>CM062813.1:1141089261-1146329261 GCA_031772625.1 Pinus tabuliformis | reverse complement strand
AAGAAGGACAACTTTGAAGGACCTCGAGAGTAAACATAGTTGATGGCACTTGAGCCAAATATTTAACAATGTTATAATGCTGAGCAGCTCGAGTGTTGGGATCGTATGAGGACTTTCGTAGCACACCTCGAGAAGGTGGTGGAATGGCAGAATCAGGATTAGGTCACTCTATATGGAGAGGACCAGAACTGGACGGGGCAGAAGAAGAAGGGATACCTTCTTTCTCTTTCCCTGGGGTAGGAGTTTGATCATCTTTTGACCTGGTAACCACGTTAATCAATGTACTCATCATGAAAACTTGTGAACCTAAGGAAGCGGATGACTGAGGCTAGTCTACCATTTGAGTCTGTTGGGACAGAAAGGATATTTCAGGATAGTTGGGGTCCCTTTGAGCAAACTAATAACTTCAAACCGTCTGGGATAATCCTTAGTATAGTGATACTCCTCACAGATGAGGTATGGATACTTGGGTTTCCGTTGGGAAGCATCACCAGCAGATGACTTAGGAGGACCCTGATTCGGGGCATCAGCTTTACCATTGCCTTTGCCTTTCTTCTTACATTTAAAGGATTTGTCCGCTGCGGTAGACTAGAAACCGTGAACCTCTGAGGTTTTACCAGGGCCAGATGAATTGTGAGAGGAATCATTGGGAGAAGTGTTGGAGCTCGACTTATGTCTGGAAGAAGATTTTGTAGGGTTTTGAGTCACTGAACCAATTACCCCATCAACAGGAGGTGTAGCTGGAGACTTAGATGTCGCTAGATCAGATGATGGCATGGCCGCATCGGGTAACACATAATATAACGTGTCGGATTGTGAATAGATGAGGTCTAGATACTGGGCATGCGCAATGGCTTGTATCTAAGTGATGCATCCACCCATAGCAATGTCTTCAGCAATTTTGTTGATAAATGATTTGTTGAACCACTCGGTCAACAACTGATCAACAATCTCAAACCTAATCAAACGACGCCTACGTCTCCACTCATGGATGTGATCAGAGATGTGGGTTGTAGTGTCTTGCTTGAGCGACGTTAGTTGATGGGTGCCAGTTTCATAGTGAACTGACAGTTGGAAATGTGTGATAAAGGCCATGGCGAGAGTGTTAAAGTCATGATATAAATTTTGAGGTAGGTCGATATACCATTTGGCTGACCCACTTGTAAGTGTTTGTTGGAAAATTTGAAGACGAATGGAATCATCAAGGTAGGAATTCAAGGAGCACTAGAGGTGATATGTCAGCACATTGGCTTGTGGTTCCTCTTTCACTTTTCCTTCAAACTTCGGCCAATTGCTCAGAATCTTGGACGGAACAGGACGCTAGTATGGCAAATAAAGAATTGTTTCATTCATGAGTCTAAACACATATGGAAATTCTAGTGTAGCCAAGAATGGCATTTTGGGTATTGAAAGGCATTTGAGGTCTTTAAGGGGGGCCAACTAGAGGGGCCCATCCTTGCTGGTAAGGATTTTTTCCCCATAGTGGACGATTTTGTCCATATGGCATTTGATTTTTCCCCCACTATAGGTTATGTTGCCTGTAGGGAGGATTCTGACCTTGAAAGCCTTGAAAATTTTCGGCCATAGGCTATTGATAAGAAACATACAGGTTAAAAGGTTGTTGAGGCTATTGTCCCTGGACATATGAATTTTGTGTTTAATGTCGGGCTGAGCATAAGCTTTTTGGACCTGCTGCTCCTGGACGAAAGGGGTTTGGACCTGCTTCCCTTGGAAGTAAGGATTCTGCACTTGATGCCCTTGGACATAAGGATTTTGTGCCTGCTGCTACAGGACTTGACCCTGGCCTTGCCCTTACATGGGTTGACCCTATTGATATGAGTATAAGGGTTGTTGTTGTCCGGGTTAACCGTGTTGTTGCAAGGGCTGACCTTACGGCTGTAAAGGTTGTCCATGCGACTACAGAGGTTGACCTTGCAAAGGCATAGGTTGGGAGGATTGCGGTGCATACTGCACTTGCGGCTGCATTGTTTGCTGCAACAGTTGTGAGGGTTGCCCCTGCGGTTGTTGCAGTTTTCCTTGCTGTGACATCATCTAGACTTGTTGATGCATGGATGTCCCTTGCTACAACGAAGGTTGCCCTTGTTGCTGCAGGACTTTTCCTTGCTACTGCAAAGGCACTTGAACAGTTCCCGAAATAACACCTTGAAAGTTCCTGAACTGTATCTGGACATACCCACCAAGTGCGGCAGACGGACCAAGATGGACATAAGGTCCAGGCTGAGGGATGTAAGGTAGATTAACCATCGCTTGTGAACCATATCGAACATAAGGAGGTCAGTATCAAACCCAAGCCATATTAGGCTACTAGTACTGGATGTTACTTGACCCAGATGCACAAACATGGTTTGGTTGTTGGTATTGGACATTACTCTATCCAAAAGGACCAAAAGACTTTAAAATGGCACTCGAAGAGGGCTGGTTCATTCCAACCATGTGACCTTGTGAACCACTCACATTGGTTGTATGAGACATCATAGACACATTCAAACTTTGTCCCCTAAGTGGTGGCACAGGATGTATACTCACTGGAGCGATCGAAGAACTGATAGAGACATGACTCGAGATCTTCGGTTGAACTGGACGAGTTACTTAGACCGATGAAATAAGAGGATTTGGAATGGTGGGTTTCACTGAGACTAAAGTAGCTGCAGAAAACACCGTCGGTTGGGAGGTCAGGTTCTGAATGAACTGACCTGAGGTAGGCATAGCGCTATATGCTCAGATAGGGTTGTGATATAGTGATGAGGTAGTAGGAGCACCAGAAACCAACTGATCTAAAGTCACGTAATTACGCAGTAAATCAGGATGAACACTGGTCGGAATGCTTCCCCTATAAGGGAAACCTTCACGAGGGAAAGGATACTCCTGCTCCTCGACTGTGTGTAGAGTGGAAACCTCCAAGTGACCCGTAGAGGAGACTAGGATTTTGACTTCTGATTCCATGGATGAAAACAGGCGACGACCGAATGTCGAAGATGTTCAAGGGGATAATTCCAAAGGAATACCCGGTTGATCATATGGATTGTACGCGAGTTGCGGTGATATCACAATAGGTTCAAACAAAGGATTCAGAGGATAAACAACTAGTCCAAGCTGACCTTCAGAAGTCGACGGACTCTTGGGAGTCTAGATAGGATTATTTGGAGATTCCAAGCCAATGTCAGAAACTGACCCAATATCTGAAGGAGGGGGAGGATGAGATGACAAAGGTTAAATACTCAGAATAATTCCAAGCTCAACACCTTGGACCTCAAGCGACTATGGCAATTCAAGAAAAGGCTCCTCAAACAATCTTTCAAACAGAGGAGAGGAAGAGGAACTAGGCGAACCAGTTGGTTCACTCACAATGATTTTGTCTCAAATAGCTGGAAGAGATATTGATTCCAAGGCTTTAAAATGTATTTAAAGGTGTACTCACGATGTGGTCCAACAAAAGACTAATAGGGATGTTATATGATCGAGGGAAACATTTTTTTAAGGCACAAAAACAAATTGGTTCTCTTTCATGTTTTAAGAGTCGAGAAAGAAGCAAAGGTGGCTCTATCACTTTCGGTTTAAAATGAGCTCAAAAGGACAAGCGCTTGGGTGATCTTTCATATTTAGGGAGTAAAAAAGATCAAAATGACTACTCATGATGATCTAGGCAAAAAGGATTACCAAGTAACCATGAACTGCAGAATACCTCCCAGTGAACCGAGAAGTATGGGCAAGAAATCTCCCTGAATGTTGTGTTCAGTGTATCATGTTTACAAGGCAGAAAACTCGACTGCCTATGGATAAAGAATTGCAACCTAGTGGGGTCTCCCTTTATATACACAACGGTATGGGGAGCACAAGTTTGTACTATAACTGTCTATTGCCGAAGCGAAAATAGTTGCTAGGTTTAAAGGCGCTGGAACATGTCTCTAGCCTAGACCTTCTAAATGTGATCGTTAGGTTTCAAATGTGCCTTAGGTTAATTGAATACATTTTAGAGTTTATCTTGAAATTATG
This sequence comes from Pinus tabuliformis, assembly GCA_031772625.1. Lineage (NCBI taxonomy): Eukaryota > Viridiplantae > Streptophyta > Pinopsida > Pinales > Pinaceae > Pinus > Pinus tabuliformis. The sequence continues at coordinate 1,146,325,247 of CM062813.1, read as the reverse complement.
TCTCGGTTTTCAGGCCTTATCGATGTGACTCGAAAAACACCTATATGCAGCTAAATGAGACAAGACCCTTTCAATTCGATGAATTGTTTACACTAATGAGAGTAGGAAACACACTCAAATGCAACAAAACAAGCAATCGAAAGAAAAATGACCTTTTCACTATTTCACTTTTGAAAACAAAATGATGAAAAACTCTTTCCAATTCCTAACTTTCCTATCAAACACACTTCAAGTAGTCCTTTCACTAGTAAAGAGAATTCATTTCTTTTCCAATGCAAATGATGATGCAACTCTAGTCTTCAATGATGCTAACTAATGTAACATATTGATTCAGCAAACTAGAATTATGTATTTTTCAATGAAATGACAGAATGAATCTTTCACAAACACTTCACACTTCAATGAAACATTTCCAATACAATCAATCACAAGAAAATGCAAAGCACAAAAGAGAATTCCTTTTAAACTAATGAAGCAAAGACTCAACCAAAAACAAGATGAGCAATGTGATCTATGCCCAAAAAGAGACGCTCAAACAACAAACAAAACTTTTCAAACTTGTTAAATGGAAATCAAAGCAACAAAAGGACTAATCAAACGAAATGCAAGGAGCAACTTTGACTATCGACTTGACTTACTGAGCATGCAAATAGGTGAATGGGTGACGACCTAGATGCCCTAGGGTTATACACCATCCAAGAACTCAAGAAACCAAGTGAAGAAAATGAAAATCAAACAAGCATACAAACCAAGCTAAAAGAGCTTTCCAGCTAGGGAGAACACAGTCAAAACAAGTTGAGAGACAAAAATCAGAAGGGAAAGACACACTGGCTATGATCTAGGGGAAACCTTGATCTTCACCTACAGGAATCAGCGTGACTGCCTAACTGACAACAAGCACCAGAAGGTGGTTGACGTGACTGTTTTTTAGAAACTCACGCTGATCGAAGCGACTGTCAGAAAAATAAACATGTTGATCGAGGATTCAAGGAAAAAAAATTCAAAGGCTAAAACGAGACTTGCCACTGTAAATTTCAGGCTTAGAGCAGTAAACCAAGAAAATCAGTGAACACTAAAGGGAAATGGTGATACTAGAAATTTTCACACAAAACCATAAAATGACAATCAATCAAAAAGAAGGATTGGCTCCCCAGTATGGTCGCCAATTTGTGGTGCTGGTAAATTCTCAGTGCGGACACAAACAATTCCTCTAGCCCGAGAGAGCGGATCTAGCCACAAACAAACAATCTATGGAAAATCTCCTTAAGTTAGAATCAATTAAGAGGGCCTACCTCTTAGAACGCTATTCCTCTTGGTGATGATCCCGCTTCCTTACTCCAGCTATGTTTCGTCTCCTTCCTTCGAATACCTGAAACAAGCAAACAAAAAATGTGATAGCATACAATATTGTATTTAGCCTGCTTAACAGGTCAAGGAACATTAAGCCATAAAGATGTAAAATAACACTTCATGTATGAAATCAATAACAGTTGTATTCGTATAAATCAAAAATAGATTACAACCAATGCCTTGATGTTGCTAGTCTCCTCTGACATATCTGTGTTCCCACACTTCTTCTATCATCTCATGGATAGCCCCAACAATGGAAGTTTTAAGGCCTCTTCCCTCTAGTCTCAAACCAACCCAAAACACACTATTCTCCCTTAAACATACACTAGAAAGCTACAAGCTATAAATGTCTTGCTAATCATTCAAACTCACTCGAAAAGTAGTTTTTCTTGGTAAAAAAGAGGTTTATATAGCTTGGATGGATGGGAGATGGTTCCTCTCATCATGGGAGAAGGTCTTATCTCTTGATTTTGCTCCATCCTAATAGGGGAAAGGAGCCCAAACTGACTTCTTCGGCTCCATCTAGCCCAACCATCTAACAGAATTCTGTTACGAGGCTTCTAGAGCTGGAAGCTTCGACTGCATATTTAAAGAACTTGACAAAAGAGGATCGACGTGACTCAAAAAGGGCTCAGTCGCTCCGTACGGTGCTAGTGTTAGTTTTAATCTCTGCAAATCTGCGCAAGGAGGAAACTGGTCAGTAGTGACGGTCTTGTAAACTGGGGTAAAAGGAAGATTCTTAGGAAATGATGCAAAGGGGAATTATTATGCTCATGAAGAGGGACATACTGGGAGTTTCTTCATGATGGGAAAGCATGTAGGGTTCACTGTAGAGGTCCTCTAGGATCGTGGACGGGGATTAAAGGGAGAGTAACAAAATGTTGTGTAACACACCTTGCATTCAAAAATTTTATTTCATCATTTTTCATCAATAAAGTTATTAACAATATTTATCATCTCAACAAACTGAGGTAACTAAGAAAATTTAAAATTAAAATGACCAGACAAATCTGAAACATATTTAGCATATTTAAAATGATTATTTTAATATTAGATGTATCTACATATTGTTGATAAAATTAATCATGTGTTCGATAGATTTTCCTTGACCACACATATCTGAAACCAACCTAGATCCATCTTAACTCTGAATCTATCAAGCGTCGAGAGGGGTCAAATCTCTCGAGGTGCAAACCTTTCCTCAAGTTTTTCACTCAAAAAAGAGGTTTGAACCTCGAGAGATTTGATCGGCGCTTGATAGATCCAGAGTTAAGATGGATCTAGGTTGGTTTTATTTTCAATTACTTTCCTTTTATTGCGCCAAGAGGCACTCTCTAGCCCAGTATGGTAGAGATGTTGCAACATAATGTCATGTCATGTCATGTAATGTCCTATAAATAAAATTAAATTAAATTAAAATATTAATGTAATGTAATGTAAATATTTTAACTTCATCAAAAAAAAGAAAAAAAATGACCCTATAAAATAAAAAATGACCCATGGTATTCATGTGAAATATAGCCTATTTAAAGGGGGGAATAAAATAGCCTAGATCCATCTTAACTCTGGATCTTCCAAGAGCCTAGAGGGATCAAATCTCTTTAGATGAAAACACTTTTAGAATGAAAAGAGATTTGATCCCTGAGTTAAGATACATCTAGGGTGGTATATATAAAATAAAGGGTAGTGTATGTACACCTTCATAATTTTAATGGTCAAGTCAGTATACAAAGTGGGTTCCTTTTCCACATGTGTCCATAATAAAGGGAGAAAACAATCTTTCTTATGAGAATGCAAACTTTTGTGATTCATAGCATTTTCAAGATAATTCTTCTGGTAAATCACATTTCAGATTCTTGAGTCGACGCTTTTGAACCACTAAGTGTGGTTCATCATCAGGACTTTTGATGAACCACACTTACTAGTTCGAAACACGTCGATTCAAGAATATGAAATGTGATTTACCCAAACAGATATCTTGAAAAATATTTCAAATGGTTGGATTTTAAATTAATACTCATGGCTTTGTAAAGCTTACAACCTAAATCTCTTAGAAGCTAACAATCACATTAACAATATCTGATTTTGTATATACTTAAACTTAAATTTATCAATAATATCTATCTATATATATATATATATATATATAGATATAGATATATATATATATATATATATATATATATAGATAGATAGATATTATTGATAAATTTAAGTTTAAGTATATACGAAATCAAATATTGTTAATGTGATTGTTAGCTTCTAATATATATATATATTTCATTGAGAGGCACTCTACATGTTACACAACATTTTTTCATTGTCCTTGTACTCCCCCCGTCCACGATCCTCGAGGACCTCTACAGTGTACCCAACATGTTTTCCTATCATGAAGAAACTCCCATTGTATCCCCCTTCATGAGAAGAACAGTTCCCTTTTGCATCATTTCCCAAAAAACTTCTGTTTATCCCAGTTTACAAGACTGACACTAATGACTCGTCTCCTCCTTGCGCCGATATGCAGGGTTTACAACTATCCCTAGCACCGATCAGATCGAATGATCCCTTTCTCAATTGCGCTGATCCTCTTTTGGAGCCGAAGCTTCCAGATCTACAAGCTTCATAACGGAAGTTTGATAAATGGTTAGGCCGGATGGAGTCGAAGAGATCAATTTGGGCTCCTTTCCCCTATTAGGATGGAACTAATCCAAGAGATAAGGCCTTCTCCCATGAGAAGAGGAACCATCTCCCCTCCATCCCAGCTATATAAACCTCTCTTTCTCCTAAGAAAAAGCTAGTTGAGAGCTTTTAGTCCTAATTAAGTTCTCATTGAGGTTTTGATTTTGGAGTATTCAGCAAGCTACCCATAGTTTATAGATTTCTAGTTTGTGTTTAAGGGAGAATTGTGAGCTTGGTTTGGTGTGAAGACTAGAGGGAAGAGCCTTGAGACTATAATTGTTGAGGTTGTCCATGAGGTGCTAGCAGAAGTGTGGGAACCCCTATATGTCAGAGAATAACAACAATGTGAAGACATTGGTTGTAATCTCTTCTTTAACTAATATAGATGCAACTATCGATTGATTTCCTACATGAAATGCCATCTCACATATTTATGTCTTAATGTTTCTTGACCTATTAAGTAGGTTTAATACAATATTGTATCCTATTACATTTGTTGTTTGTTATTGTTGGCTTGTTTCAGGTGTGCGAAGGAAGGAAACGAAAGATAGCTAGAGCGAGGAAGTAGAATCATCACCAACAGGAATAGCATTCTGAGAGGTAGACCCTCTTAATTGATTCTCACCTAAGGAAATCTTCCATAGATTATCTATTTGTTACTAGACCCACTCTCTCGGGCTAGAGGAATTGTTTGTGTCTGCACTTAGAATTTTCCTGCATCACAAATTGGCAGCTTCACTAGGGAGCCAATCCTTATGTTTGATTGATTGTCATTTTATGGTTTTGTGTGAACTTTTCTAGTATCATCATTTCCCTCTAATGTTTTCTACTTTGCCTGGTTTACTACTCTGAGCCTGAAATTTACATTGGTAAGTCTGGTTTTAGCCTCTGAAATTTTTTATTTTTTTCCTTGAATCTGCTGTAAGCATGTTTATTTTTCTAACAGTTGTGCCAATCAGCATGGGTTTCTCTAAAACAGTCGCGTCGACCCCCTTCTGACGCATATTTTTAGTTAGGTAGTCGCGCCGTTTCCTGTAGGTGAAGATCAGGGTTTCTCTCGATCATAACCAGTGCGTCTTGCCCTCTTAATTTCTGCCTCTTAGTTCCTCAACCCCAACTTCCTATTGGTTATCAAAGGCTTTCTTCTAACCCTCTCCTAGTTGGTAAAGAGATTGACTTGGATTCATATTATTCCCATCCTGCTCTTCCTGAGCATGACTCTTTTGTGTCTATTCTCGACCAACCATTGGTCGAAAAGAGTGTCGACTTGGCTCCACCTTTAGTTGTTCACTCTGTTCCTGAAGAGCGTGGTGATCATACTGCTCATGTTCTTCTCATCTCCCTAGATTCTCATGAATCGTAGAGTGACCCTCCCATCCCAGTTGTTCAGGAGAGTCCTTCTCCTTCTCCTGCAGGGAATGGGGGCAATCATATGATACCCCCACCAAGTAGTTATGTCGTTTCTTTTGATTGGAATCAATTGACTGCTTTCCACCTCCCATCTTATGTGCCTTTCCATATCACAGTACAAGCCTATAATATGGTAGTACATGGCACTATATTGGATGAAGGTGCATCGGTTAGTATCATGTCTTCTACTACTTGGAAAGCTTTGGGTTCCCCACAGCTTGTGCCTGTCACCCAGAATCTGTTGGCTTTCAACGGAGGAACCAATCAACCATTAGGGATCCTTCCAAAGTTCCCTATTACATTGGGAGGAAATACCGTCTATATAGATGTGATGGTAATCCAACGTACTTTAGATTTCAATATTCTCCTTGGATGCGACTATTTTTATGTCATGGGAGCTTTTGTTTCTTCGCTTTTCCATGTGGTTTGTTTTCCGCATGAAGGGAGAATAGTGACCATTGATCAACTGTTGTTCATTGGTCACCAAGCACCTCCTTTGTGACCATCCTCCCCTATTGAATCTTGTTTGCAAGCAGTACCTTCCCTGCCACAGGTCAATTATGTGGCTACCTATTCCATCTCCGCATCTGTTAATGATCACACATATGGTATTGTACATTATGTACTGGGGGCATTGGAACCTGATCTGTCTTTGGTACCAGATGACATGTATTCCTCCCAGAGCATGGTTCTTTTGTCCAGTGAAGACCTCTTGGGAGTCATGTTCTCTTATGGGTCATTAACAGACGTCATGAGGATAGTTCCTGGTTTTGTGTCAACCTCGTTAAAAAATGAAACAAGGAGTCATGAGGATGGTTCCTTGTCTTGTGAAAACCTCATTAAAAAAATGAAACAAGGAATGTGAGCATAGTTCCTTGTCTTGTGTCAAGCTCGTTAAAAAATGAATCAAGGAGTCCGAGGATAGTTTCTTCCTATATCAACCTCGTTAAAAAATGAAACATATGTCCGAGGATAGTTCTTTTACTATGTCAACCTCGTTAAAAAATGAAACACCTCCCTTTTCCAAATCGAGTCTTTGATTAAGATATTGTAAAATCCTAGTCGAGTCTTTCCTGGATCTCAAAAGTGAACCTTCATTCCATTCACCTAGCTGAATGAAATGAAGCTTGGGGGGCATGTACCTCGAATTGAGTCATTATGCTAGGGGCATGCAAAATTAACTCAAGCATAGTTTTCCTCTGTTTCAAGATTCTGTAAAAATGAAACCAAACTCAAGCATAGTTTTTCGTTTCAAGCTTTTGTAAACATGAAACTGAATCTAAGCAGAGTTCTCCATGGTTCAAGCTTGTGTAAAAATGAACCCATGCCCGATTTACATCTCGTGATTACTGTTTTAATCAGCTGATTTCTGCTAGATGAGCCAATTGTTCCTCCAGGACGTGTCACCTTTAAGATCTTTTCTGACTCGTAAAAAATGGAAAGATTGTTGAGTATTTTTCCTTTTTTAACTCGTTAAAGAGAATAAAAACTGGGGGTCCGCTTTCAACCTATTTTCTGACTCTTTAAACACGAAAAGACTGGGGGTCCGCTTTCAAGCTCTTTTCTAACTCTTTAAACACAAAAAGACTGTCGAGCTCTTGTCATTTTGAACTCGTTAAAGGCTGCGAAACGTCGATCACCTAGTATATGTTTACCCCGTTTTGGGCTAGGATGCACTATTTACGAAAAAGGTACTCCTTGACTAAAATCGTCAAGTAGTTCTCTCAAGTATCGTTTTCTACCTTTTCAGGCTCGAGAGACACAAATGTACGAAAAGGGACCATGTGGAGTTTTCTTTTCTGTGCCTTTTTCAGACTCTCTAAACATGAAAAAGATATCGAGTTAAACCTTTTTCGGACTCGTTAAAACATTAAACGAAATCGGATTCGTCACCATGACGAACATGAGCTTCTCCTTCCTAAGGCTCATTAAACTTACTAGGTCGAATTCATCTGAAGGATGAACTTACAATGCAAGCACATGCTATCCCCTTCAAGCTTGCGATAAAAAATAATTGGGGCACCTACCAGAATTGGTGGGGGAAAACTTGGAAATTCTATCAGTTATGTCGGCAGCTCACTCTTGAACATGACACTATCTGTTTCGTGTCGGGTTGGGATATCCTCCTTTTCATCATTGACCTTCCTGGGTTGGGTCACTCATTTTTTTCCTTCCATTTGATCTCTACTACATCATGATGACCACCAATCCTATGGATCTCAAAGCTGCCAAACTTCGGAATCGTGTCGCCGATATGTTCAAGAGTTAGTCCCTCTGCAGTTACACTTACTTCTGATTCTCTGTATCGTCTAAAATCATTTGCATCCCTTTGTCTCGTGTCGATGATGTGGGATACATCATGGCCCTCCTTCGACGCGGTTGCTTCCTATCGACTTCAACTCATTATCCAGGAATCTGGCTGAGAGACGCCCTTCTAGTACCTTAGAGCTTGCATGCCCTAATGGAAAGTTCTTCAAACTCAATGACAAGTTCATATCATTGGCTTTCGATAGGGTGATTTCACGGGTGTTCGACATCAGTTCCTTTATTCACATTCCGTGAATTGTGCTACGAGTACCTTGAGAGCCATTCTCATTATTGGTGGTTTCTCTCGAGCTTGTTAATGGTTCACACCATTGACTAGTGATCAAGCGACTTCCTAGCATGTTCGACTTCAACACATTCATTTGCATGTTAGGATTTGTACTTTGATCGGGTCGTTTGCAGCACAAGACCCCGGGCTAAGATTACATTAAGTCCAGGTTGCAAGGCACTATGGCATGATCATGTTGATATACATGTCTCTTTCAGATGGATGGCTGTGACCATACCATGAGTTGTTATATGTGATCCTTCTCATTATTGGATGGCTACGACCATATCTTGGTTTCATTATGATCCTTCTACTGGATCGTTGCGCCCATTCTTTGGATCCATTTACATCATCATTCTTTGGATGGTTGTATCCATACCATAATTCATGTATTATTTAGAGTTTTTCAGTGACGTATATGTATCTATGCTTGCTTGCAAGTTCTCCGACGACGGACTCCAATTCCCCACACGCACTTGTAAAGCATTTTAATCCTCACTCTGGTTTGGCCTTCATGCTTTAGGGGGCTACACAACATTTTGTCATTGTCCCTGTACTCCCTGTCCATGATCCTAGAGGACCTCTACAGTGTACCCAACATGCTTTCTTATCATGAAGAAACTCCCATTGTATCCCTCTTCATGAGAAGAACAATTCCCTTTTGATCATTTCCCAAAAATATTTTGTTTATCCTAGTTTCCAAGACTGGCGCTAATGACCTGTGTCCTCCTTACGTCGATATGCAGGGTTTATAACTGTCCCTAGCGTCAATCATATTGACTGAGCCATTTCTCAATCGCACCGATCCGCTTTTGGAAATTTTTTTAAATATGGAGCCAAAGCTTCCAACTCTAGAAGCTTCGTAATGGAATTTTGGTAAATGGTTAGGCTGGATGGAGTCGAAGAGATCAATTTGGTCTCCTTTCCCCTATTAGGATGCAACTAATCCAAGAGATAAGGCCTTCTCCCATGAGAAGAGGAACCATCTCCCATCCATCCCAACTATATAAACCTCTCTTTCTCCCAAGCAAAAGCTAGTTGAGAGATTTTAGTCTTAATTAAGGTCTGGCTGAGGTTTTGATTTTAGAGTAGTCAACAAGCTACCATAGTTTGTAGCTTTCTAGTTTGTGTTTAATGGAGAATTGTGAGTTTGGTTTGGTGTGAATATTAAAGGGAAGAGCCTTGAGACTACCATTGTTGAGGTTGTCCATGAGGTGCTAGCAGAAGTGTGGGAACCCAGATATGTCGGAGAAGAAAAACAACGTCAAGACATCGGTTTTAATCTCTGCTTGAACTAATATAGATGCAACTATCAATCCTACATGAAATGTCATCTCACATATTTATGGCTTAATGTTTCTTGACCTGTTAAGTAGGCTGAATAAAATATTGAATGCTATTACGTTTTTTGTTTGTTGTTGTTTTCTTGTTTCAAGTGTGCGAAGGAAGGAAATGAAGGTTAGTTGGAGTGAGGAAGCAGAATCATCACCGAATGGAATAACGTTCTAAGAGGTAGGCCCTCTTAATTGATTCTAGCCTAAGGTGATCTTCCATAGATTTTTTGTTTGTGACTAGACCCACTCTCTCGGGCTAGACGAATTGTTTGTGTCCGCACTTAGAATTTCCCTGCATCACACTACAACATAGTATGGGTAGATATCAAGCGTAAATGTTTAAAATTTAAAATTTAATAGATTTAATCTATTGCCAATGTGGGCCCTAATTAAAAACCAATTTAATTATTATGTATAAACAAAATATAAATTAAACATTGGTTTTATCAGACAGTGGGAAGTGGAATTATGTTTATGAGAAATGGTGAAATAATTAAAATAAAATAGGTAATTTAATGTTGGAGGGCTATAGATTTTGAGGGTGTGTAAATTTAATGTAATAAACATTTTGACTAGGAAGAATAAAATATGGTAGAGATGTGTAGCTTAATGTAACATAATATAATGTAAACATTTTAAGTAGGTGAAAATAAAATAAACAAAAAAAAAATAACCCTATAAAAATTAATGATAATAAAAAATAAAAATAGCCCATAGTATTAAGAATCTGAGGTATTTACCCATGGTATTCATGTGGAACATAACCTATTTAAGGGGGAAATTAAACTAACCTAGATCCATCTTAGTTTGATATTATATTTAGATACATAACTAGCTATAGAAAATGACAGGGCTGAATCCATGTAGCTTGTAAAGATAATACGTTTTTATGGATATGTTGGCACTTGGCATTTGTATGGATCTGATCTATGGCCCTATGTATTTTTGTATGTTTTATTTCTATCATTGAATGGATGAATACAAAATGTATATATATGCGTAGAAGCTTTAGAGGTTCTCGAGGCTATTGGGCGATTCACGAAGGTGTTTTTAAAAGTGTCATCTATATGGATCTAATCAGTGGTCCTATGTCTTTTTGTATGTTTTATTTGTATAGTTGAATGGATGAATACATAATGTGTATGGCTATTGGGTGATTCAGGAAGGTGTTTTAAAAGTGTAAGGTTAAACATGATTGCACAAAGTACTGAACAATAGTTGTTTCTTCATTATAATGGCATTTTTTATAATCACTTTAATATAATATATGTAATATATTGTGATATCCCTCAGTTTTTGGTAATAATTAGTATTGTTTATTTTTGAAACAATTAGTATTGATCAAACTATGATTAGTTGGAATGGTATTTCCATAACTTGGATACAAGTGGTTATGAAATAAGTAAATTTTATTATAAATAAATTGGAATGGAAATTACTTGAATGAGACACTTGAGTAAAGAGATAATTACCAATCTCAATCTTAGGTAAGATTGAGACAAATATTCCATGGGAAACAAAGGTTTCCAATATGTGAAGATTTAATGGATGGGAGAAAAAGATCCATTAAATCTTCTAGCTGGAGAAAGATGCTAAATATATGGAAAGATAAAGAACTGTTGGAGATAAATGCAGGCTTTAGTAGCAAAAAGCTTTCCATAAAAGTGGGACGCCACTAATAGAAAAAACATATAATGGAAGAAAAGGTAGAAATATACCTATTGAGAGGATGAAGGGGTTGTTGAAGCTCTGAGGGATCTGACTACCAATTGGTCTAAGCTCGGGGGGAACTGATGGTCAGTTCATGGTTGGGTGGAATAGTGTACTCATTCAGTGATTCTTCCTTATTCTGGTTAGAAATTAATTGTGTTCCTAATATATAGATATATATATATATATCTATATATCTATATATATATATATATATATATATATATATATATATATATATATATATATATATATATATATATATATATATATATATATATATATGCATTCTTAAAATATGTGCAAGAATTAGTGTATTAAATATGTTGTACTAGAATTATGCTTTTGTACATCTAAGTGGTCAAAATGATTGTAGGATAAAGTAATTCCATTTTTAGTTGGTACCACTGTATAGTGACAGAAAGGACTTAGATATTAATCTGTAGGTGAAAAGAGAACTTGTGATAGTATATGTATCTTAAATTGATAATTGGACTAGCTACAGAGGTAGGAGCAATTAATATGGTTACAAATAATATTTTCCTAATCTTATCAGTGTGTTGTGTTATTTATATTTCAATTACTGCTTGAATTATTGTTATACTATGCAGTGACAAATTTATGATTTTCTCTCTGTGTATATGAACTATGCAAAGGAAAAGATAATGGTAACTGAGTCTAGGGGGTGGAAATGGATTACACTTAGAGATCTAGAGTGCAGACCTCTTCTAATTCCTTGTTAAAAATTCAAGGCAACTCAATCCAGCCAAACTGTTCCCTAAAGGGAAGGGTAAGAACCCATAGGAAGCTGAAGAATAAATTAAAAAAAGAGAGAAAATATCTGATGTGGGTAGATAGACACTATACTATCGAAAAGGAATTTATGTGGGTTAATAAGTGAACAAAATCATGTCACCGATAGTGGGAGCAGGGTAGGAACGTATTCTAATTCTGTAACACACAAAATAGGAACGTATGTGAAAAAAGAATATTTTTAGATTTATAAAACGCACATAAGATGGGAAATGTAGAAAAATTTGAGCACTAGTAGTGTTCATGATAATAAATATATTGGTATACACCTAGTGATTTGACTAATATGAAAAGAAGTGTGTGGACTTGTTAGCCAATTTGCAAATTGGTAAAACTCAAAGCCACATAATAATTAAGCCAACAAATAAGGGGAAAAAGAACACAAATGTGTTTAGTAATTCAGATCATTAAGAAAACACAGTAGCGCTTGTTCCAACGTAAGGGAGGAAATATACATATATCTACAACTCAACATCAAATAATGTTTCATGATCTAGTATCTAATTATGAACATATTTTAACTTGGGCAAGAACAAGAAACTACAATCATAAATGTTATTGCCACCAAAGAACACCACAATTTTATTGTAAATCATTCCATGTAAATACAGTATGAAAACAAGGCCTACAGGGTTGCAAATCATTCCATGTAACCACAATATCAAAACAAGGCCTACAGGCTTATAAATCATTCCATGTAAACACAGTATCAAAACAAGACCTATAGAACATTGAAATTATATATATACATATACTTGAAATGTACAGGACTAGAAACAAAATATAACATAGAAATGTCCGGCTAGATAGCCATAAAGTAAGATCTCGAACATAAATATCAAATTACACATGATCTCTAGTAACTGCATCCTAAAATTCTGGAGACATAAGATTCAATGGAGAGGATATCCATTGAAGGAACATTCGGTAGAACCCGGTATAGCTGTGTCGAACCATACTGATCTGGAAACAAAATAAGAAAAAAAGGAGACCCAGTAGCACAAATAAGATTCCATCAATGCCTCTACCAAATAGGACCAAGTGTGGTATTTGGTAACTCGTAGGAAGAAAGGGAAAGATCCACTAACCTTAGCAACTCGACGACCTGGTAGTCATATTGATACCATACTTCTACTGAGCAAGACCAAAAAGGAGTGGTTGTGAGCGTACCTACGAAAACAAACACGGAAACCATTAATTAGGGTTGAGAATAATGACAGGGTAAAATAGTAAAAGGGGGCGTGAGATTACCAGAAAACTAATAATCTAAATTTACCTTCTTGTTTGCAGTGAAGCCTTTGCTCCATCACCCGATTGCTACAAAGGAACAAAAAAAATTAGAAATGGAAACGAGAAACCATGCATAGCGATACCTAGGAGAATCAGTTATTAATCGCATATATAATTGGGAAGAAAAGTCGACCCCTAGAAAAGTAAGGGGAAACAAACAGTGAAGTCTTGGTCTAGTGACCACAACCCTGGTTGTCGAAAAAGCTCTGTAGGGGGCGTAGAAGCGTTAATAGGTCACCACAAAAGACTTCCTGGCATACAAAGGTGCAAGAAATGGAAAGGATAAATACGTATCATTATACCTGAAGGAATGAGCGGAGGGTATGATAGGAATTGGGGAAACTTGTAAATGACCTTGAGGCTAGCATTCCGAATAGTGGGCTTGATAAATGGTATCCAAACGAAAAACCCATCCAAAACCCACAACCCCTTGTTCCTATGAACTAGGAACTGAGTATGCAAACCTCAAATCTTACTTAGACAAAGGAAATCTACAATTAGATAAATGAAATATCAGAGAGTAAGTGGCCATTCTAACAGAATTCCAAATGAAAACAAAAGTCCTACTCTACGAATTGCAAAGGAAAGTTATAGTTTGGGTTACCTGGGCTACTGGGTTTGCCACTATGAGATGAAGTGGTATTTCTGATATAAAACACATAATGCACTGGAAATAGCCTTTGTGAGCTCCTCTGCCTTGGCTTGAAGCTTAGAGCACACATAAGGAGACAAAAAAACATTAGTGGAGCGAACAGAGTAAAAGCCCGGGAAAATGATGAGAAGTGGGACAACGCTATGCAATTAATGAATAAACCAAACCATTACTACTTATGTTAGAAAACATTACCTGGCTGTGGTGGAAGTGACCTTGCTGTCATGGCTTAAGCCATGGTCTGGTTTCCATTCTCCAAGGGGTTGGCACCAGAGGTGCGAGAACAGACCTTACCCAAGAACAAAATCATTCGGCGAGAAAATGGGTTAGTAATGGCACAATTTAGAAAAGGATGAGGCTTCTTCCATCATGCAGGACCTCTGTCGATTTTCTGAAGTGTAACTGGGCGTAGGACAGAGCAGAGATGAAACTGCCAAATCCGAAAGGAAAAGGAAGGGGGTGATTGCAATTAGGGTTTGATGGAGGAGCGACCATCGTTAGATTTCTTCGATACATCTCAACTATGCACTTAACCCAAGTTTTGTGTCTCCATGTGACTTGCACATGGCGCATATCAAGCTGGAACAAATGGATTGGTTCCCCACAGTTGTTGGGTGTACAGACCCTTACAACCATTTTTAATGCGTTATATCAATTGTAGATAAGAAGTAATGAGATTTGACTCCAAGGTTGTAACATGAATTCATACATATAACCATATATAAGTTTTAAACACTCTTCAATCTTTCCTGTCGATATTGATGTGTAATAGAGAAGAATTTTGAGAGGCTAGGGTTTGCTAGAAACCTGGGCAACCTGTGATCATAGTACAAAGCTCTAGAGGAGGACAGTGCTAGGGGTGCAGAACTTCGTAGAAGAGGGCAGGTTCTGACCCAACAAATGAAAAACACGGGGTCCATAGGGACCCCATCGTACAAACAGGCAATGATGCAAAAAGGAAAAACCTCACTGGATGGGGTGCAGATCTCTGGATCGGAGAAGACAGGAAAGGAGGAATCAAGCAAAAAAGGGAAACTAAATGAGGAGCCCAGGACTACTCAAAGGCGAAAGGAAAAAAGTAACAGCAACAGTACAATAGGCAGAGAAAAAGAAAACCCTGTTCCTGAACAAGGACCACAAGAAAAGGATCCTGCGGACAATATAATAGGAAATACTGAAGATCTGCACCAGTCTAAAACAGATCAGGAAGGAACAGACACGGGAGCCAAAAAGTAGGAGAACCAAGGACATTGCAAGCCTAAAACCATAGAAAACCAGTGGGTAATAATCTCAGACCCGAAACTATAGGCATACCGAGATCATATGGCAGTACGCGCAGTGATCTGCAAGTTTATGGGTTTTTGGCCAATAAAATGAGCCTTATGCCTATCGATCAAGCAACAATGGAAGCCAAAATGGGATTTAAGGCTTCACCTAGGAGCCAAAGGCTTCTTCACAGTGGTTTTCACAAATCTGGATGACAAGGATCGCATCTTCGACGGAGGACCATACTTTTTCGCCTCAGCCAGACTATACATGAGACCATGGAAGCCCAACTTTGCACCCGAACAGGAAACTTTCAAACAGGTACCTGTCTGGATACGCCTGTTCTCCCTTCCGATTGACTATTGGAGACATGCGGCAATGGAATAGATAGGTAATAAGTTAGGTACCTTCATTAAAGCTTCGGAGGCAACAATACAAAAAAGATATACCTCATGTGCTAGAATCTGTGTCGAGATGGATGTTTCAGGGGCTCTGCATGAAGGTCTCTGGTTGGAATATAGGGATGAAGTTTACTTTCAAGCTATAGACTATGAGCAGATCCCATTTCGCTGTAGAAAATGCCATGAACATGGACACTTATTTAGGGAATGCCCAATGAACAAAACAATGGAAAAGCCCAAGGAGAACACAGGGAAAAATAAGGAAGCTTTCACCCGACCTCATGGTAGATAGAGAGCCAATAGGAGACAGCAACACAAAGCAAGCACATCCATTAAAAGCACAGGAAACACCTTTGAGGTGCTGGAATCAGAAACAGAAGCAGAGAAGGATAATCAAGAGCAAAATCCACTGCAGGTTAGGCAGACCAATACAACACAGAAGACACAAGATCCCAATCCCATCCCTTCAAGCAACATCCCTCACTTTCCAATACTAATAGAAGAACTGGAAGAAGACTCAGAAATGATAACCAGTGAAGTGGGTATAGAGGACATGGATCTCAGCGACATCCTAGAACAAGAAGGTATGGATCTACTGAACATGGTAGAACAATGGAAGAAAAAAGGCATAGAACACATACCTGAGGAGGAGGTGAACAGAGTAAACTCACTATTCCTTGCAAGACAAAAAGCAGAACTGGATATGCAGAAAAGAAGCTTTGGAACAACAAAAGGACTGGGGGTGAAAGCTCAAGGACTGCATCAAACCACCAACAATCCCAAGCACTGGAAAAAACGAGGTAGAAGAACAAACAATGAAGCCCTCCAAGAGCTCGGTCAAATGCTTCTTAACTCAGGTAAGATGAAAGCCCTTGAGGCTTTCACACTTACTTCCTAAAAATTTGTCAATTATGAAAATACTTTCATGGAATGCTAGAGGGCTAAACAGCCAAAAGAAACATCGTCTATTAAGGAAAAAAGTCATAAATGAACAACCTGATATGATTTTTTTGCAAGAAACAAAATGTTCTAACCAGATTATGAAAGTAATAAGTAAAAAAATTGGCAAAAGAATGGAATGCATAGAGGTAGAAAGGATTGGAATGGAGGGTGGCTTAGCTACTCTCTGGAATCCTCGGGTTATACATCTTATCTCTACAGAGGCATCTAGATCAGCCATTTCCATAGAAATCCAGATCATTGGGAATGCAGACACTTATCTTTGTACTAATGTGTACAACCCTCAGAAACTAGAGGAAAAACTGACAATGCTTAGAAGTCTCTCCAACCTGCAACAAAGATATCCACTAGCAAAAACAATTTATGGAGGAGATTTTAATATGATCACTTCGCTCACAGAAAAGAAAGGAGGCATCAGGATGCTCAATCGTGATGCAGAAGCTTTCAATAATTTTATCAAAATAGAAAATCTTGTCGACATCATTCCCAGAAGTGGAGCTTATACCTGGAACAACAAAAGTTGCAGTGAAAGGAAAATCGCCTCTAGACTTGACAGATTCTTAGTTACAAAAAACATTCTTCTTGAAGGGATCACAGTGGATTCGGATATTCTACCAAGTGGAGGTTCAGACCATTGGCCTATATCTATGAACGTGGCTATCCTTGGCACCCTAAGGAACAAACCATTCAAATTTGAAAAGTTTTTGCTCAGCCATCTGAAGTTCATCTCAAAAATAAGACAATGGTGGAATGAACTGCTAGAAACAAGAGGAACAAAGATGTACATACTCCAAGCCAGACTCAAACATATCAAATCTAGATTAAAATCCTAGAACTAGGAGGTCTTCGGCAACATATTAAAAGATAAGAAGCTACTGGAGAATTAGCTAGAACAGGTTCATAAGGACTAGCTCTAGGGAAATATCAACCAGGAAGCAATAAACACAGAGCAGATACTCATGCAGAAGTGGCAGGCCAGATGTCACTAGGAGGAAACCTTGTGGAAGAAAAAATCCTGAATCCAGTGGCTCAAAGAAGGAGAGAAGAATACAAAATTCTTCCATCGCTCAGCCATTGATCACAGATGTGCAAATAAAATCATCAAGATGAAAAATGAACAGGGTGCCTCTGTACAAACACATCAGGACATCTCAGCCCTTCTTATTAATCATTTCAGCCAGATTGCTTTGGAGCCGGACATCAACAAAGAGGTAGCTATAAGAGATGTAATGACCTCTATTCCCAAAATAATATCAAAAGAGAAAAACAAATCCTTGAATCGCCAGATTACCATGGAAGAAGTGGAAGAAGCAGTGCGAGACATGACCAATGGTAAGGCTCCAAGATCGGATGGCTTTACCATCAAATTTTATAAAACCTGTTGGGAGATAGTCAAGATGGAAGTTTGGGAGGTGGTGGAGGATTCTTGACAATCCTCATCCATCCTCAAATCCCTCAACTCAACCTTCATAACCCTCATAACAAAAGAGGAGGAAGAAAACACTCCCTTGAAGTTTCGCCCTATTACCTTGTGCAATGTTCTTTACAAGATTATCTATAAATTCATCGCCAACAGGCTAAAGCCAATTCTTCCTAGCATAATTTTGGAAGAACAATCAGGCTATGTGGAGGGATGAAAAATAATGGATAATATACTGCTAGCTCAAGAGATGATTCATACTCTTCAATCTCGAAAAAATGTTGGCATTCTCATGCAGCGGGACCTTTCTAATGCCTATGATAAAGTTAGCTAGAGCTACTTGAAGGCTATATTGGAGGCCCTTGGTTTTTCAAAGCAATGGATAAAATGGATTCTAGCCCTGATTAAGTCTACCAGATTCTCCATCCTAGTAAACAGAGCTTCCATAGCCTAGTTCGCACCAACTAGAGGTATTCGCCAACGGGATCCCCTATCCCCCTTTTTGTTTGTTATATTAATGGAAGGTCTAAGCCGAATTATCAAAAGTGCAAAAGAGGAAAACTTAATTCAAGGCCTTCAGCCCTTGGCCTCCTGCCCTGCTACCACCCACCAGCAGTTTGTTGATGACACTATGCTTCATGGCACCCCCATGATTCGAGAGGCTCAAGGCTTCAAAGCCATTCTTAAGTGTTTCAACAAAGCCTCAGGTATGGATCTAAATCTCTCCAAATCCTCTATTTTCTTTTTCAACACTCACCTTGCAGTCCAAAAAAATCTCTCCAAAATCCTTAGGTTCAAGAGGTGTAGCCTTCCCTCCAAATACTTAGGAGTTCCTCTTACTGAAAAACCTTGTTAAAGGGTCATTGCGAGAAAATTCTATCCAATTTGGAGAAACGCAGCAAGCATTGGACTCATAGAGCCCTTAATTTTGCAAGCCGCCTTGTCCACACTAAATCCATTCTCCATGCCATCCCTCAGTACATGCTTTCCACTCTCCCGGCCCCTAAAGGAGTTCTTCATAAAATAAGACTCATCCAAAAAGCCTTCCTTTGGTCGGGAAACTCTGACAAGCAGAATGGTCTTTGGTAGCTTGGGAAAAAATATGCAATCCCAAGATCCTAGGTGGGTTAGACCTAAAATACCCTTTCACCATCTACAGAGCCTGTGGAGCCAATTTATGGTGGAGGTGGGTGAAAGAACCGAATACCCCATGGGCTAAGCATTGGAAAGACAAGTATGCAGACAATTGCAACCCTCAGAATCTTATTAGAATCCAGGTACCTCCAGAAGGCTCCCCAATCTGGAACTTAGCAAGAGCCAATCGAAGCATAATACAAGAGCATAGTTTTTGGGAAATCCATAATGGACAAACTGCTTTGTTTTTGGAGGATGCCTGGCAACAATTTCCCAAACTTGAATGCCCTAATTATCTAGCAATTCAAAGAAGGCACTAGGAACAAGGAAAGATAATAGTGGATCATTACTGGAGACCTGACACAGCGAACCCACCATGGAAACAATGGATACTCAACGACACCCTTCAATCAGAATAAATGGATAACAACCTCATGTCTCTACAAACAAATCTTGCTAAAAGGAAAATCTGCAACGCTCAGGATGCAGATCAACTACGATGGGGCAAGCTCAAAGGAGGAACTTTCACACTAAAAGAGGCAAGAGCATACATAGAAGAAAGGGACCAAGAAGAAAAATTCAATTGGCACAATAGGGTCTGGGATGCAAATCTTTGGCTGAAGATAAAAACCTTTTTGTGGCTCCTAATGCACTGTAGAACCCTCACCTAGGAAAACCTACGGAAAAAGGGATTCATAGGCCCCTCACGCTGCCCCCTCTGTGAAAATGAGGAGGAATCAATGAATCACCCTCATTAATACTTGTGAATGCACCAACAGACTATGGAATTGGATGGAGACAATCTTTAAGAGCACAGACAGGAACCGAAATTCAATACAGGAAAGCATGGTAAATTGGAAAATCAATTACTCCAAGTCTCGAACAGTTAACAATTTATGGAAATTAACCCTTGGTTTCTTAGTCTAGTCAACATGGAAAGAGTGGAACAGAAGAGTGTTTCAGAACAAAGTCAGATCCATAGAGACTATTAAAGCTAATATTCTTTAGAACATGAGAGAAATAGCTCTTACTAGGTGTAAAGTCGATCAGGACACTAAACCGTCTATTATTGACATTCAAATTTTGCAGGGGTTTGGAATAACAGCAAGTTCTACTTCCACCTCATCTGTGCTTTGGCCTCCTAAAATCCCCTCCATAACCTCTTGGCAGTTGCCCCAACCAAGTTTCCACAAACTAAACTTTGATGGGGCCTCTTGGGGCAACCCTGGCCCAGCAAACCTAGGAGGTGTCCTACGTGACCACAAAGGTGAAATTATACATATCTACAGCCAATTGATGGGAGAGGCAACCAACAACGAAATGAAATTCGCTGCATTAGAGCAGGGACTCCAGATACTGATTCGATTGGGAACAGGGGCTACTGTTGTTGAAGGGGATTCACTGCTGGCTATAAATGCAGCACGGAAACTACAAAAGGGATCAAAACTTGGTAAGGTTAAAAAACGTTGGAGTTTGGCCAAAGTTACAGAGTTCATTGCAGAGCACCTTTCAATCCTCGACGGAGTCATTGTGCAGGCAGTAAGACAAACTTCAAATGCGGTAGTGGATTGTCTGGCGAACTACGGGGTCACTCATCAAAACACCTACCCGGACACCTGTTGGCATGATGTAACATGCGAAGAGCTTCAGGCCAAGTGTTTACAACTTTCAAGACAGGACATTCGGAATGGGGAGGAGGGGTTAAGCAGTACCATAGTACCGTTCATCCATAACGAATGAGGAAAGCCATCAATGCTCATTCCCCGGGTCATTATGCACCAAACTAGGATGTTAAGGGGAAGTACCATCACTCACATCGGAAGGGGAAGGAAATCTTTCAGAAGAATGAACATCAGAGAATGCAAGACACAGCTGAAGACACGTGGCAACCAACCAGCAGCTACAAGCGTGGCTTCTAAGTGGCTTTGGATAGAAATCATGGGAAGGCTTTTGGAAATCTAAAAGGGAGTAATTATGTCAGATATTGCAGATCTACGATGGTTGAGCTAAAGATCGTGATCCATCACATTCAACCTTCAACTATAATTAGGATGATCCACCAAAGGGCTAAAACATCTCATTCTCCTCGCCCGGTTCTATGCACTCTGTGCTCTGTCTGGTTGCCCGAAGTTTTTTCAACTCCCACTAATACCTGCAACAGCACAATGACAGGCGAAGGTAGTCGTAATGCATCCGCTAACAGAGAACTAAAAAAAGCCCGAGAGGCATATGAAACTTTAATCTCTGCTAAGGGGAAAAGGAAAATTGAGGAAATAGAAGAAGAGGTCACTGAGGAAGAGGAGAAGCTGGATATGCAAACCATGGAGGAGGAGATCGACTGGATCTCGAACCCAGGAACTATGGCTACCAGAGCCACTCAGTTCATGAGAACCCAAAGCGAAGTATGGCGCATGAAAACCATGCTGGCCAAAGCTCTTAGCATGCAGGGTGCCGCCATGAAGGATGAGTACTATGCCACTTCGCTCGCCTCCGTCAAGAAGTCTGCAAGTCTCTTTAAGCTCTCCATCCGACAGGGGATGAACATTGTGGTTGATGTTCCAGCGGAGGACAACGACACCCGCATGGTAAAGCGCCACAAACCCCAGAGGACTCCAAAGCCAGATACTGATAATACAACGGCCGGCCCAAGTGATAACAGCAAGGATTACGTGGAATTGGAGCTGTAACTGCTTCAATGCTCTCTGCTCTGCGACAACCATCCTTTACTGGTTTTTTTTCTAATGTCTGATTCTGTCTTAGTCATTGGGTCTTCCAGACCCTCTTTGGTTTTGCGTCCTATGTTAAGCAGCCCTGCGTGGCTAGCCTCTCCGACATGTAGAAAGAAGTTTGGGAAGTTAGTATGTTCAGTTTGTTAGTGTCAATGATAGGCTCTGTTCTGAGAGTGCAGGCTCAAATCCTGCTAGCTCTAAAGGTAGCCATTTTGGTCAAAGAAGTTGGATGATCGTAGCTCAGTCTGATTCTACAGACCTTTTGTATCTTATGTAATTTTTGTGATATAATATACATCTACTGATTTACAAAAAAAAAAAATGATGTGTAATAAAATAGAACGTGGGCAAGTATACGCGAGGTGGTTTGGGAACCTAGGGTGTTAAACATCTAGTTAGGGTAATACTACTAAGTTAGGACTATACGAGGAAATAAAACAAAGGTGGATAAAAGAAAACATATCTAGTCATCGTAGTTGGAAGAGTGGTGGATTATCTCATCATAGAACATTGTAATTATCGAGCATAAAAGAAGAAAAGTAGGAGGAGTTATGACATATATGTAATAATGTGCTATAGAAATAGAGCTTGGATAGATGTATGATGGTATGTTTAGAAATAAATAAGCTTAACTATGAAAGTGAGCTGGGTTGAGTGGAGGAGGTGAGAAAAATATAAGGTAAAATGTAATTATTACATTTATCTAATATTTATGCCTACATTCATCCACTTTTTACTAGCTTGCGAGAAACATTGGGTAAAATATAATATTATAGTGTTATATTTTACTCAATATTTCCCCTCAATTGGTTCACTTTTTATTGTAATTTTTCTTTATATTTAAAGTTTGAAAGTAAAACTCAACTATAAAATTAGTAGGGGTGAGGGGAAATATTGAGTAAAATGTAATATTTAGGTTGGGGGGTGATGGGAAATATTAGGTAAAATGTAATAATATTATGTTTTAATTAGTAATTCCCCCACCCTTGGCCAATGGTAGTAGTAATAAATATTGGGTAAAATATAATATTTCCTCTTACCCAGTCCACTTTTGATTATAAAAATTCTTTATATTTGAGGTTCATAAGTAAACTTAACTCCTATGTAAACATTTGATACAAATATGGTAAAGATGTTGTAATGTTTAACATTTGACTTGGTCAAAATAAAATAAAAACATAAAATTAATAGTTATATTTATATTAATAATAAAATCAATCTAGATCCATCTTAACTCCGTATCTATGGAGAGCAAAGAGGGATCACATTTCTTGAGATGCAAACCTCTTTTAAACTAAAAAAATGATCCCTGTCAACACTTGATACATTTGACACAAGTATGGTAAAGATGTTGTAATGTTTAACATTTGACTAGGTCAAAATAAAATAAATAAAATAAAAAACATAAAATTAATACTTATATTTATATTAATAATAAAACCAATCTAGATCCATCTTAACTTCGTATCTATGGAGAACGAAGAGGGATCACATTTCTTGAGATGCAAACCTCTTTTAAACTAAAAAAAAATTGATCCCTTGATAGATCAAACTTAAAATATATCTAACCAGATTTATGACTAACAAAAAAATATTATTTTTATTAGAAATATCTTTTAAAATGGAAGATATAAATGAAATGTATTCATATAAATTTTTAATTTCTACGATTATTAACATTAATGGAGAAAGTTAGCTTTCCTATATTTAAGTGTTTGTTGCTTTAGAATAGGATTGAGACCCTATTTGTTAGGGAGTGGTTCAAACCACTCGATATTGTGAAAACCTATATATTTGAGGCTCATCTGACTCAAATGATATAGTGCGTGTATCAGTGTTTGTACACTCTCCAGCGATTTTGGTAACATATTCATATCTCATCAAAGATAACATTAAATTAACTAATAACATTAAATTGCTAATTTTAAAACATAATATTATATTAACTAATATCTTTAGCGTAGAAATAATAGAAATACATATATAAATAGTATTGTAATGGTGTTTTTTTTTTTAATATAGGTGTCAAATTTGTTAGGACTTTCAAAAATTTCTAGAATATGGTGATTCTTTTTCAACATCTAAAATCTTCCACTAAATTTTAACAAAAACAGGCCCATTTATTGGAATTCATCTACTAAATTACACGTCGAGATCAATCAATGCTAGATTTTGAACGACTTCCAAACAGCTCAGTTTTTAAGCACACGATGGGCGTGGGGCATATACCTTTCTTTCGCATACCAAATTCTATCCCATCGCATTAATTGCAGATTAAAAAGAAGTAACTCCTCCTACGGAGGGAGGGTCCCATGTCCTTGTATACGTAATAAATAGTGGACATGCATTAAATAATAACCTTTGCAGCATAACTCATAATGGTTGCAGAGGCAATAAGGGCGAAGCTTGTTCACATCTGAGAGTTTTTCTTAAAATCAATGGAGAAAAAATAAATTTCTAACACCAACATTATATATATAGCTATGCATTGTTAAAAATGATAACAATTAAAATGGTGACTATAATTAAAATGTTCTAGCCTTAGCCAGGGAAATGGTGTGGAAGAGTGGTTGTTGATATGGCTTAATATAAGTATTATAATACCTTTTCTTAGGAAGTTTCCTGGATACATTATTAAGGTTTTACCCTGTAATATTCTGAATGTTTTTATGAATTTTGGGTGCCTTTTTTCTTATGGTTTATTGAAGTTCAAAGTTTTAAAATACTAAAAATTAATATTTATTTAAATGTTATAACCCAATAAGCTAATTCAATTTTTTATTTTGTGTGCATTTTACTAGTTTTGTATACATATTTTTTTATTAGTTTTTATTTGGCAATAGCATGGGATTATAGTAGTCTATATTATTTAATTATTTATTATTTTAAAAAAATCTATATCATTACAATATTTATGGAAAATGTGTGATTTTCTTTTGTGAAAAATCTATATTAGATTATGGAATATCTATTCATTTATTTTTGGATCGAAAAACAATATTATTCAACAATATTTTTACATCTTCATTGTTTGAACCTTGAGTTATAATTACATCTCTGTTTCTAAACAACTCATATGAATTAATTTATAGATTTTTTTCTCTCTCAAAAATAAATTTCATCTTTTTGGTCTTATAGAAGACAATATTGTCGATCTTGGAAATATGGTTATGAAGATCACTATCTCTCAAACCATAGCTTTGATGGCATTTCATTTATATGTTGTATTTTTATTTAACATTAAAATCATACTTTTGATAGTTTTGTTAAAGCACTTTTGCTATTAAAAAATTGCAAACTCAACTATCTCGACACTCTCCCATACAAACTCTCATATAAACTCTATCATTGATCTACATATTATAAATCAAAGAAAGCAAAAAAAACATTAAAATCATACTCTATTAAAACTATTTAAATAAAAAATAAAAAAAATCATGTTCCATCATTCTATATAGACATAAGTTTTCCATTCAATATTAAAACTATACCAAATACAAATAAAAATATATATGTTGTAAGACAATCAAATTGGAACCAAACTCAAACGTATATTAATTAAACTCAATGAACGATGTACAATGTGTACATATAAATACAACAAGAAATTGTTGAATTAGTTTCCATAAATTTTCTATTCAATATTAAAACTATACCAAATACAAATAAAAATGTATATGTTGTAAGACAATCAAATTGAACCAAAAGTATATTAATTAAACTCAATGAACGATGTACAATGTGTACATATAAATTACAACAATAAATTGTTGAATTAGTTTCCAGGTTTTCTTGGACTCTAATAACTAATCACTCGAACACAAACCTAATCCCAGGATTAGCTTTCTAACATTCCTCCCTTAATCCGAAGGGATGTATCAAAGCCCAAGAATGCGTGTTCAAAATGAAAAAATGCATCTCAGCCAAGACCTGAATATCTCTTAGAAATTGTTTTTAAGGATAACCACTAGCCGAACATGGTGGTTTTTAAGCGAAAACCACAAATGATACTCACATCTAGAACCTTCATAGCATTTTTCAGACCAGTATAAAAACATGCCAAAAGCATGTAATCATGCTCATTCTCATAGAGCATAAATAAAAAAATTATGTCTAAAACTCTAAACTCAAACTCTAGACTGTAGCAGCAAAATTATGACCTCTGTCTCAGGCTCACTTGACAAATCTTCGAACCTGTAGCAGACCCTCAACAATTCCCCTTGTTGAATACATGGTAAGAAGTATTCTTTGTCACTGCAACGCTGATCAACACTCTCAAACATATTCTGCAGTATGACTTGTAAATCTTCTTGTCTGTTTTTGACCAATTCCAAGAAACAATCCATCTGAAATTTAGTTTTTCTCTGATACCATTGTAAGACAATCAAACTGGAAACCAAACTCAAACATATCTTAATTGAACTCAATGAATGATGTACAATGTGTACATATAAATACAACAAGAAACTGTGGAATCAGTTTCCGAGTCTTCTTGGACTCTAATAACCAATCACCCTAACCCAAACTTAATCCCAAGAATTAGATGTCTGACATATTTTCCACTCTCCTCTTCCCATTTCTGAAAAATAAAAATTACTCTCAATTGTAACATATTCTAAACTTAAAAGATCCACCTACACACTTATTTTCATCTTCTATATTTTTATTTACATTCCATATTAAAATCATATATTATTAAAAATAAAACTATACACCCTTAAACTCTACTAAATAAAAATATATATTTTTCGACTCTCCATCTCCCCATATATCCGAATTGCGAGGAGAAAAAAACAAAAAAATTCCACTCTTCATTCAAAAAAAATATACTTTTTCACTCTTCAGAGCCCCAGATGCTAAGCTTTTACAGGTGGACCCCCTTGCACTCTGTCTAAACAATGCCATGATGGCGTCTTAGTTGTTTGATGTTAAATGATTTCGCTTTTACCGAGTGTAATAGAGTTCTCGATTGGGATATTAGATTGTTGCGTTGGCAGTGGGACGTCTTGAACACCAAAAGCTTGAAGTACATGTGGTTTCTCCTCGATGGCCTATTTGTGCATACATATTTTTGACATCTTTATCGTTGTAAGTCTGTGTAGTTAATTTACCTTACCTTTGGTTAGGCAAGGTACAGCTCAATTGTGATGAAGTGGGCTTGCTCGAACGTCGTGCATAACAACAGAATTGCAGTGTAAAATTGTTGGCTTCCAACGCTATGGTAGGAGAAGATCAACACCACTGAGTGCCTCAGAAAACTCAAAATTTCTTATGTTATAACATTCATTTAGAATATCCAAAGGTTTCAAATCAGTCGATACCTAATTTTTCCAATTTGTAATACATAGTATAAAGTCCTAAATTGGGTCTCGGAAGATATCGAGTTAAGATAGATCTATATTGATTTACCTAATATAGACATATTTGTGTGCGGGGACAATGAAATATTTTATTTAAGCATTGTTTTTTTGGTTATTAATTAATATTTTTCCTAAATGCATGAATCTAACTCTATGTCCATGTCCAAGCCCCTTTTTTAATTTGTTACATACACATGCTACTTGTCAACTCCACATTGCACATATTTGGATGGAAAAAACATCTACTCATAAAATAAAATAAAATAATTTTTAGTTTCAATTACTTTCTTTTATGTCATCGAGAGGCCTCTCTCCAAATCAGTATGGTAGAGATGTTGTAACGTAATGTAATTTCATGTAAATAACAATAAAAATAAAAATCAAATTAAATTAAATAAAAAATATTAATGTAGTGTAAATTTTTTAACTCACTTGAAATAAAAGTAAAAGTAAATATAAGAAAAAAAAAAACTTTATAAAAGAGAATAACCCATAGTATTGAGAATCCATGGTATTGATCCATGGTATTTGTGAGGAATATAACTTATTTAAAGGAGAAATTAAACAAATCTAAGTCTTTGAGATGAGAATCTCTTTTATAATGAAAAGAAATTTAATATTGACCCATAGTATTGAGAATCCATAGTATTGACGAGGAATATAACTTATTTAAAAAAGAAATTAAACAAACCAAAAAAAATTTAATCTTTTTAAATACTTGATAGATCCCAAATTAAAAATTAATCTTGACTAATATATATAAAATAAAAAATACTATATACCTACTTTAAAAGAAAAAATTAATTTAAAAAAATACTATTTACCTAATAAAAGGCGACAGCTCATTCTAAAACTCTTAAAAACATTCTAAAACTCTTAAAAACTAACAATCATATTAATAGTATTTAATTTTATATACTCCCATTAACTAACAATCATATTAATAGTATTTAATTTTATATACTTCAACTTAATTAAATTGCAAAACACATTTCAACATAATCAATTGTATTCATATACATTTTTCTCCACTAAATTAGAGGCCGAGATCAATCAATGCGAGATTTTGAACGAGTTCCCAACAAACTCAGTTTTTAAGCACACGATAAAATCTATCCCATCACAGTAATGGCTGATACAAAGAACCAACTCCTCTACCGAGGGAGGACAGATAGAGTGCTCACATCAGCTCAGGGTCCCATGTCCTTGTATACGTAATAAACAACGGGCATGCATGAAACAGAAACTCATAATGGTTGTAAGGGCAATAAGCAACAGCTATGGATTCATAGTACATACTAGGAGCCGATAGTGGTTGCAATTAAGGTTTCATTAATTGTTGCATTGATCTATCCGTCTTCTTGGCAGGGGTTAATTTCAAGCTCCCTGACCGACCAGGGAATTGGAAAATGTAATGTCGCTGTAAACGCTGTCATTTACTATTTAATTACCATGGGTAACATCTAAAAAAATGGTTAGCCATCAGGACCACATTGTGATTAGTTGGTAACTAATTGAAAATCAAACCAAGAAATGTTTCAGGTACGGTAAGGGTTTTGGGGAGAGCGCACCTTTGGCACGCATGCATTATGACTGCTAAAATATGAAACCAAAGCAAACATTTGATATGCAGCAATGAACACAATTCAATATGTGATGGCAACGATGTTTAGGAATTGGTGACAGGGGGAGGGCTTTGAAACATCGGAACTGGACTCTTCTCCTGCACTCAGACACACAAAGATTTTGTCTTTCCACTGGAATTAGCATGCGACACAATGCATTGTGCGTTTAAAAGCTAAGTAGCTTTGTCATTTTCTTTGAATAAATTATACGAGATTCTTGCTAAGTAGCTAAGATATACATGTCATGTGATAGTCATTGTATTGACATTGTTTGAAAAGAAATAAGTTATTTGTGTGCACAAAATAGAATTACTCTGCTTGATATTTCTTATTCTTGATAGGAAATAAGTTATGTGGATACACAAAATAGAAATATCATCTTGATATTTCTCGAAGAGGAAATGTGTTATTTGTATGATAGAAAAATATAAATATTGTGTTTGGTCTTTTGAAAGGAAATATGATTTTTGCATCTATGAAAAATGCATGGAAATAATATAATTATTATGTTAGACCTTGGAAGATAAACAAGTAATTGCATGCAATAAATGCATTAACTTTATTTTGGAAAAATACATATATCTATGAAAAATACACACATGTTGTTCGATTTTTTGAAAAGAAAAATGCATGGAAATAATATAATTATTATGTTAGACCTTGGAAGATAAACAAGTAATTGCATGCAATAAATGCATTAACTTTCTTTTGGAAAAATACATATATCCGCACGCAAGAAATAATAACTAACACATTAGTTTTATTTTAGAGAGAAACATGTAATTGCATCTACAATAGAAATTGAAAATAACCCTAACTTGGAAAAGATGTTTTTTGAAAAAACCAATTGCATTTGCATGCACAATAATGTTGTCTATTATGATAGATTTCCCTTAGAAGGGGCATTCATTTGCATACATAATAATAATAATAATAATAATTGTATTGGAAAGATTACTTAGTTATATGCACAAAGAAAAAGTTGAGGGGCTAACTTTCTTTGAATAAGTTTGATCTAATTACATACATAGAAACCAAAGCTAAGAAGCTAGTATCCTTTAAACGAAAATGGATGGTTATAATGGTTTTCCTTTGGAAAAGAACATGAATGTGTGCTTGTGCAAGAAAGACCATAGTAATGTGGTATTTATTTTGACATGTTTTGATAATTATTTGCTTCTAATCAATGCATGAGGAGAGAGAAATTGGGGAGCTAGCTGCTAGCCCTTAACTGTCTTAACTGTTTTTGAACATGAAATCTTGTTTATTTCTCCTTATGGCTATTTAAAGCTTACAAACTAAATCTCTTAAAAACTAACAATCACATTAACAATATTTGATTTTATATATACTTCAACTTAAATTTCTCAATAATAAATTGTTTTAGCGCTCTAAATCCTAGTATAGGGTAGATATCAAACATAATTGTTTAGCATTATCTTAGTATGGGGTAGATGTCAAACATAAATGTTTATCATTTAACATTTGACAAATTAAATTTAATGCCAATGTCAACCTTGTAGAAATTCTGCAAATTCTCTACAAATCTACCTCTGAGATCTCTGTAGAAAATCTGACTGTAGATTAACCCGATAATGCAATATACCAAAGAAAAATACTATAATCTACTTCTACAATCAAACTTGCAGAAGCTTAATCGATTTGAGCAAGGTCAAGAAGAACACATATAATAGAGAAGAAGAATCAATGCACATGAAACACAAAAGAATACTCTGGGGAAAGCCTTAGGTAAAAACCCCGCTATCTGTATTATCATACAAGGTGGAAATACATCAGAATTACAAAAAGCTTTAGCTCTCACAGCTAGCTAGCTCTCAGTACAATCCTCCTGGATGCTCATAGGCAAACACGGTTTCTCACAAACCTTCTCCTCTGCCCTCCAAGCATCCTATTTCCTTGTGTTGTTTCTCCTCGGTGATCTTATTGTTACCAAGTGTAACACTGATCACTCACATTGATCTCACACCCTATAAAACTGTGCAATCCCCAAGGAACCTTACCTTGACTGCATGGATGAGTTTGCTTTATAGGAAAACACATGCAACTGATAGTAACCTGTCCTTGACATTTAGCTCAACTTGGTCTTTCTCTGAATAGACATGCATGAGTTTCTGATGAGGGAATCTTCAGTTATCTGGAGTACACTAGTTGAGTGCATGCATGCATCAACTAACTAATAACTCACAATTAGTTCCTCAAACAGTTTGGAACTAATCTAACTGGAGTTAACTCAGTAAACTGAGCTAACTAATTACAACTCAAATATAACTCAATCTTATCTCCTTAATTAAGGGATAATCTCCTTAATTTAAGGGATAACTATTGCATGACTGCAGAAAGACTTATAACTTGAATTTCTACAACTAATTAATCCATAATGAATTAATTAATTATTTCCAAGTAGATAGTAAGACTAAATTCGAATTTTAATTCACAATTTTGATTCAAGGACAAATCAAAATTGGCATATATCCTGAAATGCTATCTATAGTGATGCTATTTTTAGCATTTCTTGTTGCTATTTTCAACACTCCCTCTCAACAAGAAAGGGATTATCTGCCACCCTGATCCTGTCTCTATGGAACTCGAATTTACACTTTCACAATACCTTAGTCAAAATGTCAGCATCTTACTCCTCGGTCGAAATGTACTGCAACAACATGATCCTCCTCGCACACAATCTATGAGATGATGATACCAAATGTCGATATGCTTGGACCTGTCATGAAATACTGGATTCTCAGAGAGTTTGATACAACTCTGATTATCACAATAGATCACAGTTGGATCCATCCTCTGATCAAACAAACCAACTAGAATTTTCCACATCCAAATGGCCTCACATGCTGCCTGACTTGCAGCCATGTATTCAGCCTCTGCTGAGCTAAGTGCAACTGACCTCTGTTTCCTGTTGTACCAAGAAACTGCAACTGAACCAAGGTTGAAAATTCCTCCTGATGTGCTCTTCTGATCTGATGGACTCCCTGCCCAATCTGCATCTGTGAAGCCTTGAAGCTTCACTCCCTCTGACTGTCTGTACCATAATCCATACTGAGATGTGCCTCTGAGGTATCTCAGAACATGCTTCGCTGCCTTCCAAAATAGCTTGGTAGGTTGAACCATAGCTTGACTCAGCTGGTTCACCGCATAGCACAAATCTCGTCATGTGTTCACTAAGTACATCAGTGAACCCACAAGCTGCCTGTACACAGTAGCTTCTACTACTTCTCCTGAAGTAGCATCCTCTTTCCTCGAGTTACCTGCTAGAGGTGTCTGCATGGGCTTGCACTTCTCCATGTGGAATCTCCTGAGTATCTCATTAGCATACTTGCCTTGAGACACAAACACTTCCCCATGCTTCTGCCACACTTCCATGCCTAAAAGTAGTGCATGAGACCCATGTCTTTCATCTCGAATTCTCTTGTAAGGTCCTCCTTGCAAGACATGATCAACTGATCATCACCTGTCAAAATCAAATCATCAACATAAAGAACAATAATCAACTACTTACCTTCCACTATGATGTGGTACAAGTTCGCATCCGCTTCACTCTTTGTGAAGCCCAACTCGGTGAAGTAGTTGTCGATCATGGTGTACCAAGCACAAGGTTCTTGCTTTAGCCCGTAAAAAGCTCTCTTGAGTCGACACACATGCAACTCACGATCGAAGGTCTCAAAACCTTCTGGCTGCTCTATGTACACCTCTTCCTCAATCTTGCCATTGAGGAATGCAGTCTTCACATCCATCTGATGGATCTTCCAACCCATCTGTGCTGATAGTTCCAACATCAATCTGATAGATGAGTACCTTGCTACAGGAGCAAAAGTCTCATCATAGTTGATCCCCTCAACCTGTGAGAAACCACGGGCAACAAACCTTGCCTTATGTTTCTCCACACTACCATCAGTAGCTTGCTTTACCTTGTAAAGCCAATGGGAACTCACAACTGACTTGCTCTCCGATCTTGGAACCACATCCCAAACACTGTTCCGAACTATGGAGTCATACTCCTCCACCATAACATCAACCCAAACTAGCTGTTGCACCGCTTCCTCAAAGGAAGATGGTTCGATCTCTACACATTCCCCAATAAGGGCCATGTAACCAGTGTACTGCTCAGGTGACCTCCTCAGTCTGCACTGAGAAGATGGATCTCCCACATTCTCTCTTGCATCCACAACAATATTTCAGCTTCCCTTGTGCGTTTCTGCCCCTCTCTGGAAGACTCTTCATGAGTGGATGTCTCCACTCATGAAACCTCTGCATGCGGTTGCTCTGCATTAGTCTGAGACTCCTCCTCCTTAGGAACCAAAAGTTCCTCCTCTGCCTACAACTTGAGCTCCCTCTCAAGGGAAACTCGCATGGCCTTCAGCTCATCGAACTTAAGATCTCTCCGAACCATTATCCTCTGACTAGTAGGCAAATACACCGGATAATTGTGGGGAGTATCAGTGTACCCCACAAGTATCCCCAACTCTACTGTCGGCTCTAGCTTCTTCCAGGCATCCTTGGTCACATGGCAATAAACCGATGAGCCAAAGATCCTTAAGTGACCCACATCTAGTCTCTTCCTGGAGAAAGCTTCCTCTGGTGCCTTCATCCCAAGTATGCAATGCGGGCTGTTATTCTACAAGTAAACCATTGTGTTGCATGCCTCAGCCCACAAATGAAGTGGTAGGCCTTGGTCATGCAGCATCACCCAAGCTGCCCCCACAATTGTTCTATTCTTCCTCTTGGCCACCCCATTCTGTTGTGGGTTATGAGGTGCCGTCAACTCCCTTTTAATTCCTTTTACTACACATAAGTCCTTAAACTCTTGAGAGACATACTCTCCACCATTGTCGCTTCTCAAGGCCCTGATCTTCTTTCCTAATTCTTTCTCAACCAAGGCTTTGAACTCACAAAACCTTGAGAAGGTTTGATCCTTCTTTTGCATGAAATAGATCTAGCATCTATGAGAAAAATCATTAATAAAAATCACATAGTACCTTTGTTTAGTGGTGGAGGCTGTCAATAATGGTCCACACACATCTGTATGATCTCACTCCAAACTAGCTGTTGCATTGCTTCCTCAAAGGAAGATGGTTCGATCTCTACACATTCCCCAATAAGGGCCATGTAACCAGTGTACTGCTCAGGTGACCTCCTCAGTCTGCACTGAGAAGATGGATCTCCCACATTCTCTCTTGCATCCACAACAATATGTCAGCTTCCCTTGTGCGTTTATGCCCCTCTTTTGAAGACTCTGCATGAGTGGATGTCTCCACTCATGGAACCTCTGCATGCGGTTGCTCTGCATCAGTCTGAGACTCCTCCTCCTTAGGAACCAAAAGTTCCTCCTCTGCCTACAACTTGAGCTCCCTCTCAAGTGAAACTCGCATGGCCTTCAGCTCATCGAACTTAAGATCTCTCTGAACCATTATCCTCTGACTAGTAGGCAAATACACCGGATAATTGTGGGAGTATCAGTGTACCCCACAAGTATCCCCAACTCTACTGTCGGCTCTAGCTTTTTCCAGGCATCCTTGGTCACATGGCAATAAACCGATGAGCCAAAGATCCTTAAGTGACCCACATCTAGTCTCTTCCCGGAGAAAGCTTCCTCTGGTGCCTTCATCCCAAGTATGCAATGCGGGCTGTTATTCTACAAGTAAACCGTTGTGTTGCATGCCTCAGCCCACAAATGAAGTGGTAGGCCTTGGTCATGCAGCATCACCCAAGCTGCCCCCACAATTGTTCTATTCTTCCTCTTGGCCACCCCATTATGTTGTGGGTTATGAGGTGCCGTCAACTCCCTTTTAATTCCTTTTACTACACATAAGTCCTTAAACTCTTGAGAGACATACTCTCCACCATTGTCGCTTCTCAAGGCCCTGATCTTCTTTCCTGATTCTTTCTCAACCAAGGCTTTGAACTCACAAAACCTTGAGAAGGTTTTATCCTTCTTTTGCATGAAATAGATCTAGCATCTATGAGAAAAATCATTAATAAAAATCACATAGTACCTTTGTTTAGTGGTGGAGGCTGTCAATAATGGTCCACACACATCTGTATGATCTCACTCCAAACTAGCTGTTCCACTGCTTCCTCAAAGGAAGATGGTTCGATCTCTACACATTCCCCAATAAGGGCCATGTAACCAGTGTACTGCTCAGGTGACCTCCTCAGTCTGCACTGAGAAGATGGATCTCCCACATTCTCTCTTGCATCCACAACAATATGTCAGCTTCCCTTGTGCGTTTTTGCCCCTCTCTGGAAGACTCTGCATGAGTGGATGTCTCCACTCATGGAACCTCTGCATGCGGTTGCTCTGCATCAGTCTGAGACTCCTCCTCCTTAGGAAACAAAAGTTCCTCCTCTGCCTACAACTTGAGCTCCCTCTCAAGGGAAACTCGCATGTCCTTCAGCTCATCGAACTTAAGATCTCTCCGAACCATTATCCTCTGACTAGTAGGCAAATACACCGGATAATTGTGGGGAGTATCAGTGTACCCCACAAGTATCCCCAACTCTACTGTCGCCTCTAGCTTCTTCCAGGCATCCTTGGTCACATGGCAATAAACCAATGAGCCAAAGATCCTTAAGTGACCCACATCTACTCTCTTCCCGGAGAAAGCTTCCTCTGGTGCCTTCATCCCAAGTATGCAATGCGGGCTGTTATTCTACAAGTAAACCGTTGTGTTGCATGCCTCAGCCCACAAATGAAGTGGTAGGCCTTGGTCATGCAGCATCACCCAAGCTGCCCCCACAATTGTTCTATTCTTCCTCTTGGCCACCCCATTCTGTTGTGGGTTATGAGGTGCCGTCAACTCCCTTTTAATTCCTTTTACTACACATAAGTCCTTAAACTCTTGAGAGACATACTCTCCACCATTGTCGCTTCTCAAGGCCCTGATCTTCTTTCCTGATTCTTTCTCAACCAAGGCTTTGAACTCACAAAACCTTGAGAAGGTTTGATCCTTCTTTTGCATGAAATAGATCTAGTATCTATGAGAAAAATCATTAATAAAAATCACATAGTACCTTTGTTTAGTGGTGGAGGCTGTCAATAATGGTCCACACACATCTATATGAACTCACTCCAAGATTGCTTCAGCTCAACTGTCTCAATCATGAAAGGAAGATTTTGCATACTTACCCAAGGTACAACCTTTTCATGTGTCCACTTGCTCAAGTTTACCTTTGGGAAGTCCGGTAGAAATTTTTTGCATTATCTTCAAGGCCCCATGGTGCAAGTGGCCCAACCTTCTATGCCATAACTCACCAATATCTTGGCTTTGCACCAATTTTGTTTTGGAACTTAATGCAGCACAGTCATCTACCTCCAAGGTACTGAATAAACTCTTATCGTCGGTCATGTGGAATGAGGCTCCATTGTCTAAGTACCAAACACAACCCACCATTGATGAAACCATGCATGCGATGAGGGTAAAATCCAATTCAAACTATGAGGCCAGTGCCTCACCATTTGATCCTTTCGAGGATCCCTTCTTGGATTTCGTCAATGGAAAATTAGTTTCATAATGGCCCACCTCGTGACAATTAAAGCATCTCACTTTAGATTTGTCAATATTTTTCCCACCATGGGAAGAACTCGATTTGGAATAGGAAGCCTTCCCTTTCCCTTTTCACGCCTTACTTGCTAAGGCTAGATTTTCTTCATCATCATGCTTAGATGAAGATCCATCTTTGGTGCTCCTTCTAATCTCCTCCTACATCAGATCTGACCGTCGTCGTTCCCAATCTGGAAGTTTCTCTCTTCCATTCACTGAGTCCTAGTAGCTATGCCAAATCTTAGGAAGACCAAGGAGTGCAAGACTCACCATGTCATCATTAGCTGTCATGATTCCTACACTTCCAAGCTTATCTCTACAGGTGGTGAGCTTGTTCAGATATGTATAAATCGTGTCGCCCTTTTCACACTTGATTTTTCGAAGCTTGTCCTTCAGTGCCAGCTTCCTCTGGTCACTGCTATTCTGATATAGGCCCTTCAATGTCTTCCACATTGAAAACGGAGTCTCCTTCCCATGGAGACTCGAGACAATATGGTCTCAAACTCCCTCCAGAAGAATCCTCCTCGCTCTCGCCACACATTTCTTCCATTCCGCCAATTCTTGGGCATTAACTGCTGCTAGCTTGGGGACTTCTTGATCAATGAAGTCCTTCAAACCATTGTCCTCTAATACCGCTTCCATGCGATCCTTCCATGCTATGTAATTCGAGCTGCCATGTAGGGCATACTCGAGTCTCAAGCCATTGAACGCCATTGATGAACTTTGAGATGTGATAAGAAATCGATTTTGTACCTACAATCAAGAACTTCAAACTCCGAACTTCTCCCTTCTTTGTATACTGTTCTTCGCTTTGATCATCTTTGCTCTGATGAACTTGGCTCTGATATCATGTAGAAATTTTGCAAATTCTATACAAATCTACCTCTGAGATCTCTATATAAAATCTGACTGTAGATTAACCCGATAATGCAATATACTAGAGCAAAATACTATAATCTACTTCTACAATCAAACTTGCGGAAGCTTAATCAATTTGAGCAAGATCAAGCAGAACACATATAACAGAGAAGAAGAATCAATGCACATGAAACACAAAATAATACTATGGGGAAAGCGTCAGCTAAAAACCCTGCTATTTGTATTATCATACAAGGTGGAAATACATCAGAATTACAAAAAGCTTTAGCTCTCACAGCTAGCCAGCTCTCAGTACAATCCTCCTGGATGCTCACAGGCAAACAAGGTTTCTCACAAACCTTCTCCTCTGCCCTTCAAGCCTCCTATTTCCTTGCACTGTTTCTCCTCGGTGATCCTACTGTTACCAAGTGTAACACTGATCACTCACACTGATCTCACACCCTGTAAAACTACACAATCCTCAAGGAACCTGACCTTGACTGCATGGATGAGTTTCCTTTATAGGAAAACACATGCAACTGATAGTAACCTGTCCTTGACATTTAGCTCAACTAGGTCTTTCTCTAAATAGACATGCATGAGTTTCTGATGAGGGAATCTTTAGTTATCTAGAGTACACTAGTTGAGTGCATGCATGCATCAACTGACTGATAACTCACAATTAGTTCCTCAAACAATTTGGAACTAATCTAACTGGACTTAACTCAGTAAACTAGCTAACTAATTACAACTCAAATATAACTCAATCTTATCTCCTTAATTAAGGGATAATCTCCTTAATTTAAGGGATAACTGTTGCATGACTGGAGAAATACTTCTAACTTGAATTTCTCCAACTAATTAATCCATAATGAATTAATTAGTCATTTCCAAGCGGCTGGTGAGACTAAATTCGAATTTTAATTCACAATTTTGATTCAAGGACAAACCAAAATTGGAATATATATTGAAATGCTATCTATAGCAATGCTATTTTTAGCATTTCTTGTTGCTATTTTCAATAGGCCCTAATTAAAGATAGATGTCAAACATAAATGTTTAACATTTAACATTTGACAAATTTAATTTATTGTCAAAGTTGGCCCTAATTAAAGATAGACGTCAAAAAAATGTTTAGCATTTAACATTTGACAAATTTAATTTAATGTCAATGTCAGCCCTAATTAAAGATCGATATAATTGTTATGTATAAACAAAATATAAATTCAACATTGGTGTTAGTAGAGAGTGGAAAGTGGAATTATGTTTGTGAGAAATGATGAAATAATTAAAGTAAAATAGTTAATTTAATGTTGGTGGGCTCTAGATTTTGAATATAATATTTTTATTTTAAAATATAGTATACTATTTTTATTTTTTTAATAAAATTGCTCATTTTTTATTAGGCTTAGAGGTGTGTAACATGTTAATGTATTAAATATTTTGACTCAGAAAAACTAAAATATGTTAGATATGTGTAACTTAATGTGAAATAATATAATGTAAACATTTTAACAATTAAAAATAGCCTTATAAAAAATAATAATAAATGAAAATAAAAATAACCCATGGTATTAAGAATCCATGGTATTGACCCATGGTATTCATGTGGAATATAACATATTTAAGGGGAAAATTAAACTAGCCTAGATCCATTTTAGTTTGGCTAATTCTTATTCCTCAGTTAAGGACTAATTCTCATCAACTCTGCCCTGGAAAAGGCCAAAAGAAGTCTGGCTGGCAAGATAGAGTATGTATCTTTTATTTTTCCAGAAAAGTGGAAATAGAAAAAAAATTCATTTTAGAATGTGAGGCCTTCAAAGACAAAAGTTATGCAGATATTATGGTAGCTATCTCTTCAAACAATCTATTTAGCAAGGGGTTTGTCGAGAAGGTGGGAACGTTTGTTGTGAGGTTTCACAGGAAAAAGGCGGAATACATCAACCAGATGAAGAAGCAATTTGTCCCATAGGCTATCTTTAGCCTCGTGTACTTTAAACTAATTTTCTTTATTTCTTTCTTTTTTAGATACATAACTCATTGTCCCATAGGCTATCTTTAGCCTCGTGTACTTTAAACTAATTTTCTTTATTTCTTTCTTTTTTAGATACATAACTCATTGTAGAAAATGACGACGTTGAATCCATGTGGCCTGTAAACATAATAGGTTTTTATGGATATGTTGACACTCCCATTTGTATGGATGTGTTCTATGGCCCTATGTCTTTTTGTATGTTGTATTTCTATCATTGAATGGATGAATACAAATGTGTATATATATGCATAGCTTTAGAGCTTCGTGGAGGCTACTGGGTGATTCAGGAAAGTGTTTTTAAAAGTGTCATTTGCATGGATTTGATCAGTGGCACTATGTCTTTTTGTATGGTTTATTTGTATCTTTGAATGGATGAATACATAATGTGTATATATGTGTAGAAGCTTTATAGCTTCCTAGAGGTTATTGGGTGATTCATGAAGGTGTTTTTAAAAGTGTAAGGTTAAACAAGATTGCACAAAGTGAATAAGCTTAATATTACATTTTCCAGGCATTAGTAAACTTCCAAACCATTATCATTACATTTTTAAGTGGTTCCAGGCATAGTAAACTTCCAAACCATTATCATTACTTTTTAAATGGTTTTAGGATGGATCCCAGGGTGGCGGTTAGTCCATTTGATCGATTCCCAATGAGGTGAGTGTGAAAATCCAATAGCCCCCAAGGCAAATCGGGGAATCTAACCTCGGCCAAGGCTTTGATACCATGTTAGGTTTTCCATTACACCAAAAGTCATAGGCATTAGTACAAACCATTATCATTACCTTCTTAAGTGGTCCCACCGTGGATCCTAGAGTGGTAGTTAGTCCACATGATGGATTCCCAATGAGGTGAGTGTGAAAATCCAACACTCAACTATGAAAGTGAGCTAAGGCGAGAGAAGGTGGGAGAAATATTAGGTAAAATGTAATTATTACATTTTATCTAATATTTATGCCTACCTTCATCCACTTTTTACTAACGTAAAATATAATATTATAATATTATATTTTACCCAATATTTCCCCTCAAATGATCCACTTTTTATTGTAATTTTTATTCATATTTGAAGTTTGAAAGTAAACAAACTCAACTATAAAGTTAGTAGGGGTGAAGGGAAATATTGAGTAAAATATAATATTTAGATTAGAGAGTGATGAGAAATATTAGGTAAAATGTAATAACATTACATTTTAGTTAGTAATCCCCCACTGTTGCTCACTATTTACTGGATGACAACACTAATAAATATTAGGTAAAATATAATATTTCCTCTTAGAAGATCCACTTTTTATTAAAAAAATTCTTTATATTTGAAGTTAATAAGTAAACTTATTTCTTATTTAAACATTTTATCTGAGTATTTGTGCTTGATAAAGATCCAGATTAGTTTATAGCTCACAATAAAATATTATTTCTGTTACAAATATTTTTAAAATGAAAAATATAAATTAAATAACAACTTCATTTTAAATTGCAAAACAACTTCCAACCTAATCAAATGTATTCAAATCAATTTTTAATTTTTAAAATAACATTACATTAACTAATATACTTAAATTGCTAATTT
Organism: Pinus tabuliformis; assembly: GCA_031772625.1. Taxonomy (NCBI): domain Eukaryota; kingdom Viridiplantae; phylum Streptophyta; class Pinopsida; order Pinales; family Pinaceae; genus Pinus; species Pinus tabuliformis. The sequence continues at coordinate 1,146,284,484 of CM062813.1, read as the reverse complement.
TTAAACATAATATTATATTAACGAATATAAATAATATTAACTAATATAGTGCAATATCTATACAAGTAGAAATATTAGAAATACATATATATAGTAGTGTAGTGGTGTTTTCTAGAGAGGTGTCAAATTTGGTGAGCTTTTAAAAATTTGTAAAATATAATAATTTGTTTTTTTTCAAAAAAAATTAAAAAAATAATGATGTGTTTTTTTTCAAAAAAATTAAGAAAAATATTTAAATTTAATGTTAGAAATAAAATAATCAAACATCCAAAATCTTGAAGCTAACAACAGTATCCTAAATTTCCAAAAAATTCCACTATATTTAACAAAATCAACTTTCCGTACTGGAATTCCTTTAATAAATTCCACTATATTTAACAAAATCAACTTTCCGTACTGGAATTCCTTTAATAAACACGTCGAGATCAAGCAATGCTAGATTTTGAACTTCCAAACAAACTCAATTTTTAAGCACAGGATGCGCGTGGCATCATTAATTCTATCCCATCACACTAATTGCAGATTACAGAGAACCAACTCCTACCGAGGGACGACAGGTAGACTGTTCACATCAGCTGAGGGTCCCATGTAATAAATAGTGGGTATGCATTAAATAATAACCTTTGCAGCATAAACTCATAATGGTTGCAGAATCATGTATTCATAGAAGTGGTTGCAACGAAGGCTCTATTCGTTGTTGCATTGATCTGCGCTCCGGCTCCTCGAGGGAGTTTTCAAGTTTGATTTTCAATCAGAGTCAATCAGTCTGTTATAGCGCATTAAATGTTTTTAGAGTGGCTGGTTACATGCATACTAGATATCCGATTTGATGTAAAGGAAATGGCATACCCATACTTCCATAGGCATGGTATAGTGATCAAATAAAAAGTATACATGTAATCAGCCACCCTAGAAGCATTTAATGCCCTATAACATTGTGATCAAATAAAAAAATATGCATGTAACCAGAGGCATTTAATGCCCTGGTTAGCTCTTGCCCTCATTAATACCTAGTTTTCAATCTTGATTCTCATTTATATGTATGTATTGAAATTGCCTTGCGGATGGATTTACAGTTTATCATAAGTAACACAACCCAGATGTGATTTTCAGTGCATTGTGGTATAGCCTCTCTTTTTAAGGTGTTCTAACAGTTTCGATTTCGCTTTGGCAAAGAGTTGGCTGGTTTTTTTGAAAAACAGAACAATGATGAGCAAACAGTATTCTGGTCAGTTATGGCTCTCAAGGATTCAGCGAGGGATTCGACGGTATGAAAGAGTCAAGAAAAATGAAGAAAAAGAAGTTTCTTGCGAAGAAGAAGATGAGATTTCTCCAGAAGCAGCAGTAACAGGCAGAAATGTGAGACATTTAGTGAGGACAAGGAGGAGGAGGCCAAGGACGAGGAGGAGTAGGAGAGTGCGGATTCGTTTGGTACTGGGCATGGCTCGTCGTCTCAGGTGGACTACTCTGCTCTCACAACTGAAGGTTTCATGGCGTCGTTTTGCCAAGTTGGTGAAGGAGAGCCGATCCCATTTTACAGATCTGTTAGCTGACAGTCACCTTTTCCTGCATCCGACTCCGCCCCCTCCCGTTTATTGGTACAATCATGTTGAAGGAGCAGCAGCAGTGGGTGGTAGAAAGATTGATAGTTTATCCTATGGGCACCCATCATATATGTTGTATATTCTGTAATGTTGTTAATATGGGGATTATAATAAATGGGCTCCCAATAATTCATCTCACTGGATGAAACACATTTAGTTGCTAGTGGTCATTGCAAATATGCATTGAATATGGCCAGCATGTGCGGTTTGTACATGGCTGGTTGGGTATTATTTGGGCAAGAGTTTACCACAACTAATGCAGCCTTGATTCGCCAGGGCGTTATGTTTAAAATGCCCTAAGTGTACGTCTCCAAAAGCGAATAATATAGATCCAGCTTCAGCCAAATAGTATGTGGCTTATGAAAACAATCGCTGCACTTGTTTTTCTTATGAATGAAAATAAATTAACACATGCTTTTAAACATGCCTGTGTTTTAGCTTTTTATTACAGCTTTCATGGCTGTAAAATTACTTATCATGAGCTGGTAGTGTGAAGCTTGTTTAGATCTAAAAGTTCTGAAAAAATAAATTTCTAACACCAATATTATATACAGCTATATATTATTAGAAATTACAACAATTAAAAAAAAATTGTGAATATAATTTTTATCTTAGTAAATTTTTTTTCAGTTTGTAATTGTGCTTATCAATTAAAATGTTGTAGCTTTAGTGGTAAATTGTGTGAGAGAGTCATTATTGGACCTTGATTAATATATGTATTCCCATTCTTTCTCAGTGGAGATTTCTTGATACGAGTTTTACTATATAATATTTAGTGTTTTTTTTATCAATTTAGTATCTTATTTTGCTTTCATTTTTTCTTCCTCAAAATACCAACAAGTGCTATCTTTTGATTATAATATTTAGTGTTTTTTTATCAATTTAGTATCTTATTTTGTTTTCATTTTTTCTTCCTCAAAATACTTATTTTGTTTTCATTTTTTCTTCCTCAAAATACCAACAAGTGCTATCTTTTGATTAAAATGTTATAGCCCAAAACTCAAATTGTATGAGAGAGTCATTGTTGACTTTGCTTAATATAAATATTTCAATCTCTTGCCTAGTAGAGGTTTCTTTGACACATTGTCAAGGTTTTACCACGAGTATGTTGTAGCCCAAAACTCAAATTGTGTGAGAGAGTCATTGTTGATTTTGATTAACATAAATATTTCAATCTCTTGCCTAGTGGAGGTTTCCTTGACAAGTTGTCAAGGTTTTACCACCAATATGTTGTGACTACTTTATAAATTCAGTTGTGCATTTTGTGTGCATTTTTCCTTCTTGTTGAGTCCATAAGCTTATTCTACCGTTCAATATGATGTGTAAGTCTATAACTTTCTCCCAATTCATTATCAAAATTGAAATTTTGCTATATCTCCTATTTTTTTTAAATCTAAAAATTAAATAAAATTAAATAACTTTAATAAAAACATTTAAATTAGATAATGGAACCGTGGTGGAGGCACCCGTAGGCCCTGGACATTAACACCATCTAACCTTGAGTCGATTTCCCCGTGAACAAACTCTGCATCACTTCAGGTTGTTTGGCTCATAATTGAATGAGAGTCCATCTCAAACCACAATGACCACTACCCCTCAACCATCACCCTGGCTGTCCCCTCTCCTGAGTTTACCATGTTCCGGTTGGTACTCTTGTCCTGGTGTTAGAAATCCTCATCATACCAAACTCTATGCCAAGCCACTTCTACACAATTAATAAATCGAACCACTTCTACACAATTAATAAACCATCACCCTGGCTGTCCCCTCTCCTGAGTTGCCCATGTTCCGGTTGGTACTCTTATCCTGGTGTTAGAAATCCTCATCATACCAAACTCTATGCCAAGCCACTTCTACACAATTAATAAATCGAGCCACTTCTACACAATTAATAAATCGAGAGATGTTCAGCTTTACGAGGATACATTTATCTAAATTTTAGATTAAGTCAGGAAGGAATGTAAAATTTGCAAAAAGTTTGTATAAAGAGATTTAAGAAATTAATTTTTTTAAGTTATAGGAAGATTTTGAGTTAAGATGGATCTAAACTAATTTATTTAAAATAGACATCATTGAAATGTTTTAACCTTTTTTTTTTTTTTTAAACTTTGATGTGTATGTAAAATAATGAAATATTTTGTTTATGATTAATATTGCATTTAATTTGTAATTAATTAATATTTTTCTTAAAAGCATAAATCTAACTCCATGTCCATGCTCTTTTTTTAAAATTTTAAGCGCATGTGCTATTTGTCAACTCTAGGTTATTTGGATGTAAAAGACATCTATTCATAAAATAAGATTTTTTTTTTTTTTTTATTGAGTTGAGGCAACTCGTATGGTGGATATATTGTAACATAATGTCATGTCATGTCTGGTAAATGACAATAAACTTTTTAACTCAATCAAAATAAAAGTAAAAGTAAAAATAAAAAAATAAAAATAACTCTTAAAAATAATAATAATAATAATAATAAATGACTTATGGTATTGACCCATGGTATTCATGTAGAATATAAACAATTTCAAAGGGGAAATTAAACCAGCCTAGATTCATCTCTATTAAGTCTAAAAAGCTATTTCAAAATGAAAAGAGATTTGAGAATTAAAATTAATATAAACTAGTATATATAAAATAAAAATAGTATATACACACCTTTGAACAACTTTTAATCAAGTCACTAAACAAAATAGGTTTTTTTCACATATATACATAATAAAATGCCACCACAACTTTTCATATAATGTGATTTTAAATTTCTTAAAACTAACAATTATATTAAGAATATTTAATTTTATATATATTTAATTTAAATTTATTCTTAGGAACTATAAAATATTATTATTATTTTAATGGAAGATAAAAATTAGAAGACAAGCTCATGGTAAATTGCAATATAATCAAAACACTTTCCAATCTCAGTTTTTAATTTTTAGCACAACATTACATTAAGTAATATATTTAATTTTTTTTTTTTTAAACATGATATTATATTGACTAATTCAATTCAATATGTATACACGTAAAAATATTGTATAGAGCGAGATCGAGATCAATCAATGCTAGATTTTGAACGAGTTCACGACAAACTAAGTTTTTAAGCGTAGTATACCTATGGGGCACATATGTTTCTTTCACAGAACAAATTCGATCCTATCACACTCGTTGCAGGTTACATAAAACTAACTCCTCATGCCAGGTGTAATGACCTGCGTTCTCCCGGTTCGTGCGACGAGCGGTTCATCCCTCGGGCGCGCGTTTTGAACGAAGTGCGAGCTGAGATCACATGTGCGATGAGGAGTTATGCGCATATGAGGGATGGGCGAGCTGTATATCCGCATAGGAACATGCGTTAACACATATGGAGGCCGACCCATATTGATGAGGGAGCCGACATGATATTTGATGGCGTTGTGATGGCGTGTGGAGCGTTGGGTGAGTCGGCTGGGCAGCCAGACTTCGCCCCACGTTTGGTATATATCGGTTGAGCATGAAGCTCATTTCAACAATCACTCATTCGCTCAACAAACTTTGCTCAAGGAGTAAAGGCGCAGGTCTAAGTGCGCAGAAGCTAAGGAGGAAGGCGCAGTTTTGGATGTGCCTGTTCTTGGGCTAAGCCGCACGAAGAAGGAACGCTTGACTCGGTTGTGGGTGAAGGGTGCGGGCAGGAGCGCCCTATGGTTAGGTGAGGGCGTGCACGGGTGTGTGGTGCCCGGTGGACGATTGAGGCATGCACAGGTGTGGCGCGCCCGATTTGTGCAACGACTTGGCACGGGTGTCTTGGCGACTCGAGTGAGCGCCCGCCCAGCGTGCAAGTGTGCATGGTGACTTGGTGAAGTGTTGAGATTGTGAACGGAGGTGTGTCTCGGGTAGACGCGCCCGTGTGTGGCGACTTGGAGGCGCACCCAAGTTGGGAAAACAACACAATCGTGCGACAAGGTGAACGAAGCGTTGGTGAGTTGTGCGGCGACCGTGCGGAGGTGCCGACGAGCTAGGCAACTGAGTTTTTCCTTGGATTGTAAATTTGGCTAAGTATGAAACTTGGGGTTTCCAAGTATACTTGTAAAGCATTGTAACTTTTTAAAGTTGTATAATATATTACCAGGCAGACTCATTGTTCAGGGAGTTGCCCCTCCCTTTATACTGTGCAATTGTGTTCTCGTTTATAATTGCTGTTGATAATGAATGTGTATGGGTGTTCATTGGTATAAAGGATAATATAATAATACTTGGTTGCGAAACACAAACTAAGTAGGAGTAAGTGGTTAGGCGTAGTCCACGAACATAAGTATTGGTGAAAAGAAAGTGTTCGGTGGTGCTGCACCTCGCTAAGAGCGGTTGAAAGACTACCGCAGGTGTAGGGGCGTGACAGGTGGTATCAGAGCTAGTCTAAAGACTTGGAGGAGTCTTGCAGGAAGCTGGGTGAAGCAGGTGTATATACACTTGACAGTTGGTGACAGTGAAGCAGGTACTTGCAGGTGAAGGAAGCTGTTTCACATACAAGTGGAACAAGAGCTGGTTCAGGTTGCAGGCATCTTGGTGAAGCTGTTGGATGGTCGAAACTAGATCGCAAAGAAGAAGGAAGCTGTTAGCAATGGTAGCTGAATCTCAGGCTGGGTCTAGTCATGGTGTGCAGGATGCTACTATGGCACTTATGGAAAAAGTGTTGGAAAGGATGGAGGACTTGGAAGCTTTCTGGGCTAAGAAGTTGGATTTGTTTGATAAGGATCAAGAGGCCAATTCGAAGGTGAAGGAAGAGCTTGATGAACTACGGACTCAACACGAGTACACTGATCTTATGTGTACACAACTTGAAGTAAGGGTCAAGGAGGTTGAAGAGGCAAGGGACCAAGGTCTTGCAGAGATCGTGGGCTTGCAAAAATCTCTTGACGAAGCCAGAGATGAGATCGCAGTGTTGAAGAAGGCCGTGAGGCATAACTCAGGTGGAGGAGTGCCTCATGTGAAAGTCAAGGAACTAGAATCTTACGATGGTACAAGGAGTGCAAAGACTCTTGGAAAATTTCTATGGGACATGGAGCAGTACTTGGAACGATTGGGTCTATCTAATGATGAGATGAAGGTCAAGGTAGTTGCTCAGTTCTTGACAAAGGATGCTAAGATGTGGTGGCGAAGAAGGATGGATCAGATTTCCAATGGCAGTGCTGGTGACATTACTTCGTGGGATGACATGAAGAAAGCTTTGCAGACCCATTTCAGTCCTCAGGATGAAATGTGGGAAGCAAGGATGAAAATTAAGTTCATAAAGCAGATTGAGAACCTTCAGACATATCAGCGGGAGTTTGCAAGTGCGGTTCTGGAACTTCCTGACATGGCAGAGAGGGACAAGGTGTTCAATTTCATTATTGGGTTGAAGCCTTGGGCACGCAATGAAGTGAAGAGGCAGAGGATTAGAACACTTGAGGAAGCTTTTGCTACTATGGACAGGTTGGTGGAGCATTATGATGAGACTTCTGATGATAGGAAGAAGAAGTCTGATAAGCTGAAAGATAAGAAGAAGGATGATGCTTCGAAATCGGATGATAATTCGAAGACAAAGAAGGCCTTGAAGTGTTGGATATGTGCTGGACCACATACGGTGAAGAACTGTCCTTCTAAACCGAAAGTGGCTGCGATAGCACAATCTAATGCGAAGAATGAAGAAGCTTCTGTGGGGATGATGTAGATACTTGGTGCTGCTGCTGCTACAGAGGTGGTCTCTCGGAGGGATCCTGAGAGGAATAAGTTGGAGTATGTTCGGATGAAGGTTGGGAGTGCTGATATACTCACTATGGTGGATAGTGGGGCTTCTCACAACTTCATGGGTGAAGATACTGCGAGAAGAATTGGGCTGAAATTTGTACCGGTGAAGGCACATATAAAGACAATGAAATCTCCTCTGGATAATGTTCTTGGTGTAGCTGAAAAAGTGGACACAACACTTGGTGAGTGGACAGGGAAGGTCGACTTCACTATAGTGCAGATAGATGACTACGAAGCTGTACTAGGAATGGAATTCATGAAACAGTTTGATGCTATGATTGTTCCACATTTGAGGAAGTTGTACATTTATGATGGAAGGGAAGATGTACCCATTGGTGTACCAACCATTGGAGTGACAAGGCCTGATTGTAAGTTGGCAGTGATGCAAATGGAGGACGAGAAGCGGATGGAAGACATGAGTAAGCGGTTGTCTATGGTTGAGACAAAGCTTACCGAGCAGTCATTGGTCATCAAGACTCTTTCAGATAGTATCTTGGATTTGTCAAGAAGGCTAGAAGTGGTTGAGGATGATGATGATGATGATGAGGCATATGTGAGGCCGAATGTCCGGGAGGAGGATCGGGTCACTTATCTACAGAGGATGGAGATAGAAGATCCTGACAGATGGATTGAGATGATTAGTGAGGGTGAGCCTTCAGGCTCTACCCCCTCCACATCTTCTTAGATGACAAGAAGATGGGGCTCATTGTTAGCTGCTCATGGCAGTGAGTCCTTAAAACAGGTTGAGTAGGTATGGCAGATGGTGCAGGGATGGCTTGGCATCAAGCATCATGACATGTTGCAGATGGGATGGAGTTTCCATGGACCTGAGCATGGATGGGATTCTTGGTGAGTCTGGGATGTGGCAGAATCCGAGAGAGACTGGTGAAGGCATAAGGATGTTCCTCATGGCTTGAGCGTGACAGTTGGATTAGCTACCCGACTAGTTTAAACATGGGGTCTGGAAGTACACAGAGAGATGTTGACATCAGGCAGACGGGGATGACAGTTCACAGGATAAGGACGACACATGGTGGAGATGGAGTTCTACATATGTTGCAGGGATGTTTGCAGTATGTGGAGGAGTTAACATCATGGACCGAGGATGAGACAAACATTGATGATGATCTTGGTGGATGGCTACCAAGATGGTATGTTGTCGAGGACAACAATGATTTCAGGTGGAGGAGGATGTAACGACCTGCGTTCTCCCGGTTCGTGCAACAAGCGGTTCATCCCTCAGGCGCTCATTTTGAACGAAGTGCGAGCTGAGATCACATGTGCGATGAGGAGTTATGTGCATATGAGGGATGGGCGAGCTGTATATACGCATAGGAGCATGCGTTAACACATATGGAGGCCGACCTATATTGATGAGGGAGTCGACATGATATTTGATGGCGTTGTGATGGCATGTGGAGTGTTGGGCGAGTCGGCTGGGCAGCCAGACTTCGCCCCACGTTTGGTATATATTGGTTGAGCGTGGAGCTCATTCCAACAATCACTCATTCGCTCAACAAACTTCGCTCAAGGAGTAAAGACATAGGTCTAAGTGCGCATAAGCTAAGGAGGAAGGCGCAGTTTTGGATGCACCCGTTCTTGGGCTAAGCCGCACGAAGAAGGAACGATTGACTCGGTTGTGGGTGAAGGGTGTGGGTAGGAGCACCCGGTGGTTGGGTGAGGGTGTGCACGGGTGTGTGGCGTCCGACGGACGATTGAGGCGTGCACGGGTGTGTGGCGCCCAGTTTGTGCAACGACTTGGCACGGGTGTCTTGGCGACTCGGGTGAGCGCCCGCCCAGCGTGCAAGTGTGCACGGTGACTTGGTGAAGTGTTGAGATTGTGAACGGAGGTGTGTCTCGGGTATACATGCCCGTGTGTGGCGACTTGGAGACGTTCCCAAGTTGGGCAAACAACACGATCGTGCGACAAGGTGAACGAAGCGTTGGTGAGTCGTGCAGTGACCGTGCGGAGGTGCCGACGAGCTAGGCAACCGAGTTTTGCCTTGGATTGTAAATTTGGCTAAGTATGAAACTTGGGGTTTCCAAGTATACTTGTAAAGCATTGTAACTTTGTAAAGTTGTATAATATATTATCGGGCAGACTCATTGTTCAGGGAGTTGCCCCTCCCTTTATACTGTGCAATTGTGTTCTCGTTTATAATTGCTGTTGATAATGAATGTGTATGGGTGTTCATTGGTATAAAGGATAATATAATAATACTTGGTTGCGAAACACAAACTAAGTAGGAGTAAGTGGTTAAGCGTAGTCTACAAACATAAGTATTGGTGAAAAGAAAGTGTTTGGTGGTGCTGCACCTCGCCAAGAGTGGTTGAAAGACTACCGCCGGCTTGGGGGCGTGACACCAAGGGTCCCATTGCCTGCTCGCATCAGCTGAGGTCCCATGTCCTTGTATACATAATAAGCAGCGAACATGCATGAAATAATAACAGTTGTAGCAGAAACTCATAAAGGTTGTAGAGGCAATAAGCAACAACCACGTCTTTGTAGCCAATAGTGGTTGCAATGATGGTTTTATTGCTTGTTGCATTGATCTGTCCTCTTGGTAGGGGTTAGATTTGAAGTCTCATTTATGATGGTTTTATTTTTAAATTGATTTTTAGTATTTATTTTTTCCTGGGTAATAATTTTCATATAAAAATATAATCAACGAAAATTTATATTCATAAGAAACTGGTTAATTATTTGATTTTTTGGCTTTTCGGGCATTAAAATTGTCAAGATCTCAATTTTGAGTTGTCTGAAATTCATTTTTAAATAAGTAAATCAAGAACCTCCAAGGCACCCATATTTTAAAGATTTGTTAGCTCAACATTGGGGTTTCAACAATTTTGGCCAGAATTTAATTAGATTTGATGGGAAAACAACATTGGAAAATAGGTTAAAAAGTCTAATATTTAACCTATTTCCATTCATAATAATCAAAATCATGTTAGTTCAAGCATTTCATCTAACTTCTGCAAATTATATTCATAATTGCTCTCACATGAAAATAGTGAATGTAGACGCCGTCGCAACTAAATTAGACAATAAAACTTAACTTAACAGAAAGTGAATTACACATACCATGTTTTCAATATGATTAAAAGGTACATTCAATATCATCATGTAAATGAACATACCATGTTTTCAATATGATCAAAAGGTACATTCAATATCATTATGTAAATGAATTAAAGTTGCGATACTTTCACCAAAGAGCTAATTGTCAAACCACAACACCATTACAAACATATACATAAAAGCAAAAAATTTAAATATTTAAGGTTCTACTTTCTTTAACATCTTTCTAGATTTCATATACCCTATCCTATTCCACCATCGATGAATTAAGCCTAGTTCAGGACAGTCGCATCAAGGCACCCAATGCAACTAACAATAGTTTTGTTCTTCAAACATCCTTTATGATGTTTTGTCTAGAGAATCTTCTTTCACATGTGACTATACTTGTAGGAATAGTAAGTATTGTTTGCCATATCATTGTACTTGTAATAATAGTAATTATTGTATGCCATATCTTTGACATGTTAGGAAAATTTGTATGTAACCCTGTGACATAAAAAATCCTACAAGCATTTTTCATAGATGATCCCTCATAATTTACACGAAGACTGTCAACAAATGGACGCAACTATTTCAAACAAGATTCAAAATAAAATATTGTTTTGTTTTCTTGACTTTCACAATCAAGATGTTGTAAGTTTTGAAAAAACTTTTCAAGCTAGCGGTTTGAATTTCGTTATTTGACATGAACGTCCTCTAAATAATGGAAAGGGCTAAACATCCTTGCTAAGTTGAAAAATGCAAGATCAAAGAATCTTTCGTTCAAACTCTATATAAGAATTTGAAAATAATATTTTGCAGGGAGTGCTCTCAATGAGGGCACATTCCTTCAGGTCAAAGGAGTGCTCTCAAGGAGGGTGCACTCCATTAGGTTGAAGGAGTGCGCTAAAGGAGACCAAAGAGGGCACATGGTGCAAGTCCAAAGGTTGAAGGGTGAGGCTTCGTACCTTAGGATTACGATTATGTGCTCAAGAGACCAAAGAGGGTGCGTGGCGCAAGTATAAACGATGAAGAGAAGAGCTCCATGCCTTCGGAGTGCAATCGTGCGCTCAAGAGACCCAAGAGGGCATGGGGCGCAAGTATGAAGGCTCACGAGAAGAGCTTTGTGCCTTTCAAAGTGCGGTCATGCACTCAAGGGTATGGAGGTCAGCTTCAAGTCTCTAGGGTGTGCCAATGTGCTCAAGGAGGGCTCACTTCTTCGAGTCGAAGGAGTGCGTTCACAGAAGACTTAGTTATTTTGGAAGCCACAGTTTTGAACAAGGAAGGGGATTCATGCTTCGGGAGTGCGCCCAACTCTCAAGGAGGGCAAAAGGTGCACTTCTGAAACATGAAGGGTTTCCCATCAAGGCTTTGGAGTGCGCTCATGCACTCTTAGCCTTAATGAGCTCGTTTTGCAACTGAAATTTATCCAACTCTGGGTGACAAGGCAAGGGGCGAATAGGATGAGTTCTAGACATAAAATCACATACGACACATACTAACTCATCAAGTGAAATTAGACAAGCTTGATAAAAAAGAATATACATCAATACGCCACTCTATATATGTTCCCCAAGTATAGCAAATGATGTGTGTGCAAATGCAAACTGAAAGTGTTGTTTTACAACACAAAGATATTGTGACCATAAAATGCACCTAGAGATGTTCTAATCAATGTGATGACTCTTGATATCATGCAAGAACACTTATGAAATACAAAAAAACTTGAAATGACACTTGACAAATGAGGCGACACTTGATATGACAATGAAGTAGGCTCCAAAATTCGAAATGTGGTGCAAAATTTGGAGGGTGTTGTAGCAGTGACAACATGAAGGCACACTGGGAAAATTTCAATTCTAGGCAGTGAATATTTATTTTGGACAGTAAATTTGTTTAGTTGTCGATAATCAATGCACAATATTAGGGTGCCATCCTTCTTTTTAACAAACAACACTAGAGCTTCCCATGGGGATACAAGGGCGTATATAGTTTTTATCTAACAATTCTTGTAGTTGGGTTTTCAGTTATGTGAGCTCTGCTATACTCATCCTATAGGGAGCTCTTGATACTGGGGCAGCCCCTGGAACTAACTCAATAGTGAAATCTATATCCCTTTTCGGTGGTAACCCCGTTATCTCTTCAGGAAATACATCTGTGAACTCTTGGATTATCGGCAGGTTAGTCAATTCAAATGTTACTGCATCAGTTTTAGCATAGCCCACTTGCACCGCATATATACAACAACCAATCTGCAAACATTTCCCCAGATGATATGCAGTAATTGGCCTCAATTGTACAGGTCTCTTAATCCCTTGAACTTCACACCTAATACCCGCCTCATTCAAATAACTAACAATTTTCTCTTTATAATTTACCAAAGACTAGTAAGCCTCCAGCCAATCCATTCCTATTAGAATGTCGTAAGATCCCAAAGGAAAGAAATTCAGGTTCACTTTAATGGTTTGGTCTGCTAATTCGATAGAGCAGTCTTCTACTTTAGCCCCCACTTGTCTCTTGGCTCCTGTGGCTAGTTGAACTAGCCAAAGGTTTTTAAATTTCCAGATCTATAACTGAAAAAGTTCTACTACTCTAGGACTTATGTAACTTAAACGGGGTCCAAGATCTATCAAAATTGAAACAATATGTTTAAACATTTTACCTTCTATTTCGATCATATTGGGTTGATAGTCTCTCTAATAGTCTTCCAAATCCGTATTAATTTTTGGTATGCTTCTCACCACTTCGCCCACTGTTGAAGCTTCATGTATGTTAGTTATTGGTTCTAATATCCCAAGGTGAGGAAAGTTCTTAATGTAGTTCGGTTCTACACAACCCCAACATTGCAGGGGTGGTTTATTTCCTTGATTACCATCAGACTCAGTAGATGGTTCCACTGGTCTGGTCTCATTCCGAGGTCAAAATTTCTATTGGTTTTTCTCCATATTTTTGCCTTGTTACCCTTAAAGGTATTCCTAGGATTGAGTGTTCTGTTATTTCTACTATTTTGTGCAACTTTTTGTCCTTTCTTTTTTGCCCAACTTTTACCATTATCCTTCTTCTGCATTTACAAATAGCAGATTCGTTGTTTCCTTACATCATCATCCATATTTTTGGGATAATCAAACTCGCTTCATTCCTTCATATGCATTGGAAAGCTGCTAAAAAACCATTGCACTTTAGCTTTCTCCTCTCGTAAGTATTGTACATATCATAGCAAGGAGGTAAACTTGGCCACATATTCATCCATAGTCAGCTGACCCAACCTTAGCTCATGGAATTATTTAGTCTTATCATCATTAAACTATTTTGTTATATATTTATTCCTGAAATATCTTTGGAACGATTCCCAAGTAATCGATTACTCATCAATAACATGCACCGCTTTTATTTCATCCCACCACAAGGTCGTCTTTCCTTGTAATTGGTAAATGGTTAGTCGGACTTTTAAATTTTCATCATAATCATAGATTTGAAAGTACTTGGTTATATTTATTAGCCAAGACTCTGTTGATTCCTCAACTTCACCATCATAACTTGGAGGATTAATCTTCTTAAATTCACCTTGTAATTCAAATTTACATTTCTTTGCCTTTTTACGTCCGTCAGTATCTGATGTGTATCCATACTCCTTTTCTTGTGTTTTATGATTCACCTCTGATTCCTGTGTTTGAATTTCTTCTGGTATTGTATCCCTCTCCTTATGTGAGATTATTCTCTATTACCATTTTTATCATAACCCACTTACACCGCATATATACAACAACCCTTCTGCAAACATTTCCCCAGATGATCTGCAGTAATTGGCCTCAATTATATAGGTCTCTTAATCCCTTGAACTTCACACCTAATACCCGCCTAATTCAAATAACTAACAATTTTATCGTTAAAATTTACCAAATACTAGTGAGCCTCCATCCAATCCATTCCTATAATGTCGTAAGATCCCAAAGGAAATAAATTCAGGTTCACTTTAATGGTTTGATCTGCTAGTTGAACTAGCCATAGGTTTTTAAATTTCCAGATTTGTAAGTGACAAAGTTCTACTAGCCTAGGACTTATGTAACTTAAACAGGGGCCAAGATCTATCAAAATTGAAACAATATGTTTAAACATTTTACCTTCTATTTCGATCATACTAGGTTGATATTCTGTCTAACGGTCTTCCAAATCTGTATTAATTTTTGGTATGCTTCTCACCACTTCGTCCACTGTTGAAGCCTTATGTATGTTAGTTATTGGTTCTAATATCCCATGGTGAGGAAAGTTCTTAATGTAGTTCGGTTCTACACAACCCCAGCATTGCAGGGGCGGTTTATGTCCTTGATTACCATCAGATTTAGTAGATGGTTCCACTGGTTTGGTCTCATTCTGAGGTCAAAATTTCTATTGGTTTTTCTCCATATTTTTGCCTTGCTTCCCTTAAAGGTATTCCTAGGATTGACCGTTCTGTTATTCTACTATTTTGTGCAGCGTTTTGTCCCTTCTTGTCTGCCCAACTTTTACTGTTATCCTTTTTTGCATCTATTGATAGCAGATTCGTTGTTTCCTTACATCGTCATCCATATTTTTGGGATAATCAAACTCGAGTCGTTCCTTCATATGCATTGGCAAGCTGCTAACAAACCTTTGCACTGTAGCTTTCTCCTCTCGTAAGTATTGTACATATCATAGAAAGGAGGTAAACTTGGCCACATATTCATCCATAGTCAGCTGACCCAACCTTAGCTCATGGAATTATTTAGTCTTATCATCATAAAACCATTTTGTTAGATATTTATTCCTGAAATATCTTTGGAACGATTCCCAAGTAATTTATTGCTCATCAATAACATGCACCACTTTTATTTCTTCCCACCACAAGGTAGCCTTTCCTTGTAATTGGTAAATGGCTAGTCGGGCTTTTAAATTTTCATCATAATCATAGATTTGAAATTACTTGGTTATATTTATTAACCAAGACTCTATTGATTCCTCAACTTCACCATCATAACTTGGAGGCTTAATCTTCTTAAATTCACCTTGCAATTCAACTTTCCATTTCTTTTCCTTTTTGCGTCCGTCACTATCTGATGTGTCTCCAGACTCCTTTTCTTGCGTTTTCTGATTCTCCTCTGATTCCTGTGTTTGACTTTCTTCTGGTATTGTATCCCTCTCCTTATGTGAGATTATTCTCTATTACCATTGTCAAAACTAGGTTTAGAATTCTGATGGTTCTATTTATCTTTCAAGCTCTTCATAATGCATTCTTATTCATGTATTAAACATTCATTTTCAGTCCGAAGGGTTGCCATTTCTAACTGGAGTTACTGGATTGTTTCCATCATTGCGACAGTCCTATTACGAGACTCATTCTCTAGATGAATCCATAGCTTTCCATCATTGCGCCAATCCTATTACGAGACTCATTCTCTAGATGAATCCATAGCTCAGGATTAGTCCCTTCTACAAGTATTGATTCAGGCTCAGTACTGGGTCTTGCTGATGGTGTGAAAGCAACTCCACCTCTTCTTGATCAGGTGCTCAAAATTAGGCTCAAAAATCAAAGTGTCAGAATCTTGATAAACTTAGCTTCAGATCGAAGAGCTCATCATTATGATTCCAATGGTGTGAATGACACTCAAATCTGAGCTCATATGCAGAAGTTAGAGAAACTCAAAGTTTAGGTTTGACTTGCTCACATGGTAGGATGGATGACGTGGCAGGTTTCATCAGCAAATTGAGAAGCACCAAGTGGTAGGCCACCATTGGTCCCCATATTTTGTAAATCACATATTGAAGGCAGGTCGACATTAAAAATCGGCCCCAGAACAAGCTAGGGTGCAATGCGACAATCACAATCGTACATCGGTGAAGGAAGGTGTTACAGAATTGGCCCTTGCAGGTTCGAGTTGTGATTGTAGAAATTCCCACCTGTAGATCACCTGATAATGCAATATACTAAAGCAAAATACTTGATCTACTTCTACAAACAATTTAGCAGAAGCTTAATCGAATTGAGGAACATCAATAAGAACACATATAACTAATAGGAAGAAATCAATCACACATAACATAGAAGATATAACCAGGGGAAAGCCAAAGCATAAAACCCCAACTCTGTATTATCATGCAAGTGGAAATCCTGTCCAAGTTACAAAAAGAATCAGCTCAAAATCTTTCCTACTCTCTCTGTAATCAAATAATGAAGCTCATGGACTACATAGACAAGTATATATCCTCATCAGGTCCTCCAAACCCCTATTTCTTTGCGCAATTTTTCTTGGGGTCTAGTGAAGCCACATGTGTGATTTGGCCTCATCACACTCATTGTACAAGAAGAAATAAACGTAATTCTCTTGGAAAGAAATCCTTCTGCATGCAAGGAATATTCACCAAGGAATATCCTAGCAACTGACAGTACACTGTCCCTCCATATGAACTCAACTGGGTCTCTGCCTAAACTGACATGCATGAGTTATCCATGAGATAATATTCAGTTATCTGAAGAAAAACAGTTATATGCAAGCACACATTAACTAACTGAACTTACTTAATTTAAACAAATTGTTTAAATCAAACTAACTGGACTTGACTCAGTTAACTGAGCCAACTAATTACTACTCAATATAGAACACATCCTTATCTCTTTAATTGATGGATAAATCCCTCAATCAATGGAGAAACTATTGCATGTCCTCACATAGACTTCATGTTTGATTTTTCTCAACTAATTAACCCATGGTGAATTAATTAATTTATTTTCAAACTATTGTTAAGTTCAAATTCGAATTTTACTTCCTATGTTAGTCCAGGGACTGACTAAAATAGGAATCCATCTGAAATGCTATTTTTAGCACTTTCAATTTTCATCCATTGTAGCTAATTTCAACACTGGATGAAAATGCTATTTATAGCAATGCTATTTTTATCATTTTCTATTTTTAGCATTTCTTGTTGCATTTTTCAACACTCCCCCTCAACAAGAAAGGGATTATCAGTAACCCCAACCTTGTCTCTATGGAACTCGAACTTGCATTTTGACAATGCCTTTGTCAAAATATCTACATCCTGTTCCTCGGTCGAAACATATAGCAACAACATGATCCTCTTGATCACACAGTCTTGAACATGATTATACCAGATATCTATGTGCTTGGACCTATCATGAAAAACTAGATTCTCAGAGAGTTTGATGCAACTCTGATTATCACAGTAGAATAGAATCCTCTAACCAAACAATCCCACTAGAATCTTCCACATCCAAATGGCCTCACATGCAGCCTGACTAGCAGCCATGTATTCAGCCTCTGCTGAGCTAAGTGCAACTGATCTCTGTTTCCTGCTGTACCAGGAAACTGCAGCTGAACCAAGGTTGAAGATTCCTCTAGAAGTGATCTTCCTGTCTGATGGACTCCCTACCCAATCCGCATCTGTGAAGCCTTGAAGCTTCACTCCCTCTGTCCATCTGTACCACAATCCAAACTAAGATGTGCCTCTGAGGTATCTCAGCACATGCTTCGCTACCTTCCAAAACAACGTGGTATGCTGAACCATAGCTTGACTCATCTGGTTCACCGAAAAGCATAAGTCGGGTTGTGTGTTCACTAAATACATAAGTGAACCCACTAGCTGCTGATAAATAGTAGCATCTACTACCTCACCTGAAGTAGCATACTCCTTCCTCCAGTTCCCAACTAGAGGAGTCTGCATGGGTTTGCACTTCTCCATATGGAACCACTTGAGGATCTCATTGGCATCCTTGCCTTGAGATACAGAAACTTCTCCATCTATCTGCCACACCTCCATGCCTAGAAAGTAGTGCATAAGACCCAAGTCTTTCATCTCGAACTCTCTTGCAAGGTCCTCCTTGCAAGACTGTATTGGATGATCATCACCTATCAAATTCAGATCATCAACATAAAGTACAATGATCAATGGCTTACCTTCTACCATGATGAGGTAAGGGTTCACATCTGCTTCACTCTTGGTGAAGCCCAAATCAGTGAAATAGCTGTCGATCCTGGTGTACCAAGCACAGGGTGCTTGCTTTAGCCCATACAGAGCCCTCTTGAGTCTGCACACATGCGACTCACTGTCGAACGTTTCAAAACCGTCTGGATGCTCAATGTACACCTCCTCCTCAATCATCCCACTGAGGAATGCTGTCTTCACATCCATCTGGTGGATCTTCCACCCCATCTGAGCTGATAGTGCCAATATCGATCGTACCTTGCTACAGGAGCAAAAGTCTCATCATAGTTGATCCCCTCGACCTGTGAGAAACCTCGGGCAACAAACCTTGCCTTGTGTTTCTCAACACTGCCATCAGCTTCCTGCTTTACCTTGTAAAGCCATCTAGAACTCACCACTGACTTGTCCTAAGGTCTTGGGACAACATCCGAAACATAGTTCCGTATGATGGAGTCATACTCCTCCACCATTGCATTAACCCACACTGGTTGCTGCACTGCTTCCTTGAATGAAGAAGGCTCGGAATCTACACACTCCCCAACCAGGGCCATGTAACCAGTGTACCGATCTGGTGACCTACTCTGTCTGCGTTGAGAATATGGTTGTCCCACATTCTCTCGTGCATCCAGCATCAACATGTCAGCTTCCCTTGAGAATTTCCGCCCATCTCTAGAAGTATCAGCATGAGTGGATGTCTCCACTCTCGGATCCTCTGCATGCGGTTGCTCCGCATCAATCTGAGGCTCCTCATACTTAGGAACTGAATGTTCCTCATCTGCATGCAACTTGAGCTCCCTCTCAAGTGACACTTGCATGGATTTTTGCTCGTCGAACTTCAGATCCCTGCGTACCATAGTCCTCTGAGTGGAAGGCAGGTACACTCGATAGTTGTGAGGTGTATCCGTGTACCCCATAAGTATTCCCAACTCAGCTGTTGGGTCTAGCTTCTTCCTGGCATCTTTGGTCACATGAAAGTACACTAATGATCCAAAGATTCGGAAGTGACTTACATCAGGTCGCTTCCCAGAATAGGCCTCCATAGGTGTCTTCATCCCCAATATACAGTGCGAGCTTCTGTTCTATAAGTATAATGTTGTATTGCATGCCTCAGCCCACAAGTGCAGTGGTGGCTTTGGTCATGCAACATCGCTCGAGCTACTCCCACAATAGATCTGTTCTTCCTTTCGGCCACCCCATTCTGCTGTGGGTTATGGGGTGCTGTCAATTTCTGTTTAATTCCTTCTAAAGCACAGAAGTCCTTAAACTGCTGAGAGACATACTATCCACCATTGTCGCTATGCAAGGCTTTTATTTTCTTTCCCGATTCTTTCTCTACCAAGGTTTTAAACTCACAAAACCTCAAGAAGGTTTGATCCTTCTTTTGCATAAAGTAGATCCAGCATCTACGAGAGAAATCATCAATAAAAATAACATAGTACCTTTGTTTAACGGTGGAGGTTGTAGAGAATGGTCCACATAAATTTGAGTGAAATCACTCCAAGATTGCTCCAGCTCTACCATCTCAATCCAGAAAGGAAGATTTCACATACTTACCCAAGGTACAACCTGTGCATGTAGTTGTCTGCTCAAGTTTTCCCTTGGGTAAACTGGTAGAAATCTGTTGCATGATCTTCAGGGCTGCATGGTGCAAGTGGCCCAATCTCCTATGCCATAGCTCGCCAACATCTTGGCTCTGCACCATATCAACTGTGGAACTCAAAGCAGCACAGTCATCTACTGCCAGCTTGTAGAGATTCTTGACTTGAATCCCTATTCGCTTTGTTTGTCCAGTGCTGATATGTCTCAGGAATACCTTTCCTTTGCTAAAGACTACATCATAGCCTTTATCTTCTAGTATAGCAATGGACACAAGATTCTTCTTCAGACCTGGTACATACTTTACATTAGTCAGGGTGAGGGGAGCACCATGCTCCCTCTGAAACACAACTGTACCTTCACCTGAGACACAATACTTTCCATCCTCGCCCATCTCAATCCGCATCTGGAGATTCTTCTCCTCCAAGGTACTGAAAGATTCTTGTCACCTTACATGTGGAATGAAGCTCCAATGTCCAGGTACCAAACACATCCCATCATGGATGAAACCATGCATGTGATAAGAGAGAAATCTAGCTCAAACTGTGAGGCTAGTGCCTCACCATCAGATCCCTTTGAGGAACCCTTCTTGGATTTCTTCTATGGACAATTAGTAGCATAATGGCCCACTTCATGACAATGAAAGCATTGCACTTTCGATTTGTCAAACTTCTTCCCACCATGGGAAGAACCAGATTTGGATTGGGATGCCTTCCCTTTCCCCTTCCTTGCCTTACTTTCTAAGGCTAGATTTTCCTCATCATCTTGCTTCGATGAGGATCCATCTCTAGTGCTTCTTCTTATCTCCTCCTACATCGGACCCAACCAAAGTCTTTCCTAATCTGGCAATTTTTCTCTTCCATTAACCGAGTCCTGGTAGCTATGCCAGCTCTTAGGAAGACCGAGAAGTGAAAGACTCACCATGTCATCATCAGCGGTTGTGATCCCCACACTTCCAAGCTTATCCCTGTAGGTGTTGAGCTTGTTAAAAAACGTAGAGATTGTATCTCCCTTTTCACACTTGATTTTTTGAAGCTTGTCTTTCAGTGCCAGCTTCCTCTAATCACTGTTGTTCTGATATAGATCTTTCAATGTTTTCCACATTGAAAACGATGTCTCCTTCCCATGGAGACTTGAGACTATGTGATCTCGAACTCCCTCTAGAAGGATTCTCCTTGCTCTAGCCACACATTCCTTCCATTCTGCCAATTGAGTAGCATCATTCGGCTTGGGGACTTCTTGATCAATGAATTCCTTTAGACCGTTGTCCTCTAATACTGCCTCCATGCAATCCTTCTAGGCTATATAATTTGAACTACCATCAAAGGCATATTCAAGTCTTAAACCACTAAATGCCATGGGTGAAATAGAGATGTGATAAGAACTCGATGTCTATATTCAAGAATCACAAACTTCAAACTTCTCCTCTTCTTGTATACTGTTCTTCCTTGATCACCTTTGCTCTAATACCATGTAGAAATTCCCACCTACAGATCACCTGATAATGCAATATACTAAAGCAAAATACTTGATCTACTTCTACAAACAATTTAGCGGAAGCTTAATCGAATTGAGCAACATCAATAAGAACACATATAACTGATAAGAAGAAATCAATCACACGTAACATAGAAGATATAACCAGGAGAAAGCCAAAGCATAAAAGCCAAACTCTGTATTATCATACAAGTGGAAATCCTGTCCAAGTTACAAAAAGAATTAGCTCAAAGGCTTTCTCACTCTCTCTGTAATCAGATAATGAAGCTCATGGACTACATAGACAAGTATATATCCTCATCAGGTCCTCCAAGCCCCTATTTCTTTGCACAATTTTTCTTGGGGTCCAGTGAAGCCACATGTGTGATTTGGCCTCATCACACTCACTGTACAAGAAGAAATAAAAACGTAATTCTCTTGGAAAGAAATCCTTCTGCATGCAAGGAATATTCACTAGGGAACATCCTAGCAACTACAGTACATTGTCCGTCCATTTGAACTCAACTGGGTCTCTGTCTGAACTTACATGCATGAGTTATCCATGAGAGAATATTCAGCTATTTGAAGAACAACAGTTATATGCAAGGATGCATTAACTAACTGAACTTACTTAATTTAAACAAACTGTTTAAATCAAACTAACTGGACTTGACTCAATTAACTGAGCCAACTAATTACTACTCAATATAGAACTCATCCTTATCTCTTTAACTAATGGATAAATCCCTCAATCAATGGAGAAACTGTTTCATGTCCTCACATAGACTTCATGTTTGATTTTTCTCAACTAATTAACTCATGGTGAATTAATTAATTTATTTTCAAACAACTGTTAAGTTCAAATTCGAATTTTACTTCCTATGTTTAGTCTAGGGACTGACTAAAATAGGAATCCATCTGAAATGCTATTTTTAACACTCTCACTTTTCATCCATTGTAGCTAAGTTCAACACTGGATGAAACTGCTATTTATAGCAGTGTTATTTTTAGCATTTTCTATTTTTAGCATTTCTTGTTGCATTTTTCAACAATGATGCGATATTGCAATCACATATCGAAATAGGACATTTCTCGCATATGTATAAGACCACTAGTTTTCCTCTGATTGTGATATCTCAGATGCGATAAGGTTGTAGGCTGCAGTTAATGTCTCGTCGGGTCCCATATCACAATCACACATCCCCTGCCTTGTTCACAGACCTTAAGCTTGTAGCACTCCACCGATTGTGATTTGCGATAAGGCAGTCGGTGCCGACAAATGATAGCCTGCCACACGATGAAATTTTCTTCTAGTTAGCGCGTTTTTAGGGTTAATTTGTAGGATCATGCTGTAAATGGGGCAATTTGTGGAGCGAATAATGGGAAAACAAGGGGAAGTCATAACTTCTTTAGTTTTTCACTAAATTGGATAAGAAAAGAGGAAAAATAGCCATTTTTGAACATTCTGAATTAATTGGAGCAGTTTTCAGAAGCATTTGAGCATTGTAAACATATATTTTTATATTTTTGAGCATAATAGAGAGGCCCAACCCATTGGAAGCTGGACCAAGGAGACATAGCCCAGGAGGGCTAAACTCCTTTATCATGTGATTGTTGTAATGCGTTTTTGATGATGTTCTCTACATCTTTATGTTTCTATTCAGTTTCTGATTTATGTTAAATTTCTCATAAAATTAACATAAAAACTCTTCATTTCACTTGCAAAAATTGATAAATCCTTAAGCACAATGAATTTTTTTTTTTTTATACTCTGAGGAAGATCTTAGCACTACAAACTAATATTCTAAATCAGATCAAATTTGGTATCATAGCACTAGGTTTTTCTTTGTGAAAGTAGGATTTAATCATTTGCAAGTTTATGCCATGCTTACAAGGTTAAAACTCAAAAGAGGTGAAGGAAAGTTGGTTGCAAGCCCTAAAGTTGGGCAAGAGGAAGAAGAGAAAGGTTACCACAATCTCCAACACCAATTCAACCTCAAGTTGCAGTTGAGACTCTAGAGATCATTTCTCATGAAGGAGAACCAAAAAACATGACAGAAGATGAGAACACCTTCAGGATGGATTTCTTTGATATGACAGAGATGGTGAAGTTCCTATATGAAGAGAGGAATATCAGGTTGCGAGGGGAAAGTTCCAAACCTCCCAAAGGAGAAGGCTCTTCAGGAGGAGGTAATGGAAATGGAGACAAATCTCCACCCTCTCCACCATCTTCTTCATCATCTTCTTCACAAGCATCTTCATCCTCTTCCACTAACACAACCCTTACTTATACTCTTCATCATACTTCAAAAGGAACTGGTAAATCATCTTTTTAAAAACTTGATGTTAAATTCGAGTTGCCCATGTATAATGGTGAATTGAATGCAAAGAAGCTTGATAATTGGATCCGTCAGTTGGAGGTCTATTGCAGGATTCAAAACCTTCAAGAGGATGACATAAAGATTCAGTTAGCTTCCTTGAGAATGGAGGGTGCAACACTTATATGGTGGGAATCAAAGACACAAGAGGAGATTCAATAACACGGTAAGATATCTATTTCTTGGAATGATTTCATTGCTGCAATAAAAGACAATTCTACCCTCTATCTTATATGCAGAAAGCTTTCATGAATTGGAAGAACCTTTTAGACAGCTTAAAGGTCAAAATGTGCAAGATTACACCCAAGAATTCAGAAAAAGGTCTTTGATGTTAGGTGTAGATTTGCAATCACGGGACACTTTGCTGAAATACATAGGGGGTTTTACATAGTTACCTTAGGCATACTATCTTAATGTTTAATCCCAGTAATCTAGATGATGTGTGTGTGCAAGCCACTCATCTTGAGGCAAGAGGAAAAAATACCCCAGAAGAAGGTATTAAAAAGCCGTTTAAGGGTAAAGAGAAAGAAAATGGCTTCAAGGGAAAGAAAAATGCATCCACTAAAAAGGAAGGAGAGAAAACAATATGTAAACATTGTTCCAGAGAGGGTCACGATGAAGATCACTGTTGGAAGCTTCATCCTGAAATGAAACCAAAGTAATTAAACAACAAATGAAAATAAAAGACAACTACAATCACTCAAGAAGAGGATTCGAGATCTGAATCAGGTGATGAAACAAACATCACAGCCTTGGGGTTTCAAGGAAAGGAATCCATTGCTAGCGTTAGTTCTTCAAACTCACATAATGAAACTCCAAATGAAAAGAGGAGAATAGAACTGTTTCACATAAGGGTGATATCGAAACATAACAAGATTGATACGTTGTTTGATAGCGACTCTCAAGCCAATCTTATCTCAGAAAACATTGTCAAGAGTTTAAATATGGAAACTATTCCACATCATAAACCATATCCACTTGGATGGGTATGTGACAATGCGCAATTGCAGGTTACGAGAAAGTGTAAACTGAAATTTGCTATCACTAAAAATTTAAGAGATGAAGTGGAGCTTGACGTTGTGTCGTTAGATATCTGTGGCATCATTTTGGGCAGTCTGTACCTTTATGATAGAAAAGCTATCTTCCACCGACATGAAAACAAATATCACATGCTATTATCTCTGTTCATATGTTTTGTGTATTACAAGTTAATGTTTTTGACATTTGTTTCCTTAACAATCTTTACTGTATTCATTGGAATTTGTTAATATTGAAAGGTTTACTTCCATGCTTTGCTTAAACTTGCTGGGAAATGTGCACTTGTGTTTACTATAATGGAATTGTATATATAAATGTTATATTGTATTCTTTAATTACTCTGAGATTTCAATGCATAAGAATTTCGTTGTTATTCTTATTCTTGCTTGCATATTAGAAATAAAGTTATGTTGGTTTACTGTTATAGTCATAATATGGTTAGGGTTTTGCCTATTGGGGATTGTTCCTCGGTGGTCAACAAACGACCTCTCCACGTAACTAACCCTGCATCCTCGAGTCTTTTGCTGCTACATATCAACTTTTAAATTCTTCCATGTACTGTAAAATGACTCCTACATAACTTGGTTCGTAGGTAATTCTGCCATGTCCCGCAAATAGTTTTCGAAACCCCACACCAACTTTGACCCAAAAGGGTTACTATTGCCTCAACCTGCAATTTATTTCTGAATTATGTTCATAACATGTTTGTTTTCGAATATCACTTCAGAGTTATGCATCATAATTTTCTTGGGTATTCCCAAGTACAAAACTCACTAGGTTTATAATTACCATCAATGTCAGTTTTGTTTAGTAAGGAATACACAGTTTCCAAAAGCACAATTTATACCTTCTTTTCTTTTAATCCCTGGTTATTAGTGTATCTAACAACAACACAATCATGTAAATTGACATGCATAACAACAATGTCAATCTGTCAATTTCTACAAAATTCAATGCACAAAATTCACTATTCTTATATAAATACTAGTTTCTTGAAATTACTAATAAAGGTACCAAGATTATAAGTATTTATCTGTTATCCAAATTTGTCTTCCATAAGGTTACAGAAAGGAGGATACTCCTCCCAACCTGTGAGAACTAGAATCAATCCTCGTGCTCCCCCAGAGCCAATTTCATCCTAAAAAATAGCTAGACAGACTTGTCCCTTGACCACTTGGTCCCAACTAGCTTCGGTCACAAACAATTACTGAGTTCCACTGGTCATCCAGCTTGAGAACTCGAATGTGGTTTTCTTTTCTTCACGTCTTCATAGACTCTGCAAAACCAAAAACATATTTCCTTTTCTCTCTCTTCCGCCTCAGGTTCCCAATACCCTCTTGACCTCCGAGAATTAATTTTCCCCAAAGAGAGAGAGATTGGGGAGCTAAATGCCAGCCCTTAACTGTCTTAACTATTTTTGAACATGAAATCTTGTCTCACATCCTTCCTTTCGTAACCTTGTAGTCGACCCCTTGTTAAAACATTTTCCAGAAATATATGTATTTATTTATATACAAATCATTCATAATTTAAAATAAGTAAAAGAAATAATCCTAAAATCTACCCCAACAACTGAGGTGTTGACTCAAGAATGTGAAATGTGATTTACACCAAGAATTATCTTGAAAAATCTTTCAAATGGTTGGGTTTTAAAATTCTCCTCATGGCTATGTAAAGCTTACAAACTAAATCTCTTAAAAACTAATAATCACATTAATAATATTTGATTTTATATATACTTCAACTTAAATTTATCAATAATAAATTGTTTTATTGCACTAAAAGGTGCTCTATAGCTTAGTATGGGGTTGATGTCAAACATAAATGTTTAGCGTTTAACATTTTAAAAATTTAATTTAATGTCAATGTCGACACTAATTGAAGATAGAAGTCAAACATAAATGTTTAGCATTTAACATTTCACAAATTTAATTTAATGTCAATGTCGGCTCTAATTAAAGATATATGTCAAACATAAATGTTTAGCATTTAACAATTGTCAAATTTAATTTAATGTCAATGTCGGCCCTAATTAAAGATCGATATAATTATTATGTATAAACAAAATATAAATTCAACATTGGTGTTATTAGACAGTGGGAAGTGGAATTATGTTTGTGAGAAATGGTGAAATAATTAAAGTAAAATAGTTAATTTAATGTTGGTGGACTCTAGATTTTGAATATAATATTTTTATTTTAAAATATAATATAATATTTTTTATTTTTTTAATAAAATTACTCATTTTTTATTAGGCTTAGAGGTGTGTAACGTGTTAATGTAATAAACATTTTGACTCAGAAAAAATAAAATATGGTAGATATGTGTAATTTAATGTAACATAATATAATGTAAACATTTTAGCAAATAAAAATAACCCTATAAAAAATAATAATAAATAAAAATAAAAATGACACATGGTATTAAGAATCCATGGTATTGACCCATGGTATTCATGTCGAATATAACATATTTAAGGGGAAAATTAAACTAGCCTAGATCCATTTTAGTTTGATGTTAAGGATCCATTTTAGTTTGATGTTAAGGAGAGGCAAATATTTTTTCAAGAGCCAAAATTCTTATTGCTCAGTTAAGGACTAATTCTCATCAACTTTGTTGTGAAACACAACATTGGAAAAGGCCAAAAGAAGTGTGGAAGGAAAGAGTATGTATTTTTTGTTCTTCCAGAAAAGTGGAAATAGAAAAAACATTTCATTTTAGAATGCGAGGACTTCAAAGACAACAAAGAAAGTTATGCAGATATTATGGTAGCTATATCTTGGGACAATCTATTTAGTAAGGGGTTTGTCGAGAAGTTGGGAGAGTTTATTGTGAGGCTTCACAGGAAAAAGGCTGAATACATCAACCAGATGAAGAAGAAATTTGTCCCATATGCTATATTTAGCCTCGTGGACGTTAAACTAATTTTATTTCTTTATTTCTTTCTTTAGATACATAACTGGTTGTAGAAAATGACGGTGTTGAACCCATGTAGCCTGTAAACATAATATGTTTTTATGGATATGTTGGCACTTGCATTTGTATGGATGTGTTATGTGTCCCTATGCCTTTTTTTATGTTTTATTTCTATAGTTGAATGGATGAGTACATAATGTGTATATATGCATAGAAGTTTTAGAGCTTCGTGGAGACTAATGGATGAATACATAATGTGTATATATGCACGGAAGCTTTAGAGTTTCGTGGAGGCTATTGGGTGATTCAGGAAGGTGTTTTTAAAAGTGTCATTTGCATGGATCTGATCACTGGGCCTATGTTTTTTGTATGTTTTATTTGTATCGTTGAATGGATGAATACATAATGTGTATATATGGGTAGAAGCTTTATAGCTTCCTAGAGGTTATTGGGTGATTCATGAAGGTGTTTTTAAAAGTGTAAGGTTAAACAAGATTGCACAAAGTGAATAAGCTTAATGTTATGTTTTCCAGGCATTAGTAAACTTCCAAACCATTATAATTACTTTTTTAAGTGGTTCCAACATGGATCCTAGAGTTGCAGTTAGTCCACGTGATCGATTCCTAATGAGGTGAGTGTGAAAATCCAGAAACCCCCAAGGCAAATCGGGTAATCTAACCTCGGCCAAGGCTTTGATACCATGTTAGTTTTTCCATTACACAAAAAGCCATAGGCAATAGTAAACTTGCAAACCATTATCATTACCTTTTTAAGTGGTCCCAGGTGGATCCTAGAGTGGTAGTTAGTCCACGTGATGGATTACCAATGAAGTGAGTGTGAAAATCCAACACTTAACTATGAAAATGAGTTAAGGCGAGAGGAGGAGGTGGGAGAAATATTAAGTAAAATGTAATTATTACATTTTATCTAATATTTATGCCTACCTTCATCCACTTTTTACTAGCGTAAAATATACTATTATATTTTAACCAATATTTCCCCTCAAATCGTCCACTTTTTATTGTAATTTTTATTTTTATTTGAAGTTTGAAAGCAAACAAACTCAACGATAAAGTTAGTAGGGGTGAGCGGAAATATTGAGTAAAATGTAATATTTAGCTTGGGGAGTGATGAGAAATATTAGGTAAAATGTAATAATATTACATTTTAATTAGTAATCCCTCCATTGTTGGCCACTATTTACTAGATATTAGCACTAATAAATATTGGGTAAAATATAATATTTCCTCTTACCAATCCACTTTTTATTAAAAAAATTCTTTATACTTGAAGTTCATAAGTAAACTTATTTCTTATGTAAACATTTGATCCCAATATTTGCACTTGATATAGATCTAGACTAGTTTATAACTCACATTAAAATATTATTTTTGTTAGAAGTATTTTTAAAATAGAAGATATAAATTAAATAACAACTTCATATTAAATTGCAAAACAACTTCCAACCTAATCAAATGTATTCATGCATTAAAATAAATTTTCAATTTTATACTTAAATTGCTAATTTATAAACATAATATTATATCAACTAATATAGTACAATATCTATAAAAGTAGAAATATTAGAAATACATATATAAAAGTAGAAATATTAGAAATACATATATATAGTATTGTAGTGGTGTTTTTTTACAGAGGTGTCAAATTTGGCGAGACCTTATTAAAATAAGATGATTTGTTTTTTTTTTTTTTTTTTCCCAAAAAGTTCCAGAGAGAAGTACTTAAATCTTGTTTTTTATGATAGAATAAGAATCATTATCAAAAACTTTTGAAACACCGAAAATCTCAAGGCTGAACAATAGTATCCTAAATTTCCAAAAAATTCCACTAGATTTTAACAAAACCATCTTTGTTAGATTGCGCGTACTAGAACTCCTCTAATAAATTAGATGTCAAGATCAATGCTAGATTTTGAGCTTCCAAACAAACTCAGTTTTTAAGCATAGGATGCGTGTGGCGCATATACCAAATTCTATGTCATCACACTAATTGCAAATTACAAAGAACCAACTCCTACGGAGGGAGGACAAGTAGACTGTTCACATCAGCTGAGGGTCCCCTATCCTTGTATATGTAATAAATAGTGGGCATGCATTAAATAATAGCCTTTGCAGCATAAACTCATAATGGTGGCAGAGGCAATAAGCACCAGCCATGTATTCATAGAACATGGTTGCAATGAGCTAGCACTAGTTGCAATGAAGGCTTCATTCGTTGTTACATTGATCTGTTTGTTAAACTAATCTTTTGGATTTGTTTGTATAGTCAAGGATTAGTTAGTTGTTTTGTTTTTTGTTTTTTGTTTTTGTTTTTGTTTGTTTTTTTTATTGTTTTGTTGTGTTTGTTTGTTTGTTTTGTTTTGTTTGTTTGTTTTTGTTTGTTTTTTTTGTTTGTTTGTTTTTGTTTTTTGTTTGTTTGTTTGTTTGTTTTGTTTTGTTTTGTTTTTTGTTTGTTTGTTTGTTTGTTTTGTTTTGTTTGTTTGTTTTTTGTTTTTTGTTTTTTCGTACAAACGAGTTATTTAGACATAATCATCTTCTCTGTTTTTTATCTGTATAAATCACTTATCTTTGATAATGATAACATACAATTGGTTTTGTCTTGGTAAAGTGCATTTCGGGCCTGATAGAGGTATCAAAGCCAAACACTGGATACTTCATTGCTGCAAACTAGGTGAAGAAGGCGTGCTTGTTGTGTAGCAGGCGTTGAGATTTGGTTCTCGAAGGCGATGGAGCATGTGGTTTGAACTACCAGAGAACTCTGTTGTGGCGGCTCTTGGTTGAACCCGACATGAATTAAACCCCTAACAAAGTATGCAGAGTTGTGGCTTTGCTGGAAGAGAACCCTATTGTGAAGGCTCCCCTCGGTGAATGGAGATCTTTGCGATTCCCACAGATTGGTGCGGAGGAGGGATCATCGATTGCTACATCTATGGTGGTGTGCTGCTAAGAGAAGAAACGTGATTGTGGAAAGGTTGTTGAACCCAACTGTCAACCTGCGAGCGTTTGGAACTTAGATTTTTTTTTGCTGAAGAAAGTTCGATTGTGTTTTTTTTTTGTATTTCACTCGGTGCTATAGAGAAGGTGATACTGTGGCATACCATCAAACTCTGTGCAGAGTGACTGCCAACCTCGGTTTTGGAGACTTTTTTGAATCACTAAGTCAAAAACACAGTTTTTAAGAAATTTCTGTGAATAATTATGGTTGAATCAAAATCATAAAACACTATTGTGCCTGGTTGTGGTTGCACCTGTAAGTTAAAATAGAGTTTTTTTAGAGCTGTGATTGTGATATTGTTGTTGCAGTGAAAGTTTTATTTTGGTTGAATCAGATTTAAAAGAAGAAGCAGTTCTTTACAAAATCAGTTTTTTTTGGTAGTTCAATACATTTATCTGAAAAACATGAACTCCCTCGTATCTTTAATTGGGATTGTTCTATCTGGAAAGGAAAATTTCCAAGAATGGTTCAGGAAGATTAAGAATACACTTATATTTAATGATCTGTGGGATGGAGTCTGTGAAGGAAAAGGAGGGAATGCACCAGATGAGCTTGACGAGGAAAAACAGTTAGCAATCTGGCAAAGTAAAAATAAGAAGGCTTATGCCTTAATCTCCACTTCTGTCTCAGAAGAGGTAAGCAGGTACATTGCTTAGAGTAAAACAACATATGATTCCATAACAAAACTAAAAGAGCTTTATGATTCACATTCTGAATTGGAGATAATTCAGTTATTGTTAAAGTTATTTAATTTGGAAATGAAAGATAATGATCCACCAAAACTTGCTTATGAAATTAAAGCCATCAATCATGAAATTGAATCTACTAGAGTTAAAGTTGATTTGCAACTTACTACCTTTATAAAAGCTCTTTACCCTAGTTATTCACACTATTTGGAATCTCTCCAAGCTAGTGGGAAATTAAAAGAATTAGATTTTGATAAATTAGTAGGGAAAATTGCAGAAAGAGAGAAGGCATTTGGCAAGAAAGAAACATCACATAATTCTAATACTGAAACCCTATGTCTTGCTCAAAAATATCAAAAACCTCAAGAAGAATATGTCAGAAATACTAAGGGTAATAGAGGGCAAGGTAGGAAGAATTATAGAGGCAAGGGGGGCAGAAATATTCAAGGAGATAGACAAAAAAATGATAAACAAAGAAATTTTTCTGATAAAACAACTGTAAAATTCTTTAGATGTGGTAAAATTGGACATACAACAACAAATTGTAGAATTCCCTGGGAGAAAATTAATGAAAGAAGAGAACAAATGCTTGAAAAGAAAGATCATCTAATTCCAGAAAAAGGACAGTCTTCTGAGAATGCACATTATGTTGTTGCTCATTGTAATTTTCATATGGAAGATATATTTAGTACCTCTTTTTCTTCATGGCATGACAGTTGGATTTTATACACAGGTGCCACTGGTCATATGACCTTCCGAAGATATTTGTTTGAACAATTCAGTGATAATATTGATGGAGTAGTGTATTTTGCTGATAAGTCTCAAATCAAACCATTGGGGATTGGATCTATTCAGTTAAAAATTGCTGGACTTTCTGATTATACTTTGAATGATGTTCTTTACATTCCTCAGTTCCAAAGAAATTTATTATCTCCTGTACAAATAAGACAACAGGGACATTCCATCCACATATTTGATGGTAAAGTGGAAATTTGAAGAGGAGCCAACAATAAAACTGTAATGATTGGTGTAAAAGAAGATAAATTGTTGAAATTGAAAGGTGTGTCGTCTGTTACATTGAACACTAATTATTTGGTTCAACAAAATGATACTCTGTCATCTTCTTTATTTTTCCATGCACGCTTCGGTCATATTAATTATGAAAGTCTTAGAATTATGAAACAACAGAGGATTAAAGGACTTCCAACATTTCCAAGAAAATTGACCCCATGTAATGCTTGTATATTGGACAAGCATCACAAACAGTCTTTTCAGAATTCTACTTCTAGAGATATAAGGAAATTAAGTTTCATACACTCTGATTTATGTGGACCTATTCCTGTACCAAATGCAAACGACAATAAATACATACTAAATTTTATTGATGATTATTTGAGAATGTGTTGGGTTTATCCGCTTAAAGAAAAATCAAGTTTTCGATGTGTTTAAAAAATTTCATCTCTTGATTACAAATGAGGCTCAACTTAATATTGGTACTATAAGAACTGATAACGAGGGAGAATACACTTCACATGTTTTTGAAAAATATTTGCAAGAGAATGGCATCAAACACCAAACCACAATACCATATAATCCACAACAAAATAGTGTTGTAGAATGAATGAACAGAACTTTGCTTAATATGGTAAGGTCAATGATGTTTTTTAAGAATGTAAAATTGATGTTTTGGGGAGAAGCAGTGCTTTGTGAAACATATATTATAAATTGATGTCCTTCCTCTGTGATCAACAACAAAACTCCATATGAAATGTGGTATAATCGTCTTCCTGTTCTTAAACATTTCCGAATTTTCAGTTCTCAATGTTATGCTTTGATTCCTAAACAACAAAGGAATAAATTGAGTGAACGAAGCAAAAAATGTATTATTTAGGATATTCTATGACTTTTAAGGCATACGGATTGTATGATGAAGAGAACAAGAAGTTTATTTTGTCAAGAGATGTCATTTTTCTTGAAACTGATAAAGATACCCTCACTGTTAATAGACAACTGAATCAAATACAAAAGTTTGTGCCTCAAAAGTTTTATTATGAATCAGATAATATACTTCCACATCTTGAAGGGGGATACCTGTATTAGATCAGTCTGTGGAGTTTCCTTCTATGGAGTTTCTTAATTTTGCTGTTGATGAGAAATTGGTTGATGCAAGCATTTCTACAAACATGACAGGGACAGAAATGGAAAGAACTGAGGCAAATGAAGAAAATGAGCAACTTCCTACACAACCTTTGTGAAGATCATCTCGTATTCGAACATTTCCGAAGAAATATGATGAGTTTAAGACTGGAAGTTCCTCAGGTAACTATTATCATTGTGAATTTAACTTTTCGGTTGATTGTGAACCTACTTGTTTTGAAGAAGCTACTAGTTATGGTCAGTGGAAAGATGCAATGCAAAAGGAATATGATGCTCTCATAACAAATGGCACATGGAGGTTGGTGGATCGTCCTGTTGGTATCAAACCTATTGGTTGCAAATGGATTTATAAAACTAAGTATAAAGCTGATGGTTCACTAGAAAAACACAAGGCAAGACTTATAGTGAAGGGATATGCACAAAAAGAGGGTATTGACTATACAGAGACATTTGATCCTACAACTAAATGGGGCACTATTAGATATTTGTTTGCTATTGCAGCGCAGAAGGAATGGAAAATTCATCAAATGGATGTCAAAATTTCTTTTTTAAATGGATATTTGAAAGAAGATGTTTACATATTTCAGCCAGAAGGATTTTTCATTAAAGGGAAAGAACAAAAGGTTTGCAAACTAATGAAGTCTTTGTATGACTTGAAACAAACACCGTGAGCATGGTATGAGAAAATAACTGACTATCTTCTAAAGTTAAACTATAAACATTTTGACCTAGATGATGCAACTCTTTTCATTAAGAAAGTTGGTATATCAGTTGTATATCTAGTTGTATATGTTGATGATTTGATGATCACAAGAAACAATGATGAATATATATCATCTATTAAGAAGGAACTGAAAAAGGTTTTTGATATGACAGATTTAAGTTTACTTCATTATTATCTTGGAATTGGAGTTGATCAAAAACCATAACATATTTTCATCTCTTAGAAGAAATATGTTGGTAAGTTATTGAACAGATATAGTATGATGGATTGTAATCCCGTTGCTACTCCAATGGTACATAATTTGAAACTCACTTTAGAAGAAGGAAAACCATTTTAAGATCCAACAAAGTACAGACAACTTGTTGATAGTTTGATTTATTTATCTATTACTCGTCCTAACATAACCTTTGTTGTTGGAATACTTTCCATATTTATGCATCATCCTTGTGAGGGGCATTGGGTAGCAGCGGAAAGAGTTCTGAAACATTTAAAAGGAACCAAAACTTATGGCATCAAATACTCCGAAGTTTCAGACTTCCATCTTGCTGGTTACTCAGATTCTGATTTTGATGGAGATAAGGAGAATGGAGTATCTACTTCCGGTTATTTGATGAATCTTGGTGAAGTAGAAACTTCTTGATAACAGATTTATTTATATAAATATTTTATGAAAAGATTAAATTACAGATGATGATTCTTTACAAATGGGGTTCCTCGCTTATATACCGCCATGGACACCCTTTGGGGAAAGGGCATGATCTTATGATCGTGCCCTTTTGTCTAATTTAACTGAAAATTAAATAATAAACCTAAACTAACCAATTTTTACATAACATTGCCTTCCTCTCGAAAGAATGCTTTGTCCTCAAAGCATACGTAACTTGTCTTTGAGGTTTCTGGGAGTTTCATTATTGTTCAGATTATCTTCCGGATACATCGCATAAGGATTATTCTTCATCGACGTTTCGAACCAGCAACGGTGGTTCATCTTCAGGATGTGAAAGAATATTGGAAGACTGGTCTTATTTTTCACTTATATATATAGAGATGCTTAGCCGACAGATGTAATTAGTTTAATTATTCTTTTTCTTTTTAGGTTTATGGTTAATGGTTGTATTAATTTTATTTGTTTTAATTATATAATTTTTTTTTAATTTAATTTTGATTAATTATTATTATTTTAATTAATTTAATTTGCTTAATAATTTCTAATTTAATTATTCTAATTATAATACTTATAATTATTAAATTTAATTTCAATTGCTGTAATCGTATTTAATTATTGATAATTAGTTTTAATTATTTATTTATTTTAATTGATTTTATATTATATGATTTTTTTAAAATTATGTTTATATTAATTAATTACTTATTTTAATTATTTTATTTTAATTAATTAATTATTTTAATTATTTTGATTATAATTAAAATAAAATAATTAAAATAAGTAATTAATTAATATAAATATAATTTAAAAAAATCATATAATATAAAATCAATTAAAATAAAAAAATAATTAAAACTATTTATCAATAATTAAATACAATTACAACAATTGAAATTAAATTTAATAATTAAAAGTATTATAATTAGAATAATTAAATTAGAAATGATTAAGCAAATTAAATTAATTAAAATAATAATAATTAATCAAAATTAAATTAAAAATTATATAATTAAAACAAATAAAATTAATACAACCATTAATCATAAACCTAAAATGAAAAAGAATAATTAAACTAATTACATCTGTCGGCTAAGCATCTATATATATATAAGTGAAAAGTAGACCAGTCTTCCAATATTCTTTCACATCCTGAAGATGAACCACCGTTGCTGGTTCGAAACGTCGATGAAGCATAAGTAACGACGAATGTCATTGACAAAATGCTTCATTCTCCCAAGAAGCTTCTTCTTCGGGTAAGTCCTTCCACTTGATCAGATATTCTTTGATAGTACGATATCAAAGCTTTCTTTCTCTAGTAGACAAAATACCTTCTGGTTCTAAAATGACTCTTCCCTCATCATCTAAGGATGGAAGTGTTGTTTGCGCTGTTTGATTGTTACCTAGCGCCCTTTTAAGGGAAGATACGTGGAAGACGTTGTGAACAAGACTTGTATATGGAAGGCTCAAACCATACGCGACTTGGTTAATCATTTTGTTGATTTGATAAGGTCCATAAAATTCTGGTGCCAATTTGTTTTTTCCTTTCTATTTTAAGGTTAATTGTTTGTATGGTTGGAGCTTAACAAACACCCATTCTCCGACTTCAAACTCTCTTTTGGTTCTATTACGGTCTGCTTGTTGCTTCATATGATTCCTTGCATTATTCAAATTTTCTTTTAATATTTGGACAATTTTTTGGGTTTCTTCTAGTTGGTCTTTAATAGCAGGTAGATTTGTTTGGACAATAGCTAGATGCTTCCATTTCGGGTGTTCATACCCATATAGAGCTTGAAATGGCATCATCTTTGTTGATGTATGATAAGTGGAATTATACCACCACTCAGCAAGATGTAACCATTGAGCCCACTTATTTTGTTTTTTTGTAGTGTAGCAACGTAGGTAGGCCTCCAAACATTTATTGACAACCTTTGTTTGGCCATCTGTTTGAGGGTGATAAGCGGAACTCATATTTAGGTAGGTTCCTATATGGCTGAACAATTCCTTCCAGAAATTACCCTTGAACTTGGCATCTCTATCACTCACGATGACTTTCAGCAAACCGTGTAACTTATATATATTTTTGCAAAATATTTCAGCGATTTCTTTTACTGAGTATGACTTCTTTATTGCCATAAAGTGAGCATATTTGGTGAGTTTGTCGACTACTACGAAAATCTTGTCCTTGCCTTCAGATACTGATAATCCTTTGATAAATTCCATCGAGATTTCTTCCCATTTCTGATTTGGAATGTTTAAAGGGTGAAGTAATCCTAGAGTCGTAATATTTTCACTTTTATTCCTTTGACATGTGTCACATTCTGCTACGTACTTCTAAATATCACAACTCATTCCCTTCCAAAAGAAGGATTGACGTGCATTGTAGTAAGTCTTAAAGAATCCTACATGTCCAGCTGACAGTAAGTCATGTGATTCCTTGAGTATCTTAAACTTAAACTTGGAATTTGTATTTAGATAGATTCTTCCCTTGTACCATAGGATATCATTCTTCCACTCAAATTTTGAGTTGTTGGGAAGGTTATTTATTATTGCCATTATTTTTGGATCCTTGGCATACTCACTTCGAATTTCGTTAAGCCACTTAGGGAAAACAACCGAAATTGCAAGTAGTGTTGGTTCTTCATCCTTCCTAGATAAGGCATCTGCTACTACATTGTCTTTACCTCTTTTATGTAGTATTTCCAAGTCAAAAGCGGCAATTTTTTCAATCCATTTTTGTTGCTCTTTAGAAAGTGTTTTTTGTTGAAGGAGATGCTAGAGACTGTTGTGGTCTGTTCGAATAGAAAACTTACTTCCCAAAAGATATTTCCTCCACTTAGCTAGTGCGTGCATGATAGTGAGCATTTATTTGTTGTATGTGGATTTGAGGCATTCTATTTTGTTGAGCTTCCTACTTTCAAAAGCTATTGGATGTCCTTGTTGCATTAATACTACACCTATACCAAATCCAAAAGCATCACACTCAATGATAAATGGTTTAGAAAAATCTAGTGTTGCTAATACGGGAGCATTAGACATAATTTCCTTTAATTTTTCAAAACACTTTCCTGCTTCCTCATCCCATAGGAATGAATTCTTCTTTAAAAGATTTGTTAGAGGTGCAGTTATATGTGCATAGTTTTTAATAAATCTTCGGTAATATCCAGTCAAACCTAAGAACCTCTTAGCTCGGATATATTAGCAAGTTTGGACCATTCTTTTACAGCGTTGATTTTTTTAAGGTCCACCTTTACGCCTTCATGGGATATAATGTGTCCAAGGTATTCTACTTCTTCCTTTCCGAAGGTGCATTTGGATTTTTTTTTGCGTAAAATTGGTGTTCTTTAAGTAGTGTAAGAAATTTGTTCAAATGTTGCAAGTGCTCCTTCCAAGTTTTATTGTAAATTAGAATATCGTCAAAAAATACTAATGCAAACTTTCTAAGATGTGGGCGAAATAACTCGTTCATAGTTGCTTGAAACGTTACTGGTGCATTGGTCAATCCAAACGGCATTACTTTAAATTCATAGTGACCTTCTTGTGTTCGAAATGTCATTTTTGGTATGTCCTCTATTCTGATTCCAATTTGATAGTAGCCTTATCTTAAGTCCAATTTTGAGAAATACCTTGCGCCATGTAGCTCATCCAACATTTCGTTGATAAAGGGGATTGGGAACTTGTTTTTAATTGTTATTTTATTTAATCCCCTATAGTCAATACATAGCCTGAATGACCCATCTTTCTTCCTTACCAACACCACTGGAGCAGCATAAGGACTTTTTGTTGGCATTATGACATAGGGTTGGCTCGATGACATGAGTGTTGTCCTTGATGGCAACTCACTCAAGTAGCAGATCACAAGTTTCAGGCTCTCAGAATGGTAGAAAATGGCAGGTTCATGGGTTTTTGTTCACAAAGCTGCAGTCATCGGCAGGTTCCGCAGGTGTGTAGAACAAAAGGTGCGGATATGTTCGCAGGTGTACCGAACAAAAAGTTTGGTCGTAAAGTACACACACTTTCATGCAGAGAAAATCGCGTGCACATGGGAAATCTTATGGATGGTCCATGGTATTTGTCCGACGTTTTTGATCCTATGGTTTTGGTCCGTGGTTTTTCTTTTAAATTATTGAACCCAGGTTTTGGGTCCCTTGTATTGGGTTTCTATGGTTTTGGTCCATGGTTCGAGTAAGGGCTTGTCTATAAAAAGGAAAGGAGATCATTTGGCTGGGCACTCATGTGTTGAATATCTTAAGATAAGCAAGATCTGAAATTCTGGTGATTAGTTGGTGAGTGATAGCTAGATCTGAATCAAGAAGAAACCTGAGTATTAGAAGAAGGATCTACTGATGGGTTGAGATCTCCTTGGCGCATGATCAGATCTGTAGATCTGATAGTCTGGGATATGCTTGAAGTCTGAAAATTATCTATACCCGCAGGACCGCAGGTGCGACACGGTGCAGGTGCGAAGAACCGCAGGCCAGTCAAGGCTCAGGTGCGGAGGCACGCAGGCCAGTCAAGGAGCAGGTGCGGAGGCCCACAGGCCAGTCAAGGTGCAGGTGCGGAGGTTCGCAGGTTTTTCACAGCGCAGGTGCGAAGTTCGCAGGACCGACACCGTGCGGACGCGGAGGCTCACAGATTCGACACAGAGAAGGCGTGGATGTGTGCAGGCTACTATTGGTGAAGTTGTGGACTTTTCTTGAAATATTTTTTAGCTGCTTTTGCTTATTACTACAATGTTCAGGGTTCTGAATTGGTGTCTGGTTACTGGTACTATGTTCTAAGAAGCTATTGATTCAGTAGTTGCACAAGGAAGTTAGTTAATTACATATCTATTTGATGGTTAATTGATATTCATGGATCCAGTCTGAAAATTTATGAAATGAGGTCCTTGAGAGAAAAGAGAAGGTTGTAGCCTTCTGTAGGTTAAATCCTACGTGCTTGTATAAGACTGCACCAATACAAAGTCATTGTAAAAAGAAGTTTCTAATGAAAGAAGATAGAGACATATTGCAGCAGGTGGTTTTCACCCACATTGGGTTTCCACCTTATATCTTGTGTTCTTTGGTGTGACTGTTTGCTCTACTTTTCTTGTTCCTGTTTTCTGTTATATGGTTATGACACACAGATTAATGATCCACATCTAAAGAATGAATTCAATTATAAGTCAGGAAGGTATTCACAAGTTTCATTAGTTAGATCTACAAATATTTGTATAAATTGAAAAGAGTTTGATAATACTGATTCACCCCCCTCTCAATATTATTTCCTACAATTGGTATCAGAGCAGGTCCTTCAAGAAAATCTTGATCGCTTGAAGGAAGATCTATCATCATGAGCAATTACGAGAAAGAAGCATTTATCAGGACATCGATTTTTGATGGGAGTAACTTCGTTTATTGGAAGGTAAGAATCACTGCTTATCTTCAATCTCTTGGTACAAAAGTTTGGGATGTACACATTTCCATCAACAACTCCTACAGATGCAGCTAGTAAGAAGCAGTATGAAACAAATGCAGAGGCTGTCAATACTCTATTAGGAAGTATTTCTCAATCAAAATTTGTCAAGGTTATGCAGCTCAAAAGCGCAAAAGAAATATGGGACAAGATAGTTCTGAGCTATGAAGGAGATGAATAGGTAAAACGAGAAAAATTACAAACTCTTAGAATTCAATATGAAAGTCTCAGAATGCATAACGATGAAAGTGTGGCTAGCTATTTCCTATGCATAGATGAGATCGTAAACTGTATGAAAAACTTGGGTGAAGAAATAAAAGAAGTGGTTTTGGTTGAAAAGGTTCTAAGATCTTTATCTCCTAAGTTTGATTCAAAAGTTTCTGCCATAGAAGAAAAGCAGAATCTACAGAGCCTTACCATGTCACAGTTGCACGAAATTCTAACTGCTTATGAAATGAGAAAAGGAGGACCATCAGATAGAAGAGAAGCTGCATTCAAAACTTTAGGAAAAGGAGATTACTATGAGTCAGAAGATGAGGAAGAATCAAATTTTGTCAAGAACCTCCAACGGGGATCTAGAAGATTTAGAGGTAAGATGCCTTTCAAATGCTTTGCTTGTGGAAGAGTCGGTCATTATGCTGCAAAATGTCCTCATAAAGATAAACTATACAAAGGTAAGGAACCTGTTAGATGGAACAGAAAACATAATGTAAATAAGAAGAGCTATTACACTTATGAAGACAGTGATGGATTGTCAAATAGTGATGAAGAAGAACCATGTAATGATGATAGACTTTTGATGGTTTTTGAAGATGATGATTTCTTGGATGCTACAAATGATGAAGGGCTTTATGAAGAAATCTCTAAACTTAAAGTTAGTTTAGAGGAAAAGAATATGACTATAGATACTCTAACATTCCAACTTGCTGAAAAAGATAAACACAATGAAGAGTTAGAATGTGAAATTGTGGGACTTAGAAAAGAAATTGAGAAAACAAAAGCCCTTAATCTCAGATTTGCTAAAGGATCTGAAACTCTAGATGAGATTATCAAAGTGCAGCGCTCTCCTCTAATCAAGACAGGTCTCGGATATTCCGAAGAAGCATATCAAGCTCAGAAGCAAGCACAGAAGCCATCCACCACCAAAAGTTATCTTGATGTAGCAAGGAGAAGTGAAGTAGACAATCGACAACAAAAGCATAATGCAGATCAACAAGTAAATCGAGGGCAATTTACTTTAAGAATGAACAAAAGCCTCAACAGATCACAGGTAAATCATTCTCAATTTGGCTCAAGAATGGATGGAAACTATAATCATATGGTTGGTAGATTTGATAATCGTAGGAATTTCTTCAATGGCCAATGTTTCTCTTGTCATAACTTTGGTCATAAAGCTGCTCAATGTGTTGCCTACAAGACTATCATGACTAGGGAAGCTCGAAAACAAAGAAATATGACAGGAATCAAGAAAAGAACCTACAATAAATTCTCTGCTCTTGAAAATGAAATAGAATGCTCTATATGTAACAACTTCGGTCATGAAGATTCTGAATGCAGGAGTAGGTTTCGGCAAGCAACTCAGAAGGAGCAAGCTTCATTGAGTTCCAAAATATGGAAAAAGAAAGAAGCGCAACCGGAAAGATGTGGGATAGCCTTATATGCGGAAGGACAAGAAAATCAATGGTACATCGACAGTGGCTGCTCGAAACATATGACAGGTGATAGAGAGAAACTTCAGTCATATAGTGCCTTAGAAAAAGAAAAGAAGGTCTCATTTGGAAATGACACCCCTGCATACATAAAAGGTAAAGGCTCTGTTCGTTTGAAAGAAAAGGTCAAGGCTGGAAATGTTATGTATGTTGATGGCTTAAAGCATAATCTATTGAGTGTCAGTCAGATGTGTGATCAAGGAATGGAGGTAATATTTCGATCAAATGGATGTATTGTTCGTGAGCTTGATACATGAAAAACAATGATCAGAGGCATTAGAACTCCAAATAAATTATACGTACTCAAGGGAGGACAACAACAATGCTATTTAAGCAAGAATGATGAACATTGGCTATGGCACAGAAGACTGGGGCATCTTAGCTTCTCTTAGATAAGGA
Source organism: Pinus tabuliformis (assembly GCA_031772625.1). Lineage (NCBI taxonomy): Eukaryota > Viridiplantae > Streptophyta > Pinopsida > Pinales > Pinaceae > Pinus > Pinus tabuliformis. Next base: position 1,146,241,893 of record CM062813.1, on the reverse strand, counting down.
AAGCATGCAAATATCAGGTAGTTCGGGATCTTCCTAATATCAGAATTCCAGACAATACAATATGCAAATCATGTCAAATTGGTAAGCAAACCAGAACTAATTTCCCTGAGAAGGAAGGATTAGGTAGCAGGCCACTTGAACTTGTCCACACCAATATATGTGGTCCAACGAGGAAGAGGTCACCTCGAGGAGAAGAGTATTTCATATTGTTCATTGATGACTTTTCAAGGATGTGTTGGATAGGACTCATGAAGTATAAAGATGAAGCTTTCGAAAAGTTCAAATCATTCAAAGCTTTGGTTGAAAACGAATTAGATTGAAAAATCAAGTGCCTCAGATCTGATCGAGGAGGGGAATTTACCTCAGATGAATTCTTCGATTTTTGTGAAGAACATGGAATAAGAAGGGAATTCTCTGCTGCAAGGACTCCTTAGCAAAATGGAGTAGTGGAAAGGATGAACAAAATGGTTCAACTAATGGCTCGTGCTATGCTTGATGAGTCTGGAACTCCAGCGACCTTCTGGGGTGAAGCCGCATTTCCCGCTATTACTATTCTCAACAAGACAAACGTCCAGGTAAACAACACTCAGACTCCTCATGAACTTTGGTATGGTAAGACTCCCACAATAAAATACTTCAAATTTTTTTGAAGCAAATGCTACATTAAAAGGACTGATGAAAATCTGGGCAAGTTTTAACCCAGAGCCAATGAAGGCATTTTACTTGGCTACTCTCCCCACAGCAAGGCCTACAAATGTTACAATAAAAGACTTGGTAAAATTGTTGAAAGTATTGATGGAGTGGTTCATGAAGAAGCAAACACTCCTAGGCAGGTAAAATCTGAAGATTTCGAAGGTGGCGAAGACTATCCATCAACATCAAATCAGATTCATAATGAAGAAGAAACCCATGAGGCACTAGAAGAACAGATAAGGATAGAAGAAAATACTCCATCTAGATACGTTCAGAAGAATCATCTAGAATCTCAAATTTTTGGGCAGAAAGAGGCAGGTGTACAAACAAGGAGAACCATTTCAGAAGCTTCAAGTTATCTAGCATTGCTCTCCTCCACTGAACCACAGAATGTAAGGGAGGCTTGCAAAGATGAATGCTGGGTCAAAGCCATGGAGGAAGAACTCGAGCAGATTGAAAAGAATAATACTTGGGAGTTGGTTCCTAGACCAAAAGATAAGAATGTCATAGGGACAAAATGGATTTTCAAAAATAAGCTGAACGAAAATGGGGATGTGGTTAGAAACAAGGCAAGGCTTGTTTGTAAAGGGTATGCGCAACAAGAAGGCATATAATTTGAAGAAACATTTGCACCAGTTGCCAGACTTGAGGCTATAAGGATGTTCCTTGCTCTGTCTAGCTTTCAAAAGTTCAAAGTATTTCAAATGGACGTGAAGTCTGCTTTCTTGAATGTAGACTTGGATGAAGAAGTATATATTGAACAACCAGATGGGTTTATTCTTGGAAATGATCCAAAACTTGTATGTAGACTCAAAAATGCTCTCTATGGCCTTAAATAGGCTCCTAGGGCATGGTATTATCGGTTGGATAAGTACCTCCATCAACAAGGCTTTATAAAAGGATCAATTGATAGCAATCTATATATAAAGGTTGACAATGAGAAGTTGCTAATACTTGTTGTGTATGTTGATGATATCATCTTTGGTAGCAACGAAGAAAACATGAGTCAAAATTTTGCCTTGGTGATGCAAAAGGAGTTTGAAATGTCCATGCTTGGTGAGCTGACATATTTTCTTGGTTTACAAGTCCAACAAAACAAAGACGACATTTTTCTATCACAAACCAAGTATCTCAAGCAGATCTTGAAGAAATATGGGATGGAGGATTCGAAACTAGTATGTACCCCTATGGTGACAGGATGCAGCCTCAGCGCAAATAATGAATCGGCAGCAGTACATCAACCAACCTACAGATCCATGATTGGTAGTTTTCTCTATCTAACAGGTACCCGACCAGACATTATGCATGCAGTGGGAATAGTTGGAAGGTTTTGGGCAAATCCAAAGGAAACGCATCTTTAGGCAGTTAAGAGAATTTTCAAGTATCTTCAAGGAACTTAAAACTATGGCTTATGGTATCCTAGAGGTACAGATCTCACACTTCATGCATACATAGATGCGGATTGGGCAGGAAGCGTGGATGATAGGAAAAGCACTAGTGGTGGTGCATTCTTCATGGGTCCTAGATTAGTATCTTGGTTCAACAAGAAACAAAGATATATTGCATTATCTACAGCTGAAGCAGAATATGTAGCTGCTGCATCTTGCTGCACACAACTCCTTTGGGTGATGCAAACATTGCAAGATCTTCAAATCACTTGTACTCCACCTATCTCCATTTTTTGTGATAATACAAGTGCAATCAGTATTTCAAAGAATCCTGTCATGCATTCAAAGACTAAGCACATACTGATCGAGTATCATTTTCTTCGAGAACAAGTGCTTGAACAAAAGGTCAAATTGGAGTATGTTCCCTCCAAGGAAAAAGTTTTTGATATCCTCACCAAACCACTGCCCAGGGAGACCTTTGAATACCTCAGACAAAAGCTGGGGGTAGTTGATGCATCATCTTGCTGTTGAATCTTGTCTGGTTCAAAGACTGTTGTACGCGAGTTTCATATGGGATATACGCGTACATACGCTGGTGTACGTGGGTGCAGTCGACTTGAAGAAAAACTGATATGGGTCTATCAGAGACCTTCTGGCACAGGTTCAGGGGGAGCATATATTCTTCTAATAATGCATTGTTGGCATTATCATAGAGGATCTTGGTTCAGTTGTTTTTGAGTTCAGGAGGAGTAAGTGCAGAAGGAGAACATGGATTCTGATTTGAATAATGATTGATAGATGTTGCTGATGTTTTGTCTCTATTTCTTTTGTCAAGGTCATGTAACGACCTATTTTGGTTTCCCCACTATGCCTGGGATGGATAATGTAGTGTGATTTTTATATCATGTATCCCAATTTGGTTGGGAGTTGTATGTATGAGTCTTTGGTGATAGGAAGGTCAGTTATGATGTGTACAGTCACATTTCTTTTGTAGAACATCTTCCTGTAGATCTTGCCTATATGTCAGGGGGAGCTTGGACAGCATAGCAGAGCAGAGATTTCAGCATGCATTCAGGGGGAGCATAACCCTTTGCCCTTGATGTCAAAGGGGGAGGAAAGACCTTGAGTGACTTTGGGTTGCCATCAAGTCTAAAGGGGGAGATTGTTGGCATTATGACACAGGTTTGGCTTGATGACATGAGTGTTGTCCTTGATGGCAACTCACTCAAGTAGCAGATCACAAGTTTCAGGCTCTTAGAATGGTAGAAAATGGCAAGTTCGCGGGTTCCTGTTCACAAAGCTGCGGTCATCGGCAGGTTCCGCAGGCGCGCAGAACAAAAGGTGCGGATATGTTCGCAGGTGTACCGAACAAAAAGTGCGGTCGTAAAGTACACACACTTTCATGCAGAGAAAATCGCGCGCATGTGGGAAATCTTATGGATGGTCCATGGTATTTGTCCGACGTTTTTGATCCTATGGTTTTGGTCCATGGTTTTGCTTCTAAAGTATTGAACCTAGGTTTTGGGTCCCTTGTATTGGGTTTCTATGGTTTTGGTCCATGGTTTGAGTAAGGGTTTGTCTATAAAAAAGGAAGGAGATCATTTGGCTGGGCACTCATGTGTTGAATATCTTAAGATGAGAAAGATCTGAAATTTTGGTGATCGGTTGGTGAGTGATAGCTAGATCTGAATCAAGAAGAAACCTGAGTATTAGAAGAAGAATCTACTGATGGGTCGAGATATCCTTGGCGCATGATCAGATCCGTAGAACTGATAGTCTGGGATATGCTTGAAGTCTGAAAATTATCTATACCTGCAGGACCGCAGGTGAGACATGGCGTAGGTGCGAAGAACCGCAGGCCGGTCAAGGCTCAGGTGCAGAGGCACGCAGGCCAGTCAAGGAGCAGGTGCGGAGGCCCGCAGGCCAGTGAAGGTGTAGGTGCGGAGGTTCGCAGGTTTTGCACAGTGCAGGTGCGAAGTTCGCAGGACCGACACAGTGTGGACGCGGAGACCCGCAGATTCGACACAGAGAAGGCACGGATGTGCGCAGGCTACTATTGGTGAAGTTGCAGACTTTTCTTGAAATATTTTTTAGCTGCTTTTGCTTATTACTGCAGTGTTCAGGGTTTTGAATTGGTGTCTGGTTACTGGTACTATGTTCTGAGAAGTTATTGATTCAGTAGTTACACAAGGAAGTTAGTTAATTACAAATCTATTTGATGGTTAATTGATATTCATGGATCCAGTCTGAAAATTTATGAAACAAGGTCCTTGAGAGAAAAGAGAAGGTTGTAGCCTTCTACAGGTTGAAGCCTGTGTGTTGGTATAAGACTGAACCAGTACAAAATCATTGTAAAAAGAAGTTTCTAATTGAAAGAAGATAGAGACATATTGCAGCAGGTGGTTTTCACCCACATTGGGTTTCCACCTTATATCTTGTGTTCTTTGGTGTGACTGTTTTCTCTACTTTTCTTCTTCATGTTTACTATTATATGGTTCTGACACACAGATTAATGATCCACATCTAAAGAATGAATTAAATTATAATTTAGGAAGGTATTCACAAGTTTCATTAGTCAGATCTGCAAATATTTGTATAAATTGAAAAGAGTTTGGTAATACTGATTCACCCCCCCTCTCAGTATTATTTCCTACACTTTTACTTTTCGAGATGATTCCACACTTTAAGAAGTCTTGGATTAATCTCTCGATTTCCGTTTTTTGGTGATGTGGATATCGGTATGGATTGATGTTGACCGGGTCTGATCTTGCCTTGACTTCTATTGTATGCTCAATTTCCCTATTAGGCGGCATCTTCATAGGTAGGTCTTGAAATACTTTTTCATGTTTCCTAATTAGATCTTGTATCTCTGGTGACTCTTCACTGGTCATATTTGCAGATAACATTTCTAACTGATGACATTGTACTACATAAGCGGGTGCTCCCTTTCGAATCATCTTCATCATCTGCGATGATGATACAATTTGATTTTTTGGTGCTTGGAATCCGTGTAATTTGTACTTCTGACCTCCCCATTTGAATTTTATAAATTGTACTTGGTGGTTGGCGGCATAAGTACCTAAAGTTCGTAACCACTGGATACCTAAGACTACATCTACTCCTCCTAATGGTACTGTGAAAAACGGAGACTCTAAACTGAAGTCTTGAATCTGCAATTTAACCTTATGGAATTTCCCCACCTTTTCAATGTTCTTATCGTCAACTACCATCACCTTCATGTTTGGTAAGGGAAATGAAAAAATATTGAGTCTCTTTGCCACGATTGCATCTAAAAAATTGTGTGTGCTACCAGAGTCGATGAGAACCACCGTTGTTCTTCTTTATGTGTCGTTTTAATTTTAAGGTCCGAGGTTGTGATATACCTGTCATGGCTGATAATGACACTTGTGGAATACTTTCGTCATCTAATTCTGGTGAGAATTCTGGGGCATCTTCTGTTTCTTCTATGTCAGAATATTCACTATTTGAATCATTGGTTGCTTCACAATTATATAGTTTCTTTGGTTCTTTTCCTTTAGCACACCTATGCTTGGGGTCCCACTTCTCACCACAGCGCTTGCATTTACCCTCTTTTATCCTTTGTGTTTCCACATTAGATTTTTCATCTTCACGTCGATGTGGTGGAACATATCTTGTATTTTTTGTGTCCGCATACTGAAGTGTTCTTCGTCTTGAATATGTTTTTTCGGATTTTGACCAAAATATTTGTTCGAATTTATTTTTGCTATTTTTGATTTTCGTCTTGCTACTTCTATTGATGAAATGTCACGCATCTCAAGTTCTACTTGAGAAATGGGTTTTGATTCCCGAGACGTATGATTGAATTAGATGAGATTCTACTAACCCAGGTACTCGTGTTACTAAGGTCTCCCATTCTTGAGTGTATTCGTCCACACTTCCTTTTTGTCGTAACTTGATGAGTTTTGAAAGGAACTCTTCTTCTCTTACACCTTGGAATCTTTTAAAGAATGCATCTTTAAATTTTCTCCAGCTAATGATGTGCGTTGTATTTTTCCACCACATATACCAGTTATATGCTTCTCCTTCCATTTTCATGGATGCATGCCTAAGCTTTTCGTCATCGTCATTGATGTCATATATCTCAAAATATTCTTCTGCTTTGTTTATCCATGCAACATTGTTTTTTTCATTTCCATCGAATTTAGGCATCTCGACTTTTTCCCTTTGCTGGTATGTTGCTAATGGTTGAGCGAAAAAAGGGTGTTGATTGGTAAAGGTATCCCAAAGTTGCTTGTTTGTAAAGGCTGTGTTACTCACTTCTTGGTGGGGTGTCGCTGATTTTTTTGGGGATTCAACTTTTTCATGAGAGTTTGTTGACTTTGTTGAATCTGATGAGATGTGTTCTTGATTCTCTTCACTTTCTTTTAGTAGTTGTTCGGGTGTACAATTCGACCTTTTACACAGAATTTTTAGCATTGTTAAGGCCTCTCTGATGTCTACTTTTGTTTGGACATGTTGATTTTCCATCTTTATTTCTATTCGATTTGTCGTATCCTGAAGATTTTTTATTTTGTCAGCCTGATTTTTAATATTGTCAGCTTGTTTTTTGATATTGTCAGCCTGCCCCTCAAGCTTGATCTTGAATTCATCTAATCTTTTACTGACCTCATCGTGGTTGCTATTTATCTTATGCTCTGAGTCCAACAATTTTTTTTGGAAATCTACCATTGTCATTGTCGACATCGAGTGGGTTTGCGGGGGCGTGTATTGATTTGCCAGCTTAAATAATTTATTTATTTATTTTTTTAAATTAATTTAATTATATATATATATATATATATATATATATATATATATATATATAGATATATATATATATAGTTTAAACTATATAACATTTGTAGATATATATCAATTATATATCGTATATAATTTATGTTATATAATTGAATATAATATGGTTATATATACGTTATATAATATAACTCATTTAATATATTATAACTATATATATAACGATTTTTTTTTTTAATATGAATGATGGGCAGACACGACTGTTTTTTTTCGATGGGCTACGATTCAAATAGCGTGACGGAAGTCAATGGAAAAGTGGACGTCAGATGGGCAACACGATCGATGGTCGAGGACGACAGGGTAGCGGAGTGCAATGACAGGTGTCGGAAATTGAGGCAAGATACCGGATGTCGATTTTGACGGTCAGCAAAAATGTGGCAGAGATATGTCGCAACAGGTTTAGCAGAAAACGCAGGCACGGTAAGGGGCACGATTGAGGAGGGAGCGAGCACAGTGCGGAAAGGATTTGTGGGACAACGGTTGTATGGATGGCAGTTGAACATAGAAATTATGGAGCGGAAGTGAAGAGAGGTTTGGACAGGGAGGAACGTAGTGAAACGAGGAGGTAGCGATCAGTAGGGACAGCGGCCGAAGAAAACCATGATCTGTGCAACACCGAATGGAGGAGCAACCCTGCTCTGATACCAGATGAAGCAAAAACTTCTTGATAACAGATTTATTTATATAAATATTTTATTAAAAGATGAAATTACAGATGATGATTGTTTACAAATGGGGTTCCTGGCTTATATACCGCCATGGACACCCTTTGGGGAAAGGGCATGATCTTATGATCATGCCCTTTCGTCTAATTTAACTGAAAATTAAATAATAAACCTAAACTAACTAATTTTTACATAACACTTGGATCAATAGCCATCAGTTGGAGATCACGCAAGCAATATGTCCCTGCTGATTCTACCACCGAAGTCGAATATGTTGCAGTAGCTCAAGACACTAAGGAAATAATTTAGCTTCGGAAAATACTTGAAGATTTGTAGGAGAAACAAAAAGCTTCAACTCCTCTATTTGTCGACAACTCTTTTGCAATTCAATTGGCCAAGAATCCAAAGTTTCATGATCAAACTAAACATATAAACACCAAGTATCATTTGATTCGACATGATGTAGAGGCCAAAACAATTCATCTGACACATTGTCCTACTTCAGAACAAATTGCAGATATTTTTACAAAAGAATTAGGACGTGAAGAATTTGAAAAGTTCAGATATTTACTTGGCATGTCAGATATCCCTTCGGATTAAGGGGGGAAATGTTAAACTAATCCTTCGAGATTTGTTTGTACAGTCTAGGATTAGTTAGTTACTCTTTTTTTTTTTTAAGTTTTTCCCCGTACAGAAGAGTTATCTAGACATAACCGTCTTCTCTATCTTTTATCTGTATAAATTACTTATCTTTGATAATGAATAACATACGATTGGTCTTGTCTTGGTAAAGTTCATTCCGGGCCTGACACTATCCTCCAAGAACAGTTGGGAGTCTGGCTCGTGGGATGGTGTGGGAGTTTTCAAGTTTGACTCTCATTAATACCTAGTTTTCAAGTTTGATTCTCATTAATATGTATGTATTGAAATTGCCTTGTGGATGGATCTAGAGTTTATCATAAGTAACACAAGCTAGATCTGATTTTCAGTGCATTGTGGTGTTGGATCTATTTTAAGTTGTTCTAACAGTTTCGATTTTGCTTTGGTAAAGAGCTGAAGGGTTTTTTTTTTTTTTTTTTTAACAAAATAATGATGAGAAAACAATATTCTTCTCCGTTATGGCTCTCAAGGTTTAGAGTGGGATTCGACAATATGAAAAAGTCAAGAAAATGAAGAAAAAGAAGTTTCATGCAAAGAAGAAGATGAGATTTCTCCAAAAGCAACAGTAACACACAAAAATGTGAGACGTTTAGTGAAATTAAGTAGGAGGAGGCTGAGGACAAGGAGGAGTAGGAGAGTGGAGATTTGTTTCATATTGGGCATGGCTCATCGTCTCAGGTGGGATACTCTGCTCTCACAGCTAAAGGTTTCATGGCGTCGTTTTGCCAAGGTGGTGAAGGAGAGCCAATCCCATTTTATAGATATGTCAGCTGAGAGTCACCTTTTCCTGCATTTGACTCCGCTTCCTTTTGTTTACTCGTACAATCATGTTGAAGGAGGAGTTGCAAGAGGTGGTAGAAATATTGATGGTTTATCCTATGGGCACCCATCATATATGTTGTATATTCTTTAATGTTGTTAATCTAGGGGTTATAATAATGGGCTCCCAATAATTCATCTCACTGGATGAAACACATTTAGTTGTTAATGGTCATTGTAAATATGCATTGAATATGGCCAGCATATGCGGTTTGTACATGGCTAGTTGGGTATGATTTGGGCAAGAGTTTACCACAACTAATGCAGCCTTGATTCGACAAGGAGTTATAGTTTAAAATGCCCTAAGTGTACGTCTCCAAAAGTGAATAATGTAGATCCAGCTTCAGCCAAATAGTAAGTGGCTTATGAAAATAATCGTTGCACTTCTTTTTCTTATGAATGAAAATAAATTAACACATGGTTATTAAACAAGCCTGTGTTTGAGCTTTTTCTTACAACTTTCATGGCTGTAAAATTACTTATCATGAGTTGGTAGAGTGAAGCTTGGTCAGATATAAGCATTTATTTTTCTTAAAATCAATAGAGAAAAATTAAATTTCTAACACAAACCATATTGTGAAAATTAAGAACAATTTTGTAAATGTAACTTTTACTTTAATAAATTTTGTTTTGGTTATATAAGCTAGGGAGTTAGTAATTGTGCCAATCAATGTTGTAGCCCTAAATATTTCCTAGACACATTATTAGGGTACCATGTAATATTATGGGTCTTCTTTATGAACTGTGCATTTTTGCTTCTAGTTTAATTAAGTTTACCAGCTCAAAATACCAATTAGTGATATATATTGATTGAAATGTTGTAGAGTCATTGTTGACTTTGATTAATATAAATATTCCAATTTCTTGCCTAGTGGAGGTTTCCTTGACATATTGTTAGGGTTTTACCACTAATATTTTGTGATTTCTTAATGAATTCAATTTTTTGTTTTTATCATCAATATCTTGTGATTTTTTAATAAATTCAGTTTCCTATTTTATATGCATTTTCCTTACTCGTTTAAATAATTAATGTTTCCGGATCAAAATACCAACAAATGGTATCAAATTCAAGAATTAATTAAGTTTACAAGATCAATAATACCAACCAATAGTATCAAAGTCAAGAATTGGTTTCAAAAGAAAGCCTCTATCAAATAGTATCAAAGTCAAGAATTAATTAATTTTACAATATCAAAATACCAACAAATAATATCAAAGTCAAGAATTGGTTTCAAAAGAAAGCCTCTATTGTCAATGATTTATTTCACCAGTTGGATGGAGTGATCAACGCAAAGCCGCCCCTTATACGATGTGCCCAACATTGAAGAGATTTGGTCGACGAAGAGATCTGGCAAACCATAAAAATGAAAAAGCGTATGAAAAATATGTGCATGTCCATGTAGCAGCAGCAGAGCCCGAAGGCTTTGCCAAGGCCTGGGAATAGAGATCATTTTTAAAAGTTTAAATTATATCAGGTTGCTTGGGTCATAATTGAATGAGAATCCACAAACCACAATGACCACTAGCCCTCATAACCATCACCTTGGTTGTCCTCTCTCTCAAGGTCTAGGAGTTTCCCATGTTCATATATGTTTCCTTGGTTGTCCTCTCTCTCAAGTTCTAGGAGTTGCCCATGTTCACATCTGTTGCCTGAAATCCATGGTACTCTTGCCTTGGTTTTAGAAAGCTTCCACATGCATACCAAATCCTTTTTCCAAGCCATTTCAACACAATTAAATTAAGAGATATAAGAGATAGTTAAAGAAGATTCAAAATTAAACTAGCCATTACTCCTAAAGGTGCAAAAATACACTAAAATAATAAAAAAAAATAAAAAATTAGGTGTCTTAGGGGGTAAAACCTTGCTTTCTTACCTCAAGGGTTTTTGTTATATTTCACATAACGTCTACCCATAATTCCAAAAGGGTTTCTATTCTCGGTTATATGGGGTTTTAGTTCATGGGTTTTTCGTCACCCAGAAGGGTTTCTTTTCTTAAGTTTAAATATTGTTAGTTAATGGTAGTAGCCAATAGTATTTGTATTTATGTATTTCTTCCAGACGGACTCTTGGCCTTGCTTGGCTGTAAAAGAGAAGATGATTCTTTTCTTTTAACTAAATGGTCACTCGTGCTAGGTCATGGACACATGCTATTATCTTGGTTCATATGTTTTGTGTCTTAAAAGTTAATGTTTCTGACATTTGTTACCTTAACAAGCTTTATTGTATTCGCTGGAATTTGTTAATATTGAAAGGTTTACTTCCATGCTTTGCTTAAACTTGCTGGGAAATGTGCAATTGTGTTTATTGTACTGGAATTGTATATATAAATGTTATATTGCATTATGTACTAGAATTGTATATATAAATGTTATATTGTATTCTTTACTTTGAGATTTCGATGCATAATAATTTTGTTGTTATCCTTATTCTCCCCTATATATTGGAAATAAAGTTATGTTGGTTTACTGTTATAGTCATAATATGGTTAGAGTTCTGCCTATTGGTTATTAGTGTATCCAACAACAACATAATTATGTAAATTCACATACATAACAAAAATGTCAATTTGTCAACTTCTACAAAATTCACTATTCTAGTTTCTTGAAATTACTGATAAAGGTATCAAGATAAAACAACTAGAGAGACTTGTCTCTCGACCACCTTGTCTCAACCAGCTTGGGTCACAAAAAATTACTGAGTTCCACTGGTCATTTAGCTAGAAAACGCAAATGTGGTTTAATTTCTTTGCGTCCTCATAGACTTTGCAAAACCAAAAACATTTTTCCTTCTCTCTCTTCGACCTCAGGTTCCCAATACCCTCTTGACCTTCAAGAATTACTTTTCCCCACTGAGAGAAATTGGGCAGCTAACTGTGAGCCCTTAACTGTCTTAAAACTGTTTTTGAAAATGAAATCTTGTCTCACATCCTTCCTTATGTAACCTTGTAACCTTGTAGTCGACCCCTTGTTAAAACATTTTCCAGAAATATATGTATTTATTTATATACAAATCATTCATAATTTTCTAATAGGTCTTTAATGTAGTCAAAGAAGTAATCCTAAAATTTAGGTTGACTCACTAATGTGAAATGTAATTTACACCTTGAAAAATCTTTCAAATGGTTGGATTTTAAATTTCTCCTCATGGCAGGATTATGAAATTTCGGGGGAGCGACGGGAGCGCGCTAAACGAGGGTTTGGAATAGGGCATTAGTGCTGGTAACCATGGAGGGGCAAGGAGGGGGGAGTTCCACTCCCTCCTATAATCATGTAGTTGCGAACAGAAGCAAGGAAGCTCGTTTGAATCGTTTGAAGAAACCAATGGAGGCAGAAAAAAAGAAGATAAGCACAAAACAGCCGGAAAACATCAAATCTCATGAATAGGAAGAGAATCATGAGGAAGTCAGAAGAGAGAAGAGAACAAGAGACAACAGTCAAAGAGCTGAGCACAAAACTGTGATAGGACTCTGTAAACCCACGTCAACCATTAAACCTAGGGTTGTTTTAAATGATCCAGCGCTACAGGTGCACAGGCAAGGATAATTTTAGGGGCGAATGTTCGCCCTTTGGCGAAATTAAGGGGTTTTAAATTTTTAGTGGGCGAATATTTTGTATCATAGTACATTTTTACAAATCACCTCAAATAGCCCACCTTATTTTAAGGGAGAGGGTAAAAAAGGTAAATTTAGCCCTTGAAATTAGGACTTACAACCTTCCATTCGCCCACTTTCAAGAATAGGTTTTATTTAAGTGAATCCATTCGCCCATTTTCAAGAATAGGTTTTATTTAAGTGAATCCTATGGGCCAAATACCATATTTATAAAAGAGGTATGGTAAATTAATAAAAATATAAATAAATGAGAGGTATGGTAAATAAATAAAACATTTTTTATATTTACTCCATAAGTCACCTTATATACATGTAAGGGTGTAAACAAATAAAAATATAAGTAAAGTGGAGGTATGGTAAATAAATAAAACGTCTTTTTATACTTACTCAAAAGGTATGGTAAATAAATAAAAATATAAATAAACTAGACGTATTGTAAATAAATAAAACCTCTTTTTATATTTAGTCCATAACCCTCGTTCTATTTATGAAGGCTCAAGAAAGAGGTTTTATTTAAGTGAATCCTATGGGCCAAATACCATATTTGTAAAAGAGGTATGGTAAATTAATAAAAATATAAATAAACGAGAGGTATGGTAAACAAATAAAACATTTTTTTATATTTACTCCATAAGTCACCTTATATTTAAGGACACTCAAAAAATGGGTTATATTTAGGTGAAACCTATGGCCAAAATACTATGGGACAAAAACCATGGACTAGATTGTTATTAATACCATGCAAAAAACCATTATTAACCCTAATATTAGAATTAATAAAAATAAAAATGACACATGGTATTGACCCATGGTATTCACCTGGAATGCAGCCTATTTAAATGGGGGAATTAAACCAGCATGTAGCCTATGCTAAGATTCACTAGGACTTTACAAAGTTTTATTATTTAGTGAAAGACTCGCCAAGATCTTACAAGATTTTATAATTGAGTAAAATATTCGCCATGCCTGGTGAGAGATTCGCCAAAAAATTATATATACATATTATATTATTGATAAAATCGCCTTCCATTTTTCCTATATACCATGGAGATTCGCCCATTTATTATATTTATAAATTTAGGGGGGGTTCTTAAAATTTTCCCTGTGCACAGGAATCACATGGCATCATACGCGGTTATATGAAAATTTATGGGAATATGGCAAACGGATAAGGCTTTGCATGCATGGATAAGAAACCACTGGAAACCAAAGGGGGATATAAAATTTCACCTTGGGTCTAAGGGATTCTTCACAGTGGTGTTCACAAACCTAGAGGACAAAGACAGAGTGTTCGAAGGAGGACCATATTTCTATGCTGCTGCAGGCCTCTACATGTGACCATGGGTGATGAATTTTGTCCCGGAACGAGAAACATTCACATCAGTACCAGTATGGATAAGACTCTACTCCCTACCTTTAGATTATTCGCTGCTAGAATCATTAAAAGCCATAGGCAATAAATTAGGTCATTTTATAAAAATATCAGATGTGACTCTGCAAGGAAAATACACCTCCTTCGCTCGCATATGTGTAGAAATGGACCTATCGGGAGCACTTCCGGACGAAATCATTCTAGAAGTATATGATGAGGAATGGTGCACGCGGTGGACTATGAACATATCCCATTCAAATGCCGTAAATGTCATGAACACGGGAACCTCTTCAGAGACTGCCCACTAAACAAACTGGAGGACAATATGAAAACCAACACAAGCAAAGATTCTGTAGGCTTTATCAAGGTGGGAGGCAAAGGGAAAGGAGGAAAAAAGTACCAAAAGAAAACTAACAAGGATAAGAAACCAAGTCATAATAGTTTTAAGATTTTAGAAGACGAAGGTGGGAACAATGAAATGAACCAAGAAACGGAGGATAATCCTACAAAGAAGGAAAAAGATGCCAACATGGAGGATATACCTGGGAACAAAAAACTAAAGGAGGATTTTCCAAGCACTATGGAACTTAGCAGGGACCATGAGATGACCCCAAGTGAAGTTGGTATGGAGGAACATGAACCACAGGTGATTCTTGAGAGGGAGAATCTCGATCTAGAAAAGTTCCTGGAGCAAGGAACCACCAAAGGGGTTGATTCTCTACCACAAGAGGAGTTTGACAGAGTGCAATAGCTCTTCCTCTGGAGATCTCAAGCAAAGGGTTCTGGAGTCAAAAGGAACCATGATAGCCAGGAAAATAGAGGGGTAAAACTGATGGAGGTAACATCAGGACACTCTTCCAAGAACCCAGGCAGGAAAAGAGGAAGGAAGAGATAGAATGAGCTGCTGACAGAGTGTGGGAAACTCATGATTAACTCAGGCAAGATGAAAGATCTTACCAGTTACTCATTTACAAATCTTTCATAATGAAGCTCACAACCTCAAACATTAGGGGTCTAGGAAGTAAAAGAAAACAAATAAATCTTAGCAATATAATAAAAGAAGAAAAACCAGATATGGTGTTTATCCAGGAAACAAGATGTTCAATAGATAAAATCAGAGAGATACATAGAAAATAGCTAATTAAGTACGAGTATCTTGAAGTTAAAGAAAAAAACACGGCAGGAGGGATTCTCACTCTTTGGAACCCCAGAAACTTGGAATCCTGGATGCTGAAGCATCCAGGAACTACCTTTCGAGGGTGATCCAACCTTTGGGAGACAAGGAACTCTATATGATCACAAATGTTTATGGTCCTCAAAAACTTGAAGACAAACTCAAGCTTCTCACCTCACTGGAGGAGCTGAGAGAGAGACATCTTGTTATGCCCTGGATTCTAGGAGGGGACTTTAATATGTTGAGATCTCTTACAGAAAAAAAGGAAGGACCAGAATACTAGGCAAAGACTCCATTGCCTTCCAGAACTTCCTAAACAACATGAGGCTAGTGGATACGGAGACAATAAATGGTACCTTCACCTGGAACAATAAGAGGGGAGGGGCTTCTCAAGTTGCCTCTAAACTAGACAGATTCATAATCTCGGAGGACCTCCTTCTCACTAGCATTGACTTGATTGCATTAATCCTTCCTTTTGGAGGCTCGGATCACTGGCCTATCCAGCTTGAAGCTTCTTTTATAGGAACTCGGAGGAACAGACCTTTCAGTTTTGAAAATTTCTGGCTCACTCACCCTGACTTCATCAGTAATATTGGAAAATGGTGAGTGGAAGACATGCCTGTTCAAGGCATGAAGATGTTCCTACTACAACAGAGACTGAAACACATCAAACTCAGGCTTAAAGAATCGAACAAAAATGAGTTTGGCAATATTTTCAAAGCCAAAAGAGAAGTTGAACATAAAATACATGGAATTAAACAGATCCTCATCATAGATGGCTTTACCGAAGAAAGGAAAATGCAAGATGACTCTCTTCAACAGGAATGGGAAAACAGATGCCAGCAAGAGGAGATATTCTGGAGACAGAAATCGAGAGTACAATGGATTAAAGAAGGGGAAAGAAATACAAAGTTTTCTCACAAGTCAACTGTGGATCACAGGGCACATAATAGGATTTCAAAACTCAGAGATACCCAAGGGAAAGAGCTCAACACCCACAAAGAAATGGAATCAGCTTTGGTACAACATTTCCAAAGCATAGTAGAGGAGCCTCTCTTAGATAGATCACAATTTATCAACAACTTCACACAGTACATTCCAAAACTTGTAACCAGGGAAGACAATTACAATCTTAACGGGCCAGTGACTGAAGAGGAGGTCAATGAAGTAATAAAAGAGATGCAAAATGGGAAAGCTCCAGGCCTGGATGGGTTCCCTGTAGACTTCTTCAAAGCATGTTGGGAAATAGTCAAACAAGATATCCTTGATGTTGTGGAGGACTCGAGAAGATCCAAAATAGTTTTGAGGGCGCTCAATGCATCTTTCATAGCTTTAATTCCAAAACAGGAAAAAGCTACGACACTATAGAGATTCAGACCCATAGCTTTATGCAATGTGGTGTACAAAATCATTTCTAAAGTAATTGCAAACAGATTCAAGCCCCTTCTTCCAACTCTTGTGTCTGAGGAGAAAACTGGATATGTGGAAGGAAGGAAAATTATAAATAACATCATTCAAGCTCATGAGGTGGTACATTCCCTTAAGAGAAATATGTTGGCATTATGATACAGGTATGACACAAGTGTTGTCCTTGATGGCAACTCTCTCAGATGGAAGATCATAGTATAGCAGGTAAACAACAAGAATGAAGAAAGTAAGGTATACACATGTTCACTATATACCAAGTCGTGTATACACATAGGTTCAATATATACAAATGCACGTATATCGTACACACGCACTTTCACAGACGGAAAGGCACGTACATGTTGGAAAACTAAGTTTTGGTCTGTGGTAATTGGTCCATGGTATTTGGTTCGAGGTATTGACCCCAGGTATTGGGTCCAAGGTATTGGTCCTACGTAGTTTTGAACCATGGTATCTAGAGAGGCTTAAACCTATATAAGGAGAAGAAGATCATTAGGCCAAATGGCAAGTATGCAAGTGATGAATATCCGATGAGGTGTGAGATAGAGTTATGGGTATGTGATGCTTTGTGAAGGATACATCAATGTGGCGAATGAAGGTTGATGGACCGGGATCATGAAGACTAAAATGCATTATCATTATATGGTATGATCATGAATAGTTCAGATCTGAATACTGATGTATGTCTTATCCTTTATATCTTATGTTTTGGGTATATCTGAAGTTGAAAATTGCAGCCAAGATATAAGTAATTATTTTCATATCTGTATGCAGTTTCCCTTTGGTGAAAGAGCATATACACACTGGTTCGACATAGACAAGTAGCGCATACATTATGAGATTTGATATTTGATGTTGCTGTTGGTTCTAGTGGTTGTTGCAGGGTTCCGGGTTCTGCTATGTGTTCTGGTGACTGTGTTTTGATAACAGGGTTTCAGTGATTCAGTATTGGGTGATTCAGATGATGCAGATATAGTTGATGGTTGTATTGCAGTTGTGATTGATTTTGTGCTTTGATGTTATTGATGGATCTAGTCTGAAAATTTATGAAATGTGGTCCCTGGAAGAAAAGAGAAGGTCATAGCCTTCTGTAGGCCGGTGCCTACGTACTAGTAAATATATTAGCTAGTACAAGAGCTAGGGGGTTGTAGCTCCCTTCCAGTAGTAGCTGGAGAACAAGAGAAGGTTGTAGCCTTCTGCAGGTGGGTGCCTACGTACTGGTATGAGTCTGCGCCAGTACAAGATTGTAAACAGGTTTTTCTTATCTTAAAGAAAACAACAATAGGTGGTTTTTGTCCCGCATTGGGTTTCCACCTTATATCATGGTGTTCATGTGTGCTTCTTATGTGTGATGATATGTTCTATTTTACTGCACATGTTTACTGTTTATATGGTTAATGAAGTTCTGATGCACTGATTAAAGGTCAACATATAATGGATTAACTGAATCATAAGTTTACTGGATATACGCTAGTTTCCTTAAACATAGTTGCGTATACATGTGGGTTCCCTTAATTGAAGTAGCGTATATGAATTTGAATATGGAAATGAAAAGTTATTGATTTGCTAATACTCATTCAACCTCCCCCAGTACTATTTCCAACAATTGGTATCAGAGCAGGTCCTTCAAAAGAAGCTTGATCGCTTGAAGGAAGATCCATCATCATGGGTAATCAAGAAAGAGAGGGATCCATCAGACCACCAATCTTCGATGGGAGAAATTTTGTTTACTGGAAGATAAGAACCACAGGCTATCTACAATCGCTTGGAATGGATATTTGGGAAATCGTGGAAGGAGGATATACATTTCCATCAGTAATTCCTACAGATACGGCAGGTAGAAAGAAATATGAAATCAATGACAAAGTTGTTACTATATTATTGGCAAGTTTGTCAAAACCAGAGTTTGTTAAGGTCATGTAGCTCAAACGAACCAAAGAAATATGGGACAAAATCATTCTAAACTATGAAGGAGACACTCAGGTAAAACGTGCTAAGCTTCAAACTCTCAGAATTCAGTATGAAACTCTTAAGATGCATAGTGATGAAAGCATAACTAATTACTTCCTACGTATAGATGAGATTGTCAATTGTATGAAGAATCTGGGTGAAGAAATTAAGGAAGTTGTCTTAGTTGAGAAAGTTTTGAGATCCTTGTCTACTAAATTTGAACCCAAAGTGTTTGCCATAGAAGAAAAGGAGGATCTACAGAATATCACTATGACGCAACTTCACAGAATCTTAACTGCTTTTGAAATGAGAAAAGGAGGACCATCAGATATGAGAGAAGCCACATTTAAAGTATCAACAAAAGGAAAAGAAAAACTCAATGAATCAAGATACATTTCAGAAGAATAATATGAGGTAAATTTTGTCAAGAATCTTCAACGGGGATCTGGAAGGTTCAAAGGTAAGCTACCTTTCAAATGTTTTTCTTGTGGTAGAGTTGGTCATTACGCTGCTAGATGCCTTCATAACAAAGGAAAGATGGCTGAAGAAGGTAATAGAAGTGATGGCTTCTACAATAGTGATGAAGACAATCAAGAAATTAAACTTCTCATGGCATTTGAAAATAAAGACGTAGAAACAAAAGAAGTTACTAGATTAAAAGATCAGCTGGAGACAGTAACCAGAGTAAGGGAGCAGCTGCAAGATGTAGTAAAAGATCAGAGCATAACAATCCAGAGACTTGAATCTAAGATCCTCTCTCTAAAAGAAGATCTTGAAGAATTAAAGAAGCAGAATGAAGAAGCTCTTGCAGAACAAGATCATGAAGTGCTCAAATTAAGGCAACAAGTGGAAAAAGGAAGAAAAGCTGAAGAAAACATAAAGAAGCAATATCTGGAAAAGGAAGAAGAACATTAGGTTGAGGTAAATATCTTAAAAGGTAAATTAGAAGAAAAGGATAAACTGTTACGATTTCAAGACAGTACTAAGATTTTGGATGATATTCTTAGTAGTCAAAGATCCCCTGCTATCAAAACTGGTCTTGGTTTTTATGAAATTGTTGGAGGTGAATCTAGCCCACAGGGTGAGGCAAGGAACTCTAATGAAAAACCTGAAATGCTCAACAAGGAGATAAGAAGTCAACCCCAGCAACAACCAAGGAAAGAAATTCTTCAAAGAAATTCTTTTGCTCCTAACTGTGGAAGTAATAGACGATTATTTCCTCCAATGAATAATGCTGAATGTTATGAATGTCATAATCTTGGACATGTTTCAGCCCGATGTAGAAGTAGAATGGTTCAAGACCATCACATAGAAAGATCATCACGTTCTAGGTACTTTAAGGGATATTGTTTTGCTTGCAATAGGTTTGGTCACAAAGATATGATTGCAATAAAAGGAATATGAAACATGTAAAATGTTATGCATGTAACAAGTTTGGACATAAAGTAAAGGAATGTAGGAGCAAAATTCAGACACCAAAGCAAAAGGAGCATACATCATCTCAATCCCAGGAGACAAAATTAGTGCCAGAAAGATGTGGCATAACTCAGTTAGCAGACATAACAGACCTAGGGGAAGCTGAAAGTGTAAACCTTCAGTATTCCAATTTGCATACGCAGCTATTATGAAGAGAAGTCACGAATATACGTAAGTTAAAGGCTGCAGAGCCGCGTATATGGAGCTCTGAAGAAAAAGCAACAAAACAGACTTAGGAAAAGAAGTCTAATATGGTTCAGTTAGGGTATATGTTGGTTGGCATAGGTTCAGGGGGAGCATATGCTTCGAATAATGCATTGTTGGCATTATTGTTAGAAGTCTTTGTTGACTATGATTATGTGGCTAAATGATACATCTTGCTACTTATTGTTGGTTGGTCAAGAGATTGGTATTGCAGGTTACAGGTCTAGATGCTGGTAACAGATGCTTATGGTGTAGATCATATATGGTGTACAATAGTTGCTAATAACTATCATTATTCGGCATGTGCTCAGGGGGAGCATAGACGGATTGATACATCTTAGCATGTACAAAGGGGGAGCTCAATCAGAGATTTCAGCATGTACTCAAGGGGAGTATGGATAGCAGAATGTATATCAAGGGAAAGAATATCTTGGTTCGCCCTTTGCCCTTAATGTCAAAGGGGGGGAGTGACTTGGTGTGGTTGTTGCTGTCGATTCCAAAGGGGGAGATTGTTGGCATTATGATACAGGTATGACACAAGTGTTTTCCTTGATGGCGACTCTCTCAGATGGAAGGTCACAGTATAGATGGTAAACAACAAGAATGAAGAAAGTAAGGTATATGCATGTTCACTATATACCAAGTCGCATATACACACAGGTTCACTATATACAAAGGCACGTATATCATACACACGCACTTTCACAGAAGGAAAGGCGCGTACATGTTGGAAAACTAAGTTTTGGTCCATGGTATTTTGGTATTGGTCCATGTTATTTGGTTTGAGGTATTGACCCCAGGTATTGGGTCCAAGGTGTTGGTCCTACATGGTTTTGAACCATGGCATTGAGAGAGGCCTAAACCTATATAAGGAGAAGAAGATCATTAGGCCAAATGGCAAGTATGCAAGTGATGAATATCAGATGAAGTGTGAGATCGAGTTATGGGTATGTGATGCTTTCTGAAGGATGCATCAATGTGGTGAATGAAGGTTGATGGACCGAGATCATGAAGACTAAAATGCATTATCATTATATGGTATGATCATGAATAGTTCAAATTTGAATACTGACGCATGTCTTATCCTTTATATCTTATGTTTTGGGTATATCTGAAGTTGAAAATTGCAGCAAAGATATAAGTAATTATTTTCAGATCTGTGCGTGGTTTCCCTTTGGTGAAAGAGCGTATACACACTGGTTCGACATAGCCAAGTAGCGTATACATTATGAGATTTTATATTTGAGGTTGCTATTGGTTCTAGTGGTTGTTGTAGGGTTCTGGGTTCTGTTATGTGTTATGGTGACTGTGTTTTGATAACAGGGTTTCAGTGATTCAGATGATGCGATATAGTTGATGGTTGTATTGGAGTTGTGATTGATTTTGTGCTTTGATGTTATTGATGGATCTAGTTTGAGAATTTATGAAACGTGGTCCCTGGAAGAAAAGAGAAGGTCGTAGCCTTCTGTAGGTTGGTACCTACGTAGTAGTAAATATATTGGCTAGTACAAGAGCTAGGGGGTTGTATCTCCCTTCCAGTAGTAGCTGGAGAACAAGAGAAGGTTGTAGCCTTCTGCAGGTGGGTGCCTGTCTACTAGTATGAGTCTGCGCTAGAACAAGATTGTAAACATGTTTTTCTTTTCTTAAAGAAAACAACAATAGGTGGTTTTTGTCCCACATTGGGTTTCCACCTTATATCATGGTGTTCATGTGTGCTTCTTATGTGTGATGATATGTTCTATTTTACTGCACCTCTTTACTGTTTATATGGTTAATGAAGTTCCGATGCACTGATTAATGGTCAACATATAATGGATTAACTGAATCATAAGTTTACTGGATATACGCTAGTTTCCTTAAACACAGTTATGTATAGATGCGGGTTCCCTTAACTGAAGTAGCGTATATGAATTTGAATATGGAAATGAAAAGTTACTAATTTTCTAATACTGATTCCCCCCCTCCTCAATATTAACAATTTGTATCAGAGCAAGTCCTTCAGAAGAAGCTTGATCACTTGAAGGAAGATCCATCATCATGAGTAATCAAGAAAGAGAGGGATCCATCAGACCACCAATCTTCGATGGGTGCAATTTTGTTTACTGGAAGATAAGAACCACATCCTATCTATAATCGCTTGGAATGGATATTTGGGAAATCGTGGAAGGAGGATATACATTTCCATCAGCAATTCCTACAGATACGACAGGTAGAAAGAAATATGAAATCAATGCCAAAGCTGTTACTATCTTATTGGAAAGTTTATCAAAATCAGAGTTTGTCAAGGTCATGCAGCTCAAATTAGCCAAAGAAATATGGGACAAAATCATTCTAAGCTACGAAGGAGACGCTAAGGTAAAACGTGCTAAGCTTCAAACTCTCAGAATTCAGTATGAAACTCTTAAGATGCATAGTGATGAAAGCATAGCTAATTACTTCCTACATATAGATGAGATTGTCAATTGTATGAAGAATTTGGATGAAGAAAGTAAGGAAGTTGTCTTAGTTGAGAAAGTTTTGAGATCCTTGTCTGCTAAATTTGAACCCAAAGTGTTTTCCATAGAAGAAAAGGAGGATCTACAGAATATCACTATGACGTAGCTTCACGGAATCTTAACTGCTTTTCAAATGAGACAAGGAGGACCATCAGATATGAGAGAAGCTTCATTTAAAGTATCAATAAAAGAAAAAGAAAAACTCAATGAATCAGGATACATTTCAGAAGAAGAATATGAGGTAAATTTTGTCAAGAATCTTCAACGAGGATCTGGAAGGTTCAAAGGTAAGCTACCTTTCAAATGTTTTTCTTGTGGTAATGTTGGTCATTACGCTGCTAGATGCCCTCATAACAAAGGAAAGATGTCTGAAGAAGGTAATAGAAGTGATGGCTTGTCCAATAGTGATGAAGATAATCAAGAAATTAAACTTGTCATGGCATATGAAAATAAAGACGTAGAAACAAAAGAAGTTACCAGATTAAAAGATCAGCTGGAGACAGTAACCAGAGTAAGGGAGCAGCTGTAGGATGTAGTAAAAGATCAGAGCATAAAAATCCAGAGACTTGAATCTAAGATCCTCTCTCTAAAATAAGATCTTGAAGAATTAAAGAAGTAGATTGAAGAAGCTCTTGAAGAACAAGATCATGAAGTGCTCGAATTAAGGAAACAAGTGGAAAAAGGAAGAAAAGCTGAAGAAAACCTAAAGACGCAATATTTGGGAAAGGTAGAAGAACATTAGGTTGAGGTAAATATCTTAAAAGGTAAATTAGAAGAAAAGGATAAACTGTTACGATTTCAAGACAGTATTAAGATTTTGGATGATATTCTTAGTAGTCAAAGATCCCCTGCTATCAAAACTGGTCTTGGCTTTTATGAAATTGTTGGAGGTGAATCTAGCCCATAGGGTGAGGCAAGGAACTCTAATGCAAAACCTGAAATTCTCAACAAGGAGATAAGAAGTCAACCCCAGCAACAACCAAGGAAAGAAATTCTTCAAAGAAAGTTTTTTGCTCCTAACTGTGGAAGTAATAGACGGTTATTTCTTCCAATGAATAATGTTGAATGTTATGAATGTCATAATATTGGACATGTTGCAACCCGATGCAGAAGTAGAATGGTTCAAGACCATCCCACAGAAATATCATCATGTTCCACGTACTTTAAGGGGTATTTTTTTGCTTGCAATAGGTTTGGTCACAAAGCTATTGATTGCAATAAAAGGAATATGAAACATGTAAGATGTTATGCATGTAACAAGTTTGGACATAAAGTAAAGGAATGCAGGAGAAAAATTTAGACACCAAAGCAAAAGCAGCATACATCATCTCAATCCCAGGAGACAGACTTAGTGCCAGAAAGATGTGGCATAACTCAGTTAGCAGACATAACAGACCCAGGGGAAGCTGAAAGTGTAAACCTTCAGTATTCCAATTTGCATACGCAGCTATTATGAAGAGAAGTCGCGTATATACGGGAGTTAAAGGATGTAGAGTCACGTATATGGAGCTCTGAAGAAAAAGCAGCAGAACAGACTCAGGAAAAGAATTTTGATATGGTTCGGTCGTGGTATATGTTGGTTGGCACAAGTTCAGGGGAAGCATATGCTTCGAATAATGCATTGTTGGCATTATGGTTAGAAGTTTTTGGTGACGATGATTATGTGGCTAAATGATACATCTTGCTACTTATTGTTGCTTGGTCAAGAGAATGGTATTGCAGGTTACAGGTCTGGATGCTGGTAACAGATGCTTATGGTGCAAATCATATATGGTGTACGATAGTTGCTAATAACTACCATGACTCGTCATGTGCTCAAGGGGAGCATAGACGGATTGATACATCTTAGCATGTACAAAGGGGGAGCTCAATAAGAGATTTCAACATGTACTCAGGGGGAGTATGGATAGTAGAATGTATATCAAGGGAAAGAATATCTTGGTTCACCCTTTGCCCTTGATGTCAAAGGGGGAGAGTGACTTGGTGTGGTTGTTGCCATCAAGTCCAAAGGGGGAGATTGTTGGCATTATGATACAGGTATGACACAAGTGTTGTCCTTGATGGCAACTCTCTTAGATGGAAGATCACAGTATAGCACGTAAACAACAAGAATGAAGAAAGTAAGGTATACGCATGTTCACTATATACCAAGTCGCGTATACACGCAGGTTCACTATATACGAAGGTGCTTATGTCGTACACATGCAGTTTCACAGAAGGAAAGGCATGTACATGTTGGAAAACTATGTTCTGGTCCGTTGGTCCATGGTATTTTGGTATTGGTCCATGGTATTTGGTTCGAGGTATTAACGCCAGGTATTGGGTCCAAGGTATTGGTCCGACGTAGTTTTGAACCATGGTATTGAGAGAGGCCTAAACCTATATAAGGAGAAGAAGATCATTAGGCCAAACGGCAAGTACGCAAGTGATGAAATACTGATGAAGCGTGAGATTGAGTTATGGGTATGTGATGCTTTGTGAAGGATGCATCAATGTGGTGAATGAAGGTTGATGGACTGGGATCATGAAGACTAAAATGCATTATCATTATATGGTATGATCATGAATAGTTCAGATTTGAATATTGACACATGTCTTATCCTTTATATCTTATGTTTTGGGTATATCTGAAGTTGAAAATTGCAGCAAAGATATAAGTAATTATTTTCAAATATGTACGTGGTTTCCCTTTGGTGAAAGAGCGTAAACACGCTGGTTCGACACAGCCAAGTAGCGTATACATTATGAGATATGATATTTGAGGTTACTGTTGGTTCTAGTGGTTGTTGTAGGGTTTTGGGTTCTACTATGTGTTCTGGTGACTATGTTTTGATAACAGGGTTTTAGTGATTCAGTGTTGGGTGATTCAGATGCTGCGGATATAGTTGATGGTTGTATTGCAGTTGTGATTGATTTTGTGCTTTGATGTTATTGATGGATCCAGTCTGAAAATTTATGAAACATGGTCCCTGGAAGAAAAGAGAAGGTCGTAGCTTTTTGTAGGCCGTCGCCTACGTACTAGTAAATATATTGGCTAGTACAAGAGCTAGGGGGTTGTAGCTCCCTTCCAGTAGTAGCTGGAGAACAAGAGAAGGTTGTAGCATTCTGCAGGTGGGTGCTTGCGTATTGGTATGAGTCTGTGCCAGTACAAGATTGTAAACAAGTTTTTCTTATCTTAAAGAAAACAACAATAGGTGGTTTTTGTCCCGCATTGGGTTTCCACCTTATATCATGGTGTTCATGTGTGCTTCTTATGTGTGATGATATGTTCTGTTTTACTGCACCTATTTATTGTTTATATGGTTAATGAAGTTCTGATGCACTGATTAAAGGTCAACATATAATGGATTAACTGAATCATAAGTTTACTGGATATACGCTAGTTTCCTTAAACACAGTTTCGTATACACGCGGGTTCCCTTAACTGAAGTAGCATATATGAATTTGAATATGGAAATGAAAAGTTACTGATTTTCTAATAGTGATTCACCCCCCCCCCCCAGTATTATTTCCAACACAATAAGTAAGCGGGTATGATCATACAACTTGACCTAGCAAAAGCTTATGACAAGCTAAGTTGGTCGTACATTAGGGAAGTACTAAAAGCGTATGGCTTTGACCACAATTGGATAAGATGGGTAATGGCCCTTGTTACCACAACTAGTTTTTCAATCCTACTTAATGGCTCCCCATCCAGAACCTTTAGGCCTTCGAGAGGCCTCAGATAAGGAGATCCTCTCTCCCCCTTCCTCTTTATTCTCATGATGGAAGGATTTGGCAAAGAGATCAAATCAGCCAATGCAGAAGGAAGAATCCAGGGTCTCAAACTAACCCTGAATGGAGATAGCTTGACTCATCAACAATTTGTGGATGACACCATGTTGCAGGGTAAACCCACGGTCAAGGAAGCTAAAGCTTTCAAACAAATCCTTAACGATTTTGCTATGGCCACTGGTACAGAGATAAGCCTCACCGAATCAAAAATTTTCTTTTTTAATACTGACATTGCTATTAAGAGAAACCTCTCTAGAATTATCGGCTTTCAAAGAGATCAACTTCCCTCCAAATATCTGGGAGTACCTCTCACTGTCAAACCTCTGAGCAAGGAAGTTTGGGAGCCAGTGACTAATAAATTGTAGGAAAAAATCAAGAAATGGACAAGCATATCTTTAAATTTAGTAGGACGGCTAGTGCTTACAAAGGTTGTCCTGCAAACTATTCCCATCTAC
The DNA here is from genome assembly GCA_031772625.1 of Pinus tabuliformis. NCBI lineage: Eukaryota > Viridiplantae > Streptophyta > Pinopsida > Pinales > Pinaceae > Pinus > Pinus tabuliformis. The sequence goes on along the minus strand of CM062813.1, from coordinate 1,146,214,893 downwards.
ATGTTTTCAACTCTTCCTGCTCCTAAAGGAGTTTTACAACACATCAGGAACATCCAAAGAGATTTTCTTTGGGGAAAAGAGGAAGAGAAAAAGAAATGGGCTTTGGTAGCTTGGGAAAAGCTTTGTAAACCCAAGACCCATGGAGGTTTGGGAATTCATGACCTGGAAACCCTAAGCAAAGTTGTGGGGGGAAAAAATTTGGTGGAGATGGCTAAAGGAAACGAGAACCCCTTGGGCCAAGCTCTGGAAACAAAAGTATGCAAATAACTGGCAAGAAAGGGATCATATTCGAATGACTGGGCTCATCAAGGGCTCCCACATTTGGAACAATGCTTGGGAGAATAGAGCCATAGTTCAGAAGCATAGTTTCTGGGAGATCAGAGATGGAAACATAGCTTGGTTTTGGGAGGATAACTGGCAATAGGAACTTAACCTGTGTAGAGAAGAACTAGCCATGCTTAAGAATGACATTGATAATAAAGGTTTACTCAGGCTAAGTGAATTTTGGGATTAGACAAGGAACAAGGGAAAATGGAGAACATGGAAGGACCTAGTATATAGTGAAGAGACCCCTTTGAAGGCCCAAGTAGAAGCTCTTGCAGTGATCTTGGAACAGAGAAAGATTTTGACTTCAACATCGTCTGACCAACTAAGATGGGGAAGAAACAACGAAGGCAACTTCAACCTCAAAGAAGCCAAAAGAATTGCCATTGGGCTTGACTTTCCAAACCCTGATAAGATATGGAAGGACCTATGGCAGAACCCGCACTGGATGAAAATCAAACTGTTCATGTGGTTGGTGCAACATAAAAAATTCTGACTTGGGAAAATCTTAGAAAAAGAGGTTTAGCTGGTCCATCTAGATGCTAGTTATGTGGTCTACAAGAAGAAACGATGGAACACCTACTCAACCTCTACCCATTCACCTCTACCTTGTGGAATTGGGTAGCCTCAATCTTCAGGCTAACTGACAGGGACGAATTCAGTATCACTGGCACTTTGAAGAACTGGAGGAAAGACTTCTCAGAAAATGAAATAATCAACAAAGCCTGGACTCTGGTACCAGGTTTTTTGATTTGGGATGTCTGGAAAGAATGCAACAATAGGATTTTCAAGAACAGAATTGGCTCAACCCAGAGCATCATAGCACAGATTATAAGACAACTTAAAGAAACTGTGAGCACCCTTCTAAAGAAACCCCCTGAGAACCCTCCTCTAAACCAGGATGCTCATATACTCTTTCATTTGGGTCTCCAGTTGCTTGTCCCCCAGGGCATAAGCAAGATCGTAAGACATACAACAGTGGGGAAGGACTTCTGGCAACCACCTCCTCATGGATTTTTGAAATTTAATATAGATGGAGCCTCTAAGGGAAACCCTGGGGTGGCTGGTTATGGCAGAGTCATAAGAGATGAGCAGGGATACATAAAAGTCATATTTCATAGTCATTTAGGGAAGGCCACTAATAATATGGCGAAACTCATGGCCTTAGAGCAATGCCTAGAAATCTTGATTAACTCCAATTTACACAATGCCATCACAAAAGCAAACTCTGAATTGATAATTAATTCGGTCAAGAAGATAGGCAATGGCACAGCACTAGAAAAAGTATCAAATCACTGACGGTTATTGCAGGTCTATCAATGTATACAATCCCACCTGAGAACGCTGAGAACACTCAGATTTGTTCACTTGCACAGAACAACCAATAGGTTAGTAGATCGTATGGCCAATGAAGGAGTGCTATGTATAAGAAATAATAGAAGATATACTTGGGAGTCGACACCCTCGGGAATTTGCGTGAGGACTGTCACAGATAGGCGATCAAAGACAGGGAGTATTTTCAATTTATGAAAGATAAGCAGTAAATAGACCAATGGAAACAATAGAAATTGAACCATTCACAGGGAAGAAGCAAGGGGTAAACAACGGGCAGGTTGATAGGTAGCCGACCAAAGATTGCAGTGAACTCCAGCATCCTATGGATTTCGGGTGGTTAACTTCACGTAGGATAAACCTTCAAACGGACCCGAAAAACTTTAGAGCAGCGATTTATGCTACTCATTGGGTCCGAATGGAAAAATAAAGAGTGGGCATGTTGCCGGCTCGAAATCAGCTCAAGATCGTCGGATCAACGAGGGCTGGATCGCACAGTATTCGGGTCATAAAGTAAATTGAAGGTTAATCCTCAAACGGACCTGAAAAATTATAGAACGACGGTTTTGGTTTCTCATTGGGTCCGTAAGACAAATTAAGGAGTGGGCAAGTTGATGACCCGAAATCAGATTATGACCATCGGATCTTTGAGGGCTGGATCGCTCAGTTTTCGAGTTGCTAAGTCAACCACATGTTAAGGCTTGTTTTTTAGTCACATACTGTTGCATTATGCGTTGTAGGATCTATGGGCCCTCGTCATCAAGGGCTCTCAAGTTCTATGATGCTCGAGAATTAAGTCTTTTAGCGAACCCGAAAGAACTTTAGAACCTTTTAAACTTCTCTTTCGAGTTAGGAAGGCAGGTATCCTACCTCATTGGTAGTTTGAGAGTCAGTGATTTTGTAGTTTTGTTTGAGCTAGGTACAGGGTTGCGTTAACCCAACTGTCTGTTGAGTGTTCACAGAGCTGGTGATGCTATTCTTGACCCCGTTAATAGGAAAAAAAAATGTACATTATGTATTTTTTCTTGATTAATGGAAGGCTCCATTGTTACTGGATCAAAAAAAAAATTCTCCTCATGGCTATGTAGAGGTTACAAACTAAATCTCGTAAAAACTAACAATCTTACTAACAATATTTGATTTTATATATACTTCAACTTAAATTTATCAATAATAAATTGTTTTTATTGCCCTGAAAGGCTACATCCTAGTATGGGGTAGATGTTAAACATAAATGTTTAGCATTTAACATTTGACAAATTTAATTTAATGTCAATGCCGACCCTAATTAAAAGGTCCATATAATTATTATGTATAAACAAAATATAAATTCAACATTGGTGTTATTAGACACTAGGAAGAGGAATTATGTTTGTGAGAAATGGTGAAATAATTAAAGTAAAATAGTTAATTTAATGTCGATGGGCTCTAGATCTTGAATATAATATTTTTTAATTTTTTAATAAAATTAATCATTTTTTATTAGGCTTAGACGTGTGTAACCTATTAATGTAATAAACATTTTGACTAAAAATAAAATAAAATATGGTGGATATGTATAACTTAATGTAACATAATATAATGTAAAGATTTTAACAAATAAAAATAACCCTATAAAAAATAATAACAAATAAAAATAAAAATGACCATGGTATTAAGAATGACCCATGGTATTAAGAATATGTGGTATTGACCCATGGTAATCATGTGGAATATAACCTATTTACGGGGAAAATTAAACTAGCCAATGCATTTTAGTTTGATGTTAAGGAGAGGCCAATGTTTCTCGGAGAGCCAAAATTCTTATTGCTAAGTTAAAGACTAATTCTCATCTAACTCTATTGTGAAAGAGGGCACTTGAAAATGCCAAAAAGTGTGGGAGGAAAGAGTATATATTTTTTGTTCTTTCAGAAAAGTGGAAATATAAAAGCATTTCATTTTAGAATGCGAGGTCTTCAAAGACAACAAAGAAAGTTATGCAGATATTATGGTAGCTATTTCTTTGAACAATCTATTTAGCAAGGGGTTTGTCCAGAAGCTGAGAGCATTTATTGTGAGGTTTCACAGGAAAACGACTGAATACATCAACCAGATTAAGAAGCAATTTGTCCCATAGGCTATCTTTAGCCTCGTGGACGTTAAACTAATTTTCTTTCTTTCTTTAGATACATAATTGGTTGTAGAAAATGACGGTGTTGAATCCATGTAGCATGTAAACATAATACATTTTTATGGATATGTTGGCACTTGCATTTGTATGGATGTGTTATCCATGTAGCCTGTAAACATAATACATTTTTATGGATATGTTGGCACTTGCATTTGTATGGATGTGTTCTGCCCTATGTCTTTTTGTATGTTTTATTTCTATCGTTGAATGGATGAATACATAATGTGTATATATGCATAGAGGATTTAGAGCTTCATGGACGCTAATGGATGAATACATAATGTGTATATATGCATATAAGCTTTAGAGCTTCGTGGAGGCTATTGGGTGATTCAAGGTGGTGGTGGCCCTATGTCTTTTTGTATGTTTTATTTGTATGTTGAGTGGATGAATACATAATGTGTATATATTGGTAGAATCCTTATAGTTTCCTAGAGGTTCTTGGGTGATTCATGAAGGTGTTTTTAAAAGTGTAAAGTTAAACAAGATTCCACAAAGTGAATAAGCTTAATGTTACGTTTTCCAAGCATTAGTAAACTTCCAAACCATTATCATTATGGTTCCACCATGGATACTAGAGTGGGGTTAGTCCATGTGATCGATTCCCAATGATGTGAGTGTGAAAATCCAACACCCTCCAAGGCAAATGGGGGAATCTAACCTCGGCCAAGGTTTTGATACCATGTTAGGTTTTCCATTACACCAAAAGCCATAGGCATTAGTAAACTTGCAAACCATTTTCATTACCTTTTTAAGTGATTCGAGGGTGAATCATAAAGTCGTAGTTAGTCCACCTGATACATTCCCAATGAGGTGAGTGTGGAAATCCAACACTTAACTATGAAAGGGAGCTAACGCGAGAGGAGGAGGTGGGAGAAATATTAGGTAAAATGTAATTATTACATTTTATCTAATATTTATGCCTACCTTCATCCACTTTTTACTGGCGTAAAATATAATATTATAATATTATATTTTACTCAATATTTCCCCTCAAATAGTCCACTTTTTATTGTAAATTTTATTTTTATTTTCCCCACCGCGAAACATAGTAACACAACAATATTCTAAATTTCCCAAAAATTCCAGTAGATTTTAAAAAAATCAACTTTGTTAGACTGCCATACTGGAATCGCTCTGATAAATTACAAGTCGAGATCACGGCTAGATTTTGAACTTGCAAACAAACTCAGTTATTTAGCACAGGATGCGCGTGGCGGATATACCTTTCTTTCACATACCAAATTCTATCCCATCACACCCATTGCACATTACATAAAACCCAACTCCTCCTACTAAATTTTCTCTAATAAATTACAAGCCTAGATCACACCCATTGCACATTACATAAAACCCAACTCCTCCTACTAAATTTTCTCTAATAAATTACAAGCCTAGATCAATCAATGCTAGATTTTGAACGACTTCCAAACAGCTCAGTTTTTAAGCACACGATGCGCGTGGGGCATATACCTTTCTTTCGCATACCAAATTCTATCCCATCACATTAATTGCAGATTAAAAAGAAGTAACTCGTCCCATGTCCTTGTATACGTAATGAATAGTGGACATGCATTAAATAATAACCTTTGCAGCATAACTCATAATGGTTGCAGAGGCAATAAGCAGCAGCCATTACATGGTTGCAATGAGCCGATACTGGTTGCAATGAAGGTTTCATTAGTTGCTGAATTGATCTATCCAGGAATTGGTGGGAGTCTGGCTCGTGGGAGTTTTCAAGGGAGTAGTCTTTAACGGGACTTTTTGAAAGCCTTTCCGGCGATTTTTTCCGGGGAAAATCCGGCAGTAATTTATTGGAATCCAAGTTTGATAGCTAATTTCTGCACAATGAAACCGTCCCAGGGGTTTTTCAGGGTGCTGAATCCGAATATGCAGTTAAAAAACCATTTTAACTGCAACAAATCATGATTTCATCTCAATTTCTTCCGCCGGATTCCGTCACCGGAATCTCAAAAAATCGCATTATAGACAACTCCGTTTTCAAGTTTGACTCTCGTTAATATGTTTGTAAACTTTCCTTGAAATTGCCTTGTGGATGGATCTAGAGTTTACCGTAAGTAAAACAACCCAGATATGATTTTCAGTGCATTGTAGTAATCGCTGGTTGGGTATGATTTGGGCAAGAGTTTACCACAACTAATGCGGCCTTGATTCGACAGGCCGTTATAGTTTAAAATGCCCTAAGTGTACGTCTCCAAAAGTGAATAATATAGATCCAGCTTCAGCCAAATAGTATGTGGCTTATGAAAACAATTGCTGCACCCTTTTTTTTTAATGAATGAAAATAAATTAACACGGTTTTAAACATGCCTGTGTTTGACTTTTTATTACAGCTTTCATGGCTGTAAAATTACTTATCATGAGCTGGTAGAGTGAAGCTTGTTTAGATGTAAAAGTTCTGGAAAAATAAATTTCTAACACCAATATCACATACAGTTATGTATTATTAAAAATTACAACAATTAAAAAGATTTTGTGAATGTAATTTTTATTTTAGTAAATTTTTGCGGTTTGTAATTGTTTGTAGCTCTAGTGGTAAGTTGTGTGAGACAGTCATTGTTGACTTTGGTTAATATTTCTTGATACATTATTAGGCTTTCTATGTTTCTAGTTTAATTAAGTTTATTGGTTCAAAATACCAACAAGTGGTATCTGTTCATTAAAATGTTATACTCAAGACTCAAACTGTATGAGAGAGTCATTATTGACTTTGATTAATATAAATATTTCAATTTCTTTTTGGTAGAAATTTCTTGACACATTATTACCATATAATATTTCGTGTTTTCTTTATCAATTTAGTTTCATTCTGTTTTTGTTTTGTGTGTCTTTTTTTCTTGTTTAATTAGTTTTGTTGGCTCAAGATACAACAAGTGGTATCTATTGATTAAAATGTTATAGCCCAAAACTCAAATTGATTAATATAAATATTTCAATAGCTTGCTTAGTGGAGGTTTCCTTGACACATTGTCAAGGTTTTACCATGTGACTACTTTATAAATTTAGTTTTGTATTTTGTGTGCATTTTCCCTTTTTGTTGAGCCGATAAGCTCATTTTACAGCGAGTTCGTCATCAAAGTTGAAATTTTGTTCATGTCTCCCAAAAAAAAAAAAAAGTCTCAAAATAAACTAAAATTAAATAACTATAGAAAACATTTAAAAAAATGGCCACTCATAAAATTTGCAAGTGAAGAAATTAGATCCCTTTCAACTTATGTATTACTTAAATGGAGTTGTCTTTAGTGCTACTTTTTGGAAGCTTTTCCGGTATAATTTCTCTAAATTCCGACAGGAATTTATTGAAATCACAAGTTTGATGGGTAACTCTGCACAATCCAAGTGCCCTAGAGGTTTTTCAAGATATAATAAAATCCAAAAAATAACACAAATCAAAATTTCACGCTGGATTTCAGCATCAGAAAAATCTTTCAAGCATTGGAAAGTCATATATCAAACATTGAAAAATCGTTTTTCAAGCATCGAAAAGTCCAAAAAAATCAGATTAAAAACAATTCCCAATTAAATTAACAAAATCAAAATATATCAACCAACCAATGATATCAAAACCAAGAATTGACTTAAAAATAAGCCACTATTTTCGAGGATTTATTTCACTGGAGAGATCAACGCAAAGGCGCAGCTGATACGATAGGCCGAGCAATGAAGAGAATTGGTCGACGAAGAGATCTGACCCCAGATAAAGAAGCAGAAGCAGAAACATATGAAAATATATGCATATCCACAGAGCAGCAGGGCCTGAAGGCTTTGCCAAGGCCTGGGAATATAATTATTTTTGAAAATTTAAATTAGATAATGGGGTCGTGGTGGAGGCACGCATGTGGGCCCTGGACATTAGGAGTATCTAATCTTGAGTCAATTGCTACGTGAAGAACCTCTGCAACACTTCATGTTGTTTGCCTCATAATTGAATGAGAATCCATCTCAAACCACAATGACCACTACCCCTCACAACCATCATCCATCATCCTGGCTGTCCCATCTCCTAAGGCCTAGGCGTTGCCCATGTTCCGACTGGTTGCGTGATATCCATGGTACTCTTGTCATGGTGTTAGAAATCCTCATCATACCAAACTCTTTGCCAAGCCACATCTACACAATTAAAGGGAGAGAGCATACACCTATTTAAATTTCAGACTAAGTTATGAGAGACCTTTTTAAATGTAAGATTTGTAGAAAGATTTGAATAAAGAGATTTGATTTTTTTGTTTTTTTGGAAAATCTTGAGTTAAGATGGATCTATATAAAATAGAAAGAGAAGATTATTTTAAAGTCTATGATTGTTTCTCATATGGTTGATGTGTTTGGCCCTTTTCTTGTAAAGCTTCACAATAAACCTTCTCACTCTCAACAAACCCCTTGCTAAATAGATTATCCCAAAAACTAGTTGTCACTACATAACTTTCCATGTCTTTGAAGGCCTAACATTCTAAAACTATATATTTTTCTTTCCACTTCTCCAAAAAAAATACAGTCTTTCCTCACACTTCATTTGGCATTTTCAAATATCTTTATTTAATTTTTAATATCTTTATGTATAAAAGTAAAAATAGGGTAATTGGTCGATTTTGAACGAGTTCCCAACAAACTCAGTTTTTAAGCGTAGTATACGGACGGGCACATATGTATTTTTCACATACCGAATTCTATCCCATCACACTCATCGCAGATTACATAAAACCAACTCCTCTTACCGAGGGTCCCATATCCTGTTCCCATCAGCTGATGGTCCCATGTCCTTGTATACGTAATAAGCAGCGGGCATGCATGAAATAATAACCTTTGCAGCAGAAACTCATAATGGTTGCAGAGGCAATAAGCAGCAGCCATGTATTCACAGTACATACAAGTCTTTGCAGCAGGAGCCAGTAGTGGTTGCAACGAAGGTTGAATTGATCTGTCCTCTTGGCAAGGTTAAAGTTTATGTCTCATTTATGATGGTTTTATTTTTAACTGATTTTTAATATTTATTTTTATCTTGGTTATTATTTTTTTACATAAAGACATAATCCATGAATATTTATCATTTTTTAGTTTAGAAATGTATTCATAAGATTTTTTTTTTGAAATGCATTTATAAGAAATTGGCTAATTATTTGACTTTTGAGCTTTTCTAAGCATTAAAATTTTGGATATCCCAATTTTGAGTTGTCTGAAATGCATTTTTCAATAAGTAAATCAAAGACAAGAAAGTACCCATATTTTAAAGATTTGTTAGTTCAACATTGAGTTTCAACAATTTTGGCCAAAATTTAATTAGATTTGATGGGAAAACATCATTGGAAAATAGGCTAAAAATTCTAATATTTAGCCTATTGCCATTCATAATAATCAAAATCATGTTAGTTCAAGCATTTCATCCAACTTCTGCAAATTATATTCATAGTTGCTCTCACATGAAAATAGTGAATGTAGATACTGTTGCAACTAAATCAGACAATAAGCAAATTATATTCATAGTTGCTCTCACATGAAAATAGTGAATGTAGATACTGTTACAACTAAATCAGACAATAAAATTTATCTTAACAGAAATTGAAATACACATACCATGTTTTCAATATGATAAAAAAAATACATTCAATATCATTATGTAATGAACTAAATTTGGTATACTTTCACCAAAGAGCTAATTGTCAAAACACAACACCATTACAAACATAAACATAAAAGCAAAAACTTTAAATATTTAAGGTTCTTCTTTCTTTAGCATCTTTCTAGATGTCATACACCCTATCCTATTCCACCATCGATGAATTAAGCCCAGTTAGGGACACTCTCATCAAGGCATCCAATGCAGCTAACAATAGTTTTGTTCTTCATACATCCTTTATTATGTTTTGTCTAGAGAATCCTCTCTCACATGTGACTGTACTTGTAGGAATAGTAAGTATTGTCTGCCATATCTTTGACATGTTAGGAAAATTTGTATGTAACATTCTAACATAAAAATTCTTCCAAGTGTTTTTCATGGATGATCCCTCATAGTTAACACAGAGTGTCAACAAATGGAAGCAATTCTTTCAAACAAGATTCAAAATCAAACATCATTTTGTTTTCTTCACTTTCACAATAAGGATGTTGTAAGTGTTGAAAAATCTTTTCAAGCTAGTTGTTTGAATTTCGTTATTTGCCATGAACATCCTTTAAATAATGGCAAAGGCTAAACATCCTTTCTAAGTTGAAAAATACAAGATCAAAGAATCTTCCATTCAAACTCTCTACTCTTTATTGAACCTTCAATACAAGGTTTCCATGAATGTTTTTGTATATCAACAAAGTCACCATATGCATGTGGAACTATTACAAATCATAATTCATGTTTTTGAAGAAGCCCTTCCTTATCACAAATTTCTAGAAATCCAAAACTAGATGCATATAAAAATTTAGATAAATAACATGTGTCATCTACAAATGTGTCAATGCTTAAAAACCACCATTTTAAAGTGCTTACAGTGACATTTATGACTACCCCTAAAGAGGTGATATCAACGTACTATTCATGGAATTTCTTGTTCAACATGTTTAATTCACACATTATATATGCAACCATATGTAAACAAAATTATATTGAAAATATCCTTTCCTTATCATACCATCAGCCTTTTCTTTCATTTTTCCACAATGTTAATATGGAAGACATAAGTGCAACAAGTCTTTCAATGACTCATCCCCTTGAAAGCCATCTAACTCCATGGATTTAAAGAGCCCAAAGAGTTTCAAGTTGCATAAGTTTTTGTAGAGAAACAAGTTCACTATTTCTTTTTGTAGAATTTTTCACCAAGAATATACCTTATTTGCTATTTTTTCAACAAATAGTAATTCATGTATTGTTTTGGAAGCATGTGACATGGCTAAAGCTTCACAATGAGCAATGAAATAAACATCTACAAGATTAGGTACATCTTTTTTCAAGAAAGTAATAAAACCATTTTCATTAGCAACCATTGAAGAAGCACCATCTGTGGAAAATCCTATCAATCGTTCTTTTGAAATGCGCCTTGATTCCATTAAACATGTGATTGCATTATAAGTTCCTCTTCCATCAATAACATTTATGAGCTTCAAAAACTGTGAAATTAGAGGCCCCAATCCTTTTGAGTTTAAAAATGTGGCATAAACCACAACATTTTTCTCTAAGCTACGATGAATTAATTTCATCTAGCATCAATGAAAAGAAAGGGCTATCTAACATTTTTAAAATTTGTAGCTCTCCAATATATTGAGATATAGCAAAAATGAATTCTTTTGCAGACATGTGATTTATATATAATTTATACTATCTTTATTCTTTGGCATATTTGGTGTTTGTAAGGACATTGCAATAAGTAAAATGATTCATATTTTGAGAGCGGTAAATCATCTTGCACCATCCAATACACTAATTTCACAGTGCTGATGTTTTTTTCTTTGTTCCTATCGTCAATATATAAAATGTGTTATGTAATAGACTTGCTTTCTTCTCATTTCCACATATACACTTTTCCTGTGAAAGTTTATGGATGTTTGGAATAGGCAGAGAAACTTGTGCTAATTCCCCATGGCCTCGTTGCCTTATGTGTTTCACGATATATGCATTTCATAATTGTTTTTCCTTCGTGCTTTACCTCTCTCAACCACTTATACTTAATTTCCCATTGTTCACGAAGCTCTCTTCTTACTTTCATTTTTTCTTTTCTTTTGGGTGCTAGGTTCCCCCCCTTGAATTTCTTCATCGCATTCTTCATTATGCCCCAAAATATATAAATCTTCATTTATATAAAAAGTACAATCCTCTTTATCACGCTATGAAACTTGAGATGTAGTAGACCATCAAAAAAAAAAAATTGCTAGAAAGTTGGTTCCTTTTTTTGAAGACATTTTTTGATATATAATACCTATATAATAAAAATAAATAAATTAGATATATATGAATTTCAATTCATCAATTAAAAATATAATAAAAAATTAATCTTGCATAAACTTCAAGAAAGGATATTAATGAGGGAAAAAATGTGTAAGTTAAGCCAATGCAGCCAAAAGAAATAAAAATTAGTGATTGAATTTTTCAGAAAAGATACTTCAATTCATTCATAGAGTAAAAAAAAGAAGAATATGCTCCAACCTAATCATCAATTTGATCATTATTGTACTATAAGTACACTAATAAAAAAATTCCAGCATAAATAATCACACTCATAGATGGTAATAGAAACTATCAAATGCTTTCTCGTTCTAATACTTCACCTTTTGGTATTTAGATTACATAATTTACTAGAGAAAATGGCTTCAACAAGAGTAAGAATAAATGTGAAAGAAAGAAACTTGAACTGAGCACTCTGCTCGCCTATTACACATAACTTTAGTGAACCTAGGTCCAATCTATGTGAATGGATTTTATCTGGAGATTCCTAAATGCAATTTAGGTGGGTTTAGAATCAACCAAAATCATTGGAGTTTGTTTTCAGAATTTCAATCTATCCACAAATACCCTAAAATGAAACACATGAAACTATTTATTTCCTTGGATTCATTTTGGAGAGGAATCACAGGTTGAATTAATCATCATTGCACACACTTTACATATTTACATTGAATAATGAAAATTTTATTCTAAACTAAGCCCATAGCTTGATCGTATACAAGATCATATCTCAACCTTTATACATTTGTCTAATTTGAAAGATAAAAATTGTTTTCTGACTACTATCACTGTAGGATACTAACACCCAATATGGAATATGTAACATTACATTTAGTAGGGAAGTCAACGGGAAGAATAGGTGTTTTATATTGTTGTGCAACCTCCTTGTTTGAATTAGGATTTGGATTAGGGTCTAGTCTAGGGTTTGGATTAGGGTTTGGTTTAGGATTTGGATTCAGGTTTAGTTTAGGGTTTGGATTAAAATTTGGTTTAGGGTTTGGATTATGGTTAGGTCTAGGATTTAGATTAGGGTTGAGTCTATGGTTTGGATTAAGGTTTGGGATAGGGTATGGATTAGGGTTGGGTCTAGGGTTTGGATTAGGGTTTGGTTGCATAGGTAACTCAGACCATAGGGGAGGATTAATTGGTGGTGCATTAGATAGAAATTGTAGTTGTTATTGTTGTTCATGTAATTGATTTTTCATGGGATATTTTCCTAGAGAGGAGGCTCCAAATCATTCTTGAGGCCATCAAGATATTTGACCTTAGGGAGAGGGCCAATGAGAGGGTCACTATGGCCATAAAGTAGGATATTCAATTGGAGGAGGACTAAAGGTTTTCAATGGAATCATGGGATTATAGATTTTCTAAGGAATTTGCCGAGGATAATAAATGTTAGCCCAAGTATTAAATAATGTTGGATTCTGAGTTATACCTATTAGTCAATTTAATTCCTTAATTGATTCCCTGAGTACTTATAGTAATCTTGGCAGTGATGGGATTTGTTTTGTTGAATGAGCCTTATCACAAATTCTGTAAACTTTAAGGCTGTTAAGTGGACACTCTCTGAAGAAGTGCTTCTTCCTAAAGTTGGAGCAAAATATCAATATTGGTTCCTAAGTTTTAACCTGCATCTGTTCTTCTTGCAAATCATCCAATTATGAACTTAGAGAGCAAATAATGTCATTTTTTAAATTTTCAAGAAAAATATTGATTTTTGCATTTGTGAGTTCAACATTAGATGGTTTTTGTATCTCAATAGAAATTTCAGACATTATCCTTGAAATTCTCATTAAAAGTTTTCTCCAGATCCATCTTTCTATTCTCAACAAGATTCTGGTATATTTTTTCATCACATGGATGAGTATATAGAAGGTGGTTCTTACAACACCCTAAAAATTAAAGCCTTTCTGATGCAGGAGCATCTGGACTTAGCCAACAATGTGATTTTTTGTTCACATGTTGTGGCTAAAAGAGTTGAATTTCATGACCTGAGTGGTCAAAAAGTCAGTTTTACTAGAGAGGGTTGGATCTCTTGAAGATGAGTTTTACTTCATTATTGTAATAGTTAGGAAATTGTATTATTTTAGACTAAGGCTAAGTTGTTAGCATACGTGTGTAATAGAGCTTAACGATAGATATTTGATTGTTAGATTGATCAAAATAGAGATCGAGTTGTTAGTGCAGTTAGAATAGAGTGACTCATAAATGAAAGGAAATATAATGGGAAAAGATTAGCTGAGCTAAGATGATAGAGGTTTGAGTGAGAGGCGAGAGTTTGAGTGTTAGAGAGGGTTTGATATTGAGACAAAGGTCAATATATTGTTGTAATTGAGCCGAGAGGGCCAATACTCTATAACAGATATTATATTAATGAAATTGATTTAGTGTGTATTTGTAATATTCCTTGTGTGGACTCTCGTTTACTCTGTGTATCTGCATTCAGAAAGTTAACCAGGTATTTCCTTTATTTTCACACCTTAAACGAAAATCTCAGTGTTTAACGTATTTTCTCATCTATCATGGTTATTTTGTGTTAACGTTTAATTTTGCGATTAAACTCTAAAACCATTGATTAAGCGCTTTACTTAAGTATTGAGTTAATGCACGTGGTTATATCTGAAAGGCGGGTTTTAAACAATGAAGGTGGTTATCGGGCGAACAAAGAGCTGTAAGTGGTATTTCGGCGGAGTCACTCGATTCCACTAATCAAGTGACATGTAGCACTCGGGTGGAGAGTGAAAATCGCCTTATCTGGTTGATCGATGGTGGAGGATCAACGGACTGTTTTGTTGATCGGCAGGACCGTTGGATCTAGAGAGAAGAGATCTACGGTGTAGAGTGATATTGATGGGTTTTATTGATTGGGTTGATTGTTGACTGTCAGATTTGATAGAGAAGAGATCAACAGTGTGAATTGAAGCATTGTTTATAAAGCGAAAGTCAACGTGGGACCAAATTTGTAAGTAAAAAGTGGGGACCCTCTGTGTAAATCGAGCCACAAATAGAATCCGCTGAAAGCACCCGATTAGTTCTAAAGTAACCAACATTCTATTTTGAAGACTTCAGGTTATTTTCACCAACCTCCTGCATCATTTGGTATCAAAGCAGAGAGATTAAGGTTGATTGCAGTAAACATGCCACCAAGGAGAGGAGCCCGCATTGGTCGAGGAAGACCTGAAAAAAATGCAGTTTTGCTGGAGGAGATCCAGAGTTTGTGTACGAGAATGGAAATAATTGAGACTGCTCAGAGAAGAAAAACTGATGAAGGAGTTGACAGTGCTAAAGAAGAATCTTCTAAGGAAGAAGAAGAGGAGGAACACGAAACTACCAGAGTTATCAAGATGTTGGTGAAAGTAGGAGGAAAACCAAAGGTGGAAATTCCTACGTATGAAGGGAGTCTCAATGTAGAAGAGCTAATGGATTGGATCAGTTCATTGGACAAATATTTTGACTATGAAGAGGAAGCTGATGACAAAAAGAAGGCGAAGTTTTCAGTTACCAAATTGAAGGGTCATGCAACTATTTGGTGGGATGAACTACAAACATCCAGAACGAAAAAGGAAAGTCCAAGATCAAGCAATGGGATAAAATGGTGAGTAAAAGGAAAGCTAAATTTATGCCTAAATATTATCAGTTAAATCTTTTCAAACAATTGTAGAATTTAAGGCAAAAAGGAATGTCTGTTAAAGAATATACATAAGAGTTTTATAGATTGAGTATTAAAGTAGGACATGCAGAGGATGAAATGGAGAAGGTAGCCAGATATATCAATGGATTAAGGTATGACATCCAGGATGAGATCAACTTGATGAGTCTGAAGACTATTGAAGATGCCTATCAAGTAGGTTTGAAGGTAGAAGAGAAGATGTTGAGAAAACAGAATCAGAGGAATAGAGGAAGAAGTTCAGTAAGAGGTAGAGGAACTACCAGACCAAGGGGTTAGCAACATCAGCATGAAGTAGGAAGTTCAAGTAGTAGACCACCATAGAGGGAAGATTTTAATAGAGGAAGATTTGCACCTAGAGGAAGAGGCCAAGGAAGAGATATTCGGTGTTACATATGTGGAGAATGGGAACATGGATCATGGGACTATCCTCATAATAAAACAACAAGTCAGAGGAATGTGAATGTGGCTGAGGCAAAGGAAGAAAAACCTCAAATTGCAGACAAGGAAGAACCACGTGAAGTAGGAGAATCCCTATTGTTGAAAAGGGCATTGCTTAAGGCAGAGAAAGAGATTGGAGAACTAGATCAGAGGAAGATTTTATTCAGAACTACATGTAAATCTAAAGGTAAATGTTCTAAAGTGATAATTGTTAGTGGAAGCACTAATAACCTTATTTCTATAGAGATGGTGGACAAGCTAGGATTGGTGAAGGCATTACACCCTACTCCTTACAAAGTGTCATGGTTGCAGAAAGGACATCAGATCATTGTGATAGAACAATGTAAGGTAGAGATACATATTGGTACTTATAAAGATGTGATATTATGTGATGTAATGCCAATGGATGTATGCCATGTATTATTGGGAAGACCTTGGTAGTTTGATCGGAGAGCTATTCATGATGGGAGGAGAAATACTTATACTCTGGAGAAGGATGAAAATAAACATACACTGCTGCCATTGAAGGATGAAGTTGACAAGGGAGAACATGGAAACAATGTTATGATGATAAGTGGAAAGAAGCTATTGCAAGAGGTTGAAAAAGGCGAAGAAATGCATTTTGCTATCATAGGGAGACCTAAGGTAATTTTGACTTCCACAAACTTAGATGATTTACCTAAAGAAATCAAAACTTTGTTGAATGATTTTGCTGATATTATTGTGGATGAGTTGCCAAATGCATTGCCACCAATCAAGAGTATTAGTCATCATATTGATCTAATACCAGGAGCAAGTTTGCTAAAAAAAGTAGCATACAGACTAACTCCTCAAGAGAATGCAGAAGTTGGAAGACAAGTGCAAGAATTGATGGATAAGGGACTAATTAGAGAGTGTCTTAGTCCATGTGTTGTACCAACAGTACTCAACCCAAATAAAGGAGGTGAATGGCGAATTTGTACAGATTCCAGAGCCATAAACAAGATCACTATCAAGTATATATTTACTTTACCATGCATGGATGATTTAATGGATTGTTTGAGTGGATCAAAGTATTTTACTAAAATAGATCTGAAGAGTGGATATCATCAAATAAGAATTAGAGAAGTAGATGAATGGAAGACTGCATTTAAAACAAATAGTGGGTTGTATGAGTGGATAGTGATGCCTTTTGGACTCACTAATGCACCTAGCACATTCATGCTATTGATGAATGAAGTCTTGAAGGAATATGCACACAATTTTGTTATTGTTTATCTTGATGATATTCTAGTATTTAGTAGAAGTAAAGAATAACATCTAGAGCATCTTAAGTTGGTATTAAGAACCCTGCAGAAAGAGAAACTATTGATAAATCTGAAAAAATGTAGTTTCATGGAGGAAGAATTAATTTACTTGGGATTTGTAGTTTCTAAAGAAGGGTTGAAAATGGATCTAGAGAAATTCCAAGCAATTTGGAACTAGCCTATTAAGGAATATATTTGAGGTAAGAAGCTTTCATGGTCTTGCAAGTTTTTATAGGAAATTTATCAGAGGTTTTAGTCAGATTTGTGCACTAATTCTTGAAACAATCAAGGATACTAATCAAACATTCCAGTGGACAGAAGTAACAAACAAGAATTTTAAATTGCTGAAGAGGAAAATCACAGAGAAACCAGTTTTGGCTTTACCTGATTTTGAAAAGGTATTTCAAGTTGAAACAGATGCTATTGGAGTTGCAATTGGAGCAGTTTTGAGTCAGGAACAGAGACCAATAGCATACTTTAGTGAGAAACTAAATGAATCTAAGAAGTATTCTTCTTATGATAAATAATTTTATGCTATTGTACAAGCCTTAAAGAAATGGAGACATTATTTGTTACCAAAGGAGTTTATATTGTATTATGACAATCATGCATTGTAGTTCATAACAAACCAGCCAAAATTGAGCCAGAAACATGCCAAGTGGGTCGAGTTTTTACAGAGCTTTACTTTTGTAATAAAGCACACAAGTGGTAAGTTGAACAAAGTTGTTGATGCTTTAAGCAGGGTAAGTTTTATTGTGTAAGAATTCAAAGTTGGTGTTGTAGGATTTGAAGAAATGGTTGAAATGTATAAAGATTGTGAAGATTTCAAAGATATCTATACAACAGTTCAAAATCCAATAGTTCATAACAGAATTCAATGGTTATATTATCTTATCCAAGGAGGTTTATTGTTTAAAGGTAACAAGCTGTGCATTCACAAATGTTCTATGAGGGAAAACATAATAAAGGAGAAACATAGTGGAGGATTATCTGGTCACTTTGGACAAGACAAAACCTTTTCTCAGGTAAATGCTTTTTACTATTGGCCAAAGATGCAGACTGATGTTAAGAGACTTGTTGAGAAGTGCAGGATATGTCAGCATGCTAAAGGGAGAAGCTAGAATATAGGATTGTACCAGCCATTGCTAATACCAAACCAACCGTGAGATGCAGTTAGCATGGAATTTGTTTTGGGGTTACCTAAAACTCAAAGGGGGAATGATTCTATTTATGTTGTGGTAGATAGATTTTCTAAGATGGCACATTTCATTTCATGTAAGAAGACTAGTGATGCAACACATATTACGAATCTATTTTTTTAAGAAATTGTAATATTACATGGATTGCTTGTAAGTCTTGTGTCTGATAGAGATACAAAATTTGTAGGGCATTTTTGGAGAAATCTTTGGAAGAAACTAGGAGCTAACCTTAGTTTCAGTTCAAAATACCATCCTCAAACAGATGGACAAACCGAAGTAGTTAACAGAAGCTCGGGGAACATATTGAGAAGTTTAGTGTATCAAAGTCCTAAATAGTGGGATTTAGAACTAGCTCAGGCTGAGTTTGCTTATAATGACACTCCAAACTAAAGTACTGGAATGAGTCCATTTCAGATTGTTTTTGGGATGAATCCAAGACGTGTGTATGAGGTCGGAGATTTGGGTAAACAAGAGATCAAAAGTGCAAAAGCTGAAGAGTTTGCAGAGCAAATGCAAAGAGTACAGGAAGATGTCAAAGGTAGATTGTAGGAAAGCAGTGGCAAATACAAAGAGAGAGCAGATATGAAAAGAAGAGAGAAAGAAGTCCAAGTGGGAGATTTAGTGATGGTGTATTTGAGAAAATAAAGATTTCCTTCTAAGACTTACAATAAACGGAAAATGAAAAATATAGGACCATGTAGAATCATAAGAAGGTTTTCAAGTAATGCTTATGAAATTGAATTGCCAGAAGGGATTGGGATATCACCTATCTTCAATGTTGCAGATTTGTATCCATACCAAGAGATAGAGACAAAGCTACAGTAGGAGATTACAGAAGATGAAGTTCAAACTTTGAACTGGGAAGAACAAATGCCAAAGACAATTAAGAAAGAGGTGGAAACTGTTTTGGAGAAAAGAGTAACCAAGAGAACCAAAGGACAGGTTTATTTTCAATATCTAGTCAAATGGAAAGGACAGCCAGTGGAGGATGCTAGTTGGTTGACAACAACAGAGTTGCAGAAGTATGGAGTAAACCCTAAAATTCTGAGGGACGATTCTTTTCTTCCCCGGGAGTCTGATGCAGGAGAATTTGGACTTAGCTAGAAATGTGATTGTTTGTTCACATGTTGTGGCTAAAAGAGTTGAATTTCATGACCTGAATGGTCAAAAAGTTAGTTTTAGTAGAGAGGGTTGGATCTCTCGAAGATGAGTTTTACTTCATTATTGTAATAGTTAGGAAATTGTCTTATTTTAGATTAAGTCTAAGTTGTTAGCATAGGTGTGTAATAGAGCTTAAACATAGAGATTTGATTGTTAGATTGATCAAAATAGAGATTGAGTTGTTAGTGCAGTTAGAATAGAGTTTGACTCATAAAAGAAAGAAAATGTAATGGAAAAATATTAGCCGAGCTGAGATGATAGAGGTTTGAGTGAGAGGCGAGAGTTTGAGTGTTAGAGAGGGTTTGAGATTGAGACAGAGGTCAATATATTGCTGTAATTGAGTCGAGAGGGCCAAGATTCTATAACAGATATTATATTAATGAAATTGATTCAGTGTGTATTTGTAATATTCCTGGTGTGGACTCTCGTTTACTTTGTGTATCCGTGTTTAGAGAGTTAACCGGGTATTTCCTTTATTTTCATGCCTTAAACAAAAATCTCAGTGTTTAACATATTTTACCATAAGTCATGGTTATTTTGTGTTAAGGTTTAGTCTTGTGATTAAATGCTAAAACTATTGATTAAGCGCTTTACTTAAGTATTGAGTTAATGCACGTGGTTATATCCGAAAGGTGGGTTTTAAATAGTGAAGGTGGTTATCAGGTGAACAAAGAGCTGTAAGTGGTATTTTGGGGGAGTCACCTGATTCCACTAATCAAGTTACACGTAGCACTCGGGTGGAGAGAGAAAATCGCCTTATCGGGCAGGTATTCTCCATGCAAGTAGTTCACCCGATATCCTTTGAACCTTTGGATCTAGTGTGCGGTTGATTAATGGTGGAGGATCAACAGACTATTTTGTTGATCGGGTTGAGTGAGGACTGTTGGATCTAGAGAGAAGATATCTACGGCGTAGAGTGATCCCGATGGGTTTTGTTGATCGGTTTGAGTGTTGACTGTCGGATCTGATAGAGAAGAGATCAACGGTGTGGATTGAAGCACTGTTTATAAAGCGAAAGTCAACGTGGGATCGAAGTTTTAAGTAAAAAGTGGGGACCCTTTGTGTAAAGCGAGCCATGAATAGAATTCTTTGAAGGCACCCAATTGGTTCTAAAGTAACCAACATTCTATTTTAAAGACTTCAGCTTATTTTCACCAACCTCTTGCATCACTTTCAAAAAAATGAACAAAATGTGTAGGAAAGAAACAAATTAAAGGAATCAACTCTAAGGAAACAACATCTTGAAGAAAACTTAGGTAAAGAAGCAAACCAAAATGGAGCAAGTCACTAAGGTCAATCCCCTAAGCGCCTCCCCCTTAACAAAGCCAAAATGTTGGGTGCAGTACATGATAGATTAATGGACTAACATTTAATTTTCAATCTGAGGTCCATGGACTTCGAGGCACAACACTTGAAATTCCATAGAAAGACTTCACGGACCTGCAAAACAAAACCCTAATCTTGCCTATTTGCTCACACCTTTGAATTCTTGTAAACAATAATCAATCGTGCAATCATAGGAATTCATTAAAAGTGAGACCCTCACTATTACAAACACTAATCATGCAATATACCAACAATTGAAAAAAAAACCTAATTGTTGGAAAACAAACCCTAATTAAGGAGAAAACCCTTATTGTCGATATTTGAAAAGAAAACCCTAGCAATCAAGAAGCAAACTAAACTAGCGATAATCAAGAAGAAAACCCTAATTATCTAAATAGAAACCCTAGCTACTAATTAACTAGATATCTAAGCATTATTCCAAGTAACTCCAAGGTAAAGACTATCCTAATAAGCTAATGAACAAAAAATTGAAAGTATAAAAATCCACACATTGTCAAGGAAAATATAAAATTGCTTCCCACACCATGCAGAATAGAAAATAATGAAATACATTTATAAACCTGCACTCAGTCTTAAAATTTATTGTGTTTATGTAGAATCCACAAGAATAAAAAAGCATCAGAAATTAGCTTAAAACATGAGTATCCTATATATGCAAACAAACCATATCTTCCCTCAAACCTGCACTCAATTATCCTATGTACAAGCTTTATATATATATATATATATATATATATATATATATATATATATATATATATATATATATGTGTGTGTTTGTATACAATATAGACACACACACACACACACACACACACACACACACATACTTTGGAGATCATTTGATGTCACTATTTATAAAAAAAATGCACAAATATATAATAAAGAAATGATGTGCAATTATGGAAAGTGTGAACTATCTCTTTGTTAAAAAATTACAGGTTTATAAACAAGTAATCAAATTCCTTTTATAAATGACCCCTTTGAATTGAATCTTAACATGTATCATAAGAAGAGAAACAATGCATTAGATGTATTGAAAAAACCATAGTCTCAAAATAACAATACATGTATGTCTTGTTGTAAACTGTAGGTGTGAAAGGGTTAAAGACTAACATCACCAAATTTGTAGTTTGTGCTCCAACACATCACCATTATGAAGAGTCACACACACACACACACACATATACTTTGGAGATCATTTGATGTCACTATTTATAAAAAAAATGCACAAATATATAATAAAGAAATGATGTGCAATTATGGAAAGTGTGAACTATCTCTTTGTTAAAAAATTACAGGTTTATAAACAAGTAATCAAATTCCTTTTATAAATGACCCCTTTGAATTGAACCTTAACATGTATCATAAGAAGAGAAACAATGCATTAGATGTATTGAAAAAACCATAGTCTCAAAATAACAATACATGTATTTCTTGTTGTAAACTGTAGGTGTGAAAGGGTTAAAGACTAACATCACCAAATTTGTAGTTTGTGCTCCAACACATCACCATTATGAAGAGTCTCATAATCCAAGAAGAAATTCGTATGTATATGCTTTATTCTGGCGCAAAAGTATCACTAATAGCATTGCAAGGCATGTAACTCACAGTTCGACTCAAACTTGTTACAACTCAAGATACAACAATTGATCCTTGGATCTAAGACATACATGGTTCTAATTGGACAAAGAGAGTCTTTAAATCTCAGTAGATATGTTGCATTAATGTCATGGATTTCTATGAAATAATTTAAATATCTAAGGACCCAACAATCCTCTTGTGTACCCACTTAACGAAACATTCTAGACCATAATCAAAGATTGAAATTGTAAGAGATAAGTTTATGAAATAAGGTGTTGTTAAAGGAATCCTGTTGTAACTTCTACATATTGTTCACATAGTGATAAGTTAAACTAATGATTCATATATGAGACATCCACCATAAAAACTTGTTACATTCACAATTATAACATTTATAGGTCTCTACATGTGAAGCAAGCATGAGATAAAAGAATATATGTAAACAAACAAAGTATGGAACCCTCCACACGATGAATTTCCAGATCTAAGAGAAAAACCAAATATTAACATACCAAAAGAAGATATATAGATTTCCTAATCAAAATAAACAAAACAAAAGGGGGCCACGAGCTAGGTTGGCAAGCCCAACCAATCAGCTCATGCCCTATAAAGAATTTAAATCATAAAGTGGCTAGCAACGCAGATGTTAAAACACATAACATGGCATGAGATTCCATTAAAAACATTGTTCAACCTCTACATCATGTGGAAAGAGAAGAGTCAAGTGCCCAAAAGGGAGTTGTCCCATAGTCCAAACCGACAACATAAATCTATAATAGTGTTTCCAAAACAATATCACTACTAGCATAGGGCCAGGACTTGAATTTTATAAATTTTACAATTACATTTCCAAATAAAGTAAAAATAAAATGGGAAAAGATCATAACAATTTGACATCAAAAGGAGGCATGTCACAACTACAAACTAATTGAAGAGATTATAGATCTAGTGCATTAAGACATTTTTTATTTTTCTCATTTTCTTCAAATTTGGGCGTAATTTAGAAATCTAGGAAATTTTGTGTTTTTAACAAATTTGACTCAAACAACTTGTATCTCCCAGACCATGGCTACTTTTGTAAAATTACCTATCTGCTACTCAATTTTCCATGCTAGGAACAAAACCCATGTCCCATTATTTTTAGATTCACCCTCATCTGCACGAAATTTGAGGAGGAAGTTGGTTGGTTGAAATTTGTTGCAAATTTGGATTGAAAAATTAATTATTTTCTATAAATCCATTTGAATGACCTGAGAATGTTTTGATTCACATGGGAACATGAAAACATTGCTATGGAAAAAAACCAAGCTCTTGATTTCCTCCAGAAGTGCGCCAATATGCCAAACTATAAATGGGTGCAGGAACTGTACTACCGGTGCAGGATCGAGGCCAACTATTGGTGCACTTAGAAATTAATTATTGATGTATATAGAGGCAGTTTGATCAAGACTTAGACCAAAGTTTCATTTGCCTTCCTGAGAACTTGGGCATAATTAAAATAACACAAGAAATACTTTTTTGATTTAAACCTTATTAAAACAAAGGGAATATGTTAAATAATAAAAAAATACCTTATCATTCTTCAATTCAAGATAATTGGCATAATAATGTACAAAAAAGTGATAATACCTATAAAAATTAGGTAAAAATTAGTTGATCGAAGGGTAGAAAGGTGTGTAAAATTCGACAAAATTGAGATCCAACAATCTTCATTCCAAAGGTGAAGAAGAAAACCTATATGAGAGGCTAGGTTTCCTAGAAGGTAAGTTATTGCTTTGTGATAAATGTAAAGAGATGGGTCATCTATCTTCTAAATGGTCATATGACGTTTCTTAAGAAATGGATCTAAATCTGTGTGATGATTTGCCAACACATTTGATGGTGAAGGTAGGGATTTAGATAATAAGATTTATTTAAGGAAAAGAACTCATTTATTCTCTCAGAGAGATAAATGAGCTTTCAGAATAAAATATCAAGCAAAAATAACAATTGTGAGAGTATGAGCTTGAGAATGAGAAGTTTAGAAAAACAGTCATTGATCTAAATGCTCATAGATTAAGGAGAGGACAAGAGATTAATTGAAATAACGACCAATCAACTTAATCAGAAAAAGGTCTATTATGGGAGACTACAAGCTAAAGTGGTCTCATTGAGACATGATTTATAGGAGGCTAATCATTAACTGACTTGTTGGAATTTCTAAGTCTATCCATTAGAAATCCTTCTTGTACTATCTGATTTATTTATTCCTACTTGTTCAGTTACTTAAGAAGTTTTTTACCATGTAAATACTAAAAATAAATACAAGTACAGTATCAACACATAAAGATCATCAACTGAAAGAAATAAGCACGCAAGTGACATAGTTACTTTTGGACGAATGTCCACGGAAAAACCCAATGCGGGAAAACTGGTGAAACTGTCAGAGGGTTTTATTATTAAGAAGTTTCAGAATACAATCTAGGTGCCAGGAATGGCTCACCCAATAGAGAATTCCCTTGGTAGTATTACCTATCAGTTGGAGATAGATATTCTAGCTAAATCACCAGAGGAATGATCCCACAACAACACTGTAGCACTTTTTCTTCTGTCTGACACTCTGACAGGGACTGCATGACCCTATCCATCTCTCCAGCTCCAATCTGCACCAGGAAATCTCCCAGCGTCAGCCTCTAGGGTTTGTGTTAGCCTCTTTGGCCTAGCGTCAGCCTCTCAGGGCTTTGCGTCAACCTCTGGAGCCTCTGCATCTCCCATGCTGGCCCTCCTCAAGCTCTGTCTAGCTCCTAGTTGCCTTTGCGTGGCCTGTCGCTGCCTCTACGTGGCCTCTAGTTGGCTCCGCATCAACCCTCTCCTCGCTTCTGTGATGATCCTCCTGGTACTATCTCTGCCTCTCTACTACCATATTCACTGCCCCTCAGCTGCAGCTCTGATCACTCCTTTGATTTCCTCAACAAGCCCTGCCCCAGAAGATTGAATTTTTAATCAACTCAATGTGTTCTCCAACTGTTATAGACATATTTGGGCACTGCAACCCCAATCACATATGTCGATAAACCAAGGGCTCTCAAACCCCTAAAAGTGTTGTTTCACACCCTAAAGGATCATGGTCAACTGATTACATCATTACCCAGAATTTCCACCTGAAAAACTACTCAAAACTGGCCAAAACTAGACCATACAAACTACTCCATGCTTAGGGTGTGATGCATGTCACCTACTACACCCAAGAGGTGTGATGCATACTAAAAAGGCCTTTTGTAGGGTGTGATGAGTGAGAGTAGACAAATGGCAGAGATAGTTTGCTAAGTGGAAACCTAGAGAATCTTCTAGAAACCTCTCATATGACACTTGCCTCTCTGAATTCACCCAGGGATGAGTAAGAGATCATGAAATCTCCAAGTGGAACCAAGAACTATAAGTGAAATGACACTAATAAAAAACCCAGAAGCTGGCTCACCCCTCTACAAATATCTATATATGGATCCCTCATCTGAGAGATCTAAAGGCTGTAATTTTGTAATTTGTAAGGAAGTGTTGTTGGTTTCTCTTTGAGACATCGCATTGTTGGGTGATCTTGCTTTTCATGAGGTGAAGAGGGCTTTCATGTTGGGAGGATGATGCTAGATCAGACAGCTCGGTTTGTAATCCTCTCTTCTACTTTACTATCAATAAAGTTATTTGAGTTTTCCTCCATATACTTGTGTATTTTAAATCTTGTATTGGTGAATGCAATTGTATGGTTAATGTACTTCTGATTCTGCATTGTTTATGGTATTATAGATCTCTATGCTTTGATGGTGTTTTGTTGCTTTGCCTCTACAAGTGTTCTTTAAAGTGGGACAAGTGAGAAAGGAGTGGCAAACTCTATCAAAGGAGAGAGGAAACAAGCAAGGAGCCAAGCGAAAGATTAAGGTTGGTGCTCTCTTCTTCTCTCTTATCTATCATACATAAAGGAAAACACAAGTTACGTTGAATTGTTTGTTTCTAAGATAGCTACCTATCTTAGTGGGACTAGTAGATCAAATAGACACTAGTTTTCCCGTAAACAAAATGGCGACTCCACTGGGGAGTGAATAGTTTGTTTGTTTGTCACTGTTGTTTGCTTTATAAACTACAGACGAAGCCTGAAGTTAAGCCAGCTAGCCTTCGAACTACTTTTGCTATGCAACTACAAAGTAGATCAACACTGCTTCAGTCAATCTCCGGGTTGGTTTATGAACTGAACATCTGACTTGAAAACATCCTAAGTGCCCTTGTGGTAGCTCAATAACCTCATAAGATCATACCCCTATACTTTGTGTTGACTATCCATCATAGCTCAGCCTAAATCACTGAACTTAGCTCCAAATTTTGAGCAAAAACCAAGCTCAGTTTCGTTCCTTGGTCCATTGCACTGTCTCTAACTAGCAGCTTGGATGCATCGCACCTCCTGTGTGTTGCAGGTGAGATACATCCCTGTTTCCCTTAAGGATAGGTGCGATGACTGAATGATACTGTTTCCTTCTCTGGAATTTGGTTTTTTTCTTCTTTGTTTTCAGCTCTATTCAGTAGTTTTGCTGCTTATGATCAGTATATCATTGTTGAAGCCTTCTTCCTTTACATTATTCAGCCTCCATTAATAAGGAATTGTGAATGTTTTTTAATGTATTTTTCATCATTTACAGTCCTCCTTTGCAAAAAGTAACTTAATCGAACTGTCGTCTTTTGATTCAAAAGTGTTGTAACTGTCATGAATCACTTGGTAGTCCGAAACGTTGGGTTCACAAAAACTCTATAACAGGTCATTCCTCCTCTATCTAAAATCTATCCTCACCTGTACGGATTCACTATTTAACAACAAGAAGAGTGTCGTAAAGTCTTCCTCTCTAGATAGTTGATTATACTTTTGTCATTGTATTTGATTTGAATTGTCAATATTTGAAGTGTCGAAAGCAGTTTTCCATTCGAAATTGAAAGTGTCGTCTTAGTCTTCCTTTTGTTTTGAAAAGAAATTGTTGAAATTTTGCTTTGAAGAAAATAGTTTAGATCTGTACCTAGTTTTCCTTTTTTGCATTCTCACATTAAGGAAGTGGAAAAACAAATACATGGATGTGCATTTGCATTTAGACTCCATGCGGAAAATGGTTTAGGCAAAGTGCATTTAGTGTGTGCTCTCTGCTCTCTGTTGAAAGAATCGTACTTTTCTTTCCTTAGTAGCTAGGATTTTCATTGATAAAAGAAAACAAACGACTATTTATCATTTTAGATTGCATATTTAGGAATTTTACATCTACATCATACGGTGAACCTTGAAAGACAAACTTCTAAGAAAGATCAACTCTAAAATTAACCTTCATGAACATAAAAAATCTTTAAAACCTAATGCACAACATCTATAAGTCTAGGCTATAGATGTATTCCGGCGTCGTAAAACCTGGTAACTATCGTTTTCTTCGAAGGTTGGGTGATTCCTCCTCTTTGATATGACAAGTGCCAGTACGGACTTGTGCTCCCCGTACCATCGAGTATATATTGGGAGACCACAATAGGATGACATCCTTTATCCTTAGGAAGCCGTGTTTGCTGCCCTATCGATCGAAATGCATTGAACAAAACATTCGAGAAGATTGACTACCGTACGTAAAGTCCTTGGTAATTTCTCTTTAATTTACCACCAAGGTGTATATTGCAGTTTTGCGATTGGTTTGGTAATCCCTTTGTCTAGACTTCCTGATAGTCACTTTCATTCCTTTTCAACTCCCTAAAAGAAAAGGTCCATCTGAGCACTTGTCACTTCAGGCTCATTAAAAATCGAAGGCGACTAGAGTCACCTTTAGCTTTTTCTTGACTCATAAAAATTGAAAAAGCAAGTTGTGTCAAAGCATCATAAAATTTATTTAATTCGGAATAACATCCTTGTTCCTTTGTTGATCTTAGGTTGAGGTAATGGAGTCCACCAATCAAGAATATCCCCTTGGGGGAAATCCTAGTCCTTTCTCTTCTTGGGGAGATATTGGTGCTCCTTATATGGCTACATTTTCCCTTCTAGGAATCACAATTGGTCTTCTGGTATGGCTATTCTCAACCTCTGTCATTCAAAACACTGTAATTCCTTAAAAATCAAATCAGAAACTAGATGATATTGGAGTTGCTTCCTCACCTTCTACTTCATTTGTTTCTCCCTCTCCTTCTTCCTCTTCGCTTGGTGAAACTAGTGATACTAAAAACCAAGTAATTGAGAAGAAGAAGAAAGGGAAGGAGAAGAAGAAGAAGAAGAAGCCAGTCAAGCAAGGGGGTAACCATGCATCATCTAGCAAAAATCCACACACTGAACCTTCCAAACCAAAATCTCCATGCGTAATTTGCAAAGGAAACCACTTTCATCGAGATTGTCCTTGCATTTCACGAATCTTGAGAGACTGGTCTCCCCGCTTGCACCATCCAGTGTCATCAACCTCTGTCGATCATGTTGAGAGTACACCATCGACTAGTGAAAATGAAGTCAATGGACAAAAAGGAAGATTCAGATTTCCTTGTAGGTTGTGTGAAGGCGATCATGCCCTTCACCGTTGTCCTTTTCTAGATGAAGCTAAAAGTGTCTTGGATAACCGTCCTGCTTCACCGCAGCGACTTCCACCTGGATACAAGAAACTCTTGCCAAGTCCATCGCTAGTTGAAAATCCGACTGACATACCTCAGTTGTCGGTCGAAATGCCTATCATTGAAGATAAACCCTCTGAGTCCATACTGGACCAAAGTCAACAGGTCGAGATGGCAGCCGACCCAGTCTTGCCTTTAGAAGGTCCACCTTCAGATGATACAGTTTCCAAAGAGAATGAGAATGACACCATTCAAATTCTTTTTGTTAATACAGAGTCTGATGAACATGGGGGAAATCTACCCATTCCTTTACCACAGGAGGGAAGTTCCCCATTTCAAGAGATTCATCCAGCCATTTATTCGGTCCCCCCTCCAAGCAATCTAGTTGTTTCCTTCGATTGGAATCTACTAGCGGGACCTCACCTTCCATCTAATGTACCATTCCAAATCATAGTACAAGTTTATAGAATGATCATGTCTAGAACTATCATAGATGAAGGGGCTTCCATGAGTATCCTTTCCTCAACCACTTGGAAAGTGGTTGGTTTGCCATCACTTCTGCCTAAGAATCGAAATTTTTCAAGCTTCAATAAAGGAACCAGTGGATTGTTAGGGATCCTTCCAAATTTGCCTATAACTTTGAGAAGGAAAATCGTTCATTTGAACGTGATGGTAGTCCTGTTAGTGTCAGTCTTTACAGCCTTAATCCAGTGATCAAATATGCTCTTACAAAGTGGTCCCAGAGTGTCAAGGTCAAATTTTGTCATTTCAGTAAGTCTTCAAGAAAAATTTGGTCACTAGGCATTAGATCTAGGGTTTGCTTTTATTCTTGTCAAAGTTGTCCAAATGTCGGTCCATGTCACTGTTTAGCTAAGTGTACCTTCATTCAAAGGGTTTTCATTATCATGTCAAGTTACACTGGGTCATTTTACACCTTATTCATGCTTCAGTTGCGCCTAGGTAAGGTCATTTCCCTCTCCTATGGTTTTGAAGGAAATTTCTCTTGTACGGTCAAATCATCGGCAAAACTTGTATCCTGATGTTCATACACCTTCCCCTATCCTTAAAATACCTTATCAAACACTTCCCATCACTGAGATCCCCCAAATTCCCATTTTCGCATAAACCCTAGTTTCTTGCTACAACCTAGCAATTTTCTAGGTTGGACCTGTGTTTTGCCTTTTTGGATGCCTTCCCTTCACTCAATCTTTGAAATTCCACTTTCCCCTTCTTCTTAACATCCCTCCCCACTTCCAAGAATTTTCCCAAGAATTTAGAAGCTGCTTATCCCCTTCATTTCGCTTCATTTCGATAAATCCCTTGTTCCACACATCGGGATAGGTTTCACTCAAATGATGTTTCTGAGAAATAAAAGATGAATTTTTGAACACTGAGAGAAAATTTTGTCTAAAACATGCCAAGGAAAAAAAACCTCCTTCCCTTTTTACACAGGTGTCATGGTTTTGAAGAAATCTCAAAAATACAATCGCCTCGGGAGAATTGATGCACCTTTGAAGTGACCTTGGGAAAATCAAGGTTTCTCCTAGCTCGGTTAGCCAAATGACTTTTTGGATGAGCCAAATGATAACTAGACACAAGTATCTCTCCAATGAGCTATCATGAGCTCAATTTGGAGTTGAGGAAGGCATTCAAAAGTTGACTGTAACAACACTCTGCTTTTAGGAAGCCTCATTTGGCACATTTTGACTAGTCTTGGGTGATTTGATTTTTGACAAGGAAAATGAACTCCAAACTGAAACATTCGGTTGGGTTGGAAAGTAGACTCAAATAAATTTCCAACGAGCTATCTTGCACCCAATTTGGACACCAGAAAGGCCTCCAAAAGTCACCTGGAAAAGGGTGTGACGCACATAGAGAGCGCGGCACACTGGGAGAACATTTCCAGTGTAAATTTACATTGGCGCGACGCACATGGAAGGCGCCGCGTATAGAGCTGCCAAGGCTGATTTTTCTCAGAATTTGCAACCAATTGACTTCAATCCCTTGAATTTTCCAGGTGGGGTCATTCTCTCAGTGTTTCATCCATTTTTATGTTAGTATGATGATAGTTCATGGTGGCTTATGGTTGCATAAAAACTCTTAAACCCTACCACCTAAAAACACCAAAGCCATTGTTGCTAGGGTTGCAAAATTGTGGTGTTGATGCCAAGGCTCCTCTTTCACCTCTCATATTTTCCCTCCTCTCCATTTTTCCCTATCCTCCCTTTCTCATTTTTCCTATTATCCCTACCCTAAAACACTACCAAACCCTATTCTCTTTCCCCTCCTCTTATTTGTCAAATATACAACCCAAAACCCTACCTTATAAAAACCCCAAAACCATACCCTATCAAATCCCCAAACCCTCTTGTATATCCCTAAACAAAAATTCTCCCCATGACCCCTATCCCCATCATATTATCCCCCTCCTAACACTCCCTTTTTTTCATTGTTCCCCTTGGTGGCATATATCACAAACAACACCTAGCTTCACACCATCATCAAAGGGAAGCCTTAATACAGTACACACAACAGTCATGGCATCACAACATTCATCAGAGTATGAGATGGAGACACAAAGTGACTCATCCTCGGAAGAGCAGGCTCCCAGGAGACATCACAAGAGTGGCAAACATGTTAGGGATGAGCCCACTACCCTCACTAAATTACAAGCATGCCCTCTTGCCATGTCATGTTTCCAGCACCTAGCATGTTTTGAATTTTGTCAAAGGGTGGCTAATGTTAGAGTTCATCATGAGTTGGCCCTTCTTTTTGTGCTTCACCTACATGGAGGTTAGACTGTCTTGGTTGGGGTCACCTTCACATTGACACCCGAAACTATCTCAGTGGCAACAGGCATACCAAATGTTGGAGAACAGTGGCATAAGAAGAAGGTGGATAGGAAACACTATGAGCCTTACATTAAGGCCAGATTCTTACGTTAGCTCACAAGAGTCTTTCCATTCAGATATTTTAAAGATGAGTATGCTCCACTCATGAAATTGACCATGAAGTACTTCAGTTGTGAGGTATGAGTGCAAAGGCCCGGATAAGGAGCTTGAAGGAAAAATTGAGCAAAGCAACAAAAGAGGAAAAATAGAAAGATCGGCTTCGAATCTTGGCTGAAGCTTCTGTGGCCTAGAATAGTGCCTCTTAGAGAACCTCCAGCCCAAATTTCAAGAAATTTGGGGCAATTTTGGTCACATGGTAATTTTCTGGTCAAAACACAGTTTTTTCTCCAGTGGCGTGGCGCTAAAAATTGGGAGCTCCAAATGAATAATGGTTTGCATTTTTGGATTCAGAATGAAAAATCACGACTACTGGTGCTTGGACAAGAAATTTGGGCAAGATCTGAGTCTCCAGGAGGTCAAAAACACCCAAAAAATGACCTCTCTGCCCCTATTTTGACACACAGGAAGCAGTCTTGGGAGAATGAAGATTTGGAGAGGAAAATGAGCACCAAATTCAGAAATTCCACTTGGGTTGGAAAGTACACATGACAGAATTTCCAACAAGCACACTTGGGCACATTTTGGACTCCTGCAAGTGCCTCAAAACAGGCTCAAAAGTGGCACAGCGCACACAGAAAAGGGCGTGGTGCATATAGGAAAAAAACTCAATTTTAAATCCGTTTCGCGAAATTTCGATTCGCGACTTCTCCAAGTGGGCCTGCTCATATACATTTTGGTTTTTTGGCACCTAAGGTGGCATTTAAAGTATTTTCTCTCCAGATTGTCTTCTATCCAAGTGGCGAAGGAAGGCAAACGGTCACCCAAGCCATTTTTCATGTTTGTAATGTTGCACCTGTAGCTGATGGTTGGCTTTCCACTTCCATTTTGTAATGATTCGAGTAACTCCCCAACCCCTAGGCATTCTATCTCTTCATGGCACATTCTATATATTGTATGCAAACTATTTGAAAAGGGTTGGTTGGCTTGTAACTTCTGGGAGACTATGGGAAAGAAACTCTTCTTCTTCACTGTATATTTTTGACAGAGAATTAATGAAAGGCAGCGGCTCTGTTTCATGCGATTCATGTGGTTGTGAGTGTAGCAAATGTGTCTCTTATGTTTTCATATGTATTTTGTTATGTTTCATAATTCGATTCATGTTCATTTCCAGTGAAATTTTCTGAGTTAGATAAGGTAGAATTCAATTTTATTGCTCTTCCTGTGGGAAAATTTCATGTTCAGTGTTCTTCTTCTGTTGAAAAGGATTCATGTTCCTATGCCATTTTCACTCTCCTAAACAGTCTCTCCATTCCGCGTTATTTCAAACTAAATTACTACACTTTCCGCCTACCTTACCTCACGATGTAATCTATGCCTTTGTATTAAATTCTCTGTTCTTTGCTGACCGTTGGTCCCATACCATCCCAGAAGCTCAGTCATTCATAAAAATTGTTTCTAGTATCCCTATTCACTTTCTAGCCTAAGATCAATATTTCATTGTAAGTCATCTCAGACCGTTTCGTTTATCCATTCACTGAGTATGACTCGGAGAGAGCCCTCTCTTATTCTGGTAGGGCTAGCTACCAGACTGAGCGTGGTTTGTGGTTACCCTGAATTTTGCCTTCCTTCAGCCTAGGGCAGATTTAGGTGCTAACATAGTGGCGACTCCACTGGGGACGAAAATGGTTTGCTTGAAGATTGTTTTGCCCCAGTAAGTATCTCAAGTTCAGAGCTGATTGTTGATGGTGAACAACGATCAGACATAAGAAGGCTGAAATCATTCACCTGGCGACTCCATTCACTAATGAATCCAGCAAACAGTCCTTCATGGTGACTCCACTACAGAGAGGTCAGTAGCTTTGAGATTTTCAAGATGGATTGGGTTGCAAGAAGATACGCTCCATTGAGCTGAGATCACATTCCAGGCTTTCCAAATAAGATTCCGAAAGTAGATTGGTCAAGGAATTTGCCTACGTTTAAAGATGATGGTAAGAAGGACGCTGCTTTACATCTAGTTCGATTTCACATGCATATTCGCAAGTTGAAGGTTGATTTTCCTGAAGATTGCTTAATGAAGATATTCATGGCCACTCTAGAAGGTGAAGCCCAATCTTGGTATGAAAGTTTGCCACTTGCTTGTATTTACTGTTTAAAGGATTTTCATGCCATGTTCATTGAAAGATATAAAGACTCTTATCCATCATTAAATCTAGTTCATGACTGTTGCAAACATGCTTCTACTTTTATTGAAAGCCTTGAAAAATACTACGAGGATGATAATTTTATGGATGATGAGATCATGGAAGCCCTAGATGAAAATCCCTTTCAATAGCGTAAAGATGATCATGAAAATTTGCAGCATGATCAAGATTGTAGTACGGTGGAAGAGGAAAGGATTTTGCATCTTGACAGTCAACAGGAATTACATGAAATGGATCAGCAGTATGAGGAATATTTATATACACCTTCACTTGAAATTAATGAAGACAATCACTGTTTGAGCGAAAGGAAACAAGAGGTCTTATCTCCTTTGTCTGAAGATGAGATAGGTCAACTCTTGCACGGTTATGTTCGAGCTCAAGCTAAAGCGGATTTGCAGTGAACACATGGTCAAGAAAGTGTTGGTGAAACTTCTTCCTCTTTTGAAAAGGATCACAGTCCGGTGAACAACTTTATAGATCAGCAGGTTGAAGAATTCCATATGGCTGAAAGTGATGAAAGAAAAAGTGTCGTTTCGGATTTGTCCATAGAAGAAGACAACATGCAGGGAAGTCCAATTCTACTTTCAGAATGTGATAACGTTAATTCAACCCTTTCAGATCCAGATTCGGATTATGGTGACCAAGAAAACCTTGTACTAAGTCCCATGAAAGAGAACTCTGCTGCTGAAATCATCTGGGATGAAGAAGACATAGTTTTGGATCCAAATGTTCTCATGTCATCAGAACACAGTCTTCATGAAGATGTAATCCAGTCAGCTCATGAACAACAAGATGAGAATTTTTTTCAAGTAAGTGAAAAAGGTTCCTTGGATGAATCATTGGTAGATGATAGAAATGTCATGCTTGGGTTTCAAGAATCATTCGAAGTTTCTTTTCTCATGATTAATGAATGCAAAGACAATCCGGCTATCATATCATATGAAGATGACCTACAATATATTCAGACTTCAGCAAACCAGACCATTCAGGATTCCCTTCTAGACTCTTCCTCATATGTCTCATGTTTTGAAATGTTCTTTGAAGAGGAAACCTGCTCATCTATTTGTTCAGAATTTTTTGAAGACCACGAGCATACTCTTATTTATGAAGAAAGACCAGAATCAAGAGAAAAAGATACCTTGTTTTTTTCAGCAGGAGGAAAGACTTCATGTTTCTCAGGATCCAATGGAAAATCTGTTACAGTCAGCAGTGAAGGTCATTATTGCAGTATTCAGTGATGAAGGAGATCATGGTCAATTATGTTTTTGGAGGCCCAGTTACCAGTATCTATTGTTGACCAGAAGATCTGATCAGGAGAATCAATCAAGGAGGCCTCTACTTGATTGGTTACATTGGAAGACACATTACACATGATTTTACATATTGCATTAGTACATAGGTGGTTGTCATCATGATTTGAAACCCTCGAATCTTGATGGATTGCTGCCATTGAATAAGTTTTGTCAGTTCTTGTTTTAGTTAAGTCAGTCATCAGTCATTTCCTTTTGCATTGAGTCGGTTTTTTCCAGTCATGTTGGTTTCATAATTAAGTCGGTTTAAGTCAATTTTCAGTCAATAAATGAGTCGAAGTCTTGTGTTGTTTGCCGAAATAATGACTCCATAGCCCAATGGACGAAGGCATTGTCTAGCTCTTCCAGAGATCTGGTGTTCTTGGCACCTCCAAGGAGCTACCATCCCCCATTGGAGCCAATGTTAGTGTCATTCTTTGCAGCCTTCCTCCAGTGATCAAATATGCTCTTACAAAGTGGTCCCAGAGTGTCAAGGTCAAATTTTGTCATTTCAGTAAGTCTTCAAGCAAAATTTGGTCACTAGGCATTAGATCTAGGGTTTGCTTTTATTCTTGTCAAAGTTGTCCAAATGTCGGTCCATGTCACTGTTCAACTGAGTGTACCATCATTCAGAGGGTTGTCATTATCATGTCAAGTTCCACTGGGTCATTTTACACCTTATTCATGCTTCAGTTGCGCCTAGGTAAGGTCATTTCCCTCTCTTAGGGTTTTGAAGGCAATTTCTCTTGGACGGTCAAATCATCAGCAAAAATTGTATCCTGATGTTCATACACCTTCCCCTATCCTTAAAATACCTTATCAAACACTTCCCGTCACTGAGATACCCCAAATTTTTCATTTTTGCACAAACCCTAGTTTCTTGCTACAACCTAGCAATTTTCTAGGTTGGACCTGTGTTTTGCCTTTTTGGACCCCTTCCCCTCACTCAATATTTGAAATTCCACTTTCCTCTACTTCTTAACATCCCTCCCTACTTCCAAGAATTTTCCCAAGAATTTAGAAGCCGCTTATCCCCTTCATTTCGCTTCATTTCGATAAATCCCTTGTTCCACACATCGAGATAGGTTTCACTCAAATGATGTTTATGAGAAATAAAAGATGAATTTTTGAACAGTGAGAGTATTTTTTCCAAAAAATTCCAAGGAAGAAAAACCTCCTTCATTTTTTACACAAGTGTCATGGTTTTGAAGAAATGTCAAAAATATAATCGCCTCGGGAGAATTGATGCACCTCTGAAGTGACCTTGGGAAAATCAAGTTTTCTCCTAGTGCGGTTAGCCAAATGACTTGGTTGATGAGCCAAATGATAACTAGACACCAAGAGCTCTCCAATGAGCTATCATGAGCTCCATTTGGAGTTGAGGAAGGCATTCAAAAGTTGACTGTAACAACACTCTGCCTTTAAGCAGCCTCATTTGGCACATTTTGACCAATCATGGGAGATTTGATTTTTGATAGGGCAAACGAACTCCAAATTGAAAAATTCTAGTTGGGTTGGAAAGTATACTCAAATACCTTTCCAACTAGCTATCTTTCCTGCAATTTGGACACTGGAAAGGCCTCCAAAAGTCACCAGGAAAAGGGTGCGATGCACATAGAGAGCGCGGCGCACTAGGAGAAAATTTCCAATGTAAATTTACACTGGCGCGACGCACATGGAAGGCGCGACACATAGAGCTGCCAAGGCTGATTTTGCTCAGAATTTGTAGCCAATTGCCTTCAATCCCTTGAATTTTCTAGGTGGGGTCAATCTCTCAGTGTTTCATCCATTTTTATGTTAGTATGATGATAGTTCATGGTGGCTTATGGTTGCACAAAAACTCTTAAACCCTACCACCTAAAAACACCAAAGCCATTGTTGCTAGGGTTGCAAAATTGTGGTGTTGATGCCAAGGCTCATATTTCACGTTTCATCTTTTCCCTCCTCTCCATTTTTCCTTATCCTCCCTTTCTCATTTTTCCTATTATCCCTACCCTAAAACACTACCAAACCCTATTCTCTTTCCCCTCTTATTTGTCAAATATACACCCCAAAACCCTACCTTATCAAAACCCCAAAACCATACCCTATAAAATCCCCAAACCCTCCTATATATCCCTAAACAAAACTTCTCCCCATGACCCCTATCCCCATCATATTATCCCCCTCCTAACACTCTCTTTTTTTCATTATTCCCCTTGGTGGAAGATATCACAAACAACACCTAGCTTCACACCATCATCAAAGGGCAGCCTAAATACAATACACACAGCAGTCATGGCATCACAACATTCATCAGAGTATGAGATGGAGACACAAAGTGACTCATCCTCAGAAGAGTAGTCTCCCAGGAGACATCACAAGAGTGGCAAACATTTTAGGGATGAGCCCACTACCCTCACTAAATTACAAGCATGCCCTCTTGCCATGTCATGTTTCCAGCACCTAGCATGTTTTGAATTTTGTCAAAGGGTGGCTAATGTTAGAGTTCATCATGAGTTGGTCCATCTTTTTGTGCTTCACCTACATGAAGGTCAGTCTGTCTTGGCCAGGGTCACCTTCACATTGACACCCGAATCTATCTCAGGGGCAATAGGCATACCAAATGTTGGAGAACAGTGGCATAAGAAGAAGAAGGTGGATAGGCAACACTATGAGCCTTACATTAAGGCCAGATTCTTGAGTCAGCTCACAAGAGTATTTCCATTCAGATATTTGAAAAATGAGTATGCTCCACTCATGAAATTGATCTGAAGTACTTCAGTTGTGAGGTATGAGTGTAAAGGCCCGGATAAGGAGCTTGAAGGCAAAATTGAGCAAAGCAACAAATTAGGAAAAAGAGGCAAAAGAGCAAGATCAGCTTCGAATCTTGGATGAAGCTTCTGTGGCCCAGCATAGTGCCTGTTAGAGAACCTCCAGGCCAAATTTCAAGAAATTTGGGGCAATTTTGGTCACATGGTAATTTTTTGGTCAAAACACAGGTTTTTTCTCCCTGTGCGCTGTACCACTGGTGCGGCGCTAAAAATTGGGAGTTCGAAATGAAGAATGGTTTGAATTTTTGGATTCAGCATGAAAAATCACGACTACTAGTGCTTGGACAAGAAATTTGGGCAAGATCTGAGTCTCTAGGAGGTCAAAAACACCCAAAAAATGACCTCTCTGCCCCTATTTTGACACATAGGAAGCAGTCTTGGGAGAAGGAAGATTTGGAGGGGAAAATGAGCACCAAATTTAGAACTTCCACTTGGGTTGGAAAGTAGACAGGACATGATTTCCAACAAGTACACTTGGGGACATTTTGGACTCCTTCAAGTGCCTCAAAATAGGCTCCAAAGTGGTGCGGCGCACACAAAAAAGGGTGTGGCGCATATAGGAAAAAAGCTCAATTTTACCTTCGTTTCGCGAAATTTTGATTCGCGACTTCTCCAAGTGGGCCCGCTCATATACATTTTGGTTTTTTGGCACCTAAGGCAGCATTTAAAGTATTTTCTCTCTAGATTGGCTTCTATCCAAGTGGCGAAGGAAGGCAAACGGTCACCCAAGCCATTTGTCATGTTTGTAACGCTGCACCTGTAGCTGATGGTTGGCTTTCCACTTCCATTTTGTAATGATTCGAGTAACTCCCCAACCCCTGGGCATTCTATCTCTTCATGGCACATTCTATATATTGTATGCAAACTATTTGCAAAGGGTTGGTTGGCTAGTAACTTTTGGGAGACTGTGGGAAAGAAAATCTGCTTCTTCACTGTATATTTTTGACAGAGAATTAATGAAAGGCAGCGGCTTTGTTTCATGAGATTCATGTGGTTTTGAGTGTAGCAAATGTGTCTCTTATGTTTTCATATGTATTTCGTTATGTTTCATAATTCAATTCATCTTCATTTCCAGTGAAATTTTCTGAGTTAGATAAGGTAGAATTCAATTTTATTGCTCTGCCTGTGGGAAAGTTTCATGTTCAGTGTTCTTCTTCTATTGAAAAGGATTCATGTTCCTATGCCCTTTTCACTCTCCTAAAAATCTCTCCATTCTGCGTTATTTCAAACTAAATTGCTACACTTTCCGCCTACCTTGCCTCACGAAGTAATCTGTGCCTTTGTATTAAATTCTCTGTTCTTTGCTGACCGTTGATCCCATACCATCCCAGAAGCTCAGTCACTCATAAAAATCGTTTCTCGTATCCCTATTCACTTACTAGCCTAAGATCAATATTTCACTTTAAGTCATCTAAGACCGTTTCGTTTATCCATTCACTGAGCGTGACTCGGAGAGAGCCCTCTCCTGTTCTGGTAGGGCTAGCTACTAGACTGAGCATGGTTTGTGGTTACCCTGAATTTTGCCTTTCTTTAGCCTAGGGCAGATTTAGGTACTAACAAGTCCAAGGGCCACTAGATTACAATCTACTCCTTGGTTGTGACTACTTTTACAACATGGGAACTATTGTTTCCACACTCTTTCGAGTGATGTGTTTACCGCATGAAGGCAAAATGGTGCAACTTGTCCAGCAACTTTCATTTCCTGGTTCAAACAAGGCTACGAGTCAAACACCATCCCTAAATGGTCTCTTTGCACAAGGAATGTCTCTTCAACCTCCAGTTCATCCACCTAATTACCGCGAGTGATTTGGTGAATGTAATGGAGCTTAGGGGGCATGCACCCTGGTCTGCTTCGGCAGGCGAACCCAGCGAAAAGATAGATTTCCTCGTAGGATATATGTTTGATCTAAAACACCATTTCCTTGTAGGATTTGAGTATCAGTCTGAAACATGATTGATCTAAAACGCCATTTCCTTGTAGGATTTGAGTATCAGTCTAAAACTCGAAGGTTATGTGATTGGAATCTCACACCATTCACCTTTGTCTATTTCGATGGACAAAGCCAAGGAAGTGTTTTTTCTGCTCTGCAGACGAAACAATCTTGCTTAAATGTAAGGAATTCCATACGGTGACCTGGAAACTCTACTTTTATTTATACTTAGGGACATGCAAACCTTTTTTATGCAAGTGAAAGGTGACCAACGTAACTCTAACCTCGTAGTGTTTTAGCCTAACTTTTTGTTCAATTGGTTAGGTTAGGTGAATGGTCTGATCCACCATTCGCCTTTGTCGACGGCACACAAACAAAGCAAAGGAAATGTTTTTTCTAAACTATCCTACACAACCTCAGTAGTTCATTAACTCTTAGTGTAA
This sequence comes from Pinus tabuliformis, assembly GCA_031772625.1. NCBI lineage: Eukaryota > Viridiplantae > Streptophyta > Pinopsida > Pinales > Pinaceae > Pinus > Pinus tabuliformis. The sequence continues at coordinate 1,146,174,233 of CM062813.1, read as the reverse complement.
TTAGTTCTGTAGTTGGTCATTTCTAGCCTACACGAAATGCTAGCCGAGAAAAGTTTTGCATGGGGCAAGCTCACTAAAAAATGAACCTACTAATAAGAGAAATCTTTAAAGATGACTAGATTGAGCAATGTTACCGCAGGGTTCAAGCTCATTAAAAAATAAACCCACCATTGAGCATAGTTTCTAAAGATTCAAGCTCATTAAAAAACGAATACACCCTCAGTAAATAACCTTTGTGATTGCATTGCTATCAGCCTTTTGAGCCTTGGTTGTGTTCTTACCGTCACCTCCATTCTTTTGGCCAATCATAAGCTTCCACTTGATTGTTTACCCTTTTCAGGAACAACTGCGACAAGTGATTCTGTTAGCCACCCTATTTACACTGCCGTGTTTGAGAAGTTCCAAACTTACCTGGAACCAGTTGCTACCAGAAAACATCACTCGTTCCTAAAAAACGAGTCTATTTTAAGCTCTTTTTAGACTCATAAAATATGAAAAGATTGCCGAGCTACTAGCCTTTCCAGCTCGTTAAAGTAAAGGGAAGCACCATCCCTCCTCTACATTTTAATATTTTTGGACCTGAGGGATCATTCCACAAAAAGATCGAGTGCTTGTCTTTTTCGGCACACTTAAACTATCAAAACGTCATCCCTTTCGTATTATTTTATACTTTTTTGGACTTAAGGGATTATGTCACGAAAAAGGACTGCTAGAGTTTATTTTTTGTCCCTTTTCAAACTCTCTAAATGTGAAAAGGATCGAGTTATATTTGTCGTTAAACTCGTTAATAGTGAAAAACTTGTCCAGCCAAACAAGAGTGAGTTTCACTGTTGCTAGGCTCGCTACAACATAGCGACAGGTTAGCCCGAAGGGAAAATTATAGAACAAGCATATGTTATCCTCCTCAAGCTTAACAAAAATAAAGAGGTACTGGTCAGCAATGAATGGGGAAAAAGGGAAGAAAGCTTGAAGAACTTCATTGGTAGTAGGTTGCTCTTGAACATGACACTTTCACTCCATCACCATGATTGAGTCGGGTTGGGTTATTCCGTTCACCGGTCACATTACCATTGGTCCTCTGTACCATCCATTTTTGGGGTTAACGCTACTAATCCATTTCAGTGTCGCTGATATGTTCAAGAGAAGTCGTTCAAATAATTCACCAACCCAGCTAATGCCTTATCGACCACAATACCTTCACTCTCCATGTTTCATGACCACCATTCCTGAACCTTGTATCATCAGATTGTTTTTACCTCCACAAAATCATTTGCTTCATTTCGTGTCATAGATGTGGGATTCATTAAGGCCCTCCTACGATGGGTCACTTCTTGTCGACATAAACTAATTATCCAAGAAGTTGACTTAGGAACAACCCTTTCAGTACTTTGAAGCTTGCATGCCTCAATGGGAAGTTTCTTACTTCCAGCGACAGGTTTACATCAATGGCCTTCGACTGAAAGATTTTGCGTGTGTTCGACATCGACTCATATATTCACACCACATGAATTGTAGTATGGTACCTTGAGGGTCATTATCATTATTGGCGATTCCTCTTGCACCTGTTAACAGCTTACATCATTGGCTGGTAATCAGGCGATGTCTTTCCATGTTCGACTTCAGAACATCTTTTCACATGGATCGACTTGTACATCGGCGAAGATTGAATGAGTTTGAAGACCCCGGATCTAGTTTCATCCATCCAGGCTACGATCTATTCAGGAAAATAAAGACATCAAATGTACACCATAGCTGCACAGATGATCATCCAAACTAAGGGATAATGGCTCTACAAGAATCACGAATCTGCAACAGCGAACGATTGTCTATCTTATGTACATGAAAATGAATTTATAAAGCTAATCATGGGAATGCCCGCCTCAGCTAGATCATGAAAATAATACTAAGATAATGTATTTGATTGTATCTTATTATAGGTCACCTTCCAGTTTGAAAAACCTCGGATCCTCATGATAAAGCATTTCACTCGACATCAAAAGATTTACGACCTCCTGCTTTAGGGGGCAACTGTTATAAACATATTTGGGCACTGCAACCACAATCACATATGTTGATAAACCAAGGGCTCTCAAACCCCTAAAAGTGTTGTTTCACACCCTAAAGGATCATGGTCAACTGATTACATCATTTCCCAGAAGTTCCACCTGAAAAACTACTTAGAACTGGCCAAAACTGGACCATACAGACTGCTCCATGCTTAGGGTGCGATGCATCTCACCTGCTACACCCAAGAGGTACAATGCATACTGAAAAGGCCTTCTGTAGGGTATGATGAGAGAGAGTAGACAAATGGCAGAGACAGTTTGCTAAGTGGAAACCCAGAGAATCTTCTAGAAACTTCTCATATGACACTTGCCTCTCTGAATTCGCCTAGGGATGAGTAAGAGATCATGAAATATCCAAGTGGAACCAAGAAATATCAGTGAAATGACACTAATCAAAAACCCAGAAGCTAACTCACCCTCTGCAAATATATTTATATGGATCCCTCATCTGAGAGATCTAAAGGCTGGAATTTTGTAATTCGTAAGGAAGTGTTGTTGGCTTCTCTTTGAGACATCACATTGTTAGGTGATCTTGATTTTCATGAGGTGAAGAGGGCTTTCATGCTGGGAGGATGATGCTAGATTAGACAGCTGGGTTGTAATCCTCTCTTCTACTTCTACTATCAATAAAGTTATTTGAGTTTTCCTACATATACTTGTGTATTTGTGAATCTTGTATTTGTGAATGCTATTGTATGGATAATCTACTTCTGATTCTGCATTGTTTATGGTATTATAGATCTCTATGATTTGATGGTGTTTTGTTGCTTTGCCTCTATAGGTGTTCTTTAAAGCGGGACAAGTGAGAAAGGAGTGGCAAACTCTATCAAAGGAGAGAGGAAATAAGCAAGGAGCCAAGTGAAAGATTAAGTTTGGTGCTCTTTGCTTCTCTCTTATCTATCATACATAAAGGAAAACACAAGTTACTTTGAATTGTTTATTTCTAAGATAGCTACATGTCTTAGTGGGACTAGCAGATCAAACAGACACTAGTTTTCCCAGAAACACCAACTAACCCTCAAGTCTATTCTTATACTTTTCTCGTTGACAATTCAACGATCGAGATTAAGTCCCTAATCAATGGCTATGACTAGATCTGGCTTGATCCATGACTTTTTGACCATTCTAACTCAGTTTTATATTAATTCACATTAATATTTTATTTTCCCTAAGTTTAGACTTAGGGACTCCATTAAAAATATTAATTATTTTAATATCTCCAAAACTGGTTAGATTCTGCACAAACCATTTATGGGTCTTGGAGATCTCACGTGCTTTAGCCTCTCCACCAATTTTTGTGGCTAGATCACATCTGGTGCTACCCTAAATCAACACTCCCTCTTAGTGAGGACTGTGCTCTAGTAATACTCCTCACTGAGTATCACCCTGATCATCTGGAATCAGTACCTATACTGATGCTAGGCCTGCTACCCAACATCCTCTACATTGCTGCATCATGTACTGCTACCCATGGCCCTACCACTGCCACTGCTACATCTGTACGATAGCTCCCTCTGCAGCCGTGTTGCTGCCTATGGGCTTGCCACTTCCACTGTTGCATTTGCACTACATCCCCTCTCATCATGCTGCATCCCGCTGCCCATAGCATTGCCATTACTTACTGCTACACTGCAACTCAGTTACTGAGAAGTAAGTAACTGATCCTCCCAATTCTGACATCTCTGTCAGGCTAGAAACACTCCCAATGTTGAAGCTCCCTCTGTTGCTAACAAGTGCTCCCTCTACAGACCTTTGCGCTACTGCAACAACTCCATGCCTCTTGCACTACTTCCTCACATTGTCCTGGGACTCTTGTGCTGTATCCCTCTCTATCGCTCCATCTGCATCCATCTCTACCGACATCAGCCAATCCTGCTACTCTCCTTTGGGGCTCCCGTAGCCAAGTATAATTCAAGAGGTTGGGTACCTGTAGGATCCTGCCCCTCATCACCTGTAGTTTGTTTGAATACAGCTCAATGTCTCCCCACCTCTTCTCTTGAGGTGCATGAGCACTCATGGCATAGTTGTCATCAGTCTCCACTTCCTTCTCTACCTTAGCTGGCACAACCTTGGTCTCAGAAGCCTCTCCCTTGCTCTTCTTCGTAGGACACTGGTTCACATAGTGACCCAGTTCCCCACAATGGAATCACTTGACCTTGGAGAGATCCTTCTTCTTTCTTTTCTCCTTCTTTACCACAGATGTGAGAGCCACATCTTCTTCCTCATCCTTCTTGATTTTGACCCCTTTTCCGCTACTCCCCGCCTTGGACACTCGTCTGATTTCTTCTTAAAGAAGAGCTGCCCATAGTTCTTCCCAATCTAGAAGGCTCTTCTTGCCTAGTATGCTCTTGAAAAATACCTCCCAATCCTCTGAGACTGCATTCAATGCAGTCCTCACCATCAGTTTCAGATCCAGTGTGGCCCCTATGGAAGTTAGCTGATCACGGATCTCCTTCAATCCACCGAGGAAGATATCTATCTGCTCTCCTTTCTACATCTAATATGACCGCAACTGGTTTTTAAGTAACATCCTCCTCTACACAGAAGTATTGTGGTACAATTTCTTTAGGGCCTCCCACATCTCATTTTCCATCTCCTTCTCGACAATGTGTTGCACCATATGATCCTTGACACCATCAAGGATGATGCACTTTGCCCTGGCCATTGCCTTCTCGTACTTATCATTTTCAGCTCGGTTAATTGGGATCGCTATCGTTTTCAAGGTGAAGTGTTTGATACAATACTTGTCTATAATGGACAAGATCCTAGCCTTCCAGACTACGAAGATTGACGCTTTGTCTAGTCTATCTTGATCTCTTGGCCCATTCAATGCCATTTCGTTGCTCCTCTTTTGAATCTTTCAAGTCTCTCTTCTTCCTGTCTGGAAGTTCTCGGTTTGACTCCCTCTGAGGCTCGATTTCCCTTCTAGAAATCCCTCTACCAATCCTCAGAAGAAACTCCCTCCTCCTTGGTCTTTCTCTGTTAGGTATTTTTCTTACCACAGTACCCCATCATCTTTGATCTGCAACTTACCCATAGCCTCCTATGCCCCAAAAGTCTGAAGGTTAGAGCCTCTAGGCTTTGCGAAATCCCGACACCGGCATAATCTCCACCTCCTAGCTATAGTGTTGATCCTTCCTGGCTGAGAAAGATAACCGAGCACTGCGTAGGTCAGGTTTTCTCCTCTCTGTCTCAACGCTGATCCTCCTCCTAGCTCGAACTGATGACACAAGCTCTCTGCATCACCCCTTTCTTGATGCTTTCTGCTAGGAATAGATTCTGTCACTCAAGATATCTCTTTCGACTACTGCTTATTTGCTCGGATGATGCCTTCAGTTATTCTGTGATTTGCAACCACCCTCTGTTACCATGTTGGAATTTCTAAGTCTATCCATTAGAAATTATTTTTGTACTATCTGATTTATTTCTTCCTACTTGTTCAGTTACTTAAAAAGTTATTTACCATGTAAATACTAAAAATAAATACAATTACAGTATCAACACATACAAATCATCAACTGAAAGAAACAAGCACGCAAGTGACACAATTATTTTTGGACTAATGTCCCCGGAAAAACCCAATGCGGGAAAACGATGCAGCTATCAGGGGGTTTTATTATTAAGCAGTTTCAGAATACAATTTGGGTGCCAGAAATGGCTCACCCAATAGAGAATGCCCTAGGCAGTAGTACCTCTTAGTCAGAGACAAATATTCCAGCTAAATCACCGAAGGAATGATCCCACAACAACACTACAACACTTCTGCTTCTCTCTATCACTCTGATAGGGAATGCATCACCCTATCTAGCTCTCCAGCTCCAGTTTGCCCCACGAAATCTCCCATCGTCAGCCTCTAAGGTCTGCGTTAGACTCTCTGGCCCAATGACAGCCCAACGTCAGCCTCTGGGGGCTCTACGTCAGCCTATGTATCCTCTATGTCTCCCACACTGGCCCTCCTCAAGCTCTACGTAGCTCCTGGTTGCCTCTGCGTGGCCTCTAGATGTCTCTGCGTCAACCCTCTCCTGGCTTCTAAGCTGATGCTCCCGATACTATCTCTGCCTCTCTGCTACTGTATTCACTACCCCTTAGCTACAACTCTTATCATCCTTCGATTTCCTCAGTAAACCCTGCCCCAGAAAATCGAATTCTTGATCAACTCAATGTTTTCTCCAACTGACCCTCAAGCCTCTTCTTATACTTTTCTTGTTGACAATTCAACGACCGAGATTAATTCCCTAATCAACGACTACAATTAGATCTGGCTTGATCCATGAATTTTGGACCATTCTAACTCAATTTTATATTAATTGACATCAATATTTTATTTTCCCTAAGTTTAGACTTAGGGACTCCATTAAAAATATTAATTATTTTAATATCTCCCAAACTGGTTAGATTCTGCCCAAACCATTTCTAGGTCTTGGAGATCTAATGTGCTTTATCCTCTTATCCAATTTTCATGGCTAGAGCACATCTGATGCTGCCCCAAATCAACATGACTCAATATAAAAAATTTGAGGAGAGCATAAAGAACCTGGATGAGGTGCTTGTTAAGCATAGATCCCCACTCATCAAGGTTGGTTTGGGTTTTAGAGAAGATTCAAGCTCCAAGAAAGAAAACCATGAAGGGTCAACTACCCAAGTAAAGGCAGTTGAAGGTTCCAATAAAAATAAAGGAAAGGGAGTTGTTGGAAAACAACAACGATAAAACCAAGCAAATCAGTAGCAAAAACAATAGCAACAAGGGAGGAAAAGTAGCAGTAGAATGTTAAGTAGCAATGATGAGGAAAAGATATGAACAACCCTACAGATAAGCAACAACATATAATTTCTCGAGGTATCAACTCAAACAACCATGGAGGAAACATGAAGGACTAGTAAAGGTCCTTTCCCCCTCAAGGACAAAGCCCTCATAGAAAATGTATCTTAATTTCTCAAAATTCCTTTTATGGATATTGTTTTTCTTGCAATAATTATGGGCATAAATACATAGACTCACTACAATAAAACAAGGAAATAGTGCCTAAAATTACGTTGTATTTTAGTGTTTTATAGTTCATGAATTGGACACCTTTCCCGACGTAAAAATGGGCGTGACCAGGTATGTTTGTAGTAGCACCAAACTTTGGGCCATAAATTGCCCCATAAATAGCAATAGAAATAACACCGGAAATAATTTTGGAATAATAACGCCTTAAATAGCGCCCCGCAATTTCCATGGATTTGTGCCAAAAGTTTCAATAGAAATAACGTTGTAAGTAGTAACATGAATAATGTCATAAATAACTCATGGAATAATGCCATATCAGTGCCAAAAGTACTGCCAGGACTTGCTTCCAGTTTTTCTTCTGGATAGGCTTCCAGTTTAACATCCAATTTTGCTTCACGTTTTGCTTCCAATTTTGCTTCTAGTGTGGCTTCCAATTTTTCTTCCCATTTTTCTTCTAGCATGGCTTCCATTTTTGCTTCTAGTGTCACTTCTAGTCTGGCTCCCATTTTTACTTCCAATGTGACTTCCAATTTTTCTTCCAGTTTTCCTTCTAGTGTGACTTCTAATATTGCTTCCATCTTTTCTTGTAGTGTGCTTACAATTTTGCGTATAATTTTGCTTCTAGTGTGGCTTCCAATTTTGCTTCCAGTTTTTCTTCTAGTGTGGCTTCCAATTTTGCTTCCAGTTTTGCTTCTAGTGTGGCTTCCAATTTTGGGTCCAGTTTTGATTCTAATGTGGCTTCCAATTTTTCTTCCATTGTTGCTTCTTTTTTTGCTTCCAATCATAGTAAATAATGCCAAGTTCAGTGCTGGTTTTAGTGCGAGATTGATCCAGGTTTAGCGCCAGGATATATGTTCAGTTTGGTTTCTTATTTGGCTTGTAGTTTTTCTTCTCATTTTGCTTCTAGTGTGGCTTCCAATTTGGCTTCCATTGTTGCTTCTTTGTTTTCTTACAAAAAATGATTATTGTTTTGCATACAATTGAATTAGTATGTTTGATTTCAATTTAATTAGTTAATATATCATGTCTCTTAAATAATTTATATGATTATACATCATATATATATGCATTTGAAATATTTTATAGGATAACATTTTTAAATATTTTTTTAGGGAAACAAACATCCATACAAATTAACAATATCATTACACTTATTAAATCTCCATCAAAATAGAATCTACAACATCCGATGTATATAAAATAAAAAGATAATTATTGTAACATGATCATTATCTATAACTAAAACAAGTGAATCAAATAGCTATAATTTAAGTGAATTTGGCAACATCCATCATGAGTAGTAAATCAAAACCAACGTATGTAATAAATATGCATCCAAATCATCAACCACTTTTAACACATAAAAATTGACGAGTTAATACTGTTGCGGGTGAGACCACCCTAGGGTCTTGGGTTGAGAACCCCAACAGAGCGGAGGGCAAACCACAAGAAGAAATGATCAAGCAATCAACCTAAATGATTATTCTACTAAACTATGTAAGAGTGTCCTTACCCAGGAGTCCTTCATTTGCATAGATCCTGCAGGGTGCAAACCCTCAGCTTCTCTTGATATCTTTGAAACCTGAAATTTATTCAAATGAAACATATACAATAGTAGAAATGAAAAGCATGTTCATGATATTAACTTTAGATCATATAAATGAATGAACAATTATGCATCAATGTAAGATTCATAATCGAATTACAATATAAATAGATGCATGAACACATTTAATATTGGAAACAGAACATCATTCCTTCATTGAAATTAGCTACAAGTAAAGTTGAGAAATACGACCCGGGTCCTTATTTGCCTCTAAGCGGAACCGTCCTCCGCATTCGTCCTTTCCTAGCCTTAGCAATCTTCCTCCATCACCAATACAAGAATATCTTCAAGAAAGATGAAGGATATCTCTAACAAGGAAACAAGGGTTTCCTGAAGCTTTGGGGAGTGCAGGAGGCATAGGGATTTCATCACACTCGATTAGGGGTAATCTTGCTATAGTATAAATATCTCATATCTTCTCCCTTAAGGCCTTCCCATGGAGGTTTATTTATACTTCTCCAAATTAGTTTTTTTAGTTGGGAAACAGTTGGGCCACTGGAAATAGGAGGTGAGTAACAGGTAAAACTTGTGAACTTCACTCAAAATTAATGAAATTTAATTTTTTAAAGTGTTTTAACATATTTACTCCTATTGGGTATATGATGACCCACGTGTACACACTTTTATCATAGGGAAAAGTAGCGTATAGGGAATAAAACACTGTTTTTTAGATTTTGGACCAAGTATGGAAGGAAGGGTTTCCCTAGGCCATAATCAGAGCATCAGATCTACCAAGAGTGGCAAATGGTGCTATAATAGATTCCGCCTAATATGAGATCAGAAGGGGTACATGATGGTAGAAATTTATTAAGTGTATAGAAGGAATCATGCCAAGAACGAGGAGGATTTCACCACAATTTAGCCTGCCAAGCTAGCGAAAGATATCAGAAAGAAACTATTTTTTGAGGTGGGAATACCCATGCTTAGAAATAGTAAATCATGTCAGCATGTCAAGTACAAAAGTGGATCAAATATGCATACAAGTATAAAGGAACTGAAAATACATAATGGATCATTTGATCATAATCGGGAAAGTACATGTCTGAATATCACACATAAAGAGTTGATCAATGATGCTGAAGTATGAAGTTGATCACTGAAGTCAAGAAACTGATCCAAATAGTACCAAGTGAACATGATGGAATAAATGGTACTACATTGCAACTCGAGTTCCAACATATAAGATGTTGCTGTAAAGATCTGCAACATATAAGGTGGATGATATCAACTAGCAGAAACATAAGCAACTGACAAGTGAACCAAGACATGTCGAAGCAAACCTAAGGTCTTCACTGACTGTCGTGGTACATTTATACACAAAGGGAGTAAATGATTTGAAGTTGACCATGTGAGAAATCGTTTGGTTACCGGTCATTAATGTATACCGTTAACAAATGTGAGGCTACTTATCGATAATGATGATGAGAGTCAAGGTACCCAGTACAATCTAACAAGTGTGAATAAATTAGCTGTAGTCGAACACTTGGAAGACTCTATCAATCAGGAGACAATGATGTTTTCCCACTGCCGATAGTGAAGGAATCTGCCACTAATGACTGCAAACCCTAAGGTATTGCCAAATGGACTCTAGATCTCTTTCCCAAACAAATGGGCTGAAGTTGATGGGAAGAAATTCATTAGAAGGAAGGCATTAAGGCATCATTCATCAATCTAGCACGAGTGTAACTCGTAGGCAAATAATGTGGAAGGAATCTGATGAACAAAGATGTAGTAACCCAACCGAAGCACATTTCCAGTATACACAAGATGTGGCTAGTGCACGATAGAAATCCTCTAAACCAACCAAAAATGAATGCTGACAGAGAGGTGAGGAATCCACCAATAGGGTCAAATGGAAACCAAAGCATTGCACGAATCCTAATGTGTGATAATGAAAGATGATGTCAAACACAAGGGAAACCACTCAATCAAAGACCCATGATACTGATTAATGTTGAGCACAAGGTGACCTATAAATAATGAAAATAGGGCCTCGAGGCGGCTCTAGATCTGCCCTTAGAGAAATTTGTCATAGTCAATAAGAGCAAGACTCGCCAGCAAGAAGTCAATGGAGACCTTCTCAAACTGGCATGAGCAAAGGACCAATATAATTGATGTGATAATGAACATGATGCTGACAACTAGGGATGGTCGACTGAAAAATAGTTCAAGAGACATCGCAGAAGGGCCGACTCAGGTTTACTTCCTTTGAACAAAAGCACGAATCAAGTTTGACTACATGGAAACATATGATAACTTTGTATAAGTGCGTCATGCAAGAGGCACAAAAAAAAATCTCCATATGATTGAAGAATTTAACCAATAAGAGGAGTACTAACTCAATAACAAGATTAAGGCTCTCCTAAGTCAAGCTAAAGCCCATCCCAATGGAGGAAAATACTTACTTTTGAGTGCTTTGTTCAAGGGCGACACAACTGACTCTAGCTGCCATCAACTCTAGAAATAATGTCCCATTGTATCTCTTTTTTGGAATATATACTTTTTTTATCTTTTTCTTTTATATGAAGCTTGAAAAAGGATAAAAGAATGTTATAGTACAGTGGAAATAACGAGTGTTGAAAAAGCAGATGCTCTAGTTCCTGGGAGGGAAACATTCCTATGCGTAATGCAATGTAGTGAAAACTGGTCAATGACACTCAAAGGAATGTTCTTTCCACAGGAAAAAGGGTGCGTCAAGTTACAGAGGCTAAGTGATTGCAAGGTTGATTTTGCAGAAGACATGGTTGAAAAGTGGCTTAAACACGAGTCCAAGTGAATCCGACTCAAGGCCAAAAGGTGCAAATAATCAATATGCAATGCAACAATACAACTCAACACAAAGGAGCCTCTAGGGTATAAGGCTAGAAAGTAGCGTAGAAGAACAAGAATGACTCTTCAAGGCACGAGTCATGGTTGTACTAAAGAGGATTCCTGAGCCTAAGAGCAAAAATTCAGCATGGGTTCCAAGTGACAATAGTGTACTATCTAGGGCACCCATGATAAGGTAGGCTCTACCACACAAGTCATGATACTTCTAAGCAATGCGAAGGTTACACATCATATCTTGGTGGGGTCGATCCTAAGGTCAAAATGGAAAAGGAAACTGATAAATGCAAAATGCAGGTGAAAAACCTAACCTATATGCTAGTTTTGACAACCAATACCTATCAGAACGGATCAACCATAAAAATGTCGAAAGGAGAAATCTTCCAAGTTCTATAAATATAAATAGGAACACTAGACAAGAAGTTAATACATCCCACATATAAACTTCAGATAGAACCTTGTGTTATAGAATGCAAAACTTGAAAATGTGTACATTATATATATAATATGGTACAAGGAACCACGCAGCCTTGCAGCTTACGTATAATAGTTCTCCAGGACAAACCCCTTGCAGGGCTCAAGCCAAGGAATCCTTTGGTAGTTAAAACTCATGGCTTCAAAAATTTCATCCTGTGAAGGAAAATCAAATTCCAAGAAATCATGAGAACTACAAGGATCAAAAGAGGTAATTAAGGGGTGCCATGTCCCCATAGGAGAAATCACTCATTCAATTATTGGGACCAAGTCCCAAGAAGGAAAATAATAGCTCAAAGAATCCTTCTCATAAGCAATTGAACATTGAGGATTCAATGCCACATAGTTCACCCATGGCAGGGTAGAGTCTACTTGAACACATGGAACAAACCAAGGGGTATTCTGTAGTAAATTTGAGTTAGGATGGTGATTATCAGATGCAATTTGATCAATAGTGGCAATATTCCTGTTATGGGGAAAACACATTACTCAAAAGAGTGAAGACACCACAACATTTACAACATAGACATAATCACGCCCAAGTAGCATACTAAAGTCTAAAGGACAATCAACCACCGTCATATCGATATAAACAATCTTGCCACCTAAAGTAATAGGCAATTGAGGAAGAACACCCATAGATTCGCCAGGTCTTCTATCATAGGCTAACAACTGACTATCAACTGTCAACAACTTTGGAGAGCCCAAATATTTCCAAGTTAAGGAGGATATAACACTTGCAGAGGATCCTTCATCCACCATACATCGATAGACGTTCGTGGAATTAAATCTAACCTTCATTTGGAAAGGTGTAGCAGAAGGAAGACGAGGCTCGACAAGACTATCCCAATCAAAGGAGACACTCCTAGAACTTGGAGGGGGAACATTCGAAGAAACTGGAATGCCCCCTATACCAGAAGACTTTGTACTAGAAAACAAACAACCTCTATTGTTAGGCACTTCACCCCCCAAAAGAGGAGAGTAATCAGCCATAGATTGCATTGGCTCAACTACATTATCAACCAATGGTTGATAAGACTGTTGAGAAACCATAATAGATTCAGGAGTAGAATAACTTTCAGACTCAGACCATATCCTTTGTACCTTTGGAATACTAGGGCACAAATGAGTAAGATGGTCTCCCTTGCATATCTTACAGGGGAACTTAGGTTTATAACTTCTACGCTTGGGTTTCTTAGCAACATCCAATCTGCCAACATGACTAGTAGTTGTTTGCAGAGAGTCTCGAACATGACTTGCAGAGGTCAGCGAGTCTTTCCCAAGAGAGATAGGACTTGTGCCCCCAAACCTACTCACATAAGTAGGTGAGTCAATAGAAATAGGACTCACAGAGGTAGGTGACATATTTCTAGTATGAACAACAGTGACTATCTAGACTTATGCCCCCAGCGTGACTTGCAGTGGCTGAAAGCTCATTTCCAACATGACTAGTAGAGGTTGATGCTGATTCATTGCTAGTATGACTTGCACTAACTAGACTTATGCACCCAGCGTGACTTGCAGTAGCTGAAAGCTCATCTCCAACATAACTAGCAGAGGTTGGTGATGCATGGATAGAATTATTCTTCTTCTTTGTCTTTATCTTTCTCCTCTTTTTAGATCTCTTATTACAAGAGGGAGGAGGAAGAGGAATCCCATATTTCTCTTTGAAAGAAGATGAACAATTAACACCCATTTGATGCCCTTGAAATAAAACGTTCATCTGAGAAGCTTCAAGAACATAAAAAATATTTATAGTGGACTTGTTGAAGCCCCGAAAATCGGGTCTACAACGAGGGGGATACCCACCCGGTCCGGACCTTGAAAGCAACTCCTTTTCCATTTGGGATGGTGGGTCCGACTGGGAATAATGGGACCAGTTTCCCAATTTGTGTGTGTTGAAAAGAATTAATATTTATGTTTTCTAAAGATTTCTAAGTAAAATGCTCTTAATCTAAGTCTAATAGAAAAATGCAATTGTATTCTAATGAACAGAAATATTTAAGTCTAAAACTAACTCGGGGATTCAAATTTTCACTTATACGATCTAAAATGATTTTGAACAGCAATTGGTAATAAAGATCATTCAATTGCTACAAGAAAAGAATTCGATAAAAATGAATTGTTTCGTATAAAACGTTAGCCGAAACAATTGTGAGAAGCATATTGCATAATAAGTCATTCATATATTGAGCATAAACAGAATAGTCATTATCGTACAAAAGTGCCAAATAATGACTCAAACATTCAATTTTTCATATATAAATAACTGAGCATAAAATATTACTTTGACACATAAGCATAAATCATTAAGAGATAAAAGTACTATTGATAACAAGTTCTACTCATGAGCTTTAGCAATATAGATTTATCTCTTCCTAATTCAATATTTACTAAGAGTACAAAAGTGCATTTCAGTAGCAGACATTAAATACAGATATCAATAAATCTCATTCCATTCATTCATCAAAACCTCCTCTGAGGGTGAAAAAGTGCATGTTATGAGGAAACATTTTTGACAAAATTTAGGACCCCTCTCTAAATGCATGAGAGGGGTTAAAATACTACTTCCTAAATACTAAAAATAGTTTATTACAAAAATATAGGAGGAGGTTTAAATGACCATCCTCATCTAAGGCAAAAATAAATCAAAATTAAAACTAAAACTGAATCTGGAAATTAACTATCTATGTATGTGCTCGTTGTGGTCGCAAGCATTCAACATCGGCTTGAGGAAGGTCGGTTGGCCGAACTTCGATTTTAGTTGCCCTGCGAAAACAGAATCGGCAAGTGCTGGCGCTATCTTCTTGGTAGAGTTCGTGAGGCATTTGAGAGTCATGCATTGACTGTGAGGTTTAACCAAGTACTGCCAGTAAGTATCCCAATTCAACTTGGTTAACTTCTTGATAAACTCTACATTTTCCTCAACTTTTTGTCTCCAGCTCATCTGCAGTTGCTGTGCCTTTGGGAGGAATCCGGGAGTGGTCTCTGATATGAGGTTTGCTCTGTGAAGGTTTTCATTGACACAGTAAATGATGTTGTTTGCCACTGTAGCGACTTCTTCTGTTGCCACGTGTTGAGCTCTGAATGGAATCACTAAGTTTCAGCCAACTCCGCTTACTGCTCAAGGGTTTACCTGTTAAATACCATCGGTTTTAGAGTTTGGGTCTTGCCTTTAGCCTTTAGTGCTTTTCTCTGCGGTTTTCCGGCTTACAGGGGATTGAATGCTTGGGGGCTTTCCTTCTTGAGGGGTTTTGCCCAACGCTTAGCGATTAGCACTAATTGCACATTGGAAACTCCTTCCTTTTTTTGATTCAGGCTTCCCAGGTGCTACTTTTGCCTCCTTCACGGTTTTGACGAGGCTTGGTCAGCGCACTTTGCCCTTTTTCAATGCTTCTTCCCTTACTTACCAGTTTTTTGGTGCATTCCGCCAACTCTTTGTTTTCCTTGGTAAACTTCTCCACAAACTGCTTGTTGTAGGTTGCCTGTGGCTCTGGTAGATGATTCATAAACCTTAAATCTTGTGCAGTGAATGGCCCAATGAGGTCTTGGCCTCGAGTCTTGAATTGTCTGTCTGTTATATTAGCATTGTCTAGTACCCACTTGACCATGTTCGTGTATGCAATAATCTTCGGTCTTGTCACTATCCGGTGCAAGAATGAACATGCAAGTTTAGTAATTGGCACCTCAGACGACCCGCGTGAGTCTGCTGTTGCTTTAACATCCATAACCCTGGGATTTTCTTCTTCGAGTAGACTGTACATGCCTTCCCAAGTAGTTATGCCGACATCTTTGTTATAGGTGGTGTCTGTGTATAAGGGCGTCATTTCTTTGTCTTCTGCAACCAGAGCTTTTCCCTTTTTTCCCATTACATTCTGCACACTGCTGCGTATATTACTCTTCTTGCCGCTCCTGCAAATTTACAAGAAAGGAAAGAATAATGGTAAAAGGTAAGGTGACGGGAAAGCTCTTAATGCCGAGATGATATATCACCCTACGTGAAATAACCTTTTGATTAGATCTAAATCTTATCTCATAAATGACAACCAACTAACCATTAAATTGGCATTAATGTCCATAACTTGGTATCGGATTACGAGAAATGGCTTTATTGAACAATGAGCCTTGTAGATCTGCGGTAAAGCGATTTTGCGATTTGCTTCGCAATATCACAGATCGCAATATCTCTAATCCATTTGTTAACAATAATTCATTACCTTATGATTCTACGAGATGTGATTTGCGAGATGTCTTATCGCATATTGGCGGATCGGGATGCTTTACCTTAGGTGATACTTGCGGCGTATAAAATCTATGATGCGCGATGGATTTTCAATTAGCGTGATCTCGCATCGCGTTTTCGCAATTTCGGATAGCTTGTTTATGTGATGTTCCTCCGTTACCTTTTGCGATGCGATGTTTTATTATTGAGAGAACGATTTTATTCGGAATCTATTATAAAACTTAAGTTTTTTGGGTTTTGAGGGTGTTCTTCTAAGTTTATGATAGCATGTTTTATTCAAAGGGAAACATAAGTGCTAGTTTTTTATTTTTTAGAAGGGTCCCCATTTATTTAGCTTTATTGCAAGAACTAAATAAAAAGGGGGGTTGTTGCTGGCCACAACAATTGGCGATTCACTAGGAAGAACCAGTTATCTCTGATTATCTTTTGAATTTTCTAAACTTCCAAAACAAAAATGTTTTCTGGAAAATCAATCTTTGTTATAGAAATATAAAGTGCATCATGCTTTCAGTCGTTAATGGTAGTTTGTTTCTTCTGTGTTAACTCTGATTATTTACTTCCTAAAGCTAGTCATCATATTTACATTAGCCACTACTTATTTTATAAAGATAAAAACAAAGGCTTCTCTGTAGATCAGTTTTAAGTATGTTCATTTGTCATAAGTAGAGCCTCTGCTGCCAGCAGGTGTTCATAGCCTCGACAGGGTTACCTGTTACCCAGCAATGATCCTGTATCCTACTTGGAGAAACATACAATTTTCAAAGATAAATCCAGATTCACACTTATTTTCTTTTATTTCTTAAAGAACAATGTCTTGGTTTGGTAGCCAAATTATGACAGTGCCATTCACTTGATTTATAACTTTGCTGAACAAGCTAGCTCGTGACGAGGACCCTTGTCTTTTGATTGCAACAATCTTGAGTCATTGCCCTATTTTGGTATGCAGTTTTGGCAATGCTAGCAGGTCATAATATCTATGATCATGATAAGTCGGCTCGTGATGAGATCTCTTATTCTTTAAAGCTTATAGTGTATCATTGGATTATTCCTTGAAACTCGTAATTCCCTAGGTTGGGAGGAGTCATTGGTTCCTTAAGAATAGCTCTGGACGACAATTATAGAGTTTTTGGAGAGAGCTTTTCTACAGAGAATCTTTGTTATATTATTGATGCTTTTCATTGACTGATATAAAACAAATTCTGACTAAAGGTTTTTTTTCATCAAAATTCGTAAGGCTGAAACTAATAACATTTTCAGGCTTATAGCATTTGACTGCATGTTTCAATAATAATGATCGAATTTCCAAATCAGTTCTATTTATACAAGAGAAAAACAAAATTTGAAAAGAAATACTAATCTTTTTCGTGAATTCCAAAAGTTTAACCATTTACAACCTGTTTTATTATCAAAATAAAGCTATTAAATACTAATTTACAAAAATAGAAGAAGTCATCTTCTATGGAAAGTATTTTTTGAGAATTTGCCTATTAACAGGTAAAGATTCTCTTTTCCCTGCTAAATCTTGCAACATGAAAGTGGATGGATCTATGATTTCTACAATTTGGAATGGGCCAAGCCACATTTGTTGGAATTTAGAATGTTTTCCTTTTTCTTCGTGAGCCTTGTCCCATTTCAAAACTAGATCTCCAATTTGAAAATCTTTCTTAAATACCATACTTGAATCAAAGGAAGCCTTTACTATTGCTTGATGATGAGAGTGTGTGATTTTAGCCTGTTCTCGTTGCCCTTCTAGCTTAGGGATCTGTAGTTGTCTTAGTTGTAGAGATGAAGTTGGTGTTTCGTCAATTAATTGAACTAAGGCCAAAGAAGGAATTGCTAGATGAGTCAGGAGAACTACTTCTTTCCCATAAACTAAATTAAAGGGAGAAGTGCCAATGGAAGCCTTTTGGGTTATTCGGTCTACCCACAAAGCATACATCAAATATTTGTGTCAATTTCTATGATTCTGATCGATGGTTTGCTTAATGATTCTGATTAAGTTTTTATTCGTTGATTCGGCCAACCCATTCCCTTGTGGGTAATAATTGGCAGAGTATTTAAGCTTAAAACCTCTTTTAAGTGCAGATTCATTCATAACATTGCCAGAAAAATATGATGCATTATCAAACATTAAAGCAGAGGGTAAACCAGACCTGGTGATTATAAACTGATCTATGAAATCAATGATATGTTCAGCATTGGCTGTCTTGAGTGGAACTACTTCCACCCATTTAGTAAAATAATCTGTAGCTGTAAGGATATACCTATGTTGTTTAGAAGAGTGAGGAACGATCTCACCTATTATATCCAATCCTCACTGATCAAAAGGTTGATTGATATTGACTGGTTTCAACGGCAATGGTGGTTTATTTTGTCTCCCGGCAGCAGTTTGAGAAATTTGACATTTCCTTACATAGCTATGCGCATCTTTAAATAATGTAGGCCAATAGTATCCTGCGTGTAAAATTTGATGTGCTGTAGCATCTCCCGCATAATGTCCACCTGCTGTCCATCATGGAGTTCCTGCAACACCTTTTCAGCTTCAGATTTCTCAAGACATCGAAGGAGAACAAAATCATAATTCATCCTAAAGAGTACATAATTTACGAGTTGATAATGCTTAGTCTTCAATCTTAGAGCTCTTTTCTTTGTATAATCCAAATTTGAAGGAGCATATCCATTCTTTAGATAAAATATGATATCAACATATCTCGATTCAATATCATTTAGGCTTACCTCATACATTTGTACCTCTTGATTTGGAGATGATATTTCAGAAATAAGCGATGCTCCAGTCAAAATCTTGCAAAAGCCTTGTCCTTTTACAATATTTGTTGGTCTGATCTCGGCGTCGTATTCTTGTAGGGCAGTAACCCAATTTTCTTTTTTTTCACCCACGTCTTTCTGCACTAAGAGATTTCTTACCGCTGGAAATGAAACTATGATCTTTGTATGGGTTTTAAGAAGAAAGGGTCTAAAATATTTGATCGCTTTGAAAACAACATAAGCCTGTTTCTCAATGTCAGAATAATTTAATTCAACCCCTTGCAGATTTGAACTAAAAAAGGCAATTGGAGCTTCCACCTTGTCTTGATTGGCTTGAGTGAGTATCGCAGCATATGATTTATCAGAGGAAAATGTATAAAAAATAAAAGGATCAAAAAAATTTGGAGTTGCTAAGGATGGGGCATTAATAATCGCTTGCTTGATCAGATTGAACGCTTCATATTCCTCTTGGCCCCATTTGAAGAATGAATTCTTCTTTATCATTACTTGTAATGGTGACATAATCCTCAAGAAATCTGGAAAAAATCTTTTGACAAAATTAATCTGGCCAAGGAAGGATTGCATGGATTTCTTATTATGTGGTAAGGATATTTCGGAAATCTCCTTAATTTTATCAAGATCAACATGGATTCCACTTTTTTGGGTTAAGTGAAATCCCATACCTTTGGCAACATTGGAAGATCTGTTTTAAGTCTCTAAGGTGATTACCACATTTTTTAGAATATACTGTTATGTCATCCAAGTAAATCACCACTGATTCGTTTACTAATCCCTTAAATTTGATGTCCATGGCCCTTTGAAATGTAGCACCAGCGTTAATCAGACCAAATGGCATCTTTTGATATGCGTAAGTACCCCATTTGGTTCTGAACGTGGTTTTTAGCTGATCATCAGGATGGACCAGAACCTGGTTATAGCCGGAGAAACCATCTAAAAAGGACATTAATTCTGATCTTGCAATGGCTTGCAATATTTGTTCCATGGGAGGCAGGGGAAAACTATCCTTTTGTTAGGCTTTGTTAAGATTTCAAAAGTCAATACAAATTCTAATATCTTCATTTTTCTTTCTGACGGGAACCATATTGGAAACCCATCTAGAGTGTCGGATGGGAAAAATAATTTTGGCTTTCAATAATTTATTGAGCTTTGATTTAATCTGACTTTCCAAATTAGGATGGATCTTCCTTAGCTTTTGTTGGACAGGTTTTTCATCAGCTATCATTGGGATAGTATGCTGAATAATCGAAGTTTCGTAAGTCTTAAGTTCATCATAGTTCCAGGTAAAGACACTTTTGCACTGTTTCAGGAGACAAACATAGGCTAATTTTTCTTCTGGGGCTAGGCCAAGACCTAGGTTGATATTCTGTGGCTTGGTATCCATTCCTAGATTTACTAATTCATAGTTTAGAGTCGAACTCTGAAGTTTTGAATTGGTAGATCTCATAAATCGGTCTTTCAAATCATATAAGTCTTCCAACTTGACTACAGACTTTGGTATAACATTATTAATGCTTTCTTGTTGTAACTATTTGTCATGTTGGTCCTCATCAATTATCTGATTAGTATAAGATCCTTCCAATGTCAGGAAACTTACAATATTAGGATCATCACTGAAAATTCTCGGCCTAAAGATCAATTCGATTGAGAATCTGTATAGGCTATAGTCTTTTGAGGGGATGAAATTAGAGGCTACATTAGCTAGGAGGTCAGCACTAGCATTTTGGAGTTTGGGAATAGGCAAAATATTAAATGCTATAGAATGTTCAGTTAGATCTTGCACTAAAGATTGACAATGTTTCAAATGACCTAATAGACAATGTATACTATTTCGTACCTGTCTGATAACAATCTCAGAGTCTCCGAAGACTTGTAGATACTTGATATTTAATCCGATTGCCTTGTACAGTCCTTGGACTAGAGCTTCATATTTTGCAGTGTTGTTTGTGCAATCAAACTCGAGTATACATGTTAGCATAGTTTTGTTTCCCTCTGGACTAACTAATACACATCCTGCTCCTGCTCCATCATTAGACTTGCAACCATAAAAAAATAATTTCCAGAATAAAGATTTATTTATATGACTAACTATAAAATTAATACATTTAGAAGTATCTGTTTGAGAAAATTTTTCTACTTGAGACAGAATAGAATGTTCTAAGTAAGGTGAAGTATGAGCATTGAAATTTCCTAAGAAAGATTCAACAGAATAGTTGCCAATTATATTGTTGCTGTATGCTACAGGTTCATTTTCTACTTCGAATTCCATCACTATGTATTTTTGGTGTCTTTCTCGCTCAACCTTTATCTGATTCGATTTACCATTGTAAGGGAGCCACATATGTTACCAGTCAGTTGCAAAGTATCCATGAAGCTTTTTAGACCAATCACTACTAAGAATTAAGCCATAAAATTTGGGAATGCCTGCAACTAGAATATCAATGACTTGACATACCTTTGGATTATATGATAGCCTTATGGTAACTTGATTTAACTCACCGATTACTTCAACTTGCGATCAGTCCAGCGGAACTATGTGTACTACACATTTTTGTGGTTGGACGTTTAACTTTGTACATATCGTTTTAGGAAAAATATTAGATGAGGCTCCTGAATCTACCAAACAATTATGCAAGTTTTATTGAAAATTTCGTAAGTAAGAAGGGATGGGGGAGTATTGGATTTTGACCTACCTCCAATCAAAGCAATATCATTCGGATCAACTTTATTTGCCGTATTAGTTGGAGGTCTTCCCATCTCATGAGAAGCTTGCGATATTACAGCGACAGGGAGAGGTGCAACTGGTATTGCATGTAACTCTTTCAAAAATAGCTTTTGTTTATGTTTCAATTTGCTCAATTCATGAAAAGTAATGTTAGCCCTAGTCTTCTTCATATCTTCAATGATATTATACTCCATCTCATTAGAAACAATCAATGTTTTAGATGGAGTTGAGGGATCGGATTGGACTAAGCTTGTTTGAGTCGCTTTGGGTGATGATTTCTTACTTGCGACTTTATCCTTAGATGTTGAGCTTGCGCTCTTCTATTTAGGACTAGGTTGTGGAGGATTGAGTTGATTTTTGCTTCTGGTACTAACTGGTAATACCTCTTGATCCTCTTCATCTGAAAGAATGAAATCCCACATTCCCTTTACTTCTACAACTTCATCTTCATTGGTAGGTTCTTCGTTAGAAACTTCTTCTTCCTATTCTTCTGATTTTTCATTTGTTATAGCATTGGGTGGCTTTGAATCAGTTGAAGGATTTTTCCTATAAGGCCTGTAGGGATTTTTTGAAGAAGTCTTTGCTACTTGTTTCTTAATGTCAACCATTTCATTAGACATGGTTTTTAGGACTTTATGCAATCCTTCTAAATCAAATGGGTCTTTTGATTGCTTTTTCTTAGGATCATCTCTAAAAGTAACCTTCTTAGATTTTCTTTCATCAACAGCCTTTTTGTTTTCTAAAGCTAAGATACGTTTCTCTATCGCTATCGCTTCCTTCATGTTTTCAGCTAATGTCGCCTTGGCAGCCTTGTCAACAAAAATAGCTATGTTCAATGGTAAAGCATATATGTACCATTCACTTCTAACTTCTTCGCTAGGCTTAGAAGCGGTCGGAATTTTATTCAAAAGCTTGTTGAAACGCGAGTTAAATTCTTTGATAGGTTCTCTTGATTCAGCGGTTAGATTTGGTAGATCATTGCTTAGTGTTGCTGTAGATCTGTCATCGCCAAACTTAGTCAAGAATTGTTCTTGGAAAATGTCCCAACTAGTGATGGATCCTGATGATAATGAAAAATACCAGGATCCTGCTGCTCCTTGTAATGTACAAGGTAAGATTCGGACAACATCATATTCATTAGTAACACCATTTAAATTTATCGATAACATAAAGTCGTTAATTTGTTCTTCTGCTAGCATGCCTACTTCAGGATTAAACTTAGGCAGCCATTTTTTAGGATTGGCCAGTAACTAACTCAAGGGTTTAGGAATTAAGACTGCCCCTAGGTTATTCCATGGGGTTTGGGCCATTGTTGAACTACTAATAGAGGAAAGCACGGATGAAGTTCCTTGTGGAAGGGATGAGGATGTTAAAGTTCCAGTACTCTGATGGACAACAATTTGAAGTGGAGGGGTGGATGGTTGACTTTGCAATGGAGAAGTTGGAATGGATGTTGATGATGAAAGAGTCCCACTATGAGACCCTTGAGGTGATTTCCTTGCTCTTTTCCTTTTAGGTAGAGGTAATTCAGTTGGTTCAATACCAAACTTTTCACTTTGCAATCTGGTTAAAGGACGTGAAGGATTGTATTGCGAAGTCACACTAACTTGAGATATTTCAGACTTTTGAGGTGATATGGAGAATCCTTGAAGTTTATGAACCAAAGATTCAACTTCAGGAGGTTTGATAGTAGATTTGTTTGAAATGTTTGGGTTAGTGGTAGTGGTTGTTGTTTTCTCAACTTCTTGCTTAAGATTTAAAGATTTGGAATGCGATGGAGAAGTCGGGGGAAATGTTGAGGGCGATTTACTCTCAGAATGGTATTTAGATTTGGATTGCCATTCATAGTTCAGAGGTTCAGACCCTCCTTCTAGCACCAAATATGTTGAAGCCCAGAAAATCAGGTCTACAATAAGGGGGATACCCACCCGTTCCGGGCCTTGAAAGCAGCTCCTTTTCCGTTTGGTATGGTGGGTCTGACTGGGGATAATGGGACCAGTTTCCCAATTTGTGTGTGTTGAAAAGAATTAATAGTTCTGTTTTATAAAGATTTCTAAGTAAAATGCTTTTATTCTAAGTCTAATATAAAAACGCAATTGTATTCTAATGAACAAAAATATTTAAGTCTAAAACTAACCTGGGATTCAACTTTTCACTTATGCGATCTAAAATGATTTCGAACAACAATTGGTAATAAAGATAATTCAATCGCTACAAGAAAAGAATTCGATAAAAATGAATTGTTTCGTATAAAAAGTTAGCCGAAACAATTGTGAGAAGCATATTGCATAATAAGTCATTCATATATTGAGCATAAACAGAATAGTCATTATCGTACAAAAGTGCCAAATAATGACTCAAACATTCAAATTTTCATATATAAATAACTGAGCATAAAATATTACTTTGACACATAAGCAGAAATCATTAAGAGATAAAAGTACCATTGATAACAAGTTCTACTCATGAGCTTCAACAATATAGATTTATCTCTTCCTAATTCAATATCTACTAAGAGTACAAAAGTGCATTTCAATAGCAGACATTAAATACAAATATCAATAAATCTCATTCCATTCATTCATCAAAACCTCCTCTGAGGGTGCAAAAGTGCATGTTCTAAAGAAACGTTTTTGACAAATTTCAGGACCCCTCTCTAAATGCATGAGAGGGGTTAAAATACTACTTCCTAAATAATAAAAATAGTTTATTACAAAAATATAGGAGGAGGTTTAAATGACCGTCCTCATCTAAGGAAAAAACAAATCAAAACTAAAACTAAAATTGAATCGGGAAATTAACTATCTATTTATCTGTTCTTTGTGGTTGCAAGCATTCAACATCAGCTTGAGGAGTTTCAGCTGGCCACCTTTGATTTTAGTTGCCCTACGAAAACAGACTTGGCAAGTGCTGGCACTATCTTCTCGGTAGAGTTCGTGAGGCATTTGAGAGTCATGCATTGACTGTGCGGTTTAACCAAGTACTGCGAGTAAGTATCCCAGCTTAACTTGGTTAACTTCTTGATAGACTGCCTTTTCCTCAGCTTTCTGTCTCCAGCTCATCTGCAGTTGTTGTGCCTTTGGGAGGAATCTGGGAGCGGTCTCTGATATGAGGTTTGCTCTGTGAAGGTTTTCATTGACACAATCAATGACATTGTTTGTCGTTGTAGCAGCTTCTTCTGCTGCCACGCGTTGAGCTCTGAATGGAATCACTAAGTTTCAGCCAACTCCGCTTACTGCTCAAGGGTTTACCTGTTAAATATTGTCGGTTTTAGAGCGTGGGTCCCGCCTTTAGCATTTAGTGCTTTTCTCCACGGTTTTCCGGCTTACAGGGGACTGAACGCTTGTGGGATTTCCTTCTCAAGGGGTTACGCCCAGCGATGCGCGATTAGCGCTAATCGTGCATCATAAACTCCTTCCTTTTTCTGATTCGGGCTTCCCAGGTGCTATTTTTTCCTCCTTCGCAGTTTTGATGAGGCTTGGTCAACGCACTTGGCCCTTTTTCAATGGTTCTTCCCTTACCGACCAGTTGTTTGGTGCATTCCACCAACTCTTTGTTTTCCTTGGTAAACTTCTGCATGAACTGCTTGTTGTAGGTTGCTTGTGGCTCTGGTAGATGATACATACGCCTTAAATCTTGTGTAGTGAATGACCCAATGAGGTCTTGGTCTCAAGTCTTGCATTGTCTGTCTGTTATATCAGCACTGTTTAGTACCCACTTGACCATGTCTGTGTATGGAAGAAGAATCTTCAGTCTTGCTGCTATCAGGTGCAAGAATGAACATGCAAGTTCAGTAATTGATGCCTCAGATGACCCGCGTGAGTCTGCTGTTGCTTTAACCTCCATAACCCTGGGATTTTCTTCTTCGAGTAGACTGTACAAGCCTTCCCAAGTAGTTATGCCGACATCTTTATTACAGGTGGTGTCTGTGTATAAGGGTGTCATTTCTTTGTCTTCTGCAATTAGAGATTTTCCGTTTTTTCCCATTACGTTCTGCACACAGCTGCATATATTACTCTTCTTGTTGCTCCTGCAAATTTACAAGCAAGGAAAGAATAATGGTAAAAGGTAAGGTGACAGGAAAGCTTTTAATGCCAAAATGATATATCACCCTACGTGAAATAACCTTTTGAACAGATCTAAATCTTATCTCATAAATGACCACCAACTAACCATTAAATTGACATTAATCTCCATAACTTGGTATTAGATTACGAGAAATGTCTTTATTGAACAATAAGCCCTACTGATCTGCGATAAATTGATTTTGTGATTTGCTTCGCAATATCTCAGATCGCAATATCGCTAATCCATTTGTTAACAATCATTCATTACCTTATGATTCTATGAGATGCGATTTGTAAGATTCCTTATCGCATATCGCCGGATCGGGATGCTTTACCTTAGGTGATACTTGCGGCGTATAAAATCTGTGATGCGCAATGGATTTTCAAGGCGCGCGATCTCGCATCGTGTTTTCACAATTTTGAATAGCTTGTTTATATGATGTTCCCTCGTTACCTTTTGTGATGCAATGTTTTATTATTGAGAGAATGATTTTATTCTGAATCTATCATAAAACTTAAGTTTTTTGGGTTTTGTGGGTGTTGTTCTAAGTTTATGATAGCATGTTTTATTCAAAGGGAAACATAAGTGCTAGTTTTTTTATTTTTTAGAAGGGTCCCCATTTATTTAGCTTTATTGCTAGAACTAAATAAAAGGGGGGTTGTTGCTAGCCACAACAGGACCACAGTCAAACTGGTAGTCCAACATTCAATCCATGAATATTCAAAGTGGCCATCAAGGGGGTAACAACATTTCCAAAGAAACGAAAAGTACAAGGATCCCCTTTTGGAAGGGTACCTTGGTTGGTCTCCACAGGAATATTGGCTATACCAAAATTATTCGCAGATCCTTCCCTTGCAAGAATGTACAAATGACTTTCCAATGAAGAGAGATACACAATCAAAATCTTTGCCCTTGAGGAGGCAACTCCACAACTTTCAAAAAGAAAGATCAACAACCTTTCAAGATCGACAAAGTGGTAGGTTAGTCACTTAGAATCTAATCTCCAAAGGTGACAAAAAAAATCCACCTAAAGCCAAATAAATCCAAAGAGCAAAGATAACTCAGCTATAAAGTCCCTAAAGGTGCAACCAATCAAGCAACTTCCAAGTATTTCTGCTCCGGGTGATTAAGACTGGACACCAAAATTCAAGCAAGTCAAAATCAAGGGCCTTCCGAAAATAGTCTAGGGTAATTATGCCCCTGACATACTAGAGAAGGTATCATAAGCAATTACGTTGACCTCCAGAAAACATCCTTTTCCAGTGCAAGTACCCAAGCTTCGCAAGGGTACCCTCCAGAAGTAATGTTGAACGTGATGAAACGTCAACCTCATGTGCCACATGATTCCCCTCCATAGCCACCTATGCAATCCCTAGGAAAGGAAACCATGGATACAAACTCGTATCAAAAGCTGGACAAAACAGTCGTGAGGCAAGATCCAACAAGTAGGAGAGGGGGTATCTCTCTTCCTTGTCTTCACTCTCCCTAGTTCTTAACTCCCAGTGACGGAGCTTTCCTGGTCTTTCTAACGATATCGGGTTTCGTTCTTTATTCAACTTCTAAGTTTTGTAATTTGAGCGGCCTTGGAGAGTTAACTCTCCACACACCTATTCCAAGGCCCTAATGAACCTAAACTTGTTGGTCTTTATTAATGACAACAATAAAAGTCCTAGTTCATTTTATTAGATCACTTGATTTTATATAGCTATTCTTTAAGTGAGGGGGAATTACAAGAGTGAAACTGATGATATTTTATGACACAAAAGAAATCAATAGAAAAATAACTATATGGACACAGTCATTTTCTTCGATGAAGAGTGATTTCTACTTGGGTTCTACGAAAAGCTATATATAAGCACAATATTTTTCTTTTCTTTTCTTAAACAATCCACACACCCAAAATCTAAAAATACTAAGAATGCTTAAAATTGCAAACTAAAGAATGCTTAAAAATTCAAACTAACCTAATGCAAGTCAAAATGATGATGCAAGATCCTAAATAACGATCACAAGCAAATGCAGTTCTTTATAGAGACAATAACTTGAAAATGAAGAGGGCCAAAAAATAAAAAACAAATCTCTCCAAAGCAAGTAGAACAAATTGCAAAAGATCACAGTTCGCTTCTCAACAACAAAACAAAAGAAACCGTAAACCAAAAATTTGGAAAAAGAAAAAGAAAAAAGCAATGTTTTTGTGATTTTTCTTTCAAGGAAACAAAAGCGACTTTTTGAGGTCATTAAAGTACTACTAAAATTTCCCGGATGCGGGTGCATAGGGGATATGGTAATGGCACGCGCCATCACGTGGGCAGGTGGCATGCCTACGGTGTCCGATGGTACCACGAGCAGCAGGGTATTAACCAGCTTGAATGCAGACGACTGACGACATTAATGCCTGTCTACTCGGCTCGAGGGAGAAAGATGGTTTTCGATGCAGAGAAAAGTTTAAAACAGAGCAAGCTGGATCGGCAGAAGAATATGTGCGCACATTGCAGTGAGACCCTGCTCCGCTCAGACAGAAATGGGAGTGAGAATCTGAGGGGTATTCCGCCGGTTTATGAGCCTGGTAAGCACACCACCTGCAACGGTGTGGAGCTGAGGGCGCTGGTGTTGGTTCTTGCAGCTGTAGGAGCTCAGAGTGCTTGTGTTGGTTTCCAGAGAGGAAGGAGTGCTGTAATGCCGAGGGAAAGGCCGCGAATGGGTAGCCGAAGAGGGGGAATTAGAGGCAGGGCCCTCCCGCAGCAGAACGATTATAATTCACCCTCTTCCTCCATTGAGGTAACGTCGCTGCCTCAGAGATTTCAGGGCAGCAATGAGGAGGAGGGAGGGCATAATGGCAGAAGCCCAAATTCTGAAGAAGGGCAGATGGAGCTCCCAATGCTCAGGTATCGGCTCCCCTGCCCTCAAGTTAATTCCACTTTGGTTGTTTCTATAATGATAGAGCCTGGCGTCACTCAGAACATGGAGGCCGAGCCTCGGCCGGATGGGCAGCGCTCCAGCAGAGAAGAATCTCCAATTGCGTGCCTTCCGGTTGGAGCTGGAACGGGTTGGTTGGCACCTGGACGTGAACATGGGCCGGATCTTGAGCGCCCAGCAACCAATTTCGACCCGGACGCTGGCCCTTCTACGCATGCTGGTTATTCACTTGCTGGTCCGAGCAGGCCAGCCCAAGAGGGAAGCCCAGACGCGGTCATCCAGCTTTCTGACTCCGAGGACACGCTCCGTTTCGGGTGCCGAATTGAAGAGGCGCCCCAGACTACTGAAGATGATTGAACTCGCCCCGGTAATCTCTGCTATTTTTGTTGGGATTTCGTTGTATAACTCGGCTAAGTGGCGGCATTATCTCTGTCAATGTGTCGGCTGTAATGTTCAGGTGTCAATTGTAATTGTTCAGGTGTCGATTGTCTTTGTCCAGCTGTATGTTTGTCTTTGTCCGGGTCAGTCCAAGGCCCTGGTGTCTGTTCAGTTAATACATGTTATGTAATTGTGTCGGCAATGGTCAAGCAACAACTCCAATTTTGAACTTTTCAATTTTGGAACTGATAGCAGGGCAAGGCAAGGGCTGACAGGCAAAATTTCTTAGCCTTGCCCAATGTACTCTATTTTGTATCTTTGTTTTGTACGATAATAGAATTAGTCATATTCAGAAAAAAAAAAAAAAAAAGTACTACTAAAATTCGAAAGATCAAGAAATAAGTACAAGGAGTCTTCCAATCTCGCAAGTTATAAAAATCATGAATAAATGAAGAAATACTACTAACTTGCATAAACTGATCGAAACAACAACAAAAAATTTCGGCAAACCAACAAAATATCAAGAAAGAAATACTTTCAAACTTGCCAAAAAGACACTAAAAAAGGCACGAAAAGCAACAAGGCCATAAAACAAGGGAAAGCAAAGCAAGCGAACTTGAAATCTGGGCTGAAAATGAAATCAAAATCAATTTCTTGTTCTGGAAAACTAGAACATCCAAGAACTTCAAAATGAAGTCTTGAACCCAATACCCAAACTACAAACTTGCTTAATAAGAAATACTAGGCCAAACAAGAATTTTCATTGAGAAGGAGATGTTGAAAAAGAAATCTTGCAGGAAAAATGAGTTCTCCAGACAACAAATGATCATACAACAACATAAAACACCAGGCAAAAGACCTAACTGGGCAAAAATATTTGGAAAAACAATTCAAAAACTTGCATACGCGACTGTGTAAAGACATAGAAGTGTGCACATGCATTTCTAATACAAGAAACTTGTGTATACGTGAGTCTACTTGAAGAAACCTATTTGTATACATGACTGTAACCTAAGAAAACAATGTATACAAAGCTTAATTAGGAAAAAAAAAAATCAAAGTTTGATCAAGAAGATCATACTTGATGCCTGGGACACTAATGGATCAAACAACACTATAAAAGCAAGCAATGAAGAAATTGAACCCTAATTGAGAACAAACAACCCAAACCAAGAATAATAAGAATGTTATCCCCAGTGGAGTCACCAATTCTATTGCAGGTGAGACCACCCTACAGTCTTGGGTTGAGAAACCCAACAGAGCGGAGGGAAAACCACAACAAGAAATTCTCAAGCAATCAACCTAAATGCTTATTCTAATGAACTGTGTAAGAGTGTCCTAACCCAGGAGTCCTACGTTTGAGTAGATCTTGTAGGGTGCAAACCCTCAACTTCTCTTGATATCTTCGAAACCTTAAAATTATTCAAATGAAACATATACAGTAGTAGAAATGTAAAGCATGTTCATGACATTAACTTTAAATCATATAAATGAACGAACAATTATGCATCAATGTAAGATTCATAAGTGAATTACAATGTAAATAGATGCATAAACACATCTAATATAAAAAACATAACAACATTCCTTTATTGAAGTTCGCTACAAGTAAAGTGGAGAAATATGACCTGAGTCCTTCTCTGGCTCCAAGCAGAACTATCCTCTAGATTCGTCCTCTCTCGGCCTTGACAATATTCCTCCATCACCAATACAAGGATATCTTCAAGAAATATGAAGGATATCTCTAACAAGGAAACAAGGGTTTCCTGAAGCTTTGGGGAGTGCAGGAGGCATAGGGATTTTGTTAGATTCGATTAGAGATAATCTCGCAATAGTATCAATATCTCATATATTCTCCCTTAAGGCCTTCCCATGGAGGTTTATTTATACTTCTCCAAATTAGTTTTTTCAGTTGGGAAACAACAGGGCCACAAGCAATAGGAGGTGAGTAACAAGTAAAACTCGTGAAATCCGCCCAAAATTAAGAAATTTTTTTTTTTTTAAGTGTTTTAACATATGTACATGGGTTGGGTATATGCTGACCCACGTGTACACATTTTTATCCTAGGGAAAAGTAGCGTATAGGGAATAAAACATTGTTTTTTACTTTTGGACCAAGTCTGGAAGGAAGGGTTTCCCTAGGCCATAATCAGAGCATCAGATCTACCAAGAGTGGCAAATGGTGCTATAACAAATACTGACAATATCAACATCATATATGTCTTTGGAGACTCTCTCATTACAATTAAAAAATGCATCAAATTGAATCATTGCAAGGACACAAATACAAGACAAAATCTACAAAGAATCCAATTGATTATCGATAAATTTGAAATTTTAGAGTTCTATCATAACATGAGAGAGAACAACACTTGGTAGATGATCAAGCCAACAAAGGTGTCAATTTGGTTCAAGGTGAGTTGATGGAAGAGGGTGGTATAAAAACTATATGTCACATATCATGATTGTTGATAACTAGAGGATCTCGAGATGCTTAAGGGTAATTAAGGAGGATAATCTAACTAACTAACATTGCATAAATTTGGTATTTATTTTGTTGGGTGTGGTTTTTCACCCATTTTCCACAAACTTTTTCCCTTCTTTTGACCTTTCTGTCCTTCGGACCTGTGCCCTTATATGAACTAACTCCCTGTTTTCTTACCTTTTTAATCCATTTTACTATCATGTTACTTTGATGTATTTTACCAAATAAATACGAGGCTTTATTTATTTTTGTGGCTAACTGGACGAGCATTGAAGGAGCATGTTGGGAAGTTTATATTTTTCAGGTCTTGGCTAGCAGAAGGAGACAGGTAGCAGGAGTTAACTGCAGGAAAGGGTAGAACAGTTCGTTGTTACCCCCTGAGTGCTGTTACATATCACTACTACATACTAGGTGCCGTTACAAATCGCTGTTGTTATAGGTGGCTGCTGTTACAGATTGTTGCTACACATCGGTGTTGTTACAAATTGCTGTTACACATCAAGTACTGTTACACCTTGCGTGGATCCATAGTTACACCAACAGTGCTGTCATCAGTCATGCCGCGTCATCCTGAACCATCATTTTCTCAATATTGTTGTACTGAAGCTGGAAATGTGGGTACTATTTCACATAACAGCTGTCGGGAGTAGGATTATTTATTTTTGAGGCAACAAGACTCAAGCAATTGTAACTAATGTATATTTATTTGGAAGTAGGTTGCAACTTCTTTATTTTTGGATCAGCATGAGAATCAAAGATTCCCATGACTGATCTGTTTTCTAATTTTCGGGATGTAATAGTTATAAAAGACTCAGCTTTTTATCTATGAAAGGGGTCATATAGAGGAGTATTGTTACACTGTCTTTGTAATTTCTGAACTTATTTTAATATCAATTGGCATGGTGATGTTGTTATTGCTTTCCAACTGATTCATTAATCACTTTTTGTGTTCTTCCTATGACCTGTTGAGGAGGAAGGGCCCTCCTCTTTGGCATGGATTGCAGTGATTAGGTAGTGTACATTTCAATTCAGTTTATTGATTTATGGTTTCTCGCTGTTGCTATACAAATCATGGATTGCATTCACTGTTGTTTCTATTTATCTTATGCTGTTACACAGAGTTAAACAACAGAGGAATAGTAATCAGTTGGAATAGATGTTAGTTTTGGTATGGCGTGCCTTTACTTCAATAGCTGCAAGTTGTGATTTAATTCTGTGGAGTGTTTTTGTATCTACATGCATGATTGATTCAACAATTTAGATCAATGACATCTTTTATAGTTTTTCTGCACTTTCTTATGCTTGGTTGGAGTGTATCGGCATAGATAGTGCGAAATCCATTGAAACAGAAAGACCTACCCTGGGTTTACAATTAATGTTGCAGTTTGAGTCAATTAAGGCTGATAAAACAAAACTACATTTTGGCACAGTTGCCAGGGATGGCAAGTTGACGATACAGTTAGCCAAGTTATTTGTTTAATATAGAGTGCTCCTAGTCCATAGTTGCTTGGTGGTAAGATGAGAGGTAAGAACCTGCACATCACTCTAACATACCTGGGTGGGCTCACGATTGTGATCAATAGGACACTTAGGACATTTTGATGCTTTGATTAGTGTGTCTTCAACTCTTCAGTTGCTGGGCAGTAAGACAAGAGGTAAGAACCTGTGCATCACTCTAACATACCTGGGCAGGCTCACCACTGTCAAAGGCTGAGATACTTGATTTGATACACATAGGGTCCATGTGTGCAATTTTTAGGACCTACAGAGATACTGAAATCACCCCCACTCTAATAAGTCACAGAAACAATGGGTCGTAAAAGGAAATGAAGGGCGAAGATTTGGGAAGGAAGACATTTATCCAGGAATTAATCTCCAAGGCAAAAAAAGAACAATCTAGCTCTCAAAGGAATGAAAGGAAGACATGGCCGCAAAAGGCTGTTACTCCCATAGTGAAAGCATAAACCTCCAATCCCTCCATCTCAGGACCATATCATTCTAAGGATAGCACTCATACCTTCAAGATCAAGTATTTGATTCATGAGTAGGAAGGGGAAGTCAGTAGCTAGAATTTGAGGACTGAGGGCAAAGGGGAAACCGAGGGGGAACATTGGACACCCAAGACGGAGAAGCACTTAAAGAATTATCAATATCCGGATACAGGTAGTGCGGTGAAACAACCAACCCTAGGAGTATCTGAGGCATTAATTGCGTCTGCAAGGCCATCACACACATAACTGGAAGAACGTCTGCTACAGAAAGGGTTAGAAGAATTAATCATGGGGGACAACAATGATAACAATGCTAAAAAAGACACCACTACCACCACCTTTGAGTTCCCAATTGGGAATCTCATGGGTGAAGCTCCTATGAAGAATATTCCTGTATCATCCTTACCATCCTTTTAGGGGATGACTGTGGAAGATCCAGATAAATTTCTATTTGAGTTTGATGTCTTGTGTAGATTTTATGATTATACAATAGATGCTCAGAAGTTAAAACTATTCCCTGCTACCTTAAAAGGAGCAGCCTTGAGATGGTTCATGGGATTAGGTCGCGCTTCCATTTCAACATGGAATGCTGTGAAGGAGACGTTCTTGTCAAAGTACCACGACTATTGTAGGACCAGGGAATTAAGGGAATAGATATTTAGAATGACACAAAAGGAGGAAGAAATCTTGGAAGATTATGTGGAATGGTTCCCCTACAAATTGCAGAGGTCTAAACAAAACGATTTAGACCTGGAAATATTGAAGACTATATTCATCAAAGGAATGAGGGACGAGTGCCTTAACACCCTGAACCTATTAGGCAAGGGGGATATATCAAAAGAACCATTCACGAAAATTATAAAGCTCTTCCTACGATGCTCTTGAGGATCATGTAGAGAAAGAAGTACAATTCAGGATTCCTCTGTTCGCATACAAAAATCTGCAGGCGAAGGAGTAACCAGAGCGAAGATCGGAAACTTGTTCGAAAATTTTAAGATTGATATCCTTAGTACTCTCTCAGCCCAGATAACAACAGGACAGATAAAAAAGACAGAACCAGAAGCTGATATACCCCTAGCTGTGTTCTGCCCAAATTGTCGGAAGAAACATCCTTACATGGAATGCGAACTGAACAGCATCAGCCTCTGCAACATCCGTGAGCTAGAACATTTGACAGATAAGTATCCAGAGCTTCCTAGACTAAAGGCAACACTTAGAGAATCAAGTGAAGAGGTGCAATCCTCTTACTTCATTGCAATATGGAGGCCATGGCAACCGCGACCTTTAGTTATGTCTCAAGAATTTTCCTCTTTCGATTCATGGAACAATGCATATAATAATCAACCATACCCATGGAAATATTCTGCCCCTCCTTCATCTCAGTTCCCTTCACCCTGGAAGCAACGGTCTCGATCTCCTCCTATCCAATATCGTTAATCCCAACCATACCCGTGGAACTAGAACTAGAAAGGAAAAGCCAAGAATTCAACTCTGCCTGCACCACCCATGCAACAACAACTGCAATTGCCTCCTTTCCAAGTTTCTTCTTCTCCACCACCTGTGCGACCTCAACTACCTATGCAACCTAACCCAAACCCAAACAATAAAATAGATCAGGGAATAGAGGCTCCTATGACCTTCTAGACCTACCTTATTACCCCCATGGAATTGAATGAAATACAATTACGATAGGGCATGGTAATTAACCCCAGTCACTCCCCTATCATTACGAAGGAAGACTGTGAACCATCCAGAGGAGAAGCCGGAGGATCTGAGGCAGCTAGTGCGTCTACAACAACTAATATAGAGGACGTTGTTACATCTATAACAACCAACCCACAAAGAACTATTACATCTGTAACAACTCATTCAGGGAAGGTTGATACAACTGTAACAACAGATTCAATTGTTGTTACACAGGACCCCCCATATCCTCATAGACTAGCTGAACCTAGGATGACTTCCTAGTGTGAATTTGATTTCCTTAGGGAGTTGCAAAATCTGTATGTACGAATCCTTTTGCTGCAAGACCTTAAAGAAGTTCCCATCTATGCCAAGATAGTGGGAGATTTGTGCATCAAGAATCTTGGAAGAAAGCCTAAAGACCCTACCACCATACATGTGATAGGAAAGTTATTTGAATTAATGTTTGCTCAGCGTCTCCTTAGTAAGTACAATGATCCAGGCAAGCCTATAGTCACCATATACATTAATGATCAACCCATATCCAATACATTGATTGATCTTGGGGCTTCCATTAATGTAATGACACAATATCTCTTCATCACTCTCGGGCTACGGGGACTTAGACACACTCCCACTGTGCTGGAATTGGTAGACAGGTCTCGTGTTAATCCGAGGGGATGTTAGAAGATATGGTGATTACTATAGCTTCCTGGAGATACCTGGTTGATTTCCTTATTCTACAATCCAAATCCAATTTGGGGGCGCATCCTTTGATCCTAGGGAGACCTTGGCTATCCACTACAGACACATTTATAGGCTGCAGGGCGGGATCCATGGTGATCTCGGATGGCCAGGCAACCCAGAACTTTTATATTTATCCCCTAAAACCAAATGTGGATGTGTACAACCCTTGGTGGGATGAGTTTGAGCCTGAGTTAGATATTTGCCTACCACTCCTCACTCTGGGGAAAGCCCAGTATTTTAAAGACGAAATAGAAGATGATGTTATTAATGGTTTTATTAGTAACTCACTATCTGTTTCTTATTTTAAAAATGCAAATGAGGAGGAAGAGGTGGAAGATATAGATTTTTAACAAATGAGGACAACTCCGAATATTGCTAGCAGCTGAATTGAGATTGAGGCTGGAAAGTTTTTGAATGTTAACCCCAATTTGCCTGTTGAATATAATCAACGACTATTACCGTTGTTGTAAAAGTATAAGAAGTCATTTACATGGGATTATACGGATATGAAAGGGATCCACCCTAACCTATGCATTCACCGTATTTATTTGAAGGATGGCTAGAAACCAGTGAGACAACCACAGGATCTCATGAACCCTGCACTAAAGGAAGTGGTGAAAGAGGAACTACAAAAACTCCTGAGTGCTAATTTTATTTATCCAATATTTGACAGTCAGTGGGTGTCACCGCTTGTCATCGTTCCTAGAAAGAATGGCAAGTGGAGGGTCTGTTTTTATTATAGAGAACTCAACAAGGCCACTCAAAAGGACCATTTTCCATTACCATTTAGAGATCAGGTCCTTAATACTCTCTCAAGAAAGAAATTCTTCTCATTTTTGGATGGATTCAGTGGCTACAATCAGATACAGATCGCCCTAGAAGACCAGGATAAAATAACCTTTACTTGTACTTGGGGAACCTATGCATACAGAGTGCTTCCTTTTGGGCTATGTAATGCACCAACAACCTTTCAAAGGGAAATTTTTGGAATTTTCTCTGACTTATTGAATGGCTGTCTAGAAATCTTCATGAATGATTTCACATCTTATGGAGATGCTTTTTAAGCAGCATTAGTCAATCTGGAAAAAGTGTTAGAACAATCTATACAGATCAATGTTGCCTTGAGCACGGATAAATTTCACATGTGATGACTGAAGGGATCATGCTTGGACATTACATTTATGTTGACAGAATTAAGGTATACCCTGCAAAAATAGAGATAATCCTAAAAATTCCAACCCCCAAAACGCAGAAAGAGGTACATATTTTCTTGGGGCATGTAGGGTATTACAGAAGATTTATAGAAAAATTTTCAAGAATTGCATCGCCATTATTTTCCTCGCTCATGAAGGATGTTGATTTCTTGTGGATAGGGAAGTGTGAGAAGGCCTCCTTAAAGCTGAAAGGTTGCATATCAGCAGCCCCAATCTTGTGAGGACCTAATTGGGAGCTGTCGTTTCACATAGCTATGGATGCATCAGATATTGCTATAGGTTCTGTTTTGGGCCATCTGGAGGATAAGAAATCTTACGCTATTTAATACTTAAGTAAAAATCTAACTCTAATTGAGCTCAACTACACAGTGACCAAGAAGGATTTCTTAGCAGTCGTGCATGGCATCAATAAATTTCGACATTACATCACCGAATATCAAGTATTTGTACACACTGACCATTCTGCCATTCATTTCTTAATGAATAAGCCAATTACAAATGGTAGGATTACACGTTGGTTATTGTTGTTACAATAATTTGATATCACTATTGTAGATAAGCCCGAAAAAGACAATGTAGTAGCTAACTTTCTTTCTAGGCTAGCTATTGATGACAGTTGCACTCCTACCGAAGATTATTTCCCTGATGAATATCTTTTTGCTATTTCTACTTACTCACCTTGGTATGCAGATATAGCCAATTATCTTGCTGTAGGGAAGTTTCCCTAGTATTTTTACTCTAGGGAGAAAAAGAAAATCATACAACAAAGTGCTACATATACCTGGATAGATGGGAACCTCTATGACACTAGACTTGATTTCTAGATCCGACGATGTGTTAGAGAGGACGAGGTCTTTGATATCCTCAAAGCCTGCCATGAGGAACCTTGCAGAGGAAACTTCGCAGATAAACGGACATGATACAAAGTCCTTTCAACAGGTAACTACTGGCCAAAAATATTTCAGGATGCCAAGAAGTTTGTGAAAGGATGTGATAGTTGTCAAAGGATGGGCCAACCACTGCAATCATATGAGATTCCGTTACAACCCCAGATCGTCAAAGAACCTTTTGAGAAGAGGACTCTAGATTTTGTAGGACCAATCAATCCTTCATCCAGACAGAGATCCTACATCTTGGTTTGTACTGACTATGTCACTAAGTGGGTTGAGGTGAAGGCACTAATGAGAGCCATTGTCTCAAACCTTCTGTTCGAATACATCTTCATCTGGTTTGGCATACCTAGGGAAATAGTCACAGATGGAGGGCCGCAGTTCACATCTCATAATATCTGGGAATTGGTCGAGAAATTTAAAATCCATCACAAAATCACAACATCTTACCATCCATAGGCGAATGTCCAGGTGGAAAGCACTAATAAAGACATTGAGGGGATCCTTACTAAGACTGTGGGAAGTCATCAAAGAAATTGGGTTGACAAACTTCCAGAATTGTTATGGGAATACATGACTACATGGAGGAATACCATTGGATTCTCACCATATGAACTTGTGTATGGAAACAACCCTTCATTCCCCATTGAATTTGAAATCAAGACACTAAGGACAACATTGTAGGTCAACTTGGACTTGACTACAACACAAAGTCAGAGATTGAACCAACTCAAGGAATTGGAGGAGAAATTGTTGGCTGCTATCCAACAAATAGAGATTATCCAACAACAAAAAGCCAAGTGGCATGATAGGTTTATAAAGAAGAAAGAATTCCATAAAGGAGATTGGGCTCTCTTATACGACTCAAGGTTTAAGGACTTCAAGGGTAAGCTCCGCACCAGATGGCTAGTTCCTTATGAGGTAGATGCAATCTTTGACAATGGGACTGCAAATTTGGTAACCATTGACAGTGCAAGGACACCATTACCTGCAAATTGGCACCGTCTCCGGTTGTATCAAAAACCTACCTCGAAGGGTTCATTTGTCAACATTGTCACAAATTTGGATCTACATGTTATGGCAACAGGGGAAAGCCCCCCTATGCTGCAAAAATTTTAACTTTTCCAATAAGTGTAACAGTTGAAAAACCACCTAGTGGTGGTTGTTACACCGTTCCAATATATATATATATATATATATAGATAATAAATATAATAATAATAATCTAGTTGTGAAAACCTTTTTCAAGCACAGACAGACACTTTTTGTAGCAGTTGAAAACCACTTGGTGGCGGCTGTTACACCCTCTGCAACAACATTTGTTATTTCAAAGTGTATCATGCAATAAGTGCTACTACACTCTCTGCAACAGCATTTGTTACTTCAAAGTGTATCATACGATAAGTGCTATTAAATGATCTTTTGTTCTTTATCTTTTTGTAGAAATTAAATTAATATATACCAATCGTCCTGGCTGTTACACCTGTAACAACCGATGACTTTTTAAGAATATAACGATATATTTTATTGTAATAAACAAAAAAAACATCATCGTGAGCCTCATCAGCAGATCTAAGTTCGTGTGTCCTGCCACCCAAGTATGATTCGACGTCGCGTCACCCATTACCATGCCCCACATCACCCAGGTACGTCATCAAAAAGGTAATATTGCATTCGATTTATTTTGTAATTATGGTAAGTTAACATGAATAATTGACAGCCGAGGATGGCTGCCATAATTAAGCTGGGTGCGGGGGGACGAACCATGTTGTGACATGACCGTCGCATGATTTGTAATTATTGGAAAAATCCAGCAGTTAAGGCATGTGACCCAGGAGTTATTGTTACTTAATACCAAATCATACCAAAAAGGGTAAGGGCACTATGATGAGACCTCCCCATGACTTACCATTAAAGAAAAATTCATTAAGCTGTACGAACCATGCATGCCAAATCTTAATCCAAATCTGCTCCTGCGCCACCCTACCACCCTATGATTTACCCCTGCTGGAAGCACTGAATCGTTATTCAGAGTTCTCAGGGAGGAGGAAGGTAGCAGTGTAGGCTGAAACAACTAGAGTGTGCATCAGAGGGAAGATAAGCAGGTGAAACAACTTTGAATTGCAGAAGCAATGAGTGGAGCATTGGTACAACACGAACCAAGAACTACAGAAGCCTTGGAAGGATGTCTTGAGGCATGCCAGGTCTTCAAAGATACAGGCTGGTTCGAATTCTTCCCGAAATTGGAAGGATTGGACAATGGTGTGGTCATGGAATTCACAAAGAACCTGGAAAGAAACCAGAAGGAGGTCAGAGGACTCAAATTGGAAGTCACGAAAGAAGTTATTGCCAGAGTAACAGGATTGCCAGCAGAAGGGAAAAGATGGTTTACTAAGAAAGTCAATGACCCCTTGCTAAAAGGGGATTTTCTTCAGGAAAGCGAGTCATTGGTTAAGAAGGGTAGGCGAATTGATAGGTTGTAACTCACCCAACCATGGGCAGATATTGCTCTCTTCCTCATTAAGTACATTACTTATGAGGGAAGAGCAATAATTGTGTTTAATTACCATTTCCCATTGTTGAACCATCTCTGTTATTAGCAGCAGATTAACCTGCCATATTCCTTGTTGGGCAATATTAGACACATGGTCGCAGCTGTGAAAATGACTGCACATCCAGAAACATGTGTTACAAACCAAGACCTTATTAAAATCATCGTGTTGGATGCCTTGAGTGAACAGGGCAAGAATTGGGAAGAGCTCATGTGGAAAAGGCCTAGGACTACCCCGAGAAGGCAAATAGAGATGGTTGGGGAAACTTGAGAGGTAACAAAGGAGCAACCACTATCCTCAACAGTGAGGATTAGCAGGAAGTCGGTTGATAAACTAATTGGTGACAGAAGGTCGAAGCTAAGGATAAGGGTTAGCAGACACCCAGAGTACCCATTTACGTCGAGAACGAATAAGGAAGTAGTCGAATAGAAGGAAGAGGAGAAAGCTCATACAGAAAAAACCCCTTCACCTAGTAAGAGCGAAACCTCGTCCTTGCTATCAAAAATTGAAATTTTAGAAAAAGAGATTAAGGAATTAAGTGAACTGCTAGCAGTAGGAAAGGCAGAGCCAAGTGCCCCTGGACTGGATACTTTAGCAGAGGCTGTCGATAAGTTTAGAAGGGGAGAAATCCTAGGAACTTTGTGTGTAGCCTGTGCTGAGAAGTTGGTGGAGGTCAGATTCAAAGTCTGTTCAACAGATACTACCTCGAGGGAGGCTCAAACTGAAAACAGGGAAGCTGTTACACTAGAACGTATTGAGGACGTTGATGATACACAAGAACCATCAATTGAGATAACACAATCCACAGAGAGTGATCAAGTAATGGATACACAAGAACCCTTTGCTGACACTGTTGTTTCACCAAGAATAGTAGTGGAGGAGGAAATCATCCAAGTGGAGGAAGAGAAAGATAATATCCTTGAGCTGATGGTCACTACTATTGTTACATAAGAACCAACAGTAAAGACTGAAGCTAGTCTGAAGGTAAACGATGATAAAAAACCTGTGGACATTACTGCTGCCACACAAGAACTAGTAGTAAGAGTGGAGGATGACCAAGAAAATAAAGAAATTGTGGTTAAACCCACTGACGAATTTGTTGTTACACAAGAACCGGCAGCCGAGGTGGGATAGTTTTGCCCTCCGAAGGATGCTACACCTTTAGTTGATGATGCATGTGGGAGAACGTTGAGTCCTGTTGAAGGATGCCATTCTGAGAAATTGTTGTTATTGGCAGAGCTGCAAAAGTGGAAGGAGCTACCACTCTCTCTACAGGAGGGAGTGATTCCACTCAATGTGCATAAGAATATGATGGATTCCTTGCTAGAGAAATGGTTGAAGGAAGAATAGGAAAGAAAAGAGGAGGCATGGAGGCATAAAGAAATGATGAAGAAAAAGGATGAATAGTTGTATCAGCTACATCGGGAGGTCTCTGACCTAATGTTTGATAAGACCAAACTCCGTGACCTCACTCTAAACCTGCTAGCATGCAGGCAGCCGTCCCTGTCATACCCCGTGTTCCTGTGGGAATGTTACTATTTATTTCAGTTGAGGGAAGTTTATGGGAATAGGTCCTATTTGGGTTCTTTCACCCGCAACTTTTTGGAAAATTTTCAGTCATGTGATTTTGATGAT
Organism: Pinus tabuliformis; assembly: GCA_031772625.1. Lineage (NCBI taxonomy): Eukaryota > Viridiplantae > Streptophyta > Pinopsida > Pinales > Pinaceae > Pinus > Pinus tabuliformis. The sequence goes on along the minus strand of CM062813.1, from coordinate 1,146,131,960 downwards.
TAGAATTTGTTGTGTGAGTTGTTCTTGCACAACACGATGTGTGAATACGTGAGCACAAATATGGTGGTGACTATCCTTTCTTTCATGGGAGATTTGCAGTTTTAGGCATTCCTCTCATTTATGAGGAATCAGATTGAGTGGTAATTGGCTAAGAAGAGAATAGAGACCAATGAGGAAAGGACAACACTATGGGTTCGGGCTAAACCAGGAATGACCCATGAATTCTGCTGAGATTTCAGGCATTTCCTCAGCACTCCATAGAGGAGAGATCAGCCAGCCATCTACAGAAGAAATATTGTGAGGGTCTGCCTCAACTTGTTTGCAAACATGAGGAGCCAAGCGCTAGTTGGATGTCTCAAGCACACTGAGGCTTGCAGTGCAGAATTGCAAGAAGGGGACCCATTTGAGTATAATAACTTTGTGGTTGTTGTTTCATGGGTGCCGAAATATGCCCAGATTGTGCTGACACTGGGGGCGTTATGGATTAGCCTCAGGTTTAGATTCACTTTGATCTAGTTTCCATTGGAGGAGTATCAACCTGATTATCAGTTATGTGATTATGAAGAGGAATCCTGGCCACATGAGTTAATGGCCCTTCAAGGGTTCAGAGCTCCAGGCGATAATACTGCTGTTGCATACAATTTTACATATTTCCATTAGTGGCAGAGTTGAAGGGTTTGAGATTCTGCATGGGGACATGTAGTGGCTTCAGTCGGGGGGAGAGGTTCAGTGTGGTTTTTCACCCATTTTTTGCACCTTCTTTCCCTTGTTTTGACCTTTCTGTCCTTTAGTACGATTCCCTTATATGACCTAACACCCTGTTTTCTTACCTTTTTAATCCATTTTACTGTCATGTTACTTTCTGTGTTTTACCGAATAAATATAGGGCTTTATTTCTTTTTGTGGCTAATTGGACGAGCATTGAAGGAGCATGTTAGGAAGTTTATCTTTTTCAGGGCTTGGCTTGCGGAAGTAGATAGGCAACAAGAGTTAACTGCAGGAAATGGTAGAATAGTTCGCTGTTACACCGTGAGTGCTGTTACATATTGTTGCTACATACTAGGTGCTATTACATATCGCTACTATTATAGGTGGCCGTTGTTACATATTGCTGCTACACATCAGTGCTATTACAGATTGTTGTTACACATCGGGTGCTGTTACACCTCGCATGGATCCACCGTTACACCAACAATTTTGTCATCAGTTATGTCACGTCATCCCAAACCATCATTTGCTAAATATTGTTGCACCGAAGCTAAAAATGTGGGTACTATTCCACATAATAGCTGTTGGCAGTAGGATTGTTTATTTTTGAGGAAAAAAGACTCAAGCAGTTGTAACTAATGTATATTTATTTAGCAGTAGGTTGCAACTTCTTTATTTTTTTATCAGCACGAGAATCAGAGATTCTCATGACTGATCTTTTTTTTTATTTTCAGGATGTAATAGTTATAAAAGACTCGACTTTTTATATATCAAAGGGGGCATATAGAGGAGTACTATTACATTGTTTCTGTAATTTCTAAGCTTATTTTAATATCAATTAGCATGGTGATGCTGTTATTGCTTTCCAATTGATTCGTTAATCAATTTTTGTGTTCTTCCTGTGCCCTATTGAGGAGGAAGGGCCCTCCTTGATCTGGTTCTGGGTGTAACAAAGGACCCTTCCAAGACCTTTTACTTCTGTGATGCGTTAGATTTCATTTTTAAAAGAACATAAATGAATACATCTGCATGATGTAAAGAAGAGGAACATGAAATTCATCAACACATGAAAACATAAGTCATTGATAACGGAGTTCGTCTAGGAGGGACTACATCTCCGGGCTATAGTGTCAAGATGGTGTAGGCTGCTGCATTAAGTGTTGTCAATAGTATGATGTACATAAGAGGTGATGTCGCTATCATACAAGGAAAATTCCCTCACGCGGGAGTGGCTCCAAGAGATGTTCTGCTACAGGAACTCTCAGTAAAAAAGGACTCCTATCAGTATGACATAAACTAATGCATGATGATAATGAGTATCCCATCAACATAACGACAAAAGGATGTTAGGCAAAACATGGTTAATCATGACAAAAAGTACATCCCACAAATGATTCCGCATCACATCAAGCAAGAATCATGAAAACAAGTAAGAAAACAAGATCCCACATCAAACATCAAACAGGGATATGTGTAGCACAATGCATAGCAAAAGGAGTACATGAACAAACTACATATACCTCACATCCAGGGGCCATCTGAAGAAAAGGATGTGAAGCTATTGAAGCTGTTCGTGCCATTGATCTTATGGCATAGAATCTCATGGAAAGTCTGCTCGTATGTTGAATGCTAACACCAGCACTCCACTTTGAAAAGTGGCCGAAAAATGAAATGAGCAAATGGGAAATCTGAATACACCATCAGGTTTGTGGCATCGAATAGTGCAAAATTGACTGTCAAATTTCTGGATTTTGAGAAATTTGAATTATGCGGTTTAAGGAATCTTTTAGACCGCTAGATTCATCAAAGATTCCCTCCTCCAGGGCCTCTGCAAATCTGCTGCTCAAATCAAGAAACTGACTACGTCATAGGGTTCATGTTGCTGAGAGGTGTAAGATCGACATAAAATTTGTCCAATTTGGACACTACAAAAATTTCACCCCCCTGAGAATTTTGCCCAATCATGGTTCTGCCTATGTTTTTCTCAGGTTCATGGTTGCACCCTGCATTTAAAAAACAATTAAAAATGCCTTGGTTTCCATGTGTGCTCCTGGCTCCTCCATGCGTGGGCACATTAAACAAATGCTGAGTTTATATGTCAAATTTCTAATGGAGTTTACAAAAAACCCGTTGGGTGTAATGGTAATAATAGACATTACTTGAGGAGGGGTCAGGTGGTTAATCCCAGCCCCTCTCAATTTTAATATATTACAGTTTTTTTAAAGCCCGCATGTATGTTTGGGGGGTGGGGGGGGGGGGGGGGGGGGGGGGTGGGTTGGGTCTGCATTGGGTGGCCTGCCTCGTACCCTCTGCACACATTAATTGTTTGGTGCATTAAACATATTGGAGGTGCGTGGTTTATGGTTCAATGGTGGTTGTGCATTATATGAGTCCGCTCGGTGGGGTTCGGCCCACGTGGGCCTGGCGGATTCGATCCCCGCCGACCTCACACTTATACATGGTACATTGTTTGGTTTTTGGGGGTGTGGGCTAGGTCCACCGGAGGTGGCTCACGCCCACCCGATATTATGTCATATTATGGTTAATGAGAGGTTGGAGGAGGACTGGCGGGGTCATGGCTACCGACCCATTTAATTTTTATTTATGCGATGGGGAGAGGGAGGGTCGGTGGGGGTCATGGTCCGTTGGTCCATAAAATTTTTCGATTTTTGGTAATGTGGTTCGAAAGGGAGATGGTGAGGGTCATGGCCGACACCTCATAATATATTTTTTTGTTTGAATTTTTAAAATAGATTTTTTTTTCAAATCTTTAGAAAATAAGGGATATTGGACAAATTAATGAGGCCACAATTTTGACCACTTTCAGGAGCTAGGTTTCATGCCTTGGGGTTGGTCAAATTGTAGGACAATTAAACTTGGCCCATAGTGCAACTTTGACCAAAAATTTGACTGGCTCGTTCTCCCTCATACGAGCTCAGATTGACAAACCTTTCACACCGTTGCGATTAGGACAACGAGATCTACGCTCTGGTCCTAGTTCTAAAGCATTTTGATCATTTTGATTTTCAAGATTTCATAAGCCCTCTTTGTCTTGTGTGCATCTTTGGAGCTACCTGGATCAATCCTCCCCACTGAGGAGATTTTGGTCCTCCAAAAGAATGAAAAATAATTTGCATCTTCTCTGTACCTTATCTGCATCACAAGCGTCCTCAAAAGGGTCTCGCTTCCATCTCCTTCACCTTTGTTCTTTAGAGCCTTAAGCGATGAGCCGACACTTGCAATCTCTGCAACCTATAGTACATTGTTTTGCAAATTACATGCTTGAATTTCATGACCAACTAGTGACCGAAGCATCCCATACTTGCCACGAGTTTATAACACATACTCGGTGGTCAAGTTTACATCAAGATGGACACAATACCCCAGATATGAAAACAAGGCCAACATATCATTGTTGCTTCAACAAGTGATGGAAAACACATCATCACTGCAACACATGATTTACAACAATAAGGCCAAATACTATTTTTTTCTTTGACAAGTGATGGAAACACGACATCACTTTCACAGTTTATCATGCAACTCAAAATAAGACTAGACATAATTTTTGTTGAACAAGTGATGGAAAACACATCATCACTTTTACATTTTAAAATGCAACAAATGATTTACAAAAGCACGACCATGACAATCTAACATATCTAGAAACCATTTTTCACTTATCAATGCGAATGGGCCGCCTCCTTATGGCGGTTTTCCTTGTTGAACAACTGCTTCATCAGGTTCATGCACCGACACTTTGTCTTTAAGGCACTACTCTGGATGGAGCCTCCAACATGTGGCTCTTTGATGGCCACTTCTGTCGCAATGACTGCAATAGGTCTTCTTCCTCCATATTTGTTTAACATGTTTATTTACCTATTGTTGAGAGGGACTTTCACGCCTCATCCTTTTGTGTGTTGCTATTATTTTCCAACACTTAGAAAATGCATGGTTATGTACTCCACAAAAGGTACATGTTTTTCGATCCCATGATTTACGTTCATCTTTAACAACATGATTATAATCAAAATGGACATTCGAATGTCGAGAGTGGTTATACCTTTCTTTGCTGTCTCTAGTGTAAGTATGGTAATGAGAGCTTGCCTCAGCTCTTTCCCTGCAATGGATACTACCATGGGATGATGGGGGTGTGTTCCCATCATTAGTTTTCCTCGACGATTTCGATGATGTCTCAGAAGAATCTGACACTATCGAGCATTCTCCCTCGGTTTATCTCAAGCCTGAAAATTGAGGTCTCTGCACAACCTTCAATGGTTGATTTATGCCTTGGTTATTAACACCAAGTTCTTTTTCCTCTTCGTGCCTCGTCCTAGTAAGGAGCCTCATGTTGGTCCCTGTAATTGGGATCTCCAAATCTCCAACAGAAATTAGACTATGTGAGGATGAAATCGAAAGGAAATCAACATCTTTTACCTCCTTTATCGATTTGGAAAGAACTGATGAGGGTTTCTCATCATCTGTTGTTGGTGGTTCACTCACTGTTGTGGCACATTCCCCAACTTCTTTTATGACATACACAAGTCTTTCCTGACGGGGCAATTCCTCTACTTTGATGGGCTTGACAATGCCTTGGCCATTAACACCCAAGCATTTTCCTTCATACCCCATCTTCTTCAATATTTTGGAGCCAATTCATGTGGTATGATTTTCAAAAATAGCGAAATCATCATCAGGACACTTACATGAATTCAATGAACTACTTTTTACCTCACATGGGTCATGCTGTAGCTCTTTCAAGGCCTCTTCCTTAGCTTGCCACTATCGTAGAAAACTATGTTTTTCCTCCTTCTCTTCATGTAGAAGCATCTTCAATTTTGCGTTATCTGTTTGAAGACTTTGGTTGTTGTGCTTCAGTTATTCCAGTGCCTCTTCCATGGCTTGCAACTGAAGCTGCAATCACTCCTTTTCCTCTGTCTCTTTTTGTAGAGTTTCATACATTATTTCCACCCTTTGGGAAATGTTGAGCATGGTCTCGTACATCGCTTTTTCATCCTCTGTCGCTGCACATTCAATTGTTCACGCTTGCAATTCAAATCCATGCAAAGTCCGCTCTGATACCACTTGATCCTAGTCTGAGTGTGACAAAGGACCCTTCCAAGACCTTTTGCTTCTGTGGTGTGTTAGATTGCATTTTTAAAAGAACATAAATGAATACATATGCATGTTGTAAAGAAGAGGAACATGACATTCATCAACACATGAAAACATAAGCCGTTGAAAATGGAGTTCATCGAGGAGGGACTACATCTCCAAGCCCCGGTGTCAAGATGGTGTAGGCCGTTGCATTAAGTGTTGTCAATAATGGTGATGTACATAAGAGGTGACGTCTCTATCATACAAGGAAAATTCCCTTACATAGGATTGGCTCCAAGGGATGTTCCGCTATAGGAACTCTTAGTAAAAAAGGACTCCTATCAGTATGACATAAACTCATGCATGATGATAATGAGCATCCCGCCAACATGGCATAAAAGGGATCTCAATGAAAACGTACATGGTGACACATGAGTATCCCATCAACATAACAACAAAGGGATCTCAGACAAAACATGGCGAATCATGACAACAAGTACATCCCACAAATGATTCCGCATCACATCAAGAAGGAATCATGAAAACATGTAAGAAAACAAGATCCCACATCAAACATCAAACAAGGATTTGTGCAGAAAAATGCATAGCAAAAGAAGTAGATGAACACACTGCATATACCTCACATCTAGGGGCCATCTAAAGAAAAAGATGTCAAGTTGCTGAAGCTGCTCGTGCCACCGATCTTACGACGTCAAATCTCATGGAAAGTTTGCTCGTACGTTGAATGCTAACACCTGCACTCCACTTTGAAAAGTGGCTAAAAATTAAAATGAGAAAATGGGAAATATAAATACACCATAAGATTTGTGGCATCGAATAGTGCAAAATCAATTGTCAAATTTCTGAATTCTAAGAAAGTGGAATTCTCGGGCTTAAGGAATCTTTTAGATTCCCCCTAGATTCCTCAAAGATTCCATCTTTCGGGTCATCTGAAGATATGCTACTCAAATCAGGAAACTGACTAAGCCATCGGGTTTGTGTCGCTGAGAGCTGTAAGATCAACATAAAATTTGTCCAATTTGGACATTGCAAAAGTTTCACCCTCCTAAGAATTTCGCCCAATCATGGTTTGGCCTATGTTTTTCTCAGGTTCATGGTTTCACCCTACATTAAAAAATTAATTAAAAATGCCTCGATTTCTGTGCATGCTCATGGCTCCTCCATGCTTGGGGGCACTAAACAAATGTTGAGTTTATATGTCAAATTTCAGGTGGAGTTTACAAAAAACCCGTTTGGTGTAATTGTAATAATAGACATTAGTTGAGGAGGGGTCGGGTGGTCAATCCCTGCCCCTCCCCATTTTAATATATTATAGTTTTTTTAAAGCCCACATGTATGTTTGGGGGGGGGGTTAGGTCCGCAATGGGTGGCCCGCCCCTTACCCTCCGCACACATTAATTGTTTGGTGCATTAAATATATTGGAGGCATGTGGTTGATGGTTCAATGGTGGTTGCGCATTATATGAGGCCTCCCGATGGGGGCTGAACTAGGTGGGCCGGGCAAGTTCGATCCCCTCAGGACTCGCACTTATACATGGTATGCTGTTTGGTTTTTAGGGGTGTAGGTTGGGTCTACCGGAGGTGGCCCGTGCCCTCCTCGTATTATGTCATATTATGGTGAACGGGAGGTTGGAGGAAGGTCCGGCCGGGTCATGGATGCCGGCACAATTAATTTTGATTTATGAGATGGGGAGAGGGAGGGCTGGTAGGGGTCATGGCCCGTCAGCGCATGAATGTTTTTGATTTTTGGTAATGTGGTTGGGAAGGGAGGTGGCGAGGGTCATGGCCCGCCACCTCATAATATATTTTTTTGTTTGACTTTTTAAAATAGAGGTGGTTTTCAAATCTTTAGAAAATAAGAGATATTGGGAAAATTAACGAGGCCACAATTTTGATCACTTTCAGGAGCTAGGTTTCATGCCTCGGGGTCAGTGAAATTGTAGGACACTTAAACCTGACCCACAATCCAACTTTGACCAAAACTATGACTAGCTTGTTCTCCGTCATATGGGCTCGGATTGACAAATCGTTCGCACCACCGCGATTAGGACGACGAGATCTACGCTTTGGTCCTAGTTCAAAAACATTCTGATCATTTTTATTTTTGAGCTTTCATAAGCCCTCTTTGTCTTGTGTGCGTCTCTGGAGCCACCTGGATCACTCCTCTTTGGTAGGGATTGCAGTGATTAGGTAGTGTACATTTCAGTTCAGTTTATTGATTTATGGTTTCTCATTGTTGCTGTACAAATCGTGGATTGCATTTGTTGTTGTTTCTATTTATCTTATGCTGTTACACATAGTTAAACAATAGAGGAATAGTAACCAGCTGGAATAGATGTTAGTTTTGGTATGGCGTGCCTTTACCTCAATAGCTGCGAGTTGTGATTTAATTCTATGGAGTGTTTTTGTATTTGCATCCATGATTTATTCAACAATTTAGATCAGCGACATCTTTTACACTTTTTCTATACTTTCTTATGCTTGGCTGGAGTATATTGGCACAGATAGTGCGAACTCCATTGAAAATTCAAGACCTACCCTGGGTTGACAATTAATGTTGTAGTCTGAGTCAATTTAGGTTGATAAAACAACACTACATATTTCATGGTACAAAAACTCATTAGTGATCGCTCTAGTAGAATTACAGGTCATTAATCCAACATATGGTTAAACGTGAGGATTAATGCTAAGCATATGGCCAAGTGGGATGTCGTCAACAAAGGATTTGATATTTATGTGGTTGAGGAAGAACATGTCAGTTCGACCATGTGTTTTTATTGTTTAGACCAAGAAGCAATGGATACACAATTATTAATTTGAACAAAATTAAACTTGAAGGGACTCCCCCTTCCATTATTTTGGATTTAATTTCGGATATAAGAGGATGGTTTTGTAGAATTCATCTATAGTGGCTCTCCATACATTCTTTTTGAGCTGAAGGGATCATGGCCTGCTCGTAAGTCAATGGCACTGGTGGCTCCCCAGATAAGATTGATCGAGTGTTCAAGCTGGAAAATAAGGAGATGATCTCTAGGAGAAGTGGGAAAATACTTTATGAGGCTCTTTCTCATTTCACCCTGGTAATGGGTCAATTGGAAGGTCTAAAAAAAGATGTTGAAATTGTGCAAGAAATAATGGAGGTAATTATATCCAAGATAGAAAATCTTGATTACAAGGTGGAGAACTCTGAGGTCAATGTGGAGAATGCAGTTGTTTCAGTGTTAAAAGAAATATTTGACCTCGATGATAATGGTGAACAAGATATGGTGATTGGTGAGGGAGGGGCTCTCCCTCTAGTGTTTCTTGATCAACAAGAGTTGGATCAGGAGCAAGGGTAGCAAGGATCAGTGGAACCATTCCAGCAGGAGGAAGTGAACAAGGTTGCTACAAAGGAACTTGACCAGAACAATTTGGAGGGAGTTGGGTAGTTAATTTCATAGTAATAGTTATGTAGATTATGTTATGTAGGTACGTAAGTATTAATGGGGTATTTTGGAGAAATTACAAGAAGAATGATGTAATAAATCTAAAAAAGAACATTACTGCATACCCAATGACATTGGTCTGAGAAATTTTAGAGGACTCTAGAAATTTTGATAATTTTGAATGTAATGGACCTAACCAAATTCTAGTTTGATTAATAGAAATATACTCATTCATTTAAAAAAAATAACATGTGAAAATGATGAATGTTCGACAGTTGACATAAGTCAAAATGATACATCATGTACAAATGATATAAATAAAATGATGAATTACGTACAACAAATGATACAGGTCAATATGATACATTATGTGCATATGATAGAAGTCGAAATGATACATGTCAAAAATACACAACTCAATAATATGGTACAGGAGGCCATGAAAATGATACATATGATAGTAACCATGAAATTTTGCATCATAACACTATATCAAAACTGGCTGCTACCAACAATTGCCTCATGATTATCATCACCATTGTGGTCATCATCATCATCAGCATCATCTTTTGTGTCAACATTGACCTTGTTGTCATCTGTATTTGTGTCATGATGAGCATCATCTTCCATCTCAACATTGGAGCCAACGTGATCTAGATCTATGTGATGAGGACCATTCGAATATTTTGGAACATCCTTGTTCTATAAAAAAACATTTAGAATGAAAAGCTATTATTTATTGCATGAAATAATTAATTTCTCTATTATTATCTAATATTACAACATATGAAATGAAACAATAATCATATTACATCATATCAAAGTGCACATACGATAATAAAATTTCAAATAAGTTACAACTAAGATGCTATAATAATGGATGTTGTAATAGCAAGCCATTTCATCTTACTTGTCAGAGCTTGAAAGTGAGCAGTGAAAGAGGCATTTCTGCCACCAAACACTACACCAGTACCTGGGGGATCAAGAAAACAAATTGAGAAGCACAAACATAGATAAGAGTGGATTGAGAAGCAAATGTTGTAACAACAGATGATGTAACAATAGATGCCATAACATATGTTGTAATAGTGGATGTTGTAACAACAAGCGATTTCATCTTGCTTGTCAAAGCTTTAAAGTGGGTAGAAAAAGAGGTGTTTCTACCACCCAACACTACATCAATACTTGAGGGATCAAGAAAAAAAATTGAGAAGCACAAACATAGGTAACAACGGATTGAGAAGCAGATGTTTTAACAATAGATGATGTAAGACTAGATGCCATAACAACATGTAAATGTTAAATATGTTGAAAATGTTGTAGCATTTAATGTTTTAACATTCATTATATTGAAAATGTTGAAATTTTTGTAAATGGTGATTATCTCACAACTGCTACTATTGAAACTACTGAAACAGTGACCATTACAACAGATGTTGTAACAATTGAGGGGGTAGAAATCCATTTCATTTTGCTTGTTAAAGCTTGAAAGTGGGCAGCCAAAGAGGTGTTTCTGCCACCCAACACTACACCAACACTTGGGGGATCAAGAAAACAAATTGAGAAGAAAAAACGTAGGTAAAAATGGATGTGTAACATCACCCAACCCCTCATACTGTTAGAGGAATGGGGTAAAACATATTATTTATTTTTTCCTCTAAACTCTACTTGACTTCCTAACTCATCATAAGGGCCTCGCAACTAGAGTTGTAACTCTACATGCTTTATATGTATATGTATATGTATATATATGTATATGTGTGTATGTGTATATATATATATATATATATATATATATATATATATATATATATATATATATATATATATAGATATACATATATTGACTGGGATGATGTCAATTGGGATGGACTGGCTAACACACCAACCCTGCCAAATGCAACAACCTCGTCTCATCGCATCAACCTATCGTTGACCTATCAAGAGGTTCCTCCTCTGACCAATCATGGAACTTCCGGGCTGGCATGTTAGCTAACTCATCCCAGCTGACATCATCCCAGTTGATCCCATAGTTGCGCCACACAAGCCTATGTGGTAATCTTCAGGGTTTGTACCTATGGGTGACATCGTCACTTCCTTATCCAATTGCATTAAACGAAAAATCAGGTCGTGCCAATGTAGAGTCTCCATGGCTAGGGTTTGGAGCGGTGTAAGGTTTTGTTAAATTTTCATTATAAGTTTAATGATTACTCTCCTATGCTGCATCGATCTTGCCTTCAATATATACTATGGCTCAACTAAGGGATCTTGAACCTGCCTTAAGTAATGAATTAGATGGGGATTGTTACGACCATCGTAAGAGAAAGTCTCAACCTGACCATAATTTCCCTAAGCTGGTTATTTTGACCATGGCTTTGTCTTAGAGGTACTGCAGACCTTTGTATCAACACTAGTACTTGGTTTTGACATCGATAACTTATTAAAGGGCCCTATCGTTCTAGCCCTCCTGCATTTGAGCCAAGAAGCAGGCCTATGGAATCTAATTACTTAATTTTTTTCCTTAAAATACATTTTTTAGGCATTGTGAAGTCAAAGTCTTAGATATAAATCGAGTGCCATCAGTATGTATTAGAATATCTCCATTCAAGTCATAAACCTCCTATATATTCTCATCCAAACATGTTATATCTCCATGTGGATAAAATTTACATATGAGATATCACCTCCAAAGGGAATGGTTTTTGAAAGAATAAATGTCAACCAAGCTATGTACTTATTCAAACTGATAATAGTATGTACATGCGTAAACAAGCATTGTGCCTCATGGATATATTTGTTAAAAAAATGTATGTACTTTTTTCATCTACTTCTATAAATGATTTAATGAAAACAAAGTAACTATTGATTGATGATGACGTGGTACTTTTCCTTTTTTCCTTGCCACTATCCTTGATTAAGTGTTAGAGGGAGAAGGAAATTCTAGGTCTTAATGTAGGTGTGATAGGTGGTGTGGTTGGATTTGTACGATAAGACACAAGCTCACCCTTGAACTGAGGGAGCTTAGAATAGTGGTGTGTAATGGCCGTAGGCCCACTAAGATAACTCATCAGTTATTACTTTCCCATTTAGAGAGATATTACTTATGCTAGATAACAAGAATTCTATATATGCTCGGTCTAAAGTAACCTTATTTCCTCTATTTCTTCAAGTGAAGGTAATTATAGGTGTCCAAATGTGAGATCTAGTACGACGACAAAGTTCGTCTAAGCCATGAACAGTTCTTGTCCTATGGATGTAGAAATGAAAAGGCGTCGAAAGGGGTGAGGGGTATAAGAGGTTCTTTATAACGCTAACCAAGGTCACTGAAACCAACAATGGTTTTTTTTTTGTAAACAATAAATCACAAAAACAAATGCACTAGATGTCACAAATGCAACATATTTTTACCTTAGTTATAATATATTAAGATAACTAACCCAAGCATACAAAGACAAAAAGATAGTATTATATCATCTCAATTGGTGTCATCATTTCTAAATGCTTCCCCCAACTTGACTCCATTGTATTCCTATTAAATTAATATCTACACAAGATTAGGAGATTGTAATTCACTCAAAAGTGCCATTTCAATTCAATTATTGTAAAACCTAAAATTAATAGGTACTCAAAGATACAAATGAAATTTTTTCCTAGAGCAAGAAAGTTCACAAAGCTTCCAATGTATTAGATACAAAAGTTCTTTGTTGCATAATATAAAATTGTAAATGATTTTAATGCTTATAGTATTTTTGTTGAAGGTATAAACTAAATAGAAATTGAACATGTAAGGAATGGGCAACACCACAATATCACTACTACATGTATCCCTCGTCTTGGTACTCCCCATATTAATATCGTTCCATCTTCTTACTAGATAGTGATCATTAAAAAAAAATAATACACCTTTGAATTATCATTGCTCATACTTTCTTCCATCCATGGCAGTATGTTCTTGACAACCTGAAGAACTTTGTGAGTTGGAGTTACCAGGTTGTACAACAACTCCCTTTAAAATATAGAAGAAATGTTAAGTCAGTTTAAAGATATACCACTCATATGACAACAAATACAGTAAGTAGTGTAGTGCATTATGTAGATGATCCAGGTGGATGTTGGTGGCCACCCACCTATCCCATTTGGACCCCCACAACTGTCTCTTTCAGTTTTTTAGTTTCCTTAATTATAGCACAGTTTACTATTTTTAGCAGTTTTTCGGGTCCTAAACTTCCGGAGCCGTTTTGAGGCCCTAAACGACGTTTTTTTGGAAATCCACCGCCAACGATTTGTTTGATAAAAATCGTCTTGTCCGTCGTAGTCCTCGGAGAGATCTTTCCAACGGGCTATCATGAGCGTCAAACGGAGATAATACGACCAATTCGCGACCCCGAGAAGTTGGCTGTCCAACTCACCCCAAAACGGGCCCCACAATTTGGCGTTTCATCTTCTAGGGTTAGGTTTTGGAATGTGAAGGGTTTTCCATTGTTTCTCAATAATAAATAGGCCTTCAAGCCTCATTGTAAACACAGTTCGAAACAGTTCAGAGGCATGTAGCCGACACATCTCTTCTCAGAGATAAGCTACCATCACCCTAGCTGGGTTACTTCTATTTGTAAGCATATTTCAGTATTCTCCATTAATGAAATGAAGTATTATTTCCGCTGCATCTCTGTTTTTATGGTTGTCGCATCTCTGTATTTATGGTTATCTCTATAATCTATTACGTTCCTGCTTAAATCCGAATTAGTGGTATCAGAGCGGTCTGCTTTTTCTCTGTTTTTCTTTGCATGTCCCCAATGAGGTCGGGATATAAGGAGTTAGGGCTTGAATTGGTCGAACCTTTGCAAGACCAGCCTCGCAAATCTCGACGACCTCCCATGGCGGATGAGAAGAAAGATGAGGGTGTAGGAGATCCTATCAGAATCTTGCTCGAAGAAGCCCTCGAGCGGCAAAGGAACAGATGATGGATAGCTTTGCGCAGATCCTTCAATGGCTACCCAGAGGCGACGCATCGGCTTCCAACAGCTACTCTAGAAACGCCACACCGTTTAAGGTACAAGTTAATTTTGAAATACCCATATTCGAGGGTCAAATAGACGCAGATGCTGTAGATAAATGGTTAAATCTGCTAGATGGGTATTTTTTTGTTCATGAATTTTCAAGTCAGGAAAAGATTGTTTTCTCTCTTCTCAAAGCAGCCCCCCACGTCAAGGACTGGTGGGAAACATACTGCGAGCAGAAGGATGAAAGTACAGGCTCACTGTTGGCATTATGGTTCAAGTATTGTCCTTGATGGCAACTCACTCAGTGGATGGTACAGGTGCTCAAAGGTTAGTACAGGTGATGGCAACTTAATCAGAAGACAGACCTCAGTACAGCATGGCAAGAAAGCTCATACACGCTGTTTCGTTAAGCCCAAGTCGCGTGTACACGCAAGTTCGATTCAGCAAAAGCGCGTGTATGTGGAAAGGTTCCTTTGGTTCATGGTGGTTAGACCTTGGAAGTTGTGCCTATGATTTCGGACCATTATGTCTCGACGGGCGTGTCGATCCCTAGTTTTAAAGTTGATGGTATTGTGTTACTATGGTTTTGGCTCTTGGTATTGAGAAAGGCCTAAGGCTATATAAGGAGAAGAAGATCATTAGGCAATCATCATCTTTCGACAAGGCATGAATATCTAAGAGAGAAAGAGATCTGATATGCAGGTTCTGAGTTGGTTGATCTGAGCTAAGGAGAGATCTCATCGGTTGATGGAGAACTAGATCTAAGGAGAGATCGGGATCAAATGGTTTGAAATGCACTATCATGATATGGTTGATTATGCGTATTTCTAGATCTGCATATTGTCGCAATGTTACGTTCTGAGTCTAACTAATATCTGGTACAGCTGCAAATTGAGAAAGTTTATTTTTAGATCTGTACGCAGGTTGGCTTCGGTAAAAGCGCGTGTATACGCAGTTTCTGCTCATTAAAGTAGCGTATATCTTTTGAAGCTTGATTTGGGTGTACAGTGGGGTCTGACTGTTATTACAGAATTCTGTAGTCTGCTCTGTGTTCTGGTAACTGGTGATTGACAGGGTTCAGTGGTTCAGTGATTCAAAGTTGGGTTGTTTTATGCTTCAATGATCTGTTGTGGAAATTGAATGAATTGTGGTCTTCAGATTGTAATGTTGTGCTTCAGGAATATCCAAGTCTGAAAATGTATGAAAAGTGATACCTGGAAGAAGGAAGATTGTAGGTCAGCACCTACGTACTAGTATCTTGGCTAGTACAAAAGCAAAAGGGGGTTGGAGCTCCCTTCCAAGGAAGTTTGGAGAACGAGAGAAGGTTGAAGCCTTCTGCAGGTTGTAGCCTGCGTACTGGTATAAGGCTGCACCAGTACAAAAGATTGTAAACTGAAGTTTCATATTAAGAAAGATAGAGACAACTTGCAGCAGGTGGTTTTCACCCACATTGGGTTTCCACCTTATATCTTGGTGTTCATGTGTGTGGCTTTTTATCTGTTCTGTTATACTGCACATGTTTACTGTTAATATGATGAATAATGTCCTGATGCACTTAATTGAAGAATAAGCCAACTAAATTGTGAGTTTTCTGCTTATACGCTGTTTTACTTCGTCACAGTAGCGTGTACACGCTGGTTCACTTAACTGAAGTAGCGTATATGTTTTTGAGCATTTGAAAAGTTTGATTAATCTGATAATACTGATTCACCCCCCCTCTCAGTATTATTTCCAACAATTGGTATCGGAGCAGGTCCTTCAGAGAAGCTTGATCGCTTGAAGGAAGATCATTCATCATGAGCAACTACGAGAAAGAAGCATCAATCAGGCCACCGGTTTTTGATGGAACAAATTTCAATTATTGGAAGGTAAGAGTTACTGCATATCTTCAATCTCTTGGTACAGAAGTTTGGGACATTGTAGAAAAAGGCTATGCTTTTCCTTCAGCTACTCCTACAGATCCAGATGAGAAAAGGGCATATGAAACAAATGCAAAGGCAGTCGCTACCCTATTAGGAAGTATATCTCAAACAGAATTCATGAAGGTCATGCACTTCAAATCAGCAAAAGAAATATGGGACAAAATGATCACTAGCTATGAAGGAGATGAACAGGTAAAGGAAGCTAAACTTCAAACACTCAGGATTCAATATGAGACTCTCAGGATGTATAATGATGAAAGTGTGGCTAATTATTTTCTCGGGTAGATGAGATTGTTAATTGTATGAAAAATTTGGGTGAAGAAGTAAGAGAAACTATAGTTGTTCAAAAGGTTCTAAGATCTTTATCTCCCAAGTTTGAATCTAAAGTATCTGCAGTAGAAGAAAAGGAAAATCTCCGTGTTCTCACTATGTCTCAGCTACATGGAATTCTAACCGCTTATGAAATGAGAAAGGGAGGTCCATCTGACAGAAGGGAAGCTGCTTTTAAGGCATCAGGAAAAGAAGATTACTATGAAGTAAGACAAGTTCCAGAAGAAGAGGAAGAAGAATCAAATTTTGTCAGAAATCTTCAAAGGGGTTCTGGAAGGTTCAGAGGTAAGCTACCTTTCAAATGTTTTGCTTGTGGGAAAGTAGGTCATTATGCTGCAAAATGTCCTTATAAGGATAAAGGAAAAGAACCTGCTAGATGGAACAAGAAACAAAGTGCAAATAGGAAAAGCTACTACACACATGAAGATAGTGATGGCTTATCAAACAGTGATGAAGATGAACAAGGTAATAAATATAAGCTGTTAATGGCATTTGAAGATGATGATTATGAGGATGCTATAGATGTGGATAATCTCTATAATGAAATCACTAGACTCAAGAGAAGCATAGAAGAAAGGAATGTGATTATTGATACTTTGCAATTTCAGATTGATGAAAAGGAAAAACATCTTGAAAAACTAGAAGGTGAAATTGTTGGTCTCAGAAAAGAAATTGAGAAAACAAAAACTATTAATCTTAAATTTGTCAAAGGATCTGAAACCTTGGATGAGATTATTAGTGTGCAGCGGTCTCCTCTAAACAAAACAGGTTTGGGCTATAATGGAGAAACCTCTCAAGCATCCACCTCAAAAAGTTATCTTGATGCAGCAAGAGGAAATGAGCGGAAGAACAATGAAGATAATCAGGTAAAGCAGGGACGAGTTACAAACAGAAACTATCAGGGACAATCCTCCTTAAGGATGAACAAAAGCTACAACCAACCACAGGTAAAATCTTCTCAGTTTGGCTCAAGAATAGATGAAAATAGAAATTACAATCAGTTGGCTGGTAGATTCAATAACCGCAGAAGCTTCTTCAATGGACAATGCTTTTCTTGCCACAACTTTGGTCACAGAGCAGCTCAATGTGTTGCATATAAAACAATCATGACTAGGGAAGCTCAAAAACAAAGAAGTATGACAGGGATTACAAAAAGGACCTATAACAACTTTTCGGTGCTTGAAAATGAAGTTGAATGTTCTATTTGCAATAATTTTGGTCATAAAGACTCTGAATGCAGGAGCAGGTTTCAGGAGAAAAAGGAACAAGCCACAAGCACCAAAACATGGAGAATAAAGGAACCTCAAACAGAAAGATGTGGGATAGCATTTTATGCAGAAGGACAGGAAAATCTATGGTACATTGACAGTGGATGTTCGAAACATATGACAGGTGATAAAGAAAAACTTGAATCTTATTCTACTTTAGAAAAGGGAAAGAAAGTCTCTTTTGGAAATGATACTCCTGCAACTATAAAAGGAAAAGGTATTGCTCCTTTAAAAGAAAAGGTCAAGGCTGGAAATGTTTTGTATGTTGATGGATTGAAACATAATCTTCTAAGTGTCAGCCAGATGTGTGATCAAAAAACAGAGGTTATTTTCAGATCGAATGGATGTCTTGTTCGTGATCTTGATACAGGTGAAACAGTTCTCAAAGGCAAAAGAACTCCAAATAATCTGTACATATTTGAAGAAGAACAACAACAATGCTATCTTAGCAAGGATGAAGAGCACTGGTTATGGCATCGAAGGTTGGGACATCTAAGCTTCTCACAAATAAGGAAAGCATGCAAATATCAGGCAGTTCGCGATCTTCCAGATATCAAAATTCCAGACAACACCATATGCAAATCTTGTCAGTTTGGAAAGCAGACCAGAACTAACTTTCCAGAGAAGGAAGGATCAGCTAGCTTGCCTCTTGAGCTAGTCCATACAGATGTATGTGGTCCATTTAGGAAAAGGTCACCTCGAGGAGAAGAATATCTGATATTATTCATTGATGATTTCTCAAGGTTTGTTTGGTTAGGGCTTATGAAGCACAAAGATGAAGCATTCGAAAAATTCAAATCCTTCAAAGCATTGGCCGAAAATGAATCAGGACACAAAATCAAGTGCCTCAGATCTGACAGAGGTGGGGAGTTCACATCAAATGAATTTTTTGATTTCTGCGATGAACATGGGATAAGAAGAGAATTCTCTACAGCTAGAACTCCTCAGCAAAATGGGGTTGTGGAAAGAATGAACAGAACTATCCAACAAATGGCTCGTGCTATGCTCGATGAATCAGGTACTCCTGCAACCTTCTGGGGAGAAGCCGCACATGCTGCTGTTATCATTCTTAACAAAACAAATGTCCGAGTAAACAACACTCAAACACCTCATGAGCTTTGGAGTGGTAAAACTCCTTCCGTGAAGCATTTCAAAATCTTTGGGAGCAAATGTTATATTAAGAACACTGATGAGCAACTTGGCAAACTTGAACCTAGAGCAGATGAGGGCATTCTTCTTGGTTATTCTCCACATAGCAAAGCATACAAGTGCTACAATAAAAGACTTGGCAGAATTGTTGACAGTATTGATATAGTGGTTGATGAGAAGGGATATATTCCTAGGCAAGTTCATCATGAAGAAGATGAAGGTTACTCTCAAAGGCGAAATGATGAAGAAGAAGAACCTCAAGAAGAAGAAGAATCTCAAGAAGAACCAGAGGAGCAGACAAGAATAGAAGAGAAGACTCCATCCAGATATGTCCAAAAGAATCATCCAGAAACTCAGATTGTGGGGCAGAAAGAAGCAGGAGTACAAACAAGAAGGACACTTGCAGAAGCTTCAAGCTACTTGGCTCTACTCTCCTCCATTGAACCACAAAATGTGAAAGAAGCATGCAAAGATGAATGTTGGGTCAAAGCAATGGATGAAGAACTTGAGCAAATCGAAAGGAACAACACTTGGGAATTAGTTCCTAGACCAAAAGATAAGAATGTAATAGGAACAAAATGGGTCTTCAAGAATAAGTTAAATGAAAATGGAGAAGTAATTAGAAACAAGGCCAGACTTGTTTGTAAAGGGTATGCACAGCAAGAAGGAATAGATTTTGAAGAGACCTTTGCTCCTGTGGCAAGACTAGAGGCCATCCGAATGTTCCTTGCTCTCTCAAGCTTTCAAAACTTCAAGGTATTTCAAATGGACGTGAAATCAGCCTTCCTGAATGGAGACTTAGAAGAAGAAGTATATATTGAGCAGCCAGATGGGTTCATTCTTGGGAATGATCCAAACCTTGTATGCAGATTGAAAAAGGCTCTCTATGGGCTCAAACAAGCCCCAAGGGCTTGGTACTATCGGTTGGACAAATATCTTCACCAACAAGGCTTTTCAAAAGGATCAGCAGATAGCAATCTCTATATAAAAGTTGAAAATAACAAATTGCTAATTCTTGTTGTTTATGTAGATGATATTATTTTTGGCAGCAATGAAGAAACTATGAGTCAAAACTTTGCCTTGGTTATGCAGAAAGAGTTCGAAATGTCACTTCTTGGAGAATTGACATATTTTCTTGGATTGCAAATCCAACAAAATGAAGGAGGTATCTTCTTGTCTCAAACCAAATACCTCAAGCAGATCTTGAAGAAGTATGGCATGGAAGAGTCAAAACCAGTATGTACACCCATGGTTACAGGATGCAGCCTCAGTGCAAATGATGAATCAGCAGCAGTTCACCAACCCACTTATAGATCCATGATTGGGAGTTTGCTTTATTTGGCAGGTACTCGACCAGATATTACTCATGCAGTAGGGATGGTTGGAAGATTTCAAGCCAACCCAAAGGAAACCCATCTTCAGGCAGTCAAAAGAATCTTCAAATATCTTCAAGGGACCCAAAACTATGGCTTATGGTATCCTAGAAATACAGATCTCACTCTTCATGCTTACACAGATGCAGATTGGGCTGGAAGTGTGGATGATAGGAAAAGCACAAGTGGAGGTGCTTTCTTCATGGGTTCCAGATTAGTGTCTTGGTTCAGCAAGAAGCAAAGTTCGATTGCCTTATCTACAGCTGAAGCAGAATATGTGGCTGCAGCATCTTGTTGCACACAACTTCTTTGGATGATGCAGACCTTGCAGGACTTTCAAATCACTTGCACTCCACCTGTCTCTATCTTATGTGATAATACAAGTGCAATCAGCATTTCAAAGAATCCAGTCATGCACTCAAAGACCAAGCACATACCAATCAAGTACCATTTTCTTCGGGAACAAGTGCTTGAGCAGAAGGTCAAATTGGAGTATGTTCCTTCTAAGGAGCAAGTTGCTGATATTCTCACAAAACCACTGCCCAGGGAAACTTTTGAATATCTCAGACAAAAGCTGGGAGTAGTTGATGCTTCATCCTGTTGTTGAAATTTGTTTGTTCTACAGAAAAGTTGGTATACGCAGGTTACGGAAGGGATATGAGCGTATACACGCGGATTTATGGTGAGTAAGTCGCGTGTATGCTGGACGCTTGTTGCAGAAAGAATATCCGCGTACATACGCTGTTTTATACAGGATAAAACGCGTATATGAAGTTCTGAACAGCAAAGGAAAACTCTGAAGTTCTGAACAGCAATAGGAATGTCAGAAGTATTCAGGCACTGTTTCAGGGAGTGCAACAGGCACAGGTTCAGGGGGAGCAGCTCCAAAGTCTCAGAAAGCACTGTTGGCATTCAGATGTTTGGTTGATTGGTTTAAGAAGGAGCTCAGAAAGAAATTCTAGTTGCTGATCTAACAAATGCTGCTGGTGTCTTTCCTAAGTCTTGGTCTAGATCTGTTGTCTCTATGTCATGTATCTCTCTTGTCTCTTTTATGGTGTCAAGGTCATGTAACGGCCTTTGTTGGTTTCCCCACTATGCCTGGGATGAATGATGAAATGTTCATGTATTATCATGGTTAGGTGGATGAGTCAATATTGATGTATCCCCACTTGGTTGGGTGGATGAGTCATTTTTTTTGTATATCCTCACTTAGTTGAGAAATGGATGTATGTATGAGTCTTCGGTGATAGGAAGGTCTTTTATGATGTATAGAGTCATGTTCTTCTTGAAGAACATCTTTTGCAGATCTTGCCTACAGTCAAGGGGAGCATGAACAGCACTTGGTGAGCAGGATGGATAGATTGGTACTCTTTGGCATTCACAAAGGGGGAGCACACTTGGAGATTTCAGCATGTACTCAGGGGGAGTATGGACAGCAGTATGGACAGCAGAAGGATTACCAAGGAAGAGAATATATTGGTCCTCCCTTTGCCCTTGATGTCAAAGGGGGAGAGTGACTTGGTGTGGTGGTTGCCATCAAGTCCAAAGGGGGAGATTGTTGGCATTATGGTTCAAGTATTGTCCTTGATGGAAACTCACTCAGTGGATGGTACAGGTGCTCAAAGGTTAGTACAGGTGATGGCAACTTAATCAGAAGACAGATCTCAGTACAGCATGGCAAGAAAGCTCATACACGCTGTTTCGTTAAGCCCAAGTCGCGTGTACACGCAAGTTCGATTCAGCAAAAGCGCGTGTATGTGGAAAGGTTCCTTTGGTTCATGGTGGTTAGACCTTGGAAGTTGTGCCTATGATTTCGGACCATTATGTCTCGACGGGCGTGTCGATCCCTAGTTTTAAAGTTGATGGTATTGTGTTACTATGGTTTTGGCTCTTGGTATTGAGAAAGGCCTAAGGCTATATAAGGAGAAGAAGATCATTAGGCAATCATCATCTTTCGACAAGGCATGAATATCTAAGAGAGAAAGAGATCTGATATGCAGGTTCTGAGTTGGTTGATCTGAGCTAAGGAGAGATCTCATCGGTTGATGGAGAACTAGATCTAAGGAGAGATCGGGATCAAATGGTTTGAAATGCACTATCATGATATGGTTGATTATGCATATTTCTAGATCTGCATATTGTCGCAATGTTACGTTCTGAGTCTAACTAATATCTGGTACAGCTGCAAATTGAGAAAGTTTATTTTTAGATCTGTACGCAGGTTGGCTTCGGTAAAAGCGCGTGTATACGCAGTTTCTGCTCATTAAAGTAGCGTATATCTTTTGAAGCTTGATTTGGGTGTACAGTGGGGTCTGACTGTTATTACAGAATTCTGTAGTCTGCTCTGTGTTCTGGTAACTGGTGATTGACAGGGTTCAGTGGTTCAGTGATTCAAAGTTGGGTTGTTTTATGCTTCAATGATCTGTTGTGGAAATTGAATGAATTGTGGTCTTCAGATTGTAATGTTGTGCTTCAGGAATATCCAAGTCTGAAAATGTATGAAAAGTGATACCTGGAAGAAGGAAGATTGTAGGTCAGCACCTACGTACTAGTATCTTGGCTAGTACAAAAGCAAAAGGGGGTTGGAGCTCCCTTCCAAGGAAGTTTGGAGAACGAGAGAAGGTTGAAGCCTTCTGCAGGTTGTAGCCTGCGTACTGGTATAAGGCTGCACCAGTACAAAAGATTGTAAACTGAAGTTTCATATTAAGAAAGATAGAGACAACTTGCAGCAGGTGGTTTTCACCCACATTGGGTTTCCACCTTATATCTTGGTGTTCATGTGTGTGGCTTTTTATCTGTTCTGTTATACTGCACATGTTTACTGTTAATATGATGAATAATGTCCTGATGCACTTAATTGAAGAATAAGCCAACTAAATTGTGAGTTTTCTGCTTATACGCTGTTTTACTTCGTCACAGTAGCGTGTACACGCTGGTTCACTTAACTGAAGTAGCGTATATGTTTTTGAGCATTTGAAAAGTTTGATTAATCTGATAATACTGATTCACCCCCCTCTCAGTATTATTTCCAACACTCACTATTTTCAGCCGCACCCACTTGGAAAGACTTTCGGGATGCCATCAAGGAGAAGTACTACCCTGTCGGAAGCTATGAGGACAAATACATCAAATGGACCACACTGCGGCAGGGACGAGACCAAGATGTGCCAGAGTTCACAAACATTTTCCATACCCTTCACACACAGTTGGGTATCAAAGATTTTGAGCCGCATCTGGTACTCAAATACCGCGGCTGCCTACACAGATACATCCAGGAAGAGATGGAGTTCTTGAACATCTCCTCACTCGGCACAGCATACCGATACGCTGTTAAAATTGAGCAAAAGTTCAAACAGAAGAAGCGAGATTTTGGATCTGCAAATCCGAAGCCCAAAGGACAAAGCCAAGGCGGGGTGACCCAAGACAACTCGTCGAAGCCGCAAGAAAAGAACACAACCACGAAGACGAGGAAGGACACAGGAAAGTGGTGTGAGTTCCACAAGAGTCCCACTCATAACAAAAGTGAGTGTCGGACCAAGCAGTCGCTAGTGGCCAAGTTGAAGGCTTCCGAATCAGATGCATGTTCCGACTCTGAGTCAGAACCCGACAAGGGGAATGACAAAGGGAAGCAGATCATTGATACGGATCCCAGCGCCACTGTTGCTACTGCCAAGGTCCAGAAAAATGAACCTGAATATCCAGAGGAGGGGGAACGTCTTTTCCACTCACAGATGTGGGTGAAGGGTTCGCCACTACAATTCATTGTCGACAGTGGCAGCCAAAAGAATCTCATTCCAGCAGAGGTCATGAAGCGGTTGGGCCTATCAACTACACCACACCCACAGTCGTACAGTATCAGTTGGCTTCACGAAGGACGAGATCTCAAAGTTCGCCAGCAATGCCGCCTTCCCTATAGCATCAAACCCTTCGCAGACAAGGTATTGTGTGATGTTACACCTCTGGATGTTTGCGATGTACTATTAGGCCAGCCATACTTGTGGAGGCGACATGCTGTGTATGAGTCAAGGCCTCGCGCTGTCATTATTTCTTTGGATAATTCATTATACAGGATACCGGAGGTAGCCCCACCTACTGCCACCTCTTTGATCACTGCCAAGAAAGGAAGCAAGCTCATCTCCCAGACTAGGAAATTCATTTTCTGTTTGGTTCGCTCCCAAATTAAGGGGAAGATCGTTGCCACATCCATGACCCCCGCAAAGGGTTCCTCCACACAGCAGCAGCAGCAAAGGGATACGGTCATGACAGAACACAGGAACAACTTCTCCTCACCCACAGGGGTACCACACAAGTTTCAGGTGGGCAACAAAGTTTGGTTACATCTGCAGAAAGAACGCCTTACCAGAACCCATCAGAAACTCAGACCACTCCGACATGGTTCTTACACCAGTAACAAGGCTACGGGAAACAATGCTTTGAAGCACAGCATTCCTCCATTCCTTCGCTTGCACCGAGTGTTCAATGTGGATCGTCACCGACCATGCTCCCCACCATTTCTAGACACCTCAGAGATTGCAGAACAGCTCACCAGAGACCCAGCTCAGCAGAAGCTTCCTCATCTCAGGGAGGAACTCAACGCAATGGGGACCATTGCTTCCTAAGGGGGGAGGAATGATCCAGGTGGATGTTGGTGGCCACCCACCTATCCCATTTGGACCCCCACAACTATCTCTTTCAGTTTTTTAGTTTCCTTAATTATAGCACAGTTTACTATTTTTAGCAGTTTTTCGGGTCCTAAACTTCCGGAGCCGTTTTGAGGCCCTAAACGACGTTTTTTTGGAAATCCACCGCCAATGATTTTTCTAATAAAAATCATCTTGTTCGTCGTAGTCCTCAGAGAGATCTTTCCAACGGGCTATCATGCGCGTCAAACGGAGATAATACGACCAATTCGTGACCCCGGGAAGTTGGCTGTCCAACTCACCCCAAAACGGGCCCCACAATTTGGCGTTTCATCTTCTAGGGTTAGGTTTTGGAATGTGAAGGGTTTTCCATTGTTTCTCAATAATAAATAGGCCTTCGAGCCTCATTGTAAACACAGTTTGAAACAGTTCAGAGGCATGTAGCCGACACATCTCTTCTCAGAGATAAGCTACCATCACCCTAGCTGGGTTATTTCTATTTGTAAGCATATTTCAGTATTCTCCATTAATGAAATGAAGTATTATTTCCGCCGCATCTCTGTTTTTATGGTTATCACATCTCTGTATTTATGGTTATCTCTATAATCTATTGCGTTCCTGCTTAAATCCGGATCAGTAGAAGCAAAAAGGCATCAACTTGAAAGTAACGTACCTTGAATGCTAACTGTAATGTTACCATTTTGATCTATTTTCTTCCAATAGTTGTTCCATTTCAACATCCAAATTGATACTAGTTGTCCTATACATATTCATCAGACCAATGATGCAAACTTAGATTAAATTTGACCAAATATTAAATTTAATTTCATGAATAAATAATAATTAAAAGGACTTTAGTGCATGAATACTTGAATAAGATCCTCTTAGTTTTGAGAATAAATTGTTGGTGTAGTTTAATCATGGAGCAAATGTCCCTCCACTCGATGAAAAAGCAGTGAAGTCAACATTTAATTTGTTGTTTCTTTGTTGGATCGAGGGTTTTTTGCTCCAAGGTTATCCAAATCCTAATTTATTCTCTATTGAATAAGGTCAACCAAGTGAAGGTGGAAGCTCTCATGGCCCATCTCCACCCTCACTTCAATGTCAATTCCCTAGTACCCAAAATATCTACTTTATAGGAAATAGTTGAAAGAAAGACATTACGAGACATAAAAAAATAGATATCAAATATTCATCCATTTGCAAATCCACAAAATATTTCATCTCAATAAATTTTATCATAAACAATATGTTTACATAATATGAAACAAGGTCGTGTACATAAAGAAACATATATCAATTATTCATTAACATATAAAATTCATTCATTCATTCATTCACTTATAATAGACACAAAATACTTCATCTCAATAAATTTTCATCTTGCTTGTCCAAGCTTGAATGTGGGCGTCCAAAGAGGTGTTTTACCACCCAACACTACACCAACACTTGGGGGATCAAGAAAAAAAATTGAGAACCATAAACCTAGGTAACAATGGATTGAGAAGAAGATATTGTATCAACGAATGTTGTAACAACAAGACATTTCATTTTTCTTTTCAGATCTTGAAAGTGGGCAGCCAAAGAGGAGTTTATGCCACCAAACACTACAACACTTAGGGGATCAAGAAAACAAATTAAGAAGCACAAACATAGTTAAGAGTGGATTGAAAAATAGATGCTACAAAAATGGTTGTTGTAACAGCATATGTTGTAACAATAGATGCCATAACAACATATCAATGCTAAATATCTTGAAAATGTTGTAGGAGTTGATGGTGTAACACCCATTATTCTTGAAAATGTTGAAACTGCTATAAATTTGATGTTATAACAACTACTACTATTGAAACTATTGCATATACCCCCCCTCTCCCCCCAACTTGCTCAACATTTAACGCAGGGGGGGGGGGAAGTTGTTTTTCCAAAACAACTTTTGCAATGTGCCAACGACATTCGAATTGCGTATACCCCCCCTTGCAAAAGACCATTCCATGTTTTTGGTAATAAATATCACCTGACTATGCAAATAATATATTTATTATTGGAAAAGTTTGAAAACATATAATTTTATCATATTAAAAGGGAAAATAATATGTCGGCGGATGAACAAGCTAATCAGACCGTCATCCTAGATAAAGGTGAACTTAGGGAGGACGGGAATGCATCTTTCAAATGTCACATCCCATGAAAATTTATAAGTGCAAAAGGTTGAAAGAATATGGAGAAGGGTGAACCATCTGAGAGGATGATTAATTACCTAATTTACTCCTTGGCACATCTATTCTATAGTGGGAGTCCTGGTGATAATCTGGATCCATCAATTTCATGATGGACAATTAAGAGGAATGAAGACAAAATTAAGGACAATTGGGAGTTCGTAAGCAAAGATTTAAGGCAAGATGCAGTGAAGGAATTGCATTCTCTAAGCTCGAGGAGGATTTCCTAAGGTCAATTATGTGGGAATTCATCTCGGAGAAAGAAGCAATGAAAATTAATTTGGTTACAAGGAGTGCACTATTGAAGAGCATTAAAAATAAAGGGACCTCTTGCGCTGTCATTCTGGAGTTGATTTTGGCTATAAGAATATGGTTATGGAGGGCATATGCATTGTCGATTTCCACACATCCTCATTATGCCGAAGAAATGCCTTCTCCTTTTAGAAATGGTGTCAGAGACTCTTTTGAGAATTCCCTTGATGCGTTTAGGCATGAAGTGGACAAAATGATTTCGTGGATTGGAGGGAAAATTATATTTGAAGCATGGTCTTACTTTACCCTCATTTTGGGTCAGCTAGAAGGCTTGAGGAAATACTTCATGGAGAATGTTCAGGCAAAAATGGAGGTCATCATGTCAAAGATAGTGAATCTTGACTAAAAGGTGGAGAATTCAGAAGAGAAGGTGGATATTGTGGTTGTGTCAGTTTTGAAGAAAGTGTTTGGTATTGGGGAGGAAGGTGACAATGAACTAGCGCGTTAAAAGCAAGGAGTCCACCCTCTGGAAATCATAATACAATTGGAGATCCAACAAGAGGTTAAGAAGCATGAAACCGAGGACTTAGACCACTAAGGGAAAGCAGAAGCAACTGATATTGAAGGAATCAGACAATATGAGTAAGAATAAACTAATTAGTTAGCATATAGAAACAATTTTTTTATGTTATGCAAATATGTAAAAATTAATGGGGGATTTTTGCGAATGTATAAGGAAAATGATGTAGAAAGTTTGGAGAAGAAGACTCTAAAATTTCACTGTCTCTGGTCAGAGGAATTGTGGAGGGATGTGGAATTATTGTTACTTATGAATGTAATGGTTTTGTCCATAATCCAGATTGTTTAATAGAAATATAATCGTTCCTTAAAAAAAAACTTTGAATGTAAATCTTTTAAGAGATATGATATTTTGTAAAGCACTCTATATATACCTTACTTTTGAATAAGAAATGGTTGATACATGGATAAATTTTTTGTAATATTGTTGTAATACTTTCAACTTGGATATAATCAAAGGCTTCTAGTTTTTGTTCATGACAATAATTGTGTACTTCTGAGTTCTTATTGTAATTTCATATTCTATTTTCTCTGATTGGGAAAGGCTAGATTGAGTATCAATCTCCTTGACGTCCCTCTAAGTTGGCTATGTTCACTCAGCTGGGATATATCTGAATGCCCTCCTTTGATACTATGTGACCCAACATCTTCCCCTCCTTCATAGCGAAATTAGATTTTTTTTTTCATATTTAAAGAAACATCGAACTTCTAGCACTTAGTGAAGACTATCCTCAAATGTTTTAAATGAGAAGATTCAGATTTTGAAAAGACAGTTATATCATCTAGATAAATTACAACAAACTTATCTCTTTCATTAACGAAAGTGATATCCATCGCTCTCTAGAAGGTGGCTCCAACATTCATGAGTCCGAATGGCATTTTTGAATACATAAATGTGCCCCATGGCATGGTGAAAGTAGTCTTGTCCTGATCTTTTGGATTAACTAGGATCTGATTATATCCAAAAAACCCATCCAGCATGGAAATCCTTTCTGAGCTAACCACTTTTTGCAAAATGTGGTCCATTTTTTATAAAGGATAATTATCCTTCAATGAGACTTTATTCAAATTTTTGAAATCCACACATAGGCGAATTTCCCTGCTCTTTTTCCTGACTAGTACCAAGTTTTCTATCCAATTTGAAAATCTCAGTGGGATGATGATTTTTGCATCCAACAGTCTCTTCACCTCTTTTTCAATCAGCGACAACAACTTTGGATTGATCCTTCTTAACTTTTGTTTAAAGGGCTTCTCATTTTCCTTGAGTGGTATAATATGTTGGATGACAATTTTGTCATAGAACTTTAAGTCTTCATATCTCTAATAAAATACATATGAAAACTCCTTTAATGATTCTACACGCTTTAGCTTCTGCTCTGGTTTCAAAGTGTTAGAAACTTTGACCATCTTTAGATTATATTTAGTTCCCAAATTGTAATCTTCCATCTCCCCATAACTTGCCAGGATTCTAGGCTTAACTACAACATTATTTGAATCAAATAATCTCTCTAAATGAACTAAACCTCTAGGGATTATATTATTACTTAACTGAATTATATCCTATCCAAAAACAATATTCAAGAAGACTGTTGTTTCAATATCTTTCTTTGTGGTCTCATCTTCATCTTTATCAATTGGAGTGCTAAGAAATTCATTAGTTCTTTCAAGAAATATTCTAATTTTCTGATCATCTTCAAAAACCTACTAGTGCCTAGTATTGTCTGGGATAGAAGGCTTATGTCTCACATTGATCTCATATTTTTCATTAGGATAAATAGGAATTCTAAATGCACTAGCAGTTGTTGCTACAAAGCCTATAATTCCATTTTCTTCTCTAGGGATGAGAAAAAAATCCCATACCTCATTCTAGTAGGCTCTCCTCCTTGGGTTTCTGGTTTGGTAAGTGCCTTTGAATTTGTTCGCAATTAACTATGAATCTCAAAAAAATATGATTTTTCTTCGCTTTCTGCTTTCTTAATAGATTCAACCCAATAATTAGAGCTTCATATTTTTCCACGTTGTTTGTACAATCAAAATACAATTTGTATGAATGTAATTGACTGGTACAATCTAGTGGAATAATCCAAATTCCTACCCCAGAACCCTTCTCACAAGTGGAGCCATCAAAATACAAATTCCAGACTTCATTTGAAAATGTTTGAATCTATTTCTTCTGAACATCGACGTAAACCTATTAAGATAGTTCTCCATTAATACAAAAATCATTAAAGAAAATTTGTGATCCTACCTCTGTATCTACTACATAAATGGGATGATTATCTGGCTGAGTTCTACTGCTTACCATATAGGCCATTTGGACTTCCCTATATAACCTTTTTAACTCACCAAACAATGGGATTGATGTGTAAGACATGTCCATTTGCAATTTTATTCCTAATCTTACTACACAAGACCGAGACAATAACATTCAAAATCTAGTTTTAATATCTGCTACCACTATGTCCATCATTACACTTTTGGTAGGTATTTGTGCCAGAGTTACAACTAGATCTTTTATCAGCCCTAAACATTTTACTTTTCTGGAATCAAATGAGAACAAGTCCTTGTAAGGTCTGGTAATATGAAGTCCTATATGGTCCATGACTAACTTAGGCATCAAGTTATGCGAAGCTCCAGAGTCTAACATAGAATTATGAAGAATCATATCGTGTATGTTCAGACTTACATAGAATGGGGGAACATCATCATTTATACTAGTGACATGTGGACCAAAAACAAATTCAGGAGCATCATCATCTAAATTTAGGGAATCCTGTGAGTTTATATTAACCTGATCACTCTCTGAACTCTTGATCATTGTAAAGTTTTTTTTTTTCTTTTTTCTATTGTTCATTTCTTAAAAGCTCAACAAAAGGAATAGATACTTTCAACTTACTAATTTCACTTTCTAGATTGAAAGTTGATTGTGTTTTTTCCAATTCTTTAATCTCCTTCTTAGCTTCTTCCGCTTTTCTCAAACTATCCTTCTTAGGCTCCTTTGGTCTCTTCAATATTTCCTTCCTTGAATCAACTTGCTGCTTAACTGTTCTTTTTTGTGATAGAGTCTTAATAGGAACATTCTGGCCTCTGAGATTGTAATGTCTCTCAAAATTTTCTACTACATTGTTATAACCCTATTGGTAAACTACTGAATCATAAATGTGAATGTTATCCTTTTCTCCTGAGCACCCGATAGAAATATCAT
This sequence comes from Pinus tabuliformis, assembly GCA_031772625.1. Lineage (NCBI taxonomy): Eukaryota > Viridiplantae > Streptophyta > Pinopsida > Pinales > Pinaceae > Pinus > Pinus tabuliformis. The sequence goes on along the minus strand of CM062813.1, from coordinate 1,146,100,772 downwards.
GCTCCTCCTTGGTAGAAAGCACATCTATCTTTATCATAAGAACATCCAATCTGATGATCTTCTTCCCCAGTGACCTCCTCATCAACATGCACCTCTAGAAAAGGAGGTTGAACAAAAGTTTGCTGATCTTCAACACCCTTCTTCTCTCTTGGGTGATTCTAAGCACCTTAAGGTCTGCTAAAGTCACCAGAGGTTGATTTTCATCCCTAGAAGAAGCTAACTTGTCGACCAGATTTTCCATCGTTTTCAACATCACATCAAATTTCAAATTGAGTGAAGAAGATGATTCTTCTTTGAACACCACTCTCTTCTCAGTTTTCATTTTTTCTTTCTTGGCCAACAAACTGGCTTGTACTCCAATTTCATTACTCTGAATTGCTTCTAAAGTGACAAGATTTCTCTCCCATAGTTGATAAGCCATTTTGGCATCAAAACTGTTAGGATAATGAAACAAGGATAACCTAAGAGGAGGTTTTATTTCAGATGGAATTGAATTGTAAACTCTCTTAAATCTAGATGTGAATTCTTGAACTGGATCCCCTCGATTCCTTACAAAATATTCATATTAAGCTAAAATCTGTAGGGGATTTTTCTTCACCTCCCACCTGGTGAGAAATATCTGTTCAAACTGCTAGAAAGTATTGATACTTGCTGCAAGTAAGGATCTAAACCATCTCTTTACCTTTCCTGATAGACTTTGTGCAAAAAGTCTCAATTTTATGTCCTCATGGTCAACCTCCTCTAAATCAATAAAGTCATTAAGATTGTCTACATGTTGTTGAGCTGTGTAAAGTCAAGGGTCGTAAAACTGGATCAAGTGTTTTAGATAATTTAAGGGAAGGTTTTGTATCGGACCTTGAAGTTTTAAAGGTGCATATCTAGCAACCATAGGGCTGGGAGATGAAATTACAATGACAGTAGGAGTTTGGACAACAAATGTCAAAGGAACTAGGACTTCTGTGATAACAAGATTATGAACATCCACAAAAGATCGAGGAGTGGTTGAAGCAAAAAAGTATGGAATAAAATAAGGAAAGTTTGAAGACTTAGCCACAACTACTTAGAGTTCCTAGAACTTCTATTCTAATTTTTGAAAATGAGACCAAATCTCAAAATCCGGTGGTAATAGTTCTAATTTAGGGATGACAGAACCAAGGGTAAAGGTTTTTAATTTTTTTCCAATCCTTTAATCTCCTTCTTAGTTTCTTCTACTTTACTCAGACTGTCCTTCCTAGGCTCCTCTGGTCTCTTTAGTATTTTCTTCCTTGAATCTACTTGCTGCTCAATTGTTGTTTTTTATGATGGGGTCTTAATAGTAACATTCCTACGTTTAAGATTGTACTCCTATGAAAATATTCTTCCACAATGTTATAACCTTGTCGATAAACTACTGAATCAAAAATGTGAATGTTATCCTTTTCTCCTGAGCACCTAACAGAAATATCATGCTCCTCCTTGGAAGAAAACACTTGTGTTTATTTATCATCAAAACATCCAATCTGATGACATTTTTCCTTAGTGACCTCTTCATCAACAAACCCCTCTCGAAAATGAGGTTGAATAATAGTTTGTTGATATTCAACACGCTCCTTGTCTCTTGGGTGATTTTGAGCACCTTGAGGTCTCTTGAAGTTCAAATTTCTCACTTGAGGCTGATTTTTGGCCCTGGAAGAAGCTAACTTATCAACCAAATTTTCCATTGTTTTCAGCATCACATCAAAGTTCAGATCGAGTGAAGAAGATGATTCTTCTTTGAACACCACTCTCTTATCAATTTTCATTTTTTCCTTCTTGGCCAACAAATTGGCTTCTACTCCATTTGCATTACTCTACATTGTTTCTAAAGTGACAGGATTTCTCTCCCAAAGTTGATAAGCCACTTCGACATAAAAAATGTCAGGATAATGCAATAAGGCTAATCTAGGAGTAGGTTTTATCTCAGCTAGAATTGAATTGTAAAATCTGTTAAATCTCGTTGTGAATTCTTGAACTGAATCCCCTTCTTAAACATTCATATTCAACTAAAACATATACCATCTCCTCCCACCTGGTTATAAATATTTCATCAAACTAATGGAAAGTATTGATACTTGTTGCAGGTAAGGATCTAAACCATCTCTTTACCTCTCCTCATAGCCTTTGTGCAAAAATTCTCAATTTTACATACTCATAGTCAACCTCCTCTAAATCAATAAAGTCATTAAGCTTGTCTACATGTTGTTGAGTTGTGTAAAGTATAGTGCCATCAAACTGGATCAAGAATTTCTCATAATTCAAGATAAGGTCATGTATTCGGCCTTGAAGTTTTAAAGGTGCATATCTAGTAGCCATATGGCTGAGAGATGAAATTACACTCACATTAGGAGTTTGGACAATAAATGTCAAAGGCACTAAGATTGTTTTGATAGCAGGATTATGGACAACCACAAAAGACAGTGCAGTGGTCGAAGAAAATAAATATGGAATAACATAAGGAAAGGTTGAATACTTAGCCACAATTACCTAGAGTTCCTAGACTTTCTAATATAATTTATGAAAATAAGACCAAATCTCAAAACCTTGTGGTAATAGTTCTAATTTTGGGATGACAGAACGAGGGGTAAAGGTTTTTAAATTTGTTGGATCAAGGACAATGTCTGAAAGACTACTTTCGGACTTAGATCCAAGTAAATTAATTTCAAATTTAATATTTAACAACAAATCCTCAAGAGCTTCAACCTTTATAGATGGAGAATATGACCTTTCTAATTAAATCGTACTTGATTCCTTTGGAGTTCACCTCCTGACCAATTTTTCTGGCCTCGACAAAATCTAGGGTGGATTTGGATCAGGGTTCATCCAAGTATGGATGCCTCTATGAGCCATAAATTCATTAATAAGAACACTTCATATTATAGTGTGGAGTCACCAAAGAAAACGCCTTGCAGCCAAACTAATATACAAATCTCTTTTTTCCCTCAGATATCTAATCTTCAACAATAAAATCATTTGGGGAAAATATGCCTTTCGTTCCCCGACAACTGCACCAAAATTTTATCTCTTAGAGAAAACCTTGGCTGTGGGAAAAACTCTAAGGTAACCCTAAACCTCTTTGAGGTTGAAAGATGGCCCTTCAGCTTGGAGAGGGATCTCTCCCTAAACTCAACTAATCAAAGTCACAGTAGTAGAAGGTTTTCAATTGAGTCCTATGGCCATATTTATCTAAGAATGATTAGATTTGGCTTGGTTGTGTGAGAATACTACCATTGGGCATGGAATTTGACCCAATCAGGCTTTATATATTTATGGTTTCAATGTGTTAAACACAAAAAAAAGGTAGTGATAATTCCTTTGACACTTTAAGGAATTTAGAAGAAAATGAAGGAAACTAGTGCAATAGTTATGTGAACAACATTTATTAAATACATGAGAATAAAGAAAAAGGAGCATAAACATATGAATCCCAATTTCAAACACTCAGTATTTCAGACATGAGGAAATATAAAACGAAGAAAAGATAGACAAGGAATCATAACATGAGAATTTCTGTAAATTGCTCATGAAGATTGTTTTCATTAAAATCTACTCAATAATACACAAGGGATGATATATCTCAAATAAAATCCAATCCTTACTTCTTCTATTGTCTTTTCTTATATAGATAATACAATAACTGAAACATGTTTGTAGCTAAAAAATAAGTACAGTAAACCAATAATAGACATATAAATCTCTTAGGAACATGCATATCTTTAAATATATAAAGTTTTTCAAAATCAAAACAGACTGCTACAAATTATGTTGAAAATGAGGTTGAGAAAATGTATTATGGTTGTGCTTCCCTCACTGTAGATCAAGCCTTGTCATCCTTCAAAAACAGGCTTTTGTTTTGTTCCTGTCTTCTCGGTCATTCTTGTTGCAATTCGTTGATAATGCCATTGTCAACCTTTAACTGCTGAAACTGATTTTTTTTGCTGACTGTCAGCGTTTTGCTTCTTGTTGTTCTAAAATACGCTAACAATGATAATGTCAAAGTTTTTCTGAAAAATACGTTGATAATGAAAATATAAATGATTTCTGCGAAATGCACTGATAACGAAAATATCAACGATCTCTTGCACTTTCCTGTGCTTATATGCTCATAGACGATTGATAAAAAAATTAGTCTGATAGTGAAATATCAAAATTGAGAAAGATAGCTACCAACCTCTCAGGTGAGGGCACTGGTTGCTTCCTGTAAAATGTCCACCTTATCAATCCTCTGCCTCTTTCTCTGTCTGGTTTCCATGGGGACTTTTTCCTTGGTTTCCTTTGTTTTCTTGGACCTATTTAAACTTATATCTTTCCCTTTATTTATTATTTAGTCCTTTTGTGGAACATTTTCCACATCTATAACCTCCTTGGCAAAGTCTGGGTTTTTCTTCAACTTTATCTTCAACCTTAATTTTTTGAGGGACCTTGTGTGAGGTATTTTCCCACCTTTGAACATTTCAATCAGGGAGAATTCTTCTTCAGCTGGAACTTCTTCATCATGGGGTTTATGGTCAAGCACCTTTCCTTCTTTTTTTCTCTAGTGGTTTCCTTTCTACAGGGGAAGCTTCAGTAGGTATATTTTCAGCATATGGGGAACTCATAATAGGGGGTATTCAACACACTGTATTTTCCTAATCCCATCACTTATTCTAGAATAAAACTTTGTTATTTTATGGAAAGAAGACGAGGGTTTTTCTTCCTTTTTTCGGCCTCTATTTTTCACAATGGGGTTGCCATGATAAGAGGTTCATTCCTAAGGGTTTTTGTCTTGTTTGGTTGCCTTCTTCCTTCCTCTTTTAGATTTAGGGGGCTGGCGTTGAAACCATCCCCAAAATAGGAAATGGATTCACGTTCTACCAGCATTTGCTAATTTATTTTCAATAAATAACTTAATTAAAGATTTGTGATAGATGAAATATGGAGATGGGTCCATTTAGGCCTGAACCCGAGCAACTATGTGCTTGAGACTTTCTAACAAGAAATAACATGTATTCATTCTTTCTTGTCCTACTAGATGAGCTAAGAAATGGAAATGGTATAAATTTACCCAATTAAAACACCCTTCACAAGTGAAATATGACTAGGTATGCATAGTAACCCACGTCATTTATCTTCCATCCAGGATATTTTCACCCTTTCCTTCAAATTTCTTTCCTTGAACTCAGCCTTTAGGAAGAATGGGATATCAATCCCATCCAAGTCATGGATTTTAAAGACCTTTTCTCCATCTGTAGGTAGATTTGTTACCTCTACAAACATCTCCTTTGTCACCTAGAATGAAGTCCCTCCAACCTCCACACGCTAACCCTCAAAACCTTGAGAAAACATGCGAGAAACCTTGTCATGGAAATCATTGCATCTTCGGAAGAATTCCTCCCACCTAGCCTATCAAAAACGTTAATAAATTTTAGGGTAGAACTCCAGAAGTCGAGACCTTTCAGTTCATTTCTGTTAATCTTCCCACTTTTCCCCATTATCTTTACAACTTGGAGATTACATAAATGAGAGACTGAGATTTAATCATGTATCTACGCCGAGTAGTTTAAACTGAACAACTTTCAAGCAATAGAAGTTAACAAAACTTACAAAATGAAATGGTGAAATTACTTATGCGGGAAAAAACAATGATGTTTCAGGTAGAATACTTGATTTATATGTGAAATAATGTTTTAAAACTTTGATAATTACAAAACTAGATGATACCTATTTGACGATAGAAAACCTTCTTTTCAACACGTACCTTTCACCTTCAGATTTATCATGGCATGACCAGGTAATGATTATTTTTTGCTGACGTGGAATGTTTCACAGCATTTCAAAAATCAAAATTCAAATTTTATTTTTGGCGTTGATACTCTAGTTATCAACCAATACCTGATAATGCTGACACTCCCATTGTTAGTGTATTCCTCTAATAATTTTTTGAACATAAAAAACATTTATAGTCCCATTAACAACATTTCTCCTATTTATTACAAAAAATTTCGCTGACATTGTAATTGTTAGCATTTAAAAAATTTCAAACCTAACTAAATGTGATAACAACTGCCTTCATGAGAATGTTGTTGATCATTGATGGCAGCAAGAACCCGACATACCAGAAGCCTATTTATCACAGAAAACCTTTCTTAAAGCAATACTTCAACTTACTCTAAATAAAGAAACCCATCTTTCAAAAACATGCTTTAACAAAGTGTGTTGGGATTTTTTGAAAAAACATAACTATTATGAAACAATTTTTATTCTCTGATAAACATTATCAAAACCTTAGGTCCTTCTCCTCAAGCTTCAATTTCTTTAGAATGCCCATCCACACCTACAAGTACTTTAAAAAATATGGATATTTACAATGAAATTTGAAACATTCTTTGTTCAAGAAATGTAATGTTTCAGGAAACGTCCATTGACTGGACCTCCTAGAAGCAACACTCCTTTCAGATCTTCTAAAATGAAATTGTTCTTACCTTAGAAAGGTGTGATTCTACATGTACCTTTCCATATTTTGTCAAACTTCCCATGATTACCTTTGTCCTCAAAGCAAGCATCCCACTTCAGGACGAGGTCTAGGAAGTTAAAATCATCTTCTTTTTTTCTTTTATCAAAAACTTTCTTGATTTGATTATGAACTTCTTGATACTTTTCATACACCACCTCTATTTCCTCTTATGAATCTGTTAACTAATTTATGCTCCTTTGAAGATGATTTGATTCTTCTCCTAATTCCTGTAAATATATCATAATAGGGATACCAATTGAAACCGAGAATGTAGCATCAACATCGTATACTAATTGAGAACGGGTAGTACATATTGACCTTTTAGTATTGATCTTGTCTTCCCACAAAGAAAACTTGAGCTTTTTATGCCAAGCCTTTTTGTTGTATTCTAACAAATTTTTGATAATTTTGATAAGACTTTTGTTTGAGGACTTAGCTAGTCCATTACCTTGAGGGTAATAGGCTGTGGAATGACTAAGTTTAATATGGTGGAATTACTGACAGGTTTTGGACTACCAAACCTGGAAATATTTTTTTCAAAAAATTGAGTAACAATGAGATCAATAGCTTGCCTTCTTGGAAGTTCCTCAATTCATTTAGTAATGTAATTTGTTCTTGTTAAGATCCATTTTTGTTGTGCCGAGGATTCCATATGAATTTTTCCTATGAAGTCAAGGATCCATTGTTGAAATGGTGCTTCTATAGAAACAACCTTCAAAGGTAGAGACATCAATTTGGATTTGCCTTCAAACAATTGACATTTGTGGTAGACTGCAACTTCCTTTTTGACATCAGAAAAAAAAAACGTAGGCCAGTAGAATCCTATTCTAAAGATATTATCAATAGTAGCCTTCCAGTAATGATTTCCTCCATAGGCTCCTTCATGAAATTATTTGATCATTTCTTTGGCTTCATCTTCTAATAAGCAATTCAATAAGATTCCTTACGGGTCTTTCCAAAATAAATAACCATCTAGAAGACAATATTTAACAGATTTGAGCCTTAAAAATCGAGCTTGAGCTTTATTTGTCCCCGATGGCACTTGTAGATTTTGCAATATGTAAATGACATCAGTATACCATGAACAATTTCTGAAACGATCATCCACTTTAACCATTGACTCATCCTCTGGAAAATATGATAATTCCATAATTGAATTCACATCAAAAGTATCAAGATTTGTTTCAGTCATTAGTCTAGCTAAACCCTGTCCTTTGATTAATTTGGTAGGCTTGATTTCCAAATCAAATTCTAACATCTTAGAAATCCACTTCCCCCTCCTGCCATCACTATCAGGTTGGATCAAAATACTTTTTATTGCAGTGTTTGGTACATAGGCAATCACGTGAGAATGCAGTATAAAGACCCTGAAATCTTTGAGTGATTTAATCAACGCATATGCATGTTTGTCCATTATGTTGTATTTCAGTTCAACATCTCTCAATTCCCTACTAAAAAATGAAATGGGTTGTTCTTGACCTTCCCCATTCTTTTGAAGTAAAACACCAGAGATGGTGTGCTCAAAAGCAAATGAAAAAATTACAAAATCTTTAGAGAAATCTAGACTAGTGAGTAAAGGAGCTTGACCTAAAGAATTTTTGATATCACTAAAGGATGCATTTTCTTGTTTTGTCTATTTAATCTCATTTCTTTTCTTAAGAATGTTTGACATCACCTTCAAAATCGCCACAAAATTTGGGATAAATCTTCGCATAAAATTTACCTTACCAAGAAATGATTGCACTTCTTTCTTGTTTCTTGTTGTTAAATATTTTGTATTGAGGTCACTTGGTTGGGATATATCTTAATTCCCTTATTTTATTCTATGTGACCCAACATCTTCCCCTCCTTCATAGAGAAATGGGATTTTCTCAGATTTAAATAAACTTTAAACTTCTTGCACTTAGTGAAGGCAGTCCTCAAATGTTTTAAATGAGCAGATTCAAAATTTGAAAAGATAGTAATATCATCTAGATAAATTACAACAAACTTATCTCTTTCATCAACAAAAGTGATATCCATCACTCTCTAGAAGGTGGCTTTGACATTCATGAGTCTAAATGGAATTTTTGAATACATAAATTTGCCCCATGGGTGGTTAAGGCAGACTTGTCCTAATCTTTTGGATTAACCAGCATCTGATTATATCCAAAAAACCCATCTAACATAAAAATCCTTTCCGAGCAAACCAATTTTTATAAAATGTGGTCCATTTTTATAAAGGATAATTATCTTTCATTGGGACTTTATTAAAATTTCTGAAATCCATACACAAGTGAATTTCCTAGCGCTTTTTCCTAACTAGTACCAATTTTTCTATGCAATTTGAAAATATTAGTGGGATGATGAATTTTACAACCAATAGTCTCTTCACCTTTTTTTCAATCAGAGGCAACAACTTTGGATTGATCCTTCTTAACTTCTATTTAAAGGGATTCTCATTTTCCTTGAGTGGTATAGTATGTTGGATGACAATTTTGTCATAGACCTTTAAGTCTTCATATCTCCAAGAAAATACATCTGCAAACTCCTTTAACAATTCTGCATACTTTAGCTTCTGCTCTGGTTTCAAAGTGTTAGAAACTTTGACCATCTTTGGATTATCTTCAGTTCCCAAATTGTAATCTTCCATCTCCCCATCACTTGGAAGGATTCTAGGCTTAACTGCCACATCATTTGAATCAAATAATCTCTCTAAAGGAACTAAACCTCTAGGGATTATATTATTACTTAACTGAATTATATCCTATCCAGCAACAATATTCAAGAAGATTTTTGGTAAAATATCTTTCTATGTGCCCTCATCTTCATCTTTGTCAATTGGAGGGATAATAAATTCATCAGTTCTCCTAAGAAATATTCTAATTTTTCGATCATATTCAAAAACCCACCAATGCCTATTATTTTTTGAGATAGAAGGCATATGTCTCACATTGATCTCATATTTTTCATTAGGATAAATAGGAATTCTAAATGCACTAGCAGTTGTTGCTAAAGAGTCTGCAATTCCATTTTCTTCTCTAGGGATGAGAGAGATTTCATGCTCAGAGAAAAATTTGAAAACAAATCCCATACCTCATTCTGGTAGGCTCTCATCCTTGGGTGTCTAGTTTGATAAGTGCCTTTGACTTGGTTCACAATTAGCTTCGAATCTCCAAAAATGTGATTTTCTTCACTTTCTGCTCTCTTAACAAATTCAACCCAATAATCAGAGCTTCATATTATGCCACGTTGTTTGTACAATCAAAATACAATTTGTATGAATGTAACTAAATGGTACAATCTGGCAGAACAATCCAAATTCCTTCCCCAGAACCCTTCTCACAAGTGGAGCCATCAAAATACAAATTCCAAACTTCATATGAAAATATTTGAACCTTTTTTTTTTTTTTTTTTTTCTGAACATAGAACTTAACCTGTTATGATACTTCTCCATCAATACATAAACCATTAAAGAGAATTTGTGATCCTACCTCTTTATCTACTGCTTACATGGGATGATTATCTAGTTGATTTCTAATGCTTACCATATGGGCCATTTGGAATTCCCTATATAACCTTTCTAAATCACCAAACAAAGGGATTGATGTGTAAGACATGTCCATTTGCAATGTTCCTCCTAATTTTGTTGCCCAAGACTAAGACAATAACATTCAAAATCTAGCTAGAATATCTACTACCAGTATGTCCATCATTACACTTTTGGCAGGTATTTGTGACAAAGTTACAACAAGATCTTTTATCATCCCTACAAATTTTAATTTTCTAGAATGAGAGTGTGTCCTTGTAAGGTCTGCTAATATGAAGTACTAGATGGTCCATGAATGGCTTAGGCATCAGGTTATGCGAAGCTCCAGAGTCTAACATAGCATTATGAAGAACCATATCGCGTATGTTCAGACTTACATAGAATGGGGGAACATCATCATTATACTAGTGACATGTAGATCAAAAATAAATTCAGGAGCATTTTCATCTAAATTTAGGGAATCCAGTGAGTTTATATTAATCTGATCACTCTCTAAACTCTTAAACATTGTAAAGGTTTTTTTTCTATACTATTAGTTTCTTAAAAGTTCAGCAAAAGGAATGGATACTTTCAACTTCCTAATTTCACTTTCCAGATTGAATACTGACTGTGTTTTTTTTCCAATTCTTTAATCTCCTTCTTAGCTTCCTCTGCTTTTCTTGTATTGTCCTTCTTAGGCTCCTCTGGTCTCTTTAGTATTTACTTCCTTGAATGAACGTGCTGCTCAACTATTGTCTTTTGTGACAAAGTCTTAATAGGAACATTCCAACCTATGAGATTGTACTGCCTCTGAAAATATTCTACTACATCGTTATAACCCTATTGATAAACTACATAATCACAAATGTGAATGTTATCCTTTTCTCCTGAGCACCTAGTAGAAATATGATGCTCCTCCTTGTTAGAAACAGTTGTGTTTCTTTATCATCAAAACAACATATCTAATGATCTTCTTCCTCAATTACCTCCTCATCAACAAACTGGTGTGGAAATGGAGGCTAAACAATAGTTTGCTAATATGCAACACCCTTCTTCTCTCTTGGGAAATTCTAAGCACCTTGAGGTCTCCTAAAGTTCAAATTTCTCATTCGAGGATGATTTTTAGCCCTTGAAGGAGCTAACTTATCAACCAACTTTTCCATTGTTTTCAACATCACATCAAATTCCAGATCGGGTGAAGAAGATGATTCTTATTTTAACACCACTCTATTATGAGTTTTCATTTTTTCCTTCTTGGCTAGCAATTGGCTTCTATTCCAATTGCATTACTCTGCATTTCTTCTAAAGTGACAGGATTTCTCTCCCGGAGTTGATAAGCCATTTCAACATAAAAATCATCAGGATAATGCAACAAGGCTAATCTAGGAGGTGGTTTTATCTCCACTGGAATTGAATTGTAAATTCTTTTAAATATAGATGTGAATTCTTGAATTGACTCCCATCGATTCCTTTTAAACCTTTATATTCAGCTAAAATATGTAGGGGATTTTTCTTCACTGCCCACCTGGTGAGAAATATCTCTTCAATATGTCGGAAAGTATTGATACTTTCTGTAGCTAAGGATATAAACCATATCTTTACCTCTCTTGGTATACTTTGTGCAAAAAGTCTCAATTTTACATCCTCATGGTCAACCTCTTCTTAATCAATAAAGTCACTAAGTTTGTCTTAGACATGATATTTAGCTGTGTAAAGTCCAGTTCCATCAAACTGAATCAAGCATTGTCCATAATTCAAGGGAAATTCATGTATCAGACCTTGAAGGTTTAAAGGTGCATATCTAGTAGCCATAGCATTGGGAGATGAAATTACATTGACAGTAGGATTTTGGACAACAGATGTCAAAGGAATTAACACTGTTGTGATAGCAGGATTATGGACACCCACAAAAGATTTAGGAGTGGTTGAAGCAAATAAAGATGGAATAAAATGAGGAGCGGTTGAAGACATAGCCGCAACTACCTGGAGTTCTTGGACTTTATTTTCTAATTTCTGAAAATGAGACCAAATCTCGAAATCTTATGGTAATAGTTCTATTTTTGGGATGATAGAACCAGGGGTAAAGGTTTTTAAATTTGTTAGATCAAGGATAGTGTCTAAAAGACTACTTTCAGACTTAGATTTGAGTAAATTACTTTCAAATTTAATATCTAAAAGAAGATCTTCAAGATCTTCAACCTTTATAGGTAGATAATAAGACCTTTCTAAGTAAATCGTACCTAGTTCCTTTGATGTTTTCTTCCTAAAATTTTTTCTGGACTTGACAATATATGGGGTGGATTCAGATCAGGGTTCCTCCAAGTATGGACACCTCTATGAGCCATAACTTCATCAATAAGAACACTTCAGATTATAGTGTGGAGTCACCAGAGAAAACCCATTGCAGCCAAGATGATATGAAAATCTTTGTTTTCCTTCAAAGATCTAATATTCAACAATAAAATCATTTTGTTAAAATATGCCTTTTGTTCCAAAATATCTAAGTTAACCATGATCCTCTTTGAGGTTGAAAGCTAGCCCTTCAACCTAGAGAGGGATCTCTCCCTAAAGTCGACTACTCATAGGCACTAGTATAAGGTTTGAAATTGAGTTTTATGACCATATTTATCTAAGAGTGATTTAATTTGGTTGGGTTATGTGAGGATACTACCATTGGGCATGGACTCTGATCCAATCAGGATTTATATAATTACAGTTTCAATGAGCAAAACAGAAAAGTAGGGTAGTGATAATTCCTTTGACACTTTAAGCAGTTCGGAAGAAAATGAAGGAAAATAGCGTAATGGTTAAGTGAAAAACATTTATTAAATGACCAAGAATAAAGAAAAAGATGTATAAACACATGAATCTAAATTTCAGACACTCAATATTTTAGACATTAGGAAATATAAAATGAAGAAAACACTAATAGGGAATCATAACACGAGAATTTTTGTAAACTTCTCATGAAGACTGTTTTCATTAAAATATGCTCAATAATACACAAGGGATGATATATCTCAAATAAAATCCAACCTTTACTTCTTCTACTATATTTTCTTATATAGATAATACAATAATTGAAACATGTCTGTAGCTCAAAAATAATTACAGTAATCCAATAATAGAAGTATAAATCTCTTAGGTACATGCATCTGAAAATATATTTAAACATATCAAGTTTTTCAAAATCAAAACAACTTGCTAAAAATTATGCTGAAAATGGGGCTGAGAAAATGTATCATGGTTGTGCTTCCTTCACTCTAGATTAGGCCTTGTCATCCTTAAAAAACGAGCTTCTGTTTTGTTCCCGTCTTCTTGATCATTCCTGCTGCAATTCGTTGATAACGTTATTTTCGAGCTTTAACCATCGAAACTAATGTTTTTCACTGATAGTTGCATGTCAGTATTTTCTTTCAAGTTGTTCTTATTAAATACGTTGACAATGACAATGTCAATGCTTTTCTGCAGAATATGTCGATAATGAAAATATCAACGATTTCTGAAAAAAGCGCTGAAAAAATATATTAGTGATCTCCTTGCACTTTCCTGTGCTTATATGCTGACAGATGCTTGATAAAAATCCACTCTGATAGTGAAAGATCAAAACAGAAAAAATATAGCTACCAACCTCTCAGCTAAGGGCATTGTCCACTTCCAATAAAATGTCCACCTTATCCATCCTCCGTCTCTTGCTCTATTTGGTTTCTATTAGTGTTAGTGCTTTCACACTGCCATCAGTGATCAAATTTCTCTTTTTCATTTCATATTAGGTGTCCCATTTTGATGAGTTGCACTCCATTAGGTCATGGATCAACTGATGGTAGGATCCATTCCAGTTTTTTCCCCTCATGACATATATCTGCTGACCTATTTTCATGTGTAATTCAGTCAATGGTTCAAGCCCAAGTTCATTTTCATTTTATTTCATTAAATAGGTGTTTTCATTCTTGTAAAATTTGATGTAATTTTATGGTTTCTATATGTAATAAGTACTCATCAGCTGCTCCTGGTTACCTTGCCAACTCCTACCACTACAAAAGCCAAAACATTCAAGACATCAGCTCATCAGATTTCCAGGGAAAAAGGGTCAAATTTCAACTACAAAAACAGAGCATTTGAAAAAGTCATGCAAACTTTATAAAGTGGGTTTTGAAATGATAAAAATGAAAGGTGAAAAGGCATATAAGGTTCTTTCATGGTTTATGTCATTTCACTTAGAAAACTTGAAGGGATAAGGAAAAAACATGATTTGGAGCAATCATTGAGCAAAAGAGAGAAAAATTTACCAATTTGTGAGAAATCAGGTGGCGCTGTGCATCAGAGGAGTTTTTCCCTTTAGAATTTGAACTGGCACTGTGCATTGGGTTGGAGTTGTGCATCTGTTGGGTGGCGCTACGCATTGAGCTAGCACTGTGCATCTGTTGGGTGGCGCTACACATTGGCTTTGGAGCTGCCAAAACCCCTAAAATCATCTTCAATCACTGCAATTGCCTCATATCACTTCCTATCAAGTAAGTAGAGCCTATTTTCAGTTGAAGCTATGATTTGCATGAATTTTAGTAGTTTATACCTCTCTAAAACTAAACCCTAATTTGTCTCTAAATTACCACATACATTTCAGACCACAACGGTTTATCAGTGTCCTTTTAAACCTATCTTCTAATCCCATCTTCCCTAAGTCCTATTCCCTTCCCCCATTCTCCTAAAACCCTAAATCCCTTACATAAAAAACCCTAATATTCACGTTACAAACCCTACTCATTCCCTTACCTCACACCCTCAATGTTTTGTCTTTTTTTGTAAATCTCTTCATACTCATCTTTCCATCACTCATTAACCCACCACTCATCAATTATCACAAGAGACAACCTTAAACATGGAGAGGGACAGTGAATATGATTTTGAGGAGGACACCCTATGTGACAACTATAGAGAAAGGATCTTGTAGTAGAGAAAACCTCACAAAGGGGGAAAGATAATCAGGGAGGAGTCCATTAGTATGAGGGAACTACTTGCTTGTCCACTCACCATCTCATGCTTTAAACATCAGTCATGTTTTGATTTTTGTGAAATGGTAGAGAGGGTTAACTTCCATCATGAATTAGCAAGACTGTTTGTGACAAACTTGGACAACAATGTGGTTCGTCTTGCCGGGGTTACATTTAATTTATCATCCACCATCATTGCAGAGGCCACAGGAATTCCAAATGTAGTGGAGAAATGGAACAAGAGGCAACATATTAACGGGGAGTATTATGAGCCATACATCAAGGCTAAATACCATGGCAGAATCAGTAGAGTGTTTCCTTTCAGATTTGTGGAGGATTGGTATGCTCCACTCATGAAGCTCATCATTAAGTATTCTACTTGTGAGGGTAGGTTCTGCAGACTATATGCCTACCATATCAAATTGTTGATGCCTTTCACTAGGGTGAAAATGATGAGTATTCCTTACTTTATATGCAAAAACATAGAGAAAAGGACAGTTATTGCAAAGAGGAAACCATATCCACAACAACTCAACAATCTTTACCATTTCTCTATTATTAAAATTATTGTTTTACATCAGCTCAATAAGTTGGGAATGACATGGGAAACCTTCATTTCTCATGATATGTTCAAGGGTCCTCAAATCCTTTTATCACTCCCCCAAGAGGAAGGCGAGCCTTCAGGACAACAAAAGGTTCAAGAAACTGAAACTATGGGGGTACCTATGTTTGTGACCTACGAGAGAGGCACCAGGATGCTCTTTGTAGCTGCCAAGTGATTACTATCTCCACAATGAGTGGAATGGGTCTGGCCTTCATCTACAGACCATAGGGAAATGCTATCTCCACAAGGAGTGGAAGGGGCTTTGCCTTCATCTTAAACTAAACAAGTACAAGTTGGGCAGGACAACAAGTGCAAAGCTAAGGCAAAGATGCATGAGAGTGATGGACAAGAGAGAGCTTTTGATCTTGTTGGCCATGAGTAGACACAAGGAGTAGTTGTCATTGACTTGGATGCTTAGGATCCAAGAACTGTCAAAGACATGATCATCAAGGAGAAAGAGGATGAGATACAAGCTTTGATGGTTAATTTAGAGAGGGCTAAATGGGTCATCAAATATCTTGAGCAAGAAAAAAAATAGGTGACCGACAAACAAGGCCTCATGGAGTTGCAAATGATCAAAGAGAACTAGCAAAAGGCAAAGAAGACAAAGGTCAAGATGACCTCCATTGAACAAGAGATTGAGAAGGACCGAGAGACATGGCTTGAGAGGGTCAATATTCACCTTGAGGGGCTTTTGGAGAAAGCAAATAGAGACAAAAAGATTCTTAGGCGTATGGCTTACCATTATTTGATCCCTAATAGGATATGCAACATGAGGATTAAGCAACTTAATGCAAGATTAAGGAGGCCCTTAAAAAGCAAAAAGAGGGAGGATAAGCTTAATATATTGGCTGATGTTAAACTAGACCAACAAAGTAACAAATGAAGCACCATTGAGCCAAAACTGGGCAAGTTTTGAAGAAATTTTGTCATTTTCAATTTTTTGAATTTTGCAAAACAAGAAATTCTGGTGGATGTACAGTGCCACTGGCGCTGCGCATTTTATTATTGCATCCTTGGGAGAAATGGTTTATAGATTTGGATTTAGTATCAAGAGGCATTAATCCATGAAAGTTTCATCTCATTTGGAGCAAAAATAGGTCACCTAAAGGGCAAAACACACTCAAAAGATGCCCTCTCTGCCACTTTTTGCACCCACAGGAAGTAGTCTTGCTAGAATTTATTTTTGAAGGGGTAAATGACCTCCAAATCAGGAAATTCAAGATGTTTCGAAAACTAGACAGACAAAGATTTCCAGCAAGCTATCTTGGGCATGATTTGGTGGAGTGGAAGGCTTCCAAATGCATGATTGAAGTGGCATTGCGCATTGGATTGATGGTGCTGTGCATAGGGCTATTTTTGTCAATTTTGCTCAAAACTCAAAATTTCTCCCAGTTCGACTACCAGTTGACTTTTTCTCTTCTCCTTGGTAAATTTGGGAAGGTAAATGATGTAATGTGATGTAAATTTTATGAAAAATGACTTGAGGGGGTAGAGACATCAATGAAAGTGGTTTAAAATTGAATGCATCAGTTTCCTTGGTTTTAGAGGCAAGCTGTTCCACTGCCTATTTTCCTGTTCCTAGTTTAGATGTAGTTGAAACAACTCCATAACTCTTGAATTCAACCCTGGATGGATAGCTCATATGGTTTTGGTGCCTATATTATGTACTTTCTTAGTCATTTGCAAAGGTTGGACTCTTGTGGATGCTTTGAGCTTCATTGTACATCACTACAGCAGTATGGCAAGGAAATAAACTAGGTTTTGCAGCTATTTTTGTGGGATTCTTGTGGTAATATGTTTTGGCAGTATTTATCCTTTTTTATTAGTTTCTCTTAGGTTTTATATGTGCCAGCATCTATTTCTTTCTTGTTAACTAAATGAATCAAGATAGATAGGTGGAATCCATTGATATCAGTGCTCTGCCTTGGGAACACATTTACTTTTTAATGTTTTCTGTTGTTTCAAGAGGACTCATGACCTTTTTCATGCCCTCCTCAGCCCCTCACTAGACTTATACTTACCATCACACTCAAATCCAAGTGCCAAACACTTACCTACCTCACCCCATAGAACATCCTGCAATTCTGAGTCGATTTCCCTGAACCAAAGCTGCCTGCTCCATTTGATCCAGCAACGCAACTTTCAAAATCAACCAAAAACCCTAGAGCTACTATAACTAGCCTAAAATCCATATTCAATTCAATCATCTCAACTGAGATTGACAAGGAGAGAGCCCTCTCCCGCCCTGGTAGGGCTAGCTACCAGGTTAAGTGTGGTTTGTGGTTATCTTAGGATTTCCTCCCATCAGCCCGAGGTCAATCTAGGCTCTAACGTAGTGGCGACCATAATGGGGAAGAAAGATAAATCACCCCAATACAATTGAGAAGTTCTAAACTTTTGAATGATAGGTTTAGAATTCAGTAGGCTGAAAATTGCAAAGTTGTAAAGCAATAGCATAATCTTGAGAATTTCTGAACACACTGGCTTCAAGAATATACACCAGGTCCAATCTCGATCCCGATCCTCCTGCCATCTTTGAAAATCCTAATCTTATTCCCAGGATCATTAGACAAGAGAGTTTATCAAGTCCTAGACCGGTTTTCAGATCTCATTCATACCCTGTGAAGTGGTTGTTCCTCGAAGATCTTCCTTTTGACGAACAATTTGGTCTATCCTTGTTTAGAACCACATCGGACAATGAATTGCTTGACATAGTTGTAGACCCAAAATTCATTAAAGAGCTTGAAATCGAAAAGGCAAAATTGATAAGTAACCGCAATCTTCAAAACTCTCCTCAGTCATCTATCACCACTGATCGAATTCCTAAACTCTCTGATTTGGCTTCAACATCGTTTCCCTAATTATCATTTCCTTATATTTCAGAGAATCATTCGACACCTCCATTCATACCTTAAATCCCTAAACATCCTGTCATTACTCCTCAAACACCCGTCACTTCCGTGACATCAAATCCTCCTGTTGTCACAAATCCGTTAGTTACCTCAACATTAGTTTCAAATCTGACACGTGCCATGGCTGCCAGATATGCACCTCTCGTTCTACCTCAAAATTTGGATGTTATGCCTATTGATTACCAAAGTAAGATGCCATTGTTTGATGCTACTCAAGGTATTACAGCGCAACAACATCTTGATAGGATGAACGACTTCTATGACTCCATGAGGTAGATGAAGAAAATGTGACCATGTGATTATTTGTGCAAAGTTTTGGAGGTGAGGCTCGAAAGTAGTTTAGAGCATTACTAGCGGGATCCATCAACACTTTGCCAATTCTACATAGACAACTCCTAGACTGATGGGAGGTAAAGAAAAATCCACTCCAAATTCTTTGTGAGTATGAAAATATAAAAAGGAATGTAGGTGAAAGTGTCCAAGATTACTGTGTAAGGTTCAATACAGTTTATAATGCTATTCTAGCTAACATTAAGCCACCAATGGGGTTAGCATTGATCAACTTTCCTGATGGCTTCAATGCTGATATGGCATATCAGTTGAGAGAAAGAGATCCTACCACACTTGAGGACATGCAAAAGAATGCAGTAAGTGTAGAGGAAAACCTGCTGGCCAAGAGAGCAAGGATGAACACTAAAAATAAGGTGACCATAAAGGAAGAAGCATCTTCTTCAGATGTTAAAGCAGATCATATACTTTGGAAAATCGAGAAGATGTTTGATCGGATGAAAATTGTAGACAAGTCTGAAAACACAATTAGAAATCCAAACTTCAGAGGACAGCAGCAACCTCAGTTAAGGATTGGTTGAAGCAAATAAATATGGAATAAAATAAGGAAAGTTTTAAGACTTAGCCACAACTACTTAGAGTTCCTAGAACTTCTGTTCTAATTTCTGAAAATGAGACCAAATCTCAAAATCCGGTGGTAATAGTTCTAATTTTGGGATGACAAAACCAATGGTAAAGGTTTTTAATTTCTTTCCAATCCTTTAATCTCCTTCTTAGTTTCTTCTACTTTACTCAGACTGTCCTTCCTAGGCTCCTCTGGTCTCTTTAGTATTTTCTTCCTTGAATCAACTTGATGCTCAATTGTTGTTTTTTGTGACGGGGTCTTAATAGTAACATTCCTACCTTTAAGATTGTACTGCCTTTGAAAATATTCTACTACATTGTTATAACCTTGTTGATAAACTACTGAATCAAAAATGTGAATGTTATCCTTTTCTCCTGAGCACCTAACAGAAATATCATGCTCCTCCTTGGTAGAAAACACTTGTGTTTCTTTATCATCAAAACATCCAATCTGATGATCTTCTTCCTCAGTGACCTCCTCATCAACAAATCCCTCTGGAAAAGGAGGTTGAATAATAGCTTGTTGATATTCAACACCCTTCTTGTCTCTTGGACGATTTTGAGCACCTTGAGGTCTCTTGAAGTTCAGATTTCTCACTTGAGGTTGATTTTTAGCCCTGGAAGGAGTTAGCTTATCAACCAAATTTTCCATTGTTTTCAACATCACATCAAATTTCAGATCGGGTGAAGAAGATGATTCTTCTTTGAACACCACTCTCTTCTCAATTTTCATTTTTTCCTTCTTGGCCAACAAATTGGCTTCTACTCCAATTGCATTACTCTACATTGCTTCTAAAGTGACAAGATTTCTCTCCCAAAGTTGATAAACCATTTCGACATAATAACTGTCAGGATAATGCAACAAGGCTAATCTAGGAGGAGGTTTTATCTCAGCTGGAATTGAATTGTAAAATCTGTTAAATCTGGTTGTGAATTCTTGAACTAAATCCCCTTCTTAAACTTTCATATTCAACTAAAATCTATACCATCTCCTCCCACCTGGTTATAAATATTTGTTCAAACTGATGGAAAGTATTGATACTTGTTGCAGATAAGGATCTAAACCATCTCTTTACCTCTCCTCATAGCCTTTGTGCAAAAATTCTCAATTTTACATACTCATAGTCAACCTCCTCTAAATCAATAAAGTCATTAAGTTTGTCTACATGTTGTTGAGTTGTGTAAAGTATAGTGCCATCAAACTGGATCAAGAATTTCCCATAATTCAAGATAAGGTCATGTATTCGACCTTGAAGTTTTAAAGGTGCATATCTAGTAGCCATATGGCTGAGAGATGAAATTACACTCACATTAGGAGTTTGGACAATAAATGTTAAAGGCACTAAGATTGTTTTGATAGCAGGATTATGGACAACCATAAAAGACAGTGCAGTGGTTGAAGAAAATAAAGATGGAATAACATAAGGAAAGGTTGCAGACTTAGCCACAACTACCTAGAGTTCCTAGACTTTCTATTATAATTTATGAAAATAAGACCAAATCTGAAAACCTTGTGGTAATAGTTCAAATTTTGGGATGACAGAACCAGGGGTAAAGGTTTTTAAATTTGTTGGATCAAGGACAGTGTATGAAAGACTACTTTCGGACTTAGATCCAAGTAAATTAATTTCAAATTTAATGTTTAACAACAAAACCTCAAGAGCTTCAACCTTTATAGGTGGAGAATATGACCTTTCTAATTAAATCGTGCCTGATTCCTTTGGAGTTCTCCTCCTGAGCAATTTTTCTGGGCTCAACAAAATCTAGGGTGGATTTGGATCAGGGTTCATCCACGTATGGATGCCTCTATGAGCCATAAATTCATCAATAAGAACACTTCATATTATAGTGTGGAGTCGCCAAATAAAACACCTTGCAGCCAAACTAATATACAAATCTCTTTTTTCCCTCAGATATATAATATTCAACAATAAAATCATTTGGGGAAAATAAGCCTTCCGTTCCATGACAACTGCACCAAAATTTTATCTCTTAGAGAAGATCTTGGCTGTGGGAAAAACTCTAAGGTAACCCTGAATCTCTTTGAGGTTGAAAGATGACCCTTCAGCTTGGAGAGGGATCTCTCCCTAAACTAAACTAATCAAGGTCACAGTAGTAGAAGGTTTTCAATTGAGTCCTATGACCATATTTATCTAAGAATGATTAGATTTGGTTAGGTTGTGTGAGAATACTACCATTGGGCATGGAATTTGACCCAATCAGGCTTTATATATTTATGGTTTCAATGTGTTAAACACAAAAGAAAGGTAGTGATAATTCCTTTGACACTTTAAGGAATTTAGAAGAAAATGAATGAAACTAGTGCAATGGTTAAGTGAACAACATTTATTAAATACCCGAGACTAAAGAAAAAGGTGCATAAACATATGAATCCCAATTTCATGCACTCAATATTTCAGACATGAGGAAATATAAAACGAAGAAAAGACTGATAGGGAATCATAACATGAGAATTTTTGTAAATTGCTCATGAAGATTGTTTTCATTAAAATCTAGTGAATAATACACAAGGGATGATATATCTCAAATAAAATCCAATCCTTACTTCTTCTATTGTCTTTTCTTATATAGATAATACAATAACTGAAACATGTTTGTAGCTAAAAAATAGTTACAGTAAACCAATAATAGACATATAAAGTTTTTCAAAATCAAAACAAACTGGTACAAATTATGTTGAAAATGAGGTTGAGAAAATGTATTATGGTTGTGCTTCCCTCACTCTAGATCAAGCCTTGTCATCCTTCAAAAACAGGCTTTTGTCTTGTTCCTGTCATCTCGGTCATTCTTGCTGCAATTCGTTGATAATTCCATTGTCAACCTTTAACTGTTGAAACTGATTTTTTTTGCTGATTGTCAGTGTTTTGCTTCTTGTTGTTCTAAAATACGCTAACAATGATAATGTCAAAGTTTTTTCTGAAAAATACGCTGATAATGAAAATATAAACGATTTCTATGAAATGCACTGATAACGAAAATATCAACGATATCTTGCGCTTTCTTGTGCTTATATGCTCATAGATGATTGATAAAACAATCAGTCTGATAGTGAAAGATCAAGACTGAAAAAGATAGCTACCAACCTCTCAGGTGAGGGCACTGGCTACTTCCAGTAAAATGTCCACCTTATCAAATCTCTGCCTCTTTCTCTATCTGGTTTCCATGGGGACTTTTTCCTTGGTTTCCTTTGTATTCTTGGACCTATTTAAACTTATATCTTTCCCTTTATTTATTATTTAGTCCTTTAGTGGAACATTGTCCACATCTATAACCTCCTTGGCAAAGTCCGGCTTTTTCTTCAACTTTATCTTCAACCTTACTTTTTTAAGGACCTGGTGTGAGGTATTTTCCCACCTTTGAACATTTCAATCAGGGAGAATTCTTCTTCAGCTGGAACTTCTTCATCATGGGGTTTATGGTCAAGCACCTTTCCTTCTTTTTTTCTCTCTAGTGGTTTCCTTTCTACAGGGGAAGCTTCAGTAGGTATATTTTCAGCATACGGGGAACTCATAATAGGGGGTATTCAACAGACTGTATTTTCCTAATCCTATCACTTATTCTAGAATAAAACTTGGTTATTTTATGGAAAGAAGATGAGGGTTTTTCTTCCTTTTTTCGGCCTCTATTTTGCACAATGGGGGTGCCATGATAGGAGGTTCATTCCTAAGGGTTTTTGGCTTGTTTGGTTCCCTTCTTCCTTCCTCTTTTAGATTTATGGGGATGGCGTTGAAACCATCCCCAAAACAAGAAATGGATCCATGTTCTACCAGCATTTTAATTGATTTTCAATAAATAACTTAATTAAAGATTTGTGGTAGATGAAATATGGAGATGGGTCCGTTCAGGCCTGAACCCGATCAACTATGTGCTTGAGACTTTCTAACAAGAAATAACATGTATTCATTCTTACTTGTCCTACTATATGAGCTAAGAAATGGAAATGGTATAAATTTACCCAATTAAAACGCCCTTCACAAGTGAAATATGACTAGGTAATGCATAGTAACCCACGTCATTGATCTTCCATCCAGGATATTTTCACCCTTTCCTTCAAATTTCTTTCCTTGAAATCAACCTTTAGGAAGAATGGGATATCAATCCCATCCAAGTCATGGATTTTAAAGACCTTTTCTCCATCTGTAGGTAGATTTGTGACCTCTACAAACATCTCCTTTGTCACCTAGAATGAAGTCCCTCCAACCTCCACACGCTAACCATCGAAACCTTGAGAAAATGCACGAGAAACCTTGTCATGGAAATCAGTGCATCTTCGGAAGAATTCCTCCCACCTAGCCTATCAAAAATGTTGCTAAATTTTAGGGTAAAACTCTAGAAGTCGGGACCTTTCGGTTCATTTCTGTTAATCTTCCCACTTTTCCCCATTATCTTTACAACTTGGAGATTACATAGATGATAGACCGAGATTTAATTATGTATCTACGTTGAGTAGTTTAAACTGAACAACTTTCAAGTATTAATGACAACTTTCAAGTATCCCCTTTTTAAACCTTATAAGTATTAATGACATAGTTAATAACAAATTATTGAATAAATATTGATTAATTTATGAATAAAAATTATCGATGTAGTTATAAGAGGTGATCTAATTTTACCAATGGACCATTAGGTTTAAATGGTAAGTAAGAAATTATTATTAATAAGTATATGATATACCAATAGTATTGAGTTAGTTTGTGTTAGTTATTTTTATAGATATACATTTATTAATAAACATAAATTAATATATTTACCTAATGTAACTAATTTCTAAGAATAATAAAGATTTAACAAGAATGCTATTTATTTGCTTTAATAATATTGGAATTATAAATTAGTAGGTAAATATAAGCTATTTAATAAATATAATTTATTATATATAACTTATTGTTTAATTTCGAATGGGCCATTATAATTAAATAATAAATAAAAATAAAATAATATATGTTACCAATGGACCATTAGATTGAAATAATTATTGAATAAAAATATACAATTAGCTAATGAAACTATATTCTAAGAATAATAGTAATTTAAAACTATTTGTTTATTTTTAAATAATGTTGGAATAATAATAAATATAGATTATTTAATAAAGATGAATTATTTATTAATTTATTGACCATTATATTTAAATAATAAATATGGATTATATAAATATTATATGAATTCTTTTAAATTTTAGCTAATTTTTAATAAAAATAAATTATATATTATTTGTTTCTTTTAATATATTATTTACCTGATTTAGCTGTTTTCTAAGAATAGTAAGAATTAAATTTATCAAGAATTTTAGTGGTTTGACTTTGGTCATTAGGTCAAAATTAGCCGTTGGCAATATAGCCGTTGGAGTCTCTGCACGCTCTATTTAATCAAGCTAAGCCGGATTGGTTCTTCAACTTGTCCTGACGATGAACCACACTGGTTGGTTCGAAACACGTCGACAAAAGATTGGTTATGTGATTTTGCCGAAGAGTTTCTGAACAACTTTCAAGCAATAGAAGTTAACAAAACTTACAAAATGAAATGGTGAAATTACTTATAAGGGAAAAAACAATGATGTTTCAAGTAGAATACTTGATTTACAGGTGAAATAATGTTTTAAAACTTCGATAATTACAAAACTAGATCTTACCTCTTTGACGATAGAAAACCTTTTTTTCGACACGTACCTTTCACCTTCATATTTATCATGGCATGACCAGGTAATGATTATTTGTTGCTGACGTGGAATGTTTCACCGCATTTCAAAAATCAAAAATCAAATTTATTTTTGGTGTTGATACTCTAGTTATCAACCAATACTTGATAATGCTGACACTCCCATTGTTAGTGTATTCCTCTAATAATTTTTTGAACATAAAAAACATTTATAGTCCCATTAACAACATTTCTCCTATTTATTACAAAAAATTTCGCTAACATTGTAATTGTTAGCATTGAAAAAATTTCAAACCTAACTAAATGTGATAACAACTGCCTTCACGAGGATGTTGTTGATCATTGATGGCAGCAAGAACCCGAAATTCCAGAAGCCTATTTATTACAGAAAACCTTTCTTAAAGCAATACTTCAACTTACTCTAAATAAAGAAACTCATCTTTCAAAAACATGCTTTAACAAAGTCTGTTGGGATTTTTTGAAAAAACATAACTATTATGAAACAATTTTTATTCTTTGATAAACATTATCAAAACCTTAGGTCCTTCTCCTCGAGCTTCAATTTCTTTAGAATGCTCATGCACACCTTCAAGTACTTTAAAAAATATGGATATTTTCATTGAAATTTGAAACATTCTTTGTTCAAGAAATGTAATGTTTAAGAAAACGTCCATTAACTAGACCTCCTAGAAGCAACACTCCTTCCAGATCTTCTAAAATGAAATTGTTCTTACCATAGAAAGGTGTGATTCTATATGTACCTTTCCAGATGTTGTCAAACTTCCCATGCTTACCTTTGTCCTCAATGCGAGCATCCCACTTCAAGACTAGGTCTAGGCACTTAAAATCATCTTCTTTTGTCTTTTTATCAAAAACTTTCTTGATTTGATTATGAACTTCTTGATACTTTTCATACACCATCTCTCTTTCCTCTTGTACCTCTATTAACTAATTTATCCTCCTTTGCAGATGATTTGATTCTTCTCCTAATTCCTATAAATATCTCATAACAGGGATTCCAATTGAAACCGAGAATGTTGCATCAACATCATATACTAACTGAAAAGGGGTAGTACCTATTGACCTTTTAGTATTGATCTTGTCTTCCCACAAAGAAAACTTAAGTTTTGTATGCCAAGCCTTCTTGTTGTCTTCTAACAAATTTTTGATAATTCTGATAAGACTTTTGTTTGAGGACTCAGCTAGTCCATTACCTTGAGGGTAATAGGTTGTGGAATGACTAAGTTTAATATGGTGGAATTACTGATAATATTTTTTTTTGGACTACCAAACCTAGAAATATTTTTTTCTAAAAATTGAATAACAATGAGATCAATAGATTTCCTGCTTGGAAGTGCCTCAATCCATTTGGTAAAGTAATTTGTTCTTGTTAAGATCCATTTGTGTTGTGCTGAGGATTCCATATGAATTTTTCCTATGAAGTCAAGGCCCCATTGTTGAAATGGTGCTTCTATAGAAATGGCCTTCAAAGGTAGAGACATTAATTTGGATTTGCCTTCAAACAATTGACATTTGTGGTAGACTGCAACTTCCTTTTTGAAATCATAAAAAAAACGTAGGCCAGTAGAATACTACTCTCAAG
Source organism: Pinus tabuliformis (assembly GCA_031772625.1). Lineage (NCBI taxonomy): Eukaryota > Viridiplantae > Streptophyta > Pinopsida > Pinales > Pinaceae > Pinus > Pinus tabuliformis. The sequence goes on along the minus strand of CM062813.1, from coordinate 1,146,074,052 downwards.
ATATTATCAACAGTAGCCTTCCAGTAATGATTTCCTCCATAGGCTCCTTCATGAAATTATTTGATCATTTCTTTGGCTTCATCTTCTAATAGGCAATTCAATAAGATTCCTTACGGGTCTTTCCAAAATAAATAACCATCTAGAAGACAATATTTAACAGATTTGAGCCTTAAAAATCGAGCTTGAGCTTTATTTGTCCCCGATGGCACTTGTAGATTTCGCAATATGTAAATGAAATCAGTATACCATGAGCAATCTCTAAAATGATCATCCACTTTAACCATTGACTCATCCTCTGGAAAATATGATAATTCTGTAATTGAATTCAAATAAAGATATCAAGATTTGTTTTAGTCATCAGTATAGTTAAACCCCATCCTTTGATGAATTTGGTAGGATCGATTTCCAAATCAAATTCTAACATATTATAAATCCTCTTCCCCCTCCTACCATCACTAGCAGGTTGGATCAGAATGATTTTTATTGCAGTGACTGGTACATAGGCAATCATGTGAGAATACAGTATAAATACCCTGAAATCTTTGAGTGATTTAATCAACGCATATGAATGTTTATCAATTATGTTGTATTTCAGTTCAACATCTCTCAATTCCCTACTAAAAAATGAAATGGGTTGTTCTTGACCTTCCCCATTCTTTTGAAGTAAAACACCAAAGATGGTGTGCTCAAAAGCAAATGAAAAAATTACAAAATCTTTAGAGAAATCTGGACTAGTGAGTAAGGAGCTTGACCTAAAGAATTTTTGATATCACTAAAGGATGTATTTTATTGTTTAGTCCATTTAATCTCATTTCCTTTCTTAAGCATGTTTGACATCACCTTCAAAATCTCTACAAAATTTGGGATAAATCTTCGCAGAAAATTTACCTTACCTAGAAATGACTGCACTTCTTTCTTGTTTCTTGGTTGTTCAATATTTTGTATTGATGTCACTTGGTTGGGATCTATCTTAATTCCCTCCTTTTATACTATGTGACCCAACAACTTCCCCTCCTTCATAGTGAAATGGGATTTTTTCGGATTTAAAGAAACTTCGAACTTCCTGCACTTAGTGAAGGTTGTCCTCAAATGTTTTAAATGAGCATATTCAAATTTTGAAAAGATAGTAATATCATCTAGATAAATTACAACAAACTTCTCTATTTCATCAACAAAAGTGATGTCCATCACTCTCTAAAAGGTGGCTTTGACGTTCATGAGTCTAAATGGCATTTTTGAATAAATAAATTTGCCCCATTGGGTGGTTAAGGCAGACTTGTCCTAATCTTTTGGATTAACCAGTATCTGATTATATCCAAAAAACCCATCCGACATAAAAATCCTTTCCGAGCAAACCAATTTTTATAAAATGTGGTCCATTTTTTATAAAGGATAATTATCCTTCATTGGGACTTTATTAAAATTTCTGAAATCCATACACAAGTGAATTTCCTGGCTCTTTTTCCTAACTAGTACCAATTTTTCTATGCAATTTGAAAATATTAGTGGGATGATGATTTTTACAACCAATAGTCTCTTCACCTTTTTTTCAATCAGAGGCAACAACTATGGATTGATCCTTCTTAACTTCTGCTTAAAGGGATTCTCATTTTCCTTGAGTGGTATAATATGATGGATGACAATTTTGTCGGAGAACTTTAAGTCTTCATATCCCAAAGAAAATACATCTACAAACTCCTTTAATGATTCTACATGCTTTAGCTTCTTCTCTCGTTTCAACGTGTTAGAAAATTTGACCATCTCTGGATTATCTTCAGTTCCGAAATTATAATCTTCCATCTCCCCATCACTTGGTAGGATTCTAGGCTTAACTGCAATGTCATTTGAATCAAATAATCTTTCTAAAGGAACTAAACCTCTAGGGATTATATTCTTACTTAACTGAATTATATCCTGTCCAGTAACAATATTCAAGAATATTTTTGGTAAAATATCTTTCTATGTGCCCTCATCTTCATCTTTGTCAATTGGAGGGATAATAAATTCATCAGTTCTCCCAAGAAATATTCTAAATTTTCGATCATATTCAAAAACCCACCAATGCCTAGTATTTTTTCAGATAGAAGGCATATGTATCACATTGATCTCATATATTTCATTAGGATAAATAGGAATTCGAAATGCACTAGCAGTTGTTGCTAAAGAGTATGTAATTCAATTTTCTTCTCTAGGGATGAGAGAGATTTCAAGCTCAGAGAAAAATTTGAAAACAACTCCCATACCTCATTCTTGTATGCTCTCCTCCTTGGGTGTCTAGTTTGATAAGTGCCTTTGACTTGGTTCACAATTAGCTTCGAATCTCCAAAAATGTGATTTTTCTTCACTTTCTGTTCTCTTAACAAATTCATCCCAATAATCAGAGCTTCATATTATGCCACGTTGTTTGTACAATCAAAATACAAATTGTATGAATGTAACTAAATGGTACAATTTGGAAAAAAAATCCAAATTCCTTCCCCAGAACCCTACTTACAAGTGGAGCCATCAAAATACAAATTCCAAACTTCATATGTAAATATTTGAACCTTTTTTCTTTTTTTCTTTTTTCTGAACATAGACCTCAACCTGTTATGATACTTCTCCATCAATACAAAAATCATTAAAGAAAATTTGTGATCCTACCTCTGTATCTACTGCATAAATGGGATGATTATTTGGTTGATTTCTAATGCTTACCATATGGGCCATTTGGAATTCCCTATATAACCTTTTTAAATCACCAAACAATGGGATTGATGTATAAGACATGTCCATTTGCAATGTTCCTCCTAATTTTGTTGCCCAAGACTGAGACAATAACATTCAAAATCTAGCTAGAATATCTACTACCAGTATGTCCATCATTACACTTTTGGCAAGTATTTGTGACAAAGTTACAACAAGATCTTTTATCATCCCTACAAATTTTACTTTTCTAGAATCAAATGAGAGTGTGTGCTTGTAAGGTCTGCTAATACGAAGTACTAGATGGTCCATGAATGACTTAGGCATCAGGTTATGCGAAGCTCTAGAGTCTAACATAGCATTATGAAGAATCATATCGTGTATGTTCAGACTTACATAGAATGGGGGAACATCATCATTTATACTAGTGACATGTAGATCAAGAATAAATTCAAGAGCATCGTCATCCAAATTTAGGGAATCCAGTGAGTTTATGTTAATGTGATCACTCTCTAAACTCTTAACCATTGTAAAGATTATTTTTCTATACTATTAATTTCTTAAAAGTTCAGCAAAAGGAATGGATACTTTCAACTTACTAATTTCACTTTCCAGATTGAAAACTGACTGTGTTTTTTCCAATTCTTTAATCTCCTTCTTAGCTTCTTCTGCTTTTCTTGGATTGTCCTTCTTAGGCTCCTCTGGTCTCTTTAGTATTTCCTTCCTTGAATGAACGTGCTGCTCAACTATTGTCTTTTGTGACAAAGTCTTAATAGGAACATTCCGACCTATGAGATTGTATTGCCTCTGAAAATATTCTACTACATTGTTATAACACTATTGATAAACTACTTAATCACAAATGTGAATGTTATCCTTTTCTCCTGAGCACCTAGTAGAAATATCATGCTCCTCCTTGTTAGAAACACTTGTGTTTCTTTATCATCAAAACATCCAATCTAATGATCTTCTTCCTCAATTACCTCCTTATCAACAAACCCATGTGGAAATGGAGGCTAAACAATAGTTTGCTAATATGCAACACCCTTCTTCTCTCTTGGGAATTTCTGAGCACCTTGAGGTCTCCTAAAGTTCAAATTTCTCACCCGAGGTTGATTTTTATCCCTGGAAGGAGTTAGCTTATCAACCAACTTTTCCATTGTTTTCAACATCACATCAAATTTCAGATCGGGTGAAGAAGATGATTCTTATTTTAACACCACTCTATTATGAGTTTTCATTTTTTCCTTCTTGCCCAACAATTGGCTTCTACTCCAATTGCATTACTCTGCATTTCTTCTAAAGTGACAGGATTTCTCTCCCGGAGTTGATAAGCCATTTCAACATCAAAATCATCAGGATAATGCAACAAGGCTAATCCAAGAGGAGGTTTTATCTCAACTGGAATTGAATTGTAAACTCTGTTAAATCTGGTTGTGAATTCTTGAACTGACTCCCCTGGATTCCTTTTAAACCTTCATATTCAGCTAAAATCTGTAGGGGATTTTTCTTCACCTCCCACCTGGTGAGAAATATCTGTTCAAACTGTTGGAAAGTATTGATACTTGCTGCAGGTAAGGATATAAACCATATCTTTACCTCTCTTGATATACATTGTGCAAAAAGTCTCAATTTTACATCCTCATGGTCAACCTCTTGTTAATCAATAAAGTCATTAAGTTTGTCTACATGTTGTTTAGCTGTGTAAAGTCCAGTTCCATCAAACTGAATCAAGCATTGTCCATAATTCAAGGGGAGGTCATGTATCAGACCTTGAAGGTTTAAAGGTGCATATCTAGTAGCCATAGGGTTGGGAGATGAAATTACACTGACAATAGGAGTTTGGACAACAGATGTCAAAGGAATTAACATTGGTGTGATAGCAGGATTATGGACACCCAAAAAATATTTAGGAGTGGTTGAAGCAAATAAATATGGAATAAAATGAGGAGAGGTTGAAGACATAGCTGCAACTACTTGGAGTTCTTGGACTTTATTTTCTTATTTCTGAAAATGAGACCAAATCTCGAAATCTTATGGTAATATTTCTATTTTTGGGATGACAGAACGAGGGGTAAAGGTTTTTAAATTTGTTAGATCAAGGATAGTGTCTAAAAGACTACTTTCAGACTTAGATTTGAGTAAATTACTTTCAAATTTAATATCTAAAAGAAAATCTTCAAGATCTTCAACCTTTATAGGTAGATAATAAGGCCTTTCTAAGTAAATCGTACCTAATTCCTTTGGTGTTTTCTTCCTAAACAATTTTTCTGGACTTGACAATATATGGGGTGGATTCAGATCAGGGTTCCTCCGAGTATGGAGACCTCTATGAACCATAACTTCATCAATAAGAACACTTTAGATTATAGTGTGGTGTCACCAGAGAAAACCCATTGCAGCCAAGATGATATGCAAATCTTTGTTTTCCTTCAAAGATCTAATATTCAACAATAAAATCATTTGGTTAAAATATGCCTTTTGTTCCAAAATATCTAAGTTAACCATACCCTCTTTGAGGTTGAAAGCTAGCCCTTCAACCTAAAGAGGGATCTCTCCCTAAACTCGGCTACCCAAAGACACTAGTATAAGGCTTGAAATTGAGTTTTATGACCATATTTATCTAAGAGTTATTTAATTTGGTTGGGTTATGTGAGGATACTACCATTGGGCATGGAATCTGATCCAATCAAGATTTATATAATTACAGTTTCAATGAGAAAAACACAAAAGTAGGGTAGTGATAATTCCTTTGACAATTTAAGTAGTTTGGAAGAAATGAAGGAAAATAGTGTAATGGTTAAGTGAAAAACATTTATTAAATGATTGAGAATAAAGAAAAAGATGTATAAACATATGAATCTAAATTTCAGACACAATATTTTAGACGTTAGGAAATATAAATGAAGAAAACACTGATAGGGAATCATAACACGAGAATTTTTGTAAACATCTCATGAAGACTGTTTTCATTAAAATATGCTCAATAATACACAAGTGATGGTATATCTCAAATAAAATCCAGCCTTTACTTCTTCTACTATATTTTCTTATATAGATAATAAAATAACTAAAACATGCCTGTAGCTCAAAAATAATTACAGTAATCCAATAATAGAAGTATGAATCTCTTACGTATATGCACATGAAAATATATTCAAACATATCAAGCTTTTCAAAATCGAAACAACTTGCTAACAATTATGCTGAAAATGGGGCTGAGAAAATTTATCATGGTTGTGCTTCCTTCACTCTAGATTAGGCCTTGTCATCCTTCAACAACGAGCTTCTGTTTTGTTCCCATCTTCTCGATCATTCCTGCTGCCATTCGTTGATAACGTTATTTTCAAGATTTAACCGTCGAAACTAATGTTTTTCACTGATAGTTGCATGTCAGTATTTTCCTTCAAGTTGTTCTTATTAAATACGTTGACAATGACAATGTCAATGTTTTTATGCAAAATATGTCGATAATGAAAATATCAACGATTTCTAAAAAAAGCGCTGAAAACAAAAATATCAGCGATCTCCTTGCACTTTCCTATGCTTATATGCTGATAGATGCTTGATAAAAAATCCACTCTGATAGTGAAATATCAAAACAGGAAAAAGATAGCTACCAACCTCTCAGCTAAGGGCATTTTCCACTTCCAATAAAATGTCCACCTTATCCATCCTCCGCCTATTGCTCTATTTGGTTTCTATTAGTGTTAGTGCTTTCACACTGCCATCAGTGATCAAATTTCTCTTTTTCATTTCATATTAGGTGTCCCATTTTGATGAGTTGCACTCCATTAGGTCATGGATCAACTTATGGTAGGATTCATTCCAGTTTTTGCCCCTCATGACATATATCTGCTGACCTATTTTCATGTGTAATTCAGTCAATGGTTCAAGCCCAAGCTCATTTTCATTTTATTTCATTAAATAGGTATTTTCATTCTTGTAAAATTTGTTGGCATTATGATGCATGTGTTGTACTTGATGGCAACCCACCCATAGAAGAACTACATAAGAGATATCATATGGGCCATAATACATGGGATGTAGAGCAGATTCATCAGGGAATCCAAGCCATAAGAAAAGAGGCGCAGATGGAGCAAGAGGAGCCAAGAGGAGCCAAGAGGAGACAAGAGGAGCTATATATATGTATATGTCACATATATATATGCCAAAGAAGAGGAGCATACACAGCTATCGGGAGCCTATCGGAGTAAGAAAGGCACTCTCATATGCAAGGAGGTCTTTGGAAGACACTACCAAGCCAGAAGAGCATATCGGGAGCTTATCGGGAGCCATCGGGAGCAACAGACAGAACTATTGGGAGCGCAGACAGAGCCATCGGGAGAACAGAAGAAGTTATTGTCAGCCATTGAGCCATTGGGAGCTTATCGGAGCAATAGAGGCACATTCTCATATATAAAAAGCTTATCGGGAAGAATCGGGCTTATATAACCCTTGGATGCATGCTTAATCATTATCGGGAGTCATCAGGCCATATATGCATGCTTTAACTCTATCGGGAGTTGTTCGCGCGATCAAATCCCATATATGCATTCATTAATACTATCGGGAGGTGTTTGGGCGCTTAAAAACACACACACACACACACACACACACACACACACACACACACACACACACACACACACACACACATATATATATATATATATATATATATATATATATATATATATAGATATATATATGTATGTATGTATTACATAATAAACAATAGCATGTATGCATTTCCCCCTTTCGGCAGATAAACACAGTTATATGTGTTAATACATGTATTTCGGCATATATGCGCATCAATGGTTCGGGTATGTAACACCGTTGAAACCTTCGACTGCATTGGACCCGACGGCATATCGCTTTTGGTTTATAATAATATCGCATCTGCAGTATATTGCAATGCATAAAGGGTTGCCCACCCCAATCCTCCGATTGCGATAAGAGGTGGCGGACCCGATGGAAGCATTAAAGGTAGCATATATTAACATCGCATCTGCGGTAATCGCCCATTTTATAAAGGCTTCTCACATCTAATCGCTGATAGCGATAAAAGGAGCGGACCCGATATATATATAAAACATGGTTAATGGGCATGTCGCATCCGATCCATTGGATCAGAAGTTGGGAATAAGCCATGATACGGGCATGCATTGTTAGCGATGAGGAGCGGACCCGATATATATATAGACTGGTTAATGGGGCATGTTGCATCCGATCCATCGGATCGGCCATCGGCAAATAGACGATGTTATATAGTGATAAGGAGTAGACCCGATATATTATTGTTATGGATGCATTAAGTTTAAAGTCTGCCTTTTGTTGTTTGGACTTGTTTATCGTTTTCCCACTATTTTTATCACTTAAATCATTCCTTAAGAGATTGGTCAAAGCAAGTGAGCCCCAGGATTTCGGATCCTCTGGTTTTGACTCATGGTTTTATCAAAAGCGTGACTATATAAGAAGAAAAGAGATCCTTTGGCAAGGCATCGAAAAAGGATTGAAGATCTTAAGGAGGTATAGATCGGATTTCTTGAGTGGAGCAATTGCAGAATCTAAATCGAGGAGAAAGCGCGCAGATTAGAGATCAGAGCGAAGGATCGTAGGCTTGAAATTGGCAACCTGTAGCAGTAAGTGCAGATATTCTCCAAGAAGGAAGCTGTGCAGCCGCAGACACGTATAAGGCAGAAGTTTCCTTTAACAAAGCTGCATTCATTTAACAATGCTGCATTCATTTCGTAACTATGCTCTAGCCACCTCTGTTGTTTACTAAAGGGTTTTGGGTGCGCAATATTAAGTGTTTCCTGTGTAGTAATAATGTTTAGCCTCCGTGTGCGCAGCAGTAAGTAAATCCTCTGTTTGGGTCTTGATATCAGCCTCAGTTGACTAGATCGGGTGATAACTGTCATGTATATTGATCTGATGCTTGGGTAATTCTATACTTGATTTTCCAAGAAGAAGTTTGAGCAACTGCGGACACTTGCAACATTCTAAGAAGTGATTGATTTGGTTATGTTCATAATGGCTTATCCTTATATGATCTGATGGACTAGATCTGATTGCTGACATACATACTATCCTTGTAAAGTGTATTGATCTGGTGATTGGGTGATTCAAAAGATTGATTGATTATGTGCTTCAATGATATTAATGGGTCCAGTCTGAAAATTAATGAAACGTGGCCTTTCAGATTATGTATTGTGCTTCAGGTGTATCCAGTCTGAAAATGTATGAAACGTGGTACCCGGAGGAAAGAATATTGTAGGTTGGCGCCTACGTACTAGTATCTTAGCTAGTACAAGAGAATTGTAGCAGGTAGCAGCCTACGTACTAGTAAATGGATCGGCTAGTACAAGATCTATGGGAGTTCTAGCTCTCTGCAGGTAGAAGCCTGCGTACTGGTATAAGACTACACCAGTACAGAAATATTGTAAAAGGATTTTCTTATTAAGAAGAAGATTGAGATGACTTACAACAGGTGGTTTTCTCCCACATAGGGTTTCCACCTTATATCATGGTGTTCATGTGTGATGATCTGTTGTATTTTACTGCACCTGTTTACTATTAATATGGTTGATAATGTTCTAATGGACTCATTAAGGATCAACTAACTGAATCATAAGAATTTGTGGAAGTAGCATATATGAATCTGAATGTGGAAATGAAAATGTTTTATTGATGTGATAATACTGATTCACCCCCCCTCTCAGTATTATTTGCAACAATTGGTGTCAGAGCAGGTCCTTTGGTAGAAGCTTGATCGCTTGAAGGAGATCCATGGAACTATGGGAAAGAAGCTTAAGAAGAAAGCACCTAAGAAGAAGAAGACATCTCAGAAGAACTATGATAGTGGGAGAATCGATTGGCGATTAGGTGTAAGAAGCTCTTCAGATTCAGAATCAGATTCAGAATCATTTCAGAATGAAGATGAACTATCAGGTATGAATTTGCTATCCTCTGATGCTCCAACTATCTATCCATTTGGAAAAGATGAAAGTGATAGCGAAACAACTAAATTTGCTCTTATGGGTGAACAAGAAATATATCAAATAGAGGCAGAATTTAAAAGGCTTTCAGATAAAATCAGAGATCAACAAGATCTATTGAACAAAAGGGAATGTGACTTCAAAGAAGAAGCTACCAAACTAAAAGCCCAACTAGAGGAAGGAAACAAGGTAAGGAAGTTATTCAAGGACAAATATCAAAAATTGCAGGATGAAGTAACATCTCTAAGAGATGAAGTCAATGAAAGAAGCACAACCATCAAGAAACTCAGAGATAGATCCAGTTACTATGAAAGTCTTGAAGCCACAATCCGCTCACTAAAGGAATATCTTGAAGAATCAAAGACGCAGAATAAAGATCTACTCCAAGCTATTGAAAAACAGGTAAACAAAGTTATCAGCTTAAAATCTCAGCTGGAATGTGCCTTTAGAATTCGTCAAATGCAACAGGATCTGAATGAAGAACAAGAAAATGCGATTCTCAAACTAAGGCATCAGTTGGAAGAAGGAAGGAAAGCTGAAGAAGACATGAAGAAGCAATGTCTAGAAAAGGAAGAACAACTTCAAGTTGAGGTAAATATCTTGAAAGGTAAATTAGAAGAAAAGGATAAACTGTTACGACTCCAGATAGTACTAAAGCCTTGGATGATATTCTTAGTTGTCAAAGGTCTCCTGCTATCAAGACTGGTCTTGGTTTTCATGAATCTGTTGAAGGTGAATCTAGTTCACAAGGTGAGGCAAGGAACTCTAAAGAGACATCTAAAATGATCAACAAGGAGATAAGAGAGATGAGAGGTCAACCCCATCAACAATCAAGGAAAGAGATTCTTCAAAGAAAATATTTTACTCATAATTATGGAAGTAATAGTCGGCCATTTACTCAGATGAATAATATTGAATGTTATGAATGTCATAATCTTGGACATGTTGCAGCTAGATGTAGAAGAATAATTGTTCAAGATCATCACACAGAAAGATCATCACATTCTAGGTACTTTAATGGATATTGTTGTTCCTGCAATATGTTTGGTCACAAAGCTGCTGATTGCTACAGGAGGAATATGAAACATGTAAGATGTTATGCATGTAACAAGCTTGGACATATAGCAAAGGAATGCAGGAACAAAGGACGGGCATCACACCAAAAGGAGAAACATCATCACACTTGAAGATATGGAAGAAGAAGGAAGTACAGTCAGAAAGATGTGGCACATCACAATGTACTAAGACACATCATAGCATAGACATAACAGACTCAGGGGGAGCTGAAAGTGTAAAACTTCAGTGTACTGAATCTCATACGTAAGTTTCTTAAAGGGAAGTCACGTATATACGCGAATTAGACACTGCAAAGTCGCGTATATGTCAGTCTGAGGAAAAGCAGTGGGGACAGGCTTAGAAAAAGGATCTGATATGATTCAGTCCATTATTTGCTCTATTGGATTAATAATTACAGTCTGCTGAGGATGTGTGGAAATAGTTTTGATTCTTGTAAGATGTTTAGAGGTGTTTTGATCCTAACTTGATGATGATGATGCTTATATATATATATCTTGCTATGAGTTTTCCATCTCGTATGAATCTTGGGGTTACATAGTATATGTTCAGATCATATTTATGGTTGATTCCTTGATGATGCATATATGGTGCTTCCATGATGATCTTCATCAGGATAAGGAGAAGTACAAAGCTTGAATACAGAATTTCATTACTTGATGATGAGTCTCTCATATGCTGCTGTCGTCATATGCATAAAGATCATGATGCAAGGATCATGTAGATCTTGATGTTGATAAAATGTCTATGGTGGCTTCACAAATGATATAATGGGAATGACTCTGTATGACATATGCAGAATTCTGTTCAAAGGGATGAATTGATGCAGACATACCTTGTTATAGGTTGATGACTTATACTTTACAGGACGTTTACAGGTTGCTGATTTGAAATTGGTTGTACGTGAGTTTCACAAGGAGTATCCGCGTATATACGCTAGTTCCTGATACAGTCGCGTATATGTTGGTTTGAATAAAATCAGTGGGCTAGACTCTGGATGAGAAGAGTCTGATATGGGTCTGACAGAGACCATCTGACACAGGTTTAGGGGGAGCAGATTAACTCCTAATAATGCATTGTTGGCATTACCTTAGAATACATGGGATGTAGAGCAGATTCATCAGGAAATCCAAGCCATAAGCAAAGAGGCGCAGATGGAGCAAGAGGATCCAAGAGGAGCCAAGAGGAGACAAGAGTAGCCATATATATGTATATGTCACATATATATGCCAAATAAGAGGAGCATACACAACTATCGGGAGCCTATCGGAGTAAGAAAGGCACTCTCATATGCAAGGAGGTCTTTGGAAGACACTACCAAGCCAGAAGAGCATATCGGGAGCTTATCGGGAGCCATCGGGAGCCATCGGGAGCAACAGACAGAATTATCGGGAGCGCAGACAGAGCCATCGGGAGAACAGAAGCAGTTATCGGGAGCCATTGAGCCATTGGGAGCTTATCAGAGCAATAGAGGCACATTCTCATATATAAAGAGCTTATCGGGAAGAATCAGGCTTATATAACCCTTGGATGCATGCTTAATCATTATCGGGAGTCATCAGGCCATATATGCATGCTTTAACTCTATCGGGAGTTGTTCGGGCGATCAAATCCCAGATATGCATTCATTAATACTATCGGGAGATGTTTGAGCACTTAAAACCAATATATATATGTATTACATAATAAACAATAGCATGTATGCATTTCCCCCTTTCGGCGGATAAACATAGTTATATGTGTTAATACAGGTATTTCGGCATATATGCGCTTCAGTGGTTCGGGTATGTAACACCGTTGAAACCTCCGACTGCATTGGACCTGATGGCATATCGCTTTTGGTTTATAATAATATCCCATCCATAGTATATCGCAATGCATAAAGGGTTGCCCACCGCAATCCTCCGATTGCGATAAGAGGTGGCAGACCCGATGGAAGCATTAAAGGCAGCATATATTAACATCGCATCCACGGTAATCACCCATTTTATAAAGGCTTCCCACATCTAATCGCCGATAGCGATAAAAGGAGCGGACCCACTATATATATAAAACATGGTTAATGGGCATGTCGCATCCGATCCATCGGATCGGAAGTTGGGAATAATCCATGATACGGGCATGCATTGTTAGTGATGAGGAGCAGACCCGATATATATATAGGCTGGTTAATGGGGCATGTCGCATCTGATCCATCGGATCGGCCATCGGCAAATAGACGATGTTATACAGCGATAAGGAGCGGACCCGATATATTATTGTTATGGATGCATTAAGTTTAAAGTCTGCCTTTTGTTGTTTGGACTTGTTTATCGTTTTCCCGCTATTTTTATCACTTAAATCATTCCTTAAGAGATCGGTCGAAGCAAGCGAGCCCCAGGATTTTAGATCCTCTGGTTTCGACTCATGGTTTTATCAAAAGCGTGACTATATAAGAAGAAAAGAGATCCTTTGGCAAGGCATCGAAAAAGGATTGAAGATCTTAAGGAGATATAGATCGGATTTCTTGAGTGGAGCAATTGCAGAATCTAAATCGAGGAGAAAGCGCGCAGATTAGAGATCAGAGCGAAGGATCACAGGCTTGAAATGGGCAACCCATAGCAGTAAGTGCAGATATTCTCCAAGAAGGAAACTGTGCAGCCGCAGACACGCATAAGACAGAAGTTTCCTTTAACAAAGCTGCATTCATTTAACAACGCTGCATTCATTTCGTAACTATGCTCTAGCCGCCTCTGTTGTTTACTAAAGGGTTCTAGGTGCGCAATATTAAGTGTTTCCTGTGTAGTAATAATGTTTAGCCTCTCTGTGCGCAGCAGTAAGTAAATCCTTTTTTTGGGTCTTGATATCAGCCTTAGTTGACTAGATCGGGTGATAACTGTCATGTATATTGATCTGATGCTTGGGTAATTCTATACTTGATTTTCCAAGAAGAAGTTTGAGCAGCTGCAGACACTTGTAGCATTCTAAGAATTGATTGATTTGGTTATGTTCATAATCGCTTATCCTTATATGATCTGATGGACTAGATCTGATTGCTGACATACAAACTATCCTTGTAAAGTGTATTGATCTGGTGATTCAAAAGATTGATTGATTATGTGCTTCAATGATATTAATGGGTCCAGTCTGAAAATTAATGAAACGTGGCCTTTCAGATTATGTATTGTGCTTCAGGTGTATCCAGTCTGAAAATGTATGAAACGTGGTACCCGCAGGAAAGAAGATTGTAGGCTGGCACCTACGTACTAGTATCTTAGCTAGTATAAGAGCATTGTAGTAGGTAGCAGCCTGCGTACTAGTAAATGGATCGGCTAGTACAAGATCTATGGGAGTTCTAGCTCTCTGCAGGTAGAAGCCTGCGTACTGGTATAAGACTACACCAGTACAGAAATATTGTAAAAGGATTTTCTTATTAAGAAGAAGATTGAGATGACTTGCAGCAGGTGGTTTTCTCCCACATTGGGTTTCCACCTTATATCATGGTGTTCATGTGTGTGGCTTATGTGTGATGATCTATTGTATTTTACTGCACCTGTTTACTGTTAATATGGTTGATAATGTTCTAATGCACTCATTAAGGATCAACTAACTGAATCATAAGAAGTTGTGGAAGTAGCATATATGAATCTGAATATGGAAATGAAAAAGTTTTATTTATGTGATAATACTGATTCACCCCCCCCCCCAGTATTATTTCCAACAAAATTTGATGTAATTTTATGGTTTCTATATGTAATAAGTACTCATCCGCTGCTCTTGGTTACCTTGCCAACTCCTACCACTGCAAAAGCCAAAACATTCAAGACATCAGTTCATCAGATTTCCAGGGAAAAAGGGTCAAATTTCAACTACAAAAACAGAGCATTTGAAAAAGTCATGCAAACTTTATGAAATGGGTTTTTAAATGATAAAAAATGAAAGGCGAAAAGGCATATAAGGTCATTCATGGTTTATGTCATTTCACTTAGTAAACTTGAAGGGATAAGGAAAAAACATGATTTGGAGCAATCATTGAGCAAAAGAGAAAAATTTACCAATTTGTGAGAAATCGGGTGGCGCTATGCATCAGAGGAGTTTTTCCGTTTAGAATTTGAACTGCCACTGTGCATTGGGTTGGCGCTGTACACTTGTTAGGTGGCGTTGCGCATTGGGCTAGCACTGCGCATCTGTTGGGTGGCGCTGCGCATTGGCTGTGGAGCTGCCAAAACCCCTAAAATCATATTCAATCACTGCAATTGCCTCATGTCACTTCCTATTAAGTAAGTAGAGCCTCTTTTCAGTTGAAGCTATGGTTTGCATGAATTTTGGTAGTTTATACCTCTCTAAAACTAAACCCTAATTTGTCTCTAAATTACCACATACATTTCAGACCACAATGGTTTATCATTGTCCTTTTAAACCTATCTTCTAATCCCATCTTCCCTAAGTCCTATTCCCTTCCCCCATTCTCCTAAAACCCTAAATCCCTTACATAAAAAACCCTAAACCTTTATAAAACCCTAACCTTCACATTACAAACCCTACTCATTCCCTTACCTCACACCCTCACTGTTTTGTCTTTTTTTGTAAATCTCTTCATACTCATCTTTCCATCACTCATTAACCCACCACTCATCAATTATCACAAGAGAGACAACCTTAAACATGGAGAGGGACAATGAATATGATTTTGAGGAGGACACCCTATGTGACAACTGTAGGGAAAGGATCTTGCAGCAAAGAAAACCTCACAAAGGGGGAAAGATGATCAGGGAGGAGTCCATTAGTATGAGGGAACTACTTGCTTGTCCACTCGCCATCTCATGCTTTAAACATTAGTCATGTTTTGATTTTTGTGAAATGGAAGAGAGGGTTAATTTCCATCATGAATTAGCAAGACTGTTTGTGACAAACTTGGACAACAATGTGGTACGTCTTGCCGGGGTGACATTTAATCTATCATCCACCATCATTGCAAAGGCCACATGAATTCCAGATGTAGGGGAGAAATGGAACAAGAGTCAACATATTAACGGGGAGTATTATGAGCCTTACATCAAGGCTAAATACCATGGCAGAATCAGTAGAGTGTTTCCTTTAGATTTGTGGAGGATCGATATGCTCCACTCATGAAGCTCATCATTAAGTATTTTACTTATGAGGGTAGGTTCTCCAGACTATATGCCTACCATATCAGATTGTTGATGCATTTCACTAGGGTGAAAGTGATGAGTATTCCTTATTTTATATGCAAAAACATAGAGAAAATGATAGTTATTGCAAAGAGGAAACCATATCCACAGCAACTCAATAGTCTTTACCATTTCTCTGTTATTAAAATTATTGTTTTAAATCAGCTCAATAAGTTGGGAATGCCATGGGAAACCTTCATTTCTCATGATATGTTCAAGGGTCAAATATTTTTATCAGTCCCCCAAGAGGAAGGCGAGCCTTCAGGACAACAAAAGGTTCAAGAAACTAAAACTGTGGGGGTACCTATGTTTGTGACCTACGAGAGAGGCACTAGGATGCTCTTTGCAGCTGCCAAGTGAGTACTATCTCCACAATGAGTGGAAAGGGTCTAGCCTTCATCTACAGACCATAGGTAAATGCTATCTCCACAAGGAGTGGAAGGGGCTTTGCCTTCATCATAAAATAAACAAGTACAAGTTGGGCAGGACAACAAGGGCAAAGGTAAGGCAAAGATGCATGAGAGTGATGGAAAAGAGAGATATTTTGATCTTGTTGGCCATGAGGAGACACAAGGAGTAGTTGTCATTGACTTGGATGCTTAGGATCCAAGAACTGTCAAAGACATGATCATCAAGGAGCAAGAGGATGAGATACAAGCTTTGATGGTTAATTTAGAGAGGGCTAAATGGGTCATCAAACATCTTGAGCAAGAAAACAAATAGCTGACCGACAAACAAGGCCTCATGGAGTTGCAAATGATTAAAGAGAACCAACAAAAGGCAAGGAAGGCAAAGGTCAAGATGAACTCCATTGAGCAAGAGATTGAGAAGGACCGAGAGAAATGGCTTGAGATGGTCAATATTCACCTTGAGGGGCTTCTGGAGAAAGCAAATAGAGACAAAAAGATTCTTAGGCATATGGCTTACCAGTATTTGATCTGGAATAGGATATGCAACATGAGGATTAAGCAACTTAAGGCAAGATTAAGGAGGGCCTTAAAAAGCAAAAAGAGGGAGGATAAGCTTAATATCTTGGCTGATGTTAAACTAGCCCAACAAAGTAACAAATGAAGAACCTTTGAGCCAAAACTATGCAAGTTTTGAAGAAATTTTGTCAATTTCAATTTTTTGAATTTTGCAAAACAAGAAATTCTGGTGGATGTGCAGTGCCATTGGCATTGCGCATTTGATTATTGCATCCTTGGGAGAAATGGTTTATAGATTTGGATTTAGCATTAAGAGGCATTAATCCATGAAAGTTTCATCTCATTTGGAGCAAAAATAGGCCACCTAAAGGGCAAAAAACACTCAAAAAATGCCCTCTCTACCACTTTTTCACCCACAGGAAGCAGCCTTGGGAGAATTCATTTTTGAAGGGGTGAATGACCTCCAAATCAGGAAATTCAAGATGTTTCAAACACCAGACAGACAAATATTTCCAACAAGCTATCTTGGGCCTGATTTTGTGGAGTGGAAGGCTTCCAAAGGCATGCTTGAAGCGGCATTGCAGATTGGGTTGATGGTGCTGCGCATAGGGCTATTTTTGTCAATTTTGCTCAAAACTCAAAATTTCTCCCAGTTCGACTACTAGTTGAATTTTTCTCTTCTCCTTGGTAAATTTGTGATGGTAAATGATGTAATGTGATGTAAATTTGATGAAAAATGACTTGAGGGGGTAGATACATCAATGAAAGTTGTTTAAAACTAAATGCATTAGTTTCCTTGGTTTTAGAGGCAAGCTATTCCACTGCCTATTTTCTTGTTCCTAGTTTAGATGTAGTTGAAACAACTCCATAACTCTTGGATTCGACCCCGGATGGATAGCTCAGATGGTTTTGGTGCCTATATTATGTACTTTCTTAGTCATTTGTAAAGGTTGGACTCTTGTGGATGCTTTGAGCTTCATTGTACATCACTACAGCAGTTTGGCAAGGAAATAAACCAGGTTTTGTAGCTATTTTTGAGGGATTCTTGTGGTAATATGTCTTGGCAGTATTTCTCCTTTTGTTATTAGTTTCTCTTAGGTGTTATATGTGCCAGCATCTATTTATTTCTTCTTAACTAAATGAATCAAGATAGATAGGTGGAATCCATTGATATCAGTGCTCTGCCTTGGGAACACATTTAGTTTTTAATGTTTTCTGTTGTTTCAAGAGGACTCATGACCTTTTTCATGCCCTCCTCAGCCCCTCACCAGACTTAGACTTACCATCACACTCAAATACAAGTGCCAAACACTTACCTACCTCGCCCCATAGAACATCCTGTAATTCTGAGTCGATTTCCCCCACCCAAAGCTGTCTGCTCCATTTGATCCAGCAACGCAACTTTCAAAATCAACCAAAAACCCTAGAGCTACTATAACTAGCCTAAAATCCATATTCAATTCACTCATCTCAACTAAGATTGACAAGGAGAGAGCCCTCTCCCGACCTGGTAGGGCTAGCTACCAGGTTAAGTGTGGTTTGTGGTTATCCTAGGATTTCCTGCTATCAGCCTGAGGTCAATCTAGGCTCTAACATAGTGGCGACCATAATGGGGAAGAAAGATAAATCACCCCAGTACAATTGAGAAGTTCTGAACTTTTGGATGATAGGTTGAGAATTCAGTATGCTGAAAATTTCAAAGTTGTAAAGCAATATCATAATCTTGAGAATTTCTGAACACACTGGCTTCAAGAATATACACCAGGTCCAATCCTGATCCGGATCCTCCTCCCGTCTTTGAAAATCCTAATCTTATTCCCAGGATCATTAGACAAGAGAGTTTATCAAGTCCTAGATTGGTTTTCAGATCTCATTCGTGCCCTATGAAGTGGTTGTTCCTCGAAGATCTTCCTTTTGACGAACAATTTGGTCTATTCTTGTTTAGAACCACATCGGACAATGAATTGCTTGACATACTTGTAGACCCATAATTCATTAAAGAGCTTGAAATCGAAAAGGCCAAATTGATAAGTAACCGCAATCTTCAAAACTCTCCTTAGTCATCTATCACCACTGATCGAATTTCTAAACTCTCTGATTCGGCTTCAACATCGTTTCCCTCATTATCATTTCCTTATATTTCAGAGAATCATTCGACACCTCCATTCATACCTTCAATCCCTAAACAGCCTATCATTACTCCTCAAACACTCGTCACTTCCGTGACATCAACTCCTCCTGTTGTCACAAATCCCTTAGTTACTTCAACATTAGTTTCAAATCTGCCATGAGCCATGGCTGCCAGATATGCACCTCTCGTTCTACCTCAAAATTTGGATGCTATGCCTATTGATTACCAAAGTAAGATACCATTGTTTGATGCTACTCAAGGTATTACAACACAGCAACATGTTGATAGGATGAATGACTTCTATGATCTCCATGAGGTAGATGAAGAAAATGTGACCATGTGATTATTTGTGCAAAGTTTTGGAGGTGAGGTTCGAAAGTGGTTTAGAGCATTACTAGCGGGATCCATCAATACTTTGCCGGTTCTACATAGACAATTCCTAGACTGATGGGAGGTAAAGAAAAATCCACTCCAAATTCTTTCTGAGTATGAAAATATAAAAAGGAATGTAGGTGAAAGTGTCCAAGATTACTGTGTAAGGTTCAATACAGTTTATAATGCTATTCTAGCTGACATTAAGCCACCAATGGGGTTAGCATTGATTAAATTTCCTGATGGCTTCAATGCTGATATGGCATATCAGTTGAGAGAAAGAGATCCTACCACACTTGAGGACATGCAGAAGAATGCAGTAAGTGTAGAGGCAAACTTGCTGGCCAAGAGAGCAAGGATGAACACTAAAAAGAAGGTGACTATAAAGAAAGAAGAATCTTCTTCAGATGTTAAAGAAGATCATATACTCCGGAAAATCGAGAAGATGTTTGATCGGATGAAAATTGTAGACAAGCCTGAAAGCACAATCAGAAATCCAAACTTTAGAGGACAGCAGCAACCTCAGTTCCGGATTAAACAAAGGGAGAAAAAGGCGCAAGATCAGCAGCAAGTCAAAACTCCTTTGCAGCAAAATTATGTACACAGAATGGAAAGTGAAGATGATGATGATCGGGTGGTAGAGGCAAGTCATTTCTTTACTGCTGATGGTTTGCCCATTTTTCTCACAGAAGATGAAGAATATTTAGAGGTTTCAAATGTTCAAACAGATGAAGATTTCATACTAGCAAATTAAGGGGTTTTAGAGGATGAATTAGATGATTATCAAAGGGGATATATGAATGCATTAACATTGCAATAGAAACAATACTCATTAAGAAGCATAGATGTACGAGTCAGTCTGGTTCAAAAAGGAAAAGAGGTGTGGCCCAAGAATGATTCCTCAACTACTCAGAAGAAAGGGAAGGAGCCTGCTGACCCAACTTCCAGCAAAGGACCATCTGTAAATGAGAAGACCAATCAGCAAAGTGCAGCAAAGGAAAAAGTAGAAAAGAAGGACTCTTCAGTTAAAGAGGTAGATAAAGTTTCAACTTTTAGTTTAGAAAATGAGATTGCTAAATTAAAGGTTTCGATTCCTTTGACTAAATTGATGAAGAACAACATTTATAAAAACCAAGTGTCCAAAATTTTGAACATAGATCCTTTATCTGATATGGTCAATGTAGAAGATGATCACCTGGAGCTCATCTTTGGCCCTGCCTTAGTAGGTCAGTCTGAGGATAGTGAAGTGCCTCTATTTTATATAAGCCTTAGATTGCACGAGTATGTCCTCCATAATGCCATGTTTGATTCCGGAGCCTGCCATAATCTGATGCCAAAAGCTATTATGGAGAAATTGGGCCTTGACATTACTCGCAAATTATGTTATGACCTCTATTCTTTTGATTTCAGTAGGGTCCGATGTATTGGTCTTATCAAAGACTTGGTGGTGTCTCTAGATCAAATCCCGACCAAGAATGTTCTCATGGATGTGGTTGTTGCGGACATTCTGCCATGGTTTGGTATGCTTTTGTCCAGATCGTGGGGTACAAAGCTTAAAGGGACTTTACAACTAGATTTCTCCTATGCTACCATTCCCGTGTTCGGTCAATTGAGAAAATTATATAGGGAGAAGAAAATGAAGTACATGATCACAAGCAAGGAGAAACCACTCAATCATCCAGTTAATGTTGTACACACAGATTTAGAATAGTTTGTATTATATTCAGATAGTTGCTTGAATGATATTGATAGTAATTAGTTGAAGTAGAAGATGTGCTAGAGATTTCAGAAAATTTCAGAGCAATCCTTGATCAGGAAAGACAAAACCTTGCAAGTACCTTTGAGCAGTCCTCATTCCAGCAACAGCAAAAAGGTAATGAGCAATAGAAAATTGAAGAGATCAGTCGAGGTAAGAAAGAAGATGAAACAAAATTTCAGCACTTAGAGGACGAAGCAGGTCTATGGAGCATGGATTTTGATGGAGCTGTGGGTAAGGATGGTGCCGTCATTGGGATTTGGATCCACAGCCCTGTTTTCTAGCCTAATAAAGTCCCTAGTAATGTTAGAATTTGCTCGTATAAATTGGCCTTTGATTTTTCTAACAATGAAGCCAAATATGAAGTGCTGATTGCAGGTTTGAAAATTCTCAAAAAGCTAAAAGCAAAAAGGATATCAGTCTATGGGGATTCAGAATTGATAATCAAGCAAGTCAAGGGTGAATATCAAGTCAAACATCCACGGATGAGGGCCTACCATGATGCAGTTTTGGATATCCTGAGGATGTTTCCAGATTATACCTTGACATGTGTACCTCGTGCACAAAATGTAATTGCAGATTCACTAGCTACTTCTGCTAGTAATTTGAAGATCTCGATGAATTATAATAACAAGTTTGAGATCCATGTCAAGCACCAGCTAGCGGTTCCTGACAATCTAAGGTATTGGCAGGTGTTTTGGGATGATAAGGAGATTAATAATTTCTTGCAAAATGAAGGCAACTACAAGGATGCTTCCATAGATTGTGATCGTGATGATGATGAACGAGAAATAGAAGTGAATCAGATGGAAGTATTGCAACTGAAGGAAAATGTCATTCCTAAAGGTCTTATTCCTTTAGAAGAACTCTTCGATCAAGATGATGTGGCTAGGAAGCCAAGCTTGGTGCCAACAGACAAGGGTGTTGAGGACGTGAATCTTGGAATAGTCGAGAAGCCCAAATTTGTGAAGCTGTCAAAGACATTATCTCCAGAGGTAAAGTCTAAATATGTAAAACTATTTTCTGAATTTGCTGATGTGTTTGCTTGGGATTATTCAGATTTAAAGTTGTATAACAAAGACATAATTTAGCACACAATTCCCATCAAAACAATTCAGAAGCCATTCCGTCAGAAGCTAAGAAGGATTAATCCCAAGTTGTTGCCTTCAATTGAAAAAGAGGTAAACCAATTGTACATGGCTAGTATAATTGTCCCAATTAGATTTTCTGATTGGATTTCAAACCTTATGCCTGTGAGAAGGAAGACCAGAGAGATTAGATTGTGCATTAATTTTAGAAATTTAAATAAAGTGTCACTGAAGGACAATTACCCGCTACCAAAGATGGATCACATCCTCCAGAGAGTGGTTGGAGCATCGCGTATGTCTTTGCTTGATGGATATTTCGGATATAATCAGATTTTGGTGCATGAAGATGACTGTGATAAGACTGCATTCACCACCCCTTGGGAAAGATTCCATTATGCTAAAATGTCGTTTGGTTTGAAAAATTCCAGAGCCACATTTCAGCGTGCAATAGACATCACTTTTGCCAATGAAAAGGATGTATTTTTGGTTCTATATTTAGATGATTTGACGGTGTTTTCAAATTCAGATGATGAGCACCTTCACCATTTGCCGATTGTGTTTCAAAGATGTAGAAAATTTGGAATATCGCTCAATCTGAAGAAAAGTCTCTTTGCTATGGATGAAGAGAAGCTGCTCAGCCATATCATCTCGAAGGAAGGCATTCACATTGATCCATCAAGAGTAGAAGCAATTCAGCACATAGATTTTCCTCGGAACAAGAAGGAGATACAAGCACTCAATGGTAAGATGAATTTCTTACGAATATTTGTACCTAATCTTGCTGAGCATTTGAGAGAAATCACTAATATGTTGAAGAAGGATAGTGTGGTGAAATGGATGGAGGAAGATATGAAATCATTTAATTTGGTAAAGTATACCTTATCTACAACTCTGGTTTTGATTAGTCCCGATTATACACAATATTTCATTTTATTCTCATTTTCATCTAAGCATACCATGGCAGCAGTTTTAATGCAAAAGAGAGATCAGCTAGAAAAGCCCATTGCATTTTTCAGTATAACTATTAGGGATGCAGCTTTGAAGTACAACATAATTGAGGAGCAGGCTCTTGCTCTTGTTAAAGCCTTGAAGGACTTCCGAGTGTACATTCTGCACTCTTATATCCTAGGATATGTTCCCAACATAGCAATTAAGGATGTGCTGGTACAAAACGATCCAGAAGGAAGACGAGGAAAATGGATTGTCGCAATGTTAGAATATGATTTGGAGATCAAGTCTACAAAGCTGATCAAAGGATAGGGCCTGACAAGGTTGATAGCAGAATCAAATTTGCATGCATTAGATATCAATCTTATTGCTGCCATGTTCGAAGATGAAGAGGACAACTCCCTTATTCAAGTGTCTGAAATTTTCATTCATTCACCATGGTATTCAGATATTGCTTTTCTACTTTAGCACCTTTCCCTGCCTCCGGAAATGTCAAAGAATAAAGGCAAAACTCTTAAACTAAAAGCTGCTAAATTCTGCATTTTGAATATTGCCCTTTATTGGAAGGATCCTGGTCGTGTTTTGCTGAAATGTTTAATTGAAGATGAAGCCCAGTAGGTAATGAGTGACTTTCAAAAGGGTGACTGTGGCGGTTACTTGTTTTAGAAGACAACAGAAAACAAAATCTTGAGAGCGAGATATTACTTGCCCACCTTATTTTTAGATGTCTACAAAACAGTCATGAGTTGTCATGAGTGTTAGGTATTTCAAGGGAAAGGAAAGTTGCTGCCTCTTCCTTTGAAACAGATTGAAGTCAGTGCACCATTTCAGCAGTGGGGACTTGATTTTATCGGTGAGATTCATCCAACATACTCAGCTCAGCACAAGTGGATCATAACAGCAACGAATTATTTTACCAAGTGGATTGAAGCAATCCCGACTAGGCATGGAATGGACATGGTAATCATTCAATTTTTGGAATCAAATATTTTATCTCGTTTTGGTTGTCCTAGTAAATTCATAACAGATAATGTAGTTGCATTCAAATCCAAGAAGATGATCTTTTTTGCAGAAAATATAAGATTACCTTGGGCCACTCCACAGCATATTACCCACAAGGTAATGGTCTAGCTGAATCATCTAATAAATCATTGGTGAATATCATAAAGACGCTACTGGAAACAAACAAGAAAGGCTGGCATAAGAAATTAGTTAATGCTTTGTGGGCAGACAGAGTGAGCCAAAAGAAGTCTACAGGTATGTCTCCATTTGAAATTGTATATGGCATTGATACAATCTTTTTGACATCCTGTTGTGGCCAGCAACAACCCCCCCCTTTTTTATTCATTTAGTATCAAATCATGACTCCAAATGAATGGGGACCCTTAGATAAAATTTTTGGGAAAAGCTAGACTTTCTTTTTGAAGTTACAAATCATAATTTAGAAAAGGCATCTTAGATATTTTTCTATGGTAGACAATAGGTCTTTTAAAAGTCACGTATGCAAAAAGATAGGAAACATCTCCGTTACTCTTCTAAAATCAAAATACGCGCCACCCTCATGATTAATAACGACATCGCATCGCACCATACTAATGTCCATAGCGAAAAACCAAGAATTTCACTGAGCGGCGATATTGCGATCGCTAGATCGCATATCGCAGAACCAAGCCAGATGAGGTTTGGCAAGCACTAAGTTTTGCGATCTGCGATACTGCGATCGTGCGACATGCGAGGGTATGTCAACAAATCATAAAATCACCTTAGTACGAATCCTTCGGGCGCGCCTTTCAAAGGAAAAGCCACTTACCATAACATGACCTGAAATCATGCGCTTTTAATGTTAGTAAATGAATTGGTTGTCAGTCATTAAGAGGATTAAAGACACGTGCCTTGTTGGGTATTTGCTTCACGTAAGGTGGCGTGATTGATTTATCTCTTGCATTTAAAACTCTCCCATCACCTTTCTGATCGGACATTCCATTTCACTTGTAATCTGCAGGAACAAAGTGCAAAGACGACTCAGAAAGAAACACAAAGTAAAAATGGGAAAGAAGAACAAAGCTCAGAGCTCCGAAGCGAGAGAGAAGACCAAGGAGATGGCGCCCCTATACACAGATACAGCCTGCAACAAAGATGCAGGAATCTCCACATGGGAAGGCATGTACAGGCTATTAGAAGAGGAGAAGCCGAGAATAATGAAGGTGACTGCCGTTGCAGGTGCACCACGCTCCTCTGAAGCAACCCTAGAAGACCTAGCATGTTCATTCCTTCACAGAATAGCGGCAAGGCCTAAGATTCTACCATACACAGATATGGTCAAGTGGATTCTGGATGATGCAGAATTAAACAACAGACAATTCAAGATTCAGGGACATGGGCTCGTGGGATCTTTCGCCGCCCAAGATCTGAAGCTAATGTACCATCTGCCCGAACCGCAAGCGACCTATAATGCACAATTTCTTAGGAAGTTTGCAATGGAGAACCTAGATCTATCGGACACCACTAAAGAATGGTCTAGAAGAGATGAGCCGTTAAAGAAGGATAAGAACGGTATGTACAGCACTGGTTCCCTTACTTCTCCATATTGTTTTGCTGCAGCCATGCTATGTAGGTTGTTTGGTATGCCCGATATCAACAAGTTTTCATCTGAGTGGTTGCCATTAATTGACGCTGCCACAAATGCCGATATAGTAGATTGGGCTAAAATTCTTTCCGATACTCTATATACGGCTGTGGTTAGTTACAGGTCCAAAAGATCCTTTTCTCAAAGGGTCTATCCTCCTTTCTATTTGGCTGCCTATGTTATGGATTTTGTTTGCCTTGTATCTAATTTCCCCATTATGGGATGGAAATGGACTACCCAAGACCCGTTGCCTATTCACGTCTATCACAAAGTCTTGTGGGATTCCCAGTTTGCCCCTCATTTTTACCAGATTTACCATGGGCTTATATTGCCCATATATAGAATGATATATGATAAGGACCCCCCAAGGTGCTCTCCCAAAGCCGAGACAAACATCATCTCCATCGCAAGATGGTTTAGGGAAGAATGGTTTACTTACATTTGAGTTTATGGAAGCACTGTACCTCCACATGTCCTACCCTTGTATGTTCCAGATAAGCTTTTGGCTCGAGAAATCGCTTATCAAATTTGCTCTGAAGGCGGCTTAACCAAAGAATTAAAAGATAAGAAAAAGGCCATTTGGCCTCAATTTCCCGTCAATTGTGGGGCCTTCTCTTTATTCGATGTAGGACACGCTTTTGGTGAGGTGGAAAATGTGACGTGCCTTCAATTATATAAGTTCCCGATGAGGCCATTCGACCCAAATAAAGTTGCCCAAGAGTTTACTACGAACGTCAAGATAAGAGTGTTCTTCGGACACAAAGATTTGTTTGACGATCTCTTTCAGGGTAAGAGCTCACTCAAAGAGATTTTGCGAGAAGCTCAGTCAAGGTTATCTCCAGGTGAACTCCAGAAATTCACATCATATAGAGATAGAAGGCTGGCCAGCATTCCACTAGAAAGGCTGCGAATACCTACTAGAGAGCCAACTCCGAGCATCAGCCTCATCGAGAACTCCAGCACTTCCAGATCTAAGTCCAACGCCGCGCGAGAAGGTTCCGAACATCCTGAAGAGTCTGTGCATGACAAAAGAATTAACGAAGAAGCAGTCAAAGATACAACTCGGTCAAGTGTAATGTTTCAGCAACAAGTTATCACCTCGCCACCAAGAGATGTTCCCCCTCCGGTTATCGAAGCTCCTCTTGTCACGACAGAGCTAGATAAAGAGTGGGAGTCCTTCAATGAATTAATCAACCTCGAAGGGCAAGTCCCAAAGACGCCTGTGAACGATACACAGGAGGTGCAAGAAGTTGCTCCAACCATAATCAGCGTTACCACAGAAGCAGAAGACCTCTCCATCACTCCATCCTCAGAACTTCTACTTAACGTAGAAGAAATTCCCCCACTAGATGTGTTCTACAGTCCCCAGCACAAAGCAGTTGTGAGAAGACAAAGAAAGAAAAGAAAGCTCGCAAACGCACTGTCTCAAGACGCTAAACATTTAGACGTCTTGTGGAAAGACCCAAACAATAATCCAACAGGAAATCTTACGAAGCTGTCTCAAATTGCAGGAGGTATGCTGCTGCAACTATTGACAAGGCCTCTGAAGTTCAGTAGCTCTTAAAGGAACAAGAAAACCACATACAACTGCTACAACAACAGTTACAGCAAGCCAACGCAAACAATGAAGCTTCCAGACAGCTCGAAAAGCTCCAAGAAGACTTCCAACAGATGCAAATAGGCTACCAAAAGAGTCTTGAAGAAAAAGAAAAACAACTGCAGACGGAGCAAGAAACGCACAAAGATGAACCTAAGCTTGCAGAGTTTATTTCAGAGTCCATCAGCTTGAACGAGCAACTACTGCAGCAACAAGAAGAATTGGGGTGTAAAATATCACAGTGGAGGCACTTTTGTGAGCTAAGCGACAAAATCACCAGTCAGGTGGTGGAGTTGCGAAGCGAATATGATCAGAACGACAAGAGAGTGACAGAGTATCTGACTTGGCAAGACGATGAGGAGGGAAAAAGAGCAGGAGCACCTAGAATTAATGAAAATCATAAAGAAATGCTCTTTAGTAAATGGGACGAGCAGATCACGCAGGCAGAGCAAGAAGCAGAGACAGCAGCGACACAGGCAAGTATTCTTATCGACTGTGTAAATGAAAATTTACACAGGGCCAATTTGATTTCAGAGGCCACCCTGGGATACCTACCAAACAAGTTGCAACTGGAGACAGAATGGAGGCAAAAGGCACAGGCAAAAGGGAAAGCTATCCAAGCACTGGCTAGACTGAATTGGGAAAGTTACTGGATGTACCTGGTTAAACCACATAGCCAATGGATGACGGTAAAGTGTATCATGAACGCAGCCGAGAAGGTAGCGCCAGCTCTTATAGATGTTGTTTTCACAGCCCAGCTCAGAACGGAAATTAACCAGCTGACTCTTCTCAAGCCTATGTTAGAAACATGCAACTTCAAAGACCAAGTCCACAAGTAGTTTTATTTATAATGTTGTTTCTTTTTGTTTTTTAGTTATATTAGAAAAAGGACGGTTGTTTGAAAACCGAATCCTTAATTTTGTAATAATACTATTATTAGAATTAGGACATAGTATTTTAACCCTTCTCATTGCATTGGAGGAGGGTCCAGAAATTTGTCAAAAACTTGTCCTCAGAACATGCATTTCTGCACCTCAGAGGAGGTTTTGATGAATGGAAGGATCGGATTTATTTATATTTGCATCTTAATGTCTGCTACTGATGTTGCATTTCTGTACTCTTAGTAGGTGTTAGAAGTAAATCATTATTGCTTGAAGTTTGTGAGTAAAAATCAGTCATAAATGGTACTTTTATCTCTTGATGAATTTCTACTTATTTGCTTAAAGTGATATACAGCTGATGTTATTTATATGTTAATGTATAAATGTGTGGTTACCATTTGGCACTTTTGTACGATGGAGTCATTTGTTCATGCTTGACATATGAATGATTTATCATGCGATATGCAGTCCACAACTGTCCTGTTTAACTTCTTATGCAGAATGGTTTATCTTAAATGGTTTATATTCTTATAGTAGCTGAATAATCTTCATTACCAGTTATTATATGAAATCTTTTTAGATCGCATGATGGAAAAGATATACCCCGGGTTAGCATAGATGGCATATGTTGTTTTCATTAGATTTCAGTAGCTTATCGTTAGATTTAAATTAGCTCTCAAAATTTCTCAAGAAACAGCATAATCAAACCCTACGCACACACACACCCCCTTAGAACGGGAAGCTGGTCCCGTTATCCCCAGTCGGACCCGCTACACCAAACAGGCACGGAGCCGCCAACCAGGTTCCCGACCGGGTGGGTATCCCCCTTGTTGTTGACCCGATTTCAGGGCCCTCAACATATTTGGCGCTAGAAGGAGGGCCTGAGCATAATACCTGTTGGAATGTTTTTCGAATTATAAATCTTGAAACAGGATGACTACTCATGAAGTTCCTATTTGGAGTTGCATCTATGTTCATACCTCTTCCAACATTCCACCGGACGTGGTAAGGCTATTGTCTCAGGTAAAGTTCAATGGTAAGAAAAACTCTTCCGCATTCAATCACGCCCTTCAGTTCATGCAAAAAGTTTCAACTTCTGATACTCAGAAGATTGATGAAGGCGTTTTGTGCAGGATTTTTACTCTTACCTTCACTGCAGAAGCTACAAAATGGTGTAGAACCCTCCCAGTTGCATCAATTCACAGCTGGGACCATTTCGTTAAGATTTTTATCTTGGAATTTGATTGTTATGATTACGACCAGATATATGATGAAATTGATTATCTTAGAGAACAAGATGAACCCGTAAGGGATTTCAATATGCGATTTCATCTTAAATGCCTACAGTATGATCTTGAAAATGAGCTCACAGACGAAGAATCTTCAGATTACAATGAGTATTTCCTACCTCCTGTGTCTGACCAATCAGAAATTAATTCTACCTTTGCTAGCTTTTCTTCTAATATGAATGAGCATTCCAAGTCAAATACACAAAGCATCCATAATGAAGAAAATCTACAAAGCCTGGGAGTCATGCATGCTCTACTACCAGAAAAGAGAGATGAGGATGCTAAAAAGAAAATTACCTTGGAAACAGAAGATGACTCTGACAATATCATTTCAAGTCAACGAATGCACATGCCAAGGTTAGATCAATCAACTGTTTCTTTTTCAAAAGGTATCAACACAAAAAGGTATGATCTAAAGCTCGACATTTTTGATGGATCTGATGAACAAAGTTTCTTTTATGACGTTTTCAAATGCATTGTTCTAGATTTACATTTTTCTCTTTATCCTGATGTCTTTAGTGATGACAATCTTTCCCCTCTTAATATTCAAGATATCTCAAAAACTACAGAGGGTTATTTAAATGACTCATCATTAGGTTTTCAAGTTAAAGAGATCGCATTAACACAGCTTTCGATCAATGATAAAAAGGAATTGCCTGATCTCCCTTGTCAGAAAACGTACAATGAAAAGGAGGAACCTGGGGAAATCTGTAGAGTCTTTTGTGATAGTTACTTTGACAATGATGATGTTGTTGAGTTTTCTCAGATAACTCAACTAGGGTCAGAGGATAAAGGACATCTTAAATCAGAAATCATGTCAGTCCACCCTCATCTCGAAGTAGAAGATCACTTAAATGATTTTAATATCCCAGGTAACACCCCGATCTATGATTCGTATCATGAGGAAAGCCCCATCCTTGTTTGTAATCATGACCTAGTTCCCTATTCACAAAACCTGGCCAAGTTTTGTGAAAAACAAGATGTTACAAGTAAAACCCAGTCGTGTTGTAACACTATTTGTATAAATTCCCAATCATTCCTTTCTCACTCAAACTCATTATGTACAAAATCGGATTTCTTTTCAAATCTTCAAACTTTTGATAGATTATGTTTTAGCGACTTACATATGAGAATTTTCTTTTCGAACAAAATCACAAAAAACTCAAAATTAACAGATAAAAGGTTACAAGTCATTGAAATAAAAAAATCTTGTCACCATTTGACTTGTTATCCTTACTATTGCGACATCATCAATTCACAACTGAAATTCATTCTGATTTTTATGATCCAATAGGTACCGAGTTGGAAACAACTTTGAATAAGAAAAGAAAATCAACCAGAATTCCAATTGAGGTTCTGTGTTTTTATTTCTTAGCCAACAATTACGATCCAAGAAAAATTCGATTCTTTTTATTAATTCTTGGAAGATTCATTCGGCTAGGGATAAAAATGAATAGATGGTTCCAATGGAAATATCATTTCACATAGTTATTTCCTGTATATGGTTAGAGTAGGAGTAGGAGTAGGAGTAATTTAGTTAGGTTTTTGTTTTTAATAACTGATAGGCAAAGCTATACATATTCCCTTCATAACCTCAAAAAATATTTGCCTATCATTCCTTTTTAATTTCCGCCATAATAATGTTTGTTCTGGTTCAATGACATTTGACATTTACTGAAGATACCTTGTCTCTGTTGAAAATTTGGAACTTCTATTACTATCAACAACGAATCTTTTAAAAATTTGGTCTTTATTATCATTAGAACTTCAACCCATATATGATGATAGTTTCAAACTCCAAAATTTTAAAGAAAGCTATCTCAATATAGGATTTGTTTTAAGTCAGCACAATGAAAGGTATCAATTTTAAGATAAGTATTCTCTGTCAAAGCAACCTTTATTGCCCTATCATTGTCGTCCAGAACTTTCTTAAGGAAAAACAATGACTTCCTCCCTGCTAAAAGAGAATTACAACATTCAGAGAAACAACCCAAGAAAAACACTATATCTCAAAGAATAAGAGGTCTCATCACGAGCCGGCTTATCATGATCACAGATATTATAACTTGCTGACTTTGCCAATACTGTCTATCAAAACAGGGCAACGACTTAAGATTGTTGCAATCAAAAGACAAGAGGTCTCATCACGAGCCGGCTTGTTCAGCAAAAGTGTAAATCAAGTGAATGACTGTGTCATAATTTGGCCACCAAACCAAGACATTGTTCTTTAGAGAATTAAAAAAGGAAAAGTGTGTCAAAAAGGATTTTTCTCTGGAATGTTGCGAGTAACCTCAAGCAGGATAAAGGATCATTGCTGGTTAAAAGGTAACCCTGTCGAGGCTATGGACGCCTACTGGCAGCAGAGGTTCTACCTGCGACTAAGGAGCATACTAAAGGACTGATAAACAGAGAAGACTTTATTTTATGTTTCACAAAGACCAAGTAACAGCTGATTTAGATGCAAAGACGAACTGGGTGTACAAATAATTAAAGCGGAAAGAGTTTGAAACGAAACATCATAGGCAGTTTGAAGTCTCAGTTGTCTTATCTTTTTATAATAAAGCTCAAAATTTTTAAAATTTTTCAGAAGTTTTTAAAAAAAGCGTCAATAGAAATGCAGAGATAACTGGTTCTCCCAAGTGAATCGCCAATTGTTGTGGCCAGCAACAACCCCCCCCTTTTTTATTCATTTAGTATCAAATCATGACTCCAAATGAATGGGGACCCTTAGATAAAATTTTTGGGAAAAGCTAGACTTTCTTTTTGAAGTTACAAATCATAATTTAGAAAAGGCATCTTAGATATTTTTCTATGGTAGACAATAGGTCTTTTAAAAGTCACGTATGCAAAAAGATAGGAAACATCTCCGTTACTCTTCTAAAATCAAAATACGCGCCACCCTCATGATTAATAATGACATCGCATCGCACCATACTAATGTCCATAGCGAAAAACCAAGAAATTCACCGATCGGCGATATTGCGATCGCTAGATCGCATATCGCAGAACCAAGCCAGACGAGGTTTGGCAAGCACTAAGTTTTGCGATCTGCGATACTACGATCGTGCGACATGCGAGGGTACGTCAGCAAATCATAAAATCAGCTTAGTACGAATCCTTCGAGCGCGCCTTTCAAAGGAAAAGCCACTTACCATAACATGACCTGAAATCATGCGCTTTTAATGTTAGTAAATGAATTGGTTGTCAGTCATTAAGAGGATTAAAGACGCGTACCTTGTTGGGTATTTGCTTCACGTAAGGTGGCGTGATTGATTTATCTCTTGCATTTAAAACTCTCCCATCACCTTTCTGATCGGACATTCCATTTCACTTGTAATCTGCAGGAACAAAGTGCAAAGACGACTCAGAAAGAAACACAAAGTAAAAATGGGAAAGAAGAACAAAGCTCAGAGCTCCGAAGCAAGAGAGAAGACCAAGGAGATGGCGCCCCTATACACAGATACAGCCTGCAACAGAGATGCAGGAATCTCCACATGGGAAGGCATGTACAGGCTATTAGAAGAGGAGAAGCCGAGAATAATGAAGGTGACTGCCGTTGCAGGTGCACCACGCTCCTCTGAAGCAACCCTAGAAGACCTAGCATGTTCATTCCTTCACAGAATAGCGGCAAGGCCTAAGATTCTACCATACACAGATATGGTCAAGTGGATTCTGGATGATGTAGAATTAAACAACAGACAATTCAAGATTCAGGGACATGGGCTCGTGGGATCTTTCGCCGCCCAAGATCTGAAGCTAATGTACCATCTGCCCGAACCGCAAGCGACCTATAATGCACAATTTCTTAGGAAGTTCGCAATGGAGAACCCAGATCTATCAGACACCACTAAAGAATGGTCTAGAAGAGATGAGTCGTTAAAGAAGGATAAGAACGGTATGTACAACACTAGTTCCCTTACTTCTCCATATTGTTTTGCTGCAGCCATGCTATGTAGGTTGTTTGGTATGCCCGATATCAACATGTTTTCATCTGAGTGGCTGCCATTAATTGACGCTACCACAAATGCCGATATAGTAGATTGGGCTAAAATTCCTTCCGATACTCTATATACGGCTGTGGTTAGTTACAGGTCCAAAAGATCCTTTTCTCAAAGGGTCTATCCTCCTTTCTATTTGGCTGCCTATGTTATGGATTTTGTTTGCCTTGTATCTAATTTCCCCATTATGGGATGGAAATGGACTACCCAAGACCCGTTGCCTATTCACGTCTATCACAAAGTCTTGTGGGATTCCCAGTTTGCCCCTCATTTTTACCAGATTTACCATGGGCTTATATTGCCCATATATAGAATGATATATGATAAGGACCCCCCAAGGTGCTCTCCCGAAGCCGAGACAGACATCATCTCCATCGCAAGATGGTTTAGGGAAGAATGGTTTACTTACATTCGAGTTTATGGAAGCACTGTACCTCCACATGTCCTACCCTTGTATGTCCCAGATAAGCTTTTGGCTCGAGAAATTGCTTATCAAACCTGCTCTGAAGGCGGCTTAACCAAAGAATTAAAAGATAAGAAAAAGGCCATTTGGCCTCAATTTCCCATCAATTGTGTGTTGGCATTATGATTCAGGTGTTGTACTTGATGGCAAACGCTTTCAGGTGGTAAATCAAGAAGGACGCAGGAAATTTTGTTCAGCAAGCGCGTCCCCGCAGGTATTCCATACAGAACCCGCGTCCAGGGACGCCGGCCAGCCGTTCAGAAGGTGCGTCCGCCCAGTGCACACTTTTCAAGGTAGAGAAAAGCTCGTGGGGGCTTCTTGTGTGGTATCTAGCCGACGGTTGCGTGTTTCTATGGTGTCGGCTCGTGGTATTGTTCCACGCTTTGGGGAGAAGCTTGCCTATATAAAGCAAAGGAGTTCATTTGGATTAAGCATCATCTTGGTTGATCATCTCTTGGTGTGATCTAGTCCATATCTTTAAGGGTAAATCTTCTAATGGACTACGATCTATATGGCGCATGATCAGATCTGTGGATCTGAGTGTTTGGGTTGGTTCTGAAGTCCTCTTATCTTCTATATCTAAAGGGACGCAGATTCAGTGAAAGGAAAGTGCGCCGGGACGCAGTACAGTAAAGGATCAGGTGCGTCTCTGAAGTGAAGGACGCGGCGCGACTGTGGTATTGGGTGCGTCTCTGAAGCGAAAGACGCGGCGCGATAGTGTTGTTGTGTGCGTCGGTCGCAGACAAGCAAAAGGAACAGTGCGTCTGCACGCAGAACAGCATAAGGTATACTGCGTCCAGTCGCAGGCCACAGAAAGAAAATATGCGTCCCTGTCTCAAGATGATCTGTTAACTGTATATTTCTGTTCATAAGGTGTTCTGGGTTGTTTCTGTAATTACTGATCTGATAACTGTAGTAGACTGTATATGTTGTATACTTGTTGATCATTTTGAAAAGAAGTAGGGGGTTGTAGCTCCCTTCCAGGAGAAGTCTGGAAAACGAGAAAGAGTTGTAGCTCTTTGCAGGTTGCAGCCTGCGTGCTGGTAAAGGACTGCACCAGTACAAAATCATTGTAAAAAGAATTTCTTGAAAGAAGATAGAGACATTATTGCAGCAGGTGGTTTTTCTCCCGCATTGGGTTTCCACCTTACATCTTGTGTTCTTTGGTGTGACTGTCTATTTTCTTTATTCATGCTCATTGTTTTATGGTACTGATATGCAAGAATATTTCAAAAGATCAAATAAGGAAGATTTGGTAAATTGCTAGATAATACTGATTCCCCCCCCCCTCAGTATTATTTCCAACAATTGGTATCAGAGCAGGTCCTTCAGAACAGCTTGATCGCTTGAAGGTAGATCGTTCATCATGAGCAACTACGAGAGAGAAGCATCAATCAGGCCACCCGTCTTCGATGGAACAAACTTCAATTATTGGAAGGTAAGAGTTACTGCATATCTTCAATCTCTTGGTACAGAAGTTTGGAACATTGTAGAATCAGGCTATGCCTTTCCTTCAGTTACTCCTACAGATCCAGCTGAGAAAAAGCAGTATGAAACAAATGCAAAGGCAGTCAGTACTCTATTAGGAAGTATATCTCAAACAGAGTTCATGAAGGTCATGCACTTCAAATCAGCAAAAGAGATATGGGACAAAATGATCACTAGCTATGAAGGAGATGAACAGGTAAAAGAAGCTAAACTTCAAACTCTCAGGATTCAATATGAGACTCTCAAGATGTATAATGATGAAAGTGTGGCTAATTATTTTCTTCGAGTAGATGAGATTGTTAATTGTATGAAAAATTTGGGTGAAGAAATAAAAGAGACTATAGTAGTTCAAAAGATTCTAAGATCTTTATCTCCCAAGTTTGAATCTAAAGTATCTGCAGTAGAAGAAAAGGAAAATCTCCGTGTTCTCACTATGTCTCAGCTGCATGGAATTCTAACTGCTTATGAAATGAGAAAGGGAGGTCCATCAGACAGAAGGGAAGCTGCTTTTAAAGCATCAGGCAAAGAAGATCACTATGAAGCATGTCATGTTCCAGAAGAAGAGGAAGAAGAATCAAACTTTGTCAGAAATCTTCAAAGGGGTTCTGGAAGGTTCAGAGGTAAGCTACCTTTCAAATGTTTTGCTTGTGGAAGAGTAGGTCATTATGCTGCAAAATGCTCTTATAAGGATAAAGGAAAGGAACCAGTTAGATGGAACAAGAAACAGGGTACAAATAAGAAAAGCTACTACACCCATGAAGATAGCGATGGCTTATCAAACAGTGATGAAGATGAACAAGGTAACAAATATAGATTGTTAATGGCATTTGAAGATGATAATTATGAAGATGCTATAGATGTGGATAACCTTTATGATGAAATTACTAGACTCAAGAGATGTATAGAAGAAAAGAACATGATTATTGATACTCTACAATTTCAGATTGATGAAAAGGAAAAACATCTTGAAAAATTAGAAGGTGAAATTGTTGGTCTTAGAAAAGAAATTGAGAAAACAAAAACTATTAATCTCAAGTTTGTCAAAGGATCTGAAACGTTGAATGAGATTATCAGTGTGCAGCGATCTCCTCTAAATAAGACAGGTCTGGGCTACAATGGAGAAACTTCTCAAGCTTCCACTTCAAAAAGTTATCTTGATGCCGCAAGAAGAAATGAGCAAGAACACAAGGAAGATCATCAGGTAAAGCAGGGACAAACTTCAAACTATCAGGGGCAATCCAGCTTAAGGGTGAACAAAAGTCACAACCAGCCACACGTAAAACCTTCTCAATTTGGTTCAAGAATAGATGAAAATAGAAATTACAATCAGTCGGCTGGTAGATTCAATAATCGCAGAAACTTCTTCAATGGACAATGCTTTTCTTGCCATAACTTTGGTCACAAAGCAGCCCAATGTGTTGCGTATAAAACAATCATGACTAGGGAAGCTCAAAAACAAAGAAGCATGACAGGGAATACAAAAAGGACCTATAACAATTTTTCAGCTCTTGAAAATGAAGTTGAATGCTCTATTTGCAATAATTTTGGACATGAAGATTTTGAATGCAGAAGCAGGTTTCCGGAAAGAAAGGTACAAGAACAAAAAAGGGAACAAACCTCAGGCACCAAAACATGGAAAATAAAGGAACCTCAAACAGAAAGATGTGGGATAGCATTCTATGCAGAAGGACAAGAAAATCTATGGTACATTGACAGTGGATGTTCAAAGCACATGACAGGTGATAAAGAAAAACTTGAATCTTATTCTAATTTAGAAAAGGGAAAGAAAGTCTCTTTTGGAAATGATACTCCTGCAACTATAAAAGGAAAAGGTATTGCTCCTTTAAAAGAAGATGTTAAGGCTGGAAATGTTTTGTTTGTTGATGGACTAAAGCATAACCTTCTAAGTGTAAGCCAGATGTGTGATCAAAGAACCGAGGTTATATTCAGATCAAATGGATGTCTTGTTCGTGATCTTGATACAGGTAAAACAGTTCTCAAAGGAAAAAGAACTTCAAATAATCTATACATTTTTGATGAAGAACAACAACAATGCTATTTAAGCAAGGATGAAGAGCACTGGTTATGGCATCGAAGATTGGGACATCTAAGTTTCTCACAAATAAGGAAAGCTTGCAAATATCAGGCAGTTCGCGATCTTCCAGATATCAAAATTCCTGACAACACCATGTGCAGATCATGTCAGTTTGGAAAACAGACTAGAACTAACTTTCCAGAGAAAGAAGGATCAGCCAGTATGCCTCTGGAGCTAGTACATACAGATGTATGTGGACCATTCAGAAAAAGAACACCTAGAGGAGAGGAATACTTGATATTATTTATTGACGATTTCTCCAGGTTTGTTTGGTTGGGACTTATGAAGCACAAAGATGAAGCTTTCGAAAAATTCAAATCCTTCAAAGCCTTGGCTGAAAATGAATCAGGTCACAAGATTAAGTGCCTCAGATCCGACAGAGGTGGAGAATTTACTTCAAATGAATTTTTCGATTTCTGTGATGAACATGGAATAAGGAGAGAATTTTCTACAGCTAGAACTCCTCAGCAAAATGGAGTAGTGGAAAGAATGAACAGAACAGTCCAGCAAATGGCTCGTGCTATGCTTGATGAATCAGGAACTCCTGCAACCTTCTGGGGTGAAGCTGCACATGCGACAGTTATTATTCTCAACAAGACAAATGTCCGAGTGAACAGCACTCAAACTCCTCATGAGCTCTGGAGTGGTAAAACTCCTTCAGTAAAGCACTTCAAAATCTTTGGGAGCAAATGCTATATCAAAAATACTGAGGAGCAGCTTGGCAAACTTGATCCTAGAGCAGATGAAGGAATTCTTCTTGGCTACTCTCCACATAGCAAAGCATACAAATGCTACAATAAAAGACTTGGTAGAATTGTTGAAAGCATTGATGTAGTGGTTGATGAGAAAGGATACATTCCTAGGCAAATACATCGTGAAGACATTGAAGAAGATGAAAGCTACCCTCAAAGACAGAATGATGAAGAAGAAGAACCGCAGGAACAATTTCAAGACGGACCTCACGAAGAAGCAGAAGAAAGAACAAGAATAGAAGAAAAGACTCCATCCAGATATGTTCAAAAGAACCATCCAGAATCTCAGATCATGGGACAAAAGGAAGCAGGTATACAAACTAGAAGAACAGTTGCAGAAGCTTCAAGTTATTTGGCATTACTCTCCTCTACTGAACCACAAAATGTGAAAGAAGCATGCAAAGATGAATGTTGGGTGAAAGCAATGGATGAAGAACTTGAGCAAATCGAAAAGAACAATACTTGGGAGCTGGTTCCTAGACCAAAGGATAAGAATGTTATCGGAACAAAATGGGTTTTCAAAAATAAATTGAATGAAAATGGAGAAGTAATTAGAAACAAAGCCAGACTTGTTTGTAAAGGGTATGCACAGCAAGAAGGAATAGACTTTGAAGAAACTTTTGCTCCTGTTGCAAGACTTGAGGCCATCCGAATGTTTCTTGCTCTCTCAAGTTGTCAGAACTTCAAAGTATTTCAAATGGATGTG
Organism: Pinus tabuliformis; assembly: GCA_031772625.1. NCBI lineage: Eukaryota > Viridiplantae > Streptophyta > Pinopsida > Pinales > Pinaceae > Pinus > Pinus tabuliformis. The sequence continues at coordinate 1,146,035,002 of CM062813.1, read as the reverse complement.
AAATCAGCCTTTCTGAATGGAGACTTGGATGAAGAAGTGTACATTGAACAGCCAGATGGTTTCATTCTTGGAAACGATCCAAATCTTGTATGCCGATTAAAAAAGGCTCTCTATGGTCTCAAACAAGCTCCAAGGGCTTGGTACTACCGGTTGGACAAATATCTTCATCAACAAGGTTTCTCAAAAGGTTCAGCAGATAGCAATCTTTATATAAAAGTTGAAAATGACAAATTACTAATACTTGTTGTGTATGTAGATGACATTATTTTTGGCAGTAATGAAGAAGCTATGAGTCAAAGCTTTGCCTCAGTCATGCAGAAAGAATTTGAGATGTCCTTGCTAGGAGAACTGACATACTTTCTTGGTTTGCAAATCCAACAAAAGAAAGGAGGAATCCTTTTATCTCAAACCAAGTATCTCAAGCAGATTTTGAAGAAATATGGCATGGAAGATGCAAAACCAGTATGTACACCCATGGTTACAGGATGTAGTCTCAGTGCAAATGACGAATCTGCAGCAGTTCATCAACCAACCTACAGATCTATGATTGGAAGTCTACTATATTTGACAGGTACCCGACCAGACATCATGCATGCAGTTGGAATAGTTGGAAGGTTTCAGGCAAATCCAAAGGAGACTCATCTTCAAGCAGTAAAGAGAATCTTCAAATATCTTCAAGGGACTCAAAATTATGGCCTATGGTATCCTAGAGATACAGATCTCACTCTTCATGCTTATACAGATGCAGATTGGGCCGGAAGCGTGGATGACAGGAAAAGCACAAGTGGTGGTGCTTTCTTTATGGGTTCTAGACTGGTATCTTGGTTCAGCAAGAAACAGAGTTCAATTGCCTTGTCTACAGCTGAAGCGGAATATGTTGCGGCTGCATCTTGTTGCACCCAACTTCTTTGGATGATGCAGACTTTGCAGGATTATCAAATCACTTGTACACCTCCTATTCCTATCTTATGTGACAACACAAGTGCAATCAGCATCTCAAAGAATCCGGTTATGCATTCAAAAACCAAGCACATACCAATCAAGTACCATTTTCTCCGGGAACAAGTACTTGAACAGAAGGTCAAGTTGGAGTATGTTCCTTCTAAGGAACAAGTTGCTGATATTTTCACCAAACCGTTGCCCAGGGACACTTTTGAATACCTCAGGCAAAAGCTGGGGGTTGTTGATGCATCATCTCACTGTTGACCATCTTCCTATTGATGGTATAGGCTCAGGGGGAGCACATAATGCATTGTTGGCATTATGGAGAAGGAGATCTTGGAAATAGCTGCAATATGTCTCTGTCTTCTTCATGATGGATTTCTGGTTACAATTCTGGAGAAGCATGAGCATAGGGGGAGCATACCCTTTGCTCTTGATGTCAAAGGGGGAGAATGATGAAGCTGAAGATTAGCTGAAGATTATGTGGTTGCCATCAAGTCCAAAGGGGGAGTTTGTTGGCATTATGATTCAGGTGTTGTACTTGATGGCAAACGCTTTCAGGTGGTAAATCAAGAAGGACGCAGGAAATTTTGTTCAGCAAGCGTGTCCCCGCAGGTATTCCATACAGAACCCGCGTCCAGGGACGCCGGCCAGCCGTTCAGAAGGTGCGTCCGCCTAGTGCACACTTTTCAAGGTAGAGAAAAGCTCGTGGGGGCTTCTTGTGTGGTATCTAGCCGACGGTTGCGTGTTTCTATGGTGTCGGCTCGTGGTATTGTTCCACGCTTTGGGGAGAAGCTTGCCTATATAAAGCAAAGGAGTTCATTTGGATTAAGCATCATCTTGGTTGATCATCTCTTGGTGTGATCTAGTCCATATCTTTAAGGGTAAATCTTCTAATGGACTACGATCTATATGGCGCATGATCAGATCTGTGGATCTGAGTGTTTGGGTTGGTTCTGAAGTCCTCTTATCTTCTATATCTAAAGGGACGCAGATTCAGTGAAAGGAAAGTGCGTCGGGACGCAGTACAGTAAAGGATCAGGTGCGTCTCTGAAGTGAAGGACGCGGCGCGACTGTGGTATTGGGTGCGTCTCTGAAGCGAAAGACGCGGCGCGATAGTGTTGTTGTGTGCGTCGGTCGCAGACAAGCAAAAGGAACAGTGCGTCTGCACGCAGAACAGCATAAGGTATACTGCGTCCAGTCGCAGGCCACAGAAAGAAAATATGCGTCCCTGTCTCAAGATGATCTGTTAACTGTATATTTCTGTTCATAAGGTGTTCTGGGTTGTTTCTGTAATTACTGATCTGATAACTGTAGTAGACTGTATCTGTTGTATACTTGTTGATCATTTTGAAAAGAAGTAGGGGGTTGTAGCTCCCTTCCAGGAGAAGTCTGGAAAACGAGAAAGAGTTGTAGCTCTTTGCAGGTTGCAGCCTGTGTGCTGGTAAAGGATTGCACCAGTACAAAATCATTGTAAAAAGAATTTCTTGAAAGAAGATAGAGACATTATTGCAGCAGGTGGTTTTTCTCCCGCATTGGGTTTCCACCTTACATCTTGTGTTCTTTGGTGTGACTGTCTATTTTCTTTATTCATGCTCATTGTTTTATGGTACTGATATGCAAGAATATTTCAAAAGATCAAATAAGGAAGATTTGGTAAATTGCTAGATAATACTGATTCCCCCCCCCCTCAGTATTATTTCCAACATTGTGGGGCCTTCTCTTTATTCGATGTAGGACACGCTTTTGGTGAGGTGGAAAACGTGACGTGCCTTCAATTATATAAGTTCCCGATGAGGCCATTCGACCCAAATAAAGTTGCCCAAGAGTTTACTACGAACGTCAAGATAAGAGTGTTCTTCGGACACAAAGATTTGTTTGACGATCTCTTTCAGGGTAAGAGCTCACTCAAAGAGATTTTGTGAGAAGCTCAGTCAAGGTTATCTCCAGGTGAACTCCAGAAATTCACATCATATAGAGATAGAAGGCTGGTCAGCATTCCACTAGAAAGGCTGCGAATACCTACTAGAGAGCCAACTCCGAGCATCAACCTCAGCGAGAACTCCAGCACTTCCTGATCTAAGTCCAACGCCGCGCGAGAAGGTTCCGAACATCCTGAAGAGTCTGTGCATGACAAAAGAATTAACGAAGAAGCAGTCAAAGATACAGCTCGGTCAAGTGTAATGTTTCAGCAACAAGTTATCACCTCGCCACCAAGAGATGTTCCCCCTCCGGTTATCGAAGCTCCTCTTGTCACAGCAGAGCTAGATAAAGAGTGGGAGTCCTTCAATGAATTAATCAACATCGAAGAGCAAGTCCCAAAGACGCCTGTGAACGATACACAGGAGGTGCAAGAAGTTGCTCCAACCATAATCAGCGTTACCACAGAAGCAGAAGACCTCTCCATCACTCCATCCTCAGAACTTCTACTTAACGTAGAAGAAATTCCCCCACTAGATGTGTTCTACAGTCCCCAACACAAAGCAGTTGTGAGAAGACAAAGAAAGAAAAAAAAGCTCACAAACGCACTGTCTCAAGATGCTGAACATTTAGACGTCTTGTGGAAAGACCCAAACAATAATCCAACAGAAAATCTTACGAAGCTGTCTCAAATTGCAGGAGCGTATGCTTCTGCAACTATTGACAAGGCCTCTGAAGTTCAGCAGCTCTTAAAGGAACAAGAAAACCACATACAACTGCTACAACAATAGTTACAGCAAGCCAACGCAAACAATGAAGCTTCCAGACAGCTCGAAAAGCTCCAAGAAGACTTCCAACAGATGCAAATAGGCTACCAAAAGAGTCTTGAAGAAAAAGAAAAACAACTGCAGACGGAGCAAGAAACGCACAAAGATGAACCTAAGCTTGCAGAGTTTATTTCAGAGTCCATCGGCTTGAACGAGCAACTACTGCAGCAACAAGAAGAATTGGGGCGTAAAATATCACAGTGGAGGCACTTTTGTGAGCTAAGCGACAAAATCACCAGTCAGGTGGTGGAGTTGCGAAGCGAATATGATCAGAATGACAAGAGAGTGACAGAGTATCTGACTTGGCAAGATGATGAGGAGGGAAAAAGAGCAGGAGCACCTAGAATTAATGAAAATCATAAAGAAATGCTCTTTAGTAAATGGGACGAGCAGATCACGCAGGCAGAGCAAGCAGCAGAGACAGCAGCGACACAGGCAAGTATTCTTATCGACTGTGTAAATGAAAATTTACACAGGGCCAATTTGATTTCAGAGACCACCCCGGGATACCTACCAAACAAGTTGCAACTGGAGACAGAATGGAGGCAAAAGGCACAGGCAAAAGGGAAAGCTATCCAAGCACTGGTTAGACTGAATTGGGAAAGTTACTGGATGTACCTGGTTAAACCACATAGCCAATGGATGACGGTAAAGTGTATCATGAACGCAGTCGAGAAGGTAGCGCCAGCTCTTATAGATGCCGTTTTCGCAGCCCAGCTCAGAACGGAAATTAACCAGCTGACTCTTCTCAAGCCTATGTTAGAAACATGCAACTTCAAAGACCAAGTCCACAAGTAGTTTTATTTAGAATGTTGTTTCTTTTTGTTTTTTAGTTATATTAGAAAAAGGACGGTCGTTTGAAAACTGAATCCTTAATTTTGTAATAATACTATTATTAGAATTAGGACATAGTATTTTAACCCTTCTCATTGCATTGGAGGAGGGTCCAGAAATTTGTCAAAAACTTGTCCTCAGAACATGCATTTCTGCACCTCAGAGGAGGTTTTGATGAATGGAAGGATCGGATTTATTTATATTTGCATCTTAATGTCTGCTACTGATGTTGCATTTCTGTACTCTTAGTAGGTGTTAGAAGTAAATCATTATTGCTTGAAGTTTGTGAGTAAAAATCAGTCATAAATGGTACTTTTATCTCTTGATGAATTTCTACTTATTTGCTTAAAGTGATATACAGCTGATGTTATTTATATGTTAATGTATAAATGTGTGGTTACCATTTGGCACTTTTGTACGATGGAGTCATTTGTTCATGCTTGACATATGAATGATTTATCATGCAATATGCAGTCCACAACTGTCCTGTTTAACTTCTTATGCAGAATGGTTCATCTTAAATGGTTTATATTCTTATAGTAGCCGAATAATCTTCATTACCAGTTATTATATGAAATATTTTTAGATCGCATGATGGAAAAGATATACCCTGGGTTAGCATAGATGGCATATGTTGTTTTCATTAGATTTCAGTAGCTTATCGTTAGATTTAAATTAGCCCTCAAAATTTCTCAAGAAACAGCATAATCAAACCCTACGCACACACACACCCCCTTAGAACGGGAAGCTAGTCCCGTCATCCCCAGTCGGACCCGCTACACCAAACGGGCACGGAGCCGCCAACCAGGTTCCCGACCGGGTGGGTATCCCCCTTGTTGTTGACCCGATTTCAGGGCCCTCAACACATCCTTGGCAGTCCCGATTATGAAAGTTTACAGGAAGAAGGTAGTGAGGAAGATGATTTTCAACGAATAATCAATCAGATGATACATTTACAGCAGACAAGGGAGGAAGTCTTCCAAAATACTTTCAGATTGCAAGAGAATATAAAAAAGATCTATGATCAGAAAAGTAAAGCAGATAAATTCCATCTTGATGATGTGGTGTTACGGTGGGATGTCGTTTTCTTTTCATTGCAAGTGTTCAAAAACTACAATTCATTTTAGCTTGGGGCCCAAGGTGAAGGATATAAAGTTGAATGATTTGTACGAGTCTTGAGTCAGTTTAGAGTCTTGAGTCAGTTTTGAGTCTTGAGTTTATTTTTAGAAGTGTCGGTTTTAGTTTTTGAAATGTATTAACCGTATTGCCCAATGGAAGATGCACAAGTCTACTTATTCCAGAGATCTTCGTTCTTGGCACCTCCAAGGAGCTACCATCCCCATTGGAGCCAATGTTAGTGTCAGTTCTTTCACAGTTCCATTAGTGATCAAATTGCTCTTTTGCATTTCATATTAGGTGTCCCATTCTAATGAGTTGCACTCCATTAGGTCATGGATCAACTGATGGTAGGATTCATTCTAGTTTTTGCCCCTCATGACATATATATGCTGACCTCTTTTCATGTGTAATTTAGTCAATGGTTCAAGCCCAAGTTCATTTTCACTTTATTTCATTAAATAGGTCTTAGGTCTTAGGTTTTAAATCTCATTAGGTATTAGGGTTTCACCATGTCAAACTTCCAAAAATATTTCATGAATAATGGTCATGCAGACATTTGAGGGAGACAATAATCTTTAGAACATTTTTAAATTTTAGAATTTGTAAATTTAGTAAGTCTTCACCTCAAACTCAGTTTGAGGTGAAAATAGAGTATTGCTTCATTCTTGTAAAATTTGATGTAATTTTATGGTTTCTATATGTAATAAGTACTCATCAGCTGCTCCTAGTTACCTTGCCAACTCCTGCCATTGCAAAAGCCAAAACATTCAAGACATCAGTTCATCAAATTTCCGGGGAAAAAGGGTCAAATTTCAACTACAAAAACAGAGGATTTGAAAAAGTCATGCAAACTTTATAAATTGGGTTTTGAAATGATAAAAAATCAAAGGTGAAAAGGTATATAAGGTTCATTCATGGTTTATGTCATTTCACTTAGTAAACTTGAAGAGATAAGGAAAAAACATGATTTGGAGCAATCATTGAGCAAAAGAGAGAAAAATTTACCAATTTGTGAGAAATTAGGTGGCGCTGTGCATCAGGCAGCTGGCGCTGTGCATCAGAGGAGTTTTTCCCTTTAGAATTTGAACTGGCACTGCACATTGGGCTGGCGCTGCACATATGTTGGGTGGCGCTGTGCATTTGTTGGGTGGCGCTGCACATTGGCCGTGGAGCTGCCAAAGCCCTAAAATCATCTTCAATCACTGCAATTGCCTCATGTCACTTCCTATCAAGTAAGTAGTGCCTCTTTTTAGTTGAAGCTAGGGTTTGCATGAATTTTGGTAGTTTATACCTCTCTAAAAACTAAACCCTAATTTGTCTCTAAATTACCACATACATTTCAGACCACAACTGTTTATCATTATCCTTTTGAACCTATCTCCTAATCCCATCTTCCCTAAGTCCTATTCCCTTCCCCCATTCTCCTAAAATCCTAAATCCCTTACATAAAAAACCTTAACCCTTTATAAAACCCTAACCTTCACATTACAAACCCTAATCATTCCCTTACCTCACACCCTCACTATTTTGTCTTTTTGTAAATCTCTTCATACTCATATTTCCATCACTCATTAACCCACCACTCATCAATTATCACAAGGGAGACAACCTTAAACATGGAGAGGGACAGTGAATATGATTATGAGGAGGACACCTTAAGTGACAGCTCTAGGGAAAGGATCTTGCAGCAGAGAAAACCTCACAAAGGGGGAAAGATAATCAGGGAGGAGCCTATTAGTATGAGGGGACTACTTGCTTTTCCACTCGCCATCTCATGCTTTAAACATCATTCATGTTTTGATTTTTGTGAAATGGTAGAGAGGGTTAAGTTCCATCATGAATTAGCAAGACTGTTTGTGACAAACTTGGGCAACAATGTGGTACGTCTTGCTAGGGTTACATTTACTCTATCATCCACCATCATTATAGAGGCCACAGGAATTCTAGATGTAGGGGAGAAATGGAACAAGAGGCAACATATTAACAGGGAGTATTATGAGCCTTACATCAAGGCTAAATACCATGGCAGAATCAATAGAGTGTTTCCTTTCAGATTTGTGGAGGATCGGTATGCTCCACTCATGAAGCTCATCATTAAGTATTTTACTTGCGAGGGTAGGTTCTCCAGACTATATGCCTACCATATCAAATTGTTGATGCATTTCACTAGGGTGAAAATGATGAGTATTCCTTATTTTATATGAAAAAACATAGAGAAAATGACAATTATTGTAAAGAGGAAACCATATCCACAACAGCTCAATGGTATTTACCATTTCTCTGTTATTAAAATTAATGTTTTACATCAGCTCAATAAGTTGGCAATTCCATGGGAAACCTTCATTTCTCATGAGATGTTTAAGGGTCCTCAAATCTTTTTATCAGTCCCCCAAGAGGAAGGCGAGCCTTTAGGACAAGAAAAGGTTCAAGAAACTAAAACTGTGGGGGTACCTGTGTTTGTGACTTACGAGAGAGGCAATAGGATGCTCTTTGCATCTACCAAGCAAGTACTATCTCCACAAGGAGTGGAAGGGGTCTCGCCTTCATCTACAGACCATAGGCAAATGCTATCTCCACAAGGAGTGGAAGGGGCTTTGCCTTCATCTTCAACTAAACAAGTACAAGTTGGGCAAGACAACAAGGGCAAAGGTAAGGAAAATATGCATGAGAGTGATGGACAAGAGAGAGATTTTGATCTTGTTGGCCATGAGGAGACACAAGGAGTAGATGTCATTGACTTGGATGCTCAGGATCCAAGAAATGCCAAATACATGATCATCAAGGAGAAGGAGGATGACATAAAAGCTTTGATGGCTAATTTAGAGAGGGCTAAATGGGTCATCAAATATCTTGAGCAAGAAAACAAATAGCTAACCGACAAACAAGACCTCATGGAGTTGCAAATGATCAAAGAGAACCAGCAAAAGGCAAAGAAGGCAAAGGTAAAGATGACCTCCATTAAGCAAGAGATTGAGAAGGATTGAGAGACATGGCTTGAGAGGGTCAATATTCACCTTGATGGGCTTCTGGAGAAAGCAAATAGAGACAAAAAGATGCTTAGGCGTATGGCTTACCATTACTTGACCTAGAATAGGGTATGCAACATGAGGATTAAGCAACGTAAGGCAAGATTAAGGAGGGCCTCAAAAAGAAAAAAGAGGGAGGATAAGCTTAATATCTTGGCTGATGTTACACTAGCCAAACAAAGTAACAAATGAAGCACCTTTGAGCCAAATCTAGGCAAGTTTTGAAGAAATTTTGTCAATTTCAATTTTTTGAATTTTGCAAAACAGGAAATTATAGTAGATGCACAGTGGAACTGGCCAACAAAGTAACAAATGAAGCACCTTTGAGCCAAAACTAGGCAAGTTTTGAAGAAATTTTGTCAATTTCAATTTTTTGAATTTTGCAAAACAGGAAATTCTAGTGGACACGTAGCGCCACTGGCGCTGTGCATTTGATTCGTGCATCCTTGGGAGAAATGGTTTATATATTTGGATTTAGCATTAAGTGGACATTAATCCCTGAAAGTTTCATCTCATTTCGAGCAAAACTAGGTCACCTAAAGGGCAAAAAACACTCAAAAGATGCCCTCTCCGCCACTTTTTGGACCCACAGGAAGCAATCTTGGGAGAATTCATTTTTGAAGGGGAAAATGACCTCCAAATCAGGAAATTCAAGCTGTTTCAGAAACTAGATAGAGAGAGATTTCCAACAAGATATCTTGGGCTTGATTTGGTGGAGTGGAATGCTTCCAAAAGCATGCTTGAAGCGGTGCTGTGCATAGGGCTATTTTTGTCAATTTTGCTCAAAACCCAAAATTTCTCCCAATTCGACTACCAGTTGACTTTTTCTCTTCTCCTTGGTAAATTTGTGGTGGTAAATGATGTAATGTGATGTAAATTTGATGAAAGATGACTTGAGGGGGTAGATACATCAATGAAAGTGGTTTAAAACTGAATGCATCAGTGTCCATGGTTTTAGAGGCAAGTTGTTCCACTGCCTATTTTCTTGTTCCTAGTTTAGATGTAGTTGAAATAGCTCCTTAACTCTTGGATTCGACCCCTGATGGATAGCTCAAAAGGTTTTGGTGCCTATATTATGTACTTTCTTAGTCATTTGTAAAGGTTGGACTCTTGTGGATGCTTTGAGCTTCATCGTACAACACTACAGTAGTTTGGCAAGGAAATAAACTAGGTTTTGCAACTACTTTTGTGGGATTCTTGTGGTAATATGTCTTGGCAGTGTTTCTCCTTTTGTTATTAGTTTCTGTTATATGTTATATGTGCCAGCATTTATTTATTTCTCCTTAACTAAATGAACCAAGATAGATAGGTGGAATCCATTGATATCAGTGCTCTGCCTTGGGAACACAATTAGTTTTTAATGTTTTCTGTTGTATCAAGAGGACTCATGACCTTTTGCATGCCCTCCTTAGCCCCTCACTAGTCTTAGACTTACCATCACACTCGAATCCATGTTCCAAACACTTACCTACCTCGCCCGACAGAACATACTACAATTCTGAGTCGATTTCCCAGACCCAAAGTTGCCTGCTCCATTTGATCCAGCAACCAAACTTTCAAAATCAACCAAAAACCCTAGAGCTACTATACCTAGCCTAAAATCCATATTCAATTCAGTCATCTCAACTGAGACTGACAAGGAGAGAGCCCTCTCCCAACCTGGTAGGGCTAGCTATTAGGTTAAGCGTGGTTTGTGGTTATCCTAAGATTGCCTCCTGTCAGCTTGAGGTCAATCTAGGCTCTAAAAGTTTCCATGGGGATTGTTTCCTTGGTTTCATTTTTTTCCTAGACCTATTTTAACTTGTATCTTTCCCTTTATTTATTATCAGGTCCTTTAGTGGAGCATTATCCACATCTATAACCTCCTTGGAAAGGTCTAGGTTTTGCTTCAACTTTATCTTCAACCTTGATTTTTTTAAGGGCCTGGTGTGAGGTCTTGTTATGAAACCAGCTCAAGAAAAGATAGAAAAGATAGATCAACGCCTTAGAATTCAGCCTCTTCGAGGGGGCAACCTCATTTACATTACATAAATGAACAATTCTTTGATGATACAAATGAAAAGACCTCCTTTCTATATATAGGAGTCTAAGGGGTCATAACATAACCAGAGCCGACATAACAATAATAATGTAAGGGCACAATAATAACAATAGTGGGCTTCTATGGGGCACATTAGTAACAATATGGGCACTACATGGCTACATCAATATAATAAGTGGTTTGTAATAATAACAATAAGGGGTTACACTAGTAGTATAGGGGCCTAACATGCCCCTCTCCTTCAAAAAGTGTTGTCCTCAACGCTTGAGTAGGTCTTGATGCTTCTGTCTAAAACTCTTGTCCTCCCATGTGGAATATTCAGCGGGTAAGTTCTTCCACTTGATGAGATACTCTGAAATTGATCGATTTCGTAGCTGTCGGGTTCTTGTTTCTATGACTGCTCCAGGTTCCAATATGATTTTTCCTTCCTTTTCAATATCTGGCAATATTGTTTGAATTGGGATCTTTTGCAAGTTTTGAATAAGTGGCCATACTTCTTTGTCCTTCTTCCATTCATCCCTTACTTCGTTTATCCAATCTGGTTGGATAATAGAAATAGCACAAAACAATGCTTCCACATCCTCATCCTTGAAGAGTCTTCCCATTCGGTAAGGTCGCCATTTTTTAAGTGCATGTCATATTGCCAACGTTTCCTTCTTATAAATAGCTTGCTTTAGATGTAGCAGTAAAAATACCCAGTCGCCTACATCAAAAAAAAATTCACTATGATGTTGATCTACCTGTTGTTTCATTTGATTTTGCACCGAAGTGGCACTATCCTTTAAAAGTTGGAGAACTTGTTGTTGATGCTCGATGTGATCTTTCATTGCTTGAACCTTTTTCTTCTTGATATGTCCTTCTATCTTTAGATTTTGAGGAGTGGTAATTTCTTCCAATCCTTTACAAGATATGGTCGGATTCATTTCTTGATGCTCGATGTGATCTTTCACTTCTTGAATATTTTTCTTCTTGATATATCCTTCTGTCTTGCTAGTTTGAGGAGTGGTAATTCGGACTAGTGAATTACAAGATATGGTTGGATTCATTTCTTCTTTCTTGATGTGATCTTTCACTTCTTGCACCTTTTTCTTCTTGATATTTCCTTCTATCTTGAGAGTTTGAGGAGTGGTCATTCTTGCCAATAGTTTACAAGATATGTTTTGATTCATTTCTTCTTTATCTAGGCTTTGTTCCTGGAGTATATCCTCTTCTTTTGACCTTTCTTGCTCCTTTTCTTCTTCCTCTTCACAATCTATGTAGAATTATTTCTTCTCGGCACACTTATGACCTTTAGTGTATTTGCTATCACAACTGTAACAAAGCCCTTTTGCTCTTTTTTCTTCCAATTGTTGTGGTGTCAACCTTATAGGTTGTGGAAGACTAGCGGCAACAACACTTCCATCTTTATAGTTGTGAGTGGTATGCTTCCTGGTTGCCATAATTTTGCTTTCCATTTTTCTTGCTAACCTGAATGCCTTCTCTAATGAATCAGGTTCCCAAAGACGAACATCATGTTGGATATTATCCTTTAAAGATCCTATGAACACATCAATCCTATGCTCCTCTGGAAGATCTTTTACCCTTATGTTCAATTTTTGGAACTCCTCAATGTGCTCCATTATTGAACCCTTTTGTTTGAGACTTATCAATTGGCTAAAAAAAGTGTTGCTTTTTGTATCCTCATAATGTGCTATCAATTCTTCCGTAAAAATTGCCCAAGTGATAAATTGTTTACGAGAGCAAAGCCATTGATACCATACAAACTGATTTGGTTCCAAATATAAAGTTTCCATACGTACCTTTTGTGTGTTTTGCACATTATTGAGATCGAAGAATTGCTCCATCTGTAATATCCATGTGGCGGGATCCCTGCTATCAAACTTCCTCATATCGATTTTTGGAATATTGTGAGTCTTCGATCCAACATTAGAGTCTATGGAATCATGATTAACATTTCTTTTGTTCTCATCATGAGTTTCCGTTAGTACCCTTTCACCCTTAGTGACCATTTCTAGTAGCAACTTATTCATATTTATCTTCAATTCTTCCATCTTATCATCCATGCCATCAATTTTAGCGTCCATGCCATTCACCTTAGCTTCCATGCCATCCATCTTAGCTTCTACGACTTTCTTTAAACAATCCATCTTAGCTTCTACACCCTTGTTTAAACCATCCATATTAGCTTCTACATCTTTCCTTAAACCATCCATCTTAGATTCTGTTGCTTTTTGTGCAAGTGACACTTGTTGCACTTGTTCTTGTAATTTTGATATATCATATAGCATTTCTTCTTCTTCTTCATGAGTCATGCTAGAGCTTTCAGGTTCATTACTATGTGTTTGCATTTTCTTCCCTCGGGGCATCAGTTACCGATAATAATTCTCTAATATGCCCTTTGAATTCCTTCAAAATAAATTTTCAAACCAAGCTTAAGCAAAAATTAAAGAAAATCTACACACCTTTTTTCACTTTGTAGGAGCTCGATATTTCCTCTGACGTATCTCTGTACTTTCTAATTATCTAGTTTTGAATTTGTGACCTGTAGTAGCCCTCTGTGTCCTCTTTCCAATGCCACAAGTCTGACCCAAATTGGATTCTCCAAGGAAGCGTTACGCGAAATCTCCCACAGTTACTTGATTATAGACTACTTCAGTAGAGCGAACTTGTACGACGTGCCACAAGTCACTGTTTCGACCTTTGGATGTACAAAACACCCACAAGAAACTACAGTCCGTCCTCTTTCTGTACCTTATTATGAAACTTCAATCCGATCCCCAGAGAGAAAGTTATGACGATTTTCCCCGGGTCACCTGCTTTGAATGTAATTCAGAAGTCTGCAAAAAGACCAACTTCCTCAGATCATATCTCCGCAAATATCACGCGAAAAGCTCTAAAATTCGGACCCAAGGTTCAGCGCGATTTCTTATCAAATGGGTTTTTTTTGCGACTTCTGAAACGTCAGAGAAAAAAAGCTATAGCGAAAATGCCACGATGACCTGTTTGGAGCAGCGAAACCCTAGAACCTTGCTCTGATACCAAATGTTATGAAACCAGCTCAAGAAAAGATAGAAAAGATAGATCAACGCCTTAGAATTCAGCCTCTTTGAGGGGGAAACCTCCTTTACATTACATAAATGAACAATTCTTTGATGATACAAATGAAAAGACATCCTTTCTATATATAGGAGTCTAAGGGGTCATAACATAACCAGAGCCGACATAACAATAATAATGTAAGGGCACAATAATAACAATAGTGGGCTTCTATGGGGCACATTAGTAAAAATATGGGCACTACATGGCTACATCAATATAATAAGTGGGTTGTAATAATAACAATAAGGGGTTACACTAGTAGTATAGGGGCCTAACAGGTCTGTTTCCCCCTTTGAACATTTCAAACAAAGAGGGTTCTTCTTCAGCTGGAACTTCTTTATCATGGGGTTTATCGTCAGCCACATTTCCTTTTATTACTCTTGTGGTTGGCTTTCTGTAGGGGAACCTTCAGTAGGTATATTTTCAGCATGTGGGGAAATCACAGTAGGAGGGTCTTTAGTAGACTCTATCTTCCTAATCCCATCACTTCTTCTAGAATATGCCTTGGGTATTTTAGGGATAGAAGATGAGGTCTTGTCTTCCTTTTCTTGCCTCTTTTTTGCACAGTGGGGGTTCCCTGAGAGGAGGTTCCTTCTTGAGGGTTTTTTTCTTTTTTGGTTCCCTTCTTCCTTCCTCTTTTGGCTTTAGGGGGATAGGATTGAAATCCTCCCAAAAAAAATAAACAAAATCCACGTTCTTCCAGCCTTTTCCAATTGATTTTCAATTAATAACTTAATTAATCTTTGTGATATATGAAATATTGAGATCGGTCCATTCTGGCCTGAACCCAAGCAACCATGTGCTTGAGACTTTATAACAAGAAATAACATGCATTCATTATTACTTGTCCTGCTAGATGAGCTAAGAAATGGAAATGGTATATGTTTACCCGATTAAAACACCCTTCATAAGTGAAATATGACCGGGTAATGCATAACAACCCATGCCACTTATCTTCCAGCGAGGATCTTTGCACCCTTTCCTTCCAATTTCTTTTCTTGAACTGAGCCTTTAGGAAGAATGGGACATCAATCCTAGCCAATACATGGATTCTAAATACCTTTCCTCCATATGTGGGAAGAGTTGTGACCTCTGAAACCAACTGCTCTATCACCTGAAATGAGATCCTTGCAACCTACACACGTTGACTTTCAAAACCCTGAGAAAACGCTCAAGCAACCTCGTCATCTAAATCAATGACCCTTTGTTAAAGCTCCTCCCACCCAACCTATCGAAAATGTTGCTGAATATTAGGGTAAATCTCCAGAAGGTCAATTCCTTTTGTTTCATTTCTGTTAAGCTTCCTGCTTTCCCCATTATCTTTACAACTTGGAGATTACGTAGATGAGAGACCGAGATTTGATCATGTATCTACATCGAGTAGTTTGAATCGAACAACTTTCTAGCGATAAAATTTAACAAAATTTAAAAAATGAAAAGGCGAAATTACTTTGGCGGGTAAAAACAACAATGTTTCGGGCATAATAACTAATTTACGGGTGAAATAATGTTTTAACCTTTCGATATTTACAAAACCACATGATACGTCTTCGAAGACATAATTTTTTTTTTTTAACATGTACCTTTCACCTTCATATTTATTGTGGCATGACCAGTGTTGGTGTCCCAGTATGAACAAATTCTTCAATCTCGTTTCCTACATTAATTCATCAATCAGGGTGCGTACACTTTTCAAGGTAACACACAAGGTATATGCAGGAGCAAGGTTACAATCTTACTTTGAACAAGGGTTCATGACTAATAAATTAAAGCATCGTTGTAATAGTAATGGAAATCAAATTGCAGAAAGAAAAGCATTCACAACAATCTATGGAAGTTTGGAACAACAATTAAGAAAATACAAGAAGTAAAACAATATACATAAAAGGACATACAGACAATACTTGATCAGAAGAGTGGCCCAACTCCCTGGTCAGGGCTATGCTTAACTCACATATTTGAGAAAAAATATCAAAACGCTGGAAATTTCATTAACAAGAATTCCACTGTTACAAGGCTCAATTCTTACATCAGCTAGCCCCCCTCTCTCTCTGAATTGTGTCTTTTAAACATACAAACATCCAAAGGAAACTTGCAACAAACTGATCTCAATATTCAAGATGAGATCAGAGAGATCTATCCATCATGATTCAGCTGGAACAACTCAAATTTGGTTATTACAATTTGGGCAATTCTGGAAAATGGCCGCAACAACAAATATTTCCTTCAAAGAACCTTGAGTTTCTCTCAATACAAACCGAATTTCTAAAAACTGCTCATTGGGAAATTGATTTGGTCCATTCTAAACAAAACCCATGTCTCATATTTTCTAGAATTTCTTTCATTTTCCCAAAACGTCCAATGCACAACTGTCACTTCTTATGCCAACGAATTCCTGAGTTGGAATATCTAATTATCTGTTGAAAACCAAATTTTCAATCTGGAAGAGATCTTGGAGACTAAAATCATGAGTGAGGTTACAACGAATGAATAAACCAAAATCATGCATAATAATCATTAATTATTAAAAATAATTTAGATCAGATATTATTTATCCACAAGAGCATAAATGATTATGAAATGGAATTATATAATAAATTATGGTAAATAAGGTGATAAAAGAATAGTGGAAATAGATGAAATGAATGTTAAGAAGTGGTAATAATAATGAAAATTAAGAGCCCAAGATTCCCCCAAACTAAATATATTGCATGCCCACATGCAACCCAATGCCTTTGTATAAATGAGGGGAAATAACGGTTTCAAAAATATGAGTGAATAATGCTATGTGGTTTTATTTATTTATTATTATTATTTTTTTTTTATGACATTCTCCTAATCTTTTAATAAATCAAACACATGTTTTTCACCTCAATTGTCACTTTCAACAAAATAGCATGGAATGACATCTATGGATTAACATTTGTTGAAGCTAATGTAGGTTGAGCTTGTGTAAGTGATGCAAAAGGTGGAAGCCATGCAAGCTCAAAGAAAGTAATCAAAAAGTGTAACAAGATTTCCTTCCCCCAAACTGATTAGTTTCCCTGTCATCAAGATTTCTATAGCACATCCCATGATTATCCTCAATCAGTAATTCATCAGGATTCAAAATTAGAATTAGGCCTCTTCATCCTTCCCCAAAATAATAGTAATGTTGTTAAGCTAGGATTAAATAAAGATTGATTAGGTAAAGCAACTATCTTTGGTTAAAGATATGAAACTTGTAGAATAAAAGAAGGATAGATTAGATGATACAAAATGTCAAATATCAACTATCTTAAAAGTTTCATCCCTAACATGTAAAGTAAATATTTATGACTCAATAATAGATATAAACCATAACCACCATTATCTGAGAACTAATTAAATATTACCCCATGAACCATGAGTTCTAGCAAACCTTATATATGCAACAGTGGCTTTATCGACAATTAGTTTTGAGAAAACAACGTAACCAAGTAGATCATAGTATTGAATCAACTTCTATACCATAAGCATGGCCACTGCTGCCAACAAGCGTCCATAGCCTTGACAGGGATGCCTTTTTAACCCATTGAGATGCCAGTGTCCCATCTATTAGAAATAAGTACATAGTTACAAAGGCATTTCAATTTACTTAGATGTCTACTGAAGATCATTGTTCTGGATTGGTAACCAGTTAATAACAATGCCATTCACTAGAACTAACAAAAGTGAACAAATCGGCTTGTGATGAGACCTCTTGTCCTTTAGTTTTATGACCGAAGGACATTACCCCGGCTGGGTGACCAGTAGTGGTAATGTCAGTCTATTAGGACCTATGATCATGGTAGGTTGGCACGTGATGAGACCTCCTATCCTCTAGTTGACTATCTATGTTTAAAATTTGACTATGGTTATTGTTAATCAACAAAAGATCACTTAATAGATGGGGTGGCAAGCCAGTGCCTTAAGAGCTAGAGATGGCATAAAACGTTTTGTAGTAACTATTTTCAACTCGGGTAATTTTGGTTCTCAAAGACTAATAACCTTCAAATGATTGTTGATAAACATATTTTTCTTTGTTAAGATTGGGGTTTGAGGAATAATTCATTAGATAGTGATGGAAAGATTTAAGTACAATTGTGTGGTCATCATCATAAATTTTACAAAATCTGGGACTTGAAAAATTAGGAAAGTTGAAAGTTGCCATGATGAAATCATCTTTTCATAATTATTCCTTAAAAAATAATATGTTTATAGATAAACAAAGATAAATTTACTACCCAATCGTTATGTCAAAGAGGACCTAGAAAATTAAATGTATTTCCCCATTCACTAAGTTAATGTTGTCGTGCATGATTCAAGTTCCAATGTGTGTGGATAAGTGGGGGTTACTAATTGTTATGATGTATGATTTGGCGTGAAATTTTAATAACAATGATGACATGACATCATTAATATTAAATATAAGACATTTTCTATCAAATGCAACACCTGCCCCCAACTAAGATATGACCGTCTTCGGTCATAATTGAAACATCAATCAAATACACGAAGTTGATTAGGGATGTACCTGAAGAGTTACCTTGGCGGAGTATCAACATGGGTAGAATAATAACACTAGGTACTTAGAAACAATTTCACCAATGAGTAGCAGCATCGAAGGAGTAACATCACTGAAAGAGTAATAACACCGAAGGAATAACAATGCCGGGTACTCAGAAAAATTTCGGGAGTAACAACATCGGCGAAGTAACAGCAGTAGCAGAGTAACAACACCAACAGAGCCGAGTAACAGCACCGACGGAGTAACAACAACACTGGCTGAGTAACAACACTGGCTGAGTAACAACACTGGTGGAGTCATAGCACTGGCTAAGTAACAGCACCGACGGAGTAACAACACTGGCGGAGTAACAACAGTGACGGAGTAACAACAGTGATGGAGTAATAGCACCGATGTAATAAAAGCACTGGTAGAGTAACAACATCGGCGGAGTAACAACACTGACAGAGTAAGAGCTCTGGTGGAGTAACAACACTGGCAGAGTAACAACACCGACGGAGTAACAACAGTGATGGAGTAACAACACCGACGAAGTAACAACAGTGATGGAGTAACAACACTGGCGGAGTCACAGCACTAGCGGAGTAACAACACTGGCAGAGTAACACCACCAGCGGAGTAACAACATTGTAGAGTAACAGCACCGGCGGAGTAATAGCAATCATGGAGTAACAACACAAACGGAGTAATAGCACTAACAGATTAACAACACTGGTAGAGTAACAGTACCGATAGAGTAACAACACTGGCAGAGTAACAACACCGACAGAGTAACAACAGTCATGGAGTAATAGCACTGACAGAGTAACAGCACCAGCGGAGTAACAACACTGGCGGAGTAACAACACCGGCGAAGTAACAACATCCAAGGAGTAACAACATCCGACACCTAGAAATTTTTCGGGAGTAATAGCACCCAAGGAGTAATAGCATTGGTGCAGTAACAACATCTGAAACTTAGAAAATTTTCGGGAGTAATAGCAAGGACGGAGTAACATCATCTGATACCTAGAAAATTTTTGGGAGTTACAGTATTGGCAGAGTAACAACACCCAATGGATCCGAGGAAACCATATACTCATAAGACTCAGGAACAAATGAATAAATATGGAGCAATATCATGAAACTTGAGAACTTCCTTTTATTTTGATGAAGGAACAAAATTTGTGACTTTGAACAAATGAAAAAAAACATAAGAGGAATCAGAAAAGAAACAACAATTTGTTGGCATTTTGGCACAGGTGTGGCGCTACGATACAGGTGTTGTCCTTGATGGCAACTCCCTTTGATGACAGATGTCAGTCCAAACTACAAGAATGAAGAGAAATTTCATATACGCAGGTTCATTACGCCCAAGATGTGTATACACGCTGGTACGTTATATACTAAGTCGCGGATACGCAGGCTTGCTATATACGAAGTCGCGTATACACGCAGTTTCATGAACAGAAAAGAGCGTACATGTCGAGAAGCTTCCCTTTGGTCCGTGGTAGTTAGTCCTCGGTACTTGAGCCTATGTTTTTGGACCAAGGTATCTCAATAGTCGTGTTGATCCCGAGTTTTGAAGTTGATGGTATTGTATTATTATGGTTTTGGCACGTGGTATTGAGGAGGGCCTAATGCTATATAAGGAGAAGAAGATCATTAGGCTATAGCATCGAAAAAGTCTTGAATATCTAATGAAGAAAGAGATCTAGTATGCAGGTTCTGGGTTGATAATACATTGCTTGATCTGAGCTAAGGAGAGATCACATCGGTTGATGGAAGGATAGATCGGGATCAAATTGTTTGAAATGAACTATCGGTATATGGTTGATTACGCATATTTTTAGATCTGCATACTGACGCAATGTTATGTTCTGAGTATGACTGATGACTGGTACAGTTGCAAGTTATGAGAAATTATTTCTAGATCTGTACGCAGGTTAGCTTCGGTAAAAGCGCGTGTATACGCGGGTTTGTTTCATTGAAGTAGCATATATCTTTTGAAGCTTAATTTTTGGGTTGCAGTTGGGTCTGTCTGTTATTGCAGGGTTCTGTAGTCTGCTCTGTGTTCTGGTGACTGGGTGTTGATAGGGTTTCAGTGGTTCAGTGATTCAAAGTTTGATGATGCTAGTATTGGTTGTTTTTTGCTTCTATGATTTGCTATGAAAAGTGAATGAATCGTGGTCTTCAGATTGAAATGTTGTGCTTCAGGAGTATCCAGTCTGAAAATTGATGAAAAGTGGTACCTGAAGGAAAGAAGATTGTAGGCCAGCACCTACGTACTAGTATCTTAGCTAGTACAAGAGCAAAGGGGGTTGGAGCTCCCTTCCAGGAGAGTTTGGAAAACGAGAGAAGGTTGTAGCCTTCTGCAGGTTGTAGCCTGCGTACTGGTATAAGGCTGCACCAGTACAAAAGATTGTAAACTGAAGTTTCTTATTAAAGAAAGATAGAGACGACTTGTAGCAGGTGGTTTTCACCCACATTGGGTTTCCACCTTATATCATGGTGTTCATGTGTGTGGCTTTTGTGTGATGATCTGTTCTGTTATACTACACCTGTTTACTTTTAATATGGTTAATAATGTCATGATGCATTTACTGAAGATAAACTAACCGAATCATAAGATTTCTGGTTATACGCTGGTTCCTTTAGACACAGTAGCGTGTACACGCTGGTTCACTTAACTGAAGTAGCGTATATGTTTCTGAGTATTGAAAAAGAATTATTGATCTGATAATACTGATTCACCCCCCTCTCAGTATTATTTCCAACAATTGGTATCAGAGCAGGTCCTTCAGAGAAGCTTGATCGCTTGAAGGTAGATCGTTCATCATGAGCAACTACGAGAGAGAAGCATCAATCAGGCCACCAGTTTTTGATGGGACAAACTTCAATTATTGGAAGGTAAGAGTTACTGCCTATCTTCAATCTCTTGGTACAGAAGTTTGGGACATCGTAGAGACAGGCTACGCTTTTCCTTCAGCTACTCCTACAGATGCAGCCGAGAAAAAGAAGTATGAAACAAATGCGAAAGCAGTCAGTACCCTATTAGGATGTATATCCCAATCGGAATTCATGAAGGTAATGCACTATAAATCCGCAAAAGAAATATGGGACAAAATTGTCACGAGCTATGAAGGAGACGAACAGGTAAAGCGTGCTAAACTTCAAACTCTCAGGATTAAGTATGAGACTCTCAGAATGTATAATGATGAAAGTGTGGCTAACTATTTCCTTAGGGTGGATGAGATTGTTAATTGCATGAAAAACTTAGGTGAAGAAATAAAAGAGGCTATTGTGGTTGAAAAGGTTCTAAGATCATTGTCCCCCAAATTTGAATCTAAAGTGTCTGCAATAGAAGAAAAAGAAAATCTACGAATTCTTACTATGTCTCAGCTTCACGGAATTCTAACTGCTTATGAAATGAGAAAAGGAGGTCCATCAGACAGAAGAGAAGCTGCTTTCAAGGCTTCAGGCAAAGAAGATTATTATGAAGCAAGTCACGTGCCAGAAGATGAAGAAGAAGAATCAAATTTTGTCAGAAATCTTCAAAGGGGTTCTGGAAGGTTCAGAGGTAAGTTACCTTTTAAATGCTTTGTTTGTGGAAGAGTAGGTCATTATGTTGCCAAATGTCCTCACAAAGATAAGAATGACAAGGGAAAGGAACCTGTTAAATGGAACAAGAAACAGAATGAAAAGAAGAAAAGCTATTACACTCATGAAGATAGTGATGGTCTTTCAAATAGTGACGAAGATGAACAGGGTTATAGATATAAACTTTTAATGGCTTTTGAAGATGATGACTACATGGATGCTATAGATGTAGAAGGATTTTATGAAGAAATGAATAATCTCAAAGTTTGCTTAGAAGAGAAAAGTGCTATTATTGATTCTCTACAATGTCAACTGGCAGAAAAGGAAAAACATCTTGAAAAATTGGAATGTGAGATTGTTTGTCTTAGAAAGGAGATTGAGAAAACAAAAGCAATTAATCTTAAATTTGTTAAAGGATCTGAAACCTTGGATGAGATTATCAATGTGCAACATTCTCCTCTGATCAAGACAGGTCTGGGATATAATGGAGAAACATCTCAAGCTTCTACCTCTAAAAGTTATCTTGATGCAGCAAGGAGGAGCGAACAAAGACCAAATAAAGGTCATCAGGTGAATCAGGGACAGTTTACCTCAAGAACAAATAAAGACTATCAAGAAGTTCGGGGACAAGCGGCCTTAAGGACAAACAGAAGCTACAATCAGCCACAGGTAAAATCTTCCCAATTTGCCCCAAGAATGGATGTCAATAGAAGCTACAATCGGTTGGATGATAGATCTGATTATCGGAGAAATTTCTTTAATGGCCAATGCTTTTCTTGCCATAACTTCGGTCACAAAGCAGCTCAATGTTTTTCCTACAAGACAATCATGACTAGAGAAGCTCAAAAGCAAAGAAGTATGACTGGAACCATGAAAAGGACTTATAACAACTTTTCGGTTCTTGAAAATGAAGTTGAATGCTCTATTTGTAATAACTTTGGTCATGAAGACTCTGAATGCAGGAGCAGGTTCTGGAAGACAACTCAGAAGGAACAAACCTCAAATGTTAGAACATGGAGAATAAAGGAACCGCAACCAGAAAGATGTGGGATAGCCTTTTATGCAGAAGGTCAAGAAAGTCTATGGTACATTGACAGCGGATGTTCGAAGCATATGACAGGGGACAAAGAAAAACTTGAATCATATACCGCATTAGAAAAGGGAAAGAAAGTTTCTTTTGGAAACGATATCTCTGCAGCCATAAAAGGAAAAGGCGTTGCTCCGTTGAAAGAGAAGGTCAAAGCTGGAAACGTTCTGTATGTTGATGGATTGAAGCATAATCTTCTGAGTGTCAATCAGATGTGCGATCAAGGAACAGAGGTAATATTTAGATCAAATGGATGTTGTGTTCATGATCTTGATACAGGTGAAACAGTGATCAAAGGAAGAAGGACTCCAAATAATCTATACATATTTGAAGAAAGACAACAACAATGTTATTTGAGCAAGAATGATGAACACTGGCTATGGCATCGGAGGTTGGGGCATCTAAGCTTTCCACAAATAAGGAAAGCATGCAAATATCAGGCAGTTCGTGATCTTCCAGATATCAAAATTCCAGACAACACCATATGCAAATCATGTTAGTTTGGAAAGAAAACCAGAACTAATTTTCCTGAGAAGGAAGGATCAGCTAGCATGCCTCTTGAGCTAGTACATACAGATACATGTGTTCCATTCAGAAAAAGGACACCTCGAGGAGAAGAATATTTGATATTATTCATTGACGATTTCTCCAGGTTTGTCTGGTTAGGACTTATGAAGCACAAAGATGAAGCATTCGAAAAATTCAAATCCTTCAAAGCCTTGGCTGAAAATGAATCAGGACACAAGATTAAGTGCCTCAGATCTGACAGAGGTGGGGAGTTTACCTCAAATGAATTTTTCGATTTCTGTGAAGAACATGGGATAAGAAGAGAATTCTCTACAGCTAGAACTCCTCAACAAAATGGAGTTGTGGAAAGAATGAACAGAACAATCCAACAAATGGCTCGTGCTATGCTTGATGAATCAGGTATTCCTGCAACTTTCTGGGGTGAAGCTGCACATGCTGTGGTTATTATTCTCAACAAAACAAATGTCCGAGTAAATAGCACTCAAACTCCTCATGAGCTCTGGTGTGGTAAGACTCCTTCGGTGAAGCACTTCAAAATCTTTGGGAGCAAATGTTATATTAAGAATACTGATGAGCAACTTGGCAAACTTGAACCAAGAGCAGACGAAGGCATTCTTCTTGGTTATTCTCCACATAGCAAAGCATACAAGTGCTACAATAAAAGACTTGGCAGAATTGTTGACAGCATTGATGTTGTGGTTGATGAGAAGGGATACATTCCTAGGCAAGTTCATCATGAAGACATCGAAGAAGATGAAGGCTACCCTCAAAGACAGAATGATGAAGAAGAACCTCAAGAAGAAGAAGAACCTCAAGAAGAACCAGAGGAGTAGACAAGAATAGAAGAGAAGACTCCATCCAGATATGTCCAGAAGAATCATCCAGAATCTCAGATTGTGGGACAGAAAGAAGCAAGAGTACAAACAAGAAGAACAATTGCAGAAGCTTCAAGCTATTTGGCATTACTCTCTTCCACTGAACCACAAAATGTGAAAGAGGCATGCAAAGATGAATGTTGGGTCAAAGCAATGGATGAAGAACTTGAGCAGATCGAAAAGAACAACACTTGGGAATTGGTTCCTAGACCAAAAGATAAGAATGTCATAGGGACAAAATGGGTCTTCAAAAATAAATTGAATGAAAATGGAGAAGTAATTAGAAACAAGGCCAGACTTGTTTGTAAAGGGTATGCACAGCAAGAAGGAATAGATTTTGAAGAGACCTTTGCTCCTGTTGCAAGACTTGAGGCCATTCGAATGTTCCTTGCTCTCTCAAGTTTTCAAGACTTCAAGGTATTTCAAATGGACGTGAAATCAGCCTTTCTGAATGGAGACTTAGAAGAAGAAGTATACATTGAGCAGCCAGATGGTTTCATTCTTGGGAATGATCCAAACCTTGTATGAAGATTGAAAAAGGCTCTCTATGGTCTCAAACAAGCTCCAAGGGCTTGGCACTATCGGTTGGACAAATATCTTCACCAACAAGGCTTTTCAAAAGGATCAGCAGATAGCAATCTCTATATGAAAGTTGAAAATAACAAATTGCTAATACTTGTTGTGTATGTAGATGATATTTTCTTTGGCAGCAATGAAGAGGCTATGAGTCAAAACTTTGCCTTGGTTATGCAGAAAGAATTTGAAATGTCATTACTTGGAGAATTGACATACTTTCTTGGATTGCAAATCCAACAAAATGAAGGAGGTATTTTCTTGTCTCAAACCTAGTACCTCAAGCAAATCTTGAAGAAATATGGCATGGAAGATTCAAAGCCAGTATGTACCCCCATGGTTACAGGATGCAGCCTCAGTACAAATGATGAATCAGCAGCAGTTCATCAACCAACTTATAGATCCATGATTGGGAGTTTGCTTTATTTGACAGGTACCCGACCAGACATTATGCATGCAGTAGGAATTGTTGGAAGATTTCAAGCCAACCCAAAGGAAACTCATCTTCAGGCAGTCAAAAGAATCTTCAAGTATCTTCAAGGGACTCAAAACTATGGCCTATGGTATCCTAGAGATACAGATCTCACTCTTCATACTTACACAGATGCAGATTGGGTCGGAAGTGTGGATGATAGGAAAAGCACAAGTGGTGGTGCATTCTTCATGGGTTCCAGATTAGTATCTTGGTTCAGCAAGAAACAGAGTTCGATTGCTTTATCTACAGCTGAAGCTGAATATGTGGCTGCGGCATCTTGTTGCACACAACTTCTTTGGATGATGCAGACCTTGCAGGATTTTCAAATCACTTGCACTCCACCTGTCTCTATCTTATGTGATAATACAAGTGCAATCAGCATTTCAAAGAATTCAGTCATGCATTCAAAGACCAAGCACATACCAATCAAGTATCACTTCCTCCGGGAACAAGTGCTTGAACAAAAGGTCAAGTTGGAGTATGTTCCTTCTAAAGAACAAGTTGCTGATATTCTCACAAAACCACTGCCCAGGGAGACTTTTGAATATCTCAGACAGAAGCTGGGAGTAGTTGATGCTTCATCTTGCTGTTGAAGCTTGTCTGTTCTAAAGAAAAGTTGGTGTACGCGTGTTGTATAAGGGATATCTGCGTACATACGCTGATTTATGCAGGCGAAGTCGCGTATATGGAGTTCTGAACAGCAAGGGCGGATTCTGAATGGAGAAGGTCTGATATGGGTATGACAGAGTCCTTCAGGCACAGTTTCAGGGGGAGCAGCAAGCACAGTTTCAGGGGGAGCAGCTTAAAGTCTAATAAAGCATTGTTGGCATTTAGATGCCTTTGGTCCTAGTTCACAACTATTGTTGAAGAAGGAGCACAGAAGGAAATCTTGGTTGTTGATCTAAAAAGATGATTATCAGATGCTTCTGGTGACTTTCATAAGTCTTGGTCTAGTTCTTTCGTCTCTATGTCATGTATCTCTTTTGTGATATCTCTTCTATGGTGTCAAGGTCATGTAACGGCCTATGTTGGTTTCCCCACTATGCCTGGGATGAATGATGTAATGTAATTGGTTGTTATATGTAAATTTCTGATGTATCCCCTATTGGTTGGGAGTATGGATGTATGTATTGAGTCTTTTGGTGATATGAAGGTCCTTTATGATGTATAAGTCTTGGTTCTTTTTGAAGAACATCTTTTGCAGATCTTGCCTACAGTTAGGGGGAGCATGTTCAGCACAGCAGAGCAAAGAAATCAGCACATTCACAGGGGGAGCACAACCCTTTGCCCTTGATGACAAAGGGGGAGAATGATTCTAAGGATCTTGGGGTTGCCATCAAGTCCAAAAAGGGAGATTGTTGGCATTTTGGCACAGGTGTGGCGCTACAATACAGGTGTTGTCCTTGATGGCAACTCCCTTTGATGACAGATCTCAGTCCAGACTACAAGAATGAAGAGAAATTTCATATACGCAGGTTCATTACACCCAAGATGCGTATACACACTGGTACGCTATATACTAAGTCGCGGATACGCAGGCTTGCTATATACGAAGTCGCGTATACACGTAGTTTCATGAATAGAAAAGAGCGTACATGTCGAGAAACTTCCCTTTGGTCCGTGGTAGTTAGTCCTCGGTACTTGAGCCTATGTTTTTGGACCAAGGTATCTCGATAGTCGTGTTGATCCTGAGTTTTGAAGTTGATGGTATTGTATTACTATGGTTTTGGCCCGTGGTATTGAGGAGGGCCTAATGCTATATAAGGAGAAGAAGATCATTAGGCTATAGCATCGAAAAAGTCTTGAATATCTAATGAAGAAAGAGATCTAGTATGCAGGTTCTGGGTTGATAATACATTGCTTGATCTGAGCTAAGGAGAGATCACATCGGTTGATGGAAGGATAGATCGGGATCAAATTGTTTGAAATGAACTATCGGTATATGGTTGATTACGCATATTTTTAGATCTGCATACTGACGCAATGTTATTTTCTGAGTATGACTAATGACTGGTACAGCTGCAAGTTATGAGAAATTATTTCTAGATCTGTACGCAGGTTGGCTTCGGTAAAAGTGCATG
This sequence comes from Pinus tabuliformis, assembly GCA_031772625.1. NCBI lineage: Eukaryota > Viridiplantae > Streptophyta > Pinopsida > Pinales > Pinaceae > Pinus > Pinus tabuliformis. Next base: position 1,146,007,468 of record CM062813.1, on the reverse strand, counting down.
TATACGCGAGTTTGTTTCATTGAAGTAGCGTATATCTTTTGAAGCTTAATTTTTGGGTTGCAGTTGGGTCTGTCTGTTATTGCAGGGTTCTGTAGTCTGCTCTGTGTTCTGGTGACTGGGTGTTGACAGGGTTTCAGTGGTTCAATGATTCAAAGTTTGATGATGCTAGTATTGGTTGTTTTGTGCTTCTATGATTTGCTATGAAAAGTGAATGAATCATGGTCTTCAGATTGAAATGTTGTGCTTCGGGAGTATCCAGTCTGAAAATTGATGAAAAGTGGTACCTGAAGGAAAGAAGATTGTAGGACAACACCTACATACTAGTATCTTAGCTAGTACAAGAGCAAAGGGGGTTGGAGCTCCCTTCCAGGAGAGTTTGGAAAACGAGAGAAGGTTGTAGCCTTCTGTAGGTTGTAGCCTGCGTACTGGTATAAGGTTGCGCCAGTACAAAAGATTGTAAATTGAAGTTTCTTATTAAAGAAAGATAGAGACGACTTGCAGCAGGTGGTTTTCACCCACATTGGGTTTCCACCTTATATCATGGTGTTCATGTGTGTGGCTTTTGTGTGATGATCTGTTCTGTTATACTGCACCTGTTTACTTTTAATATGGTTAATAATGTCATGATGCATTTACTGAAGATAAACTAACTGAATCATAAGATTTCTGGTTATACGCTGGTTGCTTTAGACACAGTAGCGTGTACACGCTGGTTCACTTAACTGAAGTAGCGTATATGTTTCTGAGTATTGAAAAAGAATTATTGATCTGATAATACTGATTCACCCCCCCTCTCAGTATTATTTCCAACACAATTTTATTGAAAAACAATAAATAAATAAATAACTTAAGTTGCAATGGCTATGATTTTGACTACAACAATGTTGTTTCCTAAGGGAATATCAATTTGTTTCTAGAAACAACAATCTATCTATTGTACCTTAAGAAACCAATTTCCTAGCTGTAGAGAAATTGTGCTTAAGATATTAATAATTATTTCTTGTTGTCACTTATTTGTCACTTTATTGTTTGTTGTATTCTCAAATAAAGGACCTGGAAAACTTGGTCTATAACCCTTAATACATATGTGACTGGAAAATCTCAGAATTCCATTTGTTGCTAGGTATAAATGATGAATGAAGAAAGTCTGAAGGAGAAGTTAAAGATAATATGTTTCTTAGTACAGAACCTACTACTCGTCACTTAGAAGAATTATGAAAATGAGAACTGAATCATAGACAGTATGCTGCTTGACACAGAAACTACTATCTGCAACCCTTGGAGAAATTAAAGATAATATGTTGCCTCACACAGAAACTATTATCTATGACTTAGAAAGGAAGGTGAAAACTTCAAGTATAGGAGCAATCTCGTAAGGAATTTTAACTTTATCTACATAAGAAAATAAAAGCCTGCAGCTTCATTACTATACTTGAAAGAAGAAAACACACGATGACACATGACAGAGAAGTTACAAAATTATACCCAACAATTCATGGAAACTTATGATGCTTTCATTAATCAACATGTATATGAGGAATACAGTGGCCTAATCTCCGAGTTTTCCAAAATTTGAACAAGAACCTTTACAATTCCCTTTTCAGGCTTTTATCTCTTCTATCAAATCAGTTTTGGAAGCTCATTTCTTGAAACAGCGAATAAACTACTTTATAACAGATACAAAACTATTTTCTATTTGAGATTATTCAAATTCATTACATATAAAATATTGAAACTCTAAAACTGCGCCAAAAGCTTTGAAAGGGGACCGCATATATGTCGGGAGTATTCTGATTAGTGAGAATACAAATAAACCCAACCAATTACCTTTTCTTTATATTCATTTCAAACATTGATTCTTCCCTTTACACAACGAAATCAACGCAAAGCAGAACACAAAATAATTAACTCTGTTTCATAACTCATCGGATCCGCCCATCCAACGTTCCATTGACTTTTTGTCACAAATCGTAAACAACTCTTTCAAATGTTATATCAACCCAATCCTTTACAACTTGCAATATGATGTACGTGTCTAGGTTATAAAACATAATATAAAAGCTATCGGGTCCGACATCTTTATCGCAGATCCCAATCAACGAATGAACTAATAGATATGCATTCGGTGCTTTACGGACCCGCCGGAATTATAAAACATGATATATATGCTTTCGGGTTTAGTTATTGCAATCACAGTTGGTGGAACCAACATCTATAGTGTTGCAGTGTGCCGGACTTGTCGGGACTTTAAAACACAATATATATATATATATATATATGTGTGTGTGTGTGTGTGTGTGTGTGTGTGTGTGTGTGTTTCAGGTTCATCTATTGTAATCGCAATCGGCGGAAGCTAAGGTGCTATGGGATATGTTGGACCCACCAGGATTTTAAATATCATATATATATATATATATATATATATATATATATATATATATATATATATATATATATATATATATATATATATATATATATATATATATATATATCTATATATATATATCTATTTCAGGTCTGGATCTTTAACACTTTAACACTTGTTTCTTTTGCGATTCTGATATATTACTTTTTTTCTTTCTTGTTAAGTGCCGCTGTGATTCATATAACTGTCACCACGGTTTGCGATTACGATTTGATTTCATTGCAACCAAAGCACCGCCCTTATTACTTGTTTCTCTTTATTATGTCCAATACGCAATGTGCTTTGCGATATATATATATATATATATATATATATATATATATACATTCAAATGTGTTTCCATATACTTTCTTTTAGCGATTTCAATATGTAATTATCACAAGCACAATACTTCTTTAATTTTAGGATTTGTGGGGGAAGAGAATATAAAGGAGTTTTATTAAGGTTGAATCCCTGCAGTGATTTTTTAGACCACACATTGTGATAAAAGTGATAAATAAGCTCAAACACAATATAAGCTACAACATCTGGCTCCAATAGGGGATAGTGCTTTTGCCATAGAAGCACTAAGAACTGCAGATTAGTGCCTTCACTTTGGGCATGGAGTCATATATTGCTTCGCCAAACTTAACTGTGTGAAAAGTTTGTGTAGTGAACCCACGCTGTTATCTGCAGTGATAGGATGCTTTTACTTTGATAGTAAAATATTGAGAATCGTAGATCAGTAGCCTTAGTTGGGCATGGAGTCCAGAACTCTGAGAACCCTGAAATTTGACAAACTGAAACCTGACACTCTTGAAGTCTGAAACCTCTGCAAACCGGTTTCCAACTAGGAAAGTCACCCTTATTCATCAACTAATATTAAACTAAAGAATTGCAACTGGAAACCAAATACTCAACACTTGAGCTTATTTATGTACAAGTTCCTACATATGTACATGATTGATCTCCATCAGGTGAAGTCAATCTTCCAATGGTACAAAGTTAGCATTTGAGTGCTTAATATAGAACCATTCTGTCAGTGAATCTTTAAAAAAAGATTAATCTTGAATGGAAAATAAACTATGCATAAAAGCAGCTCACAACAAAAATTAGGAGTATATCCACAAAATGATATGTGTAAACTGCTAATAAATTCTTCCATGTAATCTGCCACAGAATCTTCAAAAGTATAAGAAAATAATTGTTCTTGATCAACTCCAAAAAATAAATTCTCTATGTATGAAGGTTCCTGCTCAATTGAACCTTCTATTGGGATAATATGTTCAACAAAACGATCAGCAATATCTTTAAGAAAATGATCTATGTCACTTTCATGTCTCCACTTTTCATCTCTTGATTGAAAATAATTTGTAATTAAAACCTCAGGAAGAAAAAGAATTTTTTTCACATTACTATAGGACATATGATCAAATTCAAATAGATTATTTACCTCTTATCCATGGGCATCATTATGTTCTTCAATGCACTGATATACAATCTCTTTATCAGCGTTCTTTTTACAAAGGATAGCCTCTTTTTCTATGATAGATGGCTCAATATATTGTTGTCCAACATATCCCACTTGCTAGTTTCTTCCTATATGTTCAACACCCAACTGATGCACTTGAAGAGCTTCGTCTTGTTCCCCATTTGAACCATTTTAATTATAGATAGGAGGATCATCAAATTTAACAAAATAGGAACTCTAGAGATTTATTTGCAACTTAATTTTTTCTTCCTCTTCTCGACTGCTAAGAAGAAATTCTTGATGCATGTTTGAACTTTTATCTATCTGAATACTCTCTTGATTTGCTTGGAATAGAGTCAACCAATTCTCTGCTTGGGAGATTACTGAAGAAAAATGTTTTATAACCCTCTCCGCATCATTTTGAGAAAATGATAGTTCCTCGCTTTCAGAGACTTGCTCATAATTAATCTAACTATAACCTCTCTGAATGCTTGATATATTATCAACAAGATCATTAGTTTCTTCAACAGGATTATCATGAGCTTTTAAAGTTTCTTTAGAATCATAATATTCACAACAACCTTCAAAAAGAAACTTGTATGGATAATAAGTTCTACAATAAGAATTGAATACTGAATGGAAATCTTTCAAAGACGAAATGCTTGAACGAGGCAGAGACCTAAACCAAACCCTAGCTTCTAGGTCCAAAGAAAACAAAAACAACTTCATCTTAACATCTTCATGAATGAGGCCTTGCTGCTCCATGCATTCATGAAACTCTTGGAGGTGCTGAGTTGGATCTTCATATTCCTTTCTACTAAATTTTGGAAGATACTCATTCCACGCATAAAATGTAGGCATATCATGAGGATAGCCGGTGATCCCAGTAAAATTAAATGGATTAAATTTATGGACTAAGAATGTAGGGAGAGCCATTAAAACTCAGAAAAGAAAATTTCAAAGTGTAGTGGAGTTGCCAATTAATGTTGTAAGTGAAAATCACAGATGCGAATGTACAACCAACTGTTGAAACTTGTTATTCTCAAGAATCAGCTTCAAACTTAATAAACCTAGGGAAAAGTGTTGTTATTCAATTGTTTTGCAGGTTGTGGTTCTTACTATTATGGAGTTGCCTTTTATTGCTTTTATTCAAAACAACCAAGTATTTCCTCCTCACTGAACAACCAGAGGAAAATCTTAAAAACCTCGGGAAAATTGTTCTTGTCTTCTCTCCCCAGTAACGCCACCAATTAATGTTGTACCTTAAGAAACCAATTTCCTGGTTGTAGAGAAATTGTGCTTAAGACATTAATAATTATTGTTTGTTGTCACTTATTTGTCACTTTATTTTTTTTTGTATTCTCAAATGAAGGACCTAGAAAACTTGGTCTTTAACCCTTAATACATATGTTATCAAAAAATCTCAGAATGCCATTTGTTGCTAGGTATAAATGATGAATGAAGAAAATTTGAAGGAGAATTTAAAGATAATATGTTGCTTAACGCAGAACCTACTACCCGTCACTTAGAAGAATTATGAAAATGAGAATTGAATCATAGGCAATATGCTGCTTGACACAAAAACTACTATCTGCGACCCTTGGAGAAATTAAAGATAATATGCTGCCTTACACAGAAACTATTATCTATAACTTAGAAAGGAAGGTGAAAAACTTCAAGTATAGGAGTGCACTTTTAAGGAATTTTAACTTTATCTACATAAGCAAATAAAGACCTGCAACTTCATTACTATACTTGAAAGAAGAAAACATAATTTGACACATGACAAAGAAGTTACAAAATTATACCCAACAATTCATGGAAACTTCTGATTCTTTCATTAATCAACAATTAAATTAGGAATACAGTGGCCTAGTCTTCAGGTTCTCCAAAATTCAAACAACAACCTTTACAATTCCCTTTTCAGGCTTTTATCTCTTTTATCAAATCAGTTTTGGAAACTGATTTCTAGAAACAACTAATAAACTTCTTTAGAACGGTTACAAAACTATTTTCTATTTGAGATTATTCAACTTTATTACATATAAAATATTGAAACTCTAAAACTGCGCCAAAAGCTTTGAAAGGGGACTGCATATATGTCGGTAGTATTATGATTGGTGAAAATACAAATAAACCCGACCAATCACCTTTTCTTTATATTTGTTTCAAACATTGATTCTTTCCTTTACACAACGAAATCGATGTAAAGCGGAACTCAAAAGAATTAACTCTATTTCATAACCCATCAGATCCGCCCATCCAATGTTCCATTGACTTCTCATTGCAAATCACAAACAACTCTTTCAAATTTTATATCGACCCAATCCTTTAGAACTTGCGATATGATAGACGCGTCGAAGTTGTAGAACATAATATAAAAACTATCGGGTTCGGCATATTTATCGCAGATTGAAATCGGCGAATGAACCAATGCATATGCATTCGACGCTTTACGGACCCACCGAAATTATAAAACACGATATATATGCTTTCGGGTCTGGCCATCGCAATCGAAATTGGTGGAACCAACATGTATAGCCCTGCGGTGTGACGGACCCGCTGGGACTTTAAAACACAATGTATATATGTTTCGGGTCTATCTATCGCAATTGCAATCGGCAAAAGCTGAGGTGCTATGGGATATGTTGGACCCGCCAGACTTATATATATATATTTCAGGTCTAGATCTTTGACACTTTAACACTTGTTTCCTTTTCGATTTTGATATATTAATTTGTTTCTTTCTTGTTAAGTGCCATTGTGATTCATATAACTGCCACCATGATTTGCGATTGTGATTTGATCGCATCGTAACCAAAACACTTCCCTTATTACTTGTTTCTCTTTATTATGTCTAATATGCAATGTGCTTTGTGATATATATATATATATATATATATATATATATATATATATATATAGATATATATATATATATACATTCAAATGTGTTTCCATATAATTTCTTTTAGTGATTTCAATATGTAATTATCACAAGCACAATACTTCCTCACTTTTAGGCTTTGCGTGGGATAAAGGAGCTTTATTGAGGTTGAATCCCTGCAGTGATTTTTTAAACCACACATTGTGATAAAAGTGATAAATAAACTTAAACACAATATAAGCTACAACACTATCAATGGTAAATGAATGGAAAATGTTTTGGCGGAAATGACTTGGATCTTCAAATGGAAATCAATTATCCATTTCTCCTGTTATGAATCCATTAGGTAATGAAAAAAAATTCGTGTTGTTGGTGAGAAATAACAGGAATAATTTGTAACAAACTCTTATGATCAATTTCCATGGCACCTCAAAAGAATGAAAATTATATAATATTAGATTTCTTAATAGATACTGAGATGAAAATCTATTATTTCAATATCGTTGCCTTCAATAATCACTTGTTCAAAAACAAATTGACCTCCTTTATTCTCTTCAGACTTGCGAAAAACAAGCGTCTACCTGTAATAAAACATGTAATCATGGAAGAAGAGAGGTGATCAAACTCTCTAAATCCAATAAATATGAAAAAAATTAACAAGTAGTTACTCTGTAAAAAAAATCCATGGAAAGCAAATAACAAATTAGAGTTAATCTATTACCTGCTGGACAACAGTGGCCAACCATACTGACCATCAATATTTTAATCATAACTTCTTTGTTTTTCATCCGATTTGCGTGATTCAAAGGCCAATGAAAGTGAATTAATATGGATATCTCTAACTGAAACAAGTTTTAAAATTTTCATGATGATCTGTCAAATTTACTTAGAACAACCTGCATAACAGTGTCATTTTCGATTTCCCAACTTAGACCAACCATTGATATTTTAAGCATAACATTTTCGTTTGATGATGGATTGAACTGATTCAAATTGGATATTAAAGTAGATTCATATAAATATATCCAATAGAAACATTTTTTGAAATCATGAAGAATAGATGGGTCAAATGTGTGAAGGAACAGGCAGAAAAACAAAGTTTTAAAGGTGTCGATTTACGATAGATAGTCAGTATTTTGGTTATAAATTTCTCATACGATATCAAAATTGGGTGATTCAAATTGCATTGAAACTAGATTAATAGGGTGATATACCATAGAAACAAGTTTAAAAAATATAGTCATTTATGCCTCCAAAAACAGATTGTCCCAACTCTGTTCCTGAGCTGCCTACTCGACATACTGTCAATGTTTTGGCCATAACGTTTTCATTTCAAATCCAAATTGAGTGATTCAAATTGGATTAGAAAGTAGAAATAAAGGGATACTTAGGATAGAAATAGGTTTTTAAAATATTCCCATTTTGTTCCTTTAAACATGACTGTACCGACTGTGATTTCAGTGGTTTTATCAAGCCCACATGCCCTAAGATATGATAATTTTTTTTTTTCAAAATGATAAAGAATGTTCGTAGAAATCTGTTTTTAAATATAATACATCTACATAGAGAATTAAATTCAAATATTTACCATTGATATTGATATGCTCATTAAGTTGTAGCAAACACAACTCGTTTTACATATAACAAAAATTATTTATATACTTATTTATTCTATTTTCTACACGAACCTATTCTACCTTGAAAAATAAAGCATACTTACGTATAAGAGTACTCCCAATGGAGCCATTTTAGAAATAAGGCCTCAAGTGTTTACACACCCGAATTGAGAAATGTTTGTCAATAAATGCTAGGGTATGAGAGGCCAGCTTCCCTTGAAAATATGGTGTCAAAAATTGCTGAAGTATGGAGCAATGCTGAAAACAACTGATGGAGTGAAACCAATCTTCAATATATCCTTTACTTTCTTGATTTTCCATAGTTGTCATATCATGAAGTTCTTGAGTTTCTAAAACAACTTGTTGATGTAGACTAGAAGAAACCTCCTTTTCTTCCATAACTTCTATAATTTTTTGATTTGAAACATTTCCAATCTCGATATAAGTTTTCTGCAATTATGTATGCAAGATAGATTGGGTGGGAAGGGTAGGTAAATTTTGTAATTCAACATTGTAAGCATGTTGTACTGGTTTATTATGGTGAGGGTGTGGAATGAGTTGAGCAGGATATTGTGTAGGGCATGGAGGATTTTGATGATGTAGTTGATTGGGATGTGTGGATGATTTTGATGCACAAGCAAGGTGTTATTAAAAATATGGAAAAGAATATGGATGATATTTTTGTGCTACAAGATGAGAGAGAGTAGTCATGTAATCATAGGATGAACCATACCAAACTTGTGGACAAGATTGATAGGGGTTATATTGAGATTGGCATGGCTTCCCTAACACATGAGTATTCCATAGTAGATTATGCAAGTAAGACAATGGAGATGAAGTCTCTTGAAACATACATGTAGGCCAAGGTTTCAATGGTTGTGAAATTCCTACAGCTTCTCCATCTCTTGGAAATGTTGTTTTCATCCTAGGTAAGAAAGTGAAACTATCCATGGGATGCTCCTTTTGGCATTGAGGAAAAATCACTTCTTCAAATTCTTCTTGACTTTTCTTAACCTGCAAAACATGCACTTGTGAATTTAGAGAGCTAATAAGATCAACTTTAAAATGTTCAAATGAATCACTGATTTCATCTCTTATATCTTCTGTTCTTGTAGCAGATTTGGAAAGGAAAGAAGAAAATTCTCTAGAATTCTTACCAGCATTAGATATTCCTCTTCAATACCTTGTGCATAAATCACAAACATCATCATATGATAGATGAAAAATGTCACATTTTCCTGTCAGATTTAAGATTTCTGAAATTTCATCTTTGATTTCTTTAAGAATGAGTGTTTTTAAGATCTCTTTTTTCAAATGCTTATGCTTTGATTTTTGAAGGTTGTATTTAAATCACTCCAAATAGTCTTCGAAGCTTTCATCTTCCCCTTGTATCGTACTGAAAATATTTTCATTGGCCTTGTAATAGTCTTTGTACTTCTCCAAGAATACATTCTTCATTTCCTCCCATGTTTTGATGCAGTTGCCACAAAGGCTCATGAACCATTGGACAATTGCTCCTTTTAGAGTAAGAGGGAACACTTTCAACCTTTGATCATTAGTATAGTAATCATATCATCTACAAAGTACTTCGAACCCAAATAAGAATGTATTTGGGTCCTCATTATCCAAACCATGAAAATTTGGTAGAGAAGATGGAGGAATTAAATGCATTTGTGTCACTCCTCCTAGATTGCTGATAGGGAATTCAAAAGTAACAATGTGAGCCATTTCTTACCATAATAAAATATGTTCTTCATGTGCTGCTTTGAGGTTCCTCCTTCAGATATTCTTGTCAATTTGTTAGTGGAATGGGTGGTGCTTACATCACCACTTGAGTGAAATGATAATATTTCTTCAAATTTCTACCTTTTTCTTCCTAGTCATTCAAAAAAACAATTTGAAAGGAAATATAAAGCTCAAGACATGCAGTAGGGTGTCAAAAGACCCTTCCCTCCCTAGGACAAGAAACCAAACAAGAAAATAATGCACATAAGGAAATCTAAAGCTCAGGACCTGGAGCAGGGCGTCAAAGGACCATTCCCTCCCCAGGATGAGAGATTAGTTTTTCCAAAATCAAAACAAACAGAAATTTAGGAAATATTTAAGCTGAGGACCTGGATTAGGGCATCAAAAGACCATTCCCTCCCTAGGACAAGAGATTGGGCCTAAAGAAAAAAACGGAAAAAAATAAAATGAAAGAGAAACAACAAAACAAAGAAATGACTACGCTCGCAAATTGAGAAATTTGCTTCTCTCCCCAGGAAAAGAGATTGATCCTCTGGTCGATACAGATCGTGTCTTGCACCTTGTTAGCCTTCCCCGACAATGGCGCAAAATGTTGGTGTCCGAGTATGAACAAATTATTCAATCCAGTTTCCTACATTAATTCATCAATCCGTGTGTGTACACTTTTTAAGGTAACATGCAAGGTATATGCAGGAGAAAGGTTACAATCTTACATTGACCAAGGGTTCGTGACTAAGAAATTAAAGCATCACTGTAATAGTAATGGAAATTAAATTGCAGAAAGAAAAACATTCACAACAATCTATGGAAATTTGTAACAACAATAAAGAAAATACAACAAGTAAAACAATATACATAAAAATGACGCACAACGCCTAATCAGAAGAGTGGGCCCAACTCCCTGGTCAGGGCTGTGCTTAACTCACATATTTGAGAAAAAATATCAGAAGGCTGGAGATTTCATTAACAAGAGTTCCAGTGTTACAAGGCTCAATTCTTACATCAGCTAGCTCCCCTCTCTCTGAATTGTGTCTTTTAAATATACGAACATCCAAAATAAACTTGCAACAAACTGATATCAATATTCAAGATGAGATTTGAGAGATCTGTCCATCATGATTCAGTTGGAACAAGTCGAATTTGGTTATTACAATTTGGACAATTCTGGAAAACGGCCGCAACAACAAATCTGCAAATATGTCTTTCGAAGAACCTTGATTTTCTCTCAATACAAACTGAATTTCTGAAAACTGCTCATAAAGAAACTAATTTGGTTCGTTCTGAACAAAACCCATATCTCAGATTTTCCAGATTCGCTTTCATTTTCTTAAAACGTCCAACACAAAACTGTCACTTCTTATGCTAGCGAATTCCTGAGCTCGAATATCTAATTATATGTTGAAGACCAAATCTGCAATCTCGAAGAGATCTTGGAGGCTAAAATCATGAGTGAGGTTATAACGAATGAATAAACCAAAATCATGCATAATAATCATTAATTATTAAAAATAAATGAGATCAGATATTATTTATCCACAAGAGCATAAATGATTATGAAATGGAATTATATAATAAATTATGGTAAATAATGTGATAAAAGAATAGTGGAAATAGATGAAATGAATGTTAAGAAATGGTAATAATAATGACAAATTAAGAGCCCAACAACCAAGTAATGATTATTTTTTGTTGATGTGGACCGTGTCAGCGCATTTCAAAAATCAAAATTCTAATTCTAATATTGCCGTTGATACTCTAATTATCAGCCAATACTCGATAATGCTGACACTCCCATTGTTAGCGTATTCCTCTAATAATTTTTTGAAATTAAAAAGCATTGGTCCCATTATTAGCGTTTCTCTTGTTTATTACAAAATAATTCACTGGCACTATAATTGTCAGCATTTAAAAAATTTCAAACCTAACTAAAAGTGATAACAATCCATATGCTTTAAACCTCAAATTTGTTTATGTTCTTCTCTCCAAAAACTAGTTCACATTGCATCTATAGCTCTATCGTCACCTATCCTACTTGTCTGATTGTTTTAGGATTAATAAGGGTCTGATAGAGTTGGAATAGTGAGCAGACTTGTGCTGTAGTCTAGAATGTAGGAAGAATTTTGTTTTGAAAAATCACCAAGTTGCATGCTAACCATACTCCGCATAGGACTAGAGAAGGAAGTGTCCTATAGAGTTTTAGGTCCTTTCTTTCACACCAGGCCTTCAAAGTTCAAATAGGCTTCAACATAGGCCTACATCTTAAATGTTCCTATTTCAATATCCATGTCTCTAGATATCTACTTAATTCATTAAATATATATCACTAGAAAACAAATGTGTTAGACCTCAATACACCCTTCATCCTACCATATTGAAAATAATTACTAAGAAAAATGCTAAGACTCAAGATCATCACTAGTGCTAGCATTCATCTTCATTTCTTCTAAAGGGTTTACGTTACAAACTCTTGTTCTTCCTCTATTGCATCACACAAGCACTAAGAACTCTCCGTGAAAATTATATATATGGAATAATGAGTGTAGTGTAGAGAAAGAGATTATCTTCCCTCTATACAAAGTAGGTGAGAGAGGCCAACATACTTAAAGTGGACTAATTACACAAGAAATTTAATTTAATGCATAATTACACAAGAAATTTAATTTAATGCACAAGATAAGGTCTCCAAGTGATTCAAGTGCTCTCTTTCCAAGGCATACATGTCAAGAGACCAATCCTTGGGTGGTGCACTCTCTTTGCATGGATTGCAAGTGTCAAGTGCTCTTCAATACAAGGATTCTTCCTTTCCAAGACAATCATCACATGCTCCTCAACACATGTAACTTGGGCCCATAATCAATCCCATGTAATGTTCTCTCAACCAAGGTATCTATAATCAATCCCATGTAACATGTTTTGTTGTCTATGTGTTCTGTATTACATGGCATTACATCCCTCCTTTGGCATATGATTTTTGGCAAAGGAATTGATAAAGCCATGCTTGGATATTGATTTCCAAGGACTTGATCATAGTGAAAAGTTGGTGATTTATAAGGGTGTTATGGACAATGGGAGCACAAAAGAACTGAAGCTACACATAAATAAACAACTCAACACAAGAAATGTAAATTGATATATTAACATAACACTATCCAAGTAAGTTATTGAAAGTCAACTAATGATACCTTATTCTCATCCAGATAAAAAAATCGTACCACTTTCTTTCTTGTATCATATCAAATTCCAATTGTGATTGATAATGGCCATATTGCTTCTCCTATCAAAACATGGTAGATGGACAAGTTAAAGTAATTAATATCCAATCATTTACTTTTTTCTACAAAATTAAAAGTATATATATAATTTCATATATTAAATATACTTACAAATTTTCATGCTAAGTCTTCTAAACTTGTTTGGCCACTATGATGTGTGGAACAATATTTTGCAAGCTTGGCCTTTGGGGCCTTGTCTTGAAACACGCACTAATTCAATTTAATTATGCACAAGTAAAATATAAAAAATATTTACTAAATTTGAAATAATATTATGACCAAATTTAATACCTATATTCTCTCTTCGCTAGAATTCCTTTGTGCATCTGCTCTATCATATGTTTTCATGAGCTATTTCCATACTTTCATGCTTACATCAAATGACCTTTTTTGGGCCCTTAGCTAGGGAGGAATTTGTTATTATCTACTTCATTTGGTTGCAATGGAATCTCTTGCAATTTTGAGTCATTCTTTTTTAACTTGATTTATTGACCAACTTGTCCCAAATTCACTCTGCATGTCATGGATGACTTCCTTTTGAAGATGCATGGGTATATTTGATAATGAAAGATGTAGATGATCTTTGAAGCATTGAAGGCATGATTCCTTCAACCTACGATTGAACACTTTCGTGGCATCTATAGTTATGATTTCCCCAGAGACAACGTCACATTCTACCACGATTTCATATGTACCAATTCAAGAAGCATAACTACCTGTACATGCATTGGAATAAATATGTGTCAAAGGAGTGGGTGGGATATTAAACGTCTCTATTCCTTGTTCCACATTTTAGAGGTTATTGTAATTGATTTTTTCCTGGATCTTTTGCTCGATCTAGGAGTTGATGGGGAATCAATCCATTCCCTTTGACAGGGTTGCTTTGATTGGTCTATTTTAGTTCCTTTAGTATGTTCTTCCATGTATTTGGAAATCATGGACAAGTCCATAACTTCTATCTTATTCACTTCTTCTACCTCCAATATAGAAGCCATTGTCTCTTTCATTTTCTCACTATTATGTCCTTATATATGTACAATTTATTTTAAAATTAGAAATAAAAAAAAAACCTAATTTTTTCTTTTATAATTTTGAAACTAAAACCTAAAAAATACAATTCAAACAATAAACTGAAACATGTAAAAATCTATAAATTGAGTATGAAATACCTCATTCTCACAAGAATCAAATCCCTTTGTTCATTTCCCTCTGCTGCTTCTTGACATTTTTCGACATCTTAGGGTGAGTTTTTTTCCTCCACACTATGGAAAATCCCTTCTCTTTGCTCTCTTTTTAATGCCCTACTTGATCTTGTCATGCTAATTTTTATTAGTGTTTAATTAACTTGAAAATATTGACTTATAATTATCAAAAAATATTGGTATATAACTACATTTGTGACATTGTAATTTTGTTTTACTTATATGACTTTTATTATTGTTATTATTCAATTCCTGACTTGTTTTCTCAAATTTAATTTTGGATAGAATATGGTCTCCTCCAACTTATTTCTAAATTAGATATCCATATCCCAAAGTGTCTATTCAAATCTAGTTTTGAAAAGATATTGTCATCCCCAATTTATTTCCAAATTAAATACCCATATCCCAAGGTGTCTTTTCAAACCTAGTTTTGAGAAGATATGGTCTTCTCCAATTAATTTCAAAATTAAATATCCATATCCCAAGGTGTCTTCTCAAATCTACTTGGGAGAAAATATGGTCTTCTCCAATTTAATTTTAAATTAAATGTCCATATTTTATTCTCAAATTTACTTTTAATAATATATGGTAAGAAAAGTCAAGGATACTAAAGTGAAAGGATGAGGGGGTAGTCATGACATTAATGATAGGTGGCTGAGGTGGATGGGAAGAAGAGACATAAAAGGGGAAGGATGATGAGAGGAGAGGGGAGAATCCTTGGTCTTGGTTTTGGATGATTTTGTTTTGGGAAAGGAGTGTCGAGAAAGAGAAGGGAGAGTGTTGGATTAACTTGGATACAATACATTTGGTTGGACTTGGGCTCGGAGGGCTAGGGAATCTGTGGAGGTTCCCTGGGCTAGGAAATTATTCCTAATTGGCTGGGAGGTAAGTTCATATTGGAACAAGTATTTTTTCATTTATTGACTACTTATGTAAATGTTGTAATGAAATTCTTACTTGTTTAATATGTTGTAAAAAAAAGAAAATCGATTGTATATTGTTATGAAATAAATCTTGAATTATAAATAAGCTATTTCCCTGGTTATTGTCTTTAAATTAAATAAATTTAGTTTTAGTTGAAGAAACCTAAGATGGATCCTCACATATAGTATTAGAGCTTTGGTTTCAACTCTTTAGAACTTTATAGACCCTATGCACTTGCTTTGACATACTAAAATTTTTTACTAGTAAAAATTTAAAAACCAACTCATGGATAAATCCCTACATAACGTATCTATGTATCCAATAGCATTTTTCGTGCTATTTGTCCTTTTGGATGATTCAAACAATGGATACATACTTTCTGGGTTCACTAACTTCGCTTCAGGCTATCCATTGACTACTGGAGGAAATTGCTATATTATATACTATCGGGACAACGTTGCCGATTACCCCGCCTCTGTTAAATTATGCAAATTACGTTTGGAGGATTAGAAAAGTAAGGGTCAGGTGACCTCGTTTTTCACTGATAGCCTGTAACATTCCTGTCAATTTCATAACCATAGCCTATAGAGGCAAATGAACAAGCAACTTACCCTGTCACGAGGGCATATACACACAATGGTAAATCTAATATGCAGATAACTTTCTCTTGATGCTTGGATGAAAGATATGGGTCTACTAGATAGTGTTTCTAGGTTCCGGGATCTAATACGGCGGGTAATTTGATTTAATTTGAACAAATTAGGATATAAAAAAATAATAATAAAGGAAGCAATTGCATATAAAATAGCTCAAAATATTAGAGTTTATTTAAACACAATTTTAGATCTATTTTATAAATTATTACCCAATTGCGTCACTACTTGCTGAAGGAAAAAAATATATTAACACCATTTCAAATGTAGATAGTGATATGGTTATCATTGCACATGAGTGCATGGTCACGCGGCGGGGGTTGACGGTTTTCTCGCACCTAGTTCGCGTTCGAGCCCCATTTGTAAGACTGCCGAGGCAGCATATGATGTATTATTTGAAGCTCCATTTGTAAGACTGCCGAGGCAGCATATGATGTATTATTTGAAGCCCCATTTGTAAGACTGCCAAGGCAGCATATGATGTATTATTTGAAGATTGATTGTGATGTGATTGTACATATTGTATATTGATTAATGAGCCTATTACAGCTTCTCCTAAGAGACTCGCCCTCCCCATTAAAAAAAAAATAGTTATCATTCATGCCTGAACTTTGGATGTAAAATACATTAGTCATATTAAAAACTGAAATCTTTATTATCGAAATGCCGTATACATCATTGAAATGGTTCCCTGTCCCACTTTTAACTTTAATAATGAGATTCTCCATCCAAGGGAAATGTAACATTACTACCCAGGAATTGGGCATAATTTTAGATTTCCGAACACATTTAACAAGATGTATATGAGAATCCAAGCTACCACATCTCACAAATCCAAGCTACCACATCTCTCAATAGTTTATGAGTGTAACATAGCTAAAATTTAGTAGGAGGAGCAACTTGTACACAACCTACTAACTCGGCACCTGAAGTTTAATGATAAATAATTGTTTATATATATATATATTTATTTTTTTTTCTCTGAAGTTTAAAATTATTGATTTTTTTTGGGAGAACAGGAGCAAATATCTTACCTGTCTTATTTACAAAATATATATATATATATATACACCGAAAACCTAGGAGTGTTGGGACTAATGGATTATTTTGAGAATAACAATTGTAGAGTCCAAGCAAATAGGATCTGAGGGAGATTTCCATATAGTTGAACATGAAAGAGATCAAGTATGGGTAACAGTGAACATGGTCCACTTGCTATGTAAAAAAAATAGAATTATATTTGAATATATACAAGTTTATATTTTCAAATAAAATGATTAATAATGTGTTAAAAAATATATAGAATTATAATGGAATATGTACGGATTTATATTTCAAATATAATGATTAATAATATGGGTTTATATATATATATATATATATATATATATATATTCTAATATGTAAAAAATTATATTTTGAATATAATGTGTTTTTAAAGAAATGTTTAAATTAAAAGTACTCGTTCAGTGATTTCAATCGAAAGAAGCAAGGTATGCATTTATACTTTTAATGGATAATTAAAAAAAGTAAAGTGTGTATTTAATTTTTTAATAAATAACTAATTGTGAGTTAGATATGAACATTATTATAAAATTTAATATATTATTTTTATAGAATTAATTTTTTTTAAATGAAAGAATTTCATTTAATTAGAATTAACAAATTTATTGATGGGTATTTAAGGTAACTATTTTACATTAATATGAGATTATTGATAAGATGTTAGTTAATTACATTTTTCGTTAACAAAATGTTAATTAATTGTAAATTTAATTAAAATTTAATTAACACTATATTTTTTAATATTAATTAAGGTTACCAAAAAGTAAATTGATGTTAGGAAGGCATTTAAGGGTGACTAACTAGTAATGTATCATAGTGCTCGCTTAATAAGCGATGGAAGAGGATATAGTAGATCCATGAGGATTTTCTTGGTATTAGCAATGCTCGTTTACAAACATAACAAAAGGAAAAATTACACTTATCATTTTGCAAACATGTGTGAGCCGAGTAAGAATTGACAATTCCTGAGTAGCATCAATAAGTCTCATTTGGAACAGATAATTGAACTTTCAAAATGGTGAAGACACGGGGAAATCGAGATCGAGGAGGATCATGCCAAGGACCTCCTACAAATTACCCATTGCCATCGTCGGCACTGGATTTCATCTTGCGTTCCCTAGAAGCAATTAATGATACTTTAAGAGGGCGCCAAACAATTGAAGTGGAAGTGGAGTACCCTCAATCAGGGTTGGGAAATCTCGAGGGATCAATAGACTTTGATAGAGGACCTCCAATCAAGGACATTACTAGGGAGCTCCAAAAGATTAAGCTCCTAGAGTTTGCTGGAGGTCGTGTTAGTGAACGAGCAAAAGCCTGGTTAGAAGGAATTAGAAGGTGCTTCACACTAAGAGATTATACTTCCTATTCAAAAGCTAAAGTAACAATATTCCAACTCAGAGATAGTGCTTTGAATTGGTGGGGTAAATTAGAGCATCAACTACACCTCACTCTGGACACAGTTACCTAGGAGTTATTTGATTAGAGATTCAGGAAAAAGTACCTACTAGCATATTATGAAGAACAACAGGTAGGAGCCTTCCATGCTTTGATACAGGGAAACTGAACGGTACAGGAATATGAAATTAGATTCATGGAATTGGTCAAGTATGTCTCCTACATGGACACTGATCAGCATCAAGTAGATCGTTTAATTTATGGATTGAAGCCTAAAATTAGGGCAATGGTGTGGATGTGGAAACCATCCTCAGTTGGTTTTTATAGAATTAATTTTTTTTAAATGAAAGAATTTCATTTAATTAGAATTAACAAATTTATTGATGGGTATTTAAGGTAACTAATTTACATTAATATGAGATTATTGATAAGATGTTAGTTAATTACATTTTTCGTTAACAAAATGTTAATTAATTGCAAATTTAATTAAGATTTAATTAACACTATATTTTTTTAATATTAATTAAGGTTACCAAAAGGTAAATTGATGTTAGGAAGGCATTTAAGGGTGACTAACTAGTAATGTATCATAGTGCTCACTTAATAAGCGATGGAAGAGGATATAGTAGATTCATGAGGATTTTCTTGGTATTAGTAATGCTCGTTTACAAACATAACAAAAGGAAAAATTACACTTATCATTTTGCAAACATGTGTGAGCCGAGTAAGAATTGAAAATTCCTGAGTAGCATCAATAAGTCTCATTTGGAACAGATAATTGAACTTTCAAAATGGTAAAGACACGGGGAAATCGAGATCGAGGAGGATCATGCCAAGGACCTCCTACAAATTACCCATTGCCATCGTCGGCACTCTATCTCATCTTGCATTCCCTAGAAGCAATTAATGATACTTTAAGAGGGCGCCAAACAATTGAAGTGGAAGTGGAGTACCCTCAATCAGGGTTGGGAAATCTCGAGGGATCAATAGACTTTGATAGAGGACCTCCAATCAAGGACATTACTAGGGAGCTCCAAAAGATTAAGCTCCTAGAGTTTGCTGGAGGTCGTGTTAGTGAACGAGCAAAAGCCTGGTTAGAAGGAATGAGAAGGTGCTTCACACTAAGAGATGATACTTCCTATTCAAAAGCTAAAGTAACAATATTCCAACTCAGAGATAGTGCTTTGAATTGGTGGGGTAAATTAGAGCATCAACTACACCTCACTCCGGACACAGTTACCTAGGAGTTATTTGATGAGAGATTCAGGAAAAAGTACCTACTAGCATATTATGAAGAACAACAGGTAGGAGCCTTCCATTCTTTGATACAGGGAAACTGAACGGTACAGGAATATGAAATTAGATTCATGGAATTGGTCAAGTATGTCTCCTACATAGACACTGATCAGCATCAAGTAGATCGTTTAATTTACGGATTGAAGCCTAAAATTAGGGCAATGTTGTGGATGTGGAAACCATCCTCAGTTGCAAAAGCTGTTGAACATGCCCGTTATGTTGAAGAGCACTTAGACTTAAAAGGTGGAAACAAAACCATTTTTCGACAACAACTAAGGTTTATGGGTAAGGTCCCTCATACCTTCTCTAGGGGAGGAAGTTTGAGGCCACTACCATATGGAAACAAGGTTGTACCTAGAGCATCGACAATGGGGATTTTAATGGTTACTAGTGGAGCTTCACCCGGAGCTTCAAGGACGCATGCAAATCAAGGTCATACGTGAGGAGCAACAAGTAGGGGCAAGGGTCCCAAGGGAAGGAACTCTTTCCAAAGAACTCCACAATGGTCTGTTCGAAGTCTACCATGCATCACTTGTTGGGTATGTGGGGGACCTCATTACTAGCGTGACTGTCCTGAGTTACGAACTGGTAACAACCGTAGAGAAGGAAAAGCACCAATGGGGGCAGCAAGTAGCCACCATCGAATCTATTGAGTTGTTGATAATCAATAAGTTGAACACCAATCTGCCATGGGAGAACCTCAGGTATGATAAACAAAGTAAAAGTTAAAATTTTGTTTGATTCAGGTGCTATAGATAGTTTCATTTCACCAATTTCATTAGGAAAATGTGGGTTGGAATCCTATGAGCATGATGACTTTAAGTAGGTTGAGATGGCTTCTGGGATAAAACAAACAATAGGACCTAGTGTTGACCAATGTGAGGTAAACCTCGGAGTGTGTATAATTCATGTACAAAGCTTCACATAAGAGTTTAGAAAACAAACATTGAATTTGGGCATTTCACTTGATTCACCCGAAACTGTAACAAAGTATATTGGTGCTCTACATAGTTACATCATACATTCTTTGTTATTATTTGAGCCTACTACTATTGATGCAGTCAGTGTGAAGGCCATTCACCTTGAAAGTGGGGACAAGAATGATAAAGAAGAGCAACGAAAGAAATCATCTTTCAAACCTCATAATGGAAAGTTCAAAGGAAAAGGAAAGGGAAAGGATAAGAAATAAGCTACAACCAAGAAGGAGGAAGCAACAAAGTCATCTTGCAAAGATTGCAAGAAGGAAGGACATCATGATGAACACCATTGGAAATTCCATCCGGAGATGAAACCAAAGATATTTGGTGGAAAGGGCAAGCAAAAGATGGTGGCAACTGTGCAACAGGAACTTGGATCTAATTTTGGTGATGAGACATTGATCACAATAGTGCGCACACAAGGTTCTCTTTCTCTTCATGCTAATGAAAATTCTGAGTTACGTGCAAGTAAAAGTTCTTCAAATGAGCCTCTTGTTAATGAACGAAAGATGATTGAATTGTTCCACATTAGAGTCATCGTGAAACATACTAAAGTGGAAACCTTATTTGATCTGGGTGTTAGCACTCCGTGAATTCTACTAGGCTGAAGGTAGTTTTACAAAGGTAATGACAAAACCACTTTTGAATAGAAACTGGTCTTTTCTAGCTAGAGGGGGCTCCTTGACTCAGAAAAACTTAAAGTTGGAGACTTTGCAAGCACATAATAGACAGAGACCAGATCCAAAATATTTTTTTAAAGGTTTATTTGGGAATTGGTGAAGGGTTCTAGAATGATTGATGCATGTGATCATGCCTTTACTAGCTCATCATACCTATGCATTTCCCAACCAATTGCATACACAAAGGCTTGTCTAGTACATACTTCGAATAGGAAAACAGTTTGTAGTATAGTGGAACATAAACATAAACAAACTCATCCACTATAATAGAACAAATGAAACTTTTGTTACTGCAATTTCAATGAGTGAATGTTGAGAGGGAAAAATAGAACATTTAAAGGCATAATACATTCCATTTGCACCTGAAACATTTGATACAGCTAAAAAAGAGCATACAAGATGAATTATAATGTAGTTGTTCCATTATACCTTTAAAGAAGACTAAGAAGAATCATAAATGAGATCAAAAATACACTGGAGGAGGACAATTTCGAAGCATCATACCGCAAGAATCTTTGTAATGGTAACTAGAATATCTTCAGCATCAAGCATATTCATAAATAAAGATCATAACGCACATGTGTATACAATAGTTCAGAATAATATCAAACCAACAACAACCTCTACTCCATCTATTTTCAAACTTATAAACATCCTCTAGCAAATAAAAAACATCTAGATGCAATGCATTGCTAATCCATAGAGTGGATCGAACCAAACCAAAAAGAGGAAATATTTACCTATTTCAATTTTTTTCCTCAACTGATTGTTGGCTTGAGAGGGCTTGGACCCAAGTTCAGATTTAGCTTTGCTAACCAATAAAGCCCTTCACCACCAGCCCTTTCGGCAACAGTCCACTTAGCACGGACTGTAGTCCCACCCGAGGCAGTATTAGCGGATGCTAGAACCAAGTTTCTCCATCCAGAAGGATATGTGATGTAGAAACGAGGCGTTTCCTTAATTTAGGGCCCGATCCAACCTTCGCAATCCCTTATCTTTAGAATCACAGACTTAAAGTGATTTCTCCTTAACTAGATTTAGAAACTTCGCCTAAGTGTTCTATCATGCATAAGTTAATATATCAAAGTAGATATGAACCCTCATGATGCAATTAAAACAATATGATAGAGAACTGAATCATAACTGAGCATGAAATACATAAACACATTAATATACAAAGAATGCACAAATTTGCTTCAATTATGTTGTATTACTTTAGATCTTTAGTACATACACTTCTTCTGACCCTGTGCACACAGTTGTAGGTGCCCGCGCAATTAGTTACAGGAGCCTTTCCCTTCGCAAGAATACAGACTTACAGACTAAAAATATTACTTATCAACTATCCATAAGCTTACACTGACTTCTAATGACTCCTAGATGAATCCATTTTATATCATTTACATTACATTACCATGGTTCGCGAACCATGGGCAGAGTTCATTCTATCATCAAAATAGCCCATCCCTCTACAAAATAAGGGGCTTTGACCTTCCTAAAATCTCCTTTTATTCTTAACTTTTTGCATGCTCCTCTCCTCAAATTGAAGGGACTTTACAATATCAGAAAATTTTACTCAAAACTTAGAAAAAATTTGACTTGGGGGTCACCATCCCAATAGGCCCCCAACAAAAATATGTGACTCGTCCCAAGTCACTCCGCTGGTATGTCCTCAACGTGTGCTTTGAGGCCGTTGAACTCTGCCTTCAATGATTATAACTCTGTTATGCAATGCATGAAGGCCTGCCGAACCTCCTCGACCAACTTCTCAGTTGTTGGGCCCTCGACTGCCAATCCAATGGTCCACTATGTCTACTGCATTCCTTTTAGTTTACTCTTGACAGACTGAGAGAATTGACTCTCTTCGTCGGCCCAAGGTTGCGTTCTTGCTGAAATGAGTGAGGGCTTTCATGACAACTCGTCTATATGAACCAGAAGGGCCTTCCCTTCCTGGAGTCTCGCGAACTGTTGCACAGGTGCTAAGGTCCGTGTTGTTGCTCTGATTTCATCAAAATACAATTGTTTGTCCCTAATGTCTACTTCACTCTTTTGTACATGTGGGTCCTCCTACATCACAACCCACATCTCCATGGCGCTTTCAAAAATCTAGTTGCAGTCCTTAACTCTAGCTTTGAGGAATTCTATATCTGCCTTAATAGCAACCTCATGTTGCTCTCAAACTTCTGGAGGGGTGGTTGGATGTACCTTCATCTGCAGCTCTACGACCTGCATTTGCATTTCAAGTTTGACTCATTCAACCTTCGCTTTGGAATCCTTCACAGTGGCTGCCAGATTTTGGAGCTTCTCTTCGGAAGTTGCTTCAGTCTGTATGAGGACCTCTAGCAGCTCAATGCAGGTATGAGTGATGGCGTCCTCCAACTCCTACCTGCAGGTAGAGGTTGCGTCCCTATCTTGCATTGCCATGGTAGCTTCCTCAACTAACTGTTCATTATGGCTCTTGATGTCCTTAATCACGAAGAGCGCCTGCTCTTCTCAGATTTTCAATTATTAGATAATCCCTTGTGGAGTTCATGTAAAGCTTGAATGGGCAGCGCCACTAAGTTCAGCTTTGAGTTCCTTCTATATGGCGTTGTTTTTGGATTTGCGTGGTAGGAAAGTGCAACGACTCTCCTAGAATAGGTATTGCACGGATCTCTATGGTGACCACCAACATTGAAGACAATGCTCGTGTCGCACTTGTCATCACCATGCTCGCTTGATTCTCTCTCTCTTGAACCACACTTGCCTGAATCGCACTCGCTTTCACTTGTAGCTCTTTGAGGCCTTGTTGGACCTGTGATAGTAAGGACTTGTATTGATCCTCGATGTGTCCCCACATATCCTCGGTAACTTTGCGAAGAATGTCCCCAATCTCATCGATGTCCCCCTCAATGAGGACCATCGATTGAATGCTAGAAGTCTTGTCAGACTTTTGCTTCTTGCGCGCACCCCCCATGGTGGATTTCTTCCTCTTCTTTATTATTGTTTATACTAAAAAATTGATCATCTAACCTAATTTACTAGATGGGTCAAAGTACACCATGTAAAGCCAATTTTACCATAGTAAAATTGCTTTCACCATGAGAAATTACTTAATAAATAAACCCGTGAAGAATAATTAAATAAAACATTATTTTTTATTATTCCTTAACTAATCCCTTGAGATGATAAATAAATAAATCATTTATTTATTATTATTTCTAAATAAAAGTTTAAATACTTTTTCCCTCCTAAACAATTATAATAAAATATTGCAGGTGGTTATTCCAAGAATGGGATCATTAATAGTTTATTATTGCTCATTATTCGAGGATAACTCAATATTTTGTTATAAATAGAAGGATTTACCATATTTTTATTGGGTTTACACATTATAGAGGAAAGAGAGACTCTACACAAGTTGAAGATGTTTGAGGGTAGTTGTTATGTGGAATTTTGCATCTACGGATAAACACAATTTCCCTAGGTGGGTAGCTGCACCTAGAACAACAAAATTAAAGTGTTTAACCTTTTTCTATAGAATATAAATAAGACAAGGGACCTACTTGTTATCTTTCAATTTCCCTTTGTCTCCTTTGTATGGCTCCTGTCTCTCCTTCTCAAACTTAATCCGCTGAACAAGTACCTCCAATCATAAACAGAGGACAAAAACCAATCAAAGCAAGAGATCTATCGACTATAAGCAAATGGAATCGAAACCATTTACACATATAATCATCGTACATAAAGACAAGAAAATGGGAAAAGGTGTAAACAACTTTATTAATTAGAAGGAAGAGTTACAACCATGAAGTCCGATCCAATTTCACTCCTCCAGCTTGAGTTCCATCCAACATCACATCAAAAGCACAACATTCTGACAGCATGACAATACTTGCTTACAATATCAAACCTCACACCAACAATATCTCCTTACAAATTCTCAAAGTCCATCCCTTGATCACTTAGATAAGGGATCAATTTATGGGAAAATGGAGGTGGTTTGGTCATAAATGAGGGTATTGAATGTCCTTCCAAACTTAGAGTTAGTTTCCATGGAGGAAGGGATGAGAGGAGAGGAGGTTACTTAACTCATTCCCTATCCAATTTCGAGCTCATAGGAGATGATAAGTGTGGGAATATTCTAGAATAGTCCAGAAGATAAGAATATTCCTAGAACCCTATGAAGAATTCACTCAATCTCGCCCAATGCAGGTCAAAGTGGGCCTAAGTGCACTAAAATCCACCCTTACATGGGCCTACCTGTACTGAAGCGCATTTACCCCTGACCATGGCTGCGCTGGTCCCTCAAGGAGGCATTTCTAGAGGGCTTCAGGCCAAGAAACTTTCAGGGAAGGAGGCATTCAAAGTGATGTGACCAAATGGATTTGTAACAGCTGCCCCCTAAAGCATGAAGTTGAAAATGATAATGTCGAGTGATATGCTTTACGATGTGATGAGGAGGTTCCGAAGCGGATGGTGACCTACATCAATTACAATACATAATATCATGATATTTTGGATTTTTCATGAATTTATGAGGAAGGCATAGCCATGCTCAACATATAAAGTTTTCATTACATGTACATAAATAGTCGTCTACATATATAGACCCATGGTAGAATGACCATCAGTGTAAAGCCATTGTACATATGATTTAGTACTTTCTTGAAATCGTAGCTCGGGTGGATGAAAGTAGATCCGAGGTCTTCTATCTCGTTCAATCGTTCACTTAAGTACGAGTCTAACCATGTGAATATGTGATCTGAAGTCGAACATGGGAAGACACTGTGTGATTACCAGCCAATTATGTAAGCCATTAATAGACGTGAGAGAAATCACCAATAATGATAATGATCCTCAAGGTACTGCAGTACATGCTGCATGGTGTGAATGGATGTTTTGATTTCGAACACCATACAAAGTCTTTCGGTCGAAGGCCAGTTATGTCAACCTATCATCAGAAGCGAGAAACTTACCATTGATGTATGTAAGCCCCAAGGTATTGAAAGGGTGTTTCTAAGTCAACTTCTTGGATAATGCGCTAATGTCGACAAGAAGAGACTCTTTGTAGGAGGGCCTTGATGTATCCCACATCAATGACACGAAACAAGTGTAATGATTTTTGGAGATGGAATGTGATTGAGGAAACCAGGTTTAGGAATAGTGGTCATGAAAATGAAGGTTTATGAGTATTGCAAAGGATGAATTTAACTGAGTGAATTTTCTTGAACATGTCGACGACACTGAATGAATTTGTAGCGTTGACCCAAAACCAACTTAATGGATGGTATGATAGACAGAGTTATTATTACCATCAAGCAGATAACCCAACCCAAGTAGTCACAGTGATGAAGTGAAAGTGTCGTGTTCAAGAGTGACCTGCTGCCATAAAGTGGTTTACCCCTTTTACCATTTTCCCAATCGTTGCTGAGCAATACCTCTTTATTTTTTATCAAGCTTGAGGATGATAACATATGCTTGTTGTATAATTCCACCCTTTGGGGGAATCCATCACTATGTGATGTTTTAATGAGTCTAACTAAGGTGAAACTCGATCTTGTCATGATGGACACGTTTGTCGCTATTTGATGTTTTAACGAGTTTAACGATAATGATAACTCAGTCCTTTTCATGTTTAGAGAGTTTGAAAAGGGACAAAAAGAAAACTGCACAAGTTCTTTTTCATAGATTTGTCTCTCAAGTCCGAAAAAGTGTAAAATAATACAAGAGAGAACCTATTGACCATGTTCGATCAACGTATTCCTTTTTCGTAAATAATCTATCTTAGTCTGGAAAAGGGTTAAATTTATACTGAGTAGATGTTGTTTCCAATTTGTTAGTGAGCTGAAAAAGACAAGCGCTCAAAAATATTTTCATATTTCGAGAGTCTGAAAAGAGCTTAATGAGGACTCCAAGGGGGTTCCTTTTTCGATGTTTAATGGAGCTCGAAAAAGAGATAAAAGTATGCTCTATGGTCAAATTACAATTCA
Organism: Pinus tabuliformis; assembly: GCA_031772625.1. Classification (NCBI taxonomy): domain Eukaryota; kingdom Viridiplantae; phylum Streptophyta; class Pinopsida; order Pinales; family Pinaceae; genus Pinus; species Pinus tabuliformis. The sequence goes on along the minus strand of CM062813.1, from coordinate 1,145,979,905 downwards.
CGATCATGCTCATCAAATTCTGTAACTCAGCTGTAAATGTCTTCAAAGCAACACTAAACGGATCAAACATACCTGTTTTATTGGTAAAATTAGGTAAATACTAAAGTTTACTCATTTGATGGTCATGAAATAAACATCGAAACAAGAATTTACAATGTCATTTTCACCATTTGATATTTACCATTCCGTTTATGCTCTGAACCAATATTTTACCTCGATCTTTAGTAGCTAATTGTGAGATATTTTGTGGATCATTTCTCGTTCCGTCTAGACCAGGTAGAAGATCTACCCCTCCTCTTTCTTTTCATGTCATTCTTTTACAATTTCAGGCAAAATTTTTGGGTTTTTAGGGCTCCTGGGGTTAGAATATTTCACCCTGGGATCAATGCAACCTTATGCATTGAAAAATGCACTGCAGAGCACCCAAAAAGAAGGGTATCTTCTCTACAGCGCATTATCTCCTTGCCTTGGCTTCACTGGGCGAGTTTCACAAATTTGTTTCACCTGTTTGTCCCAAAATTTCTCCAGATTTTTGCATGAAATGGATCCTAACTAAGCTTATGGTTTGATTTCAGGCTTTCATTGGATCAGAATGTCTATTACTTGGTGAGAAAGAGAGCATGAAGAATAGGACATGGTTTCCCTAAATGATTTGGGTGCTGTTGAGGCCCTCAGAAACTGTGGGTTGCTCAAATACTTTAGGTTGTCGGGATGAGGAAACAAATAGAACTATTGTAGTTCTTAGTTCATGCATGGGATCCAACAGGTTAGGATTTTCACATAAGGGACAAAGTGGTCCCTATTATGATCAATGATGTTTACTTTCTTACAGGGTTGTGAAGACGTGGTGCCCCCATTTCTCTTTCAGGTTCTTCCCGTGGGGGTGAATTAGTGAGGGACTATGTTTGGAAATTTTGTCAGCCATGTACACAGCCTAGCAAAGATAGAAAGTTAATCATCAAAGATATTTGTGATTTTCCTTTGAGAACTATCCTTTTCACTATTGCAAAGTTGGTAGGTAGTGTGACACTTCATCTAGCGAACAGATCATACATGTAGTATGCACTTGAATGTCTTGAGCCAACAATATTCAACTGGTGCGAGGTTGTACTTTCTTCACTGAAAGAGTAGCTGACAAAGGTAAAGAGCAGTAAGAAGTATAATTTTATCTATGGATCCTTCTTAATCACTTTTACCTTAGAGAGAATTCTATTGATGCAACCTCAACATGTAACATTGGGTATAACTGGTCCTAGATATGCACAAATGTAGAGGTGGGTTGAATTGATGGCTAGACATGCTAGTCAGTCATAAATCACATTTTCTACTGTATTCTTCAGTTGGATCAATCGGCAACACATTTTCATTGTGGAGAATCCATATGCAGGGATGGATTTTCGTGGAGATCCAGAGTTGAGTTTACCAGTGGGTGCTCAATGGGGTGCTATAGGTAATTTTTTATTGACCAAATTTTTTGTTTTTTAAGTTTCTACATGTTTTTGTGTTTTTGATGTTTTCAAGACTAAACTAAAATTTCTCTCATGCATACAGATGTTGGTACTATTTTACTTGTGGTACATCAATAGGAGGCAGGTGGACCAACACAGAGAAATGTCAGGAGAGCGGTTCTCCAGGATTTGGATTTGACTGAGACACTAGAAGGGTTGCAGGATCACATAGATGGGATAACCCTTGGTATTCCGGATATCCATATCGAGGAGTTACCTATGAGGCTATAACACCATACTATTGGTGTTTATAGCTGTTGGATGAGGCTATTGTGCATGATATCTCAGGTTGTGACATGTTACCATGAGCATCACTAGGTCTACTTAGGATGATTTTTGTATGAATTTTGAGTTTTTAGGTTAGATGACCAAACATGTCTTGGACAAAAATTTTGTAAAAACTTTTAAAACATCTATTTTCTTTTTAGTTTCAGAGTTTTTATATATGGTTATGTGCAATCCTATTCAACTAATTATGTGAATTGAAAATTTTCTTTTACACATGTCGCAAATGTCTGTTTAACACATAGTTTGCTAATGAATCAGTTAATGTGTTAAAGTTTCTAGAAATATGTTGATATTGAATATACTCAAAATGTCTTTCCAAAATAAGAACTCTAAGGAACATATGAAGAATTGTTGGGTTTCAGGCAGTATAAATGTTTGTTAGTTGTAGTACATTGAGTTGTGAGTCAAGGCTAACGATGATTCAACAAATGGCGAGTGAAATGGAATCAGAGAGAATTTTGATCAATGCGCTATACTTAGCGATATTGTTCATAGAACGACTGTTACAAATCCCTTGAAAACTCACTAACTCACCACTTGGATTGAAAATGGCCCATGCTGCAGAAGATAGGTTCTGCGTACTACGACTAGCACCATTGGCGTAACCAACAAATGGTTCCGAAGATTCTGACATCTGAAATAAATGTAAAGCGGATTACTTAACCAAATAAAAATTCTAAAAGACACACTGACACACACACATGAAATTAAAGCATATATACAGTGATTTTACTACACTCAATTAAGGATAGTAACATTTGAGATACAACCCATTTTGGGGCTGCGACAATGGAATTCCATCATAATTCACCAACTTGTAGGAACCTTTTTCCAAAACACGCTTGACAATGTAAGGACCCATCCATAGTGGTTCAAATTTTCTTGCTCCTAGTTTATCAGCTTCCTAATCATAAAGCAAGACTAGGTCTCCTTCTGAGAAAATTCGAGGCTTGACATTTCTGTCGTATTGTGCCTTGATTCATTTCTTATGTGCTTCATTAGCCAATGCGGCTTCACGACGGGTTTCATCTAGATGGATGAGTTCTAAGAAACATGCTTCTTCATCAGAAGTGTCGGGTAACAGGTCAATTGCGAGTTTAAGAGATGAAATTTCACATTGTATCGGCAATATTGCCTCCAGACGATACACCAATTGAAAGGGTGTAAATCTAGTTGCATTCCTTACTGAGGTTCGGTATGCCCACAAAGCATAGTATAGGATTAAATGCCAGTTTTTTTTATGAACCCCTATCATTCTTTGAAGCATTCCCTTCAGGACTTTGTTGATGGCCTCAACTTGTCCATTACCTTGCAGATAATAAGGAGTAGAACTATCATATGAAAGTCTTAACTTTGCAGTTAACTCACTCATCATGTGATTGTGAAAATGCGACCCATGATCTATAACTATAGCCTGTGGTACACCAAACTAGGCAACCACGTGATTGAAAAATAAAATTGCAGCTGTCTCGCCACTGTTGTTTAATGTAGGCATCGCCTTGGCCCATTTTGTGAAATAGTCAATGGCAACTATAATCTACCCGTGCCCCCCAGCTGAGTGAGGGTTACATGTCATGAAGTCAATGCCCCATTTGGCAAATGGTCCAACAGTGATGACAGGATGCAATGGTACATGTGGTAATCTAGCTTTACAGTCATGGATTTGGCATGCATGGTAGCTTCTAACAACAATAATGCAATCTTTGAATATGGTAGGCCAGAAGTAACCAACACAGAGAATCCTCTGTGCGGTAGCATAACCAGATAAGTGTTCACCACAAGCACCTGAATGGCAATCATTCAAAACTTTCTCATCTTCCTCATGTGTGAGGCACCTCCGTAAAATTGTATCGATACCATGAAGGTAAAGAGTGTCACCAATAATTAGATAATCTTTGGCTTGGTATCGGATACGTCGTTGTTGTGAGCGAGGGGTATTGGGCTGGAAAGTTTGGGTTTGGAGATTAATCAGTATATCTCCATACCGTGGGTCAGATGATGAAATCAGGAACAGAGACTCATCAAGAATTGATGGTTCTGATGTTGAATCAATGGTATTCGAGGGAAGGTCGCGAAGAAGCTTGGAAAAAACTAGAGATTTATTTGATTTGGATTTGATGAATTCCAAATCGAATTCCTGCAAAATGGCGATCCATTTTGAGTATTCTCCCCCCAACAATTGATGTGACAAAATATATGTCATAGGGTTGCAATCTGAAATGACAGTGGTCTTTCAGAGCAGGATATAGTGGCGAAATCTTTGTACAGCTTGAATAGCAACTAAAGCTAGCTTTTTGACATAAGAGTACTTAACTTCTGTATCATTGAGATTGCGGCTCAAATAATATATCGAATGTTCGATCCCATGTTCTTCTTGGACTAAAACCATTCCAATGGTTGTATCTACAATGGTGCAATACTGGAAGAACCCATCCCATAGAGGGGGACTTGTAACATTTATTTTTTCCCTTCATAAGTGTTATAATCAAATTATTCTTTACATATTTGGTTTCCATTGGATGATTGGATTTATTACTCTTTATTTTCGTTGTTTAACTATGATTGTGGCATAGATCCAAACTTTGGCAGGTTTTGTTTCTATTAGTTGCTATAGATCTACAATGTTTAACAACCATTTATATTGTTGAGATTTTTTTTCATCCACAATATTAAGTGGGTTCTTTTCGTACGTCTTTGAGAAGAAAACACTACAACAAAATTGGCGACTCCGGTGGGTTTTATACTTCAGATCAAGAAACCTGGGTGACCTTCAATTTTTAGTTTAGGGTTTCTTCTTTTTTCAATTATCTTAATGTTTCTTAGTTTTTTAATGCTAGATCTATTAAATTTCTGACTTCTGCAAGGTTTCTAGTCTTTTCTGAAGGTCATAGGAACCAGCGGTGAAAAGGGCAGTAGTTTTTTCTAAGATTTGCCGAAAAAGATCCATGGAGAAGAAATCACAATTTTTGGCCCAAAAAGTGCACTTTGGAGGCCAAAACACACTTATCAACCCAAAAAAGTGCGATCCCTACAGAGAAGCAAGTAAGTACCTATGATTTATGGGTTTTAGGTTTTTTCTGAGATCTGTTTATGGGCTTTGCAAAGAGTTGTCTGCTGGGTTTTCTGACCTCTGTATCATCTCACTTAGGCCTTGGTCCACTCTGATTTACTCGTTGAAGTCAGTTTTAGCCTCCCCTAGGGCTTCTAGTACACTTCCACCTTTCCAGGAGGAGTTTAGTTGAGTGAGTAGTTTGAGTTTCTATAGCACTTTTAGCCACATTTTCCAGATCTGTACCCTTTTGTTTCAGATATGTTAAGATGGGTTGTTACCATCCGTAGTTTCACATTTAAATTTGTTTGTTCATTTTCCTTAGGGTCCCCTCGATTTCCCTAAGTGTTTCACCCATCTCCCTATCTTTTTGCAGCGATATTACCCTCTGGTTTTTTTTTGTTGCGCCTGCACCACTTTCCAGCAGCTTAGTGTAACTTGATCCCAATCACACTGATATTTAGATCTCTTGACCATTTCAGTGTATTTTCCGTCGATTTGGCCACCAACCAACACAGCGTTTGCAAAGCTATTTTGGGTGGGGTTTAGTTAATTGTTTTGTTGTTCATTTTCTCTTATTAATTTCAATTTATTTTCAGCAAGATTTTTTACTTTTTACAAACATGATGCAGGCTTAGTCAATTAAGACACTTACACACACAAGCACACCTTAAGCAAAGGGTGCTTGGTTTACACCCCCAAGCCAAGACTTAACATAATAAATTTATCTCTCGTCCTTGAGGCAAAAGCATATTATTGATCTCCCTTCACCATTTCCATGTCATGTGTGTCCTACCACCATTGCGCCACCAAGGTGTTTGTCACGGAGACTATTAGTCCTTCACCCCCGGTTTCTGCTTGAGAATCTTACCCCTCCCTGTCCGGTTTGAGTTCATAGCACTTCAATTCCCCATACCGACTCTTCCCCTGGTTCATCTGATTAATCATATGATTCTGAGCCTCCTTCATTACATATCGTCACCATGTCTGGACCCACAGCTGGTGCAGGAACCCAACTTGGTGTTGGCTTCGGTTTTATACCGGTGGTCACATCAAGCGAAACAGCCTCAGGAACCATTCTGGCAGCCCCCTTGCTCCCCTTTATGGTTGGGTTAAGTCTACCGAATTTTAACCAGCTGATAAATGACTCCATACACCATGATTCTAGTTGGCTTTCTGTGCAGACAAAGCTTCCCTCAAACATCCCAAAGTTTGAGGGTAATGCTGGAGAGGATCCTACCAACCATGTATGATCCTTCCACATGTGGTGTTCGTCCAAATCTATAACCGATGACTCCATTCGTCTTCAGCTATTCCAATGCACGCTCACTAGAGACGTTGTAAAATGGTATGTAGACCAGCCCTTCGCATCTCATTCCATTTTCACGACACTTGCTAAAGCGTTCCTTTAATATTTCTAGTTACCTCTCTGGTACGACACTGGTATAGAGATATTGACAACATTCCATCAGTCCTGCGCCACTTTCCTTACCGACCATGTTCAAGAGTGGCGTCGAAGGAGGAGCGCATGTTGTGCCCCACCTCTTGAAGATCGTGTCTATCTAGATTGGTTTCTTAGGAGCCTTTTATCTCCCAATGGAAAAGATGTCGCGCCCCATTTTCCTTAGACCGAGGAAGAAGCTCTCCAAACCACTCTGAGATATGATCTAATTTATGAACAATCTGGTTATGTCTATACCGTCATTCCAGACCTCCCTCATCCTAGAAGTGCAAATGCACCATGGGCATCTCACGCCACCAACTGTATCGTTGGATTCCTTTCACACTATTCACCACATACTCTATAAACTTATGACTACGTGTAGGGGGGCACTAGTTCCTCCAACACTTATGCCCCTCCTGCTAGCAACATGTTTCTAGGACCTCAACCCATCTACCAAACTGCTGCTCATCCTTATGCATAGCCTAGCACTCTAGCCTCTCAAGCATTAGCGTCGTAGCCTCCCATGCATCCTCAGCCCCAACAGCCACTTCCCCATCAAGGTCAAGTGTTTGCATAGCAGAGGGCTACCAATCCCCAAAATTCGAAGAAAAATAATAAGGGGAAGGGTAACAAGGGTAACCAGGGTAATCAAGGTAACCATCCTAGTGAACCTCAGGGGAACCAACCTAACACCAAAAACCAGCAATAGGGCGGCCAACCCAAGTAGAAAAAGGTTATTCGTACAAGAAATCCTTGTGTATGTTGTTGTGTACATGGAAAATACACACATGAGTGTCCTATCTTAGCCCATATGTTCCACATGTGGGAATCTCAAGCAGCTTCTAGAGGTCAACAATCATCTCAGAATCCTGCGCCATCTCAACCAGTAGTGCTCACAAATCCTTTCCCTCAGCAAGGATTTGTTGCTTCTCAACCACAACCAAGTCAAGTAGCCCATCTCCCCCAACCTTCTGGTCCTGGTGACTACCAGATCCTTGTGATGAACTCTGATGAGGTTAACCCCTCCAATATAACCCTGCAAACTCTATCGCATCAATGTGACAAGCCCTCGACTTCATCTTCCTCCGAGTGAAAAAGAAAACTATCTATTGAGCCTGTTACGACACCAAATGGTCCTTTAAAAATCCCTCAACATAAAGTTGAGGCTATTCCTAAGATACCAAAGGGACAATTACATCGTAATATGGCTTCTATTAGAGCTGCCCATACATATAGTATAGTAGACAACTTAGCGCCATCACTTGCTGCCATGCTGACGCTAGAATTCCTCCGGTCATGTCCATCTCAAAAGAAAGCTCTACTAACTAGCTTGGGTGTAGTAGATCCTTTTGATGATCGTTTGATTGTCTTCACAGTTGATACATGAGAGCCTCCCCCATTGCCTTCATCTGTTGCCTTCAAGATACTAGTTAGAGTTGTTGGCATTATGATACATGTGTTTTCCTTGATGGAAACTCACACAGATGACAGTTCATAGTGCAAGAGGTTAACAACAAAGGATTACATATCATACTCTAGATATTGAAGAAAAAGAAGTATATGTAGCTCCATTTATTCGAAACAGCGTATACACGCTGGTCCACAGAACAAAAAGAGTGTATACATATGCACGCACTCCCACAAGAAGAAAAGCTTGTACATGTTGGAAAACCAAGGTTTTGGTTTGAGGTATTTGGTCCGTGGTATTGACCCTAGGTATTTGGTCCAAGTTATTAGTCTTAAGTGGTTTTGGTTCGAGGTATTGATAAAGGATCTAAGTATATAAGGAGGAGAAGATCAAAGGGCTAAATGTGCAAGCCTTGAATATCTTATGAAGTGTTATATCAAATATACAAGTTATGGGTTTCTGATGCCTTGCTTGATTTGAACTAAGGATGCAACTATGTGGTTGATGATGGATGATGAATCGGGATCTCAAGGCCTAAAATGAAATATCATTATGTGGTTTGAACATGGATAGTATAGATCTGAATACTGACACATGTTTTATTCTGTAAATGTTATGATCTGGGTATGACTAAAGTCTGGAATAGCTGTGAAGTTTTAAGTTAGTATTTGCAGATCTGTACATTGGCTCACTTTGATAAAAGCACGTATACATGTTGGTTTGTCAAATCCAAGTAGCGTATACATTATGAAAAATGACGTTTGAAGTTGCAGTTGGTTCTAGTGATTGATGCAGAGTTCTGGGTTTTGCATTGTGTTCTGGTGACAGTGTTTTGAATGATTCAGATTGATTGATTTTGATTTGCATTAGTGATGATGGGTTTTCAGTGAATGATTGAGTTATGGTTGATTTATAGATTGATGATTGAGTTTAAGTGATTGGTTGATGCAGATGTATTTGATGGTTGTATTGTAGTAGTGATTTATTTTCAACTTCAATGTTGTTGATGGTTCCAGTATGAAAATTTGAAGAAACGAGGCCTTCAGATTATGGTGTTGTGTTCCAAGAGTATCTAGTTTGAAAATTTATGAAACATGGTCCCTGGAGGAATAAGTGAAGGTTGTAGCCTTCTGTAGGCCGGCGCCTACATACTGGTAAACATATCGGCCAGTACAAGAGCCAGGGGGTTGGATCTCCCTTCCAGTAGTAGCTGGAAAATGAGTGAAGGTTGGAGCCTTCTGTAGGCTGGCCCCTATGTACTAGTAAACGGATTGGCTAGTACAAGAGCTAGGGGGTTGCAGCTCCCTTCCAATAGAAGCTGGAGAACGAGATAAGGTTGTATCCTTTTGCAGGTGGGTGCCTGTGTATTGGTATGAGTCTGCACTAGTACAAGATTGTAAACAGGTTTTTCTTATATTAAAAGAAGACAACAATAGGTGGTTTTTGTCCTGCATTGGGTTTCCACCATAAATCTTGGTGTTCATGTGTGTTTCCTATGTGTGATGGTTTGTTCTATTATTACTTCACATGGTTACTGTTTATATGGTTAATGAAGTAGTGATGCACTGATTAAAGATCAACATATGATGAATCAACTAAATCATAAGTTTTTTGGATATACGTTGGTTTCCTTAAATAAAATTGTGTGTACACGCAAGTTACCTTCATTGAATTAGCATATATAAATCAGAGTATGAAAAAAAAAGTTATTGATTTGACTAATACCGATTCAACCCTCACCCCCCCCCCAGTATTATTTCCAACAATTGGTATCGAAGTAGGTCCTTTGGCAGAAGCTTGATTGCTTGAAGGATATCCATAGAAACAATGGGAAATAAGCTAAAGAAGAAAGCGCCTCAGAAAAGGAAGACATCTCAAAGGAACAATGACAGCAGGAGAGACAATGAGTTGTTAGGTGGAAGCAAGTATTCAAATTCAGAATCACCTCAGATTGAAGATGAACAAGCAAAAGATGTAAGGTACAAATTTTTGGTCTTCTAGTGATACTTTTCTCTATTCATACAATGTTGAAGATATTGAAAGAGATCGTGAAAGAAACATTGAGGCAGAAGTTAAAAGACTCGCAGATAAAATCAAAGATCAATAATATCTATTTAACAAAAGGGAGTATGCCTTCAAATAAGAAGTTTCTAGATTAAAATCTCAGTTGGAGGAAGGAAACAAGGTAAGGAAGCAATAAAAGGACAAGGGAGATCAATGTCAAAAGCTACAAGATGAAGTAACATCATTAAGAAATGAAGTAAATGAAAAGAGCACAACAATAAAGTGACTTAAAGATAGATCCAGTTACTATGAATGTGTTGAAGCTAAGATTCTCTCTCTAAAATAAGATCTTGAAAAATCAAATAAGCAGAATGAAGAACTACCTCAAGCATATGAAGAACAAGAAAATGTGATTCTCAAATTAAGGCAACAAGTGGAAGAAGGAAGAAAAGTTGAAGAAATCTTGAAGAAGAAATATTTGGAAAAGGAAGAGCAATATCAGGTTGAGGTGAATATCTTAAAAGGTAAATTAGAAGAAAAGGATAAATTGTTACGATTTCAAGACAATACTAAGATTTTGGATAATATTCTCAGTAGCCAAAGGTCTCCTACCATCAAAACTGGTCTTGGTTTTCATGAATTTGTTGAAGGTGAATCTAGCTCACAAGAAGAGGCAAGGAACTCTAATGCGAAATCTGAAATGCTTAACAAGGAGATGAGAGTTCAACCCCATCAACAACCAAGGAAAGAAATTCTTCAAGGAAAATATTTTACTCCTAACTATGGAAGTGATAGTCGGTTATTTCCTATGATGAATAATGTTGAATGTTTTATATGTCATAATTTTGGACATGTTGCAACAAAATGTAGAAGTAGAATGGTTCAAGACCATCACACAGAAAGATCATTAGCTTCCAGGTACTTTAAGGGATATTGTTTTTCTTGCAATATGTTGGTTACAAAGCCATTAACTACTATAGAAGGAATATGAAACATGTAAGATGTTATGCATGTAAAAAATTTGGACATATAGCAAAGGAATGCAGGAGAAAATTTCAGGCACCATACCAAAAGGAGAAAATATCATCACACTCGAAGATATGGAAGAAGAAGGAAGTACAGTTAGAAAGATGTGGCATAGCACAATATACAGACATAACAGAATCAGGGGGAGCTGAAAGTGTAAAATTTCAGTGTTCTAAATCTCATACGCAATTTTCATGAAGACAAGTCATGTATATATGCGAGTTAGAAGCTTCACAGTCATGTATATGTTGGCTTGAGGAAAAAGTAGCTAGACAGACTCAAGGAAAGGGGTCTGATATGGTTCAGCGAATTATCTTCTCTATTTGATGATGGTTATAATCTGCTTATGATATGTGGAAATGTGTTGGTCCTCATAAGTTGTTAAAAAGTTGATGTATATCTAATTTATGATGATGTCTTTATGATTCTTACTAATATTTGCAATGATCAGATCTGACAGTGAACAACTGGCATAGGTTCAGGGGGAGCATATGCTTCTAATAATGCATTGTTGGCATTATGGCACATGAAGATAATTATATTGCTTGATCCACATAGTTGTTTGATTCAGGTGACTCATTTGATGATGGACATATATAGGCTGTTGATCTTGATGCTGTTGAGAGATGTTGATTGTGCAAATCATATATGGTGTATGATAGTTGCTAATGACTATCATGGCCTGTTTAGATTGTTGGTCCTTGTTATAAATGTCATGTATATCACTTGATGTAAGGTCAAGAAAATACCTAATTTTTAACCTCACTATGCATGGGAAGGATGATTGTTATTTTAGTCATGTATAAACATTTTATATATCCCCACTTGGTTGGGTGGATGAGTCAAATTTGGTGTGGTCCCACTTGGGAGATTGATGTATGCATGAGTCATTGGTGATAGGTCATACTCAATTAGTTTAGTTATAGAGTCATGTTATTCTTTTGAAAAATATTTGACTCTCCATGTGCTCAGGGGGAGCATGGATGGTATAATGTATATTAGCATGTACAAAGGGGGAGCTTAATCAAAGAATTCAGCATGTACCCAGTGGGAGCATGGACAACATAATGTATATAAGAGGGGGAGAATATATTGGTCCTCCCCTTGCCCTTGATGTGAAAGGGGGAGAGTGTCTTGGCGATGTTGTTGCCATCAAGTCCAAAGGGGGAGATTGTTAGCATTAGGATATAGGTGCTGTCCTTGATGGCAACTCACACAGATGACAGTTCATAGTGCAAGAGGTTAATAGTAAATGATTATAGATCAGACTCCATAGATTGAAGAAAAAGAACTATACGCAGGTCTACTTAGTCAAAACATCGTATACACGTTGGTCCATAGAACAAAAAGAGTGTATACGTATACACACACTCCCACAGGAAGAAAAGCACGTACATGTTGGAAAACCAAGGTTTTGGTTTGAGGTATTTGGTTCGTGGTATTGACCCAAGGTATTTGGTCCAAGGTATTGGTCCTAAGTGGTTTTGGTCTGAGGTATTGATAAAGGATCTAAGTATATAAGGAGGAGAAGATCAAAGGGCTAAATGTGCAAGCATTGAATATCTTATGAAGTGTTAGATCAAATATGTAGGTTATGGATTTCTGATGCTTTGCTTGTTCTAAACTAAGGATGCACCTATGTGGTTGATGATGGGTGATAGATCAGGATCTTAAGGCCTAAAATGAATTATCATTATGTGGTTTGATCATGGATAGTCTAAATCTGAATACTGACACATGTTTTATTCTGTAAATGTTATGTTATGGGTATGACTGAAGTATGGAATAGCTCTTAAGTTTTAAGTTAGTATTTGCAGATTTGTACGCTGGTTCACTTTGATAAAATCACATATACATGTTGGTTCATCACATCCAAGTAGTGTATACATTATGAAAAATGATGTTTGAAGTTGCAGTTGGTTCTGGTGATTGATGCAGAGTTTTGGGTTCTACATTGTGTTCTGGTGATAGTGTTCTGAATGATTTAGATTAATTGATTGTGATTTGCTTCAGTGATGATGGGTTTTTAGTGATTGATTGAGTTGTGGTTGATTCAGAGGTTGATGACTGAATTTAAGTGATTGTTTGATGTAGATGTATTTGATGGTTGTATTGCAGTAGTGATTTATATTGAGCTTCAATGTTGCTGATGGGTCTAGTATGAAAATTTGATGAAATGATGCCTTTAGATTATGGTGTTGTGTTCCAGGAGTATCTAGTCTGAAAATTTATGAAATGTGGTCCCTTGAGGAAGAAGTGAAGGTCATAGCCTTCTGTATGCTGAAGCCTATGCACTAGTAAACATATTGGCCAGTACAAGAGCCAAGGGGTTGGAGCTCCCTTCTAGTAGCAGCTGGGAAATGAGTGAAGGTTGGAGCCTTCTGTAGGTTGGTGCCTACGTACTAGTAAACGGATCGGCTAGTACAAGAGCTAGGGGGTTGTAGCTCCCTTCAAGTAGAAGCTGTAGAATGAGATAAGGTTGTAGCCTTCTGTAGGTGGGTTCCTACATACTGGTATGAGTCTGCACCAGTACAAGATTGTAAACAGGTTTTTCTTATATTAAAAGAAGACAACAGTAGGTGGTTTTTGTCCTGCATTGGGTTTCCACCTTAAATCTTGGTGTTCATGTGTGTTTCTTATGTGTGATGGTTTGTTCTGTTATTACTGCACATTGTTACTATATATATGGTTAACGAAGTACTAATGCACTGATTAAAGATCAACATATGATGAATCAACTGAATCATAAGTTTATTGGATATACACTGGTTGCCTTAAATATAGTTGCGTGTACATGCAAGTTACCTTCATTGAAGTAGCGTATATAAATCAGAGTATGAAAAGAAAAAGTTATTGATTTGACTAATACTGATTCACCCCCCTCTTAATATTATTTCCTACAAGATTCTGTAATGCCATCATCTCTTGATGCATTATTGACGAAGGCGCATCCACCTGTGTGATTTTTGCTGCTATTTCAAAACAACAGAAGTCACATGAGTTGTCCCCCTCCACCATCACTTTGCATGCTTGGGATGGACACTCGTTTGAGCCCCTTGCCATGTACCACAACTGTCTAGTGACTCTTGTAGGAAGGACTGTCCACATCGACATTGAAGTCACCGATGCCCCTTTGGATTACAACATTCTCTTACGTCATAATTACACATATGCCATGTCATCCATCACGTCTGCGGTGCTCCGCAGGATGTGCTTCCCCCATGAAGGGAATATCATTACCATCGATCAGTTGACTTACTACTAGTCGACATCTGTGACCTCCCCCGAGTCCATTATCTCATCAATGTATGGAAAACACTCTTTAACGCCTACCACCAATGTTTCACCCAGTGTCTATAAAGACTCCTCACTATTTGGTGCTTTCCCTGGTCCCCTCCCTCCCATCTCAAAGCCTAAATCTATGAGTGTTTTCATGTTACAAGCGTCACGAAATGCCCTTAAGCAGTTCGGTACACCTAACCAACAACCAACTCCTTAGCACCCTTCTGTTTCCCTTCCAGCGGAGCCCTCTGAATCCACCCTCCAAGACCTCCTCCATTTGTGTTTGCCTCTCCTATGTTTCCACCAGGAACTGTTCCTCCAAGTCTCAACCATCCAGGTGCTATTCCGTCGGGACATTACCCTACAAGCCAGATACCTTTCTTATTCCACCCTCCAGGAGTATTTTATGTACCTTTCATGGCTTCGCTAGTCCTTCCTAACATGACTTTGAGGATCTCTTTATGGTACATCAACCCCCCTGCAAGTAGTCCGCTTGGTCAGCTATGACCTTATCATGCTTTGACCCCGGTTCAACTGGTCCCCATGACCCCTTTTACTGCTTCAGTTCCATCACAACCTCAATAGGAACCAGGTCTTGTTGCGAAAGAATCTAGATAGGGGGGAAAAGCTAAGAGGAAATAACCTAAGGACAAGCCTCCCCAAGTTCCTCCACCCCCTAAGTCCCCAAAGCTGACACCCCCATGCACTTTGTGTAAAGTTTTTGGGCACGCCACCAACAATTGTCCTGAACTTCCTCAAATTAAACCTTTGGTTTATAAGGTGTTCCCTGAGTCAAATATCCCGAAAGTCCATGTTAACTTACCGGTCTCACCTAAGAAACTCCAAAAGATGTGCACAAACCACCCTTGTGCCCTGTGTGATCATCATGGTCACTATTCCCATTGTTGCCATCATCTCAATGAATTTTGCGATTGCCTTTGGGTGATTTGTGAATATGAGGCCACTCATAGTGGATCATCTACTCCTCTACATGTGGATTCTGGTACCAATAGTCAACCAGAGCAGGGAGACTCTAGCCCCACTATTGTGATCCCTCCCCCCAATGTCAAGATGACGAACACTACAAGCCACATCCTTTACCTGTCATAATCCTTGAGTTCCTCATAGGAAAACCTTCCTGAGGTTTCTGCATGCGCTTCGATCGAACCTCTTTCAACAGAATCCTAGGTCTCAACATCTGTAGATCCTCCTTCTACTAGCTCGTCGTCTACCATTCCACATGATGCGTATGTGAACCTTATTTCTTAGGTTGATGCACCAGGTAATGATGCCAGGTGATGTACTCAATGTTCCTCCCATCCGCCCATCTCCCAGCCTGATGAGGACACCATGGAAACTATGTCTACCCCTGATCACCCCTGCACATAAGCAAGGGGGCATCTCTTCAAAGGATTTTGAAGGCCATTTCCTTCCTAATTCTCCCAATGCGCTCTACCTCAAGAAATTCCACTCATAGCACATCCCTTTGATTTGCGTGTCTTTATGTCTTCCATGAAGTTAGGTAGATTGCATCATCTCATCTGTTGTCTTTTTCACCTTTCATATGGATCCATCATCCACATTGTATATCAATAATGCTGATGGTGTGAGTCACCTCTCCTGGAATCTAGCCTCAGTAGCCTGGGACATTTTTACCCCCTTGCATATGTTATTCCTTTCAAACGATGTGTGCATTGGATTTTCCAACAATAAACAGGCCGAATATGATGCAATGATAGGTTTGTTAGTTGATGCCCTTGCTATTGCATCCTTCATCTTCATGTTCGTTTAGATTCCTTGCTACTTGTCATGCAATTGAAGGGTTTGTATCATGTGCATAACCAAGTCTTATTTAGAAAATATCTACGAGCTAAGTTGTTCGTACGTGAATTTGAAACCATTACGTTCAGTCATGTTCCTAGAGCCCAGTATCACTATGTTGATAACATCACAAACAACATTCTAGATTGGCATTTATCACATGTATACCACATAAGATAACCATAAACAAAACAAATGGTGAATCATCATCGCCATATAACATGCATAATCATATTATGTATCATATAAGTGTTTGGATCCAATAGCTCTAAATACATCCAGTAACCCATAGCATATTTGGGGGTCACATAGGCCCCTACATCTCATTATCATCCTTTGGAGGATCTCGTGCCAAGTTGGCCCGAGATACTTGAATCCCTCTTTCGAGCACTCAAAACAAAATGGCACTCCACAAACTCCTCCTGCTAGGGGGCATCATTCCCACCTTTACATATCAGATCAATATCCCATGCTTGGGGGCATGATTTTTTTTCCCTTGGCCATCTTCTCAATTAAGTCTCATCCTAGATCGCACCAAAGCTAGGTATGGTTGATTATCCTCCCATTTGTTGGATAATTTGTCCTACTAGCCTCTCCAGCAAGCCATATGCACATCGCATATCATAGACATTTGATACCATATCTTAAAATATGCTATTCTATGTCCACATAGTCCTCATGTTTGACTTCGTTGGTGAGGATGTTTCTAGACATCCTCTAGTAGTTCATTCTCATTTTCTTCTTCCCTTAATTCTTCACCAGGAACCATCATTCCAAGAAGCATTTAGGCCATATTTATACAAGTAAGGCCACTTGCCTAAAAGTTGTAGATCTTGATTCCGATGGTCAGTTTGTCCCTTACGATCTGCACAAGGTTTAGGGCCTTCTCCTCCTATAAAATTAGAGGGAACACACCCTTTTATAGGATAATCCACAGTTTTTCTATCGCACATTGCGACCAGACGGTAGATCTATTTGAAAATCCTTCAGTACCATTTGAAATCTCTCACCGAGTACTCTAATGGGTATTCCTCAATTTGTGATGATTTGACACTTCACCAGGAAGCCATTTTTCCAAGAAAGGTCACTTCGTCACCTCTAAAAATCAAATTTTGCCATAAAAGCGACACTTGTACCTTGAGTTCCACTGTCTCTTAATGATTTTCGTACCACATTCCAACTTTTGTCATGAGTAACCATCATTTACTCATGTTTTCATGGTCCCCCCCAGCCTAGTCTGTGTGGCAGCGTCATCGAGTCACCCTTCTTTAGAGAATCCACGATGAGTCACCCTTGCATTTTTGGAGTCTATTTCATGTCCCATCATATCATGTCATATTATTCCATCCATATTTTCATACCGTTCATCCTATGTTGCCCATTTTGGCTTCCACTCATACTGTCCCCATCCCCTCCGGAATTGAGTCAATTGCTGTCAGGTCAACCATGCACTTTATGCTCTAACAAGGGTAGTGATATGTTTGTCCCTCTGTCCCATTTTTTCCCCATTATCCCTGGTGTCATTCCATGAGTCACATTACTACTTTCCCTCGTGCTTTATTTGAGGATCCTCATTACCTCATCTATCGCAGGCCCTATTCTGTCGACATCTGCTCATTTATTCGAGAAGAACGGCCTAGAGGGAAATCTATCTCAGTTCTAGCTTCTATTCTTGTTCAGTGCCTTGGATTGACCAGAGGATCTCATTATTTCCCTTTGACTTGGTCATTTCCTGTTCGCGATCCATACACTTGATGGTCAAGTGATGCAGCAGATTGTACCAGTGATTCCCGGGTGTGTGTCAGATGTTTCAGACCTCATGAGGGGGTGGCCCTTCAGGTAGCCCCCCACATGCTTGGATGCATACCTACTATTCTACGGACTCAGATGTAGATCCAAAGTGTTGATGGGTTTGGTTCCTACTGATCACAGTGTTCATAACATGCACATCTCCTTTAGATGATCCATTTAGTTTTGCAGATCCCTTCCTTGTTCAGCGAGGCTTCTTCGTTTGTTCTACCCTCCCTCCCACTTATTTTTTGAGGGAAGGGGCTTTGTATCTCATGTACTCAGATATTATTATATTCAGTCCTTGCTCATGTTTTTTCTAGGTGCATTATGTTATGGGACATATTGTATTATTTATGGCTCCGTTATGACAGCATGTCATGTACCATTTAGCATGTACTTCATTAATCAGTTTTATATTTCTCGGTGAACCTCTATTTATGTACTAAGTTATGTCGGCGGGTATGGGTATGCATCCCCCGTCTCATTGAGGTCTAGTACCAAAACATAAAAGGAGACTTGCATTATTCTCGCCCCCTCTGTCCCTATCCTCTTTCAATTCAGCTTCATTGGTCTCTCTCTCTCTCTCTCTCTCTCTGACTCCCCTGTGTTGTCTAGTGATTGTGTCTTTACAACATAGTTCGGTCATATGTTTTTCTCCTAACACTCGTACGTTGGGGTGAAATTTGTTATCACCAAAAAATTGATCATATAGCCTAATTTACTAGATGGATCAAAGTACACCATGTAAAGCCAATTTTACCATAGTAAAATTGCTTTCACTGTGAGAAATTACTTAATAAACAACCTTTGTTAAGTAATTTATAGTTAAACCCATGAAGAATAATTAAATAAATAATTATTTATTTGATTTTCTTATAGGAATAATTAATTAAACCATTGTTCAATTATTATTCCTTGTCATATTTGACCCAATCATGAAAAATAAACAGATAAATCATTAATTATCTTATTTTTCTCTAAGAGTAATTAATTATTATTCTTTTTCAAATTTGACTAAATCCCTTAGGAATAATTAAATAAATCATTTATTTATTTATTATTTCTAAATAAAAGTCTAAATACTTTTTCCATCCTAAACAAATATAATAAAATATTCCAGGTGGTTATTCCAAGAATGGGATCAATAATATTTTATTATTGCTCATTATTCGAGGATAACTCAATATTTTGTTATAAATAAAATGGTTTTCCACTCATTATTCACTTTTGATTATTTTCATTGCTGCACTCACTATTGTAACTATGAATATTTTCATTGTCGCACACCATATTTTTGTTGGGTTTACACATTATAGAGGAGAGAGACTCTAGATAGAGGGGGACTGGTAACATCTATTTTTTCCCTTCACAAGTGTTATAGTAAAATTATTCTTTACATATCTAGTTTCCATTGGATGATTGGAGTTATTACTCTTTATTTTTGTTGTTTAACTATGATTGTGGCATAGATATGGAATTTTACAGGTTTTGTTTCTATGAGTGGATGCAGATCTACTATTTTTAGCAGCCATTTATATTGTTGAGATTGTTTGTCATCCACAATCTTCAGTGGGTTCTTTTTGTACATCTTTGAGAAGAAAACACTTCAAAAATTATGAAGGGAGACTCAATATCTTTTGTCTCCTCAAAGGGTTTGCTCCACCATGTTCCTGTTCCTCCATGTTCAGCCCTTCTTCATCTACATGCTCTAGCTCTTGCGCGGTATTATTTCCCAGGTCCATAGTGACCTTCAGAGTTACCTTCATGGGGTCTTCCTTCAGCGTTCTTTTGGATTTGTTGGTCCCTGCCTGGTCTCCTTTGGTTCCCTTGGTAGGGTCCAGCGACAAACTTGACCAGTTAGAGACTACGGAAAAAATATCCTGCTCTATGACCAAGTATGTAAACTCATATCATATGCCCTCAGCATGTTTCTTTGCCTGTATATGTACATTGTGGAAATTTGCTTTGAATTTTCCAACTCTACGGTATTGAGAAAATAAGACTGGTGATAGTCATGGCTTTTGCCTAACCACAGTGCGTAGATCCATCTCAAACAACACCCAAAATTGTTTATTTTCTACCACTCGACTTGGATCCTTGGACGCCCATAGCAAAGTGTACCTCACAGCTTCGTACAAGTCTGGGTCTACATTAGGGAACTGCGATTCATTGGGGAGTCACCAAGCTGTCAAATAAATTAACAAAAACAACCTTGCATATTAGAATGGTTTCCCCTCTTCCAGGGCCTCATGAAAATCATCCAGAAACTCCTAGCAGAGATAGCTAGCCCAATTAAGCTGGACCCCTTGAGCACACAGCGTATTCAACTAAATGAGTGGGCTTGGCACCTTGTCTGCCTTGCACTTATTCATAATTTTACTGGCAAAAATGGATGCAGCAAGGAAACAACCTGATCAGAAATTGAGCTAACAATGTAGCCTCGCAATTTCTTGACAATGTGAAAATATTTCTTCACTTGGTTTGCAAGCTTCTTTTCTTGAGACTTGTCAACAACAAAACCCTACACTACCAGCCCTTTCAGCAACAATCCACTTAGCACAGACTGTAGTCTCACGCAAGGAAATAATGGGGGATGCTAGAACCAGGCTTATGCATCCAGAAGGCTATGTGATGTAGAAGCAAGGCGTTTACTTAATTTAGGGCCCAATCCGGGCATTGCAAACCCTTTTATCCAATTTTCGTTTTACATTGTCTTCACCAGTGGCCATACCACTTCGCGTTACTATATTGACACTAGGATTGTCTTCGTGCAACTCATACCTCATCATTTGAATGTTCTGCATTGGATATTGGTTCTTCTTTTCTTGCATCTTTGCTATTAATACATGAAACTTTGCTTACAGTATTGACAAGAAGGATGAGTTGGATTCTGACAGTCACACACAAAATTTCCTAGTTCTCCACAGTTCTAGCAGATGATCTGGCCAAGACCTCTTCCAGTGCCTCCCCTTGGTCCTCTTCCACATCCTTGGAATCCTTCGCAAGTGGTAGGTGAGCCTTGATCGTTCTGTGTCCAAGTTTCAGCCTGCAGCCTATACATCAGTGTCCTATCTATCATCAAATCATAGCTTCGGAAATCTCTTTCATCATGACCAAACCGATTTACAAAATTTGTAGAAGAGTTGATTTGGTGACTGCAAAAACTTTTTAAATAGATAACAATTGTTTGTCATATGCATTCGAGGTACTTGGAAGATACTACACCAGACTCTTGATCCAATAGGAGACTCTGATTTCAGCTGGTTGGGACCTCCTGCAGCTTTATAATCCCGTATATAGGGCACTGATCCTTATAGTGGCATACAACCTTATACTTCATGCACCAAAATTAAGGGCCTATTCGTGACTAAATCTCCTTTTCCTTCTTCAGATCATGCAACTTCATATGTAGGCTCTGTAACTGTGACTAGATCTGTTGGACTCCTATATTCATATCTAGGATTAGTGAAGCCTCCAGCTTCATCAAAATATCTAATGCTTCGGCCTTAGATGTGATCTTCTATTGAGACAAAGGAAATCTTAAATGTGGCAATAATGGAGCTATATACCATTCCTTATGTTTTTCATTTGAAATCTATAGATTACCTTGTCTCAGTAAGCACTTCAATCTCTAATAAATATCCCACATAGACTCGTTAGTTGTCTTCTTGATCTCTTTTATTTCAGTAACACACTGAGCTTCTGATTTCGGCTTTTTAAATTTTGTGTTTAGCCCAGTCTTTGTCTTAGTGATCCAGGTGGATATTGGTGGACACCCACCAATTCCACTTGGAGCCCCACCATTTTTTCTTTCAATTTTTTAATTTCCTTAATTGTAGCACAGTTTACTATTTTTAGCAGTTTTTCATGTCCTAAATTTCTAGAGCCGTTTTCAGGCCCTAAACGATGTTTTTTTGTCAATCTTGTACCAAAATTTTCAACTTAAAATCGTGTTTTCATCATAGTCGTCAGAGAGATCTTTCTAACGGGGTATCATGTGCATTAAAAATGAAAATAATATGACCAAGTCACGACCCCATGAAATTGGTTGTCCAACTAATCCCAATGGGGCCCATAAATGCTTGGTGTTACATCTCCTCAGGTTAGGGTTTTGGTTGTTGAGGGTTTGCTCTTATTGTTCAATAATAAAAACACCCTTGAGCCGCATTGTAACATAGTTTAGAGGCATGTAGCTTCCACATCTCTTCTCAGAGATAAGCTACCAACGCTCGAGCTAGTCTTATTTCCATTCTGCTTGTAAGCATATTTTAGTATTTGATATTAATGAAATGAAGTGTTATGTCTACTACATCTTTGTATTTATGGTTATATATATAATTTGTTGTGTTCCTGTTTAAATCTAGATCAGTGTTATCAGAGCGGTCTACTGTTTCTCTATTTTTCTTTGCATGACCCCAACGAGGTTGGGATATAAGGAGTTAGGGCTTGAACTGGTCGAACCTTTGCAAGACCAGCCTCGCAAATCTTGACGACCTCCCATGGCGGACGAAAAGAAAGGGGGGGGGGGGTAGGAGATCCTATCAAAATATTTCTCGAAGAAGCCCTCGAGTGATAAAGGAATGCAATGATGGACAACTTTGCACAGATCCTTCAGCGGCTACCCAAGGGCGATGCGTCTACTTCCGACAGCTACTTTGGAAGTGCCACACCCTTTAAGGTACAAGTTAACTTTGACATTCCCATATTTGAGAGTCAGATAGATGCAAATGTTGTGGATAAATGGTTAAATTTGCAGGAAGGATATTTTTCCATTCATGATTTTTCCATCCTGGAAAAGAACACTTTTGCACTTCTAAAAGCAGCCCCCCATGTCAAGGACTGGTGGGAAACCTATTGTGAGTAGAAGGATGAAAGTACAAAGTCACTGTTTTTAGTTGCACACACTTATAACTCATTTCATGATGCCATGAAGGAGCAGTACTACCCTATCGGGAGGTATGAGGATAAATACATAAAGTTGACAACGCTACGACAAGGAAGGGACCAAGATGTGCTGGAGTTTACCAATGTTTTTCATACCCTTCACACGAAGTTGGGTATCAAGGATTATGGGAAGAATTTGGTTCTCAAGTATTGCGGCTGCTTGCACAGGTGCATCTAGGACCAGATGGAATTCCTGGACATCTCCTAGCTCGGCACGACATACTGATATTCTGTCAAGATCAAGAAAAAGTTTAAACAAAAGAAGCGAGACTTTGGATTTGAGAATCCAAAGCAAGGGAAGGGTTCCCCCAAACTGCAGAACAAAGGAATAATGCAAGGTGGGGTGGCCTAGGAAAATGATCCAAATCTGTAAGAAAAGAACAATGCTGCGGAGCTAAAGAAGGACACGAGAAAGTGGTGCAATTTCCATAAGAGCTCCACTCACAACACAAGTGAGTGTCGGGCCAAGAAGTTACTGGTGGTTGAGCTAAAGGCTTCTAAATCAGATGTAGGTTCTGACTCTGAGTTAGGACCCGAAAAGGAGAATGACAAAGGGAAGCAGATTATCGATGCGGAGCCCAATGCCATTGTTGCCACCACGAAGATCTAGAAGGAGGAACCCAAAGATCTAGAGTAGGAGGAGCGTCTCTTCCACTCCGAGATGTGCGTAAAGGGTTCCTTGCTACATTTAATTTTCAATACTGGGAGCCAAAAGGACCTCATCTCAGTAGAGGTTGTGAAGTAGTTGGACTTACCAACCAAAACACATCCACAACTGTATACCATCGGGTGGCTTCACCAAGGATGGGATCTTCACGTGAGCCATTAATGCCGCCTTCCATACAACATCAAGCCCTTCACGGATGAGGTATTATCTGACGTTGCTCCCCTTAATGTTTGTGATGTATTATTAAGGCAACCATACTTATGGAAGTGACATAATATGTATGAGTCAAGGCCTCATGCTATTATTGTTACTTTGGGAAATACGTTATACAGGATACCATAGGTACAACCACCTACCACCATCTCTTTGGTTACTGCAAAACAATGCAGTAATCTCATTTCCAAAATCGGGAAATTTGTTTTCCTGATGATACGCCCTTAGGGAAAGAATAAGACCATGGTCATGACCTCTAGACAAGGACCCTACGCATGACAACAACAGATGGACAAGGTCTTGGAGGAGTACGAGGACATCTTCACCTCCCTCGCAAGGGTGCCTCTGCAATGTCAGGTCAAGCACTCCATCGATCTAACCCCAGGTGCACCATTGCCCAATGGACCAATATATCAGTGCTCCGTTCTGGAGAACAACTAAATCAAGAGGCAGATTTAGGATTTGCTGCAGAAAGGTCACATCTGTCCGAGTTCATCACCATGTGGTAGCCCGATCATGTTGGTACAAAAGAAGGATGGGATTGGAGACTATGTTTTGATTATCGAGCGCTAAATAAGATCACTATCTAGAATAGGTACCTGATCCCATATATTGATGACCTTATAGACCAATTGAAGGGGGAAAAATATTTCAGCAAGTTCGACTTGAAATTAGGATATCACCAGGTACTAATCGAACCCTCCAATGTGTGGAAGATTGCCTTCAAAGCCAAGGAGGGCATTTTCGAATGGTTGGTTATGCCTTTCGGGTTGACGAATGCTCCTAAAAACTTCATGAGGCTGGTGGACTACATCTTGCAGCCATTCACCAACTCATTTGTAGTGGTATACTTGGATGACATCCTGATCTTCAGCCAAAGTTGGTAAGAGCACCTCCACCACATCCGACAGGTTCTCCAAACACTGCGGCAACACAAGCTATGTGCCAATTTGGAGAAATGAACTTTTGGCATGACCCAGGTTTAGTATCTGGTATACATTATTGATGAATGGGGGGTGTATGTGGATCCAGCCAAGATCCAATTCATTTGAGATTGGCTAGCTCCAACCACTCTGAAAAATCTCCGCAGCTTTCTAGGTATTGCCAATTTCTACCGCAGGTTCGTGTTAGGATTCTCTCATATCACTTGGCCCTTGAGTCAAGTCACCAAGGGAGTAGCGAAAGAAAAATTCTTTTGGTCTGAATCTCAACAAAAGGCATTCGTAGAGTTGAAACATCACCTCTACTCTGCACCAGTTCTCACATTACCAGACTTGCAACAACCATTTGAGATCAAGACAGATGCCTTTGACTATGCTATTGGGGCAGTCCTTACTCAGCAGGGGCATCTAGTGGCATATCACAGTGAGACACTTTTAGAAACAGTCCAAAAGTATCCCACTTATGACAAAGAGATGTATTCCATTGTGCAGTCTTCCGACAATGGAAGCATTACATTTTGGGGAAGGAAACGGTCATCCACACAGACCATAGCCCCCTTCAGTTCATACAAATGCAAGGGAAGCTGCAGAATGATCACCATCATAGGTGGTCCACATACCTACAACATTTCCAATTGAATATCAAGTACAAGAAGGAAAGCACTAATAATGTTGCAGATTGCCTCATCCAACCACTGACCATGGCGTTAACCACCATGATCAACTCTTATGGGCATGAGACTTCTGATTGGTCACTTCTCTACAAAAGCAACCCAGAATTTGGCCATACATACCAAACGCTCTTGGAGGGTTAGATAGTTCCAAATTTTCACCTCCAGGATGGCCTATTATGCCACCTAGGACACCTTTTTGGTCCTTCAAGAGAGCATGCCAAGATGATTTGGGAAGCACACTACAGTCAGGCTGCTGGGAATTTCGCGGTCGAGAAAAGGGTGGCAGTACTACAGAAGTATTTTTGTTGGCCGAATCTTTGATAGGATGTCAGGTAGTACATTAGATCCTGCACTACCTGCTCCACTTCCCAACTGACCATCAAGAAGTAAGGCCTCTATACTCCGCTACCTACCCGTATTCGACCTTGCGAATCCATCTCCATGGATTATATGCCAGGCCTTCCTTATACTAAGCATGGAAATGACTGTGTTTTTGTGGTCATCAACAGATTCTTGAAGATGGCCATTATGAAGGCCTGTAAGAATAATATCACAATGGAAGCCAATGCTAAACTCTTCTTTGAACGAGTTTGGGTACACTTTGGGATCCCACAGTCTATCATCTTAGATCGGGGCAACAGGTTCCTCAATACATTTTGGTCCAGTCTCTAGTTGATGCTGGACACCAAGCTCACTAAGTCCATAGCTTTCCATACCCAAACTGATGGCTAGACAGAGGTCGTCAACAACATGATCGTACACATTCTATGCATGTACAACTCAAAGCATCCACACACATGGGATGAGAGCCTCCCCTATGTCCAACACAGTTATAACTGGGCTCTCCACAACTCGACTAGCCATAGACCTTTTTAGGTGGGCTTGGGATTCCAACCACTATGTCCCATTGATGTGGTCATGACATTTGCAGCTACTCAGGCAGATTTGATTCATGTCCAGTTCGAAACTGATAAGGCAAATAAATTCATTGAGAACATCCAACATATCTGCTAGTAGGTCCACAACATTCTAGAGAAATCGAATGCCAAGTACAAGCAGCGACATGGTCAACATCTAGTGCCACATAAGTTTCAGGTGGGCGACAAAGCCTCATTGCATTTGAAAAAGGAATGCCTTACCGGAGCCTATCAGAAACTCAGACCACTTTGATATGGTCCTTACACCATTACCAAGGTTGTGGGAGACAATGCATTTGTCTAGTCAATTTAGTGTCCTAAATTGCTCTACATAAATTATCAATCCGGGTATCGTAAACTGATGAAGTGTGGTGCACTATATGTGCTTAGTTAACTTTTCTTTTACTTCGTTGTTTTATAGTCTATGTTGTTTTTGGGGGTTTTGTTTCTCATGCTTAAGAAAATTAATCTAAGAGAGAAAAGTTACGCTTCGAGATGAAAATCTCTAAATGTTAATGGACAACTAAATCTAATGACTTTCAATGTTAAAATCTAATTTCTAAAGAAAGGAGAAAATAAAACAAATCAAAACTTTGAACAATTAGATTAATCTAAGCTGGCAAATGTCTATGAAATGAAAGCAAAAATGATAACAATTAAATGAAGTGTTTTATCACTTCGCAACAAAATTTTGGGAGAACTACCTCCTTGTGATAGCATTTTGAGGGATCCAATACTTCATTGTTATAAGAAAAAGTAAACATAAAAATGCAGAGAAAGACTCATTCATAAATGAAATACTTCACCACTTAGTGAACTAAGGGCTTTTGGAAATATTCACTTACAACATGAGTTACTAAATTGATAAGAAAATGGCATTAAGCTATCTAACTAATGAACAACAAGAAATCTCATTCATAAACACAACATTTCGCCATTTAGTTTGAGGATTAATCATCAACAAAAGGCTTTGGAAATATTTTTTTATATCATGAGTGACTACACTAAGAAGAAAAAGGCATTAAACAACAAGAAATCTCATTCATAAACTCAACATTTCGCCATTTATTTTGAGGATAAACCATCAACAAAAGGCTTTGGAAACATCCATTTATGTAATGAGTGACTAATCTAATAAGCAAATACAAAAACATGTAAAAGAAAACTAATCTACTGTGTGCTCTAATGCTCCAAGCACCAATTGGAAAATACTTTCTTGGACTATTTTGCTAAGCATAGATTACACAGTTAGATAAATCTACAATCAACCAGTTGAACACACTTGCATGAATGGAAAATCTAAACTATTAAACTTGAAAGCAATAAAATGACATACTTGAATGTAATCAAAGCAAAACTACAAAACAAAATCTACTCTACCTTACATTCTAATATGCTCCATGACATCTACTTCACATCTCCTTCCATGTTGAGAACATCAAAGCTTTATTCAAATTCTTCAAAATTACAAAAGTTTACAAAGCTCTCCAAAGCTTTCCAAAAGCTTCCCAAGCTACAAAATCTTCCCAAAACTAAAAAGCTACCAAATGAATGGGAGAGATCTCCTATTTATACAAAAAGATGAGAAGTCATCTAATTAATGAGAGCCCATGGATCTCTCCCTATACCTCTAGAGTTCTAATCAAAATAGGAAATGATAAGACACATGTCTTCTTAGAGTTTCAATACAAATAGGAAATGTGACTCATATCCTCATGATCCCATGATTCTCTCCACTCAAATTCGAATTTTGCCTTAGTGTGCCAAATAAAGGGCTTCTAGAAGCCTCCTTTTGACCTACACATGTGAACAATCTCAACCCACTTGTTAGGTATAAGGATATGCACATTATTTTCTAATTTTTAACCAAAAATTCACTTAAAAAGGCTAAGAATTAATAAAGTTTGGAAAAACATAAATGTGACCCAATGATAATGAAAGTGAGATGAATGTAGTGACATGGTAGTGAAAGGAAGGTGAAATGGAGGTGATTAATGGACATAATAGTGAAATTGTAATGGAAAGGAATGACAATTTCAAGACCCAACATAACCCCCAACGGAAGCTATTGCATGTCCTCATGCAATATATATTACATTAATTCTTTTGATCTTTGAGATTTCTCTTAACTTTGCATGATATCATTTGATAACTCCATACTTCTGCAAAGTATTTTACTTGAATTGCAACATGGTTGGTTTTTGTGTTACAACCATATTTTGTTGTTGCATTCCATTTTAATCTTTGAACTTTGCATAATGATATTTTGATTATTGTTGCAAAGTATATCTTTATTGGATTGCATGATGGTTGGCTCTTGTGTGAAAACCATGATTGTGTTTGTATCTAATTATCCTTTAAGCACTTTTGAAAAGCCATTGTATGCTCATAATAATAATGTAATAGTTAATATATTTTGTTAGTATGTGGGCTTCTGAGTATGATATGTATATGGCAAGATATGAATATGAATGTACCCCCCCCCCCCCAATTGATGGTATTGGCAATTTTATGAAATGAGGAAGAGAAATGTTTTTTAAACAATTATCATTCTAGATTTTTATGGAATTCTATGGTCAAAAGTTAGAAAATGAAGTATCTTAACTTACCCTTTGAAATGGATGAGTAGTATGTGTGGTGGCTACAAAATTATGATCATAATCTTCTTCAAGTGGCTGGACAAAGAGAGTCATGGATAAAAGAGTCAAGATGACTTTTTATTGCTTCTACTAGAACTTGCTGAATCTACTGCTGAATAGTGCTGATCTGTTTTATATCTACTCCAAAAATGCTGAAAATAATAGTCTTCATGTCTTCAAAACTCATTGGCACAATTCCTACTATGTGAAGAGATGTTCTGATGTCGAACATAATAGGGAATTGTTGACTTTGTGGTCATTAATGGATGCCACTAGTCAACACGAGAACTCTCACCATTGATGACAATGAGAGTCAAGATGCCCAAACACATCTTGCTAGGTACGAATAAATTTGCTGATGTCAAGTCACCTAGAAGATCCGATGAACAAGGGACATTAATGTATTCCCATTGTTCATTAGCATGAGGACTTGCCATTAAGGCATGCAATCCTCAAGGTGTTTTTGCAAGGAATTTAGACTGAAAGGACTATGGACTCAATAATTTGCATCGAAGCAGGGTTTATTTGCGAAATGAAAATGACAGAAAAGGGAAAATGAAAATGGAAGATGGCAATTGAAAGTAGTAATGGAAATGGGCAATAAGCATGTAACTGAGCCTCTTGCTTTTATTTGTGGGTTAAGAGTGGACAAAAATTAATGGAAAGTGTATGTGAATGTAAATGGAAAATATGAAGGGAAATGAGGTGAATGGTTTATTATGAAGTATGGATGTAATGGAGACAATGGTATATGAAAGCTTTTCAAGTGTTTTGATCTGATTTTGCATTAGCATGTTTCTTCTTTGTTGCTGATCATCCTCTTATGAAACAAATTGGTCTCTTAAGAGAGACACTATTCACTTGTAGTCATTTGTCCTTCCTCCTGGAACCTGCAAAAAAAATAATACTTCTTCTACAATGGAATGTAAGATTATTAAAGGAGAGAGGTGATCAATCTCTCTAGTTATGATATTTACATACAAAACTAAGAATTTGTATTAATGAAACACGTTCACAAAGAAAAACCAAAAGAATTTATACCTGCTTCAGAATTAGTGCCTCAAGTTAGCTATTGTATCTTTTCAGCAATTTATTTCATTATTTACTATTTCAAACACTAATGATCGGTTTCGCATTGTGTAGATCTCGTCGATATCTTTCCAACGGCACTTGAATCATCGAAATCTGATTTCGTATGAGAAAGTTAGGCTGATTTGAACAGTGACGTTTTTTAGTTGCAAAATTGATGTTTAGCTGCAGAATGGCTTTAGCTGCGGAACGAAGTTAGCTACAGAATGTGCACAGTTTCTGTAGCTACAAATCTTGAACAAAAATTTAGCCATTCATTTTTCATCATTGCTCCTTGACATGCAGCGACTGTTGGAAATACTACTGAGAGGGGGGGTGAATCAGTATTATCAAGTTCTTTTAATAAGTCTTCCTTATTTATACTTTGAATTATTTTTGCATGTCAGTACCATAAAATAATGAGCATGAACAAAGAAAACAGATAGTCACACAAAAGAACACCAGATGTAAGGTGGAAACCCAATGTGGGTGAAAACCACCTGCTGCAATATGTCTCTATCTTCTTTCAAATTAGAAACTCCTTTTACAATGGTTTTGTACTGGTGCAGTCCTTTACCAGTGCGCAGGCTGCAACGTGCAGAGAGCTACAACACTCTCTCGTTTTCCAGTCTCTCCTGGAAGGGAGCTACAACCCCCTACTTCTTTTCTTTCAAGGACCACTTTTCATAAATTTTCAAACTGGATCCATAAACATCAAGAGATCATCAAGTACAAGTAAATAACCCAATCAACTACAGTAACCAGATCAACAATAACAGTAAACTAAACCTAGAACACCTTATCAACAGAAAAATTCAGCCAACAAAAGGTCTTAAGACAGATCCGCAGTTTTTCTTTATCTGGCCTGTGTGGCTCCGCACTTAACTTTCTGCTCCCCTGCGTATACCCGTAGAGACCCTTCTGTTGCGCCGCGTACCCACGTACTATTTCTTCAATCGCGCCGCGTACTGTTACTGTAGGTACGCACCCACAGATGCTATCGCGCCGCGTACTGCTGCTGTACCCACGCACCCACAGATGCTATTGCGTTGCGTACCTATGCACCTGCGGCTTCTAAAGCGCCGCATACTTTCACTGTGCCTACGCACCTGTACCTGTGTCGTGCTGTGTACCCACGCACTGCGCCTTCTTCTGCTCTGCGTACCCACGCAGTGCGCCTTCTTCTGCTCTGCGTACCCACGCACTTGCACTGTTAATCACCTGCGTACCTCTGGTTAGGGCCGAATTGGCATTCCACCAGTGTGCTACAGATCGTCAGATGCCCAGATCTGATCATGCACTCGAGAGATCACCCTTCATAGATTCACTTTCAACTTCACTTTTATATAGATCAAGCTTTTAAAACAATAACCCAATATTTCAGATCTTAAGATATTCAATTTGCAAAAGATGCTTAGCCAAGTGATCTCCTTTGCTTTATATAGGCAAGCTCTTCCTAAAATCATGGATCAATACCATAGATAACCAATACAAGGGGCCCAAAAACATGGGGCTCAATAATAATAATAATATAAAACAATACCACGGGCCAAAACCATAGAATCAAGAACGGCGGGCTAAATATCACGGGCCAAACATAAGGAACCCCACGTGAGCGCACTTCTCTGCATTGAAGTAAGTGAACTGGGGGTACACACCTTCTAAACGGGTGCTTTGCGTGTGTGGCCGTAGTCCCTTCACGGCGTACCTGCAGGTATGCACCTTTAGAACTATTCTCCTGCCTACCTCTTAATTTCCAACATTTTGAGAGCCTGATCAGAGCATTGCCACTTGAGGGTGTTGCCATCATGTACAACATTTGTAACATAGAGCCATACCAGAATCATAATGCCAACAATCTCCCCCTTTGGACTTGATGGCAACCTCAAAATCTTCAACGTCATACTCCCCCTTTGACATCAAGGGCAAAGGGTTATGCTCCCCTAAGAACATGCTCCCCCTGAATATGAACCAGATCTGCAAAGAAGAACCATAAAACACCATAAATGACCATGAAAGAGATAGAGACATATTGCAGCAATATTCAGACCAGCATCCATGATCTCCTTCTATACGTCCTCCATAATGCCAACAATGCATTATATGCTCCCCCTGAACCTGTGCCATTCGATCTTCAACCAATCCGCAACCCAGCACATGTACGCATATGCCCCAGATGAGCCTTGCGTACAACCAACCATCAGAAGAGATTCAACAAGATGATGCATCAACAACCCCCAGCTTTTGCCTGAGGTATTCAAAAGTCTCCCTGGGCAATGGTTTGGTGAGTATATCAGCAACTTGTTCCTTAGAAGGAACATACTCCAACTTGACCTTTTGTTCAAGTACTTGTTCCCGGAGAAAATGATACTTGATCGGTATGTGCTTGGTCTTTGAATGCATGACTGGGTTCTTTGAAATGCTGATTGCACTTGTGTTATCACATAAGATGGAGATAGGTGGTGTACAAGTGATTTGAAAGTCCTGCAAGGTCTGCATCATCCAAAGGAGTTGAGTGCAGCAAGATGCAGCAGCAACATATTCTGCTTCAGCTGTAGACAAGGCAATCGAACTTTGTTTCTTGCTGAACCAAGATACTAATCTGGAACCCATAAAGAACGCACCACCACTTGTGCTCTTCCTGTCATCCACGCTTCCTGCCCAATCTGCATCTGTATAAGCATGAAGTGTGAGATCTGTATCTCTAGGATACCATAAGCCATAATTTTGAGTCCCTTGAAGATATTTAAAGATTCTCTTCACTGCCTGAAGATGAGTTTCCTTCGGATTTGCTTGAAATCTTCCAACTATTCCCACTGCATGCATGATGTCTGGTCGTGTACCTGTCAAATAAAGTAGACTTCCAATCATAGATCTGTAGGTTGGTTGATGCACTGCTGCTGATTCATCATTTGCACTGAGGCTACATCCTGTGACCATGGGTGTACATACTGGTTTTGCATCTTCCATGCCATATTTCTTCAAAATCTGCTTGAGATACTTGGTTTGAGACAAAAAGATCCCTCCTTCTTTTTGTTGGATTTGCAAACCAAGAAAATATGTCAGTTCTCCCAGCAAGGACATTTCGAATTCTTTCTGCATGACCAAGGCAAAGCTTTGACTCATAGTTTCTTCATTGCTGCCAAAGATAATGTCATCTACATACACAACAAGTATTAGCAATTTGTCATTTTCAACTTTTATATAAAGATTGTTTTCTGCTGATCCTTTTGAAAAACCTTGTTGATGAAGATATTTGTCCAAACGATAGTACCAAGCCCTTGGAGCTTGTTTGAGACCATAGAGAGCCTTTTTCAATCTACATACAAGATTTGGATCATTTCCAAGAATGAAACCATCTGGTTGCTCAATGTATACTTCTTCTTCCAAGTCTCCATTCAGAAAGGCTGATTTCACGTCCATTTGAAATACTTTGAAGTTTTGAAAGCTTGAGAGAGCAAGGAACATTCGGATGGCCTCAAGTCTTGCAACAGGAGCAAAGGTTTCTTCAAAATCTATTCCTTCTTGCTGCGCATACCCTTTACAAACAAGTCTGGCCTTGTTTCTAATTACTTCTCCATTTTCATTCAATTTATTTTTGAAGACCCATTTTGTCCCTATAACATTCTTATCCTTTGGTCTAGGAACCAGCTCCCAAGTGTTGTTCTTTTCGATCTGCTCAAGTTCTTCATCCATTGCTTTGACCCAACATTCATCTTTGCATGCCTCTTTCACATTTTGTGGTTCAGTGGAAGAGAGTAATGCCAAATAGCTTGAAGCTTCTGCAACTGTTCTTCTTGTTTGTACACCTGCTTCTTTCTGCCCCAAAATCTGAGATTCTTGATGATTCTTCTGAACATATCTGGATGGAGTCTTCTCTTCTATCCTTGTCTGCTCCTCTGGTTCTTCTTGAGGTTCTTCTTCTTCATCATTCTGTCTTTGAGGGTAGTCTTCATCTTCTTCGATATCTTCATGATTTACTTGCCTAGGAATGTATCCCTTCTCATCAACCACTACATCAATGCTGTCAACAATTCTTCCAAGTCTTTTATTGTAGCACTTGTATGCTTTGCTGTGTGGAGAATAACCAAGAAGAATGCCTTCATCTGCTCTAGGTTCAAGTTTGCCAAGTTGCTCATCAGTATTCTTAATATAGCATTTGCTCCCAAATATTTTGAAGTGCTTTATCGAAGGAGTCTCACCATACCAGAGCTCATGAGGAGTTTGAGTGCTATTCACCCGGACATTTGTTTTTTTGAGAATAACAACCGCAACATATGCAGCTTCACCCCAGAAAGTTGCGGGAGTTCCAGACTCATCAAGCATAGCACGAGCCATTTGTTGGACTGTTCTGTTCATTCTTTCCACTACTCTATTTTGCTGAGGAGTTCTAGCTGTAGAGAATTCTCTTCTTATCTCATGTTCTTCACAGAAATCAAAAAATTCATTTGAGGTAAACTCCCCACCTCTGTCGGATCCGAGGCACTTAATTTTGTATCCTGATTCATTTTCAACCAAGGCTTTAAAGGATTTGAATTTTTTGAATGCTTCATCTTTGTGCTTCATAAGTCCTAACCAGACAAACCTGGAGAAATCGTCAATGAATAATATCAAGTATTCTTCTCCTCGAGGTGTCCTTTTCCTGAATGGTCCACATACATCTGTATGTACAAGCTCAAGAGGCATGCTAGCTGATCCTTCCTTCTCTGGGAAGTTAGTTCTGGTTTTCTTTCCAAATTGACATGATTTGCATATGGTGTTGTCTGGAATTTTGATATCTGGAAGACCGTGAACTGCCTGATATTTGCATGCTTTCCTTATTTGTGAAAAGCTTAGATGCCCCAACCTCCGGTGCCATAACGAGTGTTTATCATCCTTGCTTAGATAGCATTGTTGTTGTCCTTCTTCAAATATGTATAGATTATTTGGAGTTCTTTTACCTTTGATCACCGTTTTACCTGTATCAAGATCACGAACAAGACATCCATTTGTTCTAAATATCACCTCGGTTCCTTGATCACACATCTGGCTGACACTTAGAAGATTATGTTTCAATCCATCAACATACAAAACATTTCCAGCTTTGACCTTTTCTTTTAACTGAGCAGTGCCTTTTCCTTTTATAGCTGCAGGAGTATCATTTCCAAAAGAAACTTTCTTTCCCTTTTCTAGAGCAGAATATGATTCAAGTTTTTCTTTATCACCTGTCATATGCTTTGAACATCCACTGTCAATGTACCACATATTTTCCTATCCCTCTGCATAAAATGCTATCCGACATCTTTCTGTTTGTGGTTCCTTTATTCTCCATGTTTTGGTGCTTGAGGCTTGTTCCTTTGTCTGCTGAAACCTGCTCCTGCATTCAGAATCTTCATGACCAAAATTATTGCAAATAGAACATTCAACTTCATTTTCAAGAATCGAAAAGTTGTTATAGGTCCTTTTTGTAATCTTGGTCATACTTCTTTGTTTTTGAGCTTCTCTAGTCATGATCGTTTTATATGCAACACATTGAGATACTTTGTGACCAAAGTTATGGCAAGAGAAGCATTGTCCATTGAAGAAACTTCTGCGGTTATCAAATCTTCCGGCCAAACGATTGTAATTTCTATTGTCATTCATTCTTGAAGCAAATTGAGTGGATTTTACCTGTGGCTGGTTGTAGCTTTTGTTCATCCTTAAGACGGATTGCCCCTGGTTTGCCTGATAGTATTTGTTTGTAATTGGTCCCTGCTTTACCTGGTGATCTCCATTGTGCTTTTGCTCATTCCTTCTTGCTGCATCAAGATAACTCTTTGAGGTGGATGCTTGAGAAGTTTCTCCATTATACCCCAGACCTGTCTTGTTTAGTGGAGAACGCTGTACATTGATGATCTCATCTAGAGTTTCAGATCCTTTGACAAACTTAAGATTAATAGCCTTTGTTTTCTCATTCTCTTTTCTAAGACCAACAATTTCACCTTCTAACTTTTCAAGATATTTTTCTTTTTCATCAATCTGAAATTGTAGAGTATCAATGATCATATTCTTTTCTTCTATACATGTCTTGAGTCTAGAAATTTCTTCATGAAAGCTATCCACATCAATAGCATCCATGTAACCATCATCTGCAAATGCCATTAAAAGTTTATAGTCATTACCTCGTTCATCTTCATCACTATTTGATAGACCATCACTATCTTCATGAGTGTAGTAGCTTTTCTTATTTGCATTTTGTTTCTTGCTCCATCTAGCAGGTTCCTTTCCTTTGTCAATCTTATCCTTATGAGGACATTTCGCAGCATAATGACCTACTCTTCCACAAGAAAAAAATTTAAAAGGTAACTTACCTCTGAACCTTCCAGTACCCCGTTGAAGATTTCTGAAAAAATTTGATTCTTCTTCTTCTTCGGGCACGTGACTTGCTTCATAGTAGTCTCCTTTGCCTGAAGCCTTGAAAGCAGCTTCTCTCCTGTCTGATGGACCTCCCTTTCTCATTTCATAAGCAGTTAGAATTTCGTGTAGCTGAAACATAGTAAGAATTCGTAGATTTTCCTTTTCTTCTATTGCAGATACTTTAGATTCAAATTTGGGGGACAATGATCTTAAAACTTTTTCAACCACAATAGCCTCCTTTATTTCTTCACCCAAGTTTTTCATGCAATTAACAATCTCGTCTACCCGAAGAAAATAGTTAGCCACACTTTCATCATTATACATTCTGAGATTCTCATACTGAATCCTGAGGGTTTGAAGTTTAGCACGCTTTACCTGTTCATCTCCTTCGTAGCTCAAGACAATCTTGTCCCATATTTCCTTTGTGGATTTATATTGCATAACCTTTACGAATTCTATTTGAGATAAGCATCCTAGCAGAGTATTGACTGCTTTAGCATTTTTTTCATATTTCTTCTTCTCAGTCGAATCTGTAGGAGTAGCTGAAGGAAAAGTGTAGCCTGTATATATGATATCCCAAACTTTTGTACCAAGAGATTGAAGATAGGCAGTAACTCTTACCTTCCAATAATTGAAGTTTGTCCCATCAAAGATTGGTGGCCTGATTGATGCTTCCCTCTCGTATTTTCTCATGATGAATGATCTTCCTTCAAGCGATCAAGCTTCTCTGAAGGACCTGCTCTGATACCAATTGTTGGAAATAATACTGAGAGGGGGGGTGAATCAGTATTATCAAGTTCTTTTAATAAGTCTTCCTTATTTATACTTTGAATTATTTTTGCATGTCAGTACCATAAAATAATGAGCATGAACAAAGAAAACAGATAGTCACACCAAAGAACACCAGATGTAAGGTGGAAACCCAATGTGGGTGAAAACCACCTGCTACAATATGTCTCTATCTTCTTTCAAATTAGAAACTCCTTTTACAATGGTTTTGTACTGGTGCAGTCCTTTACCTGTACGTAGGCTGCAACCTGCAGAGAGCTACAACTCTCTCTCATTTTCCAGTCTCTCCTGGAAGAGAGCTACAACCCCCTACTTCTTTTCTTTCAAGGACCACTTTTCATAAATTTTCAAACTGGATCCATAAACATCAAGAGATCATCAAGTACAAGTAAATCACCCAATCAACTGCAGTAACCAGATCAACAATAATAGTAAACTAAACCCAGAACACCTTATCAATAGAAAAATTCAGCCAACAAAAGGTCTTAAGACAGATCCACAGTTTTTCTTTATCTGGCCTGCGTGGCTCCGCACTTAACTTTCTGCTCCCCTGCGTATACCCGCAGAGACCCTTCTGCTGCGTCGCGTACCCATGCACTGTTTCTTCAATCGCACCGTGTACTGTTACTGTAGGTATGCACCCACAGATGCTATCGCGTCACGTACTGCTACTGTACCCATGCACCCACAGATGCTATCGCGCTGCGTACCTACGCACCTGCGGCTTCTGAAGCGCCGTGTACTTTCACTGTGCCTACGCACCTGTACCTCTGTCACGCTGCGTACCCACGCACTGCGCCTTCTTCTGCTCTGCGTACCCACGCAGTGCGCCTTCTTCTGCTCTGCGTACCCACGCACTTGCACTGTTAATCACCTGCGTACCTCTGGTTAGGGCCGAATTGGCAGTCCACCAGTGTGCTATAGATCGTCAGATGCCTAGATCTGACCATGTGCTCGAGAGATCACCGTTCATAGATTCGCTTTCAACTTCACTTTTATATAGATCAAGCTTTTAAAACAATAACCCAATATTTGAGATCTTAAGATATTCAATTTGCAAAAGATGCTTAGCCAAGTGATCTCCTTTGCTTTATATAGGCAAGCTCTTCCTAAAATCATGGATCAATACCATAGATAACCAATACAAGGGGCCCAAAAACATGGGGCTCAATAATAATAATAATATAAAACAATACCACGGGCCAAAACCATAGAATCAAGAACGGCGGGCTAAATACCACGGGCCAAACATAAGAAACCCCACGTGAGCGCGCTTCTTTGCCTCGAAGTAAGTGAACTGGGGGTACGCACCTTCTGAACAGGTGCTCTGCGTGTGTGGCCGTAGTCCCTTCACGGCGTACCTGCGGGTACGCACCTTTAGAACTATTCTCCTGCGTACCTCTTAATTTCCAACATTTTGAGAGCCTGATCAGAGCATTGCCACTTGAGGGTGTTGCCATCAAGTACAACATCTGTAACATAGAGCCATACCAGAATCATAATGCCAACAGTGACTTAGTGATAACACACACCTTGAAAATGATGATGGATTCTTCATTTTGAGACAATGAACCAAATCCAAATTCATGCCCTGATATTTTCCAAGCTACCCATGTAGCCATTTTTTCCTCTTGATACTTAGAACCTACAAAAGTGTGAAAGTCGCTGCAGAACAGCCATAGGTTCTTTATAGTTGACTTCCCTTTGACCAGAGTCCTCCTCATCGATCTAGGCCAGATGGATAGGATATGATTCATGGTCTGATGTTTTCCAAGCTACCCATATGGTCCTTTTCCTCTCTTGACACCGATAACCTACAAAAGCATGGAGATGGTTGTGGAATAGCCGATTAGCTGCGGAACAGGGCTGCATTCCACAGCTAAAAGACAACCAACCATCAGTTTTCTTATTTAAGTTATTGGAAAAGAGATTTTATGTAGTCAAGTACTAGGGAGAAACTCCAAGACCGTAGTTGGTGCATATGACCAATTATTCATGAGATTTTCTACTATTTAAAAAAAAAAAAAATATTGTCTACGTGTAAGAGCTTTGTAAACGGTTGTGGCATATGAAGCAAAACAATTACAGTGACGGAAATGGAGTATCAGAGTATTGTGGAAAGAAGATGATGGATATGGGAATGAAACATGGAGGGTATACGAAAAATGGAGTGGCTATATGCGTGAAAAAAATGTGGAGGATGTAAGGACTGGTGGTGTTGCACACATAGACAGAGGATGAAAACAGAGTGTTGCTTATATGCAGATAGAACCGAAAACTGAATGAATAATCCAAGCAATAGGGATGTAAAAGAGCCGTATCCAATTGGGTCAAGTTATATAATTAGCTGTTAAATAGGTGGAGTAGAGAAGTTCGGTTGAACATGACAGATTAGTTTGGAAGAGTCGTACTCAATTGGGATACGCCATGTAATCAACCGTTAATTTGAAGTAATAGTGAAGTACGAGTTAAAGGCAGGAGGCATTAAGTCGGAAGGCATGGTGAAATAAGATTGAATGCCACAGCTTCAGCAGTCATAATTAGTCTCAAAACTGAATTTCCCCTCTTTAAGCACGCCATGTTAAATCAACAACCTGTTCATAAATTAAAATTAGTTTTTCTTCACGCGGCATGCAAAAAGAGACTTCAGAGAACCGAGCAGTTCTCCCACATCGCTGTGACTTTTTTAACACCATTTCTGGGTTATATAATTAGCCCTGTCCTAAAAAAAACCCATGTTTTATTATTTTCTAATTCGTTTTTATTTGGCCGAGTCACACAGTGAAATTTTGACATTTTTACTATTCTACGTTTTTCTAACAAATGCTGTGGTTGAAAAAAAATTATTTGCAGGTCTGTGGGTTATGCCTATTGGTTCCTGATCCACTTGGGAAATTCTTGTAGGGATTTTATGAGTAATCATGACTTCAATAACTCTCGCAAAGTCTTTAGAAAGTCCTTTGGATGGTTGTTTGAAGCCCGCTTGAACGCATATTTTGAAGTAGATTTTGATATCAACCATGGTCACTGATAAGATATAGTGGATAAAACAAAGCCAACAAACAAATCATGGCACTTGATATAAATTCTTTGCTGGTAAATGACACTTTGAAATTTGTTAAAATGCCACCGCACAAATGAAAACTTGTCTTGCTTACACAAAAAATTAGATTGGTTTCTCACCATTCTTATTTACAAATCAACGTTTTCCTATTGAACTAATGCTCAGATGATTTGTACAATTAGATTTTTCATTGACATGTTTTGATGAAGTCCTAATCACAGCAACAGATTGGAATCTAATGGCTCCAATTTCAGGCAGCAAAGGCTTCAAAGTAAATGTGCTAAAAATAGGACTTTGACTGAGGTCTTAAGCTGATTTTTTATCGATCTGGGTTGGATGAATAGGATAGGATCCATGTCGGGATGATTCCAGAGATGCCCATGTGGTCGGTTTCTTCATTGGATGCCTGTAACCTGCTAAACCTTGGAAATAGTTGCAGAACACACAGTTAGTTGCGGAACAGGGCTGCATTCCGCAGCTAATTTGCAAAATCTTGTTAAAACAGGATACAGTGTTTTGAGGGTCACTTCAAACCATAACCAATCAATCTTCGACAGCTGAACCTACCAAAGTAGTTGGATTTTTATTGTTTTTCTTTAATTGAATCAAATGAAATGATTTTTTTTTTTTAACATAACAATTCTTTTTTTGATCCTCCAAATTACACAAAGTGCAGGAGGAGAGCATATTCGAGAAATTATTAATTTTTATTATTATTTTTTTTAGATGTAAGAAATAAGGTGTCCTAATTACACTTCCCCGACAACGACGCCAAAATGTCTAGTCAATTTAGTGTCCTAAATTTCTCTACATAAATTATCAATCCGGGTATCGTAAATTGATGAAGTGTGGTGCACTATATGTGCTTATTTAACCTTTCTCTTACTTCGTTGTTTTATAGTTTATGTTGTTTTTTGGGGTTTTGTTTCTTATGCTTAAGAAAATTGATTTAAAAGAGAAAAGTCATGCTTCTAGATGAAAATATATAAATGTTAATGGACAACTAAATCTAATGACTTTCAATGTTAAAATCTAATTTCTAAAGAAAGGAGAAAAGAAAACAAGTCAAAACTTTGAATAGTTAGATTAATCTAAGCCGGCAAAATGTCTATGAAATGAAAGAAAAAATGATAACATCTAAATGAAGTGTTTTATCACTTTTCTACACAAATTTGGAAGAACTACCTCCTTGTGATAGCATTTTGAGGGATCCAATACTTCATTGTTCTAATAAAAAGTAAACATAAAAAATGAAGAGAAAGACTCATTCATAAATGAAAGACTTCACCACTTAGTGAACTAAGGGCTTTCGGAAATATTCACTTACAACATGATTTACTAAATTGATAAGAAAATGGCATTAAGCTATCTAACTAATGAACAACAAGAAATATAATTCATAAACACAACATTTCGCCATTTAGTTTGAGGATTAATCATCAACGAAAGGCTCTAGAAATATTTGTTTATATCATGAGTGACTACACTACAAAGAAAAAGGCATTAAATAGTAAGAAATCTCATTCATAAACTCAACATTTCACCATTTAGTTTGAGGATAAACCATCAACGAAAGGCTTTGGAAGCATCCATTTATGTAATGAGTGACTGATCTAATAAGAAAATACAAAAACATGTAAAGGAAAACTAATATACTGTGTGCTCTAATGCTCCAAACATCAATTGGAAAATACTTTCTTGGACTATTTTGTTAAGCATAGATTACACAGTTAGATAAATATATAATCAACCGGTTGAACACACTTGCATGAATTAAACTTGAATGAATGGAAAATATAAACTATTAAACTTGAAAACAATAAAATGACATACTTGAATGAAATCAAAGCAAAACTACAAAACAAAATCTACTCTACCTTACATTCTAATATGCTCCATGACATCTACTTCACATCTCCTTCCATGTTGAGAACATCAAAGCTTTATTCAAATTCTTCAAAATTACAAAAATTTACAAAGCTCTCCAAAGCTTTCCAAAAGCTTCCCAAGCTACAAAAGCTTTCCAAAACTAAAAAGCTACCAAATGAAGGAGAGAGATCTCCTATTTATACAAAAAGATGAGAAGTCATCTCATTAATGAGAGTCTATGAATCTCTCCATATACCTCTAGATTTCTAATCAAAATAGGAAATAATAAGAAACATGTCTTCTTAGAGTTTCAATACAAATAGGAAATGTGACACATATCGTCATGATCCCATGATTCTCTCCACTCAAATACGAATTTGGCCTTAGGGTGCCAAATAAAGGTCTTCTAGAAGCCTCCTTTTGACCTACACATGTCAAAAATCTCAACCCACTTGTTAGGTATAAGCATATACACATTATTTTCTAATTTTTAACCACAAATTCACTTAAAAAGGCTAAGAATTAATAAATTTTGGAAAAACATAAATGTGACCTAATGATAATGAAACTGAGATGAATGTAGTGACATGGTAGTGAAATGAAGGTCAAATGGAGATGATATAATGGACATAATAGTGAAAGTGTAATGTAAATGAATGATAATTTCAAGACCCAATAGCATTTGAGTTCAACATTCCTCCATTCCTTGGCCTGCACCCACTATTCAATGTGGACCACTTGTGACCATACTTCCTACCATTGCTAGACACATCAGACATTGCAGAACAAATCACACTTATAGAGTTAAATCTAGATTGCATGGAACAAGCCACAACTGATTGGAATCATGGACACACAGATCAAGCACTCACCAACAGAAGATCCAACTGTATCGAGTTCTAAAAGTAGTCCCAATCCTTCACCAGGGCAAGTGGCTCACGGAGGACCAAGTTCAGCAGAAGTTTCCCCATCTCATGGAGGAACACAACGTAATGGAGATCATTGCTTCCTAAGCGGGGAGTAATGATCTAGGTGGATATTGGTGGCCACCTGCCAATTCCACTTGGACCCCCACCATTATTTCTTTC
The DNA here is from genome assembly GCA_031772625.1 of Pinus tabuliformis. Taxonomy (NCBI): domain Eukaryota; kingdom Viridiplantae; phylum Streptophyta; class Pinopsida; order Pinales; family Pinaceae; genus Pinus; species Pinus tabuliformis. The sequence continues at coordinate 1,145,937,036 of CM062813.1, read as the reverse complement.
AGTTTTTCAGTTTCCTTAATTATAGCACAATTTACTATTTTTAGCAGTTTTTCAGGTCCTAAACTTCCAGAGCTATTTTGAGGCCCTAAATGACGTTTTCTTCGCAATCTTGTACCAGTAATTTATTATCGAAAATTGTCTTTTTTTTCATAATCCTCGAAGAGATATTTTCGACGGGGTATCATGCGCATCAAACGGAGATAATATGACAAAGTCGCGACCCTGAGAAGTTGGTTGTCCAACTAACCCCAACAAGGCCCATAAACTCTTGGTGTTACATCTCCTCGGGTTAGGTTTTTCATTGTTTAGTGTTTTCTCTTATTGTTCAATAATTAAAATGCGCTTGAGCCTCATTGTAACACAGTTTAGAGGCATGTATCTACTATATCTCTTCTTAGAGATAAGCTACCATCGCCTGAGCTAGTCTTATTTCCATTCTATTTGTAAGCATATTTCAGTATTTGACATTAATGAAATGAAGTGTTATTTCTACTACATCTTTGTATTTATGGTTATATCTGTAATTTGTTGCATTCATGTTTAAATATTGATCACTCACCCAGTGTAGCATTCAGATTGGTTCTATAATACTTGATATACCATGAAAGCACTCTATCTTGTAGCACTGTAACCAATTGTGCTTTCTTCATGTCATTATCATTGATCTATTGCGCCTTCCACATAGGTTCAACTACGAACCAAAATTGATCAGGATCCTCTCATCCCTCCCACTTGAATAAAAATATTTTCACTGTATTATCCATACTGAAGAATGAAGGTGGAGGTGGAGGTGGAGGCGTAGGTGTATGAAGGTGGAGATGGGGTGGATGGACGTGGAATCCCAGAAGTTCCTTGACCTTCTTTCTGCAGTGCACCTCTAGGTGTGTTAGGGGTAGTACTTTCTTCTTCACTGTCTGATTAGTTGAACAATGGATTGTACACGCCTTCAGTTTATTTGTCTCAATCGGCTCTGAATATTTTTCCACTTCGCATGGATCCGGCTTGACCTCTTTCAAACATCAGTTCAAAGGCATAACACCCTTTTTGCACAACAAAATTTTAATCCAAGCTTTTAGCGATCTCAGGTACTTACCTCTCGAACCCTTCAAGAATCAACATTCAACTTCGCTATAAGATACAGAGGCACCAATTCCAAATTCCGTGATGAAATTGCCCAAAATACTATTGATCCAATAGCTAATAAGCCTTGCAACCTTATAATCAGACTCTTCAAGTTTCTTGATCAATTCAGGAGTCTACGCAATAGGATCATCGTGTTTCCAAGTAGGTTTGCTCCCTGTTAGCTTAGACAACCACTCATGTAATTCGAAAGGGAACGATGAAAAGAAAACTTCGTGCTCTTCTATGTAGAGAGATCTCTATAACCACCTTTCTTTGGACCAACACGAATTTTGATTTTCTTGAGCTGCAAACTCATGCAATTTATGATCTATCCACATCTCGATTTCTTTCCTAGTTGGTATCCATAGACACCACATAATACACCCCTCAGATAGATCCCAGTCTCATAAACAAAACCATTTACTAGCTTGAGGGGGCTTGGACCTAGGTTCAGAATTAGCTGCACTAACCAACAAAACCCTACACTACCAGCCCTTTTGGCAACAGTCCGCTTAACGCATACTGCAGTCTCACCCGAGGAAGTATTGTGGGATGCTAGAACCAGGTTTCTGCATCCAGAAGGCTATGTAATGTAGCAGTGAGGTGTTTCCTGAATTTAGGGTCCGAACCGACCTTTGCAAACCCTTATGTTTAGAATCAAATACATAAAGTTATTTCTACTTAACTAGATTTAAGAACTTTGCTTAAGTGTTCCATCATGCATAAGTTAATATATCAAAGTAGATTTGAACCTTCGTGATGAAATTAAAACAATATGATAGAGAATTGAATCATAACTAAGCATGAAATACAAAAACACATAAATATACACAGAACGAACAGATTTTCTTCAATCATGCTTTATTACTTGAAGCCTTCAATACATACACTTCTTCTAACCCTGTGCACACAGCAGCAGGGGCTCACGCACACAGCAGATGGGGCCCATGCACTCAACTGTAGACTTACCAATATCTCCATGCACTCAGTTGTAGTAGCCTTCCCATTCACCAAAATACAAACTGACAGACTCAAAATCTTACTTATCAACTATCCATAAACTTAGGCTGACTTCTAATGACTCCTAGATGACTTCCTTTTATATCTCTTACATTACATTACCATGGTTCACGAACCATGGGCAGAGTTCATTGTATCATCAAAACAGTCCATCCATTTACAAAATAAGGGGCCTTTACCTTCCAAAAATCCCCTTTGACTCTTAACTTTTTGCGCTCTGCTCGTTAAGTTGCGGTGACTTTATAATATTACAAAATTTTACTCAAAACTTAGACAAAGTTGGACCTGGGGGTCACCATCCCGACACTGATTAAAAAAAAATAAAAAATCTTATCACTTTATCTTAAAAGAACAAAATATCTAAAATCATATCTATCTTCTAACTATATCCTCATGCATCAATAAAAGCAGTGAAAACATAGACAACTGGCTACTGACTGTGCAATGACTGGGTAGCAGTTGGGAAGCAATGATGTTGACACATTTTCCTCCCAAGGCTGGCACGTGATTAGTGACTAGTGGTATGAGTTGGCTCACACCTCTGATACACTTTCATTCCTTCAACCTATGAAAGCTTGCATCTTCCTTGCACTTGTAGAAATCAGTAAGCAAGGGCTACGCAGTGGCTACCTAGCTGAACTTTTAACACTGCCTCTTTTACGCCATCAAGTTTTAACAAAACAAAACCATGGTACAATAGGCTACTATAGATATCCAAAACCATTCCAACAAACTGATCAAAATTCCACACGAAACTTGAAAACAAAAAAGTACCCTTGTTGTGCAAAATAAGCATCTTTGGTCATGGACAAAACTGCGAAACAAACTTCAAACTAGAAATTGTTACCTCCTTTTCCTCTTGTTGGATGCTCTGTTGGTGGAAGCTTGAACCTTATGAGCTTTACGTGTAGAATCCTTGTTTTCGGTAGGCACTGGTTGAGGAGGTTTTGTGTCAGACTGAGCTTTAGATCTTGGTCTTGGCACTCTTCCAGGTTGAGTTATCTTGGTTGCCTCTTTGTATTTCTGATATACTCCTCAGCCTTGGCTAATATTTTCCTCATACTCCTTAAAATTTTATTTAGTAAATGGTTTCTGACATAAATATTATTGCATTTCCTTCTTGCAGGAAGTGACCATTTGACAAGTGCTTAACTTTATCCAGGGCTTAGAGGCCTCACACATTTCTTTGTCACAATTTTCAAGAAAATGTTGAACAAAATTCTTATAATCTTGATTATCTTGCTTTATTCTTATCACCTACATGTAACACTCCTCAAGTTCTTCTAAATATCTTTGGTATTCCTTCCGTTGGTCAAAGTATGGCCTATTAGGTGATTGGGCCACTTTCGTCATCTGTTGCACCCAATCTTGTTTCGAATTCGCTGTTCTAGTTGTAGGTCCACTAGACTCTATTTTGGACTCTTTGAAATGTTCAACAAATGCAACTCGTTTGCCTTTATCCTTTATAATAGGTCTTGGGGGAGTCTTTTCCCTTTCCTTTTGTTTAGCTGCTTGATAGGTTGTTTCTTTCAAGTCTTTGTTCTTCCTCTTCAAAAATTCTATTGTCAACTGATAGTTAGAAAGAGCATCTTTCTTTTTCACCATCTTGGGATCTTCTTCTTCAAACTAATTTGTATCTTGTTCAAACTGCATTGTGTCTTGCTCCACTTCTTTTTCTTGTTTTTCCTCTTGTTTCTCCTCTAAAATCTCAACAGTTGCTTGAGGAACTGATACCTCCATGTTCTTCTTGAATCTTGACCTAGTTCTAGGCCTTATCACAAACTTTTCATCTTTGACTATCTCCTCTACTCCCACTTGAATCTTTGTAGTCTGGGATGATGGCATATGAACCTTTGTTTCCTGAGATTTCTCTTTACCTTTTGCAAATAGTTTCTTATCCAAATTCTTGCCAAGTTTTCCTTTGGATTTATTGTTGGGATGATCATGTTTTTCCTCGATTATCTTTGTTTCTTTCACTGTCTGGGTTACTTTTTTCTCATCTGTTTCATGTACTTCTTGTTCCTCCTCACAATTTTTCATTGATGAAGACTTTGTTTCGGGTAGTAAATCAATGTTTGATAGAAAATCAAACCAATAAATCTTTTTCTTTTCCACTACAAACATAACCAGAATTTTAATAAGGGAGAAATGAAAAAGACTAGACATGTGGTTATCCTTCTAAAGATGAACTTTTGGTGACATCCTTTCCAGACTCTTGAGTAATAAAAAAGGTATATTCATGGGTTTTTTATGTGTGAAATTCCATAGAAGCCTAAAGTGATATTGGTAAACCCTATTGCATCTACTCTCGCATGTAAAATACCTTTGGATAACCTTCAAAAACTCGTTGTAATTATCCTAATGATACATAGTGGGGAAAGTTGTAGCAAATTTATTTCTAAACTTAGGTTGAACAAACTGCTTAAAAGCTAAAATATCGAGCTCATCACCCTTGAACCACTTATAGCCTACTGTAGGGAGGCTTGTGGCATCTGCAATAAGCTTCTGTGTGACAACAATTTCCATATTCCCCAACTTGACTCTGTTATCATGGAATTTTAAGGCGAAAAGACTAGTCAGCCTTGTGTTATGACTCACTTTCTAAACCTTTTGGAAAAATGGACTGCATCCATCACTCTCGAAGGAAACTCTGATAGCTAGGGAAGAATTTGCTAGGTTTAGAGTCTTTGGTTCAATGCGTACAACGTCCCCTCCCTTTCTTCTAATAGTAGGAGCCATTTAACCCTAAAACACCTGGAAAATTTGGCTTGAACATTGTGGTAGACTACGTGTGCATGACATAGAATGAGAGACTTCACAATCATGACAGTGCAAAAATCCACTAGATAACAACACTATGCAGTGATGACAGAGCAGGCTTGTAACATTTAATATGAGTGGGAAAGTTTTCTATTTAAACCTATAATTTACCCTAGCCACTCAGAATTCGATACTAACCATGGTTCTTATTTAAAAGACAAAAATTTAAGCCTTTGGTTTTGATTGTATGCATGGTAGACAAGGTGTGCGCAACAATTTTTTCAAAGAGAATGTAAAAAGGGTATTAGTGTCCTCAATTGGAGTATTTAACATTAACTTTATGGGATGAGCAATAGACATCTACCTCCTACAAACTAAAATTAATTTGTGTTGACATTGTTATCCTAAAGGAATCATTGCGTAACAGCTGTGTAGAAATGGTGTAGCACCTGCGTAGCATGACTTTTGGTTCCCTATGCAATCTTCCTTTCAATCTATAACCAGCCTTCGAAACTCCTCCATGACAAATTAAAACATCTTCTTGCGATAAGAATTAGTTGAAATGGTGGTCTCCTTGAGCGATTTGAAACTGATACTTAATCTCTCATGACGTGAATAGACATGATGTTTAACTAGAACTCCAACTGAAAAGAAATAATGTTAGAGTGTGGGAGCGTATAGTATCTGAGTAATGGATTTTGGTATGATGAGATGGGTTCACGTATGGCGTATGTGGGTGATGTTCACCCATCATACGCAATGATGATTTATCAAAGGGAATTAAGATTAGGGTAGAATAATGGATGGCATGGATATATTAGACACTGGGAAATAGTTTGAAAGAATAAATGGATAGGGGGAATATTATAGGTAGGGTTAAGGAAACAAATGGGGAATAAGAAATAAGAAATGGGGAAGATTTTGAGGGAAATAAGGGATATTGGAAGAGGGAAAGAATTGTGATATTTTATAACCATGCTACTTTAAACAACATCCCCTTGATTGTAAACATATGTTTAGGTGATCCCTCTAGCAAACCCTCAGTTTGACACGAACCTTGACTCAATTTTTTTTGATGACAACCCTAAAAAACTCTGACATCCCTTCACATTATCGATCAAAAATTTGATGACCAGGTTCATGATGACTTTCGAGAGAGTTGAACTCAATTGAAATCATGACAGTAAAATGTTTATGAGTTTGACTTATATCATGACAGAAAAATTATGGATTCAAAGACATTCAAAAACTAAAAACTAACTGACTCTAACATCGGCTCCATTGGGGATGGCATCCTTGCTATGAGGTGCCAAGAAAGACAATACAAAACTGAAAAAGAATGACTAACAAACTAAAAAATTTAACTGAATAAAAATGACTACTAAGTGACATAAATTTATTTGACAAACTGACTTATTTATAACAGAAAAAAGTTGGGACATCACGATCTTCACCTCGGGCTTTAAATCCCAATGAAATGATATTTCAGCTATGAAATTAGGTGAGAAAGTGCTTCAAAAACCCACTATTCATAGGCCCTTCTCCAACTGGTTCATCAAACAAATCCTCAAGCAAATAAGGATTTTTTTCCCTGAATGCAACAATCTTAAATGGTCCTTTCCATAGATTTTAGAACTTCCCATGCTTCCCCTTTTCTTCATTCTGGGCATCCCACTTTAATACCAAATCTCCAATTTTAAAATCAACTACTTTTGTTCTTTTTTCATAAATTCCTTTAATTTTGTCTCGTATCAAATGTGTATTCTTAAAAACCTCTTCTCTTGACTGCTGAAGTTGAAACATTTCACTAATCCTTCGTTGTATGTCATTTGGCTCTACTTCAACTTCTTGCAATAGCTTCATAATTGGGACTCCCAATGAGGAAGGAAAGAGTGCATATGTTCCATAGACCAGTTGAAATGGACACATGCCTATTGACTTCTTTGTACTCTCACGGTCTGCCCATAGCGCATGTACCAACTTTTTGTGCGAGATCTTCTTATTTTCTTGCAACATTTTCTTGATAATATTTACCAAAATTTTATTTGAGGATTTTTCCAAGCCGTTACCCTGAGGGTAATAGGTTGTAGAGTTTCATCGAACAATGTTGTATTTGTGACATAACTCTATCATCTTTTTAGATCTCAACACAATAGCATTATGTGTGATGATATTTTGTGGAAAACCGAAATGAGGGAAAATGTTACCTTCCAAAACTGAATGATTACCATGTCCATAGCTTATTTGGCCGGGACTGCCTCAATCCACTTGGTAAAAGTGTCGGTTGTCATCAATATCTACCTGTGTTGTCCAGAAGAAGTGGGATGAATTTCGCCAATAAAATCGAGCCTCCATTGATGGTGACTCAACTGCTATAGGCTTCAGGGGAAGTAGGAGCAACTTCTTTCTTCCCTCAAGCATCTAACATTCCTGACAACTAGCCACCTTTTTATATACATCAGCAAACAAACTAGGCCAATAAAGGCCAGATCTTAGGATCTTGTTCATTGTGGTTTTCGAATACAAGTACCTGCCACAATATCCTTTGTGAAACTCCTCCATTGTTGCTTGAGCCTCATCTTCTAATAAACAATTGAGCAACATTTCATCGGGATCCTTCCAGTATAAAAACTGATCAATAATGAAGAATTTTACTTCCTTCAATTTTAGAAAGTGAGATTTAAACACATATTTCATTAAATTTGGAACAAAATAATGGATCTAGAATTATAAAATAACTAAAAACCTCAATTCTAATAATGTCCTTGTAATAAAAAATTTCCAATTTTAATGAAATATGTGTTTTTAGCTTTAGGCCAACCTGGAGGTGCTTGTAAATGTTACAACACATATAAAATATCAGCATACCAAGGTGAGGAAACAAACCTTTCCGAAACTTGTTGGACATTACTTGAGAGATCCTCTTCTACTAGGACAACTAAGAAATTGATTTGGAGTGATTGTAGATTGGATTCAACCATCATTCGAGACAAAACCTGCCCTTTAATCAGTTTTTTTGGCTTGATCTTGATGTCATATTCTATTATGGAAGCGATCCACTTGCCCCTTCTCCCATCTGGATCACTTTGATTCAAGATGTTTGTGACTGCATCATTGGGTACATAAGCCACAATGTGAGGGTGAAAAATATACACCCGAAAATCCTTCAAAGCCTTAACAAGATAAAATGCATGTTTCTCCATTATGTCATACATAAGTGAAGCATCTCTGAGCACTCTACTAAAAAATTAAATGGGTTGTTCTACCCGCTGTTAGTGTTAGTCTTTTCATCCTTTCTCCAGCGATCAAATATGCTCTTACAAAGTGGTCTCGGAGTATCAAAGTCAAATTTTGTCATTTCAGTGAGTTTTCAAGTAAAATTTGGTCACTAGGTATTAGGTCTAGGGTTTGTTTGCACTCCTTTCAAAATTATCCGAAGGTCGCTCCATGTCACCATTCAGGTGATTGTACCATCATTCAAAAGGTTGTCATCATCATTTCGGGTTACAATGGGTCATTTTGCACCTTATTCATGCTTCAGTTGTACCTGGGTAAGGCTCATTTCCCTCTCCTAGGGTTTTGAAGGTAATTTCACTTGAATGGTCAAATCATCAACAAAGCTTGCATCCTGGTGCCCATACACCTTCCCCTATCCTTAATGTACATTATTAAACACTTCCCATCATTGATATCCCTCAAATTCCTCATTTTCCCACAAACCCTAGTTTCTTGCTACAATTTGACAATTTTCTAGGCTTGGCCTGTGTTTAGCCCTTTTGGACCCCTTCCCCTCACTCAATATTTTAAATTCCACTTTCCCCTATTTTCTAACATCCCTCCATACTTTCCAAAATTTCCTCAAGAATTTAGAAGCCCCTTATCCCCTTCATTTCCCTTCATTTCGACAAATCCCCTGTTCCACACATGGGGGTAGGTTTTACTCAAATGATGTTTCTGAGAAATAGAAGATGAATTTGGAGAAAGTGAGAGATATATTTTTCCAAAATAGGATAAGGAAGAAAAACCTCCTTCACTTTTTACACAGGTGTCATGGTTTTAGAGAAATGTCAAAAATATAGTTGCCTCAGGAGAATCGCTGCACCTCTAGAGTGACCTTGGGCAAATCAAGATTTATCCTAGCTTGGTTCACCAAATGACTTGCTAGATGAGTGCAATGATAACTAGACACAAATATCTTTCAAATGAGCTATCATGATCTCAATTTTGAGTTGAGGAATACCTTCAAAAGTTTACTGCAACAACACTCTGCCTTTAGATAGCCTCATTTTGCACATTTTGACCAGTCTTGGGAGATTTGACTTTTCACAAGGAAAATGAACTCCAAATTGAAAACTTCAAGTTTTTTTGGAAATTAGATTCGATAAGATTTCCAATGAGCTATGGCACGCCCAATTTGGACATCGAGGATGCCTCCAAAAGTGTCCTGCAAAAAGTGCTACGCACCTGTCAGCTGGTGCTATGCACAGAATTGGCACTACGCACCTGGTGCGGGTTTTACACTGAGTTTTGAACGGGCGCTATGCATACAAAGTGCACTATGCACCTCGGTGAGTGAGCTATGCACTTGGAATTTGGGCTGCAAACAGTTCCAAAACTTATCAAATTGCCTCAAAACTCACAAATTCCTCAATGGCAAGTAAGTAACATCATTTTTATTGCTAAAAGGAATTGTTGCATAAGTTTTTGGGTTTTATTGGTTCTCTAGAAATCAAACCCTAATTGTCACTAAATTGTCTCATATGTTGTAAAAACACATTCATTACTGCTACCCTAAATCATCTTTTACTGTTTCCCTAAACCACATCCTCCTATCCATAATTCCCTAGACAGCAAACCCTAATTCCCACATTCTACATTTTCACTACCCCCACTTCATTACAAACCCTATTCACATCACTAAACCATACCCACTCTCCCAAACCCTACACTACTTCCCAAACCCTACAAGCCTTACTCACATCATCAAACTCTACCCACTCTCCCTAAAACCCTACTCATCCCTAAACCCTGTTCACACATACATTTCCACACTCCCTCCCCCATACACTCTTCCCATTCCATTCCTCCATCCTATTCCATACTATTATCCACAAACCATTCATATATAATCACATTTTTCAAAACCAAGGGAAAACAATTGAAAGAGACAGTGAATATGGCTATGAGGAAGAGACACTCATTGATAGTTTCATGGAGAGACATAAGCAGCAAAGCAAAGGCAAAGAGAAGATGCACGAGGATGATATAGATGATGAAAAAGAAAGAGAACAAACAATTGGAGGATAAGAAAAGTCTAATGGAGCTAGAAATGATGAAACTGAAGAGGCAAAATGACAAAGAGGACCATGTCACTTTGACTTCCATTGAACAAGAAATAGAGGCCGACCGAGAATCATGGTTGGAAAGAGTCAATATCCACCTTGAGAAGTTGCTGGATAAGGCCAATAAGGAGAAGAAGATGTTGCGACACATGGCTTACCACTATTTGGCTCGGAACAAAATTTGTAAAACAAGGATAAGAAGCCTAAAAGCCAAGTTAAAGAGAGCTTTGAGCAAGAAAGAGCAATAGAAACTCAAGATCTTGGTTGAAGCTTAATTGACCTATAATAGCACTTAACATAGATTATTCATTCCAAATTTCAAGAAATTTGGTGAAATTTTTGGCATTTTTTAGGGAAAAAACATGTTTTTTTCGGCAGGTGCGTAGTGCCACCGGCGCTCGTTTTTGATAGGGACTTCCATTTGAAGAAAACTTGGCATTTTTGGATTCCTTATGAAAATTTATGCATTCTCAGAAATTACTAGGAAATTTTGACAAGTTTTGGACCTCCCAAAGGGCCAAAAACACCCAAAAAATGCCCTCTCTGCCACTTTTTGGCCACACAGGAAGCAGTCTTGGGCGATTGCAATTTTGGAGGGGAAAATGGACTCCAAATAAAAAACTTCAAGTTGTTCTAGAAATTAGACTCATAGGGTTTTCCAACGCGCTATCATGCACCTGATTTGGACCTCAAGAAGACCTCCAAACGCATCTTGGGAAAAGCACTACGTACAAAAAAAATGGCACTACGCACAGGATGAAAAAGTGCCAATTTTGCTCAAAAACTCTGTTTTTCACCTAGTTTTCTTCTAATTTGAATTTTTCTCTCTTATGGTCAAATTCATAATGTGACATGATGTAAATTGATGTACTATGATGTAAAAATGATAAAAATTGACTTGATAAGGTAGATACATCAGTTGTAGGTGGTTTAGAGTTGAATGAATAAGTTTCCTGGGTTTTAGATGCAAGCTGTTCCATAGCCTATTTTTGTGTTCCTACTTTAGATATGGTTGAAACCGCCCCTCTTCTCATGGATTCGACCCCTGATGGATGGCACAGGTGGTTTGGAGGTCTATATCATGTGTTTTTTCAGTCATTTGTAAAGGTTGGACTCTTGTGGATGCATTGAGCACTATTGTACATCACTTCTACAGTTTGGCAAAGAAATAAATTAGGCTTTTGTAGAATTTTGTGGGATTCTTGTGGTAATGTCAATTAGCATAGTTTCCTTCTCAGTTATTTAGTGATATTATGTTTATTCTTCATAGCTAAATGAATCAAGTGTAAAAGGTAGAATTCATTGATGTTTCAGTGCTTTGCCTTGGGGTTTATTTAATTTTACATGTTTTCTACTATTTGAAGAGGACTCATGACTTTTGCATGCCCTCTCTAGCTCCTCACCAGTCTTTAGACTTGCCATGACACTCATTTCAAAGTGCTAAAACACTTGCCTACCTCGCCCCACAGAAACCTCTGCAAATCTGTGTTGATTTCCTGGACCCAAAGCTGCCTTCCTCATCTGATCCAACAACCAACCATTAAAATCAATCAAATTCCTCTGAGAAAGCATACCTAGCCTAAAATTAGTTTTTATATCAATCATCTAAACCCTTCCTTGATATATTTTCATTGAGATTGACAAGGAGAGAGCCCTCTCCCGACCTGGTAGGGCTAGCTACCAGGTTAAGCGTGGTTTGATGTTACCCTAGACCTATCTTTCTCAACCTGAGGTAGATTTAGGCCCTAACACCCCCTGTTGTTTTTTTGTAGTATGACAATGACAAAATTGTGTTTAGAATCAAAAGAAAATACTACGAATTCTCATGTATAATTTGGACTGGCCAATGTGGGAGAATGGGACAATGCTTCTTTAACTTCAATGAAATATTTCTTCTTGTATTCACCCCATTTCACCTCGTCGTCCCTCTTTAACATGTTTGTAATTTTTCTCAAAACTTTGGCGAGATTCAGAATGAACCTCCTCAGAAAATTAATTTTGTCCAACAAACTTTGAATCTCCTTTTTACTCCAAGGAATGTCAATTTTTTGAATTGTGGAAACTTTGTTTGGGTCTATTTTGATGCCATATTTCGAAATAATATGACCCAAAATCTTGCCTTCCTCCAGCCCAAACAATAATTTCTTGGGGTTTAACGAAATGCCATATTTCCTACACTTCTCAAAAACGACTCTTAAGTGATGCAAATGGTCATCATCAGACTATGAATAAATAGTAATATCATCAAGGTATATAGAAAGAAAATTATCTTTCTCCTCTGCCAAATCTATATCCATAACTCACTGAAATGTTTCCCCTGCATTCATCAAACCAAACAACATATTAGCATATTTGAAAGTTCCCCAAGGTGTAGTGAAGGCAGTTTTATCTTGGTCTTCCAGGTGAACCAAAATCTGGTTATACCCAGAAAATACCATCCAGTAATGACATTCATTTTACACAAACTACCTTCTGAAGTATATGGTCCATTTTCAGAAGTGAATAGTTTTCTTTGAGTGACACTCTGTTTAAATTTCTAAAATCCACACATAATATAATTTCACCTATCTTTTTCGTGACCAACACCAAGTTAGATAACCAATCATAAAATCTAACAGGTACTATTATGCCAACATCAAAATACTTCCTTACCTCCTTCTCGATCAGGGGCAGTAACACCGGATTTTTTTTCGCATCTTCTGCTTGAATGGTTTCTGCTCTAGTTTGATTGGTATTGTGTGCTGGATAATATCTTTGTTATACACCTTCAAGTCTTCATACCCCCAAGCAAACACATCAGAAAACTCAGTCAACAATTCCAATTATTTTTTTTTCATTTCTAGACTCAAGGTCTTGGACAGCTTTATCATTTTTGGGTGTTCTGTTGTACCTATATTACATTCTTCAACTCCTCCCACAGATGCCAATTTTGGCCTATTGGCCACATCATTTTGGTCAAAGAGTTCCTTTAAAGGCACCAACCCTCTTGGAAGAACATTTTCTTTAAGCTGTAATACCCTTAACTCAATACCGTACTTATCTATCTCTTCTTTCATTTGATTAATAAAACTCTCTTTATCTCCATCTTCCCATCCTCCATCCATTTCCAATTTCCTTTTGGAAAATACCTCCTTCATTAGCAAAAATTTATCCAACTGCTTGTCGTTTTCAAAGACTTGCCAATGCTTCATGTTATCCGGGACAATAGGCCTATGTTTGACTTCTACCTTGTATTTCTCTTTAACACTATTGGAAACTTCAAAATTAGAGGCCAAAGTGGCCAATGCATCTGCAACAACATTATCTTTCCTTGGGACAACAGAAAAACTATACTCAAATTTTTTTTGCAAGTAATCTAGGACAATGTTGCAATAATAACACATCTGGGTGTGTTTTTTTTTATATTCACCTTTGACCTGTCTTACAACCAGCTCGAAATCCCCATAGACAGCTATTCTTCTAGCTCCTGATTTCTTTAAATTTCGTAGACCCAAAACGAGAGCTTCATATTCCGCTACATTATTAGTACAATAAAAAAATAACGTGTATGAGCATAGCTTTGACTTACCCACTTATGGGTTGGTTATCCATACCCCCACATTGACACCTTCTCTGCTTTCTGCCCCATCAAAATGAATGATCCAAACACACTGTTCTTTTTGCTCTTTTTCACCTATTTCAGCCTTCAAACTTACAAATTTCTCATGAACACTTTGGCTACCCAATTTCTCATTTTTGTTGTTGAGTTGTCCTTCAATTTTATGACTATCTTTTTCATATTTTTCCTTTCTATCTACATCTTCTCTAATATCTAGAACATCTAATATCATTATGTTGTCTTTCTCCTCTCTTATGTCTGAAACAACTAATTTTATTTCATTGTTCTATTCTAAATTTTTCCTAAAATCTCCAAATTATAATCATTGTTCCTTTCCTCTTCTATATAGAAAATAGCCTCTTCATCATTGGGGCAACCCAAATTGAATAACGCAAATGAGTCCAAATCATAATGAACAATGTACATTGGATGATTCATGGGTTTATCCTTACTACCAATCATGTATTGCATAAGAGGTTCCCTGCATAACCTCCTTGACTCACCTTCGAAAACTGAAACTGTGATGTAGGACATGTTTGTTTGCAATGCTCCGTGCAATTTCGCCATCCAGGATCTAGAAAATAGCATACCATACCTAGGAGGTATATCCGCCAACACAATATCCATCACCATACATTTTGAAGGAATTTGAGTTAAGGACATCGCTAAGTCCATAATTAATCCCAAACACTTCACCTTGCTGCAATCAAATGAATAAAGGTCCTTGTATGGTCTTGTAATATCTAGGCCCAACCTATCCATGATCACTTTGGCATTAGATTATGTGAGGCCCCAGAGTCCAGCATAGCATTATGCAATATTTTCTCCTGCACATTTAAAATGACATAGAAAGGAGGAACATCCCCATCTTTCCCTTTGTCATCAATCTTTGGTCCAAAGATAATAGTTGGATGATCATCCACTATATTAACTATATCATATGATTTGTCAACTCTAAGTGCCTTTAGAATCTAGGATATATATTGGTCATTCTTTACCAATTCACCAAGGGGAATAGATATTTTTAATTTAGCAATTTCATCTTCAATATTAAATGGATTTGATACCTTTTCAACTTCTTTATTTGCAACATCCTTCTTTTCTGCGACATGTTTTGGTGTGACCTCTTTCCTCTACAAGATAGTGATAGGAGGCTCCTTCTTTTGAGCACTCATACTAGGGACATCCTTGATTCCTTCTTCACATTGCTCACTTCCAATTCTTTCTTTGATGTGCTATTGATCGATATTTCCTTTTTAGCTGCATTTCTATCCACACTTATGTTCCTCAAATTGTATTGTTGTTGAACTTGCATTATGGAATTTTGATATCCCTTCCTATACTCCTCGTATTCATTCATCAATACATCATTTTGAGACTGAGCAAGCAACAACTCTTCATCCTCTGCCTCAAAATTTTCAAACCTCTCATGCTCTTGATCTTCTTTAGTAAAATACACATCTTACGCCCATCACCAAAAACCAGAATTTGATCTCTTGGTAATTTCTCTTCCTTCCCATCTTGGGCTTGAGCATAGTTCTACTAAAAGGGTGGTCTTACTTGTTGTTGTGACTTCTCTAGACCCTTTTTCTCTCTTATTTTATTTGGCACCTGTAGCTGCCTCCAAAAATTTGGGTTTCTAATTTGTGGACCAATATGAGGTTCTCTAACTACTGCCCAATCAGTTAGAGAAATTTTCTCCATCATCTTATCCATGGTTTTGACCAATGTATCAAACTTAGCATCAAAAGAAGTAGCATGCTCTTCCTTTATTATGACTCTTTTCTCTGCTTTCATCTTGGATTTCTTTTCTAACAGATTGGCCTCTGTTAGAAAATTATATATTACGGAGCAATGGAACACATAAAATATTGCAGAAATATAAACACAGAAAACGCAAAAAACAAGAGAGACACAGATATACGTGGTTCACCCAGTTTGGGCTACGTCCACGCCGAACAGCCAGTCCTTCCTTTCTATTATCCAGCAAAATGAAGAGATACAACCTACAACAAAACCGCTATAATATCCTCTGTTTTCTCTCACAGTCTCACCACTATGTTTCTCGCTCACCGAATACACATCTATCTCAGCCTCAAATACAATGCCCTCATATAAAGAGAGGGGTTGCCTTCTAGGGCAAAAACCCTAAACTAAACATAAGTTCTACCGTCAGATCATCCGCCTAATGAACGACCCAGATTGACTAGAAATTACTATACTTTTACAAGGCAATTTTACAGCTGTTTTTAGCTTCGGGGGCGCTGTCGCCCCCCCTGGACCCCCCACGACAGCGATCATTTTACGGGCGGCAACGAACTGGGGTCCAAAATTCCGGTACTATAGAAGATAATCAGGCTCCACACCCAACAACCTCCACATTGCGTGCATTGTTTTGCATGTCTTCCAGTGTTTCCAGATTTATTTCCCTAAGTTGATAGGCCATCTCAGGGTTGAAAGCATCAGGATAATGAAGTAAAGCAAGCTTAGGAGGAGGCTTTGTCTCTGCAGGAATAGAATTGTACATTTTATTGAACCTTACAGAAAAGTTCTCTAGGTCATCTTTTTAAATTATTCTACTCTGCAAGAATTTGCAAGGGGTTCCTCTTCTCACCCCACCTTGCAAGAAAAGCATCTTCCAAATCTTGATAATTGGAAAAATCTCCCGGGTGAGAAATCCTGAACCACTTCTTGACATCGCCATAAAATCTTTGAGAAAAAAATCCGACTTTAACATTGTCATGGTCCACTTCTTCTAAATACACAAAATCATTGACCTTATCCACATGCTTCTTAGCCGTAACTTCCCCTATACCGTCATATTGGGGAATTATTTGACCATAGTTAAGAGGAAAATCATGGAGCTGAGCCGGCAAAACTAGAGGGGCATACCTCACTTCCATAACTACTACTTGAGTAGTTGAGTGACTAGAGGATGGTGTAACTGAAACAACAAATGATGGAACAACTTGATGGATAGATGGTGAAATAGATGATGAAGGGCCCATAGATGATGTGAAGACAAAACTAGAATTTAAAATGACTTGTGAAGGGACTGTTTTTTGAGACAAGACTTCCTTTTTAGTAGTTTTATGAACTTTATTGGCTAAACTTTCAATTTTACTAAACTACTAAAGAATATTTCGATTGAACTCCTTTTCCAGAAGTGGGATATAAGAACTAGCAACAGATGAATCCACTATATCTTCGGGAATATAGGAGCAAGATCTAGTTCTGGAGAAAGGAACTTCAAAAGGAATTTCTAGTAAATAAACAAATCTTGTAAGAGGGATATTACTTGCTTGACTCTCCACCACAATACTCTCCTTCCTAAGTAGTATTTCAAGATCACAAACAACCACATGGGGGTTTGGATCGGGGTTTTTCCTGGTAAACCTCCTAGAAGCCAGATCGTCTCATACATATTTTCATGCAACTAGTTTCATATCAGTCAAAGTAAATACAAAAATTTTAGCCTATGATGTAACTCTCAAAATGAAAAAACTTCCTGGGAAAACTTAGACCCTTCAATCCCCAACAACGACGCCACTATGTTAGCACTCTGTGAATTCTACTAGGTTGAAGGTAGTTCCACAAAGGTAACCACAAAACTACTTTTCACTATAAACTAGTCTTTTCTAGCTAGAGGAGCCTCTCTCTCTTAGAAAAACTTAAAGTTGGAGACTTTGCAAGCACATACAAGACATAGACCAAATTTGAAAAGTTTTTTTAAAGGTTTATTTGGGAATTGGTGAAGGTTTTTGGAATAATTGATGCATGTGATCATGACATACTGGATCATCATACCTATGCATTTCCCAACCAATTTCATACACAAAGGCTTGTCTAGTACATACCTCGAGTAGGAAAACAATTTGCAATAGAGTGGAACATAAACATGAACACACTCATCCACTATAGCAAAAAAAATGAAACTTTTGTTACTACAATTTCAATGCGTGAATGTTGAGAGGGAAAAATAGAACATTTAAAGGTATATTACATTCCATTTGCAATTGAAATACTCGATACATCTAAACAAGATCATACAAGATGAATTATAATGTAGATGTTCCATTATACCTTTAAAGAAGACTAAGAAGAAACATAAATGATATCACAAATACACTGGAGAAGGGCAATTTCGAAGCATCATACCACAAGAATCTTTGTAATGGTAAATGGAATATCTTGAACATCAAGCATATTCATTAATAAATGTCATAGCACATGTGTCCATAATGATTCAGAATAATATTGAACCAACAAAAACCTCTACTCCATCTATTTTCCAACTTAAATAAATATCTTGTAGCAAATAAAAATCATCTAGATGCAATGCATCACTGATCCATATAGTGGATCAAATAAAACCAAAAAGAGTAAATTTTTATCCGTTTCAAGTTTTTTCCTCAACCGATAAAAAACGAAAACATAAAACTGATTATCACTTTATCTTAAAAAAAAACTAAATCTCTAAAAGCATATCTATCTTCGAACTATATCATTATGGATCAATAAAAGCAGTAAAACACATGGGCAGTTGGTTGCTGACTGTGTAGTGACTTGGTAACAGGTGGGCAACGACGTTGTTGGAACACTTTCCTCCCAAGGGTGGGCATGTAACTAGTTATTGGTGGTTTTAGCTAGCTCCCACCTCTGATACACGTTCATTCCTTCAGCCTCTGACAACTGACATCTTCCTTGCACTCGTAGAAATTTGTAGGGAGGGGTTGTGTAATGACTGCGTAGCAACTACATAACTGAACTTTCAATACTGCCTCTTTTACGCCATCAACTTATAAAAAAGCAAAACAATAGTACTGTAGGCCACTCCAAATATGAAAAACCATTCCAACACACTAATCAAAATTCCAACTGCAACTTGAAAACAAAAAAGTACCCCTATTGTGCAACATAAGCATCTTCGGTCATGGAAAAAACTACAAAACAAACCTCAAACCAGAAATTGTTACCTCCTTTTCCTCCTGCTGGATGCTTGAACCTTAGGTGATTTAGGTGCAGAATCCTTGTGTTAATTAGGCCCTGGTTGAGTAGGTTTTGTTTCAGACTGAGCTTTAGATCTTGGTCTTGGCACTCTTCCAGGTGGAGGTATCTTGGCTACCTATTTGTATTTCGAGACATACTCCTTAGCTTTGGCTAGTCTTTTCTTCATACTCCTTAGCCTTGTCTTTAGTACCAGGTTTCTGACATAAATATTCTTGCATTACCTTCTTGTAGGAAGTTATCATTTGAAAAAGTGCTTACCTCTGTCCAGGGCTTTAGAGGCCTCATGCATTTCTTTGTCACAATTTTTAAGAAAATGTTGAACATACTTCTTATAATCTTGATTATCCTTCTTTATTCTTATCACCTGCATGTAACACTCCTCAATTTATTCTAACATCTTTGGTATTCCTTCCTCTGGTCAAATTCTAGCCTATCCGGTGATTATGCCACTTTCTACATTTGTTGCACCCAATCTTGTTTCGACGTTGCTGCTCTAGTTGTAGGCCCACCAGACTCGATTTTGGGCTCTTTGAACTATTCAACAAATGCAACTCATTTTCCTTTATCCTTTATAATAGTTCCGGGGTGTGTATTTTTCCTTTCCTTTTGTTCAGCTGCTTGATAGGTTGTTTCTTTCAAGTTTATGTTTTTCCTCTTCAAAATGCTATCGTCAACTCATACTTGGAAAGAGCCTCCTTCATTTTCACCATTTTGGGATCTTCTTCTTCAAACTGCATTGTACCTGGTTCAAACTTAATTGTGTCTTGCTCCACTTATTTTATCTTTTTTTCTCTTGTTTCTCATCTAAAATATCAAAAATTGCTTGAGGAACTGATTTCTCTATGTTCTTGACTCTCAACCTAGTTCTAGGCCTTATCAAAAACTTTTCATCTTTGACTATCTCCTCTGCTGCCACTTGAATCTTGGTAGTATGGATTGGTGCCATCTTAACCTTTATTTCTTGAGCTTTCTCTTTACCTTTTGTAAATTGTTTCTTATTCAACTACTTTCCAAGTTTTCCTTTCGATTTCTTGTTGGGATGAACATCTTTTTCCTCGACTATCTTCATTTCTTTCATTGTCTTGGTGACTTTGGTAAAGACACTGCTTGGGGTACGAAATCAATGCTAGATAGGAAATCAGACCAATAAATCTTCTTCTTGTCCATTGCAAAATTAGGCAGAATTTTAATAAGGGAGAAATGAAAAAGACTAGCCATGTTTTTATCCTTCTAAAGTTGAAATTTTGTTGCCATCCTTTCCAGACTCTTGAGTAAAAATAAAGGTAGATTCATGGGTTTTGTATGTGTGAAATGCCATAGAAGCCTCAAGTGATATTGGTAAACCCTGCTAAATCTACCCTTTCATGTAAAATACCTTTGGATAACCTTCAACAATTCACTATAATGATCCTGAAGATACATAGTGGGGAAATTTGTACCAAATTTATTGCTAAAATCAGGTTTAACAAAATTCTTAAAAGCTAAAATATCGAGCTCATCACCCTTGAACCACTTATTGCCTGTTGTAGGGAGGCTTGTGGCATCTGCAATAAGATTCTCTGTGACAAAAATTTCCACATTCCCCAACTTGAATTTGTTACCATGGAAGTTCAAGGTGAAAATATTAGCCAGCCTTGTGTTATGACTCGCTTTCTTAACCTTTTTGAAAAATGGAATAAATCCAACATTCTCGAAGGAAACTCTAATAGTTGGGGAAGATTTCACTAGGTTTAGAGTTTGTGGCTCAATACGTAAAACATCCCCTCCCTTTTTTCTAGTAGTAGGAGCCATTTAACCCTAAAATGCCTGGCAAATTTGGCTTGAACTTTGTGGCAGAATACGTGTAATTGACAGAGAATGAGAGGCTTCACAATTGTGAAAATGCAAAACTCCACTAGACAACAACACTGTGCAGTGATGATAGAGTAGGTTTATAACATTTAAGAAGAGGAGGAAATTTTCATATTTCAACCTACAATTTACCCTAGCCACCCAGAATTCCATATTGACCATGATTCTTATTTAAAAGACACAAATTTAAGCATTTAGTTTTGACTATATGTGTGGCAGACAGGGTGTGCACAACAAATTTTTCAATGAGAATGTAATAAGGGCATTACTGTCCTCAATTGGAGTATTGAACATAAAATATATGGGATGAGCAATAGACCCCTCCTTCCTACAAACTGAAATTATTTTGTGTTGACACTGGTAGCCTGAAGAAATCACAGCGCAACAACTGCGTAGCAATGGCATAGCACCGGAATAGCACCTGTGTAGTACAAATTTTGAATCCCTCTGCAATCCTTCTTTCAATCTATAACCAGCGTTCGAAACTCATGCATGATAAACCAAAACATTTGCTTGTAATCAGAAATAGTGGAAACAACAGTCTCATTTAGTGATTTCAAAATGATACTTAATCTCTCATGACATGAATAGACATGATGTTTAACTAGCACTCCGCCTAAAAGGAAATCATGTTAGAGTATGGGAGCGTGATAATATCTGAGTAATGGATCCGGGGATGATGAGATGGGTTCGCTTATGGGGTATGTGGGTGATGTTCACTCATCATATGCAATGATGATTTATCAAAGGGAATTAGGCTTAGGCTAGAATAATGGATGGCACGCATATATTAAAAATGGGAAATAGTTTGAAAGAATAAAGGGATAGGGGGAATAGGATAGTTAGGGTTAAGGAAACAAATTGGGAATAAGAAATAAGAAATGGGGAAAATTTTGAGGGAAATAAGGGATATTGGAAGAGGGAAATAATTGTGATATTATATAACCATGCTGCTCTAAACAAAATTCCCTTGACTATAAACATATGTTCAGGTGAGCCCTCTAACAAACCCCCAGTTTGACAGGAACCTTGACTCAAAAATTTGTGACTACATCCATCAAAAACTCCAATACCCCTTCCCATTATTGATCAAAAATTTGATAACCAGGTTCATGATGAATTCCCATACATATGAACTCAATTGAACCCATGACAGTGAAAAATTTATGAGTTTGACTTATTTCATGATAGCAAAATTATGGATTCGAAGACATTTGACAACTCAAAACTAACTTACTCTAACACCGAGCTCACAAGAAAATTTGATTTTATAATCCTTGGTTAAAAAGTTAGGATTAGAGACCATGCCTCATGCAAAACCCTAGTCGCTTGGTTGGATGTGCGATAAAGAAAAATTACATGTAACCAAGCATTGTAGAGCTAGATTTGTGATTGCATCCAAACTAGTTGATGAGGTTGATCTTGATATTGTACCCTTGGATATCTATGGCATTGTATTAGGGAGTCCGTATTTGTATAATAGGAAATAAATTTTATTTTTCCATGAAAACAAGTATCATCTCACAAAAGATGAAGTGGAATACATTGTTAGATCCCATCATGCCAAAATCAGTGCTAGTCTTGTAAGTGCAGGTCAGATGAAGGGATTGATTAATTCCAGCAAAGGATGCATGCTCATGGTTATGAGAGGAAAATATGTCGAGACATCTGAAGCTTTCCAAGGTTGTGACCCCACTCATAAAAAGGAATTGTATGAAATTGTTTCTATGATGGGCTTTCTTAGGAAGCAAGTGGGTTTCCTCCAAAGCATAAGATCAACCATGAGATTCACTTGCAGCAAGATGCTCCTTTATCCAACATTGGTATGTACAGGTTTTCAACCATCGATATGGAGGGGATAAAGAAGTAGGTACATGGATTCTTGAACCAAGGGATCACAAGCCCAAGTTCTTCTCCATGCGGCTGACTGAGCGTGTTGGTGCCGAAAAAGGATTACACATGGAGGTTGACTCAAGAAAATAATGCTGAAGAATTAGTACCCTCTCCCTCACATTAATGATTTATTAGAACAATTGAAAAATGTTCTTTATTTCACAAAACTGGACTTTCGCGGTGGTTATCATCAGGCCAGGACTACATAATAGGACGTATGGAAGATTGCATTCAAGATGAAAGAAGGTTTGTTTGAATGGATGGTGAGGCCATTCAGACTATGCAATGTTCCAACCACATTCATGAGGGTGATGAATGATATTTTCAGGCATTTTCTTGATGATTTTGTACTTGTGTATCTTGATGACATTCTTTTTTACAGTAGGACATGGGACAATCATGTGTGTCATGTTAAAAAAGTGCTTGATATTTTGCAAAAAGAGAAATTGTATGTCAAAATGTTTAAGTGTGATTTTGGGAAGACCTCTTTGGTTTACTTAGGTCACATTGTTGGAGGTGGAAAATTGAAAATAAATCCTTCTAAAATTGAGGTGATTGTAAAGTGGTCTAAGCCCACCAATGTTACAAAGGTTCATAGCTTTTTGGGTTCATTACAATAATGGAGAAGGTTGATTTCCAACTTCTCCATCATTGCATCCCCCTTACATGCATTAACGAGTGTGAAGCAAGCATTTTAGTGGGGAGGAAAGAAGTAGAAAGTCGTTGATGCACTGAAAGAGAAGATTAGCACCACACTAGTTTTGGCCTTACCAGACCTCCAAAATCCTTTTGAGGTTGAGAATGATGCCAATGGATATGCCATGGGAGAAGTATTGATGTACCAAAGGAAACCTCTATGTTATCATTCGAATACATTCTCCCAAGTTGTTGTGAACTATCCCACATACAACAAGGCATTTTATAACTTGGTTCAAAGTTTGAGGAAGTGGAAGCACTATTTGATCGATAAGGAGACCATCATTCACATAGATCACTAGCCTTTGTGGTACCTTCAGTCACAGACCGAGCTTCAACAAGCACGCAATTTCATATGGATGGGATTAATTCAAAAATTTCACTTGGTAATAAAATACAAGAAGGGAACTAGCAACAAAGATGTAGATATGCTTTCTCGCCCTCCTATTTCTGCATATATGGTTTTTCAAAATGCCTCTTTATCTTTTGAAAGTTATGTTGAACAATATGTTGATGATGATGCTTTTAATGAAATTTATCCAAAGCTGACTCATGGAACACAGGTGGAGAATTGTCGTTTGTAGGGGAAGTTGTTGTATCACCTTGGAAAATTGTGTATCCCCACCAATGACCACATACATGTAATCAAAGAGGCACATACCTCTCTTGTGTAAGTTCATTTTGGTGTAGGGAAAACTTTGTGTGATTTTCAGTGGTTGTGTTATTAGCCTCGCATAAAAAATATTGTGACTTGATATGTAAAGGGATGCGTGTTATGTTCAGTTAACAAGCCCACTAATAGAAAATTGGGGATTTACACACCATTCCCTTTTCTGAGTCATCCATGGGAAAGTGTGTCGATTTATTTTGTAGGCAATTTTGCTTTGTCTCGGAGAGGTCATGACTATTTGTATGTCATTGAGGATCGATTTAGAAAAATGTGTGTATTAATGCCTTGTAAAAAGCAGGTCACTATAGAGCATAATTCTCATCTCTTATTCCAATTTGTATGGGTCCACTTTGGATTGCCCACACCCATTGTCTCTAATCGAGACTCTCGATTTCTTGGAGAGTTTTTGACAAGTTTGTCGAGAATGATGGACACCAAGTTGAAGAGGAGCACGACATTTCATCTGCAGACCAACGAACAAATAGAGGTTGTCAATGTAGAAATTTTGAATAATATGACACTTATTCAGAGAGATTATCCCGATTATACACTATTGCGGAATACATGCATAATACATAACCTCCTCTACATTGATCATCAATTTAGCAGCTTTAAAAACAATGAAACATCAATCGCATGCACACATTAACACAGTATGTAACCCAGGGAAAGCTTACAGCTAAAAACCCTCACACTATCTGTATATTAATGATTGAGAACATGTAACAATACATAGTACAATACTCCTCACAAGTATCCAACGCTATCTCCATCTGTTACACATAATACAGTTCAGATCTGATCTCCAAATCTCCTCTGCTGCTTTGCCTACCTCCACTGCACAATCTCGCAAGAGAATGAATTAGAATGGCTGATCCAAACTCCTGTTTACCTTGTGAAAATCACCCACACTATAAATCACGTGAGCACAAGCTATATTTCACTTGGTATTGGCCCACACTACGCAAATATCATTGGCATAACTCAATCCCATGCATGTGCACAATCTCATGCACAACTGATAGCAATCTCAACCTCTAACACCTGTCTCCATTGAACTGTACATGCACTGAGTTAACTGATGTATTCTTCAGTTGCATTATGAGTTAATAATTAGTGAATTAATTAATAACTAATTCATACAACTCATCGCTTAGTCTATTGATCAGTTAGACTAAATACAACTAGTTCAACTAATTCAAACTGAACACAACTCCATTAACTGCTCATCTAACTCCACAGAACTCAACCACATGAGTTCTAACTGATGTCCTGCATGCAATAACTCAACTGACTCATAAAGAAAGCATATTTCCTTCTGACAGCTACATGTGCCACATCTGTAGCTCAAACTGAAGTGCTCCAAAAGGATAAGATAAATTTTATAGTCTAAATATTATTATGAGACAATAATATTTGACTTTTCTATTTTTGACTAGTAGTCTAAAAATAGACTCAGATCACTCCTGCTGCGATCCAAAAATAGACTTTGTGCCATAATTTTCCCGCGGGACCACTTAGTGAAGGCGACTCCTTTCCAATAAGCTCCATCATCTTGTTGCATTATCAACAAGCATTTCTTGTTGCACACTTTTCAACACTCCCTCTCAACAAGAAATGCTTCCTCTCAAACCTGATCTTGTAACTCTGGAATGTTCTACATGCAACACATCTGCCCGGTCCACTTTGCTCGAACAACACCAGGAACAAAAACACTCCCAACTGACCACTCTGTTGGGCTAGGAACATACTTTGATGCTGAAGCTCTACCTACTGCTGACAAGTGCTCCCTCTCTAACATCTGCGTTATTGCAACATCTCCATGCATCTCGCACCATTGCACACCTCTTTGTGTCACCTAGCACTGTGAAAAACAATTGTGCCTCTCGCATTGCTGCAGCCTGCATGCTATGCACTATCCTGGGATTCCCTACACTATCGCTCTCTCTGCCGCTCCATCCGCATCTGTCTCTACCCAATCAGTCAGTTCCTGCTACTCCACATCGGGGCTCCTGTAGCAAGGTCTCATCTAAGAGGTTGGGTACCTCAAGGATCCTGCCGCTCCTCCTTGGGATGATCAATTTACATCACCCCACCTCCTACCTAGAGGTATAGCTGCATGCGATCCCTCAACCCATCTGGCTTGAAGTTTCCCCCTACTGGAGGTCTCTGCATGAGTAGATGTCTCTACTCAATCTCCTCTCATATTCCCTTGTTGTGGCTGCTCCACAACCTCCTGAAGCTTCTACACCAATCGTGGCTCCTCCACAAGCGTCAGAGACTTCTTCTGGCTCTACATGTTGAGAGGTAATATACGCTCCCTCTCAACCACCAAGTCGACATCAGTTGCCTCACTGCTCAAGGCTTTGCATGCATCTTGAACCTCAAGAGCATATAGGTTCTTGACCCGTGAACCAATCTGCTTCACCTGTCTGGTGATGATGTGTCTAAGGAAAACCTTTCCCTTATTGAAGACTACATCATAGCCTTTGTCTTCTAGCATCGTGATCTACACCAAGTTTCTCTTCAATCCTGGTACATACTTGACATCGGTCAAGGTAACGCGAGCTCCATGCTCCCTCTGAAAAATAACTGTGCCTACAGCTGAGATGCTATACTTCTCATCATTACCCATTCCTATGAGTATCTGGAGATCTTTCTCCTCCAAAGTACTGAAAAAACTTTTGTCACTAGTCATGTGGAAAGAAGATCCACTGTCAAGAAACCAACCACTTCCCACCATGGATGAAACCATGCATGCGAAGAGTGTGAAGTCCAACTCAAACTGTGAAGCAAGTGAGGCTGCCTCACCTTCAGATCCTTCCCCGGATCTCTTCTTGGACTTCTTCTTTGGGAAATTAGTAGCATAATGGTCCAACTCATGACAACGAAAGCATCGTACCTTCGACTTGTCAACATTCTTCCCATCATTGGAAGAACTGGATTCGGAAAGATAAACTTCCCCTTCCCCTTCTTCGCCTTACTCGCTAAGGCACAGTTCTCCTCATCATGCATAGATGAATAACTATCTCTGGTGCACCGTTTAATCTCCTCTTGCACAAGATCCGACCAAAGTCTCTCCCATCCTGGCAATTTCTCCCCTCCATTCACCGATTCATGGTAGCTATGCCAACTCTTAGGAAGGACAAGGAGTGCTAGACTCACCATATCCTCATCCTCAACAGTTACCCCCACACTTCCCAGCTCATCCCGACATTGGGTGAACTTCATTAGATACTGGGGCATACTGTCTCCATTCTCACACCTAATGTTTCTGAGTTTATCCTTGAGCGCCAACTTCCTCTGGTTGCTCTTGCTTTGGAATAATTTTGTCAACATTTTCCACATCAAATATGGAGAAGCCTTTCCATGGAGGCTGGACACAATGTGATCCCTCACGCCCTCCAATAGAATCCTTCGACACTTTGCTGTCTTCTTTTGCCAATCCCCGACTTGAGTAGCATTAGTAGGTTTTGGGACATCCGCATCTATGAACTCCTTCAACCCATTATCATCTAACACCGCCTCCATCATGTCCTTCCATGCAATATAGTTCGAGTTTCCCTCAAGGGCATACTCCAATCGCAATCCGTTGAAAGACATTTCAACTTTGACACCAAGAAAACACTGCTGCAAATTCGAATTCCACCAGCTCAAAAAACTCAACCGCTTCTGATCTAGAATTCGTGAGAACAAAGTATTTCTTGTACAGAGATCGACTGTATGGGCATTCACTGGATATCCTACCTTCCAAAAGAAGGATGAATCCATAGGCTACCTAGCCCGATTACAGACTTTTCCTGAAGAAATAAAATGTAAACACTTTCTGAATAATAGATCTGATGATCAACACTACTCTGATACCATGTAGAACATTTTCTACAAATCAACCAGCTCTGATACCATGTAGAAATTTTGAATAATATGACACTTATTCACAGAGATTATCTTGATTATACACTATTGTGGAATACATGCATAATACATAACCTCCTCTACATTGATCATCAATTTAGCAGCATTAAAAACAATGAAACATCAATCGCATGCACACATTAACACAGTATGTAACCCAGGGAAAGCTTACAGCTGAAAACCCCAAACTATCTGTATATTAATGATTGAGAACAAGTAAAAATACATAGTACAATACTCCTCACAAGTATCCAGCACTATCTCCACCTGTTACACACAATACAACTCAGATCTAATCTCCAAATCTCCTTCGCTGCTTTGCCTGCCTCCACTGCACAATCCTGCAAGAGAATGAATGAGAATGGCTGATCCAAACTCCTATTTACCTTGTGAAAATCACCCACACTGTAAATCATGTGAGCACAAGCTATATTTCACTTGGTATTGGTCCACACTACACAGAGATCATTGGCATAACTCAATCCCATGCATGTGCACAATCTCATGCACAACTGATAGCAATCTCAACCTCTAACACCTGTCTACATTGAACTGTACATGCACTGAGTTAACTGATGTATTCTTCAGTTGCATTATGAGTTAATAATTAGTGAATTAATTAATAACTAATTCACACAACTCATCGCTTAGTCTATTGATCAGTTAGACTAAATACAACTAGTTCAACTAAGTCAAATTGAACACAACTCCATTAAATGCTCATCTAACTCCACAGAACTCAACCACATGAGTTCTAACTGATGTCCTGCATGCAATAGCTCAGCTGACTCATAAAGAATGCGTATTTCCTTCTGACAGCTGCATGTGCCACATCTGTAGCTCAAACTGAAGTGCTCCAAGAGGATAAGATAAAGTTTATAGTCTAAATATTATTATGAGACAATAATATTTGACTTTTCTATTTTTGGCTAGCAGTCTAAAATAGACTCTGATCACTCCTGTTGTGATCACTCCTATTGTGATCCAAAAATAGACTTTGTGCCATAATTTTCCTGTGGGCCCGCTTAGTGAAGGCGACTCCTTTCCACTAAGCTCCATCATCTTGCTGCATTCTCAACAAGCATTTCTTGTTGCACACTTTTCAACAGTCAACCACACAGTGATACACTTACTTCAAGGCTATTTTGGCAAGCATCCCAATTTGTGGGATGAGAAAATTCCTTATGTATAACATACATACAACCGAGCAGTGTGTTTATCCATGTAGAGGTCACCATTCGAGACATGCTTTGGCTATTTGTCGAAGGATCCCTTAGACATGGTCTTTTGGAGATATGAAGATTCTAGTGGGCAATATGACAGGGATAAAGAGTGGAAGTTCATTCACAAAGTTAGAAGATTCACCAGGTAATGCAAGAGCAGTTGGAGAAGAGTCAAGCTCAATACAAAGTCTGACATGACAAGCACTGAGTCGATCACCAGTTCCAGGTTGGAGACAAATTATGGATCCACATCAGCAAAGATAGAATGAAAGGGGAAGGAAAGGAGTTGTGACCAATCCGATATGGCTCATTCACCATATTAGAGAAGATTGGAGACAATGCTTTTCGTCTTGATTTTCCAGCATACATACAAATGTACTCAGTGGTGAACGTTGAAAATTTGAAGCTTTATGAGCCTCCTTTAATCATGGACACTAAAGAGGTTGGATAGGTTTCTACATTACACAGATTTGCACCAAAATACTTGGACAAGCTACCAAAGGAAATCATTCTTGACAAGAATATCAGGACTTCACGACGAGGAGATGTGGAGTATCTTGTGTTGGCTTCAAAGGAATGAATCAAAGTAAGGCTCGATGGATGAAAAAGCAGAAATTAAGGGAGAAATTCCCTCACTTTCTAATTGATTGATAAAGCTTTTGGTGGTCTAGAAGCTCATTGGTGGGGAGGAATGATCCACATGGATCCAGAAATAGAAGTGGCCTTGAAAATAGCTCAAAAATCAAAGTCATTTGATGGAATTGAATCCAATACTAGATCATAGTGCTCGTTGCCATGATTTCAATGGTGCAAACAACACTCAAATTTGAGTTTGTATGCTCAAGTTATAGCGCGTCAAAGTTCTAGTCAAACTTGGACAAGTGGCATTCACTAATGACAAAAAAAATTGGCAAAGCCCCGACACATGAAATCCGGCTACTAGAATGGGAAAATTTGTCACCTCTTTAATTTATATAATATCCCTTATTTTCCGATGGAAAAATTTGAACTATAATGTATTAAGAAACAAAATAAAATGAAGTATATGGGGTGGTGGGCTGCCAGCCCCACCACCCTGTTATAGACATTTTTGTGCCTTACAGCTCTAAGCATGAAATGTGCATAAACCAAGGGATCCTAAGTCCCTAAAAGTGTTGTTCCTACCCCTAGAGGAACAAGGTCAACCAATTACAGCTTCTCCTAGAAGTTCTCCACCAGAAACTGCTCAGAATCAATCAAATCAGGATCATTTCAGCTGCTCCACTAGCTAGCTGCGTTGCAGCGCACCTAAATGCACTACCAGAGGGCGCTGAGCGGGAAATGACAAATGGCAGTGTCATTCCGCGAGGTGGATAGACAATGGAAGCTTCCAGAATCTTCCCCAATGACACTTGCCTCACTGAGTTCGACCAAGGATGAGTAAGAGGCTCTCAGTCTCCAAGTGGAAGCAAGAACTGACAGAGAGAAGCCACTAGTCAAATCATAAGCTGACTCATCCTCTTTGCATACATCTATATATGGATCCCTCATCCCAGAGATCCAGAGGCTGGAATTTTGTACATTGCAGAGAATTGCTGTTGGTTTTGAGATAGAGATAAGTGTATTGGGTGATTTATGCTTTGTTGGAGGTGAAGAGGGGATTCCTTTGCTGGGGGGTTGATGCTGGATCAAGAATCATCGGTTGTAACGCCTCCTAGACCTTCTTGTTATCTCAATAAAACTATTTGAGTTTCTCCTACATGCTTGTGTATCAATGATGTTTTGTTATATTTGCATGTTTAGCTTAAATCTAATCCTAAGCTATTTATGAATATAAATCCATGTCTTTGTGTAGTTTTATTCTTCTGTGATCTTGCAGGAACTTGGTGAAGCTGGGCAAGTAAGGGAGCAGGTAGCTGGAAGCTGTCAAAGAGGAGAGAGATTGGATCAAAGGACTAGCGCAAGACACAGGTTGGTTCATCCTATTCCTCTTCGTTTATAGTTCATAAAGAAGAATACGAAAATAGTTTTCTCTGTTTGTTTCTAAGGTACTATCACACCTTAGTGGGATAGGGGCGTTCTGAGTAGAAACTTTTCCCGTTAACAAAATGGCGACTCCACTGGGGATCGTGTCTAGTTAGTTTGTTTGTGTTTCTCTTGTTGTTTGTTTCATAAACACAGAAGTAGCAATCGAACTGCATTTGCCATTATCAAATGCAAAGTAGACACCTGCTACTTCAATCCATTCACTGGATTTGTTTATGATTTGAACAGCTAATTCACAAATGATCTGATTACCCTTTGTGATAGCTCTTAGACCTCCTTTAAATCCACCCTCTGATGGTGCATTACTGATTGCTTTTACTCGGCCAAAAACCATAGATTAAACTGCAAACCATGACACAGAACCCGGAAGGAATTCTCGTTTCCGCCCCAGCGCAGGCTCTGTGAAGAGATTCTGCATTTCAACGCAGTTCCTGAGAGGGCTACCTGCGCTGCAATTCAGTTTCTCTGTGTAACAGGTGCGCTGATCAGCCTAGCCCTGTGAAGCTGAGGTTCTTTGCTTCATTTTTTCAGTTTTGTCTCTGATTTTTGCAGCCTGTGATCAGTGTGTGTCTATTGAAAAACCCCTTTTCTTTGCCTTAATTCCACCTCCTTTGTACAAAAATATTGTAGATGTTCTTTGTGTGTTTGTTACATCATTTACAGTTTTCCATTGAAAGAGTAGAATAGTCATACTGTCGTCCTTGGATTTAGATTTGTCGTAAGTGTCGATTTTGATCTTAGGAGAAAGTTTATTTGTTGTTGACAGTCGATTATGCTTTTACTTTTGCCTTTGGTTTGAATTTGTCACATTCTAGTGTCGAAACGAGTGTTTATTTCAAAATCATAAAGTGTCATAATCTTCTCTACCTTTTGATTTAGAAAAGAAGCTTGTTTGTGTTTGTCACTTGAAAGTAAATTCAAATTTGTACATCAACTTTCTTTTTAGCCATCAATATTAAGAAAGTGAAAACAAATACATGCATATGTGCATTTGCATATTGATAGTCTGTTTGGCTTGATTTAGGAAAAAGTGCATTTACATTGTGCTCTTTGCTCTTTGAGAAAAGATTGTGTCTTTCTTTTCCCCTTGTAGCTAGGATTTTCATTGCTGAAAAGAGATAAAGATTGCTTATCATCTTTAGAATGCATTTTAGGAATTACATCTACATCTCGTGGTGATCCCAAAAGGCAAACTTCTAAGAAAGGTCAACTTAAAATAAATTGAATGAATCTAACAATGCATTGGAACTTAACGCACAACATTTAGAGGTCTAGGCTAGAGACGTATTCCGGCGTCGTAAGGCCTGGTAACTGTTGTCCTCACTGATGGTTGGGTGATTCCTCCACTTTGAGACGATAAGTGCCAGTACGCACTTGTGCTCCCATGTACCGTCGAGTATATATTGGGAGACCCCTATAGGCTTAAAATCTTTTATCCATAGGAAGCCGTGTCGGCCACCCTACTGATCGCAATGCACAGAACACAGCATTCGGGAAGATTGACTGCCGTACTGTAAAAAGTATTCTGCATTTTTGCGATTGGTTTGGTACTCCCTCTACCTTGATCTCCAGAGCAGTCCCTTTCGTTCCTTTTCAGACTCCTTAACGGAAAATGTCCATCTGAGCACTTGTTACTTCAAGCTCATTAAAAATCGAAGGAGACTAGAGTCATCTTTTGTTTTTTCTCGACTCTTTAAAATTGAAAAAACAAGTTGTGTCAAAAGCGTCTAAAATTCATTTAATTCGGAAACATAATTCCCCTTTTTATTTTAGTTGATCGAGTAATCCGGAATCGTGGAAGAAAGTCAATTGAAACCCCGTCGTTCGCGGAGGCTTACGAGTCAACCATCTTTGTCTCTGGAATCGAAGCCAGTACGGACAAAGCGAACTCGTTTAACTAGTTCGAAATCTCCTATTAAAGTTAGAACAAGTGTTCCAACAACATCCGAGATTCCGGTTACTCCAAACATTTCTGGAAACCCTACCTCTACAGAAGAAGTTCAACAGCCACAGAGGGACAGTGATACTGATCCTAGTCTGAGAGTAAACACTTGTGTTACCGAACCAGTTCCATCTACAACCGGTTCAGAGAGTCTTGC
Source organism: Pinus tabuliformis (assembly GCA_031772625.1). Lineage (NCBI taxonomy): Eukaryota > Viridiplantae > Streptophyta > Pinopsida > Pinales > Pinaceae > Pinus > Pinus tabuliformis. The sequence continues at coordinate 1,145,903,812 of CM062813.1, read as the reverse complement.
TCTTCAAACATCTGTCGCTGTCGATTCCACCCCTTCTTCAGCACCAGAAATATTTTACGGACCTGACGGTCTTTCCCTTCCACCTGGTCTGATTGCAATTGAATAAATTGTAGAAGATCCTCAAACAAGTACTCCAACGCACTTTGGAGTCAGGATCACTCTATATCCTTCTTCATAAGAAGTTAGTCTACCACCAGTGGAAGTTCTTGTAGAATCGCTAGGTAATCTTTTGGATAGAATCCAAATGTCTAAACAACCGTCAACATCTAGGACTGTGTCGTCTGACACAGCGACAACAGAACTCCCTGTCGTCACTCCGACAATGTTCGCCGGCATACCATCTGTCCCAACTAGCTCTCAACCACTAGAAGGAGCCCACTCAGGGGCTATTTCAACAGTCTGGTCCGTTCCTGTTTGTTCAACCGGAATAATATCCGGAAACTCTTGTGTTGAGTCTCAACAAATCGATCCATTTGGAGGTCAATTTGGGCAGTTTGGTCCCCAAGGGCAAACAATTCCCTTGAGTTCTGGATTACCATCATATGGGGGGCAGTATGCCCTTTCGTTATCCCCTCTGGGAGGATATCCATACGGGAGTTAACAACAATATTCAGGTTATACTGGAATTACCTCAAGTGGTTGGGTACCTATACTACCTCAACAACCAAGGGTTGTGTATTCGATGCAACAATGTGTACCTATGTCGAATATCCTGACTACGCCAGCTATTGTGACGGTGTCACAAGTTCAAACGCTGCCTGTTGTATGCCAACCTCAGATTTCTCAGGTTGTAATGCAACAGCCCCTTGACCCTGTGACTCTGTTGTGGGGAAAAATGCCTATGCAGGACGATCCTATCCACCTAAGGTGTGACAGTGCCTTAGCAACAAACAGAGACAACTATTCTAGTATTCTTCCTTTATGAATTAAGAATGAAGAGAGATAGATGGACTAACCGGTGTCTTCCGTTTGTCCCTCGATCCAGTTTCTCTTCTCTTGGAGAGTTCCCAGCAACTTGCCTTCTCGCTCGCCCAGCTTCAAGAGGTTTCTGCAAGATCACAAGAAGAGAACACTACACAAGACATGGATTTATATTCATAACTAGTTCAGGATTAGAAATAAACTAAACATACTAATGCAATCATACATCAAAGATACATCAGTATGTAGGAGAAACCAAGATAGCTTTATTGATGAATAACAAGGTTCAGGAAGAGATACAACCTAGAGGGCTCCAATCCAGCATCTCCTTCCCACCAAATGGAATTCCTATCTTCACCCCCTTCAAAGCATTAAGCACCCAATGATTCCAATCTCAAACCAACAGCAATTCTTTGCAATAAAAAAATTCCAGCCTCTAGATCTCATGGAGGAGAGATCCATATATAGATGTTTGGAGAGAGGATGAGTCAGCTTGAGATCTGACTAGTGTCGTCTCCCTCTGTCAGTTCTTGATTCCACTTGGAGATTCTTGCTTCCACTTGGAGATTTGGAACCTCTTACTCATCACCAGTCGAATTCCTTGAGGCAACTGTCATTGAGGAAGATTTTGGAAGCTTCCTGGGTTTTGACACCTCGTGGAATGAACTTGCCACATGTCAACTCTCACTCAGCGCAGGTAGCCAGTGTTGCCTTTGACATTCAGCGCAGGTAGCCAGTGTTGGCTTTGACATTCAGCGCAGACAGCTAGTGGAGCCACTGAATTGATCCTGAATTGACTTGTTTTTGAGTAGTTTCTGGTGGAGAACTTCTATGAATTGTTGTGGTTTGTTAGCCTTGTTCCTCTAGGGGTAGGAACAACATGTTTAGGGACTTTGGATCCCTTAGATTATGGACATTTCATGCTCAATGTTGTAAGGCACAAAAATGTCTATAACAGTTGCCCCCTAAAGTATGAGGCCGTTTATCGGGTGAAATGCATTATCAGTGGGATCCGAAGTTCATCCAATGCTGGGAGGAGACCTGTAATAAGATACAATACAATACATTATTTTTCATACTGATTTCATGATCTAGCTAAGGCGGGCATTCCCAAGCTCAGCTTTATAAATTCATTTTTCTATACATAGAACACACAATCGTCTGATGGTAGACTGATAATTTTGATGAAATTATCATCCTTTGAGTAGGATGATTATCTGCTGCAATGATGTACATGTCAATGTCTTTATATTTTCTGAATATATATCGCAGCCGAATGGATGAAACTAGATCCGGGGTCTTCAAACTCGTTCGATCTTCACTCTAAGTACAAGTTGATCCATGTGAGAAATGTTCTGAAGTCGAACATGGAAAGACATTGCTTGATTACCGGTCAATGAGGTAAACCGTTAACAAGCGCGAGACGAATCACCGATAATGATAATGACCCTCAAGGTACTGCAGTACAATTCACGTGGTGCGAATAAAGGACTTGGTGTCGAACACCACGCAAAATCTTTCGGTCGTAGGTCATTGATGTATACCTGTCACTGGAAGTGAGAAACTTGCCATTGAGGCATGCAAGCTTCAAAGTACTAAAGGGGTTGTTCCTAGATCAACTTCTTGGATAATGAGCTGATGTCGACAAGAAGTGATCCGTCAAAGGAGGGCCATAATGAATCCCACATCAGTGACACGGAACGGAGGTAATGATTTTGATGGAGGTGAAAACGATCTGTGACATATGATTCAGGGTGGCGGTCACGAAAGGATGAAGGATAATGTATGGCAGTGGATGGGACACGGTTGACTTTTCTGAACGACTTCTCTTGAACATATGGTGACACTGATGTGATGGATTGGTAGCATTACCCCAAATATGGATGGTATGGCGAGACCATGGATGTGACCGGTGAATGAAACAACCCAACCCGATTGTGGTACGGAGGAAAAGTGTCATGTTCAAGAGCGACTTGCTACCATCGAAGTCTTCTTTAGTTTCTCCCAATTTTTCCCCAGTCATTGCTGACCAGTACCTCTTTATTTTTGTTAAGCTTGAGGAGGATAACATATGCTTGTTCTATAACCTGCCCTTCGGGCAAGCCCATCGCTATGTTTTAATGAGCCTAGCGATAGTGAAACTCGTTCTCATCTAAAGACAAGTTTGTCGTTATTTAATGATTTTAACGAGTCTAACGACAAGGATAACTCGGTCCTTTTCATTTTTAGAGAGTCTGAAAAGGTACATAAAGTTAACTCCAAAAGTCCTTTTTCGTCATCTAATCCCTTAAGTTCGAAAAAGTATAAAACAATACAGAAGGGATGAGTTTTCGATAGTTTTAACGAGCCGAATAAAACAAGCGCTCGATCTTTTTGTGTAATAATCCCTCAGGTCCAAAAAGATTAAAATCTAGAGGAGGGATAGCACTTCCTGTCCCTTTAACGAGCTGGAAGGCCAAGGACTCGGCAATCTTTTCATATTTTACGAGTCAGATGAAAAGAGCTTAAAGAAGACTCGTCTTTTGAGGAACGAGTGATGAAACAGGTTAGCAGCTGATTCCAGGTACAAGTTGGAATTTTCCAATCATGGCAGTGTCACAAGGATGGCTAGTGAAATCACTCTTCGCAACTGTTCCTCAAAATGGGTAAACAAACATATGGAGGTGAACGATCGGCCAATGGAAAAGTGGAGGTGATGGTGCAAACACGACCAAGGCTTTAACGACTGATAATATTACATTCACTGTGGTTATTTACCGGGATAGTTCATTTTTTAACGAGCTTAAACGAGGGTGGAAACATTTGCTCGATTTGATGTTTATTTTTTAACGAGCATGAACTATACGATAAAACTGCTCGGTTCTGCCGTTTATTTTTTAACGAGCATGAACTGTGCGCTAAAACTGCTCGAATCTTGCATTTACTTTTTAACGAGCATGAACTGTGTGCTAAAACTACTCTATTATACTAGTCATATGATAAGAGTGTCTCATTGAGATTCTATTTTTTATGGAGCTTCATCTCACTAAGCTTTGCCCCGCATCCTTTCTTTATGCAAGTTAGGAAACGGCTAACCCAAAAAACAGATAAATAACCGCTCTTTGCTTGCACTCCAAAAGGTTTGCATGCCCCCAGGTATAAAGTACGATTTCAAGGTTACCCCTACTTCATTTCCGTCAAAACATTCGTTTCACCGAGAGAGGCCTACCTCTTTCAGGTTACCCAAATATTGTCTCGTTCGCGGCCACGAATAAAACACTTCCTCGGCGATGTCTATCGAAATAGACAAAGGTGAGTGACGTAGCCTGCCAACTCACATAACTTTGACAAAAGAATCTTATTCTAGAATAACCCTCTTCCTAGACGGACGGGGTATAGACTAGTCATATTCTCCCGCGGAAACCTACTCTATACCCAAAGTTTCCCTGCTGAAGCAGACCAGGCCGCATGCCCCCTGGGTTCCAGTCATATCCTCCCGGATTACTCGCGCTCATCAGGAGGACGGACCGTGGGTTGAGACACTTCTTGCGTGAATAGACCATTTAGGGATGGCATATGACTATTTGCGATGTGTGATTCAGGAAATGAAAGTTGGTCCACGAGCTTGACCACTCTTCCTTCATGCGGAAAACACATTACTCTAAAGAGTGAGGAGACGATGGCTCCCATGCAATATATATAGTCTCGTCCAAGGAGTAGGTTATAATCCAAGGGTCCTTGAACGACCATCACGTTCATTTGAACGGTCTTCTCTTTCAATGTTATGGGCACATTGGGGAGGATCCCTAAAGGTCGACTGGTTCCTTTATGAAAGCCTGATAGATTTCTCATTTCATATTTTACGAGTCAAATGAAAAGAGCTTAAAGAAGACTCGTCTTTTGAAGAACGAGTGATGAAACAGGTTAGCAGCTGATTCCAGGTACAGGTTGGAATTTTCCAATCACGGCAGTGTCACAAGGATGGCTAGTGAAATCACTCTTCGCAGCTGTTCCTCAAAATGGGTAAACAAACATATGGAGGTGAACGATCGGCCAATGGAAAAGTGGAGGTGACGGTGCAAACACGACCAAGGCTTTAACGGCTGATAATATTACATTCACTATGGTTATTTACCGGGTTAATTCACTTTTTAACGAGCTTAAACGCGGGTGGAAACATTTGCTCGATTTGATGTTTATTTTTTAACGAGCATGAACTATACGATAAAACTGCTCAGATCTTGCGTTTATTTTTTAATGAGCATGAACTGTGTGCTAAAACTGCTCGAATCTTGCGTTTATTTTTTAACGAGGATGAACTGTGTGCTAAAACTGCTCGGTTATACCAGTCATATGATAAGAGTGTCTCATTGAGATTCTATTTTTTATGGAGTGAGGAGACGATGTTGGTCCTGTTCGTCCAGCAGTTCGCCCAAGAGCGCCAATTGTTGCCCCAACAGGGGAGACTGCTGGGAGGGTTATTCTTCGTGACCTTGATGTGGCTGAGACCCTTACAGCTGTGCAGGAGCAGGTTTAGAGAATTACTCTCGGCATTCGCGATGTGAGGATTGATGAGTTACCCTTACAGTTGCAGTAGCATACTACTGGTGTGCCTAGACGATGGAAATGTCTATAACTCCAAAAGTCCTTTTTCGTCATCTAATCCCTTAAGTCCGAAAAGGTATAAAACAATACAGAAGGGATGAGTTTTCGATAGTTTTAACGAGCCGAATAAAACAAGCGCTCGATCTTTTTGTGTAATAATCCCTGAGGTCCAAAAAGATTAAAATCTAGAGGAGGGATAGCACTTCCTGTCCCTTTAACGACCTGGAAGGCCAAGGACTCGGCAATCTTTTCATATTTTATGAGTCAGATGAAAAGAGCTTAAAGAAGACTCGTCTTTTGAGGAACGAGTGATGAAACAGGTTAGCAGCTGATTCCAGGTACAGGTTGGAATTTTCCAATCACGGCAGTGTCACAAGGATGGCTAGTGAAATCACTCTTCGTTGCTGTTCCTCAAAATGGGTAAACAAACATATGGAGGTGAACGATTGACCAATGGAAAAGTGGAGGTGACGGTGCAAACACGACCAAGGCTTTAACGGCTGATAATATTACATTCACTGTGGTTATTTACCGAGATAGTTCATTTTTTAACGAGCTTAAACGCGGGTGGAAACATTTGCTCGATTTGATGTTTATTTTTTTTACAAGCATGAACTATACGATAAAACTGCTCGGATCTTGCGTTTATTTTTTAACGAGCATGAACTTTGTGCTAAAGCTGCTCGATTATACCAGTCATATGATAAGAGTGTCTCATTGAGATTCTATTTTTTATGGAGCTTCATCTCACTAAGCTTTGCCCCGCATCCTTTCTTTATGCAAGTTAGGAAACGGCTAACCCAAAAAACAGATAAATAACCGCTCTTTGCTTGCTCTCGAAAAGGTTTGCATGCCCCCAGGTATAAAGTACGATTTCAAGATTACCCCTACTTCATTTCCGTCAAAACATTCATTTCACCGAGAGAGGCCTGGCTCTTTCAGGTTACCCAAAGATTGTCTCGTTCGCGGCCACGAATAAAACACTTCCTCGATGATGTCTATCGAAATAGACAAAGGTGAGCGACGTAGCCCGCCAACCCACATAACTTTGACAAAAGAATCTTATTCTAGAATAACCCTCTTCCTAGACGGACGGGGTACAGACTAATCATATTCTCCCGCGGAAACCTACTCTATACCCAAAGTTTCCCTGCCGAATTAGACCAGGCCGCATGCCCCCTGGGTTCCAGTCATATCCTCCCGGATTACTCGCGATCATCAGGAGGACGGACCGTGGGTTGAGACACTTCTTGTGTGAATAGACCATTTAGGGATGGCATACGACTATTTGCGATGCGTGATCCGGGAAATGAAAGTTGGTCCACGAGCTTGACCACTCTTCCTTCATGCGGAAAACAAATTACTCTAAAGAGTGAGGAGACGATGGCTCCCATGCAATATATATAGTCTCGTCCAAGGAGTAGGTTATAATCCAAGGGTCCTTGAATGACCATCACGTTCATTTGAACGGTCTTCCCTTTCAATGTTATGGGCACATTGGGGAGGATCCCTAAAGGTCGACTGGTTCATTTATCAAAGCCTGATAGATTTCTCATTTCAGGCAAAAGCGCTGGCGAACCAAGCGCTTTCCAAGAAATAGAGGAAAGGATACTCACAGATGCCCCCTCATCAATGATGGTGCCAGCCATTACCATTCTGTATATTTGAACGATAATTCTGAATGGTAAGCTTGCTGGCAACCGGGGTCTGCCTAGTTGGTTCCAGTCGAACGAGACAACTAGGTTGCTTGGTGGTGGGACCGAATAGACGGTCGGGTATGACTCTGACGAAGTTCCTTCCTGCGATAAAGGAATGGGAAAATTGCCCCCTTGTTCGTCGGAGTCTGTGTTGATGAAGAGAATTTGGACGGTGTCGTCTTTATTCTCCCTTGTGATGGTATCATTCGAAGATAGAGCCTCTGAAGGAAAAACCGGGTCAACTTCCGTCTCAACCTCTTGACTTTCGTCAGGTATGGATTCAGACGGTTCATCTTCAATGATAGGTTCTTCGGCTGACCGCCTGGGTGGGCCAGCCGGGTTCTCAACTAGTGAAGGACTTGGAAGGAGTTTTTGATATCCAGGAGGAAGTTGCACTGGTAAAACTGGGCGATCTTCCAAAACTCTTTTAGCCTCGTCTAAGAAGGGACAACGGTGGATGGCATGGTCGCCTTCACACAGTTTGCAGGGAAATCTAGCATTCCCTCTCTCTCCTGTGGCTTCACTTTCACTAGTTGACGGTGAGCAGTCAACATGGCTATCAGAGGTTGATGCTACTGAATTGTGCAAACGGGGAGACCAGTCCCTTAGTATCCGAGGGATGCAGGGACAATCCCTGTGGAAGTGGTCTCCCTTGCATATGACACATGGCGATTTAGGCCTAGTCAGTGTTGTGTGTGGATTTTTGTCAGACAACACTTGTTTTCCCCCAGTCGAGTCGCCAATTTGTTGTGGGGAAAAATGCCTATGCATGACGATCCTATCCAACTAAGGTGTGACAGTGCCTTAGTAACAAACAGAGACAGTTATTCTAGTATTCTTCCTTTATGAATTAAGAATGAAGAGAGATAGATGGACTAACCAGTGTCTTCCGTTTGTCCCTCGATCCAGTTTCTCTTCTCTTGGAGAGTTCCCAGCTACTTGCCTTCTCGCTCGCCCAGCTTCAAGAGGTTTCTGCAAGATCACAAGAAGAGAACACTAGACAAGTCATGGATTCATATTCATAACTAGTTGAGGATTAGAAATAAACTAAACATACTAATGCAATCATACATCAAAGATACATCAGTATATAGGAGAAACCAAGATAGCTTTATTGATGAATAACAAGGTTCAGGAAGAGATACAAACCATAGGGCTCCAATCCATCATCTCCTTCCCAGCAAATGGAATTCCTATCTTCACCCCCTTCAAAGCATTAAGCACCCAATGATTCCAATCTCAAACCAACAGCAATTCTTTGCAATAACAAAATTCCAGCCTCTAGATCTCATGGAGGAGAGATCCATATATAGATGTTTGGAGAGAGGATGAGTTATCTTGAGATCTGACTAGTGTCCTCTCCCTCTGTCAGTTCTTGATTCCATTTGGATGTTCTTGCTTCCACTTGGAGATTTGGAACCTCTTACTCATCACCAGTCGAATTCCTTGAGGCAAGTGTCATTGAGGAAGATTTTGGAAGCTTCCTGGGTTTTGACACCTCGTGGAATGAACTTGCCAGATGTCAACTCTCGCTCAGCGCAGGTAGCCAGTGTTGCCTTTGACATTTAGCGCAGGTAGCCAGTGTTGTCTTTGACATTCAGCGCAGACAGCTAGTGGAGCCACTGAATTGATCCTGAATTGACTTGGTTTTGAGCAGTTTCTGGTGGAGAACTTCTGTGAATTGCTGTAGTTTGTTAGCCTTGTTCCTCTAGGGGTAGGAACAACATGTTTAGGGACTTTGGATCCCTTAGATTATGGATATTTCATGCTCGATGTTGTAAGGCACAAAAATGTCTATAACAGTTGCCCCCTAAAGTATGAGGCCGTTTAACGGGTGAAATGCTTTATCAGGGGGATCCGAAGTTCATCCAATGCTGGGAGGAGACCTGTAATAAAATACAATACAATACATTATTTTTCATACTGCTTTCATGATCTATCTGAGGCGGGCATTCCCATGCTCAGCTTTATAAATTCCTTTTTCTGTAGATAGAACAGACAATCGTCTAATGGTAGACTGATAATTTTGATGAAATTATCATCCTTTGAGTAGGATGATTATCTGCTGCAATGATGTACATGTCAATGTCTTTATCTTTTCTAAATATATATCGCAGCCCGGATGGATGAAACTAGATCCGGGGTCTTCAAACTCGTTCGATCTTCACTCTAAGTACAAGTTGATCCATGTGAGAAATGTTCTGAAGTCAAACATGGAAAGACATCGCTTGATTACCGGTCAATGAGGTAAACCGTTAATAAGCGCGAGAGGAATCACCGATAATGATAATGACCCTCAAGGTACTGCAGTACAATTCACGTGGTGTGAATAAAGGACTTGGCGTTGAACACCACGCAAAATCTTTCGGTCGAAGGTCATTGATGTATACTTGTCGCCGGAAGTGAGAAACGTGCCATTGAGGCATGCAAGCTTCAAAGTACTGAAGGGGTTGTTCCTAGATCAACTTCTTGGATAATGAGTTGATGTCGACAAGAAGCGATCCGTCAAAGGAGGGCCATAATGAATCCCACATCAGTGACACAGAACAAAGCTAATGATTTTGATGGAGGTGAAAACGATCTCTGACATATGATTCAGGGTGGCGGTCACGAAAGGATGAAGGATAATGTACGGCAGTGGATGGGACACGGTTGACTTTTCTGAACGACTTCTCTTGAACATATGGCGACACTGATGCGATGGATTGGTAGCATTACCCAAAATATGGATGGTATGGCGAGACCATGGATGTGACCGGTGAATGAAACAACCCAACCTGATTGTGGTACGGAGGAAAAGTGTCATGTTCAAGAGCGACTTGCTACCATCAAAGTTTTCTTTAGTTTCTCCCAATTTTTCCCGAGTCATTGCTGACCAGTACCTCTTTATTTTTGTCAAGATTGAGGAGGATAACATATGCTTGTTCTATAACCTTCCCTTCAGGCAAGCCCATCGCTATGTTTTAACGATCCTAGCGAAAGTGAAACTCGTTCTCGTCTAAAGACAAGTTTGTCGCTATTTAAAGATTTTAACGAGTCTAACGACAAGGATAACTTGGTCCTTTTCATTTTTAGAGAGTCTGAAAAGGTACATAAAGTTAACTCCAAAATTCCTTTTTCGTCATCTAATCCCTTAAGTCCGAAAAAGTATAAAACAATACAGAAGGGATGAGTTTTCGATAGTTTTAACGAGCCGAATAAAACAAGCGCTCGATCTTTTTGTGTAATAATCCCTCAGGTCCAAAAAGATTAAAATATAGAGGAGGGATAGCACTTCCTGTCCCTTTAACGAGCTGGAAGGCCAAGGACTCGGCAATCTTTTCCTATTTTACGAGTCAGATGAAAAGAGCTTAAATAAGACTCGTCTATTGAGGAACGAGTGATGAAACAGGTTAGCAGCTGATTCCAGGTACAGGTTGGAATTTTCCAATCACGGCAGTGTCACAAGGATGGCTAGTAAAATCACTCCTCGCAGCTGTTCCTCAAAATGGGTAAACAAACATATGGAGGTGAAGGATCGACCAATGGAAAAGTGGAGGTGACGGTGCAAACACGACCAAGGCTTTAACGGCTGATAATATTACATTCACTGTGGTTATTTATCGGGATAGTTGATTTTTTAACGAGCTTAAATGCGGGTGGAAACATTTGATCGATTTGATGTTTATTTTTTTAACGAGCATGAACTATACGATAAAACTTCTCGGATCTTGCGTTTATTTTTTAACGAGCATGAACTATACAATAAAACTGCTCGGATCTTGCGTTTATTTTTTAATGAGCATGAACTGTGTGCTAAAACTGCTCGATTATACCAGTCATATGATAAGAGTGTGTCATTGAGATTCTTTTTTTTATGGAGCTTCATCTCACTAATCTTTGCCCCGCATCCTTTCTTTATGCAAGTTAGGAAACGGCTAACCCAAAAAACAGATGAATAACCGCTCTTTGCTTGCACTCCAAAAGGTTTGCGTGCCCCCAGGCATAAAGTACGATTTCAAGGTTACCCCTACCTCATTTCCGTCAAAACATTCGTTTCACCGAGAGAGGCCTACCTCTTTCAGATTACCCAAAGATTGTCTCGTTCGCGGCCACGAATAAAAAACTTCCTCGGCGATGTCTATCGAAATAGACAAAGGTGAGCGATGTAGCCCGCCAACTTGCATAACTTTGACAAAAGAATCCTATTCTAGAATAACCATCTTCCTAGAAGGATGGGGTACAGACAAGTCATATTCTCCCGCGGAAACCTACTCTATAACCAAAGTTTCCCTACCGAAGCAGACCAGGCCGCATGCCCCCTGGGTTCCAGTCATATCCTCTCGGATTACTCGCACTCATCAGGAGGACGGACCGTGGGATGAGACACTTCTTGCGTGAATAGACCATTTAGGGATGGCATATGACTATTTGCGATGCGTGATCCGGGAAATGAAAGTTGGTCCATGAGCTTGACCACTCTTCCTTCATGCGGAAAACACATTACTCTAAAGAGTGAGGAGACGATGGCTCCCATGCAATATATATAGTCTCGTCCAAGGAGTAGGTTATAATCCAAGGGTCCTTGAATGACCATTACGTTCATTTGAACGATCTTCCCTTTCAATGTTATGGGCACATTTGGGAGGATCCCTAAAGTTCGTCTGGTTCCTTTATCAAAACCTGATTGATTTCTCATTTTAGGCAAAAGCGCTGGCGAACCAAGCGCTTTCCAAGCAATAGAGGAAAGGATACTCACAGATGCCCCCTCATCAATGATAGTGCCAACCATTATCATTCTGTATATTTGAACGATAAAATTCTGAATGGTAAGCTTGCTAGCAACCGGGGTCTGCCTAGTTGGTTCCAGTCGAACGAGACAACTAGGTTGCTTGGTGGTGGGACCGAATAGATGGTCGGGTATGACTCTGACGAAGTTCCTTCTTGTGATAAAGGAATGGGAAAATTTCCCCCTTGTTCGTCGGAGTCTGTGTTGATGAAGAGAATTTGCACGGTGTCATCTTTATTCTCCTCTGTGATGGTATCATTCGAAGATAGAGCCTCCGAAGGCAAAACCGGGTCAACTGTCGTCTCAACCTTTTGACTTTCATCAGGTATGGATTCAGACAGTTCATCTTCAATGATAGGTGCTTCGGCTGACCGCCTAGGTGGGCCAGCCGGGTTCTCAACTAGTGAAGGACTTGGCAGGAGTTTTTGATATCCAGGAGGAAGTTGCACTGGTAAAACCGGGTGATCTTCCATAACTCTTTTAGCCTCGTCTAGGAAGGGACATCGGTAAATGGCATGGTCGCCTTCACACAGTTTGCAGGGAAATCTAGCTTTCCCTCTCTGTCCTGTGGCTTCACTTTCACTAGTTGACGGTGAGCAGTCAACATGGCTATAAGAGGTTGATGCTACCAAATTGTGCAAACGGGGAGACCAGTCCCTTAGTATCCGAGGGATGCAGGGACAATCCCTGTGGAAGTGGTCTCCCTTGCATATGACACATGGCGATTTAGGCCTAGTTAGTGCTGTGTGTGGATTTTTGTCAGACGACACTTGTTTGCCCCCAGTCACTTTTGGCTCCTTCTTCTTCTTCTCTTTCTTCTTATTTTCCTTCCTCTCCTTAGGAACTTGGTTTTTTGTTTTACCAGTTCCGTCAAGCGAAGAGGAAGGAGGAGAGGAAGAATTAGATGAAGTAGAAGGCTGGTGGGCAACTCTGTTTTGGTCTAACTGTTGACTCGACTGTTCAGGAATAGTGGTGTTCTGAATGACATTGGTTGAAAAGAGCCAGACCGGCAGGCCAATTGTCAGTCCTGGAAGCGACAATGTGGCCATATGGGGCGCACCAACATCTCCCCAAGAGGAGAAGGGACTAGGATTTCCACCAAGGGGAATTCCTCGGTTGGTGTGCTCCATTTTTTCAACGTAAAGATCAACGCAGGAATAAAGGGTGATTGTTCCGTTTAAAATAAATTTTAACGACGCTTTAGACACAACTTGCTTTTTCAATTTTAAAGAGTCAAGAAAAAGCTAAAGATGACTCTAGTCTCCTTCGATGTTTTAACGAGCCCGAAGTGACAAATGCTCGGATGGACTTTTTCTATTATAGAGTCTGAAAAAGGCCAAAAGGAACTACTCTAGAGTTCTAGGCAGAGGGTGTGCCAAACTTTTCGCAAAACCGCAGAATACTTTTCAGGGTACGAGCGGTCGATCTTCCTGAATGCTGTGTTCAGTGCATTGCGATCAGTAGGGCGGCCGACATGGCTTCCTAAGGATAAAGGTTTTATGCCTATAGGGTTCTCCCAATATATACGCGACGGTACGTGGGAGCACAATCCGTACTGGCGCTATCGTCCCTCAGGAGGAATCACCCACCATCCACGAGATCGACAGTCACCAGGCTTTACGACGCCGGAACACGTCTCTAGCCTAGACCTCTATGTTGTGCGTTATGTCGCAAAGCGTTGTTAAGTTCATTCAATTTATTTTAGGTTGATCTTTTTAGAAGTTTGCCTTTCAAGGTTCACCACGAGATGTATGATACAATTCCTAAATGCAGTCTAAAGATGATAAGCAAGCTTTATATCTTTTCAACTTTAAAAATCCTAGCTACTAGGGGAAAAGAAAGACACCATCTTTCCTCAAAGAGCAATCAGCACACTCTAATGCACTTTTCCTAAATCAAACATGCAAACTATCAAAATGCAAATGCACAATGCAAGTGCTTATTTTCCGATTTCTTAGTATTGATGCCTACAAAGAAAGCTTTTTGTACAACTTTGAATTTGCTTTTAAATGAGAAATACAAACAAGTTTACTTTTTCAAAATCAAAGAGGGTAGAAGAGATTACAACACTTGACGATTTTCGAAATGAAAACTTGTTTCGACACTTTAAAAGAGACAAACTCAAACCAATAAGCAAGAGTAAATGTATAATCAACTGCAAACAGCCAATGAACTGTCTTCTAAGATCACAATCAACAGATCTGAATCAAGGGCTACAGGATGACTATTTCACTCATGCAAAGGAAAACTGTAAATGATGCCACAAACACATAAAAACACTCACAGTCTTTTTGTACAAAAGGAGGTGGAATTTAAGCAGAGAAAAGGAGTTATCAAATTGGTACCTATGCTGGTTACAGGCTGCAAAAATCAGAGATCAAAACAAGGCAAAACAGAGCAGAGAACCCCAGCTGCACAAGGCCAAACTGATTCAGCGCAACCTCAACACAGGGGTTTTTACATTCAGCGCAGGTAGCCTTCACGGGACCTGCGTTGAAATGCAGAATCCCTTCACAGGGTCTGCGCTGAAGGAGAAACTCTCGTTTCTCACTGGGTTCTGGGTCACATATTGCTATTTAATCTACTGTTTCAGGCCAAATAAAAGCAACAAGCAAGGTGCAATCAAAGGGATGCTTTGAGGGAGTACTAAGATCTATCACAAAGGATCATCAAATCATTTGTGAGTCCATTGTTTAGATCATAGACAAGTCCAGTGATTGGATCAAAGCAGCAACTGTCTACTTTGCATCTGGGAGTAGCAGTTGCAGTTCGATTGTTGCTGTCAAGTCTATGAAATAAACAATGATGGAAACAAAAATAAAATGAATAAACAAATTTCCCCAGTGGAGTCGCCATTTTGTTCCTGTTATAGACATTTTTGTGCCTTACAGCATTGAGCATGAAATGTCCATAATCTAAGGGATCCAAAGTCCCTAAACATGTTGTTCCTACCCCTAGAGGAACAAGGCTAACAAACCACAACAATTCACAGAAGTTCTCCACCAGAAACTACTCAAAAACAAGTCAATTCAGGATCAATTCAGTGGCTCCACTAGCTGTCTGCGCTAAATTTCAAAGCCAACACTGGCTACCTGCGTTGAATGTCAGAGGAAACACTGGATACCTACGCTGAGCGAGAGTTGACATGTGGCAAGTTCATTCCACGAGGTGTCAAAACCCAGGAAGCTTCCAAAATCTTCCTCAATGACACTTGCCTCAAGGAATTCGACTGGTGATGAGTAAGAGGTTCCAAATCTCCAAGTGGAAGCAAGAACCTCCAAGTGGAATCAAGAACTGACAGAGGGAGAGGACACTAGTCAGATCTCAAGCTGACTTATCCTCTCTCCAAACATCTATATATGGATCTCTCCTCCATGAGATCTAGAGGCTGGAATTTTGTTATTGCAAAGAATTGTTGTTGGTTTGAGATTGGAATCATTGGGTGCTTAATGATTTGAAGGGGGTGAAGATTGGAATTCCATTTGCTGGGAAGGAGATGCTGGATTGGAGCCCTCTGGGTTGTATCTCTTCCTGAACCTTGTTATTCATCAATAAAGCTATCTTGGTTTCTCCTATATACTGATGTATCTTTGATGTATGATTGCATTAGTATGTTTAGTTTATTTCTAATCCTGAACTAGTTATGAATATGAATCCATGTCTTGTGTAATTTTCTCTTCTTGTGATCTTGCAGAAACCTCCTAAAGCTGGGCGAGCGAGAAGGCAAGTAGCTGGGAACTCTCAAAGATAAGAGAAACTGGATTGAGGGACAAACGGAAGACACCAGTTAGTCCATCCATCTCTCTTCATTCTTAATTCATAAAGGAAGAATACTAGAATAGCTATCTCTGTTTGTTGCTAAGGCACTGTCACACCTTAGGTGGATAGGATCGTCCTCCATAGGAATTTTTCCCCACAACAAATTGGCGACTTCGCTGGGGAAATCTGTTTAGACATTTTATTTGTGTTTCTATCATTGTTTGTTTCATAGACTTGACAACAACAATCGAACTGCATCTGCTACTCCCAGATGCAAAGTAGACAGTTGCTGCTTTGATCCAATCACTGGATTTGTCTATGATCTGAACAATGGACTCACAAATGATTTGATGATCCTTTGTGATAGATCTTAGTACTCCCTCAAAGCATCCCTTTGATTGCACCTTGCTTGTTGCTTTGATTTGGCCTGAAACAATAGATTAAATAGCAATCTATGACCCAGAACCAGTGAGAAACGAGAGTTTCTCCTTCAGCGCAGACCCCGTGAAGGGATTCTGCATTTCAACGCAGGTCCCATTAAGGCTACCTGCACTGAATGTCAAAACCCCTGCGTTGAGGTTGCGCTGAACCAGTTTGGCCTTATGCGGCTGGGCTTCTCTGCTCTGTTTTTCCTTGTTTTGATCTCTGATTTTTTGCAGCCTGTAACCAGCATAGGTACCAGTCTGATAATTCCTTTTCTCTGCTTAAATTCCGCCTCCTTTTGTACAAAAAGACTGTGAGTGTTTTTATGTGTTTGTGGCGTCATTTACAATTTTCCTTCGCATGAGTGAAATAATCATCCTGTAGCCTTTGATTCAGATCTGTTGGTTGTGATCTTAGGAGAGAGTTCATTGGCTGTTTACAGTTGATTATACATTTGCTTTTGCTAATTGGTTTGAATTTGTCCCTTTTAAGTGTCGAAACAAGTCTTCATTTCGAAAATCGTTAAGTCTTGTAATATCTTCTACCCTCTCTGATTTCGGAAAAAGTAAACTTGTTTGTATTTATCATTTAAAAGCAAATTCAAAGTTGTACAAAAATCTTTCTTTGTAGGCATCAATACTAAGAAAGCGAAAAACAAACACCTGCATTGTGCATTTGCATCTTGATAGTTTGCATGTTTGATTTAGGAAAAGTGCATTAGAGTGTGCTGATTGCTCTTTGAGAAAAGATAGTGTCTTTCTTTTCCCTTAGTAGCTAGGATTTTCAAAGTTGAAAAGATATAAATCTTGCTTACCATATTTAGACTGCATTTAGGAATTGTATCATACATCTCGTGGTGAACCTTGAAAGGCAAACTTCTAAAAATATCAACTTAAAATAAATTGAATGAACTTAACAACGCTTTGCAACATAACGCACAACATAGAGGTCTAGGCTAGAGACGTGTTCCGACGTCGTAAAGCCTGGTGACTGTCGATCTCGTGGATGGTGGGTGATTCCTCCTGAGGGACGATAGCGCCAGTATGGATTGTGCTCCCACGTACCGTCGCGTATATATTGGGAGACCCCTATAGGCATAAAACCTTTATCCTTAGGAAGTCGTGTCGGCCGCCCTACTGATCGCAATGCACTGAACACAGCATTCAGGAAGATCGACTGCCCGTACCCTAAAACGTATTCTTCGGTTTTGTGAAAAGTTTGTCACACCCTCTGCCTAGAACTCCAGAGCAGTTTCTTTTGGCCTTTTTCAGACTCCATAGCAGAAAAAGTCCATCCGAGCATTTGTCACTTCGGGCTCATTAAAACATTGAAGGAGACTAGAGTCATCTTTAGATTTTTCTCGACTCTTTAAAAGTGAAAAAGCAAGTTGTGTCTAAAGCGTCGTTAAAATTTATTTTAAACGGAACAATCACCCCTATTCCCGCGTTGATCTTTAGGTTGAAAAAATGGAGCACACCAACCAAGGAATTCCCCTTGGTGGAAATCCTAGTCCCTTCTCCTCTTGGGGAGATGTTGGTGTGCCCCATATGGCCACATTGTCGCTTCCAGGACTGACAATTGGCCTGCCGGTCTGGCTCTTTTAAACCAATGTCGTTCAGAACACCACTATTCCTGAACAGTCGAGTCAACAGTTAGATCAGACTAGAATTTCCCACCAGCCTTCCACTTCATCTAATTCTTCCTCTCCTTCTTCCTCTTCGCTTGACGGAACTGGTAAAACAAAAAACCAAGTTCCTAAGGAGAAGAAGGAAAAGAAGAAGAAAGAAAAGAAGAAGAAGGAGCCAAAAGTGACTGGGGGCAAACAAGTGTCGTCTGACAAAAATCCACACACAGCACTGACTAGGGCTAAATCGCCATGTGTCATATGCAAGGGAGACCACTTCCACAGAGATTGTCCCTGCATCCCTTGGATACTAAGGGACTGGTCTCCCCGTTTTCACAATTCGGTAGCGTCAACCTCTGATAGCCATGTTGACTGCTCACCGTCAACTAGTGAAAGTGAAGCCACAGGACAGAGAGGGAAAGCTAGATTTCCCTGCAAACTGTGTGAAGGTGATCATGCCATCCACCGTTGTCCCTTCTTAGACGAGGCTAAAAGAGTTTTGGAAGATCGCCCGATCTTACGAGCGCAACTTCCTCCTGGATATCAAAAACTCATGCCAAGTCCTTCACTAGTTGAGAACCCGGCTGGCCCGCCTAGGTGGTCAGCCGAAGCACCTATCATTGAAGATGAACCATCTGAATCCATACCTGATGAAAGTCAAAAGGTTGAGGCGGCAGCTGACCCGGTTTTTCCTTTAGAGGCTCTATCTTCGAATAAAGACGACACCGTCCAAATTCTCTTCATCAACACAGACTCCGACGAACAAGGGGGAAATTTGCCCATTCCTTTATCGCAGGAAGGAACTTCGTCAGAGTCATACCCGGCCGTCTATTCGGTCCCACCACCAAGCAACCTAGTTGTCTCGTTCGACTGGAACCAACTAGGCAGACCCCGGTTGCCAGCAAGCTTACCATTCAGAATTATCGTTCAAATATACAGAATGGTAATGGCTGGCATTATCATTGATGAGGGGGCACCTGTGAGTATCCTTTCCTCTATTGCTTGGAAAGCGCTTGGTTCGCCAGCGCTTTTGCATGAAATGAGAAATCTATTAGGCTTTGATAAAGGAACCAGTCGACCTTTAGGGATCCTCCCCAATGTGCCCATAACATTGAAAGGGAAGACCGTTCAAATGAACGTGATGGTCGTTCAAGGACCCTTGGATTATAACCTACTCCTTGGACGAGACTATATATATTGCATGGGAGCCATCATCTGCTCACTCTTTAGAGTAATGTGTTCTCCGCATGAAGGAAGAGTGGTCAAGCTCATTGACCAACTTTTCCTTCATGCGGAAAACACATTACTCTAAAGAGTGAGGAGACGATGGCTCCCACGCAATATATATAGTCTCGTCCAAGGAGTAGGTTATAATCCAAGGGTCCTTGAACGACCATCACGTTCATTTGAACGGTCTTCCCTTTCAATGTTATGGGCACATTGGGGAGGATCCCTAAAGGTCGACTCGTTCCTTTATCAAAGCCTGATAGATTTCTCATTTCAGGCAAAAGCGCTGGCGAACCAAGCACTTTCCAAGCAATGGAGGAAAGGATACTCATAGATTCCCCCTCATCAATGATAGTGCCGCTGAATGTCAAGGGAAACACTGGTTACCTGCGCTGAGCGAGAGTTGACATGTGGCAAGTTCATTCCACGAGGTGTCAAAACCCAGGAAGCTTCCAAAATCTTCCTCAATGACACTTCCCTCAAGGAATTCGACTGGTGATGATTAAGAGGTTCCAAATCTCCAAGTGGAAGCAAGAACCTCCAAGTGGAATCAAGAACTGACAGAGGGAGAGGACACTAGTCAGATCTCAAGCTGACTCATCCTCTCTCCAAACATCTATATATGGATCTCTCCTCCATGAGATCTAGAGGCTGGAATTTTGTTATTGCAAAGAATTGTCGTTGGTTTGAGATTGGAATCATTGGGTGCTTAATGCTTTGAAGGGGGTGAAGATATGAATTCCATTTGCTGGGAAGGAGATGCTGGATTGGAGCCCTCTGGGTTGTATCTCTTCCTGAACCTTGTTATTCATCAATAAAGCTATCTTGGTTTCTCCTATATACTGATGTATCTTTGATGTATGATTGCATTAGTATGTTTAGTTTATTTCTAATCCTGAACTAGTTACGAATATGAATCCATGTCTTGTGTAGTGTTCTCTTCTTGTGATCTTGCAGAAACCTCTTGAAGCTGGGCGAGAGAGAAGGCAAGTAGCTGGGAACTCTCCAAGAGAAGAGAAACTGGATCGAGGGACAAACGGAAGACACCGGTTAGTCCATCTATCTCTCTTCATTCTTAATTCATAAAGGAAGAATACTAGAATAACTGTCTCTGTTTGTTGCTCAGGCACTGTCACACCTTAGGCGGATAGGATCGTCCTGCATAGGCATTTTTCCCCACAACAAATTGGCGACTCCACTGGGGAAAAATGCCTATGCAGGACAATCCTATCCACCTAATGTGTGACAGTGCCTTAGCAACAAACATAGACATCTATTGTAGTATTCTTCCTTTATGAATTAAGAATGAAGAGAGATAGATGGACTAACCGGTGTCTTCCGTTTTTCCCTCGATCTGGCTTCTCTTCTCTTGGAGAGTTCCCAGCTACCTGCCTTCTCGCTCGCCCAGCTTCAAGAGGTTTCTGCAAGATCACAAGAAGAGAACACTGCACAAGACATGGATTCATATTCATAACTAGTTCAGGATTAGAAATAAACTAAACATACTAATGCAATCATACATCAAAGATACAACAGTATATAGGAGAAACCAAGATAGCTTTATTGATGAATAACAAGGTTCAGGAAGAGATACAACCCAGAGGGCTCCAATCCAGCATCTCCTTCCCAGCGAATGGAATTCCTATCTTCACCCCCTTCAAAGCATTAAGCACCCAATGATTCCAATCTCAAACCAACAACAATTCTTTGCAATAACAAAATTCCAGCCTCTAGATCTCATGGAGGAGAGATCCATATATAGATGTTTGGAGAGAGGATGAGTCAGCTTGAGATATGACTAGTGTCCTCTCCCTCTGTCAGTTCTTGATTCCACTTGGAGGTTCTTGCTTCCACTTGGAGATTTGGAACCTCTTACTCATCACCAGTCGAATTCCTTGAGGCAAGTGTCATTGAGGAAGATTTTGGAAGCTTCCTGGGTTTTGACACCTCGTGGAATGAACTTGCCACATGTCAACTCTCGCTCAGCGCAGGTAGCCAGTGTTGCCTTTGACATTCAGCACAGGTAGCCAGTGTTGGCTTTGAAATTCAGCGCAGACAGCTAGTGGAGCCACTGAATTGATCCTGAATTGACTTGTTTTTGAGCAGTTTCTGGTGGAGAACTTCTGTGAATTGCTGTGGTTTGTTAGCCTTGTTCCTCTAGGGGTAAGAACAACATGTTTAGGGACTTTGGATCCCTTAGATTATGTACATTTCATGCTCAATGCTGTAAGGCACAAAAATGTCTATAACAGTTGCCCCCTAAAGTATGAGGTCGTTTATCGGGTGAAATGCTTTATCAGGGGGATCCGAAGTTCATCCAATGTTGGGAGGAGACCTGTAATAAGATACAATACAATACATTATTTTTATACTGCTTTCATGATCTAGCTAAGGTGGGCATTCCCATGCTCAGCTTTATAAATTCATTTTTCTATACATAGAATAGACAATCGTGTGATGGTAGACTGATAATTTTGATGAAATTATCATCCTTTGAGTAGGATGATTATCTGCTGCAATGATGTACATGTCAATGTCTTTATCTTTTCTGAATATATATCGCAGCCCAGATGGATGAAACTAGATCCGGGGTCTTCAAACTCGTTCGATCTTCACTCTAAGTACAAGTCGATCCATGTGAGAAATGTTTTGAAGTCGAACATGGAAAGACATCGCTTGATTACCGGTCAATGAGGTAAACCGTTAACAAGCGCGAGAGGAATCACCGATAATGATAATGACCCTCAAGGTACTACAGTACAATTCACGTGGTGCGAATAAAGGACTTGGCATCGAACACCACGCAAAATCTTTCGGTCGAAGGTCATTGATGTATACCTGTCGCCGGAAGTGAGAAACTTGCCATTGAGGCATGCAAGCTTCAAAGTACTGAAGGGGTTGTTCCTAGATCAACTTCTTGGATAATGAGCTGATGTTGACAAGAAGCGATCCGTCAAAGGAGGGCCATAATGAATCCCACATCAGTGACACGGAACGGAGGTAATGATTTTGATGGAGGTGAAAATGATCTGTGACATATGATTCAGGGTGGCGACCACGAAAGGATGAAGGATAATGTACGGCAGTGGATGGGATACGGTTGACTTTTCTGAACGATTTCTCTTGAACATATGGCGACACTGATGCGATGGATTGGTAGCATTACCCCAAATATGGATGGTATGGCGAGACCATGGATGTGACCGGTGAATGAAACAACCCAACCCGATTGTGGTACGGAGGAAAAGTGTCATGTTCAAGAGCGACTTGCTACCATCAAAGTTTTCTTTAGTTTCTCCCAAATTTTCCCCAGTCATTGCTGACCGGTACCTCTTTATTTTTGTCAAGCTTGAGGAGGATAACATATGCTTGTTCTATAACTTGCCCTTCGGGCAAGCCCATCGCTATGTTTTAACGAGCCTAGCGATAGTGAAACTCGTTCTCGTCTAAAGACAATTTTGTCGCTATTTAATGATTTTAACGAGTCTAACGACAAGGATAACTCGGTCCTTTTCATTTTTAGAGAGTCTGAAAAGGTACATAAAGTTAACTCCAAAAGTCCTTTTTCGTCATCTAATCCCTTAAGTCTGAAAAAGTATAAAACAATACAGAAGGGATGAGTTTTCGATAGTTTTAACGAGCCGAATAAAACAAGCGCTCGATCTTTTTGTGTAATAATCCCTCAGGTCCAAAAAGATTAAAATCTAGAGGAGGGATAGCACTTCCTGTCCCTTTAACGAGATGGAAGGCCAAGGACCCGGCAATCTTTTCATAGGTTAGCAGCTGATTCCAGTTATAGGTTGGAATTTTCTAATCACGGCAGTGTCACAAGGATGGCTAGTGAAATCACTCTTCACAGCTGTTCCTCAAAATGGGTAAACAAACATATGGAGGTGAACGATCGGCCAATGGAAAAGTGGAGGTGACGGTGCAAACACAACCAAGGCTTTAACGACTGATAATATTACATTCACTGTGGTTATTTACTGGGATAGTTCATTTTTTAACGAGCTTAAATGTGGGTGGAAACATTTGCTCGATTTGATGTTTATTTTTTAACGAGCATGAACTATACGATAAAACTGCTCGGATCTTGCGTTTATTTTTTAACGAGCATGAACTGTGTGGTAAAACTGCTCGAATCTTGCGTTTGTTTTTTAAAGAGCATGAACTGTGTGCTAAAACTGCTCGATTATACCAGTCATATGATAAGAGTGTGTCATGGAGATTCTATTTTTTATGGAGCTTCATCTCACTAATCTTTGCCCCGCATCCTTTCTTTATGCAAGTTAGGAAACGGCTAACCCAAAAAACAGATAAATAACCGCTCTTTGCTTGCACTCCAAAAGGTTTGCATGCCCCCAGGTATAAAG
Source organism: Pinus tabuliformis (assembly GCA_031772625.1). NCBI lineage: Eukaryota > Viridiplantae > Streptophyta > Pinopsida > Pinales > Pinaceae > Pinus > Pinus tabuliformis. The sequence continues at coordinate 1,145,880,436 of CM062813.1, read as the reverse complement.
TACGATTTCAAGGTTACCCCTACTTCATTTTCGTCAAAACATTCGTTTCACCGAGAGAGGCCTACCTCTTTCAGGTTACCCAAAGATTGTCTCGTTCGCGGCCACGAATAAAACACTTCCTCGGCGATGTCTATCGAAATAGACAAAGGTGAGCGATGTATCTTGCCAACTCACATAACTTTGACAAAAGAATCTTATTCTAGAATAACCCTCTTCCTAGACGGACGGGGTACAGACTAGTCATATTCTCCCGTGGAAACCTACTCTATACCCAAAGTTTCCCTGCCGAAGCAGACCAGGCCGCATGCCCCCTGGGTTCCAGTCATATCCTCCTGGATTACTCGCGCTCATCAGGAGGACGGACCGTGGGTTGAGACACTTCTTGCGTGAATAGACCATTTAGGGATGGCATATGACTATTTGCAATGCGTGATCCGGGAAATGAAAGTTGGTCCATGAGCTTGACCATTGTTCCTTCATGCGGAAAACACATTACTCAAAAGAGTGAGGAGACGATGGCTCCCATGGAATATATATAGTCTCGTCCAAGGAGTAGGTTATAATCCAAGGGTCCTTGAACGACCATCACGTTCATTTGAACGGTCTTCCCTTTCAATGTTATGGGCACATTGGGGAGGATCCCTAAAGGTCGACTGGTTCCTTTATCAAAGCCTGATAGATTTCTCATTTCATATTTTACGAGTCGGATGAAAAGAGCTTAAAGAAGACTCGTCTTTTGAGGAACGAGTGATGAAACAGGTTAGCAGCTGATTCCAGGTACAGGTTGGAATTTTCCAATCACGGTAGTGTCACAAGGATGGCTAGTTAAATCACTCTTCGTAGCTGTTCCTCAAAATGGGTAAACAAACATATGGAGGTGAACGATCGGCCAATGGAAAAGTGGAGGTGACGGTGCAAACACGACCAAGGCTTTAATGGCTGATAATATTACATTCACTATGGTTATTTGCTAGGATAGTTCATTTTTTAACAAGCTTAAACGCGCATGGAAACATTTGCTCGATTTGATGTTTATTTTTTATCGAGCATGAACTATACGATAAAACTGCTCGGATCTTGCGTTTATTTTTTAATGAGCATGAACTGTGTGCTAAAACTGCTTGAATCTTGCGTTTATTTTTTAATGAGCATGAACTGTGTGCTAAAATTGCTCGATTATACCAGTCATATGACAAGAGTGTCTCATTGAGATTCTATTTTTTATGGAGTGAGGAGACGATGTTGGTCCTATTCGTCCAGCAGTTCGCCCAAGAGTGCCAGTTGCTGCCCCATCATGGGAGACTGCTGGGAGGGTTATTCTTCATGACCTTGATGTGGCCGAGACCCTTACAGCTGTGAAGGAGTAGGTTGAGAGCCTTACTCTCGGCATTCCCGATGTGAGGATTGATGAGTTACCCTTACAGTTGCAGCGGCATACTACTGGTGTGCCTAGACGATGGAAATGTCTATAACTCCAAAAGTCCTTTTTCGTCATCTAATCCCTTAAGTCCGAAAAAGTATAAAACAATACAGAAGGGATGAGTTTTCGATAGTTTTAACGAGCCGAATAAAAAAAGCACTCGATCTTTTTGTGTAATAATCTCTCAGGTCCAGAAAGATTAAAATCTAGAGGAGGGATAGCACTTCCTGTCCCTTTAACGAGCTGGAAGGCCAAGGACTCGGCAATCTTTTCATATTTTACGAGTCAGATGTGAAGAGCTTAAAGAAGACTCGTCTTTTGAGGAACGAGTGATGAAACAGGTTAGCAGCTGATTCCAGGTACAGGTTGGAATTTTCCAATCATGGCAGTGTCACAAGGATGGCTAGTGAAATCACTCTTCGCAGTTGTTCCTCAAAATGGGTAAAAAAACATATGGAGGTGAACGATCGGCCAATGGAAAAGTGGAGGTGACGGTGCAAACAAGACCAAGGCTTTAACAGTTGATAATATTACATTCACTGTGGTTATTTACTGGGATAGTTCATTTTTTAACGAGCTTAAATGCGGGTGGAAACATTTGCTCGATTTGATGTTAATTTTTTTAACGAGCATGAACTATACGATAAAACTGCTCAGATCTTGCGTTTATTTTTTAACGAGCATGAACAGTGTGCTAAAACTGCTCGACTATACCAGTCATATGATAAGAGTGTCTCATTGAGATTCTATTTTTTATGGAGCTTCATCTCACTAAGCTTTGCCCCGCATCCTTTCTTTATGCAAGTTAGGAAACGGCTAACCCAAAAAACAGATAAATAACCGCTCTTTGCTTGCACTCCAAAAGGTTTGCATGCCCCCAGGTATAAAGTAAGATTTCAAGGTTACCCCTACTTCATTTCCGTCAAAACATTCGTTTCACCAAGAGAGGCGTACCTCTTTCAGGTTACCCAAAGATTGTCTCGTTCGCGGCGACGAATAAAACACTTCCTCGGCGATGTCTATCGAAATAGACAAAGGTGAGCGACGTAGCCCGCCAACCCACATAACTTTGACAAAAGAATCTTATTCTAGAATAACCCTCTTCCTAGACGGACGGGGTACAGACTAGTCATATTCTCCCGCGGAAACCTACTCTATACCCAAAGTTTCCCTGCTGAAGCAGACCAGGCCGCATGCCCCCTGGGTTCCAGTCATATCCTCCCGGATTACTCGCGCTCATCAGGAGGATGGACCGTGGGTTGAGACACTTCTTGCGTGAATAGACCATTTAGTGATGGCATATGACTATTTGCGATGCGTGATCCGGGAAATGAAAGTTGGTCCACGAGCTTGACCACTCTTCCTTCATGTGGAAAACAAATTACTCTAAAGAGTGAGGAGACGATGGCTCCCATGCAATATATATAGTCTCGTCCAAGGAGTAGGTTATAATCCAAGGGTCCTTGAACAACCATCACGTTCATTTGAACGGTCTTCCCTTTCAATGTTATGGGCACATTGGGGAGGATCCCTAAAGGTCGACTGGTTCCTTTATCAAAGCCTGATAGATTTCTCATTTCAGGCAAAAGCGCTTGCGAACCAAGCGCTTTCCAAGCAATAGAGGAAAGGATACTCACAGATGCCCCCTCATCAATGATGGTGCCAACCATTACCATTCTGTATATTTGAACGATAATTCTGAATGGTAAGCTTGCTGGCAACCGGGGTCTGCCTAGTTGGTTCCAGTCGAACGAGACAACTAGGTTGCTTGGTAGTGGGACCGAATGGACGGCCGGGTATGACTCTGACGAAGTTCCTTCCTGCGATAAAGGAATGGGCAAATTGTCCCCTTGTTCGTCGGAGTCTGTGTTGATGAAGAGAATTTGGACGGTGTCGTCTTTATTCTCCTCTGTGATGGTATCATTCGAAGATAGAGCCTCTGAAGGCAAAACCGGGTCAACTGCCGTCTCAACCTCTTGACTTTCGTAAGGTATGGATTCAGACGGTTCATCTTCAATGATAGGTGCTTCGGTTGACCGCCTGGGTGGGCCAGCCGGGTTCTCAACTAGTGAAGGACTTGGCAGGAGTTTTTGATATCCAGGAGGAAGTTGCACTGGTAAAACGGGCGATCTTCCAAAACTCTTTTAGCCTCGACTAATAAGGGAAAACGGTGGATTGCATGGTCGCCTTCACACAGTTTGCAGGGAAATCTAGTTTTCCCTCTCTGTCCTGTGGCTTCACTTTCACTATTTGACAGTGAGCAGTCAACATGGCTATCAGAGGTTGACGCTACCGAATTGTGCAAACGGGAAGACCAGTCCCTTAGTATCCGAGGGATGTAGGGACAATCCCTGTGGAAGTGGTCTCCCTTGCATATGACACATGGCGATTTAGGCCTAGTCAGTGTTGTGTGTGGATTTTTGTCAGACGACACTTGTTTGCCCCCAGTCGCTTTTGGCTCCTTCTTCTTCTTCTCTTTCTTCTTATTTTCCTTCTTCTCCTTAGGAAATTGGTTTTTTGTTTTACCAGTTCCATCAAGCGAAGAGGAAGGAGGAGAGGAAGAGTTAGATGAAGTAGAAGGCTGGTTGGTAACTCTGGTCTGGTCTAACTGTTGATTCGACTGTTCAGGAATAGTGGTGTTTTGAACGACATTGGTTGAAAAGAGCCAGACCGACAAGCCAATTGTCAGTCCTGGAAGCGACAATGTGGCCATATGGGGCGCACCAACATCTCCCCAAGAGGAGAAGGGACTAGGATTTCCACCAAGGGGACTTCCTTGGTTGGTGTGCCCCATTTTTTCAACCTAAAGATCAACGCAGGAATAAAGGGTGATTGTTCCGTTTAAAATAAATTTTTAATGACGCTTAGACACAACTTGCTTTTTCAATTTTAAAGAGTCGAGAAAAAGCTAAAGATGACTCTAGTCTCCTTTGATGTTTTAACGAGCCCGAAGTGACAAATGCTCGGATGGACATTTTCCGTTATAGAGTCTGAAAAAGGCCAAAAGGAACTGCTCTGGAGTTCTAGGCATAGGGTGTGCCAAACTTCTCGCAAAACCACAGAATACTTTTTAGGGTACGGGCGGTCGATCTTCCTGAATGCTGTGTTCAGTGCATTGCGATCAGTAGGGCGGCCGACACGGCTTCCTAAGGATAAAGGTTTTATGCCTATAGGGGTCTCCCAATATATACGCGACAGTATGTTGGAGCACAATCTGTACTGGCGCTATCGTCCCTCAGGAGGAATCACCCACCATCCACGAGATCGACAGTCACCAGGCTTTACGACGCCGGAACACGTCTCTAGCATAGACCTCTATGTTGTGCGTTATGTTGCAAAGCGTTGTTAAGTTCATTCAATTTATTTTAGGTTGATCTTTTTTAAAAAGTTTTCCTTTCGAGGTTCACCACGAGATATATGATACAATTCCTAAATGCATTCTAAAGATGATAAGAAAGCTTTATATCTTTTCAACTTTGAAAATCCTAGCTACTAAGGGAAACGAAAGACACCATCTTTTCTCAAAGAGAAATCAACACACTCTAATGCACATTTCCTAAATCAAACATGCAAACTATCAAGATGAAAATGCACAATGCAGGTGTTTGTTTTCCGCTTTCTTAGTATTGATGCCTACAAAGAAAGCTTTTTGTACAACTTTGAATTTGCTTTTAAATGATAAATACAAACAAGTTTACTATTTCCGAAATCAGAGAGGGTAGAAGTGATTACAACACTTAACAATTTTCGAAATGAAGACTTGTTTCGACACTTAAAAGAGACAAATTCAAACCAATAAGCAAAAGAAAATGTATAATCAACTGTAAACAGCCAATGAACTCTCTCCTAAGAGCACAACCAACAGATTTGAATCAAAGGCTACAGGATGATTATTTCACTCATGCAAAGGAAAACTGTAAATGATGCCACAAACACATAAAAACACTCACAATCTTTTTGTACAAAAGGAGGCGGAATTTAAGCAGAGAAAAGGAGTTATCAGATTGGTACCTATGCTGGTTACAGGCTGCAAAAATCAGAGATCAAAACAAGGCAAAATAGAGCAGAGAACCCCAGCTGCACAAGGCCAAACTGGTTCAGCGCAACCTCAACACAGGGGTTTTGACATTCACCGCAGGTAGCCTTCACGGGACCTGCGTTGAAATGCAGAATCCCTTCACAGGGTCTGCGCTGAAGGAGACACTCTCGTTTCTCACTGGGTTCTAGGTCACAGATTGCTATTTAATCTACTGTTTCAGGTCAAATAAAAGCAACAAGCAAGGTGCAATCAAAGGGATGCTTTGAGGGAGTACTAAGATCTATCACAAAGGATCATCAAATCATTTGTGAGTCCATTGTTCAGATCATAGACAAGTCCAGTGATCGGATCAAAGCAGCAATTGTCTACTTTGCATCTGGGAGTAGCAGATGTAGTTCGATTGTTGCTGTCAAGTCTATGAAATAAACAATGATGGAAACACAAATAAAATGAATAAAGAGATATCCCCAGTGGAGTCACCAATTTGTTGTGGGGAAAAATGCCTATGTAGGACGATTGATCCAGGTGGATGTTGGTGGCCACCCACCAACCCATTTGGACCCCCACAACTGTCTCTTTCAGTCTTTTCAGTTTCCTAAATTACAACACAGCTTACTATTTTTAGCAGTTTTTCGGGTCCTGAACTTCCGGAGCTGTTTTGAGGCCCTAAACGACGTTTTTTGGGAAATTTGGGGGCAACATGGATCCATGGACCGATGTTGCCCTTCCCAAAGTGGTAGTACTCGGATAGATCTTTCTAACGAGCTATCATACGCGTCAAACGGAGATCGTATGCCAAAGTTACGACCCCGGGAAATTGATGTACCAATTTACCCAAACGGGGCCCACAATTTGGCGTTTCATCTTCTAGGGTTAGGTTTCGGGATGTGAAGGGTTTTCCATTGTTTCTCAACAATAAATAGGCCTTTGAGCCTCATTGTAACACAGTTCGGAATAGTTCAGAGGCATGTAGCCGCACATCTCTTCTCAGAGATAAGCTACCATCGCCCTAGCTGGTTTCTTTCCATTTCTGTTTGTAAGCATATTTCAGTATTTTACAGTAGTGAAATGAAGTATTATTTCCACTGCATCTTTGTGTATATGGTTATCGCATCTCTGTATTTATGGTTATCTCTGTAATCTATTGCATTCCTGTTTAAATTTGGATCAACGATCCTATCAACCTAAGGTGTGACAGTGCCTTAGCAACAAATAGAGACAACTATTCTAGTATTCTTCCTTTATGAATTAACAATGAAGAGAGATAGATGGACTAACTGGTGTCTTCCATTTGTCCCTCGATCCGGTTTCTCTTCTCTTGGAGAGTTTCCAACTACTTGCCTTCTTGCTCACCCAGCTTCAAGAGGTTTCTGCAAGATCACAAGAAGAGAACACTACACAAGACATGGATTCATATTCATAACTAGTTCAGGATTAGAAATAAACTAAACATACTAATGCAATCATACATTAAAGATACAACAGTATATAGGAGAAACCAAGATAGCTTTATTGATGAATAACAAGGTTCAGGAAGAGATACAACCCAGAGGGCTCCAATCCAGCATCTCCTTCCCAGCAAATGGAATTCCTATCTTCACCCCCTTCAAAGCATTAAGCACCCAATGATTCCAATCTCAAACCAACAACAATTCTTTGCAATAACAAAATTCCAGCCTCTAGATCTCATGGAGGAGAGATCCATATATAGATGTTTGGAGAGAGGATGAGTCAGCTTGAAATCTGACTAGTGTCCTCTCCCTCTGTCAGTTCTTGATTCCACTTGGAGGTTCTTGCTTCCACTTGGAGATTTGGAACCTCTTACTCATCACCAGTCGAATTCCTTAAGGCAAGTGTCATTGAGGAAGATTTTGGAAGCTTCCTGGGTTTTGACACCTCGTGGAATGAACTTGCACATGTCAACTCTCGCTCAGCGTAGGTAGCTAGTGTTGCCTTTGAAATTCATCGCAGGTAGCCAGTGTTGGCTTTGACATTCAGTGCAGATAGCTAGTGGAGCCACTGAATTGATCCTGAATTGACTTGTTTTTTAGCAGTTTTTGGTGGAGAACTTCTGTGAATTGCTGTGGTTTGTTAGCCTTTTCCTCTAGGGGTAGGAACAACATGTTTAGGGACTTTGGATCCCTTAGATTATGGACATTTCATGCTCAATGCTGTAAGGCACAAAAATGTCTATAACAGACTCAACCGCAATCGCCAACTGGTGGGGCGACACAGGTCCAGACGGGTACAATTACCCCACACCTTGGTCCAACGGTTAGTATAGCGAAACAACACATGGCTTCTCAACCATGGCTGGTGCAATACCAACAACCACAATTCCAACAAGTATACCAAGGTTCTGAGCAATAAATCTTTGCGAACAGTGGACAGCCGTACATTCAAAACGGTCAAAATCAACCATTTTACAATGGTCATGTCCACCAACCTTATCAGTCATATCAGCATCAAATGCATTATGCTGGCATGCAAAGACCAACTGCTCAGGCAATGCCATCTTATCCTGGGTATGCTTCACCTAATCTGAATCAGCAGTTACCATTCGTGGCAAATTTAGAGTTACCTGATTTAAACCGGTTAACAAACGATCCAATTGCTTACGCCCCTTGGTGGCCAGCGATTCCACATAAACTTCCATCAGATATTCCTAAATTTAATGGAAATCCGGGAGAAAATCCATCGAATCACGTGATGACATTTCATCTATGGTGTTCATCAAACACCCTAAATGATGATTCGATAAGGCTTCGCTTCTTTCAGAGGATGTTAACGGGTCCAGAAGCAAAATGGTATATTGAATTACCTAGAGCTTCGTTCGATAACTTCAGTACCTTAGCCACAACCTTTCTAACCCATTTTCAATTACCGATAAGGTATGAAACAGGAACATAACTCCTTACCAACTTCAAACAGACAATGGCCACTCACATATCTGATCATATACATGAGTGCCGACGTCGTCGTAGGATGGTAAAAACGTACATTCCCGATCAGCTATTAGCTGAATGGTTTATCAAGTCATTACTACCTTCCATTACAGAAGATGTGGCAAAGGGGGGAGTCGTAACGGAAGAGCAAGTTATCGCTCGTGCACAATATCTAGACTTGATTTATACTCAGTCTGGCATGCTCTACGACAAAATACCTGACGCCCCTAGACCGGAATTCTCAATTCCTCCTCCTCCTAAATCGAACAATGACTCTCACGCTGGCGATGGCGTGATTGGCATGACAGACACGAAATCGACAAAGGCTACATCCAAGAAGGCCCGTAATATTTCAGATCAAAATGCAAAAGACGAACTTCTTGCTTCGGAAGTAAATGCCGTATCGACAGATAGGGGCAAAGAAACCAAACAACCAGGAAGCAAGAAGAAAGGCAAAGGGAAGAAGAAGAAACAGGATGAATCATCACCTGAAAAATCTTCTTCAAACCCTCCTGGAAATAGGAAACCAAAAAATCCATGCTATATATGCGATGAGGATCATTGGACCGCAGATTGTCAACACAGAGCTGAGCTTAAGAAATTCTTTAAAAGTTCGAAAACCTCAGCTGTGTTAACTAATCCGTTCCCAAATCCAGGAGCAAATCTAGTTGAGAGTGGAAATGCTTCCCCGTCTCAAGTGCTAATGTTGTCGATTTCGAAACAGCAGAATGATGTTTTGATTTCGAGAAGGAACAAAGATTACGGGAATCCGCAGCTGTCGAACGACAAGGATAAACATCAACCAAGTAGTTCGACAACAACTTCGACAGAAGTTGTACCACCCACCATTCCTGAATTGACAATAAAACCGCCGAAGGGAGTAGTACACAAGTCGACATTTAATCCCCGTGCTAGAGCGGCGCAGCATTATAACATAGTGGAAGATTTGGCCCAATCGCCATCCGCTATGTCGACTCTTGGAGTACTACAAAATTGCCCATCCCAAATGCAGGCTTTGTTATCAGCCATTGGTGGGATTGATCCTAAGTATTCCAATCTTGTATCCTTCGACCACAAAGGATACAATCCTTAGTTACCGGCTGAACTAGCTTTCCTTGTTCAAGTGAAAGCCCTCAACAAAACTGTTCATCGAACAATTATTGATGAGGGGGCATCTACATGCATTATGTTGATGAGTTGCTGGAAAACTTTAGGATCTTCAACATTGTCGCGATCTGCGACGACGTTAAAAGCATTCGACGGAAGGATATATACCCCATATGGTATCCTAAATAACTTGAAAGTTGAACTAGGGGGAAAAACGGTAGAAATAGATGTTGAAGTCATCGATTGGAATCTTGATTAAAACATCCTACTAGGAAGATCATGGATATATGCCATGGCAGCTGTTGTGTCGACCTATTTTAGAAAGATTGCATTTCCCTTTCAAGGAGGGATTACAATCGTCGATCAACAAAACTTCCTCCCCAATGGTTCTCAAGTTACAGGAAGCATTCCCATGATCCATGGAAGTCCCCATTCGCTTCAAAATATCGGAGTAGGCCTACTAAAAGATCTTATACTAATGGGAACTTTCGCTCTTCCACCTCTAATCAATCTGGCAGAAGTAGCGTCGATAGGAACCTGCAATATGATATCTTCCACAAAGATCTCAGAAAATGATATCAACATGGATCATGCAATGGTTTTTCCCCCAAGCCCAATAGAAATATTATAGCAATCAATGTTTCTAGCATGGGAGGCAAACCCAAATCAACGCTCATCAAGCGTTTGGATAGATAGGTCTAGAGAATATGGTACTCCTTCAGATCCTCTAGAGAATATGGTGCTTCTTCAGATCCTTGGTCGCAAATGCATGTCACCAACGAAGGAATTCTCCAAGCTATGGTAGTTGAAGGAGCACCATGGAATGATTCCCACCATCGTTCCCTTCTTCCGGATTGTGAAGAAGAGACTCAACATGACCTTTATCATCCCTCAGTATTTGATTTTCTTTCAAATACTGTAAATACGGTGGATTCCGAGTGAAACTTATCCAACATTGAAGAAACTATAGCCATAAATATCTCGACTAAAACAGATGTTGTAGAGAATATTTATGTTGGCAAATGTTGTTCTCCTTCAGAACTGGAAATATATAACGCTCTTTTTCGCGAATTCAGAGATGTATTTGCTTGGTCATACAGTGAAATGCCAGGCATCGACTCGAGTATCGTTGAACATGAAATTAAGATGTATCCAGATGTCAAACTGGTATGAAAACGACTAAGGCAGGTGCACCACAAGAAAGCCGCTGCCATTAAGGCAGAAGTTGAAAAACTTCTCCATGCTGGTTTCATCTACCCGGTTCCTCTAACCGATTGGGTATCGAATATTGTCCCTGTTATGAAGAAACAGGGGACGATTAGAGTGTGTGTCGATTATAGGGATGTAAATCAAGCTTGTCCAGAAGACAACTACCCTACACCCTTCATCGACCGGATAATTGATGAATGCGCCGGATGCGAAATCTTTTCATTCATGGATGGATTTTCCGGGTATAATCAAATAAATATCCATCCACAGGACCAGTCAAAGACTGCATTCATTTGTCCGTGGGGCACATTCGCGTATCAAAAATTACCCTTTGGTTTAAAGAACGCATGGGTGACGTTTCAGAGGGCAATGAATTATGCCTTCCATGACATCAAAAAGATCATTCAACCATACCTCGACGACCTTCCAGCTCATTCACGAAAGCGGATTGATCATCCGCAGCATTTAAGAGTGATATTTCTACGTTTCCGACACTACAAGATATGACTCAATCCACACAAATGTGTATTTTGCGTCAGTTCTGGTCGTTTACTTGGCTTTGTAGTCTCCAAGGACGGGATTTGTCTCGACCCGTGCAAGGTCCAAGCAATCATAAATTTGCCTCCAGCTTCAAATTTGCTTCAGATTCAGAAACTCCAAGGGAAAGCAAACTTTCTGAGGAGGTTCATTCCAAATTACGCCGAACTTGCTAAAGGTTATACACGTCTTTTGAAAAAGAAGGTACCCTTTGTCTGGGATCAGGTCGCGCAAGCTTCCTTTGATGCTTTAAAAGATTCCCTAATGAAAGCATCTTTAATGTACACCCCCGATTATCAAAGAGATTTTAACCTATATCTGGCTGCAGCAGATACAACCATCGCAATGGTTTTAGTTAAAGAAGTCAATGGAATTGAACATCCTATATATTATTTAAGTAAGAACTTAAATGATACAGAAAGCAAATATTCTTATGTTGAAAAACTAGCGCTTGCAGCTGTTCAAGCGATACAAAGATTTCGACACTATGTCCTCTTTCGGAAAACTACCATTCTATCTGATTGCAACCCCATGACTTATATATTGTCGCGACAGTTGCTAGGGGGAAAATATTAAAAATGGATAGCGATCCTTCAAGAGTTTGATCTGGAATTTGTGAAATCCAAATCAAAGAAAGCTCTAGTTTTTGCAGAATTATTATGCGATCTCCATCATCGTCCAACGATGAAACATCCGAAGAATCAATCGTGGATGAAAAATTGTTTCTAATATCTACAAGCAATGAATGGTATGGAGATATAATAATTTATCTCCAAACCCAAAAGTTTAGGCCTAACACCTCACACTCTGAACAAAAACGTATTCGATACAAAGCAAAAGACTACATGATCGTCGGTGATACACTTTACCGTCGTGGTATCGATACAGTTCTGAGAAGGTGCCTCACCCATGAGGAGGCCGAAAAAGCCCTGAATGAGTGTCATTCAGGAGCTTATGGGGGGCATCAATCTAAATATGCTACAGCACAAAAAATATTACGAGCTAGATACTTCTAGCCAACAATGTTCAAAGATTGCATAAACGCAGTCAGAAGTTGCCATGCTTGTCAAATTTTTGATAGCAAAACTAGAAGACCACCCGCACCTATATAGCCAATAGTTTTTGTTGGTCCGTTCGCCAAATGGGGCATCGATTTCATGACATGTAACCCCACCTTGACCGGGGGGCATGGGTATATCATAGTCGCAGTTGACTATTTTACCAAATGGGTCGAAGCGACGCCTACATTAGATAATACTGGTGAAATAGCTGCCCTTTTCTTTTTCAATCATGTAGTTGCCAGATTCGGCGTACCACAGGCTATAGTCACAGATCATGGATCGCATTTTCACAATCACATGATGCTCGAATTAGCTTCCAAACTAGGATTGTCTCACGACAGCTCTACTCCGTATTATCCACAAGCCAACGGACAAGTTGAAGTGATCAACAAGGTCCTGAAGTGCATGTTGCAAAGGATGATCAGAGTTCACAAAAGAAGGTGGCACCTAATCCTGTACTCAGCCTTGTGGGCTTACCGAACATCGATAAGGAATGCAACCGGGTTCACACCCTTCCAACTGGTATATGGCCTGGAAGCAGTCTTACGAGTCAAGTGTGAAATCTCGTCTCTTAAACTCGCAATCGATCTCCTCCCCAGAACTTCAGAAGAAGAGGCTCGTTTCTTGGAATTAATCCAATTGGATGAAACCCGTCCTGGTGCCGCTTTGGCTAACGAAACCCATAAGAAGCAAGTCAAGGTGCAGTTCGACAAAAATGTCAAACCCCGTGTCTTCCTAGAAGGTGACTTGGTCTTGCTTTATGACCAAGAATCCGATAAATTGGGAGCAGGTAAATTTAAGTCTTTATGGATGGGCCCCTATATTGTTAAACGAGTGTTGGGAAAAGGAGCCTACGAGTTAATGGATTATGACGGAGTTCCACTGGCGCAACCTCGTAATGGGTTGTACTTCAAGCATTACTATGCTTAAATAGTAACCAATATGCTTTTGTTTTATTTTGTTTTCGCTAAAGTGTTTGTTTTGGTTGAGTAATCCACCCTTTTACATTTATTGCAGATGTCAAACCTTTTGGAGACATGTATTGGATATGCCGACGGAGCGAGTCGTAGTTCGCAGAACCTGTCCTCCGCAGCCTGGGCCATTTTTTATCCAAGCGGTGAGTTAGTAAGTTTCAGAGGTGTATGTATTGGTCAATCAACGAATAACATCGCTGAGTATAGCACGTTGATAGAACTTCTCTCTGATGCCATCACCCATGGTATACGCCGACTAATTGTCAGGCTAGACTCACAACTCGTAATACTACAACTCAATGGTATATATTCCGTCCGAAACCCAGCTATTTATCGCATGTTCCTAAGGGTTAAGATTTTGGAAAGACAATTTGATCTTATTCAATACCAACATATTTCCAGAAACTTAAACACATTAACCGACTCATTAGCAAACTATGTGTTAGATAGACATTTGCAACATTTATAAAAAGAAACACATCATCAATGTTTTACATGTGGATCATATAGCTCAACCAAAATAAAGCCCCGAAAATCAAAATATATATAGTTGTTTATGGTTTACATATAATGTTCTGTAACCAAGATAAAATCGGTCACATGACCCAAAAACTCAAAATGCTAGGGGGCACCCTAGTCTAATGATGGTCGTGATAGCAAGTCACAGCCTGTGCGATCATGCGTAAGAGACGCGTCCATCGTCTAGGTACACCAGTAGTATGCCGCTGTAACTGCAAAGGTAGCTCGTCGATCCTCACATTTGTCTTACCGAGAGTCAGGCTCTCAACCTGCTCCTGCACAGCTGTGAGAGTCTCGGGCACATCAAGGTCACGAAGAATAACCCTCTCGGCGGCCTCTCCTGCTGGGGCAACAGCTGGCACTCTCAGGCAAACTACTGGACGAACAGGACCAACATCTGCATGTACACATGAGTTTGATTAAAGTCTTGATAGAATAAAGCACAAGGACATTATAAACAAAAACAGTAAACAACAATATGGTCAGAGATTTTACCAATAGCACCCCACTGCTCGCCCTCTGGCAGTACTAAATCTGGATCACCCCGGAAGTCCATACGAGCATATGGATACTCAGCATAAACCATCTCCTGACGATCAAACCACCTGAAGAAGGTATCAGAAAATGAAATCTGAGACTGGCCAGCATGCCTAGACATATGGTCAACCCATCTCTGCATACGTGGTTCAGTAGGAGAAGGTAAGTCGAGTGCAATGTACTGCGGCTGCATCAGTGGTATCTTCTCCAAGGCAAAGGGGGTCAAAATAGAACCGAACCCAAAGTTCTTCAACCTCCCGTTCTTGATCTTGGTTAACTGATCTTTCATCACAAGAATTACTGCGTCGCACCAATTGAATACTTTCAGTTGGAGGCATTCCAAGGCACGCTGCATATAGGATCTGTTGGCTACATGAAGAGACGCACTACCGGCCATCCTACCAAAAGTAAACAGGATATACCTAAGGGACCTGTCAGTGACATCACAGATGATGATCTTTCCGTCTTTACTCAGCTAAGACCCTTCCCTGTAATACTGGCGGACATAATCTCTCACAGAGTCACCTCCTCGGGCCGAACCTGACAAAGAGATGGGGGCACCCCGCCTCGACAAGCCAGTCAAGAAGTAGATGTCTACTGCAGTCAAGGGGATAGATTTGCCCCTAATCTGGAAAACTTGATTGATAGGATCCCAAGCATTGAGAAAATACTGTAGTAATTTGATCTGCTGTCTCATGCTAGAGATGCGGAAGAACTTCAGCAAGCCACAATTCTGCAGCGTGTTCACTGTAACTAGATCATGTAGGGCAATCATGTCCTCTTCTTCATGTTCTCATTCTCGCCATGTAAGGGTCATCTTGCTCCGAGATCTCTGAAAAACAAACAAGAGAGGAGTTAGATCCTGATTTTGATGAGAAGCAGGAAAAAAATTTCATCAAAAACTGTGCAAAAAATTCCCTTTTTGCGCCCAACGCACCTGTAGCAGTGTTCCAGCTGCGTTGAATGTCAAACTGCCTTCATACAGGCCAACTTTCAGTGCAGGTTTCGATGTACTAAGGGTGCGTTGATGGCAGAACGAACCCATCAAACCCCAGGGGCTCAGAAAAGTAGGGAATAAAGCACATAATGCAAAAAGGAAACCATGAAATGAAAGAGCTTGGGTTTAGCTCCTACCTGGTCCAAACGGCACCGAGAATCGTCCATAGAATCTCCCAAAATCAGCTGATGAAAAACGAGGGGGAAAAGGCACCTCCAAAGCTCCAACAAACCAAGTTCAAATGAAATGGTAAAATGAGAGGTAAAAAACACTTTTTGATTGCTTTTACGTAGTTCAAAGTAAAATATTAGCATTTTAATCTCATTTTCAAGCAAATATTGTTCATTTCTAACTAGTTTGATGAAGCAGTTGAAAATACAGTACTATCTTTGGAAAGACAAAGATATTTATGGTAAAAACCAAAACAAGACCATCTAATTGAGCAGTTTTAGCACATAGTTCAAGCTCGTTAAAAAATAAACATAAGACATGAGCAAATGTTTCCACCCGCGTTTAAGCTCGTTAAAAAATGAACTATTCCCCGGTAAATAACCACCGTGAATGAAGCATTTCAGCCATTAAAGCCTTGGTCGTGTTTGCACCGTCACCTCCACTTTTCCATTGGCCGATCATTCACCTCCATTTGATTGTTTACCCATTTTGAGGAACAGCTGCAAAGAGTGATTTCACTAGCCATCCTTGTGACACTGCCGTGATTGGAAAATTCCAACCCTTACCTGGAATCAGCTGCTACCCATTTTATCACTCGTTCCTCAAAAGACGAGTCTTCTTTAAGCTCTTTTCAACTGACTCGACAAATATGAAAAGATTGCCGAGTTTTGGCCTTCCAGCTCGTTAAAGAAACCGGAAGTGCTATCCCTCCTCTAGATTTTAATCTTTTTTGACTTGAGGGATTATTGCACAAAAAGATCGAGCGCTTGTTTTGTTCGGCTCGTTAAAACTATCGAAAATTCATCCCTTCTGTATTGTTTTATACGTTTTCGGACTTAAGGGATTAGATGACGAAAAATGAATTTTGGAGTTACCTTTACGTACCTTTTCAGACTCTCTGAAAATGAAAAGGACTGAGTTATCTTTGTTGTTAAACTCGTTAAAAAGATTAATAGCGACAAACTTGTCTTTAGACGAGAACGAGTTTCACTATCACTAGGCTCGTTAAAACATAGCGATGGGTTTGCCCGAAGGGAAAATTATAGAACAAGCATATGTTATCCTCCTCAAGCTTGAAAAAAATAAAGAGGTACTGGTCAGTAATGACTGGGGAAAAATTGGGAAGAAACTCAAAGAATCTTTATTGGTAGCAAGTCACTCTTGAACATGACACTTCCACTCCGTACCTGAGTCGGGTTGGGTTGTTTCATTCACCGGTCACATCACCATGGTCAAGCCATACCATCCACATTTGGGGTAAATGCTACCAATCCATCACATAAGTGTCGCCGACATGTTCAAGAGAAGTCATCCAGAGAAGTCATCCGTGTCCCATCCACTACCATACATTATACTTCATTCTTTCATGACCACTATCCTGAACCATATATCATCAGATCGTTTTCACCTCTATCAAAATCATTTGCTCCGTTCCGTGTCATTGATGTGGGATTCATCAAGGCCCTCCTTTGACGGATCGCTTCTTGTCGACATCAGCTCATTATCCAAGAAGTTGATCTAGGAACACCCCATTCAGTACTTTGAAGCTTGGATGCCTCAATAGCAAGTTTCTCACTTCCGGCGACAGGTATACATCAATGACCTTCTACCGAAATATTTTGCGTGGTGTTCGACGCCAAGTCCTTTATTCACACCACGTGAATTGTACTGCAGTACCTTGAGGGTCATCATCATTATCGATGTTTCCTCTCGCGCTTGTTAACAGTTTACATCATCGACTGGTAATCAAGCGATGTCTTTCCATGTTCGACTTCAAAACATTTCTCACATGGATCGACTTATACTTCGAGTGAAGATCGGACGAGATTGAAGACCCCGGATCTAGTTTCATCCATCTGGGCTGCGATATATATTCAGAAAAAATAAAGACATTGACATGTACGGCATTGCAGCACAGATAATCATCCTACCAAAAGGATGATGACTTCATCAGAATCATCAGTCTACCATCAGACGATTGTCTGTCCTGTGTACATAAAAATGAATTTATAAAGCTGAGCATGGGAATGCCCGCCTCAGCTAGATCATGAAAACAGTATGAAGATAATGTATTGTATTGTATCTTATTACAGGTCTCCTCCCACCATTGAAAGAACTTCGGATCCTCCTAATAAAGCATTTCACCCGATAAACGGCCTCATATTTTAGGGGGCAACTGTTATAGACATTTTTGTGCCTTACAGCTCTAAGCATGAAATGTCCATAACCAAGGGATCCTAAGTCCCTAAAAGTGTTGTTCCTACCCCTAGAGGAACAAGGTCAACCAATTACAGCTTCTCCCAGAAGTTCTCCAGCAGAAACTGCTCAGAATCAGTCAAATCAGGATCATTTCAACTGCTCCACTAGCTAGCTACGTTGCATAGCACCCAAGTACACTAGCTAGGTGCGTTGCAACACACCTAAATGCACTACCAGGGTGCGCTGAGCGGGAAATGACAAATGGCAGTGTCATTCCGCGAGGTGGACAGACAATGGAAGCTTCCAGAATCTTCCCCAATGACACTTGCCTCATTGAGTTCGACTAAGGATGAGTAAGAGGCTCTCAGTCTCCAAGTGGAAGCAAGAACTGACAGAGAGAAGCCACGAGTCAAATCATAAGCTGACTCATCCTCTTTGCATACATCTATATATGGATCCCTCATCCCAGAGATCCAAAGGCTGGAATTTTGTACATTGCAGAGAATTGTTGTTGGTTTTGAGATAGAGATCAGTGTATTGGGTGATTTATTCTTTGCTGGAGGTGAAGAGGGGATTCCTTTGTTGGGGGGTTGATGTTGGATCAGGAATCATCGGTTGTAACTCCTCCTGGACCTTCTTGTTATATCAATAAAACTATTTGAGTTTCTCCTAAATGCTTGTGTATCAATGATGTTTTGTTATATTTGCATGTTTAGCTTAAATATGATCCTAAGCTATTTATGAATATAAATCCATGTCTTTGTGTAGTTTTCTTCTTCTGTGATCTTGCAGGAACTTAGTGAAGTTGGGAAAGTAAGGGAGCAGGTAGCTGGAAGCTGTCAAAGAGGAGAGAGATTGGATCAAAGGACTAGCGCAAGACACGGGTTGTTTCATCCTATTCCTCTTCATTTATAGTTCATAAAGAAGAATACGAAAATAGTTTTCTCTGTTTGTTTCTAAGGTACTATCACACCTTAGTGGGATAGGGGCGTTTTGAGTAGACACTTTTCCCGTTAACACACCCCTCAACGATGTTGTATTATATATAGTTAATAGGGTGGGCGGGCCACCCCCGGTGGACCCGCCCAACCCCCATCAGAGCCACAAAATATATTAAAACAAACGGTGGTTGCGTGATATGTATTAAACGCCGGACTTATATAATCTCCAAATCACATGTAAAACAAACAACTACTGGATTTAACAAACGATTAAGAGGTGGGGAATTCGAAACATGAACCACCACCGACCTAAATGCCACACATCGTTCTTTGGTGGCTCTGCCGCCTAATATTACTTAAAACCTCAACGCGTTTTCCCAGCAGACTGAAAGAGGAGTGGAGTGGAACCCTTAGTGGTTTAGGGGGGAAGGAACCTTAAAGGGAATCCACAAAATGCTTAAAGGATTCCTTTAGAGGGCCATACATGCCAGTGTCAGAATTTGACAAGTTTATAGTCAATTTTGTACGTTTGCACGCTATAAGTCCAACTGTGTAGTCTGTTTCTCCAGCCGAGGTCTCCATTTTCAGGCCATCATATGAATTGGAGGTATAAGAGTCATTTTTGTAAAGTTGCTTGTAACTGATTTTTTTGCTGCCACTTAATAAAATAAGGCCTCCCCACTTTGAGCAGGGCCTCAAGACATAGCCCACATTGGGTGAACTTCATAATCAAATCATTTGTGTGCCTTTGATCTCATGGTTTCTTTATGATTTCCACTTCTTTTTCATGTGTTAAGTTTCTTGGTTAATTTTCTCTTTTATATGCAATTCTGAATGCATCCTTGAAGTTAAAAGATCTGGATCAAGAAGAAAATAAGTCCAAGTTATCTTCTATGATGAGAGTCTGAGCTATTGTAGCATATGATCATAGTTCTTTGATGAGAGTTCGAGCTATTATAGCATATGATCCGAGTTATGTGATGAGATTCCGAGCTACTGTGGCATATGATCCAAGTTTTGTCATGATATGAGCTCTCTGTGATGCATGATCTAATTTTTGTGTTCTAGTATGAGTTTTGGTATGAGCTTTGTGATATAGACTGAGACCTTGTGATGAGTTTGAGCCTATCTATAGTTTGAACCTTTGTTGTTTGATCTAAGTCTCTTCTTGATATTATAGTGAGATAATAATGGTATGTTTGTGATATGATAATGAGATGATAGTGGTATGGTCGTGATATGACAGACATACTTTGAGAAGAAGAACATATTGTGGACAAGTGAAAGAGGATGGACTTGACATCTTGTTGGTGGTTTGTGAAAGCATCTTGCGAGTGAGTGTGCCCATAAGCATTAATTTTGATGTATCTCATGTTGAACTAAACATTTATCTAAGAATAAGGTTGTTGGGTTTTTTCCCCAAGTGGGTTTTCCCGGGGCAAACATTGTGTTTCTTGTGTGCATTGTGATCTCTACTATTTCATTGTCTTCATGGTTGAATTTATGAATGTATAATTACTTAATAATATATTGAAGTACTAATAAATATCTGCATCATTGGAAGTAATTATCAAGTTTTAGAAATAAAGTGTTTGTATAATTTGCACTTGAAAAACCAACATGATACCAGAGCTTTTGGTGAAAGGAAGGATCATTGAGATCACACACTCTGAAATAAAGGTCAAAGTTATATAATGTTCAAAAGTCTTATTTATGTATAGAAGTCATTGTCTGAAATAATTAGAGGGCCTCTATTCTAATCTCAAGAAGGTCAAAAAAGTCTCAGGCCTTTATACTAATCTTGAGAAGGTCGAAAAAGGTTCCAAGACCGAAGGATCTTAAAAGGAAATTCAAATTACCTCATTTAGTGTCAAAGCCAACAAAGTATTCTTCTTCAAGAAATCTACTTGCAAGATATGTATTTGTTTAAAAGAAAAGTTTTGTTGAGGTTGAAATTAAAAAATATATCTCCCTCAATCCAAGAAAGGTAGTTTGTGCCATATAACCATTTCTAAGGGTTACCTCTCTACTCACAATTCAAATACAATATAAGCCCAATGGAGTTAGAACCTTGTGAAGATCTTGAAATTTTTTTAGTGACAACAAAAAGACCAAAAGGATATGAGGAAAAGAAAGGTATCAACCAAGCATTCTGAGATATAATGACATATTGTCAAGAATAGTTGATAGTCTAAATATGAGCTAAGAAAACATTGTGTCACCTCTGTAAAAAATGTGTAGAGGACATCATGCAATATATGGCCTGATCTCTAAAGTTTTTGTTTAACCCAAGGATGTGAAGAAATCCAATTGCAAAAATTTGTTTGGATGATTGTCAAGAAAAGGGAAAGATACTTAAAATCAAGGATTCTATGATCCTTGACATAAAAAGGTAATTTTCCACTAGAACTGTTGAACAATGTGTGAAGCTTTTGAAGAAAAGGTTGAATTCCTCTTTCAGATGGGAGACAAAATTAAATTACAAAACTTATCATTCTCATCATCATTAAGTCACTTGGAAATTTTCCAAAGTATGAGGATTGCATGAATATGTTAGAAGCACAAAATAGACCAAACCTAGATTCATCACTTGTATAGAGAGCACATTGATACTTGGACATCTAGGGTTTGTCCGTAGATTAGTGCCCCTTTAAAATAAAAATAAAAATTATGCATAAAAATAATGTCAGCTAAAATAAACAAATGAATGTGCTATAAAGTAATTAGAAGTAAAAAAAATGTGTGAGTAAAATGTTTAAATCTTATACTTTTCAAAAGTATTTCAACAATAGATTTAAATAAACTATTTGAAGATCTATTTTAACTAACATTTTAATTTGCACTATAAAACTTCTTGATGTCAATTATGTATACATTTATAAATATCATTTTAAAAAAATTACATAAATACCATGAAAAAAAATATATTTTTACTCTTAAAACCTATACTTGGTCATATATACTTTATATAATATTCAAAAATACAATTTAAACAATGAAAAATAACACATTGTATATTACGCTCTAAAAAATTTGTACGTGAAAAAAAATGATTCCTCTCCACTCATAATAATTCCATATTTAAAAATCGTTATATATACTGATATCTAATTCCAATTGACTAACTAAAAACTCTAAAAGTTTGTGTTGATCATTATATCTAATTCCATTTACACATTTCATAACTAGAATGAAAACAATATTTTAGGGATCTGTGAGGTTTTGAATATCGACATTGTCAATTTAGAGTTTCGAAAATTTAAAAAATTAACATTTTTTAATATTAGTAAGATTTATATAAGATTTATATTCTCCATTTTTTTTGTTATCAAATATTATGTAATCATTTTTTTCCATATCAAATGAAATAGATTAAAATAGGTTTTTCATGAAATAGGTTAAAGTAGGTTTTTCAATTGTATTTCCTGGTCGAGATCAATCACTGCTAGATTTTTATTTAAAGTTTATCTGGATAAATGGAGAGGAAACTCCCCAGCAACGCAGTTATTAAAGCAGGATGCATCTAGATCATATACCTTTCTTTCAAATAACAAATTCCATCTCATCACACTAATTGCACATCACATAAACCAACTAGATAAATGGAAAGGAAACTTCCAAGAAACTCAGTTACTAAAGCAGGATGCAGCTGGACCATATACCTTTCTTTCACACAACAAATTGCATCTCATCACCGTAATTGTACGTTACATAAACCAACGAGATAGAGACTGCTAACGCTGTGGCCGGACTACTCTTTCCTACCAAGGAAGGACAAACAAACAAACTGTTAACATCAGCTCAGGGTCCATGTCCTTGTATACTCAATAAACATTAACCATGCATTAAATAACAATTTCCGTAGAAGAAACTGATAATGGTTGCTAAACAGCATCACCATGTATCTATATATAGGTATACTCATTAGTTGCATTGATATAATCATCTATCTTCCTTGTTCTGGTGGCAATTTGGGTTGTGGCATGGTGAAGAAGTTTCCAGTAACGAATGGTTCAAATTAGGTTGAAAACAGTTGATTATTTTCTCTGTCGAGTTTCAATTCCGTGTGAGAAGGTTTGAAATATACAGTTCCATTCCTATAAGGGTCTGAATGTTTGGACTCTTTAAGCTAGTGGTATATTTCAATTCCTTGTGAGAAAGTTAGAAGCGTAGATGTCTAGTGGTAAAGGGTTTAATCAATAAGTTAGTGGTATATTTCAATTCCTTGTGAGAAAGTTAGAAGCGTAGATGTTTAGTGGTAAAGGGTTTCTATGTCTAGGATTTTTTTTTAACTATAAGTTATTTATAGTTGATTTCATAAATTATTGGTATATCTGAAATTTTTTTTTAATAGTTATAATTAAATAAATTTTGTTTTTTTTTTTAAATTGAATAATATCTTTTGGCAGGTAAAAATTTCCCAAAAATGGTTAGCAAACAGTATTCTTCTAGGTTATTGCTATCAAGGATTTGGCATGGCATCCGACGGTATGAAAGAATCGAGAAAAATGAAGAAGTTGTTTATGAAGAGGAAGATGGGATTTCTTCAGAAGCAGCAGTGACAGACAGAAAAGTGAGAGGCTTATTGAAATTAAGGAGGAGGAGGCCGAGGACAAGGAGGAGTAGGAGAGTCAGGATTCGTTTTGTATTGGGTATGGTACGTCGTTTGAGGTGGGCTATTCTGTTTTCACAGCTGAAGGTTTCATGGCGTCGTTTTACCAAGCTGGTGAAGGCAAGCCAAACACATTTTACAGATCTGTTATCTGCGAATCACCTTTTCCTGCACCAAACTCCGCCTCCTGTGATTTACTGGAATAATAACCCTAAAGGAGAAGGTTGTAGATATAT
Source organism: Pinus tabuliformis (assembly GCA_031772625.1). Taxonomy (NCBI): domain Eukaryota; kingdom Viridiplantae; phylum Streptophyta; class Pinopsida; order Pinales; family Pinaceae; genus Pinus; species Pinus tabuliformis. The sequence continues at coordinate 1,145,856,932 of CM062813.1, read as the reverse complement.
TAATGGGTTATCCTATGGACACCCACCATATATGTTGTATATGCTGTAATTTTGTCAATCATGCCTGTGGGTATTTATAGTAATGGGCTCTCACTAATTCATCTCACAGACAAACCAATTTAATGTAAATGTAATTGACATTTTTTAACAGTTTTTATGGCTCTGAAATTTATAGTCCGCCTCCTGTGATTTACTGGAATAATAACCCTAAAGGAGAAGGTTGTAGATATATTAATGGGTTATCCTATGGACACCCACCATATATGTTGTATATGCTGTAATTTTGTCAATCATGCCTGTGGGTATTTATAGTAATGGGCTCTCACTAATTCATCTCACAGACAAACCAATTTAATGTAAATGTAATTGACATTTTTTAACAGTTTTTATGGCTCTGAAATTTATAGTCATGAGCTGGCAAAGTGAAGCCTGTTCAAATCTAAGAGCTTTTCATAGAATCAGTGTAGAAAGATTAAATTCCAATACCAACATCATCTGTAGTTTAATATAGCTTCCAAAAATTTAATGTCAAGACTCTATAGTAGCTTTTCCCTATCAGTTCATGACTTGTGTAGTTTCTTTTCCTTATCCGTTCTTGCTCTTGACATTTAACATTTCTTGCTATTTAAGATTGTTTCTCAGGTCACAGGTGGTATGTAATTACTGTGAATATTCCTTCTTTGCAGAGATTTATTAGTGATTTAGAAGATAGTACAGGTGTCATCGTTAACAATACTTCAATTCGAGATCTTCAATGATGAAACCTTAGAAATACTAAGGAAAACGATCGATATTCAAAAGAAAACAAGAATCGATATTCAAAAGGAACCTTGTACAATACCTTTTACTATGTTAGAGTCCATCCTTCAGGCCAAACAAGCATAAAGTTAGGCTTGATTAATATTAATATTCATGCTACATAAATATACCATGTTAGCCACCACTCCCATGCTCGTTGAGAAATCTTCAGAACTAAACTCTCATAAACAATGAAAAGATTCTTGATTGAATACTTCTTATTACGGTGTACCCCTTTTTATATTCGATATACATATAACTATGCTTTTCATTTATATTGACATTAATATAAGTTTAATCATTTATATTCATATTTTCATTTATATTGACATTAATATAATAGTTTAATCATTTATATTCATGTTCATGTTGAATATGTTACAACTTAAGTGAATCTTATTGTTAAAAACAAATGTTCCATTATGGAATGTTATAGGTTTAAACTTGGATGAATTTTTTTTAATGGTTTCTTTATTAGATGTTATATCGAGATGAAATTTTCTTCTATATTAACATCATATTAAATTTTTTCTTTATAAAGGGCACCAAAAAAAATTTAAACAAAAATTTTTCTCAAACATAAGATCTAATTTCCTAAGTTTTATGAACATAACAATATAGTTGTTTTTCTATGTTTACAAAAATTTGATATCTTAATAGAATAAGGTTTAATAGTGTAATATTTCTTTCTTCAAGAAATATATTTTATTCTATATGACGAATATACATGTTTCAATTCTCCAGAGACTATCATATTAAAGGCTCAAAGCTATTACAAAGATATATTCATTATGAAATGAATTTGTCACCTCTAAAAATTGAACTTTGATAGATAGAATAATAACATTTCACCTAACCATCCAAAATATATCCAATTAACAACAATATACTAAATTTTATAATTAAAAATAGTAATATTCCTATATATATATATATATATAGATATATATAGATATATAACGCTCATGACAATATAAGAAATAAATATTAAAAAGCAAACAAAAAATTACGTCGTTTTAATAATGAATCACTTAAACAATCTCTAAATGATTAATTAAGCAAAAATCATAGATACAAAATGGGGATGAAATCACATATTTATTTCTCAACACTTGTTAATTAAACATAAGTTGTCAATAAACATGATGGCTTTTAGCAATAATCCATTTATAAATTAAAAAAAACATATATATTAAAAAAATTACATAACCCCCCGGATGCGGGTGTTAATTACGGTAATTAAGCTGTGACGGCAGACGGGGCGGCCACATGGCCCTCTGCAACCTTTCCAAGGTCACCATGAATGACATTCATGGCACCTCGCAAGAGTCATTTAATGCCTGCTCAAGTCGAGGCAAGGCCATTACCCGCTTAACCATGGAGCCGAAGAACTTTCCTGTTATTCTGCCCCTGATTCACTGTGTATGCCCTCCGCAGGCGGGAGAGCCGATTGAATGCACCAGCACTGGGCGCAGATGTTGGCTTGTGAGCTGCATTGATTTGGGTAATGGCTTCCACCATTCCCACACAAACCTTTGCAATTCGACCCATGATCTCCAACCCTCTGTAATTTCCGCACAAAGCTCTCCTGTTAATTCCTTTTTTGCTCCTTCTAACTCTCTACCTGTTCCCATATCCACCATGGTCTGCCACTGTATGCACAGCAGATGTGGTGGCATGCGAGGTGGAAGTTCTCGTTCCCCTGCCTCCTCTGCCGAAAATCCCCACCAGCACAGTTTTGTAGGTCAGTATTTGGATACAAGAAGTGGCAGAGGCAGAGCTGGCCTCCACAGCTCAAGACGTGAAGCTGCAGTTGTTCGGACTGCAGCCTTTCCTCTACATCTGCATCCTGTTCCACACACAACACAGTTTTGGTTTCGAAGCTCCTTGAACCGCTCGGTTATTGTAGCCACTGTCTCAATTTCCATTACAAAAGAGACCGAGCAGCATATTCCCATGACCATTTCTACAGAGGAGGCGAATAGAGCTGGCCCGAGCAAGAACATGGGCAACAATGATGAGCAGGCAGTTGATGGAGGTCAGAACAGAAGGCACAGTAAAGCCATTACTGGCAGTTCGCATGTTGAGATAGGCATTCACAGTGACACACAGGCCTTGGAGAGCCGTCTGGATGACACGTTGGGCCCGCAGGTTGAGGCTGGCAGCATGGAGGAAGGCCATCAGGCATTGGGACGTGGTGAGTCGGAAAACCCAGATGACTGGGCATGTCCAATTGTGGAGGAGACTGCTCTGGAAGACTTAGCGCTGTGTGTCATGTCTGCTAGGTGGCATTTCTTTTAGTTCTTGGTTTAGTTTTGTCCAATCTTATGTGTCCTCAGGATAATATGTTGGTCGGTTGGTCTAGTCAGGACAAACTGTTGGTTTTGGTGTTGGTTTTGGTCGGTTGGTCTAGTCAGGATAAACTGTGGGCTAAATTTTTTATATATTCTAGACATATATTTGGACTAGTTTCCCCTTTGTTGGGGCAGTCTCAGACAACTATCATGGATGTGTGTTGATTGAGGTCGGGTTCCTTTGTGGCCAAGAATCACTGTAATTACTTTTTTTGTATCATATTAATAGATTAACCTTACTTAGAAAAAAAGAATTACATAACCAAAATCTATTGATATAACTAATTATGTTGTTCTCATAATATAGTTATATGACTATTTATTCAATTAACCAAAAAACATAATAGGAGAATAACTAAATGATGCTAGATAGTCCCACTTTAACTACAAAGTTCCAAAGGCTAACTTCACCTAGTCTTATCTCTCATAAAAAAAATACATAAATAAAACAAATCGACACACTAATATCATGCTTTAATATTTAATAATAAATAAGATTTCAGAATAAAGTATGTTTCATATATATATATATATATATATATATATATATATATATATATATATATATATATATATATATATTGTAAACTTAGTAGGATTTTTAATTCATTCATTTGCAAAAAAAAAGTTACATTCATGAAAGACATTTTGTGGCCTTAACCTGCCTAGTGGGAAAACCAGATATGTTGGTGATATAGGTGGATATTGGTGGCCACCCGCCAATTCAACTTGGACCACCACCATTGCTTCTTTCAATTTTTTAGTTTCCTCAATTGTAGCATATTTTACTATTTTTAGCAGTTTTTGTGTCCTAAAATTCTGGAGCCGTTTTGAGGCCCTGAAAGACATTTTTTTTGGAAAATCTACTGCCAGCAATTTTTTATCTAAAATCGTCTTTTCCGTCGTAGTATTTAGAGATATCTTTCCAACGAGTTATCATGCGCGTCAAACAAAGATAATATGACCAAGTCACAACCCTAAGAAGTTGGCTATCCAACTCACCCCAACGAGGCCCATAAACTCTTGGTGTTACATCTCCTCGGGTTAGGGTTTTCGTTATTTAGGGTTTGCTCTTATTGTTCAATAATAAAAAGGGCCTTGAGCATCATTGTAAGGCAGTTCAGAGGCATGTAGCCACCACATCTCTTCTTAGAGATAAGCTACAATCGCCCTAGCTGGTTTATTTCCATTTCTTTTTGTAAGCATATTTCAATATTTTACATTAAAGAAATGAAGTAATATTTCTGTTGCATCTCTGTGTTTATGGTTATCTGTATAATTTGTTGCATTGCTGTTTAAATCTATATCAGTGGTCTGAGAGCAGTCTACTTTTTTTTTCTTAGTTTTTCTTTGCATGTCCCTAACGAGGTCGGGATATAAGGAGTTAGGGCTTGAACTGGTCGAACCTTTGCAAGAACAGCCTCCCAAATCCTGATGGCATCCCATGGTGGATGAAAAGAAAGATGAGGGGGCAGGAGATCCTATCAAAATCTTGCTCGAAGAAGCCCTCGAGTGACAAAGGAATGCGATGATGGACAGCTTTTCCCAGATCCTTCAGCGGCTACCCAAGGGCGACGCATCAGCTTCCAACAACTACTCTAGAAATGCCACACCGTTTAAAGTACAAGTTAATTTTGAAATCCCCATATTCAAGGGTTAGATAGACGCAAATGCCATCGATAAATGGTTAAATCTGCTAGAGGGTTATTTTTCTGTTCATGATTTTTCCAGTAGGGAAAAAATTATTTTTTCTCTTCTCAATGCAGCCCCCACGTCAAGGACTGGTGGGAAACCTACTTCGAGTAGGCGAGTAGAAGGATGAAAGTACATGCTCACTATTTTCAGCCGCACCCACTTGGAATTCATTCTGGGATGCCATGAAGGAGCTGTACTACCCGGTCGGAAGGTATGAGGATCAATACATAAAGTGGACCACGTTGCGGCAGGGAAGGGACCAAGACGTGCTGGAGTTTACCAGTATTTTCCATACCCTTCGCATAAAGTTAGGTACCATGGATTCAGAGCAACATTTGGTACTCAAATATCGCGGCTACCTACACAGGTACATCCAAGAAGAAATAGAATTCCTGAACATATCCTCGCTCGGCACGACATACCGATATGTCATCAAGGTTGAGCAAAAGTTTAAACAGAAGAATCAAGACTTTGGATCTGTGAATCCGAAGCAAGGGAAAGGTGCCTCAAAACTGCATAACAAAGGACAAAGCCAAGGCAGGGTGACCCAAGACAACCCACCAAAGTTGCAGGCAAAGAACAACGCTACGAAGCTGAGAAAGGACATGAGAAAGTGGTGTGAGTTCCATAAGAGCTCCACTCACAACACAAGTGAGTGTTGGGCCAAGCAGTCACTGGTGGCTGAGCTAAAGGTTTCATAATCATATGCATGTTCCAACTCTGACTCAGAACCAAACGGAGGGAATGACAAAGGGAAGCAGATTATCGATGTGCAGCCTAATGCCATAGTTGCCACCACGAAGATCCAGAAGGAGGAACTCGAAGATCGAGAGGAGGAGGAGCGTCTCTTCCACTCCCAAATGTGGGTAAAGGGCTCTCCGCTACAGTTCATTATTGACAGTGGGAGCCAAAAGAACCTCATTTTGGCAGAGGTCGTGAAGCAGCTGGGCTTACCGACCACAGCACATCCACAACCGTACACCATCGGGTGGCTTCACCAAGGACGAGATCTGCGCGTGAGGTAATAGTGTCGCCTTCCATACAACATCAAGCCCTTCACAGATGAGGTATTGTATGACATTGCTCCCCTTGAAGTTTGTGATGTATTATTAGGACAACCATACTTGTGGAAGTGACATGCTATGTATGAATCAAGGCCTCGTGCTGTTATTGTTACTTTAGGAAATAAGTTGTACAGGATACCGGAGGCAGCACGCCTACCGCCATCTCTTTAGTTACTACAAAAAAATGCAGTAAGCTCATTTCCAAAACCGAGAAATTTGTTTTCTTGATGATATGCCCTCAAAGAAAGAAGAAGACGGTGGCCACAACCTCCAGATAGGGTTCCTTCGCACGACAACTACAGATGGACGAGGTCATGGAGGAGTACAAGGACATCTTCACCTCCCTTGCAGGGGTTCCTCTGCATTGTCAGGTCAAGCACTCCATCGATTTGACCCCAAGTGCACTACTACTCAATGGACCAATCTATCAATGCTTCATTCTAGAGAATGATGAAATCAAGTGGAAGATTCAGGAGTTGTTGTAGAAAGGTCACATTCGTCCGAGTTCATCGCCCTGTGGGAGCCCGATCGTGTTGGTACAAAAGAAGGGTGGGACTTGGAGACTCTGTATTGACTATCAAGTGCTAAACAAGATCATTGTCCATAATAGGTACCCGATCCCACGGATTAATGACCTCCTGGACCAATTGAAGGGGGCAAAATATTTCAGCAAGATCGATTTGAAGTCAGGATATCACCAGGTACTAATCGAACCCTCTGATGTGTGGAAGACTGCCTTCAAAGCCAAGGAGGGCCTTTTCGAATGGTTGGTCATGCCTTTGGGATTGACGAATTCTCCTGCAACCTTAATGAGGCTAATGGATGACATCTTGTGGCCATTCACCAACTCATTTGTAGTGGTATACTTGGATGACATCCTGATCTTTATCCAGAGTTGGGAAGAGCACCTCCACCACATCTGACAGGTTCTCCAAACACTGCGGTAACACAAATTATGTGCTAATTTTGAGAAATGCACTTTTGGCATGACCCAGGTTCAGTGTCTAGGATACATTATTGATGAATAGGGGGTGCATGTGGATCCAGCCAAGATCCAAGTCATTCGGGATTGACCATCTCCAACCACTCTGACAGAGCTTCGTATCTTTCTAGGTCTTTCCAACTTCTACCGCAGGTTCGCGTTGGGATTTTCTCATATCACTTCGCCCTTGAGTCAACTCACCAAGGGAGGAGTGAAAGAAAAATTCTTTTGGTCTAAATCTCAATAGAAGGCATTCACATAATTGAAAGATCGCCTCTTCTCGGCACCCGTGATCGCATTACCAGACTTGCAACAACCATTTGAGGTTGAGGCAAATGCCTCTGACTATGCTATTGGGGCAGTCCTTACTCAACACAATCATCCAATGGCATATCATAGTGAGACACTTTCAAACACAGTCCAGAAGTATCCCACTTATGACAAAGAGATGTATTCCATTGTGCAGGCATGTCGAAAATGGAAGCATTACATTTTGGGGAAGGAAATGGTCATCGACACAGACCACCGACCCCTACAGTTCATATAGACCCAAGGGAAATTGCAGAATGATCGCCATCAGAAGTGGTCCACATACCTGAAACAGTTCCATTTGAATATCAAGTATAAGAAGGGTAGCACCAATAATGTTGCAGATTGCCACAGTCAACAACTGATCATGGCGTTAACCACCGTGCTCAACTTTTGTGGGCATGAGACTTCTGATTGGCCACTTCTCTACAAAAGCGACCCAGAATTCGGCCACACATACTAGACACTCTTGGAGGGTTAGCATGTTCCAGATTTTCACCTCCAGGATGCGCTGTTATGCCATCTAGGTCACCTTTGTGTTCATTCAAGCAAGTGTGCCAAGATTATTTGGGAAGCATACTACAGTCGGGCTGTTGGGCATTTCGAGGTCGAGAAATTGGTGGGAGTACTGTAGAAGTATTTCTATTGGCCAAATATTTGAAACGATGTGGGGAAGTACATCAGATCATGCACTATCTGTGCCATTGCCAAACCGACCATCAAGAAGCAAGGCCTCTATACCCCACTACTTACCCCTAGTCGACCTTGGGATTACATCTTGATGGATTACATGTTAGGCCTTCCTTACACTAAGCATGGAAATGACAGTGTTTTTGTGGTCGCCGACAAGCTCTCGAAGATGGCCATTATGGCGGCCTGTAAGAAGAATATCACAATAGAAGCCACTACTAAACTCTTCTTTGAATGAGTGTGGGTACACTTTGGGATCCCATAGTCTATCATCTCAGATTGGGACAACAGGTTCCTCAGTACATTTTGGTCCAGTCTTTGGTCGATGTTGGACACCAAACTCATTAAGTCCACAGCCTTCCATCCTTAAACGGATGGCCAAATAGAGGTTGTCAACAGGATGATCGTACACATTCTGCACATGTACAACTCAAATCATCCATGCACATGGGACGAGAGCCTCCCCTATGATCAGCACAGCTACAACCGGGCTCTTCACAGCTCGACTGGTCACATCCCTTTTCAGGTGAGCTTGGGGTTCCAACCACTATGTCACATTGATGTGGCCATGCCATTTGCAGCTACTCACGCATATTCGTCTCATGTCCAGTTTGAAACAGATAAGGAAAACAACTTCATTGAGAACATCCAACATATTCGCTAGTAGATCCATGAAATTCTGGAGAAATTAGACGCCAATTACAAGCAGTGACATGATCAACATCAGGTGCCACACAAGTTTTAGGTGGGCGACAAAGTCTGGTTGCATTTGCAAAAGGAATGCCTTACCAGAGCCTATCGGAAACTCAGACCACTCCGATACGGTCCTTACACCATTACCAAGGCTATGGGAGACAATGCATTTGAGCTCAGCATTCCCTCATTCCTTGGCCTGCACTCAATGTTCAATGTGGACCGCCTTCGGCCATACTTTCCACCATTACCAGACACATCCGACATTGCAGAACAACTCACACCCATAAAGTTAAATCCAGATTGCATGGAACAAGCTACAACTGATCGGATCATGGACACACAGATCAAGAACACTCGCTAGCATAGTATCCAACTGTATCGAGTTGTCAAAGTAGACCAACTCCTTCACCAAGGCAAGTGGCTCATAAGGGACCAAGTTCAGCAGAAGTTTCCTCATCTCATGGAGGAACTCAACGTAATGGGGACCATTACTTCCGAAGGGGGGAGGAATGATCTAGGTGGATATTGGTGGCCACCTGCCAAGTCCACTTGGACCCCCACCATTTCTTCTCTAGTTTTTCAGTTTCCTTAATTGTAGCGTGTTTTACTATTTTTAGCATTTTTTCGGGTCCTAAACTTTCGGAGCCGTTTTGAGGCCCTAAACGATGTTTTTCTAGAAATCTATCGCCGAATATTTTTTGCCTAAAATCATCTTTCCATTGTAATCCTTGGAGAGATCTTTCCAATGGGTTATCATGCACGTCAAACGGAAATAATATGACCAAGTCGCGACCCCGGGAAGTTGGCTATCCAACTCACCCCAATGGGACCCATAAACTCTTGGTGTTATATCTCCTCGAGTTAGGGTTTTGGTTGTTTAGGGTTTGCTCTTATTGTTCAATAATAAAAAGGCCCTTGAGCCTCATTGTATGGTAGTTCAGAGGCATGTAGCCGCCACATCTCTTCTTAGAGATAAGCTACCATCGTCGTAGCTGGTTTATTTCCATTTCTGTTTGTAAGCATATTTCAGTATTTTACATTAATGAAATGAAGTATTATTTCTGTTGCATCTCTATGTTTATGGTTATCTCTGTAATTTTTTGCGTTCCTATTTAAATTCGGATCAGTTGACCATCAGAAGACATTATAAAGTATTCAAAATATGAGGTTCTTAAGTTTGCCATACAAAGCCTTGTAAGTCTGAATGTCTATAAACCAATTCACCCTTAACATGTTATCATAAGTACAACTAACCGACATATACATTATCAAAATAAACAAAACAGAAATTGCATGGTATTATCCATTAGAGGACTCCACTGGAGTTGGGTCCTTAGAGCTGGAACTTGGTAATTCTGATTGAGGAAGGAACAGAATGTGCTTTGCAATATGACCAAGATGAACATTCTGCTGCTGAATTTGAAATTAGACAAGTTGGAATTCATTCTGATTTTCTTGGAACTCGGCGTCAGATTTAATGGAACCTGTAGATTTCATTATAGCTCAAGCTATTATACTCTTCATTAGCCAATAAAGATGCACTATATGCTTATACTGTGTGAGCCTGCCTTCGATATTTCTTGGTTCCGGGACCAATAAATGCCAATCCTCCATCTGCACTTCATGCTCAACTCGTTGGTTGAGGTTTTCCTACCAAGTCGCAATCAACTACCTCACTTGCATAGGAGTACGTGTAGTATATGCTTGAGCCACTACATTGATATGTTGGTCATCTATTTTTTGACCACTCTACCTCGACGGTTGTGACGAGGAGGATCCTCGCCCACCCTGAGGCCCAACCTTTCTACTACGCCCCCGTTCCCTAGTTCCTGACAGACCAAGACCTCGAGATGGTCAAGCCATAACTTTTGACCACCACTTCACCACAATGTACACGTCCACCCAAGCCAACCAGACCACCGATCAATCCAAGACCAACAACATGCAGGCTGAGTGAGATCCCAAATTAATTACACTTGGCACCTATACATATGATAAGAGCAGGAAGCCAGTGACATTAGGCCCAAGCCATATAGGAACATAACAGGTTGAAAGGGCCAACCACTAGCGCCACTTTTTCCCAATCACCAGCACCTTGTGCTCATACATCTCTCATGACAGAAAGAAACCAAGGATGATTTGTCTCCATAAAAGGGAGGAGGTACAAACCGGCTCCTTAAGCTAATTCCCATAAATAAACACACCAGAATGATAGAAAACCAGGAATGATGAGATAAAGGGGATTTTCAAAATCCATTCTATCCAATCACAAAAACAACCATTCCCATTTGGCTGGTATTCCTTCCAGAAATGACAAGTAACCCAAATAGTTCCATACATTCCCATTCAAAGCAGTAAGATACCATATAAGATGGGAAACAACATAGAAATAGCAGATGAAAGATAAAATTTAGCCACACAAACATGCTCACCCTTTGAACAGGAAATTCTAGGTCACATAGTCATCCGATCGCAAGAGGGGTTAACTACCTTGCATGCAACATCTGCAATTATAATTTGTCACAGGTGGGGAGTGGTGAAAAGAAACATAAGATACCATGTTACCATCCACATGAACCTAGAGTCGTTGTCCTCTCATAGACGGAGCCTCCCTACAGAGCTTGCCACCAGAAAATAGAAACCCAGATACCTTTGCTTGACTCTTGAAGCCACACTATACCACAGAGTGAGTGCATGGAATGCATTGCAAAGCTTCACCACGTGGTGGTTAAGCATGTGACGACAAATTACTCTTGCCTTAAACTCTCCCACACAGCCTACCTCCTCGCCTACCTGTTCACACATACGATGTATTGGGAAGACCCACCTTTCCGTGCTACTTCCCATTTTGTCACCTTTAATGAGAGTCCCAAGAGGGACTGTGAGCTGGGACACACCCTGGTCGGGGATATACTTCTTTATATTTTAATATCAAATTTGTTTGTAAATTTTAGTAATTAAATAGTTATGTGGAGATTCTTTTATTTATAGATAAGAAGATTTGCAAGATGATTTTATATATCAATTTGATATATAATGTGTGTGATTTTAACATCTAAATCTAACTATAATAATAATAATTATTATTATTATTATAAAGTTATTAAAGGTGTTTTTTCCTAAAATTAGAGAAATATGTAACTGAGGTGATTTGTACTCACGTGGCAAGTCATTATAACCACTAAATTCACCACATTTATTTTAACATAAACATAAAGTCATGATTATAAATAAAATATTTCAATATTAAATTTAAGTAATATTTATATTTCAATATTAAATTTAAACAATATATTACTTTTTTTTTAATAAAATGTATGAAAGAGAATATCTATAAAATGTTTCAATATCAACTTTATATAAAATATAAATATATTAATAAAGTTATACCATAAATGATTTGATATTTTAATTCAATTATATATTAAAAAATAATTTAATTAATTTATAATAATATAGTGCAAAATGATTGTGTTGAGAGGCTCTAGAGCCCGAGTATAGGGAAGATGATGTACTGTCATATTTGATGAAAATATAGGGGAGATGTTGTACTTTCATATTAGATGAAAAGTTAGATTAAAAATAATAATTAAAAAAAATATGTAAGGTGAATTAAATTAAACAAGTAATAAAAAAGTAAAAAATAATAAATCAATGTTTTGCATATATATATATATATATATATATATATATATATATATATATATATATATATTCACATTATATTAACAATGAAATATACATAGCATACAATTTGGATATCATAGGGTGTCTATGCCTGTCACTCTTCAGAATTATCTGCCCTTGATGGGAAACTAGAGACAATGTCATGAAAATTCCTCTGCCCCTAAGAGGGGAAACCAGAGACATTAGCATGAAATATCAGTTTGATATTGTTACATAGCATAAAAGGAGAGAAAAAAATTGTAGTTTTAAACTGAGTGGTACCAAGCCACCAATTGACTCCACTCAGAAGGAGTGTTGTAGTGCCAAAATAAACTTGACTTGATAAGAACCATAACAATCTTGACCATCTCAAAATCCTGTCGAGGAGTCGACCTACATAAATTGAGCATGTTTAGTGCTAAAAGACTTGGCGATGGTCACTTCTTCAGGATTCTCCTTAATGATGAAACATCTATGTGGATTGGGATGAGGAGGTGAGGTCACAGGAATTATCACAGTGGAAGTGGTCAACTGTGGACCAACTTTCGAATACATGCGCGTAGGAGAGGGAAAACCTGTAGGAGACATGAAAATGGGGCGATAAGCAGAGCCTAGGGGATGGGATATGAAAGTCAAGGGGGCAAGGGAGAAGGGAGAGGGGATGTAAGGAGGGAACTTAATTTCTAGGTCACACGAAGAGACAAAGGAAGGAAGTGGAGGCATGACTATGGAAAGATGATAGCTCTGTGATCTAGCAGGTAGCATGTGATTTTCCCCTCTCTCATTCTTTGAGCTAGAAAACAAGCAAATTGTGAAGACCCCATAGCATATTCTTCCCACGACTAGTCTCCTCTTACTTAAGCTTGAGGACTTGATGACGAATGGGAGATAGGATAATGTTTTCAAATAGAGCCAATACTACATTTTCATAAAAGGTCATTGGGGGTGCCATATTCCCCTGTTGTAGCTGGCGTGTTGGCCTCTACCACGCTCATGACTCATGCTTGAGCTACAAGGGTCAACAGGCTAAGAGTATGGCATAGGGGAAGCACTAGGAGCTGAAGCGGGGTAGGTGAGTGGAAGTAGCAAATGGAGGCTATTATGCAAGGTAACAAACCCAGAGGAGTGACACGTGAAACCTTAAGGCAAGTGTGCAAAATCAAAATGAGGAGACCTGATGTGATGGTTTTAAGGTGCATTGCAGCAAATTGCGGTACATAGGGGGAGATGGTCACCAAGTGGAGAGCATCGTCGATCCACTGAATATCAAGTGACAAATACAAACCTAGTATCCAAATCTAGGGAATGTTCTACCTATTATATTAAAAATAAATAAAACATGTTAAAGAAAAATGTGAAACACTTCTATCTATCTATCTATCTATCTATCTATCTATCTATCTATCTATATATATATATATATATATATATATATATATATATATATATGTATATGTATTATTAGAGTTTTAATAAAATAAAAAAATAAGAATTTTTCTATGTGAAAATAATATAAATATAAATAGTATTACTAAGAACGAGTATAGATTTATGTAAAATCTAAATCTACCAAGCGTTGAGAGGAATTAAATCTCTCATGGTGCACACATTTCTTCAAGTATTTAAAAAGAGGTTTATATCTTGAGAGATTTCATCCCTTTCTTGCTTGATAGATATGGAGTTAAGATTGATATATGTGGGTAATATATTTAAAAACTAAAAAGTTATATATATATATATATATATATATATATATATATATATATATATATATATATATATAGATAGATAGATAGATAGATAGATATAGATATATAACTAATTACTTATGAAATGTATCGATAATAATTATAGACTGTCAATTTGTCAGGATTAATATTTTCATTCGTAGATTTGATTTGTTGGCTTATTTTGGGCTTCTTGGAGGCTGTTGAGATCATAATATACCCCTAGACATACTACAGAGATATTGTTTCAAACTCTCTCTCCAAGTTTCGAAATAACTGAATCTCAGTCCAACTATATAAATGTATTATATATGAAATTGAATAGATGAATAATTTTGTGTGTATGCAAACAAATTTTTAAGATGGTATGAAAGCCTAGCTTCGGGTTTATCTTCCTTGTGGGAGAACCCAGGCATAGAAAAATGTGAGAGGTGTGAGATTAAACTGCAAATATAGATTAGATTATCATAGAAGTGCGTTTGTTTTATGTGCTGGTGTGGATGAGTCTTTTCTTTGTGAAATTGCACTAACTATTATGTGTATAAAATAATGATATATGTTTTGTATGATGAGGTGATGGTGATGCAACTATTATGTGTAGAAAATAATGATATATGTTTTGTATGAGGAGGCGATGGTGATGCAGATCAATTTTCAAAATACAAGTGGAAGCTTTAACACATTATTATTAAACAAGTGGATTCCAAGTGGGCTATGGGCAAACGATGAAGACCTAGTTACGTTTACTTGCATATGGACAGACAATTTGTGTAGATTGTGGAAATATGTGCTTGAGGGAGAGCTCTAAATTCACTATTCTCTTGCAGGCTCTATATAGTGGACATTGGAATAGAACAAGTATTTGATGATCTGGCAAAAGTACCCACTCTTTTTCCATGTCAAATATGATTTTTCCTTCAATTATTACAATGATGGTCTTACAATTTTGTGTGACACATCGCTTTTGTCCCTGGCAGAGTACCAACTGGGTTCCTGCATAGATATCTAAGCTTAAGTATAGAATGAATACTCCTTCACTACTGCAACAAGTTTATGCAGACACAATGCCTTTTGTCCCTGGTAGAGTGCCAAATGGGTGCCCGCATAGATATCCAAGCTTAAGTACATAATGAATACTCCTTCACTACTGCAACAAGTTTACGCAGACACAATGCATTGCACAATAGGAAGGAAATTATATCTCGATTTAATCACCTATTGTTGGATGCATTTATAGTTTCTCCACCGCAATGACAATTTTTTGGTGTTGCTATGAGTGGTTGTTTAGTTAAATTACATTTATTTTCGGTTTGTGAAATGAAATATGAAAAACCAATCATAGAGTATAGCAACATAATTTAAATTGGTGTTTTCTTAGAGCTCACCCGAGAACACACCACTAGTTTTATTATGCCTATAGTCTATTATGATTTGTGGTTCTTGGTGCTTGTAAACCCAAGAACAACAACCATTGGTTATATTTTGTGATCCTTGTGTGATAGAATATTTGTGTAAAATAAGTCACTTTGTAAGATTGATTGTTGAATATATTTAGTATCGAGACTAATTTCCTAGGTAATTGATGAATGCAATGCATTGTCTTTGTCAGATGATATTTTATCAATAGAGTGATGCAATATCCAGACTACTTCTCTATTATAGCGATAAATGAAAGTAAGTCAAGAATTGTCACTCCTACAAATAAGTCAATGATGGTCAAAAGAAATTGTATCTTAAATGGATCAAGTGTTAGCTCAAAGTTGGTGGTGAAGAAAGAGCATAGTCTATGAGATGTAATAGTAGATGGAAGTTCTCATGAAGATCATGCCAGGAAAAATGAAATATGTTTATGTGATTTGGTGTTGCTCTTTGCAATTTAAGCTTTTAAATGTATGCATTAAGGGAGGGTGTTAGGATTAATGCTTAGATTATTAGATTTTGTTTGTTGATTTGGTTTGGGTTTGTTGGAAGTCGTTGAGATATTTTTTCAACCCTCTATCTCTATGTTTGGAAATATTTGGATCTTGCTCCAAATATATAATGTATTATATATGAAATTGAATAGATGAATACTTTTGTGTGTGCTCAAACAAAATTTTAAGTCTTTTTTCGTATAGGGTTTCTAGAATTTTAATTTAGTTATCAATAATTATTAGATAGATGGCAGGGATTTAACCTCCATAGAATATTCTTTGTAGTAGTCACAGATCAAAGGTCGATATTTATCTTAAAGTTTGTGATCCAGGTGGATGTTGGTGGCCACCCACCTATCCCATTTGGACCCCCACAACTGTCTCTTTCAGTCTTTTTAGTTTCCTAAATTGTAGCACAGTTTACTATTTTTAGCAGTTTTTCGGGTCCTGAACTTCCGGAGCCGTTTTGAGGCCCTAAACGACGTTTTTTTGGGATTCTGGGGCAACATGGGTCCATGGACCGATGTTGCCTCCCAAAGTGGTAGTACTCGGATAGATCTTTCTAACGAGCTATCGTACGCGTCAAACGGAGATCGTATGCCAAAGTTACAACCCCGGGAAATTGATGTACCAATTTACCCAAACGGGGCCCACAATTTGGCGTTTCATTTTCTAGGGTTAGGTTTCGGGATGTGAAGGGTTTTCCATTGTTTCTCAACAATAAATAGGCATTCGAGCCTCATTGTAACACAGTTCGGAACAGTTTAGAGGCATGTAGCTGCACATCTCTTCTCAGAGATAAGCTACCATCGCCCTAACTGGTTTATTTCCATTTCTGGTTGTAAGCATATTTTAGTATTTTCCATTAATGAAATGAAGCATTATTTTCGCTGCATCTCTGTGTTTATCGTTATTGCATCTCTGTATTTATGGTTATCTCTGTAATCTATTGCGTTCCTGCTTAAATCCCTACGGCCTCCCATGGCGGATGAGAAGAAAGACGAGGGGGCAGGAGATCCTATCAAAATCTTGCTCGAAGAAGCACTCGAGCGGCAAAGGAACGCGATGATGGATAGCTTTGCGCAGATCCTTCAGCGGCTACCCAGAAGCGACGCATCGGCTTCCAGCAGTGACTCTGTAAACGCCACACCGTTCAAGGTACAAGTTAATTTTGAAATCCCCATCTTCGAGGGTCAAATAGACGCAGATGCCGTAGATAAATGGTTAAATCTGCTAGATGGGTATTTTTCTGTTCACAAATTTTCAAGTCGGGAAAAGATTGTTTTCGCTCTTCTCAAAGCAGCCCCCCACGTCAAGGACTTGTGGGAAACCTACTGCGAGCAAAAGGATGAAAGTACAGGCTCACTATTTTCGGCCGCACCCACTTGGAATGACTTTCGGGATGCCATCAAGGAGCAGTACTACCCTGTCGGAAGCTATGACGACAAATACATCAAATGGACCACACTGCGACAGGGACGAGACCAAGATGTGCCGGAGTTCACAAACATTTTTCATACCCTTCGCACATAGTTGGGTATCAAAGATTCTGAGCTGCATCTGGTACTCAAATACCGCGGCTGCCTGCACAAGTACATCCAGGAACAGATGGTGTTCTTGAACATCTCCTCACTTAGCACAGCATACCGATATGCTGTCAAAATCGAGCAAAAGTTCAAACAAAAGAAGCGAGATTTTGGATCTGCAAATCCGAAGCCCAAAGGACAAAGCCAAGGCGGGGTGACCCAAGACAACCCGTCGAAGCTGCAAGAAAAGAACAACACCACGAAACCAAAGAAGGACATAGGAAAGTGGTGTGAGTTCCACAAGAGTCCCACTCATAACACAAGTGAGTGTCGGACCAAGCAGTCCCTTGTGGCCGAGTTGAAGGCTTCCGAATCAGATGCATGTTCTGACCCTGAGCCAGAACCCGACAAGGGGAATGGTAAAGGGAAGCAGATCATTGATGCAGATCCCAGTGCCACTGTTGCCACCGCCAAGATCAAGAAAAATGAGCCCGAAGATCCAGAGGAGGGGGAGCGTCTTTTCCACTCACAGATGTGGGTGAAGGGTTCACCGCTGCAATTCATTGTCGACAGTGGTAGCCAAAAGAACCTGGTTTCAGCAGAGGTCGTGAAGCGGTTGGGCCTACCGACTACACCGCATCCGCAGCCGTACATTATTGGGTGGCTTCACGAAGGACGAGATCTGAAAGTTCGCCAACAGTGCCGCCTTCCATACAGCATCAAGCCCTTCACAGACGAGGTATTGTGTGATGTTACACCTCTGGATGTTTGTGATGTATTATTAGGCCAGCCATACTTGTGGAGGCGACATGCTGTGTATGAGTCAAGGCCTCGTGCTGTTATTATTTCTTTGAACAATTCATTATACAGGATACCAGAGGTAGCCCCACCTACTGCCACATCTTTGATCACCGCTAAGAAAGGCAGCAAGCTCATATCACAGACCAGGAAATTCATCTGTCTGGTCCACTCCCAAAGTAAGGGGAAGATTGTTGCTACATCCATGACCCCTGCAAAGGGTTCCTCCACGCAGCAACAGCAGCAAAGGGATACGGTCTTGACAGAACACAGGAACAACTTCTCCTCACCCACAGGGGTACCACACAAGTTTCAGGTGGGCGACAAAGTTTGGTTACATCTGCAGAGAGAACGCCTTACCAGAACCCATCAGAAACTCAGGCAACTCCGACATGGTCCTTACACTAGTACCAAGGCTATGGGGAACAATGCTTTGGAGCACATCATTCCTCCATTCCTTCGCTTGCACCAAATGTTCAATGTGGACCATCGTCAACCATGCTTCCCACCATCACTGGACACATCAAAGATTGCAGGACAAGTTCAGCAGATGGAGGAACTCAACGCAATGGGGACCATTGCTTCCTAAGGGGGGAGGAATGATCCAGGTGGATGTTGGTGGCCACCCACCTATCCCATTTGGATCCCCACAACTGTCTCTTTCAGTATTTTTAGTTTCCTAAATTGTAGCACAGTTTACTATTTTTAGCAGTTTTTCGGGTCCTGAACTTCCGGAGCCATTTTGAGGCCCTAAACGACGTTTTTTTGGGATTCTGGGGCAACATGGGTCCATGGACCGATGTTGCCTCCCAAAGTGGTAGTACTCGGATAGATCTTTCTAACGAGCTATCGTACGCGTCAAACAGAGATCGTATGCCAAAGTTACAACCCCGGGAAATTGATGTACCAATTTACCCAAACGGGACCCACAATTTGGCGTTTCATCTTCTAGGGTTAGGTTTCGGGATGTGAAGGGTTTTCCATTGTTTCTCAACAATAAATAGGCCTTCGAGCCTCATTGTAACACAGTTCGGAACAGTTCAGAGGCATGTAGCCGCACATCTCTTCTCAGAGATAAGCTACCATCGCCCTAGCTGGTTTATTTCCATTTCTGGTTGTAAGCATATTTCAGTATTTTCCATTAATGAAATGAAGCATTATTTTCGCTGCATCTCTGTGTTTATGGTTATTGCATCTCTGTATTTATGGTTATCTCTGTAATCTATTGCGTTCCTGCTTAAATCCAGATCAGTTTGATATATCGTCTCTTCCCTTTTACTTATATTGATTAATTTAAAAAAAATGTCCTATGAACGAGTGTCATAGATAATGGGTAATCACTTTTTGGGAATGTGGTATTCATAAGCCATAGTATTGAACTATGACATTATAATAACCATTATTTCCAGGTTAATAATGTTTATGGTAAAATGTTGGTAAATCTCCATAGTTAAGAATATTGTTACACAACAAATAAAATAAACAATGTCACAACCATATAAGTTAAATGACTAGTAAATGTCAATAGACATCACTTTATGATTGAGCCTAGAGGCACATTCTACAAACAAATATGATGGAGATGTGTAATTATGTTTGTGCTCAACGTGGAGTTGACATTTATCCCTCCTATAATAAAAATAAATTATTCTCTAAATAGAAAAACAATGTGAGCTATAATAAAAAGCAAAAATGAATATGCATGTTTATATAGTTTTAGTTAAAAAAATTATAAAGCATCAATAATCACAACTTCAATATGGTCACTCCATTTGTTGTTGATATTACAATGTGGTAAAAATATTTCACTCACTCTTAGTCATAAATACATTATTTGGATATGTGCACAATGTAATATAATTTCATATCAACTTTAAAAAGAGATAAAAGTAATTAGAAGTAAAACAAAAGTGTAAGATGTTTAAACCTTGTACTTTTCAAAAATATTTCAATTTATATATATTCTACTATACGTATATCTATACATAGAAAGAAAATGTTAAAAGAAAACATTTTGTTGTTGCATATAATAAAATATTCAATGTGGAAAGCGAAAAAGTAATTGAAAGTTAAAAAATAAAATAAAAATAAGAGGGAGATGTGTAATTCATTCAATTCTTAATATAAATTTAATACATAATATTTAAAAAAATTATAATAATAAAAAATTGCGATGTGGGTCGCCAATAAAATATTTTAATATGCAAGATTAAGTAATATTGATGTATACTTAAAAATATATTAATAAAAAAAAATCATTATGATGTGGACAATATAGTCCATTTATTTATAACTACTACTGAAAAAAATTCCCAACGTTTGCACAACTATTGCATTGTAAAAGAGTTTGTAGCTGAAGCAATTTGATTACTTTAGGCACATTCTAGATATGAGCTTAAGATGCATCTATACTGGTAAGTATCACAACACTTACCTCATGATACATCTCACATTGCCAATATACATATACATATACATATACATATACATATACATATACATATACATATACATATACATATACATATACATATACATATACATATACATATATATATATATATATATATATAATAACTTTATTCCTCGACGGGGGTGGTGAACAAATGTCACTCATTGGTGATCAATGTATGACTCTTGGCATAAGGCAATGGTGGTGGAGGGTAGGCATACTGCCTTCCCATAATGCAATGCTTAATGCTTCTGCTTCTGCTCATGTGAACTTTCATTCCTCACCTACGCGAGAAGGATTACGGGGATCCATGGTGCCCGTATTCAGGTGGTTATTTAATGTAGGATATGTAGCATTAAGGTTGTTGTTTAGCTTTCAACAGGTTTAGAAGTGGTATGTGGCTTTGATTTTATAGGTCGTGCGGGTATGGTGGTGTGCCTCCATCCGATGCTTCTCCTTCTATGGGTCCTGTAGAGTAACAATTGCAACCTTGGTGCTTTAGGTGAATTTTTCCTTTTCACATTTCATCAACTAGTTGGTTGAGTGGAGAATTGGTTGGTTTTGGGATTTTGTGTTTTGGGCCTAGGTAGTTCTGTATATTGGCATTCTGGGTGGTGTTGTGGAAGCCCTTTGTGTGTGGTGGATGACACTATGCTTAGCGGTAATTTGTGTCCTGTAGGTGGTAAATTCACTTGGATCAAGTATTTGGAGTTGGCCATAATTGAACTCTTTGGCATTGGATTTGCCTGGTTCTCCTATTCTGGGTGTTGTTGGTTACAAAATTATCATTGAGGTAGCATGATGGCTCTGGTGCCACTTGAGCTTCTAGGAGTTGGAGTGTGGTGTTTTTCCTAGTGGTAGTTGTCTGGTTCTCCGATGGATCCTCCTTGTGAGAGGTTGTCAGGCATTTTTGTCTAAGGTCTATAGCCATTTAGAGGTGAATTGGGATAGAGGAGACTGTAGTGGTGGCGTAATTCTACCTCTCCTGGAAATGGCATGGAGTGTTGGGCCTGCAGTGGTGGTCGTCTAGTTGGCAGTGTATCTTGTTGTAGGGGGCGTGGTGTTGGGGTTGCCTAGGAGGTTGTGGAAGATGGTCAGGCCTCAGTGTAGGTCTCTGGTTCTAAGTGAGGCTCCTAGGATGAAGCCTGGCCCCTGCTCCTCACGTTCTCTTGTGGGGTCGAAGTCAGATTTGGCCTGCCCGACTAAGGGTTCACCTACATTGGCTGATTCAAGGGGTCGCAGAGTGAGAGTTGTTGATGTTTGTAGGAGCCATCATGTAGCTTCTAATCACAGCAAATCTAGTAGGGGCAATGAATTTTGTGATAGGAAAAGGAAGCTAGTTGGTCCCGTGAGTGGCAGAGGTTGTAGGGCCTTGTCTCAGGGTGGTTGTGGGGGTGGAAGAAGGGGTGGAATATCAGGTCATGGACAAGGCTCGAGTGCTTGAGGGCGGGGTGGAAGGTTGCAATGTGTGCAATTGTTGATCGTGACACAAGATCATTGAGGTAGTTGGAGATGCTTTAGTCCATCGTGGACACTTTGGAATCTCATGACAAAGTCCGGAGAGAAGAACATGAAGCCGTTATGGCCAAGCTGGAGCAACTCTAGTACTTTCAGCACCATGTCTGTGAATAAATTATGGTTGTTTGGCGTGGTAAAAATATTATGACTGAGAAAACTGAGAAGCTAGAATCTTGGCTTGCTCACTTTGAAAAACATGTCCACCATCTCTACCGCCCACCTCCTCCTATAGGGACAAGGCTAGATAATCCTACCTCTATCACTTCTAATTTCTAATTATGGTAATTGGTGTTTTGTTAGTTCTTTTTGTATTTTGGCATGTAAGGCCTATAAGGTTATGGGTCTCCTAGTTGGGTATTTTGATTTTTGTTTGTAGAATGGTAATTGCATTGGTCAAAAAACCTGGTCAGGGTGAACCCACATGCATTTTGACACCTTTGGACATATTTTTTGATTAATGAAAAATCTCCGATTTACAAAAAAAAATTATAACTTTATTATTATTATTATTATTATTATTATTATTATTATTATTATTATTACTATTATTATTATTATTATTATTATTATTATTATTATTAACACGACTCTTAACCATGGAGATTCAACTCCACTTTACCATGGAGATTTTTAACCTATAAATAGGATTTGTTACAATATGGTGATTTATAAATACCACATGTCCAAAAAAATCATAACTCATTTTGTAATAAATTTTTTTTTATATAAATAATTTATTTATTTATTTTTTATAACATTAAAATTAATTTAATTAAGGAACAAAAAGAGCATAATTACCTTTTAAATAAATCTCAACAATTTATATGTGACTACTATTAAAAATATTCTATGAATTTTCTATAAATTAAATCCATACCATCCACATATTGATTATTGACAATTAAATTAAAATTGTTAAACTTTTATTACAAAGCATATACACCTATCTATGTATTCAGTAAAATAGGAATAAAATATAAAGATAAAATTTCCATAAATATAAAAATAAAAATACCAATATAATAAGCATATCTTATTCAAAATAAATATATAATGAACACATTATAAAATGAGAAATATCATTAAGGGCATGTAAACTATATAATGTAAACATTATTGAAATCATTATAAATGTTTTGAATTGTGCATAGATTTAGTACAATTTAGCATAGGGAGATGTTGTCACTAGCATTATATTAGCACAATCATACAAATGAAATGATTAGTAAAAATATCAATTTATGATAACTATCAAACAATTTATCTTATTCACATTGTCAAGATTAAAAAAATCATAGAAGTTAACTAAATTATAACTTTATTTTAAATTATTATTACTATTAACATTAACAAGATTTTTAATCAAGGAGATTCACCTCCACTTTACCATGGAGATTCTTAACCTATAAATAGGTTTTGTTACAATACCATGGCTTATCAATAGTTGTCCACTCAACTATAACTCATTTTATGTTATTTTATAATATTCTTTTTAATTAAATTGAAAAGGAAAAAAGGGCATAACTACTTTTGAAATAAATCTCAATAATCTATTTGTGACTATCCATGAATATCCATAAAATTAAATCTTACTATTCACTTATTAATTATTGATAATTAAATTAAAATTGTGAAAGTCTTATTTCAAATAAACACACTACCTTGATTAAAATAGAAGATAAAATGTAGATATAAAAAATCCATACACATTAAAATTAAAATACCAATATAATAGTATTAGAATTTCTAAGGATTAGTGTGCTCTGCAACCCTAGAAGCTCTGCACCATTGAAATTCCCAAACCCTAAGGTCAGAACCTACATTTCCTGACATCTTCAGTAGATTTTCCAGACAGTAAACCACTATAAAGTTCATGATGACAGAAGTGGATGGGGGGCAGAGATCCCCTCCTATCGGGACGTTGCGGCAGGAGATTCAAGCCAGAAAATAAAAAACCAGCCACATGCCCAAGAAACAACTAATCCGACAAATGACCCAGTCCTCAGAGTGCGATGGTAGGCTAGAAGTAGGGGGAAGTGTCTGCCATGTGCAGTAGAGAAACCTAGATTTGTAATCCCGATGAACAAACTAGAAAGATACCGAAGCTTCATGAAGGACCATGCGATGATCTCCAAGTTCATAGGAGTGTGGCCAACGAAAAAGGATTTGATCAAGTGGATACAACAGAAATGGAAACCCAAAGGCCATATCGAACTCAAGTTGGGAGCCAGAGGCTTCTTCACGGTAATATTCTCAAACATGCAAGATAAGGAAAGAGTATTTGAAAATGTCCCCTATTTTCATTATAAAGTCGTCTTGTTCATGCGATATTGGGAAGAATATTACAATTCTGATAAAGAGAAATTCCTGGCAACCCCAGTCTAGGTAAGACTCTTTGGAATCCCAATGGACTTTTGGGACTTGGAAATATTAAAGGGAATTGGGAACACAATAGGGAAATTTGTTAAAATAGCTAAAACCACAAAAATATGCCGATATACTTCCTATGCTAGAATCTGCATGTATATGAATATCGCAGAGCCCATCCCTGAATTAGTAGAGCTAGAATACCATGAAGACATCTAGCAACAGACCCTGGACTATGAGCATATCCCATTCAGATGCCGAAGGTGCCATGAATATGGACACTTATTTAAAGAATTCCCATTGAACCAGGAAGGCCTGGAGCTAAAGGAAAAACAACTGAAACCCCCACATGAAGGAAATGAGGGGTTCCAAGAGGTTAAGAACAAGAGAAGGCCACAAAGGGATCCCAAAACCCAGAAAAAGACAACCAATCTCAGTCGAGCAGTAAAAACAGATATGAGGTACTACAAGAGGAAGAAGAAGTAGAAAATGAAACCCAACTCATGGATTACCAAGAAAAAGGAAAAGAAAGTAGTTCAAGTCATGCAAAAACAACACCAAAGCGGAAAGCTCAAATAGATCTCACAGATAAAGATGAAAAGGTGGGGATGGAAACCACTATAATGGAAATCAACCCAAGCAAGGGGAGGAGCTAAGCATGGAATAGGAAGTTCTCAATAAATTGTTAAACTAATGGAGGCACCAAGACGAAAGATTTATCCCAGAGGACTATTGGGTGTGGAGCTTGATTATCTTCTGTATTCAAAGGTTTCAACCAGATGTATACCCCAGGAAGACTATACACCCCTCCACGCGGGGGGGTGCGGGGGGGACTTGTCCCCCTCGCGGGGGTTCGGGTGGGCTAATCCCCCCCAGCTGGGGGGTCTAAGGGCTAGCGGTCCCCTGACGGAGGTTTGAGGGTAGTGCCCCCAAAGCTAAAAATTAGATGTAAAATTGCCTTGTAAAAGTCTAGCAATTTCTAGTCAATCTGAGCCATTCATTAGGTGGATGATCTGATGGTAGAAGTTATGTTTAGTTTAGGGATTTTTTCCCTAGAAGGCAACCCCTCACTCTATATGAGGGAATTGTATTGTGTTTATGCATATTTGTATTCTGAGTGAGGAAGAGAGAGGAGATTGAGAGCGAAGAGGGAGTTACAACGGATTTGTTGTAGGTTGTATCTCTTCAGTTTGCTGGATAATATAATATAAGAAGGACTAGCTGTTTCTCCATGGACGTAGCCCAAACTGGGTGAACCACGTATATCTATGTCTCTCTTGTTTTATGCATTTTATTTGTTTATATTTCTGCAATATTTTATGCGTTCCATTGCTCTGTAATATATAATTTTCTAACAATTGGTATCAGAGCCGAAGGTCTATTTGGCAGATAAACTTGCAAGAGAGAAGGGTTCCTGATTCGAGTGGGAGCAATGGTGGAAGATGGTAGGTTTGGGGTCGAAAAATTCAACGGCCAAAACTACGAGCTGTGGAAGATGCAGATGGAAGATTATCTGTATTAGAGAGATCTGTACCTACGATTGATCGGAAAGACAAAGAAGTCGACGAGTATGACAGACACAGAATGGGATATTCCTGAAAGAAAGGCACTTGGAACAATACGGCTGTGCCTAGCAGTGTCGGTAGTGTTTAATATTTCAAAGGAAATGACAATAGAAGGTTTAATATCGGCATTGGCCAAACTATATGAAAAACCCTCGGCCTCAAATAAGGTATTTCTTATGAAGCATTTATTTAATATGAATATGTCCGAAGGTGGATCTATTGCAGACCATTTAAATGATTTTAATACAGTTACAAGTCAGTTAAGTTCTGTAGGGGTAAATTTTGATGATGAAGTTAGGACTCTGTTATTTCTGTGCTCATTGCCAGAAAGATGGAATGGTTTAGTTATGGTCGTTAGTAACTCTATCTCTGGATCTAGTAATTTAAAGTTTGATGATGTTGTCGATGCAATCCTTAGCGAGGAAATGCGATGGAAAAGCTCTGGTGAGACATCAGGTAATGATTTGATTGCAGAGATTAGGGGAAGAAAAATGGAAAGAGGAAAGAGCCCAGGATATCGCAGTAAGTCAAGAAAAGGCAGATCTAAGTCCAGATTGGGGATAGTGTGCTGGAAATGCAGGAAGAAAGGAAACCTGAAGAAATATTGCAAGTCTCGGAAGGGAAAAGAAGGAGACGCACAGGAAGAAAACAATCATGAAGTGAATGTAACAGGTGATGTGTTGCAAGATGCTTTGATTCTTTCATTAGAAAATATTATTGATACCTGGGTGGTAGATTCAGGGGCCTCATTCCATGCCACACTTGATAGGAAGCATTTTCATGATTATGTTCAAGGATATTTTGGACAGGTTCGATTGGGTGATGATAAACCCTGTAAAATCGTTGGAATGGGTACAGTTTTCATAAAACAGCAAAATGGAAATCAGTGGATATTGAAGGAGGTAAGGCATGTTCCAGATCTGAAGAAAAATTTGATTTCAATAGGGCAGTTGGGAGGTGAAGGTTGCGTAACTACTTTCACAGATAAAACTTGGACGGTCACTAAAGGATCCCTGGTAATAGCGAAAGGAGGAAAGGTTGGTACATTGTATTTATGCAATGGTATTTCTAGTTTTGTTAATGATTTAACCTCTACAGGAGAAGATACGGCATTGTGGCATCATAGGCTCCGGCATATGAGTGAGAAGGGGATGTAGATTCTTCACTCAAGAAATTTGTTGCTAGATTTCAAGCACGTTGCTTTAAAATGCTGTGAAAATTGTGTTTATGGAAAACATAAGAGACTCAGATTCCTTAGAGTTGGGAAAGAAAATAAGAGCGAAAAATTAGAGCTTGTGCATACAGATGTATGGGGACCTGCTTAGGTATCATCTCTTGGTGGCTCTTGTTATTATGTTACTTTTATTGATGATGCAACTAGAAAAACCTAGATTTATTGTATTCGTAATAAATCTGATGTATTTGATACTTTTAAGAAATGGAAAGCTTTGGTTGAAAATGAGATAGGTAAAAGGTTGAAGTGTCTTAGATCAGACAATAGAGGTGAATATTGCAGCAAATAGTTTGATAGGTACTATTCTGAGAATGGAATTCGTAGAGAGAAGACGGTTCCAGGAACACCACAAGAAAATGGTGTGTCAGAAAGGATGAATAGGATAATCATGGAGCGTGCAAGGTGTATGAGATTGCATGCAGGATTGCCTTTACAATTTTGGGTAGATGCTATAGATACTGCTATTTATATAATAAACAGAGGAAGCTCAAGTTCCTTGAATGGTGGTATTTCAGAGGAGGCATGGATAGGTAAAAAGGTAAACTACTCCTTTTTATAGACTTTTGGTTGTGAAGCCTTTGTCCACATTAAAAAAGAAAATAGAACAAAGCTTGATGCAAAATCAAAGAAATGTACCTTTATTGGATATGGTGTTAATGATTTTGGTTATCGCTTTTATGATTATGAAAAACATAAAATCATTAGGAGCAGAGATGTCATATTCAATGCAAAGGCTTTGTATAAGGATTAGCTACAGGAAAGGAAACAGGAAAAAGAAAATAGAGAATACACAGTTTTTGAAAAGATCACAGAAAAAGTGATGGTGCTTGAAAATCATAATGATCAATAGCCAAAACAACAACCACAACAACAACAAGCACCTCAAACACCTGAAAGTGGTGTTAGAAGATCTACCAAGATAAGTAGACCCCCTGAACGATACTCTCCTTCATTATATTATGTATTGTTGACTGATTCTGATGAACCAGAATGTTATGAAGAAGCAGTGCAGGTAGAAACTAGGAAGAAGCAGGAGCAAGCCATGAAAGAAGAGATGCACTCCTTAGCTCATAACCAGACTTGGGACTTAGTCAGGTTGTCTGCAAGTAAAACAAAATTGCAGAATAAATGGGTTTACAAGTTGAAGGAAGAAGATGGAGGTAGAAAGAGGTATAAAGCTAGACTTGTGGTGAAAGGGTTTGCACAGAAAAAGGGTATAGACATTGATAAGATATTTTCTCCTGTTGTTAAAATGACTTCAATCAGAACTATTCTAAGTCTAGTAGCTGCCGAGGATTTACATCTTGAGCAGTTAGATGTAAAGATAGCCTTTCTCCATGGGGATTTGGAGTAAGAGATATATATGAAGCAGCCACAAGGATATGAGGTAATAGGGAAGGAGAAACTAGTGTGCAGGTTGAAGAAGAGCTTATATGGCTTAAAACAGGCTCCAAGGCAGTGGTATCTAAAATTTGATCGGTTTATGTATGAACAAGGTTATACTAGATGTCACTCTGACCATTGTGTTTATCTCAAAAGGAAAAATGATGTCAGCTATATTATATTGTTATTGTATGTAGATGACATGCTTGTTGTAGGTTCTAACATGCAGGAAATAAATTTTCTCAAAAGGAAATTGGCAAACTCATTTGCAATGAAGGATTTGGGTGCTGCAAAACAAATCCTTGGTATGATAATAACTACAGACAGGAAGAATCGCAAATTAACATTGTCCCAAAGTGAGTACATAGAAAATTTGTTGAAAAGGTTTAATATGCAGAATGCCAAACCAGTTGGTATACCTTTGGCTGGCCAGTTCAAATTAAGTAAGGAGGTGTGTCCTAAGACTCAGGAAGAAATGGCTCATATGTCTAAAGTTCCATATGCATCAGCAGTTGGAAGCTTAATGTATGCAATGGTCTGCACAAGGCCTGATATTGCACATGTAGTGGGAGTTGTAAGCAAGTACATGAACAATCTAGGAAAAGAACATTAGATGGCGGTGAAGTGGATTCTCAAGTATTTGAGAGGTACCAAAAATCAAGCATTATGCTTTGGTGGTTCAAACATCGCTTTACAGGGATATGTTGATGCAGACATGGCAGGTGACAGAGATAATAGGAGGAGCACTACAGGATATGTATTTACTATAGGTGGAATAACTGTCAGTTGGCTTTCAAAAATCCAAAGTGTTGTTGCACTTTCAACAACAGAAGCAGAGTATGTTACTGCTATAAAGGCTAGTAAAGAAATGATTTGGTTACAAAGTTTTCTGGATGAATTGGGTAAAAAGTTGGAGTTGGGTAGGTTATATAGTGACAGCCATAGTGTCATTCATCTTGCAAAGAACTCTACATTTCATTCCAATACTAAACATATATAGCTCAAGTATCATTTCATACGGTCAGCATTGGAAGATGGACAATTGAAGCTGGAAAAGATACACACTAGCCAGAATCCTACAAATATGTTAACAAAATTTGTAACCAGGGAGAAACTGAGAATCTAATCAGTTTCAATTTGTCTTCAAGCATGATGAAGAAGATGAGAAACAGCTAGGTCCAAAGTGGAGTCATTGTCTAGCAAATGAAGCAGCGGTGGAGTTACTATAATCAGTCTCCAAGTGGGAGATTGTTGGGTGTGGAGCCTAATTATCTTTTGTATTCAAAGGTTTTAGCCAGATGAATACCCCAGGAAGACTGTACATCCATCTTGGGGGGGACTTGTTCCCCCCGTGGGGGTCCAGGGGGGTGCTAATCCCCCTCGAATGGGGGGTTTGGGGGCCAGCGCCCCCGAAACAAAAAATTAGATGTAAAATTGTCTTGTAAAAGTCTAGCAATTTCTAGTCAATCTGAGTCGTTCATTAGGCAGATGATATGACATAGAAGTTATGTTTAGTTTAGGGTTTTTTGCCCTAGAAGGCAACCCCTCACTATATATGAGGGAATTGTATTGCGTCTATGCATATCTGTATTATGAGTGAGGAAGAGAGAGGAGATTGAGAGTGAAGAGGGAGTTACAGCGGATCTGTTGTAGGTTGTATCTCTTCAGTTTGCTGGATAATATAATATCAGAAGGACTGGCTATTTCTCCGTGGACATAGCCCAAATTGGGTGAACCACATATATCTGTGTCTCTCTTGTTTTATATGTTTTTTGTGTTTGTATTTCTGCAATATTTTATGTGTTCCATTTCTCTGTAACATATATTTTTCTAACAAGGACCAAAATATATTGTACAAGGATACCTTCCAACAATATAAGACAAAAAAGGACAGAGACAAGTAGA
This sequence comes from Pinus tabuliformis, assembly GCA_031772625.1. NCBI lineage: Eukaryota > Viridiplantae > Streptophyta > Pinopsida > Pinales > Pinaceae > Pinus > Pinus tabuliformis. Next base: position 1,145,826,290 of record CM062813.1, on the reverse strand, counting down.
GATCACATAGAAACTCGGTATGCCCCAGGAAAACCCCTAGGAATATCAAAACAGGGAAAAAGGTGGAAAGAAAAGAGGAAGGAGAAAATTACACTAATCAATATAGATAATGTGAGAGACGTTGGTAAACACGGGCAGGTTGGTACTGCTATTAGCAGTATACCAACAACTAAAAAAAGTTTCCCAATGATAGTAATATCTTGGAACATAAGAGGCCTAAATAGCCGAGGAAAAAAAAGATATTTAATGGAGTGATTTAAAAACGAAAAGCCTCAAATAATGCTTCTCCAAGAAACCAAGATAACAAGAGAAAAACTAGAAGAGATTATAGGGAAAATGAACCATGGTACGAGGTAGTAGCAATGGATGCGAAAGGAAGTAGGAGGCACAACAATAATCTGGAATCCAGCGGAGGTAAAAGAAGATTATTGGATAGGGATGCAGCGCATCCTCAAAGACCAGTTCCGAAACACAGGGACAAAAGAATGGTTCATGCTCTCATGAGTCTATAAACCACACATTCCAACTTAAAAGGAAAACTTCATAAAAAATATAAGGACCCTAAATCAAATGCATGATGAAAAAATCTAGCTGATTACAGGAGACTTTAATCTGATAACATCGTTAGAGGAGAAAAAAAGAGGGATTAGAAGGGAGGAACCCGAAATGGAACAATTTAGGTATATCCAAGAAGAGTCGCATCTGGTGGACATCCCAATAATCAATGGAAGGTAGACATGGAAAAATAGAAGAGGAGGAAACAGGAAAATATCGTCTCACCTAGATGGATTCTTGGCAAATAAAAAAGTAATCAATAGAGATGTATACTACAAGGCATCCATCCTGCAATGTATGGGTTCAGATCACTGACTTATTAGACTGGAAGTGGATATGAAACAAGGGCAAACTAAGAGACCTTTCACGTTTGAAGAATTCTGGTTAAGAGATCCAACTTTATTTGGAAAACTGAAGGAATGGTGGAAAGAAAGTGAGAAAGAAGGAAGAAACCTAATGCATACATTCCAACTCCGCCTCAAAGAAATCAAAGACAAAATAAAAAAATGGAACAAGGAAGAGTTTGGTAATATACATTAGGAACATGAACTACTATAGGAAAAGATGAAAAATGTGCAACAACAGATAATAAATGATGGAAGAATTGAAACCCTAGTGGAGGAATAAGGACAATTGCTAAATAAATGGGAGGAAAGGAGGCAAGAGGAAGAGATCATGTGGAAACAAAAATCAAGAATTCAATGGCTAAGGGAAGGGGAAAGGAACACTATATTTTTTCATAAAGAGATGATTCAACATCGTCAGCATAATAGGATCTTCTCCCCAGTGGACCAGGAAGGGAATCACCTCACTCAAAAGGAAGACATGGAGAACCTACTAGTCCATCACTTCCAAAATTTGCTGATAGAACCTAATATAGATAGGGCATAGAATATAAACATAATAACTCGGCATATCCCCAAATTAGTGAGTAGGGATCAGAACCTAGCCCTACTAAGGGAAATCACTAAGTCTGAGGTGGAAGATGTTATCAAAGGACTTGCAAAGAATAAAGCTCCAGGCCTGGATGGGTTCACAACAGAGTTCTTTCAAGCAACTTGGCTATTCATAGGAGAAGATATCGTGGCAGTCATGGAGGAGTCTCGACACAATAAAAGAATGCATCTGGCCCTAAACTCCACCTTCCTAGCTCTTATCCCCAAAACTGACCACTCAGAAGAACCACAAGGCTTTAGACCAATAGCTCTTTGCAATGTAATATATAAAATCATGGCCACAATCATGGTAAATCGCCTCAAACCTATCCTGCTTGGATTAATCTCTCAAGAGCAGACCGACTTTGTCAAAGGGAGGCAGATTGTGGATGGAATTGTTACAGATCAAGAGGTGATCCACTCCCTGAAAAGTCAAAGAGCTAAAGGCATGATGATAAAACTAGATTTATCGAAAGCTTATGATCGCCTGAGCTGGAATTACTTACAAGGAATCCTAAAAGCGTATGGCTTTGATCCTAGATGGATAAGTTGGATCTATTTGATGATCTCGACCCTGGTGTTCTCAATCCTTCTCAATGGAACTCATTTGGAGGCTTTCAATTGAACAAGGGGGCTTAGAAAAGGCAATCCAATTTCCCCATTCTTGTTCATATTGGTTACTGAAGGATTAGGAAGATATGTAAAAGAAGAAGTGCAAGGCGAACAATTTACAGGTCTTAGAATGTGGGGTAATGATTTGTCATTAACATATGAACAGTTTTATGATGACATAATGATGTTTTGGAAAGAAACCCTCAAGAAAGCTAGATCCCTTATGGAAATATTAAACGAATTCATGAGTGGCACTGGGACGAAAATTAATAAGGATAAGTCGGACATCTTCGTTTTCAATACTGCAGCCCCATCCCAAGATTTTCTAGCAAGAATCATGGGGTTCTGCATAGGTAATCTCCCCTCGAAATACTTAGGGATCCTAATAAGTATTCACCCAATCAAAGTCGCAAACTTGAAGACACCTCTAGCAAAAATCCAAGGGGGACTGCAAAACTAGACCTTCAGAACACTGAACATGGCAAGTCAAGTAATATTACTGAAAGCAATGCTCTAGTCAATTCCGATCTACCAATTATCTAGTCAAGTTGTCCCTAAAACAGTGTGTCAAGGGATGATTGACATTTTTAAGAAATTCCTGTGGCAGGGGCCAAACACAGATAAAAATTGGGCACTGCTATCCTGGCATTGGCTTAGCAAGCCAATAAAAGAAGGAGGGTTGGGACTCAGAGACCCTTATATTTTAAACCAGGTCATGGGGGCCAAGCTATGGTGGAGATGGATTCAGAGAGGAACAGATATATGGAAATAAATATGGGGAAGAAAATATGGAATTCCACGATCGACAGAAGGAAGCTAAGAGTCCAGGAAAACATAAAGGGGTCGGCCATATCAAATCTAGCATCAAAAAATAGAGAACCAATAAGAACTCATAGTTTTTGGGAAATAAGGGGAGGAGAGAAAGCCAGATTTTGGAACGAGGCGTGGAAGTAAAGAGAAAAATTACATAGTAAACCAGATCTGGTGTAAATATGCCAATTCACCAATAACTCTTCAAATTAGGTAGTGAAAATTTTTTGGAGCCCGGACACAGGGGAATATTGGAGAAAGTGGAATAAAAAAAAAGATTGGTTGGATGATCTTGAATCTATTCAGTGGGCAACCTATGAGAAGGAGATGGAGTCCTAGAAAATAGTGATATCGGAAGGACCAGATATAATAAGATGTGGGTACAAAATAAAAGGGATGTTCACCATATAAGAAGGATACCACCTACAAGCAGCACACCACCAACAACAAGGGCCACCCATATGGGATCGAATCTGGAAGGAAAATCTATGGTAGAAAATAGCTCTCTTTAGAGCACTCACTTGGGATCAACTACAGATAAGGGGGCTACATGGACCATCGACCTGTTGTACATGTGAAGGACAATCGGAATCAATGGAACATATACTAAACGCCTGCAGTTACAGTGAGGTGTTATGGAAATATCATGAGAAACTATCCAACCTTAGTGACAGGGATCAAACAAGAGCGAAATTAACAATGAAAAAATGGAGAAGGAAGCCTTACCAGAATCCCATTCTGAATAGCACCTGGCAGATATCCCTTGGATTCCTACTTTGGGTGGTGTGGAAGGAAAGAAACAGAAGAATTTTCAAAGAGGAAAAGAGAACAACAATAGAATTATGGGGAATGATAGTCCAGAATGTCAGAGAAACGATCTTAGTAGAGAACTGGTACCTAGAGGATTGGAAAACCAATCCTTAGGAAGGTCGTATATTGGCAAGATTAAGCCTAAAACTCAGCATGCTGAATAACAACTCATGGAAACAGAAATATCCTCCCAACAAATCCCCAAACATCTTCGTGATCCCCCAGGAAGACTTTATCAAACTTAATTTTGACAGAGTAGCAAAAGGGAACCCAAGGGCGGGAGTCTCCAAGGTGTGTTTAGATATCCCCAAGGAAATACCATCCATTTGTATGCCATGGATTGTGGTATAGCGAGAAATAATGAAGCTAAGCTCTATGCGTTGAAGCGGGGGCTAGAAATTGCAAGGAGAGAAATCTTTCAAAGAATTGAGGTGGAAGGAGACTCAAAACTAGAAATAGAAATGGTAAAATAACTCCAACAAGGAACCAGATGGGATAAAATAAGCCAAATTTGGAGGACAACACAACTGATCCAAGAAATAGGAAATCTAATACGAAGGATAGACTACATTGTCTCGACGCATGTCCGCAGATCGGGTAATGTGGCAGCAGACAACTTAGCCAACTGGGGGTGTGGATAGGTAGGCAACAACCTTGATATAAGGGGCGATGAGTTAAGTCAAATGGTAGGTATGAGTAGTCTAGAGGAAATCCTAAGAATAGACAAGGAAAAAGGAGCAAACCCCCGATCAGGGTGTGACAGGCCTTGCAGATTAGAGGGGAGAGAGGACGGTCAGAGGTCATGGTGGGCCAAGGATGGAGCATCCGCCTAGATGGAATAGTAGGCAGCGAGAGAAGAGGATGGACAAGGGCCACGAGAGCTGGAAAATGGAAGTGGAGCAACGGGAAATATAGCGCAGGGAAAATCATTAAGGTAGGCAGAGACAAGAGTGGATGGCCAGTTGGCACGATTGGTAGAGGGAAGATGGCAAGGATAGATGGCGTTGAATCCTGCAAGTGGCGAGGCAGACATAGACAACTCGTGACAAGAGCAAATAGCGATAGGATAATTTTACTGATCTGCAATTATGGGAAAGTTAGTGGAACCCCATCTCGAGACCCTCATGTGAGAGGAAGGGTGGCAGACAGAGGAAGAGATAACGTGGTGAATCGTTTGGGCGACATGTTGGGAAAGTGGAAGGAAAAACAAAATGGAAAGAGGGCTAGGATGAGAATCATTCTCATGCAGAAATAAAAGGGAGGACATGCATCTACAGATGGTAAGAGTTGAGGGTCGGAGGACGTCCAACAGTGTTCGACTATCGTTTGCAAAAATATGTATGTTCTCTCTTCTTTCACTCACGATTGTTTGGAAAACATGAATTGGCTCCTGCAAAGAATTAAGTTAGAAAGAGGCACTAAAGTGAATCAGGAAGCAGAAAAATGGTTAATTCTAATGGTTTCCCCAGTTGATTTAAATGATGAGGTCTCCCAGTTTTCTTGGGTATTTGGCCTGTTAAGCTGGGGGGAGATAGACAGGCTTGTCATCTTGGGTGTTGGGAATCCTTATCTTAGCCTCGAGGTAGATAATTTTTGGGGTATAAGAAGAAGGTTGAGTCGATTTGAGGCTAGCAGGGTCATCCTAAGTGGTTTCCAGTGCGTCTGTCGGAACAATTTCTATAACATGATAGGGATGAGAATGTTGATAGAGAAGGAAGTGGTCCTGGATAATTGCGAAAGGCTAGAAGTTTCACCTGTGTTGAAAATAATACTGAGAGGGGGGGGGTGAATCAGTATTATCAAATTCTTGTTCAATTTATACAACCATTTGCAGATCTGACTAATGAAACTTGCGTATACCTTCCAGACTTATAATTTAATTTATTCTTCAGATGTTGATCATTAATCTATGTGTCAGAACCATATAACAGTAAGCAAGAACAGGAAAAATAGAGTAGACAGTCACACCAAAGAACACAAGACATAAGGTGGAAACCCAATGTGGGTGAAAACCACCTGCTATATGTCTCTATCTTATTTCAATTAGAAACTTCTTTTACAATGATTCTGTACTGGTGAAGTCTTATACCAGCGCACAGGCTTCAACGTGCAGAAGGCTACAACCTTCTCTTTTCTTCCAGGGACCACGTTTCATAAATTTTCAGACTGGATCCATGAATATCAATCAAACATAAAATAGATTTGGTATCAACCAGCTACCTTGTACAAATACTGAATAAATAACTTCTCAGAACACAGCAACCAAATCATGATCGTTTTATATGCAACACATTGAGCTGCTTTGTGACCAAAGTTATGGCAAGAAAAGCATTGTCCATTGAAGAAACTTCTGCGGTTATCGAATCTACCAGCCAATTGATTGTAATTTCTATTGTCATCTATTCTTGAACCAAATTGAGAAGATTTTACCTGTGGCTGGTTGTAGCTTTTGTTCACCCTTAAGATGGATTGCCCCTGATAATTTCTATTTGTAATTCGTCCCTTCTTTACCTGATGATATTCATTGTGCTTTTGCTCATTTCTTCTTGCTGCATCAAGATAACTTTTTGAGGTGGATGCTTGAGAAGTTTCTCCATTATAGCCCAAACCTGTCTTATTTAGTGGAGACCGCTGCACATTGATAATCTCATCCAAAGTTTCAGATCCTTTGACAAACTTGAGATTAATAGCTTTTGTTTTCTCAATCTCTTTTCTAAGACCAACAATTTCACCTTCTAATTTTTCAAGATGTTTTTCCTTTTCATCAATTTGAAATTGTAGAGTATCAATGATCATGTTCTTTTCTTCTATACATCTCTTGAGTCTAGTAATTTCATCATAAAGGTTATCCACATCTATAGCATCCATATAATCATCATCTTCAAATGCCATTAACAACTTATATTCATTACCTTGTTCATCTTCATCACTGTTTGATAGACCATCACTATCTTCATGAGTGTAGTAGCATTTCTTATTTGCATTCTGTTTCTTGTTCCATCTAGTTTCCTTTATCCTTATAAGGACATTTTGCAGCATAATGACCTACTCTTCCACAAGCAAAGCATTTAAAAGGTAACTTACCTCTGAACCTTCCAGAACCCCTTTGAAGATTTCTGACTAAATTTGATTCTTCTTCCTCTTCTTCTGGGACGTGGCTCGCTTCATAATAATCTCCTTTCCCTGATGGCTTGAAAGCAGCTTCTCTTCTTTCTGATGGACCTCCCTTTCTCATTTCATAAGCAGTTAGAATTCCATGTAGCTGAGACATAGTAAGAATTCGTAGATTTTCCTTTTCTTCTATTGCAGATACTTTAGATTCAAACTTGGGGGACAATGATCTTAGAATCTTTTCAACCACAATAGCCTCTTTTATTTCTTCACCCAAATTTTTCATACAGTTAACAACCTCATCTACCCGAAGAAAATAGTTAGTCACACTTTCATCATTATACATTTTGAGAGTCTCATACTGAATTTTGAGAGTTTGAAGTTTAGCACGCTTTACCTGTTCATCTCCTTCATAGCTCGTGACAATTTTGTCCCATATCTCTTTTGCGGATTTATAGTGCATTACCTTCATGAATTCTAATTGAGATATACATCCTAATAGGGTACTGACTGCTTTCGCATTTGTTTCATACTTCTTTTTCTCGGCTGCATCTGTAGGAGTAGCTGAAGGAAAAGCGTAGCCTGTCTCTACGATGTCCCAAACTTCTGTACCAAGAGATTGAAGATAGGCAGTAACTCTTACCTTCCAATAATTGAAGTTTGTCCCATCAAAAACCGGTGGCCTGATTGATGCTTCTCTCTCGTAGTTGCTCATGATGAACGATCTACCTTCAAGCGATCAAGCTTCTCTGAAGGACCTGCTCTAATACCAATTGTTGGAAATAATACTGAGAGGGGGGGTGAATCAGTATTATCTAATTCTTTTAATAAATCTTCTTTATTTGTTCTTTGAATTATTTTTGCATGTCAGTACCATAAAATAATGAGCATGAACAAAAGAAAACAGATGGTCACACCAAAGAACACAAGATGTAAGGTGGAAACCCAATGTGGGTGAAAACCACCTGCTGCAATATGTCTCTATCTTCTTTCAAATTAGAAACTCCTTTTACAATGGTTTTGTACTGGTGCAGTCCTTTACCAGTACGCAGGCTGCAACCTGCAGAGAGCTACAACTCTCTTTCTCGTTTTCCAGTCTCTCCTGGAAGGGAGCTACAACCCCCTACTTCTTTTCTTACAAGGACCACTTTTCATAAATTTTCAAACTGGATCCATAAGCATCAAATGATCATCAAGTATAAGAGAATCACCCAATCAACTGTAGTAACCAGATCAACAATAATAGGACCAAACCCAGAACACAACAATGATAAACAAAGATCTTAAGAGAAGTAAGCACCCTGCTCAACTGCTCACCTGCTTACGTAAGCACCCTGCTCAACTGCTGGCCTGCTTACTGTACTCACCCTGCTCAACTGCTTGCATGCTTATAGTAGGCACCCTGCTCAACTGCTAGCCTGCTTATGTACGCACCCTGCTCAACTGCTAGCCTGCGTACCTCGCTCTGAGTCCATTGAACTGCCTGCGGACCTCCGCACCTGCAACCCTTCTGTGCCTGCGTATGTACGCACCTGCAACCCTTCTGTGCCTGCGTACCTCCGCACCTTTAACCCTTCTGTACCTCCGCACCTGCAACCCTTTTGTGCCTGCGTACCGGGGCACCTAAAACGCTTTGTCCCTGCGTACGTATGCACTTTTCTTTCACTGTACCTGCGTACCTTCGGGCATAGATGATTTCAAGACTTCATAATTAACCCAGACAGTCAGATGCGCCGAAGAGATCTCAGTCCATCAATAGATTCGCCTTATTTAGATCTAGACCAGATCTAGCCCTCATAAGATATTCAACTCAAACCATGCTCAAGTCAAATGATCTCCTTTGCTTTATATAGGAAAGCTCTTCCTTAAAACATGGATCAATACCACGAGCCGACACCATAATAACCCAATACCGTCGGCTAAATACCAAGAGTAAAACATAAGAAAACCCCACATGTGAATTTCTTTGCCTTGAAATGTGTGCACTGGGGTACGCACCTCCTGAATAGGATAACTGCGGGTACGTATGCACTTTATGTAACATTGACCTGCATGTACGCACCTTATGTAAGGTGTACCTGCGTACCCCTTATTTTCTTCAATATTTGATAGCTGATCATCAATCTCTGCTGCTGACTTGAAGTACTGTGATCTATCACCTGAATGGGTTGCCATCAAGGACAACACTTTAGCCATAATGCCAACAATCTCCCCCTTTGGACTTGAAGGCAACCTCAAAACTTGAGCTTCATTCTCACCCTTTGACATCAAGGGCAAAGGGGTATGCTCCCCCTAAGAACATGCTCCCCCCGAATATGAACCAGATCTGCAACGAAGAACCATAATCCACCATGAAAGAGATAGAGACATATTGCAGCTACTTCCAAGATCTCCTTTTGCACATCCTCCATAATGCCAACAATGCATTAGATGCTCCCCCTGAGCCTGTACCATCAATCAGAAGAGGTTCAGCAACAAGATGATGCATCAACAACCCCCAGCTTTTGCCTGAGGTATTCAAAAGTGTCACTGGGCAATGGTTTGGTCAGAATATCAGCAACTTGTTCCTTAGAAGGAACATACTCCAACTTGACCTTCTGTTCAAGCACTTGTTCCCAGAGAAAATGGTACTTGATTGGTATGTGCTTGGTTTTTGAATGCATAACAGGATTCTTTGCGATGCTGATTGCACTTGTGTTATCACATAAGATGGGGATTGGTGGTGTACAAGTGATTTGAAAATCCTGCAAAGTCTGCATCATCCAAAGGAGTTGGGTGCAACAAGATGCAGCAGCAACATATTCCGCTTCAGCTGTAGACAAGGCAATTGAACTCTGTTTCTTGCTGAACCAAGATACCAGTCTGGAACCCATAAAGAACGCACCACCACTTGTGCTTTTCCTGTCGTCCACGCTTCCGGCCCAATCTGCATCTGTATAAGCATGAAGTGTAAGATCTGTATCTCTAGGATACCATAAGCCATAATTTTGAGTCCCTTGAAGATATTTGAAAATTCTCTTCACTGCCTGAAGATGAGACTCCTTCGGATTAGCCTGAAATCTTCCAACTATTCCAACTGCATGCATGATGTCCGGTCGGGTACCTGTCAAATAAAGTAAACTTCCAATCATAGATCTGTAGGTTGGTTGATGTACTGCTGTAGATTCATCATTTGCACTGAGGCTACATCCTGTGACCATGGGTGTACATACTGGTTTTGCATCTTCCATACCATATTTCTTCAAAATTTGTTTGAGATACTTGGTTTGAGATAAAAAGATTCCTCCTTCTTTTTGTTGGATTTGCAAACCAAGGAAATATGTCAGTTCTCCTAGCAAGGGCATTTGAAATTCTTTCTGCATGACCAAGGCAAAGTTTTGACTCATAGCTTCTTCATTGCTCCCAAAAATAATGTCATCTACATACACAACAAGTATTAGCAATTTGTCATTTTCAACTTTTATATAAAGATTGCTATCTGCCGATCCTTTTGAAAAGCCTTGTTGATGAAGATATTTGTCCAAACGGTAGTACCAAGCCCTTGGAGCTTGTTTGAGGCCATAGAGAGCCTTTTTCAATCTGCATACAAGATTTGGATCATTTCCAAGAATGAACGCATCTGGTTGTTCAATGTACACTTCTTCTTCCAAGTCTCCATTCAGAAAGGATGATTTCACGTCCATTTGAAATACTTTGAAGTTTTGAAAACTTGAGAGAGCAAGGAACATTTGGATGGCCTCAAGTCTTGCAACAGGAGCAAAGGTTTCTTCAAAGTCTATTCCTTCTGATGCGCATACCCTTTACAAACAAGTCTGGCTTTGTTTCTAATTACTTCTCCATTTTCATTCATTTTGTTTTTGAAGACCCATTTTGTCCCGATAACATTCTTATCTTTTGGTCTAGGAACCAGCTCCCAAGTGTTGTTCTTTTCGATCTGCTCAAGTTCTTCATCCATTTCTTTCACCCAACATTCATATTTGCATGCCTCTTTCACATTTTGTGGTTCAGTAGAGGAGAGTAATGCCAACTAGCTTGAAGCTTCTGCAACTGTTCTTCTTGTTTGTACACCTGCTTCTTTCTGCCCCATAATCTGAGATTCTGGATGGTTCTTCTGAACATATCTGGATGGAGTCTTTTCTTCTATTCTTGTTTGCTCCTCTGGTTCTTCTTGAGGTTCTTCTTGAGGTTCTTCTTCTTCATCATTCTGTCGTTGGGGTAGCCTTCATCTTCTTCGATGTCTTCATGATGTACTTGCCTAGGAATGTATCCCTTCTCATCAACTACTACATCAATGCTGTCAACAATTCTGCCAAGTCTTTTATTGTAGCATTTGTATGCTTTGCTATGTGGAGAGTAACCAAGAAGAATGCCTTCATCTGCTCTAGGTTCAAGTTTGCCAAGCTGCTCATCAGTATTCTTGATATAGCATTTGCTCCCAAAGATTTTGAAGTGCTTTACTGAAGGAGTCCTACCACTCCAGAGCTCATGAGGAGTTTGAGTGTTGTTCACCCGGACATTTGTTTTGTTGAGAATAACAACTGCAGCATGTGCAGCTTCACCCCAGAAAGTTGTGGGAGTTCCTGACTCATCAAGCATAGCACGAGCCATTTGTTGGACTGTTCTGTTCATCCTTTCCACAACTCCATTTTGCTGAGGAGTTCTTGCTGTAGAGAATTCTCTTCTTATCCCATGTTCTTCACAGAAATCGAAAAATTCATTTGAAGTAAATTCCCCACCTCTGTCGGATCTGAGGCACTTAATTTTGTGACCTGATTCATTTTCAACCAAGGCTTTGAAGGATTTGAATTTTTCAAATGCTTCATCTTTGTGCTTCATAAGTCCTAACCAGACAAACCTGGAGAAATCGTCAATGAATAATATCAAGTATTCTTCTCCTCGAGGTGTTCTTTTCCTGAAAGGACCGCATGTATCTGTATGTACTAGCTCAAGAGGCATGCTAGCTGATCCTTCTTTCTCTGGAAAGTTAGTTCTGGTTCGTTTTCCAAACTGACACGATTTGCATATGGTGTTGTCAGGAATTTTGATATATGGAAGATCACGAACTGCCTGATATTTGCATGCTTTCCTTATTTGTGAAAAGCTTAGATGTCCCAACCTCCGATGCCATAATCAATGCTCATCATCCTTGCTCAGATAGCATTGTTGTTGTCCTTCTTCAAATATGTACAGATTATTTGGAGTTCTTTTGCCTTTGATCACTGTTTTACCTGTATCAAGATCACGAACAAGACATCCATTTGATCTGAATATAACCTTGGTTCTTTGATCACACATCTGGCTGACACTTAGAAGATTATGCTTCAAACCATCAACATACAAAAAATTTCCAGCCTTGACCTTTTCTTTTAACTGAGCAATGCCTTTTCCTTTTATAGTTGCAGGAGTATCATTTCCAAAAGAGACTTTCTTTCCCTTTTCTAGAGTAGAATAAGACTCAAGTTTTTCTTTATCACCTGTCATATGCTTCGAACATCCACTGTCAATGTACCATATATTTTCCTGTCCCTCTGCATAAAATGCTATCCCACATCTTTCTGTTTGAGGTTCCTTTATTCTCCATGTTTTGGTGCTTGAGGCTTGTTCCTTTTTCTACTGAAACCTGCTCCTGCATTCAGAGTCTTCATGACCAAAGTTATTGCAAATAGAACATTCAACTTCATTTTCAAGAACCGAAAAGTTGTTATAGGTCCTTTTTGTAATCCCCGTCATACTTCTTTGTTTTTGAGCTTCCCTAGTCATGATCATTTTATATGCAACACATTGAGCTGCTTTGTGACCAAAGTTATGGCAAGAAAAGCATTGTCCATTGAAGAAACTTCTGCAGTTATCGAATCTACCAGCCAATTGATTGTAATTTCGATTGTCATCTATTCTTGAACCAAATTGAGAAGATTTTACCTGTGGCTGGTTGTAGCTTTTGTTCACCCTTAAGATGGATTGCCCCTGATAATTTCTGTTTGTAATTCGTCCCTGCTTTACCTGATGATCTTCATTGTGCTTTTGCTCATTTCTTCTTGCTGCATCAAGATAACTTTTTGAGGTGGATGCTTGAGAAGTTTCTCCATTATAACCCAAACCTGTCTTGTTTAGTGGAGACCGCTGCACATTGATAATCTCATCCAAAGTTTTAGATCCTTTGACAAACTTGAGATTAATAGCTTTTGTTTTCTCAATCTCTTTTCTAAGACCAACAATTTCACCTTCTAATTTTTCAAGATGTTTTTCCTTTTCATCAATTTGAAATTGTAGAGTATCAATGATCATGTTCTTTTCTTCTATACATCTCTTGAGTCTAGTAATTTCATCATAAAGGTTATCCACATCTATAGCATCCATATAATCATCATCTTCAAATGCCATTAACAACTTATATTCATTACCTTGTTCATCTTCATCACTGTTTGATAGACCATCACTATCTTCATGAGTGTAGTAGCTTTTCTTATTTGCATTCTGTTTCTTGTTCCATCTAGCAGGTTCCTTTCCTTTATCCTTATAAGGACATTTTGCAGCATAATGACCTACTCTTCCACAAGCAAAGCATTTAAAAGGTAACTTACCTCTGAACCTTCTAGAACCCCTTTGAAGATTTCTGACAAAATTTGATTCTTCTTCCTCTTCTTCTGGGACGTGGCTCGCTTCATCATAATCTCCTTTCCCTGATGCCTTGAAAGCAGCTTCTCTTCTGTCTGATGGACCTCCCTTTCTCATTTCATAAGCAGTTAGAATTCCATGTAGCTGAGATAGATTTTCCTTTTCTTCTATTGCAGATACTTTAGATTCAAACTTGGGGGACAATGATCTTAGAACCTTTTCAACCACAATAGCCTCTTTTATTTCTTCACCCAAATTTTTCATACAGTTAACAACCTCATCTACCCGAAGAAAATAGTTAGCCACACTTTCATCATTATACATTTTGAGAGTCTCATACTGAATTCTGAGAGTTTGAAGTTTAGCACGCTTTACCTGTTCATCTCCTTCATAGCTCGTGACAATTTTGTCCCATATCTCTTTTGTGGATTTATAGTGCATTACCTTCATGAATTCTGATTGAGATATAAATCCTAATAGGGTACTGACTGCTTTCGCATTTGTTTCATACTTCTTTTTCTCGGCTGCATCTGTAGGAGTAGCTGAAGGAAAAGCATAGCCTGTCTCTACGATGTCCCAAACTTTTGTACCAAGAGATTGAAGATAGGCAGTAACTCTTACCTTCCAATAATTGAAGTTTGTCCCATCAAAAACCGGTGGCCTGATTGATGCTTCTCTCTCGTAGTTGCTCATGATGAACGATCTACCTTCAAGCGATCAAGCTTCTCTGAAGGACCTGCTCTGATACCAATTGTTGGAAATAATACTGAGAAGGGGGGGTGAATCAGTATTATCTAATTCTTTTAATAAATCTTCTTTATTTGTTCTTTGAATTATTTTTGCATGTCAGTACCATAAAATAATGAGCATGAACAAAAGAAAACAGATGGTCACACCAAAGAACACAAGATGTAAAGTGGAAACCCAATGTGGGTGAAAACCACCTGCTGCAATATGTCTCTATCTTCTTTCAAATTAGAAACTCCTTTTACAATGGTTTTGTACTGGTGCAGTCCTTTACCAGTACGCTGGCTGCAACCTGCAGAGAGCTACAACTCTCTTTCTCGTTTTCCAGTCTCTCCTGGAAGGGAGCTACAACCCCCTACTTCTTTTCTTACAAGGACCACTTTTCATAAATTTTCAAACTGGATCCATAAGCATCAAATGATCATCAAGTATAAGAGAATCACCCAATCAACTGTAGTAACCAGATCAACAATAATAGGACCAAACCCAGAACACAACAATGATAAACAAAGATCGTAAGAGAAGTAAGCACCTTGCTCAACTGCTCGCCTGCTTACGTAAGCACCCTGCTCAACTGCTGGCCTGCTTACTGTACTCACCCTGCTCAACTGCTTGCCTGCTTACAGTACGCACCCTGCTCAACTGCTAGCCTGCTTATGTACGCACCCTGCTCAACTGCTAGCCTGCGTACCTCGCTCTAAGTCCATTGAACTGCCTGCAGACCTCCGCACCTGCAACCCTTCTGTGCCTGCGTATGTACGCACCTGCAACCCTTTTGTGCCTGCGTACCTCCGCACCTTCAACCCTTCTGTGCCTGCGTACCTCCGCACCTGCAACCCTTCTGTGCCTGCGTACCGGCGCACCTGAAACGCTTCATCCCTGCGTACGTACGCACTTTTCTTTCACTGTACCTGCGTACCTTCGGGCATAGATGATTTCAAGACTTCAGAATTAACCCAGACAGTCAGATGCGCCGAAGAGATCTCAGTCCATCAATAGATTCGCCTTATTTAGATCTAGACCAGATCTAGCCCTCATAAGATATTCAACTCAAACCATGCTCAAGTCAAATGATCTCCTTTGCTTTATATAGGAAAGCTCTTCCTTAAAACATGGATCAATACCACAAGCCGACACCATAATAACCCAATACCATCGGCTAAATACCAAGAGTAAAACATAAGAAAACCCCGCATGTGAATTTCTTTGCCTTGAAATGTGTGCACTGGGGGTACGCACCTCCTGAACAGGATAACTGCAGGTACGTATGCACTTTATGTAACAATGACCTGCGTGTACGCACCTTATGTAAGGTGTACCAGCGTACCCCTTATTTTCTTCAATATTTGATAGCTGATCATCAATCTCTGCTGCTGACTTGAAGTATTGTGATCTATCACCTGAATGGGTTGCCATCAAGGACAACACTTTAGCCATAATGCCAACAGGGCGAAGGGTTATGCTCCCCCTGAGTACATGTTGAAATCTCTGCTCTGATGTGCTGTCCAAGCTCCCCCTGACATATAGGCAAGATCTGCAAGAAGATGTTGTACAAAAAAAATCTAACTTTAGACATCATAACTGACCTTCCTATCACCAAAGGCTCGTACATACGACTCCCAACCAAGAGGGGATACATGATACAATAAGCACATTACATTATCCATCCCAGGCATAGTGGGGCAACCAAGATAGGCCATTACATGACCTTGACAAAAGAAATATAGAGACAAAATATCAGCAGCATTTGTCAATCATTATTCAGATCAGTATCCATGCTCTCCTTCTGCACTTGCTCCTCCTTAAATCACAACAACTAAAGAATTGAACCAAGATCTTCTATGATAATGCCAAAAATGCATTATTAGAAGAATATATGCTCCCCCTAAACCTGTGCCAGATGGTCTCTGACAGACCCATATCGGACTCTTCTCATCCATGCTTTTCTTAAAGTCAATTGTACCCACATAAACCAATGTATGTATGCGTATACACCATATGACACTCACGTACAACCAACAATCTCTGAAACAAACAAGATTCAACAGCAAGATGATGCATCAACTACCCCCAACTTTTGTCTGAGGTATTCAAAGATTTCCCTGGGCAGTGGTTTGGTGAGAATATCAGCAACTTGTTCCTTAGAGGGAACATACTCCAATTTGACCTTGAAGTTCAAGCACTTGTTCTCGGAGAAAATGATACTTGATCGGTATGTGCTTAGCCTTTGAATGCATGATAGGATTCTTTGATATACTGATTGCACTTTTATTATCACAGAAAATGGAGATAGGTGGAGTGCAAGTGATTTGAAGATCTTGCAATCTTTGCATTGTCCAAAGGAGTTGTGTGCAGCAAGATGTAGCAACTACATATTCTGCTTCAGCTGTAGATAATGCAATAGAGCTTTGTTTCTTGTTGAACCAAGATACTAATCTAGGACCCACGAAGAATGCACCACCACTAGTGCTTTTCCTTTCATCCACGCTTCCTGCCCAATCCGTATCTGTGTATGCATGAAGTGTGAGATTTGTACCTCTAGGATATGATAAGCCATAGTTTTGAGTTCCTTGAAGATACTTGAAAATTCTCTTAGCTGCCTGAAGGTGAGTTTCCTTTGGATTTGCCTAAAACCTTCCAATTATTCCCACTGCATGCATAATGTCTGGTTGCGTACCTGTTAGATAGAGTAGACTACCAATCATGGATCTATAGGTTGGTTGATGTACTGCTATCGATTCATCATTTGCGTTGAGGCTACATCCTGTCACCATAGGGGTACATACTGGTTTCGAATCCTCCATCCCATATTCCTTCAAGATCTGCTTGAGATACTTGGCTTGTGATAGACAAATGCCATCTTTGTTTTGTTGGACTTGTAACCCAAGAAAATATGTGAGCTCACCAAGCATGGACATTTCAAACTCTTTCTGCATCACCAAGGAAAAATTTTGACTCATATCTTCTTCATTGCTACCAAAGATGATATCATCAACATACACAACAAGTATCAGAAACTTATCATTGTCAATATATATATATATATATATATATATATATATATATATTGCTATCAGTTGATCCTTTTATAAAACCTTGTTGATGGAGGTACTTATCCAACCAATAATACCACGCCCTTGGAGCCTGTTTAAGGTCATAGAGAGCCTTTTTGAGTCTACATACAAGTTTTGGATCATTTCCAAGAATAAACCCATCTGGTTGTTCAATATATACTTCATTCAAGTCTCCATTCAGAAAGGCAGATTTTACGTCCATCTGAAATACTTTGAACTTCTGAAAGCTAGAGAGAGCAAGGAACATTCTTATAGCCTCAAGTCTGGCAACTGGTGCAAACGTTTCTTCAAAGTCTATGCCTTCTTATTGTGCATATCCTTTACAAACAAGTCTTGCCTTGTTTCTAACCACATCACCATTTTCATTCAACTTATTTTTGAAAATCCATTTTGTCCCTATGACATTCCTATCTTTTGGTCTAGGAACAAATTCCCAAGTGTTATTATTTTCAATCTGCTCGAGTTCTTCCTCCATGGCCTTGACCCAACATTCATCTTTGCAAGCCTCTCTTACATTTTTCAGTTCAGTGGAGGAGAGCAATGCTAGATAGCTTGAAGCTTGTGAAATATTTCTTCTTGTTTGTACACCTGCCTCTTTCTGCCCCAAAATTTGAGATTCTGGATGATTCTTCTAAATGTATCTAGATAGAGTCTTTTCTTCTATCCTTATTTTTTCTTCTGGTGCCTCATGGGGTTCTTCTTTGTCATGAATCTGATTTGATGTTGACGGATAGTGTTTGCCATATTCAAAATCTTCAGATTTTACCTGCCTAGGAGTGTTTCCTTCTTCATCAACCACTACATCAATGCTTTCAACAATTTTACTAAGTCTTTTATTGTAACATTTGTAAGCTTTGCTGTGGGGAGAGTAGCCAAGTAAAATGCCTTCATCTGCTCTAGGTTCAAACTTGCCAAGATTTTCATCAGTCCTTTTAATGTAGAATTTGCTTCCAAAAATTTTGAAGTATTTTACCGTGGGAGTCTTACCATACCAAAGTTCATGAGGAGTCTGAGTGCTGTTTACCCGGACGTTTATCTTGTTGAGAATAGTAACAGCGGCAAATGCGGCTTCACCCCAGAAGGTTGCAGGAGTTCTAGACTCATCAAGCATAGCACGAGCCATTTGCTGAACTATTCTGTTCATCCTTTCCAAAACTCCATTCTGTTGAGGAGTCCTTGTAGTAGAAAACTCCCTTCTTATTCCATGTTCTTCACAAAAATCTAAAAATTCATCTGAGGTAAATTCCCCTCCTTGATCAGATCTGAGGCATTTGATTCTGTGATCTGATTGGTTTTCAACCAAAGCTTTGAATGACTTGAACTTTTCGAAAGCTTCATCTTTATACTTCATGAGTCCTATCCAACACATCCTTGAAAAGCTGTCAATGAACAATATGAAATACTCTTCTCCTTGAGGTGACCTCTTCCTAGCTGGACCACATATATAGGTGTGGACAAGTTCAAGTGGCTTGCTAGCTGATCCTTCCTTCTCAGGGAAATTAGTTCTGGTTTGCTTACCAAATTGACATGATGTGCATATTGTATTATCTGGAATTCTGATGTCAGGGAGATCACGAACTTCTTGATATTTGCATGCTTTCCTTATATGAGAGAATCTAAGATGCCCCAGTCTTCTGTGCCATAGCCAGTGTTCATCATTCTTGCTTAAATAACATTTTTTTTGTTCTCCCTTGAGTACATATAAGTTATTAGGATTTCTTATGCCTCTGATCACTGTCCTTCCTGTATCAAGCTCACGAACAATACAACCATTTGATTGAAATATTACCTCAGTTCCTTGATCACACATATGACTAACACTCAATAGATTATGCTTTAAGCCATCAACATACATAACATTTCCATCCTTGACCTTTTATTTCAAACAAACAGAACCTTTACCTTTTATGAATGCAGGGGTGTCATTTCCAAATGAGACCTTCTTTTCCTTTTCTAAGCCACTATATGACGAAAGTTTTTCTTTATTACTTGTCATATGTTTCGAGCATCCACTGTCGATGTACCATTCATTTTCCTATCCTTCCACATATAATCATATCCCACATCTTTCTGGTTGCATTTCTTTATTTTTCCATGTTTTGGAACTCAATGAAGCTTGCTCCTTCTGAGTTGTTTGCCGAAACCTGCTTCTGCATTCAGAATCTTCATGACCGAAGTTGTTACAGATAGAACATTCTATTTCATTTTCAAGAGCAGAGAAGTTATTGTAGGTTCTTTTCATGATTCTTGTCCTACTCCTTTGTTTTTGAGCTTCCCTAGTCATGATGGTCTTGTAGGCAACACATTGAGCAGCTTTATGACCAAAGTTATGACAAGAGAAACATTGGCCATTGAAGAAATTCCTGCGATTATCAAATCTACCAACCATATGATTGTAGTTTCCATCAATTCTTGAGCCAAATTGAGAATGAGTTACATGTGATTGGTTGAAGCTTCTGTTCATCCTAGAAGTAGATTGCCCCTGATTTATCTAGTGATCTGCATTATTCTTTTGCTGTCGATTGTCAACTTGTTCACTTCTCCTTGCTGCATCAAGATAACTTTTGGAGGTGGATGGCTTCTGCGCTTGCTTCTAAGCTTGAGATGCTTCTTCGGAATCCCCGAGACCTGTATTGATTAGAGGAGAACACTGCACTTTGATAATCTCATCTAGAGTTTGAGATCCTTTAGCAAATATGAGATTAAGGGCTTTTGTTTTCTCAATTTCTTTTCTAAGTCCCACAATTTCGCATTCTAACTTTTCATTGTGTTTATCTTTTTCGGCAAGTTGGAATGTTAGAGTATCTATAATCATATTATTTTCCTCTAAACAAACTTTAAGTTTAGAAATTTCTTCATAAATACCTTCTTCATTTATAGCATCCAAGAAATCATCATCTTCAAAAGCCATAAAAAATCTATCATCATTACCTTGTTCATCTTCATCACTATTTGACAATCCATCACTGTCTTCATGCGTGTAATACCTCTTCTTATTTACATTCTATTTTTTGTTCCATCTAACAGGTTCCTTACCTTTGTCCAGTTTATCTTTATGAGGACATTTTGCAGCATAATGACTAACTCTTCCACAAGCAAAGCATTTGAAAGGCAGCTTACCTCTGAATCTTCCAGATCCCTGTTGAAGGTTCTTGACAAAATTTGATTCTTCCTCATCTTCTGTCATATGTCCTGACTCATAGTAATCTCCTTTTCCTGAAGCCTTGAATGCAGCTTCTCTCCTGTCTGATGGTCCTCCTTTTCTCATTTCGTAAGCAGTTAGAATTCCGTGCAGCTGTGACATGGTAAGGCTCTATAGATTCTTCTTTTCTTCTATGGCAGAAACTTTTGAATCAAACTTAGGAGACAAAGATCTTAGAACCTTTTCAACCAAAACAACTTCTTTTATTTCTTCACCCAAGTTTTTCATACAATTTACAATCTCATCTATACGTAGGAAATAGCTAGCCACACTTTCATCATTATGCATTCTGAGACTTTCATATTGAATTCTAAGAGTTTGTAATTTTGCTCGTTTTACCTGTTCATCTCCTTCATAGCTCAGAACGATCTTGTCCCATATTTCTTTTGCACTTTTGAGCTGCATAACCTTGACGAATTCTGATTGAGATAGACTTCCTAATAGAGTATTAACAGCTTTTGCATTTTTTTCATACTGCTTCTTACCAACTACATCTGTAGGAGTTGTTGATGGAAATGTGTATCATGTTTCCACAATATCCCAAACTTCTGTGCCAAGAGATTGAAGATAAGCAATGATTCTTACCTTCCAATAGATGAAGTTCCTCCCATCAAAAATTGGTGGCCTGATAGATGCTTCCTTTTCATAGTTGCTCATGATGATAGATCTTCCTTCAAGTGATCAAGCTTTTCCTGAAGGACCTGCTCTGATACCAATTGTTGAAAATAATACTGAGAGGGGGGGGGGGGTTAAATCAGTATTATCAAATTCTTTTTCAATTTATACAACCATTTGCAGATCTGACTAATGAAACTTGCGTATACTTTCTAGACTTATAATTTAATTTATTCTTTAGATGTTGATCATTAATATATGTGTCAGAACCATATAACAGTAAACAGGAACAGGAAAAATAGAGCAGACAGTCACACCAAAGAACACAAGATATAAGGTGGAAACCCAATGTGGGTGAAAACCACCTGCTGCAATATGTCTCTATCTTCTTTCAATTAGAAACTTCTTTTACAATGATTCTGTACTGGTGCAGTCTTATACCAGCATGCAGGCTTCAACCTGCAGAAGGCTACAACCTTCTCTTTTCTTCCAGGGACCACGTTTCATAAATTTTCAAACTGGATCCATGAATATCAATCAAACATCAAATAGATTTTCTATCAACCAACTACCTTGTACAAATACTGAATCAATAACTTCTCAGAACACAGCAACCAGACACCAATTCAGAACCCTGAACACTGCAGTAATAGACAAAAGCAGCTAAAACATATTTCAAGAAAAGTCCGCAACTTCACCAATAGTAACCTGCACACATCTGTGCCTTTTCTGTGTCCAACCTGCGGGTATCCGCACCTCCATTGTGACGAGCCTGCAGATCTCCGTGCCCGCGTTGTGTCGGACTTGCGGGTATCTGTGCCTACGCTGTCTCAAGCCTACGGATCTCTGCGCCTGTGCTGTGTCGGACCTGTGGGTATAGATAATTTATCAAACTTCAATTATACCCCAGACTATCAGTTTTACAGATTTGATCATACGCCAAAGAGATCTCGACCCATCAGTAGATCCATCTTGTAATGCTCAAGTTTCTCCTTGATTCAGATCCAGCAATAACTCCCCAACCGATTACCAGAATTTTAGATCTTGCTCTTCTTAAGATATTCAACACATCAATTCCCAGCGAAATGATCTCCTTTCCTTTTTATAGATTAGGCCTTTACTCAAACCATGGTCCAAAACCATAAAGATCCAATACTAGGGACCAAAACCCTGGGTTAAATACTTTAGATGCAAAACCACAGACCAAAACCATAGGATCAGAAATGTCGGACTAAATACCATGGAACAACCATAAGATTTCCCATGTGCGCGCGTTTTTCTCTACATGAAAGTGTGTGTACTTTACGTCTACACTTTTTTTTGGCGGACTTGCAAAACCTGTGGATGTCCGTAGCTTTGTGAACAGGAACCTGCGAGTATCTCATTTTCTACTATTTTGAGAGCTTGAACTTGTGATCTGCTATTTGAGTGAGTTGCCATCAAGGACAACACTTATTTCAACGAGCCAAACCTATGCCAAACCTATGTCATAATGCCAACAACCTGGACTTGGTGCCTTCCTAGGCCTACTGGCAGGGTTTATCTTCCTCAATCTAGATGTGATCCTAGACCTAGAAAAGGTTTGCAGAAAAGGTGCAGTAATTGGGGTCAAATTTGGGGAAAGGAAATGATCCTAAGTGGGCTTTTGCTTAGCTCTTTCGAGGGGACCCAATGGCGAAGGGTATCTCTCTCATTGATTTGAATACTGATTGTATTCTGGTGGGAGAATGAGAAGCATTGTATTACCTACTAGGGTGGCAAAAACCAGGGAAGAAAGAAACCTGGGAAATCGGGCGACAGGGTAGAAATTTTAGTAAGAACAATGTAAACTTTGAAACGGGAACTGATACTATTACTCGTTTTGTAGAGGTGGCAAAAAAATGACCCGATTTTCAAAAGTGTTGATGCAGAATACACATGTTTTTTTAAGAACATGGTTTTTGGAACTTTAATTTTTTTCATGTGCATTAAGTTCTAGAATGGTAGTGAATGGTAGTGATTTTCATCCTGATTTTAAAAAGTGAGCATTCTGCATCACACCCCTTTTTTAAAAGACCTATTTTTTGACTTTAAATTTTCTAGTGTGTGAAATGTAAAAAATTATTTTCTAAATTTGATAGTTTTTGAAGTCGTCATTGTATTCATATTTTCTTGTTCTCTATCTTAATTTTTTTTTTTAGTGGGGTTTTTATTGTTTTGCGTTTTTAAATTAGAAAGTCGATAGTTTGAATTTAGATAATCTACATATTTAGACATCCTTAATTAATTTTTCAATCCACATGAAATAATTGTTTCTAAAAAACATCATTTTTTAACAATGGACATAAAAAATAACCATTTTTAACATAAATATAACAAAAAAACTAAACGTTTTGATAATATTTTGCTAGAATTAACATGTCAAAATCACAATTTTTATACAAAAATATTAACTAAAAATGGTCAAATAATAGTTTTTTTATGAATTTCATGTCAAAAAGATAATAAT
The DNA here is from genome assembly GCA_031772625.1 of Pinus tabuliformis. Taxonomy (NCBI): domain Eukaryota; kingdom Viridiplantae; phylum Streptophyta; class Pinopsida; order Pinales; family Pinaceae; genus Pinus; species Pinus tabuliformis. The sequence goes on along the minus strand of CM062813.1, from coordinate 1,145,802,716 downwards.
AACTTTTTTTTTTTCAAAAAATAATGATTAACTTAAAAATCAATGCAAAAATCACATATTACCAATATTGAACGTATAACAACCCTAATTGAGTGTTTATTCTTCTCATAAAATGTCAAAGTCAAAACATTGCAAAGCTTGAGTTACAAGCATAACTTAAATTTAATCAACAATGTCACGTAATCCAAACTCTTCGTCCTCTAGAGTTTCATCATTGTCCTCTTCCACAATATTTTCTGTTTCATTTTGCTCATTTTGCTAATTTTCCTCTTCTAATGGGTCTTTCATGTCTGCAAATCCCCCAATATATGTCTTTCCATACATTCCATGTAATGGTGGTTGGGGTTCCTTTGCCTTTTTTTCCACACGTGATTCACTAAAGTCCCCTTTCTTCAACCCAATTTCTTGCATTGCATCTGGAAGAAATTGAAGAGCATTAATTCTTTTCTGAATGAAACTGCATTGCAATGGATCTTTCTCAATTGCAATGCAATTTCTTCCTTTTTGAAGGCAGCATGCTAGTGTTGTACCTAATTATCAAGCACAAAAAAATAATGAAGTAAATTAGTACAATGACATATTAATTAAAAAAAAGAACATATTGAAATTCAATTCCATGTGGCAAAACGTACCTGAGCCAGAAAATAAATCCAGAACCCAATCTCCTTCATTTGAACATATGTCTATAAGATAGTTAATCAATAATTGTGGTTTCTGATAAATGTTAATTATCTCTCCTTTCATTTCTTTGTCTTCATATGTTAGTTTTCTCACAACAGCATCATAAGTTAGTATTTGGCTATGACTCTTTTTGTCCACCCGATTAAAAATCATAGACATATGGCTATCATCTTTTGCCCAACTATCAATATTAATGAACTCACAGTCATTTATAAATTGTTGATCTTCATTGTCAAGAAGATTTGACTTTTGCCTGTAACATAAAATAGTAAAAGTTAAATTAATGTGTACATAAATTAATTTTTCAACATTAATCAAATATACCTTTAAACATCTTACCATGTAAGCTGCATCCTTGAATTTGTTTTCCCCTTGAAGCTTGACAATAACATTGCCAATTGTGTGTCTGAATGAAATGTCACAAATCTCCATAATGGTGATGACGTCACTTCCTTAAATCCTGCCACCACTTTATTAAAAGCTTGATAAGTATAAGGGTCAATATCATAGCAAATGTTTGGAATATTGAAACCATGGGGAATATCTGCAATAACCAGGACATAATCCCTTCTTGGTACGAGTTTCGCAATGTCTTCACAGTCGCCTTGTATTACTTGATATTGAATAGTGTCTAGCCCATTCCAAATGAAATGATTAAGAGTTGGATCAAGTTCAACATTCTTAATACGTTGCTTTCTCAGTCTTTCAATCTTTATTTTTTCAATAAAAGTCTTGAAACTGTTTGGTGCTCCATTATCTTCTTTCTTCATCTTTTACCAAACAAACAAATGTATGTGTAAGTTTTAAATTAAAAACAATACACAGATGATTAAAACTGAATGTATAAATCAAGTTACATTTTTAAATGCAAGATAAAAAGCTTTCAATGTTGATGTAGAACTTGAATCTGGATAGTTGCGTACAACATCATCCCAACTATCTTCATTCAACAATTTAACCATTTGTTCCTGAATTTTCATGTAAACTTTGTGACTGCATAGATAAAGTAAGAAAAAGTTAATATAATGATATGTATAACAAATACTACCAATAACAACATGTTTTATTTAAAAGATAACTATAATCCTGAAAATAAGTAAAAATAATTCAGCAAACTTACTTTTGAAATTCTTCAGACATTTCTTCCAATGATAATTCCCTCGACTTCACACGAGATAATATTGTTTTGACAATTTTTTCATCTTTCACTCCTTGCATCGCCCTCCAAGGCGTGATGGTCATATCGTCTGGAAGTTGCTTCAGTTCAGGCGCTGATTTATTGTTGCTACATATCAATGGCTTAGACTTTCTGACCCTCTGGTTTGTAATGCGAATATCTTCCCACATGCTAAAAATGTCATCAATCAAATTCCAAATATCTCCAGTTCTAAATGCCAATTGGAAAATGTTATCAACACCTCTGAATAAATCGCTAGATCTGTTGTCTTTTCGACTTTTTGAATTGCCTTTATCTTCAATTTGATAGCCTATTTCCATACAACATTCCTTTCGGAAATCTGCAGTAATATTGATCTTATCCCCACCACATTTTTCTAGGAATTCACTATGAATAAATCTAACCTTTTGGATCAAAGTCATAGACATCCTATATTCATTATCTGAATTATGATCCCATGCCACTAACTTTGCTTCTGTTTCATTTAAACCAGCATAAATGATACATTTCATTGTTTCAAAACGTGGGTTATTAGGATATTCCTCCATCAATTGTCTTTGAGCTTCAACAGAATGGTTCCCCCCAAGCAATAATAATTGTATTCAAAAAATTTTGACTTATCAAATGCTTCTTTGTTGGGAACTTGAAGTGGATCAACAAGAAGCACATAACTAACCACATGAGCATATGGATTGTACCTCATCAATGTCTTCAAGTTGTGAACATGCAGATGATGTGGCTTTTTGACTTGATATTGGCATTTTCCTTCACTTGCCTTATAGGTTTGTCTGACATTTAACTGAAATGTACGACCACCATCAATTAAGTTTCTCTTTGTCAAATACTGTCGAATGGAATTTTTTTTTGTTTTGATAATGCCATCACCTAAATCAGCTCCTGGTGTAATGATTTCTCTGCTTTCTTTTGAAGTTTCACTAGGTTCTTGACTGCTGGTAATGACTACTTCAAGATCTTCAACTCTACTTTTTTTCGTCTTAACATTCTCAAGAGATCTATTCTTGGGCATTGTTACTTTTGGTCTTTTACGACCTTCCACAATTTCAATGTCATCTTCAGTAATGGCAACATATGCTTCATTGTCAATTTCAACTTCATCGTCCTCAAAAGTAACTTGTTTACCCTTGCTAGATTTATCCACCAGAGGCCTTTTTTTCTGATTCTTTGGATGTAGTTTTGTAGCATCATCAATTACTAAATTTTCCATGTTTTGCATATCTTCTTCTGACACTGAGTAAAAATGGCTGACAACATTCTTGATATCATGCTCTATGAAATGAATGCCTCCCAACATAATTGAACAGCTTTCAAAAAAATTCTGCCAAACAAAATATCATATGTTAATATAAACAAAGTTAAAAAATATAGCGAGACATTTTCAAAACGCAAAATAAAAATACAAATAACAATACATACCATGTTTTGTGTCATATCATTTACGATTTGTTTACAAAACTTTGTAGATACCTCTCTCCTGTCATATAATGAATATGATAGTCGGTATTTAATCCTTTCATGTGACTTGGCAGCTTTTGTAAGTATGTAAACAACTTCAGTGTTTGGTACCGAACACATATCTATGAATTTTCCCATCACCTCCAAATTTTCATTATTATTGCGTGTATCAATGTATAGATATCTATTCACAGTTGTGCTCTCTCTTTCTTTCACATACCAGGCTCTTGATGGAAATTTCACCTCTTTTGAACTTTTCCAATCTGAGATTAGCTTCTTATCACTTAAAGCACTTGAAATATTTGTAGGTATGAGCTCAGGTGGAGTTCGTTCACCAATGTTTTTTGAAGATACACCTTTAAGACTCCTTGGTGCAGAAAGATTCACAGAAATTTTCCTTGATGCCATTTTCCTAAAAAAAAAACACATAAATTAGTAAATAAAAAAACATATTAACTTAAATTAACAACAAAAATATACCATAAAATTTTTATTTGTATAATCAAAATTGCCCTTCCCCTCCCCCGACCCGCCCCCCAGCCCACCCCCGGGCCCCCCGCCCGGGCCGCCCCACCCCCCCCCCCACCCCTCCCCCCCCGGCCGGCCCCCCCCCCACCCGCCCCCTCCCCCGACCGGGCCGCCCCACCCGCCCCCTCCCCCTTCTCCTCCCTCCCCCGGCCAAGCCGGCCCCCCCCACCCACCCCACCCCCCTCCCCCTTCCCGCCCCCGACCACCCCTGCCCGGGCCACCCCTCCCCCCTCCCCCTTCCCTTCCCCTCCCTCCCCCGGCCAGGCCGTCCCACCCCCCGCCCCCGGCCACCCCCGCCCGGGCCGCCCCACCCCCCTCCCCCTCCCTCCCACGCCCGGCCATCCCCACCCAGGCCGCCCCAACCCCCTCCCCCGCTCGGGCCCCCACCGCCCTGCCCCTCCCTCCCCCGCCCAGCCACCCCCGCCCGGGCCGCCCCTCACCCGCCCGGCAACCCCCGCCCGGGCCGCCCCACCCCCCTCCCCCTCCCTCCCCCGCCCGGCCACCCCCGCCCGGGCAGCCCCGCCCCCCTCCCCCGCCCGGGACACCCCACCCCTCCCGTGCCCCCTCCCCCTCCCTCCCCTGCCCGGCCACCCCCGCCCGGGCAGCCCCGCCCCCCTCCCCCACCCAGGCCGCCCCACCCCTCCTGCCCCTCCCCCTCCCGTGCCCCCTCCCCGACCCCGCCCCACCCCGCCCGCCCCTCCCCCTCCCCCGCCACCTCCCCGGCCCCGCCGCTCACCTCGCCCGCACAGGGCCACCCCCGGGCCGCCCCGCTCCGCCCCTCGGGCGGGGCGGGGCGGCTCGGGGGTGGCGTTGCGCAGGTGGCGCCCTCCCCCTCCCCCGCCCCCTCCCCGGCCCCGCCGCTCACCTCGCCCGCCCCCTCCGCCCGCAAAGGGCCACCCCTGGGCCGCCCCGCCCCCGACGGGCGGAGCGTCGATTCCAGGAATCGATGCTCAGCCCCTCAAGCGAGGCAGGGCGGCCCGGGGGTGGCGCTGCGCAGCGCCACCCACGGGCCGCCCCACCCCGCCCGAGGGGCGGAGCGTCGATTCCCGGAATCAATGCTCCGCCCCTCGGGCGGGGCGGGGCGGCCCGGGGGTGGCCATGTGCGGGCGAAGGGGGCAGGCGGGGTGGGCGGCGGGGCCGGGGAGGGGGCGCGGGAGGGGAGGGGTGGGGCGGGGCCGGGGAGGGGGTGCGGGAGGGGGAGGGCTGGGGTGGCCCGGGCGGTGGGTGCCGGCGGGGGGAGGGGTAGGGAGGGGGGTGGGGTGGCCCGAGCGGGGTTGGCCGGGCGGGGGAGGGGGAGGGAGGGGGGTGGGGCGACCTGGGCGGGGGAGGGAGGGGGGCGGGGTTAGCCTGGCGGGGGAGGGAGGAGGGTGGGGCGGCCCGGGTGGGGGGGGGGCGGCGGGGGGAGGGGGAGGGAGGGGGGTGGGGCGGCCCGGGCAGGGTTGGCCGGGCGAGGGAGGGGGGGGGAGGGGGGTGGGACGGCCCGGGCGGGGTTGGCCGGGCGGGGGAGGGAGGGGGCCGGGGTTGGCTGGGCGGGGGAGGGAGGAGGGTGGGGCGGCCCGGGAGGGGGCCGGCCGGGGGAGGGAGGGGGAGGGGGAAGGGGATGGGGCGGCCTGGGCGGGGTTGGCCCGGCGGGGGGGAGGGGGCGGCACGGGCAGGGGTGGTCGGCTCGGGCGGGGGGGAGGGGGAGTGGGAGGCGGAGGGCAGTGGGGTGGCCCGGCCGGGGGGGGGGAGGGGGCGGAGGGTGGGGCGGCCCGGTGGGCCGGGGCGGGGGCAGGCGCCGGGTGGGCCGTGCGCCAGGTGGAGGAGGGGCGGGCGGGGGTGCCGGGGAGGGGGCGGGGGTGCCGGGGTGGTGCACCGGGTGGGTCGTGCGCCGGGTGGGGGAGGGGTGGACGGGGGTGCCGGGGAGGGGGAGGGGGAGGGGCGGGCGGGGTTGGGCCGTGCGCCGGGTGGGGGCAGGGTGGGGTGGGCAGGGGGGCCGGGGTGGGGGCGGGTGCCGAATGGGCCCGGGGTGGGGCGGGCTCCGAAAATTTTTTAATTTAAAAAAAAATATGGGGGGGTGGGGCAGGTGTTGGAGAAGGGGGGAGGTGTGGCGGGCGAGGTGAGGTAGATAGCAATATTAAAATTTGTCTTGGAAAATTTTTTAATTTAAAAAGAAAAATATTCTTCATTAAAGTAATTTAATATGAAAATTTCGAAAAAATAATTGAACTTACCTTTGAATTGCGACAATTCTTCGTTGTATATATTGTTGATAGCAATATCGCTGCTCCACAAATTCACGAGTCTTTCAAGGGACTTCAGAAAACCTAGATGTGAGGCGAGTAATAGTGATAGTGAAATTTATTATATAAGTGAAATTACGAAGATGTTTTTCCATACGATTAATGTGGGATAATTTGTTTTACATTATTATAGAGCGAATATTGTAGAGTTGTTTTACAACGGATTGAATGTGGGATTAATTTGTTTGAGAATATATTATAAAAAAAAAAAAATTGTTAAGTAAATATTATATACTTTAACTATTAGAATAATTAATGTACAAGTTGTGATTTACAATTTGAATTTTAGTGATTTATTTCATAAAAAAAAATTAGTTTACGTTTTTCAATCAATTGTTGAATAAAATAATAAAGGTAAATAAATCTAACAAAATTTTGGAGGGAAATATTTTCGCGAAAATTTTTGGAGGGAATAACTTTGGAGGGAATATTTCATTCTTTAAGCTATATAATATTCTTAGGAGGCTCCATTTGTATCATTCAACATTTTCTATTTGAAAGTGATGGATTGCTCTGATGGTGAAGTTTCGGTTTATACACCATCAGCATCTTCATCGCGTAACAACTCTATTCATATTGATGAATATAGCGGGAATTCTTCCACTATGAATAGAAAGCCAATTCTTCCACTTAGTCCCAATTCTAAAGACTACGAGAGCAGCACTGATGAAAGAGGGGATGGAGAATTTCAAATTAATAAAGAGTCACAGATTCCACTTAGTCCAAATTCTAAGGACTATGAAAGTAGCGGTGATGAGGAGCATGATGGTGAAGCTCAAAAGAATGGGGTGTCACAATGTCCACTTAGTCCTAATTCCAAGGACTATGAGAGTAGCAGTTTTGAAGAGTGTGATGGTGAAGTTCAAAAGAATGGAGGGTCACGATGTCCACTTAGTCCTAATTCTGAAGACTATGAGAGCATTAGTTTTGACGTGCATGATGGCGAAGTTCAAAATAATGGAGTGTCAAAGTGTCCACTTAGTCCTAATTCTAAGGACTATGAGAGCAGTAGTGATGATGAATGTGATAATGAATTTCAAAAAAATGGAGTGTCAAAGTGTCCACTTAGTCCTAATTCTAAGGACTATGAGAGCAGCAGTGATGAAGAGCATGATGATGAATTTCAAAAGTATGGAGTGTCACAGTGTCCAGTTAGTCCTGATTCTAAGGACTATGAGAGCAGCGGTGATGAAGCGCGGGATGATGATTTTCAAAAGATTGGAGTATCACAATGTCCTCTTAGTCCTGATTCTAAGGACTATGAGAGCAGTGGTGATGAAGAGCATGATGATGAATTTCAAAAGTATGGAGTGTCATAGTGTCCAGTTAGTCCTGATTCTAAGGACTATGAGAGCAGCGGTGATGAAGCGCGGGATTATGATTTTCAAAAGATTGGAGTATCACAATGTCCTCTTAGTCCTGATTCTAAGGACTATGAGAGCAGCGGTGATGAAGCGCGGGATGATGATTTTCAAAACATTGGAGTATCACAATGTCCTCTTAGTCCTGATTCTAAGGACTATGAGAGTAGCGGTGATGAAGCGCGGGATGATGATTTTCAAAACATTGGAGTATCACAATGTGTTAGGATATTCCGACACATAGGATATAGTTAAGTTCATCTTGGTCTAGTATAGAGTTAGGCTAGAGTTAGGTAAAGTGTGTTTCTTTACCGTTGTACATTTTGTAACTTACAATCCGACGGTCACGATATGTAGTGATTCGACGGTTCACTCTCACCTCGGTATTACCAACACTTGATCCGTGGCTTGACACCCGATTGGTCCATGAGTTCTATTTAAAGCGCATGGAGGGTCATTGTTCGGGTAATCCATGCATGAGAGAAGCTTATGTAAATTTTCATTCTTTGATTAATAAATTGCCTGTAGTACCCACGTTGGGACAGGCCGTGGACTATTTCCCTCCTTGCACTTTGAGGGTTTTAACCACGTCAAAAATACTGGTGTATTGATTTGAGATCTGGTTGTGAGCGGTGTCCTTTTGGTGTTCTTTCTGAGGAACTTACCCTGTAAATTCCTACATGGTATCAGAGCTATTTGAGGGCCGCGTCCGTTGGTCATCCAAATCTGAAGCCGGTAGAACTGCATGCGGCTGTCGTTTCCTAGATCTGATGTTTCTGACTGCTTTCGGGCCGAGAGGACTGCTCTGTTTCGTTCGGAGCATATGTTCCAGTGAGGAACCCCTTTCGTTTCACGCGAAAAGGTTTCCGGTAGCCCTAGCTGCGTCATTTTTCAGATCGGGAGGTATACAGTGTTTTTTTGCAGTTTACTGTTATTTTCTCTCTGCTTATTTCGGTCTCAGTTTATTTACCTTTTTTTTTAACCGGATCTATACCTTTCATTTCTATGTATGCTCTTTGCCCTGCGACTCTATGCGATCTGGGCAAATCAGAAACAGAAAGGAATGATTTTTCTCATGCGTATGCTCTTTTCCCTGCACCTTAGTGTGATCTCGGAAAATCAGAAACATTGAGAAAAATATTTAGTTTTTCGGCTAAAGCTAACTTTGAGATTTTTTTTTTTAAATTTCTAGTTTTTTGGCTAAAGCTAACTTCGAGCCGCAAGGTTCGTTTTTCTTTGCATATTCGTGTTGGGTTTTGTGTTTTGTGTTTTGTAGGGAAAAAGAGCTTTCTCAAGGCAAGCACGCAAACCAAGGCCTCCCCCTCCCCCCCTCTCTCTCTCTCTCTCTCAATTTTTTTGTATAGATCAATTGGTTCAAAGCTATTTTAAGAGAGTAGAGGTCTTGGGTTCAAGTCTCCATTTTGTGGGGGCAATTTTTTTTCATTCCCGCACATTCGCGCACTTTTCCGGCAACGTCAACAATTTTTTTTCAAAAAGCCATAACTTCCTCATCCGGAAGCCTTTTTCAGAGCCGTTTTTTTTAAAACTGTCTATTTTTTCGAGATCTATCCATTGGAAAACTTACTTTCAGCATCTTCAGCTTCAGTTTTTTTTAAATGGAAAGTCCATGCCAAGTCATTCTTGACAGCACTAACTACTTCCAATGGGTAGCCTACATGGAAGATTTACTTAGAAGTAAAGGTCTCTTCAGAATAGCCACAGACCAAGAGAAGAAACCAAAAGATGAAGACAAGGCTGCAAAATGGGAAAATAGACAAGATCAAGCACGTGGTTTGATAGGGATGTCTATTTCTCCTGATCTTAGATTCCACATTGCAGAACTTGAGACTCCTCATGAATCATTAGAAAAACTCGCTAAAGTTTTTGGGATTAAAAATGAAATTAGAGTCCATCAACTTGAAAATGAGTTGCTTACTTTGGATCCTAATAATTTTTCTTGCATTGAAGATTTCTTGTCCAAATTCAAGACCCTTAGATATCTCTTGGAAGGTGTTAAAGTTAAGAAAGAAGATGGTAACCTTATTTATTCCATCCTTACTAAGTTGGGACCAGCCTACTCTGTATTTGTTTCCACTTTCCATTCTACAAGGGAAGCTTTCATTTGTCAAGGAAAAGACTACAAGGCCCCTTCCTTTGACTCCTTTTGTGATTCCTTAATAAGAGAACAAGAAAAACTCTTACACCTTGGTCTTCTTAATCTTGGAAACTCTTCCACGAAAGCGTTAGCCGCCCAGCAGCAACCAAATTCAAAGAATCCTAAGAAGTCATATCCTCAAAAGAATGGTCCTAAACCATCTCAACCTCAAAATGAAAGATCATTTCAGCAAAATGATAAGACCAATAAAAACAAATGGAAGAAGACTGATAGGCATTGTAACTTTTATAATCGAGATGGCCACTTAGAATCTAAATGCTTTAAGAAGATGGAAGCCTTGGAAGCCACAATGAAGAAACATAACATCCATGTGGAGCCTACTTCAACTTCAACTTCCGGAATGGCACTTTCTGCATGTCATTGTCAATCATCTCAGTCTGGTTATGTATTAAATGTATCTTCTTCTTCTTCTCATTCTCATGAGTGGCTCATTGATTCTGGAGCCTCTTGTCACATGGCCAAAAACCAAGCCATGTTTTCTTATTTAAATGATTGTAACACCAAAAATATATATGTTGGTGATGATAGATCTCTTAATGTTGTAGGGACTGGAACTGTTCATCTAGACAATGGTCAGTTTAATGATGTATTATGTGTTCCAACCTTATCCTGCAACCTTCTATCTGTCTATCAGATAACTCATTCAGGTGAAGGTAAAATTGTTGAATTTTCACCTCATGATGTTGTAATCAAGGATCTAAAAGATCCTAAACAGATTCTAGCTACTGGTCTTGCTGATGATTCCAAAAGGTTGTATAAGTTTCACAACTTTGGGTCATCAAATCTTCCCTCAGTATTTATTGCTCATAATGATGAAGTGAGCAAACTTTGGCATGAGCGATTTGGTCACTTAAACTATCGCTCCCTTCAGCATCTATGTAAAGAAAATATGGTGACAGGTCTTCCTATGGTATCTTGCAGAGATGGTGTTTGTTCCGGATGTGTACTCGGAAAACATCATCGGGACAGTTTTGACAAACGTGCCTCTTGGCACGCCTCAACCCCTTTACAGCTTGTGCACAGTGATTTATGTGGTCCTCTTCCTGTTGCTTCATTCTCTGGCTGCAAGTACTTCTTAACTTTCATTGATGATTTCTCCAGACGCACTTGGGTATACTTCTTAAAACTCAAGAGCGAAGTATTTAACACCTTTTTGGCCTTCAAAGCCTTTGTTGAAAAACAATCTGGACATCAAATTCTTAAGCTAAGAACTGATAATGGTGGAGAATATGTTAAAAACACATTCATCAACTTTTGCACCGAGAATGGAATTCAAATGCAACATACTGTTCCATACACTCCACAACAAAATGGTGTAGCTGAAAGAAAAAATCGCACCTTAAAGGAAATGGCTAATTGTATGCTGCAATCTAAAGGACTCAGTCTTAGTTTTTGGGCTGAAGCAATTAATTGTGCAAATTATATAATCAATCGCACTCCTACTAAGGTTCTAGAGAATATCACTCCAGAAGAAGCTTGGAGTTCCATTAAACCAGATGTAAGTCACTTTCGTGTGTTTGGAAGTGAAGCATGGGCCCATATTCCAGATGAAAAGCATAAAGATTTAGAACCTAAGAGTGAGAAATGTACTTTTGTTGGATATTCTGAAGATGTAAAAGGTTATAGACTTATTCCATTTAAGTCCAAAAATGTTATCATTAGAAGAGATGTAAAGTTTGATGAAAATAAATCGGCCTGCGAGCCTAGTTCGGCGGATGTGCCACCTCTTCCTATCTCTTCTACTTTTGAAAACATTTCTTCTTCAGATGATGAAAGCGAGGATGATAATCCTCCCCCACCTTCTTAGGATCCTCAACTTCCACGATGGGTCCGTGCTACTCGGGATGCAGCAGGTGATCTTGCCAGTGATCCTACAGATCAGCGACGTACACGATCTCAGCTTGAAAGAGCCTCTTCTTTACTGGCTCAAGCTCCAGTAAATCATGATCCTAACACTTTTTCAGAAGCTTCAGGCCATCCACATTGGGAAGTAGCTATGAATGAAGAATATCATTCATTAATGAAAAATGATACATGGGATCTTGTTCCTCTACCAAAGGGACGCAAACTTGTTAGATGTAAATGGGTTTACAAAACCAAGTATGGACCAGATGGGAAAGTTGATAAACATAAAGCTCATCTCGTTGCTAAGGGCTTTTCACAGGTTGAAGGCATTGACTACACTGAAACCTTCTCCCCTGTTTCCAAAATGAACTCTATCCGCCTTGTTCTTTCCCTTGCTGCCTCTTTAAAATGGGAAGTCCATCAAATGGATGTTAAATCTGCCTTCTTGCATGGGGACTTGCAGGAAGAAATCTATATGGAACAACCCATTGGCTTCATACAAACAGACTCCAGCCTTGTTTGTCGACTTAAGAAATCCCTTTATGGCCTCAAGCAAGCTCCTCGGGCTTGGTATGCCAAAATGGATAGCTTTCTTTTAGAATCTGGCTTTTCTAGGTGTCATTCTGACAATACTGTCTACACCAAGAAAGTGGGCAACTCTCTTATCATCCTTGTTCTTTATGTTGATGATCTTATTCTTACTGGTAGTGATCCCAACCTTATAAACCATGTGAAGTCCAGCCTTAAAAAGAAATTTGAAATGACAGACTTAGGACACTTACACTATTTTCTCGGTCTTCAAGTCTTGCAATCCCAGGAGGTTTTCCTTTCCCAGTCCAAGTATGCTTGTGATATTCTTCGTAATTTTCACATGGAAGACTGTAAGCCAGCCCCTTCTCCCTTTCAGTCTGGAGTCAAACTTTCAGTCTCATGTACTTCTCCTGAAGTTGATGCTACCTTATACCGTCAACTTGTCGGAAAACTCTTGTATTTAACCCATACTCGTCCTGATATTTCCTTTGCTGTTGGCCTTGTTGCTCGTTTTATGCAAAACCCCCGTGAAAGTCATTGGAAAGCAGCTAAAAGAATACTTCGTTATGTTCGAGGTACAGTACAGTTTGGGATTCATTACAGTGCCAAAGCAGCTCCTCTGTTAGTTGGTTTCACTGATTCTGATTGGGCTGGTGACCCTGATGATCAGAAGTCTACTGCCGGTTATGTCTTCAATCTTGGTTCAGGACCTATTACACGGGCTTGTAAGAAACAGGCATCCATTTCTCTTTCGTCAGCAGAAGCAGAGTATCGTGGTGCCGTGGAAGCTAGTAAGGAAGCCTTGTGGCTTCGTCAGATCCTATCAGAGTTTGGCTTTGAGCAGCAGCATCCAACCACACTTTGGTGTGATAATCAAAGTGCCATTCAGCTATGCAAAGATCCAGTCTAGCATCAGCGCAGCAAACACATTGAACTACACATGCACTTCATCAGAAAGCTCATTCATGACCATGTTCTTGAAGTGCAATATTGTCCAACAGATGATCAGGTTGCAGACATCTTCACAAAGGCTCTCACAGAGGCGAAGTTCACTAAACTTCGATATATGCTTGGAGTTCAGGAAGTTGTCACTAAAGGGGGATAGGCTCTAGTGCCTCCTTCCTTCTCCTATTTGTCATATTTGTAAATCCTTCAATCCTATCCCAAGTTGTTCTTAAGGGGGGATGTTAGGATATTCCGACACATAGGATATAGTTAAGTTCATCTTGGTCTAGTATAGAGTTAGGTTAGAGTTAGGTAAAGTGTGTTTCTTTACTGTTGTACATTTTGTAACTTACAATCCAACGGTCACGATATGTAGTGATCCGACGGTTCACTCTCACCTCGGTATTACCGACACTTGATCCGTGGCTTGACACCCGATTGGTCCATGAGTTCTATTTAAAGCGCATGGAGGGTCATTGTTCGGGTAATCCGTGCATGAGAGAAGCTTATGTAAATTTTCATTCTTTGATTAATAAATTGCCTGTAGTACCCACGTTGGGACAGGTCGTGGACTGTTTCCCTCCTTGCACTTTGAGGGTTTTAACCACGTCAAAAATACTGGTGTATTGATTTGAGATCTGGTTGTGAGCGGTGTCCTTTTGGTGTTCTTTCTGAGGAACTTACCCTGTAAATTCCTACACAATGTCCTCTTAGTCCTGATTCTAAGGACTATGAGAGCAACGGTGATGAAGTGCGGGATGATGATTATCAAAAAATCGGAGTATCACAATGTCCTCTTCGTCCTGATTCTAAGGACTATGAGAGCAGCAGTGATGAAGAACAGGATGATGCAGTTAGTCATAATTCTAATCAGTATAAAGGTAGCAGTGACAAAGGACAGGATGTAGCATCTTCAATAAGTAAACAGCCACATTTTCAACATAGTCCTAATTCTATGGACTATGAGAGTAGCGCTGACAATGTACATGAGGAAGAATATCCATTAAACATCGAGTCAAATTTTCCATTTAGTCTGAATTCTAAGGACTATGATAGTAGCACTGAAGAAGGGGAAGATGAAGGGTATCCTCTCACTCAAAATTTGAAAATCAGAGCTGATCATAGTGTGGATAACATTCCTCTTAATGATGATGAAAATCCTTATAAAAATGATGATCCAATGATGAAGATGTTGCCAATAAATATTGTATCGAGGAGTAGGAGCAGACCTTTTCGTATCAATGCAAGCTATTCTAGTTATGCAAGGGGTAGAGCAGAATATCTGACGAGAAGAATTTCTATCAGCGCTCTCATTTCAAGTGAATGTTGCCAAAAATATTGCTTGAAATGTATGGATTTCACATTTGCATTAGAAAGCAGGAAGAGATATTTGTCAATGAATAAAAGCATGCAAAACTCATATTTAGTTGGCTGCATGCAATCTACATTGTCAGGTTATGATTATCATATTAGGAATTTTTTATTGTGTAGAAAAGCTTTCAAAATGTTTCATTCACTTTGGAATTTTCGTCTCTCGAGAATTCAAGAAAATTTGGAAAAGGATCCCACATTTTATTCAGAAGTACGTTATAAAAGACGATTTGGGCCATTATCAAATACTGCAATGTCATGGATGAAAGATTTCTTTTCAAAGCATGGAGAGTGTATGCCAAATAGAGAGACAATACATATTCCAGATAATTTTTCAAGACGAGAAATCTACAACTTATACAAAGAATATGCAGGAAGTGCTGAGGGACAGGGCCACTTTATTACATATCAATATTTTGTGAAGATATGGAAGAAAGAATTCAATAATGTTCGTATTCCTAAGAAGACAAGGATGGGGATTTTCAGTACATGTGCTTCTCTTAAATCAAAAAGGGACAAATGTGAAGGCTCAGAAAGAGGTAAGTGTTCATAACTTTTACTTTTAAAATTGTATAGTCATCAACTATGAAAAAATATTTCTTAATGAATTTCTTTTATGTTGTGTAGATTTAATTGTCAAAGAACTTCAGGAGCATCGCGAACAACAAACAAATGAAAGGAAGAAGTTGTACAAGCATCGAAAGAAGTGTTATGATAATCCAAATAAATATTTTGGTTTGATAATTGATGGTATGGACCAGAAGAAAACACTTTTACCACATTTTGTTCGCACACCCAAAAATCTACAAGAGGAAAATTTTATTCAATTTCACTTGGTTGGTTGTATGGTCTTCAATGGGAAAATGTTGCCAAGGGTGTACTTCACAGCTCCAAATATTCATAATGATGCAAATCTGACCATAACCATAGTTCATGATGTGATTTCTCATTGGTCTGGTAATCTTCCTGAAGTTTTGTATCTACAATTGGACAACACTTGCCGTGAAAACAAAAATCAGGTTGTTTTTGGGTATCTGAACATGCTTGTTGAATTGAGAATTTTTCAAAAGGTAAAGGTTGGTTTCCTTCTTGTTGGGCACACTCATGACCATATTGATCATATGTTCAGTCGTTTTTCAGTCACATTGAGGAGGAAGGAAGTTGGGAGCTTTCCATCACTAATTGAATGTATTAAGAAATCATACATGTTAGAGCCTGCTTTTGAAGTGTTGGAAGAAACTGTTGACATGCGAAGGTTTATTCTGGGATCATATGGTGAGGGGAAATGCATTGAACAACTTAATGACATTAGCTGCCAACATCAATTTCGTATCAAAAAAATTGATGGGAAAACACTAATATGGGGCAAGAAGTGTTAAACTACTACAGAGTGGGCACCGTCATCAGGATTGCAATTTTTGAAGTTCATTCCAGATCATCCAATATTTGCATCAAAAATATTGTTATTACAATCAGTTGGTGAAGTTCAGAATGCACGTAGACAGAACAGGGCTATAAATTATTCTGATTGCCTGGAAGAAATTAAAAAATGTATTAGATATACATATGAGTACTTTGACATTGCTGATTCAGTTTGGTGGGAGTTGTTTTTCAATAATCAAAGTGATCTCATTTCGAAAATAATAAATGAAGATATACCTTTGAAAAATCCATTTATTTGGCCACAAAATGTGTCGAATGAACATGAGGAAGTAAACATTGTTGAACAACAACAATCTCAAGGTATTATTAATTCTTCATAGGCAGAGGAAAGAGAGATGTATATAGGTTCCAGAAGATCTCGTGCACAACGTGAAGCCATGGAAGACCTTTATAGGGGTTCAGTACAGGATATTAAGGAGGGTTGCATGATTGCAGTGCTAGTAGATGGAGATCCCAATGGCTATCCATTTTGGGTTGCTAAAGTTATAAAGGTCTTTACAGAAATTGAGGATGTTACATGTGTTGAAGTACATTGGTATGCCACAAATACACACCCATTCAATGGTGTGTATAAGCAAGAGATGGTAGTTGACAAAAAAAATGGTGGAAAAAGAAAAAGAAAGGGTAAAAATATAAATCACCGCCGCACAGACATATTACAATTGAAGGATGTTGACATACTTGTTTATGACTTCAATTTAACAAAGAGAGGAACTCTTTGCTTCAAGACGACAAAGATTCTGAAAAGGTTGTTACCAGAAGGAACAGTGTTGACATGGGACTCTGCTGAAACCAGTCGTAGATCTAGAAGAATTTTGAAACCTGGAATCTTGGGCATGCATGTGGACTCAGATGGGGCACTAGTTGATGACAGAGAAGAATATGGAACATCTTCGTCAGCATCCAGTCACTTATCTGAAGATGTGAATTCTGATGGTGTGCAAGAAAATATGAGTGATTTTGAATAATTGTTTAAGACAGTTTATATAACTGATGTATGCATCGTATCTTCAAATAAAATTAATGTTTTCCATATTTTGTTAAATGAGAAGTTATGAAGCATTTTTATGTTGTTGGATTATGTCTTAAGTATGATAAATTTTATTTTTTAAATATCTACAATGCAATATCAAATTTGAGATATAATGTTTGTTTTATTCAGTGTACAAATAAAGACTTTTGAATTCATTCAGTGATATAATTTGTTCATAATGTCATGTTTTTTTAGTTTTGTGGTTGGAAACATGTTAAATTTATACTTAGGAAAGAAAAATGATATTCTACTAGAAACATTAATGTGTTTTTCCTTAAAATTTAACTTTGTTTGAGACATAAAAAAATGGTTTTATTAGCATTGTTTAAAAAGTATGAAAATTGACCCTAAAAAAAAAAATCATTATTCCAGTATCAACACTTTCGTTTTGAAGCTATATTTTGCAGGAAAATTTCGTAGAAAATTTCATAGTCATTGCCATTTTTAAAACATCCGCAAAATTGACACCTAAAAAAAAAAAACATCGTTCCAGTATACACACTTTTCATTTTGAGCACTGTTTTTGTGGTTTTTTTGGGGTTTTTGGGCCAGAGTTCCCGTTTTGAGTTTATAGTTCCCGTTTCAAAGTTTACATTGTTTAAGAGGGAGGTGCAGGGAAGTCTTGCAGGAGTTGGGTAGAGGGTTTATTCAAATTCTCATGGGAAGCACCCAGGATGATGGTGTTTTTATCATCCTTCAAATCTTTGTGGGGAGAGTGGGGAACATGCGTGTATATGGGGTTTATCACAGTCTTCAAGGCATGGAGCGGACGAAAACAATCACGCCTGAGAAGTCTCACCCGAAATGGGGGAAGTTCGAAGGGAATCCTGAAATGAGTGCGGCCAATTCTCAGGCCAAGTGTCCTAACAAGAACAGAAGGAATGATATCAATTACATGACCAACTTACAGAGCACAAATTCTATGATCCCATTATGGTAAATTTGATGACGATTTATAATGCTTTATTGCTGGTTTTTGTTATAGGTAACTTAAAAATAAGAGTTCAGAGAACTCTAAAGACACAACACTTGAACCATGCTCTAGCCTCAGTATAGGTGCACCTCTTGGAAAGGAAAGAGAAAAACAAAAGGAAGAAATGGATGGCGTAGGAAGGCAACCAACTGGGAAGGAAAGGAAACAGAGGATCGGGAAAGACCGGAAAAAAAGATGAAAAGTCTAGGACCGACTTCAAGCAAAGGTCCGAGAAAAAGAGGTAGGAAAACAGGGAAGGAGAGTATGTAGAACCTGGTCAATGCATATTATGTAGGAACTCCAGCTGAGGTGAAAATTGTAATCTCTGAATGGGAAAGATAACTAAACACAAACATTGAAAATCAAGAGATTGAGGTAGAGGAATGGGAAACAATCGTTAAAGATTTAGGGAATACCAGAGGTCACCAAACGTTGTTTCACAAAACAATCCAACAGTATCGGGTCATGAAAAACATTTCGGGCCGCACTATGAAAACCTATAAGGAAAGAGAAGACCTGGAGGAGGATAGACCAGCAAAGCCAAGTATGAAGGACCTGCAAAGGGAGATACAGTCTATCCAAATGTATTTGTACAACAACAACCTCGTTGTGAACAAGATCGAACAGAGTCTCCAGAATATGATGAGAAGTAAAGTTATGGTTCAAGCGCGAAAGCCCCAGCCGTAGTTTATAATCCAAAATGGATTTTTGATAGATTCCTAAGTCTAAGTGTTCCTCACCGAGGAAAATGAAAGTCCAAGGAAGTTCCTAGGACTAGCCCCATTGCAGAGATCGTCTCATTCTGAATCTACTACAATTTGAATGGGCCAAAACTGATTTAGGATGCAGAAGTTATCATAAAATGAAGCTGTCTTTCTCCTTTGGAAAAAAAAGAGGCAAAATCCCTTTCAAATGGGTCCTACAAACCCTCTAAATCTTCAAGTCTTCCAAAAATTCTCATAAAAGGTCAAAGCCACTGCAAAAGGAGAAGTTTCAAAAAATTCGGGCTACACCATCGAAACCCAAAAACATGAGAAAACAACGAAAATGAGGCCTATCAGAGGCTTGAATAGTGGTTGCACAGGAACTGTCAAATATGGTCGATCAACGGTTCAGACCTGATCGACAATTGCAATCGATGGTGGCAGTCAGTGGGCAGTCGGAGGCATAATGTGTTATGGGACCGGGCCAACATGATACTGCGATCACCGATATCAGCGGATCGCATTGGCGTTGACATAGACCCTGCTATATGGGAAGGCATATGGCTTGTGCGATCTGCGATTGCAACTTGTCGCATTGCAATATCGCTTCGGCGCATTTCAAAGGAGTGGAGATATATGGTATATATGCAATGCGATAGCCGAACTCGACAACAATATGAACCATATTATATATATTTTGAAATCCATAGAAAGGAATTTTTCAGTATAATTTCGTATATTTCGTTATTAAATGAAATACAAATGGGAAGCACGATGCGATGAAATACAAACCCAAAAGGGTTTATTAATGCTATTGAACACTATTTCAAGTCCGATATGGTAGATTTTCAACATTTTTATTGCAATTATAAAATACAAGGGGACATGCCCTTGCGACATGCGATGGTGACTTACGGGAGGACCTGATAGGAAAATAAAGCGCAGTCATGAATGTTTCAAGTCCGGGTGAACAGTGTTTTGGAGGATTTCCTGTGTTTTTGCAATGGTTCTCTATGTTAACGTAAAATGGTTGTTTCAAGGATTTCTAAGGCCCAATGTGCTCATTTATTACAGCATAGGTGGCATTCATCCTCAAGGGGGTTTAGCAATGATTTCTAATGCTCGAATAAGGGATTCAAGCGAACCAAAACTCGAAGAGAAAGAGCCTGAGAGGGAAACGAATCAACAATGTCATGTTGGCTTAAAAGCCATGGCTTTCAAATACAGAAGGGTTGGCTGAGTTACTGTTGAGTAGTTGTCGATTGTTGTTGGGTTTTGTTTCTGATAGGAAGGCAAAGCAGGAAGCTAAGGTGAAGGAGGCAGTGTAGAAGCAAAAGAGTAGCCTACGGGGTCACTTGGAAGCCAAGTGAAAAGCCAAGAGGGATGTGAACTGATAGAGGGCCAAAGAAGCCAGAGCTGAAGTGCTAGAGAGCCAAAGAGCCAGAGTCAGAGCCAAGAGTCAGAACCAAGAGCCAAAGAGCCAGAGTCAGAGCCAAGAGCCAGAGCCAAGGGCCAGAGCTTCAAGAGCCAAGGGATTAAAAGGTGTCTGAACCCATTCTTTTTGTGTAAAACAATAGGAGTTGGGCCAAGAACTTGTAAAAAGGACTAAGACCATAATCCCAAAGAGCCTAGTTGAATTGACTCGAGCTCACAGAGGCATAGCCTGAGAGCTGTGGGTGAACTCCAAATTAATGTTATTGTTCATGTGTCTACTTTATTGTTGCATTGTCTCTATTGCTTTATTTACTGTTATGTATACTTGTATATCAGTTTGAGCACGTTAGATTACGGAACAACAACAAAAGTTAAGGCATAACCAGTTAAAAATAAATAAATATTAGCATACAAAACAGAATTTAAAGCACATAAACAACGAACAATAAATATAATCATATACCGATATTTTCAATCATTTCTTAATTTCGCATTGGTTAATCAACAAGACTTGGGAATATTCAAGCTTTGGAAGTGGGAGAGGTTCTTGTAAGTTAGACAAGAAGCCTAAGAACCCCATTTTCAGATCAGGTGGTATCAGTGCCTAAGTTTGGTTAACCCCACCTTCAAGGAAGGTTATGTCAGAATGCTTGTTTGGAAGAGCAAAGATTTCTTGTCTGAAAGGTGTTTGAACAACAAGAGGCTGATTGTATGCTTGTTTTGCAGACTAACTATTTTTTTAGTTTGTAGAAGTGAAGGGGAGGCTACTGATAGCTCAGTCAAGGAAGGACAAATAGGAAGAAGGGCTGAAGGCATTCTTCTATCCCAAAGAACCTTAAGGAAATCCAAAGCACAAGAGGTTTGTTGCAAGAGGTTGCTTAAATAAGCTCTTTATTTATCTTGTTGAAGTTTTTCTTGTTCATTGGAATAATAACAACTTCTACAAGTGGGTCCTCAAATTCTGCTTGTTTCACAAGATTATTTAATGAAGACATGAAGCAAGAATTGTCCACCATGATGGATATGGTGAGAGAAATGTATGAGGATGGAAGGAAGAGCAACATGCTTAGAAAGCAGCTGAATTCCATGAAGGAAGAGAAGCAAATGATTTCTAACAAATTGCAGGAAATGGAGAGGCAACTTCGTATTGCACATATGGACCTGAAAAGGATACATGAGTTGGAAACACAACTCTTTTTTGCCCAAGAAGCCTTAGTCAAGTACCAGCTTGAAGAAGAGGTAAGCCATTCCAGTTTGTCTTCAAATTCCTATGAGAATGCTTGTATTAGTTCTTTTGAAAAACATACTAAAGGCGTAGGTTCCAAGCTAATATCCAAGATGGGCTATGAAGGAAAGGGCTTGGGAAAGCATGCACAAGGTATTGTTGAACCAATAATGGTTGAGGAAAGGCCTAAGTATTTGGGTCTTGGCTATGGACAGTCTTATGGAGATAGTTCCAAAGCTGCCATGAATTCCATTGAAACAGTCCTAAGAAGGAGTTTCAGTTCATGTCCTCTACCTCAAAAGTGTGAAGGTTGTATTCAAGAGGAATGCAATGGCTTGAAACATCATTTGCAGGATTCAGGTGTTCAGAAGCACACACTTGAACCAGAGAGATGGGGAGACTCTAATAGCCTTTAAGAGATTGATGGTGTTCCAAAGGGAGCTACTTCTTCACTCAATTCACCTCCTCATGAAGGAAATAAAGGTGAAATAGGCAGCTATAAATCTGGTTCTAAACACATTTCTTTTGATTTTGCAAAGCATGGTAAATTTCAAAATAAAAATGGGAAAATAGTTGCATGTTCCTTTTGTGGTTTGGATAACCATGATGTTTCTAGATGTTGGACGAGAATGGCCACATACAAGAAACTTTTGAAGGAAAAGAAGCAAGCAGCCAAAGGTCCATTGGACAAGGAAAATCATGTTGTCAAGAAGATGCACATGCAGTGAACTTACTACCATAAGCAAGGACATCTTGCTGCAAAATGTTGGAAACTGAATCTAGTTATGCTTCCACCAAAGCTGGAGAAAGTGGAAAGAGAAGATGGCAGAAATGGAAGTGAAGATTCCATGAGTGATGTGTCTGAAAGTGATTCACATGTTGATGCTGATGTGTAGGCAAAGGTAGTACCTTTGAAAGGGATTGGTAAGGAATAGTTAGAGTTCTTATCCGATTGAGATTGCATGTCTATTGATGCATCTACATTATATTTCATTTCAGCTTCGAAAGTAGAGTGTGCTTAAGTGAAAGTTGAAGGATGAAATGCATGCATAAGCATGAGATGCATGAACACAGGGATGTTGATGATTTCCTTGTTTTTGAACATGTATGTGTAATTAACTTGCAGGGTTGATTGCTTTGACATGCATGTGATGCCATGTTGACTTGGGAGAAGTTAACTTGGTCTCCAAATAGAGATAATGGTGAAGTGTTTCATCTTTTGAAAAAGAGCCCTAATGGTATTTTTCTACATGCTTGACTTGAAGGATCATTTCTTTAAAGGCATGCTTTATGGGCTTGTTATATAGTCCATCATTTGTATGCAGATGTAAGACATGGAGGTGTTCATAAGATGTGAAATCTGTTTCTTTTCCTGAAGCAGGAGTTAGTCCATCCAGTTGTTGACTGTATGCTTGTTGTTGTTAACAATTGTTGTTGGTAGCCTTCCAAACAGGTACAAATGAAAGTCTTTTGGAGCAGATGTACTTCACATTTGTTTGAGCCAACTTGGATCAATGATCAAGGCAAAGAAGTTCAAACCACCTTCTATGACTAGTTTAGCAGAAGTTCTGTAAGAAGGCAAGAAGGGAGACAGTTCTTCCCAAGAAGACCATCCCATCCAAGAAGGGAAGTGGTTAGAGACTTTGGTTCAGAGGCACTATGCAAAGACAAGTGTAGGGAGGCTAAAAGAAGAGGTGAGTCACTCTCATTTATTGTTCATATTAGTATATCAGTCTTTTGGAGACCAAAAGTTATTTTAGTGGGAAGGTGTGATCCAAAATGGATTTTGGATAGACTCCTAAGTCCAAGTGTTCCTCACTGAGGAAAATGAAAGTCCAAGGAAGTTCTTGGGACTAGCCCCATTGCAGAGATCGTCTCATTATGGATCTACTACAATTTGAATGGGCCAAACCTGACTTATGATATAGAAGTTATCATAACATGAAGTTGCCTTTTTCCTTTGGAAAAAAAAGAGGCAAAATCCCTTTCAAATGGGTCCTCAAAACCCTCTAAATCTTCAAGTCTTCTAAAAATTCTCATAAAAGGTCAAAACCACCGCAAAAGGAGAAGTTTTAGAAAATTTGGGTTACACCATCAGAACCCAAAAACATGAGAAAACAACGAAAATGAGGCCTATCAGAGGCTTGAACAGTGGTTGCACAGGAACAGTCAGATCTGGCCGATCAATGGTCCAGATCTGATCGGCAATCACAATCAGTGGTGGCAGTCAATGGGCAGTTGGAAGCATAATGTGCGATGGGACTGGGCCGATGCGATACCATGATTGCCGATAACGGCTTATCGCAATCTTTGTTGACATAGACCTTGTTATATGGGAAGGCCTCGGGCTTATGCAATCTGCATTTGCGACTTGTCGCATTGCAATATCGCGTCGGTGCATTTCAAAGGAGTGGAGATATGTGGTATATATGCGATGCGATAGCTGGACCCGACGGCAATACGAACCAGATTATATATATTTTTAGATCCACCAAAGGAATTTTTAAATATAATTTCGTACATTTCGTTATTAAACGAAATACAAAGGGGAAGCGCGATGCGATGAAATACAGACCTGAAAGGGTTTATTAATGCTGTTGAACACTATTTCAAGTCCAATATGGCGGATTTTCAACGTTTTTAATGCAATTCTAAAGTACAAAGGGGAGAACCTTGTGACATGCGATGGTGACTTACAGGCGGACCCGATAGGAAAATAAAGCATAGTCATGAATGTTTCAAGTCCCAATGAACAGTGTTTTGGAGGATTTCCTGTGTTTTTGCAGCGTTTCTCTATGTTAACAAAAATGGTCGTTTCAAGGATTTCGAAGGGTCGATGCACTCATCCATTACAGCATAGGTGGCATTCATCCCCGAGGGCATTTAGCAATGATTGCTAACGCTCGAAGAAGGGATTCGAGTGGACCAGAATAGGAAGATGAAGAGTCCGAGAGGGAAATGAATCAACAACGTCGTTTTGGCTTAAATTGGCTTAAAAGCCATGGATGTCAAAGACAGAAGGGCTGATTGAGTTTTTGCTGAGTAGTTGTCGATTGTTGTTGGGTTTTGTTGATGAAAGGAAGCCAAAGCAGGAAGCTAAGGCAAAGGAGGCAACGCAAAAGCAAAAGAGTAGCCTACGAGGTCACTTGGAAGCCAAGTGAAAATCCAAGAGGGTTGTGAACTGATAGAGGGCCAAAGAAGCCAGAGTTGAAGAGCCAGAGAGTCAAAGAGCCAGAGTCATAGCCAAGAGTCAGAACCAAGAGCCAAAGAGCGAGAGTCAAAGCTAAGACCCAGCACCAAGAGCCAAGAGCCAAAGCTTCAAGAGCTAGGGGATTAAAAGGTGTCTGAACCCACTGTTTTTGTGTAAAACAACAGGAGTTGGGCCAAGAGCTTGTAAAAAGGACTAAGACCATAATCCCAGAGAGCCTATTGAATTGACTAGAGCCCACGGAGACGTAGCCCAAGAGTTGTGGGTGAACTCCAAATTAATATTGATGTTCATGTGTCTACTTTATTGCTGCATTGTATATATTGCTTTATTTACTGTTATGTATACTTGTATATCAGTTTGAGCGCATCAGATTACAGCACAACAACAGAATTTAAGGTATAATCAGTTAAAAAAGAACAAATATTAGCATACACAGTAGAATTTAAAGCACATAAACAATCAACAATAAATATAAGCATATACCTATATTTTCAAGCATTTCTTAATTCCGCATTGGTTAATCAATAAGACTTGGGAATATTCAAGCTTTGGAAGTGGGAGAGGTTCTTGTAAGTTAGAGAATAAGCCTAAGAGCACCATTTTCAGATCAGTTTATTCTTCAGATGAATGAATACCCTACAGTATACTTTTGTATGTATGACGACTATAATTTACTTTTTTAGCAAGAATTATATATATGATAAAGTTGCCAATGTAGCATGGATGGTAAGAAAAAATATTTTTAAATTTTGG
The DNA here is from genome assembly GCA_031772625.1 of Pinus tabuliformis. Taxonomy (NCBI): domain Eukaryota; kingdom Viridiplantae; phylum Streptophyta; class Pinopsida; order Pinales; family Pinaceae; genus Pinus; species Pinus tabuliformis. Next base: position 1,145,777,570 of record CM062813.1, on the reverse strand, counting down.
ACAACATTTGATGGAGACAGTTGGCCAACAGACCTAGTTTCCTGTGGGCAGGTTGAGGCCACCTACAATTTTGTAGAAATTAAACTTATTTTCATGAAATATTAATAGAAAATGGGATCTACCAAGCTTACAAAAACAAAAAATACCAATATAATATACATATATTATTAGAAACAAATATATAATGAAAACATTATAAAATGTGAAACATCAATTAAGTTAATGTAAATTATATAATGAAAATTTTTATTGAAAATAATATTAATTTTGGATGGCTTATTTTACAATTTAGCATGGCAAGATGTTTCCATATGACAATGTACTAGCACAACCATATAAATTAAATAGTTGGTAAACATTTATAAGAATTAATAAATAATAATCATCAATATCAAATTTCATGATACATCTCACATTGCCAAGATTAAAAAAAATCATAAAATTAAATAAATTATAACTTTATTTTAAATAATAATTAATTATTATTAACTATAAAAAAATTAATATAGGACTTACACATATACATTTATAAAAACAAAAAACATGTGACAAGAATTATAACCATTCATCTCCATATTTCCATGGAGATTATTAATCTATAAATAGGCTTTGTTACAATATGGTGGGCCAATATCATGGCTTATCAATACCACATGTTCAAAAAATCATTACTCATTTCATATGACATTTTGTTTTAATCAATCAATTTAATTAAAATAATAAAAATGGCATAATTACTTTTGAAACAAATGTCAATATTTGATTTGTGACTACTATTAAGAATATTTTTGAATCATATCACACTTGTTCATATGTGTAACACCCTCCTCCCACATCTGCCCAAGTAATCAACTAACCAGGGTAAACATGTGACGAGAAGTTACTATGATATGATTCGACCTCCTAAGTCACATTAAGGAATTGGAACTGACGGAAACACACCATCAGCAATAGGACTCCTAGGAATCATTCCAACCTTTCTACTAACCAACTCCTGGGTCCTACTGAGGGTTTAGACCTCTTGACCTCTAGACGTTCCATGTTATGGGCATGCCAGCATCCAAGGACCTTTGGACACTTTCACAGGCCTGCAAGCCAGCATCCAAGGACTATTTTGCTAAGTTCTATGTCAACATCCCCAGGATTTAATCCACATTTTCAGGCCCAGAGCCCAGGTCACTACCTAGAATTGAATGACACATTCAGAACAGTAAGATAACATGGAAATAATTGTACTAATGCACTTACTTGAATAAGGCCTTAACTCGACCCATACTTGCCATGACATACATTTCGTCAAGCATATCATGAATATGTAATCTTCAGGTGTAAATAACATATATGAGCATATGGGTCTCATACTTATCTGAGATTCTCTATGAGGCGATTTTTCCCTATCACTTTAGCTACAGTTTCATCCATTAGGCCATAGATACATTGTTCATTCATATACAAGTAAAAACATGATGAGAGATATGCATAGCCATTGTCATAAAACATATACATAACTAGCATAATAGCAACAAAAATACCTAGGAAATCAAATCCATATAATCCAAATATAACCCAGTATATTACTCATAGAAATACAAGGAGAAATAACCTCATATTGATGATGAAAAATCCAAACCCTAGATGGGACTTCCACGTTCCACCCAAACATAGAATGGTCGAACCAAATATCTCTTCATCCATTCACCCCTGTTCCATATTCCAAGCATGAATGTGAGATCTCATAGAACACATCAATCCAAAACCATCAAGGACTTCCAGAGGCTATCTACCACAACCCATCAAACAGTGATTCCACCTCACGGTCGGACATCACAAAACCATCATCATATTGGTCTTAACCCAAGTCTTTTAGGGCTTTAGAGCATTTGTTCCAACCGGCTTCTAGGACTAGTAACTCAACCCTTGATTGTTGTCAGGCATCAGAGTGTTTGTCCAACAAAGGCCCAAGGACTAGTAACTCAGACCATAACTATTGCTAGGCTCTAGAGCATTTGTCCAACCAAGGCTCCAGGACTAGTAACTCAACCCACGAAGGGCTCGAGAGTGGCTTTCCAATGAAGGCTCCAAGACTAATAACTCAACCCAAGTTGTTACAAGGCTCTAGAGAGTTTGTCCAACCAAGGCTCCAAGACTAGTAACTCAACCCAAGCCATTATAGGGCTTCCAGAGCGTTTGTCCAACCAAGGCTCTAGGAAATGATAACTCAACCCAAGCTAAAGGAAACATAAGAACCAACCAGAAACGAATAAATAAATCCACAAAACCATGGCTATCCAGGAAATGGAAAGGCTAGGAAAATCCACTATCAATCTAGGCAATCCTCCATCTCAATGACAAATCATGGCCAATAAACTAGATGTGTGCACCATGCATGCCAAAACTAGTGAGGAAAACATAAATGAAACTCAGTACCTGCAAGCAAAATATGTTTTAGTTGTTGATCCCGATGTCCTCTTATGCTTTCTTGCTCTTTCTTTGCCTTCTTTCTCCAAAACTTCAAGTATGCCACTCTCTCTAAGAGTGCTCCAAGAAAACTCTAAGTATCCAAGAGTATGAGAGAGAGAGAATAATGAGAGAGCTCCAAAACTGAACTGACTAAGCTTACACTGACCAAGCCTGCCCACTGATCCTCAGAAGCCTTTTTATTAATGAGGCCTCTATTTTCTTCATTTTCCATTATTTTCCTTCATTTTCCTCCTCACATGAAACCTATGACATTTCACCTTCATTTTCTCCTAATTTCCTTTATTTTCATAAATAAAATACCAATAAATGCCTCATGCCTTTCTAAATCCTTTTCCATTTCCTTTGCCAACTTCCTTAGTCACAATAACCGAAATGAACACCCACTAGGATTTGTTTCCCACCATTTAGCTTGGAAAACATGTCCCATCATCTGTGGTCTTATGTTTTTAGTGGAATTTTTAACCAGGGCTGCTACAAAACCCTCCCCCTTGGGGGAACACCGTCCTCAATGTTCAATGACACTTATAACCAACAAGACTACTTAAAACAAAACATACTTCCCATGGAGCTTTATAACATAGCTCGTTGCAATATTTACAATGACCATCTGCTAAGACATGACAATCATACCATTTACTATAGCTTTATAACACAACTCATTACAACATTTATAATAATAACCACACACACACACACACACTTGCTTCACCCAACAAATAATCATATTGTGTATGGAGCTTTATAACTCCATCTCGATACAGTATTTGCAATAATACACACATATGCACATATGCACATTTTCTCAACTAACAAATAAAAGAATACAATGCCTGCATCTGCAACAAGGGAATCTAGGGGCTCACACCTCCACCCTCAAAGTAATACCAAGATTCACCTCCTTCCCAAGAAGTCGAGAATCCATTGTCAAATTCAAATCTACATCTAATGTCTAGCGCTATAATCCTGTGCCACTTATCCTCTCAGTGAATAATTATTGGCTCATTTTTCCAGGGCACACTCCCAATGTGCATGTGATTCCATATGAAAATTCTAAAGACCAAAAAACATTCATCCCCGGCCTTCCCTTCTATGCTACATAGTCCCTCGGGAAATCAGGTTACCCCTCTCCGTGCAGTCACACACCTTCCATGTTCTGTTGGCACCCAAATCTCTAGCAGTCCATCCCTTGGCAAGGCTTCCTCACATTAGAAGATACAAAAGCCAAGGCATATCCCTGCCTTAAAACTATTATACCAGTCATAACATGCTCATGGAAATCAATGGACACTATTGGGTACGAGTGTCCTACAATGACCCAGCTCCTAAATGCTTTACCAATATATTGATGCCTATTCCAATTTCTTTTGTTGTTTCTGCTAATGCTTGCCATTAATTTCGACAACCCAACTGAAAATTTCATGTTTTCCTATACCAGGCACATAATTTTCATTAGATTCAAAATGAATTGAAATAATTTCAAATCATACTTCATTGGTAGCCAGTCAACAAGGTACACTTGCAATTTTGTTCCCTTTCTATCACATTACGTCAAACTAGCATCTTTGACCAAATCATCATGTATAAACATATCACATCAGATTATCTCAAAACACAACCATCATAGATCAAAATCATAACTCACATGTAACTATCATAAACCATAATCATAGATCACATGTAGTCATCATAGACTAGAATCGTAAATCACATGCATAATAAAACTGAAATAGAACACTGATACTTATCCTTTAATCAATCATTAGATTCTACCTTTGCCTATATTCCATACGCACTCCGGATCGGTTTCCACACCTGAAAAACACCTAGTGCATTCTCCTCAACCATGTGCACATACACATAGTGTGCATTACACACATACAACCCACACGGCATACAACACCATGCAATACATGAATCTACACCTGACATACAACACATACACCTACACATAGTGTACAACACAAAACAATACATATGCCTACACCCGATGCACAACACGATATATATACATACACAAAACACAACACCATGAATACACATGTCACAATACCATGACTACACCATGCACATGAATAGTACCGCATGCCTACAAAACAACATGTACGACATGCACACAATACCACATGTACATCAGTACCATAGGTACCAAATGTACACAGTACCACCTATACATAGCACTACCTATACAACATGTGCACAACGTCACATGTACACTGCACCACATGTACATAGCACCATCTATACAACGTGTGCACAATGTCACATGTACACTGCACCACCTGTACAATGGGTAAATAATGCCACATGTACATTACACCACTTGTACAATGTTTACACAATACCACATGCATGACACCAAATGTATACAATGCCACATGCACGACATGTACACAACAATACCTGCACACAGTGCCACTTGTACAACATGTACACAACACTACATGCATACAACGCCACTTGTACAATCATGCACACACCACCATATGTACCTAGCACCACATGTAAAACATGCATGCAACACCACATGTACATAGCACCACATATACTATATGTACACAACACCATATGTACATAGTACCTTCCCAGCACTGCATATGAAATATACACATAGCTTCATATATATACAACAAGCACACAAGATCATATGTACACAATACTACATATACAACATGGACAAAGCACTGCATATACTATACATATGCAACACGATATGTACATAGCACTGCACAAACACACACACAACACTATATGTACATAGTACAATATATGCAACATGCACGCAACACTATCTATACTACCCTATACATAATATTTCATAAACAACATGTACACACACTATGTATACACAACACTGCATACAGACAACATCACAGATGTAATATGTACAACATATGCACAACAATGGTACCACACATCCAAAACCACATTGTCTCTACCAAGAAAACTTGCTTCGAGTGTCTCTTTTCCATCCATGCTTATTCTAACATGTCGCAAAGCACATTGTTTTCATTCCACTCATGTATCCTTCAACGTTACTTTTCATACCATAAGCATAGGAATAATACAATATCAATTCATATCCACATGATACTGACCTAATATATTTGTCATGACTACTCTTCGCACTTGATTCCTCATAAACCAAGAACCTCTTCGTACCATTCACCTGTATAATCAATCATTCCTCCACAAGAATGATCCCTGATAGCCCTGTCGGATAGTGACATAGATACATGGATACATACATTCATATACATTAACATTAGCATAAAAAAGCATGATCCTGTCAAACAACGATATGCATACATACACATACATACATATACACATCAACATAAAATAATAATGATCTATTCAGTCAACGACATACGTACATACTTAAAACATTAGCAGAAAATAATCATGATCCATGATGACCCTCCCAGACATGACATACGTACATACATACATGTATACACATATAGACATCAACATAATCATGATCACAATGTAATTACTAGATATCATAAGGTCAAGGTTAAAAGAACTCATTTTATACGTGCAACATCGAAAACAATAGTTCCCAACATAGCCAAGACATATGATGCCTCAAATCCATCCACCCTACCCTTCTTGATTACCTTTCCCATGATTATCCTTCCATCGTCCATTTACACCAATGGACCCAACCAGTGCAACTAGTTGTCATACTCTTGCAATTTTTAATTGTAACTTTTTAATATTTTATTTTTATGATCAAAGAGAAGGGAAAGAAGCTTTTCTAGATAATTATAATGTTGGTAACTTAACAAGTCAAGAAGGTTGGTAGTGTGGAAATGAGACCAGATGTGGGTAAGAGTCAGGAAATCCAAGATAAAGGTTTTTTCATCTTCAACCCTCTTAGTATCGCCAATATGACATATTTTTGCATCCCAATGTGTTTTGTAAATAGACCAATGTCTAGTTTCACTTCGAAGTTCATGAGAATTAGTTCTTATCTTTGCAATGTTATTTTTCTGGCTAGGACAAAAAGATAATTCTGGTTAGAAAGAGTGGGATTGATCACCTCCTTATAATACCTTGGCTTCCTTTTTTCCTCTAGTTCATTATCATCCCACAGTTTACCCTTAAATTTGGAAGTAATAGTATTTTTAATACTATCTTTATTCTCAAAGATGATCTCCTCCTTTATCCTGTAATTGTTGAGCCAAGACATGGCATCCTTATGCCAACCTCGCCAGAGGTGGGGGTTTTGGCTAGAGCTACAAGCAATTTTAGGGAAACTTTTGACTTCCATGGTGTAAAGCTACTTCATATACATAATGTACCTAAACATAGCCAGGGAATGCTAGCTTCAATCAAGAGGATAAGATAGAGAGTATTTCCTTTAATCTTGAGGTTCAAGTTATAAATTTCTTTTGGATCAACTCGATTAATTAAAAAAACAAGTGTATTATGAAATAAGTTAGGGTTTTTTGGACATGTGGTATTGATAAACATGGTATTGTAACAAAGAATATTTAGAGGATAAGAATCTTAGTGGGAGTGAATCCCCATGACTAAGAATCTTGTCACATGACAATGTGAGCTGTATTATAAAGTAAGCTTTTAATGCTTGTCATGCATTAATGTCTATAGAGTTTTACCAAACATTTAATTTATATGGCTTTCCTTGTTTATATTAATTTTAAAAAAAAAAAATTATAAAGAAGTTATAGATTGCATTTGGAAGAAAAGTAGAGTGAGTACACCTTAGTAAATTTGAATATTCAAATAATTACACTTATTTCACAAACCACATACCTTAAAAGTAAATTATTATTAGTATTTAATTTCTAATAAACTTAACTCCAAATTTATATTTAAAACTAATTAAATCACTAAAAATAGGAGTAGTTTTTAAGTGAGACTTTTTGGAGCTTAATTGGATTCTTAGCTTGAATGTGGGTAAAATATTTGTGGTCAAATCTTGATTTGTGTTGGTTGCACTGGTTTTTCACTGCATATATGAATTCAAAGCGCTTAAAAACATCCTTTGGCACTTCGATTGTAAATAATTCACCTATCAAACTCGTGATTTCAATAAATCCCTGCCAAATTCTAGACAAATTAAATCGGAAAATAAACTAAGAATTTTTCTAAAAAATAACACCCAAAAACAACTGGCTAAAAATATAGTTGTAATCCACATACAGATTTCACATTCAAATCTTATCTTATTCATTTAGAGCATTCAGCAGTGCATTTATAAATTTAAGGCAGTTAGTGAATTTAGTACTACACCGCTAGATATTGTTTCGCCCCAGCGAGAGAGATTGTCAGGTTGGTGGACGAATTACTGTGAGAATAGATAGAAAGTGCTCACGGTCCCATGTATGTAAGGACCCAGGCCTGACTTTGACGTTTTGTAAAAATCTTTAAATTCTTCATATATAGGCATAAAAATCTTTAAATTCTTACGACTAGTTTAGCCAGTGAACAATTACAGAATTAGATATATTAAAAGCATAAGTTTGACTTTCAAATTTTCAATTAATTCATCATAATTTTTAATAACATTAATAGGTTGTATGGCATCACTGAGACTTAGAAATTATGTGTCACAAAATCATGCATGAATTGCTATGAAATGAACGAGATATTTAATCCTCTAAAAGCTGCAGCCTGCAGCTCTTGTTTCTTTCTTGTGAAGCAGGGTTCAAATTTCATTTCACAGTTAGGGTTTGGTTGGTTAGTCTAGTTTTCACGCTCCATCATGCAAAATGTAGGAAATGGGTTAATGGTTTCAGAGTATTAAATGTTTTATTTTTATCATTTCTACAATTTTTCATTAACATGTGTAATATTGTCATGTAATTACGCCGTAAGGCGTTCCCTCTGAGAAAGACATCCCTAAAATGTCACGTGTGCGATCCTAAGTCATTGATTCTGTGTTAGACGATTGGGGTGTTTTTCGCCATTGGTTTAATATGTTTCTTTTTTCATGGAAAAATGTCTTCTTCTTTTTTTCCAAAAGAAAAAGAGGGCACGACGCGGGTGCTGAGGAGGGTGGTGGACCTGTCATTGCCAGGTGTCATCGATGATAGATGATGCCAGGTTCGATGGATTATTGGCTATTTGCGAACCGATGGAGGATGCATTATTGTTCTTGGATGTTTTGGAATCGATGGATTTATTATGTTAATTGACTCCATGTGTGCTTTTATGCTACGTGCGCCATGTTCCCACCGGCTGGAAGAGAGAGAGGGAGGATCTGGCTATGGGCTATGAAAGGCTAGGCCTCCTGGCGATGAGACTCTTGGCAATGACTGACAATGATGGGCTATCGGAGAAGGGAGAAGGGTTTCGACGAGGGCCACAGAGCACGAAACATGTCTTTCTTCCCTGCATGAGGGTTGCGTAGGCCGTTTTTTCTTGCATCTGATGACATTTGTTTGCAATGGATAGTAACCCTTCCTCGCCAATTCTTTTGGACTTGCCACTATCAAGGTGCACCTTTCTCAGTTTCCTACACGCATTTGCAACTGCATAAATACCTCGATCAGGACAATTAGACACCCTGCTCATATAAAATGCTTCCAGCTTTGAGCACTTTGAAACAGCGATCAAACCTCTATCACCTAAATGCATGTTTTCAATTTGCAATTCCATCAGCTGTTGCAAGTTTCTAGTGTTGTCCGTTATAAAAATCTTTAAGGCACAATATCTGTAGGTTACCTTTCCCTGGCCCTATCTCCTATCTTGTGCTCTCAGAAAGTATCCTATTAATGTGAAGATAATAATTTTCTTTTTTTTGTTAGATTTTATTTTTCCTAATCTTGATGTGTTTCTGTAGAGGGCCTTTATCTCGAGCTCTCACAGGCATATTGTATTTTGATTTGATTTTTCCTGATCTTGATATTTTTTTGCAAAAGGCCTTTATCTTGATCATTGATCTACTTTTATGCTTTTGTAAAAGACTAGTGTTCGAACTCTCCTCAATGGTGAATCCAATTGGTGATTGAAGGGTTATATCATATATGAATGATGTCCAGGATGATTTTGTTTACATTTATTCTGATCTATGTGCCGTAATGTTAGAAGCTCTTGCATAAAACCCTTCAATAACACCATCTGTGGATTTGAACATTTTGGAAACCCGGAGCAGTATCAAGTTTCAATTATCACTCTCATTACCAAGATTATATTTTCTTCTATGCTTCCTATTTTTCTAATTTATATGGTCTTATGTTTCAGGCACCTGCAGGAAGTAATGAAATTGTTGGAGTCTTTTATAAAGCCAATGAATATGCTTCGCTGAATCCAAACTTTCTTGGGTGTGTTGAGAATGCTTTGGGCATACGAGAATGGCTGGAATCTAATGGACACCATTACATTGTGATAGATGACAAGGAAGGTCCTGATTGTGGTAAGTTGGGTCATGCAGTGATTTCCTTTGTTATGTAGTTAATACTCCTGCAAAATAAAATTAATGTGTCTTTTTTAAGTTCTTAATTTAACATGATCATATGCATAGAAGTTGCGCAGGGGATAACTTAAATTATTTGTAGTTTCATAACATAGAAGGGAAAGTTTCCAGTGTTTCCAGGATTGTGGCTTGAACTCGCCATTAGCCAAGTTTGAAATGAGTCGTCAAGCAAATGTGTTTTTCCAACTTGTCCGAGTCAAACATGGTTGTTGACAGAGTTTGATTTTTCAACTTGTCCAAGTCAAACTTGTTTGTTGACAGAGTTTGACAGAGTTTGTTGCGAGTTTGACCTCTGAGTATGAGTATGACTTAGTTAACTGAATCAAACTTGTCTAATAAGGCCTATAAAAACCCTCATGCAACCCAATTTAGGTTATTTTTACCTCTGCTAGGTTCATTGCTTCTCTACTCGGTGATTAATTTCTGTGAAAATAGTATTTGTATTTTTACTAGCCTATTTTGTTTCTTGTTGTAGGTACATGTTCTGTTGAGTTGTTGTGGTACTTCCCATTTGCTCTCCTAACAGTCACCTAACCGTCAAGGGTAACCAGCTCCACACAAGAACAGGTAATTCTTTGTTTTCTGTTAACGTAATAGCGATTGTATATGGGTATTCATCTGTTGTACGTAGTTAATTAAGTTTTTTGGCAAAGAGAGTTTGTTAAATCCCAACTATTTGATCAGATCTATAATATGTAATTTGAAATCCAGTACCTCATATTGTATTTCTAGAACACTACTGTTTGTTTATGAAACTCAGTCATGTATCTTAGGGCTTTTGGATATCCCTTCTTTTTCAATGCTTGAAAAGATCAACTGCGTACTTAACAGAGGATTTGAAATGGTTCCCAAATCTTGATTATCGTTTTGACAGTCTTTCTTTATAATCTGATTCATACCCTATCCTCGCTCAGAAACATTCCTTTTGTAGTTGACACATTGATGTCCAGGTGTTGAAGAATTGTACTGTGGTTGTAATCCTCTATTTGGATGTGAGGGTTGTATAAGGAGAGGGCTGAGATTGTGTCAAATAACAACCATTATGCGAAGCCTTTTCAAGCTACTAGATCAATCCCTTCTTTTTCAATCCTTTTTCTACTGTTTGGATTGGCTTATATTACTTCTGAATTCAGAACAACAATGAGAATGTGCTGCCCGGATTTAAATTTGGGTCATCACTTCTCCAAGCGATTAAACTTGATACTAGACCAAATTCTGACGTTCAACTGTTTTGCAATTTTGCTAGGTTGTAGCATTGAGAATTTCCTATGTGATTGATGAGTAAGGTTGCTATTTGCGTCTTGCAGCATTTTTACTCACAGTTAAAAGTGAATCTCATATATGTCTGTTCTATAACACTGTTAGCTTTTCTCACACTTATTTGCTTTTAGATTGGTGAATTCTTAGAAATTCCTTTGTGCAATGCCCGAAACAAAATTAAATTCCAGAATAGATCCATAGAAAGAGGATTGAAAAACGAGATGTTTGACAAGTAACCCATGTCATTGGTAATTTATGTCTTTTTTCCTGTATACAATCTTGGAACACCTGCATTATGCAGGTTACACAACTTAGATATGTAATTGTAACAATATCTACCGAATTTTGAGAAAAATTGATGAAAACTTAGAAGAATCAGACTATAGGAACAAGGGAAAATATTATCTTCCTCACCATAAGATAGTTTTCATTTAAAAATATTAGGAATATCCTTATCTTGTAATATCATGCTATTTTTTGCAAGCCAAACCCCCTGCTGACAAATCATGGCAAAGCCCTATGGGAAACAATTCATTTGTCCTTGTACCTGGTGATAAGGATTGTCCTTTCTACCCATAACACCATGCAGAAAAATCATGGCAAAGCCCTATGGGAAAAAATTCATTTATCCTTGTATCTGGTGAGTCATCACACCGCATATCCACATGGATATGTTGAATTTAGGGTCTTCTTAGGGAACACTAATTTCCTCACAATTTTAGAAAACTTCACTATGACATCAGAAGCCCTGTCCCCGTTCATGGTTGCACTCAGCACCATATTTTCTGTCCAATCCATAATCAATTTATAATCTTCCATTACCTGGAGCCTGGCATTATCTTTTTGAACTGCATGTTGCAGCAATAATCTTAAGTCACAGAATTCTAATCTACTATTTGTCCCCTGGCCTATAGCATACTTGAAAGAGATGAATGGGATTCACTGAAATATAAAATGCTACCAAAACCACATTTCGTTGGAATTCATTGGCAAGCACTGTCAAATAAACCTCAAGTCTTGTCTTTCTCTATCTCTGGGGTTTTTAAAATTCTTTGAGCTTTGACATTTTCAGGCTTCCATGATCCTCCATAGGGAAATCTAATTTGATGGCCAATCGGTATTGTAGGAATATCCTTATCTTGTAATATCATGTTATTTTTTGCAAGCCAAACCCCCTGTAGACAAATCATGGCAAAGCCCTATGGGAAACAATTCATGTGTCCTTGTACCTGGTGATAAGGATTGTCCTTTCTACCCATAACCCCCTGTAGACAAATCATGGCAAAGCCCTATGGGAAACAATTCATTTATCCTTGTACCTGGTGAGTCATCACACCTCATATCCACATGGATATGTTGAATTTAGGGTCTTCTTAGGGAACACTAATTTCCTCACAGACAGAAAAGTGATAGCCTATTGCCTCAAAAATAGGTGCATTTGCTTCCATTAGTTAACCAACAACTTTGACTGAATTGAACTCAACAGTCGTTTGCCCAGGTTGGTTCTTTCTATTTTGATCTTTGATGATACAAATGTAAATCTAAATAGTTTTCAACCTATGAAAAGATCAATTCATGCCAAAACTCTAGGGGTAAGCGAGGGAGTCTAAACTGCGCTAGATTAGATGATGGCTATGCTTCAAAGGGATTGGCACAGTTTGCCATATCATCCATAAACCTCCTCGAAACACGATGTTTATATTCAGGAATCAAGAATAATACCATGATAAATCCTTTTGATTGGAGTGTTATGGCTTTAAACCATTCTGGGTCCTAGTCTCCCAATTAAACTTGATCCATTTGGATATACTATCAATGGATCACCAAATTGTTGGAGGAGCAAACAAAGAGATCCATTGTTTTGTTAAGTATAAATATTATACGTTATTGCATGACTTTAATGCTAGCGACCACTTTAGTGTTCAAGTCATATTAATGTTGGTAAATGTGACTGACATGTAACATCAAAAGCACAGGTTAGTGCAAGGTAGTTAAACAACCATAACTTCCTAAGGGTGTCTTATGTGAGAGAGTATGATTTTTCTGTCTTGTATAATTTCTGTAATATCATCCATAAAAATAATGTTATATGTTCTGTCCATTATCATATTGACTCTTATTTATGTGTTTGCATTCCAAAGTTAACATCAGAGCATGTTAAATGAGGATCCAAGCATAGTTTTGTGCATGTATGCAGCTGAGTTCAAGACAACGAGATTTTTTAATAGGCATCAAGTTAGGTCAGAATGAAGCAATTGTTGAGATCATAAATCAATAATGAAGAAGAGATGTCGGGAGGTTATATGAGTTTGTGCCTGAAAAGGATCCATTTTTTATTCCCGAAAAAAACATTATAATATGTTATAGGAGAAATCAAAATATACATTTTCATTTTTTTTATTGACACTTTCAGAACTGTAGGTCTCTGTGACCTTCTGTCCAGAAGACCCCAAAAGGATTTTTTATAACCTAATTTTTATAGTCATCTGTAGGCATTTTTTGCCTCAGCTTTTCTAGAAACGACCAAACTTACATTCAAATTTGCCTGAAATTAGGCCATTACATAAAGTTATAAACAATTCACAAGATTAACTTCTAGAGCAGAATATTTGATTTTTTTGTGAAAATCAGTGTAGGGAAGGCACTGGTGCTGGAAGGAAAAATTCATCGGTAACTTTGTAGACATTGCCCTTCCTGCAGTGATAATACTTCTTTAGGTAATCTGTTTTCTTGTTTATTGAATTCTCTATAGATGTGCGAGAAAAAGATTTCAGAAAACTTCACTATGACCTTAGAAACCCTATCCCCATTCATGGTTGTGCTCAGCACCATATTTTCTGTCCAATCCATAATCAATTTAGAATCTTCCATTACCTGGAGCCTGGCATTATCTTTTTGAACTGCATGTTGCAACAATAATCTTAAGTCACGGAATTCTGCTCTACTATTTGTCACCTAGCCTATAGCATACTTGAAAGAGATGAATGGGATTTACTGAAATATAAAATGCTTCCAGAACCACATTTAGCTGGAATTCATTGGCAAGCACTGTCAAAAAAACCTCAAGTCTTGTGTTTCTCTATCTCTGGGGTTTTTAAAATTCTTTGAGCTTTGACATTTTCAGGCTTCATTTGTCCTTGTACCTGGTGATAAGGATTGTCCTTTCTACCCATAACCCCCTGCAGAAAAATCATGGCAAAGCCCTATGGGAAACAATTCATTTATCCTTGTACCTGGTGAGTCATCACACCTCATATCCACATGGATATGTTGAATTTAGGGTCTTCTTAGGGAACAATAATTTCCTCACAGACAGCAAAGTGATAACCTATTGACTCAAAAACAAGTGCATTTGCTCCCATTAGTTAACCAACAACTTTGATTGAATTCAACTCAACAGTCGTTTGCCCTAGTTGGTTCTTTCTATTGTGATCTTTGATGATACAAATGTAAATCTAAATAGTTTTCAACCTATGAAAATATCAATTCATGCCAAAACTCTAGGGGTAAGCGAGGGAGTCTAAACTACGATAGATTAGATGATGGCTATGCTTCAAAGGGATTGGCACAATTTTCCATATCATCCATAAACCTCCTCCAAACATGGTGTCTGTATTCAGGAATCAAGAAGAATACCATGATAAATCCTTTTGATTGGAGTATTATGGCTTTAAACCATTCTGGGTCCCAGTCTCCCAATTAAACTTGATCCATTTGGATATAGTATCAGTGGATCACTGAATTGTTGCAGGAGAAAACAAAGAGATCCATTGTTTTGTTAAGTACCAATATTATACATTATTGCATGACTTTAATGCTAGCGACCACTTTAGTGTTCAAGTCATATTAATGTTGGTAAATGTGGCTGACATGTAACATCAAAAGCATAGGTTAGTGCAAGGTAGTTAAACAACCATAACTTCCTAAGGGTGTCTTATGTGAGAGAGTATGATTTTTCTGTCTTGTATAATTTCTATAATATCATCCATAAAAATAATGTTATATGTTCTCTCCATTATCATTTGACTCTTATTTATGTGTTTGCATTCCAAAGTTAACATCAAAGCATGTTAAATGAGGATACAAGCATAGTTTTGTGCATGTATGCAGCTGAGTTGAAGACAACGATATTTTTGAATAGGCATCAAGTTAGGTCAGAATGAAGCAATTGTTGAGATCATAAATCAATAATGAAGAAGAGATGCTGGGAGGTTATATGAGTTTGTGCCTGAGAAGGATCCCTTTTTTATTCACGAAAAAAAACATTATAATATGTTATAGGAGAAATCAAAATATACATTTTCAATTTTTTTTTATTGACACTTTCAGAACTATAGGTCTCTGTGACCTTTTGTCTAGAAGACCCCAAAAAAAATTTTTATAACCTAATTTTCACAGTCATCTGTAGGCATTTTTTGCCTCAGCTTTTCTAGAAAGCACCATATTTACATTTAAATTTGCCTGAAATTAGGCTATTACATAAAGTTATAAAAAATTCACAAGATTAACTTCTAGAGTAGAATATCTGATTTTTTTTGTGAAAATAAATGTAGGGAAGGAACTGATGCTGGAAGGAAAAATTCATCGGTAACTTTGTAGACATTGCCCTTCCTGCAGTGATAATACTTCTTTAGGTAATCTGTTTCCTTGTTTATTGAATTCTCTATAGATGCGTGAGAAAAAGATTTCACAAAACTTCATCTCTGGTAGCAGCCTTAATCTCCTTTCTGAGTTTTTGTTTAATTTCTATTCCATCCATGGACCATGATAGAAAATCCTCTACCATCAATTGTACATTAGCCACAGAGTAGATACAAAGTCTTATAAATTTGTAGCATTTTATTTTGCCATTCAAACATTAAGAAAGTGGAAAACAAATACATGCATGTGCATTTGCATTTAGAATGCATGTGGAAATTGATTTAGGACAGTGCATCTTAGTGTGTGCTTTCTCTATGTTGAAACAATTTCACTTCTCTTTCCTTAGTAGCTAGGATTTTCATTACAAAAAGAAAATAAATGTTTGTTTATCATCTTAGATTGCATATTTAGGAATTGTATATGTACATCACGCGGTCAACCTTAAAGGCAAATTTCTTAAGAAAGATCAACTGTAAAAAAAAATTCAATAAACATAAAAACGCTTTGGAACCCAACACATAACATTTAGAAGTCGAGGCTAGAGACGTATTCCGATGTCGTAAAGCCTGGTAACTATTGCTTTCATTGTAGGTTGGGTGATTCCTCCTCTTTGAGACGCCAAGTGCTAGTACGGACTTGTGCTCCCACGTACCGTCGAGTATATATTGGGAGGCCACAGTAAGCTATATTATTTATCCTCAGGAAGCTGTGTCTGCCGCCTTATTGATCGCAATGTACTAAACATAACATTCAGGAAGATTGACTGCCATACCATAAAAAGTATTCTGTAGTTTTGCGATCGGTTTGGTAATCCCCCTATCTAGATTTCCAGAGTAGTCACTTTCGTTCCTCTTCAGACTCCTTAAAAGAAAAGGTCCATCTGAGCACTTGTCACTTCAGGCTCATTAAAAATCGAAGGCAACTAGAGTCATCTTTAGCTTTTTCTCGACTCTTAAAAATTGAAAAAGCAAGTTGTGTCAAAGTGTCATAAAATTTATTTTAATCGAAATAACATCACTATTCCCTCATTGGTCTTAGGTTGAGAAAATGGAGTCCACCAATCAAGGATTTCCCCTTGGGGGAATTCTACTCCCTTTTCCTCTAGGGGAGATGTTGGTGCACCTCATATGGCTACATTGTCCCTTCCAAGGCTTACAATTGGCCTGCCAGTATAGCTTTTCTCGACCTCTGTCGTTCAAAACATCGTGATTCTTGAGCAATCAAATTAGCAACTAGATGATACTAGAGTTACCCCCCAACCTTCTACTTTGTTTGTTTCTCCCTCTCCTTCTTCCTCTTCGCTTGGTGAAGCTAGTCAAACTAAAAACCAAGTAACTGAGAAGAAATAGAAAAGGAAGGAGAACAAGAAGAAGAAGCCAACAACGAAAGGGGGCAACCATGCATCATCTGACGAAAATCCACACACTGCACCATCCAAACCTAAATATCAATGTGTCATTTGCAAAGGAAATCACTATCATCGAGATTGTCCTTGCATCCCACGAATCTTAAGGGACTGGTCTCCCTGCTTGGCGTTCCTTTCTAGCACTACTTTTGGCTATTGCATATTCCTTTACTCTTTTGAGTGACATATTTCATTTTATCCTCTCATTTAGCTTTCACAAGAGCTGTCCTTTCTTTGTTTGTGAATATGTCAACTAAACAAATGCCAACTGATCCTGAGGATTAAAAACATCTAATTCCAGGCCCGTACAACATATTAAGTACCAGGCAGGTAAGCTGTTCAGAGCTTTTAAATGTTCCAGAATGGTGCCAAAGGTGAAGTTGTTTGGCTTAAAAACACTCTCCTCATTTGACCTAAAACATTTCGGGCCTCATGGCATTACCCAACCTAGGCCTTGACAATGGTGCCAAAGCTGTTGTAGATCTAACCCAAGAATATTATAGATCTGATATAAAAGTATAAGATAATGCAAAGAAACCCAGAAATAATATGAAATGATTCTTTATTGATCACACCCTTAAGGTAGGGCAACACCATACATTCACTCCTTAAGGAAGGAGAACACTCCACAAGCCATATGCCTGTTCATACAAGAATACTTCTCTTCATATCTCTCCATGTGGAGTCTCTAGCCTCTATATAATCCTCATACATACAATACCATGCATCATTACCATGGTTTCCTCATACCATCAACTAATAACATGGGCCCATTACATTATTATTAACTACTTGTGGTCCGTTACATGACATGGGTTAACCACCTTATTTATTACTATGGCCCATCCCATTATTACATTATTACCTTGGGTACCTCCCTTGGTACCCCATATTATCCCCCCTAGGTATATAACATTCCACCCCCCTAAGCATGTTTTGTCCCCGAAACATGGGAAGAACATAAATAATAAGATCTACTCAAAAGAGTAGTCCACTGGTACCATGCACGTGCATCTAGCCAGCCAAGAGAAAGGTGAACCCTCGATCTCGCTGGTGCCTCGCTCGCTTGAGATGGAAGTTGACCGTGGTAGCTCTTCTGTGTGTAGTAGGTGGATCGTCGCTCCTCACTATCCGTCATACGGGGGTTGTTGTCCTTGTGGCTAATTGGTTGCCATCTTGTTGGTTGTTGTCTTGCGAGGTGATGTGGGTGATGATATGTTGAAGTTTTAACCCACAGTGTCTTTTTATTTAATTCACCCTGCTGTGGTGCCTGTTGTGGTGTCTTCTTTTCCAATATGACTTCAACCACTGAACCCTCATCAGATGTGTCAGCACCTGTTACCTTTTCTGCTTCCGCCTCTGTTTGTGTTTGATTGTCGATCATCACTGGCTCATCATCAGATGTGTAAGTGTCATTCCCTGGAACATCTTCTGCTTCAGCCTCCATGTTCTCTACCTGTTTATGGATGGAAATATCGTGTAATGTAATTTTCTTCTTTTTATACCATAGCTTCAGGAATTTCTTCTGCACATTAATATTGATAGTACCCACGGATTCCATCCAAGGATATCCCAAAACAACATCCATATTATCCATCTCTGAAGCATAAAAATCACCATGCAACACATATTTATCCATAGAAATCTTCAAATCCTTATAGATTTGAACATCCTTATCATCCACCTGTGTATGTTCAATTTGTTTTGCTGGTACTTGCAATTTTTTTGCCAAGCTAACATTGATAAAATTATGTTTACAACTAGGATTGATAGAAACAATGATCTTCTCCTTCTGAATCAAGCCATGAACCTGCAATAAGGAGACACCCGTAGCAATTAACCCCTTATGTGTCTCATTCTCCTTTTTTCTAGCCCTAGACCATTTGTCCAAAAAGACTTTTTCAAATTTTGCATCTGAAAGTTTGCTCAACTGCTTTTGGTCAAGTGATGACCACCAATTTACAGCCTCATCTCTCAGATTAAGCGACATTGAAACCTTCCAATATTGCCCTTTTATGGACTTGTGTGTCTGTATGAATTCTTCAATAGTAGGATGATCATCTTTCCCTGTAAAATATAGCATCTCCATGAAGAGGGTTTGAGAAAAATTCCTCACTTGGCGAAAATTTAAAGTGGCCACAGTTTCATCAATATTACTTAGAATCTCTATTATAACCTATTTTTAGAAATGGAACAATCATTCTGCATCTGCCCATGTGGTAGAAATCTTGATCCAGACACTTGGAATTTCAGATCTGTGCTGCTACTCTCCCGCCGTCACCAAAATTTCTGCAAAAAAGAGCTGATTTTAAATCAGCGATATCTCCCTCATCCGGACTCCGATTCGACTGATTTTTTTTTTGAAGTTGGGTATTTTTTCCCAAAGAATCTAGATCTGCAATTAGATTTTGTAGATCTTGTACCAATATGTCTATATCTACGCTGAAAAATCTCTGCCCTGAAAATTGGCTGCAACCCCACTGATTTTTAGATCAGTGATATCTCCTTCATCCGGACTCCGATTCGACCGATTTTTTTTTTTGAAATCGGGTATTTTTTCACATAGAATCCAGATCTGCAATTAGAATTTACATATCGTGCACCAAAACTTACAAATCTGATCTGCAAACTCGCCGCCCCCGAAACCTTGCAAAAAAAAAAAAATTCTCAATGGTTTGCCCAAGAAAGTGCTCTGATACCACTTGTTGTAGATCTAACCCAAGAATATTATAGATCTGATATAAAAGTATAAGATAATGCAAAGAAACCCAGAAATAATATGAAATGATTCTTTATTGATCAAACCCTTAAGGTAGGGCAACACCATACATTCACTCCTTAAGGAAGGAGAACACTCCACAAGCCATATGCCTGTTCATACAAGAATACTTCTCTTCATATCTCTCCATGTGGAGTCTCTAGCCTCTATATAAGCCTCATACATACAATACCATGCATCATTACCATGGTTTCCTCATACCATCAACTAATACCATGGGCCCATTACATTATTATTAACTACTTGTGGTCCCTTACATGACATGGGTTAACCACCTTATTTATTACTATGGCCCATCCCATTATTACATTATTACCTTGGGTACCTCCCTTGGTACCCCATATTATCCCCCCTAGGTATATAACAAAAGCTGAAGTTGTTTGGCTTAGAAACAATCTGCTTATTTGAGCAAAAACATTTAGGGCCTCATGGTATTACCCATTTTGTGCATATCATCAAATTAAAAATCCTGAAATTACATAATTCCATGTAACCTCATCTAGCATATGCATTGCATTAAATAGTTTCAGTGCTTGGTCATTGGACTGATGTTGAGCTTAGCCACCTATCATTGCATTCTATGCAATTGCACAACTTCTCTCCACCATTATGTACAACATTCGTTTTCGCTGGAAACAAAAATACTCATGCAAAACACAAA
Organism: Pinus tabuliformis; assembly: GCA_031772625.1. Taxonomy (NCBI): domain Eukaryota; kingdom Viridiplantae; phylum Streptophyta; class Pinopsida; order Pinales; family Pinaceae; genus Pinus; species Pinus tabuliformis. The sequence goes on along the minus strand of CM062813.1, from coordinate 1,145,756,896 downwards.
TTCCACAATACAAATTTTCCCAATACAAAACCCACAATGTAGCTCCAACGTAGCTCTCGTGTTGCTACTGCCAAATTCCCTAGAAAATGTATACATTATTTGGCATGGGAAACTGAATCATCATGCCCTATCTGATTGTTTCTATCTGATTGTTTCTAACATGTGTAGGTTTCTGAAAATGTTAATCTACAATTTTAACTATGTTTCAAAAAAAATGATCATATAAAATTTGTTGTAATAAATATCTTTCTTCATTATGTTTACAAGCTTAGATACCCACTTATTTAGAAACAAATTGAACATGCTTCTTTCCCTTTTCCCTTTAATTCATATATTTTCAAGTAATGTTATAGGAATGTAATGAACATTAAACATCTTACGCGAAGAAAACAACATTTTTGTGTTTTGCTTTGCACCAGAAAATGACAACAAACCTTACTCAGAATGCAAATTCCTCAATGTTATCTGGATCAACTCATATTCAACCATACCTACAAATTGTTGAACTTGAACCAATACAATCAATGCAAAATTCAACTCCACGATATCGTACTGCAATTTCAGACGAAACACATAAGAAACACATCATGCTTCCAAAAGATTTCAATGATCTCGTAGAAACAAGCTTGCTACAAAAGGGTTCTGTTATAAATGTTAAAAGTTGGACTACCTCAGATATCGGTCCATCAAGGTTAGGTTGTTATAAATTTCTTATTTCAAATTTAACATTTTTATTTATAACACATCCGCTTCTAACAGTTATTCCTATGACTCTCATTTGTCATGTGGGTCTATAAAGCTAATAGACTTTGAAATATCTACTTCATTTGCACCCTTAATTAGCAATCCAAAAACTATGAGTATCCCGATTCAATCTGATGAAAAAACTCCATCCTCATCAAACCCAAATCCTTTATCAAAAAGACACTGCCCTCTTCCAACTACTCCAACTCCATTCATTCTGCCAGTTCAAATTCCCATCAAATCGTTAAACCCTTACCACTCAAATTGGTGCATAAAAGGATATGTCTAAAGGAAAACAACTCTTCGATAGTTTCAGAATCAATACGGACTCGGTAAATTGTTTGGTTTTGACCTGTTTGATACAGAGGGTGGAGAAATATAGATTACATGTTTCAACAATGTCACAGATTATTTTTTCGACAAAATCCAAAATGGAAATGTCTACATTGTCTCTAAAGGGAATGTAAAAATGGCTAATAAGCAATACAACCACTTGAACAATGACTGGGAAATTTTGTTGAATGCAACATCTACCATAGAACATGTTGCCAATGAAAAAAAACATAATCCAACAGTGCAATTCAATATAAAATCAATTAATGATATCAGAACAACAAACGTCAACTCCATTGTTGATATTCTTGGTATTGTCACAGACATTTCCAGTGTATGCACTATACGTAGAAAAGACGGCTCTGAAGTTAATAAACAAACAATACAACTTCAAGACATGTCAGGGTATAACATAGATGCAATCTTTTGGGGATATAATTTTAATGGCATGCCACGGGAAATCTCCTACTTATGTGCTACAGGAAATAACCCCATCATTGCAATCAAATCTGCGCATGTTGTAGAATTTAATGGAAAAAATATCAGCACTACAACGAGATCCATTATTCTTGTAGATCTTGACATTGAAGAGGCCCATATGCTAAAGTCATGGTTTAAAAAAGAAGGTTCGACTGTAGCTTCTACATCTTTGACAACAAGATCTCCTTTTGCCCATCAACAAAAAAAAATAACAATTGTTGACATTTACAATATGGATTCCTTAGAGAAACCAACATTTTTCCAATTAAAGGGCACAATAACAAAAATTGGGATGGATAGTTTTTACTAAATTTCTTGCCCGTCGATCGTTGGTGGGAAAAAATGCATGAAAAAACTTATTCCACAAAATACAGGGATGTGGTTCTGCCCAAAATGCAACGCTGAAGTAAGTGATTGTGATTATAGATACTTATTGAAAATCGACATACAAGATCACATTGGTGAATTAGCTTCAACTGTTGCTTTCGAAGATGCGGGATCTACAATTCTTGGAAATAATGCCAAAGACTTCTATTTATTATCTTCAGATCCAAAACTGATCAAGGAAATTGTCTCTAAAGCTCTATGGACAGATCGTATCTTCACACTATTAGTGAAGACAGAAACTTTTAAAGAAGTGCCACAATTGAAATGTGTTATCATAAAAGAAGAAAAGTTGCATTTCACGACAGAATGCAACAACATCCTTCGAGAAATTCAGAACATCTCGATATTGTAAATAAATATCACAAAATGTATTCCTTGCTTTTTGACAATTCCTATTGTCCAATTTTATAAATACAACTTTACACGATATACTGTTGCATGCCTTCTTACGAAATTTTCTTATATACCATTGAAATAAGTATTCGTCCTCCATTGTATCTAGCATTATGTGAGTAGACAAATTCACATTCCTTTTTTCTTTAATCATCTTCTTCCTTTCAAAAAATGGCGTAACTTGCTACATTACACATGAAACTATCTACATGTATAAAGAAAAAATACAAATATGTTCTTTCAAACACATTATTCAAATAAAAAAATTCACATAAAACTATTCAAAACTTAAATTTTTCCCTTCTTTCGCTTTCACTTAAATTTTTTACCCTTCTTTCGCTTTCATACAATAACATGGGTGTTGTCTCCAAATAACATTCTTCTTTTCCCCTCTCTTTCTTATAGGTACCATAAATTTTTCGAATGGCTTCTTCTTCTAATAACGAACGTGCTCGAAGATACTATGCAACAAATAAAGAACAAATAAATGCACGTCGTCGTGAGCTTTATCAAGCAAAAAAAGACATCAGAGAATGTCAAAAACACAAAAAACAGAAGGAAAACCAACATTCCTCGTCTGAAATGGCCCACCCCGAAAACAATCCTCCCTTGCAATTATCAAACTCTTTATCTTCTCAGCAAACCTCTCAAACAAATACATCCATGCCTCATTGCCCTAACCCCTCCTTCGCACATGCTTTCAACAACGTTTATACTAATCAAGCACATCGGGATTTCCATGCAAAGATTAATAAACTTCCACCTAAATGCCCATGCTCCATTTGTCTTGAATCATATCCTAGAATACGTATCCATAATTCCAACCACATGAATTGCTGCTCCAGATGCGTCTCTGAAACAAAGGGTCATCGCTTCTCATTATCAAACAACATGGACCCTAGTCCTCAACCAGCGATCCTTACATCTCTTTCACAAATAGAAGAAATGCTCATTGCTAGGGTTAACCCTATACTGTAAGTAACACATGCACGTGGTGGCCAATATAAATACAGTGGCCACACAATTTGTTTTCCTCAAGACATTACAAAAATTGCAAACATGTTGCCATGACGTGTTGAAAACTTAGACATCCTAATTGTCACTCGTCATAGTAATGACCATAAGGCTTATGATTTCATTGTCAGTAGACATCGCATTCTCATTGCATTAGAATACAAATTGGCAAATGACCCATACTATAAGAATGTCCGTATTGATAACAATGCACTAGCATCCTTACCAGCAATCCCCATCGATGTCTCCTCCTCCCTTCACCATTCCAATACTACATAAACCACTATCCACCTTTCACTTAAACCACTACATGAGCTCACCGAAGATTCCGCAGACCCATCCGTAAACCAAACATCATCCCTCGTACCCATCATACCTAATACAAATACAGAAATCCAAGAAATCTGCCATTATTTACATGCTTACAACCACCAATCTGATACTACAATTGAGTGGCCAACAATTGGTTTATCGCTAGTCAATGAATACAACACAGAAGTTCTACTCTCTATGGCTTTCCCCACCCTTTTTCCGACAGGAGCTGCAATGCCAAATCAGCCAAGAATGAAAGCAGTGCAATTACATGAATAAGCACTTCATCTCATACATTACTACTATAACAGATTTGGAAAGCACCCATGCTTTCGTTATTACATATATAATCTCATGATGCGACATCGCAGTCAAGCAACAACATCGATTTTTGTGAAAAAGAACATCATAGATAACTTCCCAATATTTATTCAAGATCTGAACATCCGATCAGAACAATTTCCAGATGAGAAATTCGCAGACCAAGTCATGCGATTCAGTAGCTCTTTACGTGGAACAAGATCATTTTGGCACAAAGATAAAAATGAACTAATGGACATGATATCTCAACTCGGTTGCCCGACGTTCTTCTTCAAATTAAGTGCAGCTAATACAAAATGGCTTGATCTTCATGCAATCATGCCCGGATGTCTTCCTTCTGATATTGCAAAACAACAAAAGTGGAGAAATGATAACATTATCTCTAACCCACATTTAACATCACTGTATATGCACCATAGATTCACAACATTTCGTGATATTATCTTAGAGAAACACTTGAAGACAAAATATCACTAGTATAGGTACACATTCTACCGTATCTTTTTTCCAAAAACTCGAAACAACATTCCTCACCTATTACAAAATTATCTTACAAAAACGCATACTTGATAGCTATGAATGGCAACATAGGGGATCTGCGCACATCCATGGTTTCCTTTGGATAGAAAATGCACCTGATATGGAAAACCGCAACTGGGAAGACATAGAAGTAGTTGATATTACAAGGCAGTTCTTCGACAAATATATTTCTACTTGGAACCCTCATACTCCTTTGACTTCAAACCAACCAATTGCTTAGACAAATCCCAAAGACCCTTGTCTATTGTCCACACCGCAAATCTTCAGAACCAATCCTTTCAATGATTATGAAAAACTCATCAATTATGTTGAACGTCACACAAAATGCTCAGAAAGCACATGCTTAAGCAAAAATGGATCCTCACTCCAATGTCGTTATAAAGCACCATGGGAATTACATCCAAAATTGGCCTTATTCATTGATTCCAATGGCAAAACAACATACACCCTTGCTCGCAATGACAATTGACTCAATAGCCATAACCCTACCATCCTATCTATTTGGCGTGCAAATGTTGACTGCCAACCAGTACTCTCCATACACGCTGTACAAAAATATATCACCAAATATGCATCCAAAGCAGAAAAAAAATCTGAAAGCTTCCACCACATGCTACGTAGAATTGTCCTGGCTTCACCCATTGCTGACCCAACAACATCCGCATTTCGAAAATTTCTTGCAGAAACCCTTGTTGATCGTGACATTAGAGCACAAGAAACCTGCCATATGTTGCAAAAATTACCATTAACATTATGTAGTCGATCATTCATTTCTTTAAATGTAAACCAAAAAATTCTTATGCACCTTCCACAAATGAACACCACCTCCACTACATCCCCACACATCATAGATACATATATCCAACGCCCTTCTATCCTAGAATCCACATCACTAATAGAATTAGCAATATCCTGGTCATATGATCCTCGTCGCAAAACAAACAAATGGAAACAAAGACCTACAAAAGAAATTGTCGGGTCATACCAGGTTACTCCTCCATACCATCCACAACTGAACCTTTCTATGCTGACTTTTGCAGAGTTGAACTTATGCTATACAAACCTTTTCACCATATCATACAAGATATAGGAGATTCTGCTGCAGAATTCATCACAATTTGGCAAACATTTCGTCCATTCTACAAACCTTGGCATCAACATCGCACACTATCTGATATTGAATCTGTCGCAAATGATACCTAAACTATTCATGAAACCAATCCTCCAAACACCATGGAAATAAATGAATGGGAATTACTTTCCTAATTACACCCTACAACTGAGCTTCTCATAAATGACCTTGACATGCTTGGTCTTTGTGGCTTTGATGACACCCATAACTGGAATCATACCACTATCCCATTGGATCTACAAAATAATGACATACAATTCATTGAGAATAGCCACTCCATCCACCGCATTCTTCAAACACATCAACATATCTTGGCGACCCTTACTACATTATCTCCAATGCAAAGAAAAGCTCTAAATATTATTTCTAATCATTTTGCTAAGAAGGATTATTTACCCACTCTCAGAATGATAATACAAGGCACTGCTAGTACAGGAAAATCCCTCCTCATCAATTGCATCAAAGATATGCTCATAAGCCTTGCAAGACTAGAACCTTCACCGATCATGCTCCTTGCCCCTACAGGGGTTGCTTCCTTCAACATACAAGCATCGACAATCCATTCTGCTCTACACCTTCCTATAAAGGATCTTATGCCCTTAGAAGGTAATGCTCTTGAAAAATTCCAAGAAGAACTCAGGCATATAAGATACATACTAATTGATGAAATGAGCTTCATTGGGCCAAAGCTTCTCAGCCATATTGATGAACGTCTTCGAGAGGCATTTCCACACCAAAGAAACACTCCTTTCAGTGGCTGTTCCATTATATTGGTTGGTGATCTCGGTCAGCTACCACCTGTCAAAGACATACCTTTATATGCAGGGACGAGCCACGGAAGCGCACTGTGGAACACCTTCAACACAGTCATCACATTAGACACAATATTTCGTCAACAACAGGTTACTTTCAGGAACATTCTCCAGAACATTAGAGATGCAAATCCAACAATTGACGACTACAACGTACTCATGTCATGCACAGATTCCTTTTTATTAGAAGAAGAAATATGTTCATTCCATGATTCCATGCATCTATTTCCAACAAATGCTCAAGCAATGGTCCATAATAAGAAAATGATGAAATATCTAAACACTCCTATCGCAAGATCCATTGCTGAAGATGAAAACACATATTCCAACATTTCCTCAAAAGACAAGCAACTTGAGTGAATTGTATTACTATGCAATGGCGAAAAAGTTATGTTGACTTCCAACCTTTGGTTTTCAGTCGGACTTGCTAATGGTTCCCTTGGAGAAATTGTAACCATCTTTTACAAAGAATCAATTGCACCACCACAAATTCCAACATTTGTTGTCGTAGATTTTCCCAAATACATCGGGCCTCCTTGGGATGAAAGAAACCCCACTCACTTGCCTATTCCAGTAGTAAAAAGAAATGGATGTGCACAAATTCCCCTGAAGATGGCTTGGGCTTTAACCATACATAAATCTCAAGGTGTGACACTTCCAAAAGCAACAATTGACATTGGAAAAACAAAACGTCAAGGTCTCACATTCACAGCAATTTCAAGAGTACCTTCTCTACAAGATCTCTGAATTAGCCCCGCATTCAGTTTCAATCGTTACAGTAAAATGAAGGAAAACAAAAACATTTCTCGTAGAAAAGACGTAGAAGAAATTCTCCATTCAATGCCGCCTCCAGATAATCTGCTCCAACCCATACTTTAACATCACCAAAAGATTTCCTCCATTTATTTACCTCATTCTATTTCATAACATACTTTTCATATCTTTCAACAACAACCAACTTTAATCAATATTAATAATTAAGCAAATATTAGAATGTCTTTATATTATCTATACATCTCATTCTAAAATATTCTTTCTTTTGCAACAGGACACATGGACTCAGAAATAGCATACCTAAGCAACTACAAGTCGAATGGCAAGCAAAAAATATGCATCTCCAACTACGCATAAACCTCCAATGGTGTTCAATATGCCATTATTTACCATGCGTCTTCCACTAACAATATATAAATCCCCATAGCAAAGGTAACTTCATTTCCATTCATTCCAAATTCGTTTTAACACAACTCACCTGCAAAGTATTACTAATAAATTTCCACAACTGATTTACATATTACTAATTCTAACAAAATATACATTTTGTAGGTCCATTACTGCTTCTTCAGGTCTTCGATGCCTCCAACATGTTTTGATACAACTTCAAATACGGAATGACAAACACAATGTTCTTTAGAATATTATATTCCTTCTCGAACCTCTTCTGTTACAATTCACTATTTGTATTTTCCATTTCAAACTTAAAAAAGGATGTTACAATTCACTATTTGTATTTTCCATTTCAAACTTTAAAAATGATGTTTCAAGATCAAATACCATTTTGTTGGTTTATGTCCTCACAACTATTTTTGTTTTCCATTTCAAACTTAAAAAAGGATGTTTCAAGATCAAATACCATTTTGATAGTTTATGTCCTCACAACCAATTCATTGTCAATGGGCTTTAACATATTTTGTTAACAAAATCAATTGATTTTTATGAATATAATACATGTTTTCAATATATCTTCATATTAATTTAATTTCCCATTTGAATAATGAATATATGTCCTCACAACCAATTCATTGTCAATGGGTTTTAACATATTTTCTTAACAAAATAAATTGATTTTTATGAATATAATACATGTTTTCAATATATCTTCATATTAATTTAATTTCCCATTTGAATAATGATTTCTTAAATAACCCTATCCAAATCAATATGGATACTCGGTTGTTGTTCGCATGGATTCATTCATTTATCTTCACCTTTAACTCCACAATTTTTACTAACTACGAACAAAGGTCTCTAAACAAGATCAATGGATATTTATGGCTACTTGCATTCCATTTCAACGGTTTTCGGCATGGCTTCCTCAAATTAAAACTCCGAATCATCGACCCTTGCTTTCAAAAAAGCCCACAAAATCCCATTCACATTTCAATATTCTTCCACACACTATGTGTTACGGCGTTTCCTTTGCAACATTAGGTGCAAATGCTAGTTTATTTTCCAATGATAGAATAATGCAAACACTTGTATTGTGTGGGCACCATCTTTTGCATTTAATATAACACTTCAAAGATTATGATGTTAAGTTCACAATCCGTGTAACTTCGTCATCTTATGAATTTTTGGGTTTATAAGAGATGATATTGAATACTATATTATTGTTAAAATGTTACGGTTAAAATTTTAGTAAAATTTTTTCTTTGTTGAGTAGAGAGGCTATTATACATTCCACTCTAAGGGGTATGTAATTTTGTCTATTTTTCTATTTTCTTTTAAAATAAAAGTAAAAAATACAAATTATGTTTTAAATATAAAAATAATGTCTAATATAATTAAAAACAAATGTAATTAGATATATATAAAATATGTGAATCTTAAACATTGTACTTTTCAAAAAGATTTAACAATAGATTTAAATAAACTATTTAAGATCTTTGGGAGATAGCCTAAATTGACTCCTTGTTAATGAAGAATGGAATATCAAGTAATTTTAGAAAAGTGATTTGTTAAAATAATTTTGGCATATCCTTTTTTTTAATTTATTGAGCAAAGAGGTTCATTCCACGTCCCAGAGTATGTCCGTCCTCTTAAAATAAAAATAAAAACATTGTTGGTTACAATAAAAAAGAATATATATATATCTATATATATATATATATATATATATATATATATATATATATATATATATATATATGAGGTAATATAATTTTAGGTAAAGTAATTAGAAGTAAAATATTGACTTCATATATATCTATATATAAAAATAAAATATGTTAATCTCATATAGAATAAAATATCTCATGTGAGTTATGAGTAAAATATTTTAATATGAATTAATATTGACATATATTTAAAAATATATTAATAATAAAAAAACTAATTTAATGTTGTGTAATCTCTAACATTCAAAAATAAAATTTAAACAATAAACAATCATTATTTTTTGCACTCTAAAATAAGTTTGCATCTAAAAAAATATGATCCGGCTCTATTCAGATTAGATTTGTATTTAAGTTGGATTTATTATTTATGCTAGTAATATGAGAGATCAAATTCGAGCCATGAATTGAGTTATTGTCCGGAAAGAAAGTCAATGAGGACTTAAGTTATTTGAATCTATTAAAAAGAAAAAATATTTATTTATTTTTAAATCAAAATTTAAGAAAAATTAGATAATAACTTAATTAAAAGTTTTTTTTATTAAATTGATTAAAAAATATTTAAAATTAGTATAATTAAAATGATAATATTTTAAAACTAGGTATAATATTTTAGATTTGAAATTAAAATGATAATAGATTTGAAATTAAAATGATAATTGAATTTATAAAAGTAAAAATGTTTTTATAATAATAAATGGTTATATAGGTGCAAGAGAAATTGAAAAATTTATATATCATACTAATATATATTTAAAAGGGAAAAAAATATTGTTACTATGATTTTAATTATTGAAAAAAAATCTCATTTTAAAAGATTTGAAAGGAAAATCGAAATCCTCTCATGCGGGAAAATTTAAAGTATATAAATAAGAATTAAAAAAAAAAAAAGTTGAAATGGTAAGTAAAATATATGGATAATCGAAAATAATTTTTAAAAATATGAAGGGAAATTAGTTATGGATTTTTAAAACAAATTGAGAAGTTAGAAAGAATGAAACTAAAGCATAGTAATAAGAATTAAGATAATTTTACAAGACAAAGAAATTCCAAAATTATTAAATTTTAATAAAGATTAATAAACTACTAAATAAATTAATTTTCAACCCAAGGTTGGATTTAAAATAGTAAATGAAGAGGTTACTAAATAAATTAGGAAACGAACCACATACATGGTCATGGAATTTAAAGGAGGAACCAAACTCAATATGTTTTTGGAAGTTTTTTTTGGAAACTATTTTGTAGCTTAATCAATTTATTTAATAAAGAAATTATTTTCCTTCATTCAATTGAAGGCAATATTTCTCACAATTCTATGGTAGTTAGACAATGTTATGATTGCTAATAAAGATTTAGGAACTAGTAAATTTGTAGCTATTAATAGGTTTTGAAATGCTCTCATTTCTCCATGGATATTTGAGATAAAATTAGGTTCTTATTTCTAATGAAGATATATTTAAAACCATTTTCAAGACCAAATGGGACACATAAAAGTACTCATCTAAGCCAAAGTCATTTGGACTAATGATTTTCAATGCCACTATCCAATATGTGAAAGATATAGCTTTCAAAATCCTTTTTAATCAAAGCATTGTTTTCTATATATACAATGTCAACATTTAATAGAAAAGGTTCTTTGATAATATATGACAATTGAGGCAAATGTTTGATAGGTGCATAAAATATCGATCTAACTAAATTCTAAGAAAAGCATTTTCTTTGCTGTAAAAACAAAATTGTTTTGGAATATCATTTCAAAATGTGAAATATTAGTAGACCTTGAGAGAACAAAATCCATGCAAATTCCACTAGCATGTAATAAGAAATCGATAATTTCATAAGTTGATACATCTATGAATTTGTTGAAATCATTAAACCTCTATAAAAGATGATGAAGTAAGATGTACTCTTTTAATATGATAAGGTTAAGAAATGAACTTTTGAGAAAATCAAGATACTTATTGATGGGCTTGAGCAAATATTTGTATCTCCGTAAATTTGAATTTGACCATTCCCTTGATGTTGTGCTCACTTAGAAGGATGAAGAAGGGAGTGAATTTGTAAAATTGTTTATGAGCATCATACTACAAGGTGTTGAACTAAATTATTTGGAAGTGGAAAAACAAGCATAAGTTGTAGTCAAAGTAGTGAAATAACTCAAACTTTATGTTCTAAATAGAAATAAAAAAATTATTATTCCGCATTGAGTTATGAGATTTATATTTATGAAGAAGGAACTTGGTGAAAGTGTAGGAACTAGATGATGACTTTCTAGGAATACAATCTAGATATTAAACTTACAACCATAGTTTAAGCACAAGGATTAGGAAAACTAGAAGTCAGAGCTTAAGATCAAGCTTACACTGACAAAGTGGTTTGGAAGTATTTTTTTTATGACTAATGTCCTTTTGGTACCTATAGACAAATTCAGAAACACTATTTGCAACATGGATCTAGTCCTAGTCAACTAGTTGTAAAGAAATGAAGAGCATTAAGATTGAAATCTGCTCAACACTATCTAGTCAACATAATTATTTATAGGGAGAACTATGACAACATGGTATTGAGATGTTTTGGAGGACAATGATATTAAGAAATTATTCATTGATTTACATCATGGTTCAATAGTTGGATATTCTTTGGATATACCACCACACATTAGGTTTTAAAAGTTGGGCACTAATAACCAATGTTATTCTAATATGTGCATGCACATGTCAAATAGTGTTGAATATGTCAAAAATATGCAACTCTTTTGCTATTGATAACCTTTTGAGAAATGGGGATTCGATGTAATGGTAGATATTAATCCTAACTCCTCAAAGCAACACAAGTACATATTGATTCCAATAAGTTGCTTCACATTGTAAACAAAGTTACACTAATAAATTTCAATGACATGACAATGATTCAATTCTTGTAAAAACATGTCGTCACTAGATTTGGTGTCCCATCTATACTATTTTTTGATATTGTATCATACTTTTCATTAGTAAATGTAACCAAGAAAAGAATTTCCTTATGCTTTTAAGGTAGCTATTATTCCTAAGGGAATATTTTCATTGAATCAAAATACTAAAACTTGATCAAGATTATCAAGAAGGCTAACCATCATTGCAATCATCATAATGTACTCTCCAACACACTATGGGTTATTTATGTGTAATGTACTATTTGGCACATGCCCATACTTTTTGATATATGGAAAAGAGACAAGTTTACCATCTAACATATTTCTACATTCTTTGCAATCATAAAAAGGAAAAAGTGGTAAGTTCTTACCAACAATACAAAATGAAATTGGGACTTTGTTGAATTTAAAAGAGGACATAAATAAAACCAAACAAAAATTGTAGGTCACTAGAAAATTGTTAAATAATGGTTCAATAAACATGCATTGTGTGACAAAGCATTTTCAAGTTAGTGATATGGTACTAAAGTGGGACAAAGTGAACTCTGCATAAGGGTTTAGATAAGGCCAAACGTTGAGCATTCTACCTGGATCAAAAGAATTTTCTTGGAATGTTTTAGATGCTTGATATTTGTAAAACCATATAGCACATTACCTCTTTTTCCTTATTGTGTTTTTATACAAGAAGTTTTTCCATCTAGCTGTCAGTTGGAAATCTATGCAATGGGTGTATATTGAAAGTATTTTGGAACTAGGGCTACTTGCTTGAGGAGCTAGGGTTTCCAACCTATTGCGGGCAGAAAAGGAAACACTCTTCCTCGTCATGGGCTTCCAAGGGTATGGCACTACCATCTGATAGGTATGTTAGTGTTGAAGAACTTTATGAGATAGTCATCAGGGAATCAGGAGAAGGATAAATATAGACAACTCCAAAGTGCTTAGGGGAAAAGGCACATAGAAAACCTACTCAAAGGGTTGAATCTCTAACCCCCGAACCCTCATTGGTAAGTTTGGTTATATCACATTGTCCCATGAGAATATTTTATCTTTGGTAAAGGAGACATGGAAACCATTGATTGGTTACATTCCAGTGGTGAGAATTTTAGTCCATAAATGGATTCATTTCAATTTTCTAACAAAAGTTGATCTTGACTTTATTCTTAGTAAGCCCTTGGTGTTAGGAAAGGGTTCCTTGTGGATTTAGTGTTGGCATCCAGCCTTCTATCCATGTGCTAAGCTACAACATCGTCGAAACATATGGATCATGGTACCAAGTTTTCCTCTTGAGCTTTGGTAAAAAAAAGTCTTCATAAACATTGCAAACTCCCTTGGAAGATTTATTTTTCTTGAGGAGGCTTCCCTAATCGTTGTTGAAAAATGAATAACTTGGGTTTTAATGTAGTTGAATGTTTCTAAGGGGCTCCTTAAGACATGAAAAATTAGGTGGAAGGAAAAAGTCATAATCTGGCCTCTAGATTATTAGAACACTCCCCTCAAATGCCTAAACTGTAGAAAAGTGGCGCACCTCATCAATTCTTGTAATGATCCTCCTCGAAAAGGGCTTCATTCCAAAAAAATTGATCAAGGTTTATGTTAGGTGTGTGTTATATTCTTTCAATCGGTTTTGCACATGGTTTTGGGCATGATGGTTTTCTGCTCATGGTATTTTGTAGATTCGGTCAAGGGAACTACGATTATGTTCTAATCTAGGGTTAATGGATTGGGGTTTATGAATGTTTCGACATTTATATATATGTATTGTAAAATTGAAAGGAATATAATGAAAAATCAATCTGCTAGTCCTGGGTTTGGGATCTAGGGGAAAATCTTTGTGTATACTTGTGTTATGTTTTATGTTCTTGCCATTGTTTATTTTCTATTTTAAGAATTCATTTGCAGGTAATTTTTGTACAGGGTTAAAACCTAGATTTGGTATTAGAGTTGCTTCGACTTCAAGGGGACACCTTTGCTATTGAGGGGTTTTTCTTGGGCCGGTCATAGACCGTGTTCAGTGGGAGATATGTGGGATCGATTCTTGCAGTGAAAGAAGATGGCAAGAAGTGGAAAGATAGAGATCAAGAAATTTAATGGTCAGAGTTTTGAGTTGTGGAAGCTCAAGATGGAGGATCTGCTAGTGAATAAAGATCAGTGGATTGAGTTAGATGCAGGTACTACACCAACGACAATGTCAACAGAAGGTTGGGCGAAGTTGGATTGTAAGGCAAAAAGCACAATACGGTAGTGTATCTGAGATTTAGTATTGTTGAATATATCAGGGGAAGCTACGATGAAGGATTTGTGGGTCAATTTAGGGACTTTGTACCAATCTAAGTCTTTGGTGAACAATTATTCCTGTAGAAAAAGTTGTATAACCTGAGGATGAAGGATGGAGACTCGATGATAGATCATTTGAATGCCTTTAATATTATGGTAAGTCGGTTGTTATCTATTGATACAAAAATTTGAGATGGAGATAAGTGTATCAATTTGTTGTGTTCTCTACTAGATTCGTGGGATAGTCTGGTTGTTTCTATAGGTAGTAATACAACTTCTTTGAATTTTTATGAAATAGTCTCATTCTTGTTGTCGGAGGAGATGAGACTGAAAAATATGGAGAGCCAAAATGGAGATGCCTTGTCTGTATGAGGACGGTCCCAGAACATAAACAAAAATATTTCCTCGAGTGGATGATCTAAATCTAGAGGGAGATTTAAATCTCCAGGAAAACCTGTAAAGGTGTGCTGAAAATGCAAAAAGGAAGGGAACTACAAAAAGGAATTTAGATCTAAAGCTACTGAGAAAAGAAAGGAATTTGATGATTCCCCTTCTACAGAGGCGAAAACCACCTCAGATGAAGGTGGGGATGTGTACTTAGCTTCTTCTTCAAGTACACATGTAGATAATGAGGCATGGTTAATTGACTCATGTGCATCTTTTCACTTCATTCCCCATAGGGAGTGGTTCCTGTGAGTACAAGAAATATGATTGTGGTGATGTCTTCTTAGGGGATGACAAGAAGGCCAAAATCATCGAACGTGGAAAATTCAAGTTGTAGTTACAAGGTGGAAGGATTAGAAAACTTCATGGTGTTCTTCATATTCCTGCATTGCCCAGAAATATGATTTTTGTAAGCAAGATGGCTGATGTAGGTGTAAAAACATTATTTGTGAATGATACCTGCAAGATGGTTTGGGGAGCACTGGTATTGATGCGGGGAGTTTGGATTGGAACTTTGTACAAGCTTTTGGGTAGCATTGTTATTGATGAGTGCAACAGTTACGTGGTTCCTAAAAGTGGAGCAGACAATCTAGTGGTCTCTGGAGAAGAAACCATGCTATGGCATCAAAGGCTTGGACTTATTGGAGAGAAGTCGAGAATAAAGAGACAAGCGAGTCAAGACCTCAAGAATAAAAGAACAAGTTTTAGTTATCTTCCTTGATGAGAATCTAAGCTACTGTAGCATATGCTCTGAGTTCTGCAATTAGAGTTTGAGCTACTGTAGTATCTGATTCGAGTTCTGTGATGAGAGTCTGATATACTGTGGCATATGATATGAGTTATGTAATGATCCTAACTCTCTGTGATTTTGTGTTTTGGTCCAAGTTTTTGTGATGACTAGTGTGTAAGTTCTAGTTTAATGATATAGACCAAGACCTTGTGATGAATCTGAACCTATCTATTATTTGAGCCTTTGTTGTTTGATCCGAGCCTGCTCTTCATATGGCAATGATTTGACAATGGTATGGTTGTGATATCACAGTGAGATGACAGTGGTATGGCTGTGATATGACAATGCCATAATATGAGAAGGAGGACTTGTTGTGGACAAGTGAAAGAGGATAGAATTGACATCTTGTTGGTGGTCTATGAAAACACCTTTCTAGTGAGTGTGTCCATAATCATTGAATTTGATGTATCTCATGTTGAACTAAATATTTCTCTAAGAAATATTTTAAGAGTTAGAGTGGGCATCTTTCAAGGATTCGTGCCTCTTCTTAAATCTTAGTACCTCTCTCTTAGACAACACTCTCAAGCAATGAGAGCAATGAATGATATTCAATTGTTTGTTTGTAGCAATATTTGTTGGAATCCAATCCCGAGCTTTTAAGATGTTCTTTTTTTGGAAAATAGATCATATGGTTTCTGGACCTCTTGAAAAACTAGCGAAACACCAAAACAAAGACTACCATGATGACCCTCATCCATTATTTATTCACTTAGCCATTAAGAAACCACTTCATACCATGTCAAACTAGGATTTATTGATTGACCAACTAAGAACTCTAAGGTTTTAGGTGTTGATCCTGATATCTAATTCCAATTCACCAACTAAAAGCTCTAAAGATTTAAGTATTGATCATGATATCTATTTCCATTTGCATCTTTCATAACTAGAATGAAAACAATTTTTTAGAGATCGTTAATATTTTGAATATCAACATTTTCAATTTTGAGTTCCAAAATTTAAACGAAATAACAATATTTAATATTAGTAAGATTTATATTCTCAATTTTTTTGGTATTAAATATCATGTAATCAAATTTTACTGCTGGATTTTTATTTAAAGTTTATCTGGGTAAATGGTGAGGAAACTTCCAAAACACTCAGTTATTAAAGCAGGATGCATGTAGACC
This sequence comes from Pinus tabuliformis, assembly GCA_031772625.1. NCBI lineage: Eukaryota > Viridiplantae > Streptophyta > Pinopsida > Pinales > Pinaceae > Pinus > Pinus tabuliformis. Next base: position 1,145,739,988 of record CM062813.1, on the reverse strand, counting down.
ATATACCTTTCTTTCAAGTAACAAATTCCATCTCATCGCACTAATTGCACATCACATAACCCAACTAGATAAATGGAGAGGAAACTGCCCAGAAACTCAGTTTCTAGAGAAGGATACAGCTGGACCATATACATTTCTTTCACATAACCAATTGCATCTCATCACAGTATTTGTACGTTACATAAACCAACGAGATAGAGACTGCCAGCGCTGTGGCCGGACTACTTTCCTAACGAGGTGGGACAGATAGACAAATTGTTCACATGTTCTTGTATACGCAATAAACAGTAACCATGCATTAAGTAAGAATTTCTGTAGCAGAAACAGATAATGGTTGCTAAACAGTAACCCTGCGTTCAGATTAATCACCCCAACAGGAGCTGATAATGGTTGCAATAACGCATCACCTTGTAGCTATATATAGGTATCATTCGTTAGTTGCACTGATCTATCTTCTGGGTTCTGGTGGCATTTTGGGCACTGACATGGTGAAGAAGTTTCCAATAATGAATGGTTCAAATTAGGTTGAAAACCGTTGATTATTTTTTCTACCTAGTTTTAGTTCACAAGATTATTTTCTCTACCTAGTTTCAACTACTTGTGAGAAGGTTTGAAGCATAGGCATCCACTTATAGGGGTCTGAATGTGTGGACTTATATTTTAATTATAAGTTATTGGTATATTTCAGTTTTTTTGTGAGAAGGTTTGAAGTGTAGATGTCTACTTTTAAGGGGTGTCGATATCTAGAATCTTATTTTTATGAGAAGGTTTGAAGTGTGAATGTGTAGATTTTTATTTTAATTATAAGTTATTGGTATATTTCAATGGCTTGCGAGAAGGTTTGAAAGTAATAAAAGTTATTGGTATATTTCAATTCCTTGCGAGAAGGTTTGAAGTGCAGATGATAAGGGGTGTGGATATCTAGAATCTTACTTTTATGAGTGTAAAAATTTCTGTTTTCCCACCCCGGTTTTCAGTTTCACCTTATTTCTCCCATGTAGTTAAATGCCCATTCCCATAACCATACATTTAACAGACTGAAAAAAATAAATATGGCTGAAAACACAAATTCTGGAAATTTTTCAGAATGCTGGAAATTGCAGAAATAAAAATCAGCAATTAAAAACAGCCATTAAAACACATTAAAACACTGATATTTTTGGTCAACTTGACCCTGGAAAAATCCCCTACAACTCTTGGGGAAAACCAGTTTGAGAGCTCTTCTTTATTTCTGAAAATTGCCTTTTTACAGTGAGAATTATTCAACAAAAAATCAGCAAGAAAATTTACAACTTATCTCCTTTCCCGTGCCTCACAGCAATCTGGAAATTACAGCAAACAGGACAGCAATAAATGTTGTACGACCTCCGTTTTGTGTGCAGAAAAATCAGCAAACTGCTCCTCGATGTTTGTGCAAAAATCTGCCTTTCACTATGTGCTGAATCAGCTGTACAAATCTGCTCAACTGCTGCCTTGGAATGTGTGCCAAGCTGTTGTCTCCTTCTCCTTCCTGCTCAGAAATCTCTCTTGCTCTCTTGCTCTCCTTCTCCCAATCTGCTCATGAAAGAATGAATGACCTTTTCCTCCTTTTCCTCCTTTAATATAACTCCAAGTGACTTTTGGGTGATCTCTAAATCCAATGGCTGAAATAGATTTAGATCAATGGTTGAGATTAAATGCTCATTTAAATCTCACTTTCTATTTTTTAATTCACCCCACTTTAATAAAGACCCACTTAGTCATTTATTTCCAAAGTCACTTTTCTTTTCTAATTTTTCATTGACTTTATAAAAGTCACTTTAAAATTAGACTTGATAACTTTATCACTTAAAGTCACTTTTAAATTAGATTTAACTTTATAAAATTATAAAGTCACTTTAGGAGAAAAATTAAATTATTTTGGACACTTTTCCCTAGGCCAAAGATCAAAGCCTAAGGGCACCACCTGTCCTCCGGTACCAAATTTCAACACTCCCTCTTACCGAGGAAGGTGTTCCTCACCACACCCATCTTGTCTCTGAAGTAGACATGCTTGCCCCGTGGTAAGGCTTTGGTAAGGATATCTGCAACCTGCTCATCAGTGGAAATATACTCAAGCTTCACAGCTCCCTTCTGAACATAGTCTTTGATGAAATGATATCTGATCCCGATATGCTTTGACCTGTCATGAAATACTGGATTCTCCGTGAGTCTAATGCAACTCTAATTATCACAGTAAATCACTGAAGGTCTCAACGGCTGACCAAATAAGCCAAACAACATCTTGCGAAGCTAGATAGCCTCACAACTAGCTAGACTGGCTACCATATACTCTGCTTCCACTGAACTCAGTGCTACTGACTGCTGCTTCCGGCTGAACCATGACACTACTGCTGAACCCAACCCAAAACAACACCCTGAAGTGCTCTTCCTATCAGAAGCACAACCTGCCCAATCAGAATCAGTGTATCCTGCCAATCTCACTCCATCTCCCTGCCTGTAGTCCAGAACATAATCCACTATCCCCTGCAAGTACCGCAAAATGTGTTTTGCAGCCACCCAGTGAACCTTCCTAGGCTCACACATAAACTGACTCATCGTGTTGACTGCAAAACAGATATCTGGTCTAGTGTTGACCAAATACATCAAGGAACCAATCAGCTGCCTATACAATGTGGGATCCACCAACTCGGAATTCGAAGCATGAAGTTTCTTCCAGTTGGTGATCATCGGTGTCGACATGGGTCTACAATCCTCCATTTGGAATCTGCTAAGGATGTCCACAATATACTTCCCCTGCCCCAGGAAGAAATGCCCCTCCTCCTGCCACACCTCCAAACCCAAAAAGTAATGCATCAAGCCGATGTCCTTCATCTCAAACTCCGCCGCAAGATCTCTCTTGCAGTGCTCTATGAGTCTCTCTGCACCTGTAATGATCAAGTCATCCACATACAGCACCAGAATGAGAGGCTCCTCACCAATCACAATAAAGTAAAGGTTCAGATCTGCCTCGCTCTTTGTGAAACCCATCCCCTGCAAGTATGCATCTATCCTGGAGTACCAAGCTCTGGGAGCTTGCTTCAGGCCATAAAGGGCCTTCTTCAATCTGCACACATGGGACTCCTTCCCATGCACCTCAAAGCCCTGTGGCTGCTCAATGTACACCTCCTCCTGTATGAAGCCATTGAGAAATGCGGTCTTCACATCCATCTGGTGGATCTTCCAACCCATCTCTGCTGCTATCGATATAATGGAGCGGATCGAAGTATATCGAGCCACGGAAGCGAAGGTCTCCTCATAATCAACTCCCTCTACCTGGGAGAACCCTCTAGCCACAAACCTCGCTTTGAATTTCTCAATGCTGCCATCTGCAGCATGCTTTACCTTGTAAAGCCATCTGGAAGTAACCACGGATTTGCCCTCAGGCCTCGGCACCACCTCCCAAACATCATTCTTCATTATAGAAGAATACTCCTCCTGCATGGCCTCTCTCCAGACCTGCTGGCTAGCTGCCTCCTCATAGCTAGAAGGCTCAGAGTCAAGGGTGCTGGTAACCATCGCCATATAGCTACAGAACCTCTCAGGTGGTCTACTCTCTCTGACCGGCCTCTTCGGCTCAGCAACAAATGTGGCATCTCTCAAGGTGTCCTGAAGCCACTTGGGCTTCCTCTTCCCTGAGCATGCTTCTCCCATAGGAGAATGAAACTCCTCCTCCTTATCACCATCAGTAGCCTGAACTCCTGACTGTCTGTCTGCTGTCCTCCTGCCTGCACCTGAACCTGTAGAAGCTGAGGTACCGTGTGAACTGTCCATCAGTGGACTCCCTAGTGAACTGCTCTGTGAACTGCTCTGCATGTTGCCCGGAGCACCACCCCTCTGGCTCGGCGAGCCACTGCTCACTGATGGACCTGACATCCTCATAGATGTACCTCCAGATCCTCCTGATCCCTGCCCACTGGATCCTTGCGACTGACTCAACTGCTGCTGAGGGTCTAGCTGATCCAGATACTCTAACTCTCATGACCTCCTAAAGGCCCTGTCCTCCTCGAACTTCATATCCCGTCTGACAACAACTCTCCTCTGTGCAGGAATGTAAATCCGAAAGGCCTTTGAGGTCTCACTGTAGCCCACAAAGATACCCTTCTCTGCGGTGGGCTCTAGTTTGGTCCTCTCCTCCTTGGGTATATAGGAGTATGTAATGCATCCAAAGATATGAAGATGACCAAGATCAGGTTTCTTCCCAGAGAAATCCTCCTCAGGAGTCATGTTCCCTAAGGCACGATGCGGACTCCTGTTCTGCAAGTAAACATCTGTGTTGCAGGCCTCTGCCCACAAGAACAATGGCAACCCCTGATCATGTATCATGGCTTTGGCAGCCCCTATGATGGATCTGTTCTTCCTCTCTGCAACTCCGTTCTGCTGGGGGTTGTAAGGAACAGTAAACTCCCTCCTAATGCCTGCCTCCGCACAATAGTCAACAAACTCTCCAAGGGTGTACTCTCCTCCATTGTCCGACCTCAAGGACTTGATCTTTCGACCTGTCTGAGTCTCCACAAGAACTGAGAACTCCTGAAACCGCTTGAAGACCTCACTCTTGGTCTTCAAAAAATAAATCCAGGTCCTCCTGGAGTGATCATCAATGAATAACACATAGTACTCATATCCACTCAAGGAAACATGAGACATCCGACCGCTCACATCGGAATGAATCAAATCAAGTATCCCCGTCGCTCTGCTGTCACTGCTGGGAAAAGGGGATTTGGCAAACTTGCCCATCACACAACCTCTGCAAGTATCAAAGTGATCAGTACTGAAATCTGGCACACCTGTAGTGATCTCCCGCAATGTCCTCAAGGCTCCATGATACATGTGTCCCATTCTGCGGTGCCAAATCTCACACAGCTCAGAACTGCTAGCTCTGCTGTCGGTACTACTGCTCAATGCCAAAAGGGGCTGGAATGCAAACTTGTACACCTTTGCATGGCGTACACCTATCACTCTAGCTGAATTAGCTGGAGCGTCCCTGGGATACATCAACACCTGTCCTCCCCTGAACAGTACCTCATATCCTCTGTCCTCCAAAGCTGAGACGGATATGAGGTTCTTCCTCATCCCTGGCACATAAAGAACCTCTGACACCTTCAAGGGAGGTTTGGACTCCCTCTGAAATGTCACTGTCCCCACCCCGACTGCTCTAACAACTCTGTCATCACCGAGTACTACCTCAATATCAGTGCCACTCTCTGAAAGCTCTGAGAAGTACTCCCGGACTCCTGTCATGTGACGTGAAGCCCCACTTTCCACATACCAGATATCTGAAGATGCTCTGCTAATCGAGGGAAAAGCATGCTCCCTCTGAACCTGTGTGGCAGGTGATCCTATACTAGAGGACTCACACGTAGTGAACGCAAACTCTCGGTCAAAACGACCAGCAAAGTCCTCAATCTCTGTTGAAGCTGCCACGTCCGGGTTCTTCCCCTTCTTCTTCTTCTTCTCCGGACACACAACTGCATAGTGTCCCATCTTTTGACAATTCCAACACTTCACCTTGGAATAGTCCTTCTGTGAGTTACCCTGTTTACCTTTACCTTTGCCTTTGCCCCCACCACTGCTTGTGGAAGCCTGCTTCTTCCCTTTGCCTTTCTTGCCTCCTGCCACCAGTGCTACGTCCTCATCCTGCTCAACTGGCTTGGCTGCCCCAAGCTGTCCTTTCCTGATCTCTGTCTGAATACAATCATCCCAAAACCTCTCCCATGTGGGAAGGGTCTCACATGCACAAACCCCATCAGCAAAGTTCAACCATGAACGGGGGAGGCCATTCACTGCAATTCGCACCAACTTAGTGGATGGAATGGCCTCTCCAATCGCTGCCAACTCATCTCTCACATTGGTAATCTTTGTGAGATATCCAGCTGCACTATCATTCCCCATCTTAATGTTCTTCAGCTTCTCCTTCAGGACCATCTTCCGGTTCTCATTGGTACTCTGGTAGAGATTGGACAATGCTGTCCACATCTCATGGGCATTGCTCTTTCCTCTCACATGAGGAATGCAATGGTCTTTGATTCCGTCTAGAATCAGCCTCTTACCCTTATTGTTCTTCTTTTTATACTCAGCCAACTGAGTAACATCAGTGGGCACAACAACAGGGTTCTGTGCGGTATGCACCATGATATCCCAGACTTCTGCCTCCTCAAAGATACTCTGCATTCTCTCCTTCCAAACGCTGTAATTTATATGCCCATCCAGCCTATCCTCCACCCTCAATCCCAATGACATCCTGCTGTCCTAAAACTGAAAAATAGCACTGCTGTAGTAAAGATACAACTGTTGTTTATGAAAAAATTAGCTTGCTGGAATTTTCTGAGTGAAAAATCAGCAACTGTAATTTTTCCTTTTGCTGTCCCAAACTGCCCTTCAGCACTCAAGCTCTGATACCATATAAAAATTTATGTTTTCCCACCTCGGTTTTCAGTTTCACCTTATTTCTCCCATGTAGTTAAATGCCCATTCCCATAACCATACATTTAACAGACTGAAAAAAATAAATATGGCTGAAAACACAAATTCTGGAAATTTTTCAGAATGCTGAAAATTGCAGAAATAAAAATCAGCAATTAAAACAGCCATTAAAACCCATTAAAACACTGATATTTTTGGTCAACTTGACCCTGGAAAAACCCCCTACAACTCTTGGGGAAAACCAGTTTGAGAGATCTTCTTTATTTCTGAAAATTGCCTTTTTACAGTGAGAATTATTCAACAAAAAATCAGCAAGCAAATTTACAACTTATCTCCTTTCCCGTGCCTCACAGCAATCTGGAAATTACAGCAAACAGGAGAGCAATAAATGCTGTACGACCTCCGTTTTGTGTGCAGAAAAATCAGCAAACTACTCCTCGATGTTTGTGCAAAAATCTGCCTTTCACTATGTGCTGAATCAGCTGTACAAATCTACTCAACTGCTGCCTTAGAATGTGTGCCAAGCTGTTGTCTCCTTCTCCTTCCTGCTCAGAAATCTCTCTTGCTCTCTTGCTCTCCTTCTCCCAATCTGCTCATGAAAGAATGAATGACCTTTTCCTCCTTTTCCTCCTTTAATATAACTCTAAGTGACTTTTGGGTGATCCAAGTGACTTTTGGGTGATCTCTAAATCCAATGGCTGAAATAGATTTAGATCAATGGTTGAGATTATATACTCATTTAAATCTCACTTTCTATTTTTTAATTCACCCCAATTTAATAAAGACCCACTTAGTCATTTATTTCCAAAGTCACTTTTCCTTTCTAATTTTTCATTGACTTTATAAAAGTCACTTTAAAATTAGACTTAATAACTTTATCACTTAAAGTCACTTTTAAATTAGATTTAACTTTATAAAATTATAAAGTCACTTTAGGAGAAAAATTAAATTCTTTTGGACACTTTTCCCTAGGCCAAAGATCAAAGCCTAAGGGAACCACCTGTTCTCTGGTACCAAATTTCAACAATGAGAAGGTTTGCAGTGTAGATGCCCATTTCTAAAAAGTCTGGATGTTATTGATATATATCTAAAATTTAAATTATTAGTATATCTGACTTATTTTAATTATTGGTATATCTGATTTTTCAAAATAGTTATAAAGAGGTAGATCTTATTTTAATAAAATAGTTGTAGGGAGGTAGATCTGCCTTTGGAAAAAAATTGAGTAATATATTTTGAGAAGTAAAAACGATTAGAAAACAGTATTCTTCTCGGTTACAGCTATCAAGGATTTGGCATGGGATCCGACGGTATGAAATAATCGAGAAAAATGAAGAAGTTGTTTACGAAGAGGAAGATGAGATTTCTTCAGAAGCAGCGGTGACAGACAAAAAAAATGTTAGACGTTTATTGAAATTAAGCAAGAGGAGGCCGAGGACAAGGAGTAGTAGGAGAGTCGGGATTCGTTTTGTATTGGGTATGGTACCCATTTCACATATCTGTCATCTACGAATCACCTGTTCCTGCACCAAACTCTGCCTCCTCTGATTTACTAGAATAAGGTTTCATGGCGTTGTTTTACCAAGCTGGTGAAGTCAAGCCAAACCCATTTTACAGATCTGTTATCTGCGAATCACCTTTTCCTGCACCAAACTCCGCCTCCTCTGATTTACTAGAATAATAACTTTGAAGCAGGAGGTTGCAGAAATATTAGTGGGTTTTCCTATGGACACCCACCATATATGTTGTATATACTGTAATTTTGTCAACCATGCCTGTGGGTATTTATATAATGGGCTTCCAGTTATTCATCTCACAGAAACAAACAAATGTAATGTAAATGTAATTGAATTTTTTACCTAGGAGGAGGTTGTATAAATATTAATGGGTTATCCTATGGACACACACCATATATGTTGTATATACTGTAATTTTGTCAACCATGCTTGTGGGTATTTATAGTAATGGGCTCCCAGTAATTCATCATACAGACACAAACAAATGTAATGTAAATGTAATTGAGTGTTTCTTTAACAGTTTTTATGGCTTTAAAATTTCTAGTCATGAGCTCGCAAAGTGAATCTTGTTCAGATCTAAGAGCTTTTCATAAAATCAGTGTAGAAAGATTAAATTCCAATACCAACATCATATGTATTTTAATATAGTTTCCAAAAATCTCACGTCATGACTCTATAGTAGCTTTTCCCTATCAGTTCATGACTGTGTAGTTGTTTTTCCTTATCAGTTCCTGCTCTTGACATTTAACATTTCTTTCTATTTAAGATTGTTTCTGAGGTCACATGTGATATGTAACTGTGAATATTCCTTCTTTGCATAAAGATCGACTCGATTAATATTAATATTCATGTTACATAAATCTACCATGTTAGCCACCACTCCTATGCTGGTTGAGAAATCTTCAAAAATAAACTCTCATAAACATTGAGAAGATTCTAGATTGAATACTTATTATTACGTTAGACGTCTTTTTATATTCGATATACATATAACTATGTTTTTATATTGTTAATAATGTAATAGTTTAATCATTTATATTCATATTCATCTTACAATGTAAGTGAATCTAAATGTTAAAACAAATGTTCTATTATTGAATGTTATAGGTTTGAATTTGGATGAAATTTCCTTTAACGTTTTTTTTTCAATCAAATGTTATATCAGGACTAAATCTCTTTTTATATTAGCATTTATGTTTTGTTTTGTGAATTGGTGTAAGTTGATTTTCATTAATAAAAATATTAACATTGAGTTCACACCCAGATTAAATAGTTTTTGAGAAAGCTAGAGATAGGGAGTGAATTTCTCCTTATTAAAACATATAACAATGGAGCATCTGGTACGAAACAAGACAACAACACTAAAAACTAACATGTTTAGACCATATCCCTTACAACCAAGAGCTAGGTAGCACCCATACATCATAACATTCATTTGTCCGAGGAAACCAACAATTATGGTCTTTACAATTGTGAGGTAGAGCCATATAACCACAAACCAAATAATAGATGGAAGTATGACCAACAAACATTTTGCCAAAGTACCACACAACACAAGACTACAAATATATACTTGTAACCCACAAAAAATATGAGTCGCAGCGTGATATACCAATTTCACACCAACCATGAGTAGCACAACCTTTCCATTGATAGAAAGTGCATACAATGGGCTCCAATGATTGAAGAGCATGACAAAATAAGAGTCATTCCAAGTGGTAGAGCACCTAATAACCCAGGAGTGAAGCACAGTGGTGTGGAAACTTACAAACTCCATACCAATTTGCATTAGAAAGATCACTTGTATAACACTAACCAAAAGCATAGATGATATGCAAATTATGTTCACACCAAAAATATTAATATCTAGGAAGGCCACAAAAACCACCGCATAGCCAACAAATCTCATGTTGTGAGAAACAAGAAGCAAAACCATCTACAATACTGAAACACGATTTTCAAAATGGCAGAAAAAACACCTAAAACCAATTTCTAATCCTGGTCAGATGAGATAATTGTGAGGTACTGAACGTTGTCAGTCGGTGGATCAGTAGGGTCACTAGGGGGATCTGTAAGATCACCAGAGGCTGAATCCAACACCCAAATACTTTCCACCTGAGCCGGTCTAGTGTCCACATTATCAAGACATGATATTAACATTCCCTGATGGGGATGCACATGAGGGTGAAATTGGGGTTTCCTTGTAACCCATGCCTAGTTCACAGATATCTCGATTTGGTCATGGTGTGGCAGAGAAAATTACCGAGTTCAGGACAACACAAAGACATATGACACCAAATTCCCAAGAACCAAATCAAACCATAAAGGTTCTTGATAACTAGACTAACAACTCTGACAATTCTAGCCTCCACAACATCCTCAACAAAGTGAGAACCAACATGATTAAAAAAAATAGCACTATAATGAACTGCAAGAAGCTCCAGGACAAAGACTTGATGTATTCAAGGAATATAAGCCAGATATAGCCCAACAAAGCCCCTTTTATAAACCACTCATTGACAGAAAGAGTGATAACCTTGCCAAATTCAAAGACAAATTGTAACAAACCCGGGATAGAAGCAAACAAAAATAATAGTTGCAGAAGGAGATGAAATACCTCAACACACACTAGTCGACTTGCCATAAATAAGATGAAATACCTCAACACATGCTAGTCGACTTACCAGAAAGAACACAATTGTAGGTATGGAGGTGAGCGCATCAAGAAACCCGATTTGTGTTGCATGCAAAAGAGAAACCGAGAGCATAAACTTTAAATGAGCTCAGGTGAAGGAGGTCAAGGAGGAAACCTTACCTCCATTCTCACAATGAATGTATCTCCACCACCCCGCAACCTTAACTCCACATTTATAACGACGAGGCCTCCTATTTACATCCCAATGGCCCACATCGATACTCTACCACATCATAACCAAATTGGGACATCTGTGAATTGGGCACGACTTACAAGGAAACCCTAATTCCGCCCTCATTTTCACCCCGATTGGGGAATATTAACATTTATGTTACAATAATGATAATTAATTATTAAAATAAATTTGAATAAACATAGAAGCTAGATTCATATCTTAATTCATTATTTACTTCCAAGGAATTTTAATTAGAGAGGAAAATCAAACATTCAATCTATATACATTTTCTTTTACTCTCAATTAAAAATACAACTAGATTTAGAGAGTTTGGTTATGCATATAATAACTTCCTGCTTATAGGAAAATGTGGGCTTGAATGATGTTGTTGTGCATTGTTTTGTTGTGACTCTTAATTTCTTTTATTTGGTTGTTGGCTTCATAACTATGTGTTCTTGATTTTTTGGTATTGTTTATAGATTTAAAAACATTTTTTTTTGTCTTTAGTTTTTCAAGAGTTCCATTATTCTTCTCTTTATCTTTCTTTAAGTTTCTTCTTTCTACTACGAATATCTAACTATAAGTGTTTGTCATTACATGCTTTAGCAATTTCAATCTATATGGTTGTAGTTTAACTTGCTTTACTATTGTATTAGTTCTATAATGGTTTTCTTCAACGTCTCAAAATAACATGAAGAGAAAATTGATATTTTTGGCTTGAACTATAACAAGATTCATCTTGGATTGATGGAATTGTAGATATTAGATGTTAATAATGCACAATCCAGTTTCAGTAAGGGTATTCGAGGGTGATAAACCCATAAATATCAATGGAAAAAAAAAAAGAAAAAGATTTTTTTTATCAATCCAACAATGCAATTTTGGTAAAGATTGCCTATGTAGATTCAATGATGGCAGAACTAAAAAAGGTAGAATGCGTAATCTTCTTCCAAGACTTACTATCACTAATAAAGGTTCCCTAATAAACCATTAAATAACTAAGGAACCCACTCTAACATGTTATTGTGACCTTTGTGATTGCTCCAAATTTTTTGACATGACATTAAGTGACTTGTTGAGATATGTTGTGTGGGTGGTAGTTGGTAGTAGTTGTAGGTGGTGTCCAAGTGTATTTTTTTCTCTCACTTGTTTTCATTAATTGATCATGAGGATTGTAGTAATATAAACAATCTAATATCTCATGATTCGTATACCATCAAAGGTTTCATCACTTTTTCTTCTTCCATAATTCCATTAACTTTGGCTTAGGAGATGGGAGATATACGATCACAATTTAGAATTAAATATGATACTCTCAATCCATTTGAGGAAGGCCACAAATTATTCTCCTTCATTACTTTCTTAACCTCTTCTTGGGGAAGTTGATTCTTGATGTCGATAGGTAATTCCATGATCAAACTCAATGCTTGCAGTGCTTTGACATGGGCAACAATCAAATTTTTTCATCTATTTCTTCATTAATCTCTATATTTTCCTTAACATCTTATAAATTGTGTCCTTAATAACTTAGTGGGTCTCAATAACAAATTTGTAGATTGTGCATCTACCTTTATTGTTTTTTGGGAGAGGGTGTTAACACTCAGGTTGTCCCTTAGCTCCTTGAGGGATACGGCTGAGGTAACCACAAACCAATCTTTGGACTGCAGGTGCTAGCCCACCAGCAGTCAGAGAGGGCTCTCTCTTTAGGATTTAGCTTTGTTGATGATGATTTTAGGCTAGTTATTGAGTACAAGGGGTTTTGTTTTAGTTTTGGTGGGATGGATGATGCTTTCAAGTAAAGAGGCAGGGATAGCATGAAAGTTTTAGAACCATTGGGCGTGGAGTCAAGGAATAGGACTGTTGGTGTGTTTTCTTGGTCACAAGAGGGAATATGGAGCAAGCTAGCTGCACATGAAACAACGATTCAAGCTAAAGGATGGAATGAAGGCTAGGAATGAGAGGCAGTTAAGAATCTCTCATTCAGCTTAGCAGAGGGAAGGTGAATGAGCTCTATCTAGGAGCAGTGAAGAATCCCTAGATAACTGTCAAACATCAGTGAATTAGGGGAAATATGAGCCACAGGGAATTCATATTCATTACTAATTCAGATGAAAACATAAAGAAACAGCAGAAATTGAGCATAGAGTGCGGTTAAACAAGTTCTAAGCTAACCTCTCTTTCTGCTATTTAGATGGCAAATCAATGGAAAACAAAGGTAAGAAACACTTATTGAGTCATGTTGCAGCACAAGAATTCCACATTCAATTCTTCAAAACATTGATACACAGCACACAGTCATTCCTCCAAGCTTTTCAGCAGTCTTTGATTAAATAAAACATCAGGTATACAGAGCGAGTCTCTCTTGGAGCTATACAACCAACCAACCCTTAAAAAAATGAATTAGGGTTGTTTTATAGATAAAATATCTACAAAAAGCAGATCTCAGACAGATCTGCCGCAATAAGTGTTTTTAACCTAACAAATGTCTGAAATAAATGCGGGAAAATATCCTCGAGCTGCGCTGGGTGCAGCTGTACCAAAAAGGATTTTAATGTGTTGTCTTTATGGCTCTGTGCTGATCACTTAGCCATAACTGTGCTTTTGGTTTTGATCCATGCTCTTGAGTGGTTCTGAGGTGCATTAAGTGTGACGAAGAGCCTTGATTTTCTTTTACTGCTTTCTTTGACTTTGTTGGAGGTCATTCAATGTTAACCTTCATTGGGAATAAAGGTTTTCATTTAAAAAATTCGACTGATACTCTTTCTGCTTCCTTGATATGCTTTGGCACTGAATGTGCACTTTTCTCACTTCTGATACTCATTAAATTGTTGCATCGACCATTCATGGCTGTTGTTTGGCCCTCTGTTTGCTTTTAAAACTGTGTTTGCCCCTTTTTGAATGTTGCGCGAAGAAATTCATGTCATTCTGCGCCTTTCGGGCCTACTGGAGGCCGAGCCATGAAAGGGCTTTCCATTTTGGCCTATTTCCCGTAGCGATGCGCGATTAATCAAAAACTACCTCAGATTTTGATTCTGGGATTCCTAGGCTGCGATTTTCACCTTTCCCGCTTTTTGACGATGACATCAGCATGACGTCAGCATGACGTCAACATGGCATCATGCGGTGGGTCCCAGTATGGAGGGTGACGTGGCAGGGTGACGTCGACAGGGTGACGTCATCAGTACGACGGGTGACATGGCAGTGACACGGTGGCACGACGTAGGTGCGGGATGATGATGTCAGCATGACGTGGCACTGACGCAGGAGGGGGAAAGGCGGTATCCGGTTTTGGGCGCATCGCTTTTGTGCGTAGGCAGTATCGGAGGAGGGGGCTCCACCACAGTCAAGAGGGTGACACATGGCGGGAGTACGACGGGAAAACCCTCGGCAGATCGGCATGTGAAAATGCCCGCCCACCGTTGATCTGTGGCGCGCCAGATCTAATGGCCGACGGGACAGACAAGGCGGTGGAGGGTTAGGGACGGGGCCCGCGCGCTATTATTTGTTTTATTCATACGGCGGGGGGGAAAAACTTTAGGAAAGTGGGTTTTTTGCGAGTTTTTCATAGTTTGAGCATCGGGATTATAGTTTAATCAAACATTTTAAACTGAACCCGAACCTGTGAGGGTGAGAGGGTAAAAATGATGAAATGTTATGGGTAAAGGGGTGAGAGAAAAAAAAAGGTTATTAACTTAACCGAATGTCAAGTTAATCCCAGGGTTAGGAGGCGGAAGGCTAATGCTAAGTCTGAGATGAACTCGGCATTTCCCAAACTGATATTTATAGGGCTATAATGCCAAAGGATGGGAATATGTACATAGGGGAGTTATTATCATAGTTTTAGTAGGGGAAGGGGAGACAAATAGGGAGCTACATAGTAAAATTAGTAGTTAATATGACAAGTGATAAGAAAGCGCTAAGTATGAGAATCTTAGGCTATTTAGGGGGAAAATGATTCATATAGGAAGTATGAACATTCCTTGAGTAAAGCAGATCTTTACCAAGGCAAATGATATGGAAAATGATGAAACTAAGAGGTATCAAGCAGATCTTGACCCCTTCAGGGAAGTTAGTGAGTGATTTGGGAAATGAGAAGAAGGGGGAGTTAGACATGCCTCACTTGAGCTCCTCAAAATGGAAAACTGCATCATAACTGTGATCTGTGAAGATATAACACCTGAAAACATGAAATGGACCACACAGCTTGATTCTGCAACACAAAACTACCTACCCAGCCTACTTACCTAACATTTTTTCTTCTTTTTGCATGGGTGCACTTGGACTTGCAGAACCTGATTATCCTTTTTTCTTTTTTGCTGTCTTTCTATCTAAGTCTACACTTATTTATTCCAAGGGCCCAGATCAAACACTTGGGCTCCTTTGCTTCTCTACCTATCTACAAATCTGCCAAGATTAAACTGTTTGGACAGATATTCATTCTCTATATTCTAAAACAAGAAATTGAAACCTAGGGAGGCCAAGATTAAGCTGTTTGGCCTTCCCTTAATAGAAAAATTCTTCAAAAATGGATAACTCATCAAACTTGGGATATGGTAGTGGCATTTAGACTGGCACACTTTCATGGCCTCTTCTTTGGCCTCTCTTAGAAAATATGGAGCATTGCAGCATGCAAAGTATGACATATTTGGCATGTAAAAATGTCAATCATGAAAGATGAACACCTGTTGCAACAAGAGGCTAACAGTGGCTCCACTTGGGGATGGTTTCTCCCTGTGAAAAGCCAAGAACAACAGGTCAGATTGCCTTGATCTTCTATTGTTGTTGTGGAATGAAAAATTTCCTTGTGTTGTCTGCTAAAAATGTGAAACTCTGAAATAGGAGCAGCCATCTCCTTCATTGAAATATTGTGAAATACATAGCACTGCCTGCTTTCTTCTGCGTGCTTGCTATTATATACCATATTGCTTGAGCATTTCCTTTGAAATAGAACCAAACATGGATCAAAACTGATGTATTTCCCTTATTTTTTGGTCTAGAAACAGTTGTTGATGTGAAACTAAACAATGCTCCTCTCTTATTGATACTGTTTGATTGGATACTGCAAATTTCAACCAGTTTCTTTTTATCATGAATTGTTGTGATATGACAACGCTACTCTTGTTGTTTTGCTGAGACTAATGTAGAGATAAAGCCTTAAAAATGGAGTACTTGCATTGGTTGTGTCTTAGCAAACTTTTTTGCTCCTCCTCTAACACTCAGACTGCTAAAAAAAAATAAAACAAAGTGCTAATATATACAAATATTAATGTACAAAGAGATATGTACAGAGCTGCATTGTACCCCTTAATAGGGATCATGGTAATGTTTTAGCATTCGGCCATTAACAGGGCCTTCTTCAACAGTGCTGCCCTCTACAGATTTGAGGAAATATGTGTTATTTCCCTGAACAACAGAAATAACAAATGGCCCTTTCCATAAAAAATCAAATTTTGCATGTTTGCCTGTGTCTTCTCTTCATGAGTCCCACCTTAGAACTTTGTTGCCAATGTAGAAATCCTCAGCCTTATCTCTTTTATCAAACATCTTTTTGAGTTTCTCTTGCAATATTTGAGCTCTGTTATAAACTTGCTCTCTGGTTTGCTGAAGATGAATGGTCTAATTGATTCTTCTTTGAATATCATTTGGTTCTGCTTGGATCTCTTGCAACATTTTCATGATAGGAGTGCCCAAGGAGGATGGAAATGTGGCCTCCATGCCATACACCAGCTCATAAGGGCTCAAACCAATGGATTTTTTTGTTGAAAGTCTATCTTCCCATAGGGCATTTGTGAGATTTTTATGCCAGTTCTTCTTGTTTTCTTCTAAGACCTTCTTGATAATATTAATCAGGCTCTTGTTAGATGACTCGGCCAAGCCATTACCTTGGGGGTAATAGGATGTGGAGTGGCCCAAGGTAATGTGAAATTTATGGCAGAAACTGATCATCTTTTTGGATTTGAAAGCAGCGGCATTGTCAGTGATGATCTTCTCAGGGTAGCCAAATCTAGAAAGGATATTGCACTCAAGGAATTGGATAATGCTGGAGTCATTGGCCTGTCTACATGGGATGGCTTCAATCCATTTAGTGAAATAGTCGGTGGCTGTTAAAATCCACTTGTGCTGGCCTGAGGGAGAGGGGTGGATCTCTCCAATGAAATCAAGACCCCATTGTTGAAATGGTTTCTCGGTTGAGATGGGCTTAAGGGGCAAAGGTAATAGCTTTCTTTTGCCCTCAAAGATTTGCCATTTATGACATGAGATAGCAAACTTCTTTATATCTGCAAATAGAGAGGGCCAATAGAAACCAGCCCTTAAAATTTTATCAGCAGTGGACTTCCAATATAGATGTCCTCCACAGTCCCCTGCATGGAATTCTTTCATGACATTGTTAGTTTCATTCATGGTTAAACAATTGAGAAATATACCTTCATGAGTTTTCCAAAATAATGCACCATCTATGACACAAAACTTTGAGCCTTCATTTTTAAAAATATTTTCTTGGTTCTAGACAATCCTGGGGGAGCAAATAGGTTTAACAATACAAAGCATATATCAGCATACCATGGGGATTGCAAAAAGGTTTCACTGATCTGTGGAGTCGCCAGCTCCTGTTCATTGTCTAGTTGGTTGATGTCTAAGGCTTGAAAGTTTGTTTCAGACATCAGTTTGGCTAAACCTTGTCCCTTTATGAGCTTGGTTGGTTTAATTTCTATGTCATACTCAAGGATGTTAGCAATCCACTTGCCTCTTTTTCCTTCTAGCCCCTCTTGGGTTAATATGTGTTTTACAACAGCATTTGGGACATAGGCAATCACATGTGAATACAAAATGTAAACTCGAAAATCTTTGGTTGCTTTAACAAGGGCATAAGCCCGCTTCTCCATGAATTGGTATTTCAAAGGGGCATCTCTTAAGGCTCGACTGAAAAATGCAATTGGCTTTTCAACTCCGTGATCATACTTTTGCAAAAGGACAACAGCTATGGTGTGCTCAGATGCAAATGAAAATATGATGAAATCTTTGTCAAATTGCGGACTGGTGAGGACAGGGGCTTGGGTTAAGGCAGTTTTGATACTCTCAAAGGCTTGCTTGGTCTCAAGAGACCATTTTACCTTAGCATCCTTTTTTAACATGTTATTTAACAATCTTATTAGCTCGGCTAGATTTGGAATAAATCTTCTTAAGAAGTTG
Source organism: Pinus tabuliformis (assembly GCA_031772625.1). NCBI lineage: Eukaryota > Viridiplantae > Streptophyta > Pinopsida > Pinales > Pinaceae > Pinus > Pinus tabuliformis. Next base: position 1,145,721,969 of record CM062813.1, on the reverse strand, counting down.
ATTTTTCCAAGGAATGCTTGCAACTCTTATATGCTCCTTGGATATGGGATTTGGAGGATGGCTTGGATCCTTTCTGGATCTATTCTAATACCGTCTTTTGAGATGATATGGCCTAGTAGTTTACCTTCTTCAAGGCCAAAGAGGGACTTCTTGGGGTTCAAGGAAATGCCATATTTCCTACATATAATGAATATTTGCCTTAGGTGTTTGAGGTGCTCTTGATCGGATTTGGAGAAAGGGGTTAAGTCATCAAGGTAGACAACTAGGAAATCATGTATTTCCTTGGAAAATGCAATATCCATTGCCCTTTGAAAGGTAGCACCAGTGTTTTTAAGTCCGAAAGGCATCTTCACATACTTAAATGTTCCCCACGGTGTGGTAAAGGCTGTCTTATCTTGGTCATCCGGGTGAACCAGTATTTGATTGAAACCTGAAAAGCCATATAGCAAAGGAATTCTAGATGACCCCACTACTCTTTGGAGGATGTGGTCCATTTTTGGCAAGGGGTAGTGGTCTTTTAGGGAGACTTGGTTTAAATTTCTTAGGTCTACACATAGCCTAATCTCACCTGTCTTTTTTCTTGTGGGAACAATATTGGATACCCATTCAGAGAATCTGATGGGTGCTATGGTACCTACTTCAAACATCCTTTTCACTTCCTTTTCAATCAAAGGAAGGAGTACGGGATTGATTCTTCTAAGTTTCTATTTGAAGGGCTTTTGGTTGGTTTTAAGGGAATGGTGTGTTGGATCACTGAGGTGTCATAGGACTTCAAATCCTCATAACTCCAAGCAAATACATCTTGGAATTCTTTGAAAAAATCAACATATTTGGGTTTTTGATCGGGTGGTAAAGTTTGAGATACTTTGATCATTTTGGGCTTGTCTGCTGTCCCAATGTTGTGTTCTTCTATAGCAGTATTTAGGGGCTGTATTTTTGGCTTTTTGGGAACATCATTTGCATCAAACATATCTTCTAATGGAGTGAGGCCACCAGGGAGAAAGTTATCTTTTAGATCAATGATCACGGCCTCTGTTTCTACTATTTCCTCCAAATGCATCTGTTTCAGCTCTTCTATGTTTACATTGTCAAAAACAGTTGGGTTTAGGATTTTCTTGGCTGTTACAGCGGTTACATCCTGCTAATTTTCATTTGTTTGCTGTTGTTCATCCATCATAGCATTCATGTCAATGTTATTATTTGAAAACTCATGCTCAAGAGTGAGGAAGTTGTTAATCTGGGCATCACTTTCAAACACTTGCCAATCTTTGACATTATTTGGGATAGCAGGCCTATGTTTTATCTCAGCGGTAAAATGGTGATTTGGCTCAAAGGGAAGCTTGCACGTACTAGCAAAAGTGGCTAGGCTGTGTGCATGAATGTTATGATCTCTTGAAATCTTGGCAAGCTTGGATTCAGTGAATACATTGAGTATATTAGTAGCAGCAGTCCTATAGGCCCTCATTCTATTGTCATTGGTGACAAAGTTGCCTTTCATTTGTTGTATGATTAAATCAGAGTCACCTAGAATAGACACTTTTGCAGCTCCTAGAGCTTTGAGCATTTTAAGACCTAAAAGGAGAGCCTCATACTCTGCCATGTTATTGGTGCATTTGAAATTTAGTCTGTAGGCATGACCTTCTGCATGATTGTTATGTGTATTGTGAATCCAGACACTTGCCCCTGCTCCTAACTTGTTAACAGAGCCAAAAAACTCTAAGTACCATGTGATTTCTTGCTTGTGGTTAGTATCAAGAGTTTTAGTCACTTTAGGATTGGGCAGATTTGAAATCTCTACTTGGGGAGGTTTTTATTGTATGCTGGTTGCCTTGATTGTTTTGACAGTTTCATCAATATGGGCAACCAATTCTTCATCGGTGTGTGTGTTCAGCTCTAAAGCCAACGACTTATCATGAGTGAGAGTATTTGTTTCATCATTAAATAGAATAAAAGAATCCATATCAGAATGGATTGAGTGAATAGGAAAATTTTGGGGTTTGTCCTCACTAGTTACCACATACTTCATCATTGTTTCTCTATATAGTCTCTTTGGTTGCCCAAAGACAAATATAGTGGCATAAGAGAGGTCTAATTGGAGGGATCCTTGGAGTTTTTCCCCCCAAGATCTTGATAATAGCATGCCATACTTTGGTGGAATGTCAGCAACCACCACATCCATGAGGATTGTCTTGTTGGGATATTGGACTAAGGAGACACACAAGTCTTTGTTAAGGCCTAAACACTTGACTTGGCTTGAGTCAAAGGAGAATAGATCTTTGTAGGGTCTTGTGACATCACGGTTCAGTTTTTCCATTACAGCTTTGGGCATAAGGTTGTGTGAGGCACCTGAGTCAAACATAGCATTGTGCAAGACTTTGTCATGTATGTGCAAACTGACATAAAAAGGTAGAACAAATCCATATGTTGATTTTCCATTAACCTCTGGACCGAACAGCAGTTCAGGTTGATCATCAAGAACATTCACATCATCCTTAACATCTGGCATTTGAAGTGATCTTTGAATTTGTTGCCTATACACTTCATGTTTCGCAAGTTCAGATAAGGGGATGGAAATCTTCAGTTTACCTATTTCTGCCTCTAAGTCAAACGATTTTTCAGATTGGGTTTTAGTATTTTGGTAGGCAGGCTTCCCTTTTTCTATTGGGGTATCAACAGCTTGGTCTTGTTTATCAGCATTAAGGGAAGTAATTGCTTGCGGTTTTTCAGTTTTAGGAGGGCTTTTGGAACGCTGCTCAAATTTTCTTTCGAAGAAGAAGGTGGCAGAGGCTAATGATTAGAGGACTGCATGTCCGTGACATCCTCTATGGTGACATCCTTTGGATTAGGGACTGTTTTACCAACATTTTCTATGAAGGCAACCTTTTCTTTAATCTTCTTCGGCTGCTTGGTATCATTTGCCTTAACCTTTTCAGGCACATCTATGGTTCTTGTCCTCAGCTTATATTGTTTGTGGACCTCATACACAGCAATGTCATAGCCTTGTTTAAAATCAAAAGATTCACCAGACTTAGTCTGAAATTGATTAAGGTCATGCTGATCTTGGTCTTGTTGAGTTAGGAAAATTTGTTGCTCAACATTCAAATCCACCAAGTTCATGTGAGTATCTTCCGTCTGTTCAGTAGATGTATATGCTTCAGCGTAATTTTCGTGAAAAGGAGGCCTTATATCATGGTCTGGGCTAGACCTACCAGCATTCGTATTCTGAGTTTTCCGGAAATTTGGGTTCCTTATGGTATTAGGTTGTTGTCCTTCCCATGATGATTTCCTCTCAACACTCTCTACTTTGTCTCCCAGCCTATGCATGCCAATGATAATAGCATCCAGATTTTGGTCTAAGGCTGAGGGTTCCTCTTTAAAGGTGGTTCTTCTCTCAGTTCTAGCTCTGTTTCTTTTGGCAATTAGATTTGCCTCTACGCTAACAGCAACATTTTGCATGTCTGCAAGGGTTTGAGGGGCTCTTTCCCTTAACTGATAAGCCATGTCAGTGTCAAAACCATCAGGGAATTTATACAAAGCAAGATCAGGTGGAGGTCTTAAGTTCTGTGGTATTGCATTATAAACATTATTAAATCTTGCGCAATAGTCCAAGACAGATTCTTGAGGGCCTCTTTTGATGGTTTCATATTCAGATAATATGTGCAAGGGGTCTTTCTTTTTCTCCCATCTATTGATAAATGAATGGTATAAGGCTTCTGGGTCTGCTATGGAATTGGCTGTGAGTGCTCTAAACCAAGTTCTAACATCACCTGTCAAACTTTGGACGAAAATCTTCATTCTGATGCTATCGTCATCTATCCCGTAGTTCTCAAAATAGTCTTGCATCTTCTTTGTATGCTAAAGGGCTGTGCAAGAACCAGTTCCATCAAAGTATGTGATTTTAGTTTTATAATCCTGAGGCATAGCCCCTAGATTAGCAGGTAATTGCAGGGGTGCATATCTATTAGCCATGTTTACGGGGATAAGTGGAACAATAGAAACAGCTGGAACAGGTGTAACAACAGCGGTTAGGGGAGTATGTGCAGTAAATGGAGGTGTGGCAGGAGTGCTTTGGGAGGTTGATGATGAACAAGGGGAAGTGGGGGTTGAACGAAATAAAACCTTGACAGGGGTTGGAACACAGCTTGGCTGAACTGTTTCAGGGCTAAAGTCAACAAAATCTTCTCTTTGCACTAGCTTCCTGAGGTTCCTTCGGATTAAATTGGGATTTTCAAAAATAGCTGGGGGGTTTGGGTCTGGATTTGAACTTGTATACCGTGAATTCCTTTTGGGAGCCAGATTCTGAACTTGTTTTGGTATTTTCTGTGAATGCATTTTAGAATTAGCAAGGAACTAATCAAATTTTGGAATAGCTATCTATAACTTAAAACTAGCACGAATTTTGACTGAAGAAGCATTTGTTTACTCCTGTAAATGCAAAGCAAGAACAGTTTCAAAGGCTTCCTAGCTGAAATTCAGCCATCATTTGTAGTTTTAAGGAATATGCAGCAATTGGAAAATTCATTGTTTGTCCCCAGTGGAGCTTTCCAATTTGATTTGTGAAATTTAACTGAGGATGGTCCCCAGCGGAGCTTTCCAACTTGATTTGTGAGATTTATTGAGGATGGTCCCCAGTGGAGTTGCCATTATGTTAACACTCAGGTTGTCGCTTAGCTCCTTGAGGGATATGGCTAAGGTAACCACGAACCAATCTTTGAACTGCAGGTGCTAGCCCACCAGTAGTCAGAGAGGGCTCTCTCTTTAGGATTTAGCTTTGTTGATGATGATTTTGTAGGAATTTACAGGGTAAGTTCATCAGAAAGAACACCAAAAGGACACCGCTCACAACCAGATCACAGATCAATACACCAGTATTTTTGACGTGGTTAAAATCCTCAAAGAGGGAAACAATCCACGGCCTGAGCCAACGTGGCCACTTCAGGCAATTTATTAATCAAAGAATGAGAATTTACATAAGCTTCTCTCATGCACAGATTACCCTACAAATGACCCTCCATGCGCTTTAAATAGAATTCATGGACCAATCGAGTGTCAAGCCACGGATCAAGTGTCGGTAATACCGAGGAGAGAATGAACCGTCGGATCACTACATATCGTGACCGTCGGATTGTAAGTTACAAAATGTACAATGGTAAAGAAACACACTTAACCTAACTCTATACCTAACTCTACACTAGACCAAGTTGTACTTAACTATTTCCTATGTGTCGGAATATCCTAACATCCGCCCTTAAGAACAACTTGGGATAGGATTGAAGGATTTACAAATTTGACACAATAGGAGAAGGAAGGAGGCACTAGAGCCTATCCCCCCTTAGTGACAACTTCCTGAACTCCAACCATAAATCGAAGTTTAGTGAACTTCACCTCTGTGAGAGCCTTTGTGAAGATGTCTGCAACTTGATCATCTGTTGAACAATATTGCACTTCAAGAACATGCTCATGAATGAGCTTTCTGATGAAGTGCATGTGCAGTTCAATGTGTTTGCTGCGCTGATGTTGGACTGGATCTTTGCATAGCTGAATGGCACTTTGATTATCACACCAAAGTGTAGTCGGATGCTGCTGCTGAAAGCCAAACTCTGACAGGATCTGACGAAGCCACAAGGCTTCCTTACTAGCTTCTATGACACCACGATACTTTGCTTCTGCTGATGAAAGAGAAATGGCACCCTGTTTCTTGCAAGCCCATGTAATAGGTCCTGAACCAAGAGTGAACACATAACCGGCAGTAGACTTGCGATCATCAGGGTCACCAGCCCAATCGGAATCAGTGAAACCAACCAATAGAGGAGATGCTTTGGTACTATAATGAATCCCAAACTGAACTGTACCTCAAACATAACGAAGTATTCTTTTAGCTGCTTTCCAATGACTTTCACGGGGGTTTTGCATGAACCGAGCAACAAGGCCAACAGCAAAGGAAAGGTCAGGACGAGTATGGGTTAGATACAAAAGTTTTCATACAAGTTGATGGTATAATGTAGCATCAACTTCAGGAGAAGTACAAGTGACTGAAAGTTTGACTCCAGACTGAAAGGGAGAAGGGGCTGGCTTACAGTCTTCCATGTGAAAATGACGTAGAATATCACAAGCATACTTGGACTGGGAAAGGGAAATACCCTCCTTGGATTGCAAGACTTGAAGACCGAGAAAATAGTGTAAGTGTCCTAAGTCTGTCATTTCAAATTTCCTTTTGAGGCTAGACTTCACATGGTTTATAAGGTTGGGATCACTACCAGTAAGGATAAGATCATCAACATAAAGAACAAGGATGATAAGAGAATTGCCTACTTTCTTGGTGTAGACAGTATTGTCTGAATGACACCTAGAAAAGCCAAATTCTAAGAGAAAGCTATCCATTTTGGCATACCAAGCCCGAGGAGCTTGCTTGAGACCATAAAGGGATTTCTTAAGTCGACAAACAAGGCTGGAGTTTGTCTGTATGAAGCCAATGGGTTGTTCCATATAGATTTCTTCATGCAAGTCCCCATGCAAGAAGGCAGATTTAACATCCATCTGATGGACTTCCCATTTGAAAGAGGCAGCAAGGGAAAGAACAAGGCGGATAGAGTTCATTTTGGCAACAGGGGAGAAGGTTTCAGTGTAGTCAATGCCTTCAACCTGTGAAAAGCCCTTAGCAACAAGACGAGCTTTATGTTTATCAACTTTCCCATCTGGTCCATACTTGGTTCTGTAAACCCATTTGCATCTAACAAGTTTTCGTCCCTTTGGTAAAGGAACAAGATCCCATGTATCATTTGCCAATAATGAATGATATTCTTCATTCATAGTTGCTTCCCAATCTGGATGGCCTGAAGCTTCTGCAAAGGTGTCAGGATCATAATTTACTGGAGCTTGAGCCAGTAAAGAAGAGGCTCTTTCGAACTGAGAACGTGTGCGTTGCTGATCTGTAGGATCACCGGCAAGATCACCTGCTGCATCTCGAGTAGCACGAACCCATTTTGGAAGCTCAAGAGCTGAAGGAGGATCCTGAGAAGGTGGGGGAGGATTGTCATCCTCACTTTCATCATCTGAAGAAGAAATGTTTTCAAAAGTAGAAGAGATAGAGAGAGGTGGCACATCCGCCGGACTAGGCTCGCAGGCCGATATATTTTCATCAAATTTTACATCTCTTCTAATGATAACATTTTTGGACTTAAATGTAATAAGTCTATAGCCTTTTACATCTTCAGAATATCCAACAAAAGTACATTTTTCACTCTTAGGTTCTAAAGCTTTATGCTTTTCATCTGGAATATGGGCCCACGCTTCACTTCCAAAAACACGAAAGTGACTTACATCTGGTTTGATTGAGCTCCATGCTTCTTCTGGAGTGATATTCTTTAAAGCCTTAGTAGGAGTGCGATTTATTATGTAATTTTCACAGTTAATTGCTTCTGCCCAAAACCTAAGACCAAGTCCTTTAGATTGTAGCATACAATTAGCCATTTCCTTTAAGGTGCGATTCTTCCTTTCAGCTACACCATTTTGTTGTGGAGTATATGGAACACTATGTTAAATTTGAATTCCATTCTCAGTGCAATAGTTGATGAATGTGTTTTTAACATATTCTCCGCCATTATCAGATCTTAACTTAAGAATTTGATGTCCAGATTGTTTTTCAACAAAGGCCTTGAAGGCCAAAAAAGTGTTAAATACTTCACTCTTGAGTTTTAAGAAGTATACCCAAGTGCATCTGGAGAAATCATCAATGAAAGTTAAGAAATACTTGCAACCAGAGAATGACACAACTGGAAGTGGACCACATAAATCACTATGCACAAGTTGTAAAGGGGCTGAGGCGTGCCAAGAGGCACGTTTTTCAAAACTGTCTCGATGATGTTTTCCGAGTACACATCCGGAACAAACACCATCTCTGCAAGATACCATAGGAAGACCTGTCACCATATTTTCTTTACATAGATGCTGAAGGGAGCGATAGTTTAAGTGACCAAATCGCTCATGCCAAAGTTTTCTCACTTCATCGTTATGAGCAACAAATACTGAGGGAAGATTTGATGACCCAAAGTTGTGAAACTTATACAACCTTGTAGAATCAACAGCAATGCCAGTAGCCAAAATCTGTTTAGGATCTTTTAAGTCCTTGATTACAACATCATGAGGTGAAAATTCAACGATTTTACCTTCACCTGAATGAGTTATCTGATTTACAGATAGAAGGTTGCAGGATAAGGTTGGAACACATAATACATCATTAAACTGACCATTGTCTAGATGAACAGTTCCAGTCCCTACAACATTAAGAGATCTATCATCACCATTTTTGGTGTTACAATCATTTAAAGAAGAAAACATGGCTTTGTTTTTTGCCATGTGATAAGAAGCTCCAGAATCAATGAGTCACTCATGAGAATGAGAAGAAGAAGATACATTTAATGCATAGCCAGACCGAGATGCTTGACAACCACATGCAGAAAGTGCCATTCCTGAAGATGAAGTTGGAGTTGAAGATTGCCCCAAATGGATGTTATGCTTCTTCATTGCTACTTCCAAGGCTTCCATCTTTTTAAAGCATTTTGATTCTAAGTGGCCATCTCGATTGCAAAAATTGCAATGTCTATCAGTCTTCTTCCCTTTGTTTTTTTTTATCTTATCATTTTGTTGAAATGATTTTTCATGTTGGGGCTGAAATTGCTTAGGACCCTTGTTTGGTTTAGGACCATTCTTTTTAGGATATGACTTCTTAGGATTCTTTGAATTTGGTTGCTGCTGGGCGGCTAACGCTTTCTTGGAAGAGTTTCCAAGATTAAGAAGACCAAGGTGTAAGAGTTTTTATTATTCTCTTATTAAAGAATCACAAAAAGAGTCAAAGGAAGGGGGCTTGTAGTCTTTTCCTTGAGAAATGAAGGCTTCTCTTGTAGAATGGAAGGTGGAAACAAATACAGAGTAAGCTGGTCCCAACTTAGTAAGGATGGAATAAATAAGGTTACTATCTTCTTTCTTAACCTTAACACCTTCCAAAAGATATCTAAGGGTCTTGAACTTAGACAAGAAATCTTCAATGCAAGAAAAATTATTAGGGTCCAATGTAAGCAACTCATTTTCAAGTTGATGGGCTCTAATTTCATTTTTAATCCCAAAAACTTTATTGATTTGTTCCATTGCTTCATGAGGAGTTTCAAGTTCTGCAATATGGAATCTAAGATCTGGAGAAATAGACATCCCTATCAAACCACGTGCTTGATCTTGTCTATTTTCCCATTTAGCAGCCTTGTCTTCATCTTTCGGTTTCTTTTCTTGGCCTGTGGCTATTTGGTAGAGACCTTTACTTCTAAGTAAATCCTCCATGTAGGACAACCATTGGAAGTAGTTGGTGCTGTCAAGGGTAACTTGGTATTGACTTTCCATTTCAACAAAAACTAAAGCTGAATATGCTCAAATTAAGTGTTCCAATGGATAGATCTCGAAAAATTAGGCTGGTTTAAAAAAAAGGGCTCTGAAAAAGGCTTCCGGATGAAGAAGTTATGGCTTTTTGAAAAACAGTTGTTGAAGTTGCCGACGAAGTGCGGGAATGTGCGGAAATGAAAAAGTCCGCCCCCACAAAATGGAGACTTGAACCCAAGACCTCTACTCTCTTAAAATAGCTTTGAACCAATTGATCTATACAAAAAAATTGAGAGAGAAAGAGAGAGAGAGAGGGGGGGGGGGGGGGTGCTTTGGGTTGCGTGCTTGCCTTGAGAAAGCTCTTTTTCCCTACAAAACACAAAACACAAAACCCAACACGAACATGCAAAGAAAACGAACCTTGTGGCTCGAAGTTAGCTTTACCCAAAAAAATAAATATTTTCAAAAATTGAACCTTGCGGCTCAAAGTTAGCCTTAGCCGAAAAACTAAATATTTTTCTCAATGTTTCTGATTTTCCAAGATCACACTAAGGTGTAGGGAAAAGAGCATACGCATGAGAAAAATCCTTCCTTTCTGTTTCTGATTAGCCCAGATCGCACAGAGTCACAGGGCAAAGAGCATACGCAGAAATCAAAGGTATAGATCCGGTTAAAAAAAAGCTAAATAAACCGAAACCGAAATAAGCAGAGAGAAAATAACAGTAAACTGCAAATAAACACTGTATACCTCCAGATCTTAAAAATGACGCAGCTAGGGCTACCGGAAACCTTTTCGCGTGAAACAAAAGGGGTTCCTAACTGGAACAGATGCTCCGAACACAACAGAGCAGTCCTCTCGGCCCGAAAGCAGTCAGAAACATCAGATCTAGGAAACGGCAGTCGGATGCAGTTCTACCGGCTTCAGATTTGGATCACCAACGGACGCGGCCCTCAAATTGCTCTGATACCATGTAGAAATTTACAGGGTAAGTTCCTCAGAAAGAACACCAAAAGGACACCGCTCACAACCAGATCACAGATCAATACACCAATATTTTTGACGTGGTTAAAACCCTCAAAGAGGGAAACAGTCCACAGCCTGAGCCAACGTGGCCACTTCAGACAATTTATTAATCAAAGAATGAGAATTTACATAAGCTTCTCTCATGCACAGATTACCCTACAAATGACCCTCCATGTGCTTTAAATAGAATTCATGGACCAATCGGGTGTCAAGCCACGGATCAAGTGTCGGTAATACCGAGGAGAGAATGAACCGTCGGATCACTACAAATCGTGACCGTCGGATTGTAAGTTACAAAATGTACAACGGTAAAGAAACACACTTTACCTAACTCTATACCTAACTCTACACTAGACCAAGTTGTACTTAACTATTTCCTTTGTGTCGGAATATCCTAACAGATTTTAGGCTAGTTATTTAGTACAAGGGGTTTTGTTTTAGTTTTGGTGGGATGGATGATGCTTTCAAGTAAAGAGGCAGGGATAGCATGAAAGTTTTAGAACCATTGGGCGTGGAGTCAAGGAGTAGGACTGCTGGTGCGTTTTCTTGGTCACAAGAGGGAATATGGAGCAAGCTAGCTGCACATGAAACAACGATTCAAGCTAAAGGATGGAATGAAGGCTAAGAATGAGAGGCAGTTAAGAATCTCTCGTTCAGCTTAGCAGAGGGAAGGTGAATGAGCTCTATCTAGGAGCAGTGAAGAATCCCTAGATAACTGTCAAACATCAGTGAATTAGGGGAAATATGAGCCACAGGGAATTCATATTCATTACTAATTCAGATGAAAACATAAAGAAACAACAGAAATTGAGCATAGAGTGCGGTTAAACAAGTTCTAAGTTAACCTTTCTTTTTGCTATTTAGATGGAACATCAATGGAAAACAAAGATAAGAAACACTTATTGAGTCATGTTGTAGCACAAGAATTGCACATTCAATTCTTCAAAACATTGATACACAACACGCAGTCATTCCTCCAAGCTTTTCAGCAGTCTTTGATTAAGTAAAACATCAGGTATACAGAGCGAGTCTCTCTTGGAGCTATACAACCAACCAACCCTTAAAACAATGAATTAGGGTTGTTTTATAGATAAAATATCTACAAAAAGCAAATCTCAAACAGATCTGCTGCAATAAGTGTTTTTAACCTAACACATGTCTGAAATAAATGCGGGAAAATATCCTTGAGCTGCGCTAGGTGCAGCTGTACCAAAAAGGAGTTTAATGTGTTGTCTTTATGGCTCTGTGCTAATCACTTAGCCATAACTGTGCTTTAAGTTTTGATCCACGCTCTTGAGTGGTTCTGAGGTGCATTAAGTGTGATGGGAGAGCCTTGATTGGCTTTTACTGCTTTCTTTAACTTTGTTGGAGGTCATTCAATGTTCACCTGCATTGGGAATAAAGGTTTTCATTTAAAACTTTCGACTGATACTCTTTGCCGCTTCCTTGATATGCTTTGGCACTGAATGTGCACCTTTCTCACTTCTGATACTCTTTAAACTGTTGCATCAACCATTCATGGCTGCTGTTCGACCCTCTGTTTGCTTTTAAAATTGTGTTTGCCCCTTTCTGAATGCTGCGCGAAGAAATTCATGTCATTTTGTGCCTTTCAGGCCTGCTGGAGGCTGAGCCATGAAAGGGATTTCCATTTTGGCCTATTTCCTGTAGCGATGCGTGATTAGTGCTAGGCGCTAATCGTGTATCAAAAACTACCTCAGATTTTGATTCTAGGCTTCCTAGGCTGCGATTTTCGCCTTTCGCACTTTTTGACGGTGACGTCAGCATGACGTCAGCGTTACGTCAGCATGATGTCATGCGGTGGGTCCCAATACGGAGGGTGACGTGGCAGGGTGACGTCGGCAGGGTGACGTCAACAGTACGACGGTTGACGTGGCAGTACGGTGGAGGAGGTGACGTGGCAGTGACACGGTGGCAGGGCGTAGGCGTGGGATGATGATGTCAGCATGACATGGCGCTGATGAAGGAGGGGGAAAGGCGGTATCTGGTTTCGGGCGCACCGCTTTTGTGCGCAGGCGATATTGGAGGAGGGGGCTCTACCACAACCGAGAGGGTGACGCGTGGTGGCAATACGACGGGAAAACCGCCCATCTCCCGGGCACTAACCCTCGGCAGATTGACATGTGAAAACACCCGCCCACAGTTGAACTATGGCGCGCCAGATCTAATGGTTGATGGGACAGACAAGGCGACGGAGGGTTAGGGACGAGGCCCGTGCGCTATTATTTTTTTTATTCATACGGTGGGGGGGGAACTTTAGGAAAGTGGGTTTTCTGTGGGTTTTTCATAGTTTGAGCGCTGGGATTATAGTTTAATCAAACATTTCAAACTGAACCCGAACCTGTGAGGGCGAGAGGGAAAAATGATGAAATGTTATGGGTAAAGGGGTGAGAGAAAAAAAAAGGTTATTAACTTAACCGAATGTCAAGTTAATCCCAGGGTTAGGAGGCGGAAGGCTAATGCTAAGTCCGAGATGAACTCGACATTTCCCAAACTGATATTTATAGGGCTATAATGCCAGGGGATGGGAATATGTACATATGGGAGTTATTATCATAGTTTTGGTAGGGGAAGGGGAGACAAATAGGGAGCTACATAGTAAAATTAGTAGTTAATATGACAAGTGATAAGAAAGAACTAAGTATGAGAATCTTAGGCTATTTAGGGGGAAAATGATTCATATAGGAAGTATGAACATTCCTTGAGTAAAGCAGATCTTTACCAAGGCAAATGATATGGAAAATGATGAAACTAAGAGGTATCAAGCAGATCATGACCCCTTTAGGGAAGTTAGCGAGTGATTTGGGAAATGAGAAGAAGGGGGAGTTAGACATGCCTCGCTTGAGCTCCTCCAAATGGAAAACTGCATCATAACTGTGATATGTGAAGATATAACACCTGAAAACATGAAATGGACCACACAGCTTGATTCTACAACACAAAACTACCTACCCAGCCTACTTACCTAACAATTTTTTCTTCTTTTTCCATGGGTGCACTTGGACTTGCAGACCCTGATTATCCTTTTTTCTTTTTTGTTGTCTTTCTATCTAAGTCTACACTTATTTCTTCCAAGGGCCCAGATTAAACACTTGGGCTCCTTTGCTTCTCTACCTATCTACAAATCTGCCAAGATTAAACTGTTTGGACAGATATTCATTCTCTATATTCTAAAACAAGAAATTGAAACCTAGGGAAGCCAAGATTAAGTTGTTTGGCCTTCCCTTAACAGAAAAATTCTTCAAAAATGGATAACTCATCAAAATTGGGATACGGTAGTGGCATTTAGACTGGCACACTTTCATGGCCTCTTCTTTGGCCTCTCTTAGAAAATATGGAGCATTGAAGCATGCAAAGTATGACATATTTGGCATGTAAAAATGTCAATCATGAAAGATGAACACCTGTTGCAACAGGAGGCTAACAGAGGGAATTAAGAAAGAGGTTGTCCTTAGTGTAGTGGCTCCCCTAACTCCTCTTTGTGTTACCCTTCTAGCATAAATCTTATACTTTATTCTAAACCAAGGAAGAGTGATGACACTCATAAGCCAAAATAAGGGAAGTTTTCCTTCCCAAGTAGGGAGGGGATTTAATTCTCCCTCCCACGCCCTTGGACTGATCAAGATTGGTGGGAATTGTTATCTTCAATTAATTCAAACTCTAAGGTCTCATTATGAAGATGGGTTATAAAATTCCTTCTCATACAAAATATGTAGAACTCACTTTGGATAACACCATCACATTTACCTCGTCAAATGCTTTCTAGCAATATAAATTTCATCTCAATCTGACCTCTATTTTGGAAGTTATGCACATTTGAAGATTGGGCCCTACAACCCTTGTCACATCAACAAGGATTTGCCACATGGCATTGACTCGTCATGTGAATTCCACCATGGCACCCATCGTGTCATAACACCTTATTTCCACTACATTTTCACCCTTTCTCATAATGGAACTCCATTCTAACCTTTGTGGCACGCCATATAATTTCATCCTAAATGACAGGGATAATCAATGTCCCATGACTTCTAGCTACTCCGTACCTTGTGATAGTCTTGCACTACAAGAACCTATGTGGTCCAGAGCTTCGTGGTGATATGGCTTCCAGACACCTCTACTACCTCATCAGCACCACATAGCACTCCACACCAAGTGCCACCTCAAACAACCCCCATGTTGATCAATTACCATGTAAGTTACCCAATTATGCATCAATTATTATAATCAAGAAGGCCTTATAGGCATGGATAAAATATAGAATTCACAACATATATAGTCAGAAATGCACACAAAATTAAGCATAATTACTTACAATGGACATTCATACAAGAGAACATAAATTATCCACATAATAAGAATTTGTACATAGAGCTTAAGTACTTACCTCCTCTAATATACCGCTAACTAGTTATAGGCCTCTGAAATTCCTCTCAGCTATAAATTATGTTTCATATAATCTCTCAGTAGTGGTTCACCCCCAATATGGGGAAATATATCCACAAGTGTAAAGGATCTCCAGAAACCAACTTTAGACACATAGTCTAGCACCATTTATGTACAAGGCTTCACTCTAGTATAACCGTATGACTAATTATCCCTCCGAGTTATAGCCTTTCCCTAGAAGAACAAGGAGAACTTGGACATTTAAATGAATAGGAAACCCAACCAATTTACCTTCCAATATCTAGCCTCATGTGAGATGAGCAAGGTAAATTTGGCCTACAAATTCTCCCTCTAAGATCTAACCTCACCTGAGACAAGCAAGGGGCATTTGGCCAACAAATTCCCCTTCTAAGCTCCAACCTCATCGGAGATGAGAAAGGATAAATGGTTCCACTTACACAGTGGAATTCACAATAGATTACTAGCCATTGGGTTAAATGATTGTCTTAAGTTATAGGCCAATGGTTATCACAAGTTAAATATTGAATTAGGTTATAGGGTAATGGCTAAGTCAAGTCACAAGTTAAATGACTATCTTAGTCATAGAGGTTTGAGAGTCATCTAAGCTTGCATCTCAACTCCAAATCCACATATACAACTTCTAACTAGAAAATTAACCAAGGATCCAACCACAAGGTACCCACAGACATCCCCAAGTTCAAGGTATGTGGATATCCAAGAAATCATGGTTGAATGATACAAGGCTCCCCCATCATAGTAGGAAGACCTAAGTTATATGTGCATGTGATTTTTCTACCAATTAGTACATGAGGGACTCTCTCCCCTTACCTTGAACATAATATATAGTATCCTTTAAGGCTACTTCTTCATCATAAAGAGACTTTATGAAGGTTTTGTCATTCACTCAACCTACAAACCATTTCATGGTTCTGCCATCTCGCCTTTCCCTCTTATGGAGTTCTCACCCCCCATACTCTTTATGTAGATTGGTTTACAATTGTGAAATTTTTTATTATTATCATGTGTGATATTACATTTTACAACATTAGGCTTGCTATCTTTGAAATAGATAATCATAGGCACACAAGCCCAAAGAAAAAAAGCAATTAAATATATATGGGCATGCAAGCCCAACAAAACCTACCTCACTAGCCTAATAATAAGATGTATGCATCCATATAAGGGGTCATAATAGAATTGGTATACTAACACCTATGGGAGAGTAATCCTCCTTAGAAATCTTGAGTTCTACATAACTCTAACTTCTTGTTGTTTGTGATTATGAGAGATATCACTCCTTGTTAAATTCATAGTAGAATTTAATTGCGCATATAAATTTAGTAGTTAATAAAATAAATGCAAATGGATATCTAATATATATTCCCAAACATGGTGCTTATTATAAGAAGAGAGACGAGTAATACAAAAAACAAGAGCACATAATTTTGATAGTGGTTCGCTAAAGGAATGGATAAATTAGTATTAATTAAGCACAAAGAATCATAATGAATAAATACATGATGCCAATTAGGTCATGTATAAATCTCTCAATGCTTTGCATTAATATATAAAATGGAAATGGCCATGAAATAGTAATCTCTCTAAGACAATGAATATTCTCACCTAACACACATGCTACAAAAAAATTGTTCATACTCTAATGAATATTTAAAATATTTGATAAGCACACTAGTGGTGATCGTTGAGGAGTAATTGACACAATCACCAACAATCATTGACTTGTAAATTACTCTTTACAAGGGTGTATGACCTCCTTACCTTTTATCCATCCAATTCCATCCAAAATTTGGCCATAATATCAGTGACATTGTATTGATTCACTCACCATGTGTATTATCACATTCCCCAACTCCACCATTTTTTGATATAGTGGAAATTTAGCTTGAAAAGGTTTCTTATTCAATGGAACTTGGAATTCTTTGTCAAATCAATAGCAATATCATGATCACATCATAAGGGCACGAGTCCTTATTTCTATTCAACATATGTGCACAATGTTGTATCCAAACTTCTTTGCTAAGAGCTTGGTCGACAACAATGTATTATACCTTTGTTATAGATTGGGAACCATTTCTTATCTCTTTCTCATATATCTTGTAACTTCCTAAAATGAGGTAAATATATAATCACTTGTGGACCCTTCCTTATTCATATCACCACCAAAATAAAAGTTAATAAAACCATGAACTTGAAGCTTGTTTCTTTTAGTTCCTTGATATAAAATAACATATTTGTTAGCCATTGTAGGTATATTGATACTAATAATACTCGAAAATTTAGATATGGTTTCTTTCACTAATTAATTGGAATCACTAATAAAGAAAATATCACCAACATATAACCCCTTAATTATGAAGTTATTACCTCCCCTCTTGTAGTAGATATGATAATCAACATTATGTCATTCATAGCCTTGTTTAATGACATATCAAACAAAACTTCAATGTTACTACCTTAGGGTCTTCTTCAGACCATATAGCGATTTTTTCAATTTCACACCAAAACATTCTTTTTGAGTCACCTCAAATCATTTTTGATATTAAATGAATATTCCCCCTTGAGCTCAATAAGTAGAAATGTCATCTTTAAGTCAATTTAAGTCTTAAGTAATTATTAAATGTTTACATCAACCTAAAAAAGGTTAATTTAGCTATCAAGGAGAAGGTCTCGTGACATTATATACCTTAACTTGAGAGTATCCTTTGGGAACCTACCAAGACATGCATCTCTCCACAAAACAATCAATTCCATACTTCTTAAACACCCATTTGCAACTCAATGCCTTTCAACCTTACGGTACTCTCAATAAATTTCCAAGTCTACATATGCTTAAGATTGCTCTCTTCTTCCTTCCAATTAGTTGCCTCATTTTTGCTAAATGCATATTTCACATTTCTTGGTTCATTACACATTGATAGCAAATAAAAATATCTAAATTAGAGTGCTCAAAACTATGCATAATGATGACTTTTCATTGTTGAAGATAACTTCTTAGCTTCTCATCTCTTTGATGATTTGTAGAATACTCACCATCTATTCATAACAACTCATTGTCATTTCTAGGCTTACTAAGCACCTGATATTCTTCTCTAACAATGTCTTATTCTTGACTTGTACATGATTGAGATCACGTAGTAGGGGTATACCATGATTGTCACTCATGTCAAGCATATAGGCATGTTGCACTACTAGATGATCAATTCCAAGTTGTTTATTTTTAACTTATGGAATTACCCCATGATATACATACATTTTTTGAACAAAATATTTATCTTTATCTCCTCAAGGAAGTTTTCCTTTAAATACCACTTATTGACTATATCTATGAAAATACTATGCATTATGTGTATCCCTTGATCCATTTTCTATATCCAATATGAATGCACTTGAAATAATTATTTCCAAACTTATTATTATGAAACCATCTCACAAAAAGATAGAAAAGATATATCAATGACTTAGAAATCAGCCTCTTCGAGGGGGAAACATCCTTTATATTACACAAATGAACAATTCTTGGATGATACAAATGACAAGACCTCCTTTCTATATATAGCAGCCTAAGGGGTCCCAATAAAATATGAGCCTACATAACAATAATATTGTAAAGGCACAACAATAAAAATAGAGGGCTTCTATGGGGCATAATAATAACAACATCGAGACTATATGGGCACAATAATACAATAAGGTGGTTGCACTAATAACAATAAGGGGTTACACTAGTAGTATAGGGATCTAACATGCCCCTCTCCTTCAAAAAGTGTTGTCCTCAATGCTTGAGTAGTTCTGGATGCTTATGTATAAAATTCTCATCCTCCCATGTGGAATCTTTAGTGGGTAAGTTCTTCCACTTGATGAGATACTCTAAAATTGATCGATTTCATAGCTATTGATTTCTTGTTTTTATGACTGCTTCCAGTTCTAATATGATTTTTCCTTCCTTGTCAAGTTTTGGCAATATTGTTTGAACTGAGATCTTCTGACCTATAACCTTCTTTAAGCATGAAACATGGAAAACTGGGTGCACTCAGGAAGATGCAGGAAGCTCCAATTTTTATGCCATAGTACCAATCTTGTGTAACACCTCGTATGGACCATAATACTTTGGTGATAATTTATTATCCTTCTTAGCTTGCTTGAGGGAAATTTGTTTGTATGGTTGTAGTCATAGAAATACCCAGTCACCTACATCAAAACTTATTTCGCTATGATGTTGATCTGCCTGTTGTTTCATTCTATTCTGCACCAAAGTGAGGTTATCCTTTAAGAGTTTGAAAACTTGTTGTTGATGCTTGATGTGATCTTCCATTGCTTTAACCTTAAAATTTTCTTTTAAAGATGATGTGATGGACAATGGATGATATCCATAAAGTGCCATAAATGGGGTCATTTTTGCTGCAATATGGAAGGAAGTGTTATACCACCATTTAGCCAGAGGCATCCATTTGGCCTATTGTGTCTGCTTATCATATACAAAGCAATGAAGATATCCTTCCAAACATTTTTTCATTATCTCATTTTTCCCATCAGATTGAGGATGATAAGATGAGCTATGAGCTAACTGAGTACCCTATTATTCCACCTCTTGTACTCCAAAGAAACATTTGGATCCTTTTGCATATAATTGTTTCTCCTCCAATAATTTGAGAACCCTGTCAACATGTTGAACATGATCCTTCCAAGACTTACTGTAGATTAGTATATCATTAAAAAATACTAACACAAATTTTCTAAGGAAGGGTTTGAAAATGGAATTCATCAAACCTTGAAATGTAGAAGGTGCATTGGTAAGTCCAAAAGGCATGACCAAAAATTGATAATGACCCTCATGAGTTCTAAATGTTTTTTTTGGAACATGTTCAGTCTTCATTCTGATTTGATGATATCCTAAACAAACATCCAACTTGGTGAAGTAAATTTCTCCATGTAGTTCATCCAATAATTCATCAATGATAGGAATGGGAAATTTATCTTTAATAGTAAGCTTGTTCAGCTCCCTATAATCCAAACAAATGCACCATGATCCATCCTTCTTGTGTACCAATACCACTGGAGTAGAAAAAGAAAATTGACTAGGTTGAATTATACCAACCTCCAGCATTTCTCCAACTATATGTTCAATTTCACTCTTTTGGGCATATGGATATCTGTAAGACCTAATGTTTGGGGGAACACTTCCTGGAATCAAATGAATAGCATGATCATCATCACGAATAAGTGGGAGGTATTTGGGAGTCTCAAACACCTTGGAATGATTGTCCAAAATGTTTTGGTGATCTGGAGAAATAAATGATTTCAATGTGAGAACCTCTAGTGAACATAATTGTGAAATTACATCCCCGTTGTTTTTTTCTTTATAAGCTTTGTCATGTCGTTAGATTTGATTATCTTGCCTGGTTTCCCTACGATACCCCTTAGTTCAACTTCCTTTCCTTCCCAAAAAAAATTCAAGAAAAGTTCTTGAAAATTAAAAGCTATCGTACCCAAAGATTGTAGCCATTGGACTCCCAATAAAACATCTGCACTACCCATTGGAATGGAAAGCATTGGACTATTAAAGACATATTCTCCCATGGATAGCTTGATATTATGGCACTTTCTGTAGCAATTTATGGTTCCTCCATTTGCAACCATTACTTGACACTCTGGTGCTGGATATAGGAAGCAATTCAATTCCTTGGCTATCTTACAATGAATAAAATTATGGATACTACCCGAATCAATCAACACTATTATCTTTTCCTTCTTGATATGCCCTTCTATCTTGAGAGTTTGAGGAGTGGTATTTCCTATCAATGCATTATAAGATATGGTCATATTCATTTCTTCTTTCTCTGGGATTGGTTCCTGGTGTAAATTCTCTTATTTTGATGTTTCTTGTTCCTTTTCTTGCCCCTCTTCCCTATCTATGTAAATTAATTTCTTCACAGCGCACTTATGACCTTTAGTGTATTTCCTATCACAATTGTAACAAAGCCCTTTTGATCTTTTTTTCTTCCAATTGTTGTGGTGTCAACCTTGTAGGTGGTGAAATACTAGGAACAACAACACTTCCGGCTTTATAATTGTGAGTGGTAGGCTTCCTTGTTGCCATAATTTTTCTTTCCATTTTTCTTGCCAATCCGAATGTCTTCTCCAATGAATCAAGTTCCCAAAGATGAACCTCATGTTGAATGTTATCCTTTAAAGTCCCTATGAAGACATCAATCCTATGCTTCTCTGGAATATCATTTACCCTTATATTCAACTTTTGGAGGTCCTCAATGTGCTTTGCCATTGAACCATTTTGTTTGAGATTTATCAATTGGCTAAAGAAGGTGTTGGTTTTTGTATCCTCATAATGTGTTTGTTTCCTCCGTGAAAATTGACTAGGTGACAAGTGGTTTACGAGAACAAAGCCCTTTATACCATAAAAATTGACTCGATTCTAAATATAAAGATGCAATACATACCTTTTGTACTAGTTGCACATCATGTAGATCAAAATATTGTTCCATTTGTAGTATCCATGTTATGGGATCCTTGCCATCAAACTTACTCATATTGATCTTTGGAATATGGTGGGTCTTCAATCTAAAGTTAGATTCTATGAAATCATCATTAACATTTATTTTTTTGTCATCATGAGTTTCCTCTACTACCTTTTTGTCATTAGGAGGCCTTTCTTGTAGCAGCTTTGTCCCATCTTCCTTCAAACCTTCCATGTCTTTCTTCAAATCTACTTCCATACCATCAATATTAGCTTCCATGGAACATATAAAACTATTTATCTTAGCTTTGATTGCATTCTTCAAATCATCCATCCAATTTTGCTTACTAGGTGTTTCTATTTTCTTTATCCGAGTCATTATTTTTCTCGCTTTTAGGATCTCGATATTTAAACAACTTTAACTCTGTAATTTTAGATCTTCAAGTTCTACAATGTTTTCTTGTGTTAGCCCTCTAAGTCCTCTTTCTAACCACACTAGTATGATCAATATTGGATTCTTCAATAAAGAGTTATGCCAAATCTCCTACGATGACCTGATTATAGATTGGTTTAGTAGAGTGAACTTGTACGACCTACCTCGTGTCATTGTTTCGACCTTCGGACCTGAAATAGACACACAAAACACTAGAGTCCATCTTGTTGCTGTAACTTCTTACAAAATTTCAATCTTATGCTCAGAGGGAAATTCATGTCGATTTTCCCAAGGTCACCTATTTGGGATGTAATTTGGGAGCTTGAGAAAAACCATACATTCCTTGGATCATATCTCCAAAAATATAGTGAAACAATATCTGTACTTCAGGCCTAATATTCATCAAGAGTTCAGCTCAAATGGGTTTTAATTTTATATTATGAACCTTTGTAGAAAAACAATTATAACGAAAATTCCACAAGGACCTGTTTGTGATGGAATTTTGGAGCTTGGAAAAACCCTAACTTCCTTAGGTCATATCTCTGAAAATATAGTGAGACAAGATCTGAAATTTAGACCCGAGATTCAGAACGATTTCGTCTCAAGTGGGTTTTTGTTTTAGCTTCAGAAACTTCGTAGAGAAAACATTATAGCGCAAAATCCACGATGACCTATTTGGAGCTGCAAAACCCTAGAATCCAAAGTTGTGATACCAAATGTTATGAAACCAACTCACAAAAAGATAGAAAAGATAGATCAACGACTTAGAAATCTGTCTGTTTGAGGGGGAAACCTCCTTTACATTACACGAATGAACAATTATTGGATGATATAAATGACAAGACCTCCTTTCTATATATAGGAGTCTAAGGGGTCCCAATACAATCCGAGGCTACATAACAATAATATTGTAATGGAACAACAATAACAATAGTGGGCTTCTATGGGGCATAATAATAACAACATGGAGACTATATGGGAACAATAATAAAATAATGGGGTTGCACTAATAACAATAAGGGGTTACACTAGTAGTATAGGGATCTAACGCTTCTTGTCCTATAGGGCACATGCATGTAAGCCTTAGATCTAAATTCTCTAATATCTGATATTGAGGGATTTTTCATACCACTAAAATGGAGTTGCATGATAAATTTTTCACTTATTTGATGATGCACAACTTCAATTCAAAATCCTTTGCTTAATCTAGCATCCACTCTCATGGTTTTAACTTTTATCAGCAGAGACCTATTCATCCAATCATTGACTCCACTTGAATGAACTTATATGGAGTTATCCCATACCCTACAATTCCATGTGACATGCAAAATTCATCTATCTATTCGGAATAATACTTACAAGCAGTATGACTCTTCAAGAGCTTCACCTTATTTCTAGTTTTCCTTTCAATAAAAACAAACATCTTGAATACCTCAAGAGTTTTTATCCTTAGCTTCATAAATTAGACCAATGACTTTATAGATAAGTCATTTTCAAAGGTGATGAAATATATAGATCCTCCAATGAAAGCGACTTCCATTGGGCCATAAATATTTGAATGCATTATATCAAGAGTATTAATCTTTGTAATTATTGCTTGAAGAGAATAAACTTTTGTTTTATATTTTCCAATGGCACATGGTTCACAAAACTCAAAATATTCAAGCTTTATATCCTTTATTCCATGGATAATATTATTGGAGAACATATCTTGTAGGATATTCTCTCTAATATGACCCATCCTTTGATGCTATGATACAAATATTAATATATGTGTTTTTGCCACTGGTTTTCTATTCTTTGTGCATGTTGAATAAGCAGTACACATGATAGGGGTAGTCACATCCAACTTGTACAATGTTCCAAGTCTTACCCCCTTAGCTAGGGTAATGGTTACATGTATTAATTTACGACCTACTCCTGTGAAGATTATTTTGACTACAACATCAACACTTTAACTAAGAATATATTGCAATTCAAAGCTCAAATGTGCCTTACATTATATATCCACTTCACCCTTTTGTGTATATGCATGATTCTCATATTTCCTTTATCAACAACTTCATAACTAAAATTATCACCATGAGATATTTTTTCATCATGAACTTTCTCATAGTATTTATATTAGTTCCCATGTGGAGTCTTTGAAAGAAGTCATAGAATTTCCCATATAAACCTCCTCTTAGGAATAAATTATCTACCGTGTGCCAGAAAGATATATGCTTCCCTTTGTCCTAAACATTGCAACAAAAGAGTCACCTTTCTTGTTACAAATATTAATAATGCACTAAAAAAAAAAAATTCACACATTTTGTTTGTATATCCAACAAATCATTTATTGTCAGCTCCTTTGTCTATTTGAACATGTTCCTCTTGAAATGGATATGCTCCCCCCATATTTTTCATTCCTCTTATCCTTGACATGTCATATTGTCACTAATGCTCTTGAATTCACAATGATTTATAAGTACTTTTCATTCTTTCTTCCAATAACTATTGACCCATAACCACATCTATCTTGAGATTCTCCACCTTATTACTCCCATTATTGCAACAATTAGATTCTCCAAGAATCAAGGACATCGCAAAGTAATAAAATACATTGCTCCACATCCTTCGTCATATCTCCAATGCCATTGAATGAATTTATAGAATTATTGAAAACATTTAGATGATTGATCACCCTATCACCATCCTTCCTTGTAAATGCATATAACTTCTTCCCTAGGAATATTAAATTCATGAGAAACTTTTACTCAATTAGATTCTTGAGCCTATCAAAAAACACCTTTGATGTACTTTCTCTTAAAAAATTCATAGCATTGAGCGAAACAAGCTTAAGTCAATCAAGGAAATGACCTTCTCATTCATCTTGTTTGAATCCTCTTGATTCGTATTATCAAACTTATAGTCTTTCATGACAACATATTAAGCTCTATCTAAATAAGAAAATACTCCATTTTTAATTTCCAAAGATTGAAATTGTGACTAGTAAATTTCTCAACCCTCTCCTTATTAGAAACTATATTTTAGTAAAAAAAATCCTTACAAACTCCCATTGAAAGTGAATTCCAATAGCCCAAATTGAAGCTCCTCAAAAAAGGGTACGATAAAGTTTAAACAAAATCTTTTCTCAAACATAAGATCTAATATCCTAAGTTTCATGAGCATAACAACATGGTTGTTCCCTTAATGGAAATAAAAAATTGATATTGATTGTTAACATAATAGGGCTTAATTGTCTAATTTATGTTTCCTTGACGAAATATCTTTTATTCCATATGAGGAATATATGTGTTTCAATCCTTGAGAGACTCTTACAACAAGGGTCAAAGCCATTATGAGGATATACTCATTATGAGATGAACATGCCACATGTAAGAATTGAACCTTGATAGGGAGGATAATAACATTTTGCCCAACCACCCAAGTTATATCCAATTAACAACAATATACTAACTTTTATAATAAAAAATAATAATAATCCAAAAGTATATATATAGATACACCCAAAAAATACTCATGACAATATAATAAAAAAAATATTAGAAAGAAAAAAATTACATGGTTTTAATAATGAATAACTTAAGCAATCACTAAATAATTAATTAAGCAAAATTCATTATAAAAAATAGATACAAAATGGAGATGAAATCACATATTGATTTATCAGTGCTTGCTAATTAAACATAAGTTTACAAAATGTAAACACTATTGTAGTAGGTGCAGTAGTGAAGGTGAACTAATTATTTAGGAAAGGTATTGATAATAATAATTATGCAAATAGATTGTTTATTTATCAGGATTAATGTTTACATTGGTAGTTTTGATTCGTTGGTCTAGTTTGAGTTTCTTGGAGGTTGTTGAGATATTCTCTCATCCTCTCTCTCCAGGTTTGGAAATAATTGGATCTCACTCCAACTATATAAATGTATTATATATGAAATTATTTTTTGTGCAGACAAATTTTTAAGATGGTATCAAAGCCTAGCTTCGAGTGTATCTTCCTTGTGGGAGGGTCTAGGAATATAAAAATGTGAGAGGTGTGAGATTAATCTACAAAACTATATTAGATTAGCATAGAATTTTGTTTGTTTTATGTGGTTATGTGGATGAGTCTCTTCTATGTGTAATTGCACTCACTATTCTGTGTCGAAAATAGTGATATATGTTTCATATGAGGAGGCAATGGCGATCCAAATCAATTTTCAAAATACTAGTGGAAGATTTAAGAGATTTCTATTAAATAGGAGGATTCCAAACTGGCTATGGATAAACAACAAAGACTTGGTTAAGTTATTGATCTGAAGATCCAAATTAGGCTAAAAAATGAAAGTCCTCAGAATCTCCAAAAACTGTTGTCAAGTCATAGTGTTCATCTTCCTGATTCCAACGACACTTAAATCACCTCAATATGTTGTCGTATGAAAAAGTTATAGTGTTCTGAAGTTTTTGACCAACTAGAAAAAAAATTGTAGGTGGGTTGACTGGGTAGTTTGTACTATTGATATCAACATGCCAACTGGGTGTACGGAGGGCCAATCGTAGCTCACCATTTGTCAAGAACATACAGGTGTGTGTTGGCATTATTTGATTGGTCAAAGTGTTTTGGGTGGTCCAATAGGAGGCTACCACGTGGCCCAACTAGAGGCTGCCACGTGGCACCTCCACATTGGTAAAAATATTGTTAATAGGCCTTAAGGCCTCAGTGGGGGTCAAACCCCACATATGTCACACATAAGCTCAATGCCTTACCATCTCACCATCGGGATGGTTCTTTACCTATCTAGGTCTCGTCATTTTGAATTGACAAGTTTTGTGCATTGGGGGATAGGGGTCAAGTGTTAGCCCTAGCCCCTGGTCATGTTATCACCCACAGGACCTTGGCGTAGGAGCAACAATGAAGAGGGGGCGGGGACCAGCCATAGCCCCTGGTCACAAACTAGTCCACATGACCACCGATAATACATGAGGTTCTATCAAAGTGGGGGCAGGGATTCAGCCCTAGCCCCTAGTGTTATGGGCGCCACAAAACTAGCATGGAGGCAAGTCTGATGGGGTGGTATTTAAGGCCTATCCCCAGGTCATAATAAAGGTGCATAACTAAAGGAAAAAATATCGGGGGCTAGCCCGGAGGGGGTGATCACTTGGCACTGGCCCCTAACCACATCATTGCACATATTACCTTATCTCGAAGGAAAAGGTGTCAGTGCCAGTGGGAGTGGACCATTGGCCCCAATCCTTGGCCTCATGGGCACCATATGGCCCTATTTTTGTGCATAGGGGTTATTGGGAAAATTAATGAGGTGACAAATTGCACATTTTGTGAGCGAAAATGTCACTTCCCAAGCTACGAAAAGGGAAAAAATGTAACAAAGTTAGCAGGTTTGACCAAATTGTAGGATAGATAACAAATCTTGGCTTGGAGAAGCATAACTTTCTCAATTTTGAACCTTTTTGAGCCCAAGAAGAGCCTAGTTGGTGCTATTTGAGCATATTGAACTCATTGGCAACCTCAATTTTATGACTTGACCACTTTGTGATATACTTTATGTAGGATTGAATCTTTAGTTCCAAAGACAATCAGAGTTTTGGAAGTAGTTTGAAGGCATTTTGAGCATGGAAAGAACCTTGTAGAGGTTTTCCAGCCTTCTTATTTCATCTACAACAATTGTGACTTCTGTAGTGTAGCTATTTTTAGTCTTTTCTCATTATGTGTTCATGACAGAAGCTATTTTCAGTACTTCAATGTGGAGTTGTTTAACATTTTGTGATTGGATTTCAGGTGGTGTACAATGACCTAATATGTGAGTCCTTTTCATGTTGGCCTTTTCATGACTTGTTGTAGGGGGTCATATTTTTGGAGTGAGAAATCTTTGTAGGAGAATGTTTCCTTGTAGGGGAAACAAGCCACTCAATTTTCAACAATTTGCATGTACTCTTTTATCATTGAAATAAATAGAGTGGTCTAGTTGTTGGAGCAGGCCTAGAGACATAACCTAGGAGGGGTAAAATTCGTCATCAAATGTTGGTTTCTTCTCTTCAATTTTTCCATTTTGAGTTATATGTGAATGTGTTTCTTCTTAAAAGTTCATGTGAAAACTAACTCTCCATATTGAAGAGATTATTAAACTTGTTTACCCTTAAGACCCATTTTGTTTACTTACAAAGTGTCAGAGGATGGTCAGTTTTTGAGAGGAGAATTTCTCCTCCATTTCCAGATCAAGTGGTATTAGAGCTGGCTCTGACCAAGTTGAAAGTATGGGCAAGAAGTTGAAGTGTTAAAGACTCCAAAAGTCAGAGGATATAAACTTGTCTCCTAGAATGGAGAATGTTGAGATGAGGAGATTGCTTGAAGTTGACGAGGAGGAGAAGAGGCAAATGTGCCTTCAGTTGCTACATGTGATAGAGGAACAAGTTGGTGAGAGTTCCATTCTAGAAGTAGCAAAGAATTCCTCCAAGATGAAGCCAATTTTTGGGCATGGTCCAAACATAGGATATGGACCCTATGTTGAGAATGATGCTTGTGATTTTTGTCAGCATCTAAAATATTATCCTTATGTGCTTATTGGTAAAAGTGGGTGGCTTAAGTCATATTCAAATTCATTATCAACATCTAAAACACAAAATATGGGTGATAGATTAAAGGAGGTAAATAACATCTCTAGTTCTACTCCTTCAACTTATGTTGATAACACATATTTTGCAGCCTTTGAAAAGGATACTAAAGGTATTTGTATGAAGATTTTGACTTGGATGTGTTATGAAGGATAAGGCCATGGAACAAATGGCCAAGGTATCATTAATCCTATCGAGGTGAAGGAATGACCACGATATGAAGGATTGGGTTATGGCCATGGATAATTTGGAGAGTGCTCTAAATTTGTTGAGGCAAAGAAATCATCAAGTGATGATATGTCACACCATGATGGTAGTGATAATCGAAATTTGTCTGCAAAGAAATATGAATGGTTCAAACGACATGAAAATTCCATTCCTCATCATCAAAGTCACAACCCAAAGGACAAGTATAAGTGTCACTGGTATTTTAAAATATGTTAGTGATTTTCATTATTTATTGGTCATGTTTCCTTGCACATTTTGTGATGCATCTGACCATTATGTGGCCAATAGTGAGCAACATAAGGTGATGGTTAAAAGGATGGACCAAATCCTTGGAACAAAGCATGAGAAACCTCTCTTAGGTTTGAATACTTCCTTGTTGGTGAGCAAGTAGAAATATTTTTGTACCCATTGTAACATGAATGGGCACCAGATCGAAAGGCATTGGAAACTTAATCCGGAACTTCATCCCAAGAAGGACAATGAGATAGTTGGATCCATTGCAAAGAAAGAAATAGGTGGAAATGAGCAAACTAGTGTAGTTCCTGAAGTAACCTTCAAAGCAGAGCAGGTGCAGAAAGAGAACCCATAAGCCTGGGATACGAAATATTATGCATATACTATTTTGTATAGTTTTCTTTTCTTGTAAAATTGTAAATACTTGTTGTATATTCCCGTTTGGGTACTTTGTAAAGTGAATTCATGTAAAAACACTTATTTGCAACAAGTGTGCTTTCTTTGACATGTTATGTTATTTTGGCATGATGATGAGTCCAATTGTTTGAGGAATTTTTGGGATGAGCATTTGTATGTTGTCCAGTATGTCTATAGTTGTGTCCAACACTTACTGATACAAGTGTTTCAAGATGGAGCTTGTTTGTAAGTTTAATCTTTGATAAAGATTGTGCAGAAGATGACCATGATTAGGTGAACAAATCCAAGTATTTCATTGAATAAATGAAGCCAATGCACCTAAGGGTGCAAGTGCAATTTGAGAACAGTAAAGGAAAGTATGAATCAGTGCATGACAAGCATTGAGTTTCTTTTGATTTCCAAGATGGAAGATCAAGTCTGTCTTCAACAAAGGGGGACTTCAAGATTAATTTTTTTTGAGACAAAGAAAGATGTTTTTGGAGAGAATGTTCATATTCTATCCATCGAAGTTTTTGTTTCTACATGTTTAGAAGAATTGTGGCTCGATTCTTGACAAGAAGATAAGGACTACATGCAGAGACAAGGTGGAGTACCTTGATTGGAGCTTGAAGGCACCAATTGAAATGGAACAAAAAGGATTAATATTGGGAAATTTTATGAGCTTTTTCTTTACTTATTTGCTAGGAGAAGATAAAATTTTGGGGTCCAAAAGTTCCTAGTGGGGAGTTATGATCTAAAGATCAAAATTAGGATAAAAATTAAAGTTCTTGAAATCTCTTGAAACCCGATTCAAGTTGTAGTTTTTTCCATCCTAATTCTAATGATGCTTGAATCACCTCAATCCAACATCGTATGACGAAGTTATGATGTTCTAAAGTTTTTGACCAACAAAAAAAAATTGCAGGTGGATAGACTGGGTTGCTAACTAGGCAGTGTGTACTAGTGATGTCATGATGATGTTCGCATGCCAACTTGCCATATGGAGGGCCAATCGTATCTCACCATGTGTCGACTCCATACACATGTGTGTTGGCATTATTTTATTATTGAAGTATTTAGGGTGGCCCAATAGGAGGATGCCACGCGGCCCAAACGGAGGTCACCACATGGTGTCTCCACATTGGTCAAAATTTTGTTAACATGTGTGAAGGCCTCAATGGGGGTCAAACCCCAGACCTACCTCACATAAGCTCAATGCCTTACAATCTCACCATCGGGATGGATATTAACTTAACTAGGTCTCAGCATATATTTAAATTGATAAGTTTTGTGCATTGGGGGAGAGGGGTCAGGGGTTAGCCTTGACCCCCAGTCAAGGAAAATTTTAAGGATGGAAAATTTTCTTGAAGTTTAAAAACATTGGCGAATCTCACAATCCCTAATATGCAAACTATAAAATGTTTATTGATATATTTGTAAAATTATTCAAATTTATAATGATTTTATATATAGCCTCTATACAATGTTGGCGATTTTTAAGGTAAAATAATTTTATATTCTAAAATTTGGGCGAATCGTCTTTTATAAAATTGGAAATTGGCGAATCTTTTTTGTGGAAATATCATGGAAAATTAGCCCACTGGGCGAACATTAGCCCCTAAAATTTTCCATGCCCCCAGTCATGTTATCACCCACGGGAACTTGGTGTAGGAGTAGAAGAAGAGAGGGGGTGGGGACCAACCTTAGCCCCTTGTAACAAACCAGTCCATGTGACCACCGACAATACGTGAGGTGCTACCAGAGTAGGGGTGGGGATTCAACCCGAGCCGACGGTGTTATGGGTGCCACGAGACCAATATGGAGCCGAGTCTGATGGGGTAGCATTTAAATGATGGCCTTAGTCCACAATATAGGTGTGTAACTGAAGGTGTAAAGGTTGGTGGTTAGCCCAGTGGGGTTAGGCAATTGGCCCCAGCCCCCGGCCACATCATCGCACATATGACCTTATTCTGAAGGAAAAGGTGCCAGCGCTGACAGGGGTGGACTGTTGGTCCCAGCCCCTGGCTCATGGGCACCTAATGGCCTTATTTTTGCACATAGAGGTTATTGGGCAAATTAATGAGGCGACAAATTGCACCTTTTGTGGGAAAAATTATCGCTTCTGAAACCATGAAATGGGTGAAAATGTTGCGCAATTAGCAGGTTTGGCCAAATTGTAGGACGGATAATAGAGCTTATCTTGGAGAGGCATAACTTGTTCAATTTTGAACCTTTTTTAGCTTAAGAAGAACCTAGATGGGGGTTTTTTAGCATCCTAAATTCATTGGCAACCTCATTTTTATGATTTGAGTACTTTGTGATAAAATTTCTGTAGGATTTAGTCTTTTAGTGCAAGAGACAATCAGAATTTTGGAAGAAGTTTGAAGGCATTTTGAGCATGGATAGAACCTTGTAGAGGTTTTCCAGACATCTTATTTCATCAGCATCAGCTGTGACTTCTGTAGTGTACCTCTTTTTAGTATATTTCCATTATGTGTTCATGAGAGAAGCTCTTTTCATTACTTCAATGTGGAGTTTTTGTACATGTTGTGCTTGGATTTTAGGTGGTGTTGTGATGTAGGTAAGTTCCCTCTGCGAACAGAGACGACCCCTCTATCCCTAGATTGGGTCTAGTCACAGCAAGACAAAAACAATAGCTAATTCCTTAAATAGTTCTCGTTGAAGAGGCCTACCTTAAACCAGTGTTTGATGAAGTCTTTGTCACGTCGCTTCAGCTATCACTTCTTCTCCTTAATGAATGATGCACCTGAAACAACATAAGAAAATGACAAAACACATAATAGAGCACAAAAATGAACTATCTACTTATAGAGTCAAGGAACCATAAGCTATCAACATACATTTCATACATGATATAGGAAATAATGATTGTATTAATATGAACAATAGTAAATCTTACAACCACACCTTGACATCGCAAGCTTCCTTGAAGGGTCTGATCAGTATGTCTCCATAAGCATTCACTCTCAAAGGTCTCCCAAAAAGACTGATGACTCTCTCTCTCACCCAAAAGCACAAGTATGAAACTAAGGCAATTACAACAAGGATTCATTCTTACAAAACCATTTAACACTCTCACGACATGAAAGGCAATCCAAACTGTAAGCTATCAACCCCACAAGCTAAGAACTAGCACACCAAAACTCAATTAGCACTCTTAGAACTCCAAACTAGCTGATCATAGTCATGGAGGATGCTTTTATAAGAGGAGGAGCCTCCATAAATGAGGGGAGAGGAATCTTATCTTCAAGGGAGGTTACTCAAAAGGTGGAACCACCATCACAAATGCAGAGAGGCGAACTTCCTTGACCCAACAACCAGCTCCAGAACCACCCAGAAGCATTCTATTTGAATTAATTCACCATACTTGGGTCATCGCAGGTCAAATACTAAGACTCAGAGAGAGTTGCGGATCAAACACTGAGACTTAGAGATGACGTCGTGAGCCGTTAGTTCATTCTAGGCTATCGTCACAGGAAGGACATTGATGACCTGAGACAATTTTGAAAAATGGGTAAAAAGGGGTCAACTTCAGGATTAATGAGCTTAGGGAATCTTCTTGAGTAATATGGAAGATTGGACACATATTTTGGTACATGATAAAGTGCAGACGTCACTTAGAGACCAACTTTATCCAGTATCAGGGGATGTGGGGTCGGTGACAAAAGACTATGTAACAAATGCCCCCTAAAGCATGAAGGCCGATAGAATGAGGGGTGAAATTCTTTATGAAACCATAACTGAACTGGAACACCATCGTGGAGAACCTACAGATGGAAGTACAACTTATATCTTTGATAGTGAAAGAAATACATGTAGTCGAGGTATGGGCACAGCCATCCAGTCGATAAGACCATATGAAAATATAGGTA
This sequence comes from Pinus tabuliformis, assembly GCA_031772625.1. Classification (NCBI taxonomy): domain Eukaryota; kingdom Viridiplantae; phylum Streptophyta; class Pinopsida; order Pinales; family Pinaceae; genus Pinus; species Pinus tabuliformis. The sequence goes on along the minus strand of CM062813.1, from coordinate 1,145,688,859 downwards.
TGGTTGCAGCCATCCAGAAAGACTCAAGTATGGTAGCAGCCACCCAATAAAAAGAGTCATGTATAAATAATCCACGCAACTTGGACTTGTGTAATCTAAGCCCATGGTCTTGAATCCCGACCTTTCCATCGTACAATTTCTAATATGCGAATAAATGTATTGAATTCGAGCATACTAGAAAATCACTTGATTACCAACCAATGATGTGAACCATTAACAAGTGTGAGAGAGACCACCAGTAATGTCAATGGTTCTCAAGGTACTGCTAGTACAATCCACAAAGTGTGAAGAATGATCTGGAGTCGAACACTCGTGAAATCACCCAATCGAAGACCAATAATGCAAGCCTGTCGTCGAATGCAAAGAACTTGCCATTGAGGCATGCAAGCTTCGAGGTACCCGAAAGGAGTATCTAGATCAACTTCTTGGATAATGAGTTGATGTCAACAGGAAGTGATCCCTTGTAGGAGGGACATGATATTTCCCATATCAACGATGTGAGACAAAGGAACAAGATGTAGATGGATGAAACAGATAATCGGAGAAGGATGTAAGGGTGCAAACTGCAAAAGGATTAAGCTCTTGAACATATCAGCGACACGACTCTAGAATGTGGTAGCATTTTGGTACCAAGGGATCAAAGGTCATGTGAAGATAGCAGGGATCAAATGGAATAAGGCAAATTGAAGAACCCAAACCCTGGAAGGGCAATGACGAAGTGAGGATATCCCAAACCTGGCGAGAAGCAACAAAGGTGTCGATGTTTAAGAGCGACACACTGCCATAGGTAATCAACAGAATATTCCAAATTTTTCCCCCACCATTGCTGGCGAGTACCCCAATTATTTTTGGAACACAAGCTTGAAGGGGATAGCATATGCTTGCAACATAAGTTTGTCCTTCGGACAAATCCAACCCGGTGAAATTTTAACGAGCCCTAGGGAGGAGAAGCTCAGGTCTCATCATGGCGACGAGTCCAATGTCTTTAGGGTTTAACGAGTCCAACATAGGTAAAACTCGAAGTCTTTTTCATATTTAGAGAGTTTGAAAAAGACATGGAAAAGAAAACTCCAAAGGTCCCTTTTTGTAAATTTGTCCCTCAAACCCAAAAAGGTAGAAAATAATATCCAAGGGAACCTATTGACCATAAAAGATCAACGTTTACCTTTTTCGTAAATAATCTATCCCAGCCTGAAAAGGGGGTAAATTTATACTGGGTAGATGACTCTTTGCAGCCTTTAGCGAGTTAAAGGCAACAAGATCTCGTCGATCTTTTTAGTTTTAAAAGGGTCGGAAAAGAGCTTGAAAACAGACCCCCCATTTTATTTCTTTCACGAGTCAAAAGGGAAAAATACTCGGCAATATTTTCATTTTTTACGAGTTAGAAAAGAGCTTAAAGGAGACTTGTCCTAGAGGAATGAGTGGTATAAATGGTAGCAACTGGTTCCAGCAATGGTGGAACTGCTCAAAACATGTAATTGTCAAGAGGTTGGCTAATAAAACCACTCATCGTTGCGGTCCCTCAGGAAAGGAAAAACAACCAAGTGAAAGCATATGATCATTCAAAGAGATGGCGATGATGGAATGAAACAACCAAGTCTCATCTAGCAGAAATTAGTTGATAAAAACGACAATCACAAGATGTAAATTGGATGTGGGTTCATTTTTACACAAGCTCGAACCATGGAGAACTTTGCTTGGATTCGGTTTCATGTTTACACAAGCTTGAAATGAAAAACTATGCTTGAATAAGTTTCGCATGCCCCCAACATAATGATTCAATTGAGGTACATGCCCCCCAAGCTTCATTGCATTCAACTAGGTGGATGTAATGAAGGTTCACTTTCGAGATCCAGGAAAGACTCGACTGGGATTTTACGAGATCTCAATCAAAGACTCGATTGGGAAAAGGGAGTTGTTTCATGTTTTAATGAGGTTGACACAGTGAAAGAACTATCCTCAAGACATTTGTTTCATTTTTTAACGAGGTTGACACAAGATCAAGAACTCTCCTCAAGACTCCTTGATTCATTTTTTTTAATGAGCATGACACAAGACAAGGAAATATGCTCCATACTCCTTGTTTCATTTTCTAACGAGGTTGACACAAGATCACGAACTACCCTCACGCCCCTTGTTTCATTTTTTAAGGAGCTTAACACAAGGCAGAAACTGTGCTCATCGCCCCTTGTTTCATTTTTTAATGAGGTTGACACAGGAACAAACTATCCTCGGGACTCCTTGTTTCATTTTTTAACAAGGTCGACACAAGAAAAGAACTATCCTCAGGACTCCTTGTTCATGGACCATATGAAAACAGGCTCCCAAGAGGTCTTCACTAGATAGAAGGACCACGCTCTGGGAGGAATATAGGTCATGGGGTACCAATGATAGATCGGATCCCAATTCCCCCTGTACATGATGTACTAGATCATCTGTGTGATCATCAATGGAGGCATAACGGGTAGCCACATAATTGACCTGTGGCGGGGAAGGTGCTACTGGTAAACAAGAGCCGATAGGGGATGATGGTGGCAAAGGAGGTGCCTGGTGACTAAATAACGACAATTTATCTATAGCTACAATTCGTATGTCATGTGGAAAACAAACCACATGAAAATTTAAGAAACAAGAGCTCCCTTGACATAAATATAGTCACAGCCAAGGAGGAGATTGAAATCCAATGCACTTTGGATGACCATCACATCTATATAGACGGTTTTACCTCCCAAAGTAATGGGGAACTTCGAAAGGATCCCTAAGGGTTGACTGGTTCCTCCGTCGAAAGCCAATAGATTATGGGTGACAGGCACAAGCTGTGGGGAGCTTAAAGCTTGCCAAGTAGTGGAAGGCATGAGGCTAACAGATGCACCTTCATCCAAGAGAGTGCCAGGTACTGGCATATTATAGGTATGTACTGTGATCTGGAAAGGCACATAAGATGGGAGGCGGAAAGCAATCAAGTGACTCTAATCGAAGGAAACGACAGAGCTACTTGGTGGGGGTATCGTATGATTGCCCCCATGCTCTGCAGGAATCGAAGAAGGACTCTCTTGATCAGCTGGGAGATGAAGGTCATTCTTTGATTCAGGATAATCGAATGAGACGAGAAGAATATGAGCAGTATGATCATTATGCTCTTCCGGAACAGAATGAACAACTAGTGGCAAAACCAAGCCGACACTCTCTTCGACCAATGGTTGGTCAGGAACAGACATAACACAGTCAAGCGTAGGAAGAGCAGGATGGGCAAGAGATGAATCCAAGTAAATCTCTTGACCAATCTGGGGAGGATCATAAGAAAACCTCTAATAACCAACAAGAAATTGGAGTTGAGGAATTGCTAGGTTTTCCAAAATTTTGGAAGCTTTATCCATGAGAGGACAAAGGTGAAGGAGATGTTTGCCTTCACATAACCTATAGGGAAATCTAATCTTCCCTTTCTTCTTACCGGTGCTAGGCAAGAGGGTAGCATTGAAATGATATCCAGAGGTCGATGACGATGGTTGATCTAAAATCTAAGACCATACCTCTAAGACTCTCGGAATGCCAGGGCAGTCTCGGAGGAAATGGTCACCCTTGCACAATATACAAGGAACATTGACCTTCCATGGAGGATCAGAAGGTTTTTCTACTAGAGTTGCCCTCAGAGCAATAGTCACGCGGTTGGCCTCTTGCTTATCTAAATTCTTCTTCTTCATATTCCTCTTCTTCTTCTTAGCCTCTTGGTTACTAGATTTAGAACTTTCACCAAGCAAAGGAGAAGAGGAGGCTGAAGAAATAGAGGGAGAAGGCGAAGGGTCAACCCTAGAATCGTCATGACGTGATTCAAATGAAGGAGACAGCAGAACAGGAGTCAGGATGCTCAGGACCACTAAGGTTGAAAACAACCAAACAAGTAGACCAATGGTTAACCCAGGCAGGGACAACGTTGCCATATAAGGAGCACCAACATTTCCAAAAGAAGGAAAAGGACTAGGATTCCCATTTAGGGGGAGACCTTGACCGGTAGACTCTGGAAATTTTGCCATTGGAATTGACCTTGAAAGGAACGCTAACTTTAACCGGGAATATTTCGTGGGCAGTTAATTTTATGACATTGAAACAAAACTGTGCCTTTTCATATTTTAAGAGTCGAGAAAAGGAAAAAAGGTCTCTCTCAAGGTTTAATGATGTTGGAAATAATACTGAGAGGGGGGCGTGAATCAGTATTATCAAATTCTTTTCAATATATCTTCCTTATTTATACTTTGAATAATTCTTCAAATATTGATCATTACTTTGTATGTTAGTATCATAAAATAATGAGCAGGAACAAGAAAAGCAAATAGTCACACAAAAGAACACCAAATATAAGGTGGAAACCCAATGTGGATGAAAACCACCTGCTACAATATGTCTCTATCTTCTTTCAATTAGAAAATTCCTTTTACAATGATTTTGTACTGGTGCAGTCCTTTACCAGTACGCAGGCTACAACCTGCAGAGAGCTACAACCCTCTCTCGTTCTCCAGCTTCTCCTGGAAGGGAGCTACAACCCCCTTAGCTCTTGTACTAGCCAAGATACTAGTATGTAGATGTTCGCCTACTGAAGGCTACAACCTTCTCTTTCTTCCAGGGACCACGTTTCATAAATTTTCAAACTGGATCCATGAACATCAATCAATCATCAAGTATATCTGCATCAAACAATCTCCTTTCCCAATTAGCACTGAATCAAGTAAACACTTCTCTGACAGTTGTACCCAGAACATAGTAATAGTAACCACACACCAAATTCTGAACCCAGAATACTGCAGCAATAGACAGAGGCAGCTAGATCATAATTTAAATATATACGCTACTTCAACAACCTGAAACCTGCGTGCAGATCTATAAAGGATAATTCCTTCTTTCAAATATTCAGACACTAATTAACCCAGATTGTCAGATTTATAGATCAAGCATGCGCCTCATATAACAGATCAAAATCATGCAAAGATACTATTATTCAAGCATAAAGATTATGACCTATCAAAAGAACTTATCCTGCTTTATGCGCTAAGGTTCCTCCTTCATTCAAATCCAGATCTGCACCATAACCCAATCACAAATATTTCAGATCTAGTACTTATTAGATATTCAATTCATTCGATGATGCTTTGCCAAATGATCTCCTTCCTCTTTTATAGTCTTAGGCCTTCCACAATACCACGGTCCAAAACCATAGGATCAAAAAACTGTTGGACTAATACCATGAACCAACCATGAAAGTGCGTGAGATCAACACTTTTGGATGCAATACCACGAGCCAAAACCATAGGATCAAAAACTGTCAGACTAATACCATGAACCAACCATGAAAGTGCGTGAGATCAACACTTTTGGATGCAGTACCACGGACCAAAACCATAGGATCAAAAACTGTCAGACTAATACCATGAGCCAACCATGAAAGTGCGTGAAATTTTCTCTTCATGAAAGGAACTTTTCTCTGCATGAAAGTGCGTGAACTTTTTCTCTACATGAAATAAAATTTTCTCTGCATAAAAGTGCATGAACTTTTCTCTACATGAAATAAACTTTTCTCTGCATAAAAGTGCGTGAACTTTTCTCTACATGAAATAAACTTTTCTTTGCATAAAAGTGCGTGAACTTTTCTCTACATAAAAGTGCGTGAACTTTGCTGCACTATAATTTATCATCTGAGATGAGTGGGTTGCCATCAAGTACAACATATGTATCATAATGCCAACAATCTCCCCCTTTGGACTTGATGGCAACAACAACCAATCATTCTCCCCCTTTGACATCGAGGGCAAAGGGTTATGCTCCCCCTAAGAACATGCTCCCCCTGACTATAAACCAGATCTGCAAAGAAGATCCATAATCCATCAAACACCATAAATGACCATGAAAGAGATAGAGACGTATTGCAGCAATATTCAGACCAGCATCCATGATCTCCTTCTGTACTTCCTCCATAATGCCAACAATGCATGATATACTCCCCCTGAACCTGTGCCATTCGATCTTTGACCAATCCGCAACCCAGCACATGTACGCATATACTTCAGATGAACCTTGCGTACAACCAACAATCAGAAGAGATTCAACAACAAGATGATGCATCAACAACCCCCAGATTTTGCCTGAGGTATTCAAAGGTCTCCCTAGGCAATGGTTTGGTGAGTATATCAGCAACCTGTTCCTTAGAAGGAACATACTCCAACTTGACCTTTTGTTCAAGCACTTGTTCCCGGAGAAAGTGATACTTGATTGGTATGTGCTTGGTTTTTGAATGCATGACTGGGTTCTTTGAAATGCTGATTGCACTTGTATTATCACATAAGATGGAGATGGGTGGTGTACAAGTGATTTGAAAATCCTGCAAGGTCTGCATCATCCAAAGGAGTTGAGTGCAGCAAGATGCAGCAGCAACATATTCTGCTTCAGCTGTAGAAAAGGCAATCGAACTCTGTTTCTTGCTGAACCAAGATACTAATATGGAACCCATAAAGAATGCACCACCACTTGTGCTCTTCCTGTCATCCACGCTTCCGGCCCAATTTGCATCAGTATAAGCATGAAGTGTGAGATCTGTATCTCTAGGATACCATAAGCCATAATTTTGAGTCCCTTGAAGATATTTGAAGATTCTCTTTACTGCCTAAAGATGAGTTTCCTTTGGATTTCCTTGAAATCTTCCAACTATTCCCACTGGATGCATGATGTCTGGTCGAGTACCTGTCAAATAAAGTAGACTTCCAATCATAGATCTGTAGGTTGGTTGATGTACTGTTGTTGATTCATCATTTTCACTGAGGCTACATCCTGTGACCATGGGTGTACATACTGGTTTTGCATCTTCCATGCCATATTTCTTCAAAATCTGCTTGAGATACTTGGTTTGAGACAATAAGATCCCTCCTTCCTTTTGTTGGATTTGTAGGCCAAGAAAATATGTCAATTCTCCAAGCAAGGACATTTCGAATTCTTTCTGCATCACCAAGGCAAAGCTTTGACTCATAGATTCTTCATTGCCGCCAAAGATAATGTCATCTACATACACAACAAGTATTAGCAATTTGTCATTTTCAATTTTTATATAAAGATTGCTATCTGATGATCCTTTTGAAAAACCTTGTTGATGAAGATATTTGTCCAAACGATAATACCAAGCCCTTGGAGCTTGTTTAAGACCATAGAGAGCCTTTTTCAGTCTGCATACAAGATTTGGATCATTTCCAAGAATGAACCCATCTGGCTGCTCAATGTATAATTCTTCTTCTAAGTCTCCATTCAGAAAGGCTGATTTCACGTCCATTTGAAATACTTTGAACTTTTGAAAACTTGAGAGAGCAAGGAACATTCGGATGGCCTCAAGTCTTGCAATAGGAGAAAAAGTTTCCTCAAAATCTATTCCTTCTTGCTGCGCATACCCTTTACAAACAAGTCTTGCCTTGTTTCTAATTACTTCCCCATTTTCATTCAACTTATTTTTGAAGACCCATTTTGTCCCTATAACATTCTTATCCTTTGGTATAGGAACCAACTCCCAAGTGTTGTTCTTTTCGATCTGCTCAAGTTCTTCATCCATTGATTTGACCCAACATTCATCTTTGCATGCCTCTTTTACATTTTGTGGTTCAGTGGAGGAGAGTAATGCCAAATAGCTTGAAGCTTTTGCAATTGTTCTTGTTTGCACACCTGCTTCTTTCTGCCCCAAAATATGAGATTCAGGATGATTCTTCTGAACGTACCAGGATGGAGTCTTCTCTTCTATTCTTATCTGTTCCTCTGGTGCTCCTTGAGGTTCTTCTTCTTCATCATTCTGTCTTTGAGGGTAGTCTTCATCTTCTTCGATATTTGCATGATTTACTTGCCTAGGAATGTATCCCTTTTCATCAACCACTACATCAATGCTGTCAACAATTCTTCCAAGTCTTTTATTGTAGCACTTATATGCTTTGTTGTGTGGAGAATAACCAAGAAGAATGCCTTCATCTGCTCTAGGTTCAAGTTTGCCAAGTTGCTCATCAGTATTCTTAATATAGCATTTGCTCCCAAAGATTTTGAAGTGATTTACCGAAGGAGTCTCACCATACCAGAGCTCATGAGGAGTTTGAGTGTTGTTCACTCGGACATTTGTTTTGTTGAGAATAACAACCGGAAATTATGCGGCTTCACCCCAGAAAGTTGTGGTAATTCCAGACTCATCCAGCATAGCACGAGCCATTTGTTGGACTGTTCTGTTCATCCTTTCCACCACTCCATTTTGCTGAGGAGTTCTAGCTGTAGAGAATTCTCTTCTTTTCCCATGTTCTTCACAGAAATCGAAAAATTCATTTGAGGTAAACTCCCCACCTCTGTCAGACCTGAGGCACTTAATTTTGTAACCTGATTCATTTTCAACCAAGGCTTTGAAGGATTTGAATTTCTCGAATGCTTCGTCTTTGTGCTTCATAAGTCCTAAACAAACAAACCTGGAGAAATCGTCAATGAATAATATCAAGTATTCTTCTCCTCGAGGTGTCCTTTTCCTAAATGGACCACATACATCTATATGGACTAGCTCAAGAGGCATGCTAGCTGATCCTTCCTTCTTTGGAAAGTTAGTTCTGGTTTGCTTTCCAAACTGACATGATTTGCATATGGTGTTGTCTGGAATTTTGATATCTGGAAGACCACGAACTGCCTGATATTTGCATGCTTTCCTTATTTTTGAAAAGCTTAGATGCCCCAACCTCCGGTGCCATAACCAGTGTTCATCATCCTTGCTCAAATAGCATTGTTGTTGTCCTTCTTCATAAAATGCTATCCCACATCTTTCTGTTTGTGGTTCCTTTATTCTCCGTGTTCTGGTGCTTGAGGCTTGTTCCTTTGTCTGCTGAGACCTGCTCCTGTATTCAGAATCTTCATGACCAAAGTTATTGCAAATAGAACATTCAACTTCATTTTCAAGAGCCGGAAAGTTGTTATAGGTCCTTTTTGTAATCCCGATCATACTTCTTTGTTTTTGAGCTTCTCTAGTCATGATTGTTTTATATGCAACACATTGAGCTCCTTTGTGACCGAAGTTATGGCAAGAGAAACATTGCCCATTGAAGAAACTTCTGTGATTATCAAATCTACCGGCCAAATGATTGTAATTTCTATTGTCATCCATTCTTGAAGCAAATTGAGAAGATTTTACCTGTGGTTGGTTGTAGATTTTGTTCATCCTTAAGACAGATTGCCCCTGGTTTACCTGATAGTCTTTGCTCGTTCTTGATGTAATTCGTCCCTACTTTACCTGGTGATCTCCATTATGCTTTTGCTCATTCCTTCTTGTTGCATCAAGATAACTCTTTGAGGTGGATGCTTGAGATGTTTCTCCATTATACCCCAGACCTGTCTTGTTTAGCGGAGAACGCAGTACATTGATGATCTCATCCAGAGTTTCAGATCCTTTGACAAACTTAAGATTAATAGCCTTTGTTTTCTCAATTTCTTTTCTAAGGTCAACAATTTCACCTTCTAACTTTTCAAGATATTTTTCTTTTTCATCAATTTGAAATTGTAGAGTATCAATGATCATATTCTTTTCTTCTATACATGTCTTAAGTCTAGAAATCTCTTCATAAAAACTATCCACATCTATAGCATCCATGTAATCATCATCTTGAAATGCCATTAAAATTTTATAGTCATTACCTCGTTCATCTTCATCACTATTTGATAGACCATCACTGTCTTCATGAGTGTAGTAGCTTTTCTTATTTGCATTATGTTTCTTGTTCCATCTAGCGGGTTCCTTTCCTTTGTCAATCTTATCCTTATGAGGATATTTGGCAGCATAATGACCTACTCTTCCACAAGCAAAACATTTAAAAGGTAGCTTACCTCTGAACCTTCCAGTACCCCATTGAAGATTTCTGACAAAATTTGATTCTTCTTCTTCTTCTGGCACGTGACTTGATTCATAGTAGTCTCCTTTGCCTGAAGCCTTAAAAGCAACTTCTCTCATGTAAGATGGACCTCCTTTTCTCATTTCATAAGCAGTTAGAATTCCGTGTAGCTGAGACATAGTAAGAGTTCGTAGATTTTCCTTTTCTTCTATTGCAGATACTTTAGATTCAAACTTGGGGGACAATGCTCTTAGGACTTTTTCAACCACAACAACCTCTTTTATTTCTTCACCCAAGTTTTTCATACAATTAACAATCTCATCTACCCGAAGGAAATAGTTAGCCACACTTTCATCATTATACATTTTGAGATTCTCATACTGAATCCTGAGGGTTTGAAGTTTTGCACGTTTTACCTGTTCATCTCCTTCGTAGCTCAAAACAATCTTGTCCCATATTTCTTTTGCGGATTTATATTGCATAACCTTCATGAATTCAGATTGAGATAGACATCCTAGAAGAGTATTAACCGCCTTTGCATTTGTTTCATATTTCTTCTTCTCAGCTGAATCTGTAGGAGTAGCTGATGGAAAAGTATACCCTGTTTCTATAATGTCCCATACTTCTGTACCCAAAGATTGAAGATAGGCAGTAACTCTTACCTTCCAATATACGAAGTTTGTCCCATCAAAAATTGGTGGCCTCATTGATGCTTCCCTCTCGTAGTTTCTCATGATGTTAGATCTTCCTTCAAGCGATCAAGCTTCTTCAGAAGGACCTGCTCTGATACCAATTGTTGGAAATAATACTAAGAGGGGGGGTGAATCAGTATTATCAAATTCTTTTCAATATATCTTCCTTATTTATACTTTGAATAATTCTTCAAATATTGATCATTACTTTGTATGTCAGTATCATAAAATAATGAGCAGGAACAAGAAAAGAAAATAGTCACACAAAAGAACACCAGATATAAGGTGGAAACCCAATGTGGGTGAAAACCACCTGCTGCAATATGTCTCTATCTTCTTTCAATTAGAAAATTCCTTTTACAATGATTTTGTACTGGTGTTGTACTTTACCAGTACGTAGGCTACAACCTGCAGAGAGCTACAACCCTCTCTCGTTCTCCAGCTTCTCCTGGAAGGGAGCTACAACCCCCTTAGCTCTTGTACTAGCCAAGATACTAGTACGTAGGTGCTGGCCTACTGAAGGCTACAACCTTCTCTTTCTTCCTGGGACCACGTTTCATAAATTTTCAGACTGGATCCATGAACATCAATCAATCATCAAGTATATCTGCATCAAACAATCTCCTTTCCCAATTAGCACTGAATCAAGTAAACACTTCTCTGATAGTTGTACCCAGAACACAGTAACAGTAACCACACACCAAATTCTGAACCCAGAATACTGCAGCAATAGACAGAGGCAACTAGATCATAATTTAAAGATATACGCTACTTCAACAACCTGAAACCTACGTGCAGATCTATAAAGGATAATTCCTTCTTTCAAATATTCAGACACTAATTAACCCAGATTGTCAGATTTATAGATCAAGCATGCGCCTCATATAACAGATCAAAATCATGCAAAGATACTATTATTGAAGCATAAAGATTATGACCCATCAAAAGAACTTATCCTCCTTTATGCGCTAAGGTTCCTCCTTCATTCAGATCCAGATCTGCACCATAACCCAATCACAAATATTTCAGATCTAGCACTTATTAGATATTCAATTCATTCGATGATGCTTTGCCAAATGATCTCCTTACTCTTTTATAGTCTTAGGCCTTCCACAATACCACGGTCCAAAACCATAGGATCAAAAAACTGTTGGACTAATACCATGAACCAACCATGAAAGTGCGTGAGATCAACACTTTTGGATGCAATACCACGAGCCAAAACCATAGGATCAAAAACTGTCGGGCTAATACCATGAACCAACCATGAAAGTGCATGAGATCAACACTTTTGGATGCAATACCACGGACCAAAACCATAGGATCAAAAACTGTCGGACTAATACCATGAGCCAACCATGAAAGTGCGTGAAATTTTCTCTTCATGAAAGGAACTTTTCTCTGCATGAAAGGGCGTGAAATTTTTCTCTACATGAAATAAGCTTTCTCTGCATAAAATTGCGTGAACTTTTCTCTACATGAAATAAAATTTTCTCTGTATAAAAGTGCGTGAACTTTTCTCTACATGAAATAAACTTTTCTCTGCATAAAAGTGCGTGAACTTTGCCGCACTATAATTTATCATCTGAGATGAGTGGGTTGCCATCAAGTACAACATATGTATCATAATGCCAACAAATGAGACTAAAAGGACAAGTGCTCAAATGATCCTTTTACTTTTAAAGAGTCGAAAAGGAACGAAAGTGACTACTCTAGAATTCTAGGTAAGAGGGCTTACCAAACAAATCGCAAAACTGCATATACACCTTAGTAATCAAATGAAAGAGAAATGACCAAGGACTTTCTGTACAATAGTCAATCTTCCCAAATGTTGTGTTCGGTGTGTTACAATCTATAAGGCAGCAGACTCGGCTTCCTAAGGGTAACAAGATTTCAACCTAATGGGGTCTCCCACCATATACTCGACGGTACAGGGAGCACAAGTCTGTACTAGCACTTATCGAATCAAAAAGGAGGAATCACCGAACCTTAGTGAAAACAATAGTAACTAGGTATAATGACACCGGAACACGTCTCTAGCCTAGACCTCTAGATATGTGAGCATTAGGTTCCAATGTGTTTTTAAGTTTATTCAATAGATTTTAACAGTGAATCTTGAATTAAGTTTTGATTTCAAGGCCTTATCTAATGTATCTTTAACACTCCTAGAATGCAACTAGATGAGAAAAATTCATTCCTTTTGATGAACGACTACCTAAATGAGGGTAAGGAGTTCATTTACAAGTGAATGGAGACAATAACAAGAAAATGCAAGAACAGTAGTGCAAGCAAGTAATCCAATTAATAGGAAACACAATGCATTGATTTCCGCTTATCTTACAAATACTATGACAAAAAATGAAAGATTTAAATTTCGCTTTTCAATTCCTAATCATAAAGAATCTACTAATGCAAATATGCTTTCATTTTCGTATACTATATGAGTGAAATTGTTTTTGATTTTTGGAATAAATAACAAACAAGCTAATGCACAGCCCGACTGATCAAAAGGCAAATGTAATTTATGCTTCAATAGTGAACGAAAATCAAATCAACACAACAAGTAAGTTTGATGACCAATCACTATGGATCAACCAGGAATATGGGCAAGTAGCTAGAGAACAATTTCAAACAAGTCAACAAGACTGTTGTGGATGTAGTTCAGAAACTTGAAAGGATAAGCAACCCAAAACCAGCGAATTCTTGACGAAACCTTAAAAGACCTAGGTCACATAGTCCAAAAAGTCAAATTTCATACAAATGGAACCGAGAAGGACATGCCTCAGTAAACACAATAAAAACAAGCTTAACAAGGTGAAAGAAACAACAAAGGACAAGCTACACTGGTTTATTCAGGAGGCAGGGCTATAAAAATAAACCCTACAGAAATTGTCGCAGGCGCAACACTGACAACCTGATACAGTCACAAGAGTACACATGTTTTCAGAGATGTCATCACAAGAGTACACCTATTTCAGAGACAGTCCAATTTCAAGAATTGTCGCAATTGTATGATGGGATATCCGCGACGTACAGTGAGGGTAAAGAGAACAGGAGTGATTCGTCGCAGCTGTTAGGAATTAAATAGCGACGATCTCAATAAAGAGGGAAAACAAGGCAAAAGCAACTGAAAGACACTAGGCTTATCACTAAGACAGTGAGGTGGACTACTAGATTGACTCAAGTGATCGAAGTCATTGATGGTTTAGTCCCAAAACAAAGAGACACTATGTAATTCAATCGAAAACAACAAGAGAAAAATCAAGAGACAACACACCAATCAATTCCCCAGTATGGTTGCCAACTTGTGATGTAGGTAAGTTCCCTCTGCAGACAGAGACAACCCCTCTAGCCCTAGAGTGGAACTAGTCAGAGCAAGACAAAGACAATAGCTAATTCCTTAAATAGTTCTCGTTGAAGATGCCTACCTTAAATCGATGTTTGATGAAGTCTTCATCACGTCGCTTCAACTATCGCTTCTTCTCCTTAATGAACGATGCACCTAAAACAACATAAGAAAATGACAAAACACATAATAGAGCACAATAATGAACTATCTACTTATAGAGTCAAGGAACCATAAGCTATCAACATACATTTCATACATGATATAGGAAATAACCATTGATTGTATTAATATGAACAATAGTAAAGCTTACAACCACCCCTTGACGTTGCAAGCTTCCTTGAAGGGTCCGATCAGTATGTCTCCATAAGCATTCACTCTCAAAGGTCTCCCAGAAATACTGATGACTCTCTCTCTCTCACCCAAAAGCACAAGTATGAAACTAAGGCAATTACAACAAGGCTTCCTTCTTACAAAACCATTTAACACTCTCACAACATGAAAGGCAATCCAAACTGTAAGCTATCAATCCCACAAGCTAAGAACTAGCACACCAAAACTCAACTAGCACTCTATGAACTCTAAACTAGATGATCATAGTCATGGAGGATGCTTTTATAGGAGGAGGAGCCTCCAAAAATGAGGGGAGAGGAAGCTTATCTTCAAGGGAGGTTACTCAAAAGGCAGAACCACCATCTCAAATGAGGATACGTGAACTTCCTTGACCCAACAACCAGTTCTAGAACCACCCATAAGCATTATGTTTGAAGTAATTCGCCATATCTGGGTCGTCGTAGGTCAAATACTGAGACTCAGAGACAGACACGGGTCAAACATTGAGACTCAGAGATGACGTCACAAGGAATTAGTTCATTATGGGCTATCGTCTCAGGCAAGACACTGATGACCTGAGACGATTTTGAAAAATGGGTTAAAAGGGGTCAACTTCAGGATTAATGAGCTTAGGCAATCTTCTTGAGTAATATGAAAGATTGGACACATATTTTGGTACATGACAAAGAGCAGACGTCACTCAGAGACTGACTTTATCTAGTATCAGGGGATGTGGGGTCGGTGAAAAAATACTGTGTAACAGGTGTACAAGGACCTGATGCATGAGTCCTTTTCATGTTGAGCTTTTCATGACTTTTTATAAGGGGTCATAGTTTTGGAGTGAGAATTATTTGTAGGATGATGTTTCCTTGTAGGGGAAACAAGACACTCAATTGTCAACAATTTGTATGTACTTTTTTATCACTGAAATCAATAGAGTGGTTTGGCTGTTGGAACAGGCCCAAAGACGTAGCCCAGGAGGGGTGAAGTCCGTCATCAAATGTTGGTTTCTTCTCTTCATGTTTTCCATTTTGAGTTACATGTGAATATGTTTCCTTTTAAAAGTTCATGTGAAAACTAACTCACCATATTTAAGAGATTGTGAAACTTGTTTACTCTTAAGATCCATTTTGTTTACTTACAAAGCATCAAAGTACGGTCAATTTTTTGGGAGAATTTCTCCTTTAATTTCATATTAGTTACCTACACATGGAAGGAAAATTTGTGTGGATTGTGGAAATATGTGCTTAAGGGAGATCTCTATATTCACTATTCTCTTGCAAGCTTTATATAAGAGACATTGGAATAGAACAAGTATTTGATGATTTGGCATAGTTCTAATGAATTGCATGTTTGGAGGAAAGTGCATGGAACTCTGTGATATGTTATTAGTTGATGTTGTTCAAAAATATAATACTTCATTATTTTGGTGGTTTATTTGAAGCACCCACCTTTCATCAAACTCTTTTATAAGCTGAATAAGATTTTTCATTCAATTATTGCAATAATGGTCTTACAATTTTGTGTGACACATCACTTTTGTCCATGGTAGAGCGCCAATAGGGTTCCTACATAGAGCTCTAAGCTTAAGTACATAATGACGACACCTTCACTACTACAGTAGGTTCATGCAAACACAATTCCTTGAATAATAGGAAGGAAATTATACCAGAGTTCATCACCTATTGTTGGATGCATTTATACATTCTCCATTGCAATGACAATTTTTTGGTGTTGCTATGAATTGTTTTATAGTTAAATTATATTTATTTTTGGTTTTTGAAATGAAATATGAAGAACCAATCATATATTAGAATAACATAATTTAAATTGGTGTTTCTTAGAGCTTAGAAACCTGCGAACACATCACTAATTTGATTATGTCTATAACCTGTTATTGTTTGTCATTCTTGGTGCTTGGAAACCTATGAACAATAGCTACCAGTTATAGTTTGTGATCCTTGTGTGTTAGAAAGTTTGTCTAAAATAAGTCACTTTGTAAGATTGATTATTGAATACATTTAGTATGTAGACTACTTTCGTAAATAACTAGAAAATGTAGTGCACCATGTCTTTGTCAAATGGGAGTTTGTCAATAGAGTGATGCAATATTGAGACTACTTCTTTTACATAGTGACAAATGAAAGTAAGTCAAGAATTTTCAATCCTACAAATAATTCATTGATGGTCAAAAGCAATTGTGTCTTAAATAGATAAAGTGGTAGCTCAATGTTTGTGGTGAAGAAAGAGCATAGTCTATGAGATGTAAAAGTGGATAGAAATGCTCATGAAAATCAGACCAAACTAGAAAAAATGAAATATTTTTATCTAACTTAGTGTTTTTCTTTGCAATTTAAGCTTTGTAATGTATTATTTAAGGGAATGTGTTAGGATTAATGCTTAGATTTTAGTATATTTGGTTTGTTGGTTTGGTTTGGGTTTGTTGGAAGTTATTGAGATATTCTGTCAAACTCTCTCCATGTTTCGAAATATTTGGATCTCACTCCAAATATATAATGAAATTCAATAGATAAGTAATTTTGTGTGTGTACAAACAAAGTTTTAAGACTATTTTGATATACGGTTTCTAGAATTTTAATTTAATTATCAATACTTATTAGGTAGATGGTAGGGATTTAACCTCCTTAGAAGATTCTAGAATATTCTTTGTAGTAGTCGCAAATCAAAGGTTGACATTTATCTCAAAAGCAGATATATTGTTTCTTCCCTTTTAATAAAATTGATTAATCTAAAAAATTGTCATAGGAAATGGGTTATGATTTTTTGGGCATGTGGCTTTGATAAGTGATGGTATTGGCTTATGGCATTATAAAATAGGTTATTTCCAGGTTAAGAATGCCCATGGTGAAGTGTGGGTGAATCTCCATAGTTAAGAATATAGTTACACAACAAATAAATAAATAATAGAATAACCATATAAGTTAAATGACTAGTAAATATCGATATGCATCACTTTATGATTATGCCTAGAGGTGTTGATGACATCAAATCTACCCTAACACCAATTTCATGAATCCACTCCATACACATATGTGCATTTACATTCATTTCACAACATTTCCTAAAGAATTCACCATGCGCACTCAAAGTAAAAATATAATTCATGAGCACCCATTATCTTTCTGATCCAGGTGGATCTTGGTGGCCACCTGCCAAGTCCACTTGGACCCCCACCATTGTTTCTCTCAGCATTTCAGTTTCCTTAATTGTAGCACAACTTACTATTTTTAGCAGTTTTTTGGGTCCTGAACTTTCAAAGCTGTTTTGAGGCCCTAAACAACATTTTTTGGGAAATCTGGGGCAACATGGGTCCACGGACCCATGTTGCCTCCCAAAGTGGTAGTACTCGGGTAGATCTTTCTAACGAGCTATTGTACTCGTCAAACAGAGATCGTATACCAAAGTTACGACCCCGGGAAGTTGATGTACCAATTTACCCAAACAGGGCCCACAGTTTGGCGTTTCATCTTCTAGGGTTAGGTTTTGGAATGTTAAGGGTTTTCCATTGTTTCTCAACAATAAATAGGCCTTTGAGCTTCATTGTAATACAGTTCAAAGTCATGTAGCCGCCACATCTCTTCTCAGAGGTAAGCTACCATTGCCCTAGCTGGTTTATTTCCATTTTTGTTTATAAGCATATTTCAGTATTTTACAGTAATTAAATGAAGTATTATTTCCACTGCATATCTATCTTTATGGGTATCTCTGTGTTTTATTGCGTTCCTGTTTAAATCTGGATTAGTGGTATCAGAGCGGTCTGCTTTTTCTCTATTTTTCTTTGCATGTCCCCAACGAGCTCGGGATATAAGGAGTTAGGGCTTGAACTGGTCGAACCTTTGCAAGACCAGCCTCGCAAATCCTGACGGTCTCCCATGGCGAATGAGAAGAAAGATGAGGGGGCAGGAGATCCTATCAAAATCTTGCCCGAAGAAGCCCTTGAGCAACAACGGAACGCGATGATGGACAACTTTGCCTAGATCCTTCAGCAGCTACCCAGAAGTGATGCATCGGCTTCCAACAGCTACTCTGGAAATGCCACGCCCTTTAAGGTACAAGTTAATTTTGAAATCCCCATATTTGAGGCTCAGATAGACGCAGATGCCGTAGATAAATGGTTAAATCTATTAGAGGGTTATTTTTCTGTTCATTAATTTTTGAGTCAGGAAAAGATTGTTTTCACTCTTCTCAAAGTAGCCCCCCATGTCAAGGACTGGTGGGAAACCTACTGCGAGCAGAAAGATGAAAGTAGCGGCTCACTATTTTCAGTTGCACCCACTTGGAATTCATTTCAGGATGCCATCAAGGAGCAGTACTACCCTGTCGGAAGCTATGAGGATGAATACATAAAGTGGACCACACTGCGGTAGGGAAGGGACCAAGAGATGTGCCAAAGTTCACCAATCTTTTCCATACCCTTCGCACAAAGTTGGGTATCAAGGATTCGGAGCAGCATTTGATACTCAAATATCGCGGCTGCCTGCACAAGTACATCTAGGAAGAAATAGAATTCTTGAACATCTCCTCGCTCGGCACAACATACTGATATGCCGTCAAGGTCGAGCAGAAGTTTAAACAAAAGAAGCAAGACTTTGGGTCTGTGAATCCAAAGCAAGGGAAAGGTGCCCCTAAACCACAGAACAAAGGATAAAACCAAGGCGGGGCAGCCCAAGACAACCCACCAAAGCTGCAAGCGAAGAACAGTGTCGCGAAGCCAAAAAAGGACACGGGAAAATGGTGTGAGTTACATAAGAGCTCCACTCACAACACAAGTGAGTTTCAGGCCAAGCAGTGACTGATGGCTGAGCTAAAGGTTTCAGAATCAGATGCATGTTCCGACTCTGAGTCAGAACCCGACAAGTGAAATGAAAAAGGGAAGAAGATCATTGATGCGGATCCCAACGCCACTGTTGCTACCACCAAGATCTAGAAAAATGAACCCGAAGATCCGAAGGAGGAGGAGCGTCTCTTCCACTCCGAAATGTGGGTAAAGGGCTCCCCACTACAGTTCATTTTCGATAGCGGGAGCCAAAATAACCTCATCTTGGCAGATGTCGTGAAGCAGTTAGGCTTATCGACCACAGCACATCCACAACCATACATCGGTTGGCTTCACCAAGGATGGGATCTTTGCGTGAGCGAGCAGTGTCGCCTTCCATACAACATCAAGCCCTTCATGGATGAGGTATTGTGTGACATTGCTCCCCTTGAAGTTTGTGATGTATTATTAGGACAACCATACTTGTGGAAGCGACATGTTGTGTATGAATCAAGGCCCCATACTGTTATTATTACATTGGGAAATAAGTTGTACAGGATACCAGAGGTAGCACCGCCTACTGCCATCTCTTTGATTACGGCAAAACAATGCAGTAAGCTCATTTCCAAAACCGGGAAATTTGTTTTCCTGATGATAAGCCCTCAAGGAAAGAAGAAGATGGTGGCCATGGCCTCCAGACAGGGCCCCTCCACACGACAACTACAGATGGACAAGGTCGTGGAGGAGTACGAGGAAATCTTCACCTCCCCCACAGGGGTTCCTCTGCATTGTCAGGTCAAGCACTCCATCGATCTAACCCCAGGTGCACCGCTACTGAATGGACCAATATATCGGCACTCCATTCTGGAGAATGATGAAATCATGAGGCAGATTTAGGAGCTCCTACAGAAAGGTCACATCCGTCCGAGTTCATCGCCTTGTGGGAGCCCGATCGTGTTGGTACAGAAGAGGGATGGGACTTGGAGACTCTGTATTGACTATTGGGTGCTGAACAAGATCATTGTCCATAATAGGTACCCGATCCCGCAGATTGATGACCTCCTAGACCAACTAAAGGGGGCGAAATATTTCATCAAGATCGATCTGAAGTCAGGATATCACCAGGTACCAATCGAACCCTCTGATGTGTGGAAGACTGCCTTCAAAGCCAAGGAGGGCCTTTTCGAATGGTTGGTTATGCCTTTCGGATTGATGAATGCTCCTGCAACCTTCATGAGGCTAATGGATGACATCTTGCTGCCATTCACCAACTCATTTGTAGTAGTATACTTGGATGACATTCTGATCTTCAGCTAGAGTTGGGAAGAGCACCTCCACCACATCCAACAGGTTCTCCAAACACTGCGGAAATACAAGCTATGTGCCAATTTGGAGAAATGCACTTTTGGCATGACCCAGGTTCAGTATTTGGGATACATTATTGATGAACAGGGGGTGCATGTAGATCTAGCCAAGATCCAAGTTATTCGGGATTGGCCATCTCCAACCACTCTAACAAAGCTCTGCAGCTTTCTCGGCCTTGCCAACTTCTACCGTAGGTTCATGTTGGGGTTTTCTCATATTACTTGGCCCTTGAGTCAAGTCACCAAGGGAGGAACGAAAGTAAAATTCTTTTGGTCTAAATCTCAACAGAAGGCATTCATAGAGTTGAAGGATCGCCTCTGCACGGCACCAGTGCTCGCGTTACCAGATTTACAACAACCATTTGAGGTCGAGACAGATGCCTCTGACTATGCTATTGGGGCAGTCCTTACTTAACATGGACATCCAGTGGCATATCACAGTGAAACACTTTCAGACACAGTCCAAAAGTACCCCACTTATGATAAAGAGATGTATTCCATTATGCAGGCCTGCCAACAATGGAAGCATTACATTTTGGGGAAGGAAACGGTCATCCACACAGACCACCGACCCCTGCAGTTCATACAGACCCAAGGGAAATTGCAGAATGATCACCATCAGAAGTGGCCTACATACCTACAACAGTTCCACTTGAATATCAAGTATAAGAAGGGCAGCACCAATAATGTTGGAGATTGCCTCAGTCGACCACCGATCATGGCATTAACCACCGTGCTCAACTCTTGTGGGAACGGGACTTATGATTGGCCACTTCTCTACAAAAGCGACCCAAAATTCGACCACACATACCAGACACTCTTGGAGGGTTGGCATGTTCCAGATTTTCACCTCCAGGATGCCCTGTTATGCCACCTGGGTCACCTTTGTGTTCCTTCTAGTGAGCATGCCAAGACGATCTGGGAAGCACACTACAGTTGAGCTGCTGGGCATTTCGAGGTCGAGAAAACAGTGGTAGTACTGCAAAATTATTTCTATTGGCCAAATCTTCGACAGGATGTTGGGAAGTACATCAGATCATGTACTGCATGTGCCATTTCCAAACTGACCATCAAGAATCAAGGCCTCTATGCCCCATTGCCTACCCCTAGTCAACCTTGGGAATCCATCTCCATGGATTACATGTCAGGCCTTCCTTCCACTAAGCATGGAAATGACTGTTTTTTTGTGGTCGTCGACAGGTTCTCGAAGATGGCCATTATGGCGGCCTGCAAGAAGAATATCATAGCAGAAGCCACTGCTAAACTCTTCTTTGAACGAGTGTGGGTACACTTTGGGATCCCATAGTCTATCATCTCAGATCGGGATAGTCGGTTCCTCAGCACATTTTGGTCCAGTCTCTAGTCAATGCTGGACACCAAACTCACGAAGTCCATAGCCTTCCATCCGATGGCTAGACAGAGGTTGTCAATAGGATGATTCTGCACATTTTGCGCATGTATAACTCAAAGCATCCACGCACGTGGGACGAGAGCCTCCCCTATGTTCAACACAGCTACAACCAAGCTCTTCACAGCTCCACTAGCCATAGCCCTTTTCAGGTGGGCTTGGGATTCCAGCCACTATGCCCCATTGATGTGGCCATGCCACTTGCAGCTACTCACATAGATTCGGCTCATGTCCAGTCCGAAACAGACAAGGCAACCAGCTTCATTGAGCACATCCAACATATTCGCCAGTAGGTCCATGACATTCTATAGAAATCAAATGCCAAGTACAAGTAGCGACATGATCAACATCGAGTGCCACACAAGTTTCGAGTGGGGAACAAAGTCTGGTTGCATTTGCAAAAGGAATGCCTTACTGGAGCCTATCGGAAACTGAGACGACTCTGATATGGTCCCTACAACATTACTAAGGCAGTGGGAGATAATGCCTTCGAGCTCAACATTCCCCCATTCCTTGGCCTGCACCCAGTGTTCAATGTGGATCGCCTTCGGCCATACTTTCCACCATTGCTAGACACATCCGACATTGCAGAACAACTCACACCCATAGAATTAACTCCAGATTGCATGGAACAAGCTGCAACTAATCGGATCATGGACACATAGATCAAGAACACTCACCAACAGAATATTCAACTGTATCGAGTTGTCAAAGCAAGCCAACTCCTTCACCAGGGCAAGTGGTTCACCAGGGACCAAGTTCAACAAAAGTTTCCTCATCTCATGGAGGAGCTCAACGCAATGGGAACCATTGCTTCCTAAGGGGGGAGGAATGATCTAGGTGGATCTTGGTGGCCACCTGCCAAGTCCACCTGGACCCCCACCATTGTTTCTCTCAACATTTTCAGCTTCCTTAATTGTAGCATAACTTACTATTTTTAGCAGTTTTTCGGGTCCTAAACTGCCGGAGCCGTTTTGAGGCCCTAAACAACGTTTTTTGGGAAATCTGGGGCAACATCCCATGTTTTCTCCCAAAGTGGTAGTACTCGGATAGATCTTTCTAACAATCTATTGTACGCATCAAACAGAGATCGTATGCCAAAGTTACGACCCCGAGAAGTTGATGTACCAATTTACCCAAACGGGGCCCACAGTTTGGCGTTTCATCTTCTAGGGTTAGGTTTTGGAATGTTAAGGGTTTCCATTGTTTCTCAACAATAAATAGGCCTTCGAGCCTTATTGTAAGACAGTTTAGAGGCATGTAGCCACCACATCTCTTCTCAGAGATAAGCTACCATCGCCCTAGCTGGTTTATTTCCATTTTTGTTTATAAGCATATTTCAGTATTTTACAGTAATGAAATGAAGTATTATTTCCACTGCATATCTGTCTTTATGGTTATCTCTGTGTTTTATTGCGTTCTTGTTTAAATCCGGATCACTTTCTTTCCATTAAACACATATAATAATTATTCTTCATAAGATGATACCACTCTCCACCATTTAATACATGCAGTAAATTTAATTTCACTAAATCTTCAATAAGATTTATCTACCCAATTCACACACATAGGAACTTAATTCTACCAATTCCAAATATTAAGAATTATTCAATGATCATGCACATAGACACTTCATACACAGAAGATATAAAAACTTCATTTCATAACAAAAACTATACATACAAAAATACTCAAAACTGTTTGTTTCCCTTTATTCACTCTCTATGGCCCGATGTCACATTCATTTTGGCCATTATCTTTGCCTGTAGAATTACAATGCTTAAATACAAATTTCTACATCCATAAATCACTCTTGATTTATTCCCTTAATCTCTCATGATTTATTCCATAAATATCTCACAATTTATGCCATAAAGCTCGCATGTTTTTCAAGGTAAATTAGTTTTTGCCTTATGGACAAAATATTTCTTATCCATAGCTTTTTATCAAACTATTCTATAATAATTTAAAGAATTAAGAATATTTACTATTAAGGAATAATAATTCCTTTATGATATTGAAACCCTTTTGGACCTTTATCTCAAAAAACCTTGATGAATTTGAAGTTGCTCCTGCATCAAACTCCCAAGGTAGAAAAACTTTCATGGTCTCCTGACCATGAGTTGTTGTTGTTGACATCCTCCTGGATCCCATACATAGTTTTGTTGTTGATTGACTTTTTCATGTTCTTATATTGTTCCTTCTTGAATTCCACTATAATTTGTCTTTTGTCTTCCTTGTAGAAAACCAATTGTTTTCACCATGCTGCTGCTCAATATTCAAGTGAAAATTTTCCAAACAAAATATACAACCATCCAAGCATATTTTCAACCTCATTCCACACTTTTAAATTTTCTCTCTGAACTCTTTGTCTCACTTCAATCTGTTGATTGAGTTCGTCTCCATGCTACCAGAAAACTCCTCCTCCTTTGACTTTGCATCCTCATTCACAACAACTTTTGCAAGTTGTTCACCCTTGGTTTGAATTTCACTTGCATCAGTTTGAAAACTAATAATCACTTCTACTGCACCTGCATGCACACAATCAATGTGAATATTTGAATTTTTCTCTGCCTTTAGCTCAACATTCCTTATGAGAATACCATTTAATTATTGCTCCTCCTCTCTACTAAGAACAACATTTGAACTTTGTTTTCCTCTATCTTCCTCTTTCTTCATGACAACTTCAAAGGGTTGTTCATCATCAATAACATTTGCAACCATAAGAAAACCATCAAGAGAAAAATAAGGTGTTTCAGCCTCATTTGATGTCTCAAACATCAAATCTCCACCAAAATTGTTATTTCATCCATGGATTTCTCCTTGATTAGGTTCACCTCTGTGAACTACCTCCTCACACTTAGTATCTTTGAGTTATTCCTTCAACTTGTGTCTCAGCTTCTATCTCTTCTTATTGGCCCATAATCTTTCAATAGGTCATTTAACCCTTTTCCTTAAGTTCCACCCATACTTCTAGCTCTCCTTATTCTGTTGTAGCAACATTGTAAGAACGTTGAACCATGCTTTTATCTCAATGAGTTATGTCTCGTATTCTTCATCACTTATTTTCCTTATGCCAACTGCTTCGGCATCTTTGTGGCTTCCCTCTAAATTATTCAATTGAATTCCCATAATCATCTTCATCTTCGCCTTTTGTGAGGTTCTCGTTGACAACTACGACCTGCAAATCACCTTTGTAGTAGTAGACCTCTTTCCTACTACACACACCTCACAAAGCTTCTCCTTTGAGCTTGGACTATTGGCATTCTTGGCCCCCTCCTCTGGAATCCCTTTTGAACACTCCTTGCTCTTTAGGTTTCTAAAGTCACTCATTGTCCTCCATCACAATTGTGCTAGCCATCAAAATTCTCACCACAACCTCCTTCTCAATTGTTGCTACATGTCATCAATATCCATAAATTATAAAAAAAACCAAAATCAATTTACCTGTCGCTATCTTAATCTTGCTCTAATTTTTTCTACATATTGTTGTGCAAAACTCTTCTATTGTCTCAAAATATCTTACTCTCATACCACTTGTTGACACCAAATCAACCCTGACACCAATTTCATGAATCACTCTATACGCATTTGTGCATTTACATTCATTTCATAACATTTCTTGATGCATTCACCGTGCACACTCAATATGAAAATATAATTCATGAGCACCCATTATATTTCTTTCCATTAAGCACATTTAATAATTATTCTTCATAAAATAATACCACTCTCCACCATTTAGTACATGTAGTGAATTTAATTTCACTGAATATTCAATAATATTTCTCTACCCAATTCACACACATAGGCACTTAATTCTACCAATTCCAAATTTTAAGAATTCTTCAATGATCATGCACATAGACACTTCATATACAGAAGATATGAAAGCTTCATTTCATTAACAAAAATTGCACATACAAAAACACTCAAAACCATTTTTTTCTCTCTATTCATTCTCTATAGCCCGATCTCACATTCATTTTGGCCATTAACTTTGCCTATAGGAGTACAATGCTTAAATACAAAGTTATAATAAAAGTATATTTTTATACATCCATAAATCACATATGATTTATTCCCTAAATCTCTCTTTATTTATTCCATAAAGGTCTCATGATTTATGCCATAACGCTCTCATGCTTTTCAAGGTAAATTAGTTTTTTCCTTGTGGACAAAATATTTTCTATCCATAGTTTTTCTAAACTATTCTATAATTTAAGGAATGATAATTCATTTACAATATTGAAACCCCTTTTGGAGCTCTATCTCCAAAAAGCTTGATGGCTTGGAAGCTCTAATGTTCCACCCATTTTATAGTTCAACATGAGGGAGATGTGTAGTTATGTCTGTGCTCAACCCAGAGTTGACATGTGTCCCTCTTAAAATAAAAATAAATTATTCTCTAAATGGAAAAGCAATATTGCCTATAATAAAAAATGAAAATGAATATGCATGTTTAATTAGCTTTAGTTAAAAAAATTATAAACATCAATCATCCCAACTTCAATATGGTCATTCTATTTGTTGGTGATATTACAATAAAGCGTAAGATGTTTAAGCCTTTTATTTTTCAAAAATATTTCAATTTATATATATTCAACTCTACATATATCTATATATAGAAAGAAAATGTTAAAAGAAAATATTTTAATGTTGCATTTAGTAAAATATTCAATGTCCAAAGGGAAAAAGTAATCAAAAGTTTAAAAATAAAATAAAAATAATTCATCCAATTCTTAATATAGAAAATTAATACATGAATATTAAAAATATTTATAATAATAAAAAATTGCAATGTAGGTCACCAATAAAATAATTTAATATGCAAGATTAAGTAATATTGTTGCATGCTTAAAAATATATTAATAACAAAAAAAATCATTTTAATGTGGACAATATAATCCATTTATTTATGACTAGTACAAAAACAAAATCCCAACTTTTGCATTGTAAAGGATTTTCCTACGTGAAGACATTTGATTCCTCTATACACATGCTAAATTTGAGCTTAATATGGATCTATACTAGTAGGTATCAAAACACTTCACTCATGATACATATCACATTGCCGAAATTAAAAAAATCATCAAAATTAACTAAATTATAACTTTATTTTAAGTTTTTAAGTATTGAGGTTCTTTCGCAATGCATTATATTAGAAATCATTTTTTCGGATTCAGCTGCATTAAGAAAGTCATTCAACTGTGACTATTTCCATGAGAGGTAGTCATAACTGACTAATTTCTCATGAGATTTGAATAGTCCACTTAGCACGCATTGCATCAGGTGATGCTCATAGGGGTGAAGAAGTGGGATTGAAACTAGTGAAATGAATCACATAGTGTCAATCATCACTTTCGAGGCTTTCACCTAGTAACCAGGACTTCCCGAGAGGTCACCCATCCCAGATCGCCTCTGGCTCAAGCATGCTTAACTATGGAGTTTTCCCCAAAATCAAGCCCACTTGGCTTGCTACCCCATTTGCAAAACCTTAGCAAGTATTAAGCCTCATGAACCATTCAAGTAGAGCTCCCTTCACTTTTATGTATTTAAATATTGAGGGTCTTTCGCAGTGCATTATATTAGAGCATTTTTTGGGATTCAACTACATTAAGAAAGTCATTCAACTATGACCATTTCCATGATAGGTAGTCATAACTAACTAATTTCTCATGAGATTTGAATATTCCACTTAGCACTCATTGCATCGGGTGATGCTCGCAAGAGTGAAGAAGTGGGATTGAAACTAGTGAAATGAATCACATAGTGTCAATCATCACTTCTAGGGCTTGCACCCAGTAACCAAGACTTCCCGGGAGGTCACCCATCCCAGATTGCCTCTACCTCAAGCATGCTTAACTGTGGAGTTTTCCCCACAATCAAGCCCACTTAGCTTGCTACACTATTGCAAAACCTTAGCAAGTATTGTGCCTCATGAACCATTCAAGTAGAGCTCCCTTCACTCTTATGTATTTAAGTATTGAAGGTCTTTCGCAGTGCATTATATTAAAACATGTTTTTGGGATTCAACTACGTTAAGAAAGTCATTCAACTATGACCATTTCCATGAGAGGTAGTCGTAACTTCTCATGGAAATGGTCATAGTTGAATGACTTTCTTAAAGTAGTTGAATCCCAAAAAATGATTTCTAATTATTTTAAGTTATTATTATTATTATTAACAAGATTCTTAACCATGGAGATTCACCTCCACTTTACAATGGATATTTGTAACCTATAAATAAGCTTTGTTACAATACAACGACTTATCAATACCACGTCCCAAAAAACCATAACTCATTTTGTAATCAAAATATTTTATAAACAACTTTTTTATTTTATATTATAACATTAAATTTAATTAAATTAAAAAACGGAAAGAGCATAATTACCTTTGAAATAAATCTCAACCATTTATATGTCACTAATATTAAAAACATTCCATGAATATTCTATAAAATTGAATCTCTACCATCCACCTATCCATTATGGACCTCCTTTGCAAGGACCCAGGATCAAACCTCACGGGGATGGTTGTCCTCTGTCCTAGAGGAAGGAGACATGCTAAAAAGTCCAGTTAGCTTAGGGCTGGTGTGGCCCAAGCGAGGTGCGATCCCTGGGTAACTTTGACGAATTAGATGCAACTAGTTGAGACTCCTCAAGTCAACTCCTCAAGCCACACATAAAGCCTAGAAGATCACAGACAACTTGAAAAAAAATTACCAATATAATAAACATATCTTATTCAAAAAAAATATATAATGAACACATTATAAAATGAGAAATATCATTAAGTCCATTTAAACTATATAATGGAAAATATTATTGAAATCAATATCAATTTTTTGAATTATGAAAAGATATTTTACAATTTAGCATGGGGAGATGTTGTCACATGGCATGATAATAGCACAACCATACAATCTAAATGACTAGTAAAAAGCATCAATTTATGATAAGTATCAAACAACTTATGTTTTTCACATTGTCAAGATTAAAAAAGTTGTACAAGTTAACTAAATTATAACTTTAGTTTAAATTATTATTATTATTATTATCATTAATAAGAATATTAATTAAGGAGATTCACTTCTATTTTACCATGGAGATTCTTAACCTATAAATAGGTTTTGTTACAATACCATGGTTTATCAATAGCACATGTCAACCCAACTATAATTCATTTTATTTTATAATATTCTTTTTAATTAAATTGAAAAGAAAAAAGGGCATAACTACCTTTGAAATGAATCTCAACCATCTATTTCTAACTACTGCTAAAAATATTCCATGAATATTCATAAAACTAAATCCTTGTTATTCACTTATTAATTATTGCAAACTAACTTAAAATTGTGAAAGCCTTATTTCAAATAAACACACTGCCTAATGATTAACATAAGAGATAAAATATAAACATAAAATGTCAATACACTTTAAAATTAAAATACCAATATTATAAACATATTTATTAAAAAATATATATATAATAAACACATTATAAAACAAGAAAAATCAACGTAAATTATATACTTAAAATTATCATTGAAAATAATATTAATTTTTGAATTGTTTATTTTATAATTTATCATGGGAAGATGTTGTCATATGACATTATACTAGCACAACCACATAAATTAAATAGTTGGTAAACACTTATAAGCATCAATCCATGATAAACATAATATCAAACTTCATGATACATGCCAAGATTTAAAAAAATAAAAAAAAATCATAAAATTAATTAAATTATAACTTTATTTTAAATAATAATTAATTATTATTAACTGTAAAACGAATTAATTGTGATTTACACATATTATAAAAACAAAAAAATATGTAACAAGATTTTAACTATGAAGATTCATCCCCATATTTCCATAGAGATTTTTAATCTATAAATAAGCTTTGTTACAATATCATGGGCCAATATCATGGCTTATCAATACCACATGTTCAAAAAATCATTACTCATTTTATATGACAATTTTCTTGAATTAATCAATTTAATTAAAATAATAAAAATGATAGAAGTACTTTTGATATAAATGCTAATCTCTTTTTCTTTTTGTAAGCTTGGTAGTTCCTTTTTGTATTAATATTTCCTGAAAATAAGTATATCTTTAACAAAAAATGTAGGTGGCCTCAACCTGCCCGCAGGAAACCAGGTCTATTGGCCACCTATCTGCATCAAATGTTGTCCAAAATTTAAAGAGAGTTTTCATTACCATCTAAGCTACATTGACAACTTTATCTACTATAAAATTCACATTAAAACAGTAAATGCTAACCGAAATATAAATAAAATTTTACTTGAAGACCTACTTCATTCATCTTATGAGTCCACCGAGGCTGGGGATTTTGTGCTGGAGCCTGGGATTTCGCTTCTCTTCATATCATGAATGCTCTGTTCAATCCTGTTTACTATGAGGTTGTTTCGGTACAGTTGCATTTGGACAGATTGGATCTCCCTTTGCAGATCCTTCATGCTTGGCTCAGTTGGTCTGGCATCCTCTGGTTCCCCTCTTTACTTATAGGTGTTCATTGCTCATGCCAGGATATTCTTCATAAATTATTACTATTGAATTGTTTGAAGGAACAGTGTTTGACGTCCTCTGGTATTCCCGGGGTATTTAACCATCATTTCCCATTCCTCAGCCTCGATCTATTGATTTTATATATTGTCGTTTAGCTCTCTCTCCCATTCGGAAATTATTTCTTTCACCTCCGAAAATGTTCCTACCACGTATGCATTGATCAGGTTCTGCATACTCTCCTTCCCGGTCTTCCTTCCTCTTTTACTTGGTCCTCTGTTGGAAGTCGCTTCCAACCCTTTCGTCTTTTTTCGACTTTGCCCATTCCTCTGTTTCCTCTCTTTCTCACTTCATTACCTTCCTTTTCCATTTCACTCTGCTTCTAGCTTACTTCCTCCTTTTCAAGATGGCTCACCTGTTCCTGGTTGGAGCATGGGATGATTTCCAAGACTCCAGAATTCTCTGCACTCTGCTTGTTATATTACCTAAAACAGAAACCAGGGAAATATCCTTATAAGTCAATATCAATTTAAACAGAGTAAACACAGGCTTCCCCCTTCCCGATTGGGGTTTCTCTAGCACGAGTTTTTACCATCGCTCCTGCTGGAGAATTGTAATATCCCCATTGATGCTCAGGTTCTCCCCTCCCTCCTGAGAGAAATTGAGGCTTCTGACCTCCTCTTCATTCCAGTGGTTCTCCATTGAAATTTGAAGAACCTAGTTTCCCAGTGCCCATGGGGTCTCTCTGCTTCTCCTCCTGACTGTAATTGCTTCCCTCCCCTGAGTATCACCACCCCAACGGATGAGGGGATGCTTCTCATAATGGATAATTGGAATTGAAGCCCTACCCTGGGTCGCGACAGAGGGGCAGGACATATATTTTCTTAGTGTTATATCCCTACCCCGATTGCTACCCCAATTACTGCCTTTGATCCCGCAGCCTTCGACCAGGTCTAGGCTCGGCTCAGGTTGGAGAATAAGCAGCCTTGCCGCTAGATCAAAGAAGGTGTCTGACCCTCCACACTTAACTATGACTCCTTCCTTCCTAGGCCACAAACTCCACCATAACGGTTCGATAGGTTTGATTCTACCACCATTGTGGAAACCCCAAAGGACATCCCAGTGAGCCACAATACCTTGAGACCTATCTACCCTAAGACCAATACCAGTGTTCCTGAACCCCCTTCCCCCAGTGGAATTCTAGATGAGTTCGCTCCAGGTTAACAAGCTAGAACCCTAAGAGAAACAAAAGGTCTCTACTATGGCTTCTTTCAGGGGTTTCATTTCCATTAACCAACATTCCTCTTTAAAATCATATTTGCCATACAATTGAGAATGGGAGATAAGAGAACATACCAGTTTTTGCTGACAAAAACCAATTGCAGCTCAACGTCCTCCAACCCACCACTTCCACCACCTTTAGCAGCACGTCCTGACTTCTCACTCTGCATGCAAATGCCTCCTCTCCTAACTGTCTTACCTTTTAGTTTCCTTGGCCAGCTACCCACCTACCATCTAAAGGACTCTCCACGTGCCTTCATCCTCCTTCCGCTGCCCATTCCCTCGTTTGATTTTCTTGGGATGGGGTTTCCCTAACATCGCCATAATTGTCCTTCATAACTCCTCTCTTACCATTGGCTGCTCTTGCCATGAGCTTGCTCCATCCACATTGCCACTTGCCAACTTCCATTGCCTTCACTCTACCGCACTTAACACCTGGTCTCCTTCTCTCCCCTTAGCCCTCATCCAAATCTGCCTCTGCCCTGTACTACCTGCTGCTTCACTTCCCTTCACCTACTCTCGTGGCCTCATGTCATATGCTTCTTCCTCTTTCCTTCGGGCCAACTGGGTGACTGATCACCCCTCGGACCCCCCTTGTCATATGTCCCACCTCCCCTTCCTTTACTGCATCGCACCTTTTGCACTATGATCGGGGGTTTCCTCCCTTCTCCTTGTCAGTTCTTAGGATTTCCTCTAAACTTCCCATGCCTTCCATTTGGCTTAACTCCTCTCCCTTTATATGAAGGTTGTTGCCTGCCTGCCCGCACCCCCAGTTGCCTAGGTTGTCTACAACGAGCATGCTAGGAACAATGTATTCTATCCTTCGAATTAGATTTCTTATTTCTTGGACTAGCCGTGCCGTCCTCTAACTTTGGCTTATCTTCTCCCATGTAGTTCCTTACTGAATTTTTTTCACCATTTCTATTGCCATCTTTGAGTCTCCCTCCACCTCAAGTCTCTAAAAGCTTTCCCTCTTTGTGATTTCCAACCCCTGCTTCAGCGCATAGAGCTCAGCTTCATTATTGCTCACAGTGTCACAATCCATAGCAAACAAACGGATAGTGTTGCCTTTGTCATCTCTGAACACTCCTCCAGATCCTGTCGCCCCCAGGTTCCCTTTCGTAGCTCCGTCAAAGTTGAGTTTAATGAAGTCTTTCTGAGGCTGCATGAAAATTATTGAAGACTCACAGTGAGGGGATTTCTGTTTCCACGAGTTAGGATTCAGCATGTTGGGTTTTAGGCTTAGCCCTGCCATTATTAGTCCTTCCTGGGGATTGGTTTCCCAGTCCTCTGTGTACCAGTTCTCAGCTAAGATCGTTTCTCTTATATTCTAGATTATCATTCCCCATAATTATGTTGTTGTTCTCTTTTCCCCTTTGAAGATTCTTTTGTTTCTTTCCTTCTAGACCTCCCAGAATAAGAATCCTAATGATATCTGCCAAGCACGATTCAGAATGGGGTTCTGGTAAGGCTTTCTTCTCCATTTTTCCATTGTTGCTTTCATGCTTGTTTGATCCTTGTCACTAACACTGAAGAGTTGTTCATGGTTTTTCCAGAGGATTTCGTTGTAGCTGCAGGTTTTTGTTAGACGTTCGAGTGCCATCCATAGGCACTACAGGCCGATGGTCCCTGCAGACCTTTTATCTGGTGTTGATCCCAAGTGAGTGCTCTACCATGCCGAGTTATCCACAGGAAGAAAGCAATTTTTGGCCATGATTTATCTTGCCATATTCTATCCCATATAGGTGGCCCTTGTTGTGGGTGGTGTGCTACTTGTAGGTGGTAGCCTTCTTGAATGGTGAACATCCCTTTGATTTTGTACCCCCACCTTATTATATCTGGACCTTTCGAGATTGCAATTTTCTGGGTTTCCATCTCTTTCTCATATGTTTCCCACTGGGTGGATTCAGGAGCACCTAGCCAGTCTTGTTTCTACTTCCATTTTCTCCAATGTTCTCCCGTGTCTGGGCTCCAAAAAAATTTCACTGTCTGTTTTGCAGGGTTATTGGTGAATTGACATATTTCCCCCAGATCAGGTCTATTATGTAGTTTTTCTCTCTGCTGCCATGCCTCATTCCAGAAATTTTCTTTGTCTCCTTCCCTTATTTCCCAGAAGTTGTGAGTTGTTATAATTTCTCTATTTTCTGATGCTAAATTCCATATGGACAATCCCTTGATGTTTTCCTGGACTCTTAGCCTTCCTTCGATCGATCTTGGCATTCCATATTTCCTTACATAGATCTGTTCCTCCCTGAACCCATCACCACCATAACTTGGCCCCCATGACCTGGTTGAGAATATTTGGGTCTCTGAGACCCAACCCTCCTTTTTTTAATGGCTTGCTTAGCCAGTTCCATGATAGCAGGGCCCATTTTTTATTTTTTTTTGGTCCTTGCCACATAAATTTTTTAAAGATGTCAATCATCCCTTGACACACCGTTTTGGGGATAGCTTGACTGGATAGTTAGTAGATCGGAATTGACTGAAGCACAACTTTCAACAATATAACGTGGCTTGGCATATTCAGTGATCTAAAGGTCCAATTCTGCAATCTCCCTTGAATTTTTGCCAACAGATTCTTCCAGTTCACCACTCTGGTTTGGTGGAGACTTAGCGGAATTCCTAAATATTTCGAAGGGAGATTGCCAATGTGAAATCCCATAATTCTTGCTAGGAAGGCTTGAGATGGGGTTTTAGTATGAAGAAAAAGATATTCGACTTATCCTTATTGATCTTTGTCCTAGAGGCACTCGTGAAGTCATTTAGGATTTCCATCAGGCCTCTAGCTTCCTTGAGGGTTGCTTGCCCAAACACCATTTTTTCACCAAAACAATTGTTGATGTGTTAACAAAAAATCATTGCCCCACATTCTGAGACTTGTAAATTGATCACCTTGCACTTTTTCTTTTACATACCTTCCTAATATTTCAGCAACCAATATAAACAGGAATTGGGACGTTGGATCACCTCGTCTAAGCCCCTTGATTGCATTGAATGCCTAAGTAGGATACCCATTAGGGAGGATTAAGAATACCGAGGTTCAGATCATCGACGTTATCCAACTTATCCATCTTGAATCAAAGCCAAACACCTTTAGGGTACCCTGTAAATACTTCCAGCTCAGACAGTCATAGGCTTTCAATAAGTCTAGTTTTACCAACATCCCTTTAGATTCTTTGCTCTTCAAGGAGTGTATTTCCTCTTGAGCCGTAACAATTCTGTCCACTATTTGTCTCCCTTTGACAAATCTTTTTTGTTCTTGAGAGATTAAGCCATGTAGGATAGGTTTGAAGCGATTCACCATGATTGTGGCCATGATTTTATATATTACATTGTAGATAACTATTGGTATGAAACCTTGCAGTTCTTCCGAGTGGTCATTTTTAGGGATGAGGGCAAGGAAGGTGGAATTTAGGGCCGGATGCATTCTTTTATTGCATCAGGACTCCTCCATGATTTCCACAATATCGTCTCCCATGAACGACCACGTAGCCTGAAAGAACTCGATTGTGAACCCATATGGGCCTGGTGCTTTGTTTTTTTCAAGGCCTTTGATTACTTCTTCCACCTCGAACTTGGTGATTTCCCTTAAGAGGGCCAGGTTCTAATCCCTTCTCACTAATTTGGGAATATGCCAATTTATTCTAGATATATTCTCCATCCTATCTATGTTGGGTTCTATCATCAAGTTTTGAAAATGGTGAACTAGCAAGTTCTCCATATCTTCCTTTTGGATAAGGTGATTTCCTTCCTAGTCCACTAGGGAGAAGATCCTATTATGTTGCTTGTATTGAATCATCACTTTGTGAAAAAATCTAGAATTTCATTCACCTTCCTTCAACCACTGGATTCTTTATTTCTATTTCCACAGGATCTCTTCTTGTTGCCTCCTTTCCTCTAATTTATTTAGTACTTTCCCTTCTGCCTCTACTAGGGTTTCAAATCTTCCTTCATTAATTATTTGTTGTTGCATTTTCCTCATATTAGCCTGAATCAATTTGTGTTCCCGGTGTATGTTACCAAAATCTTCCTTGTTCCATTATTTTATTTTACCTTTAATATCTTTGAGCTGGAGTTGGAAAGTGTACATTAGGTTTCTACCTTCTTTCTCACTTTCTTTCCACCATTCCTCGAGTTTTCTAATGAAGGTTGGGTCTCTTAAGAAAAAGGCTTCAAACCTGAAGGGTCTCTTTGTTTGCCCTTGTTTCATATCCACTTCTAATCTAATCGGCCAGTGATCTAAGCCCAAGCATGGTAGGATGGATGATGCAGAGAGATTTTGGGGGTTAACCAAAATCCCTTTTCTTTACAAAAACTGATCTTTAGGCCTGTGGGTTATGGCCCATTAAGCCTATCGAAAGTGTTTTGAGGCTATAATCCTTTAAAATCATGGACTTTAACACTTTATCGGATTTCTTTATAAAAATTGGGACCACAATGTTTATCAAAATAGATGAGAACAAGGGAATGCACACGGAAACCCCGCCGTAACACAAAATTTGGACTTCAAATTCATTAAATCTACGTCTAGAATTATCGTCGGGTCCGCACCTTCTACAGTGCTATATCATCCCTTCGCCGATCTCTGAACTTTGATTGTCAGTAATCGGTGTTATCAGAGTTTTGACATATCACATAATCGGCCGTCAGAGTATCCATCGCATTGCTGCTATCTCTTGAACTCTGATCACCCCGCTTTCTGATCGTCGATCAGTACTTCACTATCGGCGTATCGGCGTTCCGCCATTCCACTATCGTTGGTCCTTTGAATCTCCATATTGTGATTAGCGATTAGATCACAATCGTTGATCCTGGATCTGATCTGACAATTGTCGTTCAATCGCAAATTGCTATCGCATCATCGTTTCGATATCATTTCAATGATTCCGCTGATGCGATATGAGCTATCCACTCCTCTGCGACTGGATCTAGACCGTTGACCCATAAGATCTAATGGCTCTTGTACGTTCTCTAATTCATTCCTCTTCACTTGGTCTCATTTGCCTTTGATGGAATCTGTGCTTTCCGCAGGTTTCCTCTGCCATCCTCTGTCTAAACACACGATAACTCCATACATATAACAATCACTCGCTATCTTTGGATCGCCATCGATCCATTCAGTGATCGATGGTCGATCAAAACCACAACACTAACACATTCAAGTTATCTATGGAATACACACAGCGCATGAATTCAACACTTGAACACATTTATATATTATACATGATATGATTACAGATCTAAGGCGTTTCAACCTTAGAACGAGTTCTCCCTCGACTACATTTTAACACTCAGGTTTACAAATCAAGTCTATCACTCTCTCTATTACTCTCTCTACCACTTTGAACATGCAGGTTCAACACATATATATATATATATATCACATTGGATCGGATCACTGAAAGGATCTGATCAATCCTCTAACAAACCACTCCATAATGCATACATGGAAGATTACATTAAATAAAGTCTTCGAGAGACTTTATCCATTCCATCATTTAAGCTCTATTTTAAACAGAAAGTCCCCTTGTTTAGCTCGATGGTCCACGTCTGCTTTGGATTCCTTTGTTTGATTAGGGGGGGTTAGATTCTCCTGCATCAGACTCCCGAGGCACAAAAATTTATGACCTCCTGGTCATATGCTTCTCCTTGTCCTTAGCAATTCTACCCACTGTTTCAGTGGAACTACTTTTATGATCTTTGTGAGCTGCAACCAACCTCTGTAGTAACAGTCTTCCTCTGTTACATGATACCTCACCAAGCCCTCCTCACTCGGTCTTTTGGCATCCTTCTAGTTCTCTTCTCTGGAACCAATTGAGCACTCCTTGCTCTAGGTTTGCTGCAAGTCGTCTCACCTTCTACTGCCGCTATCTGCACGATAGTAAGACCATAAACTCTCCAGCTTTAAACAACTGTACCTCCTCTCCTTCTGCTTGCACTCCTTCTTCCTTCTTGTAGGAAAACTTTCCCTGCTCTAATATCGCTTGATGCAAAGAGATTTTGGGGGTTAACCAAAATCCCTTTGCTTTACAAAATTCGATCTTGAGGCTTGTGGGTTATGGCCCACAAAGCATATCAAAAGTTTTTTGAGGCTATAAGCCTTTAAAATCATGGACGTTAACGCTTTATCGGATTTCTTTATAAAAATCAAGACCACAATGTTTATTGAATTAAAACGATCACAAGGGAATGCACACGGAAACCCCGCTGGAACACAAAATTCGGACTTCAAATTCATTAAACCTGCGTCTAGAATTATCATTGGGTCCACATCTTCCAGAGCGCTGTACCGTCCCTTCTCCGATCTTCGAACTCTGATTATCAGTAATTGGTGATATCGTAGTTTCGGCATATCGCATAATCGGCTGTCGGTGTATCCATTGCACTGCCACTATCTCTTAAACTCCGATCACCTTGACTTCCGATCACCGATCGGTACTGCGCTATCGGTGTATCGACATTCTGCCATTCCACTATCATTGGTCCTTTGACTCTCCATATTGTGATTAGCGATTTGATCGCAACCGTCAATCCTGGATCTGATCCGACTGTTGTCATTCAATCGCAACTCGCTATTGCATCATCGTTCCGCTCCGTTCCAATATTGTTTCAATGATTCCACCGATGCGATATGAGATCTCCGCTCCTCTGTGATTGGATTTGGACCATTGATCCATAAGATCTAATAGCTCCTGTACATTCTCTCATTCATTCCTCTTCAGTTTGTCTCATTTTCCTTTGATCGAATCTATACTTTCCACAGGTTTCCTTAGCGATCCTTTGTTTAAACACATGAAAACTCCATACATATAACAATCACTCACTATCTTTGGATTTCCATCGATCCATTCAGTGATCGATGGTCGATCAAAACCCCATCACTAACACATTCAAGTTATCTATGGAATACACACATCGCACGAATTCAACACTTGAACACATTTATATATTATACACGATATGGTTACAGATCTAAGGCATTTCAACCATAGGACAAGTTCTCCCTTGACTACATTTTAACACTCAGGTTTACAAATCAAGTCTATCACTCTCTTTATTACTCTCTCTACCACTTTGAACACACAAGTTCAACACATATATAAATCACATTGGATCGAATCACTGAAA
The DNA here is from genome assembly GCA_031772625.1 of Pinus tabuliformis. Taxonomy (NCBI): domain Eukaryota; kingdom Viridiplantae; phylum Streptophyta; class Pinopsida; order Pinales; family Pinaceae; genus Pinus; species Pinus tabuliformis. Next base: position 1,145,650,122 of record CM062813.1, on the reverse strand, counting down.
GGATTCGATCAATCCTCTAACAAACCACTCCATAATGCATACATGGAAGATTACATTAAATAAAGTATTCGAGACACTTTATCCATTCCATCATTTAGGCTCTGTTTTAAACAGAAAGTCACCTTGTTTAGCTCGATGTTCCATGTCCACTTTGGATTCCTTTGTTTGATTAGGGGAGGTTAGATGCTTCTGCATCAATGGATGCCTCATAGTAAACATCTTTGCTGATGAGATTTTATGTTGCCAAAAATATGTCAAGGCGAGACGCAATTTGCCTATTTCCTCCTCAACTATTGTTTCATTTATACCTTCCATTAATTGTTGGGATGTCCACCAGGCGATGCTCTTCTTGGATATCCCTGAAATGTTCCATTTCTAGCTCCTCCCTTCTAATTCCTCCTTTTTTCTCCTCTAATGATGTTATTAGGTTGAAGTCTCCTACTATCAACCATAGCTTTTCGTCATGAATTTGGTTTAGGTTCTTTATACTTTGTAGGAATTGTTTCTTTCTCAATTGGGATGTGCGGGCCATAAACTGTTGATATCATGAACCAATCTTCAGTTCCTATGAGGTGGAACTGACCTATGAGGATGTGTTTCATGCCTATCCAATAATTTTCTTTTACTTTTGTTGGGTTCCACAAAATTTCTATCCCTCCTGCACTTCCTTTTTCATCTGTTGCCACTGCCTCATACCTTGGTTTCATCTTGCTCAGGATCTCTTCTAGTTTTTCTCTTGTGATCTTAGTTTCTTGGAGAAGCATGATTTGTGGTTTTTATTTTTTCAATTGCTCCATTAAGTATATATTTTTTCCTCAACTATTTAGGCCTCTTATGTTCCAGAATATTACTATCATTGATAAAATTTATTAAGTTGTTGGTATACCATTGATAGCGGTACCACCCTACCTGTTTTCACCAACATTTCTCCCATTATCTCTATTGATTCCTGTAGGTTTCTCTGACCTCTTTTCTTCATACCTTTTTCTTTGTTTTGGTACTCTTGGGGGTTTTCCTAGTGCATTCCCAGTTGTTATGCGATCTCGACTTGTCCTTGTCCTTGCTTAGCTTGATATTTTTGAAAAGTCTCTTTGTACAGTTTCATTTGGTCTTCCGGAATGAATCTTTCATCTAAGTGTCTCCATTCATTCAACAATTTCTTAAGGACTTCTTCTTCAATACTGAGCTCCTCTCCCTTGCTTGGGTTGATTTCCATTATAGTGGTTTCCATCCCTACCTGTTCATCTTTGTCTGTGAGGTCTCTTTGAGTTTTCCACTTAGGTGTTATTTTTTCTTGACTGGAACTGCTCTCTTTTCATTTTTCCTAGAAATCCATGGGTTGGGTCTCATTTTCTACTTCTTCTTCCACCTGTAGTACTTCATATCTGTTTTTACTACTCGACTGAGCTTAGTTTTCTTTTTCTGGGTTATGGAGTCCCTTTGGTGTCCTCCTCTTGTTTTTAACTTCTTGGAACCCCTCATTTTCATCCAGTGGGCTCTTTGGTTGTTTATCATTGTTCTTTATCTCTTCCTGGTTCAGTGGGCATTCCTTGAATAAATGGCCATATTCATGGCACCTTCGGCATCTGAACAAAATATGCTCATAGTCTAGGGTCTGCTACCATATAGCCTCACGGTATTCTAGCTCTATTGATTCGGGTATGGGTTCTGCTATGTTCATATACACACATATTCTTGCATAGGATGTATAACAGCCTATTTTTGTTGTTTCTGCTATTTTTACAAATATTCCTATAGTGTTATCGATTCCATCTAATATTTCAGGATCCCACAAGTCCATTCGGAGGCCAAATAGTCGTACCCATACAAGGGTTGCTAGGAATTTCTCTTTGTCAAGGTCATAGCATTCCTCCCAATATTGCATGAACAAACCAACATTATAATGGAAATAGGGGCCATGTTCAAATACTCTTTCTTTATCTTGTAGGTTTGAGAAGATTATCGTACAAAAGCCTCTCGCTCCTAAGTTGAGTTTGATATGGCCTTTGGGTTTCCATTTCTGTTGTATCCACTTGATGAGGTATTTCTCCATCGGCCACACTCCTATGAACTTGCAAATCATCACGTGGTCCTTCACGAAGCTTCTATATCTTTCCAATTTGTTCATCGAGATAGCAAATCTTGGTTTCTCCACTGCACATGGTAGGCATTTTCCACAAGACTTACTCTCAGGCTAGAGGAATTGTTTGTTTCCACACTTAGAGTTTTACTTCACCACAAATTGGTGACTCCACTAGGGAAACCAATCCTTCTGTTTGCTTGCTTGTAATTTCATGGTTTTGTGTGAACTTTTCTAGTTTTTCCATTTCCCTATAGTTTTGCCTGCTTTGCTTTCTTTACTCCTCTGGGTTTGAAATTCACAATAGCAAGTCTGGTCTCAACTTTTGAAAATTTTTATTTTTTTCTTTGCATCCTCACTCAGAGCGCTTATTTTGCTAACAATCGCACTGATCAACGCAATATGCTCAGAAATAGCCGCGCCAACCCCATTCTGGCACTTGTTGTCAGTTAGGCAGTTGTGCTGATGCCTATAAGTGAAGATTAGGGCTCACCCAAGATCTTGGCTAGTGTGTCTTGCTCTCTTGATTTCTGCCTTGTGGCTCATTTAGACTGTGTTCTCCCTGACTAGAAAGCTTCTTTTCACTTGGTTTATTTTCTTGTTGACGTGCCTTCTTTTACTTGACTTCTTGAGTCTATGGATGGTTTGTAACCCTAGGTCATCTAGGTTTTCATCCATTCAATTGATTGTGAACTCAATGAGTCAAGTTGTTGGTGAATTTACTCCTTACATTTCGTTTATAGTCCTCTTATTGCTTTGGTCTCCATTACACAAATTTGAAAAGTTTTTTTTGCTTGTCTAAACGTCTCTTTTCCAACATAGATCACATTTCTTGTCTTTTTTTTGGTAGAGTCGTTGCATCATTAGTTTGAAAGAGATTCTCTTTTTGTGTTTTCCATTTGCTTGAGAATCGATTGTCTCGAAAAAATTTCATTGAAGTGTTTTATGAGAAATTCATTTTGTCATTTCATGAAAAGTACATAATTCTAGTTTGTTGTGTCAATATGTTACGTTAGTTACCATCATTGAAGACTAGGATTGCATTTTTCATTTGAAAATAAAAAGGAATTCTCTTTACTTTTGAAAGGACTATTTGGAGTGTACTTGCTAGGAAACTAGGAATTGGAATGAATTTTTCATTAGTTTATTTTTTCAAAAAGTGAAGTACTAAAAAATCAGTTTGCTTTCGGTTGCTTGGTTGTTTACATTTGATTGTGTTTTCTACCCCCTATAGTGTATATAATTCATCGAATTGAAACTGTCTTGTCTCACTTAGTTGCATTTAGGACTTTTCCGGTCACACCGCTAAGGCCTGAAAACCGTGACATAATTCAAGATAAACTTTATAATGAACTCAATTAACCTAAGGTGCATTTGAAACCTAACGATCACATCTAGAAGTTCTAGGCTAGAGACGTGTTCCAGTGTCTTTAAACCTAGCAGTTCTCGTTAGCTTCCGCACTAGACAGTGCTAGTACGGACTTGTGCTTCTCGTACCTTCAAGTATATAAAGGGAGACCCCTCTAGGATGCAATCCTTTATTCATAGGAAGCTGAATCTACCTCCTTGCAAACGTGATACATCAAACACAACATTTAGGGAAATTGCCTACCCATACTTATCGGTTTGCCGAGAGGTATTCTGTAATTCATGATTGCCTGGTAATCTTTTTTACCTACATCATCCAGAGTAGTCATTTGATCTTTTTGACTCATTAAACTTAAATGATCATTCGAGCTTTTGTCCTTTCAAGCTCATTTTCAATCAAAATTGATAGAATCATCTTTGCTTCTTTCTTGACTCTTAAAACATGAAAGAGCACCAGTTCATTTATGCATCTTAAAAAATTTTCCCACGATCTTATAACATCTTGTCAGTATTTTCCAGACAAAATCATGAGTTTTCCTTAAAGTACATTTTAAAGCCTTGAAATGTATCTCCCTTTTCTTGTTAACTAAGACGAGGTCATCGTGGTTGAACCATCTGGTTCACTTAGTTCCTCTTCCTCTCCTCCGTCTGAAAGATTGTCTGAGCAGCCTTTTCCTAAATTACCAGAGTCACTCGAGGACCAAGGTGTTGAACTCGAAATTGTTCTGAGCATTCAACCTTTGTCATCGCCTCCTCCACCTACTTCAGATACTGGATCACCTTTTGATATTGGCCCGGAATCTCCAGAAAATCTCGTCCAGACTCCTGAGAGTTCGCCAACTACTGAAGGTTAGCTTGGACTGGTTATATATCCTTCGAATCCTTTGTTCGACCCTATTGTGATATCACTGCAGTGGTTGCACAATCCGTATGATCAGTCAGGTGTTACTTTGGAATTATCCCCTTGTACATCTTTGGTCGTTCGTCATCTCTTGTTTCCACATATCGAACCCAAAGGCGAAGCTCGAATTACCTCTCTGAATCAATTAGGAATTTCTACTCCACACACTATCGAAGAGGAAGAACATAAATTTCCTCATGAAGGTTTCCCCTACACGGGGAGCATTCCCATCAGTGTGTATCTGGATTTTCCTCCTAATTATGTGACTTTAGCACAATTGGTCTCAGGTACACCTAGTGCCTCATCACTTTATCACAACCATGTTTGGGCGTATGGCGCTATGCCTACCACAGGTCCACTCATTTAGAACCTGACCTCCCAACAAATGATTCTTTCTGTAGTTACCTCAGTCCTGGTTCAACCCACCATTCCAAACCGTCTTGTCTCATTTGTCCAAGTCACCCACCTGGTTCAACCGACGATCTCAAGGCATGTTGTTGTCAGTTCTTCGACCCCTCCAGTAAGTGGACAAGTTGTACCACCGTCTAGGGGGCTAAATATGAGTATTTCTATGGTGTCAAGAACAACAAATGTGAGTAGCTCACAAGCTCACATGGTTGGGATGAACCAACCTTCTTCTGGTGCAATCCAAAATCTTGTTGGTCATGCTGGATCGAGCAATGTCCAGTACCAATAGGTCCAAAATCTTGTTGGTCTGTCTGGGTCAGAAAATTTCCAATATCAACAGCACTATGAGGCTCTGGTTCAGTACCAAGCTTCTTATGTTCCATATGGTTCCCAAGGAATGGTCAATCTACCTTACGTCCTTCAGCCTGAATAGTATGTTTAGCCTAGTCTCTCCACTTTTCCTGGTGGCTATGGCCAAATAAAATTCGGAAATTTTCAAGGTCTTAATCCAGGAACTCTTCAAGTACCCTTGCAGCAGCAAGGACAACCTCTGCAGCAACAAGGGCAACCTTTGTTGCAGCAAGGGCCATCCGCGCAACAGTAGGGGTAGATGATGTTGCAGCAATGGAAACTGCAACAACCTGCAGGGGCAACCCTCGCAAAAGTTGCAACAAACCATGAAGTCGCAGATGCAGTATGCTCAGAAAACCTCCTGGCCTATGTCTTTGCAAGGCCAACCTCTGCAGCTGCAGGGATAGCCTTTACAGCCACAAGGTCAACCCTTGCAGTAGCAGAGCCAACTTGGGCAGTTGCAACCCTTATATACATATCAACAGGGTCAACCCTTGCAAGGACAAGGTCAGGGTCAAGTCCTACAGGAGTAGGTCCAAAATCCCTATGTCTAAGGACAACAAGTGAAAAATCCTTATGTCAAAGGACAGCAGGTCCAAAATCCTCTTATTCAGGGGTAGTAGGTTCAAAACCCGTATGTTCAGGAACAACAGGTGCAATATCCATATGTCCAAGGTCAATAGGCTCAACAACCTTCTAACTCGTATGTTTCTTATCAGCAACCTATGGTCGAACAGTTTCAAGGCTTTTAAGCTCAAATTCCTCGCTACGGGCAAGGTAACCTATAGTGGGGGTAAAATCAAATACCATATGGCCAAAGCCCTCCACTATGGGGACAAAATCCTTACTAGCAGGGATGGACTCCTTTGGTTGGACCCGCTTATTGACCTCCCATGCCTTTCAATACTCAATTGCCGTTCTTGGCTACACTAGAGTTTCCAGATGTGTCTTGACTCACGAATGATCCAATTCTTTAATCACCATACTGGCCTTCAGTCCTATCCAAGATCCCAAGCGATTGTCCGAAGTTCGATGGAAAAGCAAAAGAAGATCCTCAAGCCCATGTGATGACATATCACCTTTGGTGCTCTTCGAATTCCTACGTTGATGATTCTATTCATCTCCATATTTTCCAATGAACCCTTATAGGTGCTGCAGCCAAGTGGTACATCGAGCTCCCTCAAAGTACTTATCATGACTTCAACTCTTTAGCCATGGCTTTCCTCATGCATTTCCAGTTGCCGGTTCTCTATGAAACTGGCACCTATTTGCTTACATCACTCAAGCAATATACTGCAACACATATCTCCCATCATATCCATGAATGGAAACGTAGACGTCTCCTGATCAAATTGAAGATTGTTGATTAGTTGCTAACCGAATGGTTTACCAAGTCATTCGTCACTCTAATTGCTCATGATATAGGTATGGATGGATGTGTTACCGTAGAACAAGCCATTGCTCGTGCCCAGTACTTACATCGCGTTTATTCTTAGTTTGGCACTTTGTATGAGTTGATACCTGATGCTCTGCGGCCATCATCCAATCCAATGGCATTAAAGTCACAGGCTACACCTACTATTAATGGAATAATTGATTCAGTGTCCCAGACCCCTGTGAAATCTTCTTCCAAATAGAAGTTGGTCTCAAACATTGCTTCCAATAGTCCCTCCCAAAATCCACCTGGCCCTGGTAAAACCTCAGAGGTCCACATCGTTTAGTCTACCACAGCAGACAAATCCTCGAAAGGTAAGAAGAAAGGCAAAGGGAAGGGTAAAGCTAATGCCCCAAAATAGGGTCCTCCTAAGTTATCTGCTGATGATTTTTCACAATGGAATCCTAAGTATTCGTGCCTCATTTGTGAGGAGCATCACTATACTAAGGATTGTCCTCGACATTCTGAAGTTAGTCATTTGCTCAAAGGGACCCAAGTTGTCTTGAGTGAGTCATTTCCATCTCAACAGACTCAAATGGTAGACCAGCCTCAATTGTATGCTTCCTCAAGATCACAAGTATTCATTATGAGTACGCCTATTAATGTGGCTACTATATCAAAAGATTATCAAACTCCTGCTTCGACAGCCAGGAAAGAGAAAGAGGCCAACCCTTCTTCTTCTGTGTGCCCCCCCCGAGTTCTATCCCTCTTCATATGGAGTGCCCTAACCTTGATTCTGCCATTTGACCTCCTTCTCGAGGTGTGCTAAGGAAGTTCTCATACAATCCCAATGCTCGAGCTGCTTAGCACTATAATATTGTTGAGGATTTAGCTCAGGTGCCGTCAACTTTGTCTGCTCTCAAGCTACTCCAAAGTTGTCCATCTTAGCGGAAATCATTACTGTTGGCTATTGGAGGTAATGATCCTACTGATTCTAATTTGATATGTTTTGATCTAGAGAACTGCTTTCCATTACTGCCTCATCAGATTTCCTTTCTCATTTGTTGGACACCTAATCCTCAATGGGTTAGTGTGGAAGCTGAATGGACAAAAGGAGTCCAAGAGACCTTGGGATGTGAAACCCAATGGTCACAACATGTACTATAAATGTAAATAATTTGTTAATAAAAATTGTACTCTCATGTTTTATCCTTCCTATTTGTTGCTACCCATGTGTGTTTAACATGGTATCAGTGCAGGTGATCTCCTGCCCTGCTCAAATATGAGCCACTTATTTTCTGTGGCCTTTCTTACATGCAAGTCCTTTACATTCATATGATTGTCAGTGCTGCTATTATGGAGGTAATGTACATTCTAGCAATCTAAAAATAGAGGCCTGGGTATTTTAAGAGTCTATCAACTCTGCAAAACTTTCCTGCCATTCTCAGTCTAACGCTCAGCCTATCGCTCTACCCATTTAGCCTGAAATTCTCCTTAAATAATCCTTGCTATGAAGCTTCCTACACTCTAGCTATATTAGGAGGTGCCTGACTGTCCCTGCAATTCTTGACCTATCACTCTGCAGTTTACCAAATATGCATCTGTTAGCATGCATGCAATTCTGAAATTAGTCAGAAATTTGTGGCGACCACAGTGCGTTTAAATACTATACCACTGCATATCACTCTGTTAGTCCACGATGTTGCATTAAATGATACCAGTCCTGCAACGGTGGGTTGCACCATGCACCGTTGTCGTTTGGGAGAGCGTTGTTTGGTGGGCAGAAATTTTCGATTGTGATTGTCACAGTCCCTGACAAACACCATTAGGGATCATCATTACATTTCATTTCGTAGAACGCCCCACATCTGAACCTGTTGATGGATAAAGCAGTGCTAAGAGCAGTAGTATCAGTTCCGTAACCTTGGCTGTACAGGTTCTCGTATCCGCACGCACCTCCTGATAAACTTCTTTGGAAATGAACACACTTATCGAGGGATCCCGAATAATGAATAGATCTCAAATGCTGGCCTGAAATGGTGCCATTTTCTACTTATAATTCTCGTTTTCATCTAATTTTCCTGCTATTCTCTGTTGTATTCCTTGTCTCCTATTTGAACGCTTGTTTTATCTCCTCAATGTTCGTTGTTATCTGCATTGATGAGTGTTGATGGTTAGATCACAGATTGGCATGCTAGTATAGAAGCATGGAATCCATCCCAATGGTATGATGCCCAACGATACGTTTGTGGGTGTTGGAGATGATGTGTTCAACACTTTTTTTAGTGTGATAGGAGCTAGAAAACATGTCCTGAGAGTTGTGTTCGTAGATCTAGAACCCACGATCATTGTCGAGGTTCGAACAGGGGCATACTGCCAGCTCTTTCATCCTGAACAGTTGATCTCGGGCAAAGAGGATGCTGCCAACAACTTCACTCACAGTTTAGCGTTGGACTTCTCTATGGGACCCATGTACATACCGTGTTAAACATTTTCGAAGACAGTGCGATGTTTAAGTTTGGAGAGACCATACATTCATCACTGTGTAAGATTTCAGGTACCATGATTGAAGGCGTTGAATGACTTGAGGTTGAATGTTGTAAGTAAACGTTCATGTGCATTGATATGCATGCTCTTTATATGTTGTGAGCTCCATATATTGTGTGTTTGCGTTGAAACAATGCTCTTTGTGTTTGTCATATCCCAAATGGGTCGTAGCATAACAAAAAAATCATACATACGAAACGTTTAATGTGATGGCATATGGATGGCGGTTATGTAATGCTTTCAGCACATGAATGGCCATATATGGCATATAAATTCGTAAGGACCGAGTTTTCAACTAAACAAAAGGCACCTATATCTGAGTTTTGGAACAATTTACTTTTGTAGTAGTTGAGGGCAATACTAGCAGGAAAGAGGACAAGTTTACTTCATCCAAGTTTTTGTTTGAATTGTCCTTTGTGGGCAGATTTTATCACTGTCAAGGAGTCAAATCTCCTTAATAATTGGCTGCATATACATCTGAAGCAGGGTCGAGTATTCTCTAATCTCCTGGAGGTGAACACCTGTGGAACAAGAGGGCTGCTATCTCTGTAAAAGATACATTTATTTACTTCCCTCAAGCTATATATTATTATTATTACATGGACTGATTTGCTAGAATTTATTTGTTGATATAACATTCTAGGTTTTCCTGAAACTATGCATGGTTGGAAGGCTCTTGAAAGGTCATGGTAAAATGCTATGGTATATATGACCAGCACTATACAGTTTGCTAAGTATTTGGACATGTAAGGAGGTCTATCACGGTTGTTTTAGTGTGCTAGAGACTCATCCCCATGCCTATGACTTGAGCAAGTGTTGGAGCAGAATTCTAGGTCTGAAAGTCCTTGCTGGAATTTACTCTCATTGCTTATCTTCATTGCCAGAAAGTGGCAAGATTAGAGAATATTGATTCGTAGCCCAGTAAAAACATATGAGCATTCAATTCCTTCCCATGACATGGTGTTATAATTATTGAAGTTTTGATAGCCATCATTTCTAATTTGAAAGTGAAGGAGTACTTGAAGGATCCAAGCAAGTTTGTAGTTGTTGCTGCCCCAGTGTGGCATTGTATTTAAAACTCATTATAGTGCATTGATTCCTTGATTTGACTGATGCATAAAGAGTTTGGTGGGTTGTTTGTAATCTTTTATGGAGAAAAGTTTAGTCGGTTGTATTGTCAGAACATATTGCTGGTCATGAGTAAACTCTCATTTTTTATGTAATGGATTATAATTGGTGCTTGTTGGTTGCACACTGATCATTTGCTAACATTTATAAAGGATATTATTGTATATTGTGAGTGGGTATTACTTTTCTGCATTAAGTAGTAGTTGTGATCAGTGTTTAAGGTGTAAATCTGACATTGAAGAAAAAATGGCCAGAATCAATGAAGTATTAGAGCTCCTAAAAACTCTCATATTGTCTACGAATCATGATACATTAAAAGTCAGCAAAGCTTCTCTCACAAACATTCAGGTCTGTCTACAAAATGCACAGGAAAAGATCGATTTTTTGCAGCTTGAATCTCAGCTACAGCAAGAAGAATTAAAACAGAGGATTTATTCTGAACATGTTTTTGTTCATAACATTGAGACTGCAACCCATCAGAAGCAAGTCAATAATGTTACAGTTGGTTCAGATTTAGTACCCAATAAAGCAGCAGTTGTACATGCAGATGCAGAAACTCAGTCTGCACTTCCCAAGCCCATCATTAGACCTTGGGAACAGCTTGTCCACAACAAGCACAGAATCGGTCTTGTATATGACAAGGACTTGTCCTTTCATATTCCAGACTAATCAAAGCCCATTCAGTTTCAAAGTGCTGGATTCATTCATGACAGTTCACCTGGTCCTCATGACAGCTCACATCTAGTTGTTCCAGATTTTTCCCCTCTTCCACAACAACAATAACAAATTGTGAAATGCCAACACTGTGACTGAGTTGGCCATTTGAAAAATCACAGTATTGATCTTCATCCATGTAAGCATTGTCATAAAACCACCCATTCTTCACACAGATGCTTCAGAAACAAACTTCCTACAAGAACAAAGATTCATCTTGGATGGATCGCTTCTTGGAAATGGGCATCAACAGCCAAGAATATATTCCAAATGCATGTCAGAACTTGTTCCAAAGTATTGAACAATCTTGCAGTTGAGTTTTCTCCATCATCCCACCTTGTATCTGACAGGGGGGGAAATGATGGTCATCTACAAGCTTCAAAGTCACATCAAGTGAGCCTAAGCCACAACCTGCCACACCAGTTTCAGAGTTGTAGCCAGAGACAAATATGCCCATGAACATGCCTTCAGTTGGTAATCTGGGACACTTCCTCTAGCAGAAGACTTCAACTTCTTGCCAGTTTCAGAAGAATTCCAGGAACAAAATTGAGAACACTTCCTCTAGCAGAAGACTCCAGCTTCTTGCCAGTTTTGGAAGAGTTCCCGGAATTGCATTAAGCATTCCAGAGTTGTTGGTCATCCTTAAACCATCAGAGGTTGATACTTCCCTTTTCAGGTTGAAGTTCTCCCTTTTATGCGAGGTGAGACCTCCCTTTCATGGTTGAAGGTTTCCCTCTTCAAAACAATAGCAGCACTTTCTCTAGCAGAAGACTTCAGCTTCTTCCCAGTTTTGGAAGAGCTTCGGGAACTACACTAAGTGTTCCAGTGTTGGTGGTCATCCTTAAACCACCACCCTTTATACCAACATTTCAAAGAGCACATTCAGCCTAGTGCTGCCATGCAAATTTGCATATTTTGTATTACAACTCTCTTCTTGGACTCATACATAACCCTTCAGATTAAGGGGGGGAATGTTGGACACCGAATCCTCAATGGGTTAGTGTGGAAGCCAAATGGACAAAAGGAGTCCAAGAGACCTTGGGATGTGAAACCCAATGGTCACAACATGTACTATAATGTAAATCATTTTTTAATAAAAATTGCACTCTCATGTTTTATCCTTCCTATTTGTTGCTACCCATGTTTGTTTAACATCATTCATGTAATCATCAATGAGAAAACCATTCATCGAACCATCATTGATGAAGGTGCTTCTACCTACATCATGTCAGTCGCTTGCTGGAATGTAATTGGTTCTCCTACTTTGAACCAGTCCCCTAACATGTTGGAAGCTTTTGACGGATGCAATTCGTGACCATTCGGTGTCTTACCGAACCTTGCCATTACTTTGGAGGGCAAGACAGTACATGTCGAGGTGGATATTGTTGACGGTAATCTCAATTATAATCTTCTACCTAGACAGAGCTGGACCCATGCCATGCATGCTATACCCTCCTCCCTGTTTTGCGTGATTCTTTTTCCCTATAAAGGGAAGATTGTCACAATCGACCAATTGTCCTTCTTTTTCTCTTCCTCCTTAGATGGCAATGTTCTGTATGTCAAGTACACCAGTGCTCCTTATGAGAGTGTGTGGGAAGGACTTTTAAAGATTCTTCCTTGATGGGAATTTTTCCGCTCCCACCTCTTCATGTTGCCTCTTTCAACATGATCTCAATCAAATCTGATATTTGGGTCATACCTTCACCAGATCTCATTGATTCCTAGGGTGAGGTTATGCCACTTAGTCCTGACAAAATCAATTATGTGGGAATTGTTTCGGCCTCAAGCTCTATATCCTCTGATTTTCCGGTTTCAAGAACATCTCAATCCCCGTGGCTTGGTGCTTCGGAATCTCATGATCCCATAGCCGAGAATTTCTTGCTGATGAGAGTATCATGGAAGTAATGTCTCTGAAGGAACAACCTTGGAACGATACTCATCATCATTCCTCATTCCTGCCTAGCCCAATAGTCATGTCTATGTGTCTTGAGAACTTCTCTTCTCTGTTGCCTATTGACGTGTCAATTTCACCTGCCATTGTCAAGATATTTCAACTAAGGGCACCTTTATCGCCTCACGAACTCAGGCTTTTTCTCCCTCCCCGAGTTTTTACCAATTTCCCATTCTTACAATGGGGTTGTCATCTAACTCGTAACCCTCCCTCGCCCAGGGGGCATGGGGGAAAATCCATAAATGAGTTCTACTCTTTTCTTTGGCTAATTCAATGCTTACTCTTCATCTCAATGGTAAAACCCTGGTGTTTGTCTGTGTTGATTGATTACCTGAGTCCGAGCATGGACTCTCTCAAAAATTAATATGCTTAGGTCATCTTGCATGTTTACCCGTGTACATTAGTGTGTCATTCATTTTTGTGCAGTGTGGTTTGGTGTGTTAGTTTTGAAACATCTTTCCTGTTTACTATGTTTTTCTCTACTTTGCAAATGTATGTGACTCCTCACATCGGTTTCGCTGATGGTGCTTGCCGTAGTACCCAAAATCTATCCTCCGCTGCATGGGTCATTTATGACCCTCATGGTGAGTTGATTGATCTTCAAGGTATTTGTTTAGGTCGCACAACTAATAACATTGTTGAATACAATGCAGTTATCAAATTGTTGTCAGAGGCCATTGCTATTGACATGCAGGAATTGGTTGTCAACCTGGATTCACAGCTTGTTCTCCGTCAACTTAACGAGCAATATTCTGCCAGAAACCCTCAGATATTGAGAACGTATCTATGTATTCATCTACTGGAGAAGAATTTTGATTACATTACATATCATCATATTCCTAGACACATGAATACATTGACAGATGCATTAGCTAATTATGTGTTGGATAGACATTTACGAAACATGTGAAACACCAAAACAAATTATTTGTACCATAGTAAGCAAGAAAATACAACGTATATATATATGGCGATAATGTTTGATACATCAAAACCCCAAGAAATAATATGTGTGTTCAAATAACATTCGCATCTCATAGGCCTCATATATCCGTGGCACAGAGGCCTAAAAAATGTAAATGTTGGACCTAGGAACTAATCAGCATGGTGATCATGGTAACATGAATCTTCTTGTGCTATAGGAGTCAACAACTGGTGGATCCGATCAGATACCCCCACGGTATGCGTCTAGTACTGACGTGGGATGTCTCCCACCTCGGACATACTCTGGATACCATGAGTCAACCCCTCAAGGTTCCTTGTGATCTCCTCCTCGTTGTCACTTCCTTCATGATAAGGAGCGACATCAAACTGGTGAGCGACGCACCTGGCTATCAGAGACATCCCGCAAGGATGCTCTGGTCCAACATCTGCATTGATAAAACAAAATGTTATAAACACATATATATAAAAAATAATTAAAAATAAAAATAAAAAATAAAAAATTGATTTTTTTACCTTCATCGTCGAAATCCTCCCCATCTAGAAGTGGCATATCTGGATCTTTGCTAGAAGTTGGTACCTTTGTATGGCCAATCCTCCACTACGATCAGTTGTCATCATATCCATGAGAAGAAGGTATGCTTGTAGGACATATGGTGGCCCCCGGTGATTCTAGGCATCAAACGACTTGAACGGACCATCGTGGGTCTCGTGGCATTGGCAACTGGTATTGGAACAGCAGAACCCGCTCTAGAAAGAAGGTCACAAGCACAAATCCAAAGCAAAATTTCTTCAAATTCCCCACCTTAGCTTTTAACAGCTAGCATTTCATGTTGATATTCGGTGTTGTACAGTCAATAGCATATATAAATTTTGACTTGTTGGTTTCATGCTCTGCTTGAGACCCAGCCACTCTGTTGATGGTCAACAATATCATTCTCAATGTAAGATCTCGGACAATGGCAATCTCGATCTTGCCACTCTTGGATTTAAGGGCCTCTGGGAAATGTTTGACAAGTAGCATGGATATGCTTGTCCCAATCAGTTGTGACCCATATAGGTTGACTGGTTACCCTCTCCGGGACAGTCCTATGATGAAATATATGTCTCAAGTTTCCAAATCGAGCTCCTGGTCACCAATGATAAAATTTTCCCGATTTATGTCCCAAAGACTAATCAGGTATCGAAGCATCTCAAGTTGAGCCCACATCCCTGGTGTGAGAAAGAACTTGAGGAGCCCATAGTTCCTCAAGGCATCCAAGCAGTTCAGATCAACCATTTCTTGGGTATCCACATCTTCGTGCTCACGTTCTTTCCAGTCTACCATTTTCGACGATTCTTTCCTACGAAAACCATGTATTCAAGTCAATAATAATTTTTGGCAACTGAAATTTGGATTCAAGCGGTGGATTTAATAGATAAAAATGATTTTTTATTTTTCACGGCATCAACACACCTGTTTTAAAAACAGTTTCGCTGACGATGCAGTTGGCCGTTTTAGCAACCCTCAGCCAGCACGATTTCGTGCCTGGAAATCACGCCGACCAAGGGTGAATTTTTTTTGCCAAAAACTCCCTAAGAAATCCAAAAAATGGATAAATTAGGAATAAATAGTATGGAAATGGAGCTTAATGAATTGGCTCTTACCTACAACTGACGGCTCGGTGAATGACCTCCCAAATCTCTCACAATCTGCTTCGGAACAATTAGGGAAAAAATGGGTAAAAACTTTTTCATACAAAGGAAAAATGGTAAATGGTAAAAATATTTACTTTTCCCTCCTTTTATTTAGTTTTTCATGAAATATTAGGGTTTTAAAGTATTTTTAACCTATTTTTCCTCAAGAAATGGATAATGCATTTCACCTTTTGCGCAGCAATAGGTGATGGATGTTTGACGATGGTACCGAGTCACATTTCAGCTCTTTTCTCGACTCGTAAAAATCAAATGAAAATATTGTCAAGTATTTTTCCCTTTTGACTCGTAAAAGAAAATAAAATGGGGGGTCCAGTTTCAAGCTCTTTTCCGACCCTTTAAACACAAAAATATTGCCGAGATATTGTCATTTTGATCTCGTTAACGGATGTGAAACGTCGTGGGCCCAATATACGTTTACCCCTTTTTCGGGCTGGGATGCATTATTTATGAGAAAAGGTACTCCTTGACTGAAATGGTCAAGCGGTTCTCTCAAGTATCGTTTTCTACCTTTTCAAGCTCGAGAGACAAAAATGTACGAAAAGGGACCATGTGGAGTTTTATTTTCTGTGTTCTTTTTCAAACTCTCTAAACATGAAAAAGATGTTGAGTTACGCCTTTGTTGGACTCATTAAAATATTAAACGACATCAGATTTGTCACCATGATGAACATGAGCTTCTCCTTCCTAGGGCTCATTAAACTTACTAGGTCGAATTCATCCAAATGTAGAAATTTTGAATAATTTAACACATATTCAACAGAGATTATCCTGATCATGTAATATTGTGGAATACATACACAATACATAAGCTCCTCTATGTTGATCATCAATATAGCAGCATCAATAACAATAAAACATCAAGAGCATTCACACATTAACACAGTATGTAACTTGGGGAAGGAGAAGCTCATGTTCATCATGGTGACAAATCCGATGTCGTTTAATATTTTAATGAGTCCGACAAAGGCGTAACTCAACATCTTTTTCATGTTTAGAGAGTTTGAAAAAGACACAGAAAAGAAAACTCCACATGGTCCCTTTTCGTACATTTTTGTCTCTTGAGCTTGAAAAGGTAGAAAACGATACTTGAGAGAACCGCTTGACCATTTCATTCAAGGAGTACCTTTTCTCGTAAATAGTGCATCCCAACCTGAAAAAGGGGTAAACGTGTATTGGGCCCACCATCAAGTCCAAAGGGGGAGATTGTTGGCATTATGATTCAAGTGTTGTCCTCGATGGCAACTCACTCAGAGGTTGGTACAGGTGCTCAGAGGCTGGTACAGGTGATGGCAACTTAATCAGAGGACAGATCTTAGTACAACATGCCAAGAAAGTTCATACACGCAGGTTCGTTAAGCCCAAGTCACGTATACAAGCAGGTTCACTATATACCAAGTCGCGTATACGCAGGTTCTCTATATATCAAGTCGCGTGTACACGCTGGTTGGCTTAAGTAAAAGCGCGTGTATGTGGAAAACTTATCTTTGGTCCACGGCGGTTATTCCTTGGAAGTTGTGCCTATGGTTTTGGACCTTGATGTCTCGACGAACGTGTTGATCCCTAGTTTTGAGGCTGATGGTATTGGGTTACTATGGTTTTGGACCGTGGTATTGTAAAGGGCCTAAGGCTATATAAGGAGAAGATCATTAGGCAAGTGGTGGCAAGCATTGTGTGTCTAATGAAGTGAGAAGATCTGGTATCACTGTTTAACTGTTCGGGACGCTTGGCAAGGGTCAGATCTGACAGCGAAGGCATAAGTAATTATTTCTAGATCTGCACGCGGGTTGCCTTTGGAGAAAGAGCGTATACACGCGTTTTTGGTACAGTGAAGTAGCGTATGCATAATAAGATTTGATATTTCAGGTTGTTGTTGATTCTGGTGGTTGTTGCAGAGTTCTGGGCTCTGGTTTGGGTTTTGTGTTCTTGATGACAGGGTTTCAGTGATTCAGTATTGGGTTGTTTAATGAATTATGATGCAAGTATAAGTTGATAATTGTATTGCAGTAATGTTTGTTCTGTACTCTTGGATCCAGTCTGAAAATTGATGAAACGTGGTCCCTGAAGGAAAGAAGGTTGTAGGGTCAGCACCTACATACTAGTAAATGGATCAGCTAGTACAAGAGCTGAGGGGGTTGTAGCTCCCTTCCAGAAGTAGTTGGAAAACGAGAGAGGGTTGTAGCCCTTTGCAGGTTGTAGCCTGCGTACTGGTAAAGGACTGCACCAGTACATCGTAAAAGAAGTTTCTTATTAAAGAAGAAAGAGACGATTTGCAGCAGGTGGTTTTCACCCACATTGGGTTTCCACCTTATATCATGGTTTTCATGTGTGTGGCTCTTGTGTGATGTTCTGTTCTGTTATACTGCACCTGTTTACTGTTAAATATGCTTAATAATGTTCTGATGCATTTACTGAAGATTAAGCTAACTAAATCATAAGATCTCTGGATATACGCTAGTTGCATTAGACACAGTAGCGTGTACACGCGGGTTCACTTAATTGAAGTAGCGTATATGTTTCTGAGTATGAAATTGGAAAGGTTTTACTGATCTGATAATACTGATTCACCCCCCCCCCCCTCCCAGTATTATTTCCAACAGTGGAGTTTTCTTTTCTGTGTCTTTTTCAAACTCTCTAAACATGAAAAATATGTTGAGTTACGCCTTTGTCGGACTCATTAAAATATTAAACGATATCGGATTTGTCACCATGATGAACATGAGCTTCTCCTTCCTAGGGCTCATTAAACTTACTAGGTCAAATTCATCCAAATGTAGAAATTTTGAATAATTTAACACATATTCAACAGAGATTATCCTGATCATGTAATATTGTGGAATACATACACAATACATAAGCTCCTCTATGTTGATCATCAATATAGCAGCATCAATAACAATAAAACATCAAGAGCATTCACACATTAACACAGTATGTAACCTGGGGAAAGCATCTCGCTAAAAACCCCACACTATCTGTATATTAATGATTGAGAACATGTAAGATTAAAAAGTACAATGCTTATCACAAGAAATCCAGTACCAGCTCCACCTGTTACACACAATACAGCTAAGATCTGATCTCCAAATCTATTCCACTGCTTGCTTGCCTCTCCAGCTCAACACCTACTCAAGAAATGATGAGAATGGTTTACCAAACTCGTATTTCACCTACAAAGAATCACTCACACTGTGTTGGACGTGAGCACAGGCTACAATTCTTGATATTAGCCAACTCATTGGCATACTCAATCCCTCCGATTGTGCAAATCATCATGCACAGCTATAGTCACAACTAATAGCAATCTGATCCTCTAACACCTGTCCCTGCTGAACTGAACATGCACTGACATGCAACTGAGTTAACTGATGTATTCTATAGTTGCATTATGAGTTAATAACTTGTGAAATAAATAATAACTAATTCACCCAACTCATCTCTAGTCTATTTGCCAATTAGACTAAATACAACCAGTTTAACAAAGCTAAACTGAACACAACTCCATCAACTGCACCAAACTCAACTGATTGAGTTCTAACTAAAGTCCTGCATGCAAATATTAGTCATCCCATAGGTAACCACGTATTTCCTTCTGGGATCTGCATGTACCACATCTGTAGCTCATCCTGAAGTGCTCCAAGAGAATAAGATCAAGTTTATAGTCCAAATATTATTATGAGACAATAATATTTGACTTTTCTATTTCTGACAGCCAGTCTAAAAATAGACTTTGATCACTCATACTGTGATCACTCATACTGTGGTCACCCATACTGTGGTCACCCATACTGTGATCATCCCTGCTGGGATCAAAAATAGAACTTGCGCCATAATTTGCCTGCGGGTCCACTTAGTGAAGGTGACTCTTTTCACTAAGCTCCGTCATCTTGTTGCAATCTCAACACTCCCTCTCGACAAGATATGGATTATCAGCAACCCCTATCCTGCCTCGATGGTACTCGAATTTGCTCCTGGTGAGAGCCTTCATCAGAATATCAGCATCCTGATCCTCCGTTGGAATGTATGAAAGCAACATGATCCTCCGCTGCACACAATCTCTGATATGACGGTACCTGATGTCAATATGCTTAGATCTATCACGAAATATAGGATTAGCCGATAGTTTAATTCAACTCTGGTTATCACAGTAAATCACAGTAGGATCCAAATGAGAACCGAACAAACCAACAAGGATCTTCCTCATCCATATAGCCTCGCATGCAGCCAAACTTGCTGCCATATACTTGGCCTCCGCTAAACTGAGTGCCAAGGATCTCTGCTTCCTGCTGTACCAAGAAACTGATGTCGATCCAATACTGAAGACCCCTCCTGATGTGCTCTTTCTGTTCGTTGGGCTCCCTGCCCAATCGGCACCCGTGAAGCCACATAGCTTCACCTCATCCTCCTGTTTGTACCAAAAACCATATCCCAATGTGCCTCTCAAATAACGCAATACATGCTTGCCCGCCTTCCAGAAGAGCTTGGTAAGCTTAACCATAGCTTGTGAAAGCTGGTTAACTGCATAGCATATATCAGGTTGTGTATTGACCAAATACATCAGCGACCCTACCAACTGTCGATAAACAGTGGCATCCACTTCTTCTCCCGAAGTGGCATCCTCGTTCCTCCAACCTCCAGGAAGAGGAGTATCAACAGGCTTGCAGCCATGCATGTTGAACTTCTCCAGTATCTCCCTAGCATACTTGCCCTAAGAAACAAATAGTCCACCACTACGTTGCCATATTTCCAATCCTAGGAAATAGTGAAGGAGGCCCAAGTCCTTCATCTCAAACTCTGTAGCAAGATCTTTCTTGCATGACAGTATCAACAGCTCATCACCCGTTAGAATCAAATCATCAACATATAGTACAATGATAAGCAACTTACCCTCCACCACAATCTGGTATAGGTTAGGATCCGCCTCGCTCTTGGAGAATCCAAGTCCTGTAAAATAGTTGTCTATCCATGTGTACCAAGCACGTGGTGCTTGCTTCAACCCATACAGCGCTTTCTTGAGCCTGCACACATGCGACTCGCTGCTGAAGACCTCAAAGCCTTTGGGCTGCTCAGTGTACACCTCCTCCTCAATGACTCCATTGAGGAACACAGTCTTCACATCCATCTGATGAATGTGCCATCCCATCTGTGCTGAGACAGCAAGAATCGTCCGTATGGAAGAATACCTTGTGACAGGTGCAAATGTATCCTCATAATCAATCCCCTCTATCTGTGAAAAGCCTTGGGCAACAAATCTTGCCTTGTACTTCTCCACACTCCCATCAGCTACCTGCTTAACTTTGTAGATCCATCTCGAACCCACCATTGATTTCCCTTCCGATCTAGGAAAAATCTCCCATGCACTGTTTCTAACAATAGAATCATACTCTTCCACCATGGCGTCTACCCATGCGGGATCCTCCACAGCTTCCTCGAAAGAGGATGGCTCAGTCACAAAACATTTTCTCATAAGAGTCGTGTATCCAGTGTACCGATCAGGTGACTGTCTTTGCCTGCGTTGGGCTGTAGGTGGTCCTACAACTTTCTCTGCATCTTGAGCCAGTCGCTCAGCTTCTGTCAAGCGCTTTCGCCCTCTGATGGTTGGCGCTGCATGAGTGGTCTCTTCCACTCCATGAACTTCATCCTATGGTTGAACCATGTCCTGAAGCTCATCCTTAAGAACTAATAGCTCCTCATCTACATGCAAGTGTAGCTCCCTCTCAAGCGAACACTTCATGGCTTTCTCCTCCTGAAATTTTATATCCCGTCGCACAACAGTTTTACCACTGTCTGGCAAATACACACCAAACTTTGTGGGGCATATCAGTGTACCCCACAAATATCCCAACCTCTGCGGTCGGCTCCAACTTCTTCCTCACATCCTTCGTCGCATGCATGTAAACGTTAGCACCAAAAATCCTCAAATGAGAAAGATCAAGCTTCTTACCAGAATAAGCCTCCTCGGGTGTACTCATGCCAAGTATCATATGAGGACAACGGTTGTTACAGGGAAAAGTGTCTATATATAACTGCTCTATCCCACTAAGGTGTGACAGCTACCTTAGAAACAAATAGAGAAAATCTACTTTCGTTTTTCCTTTAGGAATTATAGATAGAGAGGAACAGAAAGACCAACCTCTATCTTGTGCTAATCTCCTGATCTGATTCCCCTCTTCTTTGATAGTCTTTAGCTACCTGCTCCCTTGCACGCCTAGCTTCACAAAGTACCTGTAAGATCATAGAAGCATAGCACTATACAAAGACATGGATCTATAATCAATAACAATCTAGGATAGGATGTAAATTGACCATACAAATGTAACAAGCATCAATGACACAAGAGCATGGAGGAAAACTTGAATAGCTTTTATTGATAAAACAAGAAAGAGCCAAGAGGAGTTACAACCAGTTGTTCTGACCCAACATCAACCTCCCAGCAAAGAAGCCCCTCTTCACCTCAAACAAAGCTTAGATTACCCAACAATCTGATGTTTGTCTCAAGAAACCAACAACGATTCCTTACAATATGCAAAATTCCAGCCTCCGGATCTCTGGGATGAGGGATCTATATATAGATATTTGTAATGGAGATGAGTCAGCTCATGATTTGATTAGTGTCTTCCCTTTGATAGTTCTTTCTTCCACTTGGAGATTGATGGTCTCTTACTCATCCTTGGTCGAATTCAGTGAGGCAAGTGTCACAGGAGAAGTTTCTGGAAGCTTCCATTGCCTCTCCACCTCACGGAATGACACTGCCATTTGTCATTTCTTGCCCATCGCACCCCACAGAAGGGATTTTTGAAATGCAACGCACCCACACAGTGTATTTAGGTGAGATGCAACGCACTTAGCCAGCGGAGCAGCTAAAATGATCCTATTTTGACCAATTCTGAGCAGTTTTTCATGGAGAACTTCTGGGAGAAGTTGTAATTTGTTGACCTTGTTCCTTTAGGGGTTAGAAAAACACTTATAGGGACTTAGGAGCCCTTGATTTACGGACATTTTATTCTTGGGGTTGTAGGGCCCAAAAATGTCTATAACAGTTTCCCCCTAAAGCATGAGGTCATTAATCTTTTGATGTCGGGTGAAATGCTTTATTATGAGGATCCGAAGTTCTTTCAAGCTGGGAGGAGACCTGTAATAAGATACAATATAATACATTATCTTCATAATATTTTAATGATCTAGCTTAGGCGGGAATTCCCATGCTTAGCTTTATAAATTCATTTCATGTACATAGGACAGACAATCGTCTGAGTGTAGACTGATGATTCCGATAGAGCCATCATCCTTTTGATTAGATGATTATCTGTGCGGAAATGATGTACATTTGATGTCTTTATTTCCCTGAATATATATCGCAGCCCGGATGGATGAAACTAGATCTGGGGTCTTCAATCTCATTCGATCTTCACTCGAAGTACAAGTCGATCCATGTGAAAGTTGTTCTAGAGTCGAACATGGAAAGACATCACCTGATTACCAGCCAATGATGTAAGCTGTTAACAGGCGCGAGAGGAGTCACTGATAATGATAATGACCCTCAAGGTACTGCAGTACAATTCACGTGGTGTGAATAAAGGACTTGGCGTCGAACATCACGCAAAATCTTTTGATCGAAGGCCATTGATGTAAACCTGTCACTGGAAGTGAGAAACTTGCCATTGAGGCATGCAAGCTTCAAAGCACTGAATGGGGTGTTCCTAGATCAACTTCTTGGATAATGAGTTGATGTCGACAAGAAGCGATCCGTCACAGGAGGGCCTTAATGAATCCCACATCAATGACACGGAACAGAGCAAATGATTTTAATGGAGGTGAAAACGATCTGGTAATATAAGGTTCAGGGTGGCGGTCATGAAAGAATGGAGTATAAATGTATGGTAGCAGGTGAGACACAGGTGAATTCTCTGAATGACTTCTCTCGAACATATCGGCGACACTCATGTGATGGATTGGTAGCATTAACCCCAAATGTGGATGGTATGATGGGACCATGGTGATGTGACTGGTGAATGAAACAACCCAACCCGACTCGGACACGGAGTGGAAGTGTCATGTTCAAGAGCGACTAGCTACCAACAAAGTTTCTTCAAGTTTTCTTCCCAATTTTCCCCAGTCATTGCTGACCAGTACCTCTTTATTTTTTTCAAGCTTGAGGAGGATAACATATGCTTGTTCTATAATTTTCCCTTTGGGAAAACCCATCGCTATGTTTTAACGAGCCTAGCGATAGTGAAACTCGTTCTCGTCTATAGACAAGTTTGTCGCTATTAATCTTTTTAACAAGTTTAACGACAAAGATAACTCGGTCCTTTTCAATTTTAGAGAGTCTGAAAAGGAACGTAAAGGTAACTGCAAAATTCCTTTTTCGTCATCTAATCCCTTAAGTCCGAAAAAGTATAAAACAATACAAAAGGGATGAATTTTCGATGCTTTTAACGAGCCGAACAAAACAAGTGCTCGATCTTTTTGTGTAATAATCCCTCAGGTCCAAAAAGATTAAAATTTAGAGGAGGGATAGCACTTCCTGTCCCTTTAACGAGCTGGAGAGGCCAATGGCTCGGCAATCTTTTCATATTCTACGAGTTAGTTGAAAAGAGCTTAAAGGAGACTCGTCTTTTGAGGAACAAGTGATAAAATGGGTAGCAACTGATTCCAGGTAAGGTTTGGAATTTTCCAATCACGGCAGTGTTACAAGGATGGCTAGTGAAATCACTCTTCGCAGTTGTTCCTCAAAATGGGTAAACAATCAAATGGAGGTGAATGATCTGCCAATGCAAAAGTGGAGGTGATGGTGCAAACACGACCAAGGCTTTAATGGCTGAAGTACTACATTCACGATGGCTATTTACCGGGGAATAGTTCATTTTTTAACGAGCTTAAACGGGGGGAAACATTTGCTCATGGCTTATGTTTATTTTTTAACGAGCTTGAACTATGTGCTAAAACTGCTCGATGCGGGTTTATTTTTTAACGAGCTTGAACCTTGCGGTAACATTGCTCGATTAATCCAGTCGTGTGATAAGAATGTCTCATATAAAAACGGAAATTTTTAGAGTTTTGCCCCACATCCTTTCTTTATGCAAGCTAGGAAACGACCAATCCTACGAGCTTAAAGGGTTAGAGGACCTACAAATTTAAAAAAATAAATAGTCGCTCTTCGCTTGCAAGCCAAAAGGTTTGCATGCCCCCAGGTATAAAACAGAGTTTCAAGGTTACCCCTTCTTTATTTCGTTAAACCATTTGTTTTACCGAGAGAGGCCTACCTCTTACAGGTTACCCAAAGATTGTTCTATTCACAGCACAAACAAAACACTTCTTTGGCGATGTTTACCGAGATAGACAAAGGTGAGTGAAGGAGGCTACTCCACTCACGTAACTTTGACAAGAGAATATTGTTCTAGAATAACCCCCTCTTCCAATCACGGACGGGAGTACAGACTAGTCATATTCTCTCACGGAAACCTACCCTATACCCGAAGTTTTTATGTCGAAGCAGACCAGGGTGCATGCCCCCTGGGTTTCAGTCATGTCCCCCCGAATCACTCGCGCTCATCGGGTGGATGGACTGGGTATTGAGACATTTCTTGCGTGAAAAGACCATTTAGGGATGGTATATGACTATTTGCTCTGTATGATTTGGGAAATGAAAGCTGGTCTATGAGCTTGACCACTCTTCCTTTGTGCGGAAAACACATTACTCTAAAGAGTGAGGAGACAATTGCTCCCATGCAATAAATATAGTCTCGTCCAAGGAGTAGATTATAATCTAGGGCTCCTTGAACTACCATTACGTTCATGTGAAGGGTTTTCCCTTTCAATGTTATGGGCACATTGGGGAGGATCCCTAACAGTCGACTCGTTCCTTTATCAAAGCCTATTAGATTTCTCATCTCAGGCAAAAGCGATGGCGAACCAAGCGCTTTCCAAGCAGTTGAGGAAAGGATACTCACTGAAGCCCCTTCATCTATGATGGTACCGGCCATAACCATTCTATATATTTGAACAATGATTCAGAATGGTATACTAGCTGGTAAATGGGGTCTGCCTAGTTGATTCCAGTCGAAGGAGACAACTAGGTTGCTTGGAGGTAGGACCGAATAGACGGCCGGGTACGAATCTGACGAACTTCCTTCCTGCGGTAAAGGAATGGGTAAATTGCCCCCATGTTCGTTGGAGTCTGTGCTTATGAAAAGAATTTGGATGGTGTCATCCTTGTTCTCTTCGGTGACTGTATCATCTGAATATGGAACCTCTGAAGGCAAGATTGGGTCAACTGCCACCTCGACCTTTTGACTTTCATCTGGTATGGGTTCAGATGGTTTGTCTTCAATGATAGATGCTTCAGCCGACCACCTGAGCGGGCCAGCTGGATTTTCAACTAGTGATGGACTCGGCAAGATTTTTTTATATCCAGGAGGAAGTCGTAACGGTGAAACCAGACGATCATCCAAAACTCTTTTAGCTTCATCTAAGAAGGGGCAATGGTGGACGGCATGATCGCCTTCGCACAATTTGCAAGGAAATCTATATTTTCCTTTTTGTCCTGGGGCTTCACTTTCACTAGTTGACGGTGTGTTTTCAACATGACCATCAGAGGTTGACGACACCGGGTTGTGCAAATGAGGAGACCAGTCCCTTAAGATCTGAGGGATGCAAGGACAATCTCTGTGATAGTGGTCTCCTTTTCCAATGACACATGGCGATTTAGGCCTGGTCGGTGTAGTGTGTGGATTCTCGCTAGACAACACTCGTTTGCCCCCATTCATTTTTGGCTCCTTCTTCTTCTTCTCTTTCTTCTTCTTTTCCTTCTTCTCCTTAGGTACTTGACTTTTGGCTTTACCAGCCCCATCAAGCGAAGAGGAAGGAGGAGAGGAATTAGAGGAAGTAGAAGGTTGGTGGGTAACTCTGGACTCGTCTAGTTGCTGATTCAATTGTTCAGGAATGGTGGTGTTCTAAATGACAGAGGTTGAGAAGAGCCATACAGGCAAACCAATTGTCAGTCCTGGAAGCGACAATGTGGCCATATGGGGTGCACCAACATCTCCCCAAGAGGAGAAGGGACTAGGATTTCCTCGAAGGGGAATTTCTTGGTTGGTGGATTCCATTTTCTCAACCAAAGATCAACGTAGGAAAGGGTAATGAATATTCCGTTTAAAATAAATTTTAGACGCTTTGACACAACTTGTTTTTTCAATTTTTAAGAGTCGAGAAAAAACAAAAGATGACTCTAGTCTCCTTCGATTTTTAATGAGCCTGAAGTGACAAGTGCTTAGATGGACCTTTTCTGTTAAGGAGTCTGAAAAGGAACGAAAGGGACTACTCTGGAAATCTAGGTAGAGGGATTACAAAACCAATCGCAAAACTGCAGAATATCGGCAAGGAAAAGGGGTTTCAGACAGACATATACTGGTCACAGGCAGCAAAATTCAGGAATAGAACTGTAAAGAATGAATCACAGAAACCAAAACTGCACAGACCCTAGTCTGATCAGCGCACTTGTAACACAGAGAATTTGAAATGCAGCGCAGCTTGTCCACTCGGGAAGTGCGCTAAAGTTCAGATTCTCTTAACAGTACCTGCGCTAGGTCAGAAACGAGACTCTGTTTGGGTTCCGAGTCACAGTTTGCAGTTCAGTTCTTGGGTTTTGGCCGAGCAAAAAGTAATCAGTAATGCAATAATCAAGGGTAGATCTAAGGAGGATATAAGAGCTATCACAAGGGCAATCATATAGTTTGTGAATCAGTTATTTAAATCATAAACAGATCCAGTAGATGGATTGAAGTAGCAGTTATCCACTTTGCATTTGCTATGGCAAATGCAATTCGAATGCTACCTGTAAGTTTATGAAACAGACAACAAAGAATGATAAACAAACAAACTAATTATCTCCCCAGTGGAGTCGCCATTTTGTTACAGGAAAAAGTGTCTATATAGAACTGCTCTATCCGACTAAGGTGTGACAGCTACCTTAGAAACAAACAGAGAAAAGCTACTTTCGTTTTTCGTTTATGAATTATAGATAGAGAGGAACAGAAAGACCAACCTCTATCTTGCGCTAATCTCCTGATTTGATTCCCCTCTTCTTTGATAGTCTTTAGCTACGTGCTCCCTTGCACGCCCAGCTTCACAAAATACCTGTAAGATCATAGAAGCATAGCACTATACAAAGACATGGATCTATAATCATAAACAATCTAGGATCAGATGTAAATTGACCATACAAATGTAACAAGCATCAATGACACAAGAGCATGGAGGAAAACTTGAATAGCTTTTATTGATAAAACAAGAAAGAGGCAAGAGGAGTTACAACCAGTTGTTCTGACCTAGCATCAACCTCCCAGCAAAGAAGCCCCTCTTCACCTCAAACAAAGCTTAGATCACCCAACAATCTGATGTTTGTCTCAAGAAACCAACAACAATTCCTTACAATATGCAAAATTCCAGCCTCCAGATCTCTGGGATGAGGGATCCATATATAGATATCTTTAATGGAGATGAGTCAGCTCATGATTTGATTAGTGCCTTCCCTTTGATAGTTCTTGCTTCCACTTGGAGATTGATGGTCTCTTACTCATCCTTGGTCGAATTCAGTGAGGCAAGTGTCACAGGAGAAGTTTCTGGAAGCTTCCATTGCCTCTCCACCTCACGGAATGACACTGCCATTTGTCATTTCTTGCCCATCGCACCCCACAGAAGGGATTTTTGAAATGCAACGCACCCACACAGTGTATTTAGGTGAGATGCGACGCACTTAGCCAGTGGAGCAGCTGAAATGATCCTGTTTTGACCAATTCTGAGCAGTTTTTCATGGAGAACTTCTGGGAGAAGCCGTAATCTGTTGACCTTGTTCCTTTAGGGGTTAGAACAAAATTTTTAGGGACTTAGGAGCCCTTGATTCATGGACATTTCATGCTTGGGGTTGTAGGGCCCAAAACTGTCTATAACAACGATTTTGCACATAAACTATTGTATTGCATGCTTCCGCCCACAAGTGAAGGGGTAGGCCCTGATCATGCAACATTGCCCCTGCAGCACCCACAATCGTTCTGTTCTTCCGTTCAGCTACCCCATTCTGTTGTGGGTTATTGGGAGCTATGAGCTCTCTTCGAATCATTTCTGCCTTGCAAAAATCCTTGAACTCGTCCGAGATGTATTCACCACCATTATCGCTCCTAAGAGCCTTCACCTTCTTCCCCAACTCCTTCTCGACCAGTGCTTTGAATTCACAGAACTTTGAATATGTGTCGCTATTCTTCTGCATGAAGAAGATCCAGCACTTACGAGAGAAATCATCAACAAAAATCACATAATACATGTGTTTTGCTGTCGAAGCAACTGAGAAAGGTCCACACACGTCTGTGTGAATTCTCTCAAGGATCGTCGTAGCACGACTATCCTTCTTGTGAAAGGTGGCTTTCACAAACTTCCCCAAAGTACACCCCTTGCACTGATCTGACTGCGCAAGAGTGCCTTTAGGAAGCCCTGTAGTGATCTGCTACAGTATCTTCAAGGCTCCATGGTGAAGGTGACCCAATCTCCTGTGCCACAACTCGCCATCATCCCGGCTCACCAATCCTTCTGCCTCTCCTGCCATTGTTGCACATCTATCTACATGCAACTGATAAAGGTTCCTCACTTGAACCCCTATCTTCCAAGTCTCACCAGATGTCTTGCTGCGCAGGAAAGCCTTTCCCTCGCTGAAAACAACATCATACCCCTTGTCTTCTAACATCACCACTGAGATAAGATTCTTCTTCAATCCTGGAAGATGCATGACTTCCTTCAATACAAAGGGTTTATCAGACTCCCTCTCAAAGGAAATGGTACCGATACCGGTCGCACTGTATCTACCATCATCGCCCATCTCGATGTGCACTCCAAGATCTTTGTCCTCCAGATCAGAGAGCAAATCTTTATCTCCCATCATGTGAAAAGACGCACCACTGTCCAACCGATCCCATCAAACTTGAAACCAAGCATGCGATCAATGAATAATCAAGCTCAAACTGTGAGGCTAGAGCCTCTCCTGCTGAAGATCCAGCAGCCTGCTTGTTCTTCTTCTTCTGCGGACAATTAGTGGCAAAGTGTCCGAGCTGGTGACAGTGAAAACACTTCACCTTGGACATATCATGCTTCTTGCCTTTCGCACCAGACTGAGAAGCTTTCTTGCTCTTCCCTTTCTTTGCTTTGGCAACCAAAGCGTAATTCTCTTCATCAGCTCCCTTTGACGAAGATCCGTCCCTGGTACTCCGCTTGATCTCCTCCTACACAAGATCTGACCATAGTCTTTCCCATCCTGGAAATTTCTCCCGACCATTGACAGAGTCCTGATAGGAATGCCAACTCTTCGGAAGACCAAGGAGGGCCAAGCTCAACAAGTCCTCATCATCGGCAGTAACCCCCACACTTCCCAGCTCATCTCGACATTGAGTGAACTTCGTGAGATACTTGGGCATACTGTCACCCTTCTCGCATTTAATGTTTCTGAGTTTATCTTTGAGTGCTAGCGTCCTTTGATCGCTATTGCTTTGGAATAATTTTGTTAATGATTTTTACATCAAATATGGAGTAGCCTTTCCATGGAAGCTAGACACAATGTGATCCTTCACGCCCTCCAACAGAATCCTTCGACATTTTGCCATCTTCTTTTGTCAAGCATCAGCTTGAGTAGCATCAATAGGCTTTGGGACATCCGTATCTATGAACTCCTGTAGCCCGTTATCATCCAATACTGCCTCCATCCTGTCCTTCCATGTAATATAGTTTGAGCTGCCCTCAAGAGCATACTCTAATCGCAAACCGTTGAAAGACATTGATGCGTTGCCACCAAGAAAACACTACTGCAAATTCGAATTCCACCAGCAACCAACTCAACCGCCTCGGATCTAAGATTCGTGAGAACACAATATTTCCCGTACAGAGATTGACTATATGGGCATTCACCGGATATCTCACCTTCCAAAGGAAGGATGAATCCAAAGGCTACCAGGCCCGATTACAGACTCTGCCTAAAGAAATAGAATGTAAACACTTCCTGAATAGTAGATCTGATGATCAACAGCTCTGATACCATGTAGAACTTTTTCTACAAATCAGCTCGCTCTGATACCATGTAGACATTTTGAATAATTTAACACATATTCAACAGAGATTATCCTGATCATGTACTATTGTGGAATACATACACAATACATAAGCTCCTCTATATTGATCATCAATATAGCAACATCAATAACAATAAAACATCAAGAGCATTCACACATTAACACAGTATGTAACCTGGGGAAAGCATCTCGCTAAAAACCCCACACTATCTGTATATTAATGATTGAGAACATGTAACATTACAAAGTACAATGATTATCACAAGCAATCCAGTACCAGCTCCACCTGTTACACACAATACAGCTAAGATCTGATCTCCAAATCTATTCCACTGCTTGCTTGCCTCTCCAGCTCAACACCTACTCAAGAACTAATGAGAATGGTTTACCAAACTCGTATTTCACCTGCAAAGAATCACTCACACTGTGTTGGACGTGAGCACAGGCTACAATTCTTGATATTGGCCAATTCATTGGCATACTCAATCCCTCTGATTGTGAAAATCATCATGCACAACTATAGTCACAACTGATAGCAATCTGATCCTCTAAAACCTGTCCCTGTTGAACTGAACATGCACTGACATGAAACTGAGCTAACTGATGTATTTTATAGTTGCATTATGAGTTAATAACTTGTGAATTAATTAATAACTAATTCACCCAACTCATCTCTAGTCTATTTGCCAGTTAAACTAAATACAACCAGTTTAACAAAGCTAAACTGAACACAACTCCATCAACTACACCAAACTCAACTAATTGAGTTCTAACTGAAGTCCTGCATGCAAATATTAGTCATCCCATAGGTAACCACGTATTTCCTTCTGGGATCTGCATGTACCACATCCGTAGCTCATCCTGAAGTGCTCCAAGAGAATAAGATCAAGTTTATAGTCCAAATATTATTATGAGACAATAATATTTGACTTTTCTATTTTTGACAGCCAGTCTAAAAATAGAGTTTGATCACTCATACTGTGATCACTCATACTATGGTCACCCATACTGTGGTCACCCATACTGTGATCATCCCTGTTGGGATCAAAAATAGAACTTGCGCCATAATTTGCTTGTGGGCCCACTTAGTGAAGGCGACTCTTTTCACTAAGCTCCATCATCTTGTTGCAATCTCAACACCAAAGGATGGACTTACAGTGAAAGCATAGGCTATCCCCTTCAAGATTGCATTAAAAAAATAATTGGGGTACCTGCCAAAAATGGTGGGGTGAAATTTGGAAATTCGATCAGTCGTGTCGACAGCTCACTCTTTAACATGACACTTTCTGCTTCATGTTGGGTTGGGATATCCTCACTCCATCTTCGACCTTCCCGAGTTGGACCGTTTATTTTTGCCTTCCATTTGATCTCTGCCACATCATCATGACCACTGATCCTATGGATCCAAAATCTTCCAAACTTCCAGTCATGTCACCAATATGTTCAAGAGTTGTCCTTTTGCAGTTACACTTACCCTGATTCTCTGTATCATCTAAAATCATTTTGCATCCCTTTGTCTCATGTCGATGATGTGGGATACATTATGGCCCTCCTTCGACATGATCGCTTCCTATTGACTTCGGCTCATTATCTAAGAAGTTGACCGAGAGACTCCCTTATAGTACCTTAGAGATTGCATTCGTTAATGGCAAGTTCTTGACACTCGATGACAAGTTCACATCATTGGCTTTCGATCGGGTCATTTCACAAGTGTTCGACTTCAATTCCTTTATTCACATTTCGTGAATTGTGTTGATAGTACCTTGAGGACCATTGTCATTATTGGTGGCTTCTCTCACGCTTGTTAACATTTTACATCATCGACTGGTAATCAAGCGATTTTCTAGCATGTTCGACGTCAACACATCTATTCACATGTTAAAATTTGTACTTTGATCAGGTCGTGTTGGAGCGCAATACCCTTGGCTTAGCTTACATAAGTCCAGGTTACAAGGTGGTGTGACATGATTATGTTGATATACATGTCTCTTTCATATGGGTGGCTGTGACCATACCATCAGTTGTCATATGTGATCCTTCTCATTATTGGATGGTTGCGACCATACCTTGGTTTCGATATGATCCTCTTTATCAGGTGGATGCACCCATACTTGGATCCATTTACATGATCATTCTCTGGATGGTTGTGTCCATCCCATGATTCATGTATCATTTGACAGAGTTTTCATTAATGTATATGTACCTATATTTGCTTGTGGGTCTTCCAAAGACAGACTCTGGTTCCCCACACTAATTCATAAAGCATTTCACCCCTCATTCTAGTTCGTCCTTCACACTTTAGGGGCATCTGTTACACAACATTTTCTCACTGTCCCAGTACTCTCCATTCCATGATCCTAGAGGACCTCTACAGTGAACCCTACATGCTTTCCCTTCATGAAGAAACTCCCATTGTGTGCCTCTTCATGAGCAGAACAATTCCCTTTTGCATCATTTCCCAAAAATCTTATGTTTTTCCCAGTTTACAAGACTAGTGCTAATGATCCGTGTCCTTGTCGCACCGATATGCAGGGATTAAAACTGTCCCTAGTGCCGACCGGAGTGACTGAGCCTTGTTCCAGTCACACCGATCCCCTTTTGGAAAGTTTTTTAAATAAGGAGCCGAAGCTTCCAGCTCTAGAAGCTTCTTAACAGAAGTTTGGTAAATGGTTAGGTCGAATGGAGTTGAGGAGGTCAATTTGGGCTCCTTTACCCTATTAGGATGGAACTATCTCAAGAAATAAGACCTTATCCCATGAGAAGAGGAAACATCTCCCTTCCCTCCATGCTATATAAACCTCCCTTTTTCCCAAGCACAAGATAGTTCTAATTAGGCTCTGGTTGAAATTTTGATTGTGGAGTAATTAGCAAGTTATTCATAGTTTTAGCTCTCTAGTTGTGTGTGAGGGAGAAGTGTGAATTTGGTTTAGTGTGAATATATAAAGGCAAGAGCCTTAAAACTACCATTGTTGAGGTCATCATGGAATGCTAATGGAAGTGTGTGGGAACCCAGATTTGTCGGAGGAGAACAACAACGTCAAGACAATGGTTGTAATCTCTCCTTGATTTAATATATATGCAACTATCGATTTATTTCCTACATGATATGTCATCTCACATGTTTATGGCTTAATGTTTCTTGACTTGTTAAGTAGGTTGAATACAAATTGTTTATTATTACAGTTGTTGTTTGATGTTGTTTACTTGTTTCAGGTGCTCGAAGAAGGAAACGAGAGATAGCTAGAGCGAGCAAGCAAGGTTATCACCAAACGGGACAAGTGTACTAAGAGGTAGACCCTCTTAATTGGTTATAACCTAAGGAAATATTCCATAGAATGTCATGTTTGTGGCTAGACCCACTCTCGGGCTAGAGGAATTGTTTATGTTTGCACTTAGAATTTTACATCACCACAGCAGAGCTGTAGGAGAGGTCAGGAAATCAAGTTCCCAGTTTAGGTTTAGGGCATGGCAGAGGCTCAAGTCTGCTAGGGTTGCAGAACTTGTGTGATTTCTCTTACTTTTGACTCTCAAACGACATGAATATTTGTAAACTCGTAGAGATAAATGTCAATATTTGATTTGTGACTACTATTAATGATGGAGAACCTGCAAACGCTGGGGCACTACCCTATTTTGAAGAACACTAAAAACGATGATTATCCTTTAAATCGATTCCGCACTTCTTCCTACAACAATTCACCATACAAATAAGAACTCAGGACAAAAACATATCACATGCTGCAAACTTCTAAAAGAAATTCTCTCCCAACACGTGCTGGATGCTTTTGTATGGACCGCCTTGACCGATGAAGCACTAAAAGCATTGTGACCAGTATAACGGAAAGAAGCGCAAGCTATCGTTTTTTCCATTGGGTTTGCGCCAAGCAAAACACAAGACAGAATAGGAAATGAATATTTTCTATATTCATAAAACGTGTACAGAGCTCGTGATCGGCAGTCACCCCATTTATCTCGCAATTGAATGCGCAATACCGGATCCAATCCGCTCCGATGTGATGGATCGGTGGTCAAAGTTTGTCCAACAATTGATTGCCTAACTAGCAGATCACAAATCCGCTCCGATGCGGTGGATCGCCATCACCAGAACTGATTGTCCATTATTTGTTGCCGATTTCATAACGCCAACGCGGATTTCTCGGATCCAAAATAGTGTATTTTTAGTTCAACATCCGTGACTCGATAGGAATTTCTCCACGTTCTCCATGTTATGGACTTCACAACTCACAAAGGGCGACAGCGCTCTGCTTTGCTGGAGTATATATGTCCAGGAGGAAATATTTCAAAACGTTCACAATCATCATGCAGAGCTTTCAATTCCGACGCAAACCAGATTGATCCTGCAAAAAGGCGCACTCAACCAGATATACCAATGCTACGTTAATCATTAAAACGGCTCTTTGGTCAGCCATGGTTTTGCTGAGATCTCATCTCGACATATTTTTAATCTTATCAAGACAGTCAATGCGATTTTATACACAAGCACAGATGGAATTTACTTAATTTCATTATCCAGACATCAGTGCGCACCCCCTCCAAGATTTGTCATTCTATTTTGGAATATAATCACGCGAAACAGAAAAACAGAGCTTTGGACTAGTTTTTTTTTCCCATTTTATTCCAGAACTAAAAGAAACCATCTACACATTGTCACCATTTCTTTTTTTACTACTGGATACATACTCTTTTAATTGTAGGAATTCTAACAATAAACGCCTACTTATTTGGGCTCGCATACACCTGTTATAACAATCTTAACAATAAGATAGACACGCCTATTACAGTAATAGCTAATAATTTTGTAAAGTCGCCTTCTTTAACAAACTGAACCGAATTGAATTCCACTTTGTCAGGCCACAACATGTGGGCAGTTTCCCACATTGCTGACCCGTTCCGATGCTCCTGCATCAGACTCCCGGAGAAGAAAAGATTGGTTCTTTAAACTTTCAAGATTTATGCCATATTTCTGCAATTCAGTTGCTGTCATCCAACTGGAATCTTCCATTGGCTGCTCTTTCCACTTGACAAGATATTGAAAATATGTTTGCCCTCGAGTTTTCTTGAACACTCTTTGATCTAAGATAGCTTCCACTTCCTTCTTGGATGTTTTTGGTACCTGTTCTTCCCAATCCACAGTTTGAACTTCATCACCTGTAGCTTCAGTCTGCAACTCTGTTTCTGTCTCCTTGAATGGATACAAGTCTGCAATATTAAAAATGGGGGATATTCCCATCCCTTCTGGCAACTCAATTTCATATGCATTGGCTGAAAATTTCCTTTTGATTTTACAGGGTCCTATCTTCTTCAGTTTCAGCTTATTATAAGTCTTTGTAGGAAATCTCTCTTTCCTCAAATATGCCATGACCAAATCTCCTACCTGAAAGTCTTTTTCTCTCCTCCTCAAATCTGCACTCTGCTTGTATCTCTTGCTGTTGTCCTGTAGTTTGCCTTTAACCTCTTCCTGTAGCTTCTGCATTTGTTCAACAAAATCTTCAGCAGTTGCACTTCTGGTT
This sequence comes from Pinus tabuliformis, assembly GCA_031772625.1. Taxonomy (NCBI): domain Eukaryota; kingdom Viridiplantae; phylum Streptophyta; class Pinopsida; order Pinales; family Pinaceae; genus Pinus; species Pinus tabuliformis. The sequence goes on along the minus strand of CM062813.1, from coordinate 1,145,614,021 downwards.
TCTTGCTTTCCCAAGTCTCTTAGCTCATATACTCCTCTCGGATGCATTCCAAAGACAATCTGAAATGGACTCATTCCAGTGCTTCGGTTTGGTGTGTCATTGTAAGCAAATTTAGCTTGAGCTAATGCTAGATCCCACTGTTTGGGATTCTGATGTACCAAACTTCTTAATATATTCCCCAAACTTCTGTTTACGACTTCAGTTTGACCATCCGTTTGAGGATGGTAAAATGAACTAAAACTGAGTTTAGTTCCCAGTTTCTTCCAAAGTGTCCTCCAGAAATGTCCTACAAATTTAGTGTCTCGATCTGATACAATACTTACAGGCAAACCATGCAATCTTACAATCTCTGAAAAGAACAAATTTGCTATGTGTGTGGCATCATTAGTCTTCTTACAAGCAATAAAATGAGCCATTTTAGAAAATCTGTCTACAACAACATAAATGGAATCGTATCCTCTCTGAGTTTTTGGTAAACCCAAAACAAAGTCCATACTCACTGCATCCCATGGTCGATCTGGTATGGGCAATGGCTGATATAGTCCGGTATTTTGACTCCTTCCTTTGGCATACTGGCATACCCTGCATTTCTCAACAAACTTTTTAACATCAGTTTGCATTTTAGGCCAATAATAAAAAGCATTCACCTGAGCAAAAGTTTTTTCTTGTCCAAAATGACCAGACAATCCTCCACTATGCTTCTCTTTAATGATGTTCTCTCTCATTGAACATTTAGGAATGCATAATTTGTTGCTTTTAAATAACAGGCCTCCTTGAATAAGGTAATCCATCCATTGACTTCTGTTATGGCTCACTGGATTCTGCACTGTTGTGTAGATGTCTTTAAAATCCTCATCATCCTTGTACATTTCTATCATTTCGTCAAAACCTACAACAGCCACTTTAAATTCTTGCAAAAGAAAACTTACTCTGCTCAATGCATCCGCTACTTTGTTAGACTTACCACTTTTATGCTTTATTACAAAAGTGAAACTTTGCAGAAATTCCACCCACTTGCCGTGCTTCTGATTTAGCTTTGGCTGGTTATTAATAAACTGCAAAGCATGGTTTTCTGAATATAAGATGAACTCCTTCGGTAGCAAGTAATGCCTCCATTTTTTTAATGCCTGCACAATAGCGTAAAATTCTTTATCATAAGAGGAATATTTTTTCTTTGCATCATTTAACTTCTCGCTGAAATATGCTATTGGCCTTTGCTCTTGGCTTAGCACCGCACCAACTGCTTCTCCACTTGCATCGGTTTCCACTTGAAAAACTTTCTCGAAATTTGGTAAGGTTAGAATAGGCTTTTCTGTTATCTTTCTTTTCAGCATATTAAAACTCCTATCAGCTACTTCTTTCCATCGAAATGGCTGATTGACCTCCTTGATTGTCTCAAGGATTAGTGCACAAACTTGACTAAATCCCTTTATAAATTTTCGGTAGAAACTAGCAAGTCCATGGAAACTTCTTACCTCAAAGACACTCCTGGGAGTAGGCCAGTTTTTGATTGCTTGTACCTTTTCCGGATCCATTTTCAAACCATCTCTGGAAATCACAAATCCCAAATATACCAGCTCCTCTTTCATGAAACTACATTTCTTCAGATTGATTAGTAGTTTCTCTTTCTGCAGAGTTTTCAAAACTAATTTCAAGTGTTCCAAATGTTCCTCTTTACTTTTGCTGAAAACTAGAATATCATCAAGGTAAACAACAACAAATTTACCTGTATATTCTTTCAGAACCTCATTCATTAGTCTCATGAATGTGCTGGGCGCATTAGTGAGCCCAAAAGGCATCACTAACCACTCATACAATCCACTGTTGGTTTTAAAAGCTGTTTTCCACTCATCGCCTTCCCGGATTCTGATCTGATGATACCCGCTTTTCATATCTATCTTAGTAAAGTACCTGGATCCGCTTAAACAATCCATTAAATCATCCATCCTGGGCAAAGGAAATCTATACCTGACTGTTATCTTTTTGATAGCTCTGGAATCGGTGCACATGCGCCATTCTCCTCCCTTTTTCGGACTAAGCACCGTTGGTACAGCACACGGACTCAGACTTTCTCGAATCAGCCCCTTGTCCATCGGCTCTTGAACCTGTCTTGCAATTTCTGCATTTTCCTTAGGAGTTAATCTATATGCAGCTTTGTTAGGTAGACTTGCTCCTGGTATTAAGTCGATATGGTGACTTATACTTCTATCGGTGATAATTCATTTGGAAATTCATCCACAATGATATCCATGTAACTATCTAACACAAATTGAATTTCTTCAGGCAAATCATGTAAATTTGTGGAGGTTAAAATTACCTTTGGCCTTCCCACGATAGCGAAATGCATCTCTGTGCTTTTATCCACCTCTTGTAGAAATTCTTTGCCACTGATCAGCATAATATTATTTTCAGGCAGCTCTTTATCAGCATCATTCTTCACTGGCAGCAACGTATGCTTAACTCCATCCTTTTCTATGGTGTATGTATTTCTTCTTCCATCATGAATCGCCTTCTGATCAAATTGCCATGGTCTCCCCAATAACAGGTGACATACGTCCATGGGCATTATGTCACATAAAATCACATCTCTGTATGTGCCAATCTGCATTTCCACATTACATTGTTCTGTCACGGTGACTTGATGACCCTTTTGAAGCCAAGATACTTTGTAAGGTGCAGGATGCACTTTCTTTGTTAACCCAAGCTTTTCCACCATCTCTGTAGACACAAGATTGTCAGTACTCTCGCTATCGATTATAACCTTACAACACTTACCCTTTGATTTGCATGTATTCCTGAACAAGTTCTTCCTTTGCGCAGGTTCTCCAATCTCTTTTTCTGATCTTAGCAAAGTTCTTCTGAGCAGCAATGATTCACCTTCCTCCAGTGGTTCTTCCTTCTCTACAAGTCGAGGTGGTTCCGGCTTTGCCTCAGCCACATTTATACCTCTCTGGCCTGCTGATTTGTTTTGAGGACAATTCCACGACGTATGTCCCCATTCTCCACAGGTATAACACCTGACATCTCTTCCTCGCCCTCTTCCTCTGGGCGCGAATCTCCCTCTACTAGAATCACCCATCTGTGGTGATCTGCTGTTGGAACTTCCTGCTTCAAACTGATGTTGTGTTCCTCTGGATCTAGCTAATCCTCTACCCCTTGCTGAGCTCTTTCCTCTGTTCCTTTGACTCTGTTTCCGCAATATTTTCTCCTCTGCTTTCAAACTTGCTTGATAGGCATCTTCAACAGTTTTCAAACTTAACAGGCTAATCTCATCTTGGATCTTATACCTTAGCCCATTAACATATCTCGCTACTTTCTCCAGATCATCTTCTACATGTCCTGTTCTGATATTTAACCTGTAAATTTCTTCAGTATATTCTTTAACAGACATTCCTTTCTGCTTCAAATTTTGCATCTGCTTAAAAAGATTCAAATGATATTCTTTAGGCAAAAACTTGGCTTTCAGTTTGCCTACCATCTTATCCCACTGCTTGATCTTAGATTTCCCCTTTCTCATTCTTGATGTCTGTAACTCGTCCCACCAGATGGCTGCATGGCCCTTCAGTCTGGTGACTGCAAACTTCACCCTCTTATTCTCCTCAACCTCTTCATAATCGAAATACTGATCTATGGATCTGATCCAATCCATGAGCTCCTCGGCATTTAAACTCCCTTCATACATAGGAATTTCTATCTTGGGTTTGCTTCCAACCTTTGCCAGCATCTTGAGGACTTTGGCAGTTTCATTTTCTTCTCCTGCCTCCACCTCTTCATCAGATTCTTCTGAAGAACTCTCAGTTCTCTCATCTGGTGCCCTTCTCTGAGCTGTTTCCATTGTCTCCATTCGTTCACGCAGTCTTCGCACTTCTTCTATCAGGACTGCATTTGGTTCTGGTCTTCCTCGACCAATTCCTCGCCTTGGCGGCATCTTGGCTGCAACCACCTGTATCTTGTGGCTCTGATACCAAAAATTGATGGAGAACCTGCAAACGCTGGGGCACTACCCTATTTTGAAGAACACTAAAAACGATGATTATCCTTTAAATCGATTCCGCACTTCTTCCTACAACAATTCACCATACAAATAAGAACTCAGGACAAAACATATCACATGCTGCAAACTTCTAAAAGGAATTCTCTCCCAACATGTGCTGGATGCTTTTGTATGGACCGCCTTGACCGATGAAGCACTGAAAGCATTGTGACCAGTATAACGGAAAGAAGTGCAAGCTATCGTTTTTTCCATTGGGTTTGCGCCAAGAAAAACATAAGACAGAATAGGAAATGAATATTTTCTATATTCATAAAACGTGTACAGAGCTCGTGATCGGCAGTCACCCCATTTATCTCGCAATTGAATGCGCAATACCGGATCCAATCCGCTCCGATGTGATGGATCGGTGGTCAAAGTTTGTCCAACAATTGATTACCTAACTAGCAGATCACAAATCTGCTTCGATGCGGTGGATCGCCATCACCAGAACTGATTGTCCATTATTTGTTTCCGATTTCATAACGCCAACGCGGATTTCTCGGATCCAAAACAGTGTATTTTCAGTTCAACATCCGTGACTAGATAGGAATTTCTCCACGTTCTCCATGTTATGGACTTCACAACTCACAAAGGGCGACAGCGCTCTGCTTTGTTGGAGTATATATGTCCAGGAGGAAATATTTCAAAACGTTCACGATCATCATGCAGAGCTTTCAATTCCGACGCAAACCAGATTGATCCTGCAAAAAGGCGCACTCAACCAGATATACCAATGCTACGTTAATCATTAAAACGGCTCTTTGATCAGCCATGGTTTTGCTGAGATCTCATCTCGACATATTTTTAATCTTATCAAGACAGTCAATGCGATTTTATACACAAACACAGATGGAATTTACTTAATTTCATTATCCAGACATCAGTGCGCACCCCCTCCAGGATTTGTCATTCTATTTTGGAATATAATCACGCGAAACAGAAAAACAGAGCTTTGGACTGGTTTTTTTTTCCCATTTTATTCCAGAACTAAAAGAAACCATCTACACGTTGTCACCATTTCTTTTTTTACTACTGGATACATACTCTTTTAATTGTAGGAATTCTAACAATAAACGCCTACTTATTTGGGCTCACATACACCTGTTATAACAATCTTAACAATAAGATAGACACGCCTATTACAGTAATAGCTAATAATTTTGTAAAGTCGCCTTCTTTAACAAACTGAACCGAATTGAATTCCACTTTGTCAGGCCACAACATGTGGGCAGTTTCCCACATTGCTGACCCGTTCCGATGCTCCTCCATCAATTAAGAATATTCTAGAATCATATGACACTTGTTCATATGACAATTGTTTTAAGCAATCATTTTAATTAAAATCATAAAAATGGCATACATACTTTTGAGATGAATGTCAATTTTTGATTTGTGACTACTATTAAAACTATTCTAGAATATTTTGTGGAGGTTGAATCTATACCACCCACCTAATAATGAGTGATAATTAATTTAAAATTTTGTAAACTCTATTTCAAAATAGACATGCCTATATACATAATAAAATTTTGAAAAAATGCAGACTTAATTCATTTAAAAACTAGATGCAAAGAAATAAAATTATTGTTAAACAACATTACATTAAAAAGCTAAAAAACACAAATCAACTATACTAAAAACAAGTGTTATAGGGAAACTTAGTCTCCACCACTCAAGTTAAAAATTATGTTATGGGGAAAATTTGCATAAAAAAATATAACCTTCATTGGTTAATGTTATCTAAATTAATAGTGGTTAATAGGAAAATGCAATCCTATAGTCTTGCTTTGGAAGCAACTAATAAATTGATATGTGAAGTGGATAAATTAATTGGTTGCTCACACACATGGACTGCAAAAAAAATTGGTGGGTTATAGTTTTATTCCTACATAAGTGTTGAGGAAAATATAAATAATAGTTAGAAGTAACTCCAAATAAATATAATTATTTACATTTTATTCCTATCCATTTTTTGTGCAAAGACTTGCTTAAATTATGGTGGGAAGTTACTAATGTTAAAGGAGTAGTCTTTAAGTGCCACTTTTTGGACTTTATGGCTGAATTTTGTGGCCAAATCTTGATTTGTGTTGTTTAAACTAGTTTTTTTTACTGCATATATGGATTCAACACCCCTAGAACCCTTCGATTGTGAAGAGTTCACCTCTAAACCCCTAGAACCCTTCCATTGTGAAGAGTTCACCTGTCAAACTTGTGATTTCAGTTAATCTATGCTTGATTCTAGACAAATTAAAACTTTCCAAAAAGTTGCACTTAAAAATTAATTGAATGTTAGATATGTTATTTACTTCCTTCAAAAATTGAATATAAAAACTCTACACAAATATCTAAAAATGATGCATGAATGTTGCAACCATATCCATAAATTATGACATAATATAGTTATTTACATTTTATTCCTATCCATTTTTTATGCAAAGACTTGCTTAAATTATGGTGGGAAGTAACTGATTGTAAATATGTTATTTACTTCTTTCAAAGCCTAAGAATAAAAAATCATTGCATGAATACCTAAAAATAATGCATGAATATTGTAACTATATCCATAAATTATGACATAAAATGTGTGAGGTAGTTATCCACATGGCCTTATCTTGTGTAGAGGTTGCAATAAGACCATCAAACTTGGTGAATCAAATATCTGGAAAATAATGTTTTAATAACATTGAAATTAAATATTTATTTTTCAAAATTAAATATTATAAATTAAATTGGTAATGCTAAAGTAATAATGGTAAAGAAACAAAAGGACAAATAACTCAATCATATTTGAAAAAAATTGAGATAAAATGAAAACCTATACTCAACTAATTTACAAATTTAAAATAGTCAATAATTTCATTTAATATTTTCAATATATTAAAACCAGTTTAAATTTATTTTAATTTTAAATTTATCTGAATAAAAATCAAATCCAAAATGTAAATGTAAACTCCTTTATACTTTAGTTAGAAGGTAAAATTTGAAAAACTTTTTACACCTAAATATTTAATCTTTTCAAATTTGTGATAAAAGTCAAAGTTAGAATAAATTTTAGTGCATGCGTGATAGGTTTAGAGTTAAATAAATATACGTTTAGAGTTAAATAAATATACATTGATATTATTTTTAATGAATATAATTTCATTATTTGAATCAATACACAATATTAGTTAGACTAACTATTTACTTTGTTTAGTTTGATTGTCTAACTACTATTATTATCTTTATCTCCGGCTTCTCTAAAATCACTACAACGAATTTACTATGCACTTATCAAAAATATATTTTGGTGATGGATATATACAATTTATGGAATTAGAAATACAATTGATAAGTAAAGGTATTTTTTATTCACTCATAATGAGATTTTAGATACGTTATTTTTATTTATTGATTAAATGATATTATATATAAATATAAAAAGTGTTGTTTAAAGATACATAATCACTTGGTTGAGAGAATATCTTAACTACATATCAATATAAGATTATTTGTTGGAGGGAATTTCTCAATGATCCAGGTGGATATTGGTGGCCACCTGCCAAGTCCACCTGGACCCCCACCATTGTCTTTCTCAGCATTTTCAGTTTCCTTAATTGTAGCACAACTTACTATTTTTAGCAGTTTTTCGGGTCCTAAACTTCCGGAGCCGTTTTGAGGCCCTAAACGACGTTTTTTGGGGAATCCGGGGGAAACACGAGTCCATGGAATGGACTGGTGTTGCCCGTTCCAACAATGATAGTGCTCGGATAGATGTTTCTAATGAGCTATTGTACGCATCAAACGGAGATCATATGCCAAAGTTACGACCCCGGGAAGTTGATGTACTAACTTACCCCCAAACGGGGCCCACAGTTTGGCATTTCATCTCCTAGGGTTAGGTTTTGGAATGTTAAGGGTTTTTCCATTATTTCTCAACAATAAATAGGCCTTCGAGCCTCATTGTAACACAGTTCAGAGGCATGTAGCCATCACATCTCTTCTCAGAGATAAGCTACCATCGCCCTAGCTAGTTTATTTCCATTTCTGTTTGTAAGCATATTTCAGTATTTTCCATTAATGAAATGAAGTATTATTTCCGCTGCATCTTTGTGTATATGGTTATCTCTGTAATTTGTTGCGTTCCTGTTTAAATCCGGATCAGTGGTATCAGAGCGGTCTGCTTTTTCTCTGTTTTTCTTTGCATGTTCCCAACAAGGTCGGGATATAAGGAGTTAGGGCTTGAACTGGTTGAACCTTTGCAAGACCAACCTCGCAAATCCCGACGGCCTCCCATGGCGGACGAGAAGAAAGACGAGGGGGCAGGAGATCCTATCAAAATCTTGCTCGAAGAAGCGCTCGAGCGACAACGGAACGCGATGATGGACAGCTTTGCGCAGATCCTTCAGCGGATACCCAGAAGCGGCACATCGGCTTCCAGCAGCTCCTCTGGAAACGCCACACCCTTTAAGGTACAAGTTAATTTTGAAATCCCCATATTCGAGGGTCAGATAGACGCCGATGCCGTAGATAAATGGTTAAATCTGCTAGAGGGTTATTTTTCTGTTCATGAATTTTCGAGTCGGGAAAAGATTGTTTTTGCTCTTCTCAAAGCAGCCCCCCACGTCAAGGACTGGTGGGAAACCTACTGCGAGCAGAAGGATGAAAGTACTGGCTCACTATTTTCAGCCGCACCCACCTGGGATTCGTTCCGGGATGCCATCAAGGAGCAGTACTACCCTGTCGGAAGCTATGAGGATGAATACATAAAGTGGACCACGCTGCGGCAGGGAAGGGACCAAGACGTGCCGGAGTTCACCAATCTTTTCCATACCCTTCGCACAAAGTTGGGTATCAAGGATTCGGAGCAACATTTGATACTCAAATACCATGGCTGCCTGCACAAGTACATCCAGGAAGAAATACAGTTCCTAAACATCCCCTCGCTCGGCGCAGCATACCGGTATGCCGTCAAGGTCGAGCAGAAGTTTAAACAAAAGAAGCGAGACTTTGGATCTGCGAATCCAAAGCAGGGGAAAGGTGCCCCTAAACCACAGAACAAAGGACAAAGCCAAGGCGGGACAGCCCAAGACAACCAGCCGAAGCTGCAAGCAAAGAGCAATGCCGCGAAGCCGAGAAAGGACACTGGAAAATGGTGCGAGTTCCATAAGAGCTCCACTCACAACACAAGTGAGTGTCGGGCCAAGCAGTCACTGGTGGCTGAGCTAAAGGTTTCAGAATCAGATGCATGTTCCGACTCTGAGTCAGAACCCGATAAGGGGTATGAAAAAGGGAAGCAGATCATTGATGCGGATCCCAGCGCCACTGTTGCTACCGCAAAGATCCAGAAAAATGAACCCGAAGATCCAGAGGAGGAGGAGCGCCTCTTCCACTCCCAGATGTGGGTAAAGGGCTCCCCGATACAGTTCATTGTTGATAGCGGGAGTCAAAAGAACCTCATTTCGGCAGAGGTCGTGAAGCGGTTGGGCTTACCGACCACAGCACATCCACAACCATACACCATTGGGTGGCTTCACCAAGGGCGAGATCTTCGCGTGAGCCAGCAGTGTCGCCTTCCATACAACATCAAGCCCTTCACGGATGAGGTATTGTGTGACATTGCTCCCCTTGAAGTTTGTGATGTATTACTAGGACAACCATACTTGTGGAAGCGACATGTTGTGTATGAATCAAGGCCCCGTGCTGTTATTATTACATTGGGAAATAAGTTGTTCAGGATACCAGAGGTAGCACCACCTGCCGCCATCTCTTTGATTACTGCAAAACAATGCAGTAAGATCATTTCCAAAACCAGGAAATTTGTTTTCCTGATGATACGCCCTCAAGGGAAGAAGAAGACAGTGGCCGCGGCCTCCAAACGGGGTCCCTCTGCACGGCAGCTACAGATGGACAAGATTGTGGAGGAGTACGAAGACATCTTCACCTCCCCGGCAGGGGTTCCTCTGCACTGTCAAGTCAAGCACTCCATCGATCTGACCCCAGGTGCGCCGCTACCCAATGGACCAATTTATCGGCGCTCCGTTCTGGAGAACGATGAAATCAAGAGACAGATTCAGGAGCTCCTGCAGAAAGGTCACATCCGTCCGAGTTCTTCGCCCTGTGGGAGCCCGACAGTGTTGGTACAGAAGAAGGATGGGACGTGGAGACTCTGTATTGACTATCGGGCGCTGAACAAGATCACTGTCCGTAATAGGTACCCGATCCCGCGGATTGATGACCTCCTAGACCAACTAAAGGGGGCGAAATATTTCAGCAAGATCGATCTGAAGTCAGGATATCACCAAGTACCAATTGAACCCTCAGATGTGTGGAAGACTGCCTTCAAATCCAAGGAGGGCCTCTTCGAATGGTTGGTCATGCCTTTCGGATTGACGAATGCTCCTGCAACCTTTATGAGGCTAATGGATGACATCTTGCGGCCATTCACCAACTCCTTTGTAGTAGTATACTTGGATGACATTCTGATCTTCAGCCAGAGTTGGGAAGAGCACCTCCAACACATCCGACAGGTTCTCCAAACACTGCGGCAACACAAGCTATGTGCCAATTTGGAGAAATGCACTTTTGGCATGACCGAGGTTCAGTATCTGGGATACATCATTGATGAACAAGGGGTGCATGTCGATCCAGCCAAGGTCCAAGTCATTCGGGATTGGCCCTCTCCAACCACTCTAACAGAGCTCCGCAGCTTTCTAGGTCTTGCCAACTTCTACTGCAGGTTTGTGTTGGGATTTTCTCATATTTCTTGGCCCTTGAGTCAAGTCACCAAGGGCGGGGCGAAAGCAAAATTCTTTTGGTCTGAATCTCAACAGAAGGCATTCAGGGAGTTGAAGGATCGCCTCTGCACGGCACCAGTGCTCGCGTTACCAGATTTACAAAAACCATTTGAGGTCGAGACAGATGCCTCTGACTATGCTATTGGGGCAGTCCTTACTCAACATGGACATCCAGTGGCATATCACAGTGAAACACTTTCAGACACAGTCCGGAAGTACCCCACTTATGATAAAGAGATGTATTCCATTGTACAGGCCTGCCGACAATGGAAGCATTACATTTTGGGGAAGGAAACGGTCATCCACACAGACCACCGACCTCTGCAGTTCATACAGACCCAAGGGAAATTGCAGAATGATCGCCATCAGAAGTGGTCTACATACCTGCAACAGTTTCACTTGAATATCAAGTATAAAAAGGGCAGCACCAATAATGTTGCAGATTGCCTCAGTCGACCACCGATCATGGCGCTAACCACCGTGCTCAACTCTTGCGGGCACGAGACTTCTGATTGGCCACTTCTCTACAAAAGCGACCCAGAATTCGGCCACACATACCAGACACTCTTGGAGGGTCGGCAGGTTGCAGATTTTCACCTCCAAGATGCCCTATTATGCCACCTCGGTCACCTTTGTGTTCCTTCAAGCGAGCGTGCCAAGATGATTTGGGAAGCACACTACAGTCGGGCTGCTGGGCATTTCGGGGTCGAGAAAACAGTGGCAGTACTGCAAAACTATTTCTATTGGCCGAATCTTCGACAGGATGTTGGGAAGTACATCCGATCATGTACTGCCTGTGCCATTGCCAAACCGACCATTAAGAAGCAAGGCCTCTATACCCCGTTGCCTACCCCTAGTCGACCTTGGGAATCCATCTCCATGGATTACATGTCAGGCCTTCCTTCCACTAAGCATGGAAATGACTGTGTTTTTGTGGTCGTCGACAGGTTCTCAAAGATGGCCATTATGATGGCCTGCAAGAAGAATATCACAGCAGAAGCCACTGCTAAACTCTTCTTTGAACGAGTGTGGGTGCACTTTGGGATCCCACAGTCTATCATCTCAGATCGGGACAGTCGGTTTCTCAGCACCTTTTGGTCCAGTCTCTGGTCAATGCTGGACACCAAACTCACGAAGTCCACAGCCTTCCATCCTCAAACTGATGGCCAGACAGAGGTTGTCAATAGGATGATTGTGCACATTCTGCGCATGTATAACTCAAAGCATCCACGCACATGGGACGAGAGCCTCCCCTACGTTAGCACAGCTACAACCGAGCTCTTCACAGCTCCACTGGCCATAGCCCTTTTCAGGTGGGTTTGGGATTCCAGCCACTATGCCCCATTGATGTGGCCATGCCACTTGCAGCTACTCACATGAATTCAGCTCATGTCCAGTCCGAAACAGATAAGGCCACCAGCTTCATTGAGCGCATCCAACATATTCGCCAGCAGGTCCATGACATTCTTGAGAAATCAAATGCCAAGTACAAGCAGCGACATGATCAACATCGGGTGCCACACAAGTTTCAGGTGGGCGACAAAGTCTGGTTGCATTTGCAAAAGGAACGCCTTACTGGAGCCTATCGGAAATTGAGACCACTCCGATATGGTCCTTACACCATTACTAAGGCTATGGGAGACAATGCATTTGAGCTCAGCATTCCCCCATTCCTTGGCCTGCACCCAGTATTCAATGTGGACTGCCTTCGGCCATACTTTCCACCATTGCTAGACACATTCGACATTGCAGAACAGCTCAAACCCATAGAATTAAATCCAGATTGCATGGAACAAGCTGCAACTGATCGGATCATGGACACACAGATCAAGAACACTCGCCAACAGAATATCCAACTGTATCGAGTTGTCAAAGCGGGCCAACTCCTTCAGCAGGGCAAGTGGCTCACCAGGGAACAAGTTCAGCAGAAGTTTCCTCATCTCATGGAGGAGCTCAACGCAATGGGGACCATTGCTTCCTAAGGGGGGAGGAATGATCCAGGTGGATATTGGTGGCCACCTGCCAAGTCCACCTGGACCCCCGCCATTGTCTTTCTCAGCATTTTCAGTTTCCTTAATTGTAGCACAACTTACTATTTTTAGCAGTTTTTCGGGTCCTAAACTTCCAGAGCCGTTTTGAGGCCCTAAACGACGTTTTTTGGGGAATCCGGGGGCAACACGAGTCCATGGAATGGACTGTGTTGCCCGTTCCAACAATGATAGTGCTCGGATAGATCTTTCTAATGAGCTATTGTACGCGTCAAACGGAGATCATATGCCAAAGTTACGACCCCGGGAAGTTGATGTACCAACTTACCCCCAAACGGGGCCCATAGTTTGGCGTTTCATCTCCTAGGGTTAGGTTTTGGAATGTTAAGGGTTTTTCCATTATTTCTCAACAATAAATAGGCCTTCGAGCCTCATTGTAACACAGTTCAGAGGCATGTAGCCATCACATCTCTTCTCAAAGATAAGCTACCATCGCCCTAGCTAGTTTATTTCCATTTCTGTCTGTAAGCATATTTCAGTGTTTTCCATTAATGAAATGAAGTATTATTTCCGCTGCATCTTTGTGTATATGGTTATCTCTGTAATTTGTTGCGTTCCTGTTTAAATCCGGATCACTCAACCAATTAATTAGGCTTAACAATTTTCTAGATAATAGGAAAAGAGTCATTAACACACATAGAGACAAGTAGGAATTACATACTCTAACACTCCCCCTTAATGACTACTTGTTTCAATTTCAATTTCAACAAAATTTACATCTAATACAACTCAGTGTTTACAAATAAGATCATAATGTTGACGTTCGTATAAAGAATTAACCATCCATCAAAATGCATGGGTGCCCTATGTTTCCCAACCAATGAGATCATCAGTTTACTATGATATTCGTTCATTCACGTAGTTCATTCAACATGCATGTATTTATACATGTACCTCCCCCTTCATCATCATCATTATCATCATCATATTTGGTTTTGGAACCATGCATAGGATTTAACCATCCATCGAAATGCATGGGTGCCTTGCATTTCCCAACCAATGAGAGCATCATGTTACTAGGATGTTCATTCACGCACATAGTTCATTCAACATGCATGTATTTATGCATGTACCTCCCCCTTCATCATCATCATATTTGGTTTTGGAAACATGCCTAGGATTTTCTCAACTGACCCTCAACCATGCTTAGGGTTTTCTCAGCTGACCCTTCCACAAGTGGTTTTTGGGGTTATGACTTAAGTACAATTACAATCTCCATTTATGGAGATACTAGGTACTCAATTAGCTCAAACATAAGTCTGTAGACTTGCTTATAAACATGTGTTGTACATATTACAATATGATCATGAGTATGTTAATTACTCAACACACATTTATGTACATTTGTCCACCATCCAATCTCAATTAATTGCCTTGGATCTCTTTACTTCACCCACAATTTGTTAGAGTAGCTAATTGAAGGTTTGAACCCTGTAAAGAAATTACTTGCAAATGAAATTATTAAAATTAGAAAATATTATACAATGGTGAAAATATAAAATATACACTGAGATTTTTCTCCTCGAACCCAAAACCAAGAAAACCATATCAAATTTTCACTATAGTTCTTTCAATGTTAAAATACATTATATACATGTCGAATCATTCATAAAACTCAATCTATTAACCCTAAATTAGAACATAATCATAGTTCGATTGACTGGATCTACAAAATACCATGACAAAAATAATCATGCCCAAAACAATGCACAAAACCTTGGGTAGGTCCACCCACCATCCTTAGGCCCGCCCCCCACATGGGGGCTTCACTGGGGAGAAATACCATACCATGTGTATTCATATTAGGGGATATATATTGAGGAAAAAATGACATAATATATTGAGCATATATTAAATAGGGGGTAAACGGTTTTATATTGGCAGGTATAAAAAATGGAGCTCAAAGTTAATGAAAAATATAAGGGGGTATAAAAAATGTTGATGAAAAAATGGATACCTACAATATCTAGTGAAAGTAGTGGTTTTTTAAATTAGGAAGGTGTATTGAGTTCGTATTGGTAGGGGGTTAAATAATGTGAGTTTTAGAGGTATTTTCCAAAATGTAGTCAAATTAAGGGTATTGTTTAGTATGCCACAAACGCACATGATATGTCAGAGGTTCGTTGAGTGAAGCCCCTGTGCCACCCCATCCTTAGAACTGCCAACCATCCTTGGGTCTGCATAAAAAAACAGTTTGGGGCATTATGCCCATTGCAATGTAACAACACCTATAACTAGTCACGCAAAGAATATACAATATACTCAAAATTCTCCCACTTATTATTTTCTTTGTGCACAGTAGAGCGCAAGAGTATATAATCATTGGTCTAGGGCCACAATGCCCATTATTTATCTACACCAAGAAAACTTTGCAATTTATCCTTATAGCTTGTTGTACCAAGCCCATACCTGAACACAATCTTTGCAACCAATTTGCTTCCTTGATTGCATGAGTGGTTGTCATGTATTCAACCTATTGCCACTACATACTATCTCTTGCTCATCCAACTAACTGCTCCTCCAAATAAGTTAAATACATACCCACTTGGAGATATTCTATAATCCAGATCTTCATCCCAATCTACATCAACAATGCCATGTATGTCCAACACTTTGTTCAATCCTTGTATTCCTTGGTAGCACAAACCATAATCACTATTGCGACACAGAGATCTGAAAAATTGCTTTACTATTCTCCAATGCTCCTTCCCTAGTTTTGACATAAAATTGCTCAATACTTCCATTGCATGTGAAATGTATGGTCTAGTACAAACTATTACATACATCAAAATACCAACGACACTCACATATGGAATATGGGACATGTCCTCTTCCTCTTCTTATGCCTTGGGACATTGTTCTGCAGATAACTTTACACCTACAAGAGTAGGAACCTTCACTAGTTTACTATCCTGCATATTAAACCCTTATAATATTGTCTCAACATACTTCATGTGGTTTAACAAAAGCTTCATCTTTGCCTGATCTCATTTAATTTCCATTCCAAAAAGATAGTTTTCAGCACCAAGATCCTTTATGTTGAATTTAGAATACAATTGGGTCTTCACATTGTGGATATTTTCTCTGTCATTTACAATCAACAACATAACATCCACATACAAAACCAAATAGATAACACAATCACCTATTAATTTAGAATAAACATAGTTATTTCCTTTGCTCCCTCTGAAGCCAAGTCCCTACATGTATGTATCAAATTTCAGATATGACATCTTTGGTGATTGGTCTAACCTACACAAAGACTTATTTAACCTACATATCAGTTCTTTCTTTCTCTTCATTGGAAAGCCTTCCGATTGCTTCATGTATAGCTCTTCTTCTAGATCTCCATGTAGACATGTTGCCTTAACATCCATATGTTCTACCTCAAAATCAAAAGCATCAACAGTCGATAAAAGTAATATAATAGATGCTAATTTGGCAACAGGAGATAAAATATCACCAAAATAAATTCTCGACACCTGGGAATAACCTTTCACTACTAATCGAGTGTTATAATTCTCCACTTCACCTTAAATATTCATCCTCTTATTAAACACCCATTTGTTGTTAATGGGTTTTCTTCCAACTGACAGTTCCACCAAACCCAAGCCTCATTTTTGTGCAAAGCTACCATTTCTTCAACCATGACCTTCTTCTAGAGTTTGTCATCCTCTGAATCCACTGCCTCCCAGATAGTTCTGGGACCATCACCATTAATAGATAAACCAAAATTTGAACTGAAATTAGATGGACTATATCTCTCTCGATTAATTCTTTCTCAAATCGATCTCCTCAAAACTGGAGTGTGTGGTTCTTCCTCTTCCGATTTTTGTTCTCTTGTAGAGTTTGATTCTTTCTCCTTCAATTCAAACTATATCTTCTGTGGTTTTGTTTCCTTTGATAGGACCTCTTGTTTCATAATATCCTTCACTTCTCTAAATACCACATCTTGACTATACACAACCTTCCTTGTTTCTAGGTTCCAAATCTTGTAACCTTTTAATCCATCTTTATACCCAATAAAGATGCACCTTTTAGGTCTACTATCCAACTTGGTTCGTTTCTCCTTTGGAACATGTACATATGCATCACAACCAAATACCATGGGATGTGAAAGAGAGGGTTTATTACCAGTCCATACCTCAAGTGGATTCTTATCCTCCAACACTAATGAAGGTGATCTGTTAAACAAGTAACATGCAATATCCACTACATTTTCCCAAAATTTCTACCCTAATCCAATACCACTGAACATGCTTCTTACCTTTTCCATCAACGTCATGTTCATCCCTTTCGCAACTCCATTTGGTTGAGATGTGTATGGAGTAGTATTTTGTCGTGTTATACCACACTTTAAACATAACTCTTTGAATTCCTTCTTCCAAAACTCTCCACCATTATCTATCCTCCACACTTTAATCTTCTTCTTTGTCTGATTTTCCACTAGATCTTTAATTTCTTTAAACCCATGAAAGACTTCATATTTCCTCTTAAGGAAATATATCCATGTATTCCTCAAGAAGTCATCTATAAATGAGACATAGTACACAAATCTACCCAATGATGGAACCAACACAGGTCCAAACATATCATTGTGCATAAGCTCAAATATTTCTTCTTCCCTCTTATAACCAGAAGGAAAACTCACTTGATTCTGCTTACCATATATACAATGTTCAAAGAAATCAAAATCAAGAGAGAAATTAGGCATACCTTCTACCATACCATTACCATGGGATATCCGAAGGCCTTTCTCTCTAATATGTCCTAGTCTTTGATGCCAGAAAATATTTTTTTCACTAGAGACTACAAGATTTTCAGCTCCACTTTTGAAAACAATAGAACTAGTGCACCCATCAATAACATTACTTCCCGAAAGCTT
This sequence comes from Pinus tabuliformis, assembly GCA_031772625.1. Classification (NCBI taxonomy): domain Eukaryota; kingdom Viridiplantae; phylum Streptophyta; class Pinopsida; order Pinales; family Pinaceae; genus Pinus; species Pinus tabuliformis. The sequence continues at coordinate 1,145,596,279 of CM062813.1, read as the reverse complement.
GTACAGAGTTTTGATTAGAACTCCCCTCTTCAATACTAGTACTCTTTGAACCATCTTGTAGGTATCTTTCTTGAACATTGTCTTTACAACTACATCATCCAACTTGCTTATAGAAATTATATTTCTAGCGAATATAAGAATGTGCAAAACACCCGAAGGTGTTCTAATCCTTCCACCTATCAGTTTCAACTTGAATTTTCTTCCTCCTATGATTTTGGTTTTCCTATTATCACCTAGCAAGACATCACCACCATCGTACTTCTTGTATTGGTAGAACCACTTCCTATAAGGACTCTTATGAAAGGATGCACCTGAGGCAATCAACCATGCCTCATGATGTACATGTGTACTCGAAGAAGCCAAGCACACATCCCAACTTTCATCTGAGGTGGTTTTGGCCTTTACAAAAGGAGCCTCATCAGATCCTTTTCCTTTCTCAGTATTTTTATATCTAAAATATTCCTTGGAATGCCCTTATTTTCTACATTTCCAACATAACATTACAGATTTTCCTAGAGATTTAGATCTCCCACTTGAGGACTTATTTCTATTTTTGTTCTAGGACCATCCTCTAATAGACAAGGCATCTCCATTCTGGCTCTCCATACATTTTCATATCATCTCCTTCAACAATGAGGCTGAGACTATTTTATCAAATTCCAAGGTAATTGTATTGCTACCTATAAAAAAAACTGAACTATCCCACGAGTATGGTCGAGAACACCCTAAATTGATGCACTTATCTTCATCTAAAATTTTAATATCAATAAATAATAACTGACTTACAACAGTAGTTGAGGTGTTCAGATGCTTTTTCATCAAGTATCCATCCCTCATCCTCAAAGTAGACAACTCTTTTCACATGAATAGTTTGTTCACTAGGGACTTAGATTGATACAAATCCCCTAACTTATCCCACAAATCCTTCATTGTCTTTTCTCCTAAAACATTCAATAATATTGAATATGAGATACACAATTGTATTGTTCCCTTTACCTTATGATCCAACTTGGTTCAGTCTTTTTTCAACATTGTCGTTGGTTTAGTACTTGGATCCACCACAATCCATTGATATTTATCCACCAATAGATCCTCCATCTTGAGCTTCCACAGCTCAAAACTTTGCCCATTGAATTTCACAATCTGTATCTTTCCACTACTCGCCATCTCCTTTCACCGCAGAAATCAATCCCATAGATCTCCCACTATAACAGGGTCTACCATAGGCCTAAGGAAAACCCCTCAGCCACAAAGGCATCCCCTTGAATCCAAAATTTCTCTAATGCCAAATGAAGTTTTAACATTGTACAAAAATTACTTGCAAAAAAAATCTTAAAAACAAAATATATACAATGGAAAAAACATAAAAAATACATAGATATTTTTTCGTGAAACCAAAAACCAAGAAAACATAACAGGTTCTACCATAGGCCCAAGCAAAACCCCTCAGCCATAAAGGCATCCCCTTGAAGCCAAAATTGCTCTAATATCAAATGAAGGTTTTAACATTGTACACAAATTACTTGCAAACGAAATCTTGAAAACAAAAAATATACAATGGAAAAAAACATAAAATATACATAGATATTTTTTCATGGAACCCAAAACCAGGAAAACCAAATTTATTTTTCATTATATTCCTTTTGATGTTACAATAAATTATATACATGTCGAAGCATTCATAAACGTCAATCCATTAACCCTGGATTAGAATATAATTGTAGTTCCCTTGATCGAATCTATAAAATACCATGGGAAAAACCATCATGCCCAAAACCATGCGCAAACCCATTGGTAGGTCCACCCACCATCCTTGGGTTTGCATAAAAAAAAATTGGGATGCTTCCTCAAACCCGTGTAGGGGGGATACCACCCCCGCTTAGCCCAACGTTATGTAACAACACTTGCAACTAGTCGTGAAAATAATATAACACATACCCAACACTAATTCTAACTAGATAACTATACCTATATTGAGTTAGTTAGGCTCAATAAAGCTCATTATATCTAAAATTCCAAAAACATAAAATAATTATCACCATCATGTCCACATATTGTCATATATCCTAATAGGCTAGCCATTACCTCTTAAGATATCTCATCAACATGGACTTGTTGATGCCTCTAAAATCATAGAACCAACATTGGGGACAACCACCCGGTCCAGACCTTAGTTCAACTCCTCCATTTGGTATGGTGGCTCCGACTGGATATTATGGGACCAATTTCCCAATAATGTATGGTTTGATGAATGAGTGTTTTAAATCTATAACAAAGATGATAAGTGATTTAATCTATAACTCTAAAATATACAGATATATCTATATAACCTAGGTAATCTCATAACAATATGATTCTTGATGATTCCTAGCAGACAAATAATAATATAGATTATTTACTTATCCATAGAAAGATGTATTTAAATAATGATTACTTTGTTTAAGAAATTAAACAAAGTAATTGTGAAAACATATCGCATAACATACTAATATTTATTGCTGACATATATCTTTAATATAACAATTCTAAATCATTCAGAAGTGACATAATATAGAGTTGTTTGAAGCATGTGAGTATATCAACAATAGAAAATCAAATGGAATGCTAATTACATAAATAGCAAGACAAAAAGAACAGTGATAGAAATACCAAATTCATTTGAGTCTCGTTATGTAAGTAAGATTTTGGTTCCACCTTATTCAAGATACTCTGAGGAGATACAAAAATGCAGGTCTTGATGAAGCTCTTTCACAAAAAATCTAAAACCTTGATCCACGGCTTATAAAAAATAAATTAAGAAGTGCAAAAGTGCAAACTTATCAAGTCTAGTTTGTACAAATTGAGGACCCTTTCTAAAATAACATGAAAGGGTTTTTATAATAAAATTAAAAAAAACTATCCACAAAAATTGTTGAGAGTTGTTGGAACTGCCCATATAAAAATCTGGGATTTGAATTTCAAAAATAGTATTGCAATAGCCTTTGAAGAGATTCATCGCATCTATTTCTTTTCTTGTATCTATAACCGACAAATTAAGAGCATTTTTTGAATTTCTGGAGGATGACTCATCCTAGAGTGTAGTTGTCTTGTGTATGTGGCATCTAAAAGCTCGAGCATCATGCGATCAACAACATCGGCAAGGCATTTGATGGTCATCTGTTGGTTATGTGGCTTGACCGAAAAGGACCAATATGCATCCCAATCAAGGTTTTGTACTCTGTTGAGTTGTTCATCTTTGGTGGCCAAATCTTGCTTCCATTGATTTTCTAACATTTTCACCTTAGGAAGATTTCCTAGGGAAAAATTAGAAATTAAATTGACTCCATATAAATTATCATTCACCAGCTCAATCACATTATTCATTATAGCCCTAGCCCTGGAGGTAGCCCTTTCTGCCTTTATCAACTGTGCTTCCATTCTGAAAACAATATTTCTTTATGCGACTCTTGAATTTTGGTAATTTAGCAGCTCTTCCTTCCTTTGTGCTCAGCCAAGAGAGGTAAGTTGTGACCTTATCATCTGCATCCTCAAATTCTAATCTGGTATTAACTGCTTAATCAATTAGTGATGTCGTTGTGATTCGTAATGGGTCGATAAGAGATATTTTATGGAAAAGTAGATTCAGCTGTTGAGATAAGGCTTTATTTGCCTCTAGGGCTTCCTTCTTAAACTCCTCAAATTAAGAGCATTTTTTGAATTTCTGGAGGATGACTCATCCTAGAGTGTAGTTGTCTTGTGTATGTGGCATCTAAAAGCTCGAGCATCATGCGATCAACAACATCGGCAAGGCATTTGATGGTCATCTGTCGGCTATGTGGCTTGACCAAAAAGGACCAATATGCATCCCAATCAAGGCTTTGTACTCTGTTGAGTTGTTCATCTTTGGTGGCCAAATCTTTCTTCCATTGATTTTCTAACATTTTCACCTTAGGAAGATTTCCTAGGGAAAAATTAGAAATTAAATTGACTCCATATAAATTATCATTCACCAGCTCAATCACATTATTCATTATAGCCCTAGCCTTGGAGGTAGCCCTTTCTGCCTTTATCAACTGTGCTTCCATTCTGAAAACAATATTTCTTTATGCGACTCTTGAATTTTGGTAATTTAGCAGCTCTTCCTTCCTTTGTGCTCAGCCAAGAGAGGTAATTTGTGACCTTATCATCTGCATCCTCAAATTCTAATCTGGTATTAACTGCTTAATCAATTAGTGATGTCGTTGTCATGCGTAATGGGTCGATAAGAGATATTTTATGGAAAAGTAGATTCAGCTGTTGAGATAAGGCTTTATTTGCCTCTAGGGCTTCCTTCTTAAACTCTTCAACCTTGGGATAATCTTTGAACTGTTCTATATTGAGTTGTAGCTGTGTGATTTTCTCCTCTTTAGCCTTAATTTCTTATTTATGTGTCAATTGAAGCTGTTCGAGCACTTGAGACAATTGTTGTTTTTTTTGGATGGCATGCTGGTCAATCTTCTGTTTCTCCAGATTTAATTGTACTTCAAGCTGCTCGTTCTTTCATTTTTCTTCTACCAACTGTTCCTCAAGCCGATTAATCTTCTGTTGTTCTACTATTTTTTGTTCTTCACACTGATTAATCCTTTGATCCTTTTCTTTGATCAATTAGTTAACTTCAGTTGCCTTATCAAGTGTAGCAGCTGTGTATGCCCCAGAAGATTCATGTTTATGCCTGTTAGGAAAATGTCTCCATTGTATGATAGGGTTGGACTCTATTTGATTCTCCTTAGCGAAAGCTTCCAAGAATGATTTGTTGTAGTGTCGTTGGGATTCCGGTAAGTGATACATTCTTTTGACATCTTCAAGTTTGAATGTCCCGAACATCCTTCCATCGATTGTGAAGAAAGCTCTATATGTTATATTAATACTTTCGATTGCCCATCTCACTAGATCATTATATGGTAAAAATTTTGCATGGGATGCTATTCTATGGAGGAAGGAGTTGGCCAAATCACTGAGCATGTTTTCTGTTTCATCAGTTCCATTAGTTGTTGCTTCTTCTTTTATCTCCTTTGGATTTTCTGCTTCAAGTAAAGCATATATACCTTCCCACGAGATTTTACCAAAGCCTTGATAGGTAGTATATGAAATTAACACCAATTTTTCTTGTCCATATTCCACTATAATGGGGGCCTTTGTCTTTCGAGATTTCTTAGACATCTTGACCAATTGCGTGATCATGGATTTTCACTGCAAAATGAGAAAAAAGGAGCATAATAAGCGAAACAATTGAGAGGACATAATACACAAATTACAAACTAAAAGCAGTTATGTGCATTAGATGCAAATGATCTTATATTGTACATAGCTACCATGGATGAAATCCTTAAAGGACTTAACCATAACTGCTCCTTAATTCTTTACCGTAACTTCATAACGTGAAACTTTAATGTTGAAGCGATATATGTCGCATCGTATGTTTTGTAATGGTCCTTTTTAAGAACAGATGTCGTGACTCTGCGATTTACGATTAGCGATTGTATTATTTTAATATTTGTGGAACCATCACGTATCACAAATTGGGAGTTACAAGCACCACGCTCAAAAGGTTTCTTTGCATTGTTGTGATTGTGATGAGTGTTGAGCTGGCATGGGGAGACAGTGGGTTTCAAACTTGGCAAATCATGTTTTTTCTTTATAATTGATTTATCCCTATATCGCATGTATTCATAGTATTTATTACTCGCTTTTATCGAGAGCGCGATATGTGATAATTATGCCGCATCGCAAGTTTTCAATGGAGTGCTTTGGATGCTTTCCTATGAATCAGTGATATGCGATTGTGATTTCAACGAAATGCTATAAGTCATTCCTTGGGATTAATGATGTGTGAGATGTGATAGTTATATCACATCGTATTTTTTATAAATGGCTTATTTTGATTAAAACTTCGCGATGAGGGTTTTGCTATGACTCTGATCGCATCGCAACTTTCCAAATGGATGTTCATGGGTTCTAAAAAATTGTGATTTGCAATGAGCAACCCTAAATACTCATAAAGAAACTTTTATATGACTAATATGGCAAATCTATTTTATTCAAAAGTTTTATTTCTTTTTATATCCTAAAGGGGACCCATTTCTTATTTAGCATTTTAAGACTAAGATTAAAAATTGAAATGGGGGGTTGTTGTATAGCACAACAATTGGCGATTCACTGGCAGAACTAGTTATCTCTCAATAAAATAATGAAATTTATAAAACTTTCTTAAGTAGAATAAATTGAGGAAAATAAAACTATCTAAGAATTGGTTAGATAAAAAATCTTACTCTGAATAAACAAAATATCAATTTTGCAATTTCTTTTACAAACCCTTATAATAAGATAAAAACATTTTTATTTTGGTTTCTTCAAGCTTTGATTGGTTGTTAAAGATAAAGTAGGGGGCTCTTCCAACTTAGCTTTTAAATTTACTCTTTTGTCACATGTAGTGCCTCTGCTACCAACAAACATATATAGTCTCGACATGGTTACCTTTTAACCATCAATCATTCATTGTCCCATCCATTTAAGAGTATAAATTTTGAAAGATAAATCCAAAATGACATATCTACATGTATTTTAATTTTTTAATTTTTTATTTTTGGATAAAAGCCATTGTCTTGGTTTGGGAGCCAGAAGATGACAATGCCATTCACCAGTTGTAATTGAACTGAACAAGCTGGCTCGTAGTGAGACCCCTTGTCTTATGATTATAAGCCATTACCCTGTTTTGATATGCAGTATTGATAATGTCAGTTTAATTAGTTCCCTATGATCATGGTAAGTTGGCTTGTCATGAGACCTCTTATCTTTTAAATCAGATGTATTTTAGAATTACACTCTGAAAAATCATAAATCTAGTGGATGGGGTGAATGACTTACTCCTTAATATTTTATGGATGACAATTCTAGAGTTGTGGATGCTTAGCTGGAGAAAGTCTTTACCTTTTTATAAATAACCTTTCTCAACTAATAAAACTCAAAATGATTTACTATGTTTTCAAGGTTTGGAAGATTTCACAAATTTAAAGTGGATCCCAGAGTTTCATGTTTTATCTAATTTCTAAAACTGTAGTTATTTCCTTGAAAGTTTCTACTTTTTAAAAGCAAGTATTCACAATATTCTTTAAAAAAGCTTTTCAATAGTGAAAAGCCAATGGTAGACTATTTACAACATTATTTTCTAAAAGAAACTAGCTTGCATAAAGAATATGTATAGGTAAGAAGGGGTTACATCCTTAGGAAAAGAACTTATTTAAGATAAGCCCATTCACAGGAATAGAATCTCTCTTTCCGGATAAGTCTTGCAGTAGAAATGTTGATGAGCCTATCTTTTCAACGATCTGAAATGGTCCAAGCCACATCTTCTGAAATTTGGTATTCTTACATTTTTCTTCATGTGCTTTGTCCAATTTCAAAATGAGATCACCAATCTGTAATGTTTTTGTGTCGGCAGAACTTGCATCAAAAGAAGATTTAATGACTTGTTGATGTTTAGCGTGAGTAATTTTGGCCTTTTCTCTTTCCTCATCCAATTTAAGGATTTGATCAAACCTCAATTGAATATAGGAATAAGGAATTTCTTCAATGAATTGTACTAGGGCTAGAGATGGGAGTGCTAAATTTGGTGGTTTTACAGCTTCTTTCCCATACACAAAGTTAAAAGAAGAAGTACCTATTGAGGCCTTCTAAGTTATATGATCTTCACATAATGCAAATATTAAATATCTATGCCAATTATTTTGGTTTTGATCAATAGTTCTTTTAATAATCTTGATGAGATTCTTGTTAGTTGAATTTGCTAAGCCATTTCCTTGAGGATAGTAATTTGCAGAGTATTTTAACTTAAAACCTCTCTTAAGAGTAAATTCAACTATACTATTCTCAGAAAAATAAGATGCATTATCAAAAATAAGCGCGTTAGATAAACCAAACCTTGTAATGATGAACTAATCAATAAATTCAATAATTGCATCAGAATTGGCTACCTTTAGTGGAATTTCTTCTACCCACTTTGTGAAGTAGTCCATGGCCATGAGGATGTATCTATGTTGCTTGGAAGAATGTGGAACAATCTCTCCTATAATATCAAGACCCCACTATTCAAATGGTTGCTCAATGTTTACTGGTTGTAAAGGAAAGGTTGGTTTCCTTTGTCTTCCGCTAGTAGTTTGGCATATCTTACATTTCCTTACATAGTCATGGGAATATTTAAACAAAGTTGGCCAATAATATCCAACATGTAGTATTTTGTGAGTTGTAGTGTCTCCTCCAAAATGTCCACCTACTGGGCCATCATGCAATTCCTGCAAAACCATTTGTGCTTCAGTTTTTTCAAGGCATCTTAATAAAATTGAATCATAGTTTCTCTTGAATAACACATTACCAATGATTTCAAAGTGTTTGTCTTTTAATATTAAGGAACATTTGTTTTTGTAACTGAATTCAGGGGGAGAATATCCATTCTTTAAGTAAAATATTAGATTAGCATATTGAGATTCAGAATTAATGATACTTATCTCATTTACTTGTGCAGTATTATCTGAATCTTCATGGTCTAGAATATTGGAAGCTCCTGCCAATAACTTGCAAAAACCTTGTCCTCTAACAATTTTCGTTGGGTTAATATCAATATCATACTCTTGTAAATCTGTTATCCAGTTAGCTCTCTTATCTCCTACTTCTCTTTGAACTAGCAATTGTTTCACTGCAGAAAATGGTACTATTACTTTAGTGTGTGTTTTTAGGAGGAATGGTCTAAAGTGTTTGATAGACTTAAATACAGCGAAAGCTTGTTTTTCAACTACGGAATAGTTGAGCTCAACACCCTGCAAATTAGAACTAAAGAAAGATATGGGTGCTTCTACTTGATGATCATTCATCTGTGTTAAAACAGCAGCGTAAGATGTTTTAGTGGCCAAAGTATACAAAATAAAATAACTAGAAAAATTCGGAGTATTCAATGTAGGATAATTAATGATTGCTTGTTTGACCAAGTCAAAAGCCTCTTTTTCGTTATGTCCCCATTTTAAGATTGAATTTTTCTTAATCATGAACTGAAAGGGCAAAGCTATATGCGAAAAATCAGGAACAAATTTCTTCACAAAATTTATCTATCCCACAAATGATTGCATAGATTTCTTATTATGCAGCAAAGGGATATCATAAATCTCTTTTATCCCGTCAGGATCAATGTATATGCCATCTTTGGATACAATAAACCCTAAGATTTTACCTTCATTAAGAGCAAAGAATGATTTCTTGGGATTTAAAGAAATCCCATATTTTTTGCAACATTCAAAGATCTATTTTAAATCATGTAGATGGTTACTCTTTTTCTTAGAATAGACAGTTATGTCATCTAAGTAAACAACGACTGTCCTATTGATCAAACCTTTGAAGGCTATATCCATGTCTCATTGGAAAGTAGCTCCAACATTTATCAAACCAAAAGGCATTTTCTGATAAGCATATGTTCCCCATTTAATTATGAATGTAGTCTTTAATCTATCATCTCGATGTACCAGTATCTGATTGCATCCTGAAAAACCACCAAGAAAAGACATTAACTCTGAGCCAGCTACTGATTGAAGTATCTGCTCCATTGTTGGTAATGGGAAATTATCTTTCTGACATGCTTTGTTGAAATTCCTAAAATCTATGAAAATCCTAATATCACCATTCTTTTTTCTTATAGGTACTAAGTTTGAGACCCATTTAGAATGTCTGACAGGAAATATTATTTTGGCTTTAAGGATTTTATTCAACTCTACTTTGATTTGACTTTCAAGATTTAGGTGAATTTTCCTTAGCCTCTATTGTACAGGTTTCTCATCAGAAATCATTGGAATTGTGTGTTGAATGATAGAGGTATCATAAGTTTTTAGATCTTCGTAATTCCAAGTGAAAACATTTTTGTATTTCTTTAATAATCTGATGAAAGCAAATCTTTCATCTAATGAAAGTCCAAGTCATAGATTGACATTTTGTGGTTTGGCCTTAGTGCCAAGATTTACTAATTCAAGCCTTAAAGTAGAACTTTGAAGTTTTTCATTAGTGACCTTTTTGAATCTATCCTTAATATCATAAAGATCTTGTAGCTTGACCACAGATTTAGTAGTAGGATTTTCATTGAGTCTTTGCATTAATTGAAGATCATGATCACTTTCATCGATAATCTGATCATCATAATATCCTTCAGATGTCAAAAAAATTAAGATATCCTAATCATGATTGAACACATGCCAATTAGTGACATTATCTGGGATAGATGGCTGAAAAATTAATTCAATAGAAAATCTGTCTAGACTATAATCCTCGGATGGAAGGAGTTTAGAAGCAACATTAGCCAAAAGATCGGCTGCTGCATTCTGTGATCTAGGAATAGGAGAAATGTCAAATGCCAGAAAAATAGTTATGAGATCTTGAATAAGTGATTGATAATGTTTGAGATGCCCCGAGAGACAATGGATAGTATTTCTCACTTATTTAATGAAAATTTCGGAATCACCAAATACTTTTAGATATTGGATATTCAGGCCTATTGCTTTATAGAGCCCTTGAATCAATTCCCCATATTTTGTAGTGTTATTGGTACACTCAAATTCTAATCTACATGATAACATCGTTTTTTCTCCTTCTGGACTAACTAAAATACAACCTGCTCATGCGCTATCATTAGATTTTGATCCATCAAAATACAAAGACCAAAATAAAGGCTTATTTACAGGCTTATTTATAAGTTCATCTGCAACACTAACACACTTTGAGGTATCAGTATGGGAGAAATTTTCAATTTGTGACATGACACTATTAATAGGAAAAGGAGATTATTGAGCATTAAAATTCCCAAAAAATGATTCAGCCGAATAGTTTCCAAGAATGTTATTATTGAAGGCTACAGGTTGATTTTCTTCTTCAAACTCAGTTACTGTATGAGTCAAATGTTTTTTGCGATCTATTCTGATTTGATTTGGTTTCCCATTATAGGGAAGCCACATGTGAGACCAATCAGTTGAAATATAATTGTGAAGCTTTTTGGACCAATCTCTGCTAAGGATCAAACCATAAAACTCAAGGATGTCAGCAACTAATATATCAATTCTTTGGACAACCCTAGGATCAGTTGATAATCTGATAGTAACTGAATTTATTTCTCCTAAAACTTGTACCTTAGTTTGATCTAATTGAACAATATGGACTACAAACTTCTGGGGCTTAATATTTAACTTGGGGCAAACTCAGGCTAGCATTTTATTTGATGAAGCCCTTGAATCTATCAAGCAGTTATGCAAATTTCTATTGTAGATCTCATAATTCAAGAGAAAAGTAGGAGTATGAGAATTTGACTTGTCCCCAATTAAAACAGCATCAGTAGCATCTACCTTATCATATGGTGGCTTACCTGATCCTCTAGCAGCCTTGGATAATACACTAGTTGGAAGAGGGGAGGAAGGTATTGCATTTAATTATTTAAGCAACAACTTTTGTTGGTGTTTGAGCATGCTAAGTTCATGTAAAGAAATATTTTCTCGAATCTTCTTCATGTCTTCCACAATGTTATAATCCATGGAATCTAAAACTACTAGCATTTTAGATGAAGAGGGAGGATTGGAAGATGATGGTTGATTGTGGGGAGATACAACTCGAGTTTTCTTTGTGGTAACTTTGTCTTTAGTAACAGGACTTGAGTTTTTCTTCTTTGAATTTGCTTGATTAGGCTCTACTATACTTTTGCTTCTAGTATTTACTGGGAGAGCTTCCTGTTCACTTTCATTATTAGAGCTGGGTAAGATAAAGTCCCACATTCCATGACATTCAACTGTTTCATCTTCTTCCATTTCTTCAGCTGATAAAATTGTATCTTCATATCATCACTAGATCAGATTTTTCATTATATATAGAAATATGTGGTTTAGGATCAGTTGGCTGATTTCTTTTAAAGTTCCTAAATGGTCTTTTCGTAGAAGTTTCAGCTACCTACTTTTTTATTTCAACCATTTCATTAGACATAGTTTTAAAAAAAAATTGTAAACCTTCCATGTCATATGGATCCTTGATTGCATTCTTCTTTGAATCATCTCTAAAGGTAGCTTTTTTGGATTTCCTTTCTTCTAAAGCATTTTTCTTTTCCAAATCAAGGATACGTTTTTCAACAGTGATTACTTCCTTCAAATTTTCTGCAAATGTTGGTTTAGTAGCCCTATCAATGAAAATGGCTATGTTTGAAGGCAAGGCAGAAATATACCATTCATTTCAGACTTCCTCACTAGGCTTGGATGTCACAGGAATTTTATTCAACAACTTATTAAAGTGTGAGTTGAAGTCTTTGATGGGTTCCTTTGATTCAGATTTCAGATTGGAGAGATCATTAATCAAAGTTGTTGTAGACCTATCATCTCCAAACTTAGTTAGAAATTGCTCCTGAAAAGCATCCCAGCTATTGATAGACCCTGGTGGTAATGAAAAGTACCACAATCCTGCTTCTCCTTGTAGAGTGTATGGAAATAGTCTAACCACAACATCTTCTTCCGTTACTCCATTCAAGTTGATTGATAACATGAAATTGTTTATATGTTCTTCTCCTAACAAGCCAATGTCAAGATTAAATTTTGGTAACCATTTTTCAGGATGTGCTAGAAATTGGCTCAAAGGTGCAGGCATTTTGATAGCTCTTGGGTTGGTCCATGGCCTTGGTTGAGGTTGATTATGTGCCATCGTTGAGCTAACAGTAGAAGAGGGTGACGAAGCAGCTAAAAGTGATTGGGTAGAGGATGTTGAAGTTCCTGTACCTGTTTGGACTATGATCTGAAGTTGGGAAACAGATGGATGACCTTGCAATGGTATGGATGGAATGGACGATGATGAGGACAAAGTCTCACTGTTAGATTCTGATGGTGTCTTCCTAGCCCTTTCTCGAATTGGTAGAGGGAATTCAATTGGTGAAATACCAAGATTTTCACTCTTTGCCCTAGTAAGCAGCTGTTATGGGATATATTATGAAGTCACACTCCCTTGGGATAACTCAGACTCTTCTTGGGATAATGAAAAGCCTTGGAGTTTATGAATCAAAAAATGTACTTTAGGGGGTTCAGAGAAGAATTGTCTAGTGTATTTAGGGTTTCAGCAGTGGGTATTGTATTTTTCTTTTCAACTTCTCACTTAGGAATAGGAGATTTAGAATGTGAAGGAGAAGTTGGAGGAGATGGTGAGGGAGTTTTACTTAGAATGGTATGTGGATTTAGATTTACTCACCATTCACAGTCTGGCCCTCCTTCTAGCGCCAAAAATTTTGATGCCTCTAAAATCGTAGCACCAACATTGGGGATAACTGTTGTGGGGAAAAATGCCTATGCAAGACGATCCTATCCACCTAAGGTGTGACAGTGCCTTAGCAACAAACATAAACAACTATTCTAGTATTCTTCCTTCATGAATTAAGAAAGAAGAGAGATGGATGGACTAACCGGTGTCTTCCATTTGTCCCTCGATCCGGTTTCTCTTCTCTTTGAGAATTCCCAGCTACTTGCCTTCTCGCTCGCCCAGCTTCAAGAGGTTTCTGCAAGATCACAAGAAGAGAGCACTACACAAGACATGGATTCATATTCATAACTAGTTCAGGATTAGAAATAAACTAAACATACTAATGCAATCATACATCAAAGATACATCAGTATATAGGAGAAACCAAGATAGCTTTATTGATGAATAACAAGGTTCAGGAAGAGATACAACCCAGAGGGCTCCAATCCAGCATCTCCTTCCCAGCAAATGAAATTCCTATATTCACCTTCCCTCAAAGCATTAAGCACCCAATGATTCCAATCTCAAACCAACAGCAATTCTTTGCAATAACAAAATTCCAGCCTCCCAGATCTCATGGAGGAGAGATCCATATATAGATGTTTGGAGAGAGGATGAGTCAGCTTGAGATCTGACTAGTGTCCTCTCCCTCTGTCAGTTCTTGATTCCACTTGGAGGTTCTTGCTTCCACTTGGAGATTGGGAACCTCTTACTCATCACTAGTCGAATTCACTGAGGCAAGTGTCATTGAGGAAGATTCTGGAAGCTTCCTGGGTCTTGACACCTCTTGGAATGAACTTGCCATTTGTCAACTCTCGCTCAGCGCACCCTGGTAGTGCTTCTACCTGCGTTGCAGTGCAGGTAGCCAGTGTTGACTTTGCATTTCAGCGCAGACAGCTAGTGGAGCCACTGAATTGATCTTGAATTGACTTGTTTTTGAGCAGTTTCTGGTGGAGAACTTCTGTGAATTGCTGTGGTTTGTTAGCCTTGTTCCTCTAGGGGTAGGAACAACATGTTTAGGGACTTTGGATCCCTTAGATTATGGACATTTCATGCTTATAGCTGTAAGGCACAAAAATGTCTATAACAGTTGCCCCCTAAAGTATGAGGCCGTTTATCGGGTGAAATGCTTTATCAGGAGGATCCGAAGTTCATTCATTGCTGGGAGGAGACCTGTAATACAATACAATACAATACATTATTTTTCATACTGCTTTCATGATCTAGCTGAGGCGGGCATTCCCATGCTCAGCTTTATAAATTCATTTTTCTATACATAGAACAGACAATCGTCTGATGGTAGACTGATAATTTTGATGAAATTGTCATCCTTTGGGTAGGATGATTATCTGCTGCAATGATGTACATGTCAATGTCTTTATCTTTCCTGAATATATATCGCAGCCCGGATGGATGAAACTAGATCCGGGGTCTTCAAACTCGTTCGATCTTCACTCTAAGTACAAGTCGATCCATGTGAGAAATGTTCTGAAGTCAAACATGGAAAGACATCGCTTGATTACCGGTCAATGAGGTAAACCAATAACAAGCGCGAGAGGAATCACCGATAATGATAATGACCCTCAAGGTACTGGAGTGCAATTCACGTGGTGTGAATAAAGGACTTGGCGTCGAACATTACGCAAAATCTTTCGGTCGAATGTCATTGATGTATACCTGTCGCCGGAAGTGAGAAACTTGCCATTGAGGCATGCAAGCTTCAAAGTACTGAAGGGGTTGTTCCTAGATCAACTTCTTGGATAATGAGCTGATGTCGACAAGAAGTGATCTGTCAAAGGAGGGCCTTAATGAATCCCACATCAATGACATGGAACAGAGCTAATGATTTTGATGGAGGTGAAAACGATCTGTGACATATGATTCAGGGTGGCAGTCATGAAAGGATGAAGGATAATGTACGGCAGTGGATGGGACACGGTTGACTTCTCTGAACGACTTCTCTTGAACATATGGTGACACTTATGCGATGGATCGGTAGCATTACCCCAAATATGGATGGTATGGCGAGACCATGGTGATGTGACCGGTGAATGAAACAACCCAACCCGATTGTGGTATGGAGGAAAAGTGTCATGTTCAAGAGCGACTTGCTACCATCAAAGTTTTCTTGAGTTTCTCCCAATTTTTCCCCAGTCATTGCTGACCAGTACCTCTTTATTTTTGTCAAGCTTGAGGAGGATAACATATGCTTGTTCTATAACCTGCCCTTCGAGCAAGCCCATCGCTATGTTTTAACGAACCTAGCGATAGTGAAACTCGTTCTCGTCTAAAGACAAGTTTGTCGCTACTTAATGATTTTAATGAGTCTAACGACAAAGATAACGCGGTCCTTTTCATTTTTAGAGAGTCTGAAAAGGTACATAAAGTGAACTCCAAAAGTCCTTTTTCGTTATCTAAACCCTTAGGTCCGAAAAAGTATAAAACAATATAGAAGGGATGAGTTTTCGATAGTTTTAACGAGCCGAATAAAACAAGCGCTCGATCTTTTTGTGTAATAATCCCTCAGGTCCAAAAAGATTAAAATCTAGAGGAGGGATAACACTTCCTATCCCTTTAACGAGCTGGAAGGCGAAGAACTCGGCAATCTTTTCATATTTTACGAGTCAGATGAAAAGAGCTTAAAGAAGACTCGGCTTTTGAGGAATGAGTGATCAAACAGGTTAGCAGCTGATTCCAGGTACAGGTTGGAATTTTCCAATCACGGCAGTGTCACAAGGATGGCTAGTGAAATCACTCTCCGCAGCTGTTCCTCAAAATGGGTAAACAAACATATGGAGGTGAAAGATCGGGCAATGGAAAAGTGGAGGTGACGGTGCAAACACGACCAAGGCTCTAATGGCTGATAATGTTACATTCACAGCGGTTATTTACCGGAATAGTTCATTTTTTAACGAGCTTAAACTCGGGTGGAAACATTTGCTCGATCTTATGTTTATTTTTTAACGAGCATGAACTATGCGCTAAAACTGCTCGGATCTTGCGTTTATTTTTTAACGAGCATGAACTGTGTGCTAAAACTGCTCGATTACCCAGTCATATGATCAGAATGTCTCATTAAGATTCTATTTTTTATGGAGCTTCATCTTACAAAGCTATGCCCCGCATCCTTTCGTTATGCAAGTTCGGAAACGGCTAATCCTACGAGTTTAAAGGGTTAGACCTACAGGTTTAAAGGGAGGACCTAAAAATTTTAAAAAAATAAATAGCTGCCCCTTGCTTGCACTCCGAAAGGTTTGCATGCCCCTAGGTATAAAACAGAGTTTCAAGGTTACCCCTACTTTAGTCTGGCAAAACAATTGTTTTACCGAGAGAGGCTTACCTCTTTCAGGTTACCAAAGATTGCTCCATTCGCGGCCACGAATAAAACACTTCTTCAGCGATGTCTACCGAGATAAACAAAGGTGAGCAACGATGCCCGCCAACTCACATAACTTTGACAAAAGAATCTTATTCTAGAACAACCCCTCTTCCAATCACGTATGGGGTACGGACTAGTCATATTCTCCCGCGGAAACCTACCCTATACCCAAAGTTTTCTTGCCAAAGCAGACCAGGGCGCATGCCCCCTGGGTTCCAGTCATATCCTCCCGGATTACTCGCACTCATCAGGAGGACGAACCGTGGGTTGAGACATTTCTTGCGTGAAGAGACCATTTAGGGATGGTATATGACTATTTGCAATGCGTGATCCGGGAAATGAAAGCTGGTCCACGAGCTTGACCACTCTTCCTTCATGCGTAAAACACATTACTCTAAAGAGTGAGGAAACGATGGCTCCCATGCAATATATATAGTCTTGTCCAAGGAGTAGGTTATAATCCAAGGTTTCTTGAACGACCATCACGTTCATTTGAACGGTCTTCCCTTTCAATGTTATGGGCACATTGGGGAGGATTCCTAAAGGTCGAGTGGTTCCTTTATCAAAGCCTATCAGATTTCTCATTTCAGGCAAAAGCGTTGGCGAACCAAGCGCTTTCCAAGCAATAGAGGAAAGGATACTCACAGATGCCCCCTCATCAATGATAGTGCTAGCCATTACCATTCTATATATTTGAACGATAATCCTGAATGGTATGCTTGTCGGCAAACGGGGTCTGCCTAGTTGGTTCCAGTCGAACGAGACAACTAGGTTGCTTGGTGGTGGGACCGAATAGACGGCCGGGTATGACTCTGACGAAGTTCCTTCATGTGATAAAGGAATGGGAAAATTTCCCCCTTGTTCGTCGGAGTCTGTGTTGATGAAGAGAATTTGGACGGTGTCGTCTTTATTCTCCTCTGTGACGGTATCATTCAAAGATAGAGCCTCTGAAGGCAAAACCAGGTCGAATTCCGCCTCAACCTTTTGACTTTCGTCAGGTATGGATTCAAACGGTTCATTCTCAATGATAGGTGCTTCGGCTGACCACCTGAGCGGGCCAGCCGGGTTCTCAACTGGTGAAGGACTTGGCAGGAGTTTTTGATATCCAGGAGGAAGTTGCACTGGTAAAACCGGGCGATCTTCGAAAACTCTTTTAGGCTCGTCTAAGAAGGGACAACGGTGGATGGCATGGTCGCCTTCACACAGTTTGCAGGGAAATCTAGCTTTCCCTCTCTGTCCTGTGACTTCACTTTCACTAGTTGACAGTGAGCTGTCAACATGGCTATCAGAGGTTGACGCCACCGAATTGTGCAAACGGGGAGACCAGTCCCTTAGTATCTGAGGGATGCAGGGACAATCTCTGTGGAAGTGGTCTCCCTTGCATATGACACATGGCGATTTAGGCCTAGTCAGTGCTGTGTGTGGATTTTTGTCAGACGCCACTTGTTTGCCCCCAGTCGCTTTTGGCTCCTTCTTCTTCTTCTCTTTCTTCTTCTTTTCCTTCTTCTCCTTAGGAACTTGGTTTTTTGTTTTACCAGTTCCGTCAAGCGAAGAGGAAGGAGGAGAGGGAGAATTAGATGAAGTAGAAGGCTGGTGGGTAACTCTGGTCTGGTCTGACTGTTGATTCGACTGTTCAGGAATAGTGGTGTTCTGAACGACATTGGTTGAGAAGAGCCAGACCGGCAGGCCAATTGTCAGTCCTGGAAGCGACAATGTGGCCATATGGGGCACACCAACATCTCCCCAAGAGGAGAAGGGACGAGTATTTCCACTAAGGGGAATTCCTTGGTTGGTGTGCTCCATTTTTTCAACCTAAAGATCAATGCAGGAATAGGGGTGATTGTTCCGTTTAAAATAAATTTTAACGACGCTTTAGACACAACTTGCTTTTTCAATTTTAAAGAGTCGAGAAAAAGCTAAAGATGACTCTAGTCTCCTTCGATGTTTTAACGAGCCCGAAGTGACAAATGATCGGATGGAATTTTTCCGTTATAGAGTCTGAAAAAGGCCAAAAGGAACTGCTCTGGAGATCTAGGTAGAGGGTGTGCCAAACTTTTCGCAAAACCGCAGAATACTTTTAAGGTACGGGTGGTCGATCTTCCTGAATGATGTGTTCAATGCATTGCGATCAGTAGGGAGGCCGACACGGCTTCCTAAGGATAAAGGTTTTATGCCTATAGGGGTCTCCCAATATATACGCGACGGTACGTGGGAGCACAATCCGTACTGGCGCTATCGTCCCTCGGGAGGAATCACCCACCATCAACGAGATCGACAGTCACCAGGCTTTACGACGCCGGAACACGTCTCTAGCCTAGACCTCTATGTTGTGCGTTATGTTGCAAAGCGTTGTTGAGTTCATTCAATTTATTTTAGGTTGATCTTTTTAGAAGTTTGCCTTTTGAGGTTCACCACGAGATGTATGATACAATTCCTAAATGCAGTCTAAAGATGATAAGCAAGCTTTATATCTTTTCAACTTATGAAAATCCTAGCTACAAAGGGAAAAGAAAGACACCATCTTTTCTCAAAGAGCATTCAGCACACTCTAATGCACTTTTCCTAAATCAAGCATGCAAACTATCAAGATGCAAATGCACAATGCAGGTGTTTGTTTTCCGCTTTCTTAGTATTGATGCCTACAAAGAAAGCTTTTTGTACAACTTTGAATTTGCTTTTAAATGACAAATACAAACAAGTTTACTTTTTTGAAATTAGAAAGGGTAGGAGAGATTACAACACTTAACGATTTCCGAAATGAATACTTTATTTGACACTTAAAAGAGACAAACTCAAACCAAAAGCAAAAGTAAATGTATAATCAACTGTAAACAGCTAATGAACTCTCTCCTAAGATCACAATCAACAGATCTGAATCAAAGGCTACAGGATGACTATTTCACTCTTGCAAAGGAAAACTGTAAATGGCGCCACAAACACATAAAAACACTCACAGTATTTTTGTACAAAAGGAGGCGGAATTTAAGCAGAGAAAAGGAGTTATCAGATAGGTACCTATGCTGGTTACAGGCTACAAAAAAACAGAGATCAAAACAAGGCAAAATAGAGCAGAGAACCCCAGCTGCACAAGGCCTAACTGGATCAGCGCACCCTCAACACAGGGGTTTTGACATTCAGCACGGGTAGCCTTCACGGGACCTGCGTTGAAATGCAGAACCTCTTCACAGGGTCTGCGCTGAAGGAGAAACGAGAGTTTCTCACTGGGTTCTGGGTCACAGTTTGCTATTTAATCCACAGTTTCAGGCCAAATCAAAGCAACAAGCAAGGTACAATCAAAGGGATGCTTTGAGGAAGGGTTAAGATCTATCACAAAGGATCATCAAATCATTTGTGAGTCCATTGTTCAGATCATAGACAAATCCAGTGATTGGATCAAAGCAGTAGCTGTCTACTTTGCATCTGAGAATAGCAGATGCAGTTCGATTGTTCTTGTTGAGTCTATGAAACAAACAATGATAGAAACACAAATAAAATGACTAAACAGATGTCCCCAGCGGATTCGCCAATTTGTTGTGGGGAAAAATGCCTATGCAGGACGATCCTATCCACCTAAGGTGTGACAGTGCCTTAGCAACAAACAGAAACAGCTATTCTAATATTATTCCTTTATGAATTAAGAATGAAGAGAGATGGATGGACTAACCGGTGTCTTCCATTTGTCCCTTGATCCGGTTTCTCTTCTCTTTGAGAGTTCCCAGCTACTTGCCTTCTCGCTCGCCCAGCTTCAAGAGGTTTCTGCAAGATCACAAGAAGAGAGCACTACACAAGACACGGATTCATATTCATAACTAGTTCAGGATTAGAAATAAACTAAACATACTAATGCAATCATACATCAAAGATACATCAGTATATAGGAGAAACCAAGATAGCTTTATTGATGAATAACAAGGTTCAGGAAGA
This sequence comes from Pinus tabuliformis, assembly GCA_031772625.1. NCBI lineage: Eukaryota > Viridiplantae > Streptophyta > Pinopsida > Pinales > Pinaceae > Pinus > Pinus tabuliformis. The sequence goes on along the minus strand of CM062813.1, from coordinate 1,145,575,674 downwards.
GATACAACCCAAAGGGCTCCAATCCAGCATCTCCTTCCCAGCAAATGAAATTCCTATCTTCACCTTCCCTGAAAGCATTAAGCACCCAATGATTCTAATCTCAAACCAACAACAATTCTTTGCAATAACAAAATTCCAGCCTCCCAGATCTCATGGAGGAGAGATCCATATATAGATGTTTGGAGAGAGGATGAGTCAGCTTGAGATCTGACTAGTGTCCTCTCCCTCTGTCCGTTCTTGATTCGACTTGGAGGTTCTTGCTTCCACTTGGAGATTGGGAACCTCTTACTCATCACTAGTCGAATTCACTGAGGCAAGTGTCATTGAGGAAGATTCTGGAAGCTTCCTGGGTCTTGACACCTCTTGGAATGAACTTGCCATTTGTCAACTCTCGCTCAACGCACCCTAGTATTGCTTCTACCTGCGTTGCAGTGCAGGTAGCCAGTGTTGACTTTGCATTTCAGCGCAGACAGCTAGTGGAGCCACTGAATTGATCCTGAATTGACTCGTTTTTGAGCAGTTTCTGGTGGAGAACTTCTATGAATTGCTGTGGTTTGTTAGCCTTGTTCCTCTAGGGGTAGGAACAACATGTTTAGGGGCTTTGGATCCCTTAGATTATGGACATTTCATGCTTATAGTTGTAAGGCACAAAAATGTCTATAACAATAACCACCCGGTTCGGACCTTAGTACAACTCCTTCTCCGTTTGGTATGGTGGCTCCAACTAGATATTATGGGACCGGTCTCCCAATAATGTATGGTTTGATGAATGAGTGTTTTAAATGTATAACAAAGACGATAGGTGATTTAATATATAACTCTAAAATATACAAATATATCTATATAACCCAGGTAATCTCATAACAATTCGATTCTTGATGATTCTTGGTAGACAAATAATAATATAGATTATTTACTTATCCATAGAAAGATGCATTTAAATAATGATTACTTTGTTTAAGAAATTAAAAAAGTAATTGTGAAAACATATCGCTTAACATACTAATATTTATTGTTCACATATATCTTTATTTTAACAATTCTAAATCATTTAGAAGTGACATAATATACAGTTGTTTGAAGCATGTGAGTATATCAACAATAGCAAATCAAATGGAATGCTAATTACATAGAAAGCAAGACAAAAAGAACAGTGATAGAAATACCAAATGCATTTGAGTCTTGTTATGTAAGTAACATTCTAGTTCCACCTTCTTATTCCAGAAACTCCGAGGAGATACAAAAATGCAGGTCTTGATGAAGCTCTTTCACAAAAAATCTGAAACCTTGATCCACGGTTTATAAAAAATAAACTAAGAAGTGCAAAAGTGCAAACTTCTCAAGTCTAGTTTTGTACAAATTGAGGACCCTTTCTAAAAAAACATGAAACAGTTTTTATAATAAAATTAAAACAAACTATCCACAAAAATCGTTGAGAGTTGTTGGAACTGCCCATATTAAAATTTGGGATTTGAATTTCAAAAATAGTATTGCGATTTCCTTTGAAGAGATTCATCGCAACTATTTCTTTTCTTGTATCTGTAACCCACAAATTGAGAGCATGTTTTGAATTTCTGGAGGATGACTCATCCTGGAGTGTAGTTGTCCTGTGTATGTGGCATCTGAAAGCTCGAGCATCATGTGATCAACAACATCGAAAAGCCATCTGATGGCCATATGTTGGTTGTGCGGCTTGACCAAAAAGGACCAATATGCATCCCAATTAAGGCTTTGTACTCTGTTGAGTTGTTCATCTTTGGTGGCCAAATCTTGCTTCCATTGATTTTCTAACATTTTCACCTTATCAAGATTTCTTAGGGAACAATCAAAAATCAAATTGGCTCCGTATAAATTATCATTCACCAACTCAATCACATTATTCATTATAGCCCTGGCCCCAGAGGTAGCCATTTATGTCTTTATCAACTATGTTTCCCATTCTGAAAACAATATTTCTTTATGCGACTCTAAGTTTTGGTAGTTTAGCAGCTCTTCCTTCCTCTGTGATTTGCCAAGAAAAGTAATTTGTGACCTTATCATCTGCATCCTCAAATTCTAATCTAGTATTAACTGCTTGATCGATCAGTGATGTCATTGTGATGTATAATGGGTCGATAAGAGATATTTTATGGAAAAGTAGATTCAACTGTTGAGATTAGGCTTTATTTGCCTCTAGGGCTTCCTTCTTAAATTCCTCAACCTTGGGATAATCTCTGAAATGTTCTATTTTGAGTTGTAGCTATGTGATTTGCTCCTCTTTAGCCTTAATTTCTTGTTGATGTGTCAATTGAAGCTGTTCGATCTCTTGAGACAATTGTTGTTGTTTTTGGATGGAATGTTGGTCAATCTTCTGTTTCTCCAGGTTTAATTGTACTTCAAGCTGCTTGTTATTTTGTTTTTCTTCTGCCAACTATTCCTCAAGCCGATTAATCTTTTGTTGTTCTACTACTTTTGTTCTTCAAGCTAATTAATCCTTTGATCCTTTTCTTTGATCAATTGGTTAACTTCAATTTCCTTATCAAATGTAGTAGTTGTGTATGCCCTAGAAGATTCATGTTTATTCTAGTTAGGAAAATGTCTCCATTGTTTGATAAGGTTTGACTCTATCTGATTCTCCTTAGCGAAAGCTTCCAGGAATGATTTGTTGTAGTGTCATTGGGGATCCAGCAAGTGATACATTCTTTTGACATCTTCAGGTTTGAATGTCCCGAACATCCTTCCATCGGCTGTGAAGAAAGCTCTGTCTGTTAGAGTAATACTTTTGATTACCCATCTCACTAGATCATTATATAGTAAAACTTTTGCACAGGCTGCTATTCTATGGAGGAATGAGCTGGCCAAATTACTGAGCGTGTTTTTTGTGTCATCAGTTGTTGCTTCTTATTCTATCTCCTTTGGATTTTCTTCTTCAAGTAAAGCATATATACCTTCCCACGAGATTTTACCAAGGCCTTAACAGGTAGTATCTGAAATTAACACCAATTTTTCTTGTCCTTCTTCCACTGTAATGGGGGCCTTTGTCTTTCTAGATTTCTTAGACATCTTGACCAATTGTTTGATCATGGATTTTCACTGCAAAATGAGAAAAAGGAGCATAATAAGTGAAAAACTTGAGAGGAGATAATACACAAATTACAAACTAAAAGCAGTTATGCGCATTAGATGCAAATGATCTTATATTGTACATAGCTACCACGGATGAAATCCTTAAAGGACTTAACCATAACTGCTCCTTAATGTTTTATCGTAACTTCATAACGTGAAACTTTAATGCTGAAGCAATATATGTCGCATCGTATGTTTTGTAATGGTCCTTTTTTAGAACAGGTGTCGTGACTCTGCGATTTACGATTAGCGATTGTATTATTTTAATATTTGTGGAACCATCACGTATCACAAATCGGGAGTTACAAGCACCACGCTCAAAAGGTTTCTTTGCATTGTTCTGATTATGATGAGTGTTGAGCTGGCATGGGGAGACAGTGGGTTTCAAACTTTTCAAACCATGTTTTTTCCTTATAATTGATTTATCCCTATATCGCATGTATTCATAGTATCTATTACTCGCTTTTATCGAGAGCGCGATATGTGATAATTATGTCGCATTGCAATTTTTCAATGGAGTGTTTTGGATGCTTTCCTATGAATCAACGATATGCAATTGCGATAGCCTTATCACATCACAAGGTTTCAACGAAACACTATAAGTCATTCCTTGGGATTAATGATGTGCAAGACACGATAGTTATATCACATCGTATTTTTTATAAATGGCTTATTTTGATTAAAACTTCGCAATGAGGGTTTTGCTATGACTCTAATCGCATCGCAACTTTCCAAATGGATGTTCATGGGTTCTAAAGAATTTCGATTTGCGATGAGCGGCCCTAAATACTCATAAAGCAACTTTTATATGACTAATATGGCAAATCTATTTTATTCAAAAAATTTATTCCTTTTTATATCCTAAAGGGGACCCATTTCTTATTTAGCATTTTAAGACTAAGATTAAAAATTGAAATGGGGGGGTTTTTTATAGCACAACAGGACCATATTACCTTTTCATACCATCTTTAAACTGTCGTCGAGATTCTTCACATCTTTGCAGAATGTTACTTGACATATCTTTGGAGTCCCCACCTTCATTCACAAAAACAAAAATTGTGATACACAGTTCTTTTGTGGGAGTCGCCACTTTCCTTCACCAACACCATTTCACTACACCAATGCAACAACAATTAAGGTCTTTGTGGGATTCCCCACCTATAATGCGAATAGACCTTTGCGGGTATCTCCACCTACAAGGTTGCATTGCACAAACATAGCAACAACTCACTGGTATAGTCACAGTTACTTCTTAGAACAACACCTAACCAACTTAACATATCTTGGCTCCAATCCATAGCCTTTGTTGCTAACACAACCACTTTTGTAATCGTTGTCCATACCAAAGCCTGTACTGTATCCATCATCATTTTTGTTGCCTAAGTCGAAGCTCACATAAGAGATGACCTGTTGTAGCATTTTTTGGTTTTGGTAAGTTAGCATCAATTAGTCAAAAAAATGAAAATCATTCCAAAAAATGTTAAGTTATGATATGGAAAAAAATAATATTGAATCGAAAAAATGTTAGGGATATTTTGATGAATAAGTCCATATCAATAAAATGTTAGAATAGATGCCCTAAAGAAGGAGGGAAGAAATAAAAAATGTTAGATTAGAGAGAAAAGAAAAATAATAAATTTTGAAAGTGTTGCAAATCCAAATGCCACTACTTTTAGTCAAAGTTTATTTTTGCAAATGAAATTTGTGTGCAGATTGTTTAAATGCCACACTAGTTCATACAATCCAATTGTACAGTTTAATCATGATTGGATTTGATTTAAATTGTTTGTCAATAGGTAGCAAATAAAATTGGCTCAACAGTTTAATCTGAGCCAATGGAATCAATAAGGGACAAAGTAGATTAAACATTAAAAGGAACATGTTGAGTTGTTAGTCTAAATGCACTCGGGTGACTAAGATTGAAAAAATGTTAGGAAAGTAAGGGTAGGAAGAGAAATGAAATAGGAGCATAATAGGATTGTTATCCTAAGTCAGAACATAGGATACATGTGTATATGGTGATTGGTTTTAATTAACAATAAATTGTAAATATCAATGTTATTTGTGATATTCAAACTTTATTCATTCATTTTCCATACCCCATACCCTTCGCATGTCACATCTGCCATAACTATGGACCCCACCATCGCTTTTCGCCCTATCACATTAAAACTCATTTACATCATTTTCATCCTGCACACTCCCCCGAGATCTGATGGTCTACCTCGCTTCCTCGGGCCTCCTTTCTCATTCGAATTTTATTGGCAGGGGGAATTGTGGGGGGGGGGGGCGGTCCAAAGTCAGCAATTTTGGAAACTGACCTCTAAAACTGATTTTCCTCCATCCTAGTCTTTCGAGACTTAAAATCCCAAAACAACTTACCACCTGCACTTACTCCCAGATGCATTTTTCATTCGACCATTTACTGACGCTCCTACATCATCATCCACGTCCGCCCCATGTCACTTCCTTTGTCCAATCAGATGTCGCCTATTTATCCATTATTCATTTAATTCCCCATTCCTGCTCATACATCAATATTCCATTGATCCGTTAATAAGCCCCATTATAGAATTAATGACAATTTAACCGTTAATTAATGGACCCACTCCATGTTATTCATTATAAGCCTTGTTTTTCACAAAAACAGTTACACAGTGCATTCCCATAATTTGCTAGATATTTGAAGCTTGCAGCCAAAACAAAAGATTCATCATTCAAATGAATTTTCTATTATGTTCAGAACCAAGCCAACATCCAAGTCCACCTAATCCATTTTTAGTTATATTTTTTTTCTGTAATCACTGTGTTTCAGGCCAATTTTTCCCATTTCTGTCAAGTTCAGCTTGCAATTCATTTAACAAAATGCCTCCTAAGAGAAAGGAAATTGCAGAAATCCCAAACCCTCTCATTCATCCACAAGTTGACTTCCATCATACTCCACTAGTCAACAGAGACTATAAATTATTGAGTCTTCGTCTCAATTTGATTTATATGAAATCTACTGCTGGATGGAGGATCAATTAGTTGATCAAACAGATGAAATAGGACTTGGGACTCCCACCTTCCCCATTACATTTTCCCTCAGATGCACAGAGCACCTGAATTTGTTAGGAAATTCCATGAATCCTATCATCCCAGTCAAAGAGCTAACATCTCACCTACAGGAGAAATCCTTTGTTTCATCAATGCTCAGTCTATTGAACAGACGTTGCAGGCCCCAACTATTGCACCATCCCATCCTTTTTCTCATGAAAGCCTGAAAGAAGCCTATCAAAAGCTAGATTTCACTAAAATATCTCAAACTCTTGAAATTCTCCTAGCAGTAGATAGTCCTATGCCTAAAAGAAACCATCCCTATGATTCATCCATGTTCCTAGACATAACCAAGAAAATCATCATTATTCTTTCTTATCTATTTGGTTATAATTCTGATCAATATTTAAATGAAGCCATCATAGGTTTCTTTTCTATCTTTTCTGTTGATTCCAAACCCACTGTTCTTTATAATTTTAGCCAATTTCTAGCTGAGGCCATCCATGAACAATTTTTCCAGTTCAATACTGAAGAAGTATTCAAGTATGCTTCAGTACTTGTATACCTTTTTATATATTTTTAGGGAGACAAGTTTCCATTCACTTGCAGAAGTTAGATGAAGAAGGAAATCAACAATCAATGGTATTTTAGACTTCTATGGGAATGAAGGAGAAGGAAGAATTTACATATAAACAGTTCATAGAATCATTTGTTCATCCAGCTATTAATCTTATGAGCAACACTCCAGTACCAAGAATCAGTGATGAAATTGTGAAAGTATTACAGTTGGTTTATCAAGCCACAACAAGAGATTGGTATCTTTACCAAAACTATAAGAAATCAGAGTTTATGATGTGAGGTTCCACCCTACAAAGTTCCTAAGTACCTCCCTATCATAATTTTTGCATTTGAATATATTAGGCAGAGGTTAAATGCAGATGAAGTAAATTTTGTGGCTGCAAAGAAGAAATAACAATTAAGCTAAAGGCTCATGTTGGTCCTTTCATTTGTAACACTACAGAAGCAGGAGAAGAAGGAGACGGGTTATTGAAGGAAATGAAGTTTGGTCTCAACTTCACTTGGTGTTATGACCCAATGGGAAAAATTTCGAAACTCAGGGTTGAAAATAAGTTTATTGCATACCACCACACAACTAGACCTGAAATAGAGCAATACAAAAATCAGTTAGAATGGAAGGAGAACACCCTTCAAGAAGCTGAAGAAAAGGCAGTCTCTATTTCAAATGTACAAACTCCACTTGCACAGGAAAAGATAGCTAACGACGAAGGGAAGAACAGTCGTCCCCTAAAGCATCAAGCCAGGGCTTTATAATTGTACATAGAAATAAGAGACCTAGGATCTATGTGAAGTTTAATGCAACAAATGAGCCACATAAAACAACATTTGATGGACTTGGAGAGAGTTTTCTTTTTACACAGTCTGGTGGACAGTCTACTCAGTCCCCCACTCATTCCACTACTTCTCAGGAACAACAGGTGATTCAGACCAGTGGAACCAGTCAGAAGGACAAAGAAGATGATACCTTTCATGTCTTCAGTGAAATTAAGAAGAAGAATGAGGAATTGAAGTTGAACACTTATACTCAATTCTGGAAACACTCTTCTAGTTCTCAAGCTAGACTTCTTTCAGTCTTTGACTCTGAAAAGGGTAAGATGCAGATGGATTTCTTACAAGCTCAAATTCCACAACCCAGGACTCCTTTACATTATCAGAAGCAAACTTCCTTTTACTTTAATGTAAAAGATGTACATCTAATTGACCAAATAGAGATGAAAAAACATACTAGCCAAATGATTTCTTCCACTTTAACTCACACTGCCATGAGTTTGTCAAATTTGCAGGTCACCTTAGCCAATACACAGTCACAGCTCAAGTTGGAAAAGTTTCCTCACTAGAAAAGGACACCGAGATCAAATTTTTGGAAGGTTTGGTGCTGAAGATGGGATATGATCCCTCAAATATAAATGATGTAGAATAACTTGTCAAGAAAAAAAATGCTGAGCTCTTAGCATTAAGGAAGCAACTCAAACTGCCAACTTCTAAGGACCCAATGACCAAGGAGATTGAAGAAACCGAGACTCAAAAATATGTCATGATGAAGCTCATCATGGAACAAAATCTGCAAATAAAATAGATGGAGGAGCAAACAGAGAAATTTTTCAAAGAGAAAGAGGAAGTTGTGAAAAGGGCTCAAATTCCAATGGATGTAGTTCCTCTTGCAGGAGTCTCTGTAACCAGAGTTTCTACTTCAGGCACAACAGTAACTATAGGTACATTAGAAGGAGCTGAACAACTTGCTAAAGCTATTCAGAACATGTCCATTCAGACAGTAGAAATCAAGAAGTTGCAGGATGAACTAAAAGAATTACAACATATGAAAGCAGTTGCAGACAGTTCACATGCAGCTAAGTTGTAGAGGGAAAAAAGTTAAATTGAAGTATTGCAGAAAGAAATTAAAGAATCTTACCTTGGAAACAAATTGGGTTTGGCAAAGGAGATTTTATGGGAAGATATTATTGAATCAATCAAGGATATCTAGCCTTATATCAAGACAATCTTTGATCAAAAATACTTGTTGGAGAAAGCTCAGGAAGCTATTGAAACTATCTGCAAGGAACTTGAGGACATGCCAAAAGTTGCCACTAAGATAATCAAGTTTCCGAATTCTAAAGGTAGTTATGAGCTTGAAGAATTAGGTATAAATGACAGGACAACAACCATACTGGAAGTGAAGAAGATCATTACAAAAAAAAAACCTCATCCTACAGTTGGAGGAAAAATGAAACAACGTTAATGTCATAGTTCAATGATTTTTCAATAGGTTAGAACCCTTGAACAACAAGGGTTTTCCCTCTATGCTTGTGATAAACAATAAATTAATTCCCATTAAATATTATGTTCGAAAGCTTATAGAGGTCGCCACCAATGCAGCTTCAGTTTCAAACATAAGAGGTGCAGGTACACCAAGGGTTCTGATTAATGCACTCAAAGACACCTTTTTCATCCTAAATGAAATCAAACATGTATTTTTAGTGAAACTCACTTTTACTAAATATACAGAAATGGATGAAGTTTATCAAAGCGTAACTAAGTTATCTATCCCAGATAAGAAACATTGAGAACAATTAACTAATTTACTTGACTAAAGGGAGGATCAAAAATCATTCAGTGTTTCCAGGAACATTCATCAACGTTTCAGCAGTTTTCAGCTTTTCCAGGAACAGTCATCAACAACTCAACACCAAAATAGTGACAGATCGACTATCAGTTTATATTCCTGATTTTGTATTGATCTATTTTTGTAAATTTCTTTAAGATATTTTCTTAGCTATAAGATTGTATAAATAACTCCCTTCCATGAGTTATTAAGGGTTGCACCCTTGAAGAAACATTTGTAAGCATTAAATGTACTTGGATTTTTCTGAATCATTAATACAAAGAAATAAATTAATATAGCGAAGATTAGAACGAACTCTCATGAGCTTCATAGTGAAACAGGTCGTTGGGCAGTTCCTAAAACACCATGGATGGAAAGGATCTGCCACCTTTGTGAGAATAGGAACATCAAGGATGAAAACCACTTCCTCTTAGAGTGCCACGCATACAACCACATTAGATCTCACTTCATAATCTCTGTCACAATACTAACCTTCCTAGCCTTTTACGATGTCAAAATTATAGTGAGCTCGGGAGGCTTCTCTCCATGCTTTTTGACAATAGGAATAAAATCTTAAATCAAACTAAATAAATTGTTTCTTTAGGTCCAATAGACCAAAGTTTGGTCTCAGTGGAAATTAACCATCATCATCATCACACAAGCAAAGGATTCTAAGTTTTTATTCATACAATTCTGTGTTCCCTGTAAGTTTTCCAGTTTTCATTCACTGTGTTCTTTCTTCATATTCGTAAGTTTTACAAAGATAAACAAGTAGGAATAGTTGTGTTTCAATTTACTCCTATAAGCTTCTGAAGTGATCATATTTAAAGAGAATGAATTATATAAACTGTTTATTTAACTAATTCCCTCTAAATCATAAAATCATCAGTATCTTTTGTAATCTTACGCATATTCTGTTAAACTTTCTGAACATTGTTTGAAGGTTTTCCTCCTTATGGTTATTTAAATTTCTATTTGAAAATTGTAATAGTCATATCATCTTTTAGTTTCTGTTCATCACCAAACAAGTGATCTCACTGTGTGGATTTTAATAGCATCCCTCTGTTCAAATATTGATACTATTCAAAAAGATTAGGCATGACTATTTTAAATCTGTTTCATACATTGGTCCTCCAAAATTAAAGCAAAACCCCCCAAAACAAATATCTTAGATTCCCTCGCATGATAGTTGACAATTATCATCTCAGAGATACAACATCAATCTGGCGCCATTGCCAGGGACTTGAATTTCATTAATTTTTCATTGGTCAATGACATAATTCCTATTCCTTTAAGGTGAATAAAGGTCTATATAGGTCAAATTCCTTCACCTGGCGACTCCACTGTGCCAAACTAGCACCTTTTAAGCACACTAGATCCCATTCTGAATCTGACACAGTTAGTCCTCTGTCATATCGAGAAATACTAGTGAGAAAGGCCAGTTCTAAAAGGAGACATCAACCATCTTCTTCTACTTCAGCCTTGCAGTTTGAAGATATATTACAATTTGATCCCTATAGAAACATTCCATCCAATCCAGAGTACACTCACTTATCACCAAGGGTTGTTGAACTCTTAGATAGGGGAGTTGATTTCAAATAAGCTTTCCTTATTCATTCACTTGAATCTCATCCAGAACCCCCACTTCCACCGAGATCACCTAAATCTAAGTCTAACTTAGGTGTTCATTTACCTTAATACAAACCTACAGAATTTATACTACTTATTCATTTCATTCCACTTATGAACAACCTGAATCTTCTACTTCTAAACAACCTGAAGGGACCTTTGCTATATATTCAAATCCACTCTTTGAAACTGAAGAGGATATTCATTCTCAGGTCCACAAGTTGGTTATTAAGACTCATTTGAAATCATTCAAAACATCTCCACCTTCTTTATCTCCTCCTTCTTCACCCCCACATAGTAATTCACCCCCTCTATCACCATCTTCCTCTTCTTTATCATCATCTTCACAAACATCTCATACATCATCTTCTACTATGGCATTCCAACCCATTGTATAGGCAAGATATGCAGCTTTAGTTTTACCTCCAGTTCTTGATGCTTTCCCTAAGGGATATTTAAAACACCCTCCTAGATATAATGGAGAAACTAGTCCCTCAGTTGAGGACCACCTTCAAGCATTTCTAGACTTTGCAATTAACATGAACATAGAACAAGAAAATGTTTAGAGGAGGTTGTTTGTTCAGTCTCTTGAGGGAAATGTGAGAATTTGGTTTAGGCAGTTACCTACAAATTCCATTAGAAACTAGGAAGAGCTAACAAATATATTCAAAAATAAATGGGGAGTGAAGAAATATGCTCTTTAGTTTTTGGCTAAGTTTGAAGAACTTAAAAGAAACTTTGGTGAACATGTTTTTGATTTTATCAAAAGGTTCAACAAACTTTATCATAAGATGCCCCCTGATTGCAAACCCCATGTAACAGTAGCCAAGTCTAGGTTTTCAAAATCTTTTGAAGATTATTTTGATGTAATGTTAAGAGAAAGAACTTCAAGGACTCTTGAATATATGCAAACTAATGCTATAGAGGTGGATGCAAATAGGGCTACCTCAGCCACTTTAAAAGCTAAAGAGAAAAAGGCCCAAATAAAACTTAAATCGAGTCAAGAGGCCTCAACTTCCTCTAAGACTAAAACTAAATATTCTAAAATAGATGAGATAACTTCACTTCTTAGAAATCTATCTAATAGAATTTCCAAGATTGAAACTCAACCTAGAACAGTTCAACAAATGGTCACTCGACCCCAAAATCAAAATCAAGGTCAATACAAAAGAAATCCACCATTACAAATTCTTCAAAGGCCTAGTAATGATCAGCAGATTCCAACTCCTTTACTAATAGATGATCAATAGCCTGATGAAAATACTATGACTATCACTGAAGACATTAACAATATGGATACCTCTTTTGGTCAGACTGCTATTATTCCTCTCTCTCAACAAAAGCAGGTTCAAGAAGATCAAGACTCCTCACAGGCTTCCAAATACCATGCCTTCTCTGAATTCCTAATTGTAGAGCTAAACAAAAGATATGATCTTAGGCCTAGACCTGGTCTTGGAAGACCTCCTAAGGAACCTCCAACAATTGAACCTCATACCAAAGTCGTTGAAACTCAGACAACTATTATTCGACCATTAAATCAGTCAACTGATACTGCTCAAATTGAAAAAATTGTTTTAATTGCATTTAATGTTGAAAAGGAGTTAGAAAGAGTTAAAATCCCTATACCACTTTCAGAACTTTCCAAAAACCTTGGATATAAAAATAAAGTCTCCAAATGGATACAAAACACCTCGGTTAATGTTGAAAGTGATATTATTAGTCTTCAAGATGAAAAAACAATAGTTGTCTTTGGTCCTAGCTCAGATATGATAGATGAAATAGTACCCCCTTTTTATGTGACTCTTAAAACAAATGATTCCATGCTATACAATTGTATGCTTGATTATGGAGCATCACATAATATCATGCCAAAAACTATCATGAATCATTTAAATCTAGACATAACTAGATCCTATCATGATTTGTACACCTTTTATTCCAAAAGGGTGCCTTGTCTAGGACTGATTAAGGATTTAGTAGTCACTCTCACCCAAAACCCAGTAAAAAGTGTAGTGTTAGATATAGTTGTCACATATATCCCTCCCAAATTTGGAATGCTCCTTTCAAGGTCTTGTTGTGCCAAATTAGGGGGAACTCTTCATATGGACATGTCTTATGCTACTATTCCAGTTTATGGGGGAGAACAACTAAGGTTGTATAGAGAGGTAAGATTTGTGCACACTGTTTTCAAAACCAATCAACCAAGAAACCATCCTGTTTATGCAATTGATCAAGATTTTGGTTGTTTTCAACTCTCTTCAAACCAAACACATGAAACTCAAGTAAAAATTGAAGATGCAATTGAAAGTTGTATGGAAGCTATTCTTTGATGGTTCTTGTACAAAGGATGGAGCAGGAGCTGGGGTAGTATTAATCTCATCAGGAAAAAAAAAAAAAAAAACAAACAAACAAACAAAACAAAACAAAAACAAAAAAAAAAAACCAAAAACAAAAACAAAAACAAAAAACAAAAAACATTACACAATCATGTAAACTTGATTTTGAAGTTATAAATAACGTAGATGAATATGAGGCTTTCCTTTTAGGATTGCAGTTAGCCAAGAGCTTAAAAGTACAAAACCTGAGTGTTTTTACTAACTGAGAGATCAGTGTTAAACAAGTTAGAACTCTTTGCCAAAAAAAACATCCAAGGTTTAGATCTTATCGAAATGAGGTTTGGGATTTAGTTGAAAATTTCTTTAATGCTTTTAATATGACTTATATCCCAAGGGATCAGAATATTCATGCAGATTCTCTAGTTGTTTCTGCTAGTTCATTTAAAATTCTTGATCAAACTAATGTGCTCTATCAAATACAAGTCAAATACAGGCCATCCATCCCAGATAATCTAAAATACTGGCAAATATTTGAAGATAATGAACAGTACAAATATTTTCTACAGGTTACAGCTGAATTTTTTAGTTCTACAAATTGATGAAGATAGAACAAAAACAAATGAAAATGATAATTCAAATTTCAATTCAAAAATTTCCAATCATGATATCATTCAATTGTCTAACAATTTTATTCCCAAAGGTCTCATTCCTTTAGAGAAATTGTTTGATCAAAATGATGTCCTCAGAAACCCACAGTCAATTTCTCCACAAGATGACATAGAGCAAGTAATATTGGGACAAATGATGACATTAAGAACAACAAAATATGTGCATCGTTAGATCCCGAAATCAAAGCTCAATACCTTAAATTATTTGAAAAATACAAGGATGTTTTGCATGGACCTATGTTGATCTAAAGACCTATCATACGTCATTGATGCAACATAAAATTCCTTTAAATCCAGAAGCAAAACCTTGTCAAAAAAAACTTAGGAGGATTAATCCAGCTCTTCTACCAACTGTAGAAAAGGAAATTAAGAAAACGTTAGATGCTCAAATTATTCTACCTCTTAGATATTCTAATTGGGTTGCTAATTTAGTTCCTGTTAGAAAGAAGAATGGGGAAATCAGAATTTGTGTGGACTTTAGGAATTTGAATAAAGCATCATTAAAAGATAACTATCCTTTACCCAAAATGGATCAATTACTTCAAATGGTTTCAGGAGCACAAAGACTTTCCATGCTTGATGGTTTTTCATGTTACAACAAGATAAATGTTGATCTAGCAGACAGAGTTTAGACAACTTTTACTACACCCTAGGGTATATATATGTATTCTAGAATTCCCTTTGGCTTATTCAATGTTGGAGCAACATTTCAAAGAGATATGGACATAGATTTTGTGGGTCAAGTAAACAAATTTGTAGTCATTTATCTTGATGACATAACTGTTTTTATAATTCTAATCAGAAACATCTAAAGCACTTGATGAAGGTTTTTGATAGGTGCAGGAAATTTGGAATATCCCTAAATCCTAAAATGTCTTTGTTTTCTATCAAAGAAGGAAAGATGTTAAGCCACATAATCTCAAAAGAAGGAGTGGTGATTGATCCCAAACGTGTTTCTTCTATAAAAACATTGTCACTACCTAGAAATAAGAAAGAGATTCAAGCTTTTCTAGGCAAGATTAATTTTTTAAGGAGGTTCATCCCAAATTATGCTGAAATTTTGAAGGACATAATTGATATGCTCCAAAAGGATCATGAAGTTAAATGGACTGTCTCTTCTAGGTATGCATTTGATCAAATCAAGAAGGCTATCTCTGAAGCCCCAACCTTGGCTAGTCCTGATTATACCAAACCATTCAATATATTTTCCTTTGCCTCTGAAACAACCCTTGTTGTTGTTTTATTACAAAAGAATGAAGATTCCCATGACCAACCTATAGCCTTTTTCAGTAAGGTTATGAGAGATGTCGAGCTTAAGTATGACATAATTGAGAAGCATGCATATGCCCTTATACAAGCTCTAAAATCATTCAAGATGTATGTCCTACATTCACCTATTACTGCTTATGTTACTAATAGTCCTGTAAAAAATGTTATAACCCAACCAAACACTGATGGGAAGAGAGGTAGATGGATCACTCAAATATTGGAGTTTGATCTAACTATCAGAACCAAAAAGCTAGTAAAGGGTCAAGGATTAGCTAAGATTCTAGTTGAATCCAACTGTAAAGTGATGGGCATCAACTCTCTTTTGGAAATACGAGGGGAGAATCCACAAGAACCTTCTCAAAGATCATATAAGAAGAATCCACGAGAACCTTCTCACCATCTTGAAGAAAATAATCCACAAGAACCTTTAGCCTCCGATCAGACCATCTCTCTACACATTGATGAGAAATTTCTTTTGTCAAATTGGTATCAAGATATTATAAATTTCTTGATCCATTTTGAATGTCTAGCATTATTCTCCAAAATTCTATGTAAAACCCTCAAATTGAAAGCAGTCAAGTATTGTATCATAAATGAAAATCTATACTGGAAGGGCCCATTAAATATCTTGTTATTATGTTTAACAGAATTAAAGACTGGAGGAATCATCGATTAGTTTCATACAGGATTTTATGGAGGAAATTATGCTTGGAGAGAAACAACATATAAGATATTAAGGGTAGGATTTTATTGGCCAACATTGTTCTTACAAGTAGGAGCAAAGGTCAGAAGTTGTGTCCCTTGTTAGATGTTTGTTGGTAAGCAAAAACTAGCAGCTCTTCCACTGATCCCAACAATAGTCTCAACACCTTTTCTCCAATGGGGATTGGATTTTATTGGAGAGATTCATCCCACTTTAAGCAATCAACATTGTCGGTCGCTTTAATTGTTCTCACAATTCAAGCTCCACATAAATTGTCAACCCGAGAAGGTCTTTTTATTTCAAAGATAATAACGCACTGGATATGCTCAATTTCAAAAGCAGAATCGATATTGTAGTAAAAGAAGGACACAAAATTATTAATCTCATCAATCTTACTAATTCACACTCTACTTAATCAAAGCTGAAGTCAATTAAATTATAGCAGAAATGATTTCTCTGTTACAGTTACAATCCAGCAAAGGAGAATCAATCTACAAGGAAAGAAATCATTCAACCATAGCAGGAACAGGACCCTATTCCTTGGTGAGGAACTTCAGCACCTGATGCCTGGCACTTAATCACACTGTAAGAAAAGTAACTTCAAGAGATCAAGACCCTATTCCCAGGAACAGGAACCTTCAGCACTTGTCCTCTTGTTTCTAATCACTCTGCAGGCAAAGGAAAGCAATCAATGGGAGCAAGACCATATTCCTTTATGCAGGAATCTTCAGCACATGCTTCCCAACATCATTCATTCATGCATTCAATACGTGTAGCGCTAAAGAAACAGAGTATTGCAAAACTGTGTAACTAGTGTCCAACAACAGAATTAAGGGAAGTGCAAACACACAAAGAATTAAACAAACTACAGGAACCAAAAGGGTGAATCTTGTGAGGAAGGCGGGCCCTTTCCTTCTCACAAGATTCCCCAGGAGAAAGAATTAAATTGGAACGCTCAAAAGAAGATTTTATTCATCTGTCAAAGTAACTGATACATTACAGAAGGAGACTAGCTCCAGTTCTCACACAATACTCTCCTGTAACTTACAATTCAACCCCCCTCTAATGATGATGTCTCCTCTTTTTAAAGAGGAGACATCTTTTACAATTTACATGAGAGCGAATCTACATTATCTCGGTTCTGTTCTCTTTCCCAAAACAGGACTATTCTGTTCTTTCAAAAAAAGATGTTGTTACAACTGAGACAATAAAGATGCTATCTTCAGGATGATCCAGGTAACCGTATCTTCGTGTTGCTGCTACTATTCCACAAAAAGTTCTTCCAGAATTGCAAATTACGCATAACAGGATTTGTGTGCTTGACGACTGTTTCAGCAACTGAGTCAACTGTTTCAGCAACGGAGTCAACTGTTTTAGCAATGGAGTCAGCTGTTTCAGCAACGGAGTCAGCTGTCTCAGCAACGGCCGCTTGTTCCCAACAAGGCATATAACTTATCTGCAATCTTTGGACTTGTGTTAGCAACAATATACTTCAATTAATGATAAAATATAAGAGTATTGCGGAATTAAATGTAAGACAGATTAAACATATAATAAAGAAGAGGTTTCTATATACCTTGGGATAAAGTAGATGAAAAAGACAGTGAAGTTCATGGTTATAAGAGTAGAGTGGTGTCAAAATATATAGCAAAAATGATACATAGTGGAGTCCTAACATCCCCCCCAGCTAAAAATGTTGCATGTCCTCAGGCAACCCCTAGTCTGAATCAGAGTCTGAGTACTGGGACTGAGCATGCAAATTACTCAAGCAGTAGCTGGAGAAGGTGGCATCTGTAGGAGCTCGGAATCCGCTGTTGTTCTGCAAATGTTGCCATGCCAAGGCTTCATCTCTGTCAGTCAACTGGTAATGACATTGATATCTGTCTGAAGGCAGCCATAAAATTGGAAAACGGAAATGATACCCGATCCAGTTTACTCCACAATGTTGAATGCAATCAATGTACTTAGGGACCCTGGATAATGCAGCTTGAAGATTGAGAGGGTTAAAAGGGTGATAATCCTATCTTTCCTTACATGACTGCTGCCAAAACATATCATTGGCCTTCAGTGCAGCAGTACCCTTCATTCTAATGTGCTGTTGACACTTAAAAAGTATTGAAGCCTGTAATTGCTGCATGTACTCATTCATTCCTGGCTTCTGCAAGAATTCATAATATTGTGCGATGAACATGGCTGGGCCTAAAGGCTCTGGTCTAATCCACAGGAGTTTATTCTCCTCATTATGACTGCTTGCAGTGAACGCAGTCTGCCAAGTGAGCTGGTTAGACAAAAATGAAGCAAATGCCCTGATTTGTATATCTCCTGCAATTGGAATAATATTAACTTTCCTATTTTCGGGAATGGCCTCATTATGCAGGTAGAGTTCGCACAGCAAATGCTGGTCACTCGCAGGGGCCTCCTTAAAGGTCTCAACAAATTTCTCTGAAGTCATTAATTCATATGGTCTGCCATTTGCTATTGCTTTTAATTGGAAATAAACTAATCGTTCAGAAAGAAAGAGAGAGTAATTTACAGAGGGTTTGCGCGTAGCCATCAACTTCTGGACTAATGAAAACATCAAGGCTATCTTTTCCTTAGATTCTCTGGCTTCCTTTTTATACTCCCTGTGCTCTTGCATTATTTGGTCCCAACTATCCCAGTTGACATATACATGGTTCTGCCATTGTAACTTATGATGTCGTAATATTATATCTTGTTCTTCAGCATATTGCTTCTTCCATTTGTTCATCTGTTCCAATTGATTCCATGGCAGAGTCTGTGTCTTGGCATCAGAAGTAGTGGGTTGGGACGTTGTTTCCTCTTTCTGGATGGCTGCATCAAGAGTAATGGGTTGGGACGTTGTTTCCTCTGTCTGGATGGCTGCATCAAGAGTAATGGGTTGGGACATTGTTTCCTCTATCTGGATGGCTGCATCAACCTGCAAAGGACGGGATATCTGAGGTTTGATTTCTTCTTCTTGCTTTATAGAGGGCCCTACTGGTTCTTGTGGAGCAGTAGGGCATTCCTTTTTTATTCCATCTGACGTAGATGCCTCAGATAGCTGAATTTTAACTATTTTGTAGCCTGCATCCTGGTAAATGCTGCCACACTCCTTGCACATATATTCCTTACATGGCTCCTTATTTTGCATTGAGGCTATGTGTGCTAATGTATGGAGATTCAGTTCTCTTTCAAAAGCCTCTCGAGCCATGGTTAGTTCATTTTTGTAAGCTTCTAATTCAAACTTCAGGAACTCATTCTCCTCCAGTAGAGATGTCATAGTATGTGAACCTTCTGTGCTGGTTGACTCTGTTGGGATATTTTGTTGATGCACAGTCGTAGCTGGTTCTTGTACCACAGTGGCTGGTTCTTGTGTCTCATCCACTGGGCAAGAGATGGGTTCTTGTGCCACAGTGGCTGGTTCTTGTGTTTCAGTCACTGGGCAAGTGACTGGTTCTTGTGTTTCAGTCACTGGTGATTTCCCACTATCGTCCTGCTTGGTGTATTCTTGTACCTCAGTGACTGGTTCTTGTGTTTCAGTCACTGGGCAAGTGACTGGTTCTTGTGGAGCAGTCACTTCTTGAGCCATAAACAATGTCATATTATCCCGGGGCACTGGTTCTTGTGTGGCAGTGCCTCCGGACGAGACGGGTTGGGAAGTTTGGGATGGGGATAAAGGTTTTAGTAGAATAGTGGCAGGGTCAGGGGAAATGGAGGTGAGTTTTGTCTCAACAGTCGTTTTCCTTTTTCTTTTTGGTAGGAAGGCAGCAAAATCACTGCCTTTCCTTTTCTTTGATAGGGAGGGTTTCTTTCTGGGGACATGGTTTTTTAGGGAGGTAAGAATTTGAGATGTGGACCTTGTCCGTGGTCTGGAGACTACGACTGTTGGGGTTTTCTTCTTTTTCTTAGCGGGTGAGGAAGGGGGTGTTAGAGAATCGTCACTAGGGACCGAAATAGTGGGGGCAGTTGCCTCTGCTAAATGAGGCGAGCTCGGGGTTGGGTCAACTGGGGAATGTGGAATTCCTTCCTGTTGTTCTTCATGAGGAATTTCTGGAATGTCATGAGGACTTTCAGATGGTTGGGGCGTTTGGTCCTGCTGAGGAATTTCCAGAATATCCTGAGAATTTTCGGGTGGTTGGGGCGTTGGGGCCTGCTGAGGAATTTCAGGCGACTGGGGAATTTCAGGTGGGGTATGCAGAGGGGGATTTTGCTGAGCAAAACCCCTCTGTATCAACAACTGGCATAAACGGTGATGGGTAAGGGATGACATTGGGGATTTAGCTCGTTTACAATAATAAGACATGTTTTTAATACAACCAAGCAGATAATAGGGGATATTAATCAGTCGTCCATTCCTCAAATGATTCATCAAAACAAAATCATGATTGTACACTACCTGATAACGCCCCTCACTTGTTAAGTAGTGTTTGATGAACTCTGCCACTGATGGCCATGGTTGAGGAAGTGAGTGCAGACTAACCCCGCGGCCTTTGGGTTCCACTTGCTCATCTGGGTGCAGAAATTCTTGCTGCACGTTGAGAACAACCTGCTTCCTGCTAAACCAGCGAGTACCCTCAGTTGGCAACCCTGATACCTGAACTATGTCCTCCTCTATTACTGAAATGCGAACCCCTTGGACCACTGAAAAATTGTCTTGAAGGTTTTGTGAAAATTCTAAGACTTGTTCCTGGTTAAATTCCCCCAACCTTTCAAAATATATTGTCCATCCCGCTTGTTGGAAAATCTGATAGACTTCGGGAAACAATTGAAGAAGACTTATGGAGCCGGGCTCATGTCTAACGGCCGACCCTCCCATGGCTGTAGTTTTGAGTTATCCACAGAGGCACCGACACAGTAAACACAGACCCTAATCGCGCTAGTTGTTGCAACAGAGGCTGCATAGTCTAAATGACGGCAGAAATAGATATGACAACGGGCGGCAGCTTGGTTAATGCGAAATGATTGTTCTATTTTTGGAATTCCCCCCCCTACGTATGGTGTAATAATGATTGGACGTGTGAAGATATGTAATCATTATAAATGAAATCCTCTCTTTAATATGATTTAACCGAATTACATTAAAACCTCATACCTTACATTTTACCTTTGGTTTAATAATTCGAAGTGTCGGTTGCTTCAAAATAGCTTTAATGTACATGGAAGACTCTGTAGATTTTCTCTGAAGTTTAGAACAGGAGTGTAATTGAATCTGGTATGTGCTGAATAATTTTTCACCAAAAGGATCTGAAGTATGATCGTGGAGAACCAAAAAGCTCATATAACAGCAAAGAGGAATACTGTTTTGATGCTAACAAGTTGTTGAAACTGGTGTTTTAGCAACGGAAAAATGAACGATACGTTGCTGAAACAGGTGTTTCAGCAACGGGAAAAATTAATGATACGTTGCTGAAACAGGTGTTTCAGCAACGGGAAAAATCAATGATACGTTGCTGAAACAGGTGTTTCAGCAACGGGAAAAATCAGAGAAATGGGATAAATGACTTAGGTTTGTAAATGGAGAAAATATTTGATAGGGGATAATTTCAGCAGTAAGGGGTGGGAAATACTGACTTAAGGAGGATATTTTAGGGGTGGTGGGAGTGGGAATAATGGAAATAATGTGGGTATGGAGGGATATTGCTTTAGGAAAAGGGGTAAAATGATGGGAACAAGCTTCTGTGACTAAAGCTTTAGATCTTCTCATGATGAATCTGTCCTCCTTATTGCTTTCTCCAGAATCTGCAAAATTCAATTGTAATATGCCAATCCTTGACAGGGATTATTAGTGCTAAATCTAATCTAATACTAAAAATATAGTGCAGAAAATTAAGTGCTGTGAGGAGCAGAAGACTCCCCTAGAAAAAGATAATGAATATCAGTCATGCAAGCAGTCTTGAAATCCTCTTTAGAAACAGGGCGGTTATATAGACGGAGCCTATGGCCATTGACTAATAGAGGTGTTTTAGCATCATCAATTGTTACAAGTCTTACCGTTCTGTTTGGAAAAACATCATCTACTTCATATGGTCCAAGCCAGTGTGTACGTAGCTTACCCTGAAAATTTTCAAACCGAGAGTCATACAACAAGGCCCAATTACCTTTTTGGAACTGCTTGTGTTTGATAATTTTGTCATGCCACTTCATCCTTTGTTGCTGTATCATGTTTGTTTGATGAATGGCATCTAATCTCTTTTCATCCAACTCCAAAAGCTGCTGCAATCTAGCTGTCTACACATCATTCAAATCAAGATTAACAGCTAAAGCAGTCCTTAAAGTTTTAATTTCAAATTCCACAGGAAAAACAACATTTTTACCATACACCAATTCATAGGGAGAAAAACCTGTAGTGTTTCTCCAAGTAGTTCTGTAAGCCCATAATGCCTCAGGGAGCCTTTGGGACCAATCCTTTCGGTTGTCCTTCACTGTTTTAGTTAGAATGGCTTCTAAAACTTTGTTTGTGCTTTCCACCTGCCCATTGGCCTGGGGGTGGTATGGTGTAGTCATCCTATGTTGAATATGATATTTGTGAAGGGTAGATTTAAAACCATGAGAATTGAATGGAGGTCCTCCATCAGTAACTAGCTCTCTAGGAATTCCAAATCTAGTGAAAATCTCTTCAAATAAGAAAGCTAGAACAGCCTCTTCATTGGCTCTAATAAGTGCTTTGGCCTCCACCCACTTAGTCATATAGTCTGTACAGACTAATATATAGGTTCTTTGATTGGATGGAGGGTTAATGGGTCCTATGAAGTCCAAGGCCCGTCTTTCAAATGGTTCAGAAACTACCTGGGGGTTTAATGGCATTTGGTCTCTATGATTGGGTTGACCCATTCTCTGGCAGCTGTCATAAGCCCTTACATATTTCTTTGCATCCTTGAATAATGAGGGCCAATAGTAACCCATCCTCAGAATTTTGTGTGATGTTCTCTTATCAGCGAAATGGCCTCCACAAGGGCCATCATGACAAGCTTTCAATATGTCATACACTTCATCTTCTCTAATGCATCTTCGGATCTCCTGATCAAGCCCAGTATAGAAAAGACACCCGCTTATCCAGCTGTACCTGGCACTTTGTTGAACAATTCTTCTCTTTTCTCTGTATGACAGGTGTGCTGGTAGTTTTCCTGCAACCAAATAATTAGCAATATCCGCATACCATGGAGAGTGAGCAGAAACGGCAAACAAATATTCGTCAGGAAAACTATCATCTACTGGAATATCATTGTCAGTTTTTAACCGTGAAAGGAAATCAGCCACCACATTTTCTTTACCAGGCCGATCTACAATTGTAATATCAAATTCCTGCAATAATAATAGCCATCTGGTAACTCTAGCATTTGTGACAGATTTGTTCATTAAGTATTTAATAGCTGAATGATCAGTGTGCACAAAAGTAGAATAACCAGTGATATAGTGTCGGAATTTATTAATGGCATAGATTACTGCAAGAAACTCTTTCTCGGTAACTGTATAGTTAAGCTTAGTAGGGGTCATATTCTTACTGATAAAGTATATAGCATAAGGAAGATGATTTTCCTCTTGTCCCAAAACCGCTCCAATAGCAATGTCTGAAGCATCAGAAGATATGTGAAAAGGAAGATTCCAATCAGGCCCCCTCAAAATAGGAGCAGTAGACAACTGATGCTTCAGTTCTTCGAAAGCTTTCTGACAAGAATTAGTCCACTTAAATTCAGCATTTTTCATAAGCAATACAAATAATGGAGAAGCTATTTTAGAGAAATCTTTAATAAATCTCCTGTAATAACCAGCATGTCCTAGAAAACTTCTCACATCAGTTTGAGTTTTAGGAACAGAAAGATTCTGAATGACCAATATTTTAGATGGATCTACCTGAATACCTTGAGATGAAATAAAATATCCAAGCACTATTCCTTCACTCATCATCATATGGCATTTTTCGGTACTTAAGGAGAGGTGAGCTTGTATACATCTTTAAGTACTTTCTCAAGGTTTTGTAATGCTTCTTCGAAAGACACACCATAAGGGGTAAAATCATCCATAAATATTTCCATAGAATCATTCAGCATATCGGAAAAAATTCCTATAACAGCTCTTTGAAAGGTTGCTGGTGCATTGCACAACCCAAATGGAAGAACTCTATAGGCAAAAGTTCCCCAGGGGCTGGTGAAAGTGGTCTTGTCTTGGTCTTGGGGTGCAATTCTTATCTAATTATACCCACTGAATCCATCTAGAAAAGAAAAGAATTTCTTCCCTGCAAGACTGTCCAACACCTGATCAATGAAGGGTAAGGGAAAGTGATCCTTCTGAGTAGCTTTGTTTAAAGCTCTATAGTCGACACATACCCTCCATTTCCCGTTTTTCTTAGGAACGATTACTAATGGGGAAACCCATTCACTGTCAGATATGGGGTATATAAACCCTGCATTAAGCAATTTTTGAAGTTCTTCTTTAACAATTTCTCGTAAATTAGGATTCATTCGTCTTTGAGGTTGACAAATAGGTCGGCATCCCTCTTTAATGTAAATTCGATGAGTACATAATTTAGAAGAAATACCTTTCATGTCTGTGTAATCCCAGGCAAATGCCTCCTTATATTCATGCAATAACTTCATTAATTGCTGTGTTTCAGCATCTGTTAGATCAGGATTTATGTTTAATGTCTTGCCGGGTTCAATCTCAACTGTTATGCTTTTAGATGAGATTGTGGTTAAAGTCTGAGATGAATCTTCAGATTCAATCTTTTCTTGTGCATCAGTTTCAAAAATTGCAGTTAATTGATTGTGTGTTTCAGCAATGACAGAAGAAGATTCACAAATAAAATTATTGATTATCTCATCCTCTATATTGTCTTTAAGAGTTAAAGCTTGTCCTACAGTTAGAATAGGCTGAACAGCATTATCATCATAATCCATCCATATAGAATCTTCATTATTAACTACTGGCGTAGCGTGAGGATAAAGAGTTAATTGTTTTGTTTCATAACCATTAGAAATTGTCATTGAACCAGATCTGCAACTAATAAATGCATCAGCTGTGGCCAGCCATGGCCTTCCTAGAATTAAGGGATGTCCCCCCAGCTTTGTTTTAGTCTGCAATACGACAAAATCAGCTGGATATTTCCAGGATTCAACTGAAATGAGTAGGTCTTCAACAATTCCTTCTGGTTTAATTGTGGAACGGTCAGCTAACTCTAAAATGGTGGGCGTATCTCTGATTTTGTTATTCAGCTGTAACAATTGTGAAGTTTCCAGAGTCATTATATTAATTGCTGCATCTAAGTCTACCAGAACTCGGGGAATCATTGTTTTACCAATCTGAACTGTGACAGTAGGATGGCCGGGATCACCATATTTTACGGGAGGAGCTTTTCCAGACATTAATGCAGACAAGTCTCCCATCACATGTACTGTAAGGGGATCCTTGGTTTTCCTACCAGGTTTCTTAACACAAATATCCCTTAATGTTCTGGCATAAATTGGTACATCTCTTAATGCTTGTAAAAGTGGAATTTTAATATACAAATTTTGCAATTCCCCTATAAAATTAAAAGCAGGTGTTTCAGCTGTTTTGGTTAAAGCCAAACACTCGGGGAATGGAGGTTCTGTTATTTCAACATTTTTGTTAGGAGGTGGTTGAGCTTCTTTTTGTTTCTCGGTTTCATTTTTATCTGAATCAGTTATGTCATCAATAATAGGCTCTACTATTCTTCCAAATCTCAAATGAATATCATTACCTTGCATAGTAGGAAATATAGACTGATTCTGAATATCAATGACTTGCACAACTTTATTATTGGGGTTAGGATTTGGTTGCACAGGTAGTTGAGGTCTCATTTGGTTGTTTGGCGGAGCATTTGATGGCAGAGGGAGTGATTGTTGGAATTGAGGCAATTGATTTGGATATGGGAGTGATTGACTATTCCAATTTGGATTCCAAGGATTGAAAGGAGGTGGCTGCTGTGGCGGCCAAGGAGTCCACATTGAAGGATCAACAAAGGGAGGGTTTTGCATTTGCATGGGTGAGAAATTCATTTGATTGAAAGGTGGGTATTGCATTTAGTTAAAGGGGGGGTAACTTGTTTGGCCAAAAGCAAAATAATTGTTCCAACGATTAAATGGCATACTAGAGTTCATACCTTGTCCTTTTGGTTGCCATTGTCTTCTTTGAGTTAGCAAGTAAACTGCTTCAGCTTCTTCTTCCGTTGGCTGCAACGCTGCTTTTATTCCTGGTAGAGATGGACATTGTTCTGTCTCATGATCTTTCTCACAAAGGGTGCAAATTGGTATTTTGTCTCTTGGGCATTCCCTTAGTGGATGTTTGTCTCTACATTTCGGGCAAAAGACAGCCAGAGTTGCTTCTGCTTCGGCCTGCTTCTTTTTAACTTGCAAGGTGTCAATCTGCGAAGCAAAAGAACTTAACATTTCAGTTTTAAATTCTTCAAGTAAATTACCTATTTCTGCTCTTGTTGCTCCTCCATTGGCTGATTTCTGCACTCTTGAATAGGTGGAATCTCTTATTCTGTTTCTTGCAGCTCCCCTAGAGCACCTCTTAGCAAGTTCACAAATCTCATCATATGATTCCTTAGATATATCTCCCTTAGCAAGCATATTTAGCATATTTAAACAATCATCCCTTAAACCTCTAAGTAATATTGTTTTACGAATTTCCTTACTTATATCCGGATGATCAGATCTCTGTATGTTGTACTGCAGCCTTTCTATGTAGTCCTCCAGACTTTCATCCGACTTTTGTGCCATATTGAATAGTTCATCCTTCTTCTCTCTCGTCCGGCAGTAGTCTTGATATTTAAGCAGAAATTTTTGTTTCATCTGCTCCCATGTTGTGATTACCTGACTTCCAAGGCTCATGAACCATCTTAAAGCATTCCCTTTTAAGGTGGCTGGAAACAGTTTCAACTTTTGAGCATTAGTAACATAGTCATAACTTCTGCATAATATATCAAATTCAAAAAGAAATTCATCAGGATCCTCAGTGGATAAGCCATGAAAGTTAGGTAGAGCAGACAATGGAATATTTTTCATTGTTCCTGCAGGGAGATCACTGATGGGAAATCCCAAGGTAGAGAGGGAATTTTCATCCCTTCTTTCTTCTTCAGGACCTGCACGTCCTCCTCCAAAGAAAGCATCATTGTTATCTTCCATTGTTGGCCCTCCTACTGCGCTTTCTCGATCATCAGAATCTTCTATCGGTTCTTCAATGTTCTCTACCGGTCGTCCAACGCTTTCTACTATTTCCTCAATGTGCTCTGCTGATCTGCTAACACTTTCCTCTGACTCTTCAGTACTGACTGCTGGTTCTTCTGTATTTTCAGGACCCACAACTTCCTCTGTTTTGTAATCTGACTGAGGGGAACGCTGAAATTTTGATTTTCGAGAACTTAATCTCTGTGATGATTCAGCCTTTGATACAATCTCGTCGATAAAAGTTTTTCGTCCTCCCCAGCCTTTGCCACCTGTGCGGTTATTTTTCTTCTGGTTTCTGCGTCCTCTCATACAATCTTCACATTAAAAAGAAAAAGATGAATGCTTTTGAAATCTATAATTACCTTCCCCGGCAACGACGCCAAAATGTTGGTCGCTTTAATTGTTCTCACAATTCAAGCTCCACATAAATTGTCAACCCGAGAAGGTCTTTTTATTTCAAAGATAATAACGCACTGGATATGCTCAATTTCAAAAGCAGAATCGATATTGTAGTAAAAGAAGGACACACAATTATTAATCTCATCAATCTTACTAATTCACACTCTACTTAATCAAAGCTGAAGTCAATTAAATTATAGCAGAAATGATTTCTCTGTTACAGTTACAATCCAGCAAAGGAGAATCAATCTACAAGGAAAGAAATCATTCAACCATAGCAGGAACAGGACCCTATTCCTTGGTGAGGAACTTCAGCACCTGATGCCTGGCACTTAATCACATTGTAAGAAAAGTAACTTCAAGAGATCAAGACCCTATTCCCAGGAACAGGAACCTTCAGCACTTGTCCTCTTGTTTCTAATCACTCTGTAGGCAAAGGAAAGCAATCAATGGGAGCAAGACCCTATTCCTTTATGCAAGAATCTTCAGCACATGCTTCCCAACATCATTCATTCATGCATTCAATACGTGTAGCGCTAAAGAAACAGAGTATTGCAAAACTGTGTAACTAGTGTCCAACAACAGAATTAAGGGAAGTGCAAACACACAAAGAATTAAACAAACTACAGGAACCAAAAGGGTGAATCTTGTGAGGAAGGCGGGCCCTTTCCTTCTCACAAGATTCCCCAGGAGAAAGAATTAAATTGGAACGCTCAAAAGAAGATTTTATTCATCTGTCAAAGTAACTGATACATTACAGAAGGAGACTAGCTCCAGTTCTCACACAATACTCTCCTGTAACTTACAATTCAACCCCCCTCTAATGATGATGTCTCCTCTTTTTAAAGAGGAGACATCTTTTACAATTTACATGAGAGCGAATCTACATTATCTCGGTTCTGTTCTCTTTCCCAAAACAGGACTATTCTGTTCTTTCAAAAAAAGATGTTGTTACAACTGAGACAATAAAGATGCTATCTTCAGGATGATCCAGGTAACCGTATCTTCGTGTTGCTGCTACTATTCCACAAAAAGTTCTTCCAGAATCGCAAATTACGCATAACGGGATTTGCGTGCTTGACGGTTGTTTCAGCAACTGAGTCAATTGTTTCAGCAACGGAGTCAGCTGTTTTAGCAACGGAGTCAGCTGTTTCAGCAACGGAGTCAGCTGTCTCAGCAACGGCCGCTTGTTCCCAACAAGGCATATAACTTATCTGCGATCTTTGGACTTGTGTTAGCAACAATATACTTCAATTAATGATAAAATATAAGAGTATTGCGGAATTAAATGTAAGACAGATTAAACATATAATAAAGAAGAGGTTTCTATATACCTTGGGATAAAGTAGATGAAAAAGACAGTGAAGTTCATGGTTATAAGAGTAGAGTGGTGTCAAAATATATAGCAAAAATGATACATAGTGGAGTCCTAACAAACATAGGTGGATCCTCACTACAATAGACTACTTTACCAAATGGGTGGAAGCAATTCTAGTAAGAAATGTTATGGATTCAGTAGTAATCAAATTCATTGAAGAAAACATTTTATCTAGATTTGGTTTCCCAACCCAGATTGTTACTGACAATGCCACAACATTTTCCAGTGTTAAAATGATTGAGTTTTGCCAAAAATATCAGGTTTTTTTACATCATTCAACTCCATATTATCCTCAAGGTAATGGTCTTGCAGAATCCTCAAATAAAAGTCTGATAATGGTGATCAAAAATACTTTAGCAAATCATAAAAAGAGCTGGGACTCTCATCTAATTTATGCAGTCTGGGGAAACAGGATTACTCCAAAGAGATCTACTGGAAAATCTCCTTTTCAATTAGTTTATCAGAAATATGCAATTTTCCCTACCAACTTGGCCTTCCCTGTTTTAAATTTTCTGCAGGATTCAACAGATGAACCTGATGATTTTTTCAAGGAGAATAAATCAAATTATTGAACTAAATGAAAACAAAGATGAAGTTCAATACAAATTGAAAAAGTATCAGAATAAGATCAAGAACCTGTTTGATAGAAGAGCGAGGGAAAGGGACTTCAAGGCAGGTGATCTAGTTTTAAGATGGGATTCCAGAAGAGAAGACAAGGGAAAACATTGCAAGTTTGACAACCTATGGTTTGGACCATTAGCTATTGTTGAAGTAAAGGGAAATAATACTTTTGTGCTACAAAATCTTGAGGGACTGTATTCCACTTATCCTGTTAATGGAATGTTTCTCAAACATTACATTCAATACTGAGAAATTGAAGGATTTCATTACTATCATTGTAAAAAGTCCAGTTTATTTTATTTTTCAAACTATTAGTGTGAGTTTTTTACAGCAAAGACGCCATAGCCTGAGGAGAAGGCACATGGATCTGCAGGTTCTCTGCATTCTATAGGAGAAATCAATCCCCAGTTGGAGCCGATGTTGTAGCATTTTTTGGTTTCGGTAAGTTAGCATCAGTGAGTCAAAAAAATGAAAAGCATTCCAAAAAATGTTAAGCTAGGACATGGACAAAAAGAATATTGAATCAAAAAAATGTTAGGGATATTTTGATGAATAAGTCCATATCAAATAAAATGTTAGAATAGATGCCCTAAAAAAGGAAGGCAAAAATAAAAAATGTTAGATTAGAGAGAAAAGAAAAAATAATAAATTCTGAAAGTGTTGCAAATCCAAATGCCACTACTCTTAGTCAAAGTTTATTTTTGCAAATAAAAGTTGTGTGCAAATTGTTTAAATGCCACACTAGTTCATACAATCCAATTGTACAGTTTAATCATGATTGGATTTGATTTAAATTGTTTGTTAATAGGTAGCAAATAAAATTGGCTCAACAGTTTAATCTGAGCCAATGGAAGCAATAAGGGATTGAAGTAGATTAAACATTAAAAGGAAAATGTTGAGTTTCTAGTCTAAATGCACTCAGGTGACTAAGATTGAAAAAATGTTAGGAAATTAAGGGTAGGTAGAGAAATGAAATTGGAGCATGATAGGATTTTTATCCTAAGTCAGAACATAGGATACATGTGTATATGGTGATTGGTTTTAATTAACCATAAATTGTAAATATCAATGTTATTTGTGATATTCGAACTTTATTCATTCATTCGCCATACCCCATACCCCTCGCATGTCACATCTGCCATAACTCAGGACCCCACCATCGCTTTCTGCCCTATCACATTAAAACTCATTCACATATTTTCATCCTGCACACTCCCCCGAGATCTAACGATCTACCTCACTCCTCGGCCCTCCTTTGTTGTTCATTGGCGAGGGGTGGGGGTGTTGGGGGGGGGGGGGGGGTTGGGTCTGAAGTCAATAGTTTTGGAAACCACCCTCTGAAACTGCTTTTCCTCCATCCTAGTCTTTTGGGACTTAAAATCCCGAAACAACTTACCACCTGCACTTACTCTCGAACGTAGTTTTCATTCGATTGTTTACCGCTGCTCCTGCGTCATCATCCACGTCCGCCCCATGTCACTTCCTCTGTCCAATCAGATGCTACATATTTATCTGTTATTCATTTAATTCCCCATTCCCGCTCATACATCAATACTCCATTGATCCATTAATAAGCCTCGTTGGAGAATTAATGACAATTTAACCGTTGATTAACGAACCCACTCCATGTTATTCATTATAATCCCTATTTTTCACAAAAACCGTTACACAGTGCATTCCCATAATTTGCTAGATATTTGAAGCTTGTAGCCAAAATGACAGATTCATCATTCATCTGAACTTTCTATTTTGTTCAGAACCAAGCCGACATCTAGGTCCACCTAATCCATTTTCAGTTACACTATTTTTCTGTTATCACTGTGTTTCAGACCAATTTTTCCCATTTCTGTCAAGTTCAAATTGCAATTAATTTAACAAAATCCCTCCTAAGGGAAAGGAAATTGCGGAAATCCCAAACCCTCACATTCATCCACAAGTTGACTTCCATCATACTCCACTAGTCGATAGATACTGTAAAATCATTGAGTATTCATCTCAATTTGATTTATATAAAATCTACTACTGGATGGAGGATCAGTTAGTTGATCAAACAGATGAAATAGGACTTTGGGACTCCCACCTTCCTCATTACATTTTCCCTCAAATACACAAAGCACCTGAATTTGTTAGGAAATTCCATGAATCCTATCATCCCATTCAAAGAGCTATCATCTCACCTACATGAGAAATCATTTGTTTCATCAATGCTCAGTCTATTGAATAGACGTTGCAAGCCCCAACTATTGCACCAACCCATCAATTTTCTCATGAAAGCCTGATAGAATCCTACCAAAAGCTAGATTTCACTAAAAGATCTCAAACTCTTGAACTTTTCCTAGCACTAGATAGTCCTCTGCCTAAAATAAACCCTCCCTACGATTCATCCATGTTCCCAGACAGAACCAAGCAAATCACCAATATTATTTCTTATCTGCTTGGTTATAATTCTGAGCAATATGTAAATGAAGCCATCATAGGTTTCTTGTCTATCTTTTCTGTTGATTCCAAACCCATTGTTCTTTATAATTTTCACCAATTTCTATTCAAGGCCATCCATGAACAATTTGTCCAGTTTAATACTGAAGAAGTATTCAAGTATGCTTCAGTGCTTGTATATCTTTTTATATATTTTCAGGGAGACAAGTTTCCATTCACTTTGCAGAAGTTAGATGAAGAAGGTAATCAACAATCAGTGATATTTTGGACTTCTATGGGAATGAAGGAGAAGGAAGAATTTACATATAAATAGTTCATAGAATTTTTTGTTCATCTAGCTATTAATCTTATGAGCAACACTCCAGTACCAAGAATCAATGATGAAATTGTGAAATTATTGCAGCTAGTTGATCAAGCCACAATAGGAGATTGGTATCTTTACCAAAACTATACAGAAATCAGAGTTTATGGCTGTGAGCTTCCACCCTACAAACTTCCTAAGTACCTCCCTATCAGAATTTTTGCATTGGAATATATTAGGCAGAGGTTAAATATAGATGAAGTTGTGGCTACAAAGAAGAAATCAAAATTCAAGCTAAAGGCTCAGGTTGGTCTGTTCATATATAACACTAGAGCAGCAGGAGAAGAAGAAGACAGGTTATTGAAGGAAATGAAGGTTGGTCTCATCTTCACTTGGTCTTATGACAAAGTGGGAGTAATTTCAAAACTCAGGGTTGAAAATAAGTTTATTGCATACCACCACACAGCCAAGCTCTGAAATAGAGCAATACAAAAATCAGTTAGAATGGAAGTAGAACACCCTTCAAGAAGATGAAGAATAGGCAGTCTCTACTTCAAATGTACAAACTCCACTTGCACAGGAAAACACAGCTAAACGAGGAAGGGAAGAACAGTCATTCCCTACAACTGAAGCATCAATCCAGGGCTTTAGAATTGTACATAGAAAGAAGAGACCTAGGATCTCTATGAAGGTTAGTGCAACAAATGAGCCACAGAAAACAACATTTGATGGACTTGGAGAGACTTTTCTTTTTACACAGTCTGGTGGATAGTCTACTCAATCCCCCACTCATTCAACTACTTCTCAAGAACAACAGGTGATTTAGACCAATGGAACCAATCAGAAGGACAAAGAAGATGATATCTTCCATATCTTCAGTGAAATTAAGAAGAAAAATGAGGAATTGAAGTTGAACACTTATACTCAATTCTGGAAACACTCTTCCAGTTCTCAAGCTAGACTTCTTTCAGTATTTGACTCTAAAAAGGGTAAGATGTAGATGGCTTTCTTACAAGCTTAAATTCCACATCCCAGGACTCCTGCACATTATCATAAGCAAACCTCCTTTGAGTTTAATGTAAAAGATGTACATCCAATTGACCAAATTGAGATGCACAAATAGACTGGCCAAATGATTTCTTCCACTTTAACTCATACTGCCATGAGTTTGTCAAATTTGCAGGTCACCTTGGCCAATACACAACTCAAGTTGGAAAAAGTTTCCTCACTGGCAAAGGACACCAAGATCAAATCTTTGGAAGATCTAGTGCTGAAGATGGGATATGATCCCTCAAATATAAATGTTGTAGAAGAACTTGTCAAGAAGAAAAATGCTGAGCTCTCAGCATTAAGGAAGCAGCTCAAACTGCCAGCTTCTAAGGACCCAATGACCAAGGAGATTGAAGAAACCGAGACTCAAAAATCTAACATGATGAAGCTCATCATGGAAAAAATTTTACAAATAAAACAGATGGAGGAGCAAATGGAAAAATTGGTCAAAGAAAAAGAGGAAGCTGTGAAAAGGTCTCAAATTCCAATGGATGTAGTTCCTCTTGTAGCAGTCTATGTTACCATAGTTTATACTTCAGGCACAACAACAACTATAGGTACAGAAGAAGGAGTTGAACAGCTTGTTGAAGCTGTTTAGAACCTGTCCATTTAGAGAGTGGAAATCAAAAAGTTGCAAGATGAACTAAAGGAATTACAACATATGAAAACAATTGCAAACAATTCACATGCAGCTGAGTTGTAGAGGGAAAAAACTCAAATTGAAGTATTGCAAAAAGAAATTAAAGAATCTTACCTTGGAAACAAACTGGGTTTGGCAAAGGAGATTTTATGGGAAGAGATTATTGAATCGATCAAGGATATCTGGCCTTATATCAAGATAATCTTTGATCAAAAATACTTGTTGGAGAAAACTTAGGAAGCTATTGAAACTATCTCCAAGGAACTTGAGGACATGCCAGAAGTTACCACTGAGATAATCAAGTTTCTGAATTCTAAAGACTGCTATGAGCTTGAAGAATTAGGTATAAATGACAGGACAACAACCATACTAGAAGTGAAGAAGATCATTACAAAGAAAAACCTTATCCTATAGTTGGAGGAAAAATGCAACAACGTTAATGTCATAGTTCAATGATTTTTCAGTGGGTTAGAACCCTTGACCAGCAAGGGTTTTCCCTCTATGCTTGTGATAAACGATAAATTAATGCCCATTGAACATTTTTTTCGAAAGCTTACAGAGGTCCCCACCAATGTAGCTTCACTTTCAAACATAAGAGGTGCAACAACACCGAGGGTTGTGATTAATGCACTCAGAGATACCTTTTTCATCCTAAATGAAATCAAACATATATTTTTAGTGAAACCCACTTTTACTAAATATACAAAAATGGATGAAGTTTATCAAAGAGTAACTAAGTTATCTATCCTAGATAAGAAATGCTGGGAACAATTAACTGATTTACTTGACTAAAGGGAAGATCAAACAACATCCAGTGTTTCCAGGAACAATCATCAACAATTCAACAGCTTTCAACTTTTCCAGGAACAGACATCAACAACTCAATGCCAAAATAGTGACAGATGGACTATCAGTTTATATTCCTCGTTTTGTATTGATCTATATTTTATAAATTTCTTTAAGATATTTTCTTAGCTCTAAGATTGTATAAGTAACTCCTTTCCACGAGTTATTGAAGGTTGCACCCTTGAAGAAACATTTGTAAGCATTAAATGTACTTGGATTTTTCTGAATCATTAATACAAAAGCAAAGGATTCTGAGTTTTGATTCATACAATTTTGTGTTCCTTGTAAGTTTTCTAGTTTTCATTCACTGTGTTCTTTCTTCATATTCTTAAGTTTTACAAAGATAAACAAGTAGGAATAGTTGTGTTTCAATTTACTCCTATAAGCTTCTGAAGTGATCATATTTAAAGAGAATGAATTATATAAACTATTTGTTTAACTAATTCCTTCTAAATCATAAAATCATCAGCATCTTTTGTAATCTTAGGCATATTTTGTTAAACTTTTTGAACATTGTTTGAAGGTTTTCCTACTTGTGATTATTTAAATTTCTATTTGAAAATTGTAATAGTCATATCATCTTTCAGTTTCTGCTCATCACCAAACAAGTTATATCACTGTGTGGATTTTAATAGCAGCCCTCTGTTTAAATATTAATACTATTCAAAAAGGCTAGGCATAAGTGTTTTAAGTTTGTTTCATACACTGGTCCTCCAAAATTAAAACAAAACCCGCCAAAACAAATATCTTAGATGCCCTGGCATGATAGCTGACCATTATCATTTCAGAGATACAACATGACCCCATACCAACATAAAATTACAAAAAACACTTGCAGTCTTGTCCTTCATTGCTCCACCTTTGTCTCTACAAAATTTTGACATGAAGTTACTCAAGCTCCATAACAACCCATTATTCATTTATTTATTTGCAGAATTTGTATTGTGAACTTCCAAAGTGAAGGAGACGCTCCACATAGCTCATGAGCATAATTCCACACAGTCTATGAATCGCCTAGATTAAAAATCCCACAAGACATACCTGGGGTTCCCAATGTTACAAAACTCAATGGAGAAAAAAAACAAAAACGCTTTGAAAAATTCATACAAAGCCTTTGTTGACTCCATATAGGGAAAAAGGCACACATAAAAGAGAGAAAAAATATAAAACTACCATAAGATAGTAAGATGTAAATGCAAGCCTGTGCAAAAAGAATATAATCCTGGGAGAGAATCACAAAATGCTTCTTAAATCCGACCATATGTATAGATATTATTATCTTGATAAATTATTTATAAATTTTAATAAACTATTTATAAATTTTAGTAAAATATTTTAATGAGTTATCAATAAATGTTTTTGAAATTAAAACTTTTTTATTTTAATTTTTTTACCTATGATAGAAATTCCAGATTTAAATTTGATAACTATAATTTCATCTTTAAATTTGATAACTATAATTTCATCTTAATCTATATTAATCTATAGGCAACTAAGTTTTGGAAATTTTAAAGTAACTATATCAATTTAAAAGACGTAATTTTTTTTTTTTAAATCGATTAAATTTAACTTAAAAACAGAGATACAAGATTAATGAATATGAAATTTTTTGTTTTATAATAGTTTAAAATTTATTTTTAATATGTAAATGAATTTAATATTTAAAAAAATATATAAAAATTAAATTAAAAAAAAAAAAAAAAAAAAAAATAAAACATTTAAATTATATAAACAATTTGAATTCATAAATTTCAATAAATAAATTTAAGGCATGGCTTATCTAAGTTAAAATTATTTCAAAAAAATAGCTTTTAAATTGTTGTTGAAATGAATTTAGTATCATCAAAAACCTCAACCCAAAATTCTGAAGTTTGATAACTATAACCCAAATTTTCTAAAATTTCCGAAAATTAAAAAAAAAAATCATACCAAAAGTTATCACTATTTCCTTGGCTATTTGTAACCTTAGTAGACAACTCTCAAATTTAACTGGAAAATATGAAAACCTCTGAAACATAAAACAGTTAGAAAAAGCAACAGTGCAAACACCATACATACAGTGCCTTTATTAATGCATTGCCCTGTATTGAATGTATTGAACGTAGAGACAGCCTGTTAGCTTTGTGGAAAAGACTACTCCCTTGAATGTTGGGCTGAAAGATTGATGGTGCACATCAACCCAGAATACTGCCTCCCTGCATAGGCAATAAACATTAGGATGCTTTTAATGCAATTGTTAGATTTTGCAGTAGTGTTAAGTTTACGCGTTTGGTAGATTTTACAGTATTTAAAATCCAGTTATTGGATCTGACAGTACAACCTGAAACATTTTGACATTTTGATATGTCTGTGTAACACATAAATTTGGTCTTTATTCAATATTAATCTCTGCAACACAGGCTAATAATGGTTACAACTTGCAAGGGAGCTTCACTGTATGCAAAATTATAAATATTATTCATTGTTGCATTCATCTGTCTTCCAATTTCTGGCGGGAGATTGAATTGTGGGATGGTGAGTTCGATTCTCGTTGCCTTCTATATAAGCTTTGCCTAAGAATCCCAAAGGCTACAGAGAGTCTACCATAAGTGGCACAAGCCAGATTTGATTCTCAGCGTATTGTGGTTTTGGGTTTATTCCTAAGTTGTTCTTAGAGATTTTGCTTTGGTAAAAGATTAGTGTGGTTTCTTTCAAAAGGAAGAAATGGCGAGCAAACAATGTTCTTTTTGGCTATGGCTATCAAGGATTACTGGGCAGGGGATGAGACAGTATGAAAGAATCAAGAAACATGAAGAGCAAGAAGTTGTCTGTGAAGAGGAAGATGAAATTTCTTCAGTAGCAGCAGTAACATACAGAAAAGTGAGACATCTATTCAAATTAAGGAAAAGGAAGGCAAGGTCAAGGAGGAGTAGGAGAAGGGTGAGGATTCGTTTTGTGTTGGGCATGAGACGTCGTCTCAGGTGGGCTACTCTGCTCCAACAGCTGAAGGTTTCATGGCGTCGTTTTGCCAAGGTGGTGAAAGAGAGCCAACCCCATTTCGCAGATCTATTAGCTGGGAATCACCTTTTCTTGCATCTAACTCCACCTCCTCCCATTTGCTGGTACAGTCACCTTGAAGCGAGAGTAGGAGGTCATAGAAATATTGGGCACCCACGGTCTATGTTGTATATTCTGTAATGTTGGGATTTATAATACTGGAATCTCAGTAATTGATCTGCACTTCATGGTTCAGCTTTTTTTATTTCTAAAGCAGTTTTACGTGGAGGAATTATTTGGATGGTTGGAATCCTGGCAAAAAATTTCAAAAAATCTTGGAGATGAACTGTTTGAATCATGTTTTTGTTGATTATAGAAATAGATTCATCACCATCAAAAAGTTAAAAATAATCAATAATATTTTGTATTAATAGAGAAATGGTTACATAGTTGTAACGTATCTCTTTAGTTTAGGATTTGTTCCTAGAGTTTAGGATGTTGTTTACAACTAACTGATTTTCAGTGATGTATTTAATATTGTAATATTCAGTGAACGGAGAGAGAGTCTCTTCTTTATTTTTGGGTGCAGTTTCGAGTTGTTGTACACAGCTGTGAGCTGCAACTCCTTCATTTAATTCAAAGTCTGATTTTTATCTCAAAAACTTTCAAAAAATCTTGTAGATGCAGTGTTTGAATCATATTTTTGAGAATAGAAATAGATTCAACACCATTAAAAAAAGTTAAAGCACCTAAAATTATGAATTTTTAGAACTTTTACTTAGATTTACAAAAATATCTACTAAATTTTTTTCAAAATATAATCAAAATTTCAATAATTTTCTAACCAAAATATTTAGACCATGGCATTTCTAAATACTTTTTGTACGAAAAAAATTAAAATTTCCAATATTTATAAATTTTAGCTTTTGGATTCTAATCCCATAAATGGTGTTTTGAAATTGATTAAATCAGGTATACTCTACTAAAACCATATCTTTATTTCAAACATATATAAAATTAAACTTCATTTATCTTGATCCATGTTAGCGATTTACATGGCTATGAAATACATCATTACACGATATATATATGAATGACATTCTAGGTTAGCTATTTACATGGCTATGAAATACATTATTATGTTAAACATATATATAATTAATTTTCATTTATTTTGACGTTCATGTTCTATATATATCATATTAGCTATCTCTATAGTTTAAGTTGAGAAGTTTTTAAAAATAAATTAATTATTAAAAAAGTTAAATATTTTTTATTATTTTAATTTATAATAATTATATTTTATTAATTTTGATATTTATTTGTAAAGAAGCATTTTACGGTTCAATATCGCAGTGATATTGTAAAATGTCTACATGAGAATTAATGAAATGTTAATTTTGTCAAATTAAAATAATAAAAATAAAAATGTAATGTTATATGGATTTTAAATTTATATGATTTTTTATTAATTTATTTTAAATTTGTATGAATTTTTATTATTTTATTTTTGATTTATATTAATTTTTGTTGGGTAGTTTGGGTAAATTTGATTCAGTGAAGTTACTTAAGATTTTGAGCTCCAAAGTTTATGAGAATTTATGGTATTCACGTCGAATATTGTCTATTTAAAGGATAGTCTATTTAAAGTGAGAAAGAGTCTAGATAAATGTGTCATGTCTTTGGGTAAAAAATCAAAATTATATTATCTTAATTTCACTCTTTATTTGTAAAAAGTAAACCAACCTAGATCCATCTTTACTCCAGCCCCCAAAAAAATCAAATCTCTCAAGATGCAAACCAGAAATTTGCACCTTAAAAAATTAGATCTCTCAATAAATCTAGAATTAAAATGAATCTAAACCAAAAATAAAATAAAAATATCTCTTATAAACATAAATATAATTAAACATAAAAAATACTACATTTATAATTTAATTAATAATTACTTTAAAAAACATTAAATAAT
Source organism: Pinus tabuliformis (assembly GCA_031772625.1). NCBI lineage: Eukaryota > Viridiplantae > Streptophyta > Pinopsida > Pinales > Pinaceae > Pinus > Pinus tabuliformis. The sequence goes on along the minus strand of CM062813.1, from coordinate 1,145,535,948 downwards.
ATTAACAACAACAACAAAAAAATAATCCAACAATTAAAAAGCTTGGATTAGAATTACAATAATACTATTAAAAAATGGTTATTTACTTGATTTATTTTTAAATAGTATTACATAGATAATAATCCACACTCAAAACAACATATACTTATTAACACTTAATAAGAATTAAGATAATTACCTACTAGCATACTATCACGAAGAGTGTGATTTACTTTGTTCAAGTATCATGTACAGCTCTCTACACACTCCCACATGGATTTTTGATGGGGGTAATAAACTATTGAATGGAAGTTTTTCATATTGTTTTTTAATTTTTCACTGTTTACTCTCTACCTTTAATTATGTTAGTGTCGACCTTTAATTATTTTTCACGGTTTACTTAATACTTTTTATTTTTCACAGTTTACTTAATACCTTTAATTATTTTTCACGGTTTACTTAATACTTTTTATTTTTCACAGTTTACTTAATACTTTTAATTATTTTTCAGAGTTTACTTAATACCCATATCCACAAGCTTTTCAATCAAGCAGTCAAGCAAGGGTTCCCTAAACCTTGGACTGAGAGCCTCATTATCCTTATTTTTAAAAGTGGGGATACAAATAACCCCTCTAATTATCGAACAATTGTGATTAGCCCTCTCTTAGCCAAGTTATATGGTAGTATTTTGGAAAAGAAGTTAAGCATATGGCTTGAAAGTGAAGGTAAGCGGGCTAAAGGCCAAGCAGGTTTCAGAAGGCATCACTCAACAACAGACCACCTTGTTATGCTTAGGATCATTGCGGAGGAATGTCGTAATGATAAACCCAATTTATTTTGTTGCTTTTTGGACTTTAGAAAGGCTTTCTATACGGTTCCTAGATACAACCTTTGGAATAGATTAGAAGAGCTAAAGGTTCCTCTCGAGTTGAGAGATGTCGCTATAAGGTTATACGAGAATGTAATTGCCAAGCTAAAGAGCGATGAAGGGTGGTCGAAAGATATTAAGTGTAACATCGGAGTTAAACAAGGTTGCCCCCTCTCCCCTACCCTATTTGGCATTTACATCGATAAGCTCGAAGGCTATTTAGAGGAAGCAGGATGTGATGGCACGATCTTAGCTGGGATAGTCATCATTCTTCTTCTTTATGCTGACGATATTGTCCTTTTGGCAAGGTGCCCATCTGATCTTAATAAGCAACTCAGGCTTCTTAAGGATTTCTGCTCTACCATGGGTATGACTGTTAACACTGACAAAACAAAAGTTATGATTATCAAATCCAAGAAGGACACTTACGCTAATTTTATGTATGACAATAATAACTTGGAGGAAGTGTATTCTTACAAGTACCTAGGAATTGATATTCATCACAAGCTCAACTGGAACCATAGCATTGAGAAAATGATTAATGGGGGGTGGAAAGCTTACTTTGGTCTTGAAAATAATTGTAAAATAGCAAACCTTGTAATGTGGGATAAAAAGAAGTTCTTCTTTGAAACTTTAGTCACTCCTGTTATCTTATATGGCTGTGAGGTTTGGGGTTGCAGCATCTCCAGAGAATCATGGAGAAAGATTGAGCAAATCCAGAAGCGTTTTATAACTTATAACCTGAAAATTAAAAGTAATACACCCTATCCTATTCTCCTTATAGAAGCAGGTCTTTCCCCTATTGAGAGCCTAGCTATGCTTAGATTTCTGTTGTACAAGCACAAAATCAGTAACATAGACGATCATAGACTTCATAAGCTAGCTTTAAATTCTAGCCAAAACCACCTAAGGCTCAATCGAGGGTGGCATAAAGACACAAGGGCTTGGTTAAACTATTGGGAGATCAACGAAAATGATGCATTGCAAAACATAAATAACATTAAAGATATTGTTACTTCTAAGTTCAAAGAAAAAATGTGGTGTGAGAAAGACTTAGCGGCTAAAAGAAAATTAAGTTATTATAAGAAGGTCATCAACCCCACCCTAGAAGATCAAAAGTATCTCTCTATTTTAACTAGCTCAAAGAAGAAAATTAATATAGCAAAGATTAGAACGAATTCTCATGAGCTCCATAGTGAAACAGGTCGTTGGGCAGTTCCTAAAACGCCATGGACGGAAAGGATCTGCCATATATGTGAGAATAGGAACATCAAGGATGAAAACCACTTCCTCTTAGAGTGCCTCGCGTATAACCACATTAGATCTCAGTTTCACAATCTTTGTTACAATACTGACCTTCCTAGCCTTTTACAATGTCAAAATTATAGTGAGCTCGGGAGGCTTCTCTCCAAGCTTTTTGAGCATAGGAATAAAATCTTAAATCAAAATAGATAATTTGTTTCTTTAGGTCCGATAGACCATTATTTGGTCTCACCGGATGTTAACCATCATCATCATCATTTATTGAAAACTCTATTTATTATTTTTCTATATTTTGTTAGAGTGTTTTTTGTTTTTTTTTTTTGTTAAGACTAACCTAAGCACTCACAGGGGATTTGAACAAGTGACCTATCACAAGGAGTGCCTTGACAGCACACCCATTCATCGTCAATTCAAAGCCCCGTGGGCTATTAGGGTGTGTTTTTAATTATAATTTTGTTTTTATTTATTTATTTATTTTATTGAAAACTCTATTTATTATTTTTCTCTATTTTTTATGGTGTGTTTTTTATTATAATTATTTTTTATTAAGTATATTCAATAACATTCGTTGTTTCATGTTTGAATAGTATTATTTTTTTATGATTATATTCAAATTATTTTTCAAATTCCTATAAATATAAAAAATTGGAAATTTTTTTAAATTAATGGTAACATGATTTTTTAATATCAATAAAGATTAAATGTAAATAATTAATTTTAATACAGGGTTTAATAATTTATTAAATTTATGTTTCAAGTAATAATTTGGCAATTTAATTAGTGATTAAAATGATGTGAAGTCATGCAAACTAAAAGATCCACGATTCAATTACCTATTCATGACTTATCTATTAAAAAGAAAACAAATTATAAATCCCAAAAAATATAATGATAATAGCTAAGATCAACTTCATATCAATACAAAACTAATCTAATTATAAATTCTTCTAAATTACAAAAATAAATACTAAATTTAATAATTAAAAAAATTTATGCAAAAAGTCTTCAAAATATATACTCGAATTTAATGCTATGAAAATAAATAAATATATAATTGATTACTTAATGCTTGATATTTGTACCTAAATTTTGAATTGGATAACTTTTAGAATAATCTTAAATGAGATAATGCCTATGCTTCCCACAATTTTTATAATACTTGTTCTTTATAATACTTATGACACTCCATATATGTTTTGACTTCATGTATTAATGCCAAGGAGTAATTGTTGCTCTTTCTAATGCTACTTCTTTGAAGGTTGTTGTCACTCATGCCCCTCTCTTTAATGCCAATGTGTTTAGTATATGTTATGTTGTTCGCATGGTTAGCTCCGGACATTGTACATATCGTTTGGTGTTTGACGCATGGTTAGCTCCGGACATTGTACATATCGTTTGGTGTTTGACAAGACTCTCTTCTTGAGGGTTAGGGAAGTGAGGCAGAGTTCTTAAAAAAAAAAAATTTAAGTGGTTTTATTATGTTTTTGGTGGTTTTCCGCCTATGTTTTTTTAAATATGATTAAATAATCAAGCTTGTAATTTATTTTAGTTAGATAATTAGAATTTTGGATGACAAATATATTATATTTTAAATAGTATTGTTAAGAGAATCAGAGTTAAGAGTAAACATGGATTTTTTTAGTTATTTTTTTAGATATAATGTATAAAATTATTATTATTATTATTATAAATGGTTAGGAAAGTAATTAGAGGTGTTTTTAATGAAATTATTAAGGATGAAAAAATTAAGGTATATAAAGTTTTTATTAAAAAAAAAAAAACCTTGTATAAATACGAGGCAATATTATATCTTTAATTTCTTTAAAGTTGAGCCTAGAAAGTTTTGGAGGAACATTCTTGTTCGTAAATCGAAAGAAAATAATTTGATCCCTTTAAAGGAATGGGATGTCTATCTTAGGAATCTCTATGACTCCTCAGACACCATGAGCTACATCAAAAGCACTCCTATAGAGGGAGATACCTTTTCTTTGGAAGACGTGGAATCCAGGATTAAGAAGCTTGCTAACGGGAAAGCTAGGGATATTGAAGGGTACCAAGCTGAAATTCTCAAAATTGGAAGGTCCATCCTCACCCCGCACTTGCACAATCTCCTCAACTTGGTAGTCAAACAAGGCTTCCCTAAGTTGTGGATGCAAAGCCTTATCGTGCCTATATTTAAAAGTGGGGATAAAAATGTTCCCTCTAACTATAGGACTATCATGATTAGCCACATTTTAGCCAAGTTGTATGGGCTCATTCTGGAAAAGAAGATTAGCACTTGGCTTGAAATCCATGGTAAAAGAGCCATTGGGCAAGCTAGTTTTAGAAGGCATCACTCTACGATCGACCACCTTGTCACTCTTAGGACCATTGTCGAGGATTGTCATAACAGTAAGATTGATCTCTTCTATTGTTTTGTTGAATTTAGAAAAGCTTTCGACATTGTTCCTCAAGAGAAGTTATGGAAAAGGCTCGATGAGATAATGGTTCCTCCCGAGTTAAGGGTCATTGTTATTAGATTATACAAGAATGTTATTTCCAAGCTTAAGACCACTGAGGGTTGGTCTACTAATATTAAATGCAACATTGGTGTTAAGCAAGGGTGTCCCCTATCCCCTACCCTTTTTGGCATTTACATTGACAAGCTTGAGGAATGCTTAGAAGTTGTTGGTTGTGAAGGACCCAAGCTCGTTGGTATAGTCATTACTCTTCTCCTCTATGTTGATGATATCATTCTTCTTGCCAGGAGTCTCGACAATCTCAATAAGTAGCTTAAAACCCTCCACGATTACTATTCCAAGATGGGTATGATTGTTAATACTGACAAGACTAAATTTATGATTATTAAATCCAAAAAGATCATCTATGATAGTTTCATTTATGTAAAAAATACTTAGAGAATGTTTCTTCTTACAAATATTTAGGTATTAACATCCATTGTCAACTCAACTGGAACCATAGCATTAAGAAAAGGATTATAGGAGATTGGAAAGCTTACTATGAGCTTGAAAACAATTGTAAGACAACCAATCTTTGGGTTTGGAGTAAAAAAAGTTTCTATTCGAGACTCTCATCACCCCTGTTATTTTATATGGATGTGAGGTGTGGGGCTACAATCTATCTAGAGATTCATGAAGAAAGATTGGAATGATCCAAAACCAATTCATAACTTACAACCTCGGGATTAAAGGTAATACTCCCTACCCTATTCTCTTAAGTGAGGCTAGCATTTCCCCCATTGAATGCACAAGTAAGAAGAAGATGTACAACATGGAAGACAAGAGACTCCCAAAAATTGCTTCTAACTCTAGTCAAAACCACCTTCGACTCAAGCAAGGGTGGCATAAGGATGCCAAGCACTGGCTCAATTATTGGGAGATAAATGAGGAGATCATCCTGGGGAATAAGGATAATATTAAAAACGTCATTTCTTCCAAATTTAAGGATAAGTTACGGAACGATGAGTTAGAGGGGAAAATAAAGTTAAGATACTATAAGGAGGTTATCAACCCCATGCTTGCTAACTAGAATTACCTTTCTATCTTAACCAATGCTAAGAAGAGAATGGATATTGCAAGGATTAGAACTAATTCTTATGAACTTCGAAGTTAAACTGGATGTTGGCCTATTCCCAAGATATCTTGAGATGAGAGAATATGCCTTCTTTATTATACTAAGAGAGTCGAAGATGAAAAGCACTTTCTCTTTGGATTTTCCGGCCCTTACTCACATCTCCTCTCATTTCCAAAACATTTTCCCCACTACCAACCTCCCTGACTTGTTCAATTAGCAAAACTACAGTAACCCGGGAAAGCTTCTTTCCCTCCTTTTTAATCATAGAAATAGAATTTTAAATAATCATGTCGTCACCGTGGTGTCTATTAAATTAATAGATAATCTTTATACCAATTTACATTAACATTAAATTTAATAAATTTATTTTGATAACTTTTTTATCTTCTTCAACTCATTTAATTTAAAATCTTGAAATTTATTAATCACCAACTTTAAATTTTATAACCCAGCATTTTAGTCGATTTTAGTATATATGATCTTTTTTATCTTTTCAAACCATTTAAATTAAAAAATTTAAATTTGTCAATCGGCAACTTTAAATCTCAAAATAAAGATTACCTTCATTACAAAAGATTTCACTAAACTATATAATGAAACCAAAATTTTTAATCACTAACTTTCAAAAAACAATTTAAACACTAAACTATATAATGAAACCAAAATTTTTAATCACTAACTTTCAAAAAACAATTTATTTAAAGTAATTAATTTTTTTATATCTTCCAACTTCAAATTTTAAAATTTATTTACCAACTTCAAATCTTAAAATAAAAATTACCTTTATAAAAAAGCAGCAACTATTGATAGGGGTTACACTTACTCAAGTTTTGATGGTTCAAGTCTTCTCAGTTTTGATTGTTCAAGTCTTCTCTGTTAGATGAGATTAAACTTGAATAAATATGAAGCCTAATATTATAAATTGGTAAAAATGGACAAGGTGCATAAATATTAATTTAATTGAAAAAATTAATTTATAAATTAATTATTGAATCAGATAATATATTTAATGATAAAAGAATATATATATATATATATATATATATATTATTGAAATAGATTTTATTCTAATTTTATATATGTGTAGAAGTATTGGTTTCATTTAGTTATAACATTATGATAGTATATTTAATGGAAAAAAAGTGAGGACTTTGTTATATATATTAGATTTTATTTTAACTAAATAATATATTTACTTATTAATATGGGTAATTATAGTGTATATGATTTAAAATGGATATATAATATTATGATAGTATATCTAATGAAAAAAAGAAAAAAGAAAAAATGAGGTATTTTTAGATACATTAGATTTTATTCTAACTAAATATATATTTAGTTATTAATATTGGTAATTATAGTGTATATGATTCAAAATGGATACCAATAAATAAATGATTATAAGACTTAGCATCTTCAAGTGTAATGTGTAATTAGGAAGTTAAAGAAAGATAAATTAATAAGAACAATGCAAATATAAATACAAATGAGATAAAAGAAAGGAAAAAAAGAGAAATAAATGGAAACCAAAAATAATAATAAGAGAGAAAAGACTAAAGAATGAGGAAATAATGCATCTTGATATATAGAAGGGAAGAGGAAATAATGCATCTTGATAATTGGATAATTAAGAACATTTGCAAGTATTCCATTGAGAGAATATATCTATAATTTGACACCATTTTCTCTAAGTAAAAAATTCATATGGTTGGATGTTGAGCCTTCTAATGGCAAAATATTGGGAAAATTTAGTATATACATTATCTTCATTAACAATGGTTAAGGAACTAACAACAATTTATCCCAAACAACAAAGATGACTATTATATCTATTTAGAGTTACCATATGTTCCCTACCTAATACAAATTATATGAGGGTAGTCCCATATGCTTCCACACATCGTATACATAAATGATGTAAATTATAGGAGGGTAGTCATAGATGCCTCCATACATCTCATCCACATGTAGGATATGGAGGGGTTGGGGGTCAGGAATGCCTTTAGACATAACTACACAAAACAAATCACAAATTGACATTAACCATTTCCAAGGAGGTAATTTTACATTCAATGATGATCCAACCATTATGGACTCTGAATTTAAATATTATATAGGGAGTTGGAAAATGAATGTACAACTAAATAGAATTGCAAATTATCATATTATGGATTCAATTAAAAAAAAATTAATATGCTAGTTATTATGAATAGTAGCTTAAGCATTGAATTGATTTTAATGCCAACCAATCTCTCTATCTATAGGTCAACGTTAAAATTTGTTCAATGCATAGTGTTCATCATGTACAATGAATTCTTATGACACGTATGATATGACTCTTTATTGCATCTTTGTTGTCATAAAATTTTCATTTTCATATATACTTCTCAAAACTTTTAATGCCTTTAGCATCAAAGGTGTGTAGTTCAAGTATTAATGATAAACACAACCTTCTGATTTAATCACATTACCATTAGCATTGTTTCGAGAATCAATCAAGCACACGATTAAATAACAATCCCTCATGAGATGAATCTTGATAAGAGTTGATAAAAGATGGAAAACCATGGGTTGTGAAAATTTACTAGATATTCCCATTTTGGCACTACATAATATATTGTCTATAAATATTTTCATTCCTCATCATTGCAAATCCTACATCTACGTATGAATGATGATGAGTTCTTATTAGAGCCTCCTAGAAAACCATTGTTGGGAAAATGAGGCAAATGTCAATTGTCTTGAATATTAGATCGATGGACAAGCTCACATTTATGGTCATCTAACACATTTGAATGGTTTTTAACAATCTAACCATCACATTAGACATATAATTCCATAAGGGAATGCCTTATGGAATAACTAAGAAAATGTAAAACATCATAGGAAAATATGGTCATCACATCACATCTCATTAACTCTAAGTTCCATGTGGGAAAAACTCCATTTTCATAATACAATGCTTTATTATTTCCATATTGTTAGAATAATGATCACACTGAGATGGGTGCAGGGGTTGAATTGGTGCAACATCCTAAACAATTTTACAATTTGATCATAACTAAAAACATGACAGAGTATCAATAAACATGATTATCACATCAACACATGAAAGAACCAAATGTACATACCAAACCCTTTTGCCATTGTCACCCTCAAACTAACTTATCTTCTCATCCAGGAATCATTTGACCAAGTATAGTATGTTGTTGGAAAGGTCTCAGAGAGGACTATCCAACACCATCTATAGATTCATTTGAACATCATAACTTCAACATAATCTCAATAGCTTCAAGTCACTTTGTAAGGGATCGAGCTTCCAAGACATCAAGAGATCATTATACTCAATAATCTCATTCTTTTGACATCAACGACATTGGTTATTATCAATGAAACAACTATGTCCAACAATCTCCCCCTTTGTCATTGATGGCAACACCACCAAACATTAACAACCATTGATGGAAATAGGTTTAACTTCGCCTGTCAAGTTTTTGGTCCAATGTTTTCTTTCTCTTTCAATGTATTCTTTTTACCCTCCTTTGAAATCAATAGAAAAGGGACCTACTGAAGATGGATGCTTATCTGGTGATTGCTTATCAATGCTACATAATTGTTCTTTTATCTTCTTGTGGACCTATTCCTCCTATTGAATGAAATCCCCCTTTAAATATGCTCTATGTCATGTGAATAGACTCTCTTCATGTGAATTGGGCTCTCCTCCTATGCATATGTTCTATGCCTACTAGCACATTGTAGTCATACTCCTCTTGAGAGTGAGATGAAAGTCATCCTTGTATTTTACATCAATTCCACATGATTAACAAATCATTTGCACACATCTCTGATCCACTACATGTGTCCCAATATCCACTCATGCATTGCTCAACTTCCTTGGACTACTCAACTACTCTTTCTGATAGTTTCTCCTCCTATGCATGGTCTCTCGTCTTCCTTCAAATTCATTTATCCTGCATATTTTTGCTTCTTCAAGTTTCATTTCAAACATCTATATTTGTGAAGAATACTTCACCAATGGATTAAACTTGAGCGATTAGATCTATCCTTGGTCCTTCCTATTTCATTCTCCATGCCTTGGTGTTTATTCTTGGGTTGGAAGAGATACCTTGTCCTTTGAACCATCTCAAATTGATCATGCAATCACGTGTTATATGTCCTTCATTGTGGCACTTGTAACAAATTATATTGGGCTTGAATATTGGTGGGAATAGTTCATATGACCTGCTACTATAACTTATGATGTGTGTGTCCATATATGTGTTTCTAGAAGCTTGCTAATATCCTCTAGTTATTATATAATAATGTGTTTTGAAATCCCATTCTTTATGTCCCAATCTCATGCATGAGCTTAACAATGACCAAAATACATATTTTGATGCTTGGTTGGATGGAATTTTCTTGATGAGGCATTTTTCTGAAGTTATTCCTTGGAATATATTCATCTAGTCTATGTTAGTTTTGACTTTTATCCCGTTGCTACTTGTATATCCCTTGAGAATATTTTATTTCATAGTGATCCTTATACTTTCATCTTGGTTTCTTTCTTTACTTGGGCTAGTTGTATCTTGTTGATTCTTGGTGCCTTTTTTAGTGTCACCTGAGGTACTGAAGCGAACATGCTTGGGTTGGTCCTTGTTTGGAATGATGTCTTCAATTTTATTGTTTTCAAATCATGAATGTATTCTTAGATAATTCTCCATATTGTGTCCTTGAGATTGCTTCATCTATGGATGTTTCACAATATTTATAATAACCAAGGCCTATTTTGATGAGAGGAGATCTATATAGGCTAAGGATATGATCTAATGATTCAGAACCTTTAAGGAGCTTCAATTTTTTATTTAGAAGATCTTAAGTTTTCTCTGATTCTATTCTCAAATGCACTATTTATTCTTCCATTTTTTCACAAATTCATTCCTTTTCATTTAACTGCTTTGACAAGATCTCATTCATCCTCTCATTTTCTTCAATTTTGAGAGAGATGATAGAATTTGTCTCATGATCTTTATCTTGTAATTGATATTCTAGTTGCTCTACCATCTTTCTTATAGACTTCAGTTATTTTGGTGCACTTATGAGTTCTCCTTTAGAAGCACAATTTTCTTTTCTTCCATATTCAAAATATTTAAATGGAGGATTAGCTTTAAAATTTCTAGTTCCCTTCTTTATCTTTATGACAAATTTGGCTTCTTCCTCATCTTATTCATGGCTAGTGTCTTCTTGAGTCCCATTCTTGCTTCCTTTCTTTGCTACTTTGAATGCAACTTCTCTGATTCCTGTCTTGTCCTTTTCTATTCTTAGCTCATATTCAATTAGAGTTCCATGAAGGACATTCATGCATAATTTTTGTATGTCGACTCTTCAAGCATTGAAAATGTAGGATTGAACCTTGAAGGAAGTGATCTCAATATTTTTCGAACAATATCAGCTTCCTTTACCTCTTCGCTAAGACATATGATAGAGTTGACAATATTTTCTACTTGACAGAAATATGAAGCAATATTTTCATCTTCTTCCATTTTCAAACTTTCAAATTGACCTATGTAAGTTTGTAGATTTTCCTCCTTCACTTTATTATCCTCTTCATAACAATTTTTTATCTTGTTCCATAATTCTCTAGCTGACTTTCAATTAATCACTTTCACAAAATCAATATTTGATAAGCCACTTAAGATGTCGTTTATGGTTTTTTCATTGGATGTACAAAGATATTTACTAGATGCACCAGTGGAAAGTGTAGCATGTACTTGGTAATAATTCTCAACATCTGCACATATATTAGTACCCAAGTACATGATATAGGTTTCCATTCTTATCTTCCAAAAAACATGTTTTGTTTCATCAAAGTGGGGAGGCTTTCCTAAGGATATGATATTGACCATCTTCTCTCTAATAAACCTTCCAATGATTAATTGTTCCTAAGGAAACCTGCTCTGATACTAATTTTTATAATAATGATCACGTTGAGAGGTGGTAAATCAATGTAGCAACCATTTATACAAAATTAAAAAAATTACAATTTGATCATAACTAAAAACATGATAGACCATCAATAAACATCATCATAACATCAACACATGAAATCCATTTTGCCACTGTCACCTTTAAACTGACTTATCTTCTCATCTAGGAAGAGTTTGACCAACTGTAGTGTACCATTGGAAAGGTCTCAAAGAGCGCTATCCAACCATACCATTTATAGATTCATTTGAACATCATAACTTCAATAAAAACTCAATAATATTCAAGTCTCTTCGTAAGGCACCGAGCTTCCAATACATCAAGAGATCACTATACTCAACGATATCATTCCTTTGACATACCTTCCTTTGACATCAATGATAGTGGTTGTCATCAATGAAAACATTATGTCTAACACATACATGATAGTTACACCGATTATTAAGATTTCTATATATAGAAATTATGTCAAGGCTAACTATGATGTTAAATATGGTCCACCAAGTCATCCTCGAGCCACCATATTGATAAGGAACTAATAAGCCAACATTCATGATAGACATTTAGAGCATTTCATAATAGACATTTAATGTCTAATAACTCAATATTACAATAGTACACATAATGGAGAATTAATTACACCAACAACAATCAATGCATGCAAACAAAGCCTACGCTTGTGTGACTAAATGGATCATCAAGTATGTCAAAAGGGATGAAACCGAGAAGCTTATTCTTCATTATTCTGTTGCAATGGCTGCACCTTACTAGAAAAGAGGAAGGCCTGGCTTCAACTTGAAAACATTTCCTATTACTTTGAATTAAACTACAAAAGAAGGTTCATTTGTAGCCAAAAACATTTAAAACTGTTGGGAATTTGTTAAACTCGTCATGTATTGGAAAGGAGAGAATTTTATAAAAGTTATTTTGATCAACTACCATTTAATTTAATGATAGATAATTCTACTTGATGCAGACAAATATTTCATAGAGAAATCATAGTCTTCGACTGAACATATTTTAGTAAAGGCATCAAGTCTCTTCACGGGTATTGTTAGTGTCAGTATCTTCATCCCTCCATCAGTGATCAAATTTCTCTTTTTGCATGCATATTAGGTGTCTCGTTTGATCATCTGCATTCCATTAGGTCATGGATCAACTGATGGTAATGGTTCATTGTCAATTCCCTCATGGCATTTACTTGCTGGCCAACTTTCACATGTTTAGCTCATTTACTATCATTTACTGTCATTTCATTTGCACAAGCCATTTTTAGGGTTTTAGGTCTCACTAGGTCTAGGGTTTGTCATCATGGTCATCAAAAACCCAATAAAGGGTGAGCAGGCACATGAGGAGGTCTAATAAGTTCATGAGATCAAAATTTCACTAATGATATGCTCAAAAATTGATTTTTAGTGAAAACAGAGTTTTTATTTTCTATGTACAAAATTTATGTAATTTGAAATATTTTCTATATGTAATAAGTTCCAACCACTGCCCTTGTTCACTTTGCCAAATCCAGCCCCCGCAGACAAAAGTAAAAGCAGCAATGCATCAGTTTACCAAACGATCAAGAAAATTCAATTCAAATGAAAAAACAGAGCTTATGTCCAAAAGTGACTTTGACATTAGAAAAGTGGGTTTGGAATAAGTAAAAATTAAAATCCATCCATGTATAAAGTGAAAGGAGTGCCATTTATCATTTTATTGTGAAAAATACCCTTGGAGAGCACAAAATCGCAATTTGGAGGCAAATTGAGCTAAGGAGGTTAAAAACCCTGTTTTCTAAGAAAACTTGCCTAGCGTTGCACATCAGAGGTAGTGCGTTGTGCATCAGATTGGCGCTGCACATCAGTGACTTTTTGCCAGTGTTAATTTGCTGATGACCCAGGCCTCTCCCAGGCCACTCCTACCAGGATCCTTCAAACTTCACGCATATGAGAGCTTGTTTCATGATCACGTAATCTTCAGATTTATCAAAACCATGCCTATTTAATCCACAGGCTCTTCACACAATTCTAAAAGAAACATATTAAATATGCTGATTCAAAATATATATATATTGATTTACTTATGCATGTCGGCATCATAGTTCTACACTGGTGCGCAATTATAATATATGTGTATATTCTGCTATCGCTCTTACAATCATCATAACCATGTTCGCCAACCATCCATAAAGGCAGCCTTTCTTTTTTAATGCATGATGCTCAGATACACTCGTTTAAATAGATGGGTATCCACGACATTCTTCACGCTATTCCAAACACTGACAATACAACAATCAGCGTGCTTCCTTCTCCAGCAATCGCATCACCACGGATTCGTCAGCAGCTTCTCACAGATTCTTCCACGCAAGTTGCTCCCTCAACACTAGTCTGTGTACATAGGTGGCTTCTCTGAGTCTCGACTCTGGTTATACACTAGAATTGGAGTGTTTATACGCTGGAATGGTCATACAAGCAACAGACGGAGGATTACCATCAGTAGATCATAACTGTCAGCGCCAGTTATAACACTGATTTGCAGATGCTTCAAGCTTCCGCCGCTGCAAACACACAGCAAGTATATAATCAATGGATTTCCAACACGCAACCAAAGCATCATACTTTCACCGTGCCGCTGTTCGACGGTCCACCTCCGCACGATGGGTCTGGCGATCCATATATATTACTGCAACTCCCATTGAATCGCTCCTTAAATTCTAGAACGCCATCAAACATATATGATGCAGTTTATCTATCCTCGGTCCATATATGTTACTGTTTATATCAGATCGTTCTCAAATTCCAAAACTCGGCCTCAAATCGCCTCTTCACTTGCGGAAGCTTATGAAGTTTTAATCTCAAGCTCTATGAACCTGGCTTGGCATTAACACACGGCTTTCCCTTAATTAATAAAAGAAATAAGCTGAAAATATCCATGCACATATATATCTATTGGACACCTAATCCTAAAGGGTTAGTGTGGAAGCCAGAAAGACTAAGCAGTCCAAGAGACCTTGGGATCTGAATCCCAAGAGTCACCTATTGTACTATAAATGTGTATCTTATGTTAATAAAAAATGAATTCACTGATTTATCTTTCACACTCTTTTCCTGTCCATGTGTGTTTAACATGGTATCAGAGCCATGATGAGTGGCCTGTTTTCCCTGAGCAACTGGTCTGAGTTGCCTTGAATAGTGCTGACTAGAGCTGGCCTAGTCTTCTGTAACGCTCCATTAATTCTGCCATCCCTGCGCTGTACCTGCGCCCTGCTCTTCTGAAGCTGCATACCAAATGATGTCAGAGCTGAAACGGTAACGCTGCTCCACCTGCATTTAATTCGCTGCCCCTCTGACCTGAATTCGCTGCGCTCTCTGACTGCCAGAGACTGCGCCCTAACGCCTGTCTCAGGTCTGCTCGACTGCCATTGTCTCATTATAATTTCTGAGAAACGCATCTGCTCTCAGACTTTTCCGCGCATTTTTCTCTCCTGAAACGGACATATGCGCAGTGAAACAGATACTGGGTTTGGGGAATCTCTGTCAGAACCCACAAGGAGGAGCACAGTTACGACTTAATTTTAATTGATATTGAATCGATTTTAAATCGTGGTTTATCACTGTAATGTGGCGATCTGAAATGTATTTTAAATTTTTGTAACGACTGTGCATTTCTTTCACACTGTCGTTTACCAATCGTCGTCGAGGGAGCAGTCTATTGACACAGAGGGGGTCCTCTCGTCTGCCCAAGGCGGTGAATGATCAGCGTGTTTTGTAATGTTTACGTTTTGGTCCCGTTAGGTGTCATCTGATGTAACAACCAAGGAACCGCTCCTGGACATGGTCACACGAGAGCAAATAGCCACCGCTCTCTCCAGATTTGTTACAACGTCGCTCATGGAGGGCCGGTCTTTACCTTTCAAGTTGACACAGAGGACTGCAGTATAGGCCACGAGTTCGACGGCCTCGATTTCGTGGGACTCCGGTGGCCGGACTGTTCTTATTCTCTTCGAATTTGGGGTTGTAACGGCTTCATCGACTTCAAAAACTTCATTAACATTTTCTTCCAGCCGAAGACTGCCTTGCGTGGACCTTTTCCTTTTTCGTGGCATTGCCAACTTTCACGGCCGCGGGCTTCGAGCTTGGGTCTTGTAGCGCACACTGTTACCATCTCAAAAGACATTTGTTCTCGGTGCAAACATCGGTGATGGCGTCTAGACGTGTCCCATGCAGGTGTCTTTCTTGCAATTATAATATATCCGGATCGCAAGCTCGGGAGGAGAATCAAAGAGGAATAATTTATTTTTGTTAGTGATATGAAGGGTTACAATTTCATTCTCTCCCTTTCTGTCTGCTCCGAACCTTGCAAGAAGGGTTTTAAATTCATTTCCGTTCTCTTTTAGTTCTGAGATGAATGCGGACGAATGCATGTTTATCAGTTTTGTGGAGTTTATGCGCTGTGCGCTGTTTTGAAGTGATATATATATACCGTGATATATATATTGGTAGCATGATATATATTATGCGCTGTGCGCTGTTTTAAAGTGGTTATATACAGTACGCAGTTTTAATATTGAATGTGCGTTGAATTTCATATGCAGTGGTGCGGTTGACTGCGTTGAATGGTTTTGAAATTCACGGTGTTGTGTGATGCGCAGAAAGACCCGGTGAAATCTGAGAAGCCAGATCGTCATTCTTTGTTCTGCAGGTCTGAAAATTTTGAGATACAGTTAGCTTCATTGTTGGCCATCAAAGTCTTGTGTTGTGGTGCTTTCTGTTTGTAAAAGTGCGAGGATTTTATATGCCTACGAGTGGAGCTGCAAAATGCTTGGCATCGTGATTGAATGGATGCCATTCTGACAGTCATAGACGATCAAATCAGGCCAAGTGAATCCGTTGCCTGTACAATTATCTGGAGGTTTCCTCTTAGATTAACAAGAAGCAGATTTTAAGAGCAGTATTGAAGCCACCTCGAAGCAGATTTGGTGTTTTCCATGGAACAATTTGAAACAACCTCTGAGTGAAGTGATTCGTGGAGAAGTGATCAGCATTGTGAAGTGAATTTGAAGCATTTTTGAAGACATTTTTGGAAGTCATTTTTTGCAGTTTCTTGTAGAGATTTTGGAGCAGTTTCTTGTAGATATTTTGCATGATTTCCATAGCAGCTAGATGCTCTGAAGTTTTAAGTTGAGGACAGCGCTCATCTTCACATTTATATATTTTTTGCATTGGTGATGTTATGCTCCAGTTCATTCTTGAAACGAACTGTGGACTGTTGATTTACCATGTGCCCAATTGTACCAATGTTTATTGTAGCTTGACGAGAAATGTTTATTGTAGTTTAACTTGGTAACATCCAGCTTACTCAGGTCCTGCTCCATCAACCATTTTCACGACATTGTTGCCACTTGATAAGCCCTTACAATATCTTGTAGTAAGAGTACAATATTATTTTTCTGTTGTTGTTGCCTCAGTTGTGTTTTTTAAGTGACATTGAAGAAAAATGGCCAGACTTGAAGATGCATTAAAGTTATTGAATATCCTAATTCATTCCACTGTTGATGAGATGGTCAAAGTTAACAAAGAAACTCTCTTTGACATCCAAACCTCTCTGCAAACTGCACATGAGAATATTGAGTTTTTGCAGCTTGAAACAAAGCTACAACAGGAAGAATTACACCAGTGGAGTCATCATTCTGAACCTGTTTCTGTTCAGAACAATGAAGCAGACTCCCATAAACAGCAAGTCAATAATGTTACAGTTCATTCAGATAAAGCAGCAAAGTTACATGCAGATGCAGAGGTTCAGTCTGCACTTCCCAAGCCCATCATCAGACCTTGGGAACAGCTTGTCCACAACAAGCACAGAACCGGTCTTGGATATGACAAGGACTTGTCCTTTCATATTCCAGACTATGCCAAGCCCATTCAGTTTCAGAGTGCTGGTTTCATTAATGACAGTTCACCTGCTCCTTATGACAGTTCAGCTTCAACTGTTCCAGATTCTACCCCTCTTCCACAGCAACAACAAAAACAACAGATCGTGAAATGCCAACACTGTGATCGAGTTGGCCATCTGAAAGATCACTGTTTTGATCTTCATCCATGTGAGCACTGTCATAAAACCAGTCATTCTTCACACAGATGCTTCAAAAACAAACGTCCTGCAAGAACGAAGATTCATCTTGGATGGATCGCTTCTTGGCAATGGGCATCAACAGCCAAGAAGATATTCCAAACACATGTTAGAACTTGTTCTAGAGTATTGAACAGTCTTGCAGTTGAGTTTTCTCCATCTTCTCACCTTGTACCTGACAGGGGGGGAAATGATGGTCATCTACAAGCTTCAAAGCCACATCAAGCGAGCCTGAGCCACAACCTGCCACACCAGTTTCAGAGTTGTAGCCAGAGACAAAGATGCCTGAACATGCCTTCAGTTGGCGATCTGGGACACTTCCTCTAGCAGAAGACTCCAGCTTCTTGCCAGTTTTGGAAGAATTCCAGGAATTACAGAGTTGTTGGTCATCCTTAAACCATCACAGATTGAGAACACTTCCTCTAGCAGAAGACACCAGCTTCTTGCCAGTTTTGGAAGAGTTCAGGAATTGCATTAAGCATTCTAGAGTTGTTGGTTATCCTTAAACCATCACAGGTTGAGACTTCCCTTTTCAGGTTGAAGTTTTACCTTTTATGCGGGGTGAGACCTCCCTTTTATGGTTGAAGGTTTCCTTCTTTAAAACAATAGGATCACTTCCTCTAGCAGAAAACTTCAGTTTCTTGCCAGTTTTGGAAGAGTTCCGGGAACTGCACTAAGCGTTCCAGTGTTTGTGGTCATCCTTAAACCACCGCCCTTTTATACCAACATTTCATAGAGCACATTCAGCCTAGTGCTGCCATGCATCTTTTGCACATTTTGTATTACAACTCTCTTCTTGGACTCATACATAACCCTTCGGATTGAGGGGGGAATGTTGGACACCTAATCCTAAAGGGTTAGTGTGGAAGCCGGAAAGACTAAGCAGTCCAAGAGACCTTGGGATCTGAATCCCAAGAGTCACCTATTGTACTATAAATGTGTATCTTATGTTAATAAAAAAAATGAATTCACTGATTTATCTTTCACACTCTTTTCCTATCCATGTGTGTTTAACAATATCCATACCTGCGCAGCACTTGTTTAACACGCAGAGCTTTTGATGGAATTCTTAAATGAATTATTCAATTGGCGGTCAACATAATAGATATATATATATATATATCGGTCCTCACAACGCAAGTCGCCTTGCCTTCCTTGAATAAGGCGCATATAGAGCCGTGGAAGTGCTTACCTGTGTCAACGATAATTATAAACCGACCTTTGCCATAACCAATGGCTTATAAGCCACGGACTCTATGCCAACTGAGCTTCCGTCTGTATACGCTGAGAAAACATTTATCAAGATGTTACACCGTTGCATGTGTTGGATACAGGCTTTTAAACCATGGACGGATCCTACTTACAGATATACTTCCGTTGACTGTAATTTTAAATCGATGCGCATGCATAAGTCGCGATTCCGCCTCTGCTACAATACGCATATAACCATTATGCCCATCCACAGGCTTTAGAAACTGGCATACAAACCAATGAACAGTTCCGAAGGTCCTCTGGCCGGCAATGTCATCTCAGAACGCGGGATTAATGATAAATATGCACAGCGACTGCGCGTTGAGCAATGAAAGGCAACCAGTTTAACACACATGGTAAATTCGCATGGGAACCATCAGCACCGTGCGATTTCAACACTATATAAAAGTCAAGCCTGTCTATATATCACGAAGTGAAAATCGATTCACCATTATTACCCAGAATATATATATATATATATATATATATATACATATATATATATATATATATATATATATATATATATACATATATATATATATATACATATATATATATATATATATATATATATATATATATATATATATATACATATATATATATATATACATATATATATATATATATGTATATATATATATATAGATATAGATATATATATCTATATATATCTATCTATATATATATATATATATATATATATATATATATATATATATATATATACGCCACAGTGAATTAAAAGCCAAGGCAAAACAACCATGAATACACAGTAATTAGAATGTGCTGTCCGCCCACAGAGTTTAGCAAATTCAACATTATCAAACATCGATTTCTGCCATTAACCACAGAACCATCTCAGAATTTTATTAAATCCAACATATTCATATTTACAATAAAACAGAAATTCACACAGAGTTTCTTCATGGCCAGATATGCAAATCCATGGCCCTTTTACAAATTGCCAGAAGGCTCCCAAGGAGAACTTCTCACTCTCACTCCTTCACGCTCTCTCCCTCTTTTTTACTCAAAAAGGTCTCTCTAATTATAAAATTTAAAAAAAATCATTTAATTAAATGCTCAATCCCCTTAATATCTCCACACCACTAGAATATCTCAACAACCCTATTATCTAGAATCTTATCCCTTCATATCCTTAACCAATTCTCTCATATCCTCTTAATTAATTAAAAGGATATTTACAAAATCCTCACTTCCTCCTATTTTATTAAAAATAACAAATTAATTCACAAAATATTAAAAATTGTCACACCCCCTTTAATCACATATTTACAATGAAAAAAAATGGTCTTGATGCTCCTGCATCAGACTCCCAACGTTAAACTAAACATGATCGCCTGATCATGTGTTCGGATCTGTGTATGCCTGGATCCCATATCTTGTGTTGTAACTTTCCACTTGCTGCACTTTCACAATCTGTCTCTATTTTCATTTTGCTGCTGCTTCTCTTCCTTGCTACTGCTGGTTTCTTCCGGGATTCTTTTGTCATCAGTCTTCTGATACTTTCAATCTCACGGTCTATTAAATCTCCCGGCTGTTGGTTTCTTGCTGTCTGCTGAGCTAAGACGGCTTGCTCAGTTTGTATTGTCACTCGCTGACTTCTTGCTTCTATGCTTGTTTCTGTTCTGACTTGTTCAGTCTTCACAGCCACCCAATCATCCATGCCCTCTTGTTTTCTAGAACAGAAAACTTCTTCTTCCTTCATTTGACTTCTCAATTGAGTCAAATGTTCTGCAACAATACCTGCATTCACAAAACACTTGTTAGAATAAAAATCAGAAGGCATCAGTGCCTTGTCCTCCTTTGCCAGCACTTCAGTATGCTGTTCTGAATTCTCCTCCACCATGAGCACATCACTATGCTGATTCTCTTTGCCCAAAGAATCCTCTGAAGAATTCTCAAGACTGTCAACCAGTCTTTCTCCCACATCATCTGCTTCCATGATATCTTTCTGCACTCGTTCACTGTACTGAACTCTTTCTTCTGCCATCTCCCTGTCATACTCCGAATTCTTCAACAAATATTCTAGAAATGCAATTTCTTTGTGACATTGTTGAAGCATAATATCACCATCACTTACAGTCCCTGCATTCATACACAACTTGTCAGTTTGAAAACTACAAGTCTCATCAACTTTAACCATTGGTTCATATAACAGCTCTTCCAGCTGATCATCTTCTTCATTCACATGAACTTCCTCTTCAACAAAACCTGTAATCACATCACAACTGTCAGCTATAAAAACACAAGAGTTCACATTATCCAGCTGATCTTCAAGAAATCATCAATGATCTCCTCCTCCTCTTCTAACTCAGCTGCTCTGAGTTCTTCACGTCTCAATTGTACATCCATCATCTGCTCGATCTTTCTCAGCTCTTCTGTTAACTGCATGTTTATCTGTCGATCTCTTTTCTGTTGTAGCCTCTGCCACTTCACTTTCTTTCCCTTCAATGGAAAGATCCATCCTCTATTCTGGTTTTCCTGCTCTTGCAGCCATTCCTCTAGTACCTGCAATTGCACTTTCATTACTGCAATCTCTCTTTCCCTTACTTCTGCAGTCATCTCATCGCTGCGGCATTCCTCTGAACCTCTTCTTTGATCCTCCATGATCACTTTCTCCATGAGTTGTTCACTCACTATGAGTTGTACTAGCCTCTACGACAGCAATCTCTTCTGCTGCCACTTACCTCACCAAGCCCTCCTCACTCAGTCTTTTGGTAAGTACTGGTTCACTGCCTCTGGAACCTTTCGAGCACTCTCTCTGCTCACTCTCTAGGTTGTCTCTTCAACTCACGTTCTCCTTTAGGACACTACAATTGTCCTCCTTATTCAGCCTTTAGCTGAATGCCAGGTTCAATGCCATCTTCTCTGCAACCAGAAACTCTCATCACAAATGTCAAATCAGAAAAAAAATCATTTCACCTTCAAGATCCTATTGATCTCGCTTCATCTCCCACCTGCACAGCATCTCTGTGCTGCAATCATTCATCAGTCTCAAAATCTGATCTTATCACATGCAATTAATAATAAAAAAAAAAACTTCCTCCTTCAAACAGAGCTATTCCAGCTCTGATACCAAAAAATGATGACCCAGGCCTCTCCCAGGCCACTCCTACCAGGATCCTTCAAACTTCACGCATATGAGAGCTTGTTTCATGATCACGTAATCTTCAGATTTATCAAAACCATGCCTATTTAATCCACAGGCTCTTCACACAATTCTAAAAGAAACATATTAAATATGCTGATTCAAAATATATATATATATATTGATTTACTTACGCATGTCGGCATCATAGTTCTACACTGGTGCACAATTATAATATATGTGTATATTCTGCTATCGCTCTTACAATCATCATAACCATGTTCGCCAACCATCCATAAAGGCAGCCTTTCTTTTTTAATGCATGATGCTCAGATACACTCGTTTAAATAGATGGGTATCCACGACATTCTTCACGCTATTCCAAACACTGACAATACAACAATCAGCGTGCTTCCTTCTCCAGCAATCGCATCACCACGGATTCGTCAGCAGCTTCTCACAGATTCTTCCACGCAAGTTGCTCCCTCAACACTAGTCTGTGTACATATGTGGCTTCTCTGAGTCTCGACTTTGGTTATACACTAGAATTGGAGTGTTTATACGCTGGAATGGTCATACAAGCAATGGACAGAGGATTACCATCAGTAGATCATAACCGTCAGCACCAGTTATAACACTGATTTGCAGATGCTTCAAGCTTCCGCCGCTACAAACACACAACAAGTATATAATCAATGGATTTCCAACACACAGCCAAAGCATCAATACTTTCACCGTGCCGTTGTTCGACGGTCCACCTCCGCACGATGGGTCTGGCGATCCATATATATTACTGCAACTCCCATTGAATCGCTCCTTAAATTCTAGAACGCCATCAAACATATATGATGCAGTTTATCTATCCTCGGTCCATATATGTTACTGTTTATATCAGATCGTTCTCAAATTCCAAAACTCGGCCTCAAATCGCCTCTTCACTTGCCGAAGCTTATGAAGTTTTAATCTCAAGCTCTATGAACCTGGCTTGGCATTAACACACGGCTTTCCCTTAATTAATAAAAGAAATAAGCTGAAAATATCCATGCACATATATATCCATACCTGCGCAGCACCTGTTTAACACGCAGAGCTTTTGATGGAATTCTTAAATGAATTATTCAATTGGCGGTCAACATAATAGATATATATATATATATATATATATATATATATATATATATATATATATATCGGTCCTCACAACGCAAGTCGCCTCGCCTTCCTTGAATAAGGCGCATATAGAGCCGTGGAAGTGCTTACCTCTGTCAACGATAATTATAAACCGACCTTTGCCATAACCAATGGCTTATAAGCCACGGACTCTATGCCAACTGAGCTTCCATCTGTGACATATACACTGAGAAAACATTTATCAAGATGTTACACCGTTGCATGTGTTGGATACAGGCTTTTAAACCATGGACGGATCCTACTTACAGATATACTTCCGTTGACTGTAATTTTAAATCGATGCGCATGCATAAGTCGCGATTCCGCCTCTGCTACAATACGCATATAACCATTATGCCCATCCACAGGCTTTAGAAACTGGCATACAAACCAATGAACAGTTCCGAAGGTCCTCTGGCCGGCAATGTCATCTCAGAACACGGGATTAATGATAAATATGCACAGCGACTGCGCGTTGAGCAATGAAAGGCAACCGGTTTAACACACATGGTAAATTCGCATGGGAACCATCAGCACCATGCGATTTCAACACTATATAAAAATCAAGCCTGTCTATATATCACGAAGTGAAAATCGATTCACCATTATTACCCAGATTATATATATATATATATATATACGCCACAGTGAATTAAAAGCCAAGGCAAAACAACCATGAATACACAGTAATTGGAATGTGCTGTCCGCCCACAGAGTTTAGCAAATTCAACATTATCAAACATCGATTTCTGCCATAACCACAGAACCATCTCAGAATTTTATTAAATCCAACATATTCATATTTACAATAAAACAGACATTCACAGAGAGTTTCTTCATGGCCAGATATGAAAATCCATGGCCCTTTTACAAATTGCCAGAAGGCTCCCAAGGAGAACTTTTCACTCTCACTCCTTCATGCTCTCTCCCTCTTTTTTATTCAAAAAGGCCTCTCTAATTATACAATTTAAAAAAAATCATTTAATTAAATGCTCAATCCCCTTAATATCTCCACACCACTAGAATATCTCAACAACCCTATTATCTAGAATCTTATCCCTTCATATCCTTAACCAATTCTCTCATATCCTCTTAATTAATTAAAAGGATATTTACAAAATCCTCACTTCCTCCTATTTTATTAAAAATAACAAATTAATTCACAAAATATTAAAAATTGTCACACCCCATTTAATCACATATTTACAATGAAAAAAAATGGTCTTGATGCTCCTGCATCATTTGCACAGGCACTGCGCATCAGGAGGGCGTTGCGCATTGGGCCCAGTGCACTGCGCATCAGTCCAGAACTTGCTAAATCGTTCCAAATCATTCAATAACCCTAAAAAATGTTGCATTGTTATTCTACAAGTAAGTTATCATTGCCCTAGAGCTGAATTTGATCTCATACTTGTGTTCTTCATGAGTTTTGCATGTTGAAAGTTAAACCCTAGCTTGTCTTCATTATTTTCCATTCCATTGTGCAATTTTCACTCCATAATCCCAAAAAGCATCATTAAACCCTTTTCCCTCTTCCATTTGCCTAAATCACTCCATTTATCCCATTTTCCATATCCCACTCCCCTAAAACAACTAATTCCCTTCACCAAACCCTAAATCCCTCACTAAACCCTAGTTTCCCAAAACTTATTCCTTCATTCCCAAACTCCATTTCCTATTAGTAAAATCTCTTCATACTCATCTCCCTTGTCCTCCCTCATTACCATTTTCTACCATATCATCATCACATCCCTTCCCTAAGACAAGCACCAAGCACCATGGCAAGAAATAGTGAGTCAAGCTATGAAGAAGAAACACTAAGTGACAGTTCAAGAGACAGAAATGTACAACCTAGGAGACCTCACAAGGGTGGGAAAATTATCAGAGAGGAACCTATTAGCATTGTTGAACTCCTTGCTTGCCCCCTTGCTACCACTTGTTTCAGATACCAATCTTGCTTTGAGTTTTGTGAGATGGTTGAGAGGGTTAAGTATCATCATGAATTGGCAAGGCAATTTGTCATAAACATGGAGAATAACATGGTACATCTTGCTGGCATCAATTTCACTCTTTCACCAGCCATTATTGCAGAAGCAACTAGGATGCCAGATGTAGGGGAAAGGTGGAACAAAAGATAGAATATCAGCAAACAACATTATGAACCATATATTAAGGCCAAATATCATGGTAAATTGAGCAGGGTGTTTCCTTTCAAGTTCTTGGAGGACCGGTATGTTCCACTTATGAAACTCATCATCAAATATTTCACATGTGAGGGTAGGTTCTCCAGACTCTATGCCTATCATATCAGATTACTTATGCATTTCACCAGGGTTAGAATGATGAGTATTCCATATTTCATTTGCAAAACATAGAAATGATGATTGTAATTGCAAAGCGAAAACCATACCCACAGCAGCTCAACAACATTTATCACTTTGCTATCATCAAGATTATTGTTGTGCATGATCCAGGTGGATGTTGGTGACCACCCACCTATCCCATTTGGACCCCCACAACTATCTCTTTCAGTCTTTATAGTTTCCTAAATTGCAGCACAACTTACTATTTTTAGCAGTTTTTCCGGTCCTGAACTTCCGGAGCCATTTTGAGGTCCTAAACGACGTTTTTTGGGAAATCTGGGGGCAACATGGGTCCATGGACCGATGTTTCCCTTCCCAAAGTGGTTGTACTCGGATAGATCTTTCTAACGAGATATTGTACGTGTCAAACAGATATCGTATGCCAAAGTTACGACCCCGGGAAGTTGATGTACCAATTTACCCAAACGGGGCCCACAGTTTGGCGTTTCATCTTCTAGGGTTAGGTTTTGGAATGTTAAGGGTTTTCCATTGTTTCTCAACAATAAATAGGCCTTCGAGCCTCATTATAACACAATTCAGAGGCATGTAGCCACCACATCTCTTCTCAGAGATAGGCTACCATCGCCCTAGCTGGTTTATTTCCATTTCTGGTTGTAAGCATATTTTAGTATTTTCCATTAATGAAATGAAGTATTATTTCCGCTGCATCTTTTTGTATATGGTTATCTTTGTATTTTGTTGCATTCCTGTCTGAATCTGGATCAGTGGTATCAGAGCAGTCTGCTTTTTCTCTTTTTTTTCTTTGCATGTCCCCAACGAGGTCGAGATATAAGGAGTTAGGGCTTCAACTGGTTGAGCCTTTGCAAGACCAGCTTTGCAAATCTTGACGACCTCCCATGGTGGATGAGAAGAAAGACGAGGGGGCAGGAGATCCTATCAAAATCTTGCTCGAAGAAACCCTCGAGCGACAAAGGAATGCGATGATGGAAAACTTTTCCCAGATCCTTCAGCGGCTACCCAGAGGCGACGCATCGACTTCCAACAGCTGCTCTGGAAATGCCACACCCTTTAAGGTACAAGTTAATTTTGAAATCCCCATCTTTGATGGTCAAATAGACGCAGATGCCATAGATAAATGGTTAAATTTTGTAGATGGGTATTTTTCTGTTCATGAATTTTCATGTCGGGAAAGATTGTTTTCACTCTTTTCAAAGCAGCCCCCCACGTCAAGGACTGGTGGGAAACCTACTGAGAACAGAAGGATGAAAGTACAGGCTCACTATTTTCATCGCACCCACTTGGAATGACTTTCGAGATGCCATCAAGGAGCAGTACTACCCTGTCAAAAGTATGAGGACAAATACATCAAATGGACCACACTGCGGCAGGGACTGTTGTTGGGAAAAGTATCTATTCAGAACACCCCTATCCCACTCTAAGGTGTGATAGTGCCTTAGCAACAAACAAGGAAAACTACTTGAGTATTCTTCTTTATGAAATGTAAACGAAGAGGAAGGATGTAACTAACCTGTGTCTTTCACTAGTTTGTTGATCCAATCACTCCTCTCTTCAATGGTTCCCAGCTCCCTGCTCCCTTACCGGCCCAACTTCACCAAATTCCTGCAAGATCACAGAAGAGATAAACTACACGAAGATATAGATATACATTCATAAAAAGCTCAGGATCAGATTAAGCTAAACATGCAAATATAACAAAGCATCACTGATATACAAGCATGTAGGAGAAACTCAAATAATTTTATTGATATGATAAGAAAGTCCAAGAGGAGATACAACCAAGTGAGTCCCGATCCAGCATCTACCTCCTAGCAAAGGAATCCCTTCCTATCCTCCAACAAAGCATAAATCACCCAATGTACTAATCTCAATCTCAAACCAACAGCAATTCTCTGCAAAGTACAAAATTCCAGCCTCTGGATCTCTGGGATGAGGGATCCATATATAGATGTAAGCAGAGAGGATGAGTCAGCTTATGTTTTGACTTGTGGCTTCTCTCTGTCAGTTCTTGCTTCCACTTGGAGACTAAGAGCCTCTTACTCATCACTGGTCGAATTCAGTGAGGAAAGTGTCATTGGAGAAGATTTTGGAAGCTTCCATTGTCTCTCCACCTCGTTGAATGACTCTGCCACTTGTAATTTCCCGCTCAGCGCACCTGGGTAGCGCATTTAGGTGCATTGCAACGCACCTAGATAGTGTATTGGGGTGCTTTGCAACACAGGCAGCTAGTAGAGCTTCTGAATTGATCCTGATTTGACTAGTTTTGAGCAGTTTCTGGTGGAGAACTTCTGGGAGAAGCTGTCATTGGTTGACCTTGTTCCTTTAGGGGTAGGAACAACACTTTTAGGGACTTTGGATCCCTTGGATTATGGACATTTCATGCTCAAAGCTGTAAGGCACAAAAATGTCTATAACAGTTGCCCCCTAAAGTATGAGGCCGTTTATCGGGTGAAATGCTTTATTAGGAGGATCCAAAGTTCTTTCAATGCTGGGAGGAGACCTGTAATAAGATACAATACAATACATTATTTTTCATATTGTTTTCATGATCTAGCTGAGGCGGGCATTCCCATGCTCAGCTTTATAAATTCATTTTTATGTACATAGGACAGACAATCGTCTGATGGTAGACTGATGATCCTGCTGAAATCATCATCCTTTTGGTAGGATGATTGTCTGTGCTGCAATGCTGTACATGTCAATGTCTTTATTCTTCCTGAATATATATCGCAGCACGGATGGATGAAACTAGATCCGGGGTCTTCAATCTCGTCCGATCTTCACTCTAAGTACAAGTCGATCCATGTGAGAAATGTTTTGAAGTCGAACATGGAAAGACATCGCTTGATTACCAGTCAATGATGTAAACTGTTAACAAGCGTGAGAGGAATCACCGATAATTATGATGACCCTCAAGGTACTGCAGTACAATTCACGTGGTGTGAATAAAGGACTTGGCGTCGAACACCACGCAAAATATTTCGGTCGAAGGTCATTGATGTATACCTGTCGCCGGAAGTGAGAAACTTGCCATTGAGGCATGCAAGCTTCAAAGTACTGAGGGGGTGTTCCTAGATCAGCTTCTTGGATAATGAGCTGATGTCGACAAGAAACGATCCGTCAAAGGAGGGCCTTGATGTATCCCACATCAGTGACACGGAACGGAGCAAATGATTTTGATGGAGGTGAAAACGATTTGATGATATATGGTTCAGGGTGGCGGTCATGAAAGAATGAAGTATAATGTATGGTAGTTGATGGGACACGGTTGACTTCTCTGGATGACTTCTCTTGAACATATCGGCGACACTTATATGATGGATTGGTAGCATTTACCCCAAAGGCGGATGGTATGGCGAGACCATGGTGATGTGACCGGTGAATGAAACAACCCAACCCGACTCAGGCACGGAGTGGAAGTGTCATGTTCAAGAGCGACTTGCTACCAATAAAGGTTCTTTGAGTTTCTTCCCAATTTTTCCCCAGTCATTGCTGACCAGTACCTCTTTATTTTTGTCAAGCTTGAGGAGGATAACATATGCTTGTTCTATAATTTGCCCTTCGGGCAAACCCATCGCTATGTTTTAACGAGCCTAGTGATAGTGAAACTCGTTCTCGTCTAAAGACAAGTTTGTCGCTATTAATGTTTTTAACGAGTCTAACGACAAAGATAACTCGGTCCTTTTCATTTTTAGGGAGTCTGAAAAGGTACGTAAAGTTAACTCCGAAAGTCCTTTTTCGTCATCTAATCCCTTAAGTCCGAAAAAGTATAAAACAATACAGAAGGGATAAAATTTCGATAGTTTTAACGAGCTGAACAAAACAAGCGCTCGATCTTTTTGTGCAATAATCCCTCAGGTCCAAAAATATTAAAATCTAGAGGAGGGATAGCTCTTCCGGTCACTTTAACGAGCTGGAAGGCCAAAACTCGGCAATCTTTTCATATTTTACGAGTCAGATGAAAAGAGCTTAAAGAAGACTCGTCTTTTGAGGAACGAGTGATAAAATGGGTAGCAGCTGATTCCAGGTAAGGGTTGGAATTTTCCAATCACGGCCGTGTCACAAGGATGGCTAGTGAAATCACTCTTCGCAGCTGTTCCTCAAAATGGGTAAACAATCAAATGGAGGTGAATGATCGGCCAATGGAAAAGTGGAGGTGACGGTGCAAACACGACCAAGGCTTTAATGGCTGATAAGGTTACATTCACGGTGGTTATTTACCGGAGGATAGTTCATTTTTTAACGAGCTTAAACGCGGGTTGAAACACTTGCTCGATCTTATGTTTATTTTTTAACGAGCATGAACTATGTGCTAAAACTGCTCGATTATCCAGTCATATAATAAGAATGTCTCATATAAAACGGAAACATTTAGATTTTTTCCCCACTTCCTTTCTTTATGCAAGTTAGGAAACGACTAATCCAAAAAACAGATAAATAATCGCTCTTTGCTTGCACTCCAAAAGGTTTGCATGCCCCCAGGTATAAAACAGAGTTTCAAGGTTACCTCTACTTCACTTCTGCCAAAACATTTGTTTTACCGAGAGAGGCCTAGCTCTTACAAGTCACCCAAAGATTGTTCCGTTAATCTTTCAAGCAAAACACTTCTTTGGCGATGTCTACCGAGATAAACAAAGGTGAGCGACGATGCCCGCCAACTCACATAACTTTGACAAAAGAATCTTATTCTAGAACAACCTCTCTTCCAATCATGGACGGGGTACAAACTAGTCATATTCTCCCGCGGAAACCTACCCTATACCCAAATTTTTCCTGCCGAAGCAGACCAAGACGCATGCCCCCTGGGTTCCAGTCATATCCTTCCGAATCACTCGCGTTCATCGGGAGGACGGACCGTGGGCTGAGACATTTCTTGCACGAAGAGACCATTTAGGGATGGTATATGACTATTTGCGATGCGTGATCTGGAAAATGAAAGCTGGTCCACGAGCTTGACCACTCTTCCTTCGTGCGGAAAACACATTACTCTAAAGAGTGAGGAGACGATGGCTCCCATGCAATATATATAGTCTCGTCCAAGGAGTAGGTTATAATCCAAGGGTCCTTGAACGACCATCACGTTCATTTGAACAGTCTTCCCTTTCAATGTTATGGGCACATTGGGGAGGATCCCTAAAGGTCGACTGGTTCCTTTATCGAAGCCTGTCAGATTTCTCATCTCAGGCAAAAACGATGGCGAACTAAGCGCTTTACAAGCAGTAGAGGAAAGGATACTCACAGATGCCCCCTCATCAATGATGGTGCTAGCCATGACCATTCTGTATATTTGGACGATAATTCTGAATGGTATTCTTGCTGGCAAACGGGGTCTGCCTAGTTGGTTCCAGTCGAAGGATACAACTAGGTTGCTTGGAGGTGGGACCGAGTAGACGGCCGGGTATTGCTCTGACGAACTTCCTTCCTGCGATAAAGGAATGGGTGGATTGCCCCCGTGTTTGTCAGAGTCTGTGCTGATGAAGAGAATTTGGACGGTGTCATCCTTATTCTCCTCAGTGACTGTATCATTCGAAGATAAAACCTCTGAAGGCAAGACCGGGTCAACTGCCGCCTCGACCTTTTGACTTTCGTTGGGTATGGATTCAGCTGGTTCATCTTCAATGACCGGCGCTTCAGCTGACCACTTGAGCGGGCCAGCTGGATTTTCAACTAACGAAGGACTCGGCAAGAGTTTTTTATATCCAGGAGGGAGTCGTAATGGTGAAACCGGACGATCATCCAAGACTCTTTTAGCCTCGTCTAAGAAGGGGCAACGGTGGAGGGCATGGTTGCTTTCGCACAGTCTACAGAGAGATCTAGCTCTCCCTTTTTGTCCTAGGACTTCACTTTCGCTAGTTGACGGTGTGCTTTCAACATGGCTATCAGAGGTTGACGCCACCGGATTGTGCAGATGGGGAGACCAGTCCCTTAGTATCCGAGGGATGCAAGGACAATCTCTGTGAAAGTGGTCTCCCTTGCAAATGACACATGGCGATTTAGGCCTAGTCAGTGCAGTGCATGAATTTTCGTTAGACGACACTCATTTGCCCCCAGTCGCTTTTGGCTCCTTCTTCTTCTTCTTCTCTTTCTTCTTCTTTTCCTTCTTCTCTTTAAGAACTTGACTTTTGGCTTTGCCAGCCCCATCAAGCGAAGAGGAAGGAGCAGAGGAAGAATTAGAGGAAGTAGAAGGCTAGTGGGTAACTCTGGACTGGTCTAACTGCTGATTTGACTATTCAGGAATGGTGGTGTTCTGAACGACATTGGTTGAGAAGAGCCAGAGCGGCAAGCCAATTGTCAGTCCTGGAAGCGATAATGTGGCCATATGGGGCGCACCAACATCTCCCCAAGAGGAGAAGGGACTAGGATTTCCACCAAGGGGAATTCCTTGGTTGGTAGGCTCCATTTTCTCAACCTAAAGATCAACGCAGGAAAAAGGGTATGAATATTCCGTTTAAAATAAATTTTAATGATGCTTGGACACAACTTGCTTTTTCAATTTTAAAGAGTCGAGAAAAAGCAAAAGATGACTCTAGTCTCCTTCGATTTTTAATGAGCCTGAAGTGACAAGTGCTCAGATGGACCTTTTCCGTTAAGGAGTCTGAAAAGGAACGAAAGGGACTGCTCTGGAGTTCTAGGTAGAGGGTGTGCCAAATCAATCACAAAACCGCAGAATAC
Organism: Pinus tabuliformis; assembly: GCA_031772625.1. Classification (NCBI taxonomy): domain Eukaryota; kingdom Viridiplantae; phylum Streptophyta; class Pinopsida; order Pinales; family Pinaceae; genus Pinus; species Pinus tabuliformis. The sequence goes on along the minus strand of CM062813.1, from coordinate 1,145,503,613 downwards.
TTTTTAGGGTACGGGCGGTCAATCTTCCCGAATGCTGTGTGCAGTGCATTGCGATCAGTAGGGCGGCCGACACGGCTTCCTATGGATAAAGGTTTTATGCCTATAGGGGTCTCCCAATATATACTCGATGGTACGTGGGAGCACAATCCGTACTGGCGCTTATCGTCTCTCAGGAGGAATCACCCAACCATCAGTGAGACCGACAGTCACCAGGTTTTATGACGCCGGAACACGTCTCTAGCCTAGACCTCTATGTTGTGCATTAAGTTACAAAGCGTTGTTAAGTTCATTCAATTTATTTTAGGTTGATCTTTCTTAGAAGTTTGCCTTTTTGGATCACCACGAGATGTAGATACAATTCCTAAATGCAGTCTAAAGATGATAAGCAAGCTTTTATCTCTTTTCAACAATGAAAATCCTAGCTACAAGGGGAAAAGAAAGACACAATCTTTTCTCAAAGAGCATAGAGCACACTGTAAATGCACTTTTCCTAAATCAAACCATACAAACTATCAATATGCAAATGCACATGTGCATGTATTTGTTTTCACTTTCTTAATATTGATGCCTAAAAAGAAAGCTATTGTACAAATTTGAATTTGATTTCAAGTGAAAACACAAACAAGTTTCTTTTTGAAATCAAAAAGACGATTACAAAACTTTATGATTTTGAAGTAAACACTTGTTTTGACACTAGAAATTCACAAATTCAAACCAAAAGACAAAAGTAAAAGCGCAATCAACTGTCAACAGCAAACAAACTTACTCTTAAGATCAAAACGACACTTACGACAGGTCCAGATCTAAGGGCGACAGTATGACTAGTTTACTTTTGTAATGGGAAACTGCAAATGATGTAACAAATACACAAAAACAAATACAGTTTCTTTTATACAACTGAGGCGGAATTAAGGCAAATAAAAGGGGTTTTCAGATAGGTACACTAACTCATAACAGGTTGCAAAAATCAGAGATAAAACTGAACAAAAAGAGCAAAGAACCACAGCGGCACAGGGCAAAGGATGATCAGCGCACCTGTTGCACAGAGAAACTGAATTGCAGCGTAGGTAGCCCTCTCGGGACCTGCGTTGAAATGTAGAGTCTCTTCACAGAGCCTGTGCTGAAGCAGAAAGGAGAATTGTCTCCGGGTTCTGGGTCACGGTTTGCAGTTTGATCTAAGGTTTTTGGCCGGATAAAAGCTATCAATAAGGTACAATTAGAAGGATGATTTAAAGGAGGAATAAGAGCTATCACAAAGGGTTGTTAGAGCATTTGTGGATCAGCTGTTCAGATCATAAACAGGCCCAGTGAATGGACTAGAGTAGCATATCTCTACTTTGCATTTGTAAATGGCAAATGCAGTTCGATTTGCCACTCCTAAGTTTATGAGAAGAACAACAATAGAAACACAAATAAACTAACTAGATACGATCCCCAGTGGAGTCGCCAATTTTTTTTTGGGAAAAGTATCTATTCAGAACGCCCCTATCCCACTCTAAGGTGTGATAGTGCCTTAACAACAAACAAGGAAAACTACTTGAGTATTCTTCTTTACGAAACGTAAACGAAGAGGAAGGATGTAACTAACCTGTGTCTTTCGCTAGTTTGTTGATCCAATCACTCCTCTCTTCAATGGTTCCCAGCTCCCTGCTCCCTTACCGGCCCAGCTTCACCGAATTCCTGCAAGATCACAGAAGAGAGAAACTACACGAAGATATAGATATACATTCATAAAAAGCTCAGGATCTGATTAAGCTAAACATTCAAATATAACAAAGCATCACTGATATACAAGCATGTAGGAGAAACTCAAATAATTTTATTGATATGATAAGAAAGTCCAAGGGAGATACAACCAAGTGAGTCCCGATCCAGCATCTACCTCCCAGCAAAGGAATCCCTTCCTCTCCTCCAACAAAGCATAAATCACCCAATGTACTAATCTCAATCTCAAACCAACAGCAATTCTCTGCAAAGTACAAAATTCCAGCCTCTGGATCTCTGGGATGAGGGATCCATATATAGATGTAAGCAAAGAGGATGAGTCAGCTTATGTTTTGACTTGTTGCTTCTCTCTGTCAGTTCTTGCTTCCACTTGGAGACTGAGAGCCTCTTACTCATCATTGGTCGAATTCAGTGAGGCAAGTGTCATTGGAGAAGATTCTGGAAGCTTCCATTGTCTCTCCACCTCGTTGAATGACTCTGCCACTTGTCATTTCCTGCTTAGCGCACCTGGTAAGTGCATTTAGGTGCGTTGCAATGCACCTAGCTAGTGTACTGGGGTGCTTTGCAACGCAGGCAGCTAGTAGAGCTTCTGAATTGATCCTGATTTGACTAGTTTTGAGCAGTTTCTGGTGGAGAACTTCTGGGAGAAGCTGTCATTGGTTGACCTTGTTCCTTTAGGGGTAGGAAAAACACTTTTAGGGACTTTGGATCCCTTGGATTATAGACATTTCATGCTCAAAGTTGTAAGGCACAAAAATGTCTATAACAGGGACGAGACCAAGATGTGCCAGCGTTCACAAACATTTTCCATACCCTTCGAACACAGTTGGGTATCAAAGATTCTGAGCTGCATCTAGTACTCAAATACCGCAGCTTCCTACACAGATACATCCAGGAAGAGATGGAGTTCTTGAACATCTCCACACTCGGCACAACATACTGATACGCTGTCAAAATCGAGCAAAAGTTCAAACAGAAGAATCGAGACTTTGGATCTGCAAATTCGAAGCCCAAAGGACAAAGCCAAGGTGGGGTGACCCAAGACAACCCGTCAAAGCCACAAGAAAAGAACAACACCACGAAGCCAAAGAAGGACACAAGAAAGTGGTGTGAGTTCCACAAGAGTCCCACTCATAACACAAGTGAGTATCGGACCAAGCAGTCGCTGGTGGCCGAGTTGAAGGCTTCCGAATCAAATCCATGTTCCGACCGTGAACTAGAACTCGACAAGGGGAATGGAAAAGGGAAGAAGATCATTGATGCAGAGCCCAGTGCCACTGTTGCCACCGCCAAGATCCAGAAGAATGAGCCGAAGACCCAGAGGAGGGGGAGCGCCTTTTCCACTCACAAATGTGGGTGAAGGGTTCACTGCTGCAATTCATTGTTGACAGTGGGAGCCAGAAGAACCTCGTTTCAGCAAAGTTCATGAAGCAGTTGGGCCTACCGACTACACCACACCCACAGCTGTACAGTATCAGGTGGCTTCACGAAGGACGAGATCTCAAAGTTCGCCAGCAGTGCCACCTTCCCTACAACATCAAGCCCTTCATAGACGAGGTATTGTGTGATGTTACACCGCTGGATGTTTGTGATGTACTATTAGGCTAGCCATACTTATGGAGGCAACATGTTGTGTATGAGTCAAGGCCTCGCACTGTCATTATTCCTTTGGATAATTCATTATACAAGATACCGGAGGTAGCCCCACCTACTGCCACCTCTTTGATCACTACCAAGAAAGGCAGCAAGCTCATCTCCCAGACTAGGAAATTCATTTTCTGTCTGATTCGCTCCCAAAGTAAGGGGAAGATAATTGCTACATCCATGACCCCTGCAAAGGGTTCCTCCACACAGCACCAGCAAAGGGATACGGTCATGACAAAACATTGGAACAACTTCTCTCCACCCACAGGGGTACCACATAATTTTTAGGTGGGTAACAAAGTTTGGTTGCATCGACAGAAAGAACGCCTTACTAGAACCCATCAGAAGCTCAGACCACTCCGACATGGTCCTTAAACTAGTACCAAGGCTACGGGAAACAATGCTTTAAAGCACAACATTCCTCCATTCCTTCGCTTGCACCAAGTGATCAATGCGGATCGTCATCGACCATGCTTCCCACCATTTTTGGACACATCAAAGATTGCAGAACAACTCACTAGAGATCCAGCTCAGCAGAAGCTTCCTCATCTCAAGGAGGAACTCAACGCAATGGGGACCATTGCTTCGTAAGGGGGGAGGAATGATCCAGGTGGATGTTGGTGGCCACCCACCTATCCGATTTGGACCCCCACAACTATCTCTTTCAGTCTTTTCAATTTCCTAAATTGTAGCATAACTTACTATTTTTAGCCGTTTTTCAGGTCCTGAACTTCCGGAGCCGTTTTGACGCCCTAAACGATGTTTTTTGGGAAATCTAGGGGCAACATGGGTCCATGGACCAATTTTTCCCTTCCCAAAGTGGTTGTGCTCAGATAGATCTTTCTAACGAGCTATTGTACGCATCAAACGGAGATCGTATGCCAAAGTTACGACCCTGGGAAGTTGATGTACCAATTTACCCAAACAGGGTCCACAGTTTGGCATTTCATCTTCTAGGGTTAGGTTTTGGAATGTTAAGGGTTTTCCATTGTTTCTCAAAAATAAATAGGCCTTCGAGCCTCATTGTAACATAGTTCAGAGGCATGTAGCCACCACATCTCTTCTCAAAGATAAGCTACCATCGCCTTAGCTGGTTTATTTCCATTTCTGGTTGTAAGCATATTTTAGTATTTTCCATTAATGAAATGAAGTATTATTTCCGCTGCATCTTTGTATATATGGTTATCTCTATATTTTGTTGTGTTCCTGTTTGAATCCGGATCAGTGCATCAGCTCACTCAGTTGGGAGTGCCATGGGAAACCTTCATAGCCCATGAAATCTTCAAGGGGCCTCAAATTTTTGCAGATCCTCAAGAGGAAGGTGAACCTTCTGGGAAACAAAGAGACCTTGAAAGTAAAACAGAAGAAGCTCATGTTCCTGTGTTTGTTACTTATGAAAGAGGCACTAGGATGCTTTTTGCAGCTGCCAAACGAGTATTATCTCCACCAAGGGTGGAAGGGGTCTTGTTTCCTTCACCGGATCACAGGAAAATGCTATCTTCACCTGGGGTGAAAGGGGCTTTGCCTTCTTCTTCAGCAGGACAGGTACAGGACAAAAGAAAGCAAAAATTGCATGATGAAGGGTCTTCTAAAAGGCAAGACAGGGATTTTGTTTTGGTTGAGGAGGATAACATTGATTTTGGCTCTCAAAGCTCAAGACTCAAGGATATGATCATCCAAGAGAAAGAGGTTGAAATCCAAGCCTTATCACTTGACCTTGAGAGGGCCAAATGGATCATCAACTTTCTTGAGTAGGAGAACAAGCAACTGGAGGATAAGCAAGCTATTATGGAGCTGCAAACAATTAGAGAAAACAGGCAAGTGGCAAAGAGAAGAAAAATCAAGATGACATCCCCTGAGCAAGAAATTGAGGCTGACCGAGAATCATGGTTGGAAAGAGTGAATATCCACCTTGAGAAGCTACTTGATAAGGCTAATAAGGAGAAGAACATGTTGCGCCACATGGCTTATCACTACTCGACCCGGAATAAGATTTGCAAAACAAGGATAAGAAACCTAAAAACTAAGTTAAAGAGAGCCTTAAAAGCCAAAAAGGAGAAAAATAAACTTAAACTTTTGGTTGAAGCTTCCTTAGCTCAGCAAAGAAATTAGTAAGCTTTCCTCTTGCCAAATTTGAAGCAATTTTGAGAAATTTTTGTCATTTCACAAATTTTAATTTCAAAACACGGGAATTTTCATGGCGTTCCGCATTGATCTGGCTTGGAATTTTGCAAAATGGCTTGCATTTTTGGATTCCACATCGAAAAATACTTAAACCCAAAAATTTTCACGAAATTTGGAGGAGATTTGGGTCACCTAAAGGGCAAAAAACACCTAAAAAATGCCCTTTCTACCACTTTTTGGACCCATAGAAAGCAGTCCTGGGAGAAGTGATTTTTGAAGGGGAAAATGGACTCCAAATCCAAAAATTCCAGTTGTCCTAGAAAGTAGACAGGCAAAGATTTACAACAAGCCATATTGGACCTAATTTGGTGAAGTGGAAGGCCTTCAAACTCAGCCTTGAAGTGGTGTTGTGCATCAGGCTCAGGGTGCTGCGCATTAGGCAAAATTTTGCCAATTTTGCTCAAAAACTCAGAATTTCGCCTAGTTTTCTACTAGTTTGAATTTTTCTTCTCTCATGGTAAAATTCATGATGTAATATGATGTAACTTGATGTACTATGATGAAAAATAACTTAAGGAGGTAGATACATTAGTTATAGGTGGTTTTGAGCTGAATGAATCAGTTTCCATAGTTTTAGAGGCAAGATGTTCCACTACCTATTTTTCAGTTCCTAGTTTAGATCTTGTTGAAATAGCTCCCTGACTCATGGATTCGACCCCTGATGGCTAGAATAGGTATTTTTATGCCTATATCTTATTATTTCTTAGTCATTTGTCAAGGTTGGACTTTGGTGGAACTGGTGGCACTCATTGAACATTTGTATCAGCAGTTTGGCAAGGAATAGAACCAGGTTTCACAGCGATTTTGTGGGATTCTTGTGACAGTGATTTTATGTATTGTTTCTTCTTTGCAATGAGTTTTTCTTATGTTTTATATGTATCAAAATTCATCTTTCTCTTCTAAAACTAAATGAATCAAGGTGAATGGACAAAATACACTGTTGTGCTTTGTCTTGGGAATGCATTTGGTTTTCAATGTTTTCAATTGTTTGAAGAGGATTCATAGTTTCTTTATGCCCTATTCAACTCCTTAGTTGTCTTTATCTACCATCTTAATCCATTTCTAGTACATAAACCCTTGTCCACCTCGCCCCACAGAACATGACTGTATCCCTGAGTTGATTTCCCGGACCGAATCTGCCTTCTCTAATTGATCCAACAACCAAAATCTAAAATCAAACAAAATCCTCTGATCTACTATACCTAGCCTAAAATCAGCATTCATTTCAGTCATCTCAAGCCCTAGTTTCCATATTCTAATTGAGATTGACAAGGAGAGAGCCCTCTCCCAACCTGGTAGGGCTAGCTACCAAGTTAAGCGTGGTTTGATGTTACCCTAGACCTGCCTTCCTTCAGCCTGATGTAGATTTAGGCACAAACATGTATATTCTCAATGAGTGGGGAGAGAATCCCATGTGCTAAAATTGAAACAATATTTTACACTTTAAACTTGAAATATATTTATTTTGAGAAAATATAAAGTTTTATTTTTGAGTATTTGTCTTGGAAAGATTGGGCTTATAATTGCATGAAACTCATGAAATCTAACCTCGTCAATAGATTTTTCCTTTAAATTGGAAAAAGATCATTGAGAAAATTTTGAGCACTTTCCCATGTTTCCCCTTTAAGGGAAACTTCCTCTATACTACCTTCTCAAGGGTGCATTGATGATGCTTGATGAGCTCTTCTATTCATATATGTCAATTTCTATTAGACTTGAGCTTCTAGTTCTTTCAACCATAAATCATCCATGAGACCTTCACATGACTATACCACGATATATTTGTTCCTACGATCATATATATGGCACTTCATGATGATGTTACTTCAGTTGGTATCATCTCATATGTGATTTTCAAGCTTAGAAGTGGTGTTGATGGTTTCTTATTTGTTGTGAAAGTACTAAGCATTAGATTTGAACTTTTAACACTCCTAACTAAGTAACAATGTTACTATTTTACCTTCTCTACCATGGGGAGACATTGTCCCTGAATGCATGTGTTTTGACTTAGGCAAAAAGGTACTACTAGGAATCAAGATGAATAGTGTAGCTATATCACACTCATACGTAACATTTTTTGTCAATTCTCTTACTTTACCATCTAATATATATAAAATATACATTTCTCACTTATAAATGTCCTATCAAATTTCATCCATCAAGATCTAATAAAGAAATTAGAAAAATAAAAATAAAAAATCAAGGTAAGCCTAAGCTGAATGACGCTGAAAAACTGCTAAGAGACAAAGAGCATAAAAAAATGACAAAGAAAAAAACCATATTTCTTCAATAAAAGGACCACTCCCAAATTCCTATGTGCATAATACCTATATAAAGAAAAAGACTAGTAAATTAAATAAAATAATCTAATTAAGTAAGAAATAAGGTGTTGAAGTGGTATATAAAATAAAAAATCACCCTCTCAAAGGTTTGTGGAAAATTGATTGAATAATCCTAGCCAAAAGGAAATAGTTGGACCAATTATAGACCATGGACATTATCACCATGACTTTGAAAACCATTTCATGAGATAACCTTTACCTCTTTCTAACTAAGTGATTTAAGAATGACCTTATGTTTTAGGGAAATAACACATGTAATGAGAGCATGGTTGTACCACCATGGTGAACCCAAATAAATGTGTAAATTAAACTTATTTAATTAAGTGTTAAAGGGTATTATCAATGTTATCTTGCTAATAACTTGTTGGAAGCTTGATTCATCATTTTAGGTTGGGAGCCACATATTATAGTGTGCACCATTCCCTGGAATTCGTGCACTTTTCCTTGAGATTTATGTCATTATCTCAAGATCTATGTACCTACACTTGGATCAGTGTACCTTGATTCATCCATATTTTCTTACCTTGGGATCCATTTCCACCTTTCTTGGGATCTACTTCCACCTTTCTTGGGATCCACGTTAGTGCATAGGGATATGTGTTAGCATGGTGGGTGATGACAAGGATGTCACATCATGATTGAGGTGCCTACACCAACACATGACACACTTGTCAATATATGGAATATGAATAAGCCATTTAGAGGAATATTCTTACATGTGTGTGGTTAGAGCACATTTTTAAAGAGAAAAAATCTTTAGAGGCAATGATATTTTGATGAAGTGCAGAAAATTATAGAAGATCAGTGTCATTTGATACAAATTTTCCACAAGATTTCTGAAATCAATTCATAATAGAAAATTAAGTAAAAGATGACGAAGTTATGATGTTGCAAAAATTATCATGTGTTTTGACCATTTAATGTATATGGGTGTGGAATTTTCCCACTTTGAGAAGGGTGCCTTGCTTTTGAGGAGTTTATTGTCATAAATTGAGGAAATTCCCCCTGGTTTGAGTTAAGAATATGGTTTAAACTCATGATTTTATCTAGCACACGCCATTAAGTTCATGGCTTTTCCTAATAAATGGTATAAGCACATGATTTCATCTTAATTAATGATATTGGAGGGCCTTTTTTCCTATAAAAGGAGAGTGTTGCCTCCATTTTTACTTGTTTATAATAATGTGGAGAACTTCTAGCCATTTGTCTTAACTATCTCTTAGGTAGCGATGTCTATTGAATTATAACAAAAATCAATAGTGCTAAAACAATGATGTGGTGAAAGTGTTTATGAGGATATAAAAGTTCTAAAAATGTATGAGCTTGGTTCTATTTCTTTGCTTCAATGTTTTTTAGCTAAATTTTTGCATGTATCTAGAATGGATACCTTCACGATTTTTTCTATTACATCACATTTAATTAAGAAATACTTAAGAACAATTTGATTTATTTTCTTTAAAAAATTTAACCCCCTTCAAGGTAGGTGTAAAAGGACATCAACAATTTTAGCAAGGAAACATCGTCAAAGGGATAGATGATCTCATGGCCCAATAGTAGGCTACTCCTACTTTACATATTCAAATTAATTCTTACTTAATATTTCCTTTATTTCTTTTTCAAACAAGTTAAAATCTTCAGATTAAATATTCATGATAGCTTGCTCCAATAAAGTTAAAAAAATTAAATTGCTAAACTATTTATCCTACTTACATCATTGATGATCGATTAGGGATGGAATGTTCTTAATCTTTGGAAGTGGATTGAACAATCAAGGGTGCATCGAATTAGATTTTATTTTTTTAATCCCATTACCTATTGGAACATAATCAAAATCCAACGAATAGCTCGCAAAATCTAAGTGAAATATAATAAATTTATAACAATGTTGAATACATTGTGCAAGTTAAAATATGATATAATTTGGCAGTGATTTCACATATGGATGTTTATTTTCTGGTATATGGTATTGATGAGCCCCAAAAATGGATAATTATATGGGCTCATTCAACCTCCTAATTCGACTTAATCCACCATTCTCATTAGTTTATTTCATGTTTTTTATTATATTTATGCTAATAGAGTGAATTGGGTTAGTCATTACGCCAACAAGTCTAATGGGTGCGTTGTGCAGATTTTTAGTCAATTTTGAGACAAAATCAAAGGTTTTAATGAGCACTTGGCAACCAAATTCGTGGGAGAACAAGGGAGAGGATTTGTAGGAAGGTGTCCCCTTCATTTGTGAGCCCTTACCTCGAATTCTCCACCATCAACTCGGAGTTCAAGGGCCACCAAATCAATCATCACAAGGGCAACCGAGCAAGTGTTAGTAAAACTGTTGTTAACTACAAGTTTTGGCAGCCGAGTTCTTAAAGTTTAGGAGGGTTGTTGGGGTCCTCAGTTTGTATAAATAATAGGGCTTAGGGCCTCATTTCAGTTATTCACTTTGTAGGCAGAAGTTAGCTAGTTTGTAGTTCGATTTTAGTCATTCTTTTAGCCATTTTTTAGGCAGTAGGTTAGCTCTGCATTTCAGCACATTTTCAAATTTTCCTTGTGGGCAGTTTTTGGAATGTAACTATTATTTTGATCAATAAAGATGAATCCAGCTTTGCACCAGCTCTAAATCTCTCTTAGGAGGCTGTAGCTCTTGGGGTTGGGCCCATCTCAAGTGCCCAGTACCTCCTTTGTTTATCTTTATGTGTTTTTGCTGCATTCGTAGAATAAAATCTGCTATTTAGATTTAAATCTTGCTTTATTATTTAGATTACTTTTGATGATTAAAAAGGATTTTGATGTTCAGATTGAGTTGATAAGTTGTTAACAGGGAAAAGCTTCAAAAAAGGGCCATCAAACACCTCTTATTTCACCTCTCCCTCAGTGGGATCAGGAGCTGGGATCAAGGTGACCTTGCTGCCCACAAAAACACTGACTTTGCTTTTCCATGCAATCACTAGTGTTTGATTTTCATTTGTAGAAGTTGGTTACATGTTCAGATTTTTTCTTGCTTAGTTGCATAAGTTAGTATACATGGTTTCATTGCAGTTCAAACTCCTGTTCATTCTTTTTACTGTCAGCTAGATCAGATTAGGTCAACGTAACTAGGTCTTTGATTTTACAAGTCTTTGTTGGTTCAGTAGGAAAGACAACTTGCAGAGCACCTGTACCACTTCTCTACTTTCCCATACTCCATAAAACCCATTTGCTCCATCCCTTAACTCAGCTTCTTGCCTTACATTTTCCATTTGCTCACATAACCCTAGTTTTTGTGCATCATTGCTTCAGTGCTCCTTGAACAAATCCAGCCTTCTACATCTTTCCTAAACTCCATCCACCAAGTCCTTGACCACCTCCAACCCTTATCCTACCTCCATACCCACTCCTTCATCTTTCTTCCTCCATCCATCCTCCAAAATCCCATTTCTGAACATCCTGTAGAAAAATTATAGACATCCTGTAGAAATTCCAGAACATCCTGTAGAACCCCTGCAGACTTCCTGTTGAAGCTCACGAATGAAGTTTCTTGATAGCAAAACTCTGTGAAATTCTCTGGAAGGGTGTTAGGGACCCCTTAGGCCCTCTCTGAACCTTCCCAACCTCATCTAAGCATTTCCTCTCACCAATCCACCCCTGCACAGTCAAAATAGTCAATTCGCATGCATGATAATTCTGGCAACTTATCCAAAAATACAAAAAGATGTTTTTTGCAGATGTTACTGTAGAAGTAGCTTAGATACATGTATTTACCTTCCTAGAAGTCAATGGAATTTATTTCAGTAGCTTGCATCCTCTTTCTTGCATCGGTAGGGATAGCTGGTAAAATTAGGGTTTGCTAGGGTTTACGTTTCCTTTTTGCTTTCCAGTTTCTTTCTGCAAGTAGATCAGCCTTCTTTGAGTTAGCTTTCTTCCATCAGTTAAAAAGCTTCTTCTCAGAGCTCATAGAAGTTGGATTAAGCTCCTAGCGGACTTGTGCCAGCTGACCAAGTGACAGCTGCAGCAACAGCTAGTACTTGTGCATACAGCATCGTCGCTTCCAAGTTTGTTACAAACTACCAAGTTGATAAAATTAAAGAAGGGAGTCTCAGGAGTTGCAGCATTATTGCTGCAATACTGGGGCCCACCACTCGTTTTGGCGTTGTTTCCGGGGAAGCGTCAGAGTATTGGTGATTGCTGCTATTCTTCTATTTTCTATTACAACCTTCTGCTAAGTAGTTTATTTCATTTCCATTATGGAATTTCATTTCTGCAAAAGTAGATTAGACATTTCCTGTTTTCATAGATTAGCATTTCAATTCCGTAATTTCAATTCTACAAGCGTAGACTAGCATTTCGTTCCTGCAATTTCGTTTGAGCAAAATAGATTAGTCCTTTCCTGCTTTCATTTCAATTCTGCATTTTCATTTAAGCAAGATAGTTAGTTACAGTTCAATCTATTTCAGTTTTGTAGGTAGTAGTAGAAAAAAAACAAAAATCAACCGAAAATATTTCATTTCATGCCTTGTAGGAGTAGAGATAAGTCAGAAAAATGTTTGCACAACACCCCCACTGTTTCACACAGCCAACCTTCTCTCTTCTTCGATGGCTGTGATTAAAGAACCCTTAGGTGGACAGCAAGACATATTTGAAGAACCTCAAGGAAGAAGAAGAAGAAAAAATTCCTCTGGAGCAAATGGCTACAAATAGAAATGTTGGGAGGAGTACCTTGTCCAATAATGAATTTGCAAATCAGATGGAAGATTTCAAGAGTGATATGAGGCAGTTTCTTGCCATGCAACTGGATACCTTACAGATCCAAAGGAAGCAAGAGGAAGCTAAGAGGGCTTTGGACATCTTTTGTTCTAGATGCACTAGGAAGCATCCTAGGAACGAATGTCCAATGCACTCCCTAGAAGTGTGTTTCGTCTGTGAAGAATACCATCCTACGAACCAGTGCCCTTCCTTGCCTAGAATCAAAGCTGCATATCAGAGAGAAAAAGGAGCCACTGAACCACTCTATTATCTGAACCAAAGGAGGCCACATGGACCCATACCTTACTAGCAGGGAATGCAAGGGACATCCCAGACCTATTACAATCCCTATCAAGCCACTTCCATGCATTCTTGAGGTCCCCCAACTCATCCTTCCTGGTCCACACCCCCTCCTTGGTCGGATCCATCTCCATATTATGCCTAACCAGCTGCTCATTCATTTCACTCTTATGCTCAGCCACAACCTCAGTGGAATGCACCTCATCAAGGGTGGAGGCCCCAGTACAACTCTCCTCCCACTCCTTTTCCTCCACCACCTGCTCATCCACAACCATCGCCTCTTGCTCCACCAAGGCAACCTCAAATGCCTGCCCAACCACAACCCCATCCACATCCATCTCAAATATACGCCCCCACTCAGCTATGCATACCACCGTTTCCAAACTTGTCCATTGGAGTAGCTCAACACAATTGCAATGCTAAGACACAACATGTCCAAATGACTCCTCTTGAGCTCAATGATCTTCACCATATCTCAGGAAGAGTGTTGCAAAGCAAATATTATATTGACAACATTGAAGGACCAAAGGCAAAAGAAGATTAAAAAGAGGAGATAAAAGCACCATGGGCTACACTTGATGAAGAGAAAACATCAGAAGCAGAAATGAAGAAAGATCCCTCATGGTTACCATCAAACCCTCCATGTAGTCAAGAGAAAAATTAGCACAAAGAGGAAGATGTGAAGGTCATGATAGAAGAAGATATGGAGAATGATCTAGATCAACAAAAGGACCAAGGATATCAAAGCTATATTGAGACATGGTTCCAGATGGTCACTAAGTTGCAACAGTACTCTCTTCTTCAGCTATGTTTGATCCCTTCAAAGTCAGATCATTTGGTCTCTGAAATCCAGATAGCTGTCAAAGCATGCATTTCAAGTCTCCACATCATCTTGTCTCTAATCTCAATGTGCACATGGCTCCATTGGAAGTATTCTTATACTTAAAAATAATTTTGTTTTTCAAGTAGGGTAGGGTAGAAAAAAGAGAAAAAAAAATTAAAATATGAAAAATGAAAAAATGAAAAAATGGAAATAAGAGGAAAAATCTAAGGTGAAAACCTCCTCGGAGGCGCCTTAGATTGGCTCATTGATTGAAAACCTCCATGAGGCGGTCAATGGGTTGAAAAAAGAAGAAAAAAAGAGAAAAGAAAAAGAGAATAAGATCCTTGGGTGAAAACCTCCCTTGGAGGCACCCAAGGGAGGCAATTAGGGTGAAAACCTTCATGAGGCACCCTAGTTGTTTTCAAAAAAAAAAAAAAAGCAGGACTAATCTCTGTAAAACATTGCAGGTTGTAGTCAAGACTTTGCAGGAAAAGAGGGGCACGCAAAACAACGATAGGAGTCCTTACCAGGCTCCAGGACATCCCGTCAGATACTCCCTCCATGGCCACTCACCTCTCCTAGGATTTGGTCACATTCAGGTCAGGATTTGGCTTTCTACAGGAAGTTCCAGGCTTTTCTACAAGAAGTTCCAGGCTTTTCTACAAGAAGTTTCAGGCGTTTCTAGAGGAAGTTCTGAAACATCCTATAGAACCTTCAGACGAACCAAATTCAATTTTAAAAGGGAATCTGATGGTTGGAATCTGTTGTTTAGGCCTGCAAGCACCCCTGTTTCCATCCCTCACCTTTCTCCATCATTTTTTCCACCTCATTGTGCTTCTACAGAAAGTTCCTGTAGAAATTAAAGGAAGCTAGAAATGGATTTCAAAAAGGTAGTTTGGCGAACATGCTAGCTTCCTCAAGGGTTCAGAAGTCCTCCTGCTATCTTCAAACTCCTCCTCCATCATCTCCATGCCTACATCATAGCCCAAGCTCATTTTTTCTACCATGCAAAAACTTGCAGAATGCTTTGAAGAAAAAATACATAGAACAGAATTTGTTTTTTCCCCAGCTTGAAAATCGTGCATCCATTTGCAAAATTTTTGCAGAAGGAGTTGTATAGGGACAATGGAAACATGCCCGAGCATTTTCAGCCCATTCCGGTGCATGGTTTCCAAGAAACCAGCCTCCATCACCTTTAGCCATTTTTGCATTTTCTCCATATCCGTGCATCCGTTTCAAAACCTATTTCATGGGGAGATGCACGTGGGTGATAGTCGCCTACCCAAGCAGTTTCAACCGATTTCGATGCACGTTTTCCGAGAAATTGATCTCTGTAATCTTCAACCATTTTTCGTTTTTATCGAAATTTGTGCATCCATTGATCACAATTTTTCTATGGGAGGTGCATAATGATGATAGGAACATGCTCAGAAAGTTTCAAATCGATTTGATCTATCGTTCAGGAGTAATGGCCAAAACAATTTTTGGTCCTGTGAAAATTTGACATTAGCAGCTTGAGGGTAAACGTGAAGCCAACTCCTACAGCATGGATCCGGCCAGAGGATACCTGCACAAGAAAAAATAGCCATGAATCAGCAACCAAGCCACCATGCAACCATAGAAACTAGTACATGTAGCAAATGAAAGGCCACAACACCTCACAGCAACCATTCAACTTCCAGGTACGTGACTAAAACTCATTCCTCTGATTACATGAATGTAATTTGGAAACTGCATGAGCAATGAGATGGTTGGAATTAAAAAAAAATCGGTGGCCAGCTAACTAGCCACCCTCATCCAATTCAACACCACTCGGTGGGTGAATGAGACACGTGTGCTCAGCCATCTCAGGAGGAAATCGGGAAACAAGTAATGGTGACTGTTTAACCTTCGACGTAATTGATGGAGCGATCACAGGTAGGAAATAGGATGTTTCGGGACAGCACCGTCGTCTGCATGGGCCAGCGCACATGTTGGCCACTTCACTCCCTCACCGCAAATCACGCAACAATTAAAGAATGCTCGGTTGACTCTCACCACCCGCTAATTAATTTGCACTTGCAGCGTTCTTAGCCGAAGTACGTGTCCTTTGCTCCCACAATCTGTTAACCTGTCGTCCTCCACGAGCTTTTCAGCTTAGTTCGAGATTCTGCGGCGTATCGAGCTTGCTCAGAGACGCAGGGGCGTTCTATAGGAAGACGTTCTACAGGAAGTACGGCATATCCTTCCGAAGCAAAGAAGCCTGGACTTTTCTTCATCGAGTTTGGAGTTCTGAGAGAGGTAGGCTTGAAAAAAAACTCTTCCATGCATGATACGTTCGAAAGGCGGTGAATTAAACTATTTTGAATAAGAAAGTATGAAACAAGTCTGCCTGTGAGTCAAAAAAATAGCAGTTGCCTGTGTGTGGCACGAAATTTCTCAGTCGATTTTGTGTCAAAATTCTTCTCCACAGTTCTTGTTAACAAATTCCTTCTGTAGAAACGATAAACCACTGTAAGGGCTAACCTGTGCATAAATAATGTGACTTTTATGTGGTTGGGGATGAAAATTAAGCTCTGCACTCTGTTTGTGAGAGCCTAATTCCCTTTTGACAGTCGAGTTTTGGGCAACAACAGCAATATAACAAAGGAATTGTTGTTCATTGATATCAAACAGCCGAGGAATTCTTCCTTGAGTCCAGGGGGAAACTATAAACAACATTTCCGTTTCTGACCAAAGCATGAGAAAAAGGGAGCACTCTCACCATGCCATGGGGATTCATAATTCAGCATTATCCATGGTTATCATTTCAGGTTGCTGTGTGAACTTACACTTCATCCAACAGTGAAGACAAGGAACACATTGAGGCGGAAGAGAAAGCTAAGGGTAAGGAAACCCAGGATAGACCACCACAGAAAGAGCAAGAAGAGAAACAAGAGAAAGGCCAAGTTGCTGAGCCCAAAACTGTGGGTGGAATAAAGGCACAAACGCCAAGGGAGAAAAGGTTCCAAATCAGGGCAGAGAGGACTGAAAAAGTCCAAGAAAGTGAGGGCACACCCAAGGCAACCACAGCAAAATCAAAAGAGAAGGCACCCCCAGCCAAGCAAGCCAAAACAATGAAAACCATTTCTACAGGAAGCCAGAAAACAATCAACACAGGACTTTCTATAGGAAGTCTGGAAACACGGAAATAGAAGGAAAAATCGCCTGAGATTTTAGCCAGGGAGGAAGCAGCTGTGCTGGCCACCCTAAGCACATCTCCCAAGCAGAAGGGGAGAGAAATAGGGCACCTTCCCTGTATATTAAAGCAAGAAGGAGCGTGAGGATAAAAACTGGCAGACCCCAACCACAGTTAAAAGAGCCAATTACAATGGTAGACACCCTAGCTACACAAAAGGAGAGGTTTCCCTCCAAGGCATCCATCACCTATGAACGGGGAAGCACGAAGACATCCACCTGGAGAGAAAGAATGAAAATGTTGGACATAAAGGCCTCTCTACATGATCCTGAGACAGTTCTACAGGAAGCTGAGAATTCTCTAGGAAAAGGAGCACAGGCAGTAGGAAGAAGCAGAGAGAAAAGCATGGTTTCATGACCAAGAAGAGGACATCACTTCAGAATCTTGGCATGACAGGGAGGCCACCAAGGCCATCAAAGATGAGGAGATAGATTGGTTGCTCAGAGGATGAGCAACACTTTCAGTAGGGGGGTGATGATGAGCCCCAAAAATGGATAATTATATGGGCTCATTCAACCTCCTAATTCAACTTAATCCACCATTCTCATTAGTTTATTTCATGTTTTTTATTATATTTATGCTAATAGAGTGAATTGGGTTAGTCATTATGCCAACAAGTCTAATGGGCACTTTGTGCAGATTTTTAGTCAATTTTGAGACAAAATCAAAGGTTTCAATCAGCACTTGGCAGCCAAATTCGTGGGAGAACAAGGGAGAGGATTTGTAGGAAGGTGTCCCCTTCATTTATGGGCCCTTACCTTGAATTCTCCACCATCAGCTCGGAGTTCAAGGGCCACCAAATCGATCATCACAAGGGCAGCCGAGCAAGTGTTAGTAAAAGTGTTGTTAACTACAAGTTTTGGCAGCCGAGTTCCTAAAGTTTAGGAGGGTTGTTGGGGTCCTCAATTTGTATAAATAAGAGGGCTTAGGGCCTCATTTCAGTTAGTCACTTTGTAGGCAGAATTTAGCTAGTTTTTAGTTCGATTTTAGTCATTCTTTTAGCCATTTTTTAGGCAGTAGGTTAGCTCTGCATTTCAGCACATTTTCAAGTTTTCCTTGTGGACAGTTTTTGGAATGTAACTATTCTTTTGATCAATAAATATGAATCCAGCTTTGCACCAGCTCTAAATATCTCTTAGGAGGTTTTAGCTCTTGGGTTTAGGCCCATCTCAAGTGCCTAGTACCTCCTTTGTTTATCTTTATGTGTTTTTGCTGCATTCGTAGAATAAAATCTGCTATTTAGATATAAATCTTGCTTTGTTATTTAGATTACTTTTGATGATTAAAAGGGATTTTGATGTTCAGATTGAGTTGATAGGTTGTTAAAAAGGAAAATCTTCAAAAAAGGGCCATCAAACACCTCTGATTTCACCTCTCCGTTAGTGGGATCAGGAGCTGGAATCAAGGTGACCTTGCTGCCCACGAAAACACTAACTTTGCTTTGCCATGCAATCACTAGTGTTTGATTTTCATTTGTAGAAGTTGGTTACATGTTTAGATTTTTGATTGCTTAGTTGCATAAGTTAGTATACATGGTTTCATTGCAGTTCAAACTCTTGTTCATTCTCTTTACTTTCAGCTAGATCAGATTAGGTCAACGTAGGTCTTTGATTTTACAAGTCTTCGTTGGTTCAGTTGGAAAAAAAACTTGCAGAGCACCTGTACCACTTCTCTACCTACCCATACTCCATCAAACCCATTTTCTCCATCCCTCAACTCAGCTTCTTGCCTTACATTTTCCATTTGCTCACATAACCCTAGTTTTTGTGCATCATTGCTTCAGTCCTCCTTGAACAAATCCAACCATCTACATCTTTCCTCAACTCCATCCACCAAGTCCTGGACCACCTCCAACCCTTATCCTACCTCCATACCCACTCCTTCATCTTTCTTCCTCCATCCATCCTCCAAAATCCCATTTCTGAACATCCTGTAGAAAAATTACAGACATCCTGTAGAAATTCTAGAACATCCTGTAGAACCCCTGCAGACTTCCTGTAGAAGCTTACGAATGAGGTTTCTTGATAGCCAAACTTTGTGAAACTCTCTGGAAGGGTGTTAGGGACCCCTTAGGCCCTCTCTAAACCTTCCCAACCTCATCCAAGAATTTCCTCTCACCAATCCACCTCTGCACAGTCAAAGCAGTAAATTCGCACGCATGATAATTCTGGCAACTTATCCAAAAATACAAAAAGATTTTTTTTTGCAGATGTTATTGTAGAAGTAGCTTAGCTACATGTATTTACCTTCCTAGAAGTCAATGGAATTTTTTTCAGTAGCTTTCATCCTCTTTCTTGCATCGGTA
Organism: Pinus tabuliformis; assembly: GCA_031772625.1. NCBI lineage: Eukaryota > Viridiplantae > Streptophyta > Pinopsida > Pinales > Pinaceae > Pinus > Pinus tabuliformis. The sequence continues at coordinate 1,145,484,351 of CM062813.1, read as the reverse complement.
GGGATAGCTGGTAAAATTAGGGTTTGCTAGGGTTTATGTTTCCTTTTTTCTTTCCAGTTTCTTTCTGCAATTAGATCAGCCTTCTTTGAGTTAGCTTTCTTCCATCAGTTAAAAAGATTCTTCTAAGAGCTCATAGAAGCTGGCTTAAGCTCCTAGCAAACTTGTGCCAGCTGACCAAGTGACAGCTGCAGCAAGAGCTAGTACTTGTGCATACAACACCGTCACTTCCAAGTTTGTTACGAACTACCGGGTTGATAAAATTAAAGAAGGGAGTCCCAGGAGTTGCAGAATTATTGCTGCAATACTAGGGCCCACCAGGTATGACAATACATATCTATGTTAGTTCATAATTTTCTCTCATGGATAACATAATTTCCCACTAAATACATTTTCAATCATTTAAGTTCAATAGTTCACTTCTAAATTCATGAAATTTGGTGCTTTGATGTTTCATTCATGTGTTCACTTTGTTAATGACATAAATAAAATACACTAAATTGTTAAATGTGGATGTACTCACTCTCTATGATCAACGTGTTCTACGTATTACCCATCCATATGCATGGATAACTCTAGGAGAAAAAAATTTCTCCTATGATGTAGCTTGCTAATGAGCAACCCCTACTATGATACACTTTTAGTCACCCTCATATGCCTCTCACTTGTCCTCCAATTAGTGCATTCATTAGTCTAGCCTATTCATCCAATGATCATGGGTCATCTATTGTGCAGTACATGAACCATCTACACATTTAGGTGCTTTCATTTAATGCTTAAATCATTCTAGTATCGATCACAGATTGGAATTGGATTATAGAAATGATGCAAGAGCATAACCCCTCCCCAAATCAAATCTGATATACATAAGCCTCTAGAAGGTGCATCATGGTAATTGTAGTAAGAGGACACAATTTCCTCTAATTTTATGTAAAATGTAAAAATATTTGGAAGCCTCTAGAAGGCATATTAGTGCAAGAGGATGTGATTCCTTATTTTTTGCTAGGTGATGGGCCTCAAAAGTAGACATAAATTAAGGCCCACCTCACCATCCTTTAGCACATTAAACCTCTCTTTTTTCTTTAGATGAGATATTTTTAGCTTTAATATGTTCATTAAGAAGGTTTATAGATAATTGCATATTTGTGCCCAATATTGTGAGAATATTGAGCAGAATATGAATATTTGGAGGAGGAGATAACCTAGGGACATTCTCCCTGCTACAAGAGGACTGAGATTGGATAATAAATGAGCAATATATTATTAAATTATTGCATAAATTCTGTAGCTCCAGTGATTGAGAAAATCTAAGAATGTGCTCCCTGTCATTTAATGCAGATTCCTAGTGTCGGGAACCAGATCCACTATTTGAGGGATTTTGGAGGGGAAAGCTTCGTTCTTTCAAGGATAACGTTTCCTCATCATTTTGTATAAGTACTATTTAGAATTGGCCTCTAGGGGCATGTATTTCTTAGCCCTTTTGTGGAGAAAACTTGTTATTTAGCAGCTCAACTTTCATTTCTAGCAAGGACATACAAGGATTGATTCAAATAATGAAGTTTGGTGTCATTTTTAACTTCTAAAGCTTGTTTTCCTTCATATAAATCTGATTTTCCTCGGGTTTGGAAATCCCAGGAGCCTTTAACTACTCTTGTACAATTTTTTTTAATTTCCTTCGAATGTCTTTTTCACTTGCAACTCTTATTTATGCATTTACTATTCATGCCTCTTTTGTTGTAGGTTACATTGATTAAATGATTGAAGTGAGTTTTTTTGTAAGTTATTTATAGATTCAAAAGCATGATTCATCCTTAGAACAACTTTTAAAATTCATTTTCATCATTGAGCTACTTGGATTGGTTTACTAGTTTACAAATCTAGAATTTCTGGAAATCCCTTATAGCAAAATAGTAGTAATTTTCTACTATTTTTTAGAACGTGTTAATGAACTTAATTTGAGTTGATTCAAATTATATTGGGTAGTAAAAAAATTCAATTTAACAACAAAATTTACCACATAGCATTTGAACTTGATTAGGTTAAGCATTTGGTAGGTTAACTAACTCACTAGTTCTTGAATTTCCAGTTTCTAGAGTAGTAGTTATCTGGTATTTTTTAGCACGTATTGTTGGAAATAATACTGAGAGGGGGGCTGAATCAGTATTAGTCAAGTCAATAAATTTTTAATTTCATACTCTGATGTATGTACGCTACTTCAGTGAAGGTAGCTTGCATGTACACACAACTATATTTAAGGCAACCAGCGTATATCCAGTAAACCTATGATTCAATTAATTCATCATATGTTGATCTTTAATCAGTGCATTAGTACTTCATTAACCATATAAATAGTAACCATGTGCAGTAATAACATAACAAACCATCACACATAAGAAACACGCATGAACACCAAGATTTAAGGTGGAAACCCAATGCGGGACAAAAACCACCTGCTGCTGTCTTCTTTTTAATATAAGAAAAACCTGTTTACAATCTTGTACTGGTGCAGACTCATACTAGTATGCAGGCACCCACCTGCAGAAGGCTACAACCTTCTCTCATTCTCTAGCTTCTACTGGAAGGGAGCTACAACCCCCTATCTCTTGTACTAGCCGATATGTTTACTAGTATGTAGGTGCCGACCTACAGAAGGCTACGACCTTCTTTCTTCCTCTAGGGACCACGTTTCATAAATTTTTGGACTGGATACTCTTGGAACACAACGCCACAATATGAAGGCCATGTTTCATCTAATTTTCATATTGGACCCATCAACAACATCATAACTGCAATACAATCATCAAATATATCTGCATCAACCAATCATTGAAACTCAATCATCAATCTCTGGAACACCCACAATTGAATCATTGAAGGTCCATCATCACTAAAGCAAATCACAATCAATCAATCTGAACATTCAGAGTATTGTCATCAAAACATAGTCACCAGAAGATAATCACTAGAACCCAAAGCAGAACCCAAAACTCTCCAACAGCAAACAGAAACCATTGAACCATACTTCATGAGGTATACGCTACTTCCATGTGTTGAACCAGCGTGTATACGTGCTTTTTATCAAATCCAACCAGCATACACATCTGCAAATATTAATTCATAATTTTGTAGCTATTTTAGACTTCAATTATACCAAGATCATAACATTTATAGAATAATACATGCGTTAGTATTCAGATGTCGACTATACATGATCAAACCACATAATGATAATTCATTTCAAGCCTTAAGATCCTAATCCATCATTAGATCTTATCCCTCATCAACCGTTAAAGTTCATCCTTAGTTCAGATCAAGCAAACCACCATAAGCCAATAACCTGCATACTAGATCTCACACTTCATCAGATATTCGATACTTGCACGCCTTGGCCTAATGATCTTCTCCTCCTTATATATTTTTAGGCCTTTCTCAATACCATGGATCAAAACCACTTAGGACCAATACCTTGGACCAAATACCTTGGACCAATACCATGGATCAAAATACCTTGGACCAAATACCTTAGAAAAAAAACTTAGTTTTCCAACATGTACGTGCTTTTCCTCTTGTGAAAGTGTGTGTATACAGTATATCCTCCTTTTGTTCTGTTAACCTGCGTGTATATGCTACTTGGACAAAGTGAACTTGCGTATACCTCTCTTTCTTCATTCTTTGGAGTCTAATCTATAATATTTTGCTTGTTAGTCTTCTGCACTGTGAACTGTCATCTGAGTGAGTTGCCATCAAGGACAACATCTGTATCATAATGCCAACACGTATTAACAGGGGTATTTTGGAGTGATTCTACTTGGAATGGAGTCCTAAGAAATCCTAATTAATAAATAAAAATCCATTCCATTTTCATTTGATTTACTTGGGAATTCAGAAAGCTATATCGCTCCTGTAGCAAAACAGGACCTCCTGTACCACCTCTTGTAGCACCTCCTGTATCACTCCTGTAGCATGTGTAAACCTGATTAGATCTGCTCCAAAAAAATTCTTTTTGTCTCTTAGGATTGAATAATGACCCCTAGGATTTGAATCCATGATTGAGGAATGTTGTAGTGCTTTCTCCTCAAATTTGTACGAAAAGGAAACACTTAAGACTATGGATGACAAACAGTATCAACAATATATATGGTTGCTAAACATTGTAGATCTGCAACAACTGATAAAAACAAAACCTGCCAAAATTTTGATCTATGCCACAATCATAGTTAAACAACAAAAATAAATAGTAATAAATCCAATCATCCAATGGAAACTAGATATACAAAGAATAGTTTTTATTATAACACCTTTGAAGGGAACAAATAGATGTTACTAGTCCCCCTCTCTGGAATGGGTTCTTGGCTATCCTCAAAAGTCTTCAACTTGTGTAGAGTCTCTCTCCTCTGTAATGTGTAAACCCAACAAAAAATGGTGTGTGACAATGAAAATAATCAGACTTACAAGAGTGAGTGCAACAATTAAAATAATCAAAAGTGAATAATGAAAGGAAAACCATTCTATTTATAACAAATTATTGAGTGATCCTCGAATAATCAACAATAATAAAATATTATTAACCCCATTCTTGGAATAACCACTTGGAATATTTTACTATATTTGGTTAGGAAGGAAAAAATATTTAAACTTTTATTTAGAAATAATAAATAAAAAATGATTTATTTATCATTTCAAGGAATTGGTTAAGGAATAATAAACAAATAATGATTTATTTAATTATTCCTAAGGGATTTAGTTAAATTTGACATAGAATAATAATTAATTAATTATTCTTAGAGAAAAATAAGATAATTAATGATTTATCTGTTTATTTTTCATGATTGGGTCAAATATGACAAGGAATAATAATTGAACAATGGTTTAATTAATCATTCCTAGAATAAAATCAAACAAATAGTGATTTATTTAATTATTCTTCATGGGTTTAACAATAAATTACTTAACAAAGGTGATTTATTAAGTAATTTCTCATGGTGAAAGCAATTTTACTATGGTAAAATTGGCTTTACATGGTGTACTTCAATCCATCTAGTAAATTAGGCTAGATAATCAATTTTTTGGTAATAACAAATTTCCCCCCAACGTACGAGTGTTAGGAGCAAAACATATGACCGAAGTATGTTGTAAAGACACAATCACTAGACAACACATGGGAGTCAGAGAGAGAGAGAGAGACCGATAAAGCTGAAGTGAAAGAGGATAGGGACAGAGGGGGCGAGAGTAATGCAAGTCTCCTTTTAAGTTGTGGTACCAGACTTCAATGAGGTGGGGGAGGCATACCCATACCCGCCGAGATAACCTAGTACAAAAATAATGGTGTTATGAAACCAGCTCAAAAAAAGATAGAAAAGATAGATCAACGCCTTAGAATTAAGCCTCTTCGAGGGGGCAACCTCCTTTAGATTACATAAATGAACAGTTCTTGGATGATTCAAATGACAAAACCTCCTTTCTATATATAGGAGTTTAAGGAGTCACAATATAACCCATCCGACCTAACAATAATAATATAAAGCCACAAAAATAACAATAGAGGGATTCTATGGGGCACATTAATAACAATATGGGGACAATAGGGGCACAACAATATTAATAAGGGATACAACTACAATGGTAATGGGGTAATCACTAGTATTATAGGGACCCAACATGCCCCTCTCCTTCAAAAAAGAGTTGTTCTCAACGCTTGAGTAGTTCTGGATGCTTCTGTATAAAATTCTCATCCTCCCATGTGGAATCTTCAGTGGATAAGTTCTTCCACTTGATAAGATACTCTGAAATTGATCGATTTCGTAGCTGTCGAGTTCTTTTTTCTGTGACTTCTTCTGGTTCCAATATAATTTTTCCTTCCTCGTCAATTTCTAGCAATATTGTTTGAATTGGGAGCTTGTCGCCTATAACCTTCTTTAAACATGAAACATGGAAAACTGGGTGCAATCAAGAAGCTGTAGGAAGCTCCAATTTGTATGTCATAGTACCAATCTTTTGCAACACCTTGTATGGACCATAATACTTTGTTGATAATTTATTATCCTTCTTAGCGTGCTTGAGGGAAATTTTCTTATATGGTTGTAGCTGTAGGAATACCCAATCACCTACATCAAAACTTCTTTCGCTGTGATGTTGATCTGCCTGTTGTTTCATTCTATTTTGTGCCAACACGAGGTTATCCTTTAAGAGTTGGAGGACTTGTTGTTGATGTTCGATGTGATGTTCCACTGCTTGAACCTTAGAATTTTCTCTTAAATATGATGTGATGGATGGTGGCTGATATCCATAAAGTGCCATAAGTGGGGTCATTTTTGTTGCTGTATGGAAGGAAGTGCTATACCACCATTCAGCCAGAGGCAACCATTTGATCCATTGTGTCTATTTATCAGATACAAAGCAACGAAGATATCCTTCCAAACATTTGTTTACTATCTTAGTTTTCCCATTAGATTGAGGATGATAAGATGAGCTATGAGCTAACTGAGTACCAAGACAAGAAAATAATTCTGTCCAAAAATTTCCAGTGAAAATGGGATCTCTGTCACTTACAATAATCTTTGGGTTTCCATGTAGTTTTTGAATTGTTTCCATAAATGCAATAGAAAATGTATTGGCTTTAAATGGATGTGATAATGCACAAAAGTGTGCATACTTGGTAAGTCTGTCAACTACCACCATGATGACACTTTTTCCCTCAGACTTGGGTAAACCTGTGATGAAATGCATTGAAACCTCCTCCCAATGTTGGCTTGGAATGGATAAAGGTTGTAATAGACTCATTGTCTTAATTGTTTCAACTCTATTTTGTTGGCAAACCAAACATTCTGCCACAAAATTTTGAATATGCAATTTAAGGCCATCCCAAAAAAATTCCTTCTTAACCCTGTGGTAAGTTTTTAAAAATCCTGAGTGCCCTCCTAAGGGAGAAGTGTGCAATTCCATAAGAATCTTTTGTTTTAGTTGGGAATTCTTACAAAGGTATAAGTGATCTTTGTACCATGACAAATCATTTTACCAGCTAAATGTATCAGACGTACTGGAATCTTGTTGTAACTTTCGAATAAGACCCCACACTTCTTCATCATTCTTCCATTCCTCCCTTGCTTCATTTATCCAATCTGGTTGGATAATAGAAATGGTGCACAACAATGCTTCCACATCCTCATCCTTTCTTGAGAGTGCATTTGCCACCACATTTTGCTTCCCTTTTTTGTAGATGATTTCAAAGTCATAACCCAACATCTTTGTGACCCACTTTTGTTGCTCTTTAGAGGATAATCTTTGTTCTAAAAAGTATTTAAGGCTATCATGATCCGTTTTTACCTTGAAGTGTCTTCCCATTAGGTAGGGTCGCCATTTCTTAAGTGCATGGAGTATTGCCAACATTTCCTTCTCATAAATAGCTTTGTGTAAAAACGTTCCCTTGATTGGACAACTTCAAAAGCAATGGGTCTTTCATCTTGCATTAAAATAGCACCAATTCCATTTCCTGAAGCATCACATTCCACAATAAAGGTTTTTGTGAATTCCGGTGTAGCTATGACCGGTGCTTGGCACAGTGCCTCTTTAAAATGTTCGAAGGCCTTTGTTGCTTCTGGAGTCCATGAAAATGCATCCTTCTTCAATAATGTTGTTAGAGGTGCTGCTATTCTCCCATAATTCTTAACAAACTTGCGATAATACCCTGTCAACCCGAGAAATCCTCGCAGATGCTTTATGGATGTGGGGATTTTTCATTCCTTAATGGCTTTAATTTTTCTAGGGTCTACCTTAACTCCTTCATGAGATACAATATGACCCAGATATTCCACCTCTTGTACTCCAAAGAAACATTTGGATCTTTTTGCATATAATTGTTTCTCCTCCAATAGTTGTAGCACCCTATCAACATTTTCAACATGATCGTTCCAAGACTTGCTGTAGATTAGTATATCATCAAAAAATACTAACACAAATTTTCTAAGAAATGGTTTGAAAATGGAATTCATCAAACCTTGAAATGTTGAAGGTGCATTGGTAAGGCCAAAAGGCATGACCAAAAATTCATAATGACCCTCATGAGTTCTAAATTCTATTTTCAGAATGTCTTCAGTCTTCATTTTGATTTGATGATATCCTGAATGAAGATCCAACTTGGTGAAGTAAATTGATCCATGCAATTCATCCAGTAATTCATCAGTGATAGGAATGGGAAACTTATCTTTAATAGTGAGCTTGTTGAGGTCCCTATAATCCGAACACATGTGCCATGATCCATCCTTCTTGTTCACCAATACTACTAGAGCAGAGAAAGAACTTTGACTCAGTTGAATTATACTAGCCTCTAGCATTTCTGCAACCATACGTGCAATTTCACTCTTTTGGGCATAGGGATATCTGTACGGCTTGATGTTTGGAGGAACACTTCCTGGAATCAGATGAATAGCATGATCATGATCATGAATAGGTGGGAGACCTTTGGGAGTCTCAAATACCTTGGAATGATTGTCCAAGACTTTTTGGAGATCTGAAGAAATAGATGATTCCAATGTGGAAACATCTAGCGAACATAATTGTGCAATTACACCTCTTTGTTCCTTTTTTAGAAGCTTTGTCATACCGTTAGAGTTGATTAACTTTCCTGGTTTCCCTGCAATACCCCTTAATTCAACCTCCTTTCCTTCCACAGAAAATTTCATGAAAAGTTCTTGAAAATTAAAAGCTATTGTACCCAGGGATTGTAGCGATTAGACTCCTAGTACAACATCAACACCTCCCATTGGAATGGAAAGCATTGGGCTAGTCAATACATATTCTCCCATGGATAGCTTGATATTATGGCACTTTCCAGAGCAATTTATTGTTCCTCCATTTGTAACCATCATTTGACACTCTAGTGCTGGATATAAGAAGCAATTCAATTCTTTTGCTACCTTGCAATGAATAAAATTGTGGGTACTTCCTGAATCAATCAACACTATTACCTTTTTATTCTTGATTTGTCCTTCTATCTTGATGGTTTGATGAGTGGTAATTCCCACCAATGCATTACAAGATATGGTCGGATTCATTTCTTCTTTATCTAGGCTTTGTTCCTGGAGTATATCCTCTTCTTTTGACCTTTCTTGCTCCTTTTCTTCTTCCTCTTCCCAATCTATGTAGAATAATTTCTTCTCAGCACACTTATGACCTTTAGTGTATTTGCTATCACAACTGTAACAAAGCCATTTTGCTCTTTTTTCTTCCAATTGTTGTGGTGTCAACCTTATAGGTTGTGGAAGACTAGGGGCAACAACATTTCCATCTTTATAGTTGTGAGTGGAATGCTTCCTGGTTGCCATAATTTTGCTTTCGATTTTTCTTGCTAACCTAAATGCCTTCTCTAATTAATCAGGTTCCCAAGGCAAACATCATATTAGATATTATCCTTTAAAGACCCTATGAACACATCAATCCTATGGTCCTCTGGAATATTTTTTACCCTTATGTCCAATTTTTGGAACTCCTCAATGTGCTCCATTATTGAACCCTTTTGTTTGAGACTTATCAATTGGCTAAAAAAAATGTTGCTTTTTGTATCCCCATAATGTTTCGTCATTTCTTCCGTAAAAATTGCCCAAGCGATAATTTGTTTATGAGAGAAAAGCCATTGATACCATACAAATTGATTTGGTTCCAAATATAAAGTTGCAATATGTACCTTTTGTGTGTTTCGCACATTATTGAGATCGAAAAATTGCTCCATCTGTAATATCCATGTTGCGGGATCCTTGCAATCAAACTTCCTCATATTCATTTTTGGAATATGGTGGGTCTTCGATCCCACATTAGAGTCTATGAAATCATGATAAACATTTCTTTTTTTCGCATCATGAGTTTCCTTTACTACCTTTTCACCATTAGTAAGTATTTCTTGTAGAAAATTTGTCAAATCTGTCTTCAAATCTGCCATGTTTGTCTTCAAGTCTGCCATGTCTCTCTTCAAATTTGTCTTCAAATATATCTTCAAATCATCCATCTTAGCTTCCATGCCCTTTATCTTAGATTCCACACCATTTATCTTAGCTTCTGTTAGCTTTTGTGAGAGTGACATTTGTTACACTTGGTCTTGTAATTTTGATATATCATGTAGCATTTCTTCCTCTTCTTCATGAGTCATGCTAGAGCTTTCAGGTTGCTTACTATGTGTTTTCATTTTCTTTCCTCAGGGCATTATTTATCGTTAATAATGCTCTACTATGCCCTTTGAATTCCTTCAAAATAAAATTTCAAACCAAGCTTAAGCAAAAATTTAAAAAAATCTACACACCTTTTTTCACTTTGTAGGAGCTCGATATTGCCTCTGATTTATCTCTGTACTTTCAGATCATCTAGTTCTGAAATTGCTATCTACAGTAGCACTCTGTGTCCTCTTTCCAATGCCACCAGTCTGATCCAAATTGGATTCTCCAAGGAAGAGTTATGCGAAATCTCCCACAGTGACCTGATTATAGACTAGTTCAGTAGAGCTAACTTGTACGACGTGCCACGAGTAACTGTCTCAACCTTTGGCTCTGAAAAATAAATGCAATAAACTATAGTCCATCCTCTTTCTGTGCCTTCTCACGAAATTTCAATCAGATGCTTAGAGGGAAAGTTATGACGATTTTCCCCAAGTCCCCTGTTTGGAATGTAATTCAGGAGTCTACAAAAAGAACAACTTCCTCAAATCATATCTCCGCAAATATAGCACAAAAAGTTCTGAAATTCAGACCCGAGGTGCAATGTGATTTCTTCTCAAATGGGTTTTTTTTTAGCTTCTGAAACGTCACAAAAAAAAAGTTATAGCGAAAATTCCACGATGACCTATTTGGAGCAGCGAAACCCTAGAATCCAAAGCTCCGATACCAAATGTTATGAAACCAGCTCAAAAAAAAGATAGAAAAGATATATCAACGCCTTATAATTAAGCCTCTTTAAGGGGGAAACCTCTACATTACATAAATGAACAATTCTTGGATGATTCAAATGACAAAACCTCCTATCTATATATGAGTCTAAGGAGTCACAATATAACCCAGCCGACCTAACAATAATAATATAAAGCCACAAAAATAACAATAGAGAGATTCTATGGGGCACATTAATAACAATATGTGGACAATAGGGGCACAACAATATTAATAAGGGATACAACTACAATAGTAATGGGGTAATCACTAGTATTATAGGGACCCAACAAATGGTGTGCCCAGAAACATAAAACTAAGCAATGAAGTACATGTTGAATGGTACAAGACATGCTGGCAAAATAGAGCCAGAAAATAATACAATGTGTCCCATATACATAATGCACCTGGAAAAACATGAGCAAGGACTGAATACCATAATATCTGAGTACATGAGATATAATGGCCCTTCCCACAAAAAATGGGTGGGAGGGTGGCTAAAACAACCAAAGAAGCTATGTTGAACAGGGAAGGGCTCTGCAAAACTGAATGGATCATCTGAAGGAGACATGCATGCTAGGAACATAGTGATCGATAGGAACCAGACCCATCAAATCTAGGAAACTGCATCTGAGGCTGTAGAATAATAGGAAAGCATCTGGGTATGTGGGGAGCTACTTAAAGGGCCACCCCCTTATGAGGTCTGAAACATCTCACACACACCTGGGAATCACTAGTACAATCTGTTGCATTACTAGACCATCAAGTGTATGAATCACGAACATGAAACAACCAAGTCAAAAGTCAATAATGAGACCCTCTGCTTGATCTGAACCATCGGACAAGAATGGAAGCTCGAACCAATATACACCGCCCTCTAGGTCATTCTTCTTGAATAAATGAGCTAATGTCGACAAAATAGGGCCCACGATAGATGAGGAATGAGGATCCTGTTGAAATGTGGCAACAAGAATATTCCAATTTTAATTTGTCCTTGAATTAAAATTTGAATTTAGTCTCACCAGTTGCTTGAAAAATAATTAATTAATTCATCTTGAGTTAATTAGTTGGAGAAATTCAAGCTAGAATTTTTTGTGAAGTCATGCAATAGTTATCCCTTAAACTAAAGAAGTTATCCCTTAATTAATGAGATAAAGATGAGTTGTATTTGATTTGTAATTAGTTAGCTCAGTTAACTGAGTTAAGTCTAGTTAAATTAGTTCCAAACAGTTTGAGGAACTAATTGTGAGTTCAGTCAGTTAATGCATGCATGCATGAAACTAGTGTACTCTAGATAATTGAATATTCTCTCATAAATAACTCATGCATGTCAGTTCAGACAAAGAATCGGTTGAGATTAAAGGCAGGGACAGTGTACTATCAGTTGCAATAATTTTCCTATAAGAAAATCTTTTGCATGCAGAAGGAATTCATTCATTGAGATTTGCACAGTTTTACAGTGTGTTGGAGTAGTGTGTGAGATCGGTGTCACACAAGGTTACAGCTGAAGCACCCAGGGAAAATTTCACAAGGAAATAGGAGGCTTGGAGGACAGAGGAGAAGGCATATGAGTTTTCTATTCTGTCTATGAGCAACAGTGAGGGATTGTACTAAGAGCTAGATAGTTGTGAGAGCTAAAGCTTTGTGTAATCCTGAGATATTTCCACTTGTATGATAATACAGATAGTGGAGTTTTTATCTGAGGCTTTCCCCAGAGTATTATTATGTGTTTCATGTGTATTGATTTTATTCTTCTCTGTTATATGTGTTCTATTTGATCTTTCTCAAATCAATTAAGCGTTCGCAAGTTTGATTGTAGAAGTAGATTAAGTATTATTGCTTTAGTATATTGTATAATCAGGTTAATCTACAGTGAGAATTTCTACATGGTATCGGAGCAAAGGTGATCAGAGTTGTGAACAGTATACTGAGAAGGGAAATTCGAAGTTTGAATTTCTTGGTTGCATGTGCAAAATCGAATTCTTATCACACCTCAAAGTTCACCAATGGCGTTCAATGGCTTGAGACTCGAGTATGCTCTGGATGGCAGCTCGAATTACATAGCATGGAAGGATCGCATGGAAGCGGTATTATAAGACAATGGTTTGAAGGATTTCATTAATCAAGAAATACTCAAGTCAGTTGTATCTAATGCACAAGAATTGGCTGAATGGAAGAAGTGTGTGGCGAAGGCGAGAAGGATTCTTCTGGAGGGAGTTCGAGACCATATTGTCTGGAGTCTCCATGGGAAGGAGACTCCATTTTCAATGTGGATGACATTGAAATACCTATATCAGAACAATAGCGACTAGAGGAAACAGGCACTCAAGGATAAGCTTCGGAAAATCAAGATGGAGAAGGGCAACACTATTTCTACATATCTGAACAAGCTCACCACATGTGGAGATGAGCTTGGTAGTGTGGGAATAACGACAACCAATGATGATATGGTGAGCCTTACTCTCCTCGGTCTTCCAAAGAGTTGGAATAGCTACCAGGACTCTGTGAATGGAAGAGAGAAACTGTCAGATTGGGAACGACTGTGGTTAGATTTGATGCAGGAGGAGATCAGGAGAAGCACTAGAGATGGTTCTTCATTTAAGCATGATGATGAAGAAAATCTAGCCTTAACAAGTAAGGCAAGGAAAGGGAAAGGGAAGGCTTCCCATTCCAAATCGAATTCTTCTCATGGAGGGAAGAAGATTGACAAATCTAAAGTGACATGCTTTAATTGTCATGAGGTGGGCCATTATGCAACCAATTGTCCATTGAAGAAATCCAAGAAGGGATCCTCGAAAGGAACAGAAGGTGAGGCACTGGCCTCTCAATTTGAATTGGATTTTACCCTCATCACATGCATGGTTTCATAGATGGTGGGTTGTGTTTGGTATCTTGATAGTGGAGCCTCATTCCACATTACCAGCGATAAGAGTTTATTCAATACCTTGGAGGAGAAAAACCTCAATATGCGCATAGAGATGGGCAATGATGGAAAGTACTGTGTTTTAGGAGAAGGCACAGTTGCTTTTCAGAGGGAGCATGGAGCTCCTCTCACCCTGACTGATGTAAAGTATGTGCCTGGACTGAGGAAGAACTTGGTATCGGTCATGATGTTGGAGGACAAAGGCTACTAAGTTTTCTTTAGTAAAGGAAAGACGTTCCTGAGACACATAGCCATGGGTCAGACCAAGAGGATTGGGATTCGATTGAAGAATCTCTATAAGCAAGAGGTAGATGATTGTGTTGCATTGAGTTCAAAAGCAAAATTGGTGCAAACCCAAGACATTGGCGAGTTATGGCATAGGCAGTTGGGCCACTTGCATCATGGGGCCTTGAAGATAATGCAGCAGATTTCTACCAGACTTCCCAAAGGTAAACTTGAGCAAGTGGACACATGCAAAGGTTGTACCTTGGGAAAGTACGCCAAGTCTTCCTTTCATGATTGAGATAGTCAAGCTGAAGCAATCATGGAGCAAGTTCATACTGATGTGTGTGGACCATTCTTGATAACATCCACCTCAAAACAAAGTTATTATGTGATTTTCATTGATAATATTTCTCGTAAATGTTGTATCTATTTCATGCAGAAGAAGGATAAAACCTTCTCAAAGTTTTGTGAGTTCAAAGCTTTGGTTGAGAAAGAATCAGGGAAGAAGATCAAGGCCTTGAGAAGAGAAAATGGTGGAGAGTGTATCTCTCAAGAGTTTAAAGACTTCTGTGCAGTGGAAGGAATTAAACGACAGTTGATGGCACCTCATAACCGACAGTAGAATGGGGTGGCCGAGAGGAAGAACAGAACAATTGTGGGGGCAACTCGGGCAATTCTGCATGACCAAGGCCTACCAATTCATTTATGGGTTGAGGCATGCAACACAACGATCTATTTGTAGAATAGAAGCTTGCATCACATTATTGGGATGAAGACACTAAGGGATGCTTTCTCCGGGAAGAGACTAGATGTGGGTCACTTCAGGATCTTTGGCTCATCTTGCCATGTAACCAAGGATGCCTGGAAAAAACTTGAGCCGATAGATGAGTTGGGAATACTTGTGGGGTACACTGATACACCTCACAACTAGCAGGTGTACTTGCCTACTAGTCAGAGGACATTGGTTCTCAGAGATCTCAAGTTTGATGAGTAGAAGGCCATGCGAATTTCCCTTGAGAGGGAGCTCCAACTACAGGCTATGGAGGAACTTTTGGTTCCTAATGAGGATGAGCCTCATACTGATGTGGAGCAGCCTCATGCAGAGGTTCCAGGAGTGGAGACATCCACTCAAGTAGAGTCTTCCAGAGAGGGACGTAAGTGCACAAGAGAAGCTGATAGGTTATTGTCGAATGCGAGAGAGAATGTAGGAAAACCATCTTCTCAGCGCAGAAAGAGGAGGTCACCTGATAGGTACACTAGATACATGGCCCTTGTTGGGGAATGTATTAAGATCGAGCCATATTCCTTTGAGGAAGCAGTGCAGCAGCGGATTTAGGGTGATGTTATGATGGAGAAGTATGACTCCATAGTTTGGAACAGTGTTTGGGATGTGGTTCCAAGATCGAAGAACAAGTCAGTTGTGAGTTCCCATTGGCTTTACAAGTTAAAGCAAGCTACTGGTGGTAGTGTGGAGAAACATAAGGCAAGATTTGTTGCCCATGGTTTCTCACAGGTTGAGGGGATCGACTATGATGAGACTTTTGATCCTGTAGAAAGGTACTCATCTATCAGATCGATGTTGGCACTATCAACATAGATGAGTTGGAAAATCCATCAGATGGATGTGAAGACTGCATTCCTCAATGGAAAGATTGAGGAATAGGTGTACATAGAGAAACTGGAAGGTTTTTAGACCTTCGATCGTGATTCGCATGTGTGCCGACTCAAGAGAGATTTGTACGGGCTGAAGCAAGCACCTCGTGCTTAGTACACCAGGATCGACAACTACTTCACTGGGTTGGGCTTCATAAAGAATGAAGCAGATGCAAACATGTACCACATTATGGTAAAAGGTAAGAAGTTTATCATTGTTCTTTATGTTGATGATCTCATATTGATAGGTGATGATCAGTTGATCATGTCTTGCAAGGAGGACCTTGTAAGAGAATTCAAGATGAAAGACATGGGTCTCATGCACTACTTCCTTAATATGGAAGTGTGGTAGAAGGATGGGGAGTTGTTTGTGTCTCAAGGCAAGTATGCCAATGAGATACTCAGGAGATTCCACATGGAGAAGTGCAAGCCCATGCCGACTCCTCTAGCAGGTAAATGGAGGAAGGAGGATGCTACTTCAGGAGAAGTAGTAGAAGCTACTGTGTATCGGCAGCTTGTGGGTTCACTGATGTACTTAGTGAACACATGACCAGATTTGTGCTATGCGATGAACCAGTTGATTCAAGCTATGCTTCAGCCTACCAAGATGTTTTGGAAGGTAGCTAAGCATGTTTTGAGATACCTTAAAGGCACATCTCAGTATAGATTATGGTTTAACAGATATACATTGTGCAGGGAGTGTTGGGTCCCTATAGTACTAGTGATTACCCCATTACCATTGTAGTTATACCCCTTATTTATATTGTTGTGCCCCTATTACCCCCATGTTGTTATTTCTGTGCCCCATATAATCCCTCTATTGTTATTTTTGTGGCTTTATATTATTATTGTTAGGTCGGCTGGATTATATTGTGACTCCTTAGACTCCTACATATAGAAAGGAGGTTTTGTCATTTGTATCATCAAAGAATTGTTCATTTATGTAATGTAAAGGAGGTTGCCCCATTGAAGAGGCTGAATTCTAAGGCGTTGATCCATCTTTTCTATCTTTTCTTGAGCTGGCTTCATAACATTTGGTATCAAAGCTTTGGATTCTAGAGTTTCGCTGCTCCAAACAGGTCATCGTGGAATTTTCGTTATAACTTTTTTTTTTTTCTGTGACGTTTCAGAAGTCGCAAAAAAACCCATTTGAGAAGAAATCACGCTAAACCTTGGGTCCAAATTTCAGAGCTTTTCACGCGATATTTGCGGAGATATGATCTGAGGAAGTTGGTCTTTTTGCAGACTCCTGAATTACATTCAAAACAGGTGAGCTGGGGAAAATCGTCATAACTTTCTCTCTGGGGATTGGATTGAAAATTCATAAGAAGGTACAAAAAGAGGATGGAATTTAGTTTCTTGTATGTGTGGTTCAGATTCAAAGGTTGAAACAGTGACTCGTGGCACGTCATACAAGTTCGCTCTACTGAACTAGTCTAAAAGCAAGTCACTGTGGGAGATTTCACATAACTCTTCCTTGGAGAATCCAATTCGGGTCAAACTTGTGGCATTGGAAAGAGGATGCGGAAGGCTACTACAGGTCGCAATTTAAGAACTGGATGATCTAAAATTACAAAGATACATCAAATTCAATATCAGGCTTCTATAAAGTGAAAAAACGTGTGTAGTTTTTTTTTAAATTTTTGTGTAAGCTTGGTTTAACGGAATTCAAAGGGCATAGTAATGCATTATTATCGATAACTGATGCCCCGAGGAAAGAAAATGTAAAAACCTAGTAAGGAACCTGAAAGCTTGAGCATGACTCATGAAGAAGAGGAAGAAATGCTACATGATATATCAAAATTACAAGAACAAGTGCAACAAATGTCACGCTCACAAAAGCTAAGATAAGTGGCATGGAATCTAAGATAAATGGCATGGAATCTAAGATAAATGGCATGGAAGCTAAGATGGATGATTTGAAGACAGATTTGAGGACAGATTTGAAGACAGACATGACAGATTTGAAGACAGATTTGACAATTTTTCTACAAGAAATACTTACTAATGGTGAAAAGGTTGTAAAGGAAACTCATGATGTGAACAAAAGTAATGTTAATCATGATTCCATAGATGCTAATTTGGATTTAAGACCCACCATATTCCAAAAATCGATATGAGGAAGTTTGATGGCAAGGATCCCGCCACATGGATATTACAGATGGAGCAGTTCTTCGATCTCAATAATGTGCAAAGCACACAAAAGGTACGTATGGAAACTGTATATTTTGAACCAAATCAGTTTGTATGGTATCAATGGCCTTGCTCTCGTAAAAAATTTATCACTTGGGCAATTTTTACGGAAGAATTGATAGCACATTATGAAGATACAAAAAGCAACACTTTATTTAGCCAATTGATAAGTCTCAAACAAAAGGGTTCAATCATGGAGCACATTGAGGAGTTCCAAAAATTGAACATAAGGGTAAAAGATATTCCAGAGGAGCATAGGATTGATGTGTTCATAGGGTCTTTAAAGGATAATATCCAACATGATGTTCGCCTTTGGGAACCTGATTCATTAGAGAAGGCATTCAGTTTAGCAAGAAAAATGGAAAGAAAAATTATGGCAACCAAGAAGCATACCACTCACAACTATAAAGACGGAAGTGCTGTTGCCCCTAGTCTTCCACAACCTATAAGGTTGACACCACAACAATTGGAAGAAAAAAGAGAAAAATGGCTTTGTTACAGTTGTGATAGCAAATACACTAAAGGTCATAAGTGTGTTGAGAAGAAATTATTCTACATAGATTGTGAAGAGGAAGAAGAAAAGGAGCAAGAAAGGTCAAAAGAAGAAGATATACTCCAGGAACAAAGCCTAGATGAAGAACAAATAAATCCGACCATATCTTGTAATGCATTGGTGGGAATTACCACTCCTCAAACCATCAAGATAGAAGGACAAATAAAGAAGAAAAAGGTAATAGTGTTGATTGATTCAGGAAGAACCCACAATTTTATTCATTGTAGGGTAGCAAAAGAATTGAATTGCTTCTTATATCCAGCACTAGAGTGTCAAGTGATGATTGCAAATGGAGGAACAATAAATTTCTCTGGAAGGTGCCATAATATCAAGCTATCCATGGGAGAATATGTATTGACTAGCCCAATGCTTTCCATTCCAATGGGAGGTGTTGATGTGGTACTAGGAGTCCAATGACTACAATCCTTAGGTACAATAGCTTTTAATTTTCAAGAACTTTTCATCAAATTTTCTACGGAAGGAAAGGAAGTTGAATTAAGGGGTATTGTAGGGAAACCAGGAAAGATAATCAGCTCTAATGGTATGACAAAGCTTCTAAAAAAGGAGCAAAGAGGTGTAATTGCACAATTATATTCGCTAGATGTTTCCACATCGAAATCATCTATTTCTCCAGATCTCCCAAAAGTCCTGGACAATCATTCCAAGGTATTTGAGACTCCCAAAGGTCTCCCACCTATGCGTGATCATGATCATGCTATTCATCTGATTCCAGGAAGTGTTCCTCCAAACATCAGGCCGTACAGATATCCCTATGTCCAAAAAAGTGAAATTAAACGTATGGTTGCAGAAATGCTAGAGGCTGGTATAATTCAACCAAGTCAAAGTTCTTTCTCTGCTCCAGTAGTATTGGTGCACAAGAAGGATGGATCATG
The DNA here is from genome assembly GCA_031772625.1 of Pinus tabuliformis. Taxonomy (NCBI): domain Eukaryota; kingdom Viridiplantae; phylum Streptophyta; class Pinopsida; order Pinales; family Pinaceae; genus Pinus; species Pinus tabuliformis. The sequence goes on along the minus strand of CM062813.1, from coordinate 1,145,465,007 downwards.
GCGCATGTGTCCAGATTATAGGAGCTCAACAAGCTCACTATTAAAGATAAGTTCCCCATTTCTGTCATTGATGAATTACTGGATGAATTGCATGGATCAATTTACTTTACCAGGTTCGATATTCATTCGAGATATCATCAAATCAGAATGAAGATTGGAGACATTCCGAAAACGGCATTTAGAACTCATGAGGGTCATTATGAATTTTTGGTCATGCCTTTTGGCCTTACTAATGCACCTTCAACATTTCAAGGTTTGATGAATTCAATTGTCAAACCATTCCTTAGAAAATTTGTGTTAGTATTTTTTTATGATATACTAATCTACAACAAGTCTTGGAAGGATCATGTTGAACATGTTGACAGGGTGCTACAACTATTCGAGGAGAAACAATTATATGCAAAAAGATCCAAATGTTTCTTTGGAGTCCAGGAGGTGGAATATTTGGGTCATATTGTATCTCATGAAGGAGTTAAGGTAGACCCTAGCAAAATTAAAGCCATTAAGGAATGGAAAATCCCTACATCCATAAAGCATCTGCGAGGATTTCTTGGGTTGACAGGGTATTATCGCAAGTTTGTTAAGAATTATGGGAGAATAGCAGCACCTCTAACAACATTATTGAAGAAAGATGCATTTTCATGGACTCTGGAAGCAACAAAGGCCTTTGAACATCTTAAAGAGGAAATGTGCCAAGCACCGGTCATAGCTACACTGGACTTCACAAAAACCTTTATTGTGGAATGTGATGCTTCAGGAAATGGAATTGGTGTTGTTCTAATGCAAGATGAAAGACCCATTGCTTTTGAAAGTCATCCAATCAAGGGAAAGTTTTTAAGCAAAGCTATTTATGAGAAGGAAATGTTGGCAATACTCCATGCACTTAAGAAATGGCGACCCTACCTAATGGGAAGACACTTCAAGGTAAAAATGGATCATGATAGCCTTAAATACTTTTTAGAACAAAGATTATCCTCTGAAGAGCAACAAAAGTGGGTCACAAAGATGTTGGGTTATGACTTTTTAATCATCTACAAAAAAGGGAAGAAAAATGTGGTGGTAGATGCACTCTCAAGAAAGGATGAGGGTGTGGAAGCATTGTTGTGCGCCATTTCTATTATCCAACCAGATTGGATAAACAAAGCAAGGGAGGAATGGAAGAATGATGAAGAAGTGTGGGCACTTATTTGAAAGCTACAACAAGATTCCAGTACGTCTGATACATTTATATGACAAAATGATTCATTATGGTACAAAGATCGCTTATACCTCTGTAAGAATTCCTAGCTAAAACAAAAGATTCATATGGAATTGCATTGCACACTTCTCCCTTAGGAGGGCACTCGGGATTTTTAAAAACTTACCACAGGGTTAAGAAGGAATTTTTTTTGGGATGGCCTTAAATCAGATATTCAAAAGTTTGTGGCGGAATGTTTGGTTTGCCAAAAAAATAAAGTTGAAACAATTAAGACACCGGGTCTATTACAACATTTATCCATTCCAAGCCAACGTTGGGAGGAGGTTTCAATGGATTTTATCACAGGTTTACCCAATTATGAGGGAAAGAGTGTCATCATGGTGGTAGTTGACAGACTTACCAAGTATGCACATTTTTGTGCATTATTACATCCATTTAAAGCCAGTACAGTTTCTACTGCATTTATGGAAACAATTCAAAAGCTACATGGAAACCCAAAGATTATTGTAAGTGACAGAGATCCCATTTTCACTGGAAATTTTGCGACAGAATTATTTTCTTGTCTTGGTACTCAGTTAGCTCATAGCTCATCTTATCATCCTCAATCTGATGGGCAAACGAAGATAGTAAACAAATGTTTGGAAGTATATCTTCGTTGCTTTGTATCTGATAAACAGACACAATGGGTCAAATGGTTGCCTCTGGCTGAATGGTGGTATAACACGTCCTTCCATACAGCAACAAAAATGACCCCATTTATGGAACTTTATGGGTATCAACCACCATCCATCACATCATATTTAAGAGAAAATTCTAAGGTTCAGGCAGTGGAACATCACATCGAACATCAACAACAAGTCCTCCAACTCTTAAAGGATAACCTCGTGTTGGCACAAAATAGAATGAAACAACAGGCAGATCAACATCGCGGTGAAAGAAGTTTTGATGTAGGTGATTGGGTATTCCTACGGCTACAACCATATAAGAAAATGTCCCTAAAGCAAGATAAGAAGGATAATAAATTATCACCAAAGTATTATGGTCCGTACAAGGTGTTGCAAAAGATTGGTACTATGGCATACAAATTGGAGCTTCCTGCAGCTTCTCGATTGCACCCAGTTTTCCATGTTTCATGTTTAAAGAAGGATATAGGTGACAAGCTACCAGTGCAAACAATATTGCCAGAACTTGATGAGGAAGGAAAAATTATATTGGAACCAGAAGCAGTCACAGAAGCAAGAACTCGACAACTACGAAATCGAGCAATTTCAGAGTATCTTATCAAGTGGAAGAACTTATCCGCTGAAGATTCCACATGGGAAGATGAGAATTTTATGTAGAAGTATCCAAAACTACTCAAGCGTTGAGGACAACACTTTTTTGAAGGAGAGGGGCATGTTGGGTCCCTATACTACTAGTGATTACCCCATTACTATTGTAGTTATACCCCTTATTTATATTGTTGTGCCCCTATTACCCCCATGTTGTTATTTCTGTGCCCCATAGAATCCCTCTATTGTTATTTTTGTGGCTTTATATTATTATTGTTAGGTCGGCTGGATTATATTGTGACTCCTTAGACTCCTATTGATCTAGGTGGATATTGGTGGCCACCTGCCAAGTCCACTTGGACCCCCATCATTGTCTTTCTCAGCATTTTCAGTTTCCTTAATTGTAGCACAACTTACTATTTTTAGCAGTCTTTCGGGTCCTAAACTTCCGGAGCCATTTTGAGGCCCTAAACGACGTTTTTTGGGGAATCTGGGGGCAACATGGGTCGTTCCAACAATGATAGTGCTCGGATAGATCTTTCTAATGAGCTATTGTATGCGTCAAACGGAGATCATATGCCAAAGTTACGACCCCGGGAAGTTGATGTACCAATTTACCCCAAATGGGGCCCACAGTTTGGTGTTTCATCTCCTAGGGTTAGGTTTTGGAATGTTAAGGGTTTTTAAATTGTTTCTCAACAATAAATAGGCCTTCGAGCCTCATTGTAAGATAGTTCAGAGGCATGTAGCCATCACATCTCTTCTCAGAGATAAGCTACCATCGCCCTAGCTGGTTTATTTCCATTTCTGGTTGTAAGCATATTTCAGTATTTTCCATTAATGAAATGAAGTATTATTTCCGCTGCATCTTTGTGTATATGGTTATCTCTATAATTTGTTGCGTTCCTGTTTAAATCCGGATCAGTGGTATCAGAGCGGTCTGCTTTTTCTCTGTTTTTCTTTGCATGTCCCCAACAAGGTCGGGATATAAAGAGTTAGGGCTTGAACTGGTTGAACCTTTGCAAGACCAGCCTCGCAAATCCCGACGGCCTCCCATGGCGGATGAGAAGAAAGACGAGGGGGCAGGAGATCCCATCAAAATCTTGCTCGAAGAAGCCCTCGAGCGACAACGGAATGCAATGATGGAAAGCTTTGCCCATATCCTTCAGCGGCTACCCAGAAGCGGTGCATCGGCTCCCAGCAGCTCCTCTGGAAATGCCACACCCTTTAAGGTACAAGTTAATTTTGAAATCCCCATATTCGAGGGTCAGATAGATGCCGATGCCGTAGATAAATGGTTAAATCTGCTAGAGGGTTATTTTTCTGTTCATGAATTTTCGAGTCGAGAAAAGATTGTTTTTGCTCTTCTCAAAGCAGCCCCCCACGTCAAGGACTGGTGGGAAACCTACTGCGAGCAGAAGGATGAAAGTGCTGGCTCACTATTTTCAGCCGCACCCACCTGGGATTCGTTCCGGGATGCCATCAAGGAGCAGTACTACCCTGTCGGAAGCTATGAGGATAAATACATAAAGTGGAACACGCTGCGGCAGGGAAGGGACCAAGACGTGCCGGAGTTCACCAATATTTTCCATACCCTTCGCACAAAGTTGGGTATCAAGGATTCGGAGCAACATTTGATACTCAAATACCGTGGCTGCCTGCACAAGTACATCCAGGAAGAAATACAATTCCTAAACATCCCCTCGCTCGGCGCAGCATACCGATATGCCGTCAAGGTCGAACAAAAGTTTAAACAAAAGAAGCGAGACTTTGGTTCTGCGAATCCAAAGCAGGGGAAAGGTGCCCCTAAACCACAGAACAAAGGACAGAGCCAAGGCGGGACAGCCCAAGACAACCAGTCGAAGCTGCAAGCAAAGAACAACGCCGCGAAGCCGAGAAAGGACACTGGAAAATGGTGCGAGTTCCATAAGAGCTCCACTCACAACACGAGTGAGTGTTGGGCCAAGAAGTCACTGGTGGCTGAGCTAAAGGTTTCATAATCAGATGCATGTTCCGACTCTGAGTCAGAACCTGATAAGGGGTATGAAAAAGGGAAGCAGATCATTGATGTGGATCCCAGCGCCACTATTGCTACCGCAAAGATCCAGAAAAATGAACCTGAAGATCCAGAGGAGGAGGAGCGTCTCTTCCACTCCCAGATGTGGGTAAAGGGCTCCCCGATACAGTTCATTCTTGATAGCGGGAGTCAAAAGAACCTCATTTCGGCAGAGGTCATGAAGCGGTTGGGCTTACCAACCACAGCACATCCATAACCATACACCATTGGGTGGCTTCACCAAGGGCGAGATCTTCGCGTGAGTCAGCAGTGTCACCTTCCATACAACATCAAGCCCTTCACGGATGAGGTATTGTGTGACATTGCTCCCCTTGAAGTTTGTGATGTATTACTAGGACAACCATACTTGTGGAAGCGACATGCTGTGTATGAATCAAGGCCCCGTGCTGTTATTATTACATTGGGAAATAAGTTGTTCAGGATACCAGAGGTAGCACCACCTGCCGCCATCTCTTTGATTACTGCAAAACAATGCAGTAAGATCATTTCCAAAACCAAGAAATTTGTTTTCCAGATGATACGCCCTCAAGGGAAGAAGAAGACAGTGGTCGCGGCCTCCAAACGGGGTCCCTCTGCACGACAGCTACAGATGGACAAGATTGTGGAGGAGTACGAAGACATCTTCACCTCCCCGGCAGGGGTTCCTCTGCACTGTCAAGTCAAGCACTCCATCGATCTGACCCCAGGTGCGCCGCTACCCAATGGACCAATTTATCGGCGCTCCGTTCTGGAGAACAATGAAAACAAGAGGCAGATTCAGGAGCTCCTGCAGAAAGGTCACATCCGTCCGAGTTCATCGCCCTGTGGGAGCCCGATCGTGTTGGTACAGAAGAAGGATGGGACGTGGAGACTCTGTATTGACTATCGGGCGCTGAACAAGATCACTGCCCGTAATAGGTACCCGATCCCGCGGATTGATGACCTCCTAGACCAACTAAAGGGGGCGAAATATTTCAGCAAGATCGATCTGAAGTCAGGATATCACCAGGTACCAATCGAACCCTCAGATGTGTGGAAGACTACCTTCAAATCCAAGGAGGGCCTCTTCGAATGGTTGGTCATGCCTTTCGGATTGACGAATGCTCCTGCAACCTTTATGAGGCTAATGGATGACATCTTGCGGCCATTCACCAACTCCTTTGTAGTAGTATACTTGGATGACATTCTGATCTTCAGCCAGAGTTGGGAAGAGCACCTCCACCACATCCGACAGGTTCTCCAAACACTGCGGCAACACAAGCTATGTGCCAATTTGGAGAAATGCACTTTTGGCATGACCCAGGTTCAGTATCTGGGATACATCATTGATGAACAGGGGGTGCATGTCGATCCAGCCAAGGTCCAAGTCATTCGGGATTGGCCCTCTCCAACCACTCTAACAGAGCTCCGCAGCTTTCTAGGTCTTGCCAACTTCTACCGCAGGTTTGTGCTGGGGTTTTCTCATATTTCTTGGCCCTTGAGTCAAGTCGCCAAGGGAGGGGCGAAAGCAAAATTCTTTTGGTCTGAATCTCAACAGAAGGCATTCAGGGAGTTGAAGGATCGCCTCTGCACGGCACCAGTGCTCGCGTTACCAGATTTACAACAACCATTTGAGGTCGAGACAGATGCCTCTGACTATGCTATTGGGGCAGTCCTTACCCAACATGGACATCCAGTGGCATATCACAGTGAAACGCTTTCAGACACAGTCCGGAAGTACCCCACTTATGATAAAGAGATGTATTGCATTGTACAGGCCTGCCGACAATGGAAGCATTACATTTTGGGGAAGGAAACGATCATCCACACAGACCACCGACCCTACAGTTCATACAGACCCAAGGGAAATTGCAGAATGATCGCCATCAGAAGTGGTCTACATACCTACAACAGTTTCACTTGAATATCAAGTATAAAAAGGGCAGCACCAATAATGTTGCAGATTGCCTCAGTCGACCACCGATCATGGCGCTGACCACCGTGCTCAACTCTTGTGGGCACGAGACTTCTGAATGGCCACTTCTCTACAAAAGCGACCCAGAATTCGGCCACACATACCAGACACTCTTGGAGGGTTGGCAGGTTGCAGATTTTCACCTCCAGGATGCCCTATTATGCCACCTCGGTCACCTTTGTGTTCCTTCAAGCGAGCGTGCCAAGATGATTTGGGAAGCACACTACAGTCGGGCTGCTGGGCACTTCGGGGTCGAGAAAACAGTGGCGGTACTGCAAAATTATTTCTATTGGCCGAATCTTCGACAGGATGTTGGGAAGTACATCTGATCATGTACTGCCTGTGCCATTGCCAAACCGACCATTAAGAAGCACGGCCTCTATACCCCGTTGCCTACCCCTAGTCGACCTTGGGAATCCATCTCCATGGATTACATGTCAGGCCTTCCTTCCACTAAGCATGGAAATGACTGTGTTTTCGTGGTCGTCGACAGGTTCTCAAAGATGGCCATTATGATGGCCTGCAAAAAGAATATCACAGCAGAAGCCACTGCTAAACTCTTCTTTGAACGAGTGTGGGTGCACTTTGGGATCCCACAGTCTATCATCTCAAATCGGGACAGGCGGTTTCTCAGCACATTTTGGTCCAGTCTCTGGTCAATGCTGGACACCAAACTCACGAAGTCCACAGCCTTCCATCCTCAAACTGATGGCCAGACAGAGGTTGTCAATAGGATGATTGTGCACATTCTGCGCATGTAAAACTCAAAGCATCCACGCACATGGGACGAGAGCCTCCCCTATGTTCAGCACAGCTACAACCGAGCTCTTCACAGCTCCACTGGCCATAGCCCTTTTCAGGTGGGTTTGGGATTCCAGCTACTATGCCCCATTGATGTGGCCATGCCACTTGCAGCTACTCACATGAATTCAGCTCATGTCCAGTCCGAAACAGATAAGGCCACCAGCTTCATTGAGTGCATCCAACATATTCGCCAACAGGTCCATGACATTCTTGAGAAATCAAATGCCAAGTACAAGCAGCGACATGATCAACATCGGGTGCCACACAAGTCTTAGGTGGGCGACAAAGTCTGGTTGCATTTGCAAAAGGAACGCCTTACTGGAGCCTACCGGAAATTGAGACCACTCCGATATGGTCCTTACACCATTACTAAGGCTATGGGAGACAATGCATTTGAGCTCAGCATTCCCCCATTCCTTGGCCTGCACCCAGTGTTCAATGTGGACCGCCTTCGGCCATACTTTCCACCATTGCTAGACACATCCGACATTGCAGAACAGCTCAAACCCACAGAATTAAATCCAGATTGCATGGAACAAGCTGCAACTGATCGAATCATGGACACACAGATCAAGAACACTCGCCAACAGAATATCCAACTGTATCGAGTGGTCAAAGCAGGCCAACTCCTTCAGCAGGGCAAGTGGCTCACCAGGGAACAAGTTCAGCAGAAGTTTCCTCATCTCATGGAGGAGCTCAACGCAATGGGGACCATTGCTTCCTAAGGGGGGAGGAATGATCCACGTGGATATTGGTGGCCACCTGCCAAGTCCACCTGGACCCCCATCATTGTCTTTCTCAGCATTTTTAGTTTCCTTAATTGTAGCACAACTTACTATTTTTAGCAGTCTTTCGGGTCCTGAACTTCCGGAGCCGTTTTGAGGCCCTAAACGACGTTTTTTGGGGAATCCGGGGGCAACATGGGTCCATGGAATGGACCGATGTTGCCCGTTCCAACAATCATGGACCCATGTTGCCCGTTCCAACAATGATAGTGCTCAGATAGATCTTTCTAATGAGTTATTGTACGCGTCAAACGGAGATCATATGCCAAAATTACGACCCCGGGAAGTTGATGTACCAATTTACCCCAAACGGGGCCCACAGTTTGGCGTTTCATCTCATAGGGTTAGGTTTTGGAATGTTAAGGGTTTTTCCATTGTTTCTCAACAATAAATAGGCCTTTGAGCCTCATTGTAAGACAGTTCAGAGGCATGTAGCCATCACATCTCTTCTCAGAGATAAGCTACCATCGCCCTAGCTGGTTTATTTCCATTTCTGGTTGTAAGCACATTTCAGTATTTTCCATTAATGAAATGAAGTATTATTTCCGTTGCATCTTTATGTATATGGTTATCTCTGTAATTTGTTGCGTTCCTGTTTAAATCCGGATCACCTATATATAGAAAGGAGGTTTTGTCATTTGTATCATCAAAGAATTGTTCATTTATGTAATGTAAAGGAGGCTACCCCCTCGAAGAGGCTGAATTCTAAGGCATTGATCTATCTTTTCTATCTTTTCTTGAGCTGGTTTCATAACAGGGAGTCCATCAGATTAGAAGAGCACATCACGAGGAATTTTCAACCTTGGGTCAGCTACAATTTCTTGGTACTGCAGGAAATAGAGGTCAGTTGCACTCAGCTCAGCAGAGGCTGAATACATGGCTACGAGTCAGGCAGCATGTGAGGCCATTTGGATGTAGAAAATTCTAGTTGGTTTGTTTGATCAGAGGATGGATCCAATTGTGATCTATTGTGATAATCAGAGTTGTATCAAACTCTTTGAGAATCCAGTATTTCATGACAGGTCCAAGCATATCGACATTCAGTATCATCATCTCAGAGACTGTGTGGCGAGGAGGATCATGTTGTTGCAATATATTTTAACCAAGGAGCAAGAAACTGACCTTTTGACTAAGGCATTATCAAAGTGTAAATTAGAGTTCCATAGAGAGATGATCGAGGTGGCAGATAATCCCTTTCTTGTTGAGAGGGAGTGTTGAAATGTGGCAACAAGAATATTCCAATTTTAATTTGTCCTTGAATTAAAATTGAGAATCAAAATTCTAATTCGGTCTCACCAGCTGTTTGAAAAATAATTAATTAATTCATCTTGAGTTAATTAGTTGGAGAAATTCAAGCTATAAGTTTTTGTAAATTCATGCAACAGTTATCCCTTAAATTAAGGAAGTTATCCCTTAATTAAGGAGATAAGGATGAGGTGTATTTGAGTTGTAATTAGTTAGCTCAGTTAACTGAGTTAAGTCCAGTTAAATTAGTTCCAAACAGATTGAGGAACTGATTGTGAGTTTAGTCAGTTAATGCATGCAAGCATGAAACCAGTGTACTCCAGATAACTAAATATTCTCTCATAAATAACTCATGCATGTCATTTCAGACAAAGACCCAATTGAGATTAAAGGCAAGGACAGTGTACTATCAGTTGCAAGAATTTTCCTATAAGAAAATATCTTTCATGCAGAAGGAATTCATTCCTTGAGATTTGCGTAGTTTTACAGTGTGTTGGAGAAGTGTGTGAGATCAGTGTCACACAAGGTTACAGCTAGAGCACCCAGGGAAAACTGTGCAAGGAAATAGGAGGCTTGGAGGATAGAGGAGAAGGCATATGAGTTGTCTATTATGTCTATGAGCAGTAGTGAGGGATTGTACTGAGAGCTAGATAGCTGTGAGAGCTAAAGCTTTGTGTAATCCTGAGATATTTCCACTTGTATGATAATACAGATAGCGGGGTTTTTAGTTGAGGCTTTCCCAAGAGTATTCTTCCGTGTTTCATGTGTATTGATTCTTCTTCTCTGTTACATGTGTTATGTTTGATCTTGCTAAAATCGATTAAGCTTCCACAAGTTTGATTGTAGAAGTAGATTAAGTATTATTGCTTTAGTATATTGCATAATTAGGTTAATCTATAGTGAGAATTTCTATAGATCCTGTTAGGTTCCTATACGAATAGGAGTCATAATTTTGAATGACTAAGGTTATGCCTTGTAATATTGTACATACCTTTGCTTTCTGCAAATTTTTTCCATATTAAAAAATTAAAAAATGTAAAGAGGGTATGTCCTAAAAGAAATATCAAAGGACAAAAAGAATAAGAGAAGGCCAAAAAATGGAAATATATGAACCCCTAAAATAAAAAGATACCATGAAAGTATGCAAGTCTAAATGCCACTACTATTTACTTGTATGCATAATAATGATTGTGTGCAGCTTGTTATTCATGCCACAATCCATGGTAAACAAACTGTTTAATCTTGATTATATCATGCTTTGAATTTTATGTTTATAATTAGAGAATAAAATTTGACCAAACAGTTTAATCTTGGCAGATCAGTAGATAGGTAGGGAAATAAATGGAGCTCATAAGCTTAATTTGAGCCCTTGGAAGACATAAGGTTAGAAGTAGATAGTTTTTTTTATAAAAGAAAAAGTATGATAAGGGTTTTTAGGCTAAATGCACCCAAATAAATGAAGAAAAAATGTTAGGGTAAGTAAATGGGTAAGTAGAAGAAAGGTTGTTGAAGTATAAAGTTGATTGGATCAAAACACATGCATCATTCTTAGACACATATTTCAATATGTATGATCAATTATGGAAGCAAAAACAAAGGTTTGCAAGTTAATCTGATTAAATCCCCCTCATTCATTTTTCCCCTTAATTACTAATTTCCTATCCACAAGTATGTTCTAGTACTTTAAATCCTTCAAGTCAAAGAGGCTCAAAGCATTTCTCTAACTTTTGGTGGGACCAGACCCTCGACTTAATGACTTATGGACATCAAGTGTTAGAATCCCCTTCATAAAATTCATCCCCCTTCACTATCCTAATAAAACCCTTTTCCTAAGGTTAAACTTCATTTGCCTAGGAAAATTAAAGCAACCCCATGTTAAATCCCTTTTCTTTCAAAAAACTCACAAAAAAATTTTGTCCTAAGTATAAAGCGTATGCATAAACATTACCTTTTTACTTAGGGGTATATCCACTCTGCTCATCACATTTCATATTAATTTTTGATATAATTATGTTAATCCCGATATACCTTTTCCCATATATTAATTAAATCCCTTATATAAATATCCCAACCCTTAATTTAATTATAAACTAAAGTTAACCCCCTACTTCATACCCCCAACAAAATTTGCTTAACTTACCAGTTTTCGGTAATGTTTGGGTTAATCCCATCATTAAACCCCTCCCGATCAATTAATCCCCTCATTAACTTTGAAAAATTCCCAAACCGCCAAGTATTAAAGCCCTAGGACACCCCACCCCACGACACCTCAGTTCATTTCATTCGTGCACCTTCTTCACCCGACTACTATCCAATCATTATCGCCTACATCTAACAGTCCATCTCCATATCAGATCCACCCGATGCTCGATCTTTATCTGTCCAATAAGGCAGTTTTACCCCGAACCCCATATGTTACGTGTCAAGCGTGGAGGTAGATCGGGTGACCCATCCAAAATACCACTTCCTTCATAAAAATGGTACGATGGCCTGGGAAACCACCTCCATTCTCAACCTGATAAACCACCTACTATTCATTCATAACATTTCCCACCAAAAGTGACTGTTGCTTAATAAAAAGGCCGAGAAGTTCTTTTTGTCTTTTTTCGCTCGAGCTCTTTGAAAACCTCTGCAAACCAGTGCGACACCTGCAAACCTGAAAACTACCTATTAACCCCATTTCAGTCCTCAAAGAAGCTAAGAGACCACCTTCAAAGCTCTTAGAGCCCTTTCAACCTTTTTCCATCGTCCAGAATACCAGTTTGAAGATAATTCACCTAAACTCCAGGTATTTGTGAACGAATTACTAGACGCCCTTCCAAAATTTGAAAACCTTCACTCTTAAAGTGTGTTAATTAAGTAAAATTAATTGAAAAATACTTTCAAGTTAACACCACATACCCAAGCCCTTCTCAAAGTTTCCAAATTGCCTTCCAACCCTTTGATACAACCCTACCCTATCAAATTCAAATCCACAAGAACTGAATTATGGCTGCCCCTGTTGCCATGGATGTTAGACCTATTACAACTCCCCATTTGGACCTAGACCACCTCCCCCTGGCGGACCGGGATTTTCAAATCAGAGACACAAGTGCATATGAGGTCCTTCTCAAACTTCATTGTTTGAGTAGGGACAGATATCTGAACCATTCTGATGACATTGGTCTTTGGGAATCCAATTTTCCCAAATACCAATTTCCCCAAGTACATGTTTTTCCTGAAATTGTCCATATGTGCCATGCCTGTTACATTCCCATCTAGAGAGCTATAATGTCCCCTAACTAGAAAGTTTTTTTACCATCACAACTGAATCAATCAATGAGATGTTATAAGTCCAACCAGGTCCAAACCTGACCCCACTCTTAATTGGAGATTTGTTAGACTAGTACGCCAAGTTGAGTCCATCAAAACTGGCCCAATTGTTCCAAAATTTCTTTGTAGAAGAGCAACACATTCCCAAAGATGCCCCTCCATATGTTTCTTCCATTTTCTCTAAAAGAGGAAAGCATATTGTGACTATGATATCATGTGTTTTGGGTTGTACCACTGATGAATTTTTTGATGAGCTCATCCTGGCCTTCATGTCCATTTTCAGCCCAGGAAAGCCTCCTACTACTATATACAACTATGCCCAGTTCATTGTTGAGAGGATGAATGACCAGTTTACCAGAATGCACAATGAGAGAGTATTCAAATACGCATATGTACTATACCATATGTTTTTGTATTATCAGTTAGACAAATTTCCTTTCACCCTCCAAAAGCTTGATACTAGATGCCAACCCAAGTCTGTCATATTTTGGACACCATTGTTCCACAAGTATTCCTCACCATACACCTATACATACTTCATTGACTCTTTTGTCCATCGAGTCATGACTATGCTGACAAGAAGTCCTCCACCCAGAACAAGTCAAGAGATCAAAAGAGTCATTCAATTGTCTAAGCAAATTAAGGTGGGAGATTGGTACCTGTACCAAAATGTTATAGATCTGATATGAAAATATAAGACAATGAAAATAAACCCAAGAAATAACAAGATCTGAATATAGATAGAAATGATTCACTTTATTGATCAAACCCTTAAGGTAGGGCAACACCATATATTCACTCCTTAAGGAAGGAGAACACTCCACAAGCCATATGCATGTTCATACAATAATCCTTCACACCCCTCAATGTGGAGTCTCTAGCCTCTTTATAGGCATCATACATACAATACCATGGGTCATTACCATGGTTCCCTCAATACCATCTATCTAATACCATGGGCCCATTACATTATTACTAACTACTTGTGGCCCCTTAAATGATATGGGTTAACCACCTTATTTATTACTATGGCCCATCCCATTATTACATTATTCCCTTGGATACCTCCCTTTGTACCCCATGTTATCCCCCTAGGTATATAACATTCCACCCACCTTAACATGTTTCGTCCCCGAAACATGAGAAGAACACAAATAATAAGATCTACTCAAAAGAGTAGTCCACTGGTACCATGCATGTGCATCTAGCCATCCAAGAGATAGGTGAACCCTCGATCTTGTTGGTGCCTCGCTCGCTTGAGATGGAAGTTGACCGTGGTAGCTCTTCTGTGTTGATGTGTAGTAGGTGGATCTTCTCTCCTCTCTATCTGTCATGCGGGGTTTGTTGTCCTTATGGCTAATTGGTTGCCATTTTGTTGGTTGTTTTCTTGCGGGGTGATGTGGGTGATGATATGTTGAAGTTTTAACCCATGGTGTCTTTTTATTTAATTCACCCTACTGTGGTGCCTGCTGTGGTGTCTTATCTTCCAATATTACTTCAACCACTGAGCCCTCATCTGATGTATCAGCACCTGTATCCTTTTCTGCTTCAGCCTCTGTTTGTGTTTGATTGTTGATCATCAATGGCTCATCATCTGATATGTCAGTCCCTAGAACATCTTATTAGTCCCTAGCTAATACGTGCACCAAGTCCCGACTCTTTGGAAGGGATGCATTTTTTAGATAAAAGGCCGGCGCGGGCTTGCCCGCTTCTCCGGTGAATCATGATAACTCTACCTGGTTGATCCTGCCAGTAGTCATATGCTTGTCTCAAAGATTAAGCCATGCATGTCTAAGTATGAACTAATTCAGACTGTGAAACTGCGGATGGCTCATTAAATCAGTTATAGTTTTTTTGATGGTACCATACTACTCAGATAACCGTAGTAATTCTAGAGCTAATACGTGCACCAAGTCTCGACTCTTTGGAAGGGATGCATTTTTTAGATAAAATGCTGGCGTGGGCTTGCCCGCTTCTCCGGTGAATCATGATAACTCTACTTGGTTGATCCTGCCAGTAGTCATATGCTTGTCTCAAAGATTAAGCCATGCATGTCTAAGTATGAACTAATTCAGACTGTGAAACTGTGGATGGCTCATTAAATCAATTATAGTTTTTTTGATGGTACCATACTACTCGGATAACCGTAGTAATTCTAGAGCTAATACGTGCACCAAGTCCCAACTCTTTCGAAGGGATGCACTTTTTAGATAAAAGGCCAGCGCGGGCTTGCCCGCTTCTCCGGTGAATCATGATAACTCTACCTGGTTGATCCTGCCAGTAGTCATAAGCTTGTCTCAAAGATTAAGCAATGCATGTCTAAGTATGAACTAATTCAGATTGTGAAATTGCGGATGGCTCATTAAATCAGTTATAGTTTTTTTGATGGTACCATACTACTCGGATAACCGTAGTAATTCTAGAGCTAATACGTGCACCAAGTCCCGACTCTTTGGAAGGGATCCATTTGTTAGATAAAAGGTCGGCGCGGGCTTGCCCACTTCTCCGGTGAATCATGATAACTCTACCTGGTTGATCCTGCCAGTAGTCATATGCTTGTCTCAAAGATTAAGCCACACATGTCTAAGTATGAACCAATCAATGAGATGTTATAAGTCCAACCAGGTCCAAACCTGACCCCACTCTTAATTGGAGATTTGTTAGACTAGTACGCCAAGTTGAGTCCATCAAAACTGGCCCAATTTTTCCAAAATTTCTTTGTAGAAGAGCAACACATTCCCAAAGATGCCCCTCCATACGTTTCTGCCATTTTCTCTAAAAGAGGAAAGCATATTGCGACTATGATATCATGTGTTTTGGGTTGTACCACTGATGAATTTGTTGATGAGCTCATCCTGGCCTTCATGTCCATTTTTAGCCCAGGAAAGTCTCCTACTACTATATACAACTATGCCCAGTTCATTGTTGAGAGGATGAATGACCAGTTTACCAGAATGCACAATGAGAGAGTATTCAAATACTCATCTGTACTATACCATATGTTTCTGTATTATCAGTCAGACAAATTTCCTTTCACCCTCCAAAAGCTTGATACTAGATGCCAGCCCAAGTCTGTCATATTTTGGACACCATTGTTCCACAAGTATTACTCACCATACACCTATACATACTTCATTGACTCTTTTGTCCATCGAGTCATGACTATGCTGACAAGAAGTCCTCCACCCAGAACAAGTCAAGAGATAAAAAGAGTCATTCAATTGTCTAAGCAAATTAAGGTGGGAGATTGGTACCTGTACCAAAACCACACTGAAATAAGAATATATGGTTGCCAGTTATCCCCATACAAACTCCCCAAATACCTCCCCATGAGGTTATTTGCTCTTCAGTATTATAGGAAAATAATGAATTCTGATGAAGTAAATTTTCTCTCAACCAGGAAAAGAACACAGTTTAGAGTCAAAAACCAATTAGGCCCTTTCATTTGCAATTCTAGAGAAGTAGGGTAGGAAGCAGATCTGATTCTGCAAAAAATGAAGATCCAAAACAGTTTTATGGGGAGATATGACCCTCAAGGTTTCATCACCAAACTTAGACAAAAGGTCAAATTGGGACCTTACATTCATCATCCCATACTAGAGATAGAAAGATATGCAAATCAATCTGAGTAGTTGGAAAACACTCTTGTAGACATGGATAGTGCAAAGGTAGATGTTGAAAATACCTTGATTAATCTAGAGAGACAGCTTGATGAAAACTCATTCCTACAAGTACCACAACAAGAAGCAACCATTAGTACCCCTACAGTTTTGCAAACTCCTCATAATGAGGAAAGGAATCCCAAGAGGAACAAGGAGGGAGCCTCCACTTCAGGCATGGACACATCCAATGTGCAGTATGAAGGCAGCCAGAGCATAAGGCCAAGGCTTAATCATGCTTTAGAACAGGAAGACACAGAAGGCTCAACAGAAGTAACCAATACTGAGTTTGACATGAGCAGGGGCACAATTCCATCTGGGGAAACACAAGAGCCATCTGCATCACAAACTCGAATGTTAGAAAGGCAGCTCAATGTAGAAGTCTCCTCATTCAGTAGGCCTGCTGATAAATATAATGATATTAAAGATAGGTTTAAAGAAATAAAAATGAGAAATGAGAAACTAAAAGCACAGTATCTCAAGATTACACCTACAAAGCAAACTAGATTGATGTCGGCTTTTGACATCAAGGAGGGAAAAATACAAAAGTCCTTCATAAAGCTAATTGTACAACAGCCAAGGACATTAGCAGATTATAAAAATATTGATTTTGAGGTATTGGCAAGGGATATTCATCCCATAGAACAAATTGAATTCCACAAACAGGCTAGAGAAATGATTTACTCCACCCTTATAGGTAAAGCCATAGCTACCCATCAGTTGTAGAACTCATTGAGCAATATCTCGGCCCAATATCAGTTAGAGAAGGTCTCCTCATAGGCCAAGGATACCAGAATCAAGTTTTTGGAAGACTTAGTGATTGAATTGGGAAATGATCCCAAATACATCAAAGCCACTGAGAAACTAATTAAGAAAAAGAATGATGACATTGCAGCACTTAAAAACAATTGAAGATACCTCAATTGCAGCATCCCCAGACACAGGAAGTTTTGGAAAACCAAACCAAGCATGAAGAGTTGAAAGACTTAGTCCTCAAACTCAATGATCAATTAAGGGAAACAGAGAAGGAACTGGACACTTTAATTCAATTGAAGTAAAGTGATATTGCCACTACATCTGTAAATGTCATCCCAACAGTATCAACAATTGTTCCTTCCACATTGGCAACCTCATTGGCTCCCACAGCTCCTATGACCACAACAGAACAAGCTTCAACACAGTCTACATCAATAGCAGGTACATCAGGTGAAGAAGCAACGAAGTTAGTCAAAGTTATGGAAGAGATGTCCATACAGGCAATAGAGATTAATAAGCTAAAATAAAAGGTGACAAGCTTGGAAACTGATTACAAGCTTGCCAAAATCATCCACAAAGAAGAAGTGCAGAAAGCTGCCAGAATGAATGAGAGATTAAAGGCCATGGAGAAGGACCTGACACTAAAAGAACCTCCTGGAAAACCTAAGGAACTAATATGGGTCAATATAATTGACTCTGTCAATGATATTTGGCCATCTATTCAGGTTTGAGCGGATATATTTAATAAAGGGTGCTACAGAAGCCATCCAAAAGGTAAAGGAAGAATTAGGAGAGATTCCCAAAGATGCCATCAGGATCATCCAATTCCTTAACAATAAAAATAATTATGAGCTTCAGGAATTGGATATAGAGGACATAACAGAAATAATTTTGGAGTTAATAAAGGTCCTCTCCAAGAGAAACTTAATGCTAAACTTGGAGGAAAAGTGCCAGAATATGCAGGTAACCATTGATAGATTTATGGCTAAGTTTCAAATTTTGAGAGAGAAAGGGTTACCCAATTCCTTAGTAATAAATGACAAGCTCATGACACAGCAGGATTACAACAACAAAATCAGAGAGCTAGCAAAAGAATAGGTCAGTACATCATCAATCAAGGCATTTCCAATAGGCAAAGTACTTTATCAGGCATTTGAAAACTTGTTTTACCTCGAGCATGAGGTAAAACACTTGTTTGTCGATAAGCTTACTTTTTCTAAGTACACCAAGGTAGATGAAATATGTAAGAGGATGCTTATGATCCAATTACCTGATGTTGAAACATGGGAGAAATTAACTAATTTACTGTGAGAAATATGCAGTAAAAAGGTTAAAGTATAGTAAAAGTAAAACACCCAGGTAAAAAGATGAAGACAGATCAGTAGGGTCAAAGTGTATCAGATGAAAGCCAAAAGTAGATGAAGCTTCCAGCGTAAAAGATCAAACAACAAAGCAATATAAAGGGCTATAATTAAACCATAAAGGCCAGCAGTACCAAAATAAAAGGGACAACATGAAAGCAGTTCAATAGCTATCTCTATCTTCTTGCAATAAGATACTTTTATTTCCTAGATTAAATCTCAAATTAGTTTGAGATATTTTGTAATATTTTTTGTATAAATACTTCACAAATCGAAGTATGTAGGGTGGATTATTAGACACTTCTATAGAATTTTGATCAAAAATACTGTAAAGCTATTGTATCATTGACTAAGCCAGCAAGCCGGATTGATGAATAAAGACAAGATATTTCATAGGATTCATGTGTTGAGCGAAGTGCAAACAAGTATTTTCATATGTTATCGTTATCTTTCTTAAAGTTTTTTCCACAATCTTTAATGTATTTATGAATCTGAATGCTATAACTAGAACAATATCTCAAAATTTGTTTAATTACACTCTGTTTTAACAGTTATGCATATAAATGTTTTCAACTGATATCTAAGTTAAGGAATTCTTAATTGCTCCTTAGTTTAGGTTGTTTCTTTCTAATCCAAATCAAAGGATTCTTAATTGCCTTTTGCTTTCGGTTACCCCCTATTCCTCGTTCATATCTCGGTCTCAGAACCCTTAATTGCTCTCTCACCCTGATTAAAACCATTTCACCCCCTGTTCCAAAGACATGCACTTTACTCTGCTAGCTTTCCCTTTGAACATTCTCTTTAGTGAGTTGATCTAGTTTTGTTGCCCTTCTGTTGACTCCATAGCCCAATGGTCTAAAGACATCATTCTATCCATCTGTTTCAAGGATCTCACTATCCAATCTTGAATACAAATCAAAAACACCCAGAACATTCATAGCTAGCCTGAAATCCAAGCAAAAAAAGCTAAATCATATAGAGAGAGCCCTCTCTGAGCCTAGGTTGACTAGAGATTATGCTCCAAAGTTGGTTTGTGGTTACCTCAATCATTTTCTTTCTTCTAATAACTTCTAGAGAAATTTCTGAGTGATAACATAGTGGCGACCATATTGGGGACTAGCGAATCCTCGGTCCTAATAAAGCTTTAAGAAAATTATAAATCTACATTCTGAGCCTCTTAAAGTCGTTTGTTAGAAGTTATTTTGAAAAAATCTAAAAAAAAGAAACTAAAAAAATTGAAATTCTGGCTTCTAGGAAAACTCATTTTACTAGGGCTAATCTAGATCCAAACCCTGCCCCAATAGTTGATAATCCCAACCTAATTTCTAGAAAATCTAAAAAAGAAGAAAGTTTGGTTAGTCAAATACCATTAGTTAAAGCTAATGCATGTCCTGATGAGTGGTTATTTTTAGAAGAACTTCCCTTTGATGTGCCATTTGATCTTTCATTATTTAGAACAAAATCTAAAAATGCAATCGATGAAACGGTTCTAGATCCTGATTTTATTGCAGACCTTGAAGTTCAACAAGCCAACAAATCAATTGATGAATACATTCTAAAATCTCCACAATCATCCATTAATGCTACCACGAGCCCTGAGCTTTTTGAACAATCGTCCATTACTTTGAGTTCACCATTGTTCCCTTCAACTTCAACAATAATACCTTCTGAAGTCCATTCTTCACCAGGATTTATACCTACACTCCCTCACTAACCTATCGTTACTCATTCATCATCTACTAGTCCTGGTTCTTCATCCACTGCTGCATCATCTCCAAGTACCTCAACCCCACATCTCAACCTCTCCCAACTTATAGCCATGGTAGCCAAATATGCTCCCTTAAACATTAATGTGACCTGGCTCCTATGCCAACAGACTACCAAAGTAAAATTGTTCAATTTGATGGCACGAAACATTGCACTTCACAATAACATGTCAACAAGATGACAAATTACTTTGAGTTGCACGAAATTGACATAGATAATGTTCAAATGAGATTGTTTGCCCAGACTTTAGCTGGTGATGTTAGGGAATGGTTTAGAGCATTTCCTGCTAATAGTATTGATAGTTCAGATATGTTGTACCAACAATTTTTGAACAGATGGGAAAAGAAAAAGAATCCCCTACAAATCCTTTCAAAATACGAGAATATTAGAAGGGGGCCTAATGAAACTGTTCAAGATTACTACACTAGATTGAATAATATATATAACCCAATCCCAGTTAACCTTAGACCCCCACCTGACCTAGCATTGATAAATTTCCCTAATGGTTTTGACACAAATATGGCATACCAACTTAGGGAAATAATCCCCCCCAACATTAGAATAAATGAAAAGTGTAGCAATTAGTGTAGAAGCTAATTTGTTAGCTAAAAGGGCTAGAGTTAGAAATGAAAGGAGAGGAACTGCAAAGGATGAAACCTCACCATCTGCCATTAAAATATATAGTTTAGCCAAAAGTATGGAAATACTAATGGATAGAATAGAGAACATAGAAAGGAAACCCCAATGGGATAACCAATAAGCACCTCCAGTTAGAAACCCAAATTTTAGAAAAAACCAAAACATTGGGAAAAATGGACCAGATCATAACATTAGGCCTCCTTTTCAAGAAAATTATACAGATACATCCCATCCAGAAGATTCAGAACAAGAGACAAAAATTAACCTAATGGGAATAAATGATGAGGACACTATTTTTCTAACCCAAGATGAGCAGGAATTGTATATGCTACAACAATTACAATTACAGTCTGGGAAATCATTTGATTACAAACAGGGATATGATTCTGCCATCTTTGAAGTTCATAAACAGTATAACCTAAGAAGCAAAAAGAATGTTGATGTCCTTGACCAAACTAAGAAAACCGTACAAAATCAACCCAAGAAAATAAAAGAATCCCCTGTTTCAAAAATCCTCCAAATTCACCCTAGGGAAAACTTGAAACCTTCTAGCCCCACAATTGTAGACATAACCTCTGATCAACCTTCTGTTGATCAACCATCCACTTTAATTCCACTTAAGGAACCAGTGGACAAAGCTCAAAACATCAAATTTGAAAATCCACATAAGGAGGTCCCCAATAAAGGAAAAGAAGACAAGCCTACTCAAATCCCTGCTGCAAAAATTCAAAACCTTCAAATAGAAAAAGTCTCTTTGCCATTCAATTTGGGAGCAAAGATAGCAAAGCTAAAGATTTCAGTTCCTTTAATAGAACTAATCAAGAATGAAACTTATAAATAATAGATAACCCAGACCTTAAACATTTTCTAAAATTGAGGATTCAATCAACTTGTTTGATGACCAACCAGAACTCATATTTGGTCCAGATGTTAATGGCAAACCATTAGAAGGAGGAGTTCCACCTTTTTACATTAGCCTTAGTATCCATGACAAAATTCTACATAATGCAATGTTGGATTCTGGGGCCTCTCACAACTTAATGCCCAAATCAGTGATGGAGAAATTAAACCTAGACATTACAAGGCCTTATAAAGACTTATTCTCATTTGACTCCAGTTAGGTAAAGTGTCTAGGATTGATTAAAGACTTGTGTGTCACTTTAGTCCAATATCCTGCCAAAGCCATCCTTATGGATATTATAGTTGCTGACATCCCACCAAAGTATGGCATGCTGTTATCCAGATCACGGGGAGCCAAACTTCAGGGATCCTTACAACTAGATATGTCATATGCAACAATCTATGTTTTTGGACAACCTAAGAAACTATACTGAAAAACCTTAATGAAATATATGGTAAGTAGCTAGGATCGGCCTCAAAACTTTCCTATACACTCCATACACTCAGATATAGATTCTTTTATCATGTATAATTCTAATCAAACGTGAAAAAATTTCAGGCAGTACTAATACAAAACCAAAAGAAATTGCAATTTCTACACAAAATGAAACAGACCATACTACAGGACTGTTCAATAAACAAGACAGTCAAATTGCTATAAATGATGAAAAGTTTGTTGCACCAGATAGTGTAAATATATGTCATGAGATGTTATGTCATTTATATTTTGATGGATCAGTCAATAGGTTAGAATCAGGAGCAGGAGTGTGGATATATAATTTGGAAAATGATTACTAATGCAGGAGCATTCACCCAAGAGAAAATCATTGTAATTAAGTAGACATAGGGGGTCATGTATTTTAGGAAGTTGGATTCCTAAGTGATAAATTGATGTAATTTAGGCTTTTAAGTGCATAGAATAGGAATAAATCAGATAGTGTGAGATATCTTGTAAATGCTCTCGAATAAGGAGGACATGAGTGGGAGTAATGACAAAAGAGTTCAAAATCAAATATAACTCTTAAACAGTTCCATGATTCGAGGAACTAAGGAGAGCTTTTTGGAATTAATTAAAACTAGAAATGGACATAGTGGATAGAGGATTTAGGAGTCGGTTCAGTAGATATAGGAGTCGGACCAGGATTAGTTCAACAGAACTATCTGGCGTATATGTAAGCCTACGAGCAGAGTGAAAAGGAGAGGCCACTGATAGCAGAAGATTAGGCCTATGCGAGACAGAGAAGTCTCGAATGTAATCTTTGTTTTTTCATATATATATATATATATATATATATATATATATATATATATATATATATATATATATATATATATATATATATATATATATAGATATATTTATTAATTTATATTTTTTCCTAACTGTGTCAGTGTTTGAAGAGTATTTTCATGAATGAATTACTTGAATTTGTAGGCTCTGCAACAGGTTGTAGGCAAAATTTTGAAGGACGCAGAGGAACGGAGTGATTCAGAGGAGTCGTAAAAGGATCTTAGAATCCAATTGAAGAAGTAGAGTGAAGCTCTGGAGAGAAGTGCGAAGTGAGATTCACAGAAGAGTAGAGCTCAGGAGGAATCGCGCAGTAAACCAGCAAGAAGGCTGAAACCTTTAAAGGAGGGAAAATCCACAGAAGAATTGAAGAAAACGCGTAAAAACCAAGTAAAAAGGAGGAGTGAAGGAGTGAAGCATCTGTGCTCAGCAACCGTTGGATCTGGAAGATCAACGACCCAGATGATTTCGCTAAGGAGCAAGGCGAAATATCGCATCGGCGGAGTTTAATTCATAGTCTAAGTCCCGCAAGCCTAAAACCAATTTACATTGGAAATCAGCGCAAAACATAGTCCGAGTCTAGAAACTGAACTTGAAATATTATGAAGGTTGGCCTAAACCCTTATCAGGTCTGAAAGCTTGCTTGGATCGGTGATTTGTAGTAGAAGGGGTCCGACTATAGAGAGAGAAATTGCGATACTGCGATAGATCCTGGACCGTCAGATCGAGGGTCTAGATTGACGGCCCAGATCTAATCACTAATCGCATATCAGTGCTTTGAAGAATTCATGGGGCAGTGCAATTGAATGCTGATATGCTGATAGCAATAAATCGGCGATCGGAGGTCGGGGTGATCAGAGCGCGGCGATAAGAGTTTGAAAGGAGAGTCGAACCCGACGATATTTATAGTCACGGGTATATTGGATTTGAGTTTCGGCTTATGCATTCCGACAGGTATTTTCATTTGTAAATCCCTTTTTCCTGTGTATTTCCAATATATATGTTGGTCGGGTTTTTAAGGTGAAAGAGCTGATATATGTGTTTCAATAATCGCATATCGGAAGAAAAGGGGTGACGAGGCATATATGACCCATGATGAACCCAATTGTGATTGCGATAAAGGAAATCCTCAGGATCTGTGCAGAAGTCGTACGAAAGGTGGAAAGGTAAGGTTTTATGCGTATTTTCCTTTGTAAATGGTTTATAAGGGAAATAACGCTGAAGGTGAAGGTTTATGCATTAATTATGTATTAACCAAAGGTTAAGAGGGTGGTTATATATATATATATATATATATATATATATATATATATATATATATATATATATATATATATATGTCTTAACTAAGGTTTAGATGGGTTTTAAAGTCCCGATAAGAAAGATTTGAAGAAGGCTTAATAAAAGGGATAATGAATGTTTGAGGAGGTGAATAGTCCTGATAGTAGGTTTAGGCGGGGTGATTGGGTTCCAATAACAAGGAAATGTGGTTAAAAGGGCCTTAACCATTGATATTATGAATATTCAATTGTGTTTATGCACATTTATACATACTGTGGGTATGTGCGGGGGTAACCCTACATCATTAGTGGTATCAGAGCAGAATTGAAATCAGAGCGAGGAAAGATTTCTGCGAAAGGGAGTTTGCACACAGAAGAAGGTCATGTGCATAAGTTAATTGATGAATGATAGAGAATACAACAGAAGACTGTAAGGGGAACTTTTGAAGTTCTTGGGAGACTGTAGCAGTTCTAGCAGAGGCTTGGAGTAGACAGGAACAGAGGAAAGAGAAAGCAAGATTGCTTAATGCAAGTTCTGAAGGAAAGAGGACTTGGAAACAAAAACAGAGGGCAATCCATTCAAAGTACAGGTGGAATGGTGAAACAAGATCATGCTGAGATCTTGAAGGTGAGGTAATATGTTCTATTTTAAATTGAGAATGTGTGTTTTTATACTAATGCACAGGTGACAGCAAAAGAAGCTGTGAGAGGAGAACCAAATGTGTTCTTGAAGACAGAGTAAGGAGAATACTCTAATAGAGAAGTGGCAGTGAACCTGAAGAATCCAACAAGAGATTGGACAGAGAGGACAACTGAAGTGTTCTCAAGAGAGAGTGAGAGATTGTAGAAGCCTAGAAGGAGAAAAGGTGTTGCTTGGGAGGAGGTTCCAGATAGAGGACCTATGCTTACCAAAGGACTGAGTGAGGAGAGATTAGTGAGGTAAGATTGCAGTAAGGAGAACTAGCTGTTGCAAAGGCTTGTTGCAGATGAGTGAGGAGCTCATGAAGAAAGAAGATAAGAAGATGATTACTGATAGTCATAATAGAGGTTCAGAGAGAAGCCACAGCAGAAGAAAGTTTAAGAAAGAGGATGCTAAGGCAAATGGCAAGAGGATGAGTCAAGAAGAAATTGACAAAGAAATTTCCAAGTTAAAAGAACAACTCGGTACATTAAGGAGAATACTAGAGAAAAACCAAAGACAAGGTTGGGTATTAAGGAAGAAGCCAATGGAATGGCATAAGTTGTAGAGAAGGCTATAGCAAAAGTAAGTAAAGTGGTTGAGCGAAAAACTCAATAAAGTTGAGTTGGAAATGGAAGAGTCCACTTGTGAACTAGAACAGGAAGAAATTCTGGGAGAAAGAGAAGATGAAGACTTGAAGACTGAAACTTCAAGTGGGACCATAGGGTCTTATATTTTTAAAACTGATAGTTTGTGTATGATGGAAAATATTGCAGGAGAAAAGTAGCCTTTTGAAGATATATTCAAAGCAGATGAAGATCTAGGAGCAAAATGTGACAAAGAAAACTTTTCGGAAGAGGAGGAATTTGACTGCATGCAGAAGAAAAGGTCTATGGATGAGTCTATAGAAGCTGTCATGGAGATGAGGAATCGAGATCTTATTCTAATGAAGAATGAAGAAATATTGTCTCAGAAAGGTAATCAAATGAGTTTGATTAATGTTATTGATGAAAAACAAATGCAGAAGAATGCTAATGAAGATGATGAAACAAGGATAACTCTAGGAAAAGAATTACAGAGGGACAAGAAGGAAAAATGTACTGAAGAACTGAAAGATGTTAAGGAAGAATAAGTCTATGAAAAAGACTTAGCAAAGGGAGAAAGGACATCTGATGTTCTATCCATAACAAAGGAAGGTATGGAAAATTGTGTGAAATTTCTGAATTCCACTCCAATTAAAATTATTGAGTTATATAGGAAATTAGATTTTCCAATAAGGGAGTTGGAAAGACAAAGGATAGATGCTCAAGATAGATTGCTGAAAAAGGAAGAAAAAATAATTTTCATGAAGGAAAGTCATCAGAAAAAGGAAATGATAATGAGAGTTCAGCAGATTGACACTGCAGAAGAAGGAGTTCACTACAGTGGACAAAAGCAGAGAGATATCATTGAAGAAGATGGTATGGAAGAGAGACTAATGGACAGTCTCATGAATTCATTTGAGAGTTCAAATCAGCATACTGATGTGCTGACAGAGGAGAAAGAAATAGTGCAGCAAACTGAATTGTTGCCAAAGGAAAACAAGGCACAACAGCCTTGTGTTTTTAATTTTAACAAGTGTTTTGTGAGTGCAGGTTTTGTTGCAAATGTTGGAGGAGATTTGGCACAACTAAGCCACTTAAAGATGAAAGAAGGAGATTCTGTGGAAGAATTCAATCCATGGAGTAGAGATGTTAAATTAGTGGAGAGAGTGTTGAACAGACATGATTCAGTGCAAGAGGGTAAGGATGATAGGGAGGCAGCAAGAAAACCAAAAGTTGGAGCAAGCAAAGCAAAAGTCAGCATAAGAGTCAACATAGAAGTCAGCATAGCAAGCAAGGCAAGAATAATAGAACAAGAAGAAGAATAGCATATTGAAGAACTAGTAGACAAAAGCAACAACCTAAAGTAAAGAAAAAGAGGAAGAAGTAAGAAGTATAATATGGACCAATCCAAAGATGTACTGGAAACAGAAATTGAAGAAATGTGGCAGCTGATGATGAAGCAAACCAAATGGAGGAAAATGGTAGTAGAAGTACAACAACAACAAGGGAACAAAGCATGTGGACAGTTACAAAAGAAAGTGTGGGATCCAGGAAGACAAAGATCAGAAGACACATGATCAGGAGATCATGAATATTTTCTACTTTGGGAGTCTGATGCAAGAGCATTCACCCAAGAGAAAATCATTGTAATTAAGTAGACATAGGGGGGTCATTTATTTTAGGAAGTTGGATTCCTAAGTGATAAATTGATGTAATGTAGGCTTTTAAGTGCACAGAATAGGAATAAATCGGATAGTGTGAGATATCTCGTAAATGCTCTCAAATAAGGAGGACATGAGTCAGAGTAATGAAAAAAGAGTTCAAAATCAAATATAACTCTTAAACAGTTCCATGATTCGAGGAACTAAGGAGAGCTTTTGGGAATTAATTAAAACTAGAAATGGACATAGTGGACAGAGGATTTAGGAGTCAGTTCAGTAGATATAGGAGTCGAACCAGGATCAGTTCAACAGAACTGTCTGGCATATATGTAAGCCTACGGGCAGAGTGAAAAGGAGAGGCCACTGATAGCAGAAGATCAGGCCTGTGCGAGACAGAGAAGTCTCGAATGTAATCTTTGTTTTTGCATATATATATATATATATATATATATATATATATATATATATATATATATATATATAGATAGATATATATATATATATATATATATATATATATATATATATAGATATATATATATATATACAGAGTTTTTTATTGAATGTGTCAGTGTTTGAAGAGTATTTTCATGAATGAATTACTTGAATTCGTAGGCTCTGCAACAAGTTGCAGGCAGAATTCTGAAGGACATAGAGGAATGGGGTGATTCAGAGGAGTTGTAAAAGGATCTTAGAATCCAATTGAATAAGTAGAGTGAAGCTCTGGAGAGAAGTGAAAATTGAGATTTGCAGAAGAGTAGAGCTCGGGAGGAATCATGCAGTAAACCAACAAGAAGGCTGAAACCTTTAAAGGAGGGAAAATCCACAGAAGAATTGAAGAAAACACGTAAAAACCAAGTAAAAAGGAGGAGCGAAGGAGTGAAGCATTCGTGCTCAGCAACTGTTGGATCTGGAAGATCAATGGCCCAGATGATTTCGCTAAGGAGCAAGGCGAAATATCGCATCGGCGGAGTTTAATTCATAGTCTAAGTCCCGCAAGCCTAAAACCAATTTACATTGGAAATCAGTGCAAAACATAGTCTGAGTCTGGAAACCGGACTTGAAATATTATGAAGGTTGGCCTAAACCCTTATCGGGTCCGAAAGCTTGGTCGGATCGGTAATTTGTAGTAGAAGGGGTCCAACTATAGAGAGAGTGATTGCGATACTGCGATAGATCCTGGACCGTTAGATCGAGAGTCCAGATCGACGGCCCAGATCTAATCGCTAATCGCATATCGGCGCTTTGAAGAAGTCAAGGGGCAGTGCAATGGAACGTCGATACGCCGATAGCGATAAATCGGTGATCGGAGGTCAGGGTGATCAGAGCGCGGTGATAAGGGTTTGAAAGGAGAGCCAGACCCGACGATATTTATAGTCGCGGGTATATTGGATTTGAGTTCTGGCTTATGCATTCCGGCAAGGATTTTCCTTTGTAAATCCCTTTTTCCCGTGTATTTCCAATATATATGTTGGTCAAGTTTTTAAGGTGAAAGAGCCGATATATGTGTTCTGATAGTCGCATATTAGAAGAAAAGGGGTGATGAGGCATATATGACCCATGAAGAACCGTGTTGCGATTACGATAAAGGCAATCCTCAGGATGTGCAGAAGTCGTACGAAAGGCGGAATGGTAAGGTTTTATGCATATTTTCCTTTGTAAATGGTTTATAAGGTAAATAACGCCGAAGGTGAAGGTTTATACATTAATTATGTATTAACAAAAGGTTAATTATATATATAGATAGATATAGATACAGCTGATGGGTTTAAAAAAAGGTTGAACTAAGGTTTAGATGGGTTTTAAAGTCTCGATAAGAAATATTCGAAGAAGGCTTAATAAAAGGGATAATGAATGTTTGAGGAGGTGAATAGTCCCAATAGTAGGTTTAGGCGGGGTGATTGGGTTTTGATAACAAGGAACTGTGGTTAAAAGGGCCTTAACCATTGATATTATGAAGATTTGACTCCTTTGAGAGTTAATTACCTGGGACAGTTGTGTTTATGCACGTTTATGCATATTGTGGGTATGTGTGGGGGTAACCCTGCATCAATTACTCAGAAGGCCATGCATATAGATTGAATTTTAAATGTACCAATAATATGGTTGATTATGAAGCATTAATTTTAGGTCTTAAGTTAGTTAAGAATATAGGAGCTAAAAGAGTTTCTGTCATGGGAGACTCTAAACTAATTTTCAAACAGATTAATGGTGTATACATGACAAAGGACCCTAGATTAAGTTGTTATAGGGGAACTATTGTAGAAATACTTAACACTTTCCTAGAATCAAGGCTTGTGGTAATTCCTAGAAAACATAACATGCAAGCCCATAGATTAGCAATGTTTTCCAGCACCTGCAAATTATCCTTCCAACCCAACCATCAGTACGCTGCTGAAGTTAGGCATAGACCTGTAATTCCAGACAATTTGAAGAATTGGAAATATTTTCTGATGATAAATAGATAAATAACTTTTTAATTTTAGAAGAGGAGTTTACCAATAACAATATAGATACTGATACATCAATATATCCTGACACTAAGGATGAGATAGAAGGTGATGAAATAGATAGACTCAACCCAACTAAATTTACCAAATTAGATGTAGATAACTTAGAGAAAATTGAGATTGATGAAATAATCAGTGAAAAAACCGAAGTAATTAATCTTAAGGATAAATTCTTACCAAAGGGATTAACCCCTCTGGAAGATTTATTTGATTCAAACGATGTTCCTAGGAAACCTAAAATGGAACCTTCAAGGTCAGATATAGAGGAATGTAATATAGGCACTGATGAAAATCCTAAACTAATCAAACTTTTGAAATCATTACCCCCAACTGAAAAAGTAAAATACATTGAGTTGTTGAAAGAATTTTAGGATATCTTTGCTTAGAGTTATGAGGACCTCAAATCCTATGACACAAACATTACCAACACACAATTCCTATTAAAGAAAATCAAAAGCCTTTTAAACAAAAACTTAGAAGGATAACATGTCTTATTACCTACAATTGAAAAAGAAATTCAGAGGATGTATGATGCCAAAATAATTGCACCAATCAGATTTTCTGATTGGGTCTCAAACTTGGTGCCAACTAGAAATAAAACTGGTGAGATCAGACTCTGTGTGGATCTTTGAAACCTCAAAAAAGCATCACTAAAAAACAATTACCCTCTCCCAAAAATGGACCACATTTTACAGAGAGTAGTTGGATCAACCAGAATCTCATTGTTGGATGGGTTTTCTGGTTACAATCAAATCTTGGTTCATCTAGATGACCAACCCAAAACTGCCTTTACTACTCCTTGGGGCACATTTATGTATGTGAAAATGCCTTTTGGGCTAATGAATGCAGGAGCCACTTTCCAGAGGGCTATGGATATATCCTTCGCAAAAGAAATTCATGATTTCCTTGTGATATATCTAGATGATATTACTGTATTTTCAAAATCTGACAATCAACATTTGGATCATCTAAGGCAAGTTTTTATTAAATGCAGGAAATTTGGAATCTCCTTAAACCCCAAAAAGTCCTTGTTTGGGTTAGAAGAAGGAAATTTGTTAGGTCACATAATTTCAAAAGATGGTATAAGAATAGACCCTGCTAGAATAGAAGCCATCCTGCAAATAAAACACCCTAGGAACATTAAAGAGTTACAAGCTTTCTTAGGAAAAATTAATTTTCTTAGAAGATTTATATCTAATCTAGCAGAGTTAATTAGATCACTAAATAACATGCTGAAAAATGACTCCACCATAAAATGGATTGTTGATGCTAAAAAATCCTTTGAAGACATTAAACTAGCCTTGACTAAAACACCTGTGTTAATCAGTCCTAAATTTGACAGAGATTTCATCTTGTTTTCCTTTGCTTCTGAGCACACAATTGCTACAGTTCTATTGCAGAAAAATGACCAGGGCTATGAACAACCCATTGCTTTCTTCAGCAAAGCCCTGAGAGATGCCACTTTGAAATATAATATAATGGAAAAACAAGCCTTGGCTTTAGTCAAAGCCATTAAGGACTTTAGGGTATACATCTTATATTCTCATATAGTAACCTACGTTCATTATTCAATAGTTAAAGACATCCTAACTCAGGAAGGTCCTCATGGAAAGAGGGGAAAGTGGATTGCTACTATTTTAGAGTATGATATAGAAACCAAGCCTACTAAGTTAATCAAAGGCCAAGGTTTAGCCAAACTCATGGCTGAATCAAATTGTTAGGCCTTGGATATAAAATTTATTGCAGCAATATACAATAAAGAGGAGATGGCGACTCCACTAATCAGCGAAGCCTTTATTGAATCACCTCGGTATGCTGATATTATTTATGTTTTACTGAATTTACAAACTCCTCCTGAATTATCTAGGACTAAAAGCAGGTTTTTGAAGATGAAATCCTTGAAATTTTATATATTAGACAATGCTATGTTTTGGAGAGATCATGAACGTATTCTTCTCAATGGCTTATTAAAAGAATAATTTGACAAAGTTTTGGAAGAATTTCATGCAGGTGATTGTGGATGACACCTTTACTAGAAGATCACTGTAGATCAAATCCTTAAAGCTGGTTTCTACTGGCCTACCTTGTTTTCTGATGTCAAAAAATATGCAACCTCTTGTCACAAATGCCAAATTTTTTAGGGGAAGAAAAAGTTCTTACCTTTACCCCTCAAGCCAATCTCTGTAGAAATACCTTTTCAACAATGGGGTTTAGACTTCATTGGTGAAATTCACCCACCCTCCTCTGCCCAGCACAAATGGATCCTCACAGCCACAAACTACTTCACAAAATGGATAGAGGCCATACCTTCAAGGCAAGCCACAGATACTATTATCATAACCTTCCTTGAAACCAATATTCTATCAAGATTTGGATGTCCAACTAAGCTCATTATTGATAATGCAATAGCCTTTAAATCCAAAAGAATGATAGATTTCTGTAATAAATACCATATCACCCTTGGTCATTCCACAATCTATTACCCTGAAGGTAATGGACTGGTAGAATCCTCAAACAAAAGCCTAGTAAAAATCATCAAGAAGTTACTAGAGGACAATAAGGAAACTTGGAATAAAATGCTAGTGAATGCCTTATGGGCAAACAGATTGACTACTAAGAAATCAATTGGTACTTCTCCCTATCAACTAGTTTATGGGATGGAAGTTGTCTTTCCATCCTCTTTGGGAGTACCAGTAATTAAGATACTTCAAGAATTGCAAGTTGAACCAAATAGTACCCAAAGAAGAATAAACCAAACTATTCATCTACAACAAACCAGAGAAGAGGTCTATGTCAAGTCTCAAGTTGTGCAAGAAAAGATTAAAAAGATTTTTGATAAGAGAACCAAGGCTAAAGATTTCTACATTTGTGACAAAGTGCTTAAGTGGTATTCAAGGAGACAAGACAAAGGCAAACATGGGAAATTTGATTTCCTATGGAAAGGTCCCTATGTCATTTATGCTTACAAAGGAAATAACGCTTTCTTCTATAGAGAAATTAATGGTACAGATGCAGAAGGTGGGCCAGTGAATGGTCGAATGCTAAAACATTACTTTGAACCAAGTTACTAATTTTCATTTCCCATTTGTACATACCTTATTTACAAAGTCTAGTTTGGATTGGATGGTGATCCTTGAAGTTAAAGATCGAAGAGAAGGCCCTGAGATTTGGAGATATAACTATCATAGTTATTAAAAAGGCAAAAATCACAGAAGCATAGTTACAAGGTAACCACAGTCTTAAGTCAAAGGCCACTGATCTTCATTAGTTCTTGACATCTTTTCAGAAGATTCCATCACCAAGTGGAGCCACTTTTAGGTTCCTATACCAATAGGAGTCATAATTTTGAATGACTAAGGTTAAGCCTTGTAATATTATACATACCTTTGCTTTCTGCAAATGTTTTCCATATTAAAAAATCAAAGAATGTAAAGACGGCATGTCCTAAAAGAAATATCAAAGGACAAAAAGAATAAGAGAAGGTCAAAAAATGAAAATATATGAACCACAAAAAAAAAAGAGACCATGAAAGTGTGCAAGTCTAAATGCCACTACTATTTAATTTTATGCATAATAATTATTGTGTGCAACTTGTTATTCATGCCACAATCCATGGTAATCAAACTGTTTAATCTTGATTATATCATGATTTGAATTTTATGTTTATAATTAGAGAATAAAATCTAACCAAACAGTTTAATCTTAGTAGATCAGTAGATAGGTAGGGAAATAAAAGGAGCTCATAAGCTTAATCTGAGCCCTTGGAAGACATAAGGTTAGAAGTAGATAGTTTGTTTTATAAAAGAAAAAGTAGGATAAGGGTTTGCTACCCTAAATGCACCCAAATAAATGAAGAACAAATGTTAGGGTGAGTAAATGGGTAAGTGGAAGAAAGGTTGCTGAAGTATAAATTTGATTGGATCAAAACACATGCATTATGCTCAGACACATATTTCAATATGTATGATCAATTCTGGAAGCAAAAAACAAAGGTTTGAAAGGTAATCTGATTAACTCCCCCTCATTCATTTCCCCCCCTACTTACTAATTTCCTATCCACAAGTATGTTCTAGTACTTTAAATCCTTCAAGTCAAAGAGGCTCAAAGCATTTCTCTGACTTTTGGTGGGACCAGACCCTCAGCTTAATGACTTATGGACATCAAGTGTTAGAATCTCTTTCATAAAAGTCATCCCCCTTCATTACCCTAATAAAACCCCTTTTCCTAAGGTTAACCTTCATTTTCCTAGGAAAAGTAAAGCAACCCCATGTTAAATCCCTTTTCATTTGAAAAACCCACAAAAAATATTTTGTCCTAAGTATAAAGCGTATGCATAAACATTACCTTTTTACTTAGGGGTATATCCACGCCGCTCATCACATTTCATATTAATTTTTGATATAATTATGTTAATCTCAGTATACATTTTCCTGTATATTAATGAAATCCCCTATATAAATATCCCAACCCTTAATTTAATTATAAACTATTGTTGACCCCCTACTTCATACCCCCGACAAAATTTGCTTAACTTACCAGTTTTCGGTAATGTTGCTTTAATCCTATCATTAAACCCCGCCCGATCAATTAATCCCATCATTAACTTTGAATAAGTCCCAAACCACCGAGGATTAAATCCCTGGGTCCCCCCTAACACCTCAGTTCATTTCATCCGTGCACCTTCTTCACCCAACAACCATCCAATCATTATCGCCCACATCTAACGATCCATATCCATATCGGATCTTCCCGATGCCCAACCTTTACCCGTCCGATAAAGTGGTTTTTCCCCGAACCCCATATGCTACATGTCAAGCGTGGAGGTAGATCGGGTGACCCCTCTGAAATAACACTTCCTCCATAAAAGCAGTGCGATGTCCTGGGAAACCGCCTCCCCACTCAACCCAATAAACCACCTACTCTTCATTCATAAAATTGCCCGCCAAAAAGTGACATTTGCTTAATAAAAAGGCTGAGAAGTCCTTTTTCTTATTTTTTTACTCGAGCTCTTTGAAAACCTCTGCAAACCAGTGCAACACCTGCAAACCTAAAAACTACATATTAACCCCATTTCAGTCCTCAAAGAAGCTGCAGAGACCACCTTCAAAGCTCTTAGAGCCCTTTCAACCTTCCGCCATCATCCAGAACACCAGTTTGAAGATAATTCACCTAAACTCCAGGTATTTGTGAACGAAGAACCAGATGCCCTTTCAAAATTTGAAAATGTTCACTCTTAAAGTGCTTTAATTAAGTAAATTTAATTGAAAAATACTTTCAAGTTAACACCACATAACCAAGCCCTTCTCAAAGTTTCCAAATTTCCTTCCAACCCTCTGATAGAACCCTACCTTTCAAAATTCAAATCCGCAAGAGCTGAATTATGGCTTCCCCTGTCGCCATGGATGTTAGACCTATCACAACTCCCCCTAGCGGACCGAGATTTTCAAATCAGAGACACAAGTGCATATGAGGTCCTGCTCAAACTTCATTGTTTGAGTAGGGACAAATATCTAAACCATTATGATGGCATTGGTCTTTGGGAATCCAATTTGTCTAAATACCAATTTCCCCAAGTACATGTTTTTCCTGAAATTTTCCATATGTGCCATGCCTCTTACATTCCCAGCCAGAGAACTATAATGTCACCTAACCAAAAAGTCTTGTTTACCATCACAGCTAAATCAATCAATGAGATGTTACAAGTCCAACCAGGTCCAAACCATACTCCACTCTCAATTGGATATTTGTTAGACAAGTACACCAAGTTGAGTCCATTAAAATTGGCCCAATTGTTCCAAACTTTCATTGTAGAAGAGCAACACATTCCCGAAGATGCCCCTCCATATGTTTCTGCCATTTTCTCTGAAAGAGGCAAGCATATTGTGACTATGATATCTTGTGTTTTGGGCTGTACCACTGATGAATTCATTGACGATCTCATCATGGCCTTCATGTCCATTTTCAGCCCAGGAAAGCCTCCTACTAGTATATAAAACTATGCCCAGTTCATAGCTGAGAGGATGCATGAACAGTTTACCAGAATGCACAATGAGAGAGTATTCAAATACTCATTTGTATTATACCATATGTTTTTTTATTATCAGTTAGATAGATTTCCTTTCACCCTCCAGAAACTTGATACTAGAGGCCAGCCCAAGTCTGTCATATTTTGGACACCATTGTTCCACAAGTATTCCTCATCATACACATATACAGATTTCATTGACTCTTTTGTCCATCCAGTCATGCCTATACTGATAGGAAGTCCTCCACCTAGAATAAGCCAAGATATCAAAAGAGTCCTTCAATTGTCTAAGCAAAGTAAGGTGGGAGATTGGTACCTGTACCAAAACCACACTAAAATAAGAATATATGGTTTCGAGCTAGCCCCATACAAACTTCCCAAATACCTCCCCATGAGGTTATTTGATCTTGAGTATTATAGGCAAATAATGAATTCTAACGATGTAAATTTTGTCTCAGCCAAGAAAAGAACACAGTTTAGAGTCAAAAACTAGTTAGGCCCTTTCATTTGAAATTCTAGAGAAGCAGGGCAGGAAGCAGATCTGATTCTACAACAAATGAAGTTCCAAAATAGTTTTATGTGGAGATATGACCCTCAAGGGTTCATCACCAAACTTAGACAAAAGGTCAAATTGGGACCTTACATTCATCATCCCATACCAGAGATAGAAAGATATGCAAATCAATCTGAGTGGTTGGAAAACACTCTTGTAGACAGGGATAGTACAAAGGTAGATGTTGAAAATACCTTGATTGATCTAGAGAGATAGCTTGATGAAAACTCATTCCTGCAGGTACCACAACAAGAAGCAACCATGAGTACCCCTACAGTTTTGCAAACTCCTCAGAATGAGGAAAGGAATCCCAAGAGGAACAGGGAGGGAGCCTCCACTTTAGGCATGGACACATCTAATGTGCAGTATGAAGGCAACTAGAGCAAAAGGCCAAGGCTCAATCCTGTTTCAGAACAGGAAGACACAGAAGGCTCAACAGAAGTAACCAATACTGAGTTTGACATGAGCAGGGGCACAATTCCATCTGGGGAAACACAGGAGTCATCTACATCACAGATTTGAATGTTAGAAAGGCAGCTCAGTGTAGAAGTCTCCTCATTCAGTAGGCCTGTTGATAAAGATAAGGATATTAAAGACAGGTTTAAAGAAATAAAAATGAGAAATGAGAAACTAAAAGCACAGTCTTATGCACAGTATCTCAAGCTTACACCTACAAACCAAACTAGATTGATGTCAACTTTTGACATCAAGGAGGGAAAAATGCAAATGTCCTTCATAAATCCAACTGTACAATAACCAAGGACATCAACAGATTATAAAAAGATTGATTTTGAGGTATTGGCAAGGGATATTCATCCCATAGACCAAATTGAATTCCACAAACAGGCTGGAGAAATTATTTACTCCACCCTTACAAGTAAAGCCATAGCTGCCCATCAGTTGTAGAACTCATTGAACAATATCTCAGCCCAATATTAGTTAGAGAAGGCCTCCTCATAGGCCAAGGATACCAGAATCAAGTCTTTGGAAGACTTAGTGATTGAATTGGGACATGATCCCAAAGACATCAAATCCACTAAGAAACTAATTAAGAAAAAGAATGATGACATTGCAGCACTTAAAAAACAATTGAAGATACCTCAGTTGCAGCATCCCCAGACACAGGAAGTTTTGGAAAACCAAACCAGGCATGAAGAGTTGATGGACTTAGTCCTCAAACTCAATGATCAGTTAAGGGAAACAGAGAAGGAATTGGACACTTTAATTCAATTGAAGCAAAGTGATATTTCCACTACATCTGTAAATGTCATCCCAACAGTCTCAATAGTTGTTCCTTCTACATTGGCAGCCTCATTGGCTCCCACAACTCCTATGGCCACAACAGAACAGGTTTCAACACAGTCTACATCAACAGCAGGTACATCAGGTGAAGAAGCAGCAAAGTTAGTCAAATCTATGGAAGAGATGCCCATACAGGCAACAGAGATGAATAAGCTAAAATAAAAGGTGACAAGCTTGGAAACTGATTACAAACTTGCCAAAATCATGCACAAAGAAGAAGTATAGAACGCTGCCAGAATGAATGAGAGATTAAAGGCCATGGAGAAGGACCTAACACTGAAAGAACCTCTTGGACAAGCTAAGGAACTGCTATGGGCCAATATCATTGACTCTGTCAATGATATTTGGCCATCTATTCAGGTAATTTTTTAGCAGATAGATTTAATAAAGATGGCTATAGAAGCCATCCAAAAGGTAAAAGAAGAATTAGGAGAGATGCCCAAAGATGCCACCAGGGTCGTCCAATTCCTTAACAATAAAAATAAGTATGAGCTTCAGGAATTGGATATAGAGGATAGAATGGAATCAATTTTGGAGGTAAGAAAGGTCCCCTCCAAGAGAAAATTAATGCTAAACTTGGAGGACAAGTGCCAGAATATGCAGGTATCCATTGATAGATTTATGGCTAAGTTTCAAATTTTGAGAGAGAAAGGGTTACCCAGACCCTTAGTAATAAATGACAAGCTCATGCCACAACAGGATTACAACAACAAAATCAAAGAGCTAGCAAAAGAACAGGTCAGTACATCATCAGTCAAGGCATTTCCAAGAGGCAAAGTACTTCATCAGGCATTCAAAAACTTGTTTTACCTCCAGAATGAGGTAAAACACTTGTTTGTCAATATGCTTAATTTTTCTAAGTACACCGAGGCAGATGAAATATATAGGAGGCTTCTTAAGATCCAATTACCTGATGCTAAAACATGGGAGAAATTGATTGATTTACTATGAGAAATATGTAGTAAAAAGCTTAAAGTATAGTAAAAGTAAAATAGCCAGGTGAAAAGATGAAGACATATCAGCAGGGTCAAAGAGTATCAGTGTCAAAGTGTATTAGATGAAAGCCAAAAGCAAATGAAGCTTCCAACATAAAAGATCAAACAAAAAAGCAACATAAAGGGCTAAAATCAAACCATAAAAGCCAGTAGTACCAAAATAAAAGGGACAGCATGAAAGCAGTTGAATAATTGTCTCTATCTTCTTGCAAGAAAATATTTTTATTTCCTAGATTAAATCTCAAGTTAGTTGGAGATATTTTGTAATAATTTTTGTATAAATACTTCACAAATCGAAGTATGTAGGGTGGATTCTTAGACACTTCTATAGAATTTTGATCAAAAAGACTGTAAAGCTATTGTATCATTGACTGAGCCAGCAAGCTAGATTGATGAATAAAGACAAGATATTTCATAGGATTCACGTGTTAAGAAAAGTGAAGACAAGTATCTTCATATGTTATTGTTATCTTTCTTAAAGTTTTTTCCACAATATTTAATGTATTTATGAATCTGAATGCTATAATTGGAATAACATCTCAGAATTTGTTTAATTACACTCTCTTTTAATAGATATGCATATAAATGTTTTCAACTGATATCTAAGTTAATGAATTCTTAATTGCTCCTTAGTTTAGGTTTTTTCTTGCTAATCCAGATCAAAGGATTCTTAATTGCCCTTTGCTTTCGATTATCCTATATTCCTCGTTCATATCTCAGTCTGAGAACCCTTAATTGCTCTCTTACCCTGATTAAAACCATTTCACCCCCCTATTCCAAAGACTTGCACTTTACTCTGCTAGCTTTCCCTTTGAACATTCCCTTTAGTGAGTTGATCCAGTTCTACTGCCCTTCTGTTGACTCCATATCCCATTGGTCTAAAGACATCATTTTATCCATTTGTTTCAAGGATCCCACCATCCAATCTTGAAAGCAAATCAAAAACCCCTAGAACATTCATGACTAGCCTGAAATCCAAGCAAACAAAGCTAAATCATATAGAGAGAGATTTCTCTAAGCCTAGGTTGGCTAGATCCTATGCTCCAAAGTTGGTTTGTGGTTACCTCAGTCATTTTCTTTCTTCTAATCACTTCTAGAGAAATTTCTAAGTGACAATAGATCCTCAACTAAGGCACGAGGGAAAATAGTAATGTGATTGATGGATTGATACCAGGGATAATGGAAAATGTGGGACTAAGGGACAAACATACAACTTCCCTTGTTAGAGCATAAAGTGCATGATTGACCTGGCAACAACTAACTCAACTTCGGAGGGGATAGGGACAATATGACTGGAGGAAAAAATGGGAAACATAGGATGAAAGATGTTTAGTCAATTTAGTGTGTCCTAAATTGCTACATTAATTATCAATCCAGGAGTCGTAGACTGATGAAGTGTGGTGCACTATATGTGCAAGACAGCCTCTTTCTTATCTTTTTGTCGTTTTCAATTTTTATTTTGTTTTGGGGGTTTTTATCTTCTTTTATCTCCTAATATGAATGGAAATCTTTATTCCTGAGTTTTAAGAATACTCTAGAAGGAAAGTATGTATATAGATTTTAAGGAAATTGCGTCCTTTATAATGATTTCCAGAACTTCACACTTCAGAGGGTCTTAGAACATGTTAGTGATGAAATTAATACTTGAACAAGAATAAAAATATGCTGCTATTTAAATCAATCAAATAATGAACTACTGATCATGAAACCATTATCTCTGCTGCTGTCTAAATATAGAAAAATGAATTAAGCTACTACACTCAAATAAATAAAAAATTGCAATCTAGTAAAAGTAAAATCAATTCACATCATTCATAGTCCGATTCCTCGCCAGGTAGTCTAAGCTATGGCTTTCGGAGATAATCGTCAATGATATGAGCAAGTTGATGTCTAATTGCAGAAAAGTAAAACTAAAATCAAATCACATCATTCATAATCCGATTCCTCGCCAGGTAGTCTAAGCTATGGCTTTCGAAGATAATTGTCAATGATATGAGCAAGTTGATGTCTAATTGCAGAAAAGTAAACCTAAAATCAAATCACATCATTCATAATCCGATTCCTAGCCAGTTAGTCTAAGCTATGGCTTTCGGAGATAATCATCAATGATATGAGCAATTTAATATCTAAGCTAACTAATAAAGCAAGTAAATAAGACTGAAATCAACAAAACAGAACTGGAATTAAAAAAACTAAGAAAAGCAAAGTCGGCAGAGAGGCTAATCCCATGTCACTAGTTATTGCGAAAATTATATGCAAATACCCGGGCCTACTCTATCCTGAAACATACACACACTAATCAGCGTTAACAGCAATATACAAAGCTTGTAAAATCATAAACAGGAATGAAATGTTAATATTATAACAGATGAAATGTATGCACAGGTGGATAACTATGAAACATGTGCAGTGGAAATAAAGAAACGATACATAAAAACTGTACAGCAAAAAGGAAACAAAACCTCAGCGTACAGGGGCCCTCTGCACAGCCTCGGTCAACAGGCTATCAATCCAAAATTATGTTCACGCAGTCATATAGAGATAGAGTCTTCTTTGTATATAAAAACAGAGGAAGAATCCTCTCATTACCACAGTGGAATTAGTGTCACGGCACAGTAACTTTAACAGAAAATTACATTAACAAAAACTAACTCCTATGCGTATAGAAACACGTTATTTATAAAAAAAACTTCATAACTGTTTTCCTGTGAATCTACGTCATCAGAAGACACGTAAAAGACAGTGTCCATGGATTTAGCATAATGGTTACCGAGACTATTAAATCTATCAACTGTGGCTGTTGGATTCGCATCGTGGGGCAGTCTACAGCTGTCGACATGACCCCAAGGATCTAGGAACGACCACGAATCCTTCACGTGCTTGAAGACGGAGTCCTGTTGCTGTAGGATTCCTTTGTTTGACCACCGCTTGACCACCGTTGACCACAACTTTCCTTGATGAATCCGGCTGAACCAATAGGACCTGATCCATGTCCAGGTCATTTCTAACTTGCCCATGTGGCTTGTTTTGCCTGATGACACCTGCAACCTAGAGTTTAACAAAAACAACTACGGAAAGTGACTGGATTCTGTAGCTAATGAGAAAAATCTAGTTCAAACAACAAACACAAAAACATAGTTAGAAAACCACTTAAATAATCTTTTAGAATCAATATGCAATGATTTCTGATAGCTTATGGAGTACTGGTGAGGGGAAAAAGTCTGGGAAAATGTGTAGGAGAGGTGTAATTTCAAAGCTCAACAAATGATATAAAAATATGGATGGAATAATCTGACATGATAGAATGGGACGTGAAACAAACTCCATGGATGCAAGGGTGGTTCATTGTAGATGCTTTGAATAAGGGTGACTTAATGACGCTACCACAAAAAAGGCCTAGTGAGGACCATGAAGGCATGAGTAAATGATGGTTACTCATGACAAAAATTGACATGTGAGATGACAAGTATTAAGAGGAGGTGGACCTCAAAGTACAAGTGTCGCTTTATGAAGAAATTCGATTTTGAGAGGCAACAAAGTGACCCTTCTTGGAAAAATGACTTCCTGGTGAAGTGTCAAATCATCAAAAATTGAGAAAGACCCATTATAGTACTCGATGAGAGATTTCCAATGGTGCTGATGGTTCATCAAATGGAGCTACGTTCTGGTTGCAATGTGTGACATAAAAACTGTGGGTTTTCCTATAAAAGGGTGTTTT
Organism: Pinus tabuliformis; assembly: GCA_031772625.1. Taxonomy (NCBI): domain Eukaryota; kingdom Viridiplantae; phylum Streptophyta; class Pinopsida; order Pinales; family Pinaceae; genus Pinus; species Pinus tabuliformis. The sequence goes on along the minus strand of CM062813.1, from coordinate 1,145,422,705 downwards.
CCCTCCAATTTGAGAGGAGGAGAAGGCCCTAAATCTTGTGGAGATCGTAGAAGACAAACCAACCATTGGAATCGAGATCTGTGACTTTCAGGAAAGTGGCCTTACTTGTTTGAAGATGGCCTTAATGCTTCTTGGAACGATGGTTCCTAGTGAAGAATTAAGGGAAGAGGAAAACGAGAATGAACTACTATAGGAGGTCTAGAATCATCCTCACCCACTAAGTCAAACATGGGGACTATGTGTACATAGAGTAGAATATTTGAAGATATGGTATCAAACTTCTACAATATGTGACGTGCATATGGCTCGCTGGAGAGGCCGGTAGGATAATCTATCCAAGGAATGGGAGGATAATTGACCATACCTAGATTCGATGGGGTATAGGCCAAGACTTAATTGACAAGATGGCTAGGGGAAAACCATCATGCCCCCAAGCATGGGATACTGCCCGCAACCATATGTGATGGAGGGGACTGATCTGGTATGCGAAGGTGGGAATGATGCCCCCTACCAGGAGGGGTTTGTGGAGCACCATTGTGTTCTGAGTGCTCAAAAAAGGGATTCAATCATCTCATCCCAACTTGGCACGAGATACTCCAAAGGAGATGTAGGGGTGTATGTGCCCCCCGGTATGCTATGGGTGTACTGGATGTATTTAGATCTATAGGCTCCAAACACTTATATGATACATAATATGATTATGCATTATTATATGACAATGATGGTTCACCATGTGTTGTGTTTTATGGTTGTCTTTTGTGGTATACATGTGATAAATTCCAATCTAGAATGTTATTTGCAATGGTATCTACATAGTTATTTTGGGCTCTAGGAACATGACTAAAAGTAATGGTTTCAAATTCACGTACCAATAGCTTAACTTGTAGATATTTTATAAACATGACTTGGTTATACACATGATACACACCATTCAATTACATGACAAGTAGAAGGGAATCTAAAAGAACATGAAGATGAAGGATGTGATGAGCAAGGGCATCGACTAACAAACCTATCAATGCATCATATTCAGCTTTGTTATGAGTGGCAAATCCAATGCACACATCGTTCAAAAGGACTAACATATGCAAGTGGGTAAAATTGGCCTAGGCTGTTGAGGCTAGATTCTGGAAGAAGTGACTCACACCATCGGCATGACCAATATATGGTGTGGATGATGGATCCATCTAAAAGATGCAAAAGACAACAGATGAGATGATGCAATCTACCTAACTTCATGGCAGAAATAAAGACATGCAAATCAAAGGGATGTGTTATGAGCGAAATTTCTTGAGGTAGAGTGCACTGGGATAATTAGGAAGGAAATGGCCTTAGAATCCTCCAAAAATATGCCCCCTTTCCTAAGTGCAAGGGTAATCAGGGGTAGACATAACTTCCATTATGTCCCCATCAGAATGGAAGATGGCGGATGGGAGGAAGACTGAATACATTATGCGGCAACGGTACTTGGTGCATTAACCTGAAAAATAAGGTTCACATACGCATCATCTAGAATGGTACATGGCAAGCTAGTAGATGGAAGATATATGGATGTTGAGACCTAGGATTCTTTTGAAAGAGGTTCGATAGAAGCGGGCACAAAAAGCTCAGAAAGGTTTTCTTGTGAGGAACTCAAGGATGACAATAGGTAAAGGATATGGCCCGTGGTGTCTGTCATCTCGACATTGGGGGGGGATCATGATGGTGGGACAAGAGTCCCCTCATTCTGTTTGACTAGTGGTACCAGAATCCATGGGTAGAGGAGTAGATGATCCACTACGAGTGGCCTCGTATTCGCGAAGTGCTTCAAGGAAATCGTGAAATTCATCGAGACGAGGGCAACAATGGGAATAGTGACCATAATGATCACATAAGGCACAAGGGTGATTTGTGCGTAACGTTCTGAGTTTCTTAGATGGACCCGTTAAGTTAATATGGACTTCAGGGAAATTTGACTTAGGGGACGTTTCATGAACCAAAGGTTTGAGATGAGGAAGCTCAGGACAATTATTGGTGATGTGCCCAACAACTTTACACAAAGAGAATGGAGGTGATGGCTTTGGGGCCTTTGGGGATGGAGGAGCTTGGGGAGCCTTGTCCTTAGGTTCTTTCCTCTTAGATTTTCCCCCCTTTCCATATTTTTTCACGATAGGAGTGGGTTCCTGTTGAGGTTGTGATGGAATTGAAGCAAGGACAGGGGTCGTAGGGACCTGTTGAACCTGGATTAAAGCACGATAAGGTCTTAGCTGACCGGGCGGAATGCTTGCAGGGAGATCGATGTACCATACTAGGATCCCCAAAGTCATGTTAGGTAGGACCAGTGAAGCCATGATAGGGACCAAAAATAATCCTAGAGGGGGGGAATAGGAAAGGTATCTAGCCTGCGGGTTAATGTCCTAGCAGAATAGCTCCTGAATGGTTGAGACCTGTAGGAATAGTTCCTGATGAAAACATAAGGGAGGCACCCACAAACAAAGGAGGTCCTGGGGGAGTGGATCCGGAGGGCTCAACTAGAATGGAAATAATAGAGTGCTAAGGAGCTTGTTGTTGACCGGATGTACCAGACTGCTTGAGAGCAACCTGTGACACTTGTAACATACAAACACTCATAGAGTTAGGATTTGAGATGAGAGGAGGATGACTAGGGAAAGCACCCGACAATGAGGAATCTTTGTAGAATCCGAGTGAAACACTGATGAGAGGAGTTGAATAATTTTTATCTGATACCGACTAGATAATGGACTCGAGGGAGGTCACGGATGCCAGCTCGTAGTATGTCAACTGATCGATGGTGACGATCTTCCCTTCATGGGGGAAGCACATCTTGCGAAACACCACAAATGCGACAGATGACATGGCATATGTGTAACTATGACCTAAGAGAATGTTTTAATCCAAAGGGGCATCAATAACCTCAATGTCGACATGAACAGTATTACCTGCAAGGGTCACTGGACAGTTGTGGTACATGCCAAGGGGCTAGGAGGAGTGTCTGTCCCAATCACGCAAAGTGACAGTGGAGGGGGACACTCAGGGGACTCAAGTTGTTTCCAAACGACAGCGGACATCACACATGTGGATGCACCTTCGTCAATAATGCATTGGGAGATGATGGCATTACAGACTCGAATTGGTATCTGGAAAGCAACAGATGAAGGCAATGGGGGATGTTCTGATGTATCAACAGGGAAGACAATCAAACAATCATCAGAAGGATCTATTGTACCCAAGGCAGTTAGTAGATATTTCTTTTGAGATGGGCACGACTGGATTACTTCCAGCGTTCACATGGTAGCAGGTGATTGCGCCAAGTCGTCTACTATATTGTATGTACAGGCAGCTCGATTAGAAGCTTCATTACGGTCTAATGGTCCCTTTGGGATATTAGGAATGGCATCAACTTTAGGTTGAGGGATCTGTAATGGACCATTTGGTGTCGTAAGAGGCTCAAAAAATGCTTTGGTTTTAGACTCAGTGGCGGACGAAGTCGATGGCTTGTCATATTGACGCAATCGAGTTTGTAGGTTGATATCGGAGGGGTTAACCTCATCAGAATTCATCATAAGGATCTAGTAGTCACCAGGACCGGAAGGTTGGGGGGGATGGGTTACTTGACCTAACTGAGGTTGAGCAACAACAAATCCTTTCTAAGGAAAAGGCTTTTTAAGCAATGCTGGTTGAGATGGCATAAGACTTTGAGGCGAATGTTGGTCTCTAGAAGCTACTTGAGCTTCCCACATTTGGTGCATCTGGGGTAAGAGAGGACACTCATGTGTATAATGGCTATGTACACCACAACATGCACAAGGTTTTTTCGTACAAATAGCCTTGTTCTTCTTGGGTTGACTGCCCTGTTACTGGTTGTTAGTGTTAGGTTAGTTCCCTTGGGGTTCACTAGGCTAATTACCTTGGTTACCCTTTTTACCCTTCCCCTTATTCTTTTTCTTCAAATTTTGGGGATTGGTCACACTCTGTTGTGCAAAAACTTGACCATTAGGGGGCAGTGGCTGCTAGGGCTGAGGATGCATGGGAGTTTTTAGCGCTAATGTTTGAGGGGATAGAGAGCTCGGTTGTGCAGAATGAGGAGAAACGATTTGGTAGACAGGTTGGGGCCTTGAAAAAACGTTGCTAGGAGGGGAATGAGTGTTAAAGGAACTGGTGCCCCCTGTAGATAGCCATAACTTTGTTGAGTATATGGAAATCAATGTGAAAGGTTCCAACAATACCGTCGATGACTTGAGATTCCCCCGGTGCATTAGCACTTTGAAGACAAGGGATGTCTGGAATGATGGTATAGACATAACCAGATTGCACATAAATCAGGTCATATCTTAGAGCGGTTTGCAGAGCTTCTTCGTCGGTCTGAGGAAAATGGGAAGCGACATATTTTACAATGGGTGCTAAAAGGCTCATAAAAACCAATCTAGATAAACACGGTCTTCGAAGGGTAGGGCACAACATCTGCTCCTCCTTTGATGCCACTCTTGAATATGGTCGGAAAGGCGAGTGGAAGAGGACTGACAGAATGAGGTCAATAGATTCGTACCAGTGTTGTACCAAAGAGGTAACTGGAAATATGAAAGGAATGCTTTAGCAAGTATCGTGAAAATGGAATGAGATGTGGCGAGCTGGTCTACATACCATTTTGCAGCATCTCCAGTGAGCGTGCATTGGAAAAGCCGAAGATGAGTGGAGTCTTCGGTAATGGAGTTGGATAAACACCACATGTGGAAGGATTGGACATGGTTGGTAGGATCCTCTCCATCATTACCCTCAAACTTTGGGATGTCTGAGGGAAGCTTAGTCAGCATAGAAGGTGAACTAGCATCATGGCATATGGGTCGTTTATCAACTGGCTAAAATCTGGTAGACTTAACCCAGCTATAAAGGGGAGCATGGGGGATGCCGGAATGGTTCTTCAGACTGTTTCGCTTGATGTGACGAGATAGAACTGGATCCAACACCAGGTTGGGTTCCTGCACCAACTGTGGGTTCAGACATGATGACAATATGCAGGGAAGGAGGCCCGGAATCAAATGAGGAATTAGATGAACTAGGAGAAGAGTCAGTATGGGGAATCATAGGGCTATGAACTCGAACTCGACGAGGAGGGGTAATATGCCCAAGTGGAAACTGGGGGTGAAGGCCTAATAGTCTCCGTGATAAATGCCTTGGTGGCGCAATGGTGGTAAGACACACGTGACACAGAAATGGTGAAGGGAGATCAACAATATGCCTTTGTCTCGATGAGGGGAGATAAATTTATTATGTTAAGTCTTGGCTTGGCGGTGTAAACCAAGCGCCCTTCACTTAAGGTGTGCTTGTGTGTGCAAGTGTATTTATTGATTAAGCCCAGATCGTGTTTGTAAAAAAGAAAAAAGTTTGCTGAAAATAAATTGAAATTAACAACAAAAAAATTAACTAAACCCCACCCAAACTGGGTTTGCAAACACTGTGCTGGTTGGTGGCTAAATCGATGGAAAACACACTAAAAAGGTCAAGAGATCTAATTTTCAGTGTGACTAGGATCAAATGACACTAGGCTGCTGGAAAGTGGTGCAGCAACAACAAAAAACTAGAGAGGAAGATCGCTGCAAAAAAATAGGGAGATGAGTGAAAAACCTAGGGAAACCAATGGGGCCCTAAGGCCAATACCAAACAAGTTTCAATATGAAACTATGGATGGTGACAACCTATATTTATAGATCTGAAACAAAAGGGTACAGATCTCGAAAATATGGCTGAAAGTGCTGCAGAGACTCAGACTACTTACTCAACTAAACTTCTCCTATAAAGGTGGAAGCGTACTAGAAGCCCTAGGGGGCTAAATTCCACTTAGACGAGTAAATCAGAGTAGATCAAGGCCTAAGAAATATGAGACAGAGGTCAAACAACCCAATAGATAGCTCTTAGCAAAACCCAGAAATATATATGATAAAAACCCGGAAACCCTAAAATTGCAGGTACTGACCTATTTTCAAGTGAGAGAACACTTTTTGGGTTAAAAGTGTGCTCTCGACTCCAGATCACACTTTTTGGTTTGAAAGTGTGCTATGGACTCCAGATTGCACTTTTTGGGCTAAGAAGTGAAATTTTTTCTCCTTGATTCCCGGTCTGCAAATCTCAGGAAAAACAATCATCTCTGTCACGGTTGGTTCCTGTGACATGCGGAAAAGACCAGAAAGCTTGTGGAAGTTAGAAATTTAATAGATCTAGGGTTAAAAACTAGTAAACAAAATTAAGAGACTAAAAAAATAAGAAACCCTAAGCTGAAAACTGAAGGTCACCAACGTTTCTGAATCTGAAGTATAAAACGAGTGGAGTCGCCAATTTTGTTGTAGTGTTTTCTCCTCAAAGGTGTACGAAAAGGAAACACTTAATGCTATGGATGAAAAACAGAGTCAATAATATAAATGACTGCTAAACATTGTAGATCTGCAGCAACTGATAGAAACAAAACCTACCAAAATTCTGATCTATGCCACAATCATAGTTAAACAACAAAAATAAATAGTAATAACTCCAATCATCCAATGGAAACCAGATATACAAATAATAGTGTGTTCTTGGATATCCTCAAACATCTTCAGCTTGTGTAGAGTCTCTCTCCTCTATAATGCGTAAACCCAACAAAAAATGGTTTGAAACAATGAAAATAATTAGAGTTATAATAGTGAGTGCAACAATGAAAATAATCAAAAGTGAATAATGAAAGGAAAACCCTTCTATTTATAACAAAATATTGAGGTATCCTCAAATAATGAGCAATAATAAAATATTATTAACCCCATTCTTGGAATAACCACTAGGAATATTTTATTATATTTGGTTAGGAGGGAAAACGTATTTAAACTTTTATTTAGAAATAATAAATAAATAAATGATTTATTTATCATTTCAAGGAATTGGTTAAGGAATAATAGATAAATAATGATTTATTTAATTATTCTTCATGGGTTTAAGAATAAATTACTTAACAAAGGTGGTTTATTAAGTAATTTCTCACAGTGGAAGCAATTTTACTATGGTTATTGGCTTTACATGGTGTACTTCGACCCATCTAGTAAATTAGGCTAGATGACCAATTTTTTGGTGATAACAAGGAAGACCAAAGCTCACTCTAGACACACCTTTCCTTCATTGCAAGTACAAATATGCAATTCGAATTAGAAGACAAATTTCCACATTTGAATAACAATAAATGTTTTCTTATGAAATGTACATGGATTATGTTACTAAAGCTAAGTTTCCTAGAACGCGTTCATAAAAAGGGTGATTCGACAACGCAAAGTAGATTAGACTTGATTCTTGAATTCATGCTTCCTTAATGTTTCAGTTACAAACATTATTGTTGAAAAGATCAAATTTCGTTTTTCAAAGAAACATTCCACATTCTACTATTAGAGTATTAATTTACATTCTGTAAGTAGACTAATGTTTCCATTTTTTAAATTAGCTTAGGATTTGATTTCATGATATTCATTACATCAGATCAATGAAATAAGGACACATTGCATGTTGTGCATATAGTGTCGACACCTCTTAAGATTGTACCAACCTCGGGTTGATAATTTAAGTTGGTAGCCTTGGGAGTTGCAAAATTCTTGTTACAATACTCGGGCTCATCACTTTTTGGCATTGTTTCCAGGGAGGTGTCAAAGTGTGCATTTTTCTTCCCTAGTTGATCCATTTTTGCAAAAAAGAAAAATTGCATTAAGCGTATTTGATTTCAAAAAATTGCATTGTATTAGCATTCTTATTGTATTTTTTTATAAAAACATAAAAAAAATACTTCTCCGATACCAAACCCCCCATTTGATCACGTGGTGTAGTAAGAACCACACCACCATCCACTTTTTCAGGTAGAAGAAGAAGAGGTGGTTGAGAAGGTAGAAGAAATGGATGGAGATGATGACAATGCAAAAGATCCTCTTGGATTTCTCATTCAAGATATTGATATTAGTGTTCATATTAAGAACATCCCTCCATCTTGACTTCCCAACTTCCATGGTATGAGGTCAGAGGATCCGAAAACCTTTCTTTTTGAATTTGAAATCCTTTGTAGATTTTATGGTTACTAATTAAACACTTAAAAATTGAGATTGTTTTTGGCAACATTGAAGGATAGATCTCGTAAATGGTTTAGGAGTTTAGGGACTAATTCAATAAGATCATGGAATAATATGCAAAATATATTTCTAGAAAAATATAAAGATCATGATCTTAAAGAAGAAATTTAGAATGATTAAAAAATAAGATGACAACCTTGAGGATCTAATAGAGAGGTTCATGTATAATGTTAAGAGGGAAAAATTATTTCATTTAGGATCTGACATGCTAAAAAACATCTTACTTAGAACAATTATACATGAGTGGATTGATCTCCTTGATCTCTTGAGTAGAGGTGATGTATATTAGTTATCAATTGAAGAAATTTGTGAAATATGCAAGCGCATATCAAGTGAAGGGCAAGAGTAAGTAACTCAACATCAAAATCTGCAAGTCAAGTTGAACATGAAAATTTGCTTGGTAACTTTAAAAAATAAATTCTTAGCAATCTAAGAGAATAAGTAGAAATTTTAAGAATGAAAAATGAGCAAAAAGAAGATGTTCATATTTGTGTTGTCCATGTAGAACCACATGCTATTAAATATTGCCCATTATTACCAAGGTTGAAGGAATTTTACCAAGAGGATAAGTCAATCACCAAAGAAACTATGTTAGGTAGCTCCAAGAATACCATGGTAGCCTAGTCAATGTGATATGATGCAATAACCTAATTTACAATTTCAAGCTTATGCACACCCATCTCAAAGTAATTGGAACACACTCTATCATTGGAAACCTTAGCCATCTGAACCCTAAAATCAATCTTGGAAACAAGGATGGAAAATAACTTATGGGAACAATCCACAACATCCTCAATATTTTCCTCAATATCCTCCATACCCAACTCCATGTTATCTCTACCATCCACCTCCACCAAAACCACAACCCCAACCACATCCATCTCAAAAATCCACTCCCACTCAACTACCTGTACCACCATTTCCAAACCCAAACAATGAAGTAACTCAACCACTTACAATGTTGAGGTACAATACTTCCAAACAACTCTTATTGATCTAAATGGTATTCATCTTAACTCAAGAAAAGCATTTCAAAAAAAATATTTTCTTGATGTCATTGAAGAATAACATCTAGAAGAAGAAGATCAAGAAGAATCATGTATCACATTTTATGGAGAGAAACCATTGGAGCTTGAGATTGAAGAGTTTTTGTTATGCTTACCATTAGATCCTTTATGTGTTCAAGGGGCTAATCGACAAAAAATAAAATATTTGAATGGCACAAAAAAAAGACATGAAGAATGGTCCAGATGAGCAAGTGAACCAAGGGAATCAAAATTGTATTGAGGTTTGGTTCCAAAAAATCACAAGATGGAGCATCACTGTCTTCTTCAATAGTGCTTGATATCATCAAAGTCAAAGCATTTGGTCTATAATATTCAAGTACATGTCAAAGCATATGTTTCAAGCCTACACATGAGTTTATCTATCATCTTGTTATGCACATGGCTCCATTGGAAGTATTCTTACACTTGAAAAAAAAATTCCAAGATGAATAGGATAGAAAAATGGAAAAAGAAGAAAAAAAAGGAAAAAAAAAATCTCAAGTGAAAACTTCTTTTGAGACGCCTGAGATTGGATCACTTATTTAAAACCTCCTTTAGGTGGTCAATGTGTTGGAAACAAAAAAAAAGGAAAAATTTGGAAAGGTCCTAGGTGAAAACCTCCTATGAGGCACATAGGCTGACTTATTAGTTGAAAACCTCATTGAGGCAGCTAGTAGGCCTAGGGAAAAAATAAAAAATAAAAGGAAAAAAATATATATATATATTTGCTCCATGTATCTCTCTCTGATGAATGCAGATGCTCTCCAACCTTTGCAAGCAACAAGAATAATTTAGCACCAAAAGAAAAAAAGTTGATAAAAACCTAGTCAAAGAAAGTCAAACTTGGGCTTTCATCTCCTTTTCACAGATGCTTCAATAGGACCAAGGCCATGTCAATCCATCGCCCTTATCCATTTACAACATCCACCCATCATTTCCAATCCTTTCCCATTCATTTCCCTCGTTGACCTAAACTACTATAGGAAGGTTATTTTTGCTACAGGAGGCCAAAATACATAGGGCAGAAAATTGTTTTTACCATATCAATATGCATCTTTTTGTCAAGTTGTTTTATGGGTAGATGCATATGGATGATGGTAACATGCTCAAGGAATTTCATCAAATTCCAGTACACACTTTTCAAGCAATTGGCCTCCATCACCTATAACCATTTTTATTTTTTCTCGATATTCGTGCATCCGTTGGATAATATTTTTTATGGGGAGATGAATAAATATGATGGAAACATGCCCACCAAATTTTATTTCAAAAATAATCTACCGTTTGAGATATATGTATAAAACAATTATGCTACAGGAGCATTCCAGAATTGCTACAGGAGTGACCATAATTGCTACAGGAGGGAGATCAACTAGGAAAGGGGGCAAAAAGGTCATTTTGTTTCCTTGGGAAATGTTGAGAGAGGTCCAAACCACATTCCTTCACCCCCAACCCACTTCATTTAGCCAAATTAATCTTCAAGAATCCACTTTTGCACATATAAAAAATGCAGAAAGAGGACTTTGCCTTCACATTATTCTTTTTCATCATTTTCACCACCTTCTAGATATTTTGTTCATGTGCCTATAGCCACTATGATTTGCCCTAATCCTTGAATGCAATGTGAGTTCTTGAGGAGGAACTGGCTGACTACTACAGGAAGGAGCTCAGTCCTATAGCAGCTTGCACAAAGACAACAAGACCATAGGCCAAAAATTCTTACAGCTCCAAAATGAAGATTTGGCTACCCTGAGGCATCAAGAGGCCATTCCTGAGGTCTAGATAAGTCACACCATTCCTGAGGAGTCGTAAGGTCACCGATCCACTCTAACAATAACAAATCAAACACTGGGAAGAGGCATGCATGGGAGACAACTTTCATCAATAGACTACTTCATTATGTTGTGAAGATATGTGCATGCATCTACAATAACTCGACATCAGGTAAGCACAGGTATGCATTGTTCTTCACCTTTCCTATTGAGCATATTATGGTTAAAAAAAAATGTTTTTAATGCACACAAGTGAATGTTTTATACGTTGAAGGTGGGAAATAAACTTGGCCACCCTCGACTAGTAAGACTGCAGTTTACTCAAATACTTATGCAACATGGAGAAGTCAAAGTTGGGAAAGTGATAATTACAAGGAATGAGGACCAAATCACCAAGCGCACTGAGCCCACTATCACAGAAAGAAATAAAAGAACAAGGCTCAACTTTAGTTGTATCGATGCTCATTCCTAAAATAGTCAGAGAGGCTCATCAAGGCATCAAAGGTGAAGCTAGATGCTACCAGGGGTTGCCTATGATTCTACATAACATATACAAATTTGATTTGCAGGTGCTACAGGGTCAAACATAGCTTCTACAGGAGAAACAAAGCTACTACAGGAGAAACAAGGTTGCTACATGAGAGACAGACTGTGTGCTATGGGAGAAACAAAGTTGCTACAAGAGAAAATATAGATGCTACAGGAAGGCAAAAGTTGTTGGAAAAGACCCTGATTTTGAGGAATTTCATCTCAAAACCATAGTATTTGAAGGACAACATCCAAAGGAAGGGTAAATACATATTTCACCTTGCCATATGTAAACAAGAAGCCTGCAAGATTTTCATTTTTTTCAGTAGTACAGCCCATGGGAAACTTTTGATCAAAGTTTACAAATAAAAAAAATGAAATGTGGATGTTTCCTTTGAATTGAGCCTGATAAGAAATGTAATTGCAATTATTTTTGGGTGAGCATGAAATCAACCTTCCTCCATGCAATATAAGAAAACTATTCTTTTTTCCTCTGTCTTAAAAACCCTCATTTCACAAAAATATCTAAAACTTGTAGTAGAAATAGAGAATTTCCTTGCCAATTTTGCAAAGTTGTATTGAAGGATATGGGGGGTGGATTTAACCATAGAAATACCACAGCCAAGAATAAGGAGAAGAAGAAACTAATGAAGAAGCAGAAGAAAATGGAGAATAGACAAAATAAAAACTCACAGAGGAAGAAGGAGGAGAGGAACAAATTGTGCTAAAAACTAGAATAATAGTGCCTAAGAAAGACCTAATCAAGTTTGATATGAAAAAAATAGAAAAATAGAGAACTCCATAGCCCATTAGGTAATCATCTAGGCCACAAAATGGAAGATGAAGGAAACATAAGGCAAGAAAGCATTCACCATAAAAGTAGAACTCAAACCATAGTGATGAAAAGGGGTTTTCCAAGAGGTCTCTAATCTCTTTCTAGCTCGTGTCCAAGGCCTAGAAGATGTTATAGAAATTTAAGTGGAAAAAATTAAGCATAAGGTCCAATTTTGGTTAAGTTTTTATAGATTTTGTGATGTGCTACAGAATGCTACAGGTTTGCTACAAGTCTACTACAAGATGTTATATATTGCTACAAGATTGCATCTGAGGGCATTTTGAGGGTTTCAAAGTTATCCAAATGGTGGAAGAAGGTAGCAAGAGATTGGAAAAGGATGTGGAAGACCTTGCCAAACAGAAAAAGCTTCAAGAACCCATCTTGCACAAGCGGAAAAAGGTAGGCTAATGGTCTCTAGAAAACAATTATTTTTCTATGCACAAACAGTTTTCAAAAAATGAGTGAAAATGGATTGAAGGTGTTAAGGGAAAGGGTGTGAATGCAATGGACCTGCAAGCCAATAAATTTCACTTGCAAAGAGGAAATTTATGTTTTTGTGCTTGAAAGACTGCTAAATAATCATGAAAAGAACAACTACATTTTTGTGCATGTCCTTGCAAAACCTACAACCAAGCTTCTTAAGAGAAAGTACTGAGGAATGTACAAGAGAGAGGCCATTAGGGCCATGAATGAGGCATAGATAGGTCACTAATTTTATCAGAGGATGAGCAACAATTTCAATAGGGGGGTATGGCGGGCCTCCAAATTATACATAAATCAATGCCCATTTGACCATCCTTCAGCACATTAAACCTCTCTTTCTGAATTAGATGACATATTTTTAACTTTAATATGTTCATTAGGAAGGTTTAGAGATAATTGCATATTTGTGCCTAGTATTATTTATTTTTGTAGAATATTGTGAGAATATTGGGCAGATTATGAAGATTTGGAATAGGAGATAATCTAGGGATTTTCTCCCTACTACAGGAGGGCCAAGATTGGATAATAAAAGAACAACATATTATGAAATTATTGCACAAATTCTGGAGCTCCAGTGACTATAAAATCTGGGAATGTGCACCCTTCCACTTAATGCAGATTCCTAGTGTTGGGAACCAGATCCACTATTTGAGGGATTTTGGAGGGGAAACATTCCTCCTTTCAAGGAGAATGCTTCTTCATCAATTTGTATAACTACCAATTCGAATTGGCCTCTAGAGGCATGTATTTTTTAGTCTTCATGTGGAGAAAACTTGTCATTTAGCAGCTTCACTTTCATTTCTAGCAGGGATATACATGGATTTATTGAAATAATTAATTGTGATGCCATTTTTAGCTTCTAAATCTTGGTTTACCTAATAGGAATCTATGTTTCCTTGGGCTTGGCCATCCCAAGAGCCTCAGAGCCCTATTGTACAATTTCTTTATTTACTTTGAATGCATTTTTCACTTACATCTCTTATTTCTCCATTTACTATTCTTGCCTCTTTTGTTGTAGGTTACATTGGTTAAATGATTGAATTGAGTTTTTTTGCAGGTTATTGAAAGATTCAAAAGGATGATGCAGCCTTAGAACAACTTTGAAAAGTCATATTCATCATTGAGCTACTTGGATTGGTTTACTAATTCACAAATCTAGAATTTCTGCAAATCCCTTATACTATAATAGTAGTAATTTTCTGATATTTTTTAGAATGTGTTAATGAGTTTCATTTGAGTTGATTACATTTGTATTGTGTCATAAAAACATTCAATTTAATAAAAAAAATTACCACATAGCATTTTCACTTGATTAGGTTAGGAATTTGGTAGGTTAACTAGCTCACTAGTTCTTGAATTTCCAGTTTTTAGAGTATTATTTTTATTCTCTTTTTTAGCATGTGTTAATAGGGGTATTTTGGAGTGATTCCACTTGGAATGGAGTCCTAAGTCATCCTAATTAATAAAAAAAAATTCCCATCCCTTTTGCATTTGATTTACTTGGGAATTCGACAAGTTATCTCGCTCCTTTAGAAAAACAGGGCCTCTTGTAGCACATGTAAACTTGACCAGATCTGCTCCAAAAGCTTGCATTTTGTCTCTTAGGCTTGAATAATGACCCCTAGGTTCTGAATCCACTATTAAGGAAGACCAAATACCACTTTAGACCCACATTTCCTTCACTACAAGTATAAATATGAAATTATAATTAGAAGACAAATTTCAACATTTGAATAACAATGAATGTTTTCTTATGAAATGCACATGGATTATGGTACTAAAGTTAAGTTTCCTTGAACGTAGTGATAAAAAGGGTGATTCATCAATGCAATTTAGATTATACTTGATTCCTGAATTCATGCTTCCTTAAGGTTTCAGTTACAAGCATTATTGTTGAAAATATCAAATTCCCTTTTTCAAAGAAACATTCCACATTCAATAATTAGAGTATTAATTGACATTCTGCAATTATACTAATGTTTCTGTTTTTGCAATTAGTTTAGGATTTGATTTCATGACATTCACTGCATCAAATCAATGAAATAAGGACACATTGCATGTTGCAAATATAGTGTCGACACCTCTTAAGTTTGTACGAACCCCGAGTTGATAATTTAAGTTGGTAGTGTTGGGAGTTGCAACATTTCTGTTGCAATATTGAGGCTCATAACTAAGGTTTGTTTTCTTTTGGTTATCTAGGCAGCCTGTGACCATGTCTAGACAAGGGGTGGCCAATACAATGTAGATAAAGTCGAGACAGGTAGTCAAGTTCTAATAGGTCGTATTATATACTCATGTTTATTTTTGTATCTATGTATTCCATGTGTTTGTGAATATATGGATGTTCAGTTTACATAGAAAACCCATGTCTGATTTTTGTGTTTATTTATGCTATTTTTTCAAGTTTTGGTTGTTGGTTGAAAAAAACCAAGTCAGTGGGAGGCAAGAATCCTTCGTAAGCTATGGTTTCCATCTGAGAGATAGAATGGCATTGGTACTTTCATATTACGAGCACGATGCGACAAGATCTAAGCGACCTGTAGTAATGAAGACTCTAGGTGGGAGTGGGGTGGAATCAAATCCAAAGGAAAGTGGAACCTTGATACACTAGATTGTAAAGAGGAGGATTGAAACCATGAGGGGGAACCGTGAGTGTAGACACTCACCCCCCTCCCCCTCTCTCGTATGATGTCATAGGGGTACTCCCCCCATACTAGTAATTAATTTCATTTTTCAAGTTTCATCGTGTGATCATTTTGATGAAACTGAGATTGGAATGAAAAATGAAAACCCTCCTCCCCCTTCTTCTAACGTCACAAGTGGAGGGACCCTACACTGCACACATGTTGTTGATCTTGGTTGCTTGATCATGGTTGTTGATGTGAGAAGCGTCTATACAATGGGGGTTACACCTGCTTTGGAGCACTTAGTCTCGATCTTACATTCACATGAAGATTGAAGCGAAAGGAGAGCGATGATCATGTATGTGTTTTTATGATAGTGCTTGAATTGTTGGAAGTTTTGGGCTCAAGTGTTACATGTAGGAATTTACAGGGTAAGTTCCTCAGACAGAACACCAAAAGGACACCGCTCACAACCAGATAGCAGATCAATACACCAGTATTTTGACATGGTTAAAACCCTCAAAGAGGGAAACAGTCCACAGCCTGAGCCAACGCGGCCACTTCAGGAAATTTATTAATAAAAGAATGAAAATTTACATTTTCTCTCATGCACGGATTACCCTACAAATGACCCTCCATGCGCTTTAAATATAAATCATGGACCAATCGGGTGTCAAGCCATGGATCAAGTTTTGGTAATACCGAGGAGAGAATGAATCGTCGGATCACTACATATCGTGACCGTCGGATTGTAAGTTACAAAATGTATAACGGTAAAGAAACACACTTTACCTAACTCTATACCTAACTCTATACTAGACCAAGTTGTACTTAACTATTTCCTATGTGTCGGAATATCCTAACATCCCCCCTTAAGAACAACTTGGGATAGGATTGAAGGATTTACAAATATGACACAATAGGAGAAGGAAGGAGGCACTAGAGCCTATCCCCCCTTAGTGACAACTTCCTGAACTTCAACCATAAATCGAAGTTTAGTGAACTTCGCCTCTATGAGAGCCTTTGTGAAGATGTCTGCAACTTGATCATCTGTTGAACAATATTGCACTTCAAGAACATGGTCATGAATGAGCTTTCTGATGAAGTGCATGTGCAGTTCAATGTGTTTTCTGCACTGATGTTGGACTGGATCTTTGCATAGCTAAATGGCACTTTGATTATCACACCAAAGTGTAGTCAGATGCTGTTGCTCAAAGCCAAACTCTGACAGGATCTGACGAAGCCACAAGGCTTCCTTACTAGCTTCTACGGCACCACGATACTCTGCTTCTGCTGATGAAAGAGAAATGGCAGCTTGTTTCTTACAAGCCCATGTAATAGGTCCTGATCCAAGAGTGAACACATAACCACCAGTAGACTTCCGATCATCAGGGTCACGAGCCCAATCGGAATCAGTGAAACCAACCAATAGAGGAGCTGCTTCGGCACTGTAATGAATCCCAAACTGAACTGTACCTCGAACATAACGAAGTATTCTTTTAGCTGCTTTCCAATGACTTTCACGGGGGTTTTGCATGAACCGAGCAACAAGGCCAACAACAAAGGAATGGTCAGGACGAGTATGGGTTAGATACAAAAGTTTTCCTACAAGTTGACGGTATAAGGTAGCATCAACTTCAGGAGAATTACAAGTAACTGAAAGTTTGACTCCAGACTGAAAGGGAGAAGGGGCTGGCTTACAGTCTTCCATGTGAAAATGATGTAGAATATCACAAGCATACTTGGACTGGGAAAGGGAAATACCCTCCTTGGATTGCAAGACTTGAAGACCAAGAAAATAGTGTAAGTGTCCTAAGTCTGTCATTTCAAATTTCCTTTTAAGGCTAGACTTCACATGGTTTATAAGGTTGGGATCACTACCAGTAAGGATAAGATCATCAACATAAAGAACAAGGATGATAAGAGAGTTGTCCACTTTCTTGGTGTAGACAGTGTTGTCAGAATGACACCTAGAAAAGCCAGATTCTAAAAGAAAGCTATCCATTTTGGCATACCAAGCTCGAGGAGCTTGCTTGAGACCATAAAGGGATTTCTTAAGTCGACATACAAGGCTGGAGTCTGTTTGTATGAAGCCAATGGGTTGTTCCATATAGATTTCTTCATGCAAGTCCCCATGCAAGAAGGCAGATTTAACATCCATCTGATGGACTTCCCATTTGAAAGAGGCAGCAAGGGAAAGAACAAGGCGGATAGAGTTCATTTTGGCAACAGGGGAGAAGGTTTCAGTGTAGTCAATGCGTTCAACCTGTGAAAAACCTTTAGCAACAAGACGAGCTTTATGTTTATCAACTTTCCCATCTGGTCCATACTTGGTTCTGTAAACCCATTTGCATCTAACAAGTTTTCGTCCCTTTGGTAGAGGAACAAGATCCCATGTATCATTTGCCAACAATGAATGATATTCTTCATTCATAGCTGCTTCCCAATCTAGATGGCCTGAAGCTTCTGCAAAGGTGTCGGATCATAATTTACTGGAGCTTGAGCCAGTAAAGAAGAGGCTCTCTCGAACTGAGAACGTGTACGTCGCTGATCTGTAGGATCACCGGCAAGATCACCTGCTGCATCTCGAGTAGCACGAACCCATTTTGGAAGCTCAGGAGCTGAAGGAGTATCCTGAGATGGTGGGGGAGGATTGTCATCCTCACTTTCATCATCTGAAGAAGAAATGTTTTCAAAGGTAGAAGAGATAGGGAGAGGTGGAACATCCGCTGGACTAGGCTCGCAGGCCGATATATTTTCATCAAATTTTACATCTCTTCTAATGATAACATTTTTGGACTTAAATGGAATAATTCTATAGCCTTTGACATCTTCAGAATATCCAACAAGAGTACATTTTTCACTCTTAGGTTCTAAAGCTTTATGCTTTTCATCTAGAATATGGGCCCACGCTTCACTTCCAAAAACATGAAAGTGACTTACATCTGGTTTGATTGAGCTCCATGCTTCTTCTGGAGTGATATTCTTTAAAGCCTTAGTAGGAGTGCGATTTATTATGTAATTTGCACAGTTAATTGCTTCTGCCCAAAAACTAAGACCAAGTCCTTTAGATTGTAGCATACAATTAGCCATTTCCTTTAAGGTGCGATTCTTCCTTTCAGCTACACCATTTTGTTGTGGAGTATATGGAACAGTATGTTGCATTTAAATTCCATTCTCAGTGCACTAGTTGATGAATGTGTTTTTAACATATTCTCCGCCATTATCAGATCTTAACTTAAGAATTTGATGTCCAGATTGTTTTTCAACAAAGGCCTTGAAGGCCAAAAAAGTGTTAAATACTTCACTCTTGAGTTTTAAAAAGTATACCCAAGTGCGTCTGGAGAAATCATCAATGAAAGTTAAGAAATACTTGCAGCCAGAGAATGACACAACTGGAAGTGGACCACATAAATCACTATGCACAAGCTGTAAAGGGGCTGAGGCGTGCCAAGAGGCACGCTTTTCAAAACTGTCCCGATGATGTTTTCTGAGTACACATTCAGAACAAACACCATCTCTGGAAGATACCATAGGAAGACCTGTCACCATATTTTCTTTACATAGATGCTGAAGGGAGCGATAGTTTAAGTGACCAAATCGCTCATGCCAAAGTTTGCTCACTTCATCGTTATGAGCAACAAATACTGAGGGAATATTTGATGACCCAAAGTTGTGAAACTTATACAACCTTGTAGAATCATCAGCAATTCCAGTAGCCAAAATCTGTTTAGGATCTCTTAAGTCCTTGATTACAACATCATGAGGTGAAAATTCAACGATTTTACCTTCACCTGAATGAGTTATCTGATATACAGATAGAAGGTTGCAGGATAAGGTTGGAACACATAATACATCATTAAACTGACCATTGTCTAGATGAACAGTTCCAGTCCCTACAACATTAAGAGATCTATCATCACCAACATATATATTTTTGGTGTTACAATCATTTAAAGAAGAAAACATGGCTTTGTTTTTTGCCATGTGATAAGAAGCTCCAGAATCAATGAGCCACTCATGAGAATGAGAAGAAGAAGATACATTTAATGCATATCCAGACCGAGATGCTTGACAACCACATGTAGAAAGTGCCATTCCTGAAGATGAAGTTGAAGTTGAAGATTGCCCCAAATGGATGTTATGCTTCTTCATTGTTGCTTCCAAGGCTTCCATCTTCTTAAAGCATTTTGATTCTAAGTGGCCATCTCGATTACAAAAATTGCAATGTCTATCAGTCTTCTTCCCTTTGTTTTTATTTGTCTTATCATTTTGTTGAAATGATTTTTCATTTTGGGGCTGAAATTGCTTAGGACCCTTGTTTAGTTTAGGACCATTCTTTTTAGGATATGAATTCTTAGGATTCTTTGAATTTGGTTGCTGCTGGGCGGCTAACGCTTTCTTGTAGGAGTTTCCAAGATTAAGAAGACCAAGGTGTAAGAGTTTTTCTTGTTCTCTTATTAAAGAATCATAAAAAGAGTCAAAGGAAGGGGGCTTGTAGTCTGTTCCTTGAGCAATGAAGGCTTCTCTTGTGGAATGGAAGGTGGAAACAAACACAGAGTAGGCTGGTCCCAACTTTGTAAGAATGGAATAGATAAGGTTACTATCTTCTTTCTTAACTTTAACACCTTCCAAAAGATATCTAAGGGTCTTGAACTTGGACAAGAAATCTTCAATGCAAGAAAAATTATTAGGTTCCAATGTAAGCAACTCATTTTCAAGTTGATGGGCTCTAATTTCATTTTTAATCCCAAAAACTTTATTGATTTGTTTCATTGCTTCATCAGGAGTATCAATTTCTGCAATATGGAATCTAAGATCTAGAGAAATAGACATCCCTATCAATCCACATGCTTGATCTTGCCTATTTTCCCATTTAGCAGCCTTATCTTCATCCTTCGGTTTCTTTTCTTGGCCTGAGGCTATTCTGTAGAGACCTTTACTTCTAAGTAAATCCTCAATGTAAGCCAACCATTGGAAGTAGTTGGTGCTGTCAAGGGTAACTTGGTATTGACTTTCCATTTCAATGGAAACTAAAGCTAAAGATGCTGAAAATAAGTGTTCCAATGGATAGATCTCAAAAAATTAGGCTGGTTTAAAAAAAACGGCTTCCGGATGAAGAAGTTATGGCTTTTTGAAAAAAAGTTGTTGAAGTTGCCGACGAAGTGCGGGAATGTGCGGAAATGAAAAAGTCCGCCCCCACAAAATGGAGACTTGAACCCAAGACCTCTACTCTCTTAAAATAGCTTTGAACCAATTGATCTATACAAAAAATTTGAGAGAGAGAGAGAGAGAGAGAAAGAGAGGGGGGGTGCTTTGGGTTGTGTGCTTGCTTTGAGAATGCTCTTTTTCCCTACAAAACAAAAAACACAAAACCCAACACGGACATGCAAAGAAAACGAACCTTACGGCTCGAAGTTAGATTTAGCCGAAAAACTAAATATTTTCAAAAATGAACCTTGCGGCTCAAAGTTAGCTTTGGCCGGAAGCTAAATATTTTCTTCAATGTTTCTGATTTTCCGAGATCACCCTAAGGCGCAGGGAAAAGAGCATACGCATGAGAAAAATCCTTCCTTTATGTTTCTGATTAGCCCAGATCGCACAGATTCGCAGGGCAAAGAGCATACGCAGAAATGAAAGGTATAGATCCGGTAATAAAAAAGGCTAAATAAACCGAAACCGAAATAAACAGAGAGAAAATAACAGTAAACTGCAAATAAACACTGTATACCTCCAGATCTTAAAAATGACGCAGCTAGGGCTACCGGAAACATTTTCGCGTGAAACGAAAGGGGTTCCTCACTGGAACAAATGCTCCCAACACAACAGAGCAGTCCTCTTGGCCCGAAAGCAGTTAGAAACAGCAAATCTAGGAAACCGCAGTCGGATGCAGTTCTACCGGCTTCAGATTTGGATCACCAACGGACGCAGCCCTCAAATAGCTCTGATACCATATAGGAATTTACAGGGTAAGTTCCTCAGACAGAACACCAAAAGGGCACCGCTCACAACCAGATCGCAGATCAATACACTAGTATTTTGAC
The DNA here is from genome assembly GCA_031772625.1 of Pinus tabuliformis. Lineage (NCBI taxonomy): Eukaryota > Viridiplantae > Streptophyta > Pinopsida > Pinales > Pinaceae > Pinus > Pinus tabuliformis. Next base: position 1,145,401,244 of record CM062813.1, on the reverse strand, counting down.
GTGGTTAAAACCCTCAAAGAGGGAAAGAATCCACAGCCTAAGCCAATGCGGCCACTTCAGGCAATTTATTAATAAAAGAATGAAAATTTACATATGTTTCTCTCATGCACGGATTACCCTACAAATGACCCTCCATGCGCTTTAAATGGAAATCATGGACCAATCAGGTGTCAAGCCACAAATCAAGTGTCGGTAATACCGAGGAGAGAATGAACCGTCGGATTGTAAGTTACAAAATGTACAACGGTAAAGAAACACACTTTACCTAACTCTATACCTAACTCTATACTAGACCAAGTTGTACTTAACTATTTCCTATGTGTCGGAATATCATAACATTACAAGCCCCATTGTTGCAATTTAGATGGAGATAGCTGAGTTCTGTGGGCCCATAACCCACAGGTTTAAGAATCGAGCCATCAAGGGTTTAGTTTGAGTAGACCCCTAGAACCAATCTTCATGAAGTGGTATCATAACAGGTAAATATTTCCTGCAAGTTGGAGAGGAAGAGAATGAGTGAAGTTCTCAAGATGTGGGTAGAGTGCAACAACCAAAGGAGCAAAGGAAGCTCGAGAGGTTCCAAAGGAGGTGAACCTATGATACCTAAAGACCTAGCCAAATGAGAGATCTTGGTGAGGTGTCTTGTGGAGGCTTGGTTGCATCTCACTGCTGAGTATGGCTAGAAGCTCAATGATAGATGAGGAGAAAGAAAATCGATATTGAAGAAGATGCGGCGATGATGGTACATGATCAGGAGATCATGAAAATTTCTACCATAGTAGTATGATGCAAGAGCATAACCCGCACCCAAAATCAAATTTGACATATGAAATCCTCTAGAAGGTGCATCATGACAATCGTAGTAAGAGAACATGATGTCCTCTAATTTTGTGTATAATGTAAAAATATCTAGAAACCTCTAAAAGGTGTGTTGTGGCACAACAAGAGGATGTGATTTCTCATATTTTGCTAGATTTTGTTTTCTTTTGGTTATCTAGGAAGCCTATGAGCATGTTTAGACAAGGGGTGGCCAGTACAATGTAGATGAGGCAGAGACAGGAAGTCAGAGCTTGAGAGGCCATGGTATGTAATATGTTTATTTTCAAATCTATATATTTTGTGTTTATGAACTTGTGTGTGTTCATTTTACATATATGACCCTTGTCTAATTTTCATGTTTATTTATGTTGTGTTTTCAAGTTTTGGTTATCGGTTGAATAAATCGAAATCAATGGGAGGCAAGAGTCCTTCGTAAGGTATGGTTGCTATCTAAGAGAGAGAGATGGTAGTGGACTATCATATACATGGAAGAGAACCACAAAAATGTTTCTTAAATTTGGTACATAGTTTATTATTTGATAAATTATTTATGAATTTTAATAAGTTTATTATTTGATAAATTATTTATGAATTTTAATAAATATTTTAATGAATTATTAAAAATAATTGTGAAAGCAAAACTTTTTTATTTGAAATTTTTAAAGATTATACAAAATTTAGATTTAAATTTGATAACGATAATATTATCTTAATCTATAAACATCCAAATTCTAACAATTTTAATGTAACTATATTAGTTAAAACAAGTGCTACATTGTAGCTAGTGTCTCCCGCTTCGTTTGAATATAGCTAAATTAAAGTAAAAACACTTAATTCAAGTTAGTGTTAAGGTTTATAATCCAATCAATTTAGGTTTTACTCATTGGTATATTGAGGTTTTTTTGTTAATTGTAATTATGCATTGTAGTGAGAATAACAATGTCTTATTGTAGTGATATTTTTTTTGTTGAGAAGGTTGTCTAGAAGGTTTTATAGTTTATGTGTAAAGTATATATAGATACAATTTAAGGAGTAGTTGTTCTTGCTAGATATATTTGTGAAATATAGATTAAATATATTAATATATGTACATGTATATTAAAAATGGAGTTGCTTTATTTACTTAGTTATCTTGTTGCTTGAATTGATAACCATTTTAATTTATTATTAATATTTTTTAGTGATTTATTGATATTAAGTAAAGTTATATAATTCAGCCTACATATTTACATTTTTACGCCTACTTCTTAAAGTGTTGAAGAAAATATAAATAATGGTGGGCAGTACCACTATTGGTTGGTAGATGTGTTTTCAAAGATTTTAATTATTGCTCGTTCCTATGAAGATTAACAATGAAAATTTTGAAAGCATCTAAAATTCATGGTATAAATATTACAACTAGATCCAAAAATTATGGCATAAAAATATGAGGCAGTTATTCACATGAAATTATGTTGTGCAAAACTGTAATAACAATGATTACAATCATATAATAACCCAAACCAATCATATTGCAGATAACTAATTTTAAAAATTACTAAAAAATAATAAAATTCAATCCATAATTTTAAACTATGAAAAATATGCAATTTTTTTGGGGTAAAAACAAATTAATATGTTGTAAAAAAAATAAAAATTAAATATTCATCAATATGAATACAGATTTTAAGGTTTGTCATGATAAATGAATACAAAAATTTCAATAAACTTAAGAGATTGTCTAACTTTAAATATTCTATTTTTTTTTAATTTAAATTATGGTGAAATATTATAAATTCTTTTTTAACCAAATTGTTTAAAAATTATTTTTAAATATATATGGAGGAAAATAAATATTCAAATTTTATAAAATTCAACCAACAAACAAGTTTATCTGGAAAAGGAAATATGACAACAAATCTCTAAAACATAGAACAATTAGACAAAACAACAGTGCAAACAAAATACAGATCTGTGCATTTGTCAATGGTGTGGGGGTGGAGGATTTGCCCTGATGGTTAAAAGTGGTCAGAGTCCGGGCAAAAAATATTCAAGAAATCTTGTAGTGCCAGTGTTTGAATCATGTTTTTGATGGTGGAAATAGATTCAGTACCATCAATAACCACTAAAGCACTCAAAATCTTAAAATTTGACCGACTGTAATCTGGATTTACAAAAATCTCTACCGGATTTAATCAAAATATTACCAAAATTTCCATAATTTTAAGAGAAAAAAACAATCTGGTGACACTACTGCTTCATGAATACAGTGCCCGGTTTTTGATCGCCACATAGAGACAGCTTTGTGGACAGACTACTCTTTCGTACGTTGGGCAGAAAGACTGATTGTTCAAATAAGCTCAGAGTCCTGTCTCCCTGCAGAGACAATAAACATTAGTATGCTTTTAATGCAATTAATAGATTTTGCAGTAATGCTAAGCTTACGCGTTTGGTAGATTTTGCAGTAATGCTAAGCTTACGCGTTTGGTAGATTTTACAGTATTTAAAATCCAGTTGTTGGATCTGAAGGTACAACCTGAAACATTTTGACATGGATGTAAAGTCGGTGTAACGCATAAATTTGGTCTTTATTCAATATTAATCTCTGCAACAGAAGCTAGTAATGGTCACAACTTGCAATGGAGTATCACTCTATACAAAATTATAAATATCATTCATGGTTGCATTGATCGGTTTTCCAATTTCTGGCGGGAGTCTGGATTGTGGGGTGGTGGCTGAGTCTACAACAAGTAGTCCAAGTTCGATTCTCATTGCCTTCTGTATAAACTTTCCCTAAGAATCCCAAATGTCAGAGAGAGTCTACCGTCATTGGCACAATTCAGATGTGATTCTGAGTCAGAGTATTTTGGTCTGGGTTTATTGGTAAGTCGTTCTGTGGCGAAAGAATACTGTGGTTTCTTTCAAAAGGAAGAAATGGCTAGTAAATATTGTTCATATATATATAACACTAACAATGTTCATATATATACATAACCCTAACATGTATAATCAACCTATATATATCATGGTTATCTAATATATAAGTTGAGAATTCCAACCTTGCTGGTTCTTCAAGGTCTGGTAATGGTTCTTCAAGGTCTGGTAAGTCGGTCTGTGGCGAAAAAATACTGTGGTTTCTTTCAAAAGGAAGAAATGGCGAGCAAATATTGTTCATATATATATAACCCTAACATGTATAATCAAGCTATATATATCAAAGCTATCTAATATATAAGTTGAGAATTCCAACCTTGCTGGTTCTTCAAGGTCTGGAAACGTGATGGTTTTATTAAAAAAAAAATGTTTGGTTGGTTCACATGAAGAATATTTGTAAACGTGGTTTTAATGGGTTAGGGAGATGCCTATTGTATATTGATACTAATATTTATCTATTTGTGGAATGCCTTATAGCTATCATGGTTTAGAAGGGTATTTTTTCTAAGTTGAATTTGTCTTGCAGAAGATTTGGACACATTGAAGAATGTATCCCATGGTGGTTGGTCCCACTTGGTAAATTTAAGGCTATTCCACTTTTTGTATTTTGGGAAATTGGGTGTGCTAGGAATGGACATATTTTTTAGGGACTTTAGATTTCAACTCACCCAATAATACATTAAATTTTGTTATGGTTGGAGAATATCAAGACTCCCTCTTAACCTATTTGGGATAGAGAATATCAAGGCTCTTTCTTAACCATCAAGGCTCCCTCTTGACCTATTCGGGCTTGTTTGTACAAGTTTTTTCCTCACCCGTTGCTCTACTCGATCGGGTATTTTGATGGTGCTGCACAGAGGAACTTTTGTGGCTGTGGAGTTTGGCTTTGTGTGGACCAGAATTGTCCCTACAAGATACACTGGAATGGTGGCCTAGGCACAAACACAAGGGCAGGAGTCCTGGCACTCTGGGAACTTCTTTGGTTCTCGAGATGACTATCCATTGATTTCTTAAATGTATATGGGGACTCAAAGGTGTTTATCAAGGGGATGTTGACTAATTCATATTTCTCTCCTCCCCATCTCTCTACATGAATGTCACAAATAAAACTCCTCACAAGGTCATTTACTTCAATGACCTTCCAACATATTTTCCGGGAGACAAATGGGATAGCAGAGTCTTTGTAAAAAAAAGGGCTCTCCACAAACATAGGATACATGCATTATAGACATAGGAATCCGATACCATTAGAGCGGAGGGATCTATTCCCCTTCATTAGTCTTTTCTATTATTATCTTCTTCAGCATGTATTGAAATGTGTTTATTTATTTATGGGGTCTTATTAATAGCATATTTTGTAAACTTGCATTGGATTATTGGATGGGCTTCCTAATTATATGTTTGTATATCTCTTCTCCATTTATCTTTTCTTAAAACATTAATTATTAGCACTTTATACCAGACACTATTTTGGATACTATGCAATGGTACATTATATAAACCAAAAACAAATTTATTTATTAAAAAGAAAATTGAAAAATAAAAATAGAATGAATATTTTTTATTATATTAATTATTTTAAATATTATTATATATACATATTTATTTATTTTAATACTCATGCTATAATTTTTAATGAGTTACATTAATATTTTAAGAGACTATTAAAATAGATTTAATTAAATTTTTATAAATATAAATTTTATTGAATATAAAAAATGTATTCATATTTTTACAATTTTTTATTTATATTATAATAACATGTATTATAAACCTAACCTAACTAATAATAAAAAAATTTACTTGAAAATACATTAACCAAAAAAAATTGAAAATAATAATTCAACACTCAAAATAATATATTTTTTTATATTTCTTAATTAAACATACAATAAATTACCTACAACCATAACATCAAGAAAATTGTCATTTGTTCTGTTTTTGGGGTGTGTTTATCACATACAAATCTCTACACATAGATCGGTTATACCTATAATCACTTCCACCGGGGGTTTCGGTTATACCTATAATCATTTCCATAGGGGTTTTTGAGTGTTTATAGGGGAACAAGCACTTGAATGAAATTTTTTTATATGGTTTTCTTTCGCTTCTGGTTCTATATTCTCTTTTGAGTTATGGGCTCCATCTCTGTATTGAGTAATTCGCTCCACCTTTATGTATTTTTTGATCTCTTTTTATTGTTGGTAAATTTAATAATATTTTGTTTTTTATTTGTTTTATCAAAAACCCTTTTTAAAGTATGTTCTTACTCAATATTGTTTTTTGAGTTGAAGCCTTTGAGTCGTTGGCTTCATCATAATGTGTTTTTTTATATTTTTTTTATTGTTTGTAAATTTAATAGCATCGTTTTTTATTTGTTCTATCAAGAACTTTTTCACCATTTTTTTCTTGGACTTTTTGAAGTTTCTCCCTTTTATCTATAGTTTTGAGGGTGTTATCTATTAAGGTGACAATTTTATTAGGAATATATATATATATTTAAAATTCGAGAATTTTTGTGTAATACTTCTACATAATATTAATAGCATGAAATTATTGTTGATGATTAAAAGGTCTTGATGTGCTCCAAGAACTAGTTAGAACACTTATTGTGACCATACAGAGACCTTATTCGCTGTTCCAAGATAATGAGTCAGGAGTGGGCCTTTTGAAGGGCGATGTGTGCAGTTAAATTTACACATAGTTTCACCTGTTGTTGCAAATGCATGAATTTATATATATCAACAACTACCTCCACTCCCAAGGCATTCCATATCAGTCCATACGCCCCTTGGTTTTTGTATGGCTTCTTGCAGCCTACTCCACTTACATATTCCTCGCCATATTGTACATAGAAAGGATTTAAGATTGTATGGTGAACGACCCATATATCCCATAACGATTTTTGATGCCATTGCAGGGTCTCACAACCATTACAACATAATGACATCCCTAAAGCTCATCGACTCTACCTCTAACTCACGATATTTGTGGCAGTCACAAGGGCATACCATTATTTCCAAGCTGAGACCCACATTCATAGGAACTGAGTACTCGATAGTTAGAAAGAAAAGAATGTCACATTTCTTCTTGGTAGAAGTTCACTTCTTCTTCACGTCTTTGTGTTTCATAGGGAGGGAAACTTGCATTCTCTTGAAGAGCACGACGTAACTCCTCCCTGGTTTGTTCGCACAGGAATCCTCCAAGTTGTTGAGATCTAATCACCTTGAATAATGGGTTGGGGATCCCAAGCCACTAGGGTTAGTGGAAACAAATTTAAGAGCACAAGATTCCATTTACATGTCTCTAAAAAGCGATAGGGTGATGCTCTGTTGAGGCACTTAAGGAAGAATTGTGGTTGCTACTTCCAAACCCATTTCAAAGGGAGTCAATTTTGGATGGCTTGTTGGACATGCAACTAAAAAAATAAGTAACCATAACTTTTTGTAAAACCCTAGTGAAAATTCCATGTGTATATATATATATATATATATATATATATAAGACCACGGATGATGGAACATGTATTCCAAGCTGAATGGTGGGGAAAAAATCGTAATGGGTGTTGATTCGGTTTATTATGGCTAAGGAAATTGGCAAAGGCAATGGTTAAGGCTTTGGAAAGGCATGAGGCATTTATCGACATTTATTTATGAAAATAATGAAAATTAGGAGAAAAGGAGGGTGAAAGGTCACATGTTGCATTTGATGAGGAAAATGAAGGAAAATAATGGAAAATGAAGAAAATAGAGGCCTCATTAATAGAAAATATTCTGAGAATCAGTGGGGAAGTTCTTAGTCGATGTAAACTCTTGGCTCAAGTTTAGTCAATGTAAGCTCTTGGCTCAGGCTTGGTCAATCATTAGAGGAAATTTTAGCCTTAAAGTGCCAATGAAACTTTCACGTAATTTCCATGACATAATATGTAAACCAATCAAAATATTTTAAATTTAAAAAAAAATAAAATACATGTAAATATTTTGGAGGGAAAATAAGAAAAACTATTTTTTTAATTGTATTTTTGGCATATCTCCTTATAGGTTTACTCAAATTTCAATTGTAGACACTCGTTGGATGCAAAAATAAATTTCGCATCCAACAAGTACCCATTATGAATACTTTTGAGAAGACGCGCATTGATACAAATTGAAGATATATTAAAAAACGTGTTTCAACACGTTTTTTTAATGTATCTTCAATTTTTATCAATGTGGGAAACACGCATTTTTAATGTATCTTCAATTTTTATCAATGTGGATCTTCTCAAAAGTATGCATAATAAGTACTTGTTGGATGTAAAATTTAATTCCGCATCCAAAGAGTCTCTACACTTGAAATTTGAGTAAACTGATAAGGAGATAAGCCAAAAATACAATTAAAAAGTAGTTTTCTTATTTTCCTTCCAAAATTCATAACCCTTATTTTATTATTTTAACTATTATTTTATTATTTTTCCTTATGAGGCCACTTTTAGGCTGAAATTTCCTCTAATGGTAACCTTTTTTTAGTTGAGTTTTGGAACTCTCTCATTATTCTCTCTCTCTCATACTCATGGAGACTTAGAGTTTTCTTGGAGCACTCTTGAAGGGTGTGGCATACTTGGATTCTTGGAGCAAGAAGGCAAAGGAAGAGCAGGAAAACACAAGAAGGCATCGATATTAGCAGCTACATCAGAGTTTGCTTGCAGGTACCGAGTTACATATATGATTTCTTCACTAGTTTTGGCATGCATGACATATGCATGTGGATTCTTGGTTGTGATCTGTCATTGACATGGAGGATGGTTGGGATTGACAGTGGATTACATAGCCTTGCTATTTATTGGATAAACATGGTGATTGTGGGTTTACTTTCATTGTTTGTTTTTGGTTGGTTCTCATGTTTTCTTATCTTGGGTTGATTTATTAGTTCCTAGAAACCCTGGTTGGACAAATGATCTGGAAACCCTGTAATAGCTTGGGTTGTGTTACTAGTCCTGGAATCTTTGGTTGGACAAACACTCTAGAATCCCTTGATGGGTTGAGTTACTAGTCCTAAAAGCCCTGGTTGGACAAACACTCTGGAAGCCATGTATAACTTGTGGGTTGAATTACTAGTCCTGGAAGCCTTGGTTGGAACAAACACTCTAGAAGCCCTGGAAGGCTTGGATGAAGACCAATTTGCTGATGATTTTGTGATGTCCAATCGTGAGATGGAATCATTATTTGATGGGTTGAGTGGATGACCTCTAGAAGCCCTAGATGAGTTTTGATTGATGTGTTCTATGAGATCTCATATTCATGCTTGGAATATGGCACAGGGGTGAATAAATGAAGAGAGATTTACCTCAGCCATTTTACGGTCGGGTGGAACGTGGAAGAACCATCCTAGGTTGGATTTTGCATCATTAATAAGAGGTTATTCTCCTTGTATTTCTATGAGCATTATATTGGATTATATGAGGTTTATATGGCAGTGAGTTCATTGGTATTTATGTCCCTATTATGCTGGTTATGTATATGTTTTATGACAACAACTATGTATGGCTCTCATCATGTTTCTCCTTGTATATGAATGAACAATGTATCTATGGTCTAATGGATGGAATGGAAGTTAATGTGTTGAGGCATCAATGTTTCATGGCGAATCTCAGATAAGTATGAGACCCTTATGCTCAGATATGTTATTTACACCTGTAGATTAAATATTCGTGATATGTTTGATAAAATTCCTGTCATGGCTAGTAGGGGTCCGGTCTTAAACAAGTATTTTCTTTAGTACTGTCATTTCCAAGTTATTTTACTATTCTGAAGAGATGGTTGAATTTTGGGCAGTGACCTAGGCTTTGGGTCTAAAAAAGTGGCTCAAATCATGGGGACGCTAGCATAGCACTAACTAAATGAGTCTCTAAATGCCAGCAGGCAAGCCTGTGAGAGCGACTTTGGGTTTCTGGACGCTGTCATGCATATAGCATGAAAGCGACTAAGGCTTAAAAAGCCTAGCGAGACCCAAGGGCAAACAATATCATGTGTTGGATTGCTTCCTGAGGGTCTTGAAGCTGATGTTGAATGTCTGTATGGTGTGTTTCTGCCGATTCCACTTCCTTAACGTGACTTAGGAGGTTGAATGTTGATCGGTTGCTTGGGTAGATGTGGGAAAGAAATTGCACATGCGTTTTGTGCAAGGAAGATAGATTATTTTATTAATTGAAAATATTGCTTTAGACTCTTGAAAATTTTCAAGGATTTTGTAGAAGAATAAATTATTTCATTGTAAAGTTTTGCATGGTTTCTATGCGATAATCTTTTAAAAGAATGCATGAGAACCTTGCACATAGAAATATCAAGAAACCATGATATTATCTTGAGAAAGAATGCATGTGAATGGCGCACGTAAAAGACAAGTAGCCAAGTTTTTCTTGAAAAGATTGTGTTTATTTTGCTACTTTTCTCAAGAAAGAACATGAGCTTATATGCACATAGATAATAGTTATTTTACTAATTTTTTTGAAATGAATATGTGCTTTACATACACAGAAATAATAGCTATTATGTTAGCTTCTTAAGAACAGGAGTATATATTTGCATTTATGAAAAGAATGACTACTATAATAGTTTTCTTTTGAAAATAATAAGTGAACATGCAATTGCATGGACGAAAAGAATAGTTGCTATGTTTGATTTCTTGAAAATAATAAGTGAACATGTGTTTGCATGCATGAAAGTATAACTATTATGCATTTGATTTCTTGAAAAAGAAACATGTACTTGCATGCATGAAATTCTTTTCATTTCTTAGAGAAGAAATATGTGATTTTTCATGCAAGCCATACTAACTATTATTGGAATAGAGCATATATAACTCTCTTTTGGGAAAAGGAAATGCTTTTGGAGAAGTAAATGCATTTGTATGCACAAAAATAGTATCTATTACATTAGTTTTGTTTTGGAAAAGAACATGCATTTGCATACATAAGAATAATATTTATTGTATTAGTTCTTTTGGAAAATAATACATAATTGCATACACAAAGAAAATAGTTGAGGGGCTAGTTTCTTTTGAATAAAGTTTATATAATTACATGCACAAAGATCATAACTAAGGTGCTAGTATCCTTTAAAATAATATGGACAGTTGTAGTGGTTTTTCTTTGGAAAATAATGTGTGCTTGTGCGAGGGGAATAATAGTTAATGTAGTATTTATCTTGGAGATATTTATCTTCTTTTTATGCAAAGAGAGGATAATAACCTTGGAGGTTCTTTAATATTATTGTGTTTCCCTTCTTGTGATACATGTGAAATAGGGACAAGTGAGCATGTCTTAGTTATCTTTATGTATTTTACCTTACACATGCGAGTTATAGATGGACATACATGTGTCATAACCATACGCATGTAAACATATATGTTTGATAGTTATGTCCTTTTAATTAATGCATGTGCAATATTGTTAAAGGAGACATGTAATGATATTTTGTTTACATTTTATTTATGCACATGAAGAGATGTTGAAGCATAACTAATAAATATTTAATATTGATTTGATTAATATTTGATCTAATCATGATATCAATTTTGCTGACAGTAGCAGTTGTAGGAAAAAATTTACGGCGTATGTAAAAGATAAATTATGTTTAACAATGTGAAAGACAGAGAACTAGTGGTCCATGCATATTGAAGGAATGTCAACTGCAGGATAATCCATTGATGAGAAGAACCAAGCCACAAATACATAATATTTGAGGTTTTGTGGGTAAATGATGTTATGATTAACTATAATAGCTTCAAGCTAGTTATGCTCTTTTTAAGATGATGTTTCTCTGTAATATTTTATGAAAATGGTCAAGGGATGGACTCCCTTATATCCATTGAGTAAGGGGTGAACACCCTCACAAGTGTTTAATAAAAATTAAACATTTGCTAGTTTTCACCCTACAGGGTTTCCAAGGTATATCAATGTTCAATGATGGTTTTCCTTTTGTGCCCTTCTAATGGTGTTTATTCCTTGCATGATGTAACATCTACATTATCAAGTATGTGATTAACTAACCTAATGAAAAGAATCATGGAACTGATGCAAAGTTACATCAGTAAGCTTATGTTAATATACTGCGACAGTGGTTAAGTTATGTGGCTTACTATTCCATTCCTAAAGTTTACTCAATGTAATGATGCTGATTTTATCTAATGGTTAGTTAAGGAACATGTAATAGTGAATTTAGATCATTGCATTTTGTAAAAAAAAAAAAAAAAAAAAAAAAAAAAAAAAAACTATGTATATTTACACAAGGTTACTGGGGGATATTACAAGTGGTATCTGAGCAAAAGGTTGCAACACTACCTTCTCTTGGGAATCGATAAGCGAAAAATAAGTAGAGGTATGATGCTAGTGGGCACCAACTCATGTATGATTCTAACAAAACTACATATTGATATATGTAGTAGGTTACATTTGACATGAGATGCATTATACATGTTAATAATCACATTGAAGAATAGTAGCGATAAGGTTTGCTTTAAACTGTGCTCATGACATTTGAATATTTATGCCGATAAAAGATAATAAAACCTCTATTGCATTTATGAAAAGCCTTGAGCACTCACTAGTGATAGCAAGGATTAACTATCAAACTTTGCATGCCTACTATTATGATAATGATTAGGGTGCATTTAAAGAACATAACTAAAGTTACAATGCACTGCTTATAAAAAGGGTGTTTTGAGGTCCTTTAAATAATACTTTTTTCATGAGTAGATTTTTGGAGTTATAGCTTTCAATTGATAAATTTGTTATAGTGGAATGTTAAGAGATAGAGAGTTAAAAAATGTTTTTAGATTTTTTTTAATAATATTTTGTCATGAATATACTTCTAGGGTTTAGAGGTCGACGGCAGGAGCCTCATTTGACAGTAGATCCATAATGTAATGACCAAGCGCTGTGCGAGCATGGAGGCAGAGAAACGCGGTTTTGAACGATAGTGTAAGCGTAGTTTGGACGAAAAACGCAGTACGTGTTGGGAGGCGGTGAGCTGGGGTAGAAGCAATTAAGCAAGTTGGTTTGCAGACTGGAGGCTGCCAAGTCAGATATCTGTATAGACTAATAGATGGTGGACCCAGGTCATGATGCCCATCGGGAGTTGTCTTTTGAATGCGAGACAGTCAACATTGACCCAGAGCTAGAAGACCTACTCGCCTGCTGGGGTCAGGACGTCTCAGAGGAAAACCTAAAATACTTCTTCTTGAAACATGTAGTGCACCTCCGGTTTCCTGACAAGGCGGTGGGAGAAGGGAGCATGAAGACAGGAGCTCAGGAACGGGTCTCAGTTGCAAAACCTATTTTGGAAGGATTGACTACCACCTTGACAAAGACTCTGACCAATGAAGAGGAAGAAAGGGAGCCGAAAGGTTCCGGAAAAGAGGTACGAGCGAGAAGATTGGCTCTTACCTCAGGGGCTGGGATAAAAAGGTCGGCTGTAGAGGTGGAAGTAGACAACAGAGTCAATGACGATAAAAAAGCTGAGCTATATGGGGCAGAAACGACAGCTGATCCTGTTAAAAAGAATACAGGAAAGGGAGAAGCCAGGAAGGATGGAGGGGGTGGAAAGCGGAAGAAGATCAAACCTATCAGAATAAAGGAGGAGCGACCTAGTTGTGTGTTTGGAGCAGATATCTGTATAGATCAGGCTATGGAAGCCTCGGAAACATTATTAGTTGGCAGAGTTCGAGGAAGAAAGTTCTCGGTAGACTACATCAAGGCTTGGACTCATTCAGAATGGAAAGAAGCACCGGGTCAGCCAGAAAAAATCAAAAATTTGGATAGAGGATGGTTTTATATTCGGTTTGGACATAAGGAGCATGTCGACTGGGTGATGGAAATGAACTGGAGCTTCGGGAAGAGGCCAATCCTTTTCAGAAGATGGACGCCCTTGTTCGATGCCCAGAAAGAAAAAGAGGTGGAGTCCCCAGTCTGCGTCAAACTTTCGGGTCTCCCTTTGCAATTCTGGACCGACTCAACCTTCACCTCCATTGGTAATACTCTGGGGAAGTTTCTCGACTTTGATAGATCATATCTTCGATCTCACGACTGGGGTGTTGCCCGTATACTGGTAAGCCTAAACCCCAGAGAGGGCCTGGCGGACGCTATGAACCTGAAGTACCGTGGTCTTGAGTTTACTCAGACCCTGGACTATGAAAACCTCCCTTTCAGATGCCATCGATGTCATCAATATGGTCATCTGGCCCAGGAATGTCCTCTTGGACACCGTCGATGCCGAGGACAAAGGAGAAGAAGAAATATTCAGAAGGCAAACCAGAAGGTGAACATGTACGAAACAGAGGCTTTGATCAAGGAAAGCGACCCTATGGCATCTGCTCAGGGTTTGGCCCCAGAGCAAGGGATGGTTGATTATCAGGATCAATCGGGGACTGCAGCAAATGAATACATTTCTAATCCGATGATTTCCCTGGGACCCTCAACAGTCTCTGAAAAGGCAGGGGAGGCTCAGGCGAGTTTTCTTTCCCCTCCCTCCTCCTTGTGTTTTACTAATGCTCTATCTCTGTCTTGCTGTGATGAGTCTGGTCCTCTTAGACAGCTCTTGAATGAAATGTCGGATCTGAGGAAGGGTCAAGCCTCCATAGATAGTGATATTATGACCATTCCGTCCTCACCGTTTCTTACCTCTATTCCCATCGATGCTGCCTATTCTGCCCCTCCTTCTGACCGGAGTCCTGATCCCCCATATAATCTTAGACCTTTAGCCAACAGAAAGGGAAAAGGGCTTGTTGTGAACGGATTGGAGTTAGATATGGAGTCAACAGGCCAGAGGAAGCAAAGAGGAAGGAAAACTAATTTGTCGAAGGCACAGTTGAAGGCTATCATCAACATTGCTGACGGGAAGTAGATGTCTCTTCCAGGAGTGCTTAGAGCAAAGCGGACACCCTCTGCCTGTTTACGATGATCATCCTATCCTTCAATTGCAGGGGTCTAGCTAGCCTACCCAAAAAGCTAGCTCTGAAGGAAATGGTCAGGTCCAATAAACCTGATATTATTTTACTCCAAGAAACTCTAGGGAAGGGGGAAGAAGTTACAGGCTACCTCGTTAAGCTCCTTCTAGGCTGGAGCTTTCATGTCATAGATGCCAATGGTCACTCGGGAGGGCTGGCTCTGGGTTTCAACTCAAAGGTTCTTCGAGAAACCTCCTCTTGGGGATGGGAAAATGTACTGGCTATGGAACTATACTCCATCAAACTTTGCATCCCCTTTCTCATTATCAATGTTTATGGTCTTGTTTCGGAACGGGAAAGGTTCTAGAACCCCTTCTTTGCTAAATCGTTTATGGCGCACCCAAATCTTATTATTGGCGGAGACCTTAATTTTTCTCTGGGGATGATAGAATCTTGGGGGGTCAGAGCAAGAGCAGATCCCCTTACTGACTTCTTTCTAAATAAACTGGCCTCCTCTCTCCTGGTGGATGTCACTCCGCTCAAGATGCGCCCGTCGTGGAGGAATCTAAGAATTGGTGATGATTGGGTCAGGAAGAAGCTTGACAGATTCCTTCTAGGTGATTCGCTGGCCGATAAGCTACAGGCTTTCAGACATTGGGTTGGGGAAGGCGGTCTTTCTGACCATCTCCCTGTCTTTCTTGAAGTGAAGGGTGCTTTTTCTAAACTAGGCATTCCATTTAAATTTAATTCCTCCTGGCTTTTGGATGCATCCTTTACTAGCCTTTTCCACAACACTTGGAAGAATGCTAATCTCAATGAAGATGAGAGTTGCAGCAAGGCTTTCATAGAAAATTTAACAAGGATGAAGGTTGCCGCTAAGCAATGGGACCTCGAGAAAAAACTGAATGATGAAAAAATCTTGGAAAATGTCAACTTGGAGATTGCCCTTCTAGAAGACCCAGGAGGTATTGGTTATAGAACAGAAGAGTCTCGGGCCAGAATTTTAGAACTGGAGATGGAAAGGAAGAAAATCCTCCAGAGCAGGGAGGAGAGCTGGAGGTTAAAAAGTAGAGTGATCTGGTTGCAGGCGGGGGACGACAACACCAAGTTTTTCCAGAACTATGCCAAAGGAAGGAAAAATTCTAATACTATCTGGGAAATGAAGAAAGCCAATGGTGATATGGCTCGATCTTTCGAAGAGTTAGCTTCTCTAGGGATCAATCATTTCAAGACCCTCTTCAAAGCGCCAGAGGAAGCTTCTATTGCTGAAGTTATAAGAGTTGCCCAGTTCTTTCCTAGGTTCATAGAGGAGGAAGGAAATGAATCTATCATGGCACCTGTTTCTAAGGAGGAGGTTGAAGATATTCTCAAATCTATGCAAAAGGACAAAAGCCCCGGCCCAGACAGTTGGACTGTCGAATTCTTCCATCATTTCTTTGAATTCATCGGTGATGAGCTAGTGGCCATTGTGGAAGAATCCAGGCGCATAGGGACAATTCTCCATCCTTTCAACTCCACATTTCTTGCCCTCATTCCCAAAACTGACCTCCCGGGCTCTTTTGAAGAATTCAGGCCCATATCCCTGTGCACTTGTGTTTATAAAATCATAGAAAAAGTTATTTCCTCCAGATTAAAACCTTTTCTCTCCAGAAATATTTCTCCTGAGAAATTTGGCTTCCTCGATGGCAGACAAATTCATGAAGCGGTTGGAGTTGTTCAAGAAACTCTTCATAGTCTAAAAATTGGGAAAAAAAAAGGAGCAGTAGTGAAGATCAATTTTTCAAAGGCTTTCGACAGAATCAGTTGGCTGTACCTCAGGCTTTTACTAACTCATCTGGGCTTCAGGTATGACTTTGTGAAATGGATAATGAGCTGTATTTCTACCTCCTCCATAGCTATTCTGATTAATGGAGCGGCCTCCAGTTTCTTTAGTCCGGAACGCGGTCTACGTCAAGGCTGCCCACTCTCTCCCCTTTTGTTTCTGCTGGCAGCAGAGGGCATCAGCCTTATGATTCACGACACAAAAAGACAAGGGTCTCTCAAAGGCATCGAAGCAGCTGAAAATTTCTGGGTTACCCACCTTCTATTCATGGACGACATAGTACTTTTCAGTAATGGCAGCCTGGAGGATTGCAAGATGCTCAAAAGGATCATTGACCTTTTCCTAAAGGCTACTGGACTTTGTATTAATGACAAAAAATCCTCTCTCACGTGCACAGGTATGTCCAGAGAAATGTTGTGCAGCGTGAAGATGGTCCTAAACTTCGATGTCAAAGCGCTGGAGGATACCTTCAAATACCTGGGATTTCTTCTCAAACCTGATAACTACAGGAACAAAGATTGGAACTGGATCCTTGCAAGAATCAAATCCAAGCTGAAACACTGGAGTTTCAGATGGCTTTCCAGGGCTGGAAGGCTTGTGTTAATAAAATCTGTGCTTATGGAAGTTCCAGTCTATTGGGCTAGCCTGACTTGGGTTCCCAAAGGAATCCTATCCTCAATTGACAAACTTTGCAGCAGGTTTCTGTGGGCGGGGTCCAAGACATAGAAGGTCACCTCGTGGATCACCTGGATAAAGTGGCTCGTCCCAAAGAGTGGGGAGGTTGGGGGATAAAAAATCTTCAATGTTTTTCCCAATCTTTAGCAGCAAAACTCGCATGGAGGCTCATTTCTTTTGACATCCTGTGGACTTCTATTTAAAAAAGAAAGTACATTGACCTTCTATCAATGATAGATTGGATCAGATTGCCAATAAAGACCTGCAAACACTCCTTGGTGGTTTGGAAAGCTGTGGTAGCCTCTGTCAATATTATTGAGAAGGGTTTGGCTTGGAGTGTGGGAGATGGCTCTCAAATAAGATTGGGTAGAGACCCTTGGATTGGGTGTTCAGAATGGTTCTCTCTATCTCAGGGGTTGGTTGCTGTTTTAAAAGAGAAGGGACGTTACACATTAAATCAGGTGGCCGATCCCCGGGCTACCTCCATATGGAGCCAAGGGTGGATGCAAGGAATAGATTTACAATTGGATGAAGAATGGCTGGAGGAATGGGATTCGTACAGGAAAGACCTCCTCAACTCTTCAGTCATGCTCTCATACGCTCCAGATGAACTCTGATGGGTCTTTGCTCAGAATGGCCTCTACTCTCCAAAGATGGGGTACAAATGGATGATGGACCAAAAAGGGTGGGAAAATATAGCATGGTGGGCTAAGCCTCTATGGAAGTTAAAAGGTCCTCCGAAAACTAGACTCTTCTTTTGGTGTGTCCTGCTCCAGAAAGTCCCTTCTTAGGATTTTCTCCAAAGACGAGGTAGGATCGGTCCTGGATGGTGTCCTCTCTGCAAAGACAGCATCGAATCAGTTCACCACCTGTTCCTTTTCTGCCCTTTCAATTCTAGTCTGTGGACCGAAACATTAAGGTTACTTAAAATCCCTTAAAGGTGGGGAGGGCAGGGGATTTTGGAAGCTTGGCAGAAGTGGTGGAAATATGCTTCAAATGACAGAGAAAGATCCATTCCGCTTCTCATAACTTGGGGGAGGTGGCTTGCCAGGAATCAGGTCATATTCAAGGACTCCGTCTTCCCGATTGAAAGATTGGCTGTAGAAAGAGCTGCCATCTACGATAGTATCCCTGTCCCGCAGGCTACTCCTTCTCCCAGGTTGGTCAGGCAAGAAACGATAAGATATTCAATTCGTGGTCTTATTATGATGGGGCCTTAGACATTAATGGTCGATGTGGGGCTGGCTTAATAATTCATTTTTCAAAGGAAAAGATTGTTAAGGCTTCGGTCGGCCTAGGCCAAGGCTCCAATAATTTTGCTGAGTTGAAAGCCCTCCACCTTCTTCTTTGCTGGCTTGTCTTGAGGAATGTGCAAGAAGTTCAGATTTTCGGGGATTCTATGAATACAGTGAGATGGTTCAATGGGATGCAATTATGCAGGAATTTCATCTTGTCTCCCCTGCTCAGAGAAGCAACACGACTGAAAAACCATTTCACAGAGATTTCCCTTAGCCACATCTTTAGGGAAAGAAATTCTGAAGCTGATCGCCTCTCCAAAGAAGGTGTTGATCAAGACTTGGGGTCGTGGACTGTTTTAGAGGAGGAGAATGGGGTGGTTCGTCCTCTCGAACAGCCCATCTTCGATTAGCTTTCTTTTCCCAGAATTCTGTCACCTGTGTTTGTGTATATTTGTTTTGTTTCAACTGTATTTCTTTCTTCTGTTCACTGTTTTTTTCTCAGGTCTTTCGGGCTGCTCTCCTTGTAAAAGGAGGCTCGTTTCGATCTGTCCTCTAGAATCCTTATCGTGTCTACGCAGGATTCTCTCTTTGAAGTTGCTTGCTTCGTAGACCCTCAGACTTTACATCTCTGGGTGGTGTGCGTTTGCTGGTCGGGTCGTCTGCCCTGCCTCTGGTGTCTTTTCGGCGAGCGGCTTCTCAAATCGCAGTCCTTCTTCCTGTCATCCATTTGGGATTGACGTGCTGGCTCTTTGCCATCCGGGCGAAGGGGTTTTGCATTGGTTTCTTGATTAACAACCAGCTGTGACTCTATGCTTTTTCCTCCTCCAAGGCAAAGCACGAGTCTTCCTGTAATGCTATGCATTTGCTATGTAACCAACTATTTTATTAATAGAGGGTTCGATTTTTTTCTGTGGAAAAAGAATCTTTCTAGGGTTTTAGATTTAGGGTTAGGGTTTGTAGGTATGAACTTAGGGTTAGGGTTTCATGAATAGGACAACAGGTTATGACTAGAAAGGAATTAGGAATTAGGACTAAGGTTATGGTTAGAGACAGGTCTTAGAATTAGGGCCATTTTATTGATATCAGTGACAACTCTCAACAGTTTAGGGATTATGAACCAAGGACTACAACAAGATCAACGTCAAAATAATAGAGTTTTGAAGGACACAAAAAGGCCAAAGCAAAGCCAATCAAAGATTAGAACAATTCCAGAACACAATATTTTTCCTACGAATAGATGCCTAAATTAAGTCTCATTATTGTAGCTCAAGTCTGTCACGAATGAAACCATTAGTGGACGAGACCTAAACAAAAGTGCTTCACGATTTGATAACTTCACAAGGTATGCAAAATCATTCTCCTTGGATCACACATTAAGCCTTATAATTAGCTTCAAGGAGGGGCTTGAAGATTATACTAATAAACCCTTGATCATGCGAATTTCCTTAGGCCATCTGCAAGAGAAGCTCAAAATCCCAAATGAAAAGCCATGCCCAAAAGAAACCATAAACCTTGAGAAAAGACTTCCCAATAAATTTGACCTCCTTAAGATATTCAATACTCATAGGGCCACAAAGATATCTTGCATCATATTTGTTTTTTAAATCATGCATTTGAAGTGAGATTGGTATCTCCTTCTATAGATCTTGAGGGTGCCATATGAGGGAGACAACTTGTATGATTTTGGAGGGAAGTATTAAAATTTATATTTCAAATTGGAGCCACAAACCCCAAATAAAATGAGGGCGACTTTACCCTTGATTTTAATTTAAAATTTTGATAACCCTCAATGAAATATTTAGCCACAAAATATTTAATGAAAAGTCCTCTTGACTTCATGATTATTCTAGCTAATGATAAATTACCACATCATCTACCTTCTAGGGATATTGACCATAACAAGGGGACTTCATCTTTGAACAAGCATATCTCTGAGACCACGAGGACCCTCGTGACATGCCACATACCGTCAAAATCTACATGACGAGGAGAATCCAATAAAGGTGACATTGACTCTAGAAACCATGCTTTGCCATGTCATTTTAGTCATCAAAGGCAAGGCATATTTTGGTGCTACTTGGGTTAACATCAAAGGCAACCATATTCAACAAGATTTGATTGAAACCTACTTTCATATTTCATTTTTAGTATTTCCAGGGAATTCAGTTTTATACCTCTTTATGACCCATTAACAGTGAGTTGTTGTATAACTTGTCTTTTTTTCCTATATTCATTACACAGTTTCTCACATTAATTGAATTTCAAAGCATATTTAAATAGGACATTATTCCACAAGGGCATGTCCCCAGGGTGAGGGGTGCACCCCACACGTTCCCCCACTTTGAGGATGGAGGAACTACCGAGGAAACATTTCCCAACGTCTCCCTTTGGGTGAAATTTGGGGAAATATATGGGGAAATATTTCTCCAATGTCGGGGATGAATTTCCCCAAAAAGGGGTTGTTTGGTTGACCCCCTTCCCTAAAAAGGGGGCTTCTTGGGTTCTCCCCCCAAGGTTTTTGGTCCAACAACCCATGAAGATAGAACAAAATTAAGGATAAGAGCTTTGAGGAGTATATGACATTGGGAATTAATGGTAATATTAAATGGAATCTATGACCTTGGTAGGTGACATTCTTCTTTATTTTACTCCTATCATTCTCCTTTATCTTACCTTTTTTATCTTTTTATTTGAATGTTTAACATTACCATTAATTGTTTCAAGATGTTTGAGAGTGGTTCCAACCTCATCAAACTTCATATGGGGAAAGTAGAATTTCACATCCCATTCAAAATTCAACAGACTTAATAATTCTCAAGATTTAAGGATTGGTGGGATTATAGCATTTCCATTGGATTGCACAATGATGAATTTGAATGAGATGAATTATTATTGTTCACATTTCACCATTATTTTTATATTTTATAATTTTAGAGACAAGGATTCCGACATCCCCTGTCCCCTTAAACTAAGTTACCTGGTTCGTATTCAAGTTCGCCGACTTTGAAGTTCAACAAAAAATTGAGGATAAATATTCCAATGATAAATTTCGACATACTAAATATATGTATATGTATATGTATATGTATATGTTTGCCTCTCTTTATTATATTAAAACATTTGTTTTCCTATTTTATTAGAAATAACATTTTTTGTTATTTTCTGTATAGTTTTACATAGCTTTACGTGAAACTTAAACTCCTCTCAATAAAATGAAGATTTATTTATAATAGCGTGATTAGATTTCTTTGAGCCTTAATTTTTCATCTATATTATTTGTCTTTAATGTTTCCATATATCACATTAAAAACTATAATGAGGAAAAATTTTGGACTTACTAAATATTTGTGTTGGCGCAAATTACAATCTACCAACCCTATCATTTGATTCTTGTGATCTAACCCTCAATCTATGTTGGGAGAAAAATATGGTCTGAGAAATGATGGAGGCCTTCGAAGTTGTTGATGATGTTGGGCATACTCTGGAGTAAGAAATACAATGCTAGGCTCTAGAGTCTACACCCTCTCGGGAGAAAACTTGATTGAAATCTCATAAGAAAACTTAGGGAAATGAAAATCACGCAAAATGGCAGCGAGGGTTTTTTATAATTTTATTTATTTTTTATTATTTTGTACTTCGCCGAGATCGAATCTCAACAAATTCGTTTGATTATTGCCAAATTTATTTTCACTCAATTTCAGGTTCTCAATCATGTTCGGGTTGTTGACAAATCAAGAGGCTTGCAAATAAGATTAGATTTCTCTTTCCTTAATAATTGCTTGTGAATTTTGTTGGCTTGTTATTAATCTTAATTATGTATCTTTCATCAAACAATAATCAAAATATAAATGTGACGATCACTAGAGAACAATGAACACATGATATAGGCTCCAAGCCAAGGCAAAACTGCTCCAAGGGGAAAGCCCATAAAAATTATCTTCTTATAGAATCAGTTCAAAATGAGATAACCAAAACCCACGACAACAAATAGACTTCAACCTTCTATGTGCTAAGTCAAACTCTCCTTCTGCATAGCAAATCCATCAATAGTAAGAGACCAACACCAAATCTTCAACAAGAGATGTGATGAAGCAAAACTTCCACAAACCCTTCTTCAATTTCAGACTTTGCCCCTCCTTCTGCGAAATTTCAGAACCAATCAAGCGAATTGTTGAATGGTGTTGCCATTGATTTCAACATTTGTTGAATGCAATTAATATTTGTCTAGATTGCATTAGTTGGAAGCTCCAATGGAAGGATGGTTGGAAAACCTAGTAGCCTTGCATTTGTTGAGGTTTTTCTGAATGAAAGTCAGTGAATTTGATCTCAAGATCATCATCTTTGGATTCTCCTCGTCAAGTCGGTTTCGGGGGTATGTTGCATGCCTTGTGGGCCCTCGCGGATTGTGAGTTATGCTCGTTTGAAGATGAAGGACCCAAATTCTAGGCAAAAACCCCAAAGGGTGATAATGTGGCACCTCTCCCTTGGCCAAGACAAATGATTATGCCATGAGGATTTTGACCATGAATTAAAATAGTATCTCCTATGGCAAAAGTTAATTATGAATAATTTTTGTCTAATGATCAAGGGCATATGAGGGTTTTTAACTTTAAAAGTCAATTGAAGTTTAGAATTTAAAAAATACTCAAAAGGTTTTTCCCTCCACAATTTAAAATTCAAAGTCAAAATCTCCCTCCAAAAGTGAAATTCCACTGCCTTCTAGAGAGCCCCTCTCAATCCTTGAGAAATCTAAATTAATGCTTCGATTAACCCTCCTCAAGTATAATTTTTGAACAAACATTTTTGTGATAAAGCTCTGCAATTATACTCGGCCATGTGGAGGAAAGATAGATCAGACGAAAGGCTTGGGTTGTTTTAGTTTTGGTTTTGGTTGAGGGATTTGTTGGGTTACTTGTTTGCAGGCAAGGACTGAAGGCTCTCTATGCAAATCTATCTATGATTTCGACTCTCTAGGGCACAAATTCTGTGCAAAAGTAAGATGATTTGTACTAAACTAACGAAGAAGTTTCCCTAACTTTGCGACCTATTTGAGTTCCTATCTGAAGTGATTGAGGAATACTTTGAAGGTATTCTTAGCAGTCTCGGATCTCTAGGGCATAAAGGTCTAAAACAAGGACTTATCTCAGTTCAACAAGGCTTCAATTTTATATAGAACCACCATCTAAGCCTTGAAAATAATGTGGCCTATTGTTTAGAATCTTTGTGGTCCTCCTTCTATGCCCTTGTCACAATTTGAATCAAATTCAATGAAGGCATTCTAGGCACAAGCTTTGTTTGAGGTTACGGGTCTCTAAAGTAGGCTCCAAGGCCAGCAAAGATAGAACATCTATGTGGTTAAGTAGGCTCCAAGGCCAACAAAAAAATAGGCACTTACCTTTATGGACCTGTTGAGGGAAATTTTTTAGTGCATAAGCATTTCAGCCTTATCAAAAGGAAATAATTCTGAGCATCATATAGTACGGAGTTGCTTGCAACAAAAAAAAAAATCTAATCACTGAGGTTTGATGGGGTTGCAATTACAGAGGTTTTGGACAACAAAATTTTCTAAGCTCAATCACAATAGCCTAACTGAAGTTGCACCAGTCCTTTTGGAAAGCTAAGTTCCTACAACACATTGTGACACTGTTATGAAGCCGTGGAATTCTTGATATCTATATATATATATATATATATATATATATCTGTCAAGAAGGAACTAAGCCAACCTGAGTGCAAGTATTGAAGTGGAGGTATGTTACATGGACAATTTGTAATTGCTTGAATATGTACCTTAGTCTCTTATGCCATGATCCTACTAGCACACAAAGTCTCTATATGGCATAATGTGTCTTCATTGAAGTCTCCATATCAAATGTTGTTGCCCTAAAGGAGTCGAACCAGTAAGAATAACTTAACAAGAGAACCTAAAGTTGCACAACTTATCTTGAGCAAGTAAGATGGTAGTATGGTGTGCATATGGTGTTATCAGCTTGCAACTTGGTGTGTAGTTCCACAATGACTGGTGTGTTCAAGACTATAGCTACAACATTGGCATCTACAGGCAAAAAGCATCAACAATATTCATTAAGAATCACAGTATGAGTTTTACATCAATAGCTAAAGGTTGGCAACAATTTCCTCACACTCACATCATCTAGGAAAGTGTCTCATTATCAGTGCTAACTACAAGGACAAAAGTCTTGTACAACAGTAAGAGTATCATCATCAAATGCTACAATGAAGAAGTTCACTTATCTCACTATACTTCTTGAGTAAGATTTCAGCTTTCAAATATAATTATAGTAGGTTTTTGTTCTTAAGGGTACATCTGAATTTTGTTAATCATGTTGTCATTATAGAAGATGTCAATAGTAAGGAATTGGTGATAATCTTGCAACAATCTCTTCAATGTCAATATTGGTGAGAATTTATTTTCGAAACAGTTAAGATCATGGTGCATCATCATTGTCTTAGAAAGAAGTTTTGCATTAGTCTGCAACACTTGAAGAAGTACAACAATAGGGTTTCATTATTGTTATGCATTAAGGATTAATGGTCAAGAAGTTTACACTGTCATATAATTAGCAACAGTTTGTCTTAGATGCATATGAATATTTGATGACATGTTCACAACAAACTCCAGGGTTGATCTGTTTGCGTGAAACAACACATTACTACCTGGCTACAAAGCACATCTCAGTAGTTGATGATGTTGGTATAAGCAGCTAAGGTTTTGCTAAAACATAGTGGTTCACCATCCTATGATCTGAAGCTCGTCAAGGGCACAATCTACAATTGGGCATATGTTTGATTGGTGGCATCTAGGGTAACTATGCTCATGGGCATAAGTTAACAGTGTTAGCAAGGGCTATATTAGAAGATTGTGATCCCAGAATAGACACGGTGTAGGTCATTGTGTTAGTGGATTGGACATACTTCTGCTAGAGTTATTGAAAGATTTATCTATACGACGAGCAATGTTGGTTACAATTGTGAAGCTAGGGTTTCAGTTGCAGAAGTTGAAGTATTGTGTTGGCATTTGACAGCTAGGGTTTGATATGTAGATTGAGCAGATTGTGATGCCAAAATAGACACAGTGTAGGTCATTGTGTTAGTGGATTGGACATACTTCTACTAGAGTTATTGAAAGATATATATGTACAACGAGCAGTGTTGGTTACAATTGTGAAGCTAGGGTTTCAGTTGCGGAAGTTGAAGTACTGTGTTGGCATTTGACAGCTATGGTTTGATATGCAGATTGAGCAGAGGTAGATTTGATTGACAGAGCATGTACTCTAGTTTTCTTGTATTGCTTTTTCTTTATATTGATATCGAACACAAGTGGATCCAATTTGAAAATTGTGAAACGTGGTTTGTCGGTTGATCTAGTTTTCTTGTATTGCTTTTTCTTTAT
Source organism: Pinus tabuliformis (assembly GCA_031772625.1). Lineage (NCBI taxonomy): Eukaryota > Viridiplantae > Streptophyta > Pinopsida > Pinales > Pinaceae > Pinus > Pinus tabuliformis. The sequence goes on along the minus strand of CM062813.1, from coordinate 1,145,375,440 downwards.
ATTGATATTGAGCACAAGTGGATCCAATTTGAAAATCGTGAAACGTGGTTTGTTGGTTGATCAAGGTGGCAGGGTGGTGCAAGGCAAGAGAGTGGAGTCTCCTTCAGGTTGGACCCTAAGAACACTTGAGGACGACAGGGTGGTGCAAGGCAGGAGAGTGGAGTCTCCTTCAAGTTGGAGCCTAAGAACACTTAAGGGCGACAAGGTGGTGCTAGGGTAGGTTGGAGTCTGTATAGCACGTTGGAGCGTCCAACCAGTGGCAACTGGTAATCAGGGTGTTGGAACATCCTTTAGGTTGGAGCTTGTAAACCAGGGCGTTGAAGCATCCTCTCAGTTGTAGTTGGTAAACAGGGTATTGGAGCGTCCTACAAGTTGAAGGCTGTAAATCAGGGGGTTGAAGCCTCTTTTAATCGGAGCTGAAAACTTGATATAAATCTTTGAGAGAGAAATATTAAGAAGTGTTTGGTGGTTTTTGTCTTGGAGGGGCTTCCACCTAAAAATCTGTATATTATCTTTATTACTGTGCATTGTTGAATGGTGTTGATAATGTTTATATTTATCTGATGCTAATAACAATTAATGCTCCAAGAAGTTAAAAATATACTAATTGATAAGAAAAACCGACTCGCCCCCCTCTCAATATTTCCAACACGAATTGTGTGTTCAAAATGAGCTCAAATCATCCTCTATTTATACTGTCTAGAGGGGTGTGAATAGACATGTCTTCAAAGGCGAGACCAACTTGACATCCAGATGTGTTTTTGACTCAAATTAAATATTTGATTTTTTTTTTACAGCTATAAATAAGCCTTTGACTTTGACCAATACAAATATTAATGAGCATGAAGAGCATGCTTTAATAAAATAATAATTTGTCTTGAACATGAAACCCATGCTTGAAAAATATTTATTTATTTTTTTACATCAAATATACAATGACATAGGTACAAAGATAATTATGAAGACCGAACCAAGTTACATTTCTAACAGGGGTCTGATTTGAAATTTGTTGAACTAGAATCAAAGTTGTTCGAAATGCCTTCAAATTCAACAAATTTCAAATTTCAAGTGAAAAAATTGCCAAATGTGGTGACATGGCCCCTGAATTTTCCTAAAATTTAGAGGTGCTCGGACATGTTCCCCTTGTGCATGTCCCTGCCCCCCATCCTTGAAGCTTAGTAGAACATAGTAAAAATGGTCCTAATATTGCTGTTTGAAACTAATAGCAAGGCTCTCAAAAACTGATCCTTCCCATGATTTGTAAGAAGCTAAGATAACAGACAACTGTAAAAAAAGAAGAATGAAGAGATTATTCACATCTGTATGAGAAAAAGGAGAATTGACATACAAAAGTTGAGAGGCACAAGCTTCAAATAAACTGTCACACTTTCACACACAGCTCTAAGCTCGTCAATGTAACAATTACTTTCGTCAGAAGGGGCAAAATTACAGGACAACTTCTTCAAATTCGAATCTCCTATAAACATTTGAATTTAAATTGCCAATAGAGGAAAATACAACTTTAACAAGTTTTACATCAACTGGACCGTTGTCATTACAAAGAATGAGAAATTTTAGTCATCGTATGAAGAATGAGGTGCTGCAACACATCCTGGATTGAAGGGATCTTCAGAGCCACAACAGTGCCAATATTGAAGAATCGTCCCTGAATCCGGTGTATTCATGGTCCCCCCGGTGTACACACTTTCAAACTTTCTCTTTGTTTCCCCTGACTCATTAGAAACAAGTGTCATTATGTGCCAGTACACATCAGGAGCTAGCTATTATGAAATGCAATTTTCAAAAATATGAGATTCTGCAAAATATAGGACTACGGTATTTATATAAGCTTCACACCATAGACTGATAAACATATTGGCCATTGCCGCAGATACTTATAAACACAAGCAAAAAGGGATATTTATAAAAACAAGTATAAAGATGTTTGTAAAGCTAATATGTTCAATTCACAGTTATTCCTTTAGAAAAAAATGAAAACCATGGGAATGCACAAAAGGTTAAGAACATACTGCCTCTAAACTCATCGATAAACATGAATATGTATATATGTAATTAAAAGAGCTTTTCAAAGTACGGGTTCTGTGGAAATTCATGCAAAAGGGTTTTCAATGGGTTCCTTTTAATTTATACAGGGACATCAATTCCTGTCAGTTGCTGTTGAAAAAATGCAAATCTTGACAGTCATCATGGTTCATCGTTAACTTCCCGTTTCATTGTCTCTCATATATATGTTTGAAGTCTTCCCTAACATTATATGTTCCTTTAATTGCGCCGCTCTAAGTCTAAAGTAGAAGCCTAGAAGGTTTCTACTCTCTAGTCTTGGATTCAAAATGTGCAAGAGACAAGGAAATTCTATTATAATTTCCTTTCAAAAATTGACTTACAGATTGCATGTTTCTTTTACTGTTTAAACCCTCATGCCCAATAGATTGTTATAAAATAAAAATTTACAAATTTCATATCTCCTATGTTTAAATTCACACTGGCATATGCAAGTTGAAACTTACATTGACCTTCTGACAACTCTTGCCATAATGTTGTTTGACCTGGTAGAATATGTAAATTGATCAAACACCACAAAATTCTTGGTATATTAATTTGTTATCTTTGGCGTCCTGTCATGGAGTCTACTCATATTAAGTGTTTATAACTTCCTAGTAGTGGGCTGCAACCATAATAGTTTTTTAGAAAACTTAGCCTTTTATTAGCTTCATGCTATGGATACTATCACATTATTTTATCAAAACATATGAACCCCTATATCGCTAGTGTTATAATACTCACCAGGTTTGACATGGATTTGTGGGTCAAATCTGGCTTGACCCACAAAATGGGCTCAGTCAATTGGATGGCGAGTAAAAATTGCTTCTGGCCAGTTTGGCTTGCAAGTCAGCCAAGTTTTTTCTGAAGTATTTACCGAAATTAATGTTAAATTTTTTGGGAATTTTTCTGTTTTATCCAAGTCTTTCCCAAATTAAATAAAATGATAATAATGCTGTTAAATTAATTCTGTATCATCTAGGTTTTCCAGAGTATTTACCCAGTCCGAGTCAAGCTATTTTATTTTTTTATTGCTAGTTTGTCTGTGAGTTGCAGGACTAGTCTTTGGTTAAGAAGCCACACCCCAGGGGCATCTAAGCCATCAAAATTGTCAAAATCACAAGGAAATCATGTGAGTTCTTTAATACCCAGCAGCTAATTTGAACAGTATTTTGAGATGCAAGAACTAGAAAACTGAACTGCGAAATTCATTGATCAAATATACCGAGTATTCTAACGAATTTGCACTGGAAAATAAATTCATAAAGACACAAGCATACAATTAACAAAACACCAAAAATACCCAGGAAACCCCAACTGGGGAAAACCTGCTAATATGTGTTTTCATTGATCTGCTCAGAAAAACCTCAGTAATTCAATTACAAATCACTGGGAAAAATTCCCTTAGAATTCTCTGCTCCTCAACACAATACCCTGCACACTCTAGAGCAACTTGGCCTCTCTTTTGCATAGCTGTACGAATTGTACTGGCTGGTCCTGCCTCCTTGAGAAGTCTGCTCAGCCTCTCTAAGTGATGTGATCTGGAATGAATTTTCTGAGCTCTACACACAAATTCCTGCTAGTGCATAATCCAATGATCCACCAAGTCTGCACTCTTCTCTATGTAGAATCAAATTGCCAACAACTGAGGCAAACTGCTTCCTTGAACTCAAGTCAAATTGCATGCCTTGAACTCAAGTCGAACTGCTGCCTTGAACTTAAGTCAAACTGACTTCTCAAACTTAAGCTAACTGGCCTCTCAGGCTCAAGTCAAACTGAGATAAAATCTCCATGCATGCTCAGTTCAATTTCCTATTTTTGACCAAGGAAAATTAGAGAATTTTCCTAAGTCAACACTCAGAGAAAGTAGACTACGCCTTAGCTTCATGTGTGAGTCCTTCTACCAAATATAGTGCACTGCTAAATTTAATAGAACCCTTCCTTCTCTAACTTCAATTAACGCTCCCTCTTAGAGAAGAATGTGTTTTGCATAACACCCAATTTATCTTTGAAGTAGACGAAATTGCCTCTTGCCAATGCCTTGGTCAAGATGTTTGCTGTCTGATCCTCTGTAGGTACATACTGAAGTCTGACTTTACCCCTCCAAATACAATCTCTGGTATGGTGGTACCTGACCTCAATATGCTTGGAGCAATCATGAAACACCCAATTTTCAAAAAACTTGATGCAACTTTGATTATCACAGTTTATGACCATGGGCTCCAACCTCTAACCGAACAACCCAACAAGTAGCTTCGTCAACCAAATAGCCTCGCAAGTTGCCAAGTTGGCAACCATGTATTCGGCCTCAATTGAGCTCTGTGCAACTAATCTCTGCTTCCTTCTAAACCAAGAAACAACTGCTGACCCAACAATGAAAGCACAACCTAAAGTTCTCTTCCTATTTGTTGAAACCCCTGCCCAATCTGCATCTGTGAATACCTAAAGACCAATGTTGCATGACTCGTACTCGTATAAGACTCATTTGGCTATTGACTCGGCGACCCGCATAAGACTCGGGAACTACCCGTATAAGACTCAACAAAATTTTCCCTCCATTTTTCCTTTCCCTCGAAATGATCTCCAATACTAAAATTAAAAAAAATTAAAAAAATCAAAATTTGAAGGTCTCCACGAGTCTTATGCGGGTCATATACGGTTCTTTGCAGGTAATTGAGTTTTATGTGGATTTTAGCGGGTATGGGTAGAAACCGTGGGTTTTATGTGAGTGACCCGTCTCACTATAAAACTCGTCAAGACCCGCGGGTACTCGCGGGTCTTATAAGAGTCATGCTACACCGCTGAAGACTCACTCCATCAACCTATGTGTATAACAACCCAGAATCTGTTGTGTCCCTGAGATACCTCAACACGTGCTGGTAACAATCCAATGCACTTTGGTCGGCTCAACCATGAACTGGTTCAACTGGTTAACTGCAAAGAAAATGTTTGGTCGTGTGTTCACAAGATACATCAATGACCCTATGAGTTGCCTGTATAGAGCGACATCCACTCGCTCACCTCTGGTATCATCTACCTTCCTCCAGTTTGTGACTAGAGGCGTCGTCATGGACCTACAATCTTACATGTGGAACCCTTCTTGAGAATCTCTCGCGTGTATCTCCCCGGTCCCAAGAATATCTGCCCATCACCTTGCCATACATCCAACTAAAGGAAATAGTGCATCAGCCCTATATCCTTCATCTCAAACTCCTCTACAAGATCTCTCTTGCAGTCACGGATGAGCTCCTTATCCCCTGTCAATATCAAATCATCAACGTACAACACAAAAATGAGAAATTGACCCTCAACCCAAGTTTTCCAGGAGCGACACCCCCCATGAATCGGCTCTCGAAGCACGCTCCGCTCGGAAGTGACCACGGGAGCACGTTCCCATTTGGGAGATAATTTCGGGAGCACACTCCTTGGTCGCTCCCTCCCTAGTGCATTCACTGGTTGTTAAGATTTTCAACCCTAGCAATGTTGGCAATCAATGGTAATGTTAAATTCTTAAAGTAAAAGTGGCATTTCCTTTACCTTTCATTTTCATCCTTTTATTTAGATTTTTAACATTACCATGAAATGACTCAGGATTTTTGAAAGTGGTTTTGACCTCATTGGATTTAGTATGGAAAAACTAGATTTTTAGATATCACTCAAAATCTAGCAGACTTAATGATTTTCAGGATTTCAAGATTTAGGCGATTGCAATGTTTCCAATTGATTATGTCATGCGTGAGGGTATGAGATTGGCATTTGATCAAGAGCATGAATCCCTTTAAGTACCCTGATGTTGATGTCATTGATTGTTGAACTTCGTTGATGTTGGTGGTATTGCTTGTTGAACTCCTAAACCATGGCCTTAACTAAAACGTACCCTTCACTCAAAGGAAAATAATTGGTTAGGCATGCTAAGCTTTTTCTACCATATTATAAGGTTGAGGAGATGGACTCTTCACTCAAACCAAACTCATTGGTTTGGCATGTAAATATTTTCAATTTCTACCATATTATAAGGTTGAGCAATCCATGTCTGAAGACTTTGAGCTAAATGATGTTTATGTAGCTCTTGTTGATGATCCCATTTCTAGTAGTGCTGAACCAACGATGAATTTCATGAGTGATCACGTTGATCAATGATTTGTAGTTTTGATGTCTAGTTTTGCTTCTACTACTACTACTACTGAGGTTGCAAAGCAACCTGAGGAGTCCTTATACTATGAGCCAGATGATGTTTATGTAGCTCATGTAGATGATCCCATGTAGTGTGATGCCATGTTGATGATCCCATGTCTACTAGATGATTGATGTTATATGGTTTAATCCATGTTTTTATGCTTTTTATAACTAATTCATCATTCTAAAAATAAACATATGCATTTAGACAAGATAAAATAAAAACCCTAGCAATATTCTATTACATGCAAAACCATAAAAGATATTCAACAAAATACTCACATTTTAGCTAAAAGCGTGCCTTCTTTCAATCCCAAAATGACGTCTCTACAACAAAAACTAGTTTGCAATAGTGAAAATCCACATAAGATCTGATCTCCACAAGTAGAGAAGTAAAAAAAATCAAGTCGAGCTCTTCAAGAGGTTGGAATCCATGAGTGTGATGATGATAAAGCAAGAGAGGTAATCCGCTACTTAAATGAGATCTATCAACTCTAATTTTTTATTAAAAGCCCCTTTACAAGTTTGATATTTTAGTAGACATAAAGTAAAATGTTAGTTTTTTGTAGCATCTAAATTATTGTAGTCGGAAACACCTAATGCGGGAAAAATGGTGTAGCAGATGAGGGTTTTATTATTATTGTTGAAGAATAATAATAAAACCCTCATCTGCTGCACTAATTTTCCCGCATTGGGTGTTTCCGGGGACAATTGTCCAAAAATAATTGTGTCAAAATTCTTGTGCGCTAGAATTTCTTAGTGTTCAGTATTTTATTTTCCGCAGTATTTTTATGGTGAAAATTGCAGTTGTGATTTTATTCATTGTTTGTCATAGCAAATAATTGCATAATTAAATTTATAGTTACAAGAATAATTTCCAATTGTTGCAATAGATACAAAATTTCACATGGTATCAGAGCACAATTGATCAGTTGGAGAGCTCATAAATGAAGGAAAGGAATTTCGTTGCTCAACAAGGGCAACGGGCCGAAATTCCCAAGGGCAGCACAATCTTATTTCTAGGAGGCTGAGTTGCTTGAGGAAGTTCAATTTTTCTGAGAAAAGGGCAGAAAAATTTGATTCTTCTAGTTCGAGTGATTCTAGAGGCAGAGAGAGCAACTCAGTTATTTCATTGGGCAGATCTCTAAGCAAGATGCATAAGGTTTTGCAACAGATTGCTAGTGCAGAACCAGTGTCAGGTGATAGAGGAATAACACACTATAAATTCTTCAGCATAACCATGGACAAAAGTGACATTCAGGAGACTTCAGATTTGTCTTCTAGGTTGGAGGACGAATTTTCTTTCTTATCAAGATCAACTTCACAGGGTGTCTGGTATATAGACAGTGGAGCATTAGCTCACATGACAAGGGTTAGAGAATATTTCTCTAGCTATAGGGAGGAGCAGATGGACTTCCAAATTACTATGGGAAACAAGACGAAATGTACTCCAGTAGGGAGAGGTACCATACATTTTCAGAGGGAGTCAAGAGCAAGCAACAACGCTACAAATGTATTGCATGTGCCAGGATTGGGTATGAACCTGATTTAAGTTCCCAGTTACAGGATAAGGGGTATGACATTTACTTATAGGGAAGAAAGTGTATGTCAAACACCCAAGCTGGAAAAAGGTAAGACAGAATGGAGCTCGAAGTAACAGATTGTATCGGTTACAGATTGACTCTCCAATGGCACTAATAGGCAGTGACAGTAGCAGTGGGAAGGAGCTAAATGAGTTATGGCATAGGAGAATGGGACATCTACACCATGGAGCACACAGGATGCTCAAAGAAACAGTGATAGGGGTTCTAGAACTTGGCGCGAAGCATGTTGATGTTTGCAGAGGATGCGTACTTGGGAAGTATGCTAAGGCAACATTTCCCAGAAGTAACAACAGAGCTGATGGCGTGTTAGGACTCATACATTCAAATATTTGCGGCCCGATGTCCACTAAAGCTCTTAGTGGTGCCGAATATTTCGTCACCTTCATTGATGACCATTCCAGGAAAACCTAGACTACTTGAAGACCAAAAATGAGATCTTTTATCGTTTCAGAGAGTTTAAAGCTCTCATGGAGAATGCGACAGGGAAGAAGATCAAGGCACTTCGCTCAGATAATGGTGGAGAATATATTGTCGTGGATGAATACACTTCGGATTCTTTCAAAGTATTGCTTGTGGAGTATGCGTTTATGCCTGATTAATCCACCCGTTGTTGATTGGAAAAACGAACGATTGGTAATTTATAGTATTTATTCTGGAATTTGCATCTTTCATGGAAATTGTGTTGAGTATTGTTCATCAAATTTTCTTTTTATGATTGAAAGAATATGAACTCCCAACCTATGTATGATCGTCATGAATGAAATTATCGAAAAGATCGATCGGGAAATATGTATCCCAAAGGGCTAGCTATAGCAGAGTGATTATGCTAAAGTTGGGTCGTATAGTTTTTTTTTTATAGCCTGGTTTTTTTCATGGCGAATATCGATGCTCAAACTTTTTATTCTTATATTTAAAACTCCATTCTCTTCTATTTTTGGAGATAGGGACATGATATATGATCTATTTCTGCTACAGGCATGCGAATGATACATAATCATTATATCACATGAATCGTTTACCTATGACTATTAAATCTCCCTATAAAAAACGGATCTCCCATCCTCGAAGACTTCACAGATTTCTTTGTGAAAGAAGGAATTAAGAGAGAATGGACAACTCCATATAATCCATAGTAGAATGGTGTAGCGGAGTGGAAAAACTGAACCATTGTTGGAGATACAAAGGGCAGAGGCATGTAACATGACAATATATATTCAGAACATGACTCCTCATAGAGCATTAGGGAAGAAAACGCCACGAGGAGTCTTCATAAGGAAGAAGCCAGAAGTTAGTTACTTTAGAATTTTGGTAGCATTGCTTATTGCCACGTGCCAAATGAGAAACGTACCAAACTAGATCAGACAGCAAAGAAGGGGTTCTTCGTTTGGTACAACCAAACCTCAAAGGCATACATGATCTACATTCCTAGCAATAAGAAGATTTTAGTAAGGTGAGACATGAAGTTTATGGAGGACCGAGCTTTCAGGAGATCTCGTGAGATGCCTGCAGGTGATCAGAATCAGTCAACAAAATCTCCTTTGGTCCAGCAAGAGGGGCAGCCACAAGGGCCGCCAGTGGAACAAGTAAGAGGACAGTCACAAGGATCGACCAGTACCAGTATTTCCTCAGGTGCAGGAAATCTGGGAAGTTCTCAGCAGATGGAGCAACAGAGGCAGGATGAGGAGGAGCTGGCTAAACCTCCCACGACTGGTGGTCGAGCCAACAGAGAGGTTCATCACACATTGAGAGATGCAGAGGAATTTATTGGAACTCCTAGGACGAACAAAAGGAAGCATAGACAACCTGACAGGTACAAAGCATTGGTGGCTCAGGTTGAAGAACATTTCAGCTTTCAGGAGGCCACACAACATCAAGTATGGGTAGATGCCATGGTAGACGAGTTTAGCTTTATGATGACGAATGATGTTTGGGAGGTAGTGCCAAGGTCATAAGACAGATCAGTTGTAGGTTCTAGGTGGATCTACAAGATCAAACATGTTGCAAACGACAGTGTGGAAAAATACAAGACCAAGTTCGTGGCAAAGGGGTATGCACAAAAGAAGGGATAGATTATGAGGAGACCTTCGCCCCAATTTCCAAATACACTTCTAGCCGGTCAGTTATATCCCTAGCAACTCAGATGGGATAACGGATTCACCAAATGGACGTCAAGACAACCTTCTTGAATGGGGTGATAGAGGAAGAAGTGTACATAGAACGACCAGAGGGCTTCGAGACTCATAAGAGGCACACTCATGTGTGCAAACTGAAGAAAACTCTACAAGGACTCAAGCAGGCTCCCAGGGCATGGTATGGTAGGATTGACAGCTACTTGCAGAGGATGGGATTCGTCAAGAGTGACGCAGATCCCAAGCTTTACTGTTTGATGGTAGAGTGTGAGCCACTCATCCTAGTTTTGTATGTGGATGATCTCTTTTTGACAGGATCATCAAGGCTCATAAAAGATTGTAAGAGGAATCTGGTAGCAGAGTTCGACATGAAGGATTTGGGGTTGATGCACTATTTCCTAGGATTGGAAGCGTGGCAGAAGGATGGGGAGATTTTCTTGGGCAAGGAAGATACGTTGCAAATATTCTAAAGAGGTTCAGAATGCAGGATTGCAAACCCATGTCTACGCCCATGATTACTAACTGGAAGAAGATAGATGTATCAGATGACAAGGATGTCGACCCCACCTTGTATAGACAACTTATTGGATCTCTCATGTATCTAGTCAATACTAGGCTAGATATTTGCTTCACAATCAATACCCTTAGTCAGTTCATGGTAGAGTTGAAAAGGGTACATTAGTCAACAATGAGGCACATTCTGAGGTATGTGCGTGGCACAGTCGAGTATGGGTTGAGAAATACTCGAGGAGATGATGTCAGATTATATGGATTCACAGATGTAGATTAGGCAAGCAGTTCAATGGACAGGAAAAGTACCTCTAGGTGCTACTTCAGTGTTGGATCAGGGATGGTTTCTTGGTGTAGTAGGAAACAAAATTCACTAGCACTGAGCTCTGAAGAAGCAAAGTATATGGCAACAAGCACAACTACGTGCAAAGCTATATGGCTTCGGAAGTTGGTAGTGAACTTGTTTAGGCAGAGGATGGAGGCGACCAGTGTCTACTGTGATAACCAGAGTTGCATAAAGCTCTCTAAGAATCCAGTGTTTCATGACAGGTCAAAACACATAGATATTTGATGTCATTTCATCAGAGATTGTGTACAACGTGGAGTAGTCCTTCTAGAGTATGTTCCCACAGAAGTGCAGGTAGTAGATATACTCACGAAAGCTCTAGGAAGAGCTAAGTTTGTATATTTCAGAGAACAAATAGGTATGGTGGAGAACCCGTTTCAGTAGCAGAGGTAGGTTACCTTGGATGATTCTCAGTTGCAACAACACATGAGAGGAGTTGCAGTGCAAATGCAATGTTGGCAATAGTATGGTAGTGTCAGCAGCAGCACAGATGCAACGTATATCACAGTTGCACAGTGGTTGGTGGACAATATGGCTAGACATCAACAACGTGATAAGAGATGATGTAGAGACAGGGTGTTGTGGCAAGGAGTGGAACACTAGAACACATTCCTCGCTAAGAGGGAGTTCGTTTTTTGTAGTGTCGGATGTGTTCTAGCCACAAAATTTGGTGGAGAGGCTAGAATACATGAAATCTCCATAACACAGAAATCATTTCTGAAAATTCCGCCTGTAAGTGTCTCAATTAGATTATTAATCGTTTTTAAAATATTTCCCAAGTCTAAACTTAGGGAATATGGTTAATTAATCAGTGTTAATTGAGATAAGGTGAGAATCATCAAGAAACTCACACAAATTGATCCAGAGATGATCCTAGCCATTAATTAAGTTTTAATCTTGGTCGTTGGTGCTCCAACAATGGATTATAAGAGGAGATCGATGTGGTGATGAAGAATACACTAGTGCAAATACTTAGTTGCCCAGGCAGTTCGATTTTCTCAGTGGCAGTAATTCAACAGAGAAGATAGAGCCAGAGGGTGAGTAGCAAGTGGAAGAGGAGGGTAGCAACATTCTGGGAGGAAGTTTTCCAGTTCCAGGAAGAGGCAAAGGAAGGAAGGCCGAAATCCCCATAGGGTCTGCGTAAGCATTGTGCAAAGGGTGACACAGGAGGCTCAACGCAGAGGCTAGGGAGGTAATTTTGAAGGCAAAAATTAGTTGTGGGGTGAGAGAAAATTCTCACAATAATTTTGCCAGTATTTTCCTCAGATTAGATTGCTAGTTGAGCATCTAAATTATTGTACTCAAAATTGTTGTTGAAGAATAATAATAAAACCCTCATCTGCTACACCGATTTTTTCGCATTAGGATTTCAGGGAACAATTGTCCAAAAATAATTGTGTCAAAATTCTTGAGTGCTAGAACCTCTCGGTTTTTAGTATTTTATTTTCCGCGGTATTTTTATGGTGAAAATTGTAGTTGTGATTTTATTCGTTGTTTGTCGTAGCAAATAAATGACATAATTAAATTTACAGTTAGAAGAATAATTTCCAGATACCGCAATAGATAAAAATGACACATAAAATTGGGTTACAAGCCAACCTAGTATCTCAACAATAAAATATGCCAAAAGAAGCCCACACATGTGAACTATAAGCCTCAAAAAATGATGGTGTCATGCTCTTCTAGGGTTCCAATTGCTCCATCAAGGCAATAGAAGGTATACAAAGTATCCAAGCATCATGATCATCCTCCATTTGAGGAAAAATCCTCAAATGAAGCCTCAAAGCAGCGCCATGTGTCCAAAATCTAGTTGTGGATTCCATATATCGTCTTCATGGATGACAAGTACACAACGTGGTGCCCTCTCTCTCCAACATTGGGGCTCCATCAGGTGCAACAAGTCCTCCTCAATCATCTTGGGGGATGACCATCCTCATCTGGGCTCTGGATCAAGGCATTCCCATCGAGTAGTGTCAAGGCTAGCTTGAGGGCATCATCAAGAATCTTCTATGCTAAGTAAGAGAAACTCAACATTTTGGCAACTTGGGGTGCTCTTGGGTATCCATCAACTACTCAGGTCATCAAAGTGCCCAATGCTCTTGCTATAAATGGGAAACATAGCATCTGCTAAATAATCATGCTCTCTAGAAGCATAATGTGGCTTGGGCATCATGTGGAGTACAATGCCTTCAAGGCCTCAACTGTTCCAGATAACTTGGAAAAACCATCTCATACTCAAGTGAAAGCAACCATTCATTAGAGACTAAGACCATGAATGCATCTAAGTGGACCATATTTAAGTGTTAAGGCCATATTAATACTTCAAACCAGAATTACCTTTAAATATATAACTAGAACAAGTCCCATAAAAGTGTTCCCTACCTTTGTAGGTGTGGCTAAGTAGTCAACCCTATTAGGTGCTTCCAATCCCCAAGAGGAGGTGGAATTTCCAAGGTCAACCCTTCAATCCATAGGTGTTAGTGAGAATAAGCGACAATGGAGGGGAAGGACTTCATGGTGAAGTGCCATGGTTAGGGGACAAGCTAATGAGAGTCCACATCTTGAGTGTATGGATGTCACAGAGGGAGAAATTATGAAGGCATGGGTTACCCCTCTCGGCCTACTTTTTCCACCCCTCTGGTGTGTCTTTTACTTCATTTTGATAATGCTTTTTAATGGTGCATAACTCAAGGATCAAAGCTTTGTCTTTGTGATACAACATTTGTTTTACCTCTTATGACGAGACAATTTCTTGTTCATCAGGATTGGGATACGCAAGGCTTCCTTCTAATGAGATGGAACATTAAGAGCTTAGGAACCAGGTGATGGCTAATGAGGGGGATAGAGCTCATACTAGGCTTTTTCCCATGTGCTACCTTTTGTCTCGTCCATCTTTTGCATTTTAGATTTTCTTTTACTTTTATTGCGGCCATCTTATGATTTTTCATTCTTTTAGCTGCATCAACCTTCAGGGAAAAGTTTTTTGACCCGACTCAAGGATGTGAATATGTGAGTGCCAAATCCTAGTGAACCAATGACAATCAACCCAAAGGATGAAGATGTTAAATTTCAATGAAACTCTGCAACTTCTTAGATGAAGAAGTTAAAAACTGAAATCTAGTTTACTTTCACCAACATACATAGTTTCTTAACAATTCATAAGCAACAAAATAAAAATACAAAGATACAAACACATCACACAATTGACACACTTATTTTTTCTCAAGAAACCCAACAGGGAAACCCTGCTTGCTTGATGTGGCTATTTTATTGATTGTCCTTGGAGCAATTAAACCTATTACAAAGCAATTTGTCTCTCTAACAAAAGCGTTCTATTTCTCTCAAAAAATCTCATCTAATATTTGATCTCAGCATGCCTAGATCACTGCTTGATCTCAACCCTCTAGCTTGCAATCAATTGTGTGTTGCCTCCTTAACTTGCTCTGCAAACCCTGCTAACTTGCTCCAATTATGCTCCTCTTTCCTTGCACACTTGGCCTCCTTATCCTTGCACCGATCTCCTATTTCCTAGTGCACTTCTAGCCCTATTTATTAGCACACTTGAGCTCTTATTTTTTAGGACCCCAACTGCTCTTTCTTGTGCACAACCAATTCTCCTAAATCCAAGTGCACTTGTGCCTCCTATTCCTTAGGACACAATTCTTGTGCTCCACAATCAAGGCTTTCTCTCACAATCTTGTGAGCTTTGTCTTGTTGCAATCCTTCATGCACAAAACAATTGAATTTACTTGTGCCTTCATCCTCTCTTTACAAGGGAACTTCGATCAATGCGAGGAAGCCCTTGTTAATTTGGAACTCGAGCTCTGATAGCAAGTTAATTGAGAGTGTTACTCGCTCCCCTAATCATCACTAGAGTTGTTAACTCGTGCTCTCTCTAATCGACATTGGAGATCTAACTCACTCTTCCTTCAATCAAGATTGAAGACTAACTCGCTCTAATTGAATTGCTAACTGCCACCTCGTTCTATTGTCAAACTCATGAAGAATTCAACTTAATTGAAGATCCAACTCTACGCATGCGAACTTGATGATTATTCCAGTAAACTGGAAATAACTCATCCTAATTGAAGTCTAACTCATGAGGAAAATTCAAGGTCTTCACTGGCTAAGGCAAAAGCCAAAGACTTTGCTCGCTACAATTTCAACACTCCCTCTTAGCGAGGAAGGTACTTTTGGAAGAACCTTGTCCACCTAGATCTGTCTTCAACACTACCACATTCTTCGTTGCTACAATTGCTCCTTCTAAACTAGAAGAATTCCCTCCTTTCTCCCGCAGAATATGATTTGAAGACCTATTCTTTCCAACCATGCTCTCTGAGTCTATCACCTCAGTGATAAGTGCCATGTACCCTGTGTATCTCGATGGCTGCTTACTCTGCCTGAAGGTGGAATTGGGAGATCCAACTCTCTCCCAATCCCCCCTAAACAACTCTTCTGCCCACTTGGCTCAAACTCTCCCTATACTAGGAGTCACTGACTGAGTGGCTGCCTCCACTCGCCATGGGCTCTCCTCATCATCCTACTAGTCAGCCCAACTGCCAACTAGTCGAGACTCAAACTGAGATACTATCTGAGGCTCCATCTTGAGTAGCTTCTTCTCAGGTACTCTAACATGCTCTTGCTCTAAGGACTCTCTCAAAGCTCTGTTCTCCTCAACCATCACTTCTCTACTTTGCACGCTTCTTTCTTTGCTAGTCAAGGCTACGACTGTCTCTACCTGAAACTTGTAGAGATTCTTCATCGTCGCACCTATCTACTTCTTACATCCAGAGCTAAGTGCCGGAGTTAAGCCTTACCTCTGCTAAAGATGACATCATAACCCAACCCATGTTCTCAAGGGTAGCTATTGAAACAAGATTCAGCTTAAGGCCTAAAACATAGAGGACATCTCTGAGATGGAGAGGATTACCTAACTCACTTTGAAAATTGACAGTACAACTCCTCTAGTCGCATACATGCCATCATCTACTAGCTCAATCTGAAACTGCATGTCCTTATACTTCAGGTGGATGAAATACTTCATGTTCCTGCTCATGTGGAAGGATGCTCTGAACCAATATACAATATGTTGTTGTTTGTTGAGCTTGCCATGCAAGCACTCAATGAGAAATCTTTCTCGAACTAGGTTGAAAATGCATCTACCTCCACTAATGTAGCCACATGATCCTTACTGGACTCCTTTTGATTAGGACACTTAGTGGCATAATGTTCGAACTCATGGCAATGGAAGCAATTGATCCTGCTTAGATCCTTCTTTTTCTTCTCACCCTTTTGACTGGACTCGGCCTCTCCTCGGCCCTTCTTACCCTTGGCTCTGCTACCTTTGCTTGCCAAGGCAAAGTTCTCCTCGTCCTCTGCTAGAGCTTCTCTACCAACTCTCATTCCTCTCCAGATTTTTTCTTGAATGCAGTCACTCCATAACCTTTCCCAACTGGGAATATTCTCTCTGCCACTTACTACATCCTGGAAACTATACCAAGACTTATGGAGTCTCAGAAGCGCAAGACTCACAAGGCCTTTTTCTGCTACTGTCTCGCCCACACCACCTAGCTCATCCTGAACCTGAGTGAACTTTGAAAGATATGTGATGATGGGTTCTCCTTTGTTCATCCAGATACTTCTTAGCTTCTCCTTGAGAGCAAGCTTTTTGGCATCACTGGAGCCTTGATACAGATCTAAGATGGCTTTAACATCTCATATGTTGTCTTCTTCTCATGGAGATGAGGAATAATATGATCTTTGATCCCCTCAAGAATGATCCTCCTCGCCTTGGTGTCATTCTTGTTATGTTGGGCCAATTGTTGGGCATTTGTAGGTGGCACTATTTGTTGCTTCACAAACTCTAGTGACCCATTATCTTCCAACACCACTGATATTTGCTCCTTCCATGCACAAAAATTTAAGGCTCCCTTTAAACTGTGATCTGACCTTAGTCCTAGGAACGCCATATAATTATCCAAGGAGCTGCTCTGCTCATCAAACTCTAGTGCAAGCCTTCTGCTTGATTTGCATTTTCCACTAACTGGTCAATCTAGTGGTGGTCTTTATGTTGATCTCTGCTCTGATACCATGTTAAATTTCCATGAAACTCTGCAACTACTTAGATGAATACCTAAAAATTGAATCTAGTTTACTTCACCAAGATACAGAGTTTCTTAACAATTCATAAGCATTGGAATAAAAGACGGAGATAAAAACACATCACACAACTGAAACACTTATTTTTTCTTAGGAAACCCAACAGGGAAAGCTTGCTTGCTTGATGTGACTATTTTATTGATTGTCCTTGGGGCAATTGAATCTATTACAAAGCAATTTGTCTCTCTGAGAAAGCCTTCTAATTCACTCAATAAATCTTAGCTGATATAGTTGATCGCAACCTGCCTTGACCATTGCTTGATCTCAGCCCTCTAGCTCGCAACCAATCCTCTGCTACCTCCTTGACTTGCTCTGCAAACCTTACTGACTTGCTTCACTTATGCTCCTCTTTCCTTCTGCACTTGGCCTCCTTATTCCTTTGCGTTGGTCTCCTATTTCCTAGCGCACTTCTGACCCTATTTCTTAGCACACTCGAGCTCCTATTGTATAGGACCTCGGCTCCTCTTTCCTGCGCACAACCAATTCTCCTAAATCCAAGGCGCACTTGTGCATCCTATTTTTTAGGACACAATTCTTGCGCTCCACAATCAAGGTTGTCTCTCACAATCTCATTAACTCTGTCTCATCACAATCCTTCGTGCACAAAATAATTGAATTTACTTGTGCCTTCTTCCTCTCTTTATAGGTGAACTTTGATCCATGCGAGGAGGCCCTGCTTAATTTAGAACTCGAGCTATGATAGCGAGTTAACTGAGAGTGTTACTCACTCTCCTTCCAATCATCACTGGAGTTCTTAACTCGTGCTCTCTCTAATCAACACTAGAGATCTAACTCCTCTTCCTTCAATCAAGACTGAAGACTAACTTGCTCTAACTGAACTGCTAACTGCCACCTCGTTCTATGGTCAAATTGATTAAGGCTTCCACTTAACTGAAGCTCCAACTCTATGCATGCTAACTTGATGATTATTCTAGTAAACTGGAAATAACTCATCCTAACTGAACTCTAACTCATGAAGAAAATTTGAGGTCTTCCCTGGCTAAGGCACAAGCTAGAAGACTTTGCTCGCTACAATTTCAACAAAGGATGGTATCAAAGGAATGATGTGACATGGTCGCTGTTAAGTAAGGAAAGGGTAATGGATGCGCTATTTCAATCCAAGTTTCACAAGTAGTGCCCCTCCTATGACCCCAAGGCCTTTGAGGATATCCCATTGGACTAAGGTTAAAGATTAACCCCCCTAGTAAGGTGAGAGAACAAGTTTACAGTCAAGATTGGTCAATCATCGAGATCACCCCTTTATCCATGTCGAAAAGCCCAAACATCAAGTAAAAGCACTTGATTGAAAATGGTCAAAGTACCTATTGAGTGGTGGCCCACCTTCATCCAAGAGGGAATGCCTAATGGTGAGAGGTGCATGACTAGCGCAGATAGTGGAGAAAACTGGCATGTCATCATCAATGTGCAATGTGTAAGGCTATTGGCTGGCTAGCTGTCTAAGATAGGAGAAAAAAATTTCTCTCCTATGGGGTTACCCATTTTGGTGGTTACCCATTTTGGTGGGTAACAATCCTTACTAGCAGTGGTTGTTGAGAAATCCAAGGCATTACAATTAGTTGATTTCTCTTCTTTGGTGACTGCTTGTGAATGATTTTTACATGCTTAGATTAGGATCTTCTTTACATTAGATCCCTAGTGCTCAGTAACCAATGCATGAACATAAATAAACAAGAGACACAGTATGTAGGCTATGAGCCAGGGCCAAAACCTCTCACTCTTTGAGAGGAAAACCCACACAAATTCTTCTTAGAGATTCCAATTGACGAATACCAAGACCAAGACCCTTGACCTATTAGCCATTCCAAGACCAAGACACAAGTCCTCTTTTCTCATTTCAACTCTCTCATCATTACCGAGATCAAGAGACATATATGACATTTATAACCATGACCAAAGACCTCAATAAGACCATGATAGTCATCAGTAACTATCATACACCATATAAGATCTGCACCATAAGCATCTGAGAACAACAACTCATCATCAATATGCATGATAGGACAATGTAGCTTTAATATCATCAACCTATGACCAAGTATGCAACATCAACATCATAAGATTTTTCCACATAGATCAGCGATCAACTAATCCTATTGACCTTATCAAGGTCAACTTGCTCTTTCCCTTTGTAGGAATCACCTCAATCAATGTTCATCAAGGAAACATATCTTTTCATGCATCAACCAAGCATATGCCATGTCTCCAAGTATCATCCAACAGATATAGCAGTAAAATATCAATAACCATAACTTCACAAAACCATTTGCATCATATCATGTACATGTAGCTCGTGTAAGCACCATAGGCATCATCCAAATAATTATAGCAATGTCTACATGTTCTTTCCACAACAATCCCCAATATATCATACATGTATCATGACTAGAGAGTTTTCTATCATTCCACATCTGATAAGCATCAACCATAATTAACAACTCATGCATCATCATTCAAGAACTTCAAAAACATAACCATCTTCAGTAGCATCCTTAATATAAACATCATTATGTAACAAGGAATTCTAAAGCAAACATAATGTCAACAATGCATTATTAGAAGCATAGCAAATGCTCCCCCTAAACCTGTGCCAGTTGTTCACTATTAGATCTGATCATATCATCTCATATATCAATAAGGACATCAAAGTATCTTCATCAATCGGTTATCCATCAAGGCATCAACAACTTATAAAAGCCAAAACTACTTTTAAATAGCATCAACAAACTGTAACCATCAATCATCAGAACAAGAAAGCCAAATAATAATTGTCTGAAGCATATCAGAGCCTTTTCCTAAGTCTGTCCCACTGTTTCTTCATCATAGCAAAACATATGTGACTATTTAGATCAGAACTCGCATATATACGCGACTTGTCTTCATAGGATCCGCGTACAGAAAGTAAAATACTGAAACTTCACAACTTCAACTCCCCCTAAGCCTATACTGTATGTACCTGTTCATCGTTACTACACTAGATGTACTATCAGTAATATAAGCAACATGAATATCAAAATAATCATGGGAATCATCATCAAGAAAAAACATGTATTGCTCCCCCTGAGATTACACATCACTGATCCTGAGGACCTGATAATCATCTTCTGTTCTCATGAGGTCATGTACCTCACATCACTTCTGCAGTCACTGTTAGAAGTATTCTTTTAAGAATAATGGACTGCAATGGGCACCATCTTCTTTTACTCTGAGTTTGAATCCTCCTCATATCTGCGAGAATTTAGTTCTTCAAGCACATATAATTTGTCTGGGTTTCTATATCCTCTTGCTATGACCTTTCCAGATTCTTCATCTATAACTTTGCATTTGGTTGATGTAAACACAATTACATTTCCTTTATTTGCCATTTGACCTACACTTAGAATATTTTGCTTTAGTCCTTGAACTAATAAAGTATCAGCTACTCCTCTATGTTTATTAATTCTGGCTCTACCCTTTCCCAGAACTTTTGTTGGAGCATTATTTCCAAGAATAACATTACCATATTGATTTTTCTTGAGAGACTCCATCTTACTCTTATCTCTAGTCATGTGATGAGAGCATCCGCTATCTATGTACCATTCATATTCTTCTTCAAATGAGCAAAGAGAAAGACCACACCTTATCTGTTCTTTTTCTTTCTGCTTATTATGAGAAATGTTGGTGGATCCATCTTTTTCAGGTCTTCTGACATCAATATTCTTATCTGGTTGCTTGCCATGTTGTCTGAGACGATCCATAGATTTGTTCCTGCATTCTTTTGCTACATGCCCAAACTTGTTACAAGCATAACATCTTATATGAGCATAGGAATCATAATATTTCTGTTTCATATTCCTTCTATTGTAATCAATAGCTTTGTGACCAAATATATTGCAAGAAAAACAATATCCCTTAAAGAAGCCTAAGTGCCTGGAAGCTGATGATCTTTCTATGAAGCGGTTATTTGCTTGTGATTGAAACTATCTACTTCTGCAATTAGCTGCAACATGTCCATAATTATGACATATAAAACATTCAACATTATTGATCAGAGGAGAGAATCGATTAACATTAGGAGTAAATGATTTTCTTTGAAGATTCACTTTCCTTGATTTTTTATTAGGTTGACTTCTTATCTCTTTGTTGAGCATTTTAGGTTTTGCATTGTTACCCTTTAAATTCCTTGCCTCAGCTTGTGAACTAGATTCTCCTTCAATAGTTTCATGAAAACCAAGACCAGATTTGATGGCAGGAGACCTTTGACTACTAAGAATATTATCCAAAATCTTAGTACTATCTTGAAATCGCAAATGTTTATCTTTTTCTTCTAATTTACCTTTTAGGATGTTTACCTCAACCTCCATTCTTTGATATTGCTTTTCCTTTTCTAGATACTGCTTCTTCAACCCTTCTTCCTTCTTCCACTTGCTCCTTTAATTTGAGAATCTCATCTTTCAGCCCATTTTCTTGTTCTTCAAATGCTTGAAGTAGTTCTTCATTCCGCTTATCTGATTTTTCAAGATCTGCTCTTAGAGAGACGATCTCAGCTTCAATACCTTCACAATATTGTTTAGATTCCACAACAACATTTACTGATTTAATATGATCCTTGTTATCATATGCCTGCAACTTATCTTTAAGATTAACAATCTTTTTCAAAACAAGATCATGTTTTTTTCTAAGATCAAAAATTTCTTCTGCCCTATCTTCTTCTGACTCAACAACTCCATCTGACATACCAAAAGGTTGTTTTGTTATCATGTTCATTTGTTGACAGATTGTTAGAGATAGGATTACCTAGTAGTTCCTATGGTGAGCAATCTTCCTTTTGGATTTCTTTATGAATTGCTTGGAGCTTATCCCACACTTTCTTTGCAGTTGAAAAATGCATAACCTTATTTAATGTTGAATTAGGTATGCTATAGAAGATGTCACTCAGTATTGTTCTTTTTCACTTCCTCATCTGATGGAGGAATCTTGGTGTAGCCATTGCATACTAGATACCAAACATCAAGGTTCATTAGATTAGACTTCATATTTTCTTTCCATTGATGATAGTTATATTTTCTTAGCATAAGCACATCTTCTGCATTGATCATTATGCCTTGATCTTTTGCTTCTAGAGGCATCATTTTTTAATATGTTTTCTCTTTAGAGTGCTTACCCATGAGTGCAAATTCAGTTGTTTCACTGTCATCATCACTATCATTATTGCATAGACAAGGAAATGGACTATAGTTAGAACAAAAGCCCATACCTGATAATTCTTTGTTACCGTCTTCTTCATTCTTGATTAATAGAAAGCGGGGTGCTCCCAAACTTGAATATTTGCTGACATTTGTAATTGTCACTGCATCTGATATATCACTGTCAAAGTTTTCAATAAAAATATCCTTTTCTTCTAGGGCATCAAACTCATTACTACTTCTATCTTCAAATGCCATAAGTAATTGACATTCTTGATCAGACTCACCTTCTTCACCATTTGAAAGACCATCACTATCTTCATGTGTATAAAAATTTCTCTTGTTTTCAAACCTTCTCCTATTTATTTTTGCAGCTTCTTTCCCTTTCTCATGATTTTCTCTATAGGGACACTTAGCAGCATAATGACCAACTCTACCACAAGCAAAACATTTGAAGGGAAGCTTACCTCTGAATCTTCCAGTACCCACTTGGAGTTTCTTTACGAAGTTTTCCTCTTCTTCTTCTGATACATAACCTGATTCTTCCTTTTCTTTTCCTTTTGCAGTAGCTTTGAATGCAACTTCTCTGATATCTGAGGGACCCACTTTTCTCATTTCATAGGCTGTTAGAATCCCATGAAGTTGTACAACAGTAAGATTCTTCAAGTCTTGCATTTCTTCTATGGCATAAACTTTTGAATCGAATTTAGGAGTTAGAGACCTTAATATTTTTTCAACCAGTGATGATTCTTTTATTTCTTCACCAAGATTTCTCATAGAATTCACGATCTCATCTACCCTAAGAAAGAAACTTGCGATACTTTCATCATTGTGCATTTTGAGAGTTTCATATTGAATTCTAAGAGTTTGAAGTTTGACACTTTTTACCTTGGTGTCACCTTCATAACTTTGGATGATCTTGTCCCATATAGCCTTTGTCGTATTTAGTTGCATGACTTTGACAAATTTTGATTCTGTCAAGCTTCCTAACAGAGCATTGACAACCTTTGCATTGGTCTCATACTTCTTCTTTTCTGCTTCATCTGTGGGAATGGAGGATGGATATTGATAGCCTCCTTCAACGATTCCCCATACATTTGCTCCAAGTGACTATAAGTAAGCTCTTGTTCTTACCTTCTAGAAAACTAGATTGGTTTCGTTGAACAATGGTGGCCTGATAGATGATGTCCCCTCTTGATTGCTCATCTTGATGAAACTTCCTTCAAGCGATCAAGCTTCTTCCGAAGGACTTGCTCTGATACCAATTGTTGGGAAAAATACTGTGGGGGGGGGGGGGGGGGGGGGGGGGGGTGAATCAGTATTTAAAACTCACTTAAACTTTTCTTTTCTTATTCATATTTCTGTACGCAACTTTACTGAAAGAAACCTACGTATGTACGTGACTTTAATGCAGACAACTAGCGTATATCCAATCAACTTAGTTTTTAATCAATTTTATCTTCAACCAAAATGTTAGTACTTCATCAGCATTAGATATACAGTAACCATGTGAAGTAGGAACAAAATAAAGCATCACACATAAGAAACACATATGAACAACATGATTTTAGGTGGAAAACCATAGTTGTTGTCATCTCTGTCTTCTTTTTATTATTAAGAAAAATTCTTACAATCTTGTACTAAGGCTACAACCTTCTCTCATTCTCCAGCACCCACTAGAAGGGAGAACCAACACCCTAATCTCATTTATCGACACCCACCGAAAGGGAATTTTAACCCCCTGATCTGATTTACCAGCTACCATTGGAAGGAAGCTTCAACTTCCACACTGAAGGCTCCAACCCTCAACACCTTCGTGGACCAAGTTTCATAAATTTTCACACTGGATCCACCTAATACAAAACATCACAACTTGTAGGCCACTTTTCATCAAATTTTCAGACTAGACCCACTATCATCGTTTAAGCCCAATACCAAATATCAAAATTGAAACAAATCACTGCAACAAATCACTCAATCATTGAACCAACTGAATCAACCAATTGAGACCCAAATCAATCAACTTATTCTCAAACAATCAAAGCAATTAGATCACTATAACTAGAATACCAACACTGAACCCAAACACTGCATCAACTCACTGAACCAACTGAAAAGCCCTAATCAATAAATGTCAGAATATATACGCCACTTTACTTTAGCAAACCCGTGCATATACGCGACTTCCTTGAAGCATACCTGCATACAGATCTCAAAGGATTGAAACCTGAAATTGAATCACTATCATTCTAAAATAAATTCTGTCACACACAGAACCACTGAATCATTCTGAAATAATCATAGAATCATCACAGATCTTCAATCACATACAACTAGCAACATCATCATTCTTTAATCAATCAATTCAACTTTAATCATCACTGTTAAACCCAAATCATCAATTAAGACTTCATTGACAGACAACAGAAATACAACAAGACTAATTAGACTGATCAAACATCTTATTCAACAAAACCCTAGCTTATATACGTGCTTTCCACAAAACACTTCTGCGTGTATACACGCTTTTCAGGAATCAAACACGCGTACAGATCATAACTAATACGCGACTTACCAACATTAAACCCGCGTATGTATGCACCTTTAAGGTTATCAAACTCGTGTACAAATCTGCAACTTTTGACTTATACCTTTGCTGCACACCAAATCTTCAAAACAAACCCATATCTCGGTATACATAACAAAACATGCATCAAACATAAATATTACAGATCTAATCAATCGACTATCTATATAGTCATTTCAGATCTACTAGATTTGATCCACCATCAAATTAATGGGTGCATACGTAGTTTCAAATCAAACAAATCATTAATAGCCCATTACATGTACACTTGCTTCAGATCTAACTATTCATGAAATATTCATCACTTGCACACTCAAGTACTTTGATCTTCATCTCTTTATATAGCTTAGCCCTTATTCAATACCACAAGTCAAAACCACACTAATGCCGATAGTTTTCTTAGACGGGATCAAATATCTGTTGTTGGGCTCAATACCATGGTAAAGACCCTTGGTATTTAGAATACCATGGTGCAAGAACTGTAGGCGTTTTTCCTTCTCCATACCTGCGTATGTACGCGACTTTGTTTCACAGAACCCACGTATACTTCTTCATCTTTATCATTCCTTTGTCTCTGAAATGCTATGCCTTTCACCAAACGCTCTGTCACATGTAGACACATCCTGTTGTCATCTTCATTAAGTAGGTTACCATCATAAGACAACTCATCAAGTAGGTTATCATCAAGGACAACACATTAGTCATAATGCCAACATTGGGACGGGACTACCACGTTCCACCCGACCATAGAATGGCTGAGTCAATTCTCTCTTCAGCCATTCAACCCCGTGCCATATTCCAAGCATGAATGTGGGACTCAAACCAAAAGAACCAACCAAAGTATCCCGAGGCTAAACCACCTCACCCTCATCAATAGAAGCCAAGCTTTATTGTAATCCATCCCGGATCACTAGGCCCAACAATAAACATGTAATAATAGGCTTTACCATGATCTCCACTAGATTACTAGGCCAAAACAAGCATGGATGCCACTAGATTTCTCCAACTATACCGTGAGGAATTTTCCTGTCTCCTAGTCTATTAGGCTTTACCGCAATCCATAGTCTGATCTAGGGATCACTAGGCCCTAAACTGAGACTCCACCCTCTAAGCTTTACTGTATATCCCGCCATTCACCGGCAAGGATTCCTAGGCGTAATCAAGGGCAACCACCTCTAGGCTTTACCGTATATCCCGCCATTAACCGGTCAAGGATTCCTAGGCCCACCGAGGCAACACAAAATCCAGCTTTACCACAACCCACAGTCTGGTTCAGGGTTTACTAGGTTATGTGTTATATTATTTAGAGATCCATCCCACTCAGCTTCGAATAAATCCAGCAATCCAGCTTAACCAAAACATGAGAACCCCATCACACCATGGCTATTCAGAAATGGCAAGGCTAGGCTGAAAACATTGTCACACTTGGCAAAACCCATGTCGTAACAACAAAGAACCACATGCAATACCATGCATGCCAAATCTAGTAAGGAAAACAAACATGAAAATCGATACATGCAAAGAATCCTACTATAGCTGCTTGATCCTGCTCTTCCTTGCTTGCTCCTTCCTTCCTCTTGCCCTCTTTGCCTTTCTTGATCCAATGCCAAAGTGCTCCAAGAAAACTCTAAGTGTCCAGGACAGAGAGAGAGAGAGAATAATGAGAGAGCTCCAAAACTAAACTAACAAAATGTAACAATTGATCCTCAAAATATTTTTTATCAATTAGGCTTCTATTTTCTTTATTTTCCATTATTTTCTTTCAATTTCCTTCTCAAATGCAACTTGCGACCTTTCACCTTCCTTTTCTCCTAATTTCCATTATTTTCATAAACAAATGTGTCAAAATTGCCATTTGCTTTTCCAAATCCATAGCTATTGCCTTTGCTAATTTCCTTAGCCATAATAAACCAAATCAACACCCACTAAGAGGTTTTGCCCAACATTCAGCTTGGAATAAGTGTCCCATCAACTATGGTTATTATTTTGCCTTTATTAACTTTTATTACATGGAATTTTCACCAAGGTTGTTACAGAACCCTCCCCCTTGGAGGAACACTATCCTCGGTGTTCAACAACACCTACAACCAACAAAGATGCTGTAAGCAAAACATACTGCCCATGGGGCTTTATAACTTAGCTCGTTGCAGTATTTACAATAATCATGCTGAGAAGCAAGCCAAATGACAACATAACAAGTATAACATCATAATGACATGACACCCATACTGCTTATTGGAGCTTTATAACATAGCTCATGGCGGTATTTACATCCATATACATATGTACATATACCAAACATCACCAAAACATGTATCAAAAACATATACCAAAACATCTGCTCAACCAGCGAATAAGGAAGGATACATAGCCCGCATCTGATCTGCCATTTCCCATGTAGCTTCATCGGGCCCAAAGTGCTTCCATTGCACTTTAACCTGCTCGATTGCTTGATTCCGGAGCATGAGCACCTTTCTCTACAATATACATTGAGGCTTCAGCTAGAATTCTCCATTTGGCTCCACCTGCAATACAGACCAGTCAATCACATGATCAACATCTTTAACATACTTCTTCAGCAATGACACATGGAAAACATCATGGGCTTCCACTGTCAGACATAGTGCAAGTCAATAGGCTACTGACCCAATCCTCTCAATAATCTTGAAAGGTCCACAAAACCGGGGTGCCAGCTTAGCACATGATTCAATCCGCAAGGAGCTCTTATTTAGTTTGATGCGCAAGTACACATGTTCCCCAACCTAGAACTCCTTAAATAACCTGTTCCGATCTGCATAGCTCTTCTTCCTATCTTGTGTTGCCTTTAGATTCTTCTTGATTACCTGCGTCTCCGGCTCCATGTCTGCCAACATGTTTGGTCCAATCAACACCCTATTAACTGGATCACTCTAATTGATGGGAGTACTGCAATTCTGCCCATACAATGCCTCAAACGAACTCATCTTCAAAGATTTTTGATACCCATTGTTGTAAGCGAACTCTACCAGTGGAAGATACTCTTCCCACTTTCGTTGTTGATGCATCACGTACATCCTCAACATGTCCTCCAATATCCTGTTCACCCTCTTACTTTGTCCATCTATGTGTGGATGATAAGTTGTACTGAAGGCCATCTTTGTGCCCAAACCTGCAAACAACTCCTTCCAAAACTTGGAAGTGAACTTCACATCCCTATCTGACACAATCTTCTTCGAGACCCCATGTAATCTAACCACATCCTTGATGAAGACCTATGCTACATCACTCGCTGAGAATGTAGACTTCACTAGAATGAAGTGTGCAGCCTTTGTCAACCTGTCCACCACAACCATGACGGAATCATATTGTCTTACTATCCTCGCAAACCTATGATAAATTCCATTGATATGACCTCCCATTTCGACTCTGGAATCGCAATCGGCTGTAGCAGTCTACCTGAATGTTTACACTCTGCCTTCACCTGTTGACATTCCAAACATCTAGCCACAAACTCTACTACATCCTTTTTCAGATTCGGCCAATAATAAAATTTCTTCACTGTGGTCAATGTCTTTTGATAACCTGGGTGACCTGAATATGGTTTCGCATGAAACTCCCTTAAGATCACCTTCTTGAGCTCACTACTATCTGACACATATATCTTATATCTAAACCTGACCAATCCATCTGTTGTAAGACAATAGTCTACATCTTGTGCACCTGCACCTATACTTGTACCTGTACCACCACCTGTACTTGTACTTATACTCTGCTACAACCTGTGCACAGTCTCCATATACTTGACATCCTGTTGATCTGCTTGCAAGATCCCACCCTAGAGATCTATCCCATAGGAAATCATAACTACTATACAATTTACCTGTACCCGTCTGCTAAGAGCATCTGCAACTTTGTTCTCCTTTGCTTTGATGTATTAAATCTCAAAATCAAACTCACTGATTATGGCCAACCATCTAGCTTGCCTGGCATTTAGATTTGGCTGGTCAAACAAGTATCTAAACCCACTATGACCACTCATTAATACAAACCTCCTACCAAGAAGATAGTGCCTCCACATCTTCAATGCATGTCTGATTGCTGCTAGCTCAAGATCATGCGTTGGGTAGTTCTGCTCATGCTCATTCAATTTTTGCAACTCATAACACACTACCAGTCCTTCCTGCATAAGGACTCCACCAAGTCCTCTCTTGCAAGCATCTATACATACTACAGACTCTTTTTCCGGATCTGTAATCTTTAACACTGGTGCATGTGTCAGCAACTGCTTAAGATGCTCAAAACTAGCTTCACACTCCTATGTCCATTCAAACTTCTTGCCTTTCCTTTGAAATGATGTAATAGGATAAGCAATCTGTGAGAAGTTCCTGATGAACCTCCTATAATAGCCTGCTAACCCCATGAAGGATCTCACCTCATCCACATTCCTGGGAGCTGCCCATTCCATGATAGCTCTTATCTTCTCTGGATCCACTGTTATGCCTTCCTTGGAGACAACATGCCCCAAGTAATGTACTTCAGTCTGAAAGAAACTGCACTTGCTGAGCTTAGCATACAACTAATGCTCTCTCAACAACCTCAACACTGCTGCCAAATCCTCGACATGCTCTTCCTCGTTTTTAGAATATACCAATATGTCATCAATGAACACAATAATGAACTTCTCCAAATAGGGACGCAACACGCTATTCATCAAACACATAAAGGCAGTTGGAGCATTAGTCAACCCGAATGGAACTACAACAAACTCATAATGCCCATACCTGGTCCAAAAAGTTGTCTTGTAAATGTGCTCCTCTTTAATGCATAGCTGATGATATCCAGATCTCAGATCAATCTTCGAGAACACTACTGCTCCCTTCAACTGATCGAACAAGTCATCAATTGTCGGCAACAGATACATGTTCTTGATGGTCACTTTGTTCAGCTGCCTATAATCAATGCACAATCTGAGAGTACCATCCCTCTTCTTTATAAACAATACCGGTGCGCCCCAAGGTGATACACTTGTCCTAATGTATCCCTTGTCAAGCATCTCCTTCAGCTGCAACTTCAACTCTACCAACTCTGGAGTGTTCATCTTATAAAGTGATTTTGATGCTGGAGCTGCCCCTGGAACCAACTCAATAGAAACGTCTACTTCCCTGTGAGGTTTCAACTTTGAAATCTTTGCGGAAAACACATCCTGAAACTGCTATAGAACTGAGTACCTTCTTAAAACATCTGCATCCTCAACTTCTTTACCTTTGTCGCTAGAAATATGCACTGCAAATAATACACACCCTTTTCTACGACTACACTTGGCCTGCATAGTTATCACCATCCTAACTAATGTGGCTTTCTTCTTTCCCTGTAAGACTCTTGGTTCTCCGTTGTCATCCAAGCACTCAATGGCTTTGTCATAACAATCCACCTTGGTCCTATGAAGATACAACCAATCCATGCCCAACAACATACTGTATGATCCCAACGGTAATACATTCAAATGTGTTGTGGTAGGCATACCATTCAAATCAAATGCACAAGCTCTTACCCAATGATGAACTCGCTTTTTTGTACCATAGTCAACTGCACTAACCAAGATTCTGCATGCACTTCTTTATTCAAACCACACTTATCCACCAAGTCAGGACTAACATAACTATAATTAGATCCAAGGTCAATCAAAATAGAAACAACTTGATCACAAAGCTTACTGTCCATCTCAATGATAGATGCCTGATGGTCTGTCTGTCTGTTATCCAGTGCTGCATAGATATGAGGAATGCTCTGACCAACATCCCCAACAGTATGCGCCTCATGTGCACTATATATCTGAGGCCTACCACCTTGATTCTATGGACAATCTCTCTTAAGTTGTTCCTTACCACATGTCCAACACTCCAACCATCCAGTACCATCACCTCTATGTTGTTGTTGTGATCCATGTCCCTGTCTAGCTACATTGAACTTCTTTTGTGGTGCCACATTTTCTTTCTCTTCTGCATTCTGAGGCCTTGTTCTTTTCGGCTGCCATTTACCCTTACCTTTATCCTTATCCTTCCCTTTCCATCCTTGTTGAGATTCATTCTTATGCTTTGATTGTTCATAGCAATGCTTCAATTTCCCAATAACTTCCTCAAGTGACTGAGGCTCATCATACTCAATCTGATCTCTAAATTCTAATGGCAAACCACTGAAAAATCATTGAACTTTAGCCTTCTCATCTTTAAGATATGGTACATACCTCAATAGCTCCAGGAACTTAGTCGTGTACTCTTCGTTTGTCATTGATCCCATCTTTAGCTCATAGAATTCTTTGGCCTTATTGTTGTAGTACCTTTCTGACAAGTACTTCTTCCTGAAAAGCCTCTTGAACTCATGCCAACTCAAGTCCTCCATCCTAATGTCTCTAATCCGCTTCACATCTTCCCACCAGATATATGCTTTACCTTTCAGGTTGAAGATAGCAATTTTGGCCTTCATGTTTTTTGTGTACTCATGCAACTCAAAGAACTGGTTCATCCCAAGTATCGAAGCCTCTGCATCTTTTGGTTTCTTCAAGTCTCCATCAAAAGTAGGTGTCTTTGCTTTCTTAAACTCATCTGGAATGTATCCCCTATCACTCCTCCTATACGAATGATAACGATGACGGTCATGATGCCTATCAGAACCAGAACTAGAGTAGTACATGTACCCATCACCTCTCCTATCCAGAGTATCCAACAGTCTACCATCTCTAACTGTGTCATCTCTATTCGACTTGTGCCCACCATGGGACCTACTGCGATATGCCGCATTAGTTATGTCCTCCTGTCTATGGCTGATCTAAAGTGGCCCTTGTCGCTGCAATTTTGGCAAACTCTGACGGAGTATTGCATTAACCTTTACTTGTTTCTCTTGTGTCTGCATGATTTTGTCATTTATCTGCCTTATAACTCCTTATTTCTTCCTTCAAGCTTCTCAATGTATTTGCTAAGTCAGAAGAGTGCCCAACACCACGCTGCTCATCTGATTCATAGGGAGAATCTTTGTAGTCTACCATCTTGCTAGTGAATTTGATCTCTTTCCTGCAAGGCATACTATGTCATCTAAACCAAATCACAATAGCCAACGTACCTTAGCAAATTTCAGGGAAGATATCTCATCTGCAATATCAAGCCAACCCAGAATGGGACTACCACGTTCCACCAAACCATATAATGGTTGAGCCAATTCTCTCTTCAGCCATTCACCCCTGTGCCATATTCCACGCATATATGGGACTAAAACCAAAAGAACCAACTAGAGCATCCCGAGGCTAAACCACATCACCCTCATCAATAGAAGCCAGGATTTACCGTAATCCATCCCGAATCACTAAGCCCAACAATAAAAATGTAATAACAACCTTTACTATGATCTCCACCAGATCACTAGGCCAAAACAAGCATGGATGCCACCAGATTTCTCCACCTACACTGTGAGGAATTTTCCTATCTCCTAGTCTATCAGGCTTTACCGCAATCCATAGTCTGATCTAGGGATCACTAGGCCCTAAACTGAGACTCCACCCTCTAGGCTTTACCGTATATCCTGTCATTCACTGGCAAGGATTCCTAGGCCTAATCAAGGGCAACCACCTTTATGCTTTACCGTATATCCCGCCATTAACTGGTCGAGGATTCCTAGGCCCACCGAGGCAACACAAAATCCAGCTTTACCGCAACCCACAATCTGGTTCAGGGGTTACTAGGCCATGTGTTATATTATTCAGAGATCCATCTCACTCAGCTTCGAATAAATCCAGCAATCCAACTCAACCAAAACATGAGAACCCCATCACACCATGGCTGTTCGGAAATGGCAAGGCTAGGCTAAAAACACTATCACACCTGGCAAAACCCATGTCGTAACAGCAACCACATGCAATACCATGCATGCCAAATCTAGTAAGGAAAACAAACATGCAAATCGATACATGCAAGGAATCCTACTGTAGCTGCTTGATCCTGCTCTTCCCTGCTTGCTCCTTCTTTCCTCTTGCCCTCTTTGCCTTTATTGATCCAATGCTAAAGTGCTCCAAGAAAACTCTAAGTGTCCAAGAGTGAGTGAGTGAGAGAGAGAGAGAGAGAGAGAATAATGAGAGAGCTCCAAAACTAAACTAACAAAAGGTAACAACTGATCCTCAAAATATTTTTTATCAATTAGGCCTCTATTTTCTTTATTTTCCATTATTTTCTTTCAATTTCCTCCTCAAATGCAACTTGCGACCTTTCACCTTCCTTTTCTCCTAATTTCCATTATTTTCATAAACAAATGTGTCAAAATTGCCATTTGCTTTTCCAAATCCATAGCTATTGCCTTTGATAATTTCCTTAGCCATAATAAACCAAATGAACACCCACTAAGATGTTTTTCCCAACATTCAACTTGAAATAAGTGTCCCATCAACTGTGGTTATTATTTTTCCTTTATTAACTTTTATTACATGGAATTTTCATCAAGGTTGTTACATGGTGAGAGGAGGTCAAAGCTATTTTGCAGAATTTTCCGGGCAATATTGAGGGCAAAATTCTAGTTCCATTCCAGTGGTAGTTGACAAAATTTTTGCGCAGTGCGCAGATTTTGTGGGAAGTCATTCCAGCACTTGGGGCCATCAGATTTCTACCTGGGATTTGCATAGCTTGCATAAGCAAGCCCAAGTTCCTTTGTTCTCAGTTATTGTACTCAATTTTCATGGTATTAATAAAATGGCTCAAAACTTTTGCCCTATGTCTTTGGTGTACTATTTTTTATATGCATTGTTAAATTTTAATAGCTATAGCTTAGTCCATGTTTTGACATTCACTATTATTTTCCTAGTTGGAATATTACAAGGTGTTTGGTTAATACATTGAACCTCTTGATGCATAATATTATTAAGACGAAGGACCATAATTATAAATGGATTGTTGCATTGTATAAGAGTGGGAAGAAAATTATAAAATTTATTACCAATCATAACATGGCCTGCCACATTTTCTATAATCACTCTAAGTTGGAGCTACTAAAAATTGCAAAGACCAAATTTGCTAGCTATTACCTCACCTTCAGACCCTTTTAAAGGTAAGAGAGGCATCAACTAGTATAGTCTCCAGTGATTCATAGTAGAGTTTGAAAGACAAGGCTACCATTTGTCTCTGCTACATATGAATTTCAAGAGGTGGAGAACATCATTCTTGATGGTTGGTTTTGGGCATAGAGTAGGTATGTTTTACAATCCACTAAGCCTATTTATATTATGATTCAATTTGCAAATCCAAAATAACAAGTGGAATATGCAATGTTGTTGCTTAATCCCTGCCTTCTATGCAAAAATAATTGATAATTTTAAATAAATATATATATATATATATATATATATATATATAACATACTTTAATATAATTTAAAATTAATATAATATTAAAAACTATTATAAAAAATTAACATAATAAGAGCTTAATAAATTTCATAGAATCTGTTTATATTTTTCAAAACTAATTGAATGTGAAAGCTTTTTGACCAAAATAAAAAACAATATAACCTGCCTAGAGCAGGTATAAAAATGTTATGAAATAAAATTAAAATAAAATATTTTGATTTTGAAATGAGTTATGGTTTTTGGGAAAGTGGTATTGATAAGCCATGGTACTGGCTCATGGTATTGTAACAAAGCCTATTTACAAGTAAATAATATCCATGGTAAAATGGGGGTAAATATCCATGGTTAAAAATCGGGACAAGTGTTAGTGGGTGTGTATGGGTAGATGGACAACATGCTAGACCAAATCAAAGACATTGTTGAGAGATGCAATCTTGTATGATCACATTGATAAACATTTGGCCAAAATGTGGAATAATCTAACTATTCCACTCCATGCCCTAGCATATGTCCTTACTGCCAGATATTATTCTCCATATTGGTTGGCCAAACCAGCATCTAAGGATGGGAAGAGGAGGAAAAACCACAAATGTATCTAGATGTACATAATGGGTATATTCTTGCACTAGAGTTGTTCCCCAATGAAGTGGAGTGTGCTAAAGTATGAAGCAAATTGAGCAAGTCTATTAGTGAAGATGGAGTCTATGCTAACCTGCATGCAACTAAAGATCAAGTTGGACTGAATCCTATCCAATGGTGGAAAATTTATGGCCCTTCTACCAGGAATCTACATAAATTGGTGATGAGGGTGCTTTCACAAGTTGTTAATGCTTTTTCTGCAAAGAGGTGTTGGAGCAACTACAACCTCGTCCACAATGTGAAGAGAAACAACCTGAATGAAGACCTAGCAAAAAGTTTGGTTTATGTGCACTACAACTTGAGGTTGTTGTCTCATTATTGTGAAGTAATGAAGAATGATAGAACATATGTGACACGGGGCAACAATTCAAAGGAGACTAATTTGGAGGATGGAACCATAGCTTTATTGTGCTTGAAGGCTGAACTTTTGGGCGATCATTATGGCAATCATATTCATGCAGAAAAGGTGCCACCCTGATCCATCAACATGGTTCAAGATACATGATCTTTTCCTTTAGCTGTACGACATCTAGCTTTGCATGGTGGCCATGTAGTAGTTGGTCATGTCACTTTCACAGACTCCTACTCCTCTTGTTCATAGATCATGAGGAAATAGTTTAGAAGCTTCTAGTGGCAAGAGGAAAGCTTAGTCAATGCTACATCTGTTTGTCTTTTTCCTGTTTAGAAGTAGTTCTCTTGAACCTGTAGTGTCCCTTTTTCCGAGCATTGGGAATGGAGACTTAGTAGCCTAGCCATTCCCATAGACTACATATTAAAAGGTAATGATGAAATATCACAGAATTAGTTGATTAAAAGTTACTAAGAAAAAAGAATACTATAAGTCACTTTATTAAGAGAAGAAAACCACCCATGCTATTCAGATGACCCATGGTAATCACCCATGGTATTTCAATAGTCCATGATTATAAAAAGAGATGAGAGTTCACTCCTTAAGTATGCATTGGTTCTTTGTCTCCTATTTGATTTGAGAGCTCTCGTAACTTGGTGCAAGGATGTCAACCCTGGTGGGGATTAGTCTTCCATGGTGAGATATCCACCTTAGCTGATTCTAGGTTGGTTTCGGTGGTGAACTACCCACTCTAGCTAATCAATACTACTTTCAGTAGTGAAACTATCTACCCTAGCTGGCCTAGAGGAGGAGCCATCCAAGTTTCTCATTAGTGCATCACAAGTTCGCCGATCAGCCCCACACACACACACGCACAAATATTTAGCCAGTTGTGTGATCTTGCTAGTGTTTTAACAGGTTCTCAAAATAACATTTGGCATGTATTTTCAGATTCATATTTAAAATAATAATACTAAGTTTTGTTGTTACTTTGAAAGATTTCTTGTGCTTACTGTCAGACGAGGGTTTCGTATTAAATTGTACGAATATGTTTGACAAAATGTCATTACCTTGATAATTAGCAGAAATTCATTTGACGTCTCATGTTTGAAAAGTGTTTGTTAAAATGTCTCAATAATTTTTTTAAATATTAGTGCAAAAATCTAGATTGGGACATTACAGAACTTAGTACTTCGTCTTTATAATAGCCTATTTTGTAAACATTATAGGAGAGTTTAAGTTTAAACTTCAAATTTTGAACCCACCTTTGACATTTGAACTTTTGACTGCATCTTTCAACTCTTCGGTAATGAATATGATGCTTTGTTTCATTTTGTGTTTAATGACATATGTTATCTGTTATACTTTGTTGATGATAAATGTTACATGTTGAAACTTGAAGGTCCATGTTGTGGTTAATTATTGATCATTTGATGACACAGTTATAGGTTATGTCTGCAAGGTGATCAATTTATGTGTACTAAATGGTTGATGCTTTAATGTTCATAATTAATACAGTAGTTAAATCTATGTTTTCATGTTTTCTGCAGTTACTTCAGCATTTTACATGTTTTTTTAATATATTCATCAAAATATATTAAAATATGTATGATATAAAAAACACTCCCTGAACACCTGCTCCTGGAAGCTTTTTGAAAATTGCACTTCCCACTCCCACTCTTGCTCCCTGCTCCCGACAACCTTGCTATGACCTATGTTTTTAGTTTATAATTTTATTCTTATGCAATTGATGTGGTTCTATTTTTCAAAATGTTCAATAAGTGACATCTGCATGTCTATATTTATTTCTATAAATATATTTTAAACACACACACATTGTTTGTGTATCCTATCTAACCTGTTTTGGGATGTAAATGTACTTATATTGGACACTTGAATCTCTGTTTCTCTGTAATCTTGTGTCAAGTGACATAGCCTGCTGGAGTGACAGTCTGTCTTCTTTAAACATAGTAATCAGAATTTACTGCCTTTCACAACGTTGGAAGGGACTGTGAAACTCAGCAATTATCTATGCACTATATCAGAAAATGAGTTCAAATTTCTGTTGGCAGCCTTGAAGAAAGAAGCTTTATTAACTTCAAGAAAAAGACATAAAGTTCAAGTGATGGACCCGGGGGTAGTACCGTAGAGGTTTCCATAGATTCACAGGATCTAGATTTATTTACCCTATTTCTCAGGTTACAAAATCAGGGTTAATTCAAATCACTATGGAAGGACAGGAAGGATATTAAAATTTCTAGCTATCTTCTGAATAAGATGAAGGAGCTAACATATGAAAAATTCAAAAATATCATTGGCCTTAATTTCATCGATTATGTTCTTGATGTGGTATCATGCCAAAGATCTTGACTGGGTTTGGTAGAAACCAAAACTTTAAAGAGGAAAGGATATCCTGTGGGGTACGAAACTAAGCTTGTGTAGTAAATAAAAAAAATCATCCTGGCTACTTGTCTAATGAGCAAAGTAGCTATAGTTAGCACCAGAGTGGCTGGTTGGCACACTGATAACCCTGTTGGATGAAAGAATATGCAATTTATGTGAAGGAAACAAGGTTTGAAGATGAAAAGTGCACCCTAACAAGGCACAGTTTACAACAATGTTTTCATCGAGGCCAAGATACCCAACAACCATAGAGATTGTAGCAACTGCTCATAACAGATAATGTCATCCTAGTTACATGCTATGAAACCGGATTCGTCCAAAACAGGCCACGTGTCCAAATCCCACGAATCCGACACGATTCGATGGGAATTCGAATCCCAAAATGGGACACCATGTGTAACGCCCTGCAGTTGCATACCCGGGTGCGCGCGCTCCTCACATCGCAAAAATGACTAAGGCATGAAAAGTGCGAGTGTTTGACGGTAAGGCGCGGTTGTAATAACGCGCGCGGGCAAGGAGGGCGCTCACATATATATAGGGCGAGTTGGGCAGCTCGCCACATACGAAGTCGACCAAGACATGTATCAAACGATGGATGAAGCCGACGGTGAAAACGTTTGAGGACACGATGGTTGGGCGAGAGTTATAGCGTTTGGAGAGTCGGCCGGAAGGGAGATCGCCAAGCGTTGGAGCGTATATAAACGTGGAGACGTGCACTCATTTCAACAACGAACTTCGCACACTTCTATCACACAAGAAGTAGAGCAAGGCGCAGTCCTAGACCGCAGCAAGTGTTGATGCGCTCGCCGAGTCGGGCAAGGCGAACACATCGTGCAGCGCGGTTGGAGTGCGGGTGGAGGGCGTAGTAAGGCGCCCGCTTGCCGGGGTTGATACTTCGGTTGTGGTTCGTGTGGGTGTGCATGGGCGCGCCCGCCCGTTCGGGCAAAGTTGTATTGTGGTATTTTGGGTGAGAGATGTGGTGTGACCGCCATGCGCTCTTGCACGGGCGAGCGCCCAACCTCGTTTATGAACGCCGGTGGAGCTTCGCTCCCGGTCATTGTAAAATTTCTTCATATATAATAAAAGAAGATTTCCTCTTGCATATTGTTGGGTTATTATTGTTGTTCATGTATTATTAATGGATTCCGCACATTAATAATGTTAATTCATGGTTATTATGAATTGTTGAAGGCGTAGTTCGTAAAGTTAATCTAACTATGGAAAGAGTTGGTAACTTAGGCGGTGCCGCACCCGGCCAATTTAAGGAAAAAAGAATTGGGGGCGTGACAGGTGGTATCAGAGCAGGTTCACGACGAGTGAAGCCGGTGTACGATGAAGATGATACACACCTGCACTTCGTGACAGGTGGTATCAGAGCAGGGTTGCTCATGACAGGTGAAGCTGATTCAGGGTTGAAGAAGCTTGATGAACGCAGAGAATAGACATGTATGCAGGGAAAAGTTATGGAGAAATCGTGGATGAACAGTCTGGGTTTCGTGGACTTGATGGTTCATGGCAAGACCATTCAAGCTCTGGTGGACACGGGGGCCACTCATAACTTCATGACGACACGGTTGGCAAAAGAGGTTGGACTGATGATCTTCCCATCGAATGTGGAAGTCAAGGCAGTGAACTCTAGAGCTAAAGTGGTGGGTTTGGTACACGAAGTACCTGTGCAGATAAAAGACTGGAAGGGTCAGTTGGACTTCACAGTGATGGAGATGAACGACTTTGATATGATACTTGGGCAATATTTCTTGAAGGGCAACAAGGCTATTGTTGTCCCCTTCTGTGATGAGGTGGTGCTGGTTGGACAGTCACAAACTTGGACTTTGCCCACTCATATGCAAAGGGGGGAAGTCAAGGTGCAGCATGTTTCTGCACTAAGTTTGGAGAAGGCTATGAAGGAATCAGATATGGAGACATATGCGGTGATGTTCAAGGATGTCGAAGGTGATGGAGTGGGGACGCCTGTTCCAGCTGAGATTTCCGAGGTGCTGACCAAATATGCAGATTTGATGCCTGATGAGCTTCAAAAGAAACTTCCACCAAGGCGTGCAGTGGACCATAGCATTGAGCTTGAGCCAGGAAAACAACCCCCGGCTAAAGCACCTTATCGATTGTCAGGACCTGAATTGGAGGAGTTGAAACAACAGTTAAAGGAGTTAACTGATGCAGGTTTCATCAGACCTTCAAGGTCCCCTTATGGAGCTCCGGTATTGTTCCAGCGGAAGAAGGATTCGAATGAGCTACAAATGTGCTGTGATTACCATGCACTGAACAAGCAGACGGTAAGGAACAGGTATCCTTTGCCATTGGCTGCTGATTGCTTTGACAAGCTTGCGAAAGCCCGAGTGTTTTCCAAGTTGGACTTGAGGCATGGGTATTATCAAGTGCGAATAGCTGAAGGAGACGAGAAGAAGACTGCGATAGTAATAAGGTATGGTAGCTTTGAGTTCCTTGTTATGCCATTCGGGTTGTGTAATGCTCTTGCTACGTTTTGCACTTTGATGAATGATGTCCTACGACCATACTTGGACTCGTTCGTAGTAGTGTACTTGGACGATATAATGGTGTTCAGTGACAACATGGAGGATCATAAGAAGCACTTGGCGATGGTGTTCGAGGCACTGAGGGCAAATCAGTTGTTCTTAAAGAAGTCTAAGTGTGTGTTCGCTCAGACCGAGATTCTATTCCTTCGGCATATTGTTGGTCAAGGGTACGTACGAATGGAGTCGAGCAGGGTGAAGGCGATTGAGGACTGGGTTGAACCGAAGAATGTCCATGAGATGAGGGTGTTTTTGGGCATGACCAACTACCAACAGAAGTTTGTAGAGGGGTACTCCAAGGTGGCATCGGCACTGACAGACCTATTGAAAAAAGACAAGAGGTGGAGTTGGACGAACAAATGTCAAGAGGCATTTGATGACTTGAAGAAGAGGATGGTTACAACACCGATACTGAAGTTGCCTAACTTCGAAAGACCGTTTGAGGTACACACTGATGCTTCAGATTTTTCCATAGGAGGGGTTCTTATGCAGGATGGGCATCCTGTGGCGTACGAGAGTTGGAAGTTGCAGGATAGAGAACGGAGGTATCCGGTCCATGAGAAGGAAATCACTGCCATCATCCACTGTCTTCATGTGTGGAGGCATTACCTGATTGGGAAGCCGTTTGTTGTCAACACAGACAACGTTGCAGCGAGTTATTTTGCATCACAACCGAAGCTTTCTGCGAAGCAAGCTCATTGGCAGGACTTCTTGGCAGAATTCGACATGACTATCGAGTATAGACTGGGAAGACACAATGCGGTAGCAGATGCCCTTAGCAGGAAGGGACAACTTGCAGCATTGGAGGGAGAAGACCAGGTAACTAGGAGTAGGAGTCGAGTTCAGACGTCAGAAGAGATGCAGAATAAGATCAAGGAAAGTGTTGAAACCGATACTTTGGCGTAGAATATAGTGAAGCAGATAAAGGAGGGGAAGACACGAAAGTTCTTTCTACGAGACGGGTTCTTGTTCTTTGGAAACCGACTCTATCTTCCAAAGTCATCTGGACTCAGGAGGCACCTTTTGAAGGAGTGCCACGACTCGCCATGGGCTGGCCACCCAGGGATGCGTTGTTCTTTGGCATTATTAGAGAGAGGATTCTTTTGGGAGAAGATGCGGGAGGATGTAGAGGAGTATGTACACACGTGCATCATTTGTTAGCAGGACAAATTGGATACTCAGAGGCAAGGAGGACTGTTGCAGCCTTTATCGATTCCAGAGAGGCCGTGGATGAGTGTCTCGATGGACTTCATCACTCAGTTGCCACAGGTTCAGGGGTATAATGGGATAATGGTCGTGGTTGATCGTTTTTCCAAGTATGTTGTCTTTGTTTCAACAAAGATACCGTGTGGAGCCGAGCGGACTGCAAAGTTGTTCTTTAAGAACATAGTGAAGTATTTGGGGATGCCATTGAGCATTGTGTCGGATAGAGATCCGCGTTTTACAGGCAGATTTTGGACCACATTGTTCAAGTT
Source organism: Pinus tabuliformis (assembly GCA_031772625.1). Classification (NCBI taxonomy): domain Eukaryota; kingdom Viridiplantae; phylum Streptophyta; class Pinopsida; order Pinales; family Pinaceae; genus Pinus; species Pinus tabuliformis. The sequence continues at coordinate 1,145,333,909 of CM062813.1, read as the reverse complement.
AGTCGGGACAGAGTTGTTGATGAGTTCGAGTTACCATCCGCAGACAGATGGGCAGACCGAGAGGATCAACGCATTGCTGGAGGACTACTTGTGACATCATGTGACGGCTGATCAGCAGAATTGGCCTAAACTCTTGGATATTTCTCAGTTTAGCTACAATATTCAAAAGAGTTCCGCGACGGGGTATAGTCCATTTGAGTTGGTAAATGGGCAGATGCCGGTTGCACCGCATACCGTAGTGACGGGAGGCTTCTTGAGAAGTCCTCATGCGAAAAAGTTCATGAAGGCTTGGGAGGAGACCTTGGAGTTAGCACGGTTGCGCTTGCACGATGCTGCAAGGAGAATGAAAAAGTATGCTAATCGTGGGAGATGGGAGGCACACTTCAGTGTGGGAGATATGGTGTTTCTCAGGATTACCGGGGAGCAGTTTCAGCCAGCCAAGGGAACTGCGAGCAAACTGACACGGAAGTATGAGGGACCATTCCGAGTGAAGAAGAGAGTGGGGGAAGTTGCTTACGAGCTAGAACTTCCACACCATATGCACATGAAGCATCCAGTTTTTCACGTGAGTCAGTTGAAGAGATGCAGACTTGATTCAGACCATCCAGAGAGAGTTGAACCACCAAGAGGACCAGCCGGGATTGTGGACAAGCCAGGACTGGAGTTGGAGAAGATTTTGAGCTATCGAACTACAGGGATTGGTTGCCACATGAAACGGGAGTATCTTGTCAGATGGAAGAATGCACCGGAGGAGGAAAGCTGGGAATCGGAGGACTCACTTTGGAGATGGAAGAAGAAGATTGCGAAGTATGAACGAAAGATACTGAGGCAGTCGGGATTGTCGAGGACGACAATGATTTCCAGTGGGGGAGGATGTAATGCCTTGCGGTTGCATACCCGGGTCTCCCATCGCAAAAATGACTAACGCATGAAAAGTGCGAGCGTTCGACGGTAAGACGCGGTTGTAATAACGCGCACAGGCAAGGAGGGTGCTCACATATATATAGGGCGAGTTGGGCAGCTCGCCACATACGAAGCCGACCAAGACATGTATCAAACGATGGATGAAGCCGACAGTGAAAACGTTTGAGGACACGATGGTTGGGTGAGAGTTATAGCATTTGGATAGTCGGCCGGAAGGGAGATCGCCAAGCGTTGGAGCGTATATAAACGTGGAGACGTGCACTCATTTCAACAACGAACTTCGCACACTTCTATTGCACAAGAAGTAGAGCGAGGCGCTGTCCTAGACCGCAGCAAGTGTTGATGCGCCTGCCGAGTCGGGCAAGGCGAACACGTCGTGCAGCGCGGTTGGAGTGCGGGTGGAGGGCGTAGTAAGGCGCTCGCCCACCGGGGTTGATACTTCGGTTGTGGTTCGTGTGGGTGTGCACGGGCGCGCCCGCCCGTTTGGGCAAAGTTGTATTGTGGTATTTTGGGTGAGAGTTGTGGTGTGACCGCCGTGCGCTCTTGCATGGGCGGGCGCCCAACCTCGTTTATGAACGCTGGTGGAGCTTCGCTCTCGGTCATTGTAAAATTTCTTCATATATAATAAAAGAAGATTTCCTCTTGCATATTGTTGGGTTATTATTGTTGTTCATGTATTATTAATGGATTCCGCACATTAATAATGTTAATTCATGGTTATTATGAATTGTTGAAGGCGTAGTTTGTAAAGTTAATCTAACTATGGAAAGAGTTGGTAACTTAGGCGGTGCCGCACCCGGCCAATTTAAGGAAAAAAGAATTGGGGACGTGACACCATGTGTCCTAACAGGACACCATCGAATCCCGGTCGTGTCCCATTAGGACACATCGTGTCCCGATTTTGGGATTCGAATCCCAAAAAAGTGAGGGTTTATGAGGTTTATGAGGGAGGGTTTATGAGGTTTATGAGGGTTTATGAGGTTTGTGAGGGTTTATGAGGGAGGGTTTATGAGGTTTATGAGGTTTGTGAGGGTTTATGCAGATATTTGAATTTTGTATGTACTATGCATGCTATAATGTTACTAACTTACTTTGTAAACAGTAAAACTAACATCTAGATGAAGATCTATGTTTGAAATCAATGAATTTGTATCATTAATGAGAATTTGTGTAAGAAATATCTAATTTTTAATATATATATATATATATATATATTAAATAAAATAATATATAACGAATCGTACATGTCCTGTTCCGGGGGGTCAACGTGTCTGAATCCGACACTCGAATCCCTGTGTCAGGTGACTTAGGTTACATGGTATACAAGTCTTTCAGAAAGGTTCAACATCATTTACCCTGAACCTCCACATACCAAAATGCCCGAGGTTTGTTGTGTCAGTGAAATCATTGATGCAAATTATAGAAAAGTTGGCATTGTTTGCTATCTTCCTAGAATTAAAACAACGATTGAAACTTTAAAACCATATTTTAACTTTCATTTTGTTCAGTGAGTCAGTATCTCTCCACGCAAGTCTGCACTGGTGTCACCCTAGATGTATTTCTTTGGCATTTTCTTTGTGGACAACATGTTAACAAACTCTGCAAGTCTGAAGTTGAATATTTGCAGATATTTCTTGTATCGAGGTGAAGAGGTTGAAATTTCAAACTTCTGACATTTCTGGAGTTACAAGCTATCACCGGCATAGCATATTAAACGGTTTTTCCTAGTCTTGCCCCTCAACTAGATAGAAAACTTGAAAGGGATGGATATTTTCATTTTAGCATAGCAGATTTGAGTTTCATCCTTTAAGCGTTATGTGGAAAATTCTACTTACCAAGCAATCACCAGGCCTGAGTAGCAAATGTTCAGTGTTTCAAAGTTTTAGTTTTTTGTTTTTTTTTGTTTTCTTTAATCAGGAGAATCGGTACACCTACCACCAGTGGTCCACCGTCCACCAGTTACCAAGGAGATCTGGGATCGAGTCAGTGGGACTGCCATTGTCCCATTATACTCCTGAACCTAGCACAACCGCCCACAAGCCTCACTTTACAAGTAAAACGAGTTTCTAACCTGGGCAGGGTCCCTATGTTGGTTGGCAAATGCCTTCCGATGCGAAACGTCCACTGTTCGGTCTAGTCCAATGGGCTGTTCAGTGTTTCAAAGTTAGTTACCCAACAAGTTGGTTGTCATGGGGTCACACAACTTAGCATTTGGCAAAATAGGAAGGTCGACGCCCAACTCCTGAATTGTCTTCGTAAGATAATTGACTTGAAGCACAGTTATTTTCCGAGTCATAGAAGATTAGAAAACAATCTTAAGTTAGTATAGGAACCAAGTCCGAGGGACTGTGATCTACTGGTAAGTGGGGGTGTCTACCACGGCTAAGACTCGGATTCGAGTTTCAGTGGGCATATCTTGCCAGATAGAGCAGAAAAGGGACGATGTTTATGCGGTTGTAATACCCAATGTACACAACACGGAGTTCCATAATTCCCAACATCTAGAAAAAGGGCGCTTCATTAACACAATCAAAACGAGAAAAACAAAACACAGAATTGAGCGTGTGGATGGACAAACAAGTCATATATGGGCTTCACGTTTGATCACTACAATAAGATTTCAACACCTGTGGTCTTCAGAAGGAAGGAGACCATCTCTGCTATATCAAATTCTATTCTTTAACAATAAAAGAATCCCTATAATCAGAAAATAATCTCATACCTCCAATTAAGAACCAGTGCAACCAATATCCATAAGCACAAACTAAATTGAATACACATATGGACGCAGAGCTTACCTCCGAAGTGTGCAGTATGGTAACAGCATGCACGAGGGTTGTTCTGCAATGGGTCAAACTGTTTTTTGCAATTCCTACATGTCTTAAATGTGGGGTTTGGCAGATTTGTATTGGCACTGCATCTTATGGATCTGGATACTGTCTGGCAGAAAGGTTGTGCCCTCGTATCAGGGCTCCAATAACGGCTCTGCCTTGACGAAATGGGTACAATGGTTGAGTGGAATCCAGCTGATATACCTGAAATACTGAAGTTGGTATAGGAGGCTGCCATTGCCATGCACCCGTTTCACTCACAATGTCCCAATGGCCAAAGGGCAAGCGGGTTTGTATATATATACACATAATAATAAAAATTGGAAAGTTTATATTTATTATATCCTATTTTATGATATAAATATTGACATAAATGTTTGAGTAACCTTTAAAGCATATAATTAGATGAGGACCTATATTTGGTACATGAAGCAAATGTGTTTATAAAGGATATGTGGGGGTATATATATATATATATATATATATATGAATACGGGGATAGACGCACCAACTTGACATTTCAGGCTACAGCAAAGGTTTAGAGCATTTGGGTCAATTCTCTTTTGCAGCTATAATAATGTTCGGGGGGAGCGGCGGTGTCAGAATCCTTTGGGTGTGGGCATTTGGAACCGCCGGAGGTAGTTTATTTTTCATTCGCGCTGTTCTGATTTGTTTCCCCTCTTATTTTTTGGGACGGATCAATGCCCATTGTGTAACGATTTCAGATTTAACTGCGCGCATTTGGCAAGTTGTTTGGCCTTTTACACTAACTCTATTGCTTTTCAGTGTATCCAATAGAAATCGCACGATGAGAAGCAGAAATGTTCAAATTTATTTTTCTGCTTGATACTTACATGTCGCTGAATTTTTTGACTTAGAAACGTGGTTGGGAATTTGCAATTCTCAGGGCCACTTTCGTGTAGATGATATATCCAGCTAAATTAAAATAACACAATTATCGCATAGAAAGAAAATTATATAGAAAGACCTTCCTAAAGTAAGTTTCAAGCTTCTCTAAGAAGATGCTAAAATCTGTTTAGGCCGGGCGCCCCTCACAACCGGGGCTCCCCTGTCCCCTAAAAAGGCAGTTGGGCTTTGTCTCCACTATGACAATCTTTTTTCAGAGTCTTGGTTTTACCTGAGCACAGGGGGTTTTTGTCAAACAGAAGGCTCTTTTATAGTCATAAAGTAATTCTAAGACACCGTTTATTTGCCATATCTCACATGTTTCGCAAGTGACATGTCAGAATAGCATAGTGAAAGGGATGGCCTTCGCTTTGTGTACACCACTTAATCGGTATTTCCGTTGGGATGATTACTAGCACTAACAGGTTCTTCCATTTGCTGGGAGCTATCTTAGTCTTTCATCAGTAAGTTGGCAGCACAGCTTAACACCTGTGTTTTCTACTTGCTATTCACATGTAGGTTATTCTGAACGTTACAGCAAGGCAATACTTTGTTCTAGGTTGGTTGCATTGCTGTAACAAATTATTTACCCCCAATGCCCACGAAAACCTTTCAAGCCCTCCCTCATTAACCCTTATCTAACAAAGGGGTCCCATAAAAGGTCAATATTTCCAAAATAAGGTTCTAAACAGGGTTGATCTTATCAAACCTTATAGGACCTTTTAAGGCTTTATTTCTCAAAGTATTCACCCATGATATGAGGGTCTTTTTGTTAATTTCTGAACCCAGCAACTCGACTAACTTATTTCCTGGAAGATTATTTGAAATCTTCTAAATAAAAGCATGACTAGGATCTTAACACAAATAAAAATATTCAACAGAAGCAAATAACACAACCAATCTCAATCATGCATGCACAAACATTTCTACCCAATCAAATTATTTATTCATTAATAACTCAAAACCTACTTGGGCTCCCTTACTAGGAGAATGGGCCTCTAATGAAATCCCATATACAACAATAAGCTCGGTTTTGTTCCAATTGATCAAGCCCTAGATCTGTCTTTCGATCTGTTTGGCTGATTTGGATCTCCCTTGCTGCTCTTTGCACCTTTCTTGAACCCAACACACTTCAATAAAAATACTTCTCCACCCAACCACTGAAATCTCACTTTCACTGTGTATTGTACTCAATATGTCTTGTGTGTCTTCTCCCTTGGCCTAGCCTTTTTCTTTATAGCTTTGAATTATGACCGAATCCACAAACCCAATCTCCAAAGTGATTGATGGTTGAGATTAGATCTCACCTCACTTCAGAACCACTGTTGAGATTCATCTAATTTACTAATGCAAAAACCTTTGCATTTATTTTATTAGATTAATTCACTTTTGTCTTATGAAAAAATTACTTTATGTATTAAAGTAATTGCTATGGTTAAGGATGTATTAGGCAACTTCTACACACCTAGATACTTAGGCATATGCAGATGTACCTTCCCAAGCTACGAACATCGACACCTTCAAAGCCTAATAAGCCTTTATTAATGAAGTATTTACCCCTAATGATGACTCTTCATTGGCTAAGGGTTGACAAGGAGATGGATGGTTTGATTTAAATTAGGGCCTTTTGAAGCTTGTTGTGTTTATCCATGAGATCTCTTCATTAACTAAGTGTTGATAAACAAATGGAAGGTTGAATTCACCTAGGTTACTTATTAGTTCATTGAGGGTAGGTAGGTTGTAGGTTCTCTACTTTGCTATAGAAATCAACAGAACTAGAAGCAAGTTTCGTTAGATATACGTAAGAAGTTAGAATGCCTTGACCTTACATGTAAGTCTGTTGATTAAACTATATACTATCATTGCAACATTGCTACATATCTTGTATTACTATCACCTTCTAGTTGTTACTTGTTTCCAAAAAGATACACCTACAAGATATCTAGAGCAAAGTATAGCTCTACTTTTGCTAGTGATTTCTATAACTACAACTTTTACGGAACTTGGGAATTATAACAAAATAAGGTTGAACAAGGACCTCGCCCCATTGTAGGAGGAAGCATCCCTATAGTCCTTGTTTGGAAAGGGAAGTAATGCATTTTAATTCTAATTGTATAATACTTGTAGATTGTAATCTAAATGCATAAAATAGTGTTGGATGAATCTCACCAGAATGATATGTCCTAATCCATGCTACCAATGTTGGTTTCACATCACTAAACTAGGTACCCAAAATCTAATGAAGGGAGAAACATCTACTCTATAAAGTTATAAACCCTCAGGGTCGAGAGCATCAACTGGGGCTTATGATGTTTTCTCTAGGTCATGAGATAAACCCACAAAACATAATTAGATTGACTGGCTAGATTGAATGAGAGAGATGCAAGTGTTAATAACAACATCAATACTTAAAGATGCAAAGAGAATGTGGACCAAAATGCTAGTATTTTTCATTGTTTGTGCCTTTGGGCTATTAAAAGTAAAATGGATTTTTTTCTCAGAAATAGAGATCAACTCCTTGTAAATCCAACCCCCCTTACAATTTCCTACCCATCATTAAATGGACCTCATGTCCTCTCTGAATAGTGCTCTCTTATGCTAGATTTATGGATATGTGGATATGCATGTTGCCCAAAACAATAATGTAACTCCCTCAATGACTACACACTGCATGTTCAACTAAGATTAGACACATAATTGTTGATAACTGAGTGCCTAAGGAGGTGTGGTGATAACTTGAGGAGCATCCTCATATGTGTTATCAACTGAGCGCATAATAAAAATAACTACTGAATTGATGTGCCATTATTAATACTAATATATCATGGACAAACACATTATAAATCAGAACGTACAAGATGCAATACTTGATTGGTTCTGCTTTTGCTTGAAGAGAATGATCCCTTCACTTGCTTTCCACTTGCGCACCCTGGACAAACACCATCATGATGAAATATGATCTCTGACATTCTGGAAACCATCTTTCTCACATGAAGTAATGCTTTGTAGTGCAAATGAGCAAACCTTCGGTGCCAAAGTTCACTTTGATGATTGGTACCATGGATCAATGCATGAATTAGTCTTCCAGTCACTTTATACATACCTTCAAATCTTGATCCCAGAGTGAAGACATCTCTCATGCTGGATCTTATCGACCAAGTGAGGACTTCACCATTTATAAAAGAAACTCACATTCCTTTATCTTCTAAATCAGAGATAGAAGCAAGATTCTTTTTCAAACCAAGTGCATACAAAACTTCTTAAAGAGATAAGGTTTTACCATGACCCAGATGGAAGGAAATAGAACCAAATCCCTTTATAGGATATGTAGAGTTGTCTCCAAGAATGATTTTCAAATCAGTCTCCCTCTCAACCAGATTAGAGAGCACTTCTTTATAGCCAGTAAAGTGTCTTGACACACCATCATCAACCAACCAGTTGTCACAAGAATTTGCAGGAGAGGAACTAGAAAGAGCAGAAACAAGAAAGTATTATGATTTTGTTTTAGCTACATTGTTATCATACCTTGGGTTCCTTGAAGAATGGATACTCTCTTTGCGAGAATAATGAGCTTCTCTTCTTCTTCTATAATCAGATTTGATTGAGAGATTATTGAAGTTGGATCTTGGTGCTTTTCTATTTTTTGGACAATCACGGGCATAGTAGCCATTCTTATGGCAGTTGTAGTATTTGACTTTTGATAAGTCTCTTCTCTATCTGGAGGAATTGATGGGAGCAAGCTTCTTCGGCTGGTGATGGCATCTTCTTCCTTTCTTCTTCTTGCCTTGGACGAAAAAGGCAGTAGGTTCTCCCTCCTCATGCTTGGAAATTCTTCCTCTGGAAATCATTCTAGCCTCTTCTTGATTGCACTTTCCCAGGAGCTCATCAAATGTAAGAAACTTGTTATTATTACTGATGGTAGTAATAAAAGTTTCCAAAGAAGAAGGAACACCTCCAAGCGTAATCAATACCAATTCTTTATCAGAAACAACTTCACCAGAAGTTGACTATTAATCTTTGATTTTTGATATCCTTATGAAGTATGCTTGAATGGTCTCTCCTTTGTTCATCTTAACATCTTTGAATTGATTATTCAAAGCAAGAATTTGACTCAAGTTGTTCACTTGATACATTCCAATCAACTTGTCATACATTTCTTTGGCTTTCTTCACATTGGATACATAAATGATGAAGTGGTCTCCAAGAGAGTCAAGGATAATCCTTTTAGCCTTGCCTTCTTCTTTCTTGTAGCTAGCCTTGATAGCAACATTGGAGTTTTCCGCTGGTTCTACTACCTCTCCTTCAACATTCTGTAGAACATCATGTTCCTCAAGAGTAATATCCAATTTTTGTTTCCAAGGGAAGAAATTTGAAGCATCAACCAACTTCTCTTCATTCATAAAGTAAGAGGAAGGCATATATATTGATATGCGCAATAATTTCAGTAGCAAATAGAAAAGGATAGCAAGAGATATTTCAGCTATAAATGAGATATTTCAGTAGCAAAAGGAAAGAGATATTTCAACAGAAAATGGGCAACAAGTAGAGGGAACAACAAGAGATATTTCAGTAGAAAGAGAGTTGCAAATGGAGCGGACAACAAGATATATTTTAGCAGAATGAGAGTTGGAAATTGAGCGGACAACAAGAGATATTCCAACAAAAAGAGAGTTGGAAATCTAGCTGACAACAAGAGATATTCCAGCAGAAAGAGAGCTAGAAATGAAGTTTTCCTTCTTGAGTTTGTCTTCACCAACTCTGATACTATGTTGAAATTTTGAAGTTTTATGCTATAACAATTACTTATTCCAAAACTTCTTTCTTCTACAGTATTAATTAAGCAATTGTAGATAGAAGGTACACGATATAAACCATATGCAATATAGAAGATAGCTAAGAACACAAGTAGACACAGCGAACTTAGGTCCAATGACTAGGGCAAAACTCACAAGGGGAAAACCCAACCAGATTCTTCCTCCATTAGAAATCAATTGTTCAACAAAGATACATAATACAATGAGAGAAAAAAAAAATTCACCCAAATCTGAAGAAGATCTCTGTTAGCAGTAGTTGATGCAAACTCTGAATTACTTTAGCTCACCAAGATCTGCTCTTACTCTTTAAGACTTTCTCTCTCTCTCTTACACACAATTCTTCTCTAGTCTCTCTATCTCTCTCTTTCTCAAGTTTGTACTCTCCTTTCACAATGCACAAATCAGTAATAAAGAGGATGAGAGGCATATATAAGAAGACAAGGAGGTTGAATTCATGAGGGAGTAACTCGCATGCCTTGAGGAGGAGTTACATATGACAAAATAGAAGTGTAAGTTATGCCACAAAGGAGGTACACTTGCTTTAGTAACTTATGCCATCAAGAGGGAGTACACATGCCTTAGAATTCGAGCCATTAAGGAGAAGTGTAACCGTGTGCATTAAAGAGGTGTAAGAGGAATCTTTTTATGACAAGTCATTAAAGTGTGTAAGAGAGTGTAAGAGGTGTGTAAGAGCATAAAAGAGAGAGAGGAAGAGAGAGTAATGTATCATTGAATGAGAGAGTTCAATTTTCCATCAAGGAGAGAGAGATGTGAAGTGGCATGATTGAATGCCACCTAGGAAAGGGGGACTGGAATTTCATTATAATAATAGTATTATAGTATCTAGAAGTGTCGAGCTTTCCTTCTAAGTACACAATGGTGGAATGAATGATCACAAACTTATCACAATCATTGTTTATAATATTATGCTTTGTAGATGCCACAAGGTTGTGATGAGAGGGGAACGAAGGGTGAGGGAAAGAAGGAGTGCAGCAAATAGGTTGATCACAGTGATGGTCACATTGGAGAGGGGAGGCTATAGAGTGATCATAATTGTGAGGGTGTGTCAAAGGAGATAAAGTATATCCAATGAGGGGCTCTTCCTTGACACTATACTCAGAAGAGGGAAAGGGCTCATGGTCACTTGAGATCATATGACAAGGGGTGAGGGAATTACTTGAGAATGACTCAAAGTGATAAACAAGAGGAAAAGGAAAAGGGGAGGGCAAAGTGTCATATTCAACGGATTTTTCTTCCCCAAAATCATAATTTAAAAGCTCAAGTGATTTGAATATTGAATCATAGGTAGGAGCCTTATTGATTTCCTCATTATTAGTATCAAAGACTAGGTTTTCCCTAAAAGGAGAATCGATTACTTCCAACTACCCTTCTTCATGGAAGGGAAAATAACAATTCTCCTTCCCACATGTATCGATGGGTATGTCATCATAAGTAATGCCTGAGAGAAAGGGAAAACCCATCTCAGCCTCGTCCTCTTTGTTGGTAACATAAATGGGAGCACAATCAAATTGAGGCCCAACAATTTCCCATTTCTCGTTTTCAATGCAAAAATAATCTCCAATTGATTTGAAAATGGGGCACTTAGGCTTCTTGTCTAACTTACAAGAACCTCTCCCACTTCCAAAGCTTAAATATCCCCATGTCTTATTGATTAACAAATGTGGAATTAAGAAATGCTTGAAAATATAGGTGTATGCTGGTATTGGTTTTTAACTGATTATATGCCTTAAATTCTATTGTTGTGCTATAAGTTGATGTGCTCAAACTAATATATAAATACATATAACAGTAAATAAAGCAGCAGAGACAATGCACCAATAAAACAGACACATGAACAACAATATTAATTTGGAGTTCACCAGCAACTCTTGCGATACGTCTCCGTGAGCTCTAGTCAACTCAACTAGGCTCTCTGGGATTATGGTACAAGTCCTTTTTACAAGCTCTTGGCTCAAATCCTACTGTTTTACATAGAAACAGTGGGTTCAGACACCATGTCATTCCCTAGCTCTTGAAGCTCTGGCTCTTGGCTCTAACTCTTGGCTCTTGGTTCTGGCTCTTGGCTCTGACTCTGGCTCTGGCTCTTCGGCTCTGGCTTCTTTGGCTCTCTGTCAGTTACAACCCTCTGGCTTTCCACTTGAACTCCAAGTGACTCTCTCGGCTGCGTGCGCTTTAGCTTTTGCTTTTTGCGCTACTTGTTTGGCTGCTGCCTTTTTGCGTTGCTCTCTTACGCCTTAGCTTCCTGCTTTGGCTTCACTTTCAGCAACAACTACAACAACCCCAACTCCTGCCAACCACACCATGTGATTCAGCTCTCGGGCTTTCTTTAAGGTATTTCTGGCTTTTCGGCTTCCTCAGTCGTTCCTCTGTCAACCATGATCATGAGGAATCATTCCTCTTCCCGACTCTGCCTCTTCACGCTTCAAAACGCATCCCTGTTGCAGAAATGCCCACCTGCAGCGTGGCACAGGGAATGATGGTTGTTTTCCCATGGAAAATGAACCAACAGCCTCCTTTCAAGCGAAAATCCACGAAATACTGTGTTTCAGGCTTGAAATGGAAATACACAGGAAAAGCACTATCGAGCGCGAAATCCGGACATGAAAGTCCATGGAATCGCACCTAAAATCCCTATCGGGTCCGCCTTCCATCGCATATCGCAATCGCTTTGGCGGCATGGCCAATGGCCAAAAATCCATTAAACGGGAAATACAAAGGAAAATCCGAATTCCTGAATTTGAAATTTTATGAAATCGGGCTTTTAAACCCCATCGGGTCCGGTCCTAATCGCAATCGCAAGTTGCAATGGCCCGGGGGCTTCCCCTTTGGGTGTGTTGATCCGCCGATATCGCAATCGCACTATCGCATCGACCCGGGACCTTTGCCTTATGGGTGCATATGCCTGCCTCCAACCCAATCCGCCTATCCGATCATTAGAGATCATTGATCGGGGGTCTCTTCTGCTCGACCTTAAGTCCTCCTCTTGGCCTTATGCAATGCGATTTCCTCAAAGAGCCTTTTAGGCCATTTTTAAAGGATCTTTGCCTCTTTTCCCAAAGAACAAAGGGGAACTTCTTTTTGTGATAACTTCTCCATTTGAAGTTCGTTTTCGCCCATTCAAGTTGCGTTGGATTCAGAATGAGGAGATCTCTACAATGAGACTATTTCTGAGAGCAGCCTGACTTTCATTTTCCTCTGATTTACAAAGGATTTGTGCCATTTGGCACCTTTTACCTCTTATATGAAGTCTTTTAGACTTAGAGGTTTATCCAAGGTCCATTTTTGGATCACCAATGTCATCTTCTAAGGAGCTCATGGGATCACGTTCCTCAAGGTTCTCAAAAGGAGACTCATTAAGAGTGATACCCTTGAGAAAGGCAAGGTCAGGCTCAGCTTCACTTTCCATAGGCTCATGCTCTTCAACACATGTGCTCTCAAAATCATCTTCTTCATCATGTGGGCCTAATGAGGACTCATCTTACTTCTCATTTCATATCTTCAATGTTATCTCCAACTCCTTCATCTTGACTAATGAGACCTTCCCTTCGGAGGGCTTCCTTTAGGCTCTCACAAGCAGCTTCATTAGATTGGAATTTGGGTCCTTTATACTTTATGAATTTGTTGAGCAACTCAATAAAAGATGAAATGCTTTCAAGCTCACACGAGTCAAGCCAACGTTGGTGCTTGTATTCAATAGAAGCAATAAATAACTCCATGAGGTTGTCTAGATGAACCACATTAACTTCGAAAGCATGCTTAATAAGTTTTGTTATGTGGTCCATTACTGTAGATGGATCACCTTCGAATTGTGGCATATTTTGCATAAACTTCCAATCCAGGCCATTTGAGTATCTTGGAACCACTCATGAAGCTCTTTAGAAGCCATTGATCTTTATATATTGATATCATGGGAGTCGCCAGGGTGAACTAAAATTACCTTAACAAATGCTTGCTTCACCCTACAAGCATTGACTTTGAAGTTCAATGAAGAACTAGGTCTTCGTTCTTCCAATGGAGTCGCCAATAATGATATGTCAATATGTCGTATGGGGAACCAAACATACGTCTCGTTTCCCTGGTAACAGCGCCAAAATGTTACCGCTCAAACTAGCAGGGGTCCTAAGAGGGAGTCTTATGGGGCAACCACTAGGTCAAGGGTAACAATAGAGCTATAGCCCACTACCACCTCAGCTAAGGCTCTCTTCTCTTTACGGACTTTCATCGATTGGAGGATACGCAGTATAATAAGGATCCCAGAGATGAATGGATCAATGATAGGATGAAAGGGGATCCTAGAAGCCTATTTACAAGAGAGGCTCAAATATATGGCTTGCTTGCCTGGAAAGCAAGATGAAAGGCTCTCTAGGAAGGGCTTAGGAGGATTCCAAGGGCTAGGGTTTGAGTATATGAATTGTCAAGGAGGTTCCTAAACCCTAAAATCCTTGTGAAAATTTGGTTTCCAAGTGGTCTTTATGAAATTGGCTTCAATGAGTTGCAGGATCACATGGGATCAAGTGGACCCAAAATTAGGCCAAAGGGATGGAATTGATTAACCAGGGATGTGCTTGACCTAATTAAGGGGGAGAAAGGGATTAAAGGAGAAATATTCCTTGAATTTGATGCAATAATCCCAATGAGGTCATTAGCCCAAGGAAACCTGGGGCGAGAAACGGTCGTCGAACCAGGGCTTGCAATATCTTGAGATCCCATAGTCGGATTTGCTTCAAATTTGGAGAGCCTCTAGAACAAACTCTAGCGTAGTTGTGGACCAGAAATCGAAATATTTGGATGGCTAGATTGTGAGATAAGTGATGCCCTAGGTGACCTATGTAGGCTAGGCCTAGAGAAAAAAAGAGAAGGTGAGAAAAATATGCTTTAAGGTGATCACCTATGGAGGACCAGTGCGTTGTCCTTTGGGAGAGATGGATTCATGGAATATTTGGAGTTTGAATTGATTTCCAATTGTCAAGGAGGCCTAAAAAGCAACTTTGCTAGGCTTTTGGGTTTAATGGGAGCAACTTCAAGGTCATTTACACTTCGTTTAGCAATATTTAGTGACTTATCAAGACAAATTCAACAAGATTGCCTCTAGGAACATTCATTTATTCAAACATGGCACATACATGATACAACACTATTTAGAGATTCAATTTCCACAAATTTGTTACAAGAAAAGCAACAAATTAACCCTAGAATAGCGAAAATCTGATCATAATGAGTTCAACAACATAAATAACAAGAATATTATCACAATAGTACTTACATGCAAGGAGAATATATCCAATCACCAAGATATGCCAATCATAGAAGCTCCAAGACAAAGAAGATTATCCAAACATCAAAATTCATCCATTCATCCCAAAAATCTCATCCTCAAAAGATAAGAAAAATCTCCCAAGAGATAATGATCCAATCGAAGTGATGATTATCCAAATGATTTATCTCACTTTTTATATACGCTTCCTAATGAATTCAATTTAGCTAATTAGGCCTAATTTAGCCCCTAGAATAAAATAATGTGCATAATAACAACTTTTGGTGACAAGCCCACCAAATAGCTCAATAGTACAAGAGTAAGCCTCTCAAGAGGGTCGAATGATCAACTGAGTGAATCGTTGAGCCTTTGAGGAGGCCTAATGAAGTCCAAAAGGTGCCATAATGTAAGAATGGACTCCCATCATAGCGGACAAGGAGGCGCCCCCTTGTTTTCCAAGAAAAAATATGTGGTGCTCCCAAGTGGGTGTGGGGGCACAAGGTCACCCTCATGGGTCTCCAAATGGATCAGAAATGTCTGTAGACCATCTATAAGGGTTGGAATGATAACATAAGCCTTGCCTCTGCAACAAGGAACAATCCTCTGGATCTTGAACATCTGCCAAGTGTATGGTACATCTGTGGAGTCGATTGGGCGTGGTGAACTAGATGCATCATCTTCATCCAAAAAGGTGGAATAAGAGCAATCAATGAACACTGCTAGGGATCCATGAAGTCATCTCGGCTATGGTGGAGGCTGATGACTCTCAACGCTCAACCTACAAGTGCTAATGTCGCCCTCTAGAAGGCTAGGACGCCATATAGAGAGACCAAGCCCCAAATGTGAATCCACCTGCAATCCTGCATAAGATCCAATGATCTCCTTGCCCTCCAATACAACAAATCATTAGAGTCATTAAGTAAAAGAGCTTACAAGTCATGGAACCAGTGGGGCACTTCATGGTGCCCTACCCTTCCATGGTGGGCTTTAGTATGCATAAGTGTCTCCAAGCTCAATAGGGGGTTAGCCAAGGACCCTATTAGGTGGTTTCAACCTCTAAAGAGGGTAACATGTCCATGGTGCATCCTTTAAGTGGTAGGTGGCAAATGATATAATATTGGAACGGAGTGGGGATCGAGGGAAACATCTAGGCCACATGTGAGGTTGCAAGGGTAGCTTTAACAAGGGAAGCCCATACTTGGGTATATAAGTGTAGGAGGGAGCAAATCGTGGTACATTAGTTACCTAGACTTTTGTTTTTCCACCCTTCTTCATATGCCTTTTACCTTTATTTTTTTCTTCATAACTGCTCAGGGCTCCAGGGGATGGAGAGCATGATGTGTGAGATGTAGAAGTGAATAGCCACTTAACGTGGGGCGGTTCATTGCCCACCAAGGGTTGGGACAATCTTGGGTTCCTTAATGATAGAGGGAGCTCATATAGGGCCCATAGGAACCAGGGTGATGGACATGGGTAAGGGGTAGGGCTCATGTTTGGCTTTTGCCCCTGTGCTAAATTTGTATGTCCTAGCCATCTTTTGTATTTTGTGGTGCATTTCCTGTTGAGAGTAGCCAACTTATGCTTTTTCTTTTCTTTTTAGCTGCATCAACCTCCGGGGCATCGTTCCAGGCCCGACCCAAGGTGTGGACAAGGGGAGGGGAGGCTAACCCTATGTGGACCCAGTGGACATGTGGACTCGGATTGGAAAATAGATGAATGGAGCTAAAATGAGTGGAAGGAGAGTGATGTAGGTGGTACAGGTAGCAAGACCACGCAACCAAAATTAGGATTTCCCATGTAGTGCCAACCCAAAATCCAAATGGTCAGTAAAGGAGATCCCACAAGACTAGGATACAAGGGTAACCACGAAATCGGGCAATGGAGACAAGAATACAAGCCTAACCCACTCTTTCCGCTGAATCCCCCCACCAATCCATGTCCAAAAGTGCCCATGACAAGTAAGGAAAATTACTCAACTATACCAATGAAAAGCCATACCTTTAGGGTCGGAAGGCCCACCTTCAAACATACATTCATGACAAGTGGTTAAGGGATCACATGGCTGGCTCAGGTGGCGGAGAAAATGGCACATCGGGTTATCTGGTGGTTGTAAGGCGCTGCTAGCTGCCGGTTGAGGACCATCTTAGGAGAAATTTTTTCTCTTATACACACTACCCACAGTGGTGGGTAACAAACTTGTCACATCCAACCATGCTCCTAGGATCTTGCTTCTGAGCATCCATCATTGTCATATCATACCAACTGAAGCTCCTGGTAGTACCTGAAGAATCACTCTTCCTCACCACCCTCTCCCTCTCGCCAATTGACATTGATCCTATATCCAAGATACCCTTAGATATACCCACAGGTTGTACTAGCAACTTTTATGACTGCCCCTGTTTGATACCAAGCACTACAACAGCATCCAAGGTCACTCCCTCTGAATATAGAAGCACTTGTTTCCATCTCGGAACAAAACTCTATATCCAAATGTACCATCAACCTTGGAACAAACAACATCTCGACCACCTCCAGAAATCCTCTTAACTCTAGCTGGAAGACACATCCAACCCCCTTCATTGCATGCATGGTATTAGTCCCACTAAATACACTGCAGTCTGACCCTGTCTTTGAAATACTGCTAAACACTGACCTCATTCTCATAATGTGATTCGAAGCTCTACTATCCACTAGCCATAAGTCTTGGCCCTTTATGGCAACTCAACTCTAATTTTCTACTGCCTAGACCTCTGTGTAGGACTTTTTCACACAACTACAACACACCTCGTGCACAAGATGGTCTGCCTCTATTCACTAACCTTTTAGCTAGAAACACCATACACATTGGCTTGGCTGGGCTAGGTGGCTACCAACCAATTCTTCCTTAGCATAACTGCGAACAGGTTTTCTTTTTCGTTGTTGGTTGTTGCACACAACAATCCTTAGCTACTTCCTCAATAACTCGTAATGTTCTTCTCGAACTTGTGGCATCTCTACTTCGTCCACCTCATTCTCCCAACTACAGGCTGACAATTGTCCATTAGAGAGAAGATCTCACTATAGTCCTTTGTGATCTCTTCCTCTTTACCAACAACAACTATTACCTTACCGGTGGCTTGACGTCTTGCGTCTATCCCTTGCAACTATCTTTTTGCCCTGTGTCCATTGGTCCCATTCACGCTTGTTGTTTTTCCTTGAGCTTGTCGCATGACACTTCTCTAAGTTGCCGCATCCGCCATTCTCTGACCCCCTATCTCACTATAGCATGACCACTCGAGTCACCCTGCAGCCTTGTTGCCACTGCACAATGCCTCCTCATGTGGGTGCTCGATTCTCAGTAGCCTGTGCCCTGACAATTGTGCCTTTTGTAGTTTATTGGTACCCTGTCTCCGTCAGTCGACCCTACTACCTCAACCTCGCATCCTCCACAGTCCATTCCCCGTACTAGTGTGGTGTCGTGGGTCGGCGTGCCAGCTTCCCTGGCGGCGGTTGCTCCTTGCGGCTGCTGTTAGCGGCTGGTGGGTTGTCGGCCAATGACCACAGGCCCCCATGTTGTTCCACCACAACCCAGTCACTCTTTTTTTATTTATTATTATTATTATTTTAAAAATGGACCCCATTGCTTTTCACATTTTTTTAATTGTATATATTATTTTGATTAAAACAAGCCCATAAAAAAACAAATTCTCTCGGACCAAAAATAAACTCGTTGCCTTTAAAAACAAATTGTTCGTATGATCCGAGCCAACCTGGCTATGATGATCCAATGTGAACCCTGACCTGTAATTTTGAGATCAATTCAGAGTTTCAGCTCTTATACCATGTTAGAATTTCCCGAACCCAACACACGGTATTCAGTTCCTAGCAATTATTCACTAAACGAATAGACAACTAAGTTCCTAACCAAAATATTTAGCGAAAGCAAAATTACTCAATCTGAATCACATACACATAACCAAATTTATGCCCAACAAATCAGTGCATCATTAATAAAACTTAGAATCAACTTGGGCTCTTGTCTAGGGATAATGGCCCAATTGAGAAAATACAAAATGGATCGCCAACCTCACTACACTCTCTCGGACCTAGCACATGTTCACTGAGAAGCCTCTCTCAATCGTGTGTTGTTGTAACTTAGCTCCTCACTTTAGGCTCAATTTCTAAATTTCCTAAGCTAAGATTGATAGCCAAATTTAGCGCATCAAGTTATAAGTAACTTTACTTTGGTTAACTATCTATCTTTAGCTTTCTTTACTTTAACTCAAGTACAAGACATAAATTTAGCTTGTTTTATGTGCACATCGCATGCATGTCACATGCAGCACATTTTCACACTCTGTATGTCGCATGCAAGGTACTAAAGAGGCAAATCAAGGTCCTTCTAGTCAGACACAAGACTAGAAGTACCTTCCAAGCTACAAAACTCAACACGTACCTCATTGGAGTAGATAACAAGTGTGCTCTCAGTCTAAATTCATGGATATGTGGATGTGCAGGCTGCCCCAAAATAGGGGCCTAATTCTCCCATTGGCTACGCCTTATAGGTTTTTCTAAGGACAGACACAGAATTGTTGATAGCTGAGTGCACAAGTAAGTTTGAGGATAAGTTGAAGGATACCCTCCTATATGTTTGTAAAAAGTTTGTAGCAAATAGCTAATGCCCAAAACAACCCATAAAGGAGTAAATAGAACTGGCAACACAACAATGGGACATTGAGATTATAATAGTAGAAATCCTCTATAGGGTAAAACATCTACACTCAAAGATGCACCTTTATATTCCCATATTCTCCATGTAATCATACATGTGGATGTCTTCGAATACAAAAGCTTCTCTAGAACTTTGACAGTGACACTCCTCACTCCTTAATCTTTTCTTGTGCTCTAAGCAACAACACCAAAATTTACTAAATCATTACAAAGCAAATATTGAACTTGTACAACATGACAATTCAATCACAACTCATATGACAACAACAAGCAAGATCTATTTCTCACTCCCATAGTGGGTACTTGTGAATCTGTCATCTCATATAGCACAAGTTAGGCTCTCATGACATGTCCTTCTCATACTTGTCAAGGAATACTTCCTCAGAAGTAATATACACTACATTAGTCAGGTCATTACATCAACCCATTTAGAGCATGTGACGAACGACATTATCCAAGGTTACATGCTTTGGGATATACACATCCTTACTAACATGCCTACTTGTCTCCAACAATGGGAATATTGTCATGCCTCGCTAGACTCGTAGACACACCCTATAAGATCAACATTTCAAGGGTTATGAATGCCACATAGTCTTATAGTCATATGCCCTTCACATCATGTAGCAACCCTTCATGGTTATTCCAAACATGAAGTTATATAGGTACAAGAAATATATGTTATCTCATCTTTTCATGCATGTATTATTTCTCAAGACAAACTCCATGCAAATTGTCCTCTACAAGAAGAAGCATCCAATGTGTTTGCAATACACATCCTTGCAAATCCTTGTCTCTGCCATTACACAATTCCATTCTCTTCATTTTTTCACGACAATTTGTCTCTAGCCACTGCATAAGGATTTTTGCCTGACAATGACAAAATTTGTGTCTCCATAGCATATTCAACGACATTGCTAGCCTTCCTAAATGTGATAATCATGCAACCAACTTATCATAATTATCAACGAACAAGATCTATTTATCAAGGAAAATAATAACACCCACCACAGGAGTCACTCCCAACATGATAAAGTGTACACCACTAATCCAAGAGACAATTCAACACTAGGTGGTTTGTGGTCCTAGAGTTGGGCTCTCCCTGCCCAGCGCACCACCCCCCCAAGTTCACTCAAGCAACTAAGATTTCCTTTAGGGTTTCTTTTGCATGACCTTGGATGCCATGTAAGTCAAGCCTCCTCAATTTTGTGCTTCCCTTAAGATCATACTATTAAATTTCTAATACCATCCAGATTTATCTTCTCACCCAAATAATAATTGAATCACCAAAAAATAAAATCACTAGTATCTTTGACTTCTAGAATTTAAAATATGCAGCAGAAATATACTAGAGATAGCAACCACACATTGCAAAATTAATTAACCAACAAATAATTCTCCATCATTTCATTATTTGGAAAAATTGGGTTTTTGACCCATAGAGATATAAGGAAAAATACAATCTAGAACCTACAACTTGGCTCCCTCAGAATGAATTCGACCTAGGTATATCGACCTCAAGGAAAGCTTCCTCTAGATGAAATCGCTTTGAAGAAATTGACCTCCAACAGTCGAATCTGCACCCTAGCACTAATGCGCACTGAAAAAACCCCAGCAAGCCAATGACTTGGCCTCCTCCAAACAAACACGATATCTTTCTAGCAACTCATCCCTGCAATCTCCTCCAACTTGGCCCTCCTAGATTCACTTAAACCCACTCACACTTCTTCCTTCTTTGCGCACTAGTCACTAAGCCACTCACATTGCAGAGAGAATCACTCTCTCATGGTGACTCATTCACACACTTGTGCTCTTCGTTGTGTCTTCACCTCCATCACTAGCCTCCATTTATAATCTTCATTGAGTCCAAATCTCTAACCCCAATCTCCTCTCTAGAAACATCTTGAATCTTCCTTCTAGAAACATCTTGAAGATCAACGATTGAGATTATTTCTAAGTCACTTAAATAATTAAATTATTTATCCTTAGAAAATAACCCAATAGTCCACAATAATTAATTGACTTTAATTATTGTACTTTTGCCAAGTTAAACTTAGGAAAGAAGACAGATCATTAGAAGAGGCAAATGATGTCTTCCACATGTTATGACACCTAGCAATTGTAGAAGACCTTTTGATGCTACTCACATCAACCCTCCCTCCTAGCAAGGACGGGATACGCCACCGCCCCAAGCTTATCCCAGTACTTCACCAACTTTCCCTTCACTAGAGGCTTCATGAGAACATTTCTCACTTGCTCCTCTATAGAAATGTACTGCAATCTCACAAAACCCCTCTGGACCCTGTCTCTGATATCTGATTTCGATATGCTTGCATTGATCATGAAACACGGGATTCTCAGAGAGCTTAATGCAACTCTGATTATCATAGTGTATCATCGTTGGCCCCATCTGCAAATCAAATAATCTTGCAAACATCTTATGAAGTCACAATGCCTCACAACTCACCATACTCGTTGCCATGTACTCTGCCTCTGTTGAATTGAGTACCACTAGCTATTGTTTCTTGTTGAATCACAAGATCATGGTTGATCTTGTTGTCACTTACTGAAAAATTGTTCGAATGGTGCCAAATGATGTCAAAAGACTACAAAAGCGCAGAAAATTTTGCAGTCATCTTCCAAGCTACAGAAGGGCTCAAAGCCTATATCGAACCCTCTTCATTGGAAACTGCTCTGAACAAGCCTTCCAACGATATGTGGAAGTTCAAAAATGGACTCCTAGATCAAAAGATATGGTCTTCTGAGGTTTCAAGGATTGAAGCCTTGGGAAGGCATAGAAAAATATCGGCAATCGCATATCGGAGGTCCAGCGGCATCAAGCATATGAGCAGTCATGCATATCAAAGCATCAACACATCAGGCATATTGACAATTAGAGAATCGGAACTTCTTATGGTGAAAACCTTTAAAAAGTTGCGATATGGGCGAAGCGTCGATAGTGTTAAAAACTGTTGGGAACGCCAATAAAGGGTTAACAAAGGATTTCATCGCAAAACCAAAGGTGGCGAGGCCCTTTTCTCTCTCCTCTAGCAGGACACGGGACAACGTATGATTGGTTCCAATAAAGCTACAGTGGCATCTGATTAATCAATTTGGTGTTGGTCTTTATGTTGATCTTTGCTTTGATACCATGTTAATTTTGTTGAAACTCTACAACTACTTAAATTGATTAGTGAAAGCAAGGTATCTGAAAACTAAAACGAAATTTACTTTCACCAAGATACAGAGCTTCTTAACAATCTATAAGCAACGGAAAAACACTAGTGCTAAAAACACATGCACACAAATTGACACACTTGTTTACCCAAGAAACCCAAATGGGAAAACCAAATGGGGAAACCTTCTTTCTTTGTTGTGGTATTTTATTGATTGTTCTTGAGCAATTTTGGATCTATTACAATTCACATTGTTTTCTGCAGCCCTGAGAGTCCCTAATCTCCACCCCTATTTCCTTGTGCACTTCTATTTCCTAGCACACAATTGGGCTCCTATTTTCTACCGCACAAGCTCCTTAATTTTTCACACCTCACACACAAAAAATGATCTCACAAGAACGATCGATCTTGTGCCTTTGTCCTCCTCTTTATAGATAGAATTTGAGCATGCAAGAAGGCCTAGCTCAGTTTAGAAGTTCAAGTTGTGATTACGAGTTAACTTAGAGTTCTACTCATTCTCTCTCCAATCAACACTTGGAGTCTTAACTTGTTCTCTCTCTAATCAACATTGAACACTTAACTCATTGTAACCGAACTTGTAACTGCCACCTCATCTTGTAGTCAAACTGAAGAAGACTCCATGTAACTGAAGCTCCAACACTATGCATGCAACCTTGATGATCATTCTAGTAAAGTGGAAATAAACTCATTATAATTGAAGTCTATCTCATGAAATCACACTCATTCTAGAGAAAGGCAAATTCGTGGTCTTCACTAGCTAAGGCACAAGCTAGAAGACTTTTCATCGTAACATTTTGAACACTTTGAATCATGCATAGTTTCCACCACATCTACAAGCTCGTCACAAGCCTACTGGACCCTCGTGAGATAGGAGGTCACAATCTCAGTTCTGCCCATTTTAATATTGTTAATGTTTCCCGCACCACCATTTTTCTATTCTCGTTTGTACCCTGATAAAGACCGAACAAAGCTACCCACATCTATCTACTGGTATCCTTCCCTGATATATGAGATATTATATGATCCCTCACACCATCCAGAATTATGCAACTCACTTTCATATCCTTGGTTCTATGTTCTGTTGCTTGAACCGGATCTGAAGAAACCTGCACATCTCTACTTACGAAATCCCAAAGATCATTCATCTTTAGAATCTAGGTAATTTTCTCCTTCCAAGGGCTGAAATTTGATACCCCTTCCAACCTGTCTTCATATCTCAAACTGTGTTGTTAGGTTCCTATACCAATAGGAGTCATAATTTTGAATTACTAAGGTTAAGCCTTGTAATATTGTACATACCTTTGCTTTCTACAAATGTTTCCCATATTAAGAAATTAAAAAAGATAAAGAGGGTATGTCCTAAAAGAATAATCAAAGCACAAAAAGAATAAGAAAAGGTCAAAAAAATGAAAATATATGAACCCCAAAAAACGAAAGAGACCACGAAAGTGTGCAAGTCAAAATGCCACTACTATTTACTTTTATGCATAATAATTATTGTGTGCAGCTTGTTACTCATGCCACAATCCATGGTAATCAAACTGTTTAATCTTGATTATACCATGCTTTGAATTTTATGTTTATAGTTAGAGAATCTGACCAAACAGTTTAATCTTGGCAGATCATTAGATAGGTAGAGTAAATAAAAGGAGCTCATCAGTTTAATCTAATCCCTTCAATGATATAAGGTTAGAATTAGATAGTTTACTTTGTAAAAGAAAAGAAAAGATTGATAAGGGTTTGCTAGCCTAAATGCACCCAAATAAAATGAAAAAAATGGTAAGATGAGTAAATGGGTAAGTAGTAGAACGGTTGCAGAAATATCATGTGGTTACACAAAAGCACTTATGTCATTGTTTTAAATGCATCTGTCAAATATGCATAAGCAGTAAACAAAGCAAAGACAATGGTTCACAATATGGTTTGTTTAATATCCCCTCAATCATTTCACCCCTTTACTTTGCTAATTTCCCATAAATAAGTTCTAGTACTTAAATCTTACAAGTCAAAGAGGCTCAGAGCATTTCTCTGACTTTTGAAGGGACCGAATGCTCGGCTTAATGACTTATGGGCACAAGTATTAAAATCCCCTTCATAAAAATCATCCTCCTTCATTTCCCTAATAAAACTCTTTTTCCTAGGGTTAAACTCCATTAACCTATGAAAAGTGAGAAAAACCATGTTAAATCCCATTTCATCCAAAAAAACCCACAAAAAAGCCTTTTCCCTAGGTATAAAGCTAAGTGCGTGAATGTTTTACTTTACCCTTGTACTAAGGAAAAACCCACTCCGCCATCACATTTTTATAATTAATCACTAACTTTATTATATAAATTCCCCGAAATCCCCATTATCCCGTATTAAATTAAATCCCTATATAAAATACCCCAACCCTTAGTTTTCATAAAAACTATATAAATCGCCCATGCCCCAATATAACTTTACTTAGTTTAACTAATCCCGGTAAACTTAAGTTAATCCCGTTATTAACCTAACCCCACTCTCAATTGGAGACCTGTTGAACCAGTATCCGAAGCTAAGCCCATCAAGATTGGCCCAATTGTTCCAAACCTTCATTAGAAAGGAAAAACACATCCCTAAGGACCCCCCTCCATATGTATCAGCTATTTTCTCTAAATGGTGCCATTACATTGTAACCATGATATCATATGTTTTGGGTTACTCTACAAGTGAATACATTGATGAACTTATTCTTGCCTTCATGTCTATTTATACCCCAAGGCAGCTTCCTGCAATCACATATGATTGTGGCAAATTCATAGCTGATAGGATGCATGAGCAGTTCAGAAGAATGGGCAATCAGAGAGTATTCAAATACTCCTCTGTATTGTACCATCTATTTTTGTATTATCAGTCAGATAAGTTTCCTTTTACTCTCTAGAAGCTTGACACCAGGGGCCAACCCAGATCTGTCATTTTTTGGACCCCACTTTTCCATGAGTTTAGATCACCATATACATACTCTGACTTCATAGATTCTTTTGTGTATCCAATCATGACTATGCTCACTGGAAATCCTCCACCTAGGATAAGTCCAGAGATAAAAAGAGTCCTCCAACTTTCCAAGCAAACCAAAGTGGGAGATTGGTACCTTTACCAAAACCACATAGAAATCAGAATATATGGTTGCCTGCTTGCACCATATAAGTTGCCAAGATACCTCCCCATGAGGTTGTTTGCCTTAGAATATTACAGACAGATCATCAATGCAGATGAAGTCAACTTTATCACTACCAAGAAGAAGGCCAATTTCAAAATCAAAGACCAATTAGGTCCTTTCATATGCAATTCCAAAGAGGCAGGGAAAGAGGAAGACTTGATCTTGCAAAGCATGAAATTCCAAAGGAGTTTTGTATGGAGATATGACCCTTTAGAATTCATTACCAAGAAAAGGCAAAAGGTCAAGCTAGGACCTTTTATCCACCACCCCATACCAGAAATAGAGGCATATGCAAATTAAACAGACTGGGTGGAAAATACCTTAGTAGACAGAGACAGCACAAAGGTAGATGTAGAAAATGCTCTGATTGATTTGGAAAAGCAGCTTAATGAGAGCTCTTTTCTGCAAGTACCAAAAGAGCAAGAAAGAGCCATGAGCACCCCTCCAGTCATGCAGACTCCTCAGCATGAGGAAAAAAATCCAAAAAGAAACAGAGAGGGAGCTTCCACTTCAGAAATGGGCACCTCTAATTTGCAGCAGGAAACAAGTCATAGCAAGAGGCAAAGGCTAAATCCGACCTCTGAACAGGAATATACAGAAGGATTAGCATAGGTAACCAACACAGAGGTAGACATAAGCAGGCCCACAACTCCATCTGAAGACATACAAGAGCCTTCCACATCACAGACTCAGATGTTGGAAAGGCAGCTTAGTGTGGAAGTCTCTTCCTTCAGTAGGCCTGCGGACAAAGACCAAGACATAAAAGACAGGTATAAAGACATCAAAATGAGGAATGAGAAGCTTAAAGCCCAAACATATGCTCAATACCTAAAGCTCACTCCCACAAATCAAACAAAGTTGATGTCAGCCTTTGACATCAAGGAGGGAAAGTTGCAGATGTCCTTTATCAAGCCTATAGCACAGCAGCCCAAAACATCATCAGATTTCAAGAGGGTTGACTTTGAAGTATTGGCAAGGGATATTCATCCCATAGACCAGATAGAACTACATAAACAGGCTGGAGAGATGATATACTCCACCCTAACAGGTAAAGCCATAGCTGCCCATCAGTTACAAAACTCATTGAACAACATCTCGGCACAATTTTAGTTGGAGAAGGCCTCCTCACAGGCCAAGGATACAAGGATTAAGTCTTTGGAAGACTTGGTTATTGAGTTGGGACATGATCCCAAAGATATAAAAGCTACTGAGCAGCTGATAAAGAAGAAGAACGATGATATTGCTGCACTGAAGAAGCAATTGAAGATACCTCAGTTGCAACATCCTCAAACACTTGAAGTCATAGAGGGCCAAACCAGACATGAAGAGTTGATGGACTTGGTCCTAAAACTCAATGATCAACTAAGGGAGACAGAGAAAGAATTGGATAGCTTGATCCAATTAAAACAAACTGACATTGCCACAACTTCTACAAATGTCATCCCTACAGTATCTACAGCAGTCCCTTCTACACTGGCAGCTTCACTAGCACCTACAACTCCACCTGCCACAACATTGCCAGTTACAACAGAGTCTACAACAACAGGTGCATCAGGAGAAAAAGCAGCAGAATTAGTTAGAGCCATGGAAGAGATGTCAATTCAGGCTACAGAAATGAATAGACTGAAGGAAAAGGTGGAAAGTTTAGAAACTGACTACAAACTTGCCCAAATTATGCAAAAGGAAGAGGCACAAAAGGCCAACAGAATGAGTGAAAGAGTCAAAGCTATGGAGAAAGACTTGACATTAGAGAAACCCCTTGGGCAAGCCAAGGAACTATTATGGGCCAATATCATTGACTCCGTCAAGGATATTTGGCCATCTATTCAAGTTATTTTTGAGCAGACAAAATTGATAAAGATAGCTACAGTAGCTATTCAGAAAGTCAAGGAGGAATTGGGTGACATGCCAGAGGATGCCAATAGACTCATCCACTTCCTTAACAACAAAAACAGATATGAGCTTTAGGAGCTAAATATAGAAGACAGGACTGAAACCATTTTGGAAATAAGGAAGGTCCTTTCCAAGAGAAACCTAATGCTAAACTTAGAAGAAAAGTGCCACAACATGCAGGTGGCCATTGATAGATTCATGGCCAAATTCCAAATTTTGAGGGAGAAAGGATTGCCCAGTCCATTGGTCATTAATGACAAACTTATGACATAGCTGGACTATGATAATAGACTCAGGCAGTTGGCTAAAGAACAAGCTAGCACTTCATCTATAAAAGCACTGCCAACAGGCAAAGTTTTGTATAACACCTTCGAGAACTTGTTTTTTCTCCAGCATGAGATTAAACACTTGTTCATCACTAAGCCCAATTTTGCCAAGTATACTAAAGCTAATGAGATATATAGGCGAATGATGAATGTCAAATTACCTAATGCAGAATGGTGGGAAACGATGACTGATTTACTATGAGAAATTTACTGTAAAAAGTTACTGCACAGTAAAAGTTGACCAGCCAGGTAAACAGATGAAAACAGGTCAACATGGTTAAAGAGTATTAGGGTCAAAGAGTATCAAGTGAAAGATAAAAGTTGAAGAAGATTCCAGTGTAAAAGACCACAACAGCAAGCCAACATAAAGGGCTACAAATCCAACCATAAAATCCAGTAGTACCACAATAAAAGGGACAGCATGAAACAGTTCAATAGCTGTCTCTATCTTCTTGCAAGAAGATATTTGTATTTCCTAGATTAAATCTCAAGTTTGTTTTGAGATATTTTGTAATAATTTTTGTATAAATACTTCACCATTCGAAGTATGTAGGGTGGATTCTTAGACATTTCTATAGACCTTTTGATCACAAAATTGTAAGCTATTGTATCACTGTTTGGACCAGCAAGCTGGATTAATGAATAAAGACAAGACATTTCACAGGATTCATGTGTAGAGCGAAGTGCAGACAAGTATTTTCTCTTGTGTTGTTATCTTTCTTTAAAAGTTTTTTCCACAATCTTTATTGTATCTGAAATTTGAATGCTATAATATGGAATGATATCTTAGAATTTGCTTCATTGCACTCTGTTTTAACTATTATGCATTTTAATGTTTTCTGCTAAATATCTAAGTTAAGGAATTCTTGATTGCTCCTTAGTTTAGGTAGTCTCCTTGTAATCTATAGCAAAGGATTCTTAATTGCCCTTTGTTCATGATCATCCTTTGTTCCTCATTTTAATGTCGGTCTAGGAATTCTTAAGTGGTCTCTCACCCTGGTTAAGATCATTTCACCCATTCGGCCCAAATAACTGCACTTTACTCTGCTAGCTTGCCCTTGGAACAATCCCTTTAGTAAGTTAATTCCAGTTCTGATGCCCTTCTTTGACTCCATAGCCCAATGGTCCAAAGACATCATTCTATCCATCTGTTTTAAGGATTCCACCATCCAACCTTCAATACAAATCAAAACCCCTTGAACCTTCAGAACTAGCCTAAAATCCCAGCAAACAAAGCTAAATCATATAGAGAGAGCCCTCTTTGAGCCATAGGTTGGCTAGAGCCTATGCTTAAAAGTTGGTTTGTGGTTACCTCGGTCCTTTCCTTGATCTGAAATCACTCGTGAATGACCTCAGTTAATTAATGAAGGTATTACAGACTTATGTGCTAGGGGGTGTCTATGTTATTTTATGCAACAAATCAATAAGATTGTGAAATACACAGACACTAAAACAGTAAGAGAACACAGTAAGCAAACACATAAACACAACAATTTTAATAAGGAGTTGACCCAATCCTCATGGGCTATGTCTCCTGGTCTAGCCTTCAATGGTGGCCTTTCTATTATGTCTCAAAAAGCAGAGTTTTACAACAGTGAGCTCAAATTGAGTCTCACTTAACAGATAATGATCAGTAGGGCTGTACTTGGATCCCCCAAGTCCCTAGAGTACATAGACTCCCCTTACTGAAACTCGACCTCAACTGGTCTCAGTGGTATGAGTCCAATTTGGTACTCAATACCTGACAGGTATATACAAAGGAGTTGCTTGAACCTCTCAAGCCTTCTCTAGAGTTCACAGACTCTCGGACTCTCTCTGTCTCTATCTGCTCAATGCTGCCTTTGCTCTACAGGTCAACTCAACTTCTCTGTTCTCTGCAATTTTTGCTTCTCTCTCTCTTTGCTCTCTTTTTACTGCTGCCCTGCTTTCCCTGTCTGTTTGTGGCTTAAAGCCAATCTGCTCCCTCACTGTTCGTTTCTGCTTCCCGGCTCTCTAGATCTCCTACCTTTGTCCACTGGAATTCCCTTGCTCTACGTCATCATCACTGTAACGCTTCACAGAGAGGTGGCCACCTGTTTCCTCACGAACTGAGTGTCAGTTCTCTTTGAATGGTCGTTATTTCCGTTGCTCCAAGATCGCCCACGAAACTGTTCCCTCTGCCAACTCATCGGTCATGCCGAACTCAAATCTTATCTACCTTAACCTGTTTCCCTATCGAATCCGGTCACCCATCGAATTGCTTCTCCGCCGTTGATCTGGGGCCTCCAGATCCTACGGTCTTTGTCCATATCGCGCGAATAAGTAGCATGCCCTTTACTCGCGCGATGAGAGCGGTTTTCTCTCTCATCTGCTGGACACGCGTCACCCAGTGTATGGCATTGTGCAGGACTCGGCCTAACCCGCTTACCACTTGAGTCCTTTCGATATCTTGTCGGTTTTAGCGCGGGGCCCACCTTCTAACGGAATTGGCAATTTTTGTGCGGTTCTATGCTTTTCCCCATGACCAAGCGCTCAGGCTTTCCTTCACTAAGGGGAATGCCCTGCGATACACGATTAGCGCTAATCGCATATCAAAAACTGCCTCCATTTCTGAATATGACTCCCCGTTTTGCCAGTTTGCCCCAGCACGCGGTTACCATGGGCCAACGGTCTACGCGCTTTGACCGAGGGTCCTCGTTGCTCCGTGCTGACCACAAATTACCATTGTTCAGAGGTTATTTCTGATAAGCTCGACATCCATAGCACTTTGAAACTTTGGTATGAGTTTTATAGAGTTCAGAAAATTGTAAGAGTGTTTGAGGATCCAATTCCGATCACAACCTTCCCACTGAAAAAAGCTTTTGGACCACCAAAAGTTGGTTTTCAAGCATCGACTAAGTGAGGGTATAGTTTTCTCACTTGTCCAATCTCTATCCATTTTGCACTGCTTGGCTTGGAACCCTTGAGTCCAATCCTGAGGTACTCAACATCTCCCCTGCGCATCGTCCTCACCTTCCTGTCCAGAACTGTGTCTTCCTGCAATTCATTGAGATATTCAGGTAACAAATCATCAATAGAAGGCAATTGACTCTGCTCTTCGGGATCGTCAATTAATGAAGGTTCAAATAGTCTCAAGTTGTCTGCATTAGCGACTGAATAGATGTGCATGTAAGATGGTAAATCAAGGCGAAAAGCATTCTCACCAATTTTCTCAAGTATCTTGAAAGGTCCATACCTTATCAGCTTTAGCTTTTTACCTTCACCTTGCATTCTGTCCTTGCTGATATACAGCCAGACTTGATCACCAACTTCGAAACTATGCTCCATCTGATGCTTGTCATGCCTTGCCTTGTATTTGGCTTGGCTCTTTTCCATCTGTTCCTATACTGCCTAGTGAATCTCTTGAATTTGTTCAATGAACTTGGTTGCCTTGTCCACATCACTGTGTCCTTCAACTGCTACATCTTTACCAAAGACAAAATCCAAGGGAGACCTTGGTATGAAACCAAAACAGGTTTCAAAAGGAGATCTTTGTGTAGAAGAATGTTTTGCTCGATTGTAAGCATGCTGCACATAACACAAATGTTCATCCCAAAGTTTGGGATGCTTGCTGCAAGAGCCTCTGAGAAACTGGATCACTGTACTGTTGACCACTTTTGTCTGGCCATCTGTTTGTGGATGAAAGGCTGTGCTTTTCTTCAGTTTGGTGTCCATCAGTTCCCACAGACTCGACCAAAACTTCCCAACAAATTGGGTGTCTGGATCAGATGCAATGGAAGTGGGTAATCCAAAATGAACCCATACATGCTGAAAGAACAACTTTTTAGTTTGTTCAGCTGTAATCTGTTTATTACAAGGTATCGAAATACACATTTTGCTGAACCTATCCACAACAACATATAAATAGTCATTACCTTTCATAGATTTAGGCAGTCCTCCAACAAAGTCCATGGAAACACTTTCCCAAGGATGAGAAGGAACTAACAGTGGAGTGTACAAGCCTAGTTTTCTATTGTTGGGCTTGCTTTTAGCAAACATGGTACATCCTCTTACATATCTAGAAACTGTCTCATTCATTTTGGGCCAATAACAAAATCTTTGCAGCTGTGCAACTGTTTTACTTACCCCAAAGTGACCTGATATCAGAGAAGTGTGTGCTTCTCGAATTATCTTTACTCTTTCAATTTGTGGAATGCATAGCTTCCCACAATGATACAAGAGTTGGTCCTTAATGTGATAATCCAATTCTTCTATTCGTTTGCCTTGACTTAAAGTTGCATATACATCTTTAAAATCTATATCTTGAGCATATTGTTTAATGTAGCTTTCATGCAATACTGAGTTATGCTCAAGTATAGTAGATGCATTTATAATTGGTCTAGATAACATATCTGCAACTTTATTGTGTATGTCCTTTTTATATCTAATGACTAAATGAAACTGTTGTAGAGAACCCATCCATCCATAGTGTCTTGATTGCTGCAACTTAGTTTGGGAGTGTAGATATTGAAGTGGTCGATGATCAGTATGTATAACTGTCTCTTTGCCCATTAAGTAAAGTTTCCACTTTTTCACACTCTGTACTAATGCATACAATTCTTTATCATATGTGGGATAGTTAACTACTGAAGAATTAAATGTCTCAAAATGATAACATATGGGTTTACTTTGTTGTATCAACACTGCTCTCATGGCATAGTCACTGGCATTTGTTTGGATCTCAAATGGTCTTTGAAGATCAGGTAGTGCTAGTACTAATGCTGTACTAGTCTTTTCTTTCAAAGTGTCAAAGGCTTTCTGTTGTTTGCCTCCCCACTAAAACACCTTGTTCAATCCTGTTAAAGCATGTAAGGGAGCTGCAATTAAGGAAAAGTTAGAAATGAACTTTCTCCAATATTGTGTTGCTCCTAAGAAGCTTCTAACTTCTATAGCAGATTTGGGTTTAGGCCAGTTTACAATGACTGCCACCTTAGAGGGATCTATCTTCAATTCACCACCCCCTACTATATGACCCAAATAATTCAAAGATGTTTTGCCAAATTCACATTTTGAGAATTTAACATAAAGTTTTTCTCTTTTCAAAACATCTAGTGTTTGCTTAACATGCTTTAAATGTTCTTCCCACGTTTTGCTAAATATAAGAATGTCATCCAGATATACAATAACAAAATCATCAAGAAAAGGTCTGAGTACATCATTCATTATTCTCATGAAAGTAGCAGGAGCATTAGTTAAGTCAAAAAGCATAACCAACCACTTATACAATCCCTGCTTTGTTTTGAAAGCAGTCTTCCATGCATCTTGTTCTGCAACTCTGACCTGATGATATCCATTATGCAAGTCTAACTTGGAATAATAAACAGTTTCTTTCAGTTGATCTAATAGATCATCTATGCGAGGAAGGGGATAACGATTTTTAATCGTTATCTTATTCAATGCTTGGTAATCACTGCACATTCTCCAAAATCGTTATCTTATTCAATGCTTGGTAATCACTGCACATTCTCCACGAGCCATCTTTCTTTCTCACCAAAACGATTGGAGACCCACATGGTGATGTGCTAGGTCTGATGAACCCCTTCTCGAGCAACTCCTGCACCTGCTTCTTGATTTCTGCATTCTCTATAGCAGACAACCTGTACATTCCGATGTTAGGCAATGGAGCATCTTGCTGCAAATTAATATCATGTACTATTTCCTTTTTGGGTGCCAAACCTTTAAGTTCTTAAAACAAGATATCATATTCTAAAACAACTTTTTCTAAATCAACTTGCTGTTTAGCATCACAACCCTCAAATACGTTGGTTTTATCAAGTTCCTTTTCCTTTACAACCATCAGTAAAAATTGTTTGCATGAATTTACAATTTGTTTCACCTGCTCTGAGTTTATGAGGGTATAATTATTCTTGAGCTTATGAGCTCTTACAAAGTATTCGATTCCATCTTTAACAAGTAGATACTTGTTCTCAACTCTATAGAAAATAGTTTTTCTATCATACAAGTAAGGACTTCCTAAAACAATTCCACATATATCCAGAGGAACTATATCTAACTCAACCTCATCTACAAATGCTGACCCAAAAGAAAACTTAAGTTTACATTGTCTGGTCACTTGTAGTTGTGCTTTATCACTTAACCATCCTAAGGGGTATGGTTTCTTGTGAGGTGTAGTCAGTAATCCCAACTTCTTTACAATTGCTTCAGAAATTAAATTTACTTGTGAGCCACTATCAAACAAAGTATCAATCTTTTGATGCTGGGAAATAAATCGAATATGGAAAAGTTCATGTCTTTTTCTCTCATTTTCTTCATCATTAATAGATTGTGCAGAATTACTAGTAGATGCTTCAGAATTTTTACCTTTTATACCTGTGGCTGCAATGGTTGCTTCATCTCCCGAGTCCAACCCCAAATCTTTCTGAATAGCTGCAGCAGTCTTCTTCTTCTTGCCCTCGAACTTCTTAGGTCTCAGCTCTGGATGCAGAATCCAACAATTCTCATCATCATGCCCATCCTTCTTACAGTGAATGCATGAAAACTTGCTTTTCTATGCAGTGTTGGCCTTCCTCTCTTTCCATTTCTTTTTTCTGTTCTCCTTATTCTTGCTTGCAATGGGCTTGGATGATCCTCCAACTTCTGGGTTCCCATTCTTTCCTCTAGCTTCTAAATGCGTAGCTTGAACAGATACCTCATCTATACTAGTGGGATTAAACATGAGGATAGTGTGCCTCATGTAGCTGTGTAGACCACCTATGTACTTCAACAGAGTCTCAGGTGAGTCTAATGAAATTCCTAGAATCAAAGCTCTCTTCCTAAATTCTTGGGTGTAACCTTGTACCCTTTGCCCTTTCAATTGGCGAAGAGTTTGCCAACTCATCATGGCTTGCTGCAAGCTAGTGGATAGAACTGCTTTTTTATTGCAAAAACAAATTCACTCCAGACAGAAAGAATCTTACCATGTTTCTTCATGTCAACTTGGGTCCTGCCTTCCCACCATACCAAGGTAGTGCCTCCGAGGCGTAGGCTGGCCAGCTGAATCTTACTCTTGTCTGAGTCGATACTCTGCACTCTGCGATAAACATCAATTTGTTTGATCCAGTTATCCAGCGTCTCTGCATTCAACTCTCCATCATATATTGGTAAATCAAATTTAACATCTAATTTAATCAAAAATGTCTTCTTTTTATGTTCAGGGCTATTAGGAGGTTTGAGAAAGTTTTCTTCTTTCCCTTTGCCTTTTGAGTGGTCATGGAGGAGAGACGCTTCTTCTCCTTTTTCTTGTTTGGAGCCTGATGAATCTTCATCTTTATGTTTTCTAAAGTCCCTGTACATTTCCTCTACCATGGACCTCATGGCCAGGAAACTATCTATAAATTGGGGATCTGGTCCCAAGAGACTTTCTTCTAACATTTTCTTTTGAGGATGGACTCTTCCAATTTCTGGGTTAGTTTCAACCAACTCTCCTTCTACTAATTTAAGCTTTGATCTAGTTAGCATTCAACAACAAAATCTAGCACAAGCTTGCCTAACCTTAAACAACCTAGTTGCTCTGATACCACTTGATCTGAAATCACTCGTGAATGACCTCAGTTAATTAATGAAGGTATTACAGACTTATGTACTACGGGGTGTTTATGTTATTCTATGCAACAGATCGATAAGATTGCGAAATACACAGACATTAAAACAGTAAGAGAACACAGTAAGCAAACACATAAACACAAACAAATTTAATAAGGAGTTCACCCAATCCTCCTGGGCTACGTCTCCTAGTCCAGCCTTCAGTGGTGGCCTTTCTATTGTGTCTTAAAAAGTAGAGTTTTACAACAGTGAGCTCAAATTGAGTCTCACTTAACAGATAATGATCAGTAGGGTTGTACTTGGATCTCCTAAGTCCCTAGAGTACACAGACTCCCCTTACTAAAACTCGACCTCAACTAGTTTCAGTGCTATGAGTCCAATTTGGTACTTAATACCTGACAGGTATATATAGAGGAGTTTCTTGAACCTCTCAAACCTTCTTTGGAGTTCACAGACTCTCGGGCTCT
Source organism: Pinus tabuliformis (assembly GCA_031772625.1). Classification (NCBI taxonomy): domain Eukaryota; kingdom Viridiplantae; phylum Streptophyta; class Pinopsida; order Pinales; family Pinaceae; genus Pinus; species Pinus tabuliformis. Next base: position 1,145,297,825 of record CM062813.1, on the reverse strand, counting down.
CTCTGTCTCTGTCTGCTCAATGCTGCCTTTGCTCTGCAGGTCAGCTCAGCTTCTTTGTTCTCTGCAATTTTTGCTTCTCTCTCTCTTTGCTCTTTTTTTACTGCTCCCCTGCTTTCCATGTCTGTTCGTGGCTTAAATCCAATCTACTCCCTCACTGTTCGTTTCTGCTTCCCGGCTCTCTGGATCTCCTACCTCTGTCTGCTGGAATTCCCCTGCTCTACGTCATCATCACTGTAATGCTTCACAGAGAGGTGGCCACCTGTTTCCTCACGAACTGAGTGTCAGTTCTTTTTGAACGGTCGTTATTTCCATTGCTCCAAGATTGCACGCGAAATTGTTCCCTCTGCCAACTCATCGATCATGCCGGATCTCAAATCTTATCTGCCTCAACCTATTTCCCTGTCGAATCTGATCACCCATCGGATTGCTTCTCCGTCGTTGATCTAGGGCCTCCAGATCCTACGGTCTCCGTCCATATCACGCGAATAAGTAGCATGCCCTTTACCCGCGCAATGATAGTGGTTTTCTCTCTCATCCGCTGGACACGTGTCACCCAGTGTATGGCATCGCGTGGGACTCGGCCGAACCCACTTATCGCCTGAGGTCCTTTCGATATCCTACCGGTTTTAGCGCGAGGCCCGCCTTCTGATAGAATCAACAATTTCCGTGCGATTCTATGCTTTTCCCCATGACCAAGCGCTCGGGGCTTTCCTTCACTGAGGGGGACGCCCTGCAATCAGAAACTACTTTCATTTCTGAATCTGACTTCCCGTTTTGCCAGTGTGCGCCAGCACGTGGTTACCATGGGCCAATGGTCTGCGCACTTTGACCGAGGGTCCTCGTTGCTCCGTGCTGACCACAAATTGCCATTGTTTAGAAGTTATTTCTGATAAGCTCGACATCCATAGCACTTTGAAACTTTGGTAGGAGTTTTACAGAGTTCAGGAAACTGTAAGAGTGTTTGAGGATCCAATTCAGATCATTCCTTCTTCTAAAAAGTTCTAGGTAAAAGTTCTGAGTGATAACATGTGTAATGATGCCATCTTTGCATATCAACAGCAGTTACAAAACCTTGCTACAAAATATTTAGAAATAATTGAAAACTCTCTATTGCAAACCCTTATGATCTCAGATCTCTCTTTTAGAGTCTTCTAGATTGCTCTGATACCATGTTAAATTTCTAATGTCAATCATATTTATTTTCTCACGACAATTTAATTTATCCTTAGTTTATTATTTATTTACCCAAATAATCAATGAATCATCGAAAAATAAAATCACTGGTATCTTTAACTTCTTGAATTAAAAATATGCAGCGGAAATAAACCAGAGAGTTCAATAACACATTGCAAATCTAATTAACCCACAAACAATTCTCCGTCATTTCATTATCTGGAAAATATGGGTTTTTTGACCTATAGAATTACAAAGAAGAATGCAATCTAGAACCTACAACTCGCCTCCCTCAAAATGAATTCGACCCAAGTAAATTGGCCTCAAAGAAATCTACCTCGAGATGAAATTGCTCTAAAGAAATCTACCTCGAGATGAAATTGCTCTAAAGAAATCGGCCTCCAATGATCAAATCTGCCCCCTGCCACTAATGCGCACTGAAAAAACCCCAACAATCCAACAACTCGGTCTCCTCCAAACAAACACGATCTCCTTCCGACAGCTCATCCCTGCAATCTCCTACAACTCGGCGCTCCTAGATTCGCTCAAACCCACTCGCACTTCTTCCTTCTTTGTGCACTTGTCACTGGGCCACTAACACCGTAGAAAGAATCGCTATCTCTCGTCATGACTCGCTCACACACTTATGCTTTTCGTTGTGTCTTCACCTCCATCGCTAGCCTCCATTTATACTCTTCATTGAGTCCAAATCTCTAACCGCACTTGCACTTCTTTCTTCTTTGTGCACTGGTCACTTAGCCACTCACACTGCAGAAAGAATCACTCTCTCTCGTGATGACTTGGTCACACACTTGTGCTCTTCGTTGTGTCTTCGCTTCTATCACTAGTCTCCATTTATACTCTTCATTGAGTCCAAATCTTTAACCCCAATCTCCTCTCCAGAAACTTCTTGAATCTTCCTTCTAGAAGCATCTTGAAGATCAACGGTTGAGATTATTTCTAAGTCACTTAAATAATTAATTTATTTATCCTTATAGTAACCTAATAATCCATAATAATAAATTGATATAGATTATTGTACTTTTCCTAAGTTAAACTTTGGAAAGAAGACATATATCACTAGAAGAGGCAAATAATGTCTTCCACATGCTAAGACACCAAGCAATTGTAGAAGACCTTCCAATGCTACTTACATCAACACATACAACTAGACCCTCTTATCCCTGGCCACTACTTGGAGGCTATCATTGGCTAGTGCATAGGCCCTTTCACAAATATTTACGACTCCAATGAAGAGCCTATTTGTCAGTCCCCTCATTTCTCCTTGGTAAGGAGATCTAATAGGCATTGGGATCTTCTACTTTGTTCAACATTGGGAACTTAGGGTATTTGCACATTATGTTATATCTTCCTTTAGCTAGATGTTCAATGTTTAGCTAGATACTTATTTCGTTTTCTTTTCACATTTCTAGCCCCTTTCACCTACTTTTGTAGGTATTTATTGGACAATAATAAAATCTTATCATATCTTATTCCATGTTATTGTAAAGGGGTTGATCATTTTGATTGCTTGGATTGCTTAACTTCATCTTGCTTGTATTCTTGTTGTACATCTGTTTAGTTAATGTCAATTCAGAATTGATTTAATGACCAATTTTGTCATGCCTATGTCTATGTGTTGTGTGTTCGACTTTTTTTAAGTTTGTTAACCTTACTAGTAGCACCATAATTTATAGGCCATGTATGTTAAGTTGAACTTGCTGTCATTTTTGTTCCGGTTCTACTAATTTTGCTAGTGAATTCCCTTATTTATCAAGTAGGCTAGGCTCCAACGGCTCTCCAGATTAGAGCAAAATCTATCAGTTTGAATGTTATTGGTTAAGAGAACTGGTGGAGATACAGGGATGGTCCTTTGTCACACCTTTTGACCAAATGGAGAGATTCTTTTTCTCCATTAGATCACTTGTACTTTGATTCTTTGGCAATCAGACCCTTGGAAAAGTTGCAGGGAATCTATCTGGGACAAAATGCAATAGGCTTTCTCATGTGCATTGGGATGGGAGCTGGAGCATCTGACAGGACATCACAGAGCAAACTAGAACAAGTTGTTAGATTTTAAAAACCCAAACCCATTGGCTGAAAAATCTAAACTTTTCGTTTAGTAAGACTATACCATTGCAGGTCTTGAATTTAGTTGACCTTGTCCTTAACAGAGTGCTAAATGAAATTAATACTATGCAAATTCCAACCTTATCTTAATCTAGGGACCTTTGCAGCGTGGCCTGTGTAAGTTTTTACAACATCTGATCTTCCACTTTTTTATGGACATCTTTTGCTTCTTAGTAGGAGTTTAAATTTACATTCAGAGTTCAGCGTTCAGTTGGACTGCATATTGTATTTCAAAACACTCCGTTCACCATTTATTTATGCATCTCTTGCATTAATATATACTTAAAAACATTGCTTCCCTGAAATTCTAAGCTAGATAAGAGCTCCAGTGCTGCAAACCTTAGCAGAAGCTCTAATTTGTTTATTGCAAATGAGTATTCTCTGCACACAAACGATGGCTCAAAAGGTAAAATACAGGCCTAAGATCCCAGTGCGGGTCTATGCTTTCCCAATGAGTAAGCAGCCTTTAAGTTGCAAGTCACTCAGTTGATTGACCTTTTAGCATCCTCTCTCTGTCCAGTGCCAACATCACATACATTTATGCATGTTAACTGAATCTGCATGTTATTGTGGTTGGGCCAGGGAAAGGTGCATGTGTACCGGTGCATGGTGTAGATATCCATCCCGACTATGGTGTTCTCCCTTGCAAAATGTAAGCCTGCTGTGATTATGCTAGAAAGTATTCACTCTGGCATCCTCCAATTTGGTTGCACCTTGAATTGTGGGGCTACGTGGAGCTCTTTTTGTTCCATATAACCAACTGCTGCTTTGCCTGGGATTTTTGCATGAGAATGAACGTAACTAAGCTTGTCCTTATTTTCATCATGTGAATCCCATCTTCCACCAAATTTCTTACTAAAGTTCCTATCTTGTAATGTGTTTCAGTTCTCTTCGCGGCAGTTGCAAAAAATAGGATGAAGGAAATGGAGGGCTTCATGAATAGGCAGACTGAAACAAGTGCAGAGATCGCTGGTGAACAAATTGAAGTAGAATTTGCAACAGAAGATGAAAAAAGCACCGGAAGGCATGATGTCCATTTGTAGATTGATCAATTTGTAGTTGTTTTGCGTGTGTTAGTTTTTCAAAACATGCCAAGCAGCAACATTCTAACGATGGGTCCCATTTAATAAAACAAGGCTTACTTTGTATATTTTCCCCAATGTACGAACTTGTGAGGTTGAAAAATGAAACGCATTGTTCCTGTTCTAATGTTTGACTTGTTCAGTATATTTTTTTTTAGACATTCTCAATTGGCAGTGGTCTAGTACTTAATATATCCTTAATTGAGTAATATTTCTAGTTGAGTAATTATTTATTTGGCTTGAGAAGCAACGGAAGGAATCTGTTAGATTTAAATTACCTGACCTGGGTCAAAGTAATTGTTAGAATAATTAAAATAGATAAAGACAATGGAGTCAACCAGCCGTCTCTGCAGCCAAACAAGAAACCGCTTCATTCACTACGGTGGTTAGAAGCCATCATTAGTAGAGATTAGGCACTGATTCTTTATAAATAAAGATGAAAGCAAACCTCTTATATATGGGCTTTGATCAGCGAAGCTCTCTGTATCTTATTTTGTTTAATATGGTATAAGAGCTAGTCCCCTCACTGGATGCCCAGGGTAATGAAGTTCCTGTGAATGCCAATCTTCATAGATAGTAAGTGATAATTCTGTTTTAAGATTTCGTTTTGGTGACACTGTTGCTGAGCATTTGTAATTTGCTGTTCAGTGAGTGTGTCTTTGCGTACAGTGGAAGATGTCTGGGACCTGGGTGAAGTGACTGCTGTGTTGCCTACGCTGCAGTGTTTATAGAAGTGTTAGGCCTGTAGAACCACGTGTTGTGTTTGTTTGCAACAACGTGTAGATCTGGCCATATGTATCTGGATTAGCGGCTTGTCGTGCGATGGCAAGTGCACTGTAGCAGTAGCCATGTCTGTTGGTGGGTGTGTGAATGATCTTGTTGCAGCCAGATGCATGGGTGTGTTAATGTGGATGTGATCCTGCTGTGAACAAGAGGAATTGATACAGGCTTGCTGCTGATTGGTTGTAGATTGGCACCAAACAGATCAAGCTGGAGAGCTGCGTGGCAACATGGCTTGAAGTGAGAAGAATCACTGAAATTGAAAATGACAAAGTCGATGGATCATTTGAAGGTGAGCAGATTGAGAACGCTAGATCTGTGAAGTGAAAAAGTTTGTTGCTCACAGTGGTATTGTGATCATTGTGGTGTAAATGTTGAAAGCTGAATGATAAACAATGTAAATTTATTGGATTTATTATGTGATAAGATGAATCATATTATTCTGAATGTAAACTTTTTTTTCCAAGTTTTGCACTCTAAAAAGATATTTGCACCTCGAAGGATTTGATCCCTCTCAACTCATGATAGATTAGAGTTAAGATGGGTCTATATTGGTTATACTGGTTCTGAATGTGTGTACGCTATGTGTCAACTCCATATTGAGCATGGAAGGAACTACACATCTCCGTCATAGTGAGCAACACACCGTTGACATTTTTTAATGAAGATCCATCTTAACTCTAAAGTTGTCATGTATTGAGAGGGATCAAATCCTTCTAAGTGCAAACCTTTTCTCAAGTTTTGCAATCTAAAAGAAGGTTTGTAACTTGAATGATTTGATCCCTTTCAGCCCACGATAGATTCTAAGTTAAAATGGATAAAGAACTATAGAACTACATGATAATGAGCTATATATATATATATATATATATATGAAGTTGATGTTAAAACATTTTACTTAATGTGCATATTGCAATATTTGGTTCAAGACACACTCATAATTTTTTTTTTAAATGTTGTGTCAAATCCGGTTTGAGCATAAAAGAAATTACACATTTCTCTTACACTGGGTTGTAAAGAGCTCCTTTTAGTTGACACTAAAATATTTGTTTTTTGTTATTAATATTTTTTTTAAATTTCATGTGTCAACTATAGGTTAAGCATGGAAGAAGCATCTCCCTCTCCCTTATATTGGATTGTAGATTTACGATCAAAATAATAATTCAATCTCTTTCTCTCTCTCTCTCATATATATATATATATAATTCTTCCATGTAGTTGACACGTCATTTAAAAATATGTTATCATGTTTATATATATATATATATATATATATATATATATATATATAAACATGATAACATATTTTTAAATGACGTGTCAACTACATGGAAGAATCATACAACTCCTCATATTACATTGCAAAAAGATTTGATTGACATAATAAGAATTCTAAAAGGAGATATATATATGTATATATCATAGAGTAACATTGTAATAGATTTTTTTAATGACATGTGTCAACTAAAAGAAAGAATTGCATAGCTTCTCATATTGCATTGCAAAAAGCTTCTCTTTATACAATAAGGAATCTAAAAAGGGGTTTTGTACTTTGAGGGATTGATCTCTCTCAATTCTCTCAATCCACAAATAGATTCAGGGTTAAAATGGATCTTTTTCCCAATCCACAAATAGATTCAAAGTTAAAATGGATCTTTGTGGGTTCTTTTTCTCTTGAGTATTTATCTCCATATTGAGCACAAAAAAATTACACATCTACACCATAATAAACAACACACGCCATTGAAATGCTCTTTATATATACATCAATTTGGTATGTGTTTTGGTTGTGACTATATATATATATATATATATATATATATATATATATATATTAAAGTGGATAAAATATTTGTTTATTTCGGGCATTGAAATATATTTTTTAAATACAATGTGTCAACTCCATAAGAATTACACATCTTTCTCATCTTGGGATATAGAAATGACTTATAAATCAAAGCACCAATTTTTTATTTTTTTTTCGAGGTCTACTTTATAGATAGGTAAATAAAATCTTTATATCTATGACTGATTTTGAAATATTCATTTTGTAATTTTATTTTATTTTTGGCCAAATGTTGCATGTTAAATCCATATTGAGCAAGGAAAGAATTACACATCAAAGCAATAAGAATTTCCTTACCTTCAATTGCAATATCTATATATATATATATATATATATATATATATATATATAAAGAAGTGGATATTAAAATATTTTATTTACATTGGACATTAAAATATATTTTGTAAATACAACATACCAACTACATACTGTATAAATCAAAGCAATAATTTTTTCTTTTCAAATACTTTATATAAAAATGTTTTACTTGTGTTGAACATTGAAATAGTTTATTTGTGGTTGATATTGAAATATTAATTCTGTAATTTTGTAAAATCTTTTTTTTCCTCAAATTTTACATATTAAATCCATATTGAGTAAGGTGGGAATTACACATCAATGCAATGAGAACTTCTTTACTTTTCATTTCATCAACATTAATATATTTATTATTATTAATATTTTGTGAAAATTTTCATCTCATACCTAATGAAACTCCAAGCTTAAATGGCTTAGGAATATTTATAAATGATGACCTCATTCCAAGAGACTAAGTTGTGTTAAGGAATGAGGTTCAAAAGGTACAGAAAGCCAAAATGAAAGGGAAATGGATAATAATTAGAAATTAAAATGTTCTTATTAGGTATAGATACAAGAAAAATAATAATAATTAAGAATTTGGAACACTAGATCTGTTTTTGGAACTATTGTGACTTTCCATGATGTAAAGGTCTTATGTTAAATTGGATCCTTAGTGAAATTGATATTATTTTTCTATTTGAAACATGGGAGCATGATGACTCTAGGGTGCCTCACATGATGGATTCATCCTGTGGTTAACATGGAACGAGAAGTCTTATAGCAGAGGGATTAGAGGAATACTTTGTTACAAAATAAAATGGTTCTCCTCACATTCAGCTTCATAAGAAGGACCTTATCAATCAGTACATTTGGATATAAATATTTGACATTAACGTTAAGAGGATTTATATTGCAATTTGTTGTTTTTCGCCTATCAAAATCTACCTTTTATAAGAAAAAAATAAATAAATGAAAGATCTCTTAAATTATAATATCTTAGAACAAGATATTTATAATTTAAGGAATGAAAGTAATATCCTCTTGTTATGAGATTTTAATGCTAGACCTTTAAGGTTGTGGTGGTCGCAGCAAGCTTCCTTTCACCTTTTGAACAAAACATGAAGGGGACATGATATATAAAAACACAGAAACTGTAAAACATGAGTTAAAAAGACTTATTGATTCATGATCTGAATGACAGAGAAAAAGACTAACCCAGAACTTGCTTAACTGTACTCTATGTTCAATCTCTGTTATTTTTTATGTTTTCTTCAGAATTAGCATAAGCAGGAATTCCTAAACTGCTCCTGTTTCCCCTGGTTCTTACATCTTGAATATAGCCAAGGAATTCTTAACTGCTCCTTGGTAATATTCATCCACTTTCCCTCTGTCAACATGATGAAGGATTCTTGATTGCCCTGCACCCCCTTGACCCCATTTCACCTGATTCCAGCTTACAAATTGTTCCATGGTTAATTACCTTTCTCTGTAGTCCTCCCTCTATCAAAGAAACCATATCCAGCAGTTCGTCTTCATATACTCCATTAGCCCAATGGACTGAACTTCTCATATTTACACCCCTGCTCTTTTGAATGTCACCATCCAAAAGTCAAACAAACCTTTGTACTTCATAACTAGCCTAATATACCCCAAAACAAAGTTAAATCATAAAGAGAGATCCCTCTCTACATGCAGATTGGCTAGAATCTGCATCTAAAAGATTGGTATGTGGTTACCTCGGCCGTATTCCCTTTTCTCACAACTTTTGGGGAACAACCTAAGTGATAACAGGACAAACTTGGTAGTTTGAGAGATTACCTTTCAACACTTTTTATACGAGATCAATGAAATTGCAATAGTTAGAACTACCTCTGGTACCCTATAAAGTTGACCTTCTAGACTAATAATGACACTATGGGGACAAAACTCATAAACAACATGATGTTTCTACATATAAGGTTGTCCTAAAAGAACATCACAAACTTTGAGTGGGGCTACATCACACAATATCTCATCTTTGAAGGTTGGTGTTGTAGGACATGCAACATTGCAAATTGACACAAATGACTCATCCATGGCTCAACTGACCAATGGTGTATAATTGGGGATGTTGCAGTATTGACCGTTTCTATCTTTTGATTACCTTCGTCGAGATAACGTTCTTCCAACTCCCACTATCAACGATAAAATGTAGTGGGGTTCCCCTCACCCACATCTATGAATGGCATAGGCACTCCCCCTCTTCATGCTCCTCTAGCTTTTGGTTGGATCTTTGCATTTGCAATGGTAGTGTTGGATTGTGTGTTGATGATCCACTTTACTTTATCATGTTCTGAATAGAAATTGGAGCCACAGTCTTTCTTTTTCATTAAACTCCTCCAATAATGATTGTTTTGAACAACATTCATTAGTGTTGTGCCAAGGGATTTTATGGAACTCACACCACTTTCCAGTGTTATTTTTTGAATTTCCATTACCCTTCTTTGCATGTGACTTGGGTTGTTTGTATTGAGGTTCACTCTCCTTACTTTATCCCTTGTTCTATGAGTTTGGGTTGTCTTTTTTAGGCTTCTATTTGTTAGAAAATGTAACTATGTTCGATCTTCAATAATGTACTTGAATCATCATGTAATTTACTTGTTAAAAGAATAAAGAAAAGAATTATTATTATTATTATTATAATTATTATTATTGTGACTTATTAAAACATGGGTTTTATGCTTGGGTCACCTTGTCTTAGGTCAAAGTTCCCATTGAGGACTTCTAGGAGTTATTCTGAGTCCATAGAATTAGTGTACATTCAAAGAGACCCTTCTTGTGCTTTTGAACAATGTAAAAAGGTTAAGTATTGAGTCAACTATGAATTATGTAACCTCCACATCATGTTGGCCTAGAAGAAGATCAAGACAGCCTAAGGACCCTATTCGACCCCACAAGAAGCCTATAAAAGGAAGGCCCTCGAATTCATTTGGAGCATCATTCTATCATCAAGTTCGAAATCTCTTGTAGCTGGGAAGAAGTGCGAAAATATCTTGTTATTGGGTAGAAGTGTGAAGTTCTCTTGTAGCTGGGAAAAGGTGCGAAGTCTATTACTGGGAAGCCAAAGTGAATGCGAGTTTGGGGAAGTCTAAGGAGACAAGGAAAATAAAAAATTTGGTGTCTCTCTCTCTCTCTGTTTTGTGTCTTGGATTGGGAGATCGAAGTCTTCCAATTTTCATTGTTGTCGAAAGCTTCCAGTTGTCGTAAGTTGTTGCATAGTTGAAGTTGTTGGGAAGTGGTCGAAATTCTGGGAGGCAGACTTGATGTGGAGGGAAGGTCTAGTCTTGGTCTATGATGAAGAGTCTTAAATAATACTATGGAAAGGAAGAATTACCTTGACTAGGTTTTCCCCTCGAGGGGGGTTTTGCCTTGGCATGTGCCCACATCTGGTGTCTATTGTTTTATGTGTTGTTGCTTTTGGTAATTTCTTGATGAACTAAAGAAAGAAGATATAAATAATCATAATAATTAGAAACATCACTAGTAATTATCAAGAACAATAAAATATTTACTGCCTTTTTGATTTTCTAACATGGTATCAAAGCTTTGGTGAAGAAGGAAGAAAAAGGCAGTCTCTAGCACCCAATCAAGGTACCATCTCAGGGAAGGAGTGTACTACATTCAAGGAAGATGTCTAACTCAATCAAGGGAGAGAACAAACTTGAAGGAGCCTCTAACTTCAAGTCCTGGAAGAAGAGGATTGACCTAATCCTTGAGAAGAACAAGGTATTGGATTTCGTAAGAAGAAATGTAAAGAAACCTACAAAGGAATCCAGTGACGCCGACAAAGTGAAATACAGGGAATTAGAATTGGTGGCCATGACTCTGATGGTAGAGGGGATAAAGGACAGTCTTGTCCCATTCATAGCTAACATTGATCATGCTCAGGAAATGTATGAACCCTTGTCGAAACTATTTACTATTAAGAACATTGGACAAGTAGCAAGTTTCAAGAATGAGTTAACAACTATGAATATGACTAAAGAAGATATTGTGACAACTTTCTTTGTGAAGATAGCTATACTCAAGGATGATCTCTTGGTCATTGATGAGATTGTTCCAGACAAAGAACATGTGATCACTGCTCTATTAGGATTGCCACCCTCTTGGGGTGCATTTGTTCCAAGTCTCAACAGATGGAAGGTAGCTTCCACCTTTGAATAATTATGGAGCAGTCAAGACGAACTAAGGATCTCTATGGTTACCAATCCTGAAGGAGTATCAAATGCATACATTTTTCATCATAAAGGAAAGAGATCAAAGGGACCAAGAAAGAAAGTTGACATGTCTAAGGTAAAGTGATATCGATGTCATAAGAAGGGTCACTAAAAAAGTGATTGTCTTGAGAATCCAAAGAATAAGAAGAGAGAAAGGCATCAAGCCAACCATGCTATAGAAGGAGACTCAAATAAATTCAAGCCTGAAGAACCAGACATTAGGGACTTACACTATTAAGCCCCTTGCTTGTAGCTTTACATATCTTGTTTTATATGTTTTACAAATTATAGGTTTTTAACAAATTTTGGAAAAGGCATTTTTGTATTGTTTTTATATGTTTGTAGGTATCCCTCAAGATTTGGAGGGAGCCCCCAACAACTCCCAAAGATAAGTATCTCATGTCTTCTCAGTTTTGGGTTCATGTACTCATTTAGTTTTGATTATATTAAATACTAATCACCTTTCTCCCTATATTGTCTTGATTAGGGAAAACATCTGCAAGAAGGAGGATCTCTCAAGACAAGTGATTCTTATTTGGGTGACTCATCTCTGGACAAGTCTGCCCACCCCATTCTTAACTAATTTAATAGAACCCTAGATAGGTTATGGAAAACCATAACCAAAGGGTATGTTATTGTGAATGTTTGAAACCCTAAATTTCTTAGGGATGGTGTGAAATGCTAGTTGAAGTTGTCATGTTTGAGATTTTGGTATGATTGGGAAAACCTAACTTGTTACGGTCGAAATGATAAGGTCTAAAATCCCGAACTTTTGAAGTTTTGGCAATGTTGGGTTTGCAATGTTTCTACATTGAAACCCTAGCTCATTAGGGTTTGGTGGAATGTGTGAGCAGACACTTATATTGTCTTACAAATGATCTCCTTGGTATGTGTGTGTTTGTCTAGTCAAACCCTAGTGTAATCAAGGTGGTTGTGTGTCTAACTTTTATTGGTATTTCTGTAGATGGGTTTGACTAACACATGATAAGAAATGTATTGCATGATGATGCAATCTAGGCATCTATAGATATGTCCCTTTTTGGTTGAAATCCTAGGTTGGTCTAGATCATATGTATTAATGTTGTCCAACATATGATATGCTTATGAATGATTATGATTTCCTAGATATATGTGTTGACCTAGTCTCTGATGGTAATAAGTTTTAGGATTTAGTGGAAGTCCTAGTATGAGAATCTAGGATTATGATATTTGAAAAATCTGGGGTTGTATAGCTAAACCCTAGTGAAGTTGAATTGTCTAGTATGTGTGATATAACAATCTAACTATCTAAATGATTGTTTGAAAATGAAAATCTAGGGTTTTGCAGTTAAATCCTAGTAGTGACATTGTCTAATGTGTGTAATATAACAATCTAAGATCTATGTATTTAATGATTGTTGAGATTGTGAAAATAGAATTCTAAGGTTTTTTGGAGTTGAACCTTAGTCAAAGGAAAATCTCTGAAATATGATGATTTGAGATTTGTGTAAGATTGTTGAGATTGTGAAATTGGAATTCTATGGTTTTGGAGTTAAACCTTAGTCGAAGTAGAAAACTCTGATGAATGTTGACAATATGATAATTTGAGATTTGTGAAATTTGACTCTTGGATGATTTCGATGATTGATGATTGATCAGAAATCTAGGGTTTGCGGGATTGATCAGAAATCTAGGGTTTGCGATTAACCCCAGTTGTAGTTGGTCATGTTATTGATTGATTGATGGTTGTTTGAAATCTAAGGGTTGGAACTAACCCTAGTGAAAGTTGGTTAGGTTAATGGCTAAGTAGTGATTGACTTTGATTGATTCTTTTGTATGAAATCTATGATTTGTATGAATCCCTAGTGAGAAGTCTAACATATGTATTTTGCTAGATGATTTGTAGATCTATATGTGTTTTGAATTGTTTCTAGGGTTTTCTACATGTTGAAGGAAGGTATGTCATACCTTTGGAAGAAACATTGAAACCCTAGATGGAATGAGAAGTGTTCTGAAGTAGTCTAGGGTGTGTGACAAAATTCCCTAGCAAGACATTGAAGAGTATATGTCTCTTGCTTGGGTATTTGATATGTATAAAGATGAAATTCTTCCGTGATTCTGATATGGCTAACATCATGCTTCTATAGATTTGGTTGTACTTGCTATTTAAGTTGTGCAGGTACACAATCTTCAACTTGGTGAAGATGCTTGTTGATGTGATAAGCATGATGAGGTTGATGATAACTCTGATGAAATGGTTGGAAGCCACAAAATATTCTTCGATGTCAAAAAAGAAGAAGTTGATCTCCTGGAGGAAGCATGAATAATAGATATCTCCCCAAGGTTAAGAGGGAGTTGGGATAAAGACGTGCTTCTTGGTTGAGGAGGGCATAGCTTGGTTTTAATTGAAGAATAAATTTCGGAGGATATGTTGTTGCATGAGAAGTAGGAAGGAAAACATATGATTGGGGAATCTTTTGTCAAAGATTCGGTTGATAGTCCTACTATGGAAAGTTGAGAAGCAACATCAAGTTGTCTGAAAGACCCTGGAAGTTTGTATTTGATTGTGTACATGTGAAACTATATTATTGATTGGGGTTGTGTTTGTATATGTGAATCTCTCAAATGATTTGATATCATGTTGATTACCAATCATTTTGATTCGGAGAGATTGGTCATTCTTGATTTGTTGGATCAAGGGGTGTTGAGGCTTTGTGAGTGAAGCATTACCTAGGAAGACATCTGGATGACACTTTGTGTTGATGTCTGAGTCTCGAAGTTGGAAAGGTGTTGTTGGTTATTGAGCTTTGTTTTGGATACACACCTAGATTTTTGGGTTGATGGTTAGCAAGTAATCCTGAGGGTACCTAAAGGGGTTGAAAGCTTGAGTCCATCTTAGTCTCACATGGATAGATTTCCCTAGTCAAGAGTCTAGTCCATGGCATTGCGGTACCTATTCATTCATATTCTATCTAATTTAAGTCCTAATGATGGACCCCCTTTGGGGTTTGAAACGTCGACAGAAGGAACAAAAAACTTTGGATAATCCGGATCATGCCACTGTAAAAAACTACCACAGAAGCCTAAAATCCAATGTACCTAAACTATTGAGTGATTGTTTGGATAGATTTCCCTGGTCAGGAATCTAGTCCATGGCATTGCAGTGCCTAAAGTTATTCATGGTTGATATAGTTTGAGATCTTACATTATATATGTACATTATGAATACCTCCCTAGTTATTAAGAGGGAGTGTTAGAAAATGTAACTATGTTGGTCTTCAATAATGTACTTGAGTCATCATGTAATGTACTTGTCAAAATAATAAAGAAAATAATTATTATTATTATTATTATTATTATTATTAAAGCATGGGTTTCATGCTTGGGTCACCTTGTCTTAGGTCAAAGTCCCCATTGAGAACTTCTAGTAGTTATTCTAAGGCCATAGAGTTAGTGTGCATTCAAGGAGGCCCTTCTTGGTCTTTTGAATCATGTAAAAATGGTAAGTATTGAGTCAAATATGAAGTATGTAACCTCCACACCATGTCATCCTAGAAGAATATCAAGTCGGCCTAAGGACCCTATTCGACCCCATAAGAAGCCTATAAAAGGAAGGTTGTTGAATTCATTTGGAGCATCATTCTATCATCAAATTTGAATTATCTTGTAGCTGGGAAGAAGTGTGAAAATCTCTTGTTGCTGAGAAGAAGTGTGAAGTTCTCTTATAGCTGGGAAAAGGCACGAAGTTTGTTGTTGGGAAGCCAAAGTGAATGCAAGTTTGTGTAATTATAAGGAAACAAGGAAAATTAAAATTTTGGTCTGTGTGTGTGTGTGTGTTTCATGTCCTATATTGGGATATCGAAGTCTTCCAAGTTTCACTATTGTCGGAAGTTGTCAGTTGTTGTAAGTTGTTGCATAGTCAAAGTTTCTAGGAAGAGGCCGAAATTCTGAGAGGATGACTTGGTGTGGAGGCAAGGTTTGGTCTTGGTCTAGGATGAAGAGTCTCAAAGAATACTATTGAAAGGAATAATTATCTTGATTGGGCTTTTCCCTCGAGGGGGTTTTCCCTAGCATGTGCCTACATCTGGTGTCTGTTGTTTTATGTGTTGTTGCTATTGGTAATTTCTTGATGAACTAAAGAAAAAATATATAAAGAATCGTAATAATAAGAAACATCACAAGTAATTATCAAGAACAAGAAAATATTTACTACCTTTCTGATTTTCTAACATTATTGCAGTTTATTTGCATACTAGAACTCTTGCTTATTCCTCTACTTTAGTTTCTACTCCATTTTGAAAGCATATTGATAAGTGGCTCCTAGTGAGATTTGCATGAAATCCATATTTGTTTATATGTAGATGTGTAGGCCACTATGACCCTTGAAAACCAACTGTGGTTTGGAGTTTTTTATACTCAACTTTGAGTGTAAGGTATGAAACATATTGGTGTATGCCAACAGTGTTTAATCTCTTTCTTGTCAAAGGGTTATCCATCTCATGTATTGGTCATCATAGTTCCCTAAAAGATATTATTCCTCCTTAAAACCATCAAAAAAATATTTCTAAGTGGCTCCTGACTTGAATATTACATAGTCTTATTCATTGTGTGTTTCCTAGTAACCCTCCCACAAATTTTGTACATGGGGAAGGGCTTTTAGGAGTGCAAATGTGATATTTTCATTGTCGAAAGAATTTTATATAGAGTAATAGCTATCTAACATATATAACCATTTCTCTAAAGAATCTGCATCTATGTGGCCTTCAAATAATGGGTTTTCAAAGCTAATTCGTACCTTGGAGGGTGTTTCTCCTCTGATATTATTGTCGGTTGAAGGTGCCCTAGTAATTGTTTGAAGCAGTCAAAGGATCTAGGGAAAATTGTTCATCATCTCATTCCTTGGACGTGCGAGTGATTTTTCAAGCAACAATTTGATAAGATCTCCTACTTTTTCATCACTCTTTTCTTCAATTATGGAAGGTCACTTTGGTTGGTAAGAGAAATCATTCTTAAGTGAGATTATCTCGAGACCCAACTCTATGTACCTTAACCTTGTTGAGAGGATGCACCTAGAAACAACAAGGAGAAGATTTCTCTGATACCACTAATTCAAGTTGCACAAGGAATGAAATGAAAGGAATGAAAGGAAAGGGAAAACACACACACATAGAAATATAATAGAGAGTTTATTAATATAGTGAAAACCCAACTTCTATTAATAAATAAAATAGCAAAACATTGTAAAACACAAACTAGCTAGAATGGTGTTATCTATCTTTGATGAGAGATACGTTGTTACATGCATTCACAAAAGCTATCACAAGAGACTGAAAGAATGGCCTTTTAACATAAATAAAGGATGTTAAAGGTCCAAAACATTGACCCTAAAAGATGAAGCACCAAAATGTTTACGAGCCCTAAGATAATTGGTACATCAACTACCAAGGGGTGCAACTTTTGCATACAATATCTATTCGGGGTGTAATGTAGCTCATTTGAAATAATTATCCAAGGAATATAACTTTTGATTTGGTCATGGAATCCCATGGCAACCCCTTTCCCCCTGATTTGTGAAAATTCATTGTTTAGGACCTCAAAATGACCTCAAAAGTTTTGAACCCAAAACCCATAGAAAATTTTCCAAGAAGATAAAGAATCATTGAGTTAGTAGAAGATTTGAATGGTCATCGATATCCACTTTGATCATTCCTTCGCCCACTCACCTACCACCCTGCCCTAAGGAAGAAATGGTCTCCATTGCATCAAGTTCCATCATTGAATGAGGAAAATCTGCTAAATTTGGCTCCTAGTGAGCGACTTGCTTTGGTGAAGAAATTGTCTTGCTTTAACAACCTAGTAGTGTTACAAGGGTTGTTGGTGGATATCCTTTGTCTTGGTGTCCATGACCCAATCCATTGTAGCATATTCAATTCAATCAAGATTGCGCTTTTCAAAGGATATTGCTAAGTTGTGTCTGAAGTGTCCAACAGAGGTGGAAAATATGGTTGAAGCAACTCCACAATAAGTATTAGGTGCAAGCCAAGAAAAGGGGAAATGCTCAGTTCAAAAGTGTTTTCATCCATAGACTTTGTAATTGTGTAAGACTCGTATCAGAGTGTTTTGAGCTTTCAAAGGGGGGTTTTGAAGCATTCTTTTTGTAAATGCAACCACATTATATCACCAACTTGAAACTTGTGTGGAAGCATATGTTGGTCATTTTGCTACTTGTACTTAGCATTAGCTTTCTACATGATATCATGAACTTATTCTTGGTGTTGAATCTATTCAACAAATTTGGTTGTTCTATTTACCTTGACTTGAAATGATATTACCAACTTAATGAGTATTTTCACCTCGAAACAAGAACTCTAGCCCAAAAACCCTCTATTTTTTTGTGTGAAAAACATGAAAAAACACACCAAAATTGAAAATTAGTGATGTTACACCACCCCTTTTTAAAGGTTAAAATTCCAATATTTATAACATTAAAAATAAAAATTATGATCTTTGAAAACTTTAAAATTCCAACAATTTTCAAGCATAGGGTTAAAGTTCGAATAGCATGATTGTGCTAAACCTTAAAATTCTAACATTTTTCAACCATCGAATTGAAACCAAATATCATGAGTATAAAAAAACTTAAGATTTCATTATTTTCAACCATGGCATTATGGATCAAATATCATGACTAGAAAAACTTTAAAAATCAACACCTAGTGTTATACAAGAAAATGACCTCCTCATCAGCTTAGAGGAGAAAGGCAGTCTGGTTGAAGGCATGACCTAATTCATAGGCCTATTTCCCAAGGTAACACACCCCATAAATAGGCAATAAGAGTTATACCGCTCTACATGCACTAGCCAAGGGTGTTAGTCCCTAGGTTAACTTGTTGTTTTGTCTAAAGGGAAGTGTTACCCAAGATTTTTGAGATTATGGAGGTCAAAGAGCAGGTTGACTAATTAACACTCTGCTTTTCACTCAAATGTCAGTCTGAAAAGTAGAAAACATCTACCTCTGACCTAACTAAGGATATTTCCATTCCTAATGGAGTCTCATGGAAAGGGAAAGAGAAATAAAGTGAGGAAACATCCTAGCTTTTGCCTCAATGGAACTCATGAGAGAATTGGTAAGGATGAGCCTCTCATCATCTATATATTGGAGGCTTGGGCATTGTGAAGGAGGCAGAATGGCTATCAAATGATTGTCAAAACTTTGTATGATATATATTTATTTTGTTGCCAAGAGGTTGATAAAGAGAGAGAGAGAAGCTTCAGGACTAGAGGAAGCTTGACCCAGCCATGATCGTTGTAATCATTCTTCTTCAGTCTCATAATATAGATCTGTTGACATGGTGTCTACTTGATGGTGTTGATATTGTGTTTATTTACATGTTGATTCAATATTATAACTTATAAGCAGCTTAGATGCATGATTATTTCATATATTTATGTATTAATGTTTTAATTATCTAATTTTATATGTTGTAGGATTACTCTCTGTCTTGTCTATGTGCAGGTACTGATCTAGGAGCTAGCAGAGGGGTCTTCTGTTTTTCTACATTGGGTTCTCCAACATCACTGCACCAAGGACTGAGGTAATCTATCCTCTTCCACTTTGTTAATCAGACATTGATATAGATATGTATATGCTTATTTGTGACAGCTACAATTAATCTGAAATGGTCTGCCTAGGATCCGGGGAAGATCCTTGAGGGTATTCTAGCCACAACCACTCATGCAATAATCCCTATAGCAAAATTGGCAACTCCACTGGGGACTACACTTAGTTCTCGGTTTTTCCCTTTCAATTTCTTGGATCTCTCTTTCTCTTTGGCCTTTCCCATTCTTCTTGGTTCCCATTCTGACCTCTCAGGATGCTTCACAACCTTTGTTACTATGTATAGCCTTTGATCGGACCCTGAATGAATATGTTTACAGCCTCTACTCCTGTAATGCACCCTAGCTGTGCAAACTAGTGAGTTATAATGTTGCCCAGGCTTGCAGACAGAGTGTTAGTCCTGCCATTAACGCTCTGTAGCCTCTCCTGAAGTGCGTTAGCCAACCATTATCTTGATAAACAACCTGCTCTGTGAATTCTTGGGTTGGGAAGCTGCTTATAGTCTATTTCAAGTATCTACAATTGTGCACTGTGTTTGGTTGCCTATTTCCTGATCATTTTTTCTTTTTAGATAAATGGCTTAAGTGCATTTGGTTTTCTTAAGAAAATGACAAATTTTACTTAAAACTTTTTCTGTTTTAGTTAGTATTTTGGGTTAGTTGTTAGATAGCATTGCAGTTTTGTAGGTTGTGCATGCATTTACTGCAATAAATGAATGGTATTGATTTGATGTATAAATGATTATCTCCCTGTAGAAATAAATTGTTCATCGAATTGAAATTACAAAGCATATTTTCTACATGGTTTTCATCGAGAGTCTCACAAAATGCAATACGTCAACACCCCTTCCAAAGACATTAATGAAGTATAGTTAAAATAAATCTCGTAATAAAAGAAATCAACAACTCTTTTTTGAGTATACACAAAGATTAGTCTAGGCTAGGATCTTGGGCTAGGTAGTGGTGAGTTAACTGCCCAAGATTGTAAAACTGAGACTAGTGTCGTTAAAGAGGGTAACATCTTGTTGCACTCATACTATCTGGGACTGCTCGAGTCAAAGAGGAGTTAAATGGGAGACAACATTGGAGTGTAACAGAAGGTAGCCCACCTTTGATTACATTTCCATTGGGTATTATGTGTATTGGGGATTCCTTCGGGGATATCAAAGTTGAGTCAAGGACTCAGGTATCCTACCCACACAATGTACTGTCTACGATCATGTCCCCCCCGGTAGTGTCTATGATTTGAGGTAACCATAGTGGCCAAAATTTTTTAGGGATGAACATAAGATGACCGGGGTGAGTTGCGCTAGTACCTAAATAGACGAACCTACTCTGTCTTCGGTTTTTGGGAGGGTGCTCATCTTCACGAGAGTACTTGACCCCTTAATCTGAGGTTCAGGCGAAGCTCAAGAGTAATCATAATTGTACATTTGGTAAATTCTCTCTTTTATCCATCGTGATACTAGGTTTCATCTCCAACAAATGGTGGTTATTAGACAAAGTCATATCCCCTGACTGATTGCTGATTGACTTTTGAAGTATTTTTTATTTTTAGGTGTTGGTTTGTTATCACTGAGACTATAATAAAATATCACTATAAATTTTTTGATAAAATATATCGGTCATCATGGCTACATATGACCCTTGTCATCAATCTAGGTGACATCAAGGTCTTCCTCCGCTGAGTCTGGAGGAACAACTAAGCCTTAGTGACCTGGATTTTCCCTCTTCGGGAAATCAGTCTCCAGTGTCTAACACTGAATCACATAACACCTCCCAGGACACTACACTACCTGAGGACTTTTTCACTGAAGGATTTGTACCTCCTTATAATCCTCCCCTCACCGATCCTCTAGGACCAGTGTTGATTCAGGTAGCACCTATACCTACCATGTCTTCAACAGTACCAACATCCAACATCCCCCCTTGTGACTAATGGGTCATGGTATTTTGTGGACAACTTTGGTCCACCATCACTTCCCTCGCCAATAGTCAGTAACACACAACTAATTGGTTACCCTGCTATCTAGACTATGCCAAGTCCGAGCAACCTAGTTACACCTACTATGAGTGGAACCCAGTACATGTCAGTTTCTGCCCCTTTTGTGTTTTCTCCTGGACCTTCGGCTATTGCTCCAAATAGAATTGTTAGCACAAGTCCCTTTAGTAATCCTTTTGGTTGGAACCCTCTGTTAAGTTCAAACCCCCATGCTCAAATGCTAGGGGGCAATGTTCCCAACATGCACATACCAGTCGGGGGCATCACTATTCCCCCTCCGCCTATAGGACAAGTTGGACCATCATTAATCGATTTACCTCCCCCAAGTGGAAATTATTAATGTACCTATGAAAAATCATATGGTTATTGGAATCCCTCAACCCGGTCCCTCTCCATCTATCTAGGCACCCCCTCCTCAACCTCAATTGAGTCAAGGGGCCCCTTTTTATTCTAGGGGCAACCAATCTTTTCCCCCCAGCCTAATATCCCTTCTGGAAAACCGTCGTATATGATTGTTCCTCCACAACAAGGAGGTTATTATCCAGTAAATCCTATGTATCATGTTGGTAACAATATGATGGGTGGACCCCAGGGTCCTTCTAGTCATTCTTCATCACCTTGGACAAACTCGAGGGCACCAAACAATTTGCCTTTTTTGGAAACACTCGATATCCCCGATGTGTGTAAATTGACTAATGACCCCATCTACCATAACTTACATTGGCCCCCAATCCCACACAAAATACATGTCGACATCTTGAATTTTGAAGGGAAACAGGGGGATGATTCGGGTACACACGTCACCACTTACCATTTATGGTGTGTATCGAACTCCATGTTGGTTGACAATATCCGGCTCTAGCTCTTCCCCCGCATGCTTACTGGCAATTCCAACAAGTGGTACATTGAGTTACCATGCACATCAGTTAATACCTTTGTGCCCTGGCAATGAAATTTTTAAATCACTTTCAGCTTCCCATCTGCTACAAAACCGGAACGGAACTTCTTACTACCTTTCACCAAGACACCTCCGCCCGCATCTCTGATCACATTCATGAATGGAGACGTAGGTGGCGGCTAGTCAAGACCCCCATTCTAGATTACCTGTTAGCAAATTGGTTTTGCAAATCTCTTCTTCCCCAAATTTCCAAGGACATTGCCTTAGGTGGTGTTTACAATGAAGACCAATCCATTCGTCTTGCCCATCACCTAGATTTGATTTATTCACAGTCTGGCACACTATACGACATAATCCCCAATGCCCCCCAAACTTCCAATGCTCTCACTACTCAACAACCTGGCATGCATGTGACTCTCTCATTGGCTCTGCCTTTGGGGCTGTTGTAAAACAACTTAGCGAGTATGTTGCTTGGTTGTTTTTCAATACCACTACTTCTACCCAATCGGCTACTCTTCCAACCATTGTGATCAACTTTGTGCAGTCTACACAAAAACCTAGTAAAAAGAACAAGAAGAACAAGAAAAAGACCTATTCTTCTGAAGAGTAGATCGCTATGCAATCGAACCCTAGACAGAAAGCTACTACAAAATCTAACAGCAGAAAGGACAAAGTTGTTAAGTTCCCTTGAAAAATCTTTGCAGAAGACCATATGACACACAAATGTCTGTGTCTCAAAGAATGCATAGACCTTCTTGATCAAAAGGACACTGACTAGACCCCAACGGTCCTACATAACCCTTTCCCTATTCAATAGCAGCAACATATTATTACGAACTCCCCTCAACCCCCATAGGGGGGCAACGACACTTCAAACCATCCTTCCTCTGTTGAAGGATCATCGACCCTCTACAAGTACTTTGAAATGGTTGATCTTCAAACGCGAGCCAAAACTTATGGAGCTCTAGTCACTAATGCTTAGGATGCTACCTCGAGTTCAAATCCACCACCACCTAACGATCTTCATATCGAAAGGCCTATTGTTGATCTTGTAATTATCCCCCCAAAAGGGGCACTTCATTGCACAACCCATAATACTTCTGCATGTGCTTCCCAGAACTACAATATTGTAGAAGATTTGGTGCAAGCACCGTCAGCTATGTCGGCACGCGAAGTATTGCAAACATGTCCAGCACAATGAAAAGATTTACTTTCGGTCATTGGTGGGGTTGACCCTTAGGATTCCATGCTAGAAATATTTGACATTGAGAAATGTAAACCTCACCTTTCCCACCTACTTGTATTTCAGGTGCAGGTTTTTTCAAAAGGAAAAAGTGTCCATAGAATGGTCATTGATGAAGGTGCTTCAACCTGCGTCATGTCTAATTCATGTTGGCTCACCTTGGGTTCTCCAACCCTCTCACTGTCATAGAATTCCCTTAAAGAATTTGATGGCCATACATTCATCCAAAAAGGATACCTTGCAATATACTCCATCACTATGGGTGGGAAAACAATAACGGTAGACATTTAAGTCATAGATCGTCATCTCGACTATAATCTACTTTTGGGCCGCAGTTGGTCTTATGCCATGATTTTCATTGTGTCTTTGGTCTTTCACCTCATCCTCTTTCCATTGGATGGGAGAATAGTCACAGTGGACTAACTGTCCTTCTATACCCTAGATTATTCCCCGTTACCTAGCGACACCATACCCTTAGTGGGTGGCATACCTTACTCTTACGTCAGTGTTGGTGTTGGTCTTTTGAAGGGTTCTTCCCTGATGGGTTAATTTTTCTCCCATTTCCCGAGGTTCTACAGATAGTTTCTATGGTCTCCATTATTCCTCATGACCCAACCAATCCCTGGATCCTCCCAACCCCTTCTGACATTGACTCTTATGGAGAACAAATGTCACAGTCACCAGTCGAATTGGCTTATCAAGTCATTCAATCTGCATCTGATTCTTCTGTCACTTTGGTTATGACCAATGATACCATATCCTCTCCCATAATGGCTCCCTCTAATTATCTCCTCGATGAAGTCCTACCTATGGACAAAGTTATTCGAGATATCTTGTCTTTAGAGGAGAAACCTTGGGAAATCTCTCACCATCGCACTTCTATATTGGATTTCGATGCAACATCTGTAAAAATATTTCCTTTTGAGCCACCTGAGGTTGTTCCATCGATTTATATGACTATCCAAAATCTGGATTCAGAAGGGAACTTGGGCAATCTTTCAAAGACTATGCTCATCGATATCTCAGTCAAAACAAGGATCTTGGAAAACATTCAGATTGAAGCTAACTGCAATCCTGAGGAACTTGCGAGCTTTACCTTCCCTATTAAGGATGTATGTGATGTTTTCCCTTGGTCTTATGAGGAAATGATCGACATAGATCCTTCTATTGATGAGCATGAGATCAAGAAGTTACGAGCATTCTTTTTATGCTATTTTTCATTCTCCTAACCGAAAAACGTCAAGTCTACTTATTTGGGCTCGTTAAACTACTACAAAGAAGATATGAGCATGTTCTTTTTTGGGACTTTTTCTCGCTCTTGAACTGAAAAATCCCCAGGTATTGTGTTCGAGCTCGTAAAACTCCTACGAAGATGATATAAGCACTTTCTTTTTGGGACCTTTTCTCACTCTTGAACTAAAAAAAATCCCTGAGTTATCTTTTTCGAACTCGTAAATTTTTTACGAAAAAGACATGAGCAACTATTTTATCTCTTTTTCCTCGCTCTTTAAACTGAAAAATGAATATCAAGTTTTCTTCATCTGACTTGTCAAATTTTTAAGAAGATCTATTGATTTTTTATTTGTGTGAATCATTAAAATTTCACGAAGAATATCGATTTTACTCTGTCCCCTTGTACTTGTAAAAAAACGAGGAAAACCTCTATTGAGCATAGGTTTATCACTTTATCCGAACTCAATAGAATAACTTATGGAAAAGGAATTGTGTTGGGTCTATTATTAAACCTTTGTCGCACCCGGTTATCAACCATGACAAAGGGACCCCCCTTGGAGTTGCTCTTTAAGATCTTTTCAAACTCTCTAAATATGAAAAGACCACCGAGTTTACCCGTCTGGACTTGTTAAACTTAATTAGATGGGGAAAAATTGGACAACACAGTGACTCAATATCTGTATTCAGAAGGATTTTTTGGTAGCAGTTGTTCCCTTGAACATGGCACTCCCTCAACAAACCTCTTTTGTCAGCCTCTCAAATGAACCTTACCATCCT
Source organism: Pinus tabuliformis (assembly GCA_031772625.1). Classification (NCBI taxonomy): domain Eukaryota; kingdom Viridiplantae; phylum Streptophyta; class Pinopsida; order Pinales; family Pinaceae; genus Pinus; species Pinus tabuliformis. The sequence continues at coordinate 1,145,272,509 of CM062813.1, read as the reverse complement.
ATGAGTTTAGCCTTTATACTCTAATGTTCCTGCATCCCTGTATCCTAACACTCTTTGGTGTTCATGAGTCTATGCTTCCTGGTAAACCTTTGTGTCATGCCTTCTATTGTTCAAGGGATCCACCTATCCTCTGCTTCATGTATCAACCATCGATCATATACTTCCATCATGCCCTCCGTCTATTTGACCCATTGCTCAAAATTTATCTCCAAAACAAATCATTCTTGTCCTGTTTCGTGTCGAATGATGTAGGACACCTTATTGCCTACATTTCAACAAGGATCTTCCTATCAAATTCAACAGTCTATCTAGGAAGCAAATCCAGAAACATATCAGTACCCTGGGACTTGTAAACATTAGTGGAAAGTTACCTTGTGTTTGATTGGGGGTTTTCATCATTGGCCATCCTCGCATTTGTTAACAGTTTTCATTATTGACTGGTAATCAGAAGATTTCTCACATGTTCGACATCAAATCCTTTATTCACATGTGCAGAAATATGTTGTTCAAATAAAGTGGCAACCAAGACCTTGGGTAGAGGCCTGCATCACTCATCCTTGTTTCCTCTCCCAAGCTGCGGATATTGTTTTTAGAGACAACTCATCAGGATGATCATAGTATGACATAGTTCCACATTGTGCTTATCAATGGACATGATCGTCATACCTCTTTTGAGAAATCACTTTGACATAGCTACTGAGCAATGCCCGACTCAGGACGTGTGGTTTGTTTTAGGTTTCCCACAGTCCTAAAGCTCTGATCCTCTCTCTCTTTTTCCAAACAAAATTTATAAAGTATTTCGGCCATTGGCTACGCCTCTGAAATCACACTTTAGGGTGCATCTGTTATACAGGAAAATGACCTCCTCATCAACTCAAAGGAGAAAGACAGTCTGGTTAAAGACATTACGTAATTCACAGGCCTATTTGCCAAGGTAATGCACCCTAGAAACAAGAAAGAAGAGTTATAATTCTCTGTATGTACTAGCCAAGGGCGTTAGTCCCTAGGTTAGCTCGTTGTTTTGCCTAAAGGGTAGCATTACCCAATATTTGTGATATTCTGGAGGCCAAAGAGCAGGTTGACTGACTGACACTCCGCTTTTCACTCAAATTTCAGCCTGAAAAGAAAGAGACATGTACCTCCGACCTAACTAAGGATATTTCCATTCCTAACGAACTTTCATGGAAAGGGAAAGAGCAATAAAGTGAGGAAACATCCTAGCTTTTGCCTCAATGGAACTCATAAGAGAATTAGCAAGGATAAGCCTCTCATCATCTATATATTAGAGGCTTAGGCATTATGAAGGAGGTTGAATGATTGTCAAATGATTGTCGAAACTCTGTATGAGATATAGTTATTTGCTACCAAGAGAGAGAGAGAGAGAGAGAGAGAGAGAGAGAGGAGCTTGAGGACTAGAGGAAGCTTGATCAAACCATAATGGTTGTAATCATTCTTCTTCAGTCCCATAATATAGTTTTTTTGTTGTGTTGTCTACTTGATGGTGTTGATGTCATGTTTATTTACATGCTGATTCAATACTATAACTTATAAGTAGCTTATATGCATGATTGTTTCATATCTTTATGTATTAATGTTTTAATTATGAAAGTTTATATATTGTAGGATTACTCTTCGTCTTGTCTATGTGTAGGTACTGATCTAGGAGCTAGCAGAGGGGTCTTCCGCTTTGCTACATTGGGTTCTCCGGCAACACTCACCAAGGACTGAGCTAATCTCTCCTCTTCCTCTTTGTTAATCATACATTGATATAGATATGTATATGCTTCTTTGTGATGGCTGCAGTTAATCTGAAATGGTTTGCCTAGGATGCCAAGAAGATCCTTGAGGGTATTCCAACCACAACCACCCGTGCAATAATCCCTATAACACCTAGATCAAAGAGTAATTATACTGAGAGAATTTTTTTTAAAGGATAAAAGTTTAGCTCATTTCAGATCTTAGCCTAAGACAACTTGATACTTTCAAGGGGACACTAAAATTGCAATAACTTTTAACTATGGTTTATAAAATCATCATTATTGTGCACACTAGCGTAGATCCATCTTAAATATAGATTTACAAAGTTCTGAGAGGGATCAAGTTCAAAGTTAAGATGGATCTAAGCTAGTACCCATTCGTTCCAATAATGAATTTCCTTAAGCCTTTAAATAGGCTTCATCATTAAAAATATCATAAGCAAAATCATAGGTTGTCAATATTTGGAGCCCAAAAACTGCCAATGGTAAATTATTAATTTTATTTTATTTTATTTGACGGAGTCAAAATGTTTGGGTCTACATTAAATCTCTTCCAGAGTAGCCTAGAGAGAGCCTATTGGTGCAAAAATCATGAAAAGTACCTTTTGAAAAAATATGCACATAAACAAAAAAAAAGAAGAAGATTTTTTAAAGTTATTTAGACATGCGCGCGCGCATGTATAATCACTTTCTATTTTCTTTTAATTTGAATATATATATATATATATATATATATATATATATATATATATATATATATATATGTATGTATAACAAAATTGGAAAAAATAAAAATATATTTAACTAATAAAAATAAAAAATTCAACTGATGTATTAAAAACAAACATAAATAATTAAAAAACGTGTGTATATATATAATTAAAAGGAAAAAAATAAAACACAAAGCATATGATAGAAAACAGTGCATGAGGGGCAATGTTATACCATAATATCACATTTTTTAAATTATATATATATATATATAGAACCGTGGCCGATTAGCGGAAGAAGAGAAGAATGAGACCGTCGGAGGCCGTAGGGTTCGATCCAGGGCAAACTAGGCCGATGGCCTAGGATGCTGCAGACCGGAAAGCAGTAGGATGACAAGGACTTGATAGTACGGGGTGGGGCAGCTGGCTGATCCACCGAGGCAGAGGACGCTTAAGCCGGTTTAGGAAGGGACAGCTGGGCTTTCATACAGTAGTTTTTTCTCGGAACGGTTTCGCTCTATCTCAAACAGGGTTTGTCTTTGTTGGTATATCCATTTTGGAGAGCTAGCGGTTGACGTTCCCAGGCGGTTTCAGGAAAGAGCAGCAGGTAACGGGCCGCTAGCGGTGTCAGTATTACTCGTTTTTTATTGCAGTTTATAACCATGGTGAAACCTAGAGAGGCAGTTGACCTAGACCCTGCACCGGAAGACATCCTGTCGGTTTGGGGAAAGGAGGTTAATGCCCAGAATATTGTCAAGTTTTTCGGGCCAGTTGGCAGTCATGCACCTGCTGATTTCACTGTGGAAGGTTCGTGGAGTAACAAAGCTTCAAAAGGTCTGTTGGAGGAAAGCTTGGAGCTGGCTGGTTTGCACAACAAAGGAGGAAGGGACTCCACAGATTCAGGCTTTCTGGAGAAGGACTACCAGCTGAAGGAGAAACCCTTCGGCACTCATGTAAGTAAGAACAAAATTCCCTCAAATGCGTTCTGTCTATCTGGAGGGCTTGAGGATATCATAAACTTCAAAGCAAACCAGGGAGTCTGGAGGTCTGTGGGTGGAGGTATAAAGCCCGGAAGTATAGTGACGGAAGGGAGCGGTCAGCAGGCGGTTACCAGGCATCTTATATCAAAAGGAAAACCCAAGCCCAGCTTGGGAGCAGGAGGGAGTAACACGGTTTCCGGCGAGTTTTCGAAGGCTGGGAAGGAAGGACAAAATCTAGTTATTGGCTGGGAGGAAGGGTTTTTAGGTTTTGGCACAGGCAGAAAGGAAGTTTACGACGGCGGCCTCCAGGAAAATATCTCTGATAAGGACGGAAAAACCCTAGCAGATAGTGAGACTGATCCTCAGGTGGTTTTGGACGAGGCGGTCCCAAAATCTCTAGCCAGGGAGGAAGAATCCGGGCAAGAGAGGGCTGGGGGAAAACGGAAAAAGGAGAAACCACTTAAGAAGAAAAAGATCGAAGGAAATCTGGTCCTAGGCATGGACGTTCAGGTCGAGGATGCGTTGGAAGTGGCGGAATGTACGCTAGTGGGTAGAGCTAGAGGAAGGGTTTCCTCTGGCAAATTCTTGAACCAGTGGGCGGAGCAACAGTGGAAGGAGACCCCGGTAAAATCCTTTAGAATTGCAGCGCTTGTGAAGGGTTGGTTCATGGTCAGATTTGAAAACAAGGAAGCGGCGGATTGGGTTGCAGGGAGAAATTGGGCCTTCGGGAATCGTCCAGTCATGTTCAAAAGGTGGTCGCCCCTATTTGATGCAAACAGGGAGAAGGTAGATGAGTTTCCGGTTTGGGTCAGGGCACCCGGCCTGCCTCCTTTCCTGTGGGTAGAATCTGTCTTTAGATCCATTGGGAACCTACTGGGCACCTTCCTGGAAGCAGACATGTCTTTCCTTCACACCCACGAAAGAGCCATGGCCAGAATATTAGTCCGTTTAAATCCAAAAGAAGGGCTGGCGGAATCCATAAATCTGCAGTATAAAGAATATGTTTTCGAGCAACCATTGGATTATGAACATCTTCCTTTTAGATGTCACAGGTGCCATGAATATGGGCATCTGGCAAGGGACTGTCCGCTGGGTAACCGCAGAAGGAGGACTCAGAAAAAAGGTGAGCCGCGGGAGAAGGAAGCGAGGAAAGTCAAGGATATTTCAGCTGAGGATCATCCAGAGGAGAACATTATGGAAGAGACCCAACCCCAGAAGGAAACCCTTGATAGCCAGGTCGGAGAGGAACCGCCAGAAGAAAATGTGATCCAGCGCAGCCCGGAGAAAATAATCATCGAGACTACAAATGAAGCTGCAGACATCTCTGTTGAAGACCCAAACGGTATGCATCTAGACTCAAGTAATACATCTTTACTTTCAGATCCTAAAGATGATTGCTTGAAAGCTGGATCCCCTCTAAAAAATTGTTGCATTGATGATCCTTTAAATATTGAAAACCTTACTGCTGCTATCCCTTCCATTGACCTGAACCGTGAAGATGATTCCCATAATAGATTGAGTCCTGTTTTTTCTTCTCCGGTGTGCCATTATAACCTAAGATCTCTCGACAAAAAACATGGCAGAAAGCTCGAAATCCCTGATCCGGTTGGTGGGTTAGGCCCAACATCGTCTCAGGTCTTCAAAAGGAAGGCCAGAGGCAGAAAATCAAACTTGTCAAAAGCTCAGGTTAAAGCGAAGTTTGATGTGGCTGACGGAAAACAAATGTCTATCCCTGGGGCGCTTAGAGCAGCAAATCCCCTTGAAAATGTTTTAAAATGATCTTTCTATCTTGGAATTGCAGGGGTTTAGCCAGTAAACCCAAAAAACTGGCCCTGAAGGAGTTAATTTCGCGTTACAATCCGGATATCATCTTTCTCCAAGAGACCCTTGGCAGAAGTTCTGAGGTGGAATTTTCTCTTAGGACCTCTCTCCCTGGATGGGTTTTCTTTGCTATAGATGCTGTGGGACATTCGGGCGGTTTGGCTATTGGAGTTAGGGAAGGAAGGATGCAGATTAACAATCATTGGGGAATGGCTCATGTGCTCGGTATAGAGATCCATTCTCCTGAGTTTGGTTTTCCCCTTCTGATCATAAATATCTATGGGCCATGCCAGGGAAGGGAATCCTTTTGGAATGACCTTTTGTCCAAATCTCTTCTGAAAGACAGGAATTTGATTATAGGAGGAGATCTTAACTTTTCACTGGGGAATGCGGAAGCTTGGGGTCCCTCAGCCAGGGAAGATCCACTTTCGGATTTCTTTTCAAATGCCCTCCTCTCTCACAACCTGATAGATGTAAATCTAATCAAAGCAAAACCTACCTGGAGGAATAGAAGAGCAGGGGTGGAGAGAGTGGCAAAGAGATTGGACCGTTTCCTCATTTGTGAAGATCTGGCATCCAGAATTCCAATGTTCAGGCAATGGGTGGGCGAAGGGGGGAATTCAGATCATTTCCCCATCCTAATGGAATTATCAAAACCCCCCAAAAAGCCAGCGGCCCCTTTCAAATTCAATGCTTCCTGGTTGCAAGAGGAATCCTTCAATAAGCTTTTCAGGGACACTTGGAGACATCCGGGCAGAACTTCCTTGGAGAACAAAGGAGCCCTTTTTATGGAAAACTTAAAAAGACTCAAAAAAGCTACCATGGAATGGGCAAAAGATAGAAAGCAAAAGCAGAATGAGGAACTCTCCAAAATTGATGTTGAACTGCGGGCTTTGGAGGAACCTGAGGCAGATGGGTATGCTACTCAGGAGTCAAAAGAAAAAATTCTGATGCTTGAGAAACGCAGAGGAAAGCTCCTATTAGACAGAGAAGAGGAATGGAGGCTAAAAAGCAGGGCGATCTGGTTAAGAGCTGGGGACGAAAATACAAAATTTTTCCATAATTATGCAAAAGGACGGAAAAATGCAAACACAATATGGAAGCTAAAGGATCTAGAGGGCAGAGAAGCTACCTCTTTTGAGGCTCTATCAAATATGGGAAAGACTCACTTTCAGAATCTGTTTACTGAACAAGGAGGGATAACATTAGCAGAAGTAATCAGAACAGCTCAATGTTTTCCCCGTTTTGTGGAGGAGGAGGAAGCAGAAGACTTAATCAGAGAAGTGTCTAAGGAGGAAGTGGAAAGCATTGTAAAATCAATGGCAAAAGATAAAAGCCCGGGTCCGGACGGGTGGACTATTGAGCTTTTCCACCATTTTTTTGAATCGATTGGAGCAGAACTAACAGAGGTGGTGGAAGAATCGAGGAGGAAAGGCGAGATATATTCTCCTTTTAATGCAACTTTTATAGCTCTTATTCCAAAAAAGGAGGACCCGGACTCTTTTGAAGATTTCAGGCCTATTTCGCTGTGCAACTGTGTTTATAAGATCATTGCAAAAATTATAGCTGTCCGCCTAAAACCGATCCTGTCAAAATGCATATCAAGTGAACAGTTTGGATTCTTAGACGGTCGACAAATCCATGAAGCCATAGGGGTGGCTCAGGAGACAATTCACAACTTGAGACAATCAAATAAGAAAGGGGCTGTGATTAAAATTGATTTATCCAAAGCATATGACAGGATCAGCTGGACATATCTCAGGATGTTGTTGACCCATCTGGGGTTCAATCTGGAGTTTATAAATTGGATTATGGGATGTGTAACCAGTGTAAGTTTTGCAGTCCTAATTAATGGGGCTTCTTCACAATTTTTCAAAGGACAAAGGGGACTGAGACAGGGATGCCCTCTATCGCCATTGCTTTTTCTCCTAGTGGCAGAGGGTCTAAGTAGACTGATCTTGGAAGCCAGAAGAACAGGTTTGGTTAGAGGTTTGGAAGTTGCTGTAAATATGTTCATTACTCACCTCCTTTTTGTAGATGATATTTTATTATTTACAAATGGGAGCTTGAATGAAATTAAAGAACTAAAAAGCATTCTTGATCTGTTCATGAAAGCCACAGGGATGCAAATAAACCTCAGGAAGTCTCAGTTAATAATGGAAGGTTTCAATAGACATGAAAAGATCCAGATCTCATCTATTCTGCCCTTTGAGGTCTATAATATGGAGAGTCCTTTTAAGTACTTGGGTTTCTGGCTGAAGCCAAATGCATACAATAAGCAGGACTGGAACTGGCTGGTGGCCAAAATAGAAGCAAAAATCACTCATTGGAGTTACAAGTGGCTATCTAGGGCTGGCAGGCTGACCCTAGTGAACTCAGTACTGCAAGCCATGCCAGTGTTCTGGGCAGCCTTGACTTGGATTCCAAAAGGGATTCTTCACAAGATAAAAAAGATCTGCAGTAGATTCTTATGGTCAGGGTCAAAGGAGGACTCTGTTCTTCCCTGGGTTGCTTGGGAGAAAATTGCAAAGCCAAAAGATTGGGGAGGATGGGGAATAAAAAATCTTTATGATTTCAGTGTCTCCCTGGCAGCCAAATCCGGATGGAGGATCATCAGTTCTGAGAATTTGTGGACAAGAGTGGTGAAGAGAAAGTACATAGATCCTGTTCCTCTGGAAGAATGGATCCGTAACCCAAATAAGAAAGGAAGGAATGTTTCAGTGGTTTGGAAAGCCACTACTGAGGCATTTAAAATCATAGAACAAGGATTGGCATGGCAGGTAGGAAACGGAGAAAATTTGAGGATAGGCAGGGATCCTTGGGTGGGTTGCAATGAAATGTTTGCTTTGTCCCCAGGACTGATCAGACACTTGGAATCAAAGGGCATCATATTTTTAAATCAAATAGAGAAAATAGGTCAGTCCACTATATGGGGGCAAGCATGGAAATCTGGAGAAGAATTAGAGCTTAGACCCCTTTGGTGGAATGAGTGGCAGGTTTTCATCCAGGAACTTACCAGATCCAATGTAAGATTAAAGGATAGACCAGAAATTTTGGTATGGGCCCATGCAGACTCAGGAGCCTACTCCCCAAAGGCCGGTTATAAGTTCTTAATGTCGAAAAAAGGATGGGAAGAACCAGAATGGTGGTCAAAATCTCTGCTGAAATTAAAATGTCCAAAAAAAGCTAGATTATTCTTTTGGTGTGTGTTAAAAAAGAGAATTCCAACATGGGATATCCTCCAATCTAGATATAAACAAGGACCTGGAAGATGTCCCTTATGTATAGCTGACTCGGAGACTATCACTCATCTATTTCTAGTTTGTCCATTTGTAAAAAAGGTTTGGGAAGAGGTGCAAAAGTTATTAAAGAAACAATTAAGCTGGGAAGGGGAAAACTTATCTGTGGCATGGGAAAATTGGTGGAGACTTAGCTCAGAAGGGAATATGAGAAACCTTCCGCCCATCATCTGCTGGGGGGTTTGGATAGCAAGAAACAGAAGCATTTTTACTGACAGATCTCCCTCAGCTGAATCTATTGCTATCCAGAGTACAGCCATACTGTCCAGCATCCCTGAACCAGAGGAGTCAAGAAAATCGACTCAGAGCAGGGAAGAACAAATCAGAGCTGGGATCCCTTGGGCCTACTTTGATGGGGCTTCTCAGAATAACGCAGCTGGGGTAGGGATAATCATCCACTTAAATAATTCACACTCTTTAAAAGCCTCCGTGGGCCTTGGAACTGGATCAAACAATTTCGCTGAACTTTCTGCATTAAAATTTCTTTTATGTTGGCTTATCCACAGAAATATCTTCACTGTTCAGATATTTGGGGACTCTTTGAATGTTGTGAAATGGGTAAATGGTAAAAGTAGATGTCATAATTACTTGTTGAGACCGATATTAGAAGAGATCCTCAATTTAAAACTCTCTTTTAATGTGTTTTCAATTGAACATATCTACAGGGACCGAAATGAAGAAGCGGACAGGCTTTCTAAAGATGGTCTACAGCAAGCTATGGGCGTTTGGAAATTAACTGAGCAAGTTCATGAACAGATCCGGGTGTCGGATCATCCTCCTTATGCTTAAATCCCAAATTTCCTGCTGTTTAGAGTTATTTTTGGTACTTTCAATATTGTATATAGCTGTTGTGGAAAACGTTTGATACAGACTTTGTTACGGGACAGTTTAATTTTTGTTTGCCTATGCGTTTATACAGGATATCTTGTTTTCCTTTTTGTGGGTTGTTTTCCTCTATGAGGAGACCCACGAATGGAAACTTGACCTGTGAAAGCGCGTCTCTGCTGGTCTTTTTGAAAAAAGGACTGTGTTTTGTGATCTGCCGGAATGGTGAATGAACTGTTCGGACTCAGGGGAACAGTGCCTTGTTTTTCTCAGATTGTACAGAGGAGACAGTTTACTTCTCTGGGGCTGCTGTGGTGTTCATCCCTACAGCATACTGAATGCTTTGCATCTGCTTGTAACTTTTTATCTATCTTATATAAAAAGTTCGTTTTTTTTCTTTGGATATATATATATATATATATTCAAGTTTATGTGTTTTTTAATTAAGTTTTATTTATTTGATTATTTTTTTTATAATTTTATTTATTTAATATTTATTTTATTTTATAATTTTTAAAATTAAAATTTCTATTTTATATATTTTTAAAAGTATGTTAATGGTTTTTTATTTTTTATTTTTATTTTTTAATTTAATTTTTTCAAAATATTTTATTATTATTTTTATTTAAGGTTTTATTTTGATATTTTTGAATTTTTAAAAGTGTTTTTTTTAATTGTTTTTTAGTTTGGTAAGATATTATATATATATATATATATATATATATATATATATATATATATATATATATATATATATATATATATATATGAATGAAATACATAGTAATTGGTTTTTTTGGCTAGGAAGTGAGAAAATGACTCTCACTCTCATTAGGATTTTGTGCCTCTGTGCAGTTTGACGCTTTGGGCTCAATCCATTATTGGAGACTATGGCGGCCTAGGGCTTTTGGGCATCAAGATATTCATAAAAAACAATCACATAAGTGGTCAGAGGATGACTTCTTTGGCGGAGACATAGGTGGAAATATGGCATATTGATCCCATGGTTTCCCCTGAAACAGGGGAGATTGATTTTATGGATGCATCCCACTTGGCGGAAAGAAAAAAAAGACTATAAATGGCCTACATTTTGTTTCTCAGATTTTCGAGCCCATAGAAGTAGTTGTTTTTTATCTGACGTGGCTGATGCGAGATGAAGGAGTTGTATTTATATAGGCATTCCACTCTCCAGGTTTTTTTCCTTTGTTATAGTTTATATTTTTGGGTCCCTCAAGTGGGACTACTCTAAGTAGTGGAGAAATATGATCATATGGTGTGTCTAGTGCAACATTGCGAGGGGGTTCATTTTCAATTAAACGCTATCTTGATTTGGGGGTTTTCACTTATGAACTCATCCTCAAATTTAATTTTTTCCTCTATCGGACACCCCTGTGGGGCTACGGTTATGGCTTTGAAATATGTTGTCCTCCTCAACCTCTAGTGTCAGGGAGAACTCAGTTCGTCTCTTATCGACTATCAAAGGACACAAAAGATCTCCCCTTGCTTACAGCGGTCATTGTTTTGGATGCATCTGCACTACTGAAGGAAGGAGAATATGGCTCTAGTCGGGCTACAAATCCACAATAAAGGGAATATTATTTTCACTGGAAGGAGCCTGACATTCCTTTATCACGGGAAGAACATTTTCTCTTCTAGATTTGCATAAAAAGATTGCAGGGGAAGTCAACCCTATTTTGGACAAATGCTTTACATACCATTTATAAGTTGAAATAGAGTATAATGAACATGTGGTTTATTCCAGTAAAGAAACAATGCCTCATTTTTAGAGGGAGGATACTCTAGAATTGCCTTTGATTCAAATATGCTATTTCCAAGAATCAACCATTTTACTACATTTTTGGTTCTGTGCATGAGCTCTCGGAGCCAAAACACAAAATGGCTTAGCCTCCTACATGGATGCAGAAAAAGGAAATATTCCAATTTTAGCGGTTCGTAGGAAGGCTAATATACCTTCAAACCTTATCCAAATGTCTCCTACCCCCTACATTGTGGACAAATTGGAACAATCACATGCAATGGAGACTAAAAACGTTGTCAGGCCAAGAGGTAACTCCTCAAATGTAATTGTATTATTCATTTAGCCTGTCTATTATTATATACAAGGGAGTGACCATTCAGTTTCATCTCCCGATGACTCTCCATTTCCTCTATTATTTATTTACACTTATTTACATTCTTTCACGCAATCCCTATGATTAGGTGTCAACATTCCCCCCCTTAGTTTGAAGGGATGTTGGTGAGTCCAAGCAACGTTCTGAATCTTTCAAGCTTTTATCTTCCAAGCGCTTTGGTGAATATGTCTGCAATCTGCGCATTAGTGGAACAATGGCGAAGATGGATTGTTTTGGCCTCAACATGATGTCGAATCAGATGATATTTTGTATTGATGTGCTTCGTTCGATCATGGAACTTTGGGTTCTTGGCCAACTTTATTACCGAGGTATTGTCAATCATGAGTGGAGTCAATTGTACTTGTTTTACTTGCAAATCTTCCAAAATTTTCCTGAGCCACACAATTTCTTTTGTTTCCTCAGTTGTTGCCACATATTCTGCCTCTGTTGTGGAATCTGTTGGAACTAATTGTTTGCGTGATCTCCAGGAGATAGCTCCTGATCCAAGACTCATAGCATAACCCGAAGTAGATACCCTAGTTTCTTTGTCTCCATCGAAGTCTGAATCAGAGTATGCAATCAAGCTGAAGTCGTCCACCTGTGTATACTTGAATCCAAAGTCTTGAGTCCCTTCAAGTACTTTAGAAATCTTCAGAAGGAAAGAGTTCAACCAACTCACAAAAAGATAGAAAATAAAGATAAACGCCTTAGAATTCAACCTCTTTGAGGGGGAAACATCCTTTACATTACACAAATGAATAATTCTTCCATGATAAAAATGACAAGACATCCTTTATGTTGGAAATAATACTGAGAGGGTGGTGGGGGTGAATCAGTATTAGAAATTCAATAACTTTTCATTTCCATAATCAGACTTATATACACTACTTCAGTTAAGGGAACACGTGTGTACACGCAACTATGTTTAAGGCAACTAGCGTATATCTAGAAAACTTATGATTCAGTTAATTCATCATATGTTGATCTTTAATCAATGCATCAGTACTTCATTATCCATATAAATAGTAACCAGGTGTATTAAAAATAGAACAGATCATCACACATAAGAAACACACATGAACAAAAATATTTAAGGTGGAAACCCATTGCAGGACAAAAACCACCTACTGCTGTCTTCTTTTTAATATAAGAGAAACCTATTTACAATCTTGTACTGGTGCAGACTCATACCAGTATGCAGGCACTCACCTGCAGAAGGCTACAACCTTCTCTCGTTCTCCAGCTTATACTGGATGGGAGATATAACCCCCTAGCTCTTGTACTAGCCGATATATTTAGGTGCCAGCCTACAGAAGGCTACAACCCTCTCCCATTTTCCAGCTACTACTGGAAGGGAGCTCCAACCCCCTAGCTCTTGTACTAGACGATATGTTTACTAGTATGTATGCGCTAGCCTCCTGAAGGCTCCAACCTTCACTCTTCCTCCAGGGATCATGTTTCATAAATTTTCAGACTGGATACTCCTGGAACACAACACCATAATATGAAGGCCGTGTTTCATCCAATTTTCATACTGGACCCATCAACAACATTGAAGCTCAAAAACAATCACCACTATAATACAACCATTGCATTAACCAATCATTAAATACTCAATCGTTAATCTCTGAATCACCCAACAACTGAATCACTGAAGCCCTGTCATCAAAACACAGTCACCAGAACACAGAGCAAAACCCAGAACTCTTCAAAAACCACTAGAATCAACTGCAAATCAGATATCATATTTCATAATGTATACACTACTCCGATGAACCGAATCAGCGTGTATACACACTTTTACCAAAGCAAACCCTCGCACAGATATGCAAATACTAACTTAAAAACTTCATGGCTATTTCAGAATTCAGCCAATACCCATATCATAACATTGGCAGAATAAAACATGTGTCAGTATTCAGATCTAGTCTATCCATGATCAAACCACATAATGATAATTCATTCCAAGCCTTAAGATCCCGATCCATCATTCATCATCATCCACATAGGTGCATCCTTAGTTCAGATCAAGCAAATCATCACAAACCCATAACCTGCACACTAGATCTCACACTTCATCAGATATTCAATACTTGCACACCTGGCCTAATGATCTTCTCCTCCTTTTCTAGTTTTAGGCCTTTCTCAATACCATGGACCAAAACCACTTAGGACCAATACCTTGGACAAAATACCTAGGGTCAATATCTTGGACCAGATACCTTGGACCAATACTATGGATCAAAATACCATGGACCAAATACCTTGGACCAAAACTTAGTTTTCCAAGATATACGTGCTTTTCTTTCTATGAAAGTGTGTGTGTACATTATACACTCCTTTTGGTCTGTTAACTCGTGTGTATATGCTCCTTTGTCATGGTTAACCTTCATATACATCTCATTATTCATTCTTTGTATTCTGATCATTAATTCTTTGCTATTGACCCGATGCACCATGATCTGTCATCTGAGTGAGTTTCCATCAAGGACAACACCTGTATCATAATGCCAACAATCTCCCCCTTTGGACTTGATGGCAACAACAACACCAAGTCACTCTCCCCCTTTGACATCAAGGGCAAAGGGCGGACCAAGATATTCTCTCCCTTTGATATACATTATGTTGTCCATACTCCCCTTGAGTACATGCTGAAATATATGATTGAGCTCCTCTGTACATGCTGAGATGCACTAAACCGTCCATGCTCCCCCTGAGCATATGCAGAGTCTGCAAAAATACTTTTCAAAAGAATAACATGACTCTATACATACATCACCAATGACCTTCCTATCACTAATGACTCATACATCCATCTCCCAACCAAGTGGGGATATACCAAATGTTTATACATAACTGAAATAGAAATTATTACATCATCCTTCCCATGCATAGTGGGGTTACAAATTACATCATATGACTCATGGGTCTTTAAAAGATATACATGACATTTAGACCTAAGACCTAAACAAGACTATGATAGTCATCAACTACTATCATACACCATATATGATCTACACCATAAGCATCTGTCAACAACATCTAGACCTGTAGCCTGCAATACCATTCTCTTGGCCAACCAACAATAGTATGCCACTTAAGTGATCATCCATGAATCTGATCTGAATACCAACAATGTGACCCAAGTAGCAAGATGTATCATTTAGCCACATAAGCATCATCACCAAAGACTTCTACCCATAATGCCAACAATACATTATTCAAAGCATATGCTCCCCCTGAACCTGTTCCATCTGTTCACTGTTAGATATGATCATGCATATATCAGCAAGAAGTATCAAGGCATCATCATCAATCAAATATACATCAAGTTAATTTGTGAGGATCAAAATCACTTCTAAATAACATCTTATGAGTATCAGCACATTTCCACACATCATCAGCAGATTGTAACCATCATCAAACAGAGCAAATAATTGACTGAACCATATCAGACCCTTTTTCTTGAGTTTGTCCTTCTGCTTTTCAACATATACGTGACTGTGTATCTTCGAACTTGCATATATACGCGACTTGTCTCCATGAAACTTGCGTATGAGATTTAGAACACTAAAGTTTCACACTTTCAGCTCCCTCTGAGTCTGTCATGTCTGTATACTCTGCTATGCCACATCTTTCTGACTGTACTTCCTTTTTCTTCCATATCTTTGAGTGTGATGATGTTTTCTCCCTTTGGTATGGTGGCCGAATTTTGCTCATGCATTCCTTTGCTATATGTCCAAACTTGTTACAAGCATAACATCTCATATGTTTCATATTCCTTCTATAGTAGTCAATGGCTTTGTGACCAAACATATTGCAAGAAAAACAATATCCCTTAAAGTACTTGGAACGTGATGATATTTCTGTGTGATGATCTTGCACCATTCTACTTCTGCATCTTGCTGCAACATGTCCAAGATTATGACATACATAACACTCAACATTATTCATCTGAGAAAATAACCGACTATCACTTCCACAGTTTGGAGTAAAAGATTTTCTTTGAAGGATTTCTTTCCTTGGTTGTTGATGGGGTTGACCTCTTATCTCCTTGTTGTAAATTTCAGGTTTTGCATTAGAGTTCCTTGCCTCACCCTGTGAGCTAGATTCACATTTAACAGATTCATAAAAACCAAGACCAGTTTTGATAGCAGGAGATCTTTGACTACTAAGAATATCATCCAAAATCTTAGTATTGTCTTGAAATTGTAACAGTTTATCTTTTTCTTCTACTTTACTTTTTAAGATATTTACCTCAACCTTATGTTGTTCTTCCTTTTCCAGATGTTGCTTCTTCAATATTTCTTTAGCCTTTCTTCCTTCTTCCACGTGTTGCCTTAATTTGAGAATCTCATTTTCTTGTTCTTTATCTACTTGAGGTATTTCTCCATTCTGCTTATTTTTTAATGATATCACTTCATCTTGCAGCATTTGACGTACTTTGAAGGCACACTCCAACTGAGCTTTTAGTCTGGTAACTTCTTCTTTGAGGGCACACTCCCTTTTATTAAATAGATCTTGTTGATCTATGATTTTATCTGATGCTTCATTTGCTTGTTCATCTTGAGGTGATTTGGAATCTAAATCCTTGCTTCCATCTAATGGCCAATTGTCTCTCCTGCTGTCACCGTTCCTTTGAGTTGTGTTCTTATTCTGAGGTGCTTTCTTCTTTAGCTTCTTTCCCATTGTTTTTGCGGATCTCCTTCAAGCGATCAAGCTTCTACCAAAGGACCTGCTATGATACCAATTGTTGGAAATAATACTGGGGGGGGGGTGAATTAGTATTAGTAAGTCAATAAATTTTCATTTCCATAATCAAATTTATATACGCTAATTTAGTTAACGAAACACATGTGTACACGCAATTATGTTTAAGGCAACTAACATATATCCAACAAACTTATGATTTAGTTAATTCATCATACGTTGATCTTTAATCAGTGCATCAATACTTCATTATAAACAGTAACCAGGTGCAGTAAAAATAGAACATATCATCACACATAAGAAACACACATGAACACCAAGATTTAAGGTGGAAAGCTAATGCAAGACAAAAACCACCTACTGATGTCTTCTTTTTAATATAGGAAAAACCTGTTTACAATCTTGTACTTGTGTAGACTCAAACCAGTATGTAGGCACCCACCTGCAGAAGGCTACAACCTTCTCTCGTTCTCAAGCTTCTACTGGAAGGGAGCTACAACCCCCTGGCTCTTGTACTAGCCGATATATTTACTAGCACATAGGCATCGGTCTACAGAAGGCTACAACCCTCTCTCATTTTCTAGCTGCTACTGGAAGGGAGCTCCAACCCCCTGGCTCTTATACTAGCCGATATGTTACCAGTATGTAGGTGCCACCCTACTGAAGGCTCCAACCTTCATTCTTCCTCCAGGGACCACGTTTCATAAATTTTCAGACTAGATACTCCTGGAACACAACACCATAATCTGAAGGCCACGTTTCATCCAATTTTCATACTGGACCCATCAACAACATTGAAGCTCAAAAAAAATCACCACTACAATACAACCATTACATTAACCAATCATTAAATACTCAATCATCAATCTCTGAATCACCCAACAACTGAATCACTGAAGCCCTGTCATCAAAACACAGTCACCAGAACACAGAGCAGAACCCAGAACTCTGCAACAACCACTAGAATCAACTGCAAATTTAGATATCATATTTCATAATGTATACTCTACTCTGATGAACCGAACCAGCATGTATACACGCTTTTACCAAAGCGAACCCGCATACAGATCTACAAATAATAACTTAAAAGTTTCACAGCTATTTCAGAATTCAGTCATACCCAGATCATAACATTTGCAGAATAAATCATGCGTCAGTATTCAGATCTAGTTTATCCTTGATCAAACCACATAATGATAATACATTACAAGCCTTAAGATCCTGATCCATCATTCATCATCATCCACATAGGTGCATCCTTAGTTTAGATCAAGAAAAGCATCACAAACCCATAACCTACATACTGGATCTCACACTTCATCAGATATTCAATACTTGTACACCTGGCCTAATGATCTTCTCCTCCTTTTATACTTTTAGGCCTTTCTCCATACCATGGAACAAAACCACTTAGGACCAATACCTTGGACCAAATACCTAGCGTCAAAACCTCATACTAGATACCTTGGACCAATACCATGGATCAAAATACCATGGACCAAATACCTTGGACCAAATACCTTGAACCAAAGCTTAGTTTTTCAAGATATACGTGCTTTTCTTTCTGTGAAAGTGTGTGTGTATGTTATACGCTCCTTTGTCACAGTTTGTTGGGTGTGGAGCCTGATTATCTTTTGCATTCAAAGGTTGCAGCCGGATGTATACCCCAGGAAGATTGTACACCCCTCCACCCCTTGCGGGGGTAAATCCCCCCTGGTTGGGGGGGCCGGGGGCCAGCGGTCCCCCAGCGGGGGTTCAGGGGCAGTACCCCCGAAGCCAAAAATAGATGTAAATTGCCTTGTAAAAGTCTAGTAATTTCTAGTAAATATGGGCCATTCATTAGGCGAATGATCTGATGGTAGAAGTTATGTTTAATTTAGGGTTCTTTTCCCTAGAAGGCAACCCCTCACTATATATGAAGGAATTGTATTGCGTCTATGTAGATCTGTATTCTGAGTGAGAAAGAGAGAGGAGATTGAGAGCGAAGAGGGTGTTACAGCGGATCTACTGTAGGTTGTATCTCTTCAGTTTGATGGATAATATAAAAGGAAGGACTGGTTGTTTCTCCGTGGACGTAGCGCAAATTGGGTGAACCACGTATATCTGTGTCTCTCTTGTTTTATGAGTTTTTTGTGTTTATATTTCTGCAATATTTTTATGTGTTCCATTGCTCCGTAATATATAAGTTTCAAACAACTGGTATCAGAGCCGAAAGTCTATTTGGCTAAAAACTCGTAGGAGAGAAGGGTTCCTAGTTTGAGTGGGAGAAATGGCGGAAGATGGTAGGTTCAGGGTCGAGAAATTTAACAGCCAAAACTTCTCGCCGTGGAAGATGCAGATGGAAGATTATTTGTATCAAAAATATATGTACCTACCATTGGGCATAAAAACAAAGATGCCGATGGGTATGACAGATGAAGAATGGAACCTTCTTGACAGAAACGCACTTGGAACAATACGGTTGTGCCTAGCGGCATTGGTAGCGTTTAATATTTCAAAGGAAATGACAACACAGGGTTTAATGTCGGCATTGGCCAAACTATATGAAAAACCCTCTACCTCAAATAAGGTATTTCTTATGAAGCGTTTATTTAATATGAAGATGTCAGAAGGTGGATCTGTTGTAGACCATTTAAATGATTTTAGTACAGTTACAAGTCAGTTAAGTTCTGTAGGGTAAGTTTTGATGATGAAGTTAGGGCTCTGTCATTTCTGTGATCATTGCCACAAAGTTGGAATGGCTTAGTTATGGCCATTAGTAACTTTGTCTCTGGATTTAGTACTTTAAAGTTTGATGATGTTGTCGGTGCAATCCTTAGCGAGGAAATGCGACGGAAAAGCTTCGGTGAGACATCAGGTAATGCTTGACTGCAGAGACTAAGGGAAGAAAAATGGAAAGAGGAAAGAGCCCAGGATATCGCAGTAAGTCAAGAAAAGGAAGATCCAAGTCTAGATCGGGGTTAGTGTGCTGGAAATGCGAGAAGAAAGTACACCTGAAGAAAGACTGCAAGTCTTGGAAGGGAAAAGAAGGAGACGCGCAGCAAGAAAACAATCATGAAGCGAATGTAACAGGTGATGTGTTGCAATATGCTTTGATTCTTTCATTAGAAAATATTATTGATGCTTGGGTGGTAGATTCAAGGGCCTCATTCCATGCCACACCTGATAGGAAACATTTATCATGATTATGTTCAAGGAGATTTTGGACAGGTTCGATTGGGTAATGATAAACCCTGTAAAATAGTTGGAATGGGTACAATTTTCATAAAACAGCAAAATGGAAATCAGTGGCCTTTGAAGGAGGTAAGGCATGTTCTAGATCTGAAGAAAAACCTTATTTCAATAGGGCAGTTGAGAGGTGAAGGTTGCATAAGTACTTTCACAGATAAAACCTGGAAGGTCACTAAACGATCCTTGGTAATAGCGAAAGGAGGAAAGGTTGGTACATTGTATTTATGCAATGCTATTTCTAATTCTGTTAATGCTTTAACCTCTACAGGAGAAGATACGGCATTGTGGAATCATAGGCTCGGGCACATGAGTGAGAAGGGGATGCAGATTCTTCACTCAAGAAATTTGTTGCCGGGTTTGAAGCATGCTGATTTAAAATTATGTAAGAATTTTGTTTATGGAAAACAGAAGAGAGTCATATTCCTTAGAGTTGGGAAATAAAAGAACAACGAAAAATTAGAGCTTGTGCATACAGATGTATGGGGACTTTCTCAGGTATCATCTCTTGGTGGCTTTCGTTATTATATTACCTTTATTGATGATGCAACCAGAAAAACCTGGATTTATTGTATTCGAAATAAATCTGATGTATTTGATACTTTCAAGAAATGGAAAGCTTTGGTTGAAAATGAGACAGGGAAAAGGTTGAAGTGTCTCAGATCAGATAATGGAGGTGAATATTGCAACAAAGAGTTTGATAGGTACTGTTCAGAGAATGGAATTCGCAGAGAGAAGACAGTTCCAGGAACACCACAAGAAAATGGTGTGTCAGAAAGGATGAACAGGAAAATCATGGAGCATGCAAGGTGCATGAGATTGCATGCAGGATTGCCTTTACAATTTTGGGCAGATGCTGTAGATACTGTTGTTTATCTAATAAAAAGAGGGCCTTCAAGTTCCTTGGATGGTGGTATTCCAGAGGAGGCATGGACAGGTAAAAAGGTAAACTACTCATTTTTAAAGACTTTTGGTTGTGAAGCCTTTGTCCACATTAATAAAGAAAATAGAACAAAGCTTGAGGCAAAATCAAAGAAATGTACCTTTATTGGATATGGTGTTAATGATTTTGGTTATCGCTTATATGATTATGAAAATGAAAAAATCATTAGGAGTAGAGATGTAATATTCAATGAAAAGGTCTTGTATAAGAATCAGTTGCAGGAAAAAGAAATAGGAAAAAGAAAACAAGGAATACACAGTTCTTAATGAGATTGCTGAAAAAGTAAAGGTGCCTGAAAATAATAATAATCAACAACCGCAACAACAACAACCACCACAACAGCGACAGGCACCCCAAACACCTGAAAGTGGTGTTAGAAGATCTACCAGGATAAGTAGACCCCCTGAATGATACTCTCCTTCATTATATTATTTATTATTGACTGATTCTAGTGAACCTGAATGTTATGAAGAAGCAATGCAGGTTGAAAGCAGGAAGAAGTGGGAGCTAGCCATGGAAGAATAGATGGACTCCTTAATGCATAACCAGACTTGGGACTTAGTCAGGTTGCCTGTAGGTAAAATAGCATTGCAGAATAAATGGGTTTACAGGCTGAAGCAAGAAGATGGAGGAAAACAGAGGTACAAAGCTAGACTTGTGGTGAAGGGGTTTTCACATAAGAAAGGTATTGATTTTGATGAAATATTTTCTCCTGTTGTTAAAATGACTTCAATCAGAACTATTCTAAGTCTAGTAGTTGCTAAAGATTTACATCTTGAGCAGTTAGATGTAAAGACAACCTTTCTCCATGGGGATTTGGAGGAAGAGATATATATGCAAAAGCCACAAGGATATGAGGTGAAAGGGAAGGAGAAACTAGTGTGCAGGTTGAAGAAGATCTTGTATGGCTTAAAACAAGCTCCAAGGCAATGGTATCTAAAATTTGACAAACTTATTTCTGAACAAGGTTATACTAGATGTCACTCTGATCATTGTGTCTATCTGAAAAAGCAAAATGATGGCAGCTATATTATATTTTTATTGTATGTAGATGACATGCTTGTTGCAGGGTCTAACATGCAGGAAATAAATGTGCTCAAAAGAAAATTGGCAAATTCATTTGCAGTGAAGGATTTGGGAGCTGCAAAACAAATCCTTGGTATGAGAATAACTAGAGACAGGAAAAATCACAAATGAACATTGTCTCAGAATGAGTACATACAAAAGGTGTTGAAAAGATTTAATATGCATAATGCAAAACCAGTTAGTACACCTTTTTCCAGCCATTTCAAACTTAGTAAGGAAATGTGCCCAAATACCCAAGAAGACATGGATTATATGTCTAAAGTTCCATACGCATCAGCGATTGGAAGCTTAATGTATGCAATGGTCTGCACAAGGCCTGATATTGCACATGTAGTGGGAGTTGTAAGCGGGTACATGAACAATCCAGGAAAGGAACATTGGATGGCAGTGAAATGGATTCTCAGATATTTGAAAGGTACCACAAATCAAGCATTATGCTTTGGTGGTTCAAACATTACTCTACAAGGAAATGTTGATGCAGATATGGTAGGTGATAGAGATAACAGGAGGAGCACTAAAGGATATGTATTTACTGTAGATGGAATAGCTGTCAGTTGGGTTTCAAAAATCCAAAGTGTTGTTTCACTTTCAACAACAGAAGTAGAGTATGTTGCTGCTACAAAGGCTAGTAAAGAAATGATTTGGTTACAAAGATTTCTGGATGAATTGGGTAAGAAGCAAGAGTTGGGTAGGTTATACAGTGACAGCCAGAGTGCCATACATCTTGCAAAGAACTCTGCATTTCATTCCAAGACTAAACATATACAACTCAAGTACCATTTCATACGGTCAGCATTGGAAGATGGATAGTTGAAGCTAGAAAAGATACACACTAGCCAGAAACCTGCAAATATGCTAACAAAAGTTGTAACTAGGGAGAAACTGAGAATCTGCTCATTTTCAATTGGCCTTCAAGTATGATGAAGAAGATGAGAAACAGCCAAGTCCAAAGTGGAGTCATTGTCTTGCAAATGAAGCAGCGGTGGAGTTGCTATAATCAGTGTCCAAGTGGGAGATTGTTGGGTGTGGAGCCTGATTATCTTTTGTATTCAAAGGTTTCATCCGGATGTATACCCCAAGAAGACTGTACACCCCTCCACATGGAGGGGACTTTTCCCCCTCGCGGGGGTAAATCCCCCCCTGTTTGGGGGTTCGGGGGCAGTGCCCCCGAAGCCAAAAATAGATTTAAAATTGCCTTGTAAAAGTCTAGTAATTTCTAGTAAATCTGGGCCGTTCATCAGGCGGATGATCTGATGGTAGAAGTTATGTTTAATTTAGGGTTTTTTGCCCTAGAAGGCAACCCCTCACTATATATGAGGGAATTGTATTGCGTCTATGTAGATTTGTATTCTGAGTGAGAAAGAGAGAGGAGATTGAGAGCGAAGAGGGTGTTATAGCGGATTTGCTGTAGGTTGTATCTCTTCAGTTTGCTTGATAATATAAAAGGAAGGACTGGTTGTTTCTCCATGGATGTAGCCCAAACTGGGTGAACCACATATATCTGTGTCTCTCTTGTTTTATGTGTTTTTTGTGTTTATATTTCAGCAATATTTTTATGTGTTCCATTGCTCCGTAATATATATTTTTCAAGCACGGTTAACTTGCATATACATCTCTTTATTCATTCTTTGTGGTTTGATCATTAATTCTTTGCTATTGACCTGCTGCACTATGATCTGTCATCTAAGTGAGTTGCCATCAAGGCAACACTTGTATCATAATGCCAACACTTCATATATATAGGAGTCTAAGAGGTCATAATAAATCAGAGCCGACATAACAATAATATGTAAGGGCACAATAATAACAGTAGTGGGCTTCTATGGGGAAAAATAATAACAATATGGGGACTACATGGGCACAAAAATATAATAAAGGGGTTGTACTAATAACAATAAGGGGTTACACTAGTAGTCTAGGGACCTAACATGCCCCTCTCCTTCAAAAAGTGTTGTCCTCAATGCTTGAGTAGTTCTTGATTGATCCGAATTGGATCCATGAAGATTATTACAGAGCCATGGCTGTATCAAAATAGGAGAGACTTCGAATTATGAGCATAGAGTGACCAGGAAGACCTCTGGACAATGGCAGTTTACAGCCAGTGAGGAACGACAAGGACCTCGGTCAAAGCACACTGACTGAGTCCCATGGAGACCGTGCAGGAGGCAAAACGAGCACTTGGGAAGCCCAAATTAGGAAACAGAGGGCATTTCTGATGCACGACTGGGAAAACCCCTTCGAGAAGGAAAGGCCCCGAAGCGCTCAGTCGCATGGAAGTTGAGAAAACCATGGGGAAAGTGCTATGGCTAAAGGTGAGAGGAACGCTCCAAAATCGACAGTATATCAGGGACACCCTTGGGTAGAAAGCGGATTTGAAGAAAAGTGAGCGATTCCATTCAACGCCCGACGCGTGGTAGGTGGATGAGAGAGAAAACCGCCGCTCATCGCATGCTAATAGTTAAGAAATTCAACTGCGTGAAATGAGTGAATGTCGTAGGATCTGGGGTCTTCGAATCTGACGGTGGAGATTGCACCTGATGAAAAAACCAGATTTGACAAGGAATTAAGCCGAGGCATAAAGAAGTTTGACATCTAATTTGACCACTAAGTTGGTGGATGACTCATTCCATAGTGTAACTGAAAAAAACCGAACCGACGAGGAAGAGCTTGCACAGTACGCAAGAGGACAAGTGGCCACTCCCTGTGAGCGGTTGGTGAAGATGCAGAGACAAGGAACTCCAAGCGAGCTGCAGCAGGCGATCCGACGGGGGTGGAAGAGGAAGCGAGCATTCGTGAGATAGAGTGGCTTTAAGCCATGAACACACAGAGAAAAGAACAACAGAGAGGAGAATGGAGACCGAGAAAGCGAGAGCAAAAGAAGGGACAGTAAAGCAAGAAACAGAAAGACAGAGAGCTGAGCTGACCTGCAGCACAAGGCAACATTGAGCAATCCTTGAGAGGATATGTCGAGAAATGAGCACCACACTGGGCTCCTTCCATTGAAGACCAGAGTAGTCAAGAGCTGGTAAGGAAAAGAGTCTATGCACTCTAGTGGCTTGGGGAATCCAAGGACCACCCTGCTAAGCAATTCTGTTTCAGGAGACTCAGATCGAGCTCCTCATTGTAAATCTATGCTTTAAAGACACAATAATAGAAGGCCACCACTGAAATCGAGACCGGAGACGTAGCCCTGGAGGATAGTGTGAACTCATTATTAATTTCTTGTGTTCTTGTATTTGCTTACTGTGTTTCTCTTGTTGTTTTCCGTATTTCCATTGTCTGTGTATTTTGCAATCTGATCGATCTGTTGCCTAAAATGACATAGACACACACACCAGCACATGAATCTATAATACCTTCATTCAATAAATCTTTAAATGAGATCACTCAAGGGTGGTTTTACAGATCAAGTGGTATCAGAGCTTTAGGCTGTTAAGGTTAGACAAGTTTGTGTTGGTTTAGTTGTTGAATGTTGTTGGAAATAATACTGAGAGGGGTGGTGAATCAGTATTATCTAATTCTTTTTCAATATATTTATACTTTGAATTATTGTATGTCAGTACCATAAAATAATGAGCATGAAAAAGAAAAAAAGATAGTCACACCAAAGAACACCAGATATAAGGTGGAAACCCAATGTGGGTGAAAACCACCTGCTGCAATATGTCTCTATCTTCTTTCAATTAGAAACTCCTTTTACAATGATTTTGTATTGGTGCAGTCCTTTACCAGTACGCAGGCTGCAACCTGCAGAGAGCTACAACTCTCTCTCCTGGAAGGGAGTTACAACCCCCTACTTCTTTTCTTTCAAGGACCACTTTTCATAAATTTTCAGACTGGATCCATGAACATCAATCAATCATCAAGTATATCTGCATCAAACAATCTCCTTTTCCCAATTAGCACTGAATCAAGTAAAAAATTCTCTGACAGCTCTAACCAGAACACAGTAACAGTAACCACACACCAAATTCTGAACCCAGAATACTGCAGCAATAGACAGAGGCAGCTAGATCATAATTTAAAGATATACGCTACATGAACAACCTGAAACCTGCGTGCAGATCTATAAAGGATAATTCCTTCTTTCAAATATTCAGACACTAATTAACCCAGATTGTCAGATTTATAGATCAAGCATGCGCCTCATATAACATATCAAAATCATACAAAGATACTATTATTCCAGCATAAATATTATGACCCATCAATAGAACTTATCCTTCTTTATGCGCTAAGGTTCCTCCTTCATTCAGATTCAGATCTGCACCATAACCTAATCACAAATATTTCAGATCTATCACTTATTAAATATTCAATTCATTCGATGATACTTTGCCAAATGATCTTCTTCCTCTTATATATTCTTAGGCCTTCCACAATAACATGGTCCAAAACCATAGGATAAAAAAACTGTTGGACTAATACCATGAACCAACCATGAAAGTGTGTGAGATCAACACTTTTTGATGCAATACCACGAACCAAAACCATAGGATCAAAAACTATCGGACTAATAACATGAACCAACCATGAAAGTGCGTGAGATCAACACTTTTGGATGCAATAACATGGACCAAAACCATAGCATCAAAAACTGTCAGACTAATACCATGAGCCAACCATGAAAGTGCATGAACTTTTCTCTTCATGAAAGGAACTTTTCTCTGCATGAAAGTGCATGAACTTTTCTCTACATGAAATAAAATTTTCTCTGCATAAAAGTGCGTGAACTTTTCTCTACATGAAATAAACTTTTCTCTGCATAAAAGTGCGTGAACTTTTCTCTACATGAAATAAAATTTTCTCTGCATAAAAGTGCATGAACTTTTCTCTACATGAAATAAACTTTTCTCTGCATAAAAGTGCGTGAAATTTTCTCTACATGAAATAAACTTTTCTCTGCATAAAAGTGCATGAACTTTTCTCTACATGAAATAAACTTTTCTCTGCATAAAAGTGCGTGAACTTTTCTCTACATGAAAGAAACCTTTATCTTCATGAAAGTGTGTGAACTTTGCTGCACTATAATTTATCATCTGAGATGAGTGGGCTGCCATCAAGTACAACATATGTATCATAATGCCAACAATCTCCCCCTTTGGACTTGATGGCAACAACAACCAATCACTCTCCCCCTTTGACATCAAGGGCAAAGGGAAAACCAAGATAATCTCTTTCCTAGAGAAACATTCTGCTGCCCATACTCCCCCTGAGTATCTGCTGAAATCTCTGAAAGAGCTCCCCCTTTGTATATGCCAAGGTGTACCACTCTGTCCATGCTTCCTCTGAGTACATGCTGAAGTCTCTGCTCTACTGAAGTGTGTTGTTCATGCTCCCCCTGACTATAAGCAAGGTCAATAACTGATAGCAGCAGCATCTGACAATCACCATAAATGACCATGAAAGAGATAGAGACATATTGCAGCAATATTCCTTCTATCCTTCCTCCATAATGCCAACAATGCATTATATGCTCCCCCTGAACTTGTGCCATTCGATCTTTGACCAATCCGCAACTCAGCAAATGTACGCATATACCCCAGATGAACCTTGCGTACAACCAACAATCAGAAGAGAGTCAACAACAAGATGATGCATCAACAACCCCCAGCTTTTTCCTGAGGTATTCAAAGGTCTCCCTGGGCAATGGTTTGGTGAGTATATCAACAACTTGTTCCTTAGAAGGAACATACTCCAACTTGACCTTTTGTTCAAGCACTTGTTCTCGGAGAAAGTGATATTTGATTGGTATGTGCTTGGTCTTTGAATGCATGACTGGGTTCTTTGAAATGCTGATTGCACTTGTATTATCACATAAGATGGATATAGGTGGTGTACAAGTGATTTGAAAATATTGCAAGGTCTGCATCATCCAAAGGAGTTGAGTGCAACAAGATGCAGCAGCCACATATTCCGCTTCAGCTGTAGACAAAGCAATTGAACTCTGTTTCTTGCTGAACCAAGATACTAATCGGGAACCCATAAAGAATGCACCACCACTTGTGCTCTTCCTGTCATCCACACTTCCGGCCCAATCTGCATCTGTATAAGCATGAAGTGTGAGATTTGTATCTCTAGGATACCATAAGCCATAGTTTTGAGTCCCTTGAAGATATTTGAAGATTCTCTTCACTACCTGAAGATGAGTTTCCTTTGGATTTGCCTGAAATCTTCCAACTATTCCCACTGCATGCATGATGTCTGGTCGAGTACCTATCAAATAAAGTAGACTTCCAATCATAGATATGTAAGTTGGTTGATGCACTGCTGCTGATTCATCATTTGCACTGAGGTTACATCCTGCGACCATGGGTGTACATACTGGTTTTGCTTCTTCCATACCATATTTCTTCAAAATCTGCTTGAGATACTTGGTTTGAGACAAGAAGATCCCTCCTTCATTTTGTTGGATTTGCAAACCAAGAAAATATGTCTATTCTCCAAGCAAGGACATTTCGAATTCTTTTTGCATCACCAAGGCAAAGCTTTGACTCATAGATTCTTCATTGCTGCCAAATATAATGTCATCTACATACACAACAAGTATCAGCAATTTGTCATTTTGAATTTTTAGATAAAGATTGCTATCTGCTGATCCTTTTGAAAAACCTTGTTGATGAAGATATTTGTCCAAACAATAGTACCAAGCCCTTGGAGCTTGTTTAAGACCATAGAGAGCGTTTTTCAATCTGCATACAAGATTTGGATCATTTCCAAGAATGAAACCATCTAGCTACTCAATGTATACTTCTTCTTCTAAGTCTCCATTCAGAAAGGTTGATTTCACGTCCATTTGAAATAATTTGAACTTTTGAAAGCTTGAGAGAGCAAGGAACATTCGGATGGCCTCAAGTCTTGCAACAGGAGCAAAAGTTTCTTCAAAATCTATTCCTTCTTGCTGCGCATACCCTTTACAATCAAGTCTGGCCTTGTTTCTAATTACTTCCCCATTTTCATTCAACTTATTTTTGAAGACCCATTTTGTCCCTATAACATTCTTATCCTTTGGTCTAGGAACAAACTCCCAAGTGTTTTTCTTTTCGATCTGCTCAAGTTCTTCATCCATTGCTTTGACCCAACATTCATCTTTGCATGCCTCTTTTACATTTTGTGGTTCAGTGGATGAGAGTAATGCCAAATAGCTTGAAGCTTCTGCAATTGTTCTTCTTGTTTGTACACCTGCTTCTTTTTGCCCCAAAATCTGAGATTCTGGATGATTCTTCTGAACGTACCTGGATGGAGTCTTCTCTTCTACCCTTATCTGTTCCTTTGGTGCTTCTTGAGGTTCTTCTTCTTCATCATTCTGTCTTTGAGGGTAGTCTTCATCTTCTTCGATATTTTCATGATTTACTTGCCTAGGAATGTATCCTTTTTCATCAACCACTACATCAATGCTGTCAACAATTCTTCCAAGTCTTTTATTGTAGCACTTATATGCTTTGCTGTGTGGAGAATAACCAAGAAGAATGCCTTCATCTGCTCTAGGTTCAAGTTTGCCAAGTTGCTCATCAGTATTCTTAATATAGCATTTTCTCCCAAAGATTTTGAAGTGTTTTACCGAAGGAGTCTCACCATACTAGAGTTCATGAGGAGTTTGAGTGTTGTTCACTCGGACATTTGTTTTATTGAGAATAACAACCGCAACATATGCAGCTTCACCCCAGCAAGTTGCGGGAGTTCCGGACTCATCAAGCATAGCACGGGCCATTTGTTGGACTGTTCTGTTCATCCTTTCCACCACTCCATTTTGCTGAGGAGTTCTAGCTGTAGAGAATTCCCTTCTTATCCCATGTTCTTCATAGAAATCAAAAAATTCATTTGAGGTAAACTCCCCACCTCTGTCGGACCTGAGGCACTTAATTTTGTAACCTGATTCATTTTCAACCAAGGCTTTGAAGGATTTGAATTTTTCGAATGCTTCATCTTTGTGCTTCAAAAGTCCTAACCAAACAAACCTGGAGAAATCGTCAATGAATAATATCAAGTATTCTTCTCCTCGAGGTGACCTCGTCCTGAAAGGACCACATACATCTGTATGGACTAGTTCAAGAGGCCTGCTGGCTGATCCTTCCTTCTTCGGGAAGTTGGTTCTGGTTTGCTTACCAAACTGACATGATTTGCATATAGTGCTGTCTGGAATTTTGATATCTGGAAGACCACGAACTGCCTGATATTTGCATGCCTTCCTTATTTGTGAAAAGCTTAGATGCGCCAACCTCTGGTGCCATAACCAATGTTCATCATCCTTGCTCAAATAGCATTGTTGTTGTCCTTCTTCAAATATGTATAGATTATTTGGAGTTCTTCTACCTTTGATCACTGCTTTCCCTGTATCAAGATCACGAACGCTACATCCATTTGATCGAAATATTACCTCAGTTCCTTGATCGCACATCTGACTGACACTCAGAAGGTTATGCTTCAAGCCATCAACATACAAAACATTTCCAACTTTGACCTTTTCTTTTAACTGAGCTGTGCCTTTTCCTTTTATAGCTGCTGGAGTATCATTTCCAAAAGAAACTTTCTTTCCCTTTTCTAAAGCAGAATATGATTCAAGTTTTTCTTTATCACCTGTCATATGCTTCAAACATCCATTGTCGATGTACCATAGATTTTCTTGTCCCTCTGCATAAAAGGCTATCCCACATATTTCTGATTGTGGTTCCTTTATTCTCCATGTTCTGGTGCTTGAGGCTTGTTCCTTTGTCTGCTGAAATATGATCCTGCATTCAGAATCTTCATGACCGAAGTTATTACAAATAGAACATTCAATTTCATTTTCAAGAGCCGAAAAGTTGTTATAGGTCCTCTTTGTAATCCCAGTCAGAATTCTTTGTTTTTGAGCTTCTCTAGTCATGATTGTTTTATATGCAACACATTGAACTACTTTGTGACCAAAGTTATGGCAAGAGAAACATTGGCCATTGAAGAAACTTCTGCGGTTATCAAATCTACCGCCCAAATGATTGTAATTCTTATTGTCATCCATTCTTGAAGCAAATTGAGAAGATTTTACCTGTGGCTGGTTGTAGCTTTTGTTCACCCTTAAGACAGATTGCCCCTGGTTTACCTGGTAGTCTTTGTTAGTTCTTGATGTAATTCGTCGCTGCTTTACCTGGTGATCTCCATTGTGCTTTTTCTCATTCCTTCTTGCTGAATCAAGATAACTCTTTGAGGTGGATGCTTGAGATGTTTCTCCATTATACCCCAGACCTGTCTTGTTTAGCGGAGAATGTTGTACATTGATGATCTCATCCAGAGTTTCAAATCCTTTGACAAACTTAAGATTAATAGTCTCTGTTTTCTCAATTTCTTTTCTAAGGCCAACAATTTCACATTCTAACTTTTCAAGAAATTTTTCTTTTTCATCAATTTGAAATTGTAGAGTATCAATGATCACATTCTTTTCTTCTATACATGTCTTGAGTCTAGAAATCTCTTCATAAAAACTATCCACATCTATAGCATCCATGTAATCATCATCTTCAAAGGCCATTAAAAGTTTATAGTCATTACCTCGTTCATCTTCATCACTATTTGATAGACCATCACTGTCTTCATGAGTGTAGTAGCTTTTATTATTTGCATTATGTTTCTTGTTCCATCTAATAGGTTCCTTTCCCTTGTTGATCTTATCCTTATGAGTACATTTGGTAGCATAGTGACCTACTCTTCCACAAGCAAAGCATTTGAAGGGTAACTTACCTCTGAACCGTCCAGCACCCCGTTGAAGATTTCTGACAAAATTTGATTCTTCTTCTTCTTCTGACCCAAGTCCTGATTCATAGTACTCTCCTTTACCTGAAGCCTTGAAGGCAGCTTCTTTCCTGTCAGATGGACCTCCTTTTCTCATTTCATAAGCAGTTAGAATTCCATGTAGTTGTGACATTTTAAGATGTTGTAGATTCTCCTTTTCTTCTATAGCAGAAACTTTAGATTCAAACCTAGGTGACAAAGATCTTAGAACTTTTTCAACCACAACAACCTCTTTTATTTCTTCACCCAAATTTTTCATACAATTAACAATCTCATCCACACGAAGAAAATAGTTAGCCACACTTTCATCATTATACATCTTGAGATTTTCATATTGTATCCTGAGGGTTTGAAGTTTTGCACGTTTTACCTGATCATCTCCTTCATAGCTCAGAACAATCTTGTCCCATATTTCTTTTGCGGATTTATACTGCATAACTTTCACAAATTCTGATTGAGATAGACATCCTAGAAGAGTATTGACTGCCTTTGCATTTGTTTCATATTTCTTCTTCTCAGCTGGATCTGTAAGAGTAGCTGATGGAAAAGTATACCCTGTTTCTACGATGTCCCAGAATTCTATACCCAAAGATTGAAGATAGGCAGTAACTCTTACCTTCCATTACACGAAGTTTGTCCCATCAAAAATCGGTGGCCTGATTGATGCTTCCCTCTCGTAGTTACTCATGATGATAGATCTTCCTTCAAGCGATCAAGCTCCTTCAGAAGGACCTGCTCTGATACCAATTGTTGGAAATAATACTGAGAGGGGGGGTGAATCAGTATTATCTAATTCTTTTTCAATATATTTATACTTTGAATTATTGTATGTCAATACCATAAAATAATGAGCATGAACAAGAAAAACATATAGTCACACCAAAGAACACCAGATATAAGGTGGAAACCCAATTTGGGTGAAAACCACCTGCTGCAATATGTCTCTATCTTCTTTCAATTAGAAACTCCTTTTACAATGATTTTGTACTGGTGCAGTCCTTTACCAATACACAGGCTGCAACCTGCAGAGATCTACAACTCTCTCTCCTGGAAGGGAGTTACAACCCCCTACTTCTTTTCTTTCAAGGACCACTTTTCATAAATTTTCAGACTGGATCTATGAACATCAATCAATCATCAAGTATATCTGCATCAAACAATATCCTTTTCCCAATTAGCACTGAATCAAGTAAACACTTCTCTGATAGCTGTACCCAGAACACAGTAACAGTAACCACACACCAAATTCTGAACCCAGAATACTACAGCAATAAATAGAGGCAGCTAGATCATAATTTAAAGATATACGCTACTTCAACAACCTGAAACCTACGTGCAGATCTATAAAGGATAATTCCTTCTTTCAAATATTCAGACACTAATTAACCCAGATTGTCAGATTTATAGATCAAGCATGCGCCTCATATAACAGATCAAAATCATACAAAGATACTATTATTCAAGCATAAAGATTATGACCCATCAATAGAACTTATCCTTCTTTATGCGCTAAGGTTCCTCCTTCATTCAGATCCAGATCTGCACCATAACCTAATCACAAATATTTCAGATCTAGCACTTATTAGATATTCAATTCATTCGATGATACTTTGCCAAATGATCTTCTTCCTCTTATATAGTCTTAGGCCTTCCACAATACCATGGTCCAAAACCATAGGATCAAAAAACTGTTGGACTAATACCATGAACCAACCATGAAAGTGCGTGAGATCAACACTTTTGGATGCAATACCACAAACCAAAACCATAGGATCAAAAACTATCAGACTAATACCATGAACCAACCATGAAAGTGCGTGAGATCAACACTTTTGGATGCAATACCACAGACCAAAACCATAGCATCAAAAACTGTCGGACTAATACCATGAGCCAACCATGAAAGTGCGTGAACTTTTCTCTTCATGAAAGGAACTTTTCTCTGCATGAAAGTGCATGAACTTTTCTCTACACGAAATAAACTTTTCTCTGCATAAAAGTGCGTGAACTTTTCTCTACATGAAATAAACTTTTCTCTGCATAAAAGTGCGTGAACTTTTCTCTACATGAAATAAAATTTTCTCTGCATAAAAGTGCGTGAACTTTTCTCTACATGAAATAAACTTTTCTCTGCATAAAAGTGCGTGAACTTTTCTCTACATGAAATAAACTTTTCTCTGCATAAAAGTGCGTGAACTTTTCTCTACATGAAATAAACTTTTCTCTGCATAAAATTGCGTGAACTTTTCTCTAAATGAAAGAAACTTTTATCTTCATGAAAGTGTGTGAACTTTGCTGCACTATAATTTATCATTTGAGATGAGTGGGTTGCCATCAAGTACAACATATGTATCATAATGCCAACAAATGCTAACTAGATCAAAGCTCAAGTTAGGAGAAGGGGAGTTGGTTGAAACTAATCCTGAAATTGGGAGAGTCTATCCTTAGAAGACAATGTCAGAAGAATGTTCTATGGGGCCAGACCCTCAATTCATAGATAGTTTTCTAGCCATAAAGTCCATGGTAGAGGAAATGTATAGGGACTTTAGAAAACATAAGCAGGAAGATTCATCAGACTTCAAGCAAGACAAAGGAGAATATGAGTCTCACTTCCATGACCACTCAAAAGGAAAAGGGAAAGACGAAAGCTTTCTCACACCTCCTAATAGCCCTGAACACAAAAAGAAAGCATCTTTGATCAAACTAGATGTTAAAATTGATTTACCTATATATGATGGAGAGTTGAATGCAGAAAAGTTGGACAATTGGATTAGAAAAATTGATGCTTATTCAGAGTGTAGAGTATTGATTCACACAAGAGCAAGATTCAACTGGCAAGCCTACACCTTGGAGGCACTGCCTTGGTTTGGTGGGAAGGCAGGACCCAAGCTGACATGAAGAGACAGGTAAGACTATCTCTGTCTGGAGTGAATTTGTTTCTACAATCAAAAAACAGTTCTATCCATTGGCCTACATGCAACAAGCCATGATGAGTTGGTGAACTCTTCGATAGTTGAAAGGGAAAAGTGTGCAAGGGTATACTCAAGAATTTATAAAGAGAGCATTTATTCTAGGAATCTCGTTAGACTCACCAGAGACTCTGTTGAAGTACATTGGGGGTCTACATAGCTACATGAGGCACACTATCCTCATGTTTAATCCCTCTAGTATAGATGAGGTATATGTACAAGCTACTCATCTGGAAGTTAGAGGAAAGAATGGAAATCCAGAAGTTGGGGGACCATCCCAACCCACTGCAAGCAAGAATAAGGAGAAAAGAAAGCAGAAATGGAAAGCAAGGAAGGCTAATATTGCATAGAAAAGCAAGGCTGACGCAGGCTGAGCCTGCAAACCCCAGAATCTTTAAGCCCTGTCTATGCATATAACCATGCATTGCAATCACTGCCATACTAAGATTCCAATCTGAGCAATTTCATACATTTCCTAATAGCAGAAGTTATCTTTCTATTTATGGTTATGAAACCATTTCACAATCTCTGTATATGAAAGTTTACTCCTTCATGGCAAATTCATAACTTTGAAATTTTCAATCAAACCCAATGAAATAAATCATTCACTATTTAATGGCAATGTACAATTTTTTTTTCCCCAATCCCAAATTAAATTCAAACTCACATTATCATTTCTTTCCAATGGCTTGAGTCATCACCACAACATATATATCTTTCATCAAAAGGTATTTGCAGCCTAATGTTTAAACTTAAAATCTGTCTACGAACAATCACCCACACACATACCTTGAATTCATGCATAAGGAATTCATTCCTGCCATGATTCCTCAACGCAACCAAACATTTCAGTGCTCCCACAAATAAAATCTGTAACTATGACTGGACTCAAGAATGCGCTCTTACTCAATGTGGCACACATGTCGATCTTATACACCACACATCAATGGGATTTGTTTGATTTTAATGCGAGAATACCAGAGTTCCATTCTATATTCAACCAGAATTCATTTCCTCTGATCCAACTAATAATTTCAACTTCACCAATAGCTCAATTAACAAATCAACTCTAAATTCATTGTTTCTGTGCACCTTTGTCCTTTTAAACAAGATGGACGTTATTTAATCAATCAAAATTATAATACCATCCATCCTTTACGCAATTGACATCAACCACACACATTACTGGTTGATTACTAGATTAATAACACTCATAAATATGGTACGGCATTAACATTAATGTGTTTGCCCACAACTATCAAATAGATATACGCCTCTTTCTTTTCAACATATCCATTACAAAGTAATGCCATTGCATCACACGCGATTCGAATTTGATTATTTATATTATACTACCATTTCTTCAACATTCCAGCGCTCTAATTCGAAACTCAACACATCAATACAATTGTTAATTGAAGACTGTGCCTACCTGCATTAATTTGCCCATGTCTGGTGCTTCAACATTTGCAATGATTGCCAATTGGTTTGCTTCAATGTCGTGCTTCTCGTTTGTAACCATCGTTCCGCCTTTAACTTTCAATTGCTGGACCATGCCTATGGCATATCATTTCACTGTTTTATTCACAATCATAACATGAATTCAAATAAACAATGTATCAAATAAATTATGTGCCCTCTTGCTAGATCTTCTGCGCCTGAGATTTTGTCACAAAACTATTCTGATTAACATAAGAATTCAACCCAAATTTGTTTATTCTGAATTGAACTCAAACTTGCGCTGTCAATATATGTTAAATCACCATCTCTTTTGAATGCTAGCAATGGAACAACAATTTTACTTGCACTGTGTGAAATAGATGATTGATTCACCGAAATATCATAAACTCGACTTCAGTCGACTATAATACCACATAGTCTACAAGTAATAGACCCAAATAGAAACTTCAAGGCCCAGATTCGATTTCAACGCATTAAACAAATAACAATTTCTGCTATTGAACGCACTTAGACTGACAAAATTTTACCATAGAGATTCACACAATCGGCAGATTCAAAATACTCCTTTTATGCAGAGTGTTAACGCCTTTCATGCATAACGATTTTCCAAATTACTGGTACTCTTCTCTTTACAATTCAATCAAACTACAGGTCAATATTCATAGATATGGATTTAACATTGCCATATTAAATTTAACTCTTCCAACTTACATTTACAAATTCTTTCATGTTGGCACTATATTCAATCGACCGATACATTCATCCATACATATACTTCCATCAATAATTTATATACAAATCTGAAACATTGTTTTCATATAAACAAAAGGAGACTACTTACAAACTTATCTTTGGCCTGATATTCGACACTGATGGCCCTTTACAAACTGCCCGAAGGCATCCAATCAGAAAACCCTCTCACTCTCTACTCACACTAACTCACAATCTCCATCTGTTTTTCTCTCAAAACCCCCTCCTATTTATACAATTTTAAAAGTAATCTAATTTAATGCTTTATCCCTTCAATTCCTCAACAAATCCCTAAATCTCTCAACATCCCTAAAAGATAGATTCTCATCCCTAAAACTTAGAAACTAATTCCAACTTAGGCTCCCTCATTAATTCTAAATAATCTAAAAACTAAGTTCTCTCACATTTACAATTTCTCACAAATAATTAATTAATCACTCAAAATAATATTAATATTTACATGAAAATTTAATATTTCTTCAAAACATGAAACCCCCTAGCTTAGGTAAAATACAAGGTGTTTTCTGGAGATGATGCTCCTGCATCAAAGGCTTCAGGCACTCACTGTAAAAAGGATGGGCATGATGAAGAGCACTGTTGGATTTTGCCTCCAGAGCTGAGACCTAAGAAGTTCAAGGGAAAGAAGAAGAAGACTGCTGGAGCTATTTAGAAGGATTTGGGGTCAGACTTAGGAGATGAAACAACTATTGCAGCCACAGGTATAAAAGGTAAGAATTCTGAAGCATCTACTAGTAATTCTGCACAATCTATTATTGATGAAGAAAATGAGAGAAAAAGACATGAGCTTTTCCATATTCGAGTTATTTCCAAACATCAAAAGATTGATACTTTGTTTGATAGTGGCTCACAAGTAAATTTAATTTCTGAAGCAATTGTAAAGAAGTTGGGATTAGTAACTACACCTCACAAGAAACCATACCCATTAGGATGGTTGAATGACAAAGCACAACTATAAGTGACTAGAGAGTGCAAACTCAAGTTTTATTTTGGGTCAGCATTTGTAGATGAAGTTGAGTTAGACATAATTCCTTTGGATATATGTGGAATTGTTTTAGGAAGTCCTTACTTGTATGACAGAAAAGCTATTTTCTATAGAGCTGAGAACAAGTATCTACTTGTTAAAGATGGAATTGAATACTTTGTAAGAGCTCATAAGCTCAATAATAATTATACTCTCATAAACTTAGGGCAAATGAAACGAATGATAAATTTATGTAAGCAATTCTTACTGATGGTTGTAAAGGAAAAGAAACCTGATAAAACCAATGTATTTGAGGGTTGTAATGCTGAACAGTAAGCTAATTCAGAAAAGTTTGTTTCGAAGTATGATATCTTGCTTCAAGAACCTAAAGGTCTGCCACCCAAAAAGGAAATAGTACAAGATATTATTTTGCAGCAAGATGCTCCATTGCCTAACATTGGAATGTATAGGTTGTCTGCTTTAGAGAATGCTGAAATCAAGAAGCAGCTGCAGGAGTTGCTCGAGAAAGGGTTCATCAGACCTAACACATCACCATGTGGGTCACCAATCATTTTGGTGAGAAAGAAAGATGGCTCATGGAGAATGTGCATTGATTACCGAGCACTGAATAAGATAACAATCAAAACTTGTTATCCCCTTCTTCGCGTAGATGATCTTTTAGATCAATTGAAGGAAGCTATTTATTTTTCCAAGTTAGACTTGCACAGTGGATACCATCAGGTCAGAATTGCAGAACAAGATGCATGGAAGACTGCTTTCAAAACAAAGCAGGGATTGTATGAGTGGCTGGTTATGCCTTTTAGCTTAACTAATGCTCCTGCTACTTTCATGAGATTAATGAATGATGTACTCAGACCTTTTCTTGATGATTTTGTTATTGTGTATCTGGATGAAATTATGATATTTAGCAAAACATGGGAAGAACACTTAAAGCATGTTAAGCAGACATTAGATGTTTTGAAAAGAGAAAAACTTTATGTTAAACTCTCAAAATGTGAATTTGGCAAAACATCTCTGAATTATTTGGGTCATATAGTAGGGGGGGGGGGTGAATTGAAGATAGATCCCTCTAAAGTAGCAGTCATTGTGAACTGGCCTAAACCCAAATCTGCTACAGAACTGAGAAGCTTCTTAGGAGCAACACAATATTGGAGGAATTTTATTTCTAACTTTTCATCAATTGCAGCTCCCTTACATGCTTTAACAGGATTAAACAAGGTGTTTTAGTGGGGAGGCAAATAGTAGAAAGCCTTCGACACCTTGAAAGAAAATATTAGTACAACACCTGTACTAGCACTGCCTGATCTTCAAAGACCATTTGAGATCCAAATAGATGCCAGTGACTATGCCATGGGAGCAGTGTTGACACAGCACGGTAAACCCATATGTTATCATTCTGAGACATTTAATTCTATAGTAGTTAACTATCCTACATATGATAAAGAATTGTATGCATTAGTGCAGAGTGTGAAAAAGTGGAAACATTACTTAATGGGCAAAGAGACAGTAATACATAATAATCATCAACCACTTCAATATCTACACTCACAAACCAAGTTGCAGCAATCAAGACACTATAGAGGGATGGGTTTTCTACAACAGTTACATTTAGTGATTAGATATAAAAAGGGCATACATAATAAAGTTGCAGACATGTTATCTAGACCTATTATAAATGCATCTACTATACTTAAGCATAATTCTATGTTACATGAGAGTTACATTGAACAATATGCTCAAGATATAGACTTTAAAGATGTATATGCAACTTTAAGTCAAGGCAGAAGAGTAGAATAATTGGACTATCATGTAAAGGACCGACTCTTACACCATTGTGGGAAGTCATGCATTCCACAAACCAAAAGAGTAAACATAATTCAAGAAGCACACACTTCTCTAATATCAAGTCACTTTGGGGTAAGTAAAATAGTCACACAGCTGCAAAGATTTTGTTATTGGCCAAAAATGAATGAGACAATTTCTAGATATGTAAGAGGGTGTACTATGTGTGCTAAAAGCAAGCCCAGCAATAACAAACTAGGCTTGTACACTCCATTACCAGTTCCTTCTCACCCTTGGGAAAGTGTTTCCATGGATTTCATTGGAGGACTACCTAAATCTAGGAAAGGTCATGATTATCTATATTTTGTTGTGGATAGGTTCAGCAAAATGTGTATTTTGATACCTTGTAATAAACAAATTACAATTGAAAAAACTGCAGAACTGTTCTTTGAACATGTATGGGTTCATTTTGGATTACCCACTTCCATTGTATCTGATCGAGACACCCGATTTGTGGGGAAATTTTGGTCAAGTCTGTGGGAACTGATGGACACCAAACTGAAGAAAAGCACAGCTTTTCATCCACAAACTGATGGCTAGACAGAAGTAGTTAACAAGACAGTGATCCAGTTACTCAAAGGGTATTGCAGCAAACATCCTAAGCTTTGGGATGAACACTTTTGTTATGTGCAGCATGCTTACAAAAGAGAAAAACACTCTTCTACACAGAGATCTCCTTTTGAGACCTGTTTTGGTTTCACACCAAGGTCTCCTTTAGATTTTGTCTTTGGTAAAGACACCATAGTTGGGAGACATAGTGATGTGGATATGGCAACTAGGTTGATTGAACAGATCCAAGAGATCCACCAGGCAGTACAAGAACAACTGGAAAAGAGCCAAGCCAAATACAAGGCAAGGCATGACAAGCATTGGATGGAGCATAGTTTCCAAGTT
The DNA here is from genome assembly GCA_031772625.1 of Pinus tabuliformis. Taxonomy (NCBI): domain Eukaryota; kingdom Viridiplantae; phylum Streptophyta; class Pinopsida; order Pinales; family Pinaceae; genus Pinus; species Pinus tabuliformis. The sequence continues at coordinate 1,145,232,337 of CM062813.1, read as the reverse complement.
GGTGACCAAGTCTGGCTATACATCAACAAGGATAGGATGCAAGGTGAAGGTAAAAAGCTAAAGCCCATTAGGTATGGACCTTTTAGGATACTTGAGAAGATTGGTGAGAATGCTTTTCGCCTTGATCTGCCAGCTTACATGCACATCTACTCAATCGTAAATGCAGATTTCTTGAGATTTTTTGAACCCTCACTAATTGAGGATCTCAAAGAGCAGAGTCAATTGCCTTCCATTGATGACCTGCTACCTGAATATCTTAATGAATTGCAGGAAGACACATTTTTGGACAGGAAGGTGAGGACGACGCATAGGGGAGATGTTGAGTACCTCAGAATTGGCTCAAAGGTTCAAAGTCAAGCAGTGCAAAGTGGATAGAGATTGGACAAGTGAGACAGTTGTACCCTCACTTATTCGATGCTTGAAACCAACTTTTGGTGGTCCAAAAGCTTTTTCAGTGGGAAGGTTGTGATCCGAATTGGATCCATGAAGATTATTACAGAGCCATGGCTGTATGAAAACTGGACAGACTTCGAATTATGAGAATAGAGTGATAAGGAAGACCTTTAGACAATGGTGGTTTGCAACCAACGAGGAACAACGAGGACCTCGATCAAAGAGCGCTGACTGAGGCCCATGGAGACCACGCAGGAGGCAAAACTAGCACTTGGGAAGCCTAGATTGGGAAACAGAGGGCATTTCTGATACGCAATTAGCGTGCATCGTTGGGAAAAACCCCTCGAGAAGGAAAGGCCCTGAAGTGATTGGTCGAATGGAAGTCGGGAAAACCATGGGGAAAGCACTAAGGCAAAAGGTGGGACCCGCGCTCCAAAATCGGCAGTACATCGGGGGCACCCTTGGGCGGTAAGCGGATTTGAAGAAAAATGGGCAATTCCATTCAGTGCCCGACGCATCATAGGCGGATGAGAGAGAAAATTGTCGTTCATCACGCACTAATGGCCGAGAAAGTCAACCGTGCGAAATGAGAAAATGTTGTAGGATCTGGGGGCTCCATATCTGACAATGGAGATTGCACACGATGAAGAAACTGGATTTGACAAGGAATTAAGCCGCGACATAAAGAAGTTTGACATCCGATTTGATCGCTGAGTTGGCGGATGACTCGTTCCACAGTGTAGCCGAAAAAAGTCGAACCGACGAGGAAGAGCTAGTGCGGTTCACAGGAGAACAAGTGGCCACTCCCTGTGAGCCGTTGGTGAAGACGCGGAGACAGGGAACTCCAAGCGAGCTACAACAGGTGATCCGACGGGACCGGAAGAGGAAGCGAGCAATCATGAGACAGAGTGGCTTTAATCCATGAACACACAAAGAACAGAACAATGGAGAGGAGAACAAATACAGAGAAAGCGAGAGAAAAAGAAGAGACAGTAAAGCAAGAAGCAGAAAGACAAAGAGCCGAGCTGACCTGCAGCACAAGGCAGCATCGAGCAATCCCTGAGAGGATCTGTCAAGAATTGAGCACCACATTAGGCTCCTTCCATTGAAGACCAAAGAAGTCAAGAGCTGGTAAGGAAAAGAGTTTGTGCATTCTAGTGGCTTGGGGAATCCAAGGACCACCCTGCCAAGCAATTCTGTTTCAGGAGACTCAGATCGAGCTCCTCATTGTAAATCTCTGCTTTAAAGACATAATAAAATAAGGCCACCACTGAAAGCTGGACCGGAGATGTAGCCCTGGAGGATAGGGTGAACTCCTTTATTAATTTGTTGCATTCTTATATTTTCTTATTGTGTTTCTCTTGTTCATTTCCATATTTCTAGTGTCTGTGTATTTTGTAATATAATCGATCGGTTGCCTAAAATAACATAGACACACACACCAGCACATGAGTTTGTAATACCTTCATTCAATAAATCTTTAACTATGATCACTCAAGGGTGGTTTTTTAGATCATTGATGCTTCTATATAAAATTCTTGTCCTCCCATGTGGAATCTTGAGTGGGTAAGTTCTTCCACTTGATGAGATACTCTAAAATTGATCGATTCCGTAGTTGTCAAGTTCTTGTTTCTGGGACTGCTCTAGGTTCCAATATTATTTTTCCTTCCTCGTCAAGTTCTAACAATATTGTTTGCACTTGGATCTTCTGCAACTTTTGAATGAGTGGCCACACTTCTTCATCCTTCTTCCATTCATCCCTTCCTTCGTTTATCCAATCTGGTTGGATAATAGAAATAGCACAAAACAATGCTTCGACATCACCATACTTTCTTGAGAGTGCATCTGCAATAACATTTTTATTCCCTTTTTCGTAGATGATTTCAAAGTAATAACCCAACATATTTGTGACCCATTTTTTCTGTTCTTCTAAAGATAATCTTTTTTCTAAAAAGTATTTAAGATTATCATGATCCATTTTTACCTTGAAGTGTCTTCCCATTAGGTAAGGTCGTCATTTCTTAAGTGCATGTAGAATTTCAAACATTTCCTTCTCATAAATAGCTTGCTTGAGATGTAGTCGTAAAAATACCCATTCGCCTACATCAAAACTTCTTTCACTGTGATGTTGATCTGCCTGTTGTTTCATTCGATTCTGCACCAAAGTGACATTATCCTTTAGAAGTTGGAGAACTTGTTGATGCTCGATCTAATCTTTCACTGCTTGAATATTTTTCTTATTGATATGTCCTTCTATCTTGAGAGTTTGAGTGGTAATTTCTTCCAATGCATTACAAGATATGGTCAGATTCATTTCTTGATGCTCGGTGTAATCTTTCACTTTCTACACATTTTTCTTCTTGATATGTCCTTCTATTCTGATAGTTTGAGGAGTGGTAATTCCTACCAATGAATTACAAGATATGGTTGGATTCATTTCTTCTTTCTTGATGTGATCTTTCACTTCTTGAACCTTTTTCTTCTTGATATGTCCTTCTATCTTGAGAGTTTGAGGAGTGGTAATTCTTTCCATTGCAGTACAAGATATGGTTGGATTCATTTGTTCTTTCCCTAGGGTTGGTTCCCGGTGTATATCATCTTCTTTTGATGTTTCTTGATCCTTTTCGTAATTAGGAGGACTTTCTTGTAGCATCTTTTTCCCACCCTCCTTCAAACCTTCCATGTCTTTATTCAAATCTTCCATGCATTTCTTCCAATATGCTTTCATACCATAGATATCAGCTTTCATGGCATAGATAAAACTATTTATATTTTGCTTCTCTAGAATATAATTTACCCTTATATTCAATTTTTGAAAGTCCTCAATGTGCTCTGCCATTGAACCCTTTTATTTGACATTTATCGATTGGCTAAAGAAGGTGTTTCTCTTTGTATCCTCATAATGTGCTATCATTTCCTCCGTGAAAATTGACCACGTAACAAGTGGTTTACGAGAACAAAGCCCTTTATACCATAAAAATTGATCCGGTTATAAATATGAAGATGCAATATATACCTTTTGTAACAGTGGTACACCATGTAGATCAAAATATTTCTCCATATGTAGTATCCAATTTACCGGATCCTTGCCATCAAACTTCCTCATCTCGTTTTTTCTTGATTTTAGGATATCGATCTTGAAATGACTGTAACTCTACACTTTTAGATCTTTAAGTTCTAAAATCATGACCTGCAGTATCCCTCTGCGTCCACTTTCCAATGCCACCAGTCTGATCGAAATTGGATTCTCCAAGAAAGCGTTATGCACAATCTCCCAAGATGACCTCATTATACACCTTTTCAAAAGAGCAAACTTGTATGAAGTTCCACGTGTCACTGTTTTGACCTTCGGATTTGAAAAATGTACACAAAAAGCTATAGTTTGTCCTCTTTATGTAACTTCTTACGAAATTTCAATCTGATTCTCAGAGCGAAAGTTCTGACAATTTTCCCAAGGTCGCCTGTTTAAAATGTAATTCGGGAGTCTACAAAAACCCTAACTTCCTCAGATCATATATCCGAAAATATAGCGAGACAAGATCTGAATTTTGGACCCCAGGTTTAGACTGCTTTCTTCTCAAATGTTTTTTTTTTTTTTTTTACATTCTGAAACATCATAGCAAAAATGTTATAATGAAAATTCAACAATGTCCTATTTTAGATGAAATTCCGGAGCTTGCAAAAACCCTAACTTCTTGAGATCATATCTCCGAAAATATAGCGACACAAGATCTGAAATTCGGACTCGAGGTTCTGTGAGATTTCTTCTCAAATGGATCTTTTTGTTAGCTTCTGAAATGTCTCAGAAAAAAAGTTATAGCAAAAATTCCACGATGACCTGTTTGGAGCAGTGAAACCCTAGAATCCAAAGCTCTGATACCAAATGTTATGAAACCAGCTCACAAAAAGACAGAAAAGAACAATAAACGCCTTAGAATTCAACCTCTTTGAGGGGGCAACCTCCTTTACATTACACAAATGAAAAATTCTTCCATGATAAAAATGACAAGACCTCCTTTCTATATATAGGAGTCTAAGGGGTCATAATAAATTAGAGCGGACATAAAAATAACAATCTAAGGGCACAATAATACAATAGTGGGCTTCTATGGGGAAAAATAATAACAATATGGGGACTACATGGGCACAACAATATAATAAGGGGGTTGTACTAATAAAAATAAGGGGTTACATTAGTAGTCTAGGGACCTAAGAGTTTATCAATGATGTCTTCATTCAATCTAAAATTAAAATAAGATTGAATCTAGCTGACTGATTGATTGAGTAAGAAGGGTGATCTTTGCTGCTATTTGTTTAGAAATTTGTAATATGGCAGTAGATATTCATAATATCTTTGGGTAGTACAGTTTTTGGTTCAGAAGTTGTATGGTTCAGTATCTTTAGAGGTATATGTAGGTTGGGTTACAGAAAGTAGCGTATACACGCAAATTGTCCTCATTGAAGTAGCGTATACATTCTGACATATGATTTTTGAGATTGCAGTTGGTTCTGGTTGTTGATGCAGTGTTCTGGGTTCAGCTCTGTGTTCTGATGACAGTGATCTGACTATTCAAATTGACTGATTTTATTTTTCTTTAGAGTTGATGGGGTTCAGTGATTGGTTAATGTAGTTGTATTTGATGGTTGTATTGCAATGGTGATTGATTTTGAGCTTCAATGTTACTAATGGGTCTAGTCTGAAAATTTGATGAAATGTGGCCTACATATTGTGTTGATGTGTACCAGGAGTATCGAGTTTGAAAATTTATGAAACGTGGTCCCTAGAGAAAGAGTGAAGGTGGTAGCCTACTGTAGGTTTGGTTGAAGGGAAAGTACCCCTAGGGTCCTTTGGGCTAAGACTCTACCAGACTGAAAATTGCTTATTCAAAGAAACACACACACAGCCATCATTTTTACTTTTAAGCAAATTCTAATGTTAAGGGTACGTACCTAAGGTCCTACGTTCGAGAAGGCCTTTAGGGTCCAAACCCTTCTTGGAGTTCCCTTCTTCTTCCATTGACCTGCAAGACAAACAAATCAAAGAACACAATAGTACATGTACAAATACTTATGTATAAACCATCTTTATGCTATAAAGTTAGTTATAAAAATCTTTAAGTAACTACTTGCATAAGAATTCAAAACAAGAATCTCATAAGCATAAAGAAAGATTGTTTCGGGAACAAAGACGTGTTTCTTTATATATAAAGGCAAATAAAGTACATATAACGAAAGATATCACCTGAACACCTTCAGCAGGCTCCAAGCAAAGCTTCCTCCCGGATTCGTTCCAGCCTCAAGCCTCCAAAAAGAGCTCCTTCCAAGTCTTACTCAATGATGATATCAAGGATGAATGATCACCAATACACATGGAAACAAGGGTTTCCTATGCAAAATGGGGGAAGTGCAGAAAGCACCAAGGACTTCAGACCTGGTCTAAGGGGAAAATCTCAGCATAATAATCTTGCTCTTATTTCTCTCTCTCCTTGGCCTTCCCTTTGATGTCTTTTTATACCATCTCCAAAGTAGTTTTTTAGTTAGGAGTTGGTTGGGAACAGTTGGGCCACGGGCACTAACAGGTGATCCAGCAGGTAAAACCCGCGATCACCGCCCGAAAATAAGGAATTATATTTTTTTTTAAGTGTTTTAATACATACACGCGGGTTGGGTATACACAGACCCGCGTGTACACGCGTTTAACTCAGGGCAATGTCGCGTATAGGGAATAAAACACTGTTTTTTAAATTTTTGGACCAGGTCTGGAAGGAGGGGTTGCCCTAGGCCATGAGTGCAGCATCACAAACCATAAGAGTGAGATTTGGAGCTATAACAGATGCCCCCTAATGTATGAGGTCAGAAGGGGAACATGATGGCCGAAATATATTATGTAAGTACATGGAAAGGAACTCTGTCGAAAAACCGAGGAGGACTGCACCAGAATTCAGCCTGCCAAGCCACCGAAAGGAGATCAGAAAGAAACACTGTCTGAGGCGGGCATACCCATGCTCAGGAAAAGTAAAGCATGTCCGCATATCAAGTACAAGCGGATCCACTAAGTATACAAGTATAAATGACTGGAAGATACATAATGGATCATCTGATCATAATGAGTAAGTACATGTCTGAATATCACATATAAAACTGTCAATGATGCTGAAAGATGCAACGGATCACTGATATCAAAGACTGATCCCAAAAGGTACCAACTGAACATGATGGAATAGGATGGTACTACACTGCAAACTCAGGTGCCAGCATATAGAATGTCGCCATGACTGACTGCAACATATAAGGTGGAGTGGTATCAACTAGCAGCAACAGGAGCAACTGTCAAGTGAACCAATGAATGCTGATACAACCTGAGGTCTTCACCGACCGCCGTGGTACATTTCTACACCATGGGAATAAATGATCTGAAGTCGACCATGTGAGAAATCGTTTGATTACCGGTCATTGATGTATACCGTTAACAAACGCGAGACTACTCACCGATAATGATAATGAGCGTCAAGGTACCCAGTACAATCTAACAAGTGTGAATAGATGAGCTGAAGTCGAACACCTGTAAGAATCTATCGATCAGGAGACAATGATGGTTTCCCACTGTCGATAGCGAAGGATCTGCCACTAATGACTGCAAACCCCAAGGTACTGCCAAATGGACTCTAGATCTTTGCCCCAGAGCAATGAGTCGGAGTCGATAGGGAAAGATCCGCTAGAAGGAAGGCATTAAGGCATCCTCCATCAATCTAGCGCGAGTGTAACCCGTAGGCCAATAATGTGGAAGGAATCGGACGAAAAAGATGTAGTAACCCAACCGAAGTACGTTTCCGGCGTACACAAGATGTGGCTAGCGCACGGCAGAAACCCTCTGAACCAACCAATAATGAAAGCTGACACAGAGGCGAGGTATCCACCAATAGGGTCAAATGGAAACCAAGGTACTGCACGAATCCCAATGTGTGATAATGTATGCTGATGTCGAACACAAGGGAAACCACTCAGTCAAAGACCCATGATACTGATCGATGCTGAGCACAAGGTGACCTATCAATAATGAAAATAGGGCCAGGGTGCGGCTCTAGGCCTGTCCTCAGAGCAAGGTGTCGTCGTCGATAAGGACAAGACCCGCCAGCAAGAAGTCAATGGGGACCTTCTCAAACCGGCACGAGTAAAGGACCAATATAACTGATGTGATGATAGACATGACACTGACAACCAGGGATGGCCGACTGAAAAATGAGTCAAGAGACACCGCAGAAAGGCCGACTCAGGCTAACTTCCCTTGAACAAAAGCACGACTCAATGTGACTATGTGGCAGCATATGATGAATCTGTATAAGTTCGTCATGCAGGAGGCACGAACGAACCCTCCATATGATTGGAAGAGATAACCAATCGGGGGAGAACTGACTCGATAACAAGGTTATGGCATACCTAAGTCAAACTAAATCCCACCCATGCGGAGGAGACTTTGTTTTGAGTGCTTTGTTCAAGGGCGACATGACTGACTCTAGCTGCCAACAATAAATGGAAATAATGTCCCTGTTCCCGCTCTTTTTTGGAATATTTAATTTTTTTGTCTTTTTCTGATAAGCCGGAAAAAGAATAAAAGAATGCTATGGTACAGTGGAAAGAACGAGTGTCGGTGAAACAGATGATCTAGTTCCTGGGAAAGGAACGTTCCTATGCTCAATGCAGGGAGGTGAAAACTGGTCAGTGACACTCAGAGGTATGTTCCTTCCACGGATCTGGGTATGTCAAGCTGCAGAAGTCAAGGTATGCAAGGTTGATTTTGCAGACGTCATGGTCAAAAGTTGGCTTAAACACGAGTCCAAGTGAAGCCGGCTCTAGGCCAAAAGGTGCAAATGGTCAACATGCAATGCAGAAGTACAACTCGACACACATAGGAGCCTCTAGGGTATAAGGCCAGAACGAAGCGAAGAAGCAAAGAGGAATGAGTCTTCAACGCATAAGTCATGGCGGGACTACAGAGGACTCCCGAGCCTACTCAAAACGAAGCAGCATGGGCAACAAATGTCAGTGAGGTGCTAACTAGGATGCCCATGTAAAAGGATGGCTCTACCATCATGTCATGATTTAAAGAATCGGCGAGTGAAAATGGCTTACGAACCATAACATGATGGGGTCGACCCTACGGCAGATGTATCGGTCAAATGGAGGCTAGTATGCATAATGCAACGGAAAAATGGTGTCCCTAACCTATATGCCAGTGAGAACACGATACCTGCCATGACGGGTCAGCAGTCATGGAACCGTCTCGAACCGTCGAAAAATGTCCAAAATGTCCTGAAAAACAACCCAATCTCGACATTCCAAGCTCCCAAGTTAAAAGTGACATGAAACCAAACAAAATAAAATTTTGAAAAAATTTTGCATTTTCAAAACTTATAAAAAGAAATTTTGGACTTACCATTTTCACCGTTTGACTTGGAGAGCAAAAATTGTGGAGCAAAAGGAGCAAACTTCCCTGTGACTTATTCAACCGTTCAAACTTGCCGAAAACTTCCAGGTAAGCACTAAACTTGTCTTGCAATTAATTGTGATAGTTTTTAGGAAGTTTAATTGATGTTTCACCGTTAGATTTTTGCAAAAAATTGCTCTGCGGCGTACACGCGGGTTGGCTGTATAGAACTCGCGTATACGACGGCCCTACACGCGACTGTATACAAGGGAACCCGCGTGTGCGCAGCAAACTAATTTTATACACAAAACTAACGGATGAAAATGATTTTTTCTTCCAGGATGACTCTCACATGGCGTGAAAGAGAGCACTCAGCTGTAGATAATGAAGTTATGAACAATGATGAGGCATTAGATGCCCTACGGGGATGCGGGTTGCTAAAATTCTTCAAATTGCCAAATATGAAAGCCAACACGCGTTTGCTCGAGAGACTCATTGATTATTGGGATGTCGATGAGGAAGCATTCATCATTGATCAGATGCCACTCAGGGTAGAAGTGGAAGATATATATTTTATCACGGGCCTTTCCCGAAGGGGAGAGGTAGTGCACTCCCGGGGCAGGACACGGAATAGCCTCAGTGTAGATGACTATGTACAGATTTACTGCCCGGGTCATCGGAAGGTCGGGAGCCAGATCTCTATCCCACATGTGGCGAGTTTGTCACTCAGGATAATCTTGTTCACCATAGGTCGAGTGAACGGATCATCCTCACTACATCAGGCGTCACGGGTAAACATGAGCGTGGCAGTGGACTGTCTCACTACAGTGTTTGACTGGTGTACTCCTCTCCTTGCCAACATGAAGGAACAACTCACTTCTATCAGGAGGGGACAGACCAAGAACTTTGGGTTCGGAACCATCTTATGTACATTCTTCTTCGAGAAGGTTCCCGCACTCCGCCCCAGGGTAGCAGTTTCCATCAGTAGTCCACGTGATCCACGCATGGGCCGGTGGGCTGACTTGATGAAACGTCTGGGGGGTGGGGAAGTCCCTAGGAATGCATTCGACGATGATTTCTTTACCTGGTGGGAGCAGCAAATCATCGCCATAGATGATTACCCCTATGCTGGACTGGATTTCCGAGGAGATCCTGATCTAGTGTTACCACCGGATGCAGCATGGGGCGAGATTGGTAAGATTTTTTGATTTTTATGATTTTATGATTTTTTGGATTTTTCAAATATAATGATAAATTTTGAAAAATATTTTTTGATGAGATTCAAATGACTAATATGATGATCATGTTCCAGACATTGGGCCCGTGCGACCAGATGGATTCCCGCGGCATGGACGGCGTGGCCGAGGAGCCGAAGAGGCGGCTGCGGATGCGGAAAGGACCCTCAACAACGTCCAGCGACACTTGGCGAGACTGAGCTGCCAAGTACCGATGGCCGAGATAGAGGACCTTCCTCCAGATATGCAGCGTCATGTGGTTGGGATGCCACGTGACTGGGTTCGCGTCTTTCGGCGCGTGGCCAATGCTATAGTTACATATTTAGCTGCTCATCCAGAGCCGAGGCGTTAGATATGCCTGACATGATTATGGGCATTTGAGTCCCAATTTTGTATATTTTTGGACACACATATGTACACTCGAGACGCTTTGCGATATATATATATATATATATACAGTTTGACTTTTTGATGCATGATTTTATGATGATGAATGATTGATATGCCAGTCTAATGCTTGATTAGCGATAGAATCAGCTAACCAATTTTGAGATCTTGGAATGTGCAAATAATTAATGTAAATAAATGATCTTTGCAACAACCTCACCCTTAAATATTGGCGATATAATAATGGATCTCTAACCCGATAAATGTTATTTAACTGAGACACTATCAATTGAGAATCAAGATATACTACCAACGAGTCGATCCCATAAGAGATTGCCTCGGATAATAAATTGATAACAGCTGTATACTCGGCCATATTGTTTGAAGCAGGACCGATACACACGCCTCTCGATATCATCAACTGACCAGTTGGGTAATAAAGTACCCAAGCTGCGGAAGCAAGATTCCGAGTGTGCCGACTAGCACCATCGGCGAATCCAAAATAAACCAAATCATCCATCAACACCTGCCACAGCAGACCAAAAAGCACTGATATCAGAAAACGCTCGACAATATATATACATAAAATACAAAGAAGTCATCGCCCAGCCTGAACTAAGCAAAGTACTTCTTTAGGTAGAGCCCATTTCGGGGCTCCGCCAGCTTGTTTCCTTCGAAATCAATTAACTCATACGATCCTTTTTCTAAGACTCGTTTGATAATGAAAGGACCGTACCACATAGGCTTGAATTTGCCTGCCCCCAAGGCGTCCTTATCTTGGTCATAGACCAAGACAAGGTCACCTTCAGAAAAGACACGAGGACGGACAGACTTATCATACTGAGTTTTGACCCTTTTCTTATGGGCCTCATTCATCGTGGCGGCATCTCGACGCTGCTCATCGAGATGTTCCAGGTGAACTAGGCGCTCCTCGAGACTCGAAGTCTCAGGAAGAAGCTCAACAGCCAATTTCAGAGATGGAATTTCACATTCGACCGGAAAGATAGATTCCATCCCGTAAACCAACTGAAAAGGAGTAAAACCAGTAGCCGTTTTGACGGAGGTTCGGTATGCCCAAAGAGCCGAATACAACATAATGTGCCAATTGGACCGATTTTTATCGATTGTCCGTTGGAGTATCGTCTTAAGAGTTTTATTGACCGCCTCGACCTGTCCATTGGCCTGAGGATAGTAAGGGGACGAATGCTCCTGACGGAATCCTAATTTAAGAGCCAATTCGGACATTAGCTGATTTTGGAAATGACTGCCATGGTCAGTGACAATCTCCCTTGGGATACCGAATCTTGAGATAACCTGATTGAAAAGAAACAAAGCTGCCGTGTCACTGTCGTTCTTATAAGTAGGCATGGCCTCAGCCCACTTCGTGAAGTAGTCTACAGCCACGATAATGTACTTGTGATTCGCCGCTGAAGGCGGATTACAAGTCGTAAAATCAATACCCCACTTAGTGAAGGGACCGACGGTGACAACGGGAAAAAGGGGAGCTGGATGCGCGCGCATCTTGCGAGTAAAAATTTGACACGGGTGACAGCGTTTTACCGCTTCCACACAGTCCTTAAAGAGTGAAGGCCAAAAGTAGCCGGCACGTAAGATGCGCTGGGCTGTAGCAAGCCCTGATAGATGACCACCACAAGCTCCACTGTGGCAATCATTAAGAACAGACTCTGCTTCCTCTAAGGTTAAACAACGTCGAAGAATTGAATCAACCCCTCGACGGTATAATGTGTCACCAATGATAACATAGTTTTTAGCCAGGTGACGTAATTTGCGACGTTCATCCTTGGAGAAAGTAGAGGGAAACTTCGAAGTCTGGAGATAAACAATGATATCTCCATACCAAGGGTCTTGTGAAGAGATGAGGAATATATGTTCGTCGGGTAAACTTTCCTCATAAACAATATCCTCTCCACAAGGAAGCTCAGAAATTAGCTCCGCGAAGACCATAGATTTCTTAGACTTGGCGGACAAGAACTCGAGGTCGAATTCTTGTAAAATGACTATCCATCTATTATATTTGCCCCCAATCACTCGCCTACTGAGGACAAATTGGAATGGATTGACCGCCGCTAAGACAAAAGTTTTGCGTAGCAAAATATAATGACGGAGCCTCTGGACAGCATGGACAGCTGCCAAGGCCAACTTCTCAACCGGAGAATAGCGGAGTTCAGGGCCTATTAAGCCTCGGCTCAAATAATAAATCACGTGCTCGACAAGAGCATCGTCCTCCTGAACTAGAACCATACCAATGGTAGATTCTGCTGCAGCGAGATATAAAAGGAAGTCTCTACCATAATCCGGTGGACTCAAAAGCGGGGCAGAGACTAATGCCTTTTTCAAAGCATCAAACGACCGCTGCGCAAAGTCGTCCCACACAAATGGAACTCCTTTTCGTAGCAAACGCATGAACCCTTTAGTGATCTCGGCATAGTTTGCTATAAACCGTCTTAAGAAATTAGCCTTCCCTTGAAGACTTTGAAGTTGACGAATTGAGGACGGGGGAGGCAACTGAACTATTGCCTCAACCTTGAAGGGATCAACCCGAATCCCTTCATTGGACACAATAAACCCTAACAGCCGACCGGATGTAACCGCGAAAACGCATTTATTGGGATTCAACCGGATTTTATAGAAACGACATCGCTCAAAGACTAATCGAAGATGACTAGGATGATCAGTTCTCTTTCGAGAGCGAGCAGCGAGATCATCTAAGTATGCCTCGATGACATGTTTGATGTCGTGGAAAGCGTATGACATGGCCCGCTGAAAAGTGGCTCCAGCATTTTTAAGACCAAAAGGCATCTTTCGATATGCAAAGGTACCCCAGGGACATATGAAGGCTGTCTTATGTTGGTCTTCAGGACGGATAGAGATTTGATTATAACCCGAAAAACCATCCATGAAGGAAAAAATTTCATTACCCGCACACTCGTCGATAATCTGATCAATGAATGGCGTGGGGTAATTGTCTTTTGGACAAGCCTTGTTTAAGTCCCTAAAATCGATGCATACGCGGATTGTTCCTTGCTTTTTGTCCACAGGGACTGGATTCGAAACCCAATCCGTAAGAGGAACAGGGTATATAAAACCCGCCCTTAGCAGCTTCTCAACCTCAGCTTTGATAGCCGCTGCTTTCCTAGGGTTAACCGGCCGAAGCCTTTGACGAATCGGTTTTGCGTTTTCGTACGTCTTGATCTCATGTTGGACTATAGAAGGATCAATGCCGGGCATTTCCTCATAAGACCAAGCAAATACATCACGATATTCCTTGAATAGGTCGGTGTAAATTTGAATTTCTTCAGGGGAACACTCAATTCCGATGAAGATATTCTCGATGATGTTAGGATCCTTAGAGATGTTTATAGGTATCGTTTTTGAGATTACCGACATATTACCTTCGGCACGTACGTGTGTTGGAGCCAAAGGGTTCGACACCGTACAAACATCACTACCAACGAGCTCGGAGAATCTAGATTCCACTTCCTGCAATGGAGGAAGAAAATATGAACGATGGTGTAAGTCTTCCCAAGGTCGATCTATACCCATCATTACTTCGAGGATTGCTTCTTCAGAAGGTAGAACCGAATCTAAGCAGTCCAAGGCAGAGTTAGAATCAAAGCTCCAAGCGGGGGCCACATGACCATCTAACTCCTCTTCGGAAAAAGGAGTAGAATGGTTATCTGCAGAGTCTACGATAGACTGATATCTAAGCTCAGCTGCAGATATAGGAAACGCCATTCCATTAACTTGTCCTTCAACTAATGTGGTCGTAGGTGAAGGCAAGGTCCAAGGGTCGGAAAAATAATGAGTTCGAAAGAACTCTTCTCGAGAAGACTCCTTGGATGATGAAATAGCATTGATTCTTGCAAAAGGAGAGGGAAGATCAAACGTACCCATCAATGAGGAATACATCCCTACTCCTAAATTCTCAGTCGGCGGGCGAGGGTTATCCACCAAAGGAACAGTAGAGTCGGAGGTTGCTTGAGGATCGATTGGAGAATAGTCCAATTGATCAACCTTAACGATTTTCCCCTCATGAGGAAAGCAAATGACACGAAACAGAGTCGATACAACGGCTTCCATCTCGTACACCCAGTTCCTTCCTAATAGGAGATTATAGTCTAGGTTAGCATCTACGACTTCAACTTCGATATTAACGACCTTCCCTCCAACACATATAGGAAAGGCCGGGATAATCCCATGCGGCTTGTGAGAATGGCCATCAAATGCAGTTAAGACGGTTGGTGAAGGAACAGCCGAAGGTGAACCAATAGCCTTCCAACATGACATGGACATGACACATGTGGAAGCTCCTTCATCTATAACGGTGCGAAAAATATTGATTTTCCGGTATGTAGACTTTATCTGAAAAGCCATATGATGAGGGAGTCTCTTTTTGACATTTGACATGTCAAAAGAGAGCACTAAAGAGTTAGCTGGATCGACTGCTCCAATGGCGGAGAGTAAAGCACTTCTCTGAGACGGACACGACTGGAGAACCTCCAAAGCGGACATAGCACACGGGCTTTGAGCCAAATCCTCCACAATGGAGTAATTTTGGGCGGCCCTAGCATTAGGGTTAATCGTCGCGCGTTTGGCGGAACCTTTCGGTATCCTAGGTATAGTCTCAACAGGAGGTCGCTCAATATGAAGGTCATTACCTCCGGGAACAGTTTTATCCTTAGATGTTTCAGCTTCACCATAATCACGTGACCGAGTAGTCACGTTAACATTTGAACCCATCATAAAAACATTTGATGCTTTTTCCCCTTCCTGGTTGCCCCCTGAGGAGGTCCCAGGATTCGAATTCGCGCCAGCAAGAAGTTGCTGCCCTTGGGGAAACGGGTTAGTTAACACAGCTTGCGAACTAGAAGTCCCTTGCTGTCCTAACAAGCGCTGAGCGTCTTCAATTCTAGGGCAGAGATGAGTTAGATGGTCCCCACTGCATAACTTGCAAGGGAACTTAACTTTCTTTCTCGACTCACCTTTACCACCACCAGCGTTGTTGCCGGATTTATTTGCATCGGGCTTCCCATCCGAGTTCTTCTTCTTACCACGTCCTTTCTTTTTCCCATTGGAATTTTGATTTCCTTTGGGGTTATCGGATTGGACGGCGTTAATGGAAGAATTTTGGGAAGCGGGAGGATTAGACAATGTGACTTGGTTGTTAGAAGCAGTTTGCAAAGACAACTGCTGCAATTGATTCAACAAGTTCACTGTAGATGTGTCTACAGACCCAACGATACCGTCCGCGTGCGGACCTGGCTTTGGCTTAGCTAAATCAACCTTAGATCCAGGAGCATCTGGCAAGTACTTTTGGAGGATCCCAGACTGAGAGTAAATCAGTTCTAACTGCTGGGCCCTGAAAATGGCTTGCTCCTCAGAATAGACCCCAGACATGGAGACATCCTTGGAGATCTCAGGTTGCAAAGACTTCAAAAACCACTCTAGACGGTACTCCGGAGGGATTTCGGCTTTGATGAGCCTCTTTCTCCGTCTCCATTCCTGAATGTGATCAGAAATGTGGGTTGCCTTATCCTGACGAAAGGTGGCCAGAAGTTCAGTTCCGGCATCATAGCGGACAGGCAACTGGAAGTGATTTAAGAAGATATTGGCTAAGTCAGCGAACGATGTAAAGCTGCCCCCTGGCAACTCTATGTACCATTTAGCCGCATTACCAGTCAAGGTGCGCTGAAAGAGTCTCAACCTAATCGAATCCTCGATGAGGGAGTTGGATGAGCACCACAAATGGAATGTGGTTACATGATCGCCCGGATCTTCACCACTCTTCCCTTCGAATTTTGGAATGTCCGAAGGGAGTTTGGTTGGGACCGGAGGCCAGGCCGGATTATACCTGATTGGGTCATTTGTTAGCTTAGTGAGATCTGGCAAGTTTAACGTTGCCAGAAATGGAAGCCTAGGAGGACCTAGGGGATTCCACCCAGACTGGGCAGAACTCCCAAAGTTCTGAAAAGATTGTCCTGGGATTTGGGAGGCACCAGGCTGCCCGAAGTGACCAGTAGAACCGGCTGAACCAAAAGGCAAGCCTTGTGGTCCAGCAAAATTCGGAGTTTGACCAACTCCTGCCGTATAACCTCCATAGCCTGCAAAGTTTCCTCCTAAAGAATGGTAAGGAGTTGATAACCCCTGATATGGGTTCCAAGCCGAAGCAAGGGGAGGAATACTTTGAAACATGCTAACCGTGGAATACGGCCTACTTCCTTGTTGGCCGATAAATGGATTCCCAGTTCCTGCACTACTAACCCCAGGGTTATTCCAACCTTGGAAAGGATTGCTGCTTTGTCCTATTGAAGAAAAAGGCATGGATCCTACCGTCGGGTTGGAATGTGGTATATGACCACTTCCAAAAGGAAAACCCTGGAATGAAGCCGATCCGCCCATCATGGACGTAGCGGCACTAAGCGGAACCGATGGAATACCCTGTGATTGGGTGCCAAAAAGGAAGGAACCAGTACTAAAAGCATTGGTTTGGGCATTTCCACTCGTGGACGGAATGGAGGTAGACCCAATTAAAGATGTGCTAGCAAAAGATCCGAACAAGGAAGCGGAGGGGATGGAAATGGTTCCTCCCCCTTGCACCGATGTTGGGGTTTGCATAGTCGCAGCACTCGTAGAAGCCATGCTTCCAGTAGTGATCATAAATGGTAAGCGCGTAGCGTAACCTGGACTCGATGGTCTATGTGACGGAGTCCCAACGTATTGCAATACGTCTGGATGACTAAATGGTAGAGGAGAATTTGGAACCACTAATGATTCTGAAAGTTCTTCTACCTCTACGTTATTCTCCGCTTGAAAGCGAACTCGAGAAAGGACTGGAGTGTCCCTCTCTTGCTCAGAAGTACCAGGCCTTGCTTGGCCGCTAATGTCCCCGAGAGGAGGATCAATCCCCGATGCGTCAACCGGCGTGGGACGGACCCCACCGGTAGTATCCCCTCTGCGCCTTCTAGGAGAAGGCTCTAAACTAGGTGGCGAGAGACCACGAAGTCTTCGAGACCGTCTTGGAGACCGGTCAGCCACTTTGAATTTCTTGTTATGATCTAACTAAAGACTCAAAAAATTAAAAGCTAAGCCGACTAGGAGCACAGAGCACACACTATAAAGTTCCTAAAGATACAGCCAGTCAAACAACTTCCAAGTATTTCCGCTCCGGGTGATTAGGACCGGACACCAAAATACGAGAAAGTGAATCAAAGGGCCTTCCGAAGATAGTCTGGGATGATGAGGGCCCAGTCCTATCAGCGAAGGTATCAGAGGAAGTTACGCTGACCTCCTAACAACAGCCTGCGCCGGTGCAAGCCCCCAAGCTTCGCAAGGGTGCCCTCCAGTAGTACTGTCGAGAGTGATACAACGTCGACCTCAGGTGCCACGGGATTCCCCTCCGCAGCCACCTATGCAGATCCCTAGGAGAGGCAACTATGGGTACCAACTCGTCGCAGAAGCCAGGCGGAACAGTCGTGAGGTAAGTTCGGACAAGTAGGAGAGGGGGTATCTCTCTTCCCTGTCTTCACAGACCCTCGTGCTTAACTCCCAGATCCGGAGCTTTCCTGGTCTTCCTAACGCTATTGGATTTACTCTCGTTAATCAGACTCTTATGTTTGACGTTTTATGTGGCCTTGGAGAGTTAACTCTCCACTCGCCTAATCCAAGGCCCTAAAATCCTAAACTTGTTGGTGTAATAACTAAAACAAAAAGTTCTAGTGGATTTTAATTAAGCGCTTGATTTTATTAGGCTGTTCTTTAAGTCACAAGGTAATGGAGATGAAACTTGTGGTGTTTTTATGGACGCAAAAGAAATTAATAAAACTTAGCTACATGCACATGCACTTTTTGTTTTCGATGAAGAGCAATTTCTATGAGGTTCAGAGGTACTTCTAATATAAACAAATTTTCTTTTTCTTTTCAGACTCCACACTCACAAAAACTAACAAAACTAAATATGCCTAAAAAGAGATGCAAATCTATCCTAATGCAAGAACTATATGTGGATGCAAGATTTAAAGACTACTTCTAAAAACAAAGAAGGAAAGTTGCTGCTTTACCAAATTTTGTCTTGCCACTAAAATGCTTAGATAGAAGATGATGTGTTACTAATCATTTCGTCCAAACAATAAAAACAAGTTATAAGATAAAAACAAAGCACTTTCACTTCGCAAAAAGGAAATCAAATGAAAAGCAAGTTTAAGAAAGCGAAACTCAAAACTTTCAAAAGATTTTCTTTCAATCAAACCAAAAAGTCTTTTTCAAAGGAAAGCTCTCAAAAATACTGACACCAATGATTGATAAATAGGCAACCAAACACTTTTGTGAATTGACACCTTTCAAATGATGAAAACTCAACAAAAATAAATGTGTTTGAAATCGCTTTTGACAATCAAAAGCAGCAATGAAAGTCCAAAAGATCAAAAGACAAGTTTCAAGAAAATGGTAACAAACAACTTTCCCGAAACGAAGGAGCAAATGGTCACAAAAATGATTTCGTTAAGCAAACAAAAGTGTCATGAAAGCAAAATGGACACAAAGATTGAACCCAATCTTCCTACTCTGCCGAAACAGAGCAATCAAGATTTCTAAACAGAAATCTTGTGTGTCAAAAATCAATGACGCTTGCAATCAACGAAAACAAGACTAATACTCCTTATGACTAGAGAGAGTTCAGAACAAGATGCCCCCTGTTAAACAGAGGATTGTTACTGGAAAGTGACTGCTTGAAACTGACCCAAACCACCAGACAAACATTCAGCAAAAAGAAAATTTATAAATCTTGAAAATTATGTCATATACGCGCCTGCAATTATGTGCAGAATGCGTGTACACGCGACTGTAACTAAGGAAACCTGCGTATACGCGGGTTCACTTAGTGCAACTTGCGTATATACGCTTCTGTAATCTAGAAAAAGAGCGTATCTGAAGTCTTTCAAGAAAAATAAAAAACACAGACTGAAAAAACTGGAAAAGCTTGGAGTTCAAGAATAGATCAGACAGTCAGAGCCAACAAACAGAGGGGCTGAGCCTTGATTGGCTTGAAGACTACCCAAACTAGGAACAACAAGAGTGTTGTCCCCAGTGGAGTCGCCAATTCTGGTTTAAGGGAAAGTACCCCTAGGGTCCTTTGGGCTAAGACTCTACCAGACTGAAAATTGCTTATTCAAAGAAACACACACACAGCCATCATTTTTACTTTTAAGCAAATTCTAATGTTAAGGGTACGTACCTAAGGTCCTACGTTCGAGAAGGCCTTTAGGGTCCAAACCCTTCTTGGAGTTCCCTTCTTCTT
Source organism: Pinus tabuliformis (assembly GCA_031772625.1). Classification (NCBI taxonomy): domain Eukaryota; kingdom Viridiplantae; phylum Streptophyta; class Pinopsida; order Pinales; family Pinaceae; genus Pinus; species Pinus tabuliformis. The sequence goes on along the minus strand of CM062813.1, from coordinate 1,145,212,584 downwards.
CCATTGACCTGCAAGACAAACAAATCAAAGAACACAATAGTACATGTACAAATACTTATGTATAAACCATCTTTATGCTATAAAGTTAGTTATAAAAATCTTTAAGTAACTACTTGCATAAGAATTCAAAACAAGAATCTCATAAGCATAAAGAAAGATTGTTTCGGGAACAAAGACGTGTTTCTTTATATATAAAGGCAAGTAAAGTACATATAACGGAAAGATATCACCTGAACACCTTCAGCAGGCTCCAAGCAAAGCTTCCTCCCGGATTCGTTCCAGCCTCAAGCCTCCAACAAGAGCTCCTTCCAAGTCTTACTCAATGATGATATCAAGGATGAATGATCACCAATACACATGGAAACAAGGGTTTCCTATGCAAAATGGGGGAAGTGCAGAAAACACCAAGGACTTCAGACCTGGTCTAAGGGGAAAATCTCAGCATAATAATCTTGCTCTTATTTCTCTCTCTCCTTGGCCTTCCCTTTGATGTCTTTTTATACCATCTCCAAAGTAGTTTTTTAGTTAGGAGTTGGTTGGGAACAGTTGGGCCACGGGCACTAACAGGTGATCCAACAGGTAAAACCCGCGATCACCGCCCGAAAATAAGGAATTATATTTTTTTTAAGTGTTTTAATACATACACGCGGGTTGGGTATACACAGACCCGCGTGTACACGCGTTTAACTCAGGGCAATGTCGCGTATAGGGAATAAAACACTGTTTTTTAAATTTTTGGACCAGGTCTGGAAGGAGGGGTTGCCCTAGGCCATGAGTGCAGCATCACAAACCATAAGAGTGAGATTTGGAGCTATAACAAGGTTGGCACCTACGTATTGGTAAAAATATCATTTAGTACAAGAGCTAGGGGGTTGGAGCTCCCTTTCAGTAGAATCTGGAAAATGAGTGAAGGTGGTAGCCTTATGTAGGTTGGCACCTACATACTGGTAAACATATCAGTCAGGACAAGAGATAGGGGGTGGAGCTCCCTTTCAATAGAAGCTAGAAAACGAGTGAAGGTTGTATCCTTCAGCGGGTAGATATCTGTGTACTGGAAAACGTTTGCAATAGTACAAAACTTGTAAAAAAAAATTATAATAAGAAAATTGAAGACTGAGATGACAACAACGGTGGTTTTTTCCCACATTGAGTTTCCACCTAAAAAATCTTGGTGTACATGTGTGTAGCTTATGTGTGTTGATTTATTCTATTTTTATTGCATATGTTTACTGCTTATTAAATGCATCACACTCTTATTTAAGTTCAATAGACAATGAATTAGCTATTTTACAAGTTTATTATCTATACGTTGGTTTCATTCATTATAGTCATGGACATACATTGTTTGGTTTTTGTAAAATAACATATACAGTTTGAAAAAGAAAAATTATTATTGTGAAAGTTTAAATATTGATTCACCCCCCCCCTCAGTATTTTTCCCAACAATTGGTATCAGAGCAGGTCCTTCAAAAGAAGCTTGATCGCTTGAAGGAAGATCTCTCAAGATGAGCAATCACAAAGGAATGGGATCTATCAGACCACCAATATTCAACGGAAATAACTTAGCATATTGGAAGATAAGAACCAGAGCCTATCTTCAGTCACTTGGAGCTGATGTTTGGGAAATTGTGGAAGGAGGATACCAATATCTAGCAGCAGTCCCCACATATCCAACAGAAAAGAAATCATATGAAACCAATTCCAAAGTCATCAATGCATTATTGGGAAGTCTATCAGAATCAGAATTTGTCAAAGTCATGTAGCTCAACATAGCCAAAGGAATATCATACAAAATCATTTAGAGCTACGAAGGAGACTCCCAGGTAAAACATGCTAAGCTCCAAACTCTTATAATTCAATATGAAACTCTCAATATATATAGTGATGAAAGTATTGCTATTTACTTGAGTAATAGTTGGGAAAGGAAAAAGGAAACATTTTGAATTCTAGGTTTTGCCGACTACGAGAGGCGTGATGGTGAACTAGGGTTTGGGTGAAGGAATAGATGCCCTGGAAGATCGGGGATGGGCCTGGTACAGGGTAATAGCGGCTCCCTGTGGCATCACATAACATAACAGAGGAAAAAATAAAACCAGGGGAGTAGTCACAGCTCCAAGTCTGACTGAGAGGACATGACGGAACTAAGCGGGGGGGGAGAGATTGTTGGCATTATGTTTCTGGTATGGCTATATGTTACAGATGTTGTACTTGATGGCAACTCCCGTGGCAAGGCTCTCAATTTGTTGAAAATTAAGAAGTACGCAGGAGATCAGTTCAGAAGGTGCGTACCCGTAGGTACACCATGCAGGGACCGCGGCCAGATACGCAGGTCAGCCGTTCAGGAGGTGCGTACCCCCAGTGCACACATTTCAAGGCAAAGAAATTCACATGTGGGGTATTTAGCCGACGGTATTGGGTTATTATGGTGTCGGCTCGTGGTATTGATCCATGTTTTAAGGAAGAGCTTTCCTATATAAAGCAAAGGAGATCATTTGGCTTGAGCATGTTTTGGGTTGAATATCTTACGAGGGCTAGATCTGGTCTAGATCTAAATAAGGCGAATCTATTGATGGACTGAGATCTCTTCGGCACATGTTCAGATCTGTAGATCTGACTGTCTGGGTTATTTCTGAAGTCTTGAAATCATCTATGCCCGAAGGTACGCAGGTACAGTGAAAGAAAAGTGTGTACGTACGCAGGAACGAAGCGTTTCAGGTGTGCCGGTACGCAGGCACAGAAGGGTTGCAGGTGCGGAGGTACGCAGGCACAGAAGGGTTGAAGGTGCGGAGGTACGCAGGCACAGAAGGGCTGCAGGTGCATACATACGCAGGCACAGAAGGGTTGCAGGTGCGTACATACACAGGCACAGAAGGGTTGCAGGTGCGGAGGTCCGCAGGCAGTTCAATGGACTCAGAGCGAGGTACGCAGGCTAGCAGTTGAGCAGGGTGCGTACATAAGCAGGCTAGTAGTTGAGCAGGGTGCGTACTGTAAGCAGGCAAGCAGTTGAGCAGGGTGAGTACGGTAAGCAGGCCAGCAGTTGAGCAGGGTGCTTACGTAAGCAGGCGAGCAGTTGAGCAGGGTGCTTACTTCTCTTAAGATCTTTGTTTATCATTGTTGTGTTCTGGGTTTGGTCCTATTATTGTTGATCTGGTTACTACAGTTGATTGGGTGATTCTCTTATACTTGATGATCATTTGATGCTTATGGATCCAGTTTGAAAATTTATGAAAAGTGGTCCTTGTAAGAAAAGAAGTAGGGGGTTGTAGCTCCCTTCCAGGAGAGACTGAAAAACGAGAGAGAGAGTTGTAGCTCTCTGCAGGTTGCAGCCTGCGTACTGGTAAAGGACTGCACCAGTACAAAACCATTGTAAAAGGAGTTTCTAATTTGAAAGAAGATAGAGACATATTGCAGCAGGTGGTTTTCACCCACATTGGGTTTCCACCTTACATCTTGTGTTCTTTGGTGTGACTATCTGTTTTCTTTTGTTCATGCTCATTATTTTATGGTACTGACATGCAAAAATAATTCAAAGAACAAATAAAGAAGATTTAGTAAAAGAATTAGATAATACTGATTCACCCCCCCTCTCAGTATTATTTCCAACAATTGGTATCAGAGCAGGTCCTTCAGAGAAGCTTGATCACTTGAAGGTAGATCGTTCATCATGAGCAACTACGAGAGAGAAGCATCAATCAGGCCACCGGTTTTTGATGGGACAAACTTCAATTATTGGAAGGTAAGAGTTACTGCCTATCTTCAATCTCTTGGTACAGAAGTTTGGGACATTGTAGAGATAGGCTACGCTTTTCCTTCAGCTACTCCTACAGATGCAGCTGAGAAAAAGAAGTATGAAACAAATGCGAAAGCAGTCAGTACTCTATTAGGATGTATATCTCAATCAGAATTCATGAAGGTAATGCACTATAAATCCGCAAAAGAGATATGGGACAAAATTGTCACGAGCTATGAAGGAGATGAACAGGTAAAGCGTGCTAAACTTCAAACTCTCAGAATTCAGTATGAGACTCTCAAAATGTATAATGATGAAAGTGTGGCTAACTATTTTCTTCGAGTAGATGAGGTTGTTAATTGTATGAAAAATTTGGGTGAAGAAATAAAAGAGGCTATTGTGGTTGAAAAAGTTCTAAGATCATTGTCCCCCAAGTTTGAATCTAAAGTATCTGCAATAGAAGAAAAGGAAAATCTACGAATTCTTACTATGTCTCAGCTACATGGAATTCTAACTGCTTATGAAATGAGAAAGGGAGGTCCATCAGACAGAAGAGAAGCTGCTTTCAAGGCATCAGGCAAAGGAGATTATTATGAAGCAAGCCACGTCCCAGAAGAAGAGGAAGAAGAATCAAATTTTGTCAGAAATCTTCAAAGGGGTTCTGGAAGGTTCAGAGGTAAGTTACCTTTTAAATCTTTGCTTGTGGAAGAGTAGGTCATTATGCTGCAAAATGTCCTTATAAGGATAAAGGAAAGGAACCTGCTAGATGGAACAAGAAACAGAACGCAAATAAGAAAAGCTACTACACTCATGAAGATAGTGATGGTCTATCAAACAGTGATGAAGATGAACAAGGTAATGAATATAAGTTGTTAATGGCATTTGAAGATGATGATTATATGGATGCTATAGATGTGGATAACCTTTATGATGAAATTACTAGACTCAAGAGATGTATAGAAGAAAAGAACATGATCATTGATACTCTACAATTTCAAATTGATGAAAAGGAAAAACATCTTGAAAAATTAGAAGGTGAAATTGTTGGTCTTAGAAAAGAGATTGAGAAAACAAAAGCTATTAATCTCAAGTTTGTCAAAGGATCTGAAACTTTGGATGAGATTATCAATGTGCAGCGGTTTCCACTAAACAAGACAGGTCTGGGCTATAATGGAGAAACTTCTCAAGCATCCACCTCAAAAAGTTATCTTGATGCAGCAAGAAGAAATGAGCAAAAGCACAATGAAGATCATCAGGTAAAGCAGGGACGAATTACAAACAGAAACTATCAGGGGCAATCCATCTTAAGGGTGAACAAAAGCTACAACCAACCACAGGTAAAATCTTCTCAATTTGGTTCAAGAATAGATGACAATAGAAATTACAATCAATTGGCTGGTAGATTCGATAACCGCAGAAGTTTCTTCAATGGACAATGCTTTTCTTGCCATAACTTTGGTCACAAAGCAGCTCAATGTGTTGCATATAAAACAATCATGACTAGGGAAGCTCAAAAACAAAGAAGTATGACCGGGATTACAAAAAGGACCTATAACAACTTTTCGGTTCTTGAAAATGAAGTTGAATGTTCTATTTGCAATAACTTTGGTCATGAAGACTCTGAATGCAGGAGCAAGTTTCAGCAGAAAAAGGAACAAGCCTCAAGCACCAAAACATGGAGAATAAAGGAACCACAAACAGAAAGATGTGGGATAGCATTTTATGCAGAGGGACAGGAAAATCTATGGTACATTGACAGTGGATGTTCGAAGCATATGACAGGTGATAAAGAAAAACTTGAGTCATATTCTGCTCTAGAAAAAGGAAAGAAAGTCTCTTTTGGAAATGATACTCCTGCAACTATAAAAGGAAAAGGCATTGCTCAGTTAAAAGAAAAGGTCAAGGCTGGAAATGTTTTGTATGTTGATGGATTGAAGCATAATCTTCTAAGTGTCAGCCAGATGTGTGATCAAAGAACCGAGGTTATATTCAGATCAAATGGATGTCTTGTTCGTGATCTTGATACAGGTAAAACAGTGATCAAAGGCAAAAGAACTCCAAATAATCTGTACATATTTGAAGAAGGACAACAACAATGCTATCTGAGCAAGGATGATGAGCACTGGTTATGGCATCGGAGGTTGGGACATCTAAGCTTTTCACAAATAAGGAAAGCATGCAAATATCAGGCAGTTCGCGATCTTCCAGATATCAAAATTCCTGACAACACCATATGCAAATCATGTCAGTTTGGAAAACAAACCAGAACTAACTTTCCAGAGAAAGAAGGATCAGCTAGCATGCCTCTTGAGCTAGTACATACAGATACATGCGGTCCTTTCAGGAAAAGAACACCTCGAGGAGAAGAATACTTGATATTATTCATTGACGATTTCTCCAGGTTTGTCTGGTTAGGACTTATGAAGCACAAAGATGAAGCATTCGAAAAATTCAAATCCTTCAAAGCCTTGGTTGAAAATGAATCAGGTCACAAAATTAAGTGCCTCAGATCCGACAGAGGTGGGGAATTTACTTCAAATGAATTTTTCGATTTCTGTGAAGAACATGGGATAAGAAGAGAATTCTCTACAGCAAGAACCCCTCAGCAAAATGGAGTTGTGGAAAGAATGAACAGAACAGTCCAACAAATGGCTCGTGCTATGCTTGATGAGTCAGGAACTCCCGCAACTTTCTGGGGTGAAGCTGCACATGCTGCGGTTGTTATTCTCAACAAAACAAATGTCCGGGTGAACAACACTCAAACTCCTCATGAGCTCTGGAGTGGTAGGACTCCTTCGGTAAAGCACTTCAAAATCTTTGGGAGCAAATGCTATATCAAGAATACTGATGAGCAGCTTGGCAAACTTGAACCTAGAGCAGATGAAGGCATTCTTCTTGGTTACTCTCCACATAGCAAAGCATACAAATGCTACAATAAAAGACTTGGCAGAATTGTTGACAGCATTGATGTAGTGGTTGATGAGAAGGGATACATTCCTAGGCAAGTACATCATGAAGACATCGAAGAAGATGAAGGCTACCCCCAACGACAGAATGATGAAGAAGAAGAACCTCAAGAAGAACCAGAGGAGCAAACAAGAATAGAAGAAAAGACTCCATCCAGATATGTTCAGAAGAATCATCCAGAATCTCAGATTATGGGGCAGAAAGAAGCAGGTGTACAAACAAGAAGAACAATTGCAGAAGCTTCAAGCTATTTGGCATTACTCTCCTCTACTGAACCACAAAATGTGAAAGAGGCATGCAAAGATGAATGTTGGGTGAAAGCAATGGATGAAGAACTTGAGCAGATCGAAAAGAACAACACTTGGGAGCTGGTTCCTAGACCAAAGGATAAGAATGTTATCGGAACAAAATGGGTCTTCAAAAATAAATTGAATGAAAATGGAGAAGTAATTAGAAACAAAGCCAGACTTGTTTGTAAAGGGTATGCGCAGCAAGAAGGAATAGACTTTGAAGAAACCTTTGCTCCTGTTGCAAGACTTGAGGCCATCCGAATGTTCCTTGCTCTCTCAAGTTTTCAAAACTTCAAAGTATTTCAAATGGACGTGAAATCAGCCTTTCTGAATGGAGACTTGGAAGAAGAAGTATACATTGAACAGCCAGATGGGTTCATTCTTGGAAATGATCCAAATCTTGTATGCAGATTGAAAAAGGCTCTCTATGGTCTCAAACAAGCTCCAAGGGCTTGGTACTACCGTTTGGACAAATATCTTCATCAACAAGGTTTTTCAAAAGGATCAGCAGATAGCAATCTTTATATAAAAGTTGAAAATGACAAATTGCTAATACTTGTTGTGTATGTAGATGACATTATTTTTGGGAGCAATGAAGAAGCTATGAGTCAAAGCTTTGCCTCGGTCATGCAGAAAGAATTTGAAATGTCCTTGCTAGGAGAACTGACATATTTCCTTGGTTTGCAAATCCAACAAAAAGAAGGAGGAATCTTTTTATCTCAAACCAAGTATCTCAAACAGATTTTGAAGAAATATGGTATGGAAGATGCAAAACCAGTATGTACACCCATGGTCACAGGATGTAGCCTCAGTGCAAATGATGAATCTGCAGCAGTACATCAACCAACCTACAGATCTATGATTGGAAGTTTACTTTATTTGACAGGTACCCGACCGGACATCATGCATGCAGTTGGAATAGTTGGAAGATTTCAGGCAAATCCGAAGGAGACTCATCTTCAGGCAGTGAAGAGAATTTTCAAATATCTTCAAGGGACTCAAAATTATGGCTTATGGTATCCTAGAGATACAGATCTTACACTTCATGCTTATACAGATGCAGATTGGGCCGGAAGCGTGGATGACAGGAAAAGCACAAGTGGTGGTGCGTTCTTTATGGGTTCCAGACTGGTATCTTGGTTCAGCAAGAAACAGAGTTCAATTGCCTTGTCTACAGCTGAAGCGGAATATGTTGCTGCTGCATCTTGTTGCACCCAACTCCTTTGGATGATGCAGACTTTGCAGGATTTTCAAATCACTTGTACACCACCTATCCCCATCTTATGTGATAACACAAGTGCAATCAGCATCTCAAAGAATCCGGTTATGCATTCAAAAACCAAGCACATACCAATCAAGTATCATTTTCTCCGGGAACAAGTGCTTGAACAGAAGGTCAAGTTGGAGTATGTTCCTTCTAAGGAACAAGTTGCTGATATTCTCACCAAACCATTGCCCAGGGACACTTTTGAATACCTCAGGCAAAAGCTGGGGGTTGTTGATGCATCATCTTATTGTTGAAACTCTTCTTATTGATGGTTGTACGCATGGCATATGCGTACATGTGCTGGGTGGCTGATTGGTTGAAGATTGATGGTACAGGTTCAGGGGGAGCATACAATGCATTGTTGGCATTATGGAGGATGTTCAGAAGGAGATCTTGGAAGTAGCTGCAATATGTCTCTATCTATTTCATGGTGGATTATGGTTCTTTGTTGCAGATCTGGTTCATATTCAGGGGGAGCATGTTCTTAGGGGGAGCATATCCCTTTGCCCTTGATGTCAAAGGGGGAGAATGAAGCTGAAGTTTGTGAGGTTGCCATCAAGTCCAAAGGGGGAGATTGTTGGCATTATGTTTCTGGTATGGCTATATGTTACAGATGTTGTACTTGATGGCAACTCCCGTGGCAAGGCTCTCAATTTGTTGAAAATTAAGAAGTACACAGGAGATCAGTTCAGAAGGTGCGTACCCGCAGGTACACCATGCAGGGACCGCGGCCAGATACACAGGTCAGCCGTTCAGGAGGTGCGTACCCCCAGTGCACACATTTCAAGGCAAAGAAATTCACATGTGGGGTATTTAGCTGACGGTATTGGGTTATTATGGTGTCGGCTCGTGGTATTGATCCATGTTTTAAGGAAGAGCTTTCCTATATAAAGCAAAGGAGATCATTTGGCTTGAGCATGTTTTTGGTTGAATATCTTACGAGGGCTAGATCTGGTCTAGATCTAAATAAGGCGAATCTATTGATGGACTGAGATCTCTTCGACGCATGTTTAGATCTGCAGATATGATTGTCTGGGTTATTTCTGAAGTCTTGAAATCATCTATGCCCGAAGGTACGCAGGTACAGTGAAAGAAAAGTGCATACGTACGCAGGAACGAAGCGTTTCAGGTGCGCCGGTACGCAGGCACAGAAGGGTTGCAGGTGCGGAGGTACGCAGGCACAAAAGGGTTGAAGGTGCGGAGGTACGCAGGCACAGAAGGGCTGCAGGTGCGTACATACGCAGGCACAGAAGGGTTGCAGGTGCGTACATACGCAGGCACAGAAGGGTTGCAGGTGCGGAGGTCCGCAGGTAGTTCAATGGACTCAGAGCGAGGTATGCAGGCTAGCAGTTGAGGAGGGTGCGTACATAAGCAGGCTAGTAGTTGAGCAGGGTGTGTACTGTAAGCAGGCAAGCAGTTGAGCAGGGTGAGTACAGTAAGCAGGCCAGCAGTTGAGCAGGGTGCTTACGTAAGCAGGCGAGCAGTTGAGCAGGGTGCTTACTTCTCTTAAGATCTTTGTTTATCATTGTTGTGTTCTGGGTTTGGTCCTATTATTGTTGATCTGGTTACTACAGTTGATTGGGTGATTCTCTTATACTTGATGATCATTTTATGCTTATGGATCCAGTTTGAAAATTTATGAAAAGTGGTCCTTGTAAGAAAAGAAGTAGGGGGTTGTAGCTCCCTTCTAGGAGAGACTGGAAAACGAGAGAGAGAGTTGTAGCTCTCTGCAGGTTGCAGCCTGCGTACTGGCAAAGGACTGCACCAATACAAAACCATTGTAAAAGGAGTTTCTAATTTGAAAGAAGATAGAGACATATTGCAGCAGGTGGTTTTCACCCACATTGGGTTTCCACCTTACATCTTGTGTTCTTTGGTGTGACTATCTGTTTTCTTTTGTTCATGCTCATTATTTTATGGTACTGACATGCAAAAATAATTCAAAGAACAAATAAAGAAGATTTAGTAAAAGAATTAGATAATATTGATTCACCCCCCCCTCTCAGTATTATTTCCAACAGTGATCCCCTCCTACAAGGAGGTCACAGCGGGGGAATCAAGCCGAGCTGGAGCAAACAGCGGACTAGGGAATCGAGGCAAGACATTACCGGTGATGGGAGCCGCATGGCAAGCGAGAACAACAAGCAGATGCCTACCGAGGGCTTCCAAAAAACCCAGGTTCGTTGTCCCGAATAACAAACTGGAAGAGTATAGAGGTTATATGAAGGATCATGCACTTATTTGTAAGTTTGTAGGAACATGGCCGTCTGAAAAAGAGTTAATGAAATGGATACACCTAAAGTGGAAACCCAAAGGTCATATAGATCTCAAACTAGGAGCAAAAGGGTTTTTTACAGTAATATTTACAAACCTGGAGGACAAGGAGAGGATATTTGAGGAAGGACCATACTTTTTCAATAATGCAGGCCTATTTATGCGGCAATGGGAGGAGTGTTACAACCCAGAAAAAGAAAGGATGTTGGCAGCACCAGTTTGGGTTCGACTGTTTGGACTTCTGATTGAGTTTTGGGATCCATAAATCCTAGAAGGAATTGGGAACTCGATTGGGGCTTTTGTAAAGGTTGCAGAAACCACCAGGAGAGGAAGATATACGTCATATGCCAGGATCTGCGTCTACATGAATATTACAGAACCTCTGCCAGATCACATCGAAGTAGAATACCATGATGATGTATGGAAACAACCACTTGATTATGAGCACATCCCATTTAGATGCAGACGGTGCCATGAGTATGGCCATCTGTTTAAACATTGTCCGCTGAATGAAGGAAATAACCCACTAAACCAAGGGGAGGAAAAGAAGAGGACAGAGCAGGAGAGGTAGATGAACGAAGGGAACAGAGAAGGGTTCACGGAAATACAGAAAAGAAAGAGATCTCACAAAGGGAAGACCAAAATAAACCCTCCAAATCCAGAAGAAAACCAGCAAAATTTGAATCAATTTGAGATCCTGCGAGATCTGGAAATGGAGGTGGAACGAGAAGAAGAGGAAGAGGAATTAACAGAAATCCAGAAAGACTACAGAAAAGACAACGAGGAAAAGAAGAATAAAGAGGTGGAGAAAGAGGGAGAAAAGGATGATAGGGAACAAGAGCGAACTCAGGAACAGATCCAAATGGAAATAGACCCGCAGCAGGAACAAGGAGGAGAGGAAGAAAAGATAATGAGGAAACTGCTACAGGAGTGGAAGCATCTGGATGAACGGTTCATACCAGAGGATCAAAAACAACTCTATAAGGACATGTTCCAAAGATACAAGGAAAAGCGAGGACAAGGGACAACAAAACAACCAGAGCAACTTGGAGCACAAGGAGATCAGAATACAGAAATAGGAACCACAGGAAAAGGTGGACGGAAAAGAGGAAGAAGGCCTATGAGCGAAACCATTCAAATGGTGGGAGAAATGCTAGTGAATTCAGGGAAAGTTGTACCATTGTCGGAGGTCTTCCAACAACCCTCAAAACTTTTAAAATGATAATTACAACCTGGAATATCAGAGGGCTGAACAGTAAAGGTAAACAGAGATATTTGAAGGAGAGACTTAAAAGAGATAAGCCAAATATTATGCTAATCCAAGAAACTAAACTAAAGGAGAGTAAACTAAAAGAAGTGATGAAAAATTTTAAGCCATACTATGAGATTATGGGACAAGATGCAACAGGCAGTGCTGGGGGAGTTGCAATTTTGTGGAACCCAGAGGAAGTCCAATTTGAAGACTGGACCAGCATTCCCCGCATCCTCTCAGGGAGATTTAGAATTTTAGGCTCAAAAGAATGGATCCTATTATCAAATGTATATGGGCCTCATATACAGAATGAACGCAGGGTCTTCCTTCAGAACCTGGCAGTCATACGCTCCCTCTACTGTGATTCTCCTTGGATAGTAGGGGGAGATTTCAATATGATAAAAGATCTAAGCGAAAAAAAAAGGCGGGCTCAGAAGAATGGAGACTGACATGGAAGCATTTGGAGAATGGATAGCTGAGCAAAGACTTGTAGATATTCAGACTACAAATGGAGTTCACACTTGGAATAATAGGAGGGGAGGCAGAAATCAGATCGCTTCCAGACTAGACCGATTTCTCCTCTCAGAACAGATCATGAACTGGGATATTTACATTGAAGCTGTGATCCTCCCGGGAATGGGATCAGATCATTGGCCGGTTAAAGCCGAAATGGATATTAAAGCTAGCCCTAAGAGAAAGCCCTTCAGATTTGAAGCCTTTTGGCTAAGGGACAAAAACTTTATGAAGAAAGTAGAGAATTGGTGGAAACAAAGCAGTCAGAGAGGAAGAAATAAGATGCAGACATTTCAGAAGAAATTAAAAGAGCTTAAAGGGCACATCAAGAAATGGAATGAGGAAGAGTTCGGGCATATACTTAAGGACCAGAAGATGTTAGAACAAAAGATGAAACAAATACAACAAGAAATAATAAATACAGGTAGGAGTGAGGATCTAGCCAAGGAAGAAGGGATCCTAGTGGGGCAACTTGAAGAGAGACGGAAACAAGAGGAAATCTTATGGAGGCAAAAATCAAGGGTTAACTGGCTCAGAGAGGGGGAACGAAACACAAAGTTCTTTCATCAAGCAATGGTCCAGAGGAGGCAAAGAAATAGAATATTCTCCATTAAAAATGACACAGGGACTAGGGTCACGCAGCATGAGGAAATAGAGCAAGTCCTGTCAAAGCACTTCAAGGAGATTCTCACGGAACCAAATGTTGACAGAGGAGAAGCGATAGAGGAAATATGCAAAGAAATTCCGAGCAGGATCACTAGAGAACAAAACCTAGCCCTGATGCGGGCAGCTACCCTGGAAGAAGTCGAAGAAATAGTGAAAGGCATGAAAAAGAATAAAGCCCCAGGTCCTGATGGCTTCACAGCAGAATTCTATCAAGCTGGATGGGACTTCCTTGGACAAGATATCCTGGATGTGGTGGAAGAATCACGAAGGAACCAAAAGGTAAGTACAAGCCTTAACGCAACCTTTTTGTCCCTAATTCCTAAGGAAGCTAAGTCTGAAACCCCTCAGGGCTTCAGACCTATCACCCTCTGTAATGTTATATATAAGATCATAGCTACTTTAATGGAAAAAAGACTCAAACCCCTCCTTTCTAGCATTATCTCCCCGGAACAAACAGGTTTCGTTGAAGGGCGGCAAATCTTGGACGGATTGGTGGTCTCCCAAGAAATAGTGCACTCTCTAAAAGTTAAAAAGGAAGCAGGCATGATGATCAAATTGGATCTTTCAAAGGCCTATGACCGCTTGAACTGGAAATACCTGAAAGAAATTTTAAGGGCTTATGGTTTCTGCAATAGATGGATTGAATGGATTGCATCCGCGATCTCTTCAACAAATTTCTCTATCCTGGTGAATGGAACACCTTCCCAACCATTCAATTCATCTAGAGGTCTTCGGCAGGGAGATCCTCTGTCCCCTTTCCTGTTTATCATAGCTGTAGAAGGGTTAGGAAGGTACATTAAAAAAGAAGTCAGAGAGAAGAAGCTTAAAGGGATCCAACTTTGGGGTAATAACCTCCCAATTTCCCATCAGCAATTTGTTGATGACATCATGTTGTTTTGTAAGGTATCCCTGAGAGAAGCCAGAAGAATCAAGGCAATTTTAGATCTTTTCATGACAGCCTCTGTTATAGACATTTTTGGGCCCTACAACCCCAAGCATGAAATGTCCATAAACCAAGGGCTCTTAAGTCCCTAAAAGTGTTGTTCTAACCCCTAAAGGAACAAGGTTAACACTAATTACAGCTTCTCCCAGAAGTTCTCCATGAGAAACTGCTCAGAATTGGTCAAAACAGGATCATTGCAGCTGCTCCACTGGCTAAGTGCATTGCATCTCACCCAAATACACTGTGAGGGTGCATTGCATTTCAAAAGTCCCTTCTGTGGGGTGCGATGGGCGAGAAATGACAAATGGCAGTGTCATTCCGCAAGGTGGAGAGGCAATGGAAGCTTCCAGAATCTTCTCATGTGACACTTGCCTCACTGAATTCAACCAAGGATGAGTAAGAGGCCATCAGTCTCCAAGTGGAAGCAAGAACTATTAGAGAGAAGACACTAATCAAATCACAAGCTGACTCATCCCCCTTACAGATATCTATATATGGATCCCTCATCCCAGAGATCCAAAGGCTGGAATTTTGCATATTGTAAGGAATTGTTGCTGGTTTCCTAAGACAAACATCAGAATGTTGGGTGATCTAAGCTTTGTTTGAGGTGAAGAGGGGCTTCTTTGTTGGGAGGTTGATGCTGGGTCAGAACAACTGGTTGTAACTCCCCTTGGCTCTTTTCTTGTTTATCAATAAAAGCTATTTGAGTTTTCCTCCATGCTTTTGTGTCATTGATGCTTGTTACATTTGTATGGTCAATTTACATCTGACCCTAAATTGTTTATGATTATAGATCCATGTCTTTGTATAGTGATATGCTTCTGTGATCTTACAAGTACTTTGTGAAGCTGGGCGTGCAAGGGAGCAGGTAGTTGAGGACTATCAAAGAAGAGAGGGATCAAATCAGGAGATCAGCGCAAGACAGAGGTTGGTCTTTCTGTTCCTCTCTATCTGTAATTCATAAAGGAAAAACAAAATTAGCTTTTCTCTGTTTGTTTCTAAGGTAGCTGTCACACCTTAGTGGGATAGAGCAGTTCTAAATAGACACTTTTCCCTGTAACAAAATGGCGACTCCACTGGGGATCTAATTAGTTTGTTTGTTTATCATTCTTTGTTGTTTGTTTCATAAACTTACAAGTAGCACTCGAACTGCATTTGCCATAACAAATGCAAAGTAGACAACTGCTACTTCAATCCATCTACTGGATCTGTTTATGGTTTAAACAACTGATTCACAAACTATTTGATTGCCCTTGTGATAGCTCTTAGATCCTCCTTAGATCTACCCCTGATTGTTACATTACTAATTGCTTTTTGCTCGGCCAAAACCCAAGAACTGAATTGCAAACTGTGACCCGGAACCCGAACAGAGTCTCATTTCTGGCCCAGCGCAGGTACTGTTCAGAGATTCTGAATTTCAGCGCACTTCCCGAGTGGACAACCTGCGTTGCATTTCAGATTCTCTATGTTAAAGGTGCGCTGATCAAACTAGCTCTGTGCAGTTGTGGCTTCTGTGATTCATTCTTTCCAGTTCTATTCCTGAATTTTGCTGCCTGTGTTCAGTATATGTTTTTTTGAAACCCCTTTTCCTTACTATTATTCTGCCTCCTTTGTACAAAAGAATTGTAGATGTTTTTTGTGTGTTTGTTGAGTCGTTTACAGTTCTCCTTTGCAAAAGTAGCGTAATTGTACTGTCGTCCTTTGATTTGAATCTGTCGTAAGTGTTGATTTCAATCGTAGGAAAGAGTTTGATTGCTGTTGATGGTTGATTATCCTGTTACTATTGCTTTTGGTCTGAATTTGTAATTTTCTAGTGTCGAGAATGAGTATTCATTTCAAAATCGTAAGGTGTTGTAATCGTCTCCATTTTTTGATTTCGAAAGAAGCTTGTTGATATTTGTCGCTTGAAAAGAAATTCAGATTTGTGCATCAACTTTCTTTTTAGCATTCATATATTAAGAAAGTCGAAAACAAATACATGCATGTGCATTTGCATATAGACAGTCTGATTGGCTTGATTTAGGAAAGTGCATTTAGAGTGTGCTCTTTGCTCTTTGTGAAAAGATTCTGTCTTTCTTTTCCCTAGTAGCTAGGATTTTCATTGCATAAAGAAGATAAAAAGTTTGTTTATCATCTTAGATTTCATTTTAGGAATTACATCTACATCTTGTGGTGAACCCGAAAGGCAAACTTCATAAACAAGATCAACTTAAAATAAATTCAATGAATCTAACAACGCTTTGGAACTTAACGCACAACATTTAGAAGTCTAGGCTAGAGACATATTCCGGCGTCGTGAAGCCTGGTAACTGTTGTTCTCACTGATGGTTGGGTGATTCCTCCACTTTGAGACGATAAGTGCCAGTACAGACTTGTGCTCCCACGTACCGTTGAGTATATTTTGGGAAACCCCAATAGGCTTAATCCTTTATCCATAGGAAGCCGTGTCTGCCGCCCTATCGATCGCAATGCACTGAACACAACATTCGGGAAGATTGACTACCGTACCATAAAAAGTATTCTGCAGTTTTGTGATTGGTTTGGTAATCCCTCTACCTAGATTTCCAGAGCAGTCCCTTTCGTTCCTTTTCAGACTCCTTAACAGAAAAGGTGCATCTAAGCACTTGTCACTTCAGGCTCATTAAAAATCGAAGGAGACTATAGTCATCTTTTGTTTTTTATCGACTCTTAAAAATTGGAAAAACAAGTTGTGTCAAAGCGTCTAAAATTTATTTTAAATGGAATATTCATTACCCATTCCTACGTTGATCTTGGGTTGAGAAAATGGAATCCACCAACCAAGGAATTCCCCTTGGAGGAAATCCTAGTCCCTTCTCCTCTTGGGGAGATGTTGGTGCACCCCATATGGCCACATTGTCGCTTCCAGGACTGACAATTGGTTTGCCTGTATGGCTCTTCTCAACCTCTGTCGTTCAGAACACCACAATTCCTGAACAATCGAATCAGCAATTAGCCGAGTCCAGAGTTACCCACCAACCTTCTACTTCCTCTAATTCTTCCTCTCCTCCTTCCTCTTCGCTTGATGGGGCTGGTAAAGCCAAAAGTCAAGTACCTAAGGAGAAGAAGGAAAAGAAGAAGAAAGAGAAGAAGAAGAAGGAGCCAAAAGAAAATGGGGGCAAACGAGTGTCGTCTAGTGAAAATCCACACACTGCATCGACTAGGCCTAAATCGCCATGTGTCATTTGCAAAGGAGACCACTATCACAGAGATTGTCCTTGCATCCCTCGGATCTTAAGGGACTAGTCTCCTCATTTGCACAACCCGGTGTCGTCAACCTCTGATGATCATGTTGAGAACACACCGTCAACTAGTGAAATTGAAGCCCCAGGACAAAAAGGAAAATATAGATTTCCTTGTAAACTGTGCGAAGGCAATCATGCCGTCCACCGTTGTCCCTTCTTAGATGAAGCTAAAAGAGTTTTGGATGATCATCCGGTTTCACCGTTACGACTTCCTCCTGGATATAAAAAACTCTTGCCGAGTCCGTCACTAGTTGAAAATCCGGCTGGCCTGCTCAGGTGGTCGGCCGAAGCATCTGTCATTGAAGATAAACCATCTGAATCCATACCAGACGAAAGTCAAAAGGTCGAGGTGGCAGTTGACCCGGTCTTGCCTTCACAGGTTCCATCTTCAGATGATACAATCACTAAAGAGAACAAGGATGACACCGTTCAAATTCTTTTCATAAGCATAGACTCCAACGAACATGGGGGCAATTTACCCGTTCCTTTACCGCAGGAAGGAAGTTCGTCAGAGTCGTACCCGGCTGTCTATTCGGTCCCACCTCCAAACAACCTAGCTGTCTCCTTCGACTGGAATCAACTAGGCAGACCCCGTTTACCAGCTAGTATACCATTCCGAATCATTGTTCAAATATATAAAATGGTTATGGCCGGTACCATCATAGACGAGGGGGCTTCTGTGAGTATCCTTTCCTCAACTATTTGGAAAGAGCTTGGTTTGCCATCACTTTTTCCTGAAATGAGAAATCTAACAGGTTTTGATAAAGGAACCAGTCGACCGTTAGGGATCCTTCCCAATGTGCCCATAACATTGAGAGGGAAAACCGTTCACATGAACGTAATGGTAGTTCAAGGACCCCTGGATTACAATCTACTCCTTGGATGAGACTATATTTATTGCATGAGAGCCATTGTCTCATCACTCTTTAGAGTGATGTGTTTTCCGCACGAAGGAAGAGCGATCAAGCTCGTAGACCAGCTTTCATTTCCTGGATCACGCATAGCAAATAGTCATATACCATCCCTGAATGGTATTTTCACGCAAGAAATGTCTCAATCTCCAGCCCGTCCTCCCGATGAGCGCGAGTGATTCGGGGGGTGTCAAGCGGAAAGAGTCGTTAGTGCGGACACAACCGACCTCCCTAGAAGCAAAAGTTTTCTAGTGACAAACAAAACAAATAAACCATAAACATGCATTGCAAATACAAGTAATCAGGGGATCTTTAACATACCTTTAGTCCAACGCTTTGTAGTAGTCCAGCCTCGCCGATCCGGATGAGCTCCTCCTTCTCTTCAAAACCTGCATTCACTAACAAGCCAAAAGATTAAATAGCACCTGATAAACTCATAAAACAATACATATCCATCATACAGACCAAGGAGTATATGAAACAAACCATGAATAACAATCTGTTGAGAAAAATAAGTTCATTTGCATTAAAAGGTAACAAAAGGAACCATTACAACCTGAGCCATGGTGTTGTGCAAGTCCCTCCTAGGGTCCAACAAGAGTTTTCTTTTACTTTGATCAGCTCACCCACTCTCAAATAAGGCTAGGAAAGGATGGGAATCTCTCCTCTCAAGCTTTACAAGGGAGTCCTAATTCCAACAGCATCTACCCTTAGGAATGTTCAGCTTTCAACCTCTCCTCTCTCTGGCCCAATGTCTGTATTTATATAGCTCTAGAGGAAGTTATTCAGGTCCACCATCAATGGAATAAGCCCCTCTTTGGATGGGATAGCTCCCCTCTTGATGGGATAAGTTCCTCTTTGGTAGGGATACATGAACCATCTGGAGGCGCTTCATACACGTCAAACAAGCTTCTAGAAGGCTCTAGAAATGACCACAAGTAACTTTTTTGGAGTGAAGCTTGCGCCTTTTGACCTTTACAGGAGTACGCACCCATTGCTTTACATACAGAGCGTACAAGTACGCAGGTATTGTGAACTTGGAGTGCGTACACGCAGGTAAGGCTAAGAGAAACTGCGTACCCAGAGATATATAGATTTTTAATGACTTTCTCTCTTTCTTGAAGTTTGACATGGAGAGCAGAGGTATGAGGCTTGCCAAGGAGGATAGTATGACAGTTGATGGAGCCATACTAACTGCAAATAGTCATGGTGACAAATTTTAGTGTAACAGATTGCCCCCTAAAGTGCGAAGCCTGTAGTAGATTAGGGTTTCATATAATCTAGGAAGGGTGAAGTACTTTATCATTTCAAGGATTATCTTGTGGGGAGCCCAGTCGGAACCTGCAAGTATTCAACACAAAATACATATATATGATCATATCATCGCTGAGGTAGGCATTCCCATACTCAGATTGAAAACTTTAACTAATTGACTATCTACTGCTCTGATACAGGAATGATTCTGCAGTACATAATAATCATAGACTTTTGTAGACACAGTATGGACGCAGCCATCTGTTTATAGTTAGTCTACTGTATAATGAATACAAAACTCCTCACAGCCTGGATGGTGGAAACTAGATCCAGGGTCTTCATTTCTACTTCTCGAACAGGTACGATTCTATCCATGCGAATAAATGAGTTGATGTCGAACATGGTAGAAACCACTTGATTACCAGTCAATGATGTAAACTGTTAACAAGCGTGAGAGAAACCACCAGTGATGTCAATGGTTCTCAAAGTACCCAGTACAATCCATGAGATGTGAATGAATGAGTTGATGTCGAACATTTCACGGAATCCTTCGATCGAAAGTCAATGATGTAAACTATCGTCGAAGGCGAGAAACCTGCCATTGATGCATGCAGACTCCAAGGTACTGACGATTCCTAGGTCATCTTTCTAGATAATGTGCTGATGTCGATAGAAAGCGACCCGTTGCAGGCAAGCCCACAACACGAAATCATAGATCAAGTTGAAGAAATGTAGCTGTAAGGACTGACTCAGGGATGGTCAAAATGGATGACGGGTATTTTGCAGATGAATGTTTATTGCAGAGACCTCTTGAACACATAACGACACGACAGATGGCTTGGTGACATTTGACCCAAAGTTAATACCCGGCTGAAAACTTTCAATGTGGTTTGATCAACTGTGAGGCAAAGGATTTCCCAACCCAGGTGAATGCAAAGTGTCGTGTTCAAGAGTGGTAATAAGGCTTCTTCTGAGACAAAGGGTAACAAATGGGCTCATTTTTCTCTCTTTTCCCCCACCATTTCTGGCAAGTACCTCTTTATTTTTTACAAGCTTGAGGAGGATAACATATGCTTGATTATAAGCTCATCCTTCGGATGAGTCCAACTTAGTTTTGATTCGAACCCTAAGAAGGAGTGGTCCGTTCCTGTTTTTAATCGAACAGGTCCTTTACTGTGAAATTTTAATGAGTCCAGTATAGGAGAAACTCAGCGTTTTTCAATTTTAGAGAGTCTGAAAAAACTTAAGAAGACTCCAGGTTGAACTTTTTCATAAATTTGTGTCTCCCAAGCCTGAAAAAGTATAAAATAATACTTGAGAGAACCACTTGATCTTGTGACCAAGGAGTACTTTCATGATTAGTGTCTTTGACCTGAAAAGTAAAAAGCGATCAAGGACAAGTCGTTTTATTTCCAGTATCGAATTTGAAATGACAAAAATCCGGCAATCTTTTCCTGTTTTTACGGTCAGAAAAGGGCTATAAGGGGACCGTCTTTTAATTCCGTTTTAACGAGTGTAAAAGAAACGCTCGGCAATCTTTTTATATTTTAGGAGTTTGAAAAGGGATTAAAAGAGAACTCCAAGGTTTCACTTTTTTGTAAGTTTTAACGAGTTCGAAAAAATGATAAAAATGTACTCATATGGCCGACTTTCAATTTAATTTACGAGCAGGAAAATACGGAAAGAACTCGGCATTTTCATTTGTTTTACGAGAATGAAAGATAGAAAAATAATCTCAGTATTTTCATGAGTTTAACGAGTCTTGAAAATAACTGAAATTGACTCGAGATAGGTTTCATTTTTACAAAAGCTTGAAATAAAGAAAAACTATGCTTCTAAGTAGTTTCATTTTTACACAAGCTTGAAATAGAGAGAAAACTGTGCTTGATGCCCCCTAAGCGTAACTACTAGAGCGCATGCCCCCCCAGCTTCATTTCATTCAACTAAGTCCAAACTGGATGGAATGAAGGTTCATGTACAAGATCATTTGAAAGACTCGACCTAAAACTGTAAGAAAATTATGCAAAAAACTGAAAAAACTAACCTAAATATACAACTTAACATTTGAGATCTAGTCAAACTCTCGACTCAAGTAGAGGAGGATTTGTTTCATTTTTTAACAAGCTTGACACAGGAAAAGAACTATGCTCGGATTCGGTTTCATGTTTACGCAAGCTTGAAACGAAAAACTAAGCTTGTTATAAGTTCACATGCCCCCAGCATAATGACGCAAAACGAGGTACATGCCCCCCAAGCTTCATTGCATTCAATGAGGTTGATGGAATGAAGCTTTACTTTCAAGATCATGGAAAGACGTGTGGGAGTTATTTCATTTTTTAGTGAGCTTGACACAAGACAAGGAACTATGCTCATAACTACTCTCTACAATCTACCTACTTAACCTACCCTTTTTTCATTTTTTAACGAGCTTGACACAAGACAAGGAACTATGCTCAAAAAGTTTGCATGCCCCCAGTATAATGATGCAAAGCGAGGTACATGCCCCCCAGGCTTCATTGCATTCAACCAGATGGATGGAATGAAGGTTTACTTTCAATATTTAACTTGAAAAGGGAGTTGTTTCATTTTTAAGGAGGTTGACACAAGAAAATAACTATCCTCATACCTGATTCATTTTTTTAACGAGGTTGACTCAGTAACAGGAACTATCCTCAAAACCCAACTTTCTACAATCTACCTACTTAACCTAAAATCTACCTGATTCATTTTTTAATGAGGTTGACTCAGTAAAAGAACTATCCTCTAACACCCTGTTTCATTTTTTAACGAGGTTGACACAGGAGCAAAACTATCCTCGTGCCTGATTCATTTTTTAACGAGGTTGACACAGGAAAAGAACTGTCCTCTGACCAACTGATTCTTTTTTTAATGAGGTTGACACAGGAAAAGAATTGTCCTCATACTCACTGATTCATTTTTTAACGAGGTCGACACAGTAAAAGGAACTTTCCTCGTACCGGATTCATTTTTTAACGAGGTTGACTCAGTAACAGGAACTATCCTCTGTCTCACTGATCATGGCTTCCAACTGGAAGAAAGACATGTCAATGGACACACCTTGATCATGGCTTCCAAGAGGTCTTCATCAGAAGGAAGAATAGTTCTCTGGAAGGAACACATGTCAAGGGACTCAAAAGGGATAAGAACATCACGTTCAAGTAATCCCATATAGTTTTCCATGTCAATTACCAGATCTAAATCAACAGTGAGAGGCTCACTTACATCGGTAACTGAAAACATGGGACCAATTGCCACATAATTAACCCGTGGCAGGGTAGATACCACTTGAGAATCAGGAACATTTAGGGCTGTCATATTATTGGTAGTTGAGACAAGACTAGGGAACGAAAGCTGGTCTACAGTCACAATACTGCCATTGTGAGGGAAAGACATCATGCGAAAGAGTGTCGATACGATAGCTTTCATTGCATAAACATAGTCTCGTCCAAGGAGTAAATTGAAATCCAAGGGACCTCGAACTACCATAAGATCAATACAGATAGTTTTACCTTCCAAGGTAATAGAAAACTTAGGAAGGATCCCTAAAGGTTCACTAATGGTTCTGTTAAAAGCTTTCAGATTCTGCGTAATAGGCGCAAGCTGAGGGGAACCCAAAGCTTTCCAAACAGTTGAGGATAAAATACTAACAGAAGCACCTTCATCTACCTGAGTGCGATGTATGTCCCTACCACCAGCCTTGACAATGATTTGGAAAGGGATGGAGGAAGGAAGACGAGGTTCTGTCAGTCTATTCCAATCAAAGGAAAAGACCTCAGTGCTTGGAGGGGGTTCGGTAGAAACAGGTGAAATGCCCCCCGGCATAGAAGAATCTGATGTAACAAGAAGAACCTGAGCGGTATGAAGTTCACTCTCCAAAGGGAAAGTGTGATCGATCGAATGTGAAATTGAATCGACCACTTGATCAACTAATGGATCATCAACCTGAGTGACATGAGTTTCACTCTCCAATGGGAGAGTGTGATCGGCTGTACTTGAAATTAGATCAATCACTCCGTCAGTTGACGGTAGGTTGGGAGAAAGTTTACGGTAACCAGTTGGAAATTCTTGCTGTGGAACAGTAAGGTTTTCCAACAATGTTGAGGCTTCATCCATGTGAGGGCAAATGTGAGTTTGATGACTCCCTTTGCATAACTTACAAGGAAACCTAACTTTACCCTTTTTCCCAGAAACCTGACTATCATTGGTTGATGGATCAATGGAAAGTTGATGAGATTTTTCTGACCATACTTCCAAGACCTTTGGAATACTAGGACAATTGACAAGGAAGTGGTCACCCTTACAAAGCCTGCAAGGGTATTTGGGTTTACGATGCATGTCGGAGTTTTCCTCAACACAACTAACACTTACAGTCATGGTTGGTTGGTTGACTTCTTTCTTATCTTGCTTCTTCCCTTTCTTCTTCTTCTTAGACACCTAGTTACTAGCATCAAGGCTTTTACCAAGTGAAGAGGAAGAAAAGGAGGAAGAAAAATTAGGTGAAAAAGGTAAAGGGTCAACAGAAGGTTGGTGATGTTGAGATGGTGAACTATGTTGAGGTGAAGCATTCGGTTGAGGTGGAACAATTGGAGTATTTTGGGCCATCGAAATTGAAAATAACCATATCGGTAAACCTATTGTAAATCCAGGTAATGACAAAGTAGCCATATAAGGAGGACCAACATTTCCAAAGTAAGGAAAAGTACTAGGATTCTCGTTAGGAGGGGTTCCTAGGTTGGTAAATTCTGGAACGTTTGCCATTATATTCAACTCCAGTGAATTTTATTAACAATTTATAACTAAAATTAACAATTCACAATTCACACCTAACAATTAAAATTCACAATTCACACCTATGGTCTCTAAAAGTAAAAACAAACAAATTAACACGCACTATCAAATCTAGGATTCAAACCACACACAAACAGTAGCCTTTCGGACCGAAAACACTAGTTGGTGATGAAATCCAACATCGCAGAATTTAGTACAGAACTAGCGGGTGCAACAGTTACCCCAAAAACCTGCTTAATGAATAGACTGGACCAAGTTCCTCCACTTTAACGGTCTCGAGTGAAGTGAACCCCCCAGAAAATCCAAGTGAGTCTAGCAGACGTCTGCTCCAGGTATAGTGGGATCTTCCCTCCACGGTCACCTTGGGTAGAACCCTAAAGATAATGGTCACTAAGGTCACCAACAGCAACAAATATACCTGGGGGAACAGTCTACGACCCGATAGCACGCAAGGGCAGAGTAACAAGCTCAATCCCCTTGCCAGCTCCTTGACAATAATCCAAGGTTTACCGACAAGTGACCCCAGGCTCCTCGACAATAATCCGAGGTTTACCGTTTGTAGTGCGTGCGTATCTGGCGTCTTTCCCAATGAAGGAGGATTGATCCCCTCACTGGTTCGGACACGGTCTCGTGCTTCTCCTTTAAGAGGAGCTTTCCCAGAGCATAAATGTAACAGTTGGATTTATCCTACCACAAGATGAGCTACTTGTTTGGTTTTGCTGTCTTGGAGAGTTAATTACTCTCCTACTCCAAGACACTAGCCTAAGCTATGTTGGTGTATCAGAGCCCTAGAAATGTAAAAATTACTAGATGAATTTTAATTAAGCGCTGTGTTATTAAGGCTGTTATTACTCAAATGGGTAAATGGATATGAAACCAATGGTGTTATGACCCGACTCAAAGGAATGCAATCGAATATGATAATGTAATCCTTTCAATTCGATGAATCCTATCTAAAGTAAGGAGAGAGTTTCCATTCACTTCCAACAATGCAAAAAATTGATCACTAAGAGAAAATATAACAAATTCTCTAATGCACTAATTTCATCAAGAAAAACTAATGCAAATCAATTCCAAACCATTTTTTTTATTTTTATTTTTGTGTAAATTCAAATCAAAGAAAGCTGATCTAAATCTACGATTGATTTTTCAGAATGTAAACTATGCAATTGTAATCTAAGCACAATTCACTCATATTCTGAAAATGAGAATTCTAATTATGCAAATGTGATCTATGCAAGATAATTCTCAAACACAAGACGATTCTAATGTAATCTAAGAACCAATCAAGTGCAAGTCGAGAAAATTGGGTGAGAGTTCCAAAGATCAAAAAATAAAAACACTCAAAGGCGATTAACACTCATACACAATTTAGCCCCCCCCCCGGCGAATGAGGGGGAAATATTTTTGCAAAAACAAAAGCAAAAAGATGCAAAATTGTGAAAAGACTGAGACAAACCTTCAAGTAATGACCAAAGGAAATCAAATTAAGAATTTCTCAAAAAAGAGACTCAAAACACCCAATTGATGAAAGCTTAAAGCAGGAATGCCAATGGAATTAACCAAGGAAAGTTTCTGACAGGTAACCAGTGGATCTGGGCAGTAAAAACAAGTTATAAACAAAATCTAAAAGACAAAAAAGGAGAAAATTGAAATTTTCTCAATTTTGACAGGGTACGCAGGTAACCTGTTTGCACAGGTGCGTGTACGCTCTGTGCACAAAACTGCAGTGCGTACAGGTACGCACTGTGCTCAACGCAGAGGCTGCGTACCTCAAGCAAAACTAAGAAAAACTAAAATCTAATTTAACCCTAAGCTAGCCCACCCAAAAACACAGTCAGACAGCCAAAAACCAGAAAACAAACGATTTTTCTCAGACCAAAGTTTCACACAAAGGAAAAATCATTCACATCAATGGATTCCCCAGTGGAGTCGCCATTTTGTCAAGCGGAATTAGTTGTTAGTGCGGACAAAAACGACCTCCCTAGAAGCAAAAGTTTTCTAGTGACAAACAAAACAAATAAACCATAAACATGCATTGCAAATACAAGTAATCAGGGGATCTTTAACATACCTTTAGTCCAACGCTTTTTAGTAGTCCAGCCTCGCCGATCCGGATGAGCTCCTCCTTCTCTTCGAAACCTGCATTCACTAACAAGCCAAAAGATTAAATAACACCTGATAAACTCATAAAACAATACATATCCATCATACAGACCAAGGAGTATATGAAACAAACCATGAATAACAATCTGTTGAGAAAAATAAGTTCATTTGCATTAAAAGGTAACGAAAGGAACCATTACAACCTGAGCCTTGGTTTTGTGCAAGTCCCTCCTAGGGTCCTGCAAGAGTTTTCCTTTACTTTGATCAGCTCACCCACTCTCAAATAAGGCTAGGAAAGGATGGGAATCTCTCCTCTCAAGCTTTACAAGGGAGTCCTAATTCCAGCAACATCTACCCTTAGGAATGTTCAACTTTCAACCTCTCCTCCCTTTGGCCCAATGTCTGTATTTATAGAGCTCTAGAGGAAGTTATTCAGGTCCACCATCAATGGGATAAGCCCCTCTTTGGATGGGATATCTCCCCTCTTGATGGGATAAGTTCCTCTTTGGTAGGGATACATGAACCATCTGGAGGCGCTTCATACATGTCAAACAAGCTTCTAGAAGGCTCTAGAAATGATCACAAGTAACTTTTTTGGAATGAAACTTGCGCCTTTTGACCTTTACAGGAGTACGCACCAGTTGCTTTACATACAAAGCGTACAAGTACGCAGGTATTGTGAACTTGGAGTGCGTACACGCAGGTAAGGCTAAGAGAAACTGCGTACCCAGAGATATATAGATTTTTAATGACTTTCTCTCTTTCTTGAAGTTTGACATGGAGAGCAGAGGTATGAGGCTTGCCAAGGAGGATAGTATGACAGTTGATGGAGCCATACTAACTGCAAATAGTCATGGTGACAAATTTTAGTGTAACAGGGGGACATGACTGAAACCTAGGGGGCATGCACCCTGGTCAGCTTCGGCAGGAAAAATTCGGGTATAGGGTAGGTTTCCGCGAGAGAATATGACTAGTCTGTACCCCCGTCCGTTATTGGAAGAGGGGGTTATTCTAGAACAAGATTCTCTTGTCAAAGTTATGTGAGTGGAATAGCCTCCTTCACTCACCTTTGTCTATTTCGGTAGACATCGCCGAAGAAGTGTTTTGTTTGCGCTGCAAATGGAACAATCTTTGGTAACCTGTAAGAGGTAGGCCTCTCTCGGTAAAACAAATGTTTTAACGGACTAAAGAAGGGGTAACCTTGACACTCTGTTTTATACCTGGGGGCATGCAAGCCTTTTGGCGTGCAAGCGAAGAGCGACTATTTTTTTTTTTTTTTAATTTGTAGGACCTCTAACCCTTTAAACTCGTAGGATTGGTCGTCTCCTAACTTGCATAAAGAAAGGATGTGGGGAAAAACTCTAAAACTTGTCGTTTTTCATATGAGACATTCTTATCACACGACTGGATTAATCGAGCAATTTTAGCACATAGTTCAGGCTTGTTAAAAAATAAACATAAGACATGAGCAAATGTTTCCCCCCGTGTTTAAGCTCGTTAAAAAGTGAACTATTCCCCGGTAAATAACCATCATGAATGTAGTACTTCAGTCGTTAAAGCCTTGGTCGTGTTTGCACCATCACCTCCACTTTTTCATTGGCCGATCATTCACCTCCATTTGATTGTTTACCCATTTTGAGGAACAGCTGCGAAGAGTGATTTCACTAGCTATCCTTGTGACACTGCCGTGATTGGAAAATTACAAACCTTACCTGGAATCAGCTGCTACCCATTTTATCACTTGTTCCTCAAAAGACGAGTCTCCTTTAAGCTCTTTTCAACTGACTTGTAAAATATGAAAAGATTGCCAAGCCATTGGCCTCTCCAGCTCGTTAAAGGGAGAGGAAGTGCTATCCCTCCTCTAGATTTTAATCTTTTTGGACATGAGGGATTATTACACAAAAAGATCGAGCGCTTGTTTTGTTCAGCTCGTTAAAAGTATCGAAAATCCATCCCTTCTGTATTGTTTTATACCTTTTCGGACTTAAGGGATTAGATGACGAAAAAGGAATTTTGGAGTTACCTTCACGTTCCTTTTCAGACTCTCTAAAATTGAAAAGGACCGAGATATCTTTGTCGTTAAACTCGTTAAAAAGATTAATAGCAACAAACTTGTCTTTAGACGAGAACGAGTTTCACTGTCGCTAGGCTCGTTAAAACATAGCGATGGGTTTGCCCTAAGGGAAAATTATAGAACAAGCATATGTTATCCTCCTCAAGCTTGACAAAAATAAAGAGGTACTGGTCAGCAATGACTGGGGAAAATTGGGAAGAAAACTTAAGAAACTTTGTTGGTAGCAAGTCGCTCTTGAACATGACACTTCCACTCCGTGTCCGAGTCGGGTTGGGTTGTTTCATTCACCGGTCACATCACCATGGTCACGCCATACCATCCACATTTGGGGTTAATGCTAGCAATCCATCACATCTGTGTCGCCGATATGTTCAAGATAAATCATTCAGAGAGTTCACCTGTGTCTCACCCACTACCATACATTATACTCCATTCTTTCATGACTGCCACCCTAAACCTTATATCACCAGATCGTTTTCACCTGCATTAAAATCATTTGCTCAGTTCTGTGTCATTGATGTGGGATTCATTAAGGCCCTCCTGTGACAGATCACTTCTTTTCGACATCAGCTCATTATCCAAGAAGTTGATCTAGGAACACCCCATTCAGTACTTTGAAGCTTGCATGCCTCAATGGCAAGTTTCTCATTTCCGGTGACAGTTTTACATCAATGGCCTTCGACCGGAAGATTTTGCGTGGTGTTCGACACCATGTCCTTTATTCACACCACGTGAATTGTACTGCAGTACCTTGAGGGTCATTATCATTATCAGTGATTCCTCTCGCGCTTGTTAACAGTTTACATCATTGACTGGTAATCAAGCGATGTCTTTCCATGTTCGACTTCAGAGCATTTCTCACATGGAGCGACTTGTACTTTGAGTGAAGATCAGACGAGATTGAAGACCCCGGATCTAGTTTCATCCATCCGGGCTGCGATATATATTCAGGGAAATAAAGACATTAAATGTACATCATTGCTGCACAGATAATCATCCACTTAAAAGGATGATGGCTCTATCAGAATCATCAGTCTACACTCAGACGATTGTCTGTCCTATGTACATGAAAATGAATTTATAAAGCTGAGCATGGGAATGCCCGCCTCAGCTAGATCATGAAAATAGTATGAAGATAATGTATTGTATTGTATCTTATTATAGGTCTCCTCTCAGCATTGAAAGAACCTTGGATCCTCATAATAAAGCATTTCACCAGACACCAAAAGATTAACGGCCTCATACTTTAGGGGGAAACTGTTATAGAAATTTTTGGGTCCTACAACCCCAAGCATGAAATGTCCATAAACCAAGGGCTCCTAAGTCTCTAAAAGTGTTGTTCTAACCCCTAAAGGAACAAGGTCAATATATTACAGCTTCTCCCAGAAGTTCTCCATGAGAAACTGCTTAGAATTGGTCAAAATAGGATCATTGCAGCTGCTCCACTGGCTAAGTGCGTTGCATCTCACCCAATACACTGTGAGGGTGCATTGCATTTTAAAATCCCCTTCTGTGGGGTGCGATGGGCGAGAAATGACAAATGGCAGTGTCATTCCGCGAGGTGGAGAGGCAATGGAAGCTTCCAGAATCTTCTCCTGTGACACTTGCCTCACTGAATTCGACCAAGGATGAGTAAGAGGCCATCAGTCTCCAAGTGGAAGCAAGAACTATCAGAGAGAAGACACTAATCAAATCATAAGCTGACTCATCCCCCTTACAGATATCTATATATGGATCCCTCATCCCAGAGATCCAAAAGTTGGAATTTTGCATATTGTAAGGAATTTTTGTTGCTTTCCTGAGACAAACATCAGATTGTTGGGTGATCTAAGCTTTGTTTGAGGTGAAGAGGGGCTTCTTTGTTGTGAGGTTGATGCTGGGTCAGAACAACTGGTTGTAACTCCTCTTAGCTCTTTTCTTGTTTATCAATAAAAGCTATTTAAGTTTTCCTCCATGCTTTTGTGTCATTGATGCTTGTTACATTTGTATGGTCAATTTACATCTGACCCTAAATTGTTTATGATTATAGATCCATGTCTTTGTATAATGCTATGCTTCTGTGATCTTACAAGTACTTTGTGAAGTTGGGCGTGCAAGGGAGCAGGTAGCTGAGGACTATCAAAGAAGAGAGGGATCAAATCAAGAGATCGGCACAAGACAGAGGTTGGTCTTTCTGTTCCTCTCTGTCTGTAATTCATAAAGGAAAAACAAAAGTAGCTTTTCTCTGTTTGTTTCTAAGGCAGTTGTCACACCTTAGTGGGATAGAGCAGTTCTAAATAGACACTTTTCCCTGTAATAGCCTCTGGCACCCAAATAAACAATGAAAAATCCTGTACTTATTTCTTTAACACGACTGGAAACATCAGGAACTTCCTGTCTAGAACCTTGGGATTCCAATCAGGGGAACTCCCAACCAGGTATCTTGGAACGCCGCTGGCCCTTACACCCCTGAGGATGTCCAACTGGCAACAAATTCTTGAGAAAATCGCCAGGAAACTTGCAAATTGGTCTTTCAGATCCTTGAATTTTGCAGGTAGAATTGTCTTAGTTAAAGCGGTTCTCCAGTCTATACCAATATACCAACTTTCAGCTATGGCAGCCCCTAAAGGAGCGTGTGCTAAGATGACAGAGATATTCAAAAATTTTATATGGAGTGGCTAGAAAGAACAAAGGAAATGGTCCCTAGTATCTTGGAAGGATGTAGTAAAAAGTAAGATGGAAGGAGGATTAGGCCTCAAGGATCCTTATGTTCTGAACCAGGCTTTGGGAGCTAAGCTATGGTGGCGGTGGCTAAACGGGGGAAATGACCTGTGGAAGAGAATATGGACAAAAAAATATAACATGCCTACAAAACCAGAGGAAATACTAAGGATGAGGGATACCCCGAAAGGGTCGACAATATGGAACCTTGCCAGCCTCAATAAAGATTTGATTGCTAAGCATGCATTCTGGGAAATAAGGGAAGGCAGCTCAGCAAAATTTTGGGATGAGGCCTGGCAACAAAGGGAAAGAATGAATGGAATGCAAGGCCTTATAGAAGTAGCCCAAAAAGCAACAGACCAAGGCATGATTGTAGTCAGGGACTTCTGGAAGAGGGAAAGCCAAGATGAAGTATGGAGAACGTGGAAAAGCCCGGAAGAGTGGATGGATCAGCTAACTGGAGAACAAAAAGAGATATACCAAAAGGAGATGCAGACAAGAAGGATTCCCATGGACCAGACATCTTAAGATGGGGTCACACAACTAAAGGAAAATTTTCAATTAAGGAAGCTTATCATCTTTTAAACACAGGAGATCCAGAGGATATGCTAGGTACCTGGAAGCAAATATGGAACAGTAACTGGTGGCCGAAAGTAGCTCATTTCTTATGGCTGGTTGCCAAAGGCCGTATTCTAACCTGGGACCAAATCCAAAAAAGAGGTATTCATGGCCCCTCAAGGTGCCCTCTATGCAAACAGGAAAAGGAGACACAAGAACACCTCCTAAATTCATGCTCAGAAGCCCAGCATCAGTGGGAAGAGGTTAGGAGACTCTTCGGTAAAACCAACCGAGACCAGCAGAGCATTAACAACACCATTAAAATCTGGGAAAAGGTCAATTTACAAGCCAGGTGGTTAAAAGAGCCTGGAGCTTAGCAGTTGGGATGAACATGTGGATGATCTAGAAAGAGAGAAACAAAAGAATCTTTCTAAACAAAGAGATGACAAAGGACCAGCTATGGGAAAAAACTGTGAGCCAGAATGGAGAAGACTGGGAGGTAACGTAGGAAGAGGAGCAGATCCTTAAGAAACTCAATCTGAATCAAGGGATGGTCGCCCCCTAGTTATGGAAAGAGCCTAGGTCGGTATACAATGGCACCACGCATTATACTAGACCCCCGGCTGGATTTATTAAGCTAAACTTCGACGGTGCCTCCAAAGGGAACCCAGGCCCAGCTGGGATTGGGGGTCTTTTTAGGGACGATCAAGGAAGGATGAAATGGATTTATGCAGACAACGGAGGTATTATGAGTAACAATGAGGCAGAACTGATGGCAGCTCGCCAAGGTTTAAAGATAGCTATTAGGAATGGGTACAATAACCTGGAAGTGGAGGGTGACTCTCAAATGGTTATTCATGTTCTCAAAAAACTTAACAATGGTACCTCCTGGGACAAAGTCACTCAGAGTTGGAGGACTGCCAGCCTAATACAAGAATTGGCAATCATTCTTCGTAGATTCGATTATATGATTATCAAACATGCTAAAAGAGAGGCAAATAGAGCAGCAAATTTCCTTGCGAATTGGGGATGCCATGAACAAGGAAGAAAAGTGGATAATATATGGACGAGCTATTCAAAAGATTCAAGTTTTGAATAGCTTTGCTCGATACTCAACCAAGATAACCATGAAGACACGACCCAAAGGCAGTAGGGACAGTTGGCTCCCGATCGGGATGAGGAAACGTGGCGGTGATAAAGGCAGGAGCATTTATCATAAGGACAGGAAAGTTGGAGGTGACCATAGGGATCAGGCTACCTTCCCAACAAACGAAATGAGTATTCGGTCAGATCAAGGTTCAAGTGGCAGAGGTGGGAAAGGTGGTATGCAGTTGATTAGGAGAAATGGCGGTGGTAATGGGAGGGAGAAAAGGACGGTGACGAAGCATAATATGAAGGTGGTGGGGGGTAAGGGAAAGGATAATGCAGACAGAGTGAAGGAGGAACGGATCGAGGAGCAGGGCGGAAACATTACCAGGGTGAGCGAGCTTGGGAGAAGATAGAAGATAGAATGGCTCGGCAAGGTCGAAGGCGTGGTCGCGGAGGCAGAGGTCGTCCGAAGCAAAGCATCCAGGGTGACAGAACTGTGGAAGAACCAAGGGACCAGCGCAGAGGAAGGCAGTCAGCCCAGACTGCGGCCCAAGAGGCAGCCCGTGCTTATCAAGAAGACACTGATGAAGACATTCGTCATATAATCCAAAACCTGGAATCCAGAGTCATGGAAGAATAGTCGGGTTCAGAAACTGAAGAGTGGGCTGCTATGGTTAGTGACCCAGGTTACACAAGGGGCAGACAGACTCTCTATCAACGGTCTCTACACATTTATTGGATTCTGAAGAGCCTTTTGGCTAAGGCACTAGAACAAGTTGCTAAAGAAATGGCTGACATCACCAATGGATTGCCAAACCTACAGAAGGAAATGAAAAATTTCCAAGTCATTATGATAAACCAGAACAATAAGTTGGAGGAGATGTCCCAAACTTTATCCAAGATGGCTGGCCTGCTCCCAAGCCAAGAAGATCATGTGAATCTCCCTATGGAAACTGACAAGGAGAATGGAACTAGAAAGGCCTGATGTTGTGGACGAGATGCTGGAGGTTTTTTGTTTCTCTACCTGTATAGTCTTATGTTAAATAGAAGCTTAATAGGTAATTTTAGTTGCTTGGTATATATAGCCAGTATGGACAGAATTATCAAATTTTGGTTTTGGAATGCCTATAGTAAACTTCGGTGGCCAACAGACCTGGTTTCCCCTCAGGGTAGGTTGAGGCCGCCACAACAGTGTATTTGGTCTTTATGTTCAGTTTGGATAGAATGAATGGAACTACCTTACAAAAAAAAAAAAGGTATTGCTATTTACTTTTTACAAGTAGATGACATTGTAAATTGTATGAAGAATCTAGGTGGAGAAATAAAGGAGGCTACTATAGTAGAGAAATTTTTAAGATCTCTATCTTCTAAATTTGAGTCAAAAGTATTTGAGATTGAAGAGAAGCAAGATCTACAATCTGTTACCGTTGTTCAACTTCATGGCACTTTAACTGCCTTTGAAATGAGGAAAGGAGGTCCATTAGAAATCAAAGAAGCCACTTTCAAAGCCTCTAGAAAGGGAAAAGAAAAGGAAGATCTCAAGGAATCAAGATATATATCATAAGAAGACAAGGTAAAATTTGTGAAGAAACTTCAACTGGGTACCTGAAAATTCAGAGGTAAGATTCCCTTCAAATTTTTTGCTTGTGGTAGAGTTGGTCATTATGTTGCTAAATGTCCTCATAAAGATAACCACGAAAAAGGAAAGATTCTACAAAAGGTAATAGGAAATAGTTTGTTAATAGAATAATTTATTATACTCATGAAGATAGTTATGGCATGTCTAATAGTGATGAAGGTGAATTTGATCAATATATTAAACTACTCATGGCTTATGAAAATGATAAATTTATGGATGCCTCAGAAGAAGAAGATTTTCTTGAAGAAATCACTCAACTCAAAATCTGCTTGGAAGAAAAGAATATAGTCATAGACACTTTGACACATCAACTCACGGAAAAGGAAAAGCACAATGAAAAATTAGAGTGTGAAGTAGTGAGTCTAAGAAAGGAACTTGAGAAGACAAAGTCTCTGAATCTTAGATTTGCTAAAGGATCAGAAACATTAGATGAAATCATCAAGATTTAGCATTCTCCTCTTATAAAGACTAGTCTTGGATACACTGGAGAATATCCCAACCAGAAAATGTTGCATCCATCACCAGAAGCTATCGTAATGTAGCAAAATCCAGTCAACAATGTGTCAATCCTCAACAAAAGCCTAAAAGCACTCCCAAAATAAATCATGCTCATTTTACTCCAAGGTTGAACATTAATAAAAGCACTGATCAAAAGGTGAACAACACCAAAAGATTTTATGGTCACAAAAACTTTTTCGTTAACGGACAATGTTTTTCATGCCAAAACTTTGGTCATAAGGCTGCTTAATGTGTTGCTTACAAAACTATCATGAATAGAGAAGAAATAAAACAAAGGAGTGTGACAGGAATCAAGAAGAGTTCTTATAATAATTTTTCAC
Organism: Pinus tabuliformis; assembly: GCA_031772625.1. Lineage (NCBI taxonomy): Eukaryota > Viridiplantae > Streptophyta > Pinopsida > Pinales > Pinaceae > Pinus > Pinus tabuliformis. The sequence goes on along the minus strand of CM062813.1, from coordinate 1,145,177,440 downwards.
CTCTTGAAGATGAAATTGAATGTTATTTTTGTAATAACTTTAGTCATGAAGAATTTGAATGCGGGAGCAAATTTCGGCCAACATATCAAAAGGATCAAACATAACCAAACTCCAAGGTATGGAAAAAGAAGGAATTACAGGCATAAATATATGGCATATCTCTATTTGGAGAATGACAATAAAATCAGTGGTACATTGATAATGACAGGTGATAAAGATAAACACATTTCATACAATTCTTTAGAAAAGGAGAAGAATGTCTCTTTTGGAAATGACACACTAGCTGTCATTAAGGGTTAAGGTTATGTTTTTCTAAAGGAAAAGGTTAAAGCTAGAAATGTTATGTATGTTGATGGTTTAAAGCATAACTTATTGAGTGCTAGTCAAATGTGTGATCAAGGAAATGAAGTTGTGTTTCGATCAAAAAAATGTGTGGTTCGTGAGCTTGACATAGAAAATACCATAATCAAAGGTACAAGAACTCCAAACAATATATATATACTAGAAGGAGGTCAAGAACAATTTTATCTAAGAAAAATGGAAGAGAACTGGTTATGGCACAGAAGATTGGGGCATCTAAGCTTTTCCCAAACAAGAAAATCATGTAGGCTCAAGGTTGTTCATGATCTTCCAGATATCATCATCCTAGAAAATACCATCTACAAACCATGTCAATTCGGTAAGAAAACCATAGTTCAATTCAATGCCAAAGAAAGATCAGCAAGTAAGCCTCTTGAACTCATTCATATTGATTTGTGTGGACCAACAAGGAAAAATACACCTCGTGGAGAAGAATACTGCATTTTATTCCTTGATGATTTTTCTAGAATGTGCAAGATTGGTTTACTAATACACAAAGATGAAGCATTTGAAAAGTTTAAGGTCTTTAAAACTTTACTTGAAAATGAATTAGATCTAAAAATAAAATGTCTCGGATCTGATCGAGGAGAATTCATATCAGATGATTTTTTTGAATTTTTTGAACGACATGGAATAAAGAGACAGTTCTATGTTGCCATAACTCCTCAACAAAATGGCATGGTGGAAATAATGAATAGAACAGTTCAACAAATGGCTCAGGCTATGCTTGATGAGTTTGGAACTTCTAATACCTTCTGGGGTGAAGCTGCACATACTGTAGTAAATATTCTCAACAAAGCTCATGTAAGTGTAAATAGTGATCGAACTCCATATGAATTTTGGTATGGTAAGCTTCCCTTTGTAAAACACTTCAAAGTTCTTGGAAGCAAATGTTTCATAAAAAAGACTAATGAAAAAATTGGTAAGTTTGAACCCAGAGCAGACAAAAGAATATTTCTTGGTTATTCATCTAGAAGTAAAGGATGCAAATGTTATAATAAGAGACTTTGGAAAATTGTTGAATGCATTGATGTTGTAATCAATGAAGCATGCACAAATCTGAAACAAGTGACATCAGCAAAAGAAGATGGTAATGAAGACAGTGAATTCTTTCTCGTATCAAATCGGAATGATATAGAGGAAAAAACCAATGAAGCATCAAAAGAAGATACATCTGACAGGGAAAAGCTCCATCCATGTATGTTCAAAAGAATCATCCATAATCTCAAATTCTAGGAGAAAAAGGTTCTGGAGTACAAACAAGAAGAAATCTTGTAGGATCATCTAGTTATCTAGCCTTATTATCCTCCATATAACCACAAAATGTAAATGAAGCTAGAAAAGATGAATGTTGGGTTAAGGCCATGGATGAAGAACTTGACCAAGTTGAAAAGAATGATACTTGGGAATTAGTTCCTAGAACTCATGATAAAAATGTTATAGGGACAAAATAGATATTCAAGAATAAGTTGAATGAAAATGGAGAGGTAATTAGGAATAAAGCAAGGCTTGTTTGTAAAGGTTATGCACAACAAGAAGGTATATAATTTGAAGAAACTTTTGCACCTGTAGCTACAAGAAGGTATATAATTTGAAGAAACTTTTTCACCTGTAGCTAGACTTGAAGCCATAAGAATGTTTCTTGCTCTTTCAAGTTTTCAAAAATTCAAATTTTATCAAATGGATGTAAAATCTGCATTTCTTAATGGAGATCTAGAAGAAGAAGTATACGTTGAACAACCAGAAGGATTCATTCGGGGAAATGATGCAAAGCTTGTATGCAAACTCAAAAAGGATTTATATGGTCTGAAACAAGCTCTGAGGGCATGGTATTATCGCCTTGAAAAATATCTTCAACAACAAGGCTTCACAAAAGGATCCGCAGACAACAACTTATATACAAAAATTGAGAATGATAAACTACTAATTATTGTTCTTTATGTTGATGATATCATCTTTGGAAGTAATGAAGAATCTATGAGTCAAAACTTTTCTTTTGTTATGCAACAATAATTTGAAATGTCTACAAGTGCAACAAACAAAAGATGGCTTCTTTCTCTCACAAACTAAATATCTCAAACAGATTCTAAAGAAGTACGGAATGGAAAATTCCAAACAAGTATGTACTCCAATGGTAACTGGATGTAGTCTCAGTTCTAATGATGAATCTTCTATAGTGAATCAACCAAAGTACTGATCTATGATTGGAAGTCTACTTTATCTAATAGGTACGAGACCATATATCATGCATGCGGTAGGAATTGTTGGAAGATTCCAAGCCAATCCAAAGGAATCACATCTTTGGGCAGTAAAGAGAATATTGAAATATCTCCAAGGAACTCAATACTTTGGTAAATGGTATTCTAAAGATACAAATCTCATCCTTCATGCATATACAGATGTGGATTGGGCTGGAAATTTTGATCACTGAAAAATCACTAGTAGAGGTGCATTTAATATGGGATCACGATTAGTATCTTGGCTCAAAAAGAAACAAAGTTTGATTTCCTTATCTACAACGGAAGTAGAATATGTGGATGTTGCATCTTGTTGCACACAACTTCTCTGGATGATGCAAACATTAGAATATATTCAAATTACATGTTCTCCACCCATCTCCATTCGATGTGACAATACAAGTGAGGTTAGTATCTCGAAAAATCCTGTTATGCACTCCAAGACCAAGCACATACCAATTAAGTATCACTTTCTACGAGAAAAAGTGCTTGAACAAAAGGTTAAATTAGAGTATGTTCCCTCCCAAGATCAGGTTGCTAATATATTTACCAAACCTCTTCCCAGAGAAGCATTTGAATATCTCAAACAAAAGTTGGGAGTTTTTTCTGCCTCATCTTGCTGTTAAAACTAGTTTGTTCAGATTCCGAAGATTGTTTTCTATACGCAAATTTCATGAAGCAGAGTCACATATATACGAAATTTTCTATGCTGGAAGTAGTGTATATGTTTTTCTGATAGAAAAATAGTCAGTCAGACTCAAAATCAGTTTCTCACATGCTTGTTCAGTCTGATGTTGATGGATACATTGTGTTGATATGCTTTTCTTATTGATTTTATTTAATTGATGAAGATGCCTTGATGAATGAATTGTTGACAATGCACAGGTAGCATAGGTTCAGGCGGAGCATTAGCCTTCAAAATATTATGCATTGTTGGCATCATGGTTGTTGAATTTAGCTATGGTCTCAGTTATTAAAGCCATTTGATGAAAAGTTCATGTAAATACCTATGGTGTAATAATGTCTCTCTCTGTCATAGTCTATTATGAATGAGTCCTTTTGGACATATGATGTAATTTTTACCCCCTCTATGCATGGGAAGGATGATGTAATAATTGTAATTTCCAGTCATGTATGAACATTTGATGTATCCCCACCTAGTTGGGTTATTGATGTATGTATGAGTCATTGGTGATAGGAAGCTCATACTCACATAGTTGAGTTATAGAGTCATGAAAAATATTTTTGCAGACTCTGCATGTGCTCAGGTGGAGCATGGACAGTATAGTGAATCTCAGCATGTACTAAGGGGGAGAATATCTTGGTCCACCCTTTGCCCTTGATGTCAAAGGGGGAGAGTATCTTGGTGTTGCTTGATATATCTAACAGGTTCTATAGCTTGAAGTGATCAACACCAATATGGTTGCCATCAAGTCCAAAGGGGGAGATTGTTGGAATTATGGTACATGTGTTGTCCTTGATGGAAACCCACATATAGGTCAGTTCAGAATTGATAAAGGGAAACTCACATTGTAATAGGTCTATTCATAGGTAACAGAGTAATGGTACAAAAGAACAGGATGATGGGACAGAGGATTACATATCAGAATCAAGAAATTGAGAAAAGAGAATGTTTTAAGTTGTACACACTGGTTAACCTAGTCCAAGTCGCATATACGTGCAGGTGCATAGAATAAAAGGCACATATACGTATGCACACAGTTTCATAGAAAGAAAAGCACGTATGAGATGGAAAATAACATTAAATAATTCCAAGGGTCCATACCATGGTATTGGCCCACAATATTGAGCGGAATAACGGTTACTTGATCTCATCTAAGAATACCATAGGTTCTAAGTGTTGTTTTGGTGCATTGATCTAAAAATGGGGCACTTAGGCTTCTTGTCTAACTTACAAGAACCTCTCCCACTTCCAAAGCTTAAATATTCCAAAGTCTTTATGATTAAAATATTCCAAAGTCTTTATGATTAATCAATTGCAGAATTAATAAATGCTTGAAAACATAGGTGTATGCTTATGTTTGTTTTAAACTGTTTATGTGTTGTAAATTGATTTTCTTAAATTGATATAAAACATATAACAGTGAAACAATGCAGCAAATGAGCATCACACATAAGATAGCAAGTTTAATATGTAGTTCACCCAAAACTCTTGAGCTACATCTCCCTTAGCTCTAGTCAACTCAACTAGGCTCTTTGGGATTATGGTCTAAGTTCTTTTACAAGCTCCACACTCAACTCCACTAGTTTACACAAAACACAATGGGTTCAGAACACCATCTTATCTCCTGGCTCTAAAGCTCTCAACTCTCTGGCTCTAGGCTCTGGCTCTGGCTCTCAACTCTGGCTTTGGCTCTCAGCTCTGGCTCTGGCTTTGGCTTTCTGCAACTTTTAGCTCTTTGTCTTTTCACTTGACCTCCAAGTGACTCCAAAGACTCCCTCAGTTGCTCTACGCATTAGCTCTTTTTTTGGTCTGCTCTCTTGCTTATGCCTCCTTTGAGATACTTTTTTTTGGCTTTTTGGCTTCCTCAGCCATTTCTCTATGATTCATTATCCTCTGCGGCTCTGCGCTTCTTTGCTCCCTATCAGTTAGACTAGCCATCTGGCTCTGTGGCTCCATGGCTTCAAAATGCATCATTGCCTGTAAAAACACTTGCTTGCGGCGTGGCATGATGATCAAGAGCGGTTATAGAGGTTTCGGGGTCTTCTCATAGGCAAAAAACCCAAAAATTGAGAAAACCCATTAGACAGAGAATGTCTACAAAATACACTATCGGGCGTGATTTTCGGACTTGAAATCCCATTCAATCTCCCCTAAAATCCCTATTGGGTCTGCCATTAGGCATTATATGACATCGCATTGATGTATTGAGCGAGATCCCAAATATAAGGGAAAACATTCAAAAACCCAACAAAATCCTTTTTATTGGACTTCAAATTATATCGAAATCACCCTAATATCGCATCGGGTTTACCTTGGGTCACTTTCACAAGCTCCACCATTGATCTGGGTGATCTCTGATCCAACGGTCAACATGCGGTCTCGGGCGGCTTAAGGGTACGGAGGTTACCCACCCGAAAAGGTGATTTCTCTGCTCCTCCACCAAGCCACGCGTCATTCATTGTATGGGATCGGGGGGATCCGGCCCAATACCACTTACCGCCTAAGGCCAGCCCGAAATCCCGCTTTATCGGAACTCAAATAACATGGCATCATGTTTATAATTCCCTTTCAGGTCTGCTTTATCACTTCGGGTGTCCTTCCCTTGTATTTTGATTTTCATGCCGAAATGCGCCAATACACCGAAAAGTCTCTTTTACCGGAACTCAAAACTTATCGAACCGCACCTATAAATTCCATCGGGTCCAACATTATCACCCCTTTTACATCACTGTGAGGTGATGTTACGATGCGATATATCGCAATCACAAGTCGCGTTAGCCCAGCGGTCCGTCCTTTGCCTCGTGGCATCGCCGATGCCAATCCGACAATATCGGCGATTGCAATATCGCATCGGCCTAGGGTCCTTGCCTTAGGTTATATGCACAAGCCTGCCTCCGACCCAATATGGTAGGGATCAGAAATCGAGGGTTTCTCCCCTTTCCACTTAATTCCGCCTTTTGGACCTCCTCCGATGTGATTTCCCTTTATAAGGGTTTTTTTTCCCATTGTAGGGGATTTTGCCTCTTTTTCCAAAGAACAAAGGGCATATTCTTTCTGCAATAACTTCTGCATCCTAAGTCCATTTTGCCAATTCAAGTTGCAGTAGATTCAGAATAAAAAGATCTCTGCCATGGGGCTATTTCTAGGAACTTCCTTGGTCTTTAATTTTTCTCTGTGAGGAACACTTAGACTTAGGAGTCTATCCAAAATCCATTTTTGATCATGCATTCACACTAAAAGAACTTTTGGTCTCCAAAAAACTGATATAATGATCTGAACAGTAAATGGGAGTAACAACACCCTCTTCTTTCATCCTCCATACACTTGCCTTGCATAGTGCCTTTGAACCAAAGCCTTTGACCACTTTCCTTCCTGGATATGTTGGTCCTCTTGGGAAGAACTGTCTTCCTCCTTGCCTTCTTGCAGAACTCCTGCTAAAATGGTCACAAAAGGTAGTTTGAACTTCTCTACCTTGATCATTGATCCAAGGTGGCTCAAACAAATGTGAAGTACACCTGCTCCACAAAACTTTCATTTGTACCTATTTGACAAGCTGTCAACAACAACTATTAACAACAACATAAATACAGACAACAACTGGATGGCCTAAACTCCTGCTTCAACAAAAGAAACAGATTTCACATCTTGTGAACACCTCCATGTCTTACATCTGCATACAAATGATGGACTAGATAACAAGCCCACAAAACATGCATTTAAAACAAATGACCCTTCAAGTCAAGCATGTAGAAAAAGACCATTAGGACTCTTTTTCAAAAGATGAAACACTTCATCATTATCTCCATCCTGGAGACCATATCAACTTTTCCCAAGTCAATATTACATGCATGTTAAAACAAATCAATCAACCCTTCAAGTTAATTACACACACATGTTCAAAAAAAAGGAAATCATCAGCATCCCTGTGTTCATGCACATCAAGCTCATGCATGCATTTCATCTTTCAACTTTTTCTTAAGCACACTGTACTTTCGAAGCTGAAATGAAATATAATGTTGCAGCAACAAGTGAGTCTTCGACTCAACTTCCTTATTCACCTTCTTGGTAAAATCCTGCAACTTGCATTCCATTAACAAAGAAATGCAAATAGATGCATCAATAGACATGCAATCTTAATTGGATAAGAACTCTAATAATTTCTTACCAATCCCTTTCAAAGGTACTACCTTTGTCTGCACATAAGCATCAACATGTGAATCATCCTGAGACACATCATTCATGGAATCTTCCTTTCCATTTCTCTCATCTTCTCTTTCCACTTTCTTCAACTTTTGTGGAAGTATTGTTGGATTCAGAGTCCAACACTTTTCAGCAAGATGCCCTTGCTTATGGCAGTAAGTGCACTGCATGTGCATCCTCTTGACAGCATGATTTTCCTTGTCCAATGGACCTTTGGCTTCTTGCTTCTTTTCCTTCAAAAGTTTCTTGTATGTGGCCATTCTCTTCCAACATCTAGAAACATTATGGTTATCCAAACCACAAAAGGAACATGCAATTCTTTTCCCATACCTATATGGAAAGTTATCATTCTTTTCACAATCAAAAGGAAAATGTTCAAAACCAGATTTATACCTTTCTCTTTCACCTTTATTTCCTTCATGAGGAGGTGAAGCAAATGAAGAAATGGCTCCCTTTGGAACACCATCAATCTCTTCAAGGTTGTTAGAGTCTCCACAACTCTCTGGTTCAATCTTCTGAAAACCTTCATCTTGCAAATGATGTTTCATGCTATTGCATTCCTCCTAAATACAATCTTCACACTCTTGAGGTAGAGGACCTAAAATGAAACTCCTTCTTGAAACTGTTTCAATGGCCTTCATGGAAACTTTGGAACTTTCTCCGTAAGACTCTCCATAGCCAAGACCCAAATACTTAGGCCTTTCCTCAACCATTATTGGTTCAACAATACCCTGTGCATGCTTACCCAAGCCCTTTCCTTCATAGCCCATCTTGGACATTAGCTTAGAACCAATGCCTCTAGTATGTTTTTCAAAAGAACCAATATAAGAATTCTTAGAAGAATTTTAAGACAAACAGGAACTATTTACCTCTTCTTCAAGCCGATACTTAACTAAGGCTTCTTGGCCAACAAACAGTTGTGTCTCCAACTCATGCATCCTTCTCAGGTTCATATTTGCAATATGAAGTTGCCTCTCCATTTCCTTCAATTTGTTAGAAAGAAACTGCTTCTCTTCCTTCATGGAATTCAACTGCTCTCTACGCATGATGCTTTTCCTTTCATCCTCATACATTTCTCTCACCATATCCATCATGGTGGACAAGTCTTGCTTCATGTCTTCATCAAAGACTTTTGTGATGAAGGAGGAATTTGAGGACTCACTTGTAGAAGTTTTCATTATGCCAATGAACAAAAGAACTTCAAACAAGATTAATAAAGAGCTTATTCAAGCAACCTTTTGCAACAAACCTCTTGTGCTTCAAGGATTTCCTTGAGGTCCTTTGGGGTAGAAGAATGCCTTCATCCATTCTTCCTTCTTGTCCTTCCTAGACTCAGCTATCAATAGCTTTCCCTTCACCTCTGCAAACTCAAACAATAGTCAGTCTGCAAAACAAGTAGACAATCAACCTCTGACTATTTAAACACCTTTCAAACAAGCAATATTTTCTCTGTCAATCAGGCATTCTTATATAACCTTCTTTGAAGGTGGGGTTAATTAATCTAAAGCTCCAATACCACTTGATCTGAAAATGGGGCACTTAGGCTTCTTGTCGAACTTACAATAACCTCTCCCACTTCCAAAGCTTAAATATTCCCAAGTCTTTATGACTAACCAATTGTGGAATTAATAAGTGCTTGAAAACATAGGTGCATGTTTATGTTTGTTTTAAACTGTTTATGTGTTGTAAATTGATTTGCGTAAACTGATATAAAACATATAACAGTGAAGCAATGTAGCAAATGAGCATCACACATAAGACAACAAGTTTAATATGGAGTTCACCCAAAACTCTTGGGCTACACCTCCTTGAGCTCTAGTCAAGTCAACTAGGCTCTCTGGGATTATGGTCTAAGTTCTTTTACAAGCTCCACGCTCAACTCCACTAGTTTACACAAAACACAATGGGTTCAGAATACCATCTTATCCCCTGCCTCTGAAGCTCTCGGCTCTCTGGCTCTAGGCTCTACCTTTATCTCTAGCTCTAGCTCTTAGCTTTGGCTCTGGCTCTGGCTCTTTGGCTTGGGCTTATTTGGCTTTGGCTTTGGCTTTCTGCAACTTTTAGCTCTCTGGCTTTTCACTGTTAGGATATTCCGACACATAGGATATAGTTAAGTTCAACTTGGTCTAGTATAGAGTTAGGTTAGAGTTAGGTAAAGTGTGTTTCTTTACCGTTGTACATTTTGTAACTTACAATCCGACAGTCACGATATGTAGTGATCCGACGGTTCACTCTCACCTCGGTATTACCGACACTTGATCCATGGCTTGACACCCGATTGGTCCATGAGTTCTATTTAAAGCGCATGGAGGGTCATTGTTCGGGTAATCCGTGCATGAGAGAAGCTTATGTAAATTTTCATTCTTTGATTAATAAATTGCCTGTAGTACCCACGTTGGGACAGACCGTGGACTGTTTCCCTCCTTGCACTTTGAGGGTTTTAACCACGTCAAAAATACTGGTGTATTGATTTGTGATCTGGTTGTGAGCGGTGTCCTTTTGGTATTCTTTCTGAGGAACTTACCCTGTAAATTCCTACATGGTATCAGAGCTATTTGAGGGCCGCGTCCGTTGGTGATCCAAATCTGAAGCCGGTAGAACTGCATGCGGCTGTCGTTTCCTAGATCTGCTGTTTATGACTGCTTTCGGGCTGAGAGGACTGCTCTGTTGCGTTCGGAGCATCTGTTCCAGTGAGGAACCCCTTTCGTTTCACGCGAAAAGGTTTCCGGTAGCCCTAGCTGCGTCATTTTTCAGATTGGGAGGTATACAGTGTTTTTTGCAGTTTACTGTTATTTTCTCTCTGCTTATTTCGGTCTCAGTTTATTTAGCCTTTTTTTTAACCGGATCTATACCTTTCATTTTTGCGTATGCTCTTTGCCCCGCGACTCTGTGCAATCTGGGAAAATCAGAAACAGAAAGGAAGGATTTTTCTCATGCGTATGCTCTTTTCCCTGCACCTTAGTGTGATCTCGGAAAATCAGAAACATTGAGAAAAATATTTAGTTTTTCGGCTAAAGCTAACTTTGAATTTTTTTTTTAAATTTCTAGTTTTTTGGCTAAAGCTAACTTCGAGCCGCAAGGTTCGTTTTTCTTTGCATATTCGTGTTGGGTTTTGTGTTTTGTAGGGAAAAAGAGCTTTCTCAAGGCAAGCACGCAAACCAAGCCCCCCCCCCCCCCTCTCTCTCTCTCTCTCTCTCAAATTTTTTGTATAGATCAATTGGTTCAAAGCTATTTTAAGAGAGTAGAGGTCTTGGGTTCAAGTCTCCATTTTGTGGGGGCGGATTTTTTTTCATTCCCGCACATTCGCACACTTTTCCGGCAACGTCAACAATTGTTTTTCAAAAAGCCATAACTTCTTCATCCGGAAGCCTTTTTCAGAGCCGTTTTTTTTTAAACCGCCTATTTTTTCGAGATCTATCCATTGGAACACTTACTTTCAGCATCTTCAGCTTCAGGTTTTTTAAAAATGGAAAGTCCATGCCAAGTCATTCTTGACAGCACTAACTACTTCCAATGGGTAGCCTACATGGAAGATTTACTTAGAAGTAAAGGTCTCTTCAGAATAGCCACAGACCAAGAGAAGAAACCAAAAGATGAAGACAAGGCTGCAAAATGGGAAAATAGACAAGATCAAGCACGTGGTTTGATAGGGATGTCTATTTCTCCTGATATTAGATTCCACATTGCAGAACTTGAGACTCCTCATGAAGCATTAGAAAAACTCGCTAAAGTTTTTGGGATTAAAAATGAAATAGAGCCCATCAACTTGAAAATGAGTTGCTTACTTTGGATCCTAATAATTTTTCTTGCATTGAAGATTTCTTGTCCAAATTCAAGACCCTTAGATATCTCTTGGAAGGTGTTAAAGTTAAGAAAGAAGATGGTAACCTTATTTATTCCATCCTTACTAAGTTGGGACCAGCCTACTCTGTATTTGTTTCCACTTTCCATTCTACAAGGGAAGCTTTCATTTGTCAAGGAAAAGACTACAAGGCCCCTTCCTTTGACTCCTTTTGTGATTCCTTAATAAGAGAACAAGAAAAACTCTTACACCTTGGTCTTCTTAATCTTGGAAACTCTTCCGCGAAAGCGTTAGCCGCCCAGCAGCAACCAAATTCAAAGAATCCTAAGAAGTCATATCCTCAAAAGAATGGTCCTAAACCATCTCAACCTCAAAATGAAAGATCATTTCAGCAAAATGATAAGACCAATAAAAACAAATGGAAGAAGACTGATAGACATTGTAACTTTTGTAATCGAGATGGCCACTTAGAATCTAAATGCTTTAAGAAGATGGAAGCCTTGGAAGCCGCAATGAAGAAACATAACATCCATGTGGAGCCTACTTCAACTTCAACTTCCGGAATGGCACTTTTTGCATGTCGTTGTCAATCATCTCAGTCTGGTTATGCATTAAATGTATCTTCTTCTTCTTCTCATTCTCATGAGTGGCTCATTGATTCTGGAGCCTCTTATCACATGGCCAAAAACCAAGCCATGTTTTCTTCTTTAAATGATTGTAACACCAAAAATATATATATTGGTGATGATAGATCTCTTAATGTTGTAGGGACTGGAACTGTTCATCTAGACAATGGTCAGTTTAATGATGTATTATGTGTTCCAACCTTATCCTGCAACCTTCTATCTGTCTATCAGATAACTCATTCAGGTGAAGGTAAAATTGTTGAATTTTCACCTCATGATGTTGTAATCAAGGATCTAAAAGATCCTAAACAGATTCTAGCTACTGGTCTTGCTGATGATTCCAAAAGGTTGTATAAGTTTCACAACTTTGGGTCATCAAATCTTCCCTCAGTATTTGTTGCTCATAATGATGAAGTGAGCAAACTTTGGCATGAGCGATTTGGTCACTTAAACTATCGCTCCCTTCAGCATCTATGTAAAGAAAATATGGTGACAGGTCTTCCTATGGTATCTTGCAGAGATGGTGTTTGTTCCGGATGTGTACTCGAAAAACATCATCGGGACAGTTTTGACAAACGTGCCTCTTGGCACGCCTCAGCCCCTTTACAGCTTGTGCACAGTGATTTATGTGGTCCTCTTCCTGTTGCTTCATTCTCTGGCTGCAAGTACTTCTTAACTTTCATTGATGATTTCTCCAGACGCACTTGGGTATACTTCTTAAAACTCAAGAGCGAAGTATTTAACACTTTTTTGGCCTTCAAAGCCTTTGTTGAAAAACAATCTGGACATCAAATTCTTAAGCTAAGAACTGATAATGGTGGAGAATATGTTAAAAACACATTCATCAACTTTTGCACCGAAAATGGAATTCAAATGCAACATACTGTTCCATACACTCCACAACAAAATGGTGTAGCTGAAAGGAAAAATCGCACCTTAAAGGAAATGGCTAATTGTATGCTGCAATCTAAAGGACTCAGTCTTAGTTTTTGGGCCGAAGCAATTAATTGTGCAAATTATATAATCAATCGCACTCCTACTAAGGTTCTAGAGAATATCACTCCAGAAGAAGCTTGGAGTTCCATTAAACCAGATGTAAGTCACTTTCGTGTGTTTGGAAGTGAAGCATGGGCCCATATTCCAGATGAAAAGCATAAAGCTTTAGAACCTAAGAGTGAGAAATGTACTTTTGTTGGATATTCTGAAGATGTAAAAGGTTATAGACTTATTCCATTTAAGTCCAAAAATGTTATCATTAGAAGAGATGTAAAATTTGATGAAAATAAATCGGCATGCGAGCCTAGTCCGGCGGATGTGCCACCTCTTCCTATCTCTTCTACTTTTGAAAACATTTCTTCTTCAGATGATGAAAGCGAGGATGATAATCCTCCCCCACCTTCTCAGGATCCTCAACTTCCAAGATGGGTCCGTGCTACTCGGGATGCAGCAGGTGATCTTGCCGGTGATCCTACAGATCAGCGACGTACACGTTCTCAGTTTGAAAGAGCCTCTTCTTTACTGGCTCAAGCTCCAGTAAATCATGATCCTGACACTTTTGCAGAAGCTTCAGGCCATCCACATTGGGAAGCAGCTATGAATGAAGAATATCATTCATTGATGACAAATGATACATGGGATCTTGTTCCTCTACCAAAGGGACGCAAACTTGTTAGATGTAAATGGGTTTACAGAACCAAGTATGGACCAGATGGGAAAGTTGATAAACATAAAGCTCGTCTCGTTGCTAAGGGCTTTTCACAGGTTGAAGGCATTGACTACACTGAAACCTTCTCCCCTGTTGCCAAAATGAACTCTATCCACCTTGTTCTTTCCCTTGCTGCCTCTTTAAAATGGGAAGTCCATCAGATGGATGTTAAATCTGCCTTCTTGCATGGGGACTTGCAGGAAGAAATCTATATGGAACAACCCATTGGCTTCATACAAACAGACTCCAGCCTTGTTTGTCGACTTAAGAAATCCCTTTATGGCCTCAAGCAAGCTCCTCGGGCTTGGTATGCCAAAATGGATAGCTTTCTTTTAGAATCTGGCTTTTCTAGGTGTCATTCTGACAATACTGTCTACACCAAGAAAGTGGGCAACTCTCTTATCATCCTTGTTTTTTATGTTGATGATCTTATTCTTACTGGTAGTGATCCCAACCTTATAAACCATGTGAAGTCCAGCCTTAAAAAGAAATTTGAAATGACAGACTTAGGACACTTACACTATTTTCTCGGTCTTCAAGTCTTGCAATCCCAGGAGGGTTTTTTCCTTTCCCAGTCCAAGTATGCTTGTGATATTCTTCGTCATTTTCACATGGAAGACTGTAAGCCAGCCCCTTCTCCCTTTCAGTCTGGAGTCAAACTTTCAGTCTCTTGTACTTCTCCTGAAGTTGATGCTACCTTATACCGTCAACTTGTCGGAAAACTCTTGTATTTAACCCATACTCGTCCTGATCTTTCCTTTGCTGTTGGCCTTGTTGCTTGTTTTATGCAAAACCCCCGTGAAAGTCATTGGAAAGCAGCTAAAAGAATACTTCGTTATGTTCGAGGTACAGTACAGTTTGGGATTCATTACAGTGCCAAAGCAGCTCCTCTGTTAGGTGGTTTCACTGATTCTGATTGGGCTGGTGACCCTGATGATCGGAAGTCTACTGCCGGTTATGTCTTCACTCTTGGTTCAGGACCTATTACATGGGCTTGTAAGAAACAGGCTACCATTTATCTTTCGTCAGCAGAAGCAGAGTATCGTGGTGCCGTGGAAGCTAGTAAGGAAGCCTTGTGGCTTCGTCAGATCCTATCAGAGTTTGGCTTTGAGCAGCAGCATCCAACCACACTTTGGTGTGATAATCAAAGTGCCATTCAGCTATGCAAAGATCCAGTCCAGCATCAGCGCAGCAAACACATTGAACTACACATGCACTTCATCAGAAAGCTCATTCATGACCATGTTCTTGAAGTGCAATATTGTCCAACAGATGATCAGGTTGCAGACATCTTCACAAAGGCTCTCACAGAGGCGAAGTTCACTAAACTTCGATATATGCTTGGAGTTCAGGAAGTTGTCACTAAGGGGGGATAGGCTCTAGTGCCTCCTTCCTTCTCCTATTGTGTCATATTTGTAAATCCTTCAATCCTATCCCAAGTTGTTCTTAAGGGGGGATGTTAGGGTATTCCGACACATAGGATATAGTTAAGTTCAACTTGGTCTAGTATAGAGTTAGGTTAGAGTTAGGTAAAGTGTGTTTCTTTACCGTTGTACATTTTGTAACTTACAATCCGACGGTCACGATATGTAGTGATCCGACGGTTCACTCTCACCTCGGTATTACCGACACTTGATCCGTGGCTTGACACCCGATTGGTCCATGAGTTCTATTTAAAGCGCATGGAGGGTCATTGTTCGGGTAATCCGTGCATGAGAGAAGCTTATGTAAATTTTCATTCTTTGATTAATAAATTGCCTGTAGTACCCACGTTGGGACAGGCCATGGACTGTTTCCCTCCTTGCACTTTGAGGGTTTTAACCACGTCAAAAATACTGGTGTATTGATCTGTGATCTGGTTGTGAGCGGTGTCCTTTTGGTATTCTTTCTGAGGAACTTACCCTGTAAATTCCTACATTCACTTGACCTCAAAGTGACTCCAAATACTCCCTCAGCTGCTCTGCGCATTATCTCTTTTTTTTGGTCCACTCTCTTGCTTCTACCTCCTTTGAGGTACTTTTTTTTGGCTTTTCAGCTTCCTCATCCGTTTCTTTGTGATTCATTATCCCTCTACGGCTCTGCGGCTTCTCTGCTCCCTATCAGTTAGACTGGCCATCTATCTCTACAGATATATGGCTTCAAAATGCATCATTTCCTATAAAATTGCATGCTTGCAGCATGGCATGATGATCAAGAGCAGTTACAGAGGTTTCAGGGCCTTCTCATAGGCAAAAAACCCAAAAATTGAGAAAATCCCATTACACATAGAATGTTTGCAAAATACACTATCGGGCATGATTTTCGGACTTGAAATCCCATTCAATCGCCCCTAAAGTCCCTATCAGGTCCGCCATTAGGCGTTATATCATAGCGCATTAACATATTGGGCAAGATCCCAAATACACGGGAAAACATTCAAAAACCCAAAAAAGTCCTTTTTATCGGACTTCAAATTATATTGCAATCGCCCTAATATCGCATCAGGTCCGCCTTGGGTCACTTTCACAAGATCCATTGTCGATCTGGGTGATCTCTGATCCAATGGTCAACATGTGGTCTTCGGCGGCTTAAGGGTACAGAGGTTACCCGCCCGAAAAGGCGGTTTCTCTGCTCCTCCACCAAGCCACTTGTCATTCATTGTATGGGATCAGGTTGAGCTAGCCCAATACTGCTTACCGCCTAAGGCCCGCCCAAAATCCCACTTTATTAGAACTCAAATAACATGGCGCTACATTTATAATTCCCTTTGGGGTCCGCTTTATTGCTTCAGACGTCTTTCCTTTGTATTTCGGTTTTCATGCCGAAATGCGCCAATACACAGAAAAGTCTCTTTTACCGAAACTCAAAATTTATCAAACCACACCTATAAAGTCCATTGGGTCCAGTGTTATCACACTTTTTACATCCATGTGAGGCGATGTTGTGATGTGATATATCACAATCACAAGTCGCGTTGGCCCGGGGTTCTATCCTTTTTCTCATGGCACCGACGATATTAGTGATCGCAATATCGCATCGGCCCAGGGTCCTTGCCTTAGGTTATATGCACAAGCCTACCTCTGACCCGATATGTCAGGAATTGGAAATCAGGGGTTTCTCCCCTTTCCGCTTAAGTCCGCCTTTTGGACCTCCTTCGATGCGATTTCCCTTTAAAAGGGTTTTTGCCTCTTTTTCCAAAGAACAAAGGGCATCTTCTTTTTGCGATAACTTCTGCATCCTAGGTCCATTTTTTCCCATTCAAGTTGCAGTAGATTCAGAATGAAAAGATATTTGGCATGGGGCTATTTCTAGGAACTTCCTTGGTCTTTCATTTTCCTCTATGAGGAACACTTAGACTTAGGAAACTATCCAAAATCCATTTTGGATCATGCTTGGTATTGAAAAAGGCTCTAAGTATATTAGGAGGAGAAGATCAAAGGGCTATGTGTGGAAGTGAAATGGTTTTTAATGAATACTTCTATCTGAAGTATATTTTGTGTTGTAAGGGCTATGGTTATGTGATGTAGTAGAAACAATGGTTTTAATAAAACCCAAATGGATCTTTAAACCCACAATCACCCCTCCTCACTATCGAGATCAAATCCTTTTAAAACAATGCTCTCCATTTTCCGAGACTGAAATAACCCTTCAAATGTTAAACCGACGCTTTAATTCTTTTCGGGACCCAAACCTTTGTAAAAGGTTTAAAGAATGATTTTCGACATTTTAAAACAAATATATGAATTATCACCGCAGATCTGGATCTAACTGATTAGACGGTCATGATCCAATCACAGTATCGGCGGTTGGCAGGCACAAGGCTCCATTATCAGTGGTATCCCTTGGCCCGATGTGATATCGCTATCGCTATCGGCGCTTTACAATGGTGCTTAACAAGATATATAAACCCCGCCCGATAGGCCGATGCGATATATGTCTATCGCAATCGCAAATAGCTAAGGTTTGATCTAGGCCTCAACGATGCGATAATATGCCAGACCCGATAAGCCTCAACACGCAATTGCATAAACTTTCACGTCCGCCTTCTTCAAATTCGCTAAGTATTTAGTGTGATTTCCTTTATAATAGGCCTTCGACGATGCAATAAGGGAATTCACACACAGGCCCGATGCGATTGCGTTCTACGGACCCGATAGCTTTCACAACTTCGATCTAAAGGATTTGAGGTCCGAATCCTCACTCCAAATGCATTTTATGCCAATACTTAATGTATTTTGGGCTTCTTGCTTGTGAAACCAAACTACGCCAAATTTGCCTTAATCACGGGAATTCTTATTGTTAAGAATAAAAAACACAGGGCTACAACCACTTCACTTGAATACATGGAAAAGAAAACACTCAAGCCTCCACTGGCTCGTCATATGATTATGCACACAACACGGGTTTTATTCACAATAAAATAAAGAACAGAGTATCGGCGTTCGCCTGATATTATAATAAAGACCTATATCTCCAAAAGAATGCAATCCACTCACTCTATCTATGCTCTTGCTCCACTCTAAGCCTCTCCTCCTCTCGCTCATTACATTTTTTCCTTTTTATCAATCAAATAATTCCTCTAACAATATCTAACAGCAATCTTCTATTCTCAAGAGATCTAACAGCAAATCCTCTATTTCTTAGCTCTCCCTCACACCTATGAAAACAACTCTATCTCTAAATCTAAAATAATATAGTCTCAACTTATTACAATAATGAATTATAACAAATCATTTGAGAGATCCAACCCTCTCAATAGAAACTATTTTTGACCCAACAATCAATGAAGTTAAACCTGTTTAGCCACAACATGTGAACAAGTTTTCACATGCTGGCTAATCCCGATTCTCCTGCATCAGACTCCCGAGGAAGAAAAGACTTGTTCTTCAAGCTGTCAGGGCTTACTCCATATTTTTGTAGTTCAGCTGCTGTCAACCAACTAGAATCTTCTACTGGCTACTCCTTCCACTTGACTAGATAGTGGAAATAAGTCTGCCCTCTGCTTTTCTTGGATATTCTTTGATCCAAGATGGCTTCAACTTCTTTCTTGACTGCTTTTGGTACCTGTTCCTCCCAGTTCATGGTTTGAACTTCATCACATGTCTCTTCTTTCTGCAGCTTTGTTTTTGCCTCTCTGAATGGATATAAGTCTGCAACATTAAAAATGGGGGATATGCCAATCCCTTCTGGTAACTCAATCTCATATGCATTGGCTAAAAGTTTCCTTTTAATTTTAGAAGGTCCTATCTTCTTCATTTTCGGCTTGTTATAGGTTTTAGTAGGAAATCTCTTTTTCCTTAAATATGCCATTACTAAATCTCCTACTTGGAACTCCTTTTCTCTTCTTTTCAGATCTGCTCTCTTCTTGTATTCGTTGTTGTTCTCCTGCAATTTACCTTTGACTTCTTCCTGTAATCTTTGCATCTCTTCAAAAAAATCTTTAGCACTCGCACTCCTGGCTTCCTGCTTTCCCAAATCTCTAATCTCATACACTCCTCTCAGATGCATTCCAAAGACAATCTGAAATGGACTCATTCCAGTGCTTTAGTTTGGTGTATCATTGTAAGTGAATTCAGCTTGAGCTAATGCCAAATCCCATTGTTTGGGATTCTGATATACTAAACTCCTTAGTATGTTCCCCAAGCTCCTGTTCACTACTTCAATTTGTCCATCTGTTTGAGGATGGTATGCTGAACTAAAACTGAGGTTAGTTCCGAGTTTCTTCCAAAGTGTCCTCCAGGAATGCTCTACAAATTTGGTATCACAGTCAGATACAATGCTTACAAGTAAACCATGTAATCTTACAATCGCTGAAAAGAATAAATTAGCTATGTGTGTTGCATCACTAGTTTTCCTACAAGCAATAAAATGTGCTATTTCAGAAAACCTATCTACTACAACATAAATATAATTGTTTCCTCTCTGAGTTTTAGGCAATCCCAGAACAAAGTCCATGCTAACTACATCCCACGGTTGATCTGGTACGGGAAATGGCTGATACAGTCCTTTATTCTAACTCCTTCCTTTGGCATACTGACATACCTTGTATTTCTCAACAAACTTTTTAATATCAATCTGCAATTTTAGGCCAGTAATAAAAATCATTCAATTGAGCAAAGGTTTTATCTTGTCCAAAATGACCAGATAACCCTCCACTTTGCTTTTCCTTGATGATTTTCTCCCTCATGGAACATTTGGGAATACATAACTTGTTGCTTTTAAATAATAGGCCTCCTTGAATGAGGTAGTCCATCCACTAACTTTTGTTATGGCTCACTGGATTCTAAATTGTTGTGTAGATGTCTCTAAAACCTACAACACCCACTTTAAACTCTTGCAAAATAAAACTTACCTTAATCAATGCATCTGCTACTTTATTAGACTTACCACTCTTATGCTTTATTACAAAAGTGAAACGTTGCAGAAATTCTACCCATTTGGCATGCTTCTGATTTAGATTTGGTTGATTATTAATAAACTGTAAAGCGTGATTGTCTGAATATAAGATGAATTCTTTAGACAGCAAGTAATGCCTCCACTTTTTCAATGCCGGCACAATAGCATTAAACTCCTTGTCATAAGAAGAATATTTCTTCTTTGCATCATTCAGTTTCTCACTGAAATTGTTATTATCCTTTGCTCTTGACTCAGTACCACACCAACTACTACTCCACTTGCATCTTTTTCTACTTGAAATACTTTCTCAAAATTAGGCAATGCTAGGATTATCTCTTCTGTTATCTTCTTCTTCAGCAAATTAAATTTTATGTCTGCTGCTTCTGTCCATCGAAATGGCTGATTGACCTCCTTGATTGTCTCAAGGATTGGTGCAAAAACTTGACTAAACCCTCTTATAAACTTTCTGTAAAAACTAGCAAGTCCATGGAAGCTTCTTACCTCAAATATGATTCTGGGTGTAGGCCAATTCCAGATTTCTTGTACCTTCTCATGGTCCATCTTCAAGCCCTCTTCGGAAACTACAAATCCCAAGTACACTAGATCCTCCTTCATGAAACTACACTTCTTCAAATTTATTAGTAGTTTCTCCTTCTGTAGAGTTCTCAGGACCAACTTAAGATGTTCTAAATTCTCCTCTTTACTTTTGCTAAAAATCAGAATATCATCAAGGTAAACAATGACAAATTTACTTGCATACTCCTTCAAGACTTCATTCATTAGTCTCATGAATGTGTTGGGTGCATTAGTGAGCCCAAAAGGCATCACTAACCACTCATACAGTCCACTATTTATTTTGAAGGCAGTTTTCCATTCATTGCCTTCCCGAATCCTTATCTGATGATACCCGCTCTTCAAATCTATCTTAGTAAAGTATCTGGATCCACTTAAACATTCCATTAAATCATCCATTCTGGGCAAAGGAAAACTGTACCTAATCGTTATCATGTTGATAGCTCTGGAATCTATGCACATGCACCATTCTCCTCCCTTCTTTGGACTAAGTACTGTTGGCACAGTGCACGGGCTCAGACTCTCTCTGATCACCCCCTTGTCCATTAGTTCCTATACTTGCCTTGCAACTTCAGCGTTTTCCTGAGGAGTTAGTCTATATGTAGCTTTATTGGGTAGACTTGCCCCTGGTATTAAGTCAATATGGTGGCTAACACTTCTAACCAATGGTAATACATTCAGTAATTCATCCACAATGATATCCATAAAATTATCTAACACATCTTTAATTTCTTCAGGAAAATCATTTAAATTTGTGGGCATTAAGATTACCTTGGGCCTCCCTATGATAGCGAAGTGAAACTCCTCGCTTTTGTCGACCTCCTGTAGCAATTCTTTACCACTTATCAACATGATATTGTTTTCAGGCAATCCTTTATTAACATCATTCTTCAATGGCAATAATGTGTGCTTGTTTCTATCCTTCTCTATAGTATAGGTGTTCCTTCTCCTGTCATGAATCGCTTTCCGGTCAAATTGCCATGGTCCCCCCAATAATATATGACATACATCCATGGGCATTATGTCACATAGGATTACATCTTTGTATGTACCTATTTTCATCTCAACATTGCACTGTCCTATCACAATGACTTGATGGCCCTTCTGCAACCAAGACACTCTGTAGGGTGTAGGATTTATTGTCTTCACTTACCCAAGCTTATCCACCATTTCTGTGGACCTTCCACTATCCATGATTACCTTACAACACTTACCCTTTGATTTACTGGTGGTTCTAAACAAGTTCTTCCTTTGTGCAGGTTATCCAATTTCCTTCTCTGCTCCAAGCAAAGTTCTTCTAAATAGCAGTGATTCACCTTCTTCAGGGGGTTCTTCTTTCTCCTCAAGTTGAGGTGGTTCTAGCTTTGCCTCAGCCACATTTGCACCCCTCTAGCTTGCTGATTTTTTATGAGGACAATCCCACAACATGTGTCCCCATTCTCCACAGCTATTACACCTAACCTCTCTTCCTCGCCCTCTTCCTCTGGGTGTGAATCTTCCTCTACTAGATTCACCCCCCTGTGGTGGTCTGGTACTTTATATTCTAGCTTCATGTTGATGCTGTGTTCCTCTGGATCTAGAAGCTCCTCTACCTCTCACTGAGCTCTTTCCTCTGTTCCTTTGACTCTATTTCCTCAATATTTTCTCCTTTTCCTTCAGACTTGCTTGATAGGCATCCTCAACAGTTCTTAGACTTAATAAGCTAATCTCATCTTGTATCTCATACCTTAGCCCATTTATATATCTAGCTATCTTTTCCACATCATCTTCTACATGCCCTGCTGCCATACCTAATCTATAGAATTCTTATGTGTACTCCTTAATAGACATTCCTTTCTATTTCAAATTTTGCACTTGTTTAACAAGATTCAAATGATAGTCTTTAGGCAAAAACATGGCTTTCAATTTGCTTACCATTTTATCCCATTTCTTGATCTTAGATTTTCCTTTCCTCGTTCTTGATGTCTGTACCTTGTCCCACCATATGGCTGCATGACCCTTCAATCTGGTGACTGCAAACTTCACTATCTTATTCTCCTCTATCTTTTCATAGTCAAAGTACTGATCTATGGACTTGATCCAATCTATAAGTTCCTCCGCATTCAGACTCCCTTCATACATAGGGATCTCCATCTTGGGTTTGCTTCCTATTTTTGCCAACATCTTGAGGACTTTGGCAGTTTCATTGTCTTCTTCTACTTCTCCCACATCTGCAGCAGATTCTTCTGAAGAAATCTTAGCTCCTTCATCAGGTGCTCTTCTTTGGGCTGTCTCCATTTGTGCACACAAAATCTGCACCTCTTACAATAGAATTGCATTTGGTTCTGGTCTTCCTCGACCAATTCCTCTCCTTGGTGGCATCTTCACTACAAACACCTCTTTCTTATGTACTGATACCAAAAATTGATGCAGCATAAACAATGGTTTTAATAAAACCCAAATGGATCTTTAAACCCACAATCACCCCTCCTCACTATCGGGACCAAATCCTTTTAAAACAATGCTCTCCCTTTTTCGGGACTGAAAGAACCCTTCAAATGTTAAACCAGTGATTTAATTCTTTTCGGGACCTAAACCTGTGTAAAAGGCTTAAAGAATGCTTTTCTGCCTTTTTAAACAAATATATGAATTATCACTGCAGATCTGGATCTAACCGATCAGATGGTCAGGATCCAATCGTAGTATCGGTGATCAGCAGGCACAAGGCTCCGCTATTGGTGCTATCCCTTGGCCATATCAGTATCGCCATCAGCGCTTTACAATGGTGCTTAACAAGATATATAAACCCTGCCCGATAGGCCGGTGCGATATATGTCTATCACAATCGCAAATCACTAAGGTTCGGTCTAGGCCTCAACAATGCGACAATATGTCGGACCCGATAACCCTCAACACGCAATTGCATAAACTTTCACATCGGCCTTCTTCAAATTCACTAAGTATTTAGCGTGATTTCCTTTTTAATAGGCCTTTGGTGATGCGATAAGGGAATGCACACTCAGGCCCGATGCAACTGGGTTCTACGGACCCGATAGCTTTCAAAACTTCAGTCTAAGGGATTTGAGGTCCGAATCCTTGCTCCAAATGCATTTTACACCAATACTTAATGTATTTTGGGTTTCTTGCTTGTGAAACCAAAATACGCCAGATTTGCCTTAATCATGGGAATTCTTACTGTTAAGAATAAAAAACACATGGCCACAACCACTTCACTCGAATACATGGAAAAGCAAACACTCAAGCCTCCACAGGCTCGTACATATCAAGATTAATATGATGACAATGATTATGATAGACAAATACTCTGATCAAAGAATCTGACGATGATGAAGAAGAAGAAGCAGAGGTGGACATCGAGAGAGAATTGATCAGTATCTTAGAAAGAAAAAAATCGTATACTTGAAAAGGAATTTTCCCTCTTAATGATTCAAGTAGACGAGGTAGAAATGAGAGAAGAAATATTGAAAATCTAGGTTCAGGACTATGAGGAAGAAATTACTCAAAAGAAAAAAGAACTTGATGCAACTATAGCTGAAATAAAAAAGCTCAAGGAATGGAAAAATGAGCAATTGTAGGATGTTGCAAGGAAGAATCATGTCATAAATGAAAAAGATCTAGAAATTTCTCACTTAAAGATGAAGGAAAAATAATAATATTAAGTTCCATGCAATGATGACACGTGTTCCAAGCCCCCACAAAGAAATATTGAAGAAAAGCCTCAAAGAAAAATATTTCAAAGGCTAAGTGAAAGATAGAAAAAGATTGGAAGTGTTACCTCTCCAAGAAGGTATGTTGATGATAAGTATCAACAAAGGACTGAACCTCCTCTAACAAAGAATGTCTTCAAAATATCAACATCATCAAGGCAAGCCATCTCATTCAAGTACACTCATATGTTTCTGGGCTATTGTTTTTCATGTACAAATTATGGGCATAAGGCTATGGATTGCAAAGCAATCCATATCAAAACCTTAGAAGAAATTTTTTAGGAACATAAGACAGATATTCAAATGGAATCATCAACAAAAATTATATGCCAATAGCTATGTTATTCAAGTATTATATAGAATGCTTCAAATTCCATAACTATGGACATATAGCTCATGATTGTAGAAGCATGATGAAGTCTTCCATAAGGGAAAACATTGATATCAAATATAAGAAGGTTTGGAGAAGAAAACAAAAGCAAGAAGAACAGGTGAATGAATAAATTTCAAAGGTCATGCTCTCTGGATTTGTAAATTCATAAGACCATGATAAATCTATAGGTACAAAGGAAGACGACAAGGTTCATAATGATCCTACAATAGAGCAGATTCATATATCATTCGAAAACATATATCTTGGAGACTCCTAGTACTATGAATGTTAAAGAGAGGGAGTCTAAGTAGCAGTAACTACATATTTCAAGATCTATTCCCTTGGTATTTTTATTGGGAAGCAATATTCACAGTGGTTTGTAGTAGATTTGAATAAGTTATCTGTTTTGAAACATGCGCTAGGCAAATAGGAGTAGTCTAAGTAAAAACAGTGTTTCTCCTAGCTGGAGTGTCCAAATCACTTGCTTGAATAGACAAATGACAACTAGATACTCACATATTTACAATTAGCTATCAAGTTCTCAATTTGGAGCATGGGAAGGCCTCCAAAATCCTCCTAAAAGATGGCGCTGCACAAATTCCTTAGTGCACTGCGCAAATGCCTGAATGCGCTATGCAAATGCCTGTAACAGTGTTTCTCAACATGTCTTCGCCAGATCTTTATTTTGATGATGTAATTTCAGTATTTTGAAGTCTATATGATGTAATCATGAATAAATTAGCATGATAGGATGTTTTTATGTTTAATTAGGCCTCATAAAGGAAGAAAAACTCAAATCAAAGTCTAAGAGAAGAGTTTGTTTTTGACCTTCTCACTCTCACTTGTTGGTTGAGATATTCTTGGAAATTGTTCCACCACTCATGGATTCGACCCCTGAAGGTGGGAAATGGTTTATATTAGTCTATATGTATCATTTTCTCAGTCAGAGAGAGGGGTTGGACATTTGAGGAGAGAATTTGTATCTAGTGCTTTCACTCAGCTAATCAAAGGAGCAGTTACAGTTATTTTTCAGGAATTCATGTGCAGTGAGTTTGTGATGTTGTTTTATTTCTATGTCAGTTTCTTATGAATGAATCCATCTTTCTTAACATGTTTTTCTTTCCTCAATGATTTTCCTTACAATTATGTAGGCAAAATTATTTATATTTAAAGCTTTTTTTGTGGAAAATCATTTCTATGTTTCCTTCTTCTAGATTAATGAATTCATGGCATGCATGCTCATTATTACCTTCTAAGCTTCTCAAAACCTACACTACATTGACCAAACTCTCAAATCCATCACAAGACATTGCTATCTTTCTCCTCCTTAAGCTTGCCACTGCAACCCTTTGAGGCCTTGACCTAGCTAATTTTTTTCTCATCCCTGATCCAACAATCCAAACACCCTAAATTTCCAAAAACTCATCTGAAACTATTATATATAGCCTAAAATCCATTTTTCTTCTAGTCATTCACTGTGAAATCCTTAGAGATATCCCTCTCTGGTTTAGCAGGGCTAGTTTTTGAACTGCAAGTGGTTTGAGGTTACTTCTTTCGATCTCCTCCTTAGCCTGGGACATTGTGGAGGATAACATCATTGACAACAAAGAGGAAGATTAGGAAACCTTATAAATGTTTCATGGCACATGCATAGAGATGGATTTATGATAAATTTTAAGTTTGAGCTCGGAAGAATTGCAAAATGACTTGTTGTCATTATCATATAGGTAAATTTTGAGTAAATCATATTGAAAAGTGGAATCGTAATGGCAAGTCATGAGAGGCACAACAAGACATGGGGAGATAAATTTTCAAGGGGAGAAATGAAAATTGCAGGAAGATAGAGGGATATACTTCAATAGGGGGGTTACCCTTTTTCATTGATGTAAAAGGGGGTAATAAATCAATAGAGAAATATCAGAAGCTTGGAGACAAGGGGAGTAGTAATTGCAAAGGGAGTGCATGTATTTCCATCAATGACAAAGGGGAAGATTGTTGAATGGTGTTTTCATTGATGTCAAAGTTAGTATTTGAACACCTTTAATATATGTCATTTGATTGCATTAATTGGAAGTACTAGTAGATAAGAAGCTTTGGAATAAATAAAATGAAAGTCATAAACCACAACGGTATGATCGTGATGCCACACAATTGTTGAGGTAAATGAATGGTAAAATAGTGAATTTTCTAGTAAGACCATCATAGGTTGTGTTATGCTCCTATACCAATAGGTGTCATATTTCATGATTGACTTGATTAGCTCTGCAATATGTACATACCTTTTTCTTGTTGCAAAGGTTTTCCATATTTTCAAAAAATCAAAAAATTTAAGAAATATAAAGAGGGTATACCCTAAAAGAAAAATCAAAGGGTAAAAATATAAATGGTCAAAAGAAAAAAATGAAAGAAATGAACCCCAAATAAAAAGGACCAGGAAAGTGTGCAAGTCCAAATGGCACTACTATTTCATTTTTCTGTAAATAAAGCATCATGTACAACTTGTTGAACTTTTTACCACAATTAATGAATGGGCAAATAGCTTAATCTTGTCCAGTTCATGTTTGAATCTCCTATTTTAGAGATAGAGAATAAAAATCTGTCCAAATTGTTTAAACTTGGCAGAGAATTAGATAGGTAGAGAAGCAAAGGAACTCAACTATTTAATCTGAGCCCTCAGAAGAAATAAGGGCAGACCTAGATAGGCTTATCATGCAAAGAAAAGAAAAGTTGAAAAGGGTTGCTAGTCCAAGTGCACCCAAAGAAAAAGAAGAAAAAATGATAGGTACAGTAGGTTGGGTAGGCAGTTTTTTTGGTGTTGTCGAAGCATACTTGATTGATTTTGTTTCTCAAAATGTTCATCTTACTGTTATCACAAGTACCATGGCAGATGTTTGGATATAGCTCAAGCAAAGCATGATTAATCTCCCTTCATACTATTTCCCTAAATCATCTATTAATCTCCCCCAAGGTATTAAGATATGCTTAATATTCTTAAAAGACACTCATTCCTTTTTTTTTCATCAGATGCCTAAGTAAAACCCCATTTTTACTTAGGGAAATGGCCTCATTTCTTGTATAAATCCTTCTTTTTTCCCCTTTTGCCTAAGTTTTTAAACATTATCACTTGGCGCTTTCCAATTCATTTTTCATATTAACTTTAATTTTATTATTTAAATCCTGCCCCATTACCCTTTCTCGTATTATATTTATAATAAAAATCCCCAATTATTAATATTTCCCATCCCCCGGTTATATAACCATATTCACTGTTTTAAAAGGGATTAATAGTTCATCAGGAGCTTATTAATAACCTTCGCGTGCATAACCTCGGGATTAATTAACCTTTGGTTAATTAATAACCTAACTTAAACACTCCGACAACCAATACAATCGCTCCCGAAACCATTTAAACCGTGGTTAATTACAGTGGTCCCACCACTTAAAGCCTCCGCCACCTCCATTGACCGCCCATCGTCCGATCGTCGCCCTCCCATCGGATGGTTGATATGCATTTCGCTAGCCCTCCATCTACCAAACCTTACCGCCCGGGGAAATGGTGGTGTTGTGGGGAAAAATGCCTATGCAGGACGATCCTATCCACCTAAGATGTGACAGTGCCTTAGCAACAAACAAGAACAGCTATTCTGGTTTCTTCCTTTATGAAATGTGAAAGAAGAGAGATAAATGGACTTATCGGTGTCTTCCGTTTGTCCCTCGATCCGGTCTCTCTTCTCTTTGGGAGTTCACAGCTACTTGCCTTCTCACTCGCCCAGCTTCAACAGGTTCATGCAAGATCACAAGAGAATAGCTACTTGCCTTCTTGCTTGTCCAGCTTCAACGGGTTCCTGCAAGATCACAAGAGAACAGCTACTTGCGACAAGAGAAGAACACTACACAAAGACAGATATTCACATTCATAACTAGTTTAGGATTAGAAATAAACCAAATACACTAATGCAATCATACATCAAGAATACATCAATATATAGGAGAAACCAAGATAGCTTTATTGATGAATAACAAGGTTCAGGAAAAGATACAACCCAGAGGGCTCCAATCCAGCATCTCCTTCCCAGCAAATGGAATTCCTATCTTCACCCCCTTCAAAGCATTAAGCACCCAATGATTCCAATCTCAAACCAACAACAATTCTTTGCAATAACAAAATTCCAGCCTCTAGATCTCATGGAGGAGAGATCCATATATAGATGTTTGGAGAGAGGATGAGTCAGCTTGAGATATGACTAGTGTCCTCTCCCTTTGTCAGTTCTTGATTCCACTTGGAGGTTCTTGCTTCCACTTGGAGATTTGGAACCTCTTACTCATCACCAGTCGAATTCCCTGAGGCAAGTGTCATTTTGGAAGCTTCCTGGGTTTTAACACCTTGAGAAATGAGCTTGCCACATGTCCACTCTCGTTCAGCGCAGGTAGCCAATGTTCCATTTGACATTCAACGCAGGTAGCCAGTGTTGGCTTTGACATTCAGCGCAAACAGCTAGTGTAGCCACTGAAATGATCCTGATTTGACTTGTTTTTGAGCAGTTTCTGATGGAGAACTTCTGTGAATTGTTGTGGTTTGTTAGCCTTGTTCCTCTAGGGGTAGGAACAACATGTTTAGGGACTTTGGATCCCTTAGATTATGGACATTTCATGCTCAATGCTGTAAGGCACAAAAATGTTTATAACAGTTGCCCCCTAAAGTATGAGGTCGTTTATCGGGTGAAATGCTTTATCAGGGGGATCCGAAGTTCATCCAATGCTGGGAGGAGACCTGTAATACAATACAATACAATACATTATTTTTCATACTGCTTTCATGATCTAGCTGAGGCGGGCATTCCCATGCTCAGCTTTATAAATTCATTTTTCTGTACATAGAACAGACAATCGTCTGATGGTAGACTGATAATTTTTGATGAAATTATCATCCTTTGAGTAGGATGATTATCTGCTGCAATGATGTACATGTCAATGTCTTTATCTTTCCTGAATATATATCACAGCCCGGATGGATGAAACTAGATCCGGGGTCTTCAAACTCGTTTGATCTTCACTCTAAGTACAAGTCGATCCATGTGAGAAATGTTCTGAAGTTGAACATGGAAAGACATCGCTTGATTACCGGTCAATGATGTAAACCGTTAACAAGCGCGAGAGGAATCACCGATAATGATAATGACCCTCAAGGTACTGCAGTACAATTCACGTGGTGTGAATAAATGACTTGGCGTCGAACACCACGAAAAATATTTCGGTCGAAGGTCATTGATGTATACCTGTCGCCGAAAGTGAGAAACTTGCCATTGAGGCATGCAAGCTTCAAAGTACTGAAGGGGTTGTTCCTAGATCAAGTTCTTGGATAATGAGCTGATGTCGACAAGAAGCGATCTATCAAAGGAGGGCCTTAATGAATCCCACATCAGTGACACGGAACGGAGCTAATGATTTTAATGGAGGTGAAAACGATCTGTGACATATGATTCAGGGTGGCGGTCATGAAAGGATGAAGGATAATGTATGGCAGTGGATGGGACACGGTTGACTTTTCTGAACGACTTCTCTTGAACATATGGCGACACTGATGTGATGGATCAGTAGCATTACCCCAAATATGGATGGTATGGCGAGACCATTGATGTGATCGGTGAATGAAAACAACCCAACCCGATTGTGGTACGGAGGAAAAGTGTTATGTTCAAGAGCGACTTGCTACCATCAAAGTTTTCTTGAGTTTCTCCCAATTTTTCCCCAGTCATTGCTGACCAGTACCTCTTTATTTTTGTCAAGCTTGAGGAGGATAACATATGCTTGTTCTATAACCTGCCCTTCGGGCAAGCCCATCGCTATGTTTTAACGAGCCTAGCGATAGTGAAACTCGTTCTCGTCTAAAGACAAGTTTGTCGCTATTTAATGATTTTAAAGAGTCTAACGACAAGGATAACTCGGTCCTTTTCATTTTTAGAGAGTCTGAAAAGGTACATAAAGTTAACTCCAAAAGTCCTTTTTCGTCATCTAATCCCTTAAGTCTGAAAAAGTATAAAACAATACAGAAGGGATGAGTTTTCGATAGTTTTAATGAGCCGAATAAAACAAGCGCTTGATCTTTTTGTGCAATAATCCCTCAGGTCCAAAAAGATTAAAATCTAGAGGAGGGATAGCACTTCCTGTCCCTTTAACGAGCTGGAAGGCCAAGGACTCGGAAATCTTTTCATATTTTACGAGTCAGATGAAAAGAGCTTAAAGGAGACTCGTCTTTTGAGGAATGAGTGATAAACAGGGTTAGCAGCTGATTCCAGGTACAGGTTGGAATTTTCCGATCACGGCAGTGTCACAAGGATGGCTAGGTGAAATCACTCTTCGCAGCTGTTCCTCAAAACGGGTACACAAACATATGGAGGTGAATGATCGGCCAATGGAAAAGTGGAGGTGACGGTGCAAACACAACCAAGGCTTTAATGGCTGATGATATTACATTCACAGTGGTTATTTACCGGGATAGTTCATTTTTTAACGAGCTTAAATGTGGGTGGAAACATTTGCTCGATCTTATGTTTATTTTTTAACGAGCATGAACTATGTGCTAAAACTGCTTGGATCTTGCGTTTATTTTTTAATGAGCATGAACTGTGTGCTAAAACTACTCGATTACCCAGTCATATGATAAGAGTGTCTCATTGAGATTCTATTTTTTATGGAGCTTCATCTCACAAAGCTATGCCCCGCATCCTTTCTTTATGCAAGTTAGGAAACCGCTAACCCAAAAAACAGATAAATAACCGCTCTTTGCTTGCACTCCAAAAGGTTTGCATGCCCCTAGGTATAAAGCATGATTTCAAGGTTACCTCTACTTCTTTTCCTTCAAAACAATTGTTTTAAAGAGAGAGGCTTACCTCTTTCAGGTTACCCAAAGATTGTCTCGTTAATCTTTCAAACAAAACACTTCTTCGGCGATATCTACCGAAATAGACAACGGTGAGCGACGATGCCTGTCAACTCACATTACTTTGACAAAAGAATCTTATTCTAGAACAACCCCTCTTCCAATCACGGACGGGGTACGGACTAGTCATATTCTCCCGCGGAAACCTACCCTATACCCAAAGTTTTCCTGCCGAAGCAAACCAGGACGCATGCCCCCTGGGTTCCAGTCATATCCTCCCGGATTACTCGCGCTCATCAGGAGGACGGACCGTGGGTTGAGACACTTCTTGCATGAATAGACCATTTAGAGATGGTATATGACTATTTTCGATGCGTGATCTGGGAAATGAAAGTTGGTCCACGAGCTTGACCATTCTTCCTTCGTGCGGAAAACACATTACTCTAAAGAGTGAGGAGTCGATGGATCCCATGCAATATATATAGTCTCGTCCAAGGAGTAGGTTATAATCCAAGGGTCCTTGAACGACCATCACGGTCATTTGAACGGTCTTCCCTTTCAATGTTATGGGCACATTGGGAGGATCCCTAAAGGTCGACTGGTTCCTTTATAAAAACCTGATAGATTTCTCATTTCAGGCAAAAGCGCTGGCGAACCAAGTTCTTTCCAAGCAATAGAGGAAAGGATACTCACAGATGCCCCCTCATCAATGATAGTGCCAACCATTACCATTCTGTATATTTGAACGATAATTTTGAATGGTATGCTTGCCGGTAACCGGGGTCTGCCTAGTTGGCTCCAGTCGAACGAGACAACCAGGTTGCTTGGTGGTGGGACCGAATAGACGACCGGATATGACTCTGACGAAGTTCCTTCCTGCGATAAAGGAATGGGAAAATTGCCCCCTTGTTCGTCGGAGTCTGTGTTGATGAAGAGAATTTGGACGATGTCGTCTTTATTCTCCTCTGTGATAGTATCATTCGAAGATAGAGCCTCTGAAGGCAAAACCAGGTCAACTGCCACCTCAACCTTTTGACTTTCGTCAGACATGGATCCAGACGGTTCATATTCAATGATAGGTGCTTCGGCTGACCACCTGGGCGGGCCAGCTGGGTTCTCAACTAGTGAAGGACTTGGCAGGAGTTTTTGATATCCAGGAGGAAGTTGCGCTCGTAAAATCGGGCGATCTTCCAGAACTCTTTTAGCCTCGTCTAAGAAGGGACAACGGTGGATGGCATGGTCACCTTCACACAGTTTACAGGGAAATCTAGCTTTCCCTCTCTGTCCTGCGACTTCACTTTCACTAGTCGACGGTGAGCAGTCA
This sequence comes from Pinus tabuliformis, assembly GCA_031772625.1. Lineage (NCBI taxonomy): Eukaryota > Viridiplantae > Streptophyta > Pinopsida > Pinales > Pinaceae > Pinus > Pinus tabuliformis. Next base: position 1,145,144,593 of record CM062813.1, on the reverse strand, counting down.
ACATGGCTATCAGAGGTTGATGCTACCGAATTGTGCAAACGGGGAGACCAGTCCCTTAGTATCCGAGGGATGCAAGGACAATCTCTGTGGAAGTGGTCTCCCTTGCATATGACACATGGCGATTTAGGCCTGGTCAGTGCTGTGTGTGGATTTTTGTCAGACGACACTTGTTTGCCCCCAGTCGCTTTTGGCTCCTTCTTCTTCTTCTCTTTCTTCTTCTTTTCCTTCTTCTCCTTAGGAACTTGGTTTTTTGTTTTACCAGTTCCGTCAAGCGAAGAGGAAGGAGGAGAGGAAGAGTTAGATGAAGTAGAAGGCTGGTTGGCAACTCTGGTCTGGTCTAACTGTTGACTCGACTGTTCAGGAATGGTGATGTTCTGAACGACATTGGTTGAAAAGAGCCAGACTGGCAGGCCAATTGTCAGTCCTGGAAGCGACAATGTGGCCATATGAGGCGCACCAACATCTCCCCAAGAGGAGAAGGGACTAGGATTTCCACCAAGGGGAATTCCTTGGTTGGTGTGCTCCATTTTTTCAACCTAAAGATCAATGCAGGAATAAAGGGTGATTGTTCCGTTTAAAATAAATTTTAACGACACTTTAGACACAACTTGCTTTTTCAGTTTTAAAGAGTCGAGAAAAAGCTAAAGATGACTCTAGTCTCCTTCGATGTTTTAACAAGCCCGAAGTGACAAATGTTCGGATGGACTTTTTCTGTTATAGAGTCTGAAAAAGGCCAAAAGGAACTGCTCTGGAGTTCTAGGCAGAGGGTGTGCCAAACTTTTCGCAAAACTGCAGAATACTTTTTAGGGTACGGGCGGTCGATCTTCCTGAATGCTGTGTTCAGTGCATTGCGATCAGTAGGGCGGCCGACACGGCTTCCTAAGGATAAAGGGTTTATGCCTATATGGGTCTCCCAATATTTACGCGACGGTACGTGGGAGCACAATCCGTACTGGCGCTATCGTCCCTCAGGAGGAATCACCCACCATCCACGAGATCGACAGTCACCAGGCTTTACGACGCCGGAACACGTCTCTAGCCTAGACCTCTATGTTGTGCGTTATGTTGCAAAGCGTTGTTAAGTTCATTCAATTTATTTTAGGTTGATCTTTTTAGAAGTTTTCCTTTCAAGTTTCACCACGAGATGTATGATACAATTCCTAAATGTAGTCTAAAGATGATAAGCAAGCTTTATATCTTTTCAACTTTGAAAATCCTAGCTACTAAGGGAAAAGAAAGACACCATCTTTTCTCAAAGAGCAATCAGCACACTCTAATGCACTTTTCCTAAATCCAACATGCAAACTATCAAAATGCAAATGCACAATGCAGGTGTTTGTTTTTCGCTTTCTTAGTATTGATGCCTACAAAAGAAAGCTTTTTGTACAACTTTGAATTTGCTTTTAAATGACAAATACAAACAAGTTTACTTTTTCGAAATCAGAGAGGGTAGAAGAGATTACAACACTTAACGATTTTCGAAATGAATACTTGTTTCGACATTTAAAAGAGACAAACTCAAACCAATAAGCAAGAGTAAATGTATAATCAATCTGCAAACAGCCAATGAACTCTCTTCTAAGATCACAATCAACAGATCTGAATCAAGGGCTACAGGATGACTATTTCACTCATGCAAAGGAAAACTGTAAATGAAGCCACAAACACATAAAAACACTTGCAGTCTTTTTGTACAAAAGGAGGCGGAATCTAAGCAGAGAAAAGGAGTTATCAAACTGGTACCTATGCTGGTTACAGGCTGCAAAAATCAGAGATCAAAACAAGGCAAAACAGAGAAGAGAACCCCAGCTGCACAAGAGCAAACTGGTTCAGCGCAACCTCAACACAGGGGTTTTGACATTCAGCGTAGGTAGCCTTCACGGGACCTGCGTTGAAATGCAGAATCCCTTCACTGGGTCTGCGCTGAAGGAGAAACTCTCGTTTCCCACAGGTTCTGGGTCACAGATTGCTATTTAATTCACTGTTTTAGGCCAAATAAAAGCAACAAGCAAGGTATAATCAAAGGGATGCTTTGAGGGGTACTAAGATCTATCACAAGGATCATCAAATCATTTGTGAGTCCATTGTTCAGACCATAGACAAGTCCAGTGATTGGATCAAGGCAGCAACTGTCTACTTTGCATCCGAGAATAGCAGATGCAGTTCGATTGTTGCTGTCAAGTCTATGAAGCAAACAATGATAGAAACACAAATAAAATGACTAAACAGATCTCCCCAGCGGAGTCTCCAATTTGTTGTGGGGAAAAATGCCTATGCAGGACGATCATATCCACCTAAGGTGTGACAGTGCCTTAGCAACAAACAAGAACAGCTATTCTGGTTTCTTCCTTTATGAAATGTGAAAGAAGAGAGATAAATGGACTTACCGGTGTCTTCCGTTTGTCCCTCGATCCGGTCTCTCTTCTCTTTGGGAGTTCACAGCTACTTGCCTTCTCACTCGCCCAGCTTCAACAGGTTCATGCAAGATCACAAGAGAACAGCTACTTTCCTTCTTGCTTGTCCAGCTTCAACGGGTTCCTGCAAGATCACAAGAGAACAGCTACTTGCGACAAGAGAAGAACACTACACAAAGACAGATATTCACATTCATAACTAGTTTAGGATTAGAAATAAACCAAATACACTAATGCAATCATACATCAAGAATACATCAGTATATAGGAGAAACCAAGATAGCTTTATTGATGAATAACAAGGTTCAGGAAAAGATACAACCCAGAGGGCTCCAATCCAGCATCTCCTTCCCAGCAAATGGAATTCCTATCTTCACCCCCTTCAAAGCATTAAGCACCCAATGATTCCAATCTCAAACCAACAGCAATTCTTTGCAATAACAAAATTCCAGCCTCTAGATCTCATGGAGGAGAGATCCATATATAGATGTTTGGAGAGAGGATGAGTCAGCTTGAGATCTGACTAGTGTCCTCTCCCTCTGTCAGTTCTTGATTCCACTTGGAGGTTCTTGCTTCCACTTGGAGATTTGGAACCTCTTACTCATCACCAGTCGAATTCCCTGAGGCAAGTGTCATTTTGGAAGCTTCCTGGGTTTTGACACCTTGAGAAATGAGCTTTCCACATGTCCACTCTCGTTCAACGCAGGTAGCCAGTGTTCCATTTGACATTCAACGCAGGTAGCCAGTGTTGGCTTTGACATTCAACTCAAACAGCTAGTGTAGCCACTGAAATGATCCTGATTTGACTTGTTTTTGAGCAGTTTCTGATGGAGAACTTCTGTGAATTGCTGTGGTTTGTTAGCCTTGTTCCTCTAGGGGTAGGAACAACATGTTTAGGGACTTTGGATCCCTTAGATTATGGACATTTCATGCTCAATGCTGTAAGGCACAAAAATGTCTATAACAGGTGGTATCGCACCTATACCATGGACACGTGTCAACTGCCTGCGGTGCACACGGCCCCCCGGTCCAAAACCACTTAAGCCCATAAGCGGTGCGGGGTAAACCACTTACCACCTCCCCGCTAAACGACAAGATGTCCTGTCATGCTGACATCATCCACTCAATAAATGCCAAAAATACCCACCAAATCGAATTTCGTTAAAAACCAATGAAATATCATTTTTGTTGTAATTCTCTTTGTTCACGCTCCCATGAAAAATAACGACTGGAGCCACTGTACCAGCTTTTCGACCGCCACCCGGCCGAAGAGACCATGACAACGCACTCTGCAATCCTTCACTCGACCTGCAGTTACTCAATTTGCCTCCTTAATCCAAGTATTTATCCATTTTACTGGCAACCCTGTCAATTTCAGTTCTTCGCTGAAAATTCTGCCTATGAAAACCAAATTCAAGTAAAAAGCAGTCCGCAGCTGCCATAAAGGGACACCAAAGCTGGTTTTTAAATCCATTATTTCCAAAAAAGCTTGAATTCTAGTTTGGATACACAAGAACCAAAAATGGAAGCCCCCATAGCCCTAAATGTCACGCCCATGAACGCACCTCATAAAGACTTAAATTATCTACCCTTGGCCGACAGAGATTTCCAAATAAAAGACCTATCTGGTGACAGGAATCATCTTCAGGCCTTCTGCCAAATTAGAGATAGTGATCTAAGCAACTATGACACTTTTGGACTGTGGGAATCAAGCCTTCCCATGTACTTCCTTCCCTCAGTCCATGTTTTCCCAGACATCATTCACCAATGTTGTGCCAGCTATGACCCTATCCATAGAGTAGTTATGTCACCTTCCCAAACTGTCCTTTTTTCCATAACTGCTGAATCCATCAATGAGATGATACATTTCCATTCCACTGAGCCCCTTGCTCATCTTTCCATGGGATTTTTTCTTGAAAAAGCTTCTCAATTGCCCAACTCAAAGATAACCCGTATTGCTCAGATGTTCATGAAACCAAACTGCCAGCCCCAAGGCCCACCTCCCTATTTACATACCTGGTTCACTGAGACTGGAAAACTCATTCTTGACATGATATCCTTGATCTTGGGATTTAAGTCCAGTGAATATGTGGATGATATCACCTTGGTTCTATTATCTATCTTTACTCTTGGACAGCCCCCTATTGTCAAGTATGACTATGCCACTTTTATTGCCAACAAAATCCATGACCAATTCCTAAATTTGGATAGAGAAGGAGTTTTCAAATATAATTCTTTTATATACCATCTGTTGTTATATTATCAGCCAGACAGCTTTCCATTTCCCATCAGGAAATTAGACTCAAAAGGAAATCGAAAGTCTATGATCTTTTGGAGCTCAGTCTTCCATAACTATGACTCCCCTTATACCTATAGTGAATTCATTGACTTATTTGTACACCCAGCCTCCACTCTATTGATAGGAGCTCCTCCTCCTAGGATTACTGGTGACATGAAGAAGATTTTACAGCTTTCCAAACAGTACAGGATAGGTGACTGGTACCTCTACCAGAATCACACAGAAATCAGAATGTATGGATGTGAACCTTGCCCTTTCAAGCTGCCTAGATATGTGCCCATGAGGTTATTTGCATTAGAATATTTTAGGCAGATTATCTATGCAGACTTAACCCACTTTTGTAATGTAAAGAAGAAGGCTCAGCTGAGAATCAAAAACCAGTTAGGCCCTTATGTCATCAATTCTAGGGATGTGTGGGAAGATGCTGAAAAGATCTTAGAAGACCACCTTAGATTGAAGAAGAGTTTTTAGTGGGTGCCATATGACCCATGTAGTTTCATAAGTGACAGAAGGGTAAGAAACAAGCTATCAGTGTATGTACATCATAGGATCCCAGAAATTGAATAGTATGCAAATCAGGAAGAATGGGTAGAAGGGACATTAATAGAAGAGATTAGTGAGCAAGAAAAGATGGAAAAAGCTATGAAAGATCTTGAAAAACCCTTGACCTGGACTCTTTTGGACAGGTATCTTTCAAGCTGCCTCAACAATCAGGAGTTGGAACATCCTCTGCTGGAACTTCTCAGCAGCCTGCACAGAAAACCAGCACATCAGTCACAGGGACTTCAAAGGGTAAAGAGGTAGATACCACAGAGCATCCTATAATGACAAATCAGCCAGCAACGTCAGAAGAACAGAATCAGGGGCAAATTCCTCCAACCCAAACTAGAGCACCAGAAATTCCAGCACTGCAAACTCCTCTAAATGAGGAAAGAAGCAAGAAGAGAGACAGAGAAGAGGCCACACCTATCAGTGGACCTGCTGAACAACTAGGAGCAAAGAGACAAAGACTAAATCCTCTGTCAGAAGAGGAAATTATTGAAGAAACGACAGACAGTCTAAGAGGTGAGAGGGTAGTCAGCCAACAGACTTCCCCAGTGATAGAAACATCAACTAGCTCCGATAGGCAGGAGTTAGAAAGGCAGAACAGTGTAGAGGTGTCATCCACCAAGCCACAAAGAAAACAGGCCACAGACATTAAGAAAAATTTCACAGAGATAAAGGCAAGGAATGATCCCGTGAGAATTGAAATCTATAATCAATACTTGAAAATGGCCCCCTCAACCCAGCAAAGATTGATGTCTGCCTATGACATTAAAGAAGGCAAAATGATAATGAGTTATTTTAAGCCAAAGGTACAACAACCCCAGTCGGCAGCAGATTAAATCAAAACAAACTTGGAGGTCCTAGCCAAAGACATTCATCCACTGGACCAAATTCAACTTCAAAACAGACTGGGGAAATGGTTTATTCCACACTAACTGGCAAAGCAATGTTGGACCACCAGTTACAAAGTTCCTTAGACAACACAACAACTCAGTTGCATTGGGAGAAAACCTCTTCTCTGGCCAAGGATAACAGAATCAAATCCTTGGAAGAGATCATCATGGAACTGGGACATGACCCCAAAGATGTTAAAGGCATAAAGGCACTAATCAAGAAGAAGGAAGAGGACATTGCTACCCTAAGGAAATAGCTGAAGCTACCTCCTTCAAGGCACCCTCAGACTGTAGAAATCATAAAACAAAAATCAGAGGAAGACATGATGGACCTGCTCATGAATCTTAATGAAAGATTAACTAGTACAGAGCAGGCACTGGAAAAATCATTAAAAGATAAGTAGGGAGAGTCGACCTCACAGCCACCTGAGGTAATCCCTACAGTCACAACTGCAGTCCCCTCAACAATTGGATCAGCATTGGCCCCAAATGTCCCAGCTGTTAGATTATTATATATTACGGAGCAATGGAACACATAAAATATTGCAGAAATATAAACACAGAAAACGCACAAAACAAGAGAGACACAAATATACGTGGTTCACCCAGTTTGGGCTACGTCCACCCCGAACAGCTAGTCCTTCCTTTCTATAACCCAGCAAAATGAAGAGACACAACCTACAGCAAATCCGTTGTAATATCCACTGTTTTCTCTCACAGTCTCACCTCTCTATTTCTCGCTCACAGAAACACATCTATCTCTCAGCCTCCAATACAATACCCTCATACAAAGAGAGGGGTTTCCTTCTAGGGCAAAAAACCCTAAACTAAACATAAGTTCTACCGTCAAATCATCCGCCTAATGAACGGCCCAAATTGACTAGAAATTACTATACTTTTACAAGGAAATTTTAAATTTGTTTTTAGCTTCGGGGGCGCTGCCCCCGAGCCCCCGCTGGCCCCCAGACCCCCGCGGGGGGGACAAGTCCCCCCCGCACCCCCCCGCATGGAGGAGTGTACAAACTTCCTGGGGTATACATCTGGCTGAAACAAAGACCTCTGAACAATCATGCTCCACACACAACAATCTCCCACTTGGAGAATGATTGTTGAAACTCCACTGCTGCTTCATTTGTTGGACAATGACTCCTCTTTGGACCTAGTTGTTTCTCATCTTCATCATCATCCTTGAAGACCAATTGAAACTGAGCATATTCTCAGTTTCTCCCTAGTTACAACTTTTGTTAGCATATCTGCAGGATTCTGGCTAGTGTGTATCTTTTCCAGCTTCAACTCTCCATCTTCCAACAATGATCGTATGAAATGGTACTTGAGTTGTATTTTTTAGTCCTGGAATGAAATTTTGAGTTCTTTGCAAGATGAATGGCACTTTGACTATCACTGTATAACGTGCCCATATCATGCTCCTTACCCAATTCACCCATAAACCTTTGTAACCAAATCATTTCTTTACTAGCCTCTGTAGCAGCAACATACTCTGCTTCTGTTGTTGAAAGTGCAGCAACACTTTGGATTTTTGAAACCCAACTGACAGCTGTTCCTCCAACAGTAAATACATATCCTGTAGTGCTCCTCCTGTTATCTCTGTCACCTGCCATATCAGCATCAACGTATCCCTGTAGAGAAATGTTTGCACCACCAAAGCATAATGCTTGATTTGTGGTACCTTTCAAATATCTGAGAATCCATTTCACTGCCATCCAATGTTCCTTTCCTGGATTGTTCATGTACCTGCTTACAACTCCCCCTGCATGTGCAATATCAGGCCTTGTGCAGACCATTGCATACATTAAGCTTCCAACTACTGATGCATATGGAACTTTAGACATATAATCCATGTCTTCTTGGGTCTCTGGGCACATTTCCTTGCTAAGTTTGAAATGGCTAGCAAAAGGTGTACTAACTGGTTTTGCATTGTGCATGTTAAATATTTTCAACACCTTTTATATGTACTCATTCTGAGACAATGGTAATTTACGATTTTTCCTGTCTCTAGTTATTCTCATACCAAGGATTTGTTTTGCAGCTCCCAAATCCTTCATTGTAAATGAATTTTCCAATTTTCTTTTGAGCACATTTATTTCCTGCATGTTAGATCCTGCAACAAGCATGTCATCTACATACAATAACAATATAATATAGCTGCCATCATTTTGCTTTTTCAAATAAACACAATGATCAGAGTGACATCTAGTATAACCTTGTTCAGACATAAACTTGTCAAATTTTAGATACCACTGCCTTGGAGCCTGTTTTAAGCCATACAAGCTCTTCTTCAACCTGCACACTAGTTTCTCCTTCCCTTTCACCTCATATCCTTGTGGCTGCTGCATATATATCTCTTCCTCCAAATCCCCATGGAGAAAGGTTGTCTTTACATCTAACTGCTCAAGATGCAAATCTTCAGCTGCTACAAGACTTAAAATAGTTCTGATTGAAGTCATTTTAACAATAGGAGAAAATATTTCATCAAAATCAATACCTTTCTTCTATGCAAACCCCTTCACCACAAGTCTAGCTTTATACCTCTGTTTTCCTCCATCTTCTTCCTTCAGCCTGTAAACCCATTTATTCTTCAATGTAGATTTTCCTACAGGAAACATGACTAAATCCCAAGTCTGGTTATGCATTAAGGAGTCCATCTCTTCTTCCATGGCTACCTCCCACTTCTTCCTGCTTTCAACTTGCATTGCTTCTTCATAACATTCGGGTTCACCGAAATCAGTCAACAATAAATAATATAATGAAGGAGAGTATCGTTCAGGGGGTCTACTTATCCTGGTAGATCTTCTAACACCACTTTCAGGTGTTTGGGATGCCTGTTGCTGTTGTGGTGGTTGTTGTTGTTGATTATTATTATTTTCAGGCACCTTTACCTTTTCACTGATTTCATCAAGAACTGCATATTCCTTGTTTTCTTTTTCCATGTTTCTTTTCCTACAACTGATTCTTATACAAGACCTTTTCATTGAATATTACATCTCTGCTCCTAATGATTTTGTGATTTTCGTAATCATATAAGCGATAACCAAAATCATTAACACCATATCCAATAAAGGTACATTTCTTTGACTTTGCCTCAAGCTTTGTTCTATTTTCTTTATCAATATGGACAAAGGCCTCACAACCAAAAGGCTTTAAAAAGGAGTAGTTTACCTTTTTACCTGTCCATGCTTCCTCTGGAACACCACCAAACAAGGAACTTGAAGGCCCTCTGTTTATTAGATAAATAGCAGTATCTACAGCATCTGCCCAAAACTGTAAGGGCAATCCTGCATGCAATCTCATGCACCTTTCACGCTCCATGATTGTTCTGTTCATCCTTTCTGACACACCATTTTCTTGTGGTGTTCTTGGAACTGTCTTCTCTCTGCGAATTCCATGCTTTGAACAATACCTATCAAACTCTTTGCTGCAATATTCACCTCCATTGTCTGATCTAAGACACTTCAATTTCTTTCCTGTCTCAATCTCAACCAAAGCTTTCCATTTCTTTAAAGTATCAAATACATCAGAATTATTTTTAATTCAATAAATCCAAGTTTTTCTAGTTGCATCATCAATAAAAGTAACATAATAACGAGAGCCACCGAGAGATGATACCTGAGCAGGTCCCCATACATCTGTATGCACAAGCTCTAATTTTTTATTCTTCTTTTCTTTCCCAACTCTGAGAAATCTGACTCTCTTCTGTTTTCCATAAATGCAATTCTCACAGAAGTCCAAATCAACATTCTTCAAACCCAGAAACAACTTCCTTGAGTGAAGAATCTTCATCCCCTTTTCACTCATGTGTCTGATCCTATGATGCCATAATGCTGCATCTGCTCCTTTGGAAGTTAAAGCATTAACAGAGTTAGAAATACCATTACATAAATACAATGTACCAACCTTTTCGCCTTTTGCTATTACCAGGGCTCCTTTGGTGACCTTCCAAGCTTTATCTGTGAAAGTTGTCACACAACCTTCACCGCCTAACTACCCTGTTGAAATCAGATTTTTCTTTAGTTCTGGAAAATGCCTTACCTCCTTTAATAGCCATTAGTTTCCATTCTGCTGTTTTACAAGAACCTTACCCATTCCAACGATTTTACAGGGTTTATCATCACCCAGACGAACTTGTCCAAAATATCCTTGAACATAGTCATGAAAGTATTTCTTATCAGGTGTGGCATGGAATGAAGCCCCTGAATCTACCACCCAGGAATCAGTAATATTTTCGAAAGAAAGAATCAAAGCATCTTGTAACACCTCACCTGTCACATTTGCTTCATGATTGTTTTCTTGTTGTGCATCTCCTTCTTTTCCCTTTCGAGATCTACAGTCTTTCTTTAGGTGTCCTTTCTTTCCACATTTCCAACACACTATCCCCGATCTGGACTTGGATCTGCCTTTCCTTGATTTACTGTGATATCCTGAGCTCTTTCCTCTTTCCATTTTTCTTCCTCTAGACTCTTCACTCAAAGCATTTCTCGATGTCTCACCGGAGCTTTTTCGTCGCATTTCCTCGCTAAGGATAGCACCGACAACATCATCAAACTTTAAAGTACTAGATCTAGAAACGGAGTTACTAATGGCCATCACCAAACCATTCCAACTTTCTGGTAATGAGCACAAGAATAACAGAGCTCTAACTTCATCATCAAAGTTTACCCCTACAGAACTTAACTGACTTGTAATTGTATTAAAATCATTTAAATAGTTTGCAACAGATCCACCTTCCGACATATTCATATTAAATAACCGTTTCATAAGAAATACCTTATTTGAGGCCAAGGGTTTTTCATATAGTTTTGACAACGTCTGCATCAAACCCTCTGTCGTGGTTTCCTTCGAAATGTTTAAGGCGACTGACGCAGCAAGGCACAACCGTATTGTTCTGAGTGCCTTTCTATCGAGAAGGTTCCATTCTTCGTCTTTCATACCCATCGGCATCTTTTTTTTTCCGCCCAATGGTAGGTATAGATCTTTCTGATACAGATAATCTTCCATCTGCATCTTCCACAGTGAGAAGTTTTGGCCGTTAAATTTCTCGACCCTAAACTTACCATCTTCTGCCATTTCTCCCACTCGAACCAGGAAACCTTCTTTCCTGTGAGTTTATCAGCCAAATAGACCTTCGGCTCTGATACCAGTTGTTAGATTATTATATATTATGGAGCAATGGAACACATAAAATATTGCAGAAATATAAACACATAAAACGCACAAAACAAGAGAGACAGAGATATACGTGGTTCACCTAGTTTGGGCTACGTCCACCCCGAACAGCCAGTCCTTCCTTTCTATTATCCAGCAAAATGAAGAGACACAACCTACATCAAATCCGCTGTAATATCCTCTGTTTTCTCTCACAGTCTCACCTCTCTATTTCTCGCTCACAGAAACACATCTATCTCGTAGCCTCCAATACAATACCCTCATACAAAGAGAGGGGTTGCCTTCTAGGGCAAAAAACCCTAAACTAAACATAATTTCTACCGTTAGATCATCCACCTAATGAACGGCCTAGATTGACTAGAAATTACTATGTTTTTACAAGGTAATTTTACATTTGTTTTTAGCTTCGGGGGCGTTGCACCCGAGCCCCCGTCGAGGGACCGCTGGCCCCAGACCCCCCAGCCGGGGGGGATCGGCCCCCCCGGACCCCCGCGGGGGGCACAAGTCCCCCCGCACCCCCCCGCGTGGAGGAGTGTACAAACTTCCTGGGGTATACTTCCGGCTAAAACAAAGACCTCTGAACAATCATGCTCCACACACAACACCAACAATCACAACAGAGGTAATTACAATTACGTCATCAGTAGGAGCAGCATTAGGCAGCAGTACTAATATGAGCACAGAAGAATTGATAAATGCCATGGACGAATTGAGACTCCAAATGTCAGAATTGAAATGAGTAAAAGAGCAATTGGAAAAAGTAGAAAAGAGTTATGATAAATCCAAAATAAGTGTGGCAGAGAAAATAAGAGAGGTTAAAGCATTAGAGAATAAAGTGAGAAAATTAGAGAAGGATCTCACTATGGATAAGCCTCTGGCAGAAATAAAAGGAATTCTTTGGACCAAAATCAATCAATCCCTAAGTAATGTTTGGCCATATATCCAAACTATTTATGAGCAGATTGACTTAGTGAATGCAGCACATGGAGAAATTCAAAAATCAAGAGTTTTATTAGGATAAATGACTGATCAAGCCAATCGGCTCATACAATTTTTGAATAACAGAAATAGGGAACAACTGGAACAACTCGACATCCCAGACAGGCAGACACCATTTTGGAAATCAAAAGAGTTCTAACCAAGAGAAATTTAATGCAGAAATAGGAAAGAAGATGCCAGGATATGCAAGTAGAAATTAATTCTTTCATGGAAAGGTTTACAGTTTTGCAAGATAAAGGGCTACCAAGTCTTTTAGGAAATAATGATCGATTAATGAAGCACATAGATTATGTACACAAATTGAATAAATATGCTGCAGATCAAGTTAGTTCATCAACAAGTGCTTCAGGAGTAAAAGCACTCCCCACAAGCCAAATTCTCTATGATAACTTAGAGAACTTATTTTATATTGAGCATGAGGTAAAACATTTGTTTCAGCTCCAGCCTAATTTTTTTAGATATACAGAAGCTGATGAAACCCTGAGGAAACTTCAGAAGCATAAATTGCCAGAGCAACAATGGTGGGAAGTCATGTTGGGGATTTTGTAAATTTCTCTTAAGTAAAACATAGATTTCAGGCTATTTTTGTTATGCTCTTAACCTACAAAAATGATACCCAAATACAGAATATGCGAAGAAAAGATACCCAGAACACAGAATAGCAATGATTTTATTATTCAGAGAGTAATGTTCACTTGCCTCTTCGAGGGGGCAGCCTCCAATAGAGCAGAGCTCGACTACAAAATAAGACACAACGCTCCTCGCAGGGAGTCTCTATCCTTTATATATGACTCATACATGCAATACCACGGGCCAATACCGTGGGTTTTATTAATACCATCTATCTAATACTACGGCCCATTTGCAACTAACTGTGGTCCCGTCATTAATTGCGGGTTAACCACTTACTAATATTAATATGGGCTTTATTGACTCTTGACTATGACGTGATCCAATGACATAAATAAGGGGGTTAGGGTGGGACCCTAACATGCCCTCCCCCTTAATACTAGCCTTGTCCTCAAGGCTGAAGCTGCGGAAACTGCTGAAGAATAGTGGCTGGTTCCCAAGTTGCATCTTCTGGAGAGGTGTCTTTCCATTTGACGAGGACTTCCTTAATCATGCGGCCGCGCAGGTGCTTGTCTCGTGTGTCTAGAACCTGTTCGGGTTGAAGCCGGATTGACCCTTCTTCATCCAATTCAGGTAGACTGGTTTGAACTCGGCAATTGTTCCCAATCACTTTCTTGAGGCACGATACATGGAAAACTGGATGGATTTTTGTCGTAGGTGGCAAAGCCAACTTGTAAGCCACTACTCCAATGCGCTGAAGTACTTGGTATGGTCCGTAGAATTTTGGAGAGAGCTTTTGACAACCATTGTCTTTGAGTGATGTTTGCTTATATGGTTGTAGCCTCAAAAAGACCTGATCTCCTTCTTGAAATTGGCACTCTGAGCGATGCTGGTCGACCTGTTGCTTCATGTGGTTCTCAGCTTGATGAAGATTCTCTCTAACATGGGCGAGCATGGTTGCACGGTGTTGTAGTAGTTGATCCACTGCTTGTACTTTGGAGCACCCCTTTAGATAAGAAGTAGGGGAAGGCGGAAGTTGACCGTATACTGCTTCATAGGGAGTCATTTTGGTGGTGGCATGATAGTTGGTGTTATACCACCATTTAGCCAGAGGTAACCACTGTACCCAAAGGTGTTGCTTTTCTGAAGTGAAACACCTAAGGTAGGTTTCCAGACATTTGTTGACTGCTTCGGTTTGACCATCTGTTTGCGGATGATATGAAGTACTGAGTTTGAGTTGAGTGCCTTGTATTCTGAAGAGTTCCTGCCAAAAATTACTGGTGAAGATCGGGTCGCGGTCGGACACAATAGAAGTGGGCATGCCATGCAATTTGAAGATCTGATCCATGAAAGATTGAGCAACCAAATTTGGTGTAAACGGGTGGGGTAGGGCGCAGAAATGAGCATACTTCGACAGTCGGTCCACCACCACCATGATGACTGACTTGTTCCCTGACTTTGGAAGACCTGTAATGAAATCCATAGAAACCTCCATCCAAATTGATGTCAGAATGGGCAATGGTTGTAATGTGCCTGGTGTGTTGACGGTTTCCCCTTTGTGGCGTTGACAGATATCACATTCTGATACGAAGGTGAGGATGTCCTTTTTCATTCCTGTCCAAAAAAATGATCTTCTGGTGCGAGCATACGTCTTCTGAAAGCCCGAATGTCCTGCAATGGGAGATGAGTGCAATTCTGCCAAAATGCGACTTTTGAGGGTGGATGTTGGTGAGATTACGACTCTGTCCTTGTAGCGAAGAATATCATTCTGCCATGAGTAGCCCTTGGTGGAATTAGGATCTACCTGCAATTGAGAAATGAGTTGGGAGAGCCCGTGGTGTGAAAAACATTCCCCGCGAGCCTCTTCAATCCAGTCTGGAATGGGGAGGGAAATTGCGAGCAGAGTACTTTCCTCCTCAAATTGGCGAGATAATGCATCTGCTACACTATTGTCTTTCCCTTCCTTGTAAATGATCTCATAATCATATCCCAGCATTTTGGCTAACCATTTATTTTGTTGTGGGGAGGATAGGCGTTGCTCCAAAAAATATTTAAGACTGTGATGATCTGTGCGGATTTGGAAACGTCGCCCCAATAAGTAAGGTCGCCAGGTCTCGACTGCATGTAAGATGGCCATCATTTCCTTCTCGTAGGTAGATTGGCCCAGATTCCTCCCACTGAGTTGTTGGTTTGTGAAGGCCAACGGTCGCCCTTCCTGCATTAAGACCACCCCAATACCTGTACCCGAAGCATCACATTCAATGACAAAGGATTTGGTGAAGTCCGGTAGTGCTAAAACTGGAGTGGAACACATGGCGTTTTTGAGAGCGGTAAATGCCTTTGTGCTTCCTCGTTCCAGAAGAAGGAATTTTTCTTTAGGAGTTAAGTGAGGGGTTTCGCTATGCGACCATAGTTTCGGACAAATTTACGATAATAGCCTGTGAGACCCAAAAATCCTCTCAAGCCCTTCAAGGTCTTAGGTTGAGGCCATTCTTGCATTGCCTGGATCTTTTTGGGGTCCACCTTGACACCTTCACGCCCCACAATGTGGCCCAAATACTCAACTTCTTCCATGCCAAACGAACACTTGGACATCTTGACAAATAATTTATTCTTGCGGAGCAGTTGCAAGAGTAGATCTACATGTTGAAGATGTGCAGCCCAAGTGCCACTATAGATGAGGATGTCATCGAAGAAGACAAGGACAAATTTTCTGAGATATGGTTTGAGAATGTGATTCATAAGGCTCTGAAAAGTAGAGGGGGTATTACAAAGACCAAATGGCATGACCAGGAACTCATAATGGCCTTCATGAGTTCTGAAAGCCGTCTTGGGAATGTCGACTTCCTTCATGCGAATTTGGTGGTAGCCTGAGCGAAGATCCAACTTAGTGAAGAATTGAGCCCCATTGAGTTCGTCCAGCAAATCGTCAACCACCGGGATGAGAAATTTATCTTTGACTGTCAACTTATTGAGGGCCCTGAAGTCGAGACACATCCGCCACTCCCCATCTTTCTTGAGCACCATGACCATTGGGGATGAATAAGGACTAATGCTGGGACGAATGACACCTACTTCCAACAGTTCCTTGATGATTTTTTCTATTTCATTCTTTTGGGTGAATGGATATCTATATGGCCTCACATTTGGGGGTTGGGCCCCTGGAACCAAGGTGATGCTATGATCATGTTCCCCTCGCAAGGGTGGAAGCTCCTTAGGCTTGTCAAAGACCGTCCGATGGTTATTTAAAATCTGTTGCATCTCATGATGAATTGGCAGAGACATGGTTTCGACTACCTGGATGGCATTAAATTGAGCTACTACTCCATGATGGCCCTTTTTTAACAATTTTTCCATCCTATGTGAGCTGATGATAGAGGGGGTTCCCACCTGGAGTCCACGGAGGGTATGTGTGGAGTTGTTCTGCTTAAAACTCATATATAACTCTTGTAAATCCATTTTGATTGGCCCAAGAGTGCGGAGCCATTCAGCGCCGAGGACAATGTCGCAACCCCCCATGTGTATGGCAAACATGTGGGTTTTCAACTGATAATCCCCCATTTGAAGTTTGACATTTTCACAGTGGCTTTCACATTTCATTGTGCCCCCATCCGCAATTTGGACTTGGAAGTTAGAAACTGCTCGTACAAAACAATGCACTGCTTCTGCGATTTTTTGATGGATGAAATTATGGGTACTTCCACTAACAATCAAGACTACTACTGGGCGATGTTTAAGAAAACCCCGGATATTGAGAGTTTGAGGGGAAGAAATCCCTACCAACGCATGCAGCGAAATAACTGGTTCGTCAGAGACATTCTCCTTTGGGTTGTCTTCTTCTAGCGCCTCATGTTCCTCAAGTGATGGATCTTCCTCTGTTGAGCTGTAGTCAGTGGCATCTATTTGAAAAAATTTGGGCTCCTTGCATTTATGACCTGGGGCGTATTTTTCATCACAGTAGTAACATAGTCCTTGCTTCCTTCTTTCGGCCATTTCCGCAGGTGACACCTTTTGGACCTTAAGTGTTTGAGTCGTGTTGTGAGCTTGTGGGGGACGACCTTTAGCGGGGAAATTTGGGCGACTGTATTGGGCTGCTAATGCACATTCCACCTTACGAGCTACCTGGCAAGCCTTCGTCCACGTGGCAGGGTGGTGAAGTAGAACTTGAGCTTTGATGGCTTCTTTAAGACCGCTGATAAAACATTCCGTGTAGAACTCATCTGTGAGACCCCTAGTGCGGAAGGCTAAGGCTTCAAAAGCGTTAATATATTCATCCACTGTACCAGTCTGTCGGAGCTTAGTGAGACGACCCAAAAAAGAGTCTTCCTGTTCAAAGCGATCTCGAAGAGCTTTGGTAAATTGGGTCCAGGTCCTAAAAGGTCCATTGCAACGCTGATGCCATTCCCACCATTTCCACCGTTCATTGTCTAAGTACATGCTCCCCAACATAAGCTTATTAGCATCATCTGGGATATGATTCAATTTGAAATACTGCTCCATTTGTGCTAGCCATGCGGACGGGTGAGAACCATCAAATTTCTGCACATCCAACTTGGGAGGTCGCTGACTGGGTGGTGGATGGGTGTGCCAGACGTGAGGAGAGTGGCTAGACTCACCCTCATTGTATTCATGGCCATTATACACCTCTTCGTGGGCTTGCTCCTTGCCCTTCGGGAGGAATTGCTGTATCTGGAGACTTAGTCCGCGAATCTCAGTTTGGACGGAGTTCATCACAGTTTGGATGGAGTTCACAGTGTCTTCAAGTTTGTCCATCCTTTCATTGGCCATCGCTTGAGCTCTAGTTTCTACCATACACCAACCTGATGAAAAATTGGGACGGCCTAAAAATTTTGTACTAATAAATTGAATGGTACCACCTTGCTCAGCTCGTCGTCCTGATTCTGATGGGCTAGATCACCAATAAGCGCCCCGGAAGATCTCAGACTTTTTTTTTTTTGGAAAACTCCTAACAGAGTTTTACTCCTTCTTGATCAATACTGCAGTCGCCAAATCCTCAAAATGTCAATGCTACCAAAAGTCCTGCGAAAAGTATACCCCGGTATAGGAACCCTTCACAACAACTCCGATCTGGTGGGTCTGAGAGATCTGAATGGCGGAACAACTGCTGCGGCGGATCTGATGGATCTGCGGGACTGATGTCTGCTGCTGCTGCACCTCTTTGCACACGCGGATCGGGAATAGATGATGTGTGATCCCCCGATAGAAAAGGAAACTATGGTCATGAGGAGTGTCAGGTGCTACAGATCGCAATATACATAAGGGTCTGGCAGTAGTACTCGGCCCAATGTTTCAGGGCTCTAACTAAGGAGGATCGACCGTACCCTTAGCCGTACAACCCGACTTCCCTATCGTACGGGCGAGTAATCTCTCCGAGTGCTGTTCTCGGTGTACTGTAGCCACAAGACGGCCGACGGTTTATCTATGGTGAGGTTGCAATGGAGCCTAGGGGGCTTCCGATATACCCAGAGGGTACGTGGAAGATAGTCCGTGCGTGGTTCTGTCTAATGCGCTACTACTCGAAGGGGTACCCACAGGGGTTACAAGGGATTCCAACAGATGTGACCACCTCTTGTATTTCCTGCGTGCATGCCTCCCCAAATCCGCAGGTTTATGCGCTCAACGACAGATCCCGTGGTTTAAAGATGCCAGAACACATCTCTAGCCGAATTTTTTTTTGCTAAGAATTGGAGATCCCACCGGCCCTGGAAAGTGCTCTGATACCACTTGTTATGCTCTTAACCTGCAAAAATGATACCCAAATACAGAATATGTGAAGAAAAGATACCCAAAACACAGAATAGCAATGATTTTATTATTCAGAGAGTAATGTTCACTTGCCTCTTCGAGGGGGCAGCCTCGAATAGAGCAGAGCTCGATTACAAAATAAGACACAATGCTCCTCGCAGGGAGTCTCTATCCTTTATATATGACTCATACATGCAATACCACGGGCCAATACCGTGGGTTTTATTAATACCATCTATCTAATACTACGGCCCATTTGCAACTAACTGTGGTCCCGTCATTAATTGCGGGTTAACCACTTACTAATATTAATATGGGCTTTATTGACTCTTGAGTATGACGTGATCCCATGACATAAATAAGGGGGTTAGGGTGGGACCCTAACAATTTTTCTGTGATAAGATGAACAAAGATAAATGAGGCTCAAACAGGTCGAAGCGTATCTGATCAGGGTCAAAGAATGTCCGACAAATACGGAGTAGACAACACAAAATATCAGTGGAAGATAGCTGTAAACCGACTCGCAAAGCCTGCATCCAGCACATCCGACAAAGACTGAGCAGCCAGCACAGCATCAATTTATCTTTTCCTTGTTTTCAAGACTGTTTGTCTCTATCTTTGTAAAAAAGGGATTAGTCATCACTAGATATTATCTCCATCAGATATTTTGTAAGATATTTTGTATAAATACCCCCCCAAACGAAGTATTTGGGGTTGGTGGGTATTCATAGATTTTGGCTGTAATACTGAAACTTTTGGAATAAAAAGTTGTTGGAACCATCTGTTGTCTGGCCTACTGGATGAGGAATTGATGCAGAAGACTTGTCACAGAATTCTTGAATCAAACTCTGGATCAATAAGTCCTCTATATCTCATGTTTTACAATTTTCTAGTTTGCTATATCATCTGTTTTTCATAATCTGAATGGTAAAGAAAATAATTAATTTAGAATTTGCTTAAACTGCACTCTATCTTCAGTATTTATTATTCTCTGTGTTTTCTTCGGAATTAATATAAGCAATGAATTCTTAATTGCTCCTGCTTCCTGATTCTTGCATATTGACTATTTGCTAAGGAATTCTTAACTGCTCCTTAACAATAGTCATCCATTTTCCCTCTCTCAATATGTTGAAGGATTCTTAACTGCCCTTCACCCATTTGATTCCATTCCATCTGATTTCAGCCTAAATTTGTTCCATGTTTACTACCTTGCTCTTTGATACCATCCTTTGTTAAGAGACCAAATCCAGAAAGGCATCCTTTTAGACTCCATCATGCACAATGGACTAAACAATTCAGTTTTCCTCACTATTCTATTGAACCTCACCATCCAAATCCAAAACAAAACCCTTGAACTTCATAACTAGCCTAACACATTTCTAAACAACGCTAAATCATAAAGAGAGGGCCCTCTCTGGATGCAGATTGGCTAGAATCTGTATCTAAAAGCTTGGTTTGTGGTTACCTCGGTCGTATTCCCTTTCTTACAACTTTGGGGAACAACCTGAGTGATAACATTATTGGCGACTCCATTGGGGACTGAATAATTTGTTTGTTACTACTATCTGTTTTGAACAGGTCTTTCAAATTCTTGATCAATTCCTTTCTTCAAAAGTCTTTTAGGAAAATTCAAAGTTCCAATATCTAAAAAAATTCCTAGAAGAGACTGTCAAAGTTGTATTCTTAAAATTATTCCAAGAAAAAACCAAAAATACCACCTAGAAACTGGCTCCAAAGAAGATTCGTTACACTAGATCAAATCCGTATCCTAAACCCCCACCTGTCTTTGAAAATCCTAATCTGATTCCTAGGATCCTTAGAAGCCGGGAGAGCCAAGAAAGTTCTTTTAATTCACACCTTGACAAACATTTGGAGAACCCCAATCAAACTGAGCTTACCTCTGAAAAACAACAAATCTTTCTATCATTGCTGCAGCTTCTTCAAGTTCTCCATCAGCCCCTCAAACTATCCTTTCCACTCCTCCATCTATAGCATACATTTCCACTGTCATCCCGACCCTTCCAGTTGTCACACTTATATCTGCAAACATGGCAAACCGATATGCTCCCTTGCAATTACCTGCAAATCCAGGGGCCATGTCCCAAGATTACCAAAGAAAAATCACCTATTTTGATGGTACTGGCACTTACACAGCTCAACAACATACCAAGAAAATAATAGATTATTTTGAAAACTATGAGATTGATGACGATGATGTCAGAATGAAAGTATTTGTTCAAAGTTTAACTGGAGATGTTATAACATGGTTTAGAGCACTCCCTACAAACACTATCAATGACCCACAAGCTCTTTTTCAGACCTTCTTGAACAGATGGGAAAAGAATAAAGACCCTCTCCACATTTTATCAGAATATGAAGGTTTAAAAAAAGGTACCCAAGAAACTATCCAAGATTACTGTACCAGATTCAATAATGTCTACAATGTTATTCCCCAAAATCTCAGACCTCCTCTAGATTTGGCTTTGATCAAATTCCCTGATGCATTCAATTCAGATATGGCATAACAACTTAGGGAAAGAGCTCCTCGAGACTTAGAGGAGATGCAGAGTATCACTGTCAGCATTGAGGCGAACCTGATTTCTAAATGAGCTCGAGCCAGAGCTAAAAGGAGGATACCTATCAAAGAAGAACCTTCTTCCTTTGAACATAAATTAGACGCTATTATTAAAGGAATGGATAGACTTGGTGATAGAGTAGAAGAAATTGAGAGGAAATCCCCTTGGGATGGTCAACCGAGTAATACTGGGAGAAATCCAAATTTCAGAAAAAACCAAAACCATAATACTGGAAAGATTGGGCCTGACAAAAACATTAGGCCCCCATTCCATGAAAATTATGTTGAAGCTTCAACTTCTGATCAACCAACAGAAGACACTCAAATTAACTTAATGGGCCTCAATAATGAACAACAAGTTTTCTTGACTCAAGAGGACCAAGAAGCTCACACTCTTAAACAATTCCAAACTCAACCAGGTGAATCATTTGATTTTAGGGAGGGATATGATACAGCCATTTATGAAGTCCACGAGCAATACAATCTAAGGAGCAGAAGAATAGATGTCCCTGAGACCATAGAACAGAAAGAAACCAAGAAACCTAGCAAAGCTAAGATCAATAACACACCTGTACAAACCCTTCTTAGAACAGCTCCTAACCCAAATAATCCAATAGTTGAAGATGTATCAGACAATCAACAACCTAACAAACAACCTTCCACTTCCACTCCTCCCAAAGGAAAGGTGGAAGAACCTCCAAAAATTGATGTAGAAGCAACTTCAGCCCATGACGCCACTCCTGAAAAAGAGAAAAACACTGAAAATATAGCAGAAAAAGAGAATTGTACTACCCAAAATACAAAAACTCAAACTGAAAAACCTTTCAATCTTGAGACTGAAATAGGAAAATTAAATATAGCCATTCCATTAATAGAATTGGCTAAACATGATGTCTTCAGAGGTCAAATTAACAGATCGCTTCAAAGTTCGATGAACAAAGATTCAGTAAATCTTTTTGATGACCAACCTGAATTAATTTTTGGCCCTGAGGTAAACGGAAAATCAGTAGATGGAGGGGTCCCTCCTTTCTATGTAAGTCTGAACATACATGATAAAATACTTCATAATGCCATGTTTGATTCTGGTGCTTCTCATAACTTAATGCCTAAATCTGTAATGGAGAAGTTGGACCTGGATATTACCAGGCCATACAAATATTTATTCTTTGTTGACTCAAGCCAGGTCAGATGTCTAGGATTGATCAAAGATTTATGTGTATCATTAGTTCAATACCCCGCCAAGACCATTTTAATGGACATAGTGGTAGCTGATATTCCACCAAAATATGGCATGTTGTTGTCTAGATCTTGGGGTGCAAAGCTCCAAGGATCTTTACAGTTGGACATGTCCTATGCTACTGTTTTAGTATTTGGTCAACCAAAGAGATTGTACCGAGAAACTTTAATGAAATATGTGGTAAGCAGCCATGAGAAACCCCAGAATTTTCCCATCTATTCCATACACTCTGACATGGACTCCTTCATTCTATACAATGCTAAAGTTAATCCTCCAACTAATGTCAAGGTTTTAGCATTAGAACAAGAAGAAATTATAAACGGAAAGTCTAGTGTTCAAATTCAAGAAATTTCTGAGAACAATGATATAGCAGACACTCAAGAGAAACTAGATGAAACTAAATAAACATATCTTTCTATCAAACAGATTGTTGAAACTCCTGATACCAACTATGAACATGAGATCCTTTGGTACTCAGAATTTGATGGTTCACTTAATCAATTAGGCGCAGGAGCAGGGATTTGGGTACACAATCTAGAAAATGATCATGCTAAAGGGTGCGCTTACATATTAAACTTCAGATGCACCAATAATATGGCTGAATATGAAGCCCTGTTGCTAGGACTTAAAGTGATCAAAAGTTTAGGGGCAATCAGGGTATCAGTTTTGGGAGACTCTGATTTAGTCATTCAATAGATAAAAGGGAAGTTCCTCACAAATGATCCCAGATTAAGATCTTACATAGGAGCAGTGATTGAGATCCTCAATACGTTTCTGGAAACACAGCTAGCCAAAATTCCAAGAAAACATAATTTTCATGCTCACAGCTTGGCAACATTTTCCAGCACTTGTAAATTGCCATTTGAACCTAATCATCAGTTTACAACTGAGATCAAACACATGCCAGCCATACCCGACAATGTAAAAAACTGGCAAGTGTTTGACAATGTATTCAGATTAACAATTTCTTGACCCTAGAAGAAGAGTTTTCTAGCACTAATATATACACGGACACTGTTAGTGAGGTTGATCAAACAGACAAAATTGAAATAGACATTTCAGCATAAAGTGCAACTCAAATACTTCACCCAACAAAATTTACCAATAAAAAGTTGAAAGATCTTAAAGAACTAGACATCGATGAGATTATCAGAGAAGAATCTAAAGTTATTAATTTAAAAAACAATTATTTGCCCACAGGATTAACTCCTTTGGAAGATTTCTTTGATTTTAATGATATCCCAAAGAAACCCAAGATGCAACCTCTAAACGCAAACATTGAAGATTGTAACATAGGAATTGAAGAAAATCTGAAAATGATAAAATTATCCAAAACTTTGCCCCCTGATCAAAAACTTAAATATGTTGAACTCATCAAAGAATTCCAGGATGTCGTTGTTTGGTCTAGAGAAAGGCAAACTGTTAGGCCATATAATCTCCCAAGATGGCACCAAAATTGATCTTGATAGAATAGAAGCCATTTTACAAATACCCCACCCCAGAAATATCAAAGAACTCCAAGCTTTCCTAGGAAAAATCAACTTTTTAAGAAGATTCATACCTAATTTGGCTAAATTAATTAGACTGTTGAACAATATGTTGAAAAAAGATTCCAAGGTTAAATGGACATTAGAAGCTAAACAAGTATTTGAAGAAATGAAAATGGTCTTGACCAGAACACCAATCCTTACAAGCCCAAAGTTTGATAGAGACTTCATAATATTTTCATTTGCATCAGAACACATCATTGCTACTGTTTTACTACAAAAAGATGATCAAGGATGTGAAAAACCCATAGCCTTTTTTAGTAAAGCACTTAGAGATGCACCGCTAAAATACCCAATCATGGAAAAACAGGCTTATGAACTTGTGAAAGCTATTAAAGACTTCAGAATCTACATATTATACTCCCATGTAATAGCTTATGTACCAAGTGTTGTTGTCAAAGACATCCTTACTCAGGATGGAATTGAAGGCAAACGAGGCAAATGGATAGTTAATATATTAGAGTATGACATTGAAATAAAGCCCACAAAGCTTATAAAAGGACAGGGATTGGCTAAACTCATTACTGAAACCAATTGCCAAGCCCTAGATATTAATGAACTGGATAATGAACAGGAGATGGCAACTCCACAAATCAGCCTGACCTTCTTAGAATCACCTTGGTATGCTAATATAACTCATGTACTATTAAACCCGCAGGCTCCTCCAGGGTTATCCATAACAAAGAAAAGGTTTTTAAAAATGAAAGCTTCAAAATTTTGTATTTTAGATGGTGCTCTTTTTTCGAAAAATCATGAAGGTATTCTATTAAATTGTTTAATTAAAGATGAAGCTGACAAGGTACTCAAATATTTTCATGCAGGGGACTGTGGTGGACATATTTACTAGGAATCAACTGCAGACAAAATCCTAAGGGTTGGATTTTACTGGCCAACCTTGTTCGCTGATGTCAAGAAGTTTGTAATTGCTTGCCACAAATGTCAAATTTTTGAAGGCAGGAGGAAACTTTTACCTCTACCCCTTAGACCAATTTCCACTAAAAAGCCATTTCAACAATGGGGTTTGGACTTCATTGGGGAAATCCATCCTCCCTCTTCAAGCCAACATAAATGGATCCTTACTGCCACAAATTATTTCACCAAATGGATAGAAGCCATTCCTTCTAGACAAGCCAATGATACAGTGATTATAGAATTCTTACAAACCAACATATTGTCTCCATTTGGTTGTCCTGAAAAGATCATAATTGATAATGTTACTGCTTTCAAATCCAAGAAAATGATAAATTTCTGTAACAGGTACCACATCACCTTAGGCCATTCCACAGCCTATTACCCTCAAGGTAATGGTCTAGCTGAGTCCTCCAATAAAATCCTGATTAATATTATCAAGAAAGTGTTGGAAGAAAACAAGAAAAACTAGCATAAGAAACTCACCAATGCACTATGGGCAGACAGATTAACTACCAAGAGATCTATTGGGACTAGTCCTTATGAACTAGTCTATGGTATGGAGGCCATATTTCCTTCATCATTAGGGGTCCCTGTAATGAAATTACTACAGGAAGCTCAGGTGCAGCCCAATGACATCCAAAGGAGAATAAATCAGACCATCCATTTACAGCAAACCAAAGAAGAGGTGTACCAAAGATCCCAAGTGTTACAAGAAAAACTCAAGAAAGTATTTGATAAGAGGACCAAGGCAGAAAATTTTTACTTAGGGGACAAAGTTTTAAATTAAGATTCCAGGAGAGAAGACAAAGGAAAACATGGGAAGTTTGACTTCCTATGGAAGGGACCTTTTTATTATCCATACCTCACAGAGGAACAATACTTACTTTTTCAAGAACTTGGATGGTTCAGAGACACTATTTTGATCCCACCTCTTGATGAAGGTGATGTTGGGTTGTGTTATATTCTTTCCACAACTAACCCATGTAGTAAACTGGGGGTTAGAGGGGGGGCGGAGCGCCCCCTTCGTTGCGCCGATTGCGCAGTGGGGAGGTCACGGGGGGGCGGTAGCCCCCCTGTCCGGGGGGTTTGAGGGGGGCGAGTAGCCCCCCTCTACGAGTTCCGGGGCAGCGTCCCAGGAAAAAAAAAATTGGACCCTATATTAGGTTGGGCGAACCTACCTATGGTTTTCGTTCCATGGTTTTGGACGCGATGGTTTTCGGTCCATGGTATTGGATGCTTCAGCATGTATAAATATGTATTGTAACATTGAAAGGAATATAATGAAAAATCAAGCTAGTAGTCCCGGTTTTGGGATCTGGGGGAAAATCTCTGTGTATATGTGTTTTATGTGTTATGCTCTCGCATTGTTTATTTTTCTGTGATTTAGAATTCTTATGCAGGTAATTTCTGTACGGGGTTAAAACCTACATTTGGTATCAGAGCTGTTTTGGCTTCAAGGGGATGCCTTTGTTGCTGAGGGGTTTCGTTCGGGCCTGTGGTAGACCCTGTTCAGTGGGAGATCAGCGAGATCGATTCTGGTGGTGAAAGAAGATGGTGAGCAGCGGAAACATAGAGATCGAGAAGTTCAATGGTCAGAGTTTTGAGTTGTGGAAACTCAAGATGGAGGATCTGTTGGTGGATAAAGATCAGTGGATCGTGGTAGATCCAGGTATTGAACCAATGAGAGTGACTGATGAAGAATGGAAGAAGTTGGATCGGAAGGCAAAGAGCACAATATGATTGTGTGTCTCAGATTCAGTATTGCTGAATGTATCAGGGGAAGCTACGGTGAAGGCTTTGCGAGACAAGTTAGGGACTTTGTACCAATCTAAGTCTCTGGTGAATAAACTATTCCTGTGGAAAAAGCTGTATAACCTGAGGATGAAAGATGGAGACTCAGTGACAAAGCATCTGAACGCATTTAATACTGTGGTAAGTCAGTTAGCGTCTATTGATATTAAAATTTCAGATGAAGATAAGTGCATCAGTTTGTTGTGTTCTCTACCAGATTCGTGGGATAGTCTGGTTATTACAATAGGTAGCAATGCAACTGCTTTGCAATTTGATGAAATAGTCTCAGCCTTGCTGACGGAGGAGATGAGACGGAAAAATATGGAGATCCAGAATGGTGATGCCTTGTCTGTACGAGGACGTTCCTAGAATAGAAACAAAAATAAGTCATCGAGTGGGAGATCTAAATCTAGAGGGAGATCTAAATCTCCAGGAAAACCTGTAAAGGTGGTATGCTGGAAATGCGGAAAGGAAGGGAACTTCAAAAGGGACTCTAAATCTAAAGCTCCTGATAAAGGAAAGGGATCTGATGATGCTCCTTATGCAGAGGCGAAAACCACCTCAGATGAAGGTGGGGATGTGTACTTGGCTTCTTCAAGTACACATGTAGATCATGAGGCATGGTTCATTGATTCAGGTGCATCCTTTCACTTCACTCCCCATAGAGAGTGGTTCTGCGAGTATGAGAAATACGATGGTGGTGATGTCTTCTTAGGAGATGATACGAACGCTAGAATCATTGGCCACGGAAAAGTAAAGTTGAAGTTGCAAGGTGGAAGGGTTAGAACACTTCCAGGTGTTCTGCATATTCCTGCATTGGCCAGAAATCTGATTTCTGTAAGCAAGTTGGATGAAGCAGGTGTAAAAACAGTGTTCGAGAAGGATACCTGCAATATGGTTCAGGGAGCACTGGTATTGATGCGGGGAGTTCGGGCTGGAACTCTGTACAAGCTACAAGGTAGCACTGTTGTTGATGGTTGCAACAGTTTTGTGGTTCCTGAAAGTGGAGCTGAAAATCTAGTGGTTTTTGGAGAGAAGACCATGTTGTGGCATCAAAGGCTTGGACATATTGGAGAGAAGGGCCTTCGAATACTTCATGGTAAAGGTATGGTAGAAGGTATGAGTAATAGCTCTCTGGATTTTGATTTCTGTGAAAATTGTGTATATGGGAAGCAGAATCGGGTGAGTTTCCCCTCTGGTGCTAAGAGGGCGAAACAGATATTAGAGCTTGTGCACAGTGATGTGTTTGGACCTGTGAAAGTTCCATCACTGGGTAAGTTTGTGTACTATGTATCATTTATAGATGACTTCTCAAGGAATCCATGGATATATTTCCTTAAGAAGAAATCTGAAGTCTTTGACAGGTTTAAAGAATTTAAGGCTCTGGTGGAAAATCAGATAGAGAAGAAGATAAAGGTGCTGAGGACAGATAATGGTGGAGAGTTTTGTAGCAAGGAATTTGAAGAATTCTGTAAGAAGTGTGGTATCGCACGGCATAAGACTACTCCATACACACCTCAGCAAAATGGAGTCGCAAAAAGAATGAACAAGACGTTGATGGAAAGGGCAAGAAGCATGCTCAGTGGTGCCGGGTTAGGACAGGAATTCTAGGCAGAGGCGGTGGATACTGCATGTTATTTGGTCAACAGGTCACCTTCATTAGCGTTGGAGGATAAGACTCCACAAGAAGTATGGAATGGTAAGAAACCCTCTCTTTCACATATGAGGGTATTTGGATGTGATGCATATGTACATGTTCCAAAGGAGAAACGAACCAAGTTGGATAGTAAATCTGAAAAGTGCATCTTTATTGGATATAAGGATGGTTTAAAGGGTTATAAGCTTTGGAACCCAGTCATACGGAAGGTTGTGTATAGCCGAGATGTGGTGTTTAGAGAGGTAAAAGATGTTATTAAACATGAATTCCAACCAAAGGAACCTGAGAAGATAGAGTTTGAGCTAAAGGAGGAAGAATCAGACTCTGCAGCAGAGGAGGAATCAGAAGATGAAGAGCCACAAACTCCGGTTGTGAGAAGATCAGTTCGAGAAAGAAGGCAACCAGAAAGGTATAGTCCTTCTGCTTTCTGTTCAAATTTTTCTTTGTCTATTACTGATGATGATCCCAGAACTGTGAAGGAAGCAGTAGATTTAGAGGATGGAAAACTTTGGAAAGAGGCCATGGTTGATGAAATGGCATCTTTGCACAAAAATGAGGCTTGGGATCTGGTGGAGTTGCCGACTGGAAGGAAACCCATTGGCAGCAAATGGGTGTTCAAAAAGAAGACAAATGCAGAAGGGAAGGTAGAGAAATACAAAGCTCGGTTGGTAGCAAAAGGATATTCCCAAGTGTCGGGAATTGATTTTGGTGATATTTTTTCTCCTGTTGCCAAGGTAACTTCTATTAGATTACATTTATCTGTTGCTGCTGCTTTTGATTTTGAGGTAGAACAGATGGATGAGAAGACATCATTTCTTCACGGGGATTTGGAAGAGGAAATCTACATGAAGCAACCTGAAGGATTTGCAGTGAAGGGTAAGAAAGAACTGGTATGCAAGTTAAAGAAGTCTCTGTATGGGTTAAAACAGTCACCAAGGATGTGGTATCAGAAATTTGATACATTTATATGGGGACTTGGCTTCACCAGAAGCAAAGCAGATCACTGTGTGTATTTTAAATTGATTGGTGACCATGTTATTTATCTGGTCTTGTATGTGGATGACATGTTGTTGGTTGGAAATGACAAAGAAATTATCCAGGATTTGAAGACCCAATTGTCCTCCAAATTCGACATGAAAGATCTTGGTGCTGCAAACTATATTTTGGGCATGGAAATTAAAAGAGATCAGGCAAAGAGGAAGCTCTAGTTAAACCAGAGGAAGTAATGTCGATACAATACTGCAGAGGTTTAATATGCGGGAAGTAAACCGGTGAAGGTTCCTATTGCTGTAGGTGTGCGGTTATCTACTAAACAGTGTCCCAAGACACAAGAAGAGGAAGAGGACATGTCCCGTGTTCCATATGCAAGTGCAGTCGGTAGCCTGATGTATCCGATGGTCTATACTAGACCAGACATTGCACATGCAGTGGGAGTATTGAGCAGGTTTATGTCAAAACCAGGGAAGGAGCACTGGACAACAGTGAAGCGCGTTTTCAGGTATTTGCGTGGCACTAGTGATTATGGTTTGTGCTACCAAGGAAGACCATAATTGAACAAAGTGTTGGATATTCGTTGCTTTTTTTATGCATACAGGGCTGGAGATCTGGATCAAAGAAGATCTACAAGTGGGTATGTGTTTAACCTATTTGGAGGTGCAGTCAGTTGGATGAGTAAGAAACAATCTGTAGTGGCACTATCAACTACAGAGGCAGAATACATGGCAGCCACTCATGCAAGCAAGGAAGCAGTTTGGCTGTAGAGATTGTGTTCAAGTATGGGGTTAGTACAGGGAGCTATAAGAATAGACTGTGACAGCCAAAGTGCAATTTTCTTGGCAAAGAACCCTGCTTATCATTCAAAGACAAAGCACATGGATGTTCAGTATCACTTTGTGAGGGATATGATAGAAGACAAAAAGGTGTTGCTGGTAAAGGTGGACACTTTGAAGAATACTGCAGATGCATTGACAAAATCTGTGAGCTCTGAGAAGTTCCTTTGGTGTAGAGAAATAATGGGCATTTCAGGGTTGGAAAAATGACTAAGCTCTCCTGTGGCCCCCTGTGGACCCTATATTAGGTTGGGCGAACCTACCTATGGTTTTCGGTCCATGGTTTTGGACGCGATGGTTTTCGGTCCATGGTATTGGATGCTTCGACATGTATAAATATGTATTGTAACATTGAAAGGAATATAATGAAAAATCAAGCTGGTAGTCCCAGTTTTGGGATCCAGGGGAAAATCTCTGTGTATATGTGTTTTATGTGTTCTGCGCTCGCATTGTTTATTTTTTTGTGATTTAAAATTCGTATGCAGGTTATTTCTATACGGGGTTAAAACCTACAGGTGAAACCTGAAAAGAAGGCCCTAACCCTCATAAGTGTAACTATCATATATAAAATAAAGCAACCAGCGGAAGGAGATTTCAGAGCACAGTCAAAGTTATGGAGAAGGCTATCTGACCTACTGTCCTTGACTTTCCACTAGGGAAAGCCATCCCCAAGTGGAGCCAGTGTTATGCTCCTATACCAATAGGTGTCATATTTCATGATTGACTTGATTAGCTCTGCAATATGTACATACCTTTTTTTTGTTGCAAAGTTTTTCCATATTTTCAAAAAATCAAAAAATTTAAGAAATATAAAGAGGGTATACCCTAAAAGAAAAATCAAAGGGTAAAAAGATAAATGGTCAAAAAAAAAAAATGAAAGAAATGAACCCCAAATAAAAAGGACCAAGAAAGTGTGCAAGTCCAAATGGCACTACTATTTCATTTTTCTGTAAATAAAGCATCATGTATAGCTTGTTGAACTTTTTACCACAATTGATGAATGGCCAAATAGCTTAATCTTGGCCAGTTCATGTTTGAATCTCCTGTTTTAGAGATAGAGAATAAAAATCTGTCCAAACTGTTTAAACTTGGCAGAGAAATAGATAGGTAGAGAAGCAAAGGAGCTCAACTATTTAATCTGAGCCCTTGGAAGAAATAAGGGCAGACTTAGATAGGCTTATCATGCAAAGAAAAGAAAAGATGAAAAGGGTTTCTAGTCCAAGTGCACCGAAAGAAAAAGAAGAAAAAATGATAGGTACAATAGGCTGGGTAGGAAGTTTTTTTGGTGTTGCAAAAGCATACTTGTGATTGATTTTGTCTCTCAAAATGTTCATCTTACTGTTATCACAAGTACCATGGCAGATGTTTGGATACAACTCAAACAAAGCATGACTAATCTCCCTTCATACTATTTCCCTGAATCATCTAATAATCTCCCCCAAGGTATTAAGATCTACTCAATATTCTTAAAAGGCACTCATTCCTTTTTTTTCATCAGATGCCTAAGTAAAACCCCATTTTTACTTAGGGAAATGGCCTCATTTCTTGTATAAATCCTTGTTTTTCCCTTTTTGCCTAAGTTTTTAAACATTATCACTTGGCACTTTCCAATTCATTTTTCATATTAACTTTAATTTTATTATTTAAATCTCGCCCCATTACCCTTTCCCATATTATATTTATAATAAAAATCCCCAATTATTAATATTTCCCATCCTCCGGTTATATAACCATATTCACTATTTTAAAAGGGATTAATAGCTCATCAAGAGCTTATTAATAACCTTCGTGTGCATAACCTCGGGATTAATTAACCTTTGGTTAATTAATAACCTAACTTGAACACTCCGAAAACCAATACAATCGCTCCCGAAACCATTTAAACTATGGTTAATTACAGTGGTCCCACCACTTAAAGCCTCTGCCACCTCCATTGACCGCCCATCGTCCGATCGGTGCCCTCCCATCAGACGGCCGATATGCATTTCGCTAGCCCTCCATCCGCCGAACTTTACCACCCGAGGAAATGGTGGTATCGCGCCCGTAACATGGACGCGTGTCAACCGCCCATGGTGCTCGCGAACCCCCGGCCCGAAACCACTTAAGCCCATAAGCGGTGCGGGGTAAACTGCTTACCACCTCCCCGCTAAACAACAAGATGTCCCGTCATGCTGACGTCATCCGCTCAATAAATGCCAAAAATACCCGCCAAATCGAATTTCGTTAAAAAACAACGAAATATCATTTTTGTTGTAATTCTCTTTGTTCACGCTCCCATGCAAAATAACGACTAGAGCCACTGTACCAGCTTTTCAACCGCCACCCGGCCGAAGAGACCATGGCAACGCGCTCTACAATCCTTCACTCGTCATGCAGTTACTCAATTTTCCTTCTTAATCCATTTATTTATCCATTTTACCAGCAACCCTATAAATTTCATTTCTTCGCTGAAAATTCTACCTGTGAAAACAAAATTCAAGTAAAAAATAGTCTATAGTTGCCATAAAGGGACGCCAAAGCCGCTGTTTAAATCCATTATTTCCACAGAAGCTTGAATTCCATTTTGAATACACAAGAACCAAACATGGAAGCCCCCATAGCCCTAAATGTCGCGCCCATGAACGCACCTCATAAAGACATAAATTATCTACGCTTGGCCGATGAAGATTTCCAAATAGAAGACCTATCTGGTGACAGGAATCATCTTTAGACCTTCTGCCAAATTAGGGATAGTCATCTAAGCAACTCTGACATTTTTGGACTGTGGGAATCAAAACTTCCCATGTACTTCCTTCTCTCAGTCCATGTTTTCCCATAGATCATTCACCAATGTTGTGCCAGCTATGACC
Source organism: Pinus tabuliformis (assembly GCA_031772625.1). Classification (NCBI taxonomy): domain Eukaryota; kingdom Viridiplantae; phylum Streptophyta; class Pinopsida; order Pinales; family Pinaceae; genus Pinus; species Pinus tabuliformis. The sequence goes on along the minus strand of CM062813.1, from coordinate 1,145,111,528 downwards.
CTGTCCACAGAGCAGTTATGTCACCTTACGAAACTATCCTTTTTTCCATAACTGCTAAATCCATCAATGAGATGATACATTTTCATTCCACTGAGCCCCTTGCTCGTCTTTCCATGGCATTTTTGCTTGAAAAATCTTCTCAATTTCCCAACTCAGAGATAACCCGTATTGCTCATATGTTCATGAAACCAAACTGCCAGCCCCAAGGCCCACCTCCCTATTTACATACCTGGTTCACTGAGACTGGAAAACTCATTCTTGACATGATATCCTTGATCTTTGGATTTAAGTCCAGTGAATATGTGGATTATATCACCCTGGTTCTATTACCTATATTTACTCCATGACAGCCCCTTTTTGTCAAGTATGATTATGCCACTTTTATTGCCAACAATATCCGTGACCAATTCCTGAATTTGGACAGAGAAGGAGTTTTCAAATACACTTCTTTTATATACCATATGTTGTTATATTATTAGCCAGACAGCTTTCCATTTCCCATCAAGAAATTAGACTCAAAAGGAAATCAGAGGTCTATGATCTTTTGGAGCTCATTGTTCCATAACTGTGACTCCCCTTATACCTATAGGGAATTCATTGACTTATTCGTACACCCAGCCTCCACTCTGTTGATAGGAGCTCCTCCTCCTAGGATTACTGGTGACATGAAGAAGATTTTACAGCTTTCCAAACAGTACAGAATAGGTGACTGGTACCTCTACTAGAATCACACAGAAATCAGAATGTATGGATGTGAACTTTGCCCTTTCAAGTTGCTTAGATATGTGCCCATGAGGTTATTTGCATTAGAATATTTCGGGCAGATCATCTATGCAGACTTAACCCACTTTTGTAATGTAAAGAAGAAGGCTCAGCTAAGAATCAAAAACCAATTAGGCCCTTATGTCATCAATTCTAGGGATGTGTGGGAAGATGCTGAAAAGATCTTAGAAGACCACCTTAGGTTGAAGAAGAGTTTTCAGTGGGTGCCATATGACCCATGTAGTTTCATAAGTGACAGAAGGGTAAGAAACAGGCTATCACTGTATGTACATCATATAATCCCAGAAATTGAATAGTATGCAAATCAGGAAGAATGGTTAGAAGGGACATTAATAGAAGAGATTAGTGAGAAAGAAAAGATGGAAAAAGCTATGAAAGATCTTGAAAAAACCCTTGACCTGGACTCTTTTTGACAGGTATCTTTTAAGCTGCCTCAACAATCAGGAGTTGGAACATCCTCTGCTGGAACGTCTTAGCAACCTGCACAGAAAACTAGCACATCAGTCACAGGGACTTCAAAGGGTAAAGAGGTAGATACTGTTATCACTTAGAATTATTTTTTCAGAAAAATTATGCATATAGTTGTTTGTCCTAGTCCAAGTACAAAGGTCTGTGTCAAGTTGATATCATTTTATATGTCTTTCTTAGGATTTGAGTGTTAAAGTTCTTAACTTAAACCATACTCGACTCCCGTTGGTTCTAATTCATCCATCATTGTTCCATAGTCATGTCTTATCCATGCCCGAGTCATTGTGTCTTTTAGTGATTTCGCAGCATAAATCCCATTGGCCAGTTTCGCAGCACAATTATGGTTTAGCAATTTCGCAGCGCGTCATGATTAGGTCGTTTCGCAGCGCATTATTAGAATTTCAAACTAACAGCGCTGCGAAATCATGGATTCGTGCTTTTTGCAGCGAATCTTTCCTGAAAGGTCAAGTCTGTTATCCGAGTCATCAGTTGTGTCCACTCATGTCAGTTTTTGTACCTCTCATATCATGTTTGAACACTCATTTGCCACTATCCCACTACTAGCTCTGTCAACATGCACAAAAATATCATTCCTATGGGATTTTACCGTGCATGTACTTAATGATAGTCGTAAGTGCTGCATGAGTGACAAAGAATTTGGATTTCAAGCGAGGCTGTTTTCAAGCGAGCCTGATTTCAAGCGAGGCTGAATTAAAAGGAACTGAACTACCATTGCAACTGAAGCTGTCAATCTCTGTGTGTGTGAAGATTTTGAAAGGAAAATGGAGAGAAAAGAGCACAGATCCAGTAAATGCCAGAGGACTGAACCTGAGGGCTTGGATATAGCGTTGAGGGATGAAGGTGTGAAGAAAGCGTTCAAAGATGCCGGCTGCTGGAACTTTTGCAAGAAGCTGCAAGGAGGACATGCGCAGGTAACCAAAGAATTTGCGCTTAATTTCATTGGGTTAAATTCAAAGATTTCTATGCTAGAGGTCCAAGTTTCTCCAGAAGCCATAGCTGCTGTGACAGAGATCCCAAGAGGGCGGGAAGAATGGTTTAAAAATTTTAAATTTGATATGAACCCTTGTAAAGAGTTTTTGAAGGAGGCATATGTAAACGAAGATTTAACAAAAGCAGTGCCCAGAAATTATGTTAAGGAGCATTATGCTCTTCTTCTCACCTGCATTCAGAAATACTTGACCTGTGAAGGAAGGTACAATAAGGTCTATTCTTACCGTTTCAAACTGCTCTTGCATTTCACGGGAAAAATCTCCATAGACATTCCTTTCTATTTGTTTCGCAGTCTGAGTAAAATGTGTGATAAAGTGCAGCTAAGGAAAGAGGACTGTGAAACCTCTTTGTTTCATCATGGTTTGATTAAGTTGCTAGTGTTAGATGGCCTCCAAAAGATAGGCAGAGACTGGAATTCGTTTATTTTCATGGCTGGATTTCAAAGCAAGACTAGCCTTACACCACAACCAGCCAGAGAATTAACAATAGCTGAGCTCCAAAAGGAAGCAAGAGCTAAAAAGAAAACCAAGACACAGCTAAGCAAACCAGTGAAGCCACTAATCATTCAGGATCAACCTCAGCAATCAACAAAGGGAAAAACTCATGATAAGAAGACTGTCCCTGAAACAAGTAGAGCTGAAGCAGTTTCAAGAGTAAGGACAAGAAGCCAGATAAACAAAGAAAAGGGCAAAGCCATAGCTGTTGAAGAGAGCCCAACATCCAAGGCAAGCTTGAATGATTTATTACAGGCCATAGAATTCGAGCAGTCTGAACCAGTCCATATTGATTTGACACAGTCATCACCAGAAACTGCCAAGAAATCTAAAGCCTCAAAAAAGCTCAAGTTCGATGAGCCAGGTGAAGAATTCATTGTAAAACCCAGAAGACCTATTACAAGGAAGCAAGTAAAAGAAGCACTGTCAAAGATAGAGGCAATCGAGAGAGTTAGGCAAAATAATGCAAGCAGAACAATCATCACATCTCAAGAAGATAGTATAGCAGTCATGAAGAGCAAATTAGAAGCAGCCCAATATGAGATTGCCAAGTTAAAGCAAGCAGTTAGAAAACATGCAGATGTGTATACAAAATATCGTAAAGCTCTGTGGGGTGAGACTGAAATCTTTCGAAACCAGATGAATTCAGTAGTTGATGGCCATGCACAATTCCACACATGGATAGTACCAGCCATCAAAGAGACCCAGTTTGTTAGAAAAATAAATATGCAATTAAGGGCTGAGAATAAAGCTCTGAAGAAGAAGATTGAAGACCTGAAGGTACAGCTGTACCAATTATCTGCTAAATGAATTTTCTCTTCAAGAGAGGTTTTGTTCCAAATTTTTGTTAAATCTTCTTAGCCTTATTGCTTTTGAAAGACATATAAATCCCTGCTATACATATGTAAACTCAGAGGAAGTTTTGGCAATCAAATATTTCGGTGATAAAGGTCTTGGGTAAAGGCATGTTGTTTTAAATAATTCAGCAGTTTCGTAGCGCGCTACGAAACTGCTGAAGGTGATGGTTTTAACACAGAACATGCAGTTTTGTATTTTGAGCGGAAATTTTGAAAAGGAAACGCCAAAAGGGTATACAAGATATCAGCGGGAACGACAATAGCCAATCAAAACAAGACAGGTGGAAGATTTAAAAAGGTGGAATATTTCAACCCATTCTTAAAAAGTTCTGTAATATCCTCGTTGTCACCGTTCAAGAGGTAGCAAATCTTTTGCATACAAGGACCTTTTGCTTGCACACATGTCAATCGATGCAGCTCACAACACATCCAGAACGTGGCAGGGTTCCATATTATGGGTTATTAAAGGCTAGAAACATGCTTGGTACATTCGAGCATTTTGAGGGAAGATGGAGCCGAGAGGTAAGGGAAATCTCCTAATACTTCTGAGCAGTTGAAAGGTTCAGCGTTCAAGATCATTATGGAGTATTAAACATCCAGCTCAGCCAAGTCGAAAGAGGACCAGGTGTCAGAGAATAAGAAGAAGTCATTATGCATGCGAAATGGAGTTAGAGTCACAGTTAGTTTAGAACTCTTAAACACTACAGTCAGTTCCTTATTGTAATTATTAGTTAGTTCAATAGCTAATAGGTGTCATTAGAGGCAGTTCTCGAGTTCCCCTCATGCTGGAGGAGGAAGCTCGAAGTAGTTAGAATAAGGATTCTATATATAGCTGGAACATCTATGTAATGAGGGTTGGAGATTTTATAAAACAGAGTACTGTTTTGGCTTATGTAGAAAGACAGAGTTCAGTAATATAATAGAACTGCTTTTCTTCTCAGGATTCATAAAGTGTTTCTATGTTCAAGATGTATGGTTTTGCTTTATCCCTGATCTATTTTACAGTTTCATAAATGTGTAATCACTCAGAATTCACTTATGCTGCTCTGATTTCCTGTGCACATTCATGAACTGTGGTTTTATAAGAGTTGTGTTTTGAACATTTAAATGCCACATGCCCTGACTTCTATGTAAAGGTTGTATCATTATTTGCTGAAGTTTTATTGACTCCATAGGCCCAATGGAAACTTATGTAATGTTTGTCCAACCTTCATATTTGTCACTGTTATTTCACAAGAGTTAGCCCTCTTACTTTTTAATCAAAATCAATAACCTTTTGAGAGAGCCCTCTCAGGCTAAGGAGGCTAAACCTTAGTCAAAAGATTGGTTTGAAACAGTTACTTGAAGTCTTCCTGGTCAGCAGCCTTCCAGGGTCTGATTTTGAGATAACATTTTGGTGCGTCTGCCGGGAGTCTGAAGATTATTCATTCCCGAAATCATGAAGCTGAACTTCTGAAGGTAGCAGGAGCTCAGAAGGATTTTCGAGGCTGCATTCTACCTTGGTGACTCCATTCAATCTTAAAGTTTAAAAGGTGGCTTCGAGAGGAAGATACACAAGGAGTAATCCTGACCCAGATCCACCTACTCCTGTGGATAACCCAAACATCATCTCAAGGAGCAGGCAAAGATTTTCTGATATACCAGGTACTTCATCTGTATCAAAATCTTTGTTCCCTGAATTTTCTAGAAGTCCTGAAGATAAGATTGTAGATGATAAAATTCATGAGGTATTGTTGAGGTCTGAGAACGAAGAAGAGCTTATTGGAATCATCTTGGATTTACAAAAAAGAGGTATTGATACTTCATCTTTAGTGTCACAAAAAGATAAAGAAGAGTTTTGGGAGGTTGTTACTTCAGAATTGCTATTAGAGGAAGAGGATTTGAATCAGCTCAAAGAGCTTGACCCTTTTGAAGTTTTTCTCAAATCTAAAACTGGTTTACCTCTCCCAAATTGGAGTTCTTTTGTCAGTGGTTTACAAAGTCCAAATAGCCCTTTTCGTACCCATACTTTATCTTCTGCCTCTGCTAGTCCAAATAGTCCTCAGACAACATCTCATACTAGTTATGGTTCCACTGGTCATACAATACCTGTTATCACTGCTCCTCCATTCACTATGGCTATACCTGCTAGGTATGCCCCTCTAGCTCTCCCTGCTGTTTTGCATGATCTTCCTAGTAAATATGCTGCCAGAATTCCAACATGGGGAGGAGATGAAGATATTACAGCCGAGGAACATGTGGATAGGTTCAATGATTTTGTTGACAGGGAAGAAGTGGATGATGAAGATGTAAAATTAAGACTGTTTGCTCAAACTTTCATTGGGGAAGTCAGAAAATGGTTTAAAGCCCTTGGAGCTGGTAGCATTCATAGTTGGGCTGAATTTGAAGATAGCTTTCTGAGGAAATGGGGAAACAGAACCAACCCTGTTCAAGCCCTCACCGAATACAATAATCTAAGAAGAGCTCCAGATGAAACTGTCCAAAACTTTTCTAAGAGGTTTAATAAAACATATAATTCTATTCCAGCACATTTGAAACCTCCTGGAGCTTTGGCACAGTTGAGATATGCTGAGTCATTTGATTCAGATTTCTCCCTTTTACTCAGAGAAAGAGAGTCTACCACTCTTGCTGACATGCAAAATGATGCAATTAAGGTAGAAGTGAATATGCTTGTTGCTAAGAAATCAAAGATGGCAAAGACAAAGATAAAAGAAGAAGAGAAACCTTCTACCTCTGCTCAAGAAGACAAGTTTGAAACAATGATGAAAACCATGGAGAAATTGATGGACCGATTAGCTCTTGGGAATACGTCTGCTCCCCAAGCTCAGCAAGAACCTCAATTTAGGAACCCTCAATTCAGAAGGCCTCAGAATCAGCAAAGGCCAAGAGACAACAGAAATCAGTAGGCAGATCCTCCAGTGAGACCTCCTTTCCAACAAAACTTGGTGGATGAAGAAGAAGAACCTGAAGTCCCTGAGGAATCTATCCATTGTTTTGATGAAGAAGATTCAGGAGTTTTCTTAACTAAAGAGGAACATGATGAGTTCAGTATGACAAAATCAGAAGAAGAGTCTTCAGATTTCTTAAAGGGTTATCAGCATGCTATATTTGAGATACAGAAGCAGTACAATCTTAGGAATAGAGATGTTCCTATTACAACAAACAAAGCACAGCCCAAGAAGAATATCTCAAAGGCAGTTGAGGATAAAAAGGAAAAATCTAAGGTGGTTGAAGGTAAAGGTGATTCCCCTCTTGATAAAAAGGACATTCAAACTCCTTCTCCTTCTAAAGAAATTGAAAAGTCTACTTCTGTTTTTAACATTGAGAATGAGATTGCAAAAATTAAAATATCAGTTCCTTTCAATGAAATTCTCAAGGTAAACAAATACAGAAGCAAGATTGTTGAAATGCTTAATTCTCCACCAGGAGTGGCTGATATCCTAAATGTACAAGAGGATAATCCTATTATCTGTTTAGGTCCAAGACTTGAGGATGAACAAAATGATGAGTTTCCCCCCTTTTACATAAGCATTAATATTCATGATATGACTTTACATAATGCTATGTTGGATTCAGGGGCATCACATAATCTCATGCCTAAGGTAATCATGGAAAGACTGGGGTTAGAAGTAACCAGACCATACAAGGACTTATTTTCCTTTGATTCAAAGAGAGTGCATTGCATTGGTTTAATAAAGGATGTTGTTGTGGCACTCACACAAATCCCAGCAAAAACAACTGTCATGGACATTGTTGTTGCAGATATTCCACCTAAGTTTGGGATGCTCCTTTCAAGGTCATGGGCAGCAAAAATTAAGGGTACCATGCAAATGGATCTAACATATGCTACTATCCCAGTGTTTGGTGAACAAAGGAGGTTGTATCGTGAAACAAGGATGGCCTACATGGTAAGCAGCAAAGACAAGCCTCAGAATTTTCCTATTTACTCATGTGATACTGGTCTTGGATCAGCTATCTTTTTCAATGAATCAGTTGGAAAAGAATCACAAGATGAACATGCAGAAAATCAGTGTCAAGAAGGACAGCAAAGAGATGAAAGAGACATCATGGGTTGCTGGTCATTATACTTTGATGGATCAGCAGGAAAAGAAGGGGCAGGAGCTGGAATTTGGATTACTAGTCCAACTGAAGAAAGTAAGTTTCTTTCATACAAACTAAACTTTGATTGTACCAATAACATGGCTGAGTACGAATCTCTGGTTTTAGGTTTGGAAACCCTAATAAAATTGAAAGCAAAAAACATTACTGTTTGTGGAGATTCCAAATTGATCATTAAACAAGTACAAGGTACATATCAAACAAAGGATGCAAGGATGAGAGCATACAGAAATTTAGTGTTGGAACTGTTGGAAAAATTTCAATCCTATTCCTTCAGCATTAAAACTAGAGATCAAAATTCTATTGCAGATTCTCTTGCTGTTTCAGCTAGTCTCTTTATTATTCCCAAGCATTCTTCTGAAAGCTATGAAGTAGAGGTTCGCCATAGACCGGTCATACCAGATAATATCATAACTTGGCAAGTCTTTGAGGATGATCAGCAGGTAAGGAATTTCATTGAATTAAAAGAGGAGTTTGAGCACAATCAAATAGATCAGTAGAATATGCTAACAGAGTCAAGGGGAAGTTCTGAAGTTTTACAGCTACAAAACAACTTATTCCCTAAAGGCCTCATTCCCCTTGAAAAATTATTTGATCAAAATGATGTATTCAAAGCACCAAGGCTGCAAGCTAATGAAGAGGAAATAGAAAACTGTAATTTAGGTGACTCAGTTGTGCCTAAAATAGTCAAGATTTCAAAGTTCTTTTCAGCTGATATGAAGACCAAATATATTGAAATGATGAAAAAATTCATTGATGTTTTTGCATGGAGCTATGCTGATTTGAAACAATATAATTCTTCAATCATATAGCACACCATCCCTATTAAGCCGAATGAGAAACCTTTTAAGCAGAAGCTAAGAAGGATTAATCCTCTTCTAATGCCACTGATTGAAAAAGAAGTGAAAAAGCTTTTTGATGCCAAAATTATTGTTCCAATCAGATTCTCAAATTGGCTTGCTAACTTGGTACCAGTCAGGAAAAAGAATGGGGAGATCAGAATTTGTATAGACTTCAGGAACTTAAACAAAGCTTCATTGAAAGATAACTACCCTCTCCCCAAAATGGATTTTATTCTGCAAAACATTGTTGGTTCACAAAGGATGTCTATGCTCGATGGCTTCTCAGGGTACAATCAGATCCTTGTTCACCCAGATGATCAGGAGAAAACAGCTTTCACTACACCATGGGGAACATTCATGTATGCAAAAATGCCCTTTGGCCTCATGAATGCAGGAGCAACCTTCCAGAGAGCAATGGATATTGCTTTTGCTGAAGAAAAGGATAAATCAGTGGTGGTTTATCTTGATGATATCACAGTCTTTTCAAAGAAGGAAGAAGACCACTTAAAGCACCTTGAAAGGGTCCTACTGAAGTGTAGGAGGTTTGGTATTTCTTTAAACCCAACCAAAAGTATTTTTGCTTTAACTTCTGGCAAACTGCTTGGACATATTATTTCTGAAGAAGGAATTAGGATTGATCCTAATAGAGTTAGTGAAATTCAAAGGTTATATTTACCAAGGAGTAAGAAGGAGATTCAATCCTTTCTTGGAAAAGTTAATTTTGTTAGAAGATTCATCCCTAACTTTGCTGAAGTGGTCAAGAACATAACAAAGATGTTAAGGAAAGGAGCAGATTTTAAATGGACAGCTGAAGCAAAGAAATCATTTGAAGAGATCAAGAAAGCACTCACTCAAGCACCAGTCCTCATTAGCCCGGATTTTACCAAGGAATTTCTGATCTTCACATTTGCTTCCGAAGACACAATTGCTGGAGTCTTACTACAAAAAGGAGGTCAAGGTACTGAACAGCCCATTTCTTTCTTTAGCAAGACATTGGCTAATGCTGAATTGAAATATAATATCTTAGAAAAACAAGCATATGCATTGGTGAAAGCAATTAAGGATTTCATAATTTATGTTTTGCACTCTCATATCGTTGCATACGTGCCCAATGCTGTTATAAAAGATATTCTTACACAAGCTGATCCAGATGGAAAAAGAGGAAAGTGGATAGCAAAACTGTTGGAGTATGATATCGAGATCAAACCCACCAAGCTGGTAAAGGGTCAAGGCCTAGCCAAATTGTTGACTCAGTCAAATCTGGACTGTATTGATATTAATTTAAGCACAGAAATCTCAGAAATTTCTGAAAATGAAGAAGAGTTGGTCCAAATCAATGAGAAATTTTTGATCTCAGAATGGTATAAGGATGTAGCATTTGTCTTGCAGCATAATAGAGCTCCTGATAACCTTTAAAAATCCAAAGCTCGGTTCACCACGTTGAAATCTCTCAGATATTTTTTATATGACCAAAATCTGTTTTGGAAGGATGAAGGAGGAATATTATTAAATTGTCTCATTGAAGAAGAAGCTGATAAAGTAATTGATGAGTTTCATAAAGGGGATTGTGGGGGTCATCACTATTGGAAAGCCACTGCAAACAAGGTCTTGAGAGCTGGCTATTTTTGGCCAACTATGTTTAGAGATATTTATAGAAAGATAGCCACCTGTCATGAATGTCAGCTGTTTGAGGGAAAGAGAAAGCTCATGCCAATGCCCTTGGTTCCCATTTATGTTGAAGCACCTTTCCAGCAGTGGGGATTAGATTTTATAGGGGAAATCCATCCTCCCTCATCAGGATAGCATCGCTGGATTCTCACAGCCACTGATTACTTTACAAAATGGATAGAGGCAATACCCACAAGGCAAGCAAATGATACTGTGATTATTTCTTTTTTAGAAAATAACATATTATCAAGGTTTGGTTGTCCAATCAAGATCATTACAGATAATGCTCAGGCTTTCAAGTCCAAAAGAATGATTAATTTTTGTCATCAGTATCATATTTCCCTTGGACATTCTACTGCTTATTATCCACAGGGAAATGGTTTAGCTGAAAGCTCAAACAAGAGTCTTGTGAGAATCATTAAGAAGCTGCTGCAAGAAAATAAAAAGGCTTGGCATTTGAAACTGAAGTATGCCTTGTGGGCTGACCGGATTTGCACAAAAAGGTCCATTGGAACATCACCATATGAGCTTGTGTATGGGGCAGAGGCTATATTTCCAACATCTCTCGGAGTACCAGTAATGAAGCTGATTCAAGGATTAGAAGAGGAACCAAATGCTATACAGCGAAGGATAAATCAGCTAATAGCTTTGCAGGAGAAAAGAAATGAGGTGTTTGACAGTCATCAACAAAACCAGAACAGGATCAAGAGAGCATTTGACAAAAAGATCAAAGAGGTAACATTCCAGATTCATGATAAAGTCCTGAAATGGGAAGCTAGAATTGAAGAGAAAGGTAAACATGGTAAATTCGAAAATTTATGGAAAGGGCCATATCAAATTTCTGCTTTTCATGGGAATAACACCTACATTCTGCAGGAGGTTGATGGAACACCATATGCTGGAGGACCTGTTAATGGCAGGTTCCTAAAGCATTACAATTGATTGAATTTCTGCCAAGTGTCTCATAAACATTGTATATAACCGTTTTATTAGCCTTTCTTGTTAAAAATAAATGACAAGCTGAACAGGAAGCTTAAGCCCGAGGTGAAGGCCCACAAAGCTAGAAAGGAATGCTTGTCAACCCCGTTTATGTTTTCAGAAATTGAACAAAGCACTAGACCTACGAGTTCTTAGTGTACTACAGGAGCACACTATCCCAAGTGGAGCCACTGTTATCACTTAGAATTTTTTTTTAAAGAAAAATTATGCATATAGTTGTTTGTCCTAGTCCAAGTACAAAGGTCTGTGTCAAGTTGATATCATTTTATATGTCTTTCTTAGGATTTGAGTGTTAAAGTTCTTAACTTAAACCATACTCGACTCCCGTTGGTTCTAATTCATCCATCATTGTTCCATAGTCATGTCTTATCCATGCCCGAGTCATCGTGTCTTTTAGTGATTTCACAGCATAAATCCCATTGGCCAGTTTCGCAGCGCAATTATGGTTTAGCAATTTCGCAGCGCGTCATGATTAGGTCGTTTCGCAGCGCATTATTAGAATTTCAAACTAACAGCGCTACGAAACCATGGATTCGTGCTTTTTGCAGCGAATCTTTCCTGAAAGGTCAAGTCTGTTATCCGAGTCATCAGTTGTGTCCACTCATGTCAGTTTTTGTACCTCTCATATCATGTTTGAACACTCATTTGCCACTATCCCACTACTAGCTCTGTCAACATGCACAAAAATATCATTCCTAAGGGATTTTACCGTGCATGTACTTAATGATAGTCGTAAGTGTTGCATGAGTGACAAAGAATTTGGATTTCAAGCGAGGCTGTTTTCAAGCGAGCCTGATTTCAAGTGAGGCTGAATTAAAAGGAACTGAACTACCATTGCAACTGAAGCTGTCAATCTCTGTGTGTGTGAAGATTTTGAAAGGAAAATGGAGAGAAAAGAGCACAGATCCGGTAAATGCCAGAGGACTGAACCTGAGGGCTTGGATATAGCGTTGAGGGATGAAGGTGTGAAGAAAGCGTTCAAAGATGCCGGCTGCTGGAACTTTTGCAAGAAGCTGCAAGGAGGACATGCGCAGGTAACCAAAGAATTTGCGCTTAATTTCACTGGGTTAAATTCAAAGATTGCTATGCTAGAGGTCCAAGTTTCTCCAGAAGCCATAGCTGCTGTGACAGAGATCCCAAGAGGGCGGGAAGAATGGTTTAAAAATTTTAAATTTGATATGAACCCTTGTAAAGAGTTTTAGAAGGAGGCATATGTAAACGAAGATTTAACAAAAGCAGTGCCCAGAAATTATGTAAAGGAGCATTATGCTCTTCTTCTCACCTGCATTCAGAAATACTTGACCTGTGAAGGAAGGTACAATAAGGTCTATTCTTACCATTTCAAACTGCTCTTGCATTTCACGGGAAAAATCTCCATAGACATTCCTTTCTATTTGTTTCGCAGTCTGAGTAAAATGTGTGATAAAGTGCAGCTAAGGAAAGAGGACTGTGAAACCTCTTTGTTTCATCATGGTTTGATTAAGTTGCTAGTGTTAGATGGCCTCCAAAAGATAGGCAGAGACTGGAATTCGTTTATTTTCATGGCTGGATTTCAAAGCAAGACTGGCCTTACACCACAACCAGCCAGAGAATTAACAATAGCTGAGCTCCAAAAGGAAGCAAGAGCTAAAAAGCAAACCAAGACACAGCTAAGCAAACCAGTGAAGCCACTAATCATTCAGGATCAACCTCAGCAATCAACAAAGGGAAAAAATCATGATAAGAAGACTGTTCCTGAAACAAGTAGAGCTGAAGCAGTTTCAAGAGTAAGGACAAGAAGCCAGATAAACAAAGAAAAGGGAAAAGCCATAGCTATTGAAAAGAGCCCAACATCCAAGGCAAGCTTGAATGATTTATTACAGGCCATAGAATTCGAGCAGTCTGAACCAGTCCATATTGATTTGACACAGTCATCACCAGAAACGGCCAAGAAATCTAAAGCCTCAAAAAAGCTCAAGTTTGATGAGCCAGGTGAAGAATTCATTGTAAAACCCAGAAGACCTATTACAAGGAAGCAAGTAAAAGAAGCACTGTCAAAGATAGAGGCAATCGAGAGAGTTAGGCAAAATAATGCAAGCAGAACAATCATCACATCTCAAGAAGATAGTATAGCAGTCATGAAGAGCAAATTAGAAGCAGCCCAATATGAGATTGCCAAGTTAAAGCAAGCAGTTAGAAAACATGCAGATGTGTATACAAAATATCGTAAAGCTCTGTGGGTGAGACTGAAATCTTTCGAAACCAGATGAATTCAGTAGTTGATGGCCATGCACAATTCCACACATGGACAGTACCAGCCATCAAAGAGGCCCAGTTTGTTAGAAAAATAAATATGCAATTAAGGGCTAAGAATAAAGCTCTGAAGAAGAAGATTGAAGACCTGAAGGTACAACTGTACCAATTATCTGCTAAATGAATTTTCTCTTCAAGAGAGGTTTTGTTCGAAATTTTTGTCAAATCTGCTTAGCCTTATTGCTTTTGAAAGACATATAAATCCCTGCTATACATATGTAAACTCAGAGGAAGTTTTGGCAATCAAATATTTCGGTGATAAAGGTCTCGGGTAAAGGCATGCTGTTTTAAATAATTCAGCAGTTTCGTAGCTGGCTACGAAACTGCTGAAGGTGATGGTTTTAACACAGAATAGGCAGTTTTGTATTTTGAGCGGAAATTTTGAAAAGGAAACGCCAAAAGGGTATACAAGATATCAATGGGAACAACAATAGCCAATCAAAATAAGACAGGTGGAAGATTTAAAAAGGTGGAATATTTCAACTCATTCTTAAAAAATTCTGTAATATCCTCGTTGTCACCGTTCAAGAGGTAGCAAATCTTTTTCACACAAGGACCTTTTTCTTGCACACATGTCAATCGATGCAGCTCACAACACATCCAGAACGTGGCAGGGTTCCATATTATGGGTTATTAAAGGCTAGAAACATGCTTGGTACATTCGAGCATTTTGAGGGAAGATGGAGCCGAGAGGTAAGGGAAATCTCCTAATACTTCTGAGCAGTTGAAAGGTTCAGCGTTCAAGATCATTATGGAGTATTAAACATCCATCTCAGCCAAGTCGAAAGAGGACCAGGTGTCAGAGAATAAGAAGAAGTCATTATGCATGCGAAATGGAGTTAGAGTCACAGTTAGTTTAGAACTCTTAAACACTACAGTCAGTTTCTTATTGTAATTATTAGTTAGTTCAATAGCTAATAGGTGTCATTAGAGGCAGTTCTCGAGTTCCCCTCATGCTGGAGGAGGAAGCTCGAAGTAGTTAGAATAAGGATTCTATATATAACTGGAACATCTATGTAATGAGGGTTGGAGATTTTATAAAACAGAGTACTGTTTTGGCTTATGTAGAAAGACAGAGTTCAGTAATATAATAGAACTGCTTTTCTTCTTAGGATTCATAAAGTGTTTCTATGTTCAAGATGTATGGTTTTGATTTATCCCTGATCTATTTTACAGTTTCATAAATGTGTAATCACTCAGAATTCACTTATGCTGCTCTGATTTCCTGTGCACATTCATGAACTGTGGTTTTATAAGAGTTGTGTTTTGAACATTTAAATGCCACATGCCCTGACTTCTATGTAAAGGCTGTATCATTATTTGCTGAAGTTTTATTGACTCCATAGGCCCAATGGAAACTTATGTAATGTTTGTCCAACCTTCATATTTGTCACTGTTATTTCACAAGAGTTAGCCCTCTTACTTTTTAATCAAAATCAATAACCTTTTGAGATAGCCCTCTGTCAGGCGGAAAGAGTCGATTGTGCGGACACAACCAACCTCCCTAGGAGCCTAAGACTCTCTAGTGACAAACAAGACAAACAAGAGCAATCCTTCTCTAAACATGCATTTACTATATGGGAAATCAAGTGTTTAGATCCTACCTGTAATCCAACGTTGTTGTAGCAGTCCAGCTCCGCTGATCCGGATGAGCTCCTCCTTCACTTTGAAACCTGCATACACTAACAATCAAACGATTAAATAGCACTTGATAATCTCATAGAATAAAACATATTTAACACATAGACCAAGGAGTACATGAAACAACTCATAAATAACAAGTTATTGAGAAGAATGGACTCATTTGCATTAATAGGTAACAAAAGGAACAAATACAACCTGAGCCTTGGTGTTGTGCAAGTCCCTCCCAGGGTCCATCAAGAGTTCTCCTTTACTTTGACAAAGCTCACCCACTTCCAAATAGAACAAGCAAAGATGGCAATCTCTCCTCACAAGCTTCTAAATGGGAGTCCTAATTCCTGCAGCATTTACCCTTAGAAATGTATAGCTTTCAACCTCCTCTCCTTCTGGCCCAATGCCTGTACTTATAGTGCTCAAGAGGAAGTTAATCAGGTCCACCATCAATGGGATAATCCCCTCTTTGGATGGGATAGCTCCCCTATTGATGGGATAAGTTCCTCTTTGGTAGGAGTGCATGAACCATCTGGAGGCGCTCAATACACGTCGAACAACCTTCTAGAATGCTCTAGAAATGACCACAAGTGACTTTTTAAAGATGAAACTTGCGCATTTTAACCTTTTCAGGGGGACGCACCTGCACCTTTACATACAGAGCGTCCAAAGACGCAGTTTTTGTGAACATTGGGTGCGTCCCCGTAGGTAAGGTTGAGAGAACCTGCGTCCCCAGAGATAAATACATTTAGAAAGACTTTCTCTCTTTTTTGGAGTTTGACATGGAGAGCAGAGGCATAAGACTTGCCTAAGAGGGTAGCATGACTGTTGATAGAGTCATCCTAACTGTAAATAGTCATGGTGACATTTTTTAGTGTAACAGATTGCCCCCTAAAGTGCGAAGCCTGAAATAGATTAGGGTTTTGTATTATCTAGGAAGGGTGAAGCGCTTTATCATTTCAAGGATTATCTCGTGGAGAGCCTGGTCAGAACCTACAATTTTCAACACAAAATACATGTATAAGATTATATCATCACTGAGGTGGGCATTCCCATACTCAGATTAAAACTTTAACTAACAGACTAACTACTCTGATACAGGAATGATCTTGCAGTACATCATAATCATAGACTTTTGTGGATACAGTATGGGCGCAGCCATCTGTTTGTTATTAGTCTACTTAGATAATGAATACAAAACTCCTCGCAACCTGGATGGTAGAAACTAGATCCAGGGTCTTCATTTCTACTTCTCGAATTGGTACGATTCTAGCCATGCGAATAAATGAGTTGATGTCGAACATGGTAGAAACCACTTGATTACCAGTCGATGATGTAAACTGTTAACAAGCGTGAGAGAGACCACCAGTAATGTCAATGGTTCTCAAAGTACCCAGTACAATCCATGAGATGTGAATGAATGAGTTGATGTCGAACATTTCACGGAATCCTTTGATCGAAAGTCAATGATGTAAACTGACGTCAAAGGCGAGAAACCTGCCATTGATGCATGCAGACTTCAAGGTACTGACGATTTCTAAGTCATCTCTCTAGATAATGTGCTGATGTCGATAGAAAGCGACTCGTTGCAGGCAAGCCTGCAACACGAAATCATTGTTCAAGTTGAAGAAATGTTGCTGTAAGGACTGACTCAGGGATGGTCAAATGGATGACAAGTATTTTGCAGATGAAAGTTTTACTTGCAGACCTCTTGAACACATAACGACACGACAGATGGCTTGGTGATGAATAACTCAAAGTTAATCCCCGGAACCGGTTAAAGACTTTCAAAGTGGTTTGATCAACTGTGAGGTAAGGATTTCCCAACCCAGGTGAATGAAAAAGTGTCGTGTTCAAGAGTGGTAATAAAGTTTCTTCTGAGACAAAAGGTAAAAATAGGCTCATTCTTCTTTCTTTTCCCCCACCATTTCTGGCAAGTACCTCTTTATTTTTAACAAGCTTGAGGAGGATAACATATGCTTGATTATAAGCTCATCCTTCGGATGAGTCCAACCTAGTTTTGATTCGAACCCTAGGAAGGAGTGGTTCGTTCCTGTTTGTAATTGAACAGGTCCTTTACTGTGAAATGTTTAACGAGCCCAGTATAGGAGAAACTCGGCGTTTTTCAATTTTAGAGAGTCTGAAAAACTTAAGAAGACTCCAAGTTGAACTTTTTCGTAGATTTGTGTCCCTCAAGCCCGAAAAAGTATAAAATAATACCTGGGGGAACCGCTTGATCTTGCGACCAAGGAGTACTTTCATAATTAGTGTCATTGACCTGAAAAGTAAAAAGCGATCAAGGACACGTCGTTTTATTTCCGTATCGAGTTTGAAACGACAAAAACCCGGCAATCTTTTCCTGATTTTACGGTCAGAAAAGAGCTATAAGGGGACCGTCTTTTAATTCCGTTTTAACGAGTGTAAAAGAAACGCTCGGCAATCTTTTCATTTTTTAGGAGTCAGAAAAGGGCTTAAAAGATGACTCTGATATTTTGGTTCGTGAAAAATGACAATTTTCCCTCTAAGTCCCTTTGTCCTGCACAAAAGCAACACATTACTCATACCTGTTTAAGATAGGCAAAAATACATCGAAAAACATCTTTCCATGGTGAAAAATGAACAAATTCATTCAAAAAACCTATAAAAAGACTTTTTACAATGTCATTTTTACCATTTTACTGTTGAGGTTGAAAAAAGGGCTTTTGGCAAGAAACTTCCCGTGGTTGCTGCGGAAAATCCGACCGTCAGAATCGAACGCCGTCTCTTCCAGGTATTTTACAACATCCTACTCTTCAATTTCATCCGATTAAAATTGATTTTTAGGTTTTAGTTTTGTTTTTGGGGGGGGTTTAGGTTTCAAAATGCGCCCTCGGTGGACGCAGGTGCCCTTCGGGTGACCTGCGTCCCCCGACTTTTTCCTATACAGGAAAATGGTCGGGGGACGCAGCCCACCTTCAGGCCAGCTGCGTCCGAACGCCCTGTGTTGTAAACGCGGGGTGCGTCCTCCGTGAAAGGCGAATTTTAAAACCCCAATCTCCACAAATAACCATTCAAATTTCCCCAAATCAGTTCTAATCATTGTTTCTTGGTGTGTAGGGCATTTACCATGTTGGATTGGAGAGAAAGAGAGCACGAGGACGTTGATTTAGCTGCAATTGAACATCAACCTTCCATTGATGCCCTAAAAGAATGCGGGCTATATAAATACTGGGCCATACCTGGCATGAGGGCTCAGGTGAGATTCTTAGAATGGATGGTTGAGAGATGGAACGTTCAAGAGCAATGCTTTTACATAGGAGGGCACCAGCTCGAGATAGAGCCCTCTGATGTATACTTTCTCACTGGCTTGCCAAATAGAGGCGAGCAACTCAATCTAGCCGGGACTAGGCCGGGTGGCCAATCCCTTGTTAGTCTCCGGGAAGATTGGTGCACACCTGGTGCACACCATTCGAAAGGCATGGAAATCAAACACATCTCTCTGCGTGAACTCAAAGTTATAGCTTTCACGGTTACCAGGATTTGCGGCGCAGCCGCTTTGCACATTGCTTCTGGGTCCCAAATGCGGATGGCAATTGACTGTTACCAAGGCACCATTTTCAACTGGTGTGATGCTGTGTCGGCTAATGTGAAGAGCCAACTGACTAAGGCAAAGAACGGACGACTGAAAACTTTTGGATATGGGCCTTTAGTCGTGAGCTTTGCCTTAGAGAGAGTTCCGATGCTGATCCCTCAGCAACTCACTGTTGATATCTTGGGTCCTCGGGAGCCAAAGCTGGTACGATGGGTTGCGGTGATGGCCCGGCATCCTGACGAGGGCGCGGCAGTTGTTCGATTTTCTGATAGTTACTTTCACTGGTTGGAGGACCAGGTTTTCTCGATCCAGGACTTTCCGTATGCCGGAGTAGATTTTCGACATGATCCGGACATGGTTCTTCCACAGGGAGAACAATGGGATGACAGAGGTACTTTATTTTTCACAAGTTTTCAAATTATGTATTTTTTTTTTTTTTTTTTATATATATATATCGTCTCAAAACTGACAGTAAAAATTTTCAAAATGCAGATGTTGGTCCACAGCGCCCAGCCAACCTCCGGCCTTTTGAGAGGAGACATCCAGTTGCACCGGTACCGGCCCCACAGGACGCGGCGGCTGCAGAGGTACTAGCTGAGTTGGAGCATGATCTAGAGCGTCTGACGGCGGATATGCCTGAGACTACCATGGATGATATTCCTATCAGGCTTCAGCGCTATGTAGTCGCGGTCCCTGGACCGTTTAGGAGATTTTTGCGTAAGGTAGCCCGTGCAGTGGTGTCGTATAGGGAGCACCACCAGTGATTGGCTAGTCACTTTGTAGACACATGTGACATTTTTTACTTTTTGTACTCTATCATTTTTGCCGATCATAAGGTGTTTTTCAACCTATGATCGAAGACGATGTATATTTTTTGACACACTCCTATCTATATATATATCACTATTACCGGCTTATCTTGTTTAACATATGTGATGAAATGTTTTTAAATTTACTTGCATGATTATCGTAAATGTCTGTCCAACATTCGAGAAGCAATTGCATCTGCTAATGTATTTAAAGACCTTGGAATATGCTGATATTCAATGTAATCAAATTCACGTTCCAAGAGACGCACTCTCAAAAACAACCTTAATAACACAGGATTTCTAATGGCATAAACTCTATTAAGCTGTAATACAACAAGTTCAGAATCTAACCTCACTATCAAACGTCGAATTCCAAATGAAATAGATTCGGATAATAATTCAACCACTGCACTGTATTCTGCAATGTTGTTCGTTGTTTGACCGAGGCTTACCCCATGCATAGAAACTAACTCGTCAGAGGGTGAATAGATAACCCAAGCTGCGGAAGAGATATTCCGTGTACTACGACAAGCACCATCAGCAAATCCAATGTATGTTTGGAGAGGCGTCGACATCTGCAATATCAAGAGTAAAACCAAGATAAGCCAGAATAACGACGAAAAACACACTCTCTAAGCTAAGCACACTGACTAACTAACAAACATACTAGCTAGAAAGAAAACCTAACCTAACTAAAAAATTCTCCATACCCACCATTTAAGCATAATACCTCTTTAGGTAAAGTCCATTTCTGGGTTTACCCAAAGAGTCCCCATCAAAATCAACCAGCTCATAAGCCCCTTTTGCTAGCTTTCGCTTTACAATGTAGGGTCCATGCCACATAGGAACGAATTTTCCAGCACCTAGCTTATCGTTAGCTTGATCATATAATAGCACTAGGTCTCCCTCCGAAAAACTTCGAGGGGTCACATTTCTATCATACTGAGCTTTCATTCGCTTCGCGTGAGTCTCGATTGCCAATGTAGCGTCACGTCGAGTCTCATCTAATTTAGCTAAGTATAATAAACGTTTCTCCTCTTCGGAAGTAGCTGGGAGTAATTCGACAGCCATTTGAAGTGATGGGATTTCGCATTCAATGGGTAACACAGCTTCCAAGCCATAAACTAGCTGGAAAGGAGTGAACCCTGTTGAATTTTTCACTGAGGTTCGGTATGCCCATAGCGCTGAAAATAACATGTTGTGCCAATTCGACCGATGAATACCAATGGTTCGTCGGATCATGATAACCAGAACTTTGTTGATAGACTCAACCAAACCGTTGGCTTGCGGATAATAAGGAGTAGAGCTATCGTGGCGCAAACCAAGCTGGCTTGTAAGCTCAGTCATCATGATGTTTCGAAAATGGCTCCCATGGTCAGTAATGATTGCTTGTGGGACACCAAACCTAGTTATAATATGATTGAATACGAAAACTGCAGCTGTTTTGCCGCTTGCGTCGAATGTAGGCATCGCCTCGGCCCATTTAGTAAAATAATCAACCGCGAGGATGATATACGCATGCCCCCGGCCGAGTGAGGGTTACAAGTAATAAAGTCGATACCCCATTTGGCGAATGGACCAACGGCAATTATAGGGTGGAGAGGAGCAGGTGGTGCGCGCATCTTTCGATCAAACACTTGGCAGTTGTGGCACTTCCGGACTGCAATGATACAATCTTTAAACATAGATGGCCAGAAGTAACCAGCGCGCAACACCTTCTGAGCTGTGGCATACCCAGACATATGACCGCCACATGCTCCAGAGTGACAATCATTCAAAACCCTCTCAGCCTCTTCGTGAGTTAAACAACGTCGAAAAACTAAGTCTGCCCCCCGGCGATAAAGTGTATCTCCAATAATTTTGTATTGCTGGGATTGAAACCGAATTTTTCGACGTTCCGCTTTGGAAGCTTCAGGCCGAAAGGTTTGGGTTTGGAGATAGATGATTATATCCCCGTACCACGGATCTAAAGTACTGATAAGAAACAAAGATTCGTCCGCAATGGACTCCTCTGCCACAGTCTCTGTGTCAGCACGCGGGAAATCACACATCAATTCCGCAAAAACTAAGGATTTCTTAGACTTGGACTTCTCGAACTCCAAGTCGAACTCTTGCAGGATAACGATCCATTTAGAGTACTTGCCCCCTAGCAGTTGTTTTGTCAAAATATAAATCATAGGGTTGCAATCCGAAATAACTGTAGTTTTACGGAGAAGAATGTAGTGACGAAAACGCTGGACAGCTTGAACGGCTGCCAGGGCCAATTTCTCCACATGCGAATATTTTAACTCAGTGGGATTTAAGGTCCTACTAAGATAATATATCACATGTTCCGCTCCGAATTCATCTTCTTGAACTAACACCATTCCAATGGTGGAATGCGAAGCTGCGAGGTATAAGAAGTAGTCCTGGTTGTAGTTGGGAGGATGCAACAACGGTGCATGGGTCAACGCGTGTTTAAGTGCATCAAAAGATTGTTGGGCAATCTCGTCCCAAAAGAATTGAGCGTTCTGTTTCAACAACCGTGTAAAACCTTTAGTGACCTCGGCGTAGTTTGGGATGAATCGGCGTAAAAAGTTCGCTTTCCCTTGCAAACTTTGGAGTTGGCGCAAACTCGAAGGAGGAGGCAATTTGATGATAGCTTCGACCTTCGAGGGATCGACGCGAATGCCGGCTTTTGAAACAACAAATCCCAGCAATCGACCTGTTTCTATACAGAAAACACACTTGTGGGGATTCAACCGAATTCGATAATGCCTACACCTCATAAAGATTGCTCGTAAGTGGACAAGGTGATCAGCTCGATGTAAAGAATGAGCAGGCAAATCATCGAGGTACGGTTGCACAATGTGCTTGATGTCATGAAATGCGTAAGACATCGCCCGTTGAAAAGTGGCCCCGGCATTCTTAAGCCCAAAAGGTAATTTGCAATAAGCAAATGTCCCCCATGGACAAATGAATGTCGTTTTTGGTTGGTCGGCAGGTAGAATATTGATTTGATTATAGCCCGAAAAACCATCCATAAAGGAAAACATTTCACTTCCGGCACAATCATCAATAATTTGATCGATATAAGGCGTAGGATAGTTGTCTTTTGGACAAGCTCGATTTATATCCCTATAGTCGATACAGATTCTTATTGTTCCTTGTTTCTTGTTGACCGGAACAATATTCGATACCCAATCCGTTAACGGGATCGGATAAATGAAACCTGCTTTCAACAGCTTTTCGACTTCTGCTTTAATCGCAGCCGCTTTTCGAGGGTGAATCTGACGCAACCGTTGCCGGACGGGTTTAGCATCCGGGTAGGTCTTTATTTCATGAACAACAATGGCAGGATCGATTCCCGGCATTTCCTCGTAAGACCAGGCAAACACATCGCGGAATTCTTGGAATAGGGCCTTGTAAGTTTGGATTTCATCTTCTGTACATGCGGCACCTATATGAATGTTTTCCTCAATTCCGGGCTTCACTGAAATATCAATGGGAATAGTACGAGAAATATTCCCTAAATTCAACTCTGAATCAGAATGTTTCGTTGGATCCTGAGCGTCTTTGACATATTCAGCGGTAAAGATAGATGAAAAATCATTTTCAAAAGCATCATCCTTAGGTAAAAACGAAGATCTGTGATGGAGATCTTCCCATGGTAGATCGTCTACACTTAGGATTTCGCGAAGTTGTTCGTCAGATGACACGACTTCGGGAAACGCTATCCGTTCTAAGGTTGAGGTGAAAAGTGATTCTTCACTGACCACATTCATTTGGTCGATTTCGGTTGAACGCGAGTCGGTAAAAGACATGACAGCTTCATAAGCAATTTCATATGGACTCAAAGGCATAGCATCACCGAATGAGTCTATCTCAGATTCAGATGGGACAATCCAAGGATCATCATAAATAATGTTTTCTGATGTAATCATATGAATTGTTGCAAATGAAGGATCTACGCTGAGTGGAGGGAGAGGAAAAGTTCCCAGTAAACCGGAATCTTTAACTAAACCTACACCAACGTCCCTATAAGGGATTGTCGTCTTACCGACATGCTGGATACTCTCTGAAGAGGCTGGGTCGGATGAAAAGTATGTCAGCTGATCAATAGTCACGATCTTACCGTTATGTGGAAACTTAATTACTCTGAAGACCGATGAAACGACCGCTGTCATAGCATATGACCAACTTCGACCCAAAAGAAGGTTGTAGTCTAGAGGGGCATCAACCACCTCCACATCCAGACTAACGGTTTTACCTTCTACCCCTATAGGCAATTCCTGTAGAATACCAAACGGACGGAACCCACGGCCATCAAAGGCCTTAAGGATGGTGGGGGATTGGTTCAACGAAGGAGAACCAAGAGATCTCCAACATTGAATCGACATAATACACGTAGAAGCTCCCTCATCAATCACAGTCCGATGAATAGGCCTGTTTTTTACTATCACTGGAATTTGGAAAGCCATTTGATGGGGGAGACGTGGTGTACTATTTTCTAGATCGAAGATTATCAGGTTCGGGTCCTGAACATCAACAGCTCCGATAGCCGACAAAAGTAATTTTCGTTGTGCTGGGCATGATTGCAGCACTTCTAACGCCGACATTGCTGAGGGTGAAACAGCTAAGTCCTCAACAATGTTGTAATTCTGGGCTGCTCTCGCATGTGGATTGAAAGCAGACCTTCGAAGTACACCCTTGGCGGGCGGTTTAATTACTAAGTCCGGGTTAGGTTTTTCGATCTGTAGTGGATCGGAACCAGGAGCTGAGGTTGATGGGTTAGAATGAGAAGATTCTGCTTCCTTACCATCAACAGGAGCCTTACTACCATAATCTTGCGATCGAGTCGCAATCCTCACATGAGACATCATCAAAATGGGTTCTTCACTGGCATTCGAGGAAGAACCTATCATCTTATTCTCCTGCTCCGGAAATGGATTTTTTAACACAGCAGGAGTGGGAGAACCTTTGACTATTTTCACAACCTCGGCCCGATGAGGGCAATCTCTCGTAAAATGATCCTCTTCACAAATAAGACAAGGATATCGAGGTTTGCGCTTTTCGTCATTGGTTTCCGACTTTTTCATTTTCTCCTTCGGAGCCTTGTCTGCTTTAGCCTTCTTCTTTCCTTTCTTCTTTCCACCGTTTTTTGATTTGGCCGTAGATGACTCTACAGCGTGAATATCGGCGGTAAGTTCAGGAGAAGACTCTCCTGTCGGGGAATCAGGCAAAGTGATAATAGGAGTAGTTGAAGCCTTGGAAGACTTCTTCTTGCTCTTTGTATTCACGATACCAATCATACCATCAGCGGCATGAGATCCCGAAGGAGCAGCAGCGATTTGATTCGACTTTGGAAGATCCGGAATCTTCTCGTGTAACGTACCCGACTGAGTATAAACTAAGTCAAGGTATTGCGCCTGAGCAATGACTTGCTCCTCAGTAACTACTCCGGCCTTAGCTACATCTTCAGTAATCTTCGGTAATAATGATTTAACAAACCATTCAGCTAAGATTTGGTCCGGGATAAAAACTTTCACTAGCCTTCTTCGACGTCTCCACTCATGAATGTGATCAGAAATATACGTGGACGTCGATTGTTTTAGTGAAGTTAATAACTCCGTGCCGTTATCGTATCTGACCGGCAACTGAAAGTGAGTTAAGAACGAGGTAGCTAACTGGCTAAAATTGTAAAAAGAGGCCCGTGGTAACTCAATGTACCACTTGGCCGCGAGACCAATGAGTGTACGCTGGAAAAGACGTAAGCGGATCGAATCATCCGAGATAGAATTTGAAGCACACCAGAGGTGGTAAGTCATCACGTGATTGGACGGATCCTCTCCAGACTTACCTTCGAACTTGGGTATATCGCTGGGCAACTTATTTGGCATTGGCGGCCAGAACTGAAGATATTGAATTGGATCGTTCGTTAGGCGCGTCAAGTCTGGTAAATCCAAAGTTGCGATAAACGGTAACTGCCGGTTAGGATCTCTAAAACTCTGGGTCACAATACCAGCCCCAGGAGGAGGATATCCAGGATAACTAGGAACAGGAGTCGCATTTGGGATATTATATCCTCCTGGAAAACCAGGATTAACCGGACCGTACTGGGGTTGTTGAGGTTGTTGATAAGTGTACCCAGGATACGGTTGATACTGGTAAACCGGTTGTTGGACAGCTTGCCCATGTTGGTACTGTCCCTGGTACGGAGGTTGAACAAATTGAGGTTGAGTAGTGACAACCGTACTTATACCAGGCTGACCTATAGGCATCTGGACCGTGGTTTGAATCGTAGATCCAGACAACGGTAAAGATGTCTGAGGAGTGGTTACAGAGACAGTAGAAACCGGAGCCGTCGATACTCCAGAAGTAAGTATGGTAGATGTGGCGGTAGTTGCAGCAGCCGTTTGAGATGGAGTACTAGGTGCAATTGGCGGCTGAGTAACTACCGAAGTTACAGAAGTTTGAACATTTGACTGGACAGGTTGCGGTTGCTGGGGTGGACCAGAAACTACGGGTTGTCCAGCTTGAGGTACCAACTGTATACTTGGCTGCAACACCTGTTGACCCTGTGACGGATCCCACACTAACATTCCAGGGTATTGACCCGTAACAGGTTGAGGATACTGAGATCCATAACCGGATTGAGGATAGGATTGATAATTGTAAGGTGCAGTTCCTATACTTGGAACATATGATTGACCTTGAGGTGGTTGATAACCTTGACCTGAGTATTGACCTTGAGGTTGATAACCTTGAGGTAAATACGGATACTGGGGTTGACCTTGACCTTGAGGTTGGTACCCTTGAGGTTGATACCCTTGGGGTTGATACCCTTGAGGTTGCCATCCTTGAGGTTGCCATCCTTGAGGTTGATATTGATACTGAGGTTGACCCTGGGGTACATATTGAGGCTGGGGTTGACCTTGAGGTATGTATTGCACCATAGGCGCGTACTGACCTTGAGGTTGCCCCCAGACACAAATGATGTACCTTGAGGTTGCCCCCCAGGCGTTAACTGAGGCTGCCCCCCAGGCGGTAATTGGCCACCTTGAGGTTGGGAAACGGGAACTGAACCTGACATCATGTAAATGTCTCCTACACCCAATGGTATATTACCACTGTTTCCAACTAATAACCCATGATCAACGGGTTGAGGAGATGCCCCCGCAAAGGTACCAGAAAGAGATTGATACCCGGTGGGAACAGAAGGACCGCCGTGTAAGAAAGATTCAGGACTTTGAGTAAACACGGACGACTGACCAGACATATTTACAGGAGTATGAATACCTCCAGGTGGAAAAGGAGTACGAGGTGTAGAAAAACCTAGCCCAAAGTTGTCTAAATAATTGGTTAACGAAAGGTACCAAGTAGTACTTCTAGGAGGACTGTAAAAGATAGATTCACGCTCCCTTAGATCAATAGTAAGTTGATCTTCAAGGTTAGAGACGCCTATTTCTTCCTCTGGAGCAAGTTCTTCAATAGCAATCAAACCAGTAGGAAGATTTTCGGTGATAATTCTTTCTATTCTCGGTGAATCAGGAACACTAGAAGTCGGAGTAACAGGTTCAGATATTTCTGGTTCTTCGCCTGTATCACTAGCAGACGAAAAACTACCAACAAGCTCAGAAACTGTAACAGCTTCGGGATTATAACCTGTCTCTAAACTTTGGTAATCTGGATGGACTACCAAGGAAGATTCTCCTTCTTCAGGTGAACCTACTCTACTGCCACTAGGAGGAGTTACAAGGACCTTCAACCCTTCGTACTGACCCGGAACGTCTTCAGGAGATCCACCCCGCGATCTACGGAGTTTTCTTAACAAATCTGTTCCGGTAACAATTTCAGGTGACTTGCCCCGAAGTCTACGGGACTGTCTCGGTAATTCCGCCACAGCTAAAAACTTTTAACTACTACACACGAAAACAAAATAAAATTTCAAATCAAACCACCTAAAGTCTCTAAAGAACCAAACAAATTTGAATCACACGCCTAAAGAATCTAGGGCGTCAAACCAAGCACAAACAGTAGCCTTCCAGACCGAAAGCGCTAGTTGGTGATGAAGCCCAACATCGCTGGATTCAGTACAGAAGTGGCGGGTGGAACAGTTACCCCGGCAACCTGCTTAATGAATAGACTGGACCAAGTTCCTCCACTTTAACCGTCTCGAGTGAAGTGAACCCCCCAGAAAATCCAAGTGAGTCTAGCCGACGTCTGCTCCAGGTACAGTGGGACCTTCCCTCCACCGTCACCTCGGTAGAATCCTAAAGATAATGGTCACTAAGGTTACCAACCGCAACAAATGCACCTGGGGGAACAGTCTAAACTCCGACAGCACGCAAGGGCAGAGTAGCAAGCTCAATCCCCTTGCCGGCTCCTTGACAATAATCCAAGGTTTACCGACAAGTGACCCCTGGCTCCTCGACAATGGTTAATCCGAGGTTTACCGTTTGTAATACGTGCGTGTCTGGCGTCGTTCCCAACGAGGGGGAATTGATCCCCTCACTGGTTCGGACACGAGCTCGTGCTTCTCCTTTAAGAGGAGCTTTCCCAGAGTACAAGTGAGACAATTGGATTTATTCTATCACAAGATAAGCTACTTGTTTGGTTTTGTTGTCTTGGAGAGTTAATTACTCACCTACTCCAAGACACTAGCCTGATCTAAATTGGTGTTTCAGAGCCCTAGTAAATAAAAGTTACTACGTCGATTTTACTTTAAGCGTTAATTTTATGGTTTTTCTTAAAGACAAAAGGTAGCGGAAGTGAAACCAATGGTGTGTAGACTCGACTCAAACCACTACAAAGATGCACCTAAGATGATTTACGCTACTTTTCCTTTTTCAATGAAATTCTTAACTAAGAGAGTTGAGAGATGCAAATTTTATAGAAAACAACTTTCTTAATAAAGACAATCAAAGAAACAATTCTCTTTTTCTTTTCAAGCATACAAACATGACCACTCCTTACGTGCACGAAAAAACTCTTTTTCTTTCAAAACTTTTCAAAGCTACTTGAAACAAAACTTTTCAAAGGAGATGTTTTTGTATTTTCTCTTTTTAATAAAGCATATAAATCTATTGTAACGAAAATCAATCTTAAAAGCTATAAAAACTATGAAAACTTGACTCACAAGCAAATCAAAAAGGAAATTACTCTAAGCAAACCTAACAAGGCAAAAGCTCACAAAGATGATTCTAGGTTGTTTTACTTGACCAAAATCAAATCAAGGACCAGCTAATGCAGAATCAAAAGACTAGTCAAAACAAAACTCAAATCTTTTTGTTCTTTTTGTAAAATGGAATTCAAGACTTAAACAACAAGCACTTCGAAATTTGCCCAAAGAGACAACTCAATAGTAAGTTGCTCACACAGGTAGACTTTACGACAGATCTGACTTCTTAGAATGCTGACAAAACCAGAGAGATCTAAGGCTTGACAACTTCTACCGCCAAAGTCACTACAAGACCTACTCAAAAATCAAACCCTAGGGCTTAAACTTCCATGAAATCCACTAAAACACTCAATGCTATCGAAACAAGTTCAGGTGAAGATCTCTGACAAAGGACTAATGAATCTGGGCAGTAAAAACTAAGAAAAAACTAAATCTAAGAGAAAAAATGCAAAAAATGGAATTTTCTCAAATTTTAGCAGGGGACGCAGGCGACCCGTTAGCACAGGTGCGGGCCCGCTCTGTGCACACAGCGACAATGCGTCCAGGGACGCACTGTGCAACACTCAGAGGGTGCGTCCTACTGAAAAACTCAAGAAAAACCAAAATGAATCTAATCCTAAGCTAACCCACCCACAGACAAAGTCACAGAGCCAAAACCAGAAAAATAAACCAATTTTCTCAGAGCAAAGTTGACACAAAGGAAAAGACTTTTCACATCAATGGAATCCCCAGCGGAGTCGCCAGTTTGTCAGGCGGAAAGAGTCGATTGTGCGGACACAACCAACCTCCCTAGGAGCCTAAGACTCTCTAGTGACAAACAAGACAAACAAGAGCAATCCTTCTCTAAACATGCATTTACTATACGGGAAATCAAGTGTTTAGATCCTACCTGTAATCCAATGCTGTTGTAGCAGTCCAGCTCTGCTGATCCGGATGAGCTCCTCCTTCACTTTGAAACCTGCATACACTAACAATCAAACGATTAAATAGCACTTGATAATCTCATAGAATAAAACATATTTAACACATAGACCAAGGAGTACATGAAACAACTCATAAATAACAAGTTATTGAGAAGAATGGACTCATTTGCATTAATAGGTAACAAAAGGAACAAATACAACCTGAGCCTTGGTGTTGTGCAAGTCCCTCCCAGGGTCCATCAAGAGTTCTCCTTTACTTTGACAAAGCTCACCCACTTCCAAATAGAACAAGCAAAGATGGCAATCTCTCCTCACAAGCTTCTAAATGGGAGTCCTAATTCTTGCAGCGTTTACCCTTAAAAATGTATAGCTTTCAACCTCCTCTCCTTCTGGCCCAATGCCTGTACTTATAGTGCTCAAGAGGAAGTTAATCAGGTCCACCATCAATGGGATAATCCCCTCTTTGGATGGGATAGCTCCCCTATTGATGGGATAAGTTCCTCTTTGGTAGGAGTGCATGAACCATCTGGAGGCGCTCAATACACGTCGAACAACCTTCTAGAATGCTCTAGAAATGACCACAAGTGACTTTTTAAAGATGAAACTTGCGCATTTTAACCTTTTCAGGGGGACGCACCTGCACCTTTACATACAGAGCGTCCAAAGACGCAGTTTTTGTGAACATTGGGTGCGTCCCCGCAAGTAAGGTTGAGAGAACCTGCGTCCCCAGAGATAAATACATTTAGAAAGACTTTCTCTCTTTTTTGGAGTTTGACATGGAGAGCAGAGGCATAAGACTTGCTTAAGAGGGTAGCATGATTGTTGATAGAGTCATCCTAACTATAAATAGTCATGGTGACATTTTTTAGTGTAACACCCTCTCAGGCTAAGGAGGCTAAACCTTAGTCAAAAGATTGGTTTGAAACAGTTACTTGAAGTCTTCCTGGTCGGCAGCCTTCCAGGGTCTGATTTTGAGATAACAGATACCACAGAGCATCCTATAATGACAGATCAGCTAGCAACGTCAGAAGAACATAATCAAGGGAAAATTCCTCCAACCCAAACTAGAGCACCAGAAATTCCAGCACTGCAAACTCCTCTAAATGAGGAAAGAAGAAAGAAGAGAGACAGATAAGAGGCCACACCTATCAATGGACCTACTGAACAGCCAGGAGAAAAGAGACAAAGACTGAATCCTCTGTCAGAAGAGGAAATTATTGAAGAAACGACAGACAGTCTAAGAGGTGAGAGGGTAGTCAGCCAACAGACTTCCCCAGTGATAGAGACATCAACTAGCTCCCATAGGCAGGAGTTAGAAAGGAAACATAATGTAGAGGTGTCATCCACTAGGCCACAAAGCAAACAGGACTCAGACATTAAGAAAACTTTCACAGAGATAAAGGCAAGGAATGATCCCATGAGAATTGAAATCTATAATCAATACTTGAAAATGGCCCCCTCAACCCAGCAAATATTGATGTCTGCCTATGACATTAAAGAAGGAAAAATTCTAATGAGTTATTTTAAGCCAAAGGTACAGCAACCCCAGTCGGTAGTAGATTACATCAGAACAAACTTGGAGGTCCTAGCCAAAGACATTCATCCATTGGACCAAATTGAACTTCACAAACAGACTGGGGAAATGGTTTATTCCCCACTAACTGGAAAAGCAATGTTGGCCCACCAGTTACAAAGTTCCTTAGACAACACAACAGCTCAATTGCATTGGGAGAAAGCCTCTTCTCTGGCAAAGGGTAATAGAATCAAATCCTTGGAAGAGATCATCATGGAACTGGGACATGACCCCAAAGATACTAAAGGCATAAAGGCACTAATCAAGAAGAAGGAAGAGGACATTGCTGCCCTGAGGAAACAGCTGAAGCTACCTCCTTCAAGGCACTCTCAGACTGCAGAAATCATAGAACAGAAATCAGAGGAAGACATGATGGACCTACTCATGAAACTCAATGAAAGTTTAACATATACAGAGTAGGCACTAGAAAAAGCAATAAAAGAGAAGCAGGGAGAGTCCACGTCCTAGCTACCTGAGGTAATCCCTATAGTCACAACTGCAGTCCCCTCAACAATTAGATCAACGTTGGCCCCAAATGTCCCAGCAATCACAACAGAGGTAATCACAGGTACGTCATCAGTAGGAGCAGCATTAGGCAGCAGTACTAATATGAGCACAGAAGAATTGATAAAGGCCATGGAAGAATTGAGACTCCAAGTGTCAGAATTGAAACACGTAAAAGAGAAATTGGAAAAAGTAGAAAAGAGTTATGATAAATCCAAAATAAGTGTTGCAGAGAAAATAAGAGAGGTTAAAGCATTAGAGAATAAAGTGAGAACATTAGAGAAGGATATCACCATGGATAAGCCTCTGGCAGAAATCAAAGGAATTCTTTGAACCAACATCAATCAATCCCTAAGTAATGTTTGGCCATCTATCCAAACTATTTATGAGCAGATTGACTTAGTGAATGCAGCACATGGAGAAATTCAAAAATCAAGAGCTTTATTAGGACAGATGTCTGATCAAGCCAACTGGCTCATACAATTTTTGAATAATAGAAATAGGGAACAACTCGGCATCCTAGACAGGACAGACACCATTTTGGAAATCAAAATAGTTCTAACCATGAGAACTTTAATGCAGAATTTGGAAAGAAGATGCCAGGATATGCAAGTAGAAATTAATTCTTTCATGGAAAGGTTTACAGTTTTGTACGATAAAGGGCTACCAAGTCTTTTAGGAAATAATGATCGATTAATGAAGCACATAGATTATGTACACAAATTGAATAGATACGCTGCAGATCAAGTTAGTTCATCAACAAGTGCTTCAGGAGTAAAGGCACTCCCCACAGGCCAAATTCTCTATGATAACTTAGAAAACTTATTTTACATTGAGCATGAGGTAAAACATCTGTTTCAGCTCCAGCCTAATTTTTTCAAATATACAGAAGCTGATGAAACCCTAAGGAAACTTCAGAAGCATAAATTTCTAGAGCAACAATGATGGGAAGACATGTTGGTTATTTTGTAAATTTCTCTTAAGTAAAACATAGATTTCGGGCTATTTTTCCGTGATAAGATGAACAGAGATAAATGAGGCTCAAACAAGTCAAAGCATATCTGATCAGGGTCAAAGAATGTCCGACAAAGACAGAGTAGCCAACACAAAATATCAGTGGAAGACAGTTGTAAACCGACTCGCAGAGCCTGCATCCAGCACATCCGACAAAGACAGAGCAGCCAGCACGGCATCAATTTATCTTTTCCCTGTTTTCAAGACTATTTGTCTCTATCTTTGTAAAAAAGGGATTAGTCATCACTAGATATTATCTCCATGAGATATTTTGTATAAATACACCCCCAAACAAAGTATTTGGGGTTGGTGGGTATTCATAGATTTTGGCTGTAATACTGAAACTTTTGGAATAAAAAATTGGTGGAACCATTTGTTGTCTGGCCTACTGGAAGAGGAATTGATGCAGAAGACTTGTCACAGAATTCTTGAATAAAACTCCAGATCAATAAGTCCTCTATATCTCATGTTTTACAATTTTCTTGTTTGCTATATCATCTATGTTTCATAATCTGAATGGTAAAGAAAAGAATTAATTCAGAATTTGCTTAAACTGCACTTTGTCTTCAATCTTTATTATTCTCTGTGTTTTCTTCTGAATTAATATAAGCGGTGAATTCTTGATTGCTCCTACTTCCTGATTCTTGCATATTGACTATTTGCTAAGGAATTCTTAACTGCTCCTTAAGAGTAGTCATCCATTTTCCCTCTCTCAATATGTTGAAGGATTCTTAACTGCCCTTCACCCATTTGAGTCCATTCCATCTGATTTCAGCCTAAATTTGTTCCATGTTTGACTACCTTGCTCTTTGATACCATCCTCTGTTAAGAGACCAAATCCAGAAAGCCATCCTTTTAGACTCCATCATGCCCAATGGATTGAACTATTTAGTTTGCCTCACTATTCTATTGAACCTCACCATCCAAATCCAAAACAAAACCCTTGAACTTCATAACTAGCCTAACACATTTCTAAACAACGCTAAATCATAAAGAGAGGGCCCTCTCTGGATGCAAATTGGCTAGAATCTGTATCTAAAAGCTTGGTCTGTGGTTACCTCGGCCGTATTCCCTTTCTTACAACTTTGGGGAACAACTTGAATGATAACAGGTTGATTATACTCGTTGTGTCATTTCTAACAGTAGGTGGCATGCCTCGTAAATACTCATGGTTAAGGAGATATGCCTTCTCAAAGTTGAAGCCCTGAATCTAGTCATGATACACCAAAATGGATGATGTCTTGGTCCAAACATTTGGCATTAAAATTTAAAAAATATGTTGATCCTTGAATTAACTTGGGTCTTGGTTGTTATAAAGTGTTGTCCAAGTCAGCCTGGATTAAGGAATACAATATTAAATTTAAGAATTTTCAAGTCAAATTTGGTTGAATTAATTTTATGATCTCAAACTTTGCAAAAATTTTTTATATGGCTATATTCCATTGGTTCAATTCATGTCAGCCCTGCTTGATCAAATGGTCAATGCTCTAAATTTGTTGGCAAGAATGATGGTCAGCGATCCTATGATCCTATACCACCACTCGGCTTTGTTCTAGTGGTTCAATCATGTTAGCCTTGCTTGACAAATCATCAACACTCTGAATTTTTTGGAAATAAAGATGGTCGGTCCTCCTATGATCCTGAACCACCACTTAAATATAAATATACATGTTAGCATAGCAGATGTTAGCACTGTAAATTCCCTAAGCTGGGGAGAGAAGTTGTAGAGGTAACCATAAATGACTTCTAGGTCAGAATCTAGACATTTTGACCTTGGAGAGGGCTCTCTCACTTAGATTGCTTAAAATGATCTGATATTCGGCTAGGTTTTGTAACTTAGTTTTACCCTATCTTGTTTTCCACTTTTCCCTTATGTTCAAAAAAGAAAAAAGAAAAATAGAAAAGAGAATAAAAAAAAAAAAAGGAAAATAGAAATAAATAAAGAAAAAGGGATTTAATATATATATATAGATAGATAGATAGATAGATAGATAGATAGATAGATATATATATATATATATATATATATATATATATATATATATATATATATCTGTGTGTGTGTGTGTGTGTGTGTGTGTGTGTGTAAAATAAATAAATAAACCTAAGTTAGTGCGCAAGCCAAAATTCTGCTTTATTTATTTGTTGTTATTATTATTATAATCATTTATATTTTTCGAAGGATTATTTAATTTGTAAATAATCTGATTTGACATTTATGTCGGATAATGATAAATTTTGGTTTGATATCGACAAACGAGATCAATCCCGCCTTGATAAACGACCCCTAATCGATTTCCCCCCGCCGCATCTTCAGCAGTTAACAGGGGGGGTCTGCAAAGCGGTCTACCCGATCCTGCCATTGGATACATAGCAACCCCGCGTGGATTGCGGTACCCCCTCAGAAATACTACATACTACTCTCACACCCCCCACCCTGCAAACCACTCTCCCACTACCACTCCTTCGTTATTTCTCTCTCGCCATTCCTTCTCCCATTTTTATCCATTCGCCACTCTTCCGCCAAATTTAACCACTACTAACCCTCCCACTAAATTGGCAGATAATCATTGTTTGTCATTCAATTACTCTCCCGCCAATGTCTCATTACATTAACTCCTACGTGCCAATAATGGTTAATCCATTCAAACCGTTATTTCATTCCCTAATAAAACATTGCCACCTATTCAAATCAAACCAGTTGCATTATGTATGTTTCTAAAATTTGAAGAATGCCTCTGTAAGAGAATTCCAACAAGCATCGACCTTCGACCATTATTTCCAACCTGCAATCGTCCTATATCGGGGTAAAACCTCATCAATTGTCTCAATCATTTGTTTTTACAATGGCTTCACATAAAGGAAAGTAAAAAATGGTTATAGATAATCCCCTCTTACCCCCTGTAATTAACCTGAATGAACTCCCATTAGTAGATACTCATTTTAAAATTGCAGAGACTAATTGTGAATTTGATTTATATGAACTTCACAACTGGGCCTTTCAAAAGTACCAATATACTAGTGATGAATTTTATTTTTGGGAGTCCCTATTGCCTCAGTTCTATTTCCCACATACCTATCATTTCCTAGAGTTTGTTTCTTGGTTTGGAGCTCAATATCTACATAGACAAAGAGCTGTAATAGCTCAAAACAATGAAACCCTTTTCTATGTGAATTCTGAATCAATTTTCCAAGCCCTCTAGTTGAATCTAAAGAACCTTCACATCCATTTTCTACTGATGCATTAATGGAAATTTACCAAAAACTATCATTTTCAGATAGATCTCATATCTTTGAATCTTTCTTACCTGAGAATTCTAAATCACCCAGGACCAATCCTCCCTATTCTGATGCTATGCTCCCTAAATTGTCTTGGTGGGTCATTTCCTTAGTGTTATGTCTATTAGGATACCCCAATGATCAATGGGTTGATGAAGTCATCTTGGGCTTCCTGTTAGTTTTCTCTTCTGGTAAAAACCATCAATAATATTAAACTACAGTCAGTTTCTGTCAGATGCAATTCATGATCAATTCTTGAAATTCATTGCAAAAGGTTCCTTCAAATATCAATCAGTACTAGTGTACTTATTTTTATGTCATCAGTTTGAAAGGTTTAAGTTCCTGTTGCAAAAATTGGATGTTGCAGGTTCCCCACTATCAATCATTCATTGGACATCATTAGGTAGAAATACCTCTGAAGAATTCTCATTTAGTGATTTTGTTAATCAATTCCTGTGCATGGCCATTTTTTATTAAATAGTGTTGTTGTTCCTATAATTTCAATTGAAATTAAGAGGATTTTACACCTAAGCGAGAAGACTAGAGTTGGAGACTGGTGTTTATACCAGTGTTTAATTGAAATTAGGATTTATGGATGTGAACTACAACCATATAATTTTCCTCTATTCCTCCAAATGATATTTTTTTCTCTTGAGTATATTAGGAAAATGATGAATGTAGATGATGTTCACTTTGTTGCTAGGAAACAAAAAGCTCAGTTTAAATTGAAAGCACAGGTCAGCCCTTTTATAGCCAACACAAGAGTTGCAGCAAAAGAGGTTGATGTTTTATTAAAATACATGAATTTCAAATTTAGTTCCAGTTAGTCTTATGACCCATTGGAAATTATATCTTCAGTAAGAGTTGCACAGAAATCAACACCTTATGCTTATATGCCCAAACCTGAAATTGATAAATGTGTAAATAAAGATGATTGGGATGAGAATACTTTGTAGGAGATTAAGGAGCCAATATCCAGTCAAACAATATTGGAAACTCCAAGAATGATAGAGAAATAACTAAAGATGCTAAGAGAAAATGTATCACCAGTAGGTTCAAAGTTGCAGGAATCATAATTTCAAATGTTTAAAAGGAAGAAAATTAAAAATCTTGATGAAGAATCTTCAGAATCTCAAACTTCTGAAGAGTTTACTACTGTGTATTTTTTTCACAATCTCCTTTTTCACTACAGCAGGTGCAAGCAATTATAACTTCTTCTTCTCCTCCTTAATCCCCTTCTTCAAGGAAACATAGTGTGTTTTCTAAATTCCTAGAAATGAAAAAGAAGAACGAAGCACTCAATACTTCGATTTATGCAGAGTTTTGGAAGCAGTCTTCCTCAACACAAACAAGGTTACTTTCAGCACGTGATAGTGAGAAGGTACAGTTCCAATTGGCATTTCTAGAGCCAAATATCTTTGTATCAAGGACAATTGAAGATTACAAAACTTCATTGTTTTCTTTTGACACCAAACAGATTCATCCTATAAATCAAATTGATATACACAAGCAAGCAGGGGAGATGATTTACTCATCCTTGACAATTTCTTCTGTGACAGCTTCTAAGCTACAAGCATCATTAAATAATATTCATTCTCAATTAAAACTAGAAAAAAATGTCTTCTTTAGCTAAGGATACAAGAATCAAAGGACTTGAAGATCTAGTTTTAAAATTAGGATTGTATCCTAAATATGTTAAAGAAGCAGAAGAGATAATTAGGAATAGAAATGTTGATATTCAAGCATTAAGGAAACAATTAAAGTTTCCCACCTTTGAATATCCACCAGCTCAAGAAGTTGACCAATTAGAAAAGGAAAAAGAAAATATGCTTAAAATGATTGTTGAACAGAATATGCAAATTCAAAAGATGGAAGAAGAAATGGAGAATTTGATTAAAGAAAGAGAGTTAGTATTACAGTTGTCACGCCCATAGTGACACCTTATATAGAAGGTACTTCTACAACAAGGACATCTACAGAAGCAACAATCACAGTAGAAACACATTCTGTTGATTAAGCAAAGCAATTGTCAAAGGCCATGAGAGATTTATCTTTGAAAGATCAAGAAATTGAAAAACTTAAGATACAACTCCAAAATATTCAAAAACATAAAATCAAGACTAATAATGTGTATTTGGCTGAAATTCAAAAGAATTTCAAGTTAACTAAGCAATTAGAAACTTATGAGAATGAATCATTGATTGCACAAACTATATCTCAGGCCAAAGAAAACATCTGGGTTGATATCAATGCATCAGTAACTAAGTTATGGCCTTCCATTGAAATTATTTTTGAACAAGAAGATTTATTGTAGAGATCAAAAGTAGCAGTAGTAGAAATAAAAGAAGATCTGGACCACAAACCAGGAGATGCCACAAGGATAATTAAAGTCTTAAACTCTAAAACAAAGGATGAACTTGAAGAATTTGGGATTGAAGACAGAACTAAAGCAGTCTTGGAGGTAAGAAAGGTTTTAACCAAGAGAAATTTGATGTTATAGCTTGAGAATAAGTGTCAAAACTTAGAAGCTCAAATCAAAAAATTTCATAGAAAATTCAATGTTCTACATTAGAAAGGACTCCCAAGTTTGCAAGGTATAGGTGGAAAATTGATTCCACTTGAAGATTATCAACACAGGCTACATGAGATAGTAGTATACAAGGCTAAGTTTGCCAAAATCAAAGGAATTATAATTGGAAAAGCTTTCATCGAAGGTTTAAATTATGATTTATTCATTCAGCATGAAATTAAGCATTTGTTTCTAACTAGGCCTACTTTTGAAAAATATACTGAAGTTGATGAGTCATACAAAAAGTTGGTAAATTTTTCTATCCCTAATGATAAGAGATGGGATAAATTATGTGAGCTCATTGAATAGAACATAATGCTAAATTTCAGGAGAAGATAATAGATTAACAGGAGCAGTGAACAAAAAATCATATTTCTAGCAACAATCATCAAACAACAATCCTGCAAATTTGTGCAAAGTGTTCAAATTAGTTCATATTTACTATTTTTCAGTACTATTTTTGTAATATCCCAACTATATTGGATGATATTATATTTTGGAATAAATTTTGATTCAGAGTCTAGTTATTTTGTGTCGAACACTATAAGTATTTTGTAATTCAAAGAAGACAGGGTTGAACCCTTTTGATGAACCAGTGACATGCTTATAATTTTCTAAGATGTTTCTAAAGATAATGGAAGGATTCTAGATTCATTCTGAGCAGCGTGTGTATCTTTGTGATTTCTTCTAGTTATTCAATTAAGTTTCCATTTTTATTTTATCAACACATGTTGAAAGTAACATAGAAGTTTGGGTATGACTAGATTGAATGTCAATCTCTCTAAAAGCCCTTGCAAATTTATAATTATTAAAAGAGATTAATTAACAGAAACTATTTGTCTTAGTTAATTCCTCTAAATCTTTTGATTATTCCCTTACGTCATCTCTTCGACATGTATTGTTTGGTTGTAGAAAACTTCTATACGCATCTACTATATATAACAAATTAGATATTCAATATGAATGTTTAAGGAATTATATATCTTCTTAAGTTCTTCTTTCCAAATCATTTTAAATATTAATTCTATTAAGAATGAAGAATCAGCCCTTATGTTTTCTCAAAAATACTTAGAATTTACATTTGTTTTAAAGTTTAAAGCATTGGTCATCAATTTAAAATCAAAACCTTACTTTAGATGTTTTGGCACAGTTACTTGGCCTATAACTATCTGCAAAGGACAACACTAGGTATAATGATCAATAAGGTCTGATTTTCAAAGGTTTGTTCATGAGAAAAGATATAGATCCATTGGGCATGGAGTCATGTCAAATCAGTTTTTTGTCCAGTGATATAATGAAAAGAGGAAGGGTTTCTTCATAGGGGCAAGGTAGGTAGCCTTGGTGGTGGAATTTAGATTAAATCGTTGTAGAGGGTGAGTGCAAAAAGGTGAAAGTCAACACATAGAGCATCAATAACATATATGAATTCTAAACTTTTGCTTTAAGATGAAAACATTGATAACCTGGAAAATTAAATCAGAGCACTGTGAAAGATGAATTCTGAATTAACATCTGGTTTTTCCTAAGAAAGAATATATACATTTAAGAAATGTAAACACATAATACAACTTAAGATATCAAAGGAGCACAAACCACCAAGATTCTGACACAGGAATCCCTGCAAATCACCTTCTAACTTTCATTCATTCATTGGCAAAGATTTTAGGAAATACAGTGCACAAAAAAGTGTGTTCTTCTCTAATCTAACCAATAGAACCACTTACAATGTTTTTGATATCTTTATACATCATGAACGACCTTATCTCCTACCCTAGGTGCTTTAAATAATTGACCAAAACAAACTTCTAACTAGATACATCAAAAATATGGTGCATATACTGAAAAATAGTAGTTTTCCTTACAACAAATCCAAGCCTAAATCATCACCAACTTGGAATATTGAAAAATAAATATTAAATACGACTCCTAAGATAATTTTCGACCTATCTAGGTGAGCTAAACCACTTCTAGAAGTCAAGAATTTTAAATTTGAAATGGAAAAGTGCTCATTGTCCAGACTTGCAGTGCATTAGCTAGTTTCACAGCATAATGAAGTAGCCTCCATGTTATGTACAGTTGCAACCCCCTTCTATTAACATAAAGAAAATGGGTACGCTTCTAATATCTTTGTGATGGTACTAAACCCCTTATATAAGATTCAAAGTTCTTTCAAACCTCCCTTTGGACTATTCTCCACTTTCGCAGCAAGACTGTCTTCTTTCGCAATGCCTTCAAGAATCTGGACATATGGTGACTTTTATCTGATATAAAGTGTTGGAAGAAAAAAATTGGATGTTGTAACCTTCATATAACTTTCCCTCATGAAAATAAAAACTCCAAACTTCACCATCCACTAGTACCAAATATTATATAAAAAGTGCAGCGAATTCACAGTAAGTCTGCTACGAAACATGCATTGAATTTATGGAAAAATAGGGGTCAAAAACTAGCTCATATATTACGAATCCTTACATATGTTACAAAAAAAAACTAAATTTTTTAATAAGAGAGTGTCCTTGAGATAAACGTCTCTCATTTTCTAAAAATTCTTCTCCAGATCCTCACAATCTGCACCTAAACATCATAACTAAAACAGGAAATGACAACACTTGAAAACTAGGTTGTAAAGATGCATTTGAATATTCCAATATGTGACAACTGTGCAGAAATTGACGGATATTTTTATTCTTTGGTCTATTCTTGAAAAATAATCTTT
Organism: Pinus tabuliformis; assembly: GCA_031772625.1. Classification (NCBI taxonomy): domain Eukaryota; kingdom Viridiplantae; phylum Streptophyta; class Pinopsida; order Pinales; family Pinaceae; genus Pinus; species Pinus tabuliformis. The sequence goes on along the minus strand of CM062813.1, from coordinate 1,145,070,245 downwards.
TGGGTTTCCAAAATTCATCTCCATTTGGTCGAAAACAACATTTGAAAATGATGACAAAAACAGTCAATTTCACAGCAAATTTGTAGTGACTACTTGAACTCGACCTCCAACCTCTCCTTCAAACTTCTCAATGTTGTATTTCACCTTCAAATTTATCTAGAGCTCAAAACAAACTTCAGATGAGAGAAAATGAGAGAAGTTTCAAACATTTTTTAATTTTAAAGCCTCCAACTTTGACAATTTCATCCATAGCCAAAAATGTAGCGCTAGTTGAAAAAGCACAACGCCATATGTTTTCATGGTTTGAGTGACTGTGAGGTATATGGAAAATATTATCATGTTTCTTATTATGCTGACACTACAATAATCATGCCACAAACCCCTTTCAAGCCTCCCTTCACAAAAAATGCAAAACATTCATCTCCACACCAAAAACCCTAGCCCTAATGCTTTGCTCATGATTTCTTGGTGTGACTTGACCCTAGACCTACTTAAATTGAACCCTTGAGATAATATTTGTAACCCTTGACAAAATTTTACATATTTACAGTGAACAATAAAAAAATTATTCCATCATAAAACCTAAAGCTTGATCTTCCACAAGATCATAGTCATACTTTTATACTTTTGAAAAAAATTGAAAGATGAAATTTATTTCTAACTACCATGACTATAGGATACTAATAGTAGAGATGGAGGGATCAAATCATGCAAGAAATTTCAAATAATACAATTTTATAAGTAGTTCCTTCGATATATTTCTATGTTTTGGTTTGGAGTTCAAAGATGTGGAGTTTCAAATATAACCAAGGAGTCTTGTTACAATTTTGTTTTTGGTTACAATGAATGATTTATTTTGGTTTGTTACAATGTTCATTTTGGTTCAATTGTTGTCTTGAGAACTGAACCCATTCTCTTTTTCAATGGCAGTGGGATGTGGTTCCACACCAGTTGGCATCTGATCAAGCTATGAAGCATTCCAGGTTTATTTATAACCGGCTATTTTTAGTGGATATTATACATACCATAGAATAGGAAAAAGTATGACTATCTTAGGCCATCTACCCTCTTCCATTTGCTCAATTTTTTTTAAATAACTTATGAATCACACCATAGAAATTGCTTCAATAGGAGAAGCCCCCATTTCACTTAATAATATAGCATAAGGAACTACACTTTTAATCTTGAATTTTTTTGTAATGAAACACTTCTGAATTTTCTCAATTTGTTTCCGCTGCATGTCGGATGTACTACTGGATCATAGTTCACAACCATAGAGAATCACCAGAATCACTAGAAGCCCAAAAATATTTTGAGTGATTTTTCAGTCCCATAACACTGCCTCTCTACACCTATTTTGAAAAGCATAAAATGTTTTCCAACCCCCCAAAGTTCTTTTCTTTCTAAAACCATCCCAGCTTAGATTTTTGTTGAAGTCAATTCTGAGGTATTTGTAATCCGCAACTTATTCCAAAATGTTTCCTTGAAAGCAGAACTTATGCTAGTTATGTTTTCTTTGTTGGAAATAATACTGAGAGGGGGGGTGAATCAGTATTATTAAATCAATATAACTTTTTCATTTCCATATTAACATTCATATATGCTACTTCAGTTAAGGCAAACTGCGTGTATATGCAACTGTGTGTAATGCAACAAGCGTACGTCTAGTAAACTTATGATTCAGTTAGTTGATCCTTAATGAGTGCATAAGAACATTATTAACCATATGAACAGTAAACAGGAGCACTAAAATAGAATAGATCATCACACACAAGAAGCACACATGAACACCATGATGTAAGGTGGAAACCCAATGTGGGTGAAAACCACCTGCTGCAAGTCGTCTCAATCTTCTTTTTAATAAGAAACTTCTTTTACAATGGTTCTGTACTGGTGCAGTCTTATACCAGTACGCAGGCTTCTACCTGCGAAAGGCTACAACCTTCTCTCGTTCTCCAGACTCTCCTGGAAGGGAGCTACAATCCCCTTAGCTCTTGTACTAGTCGATCCATTTACTAGTACGTAGGTGCCGGCCTACTGAAATGCTCCAACCTTTACTCGTTTTCCAGCTGCTACTGGAAGGGAGCTATCACCCCCTTAGCTCTTGTAATAGCTAATGTACTAGTACGTAGGGCCAACCTACAAAAGGCTACAACCTTCTCTTTCTTCCTCCAGGTACCTCGTTTCATAAATTTTCAGACTGGATACTCATGGACCACAACATCATAATCTGAAGGCAACCTTTCACATAATTTTCATATTGGACCCATCAATATCATTGAAGCACACAATCAATCAACACTAGCATCATCAATCTCTGAATCACCCAACACTGAATCACTGAAACCCTGTCAACAAAATGCAGTCACCAGAACACAGAGCAGAACACTGAACTCTGCAACAATATTCAGAACCAACTGTATCATCAAAAATCATGCATTAGAGTGCATACGCTACTTGGAAGTGCCGAACCGGCGTGTATACGCAACTTCACCAAGGCGAACCAGCGTATATGTCATTAATTACTTACTTATAACTTTGCTCCACTACCTGACTTCAGACATACCAAGATCATTACATATACAAAGATAATATGTATGTTAACAACGAGATATAGTTCATCAGATCACATAAAGATAAGTCATTCTGATCCTGATCCATTATAGATCTCATCCATCAATACTGAAGCTAAACATAATCAACCAATCTGAATATGCAGAATACTGACACCAGTAAACAGTCATCAGAACTCATCAACAACCAGAAACACCTGTAACTTCAAACATCATAGCTCATATGGTATACGCTACTTAGATGTATCTAACCTGCGTATGTACGCTCTTTTATCATAGTCAACTAGCGTATACATCTGTAAATATTCATTCATGATTTGCAGCTATTCCAAACTTGAGTTATACCCAGATCATAACATTTACAGAACATTACATGCGTCAGTATACAGATCTAGACTAAACAAGATCAAACCGTATAGAGATGATTCATTCCAAGCCATTAGATCCCAATCTATCCTTAGATCTTGTTCTCCATCAACCGTTGAGATTCCTCCTTAGCTTAGATCAAGAAATGCATCATGAACCCATAACCTGCATACTAGATCTCATACTTCATCAGATATTCAAGATTTTCTCAATGCATTTGCCTAATGATCTTTTTCTCCTTTTATAGTCTTAGGCCTTACTCAATACCATGGTCCAAAACCATTGAGAACCAATAATAGGGACCCAATACCTGGGTTCAACACTTCGGACGCAATACCAAGGACCAAAACCATAGGTCTAAATACCATGGACCCAAAAATAAGCTTTCCCACATGTACGCGCTTTTCTGTGCATGAAAGTGCGTGCATACGCATACACGACTTTTGATCAGCAATCCCGCGTGTATATGCACCTTTGTATATAGTGAACCTGCGTGTATACCCTACTTGGTATATAGTGAACCTATGTATATACGTGACTTGGTACATAGTGAATCTGCGTATAACCTGCATATGTACGTGACTTGGTATATAGTGAACTTGCGTATATACTCTTCTTCATTCTTTGTAGTCTGATCATCAACTCTTTGCTACTGACCTGTTGCACTATGATCTGTCATCTGTGTGAGTTTCCATCAAGGACAAAACTTGTATCATAATGCCAACAATCTCCCCCTTTGGACTTGATGGCAAAGCGAACTTGTCGTACTGAGAACTGTCATCCGATTCCTTTGAGCTATCCTACATCCCATGTATTCTGTCACATCTAATATCTCTTCTATAGATTCATCTAGTTGTATATAAGTGAGTTGTTCTTCTACGAGTGGGTTTCCATCAAGTACAACCACATGCATCATAATGCCAACAATCTCCCCCTTTGGACTTGATGGCAACAACACCAAATCACTCTCCCCCTTTTACATCAAGGGCAAAGGGCGGACCAAGATATTCTCTTTCCTTGATAAACATTCCACTGTCCATACTCCCCCTGAGCACCTGCTGAAATCTCTAAATGAGATGCCCCTTTGTATATGCCAAGGTGTACCAATCTTTCCATGCTCCCTCTGAGTACATGCTGAAATCTCTGCTCTGCTGAAGTGTGTCGTTCATGCTCCCCTTGACTGTAAACAATGTCTGCAAAAAGATTTTCTACAAGAAGAGCATGACTTTATCACAAATGACCTTCCTATCACCAAGGACTCATACATACATCCATCTCCCAACCCAGTGGGGATATACCAATATTGACTCATCCACCCAACCAAGTGGGGATACGCCAGATACCAAATGTTTGTACATGACTGAAATATTACATCATCCTTCCCATGCATAGTGGGGGTACAAATTACATCATATGACCAAAAGGGATTCATCAAATGACTACAATAGATAGAGACAAACTATTACATCATGAGTCTTGATATGACATTTATAACAGAGACCAACAGCAACAATCCTCACCAACAGCAACAATCCTCATCCACATGAGCGCCAAGAACTATAGGAATCCTGCATCATAACTGTATTATATGATCTTTATGCATATGACGACAGTAGCATATGAGTGACTCATCATCAAGTAATGAAGATGTGTATTCAAGCTTTGTACTTCTCCTTATCCTTATGAAGATCACCATGTAAACACCATATATGCATCATCAGAGAATCAACCACAAATCTGATCTAAACATCAACTATGTAACCCCAAGAATCATATGAGATTTTGTCATGGACACTCATATCATAGAAAGATATATCATTTAGCCATATAAGCATCATCACCAAGGACTACTAACCATAACGCCAACAATGCATTATTAAAAGCATATGCTCCCCCTGAACCTGTGCCATCTTGCTTACTGTCAGATATGATCATGCATATATCAGCAAGAAGTATCAAGGCATCATCATCATTAATTTAGGATCAAAACACTTTTTAAAACATCTTAAAACTATCAAGACATTTTCACACAACATCGGCAGATTGTAACCATTATCAAGAAGAGAAAATAATGGACCCAATCATATTAGACCCTTTTTCCTGAGTCTGTCCCACTGCTTTTCCTCAAACTAACATATACACGAATTTCCAGTGTCTAACTCGCATATATACGCAACTTCCCTTTATGAAACTTGCGTATGAGATTTAGGATACTGAAGTTTTACATTTTCAGCTCCCTCTGATTCTGTTATATCTGTGCATTGTGTTGTGCCACATTTCCCTGACTGTACTTCCTTCTTCTTCCATATCTTCAAGTGTGATGATGTTTTCTCCTTTTGGTATGGTGCCCGTACTTTGTTCATGAATTCCTTAGCTATATGTTCAAGCTTGTTACAAGCATAACATCTCATAAATTTCATATTCCTTCTGTAGCAATCAATAGCTCTGTGACCAAATATATTGCAAGAAAAACAATATCCCTTAAAGTACCTGGATCGTGATGATATTTCTGAGTGATGGTCTTGAACCATTCTTCTTCTGCATCTAGCTACAACATGTCCAAGATTATGACATACATAACATTCAACATTATTCATCGGAGGAGTAAAAGATTTTCTTTGAAGAATTTCTTTCCTTGGCTATTGATGGGGTTGTCCTCTCATCTCCTTGTTGATTATTTTAGATTTTACATTAGAGTTCCTTGCCTCTCCTTGTGAGCTAGATTCATCTTCAACAGATTCATAAAAACCAAGGCTAGTTTTGATAGCAGGAGACCTTTGACTACTAATAATATCATCCAAGATCTTAGTACTATCTTGAAATCGTAAGAGCTTATCCTTTTCTTCTAAGTTATATTTAAGAATATTTACCTCAACCTGATGTTGCTCCTCCTTTTCATGATACTGCTTCTTCATGTTTTCTTCAGCTTTTCTTCCTTCTTCCAACTAATGTCTTAGTTCAAGAACTTTGTTTTCTTGTTTTTCAAGAGCTTGGAGTAGTTCTTTATTCTGCTTATTTGATTCTTCAAGATCTTATTTTAGCGAGAGGATCGTAGCTTCAAGACTTTCATAGTAACTAGATCTATCTCTGAGTTTCTTGATTGTTGTGCTCCTTTCATTGAATTCATTTCTTAATGATGTTACTTCATCCTACAACTTTTGACATTGATCTTCCTTGTCCTTGAATAACTTCCTTACCTTGTTTCCTTCCTGTAGTTGATCTTTTAGTTTGGTAGCTTCTTCTTTGAAGGCACATTCCCTTTTGTTCAATAGATCTTGTTGATCTCTAATTTTGTCTGTAAGCCATTTCCATTCTGCCTCTATTTAATATCTTTCTTGCTCACCCATAAGAGAAAATTCATTTTTTTTGCTATCACTTTCATCATCTTCAAATGGATGGATAAATGTATCACCAGAGTATAACAAATTCATACCTGCTAGTTCTTTTGCTTGTTCATCTTCATTCTGAAGTGATTCTGAATCTGAGCTGCTTCTTCCACATATTCCCCAATCAATTGTCCCACTTTCATAGCCCTTCTGAGATATCTTCTTCTTCTTAGGTACTTTCTTCTTAAGCTTCTTTCCCATTGATCTACGGATCTCCTTCAAGAGATCAAGCTTCTACCAAAGGACCGGCTCCGATGCAAATTGTTGGAAATAATACTGAGAGGCGGGGGGTGAATCAGTATTATTAAATCAATATAACTTTTTCATTTCCATATTAAGATTCATATACGCTACTTCAATTAAAGCAAACCGAATGTATACGCAACTGTGTGTAATGCAACAAGCGTACGTTTAGTAAACTTATGATTCAGTTATTTGATCCTTAATGAATGCATCAGAACATTATTAACCATATGAATAGTAAACAGAAGCACTAAAATAGAATAGATCATCACAAACAAGAAGCACACATGAACACCATGATGTAAGGTGGAAACCCAATATGGGTGAAAACCACCTGCTGCAAGTCGTCTCAATCTTCTTTTTAATAAGAAACTTCTTTTACAATGGTTTTGTACTGGTGTAGTCTTATACCAATACGCAGGCTTCTACCTGCGGAAAGCTACAACCTTCTCTCGTTCTCCATACTCTCCTGGAATGGAGCTACAACCCCCTTAGCTCTTGTACTAGATGATCACTAGTACGTAGGTGCCGGCCTACTGAAATGCTCCAACCTTTACTCGTTTTCCAGCTGCTACTGGAAGGGAGCTATCACCCCCTTAGCTCTTGTACTAGCTGATGTACTAGTACGTAGGTGCCGACCTACAGAAAGTTACAACCTTCTCTTTCTTCCTCCAATTACCTCGTTTCATAAATTTTCAGACTGGATACTCATGGCCCACAACATCATAATCTGAAGGCCACTTTTCATCTAATTTTCATACTGGACCCATCAATATCATTGAAGCACACAATCAATCAACACTAGCATCATCAATCTTTGAATCACCCAACACTGAATCACTGAAACCCTATCAACAAAATACAGTCACCAGAACACAGAGCAGAACATTGAACTCTGCAACAATATTTAGAACCAACTGTATCATCAAAAATCATGCATCAGAGTACGCTACTTGGAAGTGTCGAACCGGCATGTATACACAACTTCACCAAGGCGAACCAGCGTATATGTCATTAATTACTTACTTATAACTTCGCTCCACTTCCTGACATCAGACATACCCAGATCATTACATATACAAAGATAATATGTATGTTAGCAACCAGATCTAGTTCATCAGATCACATAAAGATAAGTCATTCTGAGCCTGATCCATTATAGATCTCATCCTTCAATACTGAAGCTAAACATAATCAACCAATCTAAATATGAAGAATACTGACACCAATAAACAGTCATCAGAACTCATCAACAACCAGAAACACCTGTAACTTCAAACATCATAGCTCATATGGTATACGCTACTTAGATGTATCTAACCTGCATATGTACGCTCTTTTATCATAGTCAACCGGCGTATACATCTGTAAATATTCATTCATGATTTGCAACTATTACAAACTTGAGTTATACCCAGATCATAACATTTACAGAACATTACATGCGTCAATATACAGATCTAGACTAAACAAGATCAAACCATATAGAGATGATTCATTCCAAGCCATTAGATCCCAATCTATCCTTAGATCTTGTTCTCCATCAACCGTTGAGATTCCTCCTTAGCTTAGATCAAGCAATGCATCATGAACCCATAACCTGCATACTGGATCTCATACTTCATCAGATATTCAAGACTTTCTCAATGCATTTGCCTAATGATCTTCTTCTCCTTTTATAGTCTTAGGCCTTACTCAATACCATGGTCCAAAACCATTGAGAACCAATACTAGGGACCCAATACCTAGGTTCAACACTTCGGATGCAATACCAAGGACCAAAACCATAGGTCTAAATACCACGGACCCAAAAATAAGCTTTCCCACATGTACGCGCTTTTCCGTGCATGAAAGTGCGTGCATACACATATGCGACTTTTGATCAGCAATCCCGCGTGTATACGCACCTTTGTATATAGTGAACCTGCATGTATAACCTGTGTGTATACCCTACTTGGTATATAGCGAACCTGCATATATACGCAACTTGGTACATAGTGAACCTGTGTATAACCTACATATCTATGCGACTTGGTATATAGTGAACCTGTGTATATACTCTTCTTCATTCTTTGTAGTATGATCATCAACTCTTTGCTACTGACCTGCTGCACTATGATCTGTCATCTATGTGAGTTGCCATCAAGGACAACACTTGTATCATAATGCCAACAATCTCCCCCTTTGGACTTGATGGCAAAGCTAACTTGTCGTACTGAGAACTGTCATCTGATTCCTTTGATCTGTCCTGCATCCCGTGTATTCTGTCACATGTGATATCTCTTCTATAGATTCATCTACTTATATATAAGTGAGTTTTTCTTCTATGAGTGGGTTGCCATCAAGTACAATACATGCATCATAATGCCAACAATCTCCCCCTTTGGACTTGATGGCGACAACACCAAATCACTCTCCCCCTTTAACATCAAGGGAAAAGTGCGGACTAAGATATTCTCTTTCCTTGATAAACATTCCACTGTCCATACTCCCCCTGAGTACCTGCTGAAATCTCTGAATGAGCTGCCCCTTTGTATATGCCAGGGTGTACCAATTTGTCCATGCTCCCTTTGAGTAAATGTTGAAATCTCTGCTCTGCTGAAGTGTGCTGTTCATGCTCCCCTGACTGTAAACAAGGTCTGCAAAAAGATGTTCTACAAGAAGAGCATGACTCTATCATAAATGACCTTCCTATCACCAAGGACTCATACATACATCCATCTCCAAACCCAGTGGGGATATACCAATATTGACTCATCCACCCAACCAAGTGGGGATACGCCAGATACCAAATGTTTGTACATAACTGAAATATTACATCATCCTTCCCATGCATAGTGGTGGTACAAAATACATCATATGACCAAAAGGGATTCATCAAATGACTACAATAGATAGAGACAAACTATTACATCATGAGTCTTGATATGACATTTATAACAGAGACCAACAGCAACAATCCTCACCAACAACAACAATCCTCATCCACATGAGCGTTAAGAACTATAGGAATCCTGCATCATAACTGTATTATATGATCTTTATGCATATGACGACAACAGAATATAAGTGACTCATCATCAAGTAATGAAGATGTGTATTCAAACTTTTTACTTCTCCTTATCCTTATGAAGATCGCCATGTAAACACCATATATGCATCATCAGAGAATCAACCACAAATCTGATCTAAACATCAACTATGTAACCCCAAGAATCATATGATATTTTGTCATGGACACTCATATCATAGCAAGATATATCATTTAGCCATATAAGCATCATCACCAAGGACTACTAACCATAATGCCAACAATGCATTATTAAAAGCATATGCTCCCCCTGAACCTGTGCCATCTTTCTTACTATCATATCTGATCATGCATATATCAGCAAGAAGTATCAAGGCATCATCATCATTAATTTAGGATCAAAACACTTTTTAAAACATCTTACAAGTATCAAGACATTTTCACACATCATCAGCAGATTGTAACCATTATCAAACAGAGCAAATAATGGACTGAATCATATTAGACCCTTTTTCCTGAGTCTGTCCCACTGCTTTTCCTCAAATTGACATATACGCGACTGTGAAATGTCTAACTCACGTATATAAGCAACTTCCCTTTATGAAACTTGCGTATGAGATTTAGGATACTGAAGTTTTACACTTTCAGCTCCCTCATAGTCTGTTATATCTGTACATTGTGTTGTGCCACATTTTCTTTTCTATACTTCCTTCTTCTTCCATATCTTCAAGTGTGATGATGTTTTCTCCTTTTGGTATGGTGCCCGTACTTTGTTCCTGCATTCCTTAGCTACATGTCCAAGCTTGTTACATGCATAACATCTCATATATTTCATATTCCTTCTGTAGCAATCAACAACTCTGTGACCAAACATATTGCAAGAAAAACAATATCCCTTAAAGTACCTGGAACGTGATGATCTTTTTGTGTGATGGTCTTGAACCATTCTTCTTCTACATCTAGCTAGAACATGTCCAAGATTATGACATACATAACATTCAACAATATTCATCGAAGGAGTAAAAGATTTTCTTTGAAGAATTTATTTCCTTGGCTGTTGATGGGGTTGTCCTCTCATCTCCTTGTTGATTATTTTAGATTTTACATTAGAGTTCCTTGCCTCTCCTTGTGAGCTAGATTCATCTTCAACAGATTCATAAAAACCAAGGCCAGTTTTGATAGCAGGAGACCTTTGAATACTAAGAATATCATCCAAGTTCTTAGTACTATCTTGAAATTGTAAGAGCTTATCCTTTTCTTCTAAGTTATCTTTAAGAATATTTACCTCAACCTGATGTTGCTCCTCCTTTTCATGATACTACTTCTTCATGTTTTCTTCAGCTTTTCTTCCTTCTTCCAACTAATGTCTTAGTTCAAGAACTTTGTTTTCTTGTTTTTCAAGAGCTTGCAGTAGTTCTTTATTTTTCTTATTTGATTCTTCAAGATCTTCTTTTAGCGAGAGGATTGTAGCTTCAAGACTTTCATAGTAACTAGATCTATCTCTGAGTTTCTTGATTGTTGTGCTCCTTTCATTGACTTCATTTCTTAATGATGTTACTTCATCCTGCAACTTTTGAAATTGATCTTCCTTGTCCTTGAATAACTTCCTTACCTTGTTTCCTTCCTCTAGTTGATCTTTAAGTTTGGTAGCTTCTTCTATGAAGGCACATTCCCTTTTTTTCAATAGATCTTGTTGATCTCTAATTTTGTCTATAATCCTTTTAAATTCTGCCTCTATTTGATATCTTTCTTTCTCACCCATAAGAGAAAATTCAGTTGTTTCGCTATCACTTTCATCATCTTCAAATGGATGGATAAATGTATCACTAGATTATAACAAATTCATACCTGGTAGTTCTTTTGCTTGTTCATCTTCATTCTGAAGTGATTCTGAATTTGAGGTGCTTCTTCCACATATTCCCCAATCGATTCTCCCACTTTCATAGCTATTCTGAGATGTCTTCTTCTTATTAGGCGCTTTCTTCTTAAGCTTCTTTCCCATTGATCTACGGATCTCCTTCAAGCGATTAAGCTTCTACCAAAGGACCGGCTTCGATACCAATTGTTGGAAATAATACTGAGAGGCAGGGGGTGAATCAGTATTATTAAATCAATATAACTTTCTCATTTCCATATTAAGATTCATATACGCTACTTCAGTTAAGGCAAACCACGTGTATACGCAATTGTGTGTAATGCAACAAGCATACGTCCAGTAAACTTATTATTCAATTAGTTGATCCTTAATGAGTGCATCAGAACATTATTAACCATATGAACAGTAAACAGGAGCACTAAAATAGAATATATCATCACACACAAGAAGCACACATGAACACCATGATGTAAGGTGGAAACCCAATGTGGGTGAAAACCACCTGCTGCAAGTCGTCTCCATCTTCTTTTTAATAAGAAACTTCTTTTACAATGGTTCTGTACTGGTGCAGTCTTATACCAGTATGCAGGCTTCTACCTACAAAAGGCTACAACCTTCTCTTGTTCTCCAGACTTTCCTGGAAGGGAGCTACAACCCCCTTAGCTCTTGTACCAGCCGATCCATTTACTAGTATGTAGGTGCTCGCCTATTGAAATGCTCCAACCTTTACTCATTTTCCAGCTGCTATTGGAAGGGAGCTATCACCCCCTTAGCTCTTGTACTAGCTGATGTACTAGTACGTAGGTGCCAACCTACATAAGGCTACAACCTTCTCTTTCTTCCTCCAAGTACCTCGTTTCATAAATTTTCAAACTGGATACTCATGGACCACAACATCATAATCTGAAGTCCACTTTTCATCTAATTTTCATACTGGACCCATCAATATCATTGAAGCACAAAATCAATCAACACTAGCATCAACAATCTCTAAATCACCCAACACTGAATCACTGAAACCCTATCAACAAAATGCAGTCACCAGAACACATAGCAGAACACTAAACTCTGCAACAATAACCAGAACCAACTGTATCATCAAAAATCATGCATTAGAGTGCATACGCTACTTGGAAGTGCCGAACCGGCGTGTATACGCAACTTCACCAAGGCGAACCAGCGTATATGTCATTAATTACTTACTTATAACTTCGCTCCACTTCCTGACTTCAGACATACCCAGATCATTACATATACAAAGATAATATGTATGTTAGCAACCAGATCTAGTTCATCAGATCACATAAATATAAGTCATTCTGATCCTGATCCATTATAGATCTCATCCATCAATACTGAAGCTAAACATAATCAACCGATCTGAATATGCAGAACACTGACACCAGTAAACAATCATCAGAACTCATCAACAACCAGAAACACCTATAACTTCAAACATCATAGCTCATATGGTATACGCTACTTACATGTATCTAACCTGCGTATGTACGCTCTTTTATCATAGTCAACCAGCGTATACATCTGTAAATATTCATTCATGATTTGCAGCTATTCCAAACTTGAGTTATACCCAGATCATAACATTTACAGAACATTACATGCGTCAGTATACAGATCTAGACTAAACAAGATCAAACTGTATAGAGATGATTCATTCCAAGCCATTAGATCCCAATCTATCCTTAGATCTTGTTCTCCATCAACCATTGAGATTCCTCCTTAGCTTAGATCAAGCAATGCATCATGAACCCATAACCTGCATACTGGATCTCATACTTCATCAGATATTCAAGACTTTCTCAATGCATTTGCCTAATGATCTTCTTCTCCTTTTATAGTCTTAGGGCTTACTCAATACCATGGTCCAAAACCATTGAGAACCAATACTAGGGACCCAATACCTGGGTTCAACACTTCGAACGCAATACCAAGGACCAAAACCATAGGTCTAAATACCACGGACCCAAAAATAAGCTTTCACACATGTACGTGCTTTTCTGTGCATGAAAGTGCGTGCATATGCATACGTGACTTTTGATCAGCAATCCCGCGTGTATATGCACCTTTGTATATAGTGAACCTGCATGTATAACCTGCATGTATACCCTACTTGGTATATATCGAACCTGCGTATATATGCGACTTGGTACATAGTGACCCTGTGTATAACCTGCATATGTACGCGACTTGGTATATAGTGAACCCGTGTATATACTCTTCTTCATTCTTTGCAGTCTGATCATCAACTCTTTGCTACTGACCTGCTGCACTATGATCTGTCATCTGTGTGAGTTTCCATCCAGGACAAAACTTGTATCATAATCCCAACAATCTCCCCCTTGGACTTGATGGCAAAGCTAACTTGTCGTACTGAGAACTGTCATCTGATTCCTTTGATCTGTCCTGCATCCCATGTATTCTGTCACATCTTATATCTCTTCTATAGATTCATCTAGTTATATGTAAGTGAGTTGTTCTTCTATGAGTGGGTTTCCATCAAGTACAACACATGCATAATAATGCCAACATCCTTTTTTTATAGAAAACCACTACTTTTGTTTAAATGATATTGACTTGCATCCCCACACTTCTACAAAAATTCTCAAGAGATAGTAAGTGCTCTTGCAAACCAAGATTCGATTTAGTAATCAAAATAAGGTCATCTACATACAAAAGAAGCCTTATAACAAACTTTCCCAAATATATACAATCACTCCCTTGTGAATTTAACCACTCCTCAAGCTTGTCGTTATATAAACCAAAAAGGGTAGGATACAGTGGGCAACCTTGCTTGACCCCAATATCGCTTCTAAAACTTTCATAAATGCCTGTTGAAGTTCTAATTTTGACTTTCACCTTTTCATACAGCCTATGCGCAATTGCTCTCTGTTGGCTTGAGGGGGCCTGACCCAAGTTCAGCATTAATTAGCCAAACAAATCCCTACAATACTGGTCCTTTTGGCATCATCACGCGGAGCGCGGACCGAAGTCTCACTTGAAGCAGTATGGGGCGATGCTGGAACCAAGCTTCTGGACCCTGAGATGGTTGTGATGTCATTTGATTTCTTCTATCCCTGCCTTCACGTAGGTGGTCTCGCTCTAGGGATTGTATGACATGCCCTTTATTCCGGCCTTCAATACCTTTGCAGAAGTATACAATCAACCTTCACGCAGCCCTAACCTATGGCTTGGATATTTTTGAGCTGCTATTGCAACGTGTCATGCAGATTCCTCAATTATCATAAGTGATTTGCTTATTTTTTCAAATACTTAAAGTTATCACCACGTAATAAAATATTCGTAATTGTGTTTAATTATTCAATGTAATTGCATTCATTCGCGCATCATATGAGCATAATATAGGAAATTCATGCATAATAGATCTAAACCCATCAACAGAACAAAGACACGGAAATTGAAGAATAACTCCTTTTATTAATATCTCCCAAGTGTTTACAAACTTTATCCACCCTGTGCACATAGCTGCAGGGGTCCGTGCACTCAGCGACGAACTTCTACCCTAGGCCTCTGCGCACTCAGCTGCAGAGCCTCTATCTACACTACGAACCAAGACTTAGAATTCGTCTTTAGATCTATCACTCTATTACATGATCTGCCATTCTATTTTTCCATGCCTAAACTACTTAGATCTTAGCTCTCTTACAGCCGACTTTACTTTACAAAACTAAGGGAAAACTACCCTTTTTGACACATAAAACCTTCGCGCTCCGCGACCACAAAATGTGGAGTCTTTACAATTATATTACAAAATTTGACTTAAACAAGGGCTTTTAGCCCCAAAACTGCCCTTGGGGGATCCCGCTCCCAATAGGCCCCCAACACAAGCATCGTGACTCGCCCTCGAGCCACTCAGTAGGCACAAAGATCTTTGCGCGAAGCTCGTCTAGCTCGACCATGATAACCGCCACTTCGATTGTGCACTAAGCTGTTGCCTACTTCGCATCTTCAACTGTTTTCTCTATTACTGCCCATGTACTATCAGCCTGAAGCTGTTGTATTATCGCTTGCAGAGTCGCAAGCTTGCCTTCAATGTTTCCTGTGACTATGTAAGCTTCCTCCATCCGGGGCTTTAGTCATGCCTTCAGCACTGCTTCCTTGTGCAGTGCTACGTCCACCTATTCCTTCAGCTGCTTGGCTTCCTGCAGCTTGGCTAACCTTTGTGTCACCGTTGTGCCCTTAACTTTGTCATAGTGCTATTAGAGCTCAGATGCTTCTGTCTCTAGCCTCTAGATGTTTGGGTCCTCCTACAAGCTAGTCAAGACCTCAAACAATTGTTCGAACAACTTTGTGCAATCTGCTACTGCACTCTCCACCGCCGCAACTACTTCTGTGACAGCGGTTGCCTACTGTTTCTTTACCTTTGGTGATGTTGAAGTTTGGGCCCTCAACTGGAGCTCTGTAATCTATAGCTTCAACTCCAACTAAACCCGCACCATCTCTGTATGAGTGTCACACACCCTTGTGGCTAATTTGCAGATGCGAACCTCAACTGGTTCCTCCTCTAGAATGGCCAACTCTAGGACCATTCTGCATGCCTCCTCCACAACCTATATGATCTTCTTGCTCTGGTTGGTCACCTCAGCCTTAGCGATGATGGAAACATTCCTCTGTAGCGCCATCTACTTGTTGTTTATCTTCTGTTCACTGATCACATGGAGGGTGCGGTGCTCATGGTCCCTCAACTCTGCAATTACTCCATCCTGCAAGAGGTGGAGTGCTTTGCGCAGAAGCGCTGCTAGGTTTAGTCCAAATCCCTTCAAGGCACTAACAATTAGCCTTTCAGCCTCATTTTCTATGGTCAGTGGTCCATCTAGCAGCACTATTACACTAGAATCCTTCATTTGCATCATATCATCAACCTCTGACGTGCCGATAACCAAGCTGGTGGACAGCGTACCAGCTTGCTACGCGTGGGTCTACAACTCCTGTAGCCCGATCTGGATGGCCCCTAGGATGATCTGCTACTGCTTTTCAAATTGTTGTAGGGCCTCCATGGTGACATCTCTAACTATGTAACCAATGTCATATAAGTCGCCCTCCGTCAATGTGATAGGGTCCAGCGAGGTCTTGGTTGCCTTGGATTTCTTTCTGGAACCTCTCTTCTCTAGCTCTCTCAGGTGCTTAATGTGGGCAGACATCTCTTGAGGGTATACGTTGTGCTTCTCTGTGTCGTCTTCTTCAGTCTCAGGTGAAGGCGACCATGTGCCTTTGTCAGAGCCCCTTTCTATGCCATTTGTCTATTTTCCTTCATCATTTCTTGCATGTTCTACCTGGGCCTCCTTTTTCCTCTTTTCAACCAGCTGCACCATCTTTAGCTTGGCCTCTTCCTTCTTCTTTTGTGTGGCAGACTTGCTTCCACCCACCGCCAAGTCCGTGGTAGTGCACCACTCTGCCAACCACTTATCAAGTACCACATTGATGGCACCATCTGTGGCTAGGTATGGAAAATCGTACCACTTCTGCGCAAGGTCCTTCTGCACCCTGATTGAGATCTGATGGAAATTAGCTTTAAACTTGGCATAGCTCTATAGGTTAACGTATACCGTGGGTGACAATCATGGTTTGCGATTGATAGCCATCCTAATATTCATTTCCATCAATATCCAAAAGATCTTGTTGTCCAGAACGTGCTCCACATCCTTGGTCAGCCACAGCGAAGCATACTTTGCTACTTCAGGAAGGTCTGGCATGATTGAGGGGAATTAGCTCTCCTTTGGTAGCTCCCATGCTACCAACATGATCGATAGCAAGACCCACGCGTAGTGGAAGGTCTTGCTTTTCTCTTGCACTTCGCGACAACTCACCGAGAACTCTCCACGAAGGTAGTTCAACCAATTAAACTAGACTCCTTCCATACACTGTTGTGCGAGTGCGACGACAGGCATCGACACCTCATTGGCGCGGCACTTCTACATCAGCTTTCCTGCAAGGATCTTCATTGCCACCTTCATAGAAGGGTCGCAGATGACAGAAATAGTGTACCCGCGCGACTTCTTGACTAGTTTGAACTTCTCTTTCATTGATTCTACAAACGCCTGCTCACCACCCTTGCCACCAATTATCATAGCTAGATTTTTGCCTGTATACGGTAGGTGCGTTATTTTGTGATACAACATATCAGTGATGGGTGTCGGTTCCTCCAGCCATAGACACCCATAATGCACCAAAAACAACAGCTAATTGATGACCAAAACTGTCACAGGGGTGTGGTTATAGTGTGGCACCCAGAGCAGGTTGAGTAATCTTGCCTTCTCTACTCCTCTGAGCCACTTCACAGCTCCAATGCAGTCATCCCCATATTCGTGTCTATGAAGTGGTGCATCAGCTATTTTTTTTCCAGGTGCAGGAACTTCTCGTGGTCCGCCAAGTCCCAGTCTTCGAACATCAATATCGGCATCCGTGCTAAATGTGGACCGTCAAAAGTGATTTCATCTAGTACCAGAGGGGTTTGCAGGGGAGTCTTACTTTCATCAATGTACTTTAGGACCTTGGACTTAGACTTGCATAGACAAACATACTCCAGCAACCATGTAATAGGGTTCACACCCTGGGCTTCAACCTCCTCTATTTCCACTCCCACATGCTCATCGTCCATGGGGATGTCTTCGATATCCTCCTCTTCTGCTTCTAGGTTTATAGCCTTGCCTTTCTTCTAGGCAGTGGGATTTGGTGGGTTTCGTCTTGGTGACGCGCGCACTGGTACGGTAGGTGTTACACTAAAATTTGTCACCATGACTATTTGCAGTTAGTATGGCTCCATCAACAACCATACTATCCTCCTTGGTAAGTCTTATACCTCTGCTCCTCATGTCAAACTCCAAAAAAGAGAGAAAGCCTTTAAAAATCAATACAACTCTGGTTCCGCACTTTCTCTTACTCTTACCTGCGTGTACGCACCTCAAGTACATAATACCTGCGTACTTGTACGCTCTGTCTATAAAGGGGTGGGTGCGTACTCCTGTAAAAGTCAAAAGGCGCAAGTTTTACTTCAAAAAACTTACTTGCGGTCGATTCTAGAGCATTCTAGAAGATGGTTTGACGTGTATTGAGCGCCTCCAGATGGTTCATGCATCCCAATGAAAGAATAACTTATCCCATGAAGAGGGGAGCTATCCCTTTGAAAGAGGGGCTTATCCCATTGATGGTGGACCTGTTTAACTTCCTCCAAAGCATTATAAATACAGGCATTGGGCCAGAGGGAGGGGAGGTTGAAAGTTGAACATTCCTAAGGGTAGATGCTGCTGAAATTAGGACTCCCTTATAGAGCTTGAGAGGAGAGATTCCAATCCTTTCTTAGCTTCATTTGGAAGTGGGTGAGCTGATCAAAGTAGAGGAGAACTCTTGTTGGACCCTGGGAGGGACCTGCACAACACCAAGGCACTGGTTGTAATGGTTTCTTTTGTTTCCAATTAATACAATTAAGTTCATTTTTCTCAACAAGTTGTTATATATAATTTGTTTCATAAACTCCTTGGTCTTTATGATGAATATGTTTTATTATATGAGTTATTCAGGTGTTATGTAATTGTTTTCTTGTTAGTGAATGCAGGCTTCAAGGAGAAGGAGCTCATCTGGATCGAAGAGGCTTGGCTGCTACAAACAGCGTTGGACTAGAGGTAAGCCTTAAACACCTGGATGCTTTTATTTTAAATGCATATTTAGGGAAAGATAGTGCTTGATTGTTTTGTTTGTCACTAAAAAAGCCTTGTTTTCTAGGGAGGTCGGTTTTGTCCGCAAAATTGACTCTTTCTGCATGACAAAAAGGTGACTCCACTGGGGAATCCATGGATTTGATTGATTTCTCTTTTGATTGATACTTTGATTTGAGAAACGTTGATTTGTTTATGTTTTTGACTTGATGATTGTGGGATTGGGTGAATTTAGTTAATTTTGAGTTAGTTTTTATTTTTCATAGTTTTGGGAGAGGTACGCACCCTCTGAGTTAAGCACAGTGCGTACATGTACGCACTTTTGCTTTGTGCACAGAGCGTGGATGCACCTGTGTAAATAGGCTACCTGCGTACCCTGTCAAAAATTTGAGAAATTTTAAATTTTTCTCTTTTTTATCAGTTTATAATTTGTTTATAGGTTTTTAGCCACTGCCCAGACCTGCATGTGACTTGTCAGAAACTTTCCGTGGTTAATTTCATTGGAATTCCTGCTTTAAGCTTTTAACAATTGGGTGTTTTGAGTCTCTTTTTTGAGAAATTCTTAATTTGATTTCCTTTGGTCATTACTTGGAGGTTTGTCTCAGTCTTTTCACAATTTTTCATCTTTTTGCTTTTGTTTTTGCAAATTGTGTATGAGTGTTAATCGCCTTTAAGTGTTTTTATTTTTGATCTTTGGAACTCTCACCCAATTTTCTTGACTTGCACTTGATTGGTTCTTAGATTACATTAGAATCATCTTGTGTTTGAGAATTCTCTTGCATAGATCACATTTGCATAATTAGAATTCTTATTTTCAGAATATGAATGAAAAACGTGCATAGATTACATTTGCATACTTTTCAAATGAATTGTGCATAGATTACAACTGCATAGTTCACATTCTGAAAAATCAATCGCAGATTTAGATCAGCTTTCTTTGATTTGAATTTACATATTTTTATGCTTGTTCTTTAACACATAAAAATAAAAATAAAATAAAATAACTATTTTGGAATTGATTTGCATTAGTTTTTCTTGATGAAATTGGTGCATTAGAGAATTTGTTATATTTTCTCTTAGTGATCAATTTTTTGCATTGTTGGAAGTGAATGGAAACTCTCTCCTTACTTTAGTTAGGATTCATCGAATTGAAAAGATTACATTATCATATTCGATTGCATTCAGTTTTGAGTTGGGTCATAACACCATTGGTTTCGTATCCATTTACCCATTTGAGTAATAACAGCCTTAATAACATAGCGTTTAATTAAAATTCATCTAGTAATATTTTTATTTTCTAGGACTCTGATACACCAACATAGCTTAGGCTAGTGTCTTGGAGTAGGGAGTAATTAACTCTCCAAGACAGTAAAACAAACAAGTAGCTGTATCTTGTGGTAGGAAGAAATCCGATTGTTGCATTTATACTCTAGGAAAGCTCCTCTTAAAGGAGAAGAACGAGATCGTGTCCGAACCAATGTGGGAATCAATCCTTCCTCATTGGGAACGACGCCAGATATTCACGTATTAAAAACGGTAAACCTCAGATTAACCATTGTCGAGGAGCCTGGGGTCACTTGTTGGTAAACCTTGGATTATGTCAAGGAGCCTTCAAGGGGATTGAGATTGCTACTCTGCCCTTGCGTGTGTATCGGATCGTAGACTGTTCCCCCAGGTATATTTGTTTCAGTTGGTAGCCTTAGTGACCATATTCTTTAGGATTCTTCTTGAGGTGACAGTGGTGGGAAGATCCCACTGTACCTGGAGCAGACGTCGGCTAGACTCACTTGGATTTTCTGGGGGGTTCTCTTCACTCGAGATGGTTTAGTGGAGAAACTTGTGCCAGTCTATTCATTAAGCAGGTTGTCGGGGTAACTGTTCCAACCGCTATTTCTGTATTGAATTCTGCGACGTTGGATTTCATCACCAACTAGTGTTTTCGGTACGGAAAGTTACTATTTGTGTGTGGTTTGACCCCTAGATTTGATAGTGCGTGTTAATTTGTTTGTTTTTACTTTTAGAGACCATAGGTGTGAATTGTGAATTTTAATTGTTAGGTGTGAATTGTGAATTGTTAATTTTAGTTTTAAATTCACTGAAGTTGAATATAATGGCAACTGTTCCGGAATTTACCAACCTAGGAACCCCTCTTAACGAGGATCCTAGTACTTTTCCTTTCTTTGGAAATGTTGGTCCTCCTTATATGGCTACTTTGTCATTACCTGGATTTACAATAGGTTTACCGATATGGTTATTTTCAACTTTGTTGGCCCCAAATACTCCAATTGTTCCACCTCAACCGAATGCTTCACCTCAACAAAGTTCACCATCTCAACATCACCAACCTTCTGTTGACCCTTTACCTTCTTCGCCTAATTTTTCTTCCTCCATTTCTTCCTCTTCACTTGGTAAAAGCCTTGACGCTAGTAACCAGGTGGCTAAGAAGAAGAAGAAAGGGAAGAAGAAGAAGAAGAAGAAGAAGCAAGATAAGAAAGAATTCAACCAACCAACCACAACTGTAAGTGTTAGTTGTGTTGAGGAAAACTCCAACATGCATCGTAAACCCAAATACCCTTGCAGGCTTTGTAAGGGTGACCACTTCCTTGTCAATTGTCCTGGTATTCCAAAGTTCTTGGAAGTATGGTCAGAAAAATCTCATTAACTTTCCATTGATGCATCAACCAGTGATAGTCAGGTTCCTGGGAAAAAAGGTAAAGTTAGGTTTCCTTGTAAGTTATCCAAAGGGAGTCATCAAACTCACATTTGCCCTCACATGGATGAAGCCTCAAAATTGTTGGAAAACCTTACTGTTCCACAGCAAGAATTTCCAACTGGTTACCGTAAACTTTCTCCCAACCTACCGTCAACTGACAGAGTGATTGATCTAATTTCAAGTACAGTCGATCACACTCTTCCATTGGAGAGTGAAACTCATGTCACTCAGGTTGATGATTCATTAGTTGATCAAGTGGTCGATTCAATTTCACATTCAGTCGATCCCACTTTCCCTTTAGAGAGTGAACTTCATACCGCTCAGGTTCTTCTTGTTACATCAGATTCTTCTATGCTGGGGGGCATTTCACCTATTTCTACAGAACCCCCTCCAAGTACTGAGGTCTTTTCCTTTGATTGGAATAGACTGACAGAACCTCGTCTTCCTTCCTCCATCCCTTTCCAAATCATTGTCAAGGTTGGTGGTAGGGACATACGCCGCACACAGGTAGATGAAGGTGCTTCTGTTAGTATTTTATCCTCAACTGCTTGGAAAGCTTTGGGTTCCCCTCAGCTTGTGCCTATTACGCAAAATCTGAAAGCTTTTAACAGAACCATTAGTGAACCTTTAGGGATCCTTCCTAAGTTTTCTATTACCTTGGAAGTAAAACTGTCTGTATTGATCTTATGGTAGTTCAAGGTCCCTTGGATTTCAAGTTACTCCTTGGGCGAGACTATGTTTATGCAATGAAAGCTGTCGTATCGACACTCTTTCGCATGATGTCTTTCCCTCACAATGGAAATATTGTGACTGTAGACCAACTTTCCTTCCCTAGTCTTGTTTCAACTACCAATAACATGAAACCCCTAAATGTTCCTGATTCTAAAGTGGTATCTACCCCGCCACGGGTTAATTATGTGGCAACTGGTCCCATGTTTTCAGTTACCGATGTAAGTGAGCCTCTCACTATTTGCTCATCTTCCTTTGATTTAGATCCGGTAATTGACATGGAAAACTCTATGGGATTACTTGAACACGATGTTCTTATCCCTTTTGAGTCCCTTGACATGTGTTCCTTCCAAAGAACTATTCTTCCTTCTGATGAAGACCTTTTGGAAGCCATGATCAAGGTGTGTCCATTGACATGTCTTTCTTCCTTTTGGAAGCCATGATCAAGGTGTGTCCATTGACATGTCTTTCTTCCAGTTGGAAGCCATGATCAACAAGTATGAGGACATTTCTTTTCCTGTGTCAACCTCGTTAAAAAATGAATCAGTTGGTTCGAGGAAATTTCCTTTTACTGTGTCGACCTCGTTAAAAAATGAATCAGTGAGTGCGAGGATAGTTCCTGTTACTGAGTCAACCTCGTTAAACAATGAATCAGGTATGAGGATAGTTATTTTCTTGTGTCAACCTCTTTAAAAAATGAAACAACTCCCTTTTCAAGTTAAAATCTTGAAAGTAAACCTTCATTCCATCCACCTGGTTGAATGTAATGAAGCTTGGGGGGCATGTACCTCGCTTTGCATCATTATGCTGGGGGCATGCGAACTTCTAGAGAATAGTTCCTTGTCTTGTGTCAAGCTCGTTAAAAAATGAAACAAGGAGTCTTGAGCATAGTTCCTTGTCTTGTGTCAAGCTCGTTAAAAAATGAAACGAGGAGTCTTGAGCATAGTTCCTTGTCTTGTGTCAAGCTCTTTAAAAAATGAAACAAGGGTAGGTTATATAGGTAGATTGTAGAGAGTAGAAGCGAGGATAGTTCGTTCCTGTCTCAACCTCGTTAAAAAATGAAATTGGATGTTTAGAGGATAGTTCCTGTTACTGAGTCAACCTCATTAAAAAATGAATCAGGTAGATTTTAGGATATATAGGTAGATTTTAGAAAGTAGTCATGAGCATAGTTCCTTATCTTGTGTCAAGCTCGTTTAAAAAATGAAAAAAGGATTTTGAGGATAATTCTTTTCCTGTGTCAACCTCACTAAAAAATGAAACAACTCCCACGAGTCTTTCCAAGATTTTGAAAGTAAACCTTCATTTCATCCACCTAGTTGAATGCAATGAAGCTTGGGGGGCATGTAACTTGATTTGCGTCATTATGTTGGGGGCATGAGAACTTATAACAAGCATAGTTTTTGTTTCAAGCTTGCGTAAACATGAAACCGAATCCGAGCATAGTTATTTTCCTGTGTCAAGCTCGTTAAAAATGAAACAAATCCTCCTCTAATTGAGTCGAGAGTTTGACTAGATCTCATAAATGTTAATTTGTATATTTAGGTTAGTTATTTCAGTTTTTTGCATAATTTTCTTACAGTCTTAGGTCGAGTCTTTCAAATGATATCGTAACTGAACCTTCATTCCATCCAGCTAATAATTACCAGCAGTGTACTTAGTTGAATGAAATGAAGCTGGGGGGCATGCACTCTAGCAATTATGCTTAAGGGGCATCAAGCACAGTTTTCTCTCTGTTTCAAGCTTGTGTAAAAATGAAACTACTTTGAAGCATAGTTTTTCTCTGTTTCAAGCTTTTGTAAAAATGAAACCTATTTCGAGTCAATTTCAGTTATTTTCAAGACTTGTTAAACTCATGAAAATCCTGAGATTATTTTGTTATCTTTCATTCTCGTAAAACAAATGAAAATGCTGAGTTCTTTCCGTCTTTTCCTGCTCGTAAATTAAATTGAAAGTCGGCCATATGAGTACATTTTTATCATTTTTTCAAACTCATTAAAACTTACGAAAAAGTGAAAACCATGAGTACATTTTTATCATTTTTTCGAACTCTTTAAAACTTACGAAAAATTGAAACCTTAGAGTCACCTTTAAGCTCTTTTCTGACTCCTAAAACATGAAAATATCGCTGAGTTTTTCTTTTAAACTCGTTAAAACAGAATTAAAAGACGGTCCTCTTACAGCCCTTTTCTGACCGTAAAAACATGAAAAGATTGCTGGATTTTTGTCGTTTCAAATTCGATATTGGTTATAAAACGACGTGTCATTGATCGCTTTTTTACTTTTTCGGGTCAAAGGCACTAAAATGAAAAGTAATCCTTGGTCGTAAAAGATCATGCGGTTCTCTCAAGTATTATTTTATACTTTTTCGGGCTTGGGAGAAACAAATTTACGAAAAAGGTCAACCCTAGAGTCTTCTTAAGTTTTATAGACTCTCTAAAATTGAAAAACGCCGAGTTTCTCCTATACTGGACTCGTTAAAATTTCACAGTAAAGGACCTGTTCGATTACAAATAGGAACGGACCACTCCTTCTTAGGGTTCGAATCTAAACTAATTTGGACTCATCCGAAGGATGAGCTTATAATCAAGCAAATGTTATCCTTCTCAAGCTTGTAAAAAATAAAGAGGTACTTGCCAGAAATGGTGGGGGAACAGAGAGGAAAATGAGCCTATTTGTTATACTTTGTCTCGGAAAAACCTTATCACCACTCTTGAACACGACACTTTTCATTCACCTGGGTTGGGAAATCCTTTGCCTAATAGTTGATCAAACCACATTGAAAGTCTTCAGCCGGTTTCCGGGTATTAACTTTGGGACAATTGTCACCAAACCATCTGTAGTGTCGTTATGTGTTCAAGAGGAGTCTTGCAAATAAACCATTCATCTGCAAAATATCTGTCATCCATCTTGACCATCCCTGTGTCAGTCCTTACAGCTACATTTCTTCGACTTTATCTATGATTTCGTGTTGTGGGCTTCCCTGCAACGGATCGCTTTCTATCGACATCAGCACATTATCTAGAAAGATGATCTAGGAATCATCAGTACCTTGAAATCTGCATGCCTCAATGGCAGGTTTCTCGCCTTTGACGACAGGTTACATCTATGACTAATTATAAACAGATGGTTGCGTCCATACTGTGTCTACATGTGTCTATGATTATGATGTATTGTGGAATCATTCCTATATCAGAGCAGTAGTTAGTTTGTTAATTAAGTTTTTGATCTGAGTATGGGAATGCCTACCTCAGCGATGATATGATCTCATATATGTATTTTGTGTTGAATATTTGCAGGTTCCGACTGGGCTCTCCACAAGATAATCCTCGAAATGATAAAGTGCTTCACCTTTCCTAGATGATATAAAACCCTAATCTACTACAGACTTCGCACTTTAGGGGGCAATCTGTTACACTAAAATTTGTCACCATGACTATTTGCAGTCAGTATGGCTCCATCAAAAGCCATACTGTCCTCCTTGGTAAGTCTTATACCTATGCTCCTCATGTCAAACTCCAAAAAAGAGAGAAAGCCTTTAAAAATCAATACAACTCTGGTTCCGCACTTTCTCTTACTCTTACCTGCGTGTACGCACCTCAAGTACATAATACCTGCGTACTTGTACGCTCTGTCTATAAAGGGGTGGGTGCGTACTCCTGTAAAAGTCAAAAGGCGCAAGTTTTACTTCAAAAAACTTACTTGCGGTCGATTCTAGAGCATTCCAGAAAATGGTTTGACGTGTATTGAGCACCTCCAAATGGTTCATGCATCCCAATGAAAGAGGAACTTATCCCATGAAGAGGGGAGCTATCCCTTTGAAAGAGGGGCTTATCCCATTGATGGTGGACCTGTTTAACTTCCTCCAAAGCATTATAAATACAGGCATTGGGCCAGAGGGAGGGGAGGTTGAAAGCTGAACATTCCTAAGGGTAGATGCTGCTGAAATTAGGACTCCCTTATAGAGCTTGAGAGGAGAGATTCCAATCCTTTCTTAGCTTCATTTGGAAGTGGGTGAGCTGATCAAAGTAGAGGAGAACTCTTGCTGGACCCTGGGAGGGACCTACACAACACCAAGGCACTGGTTGTAATGGTTTCTTTTGTTTCCAATTAATACAATTAAGTTCATTTTTCTCAACAAGTTGTTATATATAATTTGTTTCATAAACTCCTTGGTCTTTATGATGAATATGTTTTATTATATGAGTTATTCAGGTGATATGTAATCGTTTGCTTGTTAGTGAACGCAGGCTTCAAGGAGAAGGATCTCATCTGGATCGAAGAGGCTTGGCTGCTACAAACAGCGTTGGACTAGAGGTAAGCCTTAAACACCTGGTTGCTTTTATTTTAAATGCATATTTAGGGAAAGATAGTGCTTGATTGTTTTGTTTGTCACTAGAAAAGCCTTGCTTTCTAGGGAGGTCGGTTTTGTCCGCAAAATTGACTCTTTCCGCATGACAGCAGGCTGCTTTCCCTTCTTGTCTTTCATGGTTTCCTTGGTTGGGATTGGCTTCGGTCTCGATGTTCTCGGAGATTTAGGGACCTTCGACAATACTTCGGCCACTTTCGAGGCAGCGACTTTGGCCCCCATATCAATTTCCTGCACATTCTTCTCGGCTACCATTCCTTCAGTGTCCATAACTTTTGCACGGGTCGACATGATGCTATTCACTAGTGCTTGTGTCTCCTTTGAAAATTGTTCAAAAGTTGGACACACTACCAAATCTTGGAAGAATTCATAGTTCATGCGCACCTGAGAGTGCAACAACTCAATTCTCAAAATGCCAAGTGTTTTTCTCTTGACAGAAACTTGTAATTTATAGGGAATTTTGAATTCAAATCCAACCGTTCCCCCCCAAAATAGGTTCGTTAATGTCGGATTAGCGGCAGATTTTCAAGGATCTAAGCCATAAATTTTGTCTTAAATGCCAGTCGCCCGCTCCATTTGGCCTCACTTCTGTCATATTTTCATGAATAGTGACTTCAACGGTCACTTTCCGACTGACCTGCGCGATTTCTCCCTTAGTAGCACAGCTTCCTCCGCGTTGTCGCAAACCTAATGACATTTCCTCGCTTCGTACCATCTTCCAATTGCGCAACTCCCCAACCTAGGCAGTGTAGTTTATAGTCTCGCGCCTCCTTTTAGTTGCCTAGAGCGCTAAGACTATGCTACTTCCATTTAGTCACATGGTTGGACCGCCGATGTATGGATTCAAGCGACTGCCATTCACCTTTCCTGGGAAGGGTTCTCCATTTAATTTGACCATTTGTACTGCTCCTCCGTCAGTAATCTCCTTAATAACATAAAGCCCTAACCAGTGCATCTTAAATTTCCTTGGAAATTTATCAAACTTACTATCATATAACAAAACCAGGTCATTTACCTTAAACATGTGCAGCTTGATGTGTCGATCATGCCATGCCTTTTTGCGCTGCTTTTGGACCTACTGGTGAAATCTAGCCAAAAATCTTTCTTCTTCAAGCTCATCTACCTACGCGAGCCTCTCCTCCAGGGCTCTACGATCCTTCATACCTGTTAGCATTGCTATGCGCAGACAAGGCACGATGTATTCCATAGGCATTACAGATTCCACACCATAGATAAGCCTAAAAGGGTTTTCCCATTCAACTTCTTGCATGTCATTCGATAAGCCCACAGTATTGCAGATATGCGTAGGTCCCAATCACTTTGCTAAGCATTGCAAACCTTGGTCAACATTTTTTCGAGCACTTTCTTGAATTCCTCCACTGTCCCATTAGTATGTGGGTGATAAGGTGTGTTGATCGTCTCATTCAAGAAGTGCATACCACAATCACTCATCACGATCTTCAGACATCCAAATCACGTCAATACATGCTCAAATAGGAACTTCGCGGCAGTCACGCCTGTGTAATCCTTCACCGGCTACACTTCTACCCAATGAGTCAAACACTCCATCGCAGTGATAATGTACCTTACTCTTATCTTCCCTTGTGGTTGAATGGGTCCTACAAAATCTATCGCCCACTTCTCGAAGGGTTGGAATGTCATTTGTGGATTAAAAGGCATTTCATCCCTCTGCGATGGCCTTCCCGTTCTTTGACATACATCACACGCCTTACAATATGCTTTTGAATCCTGATGAAGGGTTAGCCGCCATAACCCTGCGCGTAGAATCATCTACGCGGTTTGTCTCCGTGCATAACGTCCTCCCACGGCACCCCCATGAGAATCCATGAGGATGCTGCTTCTTTCAAACTCAGGTACATACTATCGCAATATCTCATCAGTCCCTATTTTGTACAGATGCCCAGCAATGACAGAGAAATCTGCCGCGCACACCACTAATTCCTTGTTTTGTTGGACAGTGTATCCTTCTAGTGTAGTTCTTGTTGTTAGGAAGTGTATTATATCCTCAAAGTGACCATCCGTGATACGCACTACAAATAGTTGTGCGTCAGGCAATCCTTCTTCCAAGTTAATAGGTTCCTCCCCTATTTCGAAGCGCGATAGATGATTTGGTCTCACGTTCAATCGTCCAAGCTTCACAACAACTTCAAAATCATACTCCTGGAACAATAAGAGCCATCTACAGATTCTCCCCCCCAACATAGGCTTATTGACCAGGTACTTCAGTGCAGAGTGATCCGTATACATCTTAAAATGGCCTCCTAGAAAGTAGTGTCGATACTTCTAGAGCACATACACCATATCTAGCACCTCGCGCTCAGTAGTGGAATAGTTCTTCTCTGCTTTGGATAATCTGTGGCTTGCGAATGCGATAGGATGGTCCAAGCCTTCCTCGCCAGCCTGTGTTTGTACTGCACCCACCGATATACATAACACTTCGACATGGACATGAAACTATTTCTTCCAGTCTAGGAAGACTAAAATTGTCATAGTAACCATCTTTCGTTTCAATATATCCAACTTCTTCTTACAGTCATTGTTCCAGTAGAACGTGACATCCTTCTTCAAAAATTTCTCCATAGGCGCAGTGATCTGGGCATAGATTTTGATAAAATTTTTGTAATATCCCATATGTCCCAAAGTAGCACGCAGCTGTTTCACACTCCTGGGCACTTCCAAGTTCAGTATCATCGCAATGTTCATGGGGTCTACCATAAGTCCTTGTTTGCAAACCACATGCCCTAATAGTTTTCCAAAAGTAACGTAAAACAAACACTTCTTGAGATTGAGTGCGATTTGGTATCTTCAACAGGTTTCTAGCATCAGGTGCAATCTTGCTACATGGTGCCTAACTAGCCCAAACACAGTCGATTCATCAAAATATACCTCCAGGAACTTATGAATAAATTCCTTGAATGCCACAACAACCACGCGCGAAAATATTGCAAGCACATTCTTCAATCTAAATGGCATTACAGTGTACTGAAAACAACCCCACTCAGTTGTGAAGGTTGTCTTGCTCCTATCCTCTGGTGTGATTTTGATTTGCTGGTACCGAGAGAACCCATCAGGGAAGGAATATGCTTCCTAACCACCTACATTGTCCAACACTTCATCAGTGAATGGATATGCGTGGATCATGCACACAAGTGTCATTCAGTTTTCTGAGATCCACGCATATCCTTATCTCATCCTTCTGCTTCTTCTCTTGCACCACCATTGGGCTTACCCAATCAGATTCTTCCACATGCTCAATGATGCCTACCATGAGCATCTTGTCTAGCTCTAAGCAGACCTTCTCCTTATATTTTGGATTGAGATGATAAGGCCTTTGCTTAACTAGCTTCGCGTCAGGCTTTAACGTGATCTTCATCATTCCTAGGTCCCCGATTATTCCTATCATATCCATGAACTTGGTAGGGAATAAGTCCTGGTATTCATAGAGAAATTCAGTGACCTTATCCACCGTCGAGTCATCCCAGTAGTCTCCAATCTTCGAGAATTTGGGTTCTTCCTCCGTACCATTGTTCACTTGTTTTGTTTTCAACGGCACGGTTATATCAGGGTTCTCAGTCTGCGGTCCTTGAACCTCGCGGTGACCTTCTATTTCTGAAATGTTAATCTTCTGCAGATCCTCGTCCTCTGCTTCAGCAGTTATATTCTAACATTCCAGTGCACGACTCAACTGAGTAGCCCATTCAGGCTGAGTCAGGTCTAAAGGATCCTGCGGTATCCTAAATATTGTTGCTTTTACTTCTTGTAGCACTTCATCAATACTGTCAAATCCGTCCTCAAAACTGAATTTCATCATGAATCCTTCACGCAGGATATCCCATTTGCCTATCCCATGGCGGAGCTCTATTTCTATATACCAATTCATTGGGATAATAGCTAGGGTATGACAGAACAGGTGCACCCACTCAGGTTAGGGCTTTTCTCCATAAGCCTGGGTCCATTTCGCCATATGCACACGCAGATCATTCTGCCCATCATACTTGTTT
Source organism: Pinus tabuliformis (assembly GCA_031772625.1). NCBI lineage: Eukaryota > Viridiplantae > Streptophyta > Pinopsida > Pinales > Pinaceae > Pinus > Pinus tabuliformis. The sequence continues at coordinate 1,145,039,246 of CM062813.1, read as the reverse complement.
TTCAGTCGCATATTAGGCTTCCAAATCGTGTTCTCATCGTCCTCCTACATTCATGCCAGTCATCAAAGCTTCCCTTGTGCATACCCCACCATCTTGTGGGTGTAGTGCGTAGTGCCCAGTCCATGGCCTGGAAGCACTGATTTTCGAGTACCTCCCTTTCAAATGCATCCAAAAAGATATCTACCTCATTCAGGCCATCATAAGTAGGAATATTTCTTACCTTTGACGACACACAGTGTAGTGATTGGGTCATCATGTTTCAATTCAGTGTAGTTACTTCATGTAACCGATTCTGCCAACGTTCTATTTGTTCGTTGGAGTCAGAAGTGCAGGAACTCTCAGAATCCCATGTAATTCGTCCATCCGTGGTGGGATTCACCCAATCTTGGTCTTATGTTGTTATCTTATAGATACATTCTAATTCGCCATCACTCTCATAATCACAGACAGGTTCAGTATAGCATGATCCTTTAGCAGAGTCGAGGGGTACTATTATGCGTAGTGATTTCTTCTCAAAGATCATCTTTCGCTTCTTCAAATTGATTACCCCATTCATATCAATAGCCCAGTTAATTCCCAGGAGTGCAGATAGGGATTGTTGTCATCCACTATCTCTACTACTTCAAAATCATCTAGCACTCTCTCTCCCTGAACATCGTCAGTCACCCCCTGCAGCCGCCCCATGGGGATGATCTTCTACTGATTCGCCATCCTTAGCTAAATCGAAGACCATTGCAGTGTAGGTCTCCCCATTCACTCCCAAGTCTGCTTTGGTAGGAGGTTCGCATCTGACCCCAGGTCCAAAATAACTTGATCCATTTCATACTCTCCTATCTGCACAGTCAGTCTCATCTCTTGTCCCATTCTTGTTTTATGTTTGCCAATTTTTCGTACTACACGCGGCTCACCTGGCACAGTGCCAGTGCATATATTAATGAGTTCTTATAATATTTTTACAGCCTTACTGTCGTACAATAACTTCATATAGGTTTCCAGGAAAGTTATGAGCATAGAGGGGTCCATCTCCTGCTCAAGCGTATCCTTGCTTCCTGAGGTGGAGGCCTCAGCGAAGCTCTTCTTAGCTTCCATGAAGGTTTCATGTGCGTGCTCCAAATCGAACTCAGCCTCCTTTACTGGGGCTTAGCGAACCCATGTACTGTCTTCTGGCTATTTCCCCTTGTCATCCCCTATCGCAATTCCACTTCGGAGCAATATATTTACGTTTGGATCTTCCTCGCGCGGCCCAAACCTCATCATCTGCAGGTTCTAAGTCGGTGGAGGTGGTAGTGACCCTTTGTCACGTATCCTAACTACCATCATAGGACAGTCTTTAGTTTCATGATCAAACAGTGTGCAATACTTGCATGACGAACGCGCTAGATTAGTGCAATTATTGGCATAGTGTCTTGGTCCTCTGCAATTGTAGATTATCAATTGTCCTCATCCTCTACCAGGTCCTCCTCCACCTCGTCCTCTTCTACGCCACTCCTATGCTCTAGTTAAGGGGTTGTGTTTTGGCTTGAACCTTATAGGCAGGAGTTCTATCCATCATTAGTTCATAGCTCCTACAAGTATGCTCATCGCGCCCTACCTACCTACAAAAGTTGTAGAACAATTGTTGGGGTGTTTGTACAAACTTCTGTAGCAAGTGACAGTTATTTGTGGCATGTTTTCCAGCTATCTGACAGATAGCGCACCATAATGCAAGCCCCGCGCTAAGTCCTGCTTGAGCTTTTGGCCATAAAGGCATCGGTCCTCCTCCTGCAATATAGTTTGCAAAGACCGAGCAATGGTCTTTTTCATGACCCTGACTCTTGCATTTCAAGCACCATACCTCCTCACATACCTCTGGTCGAACCATCCTATCCTACTTCAGACTTTGCATCTCAAGGCACAAATTCTTCAGCTGCACATGGATCTGCTGAACTCCTAGATTAGGATCTTGCATCGGAGTTTCATGTAGTCTCATGGCAATCTCCAAGGCCTTGGCCTGAGTTGTTATCTTCTGTTGTGACAACGCACTCCTTAAGTGTGGTAGTAGCGAAGCCACAAACCACTCGCGATGTTGTTCATCTGTCAAATTCATGTTGGCTTCATGGATTTGTACATTTTAGCCTATGATCTAGTTCCCAAGGTATCTTGCCTAGTTGCATCACGATCTCTTTGAATCCCACAATCAACTGTGCCTCAAATTTAGGCCTACTAAATTCCCTATTCAGTGCTGCCTAGATGTCTACTACTCCAGCATTCGGGTTATCGTTAGAGTACTTAATATAGTAGGTTAGCACGTGATCTTACAGATCACTAACCAGTGTCACCTTCTTTATATGATCATCTGTAACACCTTGAGCTTACCATACAGCCCTCCCAACGAACCGGAATTGGTCCAGGTCCACATTTCCCAAGCCTTTGAACAAAGGAAACTTCACTGTATTTGCCATACTGAACTGCAAAGGAGGTGGAGGTGGTATAGGTGAAGTTAGAGGTGAGGGTGGTGAAGTCGGAGGTGGTGTGGGCAGAGGTGGTATTCACAGGAATCCTTGTCTTATTAACTGAATAGCACTTCGTGGAGAAACCTTCACTATCTCTTCTTCATCACCTCGTGGAGGTGAAATCAAGGGACTATACTTCGAAACCCTTTTTCCTTTGTTCATGTACGTTTTTTCGCTTTGCACAGTCTCTAACATCAAGGTAGTTGCATAACCCGTTTTTCACATAATAGCATTTTAATCCAGGTATTCAAATATTCTATGTACTTACCTCGCAGTCCTTTGAAAAAGCATCACTCTGCCTCGTTGTAGCTGACTGAGGTGTCGACTGTGAATTCAGTCACAATCCTCCCATGATGCGATCGAGCCAGTGATTGACAACACATGTGATCTTATCCTCCGATGCTTCCAACCTTCGCACTAGCATTGGGGTACACACAATAGGACCGTCAAGTTTCCACCTTCCTTGGCTATCTGTTAGCTTCGCGATCCACTCATATATCTCAATAGGGAAGGAGCAGAAAAAGATCTTATGGATCTCTATATACAGGTATCTATCCAACCATTGTTCCTTTGTCAGTCGCAAGTTTTTGTTCTCTTGTGCCACGAATTCGTGGATATTTCCATCCAACCAGTCTCCAATATCCTTCTTAGTTGGATTCCAATGATACAACATCACACATCTCTTATGCAGATTTTGGTCCCGGAAATGGAACCATTTGGCTTGAGGGGGCCTGACACAAGTTCAATGTTAATTAGCCAAACAAATCCCTACACTACTGGCCCTTTCGACATCAACCCACGGAGCGCGGACTGAAGTCTCATCCGAAGTAGTATGGTGGAATGCTGGAACCAAGTTTCCACACCCTAAGATGGTTGTGATGTCGTTTAATTTCTTCTATCCCTGCCTTCGCGCAAGTGGTCTCGCTCTAGGGCTTGTAAGACAAACCCTTTATTCTGGCCTTCAATACCTTCATGAAAGTATATGATCGACCTTCACGCAACCCTAACTTGTGGCTCAGGTATTTTTGCGCTGCTATGGCAGCATGCTATGCAGATTCCTCAATTATCCTAAGTGATTTTCTTATTTTGTCAAATACTTAAAGTTATCACCGCGTAATCAAATATTCATAATTGTGTTTAATTATTCAATGTAATTGCATTCATTCGCGCATCATATAAGCATAATAAAGGAAATTCATACATAATAGATCCAAACCCATCAACAGAACAAAGACACAGAAATTGCAGAATAACTCCTTTTATTAATATCTCCCAAGTGTTTACAGACTCTATCCACCCTACGCACACAGTTGCAGGGGTCCGCGCACTCAGCTACGGACTTCTACCCTAGGCCTCTGCACACTTAGTTGTAGAGCCTCTATCTACACTACAACCCAAGACTTAGACTTCTTCTTCAGAGCTATCACTCTATTACATGATCTGCCATTCTATTTTTCCATGCCTAAACTACTTAGAGCTTAGCTCTTTTTATACAATCCCATGGTCTGTGAACCATGGGTAGGTCTCTTACAGCCGACTTTACTTTACAAAACTAAGGGAGGACTACCCTTTTTGACACATAACACCTTTGCGCTCCGCGACCACAAAATGTGGAGTATTTACAATTATATTACAAAAATTGACTTAAACATGGGCTTTTAGCCCCAAAACTGCCCTTGGGGGATCCCACTCCCAACACTCTCAAATGTTTAGGAACCCCAAGTTCCTCCATTATGTGCCAAATCCTATCCCTAGAAACTGTATCAAATGATTTTCTAAAATCAACGAAGAAACAAAATACTTCTTCCTTTTTCTCCCAAAATTAATGATGTGCCTTAAAGTTATACAATGATCAACTGTGGAATGTTTAGGTCTAAAACTTGCTTGCCCTTTAGCACGCTTATCTCTTTCTTTTGCCCACTTGCTAATTTTATTTTCTAGCATGCTTCCAAATAGCTTTGCAAACAAAGGGTTTATCATGATGGTCTTATAATTGGAGGGATTATTGATGTCACTGCTCTTGAAAAGAGGTATTTCCAGACTATTTATCCAATCTATGGGGAGCCCTTGTTGTATGATGTTGTTGAAAATTTTTGTAATGTGAGGTGTAAGAATATTTGAGACCCGCTTTAGATATTCTGCTTGGAGTTCAGCTAAGTATTTTGCTTTTCCAACACCCAACTTCTTGATACCCATATCTACCTCTTACACCGTGAAGAGTTCGGTATAAGTGTTGACCAAGTGGGGAGGGTCAACCTTGGGATCCTGCTCATAGAATTGTCTTGCATAGTCAAACCATTTAGAAGTTGTAATATTATTTCTAGTTTGTATATTTCTCAGTTGGAGCTCCTTCCAAAATAATTTGGGATTATTTTTCCCAAGGAAGATTAGTTCTCCCCTCCTTGAAACCATGAAATCAGCCTTTTTCTTGCTTAATAATTGCTTGTAAGATTTGAGATTTATGTTATCCTTGTTTGACTCTTTCCACATTCTCCTTGCCTTTTTACATTCCTCGTCAAACCAAGCATAACCAGAAAGCAATTTGTTTCAAACTTCTTAATTTTTTTTCTCTTTTACACTCTGCAAGTGCGCATTGAATTAAATGTGTTAATTCATGACTATGAAGGTTTTTAATTGTGATATTCTCCTTCTCAAAGAGCCTCTCTAGCATCATTTTGAAGGTATTACAATTTTCTGGATTCAAAAGAATTCTTCCCTTTGGGAGATTTTGTTGGACATGCTGATTTTTTTACTCTAATTATTTCTTTTCAATCCAATAGAAACTTAAATAAATTGGCTTATGATCTGATTTTAAGTCCCAAAGTTGATCTCCAATGAAAACTTCCTCCATTTTCTCACACAAACCATGTGAAAAAAATTCATAATCTACTACACTTGCTCCATTGTAAGTATTTCAATTGAAATTACCGGACTTTTCCCATCTAGTCAATCCATTATAAATGACTAATTCAAAGGCCCCACCTAGAGTAAGCAATTGTTCACCAAAGAGATTATAGCCCTTGTCCTCTAAAATCCTTTCCCACTAATGATTACTCTCTTCTGTAAGCCAAATAGGGTTGCAGTCTTCTTTACAGCAAAGAATGCTAACTTGCTCACTCGCAGTCCTAGCATTGAAACCACCCATTATAATCACTTCACCTAGCTAAGAATATGTTGCAATATCTTCTTTTAAGGATAAAAATGGATCTTTGTGGTCAAGCCCTCTACCTTTATAAATTTATGAAAATTGCGGTGCAAAATAACATCCCATAATTCTGATGTGGTTTCCATTTTCTGATATTTTAAACCAAATGAATTGTTTATTTGAGTCTTCTTTTTCTAACTGGATGAGATGACCCTCTTTCTCCCTCACTAAAACCATGATATGCCTGTGCCCTTTGTCATTCCTTGTTGCCTTGTTCCACACTGCCATCTTCCAATATCCTTCAAACAGAGGTGTCTTGCACCCTTCATGCTCATGTGTTTCTATGAGGAAAGTTATGTGTCTATCTTCCGTAATAGGCCCTAACCCAGGTCCTCATCTCCATGGGTAACCTTTGCAATTCCAACAAACTAATCTTAAGGGAACCTAGGTATGAATTGATTGCTATTTATTTTTGCATGCAAGACTCACATTTGAGTCTTTGTCCCTGCTTTCCCATATTGGCCTTACTTCCTGATTTCCTATTGAAGAGTTTGTTGACTCTTATTTATTACCATCTTACTGCTATGTTTTGGAAGGAGGTCCAAATCATGCTATCACAGTTTTACCTTTATAAATCCATGCTCTCTTTCCTTCATATCTTGCTTCCCTAACCTTTAACATTTCCTCCCTCCTTTCCTCTTGTTGTCTTACAGTTAAATATTCTTCTAGAAAAAAGGGAGAACCCATCAAGAGATACTTCTTCTTAGGATACATTTATCACGCAATCTAGGCATGATCACTTTTATGGGCCGAGCTCTCTCACTGTTAAACTTACCCACCCTCCATGCTTGGCATAGTTGTCCTTTCCATAGCAACTTGTCTTTCAAGAAGTCTATTGCAAGGTCAAGAGTACATTCATTTTTCACATAGTCTTTCACCCCTTTAATAATTATGTTTTATGCTCTATTTTGTCTTTCCTTGCTTTCTCTATCTTGCATGTTGTCAACTTGAATGTTTGTTTCTCCTTCCTTATTAGCCGAATTGCTAATAACTTGAGCCCAAGTTTTGGAAACTTTGGTGGAATCTCCTTTCCTTTCTTCTCTTGTTTTATCTTCATGGTTTTCTATTTGGGCAATCGTTTTCCCTTTATCGTAGGATGTGTTACATGGCATTTTGTCACTGTCCTTGTACTCGCCGTTCGTTGATACTGGAGGACCTCTACGATGAACCCTACATGCTTAATCTTCATGAAGAAACTCCCATTGTGTCCCTCTTCATGAGCAGAACAATTCCCTTTTGCACTATCTCCCCAAAATCTTTTGTTTTTCCCAGTTTACAAGACCGATGCTAATGGCCCTTGTCCCCCTCGCGCCGATATGCATAGATTAACATTGTCCCTAGTGCTGACCGGAGCAACTAAGCTTTGTTCCAGTCACACCGGTCCTCTTATGGAAAGTTTTTTAAATAAAGAGCCAAAGCTCCCAACTCTAGAAGCTTCGTAACAGAAGTCTGGTAAATGGTTTGGCCAGATGGGGTCGAGGATGTCAGTTTGGGATCCTTTCCCCTATATGATGGAACTACCTCAAGGGATAAGACCTTATCCCATGATAAGAGGATCCATCTCTCATCCATTCATCCTATATAAACCTCCCTTTTTCCCAAGCACAAGCTAGTGTTAATGTTGGTGTGCTAGTGCTAATTAAGTTTGGAGTAAACAGCAAGCTATTCATAGTTGTAGCTCTCTAGTTGTGTGAGGGAGAAGTGTGATTTGGTTTGGAGTGAATCCTAAAGGGAAGAGCCTTAAAACTATTGTTGAGGCCCTCATGGAATGTTAGCAGAAGTCTGTGGGAACCTGGTCTTGTCATAAGAGAATGGCGACGTCAATACAATGGTTGTAATCTCTTCTTGATTCAATATATATGCAACTATTGATTGATTTCCTACATGATTTGTCATCTTACATGTTCATGGCTTAATGTTTCTTGACTTGTTAAGTAGGTTGAATTACAATTTGTCTATTATCATGGTTGTTGTTTGTTGTTGTTTACTTGTTTCAGGTGTTTGAAGAAGGAAGCGAGAGATAGCTGGAGCGAGAAAGCAAGGACATCATCAAACGGGATAAGCGTACTAAGAGGTAGGCCCTCTTAATTGGTTCTAACCTAAGGAAATATTCCATAGAATGTATCAGTTGTGGCTAGACCCATTATCAGGCTAGAGGAATTTGTTTGTGTCCGCACTTATAATTTTACTTCACCACAAATTGGTGACCATACTGGGGAACCAATCCTTCTGTTTATTTGTTTGAGATTTCATGATTTTGTGTGAACTTTTCTAGTTCCACTTTTTCCCTTTGGTTCTATTTTTTTCCTTTGCTCACTGGTCTAAGTTTTAAATTCATAGTAGCAAATCTGGTCCCAGCTTTAATTTTTTTTTCTTGTCTTCCTCACTCAGCATGCTTAATTCATTGACAATCACACCAATCAACGCGATATGCTGAGAAACAGTTGCTCCGGCCCCCTTCTGGTGCTTGTTGTCAGCTAGGATGTCCCACCGATGCCTGTAAGTGAAGATTAGGATTTGCCCCAAATCTTGGCCAGTATGTTTTTCTCTTATGATTTCGACCCTGTGAGCCTTTTACACCATCTTCTCCCTCACTAGAAAGCTTCATTTAGCTTAGTTTGTGTGCTTTCTTGGTTTAACCCACCCTCTGATGTGTTAAGTCTGGATCTGTGTGAAGTTCTTTTTTATTTTTTCTTTGAATCCCTTGATCAGCACTATTTTTGGCCAAACAGTCACGCCGATCAGGCCTATCAGTGTTTTAGCGTGAAAGCCATGTCGGTCGTGCCGATCAGAGCTACTTTTGGCCCAAAAGTTGCTCTGGTCTCTAAGTTAAGATAACAATCAGAATTTCTCCCATTCTAGTGCTAGTGTGTCTTGACCCTTGGACTCTCTTCTTCCTCCTAGAAGTGACTAGGATGCTTTGTTTGCTTCATTTTCAATTGAATGAGTGAAAGAGACTCATTTGTTCTCTTATTTCGAGTGTCTCTTTTCTCTTTCCAAGCATAGATTACATTTCTTGGTTTCTTAATTGAAGCATTTATGTCTTTGGTTTGTTTGATTCAGGGAAGAAGTTGCTTTTAGTTTCACTTATCATGCTTTGGGTTTGATCGATGCTCGTTTGTTCGGAATTGGGAAAATTTTCATTAAAGTGCTTTATGTGAAATATTCATTTTGCATTTTATGAAAAGAAGAACATCATTCTAGTTAAGAGAAAATATTTTATTAGTAGTGTTATTAAGAAGCTAGAATTACATCATCATAGGCATGGAAATGAAATGAAACTTATTTTGTTGTTAAGGGAAGATTAAGTGCATTTAGGACATATCTTAGTGAAATATTTCATTCTTTGATTGTTTCATTGATTGTGTGCTCTCTATCCCTCAATTAGTGTTGGTATTCATCAAAGACAAAGATCTCTTTTCTCATATAGCTGCATGTAGTAGTTTTCGAGATGAAAACAGTAAGGCCTTGAAATTGAAACCTAATTCAAAATCAACCGTTAAAATTTATTAAATTAACCTAAAGAAGCATTGAAACTTAATGCTCACATTTAGTGGTCTAGGCTAGAGACATGTTCTGGCATCTTTAAACCTAGCAGTTTTCATTCACTTCGGCATTAGACAACGCTAGTATAGACTTGTGCTCCCCATACCGTCGTGTATATAAAGGGAGACCCCACTAGGTTGCAATCCTTTATCCATAGGAAGCTGATTCTACCACCTTGTAAATGTGATACACCGAACACAACATTCGGGGAGATTGCCTGCCCGTACTTCTCAGTTCGCCGGGAGGTATTCTGCAGTTCACAGTTACCTGGTAATCCCTTTTACCTAGATCATCCTGAGTAGTCATTTCATATTTTTGACTCTTTAAACTTAAAATATCATTCGAGCACTTGTCCTTTCGAGTTCGTTAATTCTGAAAGTGACTAAAGTCACCTTTCATCCTTTTCTCGACTCTTAAAATATGAAAAGGCAAAGTTCTATTTTAGTGTCTTAAAATTAATTTCCCACGAAATATTCCTAGTTAAAATTATCTTCCTTAGTGATTCTTTAGAGTCGATTCCAATGGAAACATTTCCAGAGTCTACCAGTCAAGCATTCCCCTTGGATGGGAATCCTGGTCCTTTTCCTTCTTTTGGAAATGTTGATGCTCCCTATAGGACAATGTTGTCCCTCCCTGGGTTAACCATTGGTCTACCTGTATGGTTGTTTTCGACCTCAATGATCCTGAGCATCCCAACTCATGTGCAAATGTCTCCTTCATTTGAATCCCATCACGTTGATTCTAAAGTTGACCTCTCACATTCTTCCCCTATTTCTTCACCTTCCTCTTCTACTTCACCTGGTGAAAGTTTCAAATCCAGTAACCAGGAGGCTAAGAAGACGAAGAAGAAGAATTCAGATAAACGAGAGGCCAACTGTGCAGCTATTGCTCTAAATGCACTTCCCATTGAAAAACCTTATGATCCTCTGTGAAAGGTCAAATTCCCTTGCAAGTTGTTTAAGGGTGACCATCTCCTTAGAGATTGTCCTGGCATTCCCAGATCCTTAGAGGTATGGTCTCATAATCTAGATCGATCATCCCCATCGACCTCTGGAGATCATGCCGATGCTACACCCTCGGCTAGTGATGGTAAGAAGAAGGGAAAAGTTAGATTCCCCTGTAAGTTATGTGAAGGCGAGCATCTTCTTCACCTTTTTCCTCTCATGGATAAAGCTTCCAAAGTTTTAGAAAACATTGTAGCCCCTCAACCCCAACTTCCTGTTGGTTATCAGAGGCTTTCTTCTGACCCTCTCCTAGTTAGTAAAGAGATTGACTTGAATTCATCTCTTTCCAGTCCTGCTCTTCTTGAGTGTGACTCTCTTGTGTCTATTCTCGACCAACCATTGGTCAGAAAGAGTGTCGACTTGGCTCCACCTCTAGTTACTCACTCCATTCCGGAAGAGAGTGGTGATCGTACTACTCATGTTCTTCTCATCTCCTCAGATTCTCATGAATCAAAGAGTGACCCTCCCATCCCGGTTGGTTAGGAGAGTCCTTCTTCTATTCCTGCAGAGCATGGGGGCAATCATATGATACCCCCACCAAGTAGTTTTGTCGTCTCTTTCGATTGGAGTCCATTGACTGCTTTCCTCCTTCCATCTTATATGCCTTTCTAGATTATAGTACAAGCCTATAACATGGTATTATGTGGCATTACATTAGATGAAGGCTCGTCTATTAGCATCATGTCTTCTACTACTTGGCAAGCTTTGGGATCCCCACAGCTTGTGCCTGTCACTCAAAATCTGTTGGCTTTCAACAGAGGAACCAGTCAACCCTTGGGGGTCCTTTTGAAGTTCCTTATTACTTTGGGAGGAAAGACTGTCTATATAGACGTGATGGTAGTCCAAGGTCCCTTAGATTTTAATCTTCTCCTTGGATGCGACTATGTTTATGTCATGGGAGCTCTTGTTTCTTCACTTTTCCGTGTGGTTTGTTTTTCGCACGAAGGGATAATTGTGACTATTGATCAACCGACATTCATTGGTCACCAGGTGCTTCCTTTGCAACTATCGTCCCCTATCGGCTCTTATTTTCAAGTAGTACCTTCCCTGCTGTTATCACTGATAATTCTGTTGCCAAAAATTTGTTGCCTAGCTTAAAGACAGGGTGTTTTCGCAGCACATAAATCCGTTAGCAGTTTCGCAACGCCATCTGTTTTAGTGATTTCGTAGCGAAAACACTGACCTTGCACTGGCTGCGCTGCGAAATTGGGAAATGACGGATATTTAAAGTGAATTGATGGAAACACTGCAGGAAACGAGGTTCTCATGATCACCAACGAAGTTCCATCAAAACTCTATTTCATACTCAAGTCTCAAAACCGTGGTCCTTTTTGAAATCAATGCTTGATCAGAATCGGTTATGAGAAGGCTTCTGTTCGTTGACTTATTCCAAGTTATCATTACCTTGTGTCAGTTGAAGGATTTTACGAGTGGAAAAAGGATGGAGCGAAGAAGCAATCATTCTATATACATTTTCAAGATAAATGAACAAAGGATTTCCACTGTTAATGACATGTTCGCGTACAGAGAAGGATTTTAATGAATGTTTGACTCAGTAAAAGGAATCTGGGCTGCAGTTTGATGGTATAGTCTATGTTTTATCATCTCGTTCAGCACAAGAGGAGTTGATTGAAAGATGTTTTTCATTTTGCAATGGGAAACTCAATATGTTGATTAATAATCTCGGTATAAATATGAGGATTTCTCATTTCTTATGTCTACCAACGTTGAATCAGCTTATCATATGTCTCAGCTGTCACATCCTCTACTAAAAGCATTAAAAAGGGGAAGCATTGTTTTCATTTCATCGGTTGTTGGTGTTGTAGCTATTTTCTGGTACCATGTATGCGGCCAGCAAAGGAGTAATGAGCCAACTCACAAAAAGTCTTGCATGTGCGTGGACAAGTGACAACATACGTGTTAACTGTATGGCACCATGGCATACCAAGACATCACTCTTGGAGAAGCTCTTGGAAGACAAAGAGTTTGTGTTACTTGATCGTATTCCTTTAAAGCGTTTTGCTGAACCTTATGAAGTTTTATCCCTCGTAGCTTTTCTTTGCCTACCTGTAGTTCTTTATGACACATGGCCTCTACAACAGCGCGCTGGATTTTGGGATTATGTTCGTGGAATTGCTGGGTGTTATAGATCATTCCGTTCATGCGCAAATGGAGGAAGACAAATTTGAACCATCGACACAAGATATCTCAACTCTTTCTTTTTCGCCTCTGATTTGCGTTGTTGGGACTGTTTTGCCGGAATTTATCAAGCGGGGACAAAGGCATGATGGATATACAGAAAAGAAGAATGCGGCTTCTGCTGTTCATGGCAGGCATCGTAATTCTTAGCATGACAACTGAAAATTGCAGGCAGCTCATGGGAGAAGAAACTTCTTCAAAGAGTGGAAAGTTTTCATGGATTAATCGCTTTGACATAGGCTCTGGAATTTTTTTTGTCATGCAAGCGAAAGCGACTAGGCACAAGCAATGAAATTAACAAGAAGTTTCGGCCCAGACAATTTGAGTATCATCCATCTGATACTAGTTTGATGGTCTTCGGGACTTTGGATGGGGAAGTGTTTGTGATCAACCATGAAAGTGGTAAAATTGTCGGACATGTTCAGTCAGTTGGAGCGAATCATAGTATTCTTGGTCTCTGTTGGTTCAACAAGGACCCTTCCAAGCTCATTGCTGGTTCTGACAATGGCACATTACGACTGCATGATGTGAACCGAATGCGCTCAACTGTTTTTTCAGATATGGTGCAGGCAGCAGCTGTAGAAACCATGCCACTTACACATATGAATAGTTTGAGAAATTAACATCTGTCCATATTAATGAAACAGATAATTATTTCCTTGCTAGTGGATATTCAAAACATGTTGTTCTGTGTGATGTGTGCAGTAGAAAACGGTTACAAGTTTTCGAGGATCTCCACCGTGAACATATAAATGTGGTCAAGCAACACTTAGCTGTGGATGGAAGGCTACATATGAGATTTGACCTTACTCCTACAGGAAATGTTCAGAACTATACTCGGTCATATTATATGAATGGAATGGCATAGTTCGCCTCTGTTTTAATTGTAAGAATAAGATTTTAGGGGTGACCTTTAGGCGAAAGGCTAACTTATCACTACTGACAAAGAACTTCAAGACATTTCAAGCATTGTAAGAAGCATGTCAGAAGACAAATGAGAGTGTAGATAATCCAGAGTAGTTATTAGCGGTGGTGTTAGTTTGCATGGGCAGAGGAAAAGAGGATGTTTCTCCAATTGCTCGTTGGCTTGCTATAGCGGTATTGGAGCAGTATGGAAACAAGCCGGAGCTCTATATGATCCACTTTAGAATGTATTAATCAGGAAGCGTTATTGTTTGAAGCTGGTCACAGGAATTTTAAATAGGATTGAAGAGAAGGCAGGGGATATTTCGGATGCAATTTTGAAGTCCGATAATAATCAAAAGTCAGTAGATGGTCAGAGTCATGTACTATTTCCTGTTAAGAGCACTAAGGAGCCAAGTTTTACTTCTCAGGCAGACAATTGTGAGTTTGGTTTGAATGAAAGGAAGACTGTGTTTTTTTTTTTTGAATCACACAGCAGTTTCGTAGCGCGCTACGAAACTGCTGTAGGTGATGATTTTAAGCGCAGAGCAGCTAGTGTGATACTGTGAGCGGGAGTTGAGGAAGAGAAACACCTGTCTATCAATACCACCTACAGCACATCAGAAACATGGCAGCATTTCATACCTGGGGTTATTAAAAGATTTGAGAACATACTGCTACACTTTCGGAGAATGTTGGGAGACAGAGACCGTTAAAATAGAGCACATCTTTTGGTCAATTAATGAGCCATCAGCGCTTTTAAGCATCCAAAGTCAGCATTCCTTGCATCCGTAGCTCAGCCATCTCAGCCTAACTGAAGGAGGACAGCTGTCAAAGATCCGAGAAGAATCAAGCATACGAGGAGAATGGAATTAGTGTTTTAGTTTGATTAGGATTGTGTGCAATTACAGTTCAGCACTTTGTAATTAATGCATTAGTTAAATAGCATGTAGGAGTAGTTAATAGGGCTTTCGAGCTCCCTCTAGAAAGGGAGGAATGTATTCCTATAAATGGATGAAATTAGGATGTAATAGGGATTAGACATTTTATACAAAAACAAAGTTATTTGGGCCAATGTAAGACTTGTTACAGTAATAGTAAAACAGTGGTTATTTCTTCTCAAGATTCTCAATGGATTATTTTGTTCAAATATGATGGTGGTGTTTTATCTTATATGTTCTTGTATAGCCTTGTTATAACATAATCACTCAGAATTCATTTCTAATGCTCTGACTTCCTGTATGTTTGGCAAGCTGTGTTTTGTGTGAAATATGTTTGAACATCTAATGCAAAGAGCCTTGACTTCCATGAAATGACTGTGTTTTTGTTTATTAAATGTGTAAGACTCCATAGCCCAATGAAGACCAATTTGATATGTGTTCAACCAGCTGTTGTTTTCATGAATGAGTGAAGAGTTAGCCATCTTTTGTTGTGATTGATTTCTATTATAAGTCTGTGAGAGAGCCCTCTCTGACTAGGAAGGCTAATTCCTAGTCTAAAGTCTGGTTGAAAGAGTTACATAAAATCTTACTTGGTTGCAGCCCTTAGTAGTGATTTTGTGATAACATTTTGGTGCGTCTGCCGGGAGCCTGAAGCTTACTCTCTCCCGAAATTTGAAGATTGGATTTCTGAAGGTAGCAGGAGTTCAAAATGATTTTCAAGGCTGCAAAACTACCTTGGCGACTCCATTGTTGAAGAATTCAAGGTTTATATATTCATGGTGATTCCACTGGAGTTATGAAGGACCCAGAAGCTGCCATTCTTTGTTCAAGGTATGCATGCATAGATTTCTCAGGAATTCATGGTTTCCCAAATCATTTTCCCAAGGATGCATATTTTCTAAGGAATGGTCCCAAATACAACGGAGAAGATTTGAGTTTAACCTTGGATCATATTTCAGATTTCTGTCATTTTGCTGAGCTTCTTAGAGTTAGACATGAGGATGTTTGCATAAGGTTATTCTATGATTCACTTCAAGGGAAATGCAAACAGTGGGTTGAATGCTTTCCTGCCAAGTCCATTAAGTCATTCCAAGACCTTTGGCTCATGTTCTTGGAGGAATGGAGAGATAGGTCAGAGGTGGAGGTAAACTCTCCTTCAGTTGAGGGTTTCAAACAATGGAATGATGATCATAGTAAAGAAGAAACAAATGAATCTTTTTCTTTGTCCTTATCCTCATATCTAAAATCCTTTGACTGCAAGTCAGAGGATAAGATGAAATTTTTTGATGAATTTGCCAAAGACATTGAGAAAGAAATTGAAGGTTTAGAAGGACAAATTCAGGCATATAATTTTCATGATCATGATCATTATTCTCAGAAATTTTCTATGGCAGAACGCAAGGAGACTATGCTGGTTCCTTTCTCTTTCACGATTGAGGAACTGAACACTGTGGTTGAAGATCAGTTTGCACAGCTGGAAAGTTTCAAGGAAGGACAAGCTGATCATGTGTTCTGGGATCCTATAGCTGATTACATGGAAGAGTTTTACTCTCCAGTGTTTCAGTTTTCCTATAAAGATCAGAGGCAGTTTCAGTGGCAGCGGTCATCACACTGTCAGATTGGCTCTGAACTCCAATGCGGTCAAAGAAGTCAAATGTCAGATAAAACAAATGATTGGCTGCATTGGAAATTTCATATTGATTGAGCAGAAGGAAATTGAAATTGTTAGGGTAGGTAGGTAGGTAAATTGCAAATAAGCTCAAGGTTGACTGAGCATTTATTTTTCAGTAGATGTAGTTTTCTTTCTCCTACAGTCATGCTGGTCAGGCAAATTTCTGTTTGTCAAATAAATTTTATAAGACACTGGAACTGCAGGTTCTTAGTGTACCACAAGGGCACACTATCCCAAGTGGAGCCACTGTTATCACTGATAATTCTGTTGCCAAAAATTTGTTGCCTAGCTTAAAGACAGGGTGTTTTCGCAGCACATAAATCCGTTAGCAGTTTCGCAGCGCCATCTGTTTTAGTGATTTCGTAGCGAAAACACTGACCTTGCACTGGCTGCGCTGCGAAATTGGGAAATGACGGATATTTAAAGTGAATTGATGGAAACACTGCAGGAAACGAGGTTCTCATGATCACCAACGAAGTTCCATCAAAACTCTGTTTCATACTCAAGTCTCAAAACCGTGGTCCTTTTTGAAATCAATGCTTGATCAGAATCGGTTATGAGAAGGCTTCTGTTCGTTGACTTATTCCAAGTTATCATTACCTTGTGTCAGTTGAAGGATTTTACGAGTGGAAAAAGGATGGAGCGAAGAAGCAATCATTCTATATACATTTTCAAGATAAATGAACAAAGGATTTCCACTGTTAATGACATGTTTGCGTACAGAGAAGGATTTTAATGAATGTTTGACTCAGTAAAAGGAATCTGGGCTGCAGTTTGATGGTATAGTCTATGTTTTATCATCTCGTTCAGCACAAGAGGAGTTGATTGAAAGATGTTTTTCATTTTGCAATGGGAAACTCAATATGTTGATTAATAATGTCGGTATAAATATGAGGATTTCTCATTTCTTATGTCTACCAACGTTGAATCAGCTTATCATATGTCTCAGCTGTCACATCCTCTACTAAAAGCATTAAAAAGGGGAAGCATTGTTTTCATTTCATCGGTTGTTGGTGTTGTAGCTATTTTCTGGTACCATGTATGCGGCCAGCAAAGGAGTAATGAGCCAACTCACAAAAAGTCTTGCATGTGCGTGGACAAGTGACAACATACGTGTTAACTGTATGGCACCATGGCGTACCAAGACATCACTCTTGGAGAAGCTCTTGGAAGACAAAGAGTTTGTGTTACTTGATCTTATTCCTTTAAAGCGTTTTGTTGAACCTTATAAAGTTTTATCCCTCGTAGCTTTTCTTTGCCCACCTGTAGTTCTTTATGACACATGGCCTCTACAACAGCGCGCTGGATTTTGGGATTATGTTCGTGGAATTGCTGGGTGTTATAGATCATTCCGTTCATGCGCAAATGGAGGAAGACAAATTTGAACCATCGACACAAGATATCTCAACTCTTTCTTTTTCGCCTCTGATTTGCGTTGTTGGGACTGTTTTGCCGGAATTTATCAAGCGGGGACAAAGGCATGATGGATATACAGAAAAGAAGAATGCGGCTTCTGCTGTTCATGGCAGGCATCGTAATTCTTAGCATGACAACTGAAAATTGCAGGCAGCTCGTGGGAGAAGAAACTTCTTCAAAGAGTGGAAAGTTTTCATGGATTAATCGCTTTGACATAGGCTCTGGAATATTTTTGTCATGCAAGCGAAAGCGACTAGGCACAAGCAATGAAATTAACAAGAAGTTTCGGCCCAGACAATTTGAGTATCATCCATCTGATACTAGTTTGATGGTCTTCGGGACTTTGGATGGGGAAGTGTTTGTGATCAACCATGAAAGTGGTAAAATTGTCGGACATGTTCAGTCAGTTGGAGCGAATCATAGTATTCTTGGTCTCTGTTGGTTCAACAAGGACCCTTCCAAGCTCATTGCTGGTTCTGACAATGGCACATTACGACTGCATGATGTGAACCGAATGCGCTCAACTGTTTTTTCAGATATGGTGCAGGCAGCAGCTGTAGAAATCATGCCACTTACACATATGAATAGTTTGAGAAATTAACATCTGTCCATATTAATGAAACAGATAATTATTTCCTTGCTAGTGGATATTCAAAACATGTTGTTCTGTGTGATGTGTGCAGTAGAAAACGGTTACAAGTTTTCGAGGATCTCCACCGTGAACATATAAATTTGGTCAAGCAACACTTAGTTGTGGATGGAAGGCTACATATGAGATTTGACCTTACTCCTACAGGAAATGTTCAGAACTATACTCGGTCATATTATATGAATGGAATGGCATAGTTCGCCTCTGTTTTAATTGTAAGAATAAGATTTTAGGGGTGACCTTTAGGCGAAAGGCTAACTTATCACTACTGACAAAGAACTTCAAGACATTTCAAGCATTGTAAGAAGCATGTCAGAAGAAAAATGAGAGTGTAGATAATCCAGAGTAGTTATTAGCGGTGGTGTTAGTTTTGCATGGGCAGAGGAAAAGAGGATGTTTCTCCAATTGCTCGTTGGCTTGCTATAGCGGTATTGGAGCAGTATGGAAACAAGCCGGAGCTCTATATGATCCACTTTAGAATGTATTAATCAGGAAGCGTTATTGTTTGAAGCTGGTCACAGGAATTTTAAATAGGATTGAAGAGAAGGCAGGGGATATTTCGGATGCAATTTTGAAGTCCGATAATAATCAAAAGTCAGTAGATGGTCAGAGTCATGTACTATTGCCTGTTAAGAGCACTGAGGAGCCAAGTTTTACTTCTCAGGCAGACAATTGTGAGTTTGGTTTGAATGAAAGGAAGACTGTGTTTTTTTTGAATCACACAGCAGTTTTGTAGCGCGCTACGAAACTGCTGTAGGTGATGATTTTAAGCGCAGAGCAGCTAGTGTGATACTGTGAGCGGGAGTTGAGGAAGAGAAACACCTGTCTATCAATACCACCTATAGCACATCAGAAACATGGTAGCATTTCATACCTAGGGTTATTAAAAGATTTGAGAACATACTGCTACACTTTCGGAGAATGTTGGGAGACAGAGACCGTTAAAATAGAGCACATCTTTTGGTCAATTAATGAGCCATCAGCGCTTTTAAGCATCCAAAGTCAGCTTTCCTTGCATCCGTAGCTCAGCCATCTCAGCCTAACTGAAGGAGGACAGCTGTCAAAGATCCAAGAAGAATCAAGCATACGAGGAGAATGGAATTAGTGTTTTAGTTTGATTAGGATTGTGTGCAATTACAGTTCAGCACTTTGTAATTAATGCATTAGTTAAATAGCATGTAGGAGTAGTTAATAGGGCTTTCGAGCTCCCTCTAGAAAGGGAGGAATGTATTCCTATAAATGGATGAAATTAGGATGTAATAGGGGTTGGACATTTTATACAAAAACAGAGTTATTTGGGCCAATGTAAGACTTGTTACAGTAATAGTAAAACAGTGGTTATTTCTTCTCAAGATTCTCAATGGATTATTTTGTTCAAATATGATGGTGGTGTTTTATCTTATATGTTCTTGTACAACCTTGTTATAACATAATCACTCAGAATTCATTTCTAATGCTCTGACTTCCTGTATGTTTGGCAAGCTGTGTTTTGTGTGAAATATGTTTGAACATCTAATGCAAAGAGCCTTGACTTCCATGAAATGACTGTGTTTTTGTTTATTAAATGTGTAAGGCTCCATAGCCCAATGAAGACCAATTTGATATGTGTTCAACCAGCTGTTGTTTTCATGAATGAGTGAAGAGTTAGCCATCTTTTGTTGTGATTGATTTCTATTATAAGTCTGTGAGAGAGCCCTCTCTGACTAGGAAGGCTAATTCCTAGTCTAAAGTCTGGTTGAAAGAGTTACATAAAATCTTACTTGGTTGCAGCCCTTAGTAGTGATTTTGTGATAACACCTGCCACAGGTCAATTATGTGGCTACCCATTCCGTCTCCACATCTGCTGATGATCACACAGATGGTATAGTACATCTTGTACTAGGGGCATTGGAACCTGATCTGTCTATAGTACTAATTGACATGTATTCATCCCAGAGTGTGTTTCTTTCGTCTAGTGAAGACCTCTTGGGAGCCATGTTTCTCGTATGGTTCATAAATAAATGTGACGAGGATAGTTCTTTTTCTGTGTCAACCTCGTTAAAAAATGAAACAACATACGAGGATAGTTATTTTTCTATGCCAACCTCGTTAAAAAATGAAACAGCAGATGAGGATAGTTCCCAGTCTTGTGTCAACCTCATTAAAAAATGAAACAGCATATGAGGATAGTTCCTGGTCTTGTGTCAACCTTGTTAAAAAATGAAACAAAGGGTATGAGCATAATTTTTTGTCTTGTGTCAAGCTCGTTAAAAAATGAAACAAGGGTCTTAAGGATAGTTCTTTTACTGTGTCAACCTCATTAAAAAATGAAACAACTCCCTTTTTCAAATCGAATCTTTGATTAAGATCTCGTAAAATCCCATTTGAGTCTTTCCTGGATCTCGAAAGTGAACCTTCATTCCATCCACCTAATTGACTAAAACGAAGCTTGGGGGGCATGTACCTCAATTGAGTCATTATGTTGGGGACATGCAAACTTATAGCAATCATAGTTTTTCGTTTCAAGCTTGTGTCAACATGAAACCGTTTCAAGAAGAGTTCCCCATGGTTCAAGCTTGTGTAAAAATGAACCCATGCCCAATTTACATCTCATGATTGCCCTTTTTTTAGCTAATTCTG
This sequence comes from Pinus tabuliformis, assembly GCA_031772625.1. Taxonomy (NCBI): domain Eukaryota; kingdom Viridiplantae; phylum Streptophyta; class Pinopsida; order Pinales; family Pinaceae; genus Pinus; species Pinus tabuliformis. The sequence goes on along the minus strand of CM062813.1, from coordinate 1,145,018,600 downwards.
CTAGATGATTCTTAGTTGTTTATCCCATCACCACCATCTCTTTGGCTGATCATATTCTTTCACTTGGTTGTTTTTCCTTTCTTGAGGAACAGCAGCGATGAGTGGTCTTGTTAGCCAGCCTCTTGACATCTTATTTTTTGGGTAGTTCCACCATTGCCAGAATCAGTTGCTACCCTTTATACAACTCATTCCTCCAGGAAGAGTCACCTTTAAGCACTTTTCTTGACTCGTAAAACTCATATGAAAATATTGCTGAGTATTTTTCCCTTTTGACTCGTAAAAGCGAATAAAATGGGGGTTCTGCTTTCAAGCTCTTTCCCGACCCTTTAAAAATGAAAAGGTATTCAAGCCCTTGTCATTTCGAAATTGTTAACGGATGCGAAGCGTTGTGCGCCCAGTATAAGTTCACCCCCTTTTTTGGGCTGGGATGCACTATTTACGAAAAAAGGTACTCCTTGACTGAAATGGTCAAGCGATTCCCTCACGTATCGTTTTCTACCTTTTCGAGCTCGAGAGACACAAATGTACGAAAAGGGACCATTTAGAGTTTTATTTTCCGTGTCTTTTTCAAACTCTCTAAACATGAAAAAGATACCGAGTCACCCCTTTGTCAGACTCGTTAAAGCATTAAACGACATTGGATTCATCGCCATGACAAACGTGAGCTTCTCCTTCCTAGGGATCATTAAACTTACTAGGTTGGATTCATCCAAAGGATGAACTTACAATGCAAGCATATGTTATCCCCTTCAAGCTTGCGATTAAAAAATAATTAGGGTACCTTCTAGAAATGGTGGGGGGGAATTTTGGAAATCTAATCGGTTATGTCGACAGCTCACTCTTGAACATGACACTTTCTGCTTTGTGTTAGGTTTGGATATCCTCCTTTGTATCATTGACTTTCCTAGGTTGGGCCATTCATTTTTGCCTTCCATTTGATCTCTGCCACGTCATCGTGACCACCGATCCTATGGATCCAAAAGTTGCCAAACTTCCAGTCGTGTCGCCGATATGTTCAAGAGTTGTCCTTCTGCAATTACATTTACCTCTGATTCTCTGTATCATCCAAAATCATTTTGCATCCTTTTGTCTCACATCGATGATGTGGGATACATTATGGCCCTCCTTCAACACGGTCACTTTCTGTCAACTTCAACTCATTATCCGGGAAGTTGACCGAGGGACTCCCTTCCAGTACCTTAGAGCTTGCATGCCCTAATGGAAATTTCTTCGCACTCGACAAGAAGTACACATCATTGGCTTTCGATTGAGTGATTTCACGGGTGTTTGACTTCAATTCCTCTATTCACATGTTGTGGATTGTGCTGCTAGTACCTTGAGGACCATTGTCATTATTGGTGGTTTCTCTCACACTTGTTAACATTTTACATCATTGACTGGTAATAAAGCGACTTTCTATTATGTTCGACGTCAACACATCTATTCGCATGTTAGAATTTGTACTTTGATCGGGTCATGTTGGAGAGCAAGACCCTGGACTCAGCTCACACAAGTCCAGGTTGCGAAGTGATGTGACATGGTTATGTTGATATGCATGTCTCTTTCAGATGGATGGCTATGACCATACCATGAGTTATCAGATGTGATCCTTCTCATTATTGGATGGTTGCAACCATACCTTGGTTTCATTATGATCCTCTTTAACGGATGGTTGTGCCCATACCTAGATCCATTTACATGATCATTCTCTGGATGGTTGCGTCCATGCCACAATTCATGTATCATTTCACAGATTTCTCAGTTATTTATATGTATTTGTACTTGCTTGCAGGTTTTTCGATGGCAGACTACGGTTCCCTACACTGATTCATAAAGCATTTCATCCCTCACTCTAGCTCGGCCTTCATGCTTTAGGGGGCATCTGTTACGTAGCATTTTGTCACTATCCCTGTACTCCTCGTTCCTTGATCCTGGAGGACCTCTACAGTGAAACCTACATGCTTACTCTTCATGAATCAACTCCCATTATGTCCCTCTTCATCAGTAGAACAATTCCCTTTTGCACCATTTCCCCAAAATCTTATGTTTTTCCCAGTTTACAAGACCAGTGCTAATGACCCTTGTCCCCCTCGTGCCGATATGTAGGGATTAACAATGTCCCTAGTACTGACCGAAGCGACTGAGCTTTGTTTCAGTCGCATTGGTCCTCTTATGGAAATTTTCTTAAATAAAGAGCCAGCTTCCAGCTCTAGAAACTTCGTAACAGAAGTCTGGTAAATGGATTGGCCAGATGGGGTCGAGGATGTCAGTTTGGGCTCCTTTCCCCTATAATGATGAAACTACCTCAAGGGATAAGACCTTATCCCATGAGAAGAGGATCCGTCTCCCATCCATTCATCCTATATAAACCTCCCTTTTTCCCAAGCACAAGCTAGTGTTAATGTTGGTGTGCCAGTGCTAATTAAGTTTGGAGTAAACACCAAGTTATTCATAGTTGGAGCTCTCTAGTTGTGTGAGGGAGAAGTGTGATTTGGTTTGGAGTGAAGCCTAAAGGAAAGAACCTTAAAGCTATTGTTGTTGAGGCCCTCATGGAATGCTAGCAAAAGTGTTTGGGAACCTGGTCTTATCAGAGGAGAATGGAAACGTCAAGACAATGGTTGTAATTTCTTCTTGATTCAATATATATGCAACTATCGATTGATTTCCTACATGATTTGTCATCTTACATGTTCATGGCTTAATGTTTCTTGACTTGTTAATTAGGTTGAATTACAATTTGTCTATTATCACGGTTGTTGTTTGTTGTTGTTTACTTATTTCAGGTGTTTGAAGAAGGAAGCGAAAGATAGTTGGAGCGAGCAAGCAAGGACATCATCAAACAAGATAAGCGTACTAAGAGGTAGGCCCTCTTAATTGGTTCTAACCTAAGGAAAGCTTCCATAGAATGTATCAGTTGTGGCTAGACCCATTATCGAGCTAGAGGAATTTGTTTGTGTCTGCACTTATAATTTTACTTCACCACAAGATGATTTCGCATTCACCACCTATGTACTTTCCACAGATTTCTTTATTTTTTTCACATCTGCCTTCATGCATTGCCATTATGTCTTCCCTATTAGGAGAGCTTCCTGTAGCAATTCCACTTGTTCTTTCAAAACTTTATTACTTTCTACTAAATCCTTGTTCTCAGTTGTTGTTATTATATGAATTTTATGATCTCTTTCCTACTCGTTAGCTTCTAAAACCTCCAACCTTTGTTTTGCATTTAACAATTCTTTCACATAAAGATCTGATGACCAGGTGAGAGGTGTGGATGTGGGACTATAGAAGGCAGAATCATCAATGACTTTTCCTCTGGACTTCTTATTGCCACATGCTTGTAGAGGGTACTTGTTTAAGTACTTATTGCGAAGGGCTTGACTACTTTCCCTTTGAGACTGTTTTTTCCTTGTCTGCTCCCATTTGAGATGGGCTAGTCTTCATTTTAAAATGCCCTGATATTGTTTGGCATTGACCCAAACCCACTTCCTAGCTTTGGCGAATGAGGCAATTTTCACTTGTCCTAAATCATTTGTCTCCACAGGTTCTAAAATTTCTTGTCTCATTGTTTGAATGCATTTCTCATCCAACATGTTCTAAGAAATATGTAGATCCAACCTATTCCTTATTGCATGCCTGTAGAAATCGTTCTCTACCTTGCTCCTAACTGGTGTTGTCTAAACCCTGTTTCCCCTTTCTGTTATTCACTATCCATGTTCCCCCAAATAGGAAAATGAAATTCCCAAAGTTCTTAAACTTGGTTCGATGGAACGGTTTTCAATGCGAGAGGGTGTTTACTTACAGCGACCATTTTCAGTATATAGAGTGACCGAACACCAGATTCAAAATTAAATCTATATGAGGAAAAACAAACGCCGGATTCAAACATCTGAAATATCCAAAAGAAGCAATCCAAACTCTCCCAAGGGTATTTCAAGGCCGACAAAGGAAAAACCAAAGACAACCCTACTGTAACATTTTTTATGGTAATTTATCAGACGAATGTTGTCTGACTGTCATGTGGAGTTTGTTTTGGAGTCTCATTGGGTTTCACCTGAAAACCTTCACACTGGAACACTTCCAATATCTCAAGAAATTATTGTGTATAAAACCATAACCTTCTAATATACCAGAAGTTTGTCATGTCTTCATGGATGTCTAAATATCTCATTACATTCATATTCTATTTAATTCTATGTCATCTGATTTGCAGATAAACCGTACATGTTTTTGTGATAGGGACAGTGATAAAGTGTGGGGGTCTTGAATAGTTTGAATTTGTCTCTTGTGTGGAGTTTGTTCTGGCATCTCACTGGGCTTCACCTGAAAACCTTCACACTGGAACACTTCTGATATCTCAAGCAATTACTGCGTATAGAAACCCTAACCTTATAATATACCAGAAGTTGGGCATGTCTTCATGGATGTCTTAATATCTCATTACATTCATATTCTATCTAATTCCATTTCATCTTATCTACAGATAAACCAGACCTATTTATGAGATAGGGATATTGATAAAGTGTGGCGGTCTCGAATAGTTTGAATTTGTCTATCATGTGGAGTTTGTTCTAGCGTCTCACTAGGCTTCACCTGAAAACCTTCACACTAGAACACTTCTGATATCTCAAGAAATTAGTGTGTATAGAAACTTTAACCTTCTAATATATCCATCGCTTTACCTTACCAGACCTGCAGCGTGTACTTAATGACAACCTATATGTTGCATAGGATGGTGAATGTTGATTTTAACACTTCATTTTAAATGAGTTCGAGTCAATAGATTGGTTATAGCGGAGATCGAATTCAGATTGGCCACGGTGATGAATCAATATTATTAGCAGTATTCTCATTGACAAAGAACCAGTCATGAAGGTAGACCCCTATGACTTGGACTCCAAAGGGCATGGCATAGGTAAAGAAGTTTAAAATGCCTCCGCATTTTTTTAATATGTTGAATGGTACAAGGTCTAGTCCCCGCACAACTTTTTCATAGACAAGACATTAACACCACAACAAAGTCAAGAGGTTAATGTGGCAACACATGGTTAGAAGGGTCACTCCTATGTAGGGTTGCCACAATAATTGATTTTTGAAAAATGTATTAATAAATGTTACATCCATTTTGTTGAGTTTGTTTATATTTAAAATGGTGAACTAGGACTGGTCTAGTTTTTTTGAGGTATTTGGATACAAACCTACCACGTCATTGATTAATAATGAATATATATTAAATTATAGTCCTGCAAGCATCACAGAATAGTGGAATTGGTAGGATGTATGTCATTGTATTATTGAGGTTTGGGTTTGAATCGCATCGGGTATGAAATATTTATTTTATCCTTGTCACTTTCATTTTGTCGAATGGTTGGCAGCTTCTGGTGAGCTATGCTAGAATCCGGTGGTCCCTTTGTAGAACCATCATTGGTTTCCTGTCAAATTATAGAACATGCCCTGAAACTGTGAATATGTCAAACAATTAACTTAATATGTGGTTTATAGTTTTTGTGTGATTTTGGAGCAATTATTGTTCCGAATTGAAAACCGGAAGATGTTGGGCGATCAAGGTTCATAGACAGATGCAACAAGACATGTTTGATAGTGTTTTTGCTCACGATTGGTGATCAAAATGTCTAGTGTACATTTGGAAGGCCTATGAACTTATTGTAGGTGTAAATGACACATGATGTGGACTAGTTCCAAGGAAGGGTTTGAATGACCGGATTGCAATTTTGGTTGGAATAGATTTTTTGGGACAATAGTATGATAGCATAACAGAGGAGAAGTTCCTTAGAGAAAAAAAATTTGGAGCTTGTATGCGCTAGGGTTTTACCATTTGGGTATGTGGGATAAGGATCGAAGGCTAAAATCAGTCCCTTTGCGGACTCACATGGCGACTACATAGTTGAGGCACCTAGCCTTTGGTGGGCTCACATCTCTGGGTGGGAGTATGTTGAGCCTCCTAATATGCGAGGGCAACCTGGTTTCTGGAACGCAAGGTACCCGGAACATTTAGAGGAAGGATATCATGGCCTTGCGATGGCTTCCACCCTCAAGCAACCAAAGCAAATGCGCTCTATCACAAATGATTCATCATCCTTCTCGTGCTTGTTGAAGATGGCATACCAACCCTAATGGATTGGTTGCATAGGGCTTGTTTGAAAAAACGATTGCGAATGGGTTTGGAGACTTTGAGGAAGGCGGCGCATCATGGTTATCTGCAGACATAGCCTATATGACAAAACGGTATAACACCCTGGGACCCCTCTACTGTCACAACATAAACGCTTTCGCTGCAACGATCTCGAACGGAAAAACTTCGATACGCCAAAATTTGCAGATCTAATTGCATATCGACACTCTTGTGGAGGATGGGTGTACACAACAAACAAACTTGCTCGCAGTCACAAATCTAGATGAACAAATGCTAGATCAAGGTCCATCGGGCACAGATATAATAGGCTCATAAGTCAATAATGACAAAATCCCTCTGTTGTAGGAGTTCCACACCAATTTTCGCTCTCTAAAGCAAGATCTAGAGCAAGCGCAGAGATTGGGCATAGATGGGGTGGCTCCTATTACGAACCCCTCCAACAATCACTCCAAACAAACGTCACCGCAAAATGGGTCATCTAAAGCAAAACGGTTATTCGTCAACAAGATGGACATAGACCCCCTACATCTGGTAAAATCATTTTTCTTTCAAATCTTTCTAAAAACCCCTGTCGGGATGTCTTTATTAGTTTGGGTGCATGCAACAGACAGTGTGATGCATTTGAAGCAAAACATCTCGCAAAATACTGGATACCCTACACATCTGCAACATTTGATCTATGGGGGCAGATCATTGTAGGATAATTGATTCCTTATGGATTACAATATCCTATCAGCATCCTCCATAACCCTCAATCTACGACTGAGAGGTGGTGTTGCGGCCTCCAGTAAAATAAAAAGTGTAGGAGGAGGTATTGGGAGCAGTACATCAAAAAGCATAGAATCAAAAAAGAAGCAGTTAAATGGAGGAATCTCCTTAAAGAACATCCTATAGGGAAAAAACTTAGCTACAACACCATCAAATCAAGAAGGTACTTCTCTCAGTCCATACATAGTTGAGCAATTAAACCACACTCCAGAACTAAATATAGACACTCCATAAACAGATGAGCATTGTTCTACATTAGAATCACAAGCCATTATATGTCGATTCAACTGTTTCTGGCCAAAACTAGCAAAGCTTTTTCATTGGATCTTCACTAACTGGATAGTACATTGTGAAATTCACCTCTGCTCCAAAGGGTTCTTCATTGTAAAATTCCCAACATCGGATGCAAGAGACATTATCCTTCAGGAAGGACCATGGTTTTGGGGATCGACGGGCGTCTTCATCACACCTTGGTTTCCAGAATTTGATGCAAATACCATCGTCATAACCAGAATGTCGGTATGGGTTTGATTGCACAATCTCCCTCTACATTTCTGGGACAATCAAGTCCTAGCTTGTATTGGGAACATCATTTGGAAATACATAAAAATAGATACCCAAAGATTGGAGGAAAGAGTCTTCATATTCACACAAATATGTGTGGAAGTAGATCTCAGCAAAGTTATATTGGATCACGTACAACTGATTCACAGCCAGTGGAACTGGACAGAGATTTTAGATAATGAGAAAACAATCTTCAAATGCAAAATCTATTAGCAAACAGGACACCTTCAAAATGCGTGTCTTGAAGCCAAGAAAGACACCCAAAGAAAGAAGAAGATTGGGAAACAGCCCAAAGGATGGAAATTCTCCCACCTGAGTCTGATGAGGAGGAGGACGAAGCAGAGGAAGAACCCACACCCAATGAGAACAATCAAACAACAAATGAACTAGAAATACAGGGGGAAATCTCACAAGATCCAATTGAACAATAGAACAATCCAGTACAAACAGCAAAGATACCAGAAGCAATGGATACCAGTGGAAACAAATGTCTACATACATCAGACACCTCAGATTCAAACAAGGACACTGCAAGACCTGATGTTGGAAATCAGCTTGCTCTTGTCTCTTCGTTGTCGTCATAAGGAGAATGGCGCAAGGTAGAGAAAAAGAAAGGGAGAAAAACCTAACTTTTCTCTTCATCTGTATATTAGTTGTTTATTGTATGAACTTTTGATCAGCAGTCATGGACTTGATGATGTAATGCGCCATAGCATATGCAACATGTAATTTTGTTTTCATTAATAAAATTACATTTTTTTCCTTGGAAACAAATATAGCATAATAGAAATTGACTATTGGACAAAAGCGTAGGCAACTTAGTGGCATCTAATGAGAGAAAAAGTTGTGCAATGCAGTGAGTGCAATGGCTCATTAGTGTGACCAATGTGATCTATCTTATTCTTTTATCTTAACTATTATAGGTGGTAGGGTGGTGCAAGGCAAAGAGTGAAGTATCCTTCATGTTGGAACCTGAAAACACTTTAGGGTGGCAATGTGGTACTAGGACAACAGATTGATGATAATATGGTGTTGGAGCATCCTTCCAATTGGAGTTGGTAAAACTAGGGTTTTGATGCATCCTTTCAGTTGTAATTGATAAAACCAGGGGGTTGGAGCCTCCTTCCAGTCATTGTTGGAGAATCTTAGAAGGTGGAGCTTCCAGTTGATATCATATTTAAGACATATATTAAAAAATATTAGGTATTTTTTTCCTCCTGGAAGGGTTTCCACCTAAAAATCTCTTATGTATTGTTTAAGATGTTATGCATTGTTGAATGGTGTTTTTAATCTCTAATGTTTAATTGATATGATTAAAATGTTACAAGGTGCCTAATATTGATTTACCCCCTCTCATAGTTGGTGAATATTCCAACGAGAACTAATATAGAACCAATTGACACCATAAAATAAAATAAAAAGCAAATCCAATGGAAGTAAGGGTATCATCAAAGGTCAAAGTGAAAACAATGGAAAATCTAAGTGTCTTTGCTAATAAAATCCCAATGATCAATAAAGTACCACAAGTATATGAAGCAAACATAATACCAAACTGAATCAGGAAAATACAAGAAGTATGATATGGAAATACCATGTTATAATGACACCTTATTAACATCACATTCATATGAGTTGATATTGTAACCAAATATTGTTTTAATATTACTCAATATAAAGACAATATTTGAAGCACCTTTTGAACAATATTAATGCTACTAAAAAATCATGGCAAGGCGAACAAAGATGTAACATGTTTATAAAATGCTTTTAGGACAAAGCATCCTTGAATTAAGAGACAATGTAATAAATATAAAATATATAAATAAACATTGAAAGGAGGCAACCAATCTGAATAGAGACAATGTCCCGAAAGTTGTTGGATCCTTGCAATTTCTTCTTGAGTTTTTATTTATTTGATTTAATTTATTTATCTATCTATTTCTTAATTTTTATTGATGATGATGATGATGATGGTTAAAGTCCACTGAGACCAAACTTTGGTCTATTGGACCTAAAGAAACGAATTATTTAGTTTGATTTAAGATCTTATTCCTATGCTCAAAAAGCTTGGAGAGAAGCCTCCCGAGCTCAGTATAATTTTGACAACATAAAAGGCTAGGAAGGTCAGTATTGCAACAAAGATTTGAAATTGAGATCTAATGTGGTTGTACGCGGGGCACTCTAAGAGGAAGTGATTTTCATCCTCAACATTTGTATTCTCATAGAGATGGAAAAACCTTTCCATCCATGGTGTTTTAGGAACTTCCCAACAACTCGTTTCACTATGGAGCTCATGAGAGTTCGTTCTAATCTTGGCTATATTAATTTTCTTCATTGAGCTAGTTAAAACAGAGAGATACTTTTGATTTCTAGGGTGGGGTTGATGACCTCCTTATAATATCTTAATTTTATTTTAGTTGCTAAATCTTTCTCACACCACATTTTTTCTTTGAACTTAGAAGTAACAATATTTTTAATGTTATTAATGTTTTGTAATGCAACATTCTTGTCAATCTCCCAATGTTTAACCAGGCCCTGGTGTCTTTATACCAACCTCATTTGAGCCTTAGGTGGTTTTGGTTGGAATTTAAATCTAACGTACGAAGTTTATGGTCTCCTATGTTATTGAGTTTGTGCTTGTATAATAGAAGCCTAGTCATAGCTAGGCTCTTGATAGGGGAAATACCCACTTCTATAAGGAGAATAGGATAGGGTGTGTTTCTTTTAATTTTGAGGTTATACGTTATAAAACGCTTCTGGATTTGCTCAATCTTTCTCCAAGATTCTCTAGAGATGCTACAACCCTAAACCTCACATCCATATGAGATAACCGAAGTGACTAAAGTTTCAAAGATGAACTTCTTTCTATGCCACATTACGAGGTTTGTCGTTTTACAATTATTTTCAAGACCAAAATAAGCTTTCCATCCCCCATTAATCCTTTTCTCAATGTTATAGTTCCAGTTGAGCTTGTGATGAATATCAATTCCTAGGTACTTATAGGAAGACACTTCCTCCAAGTTACTATTGTCATACATAAAATTAGCGTAAGTGTCCTTCTTGGATTTGATAATCATAACTTTTGTTTTGTTAGTGTTGACAATCATACCCATGGTAGAGCAGAAATCTTTAATAAGTATAAGTTGATAATCAAGATCAAATGAGCACCTTGCGAGAAGAACAATATCGTCAGCATCGAGAAGAAGGATGATGACTATCCCAGCTAAGATCGTGTCAACACATCCTGCTTCCTCTAAACAACCTTCTAGCTTGTTGATGTAAATGCCAAATAGGGTAGGGGAGAGAGGGAAACCTTGTTTAACTCCGATATTACACTTAATATCTTTCGACCACCCCTCATTGCTCTTTAACTTGGCAAATATATTCTCGTATAACCTTATAGCGGCAGCTCTTAACTTAAAAGGAAACTTTAGCTCTTCTAATTTGTTCCAAAGGTTATTTCTAGGAACCATATCGAAAGCCTTTCTAAAGTCCACAAAGAAACAAAAGAGATTGGATTTATCGTTGTGGCATTCCTCCATAAGGATCCTAAGCGTAACGAGGTGGTATGTTGTTGAGTGCTGCTTTCTAAAACCTGCTTGGCCTTTAGCTCGCTTACCTTCACTTTCAAGCCATATGCTCAACTTCGTTTCCAAAATAATACCATATAACTTGGCTAGGAGAGGGCTGATCATAATTGTTTGATAATTAGAGGGGTTATTTGTATCCCCACTTTTAAAAATAGGGATAATGAGGCTTTGAGTCCATGGTTTATGGAACCCTTGCTTGACCGCTTGATTGAAAAGCTTTTGAATGTGGGGGATGAGGACAAGACCTCCAATTTTTAAGATTTCCGCCTAGTAACCTTCAATGTCCTTAGCTTTCCCATTAGCCAAGTGATTAACCCCAAAAACAATGTATTCTAATGAGAAAACTTCTTTCGTTGTGAGCAGGGTTTCAAAGTTATTTATGACATTTGGAGATTCATAAAGATTTCTAAGATAGGAATTCCAGTCGTGTAAAGCAATTTTATTATTATCTTTAATTTTCCTAGTTAGAATTTGCCTCTAGAATTTTCTAGGAGCTACCTTAGAGAGGTGTAAGAGATTCTCTTGTCTTTTACGAATATACTGTCTTTTTTTCCTTTTAGTTAGGGCTTTGTATATTTTTATCTTGCCAATTTTAAGAGATTCATCAACAACTTCCTTAATTTCTCTCCTCGCACTTTAACAATCTTTGTCATACCATGGGTTGATTTTGCTATTTCTTTTATTACTTGAAACTTCAATTGAGAACTTGTTAATAGAATATGAGAGGGTTGTGGTAAAATTATGATAGAGATCTTCTATGTTGTCTATACTAGATAAAGGAAGCAAATTAGTTTTTAATTCATTTAGAAAGAGATCTTTTTTATTTCTATCAAAGATTAACTTCTTTTGGCTATAAGGATTATCTTCTATGGGATCTCTATGCATGAAAAAATTGAGAGTTATAAGTAAAGGCCTATGATCAGAGTTAGGCTCATGGTTGTTTAAGATGTCAAAAAAAAATTATTTCATTGTATAGAGGGAGATCAGAGATAACATAGTCTACCACGCTGCTACCAAGCCCATGGATGCAAGTCATCTGGCTAGAATTGGACCACTTCTTTAGACCGTTGCAAATTATGAGATCGTGAGCACTACAGAGCTTGACTAGCTCCAACCCAAACAAATTCTCCCTGAGGTCTTCAGAGCTCCTTTTGTACTGGTTAGCTAGAGGAAGGTCTTTGCCTAACCAAAGAGGATTAGGGTTGGAATGGTTGCTTAGAAGAATAACTTGGTTTCTTGATGTTCGAGCATTAAAGTTACCCATTAAAAGGATATTGCCTTCATTCCTTAGGCTAGAAATATCATTCTTTAAACCATTGTAAGGACTATTTTTATATAGATTCTTTTTCTTATAGAAGTTAGAATTGATGGGGGGGAAGAACATATTTATATGTAGGTCTTTTTATCATAAATGTCAGTAATTTCTATCCAACTATATTGGTTGTAAGGATCATTTTTATAAATCCTGGCATGGGGAGAGATGTTCTTCTTAATGTAACAAGTTATACCCCCAATGCCTCTATGGGAGGATCGCTTATTCCAGGTGGACCATAATGTAAAGCCATCTATGTTAGGGACCTTAGATTCTTCATGCTCCCAAGTTTCAACAAGCAAAATAATATCAACATCATTTGAGATACAACTTAGCTTAGGGCCTTTGTTCCATGGAAAGCCCCAATAGTTCCAAGAAAGAATCTGGAGCTTGTTGAATTGCTATTTATTATTATCTTTTTGGTTTCTATCTCAAATAACAGCTTTTCTATTTCTGATTATTGCCTATTTTCCTTCCTTCCTAGCTTCCTTTACCTTTTAAACCTCCTTTCTCAATTCTGCTTGATCTTCTGGAATGAGATCTTCATTTATGAATATTCTCATTCCTTTAGACTTGAGGTTTTACTAAGTATGTCATACTTATGGTCAATAGAGCTCACCTTTATTCAAATCAGCCTTCCTTAATTCTCAGTTAGTTTCCCCAACCTTGTTGCTTCTGTGAAACACGTTGTTTCAATTTGCAATATGTTATGTAATTTTGTCTAGCCTATGGCTAAAGTATCCTCGTCTACCTCCTCTTTCAAACCGAATATTATAAGGTTCAAGGCCCTTTTGTTACAGTCATGGTCTAATTCTATCAATTTTTTCATTTCATCTTTAATTGGTTTGATATCTAATTTTCTTGCCACACTATTTAGGGTGAGGCAGCTATTAACTTTTTCTTCTAGCTCTTTAATCGTGTCCTTCATTTTAAGACTCTCTAAAATATCAGCATCTACTTGCTAGGATGTTTGGTTCATGTCTTGGTTTTGTTTTTCTATAACCTGCAACCTAGCCTCCGTTGCCTCCATCTTATTCTCTAATAGTTCTACTTTATTTTCTATTTGTTTTTGGATCTTGTCTTCAAGAGATGTGAATTTATTTTCCAGCATGGCTGCTAACTCTATTTGTAGCTTGACTTCTCTTTCTTCTCTACATTTCTCTAAAGACTCTATATACTCATAGAGGCTCTGTAGTGTCACTATGCTAAGTCTACCTTTGGTAATCTTTGTTAATTATGGTGAATTAATCATGCTTGAAAATATATGAGTAAATATGTATTAGAAAAATATAAGGAATGTCTGTACGTGATATCAGCAAACCGGACCACAGACGCACATGCCCCAGATTTTTTATCGCATATAGATCATGAATTATTACCGCAAAAAGATCGTAAATACATCACCCTAAATTATTATCGCAGAGAGATCGTAAATAAATCACCCTAAATTATCACCCAGAGAGATCGTAAGTAAATCACCCTAAATTATTACAGTATCAGCAAACCGGACCACAGATGCACGTGCCCCAGATTTTTTATCGCATATAGATCATGAATTATTACCGCAAAAAGATCGTAAATACATCACCCTAAATTATTATCGCAGAGAGATCGTAAATAAATCACCCTAAATTATCACCCTAAATTATCACCCAGAGAGATCGTAAGTAAATCACCCTAAATTATTACGGCAGAGAGATTGTAAATACATCACCCTAATAAATATATCACCCTAAATTATTACTGCAGAGATGGTAAATACATCACCCTAAATTATTTCCGAGAAGAAATACATCACCCTAAATTATCACCCAGAGAGATCGTAAATGCATCACCCTAAATTATCACCCAGAGAGATCGTAAATACATCATCCTAAATTATTACCGCAAAGAGATCGTAAATACATCCCCTAATCACCCAAAATTAGATCGTGAATTAAATTATGACCGCAGAGATCGTAAATTATTATTTTTTTATATTTATTTTTATTTTTATTTTTTTTAACTATGCCTTTAAATATTGATCTTTAAGTATTAATAAACAATTAATTACTTTATTTTGTTAGCTATTGATTTATTTGTTCAATTGTTTATTTTATTTTATTATTTTTATTTATTTTTAGGTTATTGATTTATTTGTTCAATTGTTTATTTTATTTTATTATTTTTATTTATTTTTAAGTTTTTAGAATTAATTGTTTTATTGTTTTGACTATTTAAGTTTGTTCCTAAATATTTTTAGTTTATTTTTTTAGAATTAATTGTTTTATTGTTTTGATTATTTAAGTTTAGTCAAAATATTATTTTTATTTTAGATATTCATTTCATTAAAATTTCACTTTTGATTAAATATTTTCTTTAATTCAATATTAACAACTATATTTTAATAGCTATTTCCTTATATTAAAATATTATTTATTAATAAATAATATTTATTTAGTGAGAATTCATCTTGTCATGAACCACACTAATCATTCCAAGCACATCTACAAAACTTTGCTAATGTAATTTTTACTCAAAAAATTTTTTACTATTCATGATATAGTTCATAAAAACTTAAATTCTATTATAAATAAACATTATTTAATAATAATAATTAAATAAATTAAAATCATAACCTAAATAGTGAATGCATTATATATACCATTGCATAACTTTGTAACTATATATCTTATATTGTATTTATTATTTATCAATTATTATCTTATATAGATTTCAATTCTCTATCCTTTTTATGTTGGATGTGTTGTTAATGAATCATTTTTTATTACATTGGCATTATAGAACTATTTTCGTTTATTATATTGGTATGGAGTTGTTTTTAGTGTGACTTTCTGGACTTCCGATGCCAAAATCCTGTGGAAAAAATTGTGAAATTTTTATTTGTGTTATTTAAACTAGTTTTTTGAGTGTATATATGGATTCAGCACCCTCGAAAACCAATAAACTTTCAATTGCACACGATTACTTATCAAACTTGTGATTTCAATAAATTCCTGCCGGATTTTAGAGAAATTTGACCAGAAAAACCTAAATAAAAACTTCCAAAAAATAAATAATAAAAACAACTCCTATTAATATTAATATTAGTACTAAAATTTGAACAATTTTAATTTATTACCTATATCCCCCACAATATGTGAACACTACTTTATTAAGAACATATCAAAAAATTAAACGCACAATGCATAAGAGATGTGAAATATGAACTTTATTATCAAATATAGATCTTTCTGTGCTGCTCACATCTTGTTATGTCATGTCATGGAAGGCTACCGAATTAATCTAACTACTTTATTAATTAAGAATATGCTATATCTAATATTACTAAAATAAGTTTGATCATTATAATGTTGAACTCAATCTCTTTATTTTCACCCAAAATACAAGGATAGCAACTATTATAGAATATATCCATTTTACATTTTCCTTGTATTATTCTTGGAATACTTGAGAATTTCTTTGCGGAATACAAGGATAGCAACTATTATAGAATATATCCATTTTACATTTTCCTTGTATTATTCTTGGAATACTTGAGAATTGCTTTGCGGAAGTCATGGTTAGCCAAAAAAGTCAAGGCTCTGTATGGAAAATACATAATCAACTCCAACAAACATCTCCCTACATTCTCAGCAGGCAAGAACCCCCTTGCTAGAGTAGAAAGGAAGAGCCCTGGATAAATATTTGTTGTAATAAGAAATGTCCCTTGCTTAGCACCTTCCAAGACTATTTTGGCCACTTCTTTTGGATTCTCAGCTTTCTTTCGATCATATAAATTGACTATTCTTAGTATTTCAGTCGTATCTTCATCTGTTTGAGCTGCAAAGATCATCATGGACACATTTAGAGAATATATATATATATATATATATTGAAAATAAAGATTAAAATTTTTAAAAACATGAAAATTTAGTACAATTAATTATATGGTCTAATCTCGTAGTGTGACAAGGATTGTTTTAATATGGAAATCAACTCAAAGGGATCCGTGCCTCATGTGAGTGGGTGTTTATAAAAAGTGTTTAAATTGCATCATAAACAAACAACAAATTATTGGTTTTTTCCGGTATCAAAATGTATATAGTAATCATATGATTGGTTTAAATCTATTAAAAAAGAAATTACTTTGATTAGTCCATATCTTGAAAAGAAAAAGAAAAAATATTCTATACTCTAATTTATAAGAAATATCCATATCTTTTATACAAGGTATAAAAACTAGGAAAAAGTATAGATATCTTAATAATATAAATTCATTTAGCTATATTATAATAATATAGATTTATTTTATATATATATATGAGTTTAAAGGATAGAGATATTGTAATGTTCTGTTTTTATTTTAACTAAGTCAAAATTAAATTAAATTAAAATTAAAAAATTCTATTGGGTGCTAAATAGACAATCATGGAGTGTATTATTAAGGTACAGTGATGGAGTGATGGGGTTCACTGTTAAGGTAATCTCTGATGTGAAGGTCACTAGTTTGAAACTCAATGGACAAAATTTCAGCTATGCTATGTTAAGCTGGTGTGGCAAGCTAGGTGTGATCCTATGTGATTTTGATCGCTTAGATGTTGGGTCACAGTTTCTCAAGCCAAATATTAAGTGTGCAGTCATCTCAAGACTCACACAACTTGGCAAAAGAAAACAAATTAATACAATAAAAAACATAAATTAATAATTATAGCAACCTAGATCCATCTTAATTTCAGACCTACCAAAATCTGAGAGATATCAAATCTCTTGATATGCAAAACTCTAACTCTTTTACAACCTAGATCCATCTTAATTTCAAATCTACCAAAATCTAAGAGATATCAAATCTTTTGACATGCAAAACTCTAACTCTTTTAGAGTGAAAAGATATTTGGTTCTTTCTTGTGTTTTATAGGTCTTAAGTTAAGATGGATCTAGGCTAGTTTAAATCCAATCACAATACATATTAATATAAACGGCGATTATTTTTTTAAATCCAATCCTAATAGATATGAAAATGGTTAAATATTTCAATGGTAATGGCAAATGACATAAAAGTATTACTACAGAACTTAATTGGATTGTCCATTTCAAGAATATTTTGGAATAATAAAGAATTGTCAAATTTTTCGAAAATTACACTGTCTAATATGATTGATTCGTCACATAGTAAAAATTATTTTCAAAATTAACCATAAAGATAAAGATAACTGAAATATCAAATTCAAATTCAAACACAATTGTTAGCAAAAGTTCAGAATTCAGTACCTTCCTCGAGAAATGGAGTGTCTACAAACCCGGGGCAAGCGAGGCTGATACTAATGTCATATGGTAACAATTCGAGCCTCAAAGCCTCGGCAAAGCCTTTAACTGCAAATTTAGTTGCTGTGTAGACACTATGCCCATAAAACACAAACTGCCATGCACAGCCATTGTTAAATCATAATATCCAAATCCAGGAACCTGCAACAAAGCAGAGAATGAGAGTAGTGTTATAGTTCTATGTGTCGAAATTTTCTCACCAGAGATGCTTGGGAGCCGATGAAAACAATGGATCCTGGGTGTTCCTTGCTGCGTTCCTTCATCAAGGGCAGAGCTGCATGGACTGGGTAAACCGATCCATTGAGATTAGTTCGGACTACCAGGTCCATATCTTCAACGGTTTGATTCTCCAAGTGTCCTCCTCGAGTTAATCCAGCATTACAAATAAGGACATCGATAGGTTTCCACTGAAAAGCCTCTTGGATTGCTTGGGTTATTGCCTGAAAATCACTTACATCTGCAACCTGCATCAAGGGCATTTTCTATCATGTCTCAGGTACAGAGTTCAACCTTTTTTGGTTGAAGTTGAATTTATGTATTTGTCCAATTTCTATTATTTCTGCAATGTTCTGTTGAAGAACTAGTGGTAGAATCTAGTGGGCAAAGTAAAGCAATTACATAACATAATTAAATACGCTGCAAGATATACATTAATAAGTTACATGAATTGATGTTTATTGCAGATTCTTGTGTATGGAGTGAAGTTAATAGTTAACTCTACTCCATACTTACGTTGCAAGAAACACTTGAAGGTTTTAGAGTTTACAGATATCACCTCTCATAAATGGAAACGTCGACCAAAACGTTAGCCGAAACATTTAAAGGTTTTAGGGTTTTCCAAATATGTACGTTTAGAAATATATCTCTCAAAGAATGGAAACTTCGACCAAAACATCAGCTGAAACTTCATATATGTATATATAAAATATATGTAAATAAAAGTGAATAACATATTATCTTTCCAAGAAAAAATGGAATAAGATTTATATATGATAATTTAAAAAGAAAAACAAGTCTATATTAATTTTCATAAATGATTACATGATAGTCAAGTTTTTGTTAAGTTTCCGAGTTTTGAGTAAGTGTAAGACCTAGAAAATCAAGTTCTTAGAAATTTCCTGCAACATAATCTATACCAATTAATTGATATAGAGATATTTTTCTGTTCTTTAATATATCACAACATTTACTTACTTTATTTTAAAATTGTATATACAAAATTGTATTAGTGTGTTGATATATTGTTGCTTATAAAATATATATATATATATATATATATAATAAAAAAAAAACAAATAAACAAATAAACGATCAATATTATTATATCACATAAAAAATTATGGAAAAAATATAATAATTAAAAATATATATATATATATTAAATTTTAAAGTTGTGTTTTTTGTTGCCTTATAAAAAGTAGATGAAAATATTTTTTTTAGCAAAGTCACTAACATATCTCTAGCTTAAATTTGAAAATATTTTATTTAAAATATATATTATAAAGAACAAAAAGATATGTATATATATATATATATATATGTATACATTGGCTAAATTAAAAAACTGTTTTAAAAGTCTATGGGCATAGCATATATATATGTATACATTAGCTAAATTAAAAAATTGTTTTAAAAGTCTATGGGCATAGCAGAAATGGTGATTGGGTGTTACTACACTCCACGATGGGTTATTGGTTCAAACTCTGTGGGAAAAAATCCAACCATGTTAAGGGTTAGTGTGGCTCAAGACCTAGAGACATCTAACAAGAGTGAAAGTGTATATCTATCCCTTACACAGTGCTAAAGGGTAATTAGAAATGGTGTGGTGCAGATGGTTGTCCCCACTACTAGTTTGATAAGTGAGTTATGATAACTTTTCACTTTGTTTAAAAAAAGTGAATATAATCAAAACAATTTATATATACACAAACTAGCTCAATTAAAAAACAGGCTCACTCCCAAGTTTGAGGAGAGTTTCAGTAAGATTGTAATGTTTTGTACTTTCAATTATATTTTCAATATAAAAATAAATTGTTTTTGAAAATTCTATTTTTAATGATTTTAAATAGACAAGTCTAACTAATAGATAAAATAGTTTTTAGGTAGAATGAGGAAATCCAATCTCAAGAAAGATTGTGATTTTTTCTTCTTTAAAATGTTCTTTTAAATACATAAATAGATTCAACAATCTAGAAACCCTAAGACATTCAAACTTAAACAACTTAAACTTGTGATTCTTAAAAATATTTACTTGATTTTAAACAAAATTGACTAAAAAAAATACTTTAAAAAATCATTTAATATATTAATTAAAATACACAATTTTAAACTATATATTTTCTCAATTTTTATAAAATTTTCAACAAAATTAATTAAAAAATAATATATAATTAATGAAAGATGTCGAACTTCTGTAACTGGAAAAATAAGCAGTTCACTAATACTAAAATCAATGAATTATAATTAAATATTGAAGAAGAAAAACAAAATTAAATATATTATTATAATATATAGATAGCTATATTATTATTAGCTACAAAACTTTATTATATATATTATAAAAAAATGTTAATACATCAAATGTACAAATCTCAGATCTTCTTCCTTTATCAAAATGAGTTCAAACAGAACCTAGATTCATAAAGAAAGAAAAATTTGACAACACCCAGATGCAGATTCATAAAGAAAGAAAAACTTGACAACACCTAGATGCAGATGGATATAATATAATATAAACGTGTGAGTGAAAATTATGTTTAGGTCATTTTAAACCTAAAATTTGAAAATATTTTGAGATTTAATAGAAGAACAAATTTTGTACATCTAATCTCAAAATATACCATTGAAATAAATTGTTAAGAACAACATAACAGTGTTCAGGGGAACAGAAGATGGCATACCTTTGATAATACTCTAGCTGGATCACAGGACAGATCTTTGACAATGCTTTCAACAGCAACCTGAAGATGAGCAGAGCTTCTGGATATCAAAGTGACAAAACCTCCCTGCAGAATCACTTCCTTGGCCATTGCAAGCCCAATACCACTGGATCCTCCCGTTATCACCACATGTTTCTTTTCCAAACTCTTCCTACCCAGACCTGAGGCACGCCCAGAAGGCCAGAAGAGTACAGACATTCCCACAGCCACCACCCCTAACGTTACAGCAGACACAGCCGAGAACTCCATTGCCAACTGGTATAAAAATATATTTAATGAGTATACTGCATATGAGTATATATAACAACCCGATCAGAATTTTTCAAGTGACATTCATTCATTAAATGTCCTTGACGGGTACGCAAGTTCTTCGGTGGACATGTTGCATGTCCATGCCATGCGCGTGAACTGGAAAGTCTCTCTGCCATTGACAAGACGTGTGAGACCCAACTACATCTCTCCAGCTGCTGCTTCCACATGGATATTAATTGTGAAAATGTGATTTACCAGTAATTGTAAACACATAGCTACTGATTCTGTAACGTCGTTGGGTCATTGTGATATTTTATTTTGCATTTAATGTGATCGCTGCAAGTCCTATTCTCTCGGTTCAGTAGTCCATTTTTAACCATTTCCATTTCATGTGGTCTATTTGTCGGTGGGTTCAGTGGTCTGTAATTTATTTTTTGGATTTAAGAATATGGTTTAATAGTTAGGTGAAGAAGTTTGTTTATAAATTTTGTGTTCCAATTTTAAGTAAAGCAATATATATCTAAATTTTTATAAGTCTTATGTTCTAATCCTTGGGCTAATAAGATATACCTAATTATGTTCAATAATGTATATCTAATAATTACTTGTCTTGTGTACCCCACTTGCAGGTGGTTGGATGTACTCCTGGTGTTATAGAGACAGCTACAAGGATTGATCCTGGACCTCCCATAAATTA
Source organism: Pinus tabuliformis (assembly GCA_031772625.1). Classification (NCBI taxonomy): domain Eukaryota; kingdom Viridiplantae; phylum Streptophyta; class Pinopsida; order Pinales; family Pinaceae; genus Pinus; species Pinus tabuliformis. The sequence goes on along the minus strand of CM062813.1, from coordinate 1,144,997,020 downwards.
GGACTGACAGTTACTAATTCACCCTATAATTAAAAAAAAAAAATTACTCATCTGTGTTCCAATCTGTTCCAATATTTAGTAAAATGATATATACCTAAACTCTTCTGCATCTTGTTTTCCAATCCTAAACAAAATAATGTACACCTAAAAACTGGTCAGGCATGATTTGTACCTTTGAAAAAAAAAATCCATTTGTGACAATTTTCTGTAATCCATTTTTGACAATCTCCATTTGATGCGGTCAATCTATGGTTTCTGTGGCCTGTAATTCCTTTTTGACAATTTCCATTTGATGCGGTCCATTTATGCGTTCTGCTGCCTGTAGCTAATTTGATCGGTTCAATAATACATTATGTACAATTTCCATCAGCGTCGCAATCTATTTAGGGTTTTTGTTTTGTGCTGCTGATGGCCTTTGACTTTTATCATATGTGATGTTTGGTGGTTAATATCCTATTGATGTAAAAATATAATATTAATACAAATAAAAATACATTAATAAAAATATAATATTAATTAAATATTTTTATTAAGTTTATTTAAGATAATTGAGAGAATTATTATTATGGAAAAAATATAAATTTTACTGGCATGTATAAATTATAAGATATTAAATTTTACTAAATATTTATATAGTTTTGATGGAGATAAAAAAATTGAGTGAGTTTGAAATGCATTGTTAAATGTATAAATAGATTTAGAACCTCACAACAACTCAAATTATTTACACAAAAATATAATTATAAGATATTTATAATAATATTGAAGTAGATCGAAGAGGACTACAGTAAACATTCCATCCAATTAAATTTTCATTACAAACACAGTTGCAGATAACTCGGATAGGTGCATATGTTCCCACTTACTCTCCTTTTGTTAAGTTTTGTTTATTTCCACTATGAGTACTTCACCACACCTTTCTAAAACCCCCTCTAGCAAAGGGAGACCAAGTAAGATTACTCTAGAGAGTCTTTATGAGTACATTGAATCTTTAGAAAGACGAAGAGAAGAAAGAGAAAAATATTTTAAACTAGAATTAACTACAATGTTTGACAATAACCACAAATCATTAGAAAATAATACGCTCACTCGAGACTGAACTCCAAGGAATGAAAGGTAGAATTCAAGAAATCGAAGATAGCAAACAAGCAATGGTTAGAGAAAATGACACTTTAAAAAGCCAGATTAAAAATCTACAAAAACAACTACATAGTAACTCAGCCCTAAATAAACACAGAGAATAAATTAGATATTAAACCCATAAAAGAAGAAACTAATAAACTAATTGTTCTAGACCATGAGCGCCACAAAAGAGCCTTACACCTTATAATTGTTGGTGTAGAAGAACAAAACAATGAAGACACATTAGAACTAGTTAAAGAACAATTAAAGACAAAATCTCAAATTCAAGCAATTTATCTCGCTGAAGTAATAAGGGTAGGAAAGATACTTGAGCATAAACATAGACTAATCTGTGTCAAGTTCAGTTGTAATGACCATAAATTAGATATACTTAGGAAATCCCCATGCCTAAAAGGAATGAGAATCTTTATAAATGAAGATCCCATTCCAGAAGACCAAGTTGAACTTAGGAGAATAGTACAAAAGGTCAAGGAGGCAAGAAAAGAAGAGAAATGGGAAATCATTAGGAATTGGAAAGTTATTGTTAGAGACAGAGTCCCAAACACGAGTGATAAATATGGAATAGCATCACTCCGGATCCTCTTCTGGAATTGTCGTGGTTTTCCATGGTGTAAAGGTACTATGTTAAGTTGGATCCCGAGTGATATTGATCTTATTCTTTCAGTTGAAACTTGGGAGCATGACGAATATAGGGTCACTCATCTTGAAGGGTTCACTCTTTAGTCTGCTTGGAATAAGAAATCCTCGAGGAGAGGTTTTAGTGGTATAGCCTGTTATATTAGGGAATTTGCTTCCTCTCACATCCGACTTCATAAAATTGGCCCCTTCAATCAGTACATTTGGATCGAGATCTCTCATTTTACAACCAATAGGATATTTCTTGCAATATTCTATTTTGCCCCTATCAACTCTACATCCTATAAGAAAAACAACCTGGATAAGAATTGTCCTTTCAATACCTTAGAAAAAGACATCTACAACTTAAGGAATGGAGGCAATATCCTTTTTCTTTGGGACTTTAATGCTCGAACTACTACTAACCAAGCTATTAGGTTAAGTAACAACTCTAACAACCCTTTGTGGCTTGATGAGGATGGTAACTTAGCTAATAGATTCAAGAGAAAATATGAAGACATAATCGAGAACTTATTTGGCACTGAGCTCCTCAAACTTTGTAGTTCTCGGGACCTAATCATTTGTAATGGTATTAATAAATGGCCTCTCTCTGGTCAGATGACCTGTCTCCATGGGCTGGGTAGCAGCGTCATGGATTATGCAATTTCTGACATCCATGTCCTCAACCATATTACAAACTTTGAGCTTCTTAACGGGTACAAGCTTGACTCTGACCACAGACCTTTGTCTTTATCCCTCAATCTTGCTATGCATACCACCCACATGCAGGAGAACAGTGAAAGAAAAAGTCACATTCACTTTGATAGAAGTAATGTTGACCTTTTCTTAAAGGATTTGGAAAAGGATTTAGGCTCCCTAACTTATAATAACAACATTGATCAAATCTATTACCATTTTACTACTACCCTTTCCACCACCATTAGCAAATTCTCTACTAAGACTTCGTATAAGAAAAATAATAGAACTTCCAATCCTTGGTATGACAAAGACTGTAAAATTGCCAGGAAAGAAATTAGAGACGCCCCTAATGAAATCATTAAGCTCCAGAATATAAGTATATACAAAGCTCTCATTAAGAGGAAGAAGATGTCATATATTAATAAGAGACAAGAGCATCTTCTCCACCTTTATAAAGTTGCGCCCAGAAATTTTTGGTGGAATGTGCTTGTTTGTAAAACTAAAGATAATCATTCTATCTCCCTAGAAAATTTGGATAACTATCTTAAGAAGTTGTATGACTCTCCGGACACCATGGGCACCATCTTAAACACTCTTATTAAGGATGATATTTTTTCTTTGGAAGATGTTGAGTCTGGGATTAATAAGCTCGCTAATGGGAAAGCCAAAGATATTGAAGGTTACCTAGCTGAGATCTTTAAAATGGGAAAGTCTATCTACATTCCTCATCTCCACAAGCTTCTCAATCTGGTTGTAAAGCATGGCTTCCCTAAGCTTTGGATGCAAAGCCCTATTGTGCCTATCTTCAAAAATGGGGACAAAAGCGTTCCCTCTAACTACATGACCATTATGATTAGCCACATCCTAGCCAAGCTTTATGGGCACATTCTGGAAAAAAAATTAGCCTTTGGCTTGAGAACCAAAATAAAAGAGCTAAAGGGCAAGTTGATTTTAGGAGACATCACTCGACCATCAAGCACCTTCTCACCCTTAGGGTCATCACAGAGGAATGTCGCAATAGTAAAATCGATCTCTTCTGTTGTTTTGTGGACTTTAGAAAAGATTTCAACACTGTCCCCCGAGATAAGTTTTGGGAGAGGCTTGAAGAGATCAAGGTTCCTCCTAAATTGAGGATTGTTATGATCTGCCTCTATGAGACTGTCATTTCCAAGCTTAATACCAATGAAGTATGGTCTAAAGATATTAAATGTAATATCGGGGTTAAGCAAGGTTGTCCCCTTTCCCCTACCCTTTTTGGTATTTACATCGATAAACTAGAGGAGTTTCTAGAAACTACGGGTTGCAAAGGCGCCAAGCTCACTGGTATTATCATTACTCTTCTCCTTTATGTTGATAATATCATTCTTCTTGCAAGGAGCCATGATTACCTAGACGAGCATCTTAAGACTCTTCATGTCTACTGCTCCAACATGGTTATGATTGTTAATAGCAACAAGACTAAATTCATTATCATTAAGTCCAAAAATATCACCCATGGTAGTTTCCTCTATGATAACCATTGCCTTGAGCAGGTGTCTTCTTATAAATATTTGGGTATTGAATTTCCTCATCGGCTCAACTAGAATTACAACATCAAGAAAAGAATTATTGGAGGTTGGGAAGCTTATTATGAACTGGAAAACAATTGTATGACAGTCGATCTGTACATTTGGAGTAAAAAAAGGTTCCTCTTTGAGACTCTTATCACCCATGTTATCTTATATGAATGTGAATTTTGGGGGTGTAGTATATCTAGGGAGTCATGGAGAAAGATTGAGATGATCCAAAAGTAATTCATAACCTATAACCTCAAGATCAAGGGAAATAATCCCTATCCTATCCTCTTGATCGAAGATGGCATGTACCCCATTGAAAGTGTGAATGTGTTTAGATATCTAATGTATAAGAAGAAGCTTCACAATATGGAATCCAAGAGGCTCCCAAAAATTGCTTCTAACTTTAGTCAAAACCCCCACCTACGCATCAAGCACGGGTAGCATCTGGATGCTCATTCTTGGCTCAGCCTTTGGGGGATTAAGGAGGATATCATCATGGGAAGTAAGGACAATATCAAAGATACTATTACCTCAAGTTTTAAAGACAATATGTGGGATGCTAAGGAGCTAGAGGGTAAAAGGAAACTAAGGTACTATAAGGAGGTGATCAACCCCACCCTTGATAACCAGAATTATCTCTCTATGTTGACTAGCACTAAGAAGAAAATGAGCCTCGCTAGGATTAGAACTAACTCTCATGAGCTTCAGAGTGAGACCAGACGATGGTCTACTCCCAAGACTCCCTGAGATGATAGAATTTGTCAGATTTGTGATACTAAGAAGGTGGAAGATGAAAAGCACTTCCTTTTAGACTGTCCGGCTCTTGCCCATATCTGCTCTCAATTCCCTATCATCAGCCACACCTCCAAGCTTCTTGACTTATTAAGCTAGCCCAACTATAGCGATCTTGGAACGCTTCTTTTCTTGCTCCTTGATCACAGAAACAAGGTTTTGAAGAATGACAATTAGACTCTATTTTCTTGAGGTCTGATGGACCACATTGGTCTTAGTGGACGTTAATCATCATCATCATCATCATAAATATATTGGCATTTATTAAAATTGTATTTTTTCAAATTCATATTTTTATCAATTATTGGTTTTGTGTTTTACAGAGTTAAATGACATAATCTTCTTAAAATCTATGAGTTGTGGACTAGTTGGTTTGAGGATGGAAGCCACTTTTGTGGGAATTAAACTATCCCAAGGATGTCCAAACTTGGATGAACTTTGCACTATCCTAGTGATAGCATCCCACTAGTGGGTAGATCGTTCTTCTATCTAATAGATTGGTTTGTTGAGCCTGGGGTCAACCTAGTTGCCAAAAAAAAATCTTCTTATATTTATTTTACATGATGGAAGAATTTATACTTTCATAAATTTGATTCCTTGAAACTTTATAAATTTTAAATTAAAATAAATTTATCTTGTCAACTATTATTTATGTGATAATATAAGACAAGTAGGACAAGGTGATGGAGCTCCTCCTACTTTTGGCGATCATAGCTATGGTTTAACCCTAGCCATATGCAACTCAATCTCCCAACATCTTTAAGCTCTTCCAACACTCTATGCTCATCCCAACAGTGTTGGTGGGGTCATCGTCTCCCTCTATATATGGTTCGAGCCACGAATCTCATTCTAGTACACACTCTAGTGAGTCATATGAAAATGATCTCAGAATAGCACTTTTGATTTATGAGAGGTCATTCTTTCAAGGATATTGTTATGAAAGTTCCTTTTATTTTTCCTCCCTCCTTTTGGTGCAAGACAACCCTATTAATTCAAATCCCATGGGACCTGATGTTGAAGAAGAAATAGAATTTCTCAATTACATCAATTTGATTTGTCATTTTAATGATTTTTTGCCTCAATTAGTAGATCTTCATGAATAGATATCACACTCTTGGATTCCAATGATTAGAAAGAAAATCTTCATCCACTATTATGGAAAGTGTTTCTTTATCCTTGAGTTTGAAATTACCAAAGACTGATCTAATTCTTAATTTAGGTTTGTGGTTTTGAAGAAACTTAGATTTGTGCATGAAGTCGTAGTCTCCCTCTTTCAATCCTTTAGTTGATGTTCATGCTTAAGCACCTGCTTGGATGAGACTCTCAAATCTATCATTGCATTTTTTGGGGTTTACCATCTCTTCAATTCATTGGATTAGATCTCAGAAAGTTCCACTTTGCATCTAATGAAACCGAAAGGCGTAGCATATCAAGATATGTTAGAATATGTATGGAAATGGATTTCATTAAAAAGTTCTCACAATAAATTATTTTGACAAGTAAAAATTAGTTTGGTCCCAAAAGTTGGACTATCAAAGAGTTTTTTTGCGATACCGGACTTCCGGACTTGTTTTGAAATTGGTCACATTGTAACTTAATGCTCTAAAGGGTTTAGAAAGAACAAGAAGCCTCAATGTAAATCAACATGGTGGGTTGTTTTTACAGAAGACCACTAGATAGTCTCTTGTTCCAGTGGTACAACATCACAAGCAAATTATTCAACTCAATTGAGTCCAGTACTTCAAGAAATTCAACAAGAACAGGTAATCCTAAACCCAAAGATGGATGAACTTGTCTCACATGATCAAGGAACAAAAATACAAAGTAAAATAGGTTATAAGTCAACAATAGTGAGTTGGGAAAGCTAAGCTGAAAAAGTTGAGGCTTTAGAAGAAGTAGAATCACCATTTTAAGATAATCTAGATTTGGAAGAAAAAAAAGGATTTGTATTAATGCAAAAGAAAAAAAGAAAAAGAAAAAAAGGCCAAAAGTAGGGAATAACAATAAAGGTGTTGTCTACGAATGCCACAAATTCGCCTGGACAACAAATTTCTTGCTGGAATCCAGTATAAAAAATCAAAAAATCAGAATGTTGGAGTGTTTAAATCGTTTTTTGATGGTGGAAATGGTTTCAACACCATTAAGAACCCCTCGGGCACCCAAAATCCTGAAGTTTGACAGCTATAACCAAGATTTTTAAAAAATTATGTCGGATTTTGTCATAATCTTGCCGAAATTTCCATTATTTTCTAGGCTAATTTGTGGTCTCTTTAGACTACACCATCTCAATTGGAAGAAATAACAAGGACTCTAACTAATACAAAGGAAGTTTAGACAAAAATAGAAAAGAACAATAAATCTCCAACACCTTCTCAACCAATGGTGAAAAAAATGGTTAGAAAAAAACATCAACTCTTAATCTAGTTTAATTATGTGTTTTGTTCTCTTTTATATATATATATAGTTTTACTGAATATGACAAATAAATTAATAGCATTTGAATAGGGTTATTAAACTTTAGTTTTGAAAAATAAAAATATTTTTATTTCTTTGATTATATCCCTTTCAATATATATTCTTTGGTATATACTCTTCATTATATATTTATTATAAACTTTTTAAAATTTATTATATACCTTTATTATAACATTTTATTATGTAATATGTTTCACAAGTTGTCAAAATTGAACCAATTTATTTACCCATAAATCAAACCTGTCTTAAGTAATTAAATTTCATAAATATTGGATATAAAATAATTTGTAAATAAAATCACTGATTTACTCGATACCATTCTCCTTAAAATATGATAAAATGCTTAAAAAAAATTCTCCAAAAACATATATCTTATTCAAAAAAATTCATAAACTTTATTATCTTATATATAATTTTAATTATTTACTTTAATGATTAAGGACAACTTTGTCATTATATCATTTTAGCGTACACTTTCTTATTACTAATTAAACATGTCCTAATTGAGGAGTTAGAATTCATAAATATTTGATGTGAACTGCTTAATTATGATAATTTTATGAATATCACTGCTTCGCTAATAAGTGTTAGTTGGTATTCATAAATATTTGATATGAAATGCTTAATTATGATAATTTTATGAATATGAGTGCTTTGCTATTAAGTGTTAGTTGATAACTTCATATAAAAATGTGAGATATTTGTATGAATATCCTAAATCTTGAGTAAGAAATTCTCCTATATGAATTGACTTTATGGTTTTGGTTTCAAAGGTTTTGAGTGGATTTTATCGTGGTCTTTATAATATCATTTGTTTTATCTTCAACACTAGGATTGCACTCTTTCCATACATGTTTTAGACGCAATTTTCTTATAATATATATATATATAATTTTGAAATTATGGTGGTTAATTTAAATGTATTTTAATGAAAATCAAAAGAATTTGCAAATGTATAATATGTATTATAATTGTATTTAAGGACAGAGATGTTGTTGTTAGATAATAATGGAGAAATTTAGAAGATTTTCTTAATAATAGAGCTTGTTATACTTGTTTCAGTTGCTTTTCTAAGTAGTTTTTTATCACTTGTCAGATTTTGTATTTTTGAAATTTGTTCAACGAGAATGTAATTCTATATATCTAAGAGATTGCTTGCTTGGTGACTACAAATGTGAGTGATGCAATGTCTGTTGAAGATAATGGAGAATATCCTAGAATAGGTAGAGTTGGTTCATGTAACCTCATGATAGGAATTAGTTTCTATTTCTTAGGATGTTGTTCTAACTTCCTTAAAACCATGTTTTCTATTTAATGTGTAATGTGCATGAACAATGTAGAGCGTTCTGCAGAGCCAGACTCTCCTGGTTCAGAGTCTCTTTCGTAGAGCTGACTAGTGGGTTTTATTTCATTTAATACAAACATTGTCATTTTTATCATGGTATTAGAGCGTCAGGGCTAAAGAACTTGTACGCTGGCTGGTGGGAGTCACTGAACAGGAATCATCGTTGTTTTGAGGAGTATAACTATGCCGAAACCGAAATCGTCGCAGTTTAAGAGGAGTATCACTGCGGCAAGTGCCTGTAGCTCCTTCGCACACATTTTATTTTGGCTGTCGCAGGTATTTCGTGTAAAAATAAGTCATGTACATCTGTGACAATCGTGTAAATCATAAAAGTTGCGTGGGGAAGCCAAGAACAAGGTTGTAGCTGACAACAGAAGGTTGTCTGGAGGCTGTGAAGGAAGCCACGGTGATCTGCGGGTGTGCTGCGAGATCAAACAACATTGAAGATCAGTGATCTATCTTTGTCACAGATCTGGGGTAAATCTAACATCTTCTTTTACCTGTCGAATTTTTTTTTTCTAAATCGCCAAGATGAATAACAATATGTTTGAAGCATGCTTGAATGAGCATAACAAGCTCGATGGTTCCAATTATGCAAATTGGAAATTCAAGATGCAGACTCTGCTAGACGTGCAGAGTGCTTGGACGATTGTGAATGGGGATGAGCCGAAGCCCGTGGCTGGATCAGCATCGATCCCAGATTGGGAGAAGCAAGAAGGTAAAGCAAGGACATTGTTGAAGATGTCAGTGAAAGACTGCATCATACCACACATCAGAGAATGTAAGACAACTAACGAGATCTGGGGAATTCTGAAGGAGTTGTATGAGATCAGGAATTCAAATCGTCTTCTATTCCTCAAGAGTAAGATCTTATCTCTGAAGATGGAGGAGAATGAAACAATTGCTTCATTCGTAGCAAGGATCAAAGACCTGAAGAACAAATTGGCAGATATTGGTCATACAGTTGATGATACAGATCTTGTAACCATTACAATGAATGGTGTCACTGATGATTACCAAATGTTCATCACTAGGATAAATTCCAGAGAGAAGATCTCAAAATTTGAAGAGCTGACAGGTATATTGATGCAGGAAGAAGAAAGAAGATCGACTCTGAAGCCCCAGAGTGCCAATCTTGCATTGATGGCGAAGAAAAACTTCTTCAAAGGGAAAGGAAGTCCACAACAGCAAAATGGAGCAAACTCACACAAAAGACCGAATCAAACCCAAGGTATGCATCCGAATAGAAACTACTCTAAAACTAAATGTTTTTATTGCAGAAAACTGGGTCATATTGCCAGGGAGTGCAGGAAGAAGAAATATCATGAAGAACAGCAAAAGCAGAAAAGACATGCAGGTCATCTCGCAAATGACAATCATGTGCAGAATTTCAAATTTTTCATAACAGATCATGATGAGGATGTTGATGCAGACATTTCCAGTATGTATATTCATGAGTGTCAACACACATGATAGGCAACAAGCATTGGTTTGAAGATTTTAAATAAATCAATGAAGGTGAACAAATTTACCTAGTTGATGATAGAAGTCATCAAATCAAAGGGTGTGGGAAAGTTTCTGTCATTCTACCTAATGGTAATGTAAAACAAATTCATAATGTTATGTATGTGCCTTGTGTAACAAAGAACTTGATTTCTGTATCCATGATTACAGATCAAGATCTAAAATTTGAATTCTTTAAATCTAACTGTTATATTAAAGATCTGCTAGATGGCATGAAGACAATTGCTACAGGAATCCGAACAGGAGGTCTGTACAAGTTGGATGTAAGACCTGCACCAGTTCGAGCATTGACAACAGCGAGCCTGACTACAGAAGAGCTATGGCATCAGAGATTTGGCCACATCAACTACAATGATTTGTTGTTACTACAAAAGAAGGAAATGGTAAGAGATCTTCCTATGCTAAAGCAAGTACATAATGATTGTGATGCCTGTACATTAGGAAAAATGCATAGAGAAGAATTCCCTATTCGAGTAGAAAAGAAACAGAGGGATATACTTGAATTAGTGCACACAGACCTTTGTGGACCCATGCAAACAAAATCATTAGGAGGTGCACTATATTTTCTACTATTTATTGATGACTGTACAAAGTTTTCTTGGGTGTATTTCTTAAGTAAGAAGAGTCATACATTCGAATACTTTAAGCAGTTTAAAAATATGATTGAAAGATAAACAGGGAAATAGATAAAAATTCTTCGTTCTGATCAAGGGGGAGAATACAGGAAGGATGAGCTTATCAAGTATTGTAAAGATCATGGAATTTTGCAGCAATTCATAGTACCCCATACTCCACAGCAGAATGGAGTAACAGAAAGAAAGAACAGAACACTGGTGGAATGTGCTAGAAGTATGTTGAAAGGTAAGAATCTTTCGAATGGTTTTTGGGCTGAAGTAGTGAATACTGCAGTTTATTTGAAAAATAGGAGTCCTACAAAGAGTCTTGAGTCTAAAACTCCTTATGAAGCATTATATGGATTTAAGCCTGCAGTAAAACACTTAAGAATATTTGGATCTAAAGCATTTGCCCACATTCCAAAGGAAGATAGAAGAAAATTAGATTCAAAAGCCATCAGATGTACCTTTATAGGGTATTGTTCACAGTATAAAGCTTACAGATTATTTAATCCCTCTACTCACAAGATTTTTGTTAGTAGAGATGTCAAATTCCATGAGCAGGATCATGAAGAATCTGATGAGCACAATGAGGAATGGGACATTTCGTACTTGGTAGAAGAAGAAGCAGAGAACAATCAAGGTCAATAGCAAACAAAGGTAGAGGATGAACAGCAACAGCAACAACAACAACAGCAGCAACAACAACAGCGTGAAGAAAAAGAAAATGATGATCAAGTAAGGTTTGAAGCCACCCCACCACTCAAGAGATCAGGTAGTAAAGCTCAAATGTGTGCAAGATATAGGGAAAATACTTTTATAACTAGTATGATGAATGTGTTTGAACCATCTAGTTATAAAGAAGCAAATGAATGTAGTGAATGGAAAACAGTCATGGAACAGGAATATGATTCAATAATCAGAAATAACACTTGGGAACTGGTTGAACTTCCTAGAGGAAAACAAACCATAGGTTGTAAATGGTTATATAAACTGAAGATTAATGTAGATGGAACCATAGAAAAACTAAAAGCCAAGTTGGTAGCAAAGGGGTACTCACAAAAAGAAGGGATAGACTATGAAGAAACCTTCGCCCTATAGCTAAATTGAACAATATTAGAATGTTAATCGCTTTAGCTACTAAGAAACATTGGATGATGCACCAACTAGATGTAAAGTCTGCATTTTTTAATGGAGAACTAAAATAAGAGTTTTATCTAGAGCAACCGGAAGGGTTTGTCCAGAAAGGAAAAGAACATTTAGTCTGTAGATTGAAGAAAGCACTTTATGGACTAAAACAAGCTCCCAGGTCTTGGTATGAAAAGATTGATTCATTTTTTCTGCAAGCTGGCTATAATAGAAGTAAAAATGACCCTAATCTTTACACCATGAAAGATGAACAAGGGCGTGTAGTGTTGATTTCGTTGTATGTAGATGATTTGATCATTACAGGTGATGCTACATATCTAATCGATGAAATCAAGCAACAGATGTCACAGGTGTTTGAAATGAAACACCTCGGTGAAATCAAATACTATTTAGGTCTTGAGATCTGGAGAGATTCAGGTCAAACATTTTTGTCCCAAGCAAAGTATGTCAAAGGCCTGTTAGAAAAGTTTAGGATGGATCAGTGTAAGCTTGCAGCGGTACCATTGCAGCAGAACATCAAATTGCAGTGTGAGGATGGCTCAAAAGCGACGGATGCAACACTTTACAAATAGTTGGTTGGGAGTCTAATCTACCTAACCACCACCAGACCTGATTTGGCTTATGCAGTCAGTGTGCTAAGTCAATTTATGTCTAAGCCACTTGAAAGCCATTGGAATGCAGCGAAAAGTGTTTTGAGGTATCTACAAGGTACTGTAGATTACGGTATTATTTACACTGACTCCTCTGATGTTAGATTGGCAAGATTTGCAGATTCAGATTGGGCTAGAAATGTAGATGATCACAGATCTATAATAGGTTATGCATTCAACATTAGATCTGAGGTGATCACATGGAGCAACAAGAAGCAGAACATAGTCTCCTTGTCCTCAATGGAAGCAGAGTATCAAGCCATGTGTGCAGCAACATGTGAGGCAGTTTGGTTGCGGAGACTTCTCCAGGATGTTGGGGAAGAACAGATAGACGCAACAACAATCAGATGTGACAATTAGAGTTCAATCAAACTTTCTAATAATCCGGTGTTTCACAAAAACACTAAACATATTGATACACAATTCCACTTTGTCAGGGAGAAAGTGCAATCTAAAGAAATCCATTTGGAATATTGTAATACATGTGATAATGTTGCAGACATTTTCACTAAGCCTCTTGGAAAAGTTAAGTTTCAAATGTTTAGGGAGATGTTAGGCATATTTGTGAACCCATTCTCCATTAAGGGGGAGTGTTGAAGATAATGGAGAATATCCTAGAATAGGTAGAGTTGGTTCACGTAACCTCAGGATAGGAATTAGTTTCTATTTCTTAGGATGTTGTTCTAACTTCCCTAAAACCATGTTTTCTATTTAATGTGTAATGTGCATGAACAATGTAGAGCATTCTGCAGAGCCAAACTCTCCTGGTTCAAACTCTCTTTCGTAGAGTTGACTAGTGGGTTTTATTTAATTTAATACAAACATTACCATTTTTATCAATGTCCTATGTGAGTGAGTGCCTCACCAATGAGCTACAACCATTCTTCATATTATGTCTTCCATTTTATGATTTGGTACTAGAGCTAAGGGTGTGAGAGTTGAGGTCATGAGGCAGGTGTGAGAAGCGAGGGTGCATTGAAGTGGTGTGTTGTGTGTCGGGTGTTGGATCGATGATCTAAATTTGGAACTACTTGCAAATGGTTTTCAACGTATTCAATTCAGTAATATACATGTTTAACATATGTCCATGTCTTTCAGAAAACAAACAAATGAAATTTTCAGTTGTTCATGACCCATTTAATTATAGCAGATTTATTTCCTTTTACTGTTTAACACACTAAAACGAATTTGTTCTGCAAAATAAATCAACCACAGATGCAAAACAAGTTGATAAAGCAGTTCACCCCTCCTGGGCTATGTCTGTTGGGTCCAAGGCTCCCAAATGGGCATGTCCTCGTTTTAATTAAATGCTCAAAATGAATATACAGCTGAATAAAAGTCTCTACAGGTGGAATAGACTGTAAAAATAGACTTAGAACACTTGAATCCTTCAGGATTGACTACTGGTTCACCTCCAATGGGTACTTGCAACCCTATACAGCTCTCACAATACTAGGCCATAGTGGCTCCTAGAACTTCCACGGTGCCAAAACCTCTGAAAATGACCTCAAATGGCTGCAAAACCTATTCCAATGGCTTTAGAAGGTCGAAGAGACCCAAAATCAAAAAAAAAATTGTCCAAAACCACCTTTCCTAGCCAAAGTTATGGCCATTTACTCCCAACTACCAGCTGGTCCTAAAAAGACTCTAGCTAACTTTAGTTGGAGTCCAGTTAACTCCACCAATTATGGCAGGTCTGCCCAAATTTGGCGGTCTGCCAAGAATCCCGCCAAACAAACCGTTATGGTTTAATGCAACTGGAGTTTGGGTTAAATGCATGTAATCAGTTCGTTGGCGGTTTTAGCTGCATTGGAGTCCGCGCCATGACCTTCGGGTTAACTACCCGTTAAGTGTTGATTAGCCCACTTTAAACTGAAATGTGACCACGTATAACATCCATATGCGGTGACTGTTAAACAACAACCGCGCAGTTTCAGCGTTAAGGCCCAAGGTTTTGGGGCTGCGGTCATGTGTTATGGGGGCTGGCCCCCTTCTTTTCCCGCCCCAAATGATTTTCAAACCTTAACTATAGTTCAGTGCGCCCACATAACAAGAACCGTTGTTGTGACCCAACGGTAAGACGGACTGCTAATACATACAAGGTTGTGGGTTCAATCCTCCATCCTCCCACAAAATTTTGAAATGCGCCACAAATATATGCTGACGTCACCCTGGGCCACATGGCGGCCTCCGGGCTTGCCACGTGGTTGCCTACCATTGGTTGCCCAAAATGGAATATTCCAATGAATATCTTGTGGAATATTCTCTTTTTAAATTTTTTTTGAAAAAAATCAAAATTTCAATGTTATTAGGCAATTCTTCTTTTTGGCATAACTTTCTCATACGGCGACCGTTTTCCGAACTGTTCACAGCGCCGGAATCAGGAAATGAGCTCTATCCGATCTTTTAAGTTTGAACCAATTCTGAGCACTTTCATTTTTGAGCATTTTACGACACTTGGGACATGAGCACCTAATCACGCCTCCCCATTGGGAAGCTTTTGGACCCCAAAAGCCTTCAACTACTTGTTAAAGAGGTGAGGGTACATCTCCCTCACTCTGTCCACCTCCATCCACTTTGCCTTGTTCGGTTTGCTGCCTTTGAAACCAACTCGAACATAATCTACATTGCCCCTCCTTGAAGTGTGTGTCCTTCTATCAAGGATTGTATCTTCTTTCAGCTCATTTAAGAATTATGGTGAGAAATCTTCTATAGATGGCAGCTGAACAGCACTTTCATGATCAACGATCAAAGGAGGTTCATACAAACGTAAGTTCTCCACATTAACAACAGAATACATTTGCATGTAGGAAGGCAAATCTAATTGAAAAGCATTATTTCCAACCTCTTGAGGATTTTGAATGGACCATAACGAATAGGCTTTAGCTTTTTACCTTCTCCTTGCATCCTTTCCTTACTAATGTACAGCCATACCTCATCCCCTTCTTGAAACTTGTGATCAACTCTATGTTTATCATGTCTTTCCTTGTACTTGCCTTGACTCTTCTCAAGTTGTTCTTGAATTTGCTGATGTATTTGCTTAATTCTTTCAATGGATGAACGAGCTTTGTCAATATCACTATGTCCCTCAATGGCGACATCTTTCTCAAGAATGAAATCAAGAGGTGATTTTGGCAAGTAACCAAAACAAGCTTCAAAAGGTGAGGTGTTTGTGGAAGAGTGCTTGGCACGATTGTAAGCATGTTGTATGTAGTGCAAATGTTCATCCCAAAGCTTGGGATGCTTGCTACAATAACCTCTCAAGAGGTGCACAATGGTTCTATTCATAACTTCTGTTTGTCCATCTGTTTGCAGATGGAAAGCAGTACTTTTCTTCAACTTTGTGTCCATCATCTCCCATAGATTGGACCAAAAATTCCCCACAAATCTGGAATCCCTATCACTAGTAATGGAAGTAGGCAAACCAAAGTGAATCCATACATGATGAAAAAATAATTCAGTAGTTTGTTCAGCAGTTATAGTTTTCTTACAAGGCATAAGTATACACATTTTGCTGAAACGATCAACTACTACATATAAATAATCATGCTGCTTTCTAGATTTTGGCAAACCTCCTACAAAATCCATAGAGATGCTCTCCCATGGTCTAGAAGGTACCGGAAAAGGAGTATACAAGCCCAGCTTCCTATTACTAGGCTTGCTTGTAGCACATAATGAACAATCTCTTATGAACCTTGAAACAGAATCTACCATGTGAGGCCAATAGCAATACCTATGTAGATGTGCAACTGTTTTGCTTACACCAAAATGGCCAGCAATAAGAGAAGAATGAGCTTCTCTTATGACATTTATTCTCTCCCCCTGTGGTATACACAACTTGCCCAAATGAAACAGCAAATTGTTATGCATGTGATAGTAATTTTCCTCTACATGATTCCCTTTACTCAAGTTAGCATACACATCTTTAAAGTCATCATCAAATGCATATTGTTCTATGTAACTATCATGTACAATGGAATCATTCTTAAGTAAAGTAACAGCACCAATAATAGGCCTTGAAAGCATATCAGCAACTTTATTCAGGGTACCTTTCTTGTACCTTATTACCAAATGGAACTGTTGCAAGAAGCCCATCCATTTGAAGTGTCGTGACTGTTGTAACTTGCTTTGTGATTGCAAGTACTATAAGGGCTGATGTTCAGTATGTATCACATTTTCTTTGCCCATCAAATAGTGTTTCCACTTTTTGACGCTTTGTACCAACGCATACAAATCCTTATCATACATAGGATAATTTACAACAGCAACATTAAAAGTTTCAGAATGAAAAGCAATAGGCTTACCATGCTGTAGAAGAACTGCACCCATGGCATAATCACTAGCATCGGTTTGTATCTCAAATGGCTATCTCAAATCTGGTAATGCAAGGACCGGAGCTGAACTAATCTTCTCTTTCAAAGATTCGAAAGCTTTTTGCTGCTTGTCTCCCCATTGGAAAGCATGCTTCACACTTGTCACTGCATGCATAGGAGCTGCTATAGAAGAGAAGTTAGAGATGAACTTCCTCCAATATTGAGCTGCACCCAAAAAACTTCTTACCTCTGTTACGGATTTGGGAGTATGCCAATTCACAATAGCCTCTCTTTTAGCAGGATCTATTCTCAAAGCAGAATCCTCCTACTATGTGTCCCAAATAAACCAAAGAAGTCTTCCCAAATTCACACTTTGACATTTTAAGAAATAACTGATTCTTCTTCAAAACATCAAGTACTTTCCTAACATGCATGACATGATCTTCTCTAGACTTGCTGAAAATTAAGATGTCATCTAAGTAGACAATAACGAAATCATCAAGAAAAGGACGCAAGACATCATCCATTACCCACATGAAAGTTGCAGGTGCATTGCACAAACCAAACGGCATCACAAGCCATTCAAAGAGTCCTTGTTTGATTTTAAAGGTTGTCTTCCAAATGTCACTTTCTTCAATTCTTACTTGATGATATCCACTGCACAAGTATCGAGCATCTTTCAGCTGGTCTAGCAAATCATCTATCCTTGGGAGTGGGTAACGATTCTTTACCGTTATCTTGTTCAAGGCCCTGAAATCAACACACATATACGCCAAGTGCCATCTTTCTTTGGAATCAGTACAATCGGTGACCCACATGGCAAAGTACTTGGCCTTATGAAACTCTTGTCCAACAATTCCTTGATTTGCTTCTTTATTTCAGCATTCTCCATAATAGACATGCGGTACATGCCTATTTTTGGAAGAGGACAATCTGGATGCAAATGGATTTCATGTTGAATCTCCCTCTTAGGAGGCAACACTGTTGGCTCCTGAAACATCTCATGATATGCATCAACTACATCATACAGATCTGATTTAAGTTTTGGATCACAATTTTCAAATGACTCATGATTCACATCAACCTTGGGCTTATAAATTCTTACTTGAATTGACCAACCTTTTTACCTGTCTTGCATTCACCATCACTATATTTGTCTTCTTGTGATGAGCTCTAACAATGAACTCCTTGCCATCTTTGAAAAGATGATATTTGTTTTCATGGCGATGAAAGATAGCTTTCCTGTCAAACAAGTAAGGACTTCCCAAAACAATTCCTGCTATATCAAAAGGTACCACATCAAGTTCAACTGTGTCAATAAAATGTGCAGTAATTGCAAAGCGCAATGTGCACTTCCTTGAAACTTGTAAATTTGCATCCTTGCAAATCCATCCAAGTGGATATGGCTTCAGATGTGGAACGGTCTCAAGTTTAAGCTGCTTGACCAAGTCCTCTGATATAAGGTTTTCTTGTGACCCACTATCAAAAAGTGTGTCAATTTTAGTATGTTTTGAAATCACCCTCACATGAAACAATTCAATTCTTTCTTCCTCATTAGGAGCTTGTACATGGCAGTTTGAGGTACTAGTGATGGCTTGAGTTTCAATTTCTTTTCCCTTCAAGTTTTTCAAACCCATGGCTGCAATTTTGGTTTCATCACCTGAATCATCCCCTAAATCCTATGGTGTAGATGTAGTAGCAGCAGTTTTCTGTTTCCCTTTGGATTTGTTAAATTGAGGTCATTTTTCAGGATGTAATTTCCAACAGTTTTTCTCCTCATGGCCTGGTTTAGAACAGTGTTTACAGATCACTTTCTCACCCTCGTGTTTGATAGATGCATTCTTTTTTCCCTTTCCCTTGGAGGTTTTTTCTTTGTTTTTCCCCTTGGGGGGCTTGTTTCTACCCTCTTCAAATGTGTTTTTTCCCCTTGCCTCTAAATGGGTAGCTTGGACACAAACCTCATCCAGGCTAGTAGGGTTAAACATCAAGATGGTGTGTCTAAGGTAGCTATGCAAGCCACCAATGTATTTTAGCAAGGTTTCCTGGGTCTGTAAATCTACCTCTAACAAGAGAGCTCTTCTCCTGAATTCTTGGGTGTAGTCTTAGACACTCTGACCCTTAAGTTATCTGAAATTTTGCCAGTTCATAATGGCTTTCTGCATGTGAGCAAGAGGATAAAAATTTTTTTTAATGGCTAACAGAAATTCAGGCCATGTTAAGGTAACCTTACCAAATTTCTTGATCTCCTCTTTAGTCTTGGCCTCCCACCAGACCAATGTTGCTCCATCCATTCTCAAAGAAGCCAACTGAATCTTGGTGGCATCATCATGCATATTCTGGATCCTCAAGTAAGCTTCCAACTGCCTAATCCAATTGTCAAGCTTTTCTGCATTCACTTCACCATTAAACATAGGTAATTCGAATTTTACATCAAGCTTCAAAAAAGGACTTTTTCCAGAGGATCTATGCTTATGCACAGAAGAAGAAGATGAGGGTGAAGAGGAAGAAGGTGATGATGGGGGTGGTGGATCACCATTTCCTCCATGTCATTTCTTGGAATGATCATCATCTTTCTTACCTCCTGAAGAGCCCTCTCCTTCATGTGGATGTTTGGACCCTTCTCCAGCCAATTTCTCATTTCTTTCTTGGTACAATATCCTCACCATTTCAGTGAGGTCCAAGAAAGCCTTTCTGAAGATTCTTTCTTCTTCTTTTGGATCCATGTCTGCAGGAATTTCTCCTTCATGTTCAGACATTCTTGAAGCTTCTGCTGAGACTCTTGAGGGTGAAATTGAAGGTGGAGGTGATGGCTCTCTGGCCTTCCTTGATTGAGGATTCTCTCGTTCTTAGTCAACTGTCCTTCCCCTCTTTTAAGTTTCAACCTGGTAAGCATCAATACTTGCAAGACAGTTAGAAGATCTTTGCGCAAAAACAATCAAAAGACAACTACACCAGAGATTGACTGAAAGAGCATTTATCTACTTTGAAATTGTATAACAAGAGCATTTCGAAGGCTTCCTGGCTCGTTTCAAGCTCTGTCTATAGTTTATTTGACTGCTTTTGATACAAAGAAACAACAACATAGCTCTGATACCAACTTGATCTAAATTTGAAACTACTTGTAAATGGTTTGCAAGGTATTCAATTCAATAATATACATGTTTAACGGATGTCCATGTCTTTCAGAAAAAAAAAAAAAAAAAACACAAAACAAAACAAAACAAAAAACAAAACAAAACAAAACAAAACAAAACAAAACAAAAACAAAAAACAAAAAAAACAAAAAAACAAAAAAAACAAAAAAAAAAACAAAAAAACAAAAAAACAAAAACAAAAACAAAAAAACAAAACAAAACAAAACAAAACAAAACAAAAAAACAAAAAAAAACAAAACAAAACAAAACAAAAAACAAAAAACAAAAAAACAAAAACAAATGAAATTTTCAGTTGTTCATGACCCATTTAATTATAGCAGATTTATTTCCTTTTACTGTTTAACACACTAAAACAAATTTTTTCTGCAAAATAAATCAACCACAGATGCAAAAGAAGTTGATAAAGCAGTTCACCCCTCCTAGGCTACGTCCACTGGGTCCAACACTCCCAAATGGGCCTGTCCTCGTTTTAATTAAATGCTCAAAATGAATATACAGCTGAATAAAAGTCTCTACAGGTGGAATAGACTGTAAAAACGGATTCAGAACACTTGAATCCTTCAGGATTGACTACTGGTTCACCTCCAGTGGGTACTTGCAACCCTATACAGCTCTCACAATATTGGGCCCTAGTGGCTCCTAGAACTTCCACGGCGCCAAAACCTCTGCAAATGACCTCATATGGTTGTAAAACCTATGCCAATGGCTTCAGAAGGTCGAAGAGACCCAAAATCAAAAAAAAATTGTCCAAAACCGCCTTTCCTAGCCAAAGTTATGGCCATTTACTCCCAACTGCCAGCTGGTCCTAAAAATACTCCAGCTAACTTTAGTTGGAGTCTAGTTAACTCTGCCAATTATGGTGGGTCCGCCCAAATTTGGCGGTCCGCCAAGAATCCCGCCAAGCAAACCGTTATGGTTTAATGCAACTGGAGTTTGGGTTAAATGCATGTGATCAGTTCGTTGGCGTTTTTAGCTGCATTGGAGTCCGCGCCATGACCTTCGGGTTAACTACCCGTTAAGTGTTGATTAGCCCACTTTAAACGGAAATGTGACCACGTATAACATCCATATGCGGTGACTGTTAAACAACAACCACGCAGTTTCAACATTAAGGCCCAAGGTTTTGGGGCTGCGGTCATGTGTTATGGGGGCTGGCCCCCTTCTTTTCCCACCCAAATGATTTTCAAACCTTAACTATAGTTCAGTGCGCCCACATAACAAGAATCGTTGTTGTGACCCAACGGTAAGACAGACTGCTAATACATACGAGGTTGTGGGTTCAATCCTCCATCCTCCCACAAAATTTTGAAATCTGCCACAAATATATGCTGACGTCACCCTGGGCCACGTGGCGGCCTCAGGGCTTGCCACGTGGTTGTCTGCCATTGGTTGCCCAAAACAGAATATTCCAATGAATATCTTGTGGAATATTCTCCTTTTAAATTTTTTTTGAAAAAATTCAAAATTTCAATGTTATTAGGGAATTCTTCTTTTTGGCATACTTCTCATACGGTGACCGTTTTCTGAACCGTTCGCGGGGCCGGAGTCAGGAAGACGAGCTCTATCCGATCGTTCAAGTTTGAACCAGTTCTGAGCACTTTCATTTTTGAGCATTTTACAACACTTGGGACATGAGCACCTGATCAATCGATGGTGGGGTGCTTACTTGAGGTGCATTGGCATGTTGAATGTAGTTGATTGAGGAGTTGAGCCAAGGGTGATGGTCAAGCCTGGTGTGGCAGTGTTAATTTTCCTTAGGGTCTATGTTGTTCTTTTCTTTAGATAATTGCATTTCATCTTTTACATATTGAATGCACCCCATGACATCATAACGTTATTCAGATTTACAACATTATCAACAACATATGCAACTATACAAAAAGAACAATATCATTATCAATGTCGGGGAAGATAAATGAACAATAGAAGAAAAACATTCACACGTAGAGACACCAGGATTAGTTAGATACCATGGCAAAACCCACTACACCTTTTCAAATTCTTCTTCTTATTAGATTTTCATAAAATGTTCAACAAAGAGAGAGTATAATGATACATATCTTCAACCACAAAACTATCTAGCAAAATCAACTAATCAACATCCAAGAAATGAACCCAAAAATGCTAATAATCAAAACCCTGATTTAGAAGCATGTGGTCAACTAGCAATATATGTGGTCAATTGTCAAACTCTGCAGTCCACTGTTAGTTCTATGATCAACTATAAAAATCAAACCCTAGTTTCCAACCACACAGAGAGAGTGTACATGTGTGGGGTTAAAACCTTCCAACCGCACTCATGAGCTTGCATGCATGCAGTTGTGACCGAAAATACCCTGAAGCATGCCAGCAACTCGAAACCAAATACCCTAATCACACTTGTGAACTTCGGACCCTGTAATTTCATACATGTACAAACCAATCTCCGTGAAATACTTTAGACCTATGTGAGCCAAACCAAAGAAAAAAGAATGAATAATGATGATGATAATGTCCAAATGAGGTTGAGTTCACTTGTAATTATAGGCTTCTAAGGGTGTCTAATTTATCTTTTGGTTCGGCTTGTCATTTTGTGCACATGCAGGCTTCAATTCAAAAATACACTTTCCTTTATCCAAATCAAGTGCTTCAAAAGTCAAAATTGATCCTCTTGAAAAGGGGAATATAGTCATGATTGGAATTTGTCACTAAGCTACCAAATTAACACTCTCTCTCAGCTAGGTAGAAATCCACACTACATCACGTACTCATCGCAAGTATCATGTCATATCTCAATTACCTTGTCATCAAATGTCATCATTTCTCATCTTGACTCATCTTTGCTTATCCATAATTATCTCTTGCTTGTCTCTGCTCATATTTTGAATATTATCAAATCTAATAGGAGAAGAATTTAGCATCAGAGAGGAGCTTAAGCTACCACCCTCAATTGACATCAACAACATCAGAGAGCTTATCTCAATCCGGAATGACATCAGGGAGCACAACTCAACCTGAAACCACATTTGGGAGCTCAGTCTCAACTCAGAATCCAATGATAAGGATGAACTTCCTATGGGACACCCTCACCCCAAGTCATCTGATAGGGGAGAAAACATCTTCCACCCAATGTTGAACAATAGGAGTCGCTGCATAGGGGAACAAACATCATCCACCCTATGTTAACCAATATCTAAACCATCATATATCCCACTAATCTTCCCAAAAATTACCCTCAAGAGTCATGTGGTAGAACATCTGCATCATAATCAAGCTTGGTTGAGACTCCAAGCTTTTCTCAACCTGTTGGTCAGACGGGCAGCCTTCCCAACAAGCCCAGCTTGTGGGTATGATTCCAACTGGTACTCTATATAAACCAAGATAGGGGAGCAACATCTTCCACCCTATGCATGACAGATAGTGGAAATACCCTATTGTCTAGATATCCCTCAACCCCAGGAGCCCTACATCTCAATTCCTCTCCTCAGGAGCTCAAACAGAGGGGAAGAGTTAGCTCAGTGTCCTTAACCAGTCCTTCTCTTTGTATATCAGAAACATATCAATGTGATCATATACGATAGTTTCTTAAACATCATATTGCGGTAGTTATTTGTCTTCCTATTAATTCAGGTCATCAAATCAAATATTATATTAGAATAAATACATGTCACAAAAGGATACCTTATTCATCCTCCCTCTCACGGAGGCAACAACCACAAGCATGAGATTGTCTTATATAGTAGCATTGTCTCAACCTATGAAGATAACTCAGTCCTAGCAATATACAAGATTTTCTACCAATCATATCCCACTCTTTATTGTCGCATCCAGAACCTCAACATTATACTCAACCTTGGTCGTGCTTAAAGCTACGGACTTCTAATATTTCCATCTCATCAAAATGTCATGGAATATCCCAAGATAAAATGATAGCCAGATGTGTTTTCTATCATCACCCATGCATCCATGCAGTCATACATCTACTATAGTATATTTCAAACCAAGATTAATCGTCCCATGCTATTATCTCAAAGTGTGTTTGGCGGCAACCCAATGTGTATGAAGTGGCTCAATCATGAATTGACTCGTGTTATTCTCTGCAAAACATATGTATAAATGGGTGTTCACAAGGAACATCAATGCCTTAATCACCAGTTGATTTCCAAGTCAGGTTCAGCAATATCTTTTGTATAACTTCTTGAAATTCAATCGAAGTGTCCAAGGATTTTGATTTCCACTTTCCAAAACTCTTCAGTAGATTCAAGATATATTTTATTTTCCAAACTTCAGATTGTAATTCATCATGCCAATATTCTTCATTTCGATCTTCAGAGGCCAACTCCTTCTTACTTCTATCATTAGAGGTTCGTTACCTATCAAGAATAAATCGTCAATATATAAAACCAAAATCAAAGGCATGCCTTGGACCAATTTGAAGTAGATGTTTGGATTGGCACATCTTCCTGGCTTCACCAAGTAACTGTCAATGCAGACATACCAGGCTTAGGAAGCTTGCTTCAAACCATACAATGCTATCTGCAAACATTATACTGATCAAACCAATATACTCAACCTCACACAAATCAATATTGTGAAATCATCAACTAAGTCAACTTATCAAGCCTTAAATGCCAAATCAAAACTAATATCAAAGCCATAAAAGTTTCTACCAATATCACTGTGACAAACTCTTTGGACCAGGTGTCAGGTAGAGCTCACATCCAAATACCAAGTTACAACCTTATCTATTTTCATGTCAACAAATATTATTTACCAAGCAATATCAAGCCAAACTTTATCAAGCCATCCTCATGATCATAATATAAATCATTTATGCCCCTTGATTCAAATGCATACACCAAGGATAAGCCATACAAGTTTCATCCATTCATTGTGAGATCACTGCATAATTAATCACAATTGTTTACACTTCAACCAATATGTAAATACCAATGTTAATCATTGAGGGTCACTATGCCCATACTCTCATTTCACTTCAAGGTAAATCACCATTCTCAAGTACCAAATTTGATCAAAACTCTAACTTGTTATCATTGTGAATTCAATCAATCCGTAAGTCAAAAGATATCTATGAATTATCAAGCATCATGTCAAAGTCCTAAGGCATCATAAATTATCCAAGCCAATATGCCAAATCGTGTCAAGTCCTTGCGTCTGTTTCCAAATATTGTCATATACTAACTCAAATGATCAAATTAAGGAAAACAACACACTGATATGCATATTTCAGTCTTCTGCAAACACAAGATTAGCCAAGACATTCACATTTACTATTATAATTCAAACATTATATAGATATTTAAACTTTCCTTATCACATACCTCTCCATCATTTGCTCCATATATGTAGGTCTGTTGTACTCCTAGTGTACTCCTGGTCTCATAGGATTTTAGTTTTACAGGCTCAACCGCACACATAGGCCTTCTTCCATGCAGATGAGAGGCTTATAATTGCGCCCTTAATCCTTTCTCCCAACAGTTGAGTCTTGGAATAGGAGAAGCCTTCTTTTTCATATTAGAACTTGCCAAAACCTTTTTAACAACATCAAATGTTCATTCATGTCCAGAATCCTTGCTTTAGGAGCCAAGTGTCTTTTATTCATTTTCTACAATTAATAATAGGTGCAGATATCTCATAGAGAGTTTCTCCCTTTGAATGGGAGGCCACTTTAGTCATCATCATTCAAGACATCAACCTATCTATCATAATGTTGTCATGCATCAACAAAACTTTCATATCATGAAGTCAAACTATATCAAGTTTTCAAACATATATGCATCATATTTATAGCATATTAGCATTAGCTACTTCATCGTCACATATGAACATGAAATCAAACATTCATCAAGGGTTAGTGTCATATAATTAGGATAGCTAATAAGAGTATACTTCAAGGATCATAATCACAATGTCACGTCTTATCACATTATCCAACCATCAAGACAAGGCATCCAGATTTACCACAGTGTCAAATTTACTAAGCTTATCAAAACCTAACAAGAAGGTCTTGAGTATCCATCTTATTGTTATATTTTTATCATCAAGGTCATCATGCTTATCACAAGCATTAAAAATAGTATCAATATGCCATATATCAAAACAATGTATCTAGCTTGCTTCATAAAATCAGGAAATCCATCATGTCTAAAATGTAAGATACTTGTCAAATATCAAGTGCACCAATATATCACATGTACCATAAATCAAACTTACTTTCATATGCATCAATGAGTCATTGACAAAGGTGATATTCTCATCACACCTTACGGTTCAACTTTCCTTCCAATAATGCAACTAAATCATAACACTAAAACAATACATTATACATACCTCATAGTATACAGATGCCTTTGCAACTTGTAACACATATTTATTATTGGCAGTTGTAGTACTTGCATATTGAAATTTTTGGATGCTATTTCAAAACTTTCTTCAGGTACTTTTTTTCTTTTCAAACACTAGCTCTTCTCTTCCTACACTATATTTCTTTTCCTGCACCTTAAATGACCCCAAGAAGGATCTTCTTATCACATCTCATCTAAAGGTTAGAAGTATTTAGATACTCAAATATTCATGCAAGAAGTATGATAAATAACTAAAATAATAAATTTTAAAAAGTATAATATCGCAAATAATTAACATAAATCTAAAAATTACTTATCTCTAATGAGAGGTGATTAGCTCCCTCTTGAACCATCCTTCAAGAGTCATTATCATCCATTACCTATATAACAATGTTGCCTCAATATTTTCAATTATCTTCATCAACAACCGAGGCTTGATTGAGACTATCCCATCTAAGGTTTCAAGATTGAAAAATCAAGCTTTTATCATATTTTAGGGTTTCTTCCAAACCTTAACCTCATGATATCCATCAAACCCTAATAACCAGATTTCCTTGGGTTTCCTTCAAACCCTAGTATTCTTTTAGGTCTCCACCACCTTCTCTTACTTCCATCAATGTTGTCTTTATAAGGGTGATCTCAATGACTTTTCTTCATCCAATCTCTTATGAACAGAGATAAGAAGTGTCGTCATTGATGAGTAGAGATAAGAAGTGATGACATTTATTGATTACAAGATAATTGTTGCAGTCAGTAATTTCTCCCCTATGACACTAGTTCATTCTTATTCAGATTTGAGATTGCTCAATAACTAGAGATGGACAGAACCGAGCCAGGACGAGATATGACTTGATGATGATGATAATTCTATTTCAGATGACCACATTGATTATTGGATATAGGATGGAATTCGGATGCTTCCCTATGATGATGATGATTCTATTTTAGATGACCACATTGATTATTGGATATAGGATGGAAGTCAAATGCTTCCCTGTGATGATGATGATGTGGGTTGAGATGGACTCCCATATGATGATTATTATTCTTATTTAGATCGAGATTGTTTAGTTGATGATCAAAGGACAATATGTGATGAGATGGATATTTTGTTGAGATGGAGGTCATGTGATTTGACCTGGAGATTAGTAGGGTTTCAGGATTGATCTCCCCTACCATTGATTATTAATTATTCTACGCATATCCATGAGATGAGATATAATTCAATTTCCTATTTTTTATTCTTAGACATGTTATTTGAGATTGGATTTCTGATGTAGATGGAAATTCCTCCCTAATTAAGAAAGAGTGTTGAAAATTGGGCATCTATGGATGAATTTCCCTTTTTCTCTAAATCAAACCGATCATATAAAATATGGGCATCAATGGAAAATATATTCAAATATATTTGAAAAATAAATTTAAATTAAAGTTTCCCTTCCATGGTCCACGGGTCTTGGATAGACAATGATAAGGTACTTTGTTAAGGCACTCCTTGATGTGAAGTTTCCTTATCAATTCCCCACCCTGATCAAGATAATATATTGGACATGATGAAGATGCAGTCCTGCCAAGATTACAAAATAAAATAAAAAATAAAAATACCCTCCATGACAAGTCGGCTCCACCTAACTATGTTAAGTTAGTGCCTAAAAGGAATCATGATGTCTTAAATAAATAAAGATCTTATGGTCTGTGATTCAAAAATGGTTTTGAACAAAAGAAAGTATCGAATCATATTTTGATTGATCTAAGGTTCGCTTTTTCATCAAGGATGATATAAAACTAGTATTTCTCTAAAATGGTTTACACTCGCTCTATTCTCTCGCAAGTATACATAATGCCCTTGTTATAGCACTCTCGCACATGTCTATTCTCTCTCACACACATGCTATAGGGATTGGTATGATAGTTGTGCATGTTTGTTGATGTGGCACTCACTGTGTGGATGGCATCGAACTCACTATATATGTAATGATTCTTACATATGGTTGGGCACCTGTATAGAACTCACTTTGTATGTGGCATCAACTTCATATTTCTCTGTGGCTCAAATTAGTGGTTCTTT
Organism: Pinus tabuliformis; assembly: GCA_031772625.1. NCBI lineage: Eukaryota > Viridiplantae > Streptophyta > Pinopsida > Pinales > Pinaceae > Pinus > Pinus tabuliformis. The sequence continues at coordinate 1,144,968,578 of CM062813.1, read as the reverse complement.
GTATATCAGCAATTTGGTTCCTAGCACAGAGTGACAATAATTTTGTATTTAATTCTATCGGATCTTTGTATGACGTTACTATAACGATACATGATATCTCTTTGGTGTGGTCACACATCCCTAGCCTTTATTTATGGTTGAGATATATTTTACTACGATACTCGTTGGCATCGATACAGATTTCAGATTTCATGTAAGAAAATTAGTGTTGTTCGTAACAGTATAGTGTATGGTATGTCGCTCTAGATGTATATGTATTTCAAGTAGTATATGTATAATGTCTCATGCTCCGATAGTATTTATATGTATGATCTCAATGAAGGGTCTTGATATGTATGGTCATGAATCTCATTTATTTGTGTATTGGGACCTGGTAGATATAGTATCTAACGTGACTTTGAGTTATAGGAAATGACGTTGTTATGTGGCGATAACTTCATATATGACTGTAACTTTGATATGGCATACATGACAATATATTAGTGGTAGTGATGTTAATGTATGAGGGTTGTTAATAATGAAGTAATAGTGAACAACAACCCATATGACACTAAAGTATTTGTCTTGATGATGAGGATCATGTATGACCTCTAGATGGCTCTAAGAATCATAACATGTTTAATATATCTCTATGTAATTTGTATCTCACTTGAACAATTGATGAAATACAATAAAAGAAGAATTAAATTATGGGTTTTCCCCTGGTCTCCGACCAATCTTGGTGTCTCTTTATGTGCATGATTTTCTTCTAATGTTCCTATTTTTTATTTTGTTGCATTTATGATGATGTTGTTCTTTCTACATAATTTCATATGATGGGATGATGTAATGGGGTGAATTTAATGTATAAATGATGTAATGTAATTATCTAAAGCAAAGAACAATCAGCCCTAAGAAAAATTAACAGGAAGTTGTCAAGCTAAAATGAAGGTCATTTCTAGTGCAATGAGGGAAGGAGTTGCTATCGAGATACTAGAATAAAGGGGTGTGAAAATTGAGTAAAAGACGAATTGCATTGTGCACTGGTAATTGGACCGTGTGAGAGGATATTTCATGTAGAGGTAGAGAAGGGAAAGGAGGAGTTGCATGCTATTGCATGAAGAGTCGTGAAACATGTTGCTACTTCTATATGTATAATTTCCACATTTGATCCAAACAATTGTGGTCTCTAGATTAGGTGTTGTGAAGTGTATACATGTACTTATATAGAGGATAATTAAAACTCTTCTCATTACTTGGTGATCGTCAGTGCGTTGAATTTGTGTACAGATTTTAAAGTTTGCATACTAAGAATTTGATGGTGTTGTCATCCCTTGAGCAGATGGTATGACATTGTAGGAGGTGCTCATAAAATATATTTTATCTCTATTTTTATTAAAGTCTCTTCGGATCTAGACTTGGGTTTCTTAAAGAGGTTTTATACCTCCTTGATTTTTTTTTCTAAAAGTGAAGTTGTATATCCATTTTATTAAATGCCTCTAGATTTTGTATAACCATTATTTTTCAAATGGATGTTGTTGTACCAATGTGGTGTGTAGTCTAGCGAGAGTTGTAGTGTGAAGCCCTGGTGTGAAGTGTGATAAAATTTTGAAAAGAAAAAATAGAGTTATATATAAGGCTGCAAATTTGGCAATATAAATTTGTAAGCCATGAAAATTTTGGAGTATACATATTGAAGAGTTGTCATGTTGGACAAATCAAGTGTGATAGCCTTGATATGCGAAGGTGTTGGAGTAAGTGAGGAGTTGCTACAAAACCAGATGTTATAGAATTGCGTGAATTGACACTATGTTATATATATGAACTTTTTTTTTTCTCCCCCTCAAGTAGCTTAAAAACTATTGATTGATTTGAAGTTGGAGAAACCTATGTTTCAAGAATCATATCTAGAAAAGGAACCAAGTTGGATTGCGTGAATTACATGAATTGGAAGTTTAAAATGCAAACATTGATGGAAGGATTCAATGTTTGGTTGATAGCATGTGGTGATGAAGTGAGGCTAACATTCCCCCAAAGTAACAAAAATCTACGTGGATTAGGATATGACCAAGATGACAACAACTTGCATATCCTAGATTATTCTAAGACTATCAAGTTCATTAGTGCATGATTTCTTGATCAAATAATATCAGCAATCCATGAGAAATTTAAAGCAAAATCAAAACTTAATCAATCAAATGACTAGCACATTAGAAGCAAAAAAAGATTTTCAAATTGGGCTAGAAATAAAAGAAAAACTCATCAATGCACTCCAAATTAAGCTAAGTAAAAATATATTCTAGATGCACAATTTACAGAGAAGTTAGATGCAAATTGTGACATTGAAAACCTTATCCAACTAGTTGATTAAATTTGTGATACATATGATCTAATTCACCATACTGATGCAAGTTGTATCACAAAATATCTAATCCACCAAGTTGATGTCAGTTGCGACACAAGTGACCTTATCCAGCTAGTTGTACTACTTAATGATGCAATGAGTAGTACCAAAGATCAAATTGATCAGTTTGATGCAGCATGTCAAACCAATGAACTGTTAATGATTGATGCCCAGTGTGATATAGAAGATTTAATAAATCAAGGATAGAATGTTAGCAGCAACAGCAAGTATGAAGAACAACAAGAGGACAGTCTTTCCAAGAAAGTGATCAGACCTTGGGAAGAAATCTCCTTAAACAGAGATTGACATGGCCTAGGATACAACAAAGAAAAAAATTTGTTTGTTCCAGATTTCTCAAAACCAACTCATTTTGTAAGTGTCGTTTTTCTGGACAGTGATCGGAATATGGTTAAGTGTAACCATTGTAAGTGAAATGGCCATATGGAGACTAAATTCTTTGACCTCCATCCTTGTCACCATTGTGGCAAGAAAAAACATTCATCTGAAAGATGTTGCAAGCGAAATCAACCACCCAAAGTAAAGATCAACTATGCATGGATTGATCCTTTGAAGTGGTCATCTACATTCAAACAATTATATATTTGTTACCGAAGGATTCAGTCTCACATGAAGACAACCATTGAAACCAACAGTCAAATGAAGATGGTACTCTCATGCACCTGAAAGCAAGAGTACAACAGTGAAACTCTCCTACACCTGAAGGTGGGGAGTTCAGAAATCAAGTGCAGATGTTTATCTCTCCTTTCAAATGACAAAGGGGGTAAATGATAATGGAATTGAAGGTGGTTGTTGGACTAAAAGTCTCGACAACATCAGCAAAAGAAACTAGTGGGAAGTCATCATCAAATCAGCCAGTGGACATCATCAAAATCATCCAGTGGGCATTATCATAAAAAGTAGCCAGTGGGCATTGTCACCAAAAAGTAGCCAATGGGCATCGTCAAATTTTCTAGCGAGAAATCAATTGGGAATCTGAACATCATCAAATTCGCCAGTGGGCATCATCAACATTTTATCAGTGAACAAGTGATTGAGATGTTGATTGAGAACATTTGTGGACATTCTTTTGTTCACTGTGATGGCCAGCAAACCAAGAAAAGGACAGATGGGTCCTTTCGCATAGTAGCTTTGAATTTGATGGAGTTGTCAAGCAATTTTCAGAGATGTATCAAAGTTGCAGCTAATTCATGCTTCATGGTTTGTTCTCTTCAGATTGGAGTTTTTTTTCGGCATCCAACTTTGGTGATTTTTCAAGCAGTTTTTCATTGAGGATCAACAGTTTTAGCATGAGAACTTAGAAGATGGTTCCTGGTTCTTATTTTGGACTTATGATTGAGGGGGGGAATGTTAGCCTCACTCTCATGTGATGGAAACAATTCTAAGTCCAAAATAATTAAATTAATTAAAATCATGAAAGTTAGGATTTATTCCTACCTTTCTAGATTGGGTTTGTTCCTCATAGTTAGGAGTCAGTTTAGGCCTAGTTGGTTGAGAGATTCTCTCCAACTAGTTAGGCTCCTAGATTAGTGTATGGTTGAGATATTTTCTCAACCAAAGTGTCCAAGATAGACACACTATCTTGAGACAAATTTCCTCATGTATTTATATTTGTATTATTATCATGATTTTGTACAATAACATTATGAGAGCAATACATTGAGGTTGAGGCCTTTTCCACCAGTATTTTGTCTCTGATATATTTATGTGTGTTTATTTTATTATCCTTCATATCCAGAGGCATTTGCAGGAGCTACAATTGCTTCGATTCAAGATCGGGAGACTCTGGGAGACTAAGATGAAAGTGTTGCCGAGGATTGCTATAAAAGGCAATATTATACTGCATATCAAAGATTACAATAAATCTAACAAGACTCAGACAACACTCAAGGATTTGTATGAGTCAAACAACAAAAATTGACTCTTATCTCTAAAGAGTAAGAATTTGTCTATTAAAATGGAACAAGTGAAAGTATCAGTTGTTAGAAACTAGGACAATACTGAGAGGGGGGGTGAATCAGTGTTGTAGGAATTTTAAAACTTTATTTCAGTTGCAATGATATTAGGATACCAAGAAATATTTCAGCAATTAATACATATGAGCATGAAAAGAAATAATATTAGTAACACAAGGGGGACACAAATTCTTCAAATTGTTCTTCAATTCCTTCACAAGGCAAGCTACAAATTGTTATTACAAATTTCTTTGGCTACAAACAGTGGGAAGCTACAAATCCCTGATTTATCAACTACAACTGAATGGAGCTACAACCCCACACATTTACCAACACCTATTGAAAGGAGCTACAACCCTTGATTTGCAAGCTACAACTTTCTTGACATAAATGATTCATTTTTCATCCATTTTCACACTAGAACCATGAATGCCAACTCAAAAATAAATTAATTTGTCACTCAAAAACTCACCAACGCACCTTCAGCAAACTATGATTACTGAACACACCAACAACATCAATTCACCTCTACTCGCACCCTACTCAAAAATTTCTAACACCAAAAATCCACTACTTCAAAATTTCTCATACCAAAAATATGTCTAACATGCTCAATCAATTCCGCTTATAAAGAAAATTGACTGGTATATTTTGCTTTTGTGATTTTTAGTTAACTTCACTTGAATACTTGCATGAGTCTTTAATTTTTTCCTTTGTCATGTTCATTTCAGTCTTCTCAATCATCTCATCAATTTAACAAACCCTGATCACTTGTTTCTACAAGTTAAACTAATCAAATCTACTAATTTTAGTTATTCTGGTAGTTTACAGGTTTTAACTAGAGTTTTTTATATTTATTGGGCTCTAACATTGGCTTAACTTCCAATTTTGCCTCTTATTGTGCTAGTTTTTCCTTTAAACCCCTATGTGTTGCCCATAAGACTATGGGTTGTGACCTTAGCCTTAGTTTCTGAACATTTAGTTGTGGCGCTTTTGCTTTTGTCAATGGAGTCCGCTTTCCCACTGCTCATTATTTGTTGTTGCCACATGTTTTGTTGCCATTTCTCGACGCCTATATCTCGGCATTTCTTCTTTGTTCCCATAATTTACCTCCAGGGTCAAGCCTACGAGATGAGTTGTCAAAATGGGACCCCTGCTGCACCTGCGCCCAATGAATTACACACTCTGGTTGATTTTTCACTGACACCGGCCACGTCTTCCCAGTGCCTTGTCAGCCTGATGATTTCTATTTTTGTTGCTCCAAAACCTTATGGGATCTTGTCAGTGATATTACATCATGTTGTTGTCATCAAGGACGCTTGGCACATCTAGAGTGATGGCATGTGTCACCCATAAATGACCCATTCAAGTACCTAAAAACCTCAAATATGCATGACATGTGTACACCCGTGATTGGCCCTGTGTTGACACCATCATTGACCATTCACATGTTGCCATGTATGTCACTTAAACCATCCCAATGGAACAATAATAACGGTGTTCCAATGGGGTAAACTGCAAGACCAATAATACAAGGCTCACCCCTTGAAAAAGGCAGATCAACAAAATAGTTGATCATAAGATCTATGGTTTTCGTTCATTCTGAGGGGTCAAAGAAAAATTTACAAACCACCAGGGCCACCCTCAGAGAGCAGTGAGAAGATTTATAGAACCACCACTGCCAATTGTTCCACCATCTGCTCCACCAAGTTTTGAAATGTGCTAAATATAACTGTTGCTATGGCTCCTCCACCATTTTTTATGTTGCATTTGGGGCTGCACCTTTGACCGACCATAACTTATGATCCAGGAAGGCATTTTCAGTCTTCCACATACCACTGGAAAGCTCTTTCAGAACTCTTTCCATCTCAGTAGGTCCTAGGCACACTTGAGGTGATCTTCTACTCTAGAACTTCCTTCAAAGTCTATGCACCATTTCACCATGCTCGGGTTATCTTACGATCACCTTATGTCATCCTTTTTCCATATTTTGGTATGTTTTTCCATCAATGACAACACATTTCCAACAATCTCACCCTTTTCCATTGATGGAAACACCTTGATCAAACAAACCAAATATGATTGTGCTCAAATCTCTCCTTTGGGTTTTTCTCCCCCTATGATGCACTTCTCTTATGTTGGATTGTTGTTGTTATTCTTCTACACCATGTCTACTCCAAGACTTCTCCCCCTATTGAGGTTTGTGGTTAGAGACACTTCTTTTCTTTGTTTGATCACCAAGACATATCCATATTTAACATCAATGGAAATGATACTTTTGAACTCCCCCTACAACTTCACTTCCCTTGTCAACAATCTTCTCATGTCATGTTGGTCATGTGGACCTCGCTGCTTCATCTTGATATGTTGAAAGTAGAGCAATTGTTTTTATTCCTCTTAAAGGAAGAGCTAGTGGACAGAGGCAAGAGGAAAAACTCCCAATATTTACCTCAAATACTCAAATTGTTCTCTTGGGAGAGGTTTGGTGAAACTATTAGCAATCTGTTCTTTTGTAGGAACATACTACAACTTCACAAATTGATTGGAAACTTTATCTCTCAAGAAATGGTACTTGATTGGAATATGCTTTGTCTTTGAGTGAAAAAACAATATTCTTTGACATGTTGATGGCACCTGTATTGTCAATAATAATAGGGGTAGGTTGATCATAAAACACTTGGACATCTTGCAAGGTCTACTTCATCCACAATAGTTGAGTGCAACAAGAAGCTACTACAATATATTTTTTTTCAATTGTAGATAAAGAGATGGAAGCTTGTTTCTTACTCAACCATGAAGCTATAAATTCTCTAAGAAAGGAAGCACTGCCACTAGTTCTCTTTTGATCATCTACATCACCTGCTGAATCAGCATCACTATAAACAGTTAGTGAAAAATATTTACCTCTTGGGTCCCACGGTCCATAATCCATTGTAGCTCTGAGATATTTGAGAATCCTCTTGGGTTTTAGAAGATGGCTTTGTATGGGGATTGCTTGAAATCTTCCAACAATACCAACAGTCTTCATAATGCCTGATCTTGAAGCTGTCAAATATAATAGGTTTCCAATGATAGATTTGTACAAATTCTGGTCCACTTCTGGTGATTTATCAGTCTTACTAAGATTGCAACCTGGAACCATTGGTGTGCTCACCAAAGAGCATTCCTTCATGTCGAACTTCTTCAATACTTCCTTGAGATATTTTCTTTGTGAAGTGAAAATCCCTATGGGAATTTGTGCAATCTGCAATCCAAGGAAATAAGAAAGCTCTCCAAGCATAGACATTTCAAACTTGGCCTTCATGTCTGCTACAATTTGACATGTTAACAAATTTGAATCACTGGCAAAAATAATATCATCAACATATACAACCACCACTATGAGTTTTCCATCCTTAGATTTGACATATAAATTGTTATCATTTGCACCACTTTTAAAACCACACTCGATAAGGTAGATATAAAACTTGGAATACCAAGCCTGGGGGGCTTTCTAGAGGCCATACAAGGCCTTATTAAGCTTACAAACATAATTGGGCTTCTCTGTCATCTGAAAACCATTTGGTTGTTCTATATAAACTTCTTTATGTAGTTCTCCACTTAAAAAAAAAAAAGTCAAATTTGACATCCATTTGATATATTTTGAATTTATTAAAATAGAAAAATGATAATTTCATTTTGATTTCCTATAATCTTTCAACAGGAGGAAAAGTTTCATCAAAATCCAGACCCTCAATTTGAACATAACCTTTGCATACCAACCTTGCCTTTTTTCTTACCACTTCTTCATGGTTATTTAACTTGTTCCTGAAGACCCATTTCGTGTCAATGACATTCTTGTTTGTAGGTATTAGAACAAGATCCCATGTCTAACTTTTCTCAATTTGGTCCAATTTTTCATGCATAGCTTTTAACCAATTTCCATCGTGACTAACTTGTGCAACATCCTTTGGTTCCTCGATGGACAACATGGTACATGTGCTTGCGCAGGGGGACATAGTAGATTCCTTCTTATCTTAACACTTGTATTTAATTCACCAACAATCTGGTCAGATGGGTGATATTTTTGCACATACCTTGAAGGATATTCGCCTTGAGGACTGGAGGATTCTTCATTGTCTTCTTCTGAAGGTGGCTCATGGTCCTCCTCATTATTGGTGACTAGTTCATTAGAGTTGATATTTGTTGTCTATTTGTCTTTAGATTCAACATATTCATCCACTTTGACATCAACACAATAAACAATCCTCTTGGTATTCTTATTATGGCATCTATATGCTTTGTTTTTTTTAGAGTATCCAACAAAAATACCTTCATCATCCCTTGCATCAAACTTGCCAAGATTGTCATCATTCCTCTTGATGCAACACTTGCTGCCAAAAACTTTGAAATGCTTGAAAGTTGTAGGTATGCCATACCAAAGCTCATATGGAGTTTTGTCACTATTTGGTATGAAATGAGCTTTGTTGAGTATCACCACTACTATGTGAATGGCCTCAGCCCAAAATCTTTGTTGAACTTTTCTTTCATCCATCATAGCTCTAGCTAATTGTTGTACATATTTGTTTGTGCTCTCTGCAACACCATTATGTCGTGGAGTCTTTGTTATTATGAACTTCCTTTTGATTCCATGCTTCTTACAAAATTCATCAACTCTATTGAACTAAATTCACCTCCATTATCATATCTTATGGTATTGATTTTGCAATCAGTTTCAATTTCAGCCATAGCTTTGAACTCTTTGAACTTCTCAAAAGCTTCATATTTTTCTTTGAGAAGATAAACCCACATCATCCTACTGAAATCATCAATTATAAGCATGAAATACAATTTACCTACGGGTGATTGTGTTATTGATGGTCCACACAAGTCCATGTGTACTAGTTGCAAAGACTTTGATGATGATCTCTCCTTAGACTTGAATGGCACTCAGTTTTGGTTACCTAATTGACAAGGTTTGAAAATTGTATTCTCTGGTTTTGATAGTTTGTGTGAATCCTTGACAACATTATTTTTTCTCAACATGACTATCTAATTAAAATCCAAATTTCCAAGTCTCCTATACCACAACCAACTCTCATCAATCTTTGACAAGAAACACCTCTCTATTTTCTCCTTCAAGATATAAACATTACTATATGTCCTCATATATTGAGCCACTATTTCACTTGTTCCTGTAGAATTGATTTGACAATTTTAAATTTGAAAATAGCATCATATCCTTGATCACACATTCGAGAAACATTAAGCAGATTGTGATGCATCCCATCAACAAATAAAACATTTTTGGCTTTACTGTTTCCATTTGACAGACTGACAACTCTGTTACCAACAATCTTACCAGATGCATTGTTACCAAAGGTTAAATTACCCTTTTCTATTGGTTTCCATGTCAAGAACTTTCTTTTGTCTCCTAACCGAGTCGTGAATAGCCACTATCCACATGCAAGTGACTTCATTCTAAGCATACAAAACAATATCACATTGCTATGTTTTCTCCTTTTCTCTCCACCCCTTGGTCTCTTGACTAATCTGCTTAGTAACTGGTTTGGGTCTCTTTTCCTTAACTCTACAATTAGTTGTTCTATGCCCAAAATTTTGACATTTAAAACATTGAATCTAATTATTCAAAGGATCAAAAGAAATGGTGTACCTGGGTTTTTGTTTCCTCTATTTAATATACTAATTTCTTCTTCTTGTTCTAATCTTCCTGTAGGATAAATTCACTCTGCATTTTTCTTCTTTGTGGTCATAATTAGTGCAGGTGAAACAATAACCTAGAAAAATATCAATATACCTTGAAAATTGTCTTCCTTTTGTTGGTTGGACTGATTTCTGAGTTCTTTGATTTGCTTGGACAGTGTTTTTATTTTGTTGTTGCAGATAATTTTTTGACTGGTTTTTAGACTCCATATTTTCTTTTTGTTGTTGCACAAACCCCTCTTTTTTTGTTGGTACAAAGGTGATGGATTTTTTACCCTTTGACTATGCTATTGCGTTGGATTAAGCTTTAAACCCTAGACCACTTCTATCTTTGGAAACTCTCTATGCTTCCAAAATCTCATTTAATTTACCAATCCCTTTTCCAAATTTCTAATTAAAGCTCAACTAGATTTTTCTCTTTTAAAATTATTTCTTCAGCAAAACAATTTCACCTTCTAGCCTTTCCCAATCTTGATTTTTCTCATTCAACTTTTGGTTTAGGGATTCTTGAATCTTCTTACCTTCTTTCATTTGTGTAGAAAATATGTGATAGGTTAACCCGATAATGCAATATAAATCAAAGCAGAATACTATACCCAGAAGAAGAAGAATCAATGGCACAATACACATGAAAATACTTTGGAGAAAGTCTCAAACAAAACCCTACACTATTGTATTATCATACATGGTGGAAATACATAGGAATTATACAAAGCCTTAGCTCTCACAGCTGGCCAGCTCTCAGTACAATCCTCACAGATGCTCACAGGAAATCGTGGCTTATCTCCAGCCTTCCTCTCTACCCTCCAAGCTCCTATTTCCTTGTGTTTTTCCTTGTGGATGATTAGCCTATTACCAAGTGGAAAACCAAGCCTTCAAAACTGCACAATCCTCAAGGATGAATCCTTGACTGCACGCATGAGTTTTCTCCATGAGAAAACACATGCAACTAATAGTGCATTGTCCTTGAACATTAATCTCAACTGGGTCTTTCTTAGAATAGACATGCATGAGTTTCTGATGAGGGAATCTTCAGTTAACTGGAGTAGCACTAGTTGAGTGCATTAATGCATCAACTGACTGTTAACTCACTATTAGTTCCTCAACCAGTTTGGAACTAATTTAACTGGACTTAACTCAGTAAACTGAGTTAACTAATTACAACTCAAATATAACTCAATATTATCTCCTTAATTTAAGGGATAACTCTTGCATGAATTCAGACAAAATTCTAACTTGAATTTATCCAACTAATTAATTTAAAATTAATTAATTAATTATTTCCAAGTAGCTGTTAAGACTAAGTTCGATTTTAATTCACAATTTAATTCAAGGACAAATTAAATTGAAATATTCTTGTTTCCATATTTCAATACTCCCTCTCAACAAGAAAGGGATTATCTGCCACCCCGATCCTATCTCTATGGAACTCGAATTTACACTTTGACAATGCCTGTTATGAAACCAGCTCACAAAAAGATAGAAAAGATAGATGAACGCCTTAGAAATAAGCCTCTTCGAGGGGGAAACCTCCTTTACATTACAAAAATGAACAATTCTTGGATGATATAAATGACAAGACCTCCTTTCTATATATAGGAGTCTAAGGGGTCATAATATAATTAGAGCCGACATAACAACAATAATGTAAGGGCACAATAATAACAATAGTGGGCTTCTATGGGGCACAATAATAACAATATGGGGACTCCATGAGCACAAAAATATAATAAGGGGGTTGTACAAATAACAATAAGGGGTTACACTAGTATTATAGGGACCTAACATGCCCCTCTCCTTCAAAAAGTGTTGTCCTCAACGCTTGAGTAGTTCTTGATGCTTCTGTATAAATTCTTGTCCTCCCATGTGGAATCTTCAGCAGGTAAGTTCTTCCACTTGATGAGATACTCTGAAATTGATCTATTTCATAGCTTTCGATTTCTCGATTCTGTGACTACTTCAGGTTCCAATATGATTTTTCCTTCCTTGTCAAGTTCTCACAATACTGTTTGAACTGGGATCTTTTGCAACTTTTGAATGAGTTCCCACTCCTTTGGGAATATGGATATATGTAAGGCCTGATGTTTGGAGGAACACTTCATGGAATCAAATGAATATCATGATCATGATCACAAATAGGTGGGAGGCCTTTGGGAGTCTCAAATACCTTGGAATGATTGTCCAAAACGTTATGGAGATCTGGAGAAATACATGACTTCAATGTGGGATCCTCTAGTGAACATAATTGTGCAATTACACCCCATTGTTCTTTATTTAGAAGCTTTATCATGTTTTTAGAGTTGATTATCTTTCCAGGTTTTCCTTCGATACCCCTCAATTCAACTTCCTTTCCTTCCCAAAAAAATTTCAAGAAAAGTTGTTGAAAATTAAAAGCTATCATACCCAAAGATTGTAGCCATTGGACTCCTAGTAAAACATCAGCACCACCCATTGGAATGGAAAGCATTGGGCTATTCAATGCATATTCTCCCATGGATAGCTTGATATTATGGCACTTTCGAGAGAAACTTATGGTTCCTCCACTTGCAACCATCACTTGACACTCTGGTGTTGTATATAGGAAGCAATTCAGTTCCTTGGCTATCTTACAATCAATAAAATTATGGGTACTGCCCGAATCAATAAACACTCTTACCTTTTTCTTCTTGATATGTCCTTCTGTCTTGATAGTTTGAGGAGTGGTAATTTCTTCCAATGCATTACAAGATATGGTCGGATTGATTTCTTGAGACTCGATGTGATCTTTCAATTCTTGAACATTTTTCTTCTTGATATGTCCTTCTATATTGATAGTTTGAGGAGTGGTAATTCCATCCAATGCATTATAAGATATGGTCAGATTCATTTCTTCTTTCTCGATGTGATCTTTCACTTCTTGAACCTTTTTCTTCTTGATATGTCCTTCTATCTTGAGAGTTTTAGGAGTGTAATTCTTTCCATTGCTTTACAAGATATGGTCGAATTCATTCTTCTTTCTCTAGGGTTGGTTCCTGGTGTATATACTCTTATTTTGATGTTTATTGATCCTTTTCTTCCTCCTCTCCACAATCAATGTAAATAATTTCTTCTCAGCACACTTATGACCTTTAATGTATTTGTCATCACAATTGTACCAAAGCCCTTTTTCTCTTTTTTCTTCCAATTGTTGTGGTGTAACCCTTGTAGGTTGTGGAAGGCTAGGAGAAACAACACTTCCAACTTTATAGTTGTGAGGGGTAGACTTCCTTGTTACCATAATTTTGCTTTCCACTTTGTAACAAAGCCCTTTTTCTCTTTTTTCTTCCAATTGTTGTGGTGTTTCTCTAAAGAAGGTGTTGCTCTTTGTATCCTCATAATGTGTTATCATTTCCTCCTTGAAAATTGTCCACGTAACAAGTTTTTTACTAGAACAATGCCCTTTATACAATAAAAATTGATCCCGTTCTGAATATGAAGATGCAATACATACCTTTTGTAATAGTGGTACACCATGTAGATAAAAATATTGCTCCATCTGTAGTATCCAATTTACTGGATCCTTTCCATCAAACTTCCTCATATCTTGATTTCAGAAGCTCAATCTTAAAATGACTGTAACTATATACTTTAAGATCTCAAAATTCTGAAATTGTCTCCTGCAGTAGCCCTCTGAGTCCTCTTTCTAACCCCGCAAGTCTAATCAAAATTTTATTCTCCAAGAAAGAGTTATGCCCAATCTCCTAAGGTGGCCTGATTATATAATGTTTCAGTAGAGCGAAATTGTACGATGTGCCATGTGTCACTGTTTCGACCTTCGGATCTGAAAACTATGCACAAAAAACTAAAATCCATCCTCTTTCTGTAACTTCTTACGAAATTTCAATTTGTTGGTCAAAGAGAAAGTTATGACGATTTTCCCAAGATCACCTATTTAGGATGTAATTTGAAAGTCTGCAAAAACCATAACTTCCTCAGATCATATATCTGAAAATATAGTGAGACAAGATCTGAAATTTGGACTCGAGATTCAGAACGATTTCTTCTCAAATGGGTTTTTTCTTTAGCTTATGATACTTCGTAGTGAAAAGGTTATAGCGAAAATACCATGATGACCTGTTTAAATGAAATTCTAGAGCTCGCAAAACCCTAACTATTGCATATCATATCTATGAAAATATAGCGAGACAAGATCTGAAATTCAGACGCGCGGTTCAAAAAGATTTCTTCTCAAATGGGTTTTTCTTTTAGCTTTTGAAACGTCACAGAAAAAAATTATAGCGAAAATACCACGATGACCTGTTTGGAGCAGCAAAACCCTAGAAATAGATAGATGAACTCCTTAGAAAAGATAGATGAACTCCTTAGAAATAAGCCTCTTCGAGGGGGCAACCTCCTTTACATTACGCAAATGAACAATTCTTGGATGATACAAATGAAAAGACCTCCTTTCTATATATAGTAGTCTAAGGGGTCATAATATAATCAGAGCCGACATAACAATAATAATGTAAGGGCACAATAATAACAATAGTGGGCTTCTATGGGGCACAATAATAACAATATGGGGACTACATGGCCACAACAATATAATAAGGGGGTTGTACTAATAACAATAATGGGTTACACTAGTAGTATAGGGACCTAACAATGCCTTTGTCAAAATGTCAGCATCTTGCACCTCTGTCGAAATATACTGCAGCAACATGATCCTCCTCACTACACAGTCTCTGAGATGATGATATCGGATGTCAATGTGCTTGGACCTATCATGAAATACTAGATTCTCAGAGAGTTTGATACAACTCAGATTATCACAATAGATCACAGTTGGATCCATCCTCTGGTCAAACAAACCAACTAGGATTTTATGCATCCAGATGGCCTCACATGTTGCCTAACTTGCACCCATGTATTCTGCCCGATGTGCTCTTACGATCTGATGGACTCCCTACCCAATCTACATCAGTGAAGCCCTATAGCTTCACTCCCTTTATTCGTTTATACCATAATCCATACTGAGATGTGCCTCTGAGGTATCTCAATGCATGCTTTACTGCCTTCCAAAACATCTTGGTAGGTTGAACCATCACTTGACTCAGTTGGTTCACTGCGTAGCACAAATATAGTCATGTGTTCATTAAGTACATCAATGAACCCACAGGTTTCCTATACACAGTAGCCTCTACCACTTCTCTTGAAGTAGCAACCTTCTTCCTCCAGTTACCTGCTAGGGGAGTCTGCATGGGCTTGCACTTTTCCATGTGGAATCTCCAGAGTATCTCGTTGGCATACTTGCCCTGAGACACAAACAACTCGCCATCCTTCTGCCACACTTCCATGCCAAGGAAGTAATGGATGAGACCCATGTCTTTCATCTCGAATTCTCTTGCAAGGTCCTCCTTACAAGACATGATCAACTAATCATCACCAGTCAAATGAGATCATCAACATAAAGTACGATGATCAACAGCTTACCTTTCACCACCATGTGGTACAGGTTCACATTTGCTTCACTCTTTGTGAAGCCCAACCCAGTGAAGTAGTTATCTATCCTGGTGTACCAAGCATGAGGTGCTTGCTTCAGCCCGTACACCTCTCTCTTGAGTCGGCACACATGCGACTCACAATCGAAGGTCTCAAAACCTTCTGGTTACTCTATGTACACCTCTTCCTCAATCTGGCCATTAAGGAATGCAGTCTTCACATCCATCTAATGGATCTTCCAACCCATTTGTGTTGATAGTGAAAACATAGATCTGATAGATGAGTACCTTGTGACAGGAGAAAAATTCTCATCATAGTTAATCCCCTCAACCTGTGAAAAGCCACGGGCAACAAATCTTTCTGTATGCTTCTCCACACTACCATCAACAGCTTGCTTTACCTTGTAAAGCCAAAGGGAACTCACAACTAACTTGTTCTCCGGTCTTGGAACCACGTCCCAAACACTATTACGAACTATGGAGTCATATTCCTCCACCATAGCATCAACCCAAATCGGCTGCTACACTGCTTCCTCAAAGGAAGATGGCTCGGCCCCAACACATTCCCTAGCAAGGGCCATGTATCCAGTGTACCTCTCAGGTGACCTCCTCTGTCTGCGCTGAGAAGATGGTGCTCCCACATTCTCTCTCGCATCCTCCAACAAGTTGTTAGCTTATCGTGTGCGCTTCCATCCATCTCTGGAAGACTCTACTTGAGTGGATGTCTCCACTCCTGGAACCTCTACATGTAGCTACTCCGCATCAGTCTGAGGCTCCTCCTCCTTAAGAACCAACATTTCCTCCACAACCTATAGTTGGAACTCCCGCTCAAGGGAAACTCGCACGGCCTTCTGCTCATCAAACTTGAGATCTCTGCAAACCATTGTCCTCTGACTGGTAAGAAAGTACACCCGATAGTTGTGAGGTGTATCATTGTACCCCACAAATATCCCCAACTCTGTTATCGGCTCAAGCTTCTTCCATGCATCCTTTGTCACATGGCAATATATCGATGAGCCAAAGATCTTGAAGTGACCCACATCCAGTCTCTTACCGGAGAAAGCTTCCTCTAGTGTCTTCATCCCAAGTATGCGATGTGGGCTTCTATTCTACAAATAGACTATTGTGTTGCACGCCTCATCCCACAAGTGAAGTGGTAGGCCTTGGTCATGCAGCATTTCCCGTTTTTCCCCTACAATAGTTATGTTCTTCCTCTCGGCCACCCCATTCCGTTGTGGGTTATGAGGTGTCGTCAACTCTCGTTTAATTCCTTCCGCTACACAGAAGTCCTTAAACTCTTGAGAGATATATTCTCCATCATTGTTGCTTCTCAAGGCCTTGATCTTCTTCCCTGACTCTTTCTCAACCAAAGCTTTGAACTCACAAAACTTTGTGAAAGTTTGGTCCTTCTTTTGCATGAAATAAATCCAACATTTACGAGAATAGTCATCAATCAAAATCACATAATACCTTTGCTTCGTTGTGGATGCCGTTAATAATGGTCCACACAAATCATTATGAACTCGCTCTAAGATAGCCTCTGCTCGACTGTCTCAATCATGAAAGGAAGACTTGGTGTACTTTCCCAAGGTACAACTTTTGCATGTGTCAACTTGATCAAGTTTACCTTTGGGAAGTCCTATAGATATCTGTTGCATTATCTTTAAAGCCCCATGATGTAAATGGCCCAACCACCTGTGCCACAACTCACCAATGTCTTAACTTTGCACCAATTCTGCTTTCGTACTCAATGCTGCACAATCATTTACCTCTAGTTTATAGAGATTCTTCACTCGAATCCCTATCCTCTTGGTCTGACCCGTGGCTATGTGTCTTGGGAATGCCTTTCCTTTACTGAAGACAACATCGTAGCCTTTGTCCTCCAACATCATGACTGATACCAAGTTCTTCTTCAATCCAGGCACATACATCACATCTATCAAGGTGAGAGGAGCTCCATGCTCCCTCTGAAAAGCAACCGTGCCCACTCCTGAAACACTATACCTTCCGTCGTCACCAATCTCTATGTGCATCTTGAAGTATTTCTCCTCCAAGGCACTAAATAAATTTTTATCACCGGTCATGTGCAATGAGGCTCCATTGTCAAGATACCAGACACAACCCATCATCGATGACACCATGCATGCGATGAGGGTAAATTCCATTTCGAACTAAGAGGCTAATGCCTCACCTTCCGATCCTTCTTAGGATCCCTTCTTGGACTTCTTCGATGGGAAATTAGTCGCATAATGTCCCATATTGTAACAATTAAAGCTTCTTACTTTAGACATGTCACCCATCTTCCCTCCATGAGAAGAATTTGATTTGAAATGGGAAGCCTTCCCCTTCCCTTTCCTTTCCTTACTTGCTAAGGCCAGATTTTATTCATCACTATTGTTGTACGAAGAACCATCTTGTGCGCTCCTCCTGATCTCCTCCTGCATAAGACCTGACCACAGTCATTCCCAATCTAACTGTTTCTCCCTTCCATTCACAGAGTCTTGGTAGCTATTCCAACTCTTTGGAAGTCCAAAGAGAGCGAGGCTCACCATATCATCCTCGGCAGTAGTTATTCCCACATTTCCAATCTCATCTCTGCAGGTGGTGAGCTTGTTCAGATATGTCGAAATAGTATCGCCCTTCTCCATCTTGATTCTTTGAAGCTTATCCTTGAGCGCCAATTTCCTCTGGTCGCTACTATTCTGGTAGAGGTCCTTCAATGCCTTCCACATTGAAAATGGAGTATCCTTCCCATGGAGACTCAAGAAAATATGGTCTAGAACTCCCTCAAGGATGATATGTCTCACCTTCGCCACACACTTCTTCCACTCAGCGAACTCTTGTGCATTAGTTGAAGCTGGCTTTGGGATTTCTTGATCAATGAATTCCTTCAAGCCATTGTCTTCTAATACAACCTCCATTCTATCTTTCCATGTTATGTAATTTGAGCTACCTTCCAAGGCATACTCGAGTCTCAGCCATAGAACGCCATTGGCCAACCTTGAAGTATGATATGAATTCGATTTGCGCATGCAACCCCGAACTTCAAACTTCGAATTCTCTTCTCAGTATATTGTTCACAGCTCTAATACCATGTAGAAAATTTGTGATAGTTTAACCCGATAATGCAATATAAATCAAAGCATAATACTATAACCTACTTCTACTATTAATTTGTGGAAGCTTAAAGATCGATCTGAAAAATATAACCAGAAGAAGAAGAATCAATGGCACAATACACGTGAAAATACTTTGCGGAAAGTCTCAGACAAAACCCCACACTATTGTATTATCATACATGGTGTAAATACATAGGAATTATACAAAGCCTTATCTCTCACAGCTAACCAGCTCTCGGTACAATCCTCACAGATGCTCACAGGCAATCTCGGCTTCTCTCCAGCCTTCCTCTCTACCCTCCAAGCTCCTATTTCCTTGCGTTGTTCCTTATGGATGATTAGCCTATTACCAAGTGGAAAACCAAGCCTTCAAAACTGCGCAATCCTCAAGGATGAATCCTTGACTGCATGCATGAGTTTTCTCCATGAGAAAACACATGCCACTAATAATACACTATCCTTGAACATTAATCTCGACTAGGTCTTTCTCATAATAGACATGCATGAGTTTCTGATGAGGGAATCTTCAATTAACTGAAGTAGCACTAGTTGAGTGCATTAATGCATCAACTGATTGTTAACTCACTATTAGTTCCTCAACCATTTTGGAACTAATTTAACTGGACTTGACTCAGTAAACTAAGTTAACTAATTACAATGCAAATATAACTCAATCTTATCTCCTTAATTTTAGGGATAACTCTTGCATGACTTCAAAAAGACTTCTAACTTGAATTTCTCCAACTAATTAATTTAAAATAAATTAATTAATTATTTCCAAGTAGCTGTTAAGACTAAATTCAATTTTAATTCACAATTTAATTCAAGGACAAATTAAATTGGAATATTCTTGTTGCCATATTTCAACAATTTGTAGGAGTAATGGTTCAACAACTTCTGCATTTTTTTTTATCAATGAATCCTTATGAGATTTGTTTTTTATTTCTAAACCTTTCTATTTCTTTAAGTTCACTTACCAAATCTCCTTCTTGATCAACTTATGTCTCATTTTCATTGGAATTAATGGATTCAACTTGCAGATTGTCTGAAGCCATAAGCATGAATTATTTTGGGCTTTCATCATCTTTTCCTTATCTGAGTATTGGCTGACTTCACTTTCATCGGGGTTGCCTTCTTGAATATAGCGACTCTTCTTCTTAGCCTTCTTTCTATCCTTTTGTAATTTCCTAAATTTTTATCTTGGATCACAATCATTCTTCTTATTTTCAAGACATTTTGAAGCACAGTGACCAAATTTTCCACAATTAAAACACTTAAAAGGTAGCTTACCTTTATATTTACCTGAGCCTCTTTTGAGTTTCTTCACAAACTTAGCTTTTTCTTCATCAGATTCACAACATGAATCACCATGCTCTTCCTTAAGCTTCTTATTCGCTTTGTGTTGAAATATGTAACTAGGTTCGGTCTTCGTAATGACATATGTAATCATGATTTTATGTAATTGATGTAAAGAAGGAAACTAAAATTGTTTTGTTATGCTTGAGACATGGGTTTCATGCTCAAGGAATTTTATTTTGTAGGTCAATCTCCCATTGTGAGCTCTTAGGATTGGTCAATAAGTCATTTTCATGTATTGAAGACCCATTTGGGCATGTTACATATTGCATAGAATATTTTGTTTGAGTCAAATATAGTCAAATGATCCTCCAAGACCAAGTCGAAATGCAAGCTACAAGTCAGCCTTAGGGCAACAACAAGTCGTCTCAAAAGGCAGTGACATGAAGACTATAAAATGAGAGATCAGCCTCATTTATTAGAGCATCGATTACACTCAAGAAACTAAACTAAGAACTCTACAATTAGCGAAGGAAAGAGGAGGACAAGCGAGGAAGAAAAGGCATATGGTCAGCACTGTGTTTTTGGGAAAAATATTTATATGTTCAGACTATGGCTAGGACATCATTTATCATCAAGAAAAAATTCAATAAATAAGAAAACAGAAAAATAAAAAGGAAGTTGAAATACTTATTCGAGAAGAGGAGAAAGATAAAAATGTTTTGGACTATGTTTTTGGCTCAACCTATTCACATGTGCAAAAATGACATAATTTCATCTACTATCGCATATTCTTGAAGTTACAGTTATCATCACTAACCAAGTTTTTGGGTAAAAGGAAGTCTCATTCTCAAGCTGAGTTGCCAAGGATGCAAGGTGAAGACAAGAAAAGAATATGGAAGAGGAAGTTGACCATGTTTTTCTCTCATGTACTATCCTAGGGTTTCTGAAGAGATCAAAAAGTTGTAGGTAAGAAGAAGTTGGAAGTTACAGTCAAGGTACAAGTATGAACTCATGATGTAAGGGAGAAAATTGAGTTGACTTTGTTAGAAGTCAAGCTCTACAAGAAGAATTGTGACTTGGTCTTGGAGGGGTCATTTGGTCAAGGGTCTAGGTCTTGGAATTTGTCAATTGAAGATTCTATAAGAAGAATATTTCTCATGGGTTTTCCTCTCAAATTGGAGAGACTTTTGGCCCTAGTTGATTACCTACATCTTGTGTCCTTTGTCTTATTTTTCTTTATGGTTTGTTAGTTGTTTGATGAATAAGAACACTAATAATAAACAAGTGAAAGAAGAAGTTAATCTAAGAAGTAAAAATACATCATAAGTAGTTATCAAAGAAGAGAAATCATCTACACTTGCTTCCCCTAGATTTCTCAACATGGTATCAGAGGTAAGGCATAAAATCAAGTAAATGAGCTTGAAGAGAGGCATCAAAAGGAACATTGAATCTTCAAGAATACGTAAGGACCAAGTTCAAGATGAAAGCTTGGGCACAAAATTCTCAAGGTATGATCTCAAAATAGCAAGGAAGTTATAGTGAACTTCATTTCTCCCTCAAGAAATAGAAAAGAACCAAAAATTATGACTACAATATTTACCCTTCACCAAGCAAGTAGAAATTCAAACTGTGGGCATAATAAAGTGATTTATGAGGGATATTAAATCACTATTTCAAGAAGTCGAAAGTATAATTCAAATATTTAAAATAGTCCAAGTCCCCTAGTAATAATATCAAGCATATGAGTCTTGAAAGGAAGGATTGTTTACATTTTTTAAAGGGGCATCCTACTGAAGCAACTTTCATTCAAATATCTTGGCATATTCAAAATATCCAATTAATAAAGGCATTCAAGATATATCATATTCCTATCTCTGATTGCAAGACCCAAATTTTTGAAAATTCAAACCTCTATGTGGCACTAAGAGTGCATATTCCAATCATTCAAATATATTTATCACTCAAGAAGGCTGAAATTCCAATGGAATTGCCTTGATAATCATCTATACACTTTGGTAAATGATGGAACCAAGAATCTACAGGCAGAAGAATCTCTACTTTGAAATTTTGTGGCAAAGAAGTTCCATAGAAGTCATACTATACCTTGAAGGAACATGTGAAGAAGCAGGTCCCATCACAAGAACAAAAATATTTTGAAGACTCATTAAAAGAAGTTAATGAAGATGGAAAATAATCAATGAAAAGTATAGTACCATTGTGAAGAACCATGGTAGCCAAAATACTAAGCACTATAGGTAGGTATCCATGAGGCATGTATGATAATAAATATTTTCAAGGGTCCATCATAAGATGTAGTAGGGTTGAAGTTATGGGTTTGTATTTTAAGAAAACAAGTATTTAGAAGACCTAATATTAAGGTATTTGTTCCCTATGATTTTATTTCTAAGGTTTGTTAGATTTCTAGGGCATGGGATAAACTATAGAATGGAATAAAGAGAAAAAGAGTATGATTTAGGGTTTGAACTTAATAAACCCTAGAATGACCTCTTGATTGCATGAAACCCTAGAAAGATAACTTTACATCATTTTTTGGCATCATAATTTTCTTGGGGTACTTGTTATTTAGTATTGCAAGTATAAGAAGTAAAATATGGATGGGTTGATCCTTTGAAAGGCATGATGAAAGAAGGGAACTATATGGACCCTTAGACACTATTCATGATATAGATGGATAGCAAGAAAAATAAAAGATGAAATAACTCTGCCATGATTTAAGAATGATAGAATGCATCTTAGTAAGAAGGCATCATAGTAAGCATACAATTGAATCAAGAGCTCATGTCATAGCTAAAGTGAAAGTCTACATATTTGTAGTAGTCATCATAGGACAATGTAGCTCTTGGTAACCTCATTAGAAGCATAAATAACACTTACGAAAGAAGGAAGTCATCTAGTATAGATCTCATCATGCATCATTAGAAAGGAGAATTTGCAGGGCATGTAGGTTTTAACCCCATACAGAAATTACCTGCATACGAATTCTAAGAACAGAAACTAAACAATGCAAGAGCATAACACATAAAACACATATACACAGAGACTTTCCCTAGATCCCAAAACTGGGACTACCAGCTTGATTTTTCATTATATTCCTTTCAATGTTATAATACATATATATACATGCTAAAGCATCCAATACCAAGGACCGAAAACCATCGCACCCAAAACCATGTGCAAAAACCATGCACAAAACCATAGGTAGGTCTGCCCACCTAATATAGGGTCCAAAAAAATTTCCCCCGGGGTGCTGCCCTGGACCCTGTAGAGGGGGGCTAGCCACCCCCCTCAAACCCCCCCATACAAGGGGAGCTTCCCCCCCCCCCCCATTGAGCAGTCGGCGCAACGAAGGGGGGCTTCGCCCCCCCTCTATCCTCTTATTTAACTAGGGCAGCTAGTCATGGAAAGAATATAACACAACCCAACAGGGCAATGATGTCGAAGATCCTTCATAGCAATCTTCATTAGAAGGTTCATCTCTTTGAAGAAGCAAGTGTCTCGCTAAGAATACCACCTTGAATGGGATTCACTATTTGGAAGAATGATGGTATGAAACATGTCAAAGATGATTGAAGCACTCTCAATCAAGGACAAGAAGTTGTTGAAAGAATTCTAGATGAAGAAAAGGAGAAAAGAGGTATGTATGCATATGTTCAATGAGTAAATTCATGTCATTATATAGTTGATAGTAAGAATCCATGCTTTACCTAATGAGCATGATCAAGGGAAAATGATTTATTTCTTGCATAAAGGTATGGTTCACATATTTTTTTCCCCTTGGAAAAATCGTAATTTTATTCATAAGACAAAATTACATGTTGTATATGCTAATATAGCATATGTATAATGAGTTGATTCTGTTAACACAGAAAACATAAAAGAAACTAGAATTTACAGCAACCTATTCTTTTCTACCCTTCTTCTTTTCCACTTTTCTCTAACCTCTAGTGTTGGTAGTGGAAGTTACAATGGTCATTTGATTTTCATCTGTGTGTATAGGATATTCTTTTTCAGAATCAAATCCCTCTGATCCATGAGTTCGTTTGCTGCTTTGTACTTCCATTCTTGTTATTTGGGCCTCCTAATGCGACAAGGGGTTGTTGGGCCTCAAAATGTAGGCAGTGGTATGGTCTGTCTCCTCCTTTTGTGTGTTGTTCTGGCCCTTCTGTAAATCCTTTTTTGCATTATGTTCTCTTGCTTCTACTTTTCCTTCTTCTTCTCTCAAAGTGTCTATGCATTTCCATCCTTTTGTTTTTTTGGGTTTCTTTTTGTTCCTTTTGGGATCTTTTTTAGCTTGTGGGCAGGCACTGTGAAGGTGGCCTATCTACAAACATCCACAGCACCAAAAAGTTGTATTTTTGTAATCCAGGGGTTGTGTCCAATATCTATCGTTGAAGATCAATGTAATATTATCGGGTAGTCCTTGATTGAGGTCTACTTCAACACATATCCTAGCAAAAGTGAATATGCCCCTTGTGAATATGTCCTCATCAATCTTTAGGAACTTCCCCAGGGAGTTCCCTATACCTTCTAACACTTGATGATGCTAGAAGTGTAATGGGAGGTTGTGTAATCTGACCCAAACTGGAATTTTTGATACCACCATTGTGTTGGCATCAAATTCTGGGAACCAAGGGGTCATGAAGAGCCCTGTGTTGCCCCATAACCATGCTCCTTTGTTAAGTATATATTCCTTTTCTTGAATTGTGGTGAATCTGACAATAAAAAAGCCTTTGGAACATAAAAAGATTTCACAGGTTGGTGACCAAGCAACAAAAATCCATTAGTGCAAAAGATCAGATTTGGGCCAAAGCCCATTAAATCTGCATATGACTGCTTTGGTAAGAAAAACAGAGTATAACCCATTTACGTCAGGTATTGAGACTGTGAAGGCGGGGTTCTGAGATTTTTGCTCCACTATGTAGGGCCCTAGTAGATCAGGGGATAATGCTGGTTTGGTTTGGGCTTTTTCCTTTCCTTTTACTACGTCATTACATGTGCATGTGCCTTTTGAATTGGTACCAGAGCATCCTCCTCATAGCTGCAAATTGACTATGATATTCAAGTCTGTGTCAATACCATAATCCTGTAGTGTGTGGTTATCTTGTAGGTTGTGTCCTGAGTAAATCAAGTTTTGCATACTAGCTGGTATGCCTAAGTGTGTCTGGATCTCACGTCTTAAGTCTTGGATCCATCTCCCTCTCGCGATTCTCATGCAGCTGCTCTTTCCTTCTGGAGGTATTATGAAGATTTGGATCAGATCCAGGTCAATATTGACTAGATCTGCCTAGTGTAGGGCTCGATCTAACATTTTCTCTGTAGGCCCGAGAGCACCACAAAGCTTTGGAGTCTTCATGTGCCATGATACCATAAGAAGCAGCTTGTAGAGATCATCTTTTGGAAACTCAACCACAATTTTAAAAGTAGCTACTAGCTGTAGGAATGCATGTACCTACCAGGGCTTGGAAGTATTAGCGGGATCCACATCAACATTGATCCTCAACTTCCACTCATTGGAAATAATCCTCACCTGCTCCTTAGTTCTCGGAGACACAACGAGCCGCACGGCTCCCATTGAAGGGTCTACCAGGAGGGGAAGAAGCGATTCCAGCAACAAAGAACAGGCTCGTCTCTAGTCCTCGAGACCTGAGTCCTTCTTCTCCATTTTCCCAATACCCTTGTCATAAAAACCCTTGAGATCTTGTGAAACCAACCGAGTGGGATCAATGGCACTTTCCAGCGCTAACGGCAGCTCAGCCCTGAGTGCTGTAATGTCTTTCCTTCGTTCCACGATGAATCTCCAGAGAATCTTAGCGCCCATTTTATCAATGAGGAACTTGTGGGTTAGGGTTTCAGCTCCTTCCTAATCCATTGTGTTGTTGTTTTGGATCCTGCTCTGATTATTGTGCAGAGATGATGAGGAGGACGATGAGGAGTATGCAAAATTCGTTTCCGCCTTTGGACCTCTGAGAGAGATAGCAGTAGTGTCATAACCCCGTGTGGCTTTCTCGACCGTGTCAAAGGTGCCAAGATGAACTTTTTTCCATGGATCTCTAATCTCCGCCGCATATCGACCCCAAGGCCTATTCCGTACGCCCATTAAGTGAACTCCTCATGCTTCATTATCATCTCTTTTGTTGTTGTTGGGAACCATCGCCTCCCGGTGCCAAAGGGTTTCTGCAAAAAGCAAAGCTTCAGGAGCCAAAGGGCTAGGGTTTCTCACCACCTTCATTCGTGTAATCTAGAAATCCCAAGGTATGGTTCTGTTGTGCTATACAACAACCCTCCCCATTTCAAAAAATTTCATATAAAACTTTAATAATAAATGGGTCCCCTTTAGAATATAAATAAAATCAATAAAATGTTTGAAAATAAATTTTTATAATAGGTCATATAAAAATTTTCTTTTAGGGTAGGTTAGATCGCAATCGCAATTTGCAAGACTTTTGAACCCATGGAAGTCCTTTTAAGAAAATCTGATCCGATTTGAGTCATAATAAAACCTTATCGCAAAAAAGCTTTATCAAAGGAAATAATTATAAAAGCAAATTATTGCATCGCGCACATCCTTTATCTCAATGGTGGGCTTAAAGTGTTCCATTGAGATCCGCCAATGCGATAACTCTATTGGAAATCGCATATCGCTACTCATTAAGAAAGCGTCCCAAGTGTTCATGCAAAACCTCCGATGTGATAAGTAGATCGCAATCGCGCATCGCTAAAATCATAAGACACATCCCATAAGCTCCTTTGAAATCTTCCGATGCGATTTCAATATTGTATATCGAGCTTTCGATAAAGGTAAAACATGAAATATTACGAACATGTGCGGTTTAAAGTTATAAGTCAATGATAAATCAAATTTAAATGATCTATCAATTTTAAAGCATGTCGCCTCCCCATGCCAGCTCACCACTGATCGCAATCACAACCATGCAGAGGAACCATTTAAGCATGGCATTTGTAACTCCTGCTCTGCGATATGTGATTATCACTAAAAGCCAACCGGGATGTAACAATACCCATTCTAAAAAGGACCATTATAAATTTACGATGTGACATACCATCACGGCATTAAAGTTTCATGTTGGAAGTTACGAGGAAATCATTAAGAAGCAGTTATGGTTGAATCCTTCAAGGATTTCATCTGTGGTGTCTTAATATATCATAGATCCATAGAATCTATTATTCTTAATTATTGTTAGTCTTGAGCGCTGCATTTTAGCTTTTAACAAGTTTTCCCACTATTACGTCCTTCTATTTCATTTTGCAGAGCGAATCCGAAATCATCAGTCCAGCAAAAATGTCTAAGAGATCTCAGAAAGTAAAGGTCCCCGTCATAGCGAAAGATGAACCAGCAAAGTTGGTACTGATAGTTGATACTACATGTTCAGGCCTTGGCAAGACTTCATGGGAGGGCATATATAATCTACTCGAAGTCGAGGATCCAGCCGAAATTGAAGAAGAAGGAGGAACACCTGATGCAAGTGATAAATTAGAAAATACTCTTAAGGATTTAGCTAGCTCCTTCCTCCACAAAATAGTAGCCCGTGCGAAAGTGTTACCATACAATGACCTGGTGAGATGGGTAATAGAAAGTATCAACATAACCAACAGAGCATTCTTTACAGCCGATGAAAGGATTTTCGGGACATTCAAGGTAGAAGATGTCAAGAATATGTATCATTTGTTGGACCCCTAGAAACATTACAACAAGGCATTTTTAGAAGCTTTCACCAAGGATAAAAATGTAGAGTCGGACCCTATCAAGCAATGGATACATTTCCCAAACAATCATAAGCATGAATCCTCTGGTATGTACTCCGTGGAATCCTTAGCATCTACCTATTTCTATGTTGGTGCTATGATATGTAGACTCTTTGGAGCCTCTGATTCAGCTAGATTCTACATAGAAATGGTGCCTTTAATGGAAGCAGCAATTAACTCTTTTATCATGGATTGGGCAACCATTTCATCAAATAAAATGGCCAACCAAATCCTTGATTATAGAAGAAATAGGTATGTAACTACCTGGATAATACCCCCATTATATATGAGCGCCTACATTATGGATACCATCTGTTTCAATTCTGACTTCCCTATTCTAGGTTGGAAATGGACTCCTCAAGACCCAAATCCTATTCACATTTATCAAAAGTATTTGTGGAAGGCCCATTATAAAGATCATATATATAGAATTTTCCATGGTTTTGTTTTACCCATCCATCAGGCCATATTCAACAAACCTGCTCCTCGGTTATCCGATGAGGCCAGCATTGACCTAACACCAATCGGTAGTTGGTTCGATGAAGAAAAGTTCACCTATGTCAGAATTTTTTGCAGCACCACAGATCCACATGTTCTCCCATTGTACATTCCTAATAAGCTATTGGCCAGAGAACTAGCTCACTAGATAACAGAGACAGGAACGTCCAGGAACCTCAAAGAGTCCAAGAAACAAATGTGGCCTACATTTCCCCTCCGCTATGGTACTTACACACTGCATGATTTCAAACATGCCGAGAAATAAGCACAGAAGATAAAAATTCTGAAGTTGGCAGTCATCCCTAAGAGACAGTATGACCCAAACGAAGTGGCTTACAACTTTACCACTCAGGTGAAACTTGCCAAATTTGAACATGAGAAAGATGACTATGATAACTTGTTTGCTTCGACTGAGTCGTTTCACAGGTAAAACATCTAGCAAGGATCAAATTGGGAGCAGGGGAGATAGATAATTTTATGCATTTCAAGACACAGAGGTTACAAACCATACCTCTAGATTTATTCAACACTACCCCTATGGTGCAGCAAGAAGGCCACAGTGAAGAACACACTACTAAGAAGATTTCCGAAAAGGAGAAGACAAATGAAAAGACCAGCGAGCTCCTAGATACCAATGTGCATATTGATGCCAACTTAATCAAGGAATGTGAGCAATTCAATCAGCAGATCAAGAACCAGAATGACTCCCAAAACATCACTATACCAAAATCGGCCGCAACACAGGAGCCTATTGTTATTAGTACTACAATTGAATGGGTAGTCGGCACAGTGAACTCTCAGCATGATATTGAAATAATTCTAGAGAATCCTTCCAAAGAGATTGTATTGAAGGTGGAGGAAATACCACCCCTGGATGTATTTTAAAGTCCAAAGCATAGGGTTGTGGTCAAAAGACAGAGGAAAAAGAGGAAAATTGACCAGGGACCATTCTCAACTCCTCAAGTTGAACTGATGAATGTGGTATGGAAAGACTCAGAAGTTAATCCTTTTGATGATTTAACTAAGTTATCTCAATATGCAGGTGCCTATACAACCGCTACAATGGACAAGGCCTCCGAAGTTAGCCAACTAATCAAAGAAAAGGATCTAAGGATCACCCAAATTGAAGAGAAAACGGCAATGGAACAGCAGAAAATCAGTCATCTTGAGCAATAGCAAGGAGAGCAAAAGCAACAGAATGAGCAACTGAAAGAACAGTTAAATCTGGAGAAACAAAAGATCGATCAGCAGGCTCTCCAGAAACAACAAAAGTTGTCTCAAGAACTCAGCAAGCTTCAAGCGGTACTTCTGCAGGAAAAGAAGGCCAAAGAAGAATAAATCGCACAGCCACAATTATAGGTAGAGAAATTCAAAGGTTGTCTGAAGATTGTTGAATTCAAGAAAGAAGCCCTGGAAGTGACTGAAGCCTTATCTCGGCAACTGAATATCCTTTTCCATAAAATATCATTGGTTGACCCATTTTGCATCATCATTGCATCACTCATTGAACAAGCAGTTGACACCAGGTTAGAATTTGAAAATGCAGATGATAAGGTCACAAGATTTCTCTCTTGGCAAAGTACAGAAGAAGGCACAGCTACTAATCTACTGAAAATACAAGAATCGCATAAAGAAGTCTTGTTTTTTAAGTGGGAATCACAATTAATAAAGGTCGAAAGAGCTACTTCCAGAGCCAGGGCTATAATGAACAGTGTGATCGAGTTGATAAATGACAACTTATATGGAGCTAACTTGATCTCTGATTGGTCCCCAAGAAAGCTCCCGTAAGCAAAAGCGCTAGAAAATCAATGGAGACGGGATCTGGCAAGCAGAGAAGAACAAATCGGCAAAGTGCAAAACTTGACTTGCGATGCATTTTGGTTCTTCCTAGTCAAGCCGCACAACAGCAGATGGCCACCAAATGCCTTGCTGATGCTGTCAATGGCATGGTTCCTGAGCTTTCAGATGCCACATACACAGGTCAACTACATTCCAGGCTAAGTCATCCTCTGAAAATTCAGGAAATGCTCTCAATTTGTCAGCTGCGAGGCGAGAGAATAAGTAGATACAATGAATCAGTTCAAAGGCTATCACACTATTGTTTTCATAAATCAAATCCCAGATTTTCATGTTTGCAGTTTCAACAGCTCAAAGCGATTTTTATTGACAGTTAGTTTTTATTTTATTATTTAAACCCTTTCATTTCTTTGAAAGAAAGGGTCCTCAATTTGTATAAAACTTGACTTGAATATGTTTTTGTCAGTAGTGGATCAAGGTTCTACATTTTTGTGAAACTTTTTCAAGACCCACACTTTTGTATCTCCTAGAAGTTTTCTCAAATAAGAAAGTGGAATCAGAGTGTTATTTACATTGGAAAGACTCAAATGCATACGGTATTTCTATCACTATTCTTTTGTCTTGTTTCCTTATGTGATGAAGCATTCCTTTTAAAAATTGTTATTATTGATATATGTATGCTCTTCAAACAATTCTTTATCATGTAATTTCTGAAGATTTAGAATTGTTATACTTTAAAGATATATGTCAGCGATATACATTGTTATGAATGCGATATGTTTTTATAATTACTTTGTTTAATTTCTTAAACAAAGTAATCATTATATATGAATGCATCTTTCTATTGATAAGTAAGCCATCTATATGATTATTTGTCTATTAGGAATAATCAGAAATCACATTATTAATGCATTACCCAGGTTAGATAAGTATATTTGTATATTTTTGAGTTATAGGTTAAAGCACTTATCATCTTTATTATACATTATTAAACAATCATCCTGTTGGCATTATGACACAGGTTTGGCGCTATGGCACAAGTGTTGTCCTTGATGGCAACTCACTCTGGTGACAGATCTCAGTTCAGGCTCTCAGAATGAAGGAAAAATATATATACGCGGGTTCATCGTGACCAAGCCGCGTATACACGCGGTTTAGACGTTCCAAAGACGCGTATGCGTATACATGCACTTTCTCGCAAGGAAAAGCGCGTACATGTGGGAAAACTTATGTTTAGTTCGTGGTATTTATTCCTTGGTATTTGAACCTATGGTTTTGGACCATGATATCTCGTCCGAAGTGATGATCCCAAGTATTGGGTCCATGGTATTGATTTGTTATGGTTTTGGACCGTGGTATTGTGAAAGGCCTAAGACTATAAAAGAGGAAGGAGATCATTAGGCAAGGTCACGATCTGAATCATTGAATATCTGATAAAGTGCTAGATCTGGAATACTGGTGATTGAGGTTAAGGTGCAGAGTTGGATCTGAACGAAGGAGGAACCTAAGTGCAAAGAAAAGGATAAGTTCTATTGATGGGTCAAAATCTTAAGGCTTGAGTAATAGTATATTTTTATGACTTTGATCTGTTATATGGGGCGCACGCTTGATCTATAAATCTGATAATCTGGGTTAACTAATGTCTGAATATTTGAAGGAGTGAATTATCTTTATAGATTTGTACACAGGTTCAGTGAAGCGAAGGCACGTATACACGTTGTTTCTGTAAGTCAAAAGTGCGTATACGCAGGTTGGCCTTAACACAGAAGCGTATGCACGCAAGTTTCTAAATATTGAAGTAGCATACATCTCTTAAATTATGTTCTAGCTGCCTCTATTGATTACTGCAGTGATTTGGGTTCAGAATTGGTGTATGGTTTGTTACTGTGTTCTGGGTACAGCTATCAGAGAAGTGTCTATTTGTTTCAGTTTTAATTGGTGAAAAGGAGATTGTTTGATGCAGAAATTCTTGATGTTTGATTGATGTTATTCATGGATCCAGTCTGAAAATTTATGAAATGTGGTCCCTGGAAGAAAGAGAAGGTTGTAGCCTTCTGTAGGTCAGCACCTACGTACTAGTACCTCAGCTAGTACAAGAGCTAAGGGGGTTGTAGCTCCCTTCTAGGTGAGGCTGGAAAACGAGAGAAGGTTGTAGCCTTCTGCAGGTTGAAGCCTGCGTAATGGTATAAGTCTACACCAGTACAGAAACATTGTAAAAAGAAGTTTCTAATTAAAAGAAGATAGAGATGAATTGCAGCAGGTGGTTTTCACCCACATTGGGTTTCCACCTTATATCTTATGTTCTTGTGTGTGATTGTCTTCTGCTCTATCTTACTGTTCCTGGTTACTGTTTATATGATTTTGATGCACAGATTAATGATCAACATCTATAGAATAAATTAAATTATAATTCTACATGGTATACGTTGGTTTCCTTATCTATAGTTGTGTATATACGCGATTTTCTCTAATTGAAGTAGCGTATATGATTTGGGTGTGAAATAAAATTAATTGAATTGATAATATTGATTCACCCCCCCTCTCAGTATTATTTCCAACAATTGGTATCAGAGCAGGTCCTTCTGAAGAAGCTTGATCGCTTGAAGGAAGATCTATCATCATGAGCAACTACGAGAGAGAAGCATCGATCAGGCCACTAATTTTTGATGGGACCAACTTCGTCTATTGGAAGGTAAGAATTACAACCTATCTTCAATCTCTTGATACAGAAGTCTGGGATATAATAGATACAGGGTACACATTTCCATCAGCAACTCCTACAGATCCAGCTGGTAAGAAGCAATATGAAACAAATGCAAAGGTTGTCAATACTCTATTAGGGAGTCTATCTCAAACAGAATTTGTCAAGGTTATGCAGCTCAAAACCGCAAAAGAAATATGGGAAAAGATTGTTCTGAGCTATGAAGGAGATGAATAGGTAAAACCAGCAAAACTTGAAACTCAGAATTCAGTATGAAAATCTTAGAATGCACAATGATGAAAGTGTGGCTAACTATTTCCTACATATAGATGAGATTGTTAATTGTATGAAAAACTTGGGTGAAGAAATAAAAGAGGTTGTTTTGGTTGAAAAAGTTCTAAGATCTTTGTCTTCTAAGTTTGAATCAAAAGTTTCTTCTATAGAAGAAAAATAGAATCTACAGAGCCTTACCATGTCACAGCTGCACGGAATTCTAACTGCTTACGAAATGAGGAAAGGAGGACCATCAGATAGGAGAGAAGCTGCATTCAAGGCTTCAGGCAAATGAGATTACTATGAGTGAGGACATATGTCAGAAGAAGAGGAGGAATCAAATTTTGTCAAGAACCTTCAACGGGGAACTAGAAGATTCAGAGGTAAGCATCCTTTCAAATGCTTTGCTTGTGGAAGAGTCAGTTATTATGCTGCAAAATGTCCTCATAAAGATAAAATAGACAAAGGTAAGGAACCTGTTAGATGGAACAGAAAACAGAATGTAAATAAGAAGAGCTATTACACGCATGAAGATAGTGATGGATTATCAAATAGTGATGAAGATGAGCAAGGTAATGATAATAGACTTTTGATGGCTTTTGAAGATGATGATTTCTTGGATGCTATAAATGAAGAAGGTCTTTATGAAGAAATTTCTAAACTTAAAGTTTGTTTGGAGGAAAAGAATATGATTATAGATACTCTAACATTCCAACTTGCTGAAAAGGATAAACACAATGAAGAGTTAGAATGTGAAATTGTGGGACTTAGAAAAGAAATTGAGAAAACAAAAGCCCTTAATCTCAGATTTGCTAAAGGATCTGAAACTCTAGATGAGATTATCAAAGTACAGCGTTCTCCTCTAATCAAGACAGGTCTCGGATATTCTGAAGAAGCATCTCAAGCTCAGAAGCAAGCACAGAAGCCATCCACCTCCAAAAGTTATCTTGATGCAGCAAGGAGAGGTGAACAAGGTGACAATCGACAGCAAAAGCATAATGCAGATCACCAGGTAAATCAAGGACAATTTTCTTTAAGAATGATCAAAGATTATCAAGTAAATCGGGGGCAATCTACTTCAAGGGTGAACAGAAGTTTCAACAGACCACAGGTAAATCATTCTCAACTTGGCTCAAGAATGGATGGAAACTACAATCATATGGTTGGTAGATTTGATAATCGCAGGAATTTCTTCAATGGCCAATGTTTCACTTGTCATAACTTTGGTCATAAAGCTGCTCAATGTGTTGCCTACAAGACCATCATGACTAGGGAAGCTCAAAAACAAAGGAGTATGACAGGAATCATGAAAAGAACCTACAATAACTTCTCTACTCTTGAAAATTAAATAGAATTTTCTATTTGCAACAACTTCGGTCATGTAGAGTCTGAATGCAGGAGTAGGTTCCAGAAAACAACTCAGAACGAGCAAGCTTCATTGAACACCAAAACATGGAGAAAGAAAGAACCACAACCAGAAAGTTGTGGGATAGCCTTATATACATAAGGACAGGAAAATAAATGGTACATCGACAGTGGATGTTCGAAACATATGATAGGTGATAAAGAAAAATTTCAATCATATAGTGCCTTAGAAAGGGAAAAGAAGGTCTCATTTGGAAATGACACCCCTGCGTTCAAAAAAGGTAAAGGTTATGTTCAGTTGAAAGAAAAGGTCAAAGCTGGAAATGTTATGTATGTTGATGGCTTAAAGCATAATCTATTGAGTGTCAGTCAGATGTGCGATCAAGGAATTGAGGTAATATTTCGATCAAATGGATGTAGTGTTCGTGATCTTGATACAGGAAAAACAGTGATCAAAGGCATAAGAACTCCAAATAATTTATACATATTCAAAGAAGGACAACATCAATGTTATCTAAGAAAGAATGATGAAAACTGGCTATGGCATAGAAGATTGGGGCATCTTAGCTTCTCTCAAATAAGGAAAACATGCAAATATCAGGCGGTTCGTGATCTTCCTGACATCAGAATTCTAGACAATACAATATGCAAATCATGTCAGTTTGGTAAGCAAACGAGAACTAATTTCCCTGAGAAGTAAGGATCAGCTAGCAGGCCACTGGAACTTGTCCATACTGATATATGTGGTCCAACTAGGAAAAGGTCACCTCGAGGTGAAGAGTACTTCATATTGTTCATTGACAACTTTTCAAGGACGTGTTGGATAGGACTCATGAAGTATAAAGATGAAGCTTTCAAAAAGTTCAAATCATTCAAAGCCTTGGTTGAAAACGAATCAGATCGCAGAATCAAATGCCTCAGATCTGATCGAGGAGGAGAATTTACCTCAGATGAATTTTTCGATTTTTGTGAAGAACATGGCATAATAAGGGAATTTTATGCTGCAAGGACACCTCAACAAAATGAAGTAGTGGAAAGGATGAACAGAACGGTTCAACAAATGGCTCATGCTATGCTTGATGAATCTGGAACTCCCGCAACCTTCTGAGGTGAAGCCTCATTTGCTGCAGTAACTATTCTTAACAAGACAAATGTCCGGGTAAACGGGACTGAGACTCCTCATGAACTTTGGTATGGTAAGACTCCCACGGTAAAATACCTCAAAATTTTTGGAAGCAAATGCTACATTAAAAGGACTGATGAAAATCTTGGCAAGTTTGAACCTAGAGCAGATGAAGGCATTCTCCTTGGTTACTCTCCCCATAGCAAAGAATATAAGTGTTACAATAAAAGACTTGGAAAAATTATTGAAAGTATTGATGTAGTGATTGATGAAGAAGGAAATACCTCTAGGCAGAAAGATTTGAAGTTTTCGAAGATGATGAGGACTATCCCTCAACATCAAATCAGATTCATGATGAAGAAGAAACCCATGAGGCACCGAAAGAAAAAATAAGAATAGAAGAAAAGACTCCATCCAGATACGTTCAGAAGAATCATCCAAAATCTCAAATTTTGGGGTAGAAAGAGGAAGGTGTACAAACAAGGAGAACCATTTCAGAAGCTTCAAGCTATCTAGCATTGCTCTCCTCCACCGAACCACAAAATGTAAGAGAGGCATGCAAAGATGAATGCTGGGTCAAGGCAATGGATGAATAACTTGAGCAGATTGAAAAGAATAACACTTGGGAGTTGGTTCCTAGACCAAAAGATAAGAATGACATAGGGACAAAATTGATACTCAAAAACAAGTTGAATGAGAATGGGGAAGTTATTGGAAACAAAGCCAGACTTGTTTGTAAAGGATATGCTCAACAAGAAGGAATCGACTTTGAAGAAACGTTTGCTCCCGTTGCTAGACTTGAGGCCATCAGAATGTTCCTTGCTCTCTCTAGTTTTCAGAAGTTCAAAATATTTCAGATGGACGTGAAATCTGCTTTTCTAAATGGAGACTTGGATGAAGAAGTGTATATTGAGCAACCAGATGGGTTTATCCTTGGAAATGATCCAAAGCTTGTATGCAAACTCAAAAAGGCTCTCTATGGCCTTAAATAGGCTCCAAGGGCTTGGTATTATCACTTGGATAAATACCTCCGTCAATAAGGTTTTATAAAAGGATCAACTGATAGCAATCTTTATATAAAAAATGACAATGATAAGTTGCTAATACTTGTTGTGTATGTTGATGATATCATCTTTGGTAGCAACGAAGAAGACATGAGTCAAAATTTTGCCTTAGTAATGCAGAAAGAGTTTGAAATGTCTATGCTTGGTGAGCTCACATATTTTCTTGGTTTACAAGTCCAACAAAACAAAGATGGCATCTTTCTTTCACAAACCAAGCATCTCAAGTAGATCTTGAAGAAATATGGGATGGAGGATTCGAAACCAGTATGTACCCCTATGGTGACAGGATGCAGCCTTAGCGCAAATGATGAATCGACAGCAGTACATCAACCAATGTATAGATCCATGATTGGTAGTCTACTCTATCTAACAGGTACCCGACCAGACATTATGCATGCAGTGGGAATAGTTGGAAGGTTTCAGGAAAATCCAAAGGAAACTCATCTTCAGGCAGTTAAGAGAATTTTCAAGTATATTCAAGGAACTCAAAACTATGGCTTATGGTATCCTAGAGATACAGATCTCACACTTCATGCATATACAGATGCAGATTAGGCAGGAAGCGTGGATGAAAGAAAAAGCACTAGTGGTGGTGCATTCTTCATGGGTCCTAGATTAGTATCTTGGTTCAGCAAGAAACAAAGTTCTATTTCTTTATCTACAACTGAAGCAGAATATGTAGCTGCTGCATCTTGCTGCACACAACTCCTTTGGATTATGCAAACATTGAAAGATCTTCAAGTCACTTGTACTCCACCTATCTCCATTTTTTGTGATAATACAAGTGCTATCAGTATCTCAAAGAATCCTATCATGCATTCAAAGACTAAGCACATACCGATCAAGTATCATTTTCTCCAGGAACAAGTGCTTGAACAAAAGGTCAAGTTGGAGTATGTTCCCTCTAAGGAACAAGTTGCTGATATACTCACCAAACTACTACCCAGGGAAACATTTGAATATCTCAGACAGAAGCTGGGAGTAGTTGATGCATCATCTTACTGTTGAAACCTGTCTGTTTAAGAAAAATGTGGTTGCACGCGAGTTGCATGAGGAGGATCTGCGTACATACGTCGATTTATGCAGATATAGTCGCGTATATGGTGGTTTGAAGGAAAACTGTGGGAACAGACTCTGGTTGAAGAGAGTCTGATATGGGTCTGACAGAGACCATTTGGCACAGGTTCAGGGGGAGCAGATAAACTTCTAATAATGCATTGTTGGCATTACATTAGAAGCTCTTGGTTCGAGTACACAAGCTGTTTTGGGTTCAGGTGGATCAGCTGCAGAAGGAGAACATGGTTGTTGATCTGAATAGTGCTGCTGATATTAGTTATTGGTGACTTTCATAGTCTTGCTCTAGATATTTCGTCTCTATGTCATGTATATCTTTTATTATTATCAAGGTCATGTAACGGCCTAGTTTGGTTTCCCCACTATGCCTGGGATGAATGATGTAATGTACTTGGTTATCATATGTAAATTTCTGATGTATCCCCACTTGGTTGGGTGGATGATCCCCACTTGGTTGGGTGATAGATGTATGTATAGAGTCTTTGATGATAGGAAGGTCAGTTATGATGTATGAGTCATGGTTCTTCTTGAAGAACATCTTTTTGCAGATCTTGCCTACAGTCAGGGGGAGCATAGCCAGCAAAACAAGGCAGAGATTTCAGCATGTACTGAGGTGGATCATAACCCTTTGCCCTTGATGACAAAGGGGGAGAATGACTTTGAGGATCTTGGGGTTTCCATCAAGTCCAAAGGGGGAGATTGTTGGCATTATGACACAGGTTTGGCGCTATGGCACAGGTGTTGTCCTTGATGGAAACTAACTCTGGTGACGGATCTCAGTTCAGGCTCTCAGAATGAAGGAAAAGTATATATACGTGGGTTCATCGTGACCAAGCCGCGTATACACGCAGTTTAGACATTCCAAAGACGCGTATGTGTATACACGCACTTTCTCGCAAGGAAAAGTGTGTACATGTGGGAAAACTTATGTTTAGTCCATGGTATTTAGTCCTTGGTATTTGAACCTATGGTTTTGGACCATCGTATCTCGTCCAAAGTGTTGATCCCAAGTATTGGGTCCATGGTATTGATTTGTTATGGTTTTGGACCGTGGTATTGTGAAAGGCCTATGACTATAAAAGAGGAAGGAGATCATTAGGCAAGGTCACGATCTAAATCATTGAATATCTGATAAAGTGCTATATCTAGAATACTGGTGATTGAGGTTAAGGTGCAGAGCTAGATCTGAACAAAGGAGGAACCTAAGCGCAAAGAAAAGGATAAGTTCTATTGATGGGTCAAAATCTTAAGGCTTGAGTAATAGTATCTTTGTATGACTTTGATCTGTTATATGTGGTGCACGCTTGATCTATAAATTTGATAATCTAGGTTAACTAATGTCTGAATATTTGAAGGAGTAAATTATCTTTATAGATCTGTACGCAGGTTCAGTGAATCGAAGGCGCGTATACACGCTGTTTCTGTAAGTCAAAAGTGCGTATACGCAGGTTGGCCTTAACTAGAAGCGTATGTACGCAGGTTTCTGAATATTGAAGTAGCGTACGTCTCTTAAATTATGTTCTAGCTGCTTCTATTGATTA
Source organism: Pinus tabuliformis (assembly GCA_031772625.1). Lineage (NCBI taxonomy): Eukaryota > Viridiplantae > Streptophyta > Pinopsida > Pinales > Pinaceae > Pinus > Pinus tabuliformis. The sequence goes on along the minus strand of CM062813.1, from coordinate 1,144,929,418 downwards.
CTGCAGTGATCTGGGTTCAGAATTGGTGTATGTTTACTGTTACTGTGTTCTGGGTACAGTTGTCAGAGAAGTGTCTATTTGTTTCAGTTTTACTTGGTGAAAAAGAGATTGTTTGATGCAGAAATTCTTGATGTTTGATTGATGTTATTCATGGATCCAGTCTGAAAATTTATGAAACGTGGTCCCTGGAAGAAAGAGAAGGTTGTAGCCTTATCTAGGTTAGCACCTACGTACTAGTACCTCAGCTAGTACAAGAGCTAAGGGGGTTGTAGCTCCCTTCCAGGAGAGGCTGGAAAACAAGAGAAGGTTGTAGCCTTCTGCAGGTTGAAGCCTGTGTACTGGTATAAGTCTGCATCAGTACAGAAACATTGTAAAAAGAAGTTTCTAATTAAAAGAAGATAGAGACGAATTGTAGCAGGTGGTTTTCACCCACATTGGGTTTCCACCTTATATCTTGTGTTCTTGTGTGTGATTGTGTTCCGCTCTATTTTACTGTTCCTGGTTACTATTTATATGATTCTGATGCACAGATTAATGATCAACATCTATAGAATAAATTAAATTATAAGTCTGCATGGTATACGTTGGTTTCCTTATTTGTAGTTGCGTATATACGCGGTTTTCTCTAACTGAAGTAGCGTACATGATCTCGGTGTGAAATAAAAATAATTGACTTGATAATACTGATTCACCCCCCCTCTCAGTATTATTTCCAACACATCCATTAAATCATACATTACTAGGAAACTGGTCCCATAATATCCAGTCGAAGCCGCCATACCAAATGGAAAAGGAGTTGTACTAAATTCCGAACTGGGTGGTTATCCCCAATGTTGGTGCTAGGATTTTAGAGGCATAAACATTTTTAGCGCTAGAAGGAGGGCATGAACTGTGAATGGCGATCGAATCCAAATCCATAGGCCATTCTAAGAGTAAAACTCCCTCACCATCTCCTCCAACTTCTCCTTCGCATTCTAAATCTCCTATTTTTAAGCGAGAAGTTGAAAAGGAAAATACATCACCCACTGGTGAAAACTTAAACACACCTGACAATTCTTCTCTTGAACCCCCTGAAGTACAGTCCTTGATTCATAAACTCCAAGGGTTTTCAATATCCCAAGAACAGTGTGAGTTATCCCAAGGTAGTGTGACTTCGCAATATATTCCATCCCGACCTCTTACTAGAGCACATAGTGAAAAGCTTGGTATTCCACCAACTAAATTTCCTCTACCAAGTCGAAAAAGAGCTAGGAAGACACCTTTAGAGTTTGACAGTGAGATTCTTTCCTCATCATCATCCATTCTATCTAAACCATTACAAATTCAACCTTCTGTTTCACAACTCCAAATCATAGTCCGAAAGGGTACAGGTACTCCAACATCCTCTACCCAATCACTTTCAACTGCCTCCTAACCTTCTTCTACCGTTAGCGCAACAATGGCACAACCTCAACCAAGGCCCTGGACCAATCCAGGAGCTGTCGCAATACTTGCACCTTTCAGTCAATTACCAGCCCATCCTGAAAAATGGTTACCAAAATTTAATCCTGCCATTAGCATATTAGCAGAAGAACATATAAATAATTTTATGTTATCAATAAACTTGAATGGGGTAACAGAAGAAGACGTTGTTCTTAGGTTATTTCCATACACTCTACAAGGATCAGTTGGATCAGGGTATTTTTCATTACCACCAGGATCCATCAATAGCTGGGATGCTTTTTAGGAGCAATTTTTAACCAAGTTTGGAGATGATAGGTCCACAATGACTTTGATTAATGATCTCTCCAATCTGAAATTTGAATCAAAGGAACCCATCAAAGACTTCAACTCCCAATTTAATAAACTGTTGAATAAAATTCCAACAACATCCAAGCCAAATGAAGAAGTTCGAAGCGAATGGTATATTTCTACCTTGCCTTCAAACATAGCCATCTTGATTGATAGGGCTGCTAAACCCACATTAGCATAAAATATGAAGGAAGCGATCAATATTGAAAAACGCTTCATTCCTTTGGAAAAGAAAAACACTCTTGAAGAAAGAAAATCCAAAAAGGTTACTTTCAAAGATGATTCAAAAAATAAAGCAATTAAAGACCCATATGACATGGAAGATTCTGAAAACTATGTGAAATGAAATGGTGGAAATAAAAAAGAAGGTAGCTGAAACTTCTACTAAAAAACCATTTAGAAACTTTAGAAGAAATCAGTTAACTAACCCTAAACCACCTAATGCTATATCTAATGTGGAATCAGATCTAGATGACGATGAAGATGAAGACACAGTTTTATCATCGGAGAAAACGGAAGAAGATGAAACAGTTGAATGCCATGGAATGTGGGACTTTATCTTGCCCAACTCTGATAATGAAAGTGAACAAGAAGCTTTCCCAGTAAATACGAGAAGTAAAAATGCAGCAGAGCCTATTCAAACAAATCCAAAGAAGAAAATTTCAAGCCTTGTTACTAAAGACAAAGCTCCCATGAAGAAAACTCCAGTTGTGCATACTTAAAATCAACCGTCATCCTCTAATCCTCCATCATCATCTAAAACATTAGTAGTTTCTGTTGTGTGTGGAGCATGATTGTTCAGAGGTCTTTGTTTCAGCGGGATGTATACCCCAGGAAGTTTTGTACACCCCTCCACGCGGGGGGGTGTGGGGGGGACTTGTCCCCCCCGTGGGGGTCCGAGGGCCAGCGGTCCCCCGGCGGGGGCTCGGGGGCAGCGTCCCCGAAGCCAAAAATAAATATAAAATTGCCTTGTAAAAGTATAGTAATTTCTAGTCAATCTGGGCCATTCATTAGGCGGATGATCTGACGGTAGAACTTATGTTTGTTTAGGGTTTTTTTCCCTAGAAGGCAACCCCTCTCTTTGTATGAGGGTATTGTATTTGAGGTTGTGTGATAGATGTGTATTCAGTGTGAGAGAGAAACAGAGAGGTGAGACTGTGAGACAAAATAGAGGATATTACAGCGGATTTGATGTAGGTTGTGTCTCTTCATTTTACTGGATAATAGAAAGGAAGGACTGGCTGTTCGGGGTGGACGTAGCCCAAACTGGGTGAACCACGTATATCTGTGTCTCTCTTGTTTTGTGTCTTTTCTGTGTTTATATTTCTGCAATATTTTATGTGTTCCATTGCTTCGTAATATATAATTTCCTAACAGTTTCTGATTCTATGGATTATAACATCGTGGAAGACATGAAGAAGACTCAAGCAAATATTTCTTTACATGAACTTATCAAGCTCAAACATCAATAGAAGTTGTTACTAAAAGAATTGAATGCAGTACCTTCTTCTCCTCTTCCAGCCAGTGTATTATCCAAGGCAGCTAAAGGATCAGGTAAGCCACCATCAGATAAAGTAGATGCTACGGATGATGTTTTGATCGGAAATAGGTCTATTTCTTATACTCTTCCTTTTCTCTTGACTTATGAGATCTATAATAGAAATTTGCATAACTGCCTGATTGATTCAGGGGCTTCATCAAACATAATGCCAGCCTTAGTTTGCTCCAAATTAAACATTAAGCCCCAGAAATCCACAGTTCATATTGTTCAATTAGATCGGACTAAAGTGCAAGTTTTAGGAGAGATTAATTCAGTTACTATTAGGTTATCGGTTGATCCCGGAGTGGTTTAAAGAATTGATATATTGATTTTTGACATCCCTGAGTTTTATGGTTTAATTCTAAGCAGGGATTGGTCTGAGAAACTCCATGGTGATATTTCCACTGATTGGTCTCACATGTGGCTTCCCTATAAAGGGAAACCAAATCAAATCAAAATAGATCGGGAAAAACACATGACCCATACAATAACGGAGTTTGAACAAGAAAACCAACCTGTAGCTTTCAATAACAACATTCTCGGAAATTACTCAGCTGAGTCATTCTTTGGAAATTTTAATGCTCAACAATCTCCTTTTCCTGTTAATAGTATCGCATCACAAATTGAAAATTTCTCTCATACTGATACCTCAAGATGTGTTAGTATTGTTGATGAACTTGTAAATAAATCTGTAGATAAGCCTTTATTTTGGTCTTTATATTTTGATGGATCAAAATCCAATGACGGTGCAGGAGCAGGGTGTATTTTAGTTAGTCCAGAAGGGGAAAAAACTATGCTATCATGTAGACTAGAATTTGAGTGTACCAATAACACTGCAGAATATGAGGCATTGATTCAAGGGCTTTATAAAGAAATAGGCCTGAATATTCAATATCTGAAAGTATTTGGTGATTCCGAAATTGTCATCAAACAAGTAAGGAACACTATTCATTGTCTTTCATGACATCTCAAATATTATCAATCCCTCATTCAAGATCTCATAACTCATTTTCTGGCATTCAACATTTCTCCTATTCCTAGATCTCAAAATGCAACAGCTTATTTATTGGCTAATGTTGCTTCTAAGCTCCTTCCATCTAAGGGTTATAGTCCAGATAGATTTTTAATTGAATTAATTTTTTGGCCATCTATCCCAGACAATGTCACCAATTGGCAGGTATTTAATCATGATGAAGACATCTTAAATTTCTTGACTTATGAAAAATCTTATGATGATCAGATTATTGATGAAAGCGATCATGATATTCAACTAAAACAAAGACTAAATGAGAATTCTATTCCTAAATCTATGGTCAAACAAGAAGATCTCTATGATATCAAAGATAGATTCAAAAATTTCACTAATGCAAAACTTCAAAGTTCTACTTTAAGGTTTGAATTAGTAAATCTTGGCACTAAGGCCAAACCCCAAAATGTCAATCTAGGACTTGAACTCACATCAGAAGAAAGATTTTCTTTCATCAGATTATTAAACAAATACAAAAATGTTTTTGCTTGGAATTACGAAGACCTGAGAACTTATGATACTTCTATCATTCAACACACAATTCCAATGATTTCTGATGAGAAACCTGTACAACAAAAGTTAAGGAAAATTCAACCAAATCTGGAAAGTCAAATCAAAGAAGAGTTGAATAAAATTCTAAAAGCTAAATTAATTTTCCCGGTCAGACATTCTAAATGGGTTTCAAACTTGGTACCTGTAAGAAAAAAGAATGGTGATATTAGGATTTGCATAGATTTTAGAAATCTCAATAAGGCATGTCAAAAAGATAATTTCCCATTACCAACAATGGAACAGATACTTCAATCAGTAGTTGGTTCAGATTTAATGTCCTTTCTTGATGGTCTTTCAAGATACAATTAGATACTGGTGCATCCATATGATAGACTAAAAACTACATTCATAACTAAATGGGGAACATATGCTTATCAGAAAATGCCTTTTGGTTTGATAAATGCTGCAAATACTTTCAACGAGCCATGGATATAGCCTTCAAAGGTTTGATCAATAGGTCAGTTGTTTTTTACTTAGATAACATAACTGTCTTTTTCAGGAAAAGGGCCAACCATCTACATGATTTAAAACAGATCTTTGAATGATGTAAAAGGTATGGGATTTCTCTAAATCCCAAGAAATCATTCTTTGCTCTTAATGAAGGCAAACTCTTAGGGTTTATTTTATCCAAAGATGTCATATATATTGATCCTGACTGGATAAAAGAGATTTATGATATTCCTTTGCCACATAACAAGAAATCAATGCAATCATTTTTGGAATAGATAAATTTTGTAAAAAGATTTGTTCCTGATTTTTCTCATATAGTCTTACCTTTACAAACTATGATTAAGAAAAATTCAGTTTTCAAATGGGGACGTAGCGAAAAAGAAGCCTTTGACTCAATCAAATAGGCAATCATTAATGCTCCTGCATTGAATACTCCCAATTTTTCTAATCATTTTATTTTGTATACTTTGGCCACTGAAACATCTTATGTTGTTGTTTTAACACAAATCAATGATCAACAAGAAGAAGCACCTATATCCTTCTTTAGTTCCAATTTGTAGGGTGTTGAACTCAACTATTCGAAGTAGAAAAAACAAGCTTTTGTTGTGTTAAAATCTATCAAACACTTTAGACAAATTCTCCTAAAAACACACATGAAATTAATAATCCCATTCTTTGCAGTGAGACAATTGCTAGTTCAAAGGGAAGTAGGAGAGAAAAGAGCTAACTAGATAACAGTCTTACAAGAGTATTATATTGATATTAAACCAGCGAAAATTGTTAGAGGACAAGGTTTTTGCAGGTTATTAGTAGGAGCTTTGGATACTCCAGAAAAAGAAGATTTAGATAATACTCTTCAAGTGAACGAGATAAGTATCATAAATTCTGAATCTCAGTATGCTGATCTAATCTTCTACTTGAAAAATGGATATGCTCCCCCTGATTTCAGTTACAAAAACAAACATGCCTTAAGATTAAAAGCAAAACACTTCGAAATCATTGATGATGTGTTATTTAGAAGAAATTATGATTCAATTTTATTAAGATGCCTTGAAAAAACTGAAGCACAAACGGTTTTGCAGGAATTATATGATGGTCCAGCAGGTGGAAATTTTGGAGGAGATACTACAGCCCACAAGATAATACATGCTGGATATTATTGGCCCACTTTGTTTAAATATGCACATGATTATGTCAGGAAATACAAGATATGCCAAATTGCTAGTGGGAGACAAAGGAAACCAGCCTTTCCTTTACAACCAGTGAACATTGAGCAACCATTTCAACAGTGGGGGCTTGATATCATAGGAGAGATTGTTCCACATTCTTCCAAGTAACACAGATACATCCTTACAGCCACAGACTACTTCACAAAGTGGGTAGAAGCAATTCCATTAAAGGTAGCCAATTCCGATACAATCATTGAATTCATTGATCAATTCATCATTTCCAGGTTTGGTGTACCTAACGCCCTTATTTTTTATAATGCATCTTATTTTTTTGGGAGTAGTATAGTTGAATTTGCTCTTAAGAGAGGTTTTAAATTAAAATATTATGCAAATTACTATCCTCAAGGTAGTGGTTTGGCAGAGTCAACTAATAAAAATCTCATTAAGATTATTAAAAGAATTGTTAATCAAAATCAAAAGAATTGGCATAAATATTTAATATTTTCATTACGGGCAGATCGCATAACTCAGAAGGCCTCAATAGGTACTTCTCCTTTTAACTTAGTATATGGGAAAGAAGTTGTAATACCTTCAAACTTAGCACTCCCATCTCTAGCCCTAGTACAATTTATTGAAGAAAATCCTTCTTCCTCTATTCAATTAAGATTTGATCAAATCCTAAAATTAGATGAAGAAAGAGAAAAGGCCAAAATCACTCATGCTAAACATCAAGAAGTCATTAAATCTTCTTTTGATGCAAGTTCTACTGGCTCAAAAACATTACAAATTGGTGATCTCGTGTTGAAATGGGACAAATCACGTGAAGACAAAGGTAAACATACCAAATTTTAAAAGATGTGGCTTGGACCATTTCAAATCATTGAAAAGATAGGCTCATCAACGTTCATACTGCAAGATTTATCAGGAAAGAGAGATTCTCTTCCTGTGAATGGGCTTATCTTAAAGAAATTATTTTCTTAAGGAGGTAATCTCTTCTTACCTGTAAATATTCTTTATGCAAGTTTGTTTATTTTAGAAAATAATGTTGTAAATAGTCTTCCATTGGCCTTTGTACTATTGAAAATCTCTTTGAGAAAATATTATGAATACTTGCTTTCAGTAGGTGGAAATTTTTAAGGAAATGATTACAGTTTTGGAAAGTTGAATAAAACATGAAATTCTGAGAACCTCTTTAAAGTTTGTAGAATCTTCCAAAACCTTGAAAGTACTATAAATCATTCTAAGTTTTTTAAAGTCGAGAAAGGTTATTCATTAAAAGTAAATACTTTTCCAAGCTTAGCATCCATAACTCTAAAAATGTCATCCATAAACTCTTAGGGAGAAAATCATTCACCCCATCCACTAAGTTTATAATTTTTCAGTGTGTAATTATAAAATATGTCTGATATAAAAGATAAGAGGTCTCATCATGAGCCTGCTTACCATGATCATAGGGAACTAATTAAATTGACATTACCAATACTGCATATCAAAACATGGTAATGGCTTATAATCATAAGACAAGGGGTCTCATTACGAGCCAGCTTGTTCAGTTCAATTACAACCAGTGAATGGCATTGTTATAAGCTGGCTCCCAAACCAGGATAATGGTTTTTTATCTTAAAAAGTTAAAAAAATATAAAATCAAAAAAAATATATATGTAAACCTATCTTTATGAATTTATCTTTCAAAAGTTATACTCTTAGATGGATGGGACAATGAATGATTGATGGTCAAAAGGTAACCCTGTCGAGACTATAGATGTTTGCTGGCAGCAGAGGCACTACCTGTGACAAAAGAGTAAATTTAAAAGCTAAGTTGGAGGATCCCCCTACTTTATCTTTATCAACCAATCAAAGCTTGAAGAAACTAAAAATGTTTTTATTTTCAAGGGATTGTAAAATAAATTGCAAAAAATTGTTATTTTATTCAGAGTTTATTTTTATTTAGCTATTCTTAGATGGTTTTATTTATCCTCAATTGTTTCCAAACTAAGAAAGTTTTATATATTGCATTATTTTTCAGAGATCGTTGTTTCTCCCAGTGAATTGCCAATTGTTGTGCTATACAACAACCCTCCCCATTTCAAAATTTTTCATATAAAACTTTAATAAGAAATGGGTCCCCTTTAGAATATAAATAAAATCAATAAAACGTTTGAAAATAAATTTTTATAATAGGTCATATAAAAAATTTCTTTTAGGGTAGGTTAGATCGCAATCACAATTTGCAAAACTTTTGAACCCATGGAAGTCCTTTTAAGAAAATCCGATCCGATTTGAGTCATAATAAAACCTTATCGTAAAAATATTTATCAAAGGAAATAATTATAAAAGCAAATTATCGCATCGCACACATCCTTTATCTCAACGGTGGACTTAAAGTGTTCCATTGAGATCCGCCGATGCGATAACTCTATCGGAAATCGCATATCGCTACTCATTAAGAAAACGTCCCAAGTGTTCCATGGAAAACCTCCGATGCGATAAGTCGATCGCAATCGCGCATCGCTAAAATCATAAGACACATCCCAAAAGCTCCTTTAAAATCTTCCGATGCGATTTCATTATCATATATCGCGCTTTCGATAAAGGTAAAACATGAAATATTACGAACATGTGTGGTTTAAAGTTATAATTCAATTATAAAGAAAATTTAAACGATCTATCAATTTTAAAGCATGTCGCCTCCCCATGCCAGCTCACCACTGATCGCAATCACAACCATGCAGAGGAACCATTTAAGCATGGCACTTGTAACTCCCGATCTGTGATATGCGATTATCGCTAATCATCGATCGCGAAGTCATGATACCCATTCTAAAAAGGACCGTTATAAATTTGCGATGCGACATACCATCACAGCATTAAAGTTTCATGTTAGAAGTTATGATGAAATCATTAAGAAGCAGTTATGGTTGAATCCTTCAACGATTTCATCCGTGGTGGCTTAATATATCATAGATCCATAGAATCTATTACGCTTAATTTTTGTTAGTCTTGAGCACTGTGTATTAGCTTTTAACAAGTTTTTCCACTATTACGTCCTTCTGTTTAATTTTGCAGAGGGAATCTGAAATCATCAGTCCAACAAAAATGTCTAAGATATCTCAGAAAGTAAAGGTCCCCGTCATAGCGAAAGATGAACCAGCAAAGTTGGTATTGATAGCTGATACTACATGTTCAGGCCTTGGCAAGACTTCATGGGAGGGCATATATAATCTACTCAAAGTTGAGGATCCAACCGAAATTGAAGAAGGAGGAATGGCTAATGCAAGTGATAAATCAGAAAATACTCTTAAGGATTTAGCCAGCTCCTTCCTTCACAATATAGCAACCCGTGCGAAAGTGTTACCATATAATGACCTGGTGAGATGGGTGATAGAAAGTATCAACATAACCGACAGAGCATTATTTACAGCCGATGGAAGGATGTTCGAGACATTCAGGGCAGAATATGTCAAGAAGATTGATCTAAATCGGATCCATAAAAGACTGTCAAAGAACCATGATTGTATCAGGTCGAACAAATCTCTAAAGAAATCCAAAATAGCAATCAAAAACACCCTGAACTAGTGGCAATGGCAGCCAACGTGGAACGACAAGGACCTCGGTCAAAGCGCGCTGACCGAGGCCCATGGAGACTATGCAGGAGGCCAAAGTAGCCCCTGGGAGCCCCGGAATGGGAAAAGGAGGTGGAATTTGATGCACGATTCACATTAAGCTAGGCGAATAGGGCCACGAAGGAAAAGCCCAAGCACTTGGTCGCTTAGGGGAACCGGAGGACCATGAGCGAAAAAAGGAAAAAGCACTAAACACAAACAGTGGGACTCGCGCTCTAGAAACCAGTGGTTTTGATTGAGGCGCCCTTAAATGGTAAGAGGTTTTGGACGAAAGCGAAGCGATTCCATACAATGATCGACGTGTGGCAGGTGAAGGTGAGAGAAAACCATCATTGATCGCGCGCTATCGGTCGAGCAAGTCAACCGCGCGAAACGTACGTATGGCGTCGAATCTGGAGGGCTCAGATCAGACGGCTGAGATCGCGCCTGATGAGGGAAGCGGAACCAACAAAGAATTAAGCTACATTTTAGAAGGGATTTGGAATCCATTTGACTGCCACAGTGAAGGAAGAACGCATCCACGACGTAACTGAAGAAATGAACCGATGAAGCGTGCTGGCACCATTTAGAGGAGGACACATGGCCACTCCCTGAGCACTGATGATGACGCCGAATAGGGAACTCCAAGCGCAGCTGCAGAAGGTGAAGAGACAAAGGCAGAAGAAGAACCGAACATGCATAATATTAGAATTGCTAAAGCCATGAACAGAGGAAGAAGACAGTCAAGCGGAGTTAGTCGAAGTCCAAGATACCAAGAGAGACAGATAAAGAGACTAGAATCCCGAGAGGAGGATGGAACACAAAGAACAGTAAAGTAGAGCAGAAGGAGACAGAGGGCCGAGCTGACCAAAGGCAGCATCGAGCACCAGAGAGCTTGACGATTCAAGCCATCCCATAGGGGAATCTGTCCAGATTGAGCATCACATTTGGCTCTTTCCACTATAGACCAGAAGGTCACAGAGCTGGTAGGAAGAATAAGGGTCTGTGTACTCCAGTGGCTTGGGGAATCCAAGGACCACCCTGCCAAGAAAAACCTGCTTTAGGTGAACTCACATTGAGTCCCTGTATTGTAAATTCTCTGCTCAAAGGCACAATAAAACAAGGCCACCATTAAAAGCTGGACCAGAGACATAGCCCTGGAGAATAGGGTGAACTCCTTATTAAAATTGCTTATGTCTTTATGTTTGCTTACTGTATTTCTCTGTTGTCTTTTCCATTTTAATGTCTATGTATTGGAAATCTGATGGATCCATTGCTTCAATAACATAGAACACACACCAACACATGAGTCTGTAATACCTTTGTTTATTAAATCTTTAACTGATGTCCCTCATAGGGTGAATATCAAATCAAGTGGTATCAGAGCAGAAGGTTGTAAGGTTAGACAAGTTTTTGTTGGTTTAGCTGTGAATGCTCATAAGATCAAAGCTCAAATTAGGAGAAGGAGAGTTGGTGGAAACTAATCCTGAAATTGGGAGAGTCTATTCTCGAAAGACAATATCATAGGAAGGTTCTGAAGGGCCAGAACCTCAATTCATAAAGAGTTTCCTAGCTATAAAGTCTATGGTTGAAGAAATGTACAGAGACTTTAGAAAGCAAAAGGTGGAAGATGCATGAGGCTCTAAGCAAGATAAAGAAGAAGATGAGTCTCACTTCCATGACAACTCCAAAGGAAAGGGGAAAGAGGAAAGCTTTCTCACACCTCCTCATAGCCTTGTGCATAATAAGAAAGCATCTTTGATTAAGCTAGATGTTAAATTTGATTTTCCTATATATGATGGAGAGATAAATGATGAAAAGTTGGACAATTGGATTAGACAAATTGATGTGTATTGCAGGGTATAGAACATAAACTCAGACAAGAGTAAGATTCAACTGGCAAGCCTACACCTAGGAGGCATTGCCTTGGTTTGGTGGGAAGGCAGAACCCAAGCTGATATGAAAAGAAGTGGTAAGACCACCTCTGTCTGGAGTAACTTTGTTTCTACAATCAAAAGCAGTTCTATCCATTGGCCTACATGCAACAAGCCATGATGAGTTGGCAAACTCTTCGGTAGTTGAAAGGGAAAAGTGTGCAAGGGTATATTCAAGAGTTCTGAAAGAGAGCATTGATGTTGGGTATCTCACTAGAATCACCAAAGACTCTTTTCAAGTACATTGGTGGTCTACACAGCTACATGAGGCATACCATCCTCATGTTTAATCCCACTAGTATAGATGAGGTATCTGTACAAGCTACTCATCTAGAAGCTAGAGGAAAGAATGGAAATCCAGAAGTTGGGGGACCATCCCAACCCACTGTAAGCAAGAGCAAGGAGAAAAGAAAGCAGAAGTGGAAAGCAAGGAAGGCTAACACTGCACAGAAAGCCAAAGATTCATGCACTCACTGTAAAAAGGAGGGGCATGATGATGAGCATTGTTGGATTCTGCATCCAGAGCTGAGACCTAAGAAGTCCGAGGGCAAGAAGAAGAAGACAGTTGCAGCTATTCAGAAAGATTTGGGGTCAGACTCGGGAGATGAAACAACTATAGCAGCCACAGGTATAAAAGGTAAGAATTCTGAAGCATCTACTAGTAATTCTACTCAATCTGTTATTGATGAAGAAAATGAGAGAAAAAGACATGAGCTTTTCCATATTCGAGTTATTTCCAAAAATCAAAAGATTGATACTTTGTTTGATAGTGGCTCACAAGTAAATTTGATTTCTGAAGCAATTGTAAAGAAATTGGGATTATCAGCTACACCTCACAAGAATCCATACCCATTAGGATGGTTGAATTATAAAGCACAACTACAAGTGACTAGACAGTGCAAACTCAAGTTTTCTTTTGGGTCAACATCTGTAGATGAGGTTGAGTTAGACATAATTCCTTTGGATATATGTGGAATTGTTTTAGGAAGTCCTTACTTGTATGATAGAAAGGATATTTTCTATAGAGCTAAGAACAAGTATCTACTTGTTAAAGATGGAATCGAATACTTTGTAAGAGCTCATAAGCTCAAGAATAATTATACTCTCATAAACTTAGGAGAGATGAAAAGAATAATTAATTCATGCAAACAATTCTTATTGATGATTGTAAAGGAAAAGAAACCTGATAAAACCAATGTATTTGAGGGCTGTAATGATGAACAGCAAGCTGATATGGAAAAGGTTGTTTCAGAGTATGATGTCTTATTTCAGGAACCTAAAGGTCTACCACCCAAAAAGGGAATAGTACATGATATTATTTTGCAGCAAGATGTTCCATTGCCTAACATTGGGATGTACAGGTTGTCTGCTTTAGAGAATGCTGAAATCAAGAAGCAGGTGCAGGAGTTGCTCAAGAAGGGCTTCATCAGGCCTAGCACATCACCATGTGGGTCACCAATCGTTTTGGTGAGAAAGAAAGATGGCTCTTGGAGAATGTGCATTGATTACCGAGCACTGAATAAGATAACAATCAAAAATCGTTATCCCCTTCCTCGCATAGATGATCTTTTAGATCAATTAAAAGAAGTTGTTTATTTCACCAAGCTCGATTGCACAGTGGATACCATCAGGTTAGAGTTGCAGAGCAAGATGCATGGAAGACTGCTTTCAAAACAAAGCATGGATTGTATGAATGACTGGTTATGCCTTTTGGCTTAACTAATGCTCCTGCTACTTTCATGAGATTAATGAATGATGTACTCAGACCTTTTCTTGATGATTTTGTTATTGTGTATTTGGATGACATTCTAATTTTTAGTAAAACGTGGGAAGAACATTTAAAGCATGTTAAGCAGACACTAGATGTTTTGAAAAGAGAAAAACTTTATGTTAAACTCTCAAAATGTGAATTTGGCAAAACATCTCTAAACTACTTGGGTCATATAGTAGGGGGAGGTGAATTGAAAATAGATCCCTCTAAAGTGGCAGTCATTGTGAACTGGCCTAAACCCAGGTCTGCTACAGAAGTGAGAAGCTTCCTAGGAGCAGCACAATATTGGAGGAAGTTCATTTCTAACTTCTCCTCGATTGCAGCTCCCTTACATGCTTTAACAGGATTGAATAAGGTGTTTCAGTGGGGAGGCAAACATTAGAAATCCTTCGACACCCTGAAAGAAAAAATTAGTATAGCACCTGTACTAGCACTGCCAGATCTACAAAGACCTTTTGAGATCCAAACTGATGCCAGTGATTATTCCATGGGAGCAGTGTTGACACATCATGGCAAACCCATATGTTATCATTCTGAGACTTTTAATATTGCAGTAGTTAACTATCCTACATATGATAAAGAATTATATGCATTAGTTCAGAGTGTGAAAAAGTGGAAACATTACTTAATGGGCAAAGAGACAGTAATACATACTGATCATCAACCACTTCAATATCTACACTCCCAAACTAAGTTGCAGAAATCAAGACATTACAGATGGATGGGGTTTCTACAACAGTTTCACTTAGTCATCAGATATAAAAATGGCATACATAACAAGGTTGTAGACATGTTATATAGACCCATTATAAACGCATCTACCATACTTAAGCATAATTATGTGCTACATGAAAGCTACATAGAACAATATGCTCAGGATATGGACTTCACAGATGTATATGCAACTCTCAGTCAAGGAAAAAGAGTAGAAGAATTGGACTATCATATAAAGGACCGACTCTTATACCATTGTGGGAAACTATGCATTCCACAAACTGAGAGGATAAAGATAATTAGGGAAGTACATACTTCTCTTATATCAGGTCACTTTGGGGTAATTAAAATAGTTGCACAGCTGCAAAGATTCTGCTATTGCCCGAAAATGAATGAGACAGTTTCTAGATATGTAAGAGGGTGTGCCATGTGTGCTAAACGCAAGCCCAGCAATAGAAAACTAGGCTTGTACACTCCATTTCCAGTTCCTTCTCTCCCTTGGGAAAGTGTTTCCATGGATTTTGTTGGAGGACTACCTAAATCTAGAAAAGATCATGATTATCTATATGTTTTTGTGGATAGGTTCAGCAAAATGTGTATTTTGATACCTTGTAGTAAATAGATCACAGCTGAACAGACTGCAAAATTGTTCTTTGAACATGTATGGGTTCATTTTGGATTACCCAATTCCATTGTATATAATCGAGACACTCGATTTGTGGGGAAGTTTTGGTCTAGTCTGTGGGAACTGATGGACACCAAACTGAAGAAAAACACAGCTTTTCATCCACGAACAGATGGCCAAACAGAAGTAGTAAACAGGACAATGGTCCAGTTACTAAGAGGATATTGTAGTAGACATCCTAAGCTTTGGGATGAACACTTGTGTTATGTGCAGCATGCTTACAACAGAGCCAAATACTCTTCTACACAAAGATCTCCTTTTGAGACCTGTTTTGGTTTCACACCAAGGTCTCCTTTGGATTTTTTCTTTAGTATAGATACCCTGGTTGAGGGACACAGTGATGTGGACAAGGCAACTAGGTTCATTGAACAGATCCAGGAGATCCACCAGGCAGTATAGGAACAGTTTGAAAAGAGCCAGACCAAGTACAAGGCTAGGCACGATAATCATCAGATGGAGCATAGTTTTCAAGTTGGAGACCAAGTCTGGCTGTATATTAGCAAGGACAGGATGCAAGGTGAAGGTAAAAAGCTAAAGCCTATCAGGTATGGACCTTTTAGGATACTTGAGAAGATTGGTGAAAATGCTTTTCGCCTTGATTTACCAACTTACATGCACATCTACTCAGTCGTAAATGCAGATTGCTTGAGATTGTTTGAACCTTCAATGATTGAGGACCCTGAAGAGCAAAGTCAATTGCCTTCTATTGATGACCTGCTACCTGAATACCTCAATGAGTTGTAGGAAGACACAGTGCTGGACAGGAAGGTGAGGACAACGCGCAGGGGAGATGTTGAGTACCTCAGGATTGGGCTCAAAGGTTCAAAGCCAAGCAGTGCAAAGTGGATTGAGATTGGACAAGTGAGAAAACAGTATCCTCACTTATTCAATGCTTGAAAACCAACTTTTGGTGGTCCAAAATCTTTTTCAGTGGGAAGGTCGTGATCCAAATCGAATCCATAAAAGACTATCAAAGAACCATGACTGTATCAGGTTGAACAAATCTCTAAAGAAATCCAAAACAGTGATCAAAAACACCATGAACTAGTGGCAATGGCAGCCAACGTGGAACGACGAGGACCTCGATCAAAGCACGCTGACCGAGGCCCATGGAGACCGCGTAGGAGGCCAAAGTAGCCCCTGGGAGCCCCGGAATGGGAAAAGGAGGTGGAATTTGATGCGCTATTTTCACTAAGCGAGGTGAACAGGGCCACGAAGGAAAATCCTGAGCACTCGGTCGTGTGGGGGAACCGGAGGACCGCGGGCAGAAAAAGGAAAAAGCGCTAAACACAAACGGCGGGACCTACGCTCTAGAAACCAGCGGTTTTGATCGAGGAACCCTTAAACGCTAAGAGGTTTTGGACAAAAGCAAATCAATTCCATACAACGATCGACATGTGGCAGGCGGAGGTGAGAGAAAACCGTCGTTGATCACACGCTATCGGTCGAGCAAGTCAACCGCGCAAAACGTGTGTATGGCATCGGATCTGGAGGGCTCAGTTCGGACGACTGAGATAGTGCCTCATGGGGGAAGCGGAACCGAAAGAGAATTAAGCCACGTTTTAGAAGGGATTTGGAATCCATTTGACTGCCACGGTGGAGGAAGAATGCATCCACGACGTAACTGAAGAAATGAACGACGAAGCATGTTGGTGCCATTTAGAGGAGGACGTGTGGCCACTCCCTGAGCACTGATGATGACACCGAACAAGGAACTCCAGTGCAACTGCAGAAGGTGAAGAGAAAGAGGGGGAAGAGGAACCGAACAGGCATAGGATTCGAATGGCTAAAGCCATGAACAGAGGAAGAAGATAGTCAAGCAGAGTTAGTCGAAGTCCAAGAGACCACGAGAGACAGAGAAAGAGACCAGAATCCCAAGAGGAGGATGGAACACATAGAACAGTAAAGCAGAGCAGAAGGAGACAAAGGGTCGAGCTGACCAAAGGCAGCATCGAGCACCAAAGAGCTTGATGATTCAAGCCATCCCATAGGGGAATCTGTCTGGACTGAGCATCACATTTGGCTCCTTCCACTGTAAACCAAAAGGTCACAGAGCTGGTAGGAAGAAGAAGAGTCTGTGTACTCCAGTGGCTTAGGGAATCCAAGGACCACCTTGCTAAGCAAAACCTGCTTCAGGTGAACTCACATTGAGTCCTTGTATTGTAAATTCTCTGCTCAAAGGCACAATAAAACAAGGCCACCACTGAAAGATGGACCAGAGACGTAGCCCTGGAGAATAGGGTGAACTCCTTATTAAAATTGCTTGTGTCTTTGTGTTTGCTTACTGTATTTATCTACTGTCTTTTCCATTTTAATGTCTGTGTATTGGCAATCTGATCGATCTGTTGCTTCAATAACATAGAACACACACCAGCACATGAGTCTATAATACCTTTGTTTATTAAATCTTTAACTGATGTCCCTGATAGGGTGAATATCAGATCAAAGATGTATCATTTGTCGGACCCCCAGAAACATTACAACAAGTCATTTTTAGAAGCTTTCGCCAAGGAGAACGATGTAGAGTCGGACCCTATCAAGCAATGGAGACATTTCCAAAATAAGCATAAGCATGAATCTGCTAGTATGTACTCTGTGGACTCCTTAGCATCTCCCTATTGCTATGTTGGTGCTATGATATGTAGACACTTTGGAGCCTATGATTCAGTTAGGTTCTCCATAGAAATGGTGCCTTTAATGGAAGCAGCAATTAACTCTTTTATCATAGATTGGGCAACCATTTTATCAGATAAAATGGCCAACCAAATCCTTGATTATAGAAGAAATAGGTATGTAACTACCCAGATAATACCCCCATTCTATATGAGCACCTACATTATGGATACTATCTATTTCAATTCTGACTTCCCCATTCTAGGTTGAAAATGGACTCCTCAAGACCCAACTCCTATTCACATTTATCATAAGTATTTGTGGAAGGCCCATTATAAAGATCATATATATAGAATTTTCCATGGTTTTGTTTTACCCATCCATCAGGCCATATTCAACAAACCTGCTCCTCGGTTATCCAATGAGGCCAGCATTGACCTACATCAATTGACAGTTGGTTCGGTAAAGAAAATTTCACCTATTTCAGACTTTTTGTCAGCACCATAGATCCACATGTTCTCCCATTGTACATTCCTAATAAGCTATTGGCCAGAGAACTAGCTCACCAAATAACGGAGACAGGAATGTCCAAGAACCTCAAAGACTCCAAGAAACAAATGTGGCCTACATTTCCCCTCTACTGTGGTACTTACTCACTGCATGATTTCAAACATGCCGAGAAAGAAGCACAGAAGATAAAAATTCTAAAGTTAGCAGTCATCCCTAAGAGACAGTATGACCCAAACAATTAGCTTACAACTTTACCACTCAGGTGAAACTTGCCAAATTTGAACATGACAAAGATGACTATGATGACTTTTTTGCTTCGGTTGGGTCGTTTTCACAAGTAAAACATCTAGCAAGGATCAAATTGGGAGCAGGGGAGATAGATAAGTTTATGCAGTTCAGGACACAGAGGTTACAAACCATACCTCTAGATTTATTCAACACTACCCCTATGGTGCAGCAAGAAGGCCACAGTGAAGAACACACTACTAAGAAGATTCCTAAAAAGGAGAAGACAAATTAAAAGACCAGCGAGCTCCTAGATACCAATGTGCATATTGATGCCAACTTATTCAAGGAATGGGAGCAATTCGATCAGCAGATCAAGAACTAGAATGACTCCTAAAACATCACTATACCAAAATCTCCAGCAAAACGGGAACCTATTGTTGCTAGTACTATAATTGAAGGGGCAGTCGGCATATTGAACACTCAGGATGATATTGAAATAATTCCAGAGAATCCTTCCAAAGAGATTGTATTGAAGGTGGAGGAAATACCACCCCTGGATGTATTTTACAATCCAAAGCATAGGGTTGTGGTCTAAAGACAGAGGAAAAAGAGGAAAATTGACCAGGGACCATTCTCAACTCCTCAAGTTGAACTTATGAATGTGGTATGGAAAGACTCAGAAGTTAATCCTTCTGAGGATTTAACTAAGTTATCTCAATATGCAGGTACCTATACAACCGCTACAATGGACAAGGCCTCCGAAGTTAGCCAAATAATCAAAGAAAAGGATCTAAGGATCACCCAACTTGAAGAGAAAACGATAGTGGAACAGCAGAAAATTGGTCAGCTTGAGCAACATCTAGCAGAGAAAAAACAACTGAATGAGCAACTGAAAGAACAATTAAATCTGGAGAAACAAAAGATCGATCAGCAGACTCTCCAGAAACAACAAAAGTTGTCTCAAGAACTCAGCAATCTTCAAGTAGTACTTCTACAGGAAAAAAAAGGCCAAAGAAGAACAAATCGCACAACCGCAATTACAGGTAGAGAAATTAAAAGGTTATCCGAAGATTGATGAATTCAAGAAAGAAGCCCTGGAAGTGACTGAAGCCTTATCTCGGCAACTAAATATCCTTTGCCATAAAATATCATTGGTTGACCCATTGTGCATCATCACTGCATCACTCATTGAATAGGCAGTTGACACGAGGTTAGAATTTGAAAACGCAATTGATAAGGTCGCAAGATTTCTCTCTTGGCAAAGTATAGAAGAAGGCATGGCTGCTAATCTACCGAAAATCCAAGAATCGCATAAAGAAGTCTTGTTTTCGAAGTGGGAATCACAGTTAATAAAGGCCGAAAGAGCTACTTCTAGAGCCAGGGCTACAATGAACAGTGTGATCGAGTTGATAAATGACAGCTTATATGGAGCTAACTTGATCTCTGGTTGCTCCCCAGGAAAGCTCCCAAAAGCAAAAGCGCTAGAAAATCAATGGAGATAGGATTTAGCCAGCAGAGAAGAACAAATCGGCAAAGTGCAAAACATGACTTGGGATGAACTTTTGTTCTTTCTAGTCAAGCCGCACAGCCAACAGATGGCCACCAAATGCCTTGCCGACGCTGTCAATTGCATGGTTCTCGAGCTTTTAGATGCCACATACACAGGTCAACTACATTCCAGGCTGAGTCATCCTCCGGAAATTCAGGAAATGCTCTCAATTTGTCAGTTGTGAGTGCAAGAGAAGAAGTAGATACAATGAATCAGTTCAAAGGCTATCGCACTGTTATTTTCATAAATCAAATCCCAGATTTTCATGTTTGCAGTTTCAACAGCTCAAAGCGATTTTTATTGACAGTTAGTTTTTATTTTATTATTTAAACCCTTTCATGTCTTTGAAGAAAGGGTCCTCAATTTGTATAAAACTTGACTTGAGAAGTTACACTTTTGTACTTCTGAATATATTTTTATCAGTAGTGGATCAAGGTTCTACATTTTTGTGAAGAAACTTTTTCAAGACCTACACTTTTGTATCTCCTGGAAGTTTTCTCAAATAAGAAAGTGGAATCGGAGTGTTATTTACATTGGAAAGACTCAAATGCATGCGGTATTTCTATCACTGTTCTTTTGTCTTGTTTCCTTATGTGATGAAGCATTCCTTTTAAAAGTTGCTATTGTTGATATATGTATGCTCTTCAAACAATTCTTTATCATGTCATTTCTAAAGATTTAGAATTGTTATACTTTAAAGATATATGTCAGTGATATACATTGTTATGAATGCGATATGTTTTTATAATTACTTTGTTTAATTTCTTAAACAAAGTAATCATTATATATGAATGCATATTTCTATTGATAAGTAAGCCATCTATATGATTATTTGTCTATTACAAATAATCAGAAATCGCATTGTTAATACATTACTCGGGTTAGATAAGTATATTTGTATATTTTTTATTTATAGGTTAAAGCACTTATCATATTTATTATACATTATAAAACAATCATCCATCAAATATCCAGTGGGAGCCACCATACCAAACGGAAAAGGAGTTGTACGAAGGTCCGGACCGGGTGCTTATCACCAATGTTGGTGCTAGGATTTTAGAGGCATCAACAGGTTCATATATTATCTAGATGAAATCAACATAACATGTCCTCATATGGAATATGAAGTGGTTGAAAAAATGAAGGAACTAGGATTAGGAGTTCGTGGAAAGTAATATGTGAATAAGAGAAAGAAAAAGATCATGAATAATGCAACTATGGAGAAGGAAATCAACATCCAAGAACTAAAATGACTTAACTATGATATCTCCATGGGAAAGATATGAAGATCATGATGAAGTCTGAAAGAAAAAATGAAAAAAAAAAAGTGGATGAAACAAGGATGACATGACTGACATGATTCAAGGATTAAAGTGAAAAAATTAAGGAACTATGATTAGGAGTTCCTGGAAAGTAATATGTGAATTAAAAAAATAAAATAAAATAAAATAAAAAAGAGGATGACATGACTGACATGATTCAAGGATTAAAGTGAAAAAATGAAGGAACTATGATTAGGAGTTCTTGGAAAGTAATATGTGAATAAAAAAGAAGAGGATGAAAGAGGGATGACATGACTGACATGATTCAAGGATTAAAGTGAAAAAATGAAGGAACTATGATTAGGAGTTCCTGGAAAGTAATATGTGAATAAAAGAAAGGAAGAGATCATGAATAATGCAACTATGGAGAAGGAAATCAACATTCAAGAACTAAAATGATTTAACTATGATATCTTCATGGGAAAGACATGAAGATCATGATGAAGTCTAAAAAAATAAATAAATAAACAAAAATAAAAATAAAAAATAAAAAAATGGAATCTGAGGTGGTTGAAAAAATGAACTATGATTAGGAGTTCCTGGAAAGTAATATGTGAATAAGATAAAGGAAGAGATCGTGAATAATGCAACTATGGAGAAGGAAATCAACATCCAAGAACTAAAATGATTTAACTATGATATCTCAATGGGAAAGATATGAAGATCATGCTGAAGTCTGAAAGAAAAAAAAGAAAAAAGTGGATGAAATAAGGATGACATGACTAACATGATTCAAGGATTAAAGTGAAAAAATGAAGGAACTATGATTAGGAGTTCCTGGAAAGTAATATGTGAATAAAAAAAAAGAGGATGAAAGAAGGATGACATGACTGACATGATTCAAGGATTAAAGTGAAAAAATGAAGGTACTATGATTAGGAGTTCCTGGAAAGTAATATGTGAATAAAAATAAATAAAAAAAGAGGATGAAAGAAGGATGACATGACTGACATGATTCAAGGATTAAAGTGAAAAAATTAAGGAACTATGATTAGGAGTTCCTGGAAAGTAATATGTGAATAAAAAGAGAGAGAGAGAGAGAGAGAGAGAGAGGATGAAAGAGGGATGACATGACTGACATGATTCAAGGATTAAAGTGAAAAAATGAAGGAACTATGATTAGGAGTTCCTGGAAAGTAATATGTGAATAAGAGAAAGGAAGAGATCATGAATAATGCAACTATGGAGAAGGAAATCAACATACAAGAACTAAAATGATTTAACTATGATATCTCCATGGGAAAGATATGAAGATCATGATGAATTCTGGAAAAAAATTTAAAAAAAAAAAATTAAATTAAATTACAAAAAAAGGATGAAAGAATGATGACATGACTGACATGATTCAAGGATGAAAGTGATGTATGGTCTGTGGCATATGAAGAAGTCCCAAAAGGATGTAGGCTCCATAACAAAGAAGAAATACATGACATCAAAAGAGGGAGTCCTACAAACAGTCGATTTTCCCATGATCTCCACCTAGAGAACTGTTGGAAGCAAGTCCTTGGTCAAAAGGGAACTTGGTCAAGTCTTGTTGAGAAATCAATGCTAGTAGGATTTAGGGTTTGATTCCTCTTTCTTGATAAGTACTTGTGAATTAAGTTGGATTATTTTACTTCTTATTTATTTTATCTTTCATCAAGAAATTACCAAATTATATGTGTATGAATATCACAAGAACAAGAGACACAAGATGTAGGTGCACATCCAGGGAAAAACCCCTATAAGGGGAAAACCCAATGAAGAAATCTTCCTTTAGTAGATTCAAATCAAGATGAGACACTTCCAAACTTCTAGAACTAGGCAAATACCTCCTCCAACCACCAATTTGACCCTTCCTCCTTGTATATGTCCTTTTCTCAGCCTTCCAAGTGTCAATGCTTTAAGGTGTAGCTTCATATCAGGATTTTGGCCCCCCAGCTTCAGAAATTAGACCCTGCAACATAAACATAATTTCGACCCCAACTTTATAACATAATTTCGGCCCCAACTTCAGCCCAATATCTTCACCCATGTGAGAGAAAGGTAGCCCAAAAACGCGATTTCCTTCTTCCCAACTTCTCTCCTTCTTCTCCAGCAACTTCGCACACTTTTCTAGCTACTGCTTCTTAGATATCAAACTTGTTGATAATGCTCTCCAAATGATGTCAAGCTTCTAAATATATAGGCTTATTGTGAGGTCGAATTTCCGTAATCCATGCCAACTTATTGAGGGCGGGACCGACTTGGTGTGGAGGTGACAAATTACCTTTTTGACTAAAAAATCATTCTTTTTACATGATACAAAAGCCCAAAAAGGGTTTATAACAATGACAAGGATTCTAATGACTCAAGACAAAACCTAGAAGTCCTCAATGGGGACTTTGACCTAGAAAACATTGACCCAAGCATGAAAACCATTCTTTAATAAGTCATTTTTTTTAATAATAAAGTTTCTTTTGATAAGTACAATTATGAAGACCGGAGCTAGTTATATTCTTCAACAAGTCCCTGGTTAAGAGGGAGCTTGGGTAGATTCATTTTATAGGAATGGGTACATTCCTTCATTGGACTAAGAATATTCCCCCTGATTGAGAGGGAGAGATAGACACATTCTTGTCTTCACTTGGGAAGAAACAATGGAGGATTGGGTAAGAATCTGGAATCTGATACTCTTTGAGGATGTGGTAGGGCATCCAAGATAAGAATAGTCATGAAGGAAAGATATTATTTGAGGAATGGGAATCCAAGATAAGAATATTCTTGATGGAACATACTCTGAGACAACTTGGGTGGGGTATTTTCCAAGAGAGACTATGATGAGGGTGTCGATAAATCATTGGTCTCACCAGCATCGTGCTCTAATATTGTGGAGAGATAGAGCAGTTAGTCAAGGCCTTGCCATGTGACAATGCTGGATTATATGATGCTAAATAGATGGACTACCAATCTGACTCTTCATATGATAATTCTTCAAGTTGAGAATGTCCAAGTACCTTGTATGGATTATGAATACCTCCGTAGTTAAGAGGGAGTGTTGAAATATGTAACTATGTTCGGTATTCATAATGACATATGTAATCATGATTTTATGTAATTGATGTAAAGAATGAAAAATAAAATTATTTTATTATGCTTGAGGCATGTGTTTCATCCTCAATGAGTTTTATTTTGTAGTTCAAGCTCCCATCGTGATCTCTTAGGATTTGTCATTGAGTCATAAAGTCAATTGAGTCAGTGTCATGTATTGAAGACACATTTTTGCATGTTACATATTGCATAGATGATTTTGTTTGAGTCAAATGACCCTTCAAGACCAAGTCGAAATGCAATCTACAAGTTGGCCTCGAGATAGTAACAAGACAGCTCAAAAGGTAGTGACATGAAGACTATTAAAGGACAGCCCAACCTCATTTGTTAGAGCATCGATTACACTCAAGAAACTAAACTAAGAACTCTAAAATTAGTGAAGGAAAGAGGAGGAAAATAGAGGAAGAAAAGGCATATGGTGAGGACTGTGTTTTTGGGAAAAATATTTATATGTTCAGATTGTGGCTAGGGCATCATCTATCATCAAGAAGAAATTCAATAATTAAGAAAATAGAAGAATAAAAAGGAAGCCGAAATACTTAGCCGAGACGAGGAGAAAGATAATAATGTTATGAACTGTGTTTTGGGCTCAACCTGTTCACACAAGCGAAAATGACATAATGTCATCTACTATAGCAAAATCATGAAGTTAGAGTTATCATCACTAGTTGAGTTTTTGGGTAAAAGGAAGTCTCCTTCTCAAGTCAAGTTTCCAAGGATGCAAGGTGAAGAAAAGTGAAGAAGATGGAAGAGGAAGTTGACCATGCTTTGCTCTCATGTACTATCCTAGGGTTTTTGAAGAGATCAAAAAGTTGTAGGCAAGAAGAAGCCGAAAGTTACAATCAAGCTACAGATTTGAATTCACGATGTGAGGGAGAAACTTGAGTTGACATTGCTAGAAGTAAAGCTCTACATGAAGAATTATGATTTGGTCTTAGGGGGCTCATTTGGTCAAGGGTCTAGGTCTTAGAATTCATAAATTGAATATTTTATGAGAAGAATATTTCTCGTGGGTTTTCCTCTCAAATTGGAGAGGTTTTGGCCCTGGATGATCGTCTACATCTTGTGTCCTTTGTCTTATTGTTCTTTATGATTTGGTAGTTGTTTGATGAATAATAACACTAATAATAAACAAGTGAAAGAAGAAGTTAATATAAGAAGTAAAATTACATGACAAGTAGTTATCAAAGAAGAGAAATCATCTACACTTGTTTCCCCTAGATTTCTAAACTCTTTGAAGGTTGATTCTTTTGTTGCGGGCTTTCCATTTGATATTCTCATATCATAGGTAGTAAGGATGCCAAGTAATTGGTCTAGAGTGAGAGTGTTCAGATTCGTCATTTGTTAAATTGCTTAAACCTTGCGATTAAATGTCTCAAGAAGAGATGTCAACACCTTTTGAACTACTACAACTTCATTTAGCTTCTCATCAAGGCCTCTTGTGGTGTTCACAACCTCATCAACTCTTAAAAAATATTTTGCAATATATTCATCATCATGTGTCATCAACACTTCAATTGCATTCTAAAACCTTGAATTTTAGCTTTCTTTACCTTGTTGTCACTTTCGTAGTAGCTACTCATCTTGTCCTACATTAATTTGGCTGATATGTAGTCCGTTAATTTGACAAGTTCTAATTCGTGTAGGGTGGAAAGAAGGGAATTCATGGCGTTGGAATTGCATGTGAAGTCCATTTTTTTATCTTTAGTAATTATTGTTGGAGGATTTTGATATTCTTCTTCCACAACATCCCATACATTAGCTCCAAGTGATTGAATGTAGGTTTTCATCCTTACATTTCAAAACACATAGTTTGTTCCATTGAACATAGGTACCCTATTAGTAAATCCTCCTTCCTAGTTCGCCATGGTCCTTGATATTTCTTCTAGTTGTTAAACTGATATGAAGTAACCAAGCTCTGACACCAATTTTTTAGAAACCGAGACAATATTGCGGGGCGGGGGTGAATCAGTATTGAGGAATTTTAAAAATTTCTTTCACTTGTAGTGATATTAGGACACCAAGAAATATTTCAGAAATTAATACATACGAGCATGACAAGAAAAAATATAAGTAGCACAAAGAACACAAATTCTTCAAATTGTTCTTCAATTCCTTCACAAGGCAAGCTACAACTTCTTGTTACAAATTTCTTTGGCTACAACCAACAAGAAGCTACAACTCCCTAATTTATCATCTACAACTGAATGGAGCTACAGCCCCAAACATTTACCAACACCTACTAGAAGGAACTACAACCCATGATATGTAAGCTCTAATTTGCTTGACATCAATGATTCGTTTTTCATCCTTTTTCACACTACAACCATGAATTCCAACTCAAAAATAAATAAATTTGTCCCTCAAAAACTTACCAACACAAATTCAACAATCTCTGATTACTGGAAACACCAGTAGCATCAACTCACCTCCAATGACACCCCGCTCAAAAATTTCTCACACCAAAATTCCACTGCTCAAAATATTACCATTCAAAAAATTTATCTAACCTACTAAATTAATTCTTCTTATAAATAAAATTGACTGATATTTTTGGCTTTTGTGCTTTTTAGTTAACTTCACTTGAATCTTACATAAGTCTTTAAGTTTTTCCTTTGTATTGTTCATTTAACTCTTCTAAATATTCTCATCAAGTTATCAAACCCTGATCATTTGTTTCTGTAACTTAAACTGATCAAATCTGCTAATTTTAGCTATTTTGGAAGTTTACAGGCTTTAACTACAGTTTTCTATATTTAGCAGGCTCTAACTTTGGCTTAACTTCCAACTTTGCCTCTTATTATGTTTATGCTGCTAATTTTGCCTTTAAATCCCTATGTGTTGGTCCTTTGTCTCTTTTCTTCCCATAAGACCATGGGTTGTTACCTTAGCCTTAGTATTTGAGTGCTTAGCTACGAATTTTTTTCTTTTTAAGCCTCAATGGATCTCCTTTATAGACTCCTTTGTGCTCTCAGTCTTCTCATTGCGCGGGACCTAGAGCTTGTGTTTGGTTTCGGACACCTTTATCCCAAAATTATTCTATTTGTGCCCTTAACTTCTCCCAAGGTCCGCTGTGTGAGATGAGCTATCAGTGGGGTCTGCTTTCTCGTTGCTCATTGGTTGTTATTTTCACCATGTCTCGACACCTATATCCACGTTTTTATTCTTTATGCCCATAATTTACCTCTGGGGCCAAGCCTATGGGATGAGCTCTCCTTTTGGGACCATTATCACAACTATGCCCAATCAACTACACACCCAAGCTTATTTGCCACTAACAAGAGCCATGTTCGCTTAACGCCAAATTAGCCTAAAGCTTCCTATTTTCACTACTCCAAAACTTTTTTGGGTCTTGCAAGTGGGATGACATCATTTTGTCATCATCATGGACACCTAGCGCCTCCAGAGTGGTGACACGTGTCACTCGGAAATGACCCATTTGGGTACCTAAAAACATAAAATAAAAATAAAATATAAAAAAAATGCATGACACATGTCCACCCCTAATTAGCCTTGCGTTAGCATCATCATCAACCATTCACATGCTTCCAGGTAGCCCGCTTAAACCATCCCAACCTTTAACTTCTCTATGCCCTTTTAACCTTCGGGATTAACCCAGCGGGATGAGCTATCATGGGCTCCACCTTCCAATCAATAGAAATGCTCCTCGTAGTGTCCTATCACACCATGTTTGTCAGGTCCCTTGAGAAACCAATTGTGGTTTTCACACCCCCCTTGGTTTTTTTTTCGTTTAGGGGGGAGGTGTCTATCAATCTTTGTCCTAGATCTAATGATTGGTGGTCTAGGAAAAACCACCCATTGCGTGCCCCGCCCTCGCGATTAATGCATGAGCGCGCTTGGGGTCCCGCAAAGCTGATGATGTGTCAGTGGGGGCACATGGTGCACGATCTACCCGCGAACATGTTCGTCATTTAAACGATCTTCTCTGTCGTTCCTCAACGTTTAATGTTAAAACTAAAAATTGTGTAATTGTGGGGTGGATCATCATCCTTCTCTACAATGGCAAAATCATAATGGCATTCTGAAGGGGTAAACTACACAACCGATAATACAAGGCTCACCCCTTGGAAAAGACAGATAATCAAAACAGATGATCATAATATCTATGGTTTTAGTTTGTTTCGAGGGGTCAAAGAACTATTTGCAAACCACCAGGACCACCCCCCGACAAGCGATAAGAAGATTTATAAAACCATTGTCACCATATGCTCCGCCAAGTTTGGAAATGTGCCAAATATAATAGTTGTTACAACTCCTACAACATTTTGTAATCTGCATTTGGGGAACTATTTGCAAACCACCAGGGCCACCGCCCGACGAGCGATAAGAAGATTTATAAAACCATTATTGCCATATGCTCCGCCAAGTTTGGAAATGTTCCAAATATAATTTTTTCTACAACATTTTGTAATCTGCATTTGGGGTTCCACCTTTGACCAGCCATAACTTATGATCTAGGAGGACATTTTTAGTCTTCCACATATCACTGGAAATCTCTCTGTGAGCTCTTTCCATCTAAGTCAATCCAAACACACTTGAGCTGATATTTTTCTCTATAAATGCCTTCAAAGTCTCTATGTCATTTCACCATGATATGCTCATATTGCAATCACCTTATGTCATCCTTTTGCCATCTTTTTCCATGATTCTCCATCAATGACAACACAATTCCAACATCAATCATTTTATTTCTAGAATTAAGGACATTAAAGATAAAGTTGGATATATAGGTGAATCAATACCTAGCATTTACCTAGTCACTAAAATCTTAAATGGAATGCTAGATGAGTATCATATGTTCATCACAAGTCTTGCAGCAAGGGAGAATACTCCAGCTTTTGATGAGTTGGCAGTGATACTCATGTGTAGGAGGAATAAAGGTGAAAGAACCTTAAACCTCAAATTTTTTGATTTGGAATTGATGGAAAAATGGAAACAACCTTTCAAAAAGAAACCCTGGGAAGGGAATAAAGGAGGAAATCCACAACATATAAATCCATCACTTGGTAAGACACCATTTACAAAATCACAACCAGGTGTGACATTTCCAAACATTTCAAGTTAGTCAGCAAGTAAGTCTTGATTGACATAGAGGTTATTGATGCCCCTATAGACTATAATCTCATGTTAGGATGTAGTTTCATGTATGGCATAAAGGCAGTGTATTCATCCGTCTATCATGCCATGAGATTACCCCACAATGGGAAATTTTCACTATTAATCAATTGAAATGACATGATCTAAATCTTCATGTTCACTTTGATAATGCCATTTACATGATGGTTAGAAACCACACTATGCCTTCTCTCACTGAGATCAATCTCGATGTCTATAAATACTCCTTCCTACTTTGCGCATATTATGGCCCACTTCCTGTCACTACCACGCCTACAACCTCTCAAGTGTGTATGGTATCTAGATCCCAAGCTACTCAGTATCTTATGACCTCTTTCCAGTAGTCAACCCTTCAACATTTAGCTGTCACAAATTCGAATCATGTAATTTTGGGTGTTTCTCCTGGTCATTATATTTTTAGTCCTATACCTTTCTTATTCTCACCTCTCGAAGTAGTCAGCAAAACCATAATGGATACATTGATTTCTCCTAATCTCACATTGGGGATTCCAGTTCAATACTTGGACCCTCCTTCTCCAACTCCTCCCAACCACCTAAAACCATATACAAAATTAACTCATCTTGAACCTATTTTAAATCCTCCTTCCATTGCTTCAATTCTACAATAACCTCAACTAGAGTCTGCTCCTGTTATGTAGGAAACAGGAAAGGGGTGAAAGGCCAAGAAGAAGGGGGGCACTGAGAAGACAAATTTAGTCGCGACCATCAAAAATTTTGCACCAAATCCTCCACCTCCTTGTTTTTCATTCTATATTGAAGGCCATGCCACCAATAACTATCCCTAACTCCCCAAATTAAAAGATGTTATCAACTTGGATGAATTTTAGCTAGACCCAATGGTCACCAAAGTGTAATTCACTATCCATAAGTCATTGAAGAATAATAATACCTTACACACAAACCACCTATGGAATTTGTGTGAGATTTATGGACATCACTCCCATCACTTTCTTCATCTTCCACATTTTCATGATACACTCATTGTTCTTCGTGAAATCCTTGCCACTTGTAAGTAATATCTACCCCCCTACTTACAACCCCCGAAACCTCTTTTATGCTAGGGTACAGAACCAGTCCACCAATTATAAATATATTTCCCCTTGATGTGTATATGATAGAGAATACAATACATATCCTTCATTTTTCATCATCTATGGGATCAAATTTTTAGACCTCCTGGGAGCTTCTGATAGTGTACATTTGAACATACCTCATATGTCTAGGTGAGAACTTTTTCACTATATGAGAAGCCACTCCTTGGTATGGTGACACCTCTTTTAGAACCCAAACATTTAGTCCCTTTAACTCACATATACAATACCAAGTGAAATTGGCACTCCACCATTGCATTTCTCCCACTATATTCATCCCTTTTTTCCATCAAAATATAGCCAACACAAACTAGATGGTGACAACATCAAATATAAATATGCATAACCATATTATGTATACCATCATATAGAATTATCATCAAGAAAGTATTTAGATTCCACTACTCTAGATACCTAGAACATACCCATAGCATTATCAAACTTGCAGGCACACCCACCCCTTATCTAATGCTCCTCACATGGAGTCCCATGCCCATAACACTACATTATCTCTGAAGTTGCACCCCTAGTGCATATGTGTACCACCATTGTTTAGGGAAATTACTTAGCATGCTACACATACATCCAGCAAGGGGCATCATTCCCATGTTCGCATACCTGATCAGTTCCCCTCCATCATCATTTGTTGCAAGGAAGTATCTCATGCTTGAGGGCATGATGCCCCCTCTGGCCACTTTTTCACTTCATATTTATTTACTTTCGGCCTACGCCGCAAAGTTCTTGATAAGGTTGATTTCCTTCACATTAATTAGGTAGTCTATCAGTACCATCCTCTTCGACACGCCATCTACACATTTCATATAGTTGGTAATCAATAACTTACATTAAAACATTCTATTGTATGTGATACCGCACTTACTATCTAGTCTCAATGTTTAACTTGGTGGGGGTGGAGGGTGAATGACTCTAGGCCTCCTCTAGTAGTTCATCCCCCCATCATTTCTCGCTTTACTTCTTCACCAAGAAACATTTTTCCAAGAAGCATTAAGGTCATTTTCTTTAGCCTCTTTAACCTTGTTAAACCATTAAACAAGTAAGGTCACCTACTTGAAAGTGACAGATCCAAATTCCACCCGTTGGTTTGTTTGCAATGATCTCACCAAGATTTATGGCCTCCTCCTCCTTTCCAAGCTCTCCCCAAGATAATTCAAAAATGACTTGGAATTGGAGGGACAAGTCCTTTTATAAAATATCCAAAAAAATTCACTTGGCCATTACGAGCTCATCCTAGCTTTGTTTGATGAACTTTCTGGCACAATTGAAAATATATTTTGAGCCCTAAAATGGGTCTTCATTATGTTTTTCCAATTTGATACTTCATCTAGAATATGTTTTTCCATGAAGTGTCAAGTTCCCTGATCCAGGTGGCTCTGGAGAGGCTAAACATTTGAAGTATTCAGATTTCATCGAAACCGAGACCATATTAAAGAAATCATCATCCTGATTCCAATAGTGTAGATGACACTCAAATCTGACTTCATATGTGTAATATATAGGTAACCGAAGTTCAAGTCAAAGGGAGCGGTACTTTTTTCACCAGCTAAATTTGGAAGGCTCACTAAATCTGGCAGTCTTGCTAAATCTGACAAAGTCAACTAAATTTTGTGGCCACTAACCAAGCAACAATTTGGCACTTATTGGCAGTTGGAACTGGTCAATTTTTCGCCTACTTAATTTTTCCAGTAACCCCAAAAAATGTGGTGATAGATTTTGACCGGTTGTTTATATAAAATAAAATAAAAATATATTAAAAATGGGGTGGAGGGCCAGCACCCTCACCAACCCTTCTCAGTTGTTATATTTCATATATAATAAATATTAAAAATGGCCAACGGCCATGTGATCAGGCTGCCCAATGGTGGCCCCATATATAAAAAAAAAAATGGTGCCATATATAACCATACAGCGAGTTAAAATAAAACACAAAGCCAAAATTAAACAATGCTAACCACCAGCAGTTAAAAAAATATGCCAATTTGTTATGGGAAAATTTAGTGTTTTCTTCAAACGACTAACCCCTAGACCTAATAGAAAGTCTAGAACAACAGTTAAAGTAATTCCATTGCTTTTCCTATAGCTAACAGATAAAAGAAAGAAGATCAAAAGAACTAACCTATATCTCTCACTCGATCTCTCTTCCCTTTGACCACTTTCGCTGCTCCCTTCCGTATTTAACTCGCTTGAAAGGTACCTGCACACAAGCCGAGACAGAAAACCATCAAAGCATACATATCGATCTGTTAACTAAACATATTATAGAATCGAAAGTACAATATACATCACATAACACATGAATGGGAAAAGCATAGAACTCTTTATTCATAGAAGGAAAGATTATAACCGATGTAGATGCATGTTCGATTTAGTGTCA
Source organism: Pinus tabuliformis (assembly GCA_031772625.1). Lineage (NCBI taxonomy): Eukaryota > Viridiplantae > Streptophyta > Pinopsida > Pinales > Pinaceae > Pinus > Pinus tabuliformis. The sequence goes on along the minus strand of CM062813.1, from coordinate 1,144,896,252 downwards.
TCCTTCTAGCTTCAAACCCTTCTCTCCTCATGAAACAACAATTTGACATGATAACATTACTCTCTCTACCAATCTCATTCCAACAGCATTTCCTTAGCTTATGAAGTTCCAACCAAGACCAGCCTTTGAATGCTTGGTCAATTTATAGCTGAATGGAGGAGGTTAAGCCATTAATGGCCCTAATGAATGCTTTTCCAAAATTAGGAAGTGGTTCCATGGATGAAGGTATAATGGATTAAGGTTCATTCATCTCCTTCCTCATCCAAAAGTAAGCCCAATCCTTCTAGAAACCTCCAGAAGCATCCATTGGATGAGGAATCCAATGGATTCATTTCAAAAATTCGATGGATCTCGCTCATCGCAGGTGAAACAAAGGCTAAGCACTATACATAGCACCCAGACGATGCAGTTACCTACAATGCATTGCAGCCTGATAAAGGGCCATCTGCACTGATCTCCTCAGGGGCATTTTTTGGATGAATGGTGTCATGAAACTATTGGGAAGCAAGCCTAATGTAGGTTAACTTCATTAGGGACTGAAAACAACTGAATTAGGGGTTGATGGACCCTAATAATATAGATTTGGAAGTTAGGATTGATGTGCCCAAATTTTCCTGTAACAGATGCCCCCTAAAGCATGAAGTTGAAAATAACCATGTCGAGTGAGATGCTTTACCACTTGGAGAGAAGGTTTCGAAGCGGAAGGTGACCTGCATCAGTTACAATAGAAATATCATGATACTTGATTTTTTCTCATAATTGGTTGAGGGAAGGCATACCCATGCTCAGCTTATAAACTTTCATTACATGTACAAATATAGTCATCTACAAATGTAGACCCATGAGTGGATGACCATGAATGTACGGCCATTATACATTTGATATAGTACTCCTAAAAATATATCATAGCCCGGATGGATGAAACTAGATCTGGGGTCTTCAATCTCGTCCAATATTCACTCAATGTACAAGTCTAACGATGTGAATAGATTATCTGATGTCGAACATGGAGAGACATCATCTGATTACCAGCCAATGATGTGAGCCGTTAACAGATGCAAGAGGAATCACCGATAATGATAATGACCCTCAAGGTATTGCAGTACATTTCGCATGGTGTGAATAAATGATTTGATGTCGAACACCAAATAAAGTCTTTCGGTCAAAGGCCATTGATGTCAACGTATCGTCGTAAGCGAGAAACCTGCCATTGATGTATGCAAGCCTCAAGGTACTGAAGGGGTGTTTCTAAGTCAACTTCTTGGATGATGTGCTGATGTCGACAAGAAGCGACTTGTCACAGGAGGGTCTTGATGTATCCCACATCAACGACATGAAACGAGGTAAATGATGTTTTAGATGAAACGTTGACTGACAACACAAGGTTCACGAATGGCGGGCATGAAAATGAAGGTTTACTGTATTGCAAAGGATGAAATTTTGAACTAAATGACTTCTCTTGAATATATCGGTGACACTCAAGTGAATTGGTAGCGTTGACCCAAAACAAAGTGATGGATGGTATGATAGACCAACGGTGTGATAACCATCAAGCTGAATGACCCAACCCACATAGTCACGGTGATGAGGTGAAAGTGTCATGTTCAAGAGCGACCTGCTACCATAAAGTGTTCCCAGCTTTTTCCCATTTTCCCCAGTCATTTTTTACCAATACGTCTTTATTTTTAATCAAGCTTGAGGAGGATAACATATGCTTGTATAATTTCACCTTTTGGGCAAATCCATCGTTATTTTATGTTTTAATGAGTCTATCGAAGGTGAAACTCGGTCTTGTTTAGATGGACAAGTTTTTCGCTATTTAATGCTTTTAACAAGTTTAAAGACAAAGATAACTCGGTCTTTTTAACATTTAGAGAGTCTGAAAAGGGACTAAAAGGAAAATCCAAAAGTTCTTTTTCATACATTTGTCTTTCAAGCCCGAAAAAGCATAAAACAATACAAGAGAGAACCTATTGATCATGTTTGACCAACGAGTACCTTTTCTGTAGTTAATATATCTCAACCCGAAGAAGGGGTAAAACTATACTGAGTAGATATTGATTCTAATCCATTAACGAGCTAGAAACGACAAGTGCTCGGCAATATTTTCATGTTTAGAGAGTCTGAAAAGAGCTTAAAGAGGACTCCAAGGGGGTTCCTTTTTCTTTTCTAACAAAGCTCGAAAAAGCAATAAAAGTTTGCTTTGTGGTAAAATATGTTCAATTTACACGTAAGCACATCATAACTGCTTGCCAGTTGTTAATCCTGCTCAAGATACCATCAAAATATTAAACAATACATGTTCATGGATTAAATAAATAAATAACCAATGTTTACTCGATTAATGTGCAAGAAATAAACATAAAAACCAGTTCTTACCATTCATTTTCTCCATCTCGTTCTTACCTTCTAAACTCTGGAGTAGTCTTTCCCGAAGTTCACCAGTTGATTGCGGAGGATTGAAGGGATCATTCCTTGTGCTGTTTGGATCAGGTAGAAACTAATTCTATTCTCTTTTATTTCATTTATCTCCTACTTTGGTCAATAACATTCTAGGGTTTTGAGGCCCTTAGGGTTTCTTTTCCCAAATCATGAATTCGAAATGGTATTCATATGGAGAGAATGAGAGCATGAAGAACAAGATATCATAGCCTTGAGTAATCAGGGAACAGTCGAGGCCCTAAGAAATTGTGGATTACTCAAGTATTTTAAACTATCCAACCTGCGGCAGCAGATGGATCTTCTACGGTTTCTTATTCAATCATGGGATCCAACCGATCAAACTTTTCACATTCAGGACAAAGAAATCCCTTTTACCATCGATGATATATACTTCCTAACTAGATTGTCAAGGCGAGGTGCCCCCATTTCACTAACAGGTCTTACCCACAGAGGTAGACTGGTGAAAGATTATGTGCAACAGTTCTGTAGGCAAGGTGCCCAGCCTAGCAGAGACGGGAAGATACTTATCAAGGATGTTAGTGATTTACCGCTAAGGACAATCCTTTTTACCATTGCCAAATTGGCTGGCAGTTCCACAGTTCATTTGGCCACCAAGTCATACATGCAGTATGCCTTAGAATGTTTAGAGCCAAAAGTATTCAACTGGTGCGGAGCTGTCCTTTCATCTGTGAAAGAGAAACTAACCAAGGTGAAACAAGGAAAGCTCATAAATTTCAGCTATGGATCAATCATGATCTCTTTTGCCTTGGAGAGAATACCTCTCTTGCAGCCATAGCTCATTTCACTGGGTGTATCTGGACCAAGAGACCCACAGTTGCGGAGGTGGACAAATTTGATGGCTAGGCATGTTTCCTACTCTACGATTGTTTTTACCTCTACATTATTTGAATGGTGCAATCGACAAGAGATGACTTTCACAAAATATACATATTCAGGTATGGATTTCCATGGCAATCCAGATTTACCACTACCAGCTGGAGCAATGTGGGGTGCTATTGGTAAATTGTTTGACCAAGTGTTTTTAATTTTTAAAGTTTTTGCATTTTTTGTGTTTTTTATTAACTCAAAGAATAAAAAAAACCAATTTTTTATGTACAGAGATATCGGACTTGTTTGACCTGTGGGAGACCCACGAGATGTGGCCGAACCAGCACAGAGATCTATAGGAAGAGCGATTCTCCGAGACTTGGACTTGGTCGAGATTTTGGCTTAATTGAAAAATCACATAGAGGGTTTAACCCTGGGTATTTCGGATGTCCAGATCGAGGAGCTACCTATGCAATTGCAATGCCACACCATCGGTGTACCAGGTCGTTGGATGAGACTTTTACGCATGATAGCACAGGTAGTGACCTGCTATGATGAGCACCACTAGTTTACTAAGATCATGTCTACATACATTTAGTTTTTGGGTCAGATGACCAATTTTTGTCTTGGACACAAAATGTTTGTAAAAAAAATTTACAGTTATCTTTCAGGGTTTTATTATGGTTGAGTGATGCAATCCTATTCAACTAATGATGTTAATTGAAAATTTTTACTTTACATGTGTTCCAAATTTCTATTTAACACATAATTTGTAAGAGAGTTAGTTAATGTGTTTAGACTTCTGGAAATATGTTGATATTGAATAAACTCGAAATACCTTTCCAAAATACAAACTCTAAGGAACATATGATGAATCGCTGGGTTTCAGATAGTATAAATGCCAGTAACTTGTAGCACAATGAGCTGTGAGTCCAGCCTAATGATAATTCGGTGAATGCCAAGTGAAATGGCATCAGAGAGAATTTCAATCAACACACTATACTCAGTGATATTGTTTGTTGATCAACCGATACAAATCCCTCTAAAACTCATTAACTCATCGATTAGAGCGAAAATGGCCCATGTTGCAAAAGATAGGTTCTGCGTACTATGACTAGCACCATTGGCATAACCAACAAATGGTTCTGAAAAGTTCGACATCTGCAATAAATGCGAAGTGGATTACTTAACCAAATAAAAACCCTTAAAGAAACACACTCACACATGCAATCCAAGCATATTTACATGAGTTTTACCATACTTAATTAAGCATAGTAACGTTTTAAATACAACCCATTTTTGGGCTTAGACAATGGAACTCCGTCATAATCTACTAACTCATAGGCACCTTTCGTCAAAACGCGCTTAACAATATAAGGGCCCATCCAAAGTGGTTCAAATTTTCCTGCACCAATTTTATCTGACTCCTGATCATAAAGCAAGACCAGGTCACCTTCTGAGAAGACTCGAGGCTTGACATTTTGATCATATTGCACCTTTACCCATTTCTTGTATGCTTCGTTAGCCAATGCGGCATCACGATGGGTTTCATCCAGATGGATTAATTCCAAGAAACGTGCTTCTTCCTCAGAAGTGTCAGGTAGCAGGTCAATTGCGAGTTTGAGTGACGAAATTTCACATTGAATCGATAAGACTGCTTCCAAACCATACACCAACTAAAAGGGTGTGAATCCGGTAGCATTTCTCACCGAGGTTCAATATGCCCACAAGGCTGAGTACAAGATTAAGTGCCAATTTCTTTTGTGAACTCCAATTATTCGTTGTAACATGCGCTTAAGGACTTTGTTGATAGCCTCAACTTGTCCATTAGCTTGCGGATAATATGGAGTATAACTATCATGCGACAATCCTAATTTGACAGCTAACTCAACCATCATGTGATTGCGAAAATGTGATCCATGATCTGTAACGATGGCCTGTGGTACACCAAACCTAGCAACCATGTGGTTGAAGAAAAAAAATGCAGTCGTTTCGCCGCTGTTGTTTAATGTAGGCATCGCCTCGGCCCATTTGGTAATCAACAGCCACTATTATATACCCATGCCCCCCAGTCGAGGTGGGGTTACATGTCATGAAATCTATGCCCCATTTTTCAAATGGTCTAACAGCGACTACTGGATGCAAAGGTGCAGGTGGTAATCTAGTTTTCCGGTCAAATATTTGACATGCATGACAACTTCTCATAGCAATTATGCAATCTTTGAATATTTTTGGCCAAAAGTATCTAGCACGGAGAATTCTCTGTGCTGTTGCATATCCGGATAGATGTCCACCACAAGCACCTGAATGACAATCATTCAAAGCTTTCTCAGCCTCCTCATGAGTGAGGCACCTACGTAAAATCGTATCAATACCACGGCGATAAAGCGTGTCACCAATGATCAAATAATTTTTGGCTTGGTATTTGATATGTCATTGTTTAGAGCGAGAGGTATCGGGTCGGAAAGCTTGGGTTTGGAGATAGATCAGTATATCTCCATACCATGAATCACTTGACGAAATGAGAAACAAAGACTCATCCATGATTGATGTTTCTGATGTTAAATCGTTGGAGGATGAGGGAAGGTCGAAAAGTAGTTCAGCAAATACAAGAGATTTCTTTGACTTAGACTTAACGAATTCCAAATCAAATTCCTGCAATATAACTATCCACTTCAAATATTTTCCCCCCACCAATTGACGTGAGAAAATGTATGTCATAGGGTTGCAATCGGAGATAACTATAGTTTTACACAGTAGAATATAGTGACGAAACCTCTGCACAGCTTGAATGGCTGCCAAAGCTAACTTTTCGACATATGAATATTTTCTTTCTGTATCATTGAGATTGTGACTCAAATAATATACAGGATGTTCTATTCCATCTACTTCTTGGACTAAAACCATTCTGATGGTTGTATCTGTAGCGGCGAGATACAGGTAATAGTCTTATTGATAGTTTGGGGCATACATTAATGATGCTCTAATCAAGGAATCTTTAAGAGCACTAAAGGAAGCTTGCACAACCTGATCCCAATAGAAGGGTACCTCTTTCTTCCACAAACGTGTAAAACCGTTATCCAACTCAGCATAGTTTGGAATGAACCTCCTCAGAAAGTTTTCCTTCCCTTGAAGTTTTTGTAACTCTAATAAGTTCGAAGGTGGAGGCAAGTCAAGTATTCCTTGAACCTTAGTTGGATCGAGTCGAAGTCCATTTTTTGAGACCATGAATCCAAGCAATCAACTAGAGCCAACACAAAACACACACTTGTGCAGATTGAGTCTTATTTTGTAGTGTCAGCACCGTAAGAATATTTCTCTAAGATGATGCGGGTGATTAGTTTGTGTTAAACACACATGGACAGAACAAGAGATATGAAAACACACATGGACAGCACAAGAGATATGAAAGATAAATCATGCAGTACATTTTTTTATTAACAAGAGATTTACATTTATAGTACATTATGTGACTCTTGGGTTTCAGATCCCAAGGTCTCTTGGACTTCTTTGTCCATTCGACTTCCACACTAACCCACTTAGGATTAGGTGTCCAACATTCCCCCCCTTAATCCGAAGGGTTATGTATGAGTCCAAGAAGAGAGCTGTAATACAAAATGCGCAAAAAATGCATGGCAGCACTAGGCTGAATGTGCTCTATGAAATGTTGGTAAAAAAGGGTGGTGGTTTAAGGATGACCACCAACACTGGAACGCTTAGTGCAGTTCCCAGAACTCTTCCAAAACTGGCAAGAAGCTGGAGTCTTCTGTTAGAGGAAGTGTTCTTAATCTGTGATGGTTTAAGGATGACCAACAACTCTGGAATGCTTAATGCAATTCCTGGAACTCTTCCAAAACTGGCAAGAAGCTGGAGTCTTCTGCTAGAGGAAGTGTTCTTAATCTGTGATGGTTTAAGGATGACCAACAACTCTGGAATGCTTAATGCAATTCCTGGAACTCTTCCAAAACTGGCAAGAAGCTGGAGTCTTCTGCTAGAGGAAGTGTTCTTAATCTGTGATGGTTTAAGGATGACCAACAACTCTGCGATTCCTGGAACTCTTCCAAAACTGGCAAGAAGCTGGAGTCTTCTGCTAGAGGAAGTGTCCCAAATTGCCAACTGAAGGCATGTTCAGGCATCTTTGTCTCTGGCTACAACTCTGAAACTGGTGTGGCAGGTTGTGGCTCAGGCTCGCTTGATGTGACTTTGAAGCTTGTAGATGACCATCATTTCCCCCCTGTCAGATACAAGGTGAGAAGATGGAGAAAACTCAACTGCAAGACTGTTCAATACTCTGGAACAAGTTCTGACATGTGTTTGGAATATCTTCTTGGCTATTGATGCCCATTGCCAAGAAGCGATCCATCCAAGATGAATCTTTGTTCTTGAAGGATGTTTGTTTTTGAAGCATCTGTTTGAAGAATGACTGGTTTTATGACAGTGCTTACATGGATGAAGATCAAAACAGTGATCTTTCAGATGGCCAACTCGATCACAGTGTTGGAATTTCACGATCTGTTGTTTTTGTTGTTGTTGTTGTTGCTGTGGAAGAGGGGCAGAATCTGGAACAGCTGGAGGTGAACTGTCATGAAGAGCAGGTGAACTATCATGAATGAATCCAGCACTCCGAAACTGAATGGGTTTGGCATAGTCTGGAATATGAAAGGACAAGTCCTTGTCATATCCAAGACCAGTTCTGTGCTTGTTGTGGACAAGCTGTTCCCAAGGTCTGATGATGGGCTTGGGAAGTGCAGACTGAATTTCTGGATCTGCATGTACAATTGCTGCTTCATTGGGCACTGGATCTGAATGAACTTCAGCAATATTGTTTTGCTGTTTATGGGAGTCTGTTTCATTGTTCTGAACAGAAACAAGTTCAGAATGATGACTCCACTGCTGTAATTCTTCCTGCTGCAGTTGTGATTCAAGCTGCAAAAACTCAATATTCTCCTGTGCATTTTGTAGACATATTTTAATATTGAATAGAGAGGTTTTGTTGATCTTAACCATCTCATCAACAGTGGAATGTATCAGAGTATTTAACAACTCTAATGCATTATCAAGTCTGGTCATTTTCTTCATTATCTTATAAGTTAAAGAAACAGATCACAACTATCAACCAGTGAAGAAGAAGCAACAATCATTCACAATTCAATGTCACTGCAATATCCTTTATAAATGTCAGCAAAGGATCAGAGTGCAACATAAAAGATTACAATCAGCTCATCAAACTCTTTATGAAGCAGTTGAATCAAGGAAACAATGCACTATAGTGAGTTTTAAGTACAATGCCACAATTGGGGCAGCAGCAACTGCAAACTTGCTTGGATCCTTCAAGTACTCCTTCACTTTCAAATCAGCATCAGCAAAAAGTTCCCAGAATCCAAGTTCTTTAAAACGGACTAGTAATATGCATCTCAACTTTTTTTTTTTTACCCAAATCAAAAACCTCAATAGCTGGAAATTTCACAAGTGTACCATTTGCATGCGGAAGCTTATCTTTCATGTGGTTCAAAATCATTCACCATTGATTTCATACTTTCATTAAAAGTCATCATATATGGAATTATCTCAATTCCAATATCTACTCATCAGCAGGCAAATTCATAACTTCTCAAACCCAATGACTCAAATCATTCAAATGCTCATCAACCCAATAAACATCATTCATATATGACCAAAATTCAATGAAACAATGTGCCCATTATTTTAATCAATGAAAGGCTTGGACTTGTCCTTACTCAATGCGCCCTTGATCTTTTAGCAGTGGTACAAATGATCCCCAATGAATCTCAGCCTCCTAAAATGATGAAGAATTCGGTCTTCCAGGCATCCGGAACTCCTACATAATATATGCCCTTGCATTCAAATAAGGAAATGCTTTCGGCCTGCAAGAATGAATGGCTCTTTCCCTATCAAGAATGAATGGTTCTCACCCTATTAAGATCTGATGTCAAATAATATACCTCTTCTCCTATTGTAAAACGCTACCACAGTTATAAAGAGAGTCTTCAAAAAATATTTAACACAGAGGCATCATACTGTCAGCAAAAATGTTTAACGCAGAGGCAAGTCGTCCCGAGAGGCAAGTCCTGAACCAACGGCTTTACATATATAAAAAGAACGGGTTCAAGCTCAAAACCAAAACGTTTTGGACATACTTCAGATAGCGCTCTTGTTACATCAAATCGATAGCCCAGCCAACGGCTTTACATATATAAAAAGCACATTCAAAATTAAAACAGCGCATTCAATATATATCATGCTACCAATATATATCACCGTATATATATCACTTCAAAACAGTTCAAATTTGATATCTAGTGCCTTCATTCGAATGAAATGCTGGTAAGTTAAATTCTCTTTTACTTGAAGCGAAACCAACCCCTCAAGGGAAACACTCAGATTGTGGAGCACATATCTCTAGTCATGTTCCTCCTGTAGCTAGAAAAGCGTTCTTAGCATGGACATTTTCCACACGAGATATTCAGGAACTCATTTGCCACCCTTACAAACACTTCAATGCCTTGCTCTTTCAGGGGCGCAAATTTGATCAGTTTGGAAAGTACCAGCAAATTTGAACACAATGCGCATAGATAAGAAATTACCAGCAAATTTCACAAAGGAAATATTTTATGCAATGGAAAAGCACTTTGGTCAGAATCGAACTATTCATCCTGGAGACATGGTTATTGATACATCAGCGTCCAATTATGGAGCATTTGAACACAATGTTGCTTCAGAAAATACCCCACTGCATAAGGATATGAAGTTGGAGATGCCGTTAGATGTTATGCTTCACCTCTTGAGTTCGTCTTTCAGCTCGGTAACCTTCCACTGCTCCAGAGGGCGATTCCTAAAACCCCTTCAAGGCAAACAATCCAGGTAACAATCCGAGTTCGAATCCGAACAAGTTCTCAACAGAATATTCACCTCGGATAAGCAAAGCAATATCGTCCAAACCCTCAAATAAGGCCTCAGAATGGACTCACTGCCACAATTAATGTGCTAAGGTCAATTCACTGGCTCAGAGAAGGCTTTAGAATGAACTGGCTTAAATATTGGCTACTTCCAATGTTAATTCCTCCGAGGTAGTTTAATGTCTTAGAGATAGACTGCTGCCTCAGTTAAGGCCTCAGAGATGGTCCACTGCCTCCACTTTGATGAGTTTAGCCCGACGTCCTCAGTAAACAACCCTCACGAGCCTCAGGAACATCTTGCTGCAACAGAAAGGGCCTATACACATAGTCACCATGATTTACACAGCAATCGACATGTTCTATGTGACGGACGAGTAGATTGCCAATTCCCCCTCGCGGAAAGATGGAATCGACGAACAGACGGAGATGACTCTCCGTTTATTCGGTTGCGAATTGATTCAAGAAAGCGGAATTCTGCTTAGATCGCCACAAGCAGTTATGGCAACAGGCCAGGTTCTTTTTCATCGATTCTATTTCAAAAAATCATTTGCACGCTTTAACATCAAGCGGGTTGCGGCAAGTTGTGTTTGGCTTGCGGCGAAGCTTGAAGAAAGCCCTCGGAGGATTCTGCAGGTTTTGAATGTGTTTCATCGAATGGAATGCAGGCGAGAGAATTTGCCTCTTGAACCTTTAGAACCTCATTCCAAAAAATATGCAGAGATGAAGATGGACTTGAACCGAACAGAACGCCACCTTTTGAAAGAGATGGGATTCAAGAAAAATATCAAATGGACAGAGGCGCTCAGGACAGAGGGAGTCAAGTTTAATGGCTTATTCAAGCACATTCAGTATTGCAGGCGAGCTACAAGAATCCGTTCATGTGGGCAGAGAAATCAACGCACAGGTATAACGGCCTCAGCTTTAGGTAGTGCCACCTTAACCAGAGAGGGCGAGGAATAAATTATGGCATGGTCTAACTGCTCAGAGAGCGACAGAGGCAGAGGCAGAGTAGCGCTCTGGACAGAGGCGTTAATTATGGACAGAGCCCAATTTGCAGAGAATATGAAACGGTTTTGAAGTCTGAGCATATTTAACTGAACAGGGCGCAGGAATTATAAATAGAATATGTCAGGGCAGCGCAGGTGTGGCAGACAGACATCTCAGAACCGCTTGGACAGCACTGGCAGTGTCAGGAGCAGCTAAAATTTAGCTGAAGTAATATTCATGAGAAAATATTCTTGAGATGCAGAATTGATGGCAGAAATGACTGCACAGAAAGGCCATAAGACAAATGGCTCACATTAATTTTGCAGGGCAGGAATACGCCTGCTCTGATACCATGTTAAACACACATGGATAGCACAAGAGATATGAAAACACACATGGACAGCACAAGAGATATGAAAGATAAATCATGCAGTACATTTTTTTATTAACAAGAGATTTACATTTATAGTACATTATGTGACTCTTGGGTTTCAGATCCCAAGGTCTCTTGGACTTCTTTGTCCATTCGACTTCCACACTAACCCACTTAGGATTAGGTGTACAACAATTTGCTTCCGTGAATGAGCAGGCAAATCATCCAGATATGGTTGAACGATGTTCTTAATGTCATGGAAGGCATAATTCATTGCCCTCTGAAATGTAGCCCCTGCATTCTTCAAACCAAAAGGTAACTTTCTATATGTGAATGTGCCCCAAGGAAAAATAAATGTAGTTTTTAACTAATCCTCTCGGCAGATATTGATTTGATTGTAACCGAAAAATCCATACATGAATGAAAAGATTTCACATCCGGCGCATTCATCAATAATCTAGTCGATGAAGGGTGTAGGATGATTGTCTTTTGGATACGCTTTATTTACATCCCGGTAATCAACACACACTCAGATTGTTCCTTGTTTTTTCATCATGGGAACAATATTTGATACACAATCGGTAAGAGGTAAAGGGTAAATGAAGCCAACACGTAAAAGTTTTTCTATCTCTGTCTTAATGGTAGTAGCTTTCTTTGGATGTACAGGTCGAAGCCACTGTCGTACTAGTTTGACATCAAGGTACATTTTGATTTGATGTTCAACAATGCTTGAATCAATGCCTAGCATCTCCTCATAAGACCATGCAAATATATCTCTAAATTCACGAAACAGAGCACGGTAACTATCGAGTTCCAAAGGAGAACAAGATTTTCCGACATGAATTTTTTCTACAACGTTAGGCTTGGTCAAAATGTCTATAGAAATGGTTTCTTCTATGTTAGACAAATAACGCTCAGAATCTACTGAATCTATTCTAACAGAATTCGAATCTACAATTGAAGGGTGTACTAGCTCATCTGAATAATCCTCATTGGAATCTGGAGGAAGGGAACCATAATGATTATCTTCCCAAGGTTCTTCCTATCATCATTGATTGGATGATTTCCTCATCTGTAGAATGTATACAAGCAAAAGGATCAGAAGGAGTACCATATTCATGTGAACGATCTACCCATACAATTGGTGAATGTGGATCTAGAAATGTCGCACAAGCAAGAAAAATTGATTGTTATGTGAGTTCAATGGGACTTAGTGGCATAACCTCAGTAAAACTCTTGTCTTCAACACTATTGGTGATCCTCTTTAAATCAGATGAAGTAGAGGATAACATATTACATGCCTCAACTCTCGCAACTTTCGATGTTCCAAATGGTGGCGGAAGTGTGAAAGTACCCATTAAGGAGGGATCTTTGAAAAGACCTACACCAATAGATAGAAGTGAAAGCAGGGGTCCATTAACAAATGGAATGCTTCCCATAACTTGAGAACTAGAGGCAGAAAATGAGGTTTGGTCGATAATTGTTATTCCACCTTTATGAGGAAATGTAATCATACGAAAGTACGTGGAAACAACAGCAGCCATAGCATAAACCCATGGTCATCCAAGTAAAATATTGTAATCAAGGGGTCCGTCAACCACCTCAATCTCAACAGGTACCGTTTTGCCCCCTAGTTCAACTTGCAAATTATTCAAAATCCCACATGAAGTATAAGTTCTTTCATCAAAAGCCTTCAATGTGGTTGGTGATCTTGACAACGTAAGTGACCCCAGTGTTTTCCAGCAACTCATTAACATAATACAAGTAGAAGCTCCCTCATCTACGATGGTTCGATGAATATTTTTATTGAGAGCTTTAACCTGAATTTGAAAGGCTAATTGAGCTGGTAACTATGGTGTATATCTTGAGTGGTTAAAAACCACAAGATTAGAATCCGCTGGATCTATTCCACCTATTGCTGACAGTAAAGCCTACTTCTGGGAGGGGCAATTTTGTAATACCTCAAGCGTTGACATAGCAGAAGGAGACTGAGCAAGATCTTCTACTATGATATAATTTTGAGCAGCTCAATCTCGAGGGTTAAACATCAATTATTCATAACTCCCTTAGGTGGCTTTATTATTAACTCTGGTGCAATGGATAGTGGAATATTTTCCGATGCGGTAGAAGTCGAAGAACCAAGTTGATCAGTGGCCTGATTATTTGATGACAATGGCGAATTACCATAATCTTTACTACGTGTCTGAACCAAAACTTCATCTTTAGGTTTTGCGATGGATAACATTAATACCTAGGATGTGGAAGCATTTTCAGTTGCAACCATATTGGTATCCAGGTTCGGAAACGGATCTCTCAACACTGTCGATGCGGTAGAAGCTTTTAACAGTTTAGAAACTTCCGAGCAGTGAGGATAATCTCTTGTAAAATGATTGTTATCACATATCAGACATGGATAATGAGGTTTCTTTCTGGAAGTAGAGGAATCAGAGGATTTCTCTCGAGGAGGGTTTTCAGTTTTCTTTTTATTTTTCCCTTTCTTCTTGCTTCCTGGTTGCTTTGGATTCTTTCCTTTGTCAGATGACACGGCATTAATCTCGAAATCAGGAATCTCTGGTACATTTACAGTTTGATTTGTGGCAAGTGATTGACCAGATGGTTTACTCGCCATTTGCGTGCTCAAGGAACCAATCACACCGTTTCCGGCATGAGAGTTCCTATTCGATGGTGGAGGTGGAATGGATAGATTTAGGCATGGTGCATGTGGAATTTGTCATAGAGCGTGACGGATTGCGTATAAATCAAATCCAAATATTAGGAATGAGAAATCACTTGCTCATCTGTAACAACTCCACCTTTAGCCACATCCTCAATGATAGATGGCAATAAGGACTTAATGAACCACTCAGCTAAAGGTTGATCAGGAACATAGGTTTTAACAATGCAACGACGATGATGCCACTCATGAATATGATCTAATATGTGAGTAGAAGTGTTTGTTTAAAGTTGGTCAAAAGTTCTGTTCCAGTTTCATATCTGATAGGTAACTGGAAGTGGGTCAAAAAAGTAGTGGCTAAATGGGTGAAATTATTAAAAGAAGCTCTTGGCAATTTAATATACCACTTAGCAGCCGAACCAATGAGCGTTCTTTGGAAAAGACGAAGTCTTACCGAATCATCATTCAAGGAGTTTGAAGAAAACCATAAATGATAAGTCATAATGTGATTTGACGAGTCTTCTCCAGGATTTCCACTCAACTTTGGAATATTGGAAGGCAACTTATGAGGAATTACCGGCCACAATGGTGCATACAAAATTGGATCATTGGTAAGCTGGTTTAAATCCGGTAATTCTAGAGTTGCCACAAATGGCAACTGCCGATTCAAATCAGGTTGAGCATATCCGGGATAAGATGGAATTTCCTGTGCCATAGGCCTTTGCATACCTGCATAAGGCGGATATCCTTGATAAGGCGGTGGGACATATCCGGTATATGGATTAAAACCAGGTTGACCTTGCATTTTTCCATAACCGGTTTGGGCTTGATACACAGGACCTTGATACGCTTAATATTGTCCTTGCCCAGGTTGAGCTTGGAAAGCAAGCCCATACTGAGGTTGGACATTCTGAAAAGGAGGTTGTGGATACTATGGCTACCAAGGTTGTTGGGGTATCGATTGTGAAGTTTGATATTTCCCCCCAACGCCAGTTTGACCAGGCTGAGAATAAACTAAACCTGTAGCAACTTGAGTCACTCCAGATAATGGCACACTAACCTGAGGTAATTGTACCCCAGAAACAAGCGATTGTTGCATAACAGCCTGAGAAGTTTGGGTTTGCTAACTCGAAACTTGAGGTTGCGAGGCGGCCGAACTAACTTGCACCGGTTGAGATACAACAGGTTGAGCTTGTATCTGTGGTTCCATAGTTACGATAGGTTGGGTTGAAATAATTGGCTCAGTTCGCATAGGTTGTGTTGGATACACAAGCCTTGGTTGTGGTGGCATAGTTGGCTGCCACTGATAGACTCTCATTTCAGGCTGACCTAGATATAGCAAGACATAACCATAGGGTTTTCCTCCTTGATAGGGAGGATGCTGTGAATAGGCATATTTTTGACCATATGGTTGCAATCTAGTGTTAAGAGGATATATGGCTCTTTGTTCACTGAATTTCCGAGTTTGATACTAGTAATCAGGATCAAACTGTTGTCCTTGATAAGAAGAGCCAGGTAAAATTCCCAATGACGACATGGGTGATGACCATGGCAAAGAAGAAACCCCTGAGTGGATTCCAGACATAAACTGGTAACTAGCCGGGATGGACGGTTGTCCATATAAATGTGACTCAGGTGTGGTTGTAAACATCGAAGAAGTGGAAGCAAAGGAATCTACCGTAACTACATCAGATGAAGCAGTCTGGGATGTTTGCGGTTGTTCTACCATGGTTAACTGACCCAAAAGTTGACCTAATGAATCAAGTGGTATTTCAGAGGCAACAGCAAAATGAGGAAGAGACTCAGAATAAAGATATAAACCAGGTCCAAAATGATGTGGAGTCTCGGGGGTAGAATATTCTTCAGCTTCTTCCTCTACAGCAATTAATCCAGGTGGAAGGATTTCACCGTCAGGTCCGAAAAAGACTTCTGGTGTTAAAGATGGAGTTTCAGGAACTACAGATGACTGAGGTATTTTAGTAACAACTTCAGAATGTTCAAGGTCAAAGTCTAGATGTTCTGGTAAAATAACTTCAGCTTCAAGGGGAGGTTTGTGAACAACTTCATGTTCAGAAATGTCTTCGGTTTCATCTGCTATGGGTTATGGATCAAATTCCAATTGAACAGGTTCATGTTCTGAAGTAATTTCTGGTTGATTAACTTCAAGTTGTGGATCAACCTCAGTTATTGGTTCACTTGTTTCCATTATAGTGGCCTCAGGTAGTTGAGTAACTTCTTCTTGTGTAACAGATGTACCAGGAATAGTTGGAGTAACTTGAGGCTCGGTACTAGCCGTAATAGGCAGCTCTAGTAATTCGGATGAAGTACCAGAAACTCTCGAAGTACCAGAATCAGTTTGACGAGTCCGCCTTGACCGTACGAGTGTCACTCCTCAAACGACGGAGTGGAGGTTGATCTTCCTCCATAATTGTTGATTGTTCTTATCAACCTAACTCAACTAAGGAAAAAGGGTGTTTTTCGCGGTCAATTAACTTTTACGCCACTAGAACATAACTTTTCTTTTTCATTTTTTAAGAGTCAAGAAAAAGCAAAATATGACTCTAGTTGCTTTCGTTGTTTAATGAGATTGAAAGGACAAGCGCTCAGATGAACCTTTTTTTTTATGGAGTTGAAAAGGAGAAAAATTGACTACTCTGGAGATACTAAGCAAGAGGGTTTACCAAATTAATCAAAACTGCAATATACACCTTGGCAGTAAATTAAAGAGAAATTACCAAGGATTTACCGTACGACAGTCAGTCTTTTTGAATGTTGTGTTTGGTGCATTATGATCGGTAAGGCGGCAGACTCGCTTCCTAGGGATAAAGGATTTAAGCCTAGTGGGGTCTCCCACTATATACACGATGTTACAGGGAGCACAAGTCCATACTAGTACTTATCAGTTCAGAGAGGAGGAATCACCCAACCTCAATGAAAACGACAGCCACTAGGTTTTAAGACGCCGGAACACGTCTCTAGCCAAGACACCTCTAGATGTTTGTGTTAAATTCCAATGCGTTATTAGGTTAATTGAGGTTAATTTTAGGTTGATCTTTCTTAAAATTTTCCTTTGGGTTTCACCATGAGATGTTTTCCAAAATTCCTAAGAATGCAACTAGAATGAGAAGCACTCTTTCCATTTGTTTTCAACAATGAAAATCCTAACTACAAGGGATAGAGCAAACAAGTACTTTTTGGATCAAACAACAAAGAGCACAAACTAATGCACTTCCCTAACCATTCCTTTTAAGCACACACACTCAAACTCTAAAATGCAATTACATGTATTTCTTTTTCTTTTCAGTTCTCCTTAATGTGAATTATGCACTAAGAAAAACTAATGCACAATGATTCAAAAACTCTTTTCACAAAAATGTCGATTTATGACAATTTCTCTTAAAGGTAAAGGAAGACTAAATGACACTTTCAACTTTAAGGAAATGAAGATTTTCGACACTTTAAACGAAAATATGAATCAGATGCACAAATAGACCAATTGATTATTTTATGAAGGAAGATTTTACGACACTTCATTTTTTGAGAAAAACAATCGACTGAAACTACTTTCGACAATGGATTGCAAATGATAAAACAAATACATAAACAAACATTTAACAATCCAGTCTAAATTGGGTCGAAACAAGGAAACAAAGACTGTTTTCAGAGACAAGACCTCATCTAAATCCAACAGACAATTCAAACAACTGAAAATTGACTTAAGGTTCCAACTCCTAGATGGGAAAACTAATCCTAAAGAGATCAACGCATGCCAGAGTGAGGGACAGTGTGATGCATAGCACTGTCTCTATGCAGAGGGTGCAATGCAGTGCACTACGTTAGTTACAAAGGTGCGCTAATTACACAATGACAATTTTATACTCAAAGCTGACTCAATCTTCAGTGGATTGAACTTGAATTCAATGAATAGCAGAGGGTAAAGTTTTTCAAAGTGTTTTAAGAGATTGATAAGCTACTATAAGGGATAGGATTGATCCCCAGCGGAGTCGCCATTTTTTTATGGGCAAATTTAGTGTTTTCTTTAAACTACTAACCCCTAGACCTAGTAGCAAGTCTAGAACAACAGTTAAAGTAATTCCATTGCTTTTCCTATAGCTAAAAGATAAAAGAAAGAGGAGCAAAAGAACCAACTTGTATCTCTCACTCGATTTCTCTTCCCTTTGACTGCTTCCGCCGCTCCCTTCCATACTTAACTTGCTTAAAAGGTACCTACACACAAGCCGAGACAGATAACCATCAAAGCATACATATCGATTTGTTAACTAAACATATTATAGAATTGAAAGTACAATATACATAACATAACACATGAATGAGAAAAATCATAGAACTCTTTATTCATAGAAGGAAAGATTACAACCCATGTAGATGCATGTCCGATTCCGTGTCATCCTTCTAGCTTCTAACCCTTCTCTCCTCATGAAACAACAATTTGACATGATAACATTACTCTTTCTACCAATCTCATTCCAACAGCATTTCCTTAGCTTATGAAGTTCCAACCTAGACCTGCCTTTGAATGCTTAGTCAATTTATAGCTGAATGGAGCAGGTTAAGCCATTAATGGCCCTCATGAATGCTTTTCCAAAATTAGGAAGTGGATCCATGGAGGAAGGGATAATGGATTAAGGTTCATTCATCTCCTTCCTCATCCAAAAGCGAGCCCAATCCTTCTAGAAACCTCCAGAAGCATCCATTGGATGAGGAATCCAATGGATTCATTTCAAAAATTCGATGGATCTCGCTCATCACAGGTGAAACAAAGGCTAAGTGCTATGCATAACACCCAGACAGTGCAGTTACCTGCAATGCATTGTAGCCTAATAAAGGGCCATCTGCACTGATCTCCTTAGGGGCATTTTTTGGATGAATGGTGTCATGAAACTCTTGGGAAGCAAGCATGATGTAGGTTAACTTCATTAGGCACTGAAAACAACTGAATTAGGGGTTTATGGACCCTAATAATACAGATCTGGAAGTTAGGATTGATGTGCCCAAATTTTCCTGTAACACAATTGGGGAGGCCACTTTGCTTATATTTTCCCGAAAATAGCCATGTTTACAACCATTACTTTCAATATGAATGTAATGATGATGAGTATGCCTTGAATCTGATCAATAGATACAAGAGGTCCATTTTATGCCACTTATGTGTGAGCCTATTTATGCCACTTCGTGAGAGATCATTTTTTTGTCACGCTAAAGGAGAACGCCTTATGAGTGAGGGTTCTTTTCAGAAGAACGTGTCTCATGAGAGACATGCCACTCTAGATAAGGGATAAATCCTTGTATTGGCATAGATTGCATTATGTACTCATCTTCTTGCAAATACTAATGAAGTAGCTTCCCCAATCTTAACCCAGGGCCCTGAAACGTAGTCCACACTAGATGAAATCCATTATCATATCATGTTTTATGTTTGCTTCATGATTAT
This sequence comes from Pinus tabuliformis, assembly GCA_031772625.1. Lineage (NCBI taxonomy): Eukaryota > Viridiplantae > Streptophyta > Pinopsida > Pinales > Pinaceae > Pinus > Pinus tabuliformis. The sequence continues at coordinate 1,144,876,579 of CM062813.1, read as the reverse complement.
TTGTTTATTATTTATGTTGATGGTTTGTTGAAGTGTTGTTTAGAATATGCATTTCTCATGATTCACAAGAAAATGTAAGTATCAGTAAAAGGTCCTACATAATGGATATTTTTGTTTGAAATCACTCATGAAAACTTCTGGATCAAGTGGTATCGGGGCAGTCTAACCTTTTTTCCAAGGATTGTGATTGTCATCACGGGTGAGATTGAACATGCAACAAGAAGGTAAAGAGATAAGAACAAATATATCTACGAGGCCTTCTATAGGATGGAAAACATGGTAGATATATTATTTACAGATTATGAGGAGAAAGTGGCAAAAGAGGAAGAGGAGAAAGAGAGAGCAAAGGATGATGCTCAAACTCCATCTTCATCTTCTTCTCATCATTCAAATGAAGAGATCAACGAGAGCCTTCGAGAAGAGTGTTGACCTAGAATGTCATTGATGTCAATATGGCAATATTCTAGATGAGTAAACAAGGATGTGAGGCCAAGGAGAAGTAGAGAAGATCCGTGAAGAAACAGGGGCAAGAAGCCATGAGGAGAAACCAGAGGAAAGCCAAGACAGTCAAGCCATTGTATAGAATATCGAAAGTCATAGGAGCTATCAAAGCAAAGCTATCAAAGCAGAGAAATCCACGGGAAAGCCAAGTAAGTGTAAGAGCGGGAGATTTAGGAGGAGCCATATCAGGAGTATCGCATGTAATATATGCCAAAGAAGTTAACACAGGAGCCAAAAGAGCAGAGGAGGAGCCAAAAGAGCGGAGGATTATAGAATATCGACAGAATTCAAGAAGATGGATGAAGAGTGAATGCACGTGCTTATATTCCAAAAGGCGGGTTTGTAGTAGTGGTAGTGGTTTTCGGGCAGACGCTAGGCAGTAAGTGGTATTTAGAGGAAAGTGCTCGATTCCATTCAATGGGTGACACGTAGCACTCGGTTGGAGAGAGAAAACCACTTTTTCGGGTGGTTATTTCCCTTGCAAATTGCTCACCTGAAATTCATGCAGGTCGTTGGATCCAATGCAGGTTGATCGACAGCGAAGGATCAATGGACGGTTTTGGGTTGATCGGATTAAGTGTTAACCATCGGATCGTGAGCAGATCAATGGTGGAGGATCGCTAAGGAATACCGCTTAATATCATATCATAAGTTATAAAGGGATGGCACATTAAATATGTGATTGCGATATATCTATATATATATATATATATATATATATATATATATATATATATATATATATATATATTATAGATGTGATAATACACGGACCCGAACAGGTTATAGCAAAGACCAGAAGAGTATATAATGTATAGATGTGATATATCTATATAATATATATATATATATATATATATATATATATATATATATATATATATATATATATATATATATATATGCGGACCCGCTGCAACATTATAATACGACCTATTAAATATTGCATCCGTTGAATCGCAATGTTCAAAAGAATTGACACTGCCGGATTGATGATTGCAATATGTATACAGACCCGACTGGACCATTGCAATATGATTTAATATATTATAGCATCCATCACATATCACAAGCCTCTTGTAAAGCCTTGCCACATTGAAAGCACCGCTTATGATATATATATATATATATATATATATATGGACCCGATGGAGTTATTAAAAACAGTTTATAATAATATCGCGTCCAGGTATCGGGGAATTGGCTATGTTATGTGCAAATCAGCCAATTTCATTAAAGTTGTGGAGTTAATATAATATCGCATCCAGAAGGGGAATCGGCCATCGGCTATGTTTTGGGCACGACTTATAAAAGACCTCTAAAACTTGCAATTGCAATAAAAGGATGACGTGGCATGTGGGACCTCTATATGGCTATAGCCTCTCTTATATGGTTTTCGTGAACAATTAATAGGAATTCGAAGAGTGAGTGCAGAGGAAGTTGAAAGATCAAGCGAGCGTTGAGGAAGCCGAAGAGCCAGCGGAGAAAGGAAGCCAAAAGTCAGGGATATCAGGAATATAAAACCAATAACAAGGAAAGTTTAGGGTAACTAGCAAAACTGTAAGAAAATAAAGGAAGCCGAAGCTCTAGCAGAAATGGAAGGAACAGGAGGACAGAAGTAAGTCATAGGCTTAGCAGGGTTGGGAGCAGAGAATTACAACCAAACAGATCCAGACAGTTTACAGCAAAGGGTTGGAGCCCTTGAGGTTGGTGCTCCTAAATTCAAGGTTGGTGCCTTGACAAGAGAGAGTTGGTGCTCTGGAGGTTGGAGCCTCACAAAGAGTCCAAGTTGGTGCTTGGCAACTGATTGAAATCATATATATATATATATATATATATATATATATATATATATATATTGTACTTGATTTATTGCAAATATCACATTAATAAAAGCATCTATTCCTATTATCTATTTCTGTGTTCCAAATATAAATGTTTTTAACTGATAAAATTAATAATTGAAAAAGAAATACTGATTCACCCCCCCTCTCAGTATTTCCAACAATTGGTATCAAAGCCGACTTCTTCATATCAGCCTAACAGCTTGAAGAAGGATTCTTAGTTATGATGAGAAATCAAGAAGTGTCAGGAAGACCTCCTCTATTCGATAGCACAAATTTTGGTTTCTGGAAAAAAATAATGTCCTACTACTTAATGTCCCTTGGACCTGAAGTTTGGCATTCGATCTTAAATGAGTACATAGCTCCTTCCACTCTTCCAACAAATCAAGACGAGAGGAAATTCTACGTTGCAAATGAAAAAGCCTTAAACTCCATCACTAGTGGAATCACTGATTCTAAATTTACGAAAGTCATGAATTGTAACTCTGCCACAGAAGTATGGGATAAGATAATTAGCTTATATGACGGGGACTCCAAAGTCAAGAAGGCAAAGCTTCAAACTCATAGAAGGCAATTTGAAAGTCTGAAAATGGATGATGAAGAAGATATTGCATCATACTTTCTCTGAGTAGCTGAAGTGGTCAACTCTCTTAAAGGATTGGACAAAAACGTTGAAGAAAGTACCATTGTTCAAAAGGTCTTAAGATCTCTCCCAGACATATTTGACTCCAAATTAAGTGCCATAGAAGAAGTGAAGGATCTAGATACTCTCAAGATGGATGAACTCCATGGAATCCTCATTGCCTATGAGATGAGAAAAGGTTGCCCAAGTTGCAAGGATGCAGCATTCAAGGCCTCAAAATCAAAAAAGGGGAAGAAAGGAATGTCAGTAATGATGACTCCAATGTTGAATCCGAATTGGCGCAATTTGTACGAAGACTGAAGAAAGGATCTAAGCTAAAAGGTAAATACCCTCTTATTTGTTTCAAATGTGAAAAAATAGGTCATTATGCTGCAAAATGTACTCAGAAGCATGATAGTGATGATGAAGAAAATTCTAAAAGGATGGTATACAAAAAGAAAGGGTTCAATAAGAATAATTTCCTCTCTAAGCAAGATGAGTCTGATGAAGATGAATTTGTAGTCATCAAAAAGAAATCAACTAACCAGTTCCCTCACTGCAAAGGAGGTAATGAAGAATCGGATGAAGAAAATGATTATGCTGGAAGCTAAGAAGTATTATTCATGGCATTCACAAAGGATGATGACTCATAGATGAATTGTTAATAAGTTCCATTGAAGAAAATGAGAAATTACGGAATAAAATCATTTCTCTCAAGGTAGAAAATGAGGAAATAAAAAGAAGGGAATATCTCTTGAAAAATAAGCTAAAAGAAAAAGAAGAAGCTTGCGAAGAATGTGAAGCCGAAATAGTATCTCTGAGGAAGGAATTGGAGCAAGTTAAAAAGGGTTGGAAAAGCTCTAAAATACTTGACACTATCCTAAATAATCAAAAACCTCAACATGACAAATCTGGAATTGGTTTTAAAGGAGAATCATCAAGTGCTAAGAATATTGCGAAAATCTGTGCCGACGTACTTTCCAGCAACACAAAAGAAGAAAGGTTATTTCATCAAAGGCTCATCCCAGATCCAAAGAATTAAGAGAGAGTAACTCCAAGGAAGAATGTTGATTCGAATCATGGATGTTACAACAGATACAAAACAGTATTTCATCAAAGGCCCATCTAAAATCCAAAGAATAAAGCGGGAGTAACTCCAAGGAAGAATGTTGATTCAAACCATGGCTAGTACAACGGGTACAAAACTATCTTTTTTGGGCATTTTTTTCATTGTAAAAATTTTGGTCATCAAGCTACACATTGCATGGCTCGTAAGAATGACACATAAAAACTGAAGGATCAAATAAACAAACCATATGGCCCCAAAGGGCAAGGATAAATCAAAACCTACAATTCTTTTGATCCCTTGGCCAAATTTGATCTGATTTGCTCATTATGTAACAATAATGGACATAATGAAAAAAATTGCCCACTCAAAAGAGGAAAAGCAAGAAGTGAGAATCCCAACACAGATAAATATGGCCTATCTCTATGTGCTCAAAATGATGAAAATAATTGGCTTGTGGATAGTGGGTGCTCTAGACACATGACAAGGGACAAAAGGAAGTTTGTCTCATTGAACAAAAAGGAAGGAAATGTATCCTTTGGAAGTGGATCTACCAAAATTGTTGGAAAAGGAATTGTTACTCTTATTAATGGAAAAGAAAAAGCTCAAAATGCTTTGCTAGTAAACGGGCTCAAACACAACCTCCTGAGTGTTAGCCAAATCTGTGATCAAGTACATAATGTTGTATTTAGCACCAAAGACTGTGAAATAAGGAACTCTTCCTCAGGGGAACTTGTGGCAAAAGGGGTTAGAACACCAAACAACATCTACATTCTGAATAAGATTCAAGAAGACAAATACTACTTAAGTCAAACAGATCAAATTTGGTGTCGCACAAGCGACTTGGACATACTAGCTTCGATAACTTGATCAATATCAGCAATATTAAAGCAATACGAGACATTCCAAAGTTATTCAAACCGAATCAAGGAATATGTGGTCCATGTCAACATGGAAAGCAAACTAGAACCAGCCACAAGACCAAGGAGTTTTCTACTTCAAAGCCTTTGGAGATCATCCATGTTGATTTATGTGGACCAAACTAGAACTCCGGCACTCCAAGGAGAAAGGTACTTTGCTTTATTTGTTGATGACTATACTAGAATGATGTGGATATATTTTATAAAATATAAATCCTAAGAATTTGAGTGTTTTAAGAATCTTAAAGCTCTTGTAGAAAATGAAAAGGATTCAAAGATCAAGTGCCTCAGAACAGATAGAGGGGGAGAATTCACATCAAAAGAATTTAATGAATTCTATAAAATACATGGAATTAAAAGAGAACTCTCTGCTACCAGAACACCTAGGAAAAATGGGGTAGTTGAAAGAAGAAACCGAACATTTCAAGAAATGGCTAGAACAATGTTAATAGCAGTTGACTTACAGCCAAAATTCTGGAGAGAAGCAGTCAGGACAGTTGTCTATACCCTGAATCAAACTCAATTAAGACCAAATAATGAAAAGACTCCTTATGAATTATGGAAAGGAAGACCTACTTCAGTAAAATATTTTAAGATTTTTGGAAGTAAGTGCTTCATAAAAATCAATGATGGCTCACCAGGAAAGTCTTATTCTCGGGTTGACGAAGGGATCTTCCTTGGATATTCTACACGGAGCAAAGCCTACAAGTGCTACAATAACCGACTACGGAAAATGGTGCAAAGCATTGATGTGAAGATTGATGAAGACCTTCCAGTGAAAGAAATTGAAGAACATGAAGTTGATCCTCTCATTGAAGAAGAAGGACCTAAAGAAGAAGGAAAAAATCAAGAAATACCTAAGGAAAAAGAACCATCTCAAACTCCTTCAAAGATGAAACTTCTTCAAAAATCAGTCGGAAGAGCATATTATTGGCAATATAGATGAAGGGATGCAAACCCGAAGAAGGATGACAAATACACCAAAGAAAAATGATATTGCTCTTCTATCCATGATAGAACCATAAACATTTACTCAAGCAAGTAAGGATCCTCATTGGGTAAAAGCCATGGAAGAAGAAATGTCTCAAATTGAGAAGAATGAGACATGGGAGCTGGTACCTCGCCCAAAGGACAAAAACATAATAGGAACCAAGTGGGTGTTTAAGAACAAATTGAATGAAGATGGACAAAACATCAGAAACAAGGCAAGGCTTGTTTGCAAAGGCTATTCACAAATTGAAGGAATTGACTTTGAAGAAACATTTGCACCAGTAGCTCATGTGGAAGCTATCAGGATGTTCTTGGCATTTGCTTGCTCAAAAGGATTCAAAATCTATCAAATGGACGTAAAATCAACATTTTTGAATGGGGAACTCAAGGAAGAAGTCTACATGGAGCAATCATAAGGGTTTAATCTAACAGAAGGAAAAGACTTTGTTTGTAAGTTGAAAAAGGCATTATATGGGTTGAAACAAGCTCCTAGAGCTTGGTACGCAAGATTGGATCACTATCTACAACAAAAAGGCTTCAAGAAGGGGGTGGCAGGAAGTAATCTCTACATAAAGACAGATGAGGATAAGTTACTAGTCACACTTGTTATGTTGATGATCTGATTTTTGCTAGTAATAATGATGAGATGAACCATGAGTTTTCTCAAAATATGTCAAAAGAGTTTGAGATGTCAATGATATGAGAGTTATCTTTCTTCCTTGGACTACAAGTATCTCAAACCATGGCATGCATGTTTATATCTCAAGCCAAATATCTTAAAGACATGCTTAAAAGATATGGAATGGAAGACTGTCCACCCATGAGCACAGCTATGACCATAAGTTGCAAATTGAGCAAAAATGATGACTCCCCTTCGGTAGATGCAACTCATTATAGGTCAATAATTGGAGCCCTTTTTTACTTAACTGCTACGAGACCTGACATTATGCAAGCAGTAGGAATGGTGGGAAGATTTTAGTCAGCTCCTAAACAATCCCATTTGTTGGCTGTGAAAAGGATTCTCAGATGCCTGAAAGGAACTCCTGATTTCGGTCTCTCGTAACCTAAGAGCTCAACTCTTACTTTGACTGCATACACTGAAGCTGATTGGGCTGGAAGTGTCAATGATTGGAAAAGTACTAGTGGAAATGCATTCTTCCTGGGAGACTGTTTAGTATCTTGGCTCAGCAAAAAACAGACATCCATATCACTATCTATAGCTGAAGTTGAGTATATAGCTGCCACAGATTGTTGTACTCAAATACTATGGATGAAGGAAGCTCTAAAAGATGTCAATATAGGTACAAATCAACCAACTACCATCTATTGTGATAACACAAGTGCGATCAACCTCAGCAAAAATCTAGTGATGCACTCAAAGGCCAAACATATACCAATCAAGTATCATTTCCTTCGTGAACAAGTAGCTAAACAAAACATCATCTTGGAATATATTAGTACTAAGGTGCAGATCGCTGATATTTTCACAAAACCTCTTCCTCGAGAAGCATTTGAACATCTTCATCAAAATATGGGAGTTATCTCTTTAGCATCATTTAAGTTGATTCATAAAGATGTTGCAGGACAGGGGGAGCAGTTCGATAGGGGGAGTCCCTGAGCACTCCTTTGCCATTGATGTCAAAGGGGGAGAGAAGAAGAATATTGCCATCAATAACAAAGGGGGAGATTGTTGACCTAGATTGTCATTAATGTCAATATGGCAATATTCTGGATGAGTAAACAATGATGTGAGGCCAAGTAGAAGTAGAGTAGATCCTTGAAGAAATAGGAGCAAGAAGCCATGAGGAGAAACCAGAGGAAAGCCAAGATAGTCAAGCCATTGGAGAGAATATTGGAAGTCATAGGAGCTATCAGAGCAGAGCTATCAAAGCAGAGAAAGCCACAGGAAAGCCAAGGATCAGAAGCCACAGGAAAGCCAAGTAATTCTAAGAGTGGGAGATTGAGGAGGAGCCATATCGGGAGTATCGCATGTAATATATGCCAAAAGAGTGGAGGAGTATATATTATCGGCATAAATCAAGAAGACAGATGAAGAGTGAATGCATGTGGTTATATTCCAAAAGGGCGGTTTGTAGTAGTGGTAGTGGTTTTCGAGCGACGCTAGGCGATAAGTGGTATTTAGAGGAGAGCGCCAGATTCAATTCAATGGGCGACATGTAGCACTCGGGTGGAGAGAGAAAACCACTTTTTCAGGTGGTTATTTCCCTTGCAAATTGCTCACCCGAAATTCATGCAGGTCGTTGGATCCAGTGCGAGTTGATCGACGGCAAAGGATCAATGGACGGTTTTGGGTTGATCGAGTTAAGTGTTGACCGTCAGATCGTGAGCAGATCAACAGTGGAGGATCGCTAAGGAATACTGCTTAATATCATATCATAAGTTATAAAGGGATGGCACATTAAATATGCGATTGCGATATATATATATATATCTATATATATATATAGATATATATATATATATATATATATATATATATATATATATATATATATATATTAGATAGATGCGATAATACATAGACCCAAATAGGTTATAGCAAAGAGCAGAAGAGTATATAATATATAGATGCGATATATATATGCAGACCTGCTGCAACATTATAATACGACCTATTGAAAGATCGCATCCATTGAATCGCAATGTTCAAAAGAATTGACACCGCTGGATTGCCGATTGCGATATGTATACGGACTCGACTGGACCATTGGAATATGATTTAATATATTATCGCATCCGTCGCATATCGCAAGCCTCTTGTAAAGCCTTGCCACATTGAAAGCGTCGATTGTGATATATATATATATGGACCCGACGGAGTTATTAAAAACAGTTTATAATAATATCGCGTTCAGGTATCGGGGAATTGACTATGTTATGTGCAAATCTGCCAATTGCGATAAATTTGTGGAGTTAATATAATATCGCATCCAGAAGGGGAATCAGCCATCGGCTATGTTTTGAGCACGACTTATAAAAGGCCTCCAGAACTTGCGATTGTGATAAAAGGATGATGTGGCATGTGGGACCTCTATATGGCTATAGCCTCTCTAATATGGTTTCCATGAACAATTAATAGGAAGCCAAAGAGTGAGCGTAGAGGAAGCTAAAAGATCAAGCGAGCGTTGAGGAAGTTGAAGAGCCAGTGGAGAAAGGAAGCCAAAGGTCAAGGGTATTAGGAATATAAAACAGAGAACAAGGAAAGTTTAGGGTAACTAGCAAAACTGTAAGAAAATAAAGGAAGCTGAAGCTCTGGCAGAAATGGAAGGAACAGGAGGACTGAAGTAAGTCATAGGCCCAGCAAGGTTGGGAACAAAGAATTACAATCAAACAGATCTAGACAGTTTACAGCAGGGTTGGAGCCCTTGAGGTTGGTGCCTCAGAACTGAAAGGATTGGTGTCCTGGGGGTTGGTGCTCTAGAGGTTGGACCCTCACAAAGAGTCCAAGTTGGTGCTTGGCAACTAATTGAAATCATGTATATATATATATATATATATATATATATATATATATATATATATATATATATATATATATATTGTACTCTATTTATTGCAAATATCACATTAACAAAAGCATATATTCTTGTTATCTATTTCTGTGTTCCAAATATAAATGTTTTTAACTAATAAAATTAATAATTGAAAAAGAAACACTGATTCACCCCCCCCTCAGTATTTCCAACAAAGAGAATGTTTAATTGAGAAGACTTCTACAAGAAGTAGAAGAGGAGAAGCAGAGATTGCGGCTCAATTACGAGTTATGGAAGAGACCTTGGAAAGGTTGAAGTGCAATGAAGGCTTAGCAAAGTCATCATCACCAGCTTCAGAATCAACATCTGAGGTAAAATTTTTGGTAATTCTTCAGTTCCATTTTCACATGATGATTTGGGTGCTTTTGAAAAGCACACTACACGAATTGGTTTGAGATTAATGAATAAAATGGGATATGAAGGCAAAGGCCTAGGAGTTAATGGCCAAGGAAATGTGAATCCCATCCTAGTGGTGGAATTAACTCAATTTTTAGGATTGGGGTACATTGAAGGAGAATGTTTGAAGGCAACAGAAGCTTCCAAGCCATTGTTGAAACCATCAAGGAAAGAGGACGCTGAGATCACATCCCAGTCTTCCCATGATAGTAAGCATTACAAAGGAAAGGCTAAGGCAAGTAATTCTTGCTAGGTTCGCACCAGAGACAACAAAGCAAGGTATAAAAGGTCTTGATATTCTAATGTTCCTTTTGATTACAAGTAGATTGATAATGATAAGAAACATTTATGGCATATGTTAGCACTTAGTTTGTACTTTTAAAAAAGAGGTCAAATGTGTTGAAAATCAGTTATAGGTAAAATTTTGGTGTAAAAAGGTGGCATAAGGATTGAGAAACATGTTAAGAAAGTGATTTTTGTCATACCAAAGTTTTTACTCAGGTCTTGCACCAATCGGATGCCAAAAATAGCACTATGAAATATTTTCGTAGCCCCTGTTGAGTTATGAAAAAAATAAAGTTTTAAGTTATCATTTGGGTCATTTTAAAACTTTAAAGGTCTTTGATGTAACTTAATATGTGATATGACTTGATGTGATGGTTTGAGGCAGTTTCAAACGTTAAAGGAGGTTTGGAGAAGAAAAGTGTTGAAACTAGAATTGTTCACAAACCCACTATTTCCATCAAACCCAAGTTGTTTGCTAGCAGTAAACAATAATTTTTTTAGTAGTTTTGATAGTGCATGGAAAAGTTCTCAGTTTTTCTCAGTCAAGCAATGGGAAATTTAGGTCATGTGAGATGATTTGAACTAGATGGAGTATGGTTCAAGGCACCTTTATTCAAAAATGTAGGATGGGAGTTGATTTTCCAACGGTTTGATAGTTACAATCTGAGTTGGTGTTATGATTTTATTCACTCTTTTGATGCCAACAGAGTTCGGATAAGAGGAATGGATTTTGCAGCCACTGAATATTTGATAGCAGAAGCCACAAGGTTTCCTATCGAGGGTTAGAAGTGGTTTAAGAAACGAATGATGCAGAATGTTGATTTCAACTTCTTCTTAAAATGAATCAGAACCCTAATATGAGCATGGGAATCCCTCAGAAGATGTTGAAGCATGAATGGTCTAGTGTTCGAAAGATTGTGAAGATATTCTTCACATGTGAAGGTAGGTATTCCAAAATCTACCTTTACCATATGATATTTTTATGTCATTTAGTTGGGTTTGGGAAGATGAATATGCCTTATTTCTTGCATCAAAGTTTATTTAAAATGGTCACTAAGGCCAGAACCATAGCAGAGTTATTGCCTCATGATATATGTCATCACGACTTAATCAAGATATTGTACATACATGAATTGAATAAGCAAATAGAGCAGTTGAGGAGAAGAACTTTAGTGAACCCTACACCCAGAAGACAAAGAAAGGTTGGGGTTGCAACCAGTACTGAAACCCTAGTTCCAGAAACAGAGGGAGAACCTAGTCATATCCCTGTTGAAGAACATACTGAAAACCTTGTAAATCAACTAGAGATTAAGGTCTATGAGAAGAGAACAAGAAGACAACATAAGCAAATGTTAGAAAAAGAGGAGGTAAAGCATAAAGCAAAAAAAAGTGAGAAAGGGAAACATAGTATGGAAATAGGGGATGAAGACACAAAAACAAAGCCTAGGGTTTACTATAGGAAACCCCATACTCGTCCTACAAATAAATTAAGACTGAGTTTTAAATAAAATATTAATCCTAAGCTAAAGGAACCAATGATAATTGATGAAGAGGAAAATGTAAATTCTTTAAAAAGCAAGAAAAAGGCTACAAGGCAGGGGAAAAGAGAGTATGCAGTCAGAAAAGGGAAAGGAGCTCTAGAAGCTATCAGAACCATACAAAAAGGTAATATAAGGACGAAAAGAAGCCAAGACAATTTAAACCTTCTTGATCATGCTGCAAAAGTTATGGAAGAATGGTCAGCTTACCTCATTGACAGAGAAATATATGAAACCCTAATTTTCTTAAAAAAACCGTAATTTTACCTTAGGGTTTTGGTATGCTCTAGTTTATCTTTTCGACAGTTAGTTTATCTTCAATATATTATGTTACTATCACATAAATTTTTGTGAATAAAGAAGAGCAGATAATACGAGTCATCACAAGAGAGAAGGGCCTTAAAGAGTGTAAACAGTTACTCAGTACAGTTACACAGTTCCAGCAGATTTCACAGGTTCATGTATCAGGTTTGTTACAACGAAGGAACGTGAGTTATAGTTCCAGATATAAAGCCTACAAAGGTGTGAACAATTCCAAATCCTACGCTACAATTATGACTCATCCTTTCCCATAGGAATAATAGAGGATGTGTACAACATTTTCAAAATGCTTTAGCCAATGTCGTAGTATACCTAGGGGGATCATATGGGGTATAGAGGGAGGTACCGAAGGGAATATGATGTAATAATATAATGGGCCATAGTTAATAAATAAAGTGGTTAACCCACATTATGCAAGGGACCAAAAGTAGTTAGGGAATAATGTGATGTAATAATAAATGGGTCATAGTTAATAAATAAAGTGGTTAACCCACATTATGCAAGAGACCACAAGTAGTTAGTGAATAATGTGATAAGTCCATTGTAATGGATGTATGGAATTGAGAGACCCATGGAAATTATCGATGGTATTGTATGTAAGAAGCCTATATAGGCTAGAGGCTCTTCATTGAGAGATGTCAAGTATTTTTGTATTGACAAGCATATGGCTTGTGGAGTGATCTCCTTCCTTAAGCAGTAGTTGTATGGTGTTACCCTACCTCAACGGTTTTGATATTAATAAAGATATGAAATTCTATCATCTATTATCTTATTTATTGGGAATATTTTGCATTTTCATATATTTGCATGTCAGATCTACTACAAGTGGAATCAGAGCTCTTTCATGGGCAAAGCGGGGATAATTTTTTTTTCATTTTTTGCAAGAATTTTTTGGGCAGAGAGTATGCAGATCAAATATGAAAATTTTGGAGCGAATTTTGAAAAAAAATAAAAATAAATCAAATCTAAATTCCTTGTAAAATATACCCATATATATATATATATATATATATATATATATATATATATATATATATATATATATATATATATCAGTCGAATCGGAGTCCGGATGAGGGAGATATCATTGATTTATTATGAGCTATTTTGCAAAAAAAAACCTGACGAAAATTCTTGGACAATGGCTCTCCAGTAAATTTTGGAAGTTTTGTGGGGAACTGTGGGAAACTAATTGCATATATTAGCTCCTCTTGAAAAATCTTCGAAATTAAAAAAAGAAAAAAGAAAAAACGATGGAAACAGAGTTTGGACGAGGGAGATATTGTTGATTTAAAATCAATTTTTTCTTCTTTTTTTCTCTTTTTTTTGGGACAGTGGGACAGTTGCAGCACAAATCTAAGTTTCCAGATTACCCAGATCAGGATTTCAATAACATAGGAAGACGCAAAATGGTCGTTCCATTTATTAAAACATATTATAGTAATGATTTTGAGCTATATTGACTGAGTTATGTCCATTTTAAATTTTCCCAAAGTGAGTGATTTTCTTCAAAACTCTTACTCTATTTTTTAAGGGTTCTAGCAAGATGTTTTTTACAGGAAACGATAATGGCCCGACTATTGAAGAATTCCTAAAATGGGTGAAGTCATAATTTCTGAATGGTTGGAAAGAGGAAGCATGGATTCATTTAAAAGATAAGGCTACCATATGGTGGTACTCACATGACACAAAAAAGTTGTTAAACCTTCCCAATGAAAATTTTGAAAAAGTCCTTTTGGACAAATGGTCTCATGCTAGAAAAAAACAGAATGAGACACGTAAGGGGTTATTTTTGATGGTATATCCTTATTACAGGTTCATGGATGTATTCAGAAGGAGAAGATCATTGTGTCTATCAATCCTAGTTGCAAGCATAATTTTATCAATGTTAATTTGGCAAAAAAATTGCAAGTTCTAGCAAAACACATTGAAAACACACAGATTGATAATGAGGATGTTCAAATTTATAAATATTTGAATATTTCTATGGATAAGTATGTGTTGCATTCATATTTTTATATTTTAGATATGGTTCATGTGGATGTTGTTTTGGGATACCCTTGGATGGAATCTATTGCTACTATCAATATTAATGTGTAGAGAAATTCCTGAAGCTTTGGTATAAAAAGAATAAAATTACATTGCAAGATATTTTCATCAGTAAACGGGTAGAGTCCAAGGAGGCCAAACCAAAAAACATTGCAGGTATTGATACATCAGATGAGGAATTCATGGTGGAAGTAATAATGAAAGATAAGTAACAACCACATGCGCCACAACAGGTACCAGATACCACTCAGGCTCCATCAGGTGGTGAATTGAAGAAAGATACACCATCAATTAAAACTTCAGCATATCACCACCCACACCACCTAGCTAGACAACAACCAATAAGGGGGAAAAGAATTAGCAACAAAGACAACAACCCTTGGACGACAAATGGAGAGGTGCGACAAGCCACCCATAGCACATCGACGCAGAGGAACCACCAGAAACAACTTCCATCTCAAGTGAGCGAGGCACCAGCTAGATTGAGTGTTCACCTTTCTCTAGGATGGCTAGATGCATGTGCATGGTACCAGTGGACTACTCTTTTGAGTATATATTATTATTTGTGTTATTCTCATGTTTCGGGGATGAAACATGTTTAAGGGGGGTGGAATGTAGTATACCTAGGGGGGATCATATGGGGTACAGAGGGAGGTACCTAAGGGAATAATGTGATGTAATAATATAATAGGCCATCATTAATAAATAAAATGGTTAACCCACATTATGCAAGGGACCACAAGTAGTTAGGGAATAATGTGATGTAATAATATAATGGGCCATAGTTAATAAATAAAGTGTTTAACCCACATTATGCAAGGGACCACAAGTAGTTAGGGAATAATGTGATAAGCCCATTGTAATGGATGTATGGTATTGAGAGACCCATGGTATTGTATGTATGAAGCCTATATAAAGGATAGAGACTCTTCATTAAGAGATTTCAAGTATTGTTGTATTGACAAGCATATGGCTTGTGGAGTGATCTCCTTCCTTAAGCAGTAGTTGTATGTTGTTACCATACCTCAAGGGTTTTGATATTAATAAAGTTTTGAAGTTCTATCATCTATTGTCTTATTTCTTGAGCATCTTTTGCACTGTTATATATTTGCAGGTCAGATCTCTAGCCTCTATATAGGCTTCATATATACAATATCATAGGTAATAACCATGGGTCTCTCAATACCATATATCCAATACTACGGGCTTATCACATTATTTCCTAATTACTTGTGATCCCTTACATTATGCGGGTTAACCACTTTATTTATTAACTATGACTCATTTATTTATTATCCTTACTTCTCACTATTACTTTGTGTACCTCCCTTTGTACCCCATATTCTCTCCCCTAGGTATACTACAAATGTTTAAATAACAAATAGAGATCGAATAGCTAGAATGATAGGATTTTAATTGTTTTTTGCAAATTAAACTATCAAATATTATAAATATTTTACGGTTATGCTACCAGACTTTTTGGATATTAACTTTTATGTATTTTTCCTATATAATACATCATAAAGAAGAAAAAAAGTTGGATATTGAAAACAAAATAGTCTCTTCTTGTTGTGTTTGTGATCAAATTATTCATTTTTTCAAGTGCCAAGAGGACTAGGCTATTATGTTCATGATACGAAGATTCCTGTGATGGTATGCTCAGTTAGTTATTCTACTGTGATAGTTTCATTTCTATGTCATATCATTTATCTTTTATCTACTGATGTTTAAATGAGATAATGTGACAGAACTCATTAGTTAATGCTCTATTTCATATGGTTTAGGCATCTACACATTGTCTCCTAAAGTTTGCAAGATTCATGTTTCATGCCCTGCTATAGTGGATTGTTTTCTTTTTCTACTACCATTCATATGATGTTTGATATGTCTACAGTTTCTCGTCTATCATTCCTTTGTCCCTCTTGATTCATACAATCAAGATCTTGGTATCTACATCTAACCTTGATTTGTTGACTCCATTTCGTAGAAGATTACTTGTTTTATCCCAACCACCACACTTAAAATCCAAAAAAACCTACTAAATATCTAGCCATTATTTGAAGATACAGCCAATTATTAAACTTAGTGATTAGGTTGTTAGAGAGAGCCTTCTTTGGATTGAAGCGGCTAGCCTTCAATCTTCAAGGTTACTGGTTACATTGGGAATTTCTCTTTCATATCCAATAGGACATTTCTGAGTGACAACAACATAGAAAACCATACACCTTTTGTGGTTTGCATAGCCATGTTGTCTCCAAGTGTTGTAAAAGAATGGCAACAAGGAAGAGGAGAAGACATGAAGACCTTTCTCCACATCAGGGTAGGAATAAGGTCAAGAAAGTTTGGAGGAAGAAGAATTTTTGCATCCATTGCAACAAGGGTGGACAAGAGAGAGCCACGTGTTGGGAGCTCCATCCAGAGCAGTGAAGTAAGGAGGACCAGAAAGAACCTGTGAAGGAACCAGCCGATGAATTTGGTCAACAAGAGAAGCGACTATGGGAAGAAAAAACATTAACCTGGTTGGGTAAGAAATGGGGATTCATAAGTAGTTGAGCATGGCCATAATTTGTAAATCACATGTTGTGAAATGGTTGTAAAAGCGGTGAAGTGTTTTCCATCACTTATGAATGCAGCATAGTGATATTTTTGGCCCTTTTAGTTGATAGCTTGGGATGGTTTATGTTATGATTCTAATGTTAACTTGACCATTAGTGCATTATAAACCCTTGGCAAGTATGGGGTTTGCTTGGGTCATGATTGGTCTTCTAATTGAATATTATCAGTTATGAGTTTGCATATGATACATGTGTCGGCACTCATTATTTTGAGTTCTGAAGTACAAAAGGTGAAGGAAAGGGAAGGTGGCTTGTCAGAGGTAGTTGTTATGTAGATCGAGATTGTAGTCATGTTCAAACTTTTGGAGGACCAAAATATCCTCAGTGGGGAGGAATGATCTAGGTGGCTCTAGAGTGACTCAAAAATCGAAGTATTTTGATTTTGTCAAAACCAAGACCAAATCAAAGAGCTCGTCATCCTGATTCCAATGGAGAATATAGCACTCAAATCCAAATTCATATGTGCAATATATTGGCAGTCAAATTCCAAGTCAAAGGAAGCAATACCTTTGTCTCCAGCTAAATTTGGAAGGCTCATTAAATATGGCGGTCCTGCTAAATTTGGTGGCCAATAACCAAGCGATAATCTGGAACTTATTAGTGATCAAAACTAGTCAATTTGTTGCCTAAATTTTTCTAGTAATGCCTAAAATTTCAGTGATAATTTTTTACCATGGCAGGCCACCACTCGCGCAATCCCTCCTAGTTGTTATATTATATGTGTGTGTGTGTGTGTGTGTGTGTGTGTGTGTGTGTGTGTGTGTGTTAAAAATGGAAAACATCCATATGTTATTAATAGACTGGGGTCGGTAGGGATCAAACCTACACCAACAATGTGGTCAACATGCATAATGGTAGCCCATACATAAAACAAACAATGTCAAATATAGCCACACGCCCATTTAAAATAAAACATAGCACCAAAATTAAAAAATGCCAACCACAAAAAATTAAAACAATACTCCAATTGGGGACACTGTGGGGTTAGAACATGGGTCTCCTCCCCCAAATTAATGCCACTTGCCAATGACCCAATGGACCTTGCTTTGTAATATTCACCCAATAACATATTTAAAAACCCAATTTACCATTCGACAAAAAGAGGAGTAGGCGAAACCAAAAACTGCAATGGAACCCAGACCAGGGAAAAATCATGAGACGCCTAGTTCTAGGTGGAACCATGAGCAAAGAATATTTGAGGAATCTTTAGATTCCCTATGGGTAGAATTTTGATAGTGTCAAAAACATGTCGAGTTTATGCTCATCTAAATTGGTTTTTCAACAGGAATCTAATGGTGCAAACAGTTTTCTGATCTGAGAAGTCTATTTTCCAGAGGTAGAACGTTGAGCAGTGGAACCATGAAGGTGGAACCTTGATACAAGAATCAACAATGAGTCTTTTAGATTCCTTAGAGACCCAGATTTGACAGTTTCATAACGGGGTCAAATTTATACTCAAATTTCACAATTTTTTGCAAGGAATGTGATGGTGCAACCCGTTGCTTCATTTGAGAAGTTGCTTTTCAGGCCATTGACAGAATGAGGGGTATATTGATGCTTTTGGCCACTTTTCTTGTTTTTGCCAGAAAGTAGTCATGTTTACAGCCATTAGTCTCAGAATTTCGAGATGAATGTAATGATGATGAGTATGCCTTGAATCTGATCAGTGGATTCAAGAGGTCCATTTTATGCCACTTATGTGTGAGCCCATTTATGCCACTTTGTGAGAGATCATTCTTTTTTCATGTTGAAGGAAGACGTCTTATGACCGAGAGTTCATTGCAGAAGAATGTATATTGTGAGAGACATGTCACTCTAGATAAGGGATTCATCCTTCTATTAACAAAGATTGCATTATGTACTCATATTCTTGCAAAGAATAATGAAGTGGCCTCCCCACTCTTGACCCAAGGCCCAGAGACATAGTTCACAACTGGGTGAACTCCATTATCATATTGTGTGTTATGTGTGCTTTATATTATTTGCTTATTATTTATGTCGATGGTTTGCTGAAGTGTCGTTTAGAATATGCATTGTTCATGATTCATAAGCAAATGTAAGTGTCAGTAGAAGGTTATGCATAATGGAGATTATTATTTGAAATCACTCACGAAAATTTTTGGATCTTCCCCTTCTTCAAATCAAATTTCTTTATATTTATAGCTCTCACTTGGAAACCATCTTCTCTTTGTGCTAGTTGACTCTTGTGTGGAATTTTGTCTTGGGTAAACCACCTTTACTCATGTTTATAGGATCTCCATTGGACCCATTCCCTATGGATTTTCACATACAAGTGGCCTCACTCCATTCATTTCATTTTCCTACCATTCAGCGGAAATCGCCCTAGGGACCCCCACACTTTGATAAGTGGATATTCCCATCCATATTTTATATTTTCCATCTATCAAGTGTTAGATCCTTCCTCACATGGGCACTCCAACACCATTACCCATTTGCATTTTCATTCCCATGTTGTTTAATCCCCTTTGGATTGGGATTCTGGTCTATATTCATACCAAAGACAACACCATTTGTGTTTCTCATTTTCAGGATGAAAACCCATGTGCCCCCAGACTCCCCCCTCTTATTGCCTATTGTTTTACTTTGAGATCGCCTTGTACCACTGGTACTTAGATTGTTCAGTGACAACACTAGTGAGAAACCTTAAATTTAGAACATCATAGATGAGTCATCATTATATCACTTGGAGTCTATTCATAACAAAATTGAGTCCTATTAGAGTATGACAACCCCTTCGTGTGTCACACATGTCATGTATTTTTTATATTTGACCTTTAGATGTCCCATTATTTTACTTATATGTCTTTGAAAATCCTATGTCCAAGTAATTTATTGTTCCCCATGGAATGTTTTCAGTTGCTTCTAGGTCAACGTTGCATCTTAGGCTTTGATAAAGGAAGTCATAAGCCCACCCATCAGACCATTATTTTCCCACATTGGTGTTAGTCTCTATCAGCCACATCATACTATGTCTCTCATGCCTTTGTTTCTAAATCCTCATTGTCTAAGATTTGGTGAGCCCTCCTCTATCGACTTCAGCACACATATTCCAAGGAACTAACGTAGAGGTTGGCATACCTTGGATCCATTTTCCTCCTTTGTGAGTTCCTCGGATCAAGGAGAGGGAGACCTCAGTGACATTTGACTTGGTCGTTTATCATGTGCTTGACTTTAGCTCATTATCACACAATTGAGAATCACACACTTTTTCATCCAGTACTTCAACAGATTGTAATAGCATTCACCAAGCATGTGTGAGATTTTCTGAGGCCTCAAGAAGGGATTCCCCTTAAGGTAGTCCCCCACATGCCTGAACTTTAGTTTTTCATGATCCAACCTCATACGCAATGTAGTAGATTTAATTAGCTCGATTTTAGCCATTCTCAAAGCCCAAAACATGAGTATCCCGCCAGTACGCTGATTAAGATCTTTAGAGCCCCTTCTGGTTCAGTAGGACTTCTTTGGTTGAGATCACCACCTCCCATCAGGATGGAGGAATTTGGTCCTATGTACCTCATCATTCTTTGTATTGAGTTGTCTCTATGGGTATGTGAATGCCTCTGTTGTCTCAAGAAATTCTCAAAAGGAAAGGAGTTTTTTCTCCACAAATCTATCCCTCTAATTCATCAGACTATGGATGCAATATGTGTGAAATCTAATCATTCAAGGCAAGTACATGCAATACATCTATCTAATAAGATGAATAATGTGCACCTAATCCCTTGCATGGTGGTGAAGACCATAGATCTTAAAGGAAACTCTAGATATATCGCTTCCTCTCAAAGACCATACTCCTCGCTCCTAGATCTAATATCCTACACAAAATCACAATAAATAAATAAAATAAGTGTTTCTCCTCTGTAGAGAGTAATTCAACATGTACAATGGTTTTCAGCCTAGCCTTGCCTTTTTATGGATGTCGTGGCGTTGGGATGCTTATCTTGGTTTTGAGCTTTGGTTTACCAAATGGATTTCGGAATCTGGGGTGGAGGTGGTCTCAAGATTCATTCCCAAAGGCTTAGGAATCCCTTGACCGGTTTTCGCGGGATACATGAGTCTTGGTTTAGGGCCTAGTGATCTGGGTTTGGATTGTGATAAATCCTGAGAGATTGGTCTTAGTTTAGGGCCTAGTGATCCAGGATTGGATTTCAGTAAAGTCTGAGAGACAAGGAGACGGAAAATTCCTCAAGGATAGTGATGGATTCTGGATGGAATTCCAAGTTCGGTTTTGTTGTGATCAGAGCATCGGTTTTGGTGTGATCACGATTTGGTGAGGGTGGAGGTGGTTCAACCTCTAGATTCCCTTGTTTGTTCTTGGATTAGTTGTTCTATTAGATACCACATTCATGCTTGGAATATGGCATGGGGTGACTGGTTGAAAGAGAGATTTGGTTCAGCCATGTCTATGGTCGAGTGGCATGTGGAAATCCTGAACTTGGTCGGCTTTACCTATGATTAATAAAAGCTAATTTCTCTTAATTTTGTATTGGTTTATATGTGTATTTAATGGCTGCCATATATCTAATATTTATATGGTTTTATGATGGTTATAAGCATGGTTAAATGACTAGTTCATGTCATGGTTAATTCATGTATTTTTCTATAATTGTTAAATATATGGATGTAAGACCTAATCGATGATATAATAGTTCAATGGAGAAGGAGGTGATTCTTCTGGTTATGTTTCATAAGTTATTTCATTCATTTATGTTATGTCTTGTATCCTAGACATGTGGGTTACATTGATGCCAAGTATTTGACAAAATTCCAGTCCCGGTTAGGGATGCTCAAGCCTAGTCCTACGGTTGATTTTTTATTTATCATTATTGTTATCATGTTTTTGATGGATTCTGAAGGTTGTAGCAAGTTCTGGGCAGAGTCTGGGATTTTGGGCTAGAAAAATGGCTAAAATCTTAGGGTCGTTGGCACAGGTCTGCTGAGAAAAGTCCATTGTCACTGGCACATAGGCCTATGAGAGTGACTTTGGGTTGTTGGACATTGTCATGCCTATAACATGAGAGTGGCTAGGGGTTAAAATGCTTAAATCGTCAATGGGACTCAAGGACAGGATGCGTAAGTGGCTGACATGTCTCCTGAGGGTGTTTTTGTTGATGTGGATGGGTTTGTTTTATATGTTTCATCATTTCCATTTCCTTAAGGTCATCAAGGAATTTGAATCCCTTATAGTAGCCTCTCTCATAGCATGTTTACCCTGACTGATAGGTTTCTTTGGTGGACTTGGGAGGAGGGGATGTTACATGATTTCTGACTAGGAGGTGGGATCACTACTTGAGGGTTGAGGTGGTTTTTCCTTTGGAAGCCATGATTTGGTTTTTTTTGGTTTATTCCATGAGATCCCACATTCATGTTTGGAATATGGAACAAGGGTGATTTGTTGAAAGAAAGATTTGGTTCAGCCCAATATTTGGTCGGGTGGTGCGTGGAAGTCCCTGACTTATTTGGTACGTTGCATATGTTAATATGTGTTATTCTTTATTAATGATAAATGAGCCTAATTGTTGATTTACTATTGTTTACGTTAGTGGTTTTTCATGGCTTTATTGCTGGTTAAGTATATGCTACATGCATGGTGTATTTATTATTATACAATGTGCTCTTGATCTAGAATCAAATTCATGGTTTTATAGGCTCTTGGTTATTTTATATGGATGCATGAGCTAATATTTGTTTGTTGTAGCAAGTATGGGAGGGAAGCAAGCCTTCTTGATGAACATCTGATGAAGCTAATGTAAACAGTGACCAAACTATGCATCCATGGCTTACAGGTATTGTTGTAGATTTTTCTTTCACATGTCGAACAAGTGCTTTAGGAGATATAGAAGCCTCCTAGAGATAGCCTCTAGGTTGATATGAGATCAATGCCTAGGGCATCTTAAGAGAGGAGTGCTTTTGAAGATTGTCTAAGGGCTTTCTGTTTTACTCCATATGTCACTTGATTGGAAAAGATAATTTAGGGCTTGGTTCAATAATCCTTCATCAAGGTAAACTCAAGCAAATACATGAATATAAATACTCAAGGGGTAAATATGACTAATCTCAAAGAGAAATGTATGGTTCTGGTGGCCGACACACAACAATAGGCCTCTTTGTTGGGTTGTGTTATATTCTTTCCATGTAGTTAACAGGGGGTTTGAGGGGCACCCATAACCCCACTTTATGGGGCTCGGGGCAGCGCCTCGGAAAATTTTGGTTTTGGACCTTATGTTAGGTTGGGCGGACCCACCTATGATTTTGTGCATGATTTTCGCACATGTTTTTTTGACGCGATGGTTTTTTGGTCCATGGTATTGGACACGATGGTTTTCGGTCCATGGTATTGGATGCTTCGGCATGTATAAATATGTATTATAACATTGAAATGAACATAATGAAAAATCAAGCTGGTAGTCCTAGTTTTGGAATCCAGGGGAAATCTCTGTGTATATGTGTTTTATGTGTTCTGCTCTCGCATTATTTATTTTCTGTGTTTTAGAATTCGTAAGTAGGTAATTTCTGTACGAGGTTAAAACCTACATTTGGTATTAGAGCAGATTTGGCTTCAAGGGGACGCCTTTCTTGCTGAGGGGTTTTGCTCGGGCCTGTGGTAGACCCTGTTCAGTGGGAGATGTACGAGATCGATTCTAGTGGTGAAAGAAGATGGCAAGCGGTGGAAAGATAGAGATCGAGAAATTTAATGGTCAGAGTTTTGAGTTGTGGAAACTCAAGATGGAGGATTTGTTAGTGGATAAAAATCAGTGGATCGCAGTAGATCCGGGTACTAAACCAACGGAAGTGTCCGATGAAGAATGGAAGAAGTTGGATCGGAAGGCAAAGAGCACAATACGATTATGTGTCTTAGATTCAGTATTTCTATATGTATCAGGGGAAGCTACAGCAAAGGCTTTGTGGGACAAGTTAGGGACTTTGTACCAATCTAAGTCTCTGGTGAATAAACTGTTCCTGCGGAAAAAGCTGTATAACCTGAGGATGAAATATGGAGATTCGGTGACAGAGCATCTGAATGCATTTAATACTGTGGTAAGTAAGTTAGCATCTGTTGATATTAAAATTTTAGATGAAGATAAGTGCATCAGTTTGTTGTGTTCTCTACCAGATTCGTAGGATAGTCTGGTTATTACAATAGGTAGTAATGCAACTGCCTTGCAGTTTGATAAAATAGTCTCAACCTTGCTGATGGAGGAGATGAGACGGAAAAATATGGAGATCCAAAATGGTGATGCCTTTGTCTGTACGAGGATGATCCCAGAACATAAACAAAAATAAGTCATCGAGTGGGAGATCTAAATCTAGAGGAAAACATGTAAAGGTGGTGTGCTGGAAATGCGGAAAGGAAGGCCACTTCAAAAGGGAATGTAAATCTAAAGCTCCTGACAAAGGAAAGGGATCTGATGAGGCTCCTTCTGCAGAGGCGAAAACCACCTCAGATGAAGGTGGGGATGTGTATTTGGCTTCTTCAAGTACACATGTAAATCATGAGGCATGGTTGATTGACTCAGGTGCATCCTTTCACTTCACTCCCCATAGAGAGTGGTTCTGTGAGTATGATAAATATGATGGTGGTGATGTCTTCTTGGGGGATGACAGGAAGGCTAGAATCATTGGTCGTGGAAAAGTAAAGTTGAAGCTGCAAGGTGGAAGGGTTAGAACACTTCCGGGTGTTCTACATATTCCTGCATTAGCCAGAAATCTGATTTCTGTTAGTAAGTTGGATGATGCAGGTGTAAAAACAGTGTTCGAGAAGGATACCTGCAAGATGGTTCGGGGAGCACAAGAATTGATGTGGGGAGTTCAGATTGGAACTCTGTACAAGCTGTAAGGTAGCACTGTTGTTGATGGGTGCAATATTTCCATGGTTCCTAAAAGTGGAGCAAAAAATCTAGTGGTCTCTGGAGAAAAGACCATGTTGTGGCATCAAAGGCTTGGACATATTAGAGAGAAGGGCCTTCGAATACTTCATGGTAAAGGTATGGTAGAAGGTATGAGTAATAGCTCTCTAGATTTTGATTTTTGTGAAAATTGTGTATACAGGAAGCAGAATCGGGTGAGTTTCCCCTCTGGTGGTAAGAGGGCGAAACATATATTAGAGTTTTTGCACAATGATGTGTTTGGACCCGTGAAGGTTCCATCACTGGGTAAGTCTGTGTATTATGTATCATTTATAGATGACTTCTCAAGGAATACATGGATATATTTCCTTAAGCAGAAATCTGAAGTCTTTGATAGGTTTAAAGAATTTAAGGCTTTAGTGGAAAACCAGACAGAGAAGAAGATAAAGGTGTTGAGGACAGATAATGGTGGAGAGTTTTGCAATAAGGAATTTGAAGAATTCTACAAGAAGTGTGGTATAGCACGGCAGAAGACTACTCCATATACACCTCAGCAAAATGGAGTTGCAGAAAGAATGAACAAGACGTTGAGGGAAAGGGCAAGAAGCATGCTCAATGGTGCTGGGTTAGGACAGGAATTCTGCGTAGAGGCGGTGGATACTGCATGTTACCTAGTCAACAAGTCACCTTCATCAACGTTGGAGGATAAGACTCCACAAGAGGTATGGACTAGTAAGAAACCCTCTCTTTCATATCTGAGGGTATTCGGATGTGATGCATATGTACATGTTCCAAAGGAGAAAAGAACAAAGTTGGATATTAAATCTGAAAAGTGCATCTTTATTGGGTATAAGGATGGTTTAAAGGGTTATAAGCTTTGGAACCCAGTAATAAGGAAGGTTATGTACAGCTGAGATGTGGTGTTTGGAGAGGTGAAAGATATTATTAAACATGAATTCCAACCAAAGGAACCTGAGAAGATAGAGTTTGAGCTAAAGGAGGAAGAATCAGACTCTACAGCAGAGGAGGAATCAGAAGATGAAGAGCCACAAACTCTGGCTGTGAGAAGATTAGTTCGAGAAAGAAGGCAGCCAGAAAGGTATAGTCCATCTGCTTTCTGTTCAAATTTTGCTTTGTCTGTTACTGATGATGATCCCAGAACTATGAAGGAAGTAGTGGATTCAGAGGATGGAAAACTCTGGAAAGAGGCCATGGTTGATGAAATGGCATCTTTGCACAAAAATGAGGCTTGGGATCTGGTGGAGTTGCCGGCTGGAAGGAAACCCATTAGCAGCAAATGGGTGTTCAAAAAGAAGACAAATGCAGAAGGAAAAGTGGAGAAATACAAAGCTCGGTTGGTAGCAAAAGGTTATTCCCAGGTGTTGGGAATTGATTTTGGTGATATTTTTTCTCCTGTTGCCAAGGTAACTTCCATTAGATTACTTTTATCTGTTGCTGCTGCTTTTGATTTTGAGGTAGAACAGATGGATGTGAAGACAACATTTCTTCACGGGGATCTAGAAGAGGAGATCTACATGAAGCAACCTGAAGGCTTTGCAGTGAAGGGTAAGAAAGAACTGGTATGTAAGTTAAAGAAGTCTCTATATGGGTTAAAAAAATCACCAAGGATGTGGTATCAGAAATTTGATACATTTATACGGGACTTGGCTTCACCGGAAGCAAAGTACATCACTGTGTGTATTTTAAATTAATTGGTAATCATGTTATTTATCTGGTCTTGTATGTGGATGATATGTTGTTGGTTGGAAATGACAAAGAAGTTATCCAGGATTTGAAGACCCAATTGTCCTCCAAATTCGACATGAAAGATCTTGGTGCTGCAAACTATATTTTGGGCATGGAAATTAAAAGAGATTGGGCAAAGAGGAAGCTCTGGTTAAACCAGAGGAAGTATGTCGAGAAAATATTACAGAGGTTTAATATGCAGGATAGTAAACCGGTGAAGGTTCCTATTCCTGTAGGTGTGAGGTTATCTGCTGAACAATGTCCCAAGACACAAGAAGAGGAAGAGGACATGTCCCGTGTTCCATATGCAAGTGTAGTCAGTAGCCTGATGTATGCAATGGTCTGTACTAGACCAGAAATTGCACATGCAGTGGGAGTATTGAGCAGGTTCATGTCAAAACCAGGGAAGGAGCAGTGAAGCGGGTTTTTAGGTATTTGCGTGACACTAGTGATTATGTTTTGTGCTACCAAGGAAGACCAGGATTGGACAGAGTGTTGGATATTCATGGCTTTGTTGATGTAGACTGGGCTAGAGATCTGAATCATAGAAAATCTACAAGTGGGTATGTGTTTAACCTATTTGGAGGTGCAGTGAGTTGGATGAGTAAGAAACAATCTGTAGTGGCACTATCAACTACAGAGGTAGAATACATGGCAACCACTCATGCAAGCAAGGAAGCAGTTTGGTTACAGAGGTTGTGTTCAAGTATGGGGTTAGTACATGAAGCTATAAGGATAGACTGTGACAGCCAAAGTGCAATTTTCTTGGCAAAGAACCCCGCATATCATTCAAATACAAAGCACATTGATGTTCAGTATCACTTTGTGAGGGATATGATAGAAGACAAAAGGGTGTTGTTGGTAAAGGTGGACACTTTGAAGAATAATGTAGATGCATTGACAAAATCTATGAGCTTTGAGAAGTTCTCTTGGTGTAGAGAGACAATGGGCATTTCAGGGCTAGGAAAATGACTAAGCTCTCTTGTGGCCCCCTATGGAAAGAAAACAACAAGTAGGAGAATGTTGGGTTGTGTTATATTCTTTCCACGTAGTTAACAGGGGGTTTGATGGGCACCCATAACCCCACTTTATGGGTTGGGCAGACCCACCTATGGTTTTGTGCATGATTTTCGCACATGTTTTTTGAACGCAATGGTTTTTCGGTCCATGGTATTGGACGTGATGGTTTTCGGTCCATGGTATTGGATGCTTCGGCATGTATAAATATGTATTATAACATTGAAAGGAACATAATGAAAAGTCAAGCTGGTGGTCCCAGTTTTGGGATCCAGGGGAAAATCTCTGTGTATATGTGTTTTATGTGTTCTCCACTCGCAATATTTATTTTCTGTGTTTTAGAATTCGTATGCAGGTAATTTCTGTACGGGGTTAAAACCTACAATTTTAACATTGTTGTTGTAGTATAGGTGAATAGGAGGAAGGAAAGGAGCGAAATCGATGCAGAGGGTTGGACATAGCACAAAATCCTAGGTGACAATATCCAACATAGATATGGAAGGGTGAGGAGATGAAAATGCAGAAAGAGTGGAGCGTTAATTAAGGTCCCAAGCTCTATGCATCATGAATACATTTGTCACCAAATAACATTAAGTAAATATGTGCACATTACAGGTACATAAGTAAATTTGTAGTTAACACAGGTACTGTTACTACTTAGCAGCAAATATACAACCATGAATGAGAGTGATACCAGCAGCTTCATTACACTATTTCAGAGGAGGAAAGACATACATGAAGTGATAAACAAAGGGGGAAACATACTCCACATTGCTCTGATAGGAATCAACAAAATAGTTTCATTAACCTTCAAGATGTAGTTCAAATCACCAGTCCATTTACATTCAACAATCTATAGCTCAAGCCCCTAATGAATAGGCAAATAGAACCAATGTGGAACCACAGAATTCTGGCCTCTTGGGTGCAGAATTTGGGAACCTCTCTTAAGTGTTTCTTCCCTATTTTTATAAGGAGAGGGAGAGCTTTGTAAAACAGTTACAAAAATATCCTAGCCTAAGCTCCAACTGTCTTATGGACTATTTGTCTCGGCATGCGAAGGCCTGCTTCCCAAATCATTGTAATAAAATTTGATTATGTTCTTTAAAATACAAAACTTACAGAAAAATAGAAATAAGGGAAACTAAATAATGGTTGAGGAAAATATATCCCTGTCATTACTAGGATCACCTCTAATCAGGCCATGTCCCTGCCACAATGCTCTTCTTCAGCCACTCAGCCGATTCGCATGTCGTTTTCCTCTTAACCACTTGAACTTCCCACTTTCTAGAGTTGGGAGCAATTAACAGTGATGGCCTTGGTGGTGTTCATGAATCATAGATGTCAACTCATCCATCTCTTTACTTCTCTTTATTTCACTATTAGAGTGCTATATGCCCTATAATATGGCCATAATGCTATATCAGAGCTTATAACCTATTGGAAATTTTACTCTTGAAAACATTACAAAACAACGAGTCTCGATATCCTTTGGCCCCTTTTTTTAGCCCCTTTTTGCATTTTTTCATCATAGGACTGAGGGTTGTGACTTGGTGTTTAGCCTTAAGGTGCTAAGGCCTTTTTTCCTACTCGGGAGCCATTTTTCCTTTGTAAAGTGCCTTGCGGCCCTATCCTTTAAGTTCTTCTTGTGGCCGTGTGCTAGCCAAATATCAAAGCCCCTCTCATCGATGGTATCCAATTGGGGAAATAACATGGGAGCTGCAACATGCTCACTTCTCCGATATGCGACCTCTGATATGATGTCATCATTTCCACGTGGCACTTCCTGAGTGGTGACATGTGTGACCCAGATTCGCCCCCTTAGCCCCCTCAAAACGCCAAACCTGCCTGCAATGTGTCTTATCATACCGCCACATCATGTTGACGTCAACCGCCATGTGTCCTTATCAGAGCCAATCCTATGTGACATGCATCATTATTAGAGCCAATCCTGTGCCACCACGCGTCATTATCAAAGCCAATCCTTTCTTGCCACACATTTTACTAGAGGAGATAGAAAAGGGCCTGTCCACCCTTGGTTTGTGATGAAATCCTTTTTAAACCTATATTTGAGTCCCCCGATGATTTTACACTATTAGCATATTACCCTTGTCACACCCTTTAAAAGGTTGTCTTTTCAGAAGTTCCAATATGCGATTGTCGATGTTACGATATGCTTGATGCTTTGATCTGCTTGCTCTGATTCATTGGGTCTTTGATGTTGCGACCGTTGATCTACTATCTCTGATATATTGAACTTCTGATATGCAATGCGCTGATATGCCATGCAGCTTTGATGTGCGATCATCAATCTCCAATGTTGTTGGACCTTCGATATGCGATCTATGATATCGAACCTCCGATATTCCTTCTTTCCTAAGGCTTGAATTGTTGAAACTTTAGAACCCCATATATTTTGATCCAAGAGTCCATTTTTGGACTTGTACATATCGTTGGAAAGCTTGTTCAGAGCACTTTCCAATGCAGACAGTCAGATTTATATTTTGAGTCCTTTTGAGGCTTGGAAGATGACAGCAAAATTCTCTTCTCATTTACTCTTTGGACAACTAAAAACACATTTTGCAGTAAGTGACAACAGGTACTATGTACGCAAAGTGTTTGTGAAAATGAATAGCATGTGCTAGCAAGTTAGACTCCATTTTCGTAACTACACCATGGAAGTTGGGTCATGAATAATAACTCTCAGCTCATATATACCTTGGTAAGTATGTTAAAGTGGGTAAATGTGGGGTGGGGTGGTTGCATAGTGGTTTCAGAGCTTCCAGGTTCAAACACTTGGACTAAATGGGTTCTATTGTAGATGAAATGAAGAACAAAGGGATTAATGAGTACAATCAATTTCATTATTGTTATATATTTTCTTCTATAGAGTTTCAGAAGATAAAAAAATTGTCCACATTGAAGGAAAATCTGATGGCGTGGTTGCAGGCGTTAGGGATAATCTTCCCAATCTGGCAGTAAGTTCTTCTATATCAGTCTCAATTTCCCTTTCTACTTCTATTTGCGTATCAGTCATTAATTGATAGCTTCATTTATTTCTCTGAGCCCACAAACCTTGTTAATTGATAGAATTGGGGCTTTATTACTATCGGACGGTAATTTTACAAGAATTATGCCAAAACACTATCGGGGCTTTTAAAGAGGAACAACACAATCGGCGGACTTATGCTATCGGTTGTAATTCTAAAAGAATTACATTGACACTATTGCGGCCTTATAATGTCCCTTTCCCTTTTCCCTGCCGTGATATCGGCGATCACTATCGGCGGATCTCCAAACCACAATGCCTCCAATATGCGATGAACCCCGCGGACCCGACGCACTATAGGCTCCCTTTTATATGGATATCGGTTCCGACCTATCGGCAGTTCCCTATCAGCGCTTTCCTATCGGCGGTCTGTAATATAATGGGTCTGCAGACCCGACGCCACTTCAAACTGCTATTTATAATATTTCGGATCCGGTTATTCGAGCATACAGTCTAAGCCTTTGCGGAACCGACGCCTTTTTATGAAACTCTGTATAATATTTCGGCTCCGGTCAGTCAGACCTCTCCCACTTAACCGTACTAAAGGCTCCTTTCGAACCCGACACCTTTATATGCTACACTTTATAATACTTCGGCTCCGAGATATCGGAGCGCACAGTTAAGAGTTTAAAAGGCCCTCTCGCCCTTCCGACGTGATATTTGGTTCGGACCCGATGGGGTATGAATCAATCTTAACAATGCTTCATGTCCGCCACAATGTCCGCTTAAGGGAAAATAGCATAAACCTTAGTATAAACAGAAATACACACGGAACTTTATAAAAGGAATTATGGAGCCTGCGTACACCGAATTGAAAAGAAAACTCCCATAAAGGCTTCGATCAACCATCAAGCGGAAAAAACAAAGCAATTCAACAACTGTCGATATACAGGAATAATTGCATAAACTCACATACAGTTCAATTAACAGAAGGCTTGTTAAATCAGACAGACCGAGAGAAAAGTTTTAAGTAATAATGCTTTGGCACTCGCTCCTCTCTTCTCTGTTGAGAGTATCGCTGCCTCTTTATTTATAATTAAAGGATAGGCCTTCTCGGTCCTTATCCGTTACAAAAGCATGCTTTACAAGAATGATTTAAAGCATAAAAGCTTTACTACATCCTATCCATCTGTGATAATATTAGCATGTTTTATTTCTAGATTTTATTCTATCTTTAACTAAAAAAACATGGAAATTGCAGGCTAAAGGACCCCACTCCCTTGCCTGTAGATTTTTTTGGATTTTTGGAATAAGTTGGAAGACTTTTTCCCTCTGAGTCACATGCTCCTGCATCAGACTCCTGAGGACAAAATTCTTCATGGGCTCCTGTCCATGAGCTCGTCTACAGATTTGCCCAGTTTCTGTAGAACGTCTTCTGTAACCCAAGTAGCTTCAACAGTTGGTTGTCCCTTCCATTTTACCAAATACTGAAAGTATTCTCGTCCCCTTGTCTTCTTATGCACTTTCTTGTCCAGAATTCTTTCTGGCTGTAAATTCTTTGCTGTGGGTAACTGTTTTACCCAGTTAATCTCTGGAGTCTCCTGATCCTATGTTGTATCATCTGCAGTTTCATTCTCATACTTATATAAGTCTGCAACATTAAAAATTGGTGATATTCCCACATCAGGTGGTAATTCAATCTCATAAGCATTTGCAGAGAATTTCCTCAGTATTCTGCACGGTCCAATTTTCTTGGATTTTAACTTATTATACTCCCCCTTTGGAAATCTCTCCTTTCTGAGATGTGCTAAAACTAAATCCCCAACTTGAAAGTTTACCTCTCTTCTCCTCATATCTGCTCTGGTTTTGTACTTGATGTTGCTATCCTGCAGCTGTTGTTTCACTTGTTCATGTATCGTCTGCATTCTTGAAGCAAAGTCTTCACCCTCTGCACTTCTCATTTCTTCTTTTCCCAAATTCCTTAATTCAAATATTCCTCTTGGATGCATTCCATAAACAATATGGAATGGGCTTTGTCCTGTACTCCTGTTCGGTGAGTCATTATATGCATACTCAACTTGTGGTAACACTTGATCCCATTGCTTTGGATGTTCTGCAGTAAGGCTCCTCAGAAGATTACCTAGACTTTTGTTCACAACTTCAGTCTGTCCATCAGTTTGTGGATGATAGGCAGAACTGAAACTTAATTTAGTCCCCAGCTTCTTCCATAGTGTTCTCCAGAAATGTCCAATGAACTTTGAATCCCTGTCTGAGACAATGCTTTTGGGCAACCCATGCAATCTTACAATCTCTTTAAAAAACAAATTAGCAATGTGAGAAGCATCACTAGTTTTATAACATGGAATAAAGTGTGCCATTTTTGAAAATCTGTCCACTACAACAAAAATTGAATCATAACCTCTTTGAGTCTTTGGTAATCCCAGCACAAAATCCATACTTACCATATCCCAAGGCCTATCTGGAATTGGCAATGGAATATACAACCCTGTGTTCTGGCTTCTTCCTTTTGCATATTGGCAGACTTTACAATTTCTTACATACTTCTCTACTTCAGATTTCATCTTCGGCCAGAAATAAAATCTATTGAGTTGTTCAAAAGTATTCTCTGCACCAAAATGTCCTGCAAGTCCTCCACTATGTTTCTCTTTGATTAAATTTTCTCTCATTGAACAGTTTGGTATGCACAGCTGATTTTTCTTAAATAACAGTCCATCTTGTAGGAAATAATCCAACCACTTGCTCCTATCTGTCAAAACAGGATTTTTACAAGCCTCAAATGCCTCTTTAAAATCTGAATCGGTCTCATATAATTCCTTAAGAAAATCAAAACCCAACACTTGGATTTGACTTTCTTGCAGCAATACATTTCTTCTACTTAAGGCATCTGCAACTTTGTTTGACTGCCCAGTAATATGCTTCAACACAAAATGGAAACCTTGAAGATATTCTACCCATTTAGCATGTCTCTGGCTGAGCTTTGGCTGCTGCATTATGAACTGCAATGCATGGTTATCTGTATAAAGAATAAATTCTTTTGACATTAAATAATGCCTCCATTTCTTTAATGCCTGCACAACTGCGTAGAACTCCTTATCATAAGAAGAATACTTCTTTTTTGCATCATTTAGCTTTTCACTGAAATAAGCTATTGGTCTATCTTCTTGGCTTAAAACTCCTCCAATTGCTTCTGCGTTGGCATCACACTTTACTTGAAAAGTTTTGTTAAAATCAGGAAGGACCAAAACAGGCTTTTCAGTTATTTTCTTCTTTAACAGCTGAAAGCTTTTCTCTACTTCAGTAGTCCATTTAAATGGTTGTTTATCCTTCTTTATGGTCTCAATAATAGGTGCATTAATTTTGCTAAAATTCTTAATGAATTTTCTGTAAAAACTAGCAAGACCATGAAAACTCCTTACCTCAAAAACACTTTTGGGTGAAGGCCACTCCATAATTGCTTTGATCTTCTCTGGATCCATCTTCAACCCTTCAGCAGAAATAACAAATCCCAAGTACACCAGCTCCTCTTTCATGAATAAACACTTCTTCAAATTCAACAATAGTTTTTCTTGCTGTAACTTCTGTAAGACATAATTTAAATGCCTCAAGTGCTCCTCCTTGGACCTGCTATAGACTAATATATCGTCCAAATATACTATTACAAATTTGCCAATGAACTCTTTAAGAACTTCATTCATGAGCCTCATGAATGTACTTGGTGCATTTGACAGCCCAAAAGGCATCACTCTCCATTCATATAGTCCTTCATTGGTCTTAAAAGCGGTTTTCCACTCATCCCCCTCTCTTATCCTTATCTGATGATATCCACTTTTAAGATCTAGTTTTGAAAAATACTTTGCTCCAGTCAAGCAATCCATTAAATCTTCAATTCTGGGTAACAAAAATCTGTACCTGATTGTGATTTTATTGATGGCCCTCAAATCTGTACACATTCTCCAGCCTCCATCCTTCTTTGGGCTCAGCACTGTTGGCACTGCGCAAGGACTCAAGCTTTCTCTGATCAGCCCCTTATCAAGCAATTCTTGCACCTGTTTCTTAACTTCTTCATTTTCTGCAGGAGTCATTCTATATGCTGCTTTGTTAGGTAGGCTTGCTCCAGGAATCAAATCTTGATGACTGATTCTTCAAATGGGTGGTAATTCATTAGGAAAATCATCAACAATAATATCACAATATTTCTCCAGCATTTCTTGAATTTCAATGGGTAAATCAGAAACTTTAGTAGAAGTCATTATTACCTTGGGCTTGCAAATTACAGCAAAATTTACCTCATTTTATTCAATCTGCTTCAGGTATTCCTTTCCTCCAAGTAACAGAGTTTTTGGATCAGTCTTCTATCCCGGTACATCTCCTTCTTGCAGAGGCAGCAATGTATGATTGACACCATCCTTTCCAAACTTGTAGGTGTTTCTTTTCCCATCATGTATGGCTCCTCTGTCATATTGCCAAGGTCTTCCAAGCAATATGTGACACACATCCATAGGCATCACATCACAAACAATTTTATCTTTATACTTGCCCACTTGAAATTCCACTTCACACTGTTCATTTACCAACAGTTGATGTCCCTTTTGCAACCATGACACTTTGTAAGGTGTCGGATGCTTCAATGTCTTCAACTTCAATTTCTCCAAGACTTATGTAGAGACCAGATTGTTAGTGCTGCCACTATCAATGATCATTTGGCAACATTTCCCTTGAACTTTACACACTGTCATGAATAAAGTCTTCCTTTGTGGCGGTTCAGCCACCTCCTTTGTTGGCTAAAGCAGAACTTTATTAACTACTAGAGATTCTCCTCTTTCTGGTGTATTTTCTTCTTCTGCTACTGCTACCACTGGTGCTTATCCCTCAACTGGAGCAACAATTGCACTCCTCTGTTTTTTTTCTGCATTCTCTGGGCACTCAAAAGCTCTGTGTCCTAGCTTGTTACATCTGTAACATCTTATTTTTCTGCCTCTTCCTCTGCCTCCTCTTCCTCTAGAAAAACTCCCTCTGCCTCTTGCATCACCTCTTGTGGGTGCATGCTGGGTTGAGCTACTGCTAGCTCCATCTTTAGGTGTTGTAGACCTTCCTCTACCACCTTGACTTCCTTTTCCTCTGAAATTCCCTCTCCCTCTGGCAGACTGCTTCCTCATGAGTTTTTCTTCAGCTTTCAGTGCTACCTGATAAGCTTCCTCTACGGTTTTTGGAGACAGCAGACTTATCTCATCCTGAGGCCATTCATATATCTGGCCACCTTCTCATCTGTATCTTGAGCTTCTCCAGCTCTTATGCTCACCTTATAGAACTCTTCTGTGTATTCTTTTATTGTCAGAGATCTCTGTCTAAGATTTTGCATTTGTCTAAACAATGTTTGCTGATAATTACTTGGCAGAAACTTACCTCTTAACTTTGTTACCATCCTGCTCCAATTCTTGATTGGCTACTTACCAAGTATCTTCCTTTCTGCCTGCACACCATCCCACCAAAGCACTGCATGGCCTTTTAACTTGGTGACAGCAAACTTCACTTTCTTCTCATCTTCTGTTTCTTCGTAATCGAAGAATTTCTCCATGCTATTAATCCAGTCTATCAATTCTTCTGGATTCAGTCCTCCTTGGTATACCGGTACCTCAGTCTTTGGCCTGGCTGTGGATTTCAACACTGACTGAAAGAACCTCATCTCAGGAGTAACCTGTACAGCTTCCTCCTCTTCTGTAGCTTCAACTTCGGGTTCACTGACATCTCCATCATCTATGTTTCTGTCTGAAGTTAACACATCCAATCTAGCTCGCAACTCTTCTACTGTTTCCATTATTTCAGCATTTGCAACAGGTCGTCCTCTTCCACCACGTCCTCGTCCTCTTCCAAATCTAAAAGCCATCCTTCTCCTGCTCCTGAGATTCAATTCAATGTCAGTTGATGGCTCTGATACCACTAATGATGGCGTGGTTGCAGGCGTTAGGGATAATCTTCCCAATCTGGCAGTAAGTTCTTCTATATCAGCCTCAATTTCCCTTTCTACTTCTATTTGCGTATCAGTCATTAACTGATAGCTTCATTTATTTCTCCGAGCCCACAAACCTTGTTAATTGATAGAATTGGGGCTTTATTACTATCGGACGGTAATTTTACAAGAATTACGCCAAAATACTGTCGGGGCTTTTAAAGAGGAACAACACAATCGGCGGACTTATGCTATCGGTTGTAATTCTAAAAGAATTACATTAAACATTGTTGCGGCCTTATAATGTCCCTTTCCCTTTTCCCCGATGCGATATCGGTGATCGCTATCGGCGGATCTCCAAACCACAATGCCTCCAATATGCGATGAACCCCGCGGACCCAATGCACTATAGGCTCCCTTTTATATGGATATCGGTTCCGGCCTATCGGCACTTTCCTATCGGCGGTCTATAATATAATGGGTCTGCGGAGCCGACGCCACTTCAAACTGCTATTTATAATATTTCGGATCCGGTTATTCGAGCGTACAGTCTAAGCCTTTGTGGAACTGACGCCATTTTATGAAACTCTGTATAATATTTCGGCTCCGGTCAGTCGGAGCTCTCCCACTTAACCGTACTAAAGGCTCCTTTCGGACCCGACACCTTTATATGCTACACTTTATAATACTTCGGCTCCGGGATATCAGAGCGCACAGTTAAGAGTTTAAAAGGCCCTCTTGCCCTTCCGACGCGATATTTGGTTCGGACCCGATGGGGTATGAATCAATCTTAACAATGATTCATGTCCGGCACAATGTCCGCTTAAGGGAAAATAGCATAAACCTTAGTATAAACATAAATACACACAGAACTTTATAAAAGGAATTATGGAGCCTGCGTATGCCGAATTGAAAAGAAAACTCCCATAAAGGCTTCGATCAACCATCAAGCAGAAAAAACAAAGCAATTCAACAACTGTCGATATACAGGAATAATTTCATAAACGCACATATAGTTCAATTAACAGAAGGCTTGTTAAATCAGACAGACCGAGAGAAAAGTTTTAAGTAATAATGCCTTGGCACTCACTCCTCTCTTCTCTGTTGAGAGTATCGCTGCCTCTTTATTTATAATTAAAGGATAGGCCTTCTCGGTCCTTATCCATTACAAAAGCATGCTTTACAAGAATGATTTAAAGCGTAAAAGATTTACTACATCCTATCCATCTGTGATAATATTAGCATGTTTTATTTCTAGATTTTATTCTATCTTTAACTAAAAAAACATGTAAATTGCAAGCTAAAGGACCCCACTCCCTTGCCTGTAGATTTTTTTGGATTTTTGGAATAAGTTGGAAGAATTTTTCCCTTTGAGTCACATGCTCCTACATCAAAATCCCACTGATCATGTGGTAGAAATTTCAGTTATTAGATCGGATTTTAGGAGATATGAGCAGAGGAAGTTGAGCCTTCTGAATGCTCCTAAAATCAGGCCTCAAATAGGTCATGTTGGCATTTTTTATATTACTTTTCTTTTGGGTGGTCTTAAGTGATGAAAAAATTTCCACAATGAGGGGAAATCCCACTGATATTTTGATAAAACTTTTAGACTTTAGGTCTCTATATATTAGGAGATATGACCAATGGAAGTCAAGCTTCCTAAATGCTCCTAGAATTGTGCACCAAATAGGATTGTGTTGGTATTTTTGTTATAACTTTTCATCTATAAAATTTCAAAAGTTCAAACTTGAACCATAGTGAGGGAAACTCCCATTGATCATATGGTTCAGTTTCCATAACTTGTGCTGTGACAGCTTAAGAGATATGCATTGAATCATTCACTATATTAGTTACATGCAAAGTGTTTGATGAAATGCTTAAATGGTTCAATGATCTATTGCATACAAATTGTTTGATAAAATGCCCGAATAAGTATGTTGTTTATGGTTGGGGATAGCATTGATGTGTAATAGTATTGTTGTAGATGATATATGCTTATTCATATACAAATAGTTTGTTACATAGTTTGCATGTAGAGTTTTTGAAGAAATGCTTACATGCAAATGTAATAGTATGGTAATTGTTTGAAGAAAATGTTATTTTTTCGATGGGATAATATTGTAGTATGATAATATTGTTGTAGCTCAGCTATGCCTATTTGCATTCAAATAATTTGATGAGTTTCATGCAAGGAATTTGAAAGATTGCATGCAAGGAATTTGAAAGATTGCATGCAAGGAATTTTAAAAGTTGCATGTAAGGAAATTAAAAAGTGGCATGATTATGTGGAAAGTTTTCAATTAGTATGTTACAAGTGGAACAAATGTAATGTTTCTAATTTGATCTCATACAAAATGTATGAGAAACTAAAATCAAGTTGTGGAAAGTGTGGTTAAATTTAGTAGAGATTTGGAGATCCCATTTCCATAATTGGACATTGGAGATTGAACCATTATAGTCACTGCCTCCTTCAACCTTAGTGGAGACCATGGATAGTAATGGGGTATGCTTATAGGTTGTTTGAATGCTTGATTAATTGCATGGTATGAGTATTTGCTTGTAAGATTGCATGAAGGAATGCTCTTGTTTTAATACGGTTGTACTAACACAATACGTGCTGAGAAAGTTGATATGCACTTGAGTGCAAGTGGGTGCTAGTTGCAGCACTATGACTAATGACTATGAGTTGATTGTAGACTATGACATGGTTGCTAGTATCGGAAAAGGTTGATTTCAAATTTATTGACATAATGTCTTGATATTTGGAACATGTGACTGACATGTGTGAGCAGTTGTAGGGCAACATGCTTGGAATTAGAATGACAAATAATAGTTGATTTGTTTATATAACTAACATCTAGGTGAATGTGATAACACATAATAAGACTCAATTGCAGCAAGGTAAATAGGTAAAAGAAAGGAATTGGGTGATAATTCCTTTGTTTATGTTTAGAAACTGCAATCCCAAATGAATGAGTGCTTTGCATGAATACAAAAAGTTTTTTTAACCTTAATTTTGACTGACATTATGTGGACATGTGTTATATTCACGAATATGTATTTGACATATTGTTATCTTAAGGTTGATTTTTGAGATAAAAGGTTGAGTTCTAATCTTGTAAAGGCATGAATAGAAGCATGAGCTAATGTTGCATGATGCAGGGAATTGAATGAAAAAAGATACTACTTGTTACACAATATTTTGTCACACCTCATGTTCAGTTCTTGTTCTACATCCTGAAGTGCCAAAATATTGACAACTTTGAAGTGTACTCATCATGAAACGCATACTGAAACATCCCTGAAAAATAGAAGAAGAATTGCCCTAAGTCAATTCTCGAGAAGGTTGACTGAAACCCTAAATTCCAATACCAACACTCTTTGCTCCACTGCTTGCCTGTGCTGATGGCAGGCTACAATTCTTTGACCTAGCATTGCCAACGTAGGTTTTGATATGGAAACTTGTGTTGAACCTCTTCTAGCAGATTTTCTCAAAATGGAGGAGAAGCTTCGTATGCTAGAAACCTCGAGAAACAATGAGTTGGATGTTGTTGGGTAGAGATATGGTCGAGATATCCCATTTGGAGCTCTTGATCCTACCTTTAAGGGTATTCCCCTTGATATGTGGACATTCCTCCCTATTTTTTGGATTCCTAACTCCCTCTCCCTTCCTATAAATCAAATCCCCTCCATCCCCAAATGGTTGGTCATTAGTTGCCTGCATTCCTATGTTGAGATTATGCCTAAATGTTGTCCATCTAACTTTGAGGAGTGCTTGAAGAGTCTTGGCTTGGACTTGGACATCCACCGAAAGGAGGTCTCCAACATCAAGGAAATGGTTGTATGCTTCCGTTTTTTATTCATTAATATGTACATCTGATGTTCACTTTCCATAAATGTCTAAATATTTATGCATTTAGTTTGATACTCCTTGATCTATCAAGTAGATTATGTTTAATCTATAATATGCATGCTCTTGTATCTTGTATTGTCTTTTGATCTCTTTCCCAGGTACTCGGACGTAAGGAACAAGCAAGGAGCAAGCCTGGAAGCTAAGGGATCGAAGCCATCACCAAAAGGTTGAGCAATTAGCATCAAAGCGAGGTAGGTTTCTCTCTCCCTTTGCATTTTAAACATAAGCTAGGAAAGTATGCATTAGTTTGTTCAGTTTGTTGCTAGACCCACTCATTGGGCTAGAGAGATCACTATGTCCACAGAGGGGATTTATCTTCACAACAAAATGGTGACTCCACTGGGGAAGCTATAGCATCTTCAACCTCTTTTCTTGATTAGGTCTTTTAATCACTTTGACCGACCATTGAATTATCAGTTAGTTTGGGTATTTATAGGTTTGCACATTGAATGATCATTGCTTTAAAGTGTTAGGTCTGGAATCTTTGTTGAAATTCTTTTTATTTTTTCCCAACTTTCTCGCCCAGTTTTTTTGACCTGAACAGTCGCACTACCAATGCGTTTTTACTTGAAACAGTCACGATGAAGCCACTTTCAACATGTTTTTGGCTATGACAAACACACTGATCTCATAAATTTGAAAAAAAATGGGGTTTCTACCCTCTGATCCATTGTGTCCTAGCCTCTCAAGGTCTTTTCCTGTCCTCTGAGTCTGGATTTGCCAATGTTTTTGTCTGATTGTCTTGTTTAATTAATAGATTAGTCTCTTTGACTTTGAATTGCTTGAAGTGGGAATTTGATTGAGTTCTAGGGTTTATAGGTCAATTAGTCACTACTTGTTGCTTGTTGTGTCGCTGAGATATTGGTTTGTTGATTGATTGAGTCTTGTTTTCTGTGAAATCATTGAAAACATCAGTGTGCATTTGTTTTAGCTTGTCTTTCACAAAGTTGCTTTTCAAGTTGCATTAGGGCATTTGCAATTGGAAATCATCTTTGTTTTTAATCAAGCATAAATTATGTTGTTTGATTTTTAAGCTGAAAGGAGTGCATTGTTTATTTGTTCAAAAGGAAAAAGTGAAAGTTATTTCCATTTAGGTTCTTTTGAATTGGATTTGGTGTTGCTTTGGTTGATGCATTAGAACATTTGAATCAAATTTTCATTTTGCTTTAGTTGATGCTTTAGTTGAATTAGAGCATTCAAAAATCAAAGAAAAAACACCATTATATAAGTGCATCTTAGTAAAAGTGAAGATCATTTTGCTTTCGAAAAGTTTCATTTAGGATAGTGAAAAGTGAAGATCATTTTTAGTTTTGAGCATTACATTTTGAAAGCGAAAGTGAAAGTTAGTGGAAGGCACGTTGTTTGATGCATTATTAATTGAAATTTATTCTCTTGATTAGTCTAGCTTTCATCAAAGTGGAAATTTCCCCTTTTCTCATATAGTTGCATCTTAAGGATTCAGGTGACATCGTTTTGAGCCCAAAATTGAAACATAATTCAAGATAAACGTTAAAATTTACTCAATAAACCTAAGGAGCATTTGGAACTTAACGCAAACATTTAGAGGTCTAGGCTAGAGACGTGTTACGACGTCTATAAACCTAGCAACTATCATTATTTGCTAGCATTGTATCCGGGGGGTGAAATTTAGTTCCACATACAAAAGTATATAGGATCGTTCTCCAGTACTCTCGGGTATATCAGAGGCGTTTCACGTATGGAAAGTATATGGGAATGCTCTCATCGAATGGTTATGCATTAGACAATGCTAACACAGACTTGTGTTCCCTGTACCGTCGTGTATATATTGGGAGACCCCACTAGGTTGCTATCCTTTAGCCACAGGTAATCGAGTCATCCGGCTTGTAACGTGATACATTGAACACAACATTAATGGAGATTGACCACCATATGTTAAGTCCTTGGCTTCTTCTAAGGTGTATATTGTGGTTCACAAATACTTGGTAAACCCTCATGCCTAGCTTACCCCTGTTTTATTTTGTTTTGTTAATTTCTAAAATCAATTAATTGACCGCGGAACAACATCCTTCACGTGGAAATACTCCTTAGTATATCTTAGGTTGAGACTAATGGCAATAGTTCCTGAGTTCACTAACCAAGGAAACCCCTCTAACGGGAATCGTAGTCCTTTTCCATATTTTGTAAATGTTGGTGCTCCCTAT
Source organism: Pinus tabuliformis (assembly GCA_031772625.1). Lineage (NCBI taxonomy): Eukaryota > Viridiplantae > Streptophyta > Pinopsida > Pinales > Pinaceae > Pinus > Pinus tabuliformis. The sequence goes on along the minus strand of CM062813.1, from coordinate 1,144,834,197 downwards.
ATGGCAACGTTGTCCCTTCCTAGATTTACCATTGGTTTACCTGTTTGGTTATTTTTTACCCCTATGGTTTTGAATGTCCAAATGGATCCTCAACCAAGTTTTCCTCCATCTGAGTAATATCAACCTCTGGTTGATCTTAAAGTTGATGCTTTACCTTCTTCGCATGTCCGGTCTTCTTCCTCTTCTTCTTATTCGTCTAGTTAAAGCCTGCAAGCTAGTAACCAAGTGGATAAGAAGAAGAAGAAAAGGAAGATTAAGACAAGGAAAAATAAGCAAAAGGCCAACCAAGCAGTCATTGTTATCAATGCAGCTGATGTTGAAAAATATTCCAATCAACCTCGTAAAGTGAAATTCCCTTGAAATATTTGTAAGGGTGACCACCTCTTCTAGAATGTCTCGGTATTCCCAAGATATTAGAAGTGTGGTCCACAGGTTCACATCGACCTTTTCCATTAGCCTCTGGAGATCATGTTGGTGATAAATCTTCAACTAGTGACTGTAAAACCAATGGGAAAAAGGGAAAAGTTAAATTTCCCTGTAGGTTATGTGAAGGGCTTCATCCTATTCACCTTTGTCCTTGTATGGATGAAGCCTCGAAAGCATTAGATAACCTTACCACTTCTCAGCTTAATCTTTCGGCTGGTTATCAAAATCTTTCCTCTGACCCTCCACTAGTTGATCAAGTGGTTAATCAAGATTCATCTTCAGTCAATCCCATTCTCTCTAAAAAGTGAATCTCATGAGTCCATTGCCAACCAACCATTGGTTAAGGAAATGGTTGACCCGATTCCACCTTCAGGTGATCCTAATTTTCACGTAGAGAGTGCACCTCATACCGCTCAAGTTCTTCTTATCTCATCATATTCCAATGAATTGGAGAGAAATCCTCCCATTTCCACGGTACAGGAGGGCGATCCTCCTATTCCCATATGCAAGGGGGCAGTTCTCCCATTCCCATGGCGCCCTCTCCAAGTAGTATGGTTGTTTCCTTTGATTGGATTCGACTGGCAAGATATTGTCTTCCTTCTTATGTGCCCTTCCAGATGACGATGCAGGATTAAAATATGGTTGTACCTATCAGAGTTATAGACGAATGTGTGTCTGTCAATATTTTGTCCTCCACTGCTTGGCAAGATTTAGCTACTCTGCAACTTGTGCCCGTTACCCAGAATCTGTTAGCTTTTAACAGGAAAACCAGTCAACCGTTGGGGATACTTCTTAAGTTGTCTATTATTTTGGGAGGAAATACTGTCTATCTCAATGTCATGGTTTTCCAAGGCCCTTATATTTTAATCGACACCTTGGTTGTGACTATGCTTATGTCATGGGAGCTCTTGTTCTTCTCTCTTTCATGTGTTGTGTTTCCCGCATGAAGGAAGAATTGTTACCATTGGTCAGTTGTCATTCGTTGGTCCTAATTCAGCTCCCAATCAACCATCTTCCCTAAATTATCCTTACACTCCAGTGGTATCACCCCCTTCATAGGTTAATTATGTGGCCACCTATTCCATGCCCACATCTACTGATGATCTAGTTAGTGATATAATGCATCAAGGACTATGGACATTGGAACCCGATATTTCCATTAGATCCCTTGACTTGTCTCCCTTCCAGAGAACTTTCCTCCCATTTGATGAGAATCTCTTAGAAGCTATGGCCTCTTATAGTCCATAATCAAGGCCATGAGGATAGTTCTTTTACTATGTCAACCTCGTTAAAAATGAAATAGGCGTCATGAGGATGGTTCTTTTACTATGTCAATGTCGTTAAAAAATGAAATAGGTGTCATGAGAAAAGTTCTTTTACTATGTCAACCTTGTTAAAAAATGAAATAGGTCCCTATGAGGAAAGTTCCTTTACTTGTGTCAAGGTCGATAAAAAATGAAACAAGGTGCCATGAGCATGGTTCTTTTCCTATGTCAAGCTCGTTAAAAAATGAAACAAATCCCCTTCCAATTTGAGTCTTTGATTAGATCTCGTAAAATCCTAGTCGAGTCTTTCACTTGATCTTGTAACTAAACCTTCATTCCATCCACCTGTTAGTAACCAGTAGTCTGCTTAAGTGAATGAAATGAAGCTTGGGGGGCATGTACCTCGAATTGAGTCATTATGTTGGGGGCATGCAAACTCATCTCAAGCATAGTTTATCTTTGTTTCAAGCTTGTGTAAAAATGAAACCAAACCCAAGCATAGTTTGTTTCCGTTTCAAGCTTGTGTAAAAATGAAACCAAATCCAAGCATAGTTTGTTTCTGTTTCAAGCTTGTGTAAAAATGAAACCAAATCCAAGCACAGTTTTTTTTCATGTTTCAAGCTTGTGAAAAAATGAAACTATCTTCAAGTATACCCAAGCATAGTTTCCCATGTTTAAATCTTGTGTAAAAATAAAACCATTCCCACTTTACCTCTCGTGATTGCCATCTTTATCAACCTGTTTTATTGCATGAGCCTTGGGTTTATCATTCCATCATCACCATCTCTTTGGCCGATCATATGCTTTCACTTAATTGTTTTACCCTTTCCTGAGGAACATCTACGATGAGTAGTCTTATTGGCCAGCCTCTTGATCTTTACATGTTTTGAGCAGTTCCATCATGACGAGAACCAGTTGCTATCCTTTTATACCACTCATTCCTCTAGGAGGAGTCCTCTTTTATCTCTTTTCAGACTCCAAAAATATGAAAATATTGTCGAGCACTTGTCTTTTCGAACTCATAAAAGTAAATGAAAATATGTCTACTCAGTATAAGTTTAACCCTTTTCTAGACTGAGATAGACTAATGTACGAAAAAGGAATACCTTGGTCACACGTGGCTAAGAGGTTCTCTTGAATATTGTTTTCTACCTTTTCGGATTCGAGAGACTATCTACGAAAAGGGACCTCTAGAGTTTCCTTTTTTCCTATTTTTCAAACTCTCTAAACATGAAAAATATGTCGAGTTACCCCTCCGTCGGACTCATAAAACTTAAACGACACAGGCCTTGTCTCCATGACGAGACCAACTTACTCCTTCCTAGGGCTTGTTAAACTTACTAGGATGGATTCATCTGAAGTATGAACTGATACGATAAGCATATGGTATCCTCTTCAAGCTTGTGATTAAAAATAAGGAGGTACTCGCTAGCAATAGTAGGGGGAAATGGAAATAAAGTGTGTTTGTACCTTGTATAAAAGGCAGCATGTCGCTCTTGAACATGACACTCATCTGTGTCTCGTGTCGGGTTTGGGATATCCTCTCTTTGCCACTTCCCTTCCTCAGTTTTGGAAATTCATTTGCCTCTGATTCGATCACCCATTTTGTAACCATGACCTCTGATCCCATTTTGAGTCGAATGTTTCCAAACTCCAGAGTCGTGTCGCTGATATGTTCAAGAGAAGTCCTATCTACAAAGTCAAACTTCCTTTAGTTATTTGACCCTCTCTGTAACAAGCTTGAATCACTCATATCGTTTTGAGATATCCTATGTTTCGTGTCGATGATGTGGGAAATATTATGGACCTCCTTCGACAGATCACTTCTTGTCGACTTTAGCTCATTATCCAGGAAGTTGATTTAGAAACGCTCGTTCAGTACCTTGGAGCTTGCATGAATCAATGGCAAGTTCTTCATGTTCGATGACAAGCTTACATCATTGGCCTTCGATTGAATGGTTTTGCAAGTGTTTGACTTCATCTCACCTATTCACACTTGTAGATTGTGTTGGTGTACCTTGAGGGCCATTGTCATTATTGGTGGTTTCTCTCGTGCCTGTTAACGGTTTACATCATCAACCGGTAATCAGGTGGTTTTCTATCATGTTCAACTTCGACACATCTATTGGCATGCTAGAATTTGTACATTGATCAGATCAGGACAGAGCTCAAGACCGAAACCCAAGTTGCATGGAGTTATGAGTTATTCATGATTGTACACATGATTATATAGATGGTTGCGACCATACCGTGGGTCCATATATATGACCCTTTCTATTTGAATGGTTGCATCCATACCGTGGATCTATGCACATGATCCCTTATATTCGGATGGTTGCACCAATGTCGTGGATTCATGTATTATTAGATGCCTATTCATGGATCATTAGGCATGTTTATATCAGAGATGTCAGATATGTATATATATATGCTTGATTTGCAGGTCTCTTGACAATGTTTTTTCCGGTCCTTGCCTTGACTTGTAAAGCATTTCACCCATCTCTCCATGTTCTACCTTCATGCTTTAGGGGGAATCTGTTACACAGTATTTTGTCACACCTCCTGTTCACTTCTTGTTCCACATCCCGAAGTGCCAAAATATTAACAACTATGAAGTGTAATCATCATGAAACACATATTGAACATCCCTGAAGAATAGAAGAAAATTTTCCCTTAGTCAATTGTTGAGAAAGTTGACTGAAACCCTAAATTTCAGGACCAGCACTCTTTGCTCCATTACTTGCCCATGCTGATGGCAGCCTGCAATTCTTTGACCTAGCACTGCCAATGTGGGTTTTGATATGGAAACCCGTGCTGAACCGCTTCTGGTAGGTTTTTTCAAAATGGAGGAGAAGCTTCGTATGCTAGAAACTTCGAGAAACATTGAGGTGGTTGTTGTTGGGTAGAGATAAGGTCGAGCTCTCCCATTTGGAGCTCTTGATCCTACCTTTAAGGGTCTTCCCCTTGAGATGTGGATCTTCCTCCCTCATTTTTGGATCCCTAAATCCCTCTCCCTTCCTATAAATCAAATCCCCTCCATCCCCAAATGGTTGGACATTGATCTCCTGCATTCCTATGCTGAGATTATGCCGAAATGTTTCCCATCTAACTTGGAGAAGGAGTGCTTGAAGAGTCTTGACTTGGACTTGGACATCCGCCAAAAGGAGGTCTCCAACATCAAGGCAATGGTTGTATGCTTCCCTCTTTTATTCATTAATATATACATATGATGTTCACTTTCCAAAAATGTCTAAATATGTATGCATTAGCTTGATACTCCTTGATCTATCAAGTAGTTTATGTTTGATATATACTATGTATGCTCTTGTATCTTGTATTGTCTTTTGATCTCTTTCGCAGGTACCTGAACATAAGGAATAAGCAAGGAGTGAGCCTGGAAGCTAAGGGATCGAAGCAATCACCGAAGGATTGAGCAATTAACATCAGAGCGAGGTAGGTTTCTCTCTCCCTCTGCATTTTAAACATAAGCTAGGAAACGCTGCATTAGTTTGTTTAGTTTGTTGCTAGACCCACTCATTGGGCTAGAGAGATCGCCTTTGTTTGCAGAGAGGATTTATCTTCACAACACTACCATAAAATATTGAATAAGGCTTGTGTTGAGGTTTTATTTATGAACCCTTGGAAACACTGGGAAACCATGGGGGTTGATTCATGATGTTTTTTAGAAGTCTTGTGCTATCGGTATTTTGTGATTTGTTTGTTCTTGATTTGTGGTTTTGATTGTGTTTGTGGTATTGTAGTACTATTGGGTTTTCATGGTTTTATTCATGTTTTTTTCTTGTTCTTACCTTTTATGTTTTGAGGGTCTTGGGAATTGGTTGGGAAAGAGGAAAGTCAATGGATCTCAGGGAGAGCTTTGTGTTACCCAACTAGTAATGAAATACCTGAATGAAGTTTACTACATGAATAAAAGGCAGTTGAAGGCAAGAATATGACAACCAGCTGGACGGGTTGGGTCCATTGAGGTAAATGGACAGTGGTAGGATAGTCATGAGAGAGGTAGTAGGAAAGGTAAAGTAAAAGGGCTTAAGGTAACAGATGCCTTGGCTAAGTTGCGAACCATTGTTCTCAATGTTGTGCATGCATAAAGGGAGTTCTCTTAACCTAGACCTTCTGATATCTGGGATTATGTTGTGATCATTATTATGTTGATGTCTATATATGTATACATGTATGTATGTATGTCGTTGTCTAACAAGGTCATCAGGGATCATTCTTGTGGAGGAATGATTGCTTATGCAGGTGAATGGCATGAAGAGGTTCCTTATTTATGAGGAATCAAGTGGGAAGAGTAGCACTAACAGATCTATGAGGTCAATATCATGTGGATATGATTTGATATTATGTGTTTACACTATGTCTATGTTTATCTTATGGACAACCTATGTAGACGGATACAAAAACGGAATGAAAGCAGTGTGATATGCGACATGTTGGAACAAGCATGGATAGTGGAAAGGCAATATAAACAAGGTTGCTTGGTAGAGTCACTGTGTGGTCTCTGGATGTGCAGTAATATTGTTGTGTATATGTTGTAAATGTTGTACCTATAGTGTTCTGATAATGTTGCATATGTGGTACTATGTACATATAGTGTTGTGCGCATGTTGCATATGCGGTACTATGTACATATAGTGTTGTATACATGTCGTATATGTAGTTCTATGTATAGATGGTGCAGTGTACATGTTGTATATGCGGTGTTTTGTACATGTGGTGCAGTGTACACATTATATATAAGGTGTTATGTATATATCGTGTTGAGTACATGTTGTACATGCAGTGTTGTGTACATGTGGTACTATGTAAATGTTGTACATGTAGTGTTGTGTACATGTGGTACTATGTACATGTTGCACATGAGGTGTTGTGTGCATGCGGTGTTGTGTAGATGTGGTACTGTGTGCACATGGTGTTGTGATCCAGGAGGATCTCGTCAGATCAGTTGCACAAGTTCATTGTCAGTATACAGTATCATCATCAACAATTCAATCTGGTGTCGTTCAGTTTCGATAGTGTTGGTTATGGATCAGATTGTTCAGGTGATGTCTATAGTTTTACATGGTGTTTAGGTTATATGGTGTGTACCTGGTGTTCGACAAGTGTTTGTCTTCAGTTCCGCTAGGATGATCATCGACATGGGGTTTGTCTTCCCTTTTGCAAGGGTTGATTTTCGATATAGGTTGTCGTCCTGTGATGTTGATACAAATGTCACTTTGTGACGAAGTGATGTACATGGGTTATTTTAAATCAAAATGATGTAAAATATAACCTAATAACATTATAAACCTATGCAACAAACCTATGCTAAAAATCCATGTATTAAACCATCAAAACCTAAGTTCTAGACCTAGAACCCTAAGTTCTAAACCTATCAAACCTATCACATTGCAAACTATGTATAAAAGTCCTAACCCTAGCTCTAAGCCCTATCAGCATATGTTATAAACATGTTAAACATTACAAAATAAACATATATCAGTTAATCGCCTCTAACCGCATTGGAGAATACCGCAATCATGAGGCATGTGAACATGCGGAGGTGAATGTCGTAGGTTAACCGCTGAAGTTTACCACAGTTCCTAAACCGTCAGATGTAACCACGTCGGAACCACGAGAGGTTAAGGTTCATGTGAATGAGTTTGCAGTTAACCGCAGCGGGGATAACAGTCAGGCGGAGACCATTTTGGAATAAGCCGTCGGGCTTGGAAACTGCGGGATTGTAAAACATGTGAATAGGTTACACCAGAATCGTCGAAGCACCGTCAGTTGAGACCGCTAGGGCAAACGCGGAGGTGGAAACCTATGGCTGGTCACATGTAACCGCCAGCCTCCTCCACCCAATCAACCTAACTGCCAGCATTTAAAGAGTTATTATAAAGTTATTTATGGGTTTTGTTAGAGTTTTGGTTACAAAACTAATGCGAGGACCATGGAAACCTAATCCTAAGTGTCATTTTATGACTAGACCGAGACCAAACCATCGCAGATTGTAGCTTGTTCATCCCAGATTCAGCCTGAGGAGGTTTGAATGCACCTTGTGGGTTTTAATAGGAGGTTTTTGCTCATTGAAGTGGACATTGGTGGTTTTTGGATTTTGTATGCAGGTTCTGGAGGTCATAGTCATTTTTGTTTTCAATGTAACAGGAGCATCTGGAGTCGGAATTGGGAATCGTAATAGGCGTTGGAAAGATGGTTCAGAGAGATATGCTTTAACAGTGACCAGAAGTTCCTGCGTGCATATTAAATTTGGTCAAATCTCTGTGTAATCGACCTCTTCTATTTCAATCCTAATAAAGCGGCTGACCATCTTGAAAGCAGACCCGGAGACGTAGTCCATCACGGAAGAATGCCATAATCAATATTGTTGTCTAGTATCACTGTGTTTTTGCTATTTTCACTTCTGTTATGCATCTTACTTATGTTTTATCAGTTGTCGTAAAGCCTTTCTTCTCAAGTAATTCTCTCGATTTCTGCACTTTCAGTTAACAATCAATTCAATAATGGCTATTCAATTCTACATCAGTTTTAACTTATGATCATTTCAGATCATGTTTTGTACACGTTGTGCAAGTGGTGTTGTGTACATCTGGTATTGTGTAAATGTTGTGCAGGTGTTGTTGTGTACATGTGATGTTGTTTACACGTTGTACAGTTGGTGATGTGTACATGTGGTGTTGTGTACACGTTGTGAAGGTGGTTCTATGTAAATGTGGTTCTGGGTACACGTTGTGCAAGTGGTGTTAAGTACATGTTGTATTGTGTACATGTAATACATGTTGTGTTGTGTACATGGGGTACTGTGTTACATGTATTTTGTAGTTGTTGTATCGTGATGTGTGTAGTCACTATGTTGTAACTTGCATACGTATATGTATTGTGTTGTACATAGGGTGTAGGTGTATGTGTTGTGTTGTACACCGAGTGTAGGTGTATGTGTTGTGTTGTACATTGGGTGTAGGTGTATGTGTTGTATGCCGGGTGTAGGTGCATGTATTGCATGGTGTTGTATGTCGTATGTGGTGTACACTATGTGTATATGTCTATGGCTGAATAGAGGAGAAGTATTAGGTGCTTGTCGGGTGTGGCAATTGATTCGATGTGTATACAGAAAAGACAAAGGAGATAGGTAGAAGTAAAGAACTTATTAAAGGATAAGTATCAATATTTCATTTCAGTTTTATTATGTGTGTGATCTATGTTTCTGATGGTTACATGTGATATGTGTTTATGATGCTTATGATATATGCTAACCAGATGTGATATGTTTATACATAATAATTTGATCAAAGGCTAGTTTGACTTGTTGTGACGGGAAATAAACAAAGTTGCACATGTACCTTAATGATGAGCTACAAATAAAGTATGATGTGAATTTATTTAAATTTATTTTGAATCTAATGGAAATTATGTGCTTGGTACAGGAAAGCATGAAATGCCCGGTTGGATGGTTGAAATTGACTGCAAGCATTAGAAACAACAAAAAAATGAATTGGAATAGGTAAGAGTATGTTGGTAAATCACTTCAAGAGCAAGGCCATTGTGGGACACTAGTACCCAATAGTCTCCATTGATTGCCATGAGCGTGCTATGCAGGTATGATGGTTTTGAGTCAAGGATATGCCTTGTTTTTTGGACCTTTCGATGCGAGGAAAACCTTTCCAAGGGAGGGGTCACCCGAGGGACTGTGTGGCAGAGAAGGGGATTGTTATGAAACCAGCTCACAAAAACTATGGAAGAAAAAAGAGAAAAATGGCTTTGTTACAAAGTGGAAAGCAAAATTATGGCAACAAGGAAGTATACCCCTCACAACTTTTGAATGAGTGGCCACACTTCTTCGTCCTTCTTCCATGCATCCCTTCCTTCATTTATCCAATCTAGTTGGATAATAGAAATAGCACAAAACAATGCTTCCACATCCTCATCCTTTCTTGAGAGTGCATCTGCAACAACATTTTTCTTCCCTTTTTTGTAGATGATTTCAAAGTCATAACCCAACATATTTGTGACCCATTTTTTTGTCCTTCTAAAGATAATCTTTGTTCTAAAAAGTATTTAAGACTATCATGATCATTTTTACCTTGAAGTGTCTTCCCATTAGGTAAGTTCGCCATTTCTTAAGTGCACGTAGTATTTCATACATTTCCTTCTCATAAATAGCTTGCTTGAGATGTAGCCATAAAAATACCCAATCACCTACATCAAAACTTCTTTCACTGTGATGTTGATCTGCCTGTTGTTTCATTCGATTATGCACCAAAGTGGGGTTATCCTTTAAAAGTTAGAGAACTTGTTGTTGATGCTCGGTGTGATCTTTCACTACTTGAATATTTTTCTTCTTGATATGTCCTTTTATCTTGAGAGTTTGAGGAGTGGTAATTTTCTCCAATGCATTACAAGATATGGTCGGATTCATTTCTTGATGCTCGATGTAATCTTTCACTCCTTGAACATTTTTCTTCTTGATATTTCCTTCTATCCTGATAGTTTAAGTAGTGGTAATTCGGGCCAATGAATTAAAAGATATGGTCGGATCTATTTCTTCTTTCTCGATGTGATCTTTCTCTTCTTGAACCTTTTTCTTCTTGATATGTCCTTCTATTTTGAGAGTTTGAGGAGTGGTAATTCTTGCCATTGCAATACAAGATATGGTCGGATTCATTTGTTCTTTCTCTAGGGTTGGTTCCCAGTGTATATCCTCTTCTTTTGATGTTTCTTGATCCTTTTCGTCATTAGGAGACCTTTCTTGTAGCATATTTTTCCCACCTTCCTTCAAACCTTCCATGTCTTTCTTCCAATATGTTTTCATACCATCGATATCAAATTTCATGGCATAGATAAAACTATTTATCTTTTGCTTCTCTAGAATATCATTTACCCTTATATTCAATTTTTGAAAGTCCTCAATGTGCTCTGCCATTGAATCCTTTTATTTGGCATTTATCGATTGGCTAAAGAAGGTGTTTCTCATTGTATCCTCATAATGTGCTATCATTTCCTCCGTGAAAATTGACCACATAACAAGTGGTTTACGAGAACAAAGCCCTTTGTACCATAAAAATTCATCCGGTTATAAATATGAAGATGCAATACATACCTTTTGTAATAGTGGTACACCATGTAGATCAAAATATTTCGCCATCTGTAGTATCCAATTTACCGGATCCTTGCCATCAAACTTCCTCATCTCGCTTTTTATTGATTTTAGGAGCTTGATCTTGAAACGACTGTAACTTTGTACTTTCGTATCTTTAAGTTCTGAAATCACAACCTGTAGTAGCCCTCTACATCCTCTTTCCAATGCCATCAGTCTTATCAAAATTGGATTCTCCAAGAAAGAGTTATGCACAATCTCCCAAGATTACCTGATTATATACCTTTTCAGAAGAGCAAACTTGTATGAAGTTCCACGTGTCACACTTTTGACCTTAGTACCTGAAACTGATACACAGAAAACTATAGGTCGTCCTCTTTCTAAAACTTCTTAAGAAATTTCAATCTGATGCTCAAAACAAAAGTTATGGTGATTTCCGCAAGTCACCTATTTGGAATGTAATTCAAGAGTCTGCAAAAAACCATAACTTCCTCATATCATATCTCCGCAAATATAGCGAGACAAGCTCTGAAATTTGGACTCGAAGTTCAGAACGATTTCGGTTCAAATGGGTTTTTTTTGCAGCTTCTGAAATGTTGTAGAAAAAAACATTATAGCGAAAATGCCACGATGACCTATTTGGAGCAGTGAAACCCTAGAATCCAAAGCTCTGATACCAAATGTTATGAAACCAGCTCACAAAAAGATATAAAAGATAGATCAACGCCTTAGAATTCAACCTCTTCAAGGGGGAAACCTCCTTTAGATTACACAAATTAACAATTCTTGGATTATACAAATGACAAGACCTCCTTTCTATATGTAAGAGTCTAAGGGGTCATAATATAATCAGAGCCGACATAACAATAATAATATAAAGGCACAATAATAACAATAGTGGGCTTCTATGGGGCACAATAATAACAATATGGGGACTAAATGGGCACAACAATATAATAAGGGGATTGTACTAATAACAATAAGGGGTTACGCTAGTAGTATAGGGACCTAACAGGGATGCCTGCAAAACTTGGAAGCTGTGTGACTGAACGAAAGCGGGTGACAAAATTGCCTGAGAAATTGTGTAGCAAAGAAGGGAATGTTAAGGAATGAATTTTTTTTGGTAATTAGCATTGCCAGATGGGATCATATGCACATTGGGAGTGTGCCTTGAAACAATGAGTAGGTAACTATTCACTGAGGGAACAAGTAGCACAATTATTGTGGCACTAGACATTGGATGCAACTTTGAATTTAGTAGTGGATTATGGACTTCCTAGGAAGGAGGTGAATCCTAGTACTACTCTTGAGGGTGGAGGTGTGAGCCTCTAGATTCCCTTGTTGCTGATGTGGGTATCGTATCCTTTTATTTATTGGTTAGAGAAAATGTGCATATGTGTATATGTGTGTATTATTGTAAATATTGTATCGAGTTGTGGTTATAAAGCTCCATAGAAAATATGTTAATTGTTGGTTGAAGCAAATGTGCATGAGTATATATGTAGTTATTATTGTAAATATTGTAGTGATTGTTATAAAGCTCTAGTAAACGATATGTTTCTTATGTTTTCAGTAGTGGTCATTGTAAATACTACAACAAACTATGTTATAAAGCTCCATTGGTAGTATGTTTTGTTTTCTTCAATCGCTAGTTTATAAGTGTCATTGAACACTGAGGACGGTGTTCCTCCAAGGGGGAGGGTTCTGTAAGAGCCCTGCTTAAAAATTCATGTAAAAAAATATAAGACCAAGGTCATGGGACATGTATTCCAAGTTGAATGTTCATTTGGTTTATTTATGGCTAAGGAAATTGATAAAGGAAAAGAGGCAATAATTGGCATTTATTTGTGAAAATGTTATGAAACCAGCTCACAAAAAGATAGAAAAGATAGATGAACGCCTTAGAAATAAGCCTCTTCGAGGGGGAAACCTCCTTTATATTACACAAATGAACAATTCTTGGATGATTCAAATGACAAAACCTCCTTTCTATATATAGGAGTCTAAGGGGTCACAATATAACCAAGCCGACCTAACAATAATAATATAAAGGCACAAAAATAACAATAGAGTGATTCTATGGGGCACAGTAATAAAAATATGGGGACGATAGGGGCACAATAATATTAATAAGGGATACAAATACAATAGTAATGGGGGAATCACTAGTATTATAGGGACCTAATAGAAAATAATGAAAAATAGGAGAAAATAAAGGTGAAAGGCCATAGGTTGATCTGTAATGCAAACTTGAAGGTGAAGGAAAAATTTGCAAGTAAAATTTTATGTATTATAGGCAATGGATCACTTTGCAAAACACATAAAGTAATGGATTTTAAACTCAGTTAACAACAAAAACAAAGACAAAATACCATATCAGAAATGCATAACAACAAAAATGATAAAGGAGTTCACCCCTCTCCTGGGCTACATCTCCTAGTCCAGCTTTCGATGTTGGGTATCTTTCATTAAGTGCTCAAATTTGTGTTTACATGGATTTACAGTGCTCAAAATGTAAATATTATGTCTCCAATGGCTTCAGAACAGTAAAAAACCCCTAGCTGGGCTTTTGTTGGGCTCAATTTGGCCAAAAATGAAGAAGTTATGCTCTCTCAAAGTTTTCCCTACTAATTGATCTACAAACTACACTGGAATGTTATCCATCCTACAAATCTGCCTTTTTCGGCATCGCTAAGCGACAATTTTGCCTGACGTTGGCGAGATTCGCGTTGAATTGGGTCCATTCTATTGCTTGGTTTAATTTCCCAATAAGGCTTAATGTGGAAAAGTTGGGCCACATGGGGGCCATGTGCCTGGGGGCTGGGGCTAACTGCCCGCCCCCTTCGGCATAGCCCCCTCGCTCTTCGACAGTTGGTTCCATGGAGACCACAAAACTAGGGGTCGTTCCTTATTTTCCGTGCCAGAACTCCAAATTATGCATTAATCCCTCTGTTGTGTGGTGCGTGGTTACATGTGGTAAGGTGGTTTTGGGCTGGTCCCATTCTTATGCTCCCTTAAATGTTCCGCGCTCCGGGTAGTAGCATGTGGTCTGATGCAATGCACTACAACCATGGGCTGGTCCCAATTCCTCCGCCCCCCGTCGATTGGCACTGCGATATGTATTTTCATGGTCCCATGGTTACAACTATGAGTGCCGGAACCTTGGGCCGAGGCTAGTTCCGAGCCCTCAGCTCCCCTGCCTGCAGTCTCGTGGGAGTGGGGTGATCGGGGCAAAACACAAAACACATAAACTTTAAATATGATTTCGGGACTATAGTAGTTAAGAACCACCATGCACCCTAGTGGTAAGGCACTACAATATTGTTCCACTGGTCTCATGTTCGACTCCCCCAGAGGCCTGTACAACCATAACATAATTTTAGTGAACCCCGAGGTGCCACGTGCAGCCCATGGCTCGGCCCCATGGCTCGGCCACATGGCATCCCACCATTGGTCCAATTCATAACCTCATTCAACTAATCAAATGTGTAGTGAATTCAACCCAATACAAAGAGGCCAAGTGGCAACCTACCATTGGCCCAAATTGTATAATCACCCTGCCCAGTAGGCATACAGACTTCCCAGTCAACAGTTCTTCATCCAACCTGCAAATTTTTTACCTTTTTGGGAAAACAATCAAAACGCGATATTGGAAGCATATAATATCGGTTTTGAGTGATTCAAATTGCAATGGATTCATGTCGACAAGATATACGCTATGGTATAGGGTTTGAGAACTTTTTAACACTTTCAATTTTGAGCACTTTACTGATCCCCTAGATCACTCCTCCCAATTGGAAACTTTTGGACCTCCAAAAGACTATTTTCAGTCAACAAACAGATGAGGGTACAGTTCCCTGAACCTTCCTTTTTCAATCCATTTGGCTTTGCCTAGTTTTGTACCTTTGATCCCCCTATGAAGGTGCTTCCCATTCCTTCTTCTTAAAGTTCTTGTTTTTTTGTCACGGTTAGGATCTTGCTGCACTTCTTCAAGATATTTAGAAGAGAAAACTTCTGTTAAAGAAATATGAACATTCACTCCTGAATTTTCAATCAAAGGAGACTCACCCAATTTCAATTTCTTTTCACCATGAAGTTTTTCTTTGCTAATGCAAATCCTTACTATTATCTCCAACCTAAAAATTGTGGTCAACATAATGCTTATCATGTCTAACCTTGTATTTGGCTTGACTCTTCACCAAATGTGATCATCGTCACCATGCACCATCCTTCTTCAAAGCCAAAACATTAGGAGACCCACATGAAGATGTATTAGAACTAATCTTCCCTTTATCAAGTAACTCTTGCATTTGCTTCTTGATTCCTACATTCTCTAACACTGACATCTTGTTCAAACCAATGTTTAAAAGTGATGCTTCTTGCTTCAAATGAACTTCATGTTGTTTTCCTCTTTTGGGAGGCAACACGTTAGACTCTTTGATGAAAAGGAAAACTGCGGTGAAGCAATTTCCCTTTCATTTCATAATGTCCTTACGTGAGTCTATGGGTTACAGCCCACCAATACCAATCAGAAGCGTTACATCGGTAGGTTTTAAACAAAAGCCGATAAATCACCCAATAGCGGAATGACACAGAACCTGCCAACTAAGCCAGTTCCACCTAATTGCATAAGATAGGACTCCAAATGAAATAAAACTGTGCCTATAACCTTCTCGGGTCCACTCAGGATCCTCTGATCGCACATTGCATTTCTCAATTTCCCCAGGCCAGGGTCCTTTCACTTATGACTAATGCGATGCAAGATTCATCCAACGATCAGCGGTCACCAGTGATCCAAAGATCACTGTGACATCGCTGAGATATCTGCACGACGATTATCTGCCCTCACGGAGCCAATGAGAATTATCAGTCCTCGATCTATAGAAGTTCGGGTCTGGGTTTAATACTGTCATCCAATCAACTTAAAACCCGATATCCATTGAATAACAGAAGCCATCCAATCCTCTGGTCTTCAACCCTTCAACTAGCACGCGGCTTACCAAACATTGAACCCCCATAGTTGATCATGACGTAAGCATCTGAATTTGCAATCGACGGTCAAGATCGATTGCGAGCCATCGACCATGATCAAGGCATTCGTACTATCCTATCCCTGCGGTCTATTCTTTCCGTCGTTAATATCCGTCAATCTAAGTGATCTGACAGCTCCCTCTTCACTTGTTCACTTATGATGCAATTTGCCTTTCACCCAATAAACATTGCCACACTCTGTTTAAGCACTCACACACTCATACAACAATTAAGAATTAATATTGGATCACCATCGATCCTTACTGTGATCGATGGTCGATCAACAAACCTACAAACAGGATTCAACTCTTTCGACACATAAACAATATACAACCACACAAATTCCACATAACACACATATCTTATATTATACACAGAATTAGATTACATTCTAAGGCATTTCAGCCTTAGTCACAATTCTCCCCTTGACTACATTGTATTCTCACTCTCTGTCTATTGCTCTCCTTTTTCTGAACACGCAAGTTCATAATATATAGAAATAACTATAGAATCATGGATCATTCCAGATCCATGATCTTCTCCTAAAATCGTTCAAACAATCCCTTAAATCTCTCAACACACATACATGGTAAATAATTACATTAAATTAAGTCTTTATCAATTCCATCAATTTAGCTCGTTTTTAACATAAATTTTCTCCTGGTTTACATAATTGTCCACATATCTTCCTCCATAGCTCTGACTTTGACTTTTGATTAAGGGTGATCAGGTGCTCTTGTATCAGACTCCCGAGGCACAAAAATTTATGACCTCCTAGTCATATGCTTCTCCTTAATCCCATAGCAATTCTACCCACTTCCTTAGTGGAACTACTTTTATGATATTTCTGTGAGCTGCAACAAAACCTCTGCAGTAACAGTCTTCTCTACTACACGATACCTCACCAAGCTTCTCTCCTCGAGCTTAGTATTTCGGCATCTCTCTGGTTCTCTCTTCTGTGGAACCATATGAGCACTCCATGCTCTAGGTTGCTACAATATTCTCACCTTCTTCTGCCGCTACCTGTACGACAATATAAATATCACAAACTCACCAACATTCAATATAACTGTACCTCCTCTTTTCGCACACAAAATCTTATTTCTAATTGCAAGAAACTTTTCCCTGCTCTGATATCACTTTGGCGAAAAGGAAAACTACGATGAGGAAATTTCCCTTTCATTTCATAATGTCCTTACGTAACTCTGTGGGTTATGGCCCACCCATACCAATAGGAAGTGTTACATCAGTAGGTTTTAAACAAAACCCGACCAATCACCCAATAGTGGAATGACACAGAACCTGCCAACTAAGCCAGTTCCACCTAATTGCATAAGAACGGACTCCAAATGAAATAAAACCGCACCTATAACCTTCTCGGGTCCGCTCAGGATCCTTCGATCGCACATTTCATTTCACAATTCCCCCAGGCCAGGGTCCTTTCACTTATGACTGATACGATGCGAGATTCATTCAACGGTCAATAGTCATCAGTGATCCTGTTAGTGTCGGTCTTGAGCCCTCCATCAGTGATCAATAACTCTTTGCATATGCATTTATAGGTGTCTCATCAGTGTCAGTTTTGCATCCCACTAGGCATGCCATAACACTGAATGGAGGAGCTGGTCTTTGTTCCCTTCTCGGCTTTGCTGAATCAGGTCATACCACAATGTAATTGAGTCATGCTTGTTTTTATTCTTGTTTTGAAGTCCCATGGTCTTAGGTCTAGGGTTATGAGTCAAAATCATTTCAAGGTCATGAGTCATGGTCAGTAAGTGCCCAGCAAGCCGGAAGGAGTTTTGTACATATGTTTCATTGTCATCTTCTTCAGCTACAGCTCATTTTATGCCTTGGATTTAAAAACACTGTTTTTAATTCCAAGGTCATGTGGAATTTGAAAAAACAAAGAAATTTTCAAAAATTTGTAAAAGTGCCGGCAACAACCCTGGTTCCTTCGCTACAGTCCATCAGGCGGTCAACCTGCAAGAAGAACGGAGTCAAACGCATCAAAAAGCTCATTCCAGGACAAAAAGACTCTAAAATAGTGTTAAAGAGAATACAAAGGTTTAAACATTATAAAGTGGGTTTTTAAAGTCAAATTTTTTTTAAATATGAGCCTATAAAAGCAAATTCCCTCTTGAAAGGTCTTCATTGTGCATTTGGAGCAAGAAATTACAAGCAAAAGGCGATTAGAGGGCGGAATTGGGCAAATTGCAGAAGTTTCAGTCTTTTGGAGGCTGCGCGACCAAACGGAGGGGCGCGACCAAAAAAAGGCCAACGCGCTGTGTTAAATTACACAGGCGCGACCAAACGGAGGGGTGAGACCAAACTGGGAGCTTGCGCGACCAAAAAGTCTGCCCGCCCTAAAAACTCATTCAAACGCTGAAATCACCCTCAAATTCTCTCAAGTTATTAAGGTATGCCTCATTCACATGTTTGATGATGGTGTTGGGATTGGAAAGGAAGGTAATGATCATAAATTTTGTGCAAGAAATCCATAAAGAAATAGGTTAAATGAATAGTTGTTTTTGCAAGCAATATGTGTGACAGTTTGTTATTTTTCAAGGAAATTTTTCCCTTTGTCCCTCCTTTTATTTTCCCCATACAAATTGCATATGTTAACATGTCAAACTTATTGATCTCATTTGCAAGTCAATTATACAAATCCTACCCCTAAATCATTTGCAAACCCTAGTCCTTTCAAACCCTATAAACCCTACCTTTTCCCCATGTATAATGATCAAACCCTAAGCACTAGTAACACAGCAAAATGCCTATGTAAATGTACAGCAAAAGAATGAAAAGAAACATTATAAAAAACAAATAAAAAAGTGATGACAAGGCATGCACTCAAAAAATTGTAAAAACAGTGAAATTTGCCATTTTGCATAGCCTCGGAAAAAACAAAGGAAAAGGGTCATCTTGTGTATATGTCAAAGAATTCAAAGCTCAATAAGGTCATGACAAAATTTCATTTGCATAGACATCAAAGAAATCAGACTTGCTGTGGTTAGGGTTTGCAGTAACATGGTATCTTTTTCCCCTCCTCAAAACTCTGTTTTTTCCCCTGCCTAATTCCCTATGTAAACCCTAATTCAATTTCTTGTCCCTTCAGTTAAACTCCCTAGGCAATTGAAAATCCCTCCCTATGATCAAATCACACAGTGAAACCCTAATTACTCATGGCAAATGAAAAAATAAGGCTGCCTCTGTTTTAAGTGAATTGCTGTTACAAAAATTGATTGGCTTTGTTGATGGGTTCCATTATCCCCCCTAAACTTAATCCCTAATATCCTCTATTTTCCCTCATTCCTATGATACAATTCCCTCTCCCTTCCACTATAAAATGATCACAACAACCCCTTCCCTTCCTCTTACAATCAGAAACCCTAAATCCCTGTTTCCCAAAGCATTAAATGGTCATTTTGAAATTATGAAAAACAGAGTATGCTCCTCAATGACATTCAAAACAAATTGAAATGAGCTGCCTGTTACTTGTATATAGATGATGCTGCCTTATCCCCCTATGCTTATGACATCCTCCCCTCCATCATGATGATTTTCATTGTCCTTTCCCTTGGTGATTAAAAATCACAGTTTCCCTAAATAAAGTATTGATTTGTAAATGGTGAGAGATGGAATGACATGTTTAGCATTGGGTGATGATTTCCTTCAGAATTCCCTGCTTATATATATATGTTTCCCTTTCCAATATGTAAATTCCCTCCCCTAACATGTCCCTCATGATGTTTCCCCTTGAAAACAACATACTTCACAGCATTTTGCAGGCAGGGCAGCGGTCATTTTGACTTGTTGATTCCACCTTGCTCAATAACATCAGGTCAACCAATGAGACTAATGAGCAAGGTGATGACCGGTCTTCTTCCACGGAGGTTGAGACACAGCAGAGGCTTTTAGAGAAGGCAAATCATGACAAAGAGCTGCTACGCAACATGAAAACACATGATTGGGCCAGAATGCATGTTTACAAAGCAAGGATGAAGATCCTTCAACGGCGGTTGAACGAGGCTCTCAGGAGGAAAAAGAAAAGGACAAATCCCCGTATCTTGGCTGAGGCATCCCTCACTCATCATGGTACTCATTAGCCTTGATCTAGCATCAAAATCTGAAAATTTTGAGAATTTTGGAGCATTTTGCAAATTTTTGGTAAAATTACAGGTTTTGCCCACGGTTTGGTCTCACCCGGGTGAGACCATTTTCGAGGACTGCTCGGAATTTTGAAAACTTGGCATTTTTGGAAAGGGTATGCAAAAAGAAAAATTACCAGTACTTGGGGGCAGCTTAATTTTGAGTTTTGAGCCTCCAAAAGCTCAAAATACACCTAAAAAATGACTTTCTGCCCACTTTTTGAGTTGCAGAAAGTGACCTTGGGAGAAATGGTTTTTGAGGGGTCAAATCTACACCAAATTCAGAAATTCCACTTGGGATGGAAAGTAGACAGGCCAAGCTTTCCAATGAGCCATCTTGCACCTGATTTGGATCAGTGGAACCCACTCAAAAGTAGCTGCAAAGGGGCGCGACCAAAACTTCCAGGGGCGCGACCAGAACTTCCAGATTTGCCAGTTTTTGACTAGTTCGGCCAGAAAAGCACTATTTTCACTTTGGTTGACTATTTGGGCATGTAAATGATGGATTGTTGTGTAAATTTCATGGCATTAGATACTTTTACTCTTCTTTACCACTTCTAGAAGCTTCTTTGATGTAAATAGTGAATATTTAATGCATAGATAAGCTTCCTAAGTTTTAGAGGTAAGTTGTTGAGCTGGCCTATTATCTAGTGACTGATTTAGAATTAGTTGCAACAGCTCCTAGGAAGCTGAGCTCGACCCCTAGAGGTGGGGAAAGAGGTTTGACCTTCTATATTATGCCTTCTCTTTCTCATTTTGATGGTTGGACTCTTGTGGGAGAAAGCATTATTGTGTATTGTACATCTACTTCTGCAATTTAAGGAAAGGAAGGCCAGGGTTTTGCAGACTTCATTGTGGATTCTTGTGGATCATTGTGTTGATGGTGTGTCTTCTAATTGTTACTGTAAGTTTGTTTATGTGTTACATCTCTCTTTCTTTGCTGCTAATTGAACAAGATGAAGTGATAAAGTTTGAATTCATGCATGCCATGCTCAGCTTTTAATTCTGTTCAATATCTATGTTTTCCACTGTTTAAAGAGGATTCAAAGTCCTTGTTTGCCCTCTTTAACCTCCTCTCTTTCTTCCCTGATCACTCATCCAAGCCAAAGGCATCAGCACAAGTTCCTACCTTGCCCCAAAGATCCCCCTGCAAAAACTGTGCTCAATCCCCGCACCTTGAATTGCACTTCCACCAATTGCCACCAAAACCCCCAAAAATCATCAAATCAAACCCCCTATCAATTTACTAGCCTAAAATCTTTATTTCTATTTGGTCAGCCTAATTATATTGAAAGATCTATCGAATCTGACCCGAGAGAGCCTTCTCATACCTCGTAGGGCTAGCTACGAGGTGAAATGGTTTGATGTAGCCTTGAAGATTTACCTTCCTCAGCCTAGGGTGAAATCTCAAGCGCTAACATATTGGCGACCATACTGGGGAGAACATCTAAATCTTTGCTCATTGAGTGTGTTGTTTCATAAGTCTTAGACGGAGCCTGAAGTTACGCCAGAAGCCTTTGAAAACGCTCTTGTTTTACATCAGCGTTAGTAGATAAACGCTGCTTCAGTCTATCTCCGTGGGATTTGTGAACATAGCGCTTCAGTGACATCTTTATCCCAGTATCATTATGGACTCTAAGCTTCAGATGATAAGCTAAGAGTTTCCATTTGGCTGAGTGGTTTTTCCTTTCCTCGTTTATTTGTATTTACAAGTTGGCTTCTGATCCAAAATTGATTGTTAGATCTAATTCATCGCCTGCTGTAATTAAATATTTTGAAGATCTTGATTTCGACGAGGATTTTGAATTGTCATTGTTTAAATCTAAATCTGAAAGTGCACTCGATACTTTGGTTCTTGATCCTGACTTTGCAGCTGTGATTGACCTCGAAAGGCATAACAAAGTGGTTGAATCTTATATTTTGCGGCATCTTCAAAGTAGTATACATGCTTCAACTCTTGTTGATTTTATTGAAAACATATTTGATCATATTGGGTCTACTATTGATCAAGCTGAAAAGAAGGTCACAATCAAAGAGGAGGTAGCATCCACTTCTCAAGTTATTCGGAAAATGGAAGAGATGTCAAAGGCACTCCAAAATCTCAGTCTTGGCAAACCGGAACCACAAGTTCGAAACCCGAATTTCAGAGGTCAACAACAGCAGCCCCAATATAGGATAAAACAGCGGGAGCCACGAGGACAAGAGGCAGCAGTACAGCAACCGATCCAACCCCCATTTCAGCAAAACTATGTCACTCAAGAATCTGAAGATGAGGGTGAAGGTCCCGGTGAAGAAAATCATTTTTTCACTCCCGATGACATGCCCACTTACATCACGGAAGAAGACGAGCTGTTAAGTAATGCTTATGCGCCTCGAGATGAGCATTACATTCTATCTAATGATGTGGCACTTCAAGATGAGTCTGAGGAATATCAAAGAGGTTATCTAAATGCCTTATCAGCTCAACAAGGCAAAGAGAGACAGCTGAGAAACCGAACAGTACCTATACATCCACTTCCAAAGAAGGCAGAAAATGCGGCAAAGAATGGTGCTGCTGTTCCGCAAAGAAAAGGTAAAGAAATCATGGATTCTTCATCAGCCCCAACAGCTCCAGCAAACAAGATGGATCAGCCATCAAATGTACCTAAAGATAGAGCAGAAAAAAGAGATAATCCGGCCAAAGAAAGTGAAAGAAGTCAAGCGTTCAGCATTGAGAATGAAGTCTCAAAATTGAAATTGTCCATTCCACTTACTGAAGTCATGAAGAACACTACTTACAGAGCACAAATTTCTAAGATGTTCAATACTGATCCAATGTTAGATGCGGTTAATGTGGAGGATGATCAGCCGGAATTGATCTTTGGGCCAGCTCTCAATGGTGAGTCACCAGAAAGCGATGTCCCGCCATTCTATATCAGCTTGAGAATTCATGATTATGTGCTTCATAATGCTATGTTCGATTCGGGAGCATCACACAATTTAATGCCCAAGGCAATAATGGAGAAGTTGGGACTTGATATAACTCGTAACTACCATGATCTATACTCATTTGATTCCAGCCGAGTTAGATGCATCGGTCTGATTAAAGATTTAGTTGTTAGCTTGGATCAAATTCCCGCAAAGAATCTCTTGATGGATGTGGTAGTAGCGGACATTCCGCCAAGGTTTGGCATGCTTCTTTCAAGGTCATGGGGATCAAAACTCAAAGGCACTTTACAGCTGGACTTTTCATATGCCACTATTCCGGTGTTTGGACAAATGAGGAAAGTCTATCGAGAGCAAAAGATGAAGTATATGATTACAAGCAAGGAAAAACCGGTAAATCATCCTGTAAACTATGTACAGACAGATCTAGAGTCCTATGTTTTATTTGCTGATAGTTTTAATGAAGTAAATAGTCAATTAGTTCAGATAGAAGATATCCCAGGCATTGCTGAAGATGTTAGAGAAGTATTGAGAACGGAAAGCAAAGAAAAGGCTGCTGTCATAAAGTCAATTGCTGAGATAAATGGACAGCAAGTCATGACTGAAACAACATCACAAGTACAGCCCTTGGATGATGATGAAGATGGTCTTTGGACCATGGATTTCGACGGGGCAGTGGGCAGCGATGGAGCAGGCATTGGCGTATGGATCCGCAGCCCATTTTCAGTCTCTAAACAACTTCCAATTAAGGTACATGTTTGCTCTTATAAAATGGCTTTTGATTGTTCAAATAATGAAGCTGAATATGAGGCCCTTATAGCTGGTTTGAAAATCCTCCGGAAATTAAAAGCAAAGAAGATAGCAATTTATGGCGACTCCGAGTTAGTGATCAAACAAGTAAAGGGAGAATTTCAAGCTAAACATCCTCGTATGCGGGCTTATCGCAATGCTGTTTTAGATATTTTGAAGCGGTTTTCAGAGCACACTTTGACATGCATACCACGGATACAAAATGGAGTTGCAGATGCTTTGGCTAAGGCAGCAAGCAATTTAAAGATACCAATGAATTCGAGTAACAAGTTTGAAATCTATGTAAAACACCGCCCCACAATCCCGGACAACCAAAGGAATTGGCAAGTCTTTCAGGATGATGAGGAAATCAAAGACTTCTTGCATGGAGAAGGTAAGTTTGAAGAAATCTCAATTGACATGGAGCCTGAAGGAATAAATCAAATGGATGTTTTGCAGCTGAAGGACAATCATATTCCAAAGGGGCTGATTCCTTTAGAAGAGCTTTTTGATCAAGACGATGTGGCTCGCAAGCCAACTTTGATGCCAACCGAAGAAGGTGTGGAAGATGTCAACCTTGGGACAGTGGAACATCCAAAGATGGTGAAATTATCGAAGGCCCTGCCACCCAAGGTGAGGAATCAATACATTAGATTGCTGTCATCATTTACTAATGTATTCGCTTGGGATTATTCAGATCTAAAGACTTATGATACAAGCATAATCCAACACACTATTCCAATCAAACAAAATCAGAAACCTTTTCGGCAAAAGTTGCGGAGGATCAATCCCAAGTTGCTGCCCTTGATTGAAAAAGAGGTAAATAGACTTTATCAATCCGGAATTATAGTTCCCGTTCGCTTTTCAGATTGGATTTCTAATCTAGTGCCAGTAAGGAAGAAAACTGGTGAGATTCGGTTATGCATAGATTTTAGAAATTTGAACAAGGTATCTCTCAAAGATAACTATCCGCTGCCAAAGATGGATCACATATTGCAGCGAGTAGTGGGTGCCTCAAAGATGTCATTGTTAGATGGATACTCCGGTTACAATCAGATCCTGGTCCATGAGGATGACCGTGATAAGACAGCCTTCACTACACCTTGGGGAACATTTCATTATGCTAAAATGCCTTTTGGTTTAAAGAATGCAGGTGCAACATTTCAACGAGCTATGGACATGGCTTTTGCCAATGAAAAGGACATATTTTTAGTTGTTTATCTTGATGACTTAACGGTATTTTCTAAATCCGATGAGGAGCATCTTTTTCATTTGACGAAAGTTTTTCAAAAATGCAGAAAATATGGCATCTCTTTAAATCCAAAAAAGAGTCTCTTCGCCATGAGTGAAGGTAAATTGTTGGGACATATCATTTCCAAAGATGGTATACGTATTGATCCCGCAAGAGTGGAGGCAATTCAGCAGCTAGAACAGCCCCGAAACAAGAAGGAGATACAATCTTTTAATGGTAAATTGAATTTTCTGCGTCGCTTCATTCCTAATCTTGCAGAGCACTTAAGAGAAATGACCAACATGCTTCGGAAGGACAGCGAGATTAAATGGACTGAGGAGGCAGTCAAATCCTTCAACTTAATCAAGGTAATCTTGTCTTCAGCCTCGACCTTAATCAGCCCTGATTATACTCAGGATTTCATATTGTTTTCTTTCGCTTCCGAGCATACACTAGCAGCAGTTTTGATGCAAAAAAGAGAGGGTGTTGAAAGGCCAATTGCATTTTTCAGCCGGATCATTAGAGATGGCGCATTAAACTATAACATCATTGAGAAACAAGCGCTGGCCCTGATTAAGGCATTGAAATATTTCCGGGTTTATATTCTTCATTCTCATGTCTTAGCTTATGTTCCTAGTGCAGCGGTAAAGGATGTCTTGGTACAAACAGAGCCGGAAGGTAGGAGAGGCAAGTGGATTGCTGCTCTCTTGGAGTATGATGTTGAAATCAAGCCAACCAAGCTGGTTAAAGGACAAGGACTTGCTAAACTAATGGCTGAAACAAACCTACATGCGCTTGACATCAACTTGATTGCAGCCTTGTCCGATGGTGAAGGAGAAAATTCAGCGGTTCAGGTATCAGACATTTTCATTAATTCTCCTTGGTATACTGATATAGTATATGTACTTCAGAATGTGTCCGCGCCTCCTGGAATGTCAAAGAACAAAGCAAGGACTTTGAAATTGAAGGCCGCTAAGTTTTTCATCATGAAATCAGCATTGTATTGGAAAGATCCCGGAGGCATCCTACTGAATTGTTTGGTTGAAGAAGAAGCGAAAACAACGGTAGAAGACTTCCATAAAGGTGATTGTGGAGGTCATTTATTTTGGAAAACTACAGCCAACAAGATTTTGAGAGCTGGTTTCTATTGGCCATCCCTTTTTTCTGATGTATACAAAGCGGTGAAGAGCTGCCATGAGTGCCAAATATTTCAAGGGAAACAAAGATTGCAGCCATTGCCACTCAAGCCGGTGGAAATTAGTGCGCCTTTTCAGCAGTGGGGCCTTGATTTCATTGGTGAAATACACCCAGCTTCATCCGGACAGCATAGATGGATTTTGACTGCTACCAACTACTTCACCAAGTGGATAGAAGCAGTTCCTACTCGACAGGCCACAGACTCGGTAATTATCTCCTTTCTTGAAACTAATATCTTGTCCCGTTTTGGCTGTCCATTCAAATTGATCACGGATAATGCAGCTGCTTTCAAGTCAAATAAGATGGTGGATTTTTGTTATAAGTACAATATCAGTTTGGGTCACTCCACCGCTTATCATCCGCAAGGTAATGGGCTGGCCGAATCATCAAATAAATCACTAGTAAACATTATCAAAAAGATGCTGGAGATCAACAAGAAAAGTTGGCACAAGAAGTTGGTCAATGCACTGTGGGCTGATCGGGTGAGCCAAAAGAGATCAATAGGAATGTCGCCATTTGAGATTGTTTACGGGGTTGATGCAGTTTTTCCTACATCACTTAGTGTACCGGTCGCAAAGTTAATCCAAGAAACGGGAGAAGACATGGATCCAATGCAACGGAGAATCAGTCAAATGGTCCACCTACAGCAGACAAGGGAAGAAGTCCTCCAAAACTCTTTGAAGCTGCAAGAACGTATCAAGAAGATTTATGATAAGAAGGCAAAATCAGAAAATTTTCAACTAGAAGATGTTGTTTTGAGATGGGATGCTCGAAACGAGGACAAAGGTAAACACGGTAAGTTTGATAATCTATGGAAAGGTCCTTTTAAGATTGCTGCATATCGTGGTCCTAATGCTTTCCTTCTTAAGGAGTTGAATGGCGATGAATGTCCCGGTGGGTCGGTGAATGGCCGGCTTCTCAAGAGATATCATGTTTGAACAATGCTGCTCTAAATCATCTTCATTGTACATATCATTTTACTTTACTACAGCAAGCGTGAACTGATCTTTCATTCTTGGTTTGGGGCCCGAAGTGAAGGCTATAATTCCAAGCATGAAGATTGGTTGGTGTGGGATTTCAGTTTGTTTATTTTCTGCAAAAAGTCAGTTTGTTTGAGTCATAGTCCTTTCAAAGTTTTCAGTTTATAGTCAAGTCAAATAAAGTCTTTTTGAGTTGGTTATTTTTTCTATTAGTTGACTCCATTGCCCAATGAATAAAGCACTGGTCTGCTCTCCCAAGAGGTCTGAGGTTCTTGGCACCTCCAAGGAGCTACCATCCCCATTGGAGCCAATGTTAGTGTCGGTCTTGAGCCCTCCATCAGTGATCAATAACTCTTTGCATATGCATTTATAGGTGTCTCATCAGTGTCAGTTTTGCATCCCACTAGGCATGCCATAACACTGAATGGAGGAGCTGGTCTTTGTTCCCTTCTCGGCTTTGCTGAATCAGGTCATACCACAATGTAATTGAGTCATGCTTGTTTTTATTCTTGTTTTGAAGTCCCATGGTCTTAGGTCTAGGGTTATGAGTCAAAATCATTTCAAGGTCATGAGTCATGGTTAGTAAGTGCCCAGCAAGCCGGAAGGAGTTTTGTACATATGTTTCATTGTCATCTTCTTCAGCTACAGCTCATTTTATGCCTTGGATTTAAAAACACTGTTTTTAATTCCAAGGTCATGTGGAATTTGAAAAAACAAAGAAATTTTCAAAAATTTGTAAAAGTGCCGGCAACAACCCTGGTTCCTTCGCTACAGTCCATCAGGCGGTCAACCTGCAAGAAGAACGGAGTCAAACGCATCAAAAAGCTCATTCCAGGACAAAAAGACTCTAAAATAGTGTTAAAGAGAATACAAAGGTTTAAACATTATAAAGTGGGTTTTTAAAGTCAAATTTTTTTAAATATGAGCCTATAAAAGCAAATTCCCTCTTGAAAGGTCTTCATTGTGCATTTGGAGAAAGAAATTACAAGCAAAGGCGATTAGAGGGCGGAATTGGGCAAATTGCAGAAGTTTCAGTCTTTTGGAGGCTGCGCGACCAAACGGAGGGGCGCGACCAAAAAAAGGCCAACGCACTGTGTTAAATTACACAGGCGCGACCAAACGGAGGGGTGAGACCAAACTGGCAGCTTGCGCGACCAAAAAGTCTGCCCGCCCTAAAAACTCATTCAAACGCTGAAATCACCCTCAAATTCTCTCAAGTTATTAAGGTATGCCTCATTCACATGTTTGATGATGGTGTTGGGATTGGAAAGGAAGGTAATGATCATAAATTTTGTGCAAGAAATCCATAAAGAAATAGGTTAAATGAATAGTTGTTTTTGCAAGCAATATGTGTGACAGTTTGTTATTTTTCAAGGAAATTTTTCCCTTTGTCCCTCCTTTTATTTTCCCCATACAAATTGCATATGTTAACATGTCAAACTTATTGATCTCATTTGCAAGTCAATTATACAAATCCTACCCCTAAATCATTTGCAAACCCTAGTCCTTTCAAACCCTATAAACCCTACCTTTTCCCCATGTATAATGATCAAACCCTAAGCACTAGTAACACAGCAAAATGCCTATGTAAATGTACAGCAAAAGAATGAAAAGAAACATTATAAAAAACAAATAAAAAAGTGATGACAAGGCATGCACTCAAAAAATTGTAAAAACAGTGAAATTTGCCATTTTGCATAGCCTCGGAAAAAACAAAGGAAAAGGGTCATCTTGTGTATATGTCAAAGACTTCAAAGCTCAATAAGGTCATGACAAAATTTCATTTGCATAGACATCAAAGAAATCAGACTTGCTGTGGTTAGGGTTTGCAGTAACATGGTATCTTTTTCCCCTCCTCAAAACTCTGTTTTTTCCCCTGCCTAATTCCCTATGTAAACCCTAATTCAATTTCTTGTCCCTTCAGTTAAACTCCCTAGGCAATTGAAAATCCCTCCCTATGATCAAATCACACAGTGAAACCCTAATTACTCATGGCAAATGAAAAAATAAGGCTGCCTCTGTTTTAAGTGAATTGCTGTTACAAAAATTGATTGGCTTTGTTGATGGGTTCCATTATCCCCCCTAAACCTAATCCCTAATATCCTCTATTTTCCCTCATTCCTATGATACAATTCCCTCTCCCTTCCACTATAAAATGATCACAACAACCCCTTCCCTTCCTCTTACAATCAGAAACCCTAAATCCCTGTTTCCCAAAGCATTAAATGGTCATTTTGAAATTATGAAAAACAGAGTATGCTCCTCAATGACATTCAAAACAAATTGAAATGAGCTGCCTGTTACTTGTATATAGATGATGCTGCCTTATCCCCCTATGCTTATGACATCCTCCCCTCCATCATGATGATTTTCATTGTCCTTTCCCTTGGTGATTAAAAATCACAGTTTCCCTAAATAAAGTATTGATTTGTAAATGGTGAGAGATGGAATGACATGTTTAGCATTGGGTGATGATTTCCTTCAGAATTCCCTGCTTATATATATATGTTTCCCTTTCCAATATGTAAATTCCCTCCCCTAACATGTCCCTCATGATGTTTCCCCTTGAAAACAACATACTTCACAGCATTTTGCAGGCAGGGCAGCGGTCATTTTGACTTGTTGATTCCACCTTGCTCAATAACATCAGGTCAACCAATGAGACTAATGAGCAAGGTGATGACCGGTCTTCTTCCACGGAGGTTGAGACACAGCAGAGGCTTTTAGAGAAGGCAAATCATGACAAAGAGCTGCTACGCAACATGAAAACACATGATTGGGCCAGAATGCATGTTTACAAAGCAAGGATGAAGATCCTTCAACGGCGGTTGAACGAGGCTCTCAGGAGGAAAAAGAAAAGGACAAATCCCCGTATCTTGGCTGAGGCATCCCTCACTCATCATGGTACTCATTAGCCTTGATCTAGCATCAAAATCTGAAAATTTTGAGAATTTTGGAGCATTTTGCAAATTTTTGGTAAAATTACAGGTTTTGCCCACGGTTTGGTCTCACCCCGGGTGAGACCATTTTCGAGGACTGCTCGGAATTTTGCAAACTTGGCATTTTTGGAAAGGGTATGCAAAAAGAAAAATTACCAGTACTTGGGGGCAGCTTAATTTTGAGTTTTGAGCCTCCAAAAGCTCAAAATACACCTAAAAAATGACTTTCTGCCCACTTTTTGAGTTGCAGAAAGTGACCTTGGGAGAAATGGTTTTTGAGGGGTCAAATCTACACCAAATTCAGAAATTCCACTTGGGATGGAAAGTAGACAGGCCAAGCTTTCCAATGAGCCATCTTGCACCTGATTTGGATCAGTGGAACCCACTCAAAAGTAGCTGCAAAGGGGCGCGACCAGAACTTCCAGGGGCGCGACCAGAACTTCCAGATTTGCCAGTTTTTGACTAGTTCGGCCAGAAAAGCACTATTTTCACTTTGGTTGACTATTTGGGCATGTAAATGATGGATTGTTGTGTAAATTTCATGGCATTAGATACTTTTACTCTTCTTTACCACTTCTAGAAGCTTCTTTGATGTAAATAGTGAATATTTAATGCATAGATAAGCTTCCTAAGTTTTAGAGGTAAGTTGTTGAGCTGGCCTATTATCTAGTGACTGATTTAGAATTAGTTGCAACAGCTCCTAGGAAGCTGAGCTCGACCCCTAGAGGTGGGGAAAGAGGTTTGACCTTCTATATTATGCCTTCTCTTTCTCATTTTGATGGTTGGACTCTTGTGGGAGAAAGCATTATTGTGTATTGTACATCTACTTCTGCAATTTAAGGAAAGGAAGGCCAGGGTTTTGCAGACTTCATTGTGGATTCTTGTGGATCATTGTGTTGATGGTGTGTCTTCTAATTGTTACTGTAAGTTTGTTTATGTGTTACATCTCTCTTTCTTTGCTGCTAATTGAACAAGATGAAGTGATAAAGTTTGAATTCATGCATGCCATGCTCAGCTTTTAATTCTGTTCAATATCTATGTTTTCCACTGTTTAAAGAGGATTAAAAGTCCTTGTTTGCCCTCTTTAACCTCCTCTCTTTCTTCCCTGATCACTCATCCAAGCCAAAGGCATCAGCACAAGTTCCTACCTTGCCCCAAAGATCCCCCTGCAAAAACTGTGCTCAATCCCCGCACCTTGAATTGCACTTCCACCAATTGCCACCAAAACCCCCAAAAATCATCAAATCAAACCCCCTATCAATTTACTAGCCTAAAATATTTATTTCTATTTGGTCAGCCTAATTATATTGAAAGATCTATCGAATCTGACCCGAGAGAGCCTTCTCATACCTCGTAGGGCTAGCTACGAGGTGAAATGGTTTGATGTAGCCTTGAAGATTTACCTTCCTCAGCCTAGGGTGAAATCTCAAGCGCTAACAGATCCAACGGTCACTATGACATCACCCTGAGATTTGCACGACGATTATCCGCCCTCACGGAGTCGATGAGAATTATCAGTCCTCGATCTATAAATGTTCGGGTCCGGGTTTAAGACTATCATCCAATCAACTTAAAACCCGATATTCATTGGATAACAGAAGCCATCCAATCCTCCAATCTGCGACCCTTCAACTAGCACGCGGCTTACCAAACACTCAACCCCCGTAGTTGATTATGACATAAGCATCTGAACTTGCAATCGACGGTCAAGATCGATTGTGGGCCTTCGACCATGATCAAGGCATCTGTACTTTCCTATCCCTGCAGTTTATTCTTTCCACCGTTAATATATGTCGATCTAAGCGATCCAACAGCTCCCTCTTCACTTGTTTGCTAATAATGGAATTCGCCTTTCACTCAATAAACACTACCACACTCTATTTAAGCACCTACACACTCATACAACAGTTAAAGAATTAATATTGGATCGCCATCGATCCTTACTGTGATTGATGGTCGATCAACAAACCTACAAATGGGATTCAACTCTTTTGACACATAAACAATATATAACCACACAAATTCCACATAACACACATATCTTATATTATACACGGAATTAGATTACATTCTAAGGCATTTCAGCCTTAGTCACAGTTCTCCCCTTGCCTACATTGTATTCTCACTCTTTGTCTATTTCTTTCCTTTTTCTGAACACGCAAATTCATAATATATAGAAATAATTATAGAATCATGGATCATTCCACATCCATTATCTTCTCTTAAAATCATTCAAACAATCCCTTAAATCTTTCAACACACATACATGGCAGATAATTACATTAAATTAAGCCTTTATCAATTCCATCAATTTAACTCGTTTTTAGCATAAATTTCCTCCAGGTTTACATGATTGTCCACGTCTCCTCCTCCATAGCTTTGACTTTGACTTTTGATTAAGGGTGGTCAGATGCTCCTACATCAACTCCTGAAACATCTTATCACACGGGTTAACAACTTCAACTAAATCAGATTTTTATCTTGCATCACATCCTTGGAAGGCTTCAAATTCATCAACATCTTTATGTTTAATCATCAACAACGCAAAATTATGACTAGCTTTTAAAAACCTCTTCATTTTTCCAACATTCAGAAGTGATAAATTCAACTTCTTGCTATGTGCTCTAACAATGTACTAAATCCCATATTTAAACAAATTATACTTGTTCTCATGGCGATGAAAGATGACTTTCCTGTCATATAAGTATGGACTTCCAAAAACAATCCCACATATGTCAAGTGGCACTACATCAAGTTCTACCTCATCAATAAAATTTGCAGTGATGGCAAATTTAAGTATGCATTTTCTTGTCACTTTCAATTTGGCATTGTCACATACCCAACCCAAAGGATAAGGTTTAGGATGAGGAATGGTTTCCAAATTTAGTTTCTTGACAATGTCTTCTGAAATAAGGTTTGCTTGTGATCCACTATCAAACAAAGTATCTACTTTGTTATGTTTTGTGATGACTATAATATGGAACAAATCTCTTCTTTCTCTTTCATTTTGAGTTTCAATGGGTTTGCTAGAAGAAATAGTACTTTAATTGAATCCTTACCTTTCAATCCCATGGCTATGAATTTTGTTTCATCACTGGAATCAGATCCTAGATCTTGTTGTGTAGTTGCAGTAGTCTTTTCTTTCTCCTTGTTATTAAATTTTTTTGGTCTCATCTCATAATGAAGTTTCCAATAGTGGTCTTCGTCATGGCCTTCTTTTGAACAATGCTTACATGTGAGTTTTTCTCCCTCTTTCTTGACTGAAGCATTCTTTTTATCCTTGCCTTTGAACATCCCTTTTCCTTTTTCTCCAGACTTAAATGGCTTCTCTCTAGTTTCTTTAGAAACATTCTTCCCTCTTTCTTCTAAATGAGTTGCCTATACACAAACTTCATCTAGTTTTGTAGGGTTAAACATGAGAATTGTGTGTCTCAAATAACTATGCAAACATCCAATGTATTTAAGTAGAGTATCTTGGGAGGACAAATCTATACCCTAAATTAAATCTCTTTTCTGAAATTCTTGAGTATATCTTTGCACATTTTGACCCTTAGCTTGCCTAAAGTTTTGCCAATCCATTATAGCTTTTTGCATGTATGCTAATGGATAAATTGTCTGCTCGTTGCAACAATAAAATCATTCCAGGAGGATAAAACCTTACCATGTTTCTTCATGTCCTCGTGAGTTTTGGCCTCCCACCAAATCAGTGTTGGACTTTCCAATCTAAGAGAAGCAAGTTGAATGTTGGTCTCAAAATCCTTGATTATTTGTATCCTGTAATACACTTCAATTTGATGAATCCAATTATCAAATTTATGAACATTTACCTCTCCATCATATATAGGCAATTCAAACTTAATGTCAAGCTTTAACAGAGAGTTTTACCATGTCCCTTGGGAGAATTTGGAGGTGTTTGTGAAAGGGTAGAAGAAGTGGAAGAAGATGAGGATGAAGATGGAGATGAGGATAGAGGTGAAGGTGGTGGCTTGTCACCATTCCCTCCATTCCCTTTTGGAGGTTTGTATCATTTTCCTCCATCTCCTTTTGGAGGTTTTGAGCTCTCTCCTTGCAACCTTGAGTTCCTCTCCTCATAAAGAACCTTTACCATTTCAGACATTTCAAAGAAATCTTTTATGAAAGTTCTTTCATCGTCAAACATCCCTTTATGACATTCTTCATGTGCCATGACTAGTGAAGCTTGAGGTATGAGTGTTCTTCTTGAAATAATTTGAGATCTTAGTGCCACAAGTTCTCCTTCTCCTCTTTTAAGCTTCAACCTTGTAAGCATCAGAAAACACTTGCAAACAAAATCAAACCTTCAAAATAACCTTGAGCTCTGATACCAAACTGATATGTAATGCAAATTTGAAGTTGATGGAAAAACTTGCAAGTAAAATTTATGTATTGTAGGAAATAGATCACTTTGTAAAACACATAAAATAATGGATTTTAAACTTAGTTAACAGAATAAACAAAGACAAAATACCATATCAGAAACACATAACAACAAAAATAATAAAGGAGTTCACCCCTCTCCTGGGCTACATCTCCTAGTCCAACTTCCAATGTTGGGCCTCTTTCATTAAGTGTTTAAATTTATGTTTACATGGATTTACATTGATTAGAATGTAATATTATGTCTCCAATGGCTCAAAAATAGTAAAAAACCCCTAGTTGGGCTTTTGTTGGGCTCAATTTGGCAAAAAAATGAAGAAGTTATGCTCTCTCAAAGTTTTCCCTATTAACTAATCTACAAACTGCACTGGATTGCTATACATCCTAAGAATCCACCTTTTCTGGGCTCACTAAGCAACAAACTCACCCGGCGCCAACAAGATTCATGCCAAATTGGGTGCATTTTGTCGCTTGGTTTAATTTCCCAATAAGGCTTAAGGCGGAAAAGTTGGGCCACATGAGGGCTATGTGCCTGAGGGTTGGGGCTAACCACCTACCCCCGTCGGCATAGCCTCCTGGCTCTTCGGCGGTTAGTTTTGTGGAGCCCATAAAACCAAGGGTCGTTCCTTATTTTCTGCACCCAAACTCCAAATTTTGCGCTAAGACCTCTGTTGTGTGGCGTGTGGTTACATGTGGTAAGGTGACCGTGGGCTAGTCCCATTCTTCTGCCCCCTCAACTGTTCTGCACTCCGGGCATTAGCATGTGGTCCGATTCAATGCGCCACGACCATGGGTTGGTCCCAATCCCTCCGCCACCCATCGATTGGCATTGTGATATGTATTTCCATGGGCATGTGGTCATAACTGCAGGTGCTGGGACCTTGGGCCAGGGCTAGGCTCGAGCCCTCATCTCCCCTACCTCCGGTCTCGTGGGCGTGGGGTGACCGGGGGCCAGGGATTACCCCTGACTATGTCCCTTAAACGCAATAGACATAAACTTTAAATACGATTTCGGGACTATAGTAGTTAAGAACCACCATGTGCCCTAGAAGTAAGGCGTTGCAAAGTTGTTCCACCAGTCTTCTGTTCAACTCACTCGGAGGCCTATTTAGCCATAACATAATTTTAGTGAACTTTGTGGTGCCACGTGGCAGCCATGACTGGGCCACATGGCATCCCACCATTGGTCCAACTCATAACCTCATTCAACCAATCAAATGTGCAATAAATTTGATCCAATACGCAGAGGCCAAGTAGAAGCCTGCCATTGGCCCAAATTTTATAGTTAGCCTGCCTAGTCAGCAGTCTTGCATCCAACCTGCAATTTTTTTCCATGTTTGAGAAAACAATTAGAACGCGATTTCGGGAGCATACGATGCCGGTTTTGAGTGATTCAAGTTGTGTTGGATCAAGTTATCGAGGTCTATTCTCTAGTATAGGTTTCAAGAAATTTTGAACACTTTTAATTTTGAGCACTTTACTAATCCCCTAGATCATAAGTTGCACGTGAGGCATAAGTTGAAGGAAAATAGAGGCCTCATGATAAAAAGGCTTCTGAGCATCAGTTCACAGATTTTGTCAGTTCACTTATGGCTCTCTCTTCTATTATCTCATACTCTTATACACTTAGAGTACTCTTAGAGAATTCTTGGAGCACATTGGATTTGGAGAAAGAAGGCAAAGGAAAGAAGGAAGGTGCAAGGGAATATCGAGATCAACAACTACAACTAGATTAATTTGCAGGTATCAATTTGCATGTATGGTTTCCTTGCTAGTTTTGGCATGCATGGTACATGTATGTATTTTCTTGGTTATGAATGTTAGAAAATTATATATTACAGAGCAATGGAACACATAAAATATTGCAGAAATATAAACACAGAAAACACATAAAACAAGAGAGACACAGATATACGTGGTTCACCCAGTTTGGGCTACGTCCACAGAGAAACAGCCAATCCTTCTTTATTATATTATCCAGCAAACTGAAGAGATACAACCTACAACAGATCCGCTGTAACACCCTCTTCGCTCTCAATCTCATCTCTCTTCCTCACTCAGAATACATATATGCATAGACACAATACAATTCCCTCATATATAGTGAGGGGTTGCCTTCTAGGGCAAAAAGCCCTAAATTAAACATAACTTCTACCGTCAAATCATCCGCCTAATGAACGGACCAGATTGACTAGAAATTACTAGACTTTTACAAGGCAATTTTACATCTATTTTTAGCTTCGGGGGACCGCACCCCCCTACATGGAGGGGTGTACAGTCTTCCTGGGGTATACATCCAGCTGAGACATTTGAATACAGAAGATAATCAAGCTCCACACCCAATAATATCCCACTTGGAGACTGATTATAGCAACTCCATCGCTGCTTCATTTGCTAGACAATGACTCCACTTTGGACCTGGCTGTTTCTCACCTTCTTCATCATACTTGAAGACCAATTGAAACTGAGAAGATTCTCAGTTTCTCCCTGGTTACAACTTTTGTTAGCATATCTGCAGGATTCTGGCTAGTGTGTATCTTTTCCAGCTTCAATATTAAACGCTACCAACACCGCTAGGCACAGCCGTATTGTTCCAAGTGCCTTTATGTCGAGAATATCCCATTCTGTGTCTGTCATACTCGTCGGCTTCTTTGTCTTTCTGCTCAATGGTAGGTACAGATCTCTCTGATACATATAATCTTCCGTCTGCATCTTCCATAGCTGGTAGTTTTGGCTGTTGAATGTTTCGACCCTAAACCTACCATCTTCCTCCATTGCTCCCACTCGAACCAGGAACCCTTCTCTCCTGCGAGTTTATCAGCCAAATAGAACTTTGGCTCTGATACTAGTTGTTAGAAAATTATATATTACAGAGCAATGGAACACATAAAATATTGCAGAAATATAAACACAGAAAACACATAAAACAAGAGAGACACAGATATACATGGTTCACCCAGTTTGGGCTACGTCCACGAAGAAACAGCTAGTCCTTCTTTATTATATTAACTAGCAAACTGAAGAGATACAACCTACAGCAGATCCGTTGTAACACCCTCTTCGCTCTCAATCTCCCTTCTCTTCCTCACTTAGAATATAGATATGCATAGACGCAATACAATTCCCTCATATATAGTGAGGAGTTGCCTTCTAGGGCAAAAAACCCTAATTTAAACATAACTTCTACCATCAGATCATCCGCCTAGTGAACGGCCCAGATTGACTAGAAATTACTAGACTTTTACAAGGCAATTTTACATCTATTTTTAGCTTCAGGGGCGCTGCCCCCGAACCCCTCCGGGGGACCGCTGGCCCCCAAAACCTCGCTGGGGGGACAAGTCCCTCCCGCACTCCCCTGCGTGGAGGGGTGTACAGTCTTTCTGGGGTATACATCTGGCTGAGACATTTGAATACATAAGATAATCAGGCTCCACACCCAACAATGAATTGTCATTGGCGTGGAGGATTACCTAGATTGGCAGTTGTTTTGCCTAGCCTTGCCATTTTCGAATAGCCATGGTGTTGTGGGTTTCCCACTTGATTGTTTTTATTGGTGCTCATGGTCCTTATGGTTGTGGGTTGAGTTATTAGTTCCTCGAGCCTTGGTTGGACCAATGCTCTCGAAGCCCTAAAACAACTTGGGTTGAGCTATTAGTCTTAGAAGCCTTAGTTGGAAAAACA
This sequence comes from Pinus tabuliformis, assembly GCA_031772625.1. NCBI lineage: Eukaryota > Viridiplantae > Streptophyta > Pinopsida > Pinales > Pinaceae > Pinus > Pinus tabuliformis. The sequence continues at coordinate 1,144,796,075 of CM062813.1, read as the reverse complement.
CTCTAGAGCTCTTGGTGGGTTGAGTTACTAGTCCTGGAGCCTTGGTTGGACAAATGCTCTAGAGCACTGTGAAAATTGTGGATTGAGTTACTAGTATTGGAGTCGGTTTGGAACAAATGCTCTGGAGCCCTGGACAGCTTGGGTAGAGACTGATCTAGTGATGGTTAGAGATGTCTGACTATGAGGTAGAATCACTGGCTGAGGGTTGAGGTGGTTTGACCTTGGAAGCCCTGGTTTGGTTTTTCTTGGTTTATCCCATGAGATCCCACATTCATGCTTGGAATATGACACGAGGGTCATTGGCTGAAAGAAAGATTTGGTTTAGCCCAATCTATGGTCGAGTGGTACGTGGAAGTCCTTCACTTGGTTGGTACTTTGCATATGTTAATACTTCATTTTTTATTGATGATCAATGAACATGATTGTTGATTTACTATTGTTTACATGACTGGTTTTTCATGGTTTTATTGTTAGTTAAGTATATGCTACATGCATGGTGTATTTATTATTATACAATGTGCTCTTAATCTAGATCTAATTCATGGTTTGATATGCTCTTAGTTATTTTATATGGATGCATGAGCTAATATGTGTTTGTTGCAACAAGCATGAGAGGGCAACAAGCCTTCTTGATGAACATATGATTAAACCAATGTAAACAGTGACCAAACTATGCATCCATGGCCTACAGGTACTATGTACGCAAAGTTTTTGTAAAAATAAAAAGCATGTGCTAGCAAACTAGACCCCATTTTTGTAACTGCACCATGGAAGTTGGGTCATGCATAGTAACTTTCAACTCATATATACCTTGGTAAGTATGTTAAAGTGGGTAAATGTGGGGTTCGACAGTTACAATTTCAACCCTTTTAATAGATATTATGTTATTCTCTAAAGCAATGACGTCACCCTCGTCTCCATTCTGATAGCTATTGTCCCTAACCACCAGAGGTAGAAGGAAAGGGAGGCCTCAATGAGTTGCAACCGCGACAACCTCTTCGACATGAAACTCTAGCTTTGAAAGAAACCAAATCTCACCCCATTTTACTGACTAACCAACATAGCATCCCAACATATCCATCCACTACAGATAGAGATAAAATCCCATTAGTGAAGGGGATGTAACACAATTAGGGCATAAAAACCTGCTTGTCTACATAAAAGTAGTGAAACAATGAAACTAAAATTGGTTTTCCATAACGCCAGAAAAAAAAGGACTTCACACACTTTGTGCATCGTTGGAGCATGAAAACTCAGATTAAATAGAGATCGATTTTTTTATATATATATTATTAATAACTGAATGATGAATTACAGGGTGAGAGGCCCTAGCTTAAATACAACCTTGGGTGCCTCTTGGTGCCCCTTGTCACCATTCCCTCCATTCCCTTTTGGAGGTTTGTATCATTTTCCTCCATCTCCTTTTGGAGGTTTCAAGCTCTCCCCTTGCAACCTTGAGTTCCTCTCCTCATAAAGAACCTTTACCATTTCAGACATTTCAAAGAAATCTTTTATGAAAGTTCTTTCATCATCAAACATCCCTTTAGGACATTCTTCATGTGCCATGACTAGTGAAGCTTGAGGTATGAGTGTTCTTCTTGAAATAATTTGAGATCTTAGTGCCACAAGTTCTCCTTCTCCTCTTTTAAGCTTCAACCTTGTAAGCATCAGAAAACACTTGCAAACAAAATCAAACCTTCAAAATAACCTTGAGCTCTGATACCAAACTGATATGTAATGCAAATTTGAAGTTGATGGAAAAACCTACAAGTAAAATTTATGTATTGTAGGAAATAGATCACTTTGTAAAACACATAAAATAATGGATTTTAAACTTAGTTAACAGAATAAATAAAGACAAAATACCATATCAGAAACACATAACAACAAAAATAATAAAGGAGTTCACCCCTCTCCTGGGCTACATCTCCTGGTCCAACTTCCAATGTTGGGCCTCTTTCATTAAGTGTTTAAATTTATGTTTACATGGATTTACATTGATTAGAATGTAATATTATGTCTCCAATGGCTCAAAAATAGTAAAAAAACCCCTAGTTGGGCTTTTGTTGGGCTCAATTTGGCAAAAAAATGAAGAAGGTATGCTCTCTCAAAGTTTTCCCTATTAACTAATCTACAAACTGCACTGGATTGCTATACATCCTAAGAATCCACCTTTTCTGGGCTCACTAAGCGACAATCTCACCCGACGCCAGCAAGATTCATGCCAAATTGGGTGCATTTTGTCGCTTGGTTTAATTTCCCAATAAGGCTTAAGGCGGAAAAGTTGGGCCACATGAGGGCTATGTGCCTGAGGGTTGGGGCTAACCACCTGCCCCCGTCGGCATAGCCTCCTGGCTCTTTGGCGGTTGGTTTTGTGGAGCCCATAAAACCAGGGGTCGTTCCTTATTTTCTTCACCCAAACTCCAAATTTTGCGCTAAGACCTCTGTTGTGTGGCGTGTGGTTACATGTGGTAAGGTGACCGTGGGCTGGTACCATTCTTCTGCCCCCTCAACTGTTCTGCGCTCCGGGCATTAGCATGTGGTCCGATTCAATGCGCCACGACCATGGGTTGGTCCCAATCCCTCTGCCACCCATCGATTGGCATTGTGATATGTATTTCCATGGGCCTGTGGTCATAACTGCAGGTGCTGGGACCTTGGGCCAAGGCTAGGCTCGAGCCCTCATCTCCCCTACCTCCGGTCCCGTGGGCGTGGAGTGACCGGGGGCCAGGGATTACCCCTGACTATGTCCCTTAAACGCAATACACATAAACTTTAAATACGATTTCGGGACTATAGTAGTTAAGAACCACCATGTGCCCTAGCGGTAAGGCATTGCAAAGTTGTTCCACCGGTCTTGTGTTCAACTCACTCGGAGGCCTATTTAGCCATAACATAATTTTAGTGAACTTTGTGGTGCCACGTGGCAGCCATGACTGTGCCACATGGCATCCCACCATTGGTCCAACTCATAACCTCATTCAACCAATCAAATGTGCAGTAAATTTGATCCAATACGCAGAGGCCAAGTAGAAGCCTGCCATTGGCCCAAATTTTATAGTTAGCCTGCCTAGTCAGCAGTCCTGCATCCAACCTGCAATTTTTTTCCATGTTTGGGAAAACAATTACAACGCGATTTCGGGAGAATACGATGCCGGTTTTGAGTGATTCAAGTTGTGTTGGATCAAGTTATCGAGGTCTATTCTCTAGTATAGGTTTCAAGAAATTTTGAACACTTTTAATTTTGAGCACTTTACTAATCCCCTAGATCATAAGTTGCACGTGAGGCATAAGTTGAAGGAAAATAGAGGCCTCATGATAAAAAGGCTTCTAAGCATCAGTTCACAGATTTTTTCAGTTCACTTATGGCTCTCTCTTCTATTCTCTCATACTCTTATACACTTAGAGTACTCTTAGAGAATTCTTGGAGCACATTGGATTTGGAGAAAGAAGGCAAAGGAAAGAAGGAAGGTGCAAGGGAATATCGGGATCAACAACTACAACTAGATTAATTTGCAGGTATCGATTTGCATGTATGGTTTCCTTGCTAGTTTTGGCATGCATGGTACATGTATGTATTTTCTTGGTTATGAATGTTAGAAAATTATATATTACAGAGCAATGGAACACATAAAATATTGCAGAAATATAAACACAGAAAACACATAAAACAAGAGAGACACAGATATACATTGTTCACCCAGTTTGGGCTACGTCCACAGAGAAACAGCCAATCCTTCTTTATTATATTATCCAGCAAACTGAAGAGATACAACCTACAACAGATCCGCTGTAACACCCTCTTCGCTCTCAATCTCCTCTCTCTTCCTCGCTCAGAATACATATATGCATAGACACAATACAATTCCCTCATATATAGTGAGGGGTTTCCTTCTAGGGCAAAAAACCCTAAATTAAACATAACTTCTACCGTCAAATCATCCGCCTAATGAACGGACCAGATTGACTAGAAATTACTAGACTTTTACAAGGCAATTTTACATCTATTTTTAGCTTCGGGGGACCGCACCCCCTACATGGAGGGGTGTACAGTCTTCCTGGGGTATACATCCAACTGAGACATTTGAATACAGAAGATAATCAAGCTCCACACCCAATAATCTCCCACTTGGAGACTGATTATAGCAACTCCATCGTTGCTTCATTTGCTAGACAATGACTCCACTTTGGACCTGGCTGTTTCTCACCTTCTTCCTCATACTTGAAGACCAATTGAAACTGAGAAGATTCTCAGTTTCTCCCTGGTTACAACTTTTGTTAGCATATCTGCAGGATTCTGGCTAGTGTGTATCTTTTCCAGCTTCAATTGTCCATCTTCCAATGCTGACTGTATGAAATGGTACTTGAGTTGTATATGTTTAGTCTTGGAATGAAATGCAAAGTTCTTTGCAAGATGTATGGCACTCTGGCTATCACTGTATAACCTACCCAACTCCTGCTTCTTACCCAATTCATCCAGAAACCTTTGTAACCAAATCATTTCTTTACTAGCCTCTGTAGCAGCAACATACTCTGCTTCTGTTGTTGAAAGTGCAACAACACTTTGGATTTTTGAAACCCAACTGACAGTTGTTCCACCTACAATAAATACATATCTTGTAGTGCTCCTCCTGTTATCTCTATCACCTACCATATCTGCATCAACATATCCCTGTAGAGCAATGTTTGAACCACCAAAGCATAATGCTTGATTTGTGGTACCTCTCAAATACCTGAGAATCCACTTCACTACCATCCAATGTTCTTTTCCTGGATTGTTCATGTACCTGCTTACAACTCCCACTGCATGTGCAATATCAGGCCTTGTGCAGACCATTACATACATTAAGCTTCCAACTGTTGATGCATATGGAACTTTAGACATATGAGCCATTTCTTCCTGAGTCTTGGGACACGCCTCCTTACTTAATTTGAAATGGCTAGCCAAAGGTATACTAACTGGTTTTGCATTCTGCATATTAAACCTTTTCAACACCTTTTCTATGTACTCACTTTGAGACAATGTTAATTTGCGATTCTTCCTGTCTCTAGTTATTCTCATACCAAGGATTTGTTTTGCAGCACCCAAATCCTTCATTGCAAATGTGTTTGCCAATTTCTTTTGAGCACATTTATTTCCTGCATGTTAGAACCTGCAACAAGCATATCATCTACATACAATAACAATATAATATAGCTGCCATCATTTTTCCTTTTGAGATAATCACAATGATCGGAGTGACATCTAGTATAACCTTGTTTAGACATAAACCTGTCAAATTTTAGATACCACTGCCTTGGAGCCTGTTTTAAGCCATACAAGCCCTTCTTCGACCTGCACACTAGTTTCTCCTTCCCTTTTACCTCATATCCTTGTGGCTGCTGCATATATATCTCTTCCTCCAAATCCCCATGGAGAAAGGTTGTCTTTACATCTAACTGCTCAAGATGCAAATCTTCAACTGCTACTAGACTTAAAATAGTTCTGATTGAAGTCAATTTAACAACAGGAGAAAATATTTCATCAAAATCAATACCTTGCTTCTGTGCAAACCCCTTCACCACAAGTCTAGCTTTGTACCTCCGTTTTCCTCCATCTTCTTCCTTCAACCTGTAAACCCATTTATTCTGCAATGTTGTTTTACCTGTAGGCAACTTGACTAAGTCCCAAGTCTGGTTATGTGCTAAGGAGTCCATCTCTTCTTTCATGGCTTGCTCCCACTTCTTCTTGGTTTCTACTTGCATTGCTTTTTCATAACATTTTGGTTCACCGGAATCAGTCAACAATACATAATATAATGAAGGAGAGTATCGTTCAGGGGGTCTACTTATCCTGGTAGATCTTCTAACACCACTTTCAGGTGTTTGAAGTGCTTGTTGCCGTTGTGGTTGTTGTTCTGGTTGTTGATCATTATGATTTTCAGGCACCATCACTTTTCCTGTGATATCATCAAGCACTATGTATTCTCTGTTTTCTTTTTCCTGTTTCTTTTCCTACAACTGATTCTTATACAAGACCTTTTCATTAAATATTACGTCTCTGCTCCTAGTGATTTTGTGATTTTCATAATCATATAAGCGATAACCAAAATCATTAACACCATATCCAATAAAGGTACATTTCTTTGATTTTGCCTCAAGCTTTGTTCTATTTTCTTTGTTAATGTGGACAAAGGCTTCACAACCAAAAGTCTTTAAAAATGAGTAGTTTACCTTTTTCCCTGTCCATGCCTCCTCTGGAATACCACCATCCAAGGAACTTGAAGGCCCTCTGTTTATTAGATAAACAACAGTATCTACAGCATCTGCCCAAAATTGTAAAGGCAATCTTGCATGCAATCTCATGCACCTTGCATGCTCCATGATTGTCCTATCCATCCTTTCTGACACACCTTTTTCTTGTGGTGTTCCTAGAATTGTCTTCTCTCTATGAATTCCATTCTCTGAACAGTACATATCAAACTCATTGCTGCAATATTCACCTCCATTATCTGATCTGAGACACTTCAACCTTTTCCCTGTCTCATTTTCAACCAAATCTTTCCATTTCTTGAAAGTATCAAATACATCAGATTTATTTCGAATACAATAAATCGAGGGTTTTCTGGTTGCATCATCAATAAAAGTAACACAATAATGAGAGCCACCAAGAGATAATACCTTAGCAGGTCCCCATACATTAGTATGCACAAGCTCTAATTTTTCGCTCTTCTTTTCTTTCCCAACTCTAAGGAATCTGACTCTCTTATGTTTTCCATAAACACAATTCTCACGGAATTTTAAATCAACATGCTTCAAACCTGGCAACAAATTTCTTGAGTGAAGAATCTGCATCCCCTTCTCACTCATGTGCCCAAGTCTATGATGCCACAATGTCGTATATTCTCCTGTAGAGGTTAAAGCACTAACAGAATTAGAAATACCATTGCATAAATACAATGTACCAACCTTTTCTCCTTTCTCTATTACCAGGGATCCTTTAGTGACCTTCCAGGTTTTATCTGTGAAAGTAGTTATGCAACCTTCACCTCCCAACTGCCCTGTTGAAATCAGATTTTTCTTCAAATCTGGAACATGCCTTACCTTCTCCAATAGCCATTGATTTCTATTTTGTTGTTTTATGAAAATTGTACCCATTCCAACGATTTTACAGGGTTTATCATCACCCAATCAAACTTGTCCAAAACATCCTTGAACATAATCATGAAAATTTTTCCTATCAGGTGTGGAATGGAATGAGGCCCCTGAATATATCACCCAGGCATCAATAATATTTTCTAATGAAGGAATCAAAGCATCTTGCAATACATCACTTGTTACATTGGCTTCATGATTAGTTTCTTGCTACGCATCTCCTTCTTTTCTCTTCCGAGACTTGCAGTCTTTCTTCAGGTATCCTTTCTCCCCGCATTTCCAACACACTATCCCCGATCTGGACTTGGATCTGTCTTTTCTTGACTTATTGCGATATCCTGGGCTCTTTCCTCTTTCCATTTTTCTTCCCCTAGTCTCTGCAGTCAAAGCATTACCTGATGTCTCACTGGAGCTTTTCCGTCACATTTCCTCGCTAAGGATTGCACCAACAACATCATCAAACTTTAAAGTACTAGATCCAAAGACAGAGTTACTAATGGCCATAACTAAACCATTCCAACTTTCTGGCAATGAGCACAGAAATAACAGAGCCCTAACATCATCATCAAAAGTTACCCCTACAGAACTTAACTGACTTGTAACTGTATTAAAATCATTTAAATTATCTGCAACAAATCCACCTTCTGACATCTTCATGTTAAATAAACTCTTCATAAGAAATACCTTATTTGAGGCCGAGGGTTTTCATATAGTTTGGCCAATGCCAACATTAAACCCTGTGTTGTCGTTTCCTTTGAAATATTAAACGCTACCAACATCGCTAGGCACAGCCGTATTGTTCCAAGTGCCTTTATGTTGAGAATATCCCATTCTGTGTCTGTCATACTCATCGGCTTCTTTGTCTTTCTGCTCAATGGTAGGTACAGATCTCTCTGATACATATAATCTTTCGTCTGCATCTTCCATAGCTGGTAGTTTTGGCTGTTGAATTTTTCGACCCTAAACCTACCATCTTCCTCCATTGCTCCCACTCGAACCAAGAACCCTTCTCTCCTACGAGTTTATCAGCCAAATAGAACTTCGGCTCTGATACCAGTTGTTAGAAAATTATATATTACAGATCAATGGAACACATAAAATATTGCAGAAATATAAACACAGAAAACACATAAAACAAGAGAGACACAGATATACGTGGTTCACCCAGTTTGGGCTACGTCCACGAATAAACAGCTAGTCCTTCTTTATTATATTAACTAGCAAACTGAAGAGATACAACCTACAGCAGATCCGCTGTAACACCCTCTTCGCTCTCAATCTCCCTTCTCTTCCTCACTTAGAATATAGATATGCATAGACGCAATACAATTCCCTCATATATAGTGAGGGGTTGCCTTCTAGGGAAAAAAACCCTAATTTAAACATAACTTCTACCATCAGATCATCCGCCTAATCAACGGCCCAGATTGACTAGAAATTACTAGACTTTTACAAGGCAATTTTACATCTATTTTTAGCTTCAGGGACACTGCCCCCGAACCCCTCCGGGGGACCGCTGGCCCCCAAAACCCCGCTTGGGGGACAAGTCCCTCCCGCACCCCCCTGCGTGGAGGGGTGTACAGTCTTTCTGGGGTATACATCCGGCTGAGACATTTGAATAAAGAAGATAATCAGGCTCCACACCCAACAATGAATTGTCATTGGCGTGGAGGATTACCTAGATTGGCAGTTGTTTTGCCTAACCTTGCCATTTTCGGATAGCCATGGTGTTGTGGGTTTCCCACTTGATTGTTTTTATTGGTGCTCATGGTACTTATGGTTGTGGGTTGAGTTATTAGTTCCTCGAGCCTTGGTTGGACCAATGCTCTCGAAGCCCTAAAACAACTTGGGTTGAGCTATTAGTCTTAGAAGCCTTAGTTGGAAAAACACTCTAGAGCTCTCGGTGGGTTGAGTTACTAGTCCTGGAGCCTTGGTTGGACAAATGCTCTAGAGCACTGTGAAAATTGTGGATTGAGTTACTAGTACTGGAGTCGGTTTGGAACAAATGCTCTGGAGCCCTAGACAGCTTGGGTAGAGACTGATCTAGTGATGGTTAGAGATGTCTAACTATGAGGTAGAATCACTGGTTGAGGGTTGAGGTGGTTTGACCTTAGAAGCCCTGGTTTGGTTTTTCTTGGTTTATCTCATGAGATCCCACATTCGTGCTTGGAATATGACACGAGGGTCATTGGCCGAAAGAAAGATTTGGTTTAGCCCAATCTATGGTCGGGTGGTACGTGGAAGTCCTTCACTTGGTTGGTACTTTGCATATGTTAATACTTCCTTTTTTATTGATGATCAATGAACATGATTGTTGATTTACTATTGTTTACATGACTGGTTTTTCATGGTTTTATTGTTAGTTAAGTATATGCTACATGCATGGTGTATTTATTATTATACAATGTGCTCTTAATCTAGATCTAATTCATGGTTTGATATGCTCTTAGTTATTTTATATGGATGCATGAGCTAATATGTGTTTGTTGCAACAAGCATGAGAGGGCAACAAGCCTTCTTGATGAACATATGATTAAACCAATGTAAACAGTGACCAAACTATGCATCCATGGCCTACAGGTACTATGTACGCAAGGTGTTTGTAAAAATAAAAAGCATGTGCTAGCAAACTAGACCCCATTTTTGTAACTGCACCATGGAAGTTGGGTCATGCATAGTAACTTTCAACTCATATATACCTTGGTAAGTATGTTAAAGTGGGTAAATGTGGGGTTCGACAGTTACAATTTCAACCCTTTTAATAGATATTATGTTATTCTCTAAAGCAATGACGTCACCCTCGTCTCCATTCTGATAGCTATTGTCCCTAACCACCAGAGGTAGAAGGAAAGGGAGGCCTCAATGAGTTGCAACTTCGACAACCTCTTCGACATGAAACTCTAGCTTTGAAAGAAACCAAATCTCACCCCATTTTACTGACTAACCAACATAGCATCCCAACATAACCATCCACTACAGATAGAGATAAAATCCCATCAGCGGAGGGGATGTAACACAATTAGGGCATAAAAGCCTACTTGTCTACATAAAAGTAGTGAAACAATGAAACTAAAATTGGTTTTCCATAACGCCAGAAAAAAAGGACTTCACACACTTTGTGCATCGTTGGAGCATGAAAACTCAGATTAAATAGAAATCGATTTATATATATATATATATATATATATATTATTAATAACTGAATGATGAATTACAGGGTGAGAGGCCCTTGCTTAAATACAACCTTGGGTGCCTCTTGGTGCCCTTTGCCTATTAAACTAATAATTACAACTAACTATTTTTTATATAACATTGCCTTCCTCCCAAAAAATGCTTTTTCCTCAAAGCATATGTAACGACGGATGTTGTTGACGAAATTCTTCAGTCTCCTAAGAAGCTTCTTCTTCTAATAATTCCTTCTACTTGATCAGGTATTCCTTGATTATACGATATCGAAGCTTATTTTCCCTTGTGGATATGATACCTTTTGCCTCTAAAATGACCCTTCCTTCATCATCTAAGGATGGAAGCGTTGTTTGTGCTAATTGATGGTCACCAAGTGCCCTTTTAAGGCAGGATACATGGAAGACATTGTGGACACAACTTTTATCTGGAAGGCTTAAAATATATGCAACCTGGCTGATATTTTTTTTGATCTAGTATGGTCCATAGAACTTTGGTGCCGATCTATTTTTTCCTTTTTGTTTCAAGGAAAATTACGTGTATGGTTGGAGCTTGACAAATACCCATTCTCCAACTTCAAATTCTCTCTGGGTTCTGTTTCGGTCAGCTTGCTGCTTCATACAGTTTCTTCCATTATTTAAATTTTCTTTTAGAGTTTGAATGACCTTTTGGGTTTCTTCTAGTTGGTTTTTAATAGTTGGTAGTTTTTTCTGGATGATAGCCAGGTCCTTCCATTTTGGAGGTTCGTTCCCATACAAAGCTTGAAATGGAGTCATTTTTGTTGACGTGTGGTAAGTAGAATTGTACCACCATTCAGCGAAATGTAACCACTGAACCCACTTATTTTTCTTGTCTGTGGCATAACAATGTGGGTAAGCTTCTTTTGACGGTGCTCGACCGGCCAACATGTCAGGGGATCTCCCCGATAAGAAGTCCCAACTAGACCTCAGACTGTTTGGAGTAGGAGTCCCAGCAGTAGGTAGTACGGTATCGCCTTGACTGTGGTTGCGCACGGAGGTAAGGAAGATGTCCCTGTTGGAAGCAAGGGTGTGACCTTGCAGTAAGTCAAGGAAGGTGCATGAAAGGCTCTAACACATGGAAGGGGAGAGGAGTGTGCCCCTTAGAAGCCCATGATAACACACAACTTGAAAGGGAACACACGAGTTGAAAGACATCATGAGATGGAAAGCAGGATAGCCGATAATCCAAAGGAATGATTTATACGAACAACACTCTTCGATAAGATTCATACAAACACATACAGAATAGTCCATACATACATGCGTAATTTACAACTACAAACATCGTTAGAGTAACCAGGATAATCGGACTACAATAACAATATATACATGAAACGTGTTGGCTCTGTTATATTGAAAGAGTGAAATATCCAATCATACATACAACCATGGAAGCCACTAGCCCCAATAGTGGAACGTTACAGTCATTGTCACATGCTCCTTAAAAGAGATGTACTCGCTCTACACTGTGGAGAAGCCAAGGCTTATTACAGTACGCTCCAAGCTTTCTCTAAGTTATACCTATCAGAAGCTTGGCTCCCAAAAGCCTCTACAATGAGTTATGAGGTTCTATATATAGCAAAGGGTGGGGTGACCCTTGACATTCCCCTTTATGACTCTTCAAATACCCTTATGACTCTTCAACTTACACATGATTGTTTACATTGTACTATTGACACATGGTCTTTCACTTTACAACATGTTTGCAATACAATATGCACATGTACCCATGTGAGACAAAATGGGCTTGAGTAAGCCATGCAAGACATCACTGAGACTCGGAAAATTGTCGAAATACTAACTCATCGACATCCTCTTAGTGATCAATGGTGGCGAACTGATGCCAGGCTTGGTAGTCTGTTATGGTGTCTGTGTACTCCATGGTGACATCCTTCTGAAAGCGAACTCTTGCTTCTGTTGCATTCGGGTACACTGATTAGGCACCTCTATCCAACTCATCATATAGCATGTGCATCATGGTCTTTAGTGCAGCTGGACTAGCGACATACTAGTGCATAGTGTCTGCGCTCATCTACAAATATGCGCTAGTGGCTATGCGCATCAACTACTTGAAGTACATGTCCAGATCCAGTCGAACTTGTTTCTTTCATTTCGCCTCGATGAGTGTGCCAATGGATGGGATCGCACATGTATGCACAATGACATCCATGCTCCTGAACACTCGTGCATGTGAAGCCTGTAAGATAGTGATGAGATCTGGGAGTTCCTCATAGTTCTAGATCTGACTCTGGATGTGTGCCTTCAACTCCACTGCCTTTAGCTTCATCATCTTTGGCAAATACAACAGGGCTCCCTTGTACCTTATTGTCCATATATGCATGTGATCGACAACAATGTGTATGTTTGTCAAGATGCATTCTCTCCTAGCACAACACTGATTCCAACCATTAAGATGGACAACTGACTTATGCACAGTGATGAACCTGAAGTACAGCTTCTGCATCATTCTCTCGAGAGACGATACTCCATCAAGTATTTCTTTATTCAACTCTATTTTGGCAGATTTTGTAGCTTTCTCTTCTCCCTGCTTAACCACTTGCAACTCCTTAGCCATGCACTCGTTGCCTACTGTTTAGTCAATTTAGTGTTCCTAAATTGATGTCATTAATTGTCAACCCGGGGCTCGTAAGCTGATGAAGTGAAGGTGTACTATATGTACTTAAGCAACCTCTTAGAGCTTTTTGTCGTTTGGGGTGTTGTTTGTGGTTAATTTATCTTCCTAAGATGGAATGGAGTTTTTATAAACAGATGAGTGAGTGTGTGTGTAAGATGATTTCTAACTACTTGCTTGAAAAGGAAAAGCTTGAAAGAAATAAATAACTTGAAATGAACTGAAAGCAAAGAACCACTTTCTAATGGCACTAGACACCATTCATGCTGCTGCAAATAAAAGGTAAGAAAATCACTTTAAAAACCAATGATAATGTTTATCTCTTCCTAACTCTCTGCTTCCAACACATAGTACTGTGTAAAACACGATTAGGAAGTAGCTAAAGATGAGTTTTAAAAGTGATCAAAAATGAGAAAAATCTACTTTAAAGACTAGTTATAATGTTCAGCTCTTCCTAACTCTCTGCTTCTAACATATGGTACTATGTAAAGCACGATTAGAAAGTAGTTAAAGATTAGTCTAAAAAGTACTCAAAGCCAGCTGAAATTTATTAGTATTCTGATCTCTAAAAGATGAACAATTTGTGATAAAGAGACCATCAATATGTTAGCAGACAACTTTGAGAAACTAAACTAGAAATCAGCTATGAAAATAAAGTAAAGGCAGCAACTTTGAATCTGTCAACTGAAAATGCCATCAGATATAAAGCAAATACATAAAGACAAAAACAATCCCGGGTAAAAAAAACCTGCAGAGAGACAAATATGATCAGTCAAAATGAATGCTGCAAATGAAATGACAATGAAAGTAAATCAAGCTGTACATGTTTCAAAGAAAAGGAAATGCTGAATGGAAAATAAGGAAATAGCAAGAATATGAACATAAAATACTATACAAGGGCAGTCATGAACAGGGGCCCTCCATTCATACAACCCAAAGAAGACTCAAGGATTTGAAAACGTCAGAACAGCACTGCCTTCTATTACTCCATATGCAGAAAATTACAGTCAAGAGTGCTAGAACAGCACTATCAAAACAGAGTCTTGAGATGCACTAAAATTATAACGAGTTCATAAAACACAGCAACTAAAAAGTAACATTAAGCGTACACAGACGCAAGTTTTTATAGGCATCTAAACGATTGCCTAATGCGTAAAGCTAGAAACTGAAAATTAACTAATCTGTCATGCGTAATAAAGGTTCAGCAACACGTCATAAGCCTCGTGGATGAGCTGGAGGTTCTGGTCGTTATGGGAATTGAATCCAGAGTTGGATTATGTTTCCCACAACCTGCGTAGCACGGACAAATCACCAGTTGCATTGACGTAACCCAACAGCTTACGCAACACCGTTAAGCTGCCTTTGTTGACCGTGGATTGACCCTCGTTGACCGGAGGTGTAGATGATGTGGCTAATCGAACCAATAGCACAGGAACCTTGAGCACCTTTATTCCCACGTGCCCATGTGGCTCATTTTGCAAAATGACACGTGGAACCTTGAGATTAACAAAAAGGCTGCGGAATCACCAGATGGCTGCGGAATCGCTGAATGGCTACGGAATTGCCAGACAGCTGCGGAATCTCTGTAAATATGTCAAAATCTAAACAAAACAGTCATGCATTAGCAAAGTTCACTTGATCATGCTTAAAGACATCTAATGTAATGATCTGGGTAGGTTTACAAGGAAAATGAGGCAAAAGAGAGAGATAAGTGAGGAAAAACTGTAGGTAATAATGGATGATTAGGTGCAAGTTAGAGGCTCTACATACCCCCACTACGAGGGCATTACATGTCCTCATGCAATCAAAAACACTGTTTAATCCACCTGCTGAGATGCCTCTGCTAAGACATCTAGTCTTCTCTTCTTCCTCTGTGTGGCCACATTGACTCTTGGTCTTTTCATCAAACATCTGAATTTTAAATTGATCAAAGCTCTGTTTAACTTCCTGCATCTCTTCTTGAGCTTTTTGTTTTCCTTTTGCCAAAGGCCCATATGAAGCATGGTGTTATCTTGGACCATCTTGTCCACATTGCTTTGTTCCTTCAGTCTTTCATTTTCTTGTTTGATGTGGCGATTTAGTACTTCAAGCTCAAAAATTTCCTGTTTGAGTGAGTGAACTTGCTGCTCCAAAGGTTGAACAGTGCTTGGGCCAGCAGCTGCTTGTTCCAACGTCTCCAGGTAATTATAAACTTTCTGCTGATCTGGGTCAACCTCTGGTGACTTCTTTGGACTAGGCTCATACTCAAATTCGGATCCATGTTCATATTCAGGTTCATGCTCAAAAGGACTTTCCTCACGTGGAGGACTAGTCTCAACATACTCAGCGTGTGGAGGGCTTTTCTCAAAGTCAAGTCTTGTAGCAACCTTTTCAGGTGTGCTCAAGTCAATGATGAGTGACTTTTTACCCTTTGTGGCCCCCACTTTATCTTGTATCCTTCTGCTCCTTCTCACGGTGGTGATGCTCTGTTTTTCTTTTTGTGCCTTTTGCTTTTGTTTTTCCACCTTCTTGGAAAGGGCAGTCTCATGGAGTTTGGCCATTCTTTGTGCTAAGGGCTGAGTGTCTTCTTCGCTGGAATTTTCAGGAGTAAGGTAAGTTTCTTGGACTACAGCTTTGCCTTTATCTTTCTTTTGTTTCTTCCTACTCTCTTTTCTCTTTTGAGCAACTTCTTGGGCAAGTTCTGAAAGGGTTTCTGTGATGATTCTTTGGGCTGTTTGATCAATGTCCACAGCAGGCTCAGGGTCAATTTCATGTTCAGAATGATGTACATCAGTTTCTTCTTCAATCTGTTCTTGGACAGTTTCCTCTTGGACAACAGTTTCAGGGGTAGCCTCTTCTCTTTTTCTTCTACTCTTTCTAGGCACAGAGGTTTCTCCTGCTTCTTCAAAATGGTTTCTCACAAGAAATCTCTCCCAGGTATCTCTTTTTGCTTTCAACTGTTCCTCAACTAGCATCTTAACAAGACCATGATGATACAGATGTGGTTCAATGTTTCTTGGGTTCCTTTGGACAATTGAACACATTTTTCTAATACTTGAGAGTAGAAAATATGGAAGGTTAATATCATCTCCTAAGAAATGCATCATGACTTTGGCATGGTAAACATATAAAACTCCAAACCTTCCCTCACAAGTAAAGAATTTTTGCACTAATAAAAGTAAAGTTGTCCATTCTTCCTTGACATAAGTAACAGGAATCCCTTTTGTAAAAATGCTGGTATCCATACCTGGATTCTTTAAGATTTTCTTCCACTGTTGGTCTTGTACTGATCTGTTTTTAAACCATCTTTCTCCAGTTTGAGGGAGTGAAGTGGCCTGTGCTATACTGCTCTCAGTGACTGTAAACTTTAGGTCCCCTATCTCCACTTGATTGTCTTTGTCTCTAAAGGAACGTGCAAAGGCCTTCGTAACCTCTTTGTGGTAACCTATGAATTTCTGGATGCATTGGAGCCAGTTTGCTTTCTGCAAAGCCTCTTTAACTTGAGGATATCCCTCCAGAAATTTTGAACCCTCTGGTTCTACTCTTAAGAGTTTACCCATTGGCTCTACGACTCTGTTCTAAAACTTTTGGAAAAAAGGTTACACGGCTTCAACAGTGGCCTTAACACAGTAAATTTACGGCTCTAATGTAACAGCCGTAACATACTTTCACTGATAATCAGAATTAGCAGAGAGGAAGAAGTAAAACAGAGTATGGCTAAGGTAGCAGCGTAGTGAGCACAGC
The DNA here is from genome assembly GCA_031772625.1 of Pinus tabuliformis. Taxonomy (NCBI): domain Eukaryota; kingdom Viridiplantae; phylum Streptophyta; class Pinopsida; order Pinales; family Pinaceae; genus Pinus; species Pinus tabuliformis. The sequence continues at coordinate 1,144,779,383 of CM062813.1, read as the reverse complement.
GGAATAAGGGAATTGTGGAAATGAAACAGCGTGAATGGAATGATACGAGCGTAGGAGGGTTATGAAATGATGGGTAGAAACGGTTAGGTCCTTAGGCTTCGGTCATAAGTTTACACTTGGCTGCGGGATTATGACGTAGAGAGACGTAGTACAGTAGTCTACGTCACTTAGGTACGAAAACCTTAATGGAGGAGCAGCCGCAGTTGAGTTTCAAAATCGTGATGAACAGGACCGATAAGTGTGGGGGATACGTGGATTTTTGGTCGCATGATGGGAAAGACTGGTAATCATTACATTAAATGGCAAGAAACATAACCCGGAAACTTTGCAAAATGAGATAACCGTAAGTTTAGGATTCAGATCATACCTCATATCCGCGCTTGGATTGCCTTTGATCATTTGCCACTAACCCTTCATTGTTTTATTGTTGTTGCATGACTCTTTTCCACTTATTGTTGATGACTTCTGAACTGTAAATTTCTTTTCAAACAGACTGTGTTTCTTTTATGCAGGTGCAGAGAGCTGCGGAATGGCTGAATGGCTGCAGAATTGCCAGACAGCTGCGGAAACTGCAGTGGCACCCTCCGGCTGCACAAAACAACTTTAGTTATCTAAAAAATAACTTTATTGATGGAATGAAATGTAATGAATGGATGGATGGATGGAAAGAAATGAGGTGGAGTGAGAGTGATTAAATGAATGAGATGGTGAATGAAGTGAATGGAATGGCGAAATGAGATGGAAGAGAGAGAGATTTTTTTTTGGAAAACATGAGGTGTCAGGTGACCCTGATTTTCACCTCAGGTTTTCTGCATAAGACTGCCAATCAGAGATTGGTTTTCAGGCTTATACATTTATTTTTTCTCTTTTTTTCTTTTTTTTTTTCTTCTTTTTTTCTTCTTTTTTCTTCTTCTTCTTTTTTTTTTTTTTTTTTTTTTTCAAAAACCAAAGATTAGGCTGATGGAGGAGAAGAATCCTTCTCCACCAATCTGATTGCAGAATCTTCTTTAAACAACTTTACAAACTCTTCTTTTGAGAATGGCTTTTGGTAGATTTTCAAGCGATGGCCATTCACAATAAGAGGAGCATGAAATTCATCAATAGTTTTCACTCGAACTGCTCCATTGCTAAAGACTTCATCAATCTCATATGGCCCAAGCTAATGAGTTTGAAACTTTCCTTTGAAGTCTTTGAACTTTGAATCAAACAATAGAGCCCAATCTCCTTTCTGAAACTTTCTTTCTTTGATATGACGATCATGCCATTTAGATCTTTGGTGCTGAACTAGATCGGTGCTTAGAATTGCATCTTGCCTTATTTCATCTAGCTCATTTAGCTGGTCCATTCTGTGTCTTTGGGCTTCTGAGAGGCTCATTCCCAATTGGACTGCCATCTTGAAGGTCTTGATTTGGAACTCAATGGGGAGCAGGACTTCCTTCCCATAAACAAGTTCATAGGGAGAATGTCCTGTTGTGTTCTTCCATGTAGTTCTATAGGCCCATAAGGCTTCAGGAAGCCTTTCCGCCCAATATCTTCTATGAAGATGAACATTCTTGGTGATAATGCCTTCAAGAACTTTATTGGTAGATTCCACTTGGCCATTTGATTGTGGATGGTATGGAGTAGATGTTCTGTGCTTGATCTTATATTCCTCCATCAGCTCCTCCATCAATTTAGATGTAAACTGGCTGCCCTGATCTGTCACAATTTCCCTTGGGACACCAAAACGAGTGAAAATGTCCTCAAAAAGAAATTGAACAACTGAATTTTCAGTGGCAGAAGACAATGCTTTCGCTTCTACCCACTTAGTAACATAATCAGTACAAACCAGTATATACTTCTTTTGCTTTGATGGTGGATTAATTGGTCCAACGAAATCTAGAGCCCATTTCTCAAAGGGTTCGATGCATACCTGAGGCTGTAGAGGCATTTCATTTGAAGGAGTTGGTTTCCCAACTCTTTGGCAGCTGTCACACCTTCTAACATACTGCTTTGCATCTTTAAAGAGAGAAGGCCAATAATATCCCAGAGAAAGGATTTTATAGGCTGTCCTCTTGTCAGCAAAGTGCCCGCCGCATGGTTCATCATGACATGCCTTAAGGATGTCAGGCATTTCATCTTCCCGAACACACCTTCTGATTATACAATCTGGCCCTGTTTTGAACAATTCATTAGAAATCCAAGAAAAATGTGAACTCTCCTGAATGATTTTCCTTTTCTCATTAGGAAATAAGTGTAGAGGTAGCTTCCCTGTAACTAGATAATTAGCCATATCTGCATACCAAGGAGTCTTGGTAGTCACTGCAAACAAGTATTCATCTGGAAACTTATCTTCTACTGGAGAATCTTCATTAGTGTTTTGGATTCTAGACAAGAAATCAGCTACTGTGTTTTGTTTTCCAGGTCTATCTAACACAGTAATGTTGAATTCTTGTAAAAGTAAAAGCCATCTTGTAACTCTACCATTAGTGACAGGTTTGTTCATCAAATATCTTATGGCAGAGTGATCAGTATGGACAAAGGTTTCATAGCCGGTTATGTAGTGTCTAAACTTATTGATCGCATGTACCACAGCTAAGAATTCTTTTTCTGTAACAGTATAATTTAACTCAGTGGGAGTCAAATTCTTACTTGTGTAATAAATGGCATAAGGGATCAAATCCTTTTGTCCCAAAACAGCTCCTAGAGTTGTATCTGAGGCATCAGTAGAAATGTGGAAAGGGAGTTTCCAATTTGGCCCCCTTAAGATGGGTGCTTCAGATATTCTAGTCTTTAAAGCTTCAAAAGCAGATTGACACTCAGGATCCCATTTGAACTCACAGTCCTTGGTAAGCAATTTGAAAAGAGGGGATGCTATCTTAGTGAAGTTTTCAATAAATCTTCTGTAATACCCAGTGAACCCAAGAAAACTTCTAACATCCTTCTGGCAATTTGGAATAGGTAACTTAGAGATGACTTCAACTTTGGATCTATCAACCTTAATCCCATCTCCTGAAATATGATGTCCTAAAACAATCCCTTCAGTAAACATCATAAAACACTTTTCATGACTTAAAGAAAGATTTGTTTCCTTACATCTTACCAGTACTTTTTCCAAATTTTCCAAAGTTTCTTCAAATGTATTACCATAAACTGTGAAATCGTCCATGTATACCTCTACACAATCATGAATCAGATCTGAAAAGATTCCTAGTACAGCCCTTTGAAATGTAGCGGGTGCATTGCACAATCCAAAAGGGAGTACTCGGTAGGCAAAAGTTCCCCAAGGACAAGTAAATGTGGTTTTGTCTTGATCTTCAGGTGCTACCTAAATTTGATTATATCCACTAAAACCATCCAAGAATGAGAAATACTTTTTACCTGCTAAAGTGTCTAGTACCTGATCAATAAAAGGTAGAGGGAAATGATCCTTTAAGGTTGCCTTGTTCAATTCTCGATAATCAATGCAAACTCTCCATTTACCATTCTTTTTGGGCACTATAACCAAGGGAGAAACCCATTGGCTATCTGAAATGGGGTAAATGAAGTTTACCTTGAGCAATTTCTGGAGTTCTTCTTTCACGATTTCCCTAAGGTTTGGATTCATCCTTCTTTGTGGTTGCCTAATAGGTCTGCTATTTTCTTCAATATAAATGTAATGAATACAAGTCTTAGGATCGATTCCTTTCATGTCAGTGTATTCCCATGCAAAGGCAGTGGAATGTTTTTGCAACAGTTTAGTTAATTCTTCTTGTTGTGGTCTTTCCAAGTTTTTGTTAATGTTCAATGTTTTTCCTGGAAGGATTTCAACTGTAGAACTACCAAACTCTTCCATTGAGAAGAGAGACATCTGTCTAGAGGAGAGATATTCAATGTCTGCATCTAACTGAAACTGTGTAGGGTCATATTCTAAAGGTATTTCAAAATTTTCTAATGTATTTAGAATTTGACTATCTTCACTGATTTCAGAGATGGTTAGAACAGGTTGAATAGTATCCTCATCATCAACCCACTCATCTTCTCCTATTTCTGTTATTGCCTTTGCTGGAGGATACAAGTTGAATTTCTTGGTGGAATTACCATCTGATATATACATGTCCCCAGATCTACAACTTATGAAAGCATCAGCTGTGGCCACCCAAGGTCTTCCTAAAATAAGAGGATGTCCTCCTAGATTGTTCTTGGGAGTTAAAATCATAAAATCAACTGGATATTCCCAAGAATCTAGAGAGACTGGAATGTCTTCCAATACACCATCAGGTTTAATGATTGATCTATCTGCAAGCTGCAGTAAAGTAGGTGTAAAGAGAAGGTTAGGAAGCTTTAACTGATCCATGGTCTGTCTACTCATGATGTTGATCGCGGCTCCTAAGTCAATCAAAGTATTTGGGATTTCAACCCCATTAATATGAGTTTTGACAATAGGGCTACCGGGGTCCACATATTTTTGCATGGTAATCTTACCCATCATAATGTCTGCAATTTTTCCAACTAGATGTATCCTTTTAGTATCTCTGGTTCTCTTTCCTGTTTTCTTCAAACTCAACTCCTTTATTGTCTTCGCTAGAATGGGAATTTCCTTAATGGCTTGTAACAAGGGGATCTTGATACAGACATTCTTCAATTCATCTAGAAAACTATAGTCAGGCACCCATATTTGCTTTTCCACTCCTTTGTCAATTTGTAATCTTTCAGGAAAAGGAGGTGTAGCTAAAGGTGTAGGTTGCTCAACTATGGGAGTTGTGGAGGTTGATTCTTTTTCTTTTTCTTTTTGGATATTTTGGTTTTGAAGTGATACTTCAGAACCTTTATTGACTTTGAGAGATTCTTCCTCAGAAATGCTTGGTTGTTGAACACTTGTGGAAGGTTGATCTAAGATTCTACCTGATCTGAGTTGTACTTCATTGAGAGGAACAACCATATAGGTAGGGAATGGTTGACCTTCCATCATGTAAGCATTTTGAGGGTTCCCATTATTTGGATTTGGTAATGGCTGAGAGGGAAGTGGATTTGATTTCTGCTGGGATTGAAGCGATAATTGAGAATTTTGATTTTGTGGAGGAGGTTGTTGTTGTTGAGGATATGGCAATGATAGTTGTTGACCTTGATTTGGAAGTTGTGGAGCCTGCTGATTCTGAAATGATGGAGGATATTGATAGAATTGAGCAAATCTCCCATAAGGATTTTGCATGCTTTGCATCCTTGCTTGAAAAGCATTTTGAGGTTGAGGCCAAGGTTGTTGCCAAGGATTCCAATTTGGTTGGGATTGAGAATTCATAGAGTTGTTAAACCCTTGATTCTGTTGTCCTTGCCAAGGTCTCCTTGCAATAAAACAGAGAGATTCAAGTGTATCTGGATCCTCTTGAAAGACTGCTTTGAGGCCAGGAATTGAAGGACAATCCTTGGTCTCATGAGTTTCTGAGCAAATTACACATGTTTCTACAACGTGTGCATCTAAGGGACATTCCCTTAAAGCATGTTTCTTTCCACATTTCGGGCAAAAGATAGCCAAAGCCTCAGCTTCTGTTTTTTGTTTATTGTGAATCTTAAGGGTATCAAGTTGTTCACTAAGACTCCCTAAGATGTCAGTTTTAAATTCATCAAGCATATTGCCGATTTCAGCCCTACTTACTGATCCTGTTGCAGATTTATTTGCCCTAAGGAGAGAAGGATCTCTAGGCCCTTTTTGAGTTTTTGATTTGCCCCTTGAGAGATGGATACAGAGTTCTGCTATATCATTGAGTGAAAGTTGAGAAATATCCCCTTTCCCTATCATGTTTAAGATATCTATCCATTCATCCCTAATGGCTTTTAATAAGAGGGCTTTTAAGGTCTCTTCATCCAAGGTACTCATTTTTGCTCTTTTCAAGTTATATTGAAATCTTTCAAGTAAATCTTCTAAGCTCTCATCTTCTCTTTGTATCATTTTAAAAACCTCGTCCTTGTGATTAGTAGGCATACAATAGTCCAAATACCTATCCAAAAATGTCTGTTTCATTTCATCCCAAGACCTAATGGATTGAGTGAGTAACCCCATGAACCATTTCAAGGCTTGATCCTTCAGTGTTGAAGGGAACAATTTGAGTTTCTGAGAGTCATCCAGGTAGTCATAAGTTCGACACACCACTTCAAACTCAAATAAGAATGTTTCAGGGTCCTCAGTCCTTAACCCATGGAAATTTGGGAGGACAGATGGTGATATGTTTTTCATAGTGGCTCGGGAATCCTCATTAACAATGGGAAACCCAAATGAATTATCCCCATCTCTATTTCCTCCTCCAAGGGGACCTCTACCTCCATTATTGTTGTTGTTGTTTCCTCCTCCTCTACCTCTACCTCCACCCCTACCACCTCCTTCTTCTTCTGCCATGATGATTCTCCTAGGGATTTCAAAATCTTCTGGTTCTTCTACAAAAGGTGAATGAGAAGAGATTTCTCCTTCTTCTTCAGATGATTCCACTTCCTCAATTACAATTGGTCTTTCTGTAGGAGAAAGAGAAGAGTCTCTTCCTGGTTCAAATTCCATAGAAGGTGTAGGAGAGTCAACTCTTGGCTCTTGAATTCCAGGAATTCTAGGACTAGGAGTGTCAGTTGGAGATAAGGGAGGTGTCTCTTGTCTATCCCTTGAAGCAGATGGACTTGTAAAAATTGAACTTCGAGCTCTAGCTAAAAACCTTCCTCTAGAATCTCTAGCTCTATGCATGTCATTTTTTATTATTTTCTTCAAGTCAAGTTAATAGTTCCTTTTCTGATCTTCCAGTTCACTCTAGGTGCAAGAAGAGAGCATACTCAAGAAACTACCAAATCAATAACTTTCTCTTTTTTGATCCTCCAGATCACCTTGAAGTGCAAGAGGAGAGCATACTTTGATAGGTTATCAACTTCTTTCCTTGAAATTTTTATGTTTTTTTTTCTAAGAATATGGCTACTTAATTTCACTTCCCCGGCAACGGCGCCAAAATGTTTAGTCAATTTAGTGTTCCTAAATTGATGTCATTAATTGTCAACCCGGGGCTCGTAAGCTGATGAAGTGAAGGTGTACTATATGTACTTAAGCAACCTCTTAGAGCTTTTTGTCGTTTGGGGTGTTGTTTGTGGTTAATTTATCTTCCTAAGATGGAATGGAGTTTTTATAAACAGATGAGTGAGTGTGTGTGTAAGATGATTTCTAACTACTTGCTTGAAAAGGAAAAGCTTGAAAGAAATAAATAACTTGAAATGAACTGAAAGCAAAGAACCACTTTCTAATGGCACTAGACACCATTCATGCTGCTGCAAATAAAAGGTAAGAAAATCACTTTAAAAACCAATGATAATGTTTATCTCTTCCTAACTCTCTGCTTCCAACACATAGTACTGTGTAAAACACGATTAGGAAGTAGCTAAAGATGAGTTTAAAAAGTGATCAAAAATGAGAAAAATCTACTTTAAAGACTAGTTATAATGTTCAGCTCTTCCTAACTCTCTGCTTCTAACATATGGTACTATGTAAAGCACGATTAGAAAGTAGTTAAAGATTAGTCTAAAAAGTACTCAAAGCCAGCTGAAATTTATTAGTATTCTGATCTCTAAAAGATGAACAATTTGTGATAAAGAGACCATCAATATGTTAGCAGACAACTTTGAGAAACTAAACTAGAAATCAGCTATGAAAATAAAGTAAAGGCAGCAACTTTGAATCTGTCAACTGAAAATGCCATCAGATATAAAGCAAATACATAAAGACAAAAACAATCCCGGGTAAAAAAAACCTGCAGAGAAACAAATCTGATCAGTCAAAATGAATGCTGCAAATGAAATGACAATGAAAGTAAATCAAGTTGTACATGTTTCAAAGAAAAGGAAATGCTGAATGGAAAATAAGGAAATAGCAAGAATATGAACATAAAATACTATACAAGGGCAGTCATGAACAGGGGCCCTCCATTCATACAACCCAAAGAAGACTCAAGGATTTGAAAACGTCAGAACAGCACTGCCTTCTATTACTCCATATGCAGAAAATTACAGTCAAGAGTGCTAGAACAGCACTATCAAAACAGAGTCTTGAGATGCAATAAAATTATAACGAGTTCATAAAACACAGCAACTAAAAAGTAACATTAAGCATACACAGACGCAAGTTTTTATAGGCATCTAAACGATTGCCTAATGCGTAAAGCTAGAAACTGAAAATTAACTAATCTGTCATGCGTAATAAAGGTTCAGCAACACGTCATAAGCATCGTGGATGAGCTGGAGGTTCTGGTCGTTATGGGAATTGAATCCAGAGTTGGATTATGTTTCCCACAACCTGCGTAACACGGACAAATCACCAGTTGCATTGACGTGACCCAACAGCTTACGCAACACCGTTAAGCTGCCTTTGTTGACCGTGGCTTGACCCTCGTTGACCAGAGGTGTAGATGATGTGGCTGATCGAACCAATAGCACAGGAACCTTGAGCACCTTTATTCCCACGTGCCCATGTGGCTCATTTTGCAAAATGACACGTGGAACCTTGAGATTAACAAAAAGGCTGCGGAATCACCAGATGGTTGCGGAATTGCTGAATGGCTGCGGAATTGCCAGACAGCTACGGAATCTCTGTAAATATGTCAAAATCTAAACAAAACAGTCACACATTAGCAAAGTTCACTTGATCATGCTTAAAGACATCTAATGTAATGATCTGGGTAGGTTTACAAGTAAAATGAGGCAAAAGAGAGAGATAAGTGAGGAAAAACTGTAGGTAATAATGGATGATTAGGTGCAAGTTAGAGGCTCTACACCTGCTATCAAGGATCTCACACTTGAGCTGGTGGCTTTGGCATATGCCTTTGTAGCATCAGCCAATGCAGTTGGATGTCTACGCATATCAGACACAATCAGTCGTTCTCGAAAATATGCAGGAGATGCATGGACATCCAGAGTGGGCACTCTGCGCGACTCCACAACTCTGTGTTGTGACTCGCCAAAGGATATGTTGTGCACATCTGCTTCTGGATTGTTCTCAAGGATTTCAATGTCTCCTTGGTCACTTGGGACTTGCTCTATTCTCAGATCTAGTGAAGCCAATGGAGTGACCTCTGGGTTCTTGGGCATGAAGTTTGTATCATGATCGTGCTCCAGTTGAACCACATCCGTGTCCATATATTCCAACATCTATTCAATCTCCTAAGAAAAGTCCTGCTCTTGTGACTACTCACCATGTTTACTATCTGTCAGTTGTTCTGATGAATCAATGACCTGTATTGGCACAATTTCGTCAATGTGTGCACATTGAGCTTCCTGTTGTTCATGTTCCTGTTGCGCTTCCTTCTCCTTTACGCGTAGCTCTTGTTCTTCCCTTAGTTGTTGCTTCACCTCCTACAACTTCTTCTCTGCCTCCTCCAGTTTCTGCTTCTTGCTCTCTCTTTGCACAATCCCTCTGTTGTGTTGTTGCTTCTTTTCCTCAATCTCCAAAGCTGCTCTTGCTACCAATCGATCTACCTTGAACTTGAAACTTTTCTCTGCCTCTACGTTGTCGGTAACTTTCCTCTTGCTTTTGTCATACGCAGGTCTGCTACCCTCTGCTGGTGCTGATGTTGCTGCTCTCTAAGATGTTTTTGCCTTGTGCACTGCTAACCATTCTACAGCTACTCCGAATGGTTCATTGAGCCTTGAGGAGTTTTAGCAATATCTCCATGGGTCTTGCTCAGGCCAATGACACGCCTCGTGGATCCAAGGATGATACATTGTCGCACAGTGGTCCTCCATTAAGCGATGCAAGTCATATGGATTGAATGTCGAAGGTGAATCTCTTGAATTCCTTCATCCCGGCCTCAACATGCTTAAGATTCTAGATATCATACAACCCGATCCGCAAAGGAAGAGTGAGCCAAGGTGCCTTATTCTTCCTATGCAATCTTGCTGACAACCCTATCAAGATGTGGTATACAACCTCTTGCATTACCAACTTGTCCATGGCAAACTTTGGTAACACATGTGGAGCCTTCTCTGCACTGTACACTCAGATGAAGGTGCTAAGGGGTGAGGCATACCAATCTACTATGTTTACCAATGCTTCCATCGATGCTTGTGACATGCAAGGCAGATCTTGTTCAAAGATCATCCTATACAACGGGGTGATGAAGTGGTTTGATAGTTGTAGTATAACTCCATGGAAATTTCACTTGAAGAACAACCTACAATAAATATGCACAGAGGTTTCTGAAGGTGTCGATGCCCAACCCAAGCTAGGGAACTACTAACGGGCACAGATTGCATCAATTATGTAAGTGGATATGAATGGCTTTGCTTGTTGACCTTTCATCAGATGATGGGCATTTTTTACTCGCTGCTTCAGCTGGAGAGCCAACATGTCAGACCAATTGAAAGGTCTTCCTTCGTTCGCCAGCTGATCCAACACAATCACCCAACTCTGCAGGAAGGTCTTTGTGCTCTCTTGGCTGTATAAGTGACATGCGAATATGACCAAGAACTGATAAGACTTCCAAAATGTATGTGTCTTGTATACCTGGTTGGGTGTTGTCCTGAACTTGGATGACTCTCTCACCCAAATCTTCAAGATGTCTCTCGAGTTTGCACTGCTGTTAGGACTCGTGAAGAGTGCATCCATTGTGTTCACCGATTGTGGCAAGTGATACATCTCCTGAAATTCCTTTGCCCTGAAGGTAGCAAGTTATGTTCCACTAACACTACTCAACACCATTGTCTCTGGATCAGTATGCGAGACAATCCAATGGATCATGTCTGTGCATGGAAATGTGGGATACCTGCATGCAACCCGGTATAAGCTAGACTTGTGTATGTTGACATAGACTCTACGGTCCTCCAGATTCTCCTCAAAGGTGTCTGAAAATATATCATTGATGTCCTATCATTTGATAGTGTTCTCCTTGTCTATGAACAACTTAGTATCTTCATAGATGGGCAAGCTTATAGACACTTGCTTGACCACATCTCCAATTGCACTCTTAATGGTGTCCTTTGACCCTGCTCTCTTGGAAGCCATTGGACCTATACTATTGAGGGACTGATGAACACTTGGGATACCTGGAGACGGAGTACACTCATGGCAAGCAAACTATCAATTGAAAACCAAAAGCAACTTGAGGACTAACATGCAACACACCTGGGTGACTGACAGGGAAATTTGCACAATTTTCTCTAGGAGGCTGACTGCCAGAACTGCGCAGAGCACAGTCCAGCCTACCAGGGAGTTGACTGACTACTGAAACTGTGCAAAGCACAATCCAACTTGTCTTGATTGCATTTTCAGTCAGCATGACTGAAACTCAGGAAAATTTTCATTGCGCAATTTCAGGGGCCAATTGAGGCACTGCCTCTTAGAATTGCGCAGAGCACACCTTGGGAGGCTAGTGTGAGGCAAACCCTGTGTAATTTATGGGAGCAAGGCAAGGCCTTCCATCCCATAAATGCGCAGTGCAAGCTGGGCAAGGCAAGGTTCGGGCCAAGGTAGCCCAGACTCGTCGATGGGCAACTGAAAACAGTAAGGATCGAATGCATGTGTGAAGCTGGGTGCAGACGTGATTGAATGAACATGAATGCAATCATTAAGTTGAGGATTCAGTAAGAAGGGAAAACAACAAAGTGTGTGAAGCAAGTCATTGCAACGACGACTATCAGTGCAGAAACAGTGTCATGCATGCGATAGCAAGGAAATGCAATGGAAAACTTAAAACAATGCTTCTACAAGCTAACATGCATTAAAATGACAACAAGCGATCAATAAAACCAAGCAAACAACACTGACATAAACCAAAATACAAAAAGTGACAGAAGAGCAACAAAATACATGAAAAATGGACTTACCCAGAAAATGTTACAATAACTGTGTTAAAGGTTCCTATATGCGATGGGAATGCTAAAGCTCCAAGATCAAAGTGAAGAATGAGCTCTGAAGCATCGAATAAATAGTTTTGACAAGATCGAGATTTACAATGCGCATGCCACAAATCTAGGAAATAACGACACTTGGTGGGTGGTTTCTAAAACGGCTTTTGCATGTAAACCCTAGCTGCTAAAAATAGATCCCTAAAATCTAGGGATGCTTTTTTCTTTTTTCTTTTTTCTTTTTTCAGGGAAAAAATTCCATGCATGCAAGGCAATATTGCTCAGTCTTTGAGGGAATTGATCAACCTGTGAACACATGCAACGGACAACAAGTCTTGGGATGACTTTTGCGTAGTTTCTAGGCTAAGTGGCTCTAGCTGCCCCTCAATCTCTGTGCAATTTCTGGACTGAAGCCAAAGTTTCCAACCCGAATTGTGCAAATTATGAGAGCAAGCTCGGTGATGGGTTTCTCTGCACAATTTTGAAGGGGAAAGCAGCCTGCATGCTCTGCGCAATTTTGGAGAGCAATTGGCTACCTGGATACTCTGCGCAATTCTAGAGAGCAAGGTTGCTTTCCCTCTAGTTCTGTGCAATTCTCAAAGTCATCACAAGAATTGGTTGAAATCTAAGTCACGGGAAGTCAGCTTTCGGGTGAAAGGAAAAGAATTTACTGAGCACAAGCTGATAAGCCAAATAAAATCAATTGAAAGCATAAGTACCTAGGAAGTACAAGACATGAGAGGATGGCTGGTAAGGAGGCTCCAAAATGAAGATAAGGCAAAATTTTGGAGGATGGTTGTAGCCACTATAACATTGGTGACACACTGGTAGAAATCTAGCTCTCAGAATGGACCTTGTTTCGTGAAAAGAAAGTCTAACTCCTTCGAAAGTATTGTTCGATTCTTTGATCATTGTGGTTTCCACACTAGCTAGAGTGAAAGATGTAGCACCTGTCATGCTCTTGATCAGTCAGCACACATTCCAAGCTAATTCAACTTAGTTGTTTTGATTGGGGATGACGGGCATATTGGTGTACAAGTAATATAGTTGTTAGAGTTTAAGTTTCATCTCTGGTGTTTCTCCGCTGCTAGCAGGCCTGGACAGTACCCCCGCGGAGTCACGCAGGAACATAAGCATCGCTTCGCTGCCATCGAGCCTGCTTAGTACCGCGACGGAGTTACTTGCATCACCTCTCTGCGCAGAAATCCTTTCTCTTCTTTCGCCTTATTCATTTTTCATTTTTCATTTTTTCAAAAAACTATGCATAGATGCTTATTTATTTCAAAGGCGGAAGAGGGATCCTGACTTATTGAGAGCAGAAGAGGTTGTTCCTTCAGCAATATATGTTATATATACCTCTGACATACTTGTTAAGGTTTTCCCCCTCAAGTTACTCTACTTGACTGAGCTAACAAGGGTTAACCCAAAAACAATCGACTAGATTAGGTGGTACTAGTTAGAGCGCAAGTGTTGTGTTTGCACCAAGATTCACTTCGAACAGAACGTATTTTCCATTGGTGTATCATTGACTAAAGACGACAAGTTCTGCATAAAGAGAGAGGAAAACATATAACTAAGTGTTGGTAGCTGCACAAGTCCTCTTGTATTTTACCATGCTTGTCTTAATAGTTGCACACAATTTCATGCGAAACTAGCCTATGGATGTAAACAAGCAAACAAAACAATAAAGCAAAGAGTAGAAGCAAATGTGAAAGCAAAGCAAGTAAGCAAAGCAAGCAAGCAAGCAAGCAAACGTGCATGTAATAAAACCAGATAAATCAAACACTACTCCTACTCCTAGGCTAACGGTGCATGGATCTGATCACGTGAATTGATATTTCCAATGCAACCACCGATGCATTGGTTGACCCATGTTGGTGAAGGCATGGTTCGCAAAAAGGATAGTCAAGCGAACAAGAAAACATGAAAGATATAACAAGGAAGACCAACACACTCTGAGTTTAAACGCGTCCACAGAAAAGAAAAGAGTGAAAGCGCAATACAAGAATTCTACAAACTTGACATGGTGTTGTGACACATTGCGTACAGATGATAAGCATGCACACACTCTTGACTATGAAATACAAGCAAACGCGAGAAACGGAGACAACTTACACCTCGCGAGTGTGCTTGCTGTGTAAGATTCCTCCAATGCATGAGTGATGGGATCATGTGATTCAAGTGGAGGAAGCGAAGTTTGTGCATTGGATTGCTCTTCAGTGCATACAAAGGAGTGATGAGGAGCCTTGGATGTTTCAATAGTTTCCTGATTGGAAGTGAAACTAACCTCAGGACAGTGAGGGCCTGACATAACCATCAACTCGGGCTGAAGTACCTTAGACAACCTGCGGGGTTTCAGCTTCATCGACAGATAGATCATTATAAACAAGTGGCTTTGAAAGATCAACAGTGATTGAATCAACATTGTGATCGAATACAGGAGTAAAGAGTTCACAACAGCGACGATCAGAAAAATCAATGATTTCATTGGCATCCTCATGATCTGATGAATCATACAGAGGGTAGATGAGAAGCAAGAATGTTCACCCTTTGCATTTCCAAAAAAAAAAAGTAGATGAAAAATGAAGTGGATTTTCAATGAAAGATTTGTCCTCTCCACTGTCAAATGATGGACTAACATCGGGTCTGTTATGCGAATGATCGGAATTAGATGCATCTGGGGATGAATTTACACAAGGAAAATTAGAGATAGCAGAATCACCAAAGATTTCAGGAAAAAGCAGAGGAGGCACGGATAGAATGAGGTTATTCTTCATCGTGGGTTCATGCTGAGACCCCCAGTCATACTCATCGTAAATGACAACGCAAGTTGGTTGTGCATCACCAACTCCATCAATAGCCTAATCCTCTTTCACAACAAGTGTGGAGTTTGGAGTGGAAGAACACAAGACGATACAATCTGGAGGATCAACACAACACAGAGATGGAGGTTGAGGTAAAAAATTCATATGACAACCCATGGGTTTCCCAACCAAATCTGCACACAAATTGAGAATAGTGAGGGTGGGAGGATGTGACAATTGAACAGACTTCTGTGCACACTCTCCTAGATCACTCTGTGGGAGTGGAGCTATTTGATGAGGGGAAGGCAAACAGTCACTTGTGACAGTGACTTTGTCCGCTTGAGATTGTGCAACTCCATCACCAAAGTATGTTGAGCAGGGTTTGAGATTTTTCTTCACTTTTGGACAGAGCGATTTGATACAGACATACTCATACCTGTCCATAAGATAATGGAATTTCATCTAAATTTTTGGAGCTTGAAAAGAGAGTAGACATGAGCGCTACCAAAATTCCATTAAAGATTCATGCAGGGCCTTCCATTGTTGTAACATTTTCTTATCAAGTGCTTCAGGATCAAAATGATGAAAAATATATTTTATTAGATCATTGAACTGTTTGAATGAGTGCACGCAATTAGGAGGCAGCGTGTGGCACCATAGTAATGGGTATTCGCGAAGTGTGTGTGTGAGAAACATACATACCTCTACTTCATTAAAACCTTCCACATTCTCCATGAATGTATGGAAGTCATCTAAGTGCTCAGGCCAAGCCACTTCGCCTTCACCATCATACGTGATTTCTGACAAGTCATCAAAGAACTCCCTCTTGACTTCAAAGGGATGTCCATTGGACAAACATTGTGGAGGGTTAACTATAACAATATCCATGATAGATGTGCAAAGATTCAAAACAGATTGAGAGGACTCAGTGTGTCATCTGGCCCTCCTTCTAGCACCATAAATGTTGACGGTGTTGGGCCCGCCAACATGTCAGGGGATCTCCCTGGTAAGAAGTCCCAATTAGATCTCAAACCGTTTGGAGTAGGAATCCCAGCAGTGGGTAGTATGGTATCACCTTGACTGTGGTTGCGTGCAGAGGTAAGTAAGATGTCCATGTTGGAAGCAAGGGTGTGACCTTGCAGCAAGTCAGGGAAGGTGCATGAAAGGCTCTAACACATGGAAGGGGAGAGGAGTGCACCTCATAGAAGCCCGTGATAGCACGCAACTTGAAAGGGAACAAATGAGCTGAAATACATCACGAGATGGAAAACAGGATATTCGACAATCCAGAGTGATGAGTTATACCAACAACACACTTCAATAAGATTCATACAAACACATATGGAATAGTCCATACATACATGCGTAAATTACAACTACATACATCAGTAGAGTAACTAGGATATTCGAACTACAATAACAATATATGTATGAAACGTGTTGGCTCTATTATATTAAAATAGTGAAAGGTCCAATCATACATACAACCATGGTAGCCAGTAGCCCTAATAGTGGAATGTTACAGTCACTATCGCCTGCTCCCCCAAAGTGATGTACTTGCTCTGCACTATGGAAAAGCCATGGCTCGTTACAATACACTCCAAGCTTTCTCTAAGTTATACCTATCGGAAGCTTGGCTCCCAAAAGCCTATACAATGAGTTATGAGGTTCCATATATAGCAAAGGGTGGGGTGACCCTTGACATTCCCCTTTGTGACTCTTCAACTATCCTCGTGACTCTTCAACTTACACATGACTATTTACATTGTACTATTGACACTTGGTCTTTCACTTTACAACATGTTTACAATACAATCTGCGCATGTACCCATGTGAGACAAAATGGGCTTGGGTAAGCCATGCAAGACATTACTGAGACCCGAACAGCTGTGGGAAGACTAACTTGTCGACATCCTCTTAGTGATCGATGGTGGCGAACTGATGCTAGGCTTGGTTGTTTGTTATGGTGTCCACGTACTCCATGGTGACATCCTTCTGAAAGCGAAATCTTGCCTCTGTTGCATCCGGGTACGCTAATTTGGCACATCTGTCAAACTTGTCATATAGCATGTGCATCATGGTCTTGAGTGCAATTGGACTAGCGACATACTAGTGCATAGTGTATGTTCTCATCTGCAAATCTACGATGGTGGCTATGCGCATCAATTGCTTGAAGTACATGTCCAACTCCAGTCAGACTTGGTTCTTTACTTTTGCCTTGGTGGGTGTGCCAATGGATGGGATCACATGCGTGCACATGATGATATCCATGCTCCTGAACACTCATGCATGTGAAGCATGTAAGTTGGTGATGAGTTGCGGGAGTTCCTCATGGTTCCAGATCTGACTCTGGATACGTGCCTTCAACTCCACTTCCTTTGGCTTCATCATCTTTGGCAAGTACAATGAGGCTCCCTTGTACCTCATTGTCCATATTTGCATGTGATCGAAAACAGTGTGTATGTCTGTCAAGATGCGTGCTCTCCTAGCACAGCGTTATGCACGATGACAAACCTGAAGTACAACTTTTGAGTGATTGTCTCAAGAGATGATACTCCATCAAGTATTTATTTCTTCAACTTTGCTTTGGCAGATGTTATAGCTTGCTCTTCTCCCTACTTCACCGTTTGCAACTCCTTAGCCATGTGCTCATTCTCAACTATCAAGAATCTCACACTTGAGCTGGTGGCTTTGGCATATGCCTTTGTAGCATCGGCCAATGCAGTTGGATGTCTGCGCACATCAGACATGATCACTCATTCTCGAAAATGTGCAGGAGATGCATGGAGATCCGGAGTGGGCACTCTATGCGACTGCACAACTCTGTGTTGTGACTCGTCAAAGGATATGTTGTGCACATTTGCTTCTGGATTGTCCTCAAGGATTTCAGTGCCTCCTTGATCACTTGGGACTTGCTCTGTTCCCAAATTTGGTGAATCCTATGGAGTGACCTCTGGGTCTTTAGGCATGAGGTTTGTATCCTAATCATGCTCCAGCTAAACCACATCCGTGTCCATATGTCCCAACATCTATTCAATCTCCTTAAAAAAGTCTTGCTCCTGTGACTTCTCAACCTATTTGCTATCTTCCAGCTATTCTGGTGAATCAATTACCTGTATTGGCACAGTTTCATCAATGTGTGCACACTGCGCTTCTTGTTGTTCTTGTTCCTCCCGCGCTTCCTTCTCCTTTATGCACAACTCTTGTTCTGCCCTTAGTTGTTGCTTCACCTCCTACAACTTCTTCTCTGCCTCCTCTAGTTTTTGCTTCTCCCTCTCTCTTTGCACAATCCTTTTGTTGCTTTGTCGCTTCTTTGCCTCAATCTCAAAAGGTACTCTTGCTATCAGTGGATCTACCTTGAACTTGCATCTTTTCTATGCATCTACGTTGTTGGCAACTTTCCTCTTTCCTTTGTCATGCACAGGTCTGTTGCCCTCTGCTGGTGTTGATGTTGCTGCTCTCTCAGATGTTGTTTCCTTGTGCACTGCTAACCATTCTACAACTACTCTGACTGGTTCATTGAGCCTTGTGGAGTTGTAGCAATATCTCCATGGCTCTTCCTCTTGCTAACGACATGCACCGTGGATCCAAGGATGATACACTTTCGCATAGTGGTCCTCCACTAAGCGATGCGGGTCATATGGATTGAAACTTTTGGTGCCGAAGGTGAATCTCTTGAATTCCTCCATCTCAACCTCAGCGTGCTTGAGATTCTAGATCTCATACAAACCAATCCACAAAGGAAGAGTGGGCCAAGGTGCCTTCTACTTCCTATGCAGTCTTGCTAACAACCCTGTCGAGATGTGGTATGCAACCTCTTACATGACCAACTTGTCCATGGAAAACTTTGGAACACATGCAGAGCCTTCTCCATGTTGTACACTCGGAAGAAGGTGCCAAGGGGTGAGACATATGAATCTGCTATGTTTACCAATGCCTACATCACTGCCAGTGACATGCAAGGCGGATCTTGTTGAAAAATCATCATGTACACCGGGGTGACGAAGTGGTCTGATAGTTGTAGTATAACTCCACAGAAACTACACTTGGAGAACAATCTATGATAAATATGCACAGAGGTTTCTAAAGGTGTCGATGCCCAACACAAGCGAGGGAACTGCTGACGGGCACAGATTTCCTCAAGTATATAAGCAGACATGAATATCTTTGCTTGCTGACCTTTGGGCGAATGTCGGGCATTTGATACTTGCCCCTTTAGCTGGACAGCCAACATGTCGGACCAATTGAAAGGTCTTCCTTCGTTCGCCCGCTGATCCAACACAATCACCCAACTCTGCGAAAAGGTATTTGTGCTCTCTTGGCAGTATAAGCGGCATGCGAATATGACCAATAACTGATCAGGCTTCTGCAATGTCTTTGTCTTGTATACCTGGTTGGGTCTTGTCCTAAACTTAGACGACTCTCTCACCCAGCTCTTCTAGATGTCTCTTGAGTTTGGACTGCTGTTGGGACTGGTGAAGAGTGCATCCATTATGTTCACCACCTGTGGAAAGTGATACATCTCCTAAAAGTCCTTTGCCTTGAAGGTAGAAAATTTTGTTCCACTCACACTGCTCAACACCATTGTCTCTGGATCAGTATGAGAGACAATCTAGTGGATCATGTTTGCGCATGGAAATGCGAGATACCTGCATGCAACTCAGTATAAGCCAGACTTGTGTATGTTGACATAGACTCTACGATCCTCTAAATTCTCCTCAAAGGTGCCTGAAAAGATATCATTGATATCCTGCCATTTGATCTTGATCTCCTTGTCTATGAACAACTTAGTATCTTCATACATGGGCAATCTCATAACCACCTGCTTGACCACATCTCCAGTTGCACTCTCAATGGTGTCCTTTGACCCTTCTCTCTTGGAAGCCAATGTACCTGTACTGATGAAGTACTGATGAACACCTATGATACCTGGAGACAAAGCAACACTCATGGCAATCAAACTGTCAGTTGAAAACCAAAAGAAACTTGAGGACTGACATGCAACACACCTGGGTGATTGACCGAGAAATTTGCGCAATTTTCTTTGGGAGGTTGGGAGACTGACTACCAGAACTGCGCAAAGCACAGTCCAGCCTATCAGTGCATTGAATGAACGTTGAAACTTCGCAGAGCACAGTCAGCCTTTGGCCTATTGAGGAATGGAACTGCGCAAAGCGCATTTTCAGTCAGCATGACTGCAACCTAGGAAAATTTTGCGTTACGCAATTTTGGGGTCCAATTGTTTGGTCTAAAATGAGGATGCAAATTAGAGTTTCATTTACTATCAATCCGGGTAAGTAAACTTCGAGGATAATCCAATATATATGGACTTAGAGACAAACTAAACTAAGCTAGGTGAAGAAATTCCAAAGCTCCCTTATAGGAGGTCTTTCATTAAGATCTCCAACACCTATTTAGTCATTTAATCAAAATCAAATCTAAAGCCATTATGACAAGTGTAAGAAACATTAAATCTCCCTTACAGAAGATTGTTCATGTTATGAAACCAGCTCACAAAAAGATAGAAAAGATAGATCAACGCCTTAGAATTTAGCCTCTTCGAGGGGGCAACCTCCTTTACATTACATAAATGAACAATTCTTCAATGATTCAAATGACAAAACCTCCTTTCTATATATAGGAGTCTAAGTAGTCACAATATAACCCAGCCAACCTAACAATAATAATATAAAGGCACAAAAATAACAATAGAGGGATTCTATGGGGCACATTAATAACAATATGGGGACAATAGGGGCACAACAATATTAATAAGGGATACAACTACAATAGTAATGGGGTAATCACTAGTATTATAAGCACCTAACATGCCCTCTCCTTCAAAAAAGTGTTGTCCTCAACACTTGAGTAGTTCTGGATGCTTCTGTATAAAATTCTCATCCTCCCATGTGGAATCTTCAGCGGATAAGTTCTTCCACTTGATGAGATACTCTGAAATTGATCGATTTCGTAGCTGTCGAGTTCTTGTTTCTGTGACTGCTTCCGGTTCCAATATAATTTTTCCTTCCACGTCAAGTTCTGGAAATATTGTTTGAACTGGGATATTGTCGCCTATAACCTTCTTTAAACATGAAACATGGAAAACTGGGTGCACTCGAGAAGCTGCAGGAAGCTCCAATTTGTATGCCATAGTACCAATCTTTTGCAACACCTTGTACGGACCATAATACTTTGGTGATAATTTATCATCCTTCTTAGCTTGCTTGAGGGACATTTGTTTATATGGTTGTAGCCGTAGGAATACCCAATCACCTACATTAGAACTCTTTTCACTGCGATGTTGATCTGCCTGTTGTTTCATTCTATTTTGTGCCAACACGAGGTTATCCTTTAAGAGTTGAAGGACTTGTTGTTGATGTTCGATGTGATGTTCCACTACTTGAACCTTAGAATTTTCTCTTAAATATGATGTGATGGATGGTGGCTGATATCCATAAAGTGCCATAAATGGTGTCACTTTTGTTGCTATATGGAAGGAAGTGTTATACCACCATTCAGCCAGAGGCAACCATTTGACCCATTGTGTCTGTTTATCAGATACAAAGCAATGAAGATATCATTCCAAACATTTGTTTACTATCTCAATTTGCCCATCAGATTGAGGACGATAAGATGAGTTATGAGCTAACTGAGTACCAAGACAAGAAATTAATTTTGTCCAAAAATTTCCAGTGAAAATGGGATCTCTGTCACTTACAATAATCTCTGGTTTTCCATGTAGCTTTTGAATTGTTTCCATAAATGTAGTAGAAACTGTACTGGCTTTAAATGGATGTGATAATGCACAAAAGTGTGCATACTTGGTAATTCTGTCAACTACCACCATGATGACACTCTTTCCCTCAGACTTGGGTAAACCTGTGATAAAATCCATTGAAACCTCCTCCCAATGTTGGCTTGGAATGGATAAAGGTTGTAATAGACCCGGGTTCTTAATTGTTTCAACTTTATTTTGTTGGCAAACCAAACATTCTGCCACAAACTTTTGAATATCCGATTTAAGGCCATCCCAAAAAAAATCCTTCTTAACCCTAAGGTAAGTTTTTAAAAATCCTGAGTGCCCTCCTAAGGGAGAAGTGTGCAATTCTATAAGAATCTTTTGTTTGTGTTGGGAATTCTTACAGAGGTATAAGCGATCTTTGTACCATAATGAATCATTTTGCCAGCTAAATGTATCATATGTACTGGAATATTGTTGTAACTTTTGAATAAGTGCCCACACTTCTTCATCATTCTTCCATTCCTCCCTTGCTTCGTTTATCCAATCTGGTTGGATAATAGAAATGGCTCACAACAATGCTTCCACATCCTCATCCTTTCTTGAGAGTGCATATACCACCACATTTTGCTTCCCTTTTTTGTAGATGATTTCAAAGTCATAACCCAACATCTTTGTGACCCACTTTTGTTGCTCTTCAGAGGATAATTTTTGTTCTAAAAAGTATTTAAGGCTATCATGATCCGTTTTTACCTTGAAGTGTCTTCCCATTAGGTAGGGTCATCATTTCTTAAGTGCATGTAGTATTGCCAACATTTCCTTCTCATTAATAGCTTTGTGTAAAAACTTTCCCTTGATTGGACGACTTTCAAAAGCAATGGGTCTTTCATCTTGCATTAAAACAACACCAATTCCATTTCCTGAAGCATCATATTCCACAATAAAGGTTTTTGTGAAATTCGGTGTAGCTAAGACCGGTGCTTGGCACAATGCCTCTTTAAGATGTTTGAAGGCCTTTGTTGCTTCTGGAGTCCATGAAAATGCATATTTCTTCAATAATGTTGTTAGAGGTGTTGTTATTCTCCCATAATTCTTAAAAAACTTGCGATAATACCCTGTCAACCCGAGAAATCCTCACAAATGCTTTATGGATGTGGGGATTTTCCATTCCTTAATGGCTTTAATTTTGCTAGGGTCTACCTTAACTCCTTCATGAGATACAATATGACCCAGATATTCCACCTCTTGTACTCCAAAGAAACATTTGGATCTTTTTGCATATAATTGTTTCTCCTCCAATAGTTGTAGCACCCTGTCAACATGTTCAACATGATCCTTCCAAGACTTGTTGTAGATTAGTATATCATCAAAAAATACTAACACAAATTTTCTAAGGAAGGGTTTGAAAATGGAATTCATCAAACCTTGAAAAGTAGAAGGTGCATTGGTAAGGCCAAAAGGCATGACCAAAAATTCATAATGACCCTCATGAGTTCTAAATGCTATTTTCGGAATGTCTTCAGTCTTTATTCTGATTTGATGATATCCTGAATGAAGATCCAACTTGGCGAAGTAAATTGATCCATGCAATTCATCCAGTAATTCATCAATGACAGGAATGGGAAACTTATCTTTAATAGTGAGCTTGTGGAGCTCCCTATAATCCAGACACATGCGCCATGATCCATCCTTCTTGTGCACCAATAATACTGGAGCAGAGAAAGAACTTTGACTGGGTTGAATTATACCAGCATCTAGCATTTCTACAACCATACGTTCAATTTCACTCTTTTGGGCATAGGGATATCTGTACAGCCTAATGTTTGGAGGAACACTTCTTGGAATCAGATGAATAGCATGATCATGATCACGAATAGGTGGGAGACCTTTGGGAGTCTCAAATACCTTGGAATGATTGTCCAAGACTTTTTGGAGATCTGGAGAAATAGATGATTCCGATGTGGAAACATCTAGCGAACATAATTGTGCAATTACACCTCTTTGTTCCTTTTTTAGAAGCTTTGTCATACCGTTAGAGCTTATTATCTTTCTTGGTTTCCCTGCAATACCCCTTAATTCAACTTCCTTTCCTTCCGCAGAAAATTTCATGAAAAGTTCTTGAAAATTAAAAGCTATTGTACCCAAGGATTGTAGCCATTGGACTCCTAGTACAACATCAACACCTCCCATTGGAATGGAAAGCATTGGGCTAGTCAATACATATTCTCCCATGGATAGCTTGATATTATGGCACTTTCCAGAGCAATTTATCGTTCCTCCATTTGTAACCATCACTTGACACTCTGGTACTGGATATAGGAAGCAATTCAATTCTTTTGCTATCTTACAATGAATAAAATTGTGGGTACTTCCTGAATCAATCAACACTATTACCTTTTTCTTCTTGATTTTTCCTTCTATCTTGATCGTTTGAGGAGCGGTAATTCCAGCCAATGCATTACAAGATACGGTCGGATTAATTTCTTCTTTATCTAGGCTTTGTTCCTGGAGCATATCCTCTTCTTTTGACCTTTCTTGCTCCTTTTCTTCTTCCTCTTCACAATCTATGTAGAATAATTTCTTCTCAGCACAGTTATGACCTTTAGTGTATTTGCTATCACAACTGTAACAAAGCCCTTTTGCTCTTTTTTCTTCCAATTGTTGTGGTGTCAACCTTATAGGTTGTGGAAGACTAGGAGCAACAACACTTCCATCTTTATAGTTGTGAGTGGTATGCTTCCTGGTTGCCATAATTTTGCTTTCCATTTTTCTTGCTAACCTGAATGCCTTCTCTAATGAATCAGGTTCTCAAAGGTGAACATCATGTTGGATATTGTCCTTTAAAGTCCCTATGAACACATCAATTCTATGCTCCTCTGGAATATTTTTTACCCTTATGTTCAATTCTTGGAACTCCTCAACGTGCTCCATTATTGAACCCTTTTGTTTGAGACTTATCAATTGGCTAAAAAAAGTGTTGCTTTTTCTATCCTCATAATGTGCTGTCAATTCTTCCGTAAAAATTGCCCAAGTGATAACTTGTTTACGAGAGCAAAGCCATTGATACCATACAAACTGATTTGGTTCCAAATATAAAGTTGCAATACGTACCTTTTGTGTGTTTTTCACATTATTAAGATCGAAAAATTGCTCCATCTGTAATATCCATGTTGCGGGATCCTTGCCATCAAACTTCCTCATATCGATTTTTGGAATATGGTGGGTCTTCGATCCAACATTAGAGTCTATGAAATCATGATTAACATTTCTTTTGTTCTTATCATGAGTTTCCCTTACTACCCCTTCACCATTAGTAAGCATTTCTTGTAGAAACTTTGTCAAATCTGTCTTCAAATCTTCCATGTCTGTCTTCAAATCTATCTTCAAATCGTCCATCTTAGCTTCTATGCCTTTCTTTAAACAATCCATCTTAGCTTCTACGCCTTTCTTTAAACCATCCATCTTAGCTTCTACATCTTTCTTTAAACCATCCATCTTAGATTATGTTACTTTTTGTGCAAGTGACACTTGTTGCACTTGACCTCGTAATTTTAATATATCATGTTGCATTTCTTCCTCTTCTTCATGAGTCATGCTAGAGCTTTCAGGTTGTTTCCTCGGGGCATCAATTACCGATAATAATGCTTTACTATGCCTTTTTAATTCCTTCAAACTAATTTTTCAAACCAAGCTTATGCAAAAATTAAAAAAAAATACACACCTTTTTTCACTTTGTAGGAGCTTGATATTGAATCCGATGTATCTCTGTAATTTCAGATCATCCAGTTCTAAAATTGTGACCTGTGGTAGCCCTCTGCGTCCTCTTTCCAATGCCACCAATCTGATCCAAATTGGATTCTCCAGGGAAGAGTTATGCCAAATATCCCACAGTGACCTAATTATAGACTAGTTCAGTAGAGCGAACTTGTACGACGTGCTACGAGTCATTGTTTTGACCTTTGGCTCTAAAGAATATATACAAAAAAAATACAGTCTGTCCTCTTTCTGTACCTTCTTACGAAATTTCAATCCGATGCTCAGAGAGAAAGTTATGACGATTTTCCCTAGGTCACCTGTTTGGAATGTAATTCAGGAGTCTGCAAAAAGACCAACTTCCTCAGATCATATCTCCGCAAATATAGTGTGAAAAGCTCTGAAATTTGGACCCAAGGTTCAGTGCGATTTCGTCTCAAATGGGTTTTTTTTTAACTTCTGAAACGTAGCAGAAAAAAGTTATAGCAAAAATGCCACGATGACCTATTTGGAGTAGCGAAACCCTAGAAGCCAAACCTCTGATACCAAATGTTATGAAACTAGCTCACAAAAAGATAGAAAAGATAGATCAATGCCTTAGAATTCAGCCTCTTCGAGGGGGCAGCCTCCTTTACATTACATAAATGAAAAATTCTTCGAAGATTCAAATGACAAAAGTCTAAGGAGTCACAATATAACCCAGCCGACCTACCAATAATAATATAAGGCACAAAAATAACAATAGAGGGATTCTATGGGGCACAGCAATAACAATATGGGGACAATAGGGGCACAACAATATTAATAAGGGATACAACTACAATAGTAATGGGGTAATCTCTAGTATTATAGGGACCTAACAGTTCATTAATATTTATAATCATATTAATCAAGAAACTATTTAAACTAATGAAATTAAAGCACTTAAACCTAATTCTAATTGATTGCATGAAATATTAAAGCTCTCTTACAAGAGACTATTCATTTATATTTCTAGCATCAAGATCTTTAAACTAATGAAATTAAAAACTTAAATGAAAGCTTACTATACCAAAACAAGTATGCAAGTGAGGCATTAGGGGACCCTCCATAGCTCCACAAGCACACTTAGAAAGAAGTCAAATGTAGAAGAAAATCCAATCCACTTTATTTATCATCAATTGCAAATTGCAATTACAAGCTCCAAGTTCTACATTACAAGAGTTTCTAAATCTCCATTACAATGATCCTAAAATCTAAAATTACAAATGAAGGACTAAGTTTCTAAATTATAAGGAAAATTAAGATTACAAATGAAGGAGATAACACTCCTATTTATACAAAAGTTATGACAACAAACTCATAAATGTGGATCCACTATTCCCTCTTCAAATCCACATATCTCTCAACCAATGGTGACACATAACCCTATATGTTAATCTAGGTTGTCATTGATGTCAATATAGTAGTGTTTGTGATGGCAAATTCTTTGATACATGATTGCCCATTGATGCCCATTGATGCCCATTAATCATAATGCTCATAGTGATGAAAGTTTGATATATGATGATATGATGAGAAGGACGACCCAAGTGGATTGAATATATATATATAATAGAAGCAGTAGATATATATATAATAGAAGCAGTAGATCCGTGAAGCAATAAGAGCAAGAAGCCAAAGAGGAGAAGCCATCGTGAAGCCAAAGAGTAAGATGAAGAGTTTATCGAAAGCCATCAAAGAAGCAAGTCATCGGAGCAAGAGAAGCAGGTTATCGCATATGCCCAAGGGTAAGTGTTATCTAAAGAACAAAGAGCAATAGCGATAACAGAGGAGTAAAGAAGAAAACATCGGAGGAGCCATATCGGAAGTATTGCATGTAATATATGCCCAAGAAGAACCGATAGGAAGAAAACAGCAGAGGAGCATAAACAGAGTTTTGATCGTGGCTGCAGGCCTGCGCTAAATCCTAGCCATCGATCTCATTTTCAAATGCTTACTTCACAGTCAACGACAAGAGTTAGGCCTGTTTTTAACCCGTGTGCTAGTTGAAGACCCGTAGGCCGTAGATTTGATGACTTTGTATATCCAATGGATATCGAGTCATAAAGTGATCGGACTTTAAATCTCAAAACAGGCCCGAACTTTTACAAATCAAGGATTTATAATCCTTATCGGCTCCATAAGGGCGGTTAAGCATCGTGCAAGTTCCCCAGCCAATATCTTTGTGAACCATTGGATCTAGCGGGCCTTGATCAAACGGTGGATGATCGGCGATTGGGTTTTTTAATCAGGTGGATCAAAAACCGTCGGATTAATGATGAGATTAACAGTGGAGAATTAATTTGATAAGACTTGGGACTGAGTGGACTCGAGAAGTTTGTGGGCACGGGTTTATTTTATTTGGAATCCGGTCTTGTACATTCAGGTGGGACCGACGTTAATTTGCGGAATTAAAGGAATAACTCCAATTTTTCATGAAGTTGCAATTGCAATTAAAGGTGATGACGTGGCATGTGGGACCTCATTGTGGGTATAGCAGCTCGTATATGGTTTCCGTGAATAATCAAGTCTATGGATAAAAGACTCTCCGATATATATTTTTAATATACAAGTCGTCCTCCCTCCAATAGACGTGTCCTTTGGTCATTAGTGAAACTCGTATAAAAATGAGTTAAAATGCTTCAGTTCTGAGTATCTATCTTGAGCACAAAAATAGAGCATAAAGAAGTTCACAACTCGTGAACTTGAAGAGATAGAGGAAGTCGAAGGAACAGTAGAAAGAAGGAAGCCGAAAGGTTCAGCGGAAGAAAAAGGAAGCCGAAAGGTCCAGCGGAAGAAGATGAAGCCGAAAGGTCTAGCGGAAGAAGATAAAGCCGAAGGTCTAGCTGACGCAGAATGTGAAGTAGAAGACAAAGGCCGAGCTAAGAAGGAAGCTGAAGACAGAGTGGGAGGACAATCTTTTGACCTGATTCATCTTGAAAGATAGGGTCGGAGCCCTTGGGGTTGATGCCTCAAAATTGGAAGGATTGGTGTCCTTGGAGTTGGTGCTCCTAAATCCAAGGTTGGTTCCTTGATAAGATAGGGTCGAAGCCCTAGAGGTCGAAGCCTCATCAAAACCAAGTTGGAGCTTGGAACACATTTATATTGTATTTATTATTTTATTCAATAAAATTATACTTATACATTTCCCTATTTAAATTGTGAAGAATTAAACTGGTAATAATAACAATTGAAAGAAAATACTAATGCCCCCCCCCCCCCCCCCACTCTCAGTATTTCCAACAAATGGTATCAGAGTAGGCTTCTTCATATCAGCCTAATAGCTAGAAGAAGGATTCTTAGTCACAATCAGAAATCAAGAAGTGTGAGGAAGACCTCCTCTGTTTGATGGCACAAATTTTGGTTTTTGGAAAAAAAGAATGTCCTACTACTTAATGTCCCTTGGACCTGAAGTTTTGCGTTCGCTTTTAAATGAGTGCACAGCTCCTTCCACTCTTCCAATAGATCACGATGAAAGGAAAGCTTACATTGCAAATGCAAAAGCCTTAAATTCCATCACTAGTGGAATCACTGATTCTGAATTTATAAAAGTCATGAATTGTGACTCGACCAAAGAAGTTTGGGATAAGCTAGTTAGCTTATACGATGGGGACTCCAAAGTTAAGAAGGCAAATATTCAAATCCATAGAAGACAATTTTAAAGTATGAAAATGGACGATGAAGAATATATTGCATCATACTTTCTCCGAGTAGCTGAAGTGGTCAACTCTCTTAAAGGATTGGGAGAAAACATTGAAGAAAGCACTATTGTTCAAAAGGTCTTAAGATCTCTCCCAGACAGATTTGACTCCAAAGTAAGTGCTATAGAATAAATGAAGGACCTAGATACTCTCAAGATGGATGAACTTCATGGAATCCTCATTGCCTATGAGATGAGAAAAGGAAGCCCAAGTTCCAAAGATGCAGCATTCAAGGCCTCAAAATCAAAAAAGGGGAAAGAATGGAATACCAGTAGTGATGACTTCGATGTTGAATCCGAATTGGTGCAATTTGTACGAAGACTAAAGAAAGGATCTAAGCTAAAAGGTAAGTACCCTCTTATTTGTTTCAAATGTGGAAGAATAGGTCATTATGCTGCAAAATGTCCTCTTAAGCATGATAGTGATGGTGAGGAAAATTCTAAAAGGATGGTATACAAAAAAAAAGGGGTTCAATAAGAAGTATTTCTTCTCTAAGCAAGATGAGTCCGATGAAGGTGAACTTGTAGTCATAAAAAAGAAATCAACTAATCATTTCCCTCATCGCAAAGGAGGTAATGACGAATCAGATGAAGAAAATGACCATGCTAGAAGCCAAGAAGCATTATTCATGACATTCACAAATGATGATGATTCAAGTCTAGAAGGAAGTGTAGATGAATTGTTAATGAGTGCCATTGAAGAAAATGAGAAATTACAAAATAAAATCATTTTTCTCAAGGTAGAAAATGAGGAAGCAAAAAGAAGGGAAGACCTCTTGAAAAATAAGCTAAAAGAAAAAGAAGAAATTTGTGAAGAACGTGAAGCCGAAATAGTATCTCTGAGGAAGGAATTGGAGCAAGTCAAAAAGGGTTGGGAAAGCTCTCAAATACTTGACATTATCCTAAATGATCAAAAACCTCAACATGACAAATCTGGGATAGGTTTTAAAGGAGAATCATCAAGTACTAAGAATAATGCGAAAAGTTATGTCGATATACTTTCTAGCAACCCAAAAGAAGAAAGATTATTTCATCAAAGACCCATCTCAAATCCAAAGAATGAAGAGAGAGTAACTCCAAGGAAGAATGTTGATTCAAATCATGGCTATTACAACAGGTACAAAACTATCTTTTTTGGGCATTGTTTTTATTGTAAAAATTTTGGTCATCAAGCTAGACATTGCATGGCATGTAAGAATGAAACACCAAAATTGAAGGATCAAACAAACAAACCATATGGGCTCAAAGGGAAAGTACAAATCAAGACCTACAACCCTTTTGATCCCTTGGCCAAATTTGATCCAATTTGCTCATTATGTAATGATTATGGACATAATGAACAAAATTGTCCCCTCAAAAGAAGAGAAGCAAAAAATGAGAATCCCAACACAAATAAATGTGGCCTAGCTCTATGTGCTCACAATGATTAAAATCATTGGTTTGTGGATAGTGGGTGCTCCAGACATATGACAGGGGACAAAACGAAGTTTGTCTCATTGAACCAAAAGGAAGGAAATGCATCCTTTGGAAGTGGATCTACCAAAATTGTTGGAAAAGGAACTCTTGCCCTTATTAATGGAAAAGGAAAGGCTCAAAATGCTTTGCTAGTAAATGGGCTCAAACACAATCTCTTGAGTGTTAGCCAAATCTGTGGTCAAGGACATAATGTTATCTTTAGCACTAAAGATTGTGAAATAAGGAACTCTTCCTTAGGGGAACTTGTGGCAAAAGGAGTTAGAACATCATATAACATCTACATTCTGAACAAAATTCAAGAAGATAAATGTTACTTAAGTCAAACAAATGAAAGTTGGTTGTGGCACAAGCGACTTGGACATACAAGTTCCGATAACTTGATCAATATTAACAAGATTAATGCAATACGAGACATCCCAAAGTTATTCAAGCCAAATCAAGGAGTATGTGGTCCATGTCAACATGGAAAGTAAACTTGAACCAGCCACAAGACCAAGGAGTTTTCCACATCAAAACCTTTGGAGATCATCCATGTTGATTTATGTGGACCAACTAGAACTCCGACACTCCAAGGAGAAAGGTACTTTGCTTTATTTGTTGATGACTATACTAGAATGATGTGGGTATATTTCATAAAATATAAATATGAACCATTTGAGTGTTTTAAGAATCTTAAAGCTCTTGTAAAAAATGAAAAGGATTCTAAGATTAAATGTCTTAGAACGGATAGAGGGGGAGAATTCACATCAAAAGAATTTGATTAATTATGTAAAGTGTTAGCACCTAAATCTGCCCTAGGCTGAAGGAAGGCAAAATTCAGGGTAACCACAAACCACGCTCAGTCTGGTAGCTAGCCCTACCAGAACAGGAGAGGGCTCTCTCCGAGTCACGCTCAGTGAATAGATAAGCAAAAAACAGTATGAGATGACTTACAATGAAATATTGATCTTAGGCTAGTAAGTGAATATGGATACAAGAAACAATTTCTTTTTTGAATGATCGAGCTTCTGGGATGGTATGGGACCAATGGTCAGCAAAGAACAGAGAATTTAATACAAAGGCACATATTACTTCGTGAGGCAAGGCAGGCGGAAAGTGTAGCAATTTAGTTTGGAATAACGTGGAACGGAGAGATTGTCGAGGAGTGTGAACAGGGCAAAGGAACATGAATCCTTTTCAACAGAAAAAGAACACTGAACATGAAATTTTCCCACAGGCGGAGCAATAAAATTGAATTCTACCTAATCTCACTCAGAAAATTTCACTGGAAATGAACATGAATTGAATTATGAAACA
Organism: Pinus tabuliformis; assembly: GCA_031772625.1. Taxonomy (NCBI): domain Eukaryota; kingdom Viridiplantae; phylum Streptophyta; class Pinopsida; order Pinales; family Pinaceae; genus Pinus; species Pinus tabuliformis. The sequence goes on along the minus strand of CM062813.1, from coordinate 1,144,747,777 downwards.
TAACTAAATACATATGAAAACATAAGAGACACATTTGCTACACTCACAACCACAAGAATCTCATGAAACAGAGCCACTGCCTTTCATTAATTCTCTGTCAAAAATACACAGTGAAGAAACAAAGTTTCTTTCCAACAGTCTCCCAGAAGTTACAAACTAACCAACCCTTTGCAAATAGCTTACATAAAATATATAGAATGTGCCATGAAGAGATAGAATGCCCAAGGGTTGGGGAGTTACTCGAATCATTACAAAATGGAGATGAAGAGCCAACCATCAGCTACAGGTGCAGCGCTACAAACATGACATTTGGCTTGGGTGACCGTTTGACTTCCTTCGCCACTTGGATAGAAGTCCATCTGGAAAGAAAATGCTTTAAATGCCACCTTTGGTGCCAAAAAACCAAAGTGTAGATGAGCGGGCCCACTTGGAGAAGTCGTGAATCGAAAATTCGCAAAACGGAAGCAAATTGGGCAATTTTTCCTCTATGCACCGCGCCATTTTCTCTCTGCGTCGCGCTACTTTGGGGCCTGTTTTGGGGCACTTGCAGGTGTCCAAAATGTGCCCACGTGGGCTTGTTGGAAAGCAAGTCCTCTCTACTTTCTAACCCCACTGGAATTTTTGAATTTGGTGCTCATTTGCCCCTCCAAATCTCCATTCTCCCAAGACTGCTTCCTGTGTGTCAAAAAAGGGGCGGAGAGGCCATTTTTTGGGTGTTTTTGACCTCCTGGAGACTCAGATCTTGCCCAAATTTCTTGTCCGGGAACCAGTAGTTGTGATTTTCCATGCTGAATCCAAAAATTCAAACCATTCCTCATTTGGAGCTCTAGATTTTTAGCGTCGTGCCACTGGGAGAAAAACCCTGTGTTTTGCCCAAAAATTTGTCATGTGACCAAAAATTCCCCAAATTTCTTGAAATTTGGGCTGGAGGTTCTTTATGGGGTGTTATGATGGGCCAAGGAAGCCTCAGCCAAGATTCGAAGCCGATCTTGCTCTTTTGCCTCTTTTGCTTTTCTTGTTGCTTTCCTCAATTTCGCCTTCAAGCTCCTTATCCGGGCCCTTGCACTCATATTTCGTGTCCTGTAATGATAAGCCATGTGTCTCAGCAAGGCAAGGTCCTGATCGGCCTTGTCCAGCAGCCTCTCCAAGTGCATGTTCACGCTCTCGAGATGGGCCTCCCGATCCTCATTGATCTCTTGCTCTAATGATGTGAGCTCAACTCTTCTCCTTTGAACAGCTTGGTGATGCTCACGAATGTTTTGCAGCTCCATAATCACCCGTTAAGCCTCTAGCTGTTTGTTTCTCTACTCCAGGTACTTCATGTTCCACTTAGCCCTCTCCAAGTCAAGGGATAAGGCCTCAATCACTGATTGCTGCTCCTGGATGATCTCTCCAAGCTCTGCATTTGTAGGTTCTGTATCTGTCTCATCATCATGAAGGAGAACAAATTCTGTCTCTCGTTCACCTGATGGCTCACCTGAAGGCCCCTTATCATGCATGGGCTCCTTACCTTTGTCCTGTTCCTGTTTTGTCGATGTAGGAAGTGAGGCCCCTTCCACCCCAGGTGGAGATAACACTCGCTTTGCCGCTGCAAACAAATGTCTATTGCCTCTCTGATAGGTGATGAATACTGGCATAGTAGCAGTCTCATGGCGCTCATACTGATGTGAAGGACCACCTATCTCATGCTCTACCTCTGATACTACCTGTGGAGCGCTGAAGAAGTCACGGGAGATAAAGTCCTCCCAAGATATGCCCTGCAATCCCAACTGATGATCCACCAAAATCTGGATAAGAGCAAAGTGATAAACACTGTTGAGCTGCTGCTGAGGGGTCTTATGCTGCATGAAATTTTTCATCCTCTCTATGTTCCAGCAAATGAAAAATGGGAAGTTCATCATCCACACCCTGGTAAAGTGCATGAGCAACCTAATGTGATAGGCATAAAGGCGAGAAAACCTCCCCTCACAACTGAAGTACTTCATGATCAATTTCATGAGCGGAGCATACTCGTCTCTCAAAAATATGAATGGGAAAACTCTCGTGAGCTGACTCAAACAACTGGCCTTAATGTAAGGCTCATAATGATGCCTCTCCACCTTCTTCTTCTCATGCCATTGTTCTCCAACATTTGGTATGCCTGTTGCCACTGATATGGCTTCGGGTGTCAATGTGAAAGTGACCCCAGCCAAGATAAACTGACCTCCATGTAGGTGAAGTGCAAAAAGACAGGCCAACTCATGATGAACTTAGACATTTTCTACCCTTTGACAGAATTCAAAACATGCTAGGTGCTGGAAACATGACATAGCAAGAGGGCATGCCTGCAACTCAATGAGGGTGTTTGGCTCATCTCTAACATGTTTGCCACTCCGGTGATGTCTCCTGGGGGCCTGTTCTCCTGAAGTTGTATCACTGTGGGTCTCCACCTCATATTCTGATGAAACCTCGGATGTCATGACTACTATTTATAAACTGTATTTAGGCTTCCCCTTTGATGATGGTGAAGTTGGGTGTTGTTTTGATATCTTGCAATTAGAGTGTCTTCACAAAAAATTTGGGTGAGTTTGGCAATTTCTAGGCACTTTGTCTCTGTGCGCCGCACTCTCGGTGTGCGCTGCACCAGTTGTAATTTAACACTGCAGGCGGGCTTTGTGTGCGCTGCGCCCCTGCCTGTGTGCGCCGCGCACCCTGAAACCTCCTCAAACTGCTCCAAATCGCGCGATTTCTCACTCAAACAGTTTGAAATGTTCTCCCAAGCACTTGGTTGCACAATGAATTGGATTCATGATGGAATTTGTGTATATAGGCTTAGAGGTCATGTTTTAAATTTGCTTTTTTTTAAAACCCACTTTCTAATGTCCTGTTTGGCACCTTTTTCACTCACTTTAATATAACCCTGATTTTCACTTTTTCTCTGAATTTTGGGCTCAAAAGATGAAATTTTCGACACTTTTTGCGGGGATTGCATGACAGAGCATTTGGCCACGGAAACCATGACTGCACCTGAAGAAATCAACTGTAGACCCCTTTTGAAAATTTTGTCACCAATAGCACTGTTTGACTTTTCTTCAAAACAGAGTTTTGAAGAACAGTCGAAGTTTATCAATATGATGATGAAACTCTGTGGATCATTACTTTGCAAGAGCATCACTTTGGCTTGCCTGGCTTTACTAGACATATGTAAAGACCAAATTGATCAATCCCTAGACCTAATGACCAAAAATGACTTTTGTCTGTTAAAGGACCAGACCTTGACTGTTATGGACTTTTTGATTATTTGACACAAAGACATAAGCCAGCAGGAGCCAGACATGAGGGGAAATGACTAGCATGACTTTCTCATGCCCCTAGCGGAATGCAGCTGAATGAATGGAGCGGGACACCTAAAAATGAAATGCATAAAGAGTTTTGATCTCTGACAGAGGATTGACCAGACCGACTCTAACATTGGCTCCAATGGGGGATGGTAGCTCCTTGGAGGTGCCAAGAACAACAGATCTCTGGAAGAGCTAGACAGTGCCTTCTTCCATTGGTCTATGGAGTCATTATTTTAACAAACAACACAAGACTTCGACTCATTTATTGACTGAAACTTGACTGAAACTGACTCAATGCAAACTGACATGACTGAAAAAACTTGACTCTAACAAAAGGAAATGACTCATGACTGACTTAACTAAAAAAAGAACTCACAAAACGTTTTCAATGGCAGCAGTCCATCAAGATCTGAGGGTTCCAAATCATGATGACAACCACTTGTGTACTAATGCAATATGTACAATCATGTGTAAAATGTCTTCCAATGTAACCAATCAAGCAGATGCCTTGCTAACTAATTCTCCTAATCAGATCTCCTGGTCAACAGTAGATACTTGTAACTGGGCATCCAAAAACATAATTAACCATGATCCCCTTATCACTGAATACTGCAATAATCACCTTCACTATTGACTGCAACAAATCTGCCATTGGATCATGAAAAAAATGAAGATTTACCTCCTGCTGAGGAAACAAGATGTCTTTTTCCTTTGATTCTGATCTTCCTTCATAATGTACTTCAGAAAAAGTATGTTCCTGGTCCTCAAAAAATTTTGAACAAGCAGATGAGCAGATTTCCTCTTCAAAGAACACTTCAAAACATGAAACATATGAGGAAGAGTCCGAAAGAAAATCCTGAATGTTCTGCTCTTCGGTAGCCTGAACGTATTGTAGGTCACCTTCATATGATATGACAGCCAGATTGTCTTTGCATTCATCAATCATGAGAAAAGAAACTTCGAATGATTCTTGAAACCCAAGCATGACATTTCTATCATCTACCAACGATTCATCCAAGGAACCTTTTTCACTTACTTGAACAAAATTCTCATCTTGTTGTTCATGAGCTGACTGGATTACCTCTTCATGAAGACTGTGTTCTGATGACATGAGAACATTTGGATCCAAAGCTCTGTCTTCTTCATCCCAGATGACTTCAGCAACAGAGTTCTCTTTCATGGGACTTAGTACAAGGTTTTCTTGGTCACCATAATCCGAATCTGGATCTGAAAAGGTTGACTTAACGTTATCACATTCTGAAAGTAGAACTGGACTTCCCTGCATGCTGTCTTCTTCTATGGACAGATCCGAAATGACACTTTTTCTTTCATCACTTTCAGCCATATGGAATTCTTCAACCTGCTGATCTATAAAGTTGTTCACCAGACTGTCATCCTTTTCAAAAGAGGAAGAAGTTTCACCAACACTTTCTTGACCATGTGTGCACTGCAAATCCACTTTAGCTTGAGCTGGAACATAATCGTGCAAGAGTCGACCTATCTCGTCTTCAGACAAAGGAAATAAATGTTAGATGATCCAAAAATACAATTTTTATCATAGGTTATAAAATTAGAATAAAATAATTATTAATTTAAGATATTAAATTAATAATTACTATTCTAGAATGTTTAATTATTTAATGGAGATTCTTAGAATTAGCTTATTGTTGTAACTAGATATGACTCTCCAAATGTGTCGTATCTTAGGCTCTATTTTAGGAGATTAGTTAGCTAGTTGGTTTGAATAGCATTTAATGTAAATGGACACTTGTTATTTAATAAGTGATCCATAATTAGAGGTAGTTAGGACATGGAGCTTATAAATAGCTCATTGCAAGAGTGTTTGGTTGTTCGGGTGTAAGCTCTTGCAAATCAATTATGTAATTATTTTTTGTGATTAATAAAATTATGTGTCTGAGGACACTTCTGCCATTATTGTGGTATCAGAGCTCCAGTAATGTTGCAGTGGATGTGAGGAGGATATTCCAGCTCAACAAAGTCCTGGAAAACTTCATTCAATTGATCAACAAATGATTGGTATGAAATTGTCCAGTTTTATGTTCAACAAAAAAAAAAAAATCTTCTTGATTTTAGAATTTTAATCTGCAAATGAATTTGTGTATTATTATTAGATTTCTTTTACTGCATGTTCCATGATTATCAGTGCTAGTTGCGCCCTGCAAACGCTACACTCCCATCAATTCCCTTCGCAATTACAAAGCGGATACAAAAATTCAACTGTGGAATATTTGAATGGTTAAATTCAATATTTACGTGTTGAATTCCAGCTCTATCATGGTGAAGTTTAACTTCGACAATGATTATTATTCTCTGCATCAATATAGATCTTACGATTCATGAACTCGTGACTGCTTGTCTTTGTGAATCCGTTCAATTTCTTCGGAGTTCGAAGTTCGACCAACCAGAAATAACAAGTTCTGGTTCGGCTCATGTTCGGCTTTGGTTTGGTTTTCTCTGTTCGGTTCAACCTCGGACCTTATAACAGCACCGATATGTGCCTTCGTGACCCATCCTGTGTATCCTGCAAATCTGACTATCGCTGCAGATATCAGAAGATAGTTAAGCTAAACCGTCTGTAAAGGTTGTTCCGTAGGACCTCTACAGCATTTTTTGTTTGTTTGAGTCCGAAACAAATACGGCTCTGCCGATGCCTACTCGGCAACCTGCTGCCCAGACACCGAGCCACTTAGCCGCCAAAAACCCATCGTTATTTTGTCCAAAGGTATAGCTGGATCAGTGCTTGCAAATGAAAGACAGTTTTCAAAAGTTTCAGATTTTTTCTCAGGTGCTTTTAAGGTGATTCAAAAGTGTTTAAAGGAGGATGAATCACAGTCGAAGGAAGCGTCAAATGATAATGTCACCTTGGAAGTTCGATTGAATATTCAGTTTGTTCCATTTCATCAATCCAGATTGAAGAATGAACAAGAGGATTTAGATTGATAAATTTGGCCATGAGAAAGCCAGCAAACCCAACATCAAGCCAGCGTGAACCAACTTGCCAGCAACAAGCCAGCGTGAGCCAGCCTGCCAGCAATTAGAAATTTTTTTTTTAATTTTGTAATGTTAATGGAGTGATAAGGTTATTCGATTGATTGTAATTCTTGTGGAGAGATAAGGAATATTATATTTTTTTTGGGAGAAATCTGGTGATTTTGTAATTTTGGGAATTTATTGTTAGTGGAGAAATAAGGTGATTGTAATGTTTTGGAGTAATAAGGAGTTTTATTTGTAATTTGTAAATTGGAGAAATAAGGTGTGTTGGGCAATTTATTTTTCAGAAGTTCTTTGGTATCATCACATTGTAACTCAAAGTAATTTTACTTTGAGGGGGGGTAATTTCTTTTTTACCATATTGTGCAAAAGCACCATTGTAAAAAGTCAAATTTTGAAAGTTTCTTTGTAAAAATTTGAGAAATTGACTAGAGCCAAGTGCAAAGCTCAGTCAATATTCTCCTGTTTTGACAACTATTCGAGGGTCAAGGCCAAGCCCCGATAGATCGTGTTTTTTGCGTGGTGTGTTGTGCTGACTATCTTGTCCTTTCTGTTCTGCTTCTTGGTGCTTCTCTTCAACGCTAAAAATGTCTAAGTTGATTAACTTATTTTCTGATTCCGACAAACTTGAAGGCACCAAATCATATAAAACGTGGCATCGTCTTATTGAAAGCACACTCATTTACAATGAATTATGGCAGGGCATATGTGATGGAGATGTTAAGCCGAATAAACCCACAGATGCAGATCCACTGGCAAAATGGGAAGTCAAGAATGCTAAAGCCTTAGCTCTTATTAAATCTTTTGTAAATGATGAAATGTATGTTCATATAGAGAATGCCACAGATGCATGGTCTGCCTTGAAAACTTTTAAAGACCTCTTTGATACTCAACCTGAGTCAAAGAAAGTCGATTTACAATTGAAATTGTTGCAACAAAAATTAACGGAAGACGGTGATATTCTTGAATATCTCTCCAGACTTAAGAATATAAGGTAGGAAATTATTAATGCTGGTTTTCCCGCAATTGATGATAGCTTCATGGTTACAATTGTAATTGTTGGACTTCCTTCTTCCTACACACACTTTTTAGATACTCTACAAGTAACTGGGAAATTAGAGAAATTAAAGTTTGATGAACTTTGTGAAATGTTGAGTCAACATGAAAAGACTTTTGGGAAGAAGAAGAAAGTTGGTGAAGATGTTTTTCTCACAGAGGCCAGCAGTAGTAAATCACCAGCAGACAGTTCTCGAGGCAGAGGCAGAGGGAATCAGAATCAAGGAGCACATAATCGAGGTCGAAGCCAAAACAGAGGAAACAATTTTAACAGAGGAGGAAGAAATAATTTTCAAGGTAGAGGAAATAACCAAGGAAGAGGAAATTTTCAAGGACAAGGCTACAATAATCAAGGTCGAGGACAATCTTCAAATAGAAGTCAAAGCCGAGGCAGAGGACAATCTTCAGGTAGAGGAAGAGACTTAAGTCAAATTGTTTGTCGAAGATGTAATAAAGTTGGCCATTATGCTGAAGATTGTCGAACTTCACTTAATAAAATTCCCAAGTTTCAGCAACATTCAGCGCAATTTGCCAATGATCAAGATGAAGATAATTCAGAATATGTTTTTACTTCCTCACCAGCATCACAAATTTCATCTCATCTTAGAAGTGACTATGAAGATGCCTGGATCTTGGATTCCGGGGCGACTCAACATATGACTTATCGACGTGATTTTTTCTGGAATTTTCAAGAGTGCCAACTTAATTCCATTTTTCTTGCTGATGATACAAAACATACTCCTTATGGAAAAGGAGTAGTAAAAGTTTTTCTCCCTGGCATTGGAGAAAAAATGATTTCCAATGTGTGGTATGTGCCCAGTTTTAAGAAAAATTTGCTCTCTTTAGTCACGATTCGACAAGCAGGACATCAAGTGATTATGGAAGATGGTTTAGTGAAGATTAATTCAATGAAACAGAACTTGAAAACAGTTATGACAGGTTATGAAGATGGAAAACTGTTACGGATGAAAGGGACAATTATTCCAAGGCATTCTGATTTTGCAGGGGCAGTGACTACAGGTATTTCACCTATCAGACTATGGCATGTAAGATATGGACATTTGAATTTTGAGAGTCTTTCACAATTGCAGAAACAAGGAATGGTTAAAGGACTTCCCACATTCAAAAGGGAAAATGCAAAATGTGAAGCTTGCATTTATGGAAAACAAAATCGAGAAAGTTTTCCAACAAGTTCATGGCGTGCAAACAGGCGGCTACAACTAGTTCACAGTGATGTTTGTGGTCCACTACAAACTTCATTTGGTGGTTGCAAGTATTTCTTATTATTCATTGATGATTTCAGCAAAATGACTTGGGTTTACTTCTTGAAGAACAAGTCAGAAGCATTTGATAAGTTTAAAAATTTTCGCCAACTTGTTGAAAATGAAGTCAAAGAAAAGATAGGTACTCTCAGGACAGATAATGGGGGAGAATTCACTTCAAATGAATTCAAAACTTATTGCAGTGAAAATGGCATAAGACGACATCTCACTAATGTTTACACTCCACAGCAAAATGGAGTAGTCGAAAGAATGAATCGCACTTTGTTAGGAATGGCGAGATCCATGTTAACCTTTAAGAGGTTAAGTCCAACATATTGGGCGGAAGCCATACATACAGCTGTCTACTTAAGAAACAGATCTCCAACTTCTTCTTTAGATGGAATCACACCTTATGAAGCTTGGTTTGGTTTCAAACCTCGAGTTAAACATCTTAGAGTTTTTGGGTCAGTATGTTATGCCTTAGTTCCGAAAGAAAAACGAACTAAGCTTGACTCAAGAAGTTTAAAATGCACAATGATAGGCTATTCTGATGAGAAGAAAGGGGATCGTCTTTTGACCAATGGAAAATTCATTGTGAGAAGGGATGTCATTTTTGATGAAACAGAGAGTAAGAGTGCTGAAGAAATTGAAAATCTTCTTCACAAATTAGAAACTAAGGGAAGTAAAAGAAATGGAAAAATGCAAAGTCAACCAACTTCACCAAATTGGTATGAACTTGATTTTCCTTCCTCTGAAGATGGGTCATCTAGTCCATCTACATCAACAACATCATCCGGGTCTTCTAGCAGTTCATCCGCATCTCCAAGCAGCAGTAGTTCTTCAGACAGTGAGTCTCCACATTCTTCACCTGAACGACGTACATCAGTTTATATTAATCCTCTTTACAATGATGGGGACTTTACAGAAGCTCAAACGAGTGAGCACCAGGTTCCGAAATGGGCAGTTCAACTTTTGAAAGATGTAAAGCCTGATGAACAAAATAAAACTGGCACCAGAAGGGCACATAGAAGTGAAGGCAATTTTGCCTTGATAGCAAATGATTTTACTGAACCTTCCACATACAAAGAGGCAGTAAAACATAAAGAATGGCAACAGGCTATGGTTGAAGAATATAAAGCAGTAATTGATAACAACACTTGGAAACTTGTTGAATGTCCAGCAAATGTTAAACCCATAGGATGCAAATGGGTTTACAGAATTAAGTATAATCAGAAGGGTGAACTTGACAAGTATAAAGCACGACTTGTCGCAAAAGGTTTTGCGCAGCAGGAAGGCATTGATTATGAAGAAACTTTTGCTCCAACAGCTAAATGGAACACCATCCGATTAACACTTGCATTGGCCGCTCAAAAAGGATGGAAAGTTCATCAAATGGATGTGAAAAGTGCTTTTCTCAACGGGGATTTACAGGAGGACGTGTATATGACCCAACCACCAGGTTTTGAAGTGGAAGGACAAGAACATAAAGTCTGCAAATTGATCAAGGCTTTATATGGGTTAAAACAAGCTCCCCGAGCCTGGTATGCAAAGATGGATGATTACCTTAAGAAAGTTGGTTTTCATCGCAGTGAATCTGATGATACTTTGTATGTGCGACAACAGGGAAAATATTTGGTAATTCTTGTTATGTATGTAGATGATTTGATCATCACTGGCAATCATGATGATCATATTGCGCAGGTAAAAAAGGTGGTACATGCAGGTTTTAAGATGACAGATTTGGGATTACTTCACTACTATCTTGGAGTTGAAGTCTTCCAACGTCCACATCATATTTTCATTTCTCAGAGTAAGTATGCCGCAGAGGTTCTTCAGCGATTTGGCATGCAAGATTGCAAGCCCGTTCTCACCCCCATGGAGCAGAATTTGAAACTTTCAAAATTTGAAGGGGGGGAAAAGGTGGACAGTACAACTTACAGACAGTTGATTGGCAGCTTGATTTATTTGACAAATACTCGTCCTGATCTATCTTATGCAGTCAGTATTCTTTCACGTTTTATGCAGGAACCACGAGACAGCCACTGGAATGCAACCAAAAGAGTTCTTCGATATATCCAAGGAACAAAAGATTTTGGTCTTCTTTACACAAAGACTAAAAATTTTGTACTTGGTGGATATTCTGATGCCGATTTTGCTGGAAGTATTGATGATCGAGCATCAACATCAGGTTATTTAATGAACATGGGGTCAGCAGCAGTATCTTGGAGTTATAAGAAACAAGCTACAGTGGCGACTTCTTCAGCAGAAGCAGAGTACATTTCAGCATGGGAAGCAGCATGTGAAATTGTTTGGTTGCGCCGAATTTTGCAGGACTTGGGCATTTCTCAGGGAGAAGCTACATCATTGTTCATTGACAGCCAGTCAGCCATCAAACTTGCCAAGAACCTAGTTTTTCATTCAAAGACAAAGCATGTGGACACCAAGTATCATCATATCAGGTCGCTCATTGCCAAAGATGTCCTCAAACCAATTTATTGTCCTTCCGAAGATCAGATCTCCGACATTTTCACCAAACCGCTTGGCAGAATAAAATTTACTAAGTTCAGGGATGAACTTGGTATTTGTTGTAATGTATCTTTGGATCATAGGGGGGAATGTTAGATGATCAAAAAATACAATTTTTATCATAGGTTATAAAATTAGAATAAAATAATTATTAATTTAAGATATTAAATTAATAATTATTATTCTAGAATGTTTAATTATTTAATGGAGATTCTTAGAATTAGCTTATTGTTGTAACTAGATATGACTCTCCAAATGTGTCGTATCTTAGGCTCTATTTTAGGAGATTAGTTAGCTAGTTGGTTTGAATAGCATTTAATGTAAATGGACACTTGTTATTTAATAAGTGATCCATAATTAGAGGTAGTTAGGACATGGAGCTTATAAATAGCTCATTGCAAGAGTGTTTGGTTGTTCGGGTGTAAGCTCTTGCAAATCAATTATGTAATTATTTTTTGTGATTAATAAAATTATGTGTCTGAGGACACTTCTGCCATTAATAAAACCTTTTGTTTCCTTTTGCTCAAACAGTGATTGTCTTCATTAATTTCAAGTGAAGGTGTATATAAATATTCCTCATACTGTTGATCCATTTCGTGTAATTCCTGTTGATTGTCAAGATGCAAAATTCTTTCCTCTTCCACTATACTATAATCTTGACCATGCTGCAAATTTTCATGATCGTCTTTACGTTGCTGAAAGGGATTTTCATCCAGGGCTTCCATGATCTCATCATCCATAAAATTATCATCCTCATAGTATTTTTCAAGGCTTTCAATAAAAGTAGAAGCATGTTTGCAACAATCATGAACTAGATTTAATGATGGATAAGAGTCCTTATATCTTTCAATGAACATGGCATGAAAATCCTTTAAACAGTAAATACAAGCAGGCGACAAACTTTCATACCAAGATTGGGCTTCACCTTCTAGAGTGGCCATGAATATCTTCATTAAGCAATCTTCAGGAAAATCAACCTTCAACTTGCGAATATGCATGTGAAATTGAACTAGATGTAAAGCAGCGTCCTTCTTACCACCATCTTTAAACGTAGGCAAATTCCTTGACCAATCTACTTTCGGAATCTTATTTGGAAAGCCTGGAATGTGGTCTCGGCTCATGGGAGCATATATTCTTGCAATCCGCTCCATTTTTAAAAAAAACTCAAAGCTACTGACCTCTTTGCAGTGGAGTCACCAGGAAGCACCGATTGTTGGATTCTTCAGCGAATGGAGTCGTCAGGTGAATGATTTCAGCCGTCTTCTTATGTCTGATAGTTGTTCACCATCAACCATCAGATCTGAGCTTGATAGATGTACTGGGGCAAAACAATATTCAAGCAAACCATTTTCGTTCCCCAATGGAGTCGCCACTATGTTAGCACCTAAATCTGCCCTAGGCTGAAGGAAGGAAAAATTCAGGGTAACCACAAACCACGCTCAGTCTAGTAGCTAGCCCTACCAGAACAGGAGAGGGCTCTCTCTGAGTCACGCTCAGTGAATAGATAAGCAAAAAACGGTCTGACATGACTTACAATGAAATATTGATCTTAGGCTAGTAAGTGAATATGGATACAAGAAACATTTTTTTTTGAATGACCGAGCTTCTGGGATGGCAGCAAAGAACATAGAATTTAATACAAAGGCACAGATTACTTCATGAGGCAAGGCAGGCGAAAAGTGTAGCAATTTAGTTTGGAATAACGCGGAACGGAGAGATTGCCGAGGAGTATGAAGAGGGCATAGGAACATGAATCCTTTTCAATAGAAGAAGAACACTGAACATGAAATTTTCCCACAGGCAGAGCAATAAAATTGAATTCTACCTAATCTCACTCAGAAAATTTCACTGGAAATGAACATGAATTGAATTATGAAACATAACGAAATACATATGAAAACATAAGAGACACATTTGCTACACTCACAACCACAAGAATCTCATGAAACAGAGCCACTGCCTTTCATTAATTCTCTGTCAAAAATACACAACGAAGAAACATAGTTTCTTTCCCACAGTCTCCCAGAAGTTACAAACTAACCAACCCTTTGCAAATAGCTTACATACAATATATAGAATGTGCCATGAAGAGATAGAATGCCCAAGGGTTGGGGAGTTACTCGAATCATTACAAAATGGAGATGAAGAGCCAACCATCAGCTACAGGTGCAGCGCTACAAACATGACATTTGGCTTGGGTGACCATTTGCCTTCCTTCGCCACTTGGATAGAAGTCCATCTGGAAAGAAAATGCTTTAAATGCCACCTTTGGTGCCAAAAAACTGAAGTGTAGATGAGCGGGCCCACTTGGAGAAGTCACAAATCGAAAATTCGCGAAACGGAAGCAAATTGGGCAATTTTTCCTTTGTGCGCCGCGCTACTTTGGGGCCTGTTTTGGGGCACTTGCAGGTGTCCAAAATGTGCCCAAGTGGGCTTTTTGGAAATCCTGTCCTGTCTACTTTCTAACCCCACTAGAATTTTTGAATTTGGTGCTCATTTTCCCCTCCAAATCTCCATTCTCCCAAGACTTCTTCCTGTGTGTCAAAAAAGGGGCGGAGAGGCCATTTTTTGGATGTTTTTGACCTCCTGGAGACTCAGATCTTGCCCAAATTTCTTGTCCGGGCACCAGTAGTCATGATTTTCAATGTTGAATCCAAAAATGTAAACCATTCCTCATTTGGAGCTCTAGATTTTTAGCGTCGTGCCACTGGGAGAAAAACCCTGTGTTTTGCCCAAAAATTTGTCATGTGACCAAAAGTTCCCCAAATTTCTTGAAATTTGGGTTGGAGGTTCTTTATGGGGTGTTATGATGGACCAAGGAAGTCTCAGCCAAGATTCGAAGCCGATCTTGCTCTTTTTCCTCTTTTTCTTTTCTTGTTGCTTTCTTCAATTTCACCTTCAAGCTCCTTATCCGGGCCCTTGCACTCATATTTCATGTCCTGTAATGATAAGCCATGTGTCTGAGCAAGACAAGGTCCTAATCGACCTTGTCCAACAGCCTCTCCAAGTGCATGTTCACGCTCTTGAGATGGGCCTCCCGATCCTCATTGATCTCTTGCTCCAATGATGTGAGCTCAACTCTTCTCCTTTGAACAGCTTGGCGATGCTCACAAATGTTTTGCAGCTCCATAATCACTCGCTGATCCTCTAGCTGTTTGTTTCTCTGCTCCAGGTACTTCATGTTCCACTTAGCCCTCTCCAAGTCAAGGGATAAGGCCTCAATCACTGATTGTTGCTCCTGGATGATCTCTCCAAGCTCTGCATTTGTAGGTTCTGTATCTGTCTCATCATCATGAAGGAGAACGAATTCTATCTCTCATTCACCTGAAGGCCCCTTATCATGCATGGGCTCCTTACCTTTGTCCTGTTCCTGTGTCGTCGATGTAGGAAGCGAGGCCCCTTCCACCCCGGGTGGAGATAACACTCGCTTTGCCGCTGCAAACAAATGTCTACTGCCTCTCTGATAGGTGATGAATACTAGCATAGTAGCAGTCTCATGGCGCTCATACTGATGTGAAGGACCACCTATCTCATGCTCTACCTCTGATACCACCTGTGGAGCACTGAAGAAGTCACGGGAGATGAAGTCCTCCCAAGAAATGCCCTGCAATCCCAACTGATGATCCACCAAAATCTGGATAAGAGCAAAGTGATAAACATTGTTGAGCTGCTGCTGAGGGGTCTTATGTTGCATGAAATTTTTCATCCTCTCTATGTTCCCGCAAATGAAAAATGGGAGGTTCATCATCCACACCCTGGTAAAGTGCATGAGCAACCTAATGTGATAGGCATAAAGGCGAGAAAAGCTCCCCTCACAACTGAAGTACTTCATGATCAATTTCATGAGCGGAGCATACTCATCTCTCAAAAATCTGAATGGGAAAACTCTCGTGAGCTGACTCAAACAACTGGCCTTAATGTAAGGCTCATAATGATGCCTCTCCACCTTCTTCTTCTTATGCCACTGTTCTCCAACATTTGGTATGCCTGTTGCCACTAATATGGATTCGGGTGTCAATGTGAAAGTGACCCCAGCCAAGATAGACTGACCTCCATGTTGGTGAAGCGCAAAAAGACGGGCCAACTCATGATGAACTCTAACATTTTCCACCCTTTAACAAAATTCAAAACATGCTAGGTGTTGGAAACATGACATAGCAAGAGGGCATGCCTGCAACTCAGTGAGGGTGTTTGGCTCATCTCTAACATGTTTGCCACTCCGGTGATGTCTCCTGGGGGCTTGTTCTCCTGAAGCTGTATCACTGTGGGTCTCCACCTCATATTCTGATGAAACTTCGGATGCCATGACTGTTGTTTATAAACTGTATTTAGGCTACCCCTTTGATGATGGTGAAGCTAGGTGCTATTTTGATATCTTGCAATTAGAGTGTCTTCACAAAAAATTTGGGTGAGTTTGGCAATTTATGGGCGCTTTGTCTCTGTGCGCCGCGCAAAACCCAATGCGTCGCTCTCCCTGTGTACGCCATGCCAGTTGTAATTTAACACTGCAGGCGGGCTCTGTGTGCGCCGCGCCCTGTGTGTGTGCCATGCCCCTGTCTGTGTGCGCCGCGCACCCTGAAACCTCCTCAAACTGCTCCAAATCGCGTGATTTCTCACTCAAATAGTTTGAAATGTTCTCCCAAGCACTTGGTTGCACAATGAGTTGGATTCATGATGGAATTTGTGTATATAGGCTTGGAGGTCATGTTTTAAATTTGATTTTTTTAAAAACCCACTTTCTAATGTCTTGTTTGGCACCTTTTTCACTGACTTTAATATAACCCTGATTTTCACTTTTTCTCTGAATTTTGCGGTCAAATGATGAAATTTTCGACACTTTTTTTCGGGGATTGCATGACAGAGAATTTGGCCACGGAAACCATGACTGCACCTGAAGAAATCAACTGTAGACCCCTTTTGAAAATTTTGTCACCAATAGCACTGTTTGAATTTTCTTCACCAATAGCACTGTTTGAATTTTCTTCAAAACAGAGTTTTGAAGAACAATCGAAGTTTATCAATATGATGATGAAACTCTGTGGATCATTACTTTGCAAGAGCATCACTCTGGCCTGCATGGCTTTACTGGACATATGTAAAGACCAAATTGATCAATCCCTAGACCTAATGACCAAAAATGACTTTTGTCTGTTAAAGGACCAGACCTTGACTGTTATGGACTTTTTTATTATTTGACACAAAGACATAAGCCAGCAGGAGCCAGACATGAGGGGAAATGACTAGCATGACTTTCTCCATCAGATCATGGCATGCCCCTAGCGGAATGCAGCTGAATGAATGGAGCGGGACACCTAGAAATGAAATGCATAAAGAGTTTTGATCTCTGACGGAGGACTGACCAGACCGACTCTAACATAAAGTACATGGAATCGAAAGAGAACTCTCTCCTGCCAGAACACCCAAGCAGAATGGGGTAGTTGAAAGAAGAAATCGAACAGTTCAAGAAATGACAAGAACAATGTTAATAGCAGCCGACTTGCAGTCAAAATTCTGGATAGAAGCAGTCGGGACAGTTGTTTATACCTTGAATCGAACTCAACTAAGACCAAATAATGAGAAGACTCCTTATGAATTATGGAAAGGAAGACTTGCTTCAGTAAAATACTTCAATATTTTTGGAAGCAAGTGCTTCATAAAAATCAATGATGACTCAGCAGGAAAATTTGATTCTCGGGTTGATGAAGGAATATTTCTTAGATATTCTACAAGGAGCAAAACCTAAAAGTGCTACAATAATCGACTAAGAAAATAGTGGAAAGCATTGATGTGAAGATTGATGAAGACCTTCCAAAAAAAGAAATTGAAGATCATGAAGTTGACCCTCTCATTGAAGAAGAACCTGAAAAAAGAGGAAAAAGATCAAGAAAAACACAAGGAAAAAGAACCATCTCAAACCCCTTCAAAGATGAAGTTTCTCCAAAAACATCACCCAGAGGCGCAGATTATTGGAAATATAGATGAAGGGATGCAAACTCGAAGAAGGATGACAAGGACACCAAAGAAAAATGGTGTTTCTCTCCTATCTATGATAGAACCAGAAACATTTACTCAAGCAAGTAAGGATCCTCATTGGGTAAAATCCATGGAAGAGGAAATGTATCAAATCGAGAAGAATGAGACATGGGTGCTGGTACCTCATCCAAGGGATAAAAATATAATTGGAACCAAGTGGGTGTTCAAAAACAAAATGAATGAAGATGGACAAATCATCATAAATAAGGCAAGGCTTGTTTGTAAAGGTTATTCACAAATTGAAGGAATCGACTTTGAAGAAACCTTTGCACCAGTAGCTCGTGTGGAAGCTATAAGGATGTTCTTGGCATTTTCTTGCTCAAAAGGATTTAAAATCTATCTAATGGACGTTAAATCAACATTTCTGAATGGGGAACTCAAGGAAGAAGTCTACGTGGAGCAACCAGAAGAGTTAATCTAGCAAAATGAAAAGACTTTGTTTGTAAGTTGAAAAAGGCATTATATGGGTTGAAACAAGCTCCTAGAGCTTGGTACGCAAGATTGGATCAATATCTACAACAACAAGGCTTCAAGAAGGGGGTGGCAGGAAGTAATCTCTACATAAAGATGGATGAGGATAAGTTACTAGTCACTCTTGTCTATGTTGATGATCTGATTTTTGCTAGTAATAATGATGAGATGAGCCATGAGTTTGCTCAAAATATGTCAAAAGAGTTTGAAATGTCGATGATATGAGAGTTATCTTACTTCCTTGGACTACAAGTATCTCAAACTACGGCAGTCATGTTTATATCTCAAGCAAAATATCTTAAAGACATGCTTAAAAGATATGGAATGGAAGACTGTGCACCCACGAGCACACCTATGACCATAGATTGCAAATTAAACAAAGATGATGACTCTCCTCCGATAGATGCAACTCATTACAGGTCAATTAATTGGAGCCCTCCTATACTTAACTGCTACGAGACCTAACATTATGCAAGCAGTAGTAATGGTGGGAAGATTTCAATCAGCTCCTAAACAATCCCATTTGTTGGCTGTAAAAATAATTCTCAGATACTTTAAAGGAACTCCTGATTTTGGTCTTTGGTACCCTAAGAGCTCAACTCTCATTGTGACTGCATACACCGATGCTAATTGGGTCGGAAGTGTCGATGATCGAAAAAGTACTAGTGGAAATGCATTCTTCCTGGGAAATTGTCTAGTATCTTGGGTTAGCAAAAAACAAACATCCATATCACTCTCTACAGCTAAAGCCAAGTGTATAGCTACTGCAAATTGTTGTACTCAAATATTATGGATGAAGGAAGCTCTGAAAGATTTCAACATAGGTACCAATCAACCAATCACCATCTATTGTGACAACACAAGTGCTATCAATCTCAGCAAAAATCCAGTGATGCACTAAAATACCAAGTTCCTCGGCCGATATCGTTGTGAACCATTGGATCCAACGTGCCTTGATCAAACGGTGGAGGATCGCGATTGGGTTTGTTGATCGGGTGGATCAACAACCGTCAGATTAATGATGAGATCAACGGTGGAGAATTAATCCGATAATACTTGCGACTGAGTGGACCCGAGAAGTTTATGGACATGGGTTTATTTATTTGGGGTTCGGTCTTGTGCATTCAGGTGGGACTGGCGTTCATTTGCGGGATTAAAGGAATGACTCCGATTTTTCATGAAGTTACAATTATGATTAAAGGTGATGACGTGGCATGTGGGACCTCCATGTGGGTATAGCAACTCTTATATGGTTTCTGTGAATAATCAAGTCTATGGATAAAAGACTCTTCGATATATATTTTTAATATACAAGTCAGCCTCCCTCTAATAGACGTGTCCTTTGGTCGTTGGTGAAACTCGTATAAAAATGAGTTAAAACACTTCAGTTCTGAGCATCTATCTTGGGCACAAAAATAGAGCATAAAGAAGTTCACAACTCGTGGACTTGAAGAGACAAAGGAAGCTAAAGGAACAATAGAAATAAGGAAGCTGAAAGGTTCAGCGGAAGAAAAAGGAAGCCGAAAGGTCTAGCGGAAGAAGATGAAGCCGAAAGGTCCAGCAGAAGAAGATAAAGTCGAAGGTCTGGCTAACGCAAAATGTGAAGTAGAAGACGAAGGTCGAGCTAAGAAGGAAGCTGAAGACAGAGTGGGAGGACAATCTTTTGACCTGATTCATCTAGAAAGGTAGGGTCAGAGCCCTTGGGGTTGATGCCTCAGAATTGGAAGGATTAGTGTCCTTGGAGTTGGTGCTCCTAAATCCGAAGTTGGTGCCTTGATAATATAGGGTCGAAGCCCTAGAGGTCGGAGCCTCATCAAAACCAAGTTGGATCTTGGAACACATTTATATTATATTTATTATTTTATTCAATAAAATTATGCTCATACATTTCTCTATTTAAATTGTGAAGAATTAAACTAGTAATAATAAAAATTGAAAGAAAATATTGATTCAACCCCCACCCCCCTCTCATTATTTCCAACACTATCCTCCATGATCTTCTCCATGAGGTCCATGATCTTATCCATGAGGTCCATGATCTCCTCAAATTCGAATTTGAACATAGAGTGCCACATAAGGGTGGCATAGAAGCTTCCTTTGTACCTACACATGTCAACAAACTCATTCTAATTGTTAGGTATAAGTATATGGATATTATTTTCTAAATTGTAACCACAAATTCACTTTAAAATACTAATAATTAATAATGTTTGGGAAAACACAATGGTAACCCATTTAATGATGAAAGTGAAGCTGATGTGTTGAATTGGTGGTGGAATAGAGGTGAGAAAATGTGTGAATGGAGTGAAAGTGGATGTATTTTAAGGATAATTCTTAAGCCCAACATACCCCCAAACTAAAGGTATTGCATGTCCTCATGCAATCTATTACATTACTTTTTGATACTTGAGATTTGGCTTAAACTTTGCATGATATCATTTACTTAACTTTTGCAAAGTGTTTTTGATGAATTGCAACTTGGTTGGTTCTTGCGTTTCAACCATATTTTGTTTGTCGCATTCAATTTAATTTTAATGTATGAACTTTGCATAATGATAATTTGATTTTTATTGCAAAGTATTTTGTTGGAATGCATCATGGTTGGTTCTTGTGTAACAACCATGATTGTGTTGCATCCAATTAGCTTTTAAGTACTTTTTACAAAGCCATTTATATGCTCATGTAATAGTGAATATATTTTGAAAGTATGTGGGTTTTAAAATATGATATATGAATATGGAAAAATATGAAGGTGACAAAGTATGAATGTAAATGTATCCCCACCCCCCCAAAAAAAAACTGATGGTTTTGGCAATTTTGTGAAATGGGGAAAGGAAGTTTTGCATCCAATTAGCTTTTAAGTACTTTTTTACAAAGCCAATTATATGCTCATGTAATAGTGAATATATTTTGAAAGTATGTGGGTTTTAGAATATGATATGTGAATATGGAAAAATATGAAGGTGACAAAGTATGAATGTAAATGTATCCCCCCCCCCAAAAAAAAACTGATGGTTTTTAAATGGTTAAAAGTTAGAAAATATCATACATCATCTTATCCTTTCAAAAATGGATGAGAGTTGCACATGCGTGGCTACAAAATTTTGATCATAGTCTTCTTCACTTGGTTGTGAAAATGGTGGATGAAGTCGAAAAAGTGAATCTTTTAATGTTGTTGCATCTATTGCTAAATCTGCTACTAGATCTTCTGATGTATGTTCGAAATCTGCTACTAAATGCGGCTGAAAATGTATAAGGCTTGGAAGGTATACAAAATTCAGAATTTACACTTTCCCTCCCCAGCATTATTTATTGACTTGTCCTCAAGTCATTTTAATTCAAAAACTGAAAAGTAATGAAAGTAAATCTGCTTCTTCTGCTACAAATTGATGGGTCTTCAAGTCTTCTACACTCATTGGCACAATTCTTGTCATGTGAATAAATGTTTCGGTGTCGAACATAACAAGAAATTGTTAACTTAGTGGCCTTTAATAGATGCCACTAAGTGGATGCAAATTAGAGTTCCATTTGCTATCAACCCGGGAAAGTAAAACTTCGAGGAACATCCACCGTATGTGGACTTAGAGACAAACTAAATTAAGTTAGGTGAATAAATACCAAAGCTCCCTTTTAGGAGGTCTATTCATTAATATTTCTAACCATCTTAATCAATAAACTAAGAAATGAAGGCATTTAAACATAATTCAAATTGATTACAGTAAATATTAAAGCTCTCTTACAAGAGACTATTCATTTATATTTCCAGCATCAAGATCTTTATACTAATGAAATTAAAAACATAAATGAAAGCCTACTATACCAAAACAAGTATGCAAGTGAGGCAATGGGGGCCCTCCATAGCTCCACAAGCACACCTAGAAAGAAGTCAAATGTAGAAGAAAATCCAATCCACTTTATTTATCATCAATTGCAAATTGCAATTACAAGCTCCAAGTTCCACATTCCAAGAGATTCTAAATCTCCATTACAATGATCCTAAAATCTAAAATTACAAATGAAGGACTAAGTTTCTAAATTCTATGGAAAATTAAGATTACAAATGAAGGAGATAACACTCCTATTTATACAACAAGATAAGATAACAAACTCATAATGATGATCCATTATTCCCTCTTCAAATCCACACATCTCTCAACCAATGGTGACACATAACCCTATCCTCCATGATCTTCTCCATGAGGTCCATGATCTCCTCAAATTCGAATTTGAACATAGAATGCCACATAAGGGTGCCTTAGAAGCTTCCTTTGTACCTACACATGTCAACAAACTCATTCTAATTGTTAGGTATAAGTATATGGATATTATTTTCTAAAGTTTAACCACAAATTCTCTTAAAAATACTAAGAATTAATAATGTTTTGGAAAACACAATGATAACCCATTTAATGATGAAAGTGAAGCTGATGTGGTGACATGGTGGTGGAATAAAGGTGAGAAAATGTGTGAATGGAGTGAAAGTGGATGTATTTTAAGGATAATTTTTAGGCCCAGCATACCCCCAAACTGAAGGTATTGCATGTCCTCATGCAATCTTTTACATTACTTTTTTATACTTGAGCTTTGGCTTAAACTTTGCATGATATCATTTACTTAACTTCAGCAAAGTGTTTTTGATGAATTGCAACTTGGTTGGTTCTTGTGTTTCAACCATATTTTGTTTGTTGCATTCAATTTTAATGTATGAACTTTGCATAATGATAATTTGATTTTTATTGCAAAGTATTTTGTTGGAATGCATCATGGTTGGTTCTTGTGTAACAACCATGATTGTGTTGCATCCAATTAGCTTTTAAGTACTTTTTACAAAGCCATTTATATGCTCATGTAATAGTGAATATATTTTGAAGGTATGTGGGTTTTAGAATGTGATATATGAATATGGAAAAATATGAATGTGACAAATTATGAATGTAAATGTATCCCCCCTGATGGTTTTGGCAATTTTATGAAATGAGGAAAGGAAGTTTTTCCAAAAATTATCATTCTAGCTTTCAAGGAATTTAAAGGGTTAAAAGTTAGAAAATATCATACCACAACTTACCCTGTCAAAAATGGATGAGAGTCGTGCATGTGTTGCTGCAAAATTCTGATCATAGTCGTCTTCTTTTGGCCGTGAAAATGGTGGATGAAGTCGAAAAAGTGAATCTTTTATTGTTGCTGCATCTGCTGCTGGATCTTCTGTTGAATGTTCGGAATCTATTGCTAAATGCGGCTGAAAATGTATAAGGCTTGGAAGGTATACAAAATTTATAATTTAGAATTAATTTAGGTTGGCACGTTAGAGTTGACCAAAAACAAAAACATGGGGTTAACATTGATCTTCTCTGTCAATAATATTATATACATAACTTAGTATTCAATAGTGCGTGTAAATAAACATCTCTCCCTCTATCGAATGAATCGAGAAGCAATTATTCTCTATCCAACCCAACATTAAACTAACTGAGTAATGTAAGATGTTCAAGTTGAGCTTTTTTATTTTTCATACTTAGCTTGATTTTATATACATAACTTAGTAATGTAATAGATTGCATGAGGACATGTAATACCTTCAGTTTGGGGGTATGTTGGGCCTAAGAATTATCCTTAAAATACATCCACTTTCACTCCATTCCCACATTTTCTCACCTCTATTCCACCACCATGTCACCACATCAGCTTCACTTTCATCATTAAATGGGTTACCATTGTGTTTTCCAAAACATTATTAATTCTTAGTATTTTTAAGTGAATTTGTGGCTAAACTTTAGAAAATAATATCCATATACTTATACCTAACAATTAGAATGAGTTTGTTGACATGTGTAGGTACAAAGGAAGCTTCTAAGCCACCCTTATATGGCACTCTATGTTCAAATTCGAATTTGAGGAGATCATGGACCTCATGGGTAAGATCATGGACCTCATGGAGAAGATCATGGAGGATAGGGTTATGTGTCACCATTGATTGAGAGATATGTGGATTTGAAGAGGGAATAGTGGATCCACATTTATGAGTTTGTTATCTCATTTTGTTGTATAAATAGGTGTGTTATCTCCTTCATTTGTAATCTTAATTTTCCATAGAATTTAGAAACTGAGTCCTTCATTTGTAATTTTAGATTTTAGGATCATTTGTAATGGAGATTTAGAATCTCTTGGAATGTAGAACTTGGAGCTTGTATTTGCAATTTGCAATTGATGATAAATAAAGTGGATTGGATTTTCTTCAACATTTGACTTCTTTCTAGGTGTGCTTGTGGAGCTATGGAGGGCCCCCATTGCCTCACTTGCATGTTTGTTTTGGTATAGTAAGCTTTCATTTATGTTTTTAATTTCATTAGTTTAAAGATCTCTACGTTGGAAATATAAATGAATAGTCTCTTGTAAGAGAGATTTAATATTTCCTATAATCAATTTGAATTAAATTTAAATGCCTTCATTTATTAGTTTATTGATTAAGATGGTTAGAAATATTAATGAATAGACCTCCTGTAAGGGAGCTTTGGTATTTCTTCACCTAGCTTAATTTAGTTTGTCTCTAAGTCCATATATATTGGATGATCCTCGAAGTTTACTTCCCTGGATTGATAGTAAATGAAACCCTAATTTGCATCCGCATTAAAGAACCCAACATTTTGGCGCCATTGCTGGGGAGGATCATTTAGAGATAGACTTAGGAAGTTATTTTTATTGCAATTTCTTTTTATGGACTACTTTTGAAACCTAGTGACAATAGGATCTTCATAAAGGTGTTCAAGTTGAGCTTTTTGATTTTTCATACTTAGTTTGATTTTAATTTCAATTTTTTTTTATCAGACCCCCCATTTGTTACTAATCCATCTACGGATGAGAAATTTGAAGATGTTAAACAGGTACTTCTTGGAGCGCAAGGACAATATCAAAGAGTGGTGTCACAAGAACCTTGCGCCAACTCCAAGAATAAGACAGGTTACTCACAGGCTTGCAAATCATAAGGTAAAAAATTTAAATCTTGATGTGAGCATTTTCGACTTCTTAGTCCGTAGGTGGCTTCACTGGAAGCATTCTTTTACCTAGGAAATAAAAAATCTTTCAAGCAAGTTAAGGTAGAATAGATTATAAAAATAAAACTAGATCCCGATAGAGTTTTTAGTCTTGTTTTTCTTAAAAAAATCATCCACATTTATCTTGAATAAAATTAGGTAAGAGTCGGTGAATTTCTTTTCTATGTAAGATGTTTTATTTTTGTTTTTGAAGGAACGGACAAGGAAGAATGGAGTCACGGGCCAGGGTTTGATGTAGGGTTTGCCTCTGGTAGGCTTGCAACAGCGACAAAGGGTAGGGGAGACCACAGTAGAGACAGACAAGGGAGCATTGTCACAGGTCAGAGAGGAAGATCGATTGGGGTAGGTGTGGACTGACGGAAGAATGATGAGCCCGACAGGGGGAGAGCGATCCCCTCCTACAAGGATGTGATGGCAGGAGAAGCAAGTAGAAATGGGATTACAAGAAGTCAAGGAAAAAGGGGCAAGGACACACCGGTCATGGGAGCACGCTGGCAAGCTGGTCTGGGAGGAAAATGTTTGCCTAGAGCAGTAAAAAAACCAAGGTTTGTTATCCCCAACAATAAACTGGAGGAATATAGAGGGTTTATGAAAGATCATGCGTTGATCTGCAAATTAATAGGGGCCTAGCCTACAGAGAAGGAACTGGTTAAATGGATACAACAACGTTGGCAACCGAAAGGTCACATAGACTTAAAACTAGGAGCGAAAGGCTTCTTTTCAGTAGTATTCTCTAACCTGGAAGACAAAGAGAAGGTATTTGAAGATGGCCCTTATTTCTTCAATAATGTTGGTTTATTTATGCGACACTGAGAAGAATGCTACAACCCGAATTAGGAAAAAATGCTAGCAGCACCAATCTGGGTTCGCCTGTTTGACCTCCCAATGGATTTCTGGGACCCAGAAATCCTGGAAGGAATAGGTAAATCAATTGGGACCTTTGTCAAAGTGGCTGACACAACAAGAAAAGGAAGGTACACTTCTTATGCCCGGATTTGTGTCTATATGAACATTACAGAACCTCTCCCTGATTGCATAGAAGTAGAATATCATGATGAAATCTGGCAACAACCTCTGGATTATGAGCACATACCCTTCAGGTGTCGGAGATGCCATGAATATGGGCATCTATTTAGATCTTGCCCTTAGAACTTCCTGAAGCCCACTCAAGGAAGCAGGAAGGAAGAAGGATCTGGTAAGGAAACGGAAGGGGGATTCCAAGAGGTCCACAGAAGGAAAAGGACCCAAAAACTGACGAGTAACCATAAGAACCCACAGAAAGAGAAGGAACAAGAAAATCAGAACAAATTCGCTGTGCTACAGGAAGAGGAAATGGAAGAGATCAATGAGGAAAGCAGTGACGAACCAATAGAGCCAATACAGAAAGATAAAGGGAAAAAGCAAGAACAGATCAAAACAGTGGAAGAAAACGAAGGGGAAGTAAATAAAATACAGATGGAGCAAAGCCAGATGGAGATAGACCCACAGAAAGAAAATTTTAGTGAAGAGGAACAAGTGATGAAAAGATTACTACAGGAATGGAGACACCTAGACGAGAGGTTCATCCCAGAAGACCAAAAGCAGCTATACAAAGAAATGTTTCAACAATATAAAATGAAACTAGGAATGATCATGATAAGTCAACCCGAGCATCTAGGATCACAGGGGGGACAGGGGCAGGAAGCAGGAGTATCAGGCAAAGGGGGGAAACGGGAATAAGACCCATGAGCGAATCCATCCAAATGGTGGGAGAAATTCTCGTTAACTCAGGAAGAGTGGTGCCATTATCAGAGGTATTCCACTAACCAACCAAACTGTTGAAATGATAATTACGACCTGGAACATAAGAGGTATAAACAGTAAAGGGAAACAGAGATATCTGAAAGAAAGAGTGAGGAAAGATAAACCTAGTGTGATGTTACTTCAAGAAACCAAGATCACTAAACTAAAATTGAAGGAGATCATGGGAAACTGCAAGCCCCAGTACGAGATAGTAGGACAAGATGCTACAAGAAGTGCAAGAGGTTTGGGCATTCTTTGGAACCCTGAAGAAGTAAGATTTGAAGAATGGGTAAGTATGCCAAGAATCCTCTTTGGCAAATTCAGAAACATTGGATCCAAAGAATGGGTTCTCCTCTCAGGGGTCTATGGTCCTCATATCCTAGGAGAAAGAAGGACTTTCATCCGAAACTTAGTAAATGTGCGAGGTCTGCACCAAGATACACCATGGATTATAGGTGGGGATTTCAACATGATTACATCCTTGAATGAAAAAAGAGGAGGTGTCAGAAGAATAGATGGAGATATGGAATTGTTTGCGGACACCATAAATGATCAGAGGCTAGTGGATATCCTAACTAGTAATGGGATACACACCTGGAATAATAGAAGAGGAGGGAAGCATCAGATTGCCTCAAAATTAGATAGATTCCTGATATCTGATCAGATTGTGAGTAGAGACATTTTTGTGGAAGCATTGATATTACTTAGGATGAGGTCAGACCACTGGCCGATTAAATTAGAGATAGATCTCAAAGCCAGTCCTAAAAATCGACCATTCAGATTTGAGGCTTTCTGGCTCAGAGACCCTAAGTTTATAAACAAAGTAGAGGAATGGTGGAAGCAAAGTGAACAAAGGGGAAGAAACAGAATGCAAACGTTCTAGCTTAAGCTGAAGGAAATAAAGCAAAAAATCAAGAAATGGAACCAAGAGGAATTTGGAAACATAATACAGGACCAACAACAGTTAAATCAAAGGATGATGGCAATACAACAAGAAATGATAAGGGAAGGGCGTAGTGAAGAATTAGCAGCAGAAGAAGGCAGACTAGTTAGCCAAATAGAGGAAAGAAGGAAACAAGAAGAAATCTTATGGAGGCAAAAGTCAAGAGTGAACTGGTTAAGGGAGGGAGAAAGGAACACCAAATTTTTCCACAAAGCGATGGTACAGTACAGACAGAGAAACAGAATCTTTTCCCTGAAAAATGAAGAAGGATTCCGACAAACTCAGCATGAGGATATGGAGGAAACCCTGGTTAGACATTTCAAAGATCTTCTAATGGAACCACAGGAGGAAAGGTAAGAAGCAGCTCGCAGAATATGCAGCCAAATCCCCAATATGATTACCAGAGATCAAAACCTTGCTTTAATGAGAGTAGCTACAATAGAGGAGGTCGAGGAAGTGGTGAAAGGACTGAAGAAAAATAAGGCCCCTGGACCAGATGCCTTTACATCGAAATTCTATCAAGCTACATGGAAGTTCATAGGCAATGACATCCTAGAGGTGGTGGAAGAATCTAGAAGAAATCAAAAGGTATGGCCGGGTTTAAATGCCACTCTCCTCTCTCTCATCCCTAAAACCTCCAAGTCAAATGACCCGCAGGGCTTTAGACCTATTGCCCTTTGTAATGTTATTTATAAAATTATCTCCACTCTGATAGTTAAAAGACTGAAACTGATTTTGCCTAGTATTATATCCCCAGAACAAACAGGGTTTGTGGAGGGTAGACAGATCTTAGATGGACTGATAGCATCCCAAGAAGTGGTGCACTCACTAAGAGAAAAAAAGATGGTTGGAATGATGATTAAATTGGATCTATCCAAATCCTATGATAGATTAAATTGGGAATACCTGAGGAAAGTTTTTGAGGCCTTTGGTTTCTGTAACAGATGGATAGATTGGATCTTGACAATGATATCCACCCCAGTCTTCTCAATCCTCTTAAATGGAACCCCGTCATCCACCTTCAAAGCCACCAGAGGTCTTAGGCAAGGGGATCCCTTATCCCCATTCCTTTTCATTATTGCTGCAGATGGGCTAGGAAGGTATATCAAAAAGGAAGCGCAGGAGGACAGAATCAAAGGGATAAGGGTTTGGGGGAATGATCTCCCGATAACCCACCAGCAGTTCGTAGATGATATCTATGATGTATCTCTCAGGGAAGTCAAAAGGATGAAGGACATCCATGATCTCTTCATGGAAGCCTCGGGTACTCAAATTAACAAGGAGAAATCATGCGCTTACTTCTTCAACACAACTGGTAATGTAAAAACTTACCTTGCAAGAATTTTGGGATTCAGGGTAGGAGAGTTACCCACAAAGTATCTAGGAATACCCCTGGCAATCAATTTCCTTAAGATGGAAAATTGGCAGCATACTATATAGAAGATCCTAGGAAGGCTAGCCAACTGGTCTTTCAGATCCTTAAATCTTGCAGGAAGAGTGGTTCTGGTAAAAGCAGTCTTGCAATCAATACCAATTTACCAATTATCTGGGATGGCAGCCCCCAAAGGGGCTTGCTCCAAAATGGTGGAAATATTTAAGAAATTCATATGGGGAGGGCCTCAACAACAGAAAAAATGGGCTTTGATTTCCTGGCAAGGATTGACTAGGAAAAAGGAGGAAGGGGGCCTGGGGCTAAGGGATCCATACCTCATTAACCAAATTATGGGAGCCAAGTTGTGGTGGAGATGGATGGTAGGGGGAGAAGACCTCTAGAAACGAATATGGATGAGGAAGTATAATATGCCAAGGAGAGCAGAAGATATATTACGGTATGCAGAACCACCAAGAGGATCTACCATCTGGAACCTGGCAAGCCAGAACGGGCACATAATCACAAACCATGCTTTCTGGGAAATACGAAATGGCAAAACAACAAAGTTCTGGGATGAGGCTTGGCAACAACGAGAAAAATTAAATGTAAAACAAGAATTCAGAAATCTTCTACAATTCTCAAAAGATGTAGGCCTAAATCGAGTAGCTGAGTTCTGGAAGGAAGACCACGATGAGGAGGATTGGAGAATTTGGAAAAACCCAGAAGAAACGGGTCAAAATATAGAAGAAGAACAACGAGAGATCTATGTAAAAGAAATCGGAACAAGAAATATATCTATTAGAACAAGACCAGATATCTTGAGATGGGGACACTCCATGAAAGGGACTTTCACAGTCAAAGAAGCATATGACTTAAAAACTGAGCAGGAACAGGAAAGATCCCAATAGCTATGGAAACAAATCTGGCATAGAAAATGGTGGCTGAAAGTTGCCCACTTCCTCTGGTTAACATGCAAAGGTCGAATTTTGACTTGGGACCAACTGCAGAAAAGAGGGATGCAAGGACCATCCCTATGTGATCTATGTAAGCAGGACAATGAAAATATAGAACACCTAATGAATTCATGCCAATTTGCTCAACAACAATGGGAAACCATCTATGGGGTCTTCGGAAGGACGGATAGGAATCAACAGAGCATAAGAGAGACAATCCAACAATGGGGACGAGGCCACTTTACCAGCCCAGTTCTTAACAGAGCTTGGGGGCTAGCAATAGGATTTAACCTTTGGATGATATGGAAGGAAAGGAACCAGAGGATCTTCAAAAACAAGGAATCCACTCCAGAGCAGGTATGGAAAGGAGTAATAGAACACATCAGGGAAACCATCCTAGCAGAAGAATGGCACCAAGAGGACTAGGAGACCTCGCCACAGGAAGAAAAAATTCTAAAAAAGCTTAACCTAACCAAATAAATGGTGGGAGCGCATACATGGAAAGCAACAAGGAAGAGCAGGGGATTGCCCTAGAATTTCAAGGGACCAGCAGAAGGATTCATCAAATTGAACTTGATGGAACCTCCAAAGGGAACCCGGGTATTGCAGGGATAGGAGGCATCTTCAAAGATTGCCAAGGCAGGGTTAGACTGTTGTATTCGGTACATTACGGCATGATGAGTAACAACGACGCAGAACTCAAGGCAGTACGACAAGGTATGAGAATAGCTGTCAGGCTCAGGTACAAAAAAATGGAAGTTGAAGGGGACTCATTACTGGCAATCAACATGATGCGGAAACTCAACAACAGACAGGCATGGGACAAACTGAGCCAAAGCTGGAGAACAACAAGTCTCATCTAAGAACTGGGAGAAATAATGAAGATTATATGATAATCAAGCACGTAAAAAGAGAAGGGAATAAAGTGGTAGATTTCCTGGCCAACTGGGGGTGTAACCAGCAAGTAGGACACATGGAAAGAACATGGCCTATACAACCAAGGGATACAAGAATGGACCCGCTACGAGAAATATTAGCCCAAGATGACTATCATGACCAGACGCAATGATAATGAGCATAACACACCCCCAATCGGGGTGACGGGGTGGGTAATTAAATTAATTATGGTTTTCAGAGGCCAGAAGGCGAAAAGACTGCCTACCACAGCCTACACGATTATACCGCAGGGCGTGGTGGAGTCCTACATGTATGCAGCAACGTCAGAAGGGTGAAGTGGCGGTTTGTACGTAGGCAAGAGGAGAGGTGGTAAGGACGGCAGCGTAAGGTGGATGGGATAGAAGGAAGGTAAGGTAGAGTATGAGAGGGAGTGTAGGGAAGAGAGGGTGGCTAGATTGTAGGATAGCAGGAGAACGAGAGTGAAGGACATGGCTTACTCGTAACCAACAAGCAGGCATAACAACCTCGGGTACATTAATTGTTTTCTTTTTGTAACTCGTGAAGGAAATTTCAGTATGCTAGGAGAGGGAAGGATCTTGAGACAGGTTGGGAAGGTAATCCCTCGGGGAGAGGTTTCGTTGTGCAGAGAGTGAAAAAGCAGTGAGGAAGAGTGGCCTTGTAGCATTGAGTTAATACTGGCCAGGGTTGAGGGTATAGAAGTTAATAGACAGTGGTGCATTCTACTCAGGGCTAAGGCTTACGAGACTAGCAAGGACTTTATCTGGGTGGAATGGAGGGCTACGGGTTTGAAGAAGTTCCTTAGGCCGGATTTCTAGGTAGATAGGGGGGGTTATGGTAGCAGAGAAGAGAAAGCCTGGGAAGGGAAGTTGGGGATGAAGCTAAGTAAGGAAAGGGTGACGTGCAGAGGAGGTAGAGCCGCGAGGGAAGGGAGTGGCGATGTCAAGCAAGGTAGGGGGAGGGAGGAGAGTCCCAGTGTGAAGTTCTCTTCGTTTGCTCTCACGGGGTCGCACAGGGATTGTGTTAGCCTGAGGGACCTTAACACGGGAGGAAGGGACAGGGGAGGCGAGACAGAGACTGTGGGTCTGATCGAGAGGCAAGCCCGGGTGAGCAGGGATAAGGGGAAGACCACTCATGGTCCACTTGAATGCCTGAGAGCAACGGAGTGTAGGCAGAAAGGTGGCAGTACCGGAGAACTGAAACCCCACGAGGCAATTGGTATTTGGATGGGTAATGGTTTTTTTATCCTAACATTGAATTCTAATCACTGTGAATAGGTAAGAAACACAGGCGATATGGCGCGGACAGCCAGAGGAAGGGGTCGCCAAGGACAAGGTAAAGCCGATCCTTGTCCAAAAGACCTGGGAACCTCAGAACCAAAGAAAGGCAGAAGACCCATGGATGCAATTGTCAGGGAGGCAGCAAAAGCTTACAAGGAAGGAACAAACACTAGGATCCAAAAAATTATAGAGGAAATGAAGGATAGAATTCTGGAAGAGGACTCCAAGGATGAGATGGAGGAATGGAAAGACCATGTCCCAGATCCTGGGAACACCAGAGGGAGGTTGTCCCAATTTAAACAGACTCTGCATCTGTACTGGCTCATGAAAAGACTGGTAGGAAAAGCCATGGAGCAAGTGTCCATGGGGATGGCGCTGATCGTCAGAGACATGCCAAACTATAAAAGGGACCTGCAAACAATCCAGTTCCAACTTTGTAAGCAGGACATAAGACTGGACCGTATACAATGACATATTCCATGTATTATTGAAATGGCACCAGCACCTGGAGATTCAGCTGAAGATCCAGTGACAGTGGAGTCAGAACCAGAAGACCTCAAAGAATAGATGAGTTCAATGACCTCAAGTTTTTGTTTTTTAGCAGATACCTTTTTTTTTACATGCATTCTGATGGGATCAAAGACTATAAACTGGTTTTTAAACAATTATGTATATATTGCCTGGATAGAAAGACTGATAACTTACCGTTTTTGGATGGCTTACAATATGCATAGGTGGCCAACAGACTTGGTTTCCCAATGGGCAAGTTGAGGCCACCTATTAACTATATGTGGTTTCATTTTGCTTTTATATAAATAGAAAACGAGGCCCTACCTTAGCTTACAAAAAAAAAAAGGTAAGAGTCACTTCAGCCACGCTAACCTGCAAAAAAAAAAAACAAACAAATAAACAAAACAAATCAATAGGTTAGTATGCTCTCTTCCTGCGCTTCGAGCGATCACGAAGATCAGAAATCTCTTGATTTATTTTAAAAATCTCTTGCCTGGAATTTGCACAAATCATTAAAACTACAACATTATAAGAAATCGAAATCATTTTTTTAATTCGTTTATTTTTTATTTCAAAATTTAAAATTAAATCTGTAGTTTAGTGATTTGATAATTATGTTAAAACTTCTCTACATATGTTAAAACTTCTCTGCATGTGTTAAAATCAAGGTGCAAAAATGTATATCTATAAAAAGAGAGAAAATAAACAGCCTTTTTATTAAAGAACACAGTTAATTGAAGAGAAATTTAGGTTGTCCTCATCACTGTAGCTCTCAAAATGATAGCATATTTTTGCTCAAGAGTTTCCTTGGATCTGTGGAAATTATGTCGCAGAAGGTAGATAGTGATTTCCTTTGCGTCAGGGTTAGAGGCAAGGATATATTCTTTGTCCAAGTTCACGTCTGGAAGCAGGGCACACGCACTAGACTAGTTATTGGCCAGAGGCTTTGGTTCGAAAAGATGAAAGAGAGGGAAAGTTGGTAATTGAGATTAGAGGCAAGGAGCAGTGACGCGAATTAGGTCAAATTTCCTGGAGTTTGTTTTTAGGCACCAACCGTCTTTTCCGTTCTTGGTTTCAATGCTTGTGGAAAGATAAAGTAATGATTTCACTGCTTAGCGATTGGAAAGATAGTTTCCTTCCTGTGCGTGCTTGGGTTGGATAGAGAGTAATTTCGTTTCGATTCATTTGATAGAGGGAGAGATGTTTATTTACTTCTTCTTTTTTGACAGGGGAATCGACAAATGGGGCAACCTCACAACTCGCGTAACATGGGGTCGATTTTGGCCGCTACCACTATAACCCCTGGGAGACTGCGCCCGCCCCTCTCCATAGCTCCGGGTTAGTCCGAGGGATTTGAACTCGTGACCTTCAGTACAGAGCCCGCCTTTCTAATGAACTTCACTGCAATGTGATTACCAACTCGCCTACCCCCTTGGGGCTAGAGAAATGTTTATTTACACGCACTATTGAATACTGAGTTATGTATATAATATTATTGGCAGAGAAGATCAATGTTAACCCCAGGTTTTTTTTTTTTTGGTCAACTCTAAGCATGTGAGTAACATATCTTATTCTTGGAGTTGGCGCAAGGTTCTTCTGAAACCACTCTTTGATATTGTCCTTGCGCTCCAAGAAGTACCTGTTTAACATCTTCAAATTTCTCATCCGTAGATGGATTAGTAACAAATGGGGGGTATGATAAAAAAAAACTGAATTTAAAATCAAACTAAGTATGAAAATTCAAAAGCTCAACTTGAACACCTTTATGAAGATCCTGTTGTCACCAGGTTTCACAAGTTAGTCCATAAAAAGAAATTGCAATAAAAATAACTTCCTAAGTCTATCTCTAAATGATCCTCCCTGGCAACGGTGCCAAAATGTTGGGTTCTTTAATGCAGATGCAAATTAGAGTTTCATTTACTATCAATTCGGGTAAGTAAACTTCAAGGATCATCCAATATATATGGACTTAGAGACAAACTAAATTAAGCTAGGTGAAGAAATACCAAAGCTCCCTTACAGGAGGTCTATTCATTAATATTTCTAACCATCTTAATCAATAAACTAAGAAATAAAGGCATTTAAACTTAATTCAAATTGATTACAGGAAATATTAAAGCTCTCTTACAAGAGACTATTCATTTATATTTCGAGCATCAAGATCCTTAAACTAATGAAATTAACAACATAAATGAAAGCTTACTATACCAAAACAAGTATGCAAGTGAGGCAATGGGGGCCCTCCATAGCTCCACAAGCACACCTAGAAAGAAGTCAAATGTAGAAGAAAATCCAATCCACTTTATTTATCATCAATCGCAAATTGCAATTACAAGCTCCAAGTTCTACATTCCAAGAGATTCTAAATCTCCATTACAATGATCCTAAAATCTAAAATTACAAATGAAGGACTAAGTTTCTAAATCCTAAGGAAAATTAAGATTACAAATGAAGGAGATAACACTCCTATTTATACAATAAGATGTGATAACAAACTCATAATGATGATCCACTATTCCCTCTTCAAATCCACATATCTCTCAACCAACGGTAACACATAACCCTATCCTCCATGATATTCTCCACGAGGTCCTTGATCTCCTCAAATTCGAATTTTAACATAGAGTGCCACATAATGGTGCCTTAGAAGCTTCCTTTGTACCTACACGTCAACAAACTCATTCTAATTGTTAGGTATAAGTATATGGATATTATTTTCTAAAGTTTAACCACAAATTCACTTAAAAATACTAAGAATTAATAATGTTTTGGAAAACACAATGGTAACCCATTTAATGATGAAGGTGAAGTTGATGTGGTGACATGGTGGTGGAATAGAGGTGAGAAAATGTATGAATGGAGTGAAAGTGGATGTATTTTAAGGATAATTCTTAGGCCCAACACCAATTGTGGCACTGCCTCTTAGAATTGTGCAGATCACACCCTGAGAGGCTAGTGTGAGGCAAGCTCTATGAAATTTTTGGGAGCAAGGCAAGGCCTTCCATCCCAGAAATGTGCAGTGTAAGCCGGGCAAGGCAAGATCTGGGCCAAGGTAGCTCAGTCCCGCCGATGGGCGACTGAAAACAGTAAGGACTGAATGCATGTGTGAAGCTGGGTGCAGACATGAGTGAATGAACATGCATGCAATCAGTAAGTGGATGATTCAGCGAGAATGGAAAACAATGAAGTGTGTGAAGCGAGTCGCCGCAACGACGACCATCAATGCAAAAAAAGTGTCATGCATGTGACAACAAAGAAATGCAATGGAAAATTTGAAACAATGCTTCTACAAGCTAACATGCATCAAAATGATATCAAGCGATTAATAAAACCAAGCAAACAACACTCACACAAACCAAAATACAAAAATCGAGAGAAAAATAGTAAAAGACATGAAAATAAGACTTACCCGTAAAAGTTGCAATAAGTGTGTTGAAGGTTCCTAGATGCGATGGGAATGCTAGAGCTCCAAGATTGAAGTGAAGAATAAGCTCTGAAGCATTGAATAACGAGTTTTGACAAGATCAAGGCTTATGACCTGCATGCCACAAATCTAGGAAAAAGGGACACTTTGCGGGAGGTTTCTAAACGACTTTTGCGTGTAACCCCGAGCCGGTAAAAATAGATCCCTAAAATCTTGCAACGTTTTTTGCTTTTTTTCTTTTTCAGGAAAAAACTTCCATGCATGCAAGGCAATATTGCTCAATCTTGGAGGGAATCGGTCAATCGGTGAACACATGCAATGGACAATAAGCCTTGGGATGACTTCTGGGTGGTTTCTTGGCCGAGTGGCCCTAGCTGCCCCTCAAGCTCTGTGCAATTTCTGGACTAAAGCCAAGGCTGCCAGCCAAAACTGCGCAAATTCTGAGAGCAAGCCCGGTGATGGGCTGCTCTGCGCAATTTTCAAGGGGAAGGTAGCCTGCATGCTCTACACAATTTTGGAGAGCAGCTGGCTGCCTGGATACTCTGTGGAATTCTGGAGAGCAAGGTTGGTTTCCCTCCAGTTCTGCGCAATTCTCCAAGTCAACACAAGAACCAGTTGAAAGCCAAGTCATGGGAAGTCAACTTGCGGGTGAAAACCAAACAAGTTAGCGAACACAAGCTGATAAGCCAAATAAACTCAACTAAAATCATAAGTACCTGGGCAGTATAAGACATGCTGCTGAGGATCCCTGGTAGGGAGGCTCCAAAATGAATCTAAGGCAAAATTTTGGAGGATGGTTGTAGCCGCTACAACAATTTCCAAACATTTAATGGAAACCTATGTTTTGCTATCTGTTTGAGGATGGTAAGCAGAACTCATGTTGAGGTAGGTTCCTATATGATTGAATAATTCCTTCCAAAAATTACCCTTAAATTTGGCATCTCTATCGCTCACAATGACCTTTGGAAATCTGTGTAATTTGTAAATATTTTTTCAAAATATCTCAACAATTTGTTTTGCTGAGTCTGATTTCTTCATTGCAATAAAGTGAGCATACTTGGTGACTCTGTCGACTACTACAACAATCTTATCCTTACCATCAGATACAGGTAAACCTTCAATAAATTCCATTGATATTTCTTCCCATTTCTGATTCGAAATGTTTAAGGGATGAAGTAGTCCAGGTGTCATAATATTTTCACTTTTATTCCTTTGACATTTATCGCATTCTGCTACATATTTTTGAATATCGTGACTCATTCCCTTCCAAAAGAATGATTGGCGTGCATTATAGTAAGTTTTAAAGAATCCTACATGTCTGGCTAACAGTGAATCATGTGACTCCTTGAGGATCTTGGTTTTAAACTTGGAGTTTGAATTCAGATAGATTCTTCCCTTGTACCATAGAATGTCGTTCTTCCATTCCCATTTTGAGTTGTGCAGAAGGTTATTGATTATAGCGCTTGTTTCTGGATCTTTTGCATATTCACTTCGAATCTCATTAAGCCATTCAGGAACAATAACTGAAACTGCAAGTAGTGTCGGTTCTTCGTCTTTCCTAGACAGGGCATCTGCCACTATATTGTCCTTTCCCCTTTTGTGTAATATTTCCATGTCAAAGGCAACAATTTTTTCAATCCACTTTTGTTGTTCTTCGGAAAGTGTTTTTTGTTGGAGGAGGTACTGGAGACTGTTATGGTCTATTCGTATGGAAAACTTACTTCCCAAAAGATATTGTGTGCATAATAGGAAGCATTTCTTTGTTGTATGTAGATTTAAGACATTATCGTTTATTGAGTTTCCTACTCTCAAAAGCTATTGGATGCCCATCTTGCATTAACACTAATCTTATACAGAAACTTGAAGAATCACACTCAATGATAAATGGTTTAGAGAAATCTGAAGTTGCCAATACCGGGGCATTAGACATAACTTCCTTCAATTCTTCAAACCACTTTCCTACTTCTTCATTCCATTAAAATGAGTTCTTCTTTAAAAGGTTTGTTACAGGTGCGGTTATATGTGCATAGTTAATAAATATTCGATAGTATCCATTCAATCCTAAGAACCCTCTTAGCTTGGATATATTAACTGGTTTGGTTCATTCCCTTATAGCCTTGATTTTATTAGGATCCACTTTTACTCCTTCATGGGATATTATGTGTCTGAGATATTCTACTTCTTCCTTCCCAAAGGTGCATTTGGACTTCTTAACGTAGAATTGATGCTCTTCCAATAGCATAAGAACTTTCTCTAAATGTTGTAGGTGCTCCTTCCAAGTTTTAATATAAATTAAAATGTCATCAAAGAACACTAACATGAACTTCCTTAGATATGGACGAAATAACTCGTTCGTAGTAGCTCGGAATGTTGGTGGTGCATTGGTTAACTGAAAAGGCATTACTTTAAATTCGTAGTGAACTTCATGTGTTCGAAACACAATTTTTGGTTCCAACTTTATTCTGAGTCCAATTTTCAGAAACATTTAGTGTCGTGTAGTTCATCCAACATTTCATCGATGAGGGGAATTGAGAACTTGTTTTTAATTGTTATTTTGTTTAGTCCTTGATAATTGATGCATACCCTGAATGATCCATCTTTTTTCTGCACCAATACCACTGGAGCTGCATATAAACTTTTGCTTTTTGAGATGATGCCACACTTTAAAACATCTTGGATTAATCTCTCAATTTATGTTTTTTTAATGATGGGGATATCGATACGATTTGATGTTGACGAGTTTTGATCTTACTTTGAATTCTATTGTATGCTCGATTTCTCTATTAGGAGGCATTTTCATGGGCAGGTCTTGGAATACTTTTTTGTGCTTCTAAATTAGCTCTTGTACTTCTGGTGCTTCTTCGCTGATAAATTTTGAAGTTAACATTTCTAATTGGTGACACTGTACTACATAGGTTAGTGCTCCTCTTCGAATCATTTTCATCATTTGGGATGATGATACGATTGATTCTTAGGTGCTTGGAAACCATATAATTTGTATTTCTGCCCCTCCCATTTAAATTTTATAAACTGCTTTTGATGGTTGGTAGAGTAAGTACCAAGGGTTTGTAACCATTGGATACCTAAGATCACATCCACTCCTCCTAATGGTACCGTGTAGAATGGAGATCCTAAATTAAATTATTGAATTTGCAATTTGACTTTATGGCATTTCCCTACTTTTTCAATTTTCTTACCGTCAGTTACCATAACCTTCATGTTGGGCATGGGAAACGAGAAAATGTTGAGTCCCTTCACCATGGTTGAGTCCAAAAAATTGTGGGTGCTACCTGTATTGATCTGATTTAGAATATTAGATTGTTGTGCTAAAATCCTCCTCATATTAGAAAAAAATGCTTTCATTGTGCTTAAGGGTTCATGAATTTTTGCAAGTGAAATGATGAGTTTTTTATGTTAATTTTATGAGCAATTTAACATAAATATGAGACTGAACAACAACATAAACATGTATAAAACATCATTAAAAACACATTACAACAAGAACATGATAAAGGAGTTCACCACTCCTGGGTTACTTCTCCTTGGTCTAGCTTCCAATGGCTTGGGCCTCTCTATTATGCTAAAAAATGTAAAAAGATGTGTTTACAATGCTCAAATGCTTATAAAACCTGCGCCCATGAGTCAAAAATGTCCAAAAATGGCTATCTAGCCTCTTTTTTCATCCAATTTGGTGTAAAATTGAATAAGTTATGACCTCTCCTAGTTTTCCCAATATTCGCTTAACAAATTGCACCTTTTCCAGCATGAACCTACAATTTCGCTCCAAAAATGCGCTAACTGGGAAATTTTTTTGCCATGCGGTGGTCCATAATCTATCGGCACGACCTACACCATAGCAAATCACAATCGACAAGAACCAATAGGCTTATGGTTTGTGAACGCAGCGAGGCGATGTGTGATTGCGATATGGCGGACCCGACAAAACTCATAAATTTATCACATCCGGGATCCTTTCGCAATTCGCAATCGGTGGAGTACCGACGATCTTATATATGCAAGACTCTGCTTTTTGTGGTGTGCGATTACATTCTGCAATTGCGATTATCGCATCAAAACACTTCCTTATTCGGTGGCCGATCGTCGCATCGCAACTGCCGGGGCCAATTCCTTATCTGCCGATCTTTGTCTTTTGCTATTAGCGATTATGATTTATTACATCACTCCCTGGCTTGTTCAGGGGCCGATTTTTAATGCCAACCCACCTGCAACATGCGATTTGCAAAATGCGGGGGCCAATGGCGGCCTGTCACTTGGTGCTTCCCCATTCGTTGAAGGGCCTTGCCATGTCATATTTTCCTGCCATCTGTCCAAGTCAAACCTGAACTTTGACTTGCTCTAACTTCTTCATACGAGCTCGAATTCAAGTGTCGTTCGCATTGTTGGAATCAGAATGATGAGCTCTTCGACCTGAAGCTAAGTTTATCAATATTCTAACACTTTGAGTTTTGAGCCTAATTTTGAGCACCTTATCACTCCTCCCCACTGGAAGCCTTTTGGACCCCAAAGGATCACTTTCAATTGTTCAGCAGGTGAGGGTCCAGTTCCCTCACCTTTCCAATATTGATCTATTTATCGCTGACTTGGAACTTGTGATCTACACGATGCTTATCGTGCCTTGCTGTGTACTTGCCTTTGCCCTTTTCAAGTTGTTCTTTCACTATTTGATGTACCATTTGGAGTCGTTCAATAAACTCTTTGGATTTTTCCATGTTATTGCCATTAGCAACATCCTTATTACCAAGATGATACAATACATTATGATGCAAGTGGTCAACAAATTCCTCCACTTGATTCCTTTGACTCAAGCTTGAATGTACATCTTGAAAGTATGTATTCTTCTGAACATAACTTTTATGTAAAAAAAATGATGCTTGATGAAAGTAGTTATACAAACTATAGGCTTATAAAGTACATCAACAAACTTGTCGTTTATACCTTTCTTATACCTTTTGGCCAAGTGGAATAGTAGAAGAAAACCCATCCAATGGAAGTTCCTTTGTTGCTGCAAATTAAACACTTCACCATTGAAAATTTCTGAATGAAAAGAAATGGGCTTACCACATTGCATAAAGATTGCGCCAATATTTTCATAGTCGCATACATCTACTTGAAACTTAAATGACTTTTTCAAGTTTAGAAGAGCAAGTATAAATGTTGAACTGATCTTTTGTCTTAAAGCATCAAATGCCTCTTGTTGTTTGCCTCCCCACTAGAAGACCTTTTGCACAACTGCCAACGAATGCAAATGAGTTAAAATAAAATAAAAATTAATAAAATATCTCCTCTAACATTGGGTTGCTCCCAAAAAACCTCATATCTAAATGACTATATTGAGCATGCCTGCGTAAATTGCGAGTAGGACAAAGGCATCTATGGCTTTACGGGGATGCATAATTCTTTCACCTGTGTTTGTAGGAATGGAGTCAATACCACCACAAATGTTATAGCCGAACGGACTACTGGAACGGAGCCCACAGTGACAGGTCTGTAGCTTCCACAGATCCCACTCACTGGAATTATGGTATCGCTCTCAAGTACAACTTCAATGTCTGTCGACTAATCCATAATGACATTAATCTTGGAGAGGTCTAACTTTAGCTCACCTTCTCCACGTCCCACGTAGACCGCCAAAAATCCCTTGGAAACCTGAGCACACTTGGAAGAACCAATTTCACGGCTCAAGTTCATCAAAGAAGTTTTATCCAACATATGTTTTGACATCTTTAAAAACAAATGTTCTTGACATATGACATCAAGTATTTTTTTTCTCATACATGACATGTTCATAATGAAATTTCCTGAAAATGAAAATGTCATCCAAGTAGACTATCATGTCTATAAATGGCTTCAATACGTCTTGCTTCATATGCATGAAAGTAGTAGGAGCATGAAAAATACCAAAAAGCATAACAAGCCATTCAAACAAACCTTGCGTGGTTTTGAATGTCGTCTTCCATATATCTCCTTCAACAACTCTACTTTGATGAAAACCACTTCTTGAATTCCATTCAATGAAATGCTTACTATTCTTCTTGGGTGCCCACTGGTGGGCCCCAGTATTGTAGCAATAATGCTACAACTCCTGGAACTCCCTTCTTTAATTTTATCAACCCGGTAGTTCGTAACAAACTTGGAAGCGACGGTGTTGTATGCACAAGTACTAGCTCTTGCCGCAGCTGTCACTTGGTCAGCTGGCACAAGTCCGCTAGGGGCTCAAGCCAACTTCTATGAGCTCTTAGAAGAAGCTTTTTAACTGATGGACGAAAGCTAACTCAAAGGAAGCTAATCTACTTGCGGAAAGAAACTGAAAGCCAAAAAGAAATACAAACCCTAGCAAACCCTAATTCTACCAGCTAGTCCTACTGATGCAAAGGAGAGAATGCAAACTATGAAAAGAGATGCTATTACTTCTAGGAAGGTAAAATGCATGTGTCTAAGTTATCACTATCTGAAGAAAACATCTTTTTGTATTTTTGTTTAAGTTATTAGAATTATCATGCATGTGCTTTTAACTATTTTTGACTGTGCAGAGGTGGATCAGGGAGGAGAAATGCTTGGGAAAGGTTGGGAAGGTTCAGAGAGGGTCTAAGGGGTCCCTAACACCCTTCCAGAGAGTCTCACAAAGTTTGGCTGCCAAGGAACCGTGTTTATGAGCTTCTACAGGAAGTCTGCAGGGGTTCTACAGGATGTTCAGAGATTTCTACAGGATGTTCTAAAAAGAGGATTTTGGAGCATGGATGGAGGGAAAAATATGGAGGAATGAGTATGGAGGTGAAATAGGGGTGTGAAGAGGTCTAGGGCTTGGTGGATGAGGCTAAGGAGTGATTGTATTTGTTCAAGGGAGAGTGAAGCAATGTTGCACAAAAATTAGGGTTTTGGGAGCGAATGGCAAACGTGAAGCAAGGGTTCTAAGTAGAGGGTGGAGTGGATGGTGTTGATGGAGAATAAGCAGATGAAGGAGTGGTACAGGTGCTCTGCAAGTCGTTTTTCCAATCTGAACCAACAAAACTTGTAAATTCAAAGACCTAGTTACTTTGACCTAATTTACTAGCTGTTAGTAAAGAGAATGAACAGAAGTGTGACCTGCAATGAAACCATGTATTTTAACTCATGCAAATAAGCAAATGAAAGTTTGAACTGGTAACCAACTTCTACACATGAAAATCAAACACTAGTGATTGCATGGCAAAGCAAAATCAGTGTTTTTGTGGGCAGCAAAGTCATCCTAGTCACAACTCCTGATCCCACTAAGGGAGAGGTGAAACCACAGATGTTTGTTGGCCCTTTTCTTGAAGCTTTTTCTGTTAACAACCTATCAACTAAATCTGAGCATGAAAAGCTATTTTACACATAAAAAACAAACTAAATAACAAAACAAGAGTTAGATCTAAATAGCAGATTTTATTCTAAGAATGCAGCAAAAACACATAAAGATAATCAAAGGAGGTATTGGGCGCTTGAGATGGGCCCAACCCCAAGATCGACAGCCTCCTAAGAGAGATTTAGAGCTGGTGCAAAGCTGGATTCATCTTTATTAATCAAGAATGAAGAGTTACATCAAAACTGTCCACAAGGAGAGCTTGAGAATGAGCTGAAAGCAAAGCTAATCCATGGCCTACAAATCGAATTACAAAATGACTACAACGAGGCTATGAAATGACTAACTACTAGCTAACTATCTACTGGCTAACTAGCTAACATCCACTGGCTAACAAAATGACTAACTGGCTAACCAAAATGAGGCCCTAAGCCTTCTTATTTATACAATTTGAGGACCCAACAGT
This sequence comes from Pinus tabuliformis, assembly GCA_031772625.1. Lineage (NCBI taxonomy): Eukaryota > Viridiplantae > Streptophyta > Pinopsida > Pinales > Pinaceae > Pinus > Pinus tabuliformis. Next base: position 1,144,704,064 of record CM062813.1, on the reverse strand, counting down.
CCTCCTAAAATTTAGGGACTCGGCTGCCCAAGACTTGGAGTTAACAGCAGTCCTACTTGACTTGCTTGGCTGCCCTTGTGCTGATTGATTCGGTGCCCCTTGAACTCCGAGCTGATGGTGGAGAATTCGAGGTAAGGGCCCAAAAATGAGGGGACACCTTCCTACAAATCCTCTCCCTTGTTCTCCCACGAATTTGGCTGCCAAGTGCTCATTAAGACCTTCAATTTTGTCTCCAAATTGACCAACAAGGCTACACAAAGCACCCATTAGACTTGTTGGCATAATGACTAACCAAATTCACTCTATTAACATAAATGTAATAAAAAACATGCAATAAACTAATGAGAATGGTGGATTAAGTCAAATTAGGAGGTTGAATGAGCCCAAATAATTGTCCATTTTTGGGGCTCATCATCACCCCCCTACTGAAAGTGTTGCTCATCCTCTGAGCAACCAATCTCTCTCCTCATCTTTGATGGCCCTGGTGCCCTCCTTGGCTAAAATCTCGGCCGATTTCTCCTTTGGCTTCCCTCTTTTCAAACTTCCTGTAGAAACAGTTTGTTGGCTTCCTGTAGAAACAGTCCTCTGTCTTCCTGTAGAAACAGTCCTCTGTCTTCCTGTAGAAACAGTCTGCTAACTTCCTGTAGAACCAATTTTCTCTGATTTTGCTTGCTTGGCTGGGGGTGCCTTCTCCTTGAACTGTGTTGTGGCTGCCTTGGGTGTGTCCCTACTTGTTTGGCCTTTTTCAGTCTTCTCTGCTCGTGCTTGCAACCGCTTCTCCCTTGGCATTTGTGTTATTTTACCACCCCCTGCTTTGGCCTCAACAGCTTGTCCTTTTCCCTCATTCCTCTTCCTGTCATGAAACCATGCTTCTTTTCTTCTTCCCACTGCCTGCTGCTTTTCCTAGTGAATTCTCAGCCTTGTTATGAGTGTGCAAGTATATGCAATCATATGGAAGAAATGGTGGCCTTGGCATTTCCTAAAACCTGCAACGTGAGGGCACTCGTATGTTTTGTAACAAGGAAGTTGGTTAAATTCACAAGATAAGCCATGGTCATGTTTCCAAGCAACAAGAATATGATAAAGGTGTTTTCTCTGGCTTTTTCAATAGCAATCACTACTACATTACCCTCCACAAAAAGAGTAACAGGAAGCAATAACAGCGCAGCAATTGGTGCCATGTACATGAGCAAATTCATAGAGTGAAGCTTCTCTGCCTCAGAGGTAAGCAGGAGCCCCTGAACAACTGATTTCAATGCTCTGGCAGCAGTTGATCCTAGGCAAACCAAAAAGCCAAAAAGGTGGAATAATGGCTTACTGTTGCTTGCAATAACAGTGCCAAACACCACAGGCACCAAGGCCATATAAACCACAGAAGACTCCCTCTTACATGTTATTATAAATGCAAAATATTGCTGTGAAGAAGGGAGTTGTTGCCCCAATAGTTTGATTGAAGGAGACTGGCAAATAGCGCAGAGAAATATTGCCACAAACAACCGAGAAGGAGAAAATGAAGCTCAGTGCCAATATCTCAAGAAACTGTCTCCTGGAGATGATGAACTGCATTGGTACAATCTCTAACCATGAAATTGCCAGAAAACCATAAAATGAACAGGCACACATGTGCAACATTGTGAGGAATATTGGGTATCTGCATCCAAAAACTAAGTAGGCATTTGTTAAGCAATAGCACACCAATATTGGAAGAGTACCAAGCTGCAATAATGAGAGCTGTTGTAATAGTCTGGGACACAGGAAATGCACCATATTTTCCTTCTCCTGTTCTCGATTTAGACATCTCCAAACTAGCTTGGATCTGTGACATAATCCCTTTACAATCCTGGATCACCTGCATAAAATTCTGATATGATACCTTACTCTGTTTTAACAATTATGTTCATGCATGCAAAAGACCCTAACCACGTTTTTTTCTTTTCTTCTCTTCCTTTTTTTTTTTTGGCAGAAAGAGATCTGAAGGACATTAAGAATTCTTCAGCTATCTGGTTATGAGAGGAAGAGTTTGCTTCTATAGAGAGAGGACAGAGACCAAGTTTTCTTCTCAGGGCAAATTCAGATATGAAAATTTTAAAAGTTACATCCATAGGCTGGCTCTCACAGCTGCATATGCCTTCTTTATAAGAGAATTTTAGACCAGAAACGTGGAGAGATGCAGAAAAACTGAGAAATTCCATGCAACACACAATCACACTGCTATTTTTGACTTACAGGCAAACTGGTCTCTAATTCTCCTGCTCCAGATAGTTCAATTCACCACCTTTCAAAATATATATCATGCGTGGAAGAGTGCTTTCGAGCCTACCCTTCTCGGAACTCCAAATCTGATGAGGGAAAGCTCAGGTTTCTTTGTTCCAAAACGCTGTGTCATACTTCCTGTAGAAGACCCACCCGTTTTCTGTAGAACACCCTTGCATAGGTGGGTTTAAGAAAAAAAAATCGCTGAGAAAGCTTGGTTTGCTGCTATGGGGCTGGTATGGAGCTTGTTGCAGCTGCAAGAAATGTGATAAACTGGAAACAACATCGGTGAGAGTTCGATTGGCCATTATGAAGATTTTCGTTGATGGAGGGTGAGCTGGCCAACTGCACGTTGGCCCCATGCAGACTGTTGGTCCCCACTGTAGTGTAATTACGAACTGTAGTCCTCTGCCTGTAATCTCATCCATCAATCACGCTGAAGTTTAACTGTCCATCACTACCTGTTTTCAATTTTCTTCCTGAGATGGCTGAGCGCACGTGTCTCATTCACCCACCAAGCGCTGTTGAACTGGATGAGGGTGGCCAGTTAGCTGGCCACCGATTTTTCTAAATCCAACCATCTCATTGTTCACGCAGTTCTCAAATTACATTCATGCAACAAATGAATTAGTTTCAGCCACGTACCTGGAAGTCGAACGGCTACTTGTGAAGCTTTTTGCTGCTGCATGCTTGGATCCTTTGATTGCATGAGGCTTGGCTGCTAATATTTGATTGTTTTTTCCTTATGCAGGTGCCCTCTGGCCGGATCTGAGCTGCATGCAATTGTTTCCACGTTCAGATCTGCACCTTCAAGCTGCTGCTGCTGCATGGTCACAAAACCAGAACTTGTTTTCGCCATTGCTCTCAAACGGTAAACCGGATTGATCTGAAACTCGGTGAGCATGTTCCTATCATCATTATGCATCTCCCATAGCAAAATCTTGATCAATGGATGCACAGATTTCGAGAAAAATGGAAAATGGCTGAAGATTTCAGAGCTCGATTTCTCGGAAACCATGCATCGGAATCAGCTGAAACTGCTTGGGTAGGTTACCATCACTCACATTCATATCCCCATGAAACAGGTTTTGAAATGGATGCACGGATATGGAGAAAATGCAAAAATGGCTGATGGTGATGGAGGCTGATTTCTTGGAAACCGTGCACCGAAATTGGCTGAAACTACTCAAGCATGTTGCCATCACCCTTGTACAATTCCCCATAAAACGGTTTGTCAAATGGATGCATGGTTTTCAAGTTATGGCAAAAACAAATTTTGTTCTATGGATTTTTGCTTCAAGGCACTTTGCATGTGTTTGCATGGAAGGGAAAACTGAGCTTGGGCTATGATGCAGGTATGGAGATGATGGAGGAGGAGTTGGAAGATTGCATGAGGGCTTCTGAACCCTTGAGGAAGCTACAATGCTCGCCAAACCACTTTTTGAAATCCATGTCTAGTTTCCCACAATTTCTACAGGAAGTTCCTGTAGAAGCACAATGAGAAGCACAATGAGGTGGAAAAAATGATGGAGAAAGGCAAGGGATGGCCACACAAGTGCTTGCAGGTCTAATCAACAGATTCCCACCATTAGATTCACTTTTGAAATTGGATTTGGCTCGTCCAAAAGTTCTACAAGATGTTTCCTGTAGAAATACAGAACTTCCTGTAGAAGGCACAAAAAAGATTCCTTCAACCTTGATTTGAGTGCTCCTCCTGTCATGAAACGTCCTTCTTGAAACCTGCAATGTCATTGCTGCAACATGAAATTATTCAATGGAGATTAGCTTTATTTTTCTTTTTCTTTTTTCTCTTTTTTTTTGAAAAACAACTAGGGCGCCTCATGGAGGTTTTCACCCTAATTGCCTGCCCTGGGCGCCTCCAAGGGAGGTTTTCACCCAAAGATCTTATTCTCTTTTCTCTTTTTTCCAACCCATTGACCGCCTCATGGAGGTTTTCAATCAATGAGCCAATCTAAGGCGCCTCCAAGGAGGTTTTCACCTTAGATTTCTATTTTCCTCTTTTTTCATTTTTTTTCATTTTTTTTCTTTTTCTTTTTTCTCTTTTTTTTCTTTTTCTTTTTTTTTCTACCCTACCCTACTTGAAAAACGAACTCATTCTCAAGTATAAGAATACTTCCAATGGAGCCATGTGCACATCGAGATTAGAGACAAGATGATGTGAAGGCTCGGAATGCATGCTTTGACAACTATCCAAATTTCAGAGACAAAATGATCTGACTTTGAAAGTACAAAACATAGCTGAGGAAGAGAGTACTGCTGCAACTTAGTGACTGTCTGGAACCATGTCTCAATATAGCTTTGATATCCTTGGTCCTTTCGTTGATCTGGATCATTCTTCATGTCACCTTCTATCATGACTTTCTCATCTTCCTCCTTTTGCTGATCTGGATCATTCTTCATGTCACTTTCTATCATGACTTTCTCATCTTCCTCCTTTTGCTGATCTTTCTCTTGAATACATGGAAGATTTGATGGTAACCATGAGGAGGCTTTCTCGATCTCTGATTCTGATCTCTTCTCTTCATCAAGTGCAGCCCATGGTTCTTTGATCTCCTCTTTTGAATCTTCTTTTGCTGGATGTGATCCTTCAATGCTTTCAAGATGATCTCTTTTTTGCAATGCTTTTCCTGAGCCATGGTGAAGATCATTGAGCTCAAAAGGAGTCATTTGCACATGTTGTGCCTCAGCTTTGCAATTGGGTTGAGCTGCTCCATGGTATGGTTTTGGAAATGGTGGTACGGGTAGCTGAGTGGAGGTGTGTATTTGAGATGGATGCAGATGGCATTGTGGTTGGGTAGGCATTTGGGGTTGCCTTGGTGGAGGAGGAGGCGATGGTTGTGGATGAGCAGGTGGTGGAGGAAAATGAGCGGGATGAGAGTTGTACTGGGGCCTCCACTCCTGATAAGGTGCATTCCACTGAGGCTGTGGCTGAGCATAAGAGTGAAATGAATGAGCAACTGGTTGGGCATAATATGGATCTGTGAAGGAACAAGGAGAATATGACCAAGGAGGAGGTGTAGACCAGGAAGGATGAGCAGGGGGACCCCAAGAAGGCATGAAAGTGGCTTGATAAGGGTCATAATAGGTCTCGGGTGTCCCTTGCAGTTCCTGCTGGTAAGATCTAGGTCCATGCGGCCAACTTTGGTTCATGTAATAGAGTGATTCAGTGGCTCCTTTGGCTCTCTGATATGCAGCTTTGAATCTGGGTAAGGAAGGGCACTGATCTGTAGGATGGTATTCTTCACAAACAAAACACACTTCTATGGAGTACAATGGACATTCGTTCCTAGGATGCTTTCTAGTGCACCTAGGACAAAAAATGACCAAAGCCCTCTTGGCTTCTTCTTGCTTCTTTTGGATTCGCAAGGTATCCAGTTGCATGGCAAGAAACTGCCTCATATCACTCTTGAAATCTTCCAGCTGATTTTCAAATTCATCTTTGGACAAGATGTTGCTCCCAACATTTCTGCTTGTAGCCATTCACTTAGAGGAATGTTTTCTTCTTCTTCTCCCCTAGAGGTTCTTCAGATATGTCTTGATGTACACCCAGGGGTTCTTCTTAGTCACAGCCATCGAAGAAGAGAGAAGGTTGGCTGTGTGAAGCAAAGGGGGGTGTTGTGAAAATATTTTTCTAACTTATCTCTACTCCTACCAGGCATGAAAGGAAATCTTTTTGGTTGATTTTTGCTTTTTTCTACTTCTACCTGCAAAACTAAAATAAATTGAACTGCAACTAACTATCTTGCTGAAATGGAAATGCGGAATTGAAACGAAAGCAAGAAAGGACTAATCTATTTTGCTCAAAGGAAATTGCAGGAATGAAATGCTAGGCTACGCTTGCAGAATTGAAATGCTAATCTACGCTTGCAGAAATGAAATTGCGGAATTGAAATGCTAATCTATGAAAGCGGGAAATGCTAATCTACTTTTGCATAAACGAAATTGCATAATGGAAATGAAATAAACTACTTAGCAGAAGATTGTAGTGGAAAATAGAAGAAAAGCGACAATCACCAATACTCTGACGCTTCCCCGGCAACGGCGCCAAAAAGATGGTGGGCCCCAGTATTGTAGCAATAATGCTACAACTCCTGGAACTCCCTTCTTTAATTTTATCAACCCGGTAGTTCGTAACAAACTTGGAAGCGACGGTGCTGTATGCACAAGTACTAGCTCTTGCCGCAGCTGTCACTTGGTCAGCTGGCACAAGTCCGCTAGGGGCTCAAGCCAACTTCTATGAGCTCTTAGAAGAAGCTTTTTAACTGATGGACGAAAGCTAACTCAAAGGAAGCTAATCTACTTGCGGAAAGAAACTGAAAGCCAAAAAGAAATACAAACCCTAGCAAACCCTAATTCTACCAGCTAGTCCTACTAATGCAAAGGAGAGAATGCAAACTATGAAAAGAGATGCTATTACTTCTAGGAAGGTAAAATGCATGTGTCTAAGTTATCACTATCTGAAGAAAACATCTTTTTGTATTTTTGTTTAAGTTATTAGAATTATCATGCATGTGCTTTTAACTATTTTTGACTGTGCAGAGGTGGATCAGGGAGGAGAAATGCTTGGGAAAGGTTGGGAAGGTTCAGAGAGGGTCTAAGGGGTCCCTAACACCCTTCCAGAGAGTCTCACAAAGTTTGGCTGCCAAGGAACCGTGTTTATGAGCTTCTACAGGAAGTCTGCAGGGGTTCTACAGGATGTTCAGAGATTTCTACAGGATGTTCTGAAAAGAGGATTTTGGAGCATGGATGGAGGGAAAAAGATGGAGGAATGAGTATGGAGGTGAAATAGGGGTGTGAAGAGGTCTAGGGCTTGGTGGATGAGGCTAAGGAGTGATTGGATTTGTTCAAGGGAGAGTGAAGCAATGTTGCACAAAAATTAGGGTTTTGGGAGCGAATGGAAAACGTGAAGCAAGGGTTCTAAGTAGAGGGTGGAGTGGATGGTGCTGATGGAGAATAAGTAGATGAAGGAGTGGTACAGGTGCTCTGCAAGTCGTTTTTCCAATCTGAACCAACAAAACTTGTAAATTCAAAGACCTAATTACGTTGACCTAATTTGCTAGCTGTTAGTAAAGAGAATGAACAGAAGTGTGACCTGCAATGAAACCATGTATTTTAACTCATGCAAATAAGCAAATGAAAGTTTGAACTGGTAACCAACTTCTACACATGAAAATCAAACACTAGTGATTGCATGGCAAAGCAAAATCAGTGTTTTTGTGGGCAGCAAAGTCATCCTAGTCACAACTCTTGATCCCACTAAGGGAGAGGTGAAACCACAGATGTTTGTTGGCCCTTTTCTTGAAGCTTTTTCTGTTAACAACCTATCAACTAAATCTGAGCATGAAAAGCTATTTTACACATAAAAAACAAACTAAATAACAAAACAAGAGTTAGATCTAAATAGCAGATTTTATTCTAAGAATGCAGCAAAAACACATAAAGATAATCAAAGGAGGTATTGGGCGCTTGATATGGGCCCAACCCCAAGAGCTACAGCCTCCTAAGAGAGATTTAGAGCTGGTGCAAAGTTGGATTCATCTTTATTAATCAAGAATGAAGAGTTACATCAAAATTGTCCACAAGGAGAGCTTGAGAATGAGCTGAAAGCAAAGCTAATCCATGGCCTACAAATCGAATTACAAAATGACTACAACAAGGCTATGAAATGACTAACTACTAGCTACTATCTACTGGCTAACTAGCTAACATCCACTGGCTAACAAAATGACTAACTGGCTAACCAAAATGAGGCCCTAAGCCTTCTTATTTATACAATTTGAGGACCCAACAGTCCTCCTAAAATTTAGGGACTCGGCTGCCCAAGACTTGGAGTTAACAGCAGTCCTACTTGACTTGCTTGGCTGCCCTTGTGCTGATTGATTCGGTGGCCCTTGAACTCCGAGCTGATGGTGGAGAATTCGAGGTAAGGGCCCATAAATGAGGGGACACCTTCCTACAAATCCTCTCCCTTGTTCTCCCATGAATTTGGCTGCCAAGTGCTCATTAAGACCTTCAATTTTGTCTCCAAATTGACCAACAAGGCTACACAAAGCACCCATTAGACTTGTTGGCATAATGACTAACCAAATTCACTCTATTAACATAAATGTAATCAAAAACATGCAATAAACTAATGAGAATGGTGGATTAAGTCAAATTAGGAGGTTGAATGAGCCCAAATAATTGTCCATTTTTGGGGCTCGTCACCCACACAAGAGGTGCACCACATGGTAAAGGAGTAGGCCGAATGATCCTTTTATTCAAGAATCCCTGGATTTGCTTCTTAATTTCTGCGCTTTCCATCACTGACATCCTGTACATGCCAATGTTAGGAAGAAGGCACTTTTGCTGCAACTGTAACTCATGTTGGATTCCTCTCTTGGGAAGTAATCCTTTTGGTTCCTGAAACACCTCATCATCATGGTTAACTACATCAACCATTTCATATTTCAAATTAGAATTACAACCATCAAACGCTTCACAATCAATATCATTCTTGGGTTTGATCATGAGAAGCACTAAATTCATGCTCGAATTCACTAGTCTTTTCCTCTGCCCTACATTAACAAGCAAAAGATTTATTTTCTTGCTATGAGCTCTCACAATATATTCTACTCCATTTTTGAATAAATGATATTTGTTTTCATGTCTATGGAAGATATATTTTCTATCATAAAGGTACGGATTGCCCAAAACTATGCCACAAATATCTAACGACACAACATCAAGCTCCACTTCATCTCTGAAATTTGCAGTGATGGAAAATTTCAGTTTACACTTTCTTGTAACCTGCAACTACGCTATGTCACACACCCATCCAAGTGGATATGGTTTATGATGTGGAATGGTTTCCATGTTTAAACTTTTGACAATGTCTTCAGAGATAAGATTGGCTTGAGATCCGCTATCAAATAGCATATCAATCTTGTTATGTTTTGAGATCACCCTTATGTGAAAAATTTCTATTCTGCTCTTTTCGTTTGGAGTTTCACTTTGCGAGTATGAAGAACTAGTGTTGGTAATGGATTGTTTTCCTTTTAACCCCATGGCTGTGATTTTAGTTTCATCACCTGAATCGGATCCCAAATCCTCTTGAAAAATGACAACCGTCTTTTCTTTTCCTTTGTTGTTGAATTTCTTTGGTTTCATTTCGGGATGAAGCTTCCAACAATGAGCTTCATCGTGACCCTCTCTGAAACAATGTTTGCATATTGTTTTCTCTTATTCCTTTTTAATGGATGCATTTTTCTTTCCCTTGAAACCCTTTTCTTTCTCTTTACCCATAAATGGCTTTTTACTACCTTCTTCTGAGGCATTTTTCCCTCTTGCCTCAAGATGAGTGGCTTGCACACACACATCATCTAGATTATTGGGATTAAACATTAAGATAGTATGCCTAAGGTAACTGTGTAAACCCCCTATGTACTTCATCAATGTTTCATGTGATTGCAAATCTACACCTAACTTAAAGACCTTTTCCTGAATTCTTGGGTGTAATCTTGCACATTTTGACCTTTAAGTTGTCAAAATTTCTGCCAATTCATGATGTCTTTCTGCATATAAGCTAGAGGGTAAAATTGTCTTTTGATTGTAGCAATGAAATCATTCCAAGAAATTGAGATCTTACCGTATTTTTTAATCTCCTCTTGGGTCTTTGATTCCCACCATACTAGTGATGTGCCCTCCATTCTCAAGGAAGATAACAAAATCTTTATGTCATCCTCTTGAAGGTTTTGAATCCTGCAATAGACCTCCAACTGATGAATCCAATTATCAAGCTTCTCTACATTCACTTCACCATTATACATGGGCAACTCAAATTTAACATCAAGTTTTAAAAAAGGTGATTTACTAGTTCCTTTTGAAGTACGATGATGAGTATGAGTAAGGGTTGTGTTAGTGGAAGAGGGTAAATATGCTTGCGAAGAAGAAGATGAAGAAGATGGTGGAGAGGGTGGAGGTTTGTCTCCATTTACATTACCTACTTTTCCATTACCTCCTCCTAAAGAGCTTTCTCCTTTCGGAGGCTTGGAACTTTTCCCTTTCAGCCTGGTATTCCTCTCTTCATAGAGGAACTTTACCATCTCCATCATATCAAAGAAAGCCTTTCTGAAGGTCTTCTCATCTTCTGTCATGTTTGTAGGTTCTCCTTCATGAGACATGATCTATGGAATCTCAACTACAACTCGAGGTTGAACTAGTGTTGGATATTGTGGCAACCTTTCTCTCCCTCCCCTTGACCCAACTTCAGGGCTCCCAACCAGCTTTCCTTCTCCTCTTTTGAGTTTTAATCTTGTAAGCATGACATAAACTTGCAAGCAATTAAATCTTTCTTTCACAAAGCAAACCTAGTGCTCTAATACCAAAAATGATCTGATTTATTATATTAGATTGTTGTGCTAAGATCCTCCTTAGATTAGAAAAAAATTATTTCATTGCGCTTAAGGATTCATGAATTTTTGCAAGTGAAATGATGAGTTTTTTTATGTTAATTTTATGAGTAATTAACATAAATAAGAGACTGAACAACAGCATAAACATGTATAGAACATCATCAAAAACACATTACAACAAAAACATGATAAACGAGTTCACCCCTCCTAGGCTACGTCTCCTTGGTCCAACTTCCAATGGCTTGGATCTCTCTATTATGCTAAAAAATGTAAAAATATGTGTTTACAATGCTCAAATGCTTATGAAACCTGCTCCTTTGAGTCCAGAATGTCCAAAAATGGCTATCTAGCCTTTTTTTGCATCTAATTTGGTGGAAAACCGAAGAAGTTCTAACCTCTCCGAGTTTTCCCAACATTCACTCAACAAATTGCACCATTTCCAACATGAACCTACAATTTCGCTCAAAAAATGTGCTAACTGGGTGAAAATTTCGCCGTGTGGCGGTCCATAATCTCTCGGCACCGCTTGCACCATCGAAAATTCAATTGGAGAGAAATGACGGGCTTATGGTTTGTGAACATGGCGAGGCGATGTGCGATTGCGATATGGCAGACCTGACAGAACTATTAACCAAAACTCATAAACTTATCGCATTTAGGATCCTTTCGCAATTCACAATCGGCAGAGTACCGACGGTCTTATATATGCAGGACTCTGGTTTCTGCGGTGTGCGACTGCGATCTGCGATAGTGATTATCGCATCACAACCCTTCCTTACTTAGGGGCCGATCGTCACGTCGCAATTGCCGGGGCTGATTCCATATCTGTAGATATTTATCTTTTGCGGTCAGCAATTGCGATTTATCACATCGCTCCTTGGCTTGTTCCAGGGCTGCATTTTAGCGCCGACCCCCCTGCGACATGTGATTTGTGAAATTCAAGGGCCAATGACGGCCTGCCACTTGGCGCTTCCCCATTCGCTGAAGGGCCTTGCCACGTCATCTATCTAAGTCAAACCTGAACTTTGACTTGCTCTAACTTCTTCATACGAGCTCAGATTCAAGTGTCATTTACACCATTGGAATCATAATGACGAGCTCTTCGATCTGAAGCTAAGTTTATCAAGATTTTGACACTTTGAGTTTTGAGCCTAATTTTGAGCACCTGATCAGGGATCGATCATAACCATTACATTGTTCTTCATGATATGTCCTTTTAATTTTAATGTCTGGGGCTGTGATATACCTGTCATAATCGATAATGATACTTGCAGAATGCTCTCATCATCTAGTTATGGAGAGAATTCTGGGGAATATTCGACTTCTTCTACGTCTGATTCATCACTGTCGGAATCATTAGATGCTTCGCATTTATACAAGTTTTTGGTCTCTTTTCCTTTAGTACACCTATGTTTAGGGTCCTATTTTTTGCCACGACATTTGCATTTTCCCTCTTTCATCCTTTGCATTTTCACGTTCATTTTTCTCCTTCACAAAGATGTGGTGGAACATATTTTGTGTTATCCGTGTTCGCCGACTGGGGAAATCTTCGTCTCGAATATACTCTTTCAGCCTTTGACCCCAACATCTTTTCAAATTTCTTTTCAACAACTTTTGATTTTTGTCTTATTACTTCTATCGACGTAATGCCATGAAGCTCAAGTTCTGCTTGTAGATGGGGTTTAAGTCCCGAGGTGTACGATTGAATGAGACGAGTTTCTGATAATCCTGGTACTCTTGTTGCTAAAGTCTCCCATTCTCAAATGTATTCCTCCACATCTCCTTTTTGTTGCAATCTGGTAAGTGTTGAGAAGAACTCTTCTTCCTTGATACCTTGGAACCTTTTAAAGAACACGTCCTTAAATTTCTTCCAACTCATAGCAAGTGTCACCTTCTTCCACGACATATACCAATTATATGCTTTGCCTTCCATTTCCATGGAAGCATGCATGATCTTTTCGTCATCATTGTCAATATCATAAATCTCGAAATATTCTTCTGCTTTATTGAGCCAAGAAACACTGCATTTTTCGTTACCGTCAAATTTGGATAGCTCGATTTTTTTCTCTTCGTTGATATGTTGCTATTGATAGAGCGAAGAAGGGGTATTGAATTGAAAACGACATATTGGTGTATGGATTCTAGAGTTGCCTATTTTCAAAATTCATGTTACTATTTCCTTGATTAGGTGTGGAAGATGTCTTTGGGGACTAGGGTTTATCATGTGTGTCTAATGATTTTGACGAATTTGGAGAATTGGTATGTTGAGTAGCTTCATTATTCTAGAGTATTTGATCAAGTGTAATCTTCAGGCTAGTACAAATACAACCCAACATCACTATAGCTTGATCCATCTTAACTGAAAGGTTTGCCTTATCTTTCTTGAATTCATTATTGTTCTCCTCGAGCTGACCTTTTATTCCCTTTGTTGTGTTCTGGAGCTCTTCGATTTTATCGCCTTGCTCAGTCACCTTAGTCTCAAGGTCTACTACTGTTTTATTGAAATTGACCATCGACATTGATGAATGCATTTTTTTTTTAAATAATATATATATATATATATATATAGAGAGAGAGAGAGAGAGAGAGAGATGATAATAACAACAACAACAACAACAACAACAACAATAATAATAATAATAATAATTATTATTATTATTTTAGCTAATTAAATATATATATTTTAATTAATTAATTAATTAATTAATTTTAATTATAAGGTTTTTATACTATATAGTATAACTATATAGTTATAACCTTTATGATAAACTTAAAAGGCACAAGGGGAAAGACTATGGAAAAAATTATGGTCGAGGGAAACGAAGGGTGTGGTGTGGTGTTGCGTTGACAATAGATAAAATGGTGTTGATACAACGAGCTAACGACGATGTGGACACAATGGGCCAACAACGACGTTGATCGGATAGGGCAGAGAACAGAGTTGGTTATATGGTGGGGAAGGTAGCGATTTCATAGTGGGAATGGATAGTGTGAGGTGTATAGACAATGGATGGAAAGGAATTAGGCTGACACACGAAGACAAGGATTCCGACAGTGTGAAAGAACGACATCATAATCTAAAGATGGTAGAGGATGAGGTCTGGACACGATTTCTTGCAGCAGATGATAGCCAAGGATCGACTGCTCTGATACCAAATGGAGCATGAAAAATCAGCTTAAATAGAAATCCATATTTATATATATATTTAATTAATCACTGGATGATGAACTACAGAGTGAGAAGCCCTAGCTTAAATACAACCTTGGGTGTCTCTTGGTGAATGGGCATGATCTTTGATCATGTCCTTTTCCTATTAAGCTAATAATTACAACTAACTAACTTTTATATAACAATCGTGGCCAGCGCCTCTTCTTAATTACCTTGGGAGTTGGTGGGGTGGAAAGTGCCCCTCGTGACCTCCTTTTCCAAGTGTCTATGCACCTCGGTCAAAGAATATGATGATGTAAACATTACACATGTTTAACATGTAATTTTTTTAAAGGAAAACATAAATCTTCATTATCGAGCATGATAATTCTTGTTTATAATATTACATAATACATAGGTATTTAAGCATAGAGGTACGATGATCATCGATATGTCATACTATGGGCACTAGAACACCAACATCACTCTACAATTGGAATCAACATATCACACTAACAATATAACTCATCCAACACATGGGATTTAAAAAAGAAAAAAGAAAATTAGTTTGAAATTGCAACAAGATATATCCTCAAATCTTCATTTTGAGTGATATGGTTTAAATTGAACTTTTACGCTTGGATTTTTTATTTTTTATTTTTTTCAATTTTCACAGTGGAAAACTTGTCATAATTAAGTTGTCAAACAAATAGTGGGGACAACCATCATTGACTGTTATCCACTAATGTAGGCTAAGTCATCAACATTATTCAAGGAAAACCATGCCACCTGGAATTACCAGTTGGTGGTTTATAAGGGGTATGCTTTCACTCTTGCTAGATGCCTTTGGGTCTTGGGCCATTAACCTGTTTCCTTACGTCTAAGGATGGCGACCTCTTAGCCAAGCAGAAATAGTTATAGGGCATACCCTAAGCCCAATTTTATGATTAGATTTATCTTGTGAAACAATTTATTAAATTATGTTTTCTCACATTATTTAAGTTGTTATAAATTTTATGTTTGTCTTTTTATTTTTTCCCCACCTACCTCATTTTAAGGTGGTAAAACTATTATATCTCACTTGTTAATTTATAATGGAAGATCAACATAAACTAATTTATCATCATTTATTGAAAGAAAACTACACCAACAAACATATCTCTTAGAATTGAACCCACATAAATAACAAAACAAACCATACTTCCCACTAGTTAAACTACAAAATACCAACTACAAACATGAACCATCTATCTAAGTCAAACCTGAACTTTGACTTGCTCTAACTTCTTCATACAAGCTCAGATTCAAGTGTCGTTTACACCATTGGAATCATAATGACGAGCTCTTCGATCTGAAGCTAAGTTTATCAAGATTTTGACACTTTGAGTTTTGAGCCTAATTTTGAGCACCTGATCAGGGATCGATCATAACCATTACATTGTTCTTCTTGATATATCCTTTTAATTTTAATGTCTGGGGCTGTGATATACCTGTCATAATCGATAATGATACTTGCGGAATGCTCTCGTCATCTAGTTCTGGAGAGAATTCTGGGGAATATTCGACTTCTTCTATGTCTGATTCATCACTGTCTGAATCATTAGATGCTTCGCATTTATACAAGTTTTTGGTCTCTTTTCCTTTAGTACACCTATGTTTAGGGCCCTATTTTTTGCCACAACATTTGCATTTTCCCTCTTTCATCCTTTGCATTTTCACGTTCATTTTTCTCCTTCACGAAGATGTGGTGGAACATATTTTGTGTTATCTGTGTTCGCCGACTGGGGAAATCTTCGTCTCGAATATACTCTTTCAGCCTTTGACCCCAACATCTTTTCAAATTTTTTTTCAACAACTTTTGCTTTTTGTCTTATTACTTCTATCGACGTAATGCCATGAAGCTCAAGTTCTGCTTGTAGATGGGGTTTAAGTCCCGAGGTGTACGATTGAATGAGACGAGTTTCTGATAATCCTGGTACTCTTGTTGCTAAAGTCCCCATTCTCAAATGTATTCCTCCACATCTCCTTTTTGTTGCAATCTGGTGAGTGTTGAGAAGAACTCTTCTTCCTTGATACCTTTTAAAGAACACGTCCTTAAATTTCTTCCAACTAATAGCAAGTGTCACCTTCTTCCACGACATATACCAATTATATGCTTTGCCTTCCATTTTCATGGAATCATGCATGATCTTTTCGTCATCATTGTCAATATCGTAAATCTCGAAATATTCTTCTGCTTTATTGAGCCAAGCAACGTTGCATTTTTCGTTACGGTCAAATTTGGATAGCTCGATTTTTTCTCTTCGTTGATATGTTGCTATCGATAAAGCAAAGAAGGGGTATTGAATTGAAAACGACATATTGGTGTATGGATTCTAGAGTTGCCTATTTTCAAAATTCATGTTACTATTTCCTTAATTAGGTGTGGAAGATGTCTTTGGGGACTAGGGTTTATCATGTGTGTCTAATGATTTTGACGAATCTGGAGAATTGGTATGTTGAGTAGCTTCATTATTCTAGAGTATTTGATCAAGTGTAATCTTCAGGCTAGTACAAATACAACCCAACATCACCATAGCTTGATCCATCTTAACTGAAAGGTTTGCCTTATCTTTTTTGAATTCATTCTTGTTCTCCTCGAGCTGACTTTTTATTCCCTTTGTTGTGTTCTGGAGCTCTTCGATTTTATCGCCTTGCCCGGTCACCTTAGTCTCAAGGTCTACTACTGTTTTATTGAAATTGACCATCGACATTGATGAATGCATTTTTTTTAAAATAATATATATATATATATATATATATATATATAGAGAGAGAGAGAGAGAGAGAGAGAGAGAGAGATGATGATAATAATAACAACAACAACAACAAGAATAATAATAATAATTATTATTACTTTAGCTAATTAAATATATATATTTTAATTAATTAATTAATTAATTTTAATTATAAGGTTTTTATACTATATAGTATAACTATATAGTTATAACCTTTTATGATAAACCTAAAAGGCACGAGGGGAAAGACTATGGAGAAAATTATGGTCGAGGAAAACGAAGGGTGTGGTGTGGTGTCGTGTTGACAATAGATAAAATGGTGTTGATACAACGAGCTAACGACAATGTGGACACAGTGGGCCAACAACGACGTTGATCGGATAGGGCAGAGAACAGAGTTGGTTATATGGTGGGGAAGGTAGCGATTTCACAGTGTGAATGGATAGCGCGAGGTGTACAGACAATGGATGGAAAGGAATTAGGCTGACGCACGAAGACAAGGATTCCGACAATGTGAAAGAACGACATCATAATCTAAAGATGGTAGAGGATGAGGTCTGGACACGATTTCTTGCAGCAGATGACAGCCAAGGATCGACTGCTCTGATACCAAATGGAGCATGAAAAATCAGCTTAAATAGAAATCCATATTTATATATATATTTAATTAATCACTGAATGATGAACTATAGAGTGAGAATCCCTAGCTTAAATGCAACCTTGGGTGTCTCTTGGTGAATGGGCATGATCTTTGATCATGTCCTTTTCCTATTAAGCTAATAATTACAACTAACTAACTTTTATATAACAATCGTGGCCAACGCCTCTTCTTAATTACCTTGGGAGTTGGTGGGGTGGAAAGTGCCCCTCGTGACCTCCTTTTCCAAGTGTCTATGCACCTCGGTCAAAGAATATGATGATGTAAACATTACACATGTTTAACATGTAATTTTTTTAAAGGAAAACATAAATCTTCATTATCGAGCATGATAATTCTTGTTTATAATATTATAGAATACATAGGTATTTAAGCATAGAGGTACGATGAATCATGGATATGTCATACTATGGGCACTAGAACACCAACATCACTCTACAATTGGAATCAACATATCACACTAACAATATAACTCATCCAACACATGGGATTTAAAAAAGAAAAAAGAAAATTAGTTTGAAATTGCAACAAGATATATCCTCAAATCTTCATTTTGAGTGATATGGTTTAAATTGAACTTTTACGCTTGGATTTTTTATTTTTTATTTTTTTCAATTTTCACAGTGGAAAAACTTTTCATAATTAAGTTGTCAAACCAATAGTGGGGACAACCATCATTGACTGTAATCCACTAATGTAGGCTAAGTCATCAACATTATTCAAGGAAAACCATGCCACCTGGAATTACCAGTTGGTGGTTTATAAGGGGGTATGCTTTCACTCTTGCTAGATGCCTTTGGGTCTTGGGCCATTAACCTGTTTCCTTACGTCTAAGGATGGCGACCTCTTAGCCAAGTAGAAATAGTTATAGGGCATGCCCTAAGCCCAATTTTATGCTTAGATTTATCTTGTGAAACAATTTATTAAATTATGTTTTCTCATATTATTTAAGTTGTTATAAATTTTATGTTTGTCTTTTTATTTTTTCCCCACCTACCTCATTTTAAGGTGGTAAAACTATTATATCTCACTTGTTAATTTATAATGGAAGATCAACATAAACTAACTTATCATCATTTATTGAAAGAAAAATACACCAACAAACATATCTCTTAGAATTGAACCCACATAAATAACAAAACAAACCATACTTCCCACTAGTTAAACTACAAAATACCAACTACAAACGTGAACCATCTATCTAAGTCAAACCTGAACTTTGACTTGCTCTAACTTCTTCATACGAGCTTAGATTCAAGTGTCGTTTACACCTTTGGAATCATAATGACGAGCTCTTCGATCTGAAGCTAAGTTTATCAAGATTTTGACACTTTGAGTTTTGAGCCTAATTTTGAGCACCTGATCAGGGATCGATCATAACCATTACATTGTTCTTCTTGATATGTCCTTTTAATTTTAATGTCTGGGGCTGTGATATACCTGTCATAATCGATAATGATATTTGCGGAATGCTCTCGTCATCTAGTTCTGGAGAGAATTCTGGGGAATATTCGACTTCTTCTACGTCTGATTCATCACTGCCTGAATCATTAGATGCTTCGCATTTATACAAGTTTTTGGTCTCTTTTCCTTTAGTACACCTATGTTTAGGGTCCTATTTTTTGCCACAACATTTGCATTTTCCCTCTTTCATCCTTTGCATTTTCACGTTCATTTTTCTCCTTCACGAAGATGTGGTGGAACATATTTTGTGTTATCCGTGTTCGCCAATTGGGGAAATCTTCGTCTCAAATATACTCTTTCAGCCTTTGACCCCAACATCTTTTCAAATTTCTTTTCAACAAATTTTGCTTTTTGTCTTATTACTTCTATCGACGTAATGCCATGAAGCTCAAGTTCTGCGTGTAGATGGGGTTTAAGTCCCGAGGTGTACGATTGAATGAGACGAGTTTCTGATAATCCTGGTACTCTTGTTGCTAAGGTCTCCCATTCTCAAATGTATTCCTCCACATCTCCTTTTTGTTGCAATCTGGTGAGTGTTGAGAAGAACTCTTCTTCCTTGATACCTTGGAACCTTTTAAAGAACACGTCCTTAAATTTCTTCCAACTAATAGCAAGTGTCACCTTCTTCCACGACATATACCAATTATATGCTTTGCCTTCCATTTTCATGGAAGCATGCATGATCTTTTCGTCATCATTGTCAATATCGTAAATCTCGAAATATTCTTCTGCTTTATTGAGCCAAGCAACGCTGCATTTTTCGTTACCGTCAAATTTGGATAGCTCGATTTTTTCTCTTCGTTGATATGTTGCTATCGATAGAGCGAAGAAGGGGTATTGAATTGAAAACGACATATTGGTGTATGGATTCTAGAGTTGCCTATTTTCAAAATTCATGTTACTATTTCCTTGATTAGGTGTGGAATATGTCTTAGGGGACTAGGGTTTATCATGTGTGTCTAATGATTTTGACGAATCTGGAGAATTGGTATGTTGAGTAGCTTCATTATTCTAGAGTATTTGATCAAGTGTAATCTTTAGGTTAGTACAAATACAACCCAACATCACCATAGCTTGATCCATCTTAACTGAAAGGTTTGCCTTATCTTTTTTGAATTCATTCTTGTTCTCCTCGAGCTGACTTTTTATTCCCTTTGTTGTGTTCTGGAGCTCTTCGATTTTATCGCCTTGCCCGGTCACCTTAGTCTCAAGGTCTACTACTGTTTTATTGAAATTGACCATCGACATTGATGAATGCATTTTTTTTAAAATAATATATATATATATATATATATATATATATATATATATATATAGAGAGAGAGAGAGAGAGAGAGAGAGAGAGAGGATAATAACAACAACAACAACAACAACAACAACAACAATAATAATAATAATAATAATTTTTTTTTTTTTTTTTTTTCTAAATAAGACTGAGCTAAAATATATTACATCGAGAGCCAAATTACATTATCAATATTACACCAGGGCCGCGACCCTGTAAAACTGGTCCTGGGACCAACTGTAAACACCAGAAAGTTCATAACAGGGATACAAAAGCTGGATCCAGAGTGTCGCTTACGTAGCCGACACATGGACTGAGACAACTTAGACACGATAGACACATAGACACGATGGACACATAGACACCATAACAGAAGTAGCAGATAACCACGATGGACACATAGACACATGAACTGGAGTACAAAAAGACCGATTGCAGACATATATGTGGTCGCAAGGAGAGCTGACAGCAAGAAAAATCATGCAGAGAAACCTGGAGCGCGCCCTATTCTTCATCCGTGGTCTGAGGCTCGTCCTCCATCTGGCAGCAGGGAGGCTGGAGAATTGCTTTGCCCTTACCAACAATGCGCTGAACAGGCTCGCTTGGACCAGCACCATGGCGTTGCACCGGCTCGCTTGGACCAGCACCATGGCGATGCACAGGCTCGCTTGGACCAGCTCCAGGGTCATGAACAGGCCTCAACATGTCGATGGCCGGAAATTCCATTTCCACAGTCGGGACAACCCCAGGAATCCGCGGAGGGTCAGCATGAGGGGCATCATCATCACCCCACGGGTTACGGCAATGTTCAACTGAAACAGTGACGAAGAAGGTCGAATTGGCCAGAGTACAGGGGAGGCGATATCTTACCATCGGGTGTTCTGTATGCCCGCATTCCATTCTTTCCGGCGGTTCCACAATCCTTCCTCTGCCCGGAGGCCTGCCTCTCGGTCTTCTATGCTCAGAGGAATCTTCTATGGAGGAGGAGGGGGAATGGGCTCTTCCACTGAAACTGCCCCGACGACTGATACCCCGAAGCCTTTCACGATGCATTGTGAAGGAGAGCGGATGGCGGGTGTGTGTACACCAATTGTTCCCCTGCACCAGACTCCCAATTCCTCCACAAGACTACGGATTGTATGAATGCAGAACCTCCAAACGACCAGGCTCACAGTTGAATTGTCCAGCTCTCCAATTGCTCAGGTCTGTGGCACCTGAACCTTCACAATCGTTCCCACAGTCAGACAGAGAGCCGAAGTAATGAGCTTCCGCCCCTTCCTTCCAGATCAGAACCGGTGCAGGCGAAAAGTGCAGAGGAATGTCCGCGAGCTTTCGGCTTTGAAGGGCCATGGTTAGCGTTTCAATGCTGGCAATGAATGTCGGAGGGACGGCTCTGCAGCCAGTATTAACTACCGGTCTTGAATGCTGCATGCTTGCGGGTTTAAGGCATGTCCTTTGGGGGTACGTGGCTTGTCCGGGCGGACACCTGCCCTGTTGACAAGCCATGGGCTCTATTGTGCTAGCAACCACCCGCATCCGGGGATAATAATAATAATTATTATTTTAGCTAATTAAATATATATATTTTAATTAATTAATTAATTAATTTTAATTATAAGGTTTTTATACTATATAGTATAACTATATAGTTATAACCTTTTATGATAAACTTAAAAGGCACGAGGGGAAAGACTATGGAAAAAATTATGGTCGAGGGAAACGAAGGGTGTGGTGTGGTGTCGTGTTGACAATAGATAAAATGGTGTTGATACAACGAGCTAACGACGATGTGGACACAGCGGGCCAACAACGACGTTGATCGGATAGGGCAGAGAACAGAGTTGGTTATATGGTGGGGAAGGTAGCGATTTCACAGTGGGAATGGATAGCGTGAGGTGTACAGACAATGGATGGAAAGGAATTAGGCTGACGCACGAAGACAAGGATTCCGACAGTGTGAAAGAACGACATCATAATCTAAAGATGGTAGAGGATGAGGTCTGGACACGATTTCTTGCAGCAGATGATAGCCAAGGATCGATTGCTCTGATACCAAATGGAGCATGAAAATTCAGCTTAAATAGAAATCCATATTTATATATATATTTAATTAATCACTGAATGATGAACTACAGAGTGAGAAGCCCTAGCTTAAATACAACCTTGGGTGTCTCTTGGTGAATGGGCATGATCTTTGATCATGTCCTTTTCCTATTAAGCTAATAATTACAACTAACTAACTTTTATATAACAATCGTGGCCAACGCCCCTTCTTAATTACCTTAGGAGTTGGTGGGGTGGAAAGTGCCCCTCGTGACCTCCTTTTCCAAGTGTCTATGCACCTCGGTCAAAGAATATGATGATGTAAACATTACACATGTTTAACATGTAATTTTTTTAAAGGAAAACATAAATCTTCATTATTGAGCATGATAATTCTTGTTTATAATATTACAGAATACATAGGTATTTAAGCACAGAGGTACGATGAATCATGGATATGTCATACTATGGGCACTAGAACACCAACATCACTCTACAATTGGAATCAACATATCACACTAACAATATAACTCATCCAACACATGGGATTTAAAAAAGAAAAAAGAAAATTAGTTTGAAATTGTAACAAGATATATCCTCAAATCTTCATTTTGAGTGATATGGTTTAAATTGAACTTTTACGCTTGGATTTTTTATTTTTTATTTTTTTCAATTTTCATAGTGGCAAAACTTGTCATAATTAAGTTGTCAAACCAATAGTGGGGACAACCATCATTGACTGTTATCCACTAATGTAGGCTAAGTCATCAACATTATTCAAGGAAAACCTTGCCACCTGGAATTACCAGTTGGTGGTTTATAAGGGGGTATGCTTTCACTCTTGCTAGATGCCTTTGGGTCTTGGGCCATTAACCTGTTTCCTTACGTCTAAGGATGGCGACCTCTTAGCCAAGTAGAAATAGTTATAGGGCATACCCTAAGCCTAATTTTATGCTTAGATTTATCTTGTGAAACAATTTATTAATTATGTTTTCTCACATTATTTAAGTTGTTATAAATTTTATGTTTGTCTTTTTATTTTTTCCCCACCTACCTCATTTTAAGATGGTAAAACTATTATATCTCACTTGTTAATTTATAATGGAAGATCAACATAAACTAACTTATCATCATTTATTGAAAGAAAACTACACCAACAAACATATCTCTTAGAATTGAACCCACATAAATAACAAAACAAACCATACTTCCCACTCGTTAAATTACAAAATACCAACTACAAAGCATCAACTCCCCCACACAAAAATCAACCTCCTTTATAATCATTACCAAAACTACCTCCACTCTAAATTAGTACTCTTTACTAACATTCAACCTTTCCATCTTAATTTGCTATATGAATTACAATTTAAGCTTCCACCAAAAAAAAATCACAACTCAACTTCAACATAAAACAAGATTAAATTATAAAACCTTTCACTAATAAACTTCACAATCCCCTCTTCACATAGCACCATCAACAACGAAACCAGACCACGCCACCTTCTCAAAATTTCAACTCTAACTAATTTCCACAGGTTTTTACACGTCGAACATGCAGATGCCTTCATATGGAATCCAATCTTCCCCAAACACAAATGCAAATTGGCACAAATCTATTCTGTTTTGTGTTTCATTTGGTTGGCGATCTTTTCTTTGCGTGCTCACTCTGTTTTCTGTTTTGTTTTGGGTTTTACCAAGAGCCTACGCAGACGAGAAGGGCGGGTATCGTCCGCCCACCGAAAAAAGAAGTTATAGAAAAGGGCTTCAGTAGGTGCTATTTAACTGGTTTGAAGGCTTTTCCATTTCATGACTTGCTTGGCTATTTCTGTTATCTGACGTTCAATCTTGTCCTTCCTTCTAAAGTGTTAATGGAGATATTTGGGCGAATTTAGATGGGGAATTGGAATATGTTCGTGGGTGTTGAACGGTTGGTTGCGGGCTGCTCTCTTTTGTCTCTCTGATTGATAAATAATTTCGTCTCTGTAGCCGGATTTTATTAGGGTTTGGTTTTGTCAGGTGGAGTTAGATTGAAATAGCGATTTTGAAGAGCGGTCCGAAGGCTTCCGTTCAGTGTAAAAAAAGGGTTGTAGAGAATAGCGAGGAGGCTTGAGGAGGGGCTATTTAATTGGGTTGAAGGATTTTCCATTTCATGGCTTGCTTGGCTTTTGCTGTTCTTTGAGGGTTCAATCTTGTGTTTCTTTTTAAAGTGTTAATGGAGATTTTTGCGCGAATTTAGATGGGGAATTGGAATATGGTCGTGGGTGTTGAACGGTTGGTTGTGGGCTGCTCTCTTTTGTTTCTTCTCTGACTGAGAAATTATTTCGTTTCTGCAGCCGGATTTTATTAGGGTTTGGTTTTGTCAGGCCGAGTGATTTCTTAAGAATATTCGATTGAAATGGCGATTTTCAAGAGCGTTTCGAAGGCTTCCAGGAATAGCAGCCAGTCTCAGACACAGTCGAGTTCATCCACTAATGATGAGCTTCGGAACCGTCCATATCAAGAGGATTCTGGGGTAGAATCTGACACTACAGATGACTCAGATGTTGCAGAAGTTGGGGCCGAATTATGTATGGTAGGAGATCAGACATGTTCAGTTCCCTATGAACTCTTTGACTTGCCAGACTTGATGCAGATTTTGTCTTTGGACACATGGAATTCTTGTTTGACAGAGGAAGATAGGTACAATCTTACAGCATACCTTCCTGACATGGACCAGCAATCATTTAACCTGATTCTCAAGCAACTTCTTGGAGGAGAAACGTTGAATTTTATCAGTCCCATGGCTGAACTCTTCGATCGACTGAAAGGTGGGTTATGCCCCCCCAAAGTGTCTCGTTATATGGAAGGATTGCTGTATTTGCAGAGGAAGGTGCATTATCACTCATTGAGGAGTTATCACAATAATATGGTGAATACCTTCATGGAGATGCAGAAGATGTGGA
Organism: Pinus tabuliformis; assembly: GCA_031772625.1. Lineage (NCBI taxonomy): Eukaryota > Viridiplantae > Streptophyta > Pinopsida > Pinales > Pinaceae > Pinus > Pinus tabuliformis. The sequence goes on along the minus strand of CM062813.1, from coordinate 1,144,679,077 downwards.
AGAATATGTTACAAGCTGAACATCAGGATGTCCTTCCATATTCAAAGCATGGATTGGAACCCTCAAGAAAGAGTACGTCTCGGAGACTGCTTTCACAACCAAGCAAAAAGGCTACACCCATTAAATATCAAGGTATGACTGATATCGCATACCTTCCTTATCAGGAAAATAATCTAGCTACTTCAAAATCTGATGTCAAAGGTGTTCTGAAACTAAAGGCACCTACTAAGGGTCCTTCTCCCTCTGAAATCGGCAGTGGAAAGCTGGAATCCAAGGAAATCCTGAAAATAGAAAAGCGAACTCCCAGAGGAGTTTTGAAACAGTTCCCAAAGGGTCTTGTAAGGCATGAACAACCGCAAATGAAGCAAGAAAATATTCCTTCGAGGGAAATTCAAGGCTATGAAACAAAATCTAGGACGTCAGTTTACCCTCAAGTTATGGGTGGACGGGAAGGGGACAGTTTTGTTGGAGAAGCTTCAGTTGCCCAACCTAGGAGCAAAGATAGGAGGACAAAAAACATTTCTGAAACACCAGACAGTGCTGTAATGCAACAAGGATTTGAATACTCTTACAATAATGCCCCAGGGAAAATCATTTCAGGATATGACAAGAAGATGAAAAAAGCAAAGGGCCAACAGATGCTTAACAACATGGATGTGCACATGGATCCACGGTTTGGGCAAGATGGTCGAAATTTCGAGGAGGATGACAATCTTATAGGAGAAAAGAGATATCTAAAAGATTTGCCTGGTAATCGGAGATATGCACAACACAGAGGCATGTTTTCTGAAGATGCTTCATACACAGAGAAAAAATGGAGGCACTTTGATAAACAAAGCAGAGAATATCAGAGGAGCTCGAACGAGCGTTATGCTGATGGAGGAGATTGGCAGATTCAAAATTTTCATCAACCTTTGTCGTATGATCGACAAATAAATCACAACAGAGAGCTGGATTTGGAAGGATCAGGAAAAGTTCCTGTAGAGCAAAATAATTTTCCGAAAAGTTTTCAACGATCTAAAAAGAAGCGCATGGAGGTGAATCAATCATCAGATGATCCATACAGACTCCGCAATGCGCAAAATATCGTAACTGAAGAGTATGGGGAAAAGCAGGACTTCCTAGAAGAGCGGTTAAATTTCACAGGGAGCAGAAGACGTCCACTAGAGGCTACTAGGTTCTTGGATGATACAAAGTGGTCTGATCAAGGAAAACTTTTGAATGAACAAAAACGAAGGAAGCAGAATCAAATTGTTGATGCCGCTCCTGATATAGAAAGAAGTTTTCAAGAAGAACCAATGGCTTTCAAAGGTCCCCAAAACACAAAAAGGAATAAAAAGAAGAAGGACCATGCAAAATTTGAAGCAGTGGAGTTTGTCCCACCCCAGCCAATAAGATCTGAATATGATGCGAAAGTGCTTGATGGATCTGATAAGCAGAAGACAATGAAGATCAAGATTAAGAAATTGTCTGCTAAGATTCCGGATGGGCTGACAGACTCAAATGGGCCCCAAGATTATACCCAGTCTAGTTAACATGGCAGATGACAGGTTCGTTTGAAAGAAGAGTTTAAAAAGTGCAGAATGCAAAAAAATAAGTGTTGTCTGCCCAGACACCTCTTACAAATGCTGCCCTGCCAAATTGCAGCTTGATAGGTCTTAGCAGGGTGCTGGTGGAAACGAAGATTCTGGGTACTTAGTTGAGCAGATATCCTTATAACAGGTGCACTAAACAACAAACATTATGGCTGATAACTCAGTTGTCTACAGAATGCATTTTATTTTAATTTTGTGCAGAAAACTAGAACCGATATGATAAGACTTCTGGAATATTTACGTCTACTACTCACGCCTAATTTTCAGCTAATTTTCTCTCCTCTGCTGGCAATATTGGTCTTAATATTCTTCACTCTAACTCTGTTGCAATCGAACTCTTGTATTTCATGGCTATTTGGAAACCTCTTAGGAACAGTACGCTTTGCTGATCTTTATATTGGTTGGCGTTCATATAGTTTCTGAGTCTTTTCGTTTCATTTCATATTGGACATTATTGACCCGAGGGCACATTATTACCACAGAATCATATTTTGTACTATTTTTGTGTTGGTTGTAGTAATGAAATTTGCATTTTTTTAATGTAGATACTAGAATAATGAGATAAAGGTTCCTTAAGATAACCCTGGATCTGGTTATAGATGAGTATAATATTTGTAAAACCGTTTATGGCTTTTATTTTGTTGAACCACTACTTTTTTTAATCACTTGTTCGAGAAAGCTAGAAATGTTTGCGTGAATCCCTGGAAATTGGAATTGATACCATGCACTTGTACTCCTTGTTTCCAGCTATTTTCCTTTGCAGCAAACCAACAATATTTCCATAAATATTCGTTTATTTTGGGTTCTCTTGCAATCAAATTCTTGTTTTTTATACTACTATGCATGTTGAGAGTTGCTCCAAAATATTGGAATCCAATATCCTGTAAGTCGCACAAGGAAAACAATAAAGTTCAATTACAATACCATATTCACACGTTTTCATTCTTTGCATGCATATGGCTTTGATAGTTTTATCATTCAATTGATATTGACAGCTGGGCTTGAATTTTTTTTTAAGGGTGGTTCATGGACATTGGGTGGCTACATCCATGGGAAAATCTAGGCAGATCAGCTCGAAGGGATCTACTCGTTAGCCAAACAAGCAGGGCCTAACCCCAAGGGCGTCGAGGAGATTTGATCCCATGACCTCCCAAACTGGTGAGATACTTAGCAATGGGAACTCGACCAACTGAGCTAACCCTTGGGGCTTAGTTGGGTTTGAATATATATATATAACTGGAAGTTTTTCTAAAAACATGCCATTTGGGTGGGCCAGTCCACAACAAGAATGGATCCTTGGTGGAAAGCTCAATTTTCCGCCAGTCTTACCAATTAACCAAGGCCCTATTGGTCTCCTGGCTTCACTCCAACCAGATTTGTTAGCAAGGAGAGCAAAACAAAAACAAAGAAGATGTTCCAGTTCTTACATTAGTCCCAAAAGAGGCACAACCATATAACCCAAAATACAAGCAAAACCAAGAGACAACCAATACATTTCATATCCAGGAGGAGGGTTCGGGGTGTGAGTGCCACTTGGGGCCACAGGAGGGCCATGCCCTTTGTGAACATGATAGTCAATATGCGCTAGTAGCACCTCAATCTTGTCCAACTGCTCGCTATTGCGGCATTGGCTACGTCTCATTGAAGCAAGGCACCCCATAATTTCTCCTTGGCTATATTGAACATCATTGATATAAGCAACAATCTCATTCTAGTCATCATACCTCTGTTGACAGATGGCATCTAGGTTTGCCATGATATCTCGCAACTGATTAGCTATTGAAGCTAGTGCCGGAGGCCGCTTCGCTCGGCGCAGAGGCGGAATTCGGGCATGAGCCACCTGACCTTCCATGTTTGCGCATCCCTCCACTTCTGCATTTAGCGCTTCTGCTCGGTTGGCCTGCTCCCCTAGCTAGCCACGAGGGCCAACACCTCGACTAGCCTGCCCGCGTTGACTTATCATGTCCCACCATCGACAATAGATGAACTGGATACCAAATATTCCAAGTGAGGAAAGTACACCACTTGTTTTGCCAAGCCCAATTATTTTCACCCTGGTGGAATAACATCGCCATCCGACCCGTGCAGAGACATCAAACGGTTTCAACACACCACCAGTGGACCCAACTGACTCAAAATCTCAAAGGCATATCCTTTACAGAGCCTGCAAAGAAAGAATGACACCCAAAGTTGCCTCCCCAAAGCCCGAGAACAAGGATGATCTTCAAAGCAACACTCTTGCAGAGAGGAAATAAGCCTAGAAAATTGTATACTGACGAAATTCACAGAAAACATTACAAATGAACCAGAATGGAGGTCTCCCACTCACCAAGTTACCTTCACATTGGATAACAAACCATCCAATTTGAGCATGCACTGAAAACCTTGTAAAAGGTAGGAAAAGCATAATTACCTTAAAAACAACTTTACCCTTGTCTCTTGTAGCCACAACGTCGCTAAGCTTGGACCTTGAGGTGAGCCTCTTGCTAGTTAAGCCGAATCCACGAGCCAGACTACCCAGATGAGCCAACACTAGACTCGAGCCGATCCAGGGTCCTGTACTTTAGATTGAGTTATTGTTGCATGCAAAGCGACTTCATATTGCCAGACTACCTTTGCAATCACTCTCCACCAGTTGAGAACTCAACTTGGCTCACTAGAGAAGCCCCCCCATATGCACCAAGCAGGTAATGTTATCCAAAATCCCAATTCTCATTTCTCGGTTGTAGCAGCTACACGCAAGAGCCATCGCCAATATGATAATAAGTTGGTGTGCTTAGAGAACATTCCCCTACAGGCCACCAGGCCCTTTGTACCCACTACCCACCACGTACGTCCTTCATTATTGCTGTGTGGGAGGGCAGTTAATGCCTTGTGCTGTCGAGCTTGCCAATTCTATCACTGCTAGCAGGGAAGAGTTATCATTATCCACCATTCGTTATAGTGTTTCCAAGTCCTATGGAGTAGAGTCTGGAAGCTAGCGCGAGTTGAAATCATGATTGGTTTCTATAAGTTCCTAGTTGGCAAGCCAGTCTGCCGTTGAGATCCCTTTTCGCTTGGTTTGAGAAGTTATTGCATATGGAAATGAGATCATGAGCTCTCTTATTCGATTTGGCTAGGTCTCTAGGCGCCAACTTTTGATTAATTTAGAAGAGGGGGTGCCATTCAACATTTTTTGGGCTACCTGAACCGCCATTAAAGAATCCCTTGTGATTTGGACCTTTTAGACTCCCAGTTTACGAGCTTTTAGGGTTGTGAATTTGGCGTTGTTGAGGCGCAATAACCTGCGTAGAGACCTAGAGGCTTGCCTGTCAAATCCCTAATTATCCCTCCATACCCTGTAGGACTCATATTGCCTTTTGAGGCTCTGTCGAAATTGATTTTCACAAAGCCTTCTGGAGGGGCAATGAAAGTGGAGGGGGAGTCGACATGATCTCTTGGGCCAGATTGCATCGGAGGCCCCGATATCGATGGAGCAAGGCATAGGCGAACAATAATCTCAACTTCCTCCTTGTTTGCCTTCTAGTCGTCTTTTGTCTAGTTCTCTGCCAGTATTGATTCCGTTATGTTGTCTTTCATAGTGCTCCAAATTACCCATGATAGAATTCTTCGATCCTTGAAGATAATCTTATTATGACCTTTCCAACTGTTCCAAAGGAGAAAGCCGAGGACCAACACCCAGGCACGATTGACAATGGTATTTTTAAAAAGGGCCACCCTCCACTGCTCGATTGTTTCAATTAGGCTGTTCCTTGATCTGTCTAGGTACCTGAAGGTACTTTCTACACACCTCCACAGAGCTTCTGCGTTCGAGCAAGAGTTGAACAAGTGTTCCAAAGACTCCTCTTGTATCTAACATACTGGGCATTTGGAAGGACCGATATATCTTTTTCGTAGAAGGTGATCCCAAGTTAGAATACATCTTGGCCCCACGAGCCAAAGGAATTGAACTACCTTTTGCCATAAGTTAGAAGTCCATATTTTGCGCCATGGGGGATATTGAGGAAGATTTCAATAGCTTGCTACTAAGGTATATGCTTCATTGTTCGAAAACATACCTTTAGACCTGTATCCCCATCTTAAGTTGTTTGCCCCTCCCAAGATTGGGATTGTGTCGCTTTCCAATCTGCCTTTGACTTCCAGCTTCTCCACTCCTTTTGTGGATTTGGATTTTTCCAATACTCTGCCACTGTCTAGGCATTTTGAGTTCACAAATAGGCTTTGATTTTATTTAGTTCAGCTTTCCCTTCTAATTTCGGGAGCTGTTGCAATGGCTCTTCCCAAAACACGCTGTAGTCCCATTGCGAATCTCCCAGAAGAAGTGATCTTTGATAAGGTCGCCATTTCTCTTTGCTAGGTTTTATAGGGCCAACCCTAAGGGGAAGTCCTTGGATCTGATCTTTTCCACTTGTGTTCGATCTTGGCCATATTTCTTGTCCCAAATTCTTTTCCAAAGTTTTGAGTCACCTTGGAGCAAGCACCACTACAATTTGGCTCCCATCACATTATTGAGGATTTCTAGGTTGTGTAGCCCAAGTCCTCCACAAAGTTTGGGTACGTAGAGCTTATCCCACGATACTATAGCCCATTTTCTTATTGGGACCCATTCCTTTCCAAAGGTATTTTTGTAATGTTGCCACAATTTCAGAGTATATTCTTTTTGGAGCTAGGAGAATTGACAATTGATAAATCGGGATTTTGCTTGAAGGACTGCTTTTAGCAAAGTTGCCTGCCCAGCCAGATTTAAGGTCTGGAAAGTCCAATTGGAGAGTCTCTTTGCGATCTTGTTACATACTTCCTTCCAACACGAGATCCTTAGGGGGTTGGCCATGAGTGGGACCCCTAGGTACTTGGTTGGTAAGGAATTAATTTGGAAGTCCATCAAACAGGCCAAATGCTTTTGGATCAACACCAGAGTGTTAAAAAAATATAAATGAGACTTTTCTTTATTGACCAACATACTTGATGGCAGATGCCTCTTGAAAATTTTCCAGGATTGAGATAATAGCTCTAGATTCTCGCACAAATGGCTCCCTGAAGAGCAGATTGTAATCTACAAACTGTTCACGCGTTGTTTATAAATCTGAGTTAGGAATCTTCAAGCCTCTGATCTGCCTTGATTGAGTCGCTGCATGTATAGATTTCCCCAAACCTTCTGCCGCTATAATGAACAAGAAGGGTGATAATGGATCGCCTTGATGCAAGCCCCTAGAGGCTCTAAAAGTGTTCTTTGGAGACCCATTGAGAAGGATAGAAAAATAAGGAGTGGAAATCAACGATATAATCCATTTGATCCAAGTTTTAGAGAACCCGAACACCGCCAGTGTTCGGGTGAGGAAGTCCCAATTTAATCTGTCATAGGCTTTGGATAGATCCAACTTCACCAACATACCTGACATTTTCTTGCTCTTCAAAGAGTGGATGATCTCAGGTGCTGCAAGGGTTTTAACTTGCGAACTATGATTGTAGAGATAATCTTATAGATCACGTTGCATAGCGCGACAGGTTTGTATCCACTAGGATCGCTCGCGATGTTCGACTTCGGGATCAATGCGGTGAAGGTGGCTTTAAGCTCGGACCACATCCGCCGCATCGTCCGTGATTCCTCTATTAGCGCTACAATATCCCTGCCAAGGAAATGCCAACAAGCCTTAAATAATTCAGAAGTAAATTTGTTCGCCTCAGGAGATTTGTTATTTGGCATTTCTTTGACCACTGTTTCAACTTCTTCATAGGAGATCTCCCTTAGCAAGGCCTCATTTTGCTCTGCTGAGATCAAATGCGGGATGTGCTTTGTCACCCAGTTGATGGTGTCAGACCGATCCTGATCCCTTTTTGATAAAAGACCCTAGAAGAAAGAGATCAGCTCATCCTCCATTTCCTTATGATTCACCAATCCGTCTCCATTCTGAGAAGTGAGGGAGAAGATTCAATTGTGCTGTTTGTGATTAATCATGGATCTACAAAAGAAGCGGGAGTTCCTTTCCCCCTCTCTCAACCATTGAATGCAAGACTTCTGTCTCTAGAGGACTTCCTCTTGTTTATGCCTCTCCTCTAGCTCCTAGATGAGCTTTCCTTCCTCTTGCATAAGTGCTTCCAATCTCCCTTCCAATATAATTTGGCCTTGAATTGCTTCCATTTTTTTCTTCCAGCCTTCTTTTTTCCTTAAGAATATCTTCGAATTCTTGCTTATTCCAGGTTTTAATTTTGAGCTTTAGTTCCTTCAATTTTCTTTGGAAAATCTGCATTCGGCTATCGCTGGATGCTGTTATCTCCTGCGACAAATGTTCTAGCCTCTCGATAAAATTTGGGTGTCGGAGCCAGAAGCTCTCGAAGTGAAAGGGTCTATTCATGGGAGTTGATTTCATATCTATTTCCAAATGAAGAGGCCAATGGTCAGATCCTTAAGTTTGGAAGAATCTTGGCCTCAATAAAAGCATCCTTGACCAAAACCTCCTCTGAGATGAGAAATTGATCCAACTGACATGTAATTTGGTGTCAGACCCACCTTCGGTTGTTCCATGTGTGGATACCATTTCGGGTTTCTATATCAGCAAGCCTCAACTCTTGGATAGTGTCATTGAATAAGGTCGACAAAGGATCCAATCTTCTCAGTCCCCCTCGCTTCTCCTCTAGATTGCATATCATATTAAAATCCGCCTCTATTATCCAACATGCGTCTTGTAGGGATTCCTTTGTCTTTCTCAGATCTTTTAGGAATTTATCTTTTTGGCTTTGGGTGGGGGAGCTGTAAATTGCTATCAAGCTCATCCACTCCTCAGATTCCAAACAATGAAATCTACCTGTCAAACTATGGGCTATGGCCACCCAGTCTTGGAAGAGCACCAAATTTGGGTCCAAGAGAACTGCAAGTCCACTCGCCGTACCGCGAGCATTAGTTGCCATTGCCTCACTTCCCCTCCAACATTTTCGGAATATGCCTTCTAGCCTATCACCAGGCCCTTTTGTCTCCTGTAATAGAATGATCTCTGGTTTTTCCTTGTTAATCTATGACTTTAGATAGCACAACTTACCTTGACTGTTTAAGCCCCGTATATTCCATGAAACGGTTTTCATTTAGTAAGCTGTAGGGTTTGGGGATAATACTTCGTGAGCTAGCTCATTTGACTAGAGTTCAACAAAAAATCCCCTGCTTCCTTCAGCACTTCCTTGGACAATTTTCACCCCTTCTTTCCTTTGTCGGCCAGTGGAGGATCCACCTGGGAGAGGCTCAACTAACCACCCTTTTCACTTTGGTTTGATGCTCCTTCATTCCCTGTTTGACTTAGCCAACATTGCACACCATTGACCAAACAGGTTGCGGAAGTGCACAAGCTGATTTGAGGGAATGTCCTTGACGTCAGCTTTGACCTAGACATGGAAGAATTTCAACATGGTTTTCTCAGCAGCACTCAATCTATTCTGTTTCTCCTCTACTTCAAGTATTTTGCTAGTGTGGAGTAAGATCTCCTTGAGCTTTCGATCTTCCTCTAGATCCTCAGGTGATTTTCTTTTGGGATTTACTCGCTCCACACCCTTGTTTCTCTGTTGGTCCACCAACATTATTTGGATTTCCATTTGTTTTGCTTTGCTCTCATTGTCTCAAAGTTTATCCATTTGCTCTAGAACTGTGAAGGGGTTATTATCAGTTACCTTTTATGGCTTTGATTGAACCGCATTTTGCTTGGTTGGAGCCGTCATAGCTAGGGCCGATTGAGTACCTTGTTGAGCCTCTTGATTTCCTGCAGTCTTGCCTCTTCAAGGGCCTGCCGGTTGGAAACCCCCCTCATCCTTTGTCTCCCGAAGCTTTTGCTCCTCAACTACAGTGACTGTGGACAGTCCTAGAATAAATGGCTGTATTCATGGTATCGACAACATTTGAACGACACATGCTCATAGTCTAGCGGCTAGGTCCAAATTGTGTCGTGGTATTCCAAATCAATCGACTCTGGCAGAGGCTAGGAGATGTTCATGTGGAGACAAATCCGGGGATAAGCTGCATGTTGCCTCCTCTTGGTGATTTCCGAGATCTTTACAAATTCACCTATGGAGTTACCAATACCCTCTAGGATATCAGGTTCCTAGAAGTCATCCAGTAAGGAGAAGAGCCGCACCTGTTTGAACGACACATGCTCATAGTCTAGCGGCTAGGTCCAAATTGTGTCGTGGTATTCCAAATCAATCGACTCTGGCAGAGGCTAGGAGATGTTCATGTGGAGACAAATCCGGGGATAAGCTGCATGTTGCCTCCTCTTGGTGATTTCCGAGATCTTTACAAATTCACCTATGGAGTTACCAATACCCTCTAGGATATCAGGTTCCTAGAAGTCATCCAGTAAGGAGAAGAGCCGCACCCACATCGGAGCCGCCAGAAATTGCTCCTTCTCCGCTGGAGCTTCCTTCCGCGACCCTATGAGATCGTTGACTGCACTTCAATAGGAGCCCCCCCTCGTGGGGCCGCTCATGGGTCGACCAGAATGAGTACCGACAGCTCTTGTCATGGCTCAATGGCCTGGATCTGACAAAAATGCTGCCACTGCCTACAAACTTCTGAAGCACTTACGAAACTCTAGCAGAAGAGGGCGCTCCTATGATTTTAGACTTAACAATATATTTATTTTCCTGGTCTTTGTCTTTTATTTGAGTGTAAATATTCATTATTTTCTCTCTTTGGAGCTCTTGGGGCCTTGTTTAAACTGTTATGCTATCAGCTGAGCTGAAAAATTATATTTGAATAAATATTAATCTTCTTTTCTTCCTTTCAGAGCTTTTTGGGGCTGGTTTTATATTTTTATGTGATCAGATTACTTGGAAAAAGATTTATGGATTAAACCATGATTAAAATTACTACTTGATGTGAATTCTTATTTCCTTTCACTGTATGATAATTGTACAATGTATATGATTTTCGTTTTATTGTTTTGTTCGATATATTATTCCAGATGAGGTTATAAATTTTAACAGTGCTTTAAATTCAAATTTTCTTCCTTTTTCTTGTAATTGAATAAAATTTCATCTTTTTGTCTGTTTAGAGGTTTTGGGCATTTCGTATTTTCTTTCACTGTATGATAATTGTATATCTATTTTCTTTCTGCCATTCTGAATTTCTAGAACTTGGTTTATTCTTTTGTTCAAGATATATATTTCCCCATGAGGTTATAAAATTTAAACGGTGTTTTAGATCCAGAATGTTCTTCCTTTTCCTTATAATTGATTTTTTTTGTTTACTGCTTTTGGTGCCTGTTAATTTTTTATGATATTAGGTTATTTGCAAAAATAGATTCTTGGGTTAATTTTTGATTGAAAATGCATATTTGATGTGGATTGTTCTTTTCTTCCAGTTTATGATAATTATATAACTTTTTTCCAATGTTCCACCAAGGTTCCGGGACGAGGGGGCGAGGGAGCGAGGGGGCGCAGGAGTGGCCTATGCAAAAGCTCCCTACCATTTTTTAGGAAACGTGGGGGAGCGTCAGGGTCTTAAAAATTTATAAATATAAAATATAATTTATTAATTGAGTCCACTATGACAATTTGGTTTGAATTGAAAAGCTGCAAAGCATGATCATTGATATGAATATCATTTGACATTATCCAAATTTATAATATCATATAAAATAATAAATTTAAAATTCTAATTCAGCTTGGTCAAATACTAATTTAAATTTTGGTCAGACAGAGGGAGAGCTTCAGCGTGATAAGGTAGCCACTGAATTCTGTGAAAAGGTAAATGAACAGATCAGGAACATTGCATTGGCAGTAGAAGGGGCAACTACAATGGGTTGTCCAGTTGTATTGGATACAACAGCTAGAAAGTTTGTTATATTATATATAATATAGACAGTACACCATATGCTGAAAGAATAGTTTTAGTTCCAGGAGAGATGAGAAGATCACATGAAAGAGTTTCTGACAGTTTACTATCAAATGACATTAACTGCAGGATGACCATCTGCGAACCAACTTGGGTGACCAACGATGGCATGGATAATTTGTCTACCTTATTAGAGCAATGCCATGCAGTTCAAACTTCAAACTAGCAGTGTATTTCGGGGGTGAAAATAATTTTCAGACTTGAGAATTCAAGCTGAGCCACTGTGCTCTGTGTAAATTTTGTAACTGTATAAATTCATATATAACGACAGTTCCTGAGATTTCTTGCTGCCCATAGTATTTTGTCATGCTTGCAATAAATGCATGTTAGTCTATAGTCCACCCAATTATTTCCCACATGGCATAGGTGCTCCTTCCATAGTTTGTATGTCAAATGTCATGCAAATTAAAAACACAAACTGAATGTCTCATATTCTTTGCCTGTCACTCAAGTTATCTCCCCACTGTAATCCAACCATCACTTGAGAAAAAAAGGAGAAGTTTTAAAAGGGAAAATTCATGTACATGCTATATGGTCCAGCAAATTTCCATGGTACTGACCCTATAAAATAACGCTTGTTGAAACCAAAAGACAGCACAAGACGTTATCCCCATACAGAACATGAGTAGCTTTGTACGACTTTAGGTCTATTAAATCATAAACTATAAGCAAAGCCATTTTTTTGGGAGCGTGGGGAAACGTCCCCTCAGGGAAGGGAAACGTTTCCCTGGCACGTCCCCCTGAGTTTCCTCCATTTTGGGAGCGTGGGGAAACGTCCCCTACTCGTCCCCAAGTCCCCGGAGCGCGGGGGAGCGAGGAAACTAGACCCCTAGGGGGGGGAGCGAGTCCCCGTGGAACACTGCTTTTTTCCTTCCAGTCAGAGTTTTCGGGACCTAGTTTATGTTCACTTCTTCTAAACATGGGTGTAAAATTTAAGCAGTGTCTTTAGAACCAGATTTTTTTCCCATATTTTTTATTTGGATAAGTTTTGATCTTCTTTTCTTCCTTCAGAGTTTTTGGGGCTTGCTATTTAAATTGTAATGTTACAAGGATACTTGCAAAAAAGGATGTGCAGGCTAAAATTTGTTTCAAAATGTATATTTGATATAGATTCTTATTCACGTCCACAGTATGATAATCATAAATATTTTTTCTTTTGTGTCAGTCATTCATAGTTTTTGGGCTTGTTCTGTTCAAAGCACATTCTACCAGATGTAGGTGTAAAATTTAAACAACAATTATTGTCAATAAGATCAACTGTTTTATCAGATCTTAACAGTGAATGTTATTATTTTTATAGCTGGGATCTTGACAATAGAGAATGCTTTTGCATTAGCAACATGGTTAATCTCTTTGCCTGCAAGGTGAATGATCAATTTGTTTTTAAAACTATAAGATAAAGAATAACTTCTTTATTGTGTAGAGTTTCTATAAGAGTAAATATTCTGGAATTTTGAAACATTAGATGTAGTAAATATTTATGCCTGTGCCCTCTCTCCCCTCCAGGTTGCCATGACAAGGTGACCATAGCTTGCAAGTTTAAAGAGTTTTCTTGGTCATTATTCTGTAGGTTGTATAGCTTCCAACCATGATGTTTCATTGATATGAGGGTTGTAAATTTTAGAATACAATGAAATACTATAGAATCTTTGAATAATTTAGGTTTTTTAACCAATGTGATACATTTCCACGTATTTTCAAGATCAACGATCAATTTGTCCTTAACATTACAAGATAAAGTCTTTATTGTGTAGATTTTCCTATAAGAGCAAATATTCTATGGAATTTTGAAACACTATAAGATATAGTAAATATTTTTTGTGCCATTTTACCCACCCTCTTCTCCAGGCTGGCATGATACAGTGACCATAGTTTGTATGTGTCAGAGAGTTTTCTTGGTGATTATTCTGTGGTTTGAACTTTGTATAGCTTTCAACCATGAAACTGCAATGATTTGAAGAGTTACAAATTTAGAAGATAACAAAATATTAGAGAATCTTTAATTCATTTAGTTCTAATCAATGAGATAAATTTCTTTGTATTTTAAATTCAAACTGTTCACAGTTCAGTGGAGTTTTTTGTTACAACCTTTGTGAATCATCATCCTTTTTTCTCTTTTCTTTATTCTTCGTGCCATGATTTTATGATTAATTTGATAATTGCTATGGTTGAGAACATTTTAACAGTTGTTTAGTTATCATTCACCACAAAGAAGAGACCAACTTTTGTGTTGAAATTCGAGTGCAAACTAGAATTTCTGAACTTGATAATTACTTGTGACTGATTTATAAGGTTCCTTTCAGCATTTACTTCATTTAATTATGCCATCAAACAATTATACATTCAATTATGCAAGAAAGTAGAGATCACGGTACACAAGAGACACAAGAAATTAGGCTAGCGGCCAGGGCAAAACTGTTGGAGAATATGACTAGTTTTGGTCTTCATAATTTGCACCATTATGTATTTTATTTAAAAAAGACAAAAGAAAAGAAAAAAAAAATTATTGTTATTGTTTTAGACAAGCATGTTCTTCATGCTTCTAGCATTTTGAGTCAAAGCCTTATTTGGACCTAATGTAAAAGAAAAAGAAAAATAACTATTAAATATGTAATTTTGGGTCAGAAACCCCTCTAGGTGCCAAATCGGCCTACATGTCAAGTTGGCCCTGCCCCAATGGATGTGTTTATCTGCACCCCCTCTGAACTGTATAAATAGGGGGAGGATGGAGCTCATTTGGACACACACACACTTGATGATTTGTGGTCTGAAATATCACAGAAAGGACATAGAAGAAGTGGAGCGCCAAAGTCTAATAGAAAGAAGTTCTTCTTGAGCTAGGGTTCGTGGAAGATCTGCATTTGTATAACTCTTGTTGTTGGTCTTTTGCTGATGGATCTGCTGGAAATAAAGAAGGCTTGACTTAGCATCTAGAGTTGGAAGTTTTTCTGTGGTTATGGGTCTTGGATATCTCATTTGATCTGATTCTATACGAAGAGAATTTTCTGGGTTTTTTTCCCTTGGAGGGGTTTTGCCTTGGCTTGGAGCCTATATCTTGTGTTCTTTTGTTTTTGTGGTCTTCATGTTCATGTTATGGTATTTGTTTGATGAAAAAATCATGATAAAGATTAATTAAAGAAGCTAACAGATTTCAAAAGCAATTACTATGAAAGAAAAATCTAAATTAAATTACAGGCCTCCTATTAAACAAACACATGGAGAAGACAACAGGTAAGATAAACGTTCATTGCATTTATTATTCACAATAATGTACATTGATACATTTCCATGTGACCCTTGGTCTTCACATACCAAGTGGTCTCTTGGACTCCCTTTCAGTGTTTACATTCTACACCAACCATTAGCGGATTAGGTGTCCAACATCCCCCCCCTAATTTGAAGCGGTATATACGAGTTCATGAAGAGAGCTCTAATACAAAAATACAACAATGCATGACAACAATAAACTGAATGTGCTCTTTGAGATGATGGCATAAGGTGGGAGAACTTGAGGTCTCAACCGACGATGGTTTAAGGATTACCACCAACATTGGAACGTTTAGTGTAGTTCCCGGAACCCTTCCAAATCTGGCAAGAAGCTGAAGTCTTATGCTAGAGGAAGTGCTCTTTAATGCTTTGAAGAGGGAGGCCTTCAACCTGAAAAAGGGAGGTCTTCAACCTGTAGTGGTTTAAGGTGTTAGTGTCAGTCTTGTTTGCCTGTCACCTGGATCAAATGTGCTTTTACTAAGCTTGTCAAGGCTTTCAAAATCAAATTTTGTCATGTCACTAGGTTTACATAGTTAAATTTGATCACTGTTTGGTCGGTCTAGGAGTAAGTTCAGTCTTTTGAGAATTCACTCATGTTGGTCACCTATCACATTTCTATGAAGGTGTCATAATAAAGGCAAGACAGTCATCATCATCATTCCATTCAGTTTCAGGTCCTCCATTAGGTCATTAGGGTTTCCAAGGTCCACCATTACCATGTATAAATCCAACAGTGAATAGAGCATGACAAGCTGCTCTTTGACATTGATTTGTTGAGTTATCACACATTCATCATGTTCTCAGTTTGAAAATCTCCAGAAGAAGAAATTCTAGTGCTCAGGAAAGTGAAAAGACAGCTCAGGTTTCAACATTAAAGGTGACTCTGTTTTCAAAAGTGAAAAAAATCAGTTTTTCAAAGGTTTGTGGGTCCCATTTCTTTTTAAAAGGAGAAATAAATTTGCCTATATAAATTCAAAAGCCCCAAACTTGTCTTGTTTACCTCTCCTTCACTCTTGTTTATCAAGCTCTCCTACCCAAAAGAGAGAAAAACTCATTTCCATAGGCAAAACTGGCAAAAATCTCAAGGCGTTATGCTCAGGAAGACTGTGTTGCGCTTGGAGGCGTGGCGCTACGCTCAGGGACACTGCGCTGCGCTTGGGTGCTGTGCTCGGGCTAGAGTGTCCAGAAAACGCCCAAATCTCTCCCAAAATTGATTTTTAAGCTTGTTAACCTGATTTCATTGCTTCCTAAGCCAAGCAACAAGTAAGTACATCATTGCACTTCCTTCTTTGTTTTTCAAAATCATCTCATGCCAATGATTTTTCCAATTAGGGTTTTGTAGTGAATTTTTCATGAAAAATGATAGGTTGATGATGGCCATTTTCATTTCTTGGTTTTTAAACATGTAAAATGTTTCCCTACACCTATATACATGTTTGATAAGCTATTTAAACCACTCAATCAACCTCAAAACAGAAATTTACCTCTCTAAAAGTGAAACCCTAGTTCATTCCTAGGGGTTTTGGGTACTTTCACTAAAAACTCTGTTTTTTCCTTCTCACAAGCATATCATTCCTCCATTGCTTTTCCACTCATTTTCATCAACTCTCCATAGTTCATTTCCACCTCTTTCAAACCTCCTTTACCATTTTATCAAATTCCACCTTCCCATCATTCCATTTTCCACTCATACCTCACAGTTTTTCTAAATTTCTTGCTGCTAGGGTTGTTGTCATCATCGAAGGAAAATCTTCACCAGAGAAAAAGAGACATCACAAGGGAGGGAAAGTCCTCCAATATGAGCCATCAAATTGCAGTGAAATCAACTCATATCCCTTTATCAAACAATGCTTTGAAGATGTACATTGCTTGGATTTCTGCAAAAGGGTGAGTGAGGTGGGTTTCAATGAGCAGTTGATAGATTGGGTAGCAACTCATTTGAAGGGTGAAAGTGCTGTTATTGCTGGTGTTGAATTCACTTTTTTCAGTAGCCTCCATTTCACTTGCTATAGGGCTACTAGACAATGGTGAATATTGGTTCAAGGGAATGAGCTTAGATCTTGAGTATTATAGGCCCTTCTTGAAAACACCATACAGGGAAAAACATGCTCATGTTATGCCTTTCAAGTACTTATGGAGAAGTATGCCACCTTGATGAAGATTGTCATGAAGTTCTTTACATGTGAAGGAAGATTCTCCAGATTGTATGCTTATCGTATTCGCCTCTTAATGCACTTTACCTCTCAGAAGCCACTCAATATGTGCAACTACCTATGCAGGAGCATTGCCAAAATGTTAGAGAGGATTTAGATGAAGAACAAGGAGCACTACCCTGGCCTTTTTCATCATAGTTTGATCAAGACTATAGTCCTTCATCAACTTGCAGAGAAAGGTATGACTTGGGAAACTTTTTTGGAAACAACTCTCAAATGGCATGAAACTAATGTGGCAGCTCAACCATCTAGCCTACCAACACAGCAAATGGAAGTGGGGTCCTCTAGCAAATCAGTTGAGAAAACCAAAGCACCTAAGCCTGAGGTGACCAGGATGTACAAGAGAGGAAAGAGGCTTGTGTTTGCTTCTCATGGTGAGAAAGGGGCCAAGCCTTCTACATCAACAAAATAGGGATCGGCAGCACGGGATAAAGACATGGTTGAACATGAATTTGAGCTGGTTGATTTAGAGGCAGAGGATCAGACTTCAAGCATGCAACAGATGATCAGAGATAAAGACTATCAGATCAAAGAGCTCACAGTAAACATGGAGAGAGCAAGGTACATCATTTCATTCCTTGAACAGGAGAATAGTCAGCTCAAAGTGAAGCAATTGATCATGGAAAAAGAGCAAACCAAATTATTGTAGCAGGTTGGCAAGGGCAAAGCAGTCATTGAGTCAAGTGAGCCTGAAGGAAAACAAGGGAAGGGTAAGAGGAAAAGGCCAAGAACAAAGGGCCTAAAGAAGGCATTGCAAGAGGAAGAAGAACATATTTTGCTGAATGAAGAGCTAGACCTAGAGGACAGAATTGCTCTAGAGGTCAATCAAGACAAGGAATATTGGCTCAATAGGGTGAATGATCATTTGGAGAAGCTTCTAGAGAAGGCAAACAGAGACAATCAACTGCTTAGGCATATGGCGCACCACTACCAGGCTCAAAACATGATTTGCAATGTCAAGGTCAAGTAGCTTGAAAACAAGCTCAAAGAAGCCAAAAAGGATAAAAAAGATGAAGGAAACTTGGAGATGCTTGTTGAAGCATCTATGAGGGCCTAACATACATAATTTTATAGCTCTTGGCCAATTTTGAGCAAATTCTGAGAAATTTTGGTTTTTTGTGAATTTTGAAGCCAAATTCAGAAATTTAGCAATTCCAGGAGGCGCTGCGCTTCTTCCTCAGGCATCCATTTCAGGAAAAGTCTACATTTTTGGAAAGCTCTTGCCATCCTCTAAAAACCATTTGCTCAGATTTTCCAGAGGTGGCTTAGTTTTTGAGAAAAATGGAAAAAAGTGGCAAAAAACTAGCTTTTTGGACCCTTTTTTGACAGGTGCTGCACTCTTGGAGTGACCTTGGGAGAATGGATTTTTGAAGGCCTTCCCATGGGTCATTTTAAAAAATTCAAACTGTTATGGAAACTAGACTTGAAGGGCTAGTTGACCGTTCTCTTAGATCTGCATTTGGACCTCAAGAAGGCACTTGAAAATCAACTCAAAGTCGGCGCTACGCTTCTGCATTTTTCGTTGTTTTAAATTGTAAATTTCACTGTGTAAAATTTCTAGTTTCCAGTTTGACTTAGTCAAAGTCAAGACTCTTTATGTAATGGCACTTGTTTCGAGGCTAGGTGATGTAGGCATGAATAAATGTACATGATAGGTTGTTTTTGATGTTTATTAGGCCTCATAAAGGAAGCAAACTCCTAAACAAACTCTCCAAGAAGTGTTTGAGTTTCACCTTCTCACTCTCACCTGTTGGTTGAGAGAATCTTGGAGTCAGTTCCTCCACCAAGGAATTCGACTCCTGAAGGTGGGCAAGTGGTCTAAGAGAGTCTATATGTATCATTTCTCTTTCAGAGAGAAGGGTTGGACTTTTTGTGGAGGAGGCTTGCATGTAATCATCTTTTCAGCTAATACAGAGACAGTTGTAGCTATTTTTAAGGAACTCTAGCCCAGTGAGTTCATGGTGTTTGTTCTTCATTTTATTTGTTTTATAATGGTTAAAACATCTTTATCTACATGATATCTCTTCTTTCTATGGATGCCTTACAGTGAAATATACAAAATTCTTGTTCTCAAGCTCTGTTTATCTGGTTTTCATAGTTATGTTTATGTCTTCCTAAGCTAATGAAATCATGTTTATTTATGCTCATTAGTTTCTTCTTCACTCTCTCTTCTATACTACATTAACAATATTCTAAATACACCATGGTCTTCTGACATCTAGCTCCTTTCCATATTTGCTTCTGCACTCCTACAACCTAGACCTATTTGTGGCTCCAAACCCTAGTCCAGCAAACCCTAAAATCTAAATTTTCACCAACACAAACAATTATACATATCTAGCCTAAAACTTATTTTCTTTAAAGTCATTTCACTGATAAGAGACTTTGAGAGATCCCTCTCATGCTCAGTAGGGCTAGCTACTGAGTTGAAGTGGTTTGAGGTTACCCTTCTCGATCTCCTTTCAGCCTAGGAAATTGTAAGGGACTCTAACATAAGGAAGGCCACCAACCAAAGGAATGCTTAGTGCGATTCTCGGAACTCTTCAAAATTTGGCAAGAAGTTGAAGTCTTTTGCTAGAGGAAGTGTTCCTTAATGCTTTGGAGAGGGAGACATTCAACCTCAAAAAAGAGAGGTCTACAACCTATGGTGGTTTAAGGAAGGCTACCAACCAATGGCATTTGGGTATGGTTGTCTCTCGCTGAAGGCTTAGGCAACAAGTTTAGGTTGTGGCTTAGGCTCAATTGATGTGGCTTTGAAGCTTGTATATGACCATCAATTCCCTCCTTGTCAGATACAAGGGGAGAAGATGAAGAAAACTCATTTGCAAGACTTTTCAGTATTTGAGAACAAGTTTTATTGTATGATTTAAATATCTTCTTGGCTATTGAAGCCCATTGCCAAGAAGCAATCCATCCAAGGTGAATCTTTGTTCTTGCAGGAGGCTTGTTTCTGAAGCATTTGTTTGAAGAATGAGTATGTTGACCACAATGCTTGCATGGGTGAAGATCAAAACAATGATCTTTCACATGGCCAACTCGGTCACAATGTTGGCATTTCACAATCTATTGTTGTGGAGGAGCAGGGATAGGTGAAGATGAATTGTCATAAAGAAACCCAACACTTTGAAATTTGATGGGCTTTGAGTAGTCTGGAGTATGAAAGGATGCCTCCTTATCATATCCAAGACTTGTTTTGTGCTTGTTGCTGACAAGCTCTTCCCAAGGTTTGATGATGGGCTTGGGAAGTGCAGGTTGAATTTCTGCATGCAAATCGACTCTTGAATCAACCTCAACTTTACTGACTTGATCACTTAATGGTTGCTGATGGGTGACTGTTTCAACCTCAAATAGAGGATTGTTATGAACAAAAACAAGTTCAGAATGATGACTACGTTGTTGTAGCTCATCTTGCTGTAGCTGTGACTCAAGTTGTAAGAAATCAATCTTCTCTTGTGCATTTTGTAGACAGATTTGAATATAGAAAAGGGTGTCCTCGTTGATTTTCACTGTACTTTCAATGGTAGACATGATTAGAGTTCTCAATAACTCTAATAAAGTGTCAATTTTAGCCATTTTATCAACAACTCAAGTTTAACAAAGGAAAGGTGTCGACAATATTCCCAAACTCGATTAATTATATGTCTTATTCCACTGGTCGACTTGTCGAGTAGTTGCACAAATATATAACTTAGAGGTTGGAAATTGAGAATGCACAAACACTTTATAATTCGGCTTTGCTCGTGGGGAAACTAGGAAACCAATTAAAAAATTCAATGCACATGCCATGAATAACTCACTGCTTAACTTATACATAAACGACCAACAATACATTCACAACACACATAATACATCGAACTGCTCCTTATGGACTTTAACGCACTAGTCAACCTGAGAACCTTTTACTTTTCAACTAGTTGCAAGCTGTCTTGGCTACAGGGCTTCTTGTATTTTGAGGCCATGCTAGTGATTCAACATCATAGCTGTCAAGTTCATGATAAATTTCCATACCTTTTCTTACAACCCCTTTAACAGATTCCATAAATTGTTGTACAGTTAGTAGCCAGGAGGGAACGTAAATAACTTAAACTGTGATTGCTACTGCTGCTAACTTTATCACAAATAGCTTATCAATGCTCACAACATTCATGCTTGAAATTCTTGCAAATCCAACTATTCAACATGTGATTCTGTGCATTGCCTGCAAATTGGAGGGCAGTAGTTGCTCAACTAATGTTACTCGCTTCTTTGACCAAATGCTATAGCAATGGATGACCCGTTTCTTAAGATAAAAGCAAAAGGTTTCACCAAAATTTTATGAATCGATTTCTGGAGCAACTGCATGATTTGCTTTTGACGTGTGGAGCCATGGCATCTAGAATGAGTGGCTCTTAATGAAACGTCCCTCTCATTGATGGTTCACGATATCCCTAGGAAAGTGGATTAACAGATATCCTTCAGTTATTTGGCAATTCATTGACCTTCGTTGTCCAAATGTATGAACTCCCTTTTGTGTTCCATGGATTTTCCAGCTATTTGCATAGTTCTCTCCTGGATGTAGTTATATTTGTTTGTTTGTTCAAAACTTGTAATTGCTACAACATCAACTCTCTCTGTACGTTTTCCAGCGCTACAAAATAGTGTCGCTTCCAATCGTGCAGAGAGAGATGAACACCAAGTATGAGTTTCAATTAGGCAAAGATCCCACACTTTTTATTGAACCTTTGGAAGGAAACTCAGGCCAAAGAGTTGCTCAGTAAAATCAGAAGATAATTTCCGATTACCAGAAGCTGCAACTCGTGGATAAAGCTATCGACCAAGAATTTGGTGGCCTTGACAATGACGCTATACATTAGCAAGCGTGGTGAGATTCCAATTGGTTTACCACTTAATCTCAGCATCGAAGATTGTAAAGGTTGCATTGAGATATCAATTACAGAGGACAATGCATCTATTAGGGCAAAAGAAGCACATCTTACACCACAGAAGAAGAAAAGGTTTCCTGGGGAGCAAGAGCATTGAAATGCATGAAGAAATGGCACAACCAGGGAAAAAATAACAAGTAATACTGACACGACCAAAGGAAGAAGGTCAAAATTGGTTTTTAATAGACTTCAACCAAGGTTTGAACGCAAAGATTCATCACACAACTTCAATGCTGGGTTTGAATCGCAGGTAGCTTTAATCAACATAATGACTAGCACACCAAGGATTTTGACCAACGTTCAATACAAAAGCAGCAATCCAAATTACACACAAATTCAAAAGTGCATATATTCACACCATTCAACGTACAAGGATTCACACTAAGATGAACACACCATTCAACGCACATAACTCACGCTCCAATATTTGCAGAGGATAGAGTTGGCAATATTCCTCTCTGCAGTCGTAGAAACGGGTGACAACAGAGGAATGGAAGAGCTGAGAGAGGTAATGATCTTTGTTTTGAAAAAACATTCAGAAAGACACAAAACTGACAAGAGGGAGAGCGCAAGTCTACAAAGGCCACAAAAACCAGTGGCACAAAATTGAGGAGGGCAGGAGATCGCTTGCTCTGATACCATGTTAAAGAAACACATGGAGAAGACAACATGTAATATAAACGTTCATTGCATTTATTATTCACAATAATGTACGTTTATACATTTCCTTGTGACCCTTGGTCTTCACATACCAACTGGTCTCTTGGACTCCCTTTGACTGTTTACATTCTACATCAACCCTTAGTGGATTAGGTGTCGAACACCTTTAGTTTTGCCAACATGGTATCAAAGCTTTGGTTTGAAAGGAGGCTGAAGATCACTAGCCCGCACGACTGAGATTTGCATTCCTGAAAGGATTCGATCCTTTGGCAAAAGCCTCTGTGGCTTATTTCAGTGGTTTACTTTCCTTTTTCTGTGGTTCTGTGATGATTGTGTGGCAACTCACTTCATCTCTATAGTTCTCGCTCTCGATTCTGTGATAGTTCTGTGGCATTGGTTTGCAATATTTTGAAATTCGCAAAGGTTCGTTCTATGCACCAAGCTCACTTCATCTCGGTAGTTCTTGCTCTCGATTCTGTGATAGTTCTGTGGCATTGGTTTGCAGTATTTTGAAATTTGCAAAGGCTCGTTCTATGCACCAAAGGCTACAGTAGCCCACACATCTTACAACGATTTGTTTTTCGTTACTCGCATACGATTCTCACTTCTATACTTTGTGCTCGCTTGTTAAGTTTTTGTGGAAAGATATATCAGTATGGCACTGTATCACTGTGTGTTTCGATGTTTTTCTATGGATCGTTTTGAAAAGCTCGCACGCATCATCTTTGTGGCTCGAAGGTTCGGAATTATTGAGACTTGCATACACTAATGTGTGGTTCAGATCTATGTATGGCCCACGTCTCGTTGATTCGTATTTGATTTAATCTTTGCGCATGATTTATAGTGGCTTGATTACCTTGTAATAACCCACATAAGCGTATTATACACAAGTGGCATCGCGTTTCTGTAAAAGGGCTTGTTGTATGAGGATTGGAACCTGACCACATATAAGCAGAGGTCGAGAATCTGTGACAAAGGCATCGGTTTGATTCTATTATACAATGATTAATAACACAGTGCGAGATCGATGGCAAACTCTTGGCAAAATATAACGCTTATTTGATTGAAGAACCTTTGATGGAGGCTATGCTATAATATAATGCAGGTCGAAACAATTGTGGTGGTAAGACGACAAGTTCTAGTTTTAATTAGCATGCATGACAAACTTAAAACATAAATTATATGGCCACAATGTGTATAAAAGTTTGGTTGACAATTGGACATGTTGACTGGTGCTTTGCTTTCTGGTCAAGTCATGTTCTGGTATGGCATTTGATTGGCATATAAACTAAATTGTTCACATTGATGGCATAGTGCTACACTTGTTTGACAGGCTCCGTATAATTACATGGCATTGCACTATATTATAATGGATGGTCTATGGCGTCAATAATATATGCGTGGCAAGGAGCAAAGGCCGTATGACAGGGAGCTGAGGTGTACTCTATTTTGTTTGCTGAAGTCAATAGCACCGTTTGATGAAGTTTGGACACGATGGCATGTTGTACTGTTTTGATTAATTAACTCAATGCAAGTGATACTTCGACGGGTTGATGGAACCATCGATGGTCAATGTTATGATTTTTCTTAAATTATGATTATGAACAGTGTGCAAACTTGTGTTGGCATCGAAGGCTTTGGCCAATGATAAGCCACCTCTATGAGTAAGGTTCTGCGAGAAAAAGCTCCTCATTGCAGAGACGCAAACACGATACCAATGCCATCATCTTTGTGGCAAAAATATTGCATTGAGAGGCTGAATTGTGTCATAGAGCCGACCTAAAAGAATTATGGAGAAGTTGAGGCAACTATGTTGAAATATATACACTTGCTGTAAAATGATTGGTCCTAACAAAGGAAGTATAGTAAGCTCGCCAAGGTATGTGCTATGTTTTATGTGCATTCTATGGTTCAAGAATTTCTAGGGTTTTACTATTGTTCCTTTGCATCTAGGGTTTGTAAAATTTGTAAAGTCTTGAAGACTCCTTTTTTTGGGACTGGATTAACTCTAAGAGCAAAAACCCCAACCCTTATTGGTAGTTCCCTCTAAGGAAACCCTAACTATTGACATGTATGGTTTGTAGATTCATTTTTGAAAGGATAATCTAGGGTATGTAGTAAAACCCTATCAAAGGTTGAATTGGATAAACCCAAGGAATTGAAAGTTGAAACCCTAGGGCTAATGTTTCCGCTAAAAGTAAAAACCCTATCAAGGGTTAGGTCAAGAAATATAGGGTTTGTAACTAGAACCGTAGAAGTATACCCCTTCTCAGAAACTACGAAAACCCTAGATTGACATAATTGATATCATGCTCTTGTCTTTGTATATTTTGCTTGCTTGTACTTGTCGGTGAAAATTGCAGGTACATAATAAAGGAAGCAAGATGTGAAGGATGAGCAAAGCAACTCTCATGCTTGTTGATGATTCCTTGAAAACGATGAGCATGATGGAAGGGGGGAATTGTAAGGACCCTGTAGGAAATGATGTTTAAGCGTACAGCTAATGAGTTCATTTCAAGAACACATTGATGATTGAAAGATGAAGCAAATCCTTGTTGAAAATAAAGCATGCAGAGGGATGTTGACCTCAAAGGGAGCAAGTAACAAAATTTAACATGGCACTCTAACTAGAGGATATAATTTGGCAAATCTAATATTAATAATCTGCTTGGAATATGACTTGGTTCCCTCGTAGGATATATTGGTAAAAGCGTGTAAAGAGGCTGGAAGGAGAATTTGTTTTATGATATTGATCAACATTTGATATTGTCTCTTGAAGAAAGAGAAAGAGTTGCTAATGACAACTCCAAGGAAGAAGATATTGTAGCTTGCCTATTGGTTCGTTCCATGGGAACTTTGATTAAAAGTGAATGCATGGAGAAGGATTCCTGTACAATATGGAGAGAAGACCATGCGAAAGAATGTTGATCTCAAGGGAAGTCCGTAAGAAGAATCTAATATTTTGACAAGAGGCCATCATGGTGAGGTAATTATGATATTGATGTTTTGGTATTGGTTATCTGGTTGGTATATGGTTTTGCTACTTGGAAGAATGTTGCATAAATACATAATGGTAGTTGAGGCAAGTGTATCTACAATTGTTTGTTTTGAACTCAATTCAATGAATACATGGATTGAGTGGATGAATTTGGTAATCCTTGGAAGATTATGTGGTCAAGATGTCTATATCATCTTGGGGTGGAAAGGTAGTAGTACAAAAAGATAACTTGATGTTCATATGATGATGAAGATCACTTTCATGATGAGAAGAAGCTATGCCCAACTCTACTTGAATTGTCTCAATATAATGCCTTTGTTGACAAAGGAAAGTGATATGAAAGGTTGATGGCCCAAATCTCGTCACAGTTTGGTTCCAGGAAAATGAAAGCTCCATTTTATGAGACGCGAAAAAAAGGAGGAACCATGCGACTACCTAAATATCTCAATGAAGAACTAGTAGCTGATATACTGATGAAGACACGCTAAAAGAACTTGTGGTCATGACTTCCCGATTAAAAGGAAGTAAGGAATCTCCTTTATGCTTAAGAGGGAGTAAAAAGTCTCCTTAAATGTTTGAAAGGGAGCAAGGATCTATTCCCTGATCAAGAGGGAATGAGGATCTCCTCTGAGATGGACATCATATTCTCTTCTTCATGTGTCATGCATTAGGCTAGGACTAACAACCGTACATCTAGTGAAGGCCATGGGGGGAGAGTGGGGTTTGGAGGATTGGATAAGCATCTAATATTGATACTCTTCGAGGATAAAGAATCCAAGATAGGATGTAGACCGACACTCTCTGAGCATTGGATATGCATCCAAGATAAGAGTGGTCGAAGAGGACTGAAATTCTTTGAGGATGGGTAATCTAAGATAAGAATAGTCCTTAAAGGACATACCTAGTGAACATTTGGATGGGGTATGTGCCTTAAGAGGTAGTGTGGCGTCCTAAGTCACATGACACGAGGACACGAGACACGGAGGACACGTAAATATGAGTATTCGACATGAAACGCAGCGACCCGGGAAACATGACACGAGGGACACGTTTTATATATATGTATATATATATATATATATTAAAAAATACTGAAATATAGTGCTTGATCCATATAGATATGAATCATGATGATATCTATTTAGTACTTAGTATACACTATTTAGTATTTCGTATTTAGTAATTTACTAGTTAGTTTATTAATTTACTACATCAATGATGTTCACAGTTCAATGTTCATTGTTCATGTTATAATTTTTGTTATTAACTTCAAACAAGTTTGATCATGTTCAAACTTCACATAAGGTAGTTTATGAACTATAAATTTATATGTGTTCAAACTTCATTGTTGACCAGAGCGTTAATCGAGCTTTCCCTCCCTTTAGACCTCGAAGGTGTAGTGAGCAATGAGCACATGACGGGGAGCTGGGATTTTTATTTCAACACACGATCTATACGTGGTCACTCGTGTATAATTAAGTTAAGTTCCGTAGGCTATAACACAACTTACAAGAAATTTAAGTGCTCCAAACTCTTAGCAAAGCATGCGAACGCTCGTCTCCTACATCTCCATGTCCAGGTCGATGTGAAGTTGTGAGCATTGCACTTGAATCTGATGGAATTACTCACACTGCACAACAAATTGGATTCTAGCGATGAGCAAACTCAACTTCAGTGGCGAACAATGACAAAAAAACCCAAAAATAAACCATGTTGTAGGTTTTAAATGTCACTTTTCATGGGACACGTGTCCTAAGAACAAAAAACGTTAGGGCACGTTTTCGACACGTCCAAAACACGTGTCTCGATTGGAGGACACGAAGAAAAACGTTTTTGACACGTTTTACGGCGGTTTCGTGTCCGACACGTGAAATACGGGACATGAGACCTTGAGGGACGTGTCCTCTGACTTAGGTGGTGTCTCACGTAAAGCCTCCCAATGTTATATGCTTTGATGCAAATAGAGCTTGTCAGTTCAAGGCCTGACTATGTTCACAACGCTGGTTATGATGTTGATGCTTAAAGATGGCTTATCAATCTAACTCTTCTTAAGAGTATTTCAGTTTGAGAATATGCTTGTACTAGGTGTACAATTATGAATACATCCCTAGTTAAGAAGGAATGTTGGAGAATGTAACTAGTTTTGTTCTTCACAATTTCTACCATTATGTATTTTATGTAAAAAAGCAAAAGAAAAGAAAAAGAAAAAAAATATTATTATTTTTCTAGAAAAGCATGTTCATCATGCTTCTAGGTTTCTTAGTCAAAGTCCTATTTGGACCTATTGTAAAAGAAAAAGAAAAAGAATTATTAAATATGTAATTTTGGGTTAGAAACCCCTCTAGGTGCTAAATCAGCCTACATGTCAAGTTGTCCCTGCCCAATGGACGTGTCTATTCGCACCACCTCTGAACTGTATAAATAGGGTGAAGATGGAGCTCGTTTGGACACACACTTGATGATTTGTGGTTTGAAATATCGTAGAAAGGACAAAGAAGAAGTGGAGGGCCGAAGTTTGAAAGAAAGTTCTTCTTGAGCTAGGGTTTGTGGAAGATCTGCCTTGCTACATCTCTTGTTGCTGGTTTCTTACTGATGGATGTGCTGGAAAGATAGAAGGCTTGACTTGGAATCTAGAGGTAGAAGTTTTTCTATGGTTATGGGTCTTGGATATCTCATTTGATTTGATTCTATAAGAGGAGAATTTTCTGGGTTTTTCCCCTTGGAGGGGTTTTTCTCTGGGCATATATCTTGTATTCTTTTGTTTCTGTGATCTTCATATTCATGTTATGGTAATTATTTGATGAAAGAATCATGATAAAGATTAATTAAAGAAGTTAACAGATTTCACAAGAACCTAACTATGAAAGGGAATTCTAAATTAAATTACAGGCCTCCCAATTTTCCAACAAAAACCCACAAGGGGAAAACCCAACAATCTTCTTTCCTTAGAGAATCATTCCAACAAGAGATATCAAAGTCAAGTTATGGACAAATTAACCAACTTCAACAAGTGTCCAAGTCAGCCTTGTTACCCACCACTAGTGGGTGACCCCATAGGAGATTTTTTTCTCCTAGATTTTTCTTTAGCCGACAGCCAACAACCCCTGACAACCACCAGTGTAGCCAATATGTTGTGCCAGTTGATATCCTTTCCCTGAGCCAGTCATATGTCCCCTTGCCCATCTGTTGAGAGTGTATGTTTGAAGGTGGTCCATCCAATCCTAAAGATATGCCTTTCATTGTGTAATTGGGTGCTTATGCTTGTTTTTCCTTGGGCACTTTGGGTATGGATTATTGGGTGACTTGGAAAAAGGGAGGGTTTCGACTATAGTCTTGTTCCCTCACCTTAAATGGGGATTGATCCTCAACCCTAGTCCTGTGGGATCTCCCCTCTTGGCTTATAGCTTCAAGATGGGAATTACTTGGGAAACCTTGATTTTGGTAGCACAGTCTCATTTTTCCGTTTCATATTTTTCACTCCCCTCTACACATTACATGCCCTATTTCATCATATTCCCTCTCTTGGTCTAGATGACCGTTGGGTCCACAAGGCTTTGGTACTTCCTCTCCCCTTGTCGACATGTCTGGGTTGAGCTTGGAACATTGCCTTGGAGGTTGATGTAGTTAGAAAAAAAAGTATATTAAAATCATATATGGCCACATACAAAAGAAAATAATATCATAAAATGTAAAAGATGGTCGGGACATTATATTAACATGTGGGAAAAAGCCAAACATGAGCTCTACCCCTTCATTATGGCTATCATCCTGGTTCTTAGGGCCCCATTAGTGCCCCCACATCATTAAGGAACCCATGCACGTCCCAACTCCTGGTGGGTGATGAACTGCCCTACCTTAAGCGGGTAATCACTGCTTACATCATACACAACTTGCTTATCTCTTGGAGGCTTGAGCAATTATAATAAAGAAAAATCAAGAAAAGGCAAAAGGCAAATGAAGAAGGGTGGAAAAACAAAGGCCAAGGTAACTCATGTACCATGATTGCTCCCTCCTACATCTATACACCCAAATATGTGGACATCCCTCATCATTACCACCCTTGAACCCATGGCATTTGGCCTTGAGACCCCTGTGTCCCAATCCACCTCATCATTATCCACATGACCCCTATCACTTGAAGGATGTACCTTGGACATGTCTTTCCCTTTAGGGGTTGGGAACACCTAATAAGGTTGTTTATTAGCCACTCCTACCTAGGGAGGTAACATTATTATATGCTCAAAGCCCCAAATTTGGAAGGGAAGCCCATTATGAAGTCTCATTTGTGCCCTTGATTTACAAGCTTGATTCACCTAGAAGCACTAATGAATTATTGTACCTGATGGTGAGGAAAGACATTGGATCTTATACGTAATTGGCAAGGGGTTTCGTCATGGGCTGGGCAACTTAACTAGGGCCCAAGCCCACTAGAGGATCATGTTGAGAACCATGGGACTCCATCATGTGATAAAGCATTATTTTATCCCATGGGCACCCTTAGCACTTTCAACAGGTTTTTCATTGCCCCGCATTATTTGCGAGATGATGCACTTGGACCAACACTGCCCCTAGCTAGCTTAGCAATGTACACATGGTTTGGCTGTTGATCCAAGTCCCAAAGGAGGTTTGTCTCACCCTTGAGACATGGGAGGGCAAGCACCATCATCAGTGCCCTCATTTGGAGCAGTTTATTGTTTTATCTTTCACTAGGAGACCCATGAGACCAATCTTTGTGCCCCGGAGCCATTTTGGAACACCACATGATGACTTACATGGACATCAAGGGGTCATCCCCTTGTGCATCATTTATGGAGCTCTCTCTCTCATTTTGGCACTTTGAGGACTCAACGTGGCCTTCCAATGACCTCATTTCATCATGATGTCATCATTTCGGCCTATTATTGGATGGTTTATTCATAATTTTTGAGCTACTTGGTGGGCTTGTCATCAAGGCCCTATTTTTGCACATTAAAATAATGTTATGGGCTTTAGAAGAAAAATTTGACCTTTAAAGGTCTCATATAAATAGAACTAGCTTTCATCATCATCACTTGGATCTTTTCTCTTGTACAAGAATTTCACACTTTTCTCTTGGATGCTAGTGGAGATCTTTGATGCATTTCAATATCTTTGGAAACTAAAAATTTTGATCTCTCTTGTAGCTACTTCTTCTATGGTTGGATATATCTCATTGTCATCTTGTAAGTGCTATTTTGTTGAAGATTTTTCTTGAAATAATGTCAAATGTGTGGAATTGTTGCAACTAGCTAGTGCTTTTGTATGCCCTAATTTTTTGAATATCATTGCAAAAAGGTTATTTGGTTGGCAATTACACATGTTACTCATTGCATGACAATAGAAGAATGTTCCTAGTGGATGGGATTTTGTTCTTCTTCCATGAAAAGCCTTAGATATTGAGTAGGTAATTGTTAAAGAGTGGTTGCTAGGGCATCATTCTTTACCCTCCTTGAAGACGATTTTGGCAAAATCTTAAATCATCATAGACTCCATAGCCCAAGGATTAGGCACTAGTCCAAGAAAAAATGGCGATCAACTTTTCCTTCCCTCTCTTTTCTTCTCTCCAAAAATACTGGCCAGGGCACCAAACGAAATCCATTAGAGGAGGAGTTTTGAGATTTCCCTCGGATAGAACTCTTCCTTAGTGTTTCCTCTTGTGAACTTCAAATTTTGGTGGGATTCTCACAGTGAATTCTCCATAAATTTTTGTGCCCTAGGTGTGCCTTGGAAGGGGAACCCAGTTAGTTTTCCTTGGATAAGGTGGCCTTCTTGAGGGTCATATGAGTTCAGTATTCGGTGGAATACATCTTAAGAGACCCTCTGATGGCATTGTTGTCATTGATGGAAAAGGAGCAACAACAAACATGTATGCTTGTGATCAAGGCAAAGAAACAACAAAAGAGCAGTGAATATGTGATGGCAAAGGAGCAACAAAAGATGTGATGGAAAAGGAGCAACAAAAGAGCAGTAAAGGCAAAGGTGCAGCAAGGTATGTTGCAGTGATGTTTGACAACAAGAGGTTATGTTGCATGTTGTTGATGCTTGATGAGAATGTAATACAAACATGTGATGCAAAGGGTGATGGCGAAGGAACAACAACAGGAGCAGCAAGGCAAACAGGTGATGGCTTGGAACAACTGGAGCAGCAAGGCAAACAGGTGATGGCTTGGAACAAAGGAGCAACAAATATCATGGCACAGTTGGTGCATGCACAATTGTGTAAAGAGGTGCATTGAGTTATGCTTATTATAGTTTGAATATATTTTGTGATGATGTTGATGCTTGCATATGTTTTGTGTAAGGCTGATTTGAAGACTGGTTTGTTTGAGGAGATTGTTGTGATGCTAGGCAAAGGCAGAGGCATGAGCACTCTTGTGATGCAAGGCAAAGGCATGAACTATATTGTGATGCAAGACTATGGCAAAGGCAAATGTGTGCAGAATTCTTGCATATGTTTTATGTATAAAGTCCATTAAAAGCTAATTAGGACTTTGGTTGTTGTAATATTCAAGGGTGGACTATATTAATGGATGTTATTTGAATATGTTGAAATTTATTCTATTGGCATGAAGAATGTGAATGCATGTCATTTAGATGTGGTGAAATTCATTTTTGTATTCTAATATTCAAGAGTTGAAACAATTTTGGAATTGAAGAGACACCCTTGGAATGCAAAGAGACAAGTTTTGTCATTTTAGATTCGTGTGTGTGGAATACTAATAGCCATCAAAGTCCATTTATAAAATGGTGTGAGGTTAGAAGGATGAATGGTTAGAGAATTAGAGAATGTGAGAGCTGATTGAGGTGCTCTTCATTAATCACATGGCAACATATATAGAGCTGATGTGAAGTAGACTGATTTGAGAAAAAGAAGAAGCGGGAACTGAGTTAGAGGTATGCAGATTTATAGACCAGGTAACCAGCACATTGTTGTTTCTTGTTTGTATTTGGGGATTGTAGTTTCCTTTCAAGTTGTAGCTTGATAAATAACAGGTTGGAGCTTGTTGAGGTAGGAGCCTCTTGTGGGTTGTAGCCTGCATAAAACTTATGGGAGTTGGAGCTTCCTTGCATGTTGTAGCTTGTAGAAAAATTGAGGTAGTAGCCTCTTGTAGGTTAGAGCCTACAAAAAATAAGATGTAATAAGGGAGTAGGAGCTTGCCTTTGCATCACAATAATAACAAAGTCGTGGTTTTCTCCCTTTATGGGTTTCCACTTATATCTGGTGTTCATATGTGATGATTTTGTGTGTTGATTCTATGTTACCATGAAAGCTGTTATGTTATGGTTCACAAATTACATATTGTTCATATATTAAATCTGCATTTTATATGGTGTTAAACTGCTCACTAAATAGTTTAGATAAACATTAAGAAGAAAAGAAAAAGTTGTCCATGAATGTACTAAACTGATTCACCCCCCCCTCAGTTTAGTCAAGTTTCTATCAATTGGTAAAAGTCGTCCATGAATGTACTAAATTGATTCACCCTCTCATCCCTCTTACCTTGACCTAGAGAAAACCTTGGAGGAATTTCTTCCCACGTTTATCCATAAAACCCTAGTTCTAGTGTAAACCCTTACTAGGTCTCTCAAGGAAAGCGAAAAGCTTATTTAAGGTGTCACATCATCTTGCAAAACTTCTTGAGAGGTCCTATTTCTCCTTTGGAGCCTTGACTCTAGGCATACTTATCATCATTGCAAATTTCAAGCCCTAGGTCTTGGTCTCCATCCTAGGTCTTTCTTGGAGAGCCTTTAGCTTCCTTGAAGCATTGTGCCTTATATTGTGTCTCTCCCTGAATGGTCCTTTGGAATTACTTCATACCTAGTTACTGACACTACCATTACAAGTGATTTCCTTTATACTGGGACTCCTCTCATCTGTGAAAATCCGTAAAGAGCAGGGGACATTGATTGATGTGACAATAGGTTTGTTCCATCGTTGTCAGTTGGTCTTGTAGTTGTCCCATAGGGTCCCCTCCTAGGGCGCTGCTAGATTGTGTGGCAACAAGCCCTCTTCAAATAGATTGCAAGCACAAAGATTACATAGAAGACTTAACTCTCTTCTCCACATATATGTAACTTAGAAATTTTGGCCTTCTGTCACAAGTGCAGACCGCAGAAGTTTGAACCTCTGTTACAGATGCAAATTTCAGTCTTCGGCCTCCTTGCTCGGGTCACATAACTTAAAATTTGGACCTCTAACACAGATATGAGTTTGGACCTCTATCACAGATATAACCTTCAGTCTTCGGCCTTCTTTCTCATGTTACATGCCACAACATTCAGACCTTTATTACAGGTATGAGCCACAAACCTTGGACTTCACCTTAGGGTACGAATCACATTTTTTTTTGTCTTTATTTTAACATAGATGAATCACAGAGATAAGTTCTTCTTCCAAGCTTTGGTTTGCTCCTTAGCTTCCTTTGTATGCCCATAAAGTATCTTGGTTATGTGCTTAGACGGGTGCTTGTTGAGGAGGATGGAGAAACCTCTATTTATAGCCAATCGTAAGGTCGAATGGGTGCCAACTCGAGCTAAGCCGAATTGTAGGAGAGAGAGGGACGACTCGAACACTTAGGAGTCGAAAACCAATATTCAAAAAATTAAATTTTGTTCTTTTGATAAATGCAAGTACATCAATATGAAGACCAACCATAGCTACGAATCCAACATGTCGTCAGCTGCCATCAAAGGGGGACTTCTTTGTTTGAATCCAAGCTCTCAGATACATCATATCTTTTTATGCCCCACACATTCCTTTTTTGGTGGGTGTTTCCACTTTTTGCTGCTCTACAACGATAATCTCTACTAATTCAGTACCCTTCTGGTGTTGAACGACTGTTCTTGATTGGTCCCCTGCTCCTCTATTTGCTTGACTGCTAGGGTGTGTCTGTGCATCTGAATTTGGGTTATGTTCCATGGGCTCTTCTTCTTCGTCTTCAGAAGTGTAAGGAAACTTCCAACCCTTTGGCTTAGAAGCTTGCCTCCTTTTTTTTGGGGCCTTTTTTGCTAGTGGGCGGGTGTTCTACAGGTGTCTTGTTTGAAAACAGGATCGACATATGAATGCCATGTTCTCATAATCCGAAACTTGTGTCCACTGAAGGTTTTCATGTTTCAAAAGAATATGATTAGGTAGACCTTTGCTAAGGTTTATCTCAACACATATTCTGGTAAATGTGAAGATACATTTTGTTGTTTTGTTTAATGTCCATGTTTTTGAATTACCTTGTGTATTTCCGATATCCTCCAGAGCCTGAATATGCCAAAATGGAAGAGGGAGTTTTGGTAACCTCACCTATATCGGCATAATTGTTACCACCATACTTGTAGCATCAAATTCTGGGAACCATGGGGTAATGAAAAGCCCAACTTGATCCCAAAACCATGGCCCATCATTTAGAACTTTTTCCATATCTTGCTGTGTGACAAATTGTACTATGAAGAACCCTTTAGAGCATAGGTAGAGATCACAATTTGGTGTCCAGGAAGAAAACACCAACTGATATGGTTCTTCAGGTCTCGGCCAAAAACCTTTAAACCTACATATTAATGCATTAGTTTGGAGATTAGCAAAATACAATTTTACCTCTAGTGTTTTTACATCCATAGCAGGTACCTTGTCCATTTGCTCGGCTATGTATGGTCTTGGCAGATTTTGGTTTTGATCAGCTGGAACGGTAGTCTTCCCTTTCTTGACATCCTGAAAAGGCACTGGACCGTTAGGGTTTCCAAAATTTGTATTGGGGTTTCTGAAGCTTGTAGCTCCATCCTGGAATCATAGATTTAATGTTATGGTAGAATCTCTTGCCACACCTTAAATTTTCAGCTATAGGGAATCCTCGAGCACTTTTCCTTCACATACCAAAACTTGGAACGTTGCTGGTATATACCCATATTGTTATGAATAGTCTGCTGCAAATTTTCCGCTAGATCCAAACCCCAGATCTAGCAGACGAAAGTCTTCCCATTGAATTTTTTTATGAAGATCTGAATTTTTTCCGTCTCAATCTTCTCTTGTCCGTATCTAGCAAAGACTGACCAAATCACAGATCTGGTTGGATAGACAATACATGGAGGCCCTTAACCTTGAGATCACGTTCCAACCAATCGGGGTTTACGATTTGCATATTAGCAGAACCCCTTGCTGCGCATGATGAGGCCAATCTATGGCTTCCGATTGACTTTGAAATCTCGGTAAGGGTAGTGGGCCTGATCTCCTTGCAGATGAATCTCCCTCAAGTATCAGCCCCGACACCTCCATAAAATCTAATCCCGGTCGAGCGAGGCCTGAAACAGTTGCCAAATCTGATGGTCTACCAAGAGTATGCGGCCACCACATCTGCTCTGCGAAGACCCAGATCACAGATCTGTTATGGTTCACGCAGATCACAACATGCTCAGCCAAAATACTCTCGCTTGATCGCTCCAGCCCACACCAGATCTTACCGTCGCTGTCAAAAACAAGCCACGTCCTTGCCACAATAACCCAGATCACAAATCTCCTACATCTCATGCAGATCACCTCATGCAAAGTTGAAAAACCACTTCTTGGTCACTTCCGCCCACACCAGAGCTTGCCATTGCTGTCAAAAGCAAGCTTGCGTTTGGCGGCAGCACTTGACAGATCTCTGCAGACACCAGAAACCCTACGCTCTTCAGAATCGCCATCGTATTCCCACCCTATCTCCCCTTCATTGTTATTATCGCTCTTCAGAATCGCCATCGTATTCCCACCCTATCTCCCCTTCCATGTTATTATTGCTCTTCAAAATCGCCATCGTATTTCCACCCTATCTCCCCTTCTATGTTATTTCGTCTAGTGTTATGGTTTTCTTGTTTTAAATTTATTGCATGGTAAACAGAAAGAAAACGAACCTATCCATGTTAGGCAAATATTCCGCAGCAATGGATGGATTTAATGCATTGTTTAAAATCCACGTCGAGCATGAGAACGACTTGGTATGTTGTTGAACTTGTAACTTTACAAATTTGCAATGCTTTACTTTCCACTTCCTACAAAACTCTAAGCTATTTGCAAATCGTAATCAAATAAAAAAAGCTTTGTTAACGAAAATGACATACAACGATGCCATGTCAATGAAACTAAAACTGATAGCAAATTGTAACCCACACTAGATGGCTTTATCTTTTGCAGGAACTTATTGCTGAGAGCATTGAATCCTCAGATCTGGATTGCTCAAGATTTTGTGATATATTTTTTAAGGTTAGAATTTGTTCTTTTTGGTGGTTATGTCTATATATTTTGGGCTATGGCTGGCTGTTCCTGTCTTTAAGGTTATATTTTATTTTTTAATTGGACATCCTTAGCTTCTGGGCTGTATGGTTAGTTGCTTCAATTCTTCCTTCATGGAAATCAAAATTTTGTTTGTAATGGCCGTGTAAAACATTTAACTGTGTATGAGCCATAAATGTAACTCCTTATGATGTATTATTATACATGGATATATACTAAACAAGTTGCAGAGCCTTTGTTTATAACAAAAGAAAGTCCTATATTGCTTTCGAAACTGGTGATTTACATTGACGTTGTCTGAGCGGCTTTTTTGGTAATTGGATTGTAACCTGACTTATCAATTTGATGCCTACCTTTAATGTTCCTATCAATTATAAACAAAATACCAGCTGAGGATATTACTATCAAAGATTCTTTAGACTGAATCTGCAACTGTCCATTCTAGCTCAGGGAGGATCTTGGCTCTAATACTCCTGAATATAAGTTGCCATATTCTAGGTTTTCTAAACTAGATTGTAATCATAACATATTCCGATACTAAACACTGCAGAAGACAAGAGCAGAGGTCACTAGCACAAAACGAACCCTAGTACAGAGAGTATGTAATGGCATAACAAATTCCTTTTCCCATGGTGCTTTGTTGACCTGTTCATTTTAGCGCAGAGAGGATGTTGGCTCTAATGCTCCTGAGTATAAGTTGCCATTGTTTGACAGGGTCAGGACGTGACATTTCATAGGATAAGGTGGTCCCCCTTGTACACCTTTCATCTCTTGTGATTCTGGTATATTGGGAGCACTGTAGATTTAAGATTGCTGACTTGTTTCTGCAGCCAATCTGTGTGTTCTTGCAGCAGATAGTTTTGGTATCAGGAGATATCATCTCAATGGATGGGGGGATGAGTTAAAGTTTCAGAGCCATATTGATTCGGCATTTTGAAGAATCCTTCATTTTCTTTTCCTTAGAGTACAAATCACCGCACTCTCAAGCCTGTAAGTGAGAATGAGATTGCTAGTACCTTGCTTGCCCCAAACAACAATTGGGTTGCAGAGAGCCTCAATCAACAGCTTGCTCGTGAAAACTGCACATGTTACAAGCGTGAATTGAACCTGGGTGGGGACAATAACATTTCTCCTCCAAACCATCCTAAGCTAGACCAAATTGACAGGGATACTTCCAGTTTTCACAGGGATACTTCCAGTATGCTATGGCTTTGTTTGTCTTGTTATCTGCCATAGCATTGTGTTTCCTGTAAACATGCAGAATTTTCTTTTCCATGAATGAATTTAAGAGATGAATACTTTGTTTGATAATCATATTATGATGAAGAGGTTTGATGCTATGATCCCCATTCAGAGCTGCAATTACAACCTAAGAGTCCCTAACCTTCGTTATTTTGTCCTCTGTCAACTCAGATAAGATTTCAAATTTTCAACCCTTAAAGCATTGTTAGAGCTTCTACCATGTTAGTAGAGTTCTCTATGTTGCAGGAGTATTTTCAACTTATGTGTCCTCCAGAATGAATATTATACCTCCTGCTCCTGCAGAATCTGGATTTTCTTTGGTGGTGCCATATGATTGCAGAATGTACTTGTTCTGATATTTTCTCCAGGAATCAATATTTTCTTCAGGGCAATCTAAATGGAAAAATATTGAGCTCGAGAATGAATAGAGGCTGTGATGAAGAACCCTCCAGCAGATTGCAACTTTACAACGTGCTTTTCTGTGTCATTCAGATTGAAGGCTTCCTTTGCTGGAGTTTTTTATTCAAGCAATATTGATGTCTTTACCGTTAAATATTAAATCATTTGTTTTCAACCAGATCTTCCTTGAAATGAATCCTAGCACTGAAAACCACAATTCACTGGCTTTCCCTTGAGAGATACAGGGTGAGAGCTATACCAGTCTACAAAGGACGGGTCCAATAATATACACAAAAGGAGATATGCAAACAGATATAAACACTAAAGATCACACAGAAATGAGAAAGTGACAATGGCATGCAAATTGTTTTAAGATAGAAGGCTTGCAGTCTTGTTTCTAAGAGTAGCTTCTTGAAAGATGGCAGCCCCGTGAAGGAAAGTTGGGAATTTCTCTAACAGGGGAGCAAAAGCTTTCAAAACACTTGCCGATAGTTTCTAGAGATCCAAGAAATGATAGAGGAGACTGGGAGGAATCTACCATCCATGCCACTGAAATGGGTTTCCGTTCATAATACATAATGACAAGTGAACTAGAATTCTGAAACAACTACAAGAAAAGCTAGTGCTTGATTGGGGCAAAGGTTTCAAGAGACAGCCGAGGGGAATTTCCCATAGTTGAATCCAATGTTACAATACAGATGTGGTCCTTATGAAAAAGGAATTCTGGAGGTAAACTTTTGCACTGTTGAGATGGGGAAAGAACCTCTAACATGTTTTTCTATGCCCCCTTCCTAGGGAGTCATCGCTCAAATATGCACTAGAAAGCATCAACCTTCCATGTTCCCTTCATAGGGTGTCATCCCTCAAATCTACACTAGAAAACATCAACCTTCAATACCATTTAGGGAAAACTTGATGCAATGCCAGAGGTAATGTCCATTGTCACCAAAACATTCAACTTTAGTGTTGAGCCAAGCTTGCAAAAATGCACTAGAAAGCATCAACCTTTCATGCTCCCTTCCTAGGGTGTCATCTCTCAAATCTGCACTAGAAAACATCAACCTTGAATACCATTTAGGGAAAACTTGATGCAATGCCAGAGGTACTGCCCATTGTTGCCAAAACATTCAACTTTAGTGTTGAACCAAGCTTGCCCTTATTAATAATAATAAGGGGTGACAACAATTGGTGTTGTTGGGAACAAGCCCAGTTCTTGGAGATCAGTGATCCAAACCACTGTTGATTATCAATATCATATAACCGGTGGATTGCTCTTATACATTAAGCGAGAGCCTAGGTGGAATTGGTACCTGAGTTTAAAGCTTGCAAGGTCGTTCTATTGTGTGTTTCTCAAGAAGACCAGTTTTGTGAAAGGAGTTAGGAGAATGATTGGACAAATAAACCTTGCAGCTTACTTGAAATGTAAAATAAAATAAACAAAGCATTGTTAATGTGTTGTGTATTTATGTATTTTAAATGTTGTCAAAAT
This sequence comes from Pinus tabuliformis, assembly GCA_031772625.1. Taxonomy (NCBI): domain Eukaryota; kingdom Viridiplantae; phylum Streptophyta; class Pinopsida; order Pinales; family Pinaceae; genus Pinus; species Pinus tabuliformis. Next base: position 1,144,639,146 of record CM062813.1, on the reverse strand, counting down.
GACAGTATAAAAACAAATTAAACAGATAAGCATGCTGTAAATCTAAGTTTACAGTGATGGAAAGAGCAAAACAATAGAGATTAACTATGTAAATTGCTGTGGATACTCCAATAAAACAATTCATCACAACATTTATCATAATATTTTGTAAGTTTAGGTTATGCAATTTATTTTCTTAGATCCCAGATTAATTATAACTAGCTTATTACTTATATTTATTAAAATAATTGAAATACAAAAATGAAAGAACAAGTAATGTACACATCATTCACACAAATGAACACAAGATGTGTCATGGGATTCCCAATAGCTAAAAGGTAAGGGTTATGTTCTACCCATTTTTTTCTTCAATTATGATATGCAAATACTTGAGGCTTGTGCTCCGCTCTTTTTTTCTTCAATAATGATATGCAAATACTTGAAGATAGTGATCGGTGTGGATAGAGGCCTCACCTTATGTGAGGTTGCTGATAAGTGCGGATGATGGTTTCCTTGCCTGTCATAGGGTGCTTCCACTTCTTAACAATGTGAATTAGGGCATAGAGTTCCTTATCATAGGTAAGGTAGTTTAAGATTCCTCATGCAACATTTCAAAATGATAGCATATTGACTTGCCTCCTTGCATCAAAATTGCTCCCATTGCATGTCCAACTACATCTATCTCCACTTCAAAATGCTTTTGCAAGTTGCATAATGTGAGCATTGGTGCTTGATTGATCTTTCATTTCAACTTGTGAAAGCTTTTGACTAATTCCTTCTCCACTAGAAACTCTTTATCATTGGATGTTATGGTGTGGAGTGGCGCAACAACCATCGAAAACGTTGGCATGATTTTTTTATGGGTATTGTGTTGTCTAAACACAATCCCTAATGTAGTGACATTAGTAGGAACTATCCACTTTATGATGGCATCCATCTTTGTGTGATCTATCATGAGTTCCGTTACATTGATCATGTGCCCCAAATACACCAATGACCATTAAGTAAACTCACATTTTTTGAGGTTTTCCAACAATTGATACTCTTTTAGAATCTCTAACATCTGCATGAAATGTGAGATGTGCTCCTCCTAGGTAAAACTATAAATCATTCTGTCATGCAAATACATTATTACAAATGAATTTAAATAGGGATGCAATACATCATTTTTCAATCACATAAATGTAGATAGTGCATTACATAAACCAAAGGGCATGACCAACCATTCATATAGACCTTGCATTGTCATGAAGGTTGTCTTCCAAGTGTCTTATTTTTAATGCATCTTAGTGGTATCTTGATTCAAATCCAACTTGGTGAAGTACTTGACATGTTCCAGTTGATCTAATAGATCATCAATATTGGACAAGAGGTATCAATTCTTGAGTGTGATCTTGTTCAAAGCTTTGTACACATTCACCAAGTTCCATCATTCTTGAGTAGTATGATGGTAGGTGACCTACAAGTTGAAGTGCATGGTTGAACTACTTGCTTTAGCAGTTACTACAATTGTCTTCACTTTGTCAACTTCCAAAATAGATTGTTTATACAACCCAACATTTGGTAATAGGGAATTAGGAAACAATTGTCTTGTGCTCCACTTCCTTCTTAGGAGGTAACCCTTTAGGCTCTTGGAACACTCCTCTGTATGCTTGCAAAAGCTCTAATTGTTGTTTTTTTTCTCTGGTACATACCTCTAGAGATGACCCTACCCTTACTGATTCATCACCAAGTTGATTCTCTCTTAAAAAAAAACAATACATATTGGAATTGATCAATTTGTTGGCTTGGTTAGCACTTACCATAAAGATCTTAGGCAGTACTAGTTTTCCATCATGTTGGAGGTTAAAATGGGAGGTAGAGTGTTAGGTATTTAATATATATCACGGGTAATTATGGTTTGATTCAAATCCAAAGAATAATACTAAAAACACTGTGCATTTGATTGCCAACTTATTCTTCACAAGAATGGGTGCCATCCTTTGTATAGGCCGAGCTTCGAGCTTCATCAAGGTAGTCTTGACATCATCAAAGAGCCCTGTCATGGGAAAAGGACTACTCATTAACTTCAAGAGGGAAATATGCAAATGTGTGGATGAAAGGGGAGGAGGTATGTATAGAGGCCTTCACAAAATCACCTTTAACCATCACCTTGCATGTAATTCAAGAAAAAATAAATAGATGCAAATTACAAAGTTTGTAAGCGCACTACAACTGTCAGGGTTGAAAATAAAAGTTAAAAGGCCAATATGGATCTTTGAGTCTAAGACAATTACAAAATTCAAGATGACAATCATATTAGATGGATTTCCTTAAAAGAAACATGGATCTCGAGTATAAAATTGAAACTACCTAAAGGCTTAAAACAAATTATAGTCTTAAAATGCTAATTGAATGTTCATGCCAACACTTGGAAGAATTAAAAAAATTGTGATTGTCGTTCAAATTTGCTTTCACTTCCATTTCCATTCTAGTCCCAACTCCCTGGATGAAAGGTTTTTACTTGAGAAGGCTATAATATTTTTGGTCATTGAGTTTGAAAGTTTCAAACATAGAAGGATAGATACTTAGAAATGACATATTTGACAATCATTGTAATGTATGGAGAGAACAAGAGTTTCCAAAATCTTTATGTGAACTTTGGATCTCTATCATATATGATCATGGTAGATATTTCATGCAATTTGAAATTCCTTCATAAAAAATTATACAATATTCACTGATTTGAAAGTGGACTTTATAGGGATAAAGGGAGCAACCTTGCTCAAATTGTTAATTACAACCATGATGGTATCATGTTTTATTGTCTTCGACAAGCTTGTGATAAAGTCCATGGTGATTATCTCGTATTTCCATTTAGGGATTGGTAGAGGTTGCAACAAATCCACTGGGTGTTTATGTTCCACTTTAACCTATTGACGTTCTTTACATCTTTCAATATAGTCCACAATTTTCTTTTTCATTTTACTTGTTGTAGTGATCATTTTCTAGTAACTTGGGTGTCATGAATAAGGTTTCTTGTGCATTTCATTCATGATGAGTTTCTTTAATTCAATTGAACAAGGGATGTACAATCTATCCTTATAGATTATCAATCCTTCTTGAGTCATTAGATAAACATCATATTTTTGTTCTTATGGCTTTCGTTGTAAACCTTTCTTTATTTATATAAAGTATTCATCCTTACACAAAGCTTCTTTTATTCCGAGCTTTAAATCAGATTCGAAAATTGTTGATTGCTGCTAAGTGTATTATTTGCATGCTTGTGCTAAGTGCATTTGCTACCTTGTTCTCTTCGCGCTCTTTGAATAATTTCAAAATTATATTCACTGATGAATTCTAACCATCTTACGTGTCTAGCATTCAAGTGAGGTTGATCAAACAATTGTCTTAGTCCAGTATGGTCTGCCATCAAATGAATTTCCTACACATCAAATAGTAACACCACATCGTTAATGCATGTACCATGTCTGCAAGTTCCAAATCATGGGTAACATAATTCTCTTCATTTTCAATTTTATAGATTCCTAGCTTATCACATGATCATCCCACATAAGAAATCCACCCAATCCTTCCTTGCATATGTACATACTATGAAATATTTGATATATGGAACATATCTTAGCATCTTTAAGAACTTGCGTAGTCATTGATGGTTGTTTGACACAATTTCATTTCATGAAATTCCTTAATTTTTCCATCATAATACCTCGTTGAGAGATTGTTATGAGCCATGCACATTGAAAATGATAAGAAGTCAATGAATATAATCCACCTCAAGGGTGGAATCTCCTTTTACAATGAATACAATATAAGACAAGATATTATGATCCCAAGACTTTCTTTTTAGCATGCATATATATATATATATGAGTTAGAGGGTACAATTATAATAAAAGGGTATAATGGAAGTTGTTAGCTTAACAATATAAATGTAATAACTCAATATCCGAGGCTTAATAAGAGGTTTTAGGATTAACATGGGACTTGCCTAGGGTTTAACATACATCTTCCCTTTATACAAGTGTTGTCCTCAACACTTGACTAATTGTGAGTGTTTCTGTATGAATAACTCATCTTCCCACGCTTCCTATTCCATTAGTAGGTTCTTCCATTTGATGAGGTCCTCACTAATTGTGTGATTTTTTGGAAGTTTAATCCTTGTTTCAAGGATTGTTTCTAATTCTAGTATGATTTTCCTTCTTCATTAATATATGGTAAAATAGTATGCACTGGGATCTTGTCATTGATTACCTTCATTAAACAAGAAACATGGACAAGTAGATGTACACATGAAGATGGAGGCAACTCTAATTTGTAGGCGATACTTCCAATCCTCTACAACACTTTATAGTGGCCATAATATTTTGGTGGTATTTTATCTATACACATACACCATGAACCATATTTTTTTGTAACCATCATCATTGTTAGAGAGAACTTTGGGTAGGTTGAATGTTGCCAACCTCTTAACATTTCTTGAATTAGATGTTCAATCTCACTCTTTTATGCATATGGATAGGTATAAGGCCTAATGTTCAGTGGTACACTTCTAGGTCGCAAATGTATAACATAGTCATGATCTAGAGCAGGTGGAAGACCCCTAGGCATCTCTCCAAACACCTTAGAATGATTGTTGATAACTTTTGAAAGATCCACTAAAGCAGAAGATATAGATGTTTGAACATCTAATGAGCACAATTGTGCAATTACACCACGATGTCCCTTTTTGAGTATTTTTGTCATGCTATTAGCTTGCTTATCACTTTAGAGGGTTTCCCTTGGATGCCTCTAAGCTCAATTTTCTTGTCTTCTAAGGAAAATCTCATGAAAAGATCTTGGAAATCAAGGGCCACTGTTCCTAATGACTATAACCATTGGACCCATAATACAACATTAGCACCACCCATTTGAATTTCAATCATGGGACTACCCAGTAAGTACTCCCCCATATTCAACATAAAACTATGACATTTCTCTAAACAATTTTTGGTACCTCCATCTACAATGATTACTTGAAATTCTAGTGCTAGAAGGACAAACCAATTGAGATTTTTTTTCAATTTGTAATTGATGAAGTCATGGGCACTACCAAAATCAATCAATCTATCTTGAGGGTTTGTGAAGTATTGATGTCGGTCAATGCATGACAAGGTATTGTTGGGGTAGCCACTTTTAACTCTAGATCTTTTGATGGTTTGAATTCTCGATCTTCTTCCTCTTCATGATCTATGTAGAATAATTTCTACTCACTGCATTTGTTGTCATAATTGAAACATAGTCATTTCCCTCTTCTTTCAACCATTTGCTGATGTGTCAATCTTGTCAGTGGAGTGAGGATAGAAGAGGGAACATGATATTCTTTATAATTGTCAATGACCACCCTTCTAATGGCTATATTTTTACTTTCAACTTCCTTTTCCAGACTAAAAGCATGCTAAGGATTTAGGTTCAAAGAGTGCACTTCATGTTGGGTGCTTTCCATTGAAGTTCATGTAAAGATGCCTACCAAATTATCCTTTGAAATGTTCTTTACCCTGAAACTCAACTTTTAAAATTGTTGAATGTGCTATCAATTCAACAATGTTATCGATTCCAAGCTTGTAAAAATGGATCAAGATACAATATAATCCATTTGCTTTTGTAAAGCCATTGATACCATACAAATTGATCTTGTTCTAAACAAATGGACTCCATAATTACCTTTTCTAAGAGTGTAACTCAATGTAGATCAAAATATTGTTGCATTTGGAATATCCACATTATCATTAAACTTACTTATATTAATCTTTGGAATGTAGTTCCTTGGCGCTGATTCAAAGCCTAATGATGTGGATCTTGGATTGAAAAATAATGATTATGGTTTTGTGATTCATTATTTGTGCTCCCTAATTGTGGTATAATACTTCCCATATGTGATTGGTTTTCAACCCAATTGTTCTCCTTGTTTTCATGTATCTCAAAATCTTCATATTTTTTAGGAAGCCTCTGTAAGATAAACTTTCCCATATATTTCACTGATCCTTGCACTTGTGATAACTTACTTTGCAACTTGGATACATGGTATTAGACATATTTTATTTATTCATGAGTGGTAGATGAATGTTCAAGAGGTTTAAGTGGTGAACTAACTTTTGAAGCAACCTTGGGAGCCATGTGTGTAAATAATATTGCTCTTCTTTTTCTCTTTGTAAAAAATTTTGAATCACAAAAAATAGATCTCCCAATCAAAAGTTATGCCAATTGTAAGTTACATACTTTTCAAAATTATAATTTGTAGGCTATCTGGATCACTAATTTTACCCCGATATATCTTCTAAATTTGAACCCTTTTTGAATATGAAATTCATGTTGTAGTACCTTGATATGTCTTCTCTGCAATTCCACAAAGTTGACCAAAATTTGATGTGCTAAGTGAAAGTTATGTTACTAAATGCTATGAACCATACACCTTAAAAATGATATGAAGTAAACAAATAAAATCCACTTCGTGGGTGGAATCTCTTTTTACAATAAGCAATACAAGACAAGGTACATGATCCTATGACTATGTCTCCTTGATATATATATATATATAACATACAAAGGGTACAATTATAATGAAAGGTTCTAGCTTACCTAAATAATTATATAAATATAATAACTTATATTTAGGGCTTAATAAGGGGTTTCAAGATTAACCTAAGACTTGTCTAGGGATTAACAAAGACATTTCTAAAAAAAATAGTTTTTAACATGTTCAAATTGATTTTCCTTTCATTGATCTTCTTCACCTTTTTGAGATATTCCCGCCAAATAGATGCTCTTCCATTCAAATTGTAAATAATCACTCTAGCTTTCATGTTTCTAGAGTAACCATGCACTTGAAGACACTTCTCCATTCTAAAAAAGATAAGGTAGAGGTTCCATACTAGATTTCACCTCACCATTAAACATAGGTGGTTTGATGTTCTAAAACCCCCCTCTGTAAGTAATTTTTGGATACTTAATTTTCTTACGCTGGGAAGAAAGTTGGATCCATGTCTAATGTAATCATCATAAGTAGTTGTGTTTTTCCTTGAAGCATTTGATGCTGTATAAGTAACATTGTTGGAGACGTGTCTTTAAAACTATTAGACTTCTTCCTTGAAGGACTTTTACCAATGTTAATTGATATTCTCCCTTCATGCATGTTTTTTTGAATTTTATTCAAGCTTTGAAGCAAAGTGACATTCAATTCATCCCATTTCTTTAGAGTTATGATAATATTTTCATTATTGACTTTGTAATTCTAAAGTTCCATCCTCAGGCTTCTCATAGTCTCTACCATGTCTAGAGGAGACTATACATCTTTCTTTTGTGCGTTTTAGATGCATGGTTATGTGGTGAGTCTTCCATGATGTCACTAAATTTTTCTGTTTGTCTATGTGAAAACAAGATGCGTTAGGGTCTTAGATTTCAAAATCATAACAATAACCTCATTATCATTTATACTATAAGTCCATATAGTCCCGAGCGCTATAACCAAGCTTTGAAAACAATTATAACAAGACTCAAAATTTTAAGACATTTAATTACAAAAATAAATAAGTCCATAAGCAAATATTGATTTTTTTTCAATTGGTAAGTTTAAAATGGTTTGAAACTTCCTACCATGAAAATGCATTTCGAAGACCACTATAAATGTAGCCACAAACTCATGAAACTAATCCTTTATTATAAAACTAATGTGAAAATCGTCCTCATCTAAGCTACAAATAAATGATCAAAGCAACATGGGAAGATCATATCTATGCAATTAAAAGGGAAGGAAAGGAATGGACAAGCAAGAGGATGTTCATCATGCACAAAATTCAAACATTATTACATGACCCTCATATAATTGTTATCGCCATTGCTACAATCATAGTTTTATCAAACATAAAATCTAGTTACCTTGCAGGGCATCCACAAAAATGACTTTTCTTGCCTTCTTATTTCTTCTAACACCATAAGAAATAGCTACAATGAATCAAATTATTTCATAAAGGTGCATCTAAACCATATAAGTATGAATGTGACTATATAGGCCCTAAGACTTGTTACCACAAAATTTTAGTAGCCTAGTGCAAAGCCTCATTAGGAACTCTAGGTCAAGGGAAACAATGAGATCAACCACCATTGTCACCTTAGTGGTTTTTTCCTTGCTATTTTGTGGATGTATGTTATCCCCACAAGGGAGGTTCCCAACAAATTTTATAGATTAACTGGAGGATTCTTAGGCTAGATACCCTCTAAGGAACTTGTTAATTGAGACACCCTAGAAATATGTTCAATAAGGTAGGGCTCAAGGTGAAAATGAGGTAGTGAGTTTAAAGAACCTATGGTTAACTATAGAGGGCTAAGATAAGTCCTGGAGATACTCAAATATATTTTAAGCACATGCTACCATTAATTAAATAATCATTGTTATACATTAAGGTTTGAGAAAGTCAAATTACATGATGCGAAATTTAAATTAGCATATAAGTGATGCCGATAAACAATAAAATAGCATATAAGTGATGTCGATAAACAACAAAATGTCAAATATTGTTAAATAGGTAAATAAGAACAAGGGTAAAACAAACTTTCCAATAACTAAAATGTGCAAAACAATTAGGAAACTCTAGACGGCAACCCTAGAATTATGGCTTAAAAATGCATAAAAATAATATATATATATATATATATATATATATATATATATATATATATTTCAATTAAATAGATGCAAACCCAAACACTAGGTATATGACATTTAAGGCGTTTTATGTTATTTAATGTAGATTTTCCAAACCCTAACCCTATTTTAACATAAAAATTAAGAAAAAGATACAACTTAGAAAATTGACACACAATGACTAGCCCCTTTAATAAATTGGGTATATGGAGTCAAAATGGTGAGGTCATATGTGGAAGACCTTGATTGGATGGAGAAAGAGAGGAAAACCTCTCATTCTAACCCTAGTGACTTTTAAAAACATGAGATTTAAGTTTAAAGATTGCTATTCTAAGTTTCCTTGATGGATACTTGGTGGAAAATCTTGCATATGGATATTTTAGAATCATAATAGATATAACATATCACGAAGAATTCATAATTCTAATTATACAACATTAGAAAAATGGAAGAAAATAATCAAAACAACTTAACACCATTCACCATAGTATCATTTCATCAATACAAATAAAATCCCTCCATGAAATTTTATCTTCCCTAAGACAATTTTCTAGCCTAGTGATCCATTTTGTCCAAGATAGAAAAAATGCTAGTGCTCACTATTTTACAAGGGAGAAATGAGTGTGTGTGGCAATGATCCTCTACAAATTGGCTCCCCACTATTTATTTGAGGGTAACTAAATCAATTTGGGATAAATTTAGATTAAAAGCCCTAAATTAATATTTGAAGTGTTTGTAAGTTAAGTAGGCTGAAATCCGACCTAAAAAATAACTCTCGTAATGATAAAACGTAATAATTGGCCTCTTTTACCTCACTTGTGTGAGTAAAAAGGCCTCCAAGAGTGATGTCATCATCCAAATGTGAAGATCTCCATCAACAAGGTGCAAAGGATGAGTCACATGAATGCACCTCACTAATAACCATCTCCTCAATAATAAGGTGTCCAATGGTCAAGCAAACTTGTCTAATCAAAATATCTCCACCAATCAAGCCCACATCATCATTATAGGCCTCATTATAATGGCATGATAAGGATAGCACATAACATCATCATCAATAAAGGCGCACCACCTCTTCCAAACGGGTATGAAGTCATCATTGTCCACAAACTGGTCTATGAATAGGGAATGTCCATCAAGAAGGTTTAATGCCAGTTTAAATTCTGTTTTTAAATCCTCACATTTTTGTAATATGAAAGTAAGACATATAATGTTGGAATAACTAGCCTGGATATTGCCAGATTTTTAATTGATGTAATATTCATCTTTATTTAATGTATTAAAGTTGAACAAGAGGAGATCCTAAATGGATCCTGACGCCTAGGAGAGAGACTCCATTTAGGGAAATCTATGAGGGGGATTGGAGAAACTTCCTATATAATTGAATTAATTGACTAAACCCTTGATGTGGTAAATGAACTACTTAAACTACCAATACTGAGGGAATGGGGAAATTGGTACCAAACCACCCTACATTATGGTCTACGTACAACCTATTCTAGAGACTTATGGTGCCCAAGTAATCCCATCAAGGGAGAGAACCAAGGAAGAAGGAAGGGAGCATAGAAGCACTAATGTGTATGAGAGAGCAATGAAAAGAATGAAAGAGGAGATGGGGAAGAGTAGTGATTTTTGAAGGAAAGGGGAGAGAGAGTTCATGTGGTGGAGCAGAGAACTCAAAGTGCAAAACACTGAATAGACAAGCAACATATACTTAGAGAAGAAGGGAGAGGAGGGTGAGACAAGAGAAAAACCTAAAACCTTGTATGTGAAGGAGATTTGCCCTTACATACTCTAAAGTAAACTATATAGAACCATGTGTGAATTTTACCCTAAGTCATTAGATTTTCCTTGGGGACGGCTAGCTGCAAGAAACCTATAATGCAGCTATTCTTATGGTTGGGTGGAGACTGACACTGCATTCTTTAGTTTTCAGTCTATATAAGTGATTTAATAAGCACGATTTATTCCTTGTTAATGAAATGAATTGATGTTTTTTGTAATGTTGGAATACTATAAACGTGACAATAATAAGCAAGATGTTGGTGTGATGTTTTATTGAATATGCAAGGATAACAAGCTAATTGAGTTTCTACAATGCTTAAAGATTAATTGATGCTTCTTTTAGATATGGATGTTGCATGACAAGGTAACATTCCACATATGTTAAATAGGTGTTGGTTGTTAAAGCAATGGAATGGTCGATTTGGCTGTAATGATTGTATTGGCTCAGAGTTTCCTGAAAGTGTCTTGATTGGATTATTGTGCATATTTATAAGGATATAGCTAGGAATTGATTATGATGGTCCCTTGAATAAGTATAAATAATAGGTTGAATGATGTATGTGAATCATTGAGGATAGTGGGATGATTAGTTGAATCAAAGTGTAATTATGCTTAGTCATTAACCACTGTCTCTTATAAGTATAAATCATGTATACAATGATACTCTTTAATGTTGTCCCTTATAGTAGCCTTAAAGTATTGCATGGTGAGAAGTGTTGAAGGTTCCTCTCTATTTAGAACCTTCTTTCCTCTATAGATAAGCTAGGATAATGGATTCTCTATGTGCAAGTGTTAGAATTAGCAGTGTGGAGTAGTGGTAGTCCTAAAGAAGTGAGAAGAAATTTTTCAACTGGAAGAAATCGTGGGACCACTAATTGGCTATCTTTTGCCTTTATTGATTGAGGGCAATGCTCTGGATGCTCTCAGAGAGGTTGTTGAATACTTGTAAGCCTTTAAAGGTTTTCTGGGAAAGTTTCCATGTTGTCAAAGTTGATTTTAAACCTTTATAATAGGCTTGGAATCCCTATTAGATGTTAAATAAATTCAGGGGATAAACCCTTTTTGATTTTGGGTTTGTACAACCAAAATTTAAAATTTTGAGGTTGGAATTCTTTTATCTTGGCCCTCGGTCTCATGGCCATTAGGAGCTATGATCAAGAGCCAGTAGAAGAAGGGTTATTAGGTCATTAGGCCCTCATGTATCATAGTATTGATTTATCGAGCCTAGGTTTTTTGGAGCTCATTGAACCAACCCTACCACAAGCTCCCCGATACCAACATATCCCAACATGTGAGTGGAATGTTGGAGATAGTTCTGTTCCTTGCCATATATCATGAAAATTTGGAAAAGTAGCACAAGGTTATGGAATTTGGGGTTCAAGGTCTTTGGCCCTAACCCTTAATCATATGGCACATCATAGGGATGTGACCTAGGGCCTAAACAAAAAGGCCATTGGGCCTTTGGAAATTGGATATCATCCTTTCGACAACTCGCTATTAGGAAAATGTGTTGGCAATAACTAGGAAAATCACCAGATGCAAACATAACCTAGACTTTCGTTGGTTAATGGGAAGTTTAACATCTGTCAAGAAACAGTTCAAGTCATCGGGAGATCAAAATTCGACGATCGGGAAAATGTGAATGCATGATGTCACTCAACCTCAACACTAATAGAATCCACATTTCCCCTTACATAATGGAGACAGATGGTCAAAGTATCAAGTGACCGATATCAAGTTGTGGGGCGTTCGGGCGTTGGTCTAGAATGAACCCTGTGAACTCCCAGTGTTAATAGGCACTGATAGGTTCATCAATCGATGTAAATATTCTCATTAATGGGAGTTTTTCGGTTGAAAGTTAGGTGTTAGGTTACTGGGAGACTAGGATTTTCTTTATCAGGTTGAGTCTCAAATACTAATATAACTTGAAACGCAATCCATTGCTGGAGAGGCACTTTGTCGTTACCTGTTGGAGATATAGAAAAGGCTGTCAGAAGTTTTGTGTGTCGAGAGAATGAGGAAATTCTTTTGGGGATTCCTAATCCATGGCGCTAACATGGATATGATGTGGCATTGATGTGGTGATGACATGGTACTGATGTGATGTTGACATGGAGATGACATGGCATTGATGTGGTGCCACCATGGCATGCCTACATGGCTATATGATGTGACATGATGATAAGAATCAGAGTGCCTAGAAACATTGAGGTGGTGTGCAGGTGGCATTATTTTTGTAGTCATGTGAATTTTAAGGTATCGACATGTTAGGCTATCGATATGTCAGGATATCAATGTATCAAGTATTGGCTATCGACATGTTGGGATGTCGGTGTATCAAGTGTTGGTTATTAGTTGATTCAGGAATTATAACAAGGTGTGTCTTAATGGACAAGGGGCCTGGGAAGCTAATAGATGGACAACAATTGACTATAATTAGAAACTATAAGATGACAACCCATTATTGGATTAGGGTAAGTAGAGGATTAGTTTGATTTTGTAACTTGGATACCCTAAGGGTTGGTAGTAACAGAAGTCAGTAATTCCATCGGGTGACCAAAGCTGACACAAAGGTCAGGTTCCATTAGTTGATGACCTAATCTCAGGTTGGGCATAATTGGGACAGACTTGTTTAAACAATAGGAACCTTTCTTAGGTGTTGAAGTTCGATATACCTGTCAACAAGTTAGTTTGGTAGATGTAGACTAGTGAGGTAAGGGCATGTGGTAGTACAGGTTGAAGAGGTGGCCCTTAAGAGGGAGAACCTAAAAGAAGCATAACTTTACACTCTTAGCTTAGAATGAGGTAAAATCTATATCATTGGAAAACTTTCCATGATATAAATCAAAAGATGATGGCGATATTAGAAATAAGGTCCAAGGTGGTTAAAGAAAGAGGAAATTTTATAACTACATTTTCATAATTAACTTTGAAGGTTTTCTAGATAAACCGCATAGTCCTAATCAAGAATTAGGGGAATCAACACTCTATAGGTGGTATCAGAGCCAAGGATCAACACTTGGGAAAGATAAAATTGGTAGAGTTGTGGTTAAAACACTAGGCCTAAAGGGCCACATAAATGAAGTTGAGCAAGACATAGAACTTGCTAGTTTTGTTTTGGTAGCAGTAGTGCTACTTGGATTTGACCTTGAAAGAAGGATTTTGTTGCTTAATTTGGAGAAATGATATGAAATAAGTTTGCTCTTAAAAGATAGTCATGCCTTGGAAATGGTTCCTTGAGGAAGGCTATTTGGAGTGTGGATTCATGTAATTGATGTTGATATTAAAATCAATGAAGTATAATTGAAGGTTAAAAACTGCAATGGGTACAATTGCATGTGTGTGGGTGTGAATAGGTTGGACATCTATCTTAGATGGCAAGGCAATGTACCTTGAAGTGAATACTTGTGGTAATTACAAAAAGTATATATAATGTTGATTGTTGTGATAAATTGTTGGTTCCAAAAATGTATTTTACTATTTGAAATACTAATTGAGATCTGAGTGTGACTTACAGTGGAAGCAGAGCTTCAATTTTAGGCCATTATAGTCTAATGCATATGTGGTCAAGTGAATACTTGTGGTATTTACAAAAAAGTAATATAACGTGATTGTTGTGATAAATTGTTGGGTTCTAAAAATTTATTTTACCATTTGAAATACTAATTAAGATTTAAATGTGACTGGCAAAAGAAGCAAAGCTTCAATTTCAAGCCATTATAGTCCAATGCATATGTGGATAGAGTAATTAAATGTGTAAAAAAGAAAAACTCTTTTCTTTCTTAAACTAAGTTGTTTTTAGCACATAAGAAAGACACAACAATGAAGAAAAAAATTATCAATAGAATGGTACAACCCAATATTGAAGGAATCTCCCATATTAGAAGTTATGAATTAGATGAGAGGAGAATTATAGAAACCCCCAAGGATTGATAGAAATAGTGAGAAGCTTGAGGGTTGAACTTCAAAACTAGAAGGATGGAAATGAGAAACTCCTTAGAGAACAAAAAAAGTAGGTCGAGCTAAATGTTGCGCTACTATAAATCTTGTCATACATGCAAAGGTTATTGCAACATCGACCAAATACAAGATATGTTGAGAGATACTACGATGGAAATATTAGGGAGTTCCATGAACTTAAATTGGGATAAATCTCCCTAGATGACTATGCTAACCAATTCATAGAGCTATTGAGATATTTTCCCTTTATTAAATATGAGAAAATGAGGATACAATTTTTTCTCAATGGTTTGCTAGAATCCTTTCAGGGTCAGCTTGATGTTAAAGAACCCAGGACACTTAATGACACCATAAAAAAATCCAAGTATTTCTATGAGAATTCAAAGGCTAAGGTGAAGCACCAGAAGGCCAAGAAGAAGGAAAAAGTTGGGATCAAGAGAGAAAGGTTGAAAGTATCACAATATGAACCATTGGGAAAGAGTGCTAAACTCAGTCTTTCAACAAAAAACACACATCAACGAAGGGATTTCACTCAAGGGAGAACGATACCATTGGAACAACAAAAGGAAGCACAAAGAAATAAAAGACAAAGCCCTTGAAAATGTTGGGGTGTAGATAACAACACCCACTTCATGTTTTCCCTTATAAGCATAAAAATGGCAAGAAAATCTTCAATGTACAAGAGACTACCATGATGGATGAAAAGAACAAAAGTGTGTCTAAGGTTTATGCAAGTGATGCAGGAGCATTCAACCCAAGAGAAAAGCATTGTATTTAGTAGACATAGGGGGTCAAGTGTTTTAAGGAAGTTAGATTCCTAAGTGATGAATTAATGTAACATTTAGGCTTTTGAGTGAGTAGGATAAGCATAAATTAGAACATGACTACCGTGATGGATGAAAAGAACAAAAGTGTGTCTAAGGTTTATGAAAGTGATGCAGGAGCATTCAACCCAAGAGAAAATCATTGTATTTAGTAGACATAGGGGGTCAAGTGTTTTAAGGAAGTTAGATTCCTAAGTGATGAATTCATGTAACATTTAGGCTTTTGAGTGAGGTTGTTTGTAAATGCTCTCAAATAAATGAGAACATGAGTGGTTAATAAAGACAAAAGAGTTAAAAGTCAAATATAACTCTTAAAGTAGTTCATGATTCGAGGAACTAGAGAGAGTTCTTAGGAATTAAATGAAGTTAAAAGTGGACATAGAGGATTTAGGAGTCAGTTCAGTGGATTTAGGAATTGAACCAGAATTAGTTCAACAGAACTCTCTGGTATAAATGTAAGCCTACGGGCAGAGGAGAAGGAGGCCACTGATATCAAAGATCAAGCCTGTGAGAGACAGAGAAGTCTCGTTTGTAATCAGTTGTTCATATTTATATATACAGAGGTTCATTCGGGAGCAGTGCAATGTGTGAAATAAGTATGTAATGATTGCTTTATGCGTGAATTCATAGGTTCTATAACAGAAGGTTGTAGGTGGAATTCTGTGGATACACAGAGGAGGGTATGATTCAGAGGAATCATAAGGGATCTTTGAATCTAGTTGAAGAAACAGAGTAAGCTCTGTAGAGGTAGCGAAGTAAGAATTCACATAGTTAAGCTTAGAGGAAGCGGAAGAGGGAAAAGAATGAAACCCTGAATAAATAACCAAACCCATAGAGAAACACTGAAGAGATAGCGTAAAACAAAGGAAAAGCGCTGAGTGGAGAAGTAAAGAGGTGATACACATGAATCGTTAGATCTTATAGATCAATGGTCCAAATCAACCCGCGGAGAATCGACGAAGAGCAGTTCTCAAAGGAAAAGAAGTGGATTTCGGGCGGAAGGAAAGCTGTAAGCAATTTTTACCATTTGGCTCCGATTCCACTAATCGGAGGACACGTAGTAGCAGAGAAGTGAGGGGAAACCGCTTTATTGGGCGGTTAAACCTCGTGCCTGTTGTCTATCCAAATTCATGGTAGACCGTTGGATCTACTAAGTGTAGATCAATGGCGGAGGACTGTTGAGAAACTTTGCATCGAGAAAGGATATCGACCATTGATCAAGAACCGATCAACGGTCGCGATCTAATCGCAAACGCATTAGACAAAGGTCAAAGGTTGGTGGATTGTGAAATGCCGATAGCGATAAAGCGTTGATCGACGATCAAAGGTAGTCGGAGATCGGCGGAGCATTGAAGGGAAGGTCTAGAAGAGTGGACCCGATGTAGTGATAGTGGAGAGTGTATAATATTTGAGATCTGCTATATGTGTTCGGAGCGGGTTTCCTGTGTGTTCCATGTATTTGCATTAAAGTGTTGTGTCGAGTCTTTTAAGGCTAAAACATATATTATCGTTCCGATAGTCGCATATCGGAGGGAAAGGGGTGATATATATATATATATATATATATATATATGTGGTGTGCCGTGGAGGAGCGATCCTCGATTGCGATAAAGGTAACCTCGGGATCTGTGCAGAGGCCGTACCAAGCCGGAAAAAGGTGTGTTTTGTGTATAATTCCTTTGTAAATGGGTTATAAAGGAAAATAGCACCGATGAAAGGTTTTATGTGTAAATATATATGTAACCAATGTTAAGAGGGGAAGGTTATATATATATATATATATATATATATATATATATGTGATTATAAAGGGCCAGCGAAAGCTTAAAACTAAGGTTTTTAAGGGTTTTAAAGTCCCGATAGGAAGGATTAATGAAAGGCTTTAATAAAGTCTTATATGAAGGCTCAAGGGTTGATTACAGTCCTGATTAAAGGTTTAAGCAGGGTGATTGAGTTCCAATATAAAGGAACTGATGAATAGGGCCTTAATCATGGATGGTTGAAGATTTGACTCCTTTGAGAGTTAAATACCTGAGACAAATGTGTGGATGCATTTTATATGCATATTGTGGGTGTAAGCGGGGTAACCTTGCATCATTTGGTATCAGAGCAAAATTGTAATTGAAACAATTGGTGTTAAAATAGAACAAAGAAATTCTATGTGAAAGAATTGAGAACAAGTTATGTGTTAAGATGTTTATGCAGGCAAGGAAGGATCAGATTCTAATCTGACAGAAAGAAGGCACACAGAGGTGATGTGTAGCAGAACTTGCAGATGCAAGAAACAGAGGACAATCCATTCAAGGTACAGGTGGAATGGTGAAACAAGATCATGCTGAGATCTTGAAGGTGAGGTGATATGTTCTATTTTGATTTAAGAATGTGTGTTTATACATTGATATGCAGGTGACAACATAAGAAGGTGTGAAGGTTGCAACAATCTAGAGCAAGGAGTGCTCAATTGGTTCCAAAGGAAAGAACCAGAGAGATGCTAAAAGACTGAGCTCAAAGGAGAGAAGCTTAGTGAGGCATATGTAGCAAGAAGGAGACTTGTTACTGTAGAGGTATTGTTGCAGATCACAAAGGTAATTCCACAGAGGATGTGGGTAGAATTGCCAAGGTAATGAAGGAAGCTAGTAAGACTTTCTAAGTGAAAGAAGAGGTGGTCAGAACCAAGTATTTCATGGTGATTGAAATACAAGAGGAAAATTGTGTTCTTGAGAAGTGCAGATGAGTTGAAGCCTAGAAGGAGCAGAGAGAAGTGCTCAAAAGAGGTTCCAGAGATAGAGAACCAAGGACTTGCCAAAAGACCAAGTACAGAGGAAAGCTTGGTGAGGTAAGAGGTAGCAAGGAGGACTTGTTGTTGTAGAGGCTTTAATGCAGCTCATAGTGAGTGAGTGAGGAGCTCATGAAGATAGAGAAGAAGAAGATGGCTACTGATAGTCATAACAGAGGTTTCTGAGGAAGACCACAACAGAAGAAAGATGAAGAAAGAGGATGCCAAGGCAAATGGCAAGATAATGAGTCAAGAGGAAATTGACAAAGAGATTGCAGAGTTAAAAGAAAAACTCGATGCATTAAGGAGAATACTTGAGGAAAGCCAAAGACTAGGTTGGGTCTTGAAGAAGAAGCCAGTGAAGTGGCATAAGTTGCAGATAAAGCTACATCAAAAGCAAGTAAGGTGGCTGATGGAAAAACTCAAGGTAGCTGAGTTGGAAATGGAAACAGAAGAGTCCATTTGTGAACCAGAACAAGGAGAAATTATGGGATAGAGTGAAGATGAAGACTTGAAGACCGAAACTTCAAGTGAGGCCAAAGGGTCACATGGTTTTAAATTTGACAATTTGTGTATGTTTGCAGGTGAAACATGTAAAGAAAGACAATTTGCTGATATTGTCATAAAGGAGAAAGAAGACAAGCAGAATCTAAATTCTGTTCTGGAAGAAGATGAGATAGATAGGTCTCATATACAGTTGGGGAAAGATATTAAGCAACCAAGTGAAGGGCTTGAAGAGATTGAAGAGGAGATCATCGAAGAATTTCTGAGTCATAAAGAGAACTTGGAACAGCAAGGAGACATGATGACTGAAGCATCAAGTGAGACCACAAGGTCTTATGTTTTTAAAAATGATAGTTTGTGTATGATGACATATATTGCAGGAGAAAAGCAACCTTTTGAAGATATCTTCAGAGGAGACGAAGATCTAGAAGTAAAAGGTGACAAAGAAAACTTCTCAGAAGAAGAATAATTTGACTGCATACAGAAGAAAAAGTCTATGGATGAGTCTAAAGAAGCTGTCATAGAAATGAAGAATCAGGATCTTATTCTGATGAAGAATGAAGGAATACTATCTCAAAAAGGTAATCAAATGAGTTTGATTAATGTTGTTGATCAAAACCAAATACAAGAGAATGTTAGTGCATATGGTGAGACAAGGATAGCTCTTGGATAAGGTAAACAAAAAGAGATTAAAGGCAAACTTGAAGAAGAGACTATGTTAGCTGAAAACATAGTAAAGGATCATCAGTTCAAGATGATGATAGGCACAGTGGAAATAGCCATGGAAACTGTTGAGGTAGTCAGTAAAAAAGAAGGACATCTACTGAAAGATGCTAAGAAGGAAGAAACCTATGCAAAGGATTTAACCTTGGGAGAAGGAACACTAATAAAGGAGTGTTTTGCAGAGGATGAGTAATCTTTTGAAACTGTCAGAAGTATGGAAGAGTATCTTTCAGAAGATAAAAACTCTGAAGTAAAGGAGGATGGAGAATGTCTCTTAAATGAGAGAAGCAGTGATCTATTGCAGCAGAAAGAATTTAACAATGCATGGATGTGTGAAGATGTGACAACACAGGAACAAGTTCTTGTGAAAGAAGGAGATGAAATTCAGTTTGAAACGCTCATATGTGAAACAACAATTGAGACTGTTGAACCTTATGATTTCCAAACTAATAATCTATGTATAAATGCAGGAAACATAAGTGATGATGAAATACTTATGAAGTGTCACAAAGAAATTGCATTGCTGGAATATTTGTTGAGAAATTCAGAGTATAACAGTGTGATTACAAAGGAAGGAGTTCACTATGGTGGACAAGGGCAAGAAGACATCATTAGAGCAGATGATTTGGAGGAGAGACTAATTGACAGTCTCATGATTTCTTTTGAGAATTCAAAACAACATATTGATGTGCTGATGGAGGAGAAAGAAACAGAACAACAAACTGAATTGTTGCCAAAAGAAGATAAGGCACATAAGCATTATGTTTTTGATTTTAACACGTGTTTTGTGAATGAAGGTTTAGTTGCAGATATTGAAGGAAATTTGGGCACATATGAGCAGCCAAATAAAGATGAAAGAAGAAGATTCTGTGGAAGAATTTAATCCATGGAACATAAATCCTCAATTGTTGGAGAGAATGCTGAGAAGTCATGATTCAGTATAGACTAAAACAATCATGAAAGAGGGTAAGGATGAAAGGGAGGCAGTCAGCACAGTAAGCATAGCAAAAGTTGGAGCAAGAACAAAAGTGGAAGAAAAAGTAGACCAACAACTACAAAGTGAAAGTAACCAACAATAGTTTGAAGAGTTAGTGGACAACAACAACAACCTGAAACAAAGAGAAAGAGGAAAAAGTAAGTGGCAGAGTATGGACCAACCCAAAGATGTGCTAGAAAAAGAAATTGAAGATTTGTGGCAGCTGATGATGAAACAGGCCATAGGGAGAAAGTTGATGATAGCAGGAAGGATGATCAATCAGAGTATGAACCTGATTGACAAGGAGAAGAAGATGGAGCAAAAGACAGTAGAAGTGCAGCAACAGCAAAGATACAAGGCATTTGGGCAATTACAAAACAAAGTATGGGATCCAGGAAGACAAGGTCAGAAGACACATGATCAGGAGATCATGAATATTTTCTACTTTGGGAGTCTGATGCAGGAGCATTCAACCCAAGAGAAAATCATTGTATTTAGTAGACATAGGGGGTCAAGTGTTTTAAGGAAGTTAGATTCCTAAGTGATGAATTAATGTAACATTTAGGCTTTTGAGTGAGTAGGATAAGCATTAATTAGATAATTTGAGGTTGTTTGTAAATGCTCTCAAATAAAGGAGAACATGAGTGGTTAATAAAGACAAAAGAGTTAAAAGTCAAATATAACTCTTAAAGTAGTTTCATGATTCGAGGAACTAGAGAGAGTTCTTAGGAATTAATTGAAGTTAGAAGTGGACATAGAGGATTTAGGAGTCAGTTCAGTAGATTTAGGATTTGAACAAGAATTAATTCAACAAAACTCTTTGGTATAAATGTAAGCCTACGGGCATAGGAGAAGGAGGCCACTGATATCGAATATCAGGCCTGTGAGAGACAGAAAAGTCTCATTTGTAATCAGTTGTTCATATTTATATATACAGAGGTTCATTCGGGAACTGTGTAATGTGTGAAATAAGTATGTAATGATTGATTTATGCGTGAATTCGTAGGTTCTGTAACAGAAGGTTGCAGGAAGAGTTCTGTGGATATGCAGAGGAGGGTATGATTCAAAGGAATCATAAGGGATCTTTGAATCCAGCTGAAGGAATAGAGTAAGCTCTGTAGAGGTAGCGAAGTAAGAATTCACAGAGTTAAGCTCAGAGGAAGCGGAAGAGCGAAAAGAATGAAACCCTGAAGAAATAACCAAACCCATAGAGAAACGCTGAAGAGATAGCATAAAACAAAGGAAAAGGGCTGAGTGGAGAAGTAAAGAGGTGATACATAGGAACCGTTAGATCTTATAGATCAACGGTCCAGATCAACCCGCGGAGAATCGACAAAGTGCAGTTCTAAAAGGCAAAGAAGTGGATTTCTGGGGGGAAGGAAAGATGTAAGCGATTTTTACCGTTTGGCTTCGATTCCACTAATCGGAGGACACATAGCGGCAGAGAAGTGAGGGGAAATTGCTTTATCAGGTGGTTAAACCCCGTGCCTATTGTCTATCTGAATTCATGGTAGACCGTTGGATCTACTAAGTGTAGATCAACGGCGGAGGACTGTCGGGCAACTTTGCATCAGGAAAGGATATCGATCGTTGGATCGAGAATTGATCAACGGTCGCGATCTAATCGCAATCGCATTAGACAGAGGTCAAAGGTTGGTGGACTGTGAAATGTCGATGCGCCGATAGCGATAAAGCGCTAATCGATGATCAGAGATAGTTGGAGATCGGCAAAGCGTTGAAGGGAAGGTATGAAAGATCAGACCCGATGGAGTGATAGTGGCGAGTGTATAATCTTTGAGATCCGCTATATGTGTTCGGAGCGGGTTTCCTGTGTGTTCCATGTATTTGTGTTAACGTGTTGTGTCGAGTCTTTTAAGGCTAAAACATATATTATTGTTCCGATAGTTGCATATCGGAGGGAAAGGGGTGATGATGATGATGATATATATATATATATATAGTGGTGTGTCGCGGAGGAGTAATCCCTGATTGCGATAAAGGTAAACTCGAGATCTGTGGAGAGGCTGTATCGAGCCGAAAAAATGTGTGTTTTGTGTATAATTCCTTTGTAAATGGGTTATAAAGGAAAATAGCGCCGATGAAAGGTTTTATGTGTAAATATATATGTAACCAATGTTAAGAGGGGAAGGTTATATATATATGATTATAAAGGGTTAGCGAAAGCTTAAAACTAAGGTTTTTAAGGGTTTTAAAGTCCCGATAGGAAGGATTAATGAAAGGCTTTAATAAAGTCTTATATGAAGGCTCGAGGGTTGATTAAAGTCCCGATAGAAGGTTTAAGTGGGGTGATTGAGTTCCAATATAAAGGAACTGATGAATAGGGCCTTAACCATGGATGGTTGAAGATTTGACTCCTTTGAGAGTTAAATACCTGGGACAAATGTGTGGATGCATTTTATATGCATATTGTGGGTGTAAGCGGGGGTAACCCTGCATCAGCAAGTGGGGAAATCAATAGGAATACCCACTAGTAGCAAAAATAGGTGTGGGAGGAAAGGAATCTTGCTAAGAGTTGGCTAGTGTAACGAGCTATAGGAAGATAAAGAGATAATTTAATAATACTGGATCACCCACCACAAGTGGTGAAGAAAAATGAAGGATCAATGACAAAATATCTCTAAGATAATTAGATACAGGAAGGAAAACTCATGGTAGAGCTACATGGCTTAATGATAATTAATTATTTTTATATAATGTGTAATTGAGGAAATCTATACATGTTGAAGTGCAAGGGAAAGAGCTCCCCTGGACTATTTAGAAAACTTTCTACTTTTTGAGGTTATCACAAGCTTTAAGGAAAACATTAACAATTTTTTTGTATGTACTAATGTGATAAGTGCCCATGTTAAACAAATGAAGAGGGCAACTTTTGAATATTTAAAACAAGTGAAAGTAGATTTGACTGGGATGTACATTGAATTACAAAATACCCTGAGCTTGAGAATTCTTGAATGATTGCTCAAAAATATTGGAAATGAAAGATTGAGTAAAATGAGATTAGTTGTTGAAGTAGAAAATATTAAGAGCATATGCTGTTAACTGATTTAACTAACAATTGGAATGTTCCATGAGATTGTGAAGTAAGAAAAGGTACATGTTTCTCTCAGGAATCAACATTGAAATATCCATTGTTAGAAATGAGATTTGAACCAAAAAATGTACCTTTGAACATATAAAGGACCTCAAGGAAAATGACAAGAAAATTAAAGGCTAGAGAAGGGGCTAGACAGACTCCTTGAAGAAGAATCCACAAATGATAGGTGGTGATGGCAACTAGGTAAGTATGGAAGTCAACCATATTACAAGAAGAAGTAATTTAGAGGAATGGGTAAGCTTTCCTTCAGGGTTAAGTAGTTCATTAATGATATGAAGGATGAATAAATGCACATAATATTTATAGAAAAATTTAGAAACCCGTGCAACCTTGGATGAACAAGTAATATATTCATAGGTAAAAAGGAAATTATGTTGGATGATGTATTATATATATATATATATATATATATATATATATCTATATATATATATATATATATATATATATATATATATATATAAGCTTTAGAATAATATTTATTTATTTATTGTTGAAGCGATTGATGTGAACCCCTCACTCCCATAGATGTTAAATATCCTCTCCTTAGCAGCTTAGTCTCGAAAACCCGTCAGCCTTAGTCCAAAATTTGTTGGGGTCTTGCCACCAACCTTTTAGGATGTCTTTGAAACTCAAGCTGAATTATCATACCAGCTTGCCGTGAGTGCTACTTGATATTTGGGAAACTTATAATACTCAACGATGCGAGGGTATGCAAATGTTGCTATAGCCTCACCATGGTTGTCTCGAATGGGAATATCACTAACCTCAATGCAATTTATAATCCATTCAATAGTATCACCACAAGGGAAGATTGTTGGATGTGATGCAACCTTGTGCAACTAAGACCTTATGACATTTTGGTATACCTCACCATCTTATTCTTCATTAGGTATCTCCTTCTGAGTAAATAAATCATAGATATGTGACCAAGTAATTGTCATTGGCTGATCAATAAAACATGTTTGTATATGTGTAAGTGGGGATTGAGGGAATAAAGGTTTCCTCTTTCCCCTCTTCTACAATCTATTTCCCAATATTTTCTTCGATGGTGTCATATCTCCTGATGATGATGAGATGCTGACACATTGTAGATCAACAATACTCAACACATGACACCAATGTTATGTGGGATGGAAGTGTGGCACACCCTCTAGAAGGTAGAGAAACATTGTCACATCGTGATATTCTAAGGAAGTAGAGGGCTCGTGCGAAAAACCTCAATGGTGCAAATGAGTTAGGGTGGGGGGTTCATATAGGAGGGGCATTAATTGTGTAATGAATGCAGTGCCGCAGAAGGATTTTCCACATGAATACTTGGATGGCGTGATGTTGTAAGCTAGTAGTATGTGTTGCACTATACTAGAAGGTTGCACTGTGCAACACTGGAATTTTGTACTGTGTCCTCCTTCACAAAATACTCAAGTTAAAATTCCATTATTTTCTCGATTTAAGGTGTGAACAAGATTTTGATGAGCTTGATCATAAAGATGCTTATAATTTGAATGAATGGGGACTCTAGAATTTGGCTCTTGTAGAAATTTTTTGGGGATGTTGTAGCTGCTATAACATGATGTTGGGTTAGAACTTACTTATCCACTAGCTGGGCCAACTGACGGAATATATAATGAATATTTAAAAAATATTTTGTCCTCAAATGTGAGGAGTTATAAGGAGTGCCATATAACGTTGGAAAGGTCTCAAAACACACTTTCCAACCATATATATTATGCTCCCGCTTGAGCTAGATAAATGGATAAAAATTCATTCAAAGATAGGGTATCCAAATGGGGCATCAAAATTCCAAAAAATAATATTTCTAAAAGGTGTCCCATATATCGCTCGAAAGGTATCAAAACATGCTTTTTGAAAATATAACTTTCTCTTTCATTTGGACAACATTTGACATCAATAAAAACCCTTTTCAACAATATTTCTTCACATCCACACTATTTTTTTTCCCCAGGAAAAGACCATAAATTTATTTACAAAGATAAACAAAATTAAACTTTGTAAATGCACAAACAAAGAGCGTATTCATAAAGATCAGGGCTCCCAACAAAAGACATACATCATTACAAAAACCACAAGGGTCCACTCAAAA
Organism: Pinus tabuliformis; assembly: GCA_031772625.1. Classification (NCBI taxonomy): domain Eukaryota; kingdom Viridiplantae; phylum Streptophyta; class Pinopsida; order Pinales; family Pinaceae; genus Pinus; species Pinus tabuliformis. The sequence goes on along the minus strand of CM062813.1, from coordinate 1,144,613,720 downwards.
GAGCAGAGCATACAAAACATGATCAATCTAATAAAAAAATAAAGCATATTTCAAAAAATAGGGAAAAAAACCCCAAAGAAAACAACAAGGCTACTATAAACACAACTCTCGAACACACTGACAAGAAGGGTCGAAGGTCAAAACCCTGAGAAATGAGAGTGTGTACAAGGAGCGGAAAACAAAGGGCAGAGACAAAAAAATCCGTAACAACTGAAGCTAAGAACAAATTCAGAGCACACAACATCATACCACAACTAGAGACAACTCACAAACAACCCACGAGCAACATTAGAGAGACGACAACAAGGTGAAGCCAACAAAGGAAGGTATCCACAACGACTATAGGTAGAAACCCATAATGACCAAGGCATAATAACATAACAAACACCAATAAACCCTGACTAGAAGAAGTCCACAACAACTAGGCGGTGACGACTGTAGAAGGGTGATCATCAAAGAAAGGATAAGCATTGGAAGAAATAGGGAGAACCAATAGAGGAGGAAGAGGTGATGACAGAAGCCACAACAAAAATAGAGCAGGATTGACGAAGGTGGCATCCAAAGCCAGAGAAAAGAGGCATCTAGGGTTCCCAAACCACCTCCCTTCTGCTCCATTTCTTCAAGATTATATCTTTCTGGAACTTCAATTGGGAATACACACTATATTGTTGTTGATGATCTAAATATATTATGATTATCTCTTTTGATATTTTATGATTTTCATTTCGCATTTTAATATATAAAACTCACATTATATCAAAAACCAAGGTGAAGAGAAAAAGCTAAGGAAGTCGATAAAGGGCATACTTGCACACAAGTCACATAAACAAAGAGAGCAAGCCAAATCCAAGTAGAGTGTGAGCTTCAACTTGACTTGAAGAAACATGTTTTTTTTAATGATCAATGGCTAAATGCTAAGGAAATTAAGAAGGAAAATGAGATTTGGGAGAGTAATCTATGTTTTTTAAAGTTATAATTATAGTAGTTGGAACGAGTTGAGGGAGAGGATGATTATAAATATGTTTTTGGAGTAAATCCATAAAAGGATGATAGGTTTAAATAATTTCTTTTGAATTAGGTTTTATTTAGATTTGGGTTGGTTGGATGGAAAAATAATCTATTCATTTATGGGATCTTGTTATCAGAATTGTGTGAGGCTCGATCAAATTTAGAAAATAACTCCCACTCTCCATCTCCTCTAATGAAATTCAAACTAGTGAATTAATAAAAACTAAATCCCACATAAACCAATTAATTTAAACATCGTAAATATATAAAAAATTAAAAAAGGAAAAAAAGAAAAAGGAATAATGCCATAGAGACTATGATAGTAAGGCCACAATGGAAATTTTGTGTGTGAAAGGGTCACAAGAAGTGGCGTCTGGGTTTTGTTAGAGATATTACCTGTGATGATTTCATAAAGAGCATACAAAAAGAGTTGAAATTGTGATATCAAAATCACAAATCCATGGTGAAGTGTGTGAATACCTCTAACCTATGTGTGAGAAAATATGGTTTGCATCCATAAGAGGAACCAAAAAAGTGAAAAATAAAAGCTTTGTTAGAGGCTCGTTGAATTAGAAAAATAGAAACAAAACAAAATATGCAAACTCTCTTAAAGAGAGATTTTATTAGATCCAATCCATTGCCAAACACATGATAGAATCCCATATTTATAGTAATGAGATAGGTACAACAGATAACTATAACAACTAATTAAAAGAATAATGATATTGGCACATATGTGGTTACAACTCACACTTATTGGAAAACAACTCTCTAGATAAATGCAATGGAACAATACATTTCTCCCATTAACTCTTAGCACTACCTCTTAATTGAGAAATGTATTCTCTACAACACCTAACTTGATTTAATCTCCATTATTTTATGTCTTCACCAATATGTTCTTCTCTACAACACATGATTAGACAAACCTCTTGGTCAGAAAATTCTATGTGTGGTCTTACCTAGCATTTACAAACATTACTAAAACACTGATATCCATATAAAGGGACAAACATCCACCAGAATGCATGGGTAACCAACTGCTACAAGCACTAGTCTAGTAGTAGTGTACATGGTTAATTCAATTATTCTTCACTACATGTCTTCATACCTATACCTTTAAATCCCACGACATCATCATTATCCTAGGTTTTCTTAGTGTACTCTTGACTATGCTTTGTATTCTCTCGACTTACTCGTAACCATTCTATCAATGCTCTTGCATCAAACTTCTAAGAAGCAAAAATACTCCACAAGAATCCCCATCCATATGTTCCTTATCTCTCACAAACTTGTGTTTCTTCATCACATCCTCACATGGTTTTTTCTTACCATGAACAATGCATCAAGTGGTTTTGGATGATCATAAACCATCACACCAAGTGGTTTCTAGCTGACCACAAACTTTCCTCTATCATGTGGTTTTTGGTTGACCACAAAAATTGAATTATAAGTGGCTTTAATATTACCATGAATTACATGGGGAACATATTGCCTCGTTAGGCTTACATTTGATTCAGGTACATACAATTCTCATACTCCATCCATGGAGATACCATGTACATAATCAAATATACTCTTTGGACCAATACATCAAGTCAAACATGACACCATATACTTTCTTACAAACACAATGTATGACTCACATACACAAGACTATTTTTTTTTATAGCTTTTATTGTCCATTATTATTTATTCTCATATGTTGCCATTTTCATTATTCCCACAAGACTTCCACATGCACCCTCACCAAATTTTCATTGTCTTCACTTTAGATTCATCCTTGAACTTTTTATTTTTTCATTTTGAACTTATTATTTATGTCCATAAATAGAAATCCATCTCACTTTTGAGGTTCTTCCATCTCACATTCCCCACCTTAATCAAAGATTCAATTACTTTGATTCCACATCAAGGTAGCATACAATAGCCATAATATTTATCCAAGTGGTTAATACCACAACTTGATGTCATATCTCTCTACTCAAAAGAGGGATATACGTTACATACTAATGCATGTGGGCTTAACTCAATAGGGCTTATTAAATACATGGGGAAAACAACTTGCACTACTTGGACCAAAACTCTCGGGTGTTGGGTATAATTGATCATGCACCCCGTGCACATCATTTCATCTCAGGCACAACATGTTACCATCACTCCCTTGTAGAAATTCATATCCTCAAACATATAATCTCATCTCATGTGCATACATCACGTATCAATTCTCCTTTATCTCTTTATTTTGGACTTGACTCATTTGTCTTTCTCTTTACAAAATGGTTTTTGGTTTACCACAAACAAAAAACAATAATCATGACTCAAAGAAATGACTCAATAAAATGAATTACAATTGACTTTTGGAGTACCAAGAAACTCATGAACTTCATATGGAATATATTGTTGTACATTGGAAAAATCTTTGGCAAACTCTATTTTGGAATCACAACTATAGTGTTCCAAGAGGTTAAATTTATAAAAACCTAAGCATTATGGCTTATTTAATAAGAATAAGGGACTGCAAATAAAAAAATCACATTTTATTTGTAATTCAAACAAATATGCGATCAAGATTTTGGTGATTTGTGGTTTAAATACGCTCCTCACCTTTCCTGCGGAGGTCTGTGACACCTTGATGTTGAACCTCACTGTGACCAAGTGTAATGAAGACTAATATTTGATTTCTCTTCTTGATAATTACTTGTGAATGTTAGCTACTTTCTTATTATTTGTTATATCTTCTTCATCAAGCAATTATACAAATATACAAAACATGAAAATCAAAAAGAGACAAGAGACAATAGAATTTAGACTCTGTTATGAAACCAACTCAAGAAAAAGATAGAAAAGATAGATCAACGCCTCAAAATTCAGCGTCTTCGAGGGGGCAACATCCTTTACATTACATAAATGAACAATTCTTCGATGATTCAAATGACAAAACCTCCTTTCTATATATAGGAGTCTAAGGAGTCACAATATAACCCAACCAACCTAAAATTAATAATATAAAGCCACAAAAATAATAATAGAGGGATTCTATGGGGCACAGTAATAACAATATGGGGACAATAGGGGCACAGCAATATTAATAAGGGATACAAATACAATAGTAATGGGGTAATCACTAGTATTATAGGGACCTAACATGCCCCTCTCCTTCAAAAAAGTGTTGTCCTCAATGCTTGAGTAGTTCTGGATGCTTTTGTATAAAATTCTCATCCTCCCATGTGGAATCTTCAGCAGATAAGTACTTCCACTTGATAAGATACTTCGAAATTGATCGATTTCGTAGCTGTCGAGTTCTTGTTTCTGTGGCTGCTTCTGGTTCCAATATAATTTTTCCTTCCTTGTCAAGTTCTGGCAATATTGTTTGAACTGGGAGCTTTTCACCTATAACCTTCTTTAAACATGAAACATGGAAAACTAGGTGCAATCGAGAAGCTGCAGGAAGCTCCAATTTGTATGCCATAGTACCAATCTTTTGGAACACCTTGTACGGACCATAATACTTTGGTGATAATTTATTATCCTTCTTAGCTTGCTTGAGGGACATTAGCTGGGAATTCTTACAGAGGTATAAGCGATCTTTGTACCATAACGAATCATTTTTCCAGCTAAATGTATCAGACGTACTGGAATCTTGTTGTAACTTTCAAATAAGTGCCCACACTTCTTCATCATTCTTCCATTCCTCCCTTGCTTCGTTTATCCAATCTGATTGGATAATAGAAATGGCACACAACAATGCTTTCACATCCTCATCCTTTATTGAGAGTGCATCTGCCACCACATTTTTCTTCCCTTTTTTGTAGATGATTTCAAAGTCATAACCCAACATCTTTGTGACCCACTTTTGTTGCTCTTCAGAGGATAATCTTTGTTCTAAAAGTATTTAAGGCTATCATGATCTGTTTTTACCTTGAAGTGTGTTCCCATTAGGTAGGGTCGCCATTTCTTAAGTGCATGGAGTATTGCCAACATTTCCTTCTCATAAATAGCTTTGTGTAAAAACTTTCCTTTGATTGGACAACTTTCAAAAGCAATGGGTCTTTCATCTTGCATTAAAACAACACCAATTCCATTTCCTGAAGCATCACATTCCACAATAAAGGTTTTTGTGAAGTCCGGTGTAGCTAAGACCGGTGCTTGGCACATTGCCTCTTTAGGATCTTCGAAGGCCTTTGTTGCTTCTGGAGTCCATGAAAATGCATCTTTCTTCAATAATGTTGTTAGAGCTGCTGCTATTCTCCCATAATTCTTAACAAACTTGTGATAATACCCTGTCAACCCGAGAAATCCTCGCAGATGCTTTATGGATATGGGGATTTTCCATTCCTTAATGGATTTAATTTTGCTAGGGTCTACCTTAACTCCTTCATGAGATACAATATGACCCAGATATTCCTCCTCTTGTACTCCAAAGAAACATTTGGATCTTTTTGCATATAATTGTTTCTCCTCCAATAGTTGTAGCACCCTGTCAACATGTTCAACATGATCCTTCCAAGACTTGTTGTAGATTAGTATATCATCAAAAAATACTAACGCAAATTTTCTAAGGAATGGTTTGAAAATGGAATTCATCAAACCTTGAAATGTTGAAGGTGCATTTGTAAGGCCAAAAGGCATGACCAAAAATTCACAATGACCCTCATGAGTTCTAAATGTTGTTTTCAGAATGTCTTCAGTCTTCATTCTGATTTGATGATATCCTGAATGAAGATCCTACTTGGTGAAGTAAATTGATCCATGCAATTCATCCAGTAATTCATCAATGACAGGAATGGGAAACTTATCTTTAATAGTGAGCTTGTTGAGCTCCCTGTAATTCGGACACATGCGCCATGATCCATCCTTCTTGTGCACCAATACTACTGGAGCAGAGAAAGAACTTTGACTCGGTTGAATTATACCAACCTCTAGCATTTCTGCAACCATACGTTCAATTTCACTCTTTTGGGCATAGGGATATCTGTACGGCCTGATGTTTGGAGGAACACTTCCTGGAATCAATGAATAGCATGATCATGATCATGAATAGGTGGGAGACCTTTGGGAGTCTCAAATACCTTGGAATGATTGTCCAAGACTTTTTGGAGATCTGGAGAAATAGATGATTCCAATGTGGAAACATCTAGCGAACATAATTGTACGATTACACCTCTTTGTTCCTTTTTTAGAAGCTTTGTCATACTGTTAGAGTTGATTATCTTTCCCGGTTTCCCTGCAATACCCCTTAATTCAACTTCCTTTCCTTCCACAGAAAATTTCATGAAAAGTTCTTGAAAATTAAAAGCTATTGTACCCAAGGATTGTAGCTATTGGACTCCTAGTACAACATCAACACCTCCCATTGGAATGGAAAACATTGGGCTAGTCAATACATATTCTCCCATGGATAGCTTGATATTATGGAACTTTCCAGAGCAATTTATTGTTCCTCCATTTGAAACCATCACTTGAAACTCTGGTGCTGGATATAAGAAGCAATTCAATTCTTTTGCTACCTTACAATGAATAAAATTGTGGGTCCTTCCTGAATCAATCAACACTATTACCTTTTTTTTCTTGATTTGTCCTTCTATCTTGATGGTTTGAGGAGTGGTAATTCCCGCCAATGCATTACAAGATATGGTCAGATTCATTTCTTCTTTATCTAGGCTTTGTTCCTGGAGTATATCCTCTTCTTTTGACCTCTCTTGCTCCTTTTCTTCTTCCTCTTCACAATCTATGTAGAATAATTTCTTCTCAGCACACTAATGACCTTTAGTGTATTTGCTATCACAACTGTAACAAAGCCCTTTTGCTCTTTTTTCTTCCAATTGTTGTGGTGTCAACCTTATAGGTTGTGGAAGACTAGGGGCAACAACACTTCCATCTTTATAGTTGTGAGTGGTATGCTTCCTGGTTGCCATAATTTTGCTTTCCATTTTTTTTGCTAACCTGAATGCCTTCTCTAATGAATCGGGTTCCCAAATGCGAACATCATGTTGGATATTATCCTTTAAAGTCCCTATGAACACATCAATCATATGCTCCTCTGGAATATTTTTACCCTTATGTTCAATTTTTGGAACTCCTCAATGTGCTCCATTATTGAACCCTTTTGTTTGAGACTTATCAATTAGCTAAAAAAGTGTTGCTTTTTGTATCCTCATAATGTGCTGTCAATTCTTCCGTAAAAATTGCCCAAGTGATAATTTGTTTACGAGAGCAAAGCCATTGATACCATACAAACTGATTTGGTTCCAAATATAAAGTTGCAATACGTACCTTTTGTGTGTTTTGCACATTATTGAGATCGAAAAATTGCTCCATCTGTAATATCCATGTTGTGGGATCCTTGCCATCAAACTTCCTCATATTGATTTTTGGAATATGGTGGGTCTTCGATCCCACATTAGAGTCTATGAAATCATGATTAACATTTATTTTGTTCAAATCATGAGTTTCCTTTACTACCTTTTCACCATTAGTAAGTATTTCTTGTAGAAAATTTGTCAAATCTGTCTTCAAATCTGCCATGTCTCTCTTCAAATCTGTCTTCAAATCTATCTTCAAATCATCCATATTAGCTTCCACGCCCTTTATATTAGCTTCTATTAGCTTTTGTGAGAGTGACATTTGTTGCACTTGGTCTTGTAATTTTGATATATCATGTAGCATTTCTTCCTCTCCTTCATGAGTCATGTTAGAGCTTTCAAGTTGCTTACTAAGTGTTTGCATTTTCTTTCCTTGGGGTATTAGTTAGCCCTCTGTGTCCTCTTTCCAATGCCACCAGTGGGATCCAAATTGGATTCTCCAAGGAAGAGTTATGCGAAATCTCCCACAGTGACCTGATTATAGACTAGTTCAGTAGAGCGAACTTGTACGACGTGCCACGAGTCACTGTTTCGATCTTTGGCTCTGAAAAATATATACAAGAAACTAAAGTCTGTCCTCTTTCTGTACCTTCTTACGAAATTTCAATCCAATGCTCAGAGAGAAAGTTATGACGATTTTCCCCAGGTCACTTGTTTGGAATGTAATTCAGGAGTCTGCAAAAAGACCAACTTCCTCAGATCATATCTCCACAAATATAGCACAAAAAGCTCTAAAATTCAGAACCGAGATTCAACACGATTTCTTCTCAAATGGGTTTTTTTTTTAGCTTCTGAAACATCGCAGAAAAAAGTTATAGCGAAAATGCCACGATGACCTATTTGGAGCAGCGAAACCCTAGAATCCAAAGCTCTGATAAAAATGTTATGAAACTAGCTCAAGAAAAAGATAGAAAAGATAGATTAACGCCTTAGAATTCAGCCTCTCCTTTACATTACATAAATGAACAATTCTTCGATGATTCAAATGAAAAAACCTCCTTTCTATATATAGGAGCCTAAGGAGTCACAATATAACCTAGCCGACCTAACAATAATAATATAAAGCCACAAAAATAATAATAGAGGGATTCTATGGGGCATAGTAATAACAATATGGGGACAATAGGGCCACAACAATATTAATAAGGGATACAACTACAATAGTTATGGGGTAATCACTAGTATTATAAAGACCCAACAGACTCTAAGCCAGGGCAAAACCCCACAAAAGAGAAAACCCAACAATCTTTCTCTTATAGAATCATATCAAAATGAGATATCCAGGACCCAAGACCAAGACTAAATTAGCCACAAATATTCCAAGTCAAACCCTCATGCAAGTCCCCTCGAATAGTCAAATTCAGTCTTCTCTAAATCTAGTCAAACTTCAGATTTCGGCCTTGCAATAAAGGCAAAATTTCTGCCCTAAAATACCTAAAAGGTTGACTCATAAAATTTGCACGTGCGAGTTGGATTAGTGCAAAAAACCTTTGATCTTTGTCTCTCCATTGACTTCCTTTTCTCTCCTTTGACTTTGACTGTCTATTCCTCGTCTAGGTGCAAAAATAGATAGAACTTATGATGAGTGAATGAATGAATCCAAGAGGTTGAACTAACCTCTTATATATAGTTTTCCAGGAGGGTCGGATAGGTTCCATTGGGCTAACTTATCCAAGGACGGCCGACTTGGTCTTTGTGTTGACTTTTTGACTCAAAAATAATTTTATTTCTTTCTTTCTTTCTTTCAAATGTCCAAATAGGACATCACTCAAATACAATTTCTTTTGACTCATAATAAATTCTTTTGACTCTTTGAGCATGAAGGACATGCTTTGACAAAAAATAAAATATAATAATAATGAATATAATAAATATGTTAATGATGAAATTACATTCCATTATGAAGACAGACACTAGATACAATTTCAACACTCACAACTCAAAAATTTCATTAAAAGTGTAAATGTTCCTACATGCCTTGTTGGGCTTCCGCATGTAGAACCATGAGAGGACCTAATGCACATTCACATTCAACCGTTACTATATTTATTCAGTGGAACCAATGCGAATCTCATAAAGTAAGAAATAGACGGGAGATAATCCATCATAGAAAGCTTCTCAATAAAACAACACTGAGGGTATCACCTTGACCTGAACCATAGCCATACATTCTCTTGAAAGGGTCTACACTAAAAAAAATGCATTGGATTTAGTTGTGCTAAAATTTTGGATGGAGAATACATTCATCAACATAGAAAAAGGCCTAGCTATTGTTCACAATAACTCTAACCACTAGATATCCCAATGCTACAGGTGGTGCATGAGTAGATTTATTGATTCCCCAATAAATCATCTAACCTAGCTCCTTTACATCAATCCCACAAACATGATACCCTTCAATGGCTCACAACATTCCCTGGTAGGTGCTTATGCAGGGTGTTGTTAGCCATGAACTCATAGACAATGAGCCACTCATCATTTTCTTCGTAATAGCCTAGGATATTTAGTTGGTGTGGGTGATTCAAACATGATAATATATCCATTTCACGGCCGAATTATTTGGAGTCTTTTTGTATATTTGTAGTTATGATCACACACTTCACAACAACCATATGAATGTCTTATATAATGCCTTTGAAAACACCAGAGTAGCTCCCTTGACCTACCTTGGTGTATGTAGCTACGATCACACACCTCACAACAACCACACAACCATCATAGAGAATGCCTTTGAAAAGACAAGAGTAGGTTCCTCGACTTACCTTGGTGTCTTTCTATGTCTCACTAGTGACTTTATTGAGCTCTTGGTAGCTAAAAACTTGCACACAATGAATCCTGAGCTCGTTGACGATAGATATTACTCACATTGTAGAATTGTTTGGGAACTTATGATATATGTTTCAAATGTAAAATTTCCTTTATATAAATCATAATACATAGCAAGAATAGGAAATAATTGTAATTGTACCCTCAATTTGCGTTGTAGCAGGATGTGATTATCTTGGAGGAAATGAATGCTCCATGTAGAGTGTGGATCTTGTTATGTGGAGCTTGGATTCGCTGATCAAGAAAATAAATATGGACAGCTACATCAAGCCTTAAAGAGTAATGGAGGAGAGAGCTGCCATATCAATCAAATCCAAATAGATCTGAAATCACTTAAGTAAATCTATAGATTTGGAATTAAAAAATAGAGATTCAGTAAGGCAAGAAATGCCTGACATGATACCAAATTATAAAAATAGAAACAAAACAAAATACAAACTCTCATAAATATAGATTTTTATTAGATCCAATCCATTGCCAAACATACAATAGACGATAGAATCCCATTTTTATAATGAGATAGGTGCAAAACATAACTATAACAATCAAATAAAACTGGAATGATAATGACACTTAGGTATTTTTGGAGAAGAAAAGTGCATTGGAATAGTACATTTCTCCCGTTAACTCTAATAACCTTGTTAGGATAAAGAACCTATAAAAAATCCAACGTGTATTCTGCTAAAAACATAGGCCATAAAGATTAAGAGATGGTGTTGGGAGACACCAATGTGTAAAATATTTTCCAATCGAGGCCAATCCATGAAGACAGGAAAAATATGTGAGAAGCTTGACATAACAGTCAAAGATGAGCAAATCCGTGAAGGGGAATCTGTGAATTCTTGTGAGCTAATCCATTATCAGAAATTAAAAAGAATGTTGACTGGAGTTGCCAGCATGTATAGCTGCGCAAGTTGAGGAATGCATATATATTTATAGGAGTTGAGTTGTGATTTGAGGAATCCCTATATATTTATAAGAGATTTGGTGATAACGAGTGACCCCATTAAGCAATGACACTGTGAGTCACATGAATGAAAATAAAGGTGAAGTGAGCAATTGAGCTATTGAAGATAAGTTTGGTATTGAAGGCGTGATAGAGAAGATTAGCTATGGGGATTGCGGTCATGGTAACAGAGAAAAACCACCACCCTACAAGAGTTATTATAAATTTATTTGTAGAAGAATTCCACGAGAGTGGTTCATTGTGACAGATTTTTTGTTACAGAGTTTAGTTTTGGGAATAGAAAGTTTTTTCAGAGAAAAATCCTTTTATGAAAGTGATTGATGAGATAGGGTAGTGGAATTTGATCTCTTTAGTTTAGGAGAAGCAATAGGGATGTTTGAAAAAAATATTTGATGGCAAAAAGTCCAATGATATTATACGTTAGCATTAAGATGGAAAAGAGTCCAATCTTATTATACTTTGCCATTAAAGGTACAACCACTTGTGTTTTCCATATTTTCCTCTGAGATGGTTAATGGTTTTTTTGATGTGGAGAAGACCGAATGGAGATATGCAACAACTTCAATAAAGAAGCTATCAGCATGGAAACATGCAAGGCATTAGATATTGTACATGTTGGAGTTTTTGGTCCAACAAGAAAACCATTATTATCAAGTGCAAGACATATGCTTCATGTTGATGTTTTTTTACAAAAATCATGGGTATTGTTTAAAAGAAAGAGATAGATGCACTTAAGGCTATCATGAATTTCAAAACAAAGGTTAAAGAGGAATCTGATAAGGAAATAAGTTTTCTAGTTCTATTATGGAGAATTATTTAATTTTTTATTTTTTTTAAGTAGGATGTTGGAGGTAGAAAGGATATGGTGAAAGGTGTAGTAATAGGGTTGTAAACATGATGAAGAAAATGTCGTAAGATAAGTCATTTCTAGATGAATATTGTATTAAGGTGATGAGTACAACAATATATTTGTTGAATAGTTATTCCAACAAAGTAGTAATACAAGTTACACATAAGGATGCTTCAACCATTCTAAAAAGTAAACCATTTAAAAATACTTGGTTCGATGGCATATGATGTCACCACATGTAGATCATTGTTATTTGTTGGGAAAATTGATGAAAGAAAATAATGCATGTTTATGGATATTCATAAAAATGAGGTTGCCGTGAGTAGGGATGTTAGAATCAACAAATGTTGAAAATAATGTTGTCATTGATGTCAAATACAAGGGGAGACTATATATGTCCAAGATAAAGATTGCAAGATCAAGATTGTTGGAAATATTATTTGGATACCTAGTTTTTTGATGCTTAGTTTGGATACCTTTTTTTTGAAGGAATTTTTACTCCAAATAACTAGCTCAAATGAGAGCATAGGATATATGGTCGAAAAGCTTATACTAAGACCTTTCCAATGATATATAGCACCCCCTCTAACTTCATTGGAATAAGAAGATATGAAATATTTTTTCAGGTTTTCCCAGCTAGAAAGTACAGGTGAGCTCGACTAGTTTTACAAGTTGGCTGATCCAGGTGGATATTGGTGGCCACCCACCTATTCCACTTGGACCCCCAACACAGTTTCCTTTCAGTTTCCTATTTTTCAACACAATTTCCTATTTCGACAATTTTCTATTTTTGGAAGTTTTTCGGGTCCTAAGCTTTTGGAGCCATTTTGAGGCCCTAAATGATGTTTTTTTAGAAACAGGAAAAATATAGGGCAATATTCCTACGGTTTTTAGTTGAATTTTTTTCTTAGATAGATCTTTCTAACAAGGTATTGTGTGTGTCAAACAAAGATTGTATGCCAAAGTTACGACCCTAGGAAGTTGATGTTCCAACTAACCCCAGTGGGGCCCACAAGCTTTTGGCGCTTCATCTCCTAGGGTTAGGTTTTTGGATGTTTATGGTTTTTCGTTTCTTCTTGAGGATAAAAAATTCCTCTGAGCATCATTGTAACACAATTCAGAAGGCATGTAGAAGTCACATCTTTTCTTAGAGATAAGCTACCATCACTTGAGCTAGTTTGTTTCTTTTCTGCAAGTAAATAGTTTTCAGTAATTGTTGAAAATGCAACAAGATGATGGAGCTTAGTGAAAAGAAGTCGCCTTCACTAAGTGGGCCCGTAGGCTATTTTTGGCGCAAAGTCTATTTTTAGACTATGTCTATTTTTAGACATATGGATCATGGTCTATGAGTTGCAGGATGATATTTATGGATGATTGGTCATGTTGGTAAAAATAGATGGACCTCTATTTTTAGACATATGGGCGGAGTCTATTTTTAGACTGCCAGTCAAAAATAGAATAATGGAATATCATTAGCTCTTAATAATATTTGGACTATAAATATTATCTTATCCTCTTGCAGCACTTCAGTTCGAGCTACAGATGTGGCACATGCAACTGCCAGAAGGAAATAGGCTTTTCCTATGGGTTAGTTGAGCTATTGCATGATGGACTTCAGTTAGAACTCAAGTGATTGACTTTGGTGGAGTTGATTGAGGAGTTTATGGAGTTGTGTTCAGTTTGACTTAGTTGAACTAGTTGTATTTAGCCTAACTGCCAAATACACTAGTGATGAGTGACGTGAATTAATTATTAATTAATTCACTAATTATTAACTCATGAATCAACTAAAGAATACATCAGTTAACTCAGTGCATGGACAGTTCAGTGGAGACAAGTGTTAGAGGTGGGTGAAAGGGTGAGACTACTATCAGTTGTGACTATAGCTGTGCATGAGATTTGCACAATCATTGATTGAGATTGCCAATGAGGATTGCATAGTACAAGCCAAGGGAATTCGAACTTGGATCTGATCTATTCTCAACTTGGATTGCACAGTAGAGGCAGGCAAACAGTGGAGGAGATTTGAACCCGTGACTTGTTCAGATCTGAGCTAGTTTGTGTGTAGCATGTGGAGATAGTACTGAGTACTTGTGAGGAGTATTGTACTATGTATTGTTACATGTTCTCTATCATTATAATATACAGATAGTTGGGGGTTTTCAGTTGTATGCTTTCCCCATTACATACTGTGTTGATATGTGGGATTGATGTTTCAATGTGCGCATGCAATTGTTTTTAATTCCGCAAATTGATGATCAATGGTAGAGGAGGTTATGTATTATGCATGCATTCCCCAAATAGTGTATAATCAGGATAATCTCTGTGAATAAGTGTTATATTATTCAAAATTTCTACAGTAATTGCTATTTATTAATTGAAGTTCTAATTCATTGTATCTATCTTTTTTTTGTTTAATATGTATTTCATTTCATTCCTTCATAGATTTGGATCAGTGGTATCAAAGCGGTCGTCTTTTTCTTCTTCTTTTTCTGTGCATGTCCCTAATAAGGTCGGGGTATAAGGAGTTGGGAATTTAACTGGCTGAACCCTTGCAAGAATGAAATTGCCAACCCCGATGGCCTCCCATGGAAGAAGAAAAGAAAGATAAGGGAGAAGGAGATACTTTCAAAATGTTGTTTGAAGAGGCCCTCGAGTGACAAAGGAACGAGATGATGGATAATTTTTCTCAAACCCTCCCGCAAGTATCAACAGACGAAGCATATTCATTCAATAGTCACTTAGGTGACACCCCCTTTAAGGCACAAGTTAACATTGAAATTACTATATTTGAAGGCCAAACATATGCATACTCCCTAGATAGATGGCTAAATCTATTGGAAGGATATTTTTTGATCCATAATTTTTCTGATAAGGAAAATATTACTTTTGCACTCCTCAAATTTGCTCTCCAATTCAAGGACTGGTGGGAAACTTACTGTGAGCAGAGAGATGAGGATGAACCCTCACTATTTTCAGCCACACCCTCTTGGAAGTCTTTCTAAGATCTCGTCAAGGAGAAGTATTTCCCTGTCAGGAGCTATGAAGATAAGTACATAAAGTGGAACACAGTACGACAGGAAAGGGACCAAGATATGTTGGATTCACAAAAAAATTCCATACCCTATGCACGAAGTTGGGTATCAAGGATTATGAGAAGAATTTGATACTCAAGTATTGTGATTTGCATAAATACATCCACGAAGAAATGGAGTTCCTGGACATCTCCTTGCTTGGCATAGTGTATCGAGATACTGTGAGGATCAAGCATAAATTTAAATAGAAGAAGTGAGACTTTGGATCTATGAATATGAAGCAGGGAAAAGACAACTCCAAACTATAGAACAAAGGACAAAGCCAAGGTGGAGCAACCCAGGACAACCCGTCGATGACACAAGCAAAGAATAACACCCTGAAGACGAAGAAGGACACCTGAAAGTGGTGTGAGTTCCATAAGATCCCCACCCACAACACAAATGAGTGTCACACCAAGCAATCACTAATGTTTGTGCTAAAAGCCTCAGAGAAAGATGCATGATCTTAATAGGAGCCAAAACTCAAAAAGGGGAATGACAAGGAGAAGTATATTATTGATGCAGAACCTAGTGCCACTGTCACCACCACCAAGGTCCAAAATATTGGGCTTGTATATCCAGAGGAGAGGGAGCGTCTCTTCCACTCACAGATGTGGGTGAAGGGTTCTCCACTATATTTCGTTGATGACAATGGGAGCCAAAAGAGCCTCATCTCAGTAGAAGTCATTAAGGGGTTGGGATTTCCAACCACACCACACCCACAACCATACACCATTGGGTGGCTCCACTAAGGATGAGATCTTTGTGTCATCTAGCAGTGCCACCTTCCCTACACCATAAATCCCTTCATGGATGAGGTACTGTGTTATGTTTCTCCTCTTCTGTGATTTTTTATTAGGCCAACCATACTTGTTGAAGCATCATGTTGTATATGAGTCCATACCTCACACTGTTTTATTATTTTGTGCAGAAAAGTATACATGATACCGGAGGTATCCCTGCCTACTGCCGTTTCTGTGATCTCTGCTAAGAAATGCAATAAAATCATCGTCGAAACTAGGAAATTTGTTTTCTTCCTTATTCACTCTCAAAGTAAGGGGAAGATCGTGGCCACATTCATGGCCCCCAGAAATGGTTCCTCCGTGCAACAGAAGCAAGTTGATATGGTCATGGAGGAGTACAAGGACATCTTCTCCTCACCCACAGGGGTACCCTTGCACTGTTAGGTCAAACATTCGATCGATCTAACTCTCGGAGCACCTCTACCCAATGGGTCAGTACACCACTACTCTATTATGGGAAACAAGGAAATCAAGTGGAAGATCTGAGATTTGCTACAGAAAGGGCACATCCGACCAATTTCCCCACATTGTGGAAGCCCAATTATACTTGTACAAAAGAAGGATGGGACCTGAAGAATCTGCATTGATTATCAGGAACTAAATAAGATCACCGTTAGAAAAAAATACTCAATATCACAAATTGATGACCTTCTGGACCAGCTCAAGAGGGCCAAGTACTTCAGGAAGATTGATTTGAAGTCTGGTTATCACTAAGTTCCAATATAACCCACATATGTATATAATACTACCTTCAATTCCAAGGAGGCCTCTTTGAGTGGTTGGCCATTCCCTTCAGGTTGAAAACTTCTCTTGCAAATTTTATGAGGCTGATGGATGACATCTTGCGGCCTTTCACCAACTCGTTCATGGTTGTCTATCTGGACGACATCTTGATCTTCAACAAGAGTTGGGAAGAGAATTTGCAACATATTCGACAAGTCCTTCGAACCTTGCGGCAACACAAACTATGTGTTAACTTGGAGAAATGCTCCTTTGGCATGAACTAGGTCCAATATTTGAGATACATAATTGATGAGAAATGCGTGCATGTAGATTCGGCTTAATATCCAAGTCATTTAGGATTGGCCATCCCTAATAACTCTCGCAGAGCTTTGCAACTTTTTGGGCCTTTCCTATTTCTATCAAAGGTTTGTGTTGGGATTCTCTCATATCACATGGCCTTTGAATCAAGTTACCAAGGGCAGAGCGAAAGAAAAGCTTTTTTTTTTGTTTAAGGCACAACAAAAGGAATTTGTTGAGCTGAAACATTGCCTTTGATCTACCGTACTCACATTACCATACCTGCAACATCCATTTGAAATTGATACAAATTCCTCCGACAATGCTATTGGTGCATTTTACACCTAACAAGGGCATTCAATAATCGATCATAGTGAGACACTCTTTGATACTATTTGGAAATACCCTACCTATGTTAAAGAGATGTACTTCATCACGTAGGTTTGTTGACATTGAAAATATTACATTTTGGGGAAGGAGATGATCATCCACATAGATCACCAACATCTTCAGTTTGTGCAGACACAAGGGAAGTTACAGAATGATCGCCATAAAAAATGGTCCACATACCTACAACAATTCCATCTGAACATTAAATACAAGAAGGGTAGCACTAATAACATCGCGAATTTCCTTAGTCAGCCCTTGGTTATGGCATTGACCATTATTCTCAACTCTTGTGGGCACGAGAATTCTGGATAACCGCAACTATATAGAAATGATCCAAAATTTGCCACCACATACTAGATGCTGATGGATGGTTAGCAAGTGCTATATTTCCACCTCTAGGATGCATTGCTATGCTATTTAGGGCACCTTTGTGTTCCTTCCTATGAGCATGCCAAGCTGATTTGGGAGGTGCACTACAATCGGTTTGCAAGACACTTTGGTTTGGATAAAACCATGGTAGTACTACAAAAGTATTTTGATTGGCCAAAACTCCAACGTGATGTTGGAAAATATATCAGATCTTGCATTACCTATGCCATTTCCAAGCCAACCATTAAGAAGCAAGGCTTGTATGCTTCTCTGCCTACTCCTAGCTAGCCTTCATAATCCATCTCCATGGACTATATGTCTGGAATTCCTTCTACCAAGCATGGTAATGACTATGTATTTGTGCTCATTGATATATTTTCTAAGATAGCTATATTGTCTGCTTGCAAGAAGAGTATCACAACAAAATCATTTCCAAACGATTCTTAAAATGAGTGTGGGTACATTTTGGGATTCCACATACTGTTATGAAACCAACTCAAGAAAAGATAGAAAAGATAGATCAACGCCTTAGAATTCAGCCTCTTCGAGGGGGCAACCTCCTTTACATTACATAAATGAACAATTCTTCGATGATTCAAATGACAAAACCTCCTTTCTATATATAGGAGTCTAAGGAGTCACAATATAACCCAACCGACCTAACAATAATAATATAAAGCCACAAAAATAACAATAGAGGGATTCTATGGGGCACAGTAATAACAATATGGGGATAATAGGGGCACAACAATATTAATAAGGGGTACAACTACAATAGTAATGGGGTAATCACTAGTATTATAGGGACCCAACATGCCCCTCTCCTTCAAAAAAGTGTTTTCCTCAACGCTTGAGTAGTTTTGGATACTTCTGTATAAAATTCTCATCCTCCCATGTGGAATCTTCAGCGGATAAGTTCTTCCACTTGATAAGATACTCTGAAATTGATCGATTTCGTAGCTGTCGAGTTCTTGTTTCTGTGACTGCTTCCGGTTCCAATATAATTTTTCCTTCCTCGTCAAGTTCTGGCAATATTGTTTGAACTGGGAGCTTGTCGCCTATAACCTTCTTTAAACATGAAACATGGAAAACTGGGTGCAATCGAGAAGCTGCAGGAAGCTCCAATTTGTATGCCATAGTACCAATCTTTTGCAACACCTTGTACGGACCATAATACTTTGGTGATAATTTATTATCCTTCTTAGCTTGCTTGAGGGACATTTGCTTATATGGTTGTAGCCGTAGGAATACCCAATCACCTACATCAAAACTTCTTTCACTGCGATGTTGATCTGCCTGTTGTTTCATTCTATTCTGTGCCAACACGAGGTTATCCTTTAAGAGTTGGAGGACTTGTTGTTGATGTTCGATGTGATGTTCCACTGCTTGAACCTTAGAATTTTCTCTTAAATATGATGTGATGGATGGTGGTTGATACCCATAAAGTGCCATAAATGGGGTCATTTTTGTTGTTGTATGGAAGGAAGTGTTATACCACCATTCAGCCAGAGGCAACCATTTGACCCATTGTGTCTGTTTATCAGATACAAAGCAACGAAGATATCCTTCCAAACATTTGTTTACTATCTCAGTTTGCCCATCAGATTGAGGATGATAAGATGAGCTATGAGCTAACTGAGTACCAAGACAAGAAAATAATTTTGTCCAAAAATTTCCAGTGAAAATGGGATCTCTGTCACTTACAATAATCTTTGGGTTTCCATGTAGCTTTTGAATTGTTTCCATAAATGCAGTAGAAACTGTACTGGCTTTAAATGGATGTGATAATGCACAAAAGTGTGCATACTTGGTAAGTCTGTCAACTACCACCATGATGACACTCTTTCCCTCAGACTTGGGTAAACCTGTGATAAAATCCATTGAAACCTCCTCCCAACGTTGGCTTGGAATGGATAAAGGTTGTAATAGACCCGGTGTCTTAATTGTTTCAACTTTATTTTGTTGGCAAACCAAACATTCCGCCACAAACTTTTGAATATCTGATTTAAGGCCATCCCAAAAAAATTCCTTCTTAACCCTGTGGTAAGTTTTTAAAAATCCTGAGTGCCCTCCTAAGGGAGAAGTGTGCAATTCCATAAGAATCTTTTGTTTTAGCTGGGAATTCTTACAGAGGTATAAGCGATCTTTGTACCATAACGAATCATTTTTCCAGCTAAATGTATCAGACGTACTGGAATCTTGTTGTAACTTTCGAATAAGTGCCCACACTTCTTCGTCATTCTTCCATTCCTCCCTTGCTTCGTTTATCCAATCTGGTTGGATAATAGAAATGGCACACAACAATGCTTCCACATCCTCATCCTTTCTTGAGAGTGCATCTGCCACCACATTTTGCTTCCCTTTTTTGTAGATGATTTCAAAGTCATAACCCAACATCTTTGTGACCCACTTTTGTTGCTCTTCAGAGGATAATCTTTGTTCTAAAAAGTATTTAAGGCTATCATGATCCGTTTTTACCTTGAAGTGTCTTCCCATTAGGTAGGGTCGCCATTTCTTAAGTGCATGGAGTATTGCCAACATTTCCTTCTCATAAATAGCTTTGTTAAAAACTTTCCCTTGATTGGACGACTTTCAAAAGCAATGGGTCTTTCATCTTGCATTAAAACAACACCAATTCCATTTCCTGAAGCATCACATTCCACAATAAAGGTTTTTGTGAAGTCCGGTGTAGCTAAGACCGGTGCTTGGCACATTGCCTCTTTAAGATGTTCGAAGGCCTTTGTTGCTTCTGGAGTCCATGAAAATGCATCTTTCTTCAATAATGTTGTTAGAGGTGCTGCTATTCTCCCATAATTCTTAACAAACTTGCGATAATACCCTGTCAACCCGAGAAATCCTCGCAGATGCTTTATGGATGTGGGGATTTTCCATTCCTTAATGGCTTTAATTTTGCTAGGGTCTACCTTAACTCCTTCATGAGATACAATATGACCCAGATATTCCACCTCTTGTACTCCAAAGAAACATTTGGATCTTTTTGCATATAATTGTTTCTCCTCCAATAGTTGTAGCACCCTGTCAACATGTTCAACATGATCCTTCCAAGACTTGCTGTAGATTAGTATATCATCAAAAAATACTAACACAAATTTTCTAAGGAATGGTTTGAAAATTGAATTCATCAAACCTTGAAATGTTGAAGGTGCATTGGTAAGGCCAAAAGGCATGACCAAAAATTCATAATGACCCTCATGAGTTCTAAATGTTGTTTTCGGAATGTCTTCAATCTTCATTCTGATTTGATGATATCCTGAACGAAGATCCAACTTGGTGAAGTAAATTGATCCATGCAATTCATCCAGTAATTCATCAATGACAGGAATGGGAACTTATCTTTAATAGTGAGCTTGTTGAGCTCCCTATAATCCGGACACATGCGCCATGATCCATCCTTCTTGTGCACCAATACTACTGGAGCAGAGAAAGAACTTTGACTTGGTTGAATTATACCAGCCTCTAGCATTTCTGCAACCATACGTTCAATTTCACTCTTTTGGCATAGGGATATCTGTACGGCCTGATGTTTGGAGGAACACTTCCTGGAATCAGATGAATAGCATGATCATGATCACGATAGGTGGGAGACCTTTGGGAGTCTCAAATACCTTGGAATGATTGTCCAAGACTTTTTGGAGATCTGGAGAAATAGATGATTCCAATGTGGAAACATCTAGCGAACATAATTGTGCAATTACACCTCTTTGTTCCTTTTTTAGAAGCTTTGTCATACCATTAGAGCTGATTATCTTTCCTGGTTTCCCTGCAATACCCCTTAATTCAACTTCCTTTCCTTCCACAGAAAATTTCATGAAAAGTTCTTGAAAATTAAAAGCTATTGTACCCAAGGATTGTAGCCATTGGACTCCTAGTACAACATCAGCACCTCCCATTGGAATGGAAAGCATTGGGCTAGTCAATACATATTCTCCCATGGATAGCTTGATATTATGGCACTTTCCAGAGAAATTTATTGTTCCTCCATTTGCAACCATCACTTGACACTCTGGTGCTGGATATAGGAAGCAATTCAATTCTTTTGCTACCTTACAATGAATAAAATTGTGGGTACTTCCTGAATCAATCAACACTATTACCTTTTTCTTCTTGATTTGTCCTTCTATCTTGATGGTTTGAGGAGTGGTAATTCCCGCCAATGCATTACAAGATATGGTCGAATTCATTTCTTCTTCATCTAGGCTTTGTTCCTGGAGTATATCCTCTTCTTTTGACCTTTCTTGCTCCTTTTCTTCTTCCTCTTCACAATCTATGTAGAATAATTTCTTCTCAGCACACTTATGACCTTTAGTGTATTTGCTATCACAACTGTAACAAAGCCCTTTTGCTCTTTTTTCTTCCAATTGTTGTGGTGTCAACCTTATAGGTTGTGGAAGACTAGGGGCAACAACACTTCCGTCTTTATAGTTGTGAGTGGTATGCTTCCTGGTTGCCATAATTTTGCTTTCCATTTTTCTTGCTAACCTGAATGCCTTCTCTAATGAATCAGGTTCCCAAAGGCGAACATCATGTTGGATATTATCCTTTAAAGACCCTATGAACACATCAATCCTATGCTCCTCTGGAATATCTTTTACCCTTATGTTCAATTTTTGGAACTCCTCAATGTGCTCCATTATTGAACCCTTTTGTTTGAGACTTATCAATTGGCTAAAAAAGTGTTGCTTTTTGTATCCTCATAATGTGCTATCAATTCTTCCGTAAAAATTGCCCAAGTGATAAATTGTTTACGAGAGCAAAGCCATTGATACCATACAAACTGATTTTGTTCCAAATATAAAGTTGCAATACGTACCTTTTGTGTGTTTTGCACATTATTGAGATCGAAAAATTGCTCCATCTGTAATATCCATGTTGCGGGATCCTTGCCATCAAACTTCCTCATATCGATTTTTGGAATATGGTGGGTCTTTGATCCAACATTAGAGTCTATGGAATCATGATTAACATTTCTTTTGTTCTCATCATGAGTTTCTTTTACTACCCTTTCACCATTAGTGACCCTTTCTTGTAGCAACTTATTCATATTTATCTTCAATTCTTCCATGTCTGTCTTCAAATCTATCTTCAAATCATCCATATTAGCTTCCACGTCATTCATCTTAGCTTCTACACCTTTCTTTAAACAATCCGTCTTAGCTTCTACGCCTTTCTTTAAACCATCCATCTTAGATTATGTTCCTTTTTGTGCAAGGGACAGTTGTTGCACTTGGTCTTGTAATTTTGATATATCATGTTGCATTTCTTCCTCTTCTTCATGAGTCATGCTAGAGCTTTCAGGTTCCTTACTAGGTGTTTGCATTTTCTTTCCTCGGGGCATCAGTTACCGATAATAATGCTCTACTATGCCCTTTGAATTCCTTCAAAATAATTTTTCAAACCAAGCTTAAGCAAAAATTAAAGAAAATCTACACACCTTTTTTCACTTTGTAGGAGCTCGATATTGCCTCTGATGTATCTCTGTACTTTCCAAACATCTAGATCTGAATTTGTGACCTGAAGTAGCCCTCTGTGTCCTCTTTCCAATGCCACAAGTCTGAACCAAATTGGATTCTCCAAGGAGGAGTTCTACGAAATCTCCCACAGTGACTTGATTATAGACTAGTTCAGTAGAGCGAAATTGTACGACGTGCGACGAGTCACAGTTTCGACCTTTGGATCTGAAAAATGCATACAAGAAACTACAGTTTGTCCTCTTTCTGTACCTTCTTACGAAATTTCAATCCGATCCCCAGAGAGAAAGTTATGACGCTTTTCCCCAGGTCACCTGTTTGGAATGTAATTCAGGAGTTTGCAAAAAGACCAACTTCCTCAGATCATATCTCCGCAAATATAGCGCGAACAGCTCTGAAATTCGGACCCAAGGTTCAGCGCAATTTCTTCTCAAATGGGTTTTTTTTTTAACTTCTGAAACATCTAGAAAAAAAGTTATAGTGAAAATGCCACGATGACCTATTTGGAGCAGCGAAACCCTAGAATCCAAAGCTCTGATACCAAATGTTATGAAACCAGCTCAAGAAAAGATAGAAAAGATAGATCAACGCCTTAGAATTCAGCCTCTTCGAGAGGGAAACCTCCTTTACATTACATAAATGAAAAATTCTTCGATGATTCAAATGAAAAAACCTCCATTCTATATATAGGAGTCTAAGGAGTCACAATATAACCCAACCGACCTAACAATAATAATATAAAGCCAAAAAAATAACAATAGAGGGATTCTATGGGGCACAATAATAACAATATGGGGATAATAGGGGCACAACAATATTAATAAGGGGTACTAATACAATAGTAATGGGGTAATCACTAGTATTATAGGGACCCAACACATACCATTATATTAGATTGAGATGACAGGTTCCTGAGTGGATTTTGCTTAAGCCTTTGGTGGTTGTTGGACACTAAGCTCACCAATTTGATTACATTCCATCCTCAGATTGATGACTAGACAAAGGTTGTTAACAAGATGATAGTGCACATACTATGCATGTACAACTCCAAGCATCCACTAGCATGGGATGAGAGTCTTCCTTATGTGAAATAAAACTATAACAAATCTATCCATAGCTTGACTAGCCACAACCCCTTTCAAGTGGGCCTAGAATTTCAACTAGTGTCCCTTTGATGTTGCAATGCCTCTTGTGACTACACAAACAAAATATGCACATATTCAATGCAAAGTTGATAAAGCCACCAAGTTTATCAAACACATGAAACACATCCACTAGCAGGTTCTTGAGTCCTGGATAAATCCAATGCTAATTACAAATCAAGTCATGATCAACATCAAGTGCCACATAAGTTTCAAGTGGGCGACAAAGTTTGGTTGCATTTGTGGAAGGAATGCATTACGAGAGCCCATTGGAAGCTTCAACCACTTTGATATGGGCCTTTCACCATCACCAAGGCTGTGGGTGACAATTATTTTGAGATAAGTATTCCCCCATTCCTTGGCCTACACCCAAAATTTAATTTGGATTGCCTTCGACCATACTTTCCACCATTGTTGGACACATCAGATGTTGTTGAGCAACTCACACCAAAAGAGCTCAACCTAGATTGCATTGAACATGCCACTATTGATTGGATGATGGACACGCATATTAAGAACACTCGCCAAGAGAGGATCCAACAAGGCAAGTGGCTCACCGGGGACCAAGTTCAACAAAATTTACCCCATTTCATGGAGGCACTCAACGCAATGGAGACCATTGCTTCCTAAGGGGGAGGATTGACCCAGATGGATATTGGTGGCCACCCACATATTTCACTTGGATCCCCAACATTGTTTGCTTTCAATTTCCTGATTTCCAACACTGTTTCCTTTTTTGGCAGTTTTTTATTTTTTGGGAATTTTTTGAGTCATGAACTTTCGGAGCTGTTTTGGGGCCCTAAACAACGTTTTTTTGAGAAACGATAAAAATAAAATGATAATAGACTTGTTGTTTGTAGTTAAAGTTGTTGTCCACATATAGATATTTCTAATGAGGTACTGTGTGTGCCAAACAGAGATGGTATGCCAAAGTTATAACCCTAGGAAGTTGACGTTCCAACTAACCTTAGCAGGGTCCACAAGATTTTGGCACTTCATCTCCAAGGGTTAGGTTTTTGGATGTTTAGGGTTTTTCATTGTTTATTGATGATAAAAAGGCCTTCGAGTATCATTGTAACATAGTTAAGAAGACATGTAGCTGTAGTTTGCTTCTTTTCTGTGCGTTTTTTTTTTTCAGTAGTTGTATTTATTAATTGAAGCTCTATTTTGTTGTATCTCTATGTTTTTGTTTAAATCTGTATTTTATTTCGTTCCTTCATAATTCTAGATCATGGGACCCATAAGTGAATGCATAAACACTGAAAAATAAAGGATAGGTGAGTGCATTTGAAGATCATTCGAGCAAGAAGAGATCTGAGGTGCACAAGAGAAGCTAGGGAATACTCTTGGGTTTTTAAAGGTGGAGAAAAAATGTGATTTGTAGAGTGAACAAGCCATCTTTTCATTTTTGCTATAAATTTTCTTTTGGGATGTTTCAGACTGTCAAATTTTGAGGAGATAGAAATGATTTCTTCATGTACATATGGTAAAAACTTCAGGCATTGGTTTGCTACAATGTTGGAGACATGTCCTATGGAAATTAGGGTTTTTTTATTGATCTTGAAATTCGCTTCAAATAAGTCATCTTGGGATTTTCGTTATAAGCTAAGTTTTGGGATGTTCCAAACTATGAAATTTTGAGGAAAAAGAGACAAAATCGCTATGATTATTTGCAACTAATGAGGATTGGTGTCTCCAGTAGGTAGATGCCTACAAATATTTTCATCGATGAAGATTGATGTCTCCAGTAAGCTAGTGCCTATGGATATTTACAGTAGTGAGGATTGGTGTCTCCAATAGGTTGGTTCCTACAAATAATTATAAAAAGAAGTTTTGTGGTTTCCCTGAAAAGGGTTTCCACATAAATATTGTGTTCCATGTGCTTCAACTGAAATATATCACATGTAAATGTTTTCTTATGGTTCATGAATGTTTAAATAAGAAAAAAATTGTCTTATAGCAATTCATCCCACCTCTCCTATAAATTTGTGCTCAACAATTGGAATCATAGTAGGCTCCTTTGAAAACAATCTAACCATTAGAAGATAGATTTGGGAGCACATATGGCCAGTCAAGAAGGTTTCTCCACAAGTAGAGACCCATTATTTGATGGAACAAACTATGCATTTTTGGGTACAAGGATGCAAACTTATTTAATGGTTCTTGGGTTTTATATTTGGAAATTAATCATCACTGGTTATATAAATCCAAAAAATCCTCCAACAAATACATCCAGTAAGAATGATAGCGATCATAATGCAAAAGCCATGGATGCTATCTTGTGTCATCTATCATATTCAAAATTTATCAAGGCAATGCATTATGAATCAACAAAATAAATTTGTGACAAATTCAAATTATCTATGAAGGTGATTTCAAAGTGAATAAGCAAAGCTCCAAACTCATGGAAGACAGTTCAAGAGCTTAAAAATAAAATATGAAGAAAATGTTATAGCCTGTTTCCCCATCAAAGGACTTGTGAGAAAGTTGAAGAACCAATGATTGCACAAAATTTACTAAGGTTGCTCCTCGTAAGATTTAATGTCAAGGTATCTACCATTGAAGAAATGAAGGATCTATAGAAATTGATGATGGATAAGTTGCATGGGATTCTCACCGCATATGAAATGAGGACATAAAAGAAAAACTAGCATAGAAGAAAGAAGCTTTAAAAGCATCAAAGGAGACAAAAGGACACAAATCTTGTGATTGTTCCAATCATGAATCAAATAAAAAAGAAACATTATTTGTGAGAAAGCTAAAAAGAGGATATGGAAAATACAAAGGTAAGCTACCCTTCAATTGTTTTAATTGTTATAGAGTAGGACAATTTCTGCTAAATGTCCATGTGCAAACCTTATAGACACAAAAGAAGAAAATATAATAAGAAGAAGAGTTTTTACTCTAGAGAGGATAGTAGTTTGTCTAAAGAAAGTGATGGATATGTTTATGATATTGACAAAGAATAATTCCTCTTCATAGCCATGGATACAAAATTTAGTAATAAAGAAAATGAAGACAATAAGAAAGAAAAATCAAATTAAGAAGAAGGCATTGATAAGGAAGTGAATATTGAAGCAGAACTTGTTAGTACCTTAGAAGAAATAGACGGGCTTAGAGGAAATATTAAAAAACATAAGAAGCAATTTCAAAAATATGAAAAGAAGAATCACGATCTTGATGAAAAAAAAAACAATTATAATCCTGAAGACCCAACTAGAAGAGGTAAAAAGGATAGAAGAAATGGTGAGAAGTTATTTTAAAGAAAAGGAAGAAAATCATGAGAAATAAGTTGAAATCATTTCCTTAAAAAAGGAACTAGAGAAAACAATTGATCAAATGAAAAGAAGCTTAAAGTTTGGAAAGAGTATTAAAATCTTAGACTATGATATCAATTGCTAAAAGTCACCATTCATCAAGACAAGTCTTGCCTATGATAAAAATAAAATACTGCCAAGGGAGATATAAGCATTAAGGTCAAAAAGCAATTAGAAAAGGAAAATTAAGAAAAGCCTAAAAGTTATGCTAATATTATCAAAGATTCATCAATAATAAAAGCAACAATAGGTAAGGAAGTGAGGACCAACATAAACCTGATTCTTCTCACAAGAACAACAAGAATGACTTTAGAAGAGTTCCACCAAGAAGGCCATTCATAAGCCGATACCAAAATCTATTCCTTGGCTATCATTTTTCTTGCAATAATTTTGGTCATAAAGCAATAGATTTAGAAGCGGTCATGTTGGAGATAAAAATATAGGATCTTATAAGACGTCAAAGAATGATTATGTGAGCAAGAAAACTAGAAGTTCTCATGGGTTTGATGATAGAAACTCAATTAATTTGCTCCCTTGATTACAATACCAAATTTTGGAAGTGTAATAACTATGAACACATAGCATGTGATTGTAGAAGTAGCATTATAAAGTCTCCTAAACAAAACAAGGAAGAATATGTTCTTACCAGGCATAAATAAGAATACACAAAGGTGTGGAAAAGGAAGAAAGAAGAACATAAGAAGGAAGAATGTTGACTTGCACTGTATGCTCAAAAAAAGGGAAGAAAATGGTACATTGATAGTAGATGTTCAAAACACATGGTAGGGGATTAGAAAAAAATTCTCGCCCTAAAGGAAGAAAAAGGAGGAAATTACCTTTGGGGAGAACGCTTCTAGAAGGATAATTGGAAAGGTAAGGATAGCTTAATTATGGAAAGACCAAAACACAAAGTTTCTTGCATGTTTAAGGGTTAAAACACAATCTTTTAAGTGTTATTCAAGTGTGTGATCAAGGCCACAACCTCACATTTCATTCCAAAGGATATAAGATAAGTAAAGTAGGTTCAAGAATATTAATGGCAAAGGAAAACGTAACCTTGAGAAATGTATATGTCCTCCATGAAGTCAAAGGAGAAGAATGTTATATGGGACAAGTAGAAAAAAGTGGTTATGGCATGGAAGAATGGGTCATATAAACTTTGACAATCTAGTAAAACTCGACAAGACACAAGAAGTAAGAGATATGCCAACCTATAGACACTATTTTCAAGCCATGTCAACACGGGAAATGGGCGAGAGTTTGTTTCAAAACAAATGGGTACTTAACAACAAATCCACTGGAACTTATACACACAAACCCCTGCAAGCCAACAAGAACGCAACTTTAAAAGGTAAGTCTTATTTTATGATGATTATTAAAGATTACATAATAATGACATGGGTTACATTTCTTAAAGAAAAATCTGAAATCTTTGAGAATCTTGAGGCTTTCAAAGCCCTTGTTGAAACTGAGACTGATCTAAAAATCAAGTGCATAATATTAGATAGAGGAGGTGAGTTTACCTCTAATGAATTTGACGAATTCAATGAGAATCATGAATTAAAAGAGAGTTCTTGGCAACAAGGACTCCACAACAAAATGGAGTTGTAGAAAGGAAGAATATAACTATATAGGAAATGGCTAGAACAATGTTGAATGAAGCCAAACTACTAGACATCTTTTGGGGAGAAACCATCAACACAATAATCTACATTTTGAATAGAGCACAAGTTAGAATCTTGAGGCTTTCAAAGCCCTTGTTGAAACTGAGACTGATCTAAAAATCAAGTGCATAATATTAGATAGAGGAGGTGAGTTTACCTCTAATGAATTTGACGAATTCAATGAGAATCATGAATTAAAAGAGAGTTCTTGGCAACAAGGACTCCACAACAAAATGGAGTTGTAGAAAGGAAGAATATAACTATAGAGGAAACGTCTAGAACAATGTTGAATGAAGCCAAACTACGAGACATCTTTTGGGGAGAAACCATCAACACAATAATCTACATTTTGAATAGAGCACAAGTTAGATTGAACAACAACAATAAACCTTATGAATTATGGAAAGGTAGACCAACTATAGTCAAATACTTCAAAGTATTTGGGAGCAAGTGCTATATAAAGATAAATGAAGATAATTTAAGCAAGTTTGATTCCAAAACAAATGAAGGTATTTTTCTTGGCTATGCATATGGAAGTAAGACCTACAAATGTTATAACAAAAGACTACGCAAAGTGGTCGAAATTATTGATGTAGGAGTGGATGAAACAATTAGTCAAAAAGAAAAGTCATAAAAAAATGAAAATCCAAAGGAGAGAATCTACAGAGAATGAGAAAAGGATGAAGAAGAGGAAGAAGAAAATAAAGAACAAGAAGAAATATAATGCCAATATCCAAATATACCATCCAGATTTATCCAAAAGTATCATCAGGAAAATCAAATTTTTGATGATATAGATACAAGAGTTCAAACTAAAGGATGATTAATATATACACCAAAACAAGCAAACTTTTATTTGCTATAAAAAAAAGAGCACGAACTTTACACAAACTAGTGAAAATAAACATTAGGTTACCGCTATGGAAGAAAAACTAAATCATATTAAGAAGAATGAGACATGGGAACTAATGAGCGCTGGTGTTGCATCAAGGATGTTGCAACTTCCAGGGCTATCAACTTAAATTATCAACCCAAGGTTCGTACAAACTTAGAGGTGACAGTGCTATATGCACAACATGTTAAGTTCTACGCATGTCACCCTTAGTCATTAGATCAGATCAAGGTATTCAAAGATAACTCCTTTAGCTAACGACAAAGAGAATTCCTTATGAAAACATATCATGATTGCAAGGAAATGAACATGATTGTAACTACAGAAATGAAAATGCCATTCATTAAATGTAAAGGATAATTGTAATTGCATGAAAGGAATAGACTAGTCTAGTTGCATAAGTAAACCATGCCACCCTACTTGCACACTAATCAAATCAATAATCTGCTTGCAAGAATCATTTATCTAATTGCAATGTGCTTGAAAAGGAGGAATTCAATCTTCAACACAACTATGGAATTCAAAAATACTAAGACTAATTCTACTTGCTGTCTTGTGGTTGTAGTGGGGAAAAGATGGGGCTGGAGTGGTCTTGAAATCTTCCTTAATCATGAAATTAAAGCTTGGGGAGCATTATTCAACTTCAAAATGTAAGACTCAAGGTTAAGATAAAATATGGTGGGATTTAAACAATGCAACAAGACTGTTATAGGAAGTGCTACTGTAATGCCCCTGATAATAATAAAAAATAAATAAAATAATATAATAAGAAAATAAATAATAAATAATAAAGAAAAGATAATAATAGTAAACAAATAGTAAATAATAATAAAAAAGATAATAATAGTAAATAAATAATGAAGAAAATGTAATAATAATAAATAAATAAAATAATAAATAATAAACCAGAGTTCTAAATAACTATATATAAAAGTAAACTATAAAATAGTAAGAATAAGTAAAATTAACAAAAATTAAAAATGAATAAAATAAGAAAAAGTTAAATTAAGAGAAATATTAAATTAAGTAAAACTTAAACTAAAGAAATAAAAGTTGCATATTGACACATCGAATGTGTCCATGCATACCCCTTCCCTTTTTTTGGTCTATTAAATGGACGATGAGGAGGATGAGATTCATCCATTCCTTCATGAGAGAAAAGTGTTGTGAGGAAAAGGATTCCCTAGCAGTGGTATGTTGATTGAGGGCTCGGGGGTGGTCATTCGTAGAAATATTATGTGTAGCTGAGCGTACAGTTGGGTGGAGAGTTGTCCCCAAAATATTTGTTGTAATAAGCAAAATTCAAATTGAGGGCTCGGGGGTGGCCAACGGTAGAAATATTATGTGCAGCTAAGGTTACGGTTGGGTGGAGAGTTGTCCCCAAAATATTTGTTGTAGTAAGCGGGATTCAAATTGAGGGCTCGAGGGTGGCCAACAGTGGAAATATTATGTGCAGCTGAGAAATATTATGTGCAGCTGAGCTTACGGTTGGCTGGAGAGTTGTCCCCCAAAATATTTGTTGTAGTATGCTGGATTCAAATAACGTTCAACTCTGGAATCACAAGTAAGGAATGTCATGGCTGCAAGTAAGTTGTCTCTAATCATTTGCTCATATTTTTTGAAATTCTATGTTAATTAGTTGAATAGTCGTGTATTGATTAGCACAATTAATCTAATTAGTTGTATATTTAAAGTTGGATTGTTACATATAGTATGAGAGTTGATTCATACCAAAAATTTGAAAAGAAATATATACTACTACTATTAAAATCGATTTGTTAAAACCATTTTTATAAAAAATTCTCAATTTTCAATATATATATATATCCTCTTTATATATTTGCATAATGTTAAATTCAATTTTTAATATATATCTATATATTTGCATAATGTTAAATTATTGTTCACAAAAAAGTCTGTTTACCTATATTTAATCACTCATTTAATTCGGTGAGCTAGTTTTATAATATTTCAATAAGATTTAATTATTTATGTTCCAAGTTGTTACAACTTCTGGGGCTGATTTTAGAGCTAACACACGAGTAGACTAGAGAACTAGCTTTGTGAGCTTAGGTAGGTGAAAATTAAATTGTTTTTTTAATAATTATATATGGAATATCAGGCTCGTTAATAATAATTTTAGAGCCAACACACGAGTAGACTGGAGAACTAGCTTTGTGAGATTAGGTAGGTGAAAATTAAATTGTTTTTTTAATTATTATAAATAATTATATATGGAATATCAGGCTCGTTAATAATAATTTACTGAGAAGTTGCATGGCTTTGTGAGGTTAGGTAGGTGAAAATTAAATTGTTTTTTTATTATTAGACATAATTATATATGGAATATCATGCTCGTTAATAATAATTTACTGAGAAGTTGCATGTCAACAATGATAATGATGATAAATTTTACTCACTATAATAAGATATTTTTTCTTAATAAATCAATATTGACTTTTATGCTTAAATATGTTGTTTGTTACTTTTGGTGCAAACTATAAAAATACATATAAATAAATATAAAGTAGCGTAAATATAAAGTAGCGCCCAAATAAATTCACTTAGAAGTTGCATGTCAACAATGATAATGATAATAGACTTTACTAGCTATAATAAGATAAGTTTTCTTAATAAATCAGTGTTGACTTTTATGCTTAAATATATTGTTTATTACTTTTGGTGCAAACTATAAAAATACATATAATAAATATATTGAAACCGGAGCAACCTACTCTTGTATGAGTTAAAAACAATAATAATATATAAATAATTAAATTAGTTGTCTTACTCTGAAGTAAAAAGTATTTTAAATTTTATTATTATTATTTATCTAAATTAAAAGTTATCTTAAGTTAGACATATATAACTAGTCTTATTTTAAATTTTATGATTTATTTTTAAATTAAAAATTATTTTGGAAATGGCTAAAATAAAAGCTAATTATAAATAATTAAAATTTATATTCTAAATTTTAAATTTACTATAGATAACTAAAGTTATATTTCAAATTGGAAAGTAAAACCCAAAACTTAAAGAAAAGTTCTAGTTAATTTGTTATGACATATATATATATTTTACAGGAACGGTTATGGAGCTTTATATTAATCTTGGGCAGAATGCCAAAATCTGATTACATTATGTGCTTCTTTGTCTTGATGCATTTCCTCGCTAAGAATATAGCTGAGACTTTCAAGATTCTTCCTTGGATAGACCCCTGCTGAGTTATTTTCAGAGATTTTCCCCCACTTGAAAATACAAACGAATTGTTTTAGTAATAGGCAGTAGAACATGGCAGCGGTCTAATTATGGAATGGGTTCCCATGATTCTTCTTCCTCTTTCAGCTTAGTCCCGGCAGAGAGTAGGGCAGCTTTATTGGCTTCGATGTCCGCCTTTTTATTGTGGATTCTCAACACATGGTAGTACTTCAATTCCTGAAAGTTGCTTTCCAAGCCTTTGATCCTGGTGATCAGCCTTGCTAGATTGAGGCCCGGAACTGGATTGCTGGAAACCATTGCATTTACAATGACTTGAGAGTCACCTATGACAATTGCTTCATTAATGTCCAGTTCTTTAAGGGTCTTGAGTCCTTGGTAGAGGGCTAAGGCCTCAGCTTGGATGCTGGTAGTGTAACCAAGACCCCAAGCGTAGGAATGAATTTTTCCCCGGTTTGATTTAGAACAACACCTCCTGCACCAGCTTTGCCCAGATTTCCTTTGCTTCTCCGTCAAAGAAAAGTGAGTGCCTTGCTTGCGATTTAAGCCACTCTTGGAAGTCATTCTCGGGCTTTCTTATTTGCCATTCTTTGATAGTGGGGGCTTTTTTGACTGCTGGATGAAATTGAAGTTCTAGCGTTGATCCCCATGCTATGTCCTGTTGTTTGAGATTGGAGTCGTCTTTTAGATCAATCAAGCACTCCTTTATGTGGCTTTTAATTTTGGTTTCTAGGACTTTGTGGCTCTGTTTTGTGTTTCTGAAAATTCTTTTATTACGCTCTATCCATAACTGCCAACGAATAATTTTTGGGAGGACAGCCCATGAAGCTTTGATGATCAGATTTTTAGGAGGAGGTCCTGGAAATCTGTTTGCCCATTCAGAGAAAAGTTCAGATGTGGAGCGAGGAACAGTGAAATTGGGATCTAGATCGTGGGTAAAATAGGACCAAATCTGCCTGGAGAAGCTGCAATCTAGCATTAGATGCACTGATGTCTCAGCGTTGTCATTACACGGAGGACAGATGGAAGGGTCGTGGAAGCCTTTCTTCTACAAGTTATCATAAGTTAAAAAATTTCCGTGGCAGTAAACCCAGGCAAATAAATCGACCTTGGGCCAAGAGGGCAGTTGCCAGATGCCTTTCCAAGGAGCTGGATTCATAGGAACATGCGATCGCTCAATAAGTTTAGCATAACACTGTGCGACTATATATCTGCTGCCTTTTGGCCCCCATCCCATCTCATCTCTCTTCCGCGGATGCGTTGGTGCCAGACCATGGAGGGCGTCGAGGAGCGTGGTCCACTCCGAGATCAGGTTGTCCGACACACGTAAAAGCTTCCAGCCTGCCCATTTCGCATCATTCTAGCATGAAATATCCCACAAGGTTTGCATGCCTTCGTTGTCCATCCAACAGCGTAGCAAATTTATGGACGCTCTGGTTTTAATTGGCTCCTTGTTCATTATTTTGTCCGACCATATATTAATTTTTTTTCTGTTGCCTGGAATCCAGTAGGAGTGGGCGGAGATTAATGATGCTGCTCTGTCATATATTTTGAGGAATGTCGAATTTGGCCGGCGTATCACATTGTCTAAGCATCTGGCTCTTGGACCTCTGAAATATTTTTTCCAGAGCGCCTTTTGGGCCCAGCCAGGATTGGGGGCGATGATCCTCCAAACGATTTTTGCAGCCATTGCCACGTTCTGTTGACGAAGATTCTTGAAATTTAGGCCACCTTCCCACAGCGGCTTGGAGATGATATCCCAGCTGACAAGAGGGATCTTTTTTTCATTTTGTTTCCCTCCCTTCCAGAAGAACCTCCTTATGTATTCCTCCATTTTGCTTAGGATGGTTGTTGGAGCGAGGAGACCTGAGAATTGGAATAGAGGTAAGCTGTTGAGAACAGATTTTATTAAGACTGTTTTGCCTGCAGCATTCAGCCAGGAGTATCCCCAGGCTTGAATCTTTGCCTTGAACTTTTCTAACTGTGGGAGCCAATCTTTGCTAGATGATCTCTTATGAGATAATGGGAGGCCCAGGTATTTAAAGGAAGACCAGGAGGAGGAAGCTTCAAAGCCCAAACATCTGGAGATGGCAGATAGCAGCCTAGGCGAAGTATTCCAACTGTAAATATGGCATTTGCTCTTGTTAACAACACTACTTGAAGCTTCACTAAACTCATTCAGGATTTCTTTGAACTTTGAGGCAGAGGGAATAGAGGCGGGACCTAACAGCAGTGTGTCATCCGCAAACAAAGCATGGCTAATATTTTTGGTCCTTCTTGCAATGCGCAAACCATTAATTTCTTTTTCATGCAACCTTTTATCTAGCAAGAAGCTGAGGGCTAAGGCCTGAATGACAAAGAGCAGGGGGGATAGAGGGAACCCCTGCCTGAGTCCTCTCGAGGCTTTAAAGAAGTCTGTGGCTCTTCCATTGACAAGAGGAGCTATCCATGGCTCTGAGATGCATGCCCAGATCCAATTGATGAAGTTTGTTCCAAAACCAAATTTGCACATAACATTTACAAGAAAGCTATGATTGACTCGATCAAAAGCATTTGCTAAATCAAGTTTGATCACCATACCTCGCTCTTTTCGCTATATGCTCAAGTGTATTGCCTCCTGGACCAGTAGAAAGTTGTCCACAATCTGCCTTCCATGAATGAAGCCTCCTTGATTCTCTGGAATTATTTTGGGGAGGATAAACTTTAATATGTTTGCAATTACTTTGGTGATCAATTTGTACCCTGTATTACATAGAAAGATCAGCCGAAATCTACTGAAGTTATTGGCACCTTTTTCCTTGTGTATGAGTGCTAAAAATGCAGAATTAGTGCTGCCTCCGATTTTATGAATATTTTGGGATTTTTGAACCATTTTGAGAAGATCTTTTTCAATAAACGGCCAACAAGCTTGGAGGAATCTAGTAGAGAAACCATCCGGTCCAGGGGCCTTATCCGGGTCCATATCGAAGAGAGCCTTTTTCACCTCATCTTTAGTGACTTTGGCCTCCAGGAGTTCATTTCTTCGCTGAGAAATTACATAGGGTATATTTTCTAACAGCTCTGGGTAGTGGCTTGGGTCCTTGTCTTCACTATATAGTTTTTGGAAATGTGTAAACGTTGCTCCCTTTATGTGATCAAAATCCTTATGGATATCTCCCTCTTCTTTAATCTCTGAGATAGTGTTGAAGCATTTCCTTGCTTGGGCTTGTTTATGAAAATAAGCAGTGTTTCTATCCCCTGCTTTAAGCTAGAAGTTTCGAGATTTCATTCTCCAATACTCTTGTTCAGCTAAGCAGGCTTTGTGATAATGTTGTTGTAGTAGGCTTTTTTGTTCTAGAGAATCCTTTGTGGGCATTGCGTTTTCCATATCATTTTGATGGGCAACAAGAGATGATTTAGTGGTTTTCCTTATTGTGGCCGGATTGGATAGCGTTTTGGCCCATCTCTTTAGAGCTCCTTTCACCCTTCTGAGTTTTTCCT
The DNA here is from genome assembly GCA_031772625.1 of Pinus tabuliformis. Classification (NCBI taxonomy): domain Eukaryota; kingdom Viridiplantae; phylum Streptophyta; class Pinopsida; order Pinales; family Pinaceae; genus Pinus; species Pinus tabuliformis. The sequence goes on along the minus strand of CM062813.1, from coordinate 1,144,576,848 downwards.
CCCAAATATAGAACGACGATCCTTTAACTGGTTGGTTCCAACATTCCTTGACAGTTTGCATGAAGTCAGGCTCCTTTACCCAAAGAGGGCTAAATCTAAATGGGATGGGACCCAGATCATGGTGAGCTAAAAGATCTAGCTTTATGGGCTTATGATCAGAGATGCTGTTGGCAAGAATATGCATTCTGGGCTCTAATCCTAGCAGCAGATAGGAACTTTGAATGATAAATCTATCTAATCTAGCAGCAATGTGTCCAGGGCCCACTCTTTTGTTAGACCAAGAGTACTTACCTGAAGAGGGCTTGATGTCCAACAAATCCCAGTCTTGCACTATGTCCTCCACCCATTCTCTAGCCGAATCTCGAACTATGTTGCCTCCCTTTTTTTCTGATGGATGTAGGGTAAGGTTGAGATCGCCAGCAATTATTATGTTTTCCAGATCTGTCAAATCTGCTTGATGTCTTATAGAGTCCCAACAATCTTTTTTTTCCCTAATGTTGACTGGAGAGTAAACATTGAAAAGGCAGAACTTTTCCTTAGTATCCAGGTTCTGCATTTTCAGCATCAACCAATGGGTGTTCCTGGCCTCGAATAAAACTGTAAATTTATTGGCATTCCAAAGAGTACCTATCCCTCCTGAGGCACCCTGGGCGGAGATTGCTCTTGCTTCGCTTTTGCTCCAGAGTTTCTTGCTTGTTTGAAGGAAGAAAATGTCTTCCAGCTTTGTCTCCTGGACTAGAAGTAGATCTGGGGTTTCTGTCCTGATTAGACTTTTGATGGCTTCTTCTTTAGTTTTTCTCCCCATCCCTCTGCAGTTCCAGGAGATGACCTTCATTATTTATGCTTCTGGTGGGCTCCCTTGGAGCCTTGGGGTGGGTTTTTCAATATCTTCGGCTTTGATGCTAGCATTTTCTCCAAGGTTGGTTGACTGCCCTGAAGTTTTTCTTTGTAAGTCTCCTGCTCCCTTTTTTCCCTATTGGTTTTCTGGCCTCTTGTTGATCTTCTTACCGGGGTGTGGGACTCTCCTATTTCTCCTTCCTCTTCTGATTCTTCCATTTCCTGCTCTTCTTCTTCATCTTCTATAGTCATGCCTTTTGGATCTTCAACACTTGTTCCTTTGAGAGAGATTGAGATTGAGGGAGTACCTTTGCTTGTGGGTTGAGCTTCGGTCTCCTGTGTTGCTTCTGTCTTCTTTTGAGTTTCGCCCTCTTGTGTGCTCTCTGGCTGCGTGCTCAGGGGATCAAACTTGTTTTCAGAGATGGGTTTGGAGATGATCTGCTGAGTAGTGGTTTGCTGGATTCCTTTGCCATTGGAGCCTCCTTGCTTCTGGTTCTTGGGATAATTTTTGTTTCTCTTGACTTGATTCCATCCATCCTCTTTTCCCTGCTCAGTCTCTTTATTAGATGGGCATCCTCTGGCGAAGTGTCCGTAAACATGACATTTCCGACATTTGAAGGGCAGCTGCTCATAGTCCAGTTTCTGCATGTGCGTCTAGTTTCCGACCTTTATTATGATGGCCTTTGGTAGTCCCACCTCTAGATCTACTTCTACACATATCCTGGCACAGTCGTATTGATCCTTGTTATTCGCATGGTCTATGAATTTTCCCAGGGCATTTCCAATGTGTTTCGGTGAATCCCAGTTCCAGCAGTGCACTGGGATATTTGGGAGCCTGACCCACACCGGAACTGCTTTGGGCACATCTACTGTCGGATCGAAGTCCAGGGTCCATTTGTTCAGATAAAGACATTGAGGACCCATGAAGTAGGGGCCATTTTGGAAGATCAGGTCTTTATCTTCTTTTGAAGTGAACTCGAAGAGGAAATAACCTCTCCCCAAAAAGTAAGAGGTGACGCTTTCTTTGATCAGAGGAGCCCAATTTCTGTTAACCCAACTTTCTGTGGATTTTGGAGACGGCCAGAGCCCGGTGAACTAGCAGATGACAGCCCTTTCAGCCAGTGACAAAGCAACCTGGATCGGGGTTTCTGCAGGGAGGGAGATCAGTGGTATATCGTCCAACCTCTTGAAAAATTTCGCTACTTCAGTGTTTTTCTTCTTTGGCAGTCCTGCCAGAAGCCTGTTAAAAGCCTCAGAAGGATAGGACGACAAAGGAGGCGGGTGAGGCGCATGGGTACCCATCCCCTCCATTTTCATAAGTTCTGAGATCACCACTGGTAGACTGCTGGACGGTCCATGCAGACAGGCCGCAGCAGGCAGGAGGCTCACCAGCGGGTCGCAGGACGGGCCAGAAGAGGGCGGGCTCACTGACCTAGCGGGGCTGCGGATCGGATGCAGGCCGGGGGTAGCAGAGCGCTGCGCAGCAGCAGCAGTAGAGCGAAAAAATTGTCTATGTGATATTCTATGACATACATAATTATTAATAATATAAAAGTTATGTATTTGTAAAAATAGAATAATTATGATATAATAACATTCTAAGAGAGGTTCATATTTTGGTTAAGTTTTTATAGATATATTTATAACGAGATAAATATTTGCATTAAAAAAAAGGCAGAAATAGATGGTTTAAAAGTAATTAGGAGATGATTAAAAAACTAAATTGTATTTGTGATTTGAAATATATATATATATATATATATATATATATATATTGAACCACACATGTCAAATTCAATTTGTTTAGAGAACCATAAAAGGGTAGTGATTTTTCTTTTTAATATGGATAGATTTTCATGAAAATTAGATCAATTATTTAATGTAGAACACGATACCTTCTTTTTAGTTATGTCAATCTTTTTTATATTCATTTATTTCTAATTTTATTATTTAAATTATCTTTTAATGAACGAAATCAAGATTTTGAGTCCTTGAAAATTCAAATAAGTAGTAAAAAATAAAATAAAATAAAAATTCAAGATCATAAATCTATGAAAATTGCTAGCCTACCTCCAAGGCTCTCTCTCTCTCTTCCCTCCATTTGAATTGATCACAAGGATGGCATAAATATAAAGCATAATAATTCAAAGTCAGGGTTTTAATAGATTTTTAGGCAAGTCCAAATCATGTGAGCAACAAAAATTTCTTGCTATACAACTTACCTAGCCTACCTCCAAGGCTCTCTCTCTTCCCTCCATTTGAATTGATCACAAGGATGGGATAAAGATAAAGCATAATAATTCAAAGTCAGGGTTTTAATAGCTTTTGAAGCAAATCCAAATCATGTGAGCAACAAAATTTTCTTGCTATACAACTTACCTTGCCACATAAGACCTATGAAAGGTCATTAATATTATTCTTGTAAACAAAGGCTTTTGGTAGAAATCACATGAGAGAATTTTTTGGCCGACACGTTTCGAACCAACAAGTGTGGTTCATCATCAGTCCCGATGATGAACCACACTTGTTGTTTCGAAATGCGTCAGCCAAAAAATTCTGTCATGTGATTTCTACCGAAAGACTGTTTAATTCATTATGGATCACAAAAGCTTGAATACATAAATATTATTCTTGTCTAATTTAAATATTTAAAAAATACGGTTGATCTATGCTTCTTCGACAATCGTACCAAACCTTGATCCCACATCTACCAATCCGTTAATGGATTTTCTGGAATCTAAATCGAACAATGGTTTTCTTGAAAGCACCGCCCAACTCCAATAATATGCATACACGTGCATGGACTTTTCTTTGACCCTTTGTCCACTTCAATGTGTATTCATGACTATCATGTAAAGTGTTAAAAAAAAATGAATATAAATATTGCGAAGAATAAAAACATTAGGTGTAAAAGTATGAATTGTGCCTGAAATTTTGTTTTTGAAACAATTTGTTATTTGGAAAGGTAATTCTAGTTGCATAATAATAATAATAAAAGAATTAGTTCAAATATGGGTAGATATATTAAAGTTTTGTGCCTAGAATTTTGTTTTTTAAAGAGTTTATTATTTGGAAAGATAATTCAAGTTATATAATAAATAAAAAAGGATTAGTTTAAATATTAATAATGAGTGTTATGTAGAACATATATTAGTATATAGTATAAAATTAAATAAAAAAATTTAAATAGTGGGAATAAATTTATAAGATGTGGCTTCATCCATTTAATAAATTGGATGAAAGAGCTTGAATTTGTTTAATTATTATTAAAGTACTATGTTGAAATGGGCAATGAAGGTTGAATTTATTTAGTTAATGTTAAGAGATTATCTTAGGATTGATAAGTTATTATTCTACTTTATTATTTATTAGAAGTATATTGTAATATTTCAATGTATGAAGGTTTATAAAAATTATTATTTATAATATTTATGGGTGTGGTATTTGATTTAATAAGAAATTTGAGTGTAAATTAATAATTGATTAAAAAAAATTTATTTGAATATTAAAAAAAATGAAAAAAATGAGAAGATGAAATAAAAGAATAAAACATGCAAGGATTGAGATCTTACTCTTCATGCATATATAAATGCAGATTGGGCAAGAAGTGTTGATGATAGAAAAATCACCAGTGTTGGTGCATCTATATGGGTTCCAGGTTAGTGTCTTGGTTCAACAAGAAACAAAGTTCAATTGCTTTATCTACAGTTGAAGCATAATATGTGGCTGTTGCATATTGCTGCACACAACTACTTTGGATGATGCAAACTTTGCAAGATATTCAAATCACATGTACTCCACCCATATCCATTCTATGTGCCATCAGTATTTCAAAGAATCTAGTCATGCACTCAAAGACCAAGCACATACCCATCAAGTACCACTTTCTACGAGAACAAGTGCTTGAACAAAAGGTCAAATTGGAGTATGTCCCCTCCAAAGAACAGGTTGCTGATATATTCACTAAACCACTGCCCAGAGAAACATTTGAATATCTTAGACAAAATATGGGACTTGTTGCTGCATCATCCTGTTGTTAAATCCAGTTTTTCAGAGGAAGTTTACTGCACGCTGGTTTCAAGAACTATATGCGTGGGTACACGCGGGTTGTCTTGGATGAAAGCGCATATATGTTTTTCTAACAAAAAAAAACAGTGGTAGCATAGGTTCAGGGGGAGTGTTCACATTCCACATTGTTGGCATTATGGTTGCTGAACTTAGCTATTTCTTAGTTGCGTCAGTCATTAGCGTGATATAACTTCTTTTGTCATGATCTATATTTCAATGAGTTCTATTGGTCATATGATGTAATTTATTTCCTCAATATCCTTGGGATGGATGATGTAATAATTGTTGTATTTTTGTCATGTATAAACTTTGGTATATCCCCACTTGGTTGGGCAGATGAGTCAAATATGGTGTATCCCCACTTGGTTGGGTGATTGATGTATGTATGAGATTCATGGTCATAGGGAGGTCATACTCACTTTGTCGAGTTATAATGTCATGTTATTATATTGAATCATCTCTCTGCAGACTCGGCATGTACTCAGGGGGAGTATGGATAGAATCATGCAAAGGAGGAGAGTAGAGTGGTCCGCCCTTTTCCCTTGATGTCAAAGGGGGAGAGTATTTTGGTGTTGTATGGTATCTCTAACAGCCTTTACAGCTTTCAGTAGTCAACACCATCATGGTTGCCATCAAGTCCAAAGGGGGATATTGTTGGCATTATGATACAAGTATTGTCCTTGATGGCAACTCTATAGGTCAACTCAGTTTTGATAAGAGGCTAACAGGAATATTCAGAGGCAATAGGGTAGTGGTACAGAGGATCAGGAAGATGGAACTAAGGTCTATTGATTAGAATAAAGAAGTTGAAGGAAGAAGATGATGTAAGAGCAATTTAAGAGATACACGCGGGTTCACTTAGTCCAGGCAGCGTATACACGCAAGTACTCAAAACAAAAATAACATATAACGTACACACGCACTCCCATAGAAGGAAAAGCGCATACATGTTGAAAACCATGGTTTTGGTCTGAGGTATTTGATCCAAGGTATTGGTCCTAAGTGGATTGAGTCCATGGTATTGAGAAAGGCCAAAAACTATATAAAGAAGAGAGGATCATAAGGCCATATGTGCAAGTGAATAAGATTCTAAGGAATACTTCTATGTGAAGTATATATTATGTTGTAGGGTTATGTTTGGGACTAGATCTGAAATATTTATGTGCACCTTAAGTTCAATATTGGATCAGGATCATGAGACCTGAAATGCCTTATTCCTGAATGATTTGATATTGGTTGATGCTAGATCTGATATTTTGCGTCTGTTTTATTCATTATATATCATGATCTGGGTTTGTCTGAAGTCTGGAATTGCAACAAAGTTTTGAGTCAATATTTGCAGATCTGTATGCAGGTTCGTCTCAACAAAAGAGCGTGTACATGCAGGTTCTGATCCTTCAAGTAGCGTATACAAAGGAAAGGCTTGATGTTCAGAGATGACTGATCTATCAGATCAGTATTGCTGATTTATTACTGTTGTCTGTCAATGAATTCTACTTAGATCTGAATGCATAAGGAGGTTGATATTTGATTGATTGTATAAGTGAGAAGAAGTGTTTTATGTTGCCTTCCTATGTAAAGTTCTGTAAGTTGACAGTAGATGTTCAATACACTGCTGGTTGGTACAGTTTGTGATTCAGAGATTTTATGATTCAAAATCTTTAGAGGTATACGCAGGTTGGGCTAAAGGAAGTAGCATATACACGCAGGTTTTCTTCATTGAAGTAGCGTATACAGTCTGACACATGAATTTTTGAGGTTTCAGTTGGTTCTGAATGTTGATACAGGTTTCTGGGTTCAACACAATGTTCTGATGATAGTGATCTGATTGTTTTAGATTAACTACATGTTGGTTGATGAATTTTGAGCTTCTAAATTTCTAATGGGTTATTGTTGAGTCAAGGTATTCATATGTCTTGATATGTGCCAGGAGCATCCAGTCTGAAAATTCATGAAACATGGTCCCTGGTGGAAGAGTGGAGTTTTCTGTAGGCTGGCACCTACGTACTAGTAAACATATTGGCTAGTACAAGAGGTAGGGGGTTGTAGCTCCCTTCCAGTAGAAGATGGAGAATGAGAGAAGGTCATAACCTTCTGCAGGTAGAATCCTACGTATTGGTATGAGTCTGCACCAGTACAAGATTGTAAACAATTTTTCTTATTATTAAAAGAAGACGGAGACGATAGCAGCAGGTGGTTTTCACCCACATTGGGTTCCCACCTTAAATCTTGGTGTTCATGTGTGTTGCTTATGTGTAATGGTTTATTATGTTTATACTGCACATGGTTACTGTTTAATAATTGATGAAGTATTGATGCACTGATTAAAGATCAACATATGATGAATTAACTGAATCATAAGTTTATTGCATAAACACTGGTTGCCTTAAAGATAGTTGCGTGTACATGCTAGTTCCCCTCTCTGGAGTAGCGTATATAAATCTGATTATGAAAAATAATAATTCTTGATCTGATAACACTGATTCACCTCCCCTCTCAGTATTATTTCCAACATATAATTCCTACTTAAACAAGGAAATAAATGCAATGACTTGAACAATAACAAGGAAATAATACAAGAGAAGGAATAAAGTCTATGGTTTGGGCCTAAAACCAAGGGTTTCAGCTCTCCAAAGTTAACTTAGATGCATTCCAACATCAAACTTTTTATTAGCAGAAATGAGAGTTACATACATCATATGAAAGATGAAAATAATAGTATCAAGCACTAGGCTCTTAGTAGCTACTCCTATCTCCAACAAAATTTCGAATCCTAATGAGCCTTTAGGCTCGTTTATTTATACAAAAAACAACTGAGGGCAACTCCCTTGAAAGGAGGATTGCTTCCCTCCAAAATATCGAAATTGGTGGATCTGGTTCCCTTAGATCTTCTCATGCACTTGAGTTCCTCAGCTGCTAGTCTGATTTCAGGATGTTAGTGAGGAATATTTGATCTCAAGCCGAGTTGGAGAGTTAATATAGTGGACAAACCCCCCTAAGTGTTGGCATTATGACACAGATTTGGCACTATGACACAAGTGTTGTCCTTGATGGAAACTCACTCAGATGACAGATCACAGTTCAGACTCACAGAATGAAGAAAGAGAGGTATACGTAGGTTCCCCATTAACCAAGCCACGTGTACACTCAGGTTCAAAGACCAAAAGGCACGTATAGCGTACACACGCACTTTCATGGAAGGAAAGGCGCGTACATGTTGGAAAACTTAGTTTTGGTCTGTGGTATTTGGTCCATGGTATTTTGATCCATGGTATTGGTCCAAGGTATCTTGTCCGAAGTGTTTACCCCATGTATTTGGTCCAAGCTATTGGTTCTAAGTGGTTTTGATCCATGGTATTGAGTAAGGCCTAAGACTATAAAAGGAGGAGAAGATCATTAGGCAAAGGCACTCAAGCATTGAATATCTGATGAAGAGCAAGATCCAGAATATAGGTTATTGGGTTATGGTGCATAGCTGGATCTGAATCAAGGATGAACCTTAGCGCTTGATGAAGGATAAGATCTAATGATGGGTCAAGATCTTAAGGCTTGAAGTGAAGTATCTTTGTGTGGTTTTGATCTTTTATCTGAATAACTGGCGCATGTTGTAATCTGTAAATATGATGATCTGGGTATAACTGATGTCTGGAATTGTTGTAAATTTTAAATCATCATTTACAGATCTATACGCAGGTTCACTTTAGCAAAAGCGCGTATACACGCTGGTTCTACATATCAAAATGGTGTATATATCTTAAATTTTATTTGCAGATCTGTACGCAGGTTCCCCTTGAGAAAAGCATGTATGCATGCAGGTTCGACACATTGAAGTAGCGTATACCTCATAAAATATGCTTTAGCTACTTCTGTTTACTGTTGCAGCGTTCTGGGTTCTAGTTACTGTCACTGTATTCTGGTTACAACATTCTGAAAAGTGATTGATTGATTCAGTTTTGGTTGGTGCAAAGGAGATTGGTTAATACAGATATATTTGATGTTTGATTGATGTTATTGATGGATCCAATCTGAAAATTTATGAAACGTGGTCCCTCGAAGAAAAGATAAGGTTGTAGCCTTCTGCAAGTTGACACCTACATACTTTTAAACATATAAGCTAGTACAAGAGCTAGGGGGGTTGTAGCTCCCTTCCAGGAGAAGCTGGAGAACAAGAGAAGGTTGTATCCTTTTGCAGGTAGAAGCCTGTGTACTGGTATAAGACCGCACCAGTACACAAATTGTAAAAAGAAGTTTCTTATTAAAAGAAGATAGAGACGATTGCAGTAGGTGGTTTTCACCCACATTGGGTTTCCACCTTATATCTTGTGTTCATGTGTGTGATTGTCTGTTCTATTTTTACTGCACCTGGTTACTGTTTATATGGTTCTGATGCACATATTAAAGATCAGCATATGATGAATTAACTAAATCATAAGTTTGCAGGATATATGCTAGGTTCCTTAAATATAGTTGCGTATACACACAAATTTCATTAACTAAAGTAGTGTATATGAATCTGATTATGGAAATGAAATATTATTGACTTGCTAATACTGATTCACCCCCGCCCCCCCCTCTCAGTATTATTTCCAAAATCTAAGTTCTCCCAAGATGTCTCCAATCAACCCTTGCATAGTAAATATCTCCAAAACTGCTTCTTCTACTTGCATATTAATCACATTAGGTCATGAAATACGACAAGCACACTGTGGTATTCCTAATAAACATATTATGGTTAAAAATGCAAATTAATGTGAGAAAATGAGAGTTTAAGGACTGGAGGATAGCACAATGGGCCTCTAAATGTACCTATTGATGGGACCCATCATCACCCCCCTGCTGAAGGTGTTTCTCACCCTATGAGAAACTCAGTCACTGATGTGAAGTTCATTCATGGCCTTGGTGGTCTCTCTGACATCCAAAGGCATCTCAGATGGTGTTCCTTCTTATGGATAGAACCCTGCATTTGCTTCTATGTATGTCCACTCCTTTTGTTTTTCTGTCCAATCCCTTCTCTTATGTAGGCCCAACAATAAGGGAGGAATGATTTTGAGTCCTATCCACTTGATCTTCAACCTTTGCATGATTATTTTGTAGAGTGGGGTTCTCTCCAAGGAATTTCTTTGTCTTTTTGGAGAGTGATACTCTTTGATTTGCAAACTGTGAGGCAGAGCATGCCATCTTCTATGGAAATCCTACAAACTTTCTTTCCCTGACATCCTAAAGGTGTCTTCAAAGCCGAGGATGGTTTTTTCTTGGGTTTCCATATACGAAGGTGCAAATTTAAGATCAGTGGAGATGAGGTTGTGGTTATTGATGACAGCCTTGGGGGTCAATCATTCTGCGTTGATGTATAAAGGCTCCATCTCTTATTTTGTCATTTCCATTAGTTGCACGCCCCCAATCTTTAGTTGGGGTCCGAAAAGTTCATGTCTGTGAGGATCATATTGTGCATGTAGAAATCAACTAATTCGGCTCTATCCTCATGTTGACGGTGTTGGACCCGCCAACATGTCAAGGGGATCTCCTTGGTAATAAGTCCCAATTATAAATCAGACCGTTTGGTGTAGGAGTCCTAGTAATGGGTCGTAAGGTAATGCCTTGACCGCATGTCACATAGAGGCAAGTAAGATAACTCTATCAGTAGCAAGGTGTGACTGATGCAGTGAGTCAAAGAAAGTGTATGAGAGTTTCTAACACATAAAGGGAATATGAGGGTGAAGGTGAGTTCCAGGTTGAAAGGGATCAGTCCCAACTCGGCTAGGAACACACAACACAAAAGGACATGCACAACTTCCGGCAGAGCAATCCACTCAAATGTGACAATCACAACATGCAAGGTAATATAACCCGTACAACACTCACGGATCAGTCCGAGACGAGTGCAATGGTTGTTACAACAAGGTTCATGTGAAAGATCTGTCTGGTGTCTGACAGAGCAATCGACATAAACGAGACACCATTAACAACATATACAACACATTAACAACAAGGTTCATATAATTGCATACAAATCAGTTCATACACAAATACATAAGTTAAACAACATATATCATTAAGGGAATCAAGGCAGTCCAACTACAATAACAATATATGCATTAAAATGCGCTGGCTTTTATTATATAAAGAAGTGTAAGTCACAATCATACAATACATTCATTTAAACCTGCTAGCCCCAACAATGGAACGTTACAACCACATCCGCTTGCTCCTCCAAAGAGATGAACTCGTTCCGTGTAGTGGAGAAGCCAAGGCACATTACAATATTGTCCAAGCTTTATCCAAGATAGTCTTATTAGAAGCTTGGCTGACAAAAGCCTCTACAATAAGTTATGAGGGACTATTTATAGCAAAGGGTGGGGTGACCCTTGACATTCCCCTTTGTGACAGTTCAACTACCCTCATGACTCTTCACTTTCTCTATGACTGTTACATCCAACCATTGACACTTGACATGACACAACATTACAATACACATGTACTCATGTGAGACAACATGGCTTGAGCAAGCCTTGCAAGACATCACTGACACTCAATCCGCTGTGATGAGACCAACTATTTTACATGATTGGTGAGCTGATGCCAAGCTTAGTCATCCGTGATGGTGTGCATGCACCTCATGGAGACAACCTGTTGAAGCGAACTGTTGCCTCCGTTGCAACTGGTGCATTGGTTTTGCCCCTTCATCCAATTCATCTGCTAACATGCCCATGGTCTTCTTGGGTACGGTTGAACCAGAAACACACTCATGCATAGTGTCTGTGCTGATCTTCAAGTGTGTGCTGGTGGTCATGCACATTAACTTGTTGAAGTACATTTTCAACCCTAGTTGGACTTGCTTCTTGTCTTCGCCTTGGTGAGTGCGTTGAATGGGTTGGATTGCATGTGTGCACTCAACAACATGCATGCTGCTGAATCCCTTGCATGAAATCAACAACACTACTCACCATGTCTGCTCTGTGCTAGCTGCTGGATGGATCCTTAACTTGTACAGGCACAGTTTCATCTGTGAGTGCATGTTGCGCCCACTGCTATTCCTGTTCCTGTTCAACTCATTCGTCTATCTGTGGAGCTTTATGTTATTCCTAAGTTGTTGCTTCATCACATGCAACTCCTTCTTTGTTCCCTCTTCTGTCTTCGTACGATCTTCATGTCGTGCCATCACTTCATAGCTGAAGTCTCCAAAGTTTCTTTCATCATCAATGGACCTTCTTGAGCTTGAAACCTTGTTCCACCTCTCTGTTGTCAACAACCCTCCTCTTGCATTCATTGCATTTGGTATGTTGTCTTCAGCTACTGTTCATGATGTTGTTGGTATCATATCTTGATGTCCTTGTCTATGAATAACTTGATGTCTTCGTGGGTAGGCAAGTCCATGAACACTTGATCGACTGCATCCCCAAGTGTGCTCTGAATGGTGTCTTTGTCTCTGCTCTCTTGGAAACCATTGTACCTATACCGCTGAGAGGCATATGAACATCTAGGATACCTGGAGACATGGAAACACTCATGGAAATAAATTTGTTCATCCAAAATCAAAATGAACATGAGAACTGACTTGCAACATAACTGGGTGCATGATCTTGAAGGTTGCGCAATTTCAGCCAAGAGGTCGAGAGACCGATTGCCAAGAATGCAAAAGGCACAGTCTGGGCTATTGGGAGACTGACTAACTGCTGGAACTATGCAATGCACAATACAGTCTGGCTGATGACTACTGGGATTACGCAATGCGCAATTCTAGTTGGGAAGGACTACTGACCTAGGGACAAATTTGTGCAATTTCTTGGGCAGCCACTGTCCTCCAGAAATGTGCAAAATAGTCCTAGAGGCCAGCGTTGGGCAGGAATGTGCAAGTATGGAGAGGAAGGTGAGCCTTCCTTCCCCAGATTACGCAATGTAGCCTTGGTGAAGGCAGAGGGCCAAGGTTGACCCGACTCTCTGACGGTCAACTAAAAGCAACTAAGACAGTAAATGCATGGCGACACTATGTGATAGCAGAAGTGATTGACAATGCATGCAAAACATGAATGAAAGATTTAGCAAACAAATCAACATGCATGTCGGTGAGGTAGTTCGTCGGTTGGGTGAACATCTGTGCAAAACAGTTTCATGCATGCGACAACAGTGAGATACCAACAAAAAATGAAACAGATCTAGGACAAGCTAGTATATATGTAAACGAAAACAGGCGTTCAAAAAAATCAAGCAAACAGTACTCCCACAAGAGAAAACACAAAAAGCGACAGAAATGCAGCACAAGGCATGCGAAGCGGGCTTACCCCAAAATAATTGAGCTGAAACGTGCCAACTGCTCCTAGATGTGATGTGGGATGTCAGAGCTGCAAGGTTGATGTGAGGAATGAGCTCTTCAACATCTGGTTTATGAGTTTTGATAACATTGAGGTTGTGACATGCATGCCACGAATCTAGGGGAAGCGACACTTGGTGGGATGTTTTTGAATTGATCCTTGCATGTAACCTCCAACTGCTAAACATAGATCCCTGAAACAAGGGATGCCTTTGCATGTTGCCTTGGGAGAAGCAGCCCATGCATGCAAGTCTGTTTTTCTCAATCCCAGAGGGAACCGGTCAACTCAGCTGCACATGAAAGAGATTGCTCGACTACTGGAGAAAAATGCGCATTTATGGCTGGGCTGGATGCCTAGGAGATTTGCGTAATTTCTGGGCAAAGCAGCTGACTACTGCCCAGATTTGTGCAAATTATGGGCTGAGCAGCCTTGCTGGGGAAATTTGCGCAAATCCTGCTGGGAGCGTTGGCAGGCGGAATTGTGCAATCCTGGAGCCCAGTAGGCTGCCAGAGAGGATTGCGCAATTTTTGGAGGGAAGTTTGGATGCCCTCCAGAAATGCACAATTTTCGAGGGGAAGCTACTCAGCCTGTAGCTGGACCAAGTTCGGGTGAACAACCTGTGAGGGGAAGGGGTCCAGCTGTGACCGACAGGTTACCTTTGCGCAAGAAAGACACTGAAGCTTGTGAACTTGACAAAGCAAGTGAAGGTTGAAATGGAGGCTCCAAAACGAGGTTAAGGCAAAATTTTGGAGGGTGGTTGTAGCCGCTAAAACACTTGGCGACACACTGGTAGAACTCCAGCTCTCTGAATGGACCTTGTTCGTCAAAATCAAGTCTAACACATCCAGAAGTATAGTTCAGTTTTCATCTCATCTTGGTTTCACACTAACTTGATTGTAAGATGTATCATCTGCCAAACCCTTGGTTGATTGACAAACATTCCAAGCCAAGACAACATAGTTGTTTCGATTGGGGTTGAAGGGTATATAGGTGCACAAGCAATATAGTCATTAGGGTCTTAGTTTCATCTTTGGTGTTGCTCCACCGCCAGTAGGCTTGGACAGTACCCCGATGGAGTCACATAGGAACACAAGCATGGCTCTGCTGCCAGCGAGCTCGATCAGTACCCCGGCAGAGTTACTTCCATCACCTCCCTGTGTAGGAATGCTTTCTCTTCTTTCACCTTATTTATTTTTCATTTTGAGTTTTTGAGTTTTCATTTTTTCATTTTTCACTATGCATAGCACTTATTCATTTCAGAGGCGGAAGAGGGATGCCGACTTATTGAGAGCAGAAGAGGTTGTTCTAGCAGAGAAGTAGTTTATTGTATCTCTGATGTGCCTGTTAAGGTTTCCCCCCTTACCTTACTCTACTTGACTGAGATGACAAGGGTTAACCCAAAAACAATCGACTATAGAAGGTGATACTAGCTAGCGTGCAAGTGTTGTGTTCACACCAAGATTCACTTTGAACAATATATATTTTCCTTTGACGTATCATGGACTAAAAGTAACAAGCTCATCATACAGAGGCAAGATGACAAATAACCAAGTAGTGATAGATGTACAAGCCCTCTTGTACCTACCTAGCTCGCTTCAAGAGTCATACATGGTTTCATGCAAAAATAACCTATGAAGGAAACAAGCGAACGAAATAACAATCAATGAAGCAAAGCAAGAGCAAAAGCAAAAATGAAAGTGAAGAAAGTAAACAAAAAAGCAAACAAAGCACGTAAGCAAACAAGCATGTGATCAAACAACTGAAAGCAAACACTACTCCTACTCCTACACTAATGGTACATGAGCCTGATCACGTGAAGTGATACTTCCAATGCATCCATCGACGCATTGGTAGACCCATGTTGGTGAAGGTTTGGTCCGCGAGCAACCCAGTTGTGTGAACCAGCAAGCAAGAAATATATAACAATGAAGACAACCACACTTTGTGATTCAAAGTGCCCACGGGACATCAGTGTGTGCATGTGCATGACAGGCAGTCCGCAAACTTATCATGGTGCTGTGTGAAACTTTGAAGCATAAGCACACTTTTGACTGTGACATGCAAGCAAACGAAAGAAACAAAGATAACTTGCGTCACACACGAGTGCTTGCAATGTAAGACTCCTCCAATGCATGAGAAATGGGATCATGTAGTTCAAGTGGAGGAAGTAAAATCTGAGTGTTAGATTGATCTTGAGTGCATATAGATGAGTGATGAGGAGCCTTGAGTGTTTGAACAATTTCCTGATCAGAAGCGAAACCAACCTCAGGACAACAACGACCTGGCATAACCATTAGCTTGGGCTGAAGTGCCTCGACGGTCTATGGGGTTTCGACTTCGTTGATAGATGGATCTTCGTAGACCAGTGGCTTAGATGGATTAACAACGAGTGAATCAACATCGTGATCAGATGATGAGGTGAAGAGATCACGACAACCAAGATTAGAAAATTTAGGATGTTGGTCGACATCCTCATGGTTTGATGAATCACACAAAGGGGTAGATGAGGAGGAAGGATGTTCACCCTCTACATTTCCAGAAAAAGCAGATGAAAGATCAAGTGGATTTCCAATGAATGATTGGTCCTCTCCATTGTTGGATGATGGGCTAACATACGGTGTGTCCTGCGAAAGATCAACAATGGGTGCATCCGTGGATGAAGACACACATGCGAAATCATGGATGGAAGGTTCACCAACGATGTTAGGAAAGAATGGAGGGGGCTTGAACATAAGTGAGTCATCCTTCACCGATTGTTGATGCTTAAGCTCCCACTCATACTCTTCATGAATGATAGCCCATGTTAGTTGTGCAACACCAACTCCATCAATGGGTTGTTCCTCATTCACAACAAGTGAAGAGTCTGGAATGGATGAACACAAGACAACATCGTCTGGAGGAACACCCGGGTATGAAGACATAGGTCATAGTAAAGAATGCATATGAGGACTCGAAGGACTGACAACCAAATCTGCACGAAAATTGAGTGAAGTGGTGTTGGGAGGGTGTTATGAAACCAGCTCAAGAAAAGATAGAAAAGATAGATCAACGCCTTAGAATTCAGCCTCTTCGAGGGGGCAACCTCCTTTACATTACATAAATGAACAATTCTTGGATGATACAAATGACAAAACCTCCTTTCTATATATAGGAGTCTAAGGAGTCACAATATAATCCAGCCGACCTAACAATAATAATATAAAGCCACAAAAATAACAATAGAGGGATTCTATGGGGCACAGAAATAACAATATGGGGGTAATAGGGGCACAACAATATAAATAAGGGGTATAACTACAATAGTAATGGGGTAATCACTAGTATTATAGGGACCCAACATGCCCCTCTCCTTCAAAAAAGTGTTGTCCTCAACGCTTGAGTAGTTCTGGATACTTCTGCATAAAATTCTCATCCTCCCATGTGGAATCTTCAGCGGATAAGTTCTTCCACTTGATAAGATACTCTGAAATTGATCGATTTCGTAGCTGTCGAGTTCTTGTTTCTGTGACTGCTTCCGGTTCCAATATAATTTTTCCTTCCTCGTCAAGTTCTGGCAATATTGTTTGAACTGGGAGCTTGTCGCCTATAACCTTCTTTAAACATGAAACATGGAAAACTGGGTGCAATCGAGAAGCTGCAGGAAGCTCCAATTTGTATGCCATAGTACCAATCTTTTGCAACACCTTGTACGGACCATAATACTTTGGTGATAATTTATTATCCTTCTTAGCTTGCTTTAGGGACATTTGCTTATATGGTTGTAGCCGTAGGAATACCCAATCACCTACATCAAAACTTCTTTCACTGCGATGTTGATCTGCCTGTTGTTTCATTCTATTTTGTGCCAACACGAGGTTATCCTTTAAGAGTTGGAGGACTTGTTGTTGATGTTCGATGTGATGTTCCACTGCCTGAACCTTAGAATTTTCTCTTAAATATGATGTGATGGATGGTGGTTGATACCCATAAAGTGCCATAAATGGGGTCATTTTTGTTGCTGTATGGAAGGAAGTGTTATACCACCATTCAGCCAGAGGCAACCATTTGACCCATTGTGTCTGTTTATCAGATACAAAGCAACGAAGATATCCTTCCAAACATTTGTTTACTATCTCAGTTTGCCCATCAGATTGAGGATGATAAGATGAGCTATGAGCTAACTGAGTACCAAGACAAGAAAATAATTCTGTCCAAAAATTTCCAGTGAAAATGGGATCTCTGTCACTTACAATAATCTTTGGGTTTCCATGTAGCTTTTGAACTGTTTCCATAAATGCAGTAGAAACTGTACTGGCTTTAAATGGATGTGATAATGCACAAAAGTGTGCATACTTGGTAAGTCTGTCAACTACCACCATGATGACACTCTTTCCCTCAGACTTGGGTAAACCTGTGATAAAATCCATTGAAACCTCCTCCCAACGTTGGCTTGGAATGGATAAAGGTTGTAATAGACCGGTGTCTTAATTGTTTCAACTTTATTTTGTTGGCAAACCAAACATTCCGCCACAAACTTTTGAATATCTGATTTAAGGCCATCCCAAAAAAATTCCTTCTTAACCCTGTGGTAAGTTTTTAAAAATCCTGAGTGCCCTCCTAAGGGAGAAGTGTGCAATTCCATAAGAATCTTTTGTTTTAGCTGGGAATTCTTACAGAGGTATAAGCGATCTTTGTACCATAACGAATCATTTTGCCAGCTAAATGTATCAGAAGTACTGGAATCTTGTTGTAGCTTTCGAATAAGTGCCCACACTTCTTCGTCATTCTTCCATTCCTCCCTTGCTTCGTTTATCCAATCTGGTTGGATAATAGAAATGGCACACAACAATGCTTCCACATCCTCATCCTTTCTTGAGAGTGCATCTGCCACCACATTTTGCTTCCCTTTTTTGTAGATGATTTCAAAGTCATAACCCAACATCTTTGTGACCCACTTTTGTTGCTCTTCAGAGGATAATCTTTGTTCTAAAAAGTATTTAAGGCTATCATGATCCGTTTTTACCTTGAAGTGTCTTCCCATTAGGTAGGGTCGCCATTTCTTAAGTGCATGGAGTATTGCCAACATTTCCTTCTCATAAATAGCTTTGCTTAAAAACTTTCCCTTGATTGGACGACTTTCAAAAGCAATGGGTCTTTCATCTTGCATTAGAACAGCACCAATTCCATTTCCTGAAGCATCACATTCCACAATAAAGGTTTTTGTGAAGTCCGGTGTAGCTAAGACCGGTGCTTGGCACATTGCCTCTTTAAGATGTTCAAAGGCCTTTGTTGCTTCCGGAGTCCATGAAAATGAATCTTTCTTCAATAATGTTGTTAGAGGTGCTGCTATTCTCCCATAATTCTTAACAAACTTGCGATAATACCCTGTCAACCCAAGAAATCCTCGCAGATGCTTTATGGATGTGGGGATTTTCCATTCCTTAATGGCTTTAATTTTGCTAGGGTCTACCTTAACTCCTTCATGAGATACAATATGACCCAAATATTCCACCTCCTGGACTCCAAAGAAACATTTGGATCTTTTTGCATATAATTGTTTCTCCTCCAATAGTTGTAGCACCCTTGTCAACATGTTCAACATGATCCTTCCAAGACTTGCTGTAGATTAGTATATCATCAAAAAATACTAACACAAATTTTCTAAGGAATGGTTTGAAAATTGAATTCATCAAACCTTGAAATGTTGAAGGTGCATTGGTAAGGCCAAAAGGCATGACCAAAAATTCATAATGACCCTCATGAGTTCTAAATGCCGTTTTCGGAATGTCTTCAATCTTCATTCTGATTTGATGATATCCCGAACGAAGATCCAACTTGGTGAAGTAAATTGATCCATGCAATTCATCCAGTAATTCATCAATGACAGGAATGGGGAACTTATCTTTAATAGTGAGCTTGTTGAGCTCCCTATAATCTGGACACATGCGCCATGATCCATCCTTCTTGTGCACCAATACTACTGGAGCTGAGAAAGAACTTTGACTCGGTTGAATTATACCAGCCTCTAGCATTTCTGCAACCATACGTTCAATTTCACTTTTTTGGACATAGGGATATCTGTACGGCCTGATGTTTGGAGGAACACTTCCTGGAATCAGATGAATAGCATGATCATGATCACGCATAGGTGGGAGACCTTTGGGAGTCTCAAATACCTTGGAATGATTGTCCAGGACTTTTTGGAGATCTGGAGAAATAGATGATTCCAATGTGGAAACATCTAGCGAACATAATTGTGCAATTACACCTCTTTGCTCCTTTTTTAGAAGCTTTGTCATGCCATTAGAGCTGATTATCTTTCCTGGTTTCCCTGCAATACCCCTTAATTCAACTTCCTTTCCTTCCACAGAAAATTTCATGAAAAGTTCTTGAAAATTAAAAGCTATTGTACCCAAGGATTGTAGCCATTGGACTCCTAGTACAACATCAGCACCTCCCATTGGAATGGAAAGCATTGGGCTAGTCAATACATATTCTCCCATGGATAGCTTGATATTATGGCACTTTCCAGAACAATTTATTGTTCCTCCATTTGCAATCATCACTTGACACTCTGGTGCTGGATATAGGAAGCAATTCAATTCTTTTGCTACCCTACAATGAATAAAATTGTGGGTGCTTCCTGAATCAATCAACACTATTACCTTTTTCTTCTTGATTTGTCCTTCTATCTTGATGGTTTGAGGAGTGGTAATTCCCGCCAATGCATTACAAGATATGGTCGGATTTATTTGTTCTTCATCTAGGCTTTGTTCCTGGAATATATCCTCTTCTTTTGACCTTTCTTGCTCCTTTTCTTCTTCCTCTTCACAATCTATGTAGAATAATTTCTTCTCAGCACACTTATGACCTTTTGTGTATTTGCTATCACAATTGTAACAAAGCCCTTTTGCTCTTTTTTCTTCCAATTGTTGTGGTGTCAACCTTGTAGGTTGTGGAAGACTATGGGCAACAACACTTCCGTCTTTATAGTTGTGAATGGTATGCTTCCTAGTTGCCATAATTTTGCTTTCCATTTTTCTTGCTAACCTGAATGCCTTCTCTAATGAATCAGGTTCCCAAAGGCGCACATCATGTTGGATATTATCCTTTAAAGACCCTATGAACACATCAATCCTATGCTCCTCTGGAATATCTTTTACCCTTATGTTCAATTTTTGGAACTCCTCAATGTGCTCCATTATTGAACCCTTTTGTTTGAGACTTATCAATTGGCTAAAAAAAGTGTTGCTTTTTGTATCCTCATAATGTGCTATCAATTCTTCCGTAAAAATTGCCCAAGTGATAAATTGTTTACGAGAACAAAGCCATTGATACCATACAAACTGATTTGGTTCCAAATATAAAGTTGCCATACGTACCTTTTGTGTGTTTTGCACATTATTGAGATCGAAGAATTGCTCCATCTGTAATATCCATGTGGCGGGATCCTTGCCATCAAACTTCCTCATATCGATTTTTGGAACATGGTGAGTCTTCGATCCAACATTAGAGTCTATGGAATCATGATTAACATTTCTTTTGTTCTCATCATGAGTTTCCTTTAGTACTCTTTCACCATTAGTGACTATTTCTTGTAGCAACTTATCCATCTTATCATCCATGCCATCAATTTTAGCGTCCATGCCATTCACCTTAGCTTCCATGCCATCCATCTTAGCTTCTACACCTTTCTTTAAACCATCCATCTTAGCTTCTACATCTTTCCTTAAACCATCCATTTTAGATTCTGTTGCTTTTTGTGCAAGTGACATTTGTTGCACTTGTTCTTGTAATTTTGATATATCATGTAGCATTTCTTCCTCTTCTTCATGAGTCATGCTAGAGCTTTCAGGTTCCTTACTAGGTGTTTGCATTTTCTTTCCTCGGGGCATCAGTTACCGATAATAATTCTCTACTATGCCCTTTGAATTCCTTCCAAATAAATTTTCAAACCAAGCTTAAGCAAAATTTAAAGAAAATCTACACACTTTTTTTCACTTTGTAGGAGCTCGATATTGCCTCTGATGTATCTCTGTACTTTCTAATCATCTAGTTCTGAATTTGTGACCTGTAGTAGCCCTCTGTGTCCTCTTTCCAATGCCACAAGTCTGACCCAAATTGGATTCTCCAAGGAAGAGTTATGCGAAATCTCCCACAGTGACTTGATTATAGACTAGTTCAGTAGAGTGAACTTGTACGACGTGCCACGTGTCACTGTTTCAACCTTTGACTCTGAAAAATATATAAAAGAAAACTACAGTCCGTCCTCTTTCTGTACCTTCTTACGAAATTTCAATCCGATGCTCAGAAAAAAAGTTATGACGATTTTCCCCAGGTCACCTGTTTTGAGTGTAATTCAGGAGTCTGCAAAAAGACCAACTTCCTCAGATCATATCTCCGAAAATATCGCGCAAAAAACTCTGAAATTCGGACCCAAGGTTCAGAGCGATTTCTTCTCAAATGGGTTTTTTTTGCGACTTCTGAAACGTCACAGAAAAAAGTTATAGCGAAAATGCCACGATGACCTGTTTGGAGCAGCGAAACCCTAGAATCCAAAGCTCTGATACCAAATGTTATGAAACCAGCTCAAGAAAAGATAGAAAAGATAGATCAACGCCTTAGAATTCAGCCTCTTCGAGGGGGAAACCTCCTTTACATTACATAAATGAACAATTCTTGGATGATACAAATGACAAAACCTCCTTTCTATATATAGGAGTCTAAGGAGTCACAATATAATCCAGCCGACCTAACAATAATAATATAAAGCCACAAAAATAATAATAGAGGGATTCTATGGGGCACAGAAATAACAATATGTGGGTAATAGGGGCACAACAATATAAATAAGGGGTATAACTACAATAGTAATGGGGTAATCACTAGTATTATAGGGACCCAACAGAGGGTGTGAAGGATGAACAAGTGTGTGAGCATGATCCTCAACATCACTGGGTAATGGTGGAGTAGTTGAATAAGAGGAAGGAAGACAGTCAGTTGAGATAGTGCTCGCTTCCACATGAGGTTGCACAACTCCATCAACGAAGAATGTTGAGCGAGGCTTGATCTCAAAATTTCTCTTCGGACAGGTATATTTCTTAAGGCAGTGCTCAAACCGGCCCCAAAGATAAGAAAATTTCATGTGGCTCCTCGGAGCTTGAAACTGCAAGTCACAGAAGCGCTACCAAAAATCAATAAGGGATTCATGCAGAGCCTCCGTTTCTGTAACAGTTTCTGGTCAAGATGATCTGGATCAAAATGATAGAACGTGTCTTCAATAAGATCACAGAAGTGTTCAAATGAGTGCACGGTGTCAGCTAGTAGGCTAAGCACCCAACGAAATGGAGATTCATAAAGTGTGTATGCAAGCAACAAACCGACCTATTCATCAAAAAATCATCTTCCTCGTGAATCATGGAAAGAAATTTATGTAAGTGCCTAGGCTCAGCCACTTTGCCTTCACCATCATACGTGTGAGTGGACAAGAGATCAAAAATCTTCCCTGAGATGGAGACATCTTCACGATTTGAAAAAGACCTCGGGGGAAGAAGAGTGCAAGACTCCATGAAAGATATGCAAAGGTTCAAAACTGGATGAGATGACACAGCTTGTCATCGGGCCCTCCTTCTAGCACCAGAAATGTTGACGGTGCCTGACCCGCCAACATGTCAAGGAGATCTCCCCAGCAAGAAGTCCCAATTATACCTCAGATTGTTTGGTGTAGGAGTCCCAACAGTGGGTCGTAAGGTAATGCCTTGACCACGATGTCGCACAAAGTCAAGTAAGATAACTCTGTTAGTAGCAAGGGTGTGAATGATGCAGTGAGTCAAAGAAGGTGTATGAGAGGTTCTAACACATAAAGGGGAGATGAGGGTGAAGGTGAGTTCTAGGTTGAAAGGGATTAGTCCCAACTCAGCTAGGAACACACAACACTAAAGGACATGCACATCTTTCGGTGGAGCAATCCACTCAGATGCGGAAGTCACAACATGCAAGGTAAGATAACATGTACATCACTCACGGATCAATCCGAGACGAGTGTAGTGGTTGTTACAACAAGGTTCATGTGAAATATCTATTTGGTGTCCGGTAGAGCAGTTGACACGGATGGGACAACATTAACAACATATACAACACATTAACAACAAGGTTCATATAATTGCATACAAATAAGTTCATACACAAATACGTAAGTTGAATAACATATACCATTAAGGCAACTCGAGCAGTCCAACTACAATAACAACATATGCATGAAAATGTGCTGGCTCCTATTATATAAATAAGTGTAAGTCACAATCATACAATACATCCATGTAAATCTGTTAGCCCCAACAACGGAACGTTATAACCATAGCCACCTATTCCTTCAATGAGATGAACTAGCTCCGTGCAGTGGAGAAGCCAAGGCATGTTATAATATTGTCCAAGCTTTATCCAAGATAATCTTATCAGAAGCTTGGTTGACCAAAAGCCTATACAATGAGTTATGAGGGGCTATTTATCGCAAAGGGTGGGGTGACCCTTGACATTCCCCTTTGTGACAGTTCAACTACCCTCATGACTCTTCACCTGCTCTATGACTGTTACATCCAACCTTTAACACTTGACTTACACTTGACATGATTCAACATTACAATACACATGTACTAATGTGAGACAACATGGATTGAGCAAGCCTTACAATACATCACTGACACTCAGTCTGCTGTGATGAGACCAAATATTTGACATGCATGGTCGTCTATGATGGTGTGTATGCACCTCATGGTGACATCTTGCTGAAGTGAACTCTTGCCTCCATTGCAACCAGTGCATTGGTTCTGCCCCTTCATCCAACTCGTCTGCTAACATGCACATGGCCTTCTTAGGTACGATTGAACCGACAACACACTGATGCATAATTTCCGTGCTGATCTTCAAGTGTGTGCTGGTGCTCATGCACATCAAGTTGCCGAAGTGCATGTTCAGCCCCAGTTGGAATTGCTTCTTGTCTTTGCCTTGGTGAGTGTGTTGAATGGGTTGGATTGCATGCGTGCGCTCAACGACATGCATGTTGTTGAATCCCTTACATGCAATCAACAACACTGCTCACCATGTCTACTCTGTGTCAACTGCTCGGATCGATCCTTAACTTGTATGGGCGCAATTTTATCCATGAGTGCATGTTGCACCCACTTTTGTTTCTGTTCCTGTTGCAACTCATTCGTCTATCTGTGCAGCTTCATGTTCTTCGTAAGTGGCTGCTTCAGCACATGCAACTCCTTCTTTATTCCATCTTTTTCCTTTGCGCGATCTTCATGTCACGCTGTCACTTCATAGTCAGAGTCTCCAAAGTTGCTTTCATCATCAATTGACCTGCTTGAGCTTGCAACCTTGTTCTGCCTCTGTGTTGTCAACAACCCTCCTCTTACATTCATTGCATTTGGTATGCTGCCTTCAGCTGCTGTTCATGATGCTGCTCGTTGTGATACTGTTGCTGTCATATCTTGACGTCCTTGTCTACGAACAACTTGATGTGTTTGTGGGTAGGCAAGTCCATGGACAGTTGATCGACTGCATCCCCAAGTGTGCTCTGAATGGTGTCTTCATCTCTGCTCTCTTGGAAACCATTGTACAGGTACTACTGAGAAGCAGATGAATACTTGGGATACCTAGAGACATGGAAATGTTGGAAATACTGAGAGGGGGGGTGAATTAGTATTTCTTTTCAATTATTCTTTTTATCATCAAAAACATTTATATATGGAACACAAAAATAGATAGCTGGAATAAATGATTTTATTAATATAATCTGTGCAATGAAATAGATACAATATATAAATGGTTGCAATTAGTTTCCAACCACCAACTTGGACTTTTGTGAGGCTCCAACCTCCAGAGCACCAACTCTATTTTTCCAAGGCAACAGTCCTCGACTTAAACATAATCGATCCAAATCATCAGCTTTCGCTGAACATTCTCATAAAACTAAGCACCAAATTTGTATAGAAGATACCCACATCTTAGCTAGAAGTGATCACTACTTCATAAGGAAATTCAGAGAAGCCATAGAAACTAGCAAGCACCCTAATAACCTCAATAGAGACGACGGATGGACCATAAGCGAAAACTGGATTCCAATCCTATCATCCAAATTTACCCCTCCCTAACTATAATTCTCCTCTAATTAACCAAGAACAAATAAAAATGATTTAATCCATTATAATTAAAAATAAATTATGACCATACTAAAATATAATTTAACAAGAATTTAAAAAATAAACATTAATTTAAAATATCTTGACTATAAAAATTCCACAACTAGGGTAATATGTATTAGCCTTAATAAATAATTGCAACATATAATTAAAATTAATAAAATACAAAGTAAAACAATTACAATAAAACATAAATAAGAGGATATAAATTAATACAACTATGACCCTAATAAAATAATAATTCAATAATAATTTTAATCCCTAATATCTTAAATATAATTAAAATAACAAAACATAATAGAATAATTAAATTATAATTAAAACAAATAGAATAAGGGAATATGTATTAGCCTTGATAAATAATTAAAATAAATATAATTAAAACAAATAGAATAGGGTAATATGTTTTAACTTCAATAAATAATTGCAACATATAATTAAAATTAATAAAATACAAAGTAAGGATATAAATTAATACAACTATGACCCTAATAAAATAATAATTTTAACCCCTAATATCTTAAATATAATTAAAATAACAAAACATAATAGAATAATTAAATTATAATTAAAACAAATAGAATAATTCAAATAATAATTTAATAAATCCTAATATCTGTCGGCAATGCATCTCTTATCTATATATTAAACTGAATAATAAGACCATTCTTTCAATAATCTTTCACATCCTGAAGATGAACCACCGTTGCTAGTTCGAAATGTCGATCAACAAGAAACCTAATGCGATGAATCCGGAAGATGATCTACACAAATCTAGTATTGTGTTGCCTTGGTGGGCCTAGGAATCCTTGTCGGTGAATGGCAAGATATACAGTAAATCCAAGAGGTGGTTTTCTCTTTGTTGGGCCTAGTAATCCCAGGTTTGGGATATGCGGTAAAGCCTGGAGAGTGGGTCTCGGTTTAGGGCCTAGTGATCCGGGTTTGGATTGCGGTAAACCTTGAGAGACTAGGAGACATGAAAATTCCTCATGGTGTAGGTGGAGAAATATGGTGGCATCCATGCTTGTTTGGCCTATTGATCAGGTGGAGATCATGGTAAAGCTTGTTATGATGTGTTCATTGTGTTGGCCTAGTGATCCGGGAGGGATTACGGTAAAGCCTGATTTCCATTGATGAGGGTGAGGTGGTTTAGCCTCGGTATGCCTTGGTTCATTCTTTTGGTTTGAGTTCTACATTCATGCTTGGAATATGGCACAAGGGTGAATGGCTAAAGAGAGATTTGGCTCAACCATTCTATGGTCAGGTGGAACGTGGAAGTCCCATCCCGGTTTTGGTTTTTGAATCATTAATGAAAGGTTATTTCTCCTTGTATTTCTATGAGCATTTTGATGGATTATATGTGGTCTATATGGTTGTACTTTCATGAGTATTTCTGTTGTTATTATGCTAGTTATATGTGTGTTTTATGACAACAACTATGTATGACTCTCAACATGTTTTTTATTGTAAATGAATGGATAATGTATCTATGGCCTAATAGATGGTAATGTAGCAAATGGCATGAGGGAACAATGGTTCTTAGTGATTCTCAGATAAGTACAAGATCCCTATGTTTAATTATGTTGGTTACACCTGTAAATTACATGCTTGTGACATGTTTGACGAAATGTCTGTCATGGCTAGTAGGGATTTGATTAAGGTCTTGTTTAACTTATTTCTTTTGCATCATTGTTTCCGTACAATGAAAGGTTCTTCGATTATTGTTTTACCTATCTCTTTGTGCGGGATCGTGACAAAGGGACTAGTACAGTTCGAGATTTGAGGATTCAAAGGATTCAACAATATCTAAATTCATACATGAACTCAGAAAAGTTAGACAAAATCCTAAGTAAATAACCTACAAGGCAAAATGAGTTGTGGCAATTCTAATTGTTTTGTAGGAAATAAAATCCAAAAGCATCAAAGAATCCAAATATTTATTTATTTTTGTGCAATCTGCATGACACTATGTGAAGATGCCTTTCATTATGCGAGGTATAGAAATGTGGAGGAAAACTATGCAAAGGTGGCTTTCATTGTGCATGATTGACGTGTTATGTAAGAATTAGAGTACCACATCTATAAGGAAAGCTCCGCACTCCGCACAACGAAAGCTTTTTCCACTATCGTTTTACCTGTCTTTTTGTGTGGGATCCTTATAAAGGGACAAGTTCAGTTCGATATTTGAGGATTCAAAGGATTCAACAATATCTAAATTCATATATGAACTGAGAGAAGTGAGACAAAAGCCTAAGTAAATAAACTACAAGGCAAAATGAGTTGTGGCAATTCTAATTATTTTATAGGAAATAAAATCCAAAAACATCAAAGCATCCAATTATTTGTTTATTTTTATAACTTGTGGTCAAAGTCCATTAAGTATCGATTTTTTTGGGACATTGCTTTGGTCATTGATGCCAAAACTGAGGGCAAAGGGGTGGGGCGCTAACTGCTACTATTTTTCTGTGCATATAATGTGTGAATGGGAAGTGTGGATGAAAGGGTGCGTGGAGAAATAGTTAAAGAGAAGGGACTATATCAAGTCAAATTTTCTTCCTCCACACTCTGCATAACGCTAACTTAGTATGCAGAGTCAAGGTATAAAAAACTGGCTAATTTTGTGATATGTAGAGGAAGGAGAAAGGGTGTGTTGAGAAATTGAGTGGAGAGGAGTCTATTAAGGACCAGGGACTAGATCGAGTCAAGCTTTTTTCCTCCACAGTGTGCATAAAGCTAATTTAGTATGCAGAGTTGAGAAATGGTAAAAAAGGGCCAATTTTGTAACTGACGATTTCATTAGTGAGTGCTCTGGCACTGTTATGCTTGAGAACGCTATTGCTTTGTCCAATGATGCCAAAGCTGATGGGGGTTCCAAATATGTGGAAGTAGCTTTGAAATGGTGTATTGTGTGCAGATAACGGGTATGTGCGAAGATAAGGGTGTACGAAGAAGCACTTCGTACAATAAAAACTTTGACTCTACCTCTGTACTCCGTAATAATGACAAATTGAAAAAATATGAGCATTCTCGAATAATGAGAAAATGTGGGCCCCACATAAAGAAGCATGGCCTTAATTAATCAGGTAACGATAGAGGCAGGGGCTATGCTGTGTTGCAGTTATTACCCTTGTTTATAAATAGTTCGCCTAGAAAAATATATGTTTATTTTCTAAAATAAACATCAAAAACATTTTTTGAGTTCAAAATATTTAAAACGACAATTTAGAGATGATTAGGGTGAAACATCCAATTTCTTAAGACTATAATGGTGGTGAGCCATTTTCTCATAGTTTTAATAAATTTTTAATAAAGAAAATATATATAGACAATCTTGTAGTCAAAGAAATCTAATCAAAATTTAAATTAGAAAATTTGTAAGATCCATGTTAATAGTAATAAACACCGAGAGGAAAGAAAAAGAGATGTAATTATATATCATAGTTTTATAATTATTATATTATTTTTTATGATTATTTTTTCAATATTTTTTGTTTGTTTGTTAAGTTATGTGAGTATTGAGATGACTGGTACATCTAGCATGTGGCTTGAGTAGATGTGACTCAAGGGCATCTAAGTCGTCAAAATCAACCAAGTATCACACCCGGCCTAGGCCACGCCAACCCTTAGCATGGTTGGAGTTTCGCCCACAGAGTTTCGAACTAATGACCTTTACACCACGAAATGCCTTAACATAACACCCTATCATCGTTTTTAATTTTTTAATATTATTATTATTGACTATTTTAATTTTTTAATTTTTACATTTTATTTTTATTTATGTATTTTTTATTTTTTATTATGTAATAAAACACCTCATTTTTCAACCCATATGCAAGGGTAAGATATTCCATCTCACAAGAGTAAGATATTTCGTAGGATTTAAAGTTAAATATTTTATAAGGCTCAAATTAAATCTAAATAAAAATGATAACAATCATTCTTTCCAACCACAAGAGATAAATCCAATTACCAATTAAATTGGATGCATTTATATAAATTGTAAATATATCTTACGACTTTCTTCAAACAAAAATCTTTATTATTCATTATAACTATTATTTATAAATTTCATTTTTATATATCTATATATATATTCAATCTCATTAAATTAATATTTAAAAAACAATAATTTAATCTTATCATTTTTCCTATAGATCATATTAAAAAAATTAATAAGTCTTTATCTAATCCAATGCTCAAAAGTCTAAACATACATATACATGGAATTATATAATCCAATGTCCATCTCCCCTTTTCATAAAAGAATTTGTATTCACATCTCAACTTATGATGGTAACTACTATCATTTTGTAATTCCTTTGGATAGAATCAATGTCCCTTAACATCACAAAAATTCCACAAAGACAACCAAACATGCATCTTCACCGTGGGTTGGCCCCAAGTCCTTGTCTAAGAAAGACTGTTAGGTTATAAATATTTTCCCCTTCTTTGTCAAGAAACCCTTCTTGACATGAGGGGTTGGAAGGTTACTATGAAAGACATGAACGATATATATATTTTTTTTCCAAAAATGTTTTTCAATAATTTGACAAGATGTTTGAACTTTTTTATCATGAGAATATTAAAATGGAATGTCCTCGATTTATATTTTTTCCTAAAGATATTGTTGTTTTTAAAAATAAAATTATAAAAACTCTACAAAGATGTAATTTATTTAATTATATATATTTTTAAAATATATGAAAAAAAAGGGTGAAATTATTGACAATAAGAATAGGAATATTTTTAAGTTTAAATTTTCTATATTTTGAATTTATTTTTATATTAAAAAAATTGACCATTAGGTAGAGACTAAGCCAGGGTTTGTCCCTATTTCTTAGTTGGGTCAAACTTACACTTTTTGAGTAGTTTAATTATTCCAAAAGTGACTTCCAACCCTTCTACATGATATTTGAACGTGAAATCTAACAAAAATTAAATCCCACACAAACTAACTCATCCACCTCATAGGCATATCAAAAATTAAACTAATTAATAATGAGTTATATTAATGAGTACTTGTATGATAAACTTTCGCAAATTATTTGTAACATATTAAATACAACTTACAAATGAAGCTCTTATATCTATAATAATGATGGTAGTTCATGAGAAACATGGTACAAACTAAATTTATAAACATAAATCTTTGCCAAAAATCCATCTTACATGATGAAAAGCTTCCATATATTAAATATTTAATGCTTTTAAGTTTGCTTTTAATTTTTTTATTGACATGTCTTTTTATTCATTTCGTTTCCAATTTTATTGAAAATTTTGTAATTATATATGGAATTTTGAAAAGGTTTTTGAGGACACTAAACAATATATGTATTGGAAATGTGTTTTGAAGAATATAAAATTGCAATTTCACTATGTAATTACTAGAAAAGCAAGTGTAATATGCAATTTTTTTTAATGTAAAAAGTGGAGAATCTATATGGGGAATGTGATCAAATAAGGCAGTTATATTAAGTGTATGACTTGAGCACCACAACCTTGGTAGAAGAGGGATCAAATTGCTACTAATCTATTGTTACATGATAACATAGTTTTATGAAAAAATGGTGGACAACCATTAAATAATTAAACAATAAAAAATATTATGATTAATAAAATATATTAATGGAAAAAGATGAAAACACATTGTTATTAGAAAGAATACAACCATTAATAAGAGATAAATGAATAATTATAGGTTAATAAACATTTATTGTTAAAAATAAGCATGATAATTAATAGAAATAAAATATTAATTATGGAAAAATTCATATAGTTAATTTTTTTGGATAATTAACTTTGGTATGTTTTTTTATTATTTTAAACAATTTTTAATTCTGAAAAATTGATTTTAAACCACATAAAATTTAGTCATCCAACAATAAAAAAATAGAAAATCAAAATTTTAAAATTCAAAAAATAATTTTATTTAATATTTGATTTTACCAAAACTTTAATAAACTTTGGAAATAATTTCTAAAAATTTGCAAATTAAGTAAGAGTCAAAGCACTTTAACCCAAACTAATTACAATATACTAGTAGGCATAATAAAAAACATAAAACATTTAAACTCATTCCAATATAAATAATAATAATAAAAAACTCATTTATCAATTTTTTTTTTCAAATCAAAAATTTATATTCCAATTTTAACTAAATAAATTTAAAAATACAAATATTTCATAAATGTTACAAATATGGCAAAGGACATGGGGGTATCTTGGTATTAATGAGGGAAAAAGAAGGTCGTCTCATTCAGTTAGAAAAAGAAGACTCAAATAAACAATTAATTTGGTTTAAAATATTAGAAAATGGAAATCACATCAAAATTGCAACATGCTATTTTGCGTCGCAAGTTTCAAAAATCTACAAAAGTAGAGGGTTTGACCACAAAGATCTCTTTGCAGCCTTAAAAGCAAATATTGCAACATATTTTCAGGTAGGTGAAGTCCTTATAATGGGTGATTTCAATGCTAAGATTGCAAGTGAGCAAGCTAACATTCTTTGTTGCAAAGAAGATTGCGACCCTATTTGGCTTATTGAAGAGAGTAACCATCAGTGGGAAAGAATTTCAGAGGACAATGGTTGCAATCTCTTTGGTGAACAATTGCTTACTCTATGTGGGGCCTTCGATTTAGTCATTTGTAATGGCTTGATTAGATGGGCAAAGTCCGGTAATTTCACTTGCAATACTTACAATGAGCAAGTGTAGTAGATTATGTAATTTGCTTGCATGGTTTTGTGTGAGTAAATGGAGGAAGTTTTGATTGGAGATCAACTTTGGGACTTAAAATCAGATCACAAGCCAATTTATTTAGGTTTCTCTTGGACTAGAAAGAAGCAATTAGAGTAAAAAACCTAGTGTTCAACAAAATCTCCCAAAGGGCATAATTCTTTTGACTCCAGAAAATTGTAATACCTTCAAAATTATGCTAGAGAGGCTCTTCGAGAAGGAGAAAATCCCAATTCATGACCTACATAGTCACGAATTAACATATTTTATTCAAAGGGCACTTGCAGAGTGCAAAAGAGCAAAAATTAAGAAGTCTGAAACAAATTGCTTTCTGGTTAATGTTTGGTTGGACGAGGAATGCAAACAAGGCATGGAGAATGTGGAAAGAGTCAAACAAGGATAACATAAAGCTCAAAGCTTACAAGTAGATATTGAGAAAGAAAAATGACGATTTCATGGTTTCAAGGAGGGAAGAACTAATCTTCCTTGGGAAAAATAATCCCAAATTATTTTGGAAGGAGCCCCAGTCGAGAAAGATGCAAATTGAAAATAGTATTACAACTTCTAAATGGTTTAACTATGCAAGACAACTCTATGAGCAGGATCCCAAGGTTGATCCTCCCCCTTGGTAAACACTGATACTGAACTCTTCACGGTGTAAGAGGTAGAGTTGGGTATCAAGAAGTTGGGTGTTGGAAAAGCAAAATACTTAGCCGAACTCCAAACAAAGTATCTAAAGTGGGTCTCAAAGATTCTTTCTCCTCACATTAATTTTTTTTCAACAACAACATACAACAAGGGTTCCCCACATATCCCTCCAATTATAGGACCATAATGATAAACCCCTTGTTTGCAAAGTTATTTGGAAGCATGCTAGAAAATAAAATTAACAAGTGCGCAGAAGAAAGAGATAAGCGTGCTAGAGGGCAAGCAAGTTTTAGACCTAAACATTACACAATTTATCATTGTATAACTTTAAGATACATCATTGAAAAAGTTTGGGAGAAAAAGGAAGAAGTATTTTGTTGCTTTGTTGATTTCAGAAAAGCGTTTGACACGGTTCCTAGGGATAAGCTTTGACACAGAATGGAAGAACTTGGGGTTCCTAAACATTTGAGAGCAGCTGTGCATAGATTGTATGAAGAGGTGAAAGTCAAAATTAGAACTTCAACAGACATTTCTGAAAGTTTTAGAAGCGATATCGAGGTCAAGCAAGGCTTCCCATTGTCTCCTACCCTTTTTGGTTTATATATCGACAAGTTTGAGGAGTGGTTAAATTTACAAGGGGGTGATGGTATCCATTTGGGCAAGTTTGTTATAAGACATCTTTTGTATGTAGATGACTTTATTCTGATTTCTAAATCTGCTCTTGGTTTGCAATAGCACTTACTATCCCTTGAACATTTTTGTAGAAGGGTGGGGATACAAGTCAATATTAGCAAAACGAAAGTAGTTGTTTTCTCTAAAAAAAGAAAACACAACCAGCATAAGTTATACTTTGAAGACATCATTTTGTAAGAAGTTGCGGATTACAAATACCTCAGAATTGACTTCAACAAAAAGCTAAGTTGGGATGGTTGTAGAAAGAAAAGAACTTTGAGGGGTTGGAAAGCATTTTATGCTTTTCAAAATAGATGTAGAGAGACAGAGTTATGGGACTGGAAAACCGCTCAAACTCTTTATGGGCGTTTAGTGATTCCGATGATTCTCTATGGTTGTGAACTGTGGGCCAGCAATACATCCGACATGTAGTGGAAACAAATTGAGAAAATTCAGAAGCATGTGATTACAAACAAATTCAAAATTAAAAGTGCAGTTCCTTGTGCTATCTTGTTAAGTGAAACATGGGCTGCTCCTATTGAAGCAATTGCTATGGTGCAAGTCATAGGGTATTAAAAAAAAAGAGCAAATGGAAGAGGGCAAATTGCCTAAGGTTGTCTTTAATGACATATTGTGCAAAATAAAGAAGACTTAGATGCAACAAAATAACAAATGGCTTAGTAAATGGGGTGTTTGCTTGAACACATGTCCCATAAACAATAAAAAGATAATTTTTTTTTGTTATGGATAAGTTCCACAAGCATACTTGGGATAAGGAGCTAGCGAGAAAGAAAAAAATACTATATTGAAGTGTTTGATCCCACTCATAATCATCAACAAAAAGCATACATAGAGGCCAATATTTCTTGGAGAGCTAAGATTCTTATTGCTCAGTTAAGGATTGATTCTCATAGACTACGTTTTGAAATAGGGCGTTGGAAAATGCCAAAAGAAGTGTGGGAGGAAAGAGTATGTATTTTTTTTCTTCTTCTGGAAAAGTGGATACCAAAAAATATTTCTTTTTAGAATGCGAGGCCTTCAAAGACAACAGAGAAAGTTATGTAGATACTCTGGCAGCTAGCGCTTGGGATAATCTATTTAGCGAGGGGTTTGTCGAGAAACTGGGAGTGCTTATTGCGAGGCTTCACAGGAAAAGACCGAATACACTTACCAGATGAAAAAACAATTTGTCTCATAAACTATCTTTAACCTCATAAACAATAAAATAATTTTCTTTTTTTCTTTCTAACATACCTCCAATTACTTAAACTCACCTAGCATAAAAACCAAAAAAAAAATTCCTTCAACAAAAATTAACATGAGTCTGATAACATAAACTCACATAACATAAAAACAAGATTTAAAATCCTGTAACAAAAAAATCCTTCAACAAAAATTCAACACCTGGTGAATCCTATTTTTATATTAAAAGAAAAAATCAAATCCTTCAACAAAAATTCAACACCTGGTGAATCCATTATCATTGTTTCTGTGACGATACTCACTGTCAACGAACACCGCATTAGACCACTTTCACTTTCTCAAAGAATATATCATGAACATTCCCAAGAAATTTCAAACAGTAATTAATAATTTCAACTATTTTTTTCCAAGTCCACCAAGCAGATACCTTCCAATGTATTCCAATCCTCCCCAAACACAAATGCAAATTCGTGCAAATCTATTCTGATTTGGGTTTCATTTGGTTGGCGATCTTTTCTTTGCATGACCACCACTTAGTTGTTTACTGTTTTACTTTGGGTCTACAAAGGGCAGAGGCCGACGAGAACGAAGGACATTGTCCGCTGAGCGAAACGAGAAGAAATAAAAGGGAGCGAGGTGGCCTCAGCAGTCCTCTTTCAACGGCGTCGGATCCAGGCCAGTAGACTCTTATCTCAATTTTGCTGGGAGCTTCAAGGCGTCTGTTTTCACCTTCTCAGTCCTCGTTCTCGTCAAGGTTTTTGATCCTTCCCAGTCGTGGTTTATGAGGCAAGTTGGGTTCAGACTGCCCTTTAACTTGGGCTAAAATAATATAGTTGGAAGGCTGTAGGTTTCTATGTTATTGCTTGTTAGGGTTTAAGCTTTTCTTTCATTTTCAAGTGCAAATGGAATTTTTGGTGACTATTTGGACCAGGAATTGGGATATGTTTGTGGGTTTTGAGCGATCGGTTGTGGGTAGCTCTCCTTTTTTCCCCGATTGAGAACTTTTTCATCTCTGGTAATAGCCCCGTGTCTGGTTTTATGAGGGTTGGTTTGGAGGGTAGATAATTATTTCCCTGTCAAGTTTGCTCTTAGATATATATACATTATCTGGGATCTTGTATGGGTTGTTGTACTCCTTTTACTTTCTTTCTGTACTTCAGTATTTTTGCGTATGCTGCTACCATCTGGGACACACATATATAAACAGACCCACACACAGGTCTGTATGCATAATTTGATTTCAAATGTAGATGTGATATGGGTTTGGTGAGATCTGAGATAGTCTTGTGATCTGGTTATATAAGCAGTTTTTTTTATAGATAAATTCCTGAGGAGAGAACGATTATGAAAGAGCATTAGATGCAGCCCTTTTTTTAATTTTTTTTTCTCCGTATTAGAGTTTATCTGTATATTATATACATTATCTTACCAGAAGTTTGGCAGCCTGCTTCCAACTTCTTGTGATTCAGTTGATTTCCTAGGAGGGTCTTTTGTTGATTTGGTTCTGAAGATAATATATACGCCGAACCCCAGACAGGTGTGCTAGGATAAAGAGCTCATCAAGATTTAGAAACTAACTAAAAATGGAGAAGAGGATATATTAGTAAGCTATTCTTAATTTTTAATCAATTCTGCATATTTATTAGCTCTCTCTCCTGGTAGGCCTTGATTGGGGTTTGGCGTGATAGGATCTAACTTTTGTGCGAATGTGCATTTGACGTGGATCTTCTTTTGTTCCATGGTCTGATCATATATATATATATATATATATATATATATATTCCAGATAGATTCATCTTCTCTTCAACTGTGATAATTTTCTGTCATTAAAAGTTTCTAAGCCCTGGTTTGTTGTTTTGATCCACATATATTATTCTAAATGCGGGTTTCACTCTGTCTCACACACACGCATAGATGGATTGATATATCTATATATAGATAGATAGATAGACAGTTGGAAGTACTTCTAGAAACATGCCATTTGGGTGGGGCAGACGATAGGAAAAATGGAACGCTGGTTCCAGTAGGTTAGCGTGCTGCAGGACCGTGCGTTGACATGGTATATAAAGTACTAGAGCGACCACCCGAATGAGGGAATAGCGGCGATCCAGGATGCATTAAACAAAGAATTTAGCCGGCCAAAATCAGATACGCAGTCGATCATCGGGTTCAATGAGATCGGGATGCTACTTGGTGAAACCACGTGGGATCTGGATCAGACATTGAAGAGTACAATCTGCGAGGCCAACATGACTCTGACAGAGGTGCAACACTGCGCGTGGTTTGTGGCGTCTTTGACACCACATTTGAGGACGGCGCTATCACAACAAAAGATCTCAACCCAATCTGAAGCATTAGAGACAGCAATGAGGTTGCATGAAACTCCAATACAGGATCCGAGGTTGGGAGTTCAGCAAATCCACGCGCAACTACAAAACCTATGCTTGGAGATGCAAAGTTTGAAACAAGATAGGACGCCCCGACCGGTGGCGTGTGAAGAAAGTGTGATGCATCAAATGCAAAGGCCAAGGTCACGACAAGGACCGCTGCCCTGTATTCGCAAACTATGTTGGCTCAACCCTCCATCAATCTTACCGGTGAATTAAGGCTCTGCTGGCCTTTTTCCTTTTCTTTTTGTAAAAGGTCTTGTTGTTCTTTTTATGAAAAACGTAATTACATAG
Source organism: Pinus tabuliformis (assembly GCA_031772625.1). Lineage (NCBI taxonomy): Eukaryota > Viridiplantae > Streptophyta > Pinopsida > Pinales > Pinaceae > Pinus > Pinus tabuliformis. Next base: position 1,144,539,514 of record CM062813.1, on the reverse strand, counting down.
TCAGATGCACATTCCATTTGAGCTCCTTGAGCCTGTCCAAAAAGTCCTACTGAAAGACGGAACGGACAGAAAAAGGAAACAACAACTCAAGATTAAGGACAATATAAATTATATCCAAGGCTCAGATGCACATTCCATTTGAGCTCCTTGAGCCTGTCCAAAAAGTCCTACTGAAAGACGGAACGGACAGAAAAAGGAAACAACAACTCAAGATTAAGGACAATATAAATTATATCCAAGGCTCTGCTGACCTTTTTCTTATATTTGGGGCCTGTTTTTTTTTAAACTTGTGTTATGTTATTGACTTGGGAAAATATTTTTGAATCAATACCCATTTTTTTTCCTTCCTTTCAGAGCTTTTGGGGCTGGTTTTAAAGTGTATGCTCTTAGATTACCTGAAAGCAGATTTGTGCATCAAACCCATAAAAAAATGTACTTGATGTGGATTCTCATTTTCTCTTACTGTATGATATAATTGTATTGTCTTTTTCTTTTTTGCTGCCATTCAGAGTATGATAATCACATATCTATTTTGTTTTCTGCCATTCATAGTCTTTGGGACCTGGTTCTGTTCAAAGTATATTCTTCCAGATGTGGGTGTAAAATTTAAGCAATAATTACTGACAATGAGATCAAGTGATTTAACAGGCTTAAACAGTGCATGTTATTGTTATCATAGATGGGATCTTGAGAATGGAGAATACATTTGGGGCTGGTTTTAAAGCGTATGCTCTTAGATTACTTGAAAGCAGATTTGTGCATCAAACCCATAAAAATTGTACTTGATGTGAATTCTCATTTTCTCTCACTGTATGATATAATTGTATTGTCTTTTTCTTTTTTGCTGCCATTCAGGGTATGATAATCACATATCCATTTTGTTTCTGCCATTCATAGTCTTTGGGACCTGGTTCTGTTATAATCTTCCAGATGTGGGTGTAAAATTTAAGCAATAATTACTGACAATGAGGTCAAGTGATTCAACAGACTTAAACAGTGCATGTTATTGTTTTCATAGATGGGATCTTGACAATAGAGAATACATTTTGCATTAGCATAATGTTCAACTTTTTTCAAATGATAGATACAGTGACCATAGTTGTAAGGTTCAGAGGATTTTCTTTGTGATTATTCTGTAGTTTGTATATCTTCTAACTATGATGTTGCAATGATTTGAAGGGTTGTAAACTTAGAATATAACCAAACAGTAGTCTTCAATTAATTTCAGTCTTAATCAATGCTGATAAATTTCATTGTATAATGAATTTAAACTGTTCACAGTTCAGTGGATTTTTTGTTATAACCTTTAAGAATATTCAATTATTTTTTCTTGAATGTTTTGTTAGTTTTTAATGTTTAGTTTCTTTAACTGATCGTTAAATGTTGTTGTTTTGTCTTATTATTCTGCAGCTCGAAGGAGAGACCCACTCTTGGGTACGTTTATTTTACTCCTAAATAGCTGTTCTCTGTTTGTTTATTACGATATAGTTTACATATACAAGTTAGTGAATCATACTTAGCGTGAATATAAAGATGTCTTTTTCATATTTTAAATACATACCACGAAAGATAGCCAGCCAAAGAAAGGGAGTAATGCAACTCTTCTTTAGAGATGGTATCCCTGATATCTAATTTTGTTTATTGTCTTTTTTTCTTGTTTCAAGTTCATTTCATGATAAACAAAAGCAAAAAGAAGCTAACTGTGTTAGGAAAATACCCCGTAGCAATGGATGGATTTAATGAATTGCTTATGAACTGTGTGATTTTTGGATTCATGGTAATAGTTAGTTACTTTTTATTGAGACCTATCCGTTATGTCACTTTTAAGTTTTAAAAATTGATCAAATTTATTTATTTAATATTCTGCAATTGGCAGTACTGATTCCTTATATTCTGTTTCCGATGTCTTTGAGGTTGTTTATTCAGATCTTATTTTGTAATTACACTTGAACTGGTAGGCAATAAAATCTCAGCTTGTCTAAAGATACACAAGTTGTCCTTATTCTTGAGTTGCTTGATGCTGTTATGGTCTCTGATAGTTTGGTGACTCGTGCAGCGGTGCGCGGATTAAGACCCGCAAGCGGAACATAGCAGCTCCCTTAGACCCCACGACATTTGCGGATGCAGTGGTCCAAATCTACCTCGAGCATGAGGGTGACTTGGTATGTTGTTTAAATGAAACTTTACATCTTTGAAATGCTTTATGTCTCACCTTCAACAAATGGGGAAGTTAGTTGCACATTGTAATAAAATAAAAAAGATTTGTTAACTGGAAATGGTACACATTATTATCATGATCAATAAAACTAAAACTAAGAAAATTGTAACCCCAACTAAAAGGCATTTATTTTTTGCAGGAACTCGTTGCCAAGAGCATTGAATCCTCAGATCTTGACTTCTCAAGATACGGCGATACCTTTTTTGAGGTTAGGATTTGTTCTTTTTGTTTGTTATGCTTCTATATTGGACTTATGACTGGCTGTTTGGGTAATTGCATTGAAGCCGATGTCTGAGTAATGTCTGAGGTTAGGTCTTATTTTTTAGTTGGACATCCTTAACTTTTTGGCTATATGGTTCCCTTGTCTGTTGGATGTTTTGCACACATATCCTGATAGACTGTGTTATAAGTTGGAGAGCCCTAAAGTACAAGTTCGCTTTTAAGGAGTTAGCTCCATATAGTACATGTAAGCTGTGGAACCAACGAGGCCCTTCTTCAAAGGTTTGGACATGTTTTGAGTCTGCCTAGTCCTTTGAGAGTGATTTCATGATCATCTTGGTTTTTAGATTGGGTAATTGCATTGGAGCGGATGTCTGTGATTACTGTCTTTGAGGTTTAGTTTTCTTTTAGTTGGACATCCTTACCTTTTTGGCTATATGTTTCCATGCCCTTGTCTGTTGGATGTTTTGCACACATATCCTGATAGACTGTGTTATAATTTGAAGAGCCCTAAAGTATAAGGTTGCTGACAAGGAGTTGCCTTCATATAGTACAAGTAGGTTGTGTAACCAACGTGGCCATTTTTCAAAGGTTTGGACATGTTTTGAGTCTGCCTGCCTAGCCCTTTGATAGTTACATGATCATCTTGGTTTTTATATTAATTTCTTGCTGTGGTTGGTCGAGTAGGTCCATATGGAAATAATCCATTGATAGTTTGATACCTAAAACAAAATCTACTCCAACATTTGCGAGTCTTCCATGGTAGGGTTCCACCCTGTGCACTGCACCTTCACACTTAATGCTGATGAAGAAGTGTTCAAAAAGCCCAAATGCTCAGCCTGTTTCTCATCAGGAATGTTTAATGTGCTACTGGGATCAAGTATAACATTTAAATTTTACACACCAATTTTTTAATATGTGCATAAAACTTGAAGGTATCAACTTTACCCAAACCATTGATTGTAGCAAAGGAAACCAAGGGTTCTATTGTTTCTAATGATGGAAGGAATAGGTTTTGTGACCTGGATTCATTATTTTGTTCTTCCAAGAAGAGTATGAGTTTCCTCTGCATGTTCATATTTAGAGTTGAGTTGGTGTAGGTTGTTTCCATAAAAGCTTTTAGAGTGTTGGAAATGTGGCCCTTAAACTAGGGTCTAGAGCATTTACAACATAGGTTTGATTTGTGGGGCGGTGGGAGTGGTTTGGGTTGGTTGATGGCAGGTAGAGGCTTTGATTTATGGCATGTAATGCTTTCCCTCTTCCTTGGGCTTTGATTTGTGTCATTTCATACTTTCCCTCTTCATTGGCCCTCCTTTTTTAAAAGAGGCAGGTTGAGATATTTTTACCTCAATCTTGAATTCTATCCTGACATTTGAAATATAGATGTCCCACACTAAATCTGCATAGTTTGGTCTTGGACTATAATTGATTATCAATTTAGCTATTAATTGTTCAAAGAAGTTATTTTCTGTAAAATTATAATGAGCTATTAATGCTGATGTTCATTGACATATAGGTGGTCTTCATTGGAGGTCGCACACAACCGGGTACCATAAAACCTGAAGAAGGGGATCGGCATCCTTATGCTGTTTTGAATTGTGAACCTGCAAGGCAGAATATCTTGCCATCTGTTCTGTATATACAGAAGATACTTCACAGGAGGCCTTTCCTCATCAAGAATCTTGAAAATGTTATGCGAAGGTTTTTACAGTCCCTTGAGCTTTTTGAGGACAATGAAAGGAAAAAACTTGCAATTTTTACTGCACTCACTTTCTCTCAGAAATTATCTGGGCTTCCACCAGAAACTGTTTTTCAACCTCTTCTCAAAGACAACCTTGTTTCGAAGGGGATTGTACTTTCATTCATCACAGATTTTTTCAAGGAGTATCTGGTTGAAAACAGTCTTGATGATCTCATAGCATTGCTGAAGCGAGGGAAGATAGAAGATAATCTTCTTGATTTGTTCCCAATACAGAAACGCACCACTGAAGCTTTTGCAGAACACTTCAGGTGGGGAAACTTTTTTGTTGGAACCAAACTGTCTACTTAAAGTTGCAGCTATTTGCTGTTGATTGCTACTAACATGTGTCTTTTGGATTTTTTGTGTGGCAGTAAGGAGGGTTTGGGCGCTCTTGTCGAATATAATGAAAAGAAAATGTTTGATGTGAAATTAAAGGACATGAAGAGTTCATTAACAACTTTGATTGCAGAGAACGCTGATATTTCGGAAGTCATTGAAACTGTAAAGCAGCGTCATAAAGAGTCAAAGTTACCTGATATTGAAGTAGTGCGTATCTTATGGGATGCTATTATGGATGCTGTACAGTGGTCTGGCAAAAACCAGCAACAAAATTCAAATTTGGCGTTGCGTCAAGTTAGTATTTAATCTTTTCTCAGTGTAGTATCTTTTGTTTTCCCCATGTTTTGTGCCTCATCATATCATGAACAATTTAAAGGATTTTTACTGAATTTTGAGTAGTATTTTCTTCTTGTTAAGTGTTTAATATGTTTACAACTTCTAGTCAATAGTAGAATCTAATGGGAAAATGGCTCTATGCATAACTGTTTGAAGTTCTTCCCCATGGCTTGCATTTTGATACTTTTAATAATTATGTTTTGTTTTTTACGCACTTTGATTTTTTCATTGATGTGTGAGAAAATAGAATATTTCAATTTCATAGACATCATTTGTTAAAATTTAAATGCAATTGTGGATACTTTGTTTCTTGCTCTGGAAATCTTGTTTTTGTTTCTTGCATGTTTGTTTTGTTTTATTGATGTATATATAAATATTTTTAACAGACTATCAATTCAGTAGATATTTTTATTGGAAATCAATTGCAGAATTTATACAGATGCAGCATTAAATCCTTCAACCTGTATTTCCATTAAGGTTTCATCGAATGTAAAAACTGTGCATGTCTTTTCTTGGCCATAAATATGGTTACACTGGCTTTTCTCACATATGATGCATTTTTTAAAGTATTTAGTTAATGTGTTTTCATTTGATCTCACTTGGAATTCACAAGGCAATAATTTGTCCATGCTTGGCAATAATTGGATGTTAATTCCATTTTCCATCAAAAGTGCTTCAAGGATCAAACTTAACAGTCAGCATGCATTTAATGTGGCAAGACTCAAGAGATATCTCCTTTGGCTTGAGGGAATTATTATCTTGCATTTGCATTGCTTGTATGTAGTCTGTGGAGATTACTTATGCATGCAATGTCTGTATCCATGGTTTTCCGTACATAATGTACTTTTCTTTCCCATGGAAAACTTACCTGGGGAAATCCTTGAGGGGATTCCTCACATTTCTGTTAATGGTGGCCAGGGTCAATGCTGCAGATGTATAACATGTACTCCTAACCCAGAGGGACTTGACTTGAACCCATGACCTCACTGCCTTAAACCTGGTTGGTTCAAACTTATTGAGCTAACCCACTGGGTTAACATAATGTACTTATTTAACTTCTGTGTGCAATATTTCTAATGATGGTTATCCATCTGGCATGAATTTTCTTATTTTGCATGTAAAATGACAGTATCTGTTGTCTTTTTGCTGGCATTTGGAATTCAATAGTTTTCTTGTTATTTTATTTTGAGTCTTAACAGTTCAGTTATTTGAAGTTTTGTACATTTTTTTTGGAAACTGTATGAAGCTTACATATTTTACTAAAATGATTCTCTACTTTGTTGAATTATCAGGTTAAGACATGGGCAAAACTCCTTGACAGTTTCTGTACAACTGCAAAACTACAGTTGGAGATAATGTACAAGATTCAAATTCAATGTTATGAGGATGCTAAACTCATGAAACTGTTTCCTGAAATTGTGAGGTCTCTCTATGATGAGGAAGTTCTTGCTGAAGATACTATTCTGATGTGGTTTTGCAAAGGCAGTAACCCAAAGGGCAGGTATTAACAGCCTAACATTTATTTATTCTTTGGTTTTTAACCCTTTTGTTATGTAGAAATGCAATTAATTCAGGTTTAGACAAATCTAATTGTATGATTTAGAGAATTCTGAACTCTAATAAGTGAGACTTACAATGCCCGATTAAGCAACTTTTGGGATTTCAAAAGCAAATACTGTTCTTTTAGTTTGAGTTTTTTCAGGGTGAAAATAAGATCTGCTGTGATTTTGGGTATTTTCAGGCAAACCTTTGTGAAGTCACTGGAGCCTTTTGTGAAATGGTTGGAGGAAGCTGAAGAAGAAGAATAATGTGAACTTATATTAGAAGCTTAATTATGACTACAATATTGTGGGGGTTAGGATGTTGGTTGCAACTCTTATATGTTGTGTTCACTGGGTATATCAACTGCTTTACATAGATAATCAGTTTTCTATTGACAATTTATGAGATCCTACTGCTATACTTATGGAGCATGGTGTGCTAGCAGAAATACTTTAATTGGATTCTATTGGAATTTGCATTGCATATAAATTTATAATCGTTGTTTAGTATCTATCATTTCTCTTGTGATTTGATTCTTTTGGATGTGTTTGCAACTTAAATGCTTCTCTTATGCATCCTTGATGAACTAAGAAGCTTCTCTTTAATTTCGAGGCACAGAGTTCATTATTGTCTATTTTAATCTAGAAACACTTTTTATTGAGATGTTTAGGTTATTGTACTTTAGATTCCACTTGTTCCAAGACGCATCATATCCTTGAGACATTCTCACATGTTTTTCTGCAACATGTGGAGTTGTTTATAAGATCATATGCTTGTCTTGAAATCCATTCAAAATGTGCCTCTGGCCACGTTATTCATTGTGTAGCATTCTACTAATTTATTTCAGTGCGCTCCTAAATTCTATATGGTAACTATATTGACTCCAGATTCTTGAGAGGGTTTCATTTGATTTATTATATTCTTATGCAAGTTTTCCTTATTGAAAAACAAAGGGTTCCAGTATCATAAAACGAAAAAAATCTCATCTCTAAATGCTATTGTTGAGTTGGAATTCTTGTACCATCTTGTAGCACCAATTGATTTGGTCTGCCCATATGTTCAGGTCCTGGCACTCATTTTGAATGCCAAAATTGACGGGGATTCCAAGGCTCTCATTGTTTAAGGCCTATTTGCCTATCTATGGATTGCCCTTATATTTCTCGATCAAGTTGCCAAACAGAGTGTTTTGAGTGATATATCCCAGGGCTTATTCATTTCGAACACCAAAATTGACGAGGGATTCCAAGGCTCTCATTATTTCGGGCCTATTTGCCTATCTATGGATTTTTCAATTTTCATTGAATTCTCTAAGTACCCATTATTTTCAAATCAATTGTCAAAAATCTGGTAATCAAAAATGCCAAAATTGACGAGGGATTCCAAGGCTCTCATTATTTCGGGCCTATTTGCCTATCTATGGATTTTTCAATTTTCATTGAATTCTCTAAGTACCCTATTTTCAAATCAATTGTCAAAAATCTGGTAATCAACTTCTCAAGTATTTGGCGTTATGATCCTATTGCTGAAGTAAAATAGTCTACGAAACCTTTCCAAGTCTTTTTATTAAAACCTAAATCAAATATCTTCCCGTTGATCGATAAAATCATTTTTTTTAATCGTTGTTGCCCTTTATTTATACGGAGATGGCTATAACCTCTTTGTGAGGAAAATGGAGCACGTCCTCACTATTCTTAACAAATGTGTATACTGAAATATATTTGTCCTTCCAAGGTAGGTAGGTGCAACATCTTATTTTGGACTGACCACCTTTTAAGTTTATCTACCTCGTGTATCATTATTTGCACATTGTACACCTTCGTCAATTGCAGGTCTTTGAGATTCTGTGTCTCGCCATTTTCAGTTGTAGAACCATCATCAAGGATGACAAGTGAAAAGGGAACATTTAAACCAAGGGAAACTATCATTTTACATTTGAACCAGGCGAAACTATCATTTCGGATAACAAATGGAAAAGTGAGCACTTAATTTGGAGAACCGTTATCAAGGATGACAAGTGGAAAGGGAACCTTGGAACCAAGGGAAAACATCATTTAGGATAACAACCGGAAAGCGAGCACTTAAACAAGGAATTGAAGATTCTGTAAGATGGGTTATGTTTCCATTTTTGTTATGATCAAATATCTCGCTTGGGATCCTTTTTAAATTATAAGATCTATGTTATAGTCAAATTTTGTTCTAAAATCATTAGGATGAGGGGATTTGGCTGAGTCGGGGTTTGTCCTCTTTGGAACTTTCTTGTGATAAAAGCTTTGGTTAAAGCGCATATTGATATGGATCTTGACATTGAGTGGCAGGCTTCCTTCCCTTCGAATGCTTCGAGGCACAGTTCTATGATATATACAAATGAGATAATGTCATTCTCTCTCATCTTTCAGATGATTGATTATTCTCTAGTTTATGATATAGACTTTTATGTGTATGAATCCTTTTAAGGAGAGTATTGATCCCAAAGGTCAAACAACAATGATTGAATGAAAATTACAATGGGTTGACTACATGATGTGAAGAACCATAGTTTATTTAGGGGAAGAAGATTGTTGTGACATAGATAAGTAAGATGGTCTCCCATAGTTTGGTTCTTGGCCCCCAATAACTTGCATGGTCTAGTGTTTTACTCCCTTGTCTTCTCTTCTTTTTCTTGGACTTTCTCTTCCTATTCCTATTAGACTTTTGGGGTACTCGTTAAGAGTAAGTGGAGCATTTCCATCGGAGGAGGTAAAGGATGAAGAATCGATTTAATTTACAAATAAATCAACATGTTCAATTTGGTTCGATGCTTTAAACACAAGATGCTTATTTGCGCTCTATTAGGAGCATTCTAGACATCTGGAGTGGAAATCAAACAAAGTGCTAGTCAAACAGTGAATTTAAGGAGATCCAAAAGAGCCATAAGAAGGGCACCAAAATATTCAAACAAATGAAATGTACAAGGGTTCAATTGTAATCAACCATGTTTGTAAAAGACGTCAAAATTTAGGCAAGCAAACACTCTCTTCCAAAAGTCGGTTTAGGGTGGTCAAGTATAGACTCCAATTATAAAGTGTTGAAAAGGGTCTTTCATCGTCCATTTGGGATGATGAAGGACAAGAGACAATTATGATTACTCTTGTGCAACAATCACCAAAAGTGCAAGTACCCACATGAAGGTGAACACCCTCTAGGGAAGTTGAGACGAATGCTGTGTGTTTGTTATAGGGGTCACAAGTGCCTTTTACTTGTAGTCGTCGCAATCTATCAAAAACAATTAGTGTTAACACTCCATGGTTGGTGGTTGGGTGGAACAATCTTGAGTTAGGGGTAGGAAATACATGATTGCATTTTATACTCTGTCAACTGAGGACCTTGCTAATTTTGCCAAAAGCTTTTGTTTTACATAAGCTTAATTTCATGTTTAACACTTGTGTGAGGTATGCTTTTTTTTCTACCAATGGATTTTATGAAAAATCAATGATTGCATTGGGATGTGTTCTACAACCTAGCATGGTGGAGATGTAGTGGAGCATGAGATGAGATATTGCATTGAAGCAATTGAATTCAATTCGTCATATTGCAATTTTGTTTTTATTATTATTATTAAAATCTCAAATAATTTTCTACAATTTTTTTATAATATGCATATTACATTAATATATATATATTTTTATAATATGCATATTGCATTAAAATAAATTTAAATAATGATGATTTACTTGTTCACATTTAATTAATAGATATATAATTAGAAATAAGAATACTTTTTATACATAAAAAAGAAAAATACTCAAAATATAAATAGTAACTATAAATGGATAACATTTTACCATATAAATTAAATAATAATGATTCATATTCATAATCATCATATTTTATAATTTTATATTTAAATTTAATTAATAAATATATAAAAATTTAATACTTCAAATAAACTTTTTTTGATAATGCCAAGTAAGAGTTTAATCAAAATTCTTTAACATTTTTTTTTTAATCTTAAAAAAGAAGTGAGCAATATTTCTAGTTCTATTGACTTAAACGATAAAGAAGGGTGGTAGAGAAAAATATTTTGAATATTAGATCAAATGCGAGTATAAGATGAACAATTTAAAAGAAAGTGTTTTTCATTTCCGTTCTTATTTAAATTGCATAGGTATAAACTCTGTCATCCTATGGGGTGTTAGGAATTGACCAACACCCAATTAACTATGAAGCTCATAAAAATTAATGTGATTAAAATAACAATAAAAATAAAGTAATTGAGATTAAAATTTTTCTTACTCTTTCACTTTCCATTGTGTAGGCGTTGTAGAATTTACTCAATTATTAATATGAATTGATATGTAACATCTAAAAATATTAATAAAAAAATTTCAATGTGGTTTATAAATAAAATATTTCAATGTGTAAAATATTGTTATGTTCTAAAACTGCTTTTGCTTGGCTAAGTGCTTGTTTTTATCGGATGTAAGGAAACAAGTCAACAACCCAAAACCCAGAGGCATTTGGCAAGAGTGAAAATTTGGCCCCTTACAGACCACCAATTGACGAGTAATTATAGGTGGTGTGGTTTTCTTTGAATAACAATGATGAGTCAACCTTAGGCAATGATGACTTTCCCCATTATTGGTTTGAAAATTGAGTTATGATAGGTTTTCCCATTGTTTAATATATATATATATATATATATATATATATATATGCTTTTTTAATTGAAGGCATAATGGAGATTTGTAATTATTTCAATGTTTAATATGGAGTCGACTTCTAACATTTTAACACATACACTCACACATTGTCCCCACTATTGGTTTGAAAATTGAGTTATGATAGGTTTTCCCACTGTTTAATATGTGTGTGTGCGCGCGCTTTTTAATTGAAGGCATGAGGGAGATTTGTAATTATTTCAATGTTTAGTATGGAATTATATGAAACAAATCAAAATAAGAATTACTTATAATTAAATCATTTTATTAGTGTGATACTCAAAATGAAGGAAATGTGTAACTTGTTCCATGCTCAGCGTGGAGTTGCATGGAGTTGACACACATGCACACACACACACACACATTAAACCAACGTAGATCCATGCTGTTCCCATATCTAGTAATTGTCAAGAGAGATCAAATTTCTAGAGGCCCTAATCTTTATTCAAACTTGCATTTCAAGATGTTTGATCCCTCGGTGCTTGATAGATCTAGGGTTCACATGGATCTATGTTGAGAATAATCTAATTGTAAGGTCATGGCTAAGTTAGACACCAAATTGGTGTATAAGACCCTTTATATGTGGGACAAGGAACCCACAAACATAGTATTTAATTGTCCTAGTTTAAGTATTTTTAACCTTGGAAATTGAGTCTCCAAATACAACCAAAGCCTTAAGTTTTAGATTATTGATTGTTTTCTATCAAAGAAAATCTCTGGATTGAAATTGTTTTAGATTGAAATTGATTTTATTGACATTTTTATTGAGAGCGATGCATAAATGAGAAAAATATGATATTCTCAAATGAAAAAATACAAAAAAAGTAATTGTCAATGGTAACACTACTTGAAAATACTTGAATTCAAAAAACCTATAAAAAGCATAAAAATCAAGTAAACGTTTTTAAATGTTATGTAATGTTTTAAAAATATAATTCAAATGAACGCAAACAATTCTTTTTCATTTTCATGAATATTTCTTATAAGTGTAATCATTTCCAAATCAAACTTTTTAAAAGATTCCTAGAAATGAGCCAAAGAAAATATTTTTGTATTTTGCATATACAATTTTATATTTCACATAAATTAATGTCAAACCTGTGGAATATGTCAAATTTCTCGAATTGAGAATTAGATCTTTCAATTTTGTAGAAAATATTAAAATAGGGGAAGTAAATCTTAGGTTTTCAAAGATTTTTAATTTATAGGAAATATTTGCAAATCTTCAAAATACAATGTACATTGTTGAGAGGTTGCTTTAAAGAAATCTATGTGTCTATGGATTCTTTGAAAGAAAGATGTAGGCACTTATCAATGCACTAACTTGGAAGAGAAAAAATTCCAAAAGATAAGCTAGGAAATACAATATTTTAGTTCTATACCAACAATAGGGAAAATTACAAGATAAATTAGACCAAGCTTAGAAAGTTGGGAAACTAGAGTAAATAAAACTTACGAGGAAGAATTCACACATTTATTCCCAATGGAGTTGCCCTTTTTGTTTTAAGGAAAAGTCCTAGTGACTAGAATTGAATCACTAACATAATGAATTAAAGAACACTAACTACTTTTTAAGATCAATGGGTCATTACAATATATACTACATAAGGTAAGATGACAGAAAACCACATGATCAAATGGCTAATCCATTTCTCATAGTTCTAACCTCAACCCACAAAACATAGAACATGTCTCCTTCAAATCCAATTAAGAATATAAACATGAATTATGATAAATATTTAATACAATAACATAATTTGATAATATATTGATTCTTACTAACATTAGGGAGTTCATTTATCTTCAAATCATAAATCAAAAGTAAATAATCAATCATATTGCAAAATGGTCCCTGAGGAGGGATATTAATTTAATGTGTACAACAAATAAAACTTTACACTTGATTTATGATGTTGGTGCCTTGCTCCCTAACTCCGAGTTCCTCTTATATAGACTACTCATCTACTTATTCCACTTATTATCTTCAACTTCACTATGGTTGAGAAAACTAAGAAATGTTTTGACCCAACTTAAAACTAAAACAAGCTCAGAACTTGGGGGCTTTAATGAGGGGAAAGCAATTATAATCCAAGGTTGAGATTTTAAGAATTATCCTAGTATATCCATGCTCTTGATGGTCTCTTCCCTCTTCGGATAACAAATAACTCATATATATACCATGGAAAAATATATTTGTTCGTTACTGATGGAGATACAGATTGTATAGGGGTATGTATCCCATGTTCTTTGCTTTAGAGCTTGCATTTAAAGGATGTTAATTATTTCATAGTCCCTTTTGAAGATCATTGTATGTTCTTTGACGAAAAATCAAGGGCAATCTATGAGTATTTTAAAGGAAACTTGCAAACAACTGATAAAATATTCTAAAAAATATGTAGATAGAGGAATAATGATGAAATAAACAATAGTGAATGGTCAACAAGGCATCGTTGGCCTAGGGAAACCAAATAAATTAATAATACATATCAAGCTTGGTGAGTTTACTTAATGCCATAAAGGTATTTCTTAAGGCAATAAACAACACTGAATATATATAGAAGGTTGTTCCACGTAAATTTCTTCATGCAAATCCCCATGCAAGAAGGTGGATTCAAACATCCACTTGACGAACCTCCCGTTTATGTGAAGCAATAATGATTAGAACAAAGAAAATGGTATTCATTTTTTTCCAGAAAGACCAAGTTTTAGTTAATCTTTTGTCCCTAATAAAATTGTTGGCAATTAATCAAGCCTTTTGTCTTTTCAACATTTCCATCTAATGCATACTTAGTTCCATACACCCATTTACATTTGACAATTTATTTATTATTACTTTTTTTGTTTCATTTTGGAAGATGTACAAGATATTAAATATAGCTCACCATTAATGAATAATATTATTCATTCATTTATGTGTCCCAATCTAAATGGATTGAAGCTTCTACAAATGTTTCTAGACAATGAGTCTTTGAAATTTAAGTGAAAAGAGAGGAGGCTCATCAAAATTATGTACATGTGTGATGCTATCTTGAAAGATCATCAACAAGATCGCTTGTTGATTCTCATGTTGTACAGATCCATCTAGGAAATTGTAGCATTGGTGCAGGGACAAGTTCAATAGGATAGACTGGATGAAGGTCCATAGGAGGGGGTAAATTTTCAATCGCATTATTATCATATGAAGAAGAAACTATGATATGAGCACTCACTTAAAAGTTGGGAGTAGAGGATAACACAATCACTAAATATGGCATGGAGGCCAAATATGTTACAAACATTAAATTAGGCTCCCAAGCTTAGAGACCTTTTATCACATCTCCCCTAATATTTATGATTTCTGAAGATAATGAATTCTACAACCTTTTATATCTTCAACATATCTAATCAAAAAACATTTCTCACTTTTATGCTAGAATGCTTTCAAATACTTTTCTACCAAACAAAAAAAATAGTTTACATCTAGTTTAGTTTTACTCTATGCTTCTTCTAGTGTTATATCTTTTAAATCCCTTTAGGGAGTGTGCTTAATTATCCCATTAAGGAATTAATCCTTTATATTGGATCATACAATTTGTCATTTCTTTTAATGTGTGATTCTTTCTCTCAAGAAGACCATTTGGTTGTGGTGTATATGGAGCAATATGTTGCATCTAAATGCCCTATGTAGTCGAGTAAGTTGTAAATTGTTGTTAGCATATCTTTCTCCACTATCTTTTTTTGTAACTTTTGAATATGATATCTAAAGAATTTTTCAAAGAAGGGCCTTGTCGGCTAAAAATATGTAAAAGAAATTATCTCTTAAGTTTTGAGAAATAAAACTTCACTCTTAACTTTTGAATTTGATATCCAAATAATTTTTTAATACGGGCCATACAGGGTAAAAATATGTAAAAAACTTCTCTCTCAAGTTTTAAGAAATAAAACCAAGTGCATTTGGAGAAGTAACCAATGCAATTTTAGAAGTACTTGAATGCAAAGAAAGAAAAAATATGAAGTCGACTATACAAATAACTATAAACAAGTTACGAGGGGGGTTGAGGCATGCCAACAAGCACATTTATTAAAATTGTCTCGATGTTGTTCGTTGAGAACACAGTGGAAACAAACATCATTTTTGTAAGAAATGAGAAAAAGACCAGTCACCATATTTTAATTACGTAGTAGCTAAATGAAAAATAATTTAGATAACCAAATCACTCATGCCTATTTTTTCTCAAGTCATCACTATGAGTAGCAAAAACTGATGAAAGATATGGTGGTCCAAAGTTATCAAATTTGTACAATGTGATAATATCAACAATTCTAGTTAGGACATGCTTAATATTTTTAAGTTCCTAATTACAACTTTGTGAGGTGATAATTCCATTGGTTTACCTTCATTTGAATGAGTGATTTGTTACACTAATAGATGGTTGCAAGAAAGACTTGGAACACATAATACATCATTAATATAGCCATCATTTAGCAATTTTGTAGACCCTACAACACTAAGAGATATATCATCCCCAACAAACATTTTTTTAATGTTACATTTATTAAGGGTAGAAAATATGGGTTTATCCTTAACCATATGATAGGATGCTCTATAATCAATAAGAACCTCATTGAAAGAAGTAGATGTTGCATTGAAGAATAAACTAGAAGCAAAGAACATGGAAAAACTTAAGATTGATGTTGTGTCTTTTCATTGCTTCTTCTAAGACTTCCATATCTTTTGAAATATTTAAGCTCCCGAAGACCATCTCACCCACAAAAAAAACAGTGTCTCTTAGTGTTTACCTTTTGATATGTTTTTTTAGAACTATTGGGAGCATGAGTTGATTAAGAGGTTTTGGGACCTTTGTTTTGTTTTTAGTGCAAGAATGTTGTTTCTTTGGATTCTTGTCTTTATACTTCTATTGTCTCACTAAGAATTTAGTAGATGTATTTGTAGTGTTGATAACTCCAAGATGTAAGAGCTTATTCTTCTCTCTAATCAATCACAAAAAGCTTTGAAATAGGGCATTTTGTAAGGCGATCCTTGACTAGTAAGAGCTTCCTTGGTGGAGTAAAAAGTAGATAGAAAATAAAATTAGGTAGTGTGAAGCTTAAAGAGAATAGTATACATAGGTTGGTCATTTGTCTTTATTATTTTATATTTTGCAAGTGAAAATCTAAGTGTTTTTAAATTAGATAGAAAATATTCAATGAAAGGGAAATCACTAGGATTTAAAGCAAACAATTGGTTTTTGAGGTAGTGGGATCAAACTTTATTGTATTAAACACACGATTTTCAACTTTTGCTATGCAACATTTCAAGTCTCAATTTCTTAAAGGTGAAAACTAATTACTAATAGAAATGAATATTTAAATTAGTCCATATGCTTTAATATTTTTATTATTCCTTTTTTATTTCTTTAATGCATTAATATGGACAATTTTTGTTTATAAAGTAACTTGATAAAGTCCCATATTATATAGTAATCCTCCATATCATATTTCCATTAGAAGTAGTTAGATCGGTAAATAAGAGATCACTTGGACTAGTCATAGTACAATATGTAGTAAGATAGTGTCAAAAGCATAAACTTATTGCTTACATGGAATACTAAACTTATTGCTTACATGGAATACTCTTGAAAAAATGGTAGTTGAAAAAAAGGCACCGAAAACAAATTTTGATGTTAAAGTGATAGAAATTTCATGAAATTGATATAAAATCACCCTTAGGTGACCTCAGGAAATTAATGAAGGTATTACAGACTCATGTGCTGGTGTGTGTGTCTATGTTATCTTGTGCAACGGATCGATAAGATTACGAAATACACAGACACTTGAAACAGTAAGAGATCACAGTAAGCAAACATAAACACAATAAAATTTAATAAGGAGTTCACCCAATCCTCCTGGGCTATGTCTCCTGGTCCAGCCTTTAGTGGTGGCCTTTTTATTATGTTTTTAAAGCAAAGTCTTACAATAAGGAGCTCAATCTGAGTCTCACTTGACAGAGGATGATCAGTAGGATGGCACTTGGAATTACCAAGTCCTTAGAGTTCACAAACTCCCCGTACCGAATTTTGACCTCAATTGGTCTCTGTCTGCTTGATACTGCCCTTACCCTGATGGTCAGCTCGGCTTCTCTGCCCTTTGCAACTTTGCCTCTCTTTATGTGTCTCTCGGCCTTCGGCTTCTTCACTGCTTCTTTGCCTCATTGTCTCTGTCCTGTCTCTGTTAGCTCGTGGCTTTAAAGCCAATTCATTCCCCTTTTTAGGTGAACAAAACCTTCCAAGCAAAACATCCAAGGTTGAAAACAAACAGAGATGAGGTGAAATATAGACCATCTCTGCCTGACAATGTCAAATGCTGGAAAGTTTTTGAAGAGGATGATCAAATTAATAGGCTTTTTCAAGTCTTTGATGAATTTGTTGATATGCACATTGACCAAGAAATATAAAACTTTGACAGAAAGGCAAAAAGGGTCAATTTTCAGTAAATTGGTGACTGGTTTCCCAAAAGGGATGCATTAAAGGGAGGAGATGTTTTTTTATGGCCTAGTCAATGCTCAGTTTTTGAAACTTTATTTCATTTAAGGCTTTAAAGCCTTGGTATTGTAAATATGTTTTTTCCAGTTTTTTATTTTCATTGCAAAATAGATTCCATCCCAATGGAACACTAAAAGGAAGAATTGATTTTTTTTTTTTTAACAGGAAAGGCATTGTTATGTGATTCTTGAAACCTCACAGGGAGGATTTTATCTCCAGAAGGAACCAGTGTTAGCCTTGATGGCAAATGGCCCAAAAATGGATCCAAATATGCTCCAAAACATTCCCAAAGTCTTCAAAAGTGCTTAACATCATCCAAAGATCGAAACAAGCCCAGGAGGAGAGCCCTTAAAAGAGAGGAAAAACATTATCAGGAGGCTAAAAACACTCCAAAACCATGAAAAACCATGTATTGAAGGCATGCACAGTCCAACGCACAACAGCCGTTAGATATGACTGATCAACGGCCCAAATCTAAGCGACAAATCGCAATCAGCAGATCTGATCGGTGAGCAGTGGCAATCAGCGCAAGACACCCCCGATCAGCGATCTCCGATGATCGGATCAGTGGGTTGCATCAACGGAGGCAAATCAACGCAGACAGTATGGGCATTGCGATTTTGATCGATGATTAAACGTGGACCGTCGATTAAGAACGTAGATCGATGGCCCACATCGCATCGGTGGATCGCAATCAGAGAAACCCTAAGGAGCGGCGCCGATGCGATAAGAACTGGACCCGACGAGGTTCTAAACGATATTGCATAATATTTCAAGTTCGCAGGAAAGCATTTTTCAAAGCATTTTTGTGTATTTTCGTTATATAACGAAATACGGAGGGAAGCTTGGTTTTGCGATATGCAATAAGACCTGGACCCAAAGGGTCCGGGAAGGGAAATATATAATATTTGAAGTCCGCCAAAGGCCATTTTCAATGTATTTCCCTTATTTTTAAGTATTTCATAATACAAAGGGAAACACAGAGCCATGCCACTTGCGATTGGCGACGACGAACCAAAGGGTAGACCCGATAGGAGAATAAGCCATATTTAAGGACTTTTAAAGTATGGAAAAGCAAAAAAGGGCAGGGTTTTGCTATATGTAGCATTTTCTGTGTAAAAACAGGAAAGTAGTCATTACAACATATAAAAGGAAAACAGAGGCCCGAATAGCCATTTCAAGATAGAAACAAAGACCGTAAAGGGAATAAAAAGGGCCACAACGCAACACAACCACAACAACAAATGATCATGGAGCATCAACAGCCCAGCGCAGCTCATCAAAACAAACATCATGGAGTATCTCTAGCACGAGAGAGCTCCCTGCCAGTGCTGCAAAATACCAGAATGAGGTTATTTTGCTGTCAGAAGAAGGAACCTCCAAGCCATGCTTGCCTAGTTAGGGCATCAAAGTTGTTGAAGAGACACAGGGATAGATTAAGACCTCTCGAGCCTCAGAAGGCTCGAGAGCATTGTAAAGAGCTATAAATATCTAAAAGCAAAATGTAATAAGGGTTCAACTTCTGGAGACAATTGAGACTTGGCTACTCAAGCTTCTCATCTTCATTCATTAGCAATACAATCTTCTTTTGCTGTTATATGTTCAATGTCCATTTTCTATTATGTTCTAAGCTTGCAATTGAACAGGTTGTTCATGTTTCTTCTGTATCTAATGCCAGATAACTATCATCTTACCTCTGTGTTGATAAATTAGATTTGCAAGCTTCTTTTACTGCATGTAGCTACCATTCATATGTTTTATATATGCATCTATCGGTACAGTCAGTATTCTCATTTACTGCTTGTAGCTAGCCATTCATATGTGTTTATATATGCATCTGCCGATATGGTCAGTATTCTCCATCTATTCATTGAATCTACAAACTATTGAGCATTAGTGGTCTAAAGCCTTGTAAGATGAGGGTGTTCATGCATGTCTTGAGTAAATATAGAATTTAAATGGTTATCTGGCTTGATCCAAACCATCATTTATTCCAATAGTTCAAAGAACAATATTGAAGATTATATGTTACCAGGCATCTCTGAGCTGCAACCTAGGAGAGTTTCCTGGAGTGATAAAAAAATTGGCATCGTTGCCGGGGAGAGGAAACTGAAGCTCAGCTTCCCTGGGAGACGACATAGATCCAGCTTTGATGATAGACAAATTCTGGGCACTTTTTTGGTTGTAATCATCTATCTGGCGACTCTACTGGAGGTCGAAACTCTTGGCGACTCCACTTCATAGTTCTGGCTCAGTTTGTGAGGCATACTCAGAGAAATCCTCAGAAGCCACAAGATGACCTAGTACTTGACCCTAAAAAAATTATCAAAGAGAGAAAGGTATTGCAGAAAGGAGCATCAGGTTCAGGTAAACCTAAACAATCTTCTATATCTCTTCAAGAAAAGCCTGTAATAGAACAAATACATGTTGAGAGTATAGCATCTAATACTAGTAGCAAAGAAAAGATCTTAGAGATTCATAAAGCTCCTTATTCCTTAGCTTCTCCTTTTGTTGTAAGCCCAAAGGAAACCTCACCTCCTATCCATCATACTCCTTTAGACCTATCAGTCACTCCTCAGCCCTCTATCATTCAGACTACCAGTACTCTTTTAGCCACCACAGCTATGACAGGTCCACAAGCACCCACCAAAATGGAAAAAATCATAGCTGCTAGATATGGACCTCTAATACTGCCCACTCCTTTGAATGCCATGCCCACTGGAGAATATCAAAAGTATATGCCTAAGTTCACTGGGACTGAAGGTGTTACAGCTGAAGAACATCTTGAATCATTCTATAGCTATGCTGATAACCTGGACATTAGTGAAGATGATGTGTGGATGAGAGTCTTTATCCAAAGCCTAGATGGAGAGGCTAGAAAATGGTTCAGAGAACTGACCCCAAGATCTATAGAATATATTGAGGCTTTAGATCATGCATTTCTAAAGCATTGGGAGGATAAGAAGGATCTCCTTTACTACCACACTGAGTTTGGGAACTTAAAGAGGGAAAATGGTGAGTTGTTGTCTGATTTTAATAAAAGGTTTAACCGCATGTACAACAAGATACCAGCTGAAGTAAAACCCACCACTACCTCTGCTAGACTCATCTATGCTAGTGCCTTTGATTCTGACTTCTGTTTACTACTGAGGGAGAGGTGATGTGCTTCTTTGGCTGATATGCAGGATGCAGCCTTGGAAGTAGAATCAAACATCATGGCTGCAGAGAAGCTTAAGGGAAATGCTGATAGTAGGAGACAGAGGGACGAGTCTTCATCATCCTCAGATCCTAAGATAGATAAAATGACGAAGATGATAGAGTCATTAGCCTCTGAGATCTCCAAATTAAAGGTTGAGAAGCACCCCGACAAAGGAAGGGTTCCTAATACCTTTGTTCCTAGAAATCCAAATCAATATACAAGAGCAAACAAGTAGTTGCAGATTTTACAAAGAAGCAAAGATGCCAATGAAGACCAAAGGGTGAAGACCCCTTTCCAGAACGTAGTCATGGAGGAAGAGCAGTTGAAGAAGATGATGTGATCCATTGTTTTGAAGACAAAGGCAGTGCCCCTTTTTTTACCAAAGCTGCTTATGGAAAGTCATTATTCAATGACTAGATTAGCCAAGAGTGGGACGGTGAAGTTGTTGTACAAACTGAAGATCTGCACAGATATAATTTGAGGTCAAAGATGAATAATGCCAAGGAAACCCCTGTTCAAAGAGTTGTTGTCCCTATAGTACAAAAAGTTAATAAGCAGAAGCTACCAGCAGCTGATCGTATCATCCTCAAAGCTCCAACCCACGACGTAAGAGGCCCTGACAAGTCTCATTCTCCTTTCAATTTTGAATCAGAAATCTAGATGCTAAGAATACCTATACCTCTGATTGAACTAGTGAAGAATGAGTCCTTCAAGAAATCCATCCCCGAGGCACTTGAGTCTAAAGCCATACAAGCTTCCACTGACGATGTAAATCTGCAAGATGACCAACCAGCTGTTATTCTCAGCCCAATGATTGAAAATTATTAAGACAGCTCCCCATCATTCTATGTTTCTCTGTCTATTCATGATAAAGTCCTTCACAATTTCCTTCTGGACACTGGAGCTAGCCATAATTTAATTCCCAAGGCTGTCATGGATAAATTGGGTCTTGACATTACCAAGCCTTACCATGACCTATTTTCTTTTGACTCTAGAAAAGTGGAATGCCTGGGACTAATCAAGGACCTAGCCATCACTTTGTCTCAGCTGCCCATGAAGAGCATGATGATGGATATTGTGGTAGCAGATGTACCCGCCAAGTTTGGCATGTTGCTTTCCAGAGGCTAGAGCAAGAGATTAGGTGGAACATTGCAAAATGATCTATCCTATGCTACTGTCCCAGTTTTTGGAGGTGAAAACGGGAGGCTACAAAGAGAAGCTCAATTGGCTTATATAATCAGTGATGAAAGGAATCCCACTAGTCATCCCATCTATGTTGTTGACACTGATTTTGGAGCTTGTTTTCTTCAGATTGAAGAATCTCAGTTGGCCTCTATGCAGCTTAAAAAACCAGTTTGCGAGATCACAGAGGAAGAAGGCCCACAAATCTGGGACATGTTCTTTAAAGGAGCTTGCTCTAAAGAAGATGTGGAAGCAGGTGTACTCCTTGTGTCCCCCACACAGGAATGCATTAATTCATCTTTTATATTAACTTTTCAGGTGAAAAAAACCTTCCAAGCAAAACATCCAAGGCTGAAAGCATACAGAGATGAGGTGAAATATAGACCATCTCTGCCTGACAATGTCAAATGCTGGAAAGTTTTTGAATAGGATGATCAAATTAATAGGCCTTTGCGAGTCTTTGATGAATTTGTTGATATGCACATTGACCAAGAAAAAGAAACCTTTGACAGAAAGGCAAAAAGGGTCAATTTTCAGTTTGGTGACTGGTTTCTCAAAAGGGATGCATTAAAGGAAGGAGGAGATGTTTTTGATGGCCCAGTCAATGGGCAGTTTTTGAAACTTTATTTCATTTAAGGCTTTAAAGCCTTGGTATTGTAAATATGTTTTTTCCAGTTTTTTATTTTCATTGCAAAATAGACTCCATGCCCAATGGAACACTAGAAGGAAGATTTGATTTTTGTTTTAACAGGAAAGGCAATGTTCTGTGATTCTTGAAACCTCATAGGGAGGATTTCATCCCCAAAAGGAGCCAGTGTTAGCCTTGATGGAAAATGGCTCAAAAATGGATCCAAATATGTTCCAAAACACTCCCAAAGTCTTCAAAAGTGCTTAAGATCATCCAAAGATCGAAACAAGCGTGGGAGGAGAACCCTTAAAAGGGAGGAAAAACACTATCAGGAGGCTAAAAACACTCCAAAACCATGAAAAACCATGTATTGAAGGCATGCACAGTGCAACACACAACATCCGTTAGATCTGGCCGATAAACAGCCCAGATCTAAGTGGCAAATTGCAAGCAACGGATCTGATTGGTGGGCAGTGGCAATCGGCGCAAGACACCCCCGATCAACGATCTCCGATGATCGAATTGGTGAGTCGCATCGGCGGAGGCAAATCGGCGCAGACAGTATGGGCATTACGACTGCGATCGACGATTAAACGTGGACCATCAATCATGCATGTAGATCGATGACCCACATCACATCGACAGATCGCAATCGGAGAAACCTTAAGGAGCGGCGCCGATGCGATAAGAACCAGACTCAACGGGGTTCTAAATGATATTGCATAATATTTCAAGTCTGCAGGAAAGCCTTTTTCAATGTATTTTTGTGTATTTTCGTTATATAATGAAATACAAAGGGAAGCTTGGTTTTGCAATATGCGATAAGACCCGGACCCGAAAGGGTCCAGGAAGGGAAATATATAATATTTGAAATCTGCCAAAGGCCATTTTCAATGTATTTCCCGTGTTTTTAAGTATTTCATAATACAAAGGGAAACACAGGGCCAGGCCACTTACAATAGGTGACAATGACCCAAAGGGCAGACCCGATAGGAAAATAAGCCATATTTAAGGACTTTTAAAGTCTGGAAAAGCAGAAATGGGTGAGGTTTTGCTATATGCAGCGTTTTCTGTGTAAAAATAGGAAAGCAGTCATTATAACATCTAAAAGAAAAACAGAGGCCTGAATAGCCATTTCAAGATAGAAACAGAGACCGGAAATGGAATAAAAAGGGCCACAATGCAACACAGCCACAACAACAAATGATTATGGAGCATCAAGATCCCAGCGCAGCTCATCAAAACAAACATCATGGAGTATCTTTGGCATGAGAGAGCTCCTTGCCAGTGTTGCAAAATACTAGAATGAGGTTATTTTGCTGTCAGAAGAAGGAACCTTTGAGCCATGCTTGCCTAGTCAGGGCATCAAAGTTGTTGAAGAGACACAGGGATAGATTAAGACCTCTCAAGCCTCAGAAGGCTCGAGAGCATTGTAAAGAGCTATAAATATCTGAAAGCAAAATGTAATAAGGGTTCAACTTCTGGAGACTATTGAGACTTGGCTACTCAAGCTTCTCATCTTCATTCATTAGCAATACAAGCTTCTTTTGCTGTTATATGTTTTCATTTTCTCTTCTGTTCAAAGCTTGCACTTGAACAGGTTGTTCATGTTTCTTCTGTATCTAATGCCAGATAACTATCATCTTATCTCTGTGTTGATAAATTAGATTTGCAAGCTTCTTTTACTGCCTGTAGCTAGCCATTCATATGTTTTATATATGCATCTGCCGGTACAGTTAGTATTCTCATTTATTGCCTATAGCTAGCCATTCATATGTGTTTATATATGCATCTGCCGATATGGTCAGTATTCTCCATCTATTTATTGAATCTACAAACTGTTGAGCTTTAGTGGTCTAAAGCCTTGTAAGCTGAGGGTGTTCATGCATGTCTTGAGTAAACACAGAGTTTAAATGGTTATCTGGCTTGATCCAAACCATCATTCATTCCAATAGTTCAAAGAACAATATTGAAGATTATATGTTACGAGGCATCTCCGAGCTACAACCTAGGAGAGTTTCCTAGAGTGATAACAAAACCTAATTCATGTAGCTCCATTTAACAAGGTAGGACAATCACTACTAACTAAAATGAGGTAGGTACGTGTTTTTCAACCTAGTATGGGGAAGAGTTATCACATAACTAAAAGATATTAAAAAATAAAGAATAAATTAATAATAAATAAACAACTACATTTAAAAAATTTAAACTAGTCTAATCCTTCTTAAACCCAAATTTACCAAGCATCTAGAGGAATAAAAATTATTAATATGTAAATGTCTTAATACATAACATTGAGTTAAATGATAAAAAATATCTACATATAAATTTGATCGCTAAATATGGAATTAACATGGATCTACACTAGTAAAAACTCCAAATATTTTAAATTTAATGGTTACTCAGACAAAAATCATACATCAAAAGGAAAAAAGCACTAAAAATATATAACCTGTAATAAAATAATCAACAATTTATCATCTAAATATAACCATAAATATAATTTTTTCTTCAATAATAAATAAATGAAACCTAAGTATATCTTTTATTTCAATTCTTTAAATATATAAAAACACACACATATAAATATAGATGTATATTTTAAAAATTCTTTACTCTCTCATATATATATCTATATATATATATATATATATACACACACACTAGGAAAATCTATCATAATATGGTTGTCAAATCAACAATAAGGACGAACATCATTGGTTGTTATCCGCAAATGCAGGTTGACTCATCACCGTTATTCAAGGAAAATCATACCACCTGAAATTACTCACTAGTAGTATGTAAGGAGACAAACTAACTCTTAACCAAACAAAAACACTTTTAGGGCATACTCTAGGCCCAATATATCTTTTTCTTGTTACAGAGTGGAAAAAACCCATCATAACTTAGTTGTCAAATAAGCAGTGGGGTCATTGACTATTCGTGAATACAGGCTAACTCATCACTGTTATTCAAGAAAAAACATGCCACCTGGAATTACTAGCTAGGCTTTCACTCCTGCCAGATGCCTTTTGAGTCATTAACCTATTTCCTTATGTCTAAGGAAGATGAGCTCTTAACCAAAGAAAGGTAGTTTTATGGTATACTCCAAGTGTAGCGTGATATCTATACAGAAGAAGAAGAAGAAGAAGAAGAAATTATTTTAACATCCGCGAGGCTAAAGATAGCCTATGGGACAAATTGCCTCTCCGTCTGATTCTTGTATTCAACCCTTTTCCTATGAAGCTTCACAATAAACGCTCCAGCTTCTCGACAAACCCCTCGCTGAATAGATTATCCCAAGAGCTAGTTGTCAGAGTATTTGCATAATTGTCCTTGTTGTCTTTGAAGGCCTCACATTCTAAAATGAAATGATTTTTTGTTTCCATTTTTCCGAAAGAGCAAAAAATACATACTCTTTCCTCCCACACTTCTTTTGGCCTTTTCCAGCGCCTCGTTTCACAACGAAATTTATGAGAATTAGTCTTCACTAAGCAATAAGAAATTTTCCTTTCCAATAAATATGGTCCCTATGTATGCTTTTTGTTGATGATTATGAGCGGGATTAAACTCTTCAATATAATACTTTTTCTTTCTTCCTAACTCCTTATCCCAAGTACATTTGTGGAGCTTATCCATAATAGAAGCTTTTATCTCTTTGTTGTCTATGGGACACATGTTCAAGCAAAACCCCCATTTACTAAACCATTTGTTATTTTGCCACATCAAAGTCTTCTTTCTTTTGCACAATATGTCATTAAAGACAACCTTAGGCCATTTGCCCTTGTCCATTTTCTTAATTTTCTTTTAAATACCTTGTGATTCGCACCATAGGAATTTCTTCAATAGGAGCAACCCTTGTTTCACTTAACAAGATAGCATAATGAACTAAACTTTTAATTTTGAATTTGTTTGTAATCAAACGCTTATGAATTTTCTCAATTGCTTCCACTGCATGTCGGATGTACAACTAGCCCACAATTCACAACCATAGAGAATCACCGGAATTACTAAAGGCCTAAAAAGAATTTGAGTGGATTTCCAGTCCCATAACTCTGTCTCTCTACACCTATTTTGAAAAGCATAAAATGCTTTCCAACCCCCAAAGTTCTTTTCTTTTTACAACCATCCTAGCTTAGATTTTTGTTGAAGCCAATTCTGAGGTATTTGTAATGCGCAACTCCTTCCAGAGTGTTGCCTTCAAAGTAGAACTTATGCTGGTTATATTTTATTTTGTTAGATAAAACCACTACTTTCATTTTGTTAATATTGACTTGCATCCCCACCCTTCTACAAAAATGCTCCAAGGAAAGTAAGTTCTCTTGTAAACCAAGGGCATATTTAGCAATCATAATAAGGTCATCTGCATACAAAAGAAGCCTTATAACAAAATTGCCCAAATGGATATCGTCACCCCCTTGCGAATTTAGCCACTCTTCGAGCTTATCGATATATAAACCAAAAAGGGTAGGAGACAATGGGCAACCTTGCTTTACCCCAATATCACTCCTAAAACTTTTAGAAATGCCTGCTGAAGTTCTAATTTTGACCAAGGGAGGAGGGCCAATCTTGGGATCTTGCTCATAAAGTTGTCTTGCATAGTCGAACCATTTATAATATCTAATACTATTTTCAATTTGCCTCTTTTTTGGTTGGAGCTCCTTCCAAAATAATTTGGGGTTATTTTTCCCAAGGAAGATGAGTTCTTCCCTCCTTGAAACCATGAAATCAACCTTTCCTTTCTTAATATCTCCAATAAAAAATTCCTCCATTTTCTCACACAAACCATGCGAGAAAATTACATAATCTACTATACTTGCTCCATTGTAAGCATTGCGAGTGAAATTACCGCACTTTATAATATCTAATACTATTTTCAATTTGCCTCTTTTTTGGTTGGAGCTCCTTCCAAAATAATTTGGGGTTATTTTTCCCAAGGAAGATGAGTTCTTCCCTCCTTGAAACCATGAAATCAACCTTTCCTTTCTTAATATCTCCAATAAAAAATTCCTCCATTTTCTCACACAAACCATGCGAGAAAATTACATAATCTACTATACTTGCTCCATTGTAAGCATTGCGAGTGAAATTACCGCACTTTTCCCATCTAGTCAAACCATTACAAATGACTAAATCGAAAGCCCCACATAGAGTAAGCAATTGTTCACCAAAGAGATTGCATGTAACAACCTTGGTTAAAAATTCATGTAAAAACATATAAGACCACGGTCATGGGACACGTATTCCAAGTTGAATGTTGGGCAAGACATCCTAGTGTGGGTTTTCCTTCGGTTTATTATGGCTAAGGAAATTGAAAAAGGCAATGGCTAAGGATTTGGAAGGAAAAAGTGACATTTTGACACATTTATTTATGAAAATAATGGAAATTAGGAGAAAAGGGAGGTGAAAGGTCACAAGTTGTATGTGAGGAGGAAAATGAAGGAAAATAATGGAAAATGAAGAAAACAAAGGCCTCATTAATAAAAAGGCTTATGAGGATTAGTTCACATACGTTTGTCAGTTCAATTTTGAAGCTCTCTCTCATTCTTGGAACACTCTTGGAGAGTGTGGCATACTTGGAGTTTTGGAGCAAGAAAGCAAAGGGAGAGCAGGAAAGTGCAAGAGGACATCGGGATCAACAACTACAACGGATTTGGCTTGCAGGTACCGAGTTGCATGTATGTTTTCCTCACTAGTTTTGGAATGCATGGCATATGCATGTGGTTTATTGGTCATGATCTATTACTGGCATGGAGGATTGACTGGATTGACAGTGGATTTGCATAGCCTTGCAATTTCTTGGGTAGCCATGGTGTTGTGGATTTATTTCTTTGTTTTCTGGTTAGTTCTCATGTTTCCTTTAACTTGGGTTGAGTTATTAGTTCACGGAAGCCCTGGTGGGACAAACACTCTAGAAGCCCTGTAATAGCTTGGGTTTAGTTACTAGTCTTGGAACACTTGGTTAGACAAACGCTTTGGAAGACTTTGGTGGGTTGAGTTACTAGTCCTAGAAGCCTTGGTTGGACAAATGCTTTGGAAGCCTGATGACAACTGTGGGTTGAGTTACTAGTCCTGGAAGCCTTGGTTGGAACAAACACTTTGGAGCCTAGGAAGGTTTGGGTAGAGACCAATCTGATGATGATTTTGTGATGTTTGAATGTGAGGTGGAGTCAATGTTTGATGGGTTGAGGTGGTTGGCCTCTGGAAGCCCTGGATGGTTTTGGATTGATGTGTTATATGAGATCCCACATTCATACTGGGAATATGGTATGAGGGTGAATGAATGAAGAGAGACTTGGCTTAGCCATTCTGCGGTCAGGTGGAACGTGGTAGTACCATCCCGGGTTTGGATTTTGCATCATCAATATGAAGTTATTTCTCCTTGTATTTCTATGAGTATTAAACTGGTTTATATGTGGATCATATGGTTATGATTTCCTTGGTAGCTCTATTGCTATTATTTTGGTTATGTATATGTTTTATGACAGTGGCTATGTATGGCTCTCATCATGTTTTTACTTGTAAATTGATGGAAAATGTATCTATGACCTAACAGATGAAACTGCAACTAATGTGTTGAGGCATCAATGCTTCTTAGCGATTCTCAACTGAGTATGAGACCCCTATGCTTAGATATGTTATTTACACCTATAGATTACATATTTGTGATATGTTTGACGAAATGCCTGTCATGGTTAGTGTGGGTTCAGTCAAGGGCTTGTTAAAGTGTTTGCATTTGCCTCATTGTTTCCTTGTTACCTTTCTATTCTGAAGGTTTCATTCAATTTTGGGCAATGACTTGGACTCTGGGCCTGAAAAAGTGGCTCAAGTCCCAAGGATGCTGGCACAACACTGAGCAAATTAGTCCCTGGATGTTGGCATGCCTTGTCATGAGAGCGTCCAAAGCCTCCTGGACGTTATCAGGCCCATATCATGGGAGCATCCAAGGGTCAAGTGGTCTAAAACATCATTGGGACCCAGGGGTTGGTTACCTGAAAGGTTGGTATGGTTCTTAGGAGTCCTATTGTTGACGTTGGAGGTCTGTATGGTATGTTTCCGTCAGTTCTACTTCCTTAACGTGACTTAGGAGGTCAAATCATATCATAGTAACTTCTCGTCACATGTTTACCCCAGTAGGTCGATTACTTGGGTAGATGTGGGAGGAGGGGGTTACATTGTAGCCCTTATCCTCTGAAATTCTTTCCTAGTGACAATTACTCTCTTCTGTAAGCCAGATAAGGTCGCAATCTTCTCTACAACAAAGAATGCTAGCTTGCTCACTTGTAGTACTAGCATTGAAATCACCCACTATAAGGACTTCACCTAGCTGAGAATATGTTGCAATATCTAATTTTAAGGCTGCAAAGGGATCTTTGTGATCAAGCCCTCTACTTTTGTAGATTTTTGAAACTTGCGGCTCAAAATAGCATGTTGCGATTTTGATGTGATTTTCATTTTCTGATATTTTAAACCAAATAAATTGTTTATTTGAGTCTTCTTTTTCTAATTGTATGAAAAAACCTTCTTTTTCCCTCACTAATACCATGATACCCCCATGTCCTTTGACATTCCTTGTTGCCTTGTTCCACACTGCCATCTTCCAGTACCCTTCAAACAAAGGTGTCTTGCACCCTTCATGCTCATGTGTTTCTATGAGGCAAATTATGTCTTTATCTTCCGCAATAGGCCCTAACCGAGGTCCTCGTTTCCAGGGTAACCTCTGATGTTCCAACAAACTAATCTTAAGGAAACCTGGGTATGACTTGATTGCTATTTGTTTTGACATGCAAGACTCACATTTGAGTCTGTGTCCCTATTGACCTTGCTTCCCGATTTCCTGCTAAAGAGTTTGTTGCCTCTTCTTTATTACCATCTTGCTGTTATGTTTTGGAGGGAGGTCCAAATTGCGTTATCACAACTTTAGCTTTATAAATCCACGCTCTCTTGCCCTTATCCCTTGCTACCCTAACCTTTGACATTTCCTCCCTCCTTTCCTCTTATTGTCTTACAATTAAATCTTCTTCTAGAAAAAAAACGAGAACCCCTCAAGAGTTGCTTCTTGCTTAGAATGATATATTTATCAGGAAAGCAAGACATGATAACTTTTATGGGCCTGACTCTTTCACTGTTAAACTTACCCACCCACCATGCTTGGCATATTTCTCCTTGCCATAACAACTTGTCTTTCAAGAAGTCCCTTGCAAGGTCAAGAGTACATTCATTTTTCCCATAGTCTTTCACCCCTTTAATAATTATGTTTACTGTTCTATCTTGCCTTTCCTTGCTTTCTCTATCTTGCATGTTGTCAACCCGAATGTTTGCTTCTCCTTCCCTATTAGCAGAATTGCTAATAACTTGAGCCCAAGTTTTGGAAACTTTTGTGGAACCTCCTTTCCTTTCTTCTCTTGCTTTCTCTTCATGGTTGTCTATTTGGGCAACCACTTTTCATTTACCTTGGGATGGTTTCGCATTCACCACCTCTATATTTTCCTCTACAAATTTCTTCATGTTTTGCACATCTGCCTTCATGCGTTGCCATTCTGTCTTCCTTATTAGGAGAGCTTCCTGTAGCAATTCTACTTACTCTTTCAAAACTTTATTGCTTTTTGCTAAAGCCTGGTTTTCAACTGTTATTACATGAATTTTATGATCTCTTTCTTGCTCTTTAGCTTCTAAAACCTCCAACCTCTTTTTTGCACTTAACAATTCTTTCACATAAAGATCAGATGACCAGGTGAGAGATGAGGATGTGGGACTATAGAAGACAAAATCATCAATGAATTTTCCTTTGGGTTTGTTATTGCCACATGCTTGCAAAGGGGACTTATTTGAATATTTCTTATTGCGAAGGGCCCAA
Organism: Pinus tabuliformis; assembly: GCA_031772625.1. Classification (NCBI taxonomy): domain Eukaryota; kingdom Viridiplantae; phylum Streptophyta; class Pinopsida; order Pinales; family Pinaceae; genus Pinus; species Pinus tabuliformis. The sequence goes on along the minus strand of CM062813.1, from coordinate 1,144,508,035 downwards.
GTACTATCCCTTTGAGACCATTTTTTCCTTGTATGCTCCCATTTTAGACAGGTTAATCTTCGTTTTAAAATGCCCCAATGCCGTTTGGCATTGACCCAAACCCACTTCCCAACTTTGGCTGATGACACAATTTTCACTTGTCCTAGATCATTTGTTTCCATAGGTTCTGGAATTTCTTGTCATGTTGTCATGTTAGAATGCATTTATGATGCAATGTCCTTTCATCAAATGTCTCCGAAAATGTTGAAAAATGTGTCAAAAGAAACCTCAAAATGTAAAATAACCTATAACAACTGAATATGTTAAGCTCCAACCCCTTCACTGTTGTAGTGCCGAACTCCTAATTCCTCCACCTAGCTTCCAACATTACCTCCCTCAAACCCAAACCCTCCTCTGAACAAACCCTAATTTTTTTCTAGAACCCAGAAAAAAAACAGAAATCCCTATTTGTGAACACCCTAGACTTTAGGACTCATCTGAGAAAACTAGCGTCTGCAAAATTTAGGCAACTAGAGCTATCTTAATGAAATGGTGGGAGAATTGAGTGCAGACGTTTACTATACCTTACTTTCCCTTTACAGAGAGCGAGAAGAAGTTTTTTTTTTTTTTTTTTTTCACAAGTGGGAAAACCTATCATAACTTAGTTGTCAAACCAACAGTGAGGACAACCATCTCTGGTTGTTAACTACGAATGTAGGGTCACTCATCACTGTTAATCAAGGAAAACCACGCCACTTGAAATAAGCCACTGATGACCGTAAGGGGGCATACTTTCACTCCTGCTAGATGCCTCTAGGTCTTGGGCCATTAACCTGTTTCTTTACGTCCGAGGAAGATGAACTCTTAGCCAAGCAGAAGCAGTTTAGGGCATACCCCAGAGGCGAGAGCGAAGAAAGGGTTGGGGAGACAAGCAAACTTAGGTATGGAAATAGATGCATATTTTTAAAATCTCTAGTCTTTTAATATATAAACATATATATCTTAAAAAAATATTATTTACCAAACATACAAAAATAAAAACATATTTTTTTCCGAAGAAGAAAATCCGTAATTTCCATTAATTTAGAAAATTACATGTTGTAGATGCTAAACGCATATGCTGTAGTGTGGGTAAACCACTTACAAAGCAATACTTCAAGAGAAGTATGCAGAAGAGCCCTCTGACAAGGCAGCAATGAAATGGGTATGTAAACCCCAACAGGAGGATACCCCTACCCATCTCATACAAATATAACAGAAAAAAAAACAATAACTCCTGAGGAATGTGCAGAAAATTCGAAATGGCCGCCAAGACAAGGAGGAGAGGCACGAAATGGAGGAAGCCACATCCTCCCCCACCCCCTCAAACTCCTGAAACCGAGGAAGCCAGAGGAAGATACCACCCATACATCCTCAGAAGCCAGAAGAAACCATCCAGAAACAGCCATGATGAAGCGGCACGAATCGATGCAGAGACAGACTCCACACCTCAGATCCCTCAACGCTCCATATAAACTGCAGAGGAAGGCAGCAAGCGTCCAAAAATAGAACCCAACGCCTCAGCAAGGGAACCCATCAGGTCCCAACCAGAGCAGAGGCGGATCGATTCCGGGGGCAGAGGCGGCTAGGGCAGCCACCTCGCCCCCACGAAGAGCATCAAGAAGCCCAACAAAACCCTCGCACCCGCTCCGCGACTCAGCACAAAAACGCCAAAGGCCAAAAACCTCTAGGTGAGACTGCCAAAGCAGAGCGGCACGGATATTGTGCAAAAACCACCGAAAACCAGTAACAATGAACACACTCCGCCGCCTCCCAACTCAAAGCACAAAGCAAGTCACCGGAGTCCAGCCGATGAACCTCAGAGCCCAAGCAGAGCGGGCCACCCACCCGGGATCGTCAGACGAAGACGATGTGATGGACTCAGAGCCGCGCTGAGGTAAAGAAAGACAAGCACGTCGCAAGGGAAGAGGTCCGCTGGAATGAGGGGAGCGGAGGCCAAAGGCGAAACCCCTCCACAGGCTACAGAAACCGCAGAACTTGAAACCCCACCAGATCTGCGAACCCCGGCACAGGATGGCGACAACGGCCAGAAACTACACCAGAGGCAAGCCCTGCCGCCGCAGGCGCAACGGCGGCAGCAAGAGCCGAATGAAAACCCTAACTTCTCCGCAGTCGCCAAATTTAGTCGTACTAGTAAACTTAATAACTTTTTCACAAAAATAAAAACATATATATCTTTAAAAAAATTATTATTTACCAACGTACAAAAATAAAAATATATATATCTTAGCAAAATTATTATTTACGAACATACAAAAATAAAAGAAACAAAGTGACTGAACCCATCCAAGGTGTCTTCCCACCATGTCGATACACTACACACATGGGGTGTACGGGTTTAACCTTATTCGACAAAGACTACAACCATTGCAATTCCAGAGGAGGTAGAATTCAAGCCCAGGATGGTGGGAGGCAGAGGAATAGTGGAAGAAAAGCCAGGACAGATAATTCTGTGGATATGCACCATCGGTACCGTAGCAGGTAACCTTAACACCGCTTATTTTAGTTGTAGGCGTATGTGTAGAATGCTGACATTCCACCAGGTCGCCTTTCCAAGATCCCTGCATATTTATTGTATCAGGTCAGTGTTATTATTATTTTTTTCCATTTGGTCTACCCATATTTTTTTCGTTGTTGCAGGTCTCTGGATGACTGGAGCATCAAGGCAGTTGCAGAATAGGGAGAAGAAGAGCTTGGATGATAAACTCAAGGAGTTGGACTCAAAATCAGGATTGCCCCCTAAAAATACAGTAGAAAATAATCCCCGAAAGAGTTCTTAGGCGAGGACGAGAATGCCATTGTTTATGACCTTTCAGATTGCATTTATATGTATTGCAGATGTGCAGTTGAAACAGCTATGGCACATCAATTGATTTTTTGTTTTATGGACTTGAGAATTGTGCTTCTCTCGATTTTGCCCTAGAAAAATAACAAGAAGGGCAGTTTTGGGTGTTCCAGTAGTTTGGGTTTTTTCCAGATTGGAATGCTTCCTGAAAAGAATTTGGATTATATATTGCTTCATATGTTGCCCTGTTGTGATGATGATTTTATAGTATTTGAAGTAAAATATTTATATATGGGCAGCAAAATGTTTGTGTGGGGGGAAGTGGGGAGGGAAAGGGGAAGTGCGAAGAGCCTTTATTTTGATTTTGTTTTCTGATATGGGAAACTGGCGATTTAACAAAACTCCATACTTATTAGGCACAACTTTGGGTTGTTTGCATACGAAATTTGTTCATCAGGGTCTATCCGTTAGCAATATTTTGTTCAAAATGGTTCCGATTACTTAGTGTACTTTCGAAATCACCCTCCCAAAAGGATCCAACAAATACGTTTGAGAGGATAGGGAAAATGGTAAAATCTCATTAATCAGCCTTGCATGCTTTGAAGAGAGGGCAGGCCTTACTAGCATGGGCACCAGCTCACTGTTGAAGTCTGCAAATGGAAGTCACACAACGAACTAAACATCTACTCTATTCAATATTTTCATTAAATACTTTTGATCAACACAGACAACACTACTGCATTCAGGACAAGATTTCCAGCTTTTAGAAATAAGCATCTCGAGGGTTTACTTTCTTGAGTGGAGTGTTGAGCAGCGCAGTTTTTTGTGTGAATCAAGAGAAAGTTTGTGTAATTTATGTAATCTTGAGACCGTCTTATTATTTTTGGTCAAAAACAGAAATGCAGTAAATTTAAGTTCCACGGCAATGGGAAACTATACTGTTCAAATTGAGGTGCCTACATGGGAATGGAAACCCTGACTAGGAATTGGCATTGACAATCTACTTCTTAGAAAATTTGTTTGGTGCTATGTTTAGAGGTGATAGGTGTTTCGGTTGATGGAGAGATGAAACTAATTTGGTATGTCGCTTGCATTTCCTTCTTGAAGTTTGACTTCATTAATTATATAGCTGTTGAGTTTCGTATTCTCATTTTTTGGTTCACAACTTTTGTCTTGTCTAGTCAGTGAAGGTGAGATTGACCACACATTGAAATGAAACGAGGGCCATCCTTATGTTGATTGTGTATTCGAGCCATTGGAAGACACACGTTGTGAAGTCAACATTTGACTTTGCAGCATGGTGTTCGATTGCCGAACACATAATCAATTTAAGTTCAGGTGACATGAGGGTGTGATTGGTTTAGTATTTTGAGGATAGCGAATTAGAAATGCTTCTACTTAATATAGTTCAATCCCAATGGTGTGATATCACTTGGAAAACGTTATAATACTAGAGATGGATGTATCTGTATATTGTTTCTTGGTCACTGAGCTCACATTGGCCCCATATATGAAGTGCATTTAGAATATTTTAAAGATTTTATTTGGATAGCAACTTAACATTCTTCCCAAGTCTAAAATTACAGCATAACATGATAGGAATCATTCATCTAGAAAAGTGCAAAGTTTCTGCTATCATGTAGGAGCACTTTTTGCAGAGTCAATTATCAATCTGCATAAGAAAGTATTCTAAATTTACTTCCCGAAAAATTTGTTAATTGTGCTTCTCATCCGTCTCGAGCTATTTTGGCACAGGTAAACATTTGTACCTTCTCACTATGATATTTAATATGGTATTACAGTTATAATCTCACTTACTTCACCTTTATCTTTCATAAATGCATAGCTTCACTTTTTGTCTTGATTGCCTTAGAAGTTCGAGTGAATTATGATAGCTGGCTGCAAATAGTTTGGAGTTTTAAGGCATAGATTTCATCGTGAAGCATATACTGATTAATGTTGCATAAAGTACCTTTGGGTTTTCAGTAAACTTCTAACTTGCACTCTGCATATCCTGGGAGTTACATATGTTCTCGATAGTCTTTGTTTCAAAAAGATCAAAAAACAATAAACATCATTCATGTTCTTGTCCATGCTTCTCAAAACATAGAGTTTAAAATAGTCGTATCAGAGTTATGCTAGCTATCTTATCATCCCTGCTATAACTGCTGTAAAACACAATCATCCTTTTGTTCCCAAGGTAGTCACCGTTCATGTTGCTGATCTGGTTCCTTATCCCGAGAAACTAACAGGAAAGTGTCAAACAGACCATACCTGAAGGTCAGAGAAACTGGCATGCCGATGGAGATTACTTGGTTCCCAGTGCTTGATCCAAAATCTGAGAAGGGTCCACTCTCTTCTTACAGAAGCCAATGGGTGGTTCACTTCCGCTTTGGTGAGGATATGCTAAAATGTGTGGTGTCTTCGTAGATTTGCTTACGGCAGGGTGGAGAGTGGATATTATTTCTATCTGCTGTGTCTCTGGCCCAGCTTCCTCCAACTTTCTATGGCCACGACCTTGCTGCTATGATAATTTATTTCATCATCCCAAACATTAATTCCCATTTCTAATCGTCCTCATCTATCTTTTTGTTGCATTATTGTGTTCAACATACTGGTTCTCTTCCCCAAATCCTCCAGGCTAGCAGAATTCTTGTCAACAATTCCAACAATTGAACCCTTATTGCCCATTCTGAACATTTTGCAATTCTGAACTCTTCTTTTGCCTCTAGTTGATTTTTGGCCCATGAAGATTGATGGTCCCTCTGCACCACCCACCAAATTGTTGTGGTCTTTGCATCCAACCTCTTGAACTTCTCAACTTGCTTCCTTATCGGAGTAGTGTGGTGGGCATTGTGAGCTTCTTGATTCTTCCTGACAATTTCATTGTAGCTGTGTTGATTTTTCCTACCTATGTGAGCTATGAGGTTGAATTCTCTTGTGGATTCAAGAGGACTGTGCTTCTTGTTTGTTTCACTCCCGAGCTTTTTCTTTCTTTTCTCTGGTGCCTTGGCCATTGGCTTTAAATTTGATAAGGATGGATGCTTAGAGGATTTTCCTAAAGTCTTCTCAATGTCCCAGATCAATTGCCATCCCCACCTGCCATCCCCACCTGCTGATAACTGTGTAATCTGGCTTCATTTGTGAGATGTTCCTGGATGACTTTACTTTTATAAATATTAAAATTTGAATGCCTTTGCAAGCTGCTGATCAATAGCTTGGGGAGATGAAGAATCCAGAAAATTATGCCTACTAGCCAAAGACTGTCAAGTCTTATGATGAATGAACTCCCCTTTCTCATGATGCATTTGTCATGGTTGATCCCTCCCACCACAATCACCATGCACTTCGCCTGAGAATTGATTGTCCTTAACCATTCCTCCTCCTCACATTATCTTCCTCCATGTAGCACTTGTCTCATTTGGATTTGTCATCATGATTTCTCCTTTGAGTTGGTTGTAGCGTAATGCTACTATTGGTTGCCATCTCCTCTTGACTGTTATCATCCCACATGTCCCCCTTCTAGAGTGTTACCTCTGTTAGTTATCCCCTATTTGTTCTTAAGATATTCTCTAGTTTGGTTAGGTGATCTCCAAATCTTCTCGGGGAACAATTGCTCCTGTCAAAGTCGATCAATGCTGTAATCATGTGCTGATATTCGTCTTCTTACAGATCTTGCCTCCTAGTTAGTAGGGGTTGTCCTCCCCAGCTAGCCTCAACACCAGTATTTTGCAACCTATCAACCACTTTGTTTGATGTTCTCCTCACATGTTGGAACCTTATATAGGAGAAGGATCTTAACACGCTATTCATCTCCTCCATTGCTGTTGGCAATCTCAAATAAGATCTTTGAATCACCATCTGGCTCTAGTTCTCATCTGTTCAATGATGTGTGATTTTCGCACCTTTTTTGGCAGCTACAATTTCAACAAGATTAATTGTGGTTTCCTTTACGCTTGAAGCATAAACATATACTTGGTTGCCTATTGAGTCAGGGATTTATCATTTAATGGTCGAGAATGAGGGTTGTGTGGCTAGCAGTGGCAATGCTCTCTCCTATCTGCCATGGCTCATCCAGCTTTGTTCCTTGGCCTCCTTTCACTTTGTTGAGGCTCTTTGGATCAAGCAAAATGTGTCAAAGACTTGATATGGGGTTCCTGCTCATTTTGCATGGCACTTTTCCGTAGTTCTCTAAGACACCCAGAAGTGAGTGACATTTAACTACACCTTTTGGACCTGCACTTTGATTTGCAACGAAAGATTAACCTAAACCAATGCATTTTTGGCAGGAGATATTCTTATTTGCTTTGGCCTAATGGAACAAGATTACGTTCCATTTTTCCTTATGAAAACCAAAAAGCTGCTAGGAAGCATGAAACTAGATAAGCTAGGATAATTTGCCCCCTAACAAGGTGGATTTTCATGAAAGGAGAATAGGGAGGAGTTGGGGAAATAATTTTCAGATGCACTTCTAAGGTGACTTGGCAAAGCGACTTTATTATAACCAAAATAGATGTGCAAGGTTTTTATGTTGCTCGTAGAAATGGCATAGGGGTTGAGGTATTCCAAAATGAACCAACTTACGGCCTACAACAAGGTCGCCCAAGATAAGGGACCAAGCAAAGAAGGCCTTTTCTCACTCAACCCAAGGTTTCCATGCATTATGAAGTTTGAAGACGCAAGTAGACTACTTAGACATGAGTCGCTGAGACTTATTTTCTGAAGGCCTTGGTCCTTTGACTAATTAAAATTATAGCACTTTCACTAGTTAATGGGAGATTGAAGCTCCAACATCAACAAGTTTGAAATAAGCTCTTTTACATGTTTCAAAACCATTTTGTCAAGGCGAGGAAGTCTTAAGCACTTCTTTAGCTTGAGCCAAGGGATCTCGCGTCTAGTTTGAGAGTAAAGATGTTGCATAAAGTTTTAATTAATATTTTGATGAATCTTAAGGCTAAAAATCGTGTTGATTCAACTAGGGTCTGGCCTTCACATAGGAGGATAGTTGATTGCCAATTTGAGTGTTCATTGAAATACAAGCCAAATCCAAACCCCAAGTCTTTCAAAATCGGGAAAGGCTTGATAGACTCTCCAACCTTCTAGATTACTTAAGCAACAAAATCCCCTTTAACTATAATCACGATTAGGGTGAAAATGAGAGTTCACTGGTTTTAGTCCAACCTTGACTTCTCAAAAAAGCTCTTCGATTGATACAGTGTCATAGTCACACCTTACATGCCTCCATTCCTTCCAAGGCTTGGATAACCCATTTTGGTACACATGGCCTAGGCTTGAGTACTAGTGCCTAACAATCCACATTCCACCCTAGTCCTTGGAAGTGTAATAAATATTCCAGTTAACTATAGAAAGCACCTACCAACTTTTATATTTGTCCAAAGAAAGCTTCAGAGTATTTTTTAGTCTCCAATAGGTATTGGTTGAAGGAATTCGAGAGGAGAAGGATTGCGACCAAAATAGTAAAATTGAAAATCATAGGCCAAGGATAAGGGCTTAGTTAAATGTTTTCCAATTTTTCCCCATTCGAAATGCAGAGTGGATGCTTAAGAATTAAAAGATTTGCCTTGGTTGGATCTAGGACCATCATAGCTTTAATTGCCTTTCAATATTATCATGGAGACTTTGCTCGTATAATTGGGTTTTAACCCATAAAATTTGGATCCAAAGTTATATGGAAACTTTGGAATCACTTCGTAGTATTATCCACAATTCTTTCTCCTCAAGACTGTTAATTTACATGTTGTTTTGAAATTTGAAGGTGTTTCTCATTTACCATTGCATGTTGTAGTAGATTCGCACAATCACGATGATAGTGGAGGATGTGCAATAGTGATGATAGTGTTGTGGTGTAGTGTGATGAGCAAGTTCTATAGCAACAAATACATCAACAACCACTGCAAGAATATTCAAACCGTCATGGTGTGCTCAATAGAGTAGTGATGGTACACAGTATGTCACAAGGTTCGTCGAACTTTAACCTTGAGGTTCAAATTTTAGCGAACCTTAAAATTTTTTGAGGTTCGGCGAACCTCATCGAACCTCATAGCCATTGACCAAGTCCATATCAACAAAACTCATAACTTCATGTCACAACTCAAGCTTGTAATTTATCCTTGCAGTTTCCATGTCTGTGATAGCATTTTTGATGTTTACTGATATTGATTTCTTAATATTTTATCCTATAATTCATTATATATATAGATGTACCTAATGGCGAACCTCATTCGAATCTCATCAAAAAATTCGAACTCAAACTGATCCTAATCATTGTCCAACCTGAACCCGAACCCGAACCATGTGACATTGGTACACCGATGGTTACATAATGGTGAAGCACTTATGGAGGAGTCAGAGGACGCATGCTAGGTCTACATGCATCAACTTCAAACCTTTCTTGGATTAGATTTTTTTCCACGATTAGTTTATTAGCTGTATTTTTTATTTAGAACTTGCTTTTCTATTTTGAGTTTGCCTTTCCAATTTTAGCAAAAGTTTTGAAATTAAGTGTATTTCTAGTTTAATAAGGGTTGGCTGATCCCAAAGATAGAAGTGTGGTGTTTTGCATGGTTTGGCCTTCTTCAATTAAGGCACTAATTCCAAGGATACCAAGCATGCGTGCAAGCTAGGTGCTCCATTCTAGGCACCTAAGGTTAAGTCCTGTGCATTGTGTTACACCTCTTAGTGTATGAGGTCCCGTTTCGTGATTTTTATCACATAAATGGATATTTGTTGATGGTTCCTTGGAGGTATTTGGTATGGGGAGTCTAACTTCTCCTAGGTTGGATGATTGTGCTTGCTGCTTGGTGGTCTTCTCACATGTGCTTGCCTTGTTGATCATCCCTTGGTTGCACTCTATGTCACAATGTTACAAGAACTCAAATCTTGAGGTTCAAAATTTGTTGAACCTGAAAAATTAAAATTCATTTAGGTTCTGCGATTTTTTTATGAGGTTTGAGTCGTGTGGCAGGAATGTATGCGACAACTTGTGGGAATATATGTGGCAGACTTTTAACTTGAAATTCAAACTCTTGCAACTTTTTACACTTCCGTTGCGTTGCATCCACTTTTATTTCTGCTGCACTCAAAGGTCGAACCCTCTTGACTGTAACTATTGGCGTGTCCACTCTGACTCCATCTTGAGCTCTCATATCTTTACTTGATTGCGCAGTGTGGACTTGTTTGGTTGGAACTGGAATTGGAACCATACTCAACGAACCATGTGGTCGTGCCCAATTGTGGGTTTGGGCTTGGACTTGAAACCCTAGTCGACTGTTTCCATTTCGTCGTGAAGCTTGTGCCTGTTGAAGAAAGTGTAACTAGGTTTGGTCTTCATGATATTGTAATTATGATTTTTGTAAACAAGAAAATGAATTTATTATTATTCCTTGCTGCATGGGTTTCATGAGCAAGAGGTTTATTTATTTAGTAGCTCCCATTGAGAGCCTTAGGATGTCAAAGAGTCAATGTCATGCTCTTCTTGAGCCTATATGTAATGTATACAAGGTCTAGAACAACCCTCCAAGACAAGCACAATCCTCTTGAAGAAGGCAACAAGCAAAACGATGAAGAGAGCAGTCATGTTGGCCTCAAATTGAATTAAATAAACTAAAGAAAGTCATGTCGGCTCAATAAAAGGACACAACACTTAACGTTGTCATGTCGGCTCAAATACAAAGACATAACTACTATATATACGCAGTTAGGTGTTGGAAATACTGGGGGGGGTGAATCAACATTCCTTAGCAATTAGCACTTTTAAATCTTTTCAGAGCATTAGTTAATCTTCAATTATTATTAATGTTTATGCAATAATAATAATAAATAAAAGAACACAGTAGACACAAGAATTTTAGGTGGAAAACCCCCTCCAGGTCAAAAACCACCAAACTTTTTTCTAATAATTCTTTAATCTTCATTCCCCACTGAAATGAAAGCGACAACTTACTAGAATTCTAGAAAATCATTCTTCTCCAGCTCCTACTGGAAGGATGCCCCGACGCCCTGGTTCCTTCAGTGGTCAACTGAATGGATGCCCCAACATCCTAGACCAACCTACCACCCTGAAGTGTTCACAGGCTCCAACCTGTAGGCGACTGCTTGCACTAGCCTAACACCTCCCTCCCATCCTATAATGACTGAAATGAGACAAGAGTGTGGCTTCCCGTATTAGGGACAACGATCCATGATACAATATGATTTACAATAATTTTGACCGAACACTATGACCTGCAAACCAACCATGACATCATGCCAACAAAGACTCCTATACCTCCCAATAATGCCTTTTCGACTCTAAGTAGATTGACTCTTTTACAATAATGACTCTTCCAATGATGACACTTTTACAAATTACTCTTTTACAACTTTACAATGATAACTCTTGGCCTTGACACGTCTTCACAATATATGGATGGCTATCATGTCTTCAAAGAATGTCCTGTTGCAATGCTTCCTTTGATTTGATACTTATGTTCTTGAATTCTTGCTTGAAGTTGTACTTGTATCTTCTTCTAGCTGCATGCAAAATTTGCCCCGCGAAACCAATCCTAAAACAAAACGAAATACCCTTCAACTTACCTCTGCTTGCGAAACACATGTAAGTGCACAATAATGAATAAATACAAATTAAAATTACAATGTGTACTTGAAGTGTGCTTGTCATTTTTGTTGTTGACTTGTTGTAGCAGTAGACAAAGACTCCCACTCTTGATATAGGCCTGGACTCTATGCAAGACTATATCCAAAATTGACCTAAAGACATATACAATAGAAACTGATGACAAACCCTAGACTTGTGATGAACCAAGTTCTAAGTACAACAACAGAGACCATTCTATCAACTATGATAAGACAAGTAACATGAAATTACAACATCTAATAGATTTAGCAGACTTGGTGTAGCATCAAATGTGTAGTATCAAGAATAGGACATTCGAAATGTGCTAAGTCACCTGACACGGGGATTCGGGACAAGTAGGATTCGGGATTCGTGGTGTCGGATTCGAGACACGCTGACCCCCCGGAACAGGACACGTTAGGACATGTTATATATTATTTTATTAAAAAAATATATATATATATATATAATATATATATTTCAAAATATATATATATATATATATTTTAAAAATTAGATATTATCATATTTCTTACACAAATTTTAATTAATGATACAAATTTATTGATTTCAAACATAGCTCTTGATTATTCATTTATATCTATGCCTATTAGTAATTACTAATTAGCATGCATAGTACATACAAAATTCAAATAAATGTCAGTGGTACTGGTCACATAAATGATAAATTTATTAAAAATTTAAATCATGATTCATAATTCATAATTGAAAGACAACTTACAACTAGAATTCACCATTTTTTTAAATGGTGCAACCCTTTCAAAAGAACCAGATAAAAACTGAATCAATCAAGGTGGCACATCATGCTTGTTTGACCTCTAAATATCAACAATAATATTTGACCACTTTTTTCTCTGTAAATAACGTTGTTCCCTCCAAGCAAACCAGATTCAAGATGAAAAGATATAATGTTGTCCAGACTCCAAACCTTAGGGTTATATATCTCACATCTATACTCAGGAAAAACCGAAAGCAACCACTTCGTCAAATGCTTGCTTTGATATTAAAATATTGAACTCCATGCCAAATCTCAAGCAAGGAATCTCAATGAACCAAATCCCATTTATTACAGCAACATTCCTTTAGCAGCATTTAGCATCTCAGTGAAGCAAGGGTTGTTCAAATTTGGCTCTTGAATATGCAACTACATTCAAGACAGAGGCCATATTTCATTAGAAAATCATCCAATCAATCAAAGAATAAAACCACCATTTCACACAGTTAGGATATGGAAGATACTAGAATAGGCCTTTCTTTTCTGGCAACTTATAATCGATTCATTAATCGCCAATCTTATGAACAGTACAAAAGAATGCTGAAAACTCTGGCTTGACACGTCCCAAAAATCGCAACACGCACTGCAAATTTGGGACACATTATAGGACACGACGTGTCATAAAAGGACACGACGTGTCTTGAAGTTTGGACACGAATCCGCAGAGAATCGTGTTGGATTCGCTGGATTCGCGATTCGACAGGGCTTTTGGACGAATCCGGTATCTTAGGAAATGTGGTATCAAACCTAATTGTGACATATAGAGACAGAGATATAATCGAGACCCTTTATATACTTATGTTGTCCTGCAAAAACATATGTCAGAGATGATACTCAAAATTCAAATGTAAACACTAATCATACATACCTTGCTGTAGGAGACTTACCCTTGAATGTTGATGTGTGGTCCTTACAACAATGATCCTTGAATGCATGCTTTTTCTTGCCTTCTAGGGGCTCGATATTGAATCTGTTGTATCTATGTAATTATAGATCTTCAGGGTTTGAAATTTCGTCTTATGATAGCCCTCTGAGTCCTCTTTCCAACCCCACAGGTCTGATCAAGATTGGATTCTTCAAGGAAGAATTATGCCCAATCTCCCACGATGACCTGATTATAGTCTGATTCAATAGAGCAAACTTGTACGAAGTGCCATGTGTCACTGTTGCGACCTTCGGCCCTGAAAATGATACCCAACAAACTACAGTCTGTCCTCTTTCTGTCACTATTTACAAAATTGGAATCCAATGCTTAGAGAGAAAGTTATGACGATTTTCCTAACGTCACCTGTTTGACATGGAATTTGGGAGCCTGCAAAAACCCTAACTTCCTCAGATCATATCTCCAAAAATATAGCGAACCAAGATTTGAAATTCAGTCACGAGGTTCATCAAGATTTCAACTCAAATGGGTTTTAATTTCAGCTTCTAAAGTTTCATAGAAAACAAAGTTATAGCGAAAATGCCACGATGACCTGTTTGAAGCCACAAAATCCTTACTAGAGGAGGATATGGGGGTCATTATTTATATGAATGTCTTGAGTTGAGAGGGTCCTCAACAAGTGAACGTTGGAGGGATTTTAGGAGCAATTTTTTTATTATTAATTATTGACTATTCAATGACCACAACCTCGTAGGGTTTTAGCCCACTAACTGGGGTTACTAACTTCAAACACGAATATCTCTCAAGCCGTGAAGAATTACTTGGCGTGCCATATATCAACGGAAACATCTCGACGAGTAGAATCCATCTAGAAGATCGTTGACGCAAAATAGAGTAGGTTTTCAAGTCAAAATACCCATGCAAGATCGGGGTAACCCTTGGTGCTACTTGGGTTGACATCAATGACAACCACTGATCAACATTAGGGTCACCACAGAAAAGCAAGAAACTCAGATTCTGCTCTGAACTTCAGATGGGTACAAGAGGTGTAGGAATCTCGGATCAAGGCAACAGTTAAGTACCTCAGATGGAGAGGTATCACTATGATTTCTGGAATCAACCTAGTTGACTGTCACCTAGAATAGCGCAGAAGTTGCCCAAGAAGCCATCTCAGTTTGTGCTTCCCGCAAGCCTATCTATCAAGCCTCCCGTTGGTCAACCGAAGAATTTGACTGGAGCAGTGACCAGGGCTGCACTCATCTCCAAAACTGCGCAGAAGCTATCCAACTTGCCTGCTTGTACTGCCTGAAGAAACTGCGCAGACATGAGGGACAAGCACCCACTTCCTGTCACTGCACTGTCCCAGGGAATTACACAGTTTTGTCTGGCAGTCCCCCTGCTCGCCTGCTCTCCACTCCTGAAAATTGCGCAATTTTCATGGATAGTCCACCTGCTGCCTGACACCCCTCTCAGCCTAGAAATTGCGCAGTCATGTCTTGCTTGATTGCCTCCTAGTTCTGTGCAGTCTTGACCAACAAGCTCCTGCTGCTCGATTCCGACCTTCTTTGGAAATCTACGTAGTTTTCACTGCCAGTGCCTCATGCTGCTTGCACTACCTTCCCTGGAAAAACTGCGCAATTTTGCCTCCCAGCTGAGCCATATCCTGCAGATGTCACCTGTTGTCCCGAACTGCTCAACCTAGCCTCTTTGTGACCTCTGCGCAATTTTTCCCAACTGTGCCCCGGAGCCTGGCATCCCGACTTGAAATGTGCTTTGTGCAGTTTCAAATCCTTGTCCTCTCTCCCTGTCACCTGCACCTAGAAACGAAAGATGATGCATCATGGTAGACTAGGGGATTTCTGGATTTGATGTCATCTCATCATGAGTGATTGCAGAAACATGTACATGAACGAGACATGATGCTATGACGAAAGGGATGAACAAGGAGCGCATGCTAGGAGACTTGTTCGCGAACAGATGAACACATGAAGCATACCAAGTACCAGTGAAGGGGACACATGCACATGCAACATCAAGCGAACACCAAGACCATCGAAGACTCCGCACACCTTGTCATGCGAAGGTGAAGCTATGATACACCAAGAACACACTCACTACTTAGCAGCATATCAACTCGACATGGACACCACCATCAACATGAACATACCAACAGTGTCATGTTGAGTCATGTCATGAGTCGTCTCGGCCACATCACTACTATGGGCCATACACGTTGCAATCAATGCAATGTAACGTGGAAGTTCAAGAGACCCACATATGAAGTTGAAGAATCATGTAAGTCAAACAATCATGAGGGAAGTGGAAGAGTCACAAGGGTCAATTTCACCCTTGGTTATATATACCCATCATTTGTACATGCAAAAGACTTTTCACCTTGGCTCCTCCCACATAGCCTTGAGAGTCTGTTGTCTTTCCTTTGAAGAGCGAGCGGTGGCTCCAATGCCCCACTACTAGGGTTAGTGATGTATGGTGTACGGATGTGTCTTGGAACTTTTGCTTAATTCAGAAGCCTGTTAACACACCAACACATTTTCACACATGTATTGTATTCGTTTGTAGGACTATTCTCTGGATGCTTGTAATGCATGTTGCTTTAACCTGTACTAAGATAGTTGAACTATTTCGGTTGTTTTAATGCATACACTGTTGGAAATGTGTTGTATCAGTTGTTATCGCTGTCTCGCCCGTGTGGACTAATCTGTCGGACACTAGACAAACTCATTTTTGTAAACTTGTTATAATGCCTGTTGCACACGTGTGGACTACTACGCTGGGTGTTGTATGTGCTATCTGTTCACTTTGTGTTTGTGACTGGCACATCCGTGTGGACTACTCCTCCTGAATTTTTCACTTTGTGTTTGTGACTGGCACATCCGTCTGGACTACTCCCCCTGAAGTTGCGCAGATCCTGTTGTGTTGTGTGTCTCTACCTGAGTTGGGACTATTCCCTCTCAACTTGAGACTCACTCTCACCCTCTCCCTCTGTAGTGAAAGAACTTAGACACAAGTTACACTAAGCACTCACCAGGCACACGAACCTCACTGTTTGAAGACTAAGTAAACCACTCTCATGTGCTGACAAGCAAGAGCTAAGGCATATCTTTAAGATAATGGCAACCGGGCCATCATACCGGATGGGACTCCTACACCAAATGGTGTGAGGTCTAGTTGGGACTTCATATCGGGGAGATCCCCTGAATGTTGGCAGGTCCAACACTGTTAACATTTCTGGTGCTAGGAGGGCCGCCAATAGTTTATGGCTGAATGTCCTCTCACCCCCACTCATCAATCATCTGGGCAAGGCAGTAACTCGCACTCCCTCTCACCTATGCGCAACTCTAAAGTTGGCCAATACTCACTTCCCAGATGTGAACACGAAATTTCATATCAGCACCTCCGCTCTGTCCGTCCCATCACCCGTTAGTTTGCCAAAGCAGTCGGACTGATCCCAGGAATACAAGATCTTCCATACGCATCAAAGAAGCCAAAGACCACTCCCACATGAGTTGTTGTCTCATTAGTGGAAGAAGCAGTTCTTGCCACTCTCGAAGGTTTGGCAGAAGCTGTTGAGAACAGAGAAGAACCTCCAGTCTTCTGACAGGGAGAAGAGGACACCCTTGTGATCTTGGGCTCAGGCTCCGGTACAGGAGGCGGAGGGGAAGGTAGTGGAGGAGGTGGAGGTGGAGACGAACCAACCAACTTAGAGGTAGAACGATTAGATTCTCAAGAAGAGGAGGACGAAGAAGAGGAAGACATGGCTGATCAAAACTTGGAACGAATGACTCAGGGACCATTAGCTCTCTCGTGTGCTTTGCACAAGATGCCAAAGCGTTCGGAGAGGATGTTGACAAAGTTTGACCTCGACAGAATAGTGAAGGCAGAAGACCACTTGGACAACTTCTACCTACAACTGCAGACACTCGAGGTACGTTACGACAACGTTGCATGTAGATTGTTTCTGTGTACCTTGGATGGCCGAGCAACGGTATGGTATCACAACCTTCCTGTCAACTCCATCCAGAACTGGGGTATGTTCAAGAGAATGTTTTTGGAAAAATTTGCTGATGACAAGACCCCTGCCATGTTGCTCAAAGAGTTGGGCAGTCTCAAGATGGAGTCGAAAGAGAAAGTGAAAGACTTTAACTAGAGGCGATCGCTATGGAAAAGGACTTGCACGTGATTGGAATCATCAAAGATGATGAACCAACGAAAGACTCCAAGGATGCGAGCAGGAGGCCCCAGGCTGTTGCGAGTAAGGGGAAAGACAAGGAAGCAAGTGACATTGAAACCCTTACTTGTCTTGTCAAGACCTTGACAACAGAGTGTTTGAACTGAAGCAACGAACAGTTGCTGCCAGTAGGCAGCCTCCCAGAAAACCGAAGAGGATCATGTCATCAGGCAGTAGCAGCTACTCGGCTAAAATTGTGCAGAGCTCCAACTCAGTGTTGCAGACAGAAATGTGTGCGAACTCGATTTTTGCTCATTCCATAATGACCATCACCCGGAAAGGACTTGTCCGGATCGGAACTGAGTTGCGGACTTGATGTACAATGGTATGAGAAGCATGGGAAACAATGCGCAGTGTCAGCCGAAGATGAAGATGATGAAGAAGATGCTGCATCTGATGAAGCACCAAGTGCTGGGCAAGTGAACAACATGTATCAATGCACGCAACACAGAAAATGAACACCGAGAAGCAACCCCCAAAGCAAGATGGTCAATACAATCTCAAAAGTCAAGGGGCTCCCCTTACTGTTGGGGAGGTGCAAGAAAAGCTTGAAATGATGAGGAAGGTTGATCCACCAGCCGTCCCAAAGCAGAAAGCACAAAGCAAGCCCGGGAAGACAACTGCAAACAAGAGTAGTCCATGAGCAGTAAACTTCAGAACACTCCACCGGACAGTACAGACACGAGTCTAACCCTGGACACCTCGGTGAGTTTACCTGCTCTTGACTACAATATTGTTGAAGATATGAAGAAAACTCGTGCAAACATCTCTTTGTTCGAGTTAGCTAAGATCAAGGGTCAGCGGGATATTCTGCTGCGTGCATTGGGGCAAACATCCACAAACAACACAACCTCTACCAGCAAGGGAGCCAACACATCTCCCGGTCTACATACAACTATGCTCAACACACTCCGGATGGAAGAAGCAAACTCTCTTTGCCCTCCATTCTTGCTCTCATTTGAAATATTTAACTGCAATGTTCACAATTGTTTGGTTGACTCTGGCGCATCAGCTAATGTCATGCCACTCTCCATTGCCAAGAGGATCAATGCGCAATGGAGCAAGACATCTGCGCAGATCATCCAACTAGATCGAACATGCGTACCAGCCATTTGTGAACTACAAGATGTAATAATCCAGTTATCTCATGACAATCGAGTTCACCAATGCATCAACATTGTCATTATGGACATACCGGAAGCATACAACTTACTGCTTAACAGAGACTGGTCCTGCAAGTTGAATGGATACTTTGCCACAGACTGGTCACACTTATGGCTTCTGTACCAGAGTAAAAGCAATTAGGTCTGGTCGTTATCCGAGAGGTACATGAAACATAATGTCACTCCCATCAATGGTGAGAACGAACCGTTGGCTTTTGCGGAACTCATGTTCGACAATTGCCTCCTAGAAACACAACTGGGGTGTTATCTCGCACAACCAGCCCCAACCCCACTAGACACGCAGTTGGGTCTCCTTCCTTGCCCAACTGATGGAAATGAAACATGTACAACACATTGTAACACTAGTAGCAGTAGCAGTAGTAGTACTAGCGCATCAAGTGGTTCGTGTACAAACGAGTTGTGGACCATGTATTTTGACGGATCAAAGACACAAGATGGCTCTGGAGCCGGGTGTGTCTTGATAGACCCAATGCACAGGAAACACTTGATCTCAAGCTGCTTGGAGTTCGAGTGCACGAACAACACTGTTGAATATGAAGCACTCGTATTGGGCTTGCACAAGGCCATTAGCCTCAATGTTGCTGTGCTCAAAGTGGTAGGTGATTCAGAAATCGTGGTACGACAGGTATGTAACACCATACACTGTTTGTCACCTCATCTCAAAAGTTATCAACAAGAGGTATGACGACTGATTTCTAACTTCCAAGCTTTCAATATTATTGCTGTGCCAAGAATGCGTAATCCAACTGCCGATGCCTTAGCTAATGTAGTTGCTAGGATGACACCACTTAGGATAGGTTTACTGTTGAAATTTTGTATAAGCCTTCTATCGTTGATAACATAACTAATTTACGCGTTTTTGACGCGGATCAATAGATACTGCGCTTCATGGCCAACGCTGATATCTTTAAGGACGCAGTGATTGACGAAGATGAGCACGAATAATCTGCAAGCCGCAACTGATGACAAGAAAGACAACCTCATCCCCAAGGGTGTGGTATCTCTCGAAAAGCTCTAGGACTTGCAGGACTGTTTCCAAGGGCCAAGGAACAACAAAATCCACAGTTCCACCATGATGCACGAACAAATCAACTTGGGAACATAACAAGATCCAAAATTTGTCAATCTCGATACGTGTTGCACACTGCAGGAGCGACAAGCCTTTGTTCACTTGTTCAAACAGTACCGAGATTTGTTCGCGTGGACATACGATGATTTGAAAACATATGACATGCAAATAATCCAACATGTGATTTCGATCAAAGAAGGGGTCAAGCCATTTCAGCAGAAGCTGAGAAAAGTACATCCGTCACTTGAACCCCTCATACATAAAGAACTGACTAAGTTGTTGGATGCTCAGATCATTTACAGAGTTTGTCATTCTACGTGGGTTTCTAACTTAGTTCCTATACGTAAGAAGTTCGGGGAGATCCGCTTATGTGTTGATTTCCAAAATTTGAACCGCACCTTGGACAAAGACAACTACCCCGTGTTGTCGATGGAACATATTCTACAGACAATATCTGGAGCATAAATGTTTTCTTTGCTTGTGGGTTTTTCGGGATACAACTAGGTTCTGGTAGCGGAACCTGATATATTGAAAACTACCTTTCGTACCAAGTGGGGTACGTTCGCCTACAGAAGAATGCCATTTGGGCTTGTGAACGCAGGTGCAACCTTTCAGCGCGCCATGGACATCGCCTTACATGGACTTATCAGACAGAGCATAGTGGTTTACCTTGATGACGTGATAGTCTTTTCCAGAAAACGGTTAGACCACATACGCCATCTAAAGAAGATATTCGAGCGATGCCGGAAATACGGGATATCCTTGAATCCCAAGAAAAGCGTAGTTGCAGTGTCTGAGGGGATCCTCCTTGGGTACATCATTTTGCGAGAAGTGGGATCAAGGTTGATCTGGACCGAGTTCGGACGATCACACAGATTCCTCACCCAGCCAACGAGAAAGCCATGCAATCCTTCTTGGGAAAGATCAACTTCCTCTGGAAGTTCAACTCAAATTATGCGCAGACAGTGAAACCTATGCAAGACATGATCAAGAAGGATGCAGTCTACAACTGGGGTAAGAAGGAAAAAAATGCATTCACCTGTATCAAGCAAGCTATAGCAGATGCACTGACACTTTACAACCCAAAATTTAACAAGGATTTCTTGCTATACACCTTTGCCTCCGACACTTCGCTTGCTGCAGTACTCACTCAGAAGGATGAGTTGAACGACGAACGTCCCATCTCCTTCATGAGTGCAAGCATGCAGGGACTCGAACTCAACTACCCCACCGTCGATAAACAAGCATACACAATATACAAGGTGGTGAAACACTTCAGACCCTACTTGCTGAAGAACCATTGCATAGTCTTTGTGCCACACCCAACAGTCAGATCACTGCTTGTACAGCAAGAGCTGGGTGAAAGACGTGCGAATTGGATGATAGGCTTGCAAGAGTATGATCTTGACATCAAGCCAGTTCACACTGTCAAGGGTCATGGTCTCTATAGACTCGCAGCCTAAGCAGTCCATGCATAGGAGGAAGAACAAGAGCTCGCTTGTTGGGAGCAAGAAATCGAGATGTATGATGTAGAGCAAGCACCACCCACTTCATACAGGGATTCTTGGTACAAAGATGTGCGCCAATACCTTGAGCATAGCACCATGCCCTCTCACTTCTCCATGCAATAGAAGAGGGCACTCCGCCTCAAAGCTTTACCTTACTAGTTGGTGCACGGAGGGCTTTACAAAAAGCACAACAACAGAATTTTGCTCAGGTGCCTGGA
The DNA here is from genome assembly GCA_031772625.1 of Pinus tabuliformis. Taxonomy (NCBI): domain Eukaryota; kingdom Viridiplantae; phylum Streptophyta; class Pinopsida; order Pinales; family Pinaceae; genus Pinus; species Pinus tabuliformis. The sequence continues at coordinate 1,144,486,669 of CM062813.1, read as the reverse complement.
GGCACATGATTCAAAGAAGGTCTTGCATGATTTGCATGACGGACCAGCCAGGGGTCACTTCATGGGAAACACCACTGCGCACAAAGTTATGTGAGCCGGTTTCTACTGGCCCACATTATTCAAGGATGCACATGCTTTTGCTCGCAAGTGCTCACTCTATCAGCGATGTGCCAACAAAACACGAAGGTTGGCAGCCCCGCTGCACCTTGTTGCAGTGAGTGAACCATTTCAACAGTGGGGCTTAGACATCATTGGGGAAATCTTCCCGCACTCGTCAAAGCAACACCGCTACATCTTGAAAACTACAGATTACTTCACGCGGTGGACAAAAGTAGTTTTGCTTAAGCAAGTGAACGACCAGGAAGTCATCAGCTTCCTTCAACAGAACATCATCTCACGATTTGGCGTTTCGTATCACTTGTTTTTGACAATGCAACTTACTTTTCGTCTTTAAAGCTTTATGATTTTGCATTGCAATATGGTATCGTGCTTAAACACTCAGCTAACTACTACTTGTAGGGAAATGGTCTCGCTGAATCCACAAATAAAAACCTTATCCGCATTATCAAGAAGACCATTTACTCTGAACAATGAAATTGACACTCTGCTTTGACGAATGCCTTATGGGTTGACCGTGTAACACCCAAACCCTCTCTGAACACTTTGCCATACTTCTTGGTTTATGGGAAAGAAACCATCCTCCCGCCAAACATCTACTTGCTTGCTCTCCAATTGTCCCAAGATTCTCAAGGCAAACCATGTCTATTAGTTCAGCGTAGGATATATGCACTTCACAAGCTACAGGAAGAACGGATGAAAACAAAAGAAAAATTCACACTCCACTAGAACCGTATCAAGAGATGGTTCGACAAGAAGTCTGCAGGGAATGCTAATTTCGATGTGGGTGACTTAGTCTTGAAATGGGACAAACCCCATGAAGACAAAGGCAAACATACAGAGTTCCAGTCCTTATGGATTGGTCCATACACTGTCCAAGAAAAGTTTGGCCCACACACGTATCGTCTGCAATCACTTGATGGGAGGATTGACAGCTTTCCTGTCAACGACCAAGACTTGAAGCATTATTTTTAGTAACTCGGTATTTTTACTGCTTGTCTTTTCTCTTTGCTTTGCTATTTTTGCTTCGCTTTGTTTTGTCTACTTAATATCATGCTATTTTTGGTTTTGCCAATAAGTGCTGCCCTCTACTGAGTTCTGGATTTTGAATGAGTATGTGGTTGAGATCCAAAGAGTCTTGTGACACTGCAGCACTTGGCCAGTCCTGTGTCCATCTTCTCTGTGCTTGGTTATAACCTTCGACTGATGAAGTCTTGTTGGAAAATACGAGCCGTCTATAAGGGAAGCTTTCGTCCAACTATGAACCTGTGTCCACACTGGAAAACCCCATACCTGTACTCAGTCTTCTGCTCTGTGTGTTTAAGCTCATCCAACTAGTAGAAACAGAGAAGGTAAAATCTAAACGAGTAAACCTAAATCAGAGGTCTTACATGCTTCTCTGAAGGAACAACCTCTTTTTCTCTCAATAAGTCGGGATCCCTCTTCCGCCCCAAAAATAAATAAGTGCCTATGCATAGTCCTCTTTTCAAAAATACAAAGGTGAAAGAAGAGAAAAGCTTCCTGCGTAGAGAGGTGAAGCATGCAACTCCACCGGGGTACTAACGAGGCTCGCTGGCAGTGGAGCAATGTGTGTGTTCCTGCATGACTCCGTGAGGGTATTGTCCAGGCCTGCTGGCAGTGGAGTAACACCAGAGATGAAAAATTATACTCTGAAAATTTTAAACTCATGAGCTAAACTACCCTTCCCGATTTTGAAACACTGTGATCAAGCTAAAACTTCTTGTTGTGTTTGACTGAGTTGGCAAAAGGTAAACCATGTTTGTCCATTGGGTAAGTGGGGAAATCGAAGTAACCTACACAACGATTCAATACCCCTTGATAGATTAGGGTCTTGTGCTGTCAATGAACCGAAACAAAGAAGCTGGTATTCAACCAGTGTGTCTCCAAGTGTTGTAGCGGCTGCAACACCCTCCAACATTTTGGCATGCATCCAATTTCGGAGCCTTCCTTGGTTTTTCCTTAATGATTGCAAACACTTGGGCTCATCCCATGAGCTTTTGTCGAGTCTTTACACCCTCTTTGCTTGACCGATCACCGATCGTCTTTTAACATGATTGGTTGCAATGTCTTCCTCGCGGTCTTGTTGTGGCTATGTTGAAGGTCTGTCTTTGTGTGTACGAATTGTGTTCGCTATGTAAACATTTGTCGCACTCACACATGAAGTACTAAACAATGTCGCGCAAGTGTCGTCACAGTCGTTCAATGGTCTATCTCAAGTGTCGCACTTGTCACTCTCACCCTTTAGTTAGTCACATTGAGCATATGTTGTCTTGTGGTTTGAGGTGTCTTGTCGTCGAGTCATGTTGAGTGTGTGTTCGCAAGGTCATGTATACACGAGTTCACTCGCTCACACACTTAACCATTTTTCCAAAGATCTGTCGACCGGACCACCCTCCATCAGTTGGACCTCCATTGAGCTGCACTATGCAGTCTCAACCCTCAGTGACCAAGCACTGTTGCTCGGAACTGTGCAGAGCTTGAGGCAGCCCTGTAGGCAGTCTGCACTGCACTACGCAATTTTGGAATCAACTTGGATGACTGTCACCCAAAATAGTGTAGAATTTGCCCAAGAAGCCCTCTCAGTCTGCGCTTCTCGCAAGCCTATCTATCAAGCCTCCTGCTTGTCAACCGGAGAATTTTACTGGAGCAGTGACCAGGGCTGCACTCATCTCCAAACCTGCGCAGAAGTTCTCCAGCCTGCCTGCTTGCACTGCCTGAAGAAACTGCGCAAACATGAGGGATAGACACCCGTTGCGTGTCACTACACTATCCCAGGGAATTGCGTAGTTTTGTCAAGCAGTCCCCTTGCTGGCCTGCCCTCCACTCCTCTTGAAAATTGCGTAGTTTTCATGGATAGTCCACTTGCTGCCCAACACCCCGCTCAGCTCGGAAATTGCGCAACCATGTCCTGCTTCACTGCCCTCCAGATCTGTGTAATCCTGACCAGCAAGCTCCTGCAACCTGATCTCGACCTCCTCTGGATATCTGTGCAGTTTTCACTGCCAGTGCCTCTTACTGCCCTCACTGCCTTCCCCAGAAAAATTGTGCTTCTTTCTCCCAGCTGAGCCATATCATGCAGATGTCACAAGCTGTCCCAGACTGCTCAACCCAGCCTCTTAGTGATCTCTGCGTAGTTTTTCTCGATAGTGCCCCGGAGCCTCGCATCCTGGCCTAAAATGTGGTCTGCGCAGTTTTAGAGACTTGTCCTCTCTCTCGGTCACCTGCACCCGGAAACGAAAGATGATGGATCATGGTAGACTAGGGGATTTCTGGATTTGATGTCGTCTTGTCATGAGTGATTCCAGAAACAGGTACATGAACGAGACATGACGCGACGACGAACGGGATGAACAAGGAGCGCATGCTAGGAGACTTGTTTGCGAACAAATGAAAGGGACACATGCACATGCAACATCAAGCAAACACCAAGACCATCAAAGACTCCGCACACCTTGTCATGCAGAGGTGAAGCTATGATACACCAAGAGCACACTCACTACTCAGCATCATACAACTCGACATGGACACCACCATCAACATGAACATATCAACAGTGTCATGTCGAGTCATGTCATGAGTTTTCTCGGCCACATCACTACTATGGGCCATACGTGTTGCAATCAATGTAATGTAACGTGGAAGTCCAAGAGACCCGCATATGAAGTTGAAGAGTCATGTTAGTTAAAGAGTCATGTAAGTTAAACAACCATGAGGGAAGTCGAAGAGTCACAAGGGTCAAGTTCACCCTTGTCTATATATGCCCCTCATTTGTACATGCAAAAGACTTTTCACCTTGGCTCCTCTCACATAGCCTTGAGAGTTTGTTGTCTTTCCTTTGATGAGTGAGCAGTGGCTCCAATGCCCCACTACTGGGGTTAGTGATGCATGTATGGATGTGTCTTGGAACTTTCGCTTAATTCAGAAACCTGTTAACAAGCCAACACATTTTCACACATGTGTTGTATTCGTTTGTAAGACTATTCTTTGGACGCTTGTAATGCATGTTGCTTTAACCTGTACTAAGATAGTTGAACTATTTCGGTTGTTTTAGTGCATACAGTGTTGGAAATGTGTTGTATAAATTGTTATCACTATATCGCTTGTGTGGACTACTCCGTTGGACACTAGACAGACTCATTCTTGTAAACTTGTTATAATGCTTGTTGCACTCGTGTGGACTACTCAGCTGGGTGTTGTACGTGCTATTTGTTCGCTATGTGTTTGTGGCTGCCGCATCCGTGTGGACTACTCCGCTGGAAGCTATGCAGATTTTGCTCTGTTGCGTGTCTCTTCCTGAGTTGGGACTATTCCCTCTCGACTTGAGACTCACTCTCACCCTCTCCCTCTGCAGTGAAAGAGCTTAAACACAAGTTACACTAAGCACTCACCAGGCACACGAACCTCATTGTTTGAAGACTAAGTAAACCACTCTCATGTGCTGACAAGCAAGAGCTAAGGCATATCTTTAAGATAATGGCTATCGGGCCATCATACCAGATGGGACTCCTACACCAAATGGTGTGAGGTCTAGTTGGGACTTCATATTGGGGAGATCCCTTGAATGTTGGCGGGTCTAGCCCTGTCAATGAAAAGCAAGGCTAAGGTGAGGAGAAGACACACAAAAGTAGCACAAGATTGAGAGCGACATTTTAGTGGGCGTGTGTTGGGTCCAAGAGAGTGTAGAGAGGTTGGAGATCCAAATCTGTGAGAGAGAGCAGATTTGCTGGATCAGATACCGAGTTTTGTAATCTGTATTTTCTTAGTTGGGCCATTATCTTAAGACGAGAGCCCAAGTAAGTTCTGTGATTAATTTATTAACGAAGAACTGAATTATTTGGGCAAAAATCTATTTTTGTGTATGTGATTTAGTTCAAATTTTTGCTTTCGCGATATTTCTTTTTTGTGTTAGGAATTTGGCCATGTTCAATTAATAACTTTTGGGAACCAAATATCGGGTTCTGGGTTCGGTAAATTCTAACAAGGTATCAGAGCCCCAACTTTGAATCGATCTTGGAATCACAGGTGTTGGGGTTTGTATCGGATTGCCAGAGTCAGGGTTTGGCTCAGATCATATGAACCAATATTCTTTTGGGCGATGAATTTTTAGTTGTTGTCCTAGCTAAAATTCTGTTAGGGCACACAAGTTTTTTCTAAAGAGAACAAACAAAATTAAAAATTGTGGGGTCGTGGTGGATCCCTGCCAGTTGAGCTAGCCGGCTGCTGGCCAGGGCCATTAGATGCCAGCAGCAACCGCTGCCAGTGCAGTCGACAACCACCAGATGAATCAACCAACAACGATAGTGACACCTGACACATGCCATGGGATTGGTTGCCAAACAACTCAAAGGCCTGCGAGTTGGAGACGAGCGTGACAAAGTTGCTGATCCATGATTGTACTCGCGTAGGGAAGACAAACGATGTGGCTGAGAGGGTTAAGTAAACCTTTGCAGGGGAATTGGTCGACCCGAACAGACAATCGAGTTAACAACTGCTGAAAGGCAGAAAAGAGGTCGACAGTTGAAGGACTCTGTGGATGTAAGGAGATCAAATGGCAGGTCAGAGGGGGTCGGCCACGATCGATAAGCCGACATGGCCGCCTTCGAGCTGCCGCAGATGGACTAGTCATCGCAGGCCCCTGCAAAACACATTGATGATGGAGGCGACGACAGTAGAGCTGCCAGTTGCCAGGGCTGTAGATGCCAATGAAATTGTAGAACAAATCGTAACAACTGTGACAAAGTTGCAGGAGGCCAACAGTTCAAATCGTGACAATGTTGGGTTCGTGCAAATTCTAATAGTGTTGTGAGAAAGGTCGAGAGCACAGGGACGACAGTAGATCCGTGGGCCGAAAGGCAACACAAATGGGCAGATCGATTGTCAGTCGACAAAAAGAAGAAGAAGCCACTGTACAGGGCCACTCAGGCAGCAGTGTGCAGGTCCGTATGAGGCAACGATCTACGCAACTGCGGAGAGGAAGAGTCAAACCTAGCGTAGTAGACTATCCGGGCCAAGGTAGACAGAGCGACAAAGCAGATCAACCGTGTGAACGACGTGGGGGGTGCCACGGGTTAATAATAGGCAACAATATTGTTGTCAAATTATAGCCAGTTATGGTTGTAGGGGATCATGCCGCGAGCAGGGTGCCACGCTGGGCATGATCAGAGAAATTGCGAGATGCACTGGATAGCAAGAGTTGCTGGGTAGAGGATTTGCCACAACAAACATGGGCTATCAGTTGCTAGTGGATCTAGTAGTAGCCAGCTATAGGTACTGTTGTCACTCACTGCCAAATATGTTTTTAGTTGTCTAAAGTGAAAAAGAGCAATAAAGTTTGAAGCCATCTTCCAAGCCACAAAATCTTTCAAAGCTAAGTGGGTCCCTCTCCATTTGATAGGGCTCGGAATAAGCTTTCCGACGATATATGGAACTCCTCAAATGGACCCCATAATCCGAAGATATGGCCTATTGAAGTTCAAAGGTTTCGTTGCCTTTGAAATAAAGGAGAAGAGCTTATCAGAGGTTCGGGAGCATATTGCAAATCGCATATTAGAGGTCCCTGATAGCAATGAGGCAAACGGAGCAAAGAGAAAACTAATGATCAATGATCATCGATATTGGAGATCGGAGGTTCCAGTGATCCCGCATATCGACGATCGCCAATGTTAGAGGTCCGGGGTATAGTGTATATCAGCGATCAACGATCGCCGATATTGGCGAGGTCAGAGCCAACTTGCGATGGATTGATCGCCGATATCGCAAATCTCATATCGGAAGGGTCTAGGGCTTCGCACATCGGTGATCGACGAATCAATGCGTCGACAGGGTAACAACTCTAAAAATGTTGCGAAATGGAAAAGTTTCGATATAGTGTAAAATCACTAGGAGGGCCGAAAACATTTTAACAAAGGAAATCAGTGAAAAACCGGGGGTAGGCGAACCTTTTCTCTCTCCTCCAAGAGGCCATGTGGCAGAATATTATTGGATTCGATAAAGACACGGTGGCGTTGATGTGCCAGTATGGAGGACACGTGGCATGCAGATCTGGCATTTTCAAGGGTCCAAAGAGGGCATATATGGGCGACACGTGTCACCACTCAGGAAGGGCCACGTGGTAGTGATGACATCATCAATCGACAATCGGCGATTAGGGGTAGCAGCACATAGTGCATCACGAGGAATTCGCCGATTGCGAACCTCCGATTGGAAAGGGGCTAGCTGATGATCACGGGAAGAGCGAAGAACCAAGAGCTGAGCTAGACAAGCGACCCTGCATATCGACGATTGCAAGCGTCAAAGGGAGAAAACAAAGGTGATATTACAAAATTGTCGATTGCGATATCCCGAGTGGGTCCAATCGGCGGTCACAAGCAATAGAGGGTGCAGACTCTCCCTCATCCTTTTTTCAAGTGGGCCAAATGCATCGCACATCGAAGATGACAATGTTGGGGGGGCACCAAAGGGGAGCATTAGAAACCCCCGATATGCAAGATTCTATGTAACAAAGTAAAAAGACCCTTAGAGGGGAGTCCAAAGGCCCTAACGCCTGAGGACTAAGTGCTTGGTCATAGCCCCTTGTCACATAAAGCAAAAGGGGCTAAAGTGGATCGGAATGCCGCGTCCCATAAGGACTTTCAATGGGAAATCTTGATGCGATAACTCTGCGGCGAGGTAATGCGGGACTTTAAAGAACCGGTGGGTTGGCAGCGGAGGCATTTAAGAGAGGAGATGGAGCATTCAAAATTGGCATGGACTGACCCAGTAAGGCCCCTTGTGACATGAAACTAGGGTCGACACTGACAGAGTAAATGAAAACATGGAAGCTCGAGAGGACTTGATGATCCAGCATGGTGCTCCATGTAGAGGGAAGATGAAGTACTACCCAGGCGACCTTTGCTTCTGTACTGTGGCATTAAACTGATAGTCGACCGCTCCCAGTTCTGGAGAATGAATGATTCGAGCAGTAAAGGCAGAAGCGACGAGACTCAACTGGGTGGCACAAAAGGCTAGACCAAAGGCAAGCAACAACTTGAGCAAAGGCAATCCCAGGGATGGGCATGGAGAGATTTTGTTGGCGTTTCCATCTAATTGTTGACTTGTTTTGTAATCATGTAATGTGTCGACCATTTAATGAAGCAATTAATCTTTTGTAGTCATTTTTGGGCCACAGAGCCATCCTAGGCTGAGACAACTAGTCGATCTGATAGTTGAGGCTCGACTGAAGATATTTTGTTGTAATTACTATTCAATGCTCCCCTCTTCGGATAAATAGTGGGAAGCAACACTTCACACAGGTTCAGAATCCTAAAGAAAGAACTACATGTTATTTTCAAGACTGTATGACTTTATGATATGTGTCTTTCAGAATATTAAGGAAATGGTGGTGATTCCTCCTTCGAGTACTACAATATGTTACCCCTCTGTTTAAATTCCATTATGTTCATGTTTCCTCTCTGATTTCAGGTAATCGTAGCTGCTAGAAATGTTTCATACGTTCTTACAGATTCATTTGTATTGACTTGTTAATGCATGTGCCTGTATGGATCTTTGAGATTATATCTTTAAAATTGCACTCCATGAATCATCGCACCCAATCCTCTTTCATCCATTGTGTCTTCCTGTAACTCAGGTAAGTGTAGAATTCTTGATGCTTCAAGCTCTATGTGATGAGTGTAGAATTCTTGACGTTTCAAGCTCTATGTGACGAGTTATTCTATCTCCTTATCTTCTCTCATTGCTCTGCCAAAGCTTATTAAACTGTAGGTCCTTGAACTACTCAGCCTCCACTAGTTTATACATATATTTCTGTGAGTTGTGTATGTGAAGAAGTATCAGAAATACATGACTTATGCCTTTAGATGAATGAACCAACCCATGCTGTTTAATATATATATGAAGACATATGTACAAAAATATATGTGATGTCTCTAGCTTCCTGAGAATCATACGAGACACACAAAATCTAGATGTTCCAGGCACTGGTCTTGTAAGCAATCTAAGGCTGTCTCTAGAAGTGACAATATGTACGAAGGATAGTACCAGTAGCCAGTAGGATTGGTAGAGGTCAGACCTAAGAGGGAGACCTTACCAGTCAGGCGATTGGCTACAAAATTCGTGGGTGTCTCAAAGGACTGAGACAGGCCCACAACCATGCTAGAAGGACTTAGCACAGGATTGAGGCTAGTGGACAATGGAGCATCCAGTCATGGGATAGGGATGAGGTCAATGTTTCGTGGTATTTCAGAGACAGGCTTAGATCACAGTGTGTTTAATGAGACTAGTACCATGCATGTAGTGAAGGGGGTTGGATGTGTCAGATTCCAGCTAGAGTCAAGAGGATTTCTGGAGGTGACAAGGACGTTATTTGTTCCAGGGCTGATGGTGCACGTACTCTCAGTATCAACCTTGGAGGATGATGGATATAGAGTTTTGTTTTGGGATGGATAGGTGGTTCTATATTTAGAGGGGGCGAGCTTGGATGCACCTATAGTGCTTGGCATCAGGCATGGGCAAGCATACAAGTTGCTGGGATAGCCTGTGTGTGTATCTGAGGGGGTCTTGGATATAGGATCGGTGTCAGTTATTGGGAGGGAACACGTGGCGAGGAAGTGTGATTCTTCAGGTACTGTTAGGCGACTCTGGATGGCATAACATTAATGGACGCTTAGGAGCAAGATCCTCAGAGCATAGTTGGATCTGATAGGTTCTTAGCTTAGGTTTCATGTCAGGTAGCAAGATAGGCTTCAGAGTCAGAGGGAGCAACTACAAATATTGAGACGGCTTGGAGACAAATCTAGGTGGGAGGAGGTTCTTCCAGTAGTACCTCCCTCGCTAAGAGGGAGTGTTGAAGTTTGTAGCTCAGGTGGGTACTTTTGCATAGGCCTTGTGTCTAGGTACGCAGGAGCTGCCCACATATCACCTTAGAACACTTATAGGTTGAGCAAGTTGCTGATGTAACGTAGCCTAAGTTTAACATAGGAAAAAACACATAATTATATGTTGGCTTATTGAGCTAAAATAAAAACTTAGATAAAGTAAATTATTTACTTTAGTGATTAAGTTTTAATCTTAGCTGTCAATCTCAAGTGAAGTGAGATCTAATCTCGGCCGTCCATCACTTTGAGATTAGGGTTAGGGTTAGGATTATGGTTTTGGATCAAATGTAGAGTTATAAAAGCAAAGGCTAAGGCGAGGAGAAGACACACAACAACAACACAAGATTAAGAGCCGCATCTTAGTGAGCGTGTGCTGGGTCCGAGAGAGTGTAGAGAGGATGGAGATCCAAATCTGCGAGAAAGAGCAGATCTGCTGGATTAAATTCAGAGTTTGTAATCTGTATTTTCTCAGTTGGGCCATTTTCCCAGAGCGAGAGCCCAAGTAAGTTCTGTAATTAATTTATTAATGAAAAACTGAATTATTTGGGCAGAAATCTGTTTATGTGTATGTGATTCAGATCAAACTTTTGCTTCCGCTATATTTTTTTTTGTATTAGGAATTTGGCCGTGTATTTGTTCGGTTAATAATTGCTGGGAACGAAATACCGGGTGCTGGGTTCGGTAAATTCTAATCATTTTAATATGTTCAGATGAATAGATTATAGAAATAACATGAAATTCACTCACACAGTAAACAGACTGTCATATGCTGAAACATGAATCCTTTGATTAAACTGTCTGAAAGTAAAGTGCCTCAATACAGATTACAAGTGTTTTATTCGCAAAAGGCAACCCTTCATTCGAGTGGATTTCCTGTTTTTATACAAAAACTACAAACAACATATTGTTATGAAATAAAAAGATAGGATCTCTAAGATAAAAATAGACAATTCTCCTCTGTTCAATCTTGAACTTGCACTTACGCCTTTTTTCTGGATTCTGTTGTAGCAGTTGAGTAATTCATGGAAGAAGATTAGTTATTCACTGCCAATTAGAACCAGTTGGATAACTGTATGATGTCATTTTCCTATAAGCTGTATCTAGATCAATAAATTTTTGATATGTTGGTTTAATAGGAAAAGGTGACTTGACTTGACAATGAATGTAGAAATCATCGGTGAGCTTATCTACAATTTGTTCACCCTTTAAGGCTCCTGACATATCACAGAACTTACCAGACATATCACAGAACTTACCATCATTTGTCCCATAGTTAATATTTCTTTATATACATCCAGAGGTATCAACCTTCTAGTTGAATCCCAACATGAAGGCATGCCCATTCCTCTTAAAATATTAAATTTGGTATTAAATGAATCTATTTATTTTTTAACCAACCTGCACTTCTCCTGTACTTGCTACATAAAATTTCTCTTAATAATAACTCTATTGGTTTCCATTATTAAATCAGTTCTGTCATTGACCCCCAATATTCAGAGCTGCTCTTGACCTCTGGCATTATGAAATTCGGTTACTCTGTTTGCAATTGATGGTTTGTTTCCTAACTCTTGCTGAATCTGATTTGCAGCCTTTTTATCAATCTTTAATAATTCTGCTTCCTCACCAATTACCACAACCGAGTCCCATAAATCTGAAATATAAGTAATAAGATTCTTCCACAGTATCCTTTTGGTTTCAATTAATGGTTGTGTGCAAATCGGCTGTTTCTTATACCATTCAATTTGAGTTTGCAGAGAAGCCTTTTCCTCGAGTCCATCACTAAGAATAGTATTTTTATTTGCCAACTCCTCATTTGCTTGAGTTAAGGCATCACTTTTGAACTGCACTATCTTCTTTAGGGTTCCAATTTCTTGATCTTTCAAGCTGAGTGATGACATGATTTTGGCCAGTTTCTCTGAGGGGTCTGCTTCAATCATAGTAGTTTCATAAGTGATTACTGCACATTTGTGTTTAGCTTTCTCTTTTAGCAAACTTTCATTCTGTACTTCCAATTTTTCAATTTGTTTGTTTAGTTCAATGATCAATGATAGTAACTGCTCTCTTTCCCTTTGCACTGCTTCTAACTCTGGGGTTTGAAGATGCTCCAGAGCTGGCATCTTGAGCTTTTCCTTGAGCAGTTGGATATCTCTATTCCTAGATTTTATGATATCTTGTATTGAAGTGGAGTCATTTGGGTCTGCACCCAACTTTATGATAATGCTTTCTAGATTTTCAATCTTCATCTGCTTGGCTCTAGTAGAAACCTTTTCTTGCTTGAGCTGATTGTTTACTTAGCAAATTCTCAAGCTTAACAACATTAACAACTGAGCTTGATAAACTTCTACACAACATCTCCCCTGTTTGCCTGTAGAGGTCCATCTGATCAACCACATGAATCTTTTTTAGGTCAGTGATAAACTTGACAGCTTTGTAATCCTTTGCAATTTTAATGATTTGAGATTTTGGCTCTAAAACTGCAATTTGAAGCTGTCCTTTTTCATAATCTAGAGCTTACAATAATCTAGTTTGTGAAGTTGTGCCCTGTGCTATCTGATTTTTGCATTTTTGTTCTTGATTTCCATAAACTGTGAAAAGACAACGCCCTGGTTAGTAGATGCAGCAGTTGACACAACAGATGATGATGCTTCAGGTCCTAAAGCAGCAAATGGTAGCAATTCCAGATTAAAAACAGGCTCGCTTGACGTGACAGGCTTGCTTGATGTAGCCTCTGTAATTGAAACTTCTGCCTCTGCTAATCTTTGCCTCTTATGCACCCTATATTCTGTGTTATCTAATTCAGAAACTCATTGATATGTATCTAGAAATACCCTTTTTAACTCTTTTTTTCTTTGCTGTGGAGTTTGCAGTATATCTGACTTTGATGGCTGATCTGCTTCATCATTTACCTGTGCAATTGTTGTAGGTTCTTGCTCCCAAACCTCCTTGTTGGCATATTGCTCCACCTCAGGCCTTGGCACATGTTTGTAAGGAGCTGAATTTTGTTCAACCTTTTTGTTTGATATAATGCCATGAGGGTCATAATGCCAGACCTTCCCCTGTGAAAATTTCATCTCCTGCAACATTGTTTCAATCTCTGGAGCTGCCGCTCTAGTGTTAACCAAAAATGGTCAAACCTCTGCTTTTGGCTTGAAGAGAGCAGAGCGATTTCTAGGTAGAAACTGAATCAGATCCACTTTTAAACTGTCTAATAAACTTCAATGCAAAAATGCTTATAGGCAGAAAAACTGGAAGCTCATAAGGTGCGAATTCACATCCATATTTTCGGATTTCGATAAAGTCCTTATATAAATACCAATCTCCCATGTTTACTGCATCACTGATTTGCAAAATTCTTTTAATTTCTGGAAACATTCTCGGTGGCTATACATCATACATGAGATTGAAGGAGACCGACAGAAAATGATTAACAAATCTGAAAATGAAAATTCCTGTGAATGCTTCCTCAGCATTGAAGTTTATTGAATTACTGAGAGTACATTGCCATTTGCGTCCTGTTTTTGTAATTGAATACTAGAGAAATTTTCCACTTGAAAATACAGAAACATATAGACCAAAACAGATTGGTACCTAAAAGACTTGATAACATTGAAAGTTGCCAATTGGTCATTAATGACATCAAATAGGTACTGGTTAAAATGAAATCTAACTCAAATTTTTTTGACTAGTGAAATAGAGGCTAAAAACCCTAGAATGATTTCATCTACTGTTTGATCATGGTCTTACCCTAATAAAGAACAGACAATTGAAATAATCTGTCTGGACATCTCTGGGAAAATACCTGAAGACTAACGTGGGTTATGTTCTGGTATTTGAGCAATGATAGGTAAAAAGGATTCAAGGAGTGTGGATTTTTCTTCTAGGGTTAATTCATGATATAACTGACTCAATAATTCTTCATTTAATGTTTGAACTTGACTTGGCATTACAATATTTAGCATATGCAGGATTGACTATGGGTCAATGTAAAACAAAACAGACCCATGTTTTGACACGATTGTCTTTTTACTTGGAAGATATTGCTTAGAGCACTAGGTAATGAATTCAAGATATGGATGAGTGTGGGGAATTATGAATCGAGCCAAATATGATTCCTACATCGACGACACATCCTGTAGGTCTTGAAAACGTTGAAATGCCCAGGTTCGAAGTTCAAACAGATCGAATTGACATTGAGTCTCTTGAGCATCGACCTCTCTGTTGATTAAACGAAACTCATCAAATTTTATAGAGGTTTTGGTCGAGGGTTTGACTGCTTTGCCTTTCATTGTTACAATTAAAAGAATTCAGTTTACTGAAAATAGGGGAACATAGTTACGAGAAGTGTTTGAAGATGAAATGGAAGTTCTAGTGCCTGACGAGCTTCTTGTGCACAACTTTGTAGTTCAAACAATGCATGATAGCGACAATATTGATTTTCCCCCTTTTGTTACCCTCAAGCCATGAGAAAACAACTATCACAACTTTATTGGACGACTATTTTACTATTTAACTCATCTTAGGTGCTGACATCTTAGGTGCTGACATGGCTGGGTCCCATAATGACGTTGGAGAGGTGGTATAGTGGAAAACCATAAGCAGAATGCGGGGGGAGGGGGGCCATGGGGGTTGGCATGCAATGGCTCAACTGCCACCACGTTGAAAGGGCAATATTCCCTAACAGACAAAATGTGAACACCCCCTTGTCTCTTTGTTAAATCTCCAAAGGTTGAGGGGGGCCTGGGGTTTGCAATGCTTTTTTCTTTGTCGATTCCATTTGGTGGGCCCGAGGCTCCTCCGAAGATGTGCACTTCTTAAGACCTCGACGCTAGCATTTATTACAAAATATTAAACTTTATTTAAAACATAATAAAGTTTAATCACATCATTATCAAAGGCTTTTTTGAAAATAAAATATTTACAAATTTTTGAGTTTTTTTGGTAGCAAAAAGGTTACAATATCAACTCCATCTGGGGACTTCATCTCGTTGTAGGATGCTAAGAACCGCAACTAGTGCCTTCACCTTGGTCTATGGAGTCATAATGCTATAGAAAATGATCACACCTACTCTGGAAATTAAATGACCTTAAGAATGAGAAAGAATCCTTAAATTCTTCAATACTAAATGAAATGTTTCAACTTTCAAATACTTTCCATTACAGGTAGTGACAAGGTTTCACCATCCAAGTTCTGTAGAATGAATGTGTTGTTCCCCGTTGCTTTAGACACTTTGAATGGTCCCTGTTACCTACCATTTTATGGGTAATATCACCAGGAGAAATTTTTCTCCAAGATGGTCCTTAGCTGGCAGCGAACAACCCCTTGCAACCACCAGCTAGCTCATTGTGCCATTTTCTCTACCACCTGAGCCAGCGATGTGGTTTGTTGCTCATTTGCCATGATCATATGTTGGAAGGTGGGCCTCTTGAATCTAAAGGCATGCCTTGTCATTTGGAAATTGAATATTGTAGTTTTCTTACCATGGACACTTTTGGGCATGGATTAATGGGGGGATTCAGCGGAAAGAATGGGATAGGTCTGTGCTTCTGTCCCCTAGACCCCTTTTAGGAGTTAACCTTGGATTCTAGTTGCGTTGGATCTTTGTTACTGACCATTTGGTTCTAGGGATGGTATTTCACGGGAAACCCTGATTCTGGTTGCGTGGTCCCACTTCCTTATTCGCTTATATTACCCTCTTTCCATTCATTATCACCCCATCCATTGTTTTTCCCACCTGGGTCCACATTCCTCCATTGAGTCCACATAGGGTTAGCTTGCCCTTTCCCCTTACTCACACCTTGGGTCATGGCTTGGAATGAAGCCTCGAGGTTGATGTAGTTGAAAAGAAAGTTAAAAGCAGGTATGGTCACATTCAACAAGAAAAGTACCACAAAATGCAAAAGATGGCTAGGACAAAAACATTTAGCACGTGGGCAAAAGCCAATACATGAGCTCTACCCCATCATCATGGCCATCACCTTGGTTCCTACAGGTTCTATGAGCTTTTTTCATCATAAAGAAACCCATGAGTGTCCCAACCCTTGGTGGGGCGATGAACTGCCCCACCTTAAAAGAGCGAATTCACTGCTATATCTTATGCATCATGCTCTAGCCCCTTTGAGCCTCGAGCAGTTAATTAAAGAAAATCATGAAAAGACAAAAGGCATGAAGAAGGGTGGAGAAATCAAGGTCGGGGCACGTCATGTACCACGATTGCTCCCTTCTATACATTATAAACCCAAGTGTGAGCTTCCCTCTTATTAACTACCCTTCTACCCCAACATGTGACTCAGGGCTGCCCCTTCTCATCCCCTACTTCATTCACCAGGTCTATCACATGCCACCACCTCTTGAAGGACGTACCTTGAATATTATCCCTTCTAGAAGTAGAAACCACCTAATGGGGTACTTGGTTAACCCCATTTGGAGTGTATGAGACATTGTCACATTCCGAAGCCCATTATGGAAGGGCAAACCATTATGAAGTCCCCACTTATGGTCCATGACTAGGCTCATTTATGTGATCTCTAATGACTTCTTGTCTTGGAAGGCTATGGGACACATTGGATCTTATACAGGATTGTAGAGGGTTTCCATTTGGGGTTTGGTCTCTCTATACTGGGTCCTAATCCTCGAGAGGGCTACATTTGCACATGTAGGGTGAGTGTTGAGAGCCACGGGCCTCCACAACAACAGATTGCACTCCATGGATCCCCACAGCCACTCAGAGATTGTTCATGGTTCACTTATTGGACAAGGAAGATGCACCTGATACATCATGCCTAGCCAGCTCCAGATCTACACCATACACTTGGCAGATGATCCAGGACTTGCACGATGATGTGGGATCACCTACACTATCATCTTAGCATTTGCGGGCGACCTACAAGAATCTTCGATTTGTTTGGAGACCCATGAGGACACTTGTGTGCCCCCACATGTCATTTGGAGCACCACAGGTTATTACAAGGGGCCAACCCCTTGTCCACTTCTTTTGAGGGTTCTATTATTCATTATGGCACCCATGGACCTCATTAGGCCTCTTAGAAGGCCCTATGACATGCACAGATTATTATTTGGCCTCTTGAGAGGCTTACCTTTTCATTTATGAGCTAGTTTGGTGGGTTTGTCACCAAAAGTTGTATTATTAGAACATTATTTTATTTTTGGGGCTTATGTAGGCCAAGGAGGCTAATTCGAACTCCTAACTTGTGTATAAATACAAGTGAAATGATTTTATTTCTCATCATCACCTTGGTTTTAGATCACTTATCTCTCTTGAGACTTTCACACTTTTTCTAGGGATGAATTGGAGCTTTATGGATGAGTTTTGATGTGTGGATATTGGTCTATCTTCTCATGGAGCTTCTTTATTGTCAATTGTGAATGGTTGGATATACTCTATTACATGTACGTACGCACCTTTTGATGTTATTCTTGTTTACCTTTGTCATATATGTTGGATTGGGATTTTCGTTGTTCTGGGGCTAATCGCTGTATGCATTTACTGCTTAATATTATGGAATTTGTCACTATTATAGCATCCTTTAATGTATGGGCCATGTAATAGGAGCGAAATCTCCTAGGGGTAAAATTTGACCTTGACAAGCCATTCCTCTTGCTCATCAAAGTATAAAAGCTGCAAGGTTGTTTCTTCTTGACCTAGAAGGCAATTGAAGTAATCTTGAGGTCTCTTTGACTAGGAACGAAGAAATCCTACTCTTACTCAACATAGACTCCATTCTCCTAAAGAATAAGGCATTGATCTACCAAGGGTGGTTACTAAAATCCATATTCTCACATCCTTTTGGGACTAGCCACATTGGGGTATCAAGGGCATCAATTTCCTAAAAAGCTAACCATAAAAAAAATTTGATCTCCTAGGGTCTCCTGCGCTAGCCTTTCCTCTAGCTCTCCTCTTATTTTGAAGTCATTCTGACGGTCAAGTTGGGAGAAAAGTTAAGCCCTTGCTCCGGGATCAAAACTTGCCCTACCATCCCCAGGACTAATACCTCATAGGGTCAAGACAACATCTTCAAGTGAAATTCTTTCCTTGATCCTTTCCCCACCTTGTCTAGGGTAAGAATATCATTAGTTGCTTTATACTTTTCTCATAACCTAGACCGGGTCCACTTGGCCCTGTGTGGTCCCGCTCCTTTAAAGGACCATTCTTCAAGAACCATTCGGTATACGAATTCTAACAAGGATTTTAGGGTTTGAGCAACTCCTTCTTAAGCCTATAACCATAAACTTAACCCCCAAAATCCTCTTTTTTTTCCTTAGAACCTATACTACCTTGCTTAGTGAGCAAGCAAGCCCCATATTTCAAAATTTCTGGGAAAGGGTTCATTTGGGTGACTCATATCCATTGACTTATTGTTAATTTTAGGTATGTGCTATGCTTAGAACAATTTATTTCAATTTTCACAGTTAGCTCAATATCTTTTCCAGATTAGCAGTCACATCAACATTCAAGTAAATTGCAGATAGAACATAAACATAAATCGCTGAAGACAAGCCAAGACAAGAGGACACAAGATGTGGCACTAGCCAGGGACAAACCCCAATGTGGAGAAACCCTTGATCAATTCTTCTTATATGTTCTTCAATAGTTCAGCAGAGAGAGAGAGATAATACATATACAACAAAAGTCAACACTTTGACTTATCTAAATAAGAGCATAGATCATCTCTAAGAAGATGATACATGAGATAGCTGAACTCAGTTGAAGACATGCTGTTTTAACTGATTCTCCAAGGTGACTCCTTCACATATCATTGTGCTCCACCTCGTCATCATGCTACACCTCATCGTGCTGCACCATGTTGCACCCATCATCACTAAGCTGGACCTCATGACTATGCTGCACACATCATACTGTGGCACCTGATGCTGCCACTGCTGTCCCATGTGCCATTGTTGCACCACATCATCACTACGCTGGACCTCATGACTATGCTGCACACATCATACTGCGGCACCTGATGCTGCCACTGCTATCCCATGTGGTATAATGAACCATGTTGTCATACAACATATCTCATGTGCTTGTAGCACCATGCTTGCCATGCTGTCCATGCTTGCCATGTTGTCCATGCTTACTATTTTTTCATGCTTGCTATGCTGTCATGCTTGCCATGTTGTCCATGCTTGCCATGCTTGCTATGTTGTCATGCTATCCATGCTTGCAATGCTGTCATGCTGTCCATGCTTGCCATGTTGTCCATGCTTGTTATGCTGTCATGCTTGTTGCTGTTCCATGTTTGCCTTAGCATTCCTTTGTTGTTCCATTTACTATGTAGCTGTCTCATGCAACTGCATGCTTGCTGCTACCTAGTTATATTGTTGTAGTTGCTGTCCCTAACAATCAACCCCATAAGGATTGTGTTAAAATTGGCAACTAGGGCCAAAATCCATGTGGGTCATCTTATATATGGTAGCGGATATTTTGCTTGGATCCCTCTCATCGAGAGGTGTAGGATTGATCTAAAGATCATCCGATTCCGATAAGTATTCATGGAGTTATAAATTTATTTGCGTTATAAGACAATTCGTCAAGGTCGGCCAACAACCAAATAAACCCCACATGTGCTCAACGTTTTAGTATAAATAGAGGTGGCCTTGAAGTCATTTCAACACACTTGGGATCTCTTCCTCTCTCTACTTGTCTTTGGGTTTTAGTAGGAGGAGAGATCCTAAGGAATAACGTTGCCTTGATCCAGAGGGCAAAAATGCCGGAACTACTAGAAAAGTTGAAGAAGTCGGAAATGCAGGAAAAGTCGGAAAAGCCAAAATTGCCGGAAAAGCTGAAAAAGCCAAAACTGTTGGAAAAGCCAGAAAAGCCGGAAATGGCGGAACTGGCGGAAATGCCGGAAAAGCTGGAACTGCCAGAAAAGCCGAAAAAGCTGGATCTACCGGAAAAGCCGAAACTGCTGGAAAAGCTAAAGCTGCCAGAAAATTCGGAACTTCCAGAAATAACGGAAATGCCGGAAAAGTCGGAACTGCCGGAAAAGCCGGAACTGTCGGCACTGCCGGGAACAACCGGAACTGCCGGCAATTGCCGGGAACTGCCGAAACAGCCGGAGCATATGTCTCTGAAGGAGAGCAACATGCAAGGGACAACTAACTAACATTGGGACAGTTGTATGGCACTTAGCAACAAATACACCAAGCATGCAATGTTACAATAGCATGCAAGGGACAACTAACATACAACGACAAGCATACTAAAGACAACAAGCAATCAAGGGACAACAAGCAACCAAGGTGCAACCAACACATAGGTCAGGATGGCAACATGGTGTAACAATGGCACATAATGCAGTACAGTGATGGGTACAATTATGATTAATGAAGCGTGATGAGATGCAGCATTGTGATGATGGGTGCAGAATGGTGCAGCGTGGTGAGGTGCAACATGATGACGAAATGCAACACAATGATAGGTTAAGGAGTCACCTTGGAGAATTAGTTGAAGCAACATGTCTTCAACTGATCTCATGTATCATCTTCTTAGAGATGATCTATGCTCTTATTTAGATAAGTCTTGTTGGAAATAATACTGAGAGGGGGGGGGTGAATCAGTATTATCAAATTCTTTTCAATATATCTTCCAGATTTATACTTTGATTTATTCTTCAGATATTGATCATTAGATTTATGTCAGTACCATACAATAATGAGCAAGAACAAGACAAACAGATAATCACACCAAAGAACACCAGATATAAGGTGGAAACCCAATATGGGTGAAAACCACCTGCTGCAATATGTCTCTATCTTCTTTCAATTAGAAACTTCTTTTACAATGATTTTGTACTGGTGCAGTCCTTTACCAGTACGCAGGCTGCAACCTGCTGAGAGCTACAACCCTCTCTCGTTTTCCAGTCTCTCCTGGAAGGGAGCTACAACCCCCCTTATCTCTTGTACTAGCTAATCTACTAGTACGTAGCTGCTGACCTACTTCTTTTCATCCAAGGACCAATTTTCATAAATTTTCTAACTGGATCCATGAACATCAAAAAATCATCAAGTACATGTGAATCAACCAATCTCCTTTTTTCAATCAACCAATGATTCAACCAATAACTTCTTAGAATGCAGTAACCAGAACAGCAATACCAATAATCTAAACCCAGGACTCTACAACAATAGATAAAAGATAGCCAACAAATATTTCAAGAAAAGTCCGCAACTTCACCAATAGAACCCTATAAATATCCGCAGCGCGTCTGTGTTTAAACTGCGCAGATCTGCACCTGGTCCTTCTTCTGCTCTGCGTACCTCCGCACCTACTCCCTCTGCTACACTGCGTACCTCTGCTCAGATCCGCACCTGCACTGTCTGCCTGACAGCGTACCTCCGCACCTGGTCCTTCTGTTTCTCTGCGTACCTCCGCATTGCGCCTTCTGCTGCGTTGCGTAACTCGCACCAGCGCCTTCTGCTGCGTTGCGTACCTCGCACCAGCGCCTTCTGCTTTGCTGCGGACCCCCGCACCTGCACCTTCTGCTACGCTGCGGACCCCCGCACCTGCGCTGTGGAACGCCTACGGACCTCTGAATAGAGCCAAATTAACAGTCCTCCAATGTGCCACAGATAGTCAGATCCACAAATATGATCATGCGCCCGAGAGATCACGACCTATCAATAGATTCGCCTTAAATTTCACCTTGATTTAGATCTAGCTTTTAAAACCGATCACCCAAAATTTCAGATCTTAAGATATTCAAATTTCACAAGTGACTAGCCAAGTGATCTCTTTTCCTTTTTATAGGCAAGCCCTTATTCACACCATGGGACAAAACCATCGAAAACCAATACAAGGGATCCATACCGAGGTTCAATAATTTATATGCTATACCATGGGCCAAAACCATAGGATCATGAACGTCGGGCTAAATACCATGGGTTAGACATAAGAATTCCCACGTGTGCACACTTTCTCTGCATTGGAGTGAGTGGACTGGGGTCCGCACCTTCTGTTTGGATAACCTGTGGTGGACATGACCGCACTTGGTGAATGGCGTGCCTGTGTGTCCGCACCTTTTGAACGGTGTACCTGCGAACCCCTTATTTTTCATCATTTTGAGAGCCAGAACAGGGTTTTGCCACTTGAGTGAGTTGCCATCAAGTACAACACCTGTGCCATAGCGCCAAACCTGAATCATAATGCCAACAATCTCCCCCTTTGGACTTGATGGCAACCCCAAGATCTTCAAAGTCATTCTCCCCCTTTGACATCAAGGGCAAAGGGCGGACCAAGATATTCTCTTCCTTTGCTGTCCATACTCCCCTGAGTGCCTGCTGAAATTTCTGAATGAGCTCTCCCCTGACTATAGACCAGATCTGTAAAAGAAAAATTCTTCAAGAAGAACCATAATCTACTACACACCATACATGACCTTGACAAGAGAGATAGAGACATATTAGCAACAATATTCAGATCAACATCCATGTTCTCCTTCTGTACTTTTTCCTCCAAGATCTTCTACCATAATGCCAACAATTCATTATTAGAAGAATATATGCTCCCCCTGAACCTGTGCCATTCGATCTTCGACCAATCCATAACCCAACAAATGTACGCGTATACCCCATATGAAACTCGCGTACAACCAACAATCTTTGAAATAGATGAGATTCAACAACAAGATGAAGCGTCAACTACCCCCAGCTTTTGCCTGAGGTATTCAAAGGTTTCCCTGGGCAATGGTTTGGTGAGTATATCAGCAACTTGTTCCTTAGAAGGAACATACTCCAACTTGACCTTTTGTTCAAGCACTTGTTCCTGAAGAAAATGATATTTGATAGGTATATGTTTGGTCTTTAAATGCATGACTAGGTTCTTTGAAACACTGATAGCACTTGTATTATCACATAGGATGGAGATAGGTGGTGTACAAGTGATTTGAAAATCCTACAAGGTCTGCATCATCCAAAGGAGTTGAGTGCAGCAAGATGCAGCTGCCACATATTCCGCTTCAGCTGTAGATAAAGCAATCGAACTCTGTTTCTTGCTGAACCAAGATACTAATCTGGAACCCATAAAGAATGCACCACCACTTGTGCTCTTTCTGTCATCCACGCTTCCGGCCCAATCTGCATCTGTATAAGCATGAAGTGTGAGATCTGTATCTCTAGGATACCATTAGCCATAGTTTTGAGTTCCTTGAAAGTACTTGAAGATTCTCTTAACTGCCTGAAGATGAGTTTCCTTGGGATTTGCTTGAAATCTTCCAACTATTCCCACTGCATGCATGATGTCTGGTCGGGCACCTGTAAAATAAAGTAGACTTCCAATCATGGATCTATAGGTTGGTTGATGCACTGCTGCTGATTCATCATTTGCACTGAGGCTGCATTCTATAACCATAGGGGTACATACTGGTTTTGAATCTTCCATGCCATACTTCTTCAAGATCTGCTTGAGGTATTTGGTTTGAGACAAAAAGATACCGCCTTCATTTTGTTGGATTTGTAGACCAAGAAAATATGTCAGCTCTCCAAGTAATGACATTTCAAATTCCTTCTGCATCACCAAGGCAAAGCTTTGACTCATAGTTTATTCATCGCTGCCAAAGATAATATCATCTATATACACAACAAGTATTAGCAATTTGTCATTTTCAATTTTTATATAAATATTGCTATCTGCTGATCCCTTTGAAAAACCTTGTTGATGAAGATATTTGTCCAAACGATAGTACCAAGCCCTTAGAGCCTGTTTAAGACCATAAAGAGCCTTTTTTAGTCTGCATGCAAGATTTGGATCATTCCTAAGAATGAAACCATCTGGTTGCTCAATGTACACCTCTTCTTCTAAGTCTCCATTTAGAAAGGCTGATTTCACGTCCATTTGAAATACTTTGAACTTCTGAAAGCTTGAGAGAGCAAGGAACATTCGGATAGCCTCAAGTCTAGCAACGAGAGCAAAAGTTTCTTCAAAGTCTATTCCTTCTTGTTGAGCATACCCTTTACAAACAACTCTGGCCTTGTTTCTAATTACTTCCCCATTTTCATTCAACTTATTTTTGAAGATCCATTTTGTCCCTATGACATTTTTATCTTTTGGTCTAGGAACCAACTCCCAAGTGGTGTTCTTTTCGATCTGCTCAAGTTCTTCATCCATTGCCTTGACCCAACATTCATCTTTGCATGCCTCTCTTACATTTTGTGGTTCAGTGGAAGAGAGTAATGCCAAATAGCTTGAAGCTTCTGCAATTGTTCTTCTTGTTTGTACGCCTGCCTCCTTTTGCCCCAAGATTTGAGATTCTGGATGATCCTTTTGAACATACCTGGATGGAGTCTTCTCTTCTATCCTTATCTGTTCTTCTGGTGCCTCTTGAGGTTCTTCTTCATCATCAATCTGATTTGAAGGATCATCTTCATCCTCTATGATATTTTCATAATGTACTTGCCTAGGAATGTTTCCTTCTTCATCAACCACTACATCAACGCTGTCAACTATTTTTCCAAGTATTTTGTTGTAACACTTATATGCTTTGCTGTGAGGAGAATAACCAAGGAGAATCCCTTCATCTGCTCTAGGTTCAAACTTGCCAAGGTGTTCATCATTATTCTTAATATAACATTTGCTTCCAAAGATTTTGAAATGTTTTACCGAAGGAGTCTCACCATACCAAAGCTCATGAGGATTTTGAGTGCTGTTCACCCGGACATTTGTTTTGTTGAGAATAACGACTGCAGCAAATGCAGCTTCACCCCAGAAGGTTTCGGGAGTTCCAGATTCATCAAGCATTGCACGAGCCATTTGTTGAACCGTTCTGTTCATCCTTTCCACTACATTTTGTTGAGGAGTCCTAGCTGTAGAGAATTCCCTTCTTATTCCATGTTCTTCACAAAAATCAAAAAATTCATTTGAGGTAAACTCCCCACCTCTATCAGACCCGAGGCACTTAATTTTGTGATCTGATTTGTTTTCAACCAAGGCTTTGAAAGATTTGAATTTTTCGAATGCTTCGTCTTTGTGCTTCATAAGTCCTATCCAAACCATCCTGGAGAAGTCATCAATGAATAATATAAAGTAGTTTTCTCCTCGAGGTGACCTTTTCCTAGATGGTCCACATACATCTGTATGGACTAGCTCAAGAGGCCTTCTAACTGATCCTTCCTTCTCAGGTAAGTTAGTTCTGGTTTGCTTACCAACTGACATGATTTGCATACTGTATTGTCTGGAATTCTGATATCTGGAAGACCACGAACTGCCTGGTATTTGCATGCTTTCCTTATCTGTGAAAAGCTTAGATGCCCCAACCTCCGGTGCCATAACTAGTGTTCATCATTCTTGCTCAAATAACATTGTAATTGTCCTTCTTCAAATATGTATAAATTATTTGGAGTTATTATGCCTTTGATCACTGTTTTTCCTGTATCAAGATCACGAATACTGCATCCATTTGATCGAAATATTACCTCAGTTCCTTGATTGCACATCTGGCTGACACTCAGTAGATTATGCTTCAAGCCATCAACATACAAAACATTTCCAGCCTTGACTTTCTATTTCAACTGAACAGTGCCTTTTCCTTTTATGACTGCAGGGGTATCATTTCCAAAAGAAACTTTCTTTCCTTTTTCTAAAGCACTATATGATTGAAGTTTTTCTTTATCACCTGTCATATGCTTTGAACATCCACTGTTGATGTACCATTGATTTTCCTGTCCTTCTGCATATAAAGCTATCCCACATCTTTCTGGTTGCGGTTCCTTTGTTCTCCATGTTATGGCATTTGAGGTTTGTTCCTTCTGAGTTGTCTTCCGAAACCTGCTCTTGCATTCAGACTCTTCATGACCGAAGTTATTACAAATAGAACATTCAATTTCACTTTCAAGGGCGGAAAAGTTGTTATAGGTCCTTTTCGTGATTCCAGTCATACTTCTTTGTTTTTGAGCTTCTCTAGTCATGATTGTCTTGTAGGCAACACATTGAGCTGCTTTATGACCAAATTTATGGCAAGAGAAGCATTGGCCATTGAAGAAACTCCTGTGATTATCTAACCGATTGTAGTTTCTACTAACATCCATTCTTGAGGAAAATTGGGAAGATTTTACCTGTGGCTGGTTGTAGCTTCTGTTTTTCCTTAAGGTAGCTTGCCCCCGATTTTCTTGAGGGTCTTTGTTCGTTCTTGAGGTAAACTGTCCCTGATTTACTTGATGATTTCTATTAGGCCTTTACTCGCTCTTCCTTGCTGCATCAAGATAACTTTTGGAGGTGGATGCTTGAGATGCTTCTCCATTATATCCCAGACCTGTCTTGATTAGTGGAGAACGTTGCACATTGATAATCTCATCCAGAGTTTCAGATCCTTTAACAAATTTAAGATTAAGAGCTTTTGTTTTCTCAATCTCTTTTCTAAGACTAACAATTTCACATTCCAATTTTTCGTGATGTTTTTCCCTTTCAGCCAGTTGACATTGCAGAGAATCAATAATCACATTTTTCTCTTCTAAACAAATTTTGAGATTAGAAATCTCTTCATAAAGACCACCTTCATCTACAACATCCATATAATCATCATTTTCAAAAGCCATTGAAAGTTTATAATTATTACCTCGTTCATCTTCGTCACTATTTGAAAGTCCATCACTATCTTCATGAGTGTAATAGCTTTTTTTATTTGCATTCTGTTTCTTGTTCCATCTAACAGGTTCCTTCCCCTTGTCAATCTTATCCTTATGAGGACATTTGGCAGCATAGTGACCGACTCTTCCACCAGCAACGCATTTGAAAGGTAACTTACCTCGGAATCGTCCAACACCCCGTTGAAGGTTTTTGAGAAAATTTGATTCTTCTTCTTCTTCTGACACGTGTCATGACTCATAGTAATCTCCTTTTCCTGAAGCCTTGATGGCAGCTTCTCTCTTGTCTGATGGTCCTTCTTTCCTCATTTCATAAGCCGTCAGAATTCCGTGCAGCTGTGACATGGTAAGGTTTCGTAGATTCTCTTTTTCTTCTATTGCAGAAACTTTAGATTCAAACGTAGGGGACAAAGATCTTAGAACCTTTTCAACCACAACAACCTCTTTTATTTCTTCACCCAAAATTTTCATACAATTAACAATCTCATCTACACGAAGGAAATAGTTAGCCACACTTTCATCATTATGCATTCTGAGATTTTCGTATTGAATTCTGAGGGTTTGAAGTTTTGCTCGTTTTACCTGATCATCTCCTTCATAGCACAGAACAATCTTGTTCCATATTTTTTTTGCGGATTTATACTGCATAACCTTCACGAATTCTGATTGAGATAGACATCCTAGTAGAGTATTGACAGCCTTTGCATTTGTTTCATATTTCTTCTTCTCAGCCAGATCTGTAAGAGTTGCTGGTGGAAAAGTGTACCCTATGTCTATGATGTCCCAGACTTCTGTACCAAGAGATTGAAGATAGGCAGTAACTCTTACCTTCCAATATACGAAGTTTGTCCCGTCAAAAATTGGTGGCCTGATAGATGCTTCTCTTTCGTAGTTGCTCATGATGATGGATCTTCCTTCAAGCGATCAAGCTTCTTTAGAAGGACCTGCTCTGATACCAATTGTTGGAAATAATACTGAGAGGGGGGGGGGTGAATCAGTATTATCAAATTCTTTTCAATATATCTTCCAGATTTATACTTTGATTTATTTTTCAGATATTGATCATTAGATTTTATGTTAGTACCATATAACAATGAGAAAGAACAAGACAAACAAATAATCACACCAAAGAACACCAGATATAAGGTGGAAACCCAATGTGGGTGAAAACCACCTTCTGCAATATGTCTCTATCTTCTTTCAATTAGAAACTTCTGTTACAATGATTTTGTACTGGTGCAGTCCTTTACCAGTACGCACGTTGAAACCTGTTGAGAGCTATAACCCTCTCTCGTTTTCCAGTCTCTCCTGGAAGGGAGCTACAACCCCCTTATCTCTTGTACTAGCTAATCTACTAGTACGTAGGTGTTGACCTACTTCTTTTCTTCCAAGGACCACTTTTTATAAATTTTCAAACTGGATCCATGAACATCAAATAATCATCAAGTACATGTGAATCAACCAATCTCCTTTTTTCAATCAACCAATGAATCAACGAATAACTTCTCAGAATGCAGTAATTAGAATAGCAATACCAGTAATCTAAACCCAGAATTCTTCAGCAATAGATAAAAGACAGCCAACAAATATTTCAAGAAAAGTCCGCAACTTCACCAATAGAACCCTGCGAATATCTGCAGCTCTTCTGTGTTTAAACTACGCAGATCTGCACCTGGTCCTTCTTCTGCTCTGCGTACCTCCGCACCTACTCCTTCTGCTACACTGCGTACCTTTGCTT
This sequence comes from Pinus tabuliformis, assembly GCA_031772625.1. Classification (NCBI taxonomy): domain Eukaryota; kingdom Viridiplantae; phylum Streptophyta; class Pinopsida; order Pinales; family Pinaceae; genus Pinus; species Pinus tabuliformis. Next base: position 1,144,458,324 of record CM062813.1, on the reverse strand, counting down.
AGATCCGCACCTGCACTATCTACCTGACAGCGTACCTCTGAACCTGGTCATTTTGTTCCTCTGCGTACCTCCGCACTGTGCCTTCTGCTGCGCTGCGTACCTCGCACCAGCGCCTTCTGCTTTGCTGTGGACCCCCGCACCTGCACCTTCTGCTGCGCTGTGGACCCCCGCACTTGCGCTGTGGAACGCTTACGAACCTTTGAATAGAGTCAAATTAACAGTCCTCCAATGTGCCACAGACAGTTAGATCCACAGATCTGATCATGCGCCCGAGAGATCACGACCTATCAATAGATTCGCCTTAAATTTCACCTTGATTTAGATCTAGCTTTTAAAACCGATCACCCAAAATTTCAGATCTTAAGATATTCAAATTTCACAAGTGACTAGCCAAGTGATCTCCTTTCCTTTTTATAGGCAAGCCCTTATTCACACCATGGGACAAAACCATCGAAAACCAATACAAGGGATCCAAACCGGGGTTCAATAATTTAGATCCTATACCACGGGCCAAAACCATAGGATCATGAACGTCAGGCTAAATACCATGGGCCAGACATAAGAATTCCCACGTGTGCGCGCTTTCTCTGCATTGGAGTGAGTGGACTGGGGTCCGCACCTTCTGTTCGGATAACCTGCGGACATGACCACACTTGGTGAACGGCGTGCCTGCGGGTCCGCACCTTTTGAACGGTGTACCTGCGAACCCCTTATTTTTCATCATTTTGAGAGCCAGAACAGGGTTTTGCCACTTGAGTGAGTTGCCATCAAGTACAACACCTGTGCCATAGTGCCAAACCTGAATCATAATGCCAACAATCTCCCCCTTTGGACTTGATGGCAACCCCAAGATCCTCAAAGTCATTCTCCCCTTTTGACGTCAAGCGCAAAGGGCAGACCAAGATATTCTCTTCCTTTGCTGTCCATACTCCCCCTGAGTGCCTGTTGAAATTTCTGAATGAGCTCCCCTCACTATAGACCAGATCTGTAAAAGAGAAATTCTTCAAGAAGAACCATAATCTACTATACACCATACATGACCTTGACAAGAGAGATAGAGACATATTAGCATTAATATTCAGATCAACATCCATGTTCTCCTTTTGTACTTTCTCCTCCAAGATCTTCTACCATAATGCCAACAATGCATTATTAGAAGAATATATGCTCCCCCTGAACCTGTGCCATTCGATCTTCAACCAATCCATAACCCAGCAAATGTACGCGTATACCCCATATGAAACTTGCGTACAACCAACAATCTCTGAAACAGATGAGATTCAACAACAAGATGATGCATCAACTACCCCCAGCTTTTGCCTGAGGTATTCAAAGGTCTCCCTGGGCAATGGTTTGGTGATTATATCAGCAACTTGTTCCTTAGAAAGAACATACTCCAACTTGACCTTTTGTTCAAGCACTTGTTCCCGAAGAAAATGATATTTGATAGGTATATGTTTGGTCTTTAAATGCATGACTGGGTTCTTTGAAATGCTGATAGCACTTGTATTATCACATAGGATGGAGATAGGTGGTGTACAAGTGATTTGAAAATCCTGCAATGTCTGCATCATCCAAAGGAGTTGAGTGCAGCAAGATGCAGCTGCCACATATTCCTTTTTAGCTGTAGATAAAGCAATCGAACTCTGTTTCTTGCTGAACCAAGATACTAATCTGGAACCCATAAAGACTGCACCACCATTTGTGTTCTTTCTGTCATCCACGCTTCCGACCCAATCTGCATCTGTATAAGCATGAAGTGTGAGATCTGTATCTCTAGGATACCATAAGCCTTAGTTTTGAGTTCCTTGAAGGTACTTGAAGATTCTCTTAACTGCCTGAAGATGAGTTTCCTTGGGTTTTGCTTGAAATCTTCCAACTATTCCCACTGCATGCATGATGTTTGGTCGGGCACCTGTGAGATAAAGTAGACTTCCAATCATGGATCTATAGGTTGGTTGATGCGCTGCTGCTGATTCATCATTTGCACTGAGGCTGCATCCTATAACCATAGGGGTACATACTGGTTTTGAATCTTCCATGCCATACTTCTTCGAGATCTGCTTGAGGTATTTGGTTTGAGACAAAAAGATACCGCCTTCAATTTGTTGGATTTGTAGACCAAGAAAATATGTCAGCTCTCCAAGTAATGACATTTCGAATTCCTTCTGCATCACCAAGGCAAAGCTTTAACTCATAGTTTCTTCATTGCTGCCAAAGATAATATCATCTACATACACAACAAGTATTAGCAATTTGTCATTTTCAATTTTATATAAAGATTGCTATCTGCTAATCTCTTTGAAAATCCTTTCTAATGAAGATATTTGTCCAAACGATAGTACCAAGCCCTTGGAGCCTGTTTAAGACCATAAAGAGCCTTTTTTAGTCTGCATACAAGATTTGGATCATTCCCAAGAATGAAACCATCTGGTTGCTCAATGTACACCTCTTCTTCTAAGTCTCCATTTAGAAAGGTTGATTTCACGTCCATTTGAAATACTTTGAACTTCTGAAAGCTTGAGAGAGCAAGGAACATTCGGATCGCCTCAAGTCTAGCAACGGGAGCAAAAGTTTCTTCAAAGTCTATTCCTTCTTGTTGAGCATACCCTTTACAAACAAGTCTGGCCTTGTTTCTAATTACTTCCCCATTTTCATTCAACTTATTTTTGAAGATCCATTTTGTCCCTATGACATTCTTATCTTTTGGTCTAGGAACCAACTCCCAAGGGTTGTTCTTTTCGATCTGCTCAAGTTCTTCATCCATTGCTTTGACCCAGCATTCATCTTTGCATGCCTCTCTTACATTTTGTGGTTCAGTGGAGGAGAGTAATGCCAAATAGCTTGAAGCTTCTGCAATTGTTCTTCTTGTTTGCACGCCTGCCTCCTTTTGCCCCAAGATTTGAGATTCTGGATGATTCTTTTGAACATACCTGGATTGAGTCTTCTCTTCTATCCTTATCTGTTCTTCTGGTGCCTCTTGAGGTTCTTCTTCATCACCAGTCTGATTTGAAGGATGATCTTCATCCTCTTCGATATTTTCATAATGTACTTGCCTAGGAATGTTTCCTTCTTCATCAACCTCTACATCAATGCTGTCAACTATTTTTCCAAGTCTTTTGTTTTAACACTTATATGCTTCGCTGTGAGGAGAATAACCAAGGAGAATCCCTTCGTCTGCTCTAGGTTCAAACTTGCCAAGATGTTCATCATTATTCTTAATATAACATTTGCTTCCAAAGATTTTGAAATGTTTTACCGAAGGAGTCTCACTATACCAGAGCTCATGAGGAGTTTGAGTGCTGTTCACCCGGATATTTGTTTTGTTGAGAATAACGACCACAGCAAATGCAACTTCACCTCAGAAGGTTGCAGGAGTTCCAAATTGATCAAGCATCGCACGAGCCATTTGTTGAACCGTTCTGTTCATCCTTTCCACTACTCCATTTTGCTGAGGAGTCCTAGTTGTAGAGAATTCCCTTCTTATTCCATGTTTTTCACAAAAATCGAAAAATTCATTTGAGGTAAACTCTCCACCTCTATTAGACCCGAGGCACTTAATTTTGTGATCTGATTCGTTTTCAACCAAGGCTTGGAAATATTTGAATTTTTCGAATGCTTCGTCTTTGTGCTTCATAAGTCCTATCCAAACCATCCTGGAGAAGTCGTCAATGAATAATATAAAGTATTCTTCTCCTCGAGGTGACCTTTTCCTAGATGGTCCACATACATCTGTATGGACTAGCTCAAGAGGCCTTTTAGCTGATCCTTCCTTCTCAGGTAAGTTAGTTCTGGTTTGCTTACCAAACTGACATGATTTGCATATTGTATTGTCTGGAATTCTGATGTCTGGAAGACCACGAACTGCTTGGTATTTGCATGCTTTCCTTATCTATGAAAAGCTTAAATGCCCCAACCTTCGGTGCCATAACTAGTGTTCATTATTCTTGCTCAAATAGCATTGTTGTTGTCCTCTTCAAATATGTATAAATTATTTGGAGTTCTTATGCCTTTGATCACTGTTTTTCCTGTATCAAGATCACGAACACTGCATCCATTTGATCGAAATATTACCTCAGTTCCTTGATCGCACATCTGGCTGACACTCAGTAGATTATGCTTCAAGCTATCAACATACAAAACATTTCCAGCCTTGACTTTCTCTTTCAACTGAACAGTGCCTTTTCTTTTTATGACTGCAGGGGTATCATTTCCAAAAGAAACTTTCTTTCCTTTTTCTAAAGCACTATATGATTGAAGTTTTTCTTTATCACCTGTCATATGCTTTGAACATCCACTGTCGATGTACAATTGATTTTCTTGTCCTTCTGCATATAAAGCTATCCCACATCTCTCTGGTTGCGGTTCCTTTATTCTCCATGTTCTGGCATTTGAGGTTTGTTCCTTCTGAGTTGTCTTCCGAAACCTGCTCCTGCATTCAGACTCTTCATGACCGAAGTTACTACAAATAGAACATTCAATTTCACTTTCAAGGGTGGAAAATTTGTTATAGGTCCTTTTCATGATTCCAATCATACTTCTTTGTTTTTGAGCTTCTCTAGTCATGATTGTCTTATAGGCAACACATTGAGCTGCTTTATGACCAAAGTTATGGCAAGAGAAGCATTGGCCATTGAAGAAACTCCTGCGATTATCCAACCGATTGTAGTTTCTACTAACATCCATTCTTGAGGCAAATTGGGAAGATTTTACCTGTGGCTGGTTATAGCTTCTGTTTGTCCTTAAGGTAGCTTGCCCCCAATTTTCTTGATGGTCTTTGTTCGTTCTTGAGGTAAACTGTCCCTGATTTACCTGATGATTTCTATTAGGCCTTTGCTCGCTCCTCCTTGCTACATCCTAAGTCACCAGGTTCGAGTTCGAGGACCATGAAATTCGAATAATGTTCGGCAACTCAAATTTTGTCGATAAAATTCGACATATAGAAATTCGAAAAAAAAAATGTATATTAAAGATAGATATATCATATGCATATGAGAAATGGTATGGATACTTTCATGTATACTTAGAGTGAGTTTTATCATTGTTATCCTTATAATCAGACTTTTAAATGCTTATATCAAATTTTATATCAGACATATCAAAATTCTGAAATCATCTATAAAGCCTTCAAAAGACAAGTCTATGAATTACTTAGCCTTCAGAGATCAATGAGAAATGTTCTCAAACTTATGTAGATGTGTTTTAAGGTCTATTAAAGATGATTAATTCAGATTCATGCCACTGTTATGTTGATATATCAGATCTGATATAAATTATGCTGTTAATCGAAATGAAAGATGAGGGCAAGAGAAGCAAACCCAAGGCCTAATAATCAACGCCAAGCTTGGAGATATGGAATAGATCAATTTTTCAATAGCTGCACTCACCAATTGTTAGCTCAAAACCAAATATCAGACCTTTATGACTGCTGCAACCACAGTTTGTTAGCCCACATACACATGCCAATAACAGATCAGCCTTATAGAGAAATAACTAGCAGAGCTAGGGAATGAAAATTTGGAGATTTGACCACAAAAAAGTGATGTTTAATGCTTGATACTTGGTGACCAACCCTTGCAAGGTCTGCAAAACAAATTGTCAGCTTGAAACACAATGTAAATTACTTCATCATTCATGTATACAGAATTCAGAACAGACCAGTGCAGCAAGTCCTGTAGGCTGTGAGCAACCATTCATAACTGTTTTTTAAAGATAGATTGGCATAAAAAAAATATACAAAAACAGTTTCCCAGTAGGGGACCCCTTGGCATTTGAACATTCACGTCCGGGTTAAGGGATTCAAAGCTAACTCAGGCCTGTGATATTTGCGGCCCTCATGAGACATATATATCTGGAAAACTACGATCTACAAATTTGTTTTAAAAGTGAACAAATATCATAAGCACACTTGAGAAGTGTCATCCCCGACTGAAGACCCTATAACTTATCAACCATCCGGGTGAAAAACTTGAGAAAACATAAAAAAAACAATAAATGTAAATGAAATGCATGGTTTGGACTTTAATCTGTTGAAGCCTGAAGGTCAATACTGAATAACTCCGACACCAGTAAGAACTGGGTGACCCGTGAGTCACCATTGATAAATTGTTACAAAGTTAATGGCTCAAATAAAGGTTTCTGGATGGCGAGAAATTTTAAACAGGTGTAGTTGAGCAACGATTATATGTTGCTTATAGACTAACAGCATCTCTGGCTTCGAATAAATTTACCATAAAAATTAAAACGATTGCAGGTAAATATTCACGCGGAAGTGGGCACGCCTGTGGTAACAATAACAACACGAGACCTTGATTCATACACAACATGTCACTTCCACAAGTATGGTTGTCCTAATAATACATCACAAACTTCAAGGGGAGCAATGTCACACAATACCTAATCCGTGAAGGGCATAATGTTGTATAGAAGGCAACACTGTTGGCTCACGCGAAGATCCTATCCTTGGTGAAGCCACCCAATGGTGTATAGTTGTGGATGTGCTGTGGTTGATAAGCCTAGCTACTTCACAACCTCTGCCGAAATAAGGTTCTTTTGGCTCCCGCTGTCGGCAATGAACTGTAGCGGGGATCCCTTTACCCACATCTGGGAGTGGAAGAGACACTCCTCCTCCTCTGGATCTTCAGGTTCCTCCTTCTGGATATTCGTGGTGGAAACGGTGGCATTGGGCTCCACATCGATAATATGCTTCCCTTTGTCATTCCCCTTGTTGGGTTCTGACTCAGAGTCGGAACATGCATCTAATTCTGAAACCTTTAGCTCAGCCACCAGTGACTGCTTGGCCCAACACTCACTTTTGTTGTGAGTGAAGCTCTTATGGAACTCACACCACTTTCCCGTGTCCTTTTTCGGCTTCGTGGCATTGTTCTTTGCTTGCAACTTTGACGGGTTGTCTTGGGCCATCCCATCTTGGCTTTGTCCTTTGTTCTGCAGTTTGGGGGCACCTTTTTCTTTGCTTCGGATTCGCAGATCCAAAGTCTCGCTTCTTTTGTTTAAACTTTTTCTCGACCTTGACGGCATATCGGTATGCCGTGCCGAGTGAGGAGATGTTCAGGAATTCTATTTCTTCCTGGATGTACTTGTGCACGCAATCACGATATTTGAGTACCAAATGCTGCTCCGAATCCTTGATACCCAACTTTGTGCGAAGGGTATGGAAAATGTTGGTAAACTCTGGCACGTCTTGGTCCCTTCCCTACAGTAGCGTGGTCCACTTTATGTATTTATCCTCATAGCTTCTGACAGGGTAGTACTGCTCCTTGATGGAATCCTGGAATGAATTCCAAGTGGGTGCGGCTGAAAATAGTGAGCCTGTACTTTCATCCTTATGCTTGTAGTAGGTTTCTCACTAGTCCTTGACGTGGGGGGCTGCTTTGAGAAGAGCGAAAATAATCTTTTCCCGACTGGAAAAATCATGAACAAAAAAATAAACCTCTAGCAGATTTAACCATTTATCGATGGCATCTGCGTCTATCTAACCCTCGAATATGAGGATTTCAAAATTAACTTGTACCTTAAACGGTGTGGCATTTCCAGAGTAGCTGTTGGAAGCCGATGCGTCGCCCCTGGGTAGCCGCTAAAGGATCTAGGCAAAGTTGTCCATCATCGCGTTCCTTTGTCACTCGAGAGCTTCTTCGAGCAAGATTTTGATAGGATCTCCTGCCCCCTCACCTTTCTTTTCATCCGCCATGGGAGGCCGTAGGGATTTGCAAGGCTGGTCTTGCAAAGGTTCGACCAGTTCCAGCCCTAACTCATATCTCGACCTCGTTGGGGACATGCAAAGAAAAATAGAGAAAAAGAAAACCGCTTTGATACCATTGATTTGGATTTAAATAGGAACGCGGAAAATTACAGATATAACCATAAACACAAAGATGCAGTGGAAATAATACTTCATTTCATTCATGTAAAATACTGAAAAATGCTTACAAACAAAAATGGAAATAAACCAGCTAGGGCGATGGTAGTTTATCTCTAAAAAGAGATGTGGCGGCTACATGCCTTTGAATTGTGTTACAATGAGGCTCCAAGGCCTATTTATTGTTGAGAAACAATGGAAAACCCTAAACATCCAAAAACCTAACCCTAGAAGATGAAACATCAAACTGTGGGCCCCATTTGGATAAATTGGTATATCAACTTCCCGGGGTCGTAACTTTGGCATACGATCTCCGTTTGACATATACAATATCTCGTTAGAAATATCTATACGAGAACTACAACTTTGGGAAGAGAAACATCGGTCCATGGACCCATGTTACTCCCAATTTTCCCAAAAAACGTCGTGTAGGGCCTCAAAACGGCTCTGAAAATTCAGGACCCGAAAAACTGCTAAAAATAGTAAACTGTGCTACAATTAAGGAAACTGAAAAGCTGAAAGAAACAATGGTGGGGGTCCAAGTGGACTTGGCCGGTGGCCACCAATATCCACCTGGATCAATCTATCCTCAAGGAACCACAAATGCTTATCCAATCCTTCACCAATCTCTCTTTATGGCCTTCACTTAGAATTACGGTTGTTAGTCTTGGTCAAGTGCATGACACATGAAGAAGAGAATACACGTGATGTGTTCATCACCACTCCCTCTCAACTAGAGAGGATATCCCTATTCCCTCTTGATTAGGGAATAGATCCTTGCTCCTATTCAAGGAGACTCCTTTGCTCCCTCTCAAATATAGAGGATATCCCTGACTTCTTTCTAATATGAGAAGTCACAACCACATGCTCTCTAGCTTGTTTCCATAAGAGTCTCAACTACCTGTTCTTTTTGGAGATAGCTGCATGGCTCCCTCTTTCCTTCGTATCTCATTATATGAAGCTTTCTTTTTTCTTGGGTATCATTGGGCCATCTTCCTTTCATTTTGTGACAGGATCAATCTTTCCCATCACTTTCATCTTGTCATCATCAATGAATGCATATGTTGAGCCTTACCGAATCTTCAAGCAAATCATAGCTCCCTCATGAAAGTGATATTCTTTGTACGAGCTTGAAGTTCAGGTTGTTTTCTCACATTGCTACCTTTTAATTCCAAGATGAAGACATCTTGACTTCATGATTGCCTAAATCATATGTTGAGCCTGCCTCAACATTCATCATATATTCTGCAATATCTTTCCAGGTAGCAAAACAATATGTTAACCAAATAACCAATAACAAAAAATATTAAACTTACCTCATCATGATGGCCTTTTCATCATATCAACATCCTCATGGTCCATCTTCACAAGAAGCTTCCTTCATGCATTCGAGTGCCCAAGGATCGAACTTAATTACCAAGTTACGATATTTTTTTGAAGACTAGATGTTGATCATCATTCTATATATTCTAGCAAGAAACTCTTAATCCTTTTATTCATTCTAGAGTTTTCTAGCAAGAAAGTCTTAATCCTTTTATTCATTCTAGAGTTTTCTAGCAAGAAAGTCTTAATCCTTTTATTCATTATAGAGTTTTCTAGCAAGAAAGTCTTAATCCTTTTATTCATTCTAGAGTAAGTCAAATTCATCTTTTAGGAATCATACAACCAAATGAAATATTTACCAGGCATATTTTATGGCTGACTTCTTTTATAGGATTCTGTACATATGAATCCTACCCAAGAGTTGCATTCATATTCTTTCATACAATCATCTAGCTATTTGCTCTGTAACTTGACCAATTCCATTCCTTCATCCTTCAAGAGTATTCTTTCCATACCATATGGAATATATACTAACCTTGTCATAATTCTTCTTTGAAGAACCATTAAAAATGATTGTTCTTATAGGATCTTAAGGTTCCATCTTAGCAAAATGACTACCTCTAACTTAATGTGAGAGAATGTCTGGATGAACAATAATATGCAAAATGGTCCAATCTTCTCAATTTTGAAAGACTAGATGATTCCTACAAAACAACTCAATCAAGTAGGCTCCAAATCTTATGTTACTATCTATGATGCCATGATTTTACAATGAAACTCTTCTAGATTAAATAACAATGCATGCTAGTCTAAATGAAAGACAATCTTCATAAAGAACCTGACATAGAGGATGCCTTCTCAATAGTAAATATCTCTGACATCTTCTTTCTTCAACTTCTTCTCAGGTTCTCCCTTCTCTTCTGCTGTGTGAGCTTCACTTCTTTCCTTTCTTTTGCTGTTATGCTTGTTTGGATAGTCCCTCTTAAAGTGTCCAAATTCATTGCATCCAAAGCATTGAACCTTGGACATATCTGGCTTCTTCTTGGACTTTCCAAACTTTCCCTTCCTTAGCGTCTTGGTTATTGCAATAAAGGCTTGAGATTGTTCATTTGATTCAAGGTCATCCTTTGCCTTGATCTTAGTCTTTTCCAAGATGCATTGAGCCCAAAACTCATCAAAAGGAGTATAATCTTTCTTAGAGTAGATGCTAGTTGCAAAACTGCTCCATTCTGGTGGCAATGCATTCAATACACAAATGGTCATTTCAGAGTTAGAAATTGCGTTGCCAAGCCCATGCAACTGATCTCTTATATGTGAAATCTTCATCAAGTAGGAGGCCATGTCTTCATCCTTCGATTTCTTTATTTTGTATAGTTGGTTTCTCAAAGAAATCTTTTGACCTGATGTGCTTATAGAGTACAAATTTACTAGCTTGTCATACATAGCCTTAGAAGTCTTAAAATTAGCAACAAATGGAACAAGATGATCCTTAATGGATTCCACAATGATCCTTTGTGCCCTTACTTCTCCTTTCTTGTATTTTTATAGCTCTTGAGTCTTGTCTTTGCTAGGTTCAACAACTTCACCGAGGACATATTCCATTACTTCATGTTCCATAAGAGCCAGATCAATCCTTTTCTTCCATGCCAAGAAATTTTCTGAGCCAACGAGATTATTTATTTCCTTACAGAAAGAACCCATATGACATATGGATTCAGACATAGAGTAATAATATGATACTTGTCAACCAAGAGTCTTCCTTATTTGATGATGTTTCCAACTATCTTGATGCTTTCAAGATCTTCAAAGAGACTTAAATGATGTCCTCAAAAGATGTCTTCTAGGATAAATTCAGTAACAACTTCGAGCTTATTTATTTCCTTACAGAAAGAACCCATATGACCTATGGATTCAGACATAGAGTAATAATATGATACTTTTCAACCAAGAGTCTTCCTTATTTGATGATGTTTCCAACTATCTTGATGCTTTCAAGATCTTCAAAGAGACTTCAATGATGTCCTCAAAAGATGTCTTCTAGGATAAATTCAGTAACAACTTCATAAAGTGATGAATGATACGAATATTCCTTGATGTTTTCTTCAAATATGTCCACAAGATGGTCTTCTCAGTTGCCTTCTCTTGTTCACCTTAGCTCTGATACCATGTTGGAAAATACAATATGGTAGCTATTAATTTAGGTTTTCTTTAACCTTAATAATTGCTTGTGAAATTTATTTATATTCTTGAGTTTTTCTTTATTAGATCTTCTTCATCAAGCAATTATCAAGAGCAAAATAAAAAGGACGATGGGAATTGGGCTCCTAGCTAGGGAAAAACCCCTCCAAGGGGAAAACCCATAAAATATCCTCATAGAATTTGCTTCAAATGAGACAACCAAGACCCAAACCCTAGACCAAGTCCTCCCCTAAGTACCAAGTCAACCCTTCAATAAAATGTTGCATCACCCAACTTTTAGCGACACCTTAAACCCCTAGCTTCAATCCTGCAATTTTGACCTGCCACTTTGACTTTGTAGCTGTAGTAGAAACCTTAAGACAATTCTAAAGAGGTCTTTCTTGAGCAAGATGATGTTTCCTAAGAGCAACAAAGCCAAATTAGAATATTCATTCTTCTAGCAACTCGATCCTGCATCATTATCTCTTGCAATTCAGACCTGCAATTTTGGCCTTCTTTGAAGCTGTAGAAACCCTAGTTTTCACACGTGTGAGAGGGATAGAGCCCAAAAATGAACTTTTCTTCTTCTTCTTGGATTCTCCTTGTCTTTTAGACCTTCACTTTTCTTTTCTTTCCTTTCCCAGCTTTAGATCAAACTTCTTCTTGAGAGATCAAACTTGTGAGTGAGTGAGTACCAAATGAGGTCGAATTTGCTTCTATTTATAACCTTTCCAAGGGGTCAAATTCCCTCCTTTAGGCCGACTTATAGTTTCCAGGGCCAACTTGTAATTTGGAGGTTTCCAAGACCTTCTAGACTTAAAATAAATTCTTTTACAAGGTCTTATAATCATGATGTTGATTCTCTTGACTCATGGCAATATATCCTATGACCTAACAAATCCTAGAAGCATGAAGAACATGCTTTTACCTAGAAGACCATCAATAAGGAGCATGAAACCCATGCTTTAAAATAATAACTTTTTCTTTTCTTCTTTTGTTTGTTACATAAAATACACATTGAAATGAGTACAATAACAATTATGAAGGCCAAAACTAGTTACATTTCCAACAAGAAGAGCACAAGGTTTAAGGGAATGAGAAAGATGAATTTGTCTCTCTACCCTTAAAATTGCTTCCATTGGTCCTCTTCCATATATTTATTTGCTCTTAGGTTCCAATATCCCTGGTTGAGAAAATGCACTAGTCCCACCTCTTGTGTTAATCCCATAAAATAAAAATAAAATCCCTAATTTTTATTTTTTTAATGGTAAATTAGGAATTAAGTTATAGTAAATGTATAATTTCTTTGAAATTCTGTAACTGTTGTAACGAAAAAATCTAAAACTAATAATTGCACCAAGACACAATTTATCTACCAATTTACAATGGAATAAAAATAGAGATAAAAAAATCACTAAATATGACATTTTTTCAACTGGGAAAACCCTCTCCTTGATGTCGTATTTATTGATTGAGCAAATAGATCAAATACATAGTAGGTTGTCTCTTGAGAACAAAGTTGTTCTCCTGCTGATCTATCCTAGACTTTTCCTGCCAACTCTTGATCCCAACTCCTAAATCTTAGTGCACTTGTGATCTCCTATTACTTAGGACACAAGCTCTCCGCACTCTTCACAAACAAGGATCTCTCACAAGCTCATGAGCTCTATCTTGTCACAAAAACCTTTGTGCACAAAACTTGTCCTTTCCTTGTGCCTTTGTCCTCTCTTTATAGATTCAATCCATGCTAAATTAGTCTTATTCATATTTAGAACTTGAGTTTTTGACTTTAAAGTTAACTGAGAGTTAGCTCTTTCTCTCTCCAATCAACACTAGAGTCACAACTCATCCTACCTTCAATCAATAACTGAAGTCCCAACTTGTTCTAACTTGAACTTGAATTGCCACCCAATCCTGTAGTTAAACTAAAGAAGGCTCCACATAACTGAAGCTCCAACACTACACAAGAACTTGTGATGATTCCCATAAACTGGAAATTAACTCACCACAACTGAAGTCTATCCTATGAGCTTGCACTCAAACTGAGAAGAATGAAAAATCAGTGTCTTCACTATCTAAGGCACAAGCCAAAAGACCTTGCTCTCTACATTTTCAACAATCCCTCTGAGTGAGGAAGGTACTTTTGGAAGAACCTTGTCCACTTGGACCTCTTCTTCAACACTACCACTTTCTTCGCTGCTGCAATTGTTCCCTCTGAACTAGAAGACTTCTTAGCTTTCTCCTGCGGAATATGATCTAAAGACCTTTTCTTACCAACCATGCTCTGCGAGTCTATCGCATCAGTTAAGTTCCATGTACCCCATGTATCTTTGTGGTTGCTTACTCTGGCTAAATTTGGAACTAGGAGGTCTGACTCTCTTTTGATTCTCCCCAAACAACTCTTGTGCCCACTTGGCTAGTACTCTCCCTATAATGGGAGTCACTGACTTAGTGGCAACCTCCACTAGCCTTGGGCTCTGCTCCTCATCATCTTGCTAGTCGACCCAACTGCAACCTAATTGAGACTCAAACTGAGACACTGATTGAGTCTCCATCTTGAGTAACTTCTTCTTAGGAACTATAACCTGCTCTTGCTCTAAAGACTCTCTCAGAGCTATGCTCTCCTCAACCAGCACTTCTCTACTCTCCACACTTCCTACCTTGTTGCTCAAGGTTGTTCCCGTTTCTACTTGGAACTTGTAGAGATTCTTCATCCTCACACCTATCTAATTCTTACATCCATAAGTTAAGTGCTGGAGGTAAGCGTTACCTCTATTAAAGATGACATCATAACCTTTGTCCTCAAGGGTAGTTTTGACAGTGCTGGACCCGCCAACATTCAAGGGATCTCCTCGATATGAAGTCCCATCTAGACCTTACACCATTTGGAGTAGGAGTCCCAACAGTGGGTGGTAACGATATGCCTTGACTGTGCACATGCATAGAGGGAAGTATGATAACTTTAGGTCAGAGCAAGTGAGTGACCCTGCGGAGAGTCAAGTGGGATGCATGAAGGTTCCAACACATGAAGGGAAAATGAAGTGCACCCCTTGGAAGCATATAATTGTTGGAAATACTGAGGGGGGGGGGTGAATCAATATTCCTTTTTAATTGTTATTTTTACCAGTTAAATCATTTATATTTAGAACACAAAATGAACCATAGGAATAAATACTTTTATTAATATAATCTTTACAATAAATTAGGTACAATATATATAGAGCTCCAACCTGTTGCCAAGCACCAACTTGGGCTTTTTGTGAGGCTCCAACATATAGGGCACCAACCCCGTCTTGTCAAGGAACCAACCTTGGATTTAGGAGCTCCAACTCCAAGGACACCAATCCTTCCAATTCTGAGGCACCAACTCCAAGGGCTTCGACCCTATCTTGTCAAGGCGCCAACCTTGGATTTAGGAGCACCAACTCCAAGGACACCAATCCTTCCAATTCCGAGGCACCAACCCCAAGGGCTCCAACCCTTTTTATATATTGTCTAGACATGTTTGGTAGAAATTATCTGCTCCCAAAATCTTCTTCACTGAATTCTGTCTATCTACAGCTTCATCGCTACATCAATGACAACTTGTCTTCATATGAAGGAGTCTTCACAACTCTTCATATTGCCCTAACAGAGTCTGCAAAGTTACCTCATGATGATTTCAAATAGTCATCATGATCCCCAATAATGTTTCTAAGATTTGTTGAAGCTTTCCAACAAGATATTTGCGCTAAGCCACAATGTATGCACAAAAGAAATTCTCTGTTTTCAAGCCTATGTTCTTTACTGTTGCGGTAACTGTTTCAGGAGTGACTGCTCCTTATTGTCACTATATCTTACTTCCAAGAAACAAACTTGCAAACACGTCCCTTCAAACGATGACAGATGAAACTTTGTTTCATTTCACATAACTATTCTTCAAATTTGCGTTCTGTACTTCTACCATCGATTTATTTATCATAGGTCTGAGCCTTTCAATAAATAACCCAGTCAACATAATGCTTTTACCTTCGTCTTCCTCTGCGCTCACTTGAACTTCGACTTTCTTTCTACTATTCCTTTGGCTTCCTCCGTCTCTTCAAGTTCACGACTTGTGAACTGTTACTTCTTCTCTCTATTAGATGCTCAAGATCGATTCACCTGACTCAAGTGAAGCGTTTCAACTTTTATATGTATATATGTATGAGTTTTGCAAATGAATCGAAACGACATGTTCAATGGGAGGAGAGGCCGACTTATTAGTTAAAATATATCAAAGGGTCTTTCATCCACAGACTTAATTATTCACAGAAACCACGTCATAAGAGAGGTTATACCCATATTGGAGGTCCCACGTGCCATGTCATTCCTTTAATCCCGCAATTGCAACTTTCATGAAAATCAGAGGTTTTACAAGTGTGCACATGCTGTGTCCTCCGATATCAACATCATCGATATTCACATATCAATATAGTTAAAACCATATAATTGGTGGTCCCAACTACCACATCATCACCTTAATCGAAATCGCAACTTCTAGTGGTCTTCTCATAACATAGTCGATCCCCCTACTGCCGACGGAACGGATGCGATATGATATTAAACAATTGTTAATAAATCTGTCAGGTCCACAACCTTATCACAATCGACGGTTTGACATCCCTTTGAAACTTGCGATTACTGCGGATGCGATATTTTATAATGTCATGTTTGAATGGTGCAGTGGGTGGATATTTTATATTGCAATCACATGTCGGCGATGTCGCATACTGGTGCCATTGCATGGACGTATGGGACATGTAATGGCCCTTTGCAATGCTACGGGTCCTTCCCCTTAGGTTATGTGCAATGCGATATTGCGATGCAATAATTGCAATTGCATACCATTGCGTCCTTCGGCCCGCTGTCCGCTCTTTTGCTTTTCTCCAATGCGATTTCCTTAAGGACCCCTTAAGTCTCATTTTGACAAGAAAATGCCTCATTTTCTAAGGACATTGGGCAACATTCTTTTTACAATAACTCCTTCATCCGGAGTCCGTTTTGGTCCATTCAAATGGCATTAGATTCAGAATGAAGAGATCTATGCAATGAGACTATTTTTAGGATCATGCTTTGATTTTCGTTTTTGAGCATTTAGAAAGTCCTTGAGGATCATTTTCTGATCACGCCTCCCCACTGAGAATCTTTTGGACCCCACAAAACTGATATACTGATCTGCATAGTAGATGAGAGTAACAACACCCTCTTCTTTCAACCTTCATACACTTGCCTTGCATAGCTAGTGCCTCTAAACCAAAACCTTTAAACACTTCCTTCCTAGATGTGCTGGTCCTCCGATTAAGAACTGTCTTCCTCCTTGACTTCATGTGGAACTCCTGCTGAGAAGGTTACAAAAGGTAGTTTGAACTTCTCTTCCTTGATCATTGATCCAAGGTGGCTCAAACAAATGTGAAGTTACATCTTCTTCACAAAAATTTTCATTTGTATCTGTTTGACATATTGTCAACAACAACTGTTAACAACCACAGAATTACATACAATAATTGGATGGCCTAAACTACTGCTTCAACAAAAGAAACAGATTTCACATTTTGTGAACACCTCCATGTCTTTACATCTGCATTTACAAATGATGGACTAGATAACAAGCCTGATATTACATGCATGTTTAAAAACAAAGCAATCAACCCTTCAAGTTAATCACACATACATGTTCAAAAACAGGGAAATCATCAACAACCCTGTGTTCATGCACATCATTCTCATGCATGCATTTCATCCTTAAACTTTCGCTTAAGCACATTGTAATTTTGAAGCTGAAATGAAATATAATGTTTCATCCTTCAACTTTTGCTTAAGTACACTGTACTTTCGAAGCTGAAATGAACATAATGTTTTCAGCAATAAAGTGAGTCTGCCTAGTCAACTTTTTCCACCCTGCAACTTTCATCTCATTAGCAAAGAAATGCAATAAATCAAAAGACAAGCATACTTTTGCAACAAACCTCTTGTGTTTCAATGATTGTCTTGGAGTCCTTCGGGATAAGGAGAATGCCTTCAGCCCTTCTTCCTTCTTGTCCACTCCTGGAATTAGATATCAGTAGCTTTCCCTTCACCTTTGCAAACTCAAACAATAGTCAGTTTACAAACAATCAAACACCGTTTAAGTCAACCAGGCATATGGATTGCTATGTCAATCAAGCATTCTGATTTGCTACCACTTGCATCATGATACAAACTTCTCTGGTATAACTTAGCTCTGATATAACCATCTTTGAATGTGGGGTTAATCAACCTGATGCTCTGATATAACCAGCTCTGATACCACTTGATCTGAAATGGGGACCTAAAGGCTTCTTTTCAGCTTACAAGAACCTCTTCCACTCCAAAGCTTAAACAATTTCCAAGATCTATACTCATATTGATAATTTGCGGAATTATAAGAACTGGAAATGGGTGTATGCTTGTGTTTGCCTTTAAATAACCAAATGCCTTAAGTTTATTCTCTTAAACTAATATATAAACACACATAACAGTAAATGCAACAAATAAACAAACCATAAAGACAACAAATTTAATTAGGAGTTCACCATGATATTTTGGGCTACGTCTCCATGAGCTCTAGTCAAATCAAATAAGCTCTTTGGGATTATGGTAAACTTCTTTTACAAGTTCCACACTCAAATCCATTGGTTTACAACTCAACCTATGGGTTTGGAATACCATCTTATCCCACTGGCTGTCCATACTCTGCAGACAGATCTAGGCTTCTCTGGACTAGATTCCTTCAATCAGCGCTTCGGGCTATCTTGAGCTCCTAGCTTGCACCAACTCCCTCATAATTCTTTTACTGTCTCTGGAATTCCTTATTCTGTCTTCAACACACATCAAACACCAGCAACAACTTGATTATTTGATCTCTTTTCTACTTTGAAACTTCATTACAGCCTCATGGCTCTTAGAAGTCTGTTTTGAGCCCTCTGGCTCTGCGGCTCTGCCTCCAACTTTTGGTGGTTATGCCTCTGTCAAGCCTCCAACCTCTGGTGGCTCTTTCGCTATCCTCCCAACCTTTGGTGGCTCTCTGCTCATCCTCAGCTCTACGACTCTTTGCAGCTATCGCTCTCTGGCTCTCTGCAACTATCGACCCTTTGGTTGTGCGCAACTATCTTGCTCTCCGGCTCCGCGCAACTATCTCGAGCTCTAGCTGTCGTGCTATGCCTCCAAACTCTGGTGGAAATTGGAATTTGAAGCTTAAT
Organism: Pinus tabuliformis; assembly: GCA_031772625.1. NCBI lineage: Eukaryota > Viridiplantae > Streptophyta > Pinopsida > Pinales > Pinaceae > Pinus > Pinus tabuliformis. The sequence goes on along the minus strand of CM062813.1, from coordinate 1,144,439,712 downwards.
GCTAATGACCAATTCTCTCTATTTCTCCCTAGGGTGCTTTTTGATTAATGAATAAAGTTACTATTACCAACTCTTGATGTTTAAGCTTGCCAACCAACAACCCTATATCATCCATAGATAACTATCCTCAAATGCTTCTCATCCATTCTCTGATAAATAATGCTTTCTTTGTATAGCTTGCTCCTCCAATGAATGTGGGTAATAAAATTTGAGGTACATTAATGTTTAAGGGCATTCTAGTATGGATCACAAGTTGAATTGGGTGATAGACCACATTTGACTATACACTTGTTCCCTTGCTTCACGTTGGTGGTTATCACTTGCCCCTAGTCCAATGTGCTTTGAGGCTTTTCTTTCAATATCTAGGAGGGGCACAAATAAGAGGTTGTAATTGATGTTGTGTGTCCATGGTAATCCATACTTAATCTTTTCCGTCTACCCCCTATATTTACACCCCATCTCTGGGTTGATTGCTATTTGTCACTAGAATTTGTTCCTTGTTTTCCTCATCCTTGAGTAGGGGCTAGAAAAATTTGTTTTAAGAGGCCGATGCAACAAAAATAAAGGAAAGAACGTGAACCATATGTTAAAATGAAAAAAATTAGAAGGGATAAATGAAGGTGCGTGGACAAGAGCCTAGCTTGAGCTTTACTTCCCTCATTAGCTCTCACCTAGTTCCTTGCTAATGCGTGATTTATATAAATGAAAGTAACTTTGAATATCCCAACCCTAATGAGCAAGGAAATGCTTCATCTTTAAAGGGTCAATGATGAATCAATGAAAGCTTGTAATTTAAGCTCTATATGTGAAAATTTGTCATGAAAAAGGTTCACAAGAGGGTTGGTAAGAATAGGCCAAGGAAAGGGGTAATTCAAGTTCCACGATTGCTCCCTCTTCACATCATAATGCTCAAGGATGTTGTGAAGTTCATAGATGGTACAAGATAGTGGCATCCTCCATTAAGCCCTACATATGTCATTGATCATTTGCACTCATTGATTGATGGGTTGACTTAGGAATGGTTCCTCCCCTTAGGGTTGGAAGCACCTAATAGGGCCTTATGATGACCCTCCCATACATAAGCAATGTAACTTGTTTACAAGTAACAAGTTAGAAAGACATTTGAAGATGATGCTTGTGTGGAGTACTTTGATGCCTTTAACATTAAATATGGCCCATTTTGATACTCTTATGGTTTGTGATGCTGTGATGTTTTTCTCACTTGATTTTGTGAGTATGTTGCTAGATCTTCGCTCCTGCGTACAATTTCCATCCCTTGACTGATTGTTTGATGCTTCTTTTACACTTCATGGAGGATGTTCAACTCCATGTGATGACTCCACTAGGAACTTTGACTTGGGACATTGACCAATTATTGAGGAGCATTGACCTTGGGATGTTTTCAACACAATTGATGACACTCTTCTCTCCCTCCATAACCTAGAAGGTTACAATCCAGAGCCAGGAAACTGTCTTGAGTGTTGAGGTACTCAGAGTTCTTAGGATGCCCCCAGGCTGGCATTGCACCTACTTGATGGACATTGACTTGTTTTTGAGGAGATTTGATGATGGTAACTTAGAACCTCTCTAGAGGGGATAATACATGGTCCTATGTGATGATGCCATGCCCTAACTCTATAATCTCCCTTTTATGGTGCTTAGATTGATGAGGTGGGCAGGCTTGAGGATGAATTGTTGACGAGCGAGTCTCGCGTGATGATTGGACACCATTGATGAGATGTGACCTTTGGGATGAGATGTGACCCCTTGAGGCATCCATGGCACCTTTTGATGAGAGGCACCTTTTGGAGGATGACATCACCCTTAGAGGGATTTTAGCTCACAAGTGGGTTAAATGAGGCTTATTTTTATGTTTTATCGAGTCAGTTATCTTTAGGGGTTGGTTTGTGATATATCTAACTTATAATCATAATTAAATATTATTTTAGGGTTTTTAAACTAATTCTAGAGAAAATAGACTTGGTTTCCCTCATATAAATAGAGGGAGGTTGTTTTCTCTTGAGATCGTTGTAACACACTTGGAGATCAATTCACACTAATTGTCTATCTCTCTTGTGCTATATGGAGCACTAATTTAGCAACTTCTTGGGGAGGATATCGTGTTGGATGCTTCTCTCTTTTGGATGATTATGGGTGATTTTGTGATGATATGTGCTATTTTTCTATAAGTATCTTCTTCCATCTTGTATTGATTGAAGAATTAGGGTTTAATGAGATTTTTGTCAAAGGTTGTTGATATTTTATGGCTTTAACATCTCCCTGAACAACATTTTCATCAAGTTTCTCGTGAGGAACCTAAGTGGAGCTTCCCTTTTAATCTCCTAAGAAGATAGAAGTGTTGGAAAATACAATATAACAACTATTAATTCTTATTTTCTTCAACCTTAATAATCGCTTGTGAACTTTATTTATCTTGTGTTTTTCTTTATTAAGTCTTCTTCATCAAACAATTGTTAAGAGAAAAATAATAAAGACAATGGACATAAAAATTAGGCTCCAAGCCAGGGAAAAATTCCTCAAGGGGAAAACCTAGAAAATCTCTTCTCTTCTTATATAATCTGCTTCAAATGAGACAACCAAGACCCAAACCCTAGACCAAGTCCTCCAAGTACCAAGTCAGCCCTTCAAGAAAAACTTGCATCACCCAACTTCCAACTACACCTTCGACCCACAACTTTGATTTTGCAATTTCAACTTGTTGCTTCACCCTGCAACTTTGACTTTGTCTCTATTGCAGAAACCTAAAGATAATTATTAAAGAGGTCTTTCTTGAGTAAGATGACGTTTCCCAAGAGCAACGAAGTCAAATAAAAATATTCGCTCTTCCAACAACTCGATCCTGTAATTCATCCCTGTGATTCCGACCTTCTTTGAAGCTACAGAAACCCTAGTTTTCGCATGTGTTAGAGAGATAACGCCCAAAAACAATCTTTTCTTCTTCTTCTTCTTGGATTCTCCTTGTCTTCTAGACCTTCGCTCTTCTTTTCTTGCATTTCCCAGCTTTAGATTGAACTTCCTCTTGAGAGATCGAACTTGTTAGTGAGTGACCATCGAATGAGGTCGAATATATGTCTATTTATAGCCTTTCCAAGGGGTTGAATTCCCTCCTTTAGGCCGACTTGTAGCTGCCAGGGCTGACTTGTACTTTGGCATTTTCCAGGAGCTTCTAGAATATGAATAAATTCTTTTACAAGGTACATCTTGCCCGAAAGGGTCTTATAATCATGATGTTGACTCTCTTGATTCATGACAATATATCCTATGACCTAACAAACCCTAGAAGCATGAAGAACATTCTTTTACCTAGAAGATCATCAATAAGGAGCATGAAACCCATGCTTTAAAATAAAAACTTTTTCTTTTCTTCTTTTGTTTGTTATATAAGATACACATTGAAATGAGTACAATAAAAATTATGAAGATCGAAACTAGTTACATTTCCAACACTTGCTCTTAACTAGGGAGGTATTCATAATTGCACAACTAGTATAACATCATTCTCAGACTGAAGAGTTCTCATAAGTAGAGTTGAATTGATAAGCCAAATGTAAGCATCAACATTATAGCCAACAATGTCATTGAGGCCTAACTTGACAAGCTCAACTTCACTCGAGAGCATTATGCTGGCAGGCTTTATGTGTTATACTGCACTACCTCTAAGGCACATACCTCGGTCCACATCTAAATGTTCACTAGGTATGTCCTTTTAGGATTATTATTATCTTGGATTTCCAATCCTAAATCCTCAAAGAATATCAATCCTCTTCGACTACCCATATCTTGGATACCTGCCTTATCCTCAAAGAGTGTTGGTACTTTTCCTTTCTTGGATTATCTATGATCCGGATTTAAACAGGAACACAACAAATTACAGAGATAACCATAAACACAAAGATGCATCAGAAATAATACTTCATTTCATTAATGTAAAATACTGAAAAATGTTTACAAACAGAAACAAAAATAAATCAGCTAGGGCGATCATAGCTTATCTCTAAGAAGAGATGTGGCAGCTACATGCCTATGCACTGTGTTACAGTGAGGCTCAAAGGCCTATTTATTGTTGAGAAATAATGGAAAACCCTAAACATCCAAAAACCTGACCCTAGAAGATGAAACACCACATTGTGGGCCCCGTTTGGGTAAATTGGTACATCAACTTCTCGGGGTCGTAACTTTGGCATTTGATCTCTGTTTGACGTGCACAATATGTCGTTACAAATATCTATCTGAGAACTACAACTTTGGGAAGAGCAACATCGGTCCATGGAACCATGTTGCTCCCAGTTTTCCCAAAAAACGTCGTTTAGGGCCTCAAAACGGCTCCAGAAATCCAGGACCCGAAAAAATGCTAAAAATAGTAAATTATGCTACAATTAAGGAAACTAAAAAGTTGAAAGAAACAATGATGGGGGTCCAAGTGGACTTGGCCGGTGGCCGCCAATATCCACCTAGATCATTCCTCCCCCCTTAGGAAGCAATGGTCCCCATTGCATTGAGTTCCTCCATGAGATGAGGAAACTTATACTGAACTTGGTCCCTCGTGAGCCACTTGCCCTGGTGAAGGAGTTGGCCTGCTTTGACAACTCGATACAGTTGGATATTCTGCTGGCGAGTGTGCATGATTTGTGTGTCCATGATCCGATCAGTTGCATCTTGTTCCATGCAATCTAGATTTAACTCTGTTGGTGTGAGCTGTTCTGCAATGTCGGATGTGTCTAGTAATGGTGGATAGTATGGCCGAAAGCGGTCCACATTGAACATTGGGTGCAGGCTAAGGAATGGGGGAATGCTGAGCTCAAATGAATTGTCTCCCATAGCCTTGGTAATGGTGTAAGGGCCATATCAGAGTGGTCTGATTTTCGATAGGTTCTAGTAAGGCATTCCTTTTACAAATGCAACCAGACTTTGTCGCCCACCTGAAACTTGTGTGGCACCCGATGTTGATCATGTCGCTGCTTGTACTTGGCATTTGATTTCTCCAGAATTTCATGTACCTGCTGGCGAATATGTTGGTTGTGCTCAATGAAGCTGTTTGCCTTATCTGTTTCAGACTGGACATGAGCTGAATCTGCGTGAGTAGCTGCAAACGGCATGGCCACATCAATGAGACATAGTGGCTGGAATCCCAAGCCCACCTGAAAAGGGTTGTGGCTAGTCGAGCTACGGAGAGCCGATTGTAGCTGTGTTGAACATAGGGGAGGCTCTCATCCCATGTATGTGGATGCTTTGAGTTGTACATGCGCAAAATGTGCACGATCATCCTGTTGACAACCTCTGTTTGGCCATCAGTTTGAGAATGGAAGGCTGTGGACTTAGTGAGTTTGGTGTCCATCATCGACTAGAGACTGGACCAAAATGTACTGAGGAACTTGCTGTCCCAATCTGAGATTATAGACTGTGGGATCCCAAAGTGTACCCACACTCGTTGAAAGAAGAGTTTAGCAGTGGTTTCTGTTGTGATATTCTTCGTACAGGCCGCCATAATGGCCATCTTCGAGAACCTGTCGACGACCACAAAAACATAGTCGTTTCCATGCTTAGTGGAAGGAATGCTTGACATGTAATCCATGGAGATGGATTCCCAAGGTCGACTCGAGGTAGGAAGCGGGGTATAAAGGCCTTGATTCTTGATGGTCTGTTTGGCAATGGCGGAGGCAATGCATGATCTTATGTACTTCCTGACATCCTATCAAAGATTCAGCTAATAGAAATACATCTGCAGCACTGCCACCATTTTCTCGACTCCGAAATGCCCAACAGCCCGACTATAGTGTGCTTCCCAAATCATATTGGGATGCTCGCTTAAAGGAATAGAAAGGTGACCCAGGTGGCATAACAGGGCATCTTGGAGGTGAAAATCTGGAACATGTTGACCCTCCAAGAGTGTCTGGTATGTGGCCGAATTCTCGGTCGCTTTTGTAGAGAAATAGCCAATCAGAAGTCTCATGCCCACAAGAGTTGAGCATGGCTGTTAATGCCTTGATCGGCGGTCGATTGAGGCAATCTGCAACATTATTGGTGCTACCCTTCTTATAATTAATATTCAAATGGAACTGTTGCAGGTATGTGGACCACTTCTGATGGCGATCATTCTGCAATTACCCTTGGGTCCGTATGAACCATAGGGGTCGATGGTCTGTGTGGATGACCGTTTCCTTCCCCAAAATGTAATGCTCCCATTGTCGGCAAGCTTGCACAATGGAATACATCTCTTTGTCATAAATGGGATACTTCCAGACTGTGTCTGAAAGTGTCTCACTGTGATATGCCACTGGATGCCCGTATTTGAGTAAGGACTGGCCCAATAGCATAGTCAAAGGCATCTGTCTCGACCTCAAATGGTTGTTGCAAGTCTGGTAATGCGAGCATTGGTGCCAAGCAGAGGAAATCTTTCAACTCTGTGAATGCCTTCTGTTGAGATTCAAATCAAAAGAATTTTGCTTTCGCTCCTCCCTTGGTGAATTGACTCAAGTGCCAAGTGATATGAGAAAATCCCAACACGAACCTACGGTAGAAGTTGGCAAGACCTAGAAAGATGTAGAGCTCTATCAGAGTGGTTGGAGATGGCCAATCCCGCATGACTTGGATCTCGGTTGGATCCACATGCACTCCCTGTTCATCAATAAAGTATCCCAGTTACTGAACTTGGGTCATGCCAAAAGTGCATTTCTCCAAATTGGCACATAACTTGTGTTGCCGCAGTGTTTGGAGAACCTGTCGGATATGGTGGAGGTGCTCTTCCCAAATTTGGCTGAAGATCAGGATGTCATCCAAGTATACCACTACAAATGAGTTGGTGAATGGCCGCAAGATGTCATCCATTAGCCTCATGAAGGTTGCAGGAGCATTCGTCAATCTGAAAGGCATAACCAACCATTCGAAAAGGCCCACCTTGACTTTGAAGGCAGTTTTCCACACATCGGAGGGTTCAATTGGTACCTGGTGATATCCTGACTTCAAATCGATCTTGCTGAAATAATTTTCCCCCTTTAGTTGGTCCAGGAGGTCATCAATCCATGGGATCGGGTACCTATTACAGACAGTGATCTTGTTTAGCGCCCGATAGTCAATATAGAGTCTCCAAGTCCCATCTTTCTTTTGTACCAACACGATTGGGCTCCCACAGGGTGATGAACTCAGACGGATGTGACCTTTCTGCAACAGCTCCTGAATCTGCCACTTGATTTCATCGTTCTTCAGAATGTAGCGTTGATAGATTTGCCCATTGGGCAGCAACGCACCTGGGGTCAGATCGATGGAGTGCTTGACCCGACAGTGTAGAGGAACCCCTATGGGGGAGGTGAATATGTCCTCATACTCCTTCACGACCTTGTCCATTTGTAATTGTTGTGTAGAGGGGCCCTGTCTCGAGGTTGTGGCCACCATCTTCTTCTTTCCTTGAGGGCATATCATCAGGAAAACAAATTTCCCAGTTTGAGCTTACTGCATTGTTTTGCAGTAACCAAAGAGATGGCGGTAGGCGGTGCTACCTCCGGTATCCTGTACAAATTATTTCCCAAAGTAACAATAACAACACGAGACCTTGATTCATACAGAACATGTCACTTCCACAAGTATGGTTGTCCTAATAATACATCACAAACTTCAAGGGGAGCAATGTCACACAATACCTGATCCGTGAAGGGCATAATGTTGTATGGAAGGCAACACTGTTGGCTCACGCGAAGATCCTATCCTTGGTGAAGCCACCCAATGGTGTACAGTTGTGGATGTGCTGTGGTTGATAAGCCTAGCTGCTTCACAACCTCTGCCGAAATGAGGTTCTTTTGGCTCCCGCTGTCGGCAATGAACTGTAGCGGGGATCCCTTTACCCACATCTGGGAGTGGAAGAGACACTCCTCCTCCTCTGGATCTTCAGGTTCCTCCTTCTGGATATTCGTGGTGGCAACGGTGGCATTGGGCTCCGCATCAATAATATGCTTCCCTTTGTCATTCCCCTTGTCGGGTTCTGACTCAGAGTCGGAACATGCATCTAATTCTGAAACCTTTAGCTCAGCCACCGGTGACTGCTTGGCCCAACACTCACTTGTGTTGTGAGTGGAGCTCTTATGGAACTCACACCACTTTCCCGTGTCCTTTTTCGGCTTCGTGGCATTGTTCTTTGCTTGCAACTTTGACGGGTTGTCTTGGGCCATCCCATCTTGGCTTTGTCCTTTGTTCTGCAGTTTGGGGGCACCTTTTTCTGTGCTTTGGATTCGCAGATCCAAAGTCTCGCTTCTTTTGTTTAAACTTTTTCTCGACCTTGACGGCATATCGGTATGCCGTGCCGAGTGAGGAGATGTTCAGGAATTCTATTTCTTCCTGGATGTACTTGTGCACGCAATCACGTTATTTGAGTACCAAATGCTGCTCCGAATCCTTGATACCCAACTTTGTGCGAAGGGTATGGAAAATGTTGGTAAACTCCGGCACGTCTTGGTCCCTTCCCTACCGTAGCGTGGTCCACTTTATGTATTTATCCTCATAGCTTCTGACAGGGTAGTACTGCTCCTTGATGGAATCCTGGAATGAATTCCAAGTGGTTGCGGCTGAAAATAGTGAGCCTGTACTTTCATCCTTATGCTTGTAGTAGGTTTCTCACTAGTCCTTGACGTGGGGGGTTGCTTTGAGAAGAGCGAAAATAATCTTTTCCCGACTGGAAAAATCATGAACAAAAAATAAACCTCTAGCAGATTTAACCATTTATCGATGGCATCTGCGTCTATCTAACCCTCGAATATGGGGATTTCAAAATTAACTTGTACCTTAAACGGTGTGGCATTTCCAGAGTAGCTGTTGGAAGCCGATGCGTCGCCCCTGGGTAGCTGCTGAAGGATCTAGGCAAAGTTGTCCATCATCGCGTTCCTTTGTCACTCGAGGGCTTCTTCGAGCAAGATTTTGATAGGATCTCCTGCCCCCTCATCTTTCTTTTCATCCGCCATGGGAGGTCGTCAGGATTTGCAAGGCTGGTCTTGCAAAGGTTCGACCAGTTCCAGCCCTAACTCATATCTCGACCTCGTTGGGGACATGCAAAGAAAAACAGAGAAAAAGAAAACCGCTTTGATACCATTGATTTGGATTTAAATAGGAACGCGGAAAATTACAGATATAACCATAAACACAAAGATGCAGTGGAAATAATACTTCATTTCATTCATGTAAAATACTGAAAAATGCTTACAAACAGAAATGGAAATAAACCAGCTAGGGCGATGGTAGCTTATCTCTAAAAAGAGATGTGGCGGCTACATGCCTTTGAATTGTGTTACAATGAGGCTCCAAGGCCTATTTATTGTTGAGAAACAATGGAAAACCCTAAACATCCAAAAACCTAACCCTAGAAGATGAAACACCAAATTGTGGGCCCCATTTGGGTAAATTGGTACATCAACTTCCCGAGGTCGTAACTTTGGCATACGATCTCCGTTTGACATATACAATATCTCGTTAGAAATATCTATACGAGAACTACAACTTTGGGAAGAGAAACATCGGTCCATGGACCCATGTTACTCCCAATTTTCCCAAAAAACGTCGTTTAGGGCCTCAAAACGGCTCTGAAAATTCAGGACCCGAAAAACTGCTAAAAATAGTACACTGTGCTACAATTAAGGAAACTGAAAAGCTGAAAGAAACAATGGTGGGGGTCCAAGTGGACTTGGCCGGTGGCCACCAATATCCACCTGGATCAATCTATCCTCAAGGAACCACAAATGCTTATCCAATCCTTCACCATTCTCTCTTTATGGCCTTCACTTAGAATTACGGTTGTTAGTCTTGGTCAAGTGCATGACACATGAAGAAGAGAATACACATGTGATGTTCATCATCACTCCCTCTCAACTAGAGAGGATATCCCTATTCCCTCTTGATTAGGGAATAGATCCTTGCTCCTATTCAAGGAGACTCCTTTGCTCCCTCTCAAATATAGAGGAGATCCCTGACTTCTTTCTAATATGAGAAGTCATAACCACAAGCTCTCTAGCTTGTTTCCATAAGAGTATCAACTACCTGTTCTTTTTGGAGATAGCTGCATGGCTCCCTCTTTCCTTCGTATCTCATTATATCAAGCTTTCTTCTTTCTTGGGTATCATTGGGCCATCTTCCTTTCATTTTGTGACAGGATCAATCTTTCCCATCACTTTCATCTTGTCATCATCAATGAATGCATTATGTTGAGCCTTACCGATCTTCAAGCTAATCATAGCTCCCTCATGAAAGTGATATTCTTTGTACGAGCTTGAAATTCAGGTTGTTTTCTCACATTGCTACCTTTTAATTCCAAGATGAAGACATCTTGACTTCATGATTGCCTAAATCATATGTTGAGCCTGCCTCAACATTCATCATATATTCTGCAATATCTTTCCAGGTAGCAAAACAATATGTTAACCAAATAACCAATAAAAAATATTAAACTTACCTCATCATGATGGCCTTTTCATCATATTAACATCCTCATGGTCCATCTCCACAAGAAGCTTCCTTCATGCATTCGAGTGCCCAAGGATCGAACTTAATTACCAACTTACGATATTTTTTCGAAGACTAGATGTTGATCATCATTCTATATATTCTAGCAAGAAACTCTTAATCCTTTTATTCATTCTAGAGTTTTCTAGCAAGAAAGTCTTAATCCTTTTATTCATTCTAGAGTTTTCTAGCAAGAAAGTCTTAATCCTTTTATTCATTCTAGAGTAAGTCAAATTCATCTTTTAGGAATCATACAACCAAATGAAATATTTACCAGGCATATTTTATGGCTGACTTCTTTTATAGGATTCTGTACATATGAATCCTACCCAAGAGTTGCATTCATATTCTTTCATACAATCATCTAGCTATTTTCTCTGTAACTTGACCAACTCCATTCCTTCATCCTTCAAGAGTATTCTTTCCATACCATATGGAATATATACTAACCTTGTCATAATTCTTCTTTCAAGAACCATTAAAAATGATGGTTCTTATAGGATCTTGAGGTTCCATCTTAGCAAAATGACTACCTCTAACATAATGTTAGAGAATGTCTGGATGAACAATAATATGCAAAATGGTCCAATCTTCTCAATTTTGAAAGACTAGATGATTCCTACAAAGCAACTCAATCAAGTAGACTCCAAATCTTATGCTACTATCTATGATGCCATGATTTTACAATAAAACTCTTCTAGAGTAAACAACAATGCATGCTATTCTAAATGAAAGACAATCTTCATAAAGAACCTGACAGAGAGGATGCCTTCTTCAATAGTAAATATCTTTGACATCTTCTTTCTTCGACTTCTTCTCAGGTTCTCCCTTCTCTTCAGCTGTGTGAGCTTCACTTCTTTCCTTTCTTTTGTTGTTCTGCTTGTTTGGATAGTCCCTCTTAAAGTGTCCAAATTCATTGCATCCAAAGCATTGAACCTTGGACATATCTGGCTTCTTCTTGGACTTTCCAAACTTTCCCTTCTTTAGCTTCTTGGTTCTTGCAATAAAGGCTTGAGATTGTTCATTTGATTCAAGGACATCCTTTGCCTTGATCGTAGTCTTTTCCAAGATGCATTGAGCCCAAAACTCATCAAAAGGAGTATAATCTTTCTTAGAGTAGATGCTAGTTGCAAAACTGCTTCATTCTGGTGGCAATGCATTCAATACACAAATGGTCATTTCAGAGTTAGAAATTGCGTTTCCAAGCCCATGCAACTGATCTCTTATCTGTGAAATATTTTGTTATATACCTAGGGGGGATAATATGGGGTACCAAGGGAGGTACCCAAGGTAATAATGTAATAATGGGATGGGCCATAGTAATAAATAAGGTGGTTAACCCATGTCATGTAAGGGACCACAAGTAGTTAATAATAATGTAATGGGCCCATGGTATTAGTTGATGGTATGAGGAAACCATGGTAATGATGCATGGTATTGTATGTATGAAGCCTATATAAGGGCTAGAGACTCCACATGAAGAGGAAGAGAAGGATTATTGTATGAACATGCATATGGCTTGTGGAGTGCTCTCCTTCCTTAAGGAGTGAATGTATGGTGTTGCCCTACCTTAAGGGTTTGATATCAATAAAGAAGTATTTTCTATCTATTTCTATCTTGTTATTCTTGGATTATTTCTATTATCATAATATCTTTGGATCAGATCTACAACAATTGGTATCAGAGCTACAACAAGTGGTATCAGAGCTCTTTCTTGGGCAAACCGTGGAGAATTTTTTTTTCATTTTTGCAGGGTTTCTCGGGTGGCGAATTTGCAGATCAGATCTGTACGTTTTGGTGCAAGATCTGCAGAATCTAATTGAAAATCTGTATTCCTTGTTAAAAATAGCCGATTTCAAAAAAAAAATCGGTTGAATCGGAGTCCGGATGAAGGAGATATCGCTGATCTAAAAATCAGTGGGGTTGCAGAGAATTTTTAGGGCCAGCGAATTTGCGGCGCAGATCTGGACGTCCTGGTGCCAGATCTGTAAGATCTAACTATAGATCTGGAATCCTTGTGACAAAACACCTGATTTCAAAAAAAAATCAGGCGAATCGGAGTCCGGATGAGGAAGATATCGCTGATTTAAAATCAGCTCTTTTTTCAGAAATTTTGGGTGACGGCGGGAAAGTTGCAGCGCAGATCTGGAATTCTAGTGCCTGGATCAAAATTTCTATCACATGGGCAGATGCAGAATGATTGTTCCATTTCCAAAAATAGGTTATAATAGAGATTCTGAGCAATATTGACGGATTTGTGGCCATTTCAAATTTTCGCCAAGTTTTTTCAAAACCCTCTTCATGGCTTCTAGCAAGGTTCTATATTTTACAGGAACAGATGATGGTCCTACTATTGAAGAATTTATACAAAGATACAAGTCCTCACATGGGAAATATTGGAGGCTTCCCATAATATGTAGTGTGAGCGATGAGGCTAAAAAGTGGTGGTTATCACTTGACCACCAGCAGATGGCCAACATTTCAGATGCAGAATTTGAAAAAGTCTTTTTGGACAAATGGTCTCGGGCTAGAAAAAAGGAGAATGAGACACATAAGGGTTTAATTGCTACGGGTGTCTCCTTATTGCAGGTTCATGGATTGATTCAGAAGGAGAAAATCATTGTGTATATAAATCCGAGTTGCAAGCAAAATCTCATAAATATCAACTTGACAAAGAAATTGCAAGTCCCAGCAAAACAAATTGAAAATACACAGGTTGATGATAAGGATGTTCAAATCTATAAGGATTTGAAGCTTTCTATGGATAAGTATGTGTTTCATGGTGATTTTTATGCTTCAGAGATGGATAATATCGATGTTGTTTTGGGATATCCTTGGATGGAATCTGTGGGTACTATCAATATTAATGTGCAGAAAAAATTCCTGAAGCTATGGTATAAAAAGAAGAAAATTACATTACAGGATATTTCCATCCATAAACAGGTAGAGCACAGGGAGGCTGAAGCAGAAGATGTTCAAGGGACTGACATATCAGATGATGAGCCTTTGATGATCGACAATCAAACACAAACAGAGGCTGCAAAAGAAAAGGTTACAGGTGATGATACATCAGAGGAGGGCTCAATGGTTGAAGTCATATTGAAAAAGAAGACACCACAACAGGCACCACAACAGGGTGAAGTCAAGCAAAAGCCATCGTGGGTTAAAACTTCAACATATCATCACCCACATCACCCCGCAAGACAATCAAGATGGAAACCAAGTAGTCACATGACGGATAGCGAGGAGAGAAGATCCACCCACTACACATCAACACAGAAGAGCTGCCACGGTCAACTTCCATCTCAAGCGAGCGAGGCACCAGCGAGATCGAGGGTTCACCTTTCTCTTGGATGGCTAGATGCACGTGCATGGTACCAGTGGACTACTCTTTTGAGTAGATCTTATTATTTGTGTTCTTCCCATGTTTCGGGGACGAAACATGCTTAGGGGGTGGAATGTTATATACCTAGGGGGGATAATATGGGGTACCAAGGGAGGTACCCAAGGTAATAATGTAATAATGGGATGGGCCATAGTAATAAATAAGGTGGTTAACCCATGTCATGTAAGGGACCACAAGTAGTTAATAATAATGTAATGGGCCCATGGTATTAGTTATGGTATGAGGAAACCATGGTAATGATGCATGGTATTGTATGTATGAATACTATATAAGGGATAGAGACTCCACATGAAGACGAAGAGAAGGATTATTGTATGAACAAGCATATGGCTTGTGGAGTGCTCTCCTTCCTTAAGGAGTGAATGTATGGTGTTGCCCTACCTTAAGGGTTTGATATCAATAAAGAAGTATTTTATATCTATTTCTATCTTGTTATTCTTGGGTTATTTCTATTATCATAATATCTTTGGATCAGATCTACAACAAATAGTTACCACAACAATAAAGAAGAGAGGCTTGAAAACAGAGAATTACTTTTGTGCATACATTGTGGCTTAGTGCAAATATCTTGTTGGAAAGCTTCAACAAATCTTGGAAACATTATTGGATATCATGATGCCTATTTGAAATCATCATGACGTAACTTTGCAGACTCTTTTAAGGCAATATGAAGAGTTGTGAAGACTCCTTCATATGAAGACAAGATGTCATTGATGTAGTAGTGAAGCTATAGATAGACAGAATTCAGTGAAGAAGATTTTGGGAGCAAAGAATTACTACCAAACATATATAGAAAATATATAGCAGAGGGTTGGAGCCCTTGGGGTTGGTGCCTCAGAATTGGAAGGATTGGTGTCCTTGGAGTTGGTGCTCCTAAATCCAAGGTTGGTGCCTTGAAAAGATAGGATCAAAGCCCTTGGGGTTGGTGCCTCAAAATTGGAAGGATTGGTGTCCTTGGAGTTGGTGCTCCTAAATCCAAGGTTGATGCCTTGACAAGACAGGGTTGGTGCCCTAGAGGTTGGAGCCTCACAAAAAGTCCAAGTTCGTGCTTGGAAAAAGGTTGGAGCTCTATATATATATATATTACCTTATTTATTGTAAATATTATATTAATAAAATCATTTATTCCTATTTTTCATTTTGTGTTCTAAATATAAATGATTTAACTGGTAAAAATAACAATTGAAAAGGAATATTGATTCACCTCACCCCCCCCTCTCAACATTTCCAACAATTGGTATCAAATCCAGTACCTTCACTCAAAACCTAATAGCTTAAGGTTGATCATTAGAACACAAATGGCGAAGCCAAGGAAGAAAGTCTCCAATCCTCCTAAAGATGTGTCTCCCTCTACCACTGAAATAGAAGACAATAAATTTGTGGAGGCTCCATGGTTCAATGGAAACTTTGATATACGGGAAGCAAGATTTAGGAATTTCTTAAAGACTCAAGGCATTGAAATCTTGAAATCAGTGATTGTTGATAGCATGATGGACGAAGAATCCAAGGAGTACAATGCAAAAGCAATGAAGGAAATCTTGAATGGGCTACCAGATTCTATAAAGAACAATTTAGGAAAATGTTCGTCAGTGAAGGGTATATGGGACAAACTTCATGACCTTCACTCAAAAGGAGCATTGACCATGACCACTAGTCAAGAAGATGATGGAAACCAAGAAGGAAATCCAGAACCCATCATAAAAGCTGAAAATGAGAATGATGACATCAAGGCTAAAGAAGACCTAGAAGATGAAGAGAATGAAAAAGATTTTGAAGAAGATCTCCTCACTAAACTTATGGTTGCCATGGAAGAGATTATCAATTTGAAAAAGAAAAACGAGGAACTTAATAAGAAAGCACTAGCTGGTGACCAAGACCAAACAAGGAATAAAGTTGACCTTATCATGAAGAAGTCATATCCATGACAAATAAATTGGATAAAGCAAAGAAACGGGAAGATAACTTGTCAAGCCACCTTGAACAAAGGCACCAGAGCTTGAACAAACTTGAAGCAAAGATTGGTCAATACAAGGAAGAGGTCTCCTCCCTTATATCACAACTAGAAGAAGCAAGGAAACAAGAATAAGGATCTGAGAAGACAATGGAAGCACTGGCAATCATAGAAGGACAGGTTGATCAAGTAGAAAAGGAGAGAAACACCATGATATATCAACTAAAAGCGAAGGATGGAGAAATCTTCAAATTAAAATCTAACATCAACCTTCTCAAGGATGAAACATGTAAAGCTACAAGGATCAAGGAAGAAATGGAGAGCAGGCCAGCAAAGGAAAATGAAGAAATTTTTAAAATGAAGTCAAATATCATCTCCCTTAAATTAGAAGCAATGAAGCAATACGTATTAAGGAAGAGATTGATAAAAAAATTGCTAAGAAGAATAATGATTGCGAAAGATTGGAAGAAGAGATTGTCTCCCTCGGGAAAAAGGTTGAAGGGATGGACAAAACCTTGAAGAGCTCTCAAGCCTTGGATGACATGCTCAGCCATCAAAGATGTCCATTTGATAAATCAGGTCTCGGGTATGCAGGTGAATCCTCAAGAAAGAATGATAATGCTTCAAACAAAAAGGATGTGAGGAAGCTAGAAAGAAATGTTGATGCTCCCAGTTCCAACAAAGGCAAGGAGAAGAGTCAAGGCAACAATGGAAGAAATCCCACTCCAAGAAGAAATGTAGATGATGTCAAGGATGTGAGAAGCAATGGTTATCATCAAAGGATCTCAAGGCAGAAAGACTTTAGAAGTACATCAAGGAAATCTCCATCTCCTAGGTACCAAAGTTTATTTCTTGGTTATTGTTCTGCTTGTACAAACTTTGGAAAAATGGAAAAATATTGTAGGGCATATCATAAAGATAGATATTATGGTCCCCAACAATCTTCGAGGAACAATTTTGCAAGAAGAAGTCATGAATTCCTATTTATGAACAACATAGAATGCTTCAAGTGTCATAACGTTGGTCATATGGCATGTAATTGTAACTTGATTTGGGTACCTACTCAAGCTAGAACTATGCCAGATAAGAAAGTTACAAAAGTATGGAGAAGGAAGCAAATACAATACGAAAGTCCCTTGAACTCTCCAGCCAACAACACATGTTGTTGACCTGATCTTCGACAATCTAAGCATTTGATGGGGAGACTCTGCCAAAAGTAAGATCATGCATACAGTTATGGGGAGCTTATGATGATTAAGAATTCTTGCAGAAGCCATCTATGAATGGGCCTTATGTAATCCTTGATGAGTTATATTAATAATCATTCTTTGATAAAGATCATTTCTCAGGAGCACTACATTGAAGAACATGTTCTTGTAACCATTCTTTGGACTTTTGTGGAATATGTTTTCCACTTGATCACTAAGGATAAATTGGAGCAGCAGAGAAGGCCATCCCATGCTAGAGAAATAGGGAAAATAACTATGTTGTTGGTATTACAGAAGTTGAATACCTCGACTCAAGGATATGATGTGAGAACAAGTAAATCAAGGACAGTAATAGAGGCAACCTTCAAACAAACAGATACATTTGGGAATAGAGCTTTAAGCAAGAGCAGTTGGCAGCATCTAACAAAATTGAAGCATTGCAAAAAGATTCCAATCAGTAAAAAGAATTTAAAAGACAGTCACAGATTGGATATCAAAATCTGCTAGTGGAGATAACTTGCAGATACTTTTACAAGAACACAAGGAAAAGATGGCTCATCAAAAGGACTATAGAAACAAGAGTGTTGCACAATTGAATATAGCTCGGTAAGTTATGATACAACAATCCTTCTATCTTGAGTAAAAAGAAGAGCACCACGACAGGAGGAGTCCCTTAGCAGTCCTTTTCCATTGATGTCAAAGGGGGAGAGAAGAATAATATTTCCATCAATCACAAAGGAGGAGATTGTTGATCTAGATTGTCATTCATGTCAATATGGCAATATTCTAGGATACTAAATGATGATATGAAGCCAAGGAGAAGCAGAGCAGATCCGTGAAGAAACAAGAGCAAGCCATCAGGCAAGCCAAGGAGCAAATCCATTGGAAAGACGTTGGAATCCATTGGAAGTCAAGAACAGGAGCAGTTAAAGAAGAGCTATCGAAAGAGTTCATCGGAAGTAGTTTATCAGAATCCATCGTGAAGCCAAAGAGTAAGAGGAAGAAATTCATCGGAAGGAGAAAAGAGGAACACGCACTGAAGAAAGAGCCAAAAAGAGGAACATGTCATCGAAAGAAGATCTATCGAAAGAGCGAAAGAGTGAAGAGAAGTCACAGGAGTGAGAACCCGAGAGTAAGACCCATATCGAAGGAATTAAGAAGAAATCATATTGGTAGTTCTATTTTATGCCACCACTCAAAACCTCCAATTGAGATATGTAATATGGAGGAAGTAATAAACCATGGGAACCCTTTCGATAGTATATAATATCGGCAGAAATCATATCGGCAGTTCTATTTTATGCCACCACTCAAAACCTCTGATTGCGATATGTAGTACAGACTCGATAGTTCCATTACATACGCCTTAATATGATATCACATCTGCCACATTGCAAGTCTCTTTAAAGCCTTATCATGTTGAAACCCATGATTGCGATTTGAGCTGTGGAGCCGATCTGTTTATGAAAACAATCCTAATGTAATATCACATCCGCCTATTGGAACGATCATATCACATGTCATAAAGGGATGTATATCCAAATCCTCCGATTGCAATAACATTTTGGACCCACTGCACCATTCAAACATGACATTATAAAATATCGCATCCGCAATAATCGCAAGTTTCAAAGGGATGTCAAACCGTCGATTGTGATAAGGTTGTGGACCTCACAGATTTATTAACAATTGTTTAATATCATATCGCATCCGTTCCGTCAGCAGTAGGGGGATCGACTATGTTATGAGAAGACCACTAGAAGTTGCGATTTCGATTAAGGTGATGATGTGGTAGTTGGGACCACCAATTATATGGTTTTAACTATATTGATATGTGAATATCGATGATGTTGATATTGGAGGACAGAGCATGTGCACACTTGTAAAACCTCTGATTTTCATGAAAGTTGCAATTGCGGGATTAAAGGAATGACATGGCACGTGGGACCTCCAATATGGGTATAACCTCTCTTATGACGTGGTTTACGTGAATAATTAAGTCTGTGGATGAAAGACCCTTTGATATATTTTAACTAATAAGTCGGCCTCTCCTCCCATTGAACATGTCGTTTCGATTCATTTGCAAAACTCATACATATATACATATAAAAGTTGAAATGCTTCACTTGAGTCAGGTGAATCGATCTTGGGCATATACTAGAGAGAAGAAGTAACAGTTCACAAGTCGTGAACTTGAAGAGACGGAGGAAGCCGAAGGAATAGTAGAAAGAAAGTCAAAGGTCAAGTGAGCGCAGAGGAAGATGAAGGTAAAAGCATTATGTTCACTGGGTTATTTATTGAAAGGCTCAGACCTATGATAAATAAATCGATGGTAGAAGTACAAAACGCAAATTTGAAGAATAGTTATGTGAAATGAAATAAAGTTTCATCTGTCATCGTTTGAAGGGAGGTGTTTGCAAGTTTGTTTCTTGGAAGTAAGATATCGTGACAATAAGGAGCAGTCACTCCTGAAACAGTTATCGCAACAGTAAAGAACATAGGCTTGAAAATAGAGAATTGCTTTTGTGCATACATTGTGGCTTAGCACAAATATCTTGTTGGAAAGCTTCAACAAATCTTAAAAACATTATTGGGGATCATGATGACTATTTGAAATCATCATGAGGTAACTTTGCAGACTCTGTTAGGGCAATATGAAGAGTTGTGAATACTCCTTCATATGAAGAAAAGTTGTCATTGATGTAGCGATAAAGTTGTAGATAGACAGAATTCAGTTAAGAAGATTTTGGGAGCAGATAATTTCTACCAAACATATCTAGACAATATATAAAAAGGGTTGGAGCCCTTGGGGTTGGTGCCTCGGAATTGGAAGGATTGGTGTCCTTGGAGTTGGTGCTCCTAAATCCAAGGTTGGCGCCTTGACAAGATAGGGTCGGAGCCCTTGGGGTTGGTGCCTCAGAATTGGAAGGATTGGTGTCCTTGGAGTTGGTGCTCCTAAATCCAAGGTTGGTTCCTTGACAAGACGGGGTTGGTGCCCTATAGGTTGGAGCCTCACAAAAATTCCAAGTTGGTGCTTGGCAACAGGTTGGAGCTCTATATATATTGTACCTAATTTATTGTAAAGATTATATTAATAAAAGTATTTATTCCTATGGTTCATTTTGTGTTCTAAATATAAATGATTTAACTGGTAAAAATAACAATTAAAAAGGAATATTGATTCACCCCCCCTCTCAGTATTTCCAACAATTATATGCTTCCAAGGGGTGCACTTCATTTTCCCTTCATGTGTTGGAACCTTCATGCATCCCACTTGACTCTCCGCAGGGTCACTCACTTGCTCTCACCTAAAGTTATCATACTTCCCTCTACGCATTTGCACAGTCAAGGCATATCGTTACCACCCACTGTTGGGACTCCTACTCCAAACGGTGTAAGGTCTAGATGGGACTTCATATCGGGGAGATCCCTTGAATGTTGGCGGGTCCAGCACTGTCAAAACTACCCTTGAGGACAAAGGTTATGATGTTATATTTAATAGAGGTAAGGCTTACCTCCAGCACTTAACTTATGGATGTAAGAATCAGATAGGTGTGAGGATGAAGAATCTCTACAAGTTCCAAGTAGAAACGGGAACAACCTTGAGCAACAAGGTAGGAAGTGTGGAGAGTAGAGAAGTGTTGGTTGAGGAGAGAATAGCTCTGAGAGAGTCTTTAGAGCAAGAGCAGGTTATAGTTCCTAAGAATAAGTTACTCAAGATGGAGACTCAATCAGTGTCTCAGTTTGAGTCTCAATTAGGTTGCAGTTGGGTCGACTAGCAAGATGATGAGGAGCAGAGCCCAAGGCTAGTGGAGGTTGCCACTAAGTCAGTGACTCCCATTATAGGGAGAGTACGAGCCAAGTGGGCAGAAGAGTTGTTTGGGGAGAATCAAAAGAGAGTCAGACCTCCTAGTTCCATATTTAGCCAGAGTAAGCAGCCACAAAGATACATGGGGTACATGGAACTTAACTGATGTGATAGACTCACAGAGCATGGTTGGTAAGAAAAGGTCTTTAGATCATATTCCGCAGGAGAAAGCTAAGAAGTCTTCTAGTTCAGAGGGAACAATTGCAGCGGCGAAGAAAGTGGTAGTGTTGAAGATGAGGTCCAAGTGGACAAGGTTCTTCCAAAAGTACCTTCCTCACTCAGAGGGATTGTTGAAAATGTAGAGAGCAAGGTCTTTTGGCTTGTGCCTTAGATAGTGAAGACATTGATTTGTCATTCTTCTTAGTTTGAGTGCAAGCTCATATGATAGACTTCAGTTGTGGTGAGTTAATTTCCAGTTTATGGGAATCATCACGAGTTCATGTGTAGTGTTGGAGTTGCAGTTATGTGGAGCCTTCTTTAGTTTAACGACAGGATTGGGTGGCAATTCGAGTTCAAGTTAGAACAAGTTGGGACTTCAGTTATTGATTGAAGGTAGGATGGGTTGTGACTCCAGTGTTGATTGGAGAGAGAAAGAGCTAACTCTCAGTTAACTTGAAAGTCAACAACTCAAGTTCTAAATATGAACGAGACTAATTTAGCATGGATTGAATCTATAAAGAGAGGACAAAGGCACAAGGAAAGGACAAGTTTTGTGCACAAAGGTTTTTGTGACAAGATAGAGCTCATGAGCTTGTGAGAGATCCTTGTTTGTCGAGAGTGCGGAGAGCTTGTGTCCTACGTAATAGGAGATCACAAGTGCACTAAGATTTAGGAGTTGGGATCAAGAGTTGGCAGGAAAAGTTTAGGATAGATCAGCAGGAGAACAACTTTGTTCTCAAGATACAACTTACTATGTATTTGATCTATTTGCTCAATCAATAAATACGACATCAAGGAGAGGGTTTTCCTAGTTGAAAAAATGTCATATTTAGTGATTTTTTTATCTCTATTTTTATTCCATTGTAAATTGGTAGATAAATTGTGTCTTGGTGCAATTATTAGTTTTAGATTTTTTCGTTACAACAGTTACAGAATTTCAAAGAAATTATACATTTACTATAACTTAATTCCTAATTTACCATTAAAAAAATAAAAATTAGGGATTTTATTTTTATTTTATGGGATTAACACAAGAGGTGGGACTAGTGCATTTTCTCAACCAAGGGATATTGGAACCTAAGAGCAAATAAATATATGGAAGAGGGCCAATGGAATCAATTTTAAGGGTAGAGAGACAAATTCATCTTTCTCATTCCCTCAAACCTTGTGCTCTTCTTGTTGGAAATGTAACTAGTTTTGGCCTTCATAATTGTTATTGTACTCATTTCAATGTGTATTTTATGTAACAACAAAAGAAGAAAAGAAAAAGTTATTATTTTAAAGCATGGGTTTCATGCTCCTTATTGATGGTCTGCTAGGTAAAAGCATGTTCTTCATGCTTCTAGGGTTTGTTAGGTCATAGGATATATTGCCATGAGTCAAGAGAATCAACATCGTGATTATAAGACCTTGTAAAAGAATTTATTTTAAGTCTAGAAGGTCTTGGAAACATCCAAATTACAAGTTGGCCCTGGAAACTATAAGTCGGCCTAAAGGAGGGAATTTGACCCCTTGGAAAGGTTATAAATAGAAGCAGATTCGACCTCATTTGGTACTCACTCACTCACAAGTTTGATCTCTCAAGAAGAAGTTTGATCTAAAGCTGGGAAAGGAAACAAAAGAAAAGTGAAGGTCTAAAAGACAAGGAGAATCCAAGAAGAAGAAGAAAAGTTCATTTTTGGGCTCTATCCCTCTCACACGTGTGAAAACTAGGGTTTCTACAGCTTCAAAGAAGGCCAAAATTTCCGGTCTGAATTGCAAGAGATCATGTTGCAGGATCGAGTTGCTAGAAGAACGAATATTCTGATTTGGCTTTGTTTCTCTTAGGAAACATCATCTTGCTCAAGAAATACCTCTTTAGAATTGTCTTAAGGTTTCTACAGCAGCTACAAAGTCAAAGTGGCAGGTCAAAATTGCAGGATCGAAGCTAGGGGTTTAAGGTGTTGCTAAAAGTTGGGTGATGCAACATTTTATTGAAGGGTTGACTTGGTACTTAGGGGAGGACTTGGTCTAGGATTTGGGTCTTGGTTGTCTCATTTGAAGCAAATTCTATAAGAAGAGGATATTTTATGGGTTTCCCCTTGGAGGGGTTTTTCCTAGCTAGGAACCCAATTCCCATCGTCTTTTTTATTTTTCTCTTGATAATTGCTTGATGAAGAAGATCTAATAAAGAAAAACACAAGAAGATAAATAAATTTCACAAGCAATTATTAAGGTTAAAGAAAATCTAAATTAATAGCTACCATATTGTATTTTCCAACATGGTATCAGAGCTAAGGTGAACAAGAGAAGGCAACTAAGAAGATCATCTTGTGGACATATTTGAAGAAAACATCAAGGAATATTCGTATCATTCATCACTTTATGAAGTTGTTACTGAATTTATCCTAGAAGACATCTTTCGAGGAAATCATTGAAGTCTCTTTGAAGATCTTGAAAGCATCAAGATAGTTGGAAACATCATCAAATAAGGAAGACTCTTGGTTTAAAAGTATCATATTATTACTCTATGTTTTAATCCATAGGTCATATGGGTTCTTTCTGTAAGGAAATAAATAAGCTCGTCGGCTCAGAAAATTTCTTGGCATGGAAGAAAAGGATTGATCTGGCTCTTATGGAACATGAAGTAATGGAATATGTCCTCGGTGAAGTTGTTGAACCTAGCAAAGACAAGACTCAAGAGCTAGAAAAATACAAGAAAGGAGAAGTAAGGGCACAAAGGATCATTGTGGAATCCATTAAGGATCATCTTGTTCCATTTGTTGCTAATTTTAAGACTTCTAAGGCTATGTATGGAAAGCTAGTAAATTTGTACTCTATAAGCACATCAGGTCAAAAGATTTATTTGAGAAACCAACTATACAAAATAAAGAAATAAAAGGATGAAGACATGGCCTCCTACTTGATAAAGATGTTGTAGCTCTGATACCAATTGTTGTAGATCTGATCCAAAGATATTATGATAATAGAAATAACCCAAGAATAACAAGATAGAAATAGATAGAAAATACTTCTTTATTGATATCAAACCCTTAAGGTAGGGCAACACCATACATTCACTCCTTAAGGAAGGAGAGCACTCCACAAGCCATATGCCTGTTCATACAATAATCCTTCTCTTCCTCTTCATGTGGAGTCTCTAGCCCTTATATAGGCTTCATACATACAATACCATGCATCATTACCATGGTTTCCTCATACCATCAACTAATACCATGGGCCCATTACATTATTATTAACTACTTGTGGTCCCTTACATGACATGGGTTAACCACCTTATTTATTACTATGGCCCATCCCATTATTACATTATTACCTTGGGTACCTCCCTTGGTACCCCATATTATCCCTCCTAGGTATATAACACTATTTCGGGAGTGACTGCTCCTCATTGTCGAGATATATTACTTCCAAGAAACAAACTTGCAAACACCTTAATGCTGGTGCAGTCTACTGCTCCCTTCAAACGATGACATATGAAACTTTATTTCCTTTCACAGAACTGTTCTTCAAATTTGCATTATGTACTTCTACCATCGATTTATTTATCATAGGTCTGAGCCTTTCAATAAATAACCTAGTCAACATAATGCTTTTACCTTCATCTTCCGCTAGCCGTTCGGCTTCCTCTGCGCTCACTCGACCTTCAGTTTCCTCTATCTCTTCAAGTTCAGGAGTTGTGAACTATTACTTCTTCTCTCTTTTAGATGCCCGAGATCGATTCTTCTGACTCAAGTGAAGTGTTTCAACTTTTATATGTATATATGTATGATTTTTGCCAATGAATTGAAACGACACATTCAATGGGAGGAGAGGCCGACTTATGAGTTAAAATATATAGAAGGGTATTTCATCCATAGACTTCATTATTCACGGAAATTATGTCATAAGAGAGGTTATACCCATATTGGAGGTCCCACGTGCCACGTCATTCCTTTAATCCCACAATCGCAACTTTCATGAAAATCAGAGGTTTTACAAGTGTGCACATGCTCTGTCCTCCGATATCAACATCATCGATATTCACATATCAACATAGTTAAAACCATATAATGGGTGGTCCCACCTGCCACATCATCACCTTAATTGCAATTGCAACTTCCGAAGGTCTTCTCATAACATAGTCGATCCCCCTACTGCCGATGGAGTGGATGGGATATGATATGAAACAGTTGTTAATAAATCTGCTAGGTCCATAGCCTTATCGCAATCGACAATTTGACATCCCTTTGAAACTTGCGATTACCGCGGATGCGATATTTTATAAAGTCATGTTATAATGGTGCAGCTGGTCCACAATGTTATCGCAATTAGAGGATTTGGATATACATCCCTTTATGACATGCGATATGGTCGTACCGACAAGCAGATGTGATATTACATTAGGATTGTTTTCATAAACAGATCGGGTCCACAGATCAAATCGCAATCGGGGGTTTCAACATGACAAGGCTTTAAAGAGACTTTCGATGTGTTGGACGTGATATCATATTAAGGCGTATGTAATGGAACTATCGGGTCCGTATTAGATATCGTAATCGGAGGTTTTGAGTGGTGGCATAAAATAGAACTAATGATATGATTTCTGTTGATATTATATACTATCAAAAGGGTTCCCATGGTTTATTACTTCCTCCATATTACATATCGCAATTGGAGGTTTTAAGTGGTGGCATAAAATAGAACTACCGATATGATTTCTGCTTAATTCCTTCGATATGGCTCTTACTCTTTGGTTCTCGCTCCTATGACTTCTCTTCACTCTTCCGCTCTTCCATAGCTCTTCTTTCGATGATGTGTTCCTCTTTTTGTCTCTTTCTTCGCTGCGTGTTCCTCTTTGCTCCTTCCGATGAATTTCTTCCTCTTACTCTTTGGCTTCATGATGGCTTCTGATAAACTGCTTCTGATGAACTCTTCTGATAGCTCTTCTTTGACTGCTCCTGTTCTTGACTTCCAATGGCTTCCAATGTCTTTCCAATGGCTTTGCTCCTTGGCTTCCTTGATGGCTTGCTCCTATTTCTTCACGGATCTGCTCTGCTTCTCCTTGGCTTCATATCATCATTTAGTATCCTAGAATATTGCCATATTGACATCAATGACAATCTAGATCAATAGTAATAGTACACAATTTGAAATGAATGCACGAGCGAAATGACATCACAAGCTAAGATGCAAAATAGTCCAAAAGTTAAAGTGATGAGTCAATACAACAAAACGCATTCAACAAAATTCATACAAATGCAAACGAAATAGTTCAGAAGCATAAGCGTAAGTTAAATAACATACATTGCAAATACAACAAGAATAGTTCTATTATATTCATAACATATGCATGAAAGCATGCCGATTATGATTTTATTATTATAAGTGAAAGTTCCATCCATACATTCACCATGTTGGAAATACTAAGAGGGGGGTGGAGGGGTGAATCCGTATTTCTTACTTTTTTTTTATTCTAGTGATTGCCAAAAGCATATATAGATATGTATATGTATACACAGAACATAGAAACCAGCAGCTGGAATAAATGCTTTTATTAAAACTCAAGAAGTATAATGAAGCAAATACAATATAAGTATATATCTGACTGTGAATAGTTGCCAAGCTCCAACTTGGACTTCATTGAGGCTCCAACCTCCAGAGCACCAACTCTGTTTAGCAGTGGTTCTGCACTTAGGAGCACCTACCCCTAATGACTTTAGTCCTGTTCAGTTCTGAGGCTCCAACCTCTTGGGCTCCAACCCAAACTTGATATAAACTGTTTTGCTGCTGTTCTCTACTCACAAGCTTGCTGAGTTTCTGCTATTCTCCTGTGTTCTTGCTTTTCTGGCCTTTTCTTCTTCTTTCCCTGTTCTTCAGCTTCCTCTTTCACTATTATCTATATATCAAAATCACCATCTTACTTTGTTTTTATGTTTTTATGTATCTCAGATGTCTTTGACTCTTCGTTTCCTCTTTCCACCGCCTCTTTGGCTTCCTCCTCGATCACTGTCGTTTCCTTTGACTCGCTTGATCTTTCAGATTCCCGATCCATGGCTTCCTCTGTCTTTTCGGATTCATCAAATTCTTACAGGTCACGTTAATGCGGAGGAGAGGTCGAATTACAATTGTTAGCTCTGCTATAATCCAACAATTCGAGGATCAAATAAACCTTGCTACCTCCATTTTTACTCTATAACTCTGTGAAAAATCACCGTTCCTCGCCAAATCCTCTAATTCACCATTTCCCTGTCATAACAGTTGGAAACCCATGAGATTGAACCCACACCGTTTGATCATCGCATCACGATCCGACGATCGTTAAACTTCTCCACCATTCTCCTGTCACATCAACCCCGAAACGTGCGCGATTATCCCAGTCGTTCGATCATCCGCCACAAGATTTGACAGCGTTCGCAGCTCCCGCCCCGCGAACTTGCGCACGTGATAGCCTGCGGGGAAAGCTGTTTCCCTGACGTCCCATCTGCCACGCGGTGCTTTATTACAGGATCGCGCCATCTCGTACATAAGCCACCTTTTCCCATGAGCGGTGTGGGGAAACCGCTTACCGCCTTTTAGTACGACCCTCCCGGTCATTAACTTGCATGCATCTTTATCGCCTGTGACCATTAGATCCGCCCGTCGTGTTGTATCTGCCATCCATCTGCGCAACTTTGATAGTGTATTTGTCGGGGATTCATAGTATTCCACCTCCGTTTACGTTAATGCATATTTATATGGTTTCTGCTTCGATAATGTATTAAACGCATATATGGGCTTTACAGGCCCGATAAGCTTCCGATAGTGTAATCACTAGCATCCGATAAGCTTTTGTGGCCTATACGGCTCCCGATGGCTCCTGATAGCATTATCTGTGGTATATTTGCTCCTCTCGTCTCCATCTGCTCTGATGGCTTTGTGTGCTCCTCTTCTTCGGCTCTGTCTACTCCTCTCATCTCTATCTGCTCCTTGAATATTGCCATATTGACATCAATGACAATCTTTGTCCAACAATCTCCCCCTTTGTTATTGATGGCAATATTCTTCTGCTTTCTCCCCCTTTGACATCAATGGAAAAGGGATGCATATGGACTCCCCCTGTCAAACTGCTCCCCTTGTCTTGCTACATCTTTATGAATGAACTTGAGTGATGATAAAGAAATAACCCCCATATTTTGACGCAGATGTTTGAATGCTTCTCGAGGAAGAGGTTTTGTGAAAATATCAGCTATCTGCTCCTTAGTACTGATATATTCAAGGACGATGTTTTGTTTAGCTACTTGTTCACAGAGGAAATGATACTTGATTGGTATGTTTTTGGTTCTTGAGTGCATCACAGGATTTATGCTGAGAATGATAGCACTTGTGTTGTCACAATAGACGGAAATTGGTTGATCTGTACATATGTTGAGATCTTTTAGAGCTTCCTTCATCCATAGTATCTGAGAACAACAGTCTGCTGTAGCAATATACTCAGCTTCGGCTATGGATAATGATATGGATGACTTTTTTTGCTGAGCCAGGATACCAAACAGTCTCTTAGGAAGAATGCATTTCCACTAGTGATTTTCCGATCATTTGTACTTGCAGCCCAATCAGCATTGGTGTATGCAGTTACAGTCAGTGTTGAGTCCTTTGGGTACCAAAGACCAAAATCAAAATTTCCCTTCAGATATCTGAGATTTCTTTTTACAGCTAATAAATGGGATTGTTTGGGAGTAGATTGAAATCTTCCCACCATTCCTACTACTTGCATTATGTCTGGTCGTGTAGGTGTTAAGTATAGAAGGGCTCTAATCATTGACCTGTAATGAGTTGCATCTACTAGAGTGGAGTCATCATCTTTTCTCAGTTTGCAGTTTGTGGTCATAAGTGTGCTCATGGGTGCACAATCCTCCATTCCATATTTTTTGAGCATGTCTTTTAGATATTTGGTTTGAGATATACATAATCTTGCTCTAGTTTGAGATATTTGAAGTCCAAGGAAGTGGGACAACTCTCCTATCATTGACATCTCAAACTCTTTTGACATGTTTTGAGAAAATTCATGGCTCATTTCATCATTATTACTAGCAAAAATCAGATCATCGACATAAACAAGAGCAACTAGTAACTTACCTTGATCTGTCTTTATGTATAGATTGCTTCCATCCACTCCCTTTTTGAAGCCTTGTTGTTGTAGATAGTGATCCAGTCTTGCATACCAAGCTGTAGGAGCTTGTTTCAACCCATATAAATCCTTTTTCAACTTACAAACTAAGTCCTTTCCTACTGTTAGATCAAAACCTTCTGGCTGCTCCATGTAGACTTCCTCCTTGAGTTCCCCATTTAGAAATGTTGATTTCACATCCATTTGATAGATTTTGAATCCTTTTGAGCAAGAAAATTCCAAGAGAATCCTGATAGCTTCCATACGGGCCACTGGTGAAAATGTCTCTTCAAAGTCAATTCCTTCAATTTGTGAATAGCCTTTGCAGACAAGTCTTGCCTTGTTTCTGATAACCTGTCATGCCTCATTCATTTTATCTTTGAACACCCATTTGGTTCCTATTATGTTTTTGTCCTTTGGACAAGGTACCAGCTCCCATGCCTTGTTCTTCTCAATTTGGGTAATTTCTTCTTCCATGGCTTTTACCCAATGAGGATCCTTACTTGCTTCTGCAAATGTTTCTGGTTCTATCATAGATAGGAGGGCAATGATTTTTCTCTTGGGTGTAATTCTTATCCTTCTTCGGGTCTGCACACCTTCATCTTTATTGCCAATGAACTGCTCTTCTAGATGGTGTCTTTGGACATACTTCGTCTTAGAAGGGGTATTAGGTGGTTCTCTTTCCTCTTCTTCTTCTTCTTCTTCCTCATCTATTTCTTCTTCCTTAGGTTATTCTTCTTCAATGAGAGAGTCATATTCATGTTCTTCAATTTCCTTTATTGGAAGATCTTCATCAACCTTTACATCAATGCTTTCCACTATTTTCTTCAGTCGATAATTGTAGCACTTGTAAGCCTTGCTCCATGTAGAGTATCCAAGAAATATCCCTTCATCAACCCAAGAATCAAACTTTCCTGGTGAACCATCATTTTTTTTATGAAGCACTTGCTTCCAAAGATCTTGAAGTACTTCATGGAAGCAGGTCTTCCTTTCCATAGCTCATAAGGAGTTTTATCACAATTTGGTCTTAATTGAGTTTGATTCAGTGTGTAGACAGCTGTCCCTACTACTTCTCTCCAGAATCTAGGCTGTAAGTCTACTGCTAATAGCATACTTCTTTCCATTTCTTGGACTGTTCAGTTTCTTCTTTCAACTACCCCATTTTACTGAGGTGTTCTGGCAGCCGAGAATTCCCTTTTAATTCCATGAATATTACAGAACTCACTAAACTTGTTTGATGTGAATTCTCCTCCTTTGTCTGTTCTGAGGCACTTAAGTTTTGAATCTTTTTCATTTTCTACAAGGGCTTTTAGATTCTTGAAACACTCAAAAGTTTCAGATTTATACTTTATGAAATATATCCACATCATTCTAGTATACTCATCAACAAATAACACAAAGTACCTTTCTCCTTGGAGTGCTTGATTTCTGGTTGGCCCACATACATCAGCATGGATGATCTCTAAGGGATTCGATGTAGAGTGTTCCTTTGTCTTGTGGCTGATTATGGTCTGCTTTCCATGTTGAAATGGACCACATATTGCTTGATTTGGTTTGAACAGCCTTGGGATGTCTCGTAAAGCTTTGATCTTGCTGATATTGATTAGATTTTCGAAGCTTGTATGCCCAAGTCACTTGTGCCACAACCAACTCTCATCTGTCTGACTTAGGTAGCATTTATTTTATTGAATCTTGTTGAGAATGTAAATGTTGTTTGGTGTCCTCACCCCTTTTGCCACAATTTTCCCTGAGGCAGAGTTCCTTATTTCACAGTCTTTGGTGTTGAAAACAACCTTATGTCCTTGATCAAAGATTTGGCTGACACTCAAGAGGTTGTGTTTGAGTCCATCAACCAGCAGAGCATCTTGAGATTTTCCTTTTCCATTGATCAGAGTAACTGTTCCTTTTCCTGCAATTCTGCCTGATCCGCTTCCAAAAGACACATTCCCTTCCTTTTTGCTCAGTGAGACAAACTTCCTTCTGTCTCCTGTCATGTGTCTGGAGCACCCACTATCTACAAACCTCTAGTTTTCATTATTTTTAGCATATAGAGCCAGGCCGCATTTGTCCATGCTGGAGTTCTTGCTACTCATCTTTCTTCCTTTGAGTGGGCAGTCTTGTTCATAGTTTCCATTATTGTAGCAGAAGGAGCAAATCAGATCAAATTTGGTCAAGGGATTAAATGAATTGAACGTTTTGATTTGTCCCTACCTTTTGGGGGCATATGAGTTGATTATTCAGTCTTTTAGATTTGTCTTTTCACTTCTGCGAGCCATACAATGTCTGGTTTGATGACTGAAGTTTTTACAGTGAAAGCAGTGTCCAAGAAAGATGGTTTTGTACTTGTTGAAGCAACCACGATTTGAGTCGATTTCCATCCTGGGAATTACTCCTCCCTCGTTCTTCGGATTTGTGATGGGCCTTTGGTGGAGTACAGGTTTGTATTTGCTGTAGTGTCCATGATTCGAATTCACATTCTTCTTTGAAGCAACTCTCTCTTCATTCTTGGGATTCGAGATGCACTTTTGATAACAAACTTTTTCATCTTTTGGATTGCAGGAAAGTGCATCGGCATAGCTTTTCGCATTATTCTTAGTGCTTGAGGATTCTCCTTTGAAACCTATTCCAGACTTGTCATGTTGAGGTTTTTGATTTTTCAAAATAGTCTCAAGTATTTGAGAGCTTTTACAGCCCTTTTTAATTTGCTCCAACTCCTTTCTCAGAGACACTATTTCGGCCTCGCGTTCTTCACAAGTCTCTTCCTTTTCTTTAAGCTTTACTTCCAAGAGATCTTCTCTCCTTCTTATTTCCTCATTTTCCACTTTGAGAGAAATGATTTTGTTCCGTAGTTTCTCATTTTCTTCAATGGCGCTTATTAATAGTTCATCTACATTTCCTTCCAGCCCTGAGTCATCATCATCTGCGAGTGCCATGAATAATGCTTCTTGGCTTTCATCATTATCACTTTCCTCATCTGATTTCCTTTTGATGACCATAAACTCATCCTCATCAGATTCATCTTGCTTGGAGAAGAATTTTTTCTTATTGAACCCTTTCTTTTTATGTGCCATTCTTTTAGAATTTCCTTCATCATCACTGTCATGTTTATGAGGAAATTTTGCCGCATAATGACCTATTTTTCCACATTTAAAACAGATAAGAGGATACTTGCCTTTAAGCTTAGATCCTCCCTTCAGCTTTCGTACAAATTGAGCTAATTCAAATTCCACATCTGACTCATCACTTCAGTCATTCCTTTCTTTCCCTTTGACTTTGAGGCCTTGAATGCTGCATCTTTGGAGCTTGGGCCACCTTTCCTCATTTCACAGGCAGTGAGAATTCCATGGAGTTCATCCATTTTGAGGGTATCTAGATCCTTTGCTTCTTCTATAGCGCTTATTTTGGAGTCAAATCTGTCTGGAAGAGACCTTAATACCTTTTGAACAATGGTACTTTCTTCAAATTTTTCGTCCAATTCTTTCAGGGAGTTTACCACTTCAGCTACTCGGAGGAGGTATGCTGCAATATCTTCTTCATCTTCCATCCTCAAACTTTCAAATTGTCTTCTATGAGTTTGAAGCTTTTCCTTTTTGACCTTTGATTATCCATCGTACAAGCCAACTAGCTTCTCCCACATTTCTTTGGCAGAGGTACAGTGCATGATTTTTGTAAACTCGGAATCAGTGATTCCACTAGTGATGGAGTTCATGGCCTTTGCATTTGCGATGTAGGCTTTCCTCTCATCTTGGTCTATTGGAAGAGTGGAAGTAGTCTTGTATTCATTTTTAACAAAATGCCAGACTTCAGGTCCAAGGGACATTAAGTAGTAGGTCATTCTTTTCTTCCAGAAACCAAAGTTAGTGCCATCGAACAAAGGAGGTCTTCCTGATCCTTCGTGATTTCTCATCATGGTTGCGGATCCTTCTTCAAGCTGTTAGGCTAGTGTGAAGAAGCCTGCTCTGATACCAATTGTTGGAAATACTTAGGGGGGGGTGAATCAGTATTTCTTACTTTTTTTTTATTCTAGTGACTGCCGAAAGCATATATAGATATGTATATGTATACACAGAACATAAAAACCAGTAGCTGGAATAAATGCTTTTATTAAAACTCAAGAAGTACAATGAAGTAAATACAATATAAGTATATATCTGACTGTGAATAGTTGCCAAGCTCCAACTTGGACTTCAGTGAGGCTCCAACCTCCAGAGCACCAACTCTGTTTAGCAGTGGTTTTGCACTTAGGAGCACCTACCCCTAATGACTTTAGTCCTATTCAGTTCTGAGGCTCCAACCTCTTGGGCTCCAACCCAACCTTGATATAAACTGTTCTGCTACTGTTCTCTACTCACAAGCTTGCTGAGCTTCTGCTATTCTCCTGTTCTCTTGCTTTTCTGGCCTTTCCTTCTTCTTGCCTGTTCTTCAGCTTCCTCTTTCACTATTATCTATATATCAAAATCACCATCTTACTTTGTTTTTATGTTTTTATGTATCTTAGATGTCTCTGACTCTTCGTTTCCGCTTTCCACCACCTCTTTGGCTTCCTCCTCGGTCGCTGTCATTTCCTCTGACTCACTTGATCTTTCAACTTCCCGATCCATGACTTCCTCTGTCTATTTGGATTCATCAAATTCTTACAAGTCACGTTAATGTGGAGGAGAGGCCGAATTAGAATTGTTAGCTCTGCTATAATCCAACAATTCGAGGATCAAATAAACCCTGCTACCTCCATTTTTACTCTATAACTCTATGAAAAATCACCGTTCCTCGCCAAATCCTCAAATTCACCGTTTCCCTGTCATAACAGTCGGAAACCCATGTGATTGAACCCACACTGTTCGATCATTGCATCACAATCTGACGGTCGTTAAACTTCTCCGCCATTCTCCATCACATCAACCCCGAAACGTGCGCGATTATCCCAGCCATTCGATCATCCGCAACAAGATCTGATGGAGTTCGTAGCTCTCGCCCAGCGAACTTGCGCACGTGATAGCTCGCGGGGAAAGCTATTTCCCCGCCGTTCCATCTGCCACATGGCGCTTTATTACAGGATCGCGCCATCTTGTACGTAAGCCACCTTTTCCCATGAGCAGTGTGGGGAAACCGCTTACCGCCTTTTAGTACGGCCCTCCTGCTCATTAACCTGCGTGCATCTTTATCGCCCGCAACTGTTGTATCTGCCCGTCGTGCTGTATCTTCCATCCATCTGCGCAACTCTGATAGTGTATTTTCCAGGGATTCATAGTATTTTGCCTCCGTTTACATTAATGCATATTTATATGGTTTCTGCTCTGATAATGTATTAAACGCATATATGGGCTTTATAGGCCCGATAAGCTTCCGATAGTGTAATCGCTAGTATCCGATAAGCTTTTGTGGCCTATACGGCTCCCGATGGCTCCTGATAGCATTATCTATGGTATATTTTCTCCTTTCGTCTCCATATGCTCCGATGGCTTTGTGTGCTCCTCTTCTTCGACTTTGTTTTCTCCTCTCATCTCTATCTGCTCCTCAAATATTTCCATATTGACATCAACGACAATCTGTGTCCAACACACCATTCACGATCACTACACTATCCTCGTAGTGGAACATTTTAGTCAAGAACACCTACTCCTCCAAAAAAGTATACTCTCTCTACGTTACAGAGAAGCCAAGTCTCTTCACAATATGCCCAAGCTCTTTCTAAGCCTAAGCTTAGCCAAAAGCTTGGCTCCCAAAATCCCATTACATGAGT
The DNA here is from genome assembly GCA_031772625.1 of Pinus tabuliformis. Lineage (NCBI taxonomy): Eukaryota > Viridiplantae > Streptophyta > Pinopsida > Pinales > Pinaceae > Pinus > Pinus tabuliformis. The sequence goes on along the minus strand of CM062813.1, from coordinate 1,144,404,755 downwards.
TATGAGGTTCTATTTATAACAAGAGGGGTTGACTCTTCAACTCCCCTTTGTGACCTTTGAACTACCCTCATGACTCTTCAACTTCTTTACAAAATGACACATTAAATTACATGATGACTCTTCATATTCCAGTATTGACACTTAGAATTTCACTTACAACATAATTATAAATAATATTACATTTTACACTTGTACCCATATAAGACAAAATAGGATAGAGACAACTTGACAACCTAACAAGACACAACACTATGATGCTTGAGTTTGGGTGAAGTCTAGCTCAACAACCTCCACTTGCTGCTTCTCAGTCACATATTGGTGCCAAGATTGGTACAATGTGATGGTGTCTGGATAGAAGCAGACTCTGGCCTCAATGGCATTCGGGTACACTATCTTGGAACTTGTGTCCAACTCGTTTTAAAGCATGAGAAACATTGATTTGACTTTGACAAGACCACCGATGAAATTCTACATGTTATGTCTATTGAGCTCTAAGTCTTCCCTGGTGGCATTCTGTCTCATTTGCTCCAAGCACTTTTCAACCTCCTGCCAGACTTGGTTCTTAGGTTTAGCTTTGGTAACCGAACCGACTGATGGGATTTGGTGTGTTCTCACCAAGACATCCAAATTGCTGAATAACCGTACACATGAGGCCTGAATGTTGCCAATGAATGAGGTGATGCTTGTTGTTCTGAATCAACATTCGAACCTTTACCTTCTCCAGCTCTGCCTGTGGATTCATCTTCTTTAGTAAGTCAAGCAGTGCCCCTTTGTATCACATTGTCCATTCTTGCACATAAGCAATGGTAAATTGTATGTTCTTGATAGTTTAAAAAAGCTCTTTGCTCTGCTGCTGTAGACCATGCAAACAGACAACTGTTTTATGTATGGTGACAAACCCATCATAGAGATTCCTCATGGTTACTCCAAGTGTTGATACTTCAGCAAGTATTGTTGCTCTCATCTCCTCCAAGTAAACTTCTACAAAATCTGCATTCGGTGCTGCTGCGATGAGTTGTTTTGCCTCTTGCCTGGCAGCCTGCAAGTTTTGTGCCAGTTGCTCATTCTCGGTCGTTAAATACTAAATGTTTGATCTTGTTGCCCCTGCATAGGCCAAGTTGGCTTCGACAATGGCATTTGGATGCTTCATGCTGTTCGAAACTATCACCCTTTCTCTAATGCATGCAAGTGATGCGTGATCATCTAGAAAGTGCTTTCTTCATGCTTGTACAATCCTGTTGAAGTTTCTAGGTTTACTTAGTTAGAAGCCCTCCATGCACGTTATTTGATTTATTCCTACCTACTTGTTATTTTCCTTAACAAGTTATTTACAATGTAAATACTAAAAATAAACACTAGTGCATGCTCAACATATTACAGATCAACAACTAAAAGAAACATAAACAAACACACCATATGACTCCATTATTTTTGGACTAATGTCCTCGAAAAAACCTAATGTGGGAAAACCGGTGTAGCTATCTGAGGGTTTTCTTATTAAGCAATATTAGAGTAGGATCTGGGTGCTGAAACTTGCCTACCCAATAGAGAATTTCCTTGGCAGTAATACCTCTCAGTTTCTGACAAATCTCCTGGTTGAAACCCTGGATAAACCTTTCGATAACTACTCAGCAAAAATCTGCCCCAGAAACCCCAACGTTAGCCTCTCTCTGGACTGCGTCAGCCCTATCTACCTCACGCTGGCCTTGTGTCACCCTGGATGGGTCTGTGTCATCCCTAGGAGGTCCTGCATCAGACCTTTAGCCATCTGCGTCAGCAACGCTAGCCTCTCTGAGGTTCTGCGCAACACCTGGCTTCCTTTGTGTGGCCCTGTGTGAGCCCTGGCTGGCTCTGCGTCACTCTCCTTGGATACTGCACTGCTCTCCTGACACTATCTCTACCTCTTTGTCTCTTTGTACTCAAATTCCCCTCAGCTGCATCTCTCGATCACTAATTCTATCTCTCTTAGCAAAGCCTGCTCTAGAGAATAGAATGAATGATCACTTTGGTGTCTTCTCCAAGTGACTCTCAAGCCTCCTCTTATACTTTTCTCATTGACATATCAACGGTCGAGATTAAGTCCCTAATCAATGGCTAAGATTAGATCTGGCTTGATCCATGTCTTTTGGACCATTTTAACGCATATTCATATTGATAAACATTAGTATTTTATTTTCCCTAAGTTTAGACTTAGGGACTCCATTAAAAATATTAATTATTTTAATATCTCCCGATCTCTTTAGAATCTTCCCAAACCCTTTCTAGATATTGGAGATCTTAGGCCCCAACCTCTCCACCAAATTTCATGGTTAGAGCACATTCTATGCTACCCAAAATCAACACTCCCTCTTAGCAAGGATTGTGCTCTAGAAATACTCCTTACTGAACTGTATTACTCTGATCATCCGGCATCGATACCTGTGCTGATGCTAGGCCTTCCTTCCCAACATCCTCTGCGCTGCTGCATCTTGTACTGCTACCCTTGGTTCTGCCACTACCACTGCTACATCTGTACAACAACTCCCTCTGCATCTGTGCTGCTGCTGTTCCTTTCTCCCAACATTGCATCCACACTACACCTCCTCTCATCATGTTGCATCGTGCTGCCCACTGCTGCATTGCAACTCAGTGACTGAGAAGTAAGTAATTGATCTCCCAATATGACCTCCTATTGGGCTAGAGACACCCACTGATGCTGAAGCTCCCTTTGCCGCTGGAAAGTACTCCCTCTCTGACCTTTTCACTGCTGCAACAATTCCCTGAATCTCGCACCGTTGCACACCTCTATGTGCCATCCTGCACTAGTGCAACACTCCCATGCCTCTCACACTACTGCAGCCTGCTAACCTCGCACTGTCTCGGGACTCCTGCACTGTAGCTCTCTCTACTGCTCCATCCGCATCCATCTCCACCCGACTCAACTAGTCCTGCTACTCCTCTTCGGGGCTCTCGTAGCAAGGTCTAATCCAAGAGGTTGGGTACCTTAAGGACCCTACCCCTCATCGCCTGTAGTCCACCTGACTACAACTCGATGTCTCCCGACTTTCGCTCAAGTGGTGTGTGTGCACTCATGGCATAGTCATCGTCTGTCAAAACTTCCTTCTCTGCTCATGCTTGCGCTGCCTAAGTCTCGAAAGAATCTCCTTACTCTTCTTCCTTAGACACTGGGTCTCATAATGACCCAGCTCCCCACAGTGGAAGCACTTGATCTTGGAGAGATATTTCTTCTTCCACTTTTCCTGCTTTCCCTCAGATGCTAGGGAAACATCTTCCTCCTCCTGCTTGACTTTGATCCTCTTGTTGCTGCTACCCATCTTCAACTATTGTCTGATATCTTCCTGGCGAAGAGCTGCTCACATCTCGTCCCAAGGTGGGAGAGTCCCTCTGCCCATTATACTTTGGACAAACACCTCCCAGTCTTCTGAGACAACATTCAGGGTTGTCCTCACCATCAGCTCTTGATCCGGTGTCACCTTTATAGTAGTCAACTGATCTCGGATCTCATTCAGTCCTCTTAGGAAGGTGTCAATTGGTTATCCCTTCTTCATTTGATACGACCTCAACTGATTCTCAAGCATCATTATTCTCTACATAGAAGTATGCTAGTACAACTTCTTGAGAGCCTTCCACATCTCAAATGTCGTTTCCTTCTCAGGTATATGTGGTACTACATGATCCTTGACCCCGTCAAGGATAATGCTTTTGGCCCTCACCGTTGCCTCCTCATACTTGTCATTATCATTGGGGTTGACTGGGATAGCTATTACCTTCAAAGCGAAGTTCTTGACACGATTCCTGTCAAGTACAGATAAGATTCTGGCCTTCCAGACTGCGAAGTTCGATGCTCCGTCCAGTCTATTATGGTCTCTTACTCCATCTAGTGCCATGATGCTCCTCTACTTCCCTCCTGGAAGTTCTCAGTTTGACTCCTCTGAGTCTCTACTTCCCATCTGGAAGTTCTCTTCTAGACTCCCTCTGAGTCCTGATTTCCCTCCTGGAAATCCTTCTGCCGCTGTCAAGATTCCCCCCTACTCTGATCGTCTTGTGCAACCGCACCACTGATCCAAGTTCCTCGGCTAGAACCCCTCAGTAGAAACTCCTTTGGCCTTGCTCTGTCACGTACTATTCTGAATACATTACCTCACCAACTCCACTCTGCAATATTCCCGCAGCCTTCTAAACCCCAACAACTTGAAGGTGAGAGCTCCTAGGCTCTGCACAATCCTGACACCAGCAACCCGACCTCCTCGGCCAACTGCGTCGACCCTCTCAGCTACTGCGTGGCTCTGCGTGAGGCTTCTTTTGCCTTCCTTAGCCTCTGTGCTAGCTCTTCCTAGCTCACCCTTGATGATGCAGGTACTGCATCACCCTTCCTTGTTGCTGCTATGCTAGAAGCAACTTCTGTCACCTCGGGACAATTGTTTTCTGTTGCTATTGCTCCGCTCAACTGATGTCCTTTACTCCTCCTGTGATTTGCAATCATGCTCTGATGCCATGTTGAAGCTTCTAAGTTTACTTAGTTAGAAACCCTCCATGCACTTTATCTGATTTATTCCTACCTACTTGTTAGTTTCCTTAACAAGTTATTTACAATGTAAATATTGAAAATAAACACTAGTGCATGCTCAACATATTACAGATCAGCAACTAAAAGAAACATAAACAAACACACCATATGACACCATTATTTTTGGACTAATGTCCCCAGAAAAACCGAATATGGGAAAACCGGTGCAACTATTTGAGGGTTTTCTTGTTATGCAATATCATAGTAAAATCTGGGTGCCGAAACTGGCCTAACCAACAAAGAATTTCCTTGGCAGTAATACCTCTCAGTTTCTAACAAATCTCTTGGTTGAAACCATGGATAAACTTTCTGGTAGCTACTCAGCACAAATCTGCCCCAAAAACCACAGTTTCAGCCTCTCTTTGGACTGCATCAGCCCCTCTTTGCCTCAGGCTGGCCCCGTGTCACCCCGGATGGGTCTGCGTCAGCCCTGGGAGGCCCTGTGTTAGCCCTCTGCGTCAATAATGCTAGCCTCTCTAAGGCTCTGTGTAGCTCCTGACTGCCTCCGCGTGGCCCTGCGTGAGCCCTAGCTGGCTTTGTGTCACTCTCCTTGGCTACTGTACTGCTCTCCCGACACTATATTTGCCTCTTTATCTCTCTATACTCAAATTCCCCTCAACTGCCTCTCTGATCACTAATTCTATCTCTCTTAGAAATTCATGCTCTAGAGAATAGAATGACTGATCACTCTTGTGTTTTCTCCAAGTGACCCTCAAGCCTCCTCTTATAATTTTCTCGTTGACATATCAACGACCGAGATTAAGTCCCTAATCAATGGCTAAGATAAGATATGGCTTGATCCATGTATTTTGGACCATTCTAACACATATTCATATTAATACACATTAATATTTTATTTTCCCTAAGTGTAGACTTAAGGACTCCATTAAAAATATTAATTATTTTAATATCTCATGATCTGTTTAGAATATACCCAAACCCTTTCTGGGTATTGGAGATCTCATGTGCCCCAACCTCTCCACCAAATTTTGTGGCTAGAGCACAACCAAAGCTACCCAAAATCAACAAATCCTCCTTTAGAACTCACCGAATGATAGATTGTACACATCCATTACCGGATCATCATCAAGGGAAGCAACATCCCCTTGCTCGCTTAGGGATGACTTTGCTGCTAGAAGTGGTGGAGACTGAGGGATGAACCGTGGTGCTCTCGACATCAGATCAACATCTTCATTCTGTGACTCATGTTCCATCTCCATGTCTGTCACTTCAATCAATTGCTCAATCTGTTGAGCAAGCTCTTGATCTTGCATTTGTTCACCTTCCTCTCCAGTCGGTGGTTGGTTTAGCTCCTGCTCTTCAACCTGTATTGGTGCTATTTCCTTTGTCATCATGCCTTGCCTTTGTTATTCTTCTTGCTTCCGCTTCTCTTCTCGTTCTCTCCTCCTCAACTCCTGTTCTTCCTTCAACTTCTTCTCTATCTCTTACAGTTTCAGTTCTGCTTCTTACAACCTATGCTTTTCTCGCTTCCTCCGCTGTGCTCCCTGTATCCTCTACTTCCTCTTAGCTTCTGCCACTAAAGTTTCTTTCATGACAATGGGATCTTCCTTCATCTTGCAACTTTGTTCTCCCTCTGAACTGTCAACAATCTTCCTCTTTCCCTTGTCCTGCATGGGATTGCTACCTTCTCCTATTGTTGCTTCTGGAGTTATTGTTGTGTATGGAGCAGCCTATGAAGTCCCTGCTAAACTGGCCAGCTCATGAAGTATGTAGGCATTGTAGCAGTACCTCCAAGGATCCTCCTCTGGCCAATGGAATGCCCCACCAATCCATGAAAAGTAAACTCTCGCACAATGGTCTTTACAAATAATGCGAGGATCATACAGATTGAATTCTCGAGTGTTGAATTCAAATCTCACTCTCTTTTGCCTTGAAATCTGTGAATTTCAAGTTCCCTATCTCGAATAATCCAATTTGCAAAGGAAGAGGGGGCCATGGTGCTTTCTTCTTCTTATGTAGTGCTGCCGAAAACCATGCGGCAAGATGGTATGATACTTCTTGCATGATAACTTTGTTAGTGGCATACCTTGGTAAGATATGCTAAGGCTTCTCTTTTCCAAACACTCTAATGAAGGTTCCACCTAGTGAGGCATACCAATCTGCGATGTCTGCTATCACCTCCATTGCTTCTCATGACATGCAAGGTGGATCTTATTCAAATATAAGCTTGTATAGTGGGATGATGAAGTGGTCAGTTAGCCGTGCCATTACTCCTTGATAAATGCATTCCGAAAGAAACTTGCAATAGATGTGCATGACAGTTTCTCGTGGTGTCCATGTCTAGTTCATGCTAGGGAACTGCTGTTGTGCACAAATTGCATCTAGTAAGTATGCATACATATAGAACCTTGCTCACTCACCCTTGGGAGGATTCTAAGCCTGTGCTACATGGGCCTTCAACTATCGAGCCAACATATTTGACTAGTTGAATGACCTCCCATCATTCACCACTTGGTCCAATAAGACTGCCCACCCTTCAGGAAAGGTTTTCATGCTCTCTTGACCATGGATCCTGCAAGCAAAGATAACCAAGAGCTGGTAGGCCTTCCTGAGGGACTTTGTCTTGTACACATGGGTGGGTGTTTGTTGAAATTTCGATGGCTCTTTCACCCAACCTTTGACAATGTCTCTTGTGTTCACATGGCTGTGGGTGGCATAGAAGAGTGAGTCCATGCACTCTACTAGCTCAGGAAAGTGATACATTTGCTGAAAGTCTCTTGCCTGAAAGGTGGCAAGCTTCTGTCCACTGGCACTGCTCAATGTCATGGTCTTCTCATCAATGTGTGAGATAATCCAGCTGATGACATCTACACACGAGAAGGATGGATACCTGCATGCAACCTTGTATAACCCTGACTGCTGGATGCTGAGATACACCTGCCGGCCCTCTAAGTCTGCCTCAAACTCCTTTGCAAAAGCATCTTTAACTTGCTGTCATGTCAGTGATGGTCCCTTTTCTATAAACAAATGAGTATATGAATACACTAGCAAATCAACTGATGTTTGCTCAACTGCTTCCCCAGTACTACTCTTAATGGTTTCCTTTGAAGCAACTCTCTTAGGTGCCATGGTAACAATGACTGCTAGAGAGGTGCTCAACAAATCCTGTACCCCTGGGACAAAAAGGACACTCATGGCAAGCAAATGCCAGTCTTAAGAAAATCTACTTACAAGGCAAGTTCAAGCAGAAAATCGAGCATCTGATGGGGAGGATTTTGAAAATTTCTCTAGAAAAAGGAAGTTGTTGCCTATGGGAACTGCACACTACTCAGTCCCAAAACCCAAGATGGAAGCTTGTGTCTTGCAACTACGCAATGCGTAGTTCAGTGTGGGAAGAGGCTTGGGAGAGACATTGCACAGTCTCTGTGGCCAAGGATGGCAAGATGGCTCCTGGACCTATGCATTGCACAATTCCAGAGGCCAAGCTTGTGGCTTGAGCCTTACGATTTCACAGTGCCAGTTGGGCAAAGTGAAAACCGACAAAGGGGAATGCAGATCTGCCCAAGGGAAGTGTGGAAAATGAGTAGATCTGAGAGATAGTGTGAAGCTGAGTGCAGATATGACTAAGTGAAAGTAAATGCATGTGAATCAAGTGCAACAATTAATCAAATGAAAGGAAAATGAAGTATGTGAGGAGAGTCGCCGCAACAACGACCATTAGTAATGCGACACTTGGGAAAGAAAATCTAAAACTTAGAACAACAATTATACAAGTTAAAACAAGTTAAAACACCAACAACCATGAAGAGAAACAAGTGAAACAACACTCACACAAGCCAAACGAGAAGAAGCAACAGTAAAAGTGGCAAAAGATGACAAAATCAAAACTCACCTGGAAAAGCGACGACGATCGCACCGAAGGTTCCTTGATCTCCTTGGGAATGCTATAGCTCCAAGATCAAATGTAAAAATGAGATCTATAAGCATCGATTAAATATATTTGGCAAATTATGGTTTATGACATGCATGCCTAAAATCAAGGAAAAAGCAACACTTGGTAGAAGTTTATAAAAATAGCGCAAGTGCCTCCTTTGGGATACTAAGGTTAGATCCTTATTTTTAGGGATGTTTTTTTCTTTTTTTGGGGGAACTTTCCATGCCCACTGCCAGGAAAGAGTGCGCAATTTTGGGGAATTGGGCAACTTTTTGGCTGAGTGCACTACACAATTTTTGAGCTTAGTGAGGGTTGCATAATTTCTGGGCTCAATGTTGGTCTACCTTCCATGGTTGTGTAGTTTCTGAGCTGAAGTATGACTATCAGTCAGGATTGCATATTTCCTATTATCAAGGTTTCTTTCCCTCCACGTGTTACAGGGAAAAGTGTCTACACAGAACTGCTTATCCCACTAAGGTGCGATAGCTATCTTAGAAACAAACAAAGTAAAACTACTTTCATTTTTCCTTTATGAAATAATAACAGATGAGAGAAGAACAAAGAAGACCAACCTCTGTCTTGCGCTAATCTCCTAGTTCGATTCCTCTCTCTCTTGATAGTCTTTCGCTACTTGTTCCCTTGCACGCCCAGCTTCACAAAGTACCTGTAAGATCACAGTAGCATAGCACTATACAAGCACATGGATCTATAATCATAAACAATCTAGGATCAGATGTAAATTGACCATACAAATGCAGCAAACATGAATGACACAAGAGTATGGAGGAAAAATTGAATAGATTTTATTGATAAACAAGAAAGAGCCAAGGGGAGTTACAACCAGCTGTTCTGACCCAACATCATCCTCTCAGCAAGGAAGCCCCTCTTCACCTATACAAAGCTTAGATCACCCAACAATTTGATGTTGTCTCAAGAAGCCAACAACAATTCCTTACAATATGCAAAATTCCAGCCCCTGGATCTCTGGGATGAGAGATCCATATATAGATATTTGTAAGGGAGATGAGTCAGCTTGTGATTTGATTAGTGTCTTCCCTCTGATAGTTCTTGCTTCCACTTGGAGATTGATGATCTCTTACTCATCCTTGGTCGAATTCAGAGAGGCAAGTGTCACAAGAGAAGTTTCTGGAAGTTTCCATGCCTATCCACCTTGCGGAATGACACTGCCATTTGTCACTTCTCACCCATCGCACCCCATAGAAGGGATTTTTGAAATGCAACGCACCCACACAGTGTGTTTAGGTGAGATGCAATGCACTTTGCCTTTGGGGCAGCTGAAATGATCCTGTTTTGACCAGTTCTGAGCAGTTTTTCATGGAGAACTTCTGGGAGAAGTTGTAATCAGTTGACCTTGTTCCTTTAGGGGTTAGAACAATACTTTTAGGGACTTAGGAGCCCTTGGTTTCTGGACATTTCATGCCTGGGGTTGTAATGCCCAAAAATGTCTATAACAGTTGCCCCCTAAACCATGAGGTCGTTAATCTTTTGATGTCAGGTGAAATGCTTTATTATGAGGATCCGAAGTTCTTTCAAGCTGGGAGAAGACCTGTAATAAGATACAATACAATACATTATCTTCATAATATTTTTCATCATTTAGCTGAGGCGGGCATTCCCATGCTCAGCTTTATAAATTCATTTTCATGTACATAGGATAGACAATCGTCTCAGTGTAGACTGATGATTCTGGTAGAGCCATCATCCCTTTGATTGGATGATTATCTGTGCAGCAATGATGTAAATTTGATGTCTTTATTTCCCTGAATATATATCATAGCCCGGATGGATGAAACTAGATCCGGGGTCTTCAATCTCGTTCGATCTTCACTCGAAGTACAAGTCGATCCATGTGAGAGATGTTCTGGAGTCGAACATGGAAAGACATTTCCTGATTACCATCCAATGATGTAAGCTGTTAACAGGCGCGAGAGAAATCACCGATAATGATAATGACCTCAAGGTACTGCAATACAATTCACATGGTGTGAATAAAGGACTTAGCGTCGAACACCACGCAAAATCTTTCGGTCGAAGGCCATTGATGTAAACCTGTCGCTGGAAGTGAGAAACTTGCCATTGAGGTATGCAAGCTTCAAAGTACTGAATGGGGTGTTCCTAGATCGAATTCTTGGATAATGAGCTGATGTCGACAAGAAGCGATCCGTCATAGGAGGGCCTTAATGAATCCCACATCAATGACATAGAACAGAGCAAATGATTTTAATGTAGGTGAAAACGATCTGATGACATACGGTTCAGGGTGGCGGTCATGAAAGAATGGAGTATGAATGTATTGTAGCGGGTGAGACACGGGTGAATTCTCTGAATGACTTCTCTTGAACATATCGGCGACACTGACATGATGGATTGGTAGCATTACCCCAAATGTGGATGGTGTGATGGGACCATGGTGATGTGACCGGTGAATGAAACAACCCAACCCGACTTGGATGCGGAGTGGAAGTGTCATGTTCAAGAGCGACTTGCTACCAAAAAATTTTCTTCAAGTTTTCTTCCCAATTTTCCCCAGTCATTGCTGACTAGTACCTCTTTATTTTTGTCAAGCTTGAGGAGGATATCATATGCTTGTTCTATAATTTTCCCTTCGGGCAAACCCATTGCTATGTTTTAACGAGCCTAGCGATAGTGAAACTCGTTCTTGTCTGCTATGGACAAGTTTGTCGCTATTAAGTTTTAATGAGTTTAACGACAAAGATAACTCGGTCCTTTCAATTTTAGAGAGTCTGAAAAGGAACGTAAAGGAAACTCCAAAATTCCTTTTTCATCATCTAATCCCTTAAGTCCGAAAAAGTATAAAACAATACAAAAGGGATGAATTTTCGATACTTGTAACGAGCCGAACAAAACGAGCGCTCGATCTTTTTGTGTAATAATCCCTCAGGTTCAAAAAGATTAAAATCTAAAGGAGGGATGGCACTTCTGGTCCCTTTAACGAGCTGGAGAGGCCAATGGCTCGGCAATCTTTTCATATTTTATGAGTCAGTTGAAAAGAGCTTAAAGGAGACTCGTCTTTTGAGGAACGAGTGATAAAATTGGGTAGCAGCTGATTCCAGGTAAGGTTTGGAATGTTCCAATCACGGCAGTGTTACAAGGATGGCTAGTGAGATCACTCTTCGCAGCTGTTCCTCAAAAGGGGTAAACAATCAAATGGAGGTGAACGATCGGCCAATACAGAGTGGAGGTGATGATGAGAACACGACCAAGGCTTTTAAAGGCTCAAGTACTTCATTCACGATGGTTATTTACTGGGAAATAGTTCATTTTTTAGTGAGCTTAAATGCGGGGGGAAACATTTGCTCATGGCTTATGTTTATTTTTTAACGAGCTTGAACTATGCGCTAAAACTGCTCGATTAATCCAGTCGTATAATAAGAATGTCCCATTTAAAAACGAAAATTTTTAGAGTTTTTCCCCACATCCTTTCTTTATGCAAGTTAGGAAACGACCAATCCTATGAGTTTAAAGGGTTAGAGGACCTACAAATTTAAAAAATAAATAGTCGCTCTTCGCTTGCATGCCAAAAGGTTTGCATGCCCCCAGGTATAAAATAAAGTTTCAAGGCCACCTTTTGTTCAAACCAACAAATATTTTTTTTATCAGGAAAGGTATATCTCTTTCAGGTTACCCAAAGATTGTTCTATTCACAACGCAAACAAAACACTTCTTCGGCGATGTCTACCGAAATAGACAAAGGTGAGTGGAGGAGGCTACTCCACTCATGTAACTTTGACAAGAGAATCTTGTTCTAGAATAACTCCCTCTTCCAATCACGGACGGGAGTATAGACCAGTCATATATCTCTCGCGGAAACCTACCCTATACCCGAAGTTTTCCTGCCGAAGTAGACCAGGGTGCATGCCCCTTGGGTTTCAGTCATGTCCCCCCAATCACTCGCGCTCATCGGGTGGGCGGACTGGGGATTGATGAGACATTCCTTGTGTGAAAAGACCATTTAGGGATGGTATATGACTATTTGCTATGCGTGATCCGAGAAATGAAAGCTGGTCCACAAGCTTGACCACTCTTCCTTCGTGCGGAAAACACATTACTCTAAAGAGTGAGGAGACAATGGCTCCCATGCAATAAATATAGTCTCGTCCAAGGAGTAGATTATAATCCAGGGGTCCTTGAACTACCACTACGTTCATGTGAACGATTTTTCTTCTCAATGTTATGGGCACATTGGGAAGGATCCCTAACGGTCGACTAGTTCCTTTGTCAAAGCCTGTTAGATTTCTCATTTCAGGCAAAAGTGATGGAGAACCAAGCGATTTCCAAGTAGTCGAGGAAAGGATACTCACAGAAGCCCCTTCATCTATGATGGTACCAACCATAACCATTCTATATACTTGAGCAATAATTCGGAATGGTACACTAGCCGGCAAACAGGGTTTGCCTAGTTGATTCCAGTCGAAGGAAACAACTAGGTTGCTTGGAGGTGGGACCGAATAGACAGCTGGGTATGACTCTGATGAACTTCCTTATTGCGGTAAAGGAACAGGTAAATTTCCCCCATGTTCATCGGAGTTTGTGCTTACAAAAAGAATTTAAACGGTGTCATCCTTATTCTCTTCTGTGACTGTATCATCTGAAGATGGAACCTCTGAAGGCAAGACCGGGTCAACTGCCGCCTCGACCTTTTGAGTTTCGTCTGGTATGTGTTCAGATGGTTTGTCTTCAATGATAGATGCTTCGGCCGACCACCTGGGCGGGTCAACCAGCTTTTCAACTAGTGACGGACTGGGCAAGAGTTTTTTATATCCAGGAGGAAGTTGTAACGGTGAAACCAGACGATCGTCCAAAACTCTTTTAGCCTCTTATAAGAAGGGACAACGGTGGACGACATGGTCGCCTTCGCATAGTTTACAAGGAAATCTATATTTTCCTTTTTGTCCTAGGGCTTCACTTTCACTAGTCGACGGTGTGTTTTCAACATGATCATTAGAGGTTGACGACACCAGGTTGTGCAAATGAGGAGACCAGTCCCTTAAGATCTGAGGGATGCATGGAAAATCTCTATGATAGTGGTCTCCTTTGCAAATGACACATGGCGATTTAGGCCTGGTCGGTGCAGTGTGTGGATTTTCGCTAGACGATGCTTGGTTGCCCCCTTTCGCTTTGGGCTCCTTCTTCTTCTTCTCTTTCTTCTTCTTTTCCTTCTTCTTCTTAGGTACTTGATTTTTGGCTTTACCAACCCCATCAAGCGAAGAAGAAGGAGGAGAGGAAGAATTGGAGGAAGTAGAAGGTTGGTGGGTAACTTTGGATTCGTCTAGTTGCTGACTCAACTGTTCAGGAATTGCGGTGTTCTGAACGACAGAGGTTGAGAAGAGCCATACAGGCAGGCCGATTGTCAATCCTGGAAGTGACAATGTGGCCATATGGGGTGCACCAACATCTCCCCAAGAGGAGAAGGGACTAGGATTTCCTCCAAGGGGAATTCCTTGGTTGGTGGGTTCCATTTTCTCAACCTAAGATCAACGTAGGAAAGGGTGATGATTATTCTATTTAAAATAAATTTTAGACGCTTTGACACAACTTGTTTTTTCAATTTTTAAGAGTCGAGAAAAAGCAAAAAATGACTCTAGTCGCCTTCGATTTTTAATGAGCCGAAGTGACAAGTGCTCAGATGGACCTTTTCCATTAAGGAGTTTGAAAAGGAATGAAAGGGACTGCTTTGGAAGTCTAGGTAGAGGGATTACCAAATCAATCGCAAAACTGTAGAATACTTTTTACGGTACGACAGTCAATCTTCCCGAATGCTGTGTTTAGTGCATTGCGATCGATAGGGCGGCATACTGGCACTTATCGTGGGAGCACAAGTCCGTACTGGTACTTATCGTCTCAAAGTGGAGGAATCACCCAACCATCAGTGAGAATAACAGTTACCAGGTTTTACGACGTCGGAATACGTCTCTAGCCTAGACTTCTAAATGTTGTGCATTAGGTTCCAAAGCATTGTTAGATTCATTGAATTTATTTTATAGTTGATCTTGTTTATGAAGTTTGCCTTTCAGGTTCACCGCGAGATGTAGATGTGTAATTCCTAAAATGCAATCTAAGATGATAAACAATCTTTTATCTTCTTTGTGCAATGAAAATCCTAGCTACTAAGGAAAGAGAGACAATATTCTTTCACAAAGAGCAAAGAGCACACTCTACATGCGCTTTCCTAAATAAAACCAATCAAACAGTCTAAATACAAATGGACATGCATGTATTTGTTTTCGACTTTCTTAGTATGTGAATGGAGAAAAGAAAGCTAATGCACAAATCTGAATTACTTTTCAAGTGACAGTTATCAACAAGTTTCTTTTCGAAATAAAAAATGGAGGCAATCACAACATTTTACGATTTAGGAATGAATACTTGCTTTCGACACTAGAAAAATTACAAATTCAGACCAAATACAATAGTAACAAGATAATCGACTATCTACAGCAAGAAAACTCTTCCCTATGACTGAAAACGACACTTGTGACGCTTTCAAATCAAAGGATGACAGTACGATTACGTTACTTTTGCAAAGGAGAACTGAAAATGACTCAACAAATACACAAAAACATTTACAGTTCTTTCGTACAAAGGAGGCGGAATAACAGTAAGGAAAAGGGGTTTCAAACAGAGATATACTGATCACAGGCAGCAAAATTCATGAATAGAACTGGAAATAATGAATCACAGGAACCAAAATTGGACAATGCCTAGTTTGATCAGCGATCCTGTAACACAGGGAATTTGAAATGTAGCGTACCTACTACACTCGAGAAGTGCGATGAATTTCAGATTCACAGAACAGTGCCTGCGCTGGGCATGAGACGAGACTTGGCTTGGGTTCCGGGTCACAGTTTGCAGTTCAGTTCATGGGTTTTGGCCGAGCAAACGGTAATCAATAATGCAACAATCAGGGGTAGATCTAAAGAGAATCTAAGAGCTATCACAAGGGCAATAAGAGAGTTTGTAAATCAGTTGTTTAATTTATAAACAAATCCCAGAGATTGACTGAAGCGGCATTTATGCAAATGCAGTTTGAAAGCTACTTGGCTCGACTTCAGGCTCTGTCTGTAAGTTTATAAAATAGACAACAAGGAAGATAAACAAACAAACTAATTCGTCCCCAGCGGAGTCGCCATTTTGTTACAGGGAAAAGTGTCTACACAGAACTGCTTATCCCACTAAGGTGTGATAGCTACCTTAGAAACAAACAAAGTAAAACTACTTTCATTTTTCCTTTATGAAATATAGATGAGAGAAGAACAAAGAAGACCAACCTCTGTCTTGCGCTAATCTCCTAGTTCGATTCCTCTCTCTTGATAGTCTTTCGCTACTTGTTCCCTTGCACGCCCAACTTCACAAAGTACCTGTAAGATCACAATAGAATAGCACTATACAAGCACATGGATCTATAATCATAAACAATATAGGATCAGATGTAAATTGACCATACAAATGCAGCAAACATGAATGACACAAGAGTATGGAGGAAAACTTGAATAGCTTTTATTGATAAACAAGAAAGAGCGAAGGGGAGTTACAACCAGTTTTTCTAACCCAAAATCATCCTCTCAGCAAGGAAGCCCCTATTCACCTCATACAAAGCTTAGATCACCCAACAATTTGATGTTGTCTCAAGAAACCAACAATAATTCCTTAAAATATGCAAAATTCCAGCCCCTGGATCTCTGGGATGAGGGATCCATATATAGATATCTGTAAGGGAGATGAGTCAGCTTGTGATTTGATTAGTGTCTTCCCTCTGATAGTTCTTTCTTCCACTTGGAGATTGATGATCTCTTTCTCATCCTTGGTCGAATTCAGAGAGGCAAGTGTCACAGGAGAAGTTTCTGGAAGTTTCCATGCTTCTCCACCTTGCGGAATGACACTGCCATTTGTCACTTCTCGCCCATCGCACCCCATAGAAGGGCTTTTTGAAATTCAACACACCCACACAATGTGTTTAGGTGAGATGCAACGCACTTTGCCTATGGAGCAGCAGAAATGATCCTGTTTTGACCAGTTCTGAGCAGTTTTTCATATAGAACTTCTGGGAGAAGCTGTAATCAGTTGACCTTATTCCTTTAGGTGTTAGAACAAAACTTTTAGGGACTTAGGAGCCCTTGGTTTATGGACATTTCATACCTGGGGTTGTAGTGCCCAAAAATGTCTATAACACCAGGATTGCACAGTTTCTGGAGGCAAGCCAAGAACTGCTGTGAGACCAAGTTGGGAGATCAACTTGTGACTTAGAAGAATCAACTAAGTGAGAAAACACAAGAAAAAATGAAAAGATAAGTCTGAGTCAAAGAATGAATACCTATATCAGTGTAAGATGAGCTCTTGTGTATAAGAAGGGAGGCTAAAAAATCGAAGCATGTGCAAAATTTTGGAGGGTGGTTGTAGCCGCTACAACATGTAGCTACTGAAACAAGATTCTGCATTAGTCTTGGAACATAGAGGACATCTGCAAGATGGATAGGATTACCTGACTCCCTGTGGAAACCGACAGTGCCAAATCCTCTATTCACATACATGCCATCATCTCCTTGCTCAATCTGAAACTACATGTCCTTCTCCTTCAGGTGGCTACAATTATTCTTGTTCCCGATCATGTCGAAGGATGATCCTGAATCAATATAGCATAAGCTTTTTTTTGCTGAGATTTTCATGCAAGCTATCAATGAGAAATATTTCTTGAACTAGGTAGAAAACACATCTACCTTTGCTGATACAACTACATGATCCTTACTGAACTCCTTCCTATTAGGACACTTAGTGGCAATGTCCAAACTCATGGCAATGGAATCACATGATCTTACTTAGATCCTTCTTCTTCTTCTTGCCCTTTTGACTGGAATCTGCCTCTCCTTGGCCCTTCATGCTATTGGATCTACCACCTTTGCCTGCCAAGGAAAAGTTCTCCTTGTTCTTTGTCTTCAATGATCTACCATCTCTCTTCCCTCTCTGGATTTCTTCTTGAATGAAATCACTCCATAACCTTTCCCAACTGGGAAAATTTTCTATGCCACTAACTGCATCCTGGAAATTATACCAAGACTTATGGAGTCCTAGAAGTGGAAGACTCACAAGGTCATTGTCTGCTATATTCATGCCCACCCCACCTAGCTCATCCCAAACCTGAGTGAACTTAGAAATATATGCGATGATGGGTTCTCCTTTGCTCATCTAGATATTTAACTTCTCCTTGAGAGAAAGCTTCCAGACATCACTGGAGCCCTAATACAGTTCTAAGATGGATTCAAAAATCTCATATGATGTATTATTCTCATGCATATGAGGGATAATATGGTCTCTGATCCCCTCAAGAATGATCCTCCTTGCCTTGGTGTCATTGTTGTTATGTTGGATCAATTGTTGGGCATATTTAGGTGGAGTTGTTTCCTGCTTACCTACTCAAGCACTCCATTATCTTCCAACACTATAGAGATCCACTCCTTCCATGAGCAGAAGTTAGAGGCTCCCTCTAAACAATGATATTCTCTTAGTCCTTGTAACACCATCGTGATATCCAAAGAACTTCTTTTCTCTTCAAACTCTAGTGCAAGCTTTCTGTTTGATTTGCGCTGTCCACTAGCTGGTCAATCTGGTGTTGGTCTTTATACTGATCTTTGCTTTGATACCATGTAGAAATTATTTGAAATTATGCAATTGTTCTAGTGAACAAATCTGAAACTAATCGTTGCACCGAAACACAAAATTTATATACTAATTTGTAGCGGAGGAAAAACAAAGATAAAAACACAGTCACACAATAAGACACAATTTTTCTTGTGAAACCCAACTAGAAAAACCCTCTCCTTGATGTGGTATTTATTGATAGAGAAAATGTATCAAGTACTAAGCAATATGTCCCTTGAGAACAAAGTTGTTATCCTGCTAATCTAGCCTAGACTTGCCCTGCTAACCCTTGATCCCAGCTTCTAAATCCTAGCGCACTTGTGATCTGTTAGGTCCCTATAATACTAGTGATTCCCCCATTACTATTGTCATTGTAGCCCTTATTGTTATTGTTGTGCCCCTATTGTCCCCATATATTTATTATTTTGCCCCATAGAAGCCCACTATTGTTATTTTTGTGCCCTTATATTATTATTGTTATGTTGGCTTTGATCATATTGTGATCCCTTAGACTCCTATATATAGAAAGGAGGTTTTTTCATTTGTATCATCCAATAATTCTTCATTTGTGTAATGCAAAGGATGTTTCCCCCTCGAAGAGACTGATTTCTAAGTCGTTGATCTATATTTTCTATCTTTTTGTGAGGTGGTTTCATAACATTTGGCATCAGAGCTTTGGATTCTAGAGTTTCACTGCTCCAAAACAGGTCATCATGACATTTTCACAATATATATATATATATATATATATATATATATATATATATATATATATATATATTTTGCGATGTTTTAGAAGCTAAAACAAAAACTATTTGAGCCTAAATCTTGACGATCCTCAGGTTTGAATTTCAGATCTTTTATCGCTATATTTTCGGAGATATGATCAAAGGAAGTTAGGGTTTTTGCAGGATCCCGAATTACATCCCAAACATGTGACCTTGGGAAAATCATCATAAATTTCGCTTTGAGTATCAGATTGAAATTTCGTAAGAAGTTACAGAAATAGGACGGACTGTAGTTTTCTGTGCATCATTTTCAGGTTCGAAGGTTGAAACAGTGACACGTGGCACTTAGTAAAAACTCGCTCTACTGAAAAAGTGTATAATTATGTCATCTTGGGAGATTGGGCATAACACTTTAGTGGAGAATCCAATTTTGATCATACTGGTGGCATTGGAAAGAGAACTCAGAGGGCTACCATAGTTCGCAATTTCAGACCTTGGAGATCAAAAATTTCAGAGATACATCAGATATAATATTGAGCTCCTACAAAGTGAAAAAAAGTGTGTATTTTTTTTTAATTTTTTGCATAAGTTTGGTTTGAAAAATTAGTTTGAAGAAATTCAAAAGGCATAGTGAAGCATAATTATCATTAATTGATGCCCCGAAGAAAGAAAATGGAAACACCTAGTAAGCAACCTAAAATCTCTAGCATGACTCATGAAGAAGAGGAAGAAATGCAACATCATATATCAAAATTACGAGACTAAGTGAAAAAAAATTCACTCTCATAAAAGGTAACATAAGTTAAGATGGATGGTTTAAAGAAAGACGTGGAAGCTAAGATGGATGGTTTAAAAAAAGGTGTGGAAGCTATAAGATGGATGGTTTAAAGAAAGACGTAGAAGCTAATATGGAATGTGGAATCTAAGATGGATGGTTTAGAAGAAAAACTTAAAGGCAACATGGAAGATTTGAAGACCGATTTGATAAAGTTTCTACAAGAAATTCTTACTAATGGCAAAAGGGTAGTAAAGGAAATTCATGATGAGAAAAAAATAAATGATAATCATGATTTCATAGACTTTAACGTTGGATTGAAGACCCACCATGTTCCAAATATCGATATGAGGAAGTTTGATGGCAAGGATCCTATAACATGGATACTACAGCTGGAGCAATATTTCAATCTCCATAATGTGAAAAACACACAAAAGGTACGCATCGAAACTTTATATTTGGAACCAAATAAGTTTGTATGGTATCGATGGATTTTCTCTCGTAAACAAATTGTTACTTGGACAATTTTTACGGATGAAATGATAACACATTATGAGGATACAAAAAACAACACTTTTTTTAGGCAATTGATAAATTCAAACAAAAGGGTTCAATGATGGAGCACATTGAGGATTTCCAAAAATTGAATACAAGGGTAAAAGATATTCCAGAGGAGCATAGAATTGATGTGTTCATAGGAACTTTAAAGGATAATATCCAACATGAGGTTCGCCTTTGGGAACCTGATTCATTGGAGAATGCATTCAGGTTGACAATAAAAATGGAAAGAAAAATTATGGCAACAAGGAAACCTACCACTCACTATTATAAATATGGAAGTGTTGCTGCCCCTAGCCTTCCACAACCTACAAGGTTGACACCACAACAATTGGAAGAAAAAAGAGCAAAAGGGCTTTGTTATAGTTGTGATAGCAAATACACTAAAGGTCATAAGTGTGTTGAGAAGAAATTATTTTACATAGATTGTGAATAGGAGGAATAAAATGAACAAGAAACGTCAAAAAAGAGGATATACACCAGGAATAAACCCTAGACAAAGAATAAATGAATCTTACCATATCTTGTAATGCATTGGCTGAAATTACCATTCCTTAAACTATCAAGATAGAAGGACATATAAAGAAAAAAAGGTATTAGTGTTGATTGATTCGGGCAATACCCATAATTTTATTCATTCTAGGATAGCTAAGGAATTGAATTGTTTCCTATATCCAGCACCAGAGTGTCAAGTGATGGTTGCAAGTGGAGGAACCATTATTTTCTTTGGAAAGTTCCATAATATCAACCTATCCATGGGAAAATATGTATTGAATAGCCCAACGCTTTCCATTCTAATGTGTGGTGCTAATGTTGTACTAGGAGTCCAATGGCTACAATCCTTGGGTGCAATAGCTTTTAATTTTCAAGAAATTTTCATGAAATTTTCTTCAGAAGGAAAGGAAGTCAAATTAAGGGGTATTGTAGGGAAACCGAGAAAGATAATCTGCTCTAACGGAATGAAAAAGCTTCTAAAGAAAGAACAACAGGGTGTAATTGCACAATTATGTTCGCTAGAGGTTCCCACATCAAAATCATCTATTTCTCAAGATCTCCAAAAAGTCTTGGACAATCATTCCAAGGTATTTGAGACTCCCAAAGGCCTCCCACCTATTCGTGATCATGATCATGCTATTCATTTGATTCTAGGAAGTGTTCCTCCAAACATTAGGCCTTACAGATATCCCTATGCTCAAAAGAGTGAAATTGAACGTATGGCTACAGAAATGCTAGAGGTTGGTATAATTCAACCTATTCAAAGTTCTTTCTCTACTCCAGTTGTATTGGTTCACAAGAAGGATGGATCATGGCGCATGTGTCCCAATATAGGGAGCTCAAGAAACTCACTATTAAAGATAATTTCCCATTCCTGTCATTGATGAATTATTGGATGAATTGCATAGATCAATTTACTTCACCAAGTTGGATCTTCGTTCAGGATATCATCAAATCAGAATGAAGAGTAAAGACATTCTGAAAACAACATTTAGAACTCATGAGGGTCATTATGAATTTTTGGTCATGCCTTTTGGCCTTACAAATGCACCTTCTACATTTGAAGGTTTGATGAATTCCATTTTCAAACCCTTCCTTAGAAAATTTGTGTTAGTATTTTTTTATGGTATACTAATCTACAACAAGTATTGGAAGGATCATGTTCAACATGTTGACAGGGTGCTCAAACTATTGGAGGAGAAACAATTATATGAAAAAAGCTCCAAATGTTTCTTTGGAGTACAAGAGGTGGAATATCTTGGTCATATTGTATCTCATGAAGGTGTTAAGGTAGACCCTAGAAAAATTAAAACCATTAAGGAATGGAAAATCCCCACATCCGTAAAGCATCTGCGATGATTTCTTGGGTTGACAGGGTATTATCACAAGTTTGTTAAGAATTATGGGAGAATAGCATCACATCTAACAACATTATTGAAGAAAGATGCATTTTCATGAACTCCAGAAGAAACGAAGGCCTTTGAACATCTTAAAGAGGCAATGTGCTAAGCACTAGTCTTAGCTATGCCGTACTTCACAAAAACCCTTATTGTGGAATGTGATGCCTCAAGAAATGGAATTGGTGCTATTTTAATGCAAGAAGAAAGACCCATTGCTTTCAAAAGTCGTCTAATCAAAGTTACAAAAAGCTATTTATGAGAAGGAAATGTTGGCAATACTACACACACTTAAGAAATGTCGACCCTGCCTAATGGGAATACACTTTAAGGTAAAAACGGAACATGATAGTCTTAAATAATTTTTAGAACAAATATTATGTTAAGAAGAACAACAAAAATGGGTCACAAAGATGTTAGGTTATGCCTTTGAGATCATATACAAAAAAGGGAAGAAAAATGTTGTGGCAGATGCACTCTCAAGAAAGGATGATGATGTGGAAGCATTTCTTTGCGCCATTTCTATTATCCAACCAGATTGGATAAACGAAGAAAGGGATGAATGGAAGAATGAAAAAGACGTGTGGGAAATCATTCAAAAGATACAACAAGATCCCAGTACATTTGATACATTTAGCTGGAAAAATGATTCATTATGGTACAAAGATAGCTTATACCTATGTAAGAATTCCCAACTCAAACAAAATATTCTTATGGAATTGCACACTTATCCCTTAGGAGGGCACTTAGGATTTCTAAAACCTTACCATAGGGTTAAGAAGGATTTTTTTTGGGATGGCGTTAAATCGGATATTCAAAAGTTTATGGTGGAATGTTTGGTTTGCCAACAAAATAAAGTTGAAACAATTAAGACCCTAGATTCATTACAACCTTTATCCATTCCAAGCCAATGTTGGGGGGAGGTTTCAATGGATTTTATCACAGGTTTACCCAATTTCAAAGGAAAGAGTGTTATCATGGTGGTAGTTGACAAACTTACCAAGTATGCACACTTTTGTGCATTATCTCATGCATTTAAAGCGAGTACAATTTCTACTACATTTATGGAAACAATTCAAAAGGTACATGGAAACCCAAAGATTATTGTAAGTGAAGGAGATCCAATTTTCACTAGAAATTTTCGGACAGAGTTATTTTCTTGTCTTGGTACTTAGTTAGCCCATAGCTCATCTTATCATCCTCAATCTAATGGGAAAACTGAGATATCAAAAAAATGTTTGGAAGGATATCTTTGTTGCTTTGTATATGATAAACATACACAATGGGTCAAATGGTTGCCTCTTACTAAATGGTGGTATAACACTTCCTTCCATACTGCAACAAAAATGATCCCATTTATGGCACTTTATGTATATCATCCACCGTCCATCACATAATATTTAAGATAAAATTCTAAGGTTCAAGCAGTGGAAGATCACATCGAGCATCAACAACAAGTTCTCCAACTCTTAAAGGATAACCTCACTTTGGTGCATAATAGAATGAAACAATAGGCATATCAACATATCAACGAAAGAAGTTTTGATGTAGGAGATTGGGCATTCCTATGACTACAACCATATAAACAAATATACCTCAAGCAAGATAAGAAGGATAATAAATTAACACAAAAGTATTGTGGTCCATACAAGGTGTTTCAAAAGATAGGTACTATGGCATACAAATTGGAGCTTCCTACAGCTTCCCGAGTGCACCTACTTATCCATGTTTCATGACTAAAGAAGGTTATAGGTGACAAGCTCCCAATTTAAACAATATTGCCAGAACTTGATAAGGAAGGAAAAATCATATTGGAACCTGAAGCAGTCACAAAAACAAGAACTCGACAACTATGAAATCGATCAATTTTAGAGTATCCCATCAAGTGGAAGAACTTACTCGCTGAAGATTCCACATGGGAGGATGAAAATTTTATATAGAAGCATCCAAAACTACTCAAGCGTTGAGGACAACAATGTTTTGAAGGAGAGGGGCATGTTAGGTCCCTATAATACTAGTGATTCCCCAATTACTATTGTCATTGTAGCCCTTATTATTTTTGTTGTGCCCCTATTGTCTTGATATTGTTATTGTTGTGCCCCATAGAAGCCCACTATTGCCACTATTGTTATTTTTGTACCCTTATATTATTATTGTTATGTCGGCTTTGATTATATTGTGACCCCTTAGACTCCTAGATGTATAAAGGAGGTTTTGTCATTTGTATTATCCAAGAATTGTTCATTTGTGTAATGTAAAGGAGGTTGCCCCCTCGAAGAGGCTTATTTCTAAGTCATTGATCTATATTTTCTATTTTTTTGTGAGCTAGTTTCATAACATGATCTCCTATTACTTAGGACACAAGCTCTATGCACTCTCCAAAAACAAGGTTCTCTCATAATCTCGTGAGATCTATCTTTTCACACAAACGTTTGTGCAAAAAAATTGTCCTTTACTTGTGCCTTCGTCCTCTCTTTATATATTCGATCCATGCTAAATTAGGATCGTTCAGTTTTAGAACTTGAGTTTTTGATTGACAAGTTAACTGAGAGTTAAATATTTCTTTATCCAATCAACATTGGAGTAAAAAATAGTCCTTCCTTCAATCAACGACTAAATTCCCAACTCATTCTAACTTGAACTTGAATTGCCACCCACTTCTGTAGTTAAACGGAAGAAGGCTCCGAAAACTGCTTCCTTCCTTTTCCTTGATTCTTCCTAATTTTGTCTCTCTTTCTCTTCCGTCTTCATTTCTTCCTCTTGTTGCCTCTTTTGAGCCTATTATTCTTCTCTCTTTTTATTCTCTTCTTTTTCTTGCTTCTTTTCCTCTTTATCCACTAGGAGTTTCTTTATTATTTCTCTTTTGGCCTCTTGTTCTTGTTTCTTTTTAAGCTGAACCCTTTCTTTTGTATCCATGCTTTCTTGGGAGTCTTTTCTGAATCTTCTGGGTTATTCGTAGCCTTGGAAGGGCCTATCCATTTAGAAACTTCAAGTGCTTTAGTAGTGTTAAATCAACTTATTTATATTTTCTTCCTTTTGCCCAAGCCACTGGAGCATACATCCAACTATATCTTATCCTTGCATAGTGCTGAGTGGAAACACTTATGGAATCATATATGTGATAACCCAACTCACAAAACTTGAGGCACTCTAACTCTAGTGTCTCAAATTCTACTTCCTTGAGATTCTTTATGCTATGTGCTCCTATGCATAATGGGAAAATTGGCCAAGGAGAGTTACTTTCCTTTTGTAATGAATTGGATAACCCTATAGAAATTTGGTATGCAACCTCTTCCATTACCACTTTATCAGTGACAAATAACAACAGATGGTGGGAACTTCTATATGCACTCAATACCCTTATGAATGTTCCATCAATAGGAGCAAAACCAATCAACAACTTTAGGCAATGATTCTCCTACCCTTTCGGACATGCAAGGTGGTTTACTCTCGGAAAACGTTTGTGATAGAAATGAGATGAATTGCTCTATAATTTTGGCATAAGTTCCTCTGTAACATGTTTCCCACAATAGTTTACAACAAATATGCACATGTGGTACATCATTCGAAAAATTCCATTTCCATCCTAACTCTAGAAACTCCATCTTGGCACAAAAAACATATATTAAGTAGGAGGCCTTGTAGAATTCAGGTTTCTATCCTTCTGTTGGAGTTTTGGCTCTCCTAACACAGGTTTTGAGTAAGGATTCTATGACATCTTCCCAATTGAATATGGTTCCTTTGGTAGCATGAATATGTATCATAGGGACCCACGTTTCTTCAAAGAACTTAGCATCTTCTCTTCCATAATTTATGTAACACATTTCCATCAAATATTGATATACTTTTCTAAGCATCTTGGTTTTGTATATTCAACTAGCCTTTGGTATAAACTTCTGGTTCTTGCCACCATGATTTAATATTTTCTTTAGAATAACTATTGAAGTCACAATACCACCTTAGGCTAAGATAACATTGAGGTGGAGGTAGTTTATAATACAAAACAATATCTCCTGGTTGATATGAGGCTAATGGTGCACCTTGATTACTTATGACTATCATATTCTTATGTCTGTAGTAAAATACATTCCATAGTTTCAACACAAGGGAAATCATGTGTGTGAGCAACCAACTTGTGGAATCAAGACCTTTTGATCTTAAAATATGCTTCCTAGTATTCTTCATATTTTGGAATATACTTTTGGGTGAATTCCCTGTATATCTCTAGCCATGATAGAGGTATTGATTTATCAAGGTAGCAGGTAGTGTCTTTGAGGATTGACACTCTGGATTTGGGACTGTCAACTACATCTTCATTGTTGCTTTCTGTTATTTCTCCCACATGCCCTTTCCTAATTGTTAGTGCCATACTTTCTATGGATGATGCTATACTAAGTCACGACATATAAACTATCCTTGAAACTTCAAAGTTATTCATTGCAATACAAAATGTCAATTAAAAAATATTATCCAACTCACTATTCGATTATGTGGTGCAATTTAGAAACACACAACGTGCTGGGCTTGGACATAGTTTACGATGGCAGAGTGCGACTGAGAAAAGAACGAGAAGGTATTTAGTCAGAATCATGATTCATAGGCCTAGGTTGAATGCTTTGATCGCAGTTGGGGATTATAAGAGAAAAATGCAGCGTGGAAGATTCAAAAGTTGAATTGCACTAGTGAAATAATAATACAAGTCATAATCGAGGATCTTAAAGATATTTCACGATGAAGAGGATCCATATACTAAAATGTATGGGTGTGATAATGAGGTAAATTACAATAAAAAACTATAAGGATGCCATTTGTAGCATCCATAGACTCCAAGTACACGATGCATCCATCAGTAGTGATATTTATTTCATCTGCTGCACCCATCCTTGCTTGATTCTTAATGCTCTAGTAAAGGGTCTTCTAGGCTTTAACTTTGGCTCCTCCTCTTCCTCTACATCAATCACTTGCTTTCCTTTATCCAACACAATGGGATTAAGAAGTGTCTTTGGTTCTTATTTTACCTTAGTTGAATGTGCATCAATATATCGAAACTCTTTATCTTTCTTCTTTAGAAAATCCATCTTTAGTTGTACTTTTGTGAGGGCATCCTTCAACCTGTCAACCTCATCATCTACTTCCTTCATTTGAAAATATATTCTTCCTTGACATTTTGTTCTTGTTTGTTTTCTAAGACATCATCAACTTCCACTATACCTTCCACTACTTTCCTAATACTTTGTTTGGCCTTTGACCTGGTTCTAGGTCTTGACACAAACTTAGTATCCTCCTTTTCTTGTTTATTTTCATCACTTGATTTCAGAAATGACTCCTTGACCACCTGTTTAACCTTAGCCTATAAAGTAGGTTTTGGGCTTTGCTGAGCTGCTTGTGTATCTGCCTCTCTGAGCTCTTGGTTTTGTCTTTTAAAAAATTCTATTTCCATTTGTGACTTAGCTGATTCATCTTTCATCTAAGTTATCTTTGGATCCTCTTCCTCTGCCTGGGCTGTTTCAGTTTCTTTCACAATTTCTTCTTGCTTGTTCTCTGGGGTAACATCAACTGTTTGAGGAATTGAATCCTCAACCATCTTCTTCACCTTCGACCTAGTTCTAGGCTTTAGCAAGAACTTTTCATCCTTCACTGTCTCCTTTGCTGT
Source organism: Pinus tabuliformis (assembly GCA_031772625.1). Lineage (NCBI taxonomy): Eukaryota > Viridiplantae > Streptophyta > Pinopsida > Pinales > Pinaceae > Pinus > Pinus tabuliformis. The sequence goes on along the minus strand of CM062813.1, from coordinate 1,144,377,012 downwards.
CAACTGAACCTTGGTTGCTTGGAGTTCTGCTTCATGGGCCTCTACTACATGAAAATCTGCTACATAAACCTCTGGAACCTGGTCCTTCTTCTTTCCTCTTGCACTTTGCTTCTTGCTTAACCTTTTGCTGGATTTCTTTCTTGGTTTCTTATTAAGCTGCTCATCTTCATTTATCTCTTCCACTATTTCTGTCATTGGTTCATCATGTTGCTCTTCTTTTTCCTCACACAATTCCATTGGTGAAGAATCCACTTGAGGCAATAAACTGAGATTTGTCAAAAAACTAGGCCAAGAAACATTTCTTTTCTCCAGTTCAAACATGACCAAAATTTTAATCAAAGAAAAATGAAACAAACTTGACATGTGGTTGTCTCTCTTGAGCTGGACCTTCTCATACATCCTTCCCAAACTCTTAAGCAGATAGTAAGGTAGGTTCATGGTTTTCTTGGATGTAAAATGAACCAAAAGTTTGAGGTGATACTGATAAACTCGACTGTATCTACCCTCACAAGTAAAGTACCTTTGTATGACCTTCAGGAGCTAGCTATAGTGATCTTGGAGGTATGTGTTTGGGAAGGTTGTGTCATATTGATTTCTAAACCGTGGTTTCACAAATTATCTGAAAAATGGTTTAAATGAGATTATCTAGATGCTTCATTTTTCAAGGAATTTGTGAAACCACGGTTTAGAAATCAATATGACACAACCTTCCCAAATACATACCTCCAAGATCACTATAGCCAGCTCCTAAAGGTCATACAATGGTACTTTACTTGTGAGGGTAGATACAGTCGAGTTTGTCAATATCACCTCAAACTTTTGGCTCATTTTACAAGCAATATGAATGGCACACACTTAAAAAAGAATAATGGTTTCACAAGTAAATGGTAATCAATAAAATGTTACATATCTCCATTCTCCAAAAGTATATTTTTAGCTAAATAGAATATTATGGAATTACGACAGGCAAACGAGGTATCAAAAATAAAATAGCCTTTATTATAAACATTTCTGATATCTCGTTTGCCTGTCGTAATTCCATAATATTCTATTTAGCTAAAAATATACTTTTGGAGAATGGAGATCTGTAACATTTTATTGATTACCATTTACTTGTGAAACCGTTCTTCGTTTTTAAGTGTATGCCATTCATATTGCATGTAAAATGAACCAAAAGTTTGAGGTGATATTGACAAACTTGACTGTATCTACCCTCACAAGTAAAGTACCTTTGTATGACCTTTAGGAGCTGGCTATAGTGATCTTGGAGGTATGTATTTGGGAAGGTTGTGTCAAATTGATTTCTAAACTGTGGTTTCACAAATTCCTTGAAAAATGAAGCATTTAGATCATCTCCTTTAAACCATTTTTCCCCATATGAAGGAATGCTTGTGGCATCAGAAATGAGTTCTTCTATGATGGCTATCTCCAAATTTCCCAATTTGACCTTTCCATCTTTAAAACTCAAGGCAAAAATACTAGCTAACTGAACATGATGACCTACTGATTGTATCTTTTCACAGAAGGGGATGCACCCAACATTTTCGAAAGCAACTCTAATTGTTGGACTAGAGTTTATGAGAGCCAAATTTTTGGGTTCTGTATGCACAATTTCCCCTCCTTTTCTATTTACATTAGGAGCCATTGGTCACTTTTATACACAGGGAAAACTTCTAGGTTTTTGGGAGACCATGTGGGCTCTTGTAACTGCAATAACAAGCGCTCTTTTTAACAGCAATAAATAGAGGTTTATAAGGCCAACACGCTGTGCAATGAAGACATGGTAAGTTGACAGCTTGAAAGATGAGTAATGAGTTTCAAGAATTTACAATTTTCAACCCTAGGCCAAGTCAGCGTTCAATATCAGCTGTTATTTACCTATTACCCTTACTCATATTTTTAAAAGGAAAATAGGGTCTGCGTGGCATAGAGTATGTGAAACAAGCTTAAATTAAAAGACAAACACAGTTCCACATTCGAGAAAGGAAATAAAAGGATTCTAAATGCTGAGTGGCATGACCCTAACTCTGGAAAACCAAGGACGAGTTATGACGATGTTGGATGGTGTTGGAAATAAGCTGCGCAACAGTTTGCATAACATCCTATGTGCAACAACCCAATGCACAATGCTCTGTGTATCAACCCACTCTAGCAAACAGAACCTCTGCATACTGCGTCCTTCAACTCCTGGCTCAAAAACTCTGCAATTGAAACTTCATTCAATCAACTACATTGATAATCAATATCGCAGGCAACTTGTGTGAAGAAAAATGGCGGTCTGTCCATTTCATTTCAAATTGTTACTATTTTTTCCTATTGTGTGATGTCATACAACACCTCCCTTTGCAAAACATGATAACTTGTGCTTTATAATCATTAGGAGATTTGATTTAGCATAGGATTTGGAGTGGTGGGAGGATTATATGGGTAATGCCATTTTTAATGCGCAATCATAGCTCTTGAAGGTGAAAATGAAAAAGGGAGTTGTGATAATTTCATGTTTAGGAGTGAAGAATGATTAGATGTATAGGGGAGTAGGGTAGGGGATTTAATACATGAATGATGGGAAATTGGAAAATATAGCATGTAAGTTATAGTGTTTTTGGGAAAGAATGAATAGACTAGAAGGGGAAAAGAAAGTTGATGTTTTCAACAACTATCTTGCTTTGAGCAGTGGTATTTTCAACTGTCTTTGACTCATGTAAATCTCATGACAGACCCACTATTTATGCTCATGACTCAATTATTCCAGACTTTGAAAATTTTCCCAATAACTCACAACAACTTCATGTTTTCGACTGGACCTCTTGATGACCACACCTATGGTGATGTTTTGGATAGTAGCATTCAAACTTAAAACAACGACAATGAAATTAAGTTCGATTTATTCAAACTAACCATTAAGTAATTTGTAGACATTTGACAAATACAAACCTACTGACCCTAACACCCACTACAAGGGTATATTTATACAAAAGTGTGGTGACCCTTCACCTTACCTCTTGACTCTTCAACTACCTTGGTGACCTTTCATCTTTCGTTTTACTTTTCATTTTCATTTTTCATATTTTTAATTCCAAAATATTTTATTTACAAAATTACAATTGAAATCAAGAAAATAAAGTGCATTCATTGTTGATATGCATGATAGGCATTTCTAGTACTTCAATGTGAAGTTCCCGAGTCACATATGTGTGCAACTCCTTGTATTCAAAAACCATCTCTCTCACTTTCCATGAAAATTCACGAACATATCTCGCTCTACATTCTAAGGCATCAGGAAGCATTGTCTTCGACTCTGTTTGGAACATACTAAAAAACATTGAAATTTTAGTATGTAGCTTCATAGGCTCCACAACATACTGCATGATAGCATCCTTTGTGACCTCTATATCATTCTGCATAGTATCTTGCTTCATGGGATCCAATGCTTCTCGAATCTCTCGGCTAATCTCTTCTCCTTGCCTCACTTCCCCTGGTGCACCACTAAAAGGTATTTTATGTACTTTGACTAGGGATTCAAATCCATTATGAAGTTTATGGTAAGCAGACATTGTCATAGCCATGCTTACTCAACCTCTCATGTGATTGCACAAACGTCCTTAACTTGACCCTATTTAATTCGACTTCCAATCTATTTTCTTGGGAAGTTCTGTTGGTGCATTAGGATATTTCATGCTCCACTCCTAAATGTAATCTATGACTGAGAGTGTTAATCTGATCAACTTTCCTCTTCCTTGTAATTCCCTTTGCATTTTGGTGCATTAGGATATTTCATGCTCCACTCCTGAATGTAATCTATGACTAAGAGTGTTAATATGATCAACTTTCCTCTTCCTTGCAATTCCCTTTGAATTTCTATTAGCAGAGCTACTACTTTATGCAAGATTATAGTTTCGTCAAATACTTTCTTTATGACCTCCTCCAACACTTTGACCTCCTCAAGAATTGCTGCTTGTAGATTTTCTCGGCTAAATTTTGCGGAGGACATATTTTGATTTTCCACATGAAGCTTCTATTTTTGCTACTGTGCAGTGGCTATTTATTTCTTTAATATTTCATACTAATTTAATAAATTCTCCACATTCTTTTTGGTTTTTTCCACAAATGCAGTGCCAGTGTCTACAAAAAGTTCCCTTTCTAGGGTGAGTGATATCGACTTCTCTAGTTCATCAGGAAAATACTTTCACCTTTCCTGACTAATCTTGAACTTGAACTGATCAAATTTAAAGTTTGAGATATCCAATATCTTGTTTGCTTCTTGAAATGTGATTCCCATTTCATTGGTTGTAGAGTGCCCTCTAGTAATTGGTGTGTGAGGCCGGATATTTAAGGTAGGAACTATTTTTTTAACAGTTGAATCATTTAACATGGCTTATTTTACTACTTTATTAACCAATTATTTAGAATTCAATTCCTCTTCTATTTGTTTGGCCAGTGCCTCTTCTTCTTTCTTATTTTTCAGCTTGTTTCTTTGTCATCTCCTATTTTTATTTCATTTTCTCCTCTTCTTTCCTTTTCTTTCTAGCTTCTTCTTCTTTCCCTTGCTTTGCTGCTTCCTTCCTTTTCCTTGATGCTTCCCACTTTTGTCTCTCTTGCTCTTCCTTCTTCATTTCTTCCTCTTGCCACCTCTTCTGGCCTCTTCTTCTTCTCTCTTTTCATTTTCTTCTTTTGCTTGCTTCCTTTCCTCTTTATCCGCTCCGAGTTTCTTTATTATTTATCTTTTGGCCTCTTTTTCTTGTTTCTTTTTAAGCTCGACCCTTTCTTCTGTATTGATGCTTTCTTGGGAGTCTTCTTCTAAATCTTCTAGGTTATTCGTAGTCTTGGAAGGGCTTATCCATTTAGAAACTTCAAGTGATTTAGTAGTGTTGAATCAACTTCTTTATACTTTCTCCCTTTGGCTGAAGTCACTAGAGCATACATCCAACTATATATTATCCTTGCGTAGTGGTGAGTGGAAACAACTCCGAAATCATATCTGTGTTAACCCAACTCACAAAACTTGAGGTGCTCTAACTCTTGTGTCTCAACTTATGCTCCCTTTAGATTCTTTATGCTATATGCTCCTATGCATAATGGGAAAATTGGCCAAGGAGAGTTCTTTTCCTTTTGTAATGAATAGGACAACCTCTTCCATTACCACTTTGTCAGTCACAAATAACAATAGATGGTGGGGACTTCTATATGCACTAAATACCCTTATGAATGTTCCATCAATAGGAGTAAACCAATCAACAACTTCAGGCAATGATTCTCTTTCCCTTTCAGTCATGCAAGGTGGTTTACTCTCGGAAAAAAAATTGTGATAGAACTAAGATGAATTTCTCTATAATTTTGGCATAGGTCCCTCTGTAACACGTTTCCCATAATAGTTTACAATAGATATGCATAGGTGGTACATCATTGGAAAAAGTCCATTTCCATCCTAACTCTAGAAACTCCATCTTGGCACAAAATACATAAATTAAGTAGGAGGCCTTGTAGAATTCAGGTTGCTCTCCTTCTGTTGGAGTTTCAGCTCTCCTAACATAGGTTTTGAGTGAGGATTCTATGACATCTTCCCAATTGAATATGGTTCCTTTGGTAGCATGAATATGTATCATAGGACCCAAGTTCCTTCAAAGAACTTAGCATCTTCTCTTCCATAAATTATATAACACATTTCCATCAAATATTGATATACTTTTCTAAGCATCTTGGTTTTGTATATTCAACTAGCCTTTTGTCTGAACTTGCTAGTTCTTGCCACCACGATTTAATATTTTCTTTAGAATAACTATTGAAGTCACAATACCACCTTAGGCTAAGATAATATTGAGGGGTAGGTAGTTTATAATACACAACAATATCTCCTTGTTGATATGAGGCTAATGGTGCACCTTGATTACTTATGACTATCATATTCTTGTGTCTGCAGTAAAATACATTCCATAGTTTCAACACAAGGGAAAACATGTGTCTAAGCAACCAAATTGTGGAATCAAGACCTTTTTATATTAAAATATACCTCCTGGTCTTCTTTATCTTTTGGAATATCCTTTTGGGTGAATTCCCTGTATATCTCTAGCCATGATAGAGGTATTGATTTATCAATGTAGCAGGCAGTGTCTTTGAGGATTGACACTTTGGATTTGGGACTGTCAACTACATCTTCAATGCTGCTTTCTGTTATTTCTCCCATAGTTCCTTTCCTTCTTGTTAGTGCCATACTTTCTATGGATGATGCTATACTAAGGCACTACAGATCAACTATCCTTGAAACTTCAAAGGTATTGATTGCAATACAATATGTCATTCAATTTTTTTTTATCCAACTCACTATTCTATTATGTGGTGCAATTTAGAAAAACACAATGTGTTGGGCTTGGATGCAGTTTAGGATGACAAAGAGAAAATGAGAAAAGAACGAGAAGGTATTTAGTTAGAATCATGATTCATAGGCCTAGGTTGAACGCTTTGATCGTAGTCAGGGATTATAAGAGAAAAATGCAACGTGGAAGATTCAAAAGTTGAATTGCACTAGTGCAATAATAATACAAGTCACAATAGAGGATCTTAAAGATAGTTCACGATGAAGAGGATCCATAGACTAAAATTTATGGGTGTGATAATGAGGTAAATCACAATATAAAACTATAACAATAACATGCGATTCAAAGGGATTGGTAACCAGGTTATGCAAATGCGACTAAGAAGGTTAAGGCATGCTTGGGGAAAGCAAAGGATTAATGTAATCGTGATCGCAAGTTGCAAGGGGAAGGTTAAAATTGTACTTTACTATTATGTAATTATGCGATTATGTGAAGCAGGGAAAAAGACTAAGTGTTTGAACATGATAAGATAGGAAGTGATACTTACCTAGATCCAACACTTGGTCATGGTCGCAACTCACAGTGAAAACTGTACTTTACTAGTATGCGATTACGCAATTATGTCAAGCAGGGAAAAAGAATAAGTGTTTGAACATGATAAGATAGGAAGTGATACTTACCTAGATCCAACACTTGGTCACAGTCGCAACTCACAGTGGCAGGGGAGAGCTCTCTAGGAAGATCTTGCACAGAGCATCAAAAGCTTAATGATATAATGAAAGTGAATATGGTGAGCTACATAAATATATTTTTCCCACACATGCGAAGATAGGACCAAGAAGTTTTCACTCGTGAGATGAAATGCAACTTAGGTTAAGGTGATGCGAGGGATTTATATAACGTAAGTTAGCCTTGCATAATGCAACTATGTTGTAAAAGTGTGTCAACTAAGTCGTGAATGAAAAATGTTATTGTGATTGGTCACAAATTTTTGAGGCAAAGTGAAATAATTCTTTTATACAAGATTTTTCCAAGTGAAAGGGACTTAGAATATTTAAGAAATCCATTCCTTTGAAAGTTCAACATGGGGGGCATCCAAATATTTAGGATGTCGAAAAATTGGTGGGCAGCTACAACATGCAGATTTCAGCGACACTAATGAGGATGATGGATTTCCTCCTAGCAAGGATTTCAAAGGCATTGATGAGAATTGTGTATGAGTGAGGATTTCAATGGTAATGATGAGGATGGTGGATTTTATCCAATCAAGGATTTCAAAGGCACAAATGAGGATGGTGAAGAATTTCCTCCAAGTGAGGATTTTAAAGGAATCAATAAGGATGTTAAATAATTACCTCCAAGTGAGGACTTTTGAGACATTGATGATGTTGGTGAAGAATTTCCTTCGAGCGAGTATTTATGAGGCATTGATGGGGATGGTGAAGAATGTCCTATGAGCAAGGGTTTCGTAGACACTGATGAGCAAGGTGAAGAATTTCTTGATAATCTTGAGTATGATCATAGTGAGGATAATATTCCTCCTAATGAGGAGGAAAATGCTTATAGAGAGGATGATGAAATGGCGCAGACATTGCAAGAAAATACTGTATCTAGGACTAGAACTAGACATTTTTATATCAATCCAAATCATTTCAGTTATAAAGTCTAGGAATTTTTTTCTCTCCAGAACAATTCTATCATTGATTTGATTTCAACTGAATGTTGTCAAAATTATTGCTTGAAATATATAGACTTCAAGTATGTCATGGAGAGAAGGAAGACATATTTGTCACTGAATAAAAACATGCAAAATTCATATTTAATGAGGTGCATGATATCTACAAAGAAAGATTATGATTATCACATTGATATTTTTTTACTCTATAGAAAGGTTTTCAAAAAATTGCATTTAATTGGTAATCTTTGTCTATGAAGAATCCTAACAAGATTGAAAAAAAACCTACATTTCGACATGACGAGAGATTGAGCCATTAACAAACACTAAATTGTCATGGATGCAAGGATTGTTTTTTGAAACATGAAAAGTTTATGCTAGATAGGGACACAATACATATTCCAGATGATTTATTGAGACGAGATATATATTACTTATGTAAAGAACATGAAAAAGGCGTTGAAGGAAATGTAATTTTTATTACATTTTCACATTTTACAAGGATATGGCAAAAACAATTCAACAATGTACGTATTCCTAAGAAGTCAAGGATGGGGCCTTGTAGTTTTTCTGCTTTTATTAAATAAAAAAGAGATAATATCAAGGGGCAGAAAGAGTGTTAAATTTAGTTAACAATGGTATGTTCTATGCTTAGAAAAATTACTTCAGTGTAGATTAAGCAAACCAATGAAAATTTCCAAATTAGTTTCCAATAGCAATCACATTAACCATAAATCACATTGACAAAAACTGTAGATAAAACATAAAATAAAATGCAAAAGACAAGCCAAGACAAGAGGAGACTAGATTTGGTGGATGCCAAGGAAAAACGTCAATGTGGGGAAAACCATTTGATCAATTATTCTTATTATTATATTGAATGTTCAATAGAGAGAGAGAGTACAAAAGTCAAAATTCACATGCCAAAATAAAAGTCAAAACAACCCTGTCAAATATGTAGTCAATTGTAGTCAAACTTAGCCCTAACAAAAAATTCAAAGATGGTCAATGCAACAATAAAACTTCTCCTTTGAATCTTGGTCAAAGGAAATCAAACTCGACCTCCAATAGTGGTCAAAGTTAGCACAAAACAATCATAAAATCTGTGGTCAAACTTGGTCAGCCTAAAGCCAACCCTATGGTCAAATAGGTATGTGTTCAACATAGGTTAAAGTCCTCCTTTTTCCTTGGGTTATATGCCCAAAAATGCAGCCCGTTGAGATAGAAATTTACCCTAAAAATTGAAGTCAAAGGATGCCTAAAAAGTCAAATTCAACGTTGGTCAAAATAAGGAAAATTCTGAGATTTTCAGCACTGTAATCATGTCCAGAAATTCGACCTCCTTTTCCCCATGTGTGAGAGAGAGAGAGAATGCCTAATAGTTTTAAAAACCAATGAGAGAAGGAGAGAGAAGAATATGTGAGTGATGATGATGCCAAATGAGGTGAGAGGTCGCTTGTATACAAGTCGATTAGGGTGAAGTGACACATCCACTGGGCTTCATGAGCCTACATAATGACGTGGCTGGCCTGATCAAATTGCACATGTGTGGGCATAAATTCAAAAACACACTTTTTCTTGTCCAAATTAGATGATCTTTATATCAATTTTGGTCCTCTCGAAAAGAGGAATTCAATGCAATCATCGTCTCCATAAAATGAGTTGTCACAAGGTGGAATTTGGCCCTAGTTTCCAATTTTAACATTCCCTCTCAACTAGGGATAATTCCACCTTCCAATCCATCCATTATCATCGATCATCATGCCATCCTGTCATCATGTATCATCATCTCATCTTTGCTCTGCTAAAAATTGATATTAATAATGAAGAAGAATTGATCAAGAGTGAGACACAAGACCTTACCACTCTCCACTGACAAAGTCAGTCCAGAGGTAGAACCTCAATCAGACTTGATCCCAAATCAAGTTGTTGAACACCATGCATCCTAAACACAGGGAGTATGATATTACATGATGCATCCATCGATAGTGTTATGGTACCTATCCACTTTTCCCAACTCAATGGAAAAATGAGAGGTACTTCCCATGAGTGCTAGACTACACGGGTAGGATGTATGCTGGGGCATTAGTAGGAGAAGGTGAACCACTTAGCCTGCTCATATGCCATAGGATAAAGTGAACCACTCATCTTGCTCATATGCCATAGGATAAGGTGAACCACTCATCCTATTCATATGTTGATTGTAAGGGAAGGTGAACCACTCACCCTACACACATGTGTCATCAATCACAGGGGAAGGTGAACTACTCACCTGATACACATGTCAACCATCATGGGGTATTAGAGGGGAAGGTGAAACACTCATATTGTACACAAAGTACCAATAGGGGAAGGTCAACCACTCACCTATGGTTGCTCATAGCTCCAAGAAGTACCCCAAGCCCCAGGAGCTCCCAAAGCTCAATATCTAACTCAAGAGGGACCCTCATGGGAGGGTCTTTGAAGGACTCCAAGTCTATCTCGGAAGGCCAAGAATTTGACCCTCCATAAGGGCTTCATGAGGATGTCTGTGACTTTACCATCAACCTTGATGTGTTGGAGCCTTATTTCTCCCTGCTGTACCATATACTAGATAAAGTGGTACCTAATATCAATGTTATTGGAGTAGTTGTGGAACACGAGATTCTCTGAAAGGAAAATCCCACTCTAGTTGTCACAAAATATCATGGTGGTATTCAAAACATGCTCAAATATCTCACTAAAGAGCTTCCTCAACAAAACTTCCTCACAACAGGCCATACTAGATGCAATGTATTTGATGGTGCTTAATGCAACTGATTTCTGCTTCCTTCTCATCCATGAAATTGAAGTATACCCCAATGAGAAGCAACATCCTTATCCGCTCTTTCGATCCACCACACTGCCAACCCAGTCAACACCAATATATCCATGTAGCCTCAAATTCTTGGTAGTGTATCTCAGTCCATAGTTGATTGTGCCATGGAGATATCTCAAGATATTCTTAGTAGTAATCCAAAGTGTGTGATGAGGTTGGACGATAAATTGACTCAATGTATTCACAACGAAGCATATGTCCGGACGTGAGTTTACCAAGAACATTGGGTTTTGGGCATGGAATCCCTCCACAACATGTTTTGGGGCTCAAAGCCCAAGTTTTGAGTTTTATTGTTGTAAAGACTTCGCAAATTGTAGGCGCGAAGCGCGAATTGTATGTTAGAGTCATGGGGCTGTCCGCCCTAAGTTTTGAATGTAGTGTTGGCCTACCCATGGTCTGTGAACCATGGGATTGTATAAATAGAGTGAGGCTCTAAGTTGTAAAGTAACCAATGGGAAAGGATGGATAGAGGGCTATAGAGAAGCATAGAGCAAGAGTCTATGTGTCTTAGGTCGTAGTAGTAGGAAGAGGCTCTACAGCTGAGTGCGTAGAGGCCTAGTAGAGTCCGCAACTGAGTGCGTGGACCCCTGCAGCTGAGTGCACAGGGTAGAGTTGAGTCTGTAACAAAAGGAAGAAAATAATAAAGAGAAGTTTTATCTGAATCCTGTGTATATGTTCTGAGTTATTACATGTTTGATATTACTTGCAATTATACTGTTTATTTACTGCGCGCACTTATATGAATCGTGAATATTGTTAAGTATAACTAAAAGTGTATAAATAAGTTTAGTTAATCACCTAATATCGGGCTGCAAGTAAGGACTTGGGTAATAACATTGATCGAGCCCCGAGTAGGGTTGCACGAAGGCAACATCTTAGGCTGCGAGGTACGAGTAAGTACGCGTAGAGACGCGCGCGTAGGGTCAAACTGCATACCACTTGAAACCCTCAGACATCTCCAGGGTGCAGAAACATAGTTCTAGCACCCTCCCATACTAATTTGGGTGAGACCTTAGTCTGCGCTTTGCAGATTGTTGCCAAAAGGGCCACTAGTACCGGGATTTGTTTGGATAAATCACCTCTGAACCTGGATCAGGCCCCAAGCCAACAAATGGTCCCGTTGCTGGGACCAGGATCTGCATAAGGGATGTCCGATGTCGTGTCACTGGAATCCAACAAAGAAATAAATTGAAGGGTGGTTGGACAGGAAGATTCACGAGTTCACGGCACAGGAAAACAAGAATCCACGAGTATCAAAGGAACAATGGTTAGAGCGCTACTTATATACAGAAATCCATGAAATTTTCTTTGCATCCTTCCCCTATGAGCTGTACGAGTGGATAGCGAAGCTAGCAGACAGTCAGGGAAGGTGTAGGCTCGACAAATCGATTGTGTGGACTCTGGAATTGGTGCGCAGACTAGAAGCATCAGAAGATAAGATCGCGCGCGTTGTGGACCATTGGCTCGATCAAATTATAGGAGGATTTATCACCGAGTTCACGGTAGATATGACCGTTAGCTATAGTGAGGTGGAACATCGTTTCCTCAAGGGACCGTGAGGTAAGTACATTAAATCATTGAACACTTGGATCAAAATGCTATTGTGTGAAAAGCGGGTTATGTGAATAAATTGATGTTTGGGACTACACGAAGTGGGAGGATCTACAAAAACGAAGGTAGCACAGAGTTAGAAAATAGCTAGGTTGTGCGATAAAGGAGTACTCCAGCCTCCCTTGACTAAAAACCTACAAATGATGAGGTCTGAGCCATGCGAAGAGGACCCGAATTTAAACATGGTGCTTCGAAGCGGTATCACAACTGGGGATGACAAAGGTAAGCAGCTAGAAGAAAGTGTGTGGGTTCGCAAGGCTCCTACAAAGGAACCCGTATTTGATTTGGAGTGTGCGAAGGAGACATTCATGGAAGCTAAGAAGAGCTTCACGGAGGCCTCGACTTCAGTTAGTAAGGATCAACTAGAACCAGGGATGGATCCTTCAATGCTCACTACCTTTCTGGAGACATGCATGAAACTGCTGCACCACAACAAGGCTGTAAAAGGACTACAAGAACTTATCACTAGGTGCGCTGGGTCAGGAGAACCACGCCTAGTCCAAAACTTGGAAAGCATGCATTGTGAACAAGAAGGGAAATGAGATTGACTGCGAAAATCGGAGAGTACGAAATGGATCAAGTAATTCTAGATCTCAGATCGGATGCGAATGTACTGCCAAAAAAAACATGGGAATGCATGGGAAAACCTGCGCTACAATGGTCTCCTATTCAATTGTGAATGGCGAACTAGCAGAAGATCCTATTGATGGGAAGATTGCAGGGGATAACAATAGATATCAAAGGTGCCAGCGCGCTGGCAGATTTCGAAGTGATAGATATTGTCGATGACAACAATCCCTATCCCGCGCTACTGGGAATAGATTGGGCCACTGATATGAATGGAGTAATAAATCTAAAGAAGCACAAAATGATTTTTGAGAAAAAGTCACTATGCGTAGTGGTACCTTTAGACCCTGTGGAAGGAGCGCGCTACACAGAACCGGTGCACGATGATGATAGTGATGACGATCTCAACTGCATATACAAGATAAGCACTCAAGAATAGGATTGGGTGAATCCAATAGCAGATGGAAGGATTTTGTGGGAGCGTGAAAGCTCCTGCACTTTGTATTTAGACGAAGAGATAGAATGATGGAATAATTTGTTACACGAAGTAACCATGCTTAATTGCAACATGATGGTAAGATCACTACGTTGCGTGACAACAGAGATAAGGGATATGCCTAGGTACGACGAGTTGACGACGGTGGATGAATTCTTGAACGAATTTGAGAGTGAAATGCTAGAACAACAGTGGTTCGATTCTTTGAAATGGGCACTGCGCACTACGCCTGCAAGGTGGTGGGGTACGCACCAGCAGAGTTTCGAGGATTGGTGCAAATGCAAAAGGGGGATGCTTATATGATTTGGAAAACCTCAGCTACGGATGGGAGCCGGTTATGAGGGGTGAAACAGCTTGCGTGCCCACCTTTCTAGATGGGTACAGACGTATGGCACATAGCCCGCACAAAAGCACACTGCTCCCATGACAGAAGACAGGAACAAAACGCAGTAGCAGGAAAGAAAAAGCGCACCAAATATTATTCATGGGGAAGCATTTGAAAAGGTGTGCGAAGTGTCAAACAGGGTCCACCATGTGAAACACACTGACTGGGACCTGTGCATACCAGCGGTTCGATGGGCCTATAGGACAATGTGAAAAACCCTGACTGTGAGAGAAATTCCAAAGCTGCGGGATGAAGCAGGGACTGTAATCTTTGAGGAGCATGCAAAGCTGAATCCGCACATAAAAACACTTGTAGATCTGACCGTGCGTGAAGCCCGAAACGAAGAGATCACACAACCATGCAAAGTAGAACATATAAGACTTCAGGAAGAAATTCGACGGGGAAACTTTAGACTTCGTGAACTTGAAAAAGACCGGGTACGACTAAGAGAGAAAAGCGCTTTAATGGACGCAGAGGTCAAGAGGTTGGAAAAAAAATAAAGGAAGCATTTCTTGTTGATAAACCAAGGATGGAAAGGCAAGGTGCGTACGATCATACTGACAAATTGGAGGACTATCATCGAGAATTGGTTAGTCTGCTGCCATGGCTGGGACTGCATATTGCCAAATGTAGTAACCAGGGTAGCGCATTGCAAATAGTAGAGCGCGCGGTGCCAATCACCACAATGGCAGATGAGGATTCTCCACAAACCACGAAAAAGGATGAGATGGAGCCCCGCACAGGTGGTGCGACCACCTAACTAGCCATAAGAAGGACAGTCTTAATGCTCTAGGTAGTTGAAAGAGAGCGCGGGACTATAAATTATTCTGCTTGGGAGGTCCGCATAGAATCACAACGTCACAGGGTTCGCGCCCGCGCATGGAGGGCTGCGCTGCCGCATTGGTTGGCTAGGAAGTGATCGTTGGTGTCACTATTCATGACGGGATGTCCGATTTGAGACCAAATGGAGCGAGAAACGAGCATTTAAGACGCGATTTGTGAGCAAGCTTTGGAAAATTTACCGCCAAGAAAGCATTGATGGCCCGAAATGGGGGGGAAACGGTCGAATTTAAATTCGAAAGGGGCTATAAAACTCAAAGGGCTAGCCAACAAACAACACTTGGTCATTTGAGAACTGAGTGTTTGAGCAGAGCATAGAGTGTTGAGAGCCGAGCGATAAGTAAGCCCCTAAGTTCGTGAGAAACATAATATAATATAGAGATGATGATGGCCACTAAGGATGGGTTGGGAGTTGAAGAGGGAACTGCCGGCGAGGCTGTGCAAACCCCCATGGTACATGATGTTCCTGAGGGCGCTGGGGTGGTCACAACAATTCCCAAATAAACGCGGATGCCATGGTCGAAGAAGGATAAACAGGCAATGGGTCCAGTACGCACGTCCTATAGGAATCCATGGCACAACAAATTATCAATGGAAGAAAAGAGGAAGGCAGTCATAATTGAAACAGATGAGGAAGCAGAAGACTTGCAAGCCCTGATTGCCGCTGCAGAAGAAGAAGAAGACACGGAGGAGGATATCCAACCGTTGCACTATGCAACAAAATTGCCCGGGTATGTCCCTCCGTGAAAAGGGAAGACCAAAGTACCAAAGGATCTGGATGCAACGAAGAGTTCACTCCAGACCCCGCTCCTCCCCGATGGTATCGTATTCGAGGGCACGCACCTAGGTCATGTGCCAACCATGAAATTCGAAGACTGGGATATCGCTGACAGCGAGAAGTTCCTAAACCTAGAGATGTCGAATCTAATGAAGCAGAATACTGAGGAGGTGATGATCATGTTAGAGTCGCGAAAATGTCTGCACAGTGTGGAAAAGGCCGACTTGCTGCACTTGTTATGGATACCACATTTCCACTGCGAGCCCATCACCATTTTCGTCATTAGGCAGCTGCTCTGCTTGGTGCATGATGGGTATCTATGGCTAGAGAAGCATATTCCCATCACGGCAGACCTCATCCACCATATTTCTCGGCTTCCCTGTAAGGGAAAGGACCCAGCATCTATAGCTAGAAAAAGTAGCGATTTGGCTCTTGCAGAAGCCATGAAAGCAAAATATAAGTTGGAGAAAAAGAAGCGGGGCTACGCCATCACCAGCATCAAGGAAAAAGGGGTGCACGTAGCCACCCAACTCCTGGCTAGAAAAGTGATGAGGAAGTTTTGTGCGATGAGGTACCGACGCTAGTGATCGCATTGGCCGAGCAGTGCGTGGAGGGGCTCCAGTTCAATTGGGCCGAATTCCTCTGCGAGGAATTTTTGTTAACCTGTTGCAAAGCCTAGGAGCAGGGTATGACCTTTCACTATGCGTGGTTGCTCTTATCCATCTTGCTGGTAGCAGGAGCACTGTCGGAGGATAGTCAGTTTCCCAACATTGACCGAGACTTACCAGAGGCCACGAAGTACGCTTCGCTCTGGGCCACCAAGGATGCGAAATATATTCGCAATACAATTTTTTTTTGGGTGCTCATGGAGGCGAGCATATGAATGTGGATCAACAGAAGGCCGTGCCTGTCACCTACGGTACACAATAGTTTGCAGAGTTTTGTAGACTTCAAGGTGAATATACACAACATCTATATCAGGGTGTGAAAGGATCCGGCGAAGCAGTGGACAAAGCTACCATTTATAGCCACTGACGACGCGATATTTATTATATTGGAGACATGGCCTCCCGAGTGGTGCACCCCAGATTTGGCGGAACTGGAGAAAGATGCAACATAGAAAAAGAAGGATGATGCCAAGTTGCACATCACCCAATTGGCCGAGAGAAGGCGAAATGAAAAAGTGACAGCTGAGGTAAGGGAATTACGCGAAGAGGCATAGGAAGCTGTGGAGTAGAAGAAGGCCACAGAAGCAGCAACAACAACGCAGACAACAGAGGCATCAACGGTAAAGGTAGAGGAGGGCCTAGCAACGTCCTCAAAGTAGGAGGCAGAGGACATATAGATAGCAGAAGGGAGCGTGGACCTAGGGACTGCGTGCACACAGCTCAAACAGCCCCGCATTGCAGAGTGACCGAGTCCAAGGAAGAAGATTAAGGCTTCGAAGCTGGCCATTGACCTGATCACATTAACCGAAGGTGATCTCCATGACATCGGCAAGACAGTTTGCGATGTCACCAATGAAGCACTTCAAGAGTTTATGAAGGAGCACCAGACTGTAGTGGGGGCCCTCAGGGCGCAGCTATAGGAGTTATAGGTGCGGCACCCTCAGGAAGGTACCTTGTCTACCCACGTCGCAGCAGGTACTTCAGTAGCAGAGAAAATGATGCGCGCACAGATGGCAAACACAATAGTGTTGCCAGAGGGAGCATTAGTCTCGCCAAATGGGATGGATCGAATGCCACTTATCACGATGAAGGACCTTGGCCTTAACTTGGCTGCCCTTCCCTAGGAAACACTATATCAGTTATAGGACGGGATAATGGCAGTGTTGCGGGCCAGGGCGGCCAGGTTCTCCATGATTAGAAAATTAACATCGAACAGCTTAGCTTGCAGCGCCATGAGTTCGTGTCGCAGAATCAACATTTGGTGCACATGGTAGATGATGCTTGCCAGCATGTCCCAGAGTTGGCTATGGAATCAGATCTATCAGTAGAAGTGCAGATCCACAATTTGGCAAGTGGAGTCCGCGACGCAAGAGAAGAGACAACAAGGATGTAGCTAGAGTTGAATCTCTAGATTGCCGAGTTGCGGTTGAAGGCACAACCTTCCACTCCCCCAGAAATCAGAGAACAGTGCGCCAACGCTATTGCAGCAGGGTTGGAAGATATTGGCAGTGCAGTGTGCGAATGTACGAATATGTTGGAATAGGAACTGGAGGTCCTCACGACTTTGTAGGAGGATCCCAATATCCAGCGGCTGGAGACAGAGGCACGCGAACTCCAGCAGCAGTATGACAGAATTAGAGGGACTGCACAAACAATATTCCTCACTCAGCGGCTTGCAAGGATGCAGCAAGCCAAGGCGTTAAAGGAGCAGGTGGATGTGGCGCGCCATAAGGAAGCAATTCTCAAAGTGCGTGTCTGGCCATGGATTGATGAAGCCTTCACAATCACTGCAGATATTGAAGGAAAGCTCGCGCAGATTTAGGGTATGCATGCACAGATGTAGCGCAGCACGCCGGAAACATGGGTCTCAGAAGAGAGAATGCAATAGGTTCAACAAGTAGCAAATCAGTGCACTGCAGACATCACGACCATTTTGGACCAGCTGGAGGGAATCCACGCCAAGATTTCCACACTGACAGAGTGACTTGAGGGTGAGTAACGATGTTTGTGTTGGGGGCCTGTTGGGCATGGAATCCCCCCACAACATGTTTTGGGGCTCAAAGCCCAAGTTTTGAGTTGTTATTGTTGTAAAGACTTCGCGAATTGCGGGCAAGAAGCGTGAATTGTATGTTAGAATTATAGGGCTGTTCACCCTAACTTTTGAATGTAGTGTCAACCTACCCATGGTCTGCAAACCACGAGATTGTATAAATAGAGAGAGGCTCTAAGTTGTAAAGTGACCAATGGAAAAGGATGGATAGAGGAAGATAGAGAAGCATAGAGCAAGCGTCTAAGTGTCTTGGGTTGTAGTGGTAGGAAGAGGATCTGTAGCTGAGTGCGCAGAGGCCTAGTAGAGTCTGCAGTTGAGTGCGTAGAGGCATACTAGAGTCCGCAGCTCAGTGCGGAGAGGCCTACTAGACTCCGCAACTTAGTGCGCAGGGTAGAGTTGAGTCTGTAACAAAAGGAAGAAAATAATAAAGAGAAGTTTTATCTGAATCCTGTGAATCTGTTTTGAGTTATTACATGTTTGATATTACTTGCAATTATACTGTTTATTTACTGCGCGCACTTATATGAATCGTGAATATTGTTAAGTATAAATAAAGGTGTATAAATAAGTTTAGTTAATCACCTACTATCGGGCTACAAGTAAGGACTTGGGTAATAACACTGATCGAGCCCCAAGTGGGGCTGCGTGAAGGAAACATCTCAGGGTGCGAAGTACAGGTAAGTGCGTGTAGGGTCGAACCGCAGACCAATTGAAACCCTCAGACATATGCAGGGTGCAGAAACCTGGTTCTAACACTCTCCCATACTACCTCGGGTGAGACCTCAGTCCGCGCTCCACGGACTGTTGACGAAAGGGCCAGTAGTACTGGGATTTGTTTGGTGAAATCACCTCTGAACCTAGGTCAGGCCCCAACAAGCCAACATCGGGGCCCCCACAAGTTGTCTATATTAAGAAGAGTTTTCCAATTCGGGCCCAACAACACTTCCACATAGCTTCTTGAAGTTGAGTTCCATTGGAGTAGACACAAACTTGCAATCCACCATCCCACATCTCTCGAGCAACTTCACAATGTATTTTACTTGAGAAAGGAAAATATCACTTGGATTTTTCCAGACCTCTAGGACTAGGAAGTAGTGTATCAGTCCTAGGCCCTTCATCTCAAATTCAGAAGCCAACTCCCTCTTGCATTGATAAATGAGAGGGTATACACCTGCCATAAAGAGATCATCTACTTAAAGGACCAAAATGAGAGGAATTTCCTTTTAAACCTTGAAGTATAGGTTAGGATCAACATCGCTCCTTATAAATCCCAGCGTCATGAGATAAATATTAATCCTCTCATACCAATCCCTAGAGTCTTGCTTCAACCCATAGAGGGTTTCTTCAAATTGCATACGTGTGTCCTTCGAACTTGTACTTCGAACCCGAGAGGTTGTTCCAATTAGAATTCCTCCTTAAGTGAGCCATGCAAGAAAGCAATCTTAAAGTCCATTTGATGTAGGCTCCATCCTTGAGTGAAAGAAAAAGAAATAATATATTGGATAGTGGTATATGAGGAAATTGGTGCAAATATTTCGTCATAGTCCACTCCTTCCTTTTGAGATAAGCCTCGAGAAACACGTTTGGCCTTGTATTTCTCACCACTCGCATATGCTCCATGTTTGGTTTTGTATAGCCATTTTGAGGTGACTACGAACTTGTCCTTCGATATAGGCACCACATACCAGAAATCATTCTTCATGATTGATTCATATTCCTCATTCATCACATCCTTCCATACTTGGTGCTTTATGACTTCTTCAATCATACATGGCTCAGTTTGAACAATAATACTCATAACAGCTAATTACCCTTGATACCTGTTTGACTTCTTACTTTCATGGAATGTCCCTCTTAGAGCAACATGTATTTCAACATCTTTGAGAGTATATTTGAGCCACAAATCTATTTTCCTTGAGGTAGAGGGATCACTAGGAGGTGGATCAATGGGATCCATTGGACCTTCAACATTGGGTATAGGCTCATCTATCGGAGGTTCATCTTGTTTTTCTACAGCATCATCATTATCCTTCCTTGGAATGGGGAGATCTTTGGCTTTCCTAAGGGAAATGTCTTCATTGAAGGTAACATCATGGCTTATTTCCACTTCTCTTTGACCAAGCACATAAATTATATATGCCTTTGAATTTTCACTATATCCCACAAATATACCTTTCTTTCGACTTAGTTACCGGAGAATCCACAGTAAGAAACTTTTTATGCCAACGTTTCGAATCCCAACTGGGATCCATCATCAGGACAACTTGAATGCTTGATAGAAGAAGAGCTTAGCTGAGAAATTAAATAGTAATGAGGAGAGTAAAATGAGATGAGGGTCGGCTCTCAATATCTGATGATGAGAGTCGGCTGCTACAAATTATTTTAATTAATTAATTAATTAATTTTTTTTTAATTAATAATAATCTTTTAATAATTAAGATTGATCATTATAATTAAAATTTTATTAATATTTAAATTAATTAATAATAATCTTTTAATAATTAGTTACTTTTAATATAATATGATAGTTATTATTAATATTACTTATATTATTAATTATTATTATATTTATAATAAATAATAATAATAATTAGAATTATAATTTAATAATAATTCGTATTAATGATATATAATAATCATAATTAATATTAATCATTATTATAATATTGTTATTATAATAAACTTATTGATGATGATGATGATGATGGTGGTGGTGGTTAACGTCCACTGAGACCAAATTGGTCTATCGGACCTACAATTTTCTTAGTTTTTAATTATCTGGCTCCTCGTCTTTCTTGGCGAGATTGGTGCTGTAGCTTTCTTTTTCTTCTCTACGGTCTTCCAACTTCCTTTATCTTGCATCTCCTTCATCTCTTCTGGTTCTTGGGACATTGGTGTCTTAGCTTCGCGTTTTATTGTGTTCGTCCTTTTGAAGATAGTCAGAGAAGAAGTTTGGTCTAGGAGATCTACTTTGTTGTTAAACAAAGGTTTATTTTGCGCAGAGTTCGGATCCTCATCATTGTTGATTTGATGCGTAGGACTTTCTCCCTGTTTGTCTTGAGAGTTGTTTCTTTCTTGCCCGATTTCTTGTGATTCAGAGCTTTCTGTAGAGTATTCTTCTTTGATGACAGTGTAGTGTTCTTTTTGTGCCCCTTCCCACCATGTAGATCTATGATGGTTTTTTCTAGCAGAATTTTTCTGGGAGGCTTTTGGGCAATTTTTGGCTAGATGGCCTGTCTCAAAGCAGGATCGACATCTGAAAATGACACTTTCATAATCGAGTTTCTGGTTCCACACATAGTCTTTACTTGTTAGGTTTATTTCAGCTGGGAATCCAGCGCTGAAGTCCATTTCCACACAGATGCGTGCATAGGTGGTTCTGGCATATTCCTCTGTTTCTGGGCACCTGCAGTAAAATTTCCCAATTTCATTTCCAATGGCTTTTAGCGAGGAGAGATTCCAAAGATGCAAGGGTAGGCTTGGCAATCTCACCCAAACTGGTGCTGAGGTTATGACTGCTGTAGAGGGATCGAATGATGGGTTCCATGGCTTCATGAATAGCCCTGATTTTTCCCAAAACCAAGGGCCGGAATCTAGAATACATTGTCTGCTTTCAAGATTTTCAAGAATTGTCTGTTTTAATTAAATATAATAATAATAATAATAATATAATAATAATAATAATATTATAATAATAATAATAATAATATTATTGTTATTATAATTATTATTATATTTAATTAATAATAATATTGTTATTATTAATAAATAATAATAATAATAATTATTATTATATTATTATTATTATTATTATTATAATATTTATTATTATTATTATTATTATTATTATTAACAATAATAATAATATTATTATTAATCTTAATAATAATAATAATAATAATAATAATAATAATAATATAATTATAGTTATTAATAATATTAATTATATTATTAATATTACTTATAATATGAAAGTTATTACTAAAATCATAGCATTATTAATATTATAGTATTATTAATATTAATTATAATAGTTATTATTAATATTACTTATATTATTAATTATTATTTTTATTAATATAATAATAAATAATAATAATTAGAATTAGAATTTAATAATAATTAGTATTAATGATATTAATGTTAAAAATATTAATCTTAGAATATTGTATTAATATTTAATTTTTATAATAAAGTTTGATCATTAATATTTATTATTAATATTAATTGTAATTATTATCATTAATTAATAATAATAATAATAATAATAATAATAATAATAATAATAATAATAATATTATTATTATTATTATTATTATATGCTTCCAAAGTGTTTCTTTTCTCTTTAGGCACATGAAAATACATGGGACAACCAAATATTCTAAAATGAGAAACATCAGGTTTCTTACTAGTGAAAACTTCTTTGGGTGTCTTGAAATCCAATGCTTGATGTAGGCTCCTATTTTGAACATACACGACAATGTTGGAAGATTCTCCCCATAAGAACTTTGGTAGACCTGGGTCATGGAGCATGGCACGAGTGGCTTCCATGCTTGTTCGATTCTTCCTTTCAACAAAAACATTTTGCTCAGGACTGTATGGAATGGTTGTCTCCCTCTTAATTCCAACCTATTTGAAAAATTTATTGAATTCATTTGATTCATATTCGGTTTCATTAACAACCCTCAATATTTTGATTTTTTACCAAGGATTTGAAAGAACAAAACCATTTGAACACTTCATCCTTCTTCTTTAAGAAATAGATCCATGTTTTGTGAGAGAATTCATCCAAAAAAATTGCATAGTATAAGTACCCTCCGAGATAGGTCAGAATGGACCAATTGAAGAATATTGATAGTTTGGATTTCACTTGAAGGGAATGTCCCCCTTGTGAGTTTCCCAATTGCACAACCTTGACAAACTCCTTTGTGATTCATGTTGAAATTGGGCATACCTGTGACCATATTCCTTACCCGAGTAAGGCTGTGTAATGAAGGTGGGAAAATATTCGATGCCATAATTCAGATTAAAGTGAAGCATCACAATTCAAGGCTCTGAAAGGAATTCCTCCAACTTGATCGATACCATCAACCCTAAATCCAAGTGTAAATGCATCTTTAAGGTTTGTTTTGAAAATACATACCTTTCCATCAATGAATGCTACCTTGAAGCCTTTATCTTCCATTGCAGAAATAGACACCAGGTTCTTCTTCAAATCAGGTACATATAATACTTCTTGTGGATGAATGGTTTGACGTTGATTCAAGTGAAGAGTGAAATTACCTATCCCTTTCATGTGGTAGGTGGCATTGTCTCCAAGTATGATTTCCAAATTAGTCTTCTTTTGAATCAAGTTTGAGAGGTCCTCTTTGTAACCAATGAAATTCCTTGAGGTTCCACTATATCTTGATCTTTTAGGAGGTCGACCATTTCCATATCGAGAAGTGGGAACATTCCTTTTTCCTTTATTGTTTAACCTATTATTCCTTTGATTACCATTTCCTTTGAAATTGTTGTTGTTGTTGTCATCATCCATTGGAGAATTCTTCTTGTGAAGACACTCTTTAGCGTAGTGACCAAACCTGTTACAATTGGAGCACCTTCCTTTCCCTCCTCCTTTGAATCCTTGACCTTGTCTCCTTGGACCAACATTATTTTTCTTCTTTTCATGAGTGAAGAAGGCAGTAGGTTCATTTCCGTTTGAAAGCTTGTCTCTCTCCATCATCCTAGTCTCATATTGAGTGCATCTAGCCAATAATTCATTAAAACTACGAATCCTGTCATTGTTGAGAATGGTGGTGTTAAACACATCCCAAGATTTTGAAAGACCCGCAAGTGAAATGAGAGTGAGTTCCTTGTCAGCAATAAATCTCTAATAGATAGAAGGTCATTCTTAATTTGAGTGATCCTCATAAAGTAGGATTGGATAGAATCCCCTTTTGTTAGCCTCACTCTCTTAAAAACAATTATAAATCCAAATAAAATAATTAATTAAATTAAATCATGAGAGTTAATTTCTCAAGCTAAGGAGTTTAGTTAGGAGAAGAGATTCTCTCCAACTAGTTCTCCTAAATTAGTGTGTAAGTTGAGAAATTATCTCAACCAAGTGAGTCTAAGATAGACACACTATCTTAAGACCACTTGCTTATGTATTTAAATGTATTATTAAATTATTTGAATAAGAGAGATTTACATGAGCATGAGAGACCACATGATGGTTCTCTGCCTTTTCCGCCAGTGTGTCTTTTGCTGGTTTGATTATTGTGTGTTAATTTTCCGTGTGTGTTTAATATGGCTGAGTGGTTTCAACATGTGGTATTAGAGCTAGGACTGAAAAAGTTGCAGTGTGTGTGCACTGTTGGGTGATTACAAGTTGCGTGGACATATCTATTTTTGAGGTTGCAACTGTGTGAAAGGACCTGTGCACCAAAGCATTGTTGTTGAGGAGATTTGTATCTTTTGAAATGGAACATGAAATTGCTGAGGAAAATTGAAGGCACAAAAGGGTTAGAGGTTGCAAGGGAAAAGCTACGCGGGGAGATCTTGCCTGGTTTTACCTCCATGAATTTTGTCAGATTTCAGGCTATGTTCTCGGTGTGGCTGGTTGGGCCACTGGTCTTAAGATGGGAATCTAATTTGAGGGAATTGTGCATATCGTACATAGAAACTTGGGATGGGCAATTTTTGCATTCGCAACATCGCAGGTCTTTCCATTACTTCTGAGGCCACGGAAAGACCGGAAGATTTGAAAGTAATGGAATATATATCATTACTCTCTTGGGTATGCAACCGTTGTTTTAAGCATATTGAACATTTTCTAAGGATTTGATATTCTGAAACCTGATAACAAGTGGAAGCGGGCTTTTATTGTTGTGATCGCTACATTGGGAGGAATTGGTGTGGTCTTGGAAATAGCAACCTGTACCATTTCTACCCTCCTACGTATTACAAAAAGAGGCTCTACGTCTTCAAATAATGCATGAGGGGGAAGTAAAGGGTGTGGTGTCCAGGACTAATTTGGAATTATCAGTCATCCAGACTGCCTAACAAGATTAGCAACTGTTGAACTTTTTGGACAAGTACATAGAAGTATAGTCATCCTCCATTCTTTTAATGTTGTTGGTTTGTACTACTACCAGCTCTGGTGTAGGTGGAATATTAAGACAGATAGGATACATCTCGTGATATATTCTTTTTTCAACAATATCTCTTATGGATATTTGTTAAATTATTTCATGATCATGACTCTACCTGTGGTTGTGATTTTTGCATTTTATGGTGGAAAAAATTTCCTGATTGTACTTGCCTGGTCTAGATCTGTATGTGAATTGACAGGCCGCCCAAATGCTGGTTAGTGTTTTTGTTTAATAGTTTCTAAACTTTATTTGCCATTCTCTTAAGACCCTGAGATCGTTGGCCTTTAAGGCACACCAAAAATACAATGGAGGTGGAAGTGGCGTGCTTATATATAGGCCCCATTTCGCCTTTATATACACAGATTCTAATTGAAGAATATCTGCAGGACAACTACTGCCAACATGAGATTCCGTATTGTATAGTCTCCATTTTTCCTACTTATAATAAGATTCTAACAAAAGAATATTCGCGTGAAACTTAGGTTCCAAAGTGCTCCTCAGTTTGATTATTCCATGAATTTCTTGCTTAGGAAATCGCTTGCTGTTTGGATCCAAGCTGTCAGTATCATTATTATCTTTATTTATCTCCTTGGGCCGCAGATGAATTTGCTGAGGCAACGCGTGGGACTGGCCATAATATGAAAATGTTAGCTACCATCAACTCAATCAGCTGGAATGGGTTTGCAAAAACCACATTTTCTTTGACTACTGCAAAGATACTAAACCAAAACCAAAGGAATGTAAGCTAAATCCATGGTATGAGTGTTGATGTCAAAGATTGAAGCTGCCACTCATTTGCAATTTGGTAAGTGGTTGTTCCTCATGTTCAATACGAGGACTATGGTACTTGCATCGCTCAGGGAGATATGGCAGCGAGGGGTAGTTTGAAATCACTGGTTTTTTATAGAGTCTAAGTTGTCTTTTGATGTGGATTATGAATTGATTTGTGAGTGAAATTGTGAACTATGTCCGCTTCTCCTTTTTTTCTTAAAAAGAAAAGAAAAGAAATTTGAAATGTTATTATTGTAATCCAAAGTAATGTTTTACTTTGAGATAGCTTAAATTCATTTCAAAGTCAAAGTCAAAGTTAAATTGTAATTGAGAAGTCACAATGACAAGTGAGAAAAGTGAGGGTTGATGTGAAAGAGAGGTAAAACAGATATTAACTTTGACGCTAGAGCTTGGCATTATCATTGTTTTAGAGTCAGTTTTTTCAGCCAATTTGACGCCAAGGAGTTCTCCGTTTGTGCTTGAGACACCTCACTGAAGCCATTGTCATGATGACGTATCTTGAAGATTAATAAAAACATATCTTTTTATGGTGATCGTGTCCTAGATTTGCCCGAAATTGAATAAGGGGATCAGAGGTACACACTGTGTCGTGAATGTGCTTGCATCACTTGTGTCGATTTTGTAAAAATGCTCTTTTTCTTATGCTTCAACAAAACAACTACATGCACATAAGAAAGTCTACATATACAAGTCATCGATCAAGCTCCTGAAATCAACACTCTTGTAATCACTTACGTTCATAAACACAAAGCATCACATCATCGACTTGATAAAAGCAATCTTCTGCAACAACATTTCACAACAGCTAATTCATGCGATCAAGTTAAGGACGCTACACACTCAAGAATTTCAAGTCCAAACAACATCAACATTATGAACACTTTTTGTATCCTTTTAATTGAATTTTCCGAGTGCATTTTCGGTTGTAACTGAAACCCTCATTTGATTTGTTAAAGTGCATCATTAATTCGAGTCAGTTATTACTTGAACATTGAATTTATCATTTGTCATTTGGGTGCATTTTCGACAGTGTTCGACACCCATCATTTTTCAGCACATTCAGTGCATCACTAAGTGCAGTGATCACCCAAGAGTTGAAGACAACAGGTGTTTAAAGTAAGTACAACAATCATCAACAAGTGAGCATGTCATTTAAAACAATCAAACAAACAAGTATTTCAAGTCAAAAACATCAAGCAAGCGAGCGTGTTCATAAAATAATCAAGCAAGCAATCATCATCAAACGAGCATGACTTCTAATCTTCAAGTAAGCATCCAAACAAGCATGTGTCTACATCAAGCGCACTAAGATCAAGTGAACGTGTCAAGTAACCAAATCAAGTGCGAAAGTTCAATGCACAACAAGCGAGCCTGTTAAAGTTCATTACAACATTCATAAAGTTACTTTCAAGAAAAGTGATCGTCATCAAGCGAGCATCAAGTCAAAATTTCAAGCAAGTGTTTAAAGCATCAACAATTAGCAAATAGTACAAGCGAGCCTGTCATTTCAGTGATCAACTCAAGTGCTCAATTTTCAAGCACGACTTCTACAACACGAGCCTGCCTTCAAAGTAAGCAAGACAACATGGCGACACACATTCAACTGTCCCAAATTCTTCACAATTTAATGTTATCATCATCCAATGACATGGTGCACATTAGCAAAACCACTCTTGCTGACATTCAAGTGCATATACAACATGCACATGAAACGATTGAGTGCCTTCAACTAGAATCGCAACTGCAGAGAATTGAGTTGCAAGAGAAGCATGTTGCTTCCAAGTCTTTTCTAAATATAGCTGATCATTCAAACTCATTAACACAACTAGCTTCAAGTGTTGAAGTTGTTCCAGTGCAACTTTCTTCCAAACCCATCATCAAGCCATGGGAATAAATCGAAAGTAATCGAAATTGATGCGGCCTAGGATATGTCAAAGATGATGACACCTTACATATCCCTAATTATTCAAAGCCCATTCAGTTCGTTAGTGCCAAATTACTTGACCATGTCACCTCAGCAAGTTCTTTGCAACTTGCAGGCAGACATCAATGCACACAAACTGAAAGTGCAGACAAACAGAAATGCATGCCAACTCAAGTTGCAGACAAACCGAAATGTTCTCATTGTCAAAGAACCGGTCATCTGGAAGATCAATGTTTTGATCTCCATCCTTGTCACCATTGTGGCAAGACAAATCATTCATCAGAGAAATGCAACAAAAAACAATAGTCAGCCATATTGAAGATAAATTATTCATGGATTGATCCCTGGGAATGGTCATCCACAACTAGAATATTGTACAAGTTTTACAATCAGATTCACTCACACAAATTGCAGCCAACAGTCAAATGACGATGGTACTCTCGTGCAATTGAATGGGGGAGTACAACAGTGAATCTCTCCTACACTTGAAGGGGGGGAGTTCAGATATCAAATGCAGATGATTGTCTCTCCTTTTAGCTGACAAAGGGGGGAAAATGTCAATGAAATTGGCAAGTGGTTGTCAGATTGAAAGTCTCGACAACATCAACGAAGTAGCCAGTGGGCATCTTCAAATCAGCTAGTGGGCATCAACAACAAAAGGTGAAATGAGTAGTTTTTCAAGCACAACAAAAGAAACAGTGAGTTGTTTTTAAAAGTCATAAGCTAGTGGGCGATCATCATCAGCAAATACGCCAGTGGGCAGCTTGGCACATGATGGAGTTGTCAAGTGACATTGAAAGAGGAATCAGGCATGCAGCTGATTCATGTTCTCTTCAGATTTGAGTTTTTTCCAACATCCATATTTGGCGGTTTTTTTAGGCAAATGATTTTTGAGGAGCAACTTGAGAACTTGGAAGATGGTTCCTTGTTCTTTTTGGATTTATCATTGAGGGGGGGAATGTTAGCCTCACTCTCTTAAAAACAATTATAAATCCAAATAAAATAATTAATTAAATTAAATCATGAGAGTTAGTTTCTCAAACTAAGGAGTTTAGTTAGGAGGAGAGATTCTCTCCAACTAGTTCTCCTAAATTAGTGTGTAAGTTGAGAAATTGTCTCAACCAAGTGAGTCTAAGATAGATGCACTATCTTAAGACCACTTGCTCATGTATTTAAATGTATTATTAAATTATTTGAATAAGAGAGATTTACATGAGCATGAGAGACCACATGATGGCTCTTTGCCTTTTCCGCGATTTTGTCTTTTGTGTGTTGTTGGTTTGATTATTGTGTGTTAATTTGCTGTGTGTGTTTAATATGGCTGAGTGGTTTCAACACCTTTATCCATCTTAATGTTCTTCAACTTGTTTTTGAGCAAGAGGAATTGATTTGCATTGTTCACTTTGAGCATCCCAACTAGCTTATCATATATATTCTTAGAGGTTCCCAAATAAGAAATATAGGAAACCAAATGCTTTTAAATAGAGTCAACCCAAAATTTTCTTTGCTTTGACCTAACCTTTTCTAAACTTCGTCATAGAAGCAATTGCTGCATTTGAAGGAGGCTCCACCACTTTTCCCTACACATAGTCCAATACTTCATGCTCCTCCAAAGTCAGGTCCAAAGTCATATTCCATGCATGATAGTCAAATTTGTCATTGAGCTTGTCCTTAGTCTTGAAGTAAGATGAATAAGCCATTGAAACTTGTCCAATAAATCTTTCTTGGTGATTTATTTTCTCTCTCTTGCTCGAGCTTTGTCTTCACCTGCGCTCTGATACCATGTTAAATTTGGTTAACAATGGTATGCTCTATTCTTAACACAATTACTTCAATGTACATTAAGTGTTGACACCTAATCTTCATGATTGGGAATTTTATGTAAATAAATAAATTGGGAAGGTGAACAGTCATCGGGAGATGAACTGAACAATCACTCCCTATTGTATATAACAATGGGTTACCTATGGAATAATACACCAATCAGTTTTTCTGAGTTTTTCTGCCAAGTCTGGAGTTACTCTTGGCCTGACATGGTATCAGAGCCAGCTCCTTTTTTTAGCCTTTATGTCCTTGTAACTCCTGGTCTGCTCCACTGCTCCCCATATAATTCAATAACTGATTACCTTACCTGCTTCTGTCTGCCATCCCTACGCTCTCTGTCTGATATTCCTCTGACATGGTATCTCTGCGCTCTCTGACTAACATGAACGCCTGAGACTGCGCACTGCCTGGTTTGAACGCCTGCGTTATCTGATATTTTTCTGTCCCAATTTTGTAAAACTATACAGAGACTGTGCATTATTTTTTTTATGAGCGTATCTTACCGTTTCAGCGTCCATATTGAATTGAGCACTGAGCTATTCAGCGTTAATGCATATCTTACTGGTTACCATTGAACGCACTTCTAGTCGAGTCATTTGTCATCTCATTTCATTCTCTACCATTACCACATCCCCATCTCTTTCAAACGTTACACGTACAATCGCCTCATTGTTTAGCTGAAACATTGGGCGGATATTTTTGTTTATGAATCGTGAAAAACGTATTGCAGGACGATCCCTTGATCTCCTCCGAACGATTACACGCCTCGTATTCCCATCAGGATCTATGAACTTTATTGTGCCACGATACATCATAGCGATTGCTATTAATGGATTCCTATGAAACGATGGAAAGGTTATCGATGGATGGTCTCTGTCAGTGAAAGTGAGGAATTGGGGTCACAGTGTCAAGCAGGCGAGCTTTGCACATCGTTGTAATCAATCCCCATGTCTAGTGTTGGTGCTGAGGTTGACATGCGTACTGCCGCGGGTGTTCAAGAAAAGGGTGGTGGCGTGTGTTGATAGCTGATGCTTCGGTCCGTGGGGTGCGTTCCAGAAGACGGTGGGGATGCGCTGGTAAATATGCTTGTGGACACATGGTTAGGTTAACTGTGGAGCTCGCTTACCAGGTGGTTGCTTTCCTGTAAATCTGAAAAGCATTCATGAAGTGATTAATCCAAACGATCAAGAACTCTTGGATGCTCGAGACAATAATGGTTGGGGTGAGACTTGAACAAGCGACATTGAGATTTACATTTTATACACCATTTTAATTTATCGTTATTTTGTTGCGCTGGACTGAATAATATTTTGCCTCTTTTAAAGTCTGGTCAATATACAGAGGTGTGAATATTGTATGGTGAATGGTGTCAAATAACATTTTCAAATGCTGCTGTTTCATTGGTGGGGTGAGCGTGGAATGAAATTTTATTAATTTTTATGGCAATATGTTATATGCTTGAGAAGTGGAAGGTATAACATATATATTGTTTCTCTATCAGCAGAAGTTTTTTTTTTTTACAGAATGCATTCAATCATATCCATGGTGGGAATAGTTCTCACTGGCAAGGAGAACTATCCTGAATGGTCCCGGATGGTAAAACACACCCTCATCTACAATGAGTTGTGGAAAGGAGTGTGTGTCGGAGAAGAAGACAAAGACCCAGTGCAGCCTACATCAGACAAAGAGCTCGTCATTTGGGAAAATAAGAACAGCAAAGCCTATGCATTAATCGCAGCATCTGTAAATGAAGAAGTAAGTCGCCATATTTCATCATATTCAACTGCCTTTGAAGCTTTACAAAAACTGAAAGAACTCTATGACTCACATTCTGCACTTGAAGTTGTTCAACTCATGATTAAACTCTTCACTCTTGAACTGAAAAATAATGATCCTCTTGCTCTTGCATCTGAAGTAAAATCCATAATGCATGATATCAAATCCACTAAGGTTGAGCTGGATATTCCTCTTATTGCTTTTCTCAAGGCACTCTACCCTACTTACTCCAATTATCTTGAGTCTTTACAAGCAAATGGAAATCTTAAAGATATAACCTTTGACTCTCTTGTGAAAAAGTTTGCTGAAAGAGAGAAAGCCTTTGGAAAGAAGACAGTCCCTGAATCTTCTGAAGAGACTGTTTGCCTTGCTCATAAAGAAAAGCATCCTGCTCAAGATTCTACAAGAGGAAGAGGTGGACGAAGAGGAAGAGGAAGATACTTTAGAGGCAGGGGGGGCAGACATTCTCAAGCAGAAAAAGCAGATCTGCATTGCATTCGCTGCAAACGAAATGGATCACATGATGCTTCTACATGCAAGCTACCATGGGACAAAATTGAGCAGAAAAGAAACCAGCAGAAAGGTAAAACTGATGATACAGACAAAGGTAAAGCACCTGAATCCGCTCACTATATTGAGGCACAATGTAACATTGGAGTAAATGAAGATTTGTTTAATGCTTCACTTGCTTCTTCGAAAAATGATTGGTTGCTTGATTCAGGAGCAACCTGTCATATGACTCATAGGAAGGATTTTTTTGAAGATTTCACTGACAATGTTGATGGAGCAGTATACTTTGCAGATCAGTCAAAAATCAAGCCATCAGGGCTTGGCACAATCAGGCTTAAACTGCCTGGTCTTCCAGACTTTCTTATGGATCATGTTCTATATCTCCCATAGCTCAAGAGAAACTTGCTGTCCTTGGTCCACATCCGCCAGCAAGGTCACTCCATTCATATGTTTGATGGAAAGCTTGAGGTAAGAAAAGCATCTGACCACTCAATTGTCATGAGGGGAATAGAAGAAGAAAGACTTCTCAAACTGCAAGGAACCTCTGCTCATGCACAACATTTCTCATATATTTCTCATCATGAAGAAGGTACACTTCCATCAAGTTTATTATGGCATGCTAGATTTGGACATTTAAACTATGACAGTCTCCGCTTATTGAAGAAAAATGGTGTTGCTGGTTTGCCTACAATTCCTAGGAAACATAAGCAATGTGATGCTTGCATTCTAGGAAAGCATAGCAAACAGTCTTTTCATGATTCACATTCAAGAGCACATAGGAAGCTTGAACTCATTCATTCAGATTTATGTGGTCCAATGCCTGTTCCTTCTGCAAATGGAAATAAATATATCATGACATTTATTGATGATTACACCAGAATGTGTTGGGTTTATTTATTGAAGAACAAATTTGATGCTTTTCAAACATTCAAGAATTTTCATAAATGGATTGAAACTGATGCGCAATCTCATATTGGGTCTATTCGCACTGATAATGGAAAAGAATATACATCAAATGAATTTGAAAACTATCTTCGCCAACATGGGATCAAACATCAAACAACTGTACCTTATAATCCCCAACAGAATGGTGTAGCAGAAAGAATGAATAGAAAAATTTTGAATATGGTACGATCCATGCTTTTCTTCAAAAATGTAAAGATAATGTTTTGGGCTGATGCTGTTCTATGTGTTGCATATATAAAGAATAGATGTCCATCTAATGCTATAAGAAACAAGACTCCTTATGAATTGTCGTATGGACATGTTCCTTCGGTAAAACATCTCAGGGTCTTTGGTTCCACCTGTTATGCTTTAATACCAAAGGTACATAGAAACAAACTTGGTGCTAGAAGTCGTAAGTGTATCTTCCTGGGGTATTCAAACACCTCTAAAGCATACCGTCTCTATGATGAAGTAAATAAAAAGTTTTTTGTATCTAGAGATGTCATTTTTCTTGAATCATCCAAATCTGACAATGTTGTTGAGCGGCAACTTGATCGCTTGGATAGATTCACAAAAACGAAATCATTTCAAGAGTTTGATAATCAGATTCCACATCTTGAAGGGGGGATTCCTATACTAGATCAACATGTGGAATCTTCTTCTAAAGAACAATCTCCTCTGCATGAAACTCCAACAACGGATGATCCTTTAAGTGATATAATTGATAGAATTTGGAGACTCAATCTTGATTCAGTCCCAACTCAATCAACAAAGCAACCTGGACCATCTCAGAAAGGTCCCCCAAAGTGGCTGACAAAGACACTTGAAAGTGTTCATCCTGATGAAATTGGAAAAACAGGAACCAGAAATACAAACCGACAAGATGGAGGTGACGTAGATGACTCTAATTCACATGTTGATGTGGATGTTACTTATGATTGTGAATTGAACTTGTCTACAGATTTTGAACCAACTTCCTTCAAACAAGCTGCTTCTCATGATGAATGGAAAGAAGCGATGCAAAAGGAGTATGATGCCCTCATAAAGAATGGCACTTGGAAGCTGGTTGATCCTCCATTTGGAACCAAACCAATTGGCTGCAAGTGGGTCTACAAGAACAAGTACAAAGCTGATGGCTCACTTGACAAGCACAAAGCTAGGCTTGTGGCAAAAGGTTTTGCACAAAAGGAAGGGGCCGATTATGAGGAAACGTTTTCCCCCACAGCAAAATGGGCCAGCATCCGGACACTCTTTGCACTAGCAGCTCAGAACGGTTGGAAAGTCCATCAAATGGATGTAAAAACTGCATTCTTGAATGGAGATCTAAAAGAGAATGTTTTTATGTCCCATCCTGAAGGATTTGCTGTGAAAGGACATGAACATAAAGTATGCAAACTTGTGAAGTCCTTGTATGGCCTCAAACAAGCACCACGAGCCTGGTATGAAAAACTAACTGAGCATCTTCTGAAACTCAACTTCAATCATTTTGATCTTGATGATGCAACTTTATTTGTCAAGAAAGTTGGCAAAACAGTTGTATATCTTGTGGTATATGTAGATGATCTTTTAATGACAGGGAACAATGAAAGCTATATTGCATCCATAAAGAAAGAATTAGGAAAAAGTTTTGAAATGACTGATTTGGGCTATGTTCATTACTATCTTGGCATTGAAGTAACCCAACATCCAAAATCCATATTTCTTTCTCAAAAGAAATACAATGGAGATTTGTTAAACAGATTTGGCATGACAGAGTGCAATCCTCTTTCTACTCCAATGGAACAAAACTTAAAACTCACATCTATTGAAGGAAAGGAATTTGAGGATGCAACAAAGTATAGACAACTTGTAGGAAGTCTCATCTACCTCACTACTACCAGACCAGACATTTCATTTACTGTTGGAATCCTCTCTAGGTTCATGCAAAAGCCTTGTGAGGGACATTGGTCTGCTGCAAAAAGAGTTCTAAGATACTTGAAGGGAACTCAAGACCTTGGAATCAAGTATACACAGGTGGACGACTTCAGCTTAATTAGATACTCTGATTCAGACTTCGATGGAGACAAAGAAACTGGAGTATCTACTTCAGGATATGCTATGAGTCTTGGATCAGGAGCTGTCTCTTGGAGATCACGCAAACAATCAGTTCCAGCAGATTCCACAACAGAAGTAGAATACGTGGCAGCAGCTGAAGCAACGAAAGAAATTTTGTGGCTCAGGAAAATTCTTGAAGATTTGCAGGTAAAACAAGTACAATCAACTCCACTCATGATTGATAACACCTCTGCAATAAAGTTGGCCAAGAACCCAAAGTTCCATGATCGTACTAAGCACATCAATACTAAATATCATCTGATCCGACATCATGTTGAGGCCAAAACAATCCATCTCCGTCATTGTTCCACAAATGAGCAAATTGCAGACATCTTCACCAAAGCACTTGGAAAGGAAAAGCTTGGACGATTCAGAATGATGCTTGGACTCACCAACATCCCTTCAGATTAAGGGGGGGAATGTTGACACCTAATCTTCATGATTGGGAATTTTATGTAAATAAATAAATTGGGAAGGTGAACAGTCATCAGGAGATGAACTGAACAATCACTCCCTATTGTATATAACAATGGGTTACCTATGGAATAATACACCAATCAGTTTTTCTGAGTTTTTCTGCCAAGTTTGGATTTACTCCTGGCTTGACATTAAGCAACCCAATGAAAATTTCCAAATTAGTTTCGAATAGAAATCACATTAACCATAAATCTCATTGACAATAACTGTAGATAGAACATAAAATAAAATGTAGAAGATAAGCCAAGACAAGAGGACGCTAGTTTTGGCAGGTGCTAGGGAAAAACACCAATGTGGGGAAAACCCTTTGATCAATTCTTCTTATTATTATATCAAATGTTCAAAAAAGAGAGAGAAAGTACAAAAGTCAAAATTGACTTGCCAAATAAAAGTCAAAACAACCTTGTCAAATCTGCATTCAACTGCAGTCAAACTCAACCCTAACTAGAAAGTCAAAGATGGTCAACACAACAATCAAACTTATCCTTTGAATCTTGGTCAAAGGAAGTCAAAATCGGCCTCCAGTAGTGATCAAAGTCAACCCAAACCAATCATAAATTATGTATTCAAACTTGGTCAACCTGAAGTCAACCTTGCGATCAACATAGGTCAAAGTCCTTCTTTTGCCTCGATTTCTATGCTAAAAAATGCGGCTTGCTGAGATAGAAATTTACCTTGAAAATTGAAGTCAAAGGATGCCCAAAAAGTCCAAGTCAATGCTGGTTAAATGCATACAAGTTTGAAAATTTTGGCCCTGTAATTATGTCCAAAAATTTGACCCCCTTTACCACACGTGTGTGAGAGAGAGAATGATCAATAGATGTACGAACCAATGAGAGAAGGAGAGAGAAGAATGTGTGAGTGATGATGATGCCAAATGAGGTGAGAGGTCACTTGTATACAAGTCGATGAGGGTGAAGTGACACGTCCATTGGGTTTCATGAGCCTATATAATGATGTGGTAACACACTTCTGCTTGTCCAAATTAGATGATATTTATATCAATTTTGGTCCTCTTGAAAAGAGGAATTCAATGCAAATCGTCATCTCCATCAAATGAGTTGTCCCAAGGTGGAATTTGGCTCTAGTTTCCAATTTTAACAAAGAGGTATGCATTTAAAACATCATTTGTGACAATTGAATAGTTGATAGTAGGTTGTTTTTATGTTATGTGTAGATTCCATTGTCCCTTCAAGAACATCACAATCAACAATCAAGTGAAAGGAAAATATTGTAAAAGCATCAAAATAAGTGTTATGATATTTCAATTAAATACTTTGGTTTGATAATTGATAGTATGAACCAAAAGAAAACACTTCTACCACATTTTGTTTACACACCAATAAATTTACATGAGGATAATTTTATTTAGTTTCACGTGGTTGGTTGTATAGTCTTTAATGGGAAAATGTGTCCAAGGGTTTACTTCAGATCAAAATGAGCTTGTTGATCAATTTTATCATACTGCTCACATATTTCCCTTAAGCTCTTTTTTTCTAATTTCTCACCGAATTCACTGATTCACTACTAGAAGAAGGACTATTTCTCAAATCCACTAACTCTTTGTTGGAAGAAGAAATATCTTCTTGTCTTTACACTTGTAACTTTGGGAATATTGGTGGAGGGACTTGCTATGTTGATATTCCCATATATTCATCTATTGGGAGAGATGGATTTCTCCTACCCATTGCTTCATTATCTTGATCATTCCAAGATTTTTCCTCTAAGAATTTTACATTTCTATTGACCACAAATTTATTAGTCACTAGATTATATAGTATGTAGGCTTTGGATTATTCACTATACATGCATTTTTCACTCCCCTTCTCAATTTTGCTC
This sequence comes from Pinus tabuliformis, assembly GCA_031772625.1. Lineage (NCBI taxonomy): Eukaryota > Viridiplantae > Streptophyta > Pinopsida > Pinales > Pinaceae > Pinus > Pinus tabuliformis. The sequence continues at coordinate 1,144,339,457 of CM062813.1, read as the reverse complement.
CTTAGCTATTCTGGGACATGTGTATAGGTAATATAACCAAAAATAATGAAATGAGAAACACTTGACATTGTGTCACTTCATGCTTATTTAGGCATTTTATATTTCACACTATTTGCTTGAGATTGGTTAAATATGTAGATTGAACAAGCAACAACCTCATCCCCAAAATTAGTAGGGAAATTTCTAGCTTTGAGCATATTCCTTGCCATGTTCATAATATTTGATTCTTTTGCTCAGTCACTCCATTGAGTTGTGTAGTATATTTCCTGGTGAACTTCCTTCTACTTCCCTTTTTTCTACAACCAATTGTGAGCTCCTTTGAGTCACACTCTCCTCATCCATCTGATCTAAGCAATTTGACATATTGGCCACTTTGCTTTTGTGCTATAGCCTTATATATTTAAACTTTGTGAATGTATTTGATTTGTTTTTCATGAATACACCCAAACTTTCTTTCTGAAATTACCAATGTATGTTAAAAATAAAAATGTCCACCAATGCACAGAGTTTGCATGGGTCCACATAGATATTTGTGGACAAGTTCTATGTTTTCCTTGGCTCTATAGGATGCTTTCAGAAAAATGTCTCTTTTATGCTTTCCAAGAATGCAACTTTCATAAGTGCTGGTTTTCTCATTCAATATGGGAAGTCCCTTAACCATTGATTGTTTTTGCAAGAGACTAAGCCTCCTAAAAGGTAGGTGACTATATCTAAGATGCCACAAACAAGTCTCATCAAAGCTTGAGACATATCGTGCATATGATTATGACATATTTACACTTCTCAGATTCAATGGAAACACTCTATTCTTATTCATTTGGACCTTTGTGGAAAGTCTTCTAATATGTCACTTATTTAAGATTGTGCATGTGGAGTCTTTGAATATAACATCATAATCATGTTGACTTAATTGTCTAATACTTAATATATTATGTTTAATATTTGGTACATAAAAGACATCAAGAATATCTTTCTTCTCATTTTTCTTAGTTAGGAAAGAAATAACACCTTTTCCTATGGCCTTGACATGATAATCATCTCCTAAAGTAATTTCATATTGAACAAAGCTATTAATTTCAGAACACTACTTCTTGTTATTTGTAATGTGATTGTTGCAATCAATGATCCTTGTGGTGACCTTCTTCAGTGATTTTACATGAGATGAACAATGATTCATATGTCCCTTCTTCAGTTTTGGAGACATTAGCTTTTCCCTTATTTGGATTTGAATTTTGCATTCACTTTCATAGTGGCCATACATTTTGTAGTAATAACATTGTACCTTGGACTTGTTTGTCCATCTTCTACCTCTTCCCCTCTGATTTCTAAGTATGACTAGGTTAATTTGATTACCGTAACTAATCTGGTATAGTTCTTCCTTTTGATTGATGATTATTTTTGCCTCTTTGATCTTTGCCTTTGCCTCTACCAGTGGATGACAGAGTCTTGAAGGCATATTCTAAGGACTCCTTGTCCATTTTAATTCTTGATTTATCAAACAAAAGAGATCCCATTAGTCCTTTTGCTGTTAGTTTGGATATATCTTTGAACCTCTATGGCAATGACAACAATCTCAAACTTACATAAGCTTATGAGAAATTTTCCCCAATTTCCTGATCTTCAATTTTCTCTCCATGTGTTTTGAGTTGATTTAGAACTTCCATCACTCTAGTCAAGAATTGGTCATTGTTCTTTGCCTCCTTCATCTTCAATGTTCCAAACTCTTTCTTAAGGGTTCTAAGCTTCATACTATTCTCTTTATCATTACATGATATTCTAACTCTAGTATATTTCAATCTTGCTTCCCATTGGAGGTTCCCATTATATTGGAAAAAAAATAGTCATCTACTAAACTCTAGGTCTAACATTTGGACTTGTCCTCCTTTTTTCTCATATCTACAAGTTGATTTTTCTGGGCATTAGACATAGCTTTCAAAGTTGCTTGATCAGGCTCTGAGAACTCATTCTCTAGTGGTTCCCAACATCCCTGTACTTGTAAGAAGGTTTTTTCTCTCATACACCGTAACTCATAGTTCTTGCGAATAAGAATTGGTCCCTACATCTACCTTAGATTACTTGTAAAAGCCATTAAATTTATTATAATTCCAATTTTTTTCTCTCTCTAATATTCTTGCAACCACACACAAAAAAATTACCGCCTCAATACCATACTTAGGCAACTTAGGATCCCGCGTTATAATGAACACAAATTTTGCAAGTTGGACATACATGGTGCTTCATCTTTGGGATTGGATGCAACTCTCCTTGGTAGATGGTAATGACTCCTTTCTTTCCATCAAACAACGACTCTTTCACTTGCTAGGGTTTGATGTTAATCAAGACCACCATTCTCCTAGTTTCAGTAAATGGTCCGAGCTTCCTATATATGGTGGTTGTTCCTTGTTTACAACAATCAACTCCTCTGTGGACAACTTTCCTTTAAACCCTTGATCTGTGCTTTTGGCACTCTCCTTCACAATCCGATCTTCACTTTTGTGAAGATTCTTATGCCTACTTTGGTACCATGTTAAACTTGAAAGCATAGACATAAATGAAAACCAATTGGAAACTCGTTAGATATTGCTCACCCTTCTCACTGTTAAATAAATTCTACAATAGACTAAAAACTTTTAGTAATATATAAGACGAACAAATTTAAAACTATCTAACAACTAAATGAAATACTAACTTAGTTAACCACATAGATTATATTTTTAACACTTAACCCCAATAAAAAGATAATGATGTTCCCTTAAAAAGATAAGGCTTAACCAAATATGAAAGATTTTGAAATCTATGTTTTTCCCTCTACTTGAAACTATGTTATAGAAAAATATATAAATAAATTTGGAATTTTAAATTTATTTTATTTGTAAACTATATATAATTTTATATTTTATATAAATATATAAGTGTTAATTATATTTTTGAAAGAGAAATTATTTTTAAAGGAGAAACATATTATGATAGATGTAGCTCATTTGTCATTGTAAATTTAGATAAATGATTAATATTTAACATTGTAAGGTTGGTGGATTGGGCAAATAAATTATCAATTTTTTACATTAAAAGTGCATATAATATGAATAATTTGTACTTTTAGCTAAAATAGATGTGAGTTAGTTTGCATTATTAATATGGTATTTCATTTCATCTTATACATCAATTTACAGAGTCTTTTTACTAAGTGAATTTGAAATAGATGAATTTTTCAAAGTCATCTTTTTAAGTTTAACTTTTTTTTATAAATTAGTCACTAATTTTTTATTCACTTAAAATATAGTTAAATCAAAATCCAAATAAACACCAACACCAAAAACCATTTGGCAAATCATCTTATTAAGTTTAACTTTCCTCTATAAACTAGTCACTGGAATTTATGATGGGTAATTTAAATAATTAAGCATCAAATCCAAATACTTGTATCTATAATTTTTTATATATATTTTAAATCAATTTTAAATTTTTTAGCTTGAGCAGTTGAGAGTGCCGTTTGTTCTCTTATCTACCTGAAATTGAATATTCTATTCATAATTTTAATTGTTTTTGTTGTGGATTCTAATTTTTTTAGCTTAAGTGGTTGGGCATATTGTTTGTTTACCTATCCACATGGACACTTGAATAGATTCAACTACAATGGAGTTGAGAGTGCAGTTTGTTCTTCTATCTAATTGAAATTGAATATTTTTATTCATAATTTTATTTGTTTTTACTATCAATTTTAAATTTTTAGGTTAAGTGGTTGGGCGCATTGTTTGTTCTCCTATCTACATGGACACTTGGGTAGATTCCACTCAAGTGGAGTTGAAACATCTCTGCTTTTACTAAATCATAATTTTTAAACTTTGGTTCATATTCATTTGTCCTAAAATGAATTGCATGGTTGGTTTGAAACTTCAACACAAATAATTTGATGTGATGTGATGGATTCTAAACCTAAACTCAGAGATCATAACTCTTAAAATATATTTTGGGTATTATAATGACAGTCAAAATAATGGATCCTTATCTTATCTATATTACTCTAAATTACTGAGAAAAGTTTGACCATAAACTTTCTTCAAATTACTCTAATAAATTATAGATTCACTATTATTTAAAATATATTTAAAAAAAATCATAAAGTTTCCAGCATACAGCCATGTATGCAAAAATTCATGCAAAGCATTAAAGTCAAGTTGCATAGCATTAAAGGCAAATGGAAAGCCGTAGAAACAATAGCGCCAAGAACCATTTGACAAATGAATTGACAACCTATTTTATTATTATTTTGCTGGTTGTACTTGGTGAACAGGTGGAGATGTTATTGCCACGTGGTTAAAGATTTGTGAGCATCACTGGCCTCCATTAAAGCAATGGCTGGCAAGATCATCCTATCTCACATATTTTACTGTTCTTGGGAACTTGAATATATGGAAGCAGAGTCTCATAAAAATTGACACGGATCAAAGCCTTCATGGTTGTTTTCGATCACAGGTGGAGCACTTGCATGCACACCGTCTGTATGATTCATAGTTGTATCCAGTGACATGTCGATAGCTTCCCTGCTGTGTACCATGTGATAATGAAGAACTCATGCCACATGTAGAAACCACAAAACCACAGGTTCATGGCTATATTAAATCCATGTGACTAAGTTGGAACATATGTGTGGGATTTATAGATATGGTTGTTAAGTTATTTATTAGTTAATTAGTCTTAATATCGATAAGTATATGAGAGAGTAATTATATAAATTAAATGGTTGATAAATGTGAAAGACTTTTAAGAGTATAGAGATATAAATTAAATTGTTGGTAAATGTAAACATATAAAAATAGTGATATAAATTAAAGAGATGATAAATTAAATGGTTTATAAATTAAATTGTTGGTAAATGTAAACATATAGGAATAATCATATAAATTAAAGAGATGACAAATTAATTATATAAATTAAAGAGATGACAAATTAATTATATAAATTAAAAGATGACAAATTAAATGACTAGTAAATTTCTATAAAAAATGACAAATATAAATTAAAAAATGACAAATTAAATGGTTAATAAATGTCTATAAAAATGACAAATTAAATGATTCATAAATATTTATAGAGATTTCAGAAGATAATCCTACAAATTAGAAGATTGGCAGCTAGCTCTTGGGATAATCTATTTAGTCTGGAAGTATTTATTTTGAAGCTCAACAGAAAAAGGGCCGAATACATCAAGCAAATAAAGAAGAAGCAATCTGTCCCATAGACTATCTTTAACCTCATGGACGTTAAAATAATTTTTCTTTCTTTCTTTCCAAAAAATACAACCCTATAAATATATAAATATGCAAAATAATCTAGTGGGAGCATATATTTTTGAAGCTTCATAGAAAAAGGGCCGAATACATCAAGCATTTATAACCTTCATAGAAAAATAACCTGGTGGGAGCATTTTATTTTTGAAGCTTCACAGAAAAAGGACCGAATACATCAAGGAAATGAAGTACCAATCTGTCCCATAAACTATCTTTAACCTTGTGGAAGTTAAAATAATTTCTCTTTCTTTCATTCAAAAAATACTACCCTATAAATATATAAATATGGATAAATATATAAATATGCATTATGCTGAGAGGATTATTGATGTGATTAATATTTTTTAACCAGTATTGAATGACGAAGATTGAACAATTCAATGTGATGTACCATTCCAGTTTAATACCTTGAATACCTGTATTTTGATAGAATCGCATATCCATTAGTGTTTGCTTGGCTTTGCTCCTTTGCATCTCCACTTACTATAATTGAACCACTACACTTACTATAATTGGTGAGGAGCGACCTGACTTGGTTCGTAAATTTTGTTACGAAGGCCGGGAGTTGCGATCCCCACTGCAGAAAGATGAGCCAGTACCCTGAAATTTTGCTGTTGTCCATGCCTGGGTCACGGAGGAAAGAACGGCACGGTGCAATATGCATGTTACAACTTCTTGGTTTTTTTTTCATGACACATTTTATTTCAATTGAACTACCATAGGTTTCGTTTTGCGTGAGTGAATAAATATATACCATCACTAGTTAGTACTATTCTAATTTGGTTCAGAGTTTTGGCATTTTACTGAAAAGGTGTATTCCAAACATTTCAGGATTCTGCTACATACAAGTTCCAAGAGTGGATGCAGACAGTGCTGGCCATGGCTGATTATTTGCAGGTGACTAATGCTCTTTTGGTTATCCTCACCATCATCATCTTCCTGCCATTCTTTTGTACCTCGGTATGGAGACGAACACCCACTTTTCAAAGTTTGCAGAGGAAGCATGTATTCATAACAGGAGGATCAAGCGGCATTGGCCTTGAGATTGCCAAAGAGGCTCTTTCACAGGGTTCTTACGTGACACTGGTGTCAAGAAATCTTTCTAAACTTCGTAGGGCTGTTGAAGAAATCATCCAAGAAGTGGAGTGCGACGAAGACAAGATTAATATCAAGGTAATATACTCTGCATAATGTTGTCTGGAATACAATCCAGCAATTAACCCATTGGCAATTTATTTTTGATGTTAGCATGCAGATTTCCACAGTCAAAAATAATTTTGGGGAATATTTCCCAAAGAAAAATTGAGTGGGAATACTTCTCAAGTTCTGTGTGAACATTTCACTCATTTTCAGGGGTCAAGTTCTGTGTGAACACTCTACTTATTTTCAGGGATAGAAAGTTGATTTGGAAGAGAAGATCTTTTGAAATGTTTGCTTGAACACTTCAACTATTTTTTCATTTTTTCAGAGATGGAAAGTTGATGTAAAAAAAAGAAAACACAACTATAATTCAATCATTTCTATCTATATAATGTGGAAAAGAAGAGAGCATGACTATAATTCAATCATTTCTTTTTCTATAATTATGGTTTCACTCTCTTCTCTTTAACTTTCAATGCTTTCTGTCCTGACGAGCTTTCTTCAGTCACTAAAATGATAAAGTGTTCACCTGAAATTGGGAAAGTTAAAAAAAAAATAACACAGTTTTGTTCCAGAATATTTCCCAAAGCAATTAATTTTTTGATTGATCCATCAACTCTTACATAAGGGTGCATTGAAACTAGTTGTGTGAGAGAGGCCAAAGGCATTGGACACCTTATCTCAGTGGGGATGTTACATCAACTCACTCTTCATGTGTGCAAGTAATCCTGCATTGCTTTAACTTTTCATGCTCGTTAGGATGAGAAAAACCTAAGACATTCTAATCCTGATGAGCGGTGGGGTCATCCATAACCCTTCATGTATGTGGTCCTGTATAATGGTGCATTAGATGCATTGAAAATATACTAACACAAACCAATCTAAACAGGGAAACATGGTGTACACTGTGTACTAACACTGATAGACAATCTAATGCAGGTTGCAGATGTCAGTGACTATAAAGCAATTTCTGCGGCTGTAACACAATCATTTGAGTGGAAGCCCATTGATATACTTGTCTGCAATGCTGGAATTGCTCATAGTTTCTTTTTGGACGAAGTTCCTGTCAAAGAGATTGATCTTACAATAGGGACAAACCTCACTGGGACCATGTATATACTGCGTGTGGCTCTGCCATTGATGAAACAAAGGAGCAATATGAATCCCTCAACTGTTGTGCTTATGGGTTCACTTTCTTCTTTGGTAACAATGCTTTTAACACTCATCTTTTCTGAATTTTTTCCACTTTTTACTTTGTGATCCATGTTTGGGGATTCAAGTATTTGACGCTTATATTGTTGTTTTGTACATAACAGTATCTGTTGTATGGACATGGCCTTTACACTGCTACAAAATATGCTATTAGAGGACTTGCTGAGGCTCTGAGGCTGGAACTGCTACCATACAATATTGGAGTCACTCATGTGTGTCCAGGGTATGTAGAAACTCCCATGCTTAGAGAAATAGAAGGTGAGTTATTACCTTTCTATTTTGTATCAATTATTCTATGTTTTCATTGAAGTATTAAAATTTAATTCTGTGTCATTGAATAAATACCATGGATTTATATTAGGACAATTAGAAATTTTGACTGCAAAGTAGATATTACAATCAGAACATTACAAGTTTTCCAGCCAATGGTAGAAGACATATTTCTAAAAATGATTAAAATCTGACCAAGAATGTATAAACCCTACAACATTATACGTATCATATTTGTGCTTATTCAAATATATAAATTTTGCATTTACTTATGGGCTTTATCCAATTGCAGACAGCATAGATGCGGGATTGGCTGATGTAGTGGATAAAGTGTGCTTCTATAACAGAAACCTAAGAGTCCATCCAAGAGAAGTTGCAAAAACTACATTACGAGCTGCCAAACAGGGTAGATTTTTAGTTACATCTGGATTTATGGGATTCATTCCTGCTACGTTATCGCGTGGCTTGATCCCTGCAGAGTCATTTGGAAGAGCTGTCATGGAATTGGTAGCAATTTTTCCCTGCAGACTGATAAGCTTCATAGTTTCTGGATATATCCGTGGAGTCATATTGTGGCATCATCACAAGATGAATCGTCTTGTTAACGATTCAAAGGCTGTAGAAGGATCAGCTGAAACTGAGTTGAACAAATTGAATTCTTCCAAAGGCTAAAGCATAGGTCGTCGATCAAAATTTTAGTAGTTTCAAAAAAAGTGGGCCAATGGACATCTCAAAATGGAATGTTGCATCTTAGAGGAGGTATTAATGTAGAAAATATTATATTTTGTGATAATTATGGAACACTGTCTAAGGAAGTTTATGTTCATACTGTGGCAATATGTGAAATTTCTTTGGCTGACTTGTTTACATCAGATTTCTAGTATGACTTTTTTTAGCTATAATGATTTATAAAACATGCTAGGCTTCTTTCAAGATTATTTGCTATATAGGATGACTACATTTTTAATGAAAAATGTGATTTAGGGGTTCATTTTATTTGCTATTTGCAATCATGTGATTTAAGGTTTCATTTTATCTTCTATTTGCAATCAGCAGTAGAGAGATTATAATTTGGTTATAGGTATTTATTGATGTATACATGTTGTTTTGTTTTATTTGTTTGTTTGTTGTTATTTTTTTTTTTTTAAATACGAAAAAAGTACAATTTGTATTTGTATTAATAATTAGAGTAAAGATTTACAAATGAGAACTATTGTTCAAAACATAACAGTTGTAAAAAAGAACCGGGATTGATTAACAAATAAATATTAAACAGAAGTCAAATTAGAATTTTGTTCTCTTTTCAATTTAAGAGACAATTTTACACAATAACAAATAAATATTAAGCAGAGGTCAAATTAGAATTTTGTTCTCTTTTCAATTTAAGAGACAATTTTACACAATAACATGAATCGTTTAAATTTGAAAACAAATAAATACTAAACAAGATTGATTAAATTGGAAAACAAATAAATGTTGCACACATGAAATTAGAATTCATAATTAGTTTAATTATAAGAAATACAAAAATTATAAAAATGTTAAAACACATTCTAAAATTATTAGAGAACAGGTAAGGACTTAGGCAGAATGGAAAAAGAAAATTAGAAGGGAGAATGAATCTTATATCTCAATATTGATGAAACTAAGTTAAGCTTAACTGCATGCAAGCGCTAAGGCTAACTAAAGCTAAGTGTGTTTATGCTATGTTAATTTGCATGTACACCACTAAAGCTAACTTGTGTGCATGTACATGAACACCCCCCCTTAAGCATAACTTAGGTGAATATGATGCAAGGTGGATGAGTCCTAGCAACAAGGCCATTGTAGGTACCCACCAAGTACTCACGTACAATGCATGAAAGAGGAAAGAGAGAAAACCCAGTGGGAACAACCACCCCCCTCCCCCCCCTCAAAATACAATGCAAAACTAAAAGAAAAGACAATTGCTAGGTAGTTGTGTCCTTCACCTTGAGACGATCTCGCAGAAACTAAAACTTCTGCTTAGTGAAAGTCTTGGTGATGATGTCAATAGTTTGCTTATAGCTGGGACAATATTGTAGATCGATGATCCCATCATGAATCAATCCTTTGATGTAGTGCATGTGGATCTCGATATGTTTGGTCTACTGCCGCTACACTAGATCTCTGCAAAGCTTCAATGTACTTTGATTGTTGCACCATATGACAGTCAAACGATGGACAATGATACCAAGCTCATGAATGAAATGTTGCAACCAAATGGCTTGAATGGCAACATTGATTGCTCCTTTGTACTCAACCTCTGTTGATGATAAAGCAATGGAAGCCTACTTCTTGCTTGACTAATGAATTGGGCTAGATCCCAAACTAAGTGATGTAAAGGAGGTTACCCCCTCGAAGAGGCTAATTCTCAAGTCATTGGTTTATCTTTTCTTCTGTTTTGTGATTTGGTTGCATAACAACATTCATAAGTCTTATGACCACAATTGTGATAATAATCGCATTCCATGACATTAAAAAGTGGAGAAATTGGATTACAATTCATGCTCATGTTTATTCTTGAATTTATATATCTATTTCTCCCTTCATTTATTCACAAACTTCTTGTTTCATTCTTTTTGACGTATGCTCTATAGTTTACAACCTTGTGGCCAAAATATATACATAAGTAACAAATATATAGAAAAAAATTTCATAACTGGGGAGGATGGTACTTGTGACCAGGGTCACCTTGGCATCTAATAATTTTTGTTCTGAAAAAAAAGGCCTCTGGTAACTCATTGCCTACTTGTCCAATCTTCTTATTTGCTACTATTGAATAATATTAGTCCTTTGCTGCGGTGGAATGAGATGAATCTTTTTCTTCTCCTAAGGTGCATTATTTCCTCCTTGTTGTTGAGGTGTGTTGATGACATCCTCATTCTCTAGTTGTTGTGGGATGTCATTATCTCCTATGACAACTTTGACAAAACTGATGGTGTTTTTATATATTGTCTTTTCTAACTGGTTTCTCCTTCATAGCCGAACCCAACATTCATAAGTGGAGATCTATGAGCATTCAATATCACAGCCAACTTTTCAGGGCCCTCTATGTGTTGAAGATGTTGGCATTATGGCTAAAGTGTTGTCCTTGATGGCAACCCATTCAGGTGATAGATCACAGTACTTCAAGTCAGCAGCAGAGATTGATGATCAGCTATCAAATATTGAAGAAAATAAGGGGTACGCAGGTACACCTTACATAAGGTGCGTACACGCAGGTCAGTGTTACATAAAGTGCGTACATACCGCAGTTATCCCGTTCAGGAGGTGCGTACCCCCAGTGCACACATTTCAAGGCAAAGAAATTCACATGTGGGGTTTTCTTATGTTTTACTCTTGGTATTTAGCTGACGGTATTGGGTTATTATGGTGTCGGCTCGTGGTATTGATCCATGTTTTAAGGAAGAGCTTTCCTATATAAAGCAAAGGAGATCATTTGGCTTGAGTATGTTTTGGGTTGAATATCTTACGAGGGCTAGATCTGGTCTAGATCTAAATAAGGCGAATCTATTGATGGACTGAGATCTCTTCGGCGCATGTTCAGATCTGTAGATCTGACTGTCTGGGTTATTTCTGAAGTCTTGAAATCATCTATGCCCGAAGGTACGCAGGTACAGTGAAAGAAAAGTGCGTACGTACGCAGGAACGAAGCGTTTCAGGTGCGCCGGTACGCAGGCACAGAAGGGTTGCAGGTGCGGAGGTACGCAGGCACAGAAGGGTTGAAGGTGCGGAGGTACGCAGGCACATAAGGGCTGCAGGTGCGTACATACGCAGGCACAGAAGGGTTGGAGGTGCGTACATACGCAGGCACAGAAGGGTTGCAGGTGCGTACATACGCAGGCACAGAAGGGTTGCAGGTGCGGAGGCCCGCAGGCAGTTCAATGGACTCAGAGCGAGGTACGTAGGCTAGCAGTTGAGCAGGGTGCGTACATAAGCAGGCTAGCAGTTGAGCAGGGTGCGTACTGTAAGCAGGCAAGCAGTTGAGCAGGGTGAGTACAGTAAGCAGGCCAACAGTTGAGCAGGGTGCTTACGTAAGCAGGCGAGCAGTTGAGCAGGGTGCTTACTTCTCTTAAGATCTTTGTTTATCATTGTTGTGTTCTGGGTTTGGTCCTATTATTGTTGATCTGGTTACTACAGTTGATTAGGTGATTCTCTTATACTTGATGATCATTTGATGCTTATGGATCCAGTTTGAAAATTTATGAAAAGTGGTCCTTGTAAGAAAAGAAGTAGGGGGTTGTAGCTCCCTTCCAGGAGAGACTGGAAAACGAGAGAGAGAGTTGTAGCTCTCTGCAGGTTGCAGCCCGTGTACTGGTAAAGGACTGCACCAGTGCAAAACCATTGTAAAAGGAGTTTCTAATTTGAAAGAAGATAGAGACATATTGCAGCAGGTGGTTTTCACCCACATTGGGTTTCCACCTTACATCTTGTGTTCTTTGGTGTGACTATCTGTTTTCTTTTGTTCATGCTCATTATTTTATGGTACTGACATGCAAAAATAATTCAAAGAACAAATAAAGAAGATTTATTAAAAGAATTAGATAATACTGATTCACCCCCCCTCTCAGTATTATTTCCAACAATTGGTATCAGAGCAGGTCCTTCAGAGAAGCTTGATCGCTTGAAGGTAGATCGTTCATCATGAGCAACTACGAGAGAGAAGCATCAATCAGGCCACCGGTTTTTGATGGGACAAACTTCAATTATTGGAAGGTAAGAGTTACTGCCTATCTTCAATCTCTTGGTACAGAAGTTTGGGACATTGTAGAGACAGGCTACGCTTTTCCTTCAGCTACTCCTACAGATGCAGCCGAGAAAAAGAAGTATGAAACAAATGCGAAAGCAGTCAGTACTCTATTAGGATGTATATCTCAATCAGAATTCATGAAGGTAATGCACTATAAATCCGCAAAAGAGATATGGGACAAAATTGTCACGAGCTATGAAGGAGATGAACTGGTAAAGCGTGCTAAACTTCAAACTCTCAGAATTCAATATGAGACTCTCAAAATGTATAATGATGAAAGTGTGGCTAACTATTTTCTTCGGGTAGATGAGGTTGTTAACTGTATGAAAAATTTGGGTGAAGAAATAAAAGAGGCTATTGTAGTTGAAAAGGTTCTAAGATCATTGTCCCCCAAGTTTGAATCTAAAGTATCTGCAATAGAAGAAAAGGAAAATCTACGAATTCTTACTATGTCTCAGCTACATGGAATTCTAACTGCTTATGAAATGAGAAAGGGAGGTCCATCAGACAGAAGAGAAGCTGCTTTCAAGGCATCAGGCAAAGGAGATTATTATGAAGCGAGCCACGTCCCAGAAGAAGAGGAAGAAGAATCAAATTTTGTCAGAAATCTTCAAAGGGGTTCTGGAAGGTTCAGAGGTAAGTTACCTTTTAAATGCTTTGCTTGTGGAAGAGTAGGTCATTATGCTGCAAAATGTCCTTATAAGGATAAAGGAAAGGAACCTGCTAGATGGAACAAGAAACAGAATGCAAATAAGAAAAGCTACTACACTCATGAAGATAGTGATGGTCTATCAAACAGTGATGAAGACGAACAAGGTAATGAATATAAGTTGTTAATGGCATTTGAAGATGATGATTATATGGATGCTATAAATGTGGATAACCTTTATGATGAAATTACTAGACTCAAGAGATGTATAGAAGAAAAGAACATGATCATTGATACTCTACAATTTCAAATTGATGAAAAGGAAAAACATCTTGAAAAATTAGAAGGTGAAATTGTTGGTCTTAGAAAAGAGATTGAGAAAACAAAAGCTATTAATCTCAAGTTTGTCAAAGGATCTGAAACTTTGGATGAGATTATCAATGTGCAGCGGTCTCCACTAAACAAGACAGGTCTGGGCTATAATGGAGAAACTTCTCAAGCATCCACCTCAAAAAGTTATCTTGATGCAGCAAGAAGAAATGAGCAAAAGCACAATGAAGATCATCAGGTAAAGCAGGGACGAATTACAAACAGAAACTATCAGGGGCAATCCATCTTAAGGGTGAACAAAAGCTACAACCAGCCACAGGTAAAATCTTCTCAATTTGGTTCAAGAATAGATGACAATAGAAATTACAATCAATTGGCTGGTAGATTCGATAACCGCAGAAGTTTCTTCAATGGACAATGCTTTTCTTGCCATAACTTTGGTCACAAAGCAGCTCAATGTGTTTCATATAAAACGATCATGACTAGGGAAGCTCAAAAACAAAGAAGTATGATGGGGATTACAAAAAGGACCCATAACAACTTTTCGGTTCTTGAAAATGAAGTTGAATGTTCTATTTGCAATAACTTTGGTCATGAAGACTCTGAATGCAGGAGCAGGTTTCAGCAGAAAAAGGAACAAGCCTCAAGCACCAAAACATGGAGAATAAAGGAACCTCAAACAGAAAGATGTGGGATAGCATTTTATGCAGAAGGACAGGAAAATCTATGGTACATTGACAGTGGATGTTCGAAGCATATGACAGGTGATAAAGAAAAACTTGAGTCTTATTCTACTCTAGAAAAGGGAAAGAAAGTCTCTTTTGGAAATGATACTCCTGCAACTATAAAAGGAAAAGGCATTGCTCAGTTAAAAGAAAAGGTCAAGGCTGGAAATGTTTTGTATGTTGATGGATTGAAGCATAATCTTCTAAGTGTCAGCCAGATGTGTGATCAAAGAACCGAGGTTATATTCAGATCAAATGGATGTCTTGTTCGTGATCTTGATATAGGTAAAACAGTGATCAAAGGCAAAAGAACTCCAAATAATCTGTACATATTTGAAGAAGGACAACAACAATGCTATCTGAGCAAGGATGATGAGCACTGGTTATGGCATCGGAGGTTGGGACATCTAAGCTTTTCACAAATAAGGAAAGCATGCAAATATCAGGCAGTTCGCGATCTTCCAGATATCAAAATTCCTGACAACACCATATGCAAATCATGTCAGTTTGGAAAACAAACCAGAACTAACTTTCCAGAGAAAGAAGGATCAGCTAGCATGCCTCTTGAGCTAGTACATACAGATACATGCGGTCCTTTCAGGAAAAGAACACCTCGAGGAGAAGAATACTTGATATTATTCATTGACGATTTCTCCAGGTTTGTCTGGTTAGGACTTATGAAGCACAAAGATGAAGCATTCGAAAAATTCAAATCCTTCAAAGCCTTGGTTGAAAATGAATCAGGTCACAAAATTAAGTGCCTCAGATCCGACAGAGGTGGGGAATTTACTTCAAATGAATTTTTCGATTTCTGTGAAGAACATGGGATAAGAAGAGAATTCTCTACAGCAAGAACTCCTCAGCAAAATGGAGTTGTGGAAAGAATGAACAGAACAGTCCAACAAATGGCTCATGCTATGCTTGATGAGTCAGGAACTCCCGCAACTTTCTGGGGTGAAGCTGCACATGCTGCAGTTGTTATTCTCAACAAAACAAATGTCCGGGTGAACAGCACTCAAACTCCTCATGAGCTCTAGAGTGGTAGGACTCCTTCAGTAAAGCACTTCAAAATCTTTGGGAGCAAATGCTATATCAAGAATACTGATGAGCAGCTTGGCAAACTTGAACCTAGAGCAGATGAAGGCATTCTTCTTGGTTACTCTCCACATAGCAAAGCATACAAATGCTACAATAAAAGACTTGGCAGAATTGTTGACAGCATTGATGTAGTGGTTGATGAGAAGGGATACATTCCTAGGCAAGTACATCATGAAGACATCGAAGAAGATGAAGGCTACCCCCAATGACAGAATGATGAAGAAGAAGAACCTCAAGAAGAACCAGAGGAGCAAACAAGAATAGAAGAAAAGACTCCATCCAGATATGTTCAGAAGAATCATCCAGAATCTCAGATTATGGGGCAGAAAGAAGCAGGTGTACAAACAAGAAGAACAGTTGCAGAAGCTTCAAGCTATTTGGCATTACTCTCCTCTACTGAACCACAAAATGTGAAAGAGGCATGCGAAGATGAATGTTGGGTGAAAGCAATGGATGAAGAACTTGAGCAGATCGAAAAGAACAACACTTGGGAGCTGGTTCCTAGACCAAAAGATAAGAATGTTATCGGAACAAAATGGGTCTTCAAAAATAAATTGAATGAAAATGGAGAAGTAATTAGAAACAAAGCCAGACTTGTTTGTAAAGGGTATGCGCAGCAAGAAGGAATAGACTTTGAAGAAACCTTTGCTCCTGTTGCAAGACTTGAGGCCATCTGAATGTTCCTTGCTCTCTCAAGTTTTCAAAACTTCAAAGTATTTCAAATGGACGTGAAATCAGCCTTTCTGAATAGAGACTTGGAAGAAAAAGTGTACATTGAACAACCAGATGGGTTCATTCTTGGAAATGATCCAAATCTTGTATGCAGATTGAAGAAGGCTCTCTATGGTCTCAAACAAGCTCCAAGGGCTTGGTACTACGTTTGGACAAATATCTTCATCAACAAGGCTTTTCAAAAGGATCAGCAGATAGCAATCTTTATATAAAAGTTGAAAATGACAAATTGCTAATACTTTTTGTGTATGTAGATGACATTATTTTTGGGAGCAATGAAGAAGCTATGAGTCAAAGTTTTGCCTTGGTCATGCAGAAAGAATTTGAAATGTCCGTGCTAGGAGAACTGACATATTTCCTTGGTTTGCAAATCCAACAAAAAGAAGGAGGAATCTTTTTATCTCAAACCAAGTATCTCAAACAGATTTTGAAGAAATATGGTATGGAAGATGCAAAACCAGTATGTACACCCATGGTCACAGGATGTAGCCTCAGTGCAAATGATGAATCTGCAGCAGTACATCAACCAACCTACAGATCTATGATTGGAAGTTTACTTTATTTGACAGGTACCCGACCGGACATCATGCATGCAGTTGGAATAGTTGGAAGATTTCAGGCAAATTCGAAGGAGACTCATCTTCAGGCAGTGAAGAGAATTTTCAAATATCTTCAAGGGACTCAAAATTATGGCTTATGGTATCCTAGAGATACAGATCTTACACTTCATGCTTATACAGATGCAGATTGGGCCGGAAGCGTGGATGACAGGAAAAGCACAAGTGGTGGTGCATTCTTTATGGGTTCCAGACTGGTATCTTGGTTCAACAAGAAACAGAGTTCGATTGCCTTGTCTACAGCTGAAGCGGAATATGTTGCTGCTGCATCTTGTTGCACCCAACTCCTTTGGATGATGCAGACTTTGCAGGATTTTCAAATCACTTGTACACCAGCAATCCCCATCTTATGTGATAACACAAGTGCAATCAGCATCTCAAAGAATCCTGTTATGCATTCAAAAACCAAGCACATACCAATCAAGTATCATTTTCTCCGGGAACAAGTGCTTGAACAAAAGGTCAAGTTGGAGTATGTTCCTTCTAAGGAACAAGTTGCTGATATTCTCACCAAACCATTGCCCAGGGACACTTTTGAATACCTCAGGCAAAAGCTGGGGGTTGTTGATGCATCATCTTGTTGCTGAACCTCTTCCGATTGATGGTACAGGTTCAGGGGGAGCATCTAATGCATTGTTGGCATTATGGAGGATGTGCAAAAGGAGATCTTGGAAGTAGCTGCAATATGTCTCTATCTCTTTCATGGTGGATTATGGTTCTTCGTTGCAGATCTGGTTCATATTCAGGGGGAGCATGTTCTTAGGGGGAGCATAACCCTTTGCCCTTGATGTCAAAGGGGGAGAATGAAGCTGAAGTCTTGAGGTTGCCATCAAGTCCAAAGGGGGAGATTGTTGGCATTATGGCTAAAGTGTTGTCCTTGATGGCAACCCATTCAGGTGATAGATCACAGTACTTCAAGTCAGCAGCAGAGATTGATGATCAGCTATCAAATATTGAAGAAAATAAGGGGTACGCAGGTACACCTTACATAAGGTACGTACACGCAGGTTAGTGTTACATAAAGTGCGTACATACCCACAGTTATCCCGTTCAGGAGGTGCGTACCCCCAGTGCACACATTTCAAGGCAAAGCAATTCACATGTGGGGTTTTCTTATGTTTTACTCTTGGTATTTAGCCGACGGTATTGGGTTATTATGGTGTCGGCTCGTGGTATTGATCCATGTTTTAAGGAAGAGCTTTCCTATATAAAGCAAAGGAGATCATTTGGCTTGAGTATGTTTTGGGTTGAATATCTTACGAGGGCTAGATCTGGTCTAGATCTAAATAAGGCGAATCTATTGATGGACTGAGATCTCTTCGGCGCATGTTCAGATCTGTAGATCTGACTGTCTGGGTTATTTCTGAAGTCTTGAAATCATCTATGCCCGAAGGTACGCAGGTACAGTGAAAGAAAAGTGCGTACGTACGCAGGAACGAAGCGTTTCAGGTGCGCCGGTACGCAGGCACAGAAGGGTTGCAGGTGCGGAGGTACGCAGGCACAGAAGGGTTGAAGGTGCGGAGGTATGCAGGCACAGAAGGGCTGCAGGTGCGTACATACGCAGGCATAGAAGGGTTGGAGGTGCGTACATACGCAGGCACAGAAGGGTTGCAGGTGCGTACATACGCAGGCACAGAAGGGTTGCAGGTGCGGAGGCCCGCAGGCAGTTCAATGGACTCAGAGCGAGGTACGCAGGCTAGCAGTTGAGCAGGGTGCGTACATAAGCAGGCTAGAGGTTGAGCAGGGTGCGTACTGTAAGCAGGCAAGCAGTTGAGCAGGGTGAGTACAGTAAGCAAGCCAGCAGTTGAGCAGGGTGCTTACGTAAGCAGGCGAGCAGTTGAGCAGGGTGCTTACTTCTCTTAAGATCTTTGTTTATCATTGTTGTGTTCTGGGTTTGGTCCTATTATTGTTGATCTGGTTACTACAGTTGATTGGGTGATTCTCTTATACTTGATGATCATTTGATGCTTATGGATCCAGTTTGAAAATTTATGAAAAGTGGTCCTTGTAAGAAAAGAAGTAGGGGGTTGTAGCTCCCTTCCAGGAGAGACTGGAAAACGAGAGAGAGAGTTGTAGCTCTCTGCAGGTTGCAGCCTGCGTACTGGTAAAGGACTGCACCAGTACAAAACCATTGTAAAAGGAGTTTCTAATTTGAAAGAAGATAGAGACATATTGCAGCAGGTGGTTTTCACCCACATTGGGTTTCCACCTTACATCTTGTGTTCTTTGGTGTGACTATCTGTTTTCTTTTGTTCATGCTCATTATTTTATGGTACTGACATGCAAAAATAATTCAAAGAACAAATAAAGAAGATTTATTAAAAGAATTAGATAATACTGATTCACCCCCCCTCTCAGTATTATTTCCAACAATTGGTATCAGAGCAGGTCCTTCAGAGAAGCTTGATCGCTTGAAGGTAGATCGTTCATCATGAGCAACTACGAGAGAGAAGCATCAATCAGGCCACCGGTTTTTGATGGGACAAACTTCAATTATTGGAAGGTAAGAGTTACTGCCTATCTTCAATCTCTTGGTACAGAAGTTTGGGACATTGTAGAGACAGGCTACGCTTTTCCTTCAGCTACTCCTACAGATGCAGCCGAGAAAAAGAAGTATGAAACAAATGCGAAAGCAGTCAGTACTCTATTAGGATGTATATCTCAATCAGAATTCATGAAGGTAATGCACTATAAATCCGCAAAAGAGATATGGGACAAAATTGTCACGAGCTATGAAGGAGATGAACAGGTAAAGCGTGCTAAACTTCAAACTCTCAGAATTCAATATGAGACTCTCAAAATGTATAATGATGAAAGTGTGGCTAACTATTTTCTTCGGGTAGATGAGGTTGTTAACTGTATGAAAAATTTGGGTGAAGAAATAAAAGAGGCTATTGTAGTTGAAAAGGTTCTAAGATCATTGTCCCCCAAGTTTGAATCTAAAGTATCTGCAATAGAAGAAAAGGAAAATCTACGAATTCTTACTATGTCTCAGCTACATGGAATTCTAACTGCTTATGAAATGAGAAAGGGAGGTCCATCAGACAGAAGAGAAGCTGCTTTCAAGGCATCAGGCAAAGGAGATTATTATGAAGCAAGCCACGTCCCAGAAGAAGAGGAAGAAGAATCAAATTTTGTCAGAAATCTTCAAAGGGGTTCTGGAAGGTTCAGAGGTAAGTTACCTTTTAAATGCTTTGCTTGTGGAAGAGTAGGTCATTATGCTGCAAAATGTCCTTATAAGGATAAAGGAAAGGAACCTGCTAGATGGAACAAGAAACAGAATGCAAATAAGAAAAGCTACTACACTCATGAAGATAGTGATGGTCTATCAAACAGTGATGAAGATGAACAAGGTAATGAATATAAGTTGTTAATGGCATTTGAAGATGATGATTATATGGATGCTATAGATGTGGATAACCTTTATGATGAAATTACTAGACTCAAGAGATGTATAGAAGAAAAGAACATGATCATTGATACTCTACAATTTCAAATTGATGAAAAGGAAAAACATCTTGAAAAATTAGAAGGTGAAATTGTTGGTCTTAGAAAAGAGATTGAGAAAACAAAAGCTATTAATCTCAAGTTTGTCAAAGGATCTGAAACTTTGGATGAGATTATCAATGTGCAGCGGTCTCCACTAAACAAGACAGGTCTGGGCTATAATGGAGAAACTTCTCAAGCATCCACCTCAAAAAGTTATCTTGATGCAGCAAGAAGAAATGAGCAAAAGCACAATGAAGATCATCAGGTAAAGCAGGGACGAATTACAAACAGAAACTATCAGGGGCAATCCATCTTAAGGGTGAACAAAAGCTACAACCAGCCACAGGTAAAATCTTCTCAATTTGGTTCAAGAATAGATGACAATAGAAATTACAATCAATTGGCTGGTAGATTCGATAACCGCAGAAGTTTCTTCAATGGACAATGCTTTTCTTGCCATAACTTTGGTCACAAAGCAGCTCAATGTGTTGCATATAAAACGATCATGACTAGGGAAGCTCAAAAACAAAGAAGTATGACGGGGATTACAAAAAGGACCTATAACAACTTTTCGGTTCTTGAAAATGAAGTTGAATGTTCTATTTGCAATAACTTTGGTCATGAAGACTCTGAATGCAGGAGCAGGTTTCAGCAGAAAAAGGAACAAGCCTCAAGCACCAAAACATGGAGAATAAAGGAACCTCAAACAGAAAGATGTGGGATAGCATTTTATGCAGAAGGACAAGAAAATCTATGGTACATTGACAGTGGATGTTCGAAGCATATGACAGGTGATAAAGAAAAACTTAAGTCTTATTCTACTCTAGAAAAGGGAAAGAAAGTCTCTTTTGGAAATGATACTCCTGCAACTATAAAAGGAAAAGGCATTGCTCAGTTAAAAGAAAAGGTCAAGGCTGGAAATGTTTTGTATGTTGATGGATTGAAGCATAATCTTCTAAGTGTCAGCCAGATGTGTGATCAAAGAACCGAGGTTATATTCAGATCAAATGGATGTCTTGTTCGTGATCTTGATACAGGTAAAACAGTGATCAAAGGCAAAAGAACTCCAAATAATCTGTACATATTTGAAGAAGGACAACAACAATGCTATCTGAGCAAGGATGATGAGCACTGGTTATGGCATCGGAGGTTGGGACATCTAAGCTTTTCACAAATAAGGAAAGCATGCAAATATCAGGCAGTTCGCGATCTTCCAGATATCAAAATTCCTGACAACACCATATGCAAATCATGTCAGTTTGGAAAACAAACCAGAACTAACTTTCCAGAGAAAGAAGGATCAGCTAGCATGCCTCTTGAGCTAGTACATACAGATACATGCGGTCCTTTCAGGAAAAGAACACCTCGAGGAGAAGAATACTTGATATTATTCATTGACGATTTCTCCAGGTTTGTCTGGTTAGGACTTATGAAGCACAAAGATGAAGCATTCGAAAAATTCAAATCCTTCAAAGCCTTGGTTGAAAATGAATCAGGTCACAAAATTAAGTGCCTCAGATCCGACAGAGGTGGGGAATTTACTTCAAATGAATTTTTCGATTTCTGTGAAGAACATGGGATAAGAAGAGAATTCTCTACAGCAAGAACTCCTCAGCAAAATGGAGTTGTGGAAAGAATGAACAGAACAGTCCAACAAATGGCTCGTGCTATGCTTGATGAGTCAGGAACTCCCGCAACTTTCTGGGGTGAAGCTGCACATGCTGCAGTTGTTATTCTCAACAAAACAAATGTCTAGGTGAACAGCACTCAAACTCCTCATGAGCTCTGGAGTGGTAGGACTCCTTCAGTAAAGCACTTCAAAATCTTTGGGAGCAAATGCTATATCAAGAATACTGATGAGCAGCTTGGCAAACTTGAACCTAGAGCAGATGAAGGCATTCTTCTTGGTTACTCTCCACATAGCAAAGCATACAAATGCTACAATAAAAGACTTGGCAGAATTGTTGACAGCATTGATGTAGTGGTTGATGAGAAGGGATACATTCCTAGGCAAGTACATCATGAAGACATCGAAGAAGATGAAGGCTACCCCCAACGACAGAATGATGAAGAAGAAGAACCTCAAGAAGAACCAGAGGAGAAAACAAGAATAGAAGAAAAGACTCCATCCAGATATGTTCAGAAGAATCATCCAGAATCTCAGATTATGGGGCAGAAAGAAGCAGGTGTACAAACAAGAAGAACAGTTGCAGAAGCTTCAAGCTATTTGGCATTACTCTCCTCTACTGAACCACAAAATGTGAAAGAGGCATGCAAAGATGAATGTTGGGTGAAAGCAATGGATGAAGAACTTGAGCAGATCGAAAAGAACAACACTTGGGAGCTGGTTCCTAGACCAAAAGATAAGAATGTTATCGGAACAAAATGGGTCTTCAAAAATAAATTGAATGAAAATGGAGAAGTAATTAGAAACAAAGCCAGACTTGTTTGTAAAGGGTATGCGCAGCAAGAAGGAATAGACTTTGAAGAAACCTTTGCTCCTGTTGCAAGACTTGAGGCCATCCGAATGTTCCTTGCTCTCTCAAGTTTTCAAAACTTCAAAGTATTTCAAATGGACGTGAAATCAGCCTTTCTGAATGGAGACTTGGAAGAAGAAGTGTACATTGAACAGCCAGATGGGTTCATTCTTGGAAATGATCCAAATCTTGTATGCAGATTGAAAAAGGCTCTCTATGGTCTCAAACAAGCTCCAAGGGCTTGGTACTACGTTTGGACAAATATCTTCATCAACAAGGCTTTTCAAAAGGATCAGCAGATAGCAATCTTTATATAAAAGTTGAAAATGACAAATTGCTAATACTTTTTGTGTATGTAGATGACATTATTTTTGGGAGCAATGAAGAAGCTATGAGTCAAAGCTTTGCCTTGGTCATGCAGAAAGAATTTGAAATGTCCTTGCTAGGAGAACTGACATATTTCCTTGGTTTGCAAATCCAACAAAAAGAAGGAGGAATCTTTTTATCTCAAACCAAGTATCTCAAACAGATTTTGAAGAAATATGGTATGGAAGATGCAAAACCAGTATGTACACCCATGGTCACAGGATGTAGCCTCAGTGCAAATGATGAATCTGCAGCAGTACATCAACCAACCTACAGATCTATGATTGGAAGTTTACTTTATTTGACAGGTACCCGACCGGACATCATGCATGCAGTTGGAATAGTTGGAAGATTTCAGGCAAATCCGAAGGAGACTCATCTTCAGGCAGTGAAGAGAATTTTCAAATATCTTCAAGGGACTCAAAATTATGGCTTATGGTATCCTAGAGATACAGATCTTACACTTCATGCTTATACAGATGCAGATTGGGCCGGAAGCGTGGATGACAGGAAAAGCACAAGTGGTGGTGCGTTCTTTATGGGTTCCAGACTGGTATCTTGGTTCAGCAAGAAACAGAGTTCGATTGCCTTGTCTACAGCTGAAGCGGAATATGTTGCTGTTGCATCTTGTTGCACCCAACTCCTTTGGATGATGCAGACTTTGCAGGATTTTCAAATCACTTGTACACCACCAATCCCCATCTTATGTGATAACACAAGTGCAATCAGCATCTCAAAGAATCCTGTTATGCATTCAAAAACCAAGCACATACCAATCAAGTATCATTTTCTCCGGGAACAAGTGCTTGAACAAAAGGTCAAGTTGGAGTATGTTCCTTCTAAGGAACAAGTTGCTGATATTCTCACCAAACCATTGCCCAGGGACACTTTTGAATACCTCAGGCAAAAGCTGGGGGTTGTTGATGCATCATCTTGTTGCTGAACCTCTTCCGATTGATGGTACAGGTTCAGGGGGAGCATCTAATGCATTGTTGACATTATGGAGGATGTGCAAAAGGAGATCTTGGAAGTAGCTGCAATATGTCTCTATCTCTTTCATGGTGGATTATGGTTCTTCGTTGCAGATCTGGTTCATATTCAGGGGGAGCATGTTCTTAGGGGGAGCATAACCCTTTGCCCTTGATGTCAAAGGGGGAGAATGACGCTGAAGTCTTGAGGTTGCCATCAAGTCCAAAGGGGGAGATTGTTGGCATTATGGCTAAAGTGTTGTCCTTGATGGCAACCCATTCAGGTGATAGATCACAGTACTTCAAGTCAGCAGCAGAGATTGATGATCAGCTATCAAATATTGAAGAAAATAAGGGGTACGCAGGTACAACTTACATAAGGTGCATACACGCAGGTCAGTGTTACATAAAGTGCGTACATACCCGCAGTTATCCCGTTCTGAAGTCTTGAAATCATTTATGCCCGAAGGTACACAGGTACAATGAAAGAAAAGTGTGTACGTACGCAGGAACGAAGCGTTTCAGGTGCGCCGGTACGCAGGCACAGAAGGGTTGCAGGTGCGGAGGTACGCAGGCACAGAAGGGTTGAAGGTGCGGAGGTACGCAGGCACAGAAGGGCTGCAGGTGCGTACATACGCAGGCACAGAAGGGTTGCAGGTGCGTACATACGCAGGCACAGAAGGGTTGCAGGTGCGTACATACGCAGGCACAGAAGGGTTGCAGGTGCGGAGGTCCGCAGGCAGTTCAATGGACTCAGAGCGAGGTACGCAGGCTAGCAGTTGAGCAGGGTGCGTACATAAGCAGGATAGCAGTTGAGCAGGGTGCGTACTGTAAGCAAGCAAGCAGTTGAGCAGGGTGAGTACAGTAAGCAGGCCAGCAGTTGAGCAGGGTGCTTACGTAAGCAGGCGAGCAGTTGAGCAGGGTGCTTACTTCTCTTAAGATCTTTGTTTATCATTGTTGTGTTCTGGGTTTGGTCCTATTATTGTTGATCTGGTTACTACAGTTGATTGGGTGATTCTCTTATACTTGATGATCATTTGATGCTTATGGATCCATTTTGAAAACTTATGAAAAGTGGTCCTTGTAAGAAAAGAAGTAGGGGGTTGTAGCTCCCTTCCAGGAGAGACTGGAAAACGAGAGAGAGAGTTGTAGCTCTCTGCAGGTTGCAGCCTGCGTACTGGTAAAGGACTGCACCAGTACAAAACCATTGTAAAAGGAGTTTCTAATTTGAAAGAAGATAGAGACATATTGCAGCAGGTGGTTTTCACCCACATTGGGTTTCCACCTTACATCTTGTGTTCTTTGGTGTGACTATCTGTTTTCTTTTGTTCATGCTCATTATTTTATGGTACTGACATGAAAAAATAATTCAAAGAACAAATAAAGAAGATTTATTAAAAGAATTAGATAATACTGATTCACCCCCCCTCTCAGTATTATTTCCAACAGAAGATTCATATTCAATTCAACCTCTGCTTGCTCTATCTTCTTTCTAAGGATAACTACTACTTCTATTTTTGTGACACTCTTTTATTTTCTCTTTTAATTGCTATAGTAGGATGTCTTCCACGTTCTTGGACTTTTCTATTTCAAATTTTAACTGAATAAGCTCTTCAAACTTAGGTTCTTTTTTAACATGTTTTAACAAAATTGTTTTTTGTTTCTTATTCTTGTGCTTGAATATGCCAATTTTTTCTAGGGTAGTAATATGCCCCCCTCAAGATATACTTCACCTTCTTCTTCTTCACTCAACTCACATTCATTAATTTTTCATATTCGGACTCTAAAGCCATAAGCATAAATTCACTAATTACTTCTTCATGTGAAGATTCATTTGTATCATTAGAGGAACTACTATCTTCTTGTGGATAAAATTTTTTCTTTTTATCCATTTTCTCATTCTTCATTCCCTAATATTTGTTATTTTCTTTCCCTTTAAACATATTCTCTTCCTTCTAATATGGAAATTTTGAGGCATAATTCCATACTCTTCCACAATTAAAGAATTTAAATGAAAGTTTTCCCTTATACTTATGTTAACGGTGCTGGACCCGCCAATATGTCAGGGGATCTCCCTGGTAAGAAGTCCCAATTAGACCTCACACCATTTGGTGTAGGAGTCCCAGCAGTGGGTCGTATGGTAATGCCTTGATCACGATTTCACACAGAGGTAAGTAAGATAACTCTTATGGTAGCAAAGGTGTGACAACTGCAGTCAGTCAAGGAAGGTGCATGAGAGGCTCTAACACACGGGGGTTGAGATGAGTGCGCCCCTTGGCAACCTATAATAGTACTTGGCTTGGAAGGGAACACATGAGCAAAGATACATCACAACATGGAAGGAAAGTTAGTGAGCAATCCAAAGTGATGGTTAAACCAACAACACATTTCAGAAAGATTCATACATACTTATACATAATAGTTCATACATGCATGCGTAAGCAAACCAATACATATATCATTTAGAGTAAACCAGATAGCATAGAATACAATACAACATATACATGAAACGTGTTGGCTCTTATTATATAAAGAAGTGTAAGTTCTAGTCATACAATACATCCATGTCAAGCCACTAGTTCCAATAGTGGAACGTTACAGCCACATCTGCTTGCTCCTCCAAAGAGATGTACTAGCTTTGCGTAGTGGAGAAGCCAAGGCTCGTTACAATACTGTCCAAGCTCTCTCCAAGATAGTCTTATCGGAAGCTTGGCTGACCAAAAGCCTTTACAATGAGTTATGAGGGACTATTTATAGCAAAGGGTGGGGTGACCCTTGACATTCCCCTTTGTGATAGTTCAACTACCCTCATGACTCTTCACCTACTCTATGACTGTTACATCCAACTATCACAACTTGACTTACACTTGACATGACTTTACATTACAATGCACATGTACCCATGTGAAACAAAATGGCTTGAGCAAGCCAAGCTAGACATCACTCTGACTTAGACAACCATGGAAGTCCAACTCCTCAACATCCTCATGTTGATCGATAGTAACATACTAATGCCAAGATCAGTAGTCCTTGATGGCATCTATGTGCTCCGCGGTGACATCTATTTGGAACCTGACTCTTGCCTCCATAGCATCCGGGTACACTACTTAGGCTCCTCTATCCAACTCGTCTGAAAGCATGCGCATCATTATCTTCAATGTGGTTGGACCAACAACATACTTGTGCATGATGTTTGCACTGATGGGCAAGTTTGGGTTGGTGGCAATGCACATCAACTCGTCGAAGTACGAGTCAAGCTCTAGTCAGACCTGCTTCTTTGTCTTCGCCTGGGTGAGAGTCCCAATAGATGGGATCGCATGTGTGTGCACCACAACATCCATACTCTTGAATACTCGTGCATGGGAAGCCTGTATACTAGTGATGAGCTGCAGGAGCTCTTCACAATTCCAAATCTGACTCCAGATACATGCTTTCAACTTGACCGCATTGGCCCTCATCATCTTAGGCAAGTGAAGTGGGACTCCCTTTTCATCGTCCATGTTTGCATGTCATCAACAACAACATGCAAGTTCGTTGAGATACATGCTTTTCTAGCACATCACTACTGCCATCCATTGAGATGGACAACTGCCTTATGCATAGTACCAAACTTGGAGTACAACACTTGTATCACTGTGTCAAGGGACAATAATTCATCTAGTATTTCCCTCTTCAATTCAGCTCGGGCGAACGCTGTCACCAAGTCTCCTCCTTGCTTGGCCGTCTGTAGTTCCTTCACCATTAGCTCATTCTCAGCTATCAGATAGAAAACACTTGAGCTAGTAGCTTCGACATACACCTTGGTTGCATCGGTTGAGGCTGCTTAATGTTTATGCACATCAGTCATGATCACTCGTTCCTCAACTTGCGTAGGAGATGTCTGTTCCTCTGGAGTTGACACTCTGCGAGACTGCACAATTCTATGCTGAGATTCGTCGAATGAGATGTTGCGCATCTATCCTTCTGGCTAATCACCAAGGATCTCAGTGCCTCCTTGGTCACTTGAGACTTTCTCATCATCTGGATGTGGTGAAGCAGGTACGTTGACCTCTTCGTGATGAGGCATGAGGTCGATGTCCTGTTCCAACTCTTGCTTCTCCATGTCTGCATCCAACTTTTGAAGTGCTTGTTCTATCTCATGAGCGAAGTCTTGATCCTGCGATGGTTCACCGTGTTGGCCTGATGCCAACTGATCTGATAATTCCACTACTTGTATGGGCATTGTTTCATCTATTTGCACATGTTGCGCCCCTTGCTATATCTGTTGCTGCTGCACTTCCCTCTCCTGTTTTCAAAACTCTTGTTATTTTCGAAGTTGCTCCCTTAGCTCATGAAACTCCTTCTCTACTTCTTCCATTCTTCTCTTATCCCTCTGCCTCTGTGTGATTCACATGTCGCGTTGATTCCTCTTTGCCTCTATAGCCATAGCTGATTTCTCTACCAATGGATCTGCTCAGAACTTACAACTTTGCTCCCCTCCATGCGGTCTACAATCTTCCTCTTACCTTTGTCATGAATTGGTATGCTTGCCTCTGCTGCTACTGTTGGTGCTCTCCGAGATGCTGCTTCATGTTGCTTCACTAACCACTCCACAACGAAGACGACTTGTTCATTAGGTCTGGAGAAACTGTAGCAATATCTCCATGGGTCCTCCTCGATCCAATGAAATGCCTCGTGGATCCAGTTGAACTGAACTCTCGTGCAGTGATCCTTCACAATACAATGTGGGTCATATGGATTGTAACTTCAAAGGTCGAATGGATACTTCTTCATCTATTCTACTTCTAAATCCACTTGCTTGATACTCCAGATCTCATATAACCCAATCCGCAACAGAAGGGTAGGCCAAGGTGCCTTCTTCTTTCAGTGTAATCTAGTTGTCAGTCCTATCGAGATGTGATTAGCTACTTCCTGCATGATAAGTATGTCCAAGGTAAACTTCAGTAGAACATGCATAGGTTTCTCCCCGCTGAACATTTGGATGAAGGTGCCGAACAGTGAGGCATACCAATAAGCAATGTCTAACAATGCCTCCATTGCTTCCTTGACATGCAGGGTGGATCCTATTCGAATATCATCTTGTAGACTAGGGTGACAAAATGATCGGAAAACCATGCGTTTACTCCTTTGAAGCTGCATTCGGACAACAACTTGAAATATGTGTTCATAGCAGTCTCCGCCAGTGACCATGCCCACTCTAATCCTAGGAACTCCTATCGGGCACAGATTGCATCTAAGATGTAGGCGGACATGTAAATCTCTGCATGCATACCTTCGGGTGACTGTAAAGCCTTTTTTACTTGTTCCTTCAGCTGGTGAGCGAACATGCCAGACTAGTTACATGGTTTTCCTTCTCTAGCCATTTGGTCCAGCGCTATCACCCAACTCCGTGGGAAGGTTTTCGTGCTTTCTTGGCCATACAATCAACATGAAAATATGACCAAGTATTGATACGCCTTCTGCAGTATCTTACTCTTATATATTTGGTTGGGTGTCAACCTGAACCGAGCCAGCTCCTTTACCGAGTTCTTCAGAATGTCTCTGGAGTTAGCACTGCTATTGGGTAAGCTAAAGGGAGTCTTCATGATAGTTACAAGCTTTGACATCTGATACATCTCGTCATAGTCTCATGCCCAAAAGGTTGCAAGCTTCGTCCCATCGACACTAATCAAGCTCATTGTCTCGGGCTCAATGTGAGAGACGATCTAGTGTATCATGTTCGTGCATGGGAACATGAGGTATCTGCATGAAATTAGGTACAAGCCGGACTTGTAAATGTTCACATACACTTGGTGGTCTTTGAGGCCTTCCTCAAAAGTGCCTGCAAATGTCTCATTGACGTCTTGCCACTTGATTTTGATGTCCTTGTCTAGAAACAACTTTGTATTTTCATAGATTGGTAGACTAGAGGACACTTGCTCAACTGCTGCTCCAATTGCCTTTTCTGTCAGTGTCCTATGATCCCACTCGCTTTGAAGCCACTAATCCTATACTAATAAGAGGTGGATGAACACTTGAAAGATCTGGAGACAAGTAACATGCATGGCAAGACATCTGTTAGTGAAAACTAAAGTGAATTCGGGGAATGACATAACACATACTTGGGGAACTGCTAGGCAAGATTGCACAATTTCTTCTGGGAGGCTGGGTAACTGGCTACTAGAACTATGCAAAAAAATATGGGCTGTCTGGGAGGTAAGAATAGATGCTAGATTTGCGCAATGCGTAATCTAGACTGGCTGCTCATAGTCGAGATTGTGCAATGCGCGATTCCAGCTGGGAGTGACTGCACGCTCAGGCACTGCATTACACAATTTTATGGGCCAACAACCATTGTCCCTCAGAAATGTGCAAAACAGTCTTGGAGGATAGTGCCTAGGTAGAAATTCACATTTATGGAGACGAAGACAAAGCCTTCCTTCCACAGATTGCGCAATGTTGTCTAAGTGAAGGTAGAGTCCGGGCCAAGGTTGGCGAGACTCGTCGATGGACAACTGAAAGAAAATATGAAAGTGAATACATGGTGACACTAAGTGAAAGTAAAAGCGATTGACAGTGCATGCAAACATAAATGAAATATTCAATAAACAGATCAACATGCATGTGGGTGAAGCGAGTCGACGAATCAGCGATCATTCGTGCAAAGCAGTTTCATGCATGTGATAACATTGAGATATCAACGGAAACTGAAACAATGCTAAGACAAGCTAGTATACATGTAAATGACAGAAATCGTTTAAAGAAATCAAGCAAACAACACTCACACAAGCAAAATCTTAAAAAGCGACAAAAATGTTGAAAATGACAAGTTAAGGCCACTTACCTGTGAATAGCTAAGTTGATGTGTCGAAGAGTCCTGGATGTGCTGTGGGATATCAGAGCTCCAATATCAATGTGAAAGAATGAGCTCTGAAGCATTGAATAAATAAGTTTTGAGCTCATGGCGTGCATGCCACAAATCTAGGAAAAGCCAACACTTGGAGGAAAGTTCCTAAAAAAACTTTGCATGTAACCTCTAGCTACTAAAAATAACTCCATGAATCAAGGGATGCCTTTTGCATGTTTCCTTTTGCTATTCTGAGAAAAAGAAAGCCATGCATGAAAGTCAAGTTTCCTTGGTCTTGGGTGGAACTAGTCAACGCAACTGCTTATGCATGAAGCTACTCAACTGCTTGAAGGAAATGCACATTTCTGGTTGGGAGTTGGGTTGGTTTCCTAGGAGATTTGCACAATTTCTAGGCAGAGCAACTGACTGCTACCCAGATTTGCACAAATTCTGGGCTGAGCAACCCTGCTGGGGAAAATTGTGCAATTTTCAATGTGAGGATTGGCAGAATTGCACAATTCTGGAGCCCAGCAGGTTGCCAGACATGATTGCACAATTTCTGGAGGGAAGGCTGGTTGCCTCCAGAAATGCACAATTTCTTGGAGGAGCTGCTTAGCCTGCAGCTGGACCAAGTTCGGAGGAACAACCTGTGAGGGGAATGCATCAAGCTGTGATCGATAGGCTGCCTTTGTGCAAGAAACCACTGAAGCTTGTGTACTTGACAAAGCAAGACAATGTGTTGTGAAAGGTTGGTAGGGAGGCTCCAAAACGAAGCTAAGGAAAAATTTTGGATGGTGGTTGTAGCTGCTACAACACTTGGCGACACACTAGTAGAACTCCAACTCTCTAAATGGACCTTGTTCATGGAAAACAAGTCTAACACCTCCAGAAGTATTGTTCAGTTCTCAGTTCGTCTTGGTTTCACACTAGCTTGATTGTAAGATGTAGCATTTACCAAGCTCTTGGTCGATTGACACACATTCCAAGCCAAGGCAACACGATTGTTTCTATTGGGGTTGAGTGGTATATTATTGCACAAGCAATATAGTCGTCGGAGTCTTGGTTTCATCTGTGGTGTTGCTCCACTGCCAGCAGGCTTGGACAGTACCCCGACAGAGTCACATAGGAACACAAGCATGGCTCCGTTGCCAACGAGCCTTGTCAGTACCTCGGCGGAGTTACTTGCATCACCTCGCTGTGCAGGAAACCTTTCTCTTCTTTCACCTTATTCATTTTCATTTTGAATTTTTTCACCTTTCATTTTTTCATTTTTTTCATTTTTTAACTGTGCCTAGCACTTATTCATTTCATAGGCGGAAGAGGGATCCCGACTTATTGAGAGCAGAAGAGGTTTTTCCAGTAGAGAATTAGTTTATTATATCTCTAACATGCTTGTTAAGGCTTTCACCCTCACCTTACTCTACTTGACTGAGCTAACAAGGGTTAACCCAAAAAAAACCGACCAGAGTAGGTGACACTAGTTAGCACGCAAGCATTGTGTTTTCACCAAGGTTCACTTTGAACAGTATGTATTCTCCTTCAACGTATCATGGACTAAAAGTAACAAGTTCTTCATACAGATGAAAGATGTCAGATAACCAAGTAGTGATAGCTGTAGAAGCCCACTTGTACTTTACCCAGCTTGTTTCAAGAGTCATACATGGTTTCATGCAAAACTAACCTACAAACTAAACAAGAAAACTAACTAATCAACAAAACAAAGAAAGAGCAGAAGAAAAATCGAGAGCAAATCGAGTAAGAAAAAAAACAAACAAACAAAGCAAGTAAACAAACAAGCATGCAAGAAAATTGACTAAAAGCAAACACTACTCCTACTCCTAAGCTAATGGTGCATGGACCTGATCACGTGAAGTGATATTTTCAATGCAGCCACTGACACATTGGTTGACCCATGTTGGTGAAGGCTTGGTCCGTGAGCAACCCAGTTGTGCGAACCAGCAAGCAAGAAATATATAACAATGAAGACAACCACACTTCGTGTTTCAAAGTGCCCACAGGACATAAGTGAGTACAAGTGCATGGCGAGTAGTTCATGGATTTATCATGAAGTTTTGCGACACTGCGTGCAACTTTCAGGCATAAGCACACTCTTGACTGGGACATGCAAGAAAATGAAAGAAACAAATATTACTTGCGTCATGCACATGTGCTTGCAATGTAAGACTCCTCCAATGCATGAGCGATAGGATCATGAAGTTTGAGTGGAGGAAGTATGATATGTGTGAGAGATGGATCTTCAATGCATACAGATGAGTGATGAGGAGCCTTGGGCAATTGAACAATTTCCTGATTGGAAGTGAGACTAACCCCAAGAGAGTGAGGGCTTGACATAACCATCAGTTTGAGCTGAATTGCCTCGACAATCTTGGGTGTTTCAACATTATCATTAGGTAGATCATCATAAACCTGTGGCTTTGAAAGATCAAATGTAATAGAGTCATGATCATGATCAAATATGGAAGAAAATGGATCACGACAACCAAAATCAGAAAAATCAATGATTCCATTAGCATCCTCATGATCAGATGAATCAAACATAGGGGTAGATGAAAAGCGAACAAACTCATCCTTTGTGTTTCCGGAAAAGACAGATGAAAGATCAAGTGAATTTTAAATGAAGAACTTATCCTCTCTATTGTTGAATGATGGACCAACATCCAATGTGTCCTACGAGTGATCAACAATGGGTGCATCCATGGATGGAGATACACATGAAAAATCATGGATGGCAGGTTCACCAAATATGTGAGGGAGGAACAGATGAGGCTCGGACAAAAGGGAGTCATCCTTCACTGAGTGTTGATGCTCAAGCTCCCACTCATACTCTTCATGAATGACAATTCATGTTGGTTGTGCAACACTAACTCCGTTAATGGCCTGTTCCTCATTCAAAACAAGTGAAGAGTCTGACATGGAAGAACACAAGATAGTATCATCCAGAGGAACATCCAAGTGTGAAGACGGAGGTTGTGGAACAAAATTCATATGAAAAATCGAAGGACTCACAACCAAATATGCGCGAAAATTAAGTGAAGTGATGTTGGGAGGATGTGAAAGCTGAACAAGTATGTCAGCATTATCCTCAACATCACTCAACAGTGGTGGAGCTATTTGATGAGGGGATGGTGGACAACCACTTGTGACAGTGACCACATCCGCCTGAGTTTGCGCAACTCCCTCACTGAAGAAGGTTGAGCGGGTCTTGATTTCAAACTTCTTCTTGGGACAAGAAGATTTCTTAATCCAATATTCAAATTGGTCCCGAAGATAGAGAAATTTCATTTGGCTCCTCAGAGATTGAAATTGAGAGTCACAGAAGCGCTGCCAAAATTCCATAATCGATTCATGCAGAGGTTTCCTTTGCTGTAGTAGTTTTTGGTCAAGATGGTTTGGATCAAAATGATAGATAGTGTCTTTAATGATATCACAAAGGTGCTCAAGTGAGTGCACACTATCGACTGGTAGTGTTGGAAATAATACTGAGAGTGCGGGTGTGTACACGCTACTGTTATTAGAGAAACTAGCATATACCTAGAGAACTTATGATTTAATTAGTTTATCATGTGTTAATATTTAATCAGTGCATCAATAACTTGTTAAACAGTGCAATAAAACCATAATAACTAATCACACATAAGCAACACACATGAACCCCAAGATTTAAGGTGGAAACCCAACACGGTTGAAAAACCACCTGTTGCTATCGTCTCTGTCTTCTTTTAATAATAAGAAAATATGTTTACAATGTTATACTGGCTTAAACTCATACTAGTACACAGGCACCCACCTGCAGAAGGCTACAACCTTCTCTCATTTTCCAACTTCTATTGGAAGGGAGCTGCAACCCCCTAGCTCTTGTACTAGCCAATGTGTTTACTAGTACGTAGGCACCGACCTACAGAAGGATATGACCTTCTCTCTTCTTCGAGGGACCACATTTCATATATTTTCAGATTGGATGCTCCTCGCACACAACAATATACATGAAGGTCTTGTTTCATCAAATTTTCATACTGGACCCATAAGAACTTTCAAACTACAACAATCAATAATCAGTTAATCTGAACAGTTAGATCACTGTCACCAGAACACTGTGTTGAACCCAGAAACCTGCATCATCATTCAGAACTAGCTGCAACCTCAAAAATCATGCATTAGAATGTATACGCTACTTTACTGAACCCAACCTATGTGTATACGCTACTTCCTTTAACCAAACTTGCGTATACCTTCAAAACTACTGAAACATAAAATTTCTGAATCAAGTTTGTACCAACCAACAATACACTGAACATCTACTATCAATTTACAGAGCTTTACATAGGCAGTGGTAGAGATCACTCTTCTCACTTATATAATCAATCAATTAGATATCAAACTCCTTATGCATTCAGTTTTACATTCAGATCTAAGAAGACTTCATTGACAAACAACAGTAAAACAACAGAACTGATTAGATAGATCAGTCATATCTGAAGAATAGGATTTTCCTTTATATATGCTACTTGGAAGAGTAGAACCTACATGTACACACGCTTTTACCAAGATGAACCAACGTATAGATCTGTAAATATTAACTCATAACTTCACTGCTATTATAGACTTCAGACAAACCCAGATCATAACACTTAAAGAATAAAATATGTGTACATAATCAGATCTAGCCCAACCAATATCAGATCATTCAATGATAAGTCATTTCGGGTCTCATGATCTTGATCCAACATTGAATTCAAGGTGTACAAAATATTTCAATCACATCACAAACATAGCCCCTACAACATAAAATATACTTCAGGTAGAAGTATTCCTTAGAAACCCTTTCACTTGCACACCCTGGCCTTATGATCTTCTCCTCCTTATATAGTTTTAGGCCTTTTCTCAATACCTCAGACCAAAACCACTTAGGACCCGTGGTATTCTTGGACGGGATCAAATAGTCGTTACTCCGCTCAATATTGTGGGCTAATACCATGGTATTGACCCTTGGTATTGTCTCCTCTTGAATTTCCTTGATTTTCCAACATATACACGCATTTCTTCTTGTGAAAGCACGTGTATACATATACGCTCTTTTTGTTCTGTGAACCAGCGTGTATACGTTGTTTTGACAAGTGGACCTGTGTATACATCTTAAAATGCTTTTGTAGTATACCTAGGGGGGATAGTATTGGGTACAGAGGGAGGTACCCAAGAGAATAATGTAATAATGGGATGGGCCATAGTTATAAGGTAAGCTCGTGGTATTAGATATATCGTATTGAGAGAACCATGGTAATGACCCATGGTATTGTATGTATGAATCATATATAGAGGCTAGATACTCCCCATTGAGAGATTTCAAGGAATATTGTATGGACGAGCATATGGTTTGTGGAGTGTTCTCCTTCCTTAAGGAGTGAATGTATGGAGTTACCCTACCTTAAGGGTTTTGATCAATAAAGAAGCATTTATCTATTTCTATCTTGTTATTTCATGGGTATATTTGTATTCTCCTATATTTCTAGGTTAGATCTATTACAAGTGGTATCAGAGCACCTTCTTGGGCAAGTGAAGATATATATATATATATATATATATATATATATATATATATATATATATATATATATATATTGGAGGAAATTTTTTGGGCAGCGAGTTTGCAAATCAGATCTGTAACTTCTAGTGCAAATTTTGAAGAAAAAAATTGTAGATCTGGATTCTTTGCAAAAAATACCCAATTAAAAAAAAAAAATCGGCCGAATTGGAGTCTGGATGAGGGAGATATCACTAATATAAAAATCAGCTGTGTTGTAGAAAATTTTTGACGAAAATATGTGGACGGCAGATATCCAGTTAATTTTTGTCATTTTGTGGGGAATTTTGAGAAACTAATTGTAGATCTGAGATCCTCTTGAAAAATTACGCAATTTCAAAAAAACAAATCGGTCAAATCAAAGTCTGGATGAGGGAGATATCGCTGATTTAAAATCAGCTCTTTTTTTAGAAATTTTTGACGACGGGACAGTTGCAGCACAAGTCTGAAATTCTAGTGCCTAGATTAGGATTTCTATCATATGGGAAGATGTGGAATGGTTGCTCCATTTCCGAAAATAGACCATAATAAGGATTCTGAGCAATATTGACCAAACTGCGGCCATTTTAAATTTTTGCCAAGTAAGTGATTTTTTCAAAACCCTCTTCATGGCTTCTAGCAAGATGTTTTTTACAGGAAAAAATGATGGGCTGGCTATTGAAAATTTTATAGCATCTTATAAGTTTGACTTCTGAGGGTGTTGGAGGGACAAAATAAGGTATTATTTGAAAGATGAGGCTACTATATGGTGGAAATCACTTGACAGTGAGATTTTGAAGTTATGTCATGCTGATGAAATTGGAAAACTATTTTTGGAAAAATGGTATCATATTGGAAAGAAGGAAACCAAAAAACGTAGCAAGGATCTTATTTTTATAGGAAAGGATAATGACCCCACTATTGAAGAATTCATAAGAAGTGAAAAGTTCATATATGGGAAAGATTGGAAAGGTTTCATATGGCTTGGTTTGCAGGATGAGGTTGCGAAATGGTTGAGATCACTAGATAGAAATAAGTTGTATAACCTTTTAGATGAAGAATTTGAAAATTTCCTTTTAGACAAATGTCTCATGCTGGGAAAAAACATAACAATAAACATACAGGGTTATTTTCTATTGGTATATCCTTATTACAGGTTCATGGATATATTCAGAAGGAGAAGATCATTGTGTCTATAAATCCTAGTTGCAAGAAAAATATTATAAATGTTAATTTGGTAAAAAAATTGCGAGTTCCAACAAAACACATGGAAAACACACAGGTTGATAATGCAGATGTTCAAGTTTATAAAGATTTCAAGATTTCTATGGATAAGTATGTATTGCATTTTGATTTTTATGCTTCAAATATAACTAATATGGATGTTGTTTTGGGATACCCTTGGATGGAATCTGTTGGTACTATCAATATTAATGTGCAGAAGAAATTCCTGAAACTCTAGTATAAAAAGAAGAAAATTACATTAAATGACATTTCCATCAATAAAAAGGTAGAGTCCAAGGAGGCTGAAGCAGAAGATGTTCCAGGGTCTAACACATCAGATGAGGAATCTATGGTTGAAGTAATACTGGAAGAAAAGAAACAACGGTAAGCGCCACAACATGTACCAGATACCAATCATGCTCAATTAAGTGGTGAATTAAAGCAAGATACACCATTGGTTAAAACTTTAGCATATCACCACCCACATCACCCAGCAAGAAAACAACCAACAAAATGGCAATGAATCAACAACAAGGACAACAACCCACACATGATAGATCGAGAGGGGCGACGATCCACCAACAAGACATGAACACAGAAGAGCCTCTAGGTTCAACTTCCATCTCAAGCGAGCGAGGCACCAACTAGATCGAGGGTTCACCTTTCTCTTGGATGGTTAGATGCACGTGCATGGTACCAGTGGACTACTCTTTTGAGTAGATCTTATTATTTGTGTTCTTCCTATCTTTCAAGGATGAAACATGTTTAAGGGGGGTGGAATGTAGTATACCTAGGGGGATAGTATGGGGTATAGAGGGAAGTACCCAAGGGAATAATGTAATAATGGGATGGGCCATACTTATAAGGTAAGCCCGTGGTATTAGATATATCGTATTGAGAGAACCATGGTAATGACCCATGGTATTGTATGTATGAATCATATATAGAGGCTAGAGACTCCCCATTGAGAGATGTAAAGGAATATTGTATGGACAAACATATGGCTTGTGGAATGTTCTCCTTCCTTAAGGAGTGAGTGTATGGTGTTAACCTACCTTAAGGGTTTTGATCAATAAAGAAGCATTTATATATTTCTATCTTGTTATTTCTTGGGTATATTTGTATTCTCCTATATTTTTGGGTTAGATCTATTACAACTTTTCACCATCCTTTACCTTCAACTTTTCATTATGATTAGTAGACTTTAGTTCCATCTTCCTGTTCTTTTGTACCAATGCCCTCTTACATCTTAATGGACCTGTTACACTGTGGATTGCTTTTCATCAAAATTGAACTGGCCCATGAGTGGTTTTCCATCAAGGACAACACTTGTATGATAATGCCAACAATCTCCCCGTTTGGACTTGATGACAACCTTGCTGGTGTTGATTACTGCAAGCTGTAGAAACGGTTAGAGATAACAAGCAACACCAAAATACTCTCCCCCTTTGACATCAAGGGAAAAGGGTGGACCAAGCTATTCTCCCCCTTTGATATACATTATGTTATCCATGCTACCCCTGAGTACATGATGAATCTACAGAGATATGTTTCAAAAGAATAACATGACTCTATAACTCAACAAAGTGAGTATGACCTCCCTATGACCAATGACTCATACATACATTAATCACCCAACCAAGTGAGGATACACCATATTTGACTCATCCACCCAACTAAGTGGGGATACACCATATTTGACTCATCCACCCAACCATGTGGGGATACACCATATGTTGGGCAATTTATTGGGCTTAAATTGCTGCATAAATTATCGACCAGGGAAACTCGTAAGCTTGTGATGATGCCAGCACAATATATGCAGGAGTAGGCAACTAACCTATGTCTAACTTAATTATTTACGATTCAATATAATATGCAAGGGAAGAGGCTCCTAACTAAGGAGGTCCTGGTTGTCCTTCCCTACAGTATCATAGAGAAACCATATAAAACTAAAAACTTGAAATAAAGACAAGAGAATGAACTTAGTTATTGTTTAGATTCAAGTAGAGAGAGAGACTAACTTAGTCTCTTGATTGTCCTCTCATGCACTAATCCAAACTAAACTAAGATTCATTCATAAGCAGAAGAAATGAAATAAAAGCGCAAAAGAATGAATTTCAATTACCATATAAATCATTGGAGAGAGAGCCTAACTTAGACTCTTGGTATCTCCTCATATGATACTTGAAACATAAAAGCAAAAGAATGAATTCCAATTATCATACAAATCAAATAGAGAGGGAGAGCCTAACTTAGACCCTTAGTTGTCCTCTCATATGCTGATTACATTCTAATTTAAAACTCATTCATCAATCACAAACAAATCCTCAAACATATAAGAAATTAAATGAAATAAGATCTACTATGAAATAACATGTTCCTCTCATCCTTTTAGAGTGAGCTCAATTCTCCTAAGAACAAGACAAATTATTCCATATACTACATTAAAGAAAATTAAATCTAAAACTACATAATGGAAAGAAAACTACATAATGGAAATATATGCAAAATGAAGCCTTATTCTATTCCATCATCAATTGGATACAATGCTCTAAGAGTCCTCCCCTTTGGAATGGAGGAGGTGCTCCTATTTATACAAAAACTAAGATAACAACCTCATAAATGTAGACCCACTATTCTCTCCTTTGACCCACATATTTCTCAACCAATGATGACACATAACCCTATCCTCCATGATCTCCTCCATGAGGTCCATGATCTTCTCCATGAAGCTTATCTTATCAAATTCGAATTTGATCATTCAAGGCCACATAAAGATGCCCTGGAAGCTTCCTTTGTGCCTACACATGTCAACAAACTCATGCTAATTGTTAGGTATAAGTTTAAGCATATTATTTTCTAAGTTTTAGCCATAAATTCACTTAAAAATGTTAAGAATTAATAAACTTTGGAAAAGTATTGTTAGAACCCAATAATGAGGTAAATGTAATGATATGGAGGTGGAATGGAGGTAACATGAAGGTAAAATGTGAAAATATTGGTGAATAATGGAGTGAAAATAGGGACTATTTTGAGGCCCAACACCATATTTGACTCATCCACCCAACGAAGTGTGGATACACCAATTGTTTATACATGACAGAAATACATCAATTATTACATCATCCATCCCATGCAAAGTGGGGATACAAATTACATCATATGTCCAATAGGACTCATTCAAATATAGACTATGACAAAAGAAGTCATATAACACCCTCGATCTTTACATGACTTATGCAACAAATGATATAAGTATCCAAAGCCATAGTTGAACTTAGCAGCCATGATGCCAACAATGCAGAATGTGTGTGAAGGCTAATGCTCCCCATGAACCTGTGGTACCTGTGCATTGTCAACAAGTCATTCATCAAGGCATCTTTGTCAGTAAGATAAAAATCAATGAACAAAGCATATCGTCAAACTGTAATCATCAATATCAGGCAAAACACCCATATCAGAGTTTGACCCCCTATTTTTTTGTCAGAAAAACATATACGCTTCTCTAACCGTAGAAACCTGCGTGTATATGCAACTATACTTCATGAAATCTGCGTATAATAACCTTCCTCTGAAAATTGGATTTAACAGCAGGATGATGCAACAACTACTCCCAGCTTTTGTCTGAGATATTCAAATGTCTATCTGGGAAGTAGTTTAGTGAATATATCAGCAACCTATTCTTTGGAGGGAAATACTCCAATTTAATCTTTTGTTCAAGCACTTGTTCTCATAGAAAATGGTACTTAATGGGTATGTGCTTGGTCTTAGAGTGCATGACATGATTTTTTGAAATATTGATGGCACTTGTATTATCACATAGAATGGAGATGGGTAGAGTACATGTGATATGAATGTATTGCAATGTTTTCATCATCCAAAGTAGTTGTGTGCAACAAGATGCAACAGCCACATATTCTGCTTCAGTTGTAGATAAGGCAATCGAACTTTATTTCTTGCTGAACCATGACACTAACCGAGAACCCATATAGAATGCACCTCCACTAGTTCTATTTCAATCATCAACATTTCCTACCCAATCTGCATCTGTATATGCATGAAGAGTAAGGTTTGTATCTTTAGGATACCATAGTCCAAAGTCCTGAGTTCCTTGAAGATATTTGAAAATTCTTTTGACTGCCTGGAGATGTGATTCCTTTGGATTTGCTTGGAACCTTCCAATAATTCCTACTGCATGCATGATATTAGGTCTAGTACCTGTTAGATAAAGAAGACTTCCAATCATAGATTTGTAAGTTGGTTGGTTTACTGCTGGTGATTCATCGTTAGAACTAAGACTGCATCCTGTTGCCATTGGAGTACATACTGGTTTACAATCTTCCATTTTGTACTTCTTCAAGATCTACTTGAGATATTTGGTTTGTGAAAGAAAGATACCATATTTTGTTTGAGGTACATGTAAACCAAGAAAATAAGTAAGTTCACCAAGTAAGGACATTTCAAATTCTTGCTATGTTATTGAAGCAAAATTCTGACTCATGGATTCTTCATTGCTACCAAAAATGATATCATCAACATAAACAACAATAATTAGCAGTTTATCATTTTCAATCTTTGTGTATAAATTGCTATCTACAGAACCTTTTGTGAAACCTTGTTGTTGTAGATATTTGTCAAGGCGGTAATACCAAGCCCTTAGAGCCTGTTTTAGACCATAGAGAGCCTTTTTGAGCTTGCATATGAGTTTTTCATCATTTCCAAGAATGAATCCTTCTGGCTATTCAATATAAACTTCTTCTTCTAAATCTCCATTAAGAAAGGCCGATTTTACATCCATTTGATATACTTTGAATTTTCGAAAACTAGAAAGAACAAGAAACATCCTTATGGCTTCAAGTTTGGAAACAGGTGCCAAATTTTCTTCAAAATATATACCTTCTTGTTGAGCATACCCTTTGCAAACAAGTCTTGCATTTTTTCTAATAACTTCTCCATTTTCATTCAGCTTGTTCTTGAATATCCATTTTGCTCCTATAACATTTTTATCATGAGGGATAGGAACTAACTCTCAAGTATCATTCTTTTCAATTTGGTCAAGCTCTTCATCCATGGCCTTGACCCAAAATTTGTCTTTGCAGGCTTCATTTACATTCTGAGGTTCTGTGGATGATAGTAATGCTAGATAACTTGAGGTCCCTGTAAGAGTTCTTCTTATCTGTACTCCAAAGCCTTTTTCTCCTAGAATTTGAGATTCTGGATGATTCTTCTGAACATACTTGGATGGAGTCTTTTCCCTATTTGTTGTATCTTCTTCTGGTGCTTCATTGGTTTCTTCTTCTATATCATTTTGATTTGATGCAGGAAATCATCTCCTTCTTCCTCATTGTCATATTCCTTTGTTGATTTCATTTGTTCCGGATTTTTGCATGCTTCATCAATTACAACATCAATTCTTCCAACAATTTTCCAAAGTCTTTTATTATAACATTTGTAACCTTTACTTTTGGATGAATAACCAAGAATAATTCCTTCATCTGCTCTGGGTTCAAACTTACCAAGTTTTTCATCAGTCCTTTTGATGAAACATTTGGTTCCAAAAACTATAAAGTGTTTTACAGTAGCA
Organism: Pinus tabuliformis; assembly: GCA_031772625.1. NCBI lineage: Eukaryota > Viridiplantae > Streptophyta > Pinopsida > Pinales > Pinaceae > Pinus > Pinus tabuliformis. The sequence continues at coordinate 1,144,296,107 of CM062813.1, read as the reverse complement.
TATGGAGTTTGATTGCTATTTACCCAAACATTTTCTTTGTTAAGAATAGTCATAGCAACAAATGAAACTTCACCCCAAAAGGTTGCAGGATTTCTAGATTCATCAAGCATAGCTCGAGCCATTTGTTGAACTGTTCTATTCATTCTTTCCACCACATGATTTTTCTGAGGAGTTCTTGCGACGGAGAATTTCCTTTTTATTCCACGTTGTTCACAAAAGTCAAAGAATTCATCTGATATGAATTCTCCCCCTCGATCAGATATGAGACATTTGAGTTTACGATCTGATTCATTTTCAAGTAAAGCTTTTAAGGCTTTAAACTTTTCAAATGCATCATCTTTATTCTTTAGTAGACCTATCCAACACATATTGGAAAAATTATCAATAAATAAAATAAAATATTCTTCTCCACGAGGTGAATTTTTCCTTGTTGGACCACATAAATCAGTATGGATGAGTTCAAGAGGCTTACTTGCTGATCCTTCTTTTTCACTGAAGTGAACTCTGGTTTTCTTACCGACTTGACATGGTTTGCATATGGTGTTTTCTGGGATGCTGATATCTGGAAGATCACGAACTGCCTTGAGCCTGCATGCTTTTCTTATCTGAGAAAAGCTTAGATGTCCTAATCTTCTGTGCCATAGCCAATTTTCATTTTTTTGCTTAGATAGCATTGTTGTTGTCCTCCTTTGAGTATGTATAAATTATTTGGAGTTCTTGTACCTTTGATCACGGTATTTCCTGTATCAAGCTCATGAACCACACATCCATTTGATCGAAACACAAATTCATTTCCTTGATCACACATTTGATTAAAACTCAATTGGTTATGCTTTAAACCATCTACATACATGATATTTCCAGCTTTAACCTTTTCTTTCAATAAAACATAACCTTTACCTTTAATGATAGCTAGAGTGTCATTTCCAAATGAGACATTCTTTTCCTTTTCTAAAGTATTATATGAGTGAAGTTTCTCTTTATCTCCTATCATGTGTTTGGAGCATCCATTGTCGATGTACCACTGATTTTCTTATCCTTCTGCATACATAGTTATGCCACATCTTTCTGATTGAGATTCCTTCTTTCTCCATATCTTGGGATTTAATGATGTTTGCTCCTTTTGAAGTGTTGGTTGAAATTTTCTCCTACATTTAGATTCTTCATGACCAAAGTTGTTACAAATTGAACATTCTATTTCATTTTCAAGAGGAGAAAAGTTATTATAGGAACTTTTCTTGATTCCTGTTACACTCCTTTGATTTCGTGCTTCTCTAGTCATGATGGTTTTGTAAGCAACACATTGAGCAACCTTATGCCCAAAGTTATGACATGAAAAACATTGCCCATTGAAGAAATTTCTATGATCATAGAATATTTTGGCATTGTTTACCTGTTGGTTGAAGCTTCTACTAATATTCATCCTTGGAGTAAATTGAGTATGATTTACATGATGAGTAATTTTAGGCCTTTGTTGACGATTAACATACTGTTCACTGGTCTTTGCTCCAGCAAGATAGCTTCTGGTGGAGGCTGACGACTTTTGTAATTAAGATGATTCTTCAGCATATCCAAGACATGTCTTTATCATAGGAGAACATTGAAATTTGATGATTTCATTTAAAGTTTCAGATCCTTTAGCAAATCTAAGATTAAGAGATTTTGTCTTCTCAAGTTCTTTTCTTAGATCCATGATTTCACATTCTAGATTTTCATTGTGTTTTTCTCTTTCAGTGAGTTGGTGTGTCAACATATCTATGATCATATTATTTTCTTCTAAGAAGATTTTGAGTTTTGTGATTTCTTCAAGAAAGTCTTCCTCTTCTAAGGCATCCAAAAAATCATCATTGTCATAAGCCATGAGTAGTCTATAATCTTGTTCAGTTTCATCTTCATCACTATTGGATAAACCATCACTATCTTCATGCGTATAGTAACTCCTTTTATTGACAACTTGTTTTCTATTGCCTTTTGCATATTCCTTTCCCTTTTCATATTTATCTTTATGAGGACATTTGGCAGCATAATGGCCAACTCTACCACAAGCAAAGCATTTGAATGGTAACTTACCTCTGAATCTTCTGGAACCCCGTTGAAGCTTTTTGACAAAATTTACCTCATCTTCTTCTTCTGAAATGTATCCTGGTTCATTGTGCTCTTCCTTTTCTTTTCCCTTTTCTGAAGCTTTAAAAGTGGGTTCTCTCATATTTGATGGACCTCCTTTCCTCATTTCAAAGGAAGTTAGGATTCCATGGTGTTTTGTAGAATTTGGTATCTATGGATAAATACTAATTCCCTAGATAAGTAGCCATATCTAGAACAACATTTTAAATCATTTTAGTCTTTTCTTATAAGAAATAGATAAGACAAAGAAGATGAGAAGACCTACTTGTAGTTCTACTTTCCTCTTGTCTCCTTTCTATCAATCCTGTTGCTCCTTCCCGTACTTAACACACTTGAGAAGTCCCTGTAAACACAATCAGAAGACAAAGAACTGATGAAAGAAAAAGATCTATTGAATACACATGAATGGAATTAGATACATTTCACACATATAAGCATCATAAGACAATACAAACACATGGGAGAAAGGTTCAAATACTTTATTGAATAGAAGAAGGAATTACAACCATTGTGTCTGATTCAAAGTCATTCCTCTAGCTTGGATCCCATCCAAATCACATCAAAAGCATAACAAACTTGTAGCATTACAATGCTTGCTTCAAAGCCAATTCTCATAGCAACATTATCTCCTTACAATTCAACATAATCCAACCCTTGATCACTTAGATGAGTGGTCAATTTATAGGGAGATGAAGGAGGTTTTGTCATAAATGGTGGTATTGAATGGTCTTCCATACTTAGAATTAGTTCCATGGAGGAAGGGATGAGAGGATAGGATGCATCTTAACTCATTCCTCATCCATTTTTGACCTCATAGGAGTTGATAAGTGAGGGAGCCTTCTAGATGACTCCAAAAGATAAGAATATTCCCCAAACCCTATGTGAATTTCGCTCAAACTCGCCCAACTCAGGTGAAAGGAAGCCTAAGTTTTCTATAGAGCACCCTGGCATGGAATTAACTGCTCTACAGTGCACCCTTACATGGGCCTACCTGCGCTGGTCCCTTTAGAGGTCATTTAAGGATGTCTTCATGTCATGAAATTGTCTGGGAAGGAGGCATTCAAAAGAGTGACTTGTTTAGGGCATGTAGCAATTGAAATTAGGGTTCGATGAGCCCTAAAACATTGATCTAGATGATGGGAGTGATGTACCCAAATAGATCTGTAACAGTTGCCCCCTAAAGCATGAAGTTGGAAAAATGCCAATGTCGAAAGAAATGCTTTACGGTGTGATGAGGAGGTTTCAAAGTGGAAGGTGACCTGCATCAATTACAATACATATATCATGATATTTTTTATTTTTACATGAATCGTTGAGGGAAGGCATACTCATGCTCAACTTATAAACTTTCATTACATGTACATGAATAATCATCTATAGATATAGACCCATGATTGGAATGAACACCCACTACAAGAAAAAAGGACATTGGTGAGGAGCGAAAAATGTCACCATAAGTTCATTGGTGACGATCAAAAGAGTCTTCGTCACCAAAAACTGAACGTCACCAAAAGTAGCATCACCAAAAGTATAGGTGTTGTAGTGACATTCAAAGTCCGTCACCAATAATGATTTATAATGACAAATAGCGACTGTCACCATTTCATATGAGCAATGGTGATGGACCATAGCCTCCGTCACTAAACCTAAACGTCACCAAAAGTATAGGTGTTGTAGTGACATTCAAATTCCATCACCAATAATGATTTATAATGACGGATAGTGACTGTCACCATTTCATATGAGCAATGGTGACGGACCATAGCCTCCATCACTAAACCTGAACGTCACCAAAAGTATAGGTGTTGTAGTGACATTCAAAGTCCATCACCAATAATGATTTATAATGACAGATAGCGACCGTCACCATTTCATGTGAGAAATGGTGATGGACCATAGCCTCCATCACCAAAAACTGAACGTCACCAAAGGTGGCGTCACCAAAAGTATAAGTGTTATGGTGACATTAAAGGTCTGTCACGAATATTGATTATAATGATGGATAGTGACCGTCATCATTTCATATGAACAACAATGATTTATTGTGATGGATCTTTCATGGCTGTCACTATTGGTGCATATATATGGTGATGTTTTTATTGTTTGGTGTTTAGGTATCTGAATGATATCTAAACTTTTGTGCAAATGTAACACGGATCTCCGGAAACCATGAACGACATATGATAATATATATATATATATATATATATATATATATATATATATATATATATATATATATATATCCCCTTTACATAAACCAACATGCAATTTGGAATTTCACAAGTCCACACTCAAAACATGACAGCAACCAACAAATAAAAGAAATTGACTTGGACAGAAAGCAATAGCTTCACCTTCATTCTTGAGCTGCTTCTGTTTATTTGAATTTGACTCAAGACATTCTTTATCTGACAAGGAATAAAAATCATCACTAGTATTAAATTCATCCAACATAGACTTTTGATATCCCACTAACATCTGCGTTTTTGTTGCCATGCTTGAAAACCATGGAGTTTCCTGTTGATAGTAGAATAATATGTGTGCCTACTGCTCAAGAACAAATTCCTTATTAACCATTGTTACCTGACAAAAACCAAAGAGACAATACAATATCAGCATACAGAAAATCCTCTACCGAAATATAATCATAACTTAGCAAAGAAGTCTAAAAGATGTTCTTAATTAATAGACTTTGTATTTGGAAATACTTTTTCTTTAGATTTAAAAAAGACTATGTTGTACAACACTTCTGTCTATTTATCCAGGTAATTATATGATAGCATATGTCACACAGTAGCAATCTATAGTACCTAAAGTAAAAAGACAAATTTGCTCAAGAAAATAGATTTAGAAAAGAGCTTTGAAAACTAAAAGTTTGTCATCAAAGCTTTAATTAATCTAACAACAAACTAGTTGGAGTTTGAAAATCAAAATCATTCATAGGAAATGAATAGGACAATGGCCAAAGTTGTTATTCATACAAATAAAGCTAGAGTCACTATTTCCATTGCAGATAACTAAAATTTGGGCATTGGTCTAACAATTAGAGCTTATTTTCTGGGACACTCATCAATACCATCATTTTTTTTCCATGGTCTATAGTGTCTCTAGATCCAGATCAAATAGCTTGTCATTCTCAAATTCTACCTTCCAAGTACTGATTTCTGGCTCACCCTTTAAAACAAAATTCTACCACTGCATTTTATTTTGTTTTTTCAAGAGAATTGGTAGGACCTTCCCATCCTCTGTTTTACATAATCAATAACCATCCATCAATGATATCAATACTAATAGATACACAACAAAGGCCAAAGATGTTCTTATTGTATACCTATATTCTAGGACTCATCTAACCTTACTAGTGCAAAGAGCTCACCTTGAAAAAATAACATCCACATGGAATTTACAAAACTTTTTTAAATCAAGCTCCAAGTAAACCAATCAAAATATGAACATCCTTTTAATCAATAAAATCTCTGAATTAAAATAAAAGTGCCCTATAATTGAATGTTATATCAACCATGTCAAGTAATTAACATCGGGTGAGAAATACAATCCATGCATATTGGACTAGTGAAATAATTGATTGGTAAAGTTCAAAAATAGATGACTTAGAGCTAAGAAACACAAATAAATGACTTAGAACTAAGACATGAGGTTTCCCTTTCAACCCTGTCACTAAATAACTCTTCTTTATGTCACTTACCATTAAGCTTTTTCTGATACCAGGTGGAAGTGGTATTGTAACATTAACCTCTGATAGTTTGTTTCCATGACTACTTCTCAAGATCCGCTCCATTACCAGCATTTGGGTCTAGATAAGATACATGCAAAAACCATCAACTTGAAAATGAAATCTACATCCTTGTAAAACAACGGGAGGAAAAAAAATATCCACAAATTGAAACAGACTGTAGGATACCTGATTTTTGCAACATGATTATCTTGTCATGAGCAATAAAAAAATAAATGAGGAGAAATGTAATTTTTTCCACATTTTGATAATGAAATCTTTTGTATATTCTATGAACAATTGATGAAAAGAGTCAACTAAAGCTTGTCAGCATCAGGATTATAGTAAAACATAAAGGAACTGCTCCAACACATATATAATCCTAAACATAAGTATCTATACATATAAGCATTTAGTGATGACATTGTATTTTGTGAAAATATGGAAGTCAAATATTTGAAATAACATAATTTATGGTACCACTACCTTACGAAGTCCATTCATTTGAGTATTTACGAAGTCCATTCAGGAATTTATTCAAAGTTCAAATTTTAAAAAATTAACATGTAGCCTAAAAAAGCTCAGATTTGAAAAGGAGATAACCCAAATATGTAGAGTATATATCTCACATTTATATATCCTAATTTCCAGACATTGAAATGACACTTTTTAGCATACTATTGTGAATTTAGCCCAAAATGCTAGAAAAAAATATTGATGGTTATTTTGCTAATATAGAAGTTTTATACATGCATTTATTTAAACAGTTAGCTTGCAATCTCAAACATATCTAAGGATGCACACAATATTAAACAGTTTGCCTATAATATTCACTAGACAAATAGGTGAACAATAGTATTGTAGGTATGTGTTATGAATATATGTATTGCAGGCCAATAAGAGTATGGTTGGAACAATCATGTCCAACCCTTCCAAGTTTGCCTATAATTTGCACTGGTCTAATAGGTGAACAATAGAACTGTAGGTGTGCATTCTGTATCACTTACCTAAATCCAACACCTTCAACATAGAAATTTCAAAGAATATGTCCAGAACTGGTAGGTAATTTGCAAAATGAAAGAGTTGGCTTGATTGTTTCTGGAGAAGACAATATTCTTACATTGTTCAATGTAAATTCATGAAACTTTTCCAAACTTAGATTGAACAAAAAGGAACCAAGCTAGAAGGTTATTTAAAGAATCCTTACTTAGCTAGGGTAAAATGTTAGCCCTTTTTTGTCAAAAAGCATAAATGTAAAAACTTTAAGAAATTCAGTGAAGAGACTGTAGAAATGTTCTTATCAAACCACTAACATAAACCAAACTAAGAAATATTACTTTGTAAAAGAGATATTCATGGTCAAACTAACAAGAAAGTGACCTTTTAGCATAGTTAATGCACTAGTGCTCATGTCTTAGTGTCCCAGGGCATACTAGGGACTACAGGGAGTGCTCATGTGCATCTAGAGAAGAGGTGGGGAGACATCGACCTATAGTTAGGAGGACTACAGGCGATGAGGGGCAGATCCTTGAGGTACCCAACCTCTTGGATTATACCTTGCTACGGGAGGCCCGAAGAGAGAGTAGCGTGACTGGCAAATGTGGTTAGAGATGGATCCGGATGAAGTAGCAGAGAGTGCTACAATGCAGGAGTCCCTGGGTAGTGCGAGGCTAGCAGGCTGCAATAGTGTGAGCCCTAGTTGTAGTCACAAAGGGACCCTAGCTATAGTCATGAAGGGAGACCTAGACGCAGTCTTCAAGGAACTCTAGCCACAGTCGAAAAGGAAGCCCTAGCTGTAGTAAAAGGCAACCCTAACCACAATCAAAAGGAGGATTAGCTACAGCAAGAGAGAGGCTTAAGATGTGGTCAAGAGAGGCATAAATACGCAGTCAAGAGAGGCTAGATATGCAGCAAAAGGAAGGCTCTTATCCACAACAAAGGAGGCCCTAATCCGTAGCAAGAGGGAGGCCCTTATTAGCCATCAAGAAGAAGCATATAGCCATAGTCAAGGAAGGTCTAAAGCAGCACTAAGAGAGGCCCTAGACGCCGTCAAAGGGAGGCCCTAGCCACTGTAAGAAGGATCCATAAGCTGGCAAGAAAGAAGCCCTAGAAGCAACGTGGAAGTCTTATGTCTTGCTATAGGTACAACGTGTGAAAGAGAGGTTGTTTTGAGTGTTGTTCTTGGGTGCTCTTGTAGGGAGAAAGGCTGAAGTTTGAAGTTTAAGATCATAGCAAGAAGAGGCATTCAACGTGGGTGAAATAGGGTTGTTCTGTAGCCATTCCAGGAAGACTGAAGGGCTGAAAAGAGGCTGAGTATCTTGCTTGAAGCTTCAACTAAAGGATGAAACTCAACTAAAGGATGACTTAGCTTAATAAAGTTCATGATGGCCTTTTACAATCAGATACTTATGAGTGAACCCAACTCTTATTATTGGGACTTATCCCAATGTCCTGATAGGTGGGATATAGAGGACAAATACGATCTCCCTTTCTCCATTGCATTCCTCCCACCTTGAAAATCAAAAGGGGACATAATGAATTTCATATACACATACTTAATAGATATATATTCCCAATCTCTTGCCATCTGCTAGTTGCGCCTGCTTGAGCCAGGCTTAAGCAATTAGTCAATCTAGAGCATGCATATCCCTACTTATTCTCCACATGCCTCTAGGTGGATCTCTCTATCCTTGTAGTGCCAGCAAAATGGTTTGGGTATGGTAAGGGTTGCTAGCTAGTTTTTTGAACCTCTGTATTTACATCTATTTTTGTCTGGCCTTACCCTACTCTCATCTCTATGTATTCTCAAATTAAACCAACTACACAATCATAAACTTTGTTCTTGTGTGGTATCTCAAAATACTTTTCAAACATAAAATTACAACATACTATCACAAGGAGACTACTCATGGTTTAACAGATCAAACTTGACATCCTACATTAACAATTTCCTTTTACGTGATGCCAGTCTTTTGCCCAAGCCTTGAAACCATGGCTAAAGGGGTGTACCACATGACCGGGGGTTTGCACTGCCAGTCAACTTAATTATAACTAATTATGAGAACAAGATAGGATTGTTTATATACCAGATTTCTTAAATTAAAGATTAGATTCCTATATGAATTACAGTTCACTGATAGAAACAGAGATATTTTCCAACAAAAATCACCCAAAAAAGTAGCAAAAGTCACAGGAGACGATTATTTTGCTTCTTCGGTGATGGTCTTTGAAGACCTCCACCATCATCATCACTTCCACATTCATCCTCCTACACCTCAAGAGCTGCAGCTACCACTCTTGCCTATTTCTTGAAATCTCTTTGATAGGAGTCTATGAAACCTTCTTAGAACAAGGAATCATAAATGGATAGGTTCTATGAGGCATCAACTCCTCACCACTAGCTTCCATCATCAACTTACAGTCTTTAAAATCAAACCAAAAAACAAATTGGTTGTAAGAAGCTTCTCCAGATGCCATTTCTATAGCTCTGGGAGCATTTTTGGGGATGGTAAAATGTTTTCCATTTTCATCGACATTTATTTCAACTCTACCATCCTTTACTAGAAATGATAACACAAAGATGTTTTCTACTGTCTGGGAAAATGATATTCTATTTAGAACGAAATACTCTAATCCAGCTTGCTTCTGTTTTCGTAAAACTGTTAAATATGCTTTCCATATTCTTGTATGTTTCTAATTTTTCATCTTCTAGGGACTCTTTCACTACTTCTGATCGAGTGCTTTCTGTTGGCTTAGTCTGTTTTCTCTGTACTATAGCTTTCCTTTGCTTGGGTTCATTATCCATTGGTCCAAGCATAGTGCAAATTCCTGCTGCATCCTAGAAAACAAAAGCAGCTAAAAGCCGAATATTTATCCATGATATTTGGGTTTGATTGTCATTTCCCTCCAAAGACTTGCTTCCATATGTCTGGTCACTATAGTTTCTTAGAATATCACTATTAATAAAATCAACTGGAGTAGCACCATCATTGTTTTTTGATCTGTTAATAGTAGCGAGGAGTGTGAATGTGAGATCAAAGAGTGTATCAGCATCTGCAACTTTCTCATGAGGTCTCTGAACAAGATTGTGCAAGCTTTCCACTTTGCTAATTATAGCCTCAAATTTGCCAGATTCTGCTTTTAAAATATTTTATTTCTCCTCAATAATTGAAGTCTTGAGGGCATGATAATGGGACCTTAATATACAGTGTTGTACCATACTTTGATTGTTACCACTATATGCAATAGCATATTATTTCTCTCTCGAGGGCTTATTGTGGCCTTGTTGTGATCCTTTTACCCCACGAGAGGAATCTTGTAGTGTCTGACTCAATGTTTCTTCCTCTTTAACTCTAGCTTGGGTACCAAGCCTTCTACCCATCCTTTCTATCACCTACTTTTGGAGTTGAGAGAAATGAAAATATTCAACCAAAGCTGGAAGGAAGGGCTTGAAATTGAGATTTCTAATTGAAGAATTGCTATGAAATGCAAAGAGAGCAAGAAAATATTTTCGTGTTATATTGAAATGAGGGAGGGTAGGGAGTTGCGATTTCCCCTACCCTGAGAAGTCTGCTTTGTAATAAAAGAGGGATGAAGGCCCACTAAAGTGGATACAAAGTCCCAAGACATACACATTGTTCAATGAAATGCGTAGGTACAGTGTGCCAATTAAGCGTGGGGATTGGGAGAAGTGACACATGTGGGAGACTAGCCATATTATTGAAGAATTGTTTACATTGAGGAAGGACACCATTTGAATATGCTAAGAATATCAATTCTAAATGGTACTCATGGTTCCCTCACCCTTCAGCCTGAGAAATTTAACGTGGAGAGTTTCCAACACCACTTTCTCATCTACATGAGGGAGTTTACAATTTGTATATCTTTGTCTCAATCCCATGGCGAATATATTAGTGTGAGGATCCATTGGTTCATGATACATATGTTGGATGCTTTTCTGAACTTAAGCTTTATAAGGAAATCTCTTTAGATATCCAGAATGTCTCAGAAATTTATTTGAACAATTCTTGTCTTGCAACAATGTTTATTGATGATAAATTGCTTGGTAATGTACACATGCATAGAAGAGTGTGGCTGATGACATGGATACTCAGCCTTTCGGGTCGAAATGGCCACCTATAAAGATAATATTTGGAATATCCTTTGAGCCTTTCTTTGATATGGCATCCAAGAAGTTGGAGTGAAGACATCAAGGAACTCTATATTTTGACATATTCTAGATGAATCGCCAAACATGCAAGAGAAACTAAAACCAGGGGTTATATATGTAATAGGCCCAGTGTATGGGAAATCTAGGCTTTTAGAGGAATATTTCCACATTTAATAATTGGATGAGGATGAATATTTCTGTTAAACTATGTATTGTTATTGATATGTTTGGATGTTTTGGGTGAACACTTGGCCCATCTTCAAGAACATCCAATAACTTTCAGTCCAAGACAGATTTAAAGAGATCATTTATCAAATTAGTTGTCCAGATATGAAAGATAATCAAGTTTTGGAAGAGATACATCGTACCACTATCAAAGCAGATTGTGGACCATGTTAGAAAATGGATCAAAAAGGTTCTTAGAATGTCTGCAAAAATTTGACATTTAGCATTGTCTTAGCATTTTCTTATCAACTTTCATGGAGGCAAAAAGTGTCAGGAGAAACTTGCACAATAATGGCGGCCACTAGAATGAGAAACACGATAAATTAGCAAAATGGAATTTGTTGCTATGATACACATGGGAAGATACTTATTACTCTCAACGTGGTTGTATAGGAAAAATAATTTTTGCCTTTGAGTATAGTTGATGTATCGTAATGTAGCGGTTGTTTCCCTGCTGCAATAAAACAAATATATATCCATCTCAAGGTGAAAGAATAACACCAGTATATCTCTGAATGATATGGGCTATGTGTTGTGCTCAACATCTAGGAAAGTCTCTATCGGTCATAGTGTGATGAAGCGAGGGGTTCGGGTTTCCGTGCTCGTCCTGTCAAAGTATATCGATACAAGTGATGAAAAAACATATGTTCAATTCCATGGAACATATCTTATTTTCATTACTTGTCCAGGATAAATCCACGACCATAGTTGAGAAATGTAATCAAAAGAAAATAAATATGTAGTTTATTTAAACAAATGTGGCTTGAGCAGAAAGCCTATGCACCAAATTACAAAATGCGAAAGTCAAAGTTCTGTATAAAAGTTTTAAATTAAAAAAAATTCAAACAGTTGCCAGGAAGTTTAATGAATGCAATTGCCCAACACTCATCCAATGGCCATTCGAGGAGGGTCGAAGCCATCCATCAATATGAAGAGATCTATAAAAGCAAACAGGGACTTTGAAGAAGGGATTCCTGTTTTTTCATACCCAAATGTTGCTCGATTATTGAGAAAGGGCCTGACGAGTTAGTGAGGGTTTCCCTTTTATTTTTGTTTCAATCTATTTTCATGCTTAGATTTTTGCTAATATGATGTCATTGGTGGACCTTAATATATGGCGTTGCACCATACTCTGATTGTTACCACTGCATGCGGTAGCATCTTTGTTCTCTCTCGGGGGCTTACTATGGCCTTGTTGTGATCCTTTTACCCCACGAGAGGAATCTTGCAGTGTCTGACTCAATGTTTCTTCCTCTTTAACTCTATCTCGGTACCAAGCTTTCTACCCATCCTTTCTATCACCTGCTTTTGGAGTTGAGAACAATGTAGAAATTCAACCAAAGCTAGAAGGAAGGGCTTGAAATCTATGTTACTAGAAACTAGAAAGAGGAAACGAAACGAGAAACGACAACAGGACGAGAAACGGAGTTTGGAGGTTTCATATTCAAGAAACAAGGAGAGAGAAAAACAAGAAAAATATGAAACATAAAACCAAGCATTTGTTTCACATTCAAGAAATGAGGAGAGAGAAAAAACAAGAAAAATATGAAACATAAAACCAAGCATTCATCATTAACATTCTCGAATACTATGGTTCATAGGTAGTTGCTCATAGGCTTTAGCTACTGACATGGGTCATTCCTTAATACTTATAGTTATCAACAAAGCTTCCATTGCTCGCATAAGCCATTCTTGAATACCCATGTTTGATCCTCTAGGTTGGCAAATACAATAGTGAAGAAACACTTGGCACCGAATTCAAGTTTGATTTAGCCTTTGCATTTTCCGGATGAGTACATGATCCCACATACATTGTATATATTCTTGGATGTGACTTGAGTGGACCTCAAATTTGGGATCTATTGTAGCATTTTCCACATAGTTATTGGGTTATTGTTTTCATGGTTGGGTAACAAGATGGTGGAGATTGAGTTGATATCCATTGGATATAGAGCTCAAAATAGAGGGTTATCTCGAACTATTGCCACTTGCAGAACCATAAATACTACAACATGTGTTTGAAGACAAAATCTAAAGGGAAAAATTTCAAAACTTTATCTTTAATCCATTATAATAGAAAACTAATATTTATAATAATAATAATAATATATATTAAATTGCTAGTTTGTGAGAAAGAAAAATGACCTAAATTATCTAATTACTAATTTATAAAAATATATATAAAATATCTATATACATTACTAATTTATGAAAGAGATTTGATGCCTTTAGGGTGTTGGTATATCCGAAATTAAGATGGATCTAGGCTAGTATATATTATTTACCATAATTATTGTTAAAGTGTATAATGACTATCTCATGTTTGTATTTGCATTGATTAAATGATTATTACATGTAGTCATGTTTTATATTAATTATTTTAATGCATCATATATATGGTTGTGTAGTAAATTTATTTTTAGGTTAAATTTTAATAGTTAAATTTAGTTATTTTTTATTAATTTTGATTTTATTCATTTGGATCAATTAAAATTTGTTATCTCAGTCAATGTTTCCAATTAACAAGTGTGGTTGATCAATATAAATAAGTGAAATAAATTATTAAATTGTGATTTTTAAAATTTCTACTTAGTTAAATATTATATATAAATATCACTTGTGGTGATAACATACCAAATCTTTCATTTTTAGTTGTTAAATGTGATTATGTTAAAATAAATTTTGAAAAAATGTTATCCCCAATAGTTTTGTTATATTCCATGGTTTTGTACTTTATATTCATTTAATTTGCTAGTTTTTGCACATGGTTTTGTTAGATTCCATGGTTGTACTTAATATTTATTTAATTTATTAGTTTTTTCTCATCAATTTTATTTCATAAATTAAAACAAGCCAGAGAGACCTTGAAGTCTTGAAAAGAAATGTTATAATCTAGGTACTTTATTCTAGGCCACTCTTAATATATTTTTGGTTGTTAGATTTTATGACATCTAGGTATTTTATTCTAGGCCCCTCTTAATATATTTTTGGTTGTTACATTTTTGTGCCAACAGACCCTTTCCACCTGGGGAATATGTTATAATATTTGGCATTTTAACTCGGTCAAAATAAAAAATAAAATTAAAAAATTAAAAAACATAAAATTCTCCAGGGCATGGTTTTTTCCCATGGTACTCCTAACCCATGGGTTTTTTCCATGGTATTTTTCTGCAACGTAGCCTATTCAAAGGCTAATAACTAAAGCAACCTAGGTCCATTTTAACAGTGGATCAAGCATTGAGAGGATCAAATCTCTTCACTTAAAGAGGTTTGTAGAGAGAGAGAGAGAGAGAGAGAGAGAGAGAGATTGATTTGATCTCTCTAGATGCTCAAGAGAGAAAGAGAGAGAGAGAGAGATATTTGATCTCTCTGGATGCTCGAGAGAGATAGATCTACACTGGTTGTTTATAAATAAAGAGGAGCATTTTCTTGTATTAATACTCCTATTTGTTTTGTATTTAAAATTTATTAAATGATGGATTTCTATTTTGTTTTTTTATTTTTGAGACTTGTTTATTTTTATAAATTTACAATTATTTCTATCACTATTTTTATGTAATTATGAAACTTTCCATATTTATCATAGTTGAAATTATGTTTGTATTATAGACATATTAATCAATAGCTTGTTGCTCTTTAGCTTTATTATTGCAAATTACCTAACATAATCTCTTTTATCACCGATGAAAAAAATATTTATGGGATAAAACTATTAATGGAATGGATAATAGATAATTGTTAATTTTTATATATTAAATTAATGTCTTTGGTTGATGATATTTAATATTATAGATAGTCTAATAGTTGATAAAAGTTTCTATAGGATGGTTTTATCAAAATCTTTTTCCAATCATTTGAAAGGTTATAAACCAGGCCAATGACAAAAAAAAAATATTGTGTCCCAATGTTTATGTAAAATAATAAATTAACTAGAAAAATTAACTAAATTATTTAACTACTAATTTATAAAAATATATATAAAAAACCTTATACATTTAAATTTATAATTTTATATAAAAATACACATTTTAAATATTAGATACAATCACTAAATCCCCAACACAAAAATAACAATTTTTTTTTGTAAAAACTTAACCATACACTGCTACACATCAATGACTACAATTAAAAAAATAACACAACTTTAACTAATAAAATCCCTAAATAGTCAACATTGTTAAAGATATATTAAGCACTATTAGGGAGTTGTCACTGGGGAGAACGCCCAACCTATTTGCAACAAACCTGTTCAGTTAGCACCTAAGCTATATATGGTTGACTTCTAAGCATAGAATATGAAAATGCCTTCGAAAAATATCCATAAAAGCTTTTTATGATATCAACATCCAATTTGGAAGAGACCCATATTGCAAATGAACCAAATTAATGTTTTCCATAAAACAGTTTCAAGAAACAAACGGTTTTTGGAAAACCCAATTTCTTGCATTAAAAAACGAAAACTACCGTATAAAACACTTTCCGTACCGTTCCATTTTTTATATGGTTTTTTAAGAAAGGAAGAATTCCATTCCGTTTAACAGAGCTTGCAATTAAAATTTCTGATTAAGAACTGCCATGAAATGGAAAGAGAGCAAGAAAATCTTTTTGTTTTGCATTGAAATGGAGGGCAAGGAGTTACCCTGAGAAGTCTGCGTTGTTTTTTTTCCGTTGTTTTCCCCATTGGGTTTTGTCAGTTTTTGTAATTTTTGGTGTGGTATACTACCAAACTACTATAAGAGTTCCACGTATATTTAATATAAATTTCATTGCCAATATAGTAATTGTGGGGCTAGTTCATTTGAAACTAAATTCTTGAAAAAAAACTCAAATAACCTAATTTCAGGTGAAAAAGTTGGTAGATTGTTTGAAGCAATTGAAATCGAGGAAGGAATTAAAGAAGAGAAAGGGTACCTCTGCAAGTATTTTCTTGGGCTCTTGAAAGAAGACTAAGGCTTTTGATCCTTCCATCGTGGTCCAAATTTACCCATCGAAAATAGATCCATGTTTTGTGAGCAAGCCATTGAAGAGATCCTCCTCAATCTTATCTATGAATGCATCCAAATTCATCCATGAAACAATAAGTGCCAACGAATCACTGCAACATTTCATGTGCAAATATAAAAAAAATTTGCAAATCAATTCTAAGAATGGAAATCGATCTAGAAACCCTAAAAATCGATCCATTATCCATGTTTTGTGAGCAAGCCATTGAAGAGATCCTCCTCAATCTTATCTATGAATGCATCCAAATTCAACCATGAAACAATAAGTGATAGCGAATCACTGCAACATTTCATGTGAAAATATAAAAAAAAATTGCAAATCAATTCTAAGAATGGACATCGATCTAGAAACCCTAAAAATCGATCCAGTGACTCGTACCTGTTTTCATATACCTAGGTCGCTATTTCCATATAGCCATAGATCAGATTGTATCGTGCCCATGATCTTTCCTTTTTTTTCAACTACTTAACATTCATTCAAATACACTAAGGGAAGACTTGTTTTGGTCTTTTCTTTTTTTATCAACTACTCAAGATTCATTCGAATACATTAAGGCGGGGAAGAAAACACGACATAATGGTCTTTCCTCTTTTTTCAACTATTCAACATTCATTCAAATACACCAAGGTGGGGAAGAAAATGCAGTAGAATGGTCTTTCCTTTTTTTTCAACTACTCAAAATTCATTGGAATACACTAAGATGGGAAAGAAAATGTGGCAGAAATTTAATTTTTAATATGGATGACCGTTAAATTTTTTAATTATAATTTATTTATTTAAACATTCTATTTTATGAATATATCAAAATGTATGGAATGCATATTTTCTTATCTTTTTGTATACTCGTTTCAAAAAATTATATTTTTTATTTTTCAAAATTACAAAATAATTAACCATGTTGTAAGCTGTAATTTTAAACAAATTGAGATTTGGATTTTATATAACTAAACAAAAAAACTATAAATATTTTTGATTAATGTTTAATTATCTAATACTAATATTATGGGTTTCCATGTTATACAACAAATGAGATTTGGTTTTATAATTATTATGTCAAACTTTAAAGCTAAAAATTAACTTTTAATAATGCAATCTTTTATAACCAATTTGGATGTAGTTCATTGTTATGGCAGTAAAAAATGAATCTCATGAGTTCTGCCTTCACATAAATCCTCTGTAATCAATTTGATTGTAGTTCATTGTGATGGTAGTAAAAAATGAATCTCATGAGCTTGGTCCCACCCACACATTGGTATAGTTCCACCCAAGAAACCATTGATCTTTCTCCATGAATCACTAATATTGCACCAAGAAGCACCATAATGTATGGAATTTCTATTTCCCACAATTGAAAAAGCACCATAAATCCACACATTGGTATAGTTCCACCCAAGGAACCATTGATCTTTCTCCATGAATCAGTAATATTGTACCAAGAAGCACCATAATGTATGGAATTTCTATTTCCCACAATTGAAAAAGCACCATAAATCCTTCTACATGAGCATTTTGCTTCCGTATTGTTGAAATAAACATGGCAAGACCTTCCTGTGGCAACAAGAATTTCCGAAACCCTCGTCCCCCCTATCACAATATATCTTAGAATCCGTCATGTTGGAGTGTAGTATCCCTAGTAAGCATATAGGAGTGTAGGGGAACACAACCTCAAAGTCAATGGGAAGCCAAGGGGAAAGGTTTGTGCATCTAAGAGGGATACCTCGATTACACAGATGTGGTTTTCTAAGCTTTTGAATTAATCAAATGTATATTTGAGCGGGAATTCAGCCATAAAGAAATGCTTGACTGAATTTTCATACACAAGGGTTCATTCTACTTCGAATTTTGATACTTTTTGTTTACTTACTTTAATGTCATTACATATAACTAATAATTTACAAGTCCTTGTCTCATTTCATCTCATTTTATTTCAATTGTGAAGTGACTAAGCCTTGAACCCCAAATCCTCATAGCTAAGATTTACAAAGTTTGCATTGCCTCATTTCCTCTCATTTTACTTCAGTTAATAGGAGCAACTCTGCCTTAGCCCCAAACCCGCACAACTAAGCTTTGCACACTACAGATTCCTCTCTCTCCTAAGCTTTGCACACTACATAATCCTCTTTCTCCCTGGTATTGCACTTGGTTTACATATACTTTTATTAGAAGAGACGCAATGTCTCACTAAATACCTTACATGTTAACTTATCATCTGATCCCATTATTTCCCAAGCATTGAGGACATTAATAAAATTTCAAAATTCAATTTCACACTCATTTGATGTAATCACCATGTTCCATCAATTTCAGGTAAACTCTACAAATAAATGTAAGTAATTATTTTGATTTTTTTCATTGATTCTATATTAGCAAGTGAGAAAACTGCAGATGCATCTTTATTTTTAAAGTACAATCATCCAAAAAAAACTCATCAAAGACTAAATATAGGTTAAAACCTTTAAGGAGTGAAAAATATTGTTGGCTTCCTCTAGAATAACACTACTTTCAGAAGCTGGGTTCAGATTTTACCACAAATGCAAGAACCAAAGTGATAAGCTTATTTCAGAGTTTTTATAGCATGATATATTATAAAAAAAAAATTGAAGAAGCACACAATACAAAAAAGTTTTGTATCTAATATCATTCTAGATAGAGAAAAGTACTCGTTAGGCTATCTATGACATGAGTAAGAATTGCTACCCACCTACTTTCAAAATCATCATGGACATTTACATTTTAAAAAAGGAATTGATTAGGCTACCTATGACTAAATAAGAGTTATTCCCCACCTTTCCAAACTATCATGTACATTTAAGCTATCATATTTTATCAACATCCTTTCTATGCTGCAACACATTACAACTTTCCATTATATTTATGTATTATATGAGTTGATGTACTTGTAAGGTGCATAAATTTCAAAATAATTGTCCAAATACCCATGTTTCCACTAAATTAATTTTTTAAGTAAGAGACACATTTTATTGTAGGAAGCATGCATCAATCAAACGCTGCTCTACTCATAGTTTAAAAATCCAACCAATTTTTCATACACAAACACATTCAATACTAATCCCCAATAACAAACAATGCTCAAAAAAATATTCTTCATCAAACATCTACCAATGCATAAACAATGAGGAGACAAGTGACACATCGAATATTCGATCAACCAAGGCCAAAACCTCTCCAACATGAGAGGAAAACCCAAATGAGATCTTCTTATTATATAGACTTCAATTGACAAATACCAAGACCATGGCCTAGACCCTTGACTCAATGACTTCTCCGAGACCAAGTCACAAGCCTCCTTGATTCAACTTCCTTCTTTTTCCTTGAGTCAATGATGATCAAGCTTCTTCCTTCAATAACTTGACTATCCTTTAAATTCTAGTTCCATGGATCAGATATGTAGTTCTTGGCCCTCTTGCATAAACCCAGAAACGTGTGGTTGACCAACCTTTTGAACCTTGATCTTCTTCGCTTGGATGGTATGAACTCTTATTATAATTCGGCGTGTACCATTTCTTATCTTCTTCCTTGATTTGACTTCTTGGACAACAACAAGGTCTTTGACCTTTTCTGCAGTAGATAGTTCTTCCTTCCTTCGCATGTGTGGATCTATTAGCCCTAAAACATACCCATAAACAACACCAAATCTTCTCTCTTTGTTTCCTTCTCTTGGTTGGTTATCTTCACACTTCTTATTACAGACTTACTTAACCAAATTTGCTTGTCCACAAATGGAGGATGAGCTGCCTTATATATAGTGTTCTGTCCATTAAAAACACGTGCTAGGAAGTGTTAAAGGGTGATAGGGGAACAAAAGGGAGAAATAGGTGAAAATAATGCATGCAAATAAACGATTACGATTTCATGACAGGAAGTGTTAGTGAGTTCCAGGTGTGATAAGGAGGGAGTGATAAGGTATGCTAGGCAGTGTTAAGGCATATTAGAAGCCAGGGAAACATGCCAAGATGTGTCAGGTGCTAGGGTGTGCCAATGCATGCCAAGGAGTGTTATGGATTGCTAAGGAAACATAAGGGAGCACTAGTTTCAAATGCATGGAAATGAATGACTAAGAGTGTGTGACAAGGAGTGTCAACAAGTTATAGGTGTGCTAAGGAGGGGACGACAAGGTATGTTAGGTGGTGACAAGAAATGCTAGAGTGTTAGGGTGACATGCCAGGGTATGCCAATGCATGTCAGCGTGTGCCAATGTGTCTTAAGGAGTGTTAGGGAGTGTGACATAAACACAAAGGAAAACTAGTTCAAAATGCATGGAAATGAACAAATAAGAGTGTATGATAGGGAGTGTTAGTGAATTCCAAGTGTGCTCAGGAGGGAGTGACAAAGTTGTATGCTAGGTAGTTCTAAGGCATGCAAGAGTGCCATGACATGTCAAGGAGTGGTACAGTATGATAGGGAGTGCTAAAGCATGCCATGGAATGCAGGGAATGCCAACATGTGCTGCATAGTGCCAAGGGATTGTTAGACATGCCAGGTGTTATGCCATGTCAAGATGTAAACTATGTTGTTTAGTTGTTTTATGGCCATGGTTAGACATCAGACTTGACTTGGTAACTTCTTAAGTGGAATGAGCTAAGATTGGGCATGAGTAGCCTAAAATGAGTTATAGGCCATTCTTAAGTGAACAAGGGATAGTATAGTTGTAGTAACTGTAAGTTGGTCAAGATGTTGTAGTTGAGGTAGGACTTGGTTGGTTCCCAAGTCTTAAAACCAATAAGGGTAGTTATGAGGGCATGATATCTAAGGAGTTCCAGGGCATGCCAAGGAATGAAAAGGCATGATAACACATGCCAGACAGTGTCAATGCATGTCGAGGAGTGTTGGGGAGTGTGAGGGCATCATACGGGAGAACTAGGTCAAAGTGCATGGAAATGAACGAATAAGAGTGTCTTCTAGGTGTCCCAAGGATGAAGTGTATTAGGATAATTTCATAATAGGAATTTCAATAGGTAAGCCTACGATTACGATAAGGGGATGGAAAAAGCAATTTTAGAAAAAGGGAGACTTTGTCTAGGGACAACACTACTTTTTCAATGACTTCGTTGGATTCCCAAGTCACAAAAAAAGTAAGGCTATCTATGAGGGCATGAAAACTAGGGAGTGCCAAGGTGTGCAAGGAATTCCAGGAAGTCATAACACATCCTAGAAATTTCTAAGGCATGTTAGTCATTCCAAGACATGCCAAGTGCTAAGGCATGCCAAGAGGTGTTAGGTGCTAGGGTGTGGTGCCAATGCATGCTAGGGAGTGCTAGGGAAACACAAGGGAGGACTACTTTCAATTGCATGTAAATGAATGAATAAGAGTGTGTGATAGGGAGTGTTAGCAAGTTTTGGGTGTGCTAAGGAGGCATTGACAAGGTATGTTAGGTAGTGCCAGGGAAACACAAGGAAGGACTAGCTTCAATTGCATGGAAATGAATGAATAATAGTGTATGATAGGGAGTGTTAACAAGTTCTGGGTGTGCTAAGGAGGCATCTCTGGACAAATTTTGGGAGGTTTTGGAGAAATTTTTGTGTTTTGGTGTAGACTTGCAATTTTTTGGCAATTTTCTATCTAGGAGCGCAGTGAGCTCACACTGTGCTTCTTCCTCAGGGCTCCAAATGATGTAAAATCAACATTTTTGGAAAGCATATGACCCCATCTCAAACCAAATTTTCCCACTTTCTTGTTCTGGGGCTCAGGTTTTGAGAAATTTGCAAAAAAAGAGGCCAAAAATCACCTTTCTACCCCTCTCTTTCCATTTCGTTGCGCACTTGGAGACACCTTGGGAGAATGGCCATATCTCAGCCAAAAATGGGTCATTTTGAGTGAAAAAATACTCTAAAGACATCTACACTCTCCCAGATTTCCAGAAAAGGCTTCCAATCTGGATTTGGACTTCAGAAAGGCACTCAAAAATGGCCTCCAATAGCTCGTTGAACACCTGGAAATTTCTGAGATTTTTGTAAAATTTTCACTATGTAATTCCTAGTTTGACTTTGGTAAAAGTCAAAAGAGTGAAGTAGATGAATGTGAGGGGTAAAAGTAAATGTAAATAATGGGTGGTTAGTATTTATAAGCCGTTTTGATGTAAATTTGACCTCATTTATGAGAGATTTTGGAGTCAAAGTTAATTATAGAAGTCGTTTTTAACTTCCCTAGACATTAGGGTTTGGTTAGAACACCTCATGGAAGAGTTCCTAGAGTCTTTGATTTGACCCCTGAGAGCAGGGAAATGTTTTTTTGGTATTTATGTATTAGTTTCTTAGTGATAGAACAAGATGGATTTCAGAGGAGAGAACTATTGTAGCTTGTACTTGGACATTTTCTGGAAATCAAAGGACACAATTTGCAACTATTATCTAGGAATTCATGTGTAGTAAGTTTGTGATGTTATTTTTTCTCTATTATAGCTTTATATGAAAGATATTAATCTTCTCTTTCCATTCATCAATTATTCAATTGTTTTCCTTACAGTTTATAAACAAAATTATTTGCATAAAGCTTTGTCTTGATGGAAAAATCATTATGTATTACTTTATTTCTTGCTTAATGAATTCATGTTTCATGCTCATTAAGACCTTTCGCTTCTTGTAAACACTACACTACATCGACAAACCCTAAGATCCAAAAAAGTAATGCTACCTTGCTCTTTTATATTTGTTGTTGTAACCCTTTGATCCTCTGGCCTAGCTACCTGGTTTTTCTCCCTTATCCAGCAACAAAACCCTAAATTTTCCAAAACCCACTTGAGCCTAACTATCTAGCCTAAAATCCTTTACATTCCAGTCATCTCTTTGTTGTGATTTCATAGAGAGATCCCTCTTTGGTTTGGTAGGTCTATCTACCAAACTAAAATCTTGGTATGTTATTACCTCCATCGATCTCCTCATCAGCCTTGGACATTGTGGAGGATAATAGAGGGCACGAAAACTAGGGAGTGCCAAGGTGTTCTATTGAATGTAATGTTACCAAGTCATGGAAAAATGTAATGCTAGTCGTAAGGTCATGACTGCCAAGGTGTGTTAGGGAATGCTAGGGCATGCTAACATGTGCCAGATAGTATGAAGACATGTCAAACGAGATAATATGTGCCAAGTGCTAAGGCATGCCAAGATGTACAGGGGTGTGACAATGAATGCCAGGGACTGTCAAGGGAACAAAAGGAAGGAACAAATTAAACTACAAGGAAATGAGCACATAATATGGTTAACAAGTCATCAATTTACCTTTTCCATGAGGGTCATACTAGGAAAACCAACACTAGGTGCCAATAGGTGCCAAGTGCCAAGTGTCAATGCATTCTAAGTGACAAATCTTCCTCCATTTCTTCTCATCTAGTTTCCAATAATTGATCTCAAATAACTTTAATATTAAACGATGCAAAATCATACCAAGTCATCTCAATGCATGCCAAACATGCTAATACTTGCCAGGTGCCAACACATGTCAAGTGCCAATGTGCGTCAAGGAGTGTGATGCATGCTATGAAGTGGAAGAGCATATCGAAGAGTGCTAAGGTGTGCTAGAGAGTGCCAATGCATGCTGAGGAGTGTTAGGGAGTACAAGGACAACATAAGGGAGCACTAGGTCAAAATGCATGGAAGTGAATGAATATAAGGGTGTATCGGGGAGTATTAATGAGTGCTAGTTGTCATGCCAAGGAGGGAGTGACAAGGTATGCTAAGCACAGGTAAGGCATGCCAGGGAATATCAGGGAATTTCAAGAAGTGCTAGAGTGTGCTAGGTATTTTTTGGGTGTGCTAGCATGTGCCAAATAGTGCCAAGGCATTCCAAGCGCTAATACATGCTAGGATGTGCATTATGCGTCAAGGAATTTCAAGGTAAAAAAAGGAATAAACAAGCTAAAATGCAAGGAAATGAACACATAAGAGGGTTAATAAGTTAGGACTTCATATTTTTCAAAATGGGCATGCTAGGCACACTAATAATATGTCCAATACATGCCAAGTGCTAATGTGTGCCAAGTGCTAATGTTTTTCAATGCAATATTATGCCAAGGTGTTCCAAGGCATGCCAACACATGATAGGGGAGTACTATGATATGCTAGGGCATGGCAACATATGCTTGGCCTCCTACTCATGGCAAGATGTTCTAGGTATAAAGATGTTCCAAAGCATGTTAAGATGTGCCATGAGTGTTGAGGAGTGCTAGGTCTCTCTCATTAATAGAATTGATAGAGCTTGATTATGTATTAAATAATATTGTTCCTACACACACTAGTGGAACTTTATTTAAAGGAAATTTGCTAGATAATAAATCTAATAGAGATAAATCATGTGTTGACTCATAGGAAAATTATATTCTTATGACTTGAGGGAAATGATACACACTAATTGATTCTTAACAAATTGACTGACTATTATAACCACTATGACCTTGGACACATAATAAAAAAGACTCCACAACAATGGTCTTAAATCGTTATCTTTTGACAAAAAAATATAGTAACAAGTGCATAGCTTCATAAAAAACTCATTGGAATGATCAATGATGACGAACATTTTTTTACCGTCACCAAAAGTAACCAAAAAGAGAATTGGTGAGGTTCAATAAAATATCTTCACTAGAAGTGTCACCAAAAAGAGAATTAGTGATGGGCCTTTAACGATCCTCACCAAAAGTGTCACCAAAGAGAAAATTAGTGACGAGCCTTTAACGAACCTCACCAAAAGTGTCATTGAAAATGGATTTGGTGACAAACCTTAAAGGACCATCAGTATATACGCTTACAACAATGATTCTTTAAAGACAGTCACCATATGCAACATTAGTGATGGACCTTAAAGGTCCATCACAGGAATGAAGCATCATAAAAAACTCATTGGAATGATCAATGATGATGAACATTTATTGACCGTCACCAAAAGTAACCAAAAAGATCATTGGTGACGGTCAATAAAATATCGTCACTAGAAGTGTCACCAAAGAGAGAATTAGTGATGGGCATTTAACGATCCTCACCAAAAGTGTCACCAAAGAGAGAATTAGTGACGGGCCTTTAACGATCCTCACCAAAAGTGTCATTAAAAATGGCTTTGGTGACAAACCTTAAAGGACCATCACTATATACACTTACAACAATGCTTTTTTAAAGACAGTCACCATATGTCATATTTGTGACGGACCTTAAAGGTCCGTCACAGGCATGACCCTCACCAATGACCTTTTTTCTTGTAGTGATCTTATCGTCCATGCCATTCATCTTAGTGTCCATGCCATTCATCGTATCTTCCATCTTAACGTCTGTGCCATTCATCTTAGCTTCGATCTTAGCGTCCATGCCATTCATCTTAGCTTCCATCTTAGCATCCATGCCATTCATCTTAACTTGCATGCCATTCATATTAGCTTCCACACTGTTAGAGCCTAGATTTACCTCAGGCTGAAAAGGTAAGCTTCTAGGTCCACATCAAACCATGCTTAGCCTGGTAGCTAGCCCTACCAGGTCAGGAGAGGGCTCTCTCCAGGTCAATCTCAGCTAATTATGGTCACTCAAGGCTTGATATGACTCATTTTATTACTGATATTAGGCTAGGTATATATGTAAAGGAGTTTGTTTGATAAAATTATGTTTTTGTGGGCTCTGAGGGAAGGACAGATTTTGGGTGCAAGGAATGAGGCACAGTTCTGCAGGGATTTCAATGGGGCAAGGTAGGTCACTGTATTTGGTACTCTGAATCAAGTGAGATGGATGGATCAGACTGAGGAGGAGTTGAAGAGGGCAAGGGAAGCCATGGATCCTCTCCAAACATTGGAAAACATAAAAAACTAAAGCAAACTTCAAGTAGAGCACTGCAATTTCAATGTATTCTACTTACACTCTTGTTTGTTTTAGCTGAGAAGAAATAAGAGAGAAATGATACACATAACACATGAATAAATTCACAAATACATAAGAAAGCATTGTACCAAAATAAATTCCACAAGGATCCCAAAGAATGTTGCAAATCCTGGTCTCAATTCCTTAGCCAAAATACTGATGTGAGTGTACAATGAAGCTCTAGGTTTTCTCAAGAGTCCAACCATGCTAATGACTGAAAAACAACATAATATAGACAAACATAGCTCATCCTTGCCTCTAGGGGTCTAGCTCACATGTTTAGGAGCTGATCCAACTGATCCTAAACTGAGAACTAGAATCTAGACAACATAACAACATGCCTCTAGAAACAAGGAAACTGATTCATTCAGTTACAAACAACCTCTAAACTGATGAATCTACCTGTACAAGTAAAAATATAACATATTTACATCATGATCCATTAATTTTCATCAAATTACATCATAAATTTTCCATTAGGAAAGTAAACAATTCAAACTAGGCAAAACTGGGTGAAAAATAGAGCAAAACTGGGTCAAACTGGCAATTTTTCCTCTATGCGTTGCGCCTGTTTGGACCCACTTTTGGAGGCCTTCCCGATGTCCAAATCCACTCCAAGTGTGCTTTTTGGAAAGGTCTGCCTGTCTACTTGCCAACCCAAGTGGAATTTTTCAATTTGACCTTCATGTTCCCTATAAAACATCAAATCTCCCAAGACTGCTTCTTGTGTGTCAAAATATGAGCAGTGAGGTCATTTTTTGAGTGTTTTTGACCTCTTTGAGGGCTCAAAACCTGCCCAAATTTCTTGGCCATAGGTAAGAAAGCATAAATTTTCATGAAAAATATATAAATACAAAGTTTTTATGATTTGGAGCCCCCTATCAAAATCGAACGCCCCGTGGCGCAGCACATAGGGAGGAAAACTCTGTTTTTTGTGCAAAAAATTTCCAAAATGCAAAAAATGCTCCAAATTTTTTGAAATTTGGGCTGTACCTTCTCTATCAAGAGATATGATGGGCCAAGGATGCCTTGGCCAATATCCGGAGTTGATCATGCTCCTTTCGCCTCTTTGAAGCCTTCTTCAATTTTGCCTTTAAATTCCTTATTCGTGCCTTGCAAGCCTTGTTCTGTGCCATGTAATTAAAAGCCATGTGTCTCAATAAGTATTTCTCCTTGTTGGCCTTCTCCAAAAGTCTCTCTAAGTGGTTGTTGACTCTCTCAAGCCAAGACTCTTGATCAGCATTGATCTCTTGCTTAAGTGAAGTGAACTCCACCCTCCTTCTTTGGGCAGCTTGTTGGTTCTCCCGCATGTTTTGTAACTCCATGATTATGTACTGATCTTCAAGCTACTTATTCCTCTCCTCCAGGTATTTTATGATCCACTTAGCCATCTCCAAGTTGAGGGACAAGGCTGTGATTTATGTCTGTTGCTCTTGGATGATCTCCTTGAGATTTGCACTTTGCGGACCCATATCTGTATCATCATCCTCAATAAGAATAAAGTCCTACTCACCTGAAGGCCCCTCATCCTACATTGGCCTCTTGCCTTTATCCTGAACCTATGGTACTGATGTCGGAAGCGAGGCCCCTTCCACCCCAGGTGGAGATAACACTCGCTTTGCTGCCGCAAACAACTGTCTGGTGCCCTTCTGATAAGTAATAAAGACCGACATGCTAACAACCTGTGTCTCCTAGCCCTATTGCTGATAAGAAGATCCACTTGTCTCATGAAAAACCTCTGAAGGTCCCTGAGGAGATCTAAAAAAATCACGAGAGATGAAATCATCCCAAGTGATGCCCTGCAATCCAAGCTGATGAACAACCACAATTTTAATAAGAGCAAAATGATAAATACTGTTAAATTGTTGCTGAGGGGTCTTCTGCTGCACTAGAGTGGTCATCCTTTCGATATTTCGGCACATGAAGTAAGGGATGTTCATCATCCGTACCTGGGTAAAATGCATGAGCAACCTGATATGATAAGCATACAAATGGGAGAACCGGCCCTCACAACTGAAATACTTCATGATCAATTTCATTAAAGGAGCATATTCATCTCCGAGGTACCGAAAAGGAAACACTCTCTTGAGCTGTCTCAAAAAGCCAGGTTTAATATACGGTTCATAATACTGCCGGTCAATTTTCTGCCTCTTGTTCCATGGCTCTCCAATGTTGGGAAGACCAGTTTCTAATGAAATGGACTCTGGTGTTAGTGTGAAAGAGACACCAGCTAGAATGGCTTGAACACCATGTAAATGCAGTACAAACAAACGAGCCAACTCATGATGAAACTGAATGGAAGCAACCTTCTCACAAAATTCATAACATGACTGATGTTGGAAATAAGAGATGGCAAGAGGGCAGGCCTCTAATTCAGTAAGGGTTATTGGTTCTTCTCTGATATGTTTGCCCCCTCTATGAGGCCTCTTGGGTGCATGTCCTTCTGTAGGTGAGTCACTTTGGGTCTCCTCTTCATAATCATATGATGGATTAGATGCCATAGCTACTGGTGGACAAGCTGCCTTGAAGAAATAGGTGCTGATATGTCAAACTACCTTAGACTACCTTTGATGATGTGTTAGACCTTTGTCACCAAGGGAAATAGTGAAATGGGGGACAATGGAGGGGAATTTAGGAAAAAATAGTGGATAATTTAGGGACTATTGGGATAGATTTTAGTTAGGGAAATGTGGGATGTTTTGGGATTATAGGATTAGGGTTTAGGGATTTACAATTGAGATTTTGGAAAAGGGAATTTGGGATAGGGGATTAGTGATTTTGGGGGGTTTGGGAACTTAGGGAATAAGGGAATTGTTAAACACACATGGGCAGCAAGAGAAATATGAAAGATAAATCATGAGAGTACAATTTTTATTAACAACTGATATACATTTATAGTACATTTTTGTGACCATTGGGTTTCACATCCCAAGGTCTCTTGGAATCCTTTTGTCCATTCATCTTCCACACTAACCCATTGAGGATTAGGTGTCCAACATTCCCCCCCTTAATCCAAAGGGTTATGTATGAGTCCAAGAAGAGAGCTTTAATACAAAATGTGCAAAAATGCATGGCAGCACTAGGCTGAATGTGCTCTTTGAAATGTTGGTATAAAGGGTGGTGGTTTAAGGATGACCACCAACACTGGAACGCTTAGTGCAGTTCCTGGAACTCTTCCAAAACTGGCAAGAAGCTGAAGTCTTCTGATAGAGGAAGTGCTCCTATTGTTTTGAAGAGGGAAAGCTTCAACCAATAAAGGAAGGTCTCACCCCGCATAAAAGGGAGAACTTCAACTTGAAAAGGGAAGTCTCAACCTGTGATGGTTTAAGGATGACCAACAACTCTGGAATGCTTAATGAAATTCCTGGAACTCTTCCAAAACTGGCAAGAAGCTGGAGTCTTCTGCTAGAGGAAGTGTTCTCAATTTTGTTCCTAGAATTCTTCCAAAACTGGCAAGAAGTTGAAGTCTTCTGCTAGAGGAAGTGTCCCAGATTACCGACTGAAGGCATGTTCACGGGAATCTTTGTCTCTGGGTACAACTTTGAGTCTGGTGTGGCAGGTTGTGGCTCAGGCTCGTTTGATGTGACTTTGAAGCTTGTAGATGACCATCATTTCCCCCCTTGTCAGATACAAGGTGAGATGATGGAGAAAATTCAACTGCAAGACTGTTCAATACTCTGGAACAAGTTCTGACATGTGATTGGAATATCTTCTTGGCTGTTGATGCCCATTGCCAAGAAGCGATCCATCCAAGATGAATCCTTGTTCTTGTAGGGTGTTTGTTTCTGAAGCATCTGTTTGAAGAATGACTTGTTTTATGACAATGCTTACATGGATGATGATCAAAACAATGATCTTTCAGATGGCCAACTCGGTCACAATGTTGGCATTTCACAATCTGTTGTTGTTGTTGTTGCTGTGAAAGAGGGGCAGAATCTGGAACAGCTGGAGGTGAACTGTCATGAGGAGCAGGTGAACTATCATGAATGAATCCAGCACTCTGAAACTGAATGGGCTTTGAGTAGTCAGGAATATGAAAGGACAAGTCCTTGTCATATCCAAGACCAATTCTGTGCTTGTTGTGGACAAGCTGTTCCCAAGGTCTGATGATGGGCTTGGGAAGTGCAAACTGAGTTTCTGCATCTGCATGTACAACTACTACTTTATTTGAATGAACTGTAACATTATTGACTTGATGCTGATGGGTGGTTGTCTCAATGTTCTGAACAAAAACAGGTTCATAATGATGTTTATTTTGATGTAGCTCTTCTTGTTGTAGCCGTGATTCAAGCTGCAAAAAATCGATCTTTTCCTGTGCATTACGCAGGTAGCTCTGAATGTCACAGAGAGTGTCTTTGTTGATGTTGACTATGTTTTCGACACTAGAATGTATTAGTGTATTCAGTAACTCTAATACTCCATAAAGTCTTCCCATTTTATCAACAAATCAAACTCTGTTAAATACACTTATTTTAACTTTTTTTTAAAGATATTAGAAGTTGCTCCTATTTTGATTTGCACCAAGTTTTGGCTGAATGGTAAAATCATACAACTTTTGGAATAAGGGGATAACTTCTATATACTTTAATACTCTATGGGAACTTCAATACTGAACACAAAAACCATAATGAGTTTTAAATTCAATGCCACAACTGGGGCAGCAGCAACTGCAAATAATAATCCCCAGCACTATATTACAGAAATACGCTGCCCTGGTACACAGATAATGACTTAGCTCTCAAGGTTGAGGCCACACGAATCTATTCAGCCATATAAATCAGACAAATATAATATATATCAGTCCAGGGATGAAGAGAGGAACACGAACTGTTAAATAGAGGATATATATGCCTTTGGTATAAGGAAAACATGCCCAGAACTGATGTCACACTTCGACCATTTCAGAAAAACCCTTCATGAGCTAATAAATGTGTAGTAACTCGGTGCAGGACAGTGCTATCATAATAAACTCGAGCCACAAGAAAAAAATATTGCTTTTATAAGTCCAGGCACACACCAACTAGAGATATTTTGGCTAGCTAGACAATATTAATTCGCCCCTCGAAGAGATAAACTCAGTCAGCAATATTAGAAAGGGAAAACTCTTTATTTTTATCAAAGAACTTGTCCTTGGAGACTTCAGCGAACAATGGCATCTTTAATAAGTTGATATTCGACCTATGAACTTAATATTTCTCTCATGTCTTATTATACGATATCGCAATGGTCACACCACTGCAGCAATTCAGAGACAACAATATTGCTGATATAATATTATGGTTACTATTATCAAAATAAAAGGTAGGGGATGCGATTTACCTGCCCGGTCAGCATAAGCTCAAGAAACAATTCATTTTCTCATTGCCATTTTTACGAGCATTGCAAATTGCTCCCCACAGTTCCCTTGGAGTAAGAACCTTCTCATGGAAGTTATTTTGGCCAAACTCATGCTACAAACGACTCAATTTTCTGAAAACAACTTGCGAAGTGCAAAAGCAACATGAATGGATTCTCTTCAAATTATTTGGAATTGGCATGAGTACATAATGTATTCAGTAATCCCGTGTTTGATGCCGAATAAAATTAAAGAATCTACAAAATGAGGAAAACAAACATGAACTCCGCTTAAAGATAACACAATAGTCCTTGCTTTTATTGTAGAATTTGATTCGATGCAATTTGGATTTTTTGTTCTCCCAGTTGCGAGAACGACCAGTTTGGAAAACTAAAAAAACAAACATAAAACACGCACATTTTCGACCATTGTTCAAAGCCTGCAGTTCACCATTCAATGCACATACTGGAATAGATTTCAACTGATACCAAGACCGTGAGAGGCTCTCCCAAGTAGAAATGCCACGTTTCGGCGCAAGGAATACGATGCAAATGAGACACGCTTCCAGATGGTAGCAAAAATAAAATCTCAGTGCTTATGGGTCTATCAACTTTGTACTGAGGTGGAAGAATAGATTTAGAAAGGGCCACAGAGGTGTCTCTTGATGTCTCTTTGAAAAACCCTCCTTTAGGATGGGGTTGCATATCCAACAATTCTCTCGTTTGTTCGCATGTTAGGGTTCCCTCTGATACCAAGACCAGGCTCACAAATATGGCCAATAAAGCTGCAGAGAGTCCCAAACTCTTTGCTCCAGATTTAGTGGACGATTTAATTGACATATTTAGTCAGTAACAGCGTCAGAGATTGAAGAGACGACAAAGGGACAAACGAAACTTGGTTTGGAACAGTCACTGAGCAATGAATATATGGTGGTATGGGTAGGAAATACCAAGTGGTATAATGCAAATAATACGTGGGAGCTACGTGGGAGCTGGGCATTCATCAAAACAGTGGGAGCTGGGCGTTCATCAAATGATTTGACACCAAAACGTGGGCGTTCATCAAAATGTGGGAGCTGGGCGTTCATCAAATGCTCTGACACCAAATGCTCTTCTTCTGTAAAACAGATAGACGTTACACACAAAAACGTGCCAACAATGAGCGCAGGGAGGAAAATAATAAACGGGTGCAATCAATGGTTGAATGCAGGTATGGGCACCACTTTTAGATGGCCAGTGTATTATATGAACAACGCTTTTGAATGGAGAGCAGAGGAGCAGATTTTTGTATGCAAGGTAGAACATAGGCAGAATCGGGAGTTACAGAGCAAAGGAAAGCCAAAAATGGCGTTGGAGAAATAACAGGTTGCAGCGAAAATTTAGCTGAGAAAATATTCATGAGAAAATATTCTTAAAATGAAGAATTAATGGTAGAAATGATCTGCACATAAAGGCCATAAAACAAATGGCTCAAATTAATTATGCAGGGCAGGAATATGCCTGCTCTGATACCATGTTAAACACACATGGGCAGCAAGAGAAATATGAAAGATAAATCATGAGAGTACAATTTCTATTAACAACTGATATACATTTATAGTACATTGTTGTGACTGTTGGGTTTCACATCCCCAGGTCTCTTGGACTCCTTTTTTCCATTCAGCTTCCACACTAACCCATTGAGGATTAGGTGTCCAACAGGAATCAATGAAAAATGGGGTAAGGGAGTGAACTTGGTGGCAAAACAGTCATCAAAACCCTAGGCTGCAATTTTTTGTTTGAGGAACTTGAAATGGTAGGGTTTGATTTCTTTAAGCAATCACCATGAAACAAGCATCATGAAGCAAGCACGCAACTTGGATAGAAAATGGTAATGGAGGCTCTACCTGACAAATCCGTGCATTTTTGGGCGATTTGAGCGAGTTCTGGAAATTTTCGGGCTCTTTGGCTGTATGCGTCGTGCAACACACCCAATGCACCGCACCCTTGTAAAAATGAACTGAGTGTTGAGGACAAGTGCGCTGCGCCAGCTGTATGCACCGCGCCTCCTACCCAGTGCGCTGCGCTGAGCAACTTAGTGCATTTTTCGCCCAATTTCTCACTTGCTCACCAAAATTGCTCTGCGTTGCTTCTCTT
This sequence comes from Pinus tabuliformis, assembly GCA_031772625.1. Taxonomy (NCBI): domain Eukaryota; kingdom Viridiplantae; phylum Streptophyta; class Pinopsida; order Pinales; family Pinaceae; genus Pinus; species Pinus tabuliformis. The sequence continues at coordinate 1,144,262,526 of CM062813.1, read as the reverse complement.
TTGCAAATGAACTTATCAAATGAAGGAATAGCTTATAAACAAAGAGCTTTTGAAATTTTAGCTCATGAAACCCACTTTCATAATGTTTTGCAAATAACTTTATCTTTAAACTCTGTTTTTTGGACTTTTCACTTCTTTTTGGCTTTGTAATGAACCAAATGACCTGAGCTTTGCTTGTTTTGCAGGTGTTGGATTTTCTAGGCTAAGGAAAGAAACCAGGGTGCAGATGAAGAAATTTGCAATGAGGAAAACAAACTTTTCATGATTTTTGTACAATAAAAGCTAAATACTCTGTTTTTTTCCTCAAAACAGAGTTTTGAGGAAAAACACATTTTCGAACACTTGGCAATGAAATTTATTGATGTTGAAACCTCCTCATGGCCTGCTGGTAATTATTAGACACTTTGAAACATTTTTTGACAAAACCCTAATGAAACCCTAACCTAATTGACAATGAAACCCTAAAGACAACCTATTGGAATTTTAGATAAAAAGAAGATTGTATATGCCTTTTTAATGAACAGACATGAACCAGCAGGTAAATGACATGAGGGACATGAGGAAAATTGTTGGAAAGCCAGTACCATCAGACGATCGATGCGCCTAATGGAATGCAAATGACTGGGCAGGACACCTAATATGAAATGCAACAAGGGGATTTGATCTCTGACGGAGGGATGAGGATAACGACACTAACATTGGCTCCAATGGGGATGATAGCTCCTTGGAGGTGCCAAGAACTATAGATCTTTGGGAAAGCTGACAGTGGCTTCGTCCATTGGGCTATGGAGTCAATAAATTCAACGAAACAAAACTAAACTCTTGACTTAAAGACTCAATTTCAGGACTGAATGTGACTCAACACTGATCCATTTTCAAGACTGAAATGACTCGAATGACTCTAACAAACCAAACCAAAAACTGAAATCAAACTTCAGCCTTATAGCCTTCACCTCGGGCCCCAAGCTGAAGAATGAAAATAGTGCACACTTGCAATGGAATTTAAACAAACCGGTATATACATTGATGAATAGAATAGCAGAAAACATGTCACAAATAATACTGCTTAAGGAGCCGACCATTGACCGCTCCACCCGGATAATCTTCACCATTCAGCTCTTGCAACAAGAAAGCGTTTTGACCCTGATATGCAACAATTTTGTACGGTCCTTTCCAAAGATTTTCAGATATTCCATGTTTACCTTTCTCCTCATTCCTTGCATCCCATTTCAGCACTATGTCTCCTATCTCAAACTTGTTCGCCTTTGCTTTTCGGTCATATATTCTCTTGATTCTTTCCTGCAGCTTGAAAGTATTCTGAAATACATCCTCCCTAGTTTGCTGCAAATGAATCATTTGATTGATCCTCCACTGCAAACCATCATCTTCGTTGTTCGCCTCTTGCAGAAGTTTGACCATTGGGACTGCCAAAGAAGTTGGGAAAACTGTGTCCACACCGTATACAAGCTCAAAAGGAGACATGCCTATAGATTTTTTGTGACTTACCCTGTCTGCCCAAAGTGCATTGACCAGCTTTTTGTGCCAACTTTTCTTGTTAATTTCCAGCAACTTTTTGATAATGTTGACAAGAGATTTATTTGAGGATTCAGCCAATCCATTGCCCTGTGGATAATAGGCAGTTGAATGCCCCAAAGTGATTTGATACTTATGACAAAAATCAATCATTCTTTTCGATTTGAAGGCTTCTGCATTGTCAGTGATCAACTTATTGGGATAGCCAAAACGAGACAAAATGTTGTTTTCAAGAAAGGAGATAATTACCGAATCGGTGGCCTACCTTGTAGGAACTGCCTCAATCCATTTGGTGAAATAATCTGTCGCCGTGAGGATCCACTTATGCTGCGCTGAAGAAGAAGGATGAATTTCACCGATGAAATCCAAACCCCACTGCTGAAATGGAGCACTGACTTCAATGGGTTTGAGTGGCAAAGGCTGCAACTTCCTCTTACCTTGGAAAATCTGACATTCATGGCAGCTGGCCACTGTTTTGTACACATCAGCAAAAAGGGTTGGCCAATAATACCCGGCTCTCAAGATTTTATTGGCAGTTGTCTTCCAGAAAAGATGGCCTCTGCAATCTCCTTTGTGAAACTCCTCCATTACCTGTTTCGCTTCTTCTTCCACTAAACAATTTAGCAAGACACCACCGGGGTCTTTCCAATAAAGTGCACCATTCATGATACAAAATTTTGCAGCTTTCAATTTCAGTGTCCTACTCTTGTTCTTAGCCATTCCGGGTGGTGATGACAGATTTTGGAGTACATAAATAATGTCCGAATACCAAGGAGAAAGGAGGAACATTTCTGATACCTGTACGGGCAGATTCTCTTCGTTTTCCTCGGACATAGCAGCAATTAGATTAATGTCCAGGACGTGTAGATTTGACTCAGCCATTAGTTTGGCCAGCCCTTGTCCTTTAATGAGCTTTGTCGGTTTGATTTCTAGATCATACTCCAACAAGGCAGCAATCCATTTGCCCCTTCTCCCCTCCGGATCTGTTTGCACTAGGACATCCTTAACAGCAGCGTTAGGAACATAAGCAAGGATGTGAGAATGTAAAATATAAACCTGAAAGTCTTTCAATGCCTTTACTAAAGCAAGGGCTTGTTTTTCAATAATATTGTACTTCAATGCCGCATCCCTTATGGTTCTGCTGAAAAAAGCGATGGGCTTCTCGAGCTGGTCTCTTTTTTGCATCAAGACCACTGCCATAGTATGATCCGAGGTAAATGAAAACAAAATAAAATCCTGAGTATAGTCCGGGCTGATCAAAACCGGAGCTGAAGAAAGTGCTAATTTCACTAAATTGAAAGATTTTACCGCTTCCTCCGTCCACCTTACTGCACTATCCTTTTTGAGCATATTTGTGATCTCCCTTAAGTGTTCTGCAAGATTGGGTATAAAGCGACGTAAAAAATTTATCTTACCATTGAAGGATTGGATTTCTTTCTTACTTCGTGGAAAATCAATCTTTTGAATGGCCTCCACCTGAGCGGGATCAATGCGGATGCCCTCCTTTGAAATGATGTACCCAAGAAGTTTGCCCTCATCCATGGCGAACAAACTCTTCTTTGGATTGAGTGAGATGCCATACTTCCTACACCACTGAAACACAATCTTCCATCGCCCGTTGAAAGGTTGCACCAACATTTTTCATCCCAAAAGGCATCTTTGCATAGTGAAAGGTTCCCCACGGAGTGGTGAACACTATTTTGTCATGATCATCCTCATGGACCAGAATTTGGTTATAACCCGAATAACCATTGAGTAGCGACATCTTGGATGCTCCAACTACTTGCTGAAGTATGTGATCCATCTTGGGCAATGGATAGTTGTCCTTCAAAGAGACTTTGTTCATATTTCTAAAATCAATACATAGCTGAATCTCACCTGTTTTTTTTTCTTGCGCACGGGCACCAGGTTTGAAATCCAACTTGAAAACCTTATAGGGACTATAATACCATCTTTATACAATTGGTTCACTTCTTTCTCAATTGAGGGCATCAACTTTGGATTTATTATCCTCAACTTTTGACTAAATGGCTTTTGATTAGGCTTGAGCGGAATGACATGCTGAATAATACTTGTATCATATGACTTCAAATCGGAATAATCCCAAGCGAATACATCAGTGAAAGAGGATAACAAACTGATATATTTTTGCTCTTACCAGTGGAGGCAATGCTTTCGATAATTTTACCATCTTGGGATTTTCAGCTGATCCGATGTTCACGTCCTCAACACCTTTTTCGGTTGGCTGCAAGCTTGGCTTTCGAGCCACATCGTCATGATCGAACAGCTCCTCTAAAGGGATTAGACCTTTAGGAATGATGTTATCTTTGAGCTGCAAAACTTCCATCTGATTGACTTCTATATCCGCATCTCCATCATCATATTCCACATCAATAGAAGTGTCCTTGAATTTACCTTTGTTCTGCAGAAATTCATCGATCTCATCATCATCTTGGAACACTTGCCAATACCTTTGATTGTCTGGGACAGCTGGGTGATGTTTCACATGAATCTCAAACTTGTTGTTTGAGTTCATTGGAACTTTCAGATTACTTGCTGCTGTTGCAAGTGAATCAGCAATGATATTTTGAGCACGAGGAACACAAGTTAAAGTATAATCTGAAAATACTCTCAAAATATCAAGCACTGCATTTCGGTAAGCCCGCATTCTAGGATGTTTTGCTTGGTATTCCCCTTTCACTTGCTTGATAACCAGCTCGGAGTTGCCATACACTGAAATCCTTTTGGCATTCAGCTTTCTAAGAATTTTTAAACCAGCAATCAAAGCTTCATACTCAGCCTCATTATTTGAACAATCAAAAGCTAGTTTATAAGAGCAGACCCTTACATTTCTTGGCACTTTGTTTGGGGTGAAAATAGGGCTATGTATCCATGTGCCAATTCCAACACCTTCCCTTCCTACCACACCATCAAAATCCATGACCCACAGGCTTGCTTCATCCTCTTCCAAGTGCTGGAACTCTGTTTGTACTGTTTCTCTTCTTTGCTGTCCATCACTGTGTTGCTGCTGTTGGAAGGCTGATTGCTCAGCGGTTTGCCTTTCTTGCTTCAAAACTTCTCTAAAATTTTTAGAGATCTCGGGAATGTATTCTACCTAAACTAATTGGCTATTTACATCATTAAAGCTATCTGAATACAAAAAAAATGATTCCAAATTAGTATGTACATAATTGATCGGATGATTTACCGACTTCTCCTTGCTAGTGATCATGTATTTCATCTTTTGTTCCCAATATAGTTTCCTCATATGAACGAACATGGAATGGTAGCATCGGATAAATCAAGTTGCATTGTCCCTTTAATCTTTGCTCCCCAAGATCTGGAAACAAGCATGCCAAATCTGGGAGGTATATCCGCTACGACTACATCCATCAAAACATTTTTGGCCGGAATCTGATCCAAACTGACCACCAAATCCTTGATAAGACCAATGCACCTTACTCTCCCGGAATCGAAAGAGTAAAGGTCATGATACTTTCTCGTAATGTCCAGTCCCAATTTCTCCATGATGGCCTTGGGGATGAGATTATGAGAGGCTCCGGAATCAAAAATAGCATTATGCAACACAAAGTCATGCACCCTGAGACGGATGTAGAAAGGAGCTACATCACTTTCTTGAGACTGGCCTTCCAATGCTGGCCCAAAAATCAACTCAGGACTGTCATCCTCCACATTCACCATATCAGATGATGGATCTAAATTCAAAATTTTGGAGACCTGACCTTTATAATTGTTGTTCTTCATCAACTCAGTCAAAGGAATGGATATCTTTATCTTGGCAATTTCATTTTCCAAATTAAAAACTGAAACTTTTTCTACCTCTTTCACTGAAACATCCTTCTTTTCAGATTTCTCCTTTGACCCACTTGGCTGATTGGATCTCTCATTTGCTGATGGCGTTTTGCTGGTGGTAGGATCAGTTGCCTCTTTCCCTTTTTTCTACACATTAGGAGGACCATTCTTTGACACTGCTGCCTCCTTCGTTTTTTGAATTGGTTTCACGGGCACATCTCTATTTCGAAGTGAATATTGTCACTGTGAGCTGACAAAGCATTCATGTATCCTATTTGGTACTCATCAGACTCTTCATCAAGAATTGTCTCATTTTCCAAAATGAAATTGTCATCTCTTTGTTCAGCTGAATTCTCGAAATACTCCTCATCCTCAGTGATGAAAATAGGCATATCATCAGGTGTAAAGAAATGATTTTCTTCGCCAATCACATTCTCTTCTTCATCTGATTCCGGACCATGTACAAAGTTCTACTGTAGAGGTGTCTGCACCGGCTGCTGCGCTGCGTGATCTTGGGCTCGCTGCTCTCTTTGTTTGATTCTATATTGTGGCTGCTGCTGGCCACAGAAGTTAGGATTTCTAACTTGAGGTTCGGGCTTGTCAATTTTCATTCTCTCAAGCATCTGCTCCACCTTCCGAAGTACTTGATCTGAAGTGGAAGCCTCTTCCTTTATTGTGACTTTCTTCTTAGCTCTTGCTCTCGCTCTCTTGGCAAGAAAATTTGCCTCAACACTAACTGCAATCTTCTGCATATCTTGCAAGGTTGCCAGATCTCTCTCTCTTAATTTGTAGGCCATATCAGTGTCAAAACCGTCCGGAAACTTAATCAAGGCCAACCCCATAGGTGGCTTTATATGATCAGGAATTGCATTATAAACAGAGTTGAAACGAATATAATAATCTTGGACAGACTCACCAACATTCCGCTTGATGTGCTCATAATTGTGGAGGATCTGAAGAGGATTTTTCTTAACTTCCCAGTGATCTAAGAACTGTCTTTGCAGATTGGACAATGAAGTGATACTAGCAGCCGGAAAAGCTCAGAACCATTTCCTAACTTCACCACCAAATGTTTGTACAAACAGTCTCATTGTTACATTTTCTGCATCAATTTCATGAGGATCAAAGAAATCCGTCATTCTGTCCACATGTTGCTGAGCTGTAACGCTGTGAGGAGTGCCATCAAACAAAGGAATTTTGCTTTGATAATCGGCGGGCATGTCATCCAAATTCTGAGGTAACACAAGAGGTGCAAAACGAGCAGCCATTGCTCTCAGTGGATTTGCAATCGGCCTTGGAGATGTTGGGGGAGTAGGTGCAGCTGATGTATGGGGTGTATGAGGAGGTGTGTGCGGAGGCGAAGCAATTTTGGAAGTTTAAGGAGTAGAAGGAGTAGACGGAGGTGATACTACTGCAGATTTTGATTAGAGATAATAGGTTGCACAGGGATGGTGGGAATGAAAGGCGGTTCGGTGGGAATCCTTGAGCTAGATGCAATTGCGGAAGATCCAAGGGTTGCAGATGCAGTTTCTAGGAAATCAATGATATTTGAAGCCACAATTGAAGTCTGGAGCTGTTTCAAGATATAATCATCAATTGACTTATTAGCCATTTCAGTTTCTAGATCTGCAAGAAATTCTGGATTCAGGACTGTAGAGCCAATAGCACTTTCAGATTTGGTTTCAAACAATGACAAATCAAACTGTTCATCAAAATCAAGCTCTTCAAGATACTCAAAAATCACAGGACATGAATGAGATTTAAACACGGGAGTCTCGGAACTCTCTTGACGAAGGATTCTTGGAATAAGATTGGGATTCTCGTATACAGGAGGAGGATTTGGATCTGGATTGGCTCTGGTATATCTTCTGGAAGCCAGTGTGCTATTATTTCCAAGAGATCAAACAGACATTAACAACTTATTCAACCTATCAAATACTAAAAGTATCATCTAAAGATTAGAATTAACAGTTGCACTGGGGTGAGTTGCAGGTTAGATTTTCCGTTAATAAAACTAGACCGTAGATTGAATGAAGTAGCGTTTATCTACTTGTGCTAATGCAAGCAAAAGCGTTTCAAAGGCTGCCTGGCTAATCTTCAGACTCTGTTTGTAGTTTAACAACGAAGAATACTAACAAACAATCAATGTAGTCCCCAGTACGGTCGCCACTATGTTAGAGCCTAGATTTACCTCAGGCTGAAAAGGTAAGCTTCTAGGTCCACATCAAACCACGCTCAGCTTGGTAGCTAGCCCTACCAGGTCAGGAGAGGGCTCTCTCCAGGTCAATCTCAGCTGATTATGGTGACTAAAGGCTTGAGATGACTGATTTGATTATTGATCTTAGGCTAGGTATAGATGTAAAGGAGTTTGTTTGATAAAATGATGTTTTTGTGGGCTCTGAGGGAAGGACAGATTTTGGGTGCAAGGAATGAGGCACAGTTCTGCAGGGATTTCAATGGGGCAAGGTAGGTCACTATATTTGGTACTCTGAATCAAGTGAGATGGATGGATCAGACTGAGTAGGAGTTGAAGAGGGCAAGGGAAGCCATGGATCCTCTCCAAACATTGGAAAACATCAAAAACTAAAGCAAACTTCAAGTAGAGCACTGCAATTTTCAACGTAAGCAGGCTCGACTGTTAAGGATGCGTAAGCAGGCTCGACCATAAGGATGCGTAAGCAGGCTCGACTGTTAAGGAGAGGACCTTTAGGTGCTCGACTGTTAAGGATGCGTAATCTACTTACACTCTTGTGTGTTTTAGCTGAGAAGAAATAAGAGAGAAATGATACACATAACACATGAATAAATTCACAAATACATAAGAAAGCACTGTACCAAAAAAAATTCCACAGGGATCCCAAAGAATGTTACAAATCCTGGTCTCAATTCCTTAGCCAAAATACTGATGTGAGTGTACAATGAAGCTCTAGGCTTTCTCAAGAGTCAAACCATGCTAATGACTGAAAAACAACATAATATAGAAAAACATAGCTCATCCTTGCCTCTAGGGGTCGAGCTCACATGTTTAGGAGCTGATCCAACTGATCCTAAACTGAGAACTGGAATCTAGGCAACATAACAGCATGCCTCTAGAAACAAGGAAACTGATTCATTCAGTTTCAAACAACCTCTAAACTGATGAATCTACCTCTACAAGTAAAAATATAACATATTTACATCATGATCCATCAATTTTCATCAAATTACATCATAAATTTTCCATTAGGAAAGTAAAAAAGTCAAACTAGGAAAAACTGGGCGAAAAACAGAGCAAAACTGGGTCAAACTAGCAATTTTTCCTCTATGCACTGCACCTGATTCTCTATGAGCCGCACCAATTTGTACCCACTTTTGGAGGCCTTCCTGGTGTCCAAATCAGCTCCAAGTGTGCTTGTTGGAAAGTTTTGCCCGTCTACTTTCCAACCAAAGTTGAATTTTTCAATTTTACCTTCATTTGCCTTGTCAAAAATCAAATCTCCCAAGACTACTTCCTGTGTGTCAAAATATGGGCAGTGAGGTCATTTTTTGAGTGTTTTTGACCTCTTTGAGGGTTCAAAACCTGCCCAAATTTCTTGGCCATAGGTAGGCAAGCATAAATTTTCATGAAAAATCCAGAAATGAAATTTTTTTATGATTTGGAGCCCCCTAGCGAAAGCGAGCGCCATGTGGCGCGACTCATAGGGAGGAAAACTCTGTTTTTTGTGCAAAAAATTTCCAAAATGAAAAATTTGCTCCAAATTTTTTGAAATTTGGGCTGGACCTTCTCTATCAAGAGCTATGATGGGCCAAGGATGCCTTGGCCAATATCCGGAGTCGATCATGCTCCTTTCGCCTCTTTGAAGCCTTCTTCAATTTTGCCTTTAAATTCCTTATTCGCGCCTTGCAAACCTTGTTCCATGCCATGTAATGAAAAGCCATGTGTCTCAACAAGTCTTTCTCCTTATTGGCCTTCTCCAGAAGTCTCTCTAAGTGGATGTTGACTCTCTCGAGCCAAGACTCCCAATCGGCGTTGATCTCTTGCTCAAGTGAAGTGAACTCCACCCTCCTTCTTTAGGCAGCTTGGCGGTTCTCCTGAATGTTTTGTAACTCCATGATTGTGTGCTGATCTTCAAGCTGCTTATTCCTCTGCTCCAAGTATTTTATGATCCACTTAGCCCTCTCCAAGTTGAGGGACAAGGCTTTGATTTCTGTTTCCTACTCTTGGATGATCTCCTTGAGATTTGCACTTTGCGGGCCCATATCTATATCATCATCCTCAATAAGAATAAAGTCCTACTCACCTAAAGGCCCCTCGTCCTGCATTGGCCTCTTGCCTTTATCCTGAACCTGTGGTGCTGATGTCGGAAGCGAGGCCCCTTCCACCCCAGGTGGAGATAACACTCGCTTTGCTGCCGTGAACAACTGCCTGGTGCCCTTCTGATAAGTAATAAAGACCGACATCCTAACAACCTGTGTCTCCTGGCCCTCATGCTGATAAGAAGATCCACCTGTCTCATGCAAAACCTCTGAAGGTCCCTGAGGAGCTCTGAAAAACTCACGAGAGATGAAATCATCCCAAGTGATGCCCTGCAATCCAAGCTAATGAACAACCACAATTTTAATAAGAGCAAAATGATAAATATTGTTAATTGCTGCTGAGGGGTCTTGTGCTGCACTAGAGTGGTCATCCTTTCGATATTTCGGCACATGAAGTAAGGGATGTTCATCATCCGTACCCGGGTAAAATGCATGAGCAACCTGATATGATAAGCATATAAATGGGAGAACCGACCCTCACAGCTGAAATACTTCATGATCAATTTCATTAAAGGAGCATATTCATCTCTGAGGTACCGAAAAGGAAACACTCTCTTGAGCTGTCTCAAAAAGCCGGGCTTAATATATGGTTCATAATGCTGTCGGTCAATTTTCTGCCTCTTGTTCCATGGCTCTCCAACATTGGGAATACCGATTGCTAATGAAATGGACTCTGGTGTTAGTGTGAAAGTGACACCAGCTAGAATGGCTTGATCACCATGTAAATGTAGTACAAACAGACAAGCCAACTCATGATGAAACTGAATGGAAGAAACCTTCTCACAAAATTCATAACATGACCGATGTTGGAAACAAGAGATGGCAAGAGGGCAGGCCTGCAATTCGATAAAGGTGATTGGTTCTTCTCTGATATGTTTGCCCCCTTTATGAGGCCTCATGGGTGCATGTCCTTCTGTAGGTGAGTCACTTTGGGTCTCCTCTTCATAATCATATGATCGATCAGATGCCATAGCTGCTGGTGGACAAGCTGCCTTGAAGAAATAGGTGCTGATATGTCAAACTGCCTTAGACTGCCTTTGATGATGTGTTAGACCTTTGTCACCAAGGGAAAAAGTGAAATCGGGGACAGTGGAGGGGAATTTAGGAAAAAATAGTGGAGAATTTAGAGACTGTTGGGATAGATTTTAGTTAGGGAAATGTGGGATGTTTTGGGATTATAGGATTAGGGTTTGGGGATTTACAATTGAGATTTTGGAAAAGGGAATTTGGGATAGGGGATTAGTGATTTTAGGGGGTTTGGGAACTTAGGGAATAAGGGAATCAATGAAAAATGGGGTAAGGGAGTGAACTTGGTGGCAAAACAGTCATCAAAACCCTAGGCATCAATTTTTTGTTTAAGGAACTTGAAATGGTAGGGTTTGATTTCTTTAAGCAATCACCATGAAACAAGCATCATGAAGCAAGCACCCAACTTGGATAGAAAACGGTAATGGAGGCTCTACCTGACAAATCCATCCATTTTTGGGCGATTTGAGCGAGTTCTGGAAATTTTCGGGCTCTTTGGCTGTATGCGCCATGCAGCATGCCCAATGCGCCACGCCCCACCTATGCACCACGCCCTTGTAAAAATGAACTGAGTGTTGAGGCCCAGTGCACCGCGCCAACTGTATGAGCCGCGCCTCCTGCCCAATGTGCCGTGCTAAGCAGCTTAGTGCTTTTTTCACCCAATTTCTCACTTGCTCACCAAAATTGCTCTGCCTTGCTTCTCTTTTGCAAATGAACTTATCAAATAAAGGAATAGATTATAAACAAAGAGCTTTTAAAATTTTAGCTCATCAAACCCACTTTCATAATTTTGTGCAATTGACTTTATCTTTAAGCTCCGTTTTTTGGACTTTTCACTTCTTTTTGGCTTTGCAATGAACCAAATGACCTGAGCTTTGCTTGTTTTGCAGGTATTGGAGTTTCTAGGCTAAGGAAAGAAACCTAGGTGCAAATGAATAAATTTACAATGAGGAAAACAAACTTTTCATGATTTTTGTACAATAAAAGCTAAATACTCTATTTTTTCCTCAAAACAAAGTTTTGAGGAAAAACACATTTTCGAACACTTGGCGATGAAATTTATTGATGTTGAAACCTCCTCATGGCCTGCTGGTAATTATTAGACACTTTGAAACATTTTTTGACAAAACCCTAATGAAACCCTAACCTAATTGACAATGAAACCCTAAAGACAACCTATTGCAATTTTAGATAAAAAGAAGACTGTATATGCCTTTTTAATGAACAGACATGAACCAGCAGGTAAATGACATGAGGGACATGAGGAAAATTTTTGGAAAGCCACTACCGTCAGACGATCGATGCGTCTAATGGAATGCAAATGACTGGGAGGGACACCTAATATGAAATGCAACAAGAGGATTTGATCTCTGACGGAGGGATGAAGATACCGACACTAACACATGCCATTCATCTTAGCTTCATTTACCTTTAGTGAGAGTCAAATTTGTTGTACTTGGTCTTGTAATTTTGATATATCATGTTGCATTTCTTCCTCTTCTTCATGAGTCATGCTAGAGCTTTCAGGTTGCTTACTAGGTGTTTCCATTTTCTTTCTTTGGAGCATTAATTAATGCTAGTAATTCTCCCACTATTCCCTTTGAATTCCTTCAAACTAATTTTTCAAACCAATTTTATGCAAAATTAAAAAAAAACTACACACATTTTTTTTTACTTTGTAAGAGCTTGATATTGTATCTGTTGTATCTTTGTAACTGCGGATTTTGAATATCTGAAATCTCGTCCTACGGTAGCCCTTTGAGTCCACTTTCTAACCCCACTAGTCTGATCAAGATTGGATTCTCCAAGGAAGAGTTATGCCAAATCTCCCACGGTGACCAGATTATAGACTAGTTGAGTAGAGTGAACTTATATGACGATATGCGTGTCACTGTTTTGACCTTAGTACTTGAAACTGATACATCAAAAACTATAGGTCGTCCTCTTTTTGAAACTTCTTATGAAATTTCAATCTGATGCTCAAAAGAAAAGTTATGACGATTTTCCCCAGGTCACCTTTTTGGAATGTAATTCGAGAGTTTGCAAAAACCCTACCTTCCTCAGATCATATCTCTGTAAATATAGCGAGACAAGCTTTGAAATTTGGAACTGAAGTTCAACACGATTTCGGATCAAATGGGGTTTTTTTGTAGCTTCTGAAATGTAACAGAAAAAAAGTTATATCAAAAATTCCACAATGACCTATTTGGAGCAGCGAAACCCTAGAATCCAAAGCTCTGATACCAAATGTTATGAAACCATCTCACAAAGGGATAGCAAAGATAGATAAACACCTTAGAAATAAGCCTCTTCGAGGGGGAAACCTCCTTTACATTACACAAATGAACAATTCTTAGATCATTCAAATGACAAAACCTCCTTTCTATATATAGGAGTCTAAGGGGTCACAATATAACCAAGATGACCTAACAATAATAATACAAAGGCACAAAAATAACAATAGAGGGATTCTATGGGGCACAATAATAACAATATGGGGACAATAGGGGAACAACAACAATAATAATGGATACAACAACAATAGTAATGGGGAAATCACTAATATTATAGAGACCTAACATTCACCCCCTAGTTCTTTTTCCTCCATGAGACCTACATCCTCTACCTTCTTGAATTTTGCAATTTGCATCCGTCGATGAGTTTTATCTCTTTCATTTTCTAGCTCAAAGAAGAGTGGTATTGAAAATTTGGTGGGTATAACTATCCCTTCCTCAATAAATTTATAGTAGGATCCAAGGTCAAGTTGTGGTTCAGGCTCCTGGAGTCCTTGGGGACCTACTTCTTCCTCTTGTGATGTGGTTTCCCTTTCTTGTAGCACTTTTTGTTAATCTTGTAGTAGATTTGTTCCTTCCTGTAGCAGCCTTGTCTCTTCCCGTAGCATCTTTGTTTTTTCTTGTAGCTCCTCTACCATCTCTTATATTAGAGTAGCTTATTTTTTGAGTTTCTTAGATGTGGTTACTCTAGTGGTGGGCCTCCCTATGGGTGGAAAATGTTTTTCACCCTTAGCTTTAGGGGAGGTGACCTCCTCAATTTTCCCTTCACTGGGTCCCAATTATCCTTCTTGACTATCTAACTCATCAATTTTGATTGGGACTCTTGAAAGAGGTTGAGGTTTCCCTTACTTGATCCTGGTGCTCTTCCTCCTCTTAAATTATAATGGGCCCTACTTGGGCTACCTTCTCTTGGGCTTGACAGATGTGCTAAGTGTGGACAAGGTAGAAACCACCTCTTGTTTTGTGTTCCCTGGTGAGAAGCTTATTTGTTTCCCATGTTTTCCTATCTTTTAAGATCTAGAGGTCTCCTTAGGGCTCTCTTATTCAACTTCCTATTCTAATCTTTCTTCTTCCTCTATATTTTCTCCTCCCTTTTTCTCTTCTTCCTCCTCTTCTTCTTCTTTCCTACCTCCAACACTACATTTTGGTGTTTTTTCTTATTGTGTTGAGGTAAGGGCTTGTGTCTCAATGAAGGCCATGTCCACAAAGTCAGTCGACAACACAAGGCTTCTGAGATGGCTTAAGGCAACCATCATAATGAGTCTGATGAGTCCATGATGAAAAATGTACTGGCACTTTCCTTCCTCGACTCTCTGGCTCATTTCAATTATAGATTGGAGGAGGAAATTTAGGACACTAAGCCTGCTTGGAATGGGTAATTATTCTTGGAACCTAAGCTCATAGAACAACCTAATTTGATAGGCATATAAAACACTCGAGATTCCTTCAAAGGATATGTATTCAAGGACGTTATAGGATAATTCATCCCAAGGGTAGGGAAAGCTTTCTCTTCTTACTTCGTTTTTGTCTTCAATGGGTTTCTATTTAGGGAGGAAGAAACTTTTCTTGGATGTGGAAACTATTGTCCTAATCCCTTTGCCCCATCAAACTCCTAAGGCTATGGTGGTCACTCTACTGATGAGATTTTCATTCATATGGATGGAAAGTCCCCTAAAAATAGTGGTATCACTGTCCTATCCCTAAGAATTGAGGGACATGGAAAACTCATGTGTTACCTCATCATCATACCCCTTCAATTGCTCAAATAATCCCATCCACTGTTGCCTCAAAAAAATGTATCTCAAAGGAGGATGATGATTCATTATATTGGTATCTATGGTCTCTCTTCGATTGAAGCCTCCTCCCATGGACTATTCTAATACTTAAATTATTTGGAGGGAGTTTTTCAAGATTTTTTTTTTTTGTTTTTTTGTTTAGTAGTCTAAGGTGCATAGGTAGAGATAGGTTGCTTGATGCTTTTTTTGTTAGAGAAGGTGAATAATGATACTCCCTTACGTCAGTGAAAGGCTTCCTCTTCTCTTTCCTTGCCTTTATTATATGCAAAAACCTTTTTTTGAAGGAATTTATCTCTATAGGGGTTTGCTACAAGATTCCTGCAGTAGGCAGAATTCACTTCACAATTGTATGGAAAGTGAGGAGGGAGGATGCCACTTACCCTTCTTAAGATGACTTATTTATGTTCATGGGGGTTTATAGGAAAATTCTCGGTGGTTTGGACTCATTTTCACCTCTTGGTCTAATCATGTAACACCTCCTTTGTGTTCCTGTAGAAATCATGGTATTCCTATAGCAGTGGTGTCTGATGCTGTACCTCCTACAAACAAACTCTGTAGCTTTTTTGTAGCACCCTAGGAATCATATGGTAGCATCTAG
This sequence comes from Pinus tabuliformis, assembly GCA_031772625.1. Lineage (NCBI taxonomy): Eukaryota > Viridiplantae > Streptophyta > Pinopsida > Pinales > Pinaceae > Pinus > Pinus tabuliformis. The sequence goes on along the minus strand of CM062813.1, from coordinate 1,144,247,170 downwards.
CTCGACCTTCGATATCTTGATGGGCCTCTCTAAATATTTTTAGGAATGAGCATCGGTACAAGTGAAATCGAGCCTTGTCCTTTTATTCCTTTTTGTGGTAATGGGTTTGGCATGCTTGGTGATCTAGCCTTTGCATGTATTTCCTCTTTTAGTTGTTGTCCCCACTCCTCGTAATTATCACTCCCCCTACTTTGACTTTTCCATGTTGCATGGGTGGTTGAGTATACTGCAGTTTACTGATCGAAGGTGGCCAAGTTTACTGGCCACCTCCAACCCATAAAAGCTCAATTCTCACTCATTAAACACATTTTTTACCATTATGCGAGTAGGCAAGAGGTGAGGGGTGTAATACCTGAGCCTACCTGTGATGTTGAGTTGTTGGAGATGCATGGATGTTTCTGTTGAGCTAGTGATTGATCAACTAATCTATGAAGGTGCTATCTTCCATTATCTTTCTTGTGCACATGTCCTCATAAAACAATATGATGATGTATTTGATAGATGAAATCTCCCTTTCATGTAGGTATTTTCGAGTGTTTGACCTGCTGCTGCTGGAGTGGATTGGTGACCTTGCAGCTGGTGGAGTGGATTGGTTAAATTGTAGCTACTCGTCAGGGATAGTGTGACTTCTATAAGCCTTAGGGATGGCCTCTTAATGCTTCAACATGGTCAAATATTCATTCTAGAGTTGCAACTATCCTTTATCTATGGTTTTGTTGGATCTCTGCAGGGTGCTACAAGATTGATCTCCTTCCTGTAGTAGTCACATAATTCCTTCCCAAAACATCGTACTGCATTCTTGGACTTGGATAAACCACGGTGATCCTAGGTATAGGGACACAATCCTATTATGGCTATGAAAGTTTGTGAAAAAGAGTGAAAGCAGAGTACTTTTTTTTTCTATGTTTTTTCATGGTCAAAGGTGGAATATTGAGGATGGAATTAGCTAAATGGAGTGGATGAGAGGTGAAGGAGGTTGGGTGGACCTCTCCTAACATTTCCCAAGTAAAAAAATGATTTTTGACCCCTTTTTCTAAGCAGATCTCAATCCTGTAGCATTTATGGTCGATCTTGTAGCAGTTCAGGACAATCCTGTAGCACTGCAGGATTGAGGCAAAATTGGGTGTAGTTTCTTGCTAGCTAATGGAGAGATATAGGGAGATGGGTGAATGATGATGGAAATGTAGTGGTTAGGCTAGGGTAATGGAGAAATTGACTATGGAATTTGTTCCTTCAATTGTTGTCCCCTTAACTATTTGGAGTCTTGCAAAAGAAAAATGTTAATAGAATTGATGTAAGGACTCCTCCTTGTGTTTTATTTTTTTTCCTTTTCTTCTTTCTCTCTCTCTCTCTTTTTTGAGACATGCAGATTGCCTTTGGATAGTTTTTCAATCTATATGCCTACCCCATGTGCCTCAGAGGGAGTTTCACCTGGGGAATTTTTCATCTTTTCTTTTATTTTTCTTTTTGTTCTCTTGGGTTGCCTCATAGAGGTTTTCAACCATAGAGTTGGCCTTAAATGCCTCATGGAGGTTTTCACCTAGGCCCTTTATTGTCTTTTTTTATTTTTTTTCCTCTCTGGGTGTTCAAAATATCGGTGAACAAAGGGTTGTATTGAGCCTCCTAATACCATTCATCTCCTTTCTAATTGAACTAATAAACTCCTCTTTAGACATAGACCTTTTTTACAACTTCAATTGATAAACATTTACAAGAAAGGGAATACCTTCCTCATCAATTGTTCTGATTTGGACAAACCCATTCTCATGACATTTTTCCACTAGATAGGGGTCCAACCATTGTGTCATTAATTTTCCTTTGAAATCCTTGAATATTGAGTCATACAGAAGGGCCCAATCACCTTCTTGAAAACATCTCTCCCTAATGTGTTTGTCATGCCAAATATTCCTCTATAGGTGGACTACCTCACTGTGTAAGAGATCCTGCAATCTAAATTCATCTAAATCATTGAGCTGGAGAAACCTCTATTGTTGTGCTATAGTGAGGTCTAAGTCTAACTAAGTTGTAATCCTTAGGGTATTGTTTTCAAAATCAATGGACAACATGGCCTTCTTTCCATAGAATAATTCAAATACATTAAATCTAGTGGTGGTCGTCCACATGGTATTATAGGCCCAAGTGGCTTCTATAACTCTATATGCACAATCCTTTCTGGTGCTTCAAATAATCTTGGTTAAAATGTTCTCCAAGGCTCTGTTTTTGACCTCCACTTTCCCATTTTCCTAAGGATGATAGGTAGTGGATGTCCTGTGCTTGATGTGGTGTTGCTTCATGATGTTTTCAATCATATTTGAGGTGAATTGTATCCCTTGATTAGTGACCAACTCCCTTGGAAACCAAAGTTGTAGAATATATTCTCCCTTAGAAATTCAGCCACCTTCTGCTGAATTGTTTCCTTTACTGCCTTTGTTTCAACCCATCTAGTCAAGAAATTAGTGCACACAATGATATACTTCTTCTGTCATAATGGGGGATCAATGGGCCCATTGAAGTTTATGCCCCATTTCTCAAATGGTTCCAGAGTCACTTGAGGTTGTAGAGGAATTTCATCCTTAGGTGTCAACTTTCCCATCCTTTGGCACTAAGCACACTTGGTTGTGTATCTTCTTGCATCTTGATGTAGAGTGGGTGAGTAGTAACCAACTTGTAGAACTTTGAAGGTTGTTATCTTAGCATAAAAGTGGCCTCGACAAGGTCCATCATGGCATGTTGAGAGGATGTCGAAGATCTTCTCTTCCCTCATACATCTTCTCAAAATATGATATGGCCCCAACTTGAAAATATTTCCCCCAATCCAAGTGAATAAGACACTCTTCCTAATAATCTTCCTCTTCTCCTTAGAGGATGGATTAAGAGGGAACCTCCGAACAACCAAGTAGTTTGATATATCAAAAAATCGAGGAGATAACAATGATATAGCAAAGAGGTGTTGATCTGGGAGTTGATCATCTACCATCTCCTCATTCCTTGCAAGCAAGGTAATTCTTGACAAGAAATTTGCAACCACATTCTCTTTCCTTGGTTTTTCAACAATAGTTAAATCAATTTGTTTCAATAATAACAACCATCTAATTATCCTAGCATTGACATCAAGTCTATTCACTAAATACTTATTGGTTGCATGATCAGTGTGGAATTTTTTTTGATATCCAGTGATATAGTCCCTAAACTTGTTAAAAGAGTGTACCAAAACCAAAAATTCTTTTTTAGTGATTGTATAATTTAACTAAGATTTATAAAGGTTCTTATTGATGAAATAGATACCATAGGGAAATTTTTCTTCCACTTTTCCTAAGGCTACTCCTACAACTTTATCTGATGCATTTGTGTGGATATGGAAAGGCAATTCCCAATTGGGGCCCCTAATGATGGGTGCAGTGGTTAACTTCTCCTTTAGCACTTCAAAGGCCTCTTGACATTTATTTGTCCAAAAGAAGTCTGAATCTTTAGCCAATAGTCCAAACAAGGGTGCAATGAATTTACTGAAGTCCTTAATGGACCTTCTATAGTACCTAGCCAATCCAAGGAATCTTTGAACATCTCTTTGTTTTTGAGGGATAGAGACCCTTTTAATGATGACAACTTTGTTTAGGTTATCCTATATCCCTTCCTTAGATATGGAATGGCCTAGCAAATTCCCTGCATTCACCAAAATATCTCATTTCTTGGGACTTAATGAAAAATTCATCTCAATGCATTTCTTTAAGACTTTACATAGATTAGAAAGAGCTTCCTGGAAGTCACAACCATAAGGAGTGAAGTTATCCATGTATATCGAAATAGTCTCATGAACAAGGTCAGAAAAAAATACTAAAAACATCCCTTTGGAAGGTAGCAGGGACATTACAAAAATAGAATGGAAGGACCCTATAGGCAAAGGTATCCAAGGACATGTGAATGTAGTCTTGTCTTGGTCCTCAAGGCTGATATATATTTGGCTGTACCCACTAAACCCATCTAGGAAGGAAAAAAATCTCTTCCCTACCAGGCCATCCAATAATTGGTCAATGAATGGAAAAGGGAAGTGGTCCTTCTTTGTAGCCTTGTTAAGTTCTCGATAATTAACATAGATCCTCCACTTCCCATTTTTCTTGGTGACTATGACGGGGGGGAGGGGACACCCAATCACTATCTGAAATGGGGTATATGAACCCTGCATCCAGTAGCTTTTGTAATTCCTCTTTCACAATGTCCTTAGGATTTAGATTCATACTTCTATGGGGTTGAGGCATAGGCTTACATCCCTCTTTGATGTAGATGTGGTGAGTACAAAATGAGGGATGCACACCTTTCATCTCCTTATAGTCCGAAGCAAAAGCATCCAAGTGTTGCCTCAACACATTGCATAATTGTTCTTCTTGCTCAGCTGAGAGAGAGGGATTCATCTTTAGAGTTCTAGATATGGTAATCTCTACAACCTTGGCATGATCTAGATTAGGGTCAACAGAGCACAGGTCAGTCCATGGGTTGCTCTCGTATTATTTCATCAGTTCATTAACTGGCATGGAAATGGGAGGTTGATTATGCAATATATGGTTAATAAGTTCATCTTGATCAAGCTGACTCCCTCCTACAACAATTTTTAGTGTACAAAACTGGTAGAGCAGTGCCTGATAAAAATTCCTCTTCCTTATCCTCTAACCACAAGGGAAAGTCATGATCAATAGAAGGTTAAGCAAGAGGGTAAAACACAAGTTTTTTTGATAAATGCCCATTCTTGATGGTCATGTTCCCAGCCTTGCAACTAATGTAGGAATCAACATTGGCCAACCAAGGTCTTCCTAGGATGAGAGGGTAATCATTAAACTTGGCTTTGGCCTGGAGGACAAGGAAATCAATGGGGTACTCCTAGGAGTCAATGGAAACCATCACATACTAGATAACTCCCTCAAGAGCTACTGCGGATCTATCTGTAATCTGCAACATTGTAGTGGTCTTCCTCAAGGCTCCTTGGAGGTTGAGCTTGAGCATGGTTTCCTTGGTCATAACATTGATTGCAACCTCAAGGTAAATCAAGGTATTAGGGACCATAATTCTATGAATGTACACATCCACTACTAGGCTATCGGGATCCAAGTACTTTGGGGAGATTACTCTCCCAATCATCAGATTAGACAACTTACCAACAACATTGATAGTATGGGTATCTCTTGTTCTTCTACTAGGCCTTTTAAAATACTCTTTCTTGATAATATTGTTGTAAATGGGGAAATATTTGATGGCCTGGAGAAGGGGTATTTTGACACATAAGTTCTTCAATTCTCCTAGAAGTCCAACCTCTTTCGGGGTGTGTTGTTTATGGTAGATCAATCTTTCAGGATAAGGAGTTGCATTGGCTTGAGGGGCACTTTCTTCCTTCTCTTCTTCAAGATCTTTAGGTGGAGAAGGTGGGTGAGCATCTGGAAGTACCTTCCCAGACCAAAGGTTGATCTCTTGGATTTCCACAACATAAGTAGGATAGGATGTCTCCCCACTATAAACTTATTGTGCCTGCTTATTGCTCAGGTTCAGATTGGGTTGGGCAGGCATTTGAGGTTTCTTAGGTGGGTTATGGTCAGGAAGTTGTCGTTGAGGTTGAGGGGAGGCATTAAATCAAGAGTTTAGGTTGTTTTAGGCCTCCATCCTTGTGAGGAGTTGCCCCATTGAGGAGATTGAGGTGGATATGGTTGGAAAGGAGGGTTGATAGGTTGAGGAGCATATAGAGGAGTATAAGGCAAAGGAGAGGGTATGGTCCATGATGGATAAGTGGAACGGTACCAAGGCAAGAGAGGTGAATTCTGATTTGGATTTTAAGGAGGATAATGTGAACCTTTCATGCCCTATTGATATGGTCGAGGGCCTTGGGACCTCCTTTAGTTAATGAAGCAAAGTTGCTCTGAAACACCTTCTTCCCCTTGGTATACAACTTTCAGGCATGGAAGCAAGGGATATTTGTTTATTTCATGGTTTTCTTCGCATTAAAGTAGAATTCGATGATATTTAGTGGGCACTCATTTCTAGGATGTCTCTTAGTGCATCTAGGGAAAAAGATAACTAGTTCCCTTTCTGCTTCCTCTTGCTTCCTTTTAATTTGCATAGTGTCCATATGTAGGGAAAAGGTATGCAACATTTCACTCTTTAAATCCTCCAACATACTTCCTATCTCATGTTTGATGGTTGATGTAGAGGGAGATGAACTGACCAAGCCCTGGCTAGACCTACCCTTTTTCCTAGCAGCCCTAGAATGATTTTTGAATATTGTCTTGATGTCATCATAATGAAACTGGTAGATATTTCCTCTAGACAACATGTTGATGGTCTCCATTACATCCTCTTTGATCCCTTAGAGAAGAACTAGCTTGAGTGACTTAGGGTCAAGGGTACAATTAGCCCTCCTATAATTAAGTTGGAATATTTCCTCATAGTCCTCTAAAGATTCATCTGGTCCTAGGGTCATCCTAAAGATTTCTTCCTTTGTTTCTTTGGACCTACAGTAATCCCTGTACTTTTCATTAAAGGATTTCTACATTTAGGCCCAGGTAGTGATGTTGCCTCCAGGTAATCCCATAAACCAGCGCAAGTTTGCTTCTTTGAAGGTGGATGGAAACAACTTCAACTTATGTTCATCAAAGGTATAGTCACAAATCCTAGAGACAACAACAAATTCAAACATGAAGGTGTCAGGGTCCTTAGACGTTAGTCCATGGAAATATGGATTATATTCTTGATTTTGGAACCCCCATTGTTTTTTCAGATAGGAAAAATCTCATTTTGTATGTTTTCAACCATGGTTTGGGTAGGTGAGGTAGGATCTTATTCCCCTATGGGTTCCTCAAAAATTCCAGGTTGCTCACCTAGTGGGTTTTCTAACTCCCATGTAGTCAGAGAGGGAAGTTCACAATCACCAAAGAATAACGATGGTTGGCTACTTGAAGGGGTGGGGGTTTTGGTAGGATTTTCCCTTGAATATCCATACTCCTACAAGGCATCAAAGAACTATCTCTTTTTATTTTTTATTTTTTTTCTTCTTGAAGCTTTCAATTCAAAAGTACTAATGCAAAACAAAAAGAAAAAATAAGCAACCTCTAAGTAGAAACAACACCTACTTGCACACCTCCCTGACAATGATGCCAAAAAGTGATGAGACCTGGTATTGCATCAAGGATGTTGTAACTCCCAAGACCCTCAACTTGAAATATCAACCCAGGGTTCATACAAAATTAGAAGTGACAGTTCTATATGCACAATAGGTAAAGTTCTACTCATGTCTCCCTCAGTCATTGAATCAAATCAAAGCATGCATAAACCACTCCTTCAGCTAACTACAAAGATGATATTTGTAAAAAGACAAAAAGATACCCTAATTGCAAGGAAATGAACATTATCCTAGTTGCAGAAAGGAAAGTTCCATTCATCAGATGTAGAGACTAATTGTAACTGCAAGAAGGGAGAATACTATACCAGTTGCAGAAATGAACCATGTTGTTATACTTTCAAAAAAATTAAATCAATACTCAACTTGCATAATGTAAATCATTAATCTAATTACAAATTTCTTTGAAAGTAGAAATTTAGTCTACAACACATAACTAGGAAATCCAAAAGAAACTTAAGTCAAATCTAATTTCATTGGAGAGACTCCCTTCATATTACTGAGTGTACTAAGATGGATATAGATTTAGCAATAGGGTCTTTACTCATTTCATAAGAGAGTGCTCATTGTGATTCAAATGTGAAAATATGCTTCCTAACTCTATTTGTTGTCTTGCGCTTATAGTGGAGGAAGGATCAGTCTAGAGTGGTCCTTGAGCCTCCACAATCATGGGTTCTAAGCCTAGGAGTCATTATTCAATTTAAAAATGCAAAAGTCAAGATCCTAGAGCAAGTCTGGCTGAGTTTGGACAATGTTACAAGAGTACTAGAGGACGCTATAGGAAATCATGTTTTGCTACAAGATTGGGTTGAAGAGCTTTCTGAGGGAAAGGAAGGTGTTCCGAAAGTAGAGGAAGGTGGATGAGGGTGGATAAAGGATGTGTGAAGCATTTTTCCAAGCTTAACACTCCTTAGAGGCTCATATTGCATAAAAGCCATGCCCATAGTGTCCTTCATTGACCCTGAAAAGATGATCTCACTGACAAAGCTTGAGAGCAGTATGAGGTGCCCAAGAGGAGGTTAGTAATGAAAAAGTGGATGTGGATGAGTGTTCTAACCCCTGGAATTCAATGATAGCCCCTACAGACTAATGATCAAGAACATGAATCTAATGATCAATATTGTAGCAAAAATAAATCAAGGTGGAAAGGATGAGTTGAATTTTATTTCATCAAGATCTATGTTATCCTACAACATGCATCTAATCCATTTTCCAATTCATGATATTAACGTATAGGGTACATAAATTGATCCAAGTGGATATTGGTGGCCACCCACCTCTCCCACCTAGAGCTATAGTTATTTTCATTTGTTTCCTTTTTTATTTCAGCATTTACTATTTTTAGCAGTTATTTGGGTGTCGAACTTCAGGAGAAGTTTTAACCCCTTAAACGATGTTTTTTGAGGTCCACTATAGGTCCATTATCGTAAGTGATTGCAGAAAATCCTGTAGTACTCGAAGAGACCTTTCCAACAAGGTATCGTACGTGCAAAACATAGATAATATGACCAAGTTATAACCCCTGGAAGTTGGCTGCCCAACTAACCCCAACGAGGCCGACAAACTCTTAGCGTTACATCTCTCGGAGTTAGGGTTTTGGTTGTTTAGGGTTTTATCATGTTTTTCAATAATAAATAGGACCTTAAGCCTCATTGTAACATAGTTTAGAGGCATGTAGCCGCCACATCGCTTCTCATAGATGAGCTACCATTGCCTGAGCTAGTCTTATTTCCATTATGTTTGTACGCATATTTTAGTATTTGATATTAATGAAATGAAGTGTTATTTCTACTGCATCTTTTTATTTATGGTTATATTTGTAATTTTTTGTGTTCTTGTTTAAATTCGGATCATAAACCAAGCATGCAAAATAAATTCAATCCAAATCCTAGAAAATTCCAAAGAAATATAAACACATGTTTTTGGCTTGTTTTTGTAGACTCTTCAAACAAACTTCCCACAAGACAAGTGGCAATTAGACTTGCAACTACAACTTTTTCAATCTAATTTCTACCTAAACAAGGAAATAAATAAAACAAATTGACCAAGAACAAAGGAAAAAATACATGAGAGGGATTAAAGGCTCTAGGTTAGGCCCTAACCAAAGGTTTTTAGCCCTCCTAAGCTAACTTAGATGTAGATAAACAATGGACCTTTCATTAACAAAAAATATAGTTCAAATACATAATCTCAAAATGGAGATAATAGTCTCAAGTACTTGGCCTTTAATAACTCTTCCTAGCTCTCAAAGTTTTCATCCTAATGAGCCCTTAGGCCTGTTTATTCATACAAAAAGTGACTTTGGGGCAACTCCCTTGAGAGGAGGACTACTTCCCTCCAAAATACCAAAATTAGTGGATATAGTTCCCTTAGATCTTCACATGCACTTGAGTTCCTTGGCTACCAATGGACTTCGAGATGTTGCTAAGGAATCTTGGGACTAAAGTCAAGTTGGAGAGTTAATGTAGTGGACACTCCTCCTATATTATCTCTAGATACCTCCAACGTACCCCTGCATGGTAAATGTCTCCAAAAATACTTCTTTTTCCTGCATATTAACCACATTAGGCCATGGAATATGACAAGCACCCTTTAGCCTTCCTACTAAGAACATTATGGCCAAGAAATGTAAATTAATGTGAGAAAAAAGAGAATTTAAGGGTTGGAGGATAGTACAATGGGCCTCAAAATATACTATTGATTGGACTCGTCAGGAAGAAAAAGTAGTATGTCTGGATTTAATAAGCAGACAATGGCATCTACATGTAGTGTGGAAGACAATGGCTTCTTTCATCACTCTTAGAAGGTTATCATACCTTCGGTTGAGCGATAGGAGTACAAGAGGAATTCTCCTTCAAGTGAGGGTAAATCTCAAGATACCTTAAGGGGATGGAGGGTGGAGATGGTGTTATATAGAGTCCCTTGACAACCTAGGGTATATATTTAGCCCTTGGAATCATGGTAAAAGAAATTATAGAGTCCCCTTTGCTTGTTTATCTACTTTTGGTAGTGAGTTCTCAATTACCTTTACTAGGTGGAACCATTGTGTTGCATTCTACCAGGGTTAAGGTGAAGCCTTTTGAGTCCCTAGAGTGTGTGTGTGCAAGGCATCTACATGCAGTGTGGAAGACAATGGCTTCTTTCACCACTATGAGAAGGTTATAATACCTTCGGTTGAGCGATAGGATTACATGAGGAATTCTCGTTCAAGTGAGGGTAAATCTTAGGATACCTTAGGGGGTTAGAGGGTGGAGATAGTGTTATCTAGAGTCCCTTGACAACCTAGGGTATATATTTAGCCCTTGGAATCCCGGGAAACGAAATTATAGAGTCCCCTTTTCTTATTTATCTACTTTTGGTAGTGAGTTCTCAATTCCCTTTACTAGATGGAACCACTACATTGCATGCTGCAAGGGTCAAGGTGAAGCTTTTCAACTCCCTAGAGTGTGTGTGTGCGCATGTGCTATTGGATAGTTGGAGGGTGAAGGAAACAAACCTATAAATTCCTTGTGCATTGGTGGATTTTTGAGTGGTTGGTGGGTGGAGGTAGGAAGACATCTAGAGTCCCTATTTTAGCTAGCAATTGATTATTACTCCCTTGAGAAAGATCACCTCAGTCCCAGGAATCTGGCTTGGGGTTGATAGCTACAAGTAACTTGGTTGCAACTTGTCTATGGTTAGGTGGAGATTTGTAGTCCCGAATTCAGTTTCCCATCTTCAATACAAATCCAAGATAAGTTCTTCTCATGTATAACCTTGTATGGATTTCATGTTAAAATGTGAATGAATGATATGTTTATTGTTTGCATGACAAGTCTTGGATCACTTGTGTACATATGTTGAATGGTTGGTTATAATCCATGTGAGGATGTATTGATATGCATGAATGTTTCATGGGATTAATAGCCTTATACTAATATTTTTTTACAGAGAATTATCCACCTACGATAGCATCATGGTTGCACTAGTGAAAGGATTGCTCAATGAAGTCAATGGTCACTATGGAATGCTTGTCTTCTTGTGAAGATTGAATTTTGAATGGTTGAGTAAATCTAACCATGGGTTTTGTATACCTTGTTTTGACAAATCTTATGGTTTCACCCTTTCTAATTGATTATGAGTATATGTAAGTGATGTTGAATACCAGTTCATTTGTTGTTTAGCTGGTAGGGCTGATATAATTAAGGAAAGTGAGTTTCTTGTTTATTAAAGAGTTCTTTCTACTCTCTATGTTCTTAGGAATAATTTCTTATGGCGGTGATCCTCTTTTGGTGGCATTCCTCGAGGGAATGTTTATCAAGTTGTTACTAATATTTTCTCTAGAGTTCATTGGCCATCGAGTGATGATATTGACGCTTGAAAATAATTGAGAAATTCTAGAAAATAAATCAAAAAAAGGAATCAACCTTTGGAAATCTATAAGACATTGAAAATGGAATAAAAATTAAGTCTTTGAACCCCATAGGCTAGAGGTCGGGAGGTCAACCAGCCGACCTGAACATCGGTGGGTCTTAGCCTCAACCAAGGTCAGGCTGACTGTGCAAATGGTGGATGTCAGGGTGTAGCAAAAGTCGGGAGCTCAGATGGGTCAAGGTTTGGGACTGAATCCTACCCAACGTTTTATCGTGCCAAGAAGGAGGGTCGACTCCAACTTAGGTTAGAGGCTGGGGATTGGGCCCAGAAATAGAAGTGGAAAAATGGATGCCGACGGAAAGGGCCAACTTCCAATTAGTTGTTTAGTCCATCTTCCACGTGGCTTTTCCATAATGTTCACACCTCTAGCCACCTTCCACATGGGCTACTGGGTGGTTTCCTTTATCACTGCGTAATTTTTGAGGTTGTGGAAAAAATCACAAAAGTAACCACATAAACCACTTTGGAAACTGGAAATCTAGCCCTTCTAGTTTTAGAGAGGGATCTGTCTTTATTATTTAGCTTTGTTTAACTGAACGTATTAGGCTAGCTATTAAGTTCAAATTTGGATTTTTTGTGTTGTTGGGTTGAAACTGGGAAGAAAGGCCATTGGGCAAATGGAGTCATGGGTTCAAGGTGATCAAATACAAAGTTTACATGCTAAAATTACAGGGAAGGTTAGGAAAATTCACTGGATCCTTGAAGATCAATGGTGTGAAGGAGAGGAAAATATTTAGAGATCCAATTAAAAAACAAAGTAGTTAAGAATTCTGATTTTAATCTTCAGTGGAAAACATAAAAAATATTCTTAAGCCAAAGAGAGAGTGTACATTCAAACAAACTCTATTCTTTATCTTCTTAGAGTAATTCAAATTTTAGAATCACATATGCGAATTAAAAGAAAACAAATTGACAAATTTACAATACAAATCCTATTCTTCAAATAAGTCCCAACACCTATTGCTTCAATTGATGAAGTATTTATATAGTTTCTTCACAAAATATCTTGATTCAAAATATCAAGATTTATTACAAATATCTTAAAACTGTTTACAAAAATATGACTAAAATATAGGACATTCAAAACTAATGAATCTTCTTGGCATTATCTTTGATTATTTTTGGTGGTAAGGAACAACAATTCGAATTTGATAGCAAGCCTTATTTGATGAGGTGGTATCCAAGTCAGTAACTGCCCATGAGCGTTTTCCTCATGAGATTATGAAGAATAGGGTCCATTGATACCTTTGAGTATCTCAACCCATGATAGCTGTGAAAAACATGAGAGAGGTTTTTGTAAAGGACGATGTTATTAACAAAAAAGTCTTTCATTTTTTGAAAATTCATTTTCATGTGTTTGGTAACCACATTTGAAAATAGTGGCTTAAAGCATGAAATTTCTTGAAAATATGCCTTCAAAGATTTATGCAAATCTCCTAAAACACAATGGGGCCGTTCTGGAAAAAAACCTCTTATATTTTTGAGAAATTCGTTCTTATTTGTTTGGAAACCATGCTTGAAATCACTGTGTTGTATATGAAAAAACGTAGTTTTAGCTGATTATTTTTCCAACTCGGTGATGGCTATAATTTTCCAACATTCACAATTGATCTGGCGGGAGTGAGATGGAATGGATATATGACGTGGAAGCAAGAGTTGACATGGAGGCAGGGGATGACGTGGAGGCACATGGTTGGTGGAAAAGAAGTGGGGTCTGTCGGTGTGAGGTGGCGGATAGGCAGTGGGGGAAAGGGAACAATGTAGGAGCGAGGTGGGGATGGGAAGTCCACTTGGCGGAATGTGAGTGGAAGGGATGATGATTCGTGGTAGTTAGGATGAAATAGCGGGAGTTTATATTGGTGGGAGATATGAGCGGTTTTCGGGGGGGTAGTAGGCAGTAAGGGGTATTGAACTCGGGGGGGGGGGGGGAGGGTCTGCGAAATGTTGAGCATTCAACATGTGAGGTGGGGCCTGTGAATAATGAATCCACTTTCCGGACCCCCCTGTTAATAACAATAGAATGGGCTAGGGGGTCTGAAATTGATCCCCTGCCATTGATCTAGGCGGGGTAGATTGTGGCCACTGGATTGTGCATGCCACATACCACAAGCCAACAATTTATCTTTGTCGGTTTTGACTTTGTTATAAAAACAAAACATTAGCACCAACACATATTATTACAATTTATTAATCGTGTTTAAATGACATGATTAACACATTACAAAAAGGAATAACTTATACTAAAACATACTTATTTTACCCTAAAGGCGCATTTTGTCTTGCAAGCCCATTTACTTTTCTATTTTTTTCTTGGAAATAGTTTGCAGAATACAATATTATTTACAATTCCATCAACTGAAAGATAATAGCCAATCATCATTTGATCCTATGAATATGACCCTAATAGTTTCCAAATGGAGGCTAAGGTGATTTGGAAATGTGAGCAAGGCCTATCTTTGAGAGGGAACAACTCTCAATCCGCGAGTCAGATTGAGGCAACATTTATATCATTAGAATTGTCTCGATGAGACGAACATAACAATGGTGCCTAATTGAAGTCTTAAGAAGGTTGGGAAAGTCAAAATATTTAGGACTTATTCCCATAACGTTACTTTGGGAGTTGGATCTACATAATAACTATCTCCTTATAAATCTGGTTGGGTTTTGGGGTTAGGAGGGGGTGTTAGATGAGACTTCTCCTTAATATGGCCCAAGTTTCACTATTTGAAACCTCACATAAGAAAGTTATTGTGAAAATTCCAAACTGACCTGTTTGAGACTGATGTCATGAACATTTAGGATCCTGGAACTTTTTAAAGCAAATATTTGAAATTATAGCAAACCAAGATACAAAATTTTAACTATATGTTCAGAGAAATCCCTCCTCAATGTGATCCAAGTGTCATGGTTTGAACCCTCACAAAAAAACATTATAACAAAAATTTTGAACTAACCTATTTGAGACCGATTTCAAGAGGTTTCATAAAACCTAACTTCCATGGAGCATATGTTCGAAAATGTAGCAAACCAAGATCTAAAATTTGAATAAAATATTTCCTAGTATGTCAGATCAATATTCTCCAAGTTTCACCATCTAGGGACTAATAAGGGTTTTTAGGGTTATTATGGGCCTTATATAGGGCTTAATTTCACATTAAATAGAGCTATCAATACCTGAACTATACTTCTTGTTATATGTCATGCGTTTATTGTAGTAACTATTTAGCAACCAAAGATCCTCATCGTAATCACCTTCATTGATTTGACATGAGATGAACATTAACTAATATGTCCCTTCTTTAGTGTTGAGACATTAACTTGTTCCTTGCTCAGATTTGACTATTTCTTTCTACATTCATTTTCATAGTGGCCATACTTTTTGTGCTAATAACATTGTATCTTGGAATTGTTTGTCCATCATATGCCGGTCTCTCCCTCAAATTCTGAAAGCGACTAGGTTAATTTGATTTTCTTGACTAATCTAATATAGTCATTCTTTTTGCCTCATTAATCTCTACCTCTACCTCTACCAATGGATGCCAAATCTTAAAGTTATGTTTTAAGAACTCCTTTCATTTTGATTCTTGATTTATCTAAATAAGAGATCACATTAGTTATTTTAGTGCCAGTTTGGACAAATATTCAGAATCCTATATGGTAATGACAATGATCTCAAACTTTTTAGGTAGGCCCCTGAGAAAAATTTCCACAATTTTTTGATCTTCAATTTTCTCTCCATGAGTCATGAGTTGATTAAGAACTCTCATCACTTTGGTCATGAATTGGTCAATATTCTTTGCCTTCTTCATCTTCAATGTTTCAAACTCTCTCTTAAGAGTTTTAAGCTTCATAATGTTCACTTGATCAGTATCTGATATGCTAACTCTAATATATTACATGGTTTCTTTGCATTAGATGTTCCCATTATCTTGGAAAAAAGTGAGTCATCTACTAAACTCTAGATCTAAAATTTGCAATTGTTCTCCCTTTTCCTCATTTCTACAAGTTGATTTTTATGGGCATTATGTATGGCCTGCAGAGTTTCTTGATCAAGCTCTGAGAATGAATTTTCCAGTTCTTCCCAACATTCTTGTACTTGCAATAAGGTTTTGGCTCTTGTAGACCAAAACTCATAGTTCTTGCCAACAAGAATTGGTCCCTGTAACTTCCCTAAATTACTTGTAAAAGTCATTAAATTTTTTATAATTCCATAATATTTATCTCTCTAATATTCTTACAACCACACCTTTTTTTATAATAAATATCACAAAAAATTCAAAAAATCATCACCAAAAAAATTCTTCCTAACCTTAAAAGATTTTATTCATCCAAAATTTAAAACTTGGACCTAATAATAACTTCATATTTGAAACCACTCTCCAATAAAATTAATTTCAAACCTTCTTGGAAAAAAATTACCACCTCAATGCCATCCTTGAGCAACTTAGTATACCGGATAATAATGAACACATATTTTACAAGTTGGGCATACCTTTGCATGGTGCTTTGTCTATGGGGTTGGACCCAACTCTCCCTGGAAGATGGCAACGACTCCTATCTTTCCAACAAATGACAATTCCTTCAGTTGCTTGGGCTCAACATTGAGAAAGACCATGATTCTCCTAGCTTTAGTAAATGGTGTGAACTTCCTATAGATGGCAACTGCTACTTGCTCATAGCAGTCTTGACGCTTCAATGGACAACTTTCCTTGAAACCCTTGATCTACTTTTTTGGTGCTTTCCTTCTTCACAATCTGATATCCACTTTGTGAAAAGTATTATGCTTGCTCTGATACCAAGTTAAACTTGCAAGTAGAGACATAAATAAAAACCAATTGGAAACTCATTACGCATTGCTAACCCGTCTCACTATTACATAAATTTTACAATAGACTAAAAACTTTCCAATAATATATAAGACTAAAAACTTTAGAAATATTTAACAACTAAGTCTCACACTAACTTAGACAAAATAGTATATTTTTAACACTAATCCCAATGAAAATATGATGATGCTCCCTTAAAAGGATAGTGATTAACTAAAGATCAATTCTCTAGGAATTTGTGTTTTTTCCTCATTATGTTATTGAAAAATATAAAAATGGATATGGAATTTTAAATTTATCTTATTTATAAAAAAGGAAATTCACAATGATTACTTATTTTCATATTTGAGATTTTAATTTAAGTGTAAATTATATTTCTTAAATCAATTATATTTTTGAAAGAGATTTTTTTTTAAAGGAGAAATATTATAATAGATGTAGGTGGTTTAAAGGTTATGATAGATGTAACTCAGTTGTCCTGTAAGTTTAGATAAATTATTAACATTAAACAATGTAAAGGTTGGTGGATTATATGTTGGACAAACAAATCATCAATTTTTTTATATTAAAGAGTACATTTATTATGAGTTATTTGTATTTTTGGCTAAATTAGATGATGAGTTAGTTTATATTATCATATATGCTATTTTATTTTATGCTATATTTTATGTTATGCATCAATTTATGGAGTATTTTCACGGAGTGAATTTGAAATAGATGTGTTTTCTTATCATGTTTAACTCTCTTTTATAAATTCATTAAAATTTATTAGGAATCAAATATATATATTTGTACTTACAATTTTAAATTTAAAAACCATCGGTTTTAGAATGTTTGTTTATTTAAAATATATTTAAATCCAAATCAAATCTAAATACTTGTACTCATAACTTTATTTTTTTAAAACTATCAATTTTATAATTTTGATTGATTTATAATATATTTAAATCCAAATCCAAATCCAGATAAACATAATGTAAATTCTCAAATTCCAATATTGTATGAAAAGATCTATACAATTGAATACCATTAAATGCAAATGGAATGTCATAGAATCAATAACACCATCATTTGGAAAATTATTTTATCAAGTATAACTCTCTCAACCCGTGAGTTGTAGATCGATCAATAAGTTTGAGTGGGGTGGTTTGAGTGTGGTTTAGTCCCCATCAGATCTAGAGTTCAAACTTCATAGAGAAGAATTGAGAATAAAAACTATTTTAAGAAAACTAAACCATCCCAAAAGACATCCAAACTTCTTTTATCCAATAAACAAACTCACTTAACTCTAGGCTTAACCTAATCACAAAATGAAAAAACAAAAATTTAAACCTCCTCTATATCACT
Organism: Pinus tabuliformis; assembly: GCA_031772625.1. Lineage (NCBI taxonomy): Eukaryota > Viridiplantae > Streptophyta > Pinopsida > Pinales > Pinaceae > Pinus > Pinus tabuliformis. The sequence continues at coordinate 1,144,229,431 of CM062813.1, read as the reverse complement.
GAAATTTATGACCAATAACTTAAATATACAGTTAATTTTAAAAATTTCAATTAAAATCGCTAATAATTCTCCTATTAACTTAAGTTCAGCTTAACAATCTATTTTTACCATTATTTTGTTGGTTACACTTAGTGCTGTTAAAAACAATTAAAAATCAAATTTAAATACTTGTATCTATCAAATTTTTTTTGGGTTAACAGTTTGTTCTCCTATTTAAGTTCAGTTGAACAATCTATTTTATTATTTTGTTTGTTATACTTCTTTCAATTTGAAAAGGGATGTTGAGATGTCACTGCCACGTGGTTAAAGAGTTCTAATCATCATAACTTCCATTAAAGAAATGGCTTGCAAGATGATCCTATCTCTCATATATATAATTTTTATATGTCTCATAAGATGACTCGGATCGAACCTTCATAGTTGCCTTCGACCACGGATAACTTGAATGCACACCGTCTGTATGGCTTGTAATTGTTTCCAGTGATAGTTGTTGCCAGTCACATGCGATAGCTTCCATGTCTTAGTACCATACAATAAGGAAGAGCTTATACAACATGTCAAAAGAGTTGTTTTTAGAGTGATTTTTTGGAATTTTAAGTGTTAGCATTATCAGAAATGTTTTTAAAAAATCTTATTAAAAACAATTTCCATATCTAAATCACAGGTTGGTCCTTATATCATTTTCGTATTTAAGTTACTAAGTTACATGTTAAATTTATTATTAATTATATAATTATATAAGTTAAATGATTAGTAAATGTTGATAAGTATTTGAGAAAATATATAAATTAATAATAGTTAATTGATAAATATGGATAAGTATATAAATTAAATAGTTAGTAAATGTTGATTGGCATCTAAGAGAATAATTATATAAATTAAAATGTTGATAAGCATATAAATAAATAGTTGATAGATGTTGATAAGCATTTAAGAGAGTAGTCATATAAATTGAATAGTTGGTAAATGTTGATAAGCATGTAAATTAAATGGTTGGTAGATGTTTGTAAGCATATAAATAAATAGTTGGTAGATGTTGATAAACATTTATGAGAGTTGTCATATAAATTAAATAGTTGGTAAATGTTGATAAGCATGTAAATTAAATGGTTGGTAGATGTTTGTAAGCATTTAAGAGAGTAGTCATATAACCCAATCTAGATCCATCTTAACTCAAGATCTACCAAGGGCTGAGAGGGATCAAACCTCTTGAGATGCAAACCTTTTAGAGTGAAGAGATTTGATCCCTCTAGTAGCTTGGTAGATACAGAATTAAGATGGATCTATGAGGGTGTAATTTTCCCCTTTTAGATAGGCTATATTCTACATGAATACCATGGATCAATATAATGTGTTTTCTTAAAACTGGATCTTAAAAACTACCAATTACCTTTTTTTTGTGAATATAAAGTCATTATATTTCATTTCAAAATCAAAGATTTACAGAGGTTGTTGGACATAAGTGCCAGAAGAAAACACAAACCCACTACCTTCTTTTGAGGCCACAAGATAAGCAGTAGGAGACATCCCAAAAACTGAGGTTCATATAATAAACCTTCAGTACATTACCATCAAGTAAAAAATAAGAATTATCCCAAAAACTAAGGTTCATATAATAAACCTTCAGTACATTACCATCAAGTAAGAAATAAGATTTATCCAAAACACAAAAAATTTTGGATAAACATTTCATAATTCCATCAGAAAAATAAGAATTATCCATCACACAAAAAGTTTTGGGTAAACATTTCATAATTCCATCATAACAAAACTACAACTAGACCCACCATTTCAACCTAAAACAACATGCACACAATTCTCCAACAACAAAAACAATATAAACCAGTACATATTAACCATCCAAAACTAAGTATAAATGCATTCAAAATGGACTCAACCCAAGAAATACAAAATTAACCTTGGTTTCCCTAAGAACGCCCATCAGGGAGTATCCAAGTGATTAAGTGATTAGAAAACAGGAGACTTGTTGAAAAACCATGACATATCCAATATATTAGAGCAACCGCATACTAACCCTGCACCATAGCAACACCTCGAACCAGATAAAGTTCCAAACATACAAAAACCAAAAACCATGTTGATTGACCGTGGCTTGCCCATACCAAATAGGAGTGCTTGCGTATATCAAATAGGAACAACCCATATCACCTCTAAATAGGAGTGCTTGCCTATACTAAATAGGAACAACCCATATCACCTCTGCATTATAGTACCAAACCAGCAAAACCAGATAGAATCTGTTTTTATTATTTTAGTTTTAAGTTATTTTTACATCAAGTTTATTTTCAAAATTTCAAAATATTTAAAGATGTTACATTAATATTTAAGGATATTACTAATTTATTGTTTAAGTGAGTAGTAAATGATTGTTTTAAGTAAAATTTTACTGTGTAGTGTTTTTTAGGGTGTTGAATTTATTTATAAATCTAAAAATGTATTTTAAATAACAAAAAATTACAATCCTGATTGAAATTGTATTGTTAGATTATATTGTGTCTAAATTGAATGATTAGTAAATGTAGACAAACATGTAAGAGCACCACCATTTAAATTAAATAGTTGATAACATAAATGATTGGTAAAAGTGATATGTACCATATAAATTAAGTAGTTGAAAGACATCCAATAGCTCAAACTTATAAATTAATTGGTTGGTAAATATCAAGGGAATAAGAGTGCAACCATCTTTGGATAAATTTAGATAAGAGTAAATATATAGATTTATCTGGGACTTTGGGACTTTTGGAGTTTTAGGCTGATTTCTGACGGAAATGGTGTTAATTTTTTTATGGTTAAATCTTGATTTGAGTTGTTTAAATTGGTTTTGGGGCACTTCAATTATGAAGAGTTAACCTGTCGAATTTGTGATTTCAATAAATTCATAAAAATTTCTAAATAAATTAGATCAAAAATAGCATTGATGTTTGATGAAAAAATAAACCTGAAAACTTCCCAAAAAAATAGCATTGATGTTTGGTAAGAAAATAAAACTGAAAACTTTCTAAAAAATAACATTAATGTTTAATAAGAAAATAATCCTGAAAACTTTCTAAAAAATAACATTAATGTTTAATAAGAAAATAATCCTGAAAACTTCCCAAAAAAGAAAAGGCATTGATGTTTGATAAGAAAATAAACCTGAACACTTACCAAAAAAATAGCATTGATGTTTGATAGGGAATAATAATGATCGAAAGCAATGCCCCATCTTTCCTTCTAATTCTTAAATATGGACACATAGAGACGTGATTATACATATCTTGAAAACCTGCGTCTTGATCCCCTTGCATATGCATTAGTGTTTGCTTGGCTTTGCTTCTTTGGATCTCCAATTACTATTATAGTTCACGAGGGGAGGCCTAACCTGGTTCGTAAATTTTGTTACGAAGGCTGGGAGTTGAGATCCCCACTCTAGAAGCTGAGCCAGTACCCTGAAAGTTTACCATTACGGAAGAAAGAACGGGGCCATGCAATTTGCATGTCACAACCTTTTTTTGTTTTGTTTCATTATACATCTCAATTCAATTGAATTACCATTCAGCAGTGTTCTAAGTCGGTTCACAGTTTTGGCATTTTACTGAATAGGTGTATTCCAAACATTTCAAGATTCTGCTCCATACAACTTCCAAGAATGGATGCAAACAGTGCTGTCAATGGCTGATTATTTGCAGGTGACTAATACTCTTTTGGTTGTCCTCACCATCATCACCTTCCTGTCATTCTTTTGTAACTCAGTATGGAGACGAGCACCCACTTTTCAGAGTTTGCAGAGGAAGCATGTGTTCATAACAGGAGGTTCAAGCGGCATTGGCCTTGAGATTGCCAAAGAGGCTCTATCACAAGGTTCTTACGTGACACTGGTGTCAAGAAATCTTTCTAATCTTCGTAAGGCTGTTGAAGGAATCATCCAAGAAGTGGAGTGCGATGAAGACAAGATCAATATCAAGGTAATATACGCTGCAAAATGGTGTACAATAGAGAACCAACCTAGAAATTAACCCATTTGTAATTTATTTATGATCTTATCATGCATAGTGTGTTGGGGAATACCTAGGAAGAAAACTGTATGATCTTCTTGAAGGAACATAAAGTTGATGTGAAAGAGAAGATAGTGAGACCATAATTCAATCCTTCCATTTATATAATTATGATTTCACTGTCTTGTCTTTCAGATCAGTTTTCTGGGTAAAATGTTTACTAGAAATGTCTAATATTTCAAGAAGATCACACAAATTTCTTCCTGAATATCCCCCAATTTATTCTTGATTCATCCATAAGGAACTTATAATTAATGCTTACAGGTCGTGATTGTGAGTTGTAATTATCAATTACTAATTTATTCTTGATTTATCAATAAGTCACTTAGAATTAATATTTACAAATTGTGATTGTGAGTTGTAATTATGAATTAATCTACTTTCTTAAGATCTAGATAGCTAGAAATCCATAATTTATAAGTTATATATAACCTCTACTATGTATAAAATATAGTGTAATTTCTGTCTATATTTTAGCTAGAAATCCATAATTTATAAGTTATATATAACCTCTACTATGTATAAAATATAGTGTAATTTCTGTCTATAAAATATTGTATGAAAAACGCCCACTCTCTCATTTTCTAAGTAACTCTTCATGTGTAAAGGTGCATTGAAACTAGTGTGTGAGAGAGGCTAAAGGCATTGGCAGCTGCTCTCATCTGCGGATGATACATCAACTCTCCATGTGTTTAAGTAATCCTGAATTGAATTGACTTTTCATGCTTGTGTAACGGTGAATCGAATCTAGTTAGAATGAGAAAACCCTCAACCCTCAGACAATCTAATTCTGAAGAGGGGTGGGGTCATCCATAACCCTTCATTTATGTGGCCTTGTAAAATGTTGCAGTGGATGCATTGAAAACATACTAACACAAACCAAGCTAAACAGGGCTCTAGAGCATTTTAAGTTGTACAACTGGAGGACTGACCAAATATTGGAAACGCAGTTTATCTTAACCTCCATATGCATATCAGGCGTAGGTTTAGATGGATGTGCTAGTTGTTATATCTTAGGTCAGTTATTTATTTTGTTTGATGGACAAAAATGATAAAAATACTCACATATATTGTAACTAAACAACAAGGTAGCAAACATCAGAGCTGTATTCCAGCACTTGCTTCTTGTTTTATTATTTAATACATACATGTATTTTTAGTCATGGGATATCTGCTTATCATGATTCAGAACAACCCAGAATAAGGCCTTTCAGAACTAACTATTTTGAAGTGTTAACCTAGATCTGTACATATAGGTTCACCTGTTTACTGACACTGATACACACTGTAATGCAGGTTGCAGATATAAGTGACTATAAAGCAATTTCTGCGGCTGTAACTCAATCTTTTGAGTGGAGGCCCATTGATGTACTTGTCTGCAATGCTGCAATTGCTCCTAGTTTCTTTATGGATGAAGTGCCTGTCAAAGAGATTGATCTTACAATAGGGACAAACCTCGCTGGGACCATGTATACATTGCGTGTGGCTTTGCCATTGATGTAACAAAGGGGCAATATGCATCCCTCAACTGTTGTGCTTATGGGGTCACTTTCCTCTTTGGTAACGATGTTTTCAACACTTGGTTTTTCTTTTCTTTTTTCATTTTTGGATCCCTAATCCATGTTTAAGGATTCAAGTTTTTGACAGTTATATTGTTATTTGTACATAACAGTATATGTTTTATGGACATGGTCTTTACACTGCTACAAAATACGCTATTAGAGGACTTGCTGAGGCTCTGAGGGTGGAACTGCTACCATACAATATTGGAGTCACTCATGTGTGTCCAGGGTTTGTAGATACGCCCATGCTTAGAAAAATAGAAGGTAAAAATTACCTTTTATTTTGTATTTAATTATTCTACGTTTCGTTGAAGTATGGATTTTATGTTTCATTGAATCAAAATAGATTGATTTATATTTTCTATGTCCTTGTAGTATAGTTAAATTTTTTTAATTTCGAGGCCTAAAATATGAAAACTGATGTCTGTAAAGCAGATACTACAATCTGAACACTACAAGTTTCCTAGCCAATTTTAAAGACATATTTCAAAAAAATTAGTTGAAGACATATTTCTAAAACAGAGGAAAAACTTAACAGTCAAAATACAAATTTAATATATAAAACACATTTTGGGGTTCTTTTATTGATCACACAAAACTTGATGATTTATCACACAAAATTTGATGATTTTTTTGGACTAGTGACTTGCCTAAAATAACTTCACATGAAAACACATTCTAAATCGCCCAAACTATAACTTAACTCGACCCGACTCAGTGAACTCACTCTGCTAAATTCAGCCAACTCTAACATGCAACAATAATTACAATTCTAACAATTTCTAAAAGGTGATCAAAATCTGCTCAAAAATGTATAAACCCTACAACAATATATAAATTTATAAATCATATAAATCTATAAATCATATCTATCTATATATATATGCTTATTGACATATAACAAATATATATTTTTTGCATTTACTTATGTACTTATGGGCTTTTGCATTTTGATGGGGACCCAGCCCACGTGGCCTTCTCCTCCACTCCTTACGTGGACCTTGTGTGATTGTATTGCAATGGGATATTTGTGATTGTGTAATTAATGGATAGTTGATATTTAATCAACCCGCATGTACCTCTCTGCCTCTCCACGCACCACCTGTCCGCCTTGGGATTTGACAAAACCCTAAACTCACTTGCCTTTACTCCGGATTATTCGCGGTCTTTCGGTCATTTGCGCTGTTTGTTGGGCTCTGTGGTTATGTTGGTGTTCGGCTCTGTGCATGAGCTCGGTTTCCTCTGCAACTTCTCGCCCTTTGTGACTCTGTCCCGGTGTTTGTTTTCTGTCTATGAATTCTGCCTCTCTCTGTAACACTCCGCTTTCTGTGACTCTGTTATGGCATTCGGTTCTGTTAATGGGTTCTGTTCAACACTTCAACTCCGTCTCGGTGGGAAGCTCACAGTTGCAGCTTCGTCTCTGGCTCCAAGTCATCGCTCAACTCCGTCGATTCAGGTAAGAAATTGTTGCATGCTATACATTTATGTTTCCAACTTGAACGCTCGCCTAACCCTTCACAGCTCCTCTGTGGTTAGGTTATCTCTGAGCTTTCAGCAGTTGATGGACCTGGTTACAACTGGTAAGGCCCTATCTCTTTCTTCTATTCTGCTTGTTCGGCTCTCATGGCTTATTCTCTTTTTCACAAGCTTGCTTATGCCGCGGCCTAACGCTGTTTGTCACGGTGGTTGCAGGTAACCGGTTCCGTGGCCTTGCAGGGGATTCGACAGCTTGTCTTTTCGGGTAGCTCTGTTTCTATTTCTCCTCTTTCCGTGTCTTTTGGTCTGCACAAGATTTGTTTGCCATGGGTGTCTGTGTTTTGGTAATGAGTCAAGTAGTTAAGGGTTTCGACCCACACTGTAATCTTCAGAGGGTTTTCGTGGCAAATGTAAATAACTGTTACAGTCCTTTGCTCTCCGTCAATAGGTCATTCCACAGTCGTGCTTGTTTAATCGTATGAACCCTCGCTTACTCGGCCGTTGGCAATGTTATGTCTAGTTAAAGATTTTGTTCACACCGCAAATGTAATAATTGTTTTTTTGAAATTCGGCACGGTTGCTTACCTGTGGTTTGGGGCCGTGGCTCTTTCTGGCTTGACTGCTCGTTTTCTGTTGTTCTTCACTTGAATTCGCTTCGCTGGTTATGGGACGTCTGTATTTTGTAGTTACCCTGTCACTGTTTGACCTGCAGATTTTTATAATGAACAGAACTGTATGTATGCGTGCACTTGTCTCTCGACTTAATGAAATTTGATTGTAAAATGACTTTGCAATGAATGGATGTATTCAGTAGTTAGAAATAGAATGTTCTGTGCGTGGATGTGGTGTGGAATGCTGTCACGGTTCGCATTCAAAATAGATACATTTACAAGAATTTCTGTGGATGCAAAATATATTTTGAGGACATTGAATCACAGACTGTAAGCTAGTTAGGATGCACTGAAAGAAATATATATGAAGGAAAAATAATTCTCTGTTGCTTCTCTTCTTTCTATATCGTACTCCAGAACCCTTTACATGTATTTTCTTCCGCTTTTTATACCATAACTCAGTGGTTAGGTAACTGTTAGTTAGTTCCAGCTTATAGTTATCTGGCGGTTACTTCAGTTACATGGTTTGGCTATTTTGGGTTTACCTGTGCTTGCTGTCTCGCAACAGTTTGATGTCTACAGTAATTTATGGTTTGTTCCTAATTAGTCTAATAATCTTAATTCAAAATCTATACCAAGCCCTTAACATTTATAGTTAGGACCGGTTATTACAATGATAACAGAAACAAATTAACAAGTCACTTAAACTAATCACTAAATGCTGTAGTCTGATCCTTAAGAGCAAAATTGATAATAATGAAAAGACTAAGACAGTCTTGCTGTCCTTCTGTAGAAATTGTCACTTCTCCCAATCTTCTTCGGAAACCTGTTCTGCCACTTCTCGGCCTGTGCCCTGTCGACCAGATGCTCCTGCATCAGGCTGCCGGGGTAAAAGAGAGTTCTCATGGCTCCGTTCCATGAGTTCTTCCACCGAGTAGCCTGCTTTTCGGATCTGCATCTCGTCAAGCCAAGAACTGTCCTCCATTGGACGGTCCTTCCATTTAACGAGATAACGCAGATATTCCTTTCTGCGTGTCTTTTTGGCCACCTGCGTGCTGATGATTCCTTCTATCTCATGAGTCTTGACCGATGGTAACTGTTTCTTCCAAAGATTGTCCTCGAACTGGGTGTCCCGTTGTGGCTGTACCACTCGTCCTTCCTCTACTTGGGCATGGTATGGAAACAGGTCTGCCACATTGAATATGGGTGATATGCCTATATCAAGTGGCAGCTGAATTTCATATGCATTTGCTGAGAATTTTCGCAGAATTTTACATGGGCCGATTTTTTTAAACTTCAGTTTGTTGTACGTGCCTTTAGGAAACCGTTCCCGGCGCAAATGTGCAAGGACTTCGTCCCCAATTTCAAAGTTTACCTCTCGCCGCCTTATGTCTGCATGTTGTTTATATTTCTGCGTGCTGTCCTGTAGTCTCGTCTTGACCTTTTCATGCAGCTCACTCATTGCTTCTGCAAAATCCTCCCCGTCTGCACTCCTTCTTTCTAGTTGTCCCAAATCTCGTAACTCATGTATTCCTCGCGGGTGCATACCATACAAGATTTGAAATGGGCTAAGGCCGGTACTCCTGTTTGGCGAATCGTTATAAGCGAATTCTGCCTGCGCAAGAGCTCGGTCCCACAAACGTGAGTTTTCTCCCGTCAAGCTGCGTAATAAGTTGCCCAAACTCCTGTTTACCACCTCTGTCTGTCCATCAGTCTGCGGGTGATACGCAGAGCTGAAGTTTAATTGTGTGCCCAGCTTTTTCCACAGGGTGCGCCAAAAATGTCCTGTAAATTTCACATCCCTGTCTGAAACAATGGTTTTTGGTAAGCCATGTAGTCGAACTACTTCTGTAAAGAAAAGATGTGCCACGTTCGTGGCGTCGCTTGTCTTCCGGCAAGGAATGAAATGAGCCATCTTTGAAAACCTGTCCACCACTACCATCACCGAATCATACCCCCTCTGTGTTCTCGGCAATCCTAGGACAAAATCAATGCTGACTGAATCCCACGGTCTGCTTGGAACAGGTAGAGGTGTATACAGCCCCGTGTTCTGGCTGTGTCCCTTTGCTAGTTGGCAGATTTTACACCTGGTTATATATCGTTGTACGTCTCGATTCATCCTTGGCCAGTAATAAAAATGCGCGAGATGCTCCACTGTCTTATTGACGCCAAAATGTCCCGCTAGTCCGCCACTGTGCTTCTCTCTCACCAGATTTTCCCTCATCGAACAATCTGGAACACACAGTTGTCCCCCTCGAAACAACAATCCCTCCTGCAGATTGTAATCTAGCCATGGGCTTGTATTTCTTAATACGGGATTTTGGCATGCTTCAAAAGCCTCCTTGAAATCCGTGTCCATCTGGTATAAATCTTTCAAGTATTCAAATCCCATCACCTGTATGCCACTTTCCTGTAAGAGCAGGGCTCTTCTACTCAAAGCATCCGCCACTTTATTGGCCTGCCCACTTATGTGCTTCAACACAAAGGTGAAACTCTGTAGGTACTCCACCCACTTGGCATGTTTATGGTTCAGTTTGTGCTGCTGAGTTATATACTGCAAAGCAGAATTATCAGAGAACAAAACGAACTCATTCCCCAGCAAGTAGTGCCTCCAATGTTTCAAGGCTTGAACCACTGCATAAAATTCCTTATCATATGACGAATACTTCTGCCGACTCTCATTCAGCTTTTCACTAAAGAATGCCACTGGTCTGTCCTCTTGACTGAGTACAGCGCCAATAGCTGTCCCGCTGGCATCACACCGAACCTGAAAAGGTTTGCTGAAATCGGGCAGTCTCAAGATTGGCCTTTCCGTTATTTTACGCTTCAGGAGTTGGAAACTGTTTTCTGCCGCCTTAGTCCAGCAAAAAGGTTGACTGGCCTTCTTGATGGTCTCCAACATGGGTGCGCAGATCTCACTAAAATTCCTGATAAACTTCCGGTAAAAACTTGCTAAACCGTGAAAACAACGTACCTCGAACAAACTCTTGGGTGACGGCCAACTCATGATCGCTTCAATCTTTTCTGGATCCATCTTTAACTCATTCTCTGCTACCACGAATCCCAGATAAATCAACTCCTTCTGCAAGAAAGTACATTTCTTTAAATTTACCAGCAGTTTGTTCTGCTGCAGCTTTTCGAACACCCTTCGGATATGCTGAAGGTGTTCTCCTCTCGTCCTGCTGAAAATCAAAATATCATCCAGATAGACTATTACAAATTTTCCTATAAACTCTTTTAACATTTCGTTCATCAACCTCATAAAAGTGCTTGGAGCATTACTCAATCCAAATGGCATGACCAGCCATTCGTACAGTCCTTCGTTGGTCTTGAAGGCTGTCTTCCACTCATCTCCCTCTCTTATCCTGATCTGATGGTACCCACTTTTCAGATCGATCTTAGTAAAATACGCTGCCCCACTAAGGCAGTCCATCATATCATCCATTCTAGGCAAGGGAAACCTGTATCGAATGGTGATCTTGTTTATGGCCCGCGAATCTGTGCACATTCGCCATTCTCCCCCTTCTTGGGCGCAAGGACCGTAGGTACCGCACAGGGGCTCAAACTCTCTCTGATCAGTCCCTTGTCTAACAATTCCTGTACTTGCTTGCGTACCTCCTCATTGTCCTTGGGGCTCATTCTGTATGCTGCTTTATTCGGTAGACTTGATCCGGGTATAAAGTCAATATGGTGGCTGATGCTCCTCTTGGGAGGTAACTTATCAGGTAACTCCTCAGCCGCAATTTCATTGAATTCTTCTAACAGTTCCTGGATCTCCTTAGGTAATTCTGTCCTTTCCACGCTCAGCAATACTGGCTTCATTCTCCTTACCACTGCTAAATTAATCTCATTTTTTCCAATCTGCTTTATATACTGCTTTCCTCCAAGTAATAATGCTTTTGTCCCACTGGATTCAGCCACATCTTCCTCTTTGATGGGTACAAGAGTATGTTTGACCCCATCCTTCGTAAATTTATAACAATTTGTTTTGCCATCGTGTGTCACCTTCCTGTCATACTGCCATGGCCTTCCGAGCAGTATGTGACACACATCCATTGGCATGACATCACAGACCACTGTGTCGTGATACTTGCCAATACGAAACTCCACTTCACATTGTTCATCGACCAACAACTGGTGTCCTTTCTGCAGCCACGACACCTTATAAGGTGTGGGGTGCTTCATCCGCTTCAACCCCAACTTTTCCACCATTTCCGTGGCTACCAAGTTGTCAGTGCTTCCGCTATCTATAATTACCTTACAGCACTTTCCATGCGACTTACAAACTGTCCGGAACAGTGCCTTCCTCTGGGTTGTCTCAGCCACTTCCTTGGTTGGCTTTATCAACACTTTATTCAAAATTAAAGCTTCCCCCGTTTCTGCCATGTCCTCCACTTCTCGGGGTTGTGCTTCAGCTTCCTCAGGCTGTGCCATCAGCGTTCCCCTCTGACCAGCTTGTTCAGCTTCTGGACATTCAAAGGCTCTGTGCCCCCACTTGTGGCACCTGTAGCACTGGACATTCGCCCCTCTTCCGCGGCCATTTCCTCTTCCTCTCTGGTATGACCGTCCTCCTCTGGTGCTATCTCCTTTCTCAGTCGTCCCTGAAGCTTTTGAACTGCTGCTTTCTTCGCTGTTTGCAGCACTCTTACCTCTTCCGTAGGACTGTCCACGTCCTCTGCTACTTCCTCTCCCTCTTCTGTTATTCTGTTTTCTGTTAATCTTTTCCTCCGCCTTAACAGCGCTCTGAAAGGCTTCTTCAATATTCCGGGGAGAAAGAATACTAATCTCATCTAGTATCTCCATCCTTAATCCATTTACGTACCTTGCTGTCTTTTCTGGGTTATCATCAGTGTAGCTAGCACGTAAATTTACTCTGTAAAATTCTTCTGTATATTCTCTAACTGTCATTCCTTTTTGTCTTAGACTCTGAACTCGCCGATATAATTCCACCTGGTAATCTTTCGGCAGAAATCTGCCCTTCAACTTCGCTATCATCCGAGACCATAATCGTATCGGCGCCTTGTTCATCTTCTTTCTGTCTGCTTGGACACTGTCCCACCATAATAGTGCGTGTCCCTTCAACTTAGTGGCAGCGAACTTAACCCTCTTATCCTCACTGACTTCTTCATTTTCGAAATATTTGTCCAGTTCGCTTATCCAGTCCAACAGGACTTCTGCAGACAGACTGCCATCATAATTTGAAATTTCTGTCTTTGGTTTGCTGCTGGCCATCAAAACCTGTCGCAGCAATCTCAATTCTGGAGCTTCCTCATCAGACCCTTCTACAGCTGTCATCACCTCTTCTTCACTGGTGTCTCCCAGTTCTGGGTCTCTTCGTCTACCCGCTTCTACTGCTTCCAAGCGAGCTGTAAGAACTCTAATTTGTTCTCGTAATCCTTCATCTGCTCCTCTTCGTGCACCTCTTCCACGTCCTCGTCTTGGCACTTGTCCTTCTGCCATCTTCTCTTACTCAAGAAAAACTGCTCTGATACCAATTGATGGGGACCCAGCCCACGTGGCCTTCTCCTCCACTCCTTACGTGGACCTTGTGTGATTGTATTGCAATGGGATATTTGTGATTGTGTAATTAATGGATAGTTGATATTTAATCAACCCGCATGTACCTCTCTGCCTCTCCACGCACCACCTGTCCGCCTTGGGATTTGACAAAACCCTAAACTCACTTGCCTTTACTCCGGATTATTCGCGGTCTTTCGGTCATTTGCGCTGTTTGTTGGGCTCTGTGGTTATGTTGGTGTTCGGCTCTGTGCATGAGCTCGGTTTCCTCTGCAACTTCTCGCCCTTTGTGACTCTGTCCCGGTGTTTGTTTTCTGTCTATGAATTCTGCCTCTCTCTGTAACACTCCGCTTTCTGTGACTCTGTTATGGCATTCGGTTCTGTTAATGGGTTCTGTTCAACACTTCAACTCCGTCTCGGTGGGAAGCTCACAGTTGCAGCTTCGTCTCTGGCTCCAAGTCATCGCTCAACTCCGTCGATTCAGGTAAGAAATTGTTGCATGCTATACATTTATGTTTCCAACTTGAACGCTCGCCTAACCCTTCACAGCTCCTCTGTGGTTAGGTTATCTCTGAGCTTTCAGCAGTTGATGGACCTGGTTACAACTGGTAAGGCCCTATCTCTTTCTTCTATTCTGCTTGTTCGGCTCTCATGGCTTATTCTCTTTTTCACAAGCTTGCTTATGCCGCGGCCTAACGCTGTTTGTCACGGTGGTTGCAGGTAACCGGTTCCGTGGCCTTGCAGGGGATTCGACAGCTTGTCTTTTCGGGTAGCTCTGTTTCTATTTCTCCTCTTTCCGTGTCTTTTGGTCTGCACAAGATTTGTTTGCCATGGGTGTCTGTGTTTTGGTAATGAGTCAAGTAGTTAAGGGTTTCGACCCACACTGTAATCTTCAGAGGGTTTTCGTGGCAAATGTAAATAACTGTTACAGTCCTTTGCTCTCCGTCAATAGGTCATTCCACAGTCGTGCTTGTTTAATCGTATGAACCCTCGCTTACTCGGCCGTTGGCAATGTTATGTCTAGTTAAAGATTTTGTTCACACCACAAATGTAATAATTGTTTTTTTGAAATTCGGCACGGTTGCTTACCTGTGGTTTGGGGCCGTGGCTCTTTCTGGCTTGACTGCTCGTTTTCTGTTGTTCTTCACTTGAATTCGCTTCGCTGGTTATGGGACGTCTGTATTTTGTAGTTACCCTGTCACTGTTTGACCTGCAGATTTTTATAATGAACAGAACTGTATGTATGCGTGCACTTGTCTCTCGACTTAATGAAATTTGATTGTAAAATGACTTTGCAATGAATGGATGTATTCAGTAGTTAGAAATAGAATGTTCTGTGCGTGGATGTGGTGTGGAATGCTGTCACGGTTCGCATTCAAAATAGATACATTTACAAGAATTTCTGTGGATGCAAAATATATTTTGAGGACATTGAATCACAGACTGTAAGCTAGTTAGGATGCACTGAAAGAAATATATATGAAGGAAAAATAATTCTCTGTTGCTTCTCTTCTTTCTATATCGTACTCCAGAACCCTTTACATGTATTTTCTTCCGCTTTTTATACCATAACTCAGTGGTTAGGTAACTGTTAGTTAGTTCCAGCTTATAGTTATCTGGCGGTTACTTCAGTTACATGGTTTGGCTATTTTGGGTTTACCTGTGCTTGCTGTCTCGCAACAGTTTGATGTCTACAGTAATTTATGGTTTGTTCCTAATTAGTCTAATAATCTTAATTCAAAATCTATACCAAGCCCTTAACATTTATAGTTAGGACCGGTTATTACAATGATAACAGAAACAAATTAACAAGTCACTTAAACTAATCACTAAATGCTGTAGTCTGATCCTTAAGAGCAAAATTGATAATAATGAAAAGACTAAGACAGTCTTGCTGTCCTTCTGTAGAAATTGTCACTTCTCCCAATCTTCTTCGGAAACCTGTTCTGCCACTTCTCGGCCTGTGCCCTGTCGACCAGATGCTCCTGCATCACATTTGCAGACAGCATAGATGCAGGATGGGCTGATGTATTGGGTAAAGTGTACTTCTATAACAGAAACCGAGCAGCCCATCCCAGAGAAGTTGCAAAAACTACATTACAAGCTGCCAAAAAGGGTAGATTCTTAGTTACTTCTGGATTCATGGGATTCATTCCGGCTACATTATCACGTGGCTTGATCCCTGCAGAGTCCTTTGGAAGAGCTCTCATGGAATTGGTAGCAATTTTTCCCTCTAGACTGATAAGCTTCATAGTTTCTGGATATATCCATGGAGTCATACTGTGGCATCATCGCAACATGAATCATCTTGTTCACGATCCAAAGGCTGTAGAAGGATCAGCTGAAACTGATTTGAACGAATTGAATTCTTCCAAAGGCTAAGCCATAGATCGTCAATCAAAATTTTAGTGGGCTCAAAAGAAGTTGGCCAATGGACATATCAAAATGGAACGTTGCAGCTTAGAGAGATTAATGCAGAAAATATTATATTTTGTGATATTTATGGAACACTGTCTAAGGAAGTTTGTGTTGATAATGTGGTAATATGTAAAATGCATTGTTTAATGCATAGTTTTGTAGACTGACTTCTTTGCATCAATTTTCTAGTATGACTTGCATAATTTTCTTTCCTAGTATGACTTCTTTGTTATAATGAATTATAAAATAGGTTAGGTTTATACACGATGACTATGAAAAATGTGATTTAGGATTTCATTTTATCGTCTAGAGGGATTATAATTGGGTTATAAGTGGGATTGTAATTTAGTTATAAGTGTTTATTATTGTTGTACACAAGTTTTTCTATTTTCAAGCCAAAACACAGCTATACAAAAAATAAAAAGGATTGATTAAATTAGAAAACAAATAAATGTTAAACCCATCAAAGAGCATGGAAGAATTAAATTGGAAAACTAATAAATGTTGAATACATTAAATTAGAATTTGGTTGATAAAACATTAAGGTTGTGATTCTAATTTTATTGATACCTAATTATAGTAACTTAATCACAAAAAATATAAAAATACTAAACACACATCAACTTAAAATTTTGCTAATAGAGATTAAGGTTGTGATTGTAATTTTAAACTTAGATACAAAATATAGATATCTTGATCAAAGTATAGTTACACTTAATGTTAAGAACAAAGTTGGAGATCACACTGTTTTAATGTTGTTTCCCGTCCCTATACTGCCTCAGTTATTTACTCCCACACCCATCTTGCAAAATAAACAAAGATAGGAAATTACTACTTTAAAGGTGCCAATTTTTTATTATTATTTTCTCCCTTGGGTATCTTGCCAATTCTTTGGGTTGGTAGAACATTATAGGCAAAGTGCATTGCCCTAAAACAACATGAAATCTCACGTCAACTACTAATACCTTCACTCGTGTTAAATTTCCATAAGGAAATCAATATTCACATTAATCAAATAATGTTACAAATAAATATATGAAGTGTTGTCTCAAGATAGGGAAACTATCTTGGACACACAATTTGTTGGTTGAGAGAATATCTCAACCACACACAAATCTAGGAAACAAAATAGGAACAGACTCCTCTAGATAGAAAGAATCACAACTGAGACAAGTAGGAATTACATATTCCAACACACCCCCTTAATGAGTACTTATCTCAATATCAATTGCAAAGTATAGTTTTGATCGAACATAACAAAAGAATATGTTGACGTCCATATAAAGGAGCAACCATCCATCGGAATGCATGGGTGCCCAACCACTGCAACCACTAGTTTAATAGGATGTCCTTCGTATATATGGTTCTATCAACCATTATCTGCATACAGGTACTTGTACCTACAAATCCCCCTCCATCATCATCATGGGTTTTATCGGATTACCCATAACCATGCTTTGGGTTTTATCGGATTACTCTCAACCATGCCAATAAGGGTTCTCAGCCACCAAGGTTAAACTTAGCCATGAAGGCTCAACACAGCCACAAAAGCTCAAAACAGCCATGAAGGCTCTAACACAACCATGAAGGTTCACCACAGACCCAACTTAATGAGGCCCAGGGTTTTCTCGGCTCACCCTCAACCATGCTAAGGGTTTTGTCGGCTGACCCTAAACCATGCCTACAAGAATCCCTGTCCACTTCACTCTCACATGTGGTTTCTGGCTTACCACAAACCAACACTGCAAATACAAAGTGGTTTTAAGATTACCACAAACTTTATGGGGGTATACATGCCTTACAAGGCTTACAACACAACTCCAAATTTTGGAGTTACCAGGTACATACATTACAAAGACCACTACAAAACATCCTAGACTTGCTTACTAGTAAAATGTATGTGATACACTATCATCATGATTCTATTCCACAAACTCACACAAACTTTAACTTAATTTTCCATCATCCCAAATTTTCACTTGCTTTACCCAAAATCAATATTTGTTGCACTTCAACCTTGACCACCGAGTGCCTTTGGTGTCTTCTTTCTTTTTCTAGTTTAATTGTCTTGGATTCACCTGCGCGATTTGTTAGAGTAGCTAATTCTAACAAAACTACTCCATTGAGTTAACTAGGCTCAATTATCCTAATTCCAAAACATTTATAAATACCACATTAATTTGTTTCTCATTGGATTTTTTTTTTAAGTCTGCAATTCTAAGAAGTTCAACTTTTACATTGAGTTGATCAGGCTCAATGTGTTTACCTTCGCAAACTCCAATTCTGTCAGGTTGAACTGAAGAGAGATTGAACCTAGAGACTGCCTCTGGCAGAACGCTCTACCTTCATTCACACAAAGGCATATTACATATAAAATGTAGCACATAAATAGGGTGGTTTGAACCACTCCCTAAATAATAGGATCTTAGACCTAATTAGAGGGTCTCAGGCCTATCCTGCAACAACAAACAACCAAATCTAGGAAAAGACTAACTTTCTCCATTAATTCTAACACTCCCTCTTAATGGAGAAAGGGTGCTTGGAAAAATAGCATACATCTGCTAGTCTAGTCTCAACTAGGCTTACAATAGTACAAAAGAAACTTGGTAACTGAGCCTTCATTTTTGTCTTCTTGCTTGAGCGTCAATTCTTGTTCATTCGTCGGTGAAGTTTCATCTTCACTTTTCTTGCCATAAGGTAGTGATGGAGCTTCTCCTCCTTTTTATGTTTTCTACCCCAAAGGTGGAACACTTGAACTCTTATCCTCCTCTTTCTTGATCTCAATTGTAGGCTAACATTCAATGTTGCAGGTTCTTGGGACTTTTCAATTGTTTCTTCTTGAATGCCAATATCTACACACTTAAAAACAATGTTATATTCATATTGGCTCTTGTCTTCCTGCTCCTTCAAGAGAGATTTCATTTCTCCATCTCTCTTTGCTGACATAGTTTGTTGATTCATGCCTTCAACCTCTTTACTCAATTTTGTTGCTGCAAACATGTTGTCTTGCATTTGATTTGTATATGGAGATAGGATTTTCTTCTCACTGAACAACAACTCATCAATAAGATGCTTTTCATGCATCAGATTGATCCACTCATCATGAGATACATAGATCTCATCAAATTTGACTTCATAAGTCTTTGCATCAAGGAAGCTTTCTTCATAAAAAATTCAGATTCTATAATAATGGTTGTTTCTTCATCATCACATGTTTTAATGTCATTTACAAGCACACATTCATCACCCATTGATAAGCCTAGATATCGCAGCAAGAATGTTGCAACTCCCAGGGCTATCAGCTTTACTTATCAACCCGGGGTTCGTACAAACTTCGAGGTGATAGTGCTATATGCACAAGTAGAAGTGAAGGTCCTGCCTGTTCTCACTGTTTATCTGGCAAGAGACCCCAAGGGTTTCAAGTCAAACTTCTATAGGGTCAGAAGAAACTTAATTATTTTATGGAAGGAGAGCAAACCTATTCTAAGAGAGAGCTACTCTACTGCAGTAATGAAGAAAACAACTTGTATTGCTAACTCACACCAGACCCTAGCTAATCTAATTAAATAACTATGTTAAGCAGAATTACTAGAATAACACTAATCTGATGCTAATTATCTAAGTTACAGAAGTAAAAGCATCAAAACTAGACTAAGGCGTAAGCAAAGGAAACTAAGCTAAGTCTGTGTTTAAGCGGAAGAGTAGTCGGAGGACAAAATTGGCGAAAGAAGGACATGAGGGAGCAACAATGCATGAGAACTATTTGATCATTTGGGTGAAAGGCAATTGAACGGCTGAGATTGGATCATAGGAGGGTACGTAGATAGATGGGCGAACATGGTTAACTAACAGGATGAACGGTGGAGATTATATCGCGGTGGTTGAGTGAATAGATGAATGAACAACGTTAATCGGAGATGGACGACTGAGATTATATCGTGGAGGCTAAGTTAAGAGATAGACGGACAAGATTAATCGGCAGATGGACGGCGGAGATTAGATCGTGGGCAAAAGAAAAGTGCAGAAATCGTAGCGGGTTTGCGGAGGTGGTACGCTGTATATCGCGCGCCCTCAAAGCTATAAGTGGTTTTCGAAAATTTTGTGCGATTATCCTAACTAGGTGACATGTAGCACGAAGAAACCACTCTCATTGCATGCCCTCTGGCTGATAACAATCAGACAGAAATCCATGCAATATCGCGCGATAGCCGTCGGATCTGACGAGGCAGATCAATGATGGAGATTTGACCGAGCTAGTTCGTGAGCGGGTGCACAATAGCTGTCGAATTATACAAGGCAGATCGACAGTGGGGATTTAAAGTGAAAAAAGTCAACATTAAAAGTGAATCGGGCGGTGATTGGGAAGGTTTGTTGGCGATCAAACGACGATGGGAAGGTTTGTTGGTGATCGGATGGCGAGGAAGCGATGTAGGAGGAACGTGCTGGAGGCAGTTTCAAATGAAAATGACAGAGAAAACCAGTGCGGGTGAACAAATAACTGCATTAAACAACGAACTCCATAGCCCATGTGAGAACCAGAGACTATGTTTTTGGGGTTGCTGGAGGGTCCCTTCCTCAAGTCATGGTCCCAGAGGGAGGAGATGAGGCTGAGACACCTGCACACAACCTGATAGTGATATTTTTCCTTTAACTAACCTGTGAACTAAAAGAAGGCATAAATGAAAGTAAACTGAAGCACAACGCAGATGAACAGAACCAGAAAGCTACTTCAACAAATAACCAATGAAAAACCATGAATCTATTTAAGAAAATGAACAAGTAAACCAAAAAGTTATTTAAGTAGGTAAACAGAACCAGGAAGCTACTTAAACAAATGAACAAAACATAACTCTATGCTAGCATAAATGTATAGTAAAGAGGAGTTGTGGCTACTTGGGTCGGGCCCTAACCCAAGAGCTTCACCCCTCGAAGTTAAATCAAAGTTGGATTAAACATAACTCATTCTTATCATTTACAGAACAAACTGTCACAAGTCTCTTGCAGCTCAGAAATAAAACAAAGTTTTTATAAATGAAGTCTGAATCCTAATGAGGCCCTAAGCCTCTCTATTTATACATCTGAAGTCTCTAACAACTTCCTTCCCATTAGGGAGGCTTGGCTCCCAACTTAAGATAAACTATTTTCTATCCTTTTTACATGCTTGGCTATCTTTTAGTCTTCAAAGTGACGGCTATGTGCACTTTGAGTTGATGGTGGAATATTTGAATGGAGGGCTAGTAAATGAAGAGGATTTACCTCGTATAGTTACTCTCCCTTGTCCCATTCGAGTCTTTTCCAAGGTATTTGCCATAGTTCTTTGCTTTTGTCCTTTATACCTGCATTTTTCCTTGCTTTTACCCATTTATTCTTGCATTACATGCACATTAGACCACAAAGCCAAATATCCAACTCTAAATCATTTCATAAACAAAATATAATCAAAAGTATGTAATAAGTTGTGAGAATAGTTGGTTTGACTAAGCTAGGAGGTGAATTAAAGCCAATTAAGGCCCATATAGTTACTCAATAATGAGGCTCATCACCCATGATTGCATCTTCAATGTTGACATGTTCAGTTTCACAATTAGTTATGGGATTGAAAACACAATCATCATTTTCAAGAGAAATACCTTCATCATCTTTGCCCTCATTCAAACTGTACTTCATTTCTAAAATATCCGACAAATTTTTTTCATTTTGAATCTTACCATTTTCATGTAGTATGTTGAACATGATGTTTTCATCTAATGTAGATGTTATAAGACATAATGCTGATGCATCTCCACTATCATGGTTTAAATTGATAGCATCTTTAACATGATTCAATAAATTTACCTTCCATAATGTTGTTTTCATTTCAGTTGTCCAACATTCATAATTCATACCTAAAAAAGAGGGTAGATCCAACATTAACCTCTTAACGATTTCATCAAATTCTAGATCTGCATCATGATCCTTGACTTGATCAGCTATAAGTCCATCAATGTCGACTGGAAACTCTTCACCAAATTCAGCAAAACAATATATTGCATTTGTCCCTTGATGCTTTCTCCTTAGTTTTCTTCGAGACTCTTTCAGTCTCCTTTGTTGACCCATTTCTCCTTCTATTTTCTCCCCTGCATCGAGTGCGCAAGAACACTTCGATCAAGAACAGTCTGCTGCCCACTGCACTACTAATTTCTGTAGCCACAGATACTATAGAACTTCAACAGGGATGAAGTCAAGCAATACAACAAGTTTGTAGCTCCAGCTCAAACAAAATCCCAACCTTTGCTTTAATAAAATGAAAGCTATTGCAAATAATAGAGGTTGGTTTGTTATCAGATCCAGATCTGGATCCTTTCCCTCTCAACCCGGTCTTTCAGCATAAGCGAAACCTCCACAACAGTTGCAATTGCTACTTGCTCATAGCAGTCTTGATGCTTCAATGGAAAAATTTCCTTGAAACCCTTGATCTACTTTTTTGGTGTTTTCCTTCTTCACAATCTAATATCCACTTTGTAAAAAGTATTATGCTTGCTCTGATACCAAGTTAAACTTACAAGTAGAGACATAAATAAAAACCAATTGGAAACTCATTAGGCATTGCTCATCCGTCTTACTATTACATAAATTTTACAATAGACTAAAAACCTTCCAATAATATATAAGACTAAAAACTTTAGAAGTATTTAACAATTAAGTGTCCCACTAACTTAGACAAAATAGTATATTTTTAACACTAATCCCAATGAAAATATGATGATGCTCCCTTAAAAGGATAGTGATTAACTAAAGATCAATTTTCTCTGAATTTGTGCTTTTTCCTCCTGATGTTATTAAAAAATATAAAAATAGATATGGAATTTTAAATTTATCTTATTTATAAAAGAAAAAAAAAAAATTGACAATGATTACTTATTTTCATCCTTGAGATTTTGATTTAAGTGTAAATTATATTTTTTAAATCAATTATATTTTTGAAAGAGATTTTTCTTAAAGGAGAAAAATATTATAATAGATGTAGGTGGGTTAAAGGTTATGATAGAAGTAACTCAGTTGTCCTTTTAAGTTTAGATAAATTATTAACATTAAACAATGTAAAAGTTGGTGGATTATATGTTGGACAAACAAATCATCGATTTTTTTATATTAAAGAGTGCATTTATTATGAATGATTTGTATTTTTGGCTAAATTAGATGATGAGTTAGTTTATATTATCATATATGCTATCTTATTTTATGTTATGCATCAATTTATGGAGTATTTTCACATAGTGAATTTGAAATAGATGAGTTTTCTTATCATGTTTAACTCTCCTTTATATATTCATTAAAATTTATTAGAAATCAATTATAAATATTTGTACTTACAGTTTTAAATTTAAAAACTATGAATTTTAGAATGTTTGTTTATTTAAAATATATTTAAATCCAAATCAAATATAAATACTTGTACCTATAACTTTATTTTTTTAAAACTATCAATTTTATAATTTTGAATGATTTAAAATATATTTAAATCCAAATCCAGATAAACATGATGTAAATTCTCAAATTCCAATATTGTATAAAAAGATCTATACAGTTGAATACCATTAAATGCAAATGGAATGTCATAGAACCAATAACACCATCATTTGGAAAATTATTTTATCAAGTATAACCCTCCTCAAGTCGTGAGTTGTAGATCGATCAATAAGTTTGAGTGGGGTGGTTCAAGTGTGGTTTAGTCCCCATTAAATCTAGTGTTCAAACTTCATAGAGAATAATTGAGAATAAAAACTATTTTAAGAAAAGTAAACCATCCCAAAAAACATCCAAACTTCTTTTATCTAATAAACAAACTCACTTAGGGCTTAGCCTAATCACAAAATGAAAAAACAAAAATTTAACCCTCCTCTATATCATTAAAATTTACAACCAATAACTTAAATGTACAGTTAAGTTTAAAAATTTCAATTAAAATCGCTGGTAATTCTCCTATTAACTTAAGTTCAACGTAACAGTCTATTTTTACTATTATTTTGTTGGTTATACTTAGTGCTGTTAAAAATAATTAAAAATCAAATTTAAATACTTGTATCTATCAATTTTTTTTGGTTACAGTTTGTTCTCCCATTTAAGTTCAGTTGAACAATCTATTTTATTATTATTTTGTTTGTTATACTTCTTGCTATTTGAAAAGGGATGTTGAGATGTCACTGCCACGTGGTTAAAGAGTTCTACGCATCATAACTTCCATTAAAGCAATGGCTTGCAAGATGAACCTTCATAGTTGCTTTCGACCACGGATAACTTGAATGCACACCGTCTGTATGGTTCGTAGTTGTTTCCAGTCATAGTTGTTGCCAATGAAATGTCTTACCATACAATAAGGAAGAGCTTATACCACATGTCAAAAGAGTTGTTTTTAGAGTGATTTTTTGGAATTTTAAGTGTTAGTATTATCAGAAATGTTTTTAAATTTTTTTATTAAAAACAATTTCTATATCTAAATCACAGGTTGGTCTTTATATCACTTTCACATTTAAGTTACATGTTAAATTTATTATTAATTATATGATTATATAAATTAAATGATTAGTAAATGTTGATAAGTATTTGAGAAAATATATAAATTAATAATAGTTAATTGATAAATATAGATAAGTATATAAATTAAATACTTAATAAATGTTGATTGGCATTTAAGAGAATAATTATATAAATTAAAATGTTGATAAGCATATAAATAAATAGTTGGTAGATGTTGATAAGCATTTAAGGGAGTAGTCATATAAATTAAATAGATAGTAAATGTTGATAAACATGTAAATTAAATGGTTGGTAGATGTTTGTAAGCATTTAAGAGAGTAGTCATATAACCCAATCTAGATCCATCTTAACTCAGGATCTACCAAGGGCTGAGAGGGATCAAACCTCTTGAGATGCAAACCTTTTAGAGTGAAGAGATTTGATCCCTCTAGGAGCTTGGCAGATCCGGAATTAAGATAGATCTATGCTAGTGTAATTTCCCCCTTTTAATTAGCCTATATTCTACATGAATACCACGTGTTTTCTTAAAATCTTAAAAACTACCAATTACCTTTTTTTGTGAATAGAAAGTCATTATATTTCATTTCAAAATCAAAGATTTACAAAGGTGGTTGAACATAAATGCGAGAAGAAAACATAAACTCACTACCTTCTTTTAAAGCCACAAAATAAGCACTAAAAGACATCCCAAAAACTAGGTTCATATAATAAACCTTCAGTACATTACCATCAAATAAAAAATAGAAATTATCCAAAACACAAAAACAAACTCACCATAAAAACCTTTCATAATTCTATAAAAACAAAACCAAATAAACAAAAACTACAATCAAACTCACCATTTCAACCCAAAACAACATGCACACAATCCTCCAACAACAAAAACAATACAAACCAGTACATATCAACTACCCAAAACTAAGTGTAAGTGCATTCAAAATAGACAGAAACCAAGAGATACAAAATTAACCTTGGTTTCCCTAAACAAAATTAAGAGCATCACATACCATCCTCGCCTGCTAACAAAATTAAGAGCATCACATACCATCCTCGCCTGCTAACAATAACGCGCATTAGGGAGTATCTAAGTGATTAGAAAACAAGAGGTTGGTCGAAAAACCATGGCATATCCAATATATAAGAACAACGCATACTAACCCTGCACCATAGCAACACCTCGGACCAGATAGAGTTCCAAACGTACAAAAACCAAAAACCATGTTGATTGACCGTCGTTTGCCCTTACCAAATAGGAGTGCTTGCCTATACCAAATAGGAACAACCCATATCACCTTTGCATCATAGTACTAAACGAGCAAAATTATATAGAATTTGTTTTTATTATTTTAGTTTTATATTATTTTTATTTTAATATATTTTTATTTTATTTTGAAAATTTCAGAATATTTAAAGATATACATTAATATTTAAGGATATTTATATAAAAAAATTTAGGGTGTTGAATCTATTTATAAATCTATAAATTTCAAACGACAAAAAATTACAATCTTAGTTGAAATTGTATCGTGAGATTATATTGTGTGTAAATTAAATGGTTAGTAAATATAGATAAACATGTAAGAGCACAACCATATAAATTAAACTGGTTGATAAATTAAATGATTGGTATATGTGATATGTACCATATAAATTAAATAGTTGAAAGACATCCAATAGCTCAAACTTATAAATTAATTAGTTGGTAAATATCAAGGGATTAAGAGTGCAAAAATTTTTGGATAAATTTAGATAAGAGTAAATATATAGATTTATTCCGGACTTCTGATTTCCGAGGGAAATAGTGCTAAATTTTTTATGGTTAAATCTTGATTTGAGTTGTTTAAATTGGTTTTGGGGCACTTCAATTATGAAGAATTAACCCCTCAATTTTGTGATTTCAATAAATCCATACAAGTTTCTAAATAAATTAGATCAAAAATTGCATTGTTGTTTGATAAGAAAATAAGCCTGAAAACTTTCTAAAAAAATAGCATTGATGTTCGATAAGAAGATAAACCTGAAAGATTCCCAAAAAAAAAATAACATTGATGTTTCATAAGAAAATAATCTTGATAACTTCTCAAAAAATGACATTAATGTTTGATAAGAAAATAAACTTACAACAACAACAACAAGCAATGCGGCATCTTTCCTTCTAATTCTTAAATATAAACACATGAGACGTAATTATACATAACAACGACAACAAGCACAAGCAATGCCGCATCTTTCCTTCTAATTCTTAAATATGGACACATGAGACGTAATTATACATATCTTGAACACCTGCGTCTTGATCCCCTTGCATATGCATTAGTGTTTGCTTGGCTTTGCTTCTTTGCATCTCCAATTACTATTATAGTTCACGAGGAGGAGGCCTAACCTGGTTCGTAAATTTTGTTACGAAGGCTGGGAGTTGAGATCCCCACTCTAGAAGCTGAGCCAGTACCCTGAAAGTTTACCATTACAGAAGAAAGAACGGGGCCATGCAATTTGCATGTCACAACCTTTTTTTGTTCTGTTTCATTATACATCTCAATTCAATTGAATTACCATTCAGCAGTGTTCTAAGTCGGTTCACAGTTTTGGCATTTTACTGAATAGGTGTATTCCAAACATTTCAAGATTCTGCTCCATACAACTTCCAAGAGTGGATGCAAACAGTGCTGTCAATGGCTGATTATTTGCAGGTGACTAATATTCTTTTGGTTGTCCTCACCATCATCACCTTCCTGTCATTCTTTTGTACCTCAGTATGGAGACGAGCACCCACTTTTCAGAGTTTGCAGAGGAAGCATGTGTTCATAACAGGAGGTTCAAGCGGCATTGGCCTTGAGATTGCCAAAGAGGCTCTATCACAAGGTTCTTACGTGACACTGGTGTCAAGAAATCTTTCTAATCTTCGTAAGGCTGTTGAAGGAATCATCCAAGAAGTGGAGTGCGATGAAGACAAGATCAATATCAAGGTAATATACTCTGCAAAATGGTGTACAATAGAAAACCAATCTAGAAATTAACCCATTTGTAATTTATTTATGATCTTATCATGCATAGTATGTTGGGGAATACCTAGGAAGAAAACTGTATGATCTTCTTGAAGGAACATAAAGTTGATGTGAAAGAGAAGATAGTGAGACCATAATTCAATCCTTCCATTTATATAATTATGATCTCACTCTCGTTTTTCACATCAGCTTTCTGGTTAAAATGTTTACTAGAAATGTCTAATACTTCAAGAAGATCACACAAATTTCTTCCTGAATATCTCCCAATTTATTCTTGATTCATCCATAAGTTACTTAGAATTAATGAATTTCTTCCTGAATATCTCCCAATTTATTCTTGATTCATCCCTAAGTTACTTAGAATTAATGCTTACAAGTTGTGAATGTGAGTTGTAAATATCAATTACTAATTTATTCTTGATTCATCCATAAGTCACTTAGAATTAATGTTTACAAATTGTGATTATGAGTTGTAATTATGAATTAATCTACTTTTGTAAGATCTAGATAGCTAGAAATCCATAATTTATAAGTTATATGTAACCTCTACTATCTATAAAATATAGTGTAATTTCTGTCTATAAAATATAGTGTAATTTCTCTTTGGTGTATGAAAAATGCCCACTCTCATAGTGTAATTTCTCTTTGGTGTATGAAAAATGCCCACTCTCATTTTCTAAGTAACTCTTCATGTGTAAAGGTGCATTGAAACTAGTGTGTGAGAGAGGCTAAAGGCATTGGCAGCTCATCTCATCTGAGTGGGGATGATACATCAACTCTCCGTTTGTTTAAGTAATCCTGAATTGAATTGACTTTTCATGCTTGTGTAACGGTGAATCGAATCTAGTTAGAATGAGAAAACCCTCAACCCTCAGACAATCTAATTCTGAAGAGGGGTGGGGTCATCCATAACCCTTCATTTTTGTGGCCTTGTAAAATGTTGCAGTGGATGCATTGAAAACATACTAACACAAACCAAGCTAAACAGGGCTCTAGAGCATTTTAAGTTGTACAACTGGAGGATTGACCAAATATTGGAAACGCAGTTTATCTTAACCTCCATATGCATATCAGGCGTAGGTTTAGATGGATGTGCTAGTTTTTATATCTTAGGTCAGTTATTTATTTTGTTTGATGGACAAAAATGATAAAAATACTCACATATATTGTAACTAAACAACAAGGTAGCAAACATCAGAACTGTATTCCAGCACTTGCTTCTTGTTTGATTATTTAATACATACATGTATTTTTAGTCATGGGATATCTTCTTATCATGATTCAGAACAACTCAGAATAAGGCCTTTCAGAACTAACTATTTTGAAGTGTTAACCTAGATCTGTACATATAGGTTCACCTGTTTACTAACACTGATACACAATGTAATGCAGGTTGCAGATATAAGTGACTATAAAGCAATTTCTGCGGCTGTAACTCAATCTTTTGAGTGGAAGCCCATTGATGTACTTGTCTGCAATGCTGCAATTGCTCCTAGTTTCCTTATGGATGAAGTGCCTGTCAAAGAGATTGATCTTACAATAGGGACAAACCTCGCTGGGACCATGTATACATTGCGTGTGGCTTTGCCATTGATGAAACAAAGGGGCAATATGCATCCCTCAACTGTTGTGCTTATGGGGTCACTTTCCTCTTTGGTAACGATGTTTTCAACACTTGGTTTTTCTTTTCTTTTTTCATTTTTGGATCCCTAATCCATGTTTAAGGATTCAAGTTTTTGACAGTTATATTGTTATTTGTACATAACAGTATATGTTTTATGGACATGGTCTTTACACTGCTACAAAATACGCTATTAGAGGACTTGCTGAGGCTCTGAGGGTGGAACTGCTACCATACAATATTGGAGTCACTCATGTGTGTCCAGGGTTTGTAGATACGCCCATGCTTAGAAAAATAGAAGGTGAAAATTACCTTTTTATTTTGTATTTAATTATTCTACGTTTCATCGAAGTATGGATTTTATGTTTCATTGAATCAAAATAGATTGATTTATATTTTCTGTGTCCTTGTAGTATAGTTAAATATTTTAAATTTCGAGGCCTAAAATATGAAAACTGATGTCTGTAAAGCAGATATTACAATCTGAACACTACAAGTTTCCTAGCCAATTTTAAAGACATATTTCGAAGCAGATATTACAATCTGAACACTACAAGTTTCCTAGCCAATTTTAAAGACATATTTCAAAAAAAAATAGTTGAAGGCATATTTCTAAAACAGAGGAAAAGCTTAACAGTCAAAATACAAATTTAATACATAAAACACACTCTGCGGCTCTTTTATTGATCACACAAAACTTGATGATTTATCACACAAAATTTGATGATTTTTTTGGACTAGTGACTTGCCTAAAATAACTTCACATACAGACACATTCTAAATTCGACTTGGCCCAAACTATAGGTTAACTCGACCCGACATCAGTGAACTCACTCTACTCACTCTGCTAAATTCTGCCAACTCTAACATGCAGCAATAATTACAATTCTAACAATTTCTAAAAGGTGATCAAAATCTGCTCAAAAATGTATAAACCCCTACAACAATATATAAATTTATAAATCATATAAATCTATAAATCATATCTATCTATATATATGTGCTTATTGACATATAACAAATATATAATTTTTGCATTTACTTATGTACTTATGGGCTTTTGCATTTGCAGACAGCATAGATGCAGGATGGGCTGATGTATTGGGTAAAGTGTACTTCTATAACAGAAACCGAGCAGCCCATCCCAGAGAAGTTGCAAAAACTACATTACAAGCTGCCAAAAAGGGTAGATTCTTAGTTATTTCTGGATTCATGGGATTCATTCCGGCTACATTATCACGTGGCTTGATCCCTGCAGAGTCCTTTGGAAGAGCTCTCATGGAATTGGTAGCAATTTTTCCCTCTAGACTGATAAGCTTCATAGTTTCTGGATATATCCATGGAGTCATACTGTGGCATCATCGCAAGATGAATCATCTTGTTCACGATCCAAAGGCTGTCGAAGGATCAGCTGAAACTGATTTGAACGAATTGAATTCTTCCAAAGGCTAAGCCATAGATCGTCAATCAAAATTTTAGTGGGCTCAAAATAAGTTGGCCAATGGACATATCAAAATGGAATGTTGCAGCTTAGAGAGATTAATGCAGAAAATATTATATTTTGTGATATTTATGGAACACTGTCTAAGGAAGTTTGTGTTGATAATGTTGCAATATGTAAAATGCATTGTTTAATGCATAGTTTTGTAGACTGACTTCTTTGCATCAATTTTCTAGTATGACTTGCATAATTTTCTTTCCTAGTATGACTTCTTTGTTATAATGAATTATAAAATAGGTTAGGTTTATACACGATGACTATGAAAAATGTGATTTAGGATTTCATTTTATCGTCTGAGGGATTATAATTGGGTTATAAGTGGGATTATAATTTAGTTATAAGTGTTTATTATTGTTGTACACAAGTTTTTCTATTTTCAAGTCAAAGGACAGCTATACAAAAAATAAAAAGGATTGATTAAATTAGAAAACAAATAAATGTTAAACACATCAAAGAGCATGGAAGAATTAAATCGGAAAACTAATAAATGTTGAATACATTAAATTAGAATTTGGTTGATAAAAACTAAGGTTGTGATTCTAATTTTATTGATACCTAATTATAGTAACTTAATCACAAAAAATATAAAAATACTAAACACACATCCACTTAATTTTTTTTTAATAAAGATTAAGGTTGTGATTGTAATTTTAAACTTAGATACAAATTATAGATATCTTGATCAAATTATAGTTACACTTAATATTAAGAACAAAGTTGGAGATCACATTGTTTTAATGTTGTCTCCCATCCTTATACTGCCTCAGTTATTTACTCCCACACCCATCTTGCAAAATAAACAAAAATAGGAAATTACGGCTTTAAAGGTGCCATTTTTTTTTTTCTCCCTTGGGTATCTTGCCAATTCTTTGCGTTGGTAGAACATTATAGGCAAAGTGCATTGCCCCAAAACAACATGAAATCTCACGTCAACTACTAATACCTTCACTCGTGTTAAATTTCCATAAGGAAATCAATATTCACATTAATCAAATAATGTTACAAATAAATATATGAAGTGTTGTCTCATGATAGGGAAAATATTTTGGACACACAATTTGTTGGTTGAGAGAATATCTCAACCACACACAAATCTAGGAAACAAAATAGGAATAGACTCCTTCAGATAGAAAGAATCACAACTGAGACAAGTAGCAATTACATATTCCAACACACCCCCTTAATAAGTACTTGTCTTGGTATCAGTCTGCAAAGTATAGTTGTGATTGAATATAACAAAAGAATATGTTTACGTCCATATAAAGGAGCAACCATCCGTTGGAATGCATGGGTACCCAATTGCTGCAACCACTAGTTTAGTAGGATGTCTTTCGTATATATGGTTATATCAACCATTATCTGCATACATGTACTTGTACCTGCAAATCCCCCTCCATCATCATCATGGGTTTTATTGGATTACCATAACCATGCTTTGGGTTTTGTCGGATTACCCTCAACCATGCCAACAAGGGCTCTCAACCACTAAGGCTAAACTCAACCATGAAGGCTCAACATAGCCACGAAGGCTCAACTCAACCATGAAGGCTCTAACACAACCATGAAGGTTCACCACAGGCCCAACTTAATGAGGCCCAGGGTTTTCTCGACTCACCCTCAACCATGCCAAGGGTTTTGTCGGCTGACCCTAAACCATGCCTACAGGAATCCCTGTCCACTTCACTCTCACATGTGGTTTTTGACTTACCACAAACCAACACTGCAAATACAAAGTGGTTTTAAGATTACCACGAACTTTATGGGGGTACACATGCCTTACAAGGCTTACAACACAACTCCAACTTTTGGAGTTACCAGGTACATATATTACAAAGACCACTACAGAACATCCTCGACTTGCTTACTAGTAAAATGTATGTTATACACTATCATCATGATTCTATTCCACAAACTCACACAAACTTTAACTTAATTGTCCGTCATCCCAAATTTTCACTTGCATTACACAGAATCAATATTTGTTGCACTTCAACCTTGAACACCGAGCGCCTTTGGTCTCTTCTTTCATTTTCTAGTTTAATTGTCTTGGATTCAACTGCATGATTTGTTAGAGTATGACGCAGGGTTACCCTTGCTTTACCCATAGTTTGCATGGATTATGCACATAGCCTGTCTGTCCCTGGAATTTTAACTCTATATCGAGTTAAATCTTCATATACTAAGGTTTAAGGCCCCATTAATAAATCTCTATGCGGAATGTTTGATTAAAACCCAACATAGTCTAACCCTTCCTTCAATATGCATGTATCGGGACTTTATCAACCCTCAAACCTTCACATATGACTTTATTTAAGCCTTTCATTAAATCCTTCCTATCGGGACTTTAAAACTCCTCATAACCTTCATTAATGTTAATATTGGGACATATTCACCCTTCTAAACCTTCGTTATCCCTTTAACCGCATATATATAACCTTTCCCCTCTTTAACATTGGTTATATAGCACTTATCGTATGAAACCCTTATATCCTTCGATAATGTTGGACTTACATATAATTTAATACATAAGCACTTCTATCAGCGCTATTTTATTTATAAACCATTTACAAAGGAAATACCCACAAAACATACCTTTTCCGCCTTTATACAGTCTCTGTACAGATACCGAGACTCCCTTTATCGCAATTGCTAATCGCTCCTCCGCGGGTTTCGTTGACAAAGGCCTCTCGCATCTGATATGTGATTAACGCAATATCGGATTTCAAAACATATAGAACTGTGCCTATAACGATATCGGGTCTGCCCTTATCGTTCACTTCCACTGCGCCACTCCGATCTCTGAAGCCGTGAAGCTCGATCGCCGATACTTCCGATCACTGATCAACGCTTTATCGCTATCAGCGTATCGGCCCTATCGCACATTGCTATTTATATTGTCGTTGTCCCTTGACCTCGTGATCTCCTATTTACGATTAGATCGCGACTGTTGATCTGGTCCCAATCCAACGGTCCACGATCAATCGGCAGTCGCTCATCGCTCTTGTTCAAGGCCTAATTCCGATATATCCATAAGGATTTCGCTCATGCGATTTAATCCTGACCGTTGATCTTCCAGATCCAACAGTTACTGTGTGCCGATACTTCACTTCTCTTCTCTTCCTTGTTACTTAGATTTTACGTTGTTTTTCAGTGTTTGCTGTTGATCTGAAAATGGGGCTCTTAGGCTTCTTGTCTAACTTACAAGAACCTCTCCCACTTCCAAAGCTTTAAATTTTCTCAAGTCTTAATGATTAACCAATGTGGAATTAAGAAATGCTTGAAAATATAGGTGTATGCTTGTATTTGTTTTTTACTGTTAAGTGCTTATGTTTATTTTCTTATGCTGATGTGAAACACAAATAACAGTAAATAAAGCAACAATTCAACAAACCCATAAGACAACAATATAATATGGAGTTCACCCTCATATCTTGGGCTACGTATCCTTGAGCTCTAATCAACTCGATTAGGCTCTCTGAGATTATGGCGTCAATTCTTTTA
This sequence comes from Pinus tabuliformis, assembly GCA_031772625.1. NCBI lineage: Eukaryota > Viridiplantae > Streptophyta > Pinopsida > Pinales > Pinaceae > Pinus > Pinus tabuliformis. Next base: position 1,144,195,644 of record CM062813.1, on the reverse strand, counting down.
CAAGTGCTACACTTAACTCCATTGGTTTACAGCTGAACCAATGGGCTTAGAATGCCATCTTACCCCTGGCTATCCTTATTCTGTAGACAGGTCTAGGCTTCTCTGGACTTAACTCCTTCTATCAGTGCTTTGAGCTTCCCGAGCTTTTGGCTTCTCTAACTCCCTCAGAATTCTACATTTGTATCTAGAACTCCTTCTCATGTCTTCGACACACCTCAGGCAACCAACCACAGCTCGATCATTCAATCTCCTACTGTGCTACAACTTCACTGTAGCCTCGTGGCTCTTTAGAAGTCTATTAGAGCTCTTTGGCTCTGCGGCCCTGCCTCCAACCTCTGGTGGCTCTGCCTATTACAGTGAGCTTGACTCTAGCTTCTCTGCTTCAAGGTCTGCTTACTACATCCTGGGCTGCTCTTCCTGAGTTGCCTCGTGGCTCTTTAGAAGTCTATTAGAGCTCTCTAGCTCTGTGGATTTGCCTCGAACCTCTGGTGGCTCTTCCTATTAGAGTGATCTTGGCTCTGGTTTCTCTGATTTCAGGTCTACTTACTTCTTCTTGGGCTCTCCCCCTCTCCTCTCTGTCAGTCTGTGGCTTTAAAGTCAATCTGCTTCCTGACTGCTCGTTTCCGCTTCTTGACTTTCTGGTTCCCTATCTCTGTCTGTTCGAATCCCTTCTTTCGGCGATTATAGTAACTGCATAATGCCTTATAGGGAGGTGGCCATCCATTCCTTTAACGAATGAGCGTGTCAGGTTCACCAGAAACACTCAATCGTTTGAAACGACCATTATTTTTGTTTACTCCAAGAATGCCTATAAAACATGAATTTCTGCCAACTCATCGTCCACGTTGGACTTCAAAATCCTGCACAATCTGCTCTATAACTTCGCCAAATCCGGTCATCCATTGGGTTGCATCTCCACCATTGATCTGGAACCTCCAGATCCTACGGTCATCGAACATATCGGGCGGATAACTTGCTCGACGTTTACCCGTCCAATGTGAGCGGTTTTCTCTTTCTTCCGTTGGACGCATTTCACTCGTTGTGTGGCATCGGGCAGGACTCGGTCTAAACTGCTTACCACTCGAAGCCCTTCCGATATCCTATCGATTTATGTGGAATCCCGCCTCGGATGGAATTGAAACACTTTTTGCTACATTTCATGATTTTTCGGGTCCGGGCGCATGTGGCTCTCCTTCTTCGAAGGATTTTCCCTGCGATATGTGATTAGCGACTTGTCGCTAATCACATATCAGATTCCTCCCCGTTGACTCAAACCATTTTTGACTTTGTTAATTCGCGATAGCGTGCGTTGCCATGGAGTCACACGAAATGAGTCAATCTTGCGGACAAGATAGACCTTCCTAGAATCTAACGATATCTAGTGACAAGCAAGCCAATCAAAATCTATCTTTCTCTAAATATGCATTTATAAACAAAGGCAAACAAGTGTTTAGGCCTGCCTCAGGTCCAATGCAAGTTTGTGGAAGCCTCGCTCCTTTGATCCAAATGAGCTCCCTTGTTGCGAATCTGCAGACACAAACAAGCAAACAAATTAAATAGCACTTGAAAAGCCAATATCATAAAATATACTTAACATGATGATCAAGGAATTCATGAAACAAATGACATAGGACAATTTGTTGAGAAAAATGAATCTGATTATATTAATTCAAATCAAAGAAGAACTTTACAACCTGTGCCTTGATGTTATACAAGCTCCTCCCAGGGTCCAACAAGAAGTCTCCTCTACTTTGACAAGTTTCACTCTCTTCCCAATGAAGCCAAAAAGGTATGTGATCTCTCCTCTCAAGCTTAACTAGGAAGTTTCAATTCCACCAGCATTTACCCTCAAAATTGTTCAGCTTCTAACCTCTCTAGCAACCAGCCCAATGCCTTAATTTATAGTGCAATGGAGGGAAGTTACTAGGTCCTCCTTCAAAGGGATAAAGCCCTCCAAAGGGATAGCTCCTCTCATCAAGGGATTAGCTCCTTCTCTTTTGGGATGCATGAACCACCTAAGAGCGACCAATCCACGTCAAAATTCTTTTTAGAATCATCTAGAATTAACCCAAAGTGAGTTTTTTAGAATAAACTTGTGCCTTTTTTACTTTTACAGGGGTCTGCACCCACTCCTTTAGGGACTGAGCGGGCAGGTCCACAGTTTTTGTAAACAGGGAGTGCGGGACCGCAGGCAACAGTGAGAGAAAGTGCGGAACCAAAGCTTTGTTGATTTTCAATGTCTTTCTCTCATTTTCAAAGCTTGACTTAAAGAGCTGAGGTCTGAGACTTGCTTAGGAGGACATTACAAGTGATGATAGACCCATAATGACTGTAAATAATCATGGTGACGATATTTTTGTGTAACAAATTCCCCCCTAAAGTGCGAAGTCTGTAGTAGATGAGGATTTCATTTATCATTTAGGAAGAGTGAAGTACTTTATCATTTCGAGGATCATCTTGTGGAGAGCCCGGTTGGAACCTGTAAAAACATTCAGTGAAAGATATATATATGAGATCATATCATCGCTGAGGTAGGCATTCCCATGCTCAGATCAAAACTGACTTAGAAAACTAACTACTGCTATGATATATGAATGATCTTGTAATACATCACAAGTATAGACTCATGTGGACACAGTATGGACGCAGTCATCTGTTTATGAATAGTCCACCATATAATGAATACAAAATTCCTCGCAGCCTGGATTGCGAAAACTAGATCCAGGGTCTTCATTTCTACTTCCCGAAACAGTACGATTCTATCCATGCGAATGAATGTGTTGAAGCCGAACATGGTAGAAACCACTTGATTACCAGTCAATGATGTAAACTATTAACAAGTGTGAGAGAAACCACCAGTGATGTCAATGGCTTTCAAAGTACCCAGTACAATCCATGAGATGTGAATAGATGTGTTGATGTCGAACATGTCACGGAATCCTTTGATCGAAGGTCAATGATGCAACCTGTCATCAAAGGTGAGAAACCTACCATTGGGGCATGCAGATCCCAAGGTACCGATGGTTTCTAGATCATCTTTCTAGATAATGAGCTGAAGACGATAGAAAGCGATCCGTCGTAGGCAAGCCCACAACACGAAATCATAGATCAAGTTGAAGAAATTTAGTTGCAAGGACTGACTCAGGGATGGTCAAGATGGATGACAGATATTTTGTAGATGAATGGCTTATTGGCACTGACCTCTTGAACACATAACGACACAACAGATGGTTTGGTGACAATTGACCCAAAGTTAATACCCAGAAACCGGCTGAAGACTTTCAATGTGGTTTGATCAACTGTTAGGAAAAGGATTTCCCAACCCATGTGAAAAAATGTGTCGTGTTCAAGAGTGGTTACAAAGTATGACAAACAGGCTCATTTTTCTCTCTTTTTCCCCACCATTTCTGGCAAGTACCTCTTTATTTTTGACAAGCTTGAGGAGGATAACATTTGCTTGATTATAAGCTCATCCTTCGGATGAGTCCAACTTAGTTTAAATTCGAACCCTAAAAAGGAGTGGTTCGTTCCTGTTTGTAATTGAACAGGTCCTTTACTGTAGAATTTTAACAAGTCTAGTATAGGAGAAACTCGGCGCTTTTCAATTTTAGAGAGTCTAAAAAAACTTAAGAAGACTCCAGGGTTGACCTTTTTTGTAAATTTGTGTCTCCCAAGCCCGAAAAAAGTATAAAATAATACTTGAGAGAACCGCTTGATCTTTACGACCAAGGAGTACTTTTCGTAATTAGTGCCCTTGATCCGAAAAAGTAAAAAAGTGATCAAGGAAACGTCATTTTATAACCAATATCGAATTTAAAACAACAAAAATCTGGCAATCTTTTCATGTTTTTACGGTCAGAAAAGAGTTGTAAGTGGACCGTCTTTTTAGTTCCGTTTTAATGAGTTTAAAAAGAAAAACTCGGTGACCTTTTCATGTTTTAGGAGTCAGAAAAGAGCTTAAAGGTGACTCTAAATGTTTTTTCATCAAAAATGATTGATTTCGCCTGAACAATCTGTTATCCTAAACAAAAATTGCAAACATTACTCATACCTGTTTGAAATGGATAAAGATGCTGCAAAAGTTACCTTTCTAAAGTGAAACATAAACAAATTTACAATTCATTTATTCAAAAAACTTATAAAAAGGGCTTTCGTCAATTCATTTTTACCGTTTAAGATTTGGGTGAGAAAATAGTGCTTTTGTTCAGAAACTTCCCGTGAAGATTGCGGAAAATCCATCCATCAGAATCGAACGTCATCTCCTCCAGGTAATCCACATCATCCTACTCTTCAATTTCAACCGTTTCAATTTGTGTTTTAGGGTTTTATTTCATTTTTTAGAGGGTTTTTAGGCTAGAAACCCGCGCGCGGGGGCCCGCAGGCATAACACTGGCAGCCCGCGGACCCCGACTTTTTCTCAATGGGGAAAAAGTCAGGGGTCCACACCTTACACAAAGGCAAGGTGCGGACCCATGCACTGTCTCTAATAGAGAGGGTGCGGTCCCCACAGCAAGGGTTTTTAACCCAAAAATTCTCAAAATTGACCCAAGCAAATTAATTTCTTGCATTCTAATTTGCCTTTTTGTTGGATGTAGAGTGTACATCATGCTTGATTGGAGAGAACAGGAGCACGAGGACGTGGATCTTGCCGCGTTGAATCACCAACCTTCGATCGATGCATTGAAGGCATGCAGCTTGTACAAATTCTAGGCCATACCTGGCATGAGAGCCCAGGTGGATTTCTTACAGTGGCTGGTAGATAGGTGGAGCCTACAGGACCAGTGCTTCTTCATTGGTGGCCACCAGCTCGAAATTGAGCAAGCAGATATATACTTTTTTACTGGTTTGCCTAAGAGAGGTGAAGACTTGACTCTATTCGTGACTAGGCCAGGTGGCCAGTCTGTCGATAGCCTCCGACTAGGGTTCTGCAACAGCCAGGCTAGAGACAAAGGGATATACATTAAAACCATATCCCATCCTGAACTCATGGTGATCGCGTTTACTGTTACCGGACTTTGCGGGAGTGTCGCACTACATATTGCCACCGGATCCCAGATGCGGATGGCAGTTGACTGCTTTCGAGGCACCATCTTCAACTAGTGCGATGCTGTGTTGGCTAATGTAAAAGGCCAACTGGCCAGAGCCAAGAATGGACAATTGAAGACCTTTGGTTATGGGGCTTTGGTTGTGAGATTTGGTCTGGAGAGGGTCCCAATGTTGGTCCCGCAACACCTTATTGTTGGAGTTGGGCTTCCTTGAGAGCCCAAACTGATGTGATGGGTTGCAGTTATGGCCCGTCATCCGGATGAGGGGACAAAGGTCATTCGATTCAAACCTGAGTATTTCCATTGGTTGGAAAACCAGGTTTTTGCTATTCAGGACTTCCCTTATGCTCGGGTAGATTTTTGCGGTGACCCAGACATGGCTCTTCCACCAAGAGAGCAATGGGATGACTCAGGTAAAATCATTTTCAACATTTTCCTATTAAATTTTTTGTTTTGTTTTTATGTCGTCCCAAAAATAATAGTAAAAGTTTCAATGCAGATGTGGGTCCACAGCGACCAGCCGCTCTCCGACCTTATGAGAGAAAACAACTAGCTGCAGCGGCGCCAGCCCCACAGGACGAATCAGTAGAGACCTTGGCTGAGTTGGAGAGTCATCTAGAGCGCTTGACAGGGGACATTCCAGAGACCAGCATAGATGACATTCCTCGTCGACTACAGTGCTATGTGATTGGGGTCCCAGGACCTTTTAAGAGGTTCCTTTGTAAGGTGGCCCGTACAGTGGTTTCTTATTGAGATCATCACCAGTGATAGGATGATCGCCTATTGTAGACACATATGACATTTTTGCTTTTTGTACTTATCATTTTTGCCGATCATAAGGTGTTTTTCAACCTATGATTGAGGACGATGTATATTTTGACAAACTCCTATATATATATCACTATTACTGGCTTATATTGTAAATCATGTTATGGAATGGTTTAAATTTACATGTATGATCATTGCAAATGTCTACTTAACATTCGAGAAGCAATTGCATCTGCTAATGTATTTAAAGATCTTGGAATATGCTGATATTCAATATAATCAAATTCCGTTCCAAGAGACGCACTCTCAAAAATAATCTCAATAACACTGGATTTCTAATGGCATACACTCTATTAAGCTGTAATACAACGAATTCAGAATCTAACCTCACTATCAAAATCCGAATCCCAAATGAAATAGATTCAGATAATAACTCAATCACTGCACTATACTCGGCAATGTTGTTCGTTGTTTGACCGAGGCTTACCCATGCATAGATACCAACTCGTAATAGGGCGAATAGATAACCCAAGCTGCGGAAGAAATGTTCTATGTATTACGGCAAGCACCATCAGCGAAACCAATGTATGTTTGGAGAGGCATCGACATCTGCAATATCAAGAGTAAAACCAGGATAAGCAGGAATAATGACGAAAAACACTCTCTACGCTAAGCACACTTTTTTAAACTAAAACACACCAGCTAGAAAGAAAACTATCCTAAGTAAAAATCTCCATACCCATTCTTTAAGCATAATACCTCTTCAGGTAAAGACCATTTCTGGGTTTACCTAAAGAGTCCCCGTCAAAGTCTACCAATTCATAGGCCCCTTTTTCTAGCTTTCGATTGACAACATAGGGACCATGACACATAGGAACAAATTTTCCAGCGCCTAATTTATCATGAGCTTGATCGTACAATAAGACTAGATCTCCTTTCAAAAAATTTCGAGGGGTCACATTTCGATCATACTGAGGTTTCATACGTTTTGCGTGAGTTTTGATCGCTAATGCAGCATCACGTCTATTCTCATCTAATTGAGCCAAGTATAACAAACATTTTTCCTCTTCGGAAGTAGCTGGAAGTAACTCGATGGCCATTTGCAATGACGGGATTTTGCATTCAATGGGTAACACAACTTCCAGACCATAAACTAGTTGGAAAGGAGTGAACCCTGTTGATGTTTTTGTTGAGGTTCGATACGCCCAAAGCGCTGAAAATAGCATGTTATGCGAATTCGACCGATGAATCCCAATGATTCATTGGATCATGATGACTAAAACTTTGTTGATGGATTCAACCAGACCATTAGCTTGTGGATAATAAGGAGTTGAACTATCGTGACACAAACCAAGCTGGCCTGTAAGTTCGGTCATCATAACGTTTCGAAAATGACGCCCATGATCAGTGATAATCACTTGTGGAACACCAAACCTAGCAATTATATGATTGAACACGAAAATTGTAGCTTTTTTTCCGTCTGCCTCAAATGTAGGCATCGCCTCGGGCCACTTGGTAAAATAATCTACCTCAAGGATGATATATGCATGCCCCCCGGTCGAGTGAGGGTTACATGTAATAAAATCGATACCCCATTTGGAAAAAGGACCAATGGTAATTATAGGGTGGAGAGGAGCAGGTGGAGCGTGCATCTTTTGATCAAAAATTTGGCAGTTATGGCATTTTCGGACCGCGTTAATACAATCTTTAAACAAAGACGGCCAGAAGTAGCCAACGCGCAATATCTTTTGGGTTGTGGCATACCCAGACATATGACTGCCACACACTCCAGAATGACAGTCATTTAGAACCATTTCAGCTTCCTCGTGAGTTAAACAACGTTGAAAAACAGAGTCCGCCCCATGGTGATAAAGAGTATCTCCAATAATCCTGAATTGTTGGGACTAGAATCGTATTTTCCGACATTCTGACCTTGAAATTTTTGGCCGAAAGGATTGGGTCTGGAGATAAACGATGATATCCCCATACCATGGATCTAAAGTGCTTATTAGAAACAAGGATTCGCCCGCAATGGGCTCCTCCACCACAGTTTCCGTGTTAGCACGCAGGAAGTCACACATTAACTCTGCAAAAACTAAAGATTTCTTAGACTTAGATTTTTCAAATTCCAAGTCGAACTCCTGCAGGATGAAAATACATTTAGAGTAATTTTCCCCTAGCAATTTCTTGGTTAAAATGTAGATCATAGGGTTGCAATCAGAAATTACTGTAGTTTTACGTAGTAAAATGTAGTAACGAAAACGTTGGACAACTTGAACAACTGCCAATGCCAATTTCTCCACATGTGAGTATTTTAGCTCAGTTGGATTTAAAGTTTGACTAAGGTAATATATCACATGTTCAGTACCGAATTCATCTTCCTGAACTAAGACCATTCCAATGGTGGAATGAGAGGCGGCGAGATACAAGAAGTAGTCTTGGTTGTAGTTGAGAGGATGCAATAACGGTGCATGGGTCAATGCGTGTTTTAGTGCATCAAAAGATTTCTGAGCTATCTCATCCCAATAGAATGGAGTATTCTGTTTCAACAACCGGGTAAAACCCTTTGTAAGCTCAGCGTAGTTAGGAATGAATCGTCGTAGAAAGTTTTCTTTCCCTTGCAAACTTTGGAGTTGGCGAAGACTCGAAGGAGGAGGCAATTTGACAATAGCTTCAACCTTCGAGGGATCGACGCGAATGCTGGCTTTCGAAACAACAAACCCTAGCAATTGACTTGTTTCTATACAGAAAACACACTTGTATGGATTCAACCTAATCCGATAATGCCTACACCTCATAAATATTGCTCGTAAATGGATGAGATAATCAGCTCGATGTAATGAATGAGCAGGTAAATCATCGAGATAGGGTTGCATAATGTGCTTGATGTCATGAAACGCATAAGACATGGCCCTTTGAAAAGTTGCCCTGGCATTCTTGAGCCCAAAACGTAATTTTCAATAAGAAAATGTCCCCCATGGAAAAATGAAAGCCGTTTTTGGTTGATCGGCAGGTAGAATATTGATTTGATTGTATCTGGAAAAACCATCCATGAAGGAGAATATTTCGCTGCCGGCACAATCATCAATGATTTGATCAATATAGGGAGTTGGGTAATTGTCCTTTGGACATGCTCGATTAATGTCCCTATAATCGATACATATTCTTATTGTCCCTTGCTTTTTGTTAACCGGAACAATATTCGATACCCAATTCGTTAACGAAATCGGATAAATGAAACCTGCTTTGAGTAATTTTTCAACTTCTACTTTAATAGTAGCAGCTTTTCTTGGGTGAATCTGACGCAAACATTGCCGGACGGGTTTAGCGTCCGGGTAAGTCTTGATTTCATGAACAACAATTGCGGGGTCAATTCCTAGCATTTCCTCATATGACTAGGCAAACACGTCGCGGAATTCTTGAAATAGGGCCTTATATATTTGAATTTCATCTTCTGTACATGAGGCACCTATATGAATGTTTTCAACAATTCCAGGCTTAACCGAAATGTCAATAGGAATAGTTCGAGAGATGTTTACCAAATTTAACTTTGAATCAGGATTTTTCATTGGATTCTGAGGTTCCTTGACATATTCAGTTGTAAAAATTGATGAAAAATCATTTTCAAAACGATCATTCTCGGGTAAGAATGAAGATCTATGATGGAGATCTTCCCATGGTAAATAATCTACACATAGGATTTCTCTAATTTGCTCATCAGAGTGAACAAGTTCGGAAAACGTTGTTGCATCTGAGCTTGATGTGAAAAGTGATTCCTCATGGACCACATTCATTAAGTCAATTTTGGTTGAAGATGGGTCGGTAAACGATTGCACGGCCTCATACGCAATTTCATATGGACTCAAAGGCATAACATCACCAAATGAGTCTATCTCAGATTCAGAAGGTATGATCCAAGGATCATCATAAACAATGGTGTCTGACGAAATCATATGAATGGTTGCAAAAGAAGACGATGCGTTGATCGGAGGAAAAGGAAAAGTTCCCAGTAAACCGACATCTTTAACTAGTCCTACTCCAACATCCTTATACGGGATAGTCGTTTTACCGACATGCTGAATGCTTTCAGAAGAGGCTGGGTCAGACGAAAAGTAAGCCAGCTGGTCTATTGTTACGATCTTTCCATTATGAGGAAACTTTATAACCTGAAAGACCGATGAAATGACAGCTGTCATGGCGTAAGACCAACTATGACCCAAGAGAAGGTTGTAATCTAGAGGGGCATTAGCCACCTCCACATCTAGATTAACAGTTTTTCCTTCAACCCCTATAGTTAAATCCTGTAGAATGCCAAAAGGATGAAACCCACGGCCATCAAAGGCCTTTAGAATCATTGGGGATTGATTTAGTGAAGGAGAACCAAACGATCTCCAACATTGTATCGACATAATACACGTTGAGGCTCCCTCATCAATCACAGTCCTATGAATAGGCCTATTTTTAACTATCACTGGGATCTAGAAAGCCATTTGATGAGGTAAGCACGGTGTATTATTTTCTAGATCGAAAATTATTAGGTTCGAGTCCTGAACGTCAACAGCTCCTATAGCCGACAAAAGTAATTTACGTTGTGCTGGACATGATTGCAGCACTTCCAAAGCCGACATTGCTGAAGGTGAAACAGCCAAATCCTCAACAATGTTATAGTTCTGAGCCGCTCTCGGATGTGGATTGAAAGCTGACTTTCGAAGTATACCCTTGGCGGGCGGTTTTATTACTAAGTCTGGATTAGGTTTCTTAATTTGTAGTGGATCAGAACTGAGAGCTGAGGTTGATGGGTTAGAATGAGAATATTCTGCTTCTTTACCATCAATAGGACTTTTACTACCATAATCATGCGATCGAGTCGCAATCCTAAAATGGGACATCATCAGTATGGGTTCTTCATTGGCACTCGAGGAAGAACCTATCATCTTACTGTCTTGACTTGGAAAAGGATCCTTCAAAACAACAGGCGTTTGGGAACCTTTGACAATCTTCGCAACCTCTGCACGATGAGGGCAGTCTCTTGTAAAATGCTCTTCGTCACAAATGAGACAAGGATAACGCGGTTTGCATTTCTCATCATTTGATTCCGCTTTTTCAGGTTTCTCTTTTGAATTTTTGTCTGTTTTATTTTTCTTCTTCCCTTTCTTCTTACCACCAGATTTTGATTTGGCTGTAGATGATTCTACAACATGAATATCAGCGGAAATCTTCGCGGAAGAATCTCCTGTCGGGGAATCTGGCAAGGTTATGATAGGAGAAGAATTCTTGGAAGACTTCTTCTTACTTTTGGTGTTAACCGTACCAATCATACCGTCAGCGGCATGAGACCCTGAAGGAGTTGCAATGATTTGATTTTGCTTAGGAAGATCGGGGATTTTCTCGTGTAACGTACCTGACTGAGTATAAACCAAGTCAAGGTACTGTGCTTGAGCAATTACTTGCTCTTCAGTAATGACTCTGGACTTAGCTACATCCTCAGTGATCTTTGGCAATAAAGATTTTACAAACCATTCAACTAAGATCTGAACTGGAATAAAAACCTTCACTAAACGCCGTCGACGTCTCCATTCATGAATGTGATCTGAAATGTAAGTGGATGTCGACTGCTTTAATGAAGTTAGTAATTCCGTGCCATTGTCATATCTGACTGGAAACTGAAAATGAGTTAAAAACGAGGTAGTTAACTGACTAAAGTTATAAAAATTGCCTCGCAGTAACTCAATGTACCACTTGGCCGCAAGACTAATTAGAGTGTGCTGGAAAAGCCTTAGATGGATTGAAGCATCTGAAATGGAGCTAGACGCGCACCAGAGGTGATAAGTCATCACATGGTTCGACGGGTCCTCTCCTGATTTGCCTTCAAACTTAGGAATATTAGTAGGCAACTTATTCGGCATTGGCGGCCAAAACAGAAGATAATTAATGGGATCGTTCGTTAAGCGCGACAAGTCAGGCAAGTCCAAATTTGCGATAAAACGTAACTGACGATTAGGGTCCCTAAAACTCTGGGTCATGAGACCAGCTCTAGGAGGAGGATATCCAGGATAAATAGGAATATGAATTGCATTTGGGATATTGTATCCTCCTGGAAAACTAGGATTAACTGGACCATACTGGGGTTGTTGAGGTTGTTGATATGTGTACCGAGGATACGGTTGATACTGATAGATTGGCTGCTACACAGCAGGACTGAATTGGTACTGTCCTTGGTACGGTTGATAAGTAAATTGTGGTTGACTTGTGACAACCGTATTTGAACCAGCTTATCCTACAGGCATCTGAACCGAAGTTTGAATTGTGGATCCAGACTGAGGTAAAGATGTCTAAGGAGTAGATACAGGAATAGTAGAAATCGGAGCTGTCGATACTCTAGAAGTAGGTGGGGTAGATTGAACAGATGTTGCAGCAGCCGTTTGAGGCGGAGTACGAGGCGTGCTAGGCCCAGGCTAAGAAACTACTGAAGGTACAAAAGTTTGAACAGTAGATTGGACAAGTTGCTGGGGTGAACCAGAAACTAAGGGTTGTCCAGTTTGAGATGACAACTGTACATTTGGTTGCAAGACATGTTGAGTTTGCGATGGATCCCACACTAAATTCATTCCGGGGTACGGACCCATAACAGGTTAAGAATATTGAGGACCATAACCAGGTTGAGGGTAGGGTTGGTAATTCAAAGGTACATTTCCTTTTCCTTGAACATATGATTGACCGGAGGGTGGTTGGAAACCTTGCTTCAAGTACTGACCTTGGGGTTGATACCCTTGAGGCACGTACTGATACTGGGGTTGACCTTGAGGTACATATTGATACTGGGGTTGACCTTGAGGTACATATTGAGTCTGGGTTTGACCTTGAGGAACATACTGTCCCGTAGGTATGTACCGTCCTTAAGGTTGCCCCCCAGGCGCAAATTGGGTACCTTGAGGTTGCCCCCCAGGCGATAATTATGGATTTTGAGGCTGCCCCCCAGGCGGTAACTGACCACCTTGAGGTTGAGGATTAGGAATAGTACCTGACATCATGAGAATATCTTCTACACTTAACAGCTTAGTATCATTGTTTCTAGTTAATAACCCTTGTTCAATGGGTTGAGGAGATGCTCCCGCAGAAGTACCAGAAAGTGACTGATACGCAGAGGGAAAAGAAGGACTGCCGTAAAAAAAGGATTCTGGCGATTGAGTAAACATGGATGACTGCCTTGACATATTTAACAGAGGATAGTAACCTCTAGGTGATGGGTGATAAGGAATATGAGGTGGTGAAAAACTTAGTCTTGGCTTTTCCAAAAAATTAGTCAATGAAAGATACCAAGCGTTGCTCCTAGGTGGATTGTAAAAAATTGATTCACGCTCCCTTAGTTCAATAGCAGGTTGATTTTTAGGGATAGGGATGCCTACTTCTTCTTCCGGAGCAGCAATTTCTTCGATAGCTATAAGTCCAAAAGGAAGATTTTGGGTAATTATCCTTTCTACCCTACGTGAACCAAGACCACTAGAAGTTGGAGAGGTAAACCCTGATGTTGGAGTAGCAGCAAATTCACTTTCAGGTTCCTCACCTATATCACTAGTAGATGAAAAGCTACCAGTAACTTCATAAACAGACACTGATTGTGGATTATAATCTGCTACTAAAGCTTGAAAATCAGGATGTACCACCAAAGAAGACTCTCCTTCTTCAGGTGACCCAACTCTACTGTCTCTAGGAGTTACGAGGGCTCTTAACCCTTCAGACTGGCTCAGTGAAACTCAAGAGGTTAGCCCTGAAGTCTACGGGACTTCCTCGATAATCCAACCATGATTAAAAAAATTTAACTACTTCACACACAAACAAAGTAAAATCTCAATGAAAACCACCTAAAGTCTCTAAAGAACCAAACAAATTTGAATCACACGACTAAAGAATCTAGGGGATCAAACACACACAAATAGTAACTTTCTGTAATGAAAACACTAGTTGGTGATGCAGCCCAACGTCGCAGATTTCAATAGAGAAATGGTGGTTGGAACAGTTACCCCGACAACTTGCTTAATGAATAGACTGGCACAAGTTTCTCCACTAAACCGCCTCGAGTGAAGAGATTCCCCCAGAAAATCCAAGTGAGTCTAGCCGACGTCTGCTCCAGGTACATAGGGATCTTCCCACCACTGTCACCTTAGGAAGAATCCTATAGAATATGGTCACTAAGGTTACCAACGAAAACAAATATACCTGGGGAACAGTCCACGATCGGATACGCACGCAAGGGAAGAGTAACAAGCTCAATCCCCTTGAAGGCTCCTTGACATAATCCAAGGTTTACCAACAAGTGACCCCGGGCTCCTCGACAATGGTTAATCCGAGGTTTATCGTTTTTAATACGTTGAATATCTGGCGTCGTTCCCAATGAGGAAGGATTGATTCCCACACTGGTTCGGACACGATCTCGTGCTTCTCCTTTAAGAGGAGCTTTCCCAAAGCATAAATGCAACAATTGTATTTCTCTCCTACCGCAAGATACAACTACTTGCTTTTTTTACTGTCTTGGAGAGTTAATTACTCCCTACTCCAAGACACTAGCCTAAGCTATATTGGTGTATCAGAGCCCTAGAAATAAAAATATTACTATATAGATTTTACTTTAAGTGTTATTTTATTGGTTTTTGTTTAAGTCAAGAGGTGCGGAGATGAAACTCATGATGTGAAGACTTGACTCGAAATCACTAAAAAATTCACTTAAGATGATTAAGCGATCTTTTCCCTTCAATGAACTTCTAGCTAGGAAAGAGTTTGAGAATACAAATACTTGTAAACACAAATCTTTCTTAACAAAAAAATTAAAAGAAGAGCTTTTTGTCTTTTCCAATGCACTCAAAACGAGACAATTAGCTATTTTCACAAAAAATTCCCTTTTCTTTCAAAACATTCAAACACTACAAAAACAAACTTTTTCCAAAAGAGATTTTTTATTTTTTATAAAACACTCAAAACTATGGAACTAACTAATCTTGAGATCTATAAACTATAAAAAACTATTTGAAGTCAAAGCTTACAAGATGTCTTTTTCAAGAATGTTTTACTTAGCTACAAGAAAACTATGGACTAATTTGTCTAGAATCACAAATCAATTAAAAAACAACCAATTTTTTGTTTTATTTTCTAAAAATGAAATCCAAACTTGTAACACAAGCTTTTTCGAAGTTCCGTAAAGAGAAAACACAAGGTGGATTCCTCAACAAAGGTAGACTTTGCAAATGATCAGGCTCATAAGAAGACTAGTAAAAACCAAGGTGATCTGAGGTTTCTACAGCTTCTAAGCTCAGAGCTACTACAAGACCAAAATGAAAACCAAACCCAACAATCAAAACTTCTAGGAATTTCACCTAAAACCCTAACACCAATGGAATTAAACTAAGAAAAGCTTCTAACAAGTTATATGCAGGTCTGGGCAGGGGATAATAACATCTAAACAAAAACTAAGCTGGCTAACAGATAAAATCTTAGGTTTTCCAAAATTTTGACAGGGTCCGCAGGCCCACAGTTAACACAGGTGCGGTATTGCTCTCTGCTAAAAGCAAAAGTGCGGATAGGTCCGCATTGTGTCACAAGACGAGGGTGCGGTCCTCTCCCAAAGTTATGAAAAACAAAAAATAATCTTAGATCTACTAAATCTACCCAATTCCACACACAACAAGCCAAAAACAGAAACAAAAACACAGTTTCTCAGGTCAAAGTAAAAACAAGGAAAAATTCAAGTCCCCAGTGGAGTCACCATTTTGTCACATGGAATGAGTCGATCTTGCGGACAAGATAGACCTTCCTAGAATCTAACGATATCTAGTGACAAGCAAGCCAATCAAAAACTATCTTTCTCTAAATATGCATTTATAAACAAAGGCAAACAAGTGTTTAGGCCTGCCTCAGGTCCAATGCAAGTTTGTGGAAGTCTCGCTCCTTTGATCCAAATGAGCTCCCTTGTTGCGAATCTGCAGACAAAAACAAGCAAACAAATTAAATAGCACCTGAAAAGCCAATATCATAAAATATACTTAACATGATGATCAAGGAATTCATGAAACAAATGACATAGGACAATTTGTTGAGAAAAATGAATCTGATTATGTTAATTCAAATCAAAGAAGAACTTTACAACCTATACCTTGATGCTATACAAGCTCCTCCCAGGGTCCAACAAGAAGTCTCCTCTACTTTGACAAGTTTCACTCTCTTCCCAATGAAGCCAAAAAGGTATGTGATCTCTCCTCTCAAGCTTAACTAGGAAGTCACAATTCCACCAGCATTTACCCTAAAAAATGTTTAGCTTCTAACCTCTCTAGCAACCAGCCCAATGCCTTAATTTATAGGGAAATGGAGGGAAGTTACTAGGTCCTCCTTCAAAGGGATAAAGCCCTCCTTCAAAGGGATAGCTCCTCTCATCAAGGGATTAGCTCCTTCTCTTTTGGGATGCATGAACCACCTAAGAGTGACCAATCCACGTCAAAATTCCTTCTAGAATCATCTAGAATTAACCTAAAGTGAGTTTTTTAGAATAAACGTGCACCTTTTTGACTTTCATAGGGGTCCACACCCACTCCTTTAGGGACAGAGCGGGTAGTTCCACAGTTTTTGTAAACAGGGGGTGCGGGACCGCAGGCAACAGTGAGAGAAAGTGCAGAACCAGAGCTTTGTTGATTTTCAATGTCTTTCTCTCATTTTCAAAGCTTGACTTGAAGAGCTGAGGTATGAGACTTGCTTAGGAGGACAGTACAAGTGATGATAGACCCATAATAACTGCAAATAATCATGGTGACGATATTTTTGTGTAACACATGGTCCGCTGCTCTGCGCACTTGATCGCTGACCCTCGTTGATTTGCGCTGATCGCAGTTAGCAATTGTCATGAGGATTCCTCTGATGAGCTTGATCTTCGCAAGATTTTTAATATTTGGCATAAATTATAGAGAGTTCATGAAGACTTAGAGAGTTTTAGGATTCATTTTGGATCACGCCTTCCCACTAAAATAACTGTTGGTCCACCAAAAGACTGATATACTGATTTGAGTAGTAGATGAGAGTAACATCACCCTCTTCTTTCAGCCTCCCTACACTTGCCTTTGCATAGTGCCTCTGAACCAAAATCTCTGACCACTTCCCTTCTTGGATGGGTTGGTCGTCTCGGGAAGAACTACGTTCCTCCTTCACTTCATACAGAACTTTTGCTGTGAAGTTTACAGAAGGTAGTTTGAACTTCTTTGCCTTGATCCTTGATCCCAGGTGGCTCAAATGAATGTGAACTACATCTGCTCCACAAAACTTTCATTTGTACCTGTTTGAAAAGCTACCAACAACAACTGTTAACAACAACAGGAATATAGACAACAACTAGATGGACTAACTCTTGTTTCAACAAAGAAACAGATTTCACATCTTGTGAACCCTTCCATGTCTTATATCTACATACAAATGATTGACTAGATAACAAGCCAATAAAACATGCCCTTACAACAAATGACTCTTCAAGTCAAGCATGTAGGAGAAAGACCTTTAGGACTCTTTTCCAAAAGATCAAACACTTCATCATTATCTCCATTTTAGAGACCAAGTTAACTTCTTCCAAGCCAATATCACATGCATCTCATGCTCATGCATGCATTCCATCTTTCAACTTTCGCTTAAGTACACTGTACTTTTGAAGCTGAAATGAACATACTGTTGCAGCAATAAAGTGAGTTTCCTACTCAACTTCTTTCCATTTACCATTTTGGTAAGATCCTATAACTTGCATTTATTCCACAAAGAAATGTAAACAGATGCATCAATAGACATGCAATATTAATTGAATAAGAATTCTAACCATTTCTTACCAATCCATTTCAAAGGTCCCTCCTTTGTTTGCACATTAGTATCAATATGTGAATCATCTTGAAACACATCAATCATGGAATCTTCATTTCCATCCCTGCCATTTTCTTTTTCCACCTTCTCCTTCAGCTTTGGTGGAAGCAGTGCTAGATTCAAAGTCCAACACCTTTCAGCAAGATGTTGTTGCTTATGGCAGTAAGTGCAACACATGTGCATCATTTTGACAACATGATTTGCCTTGTCCTATGGACCTTTGGCTGCTTGCTTCTTTTCCTTCAAAAGTTTCCTATATGTGGCCATCGTCTTCCAACATCTAGAAATATAATGGTTATCAAAACCACAAAAGGAACATGAAATTCTTTTTCCATGCTTTACAAAATCAAAAGGAATGTGTTTAGAATGAGATTTATACCTGCCTCTTTCACCTTTATTGCCTTCATGAGGAGGTGAATCAAATGAAAAAGTGGCTCCCTTTGGAACACCATCACTTTCTTCAAGGCTATCAGAGTTTCCACAACTCTTTGGTTCAAATGTGTGCTTCTGAACACCTGCATCCTGCGAATGATGTTTCAAGCTATTGCATTCCTCCTGAATACAATCCTCACACTTCTGAGGGAGAGGACCTGCAACGAAACTCATTTTTGGAACTATTTCAATGGCCTTCATGGAAGATTTGGAAGTCTCTCCATAAGACTGTCCATAGCCAAGACCCAAATACTTAGGCCTTTCCTCAACCATTATTGGCTCAACAATACCTTGTGCATGTTTGCCCAATCCTTTTCCTTCGTAGCCCATCTTGGACATTAGCTTGGAACCTATGCCTCTGGTATGTTTTTCAAAAGAACCAATATAATCATTCTTAGAATAATTTGAAGACAAATAGGAATGGTTTACCTCTTCTTCAAGTTGATACTTGGCCAAGGCTTCTTTGGCAACAAAGAGTTGTGACTCCAAATCATGCATCCTTTTCATGTTCATATTTTCAATATGAAGTTGCCTCTCAATTTCCTGCAATTTTCCAAAAATCATCTACTTCTCTTCGTCCATGGAATTCAACTACTCTCTAAGTATGTTGATCTTCCTTCCATCCTCATACATTTCTCTCACCATATCCATCATGGTGGACAAGTCTTGCTTCATGTCTCCATCAAAGGAACTTGGGGAGTAAGAAGAATTTGAGAACTCACTTGTAGAAGTTGTCATTTTCAAAATGCACAAAAGAACTTCAAACAAGATTATTAAAGAGCTTATTCAGTAACCTATTGCAACAAACCTCTTGTACTTCAAGGATTTCTTTGGGGTATTTTGGGATAAGAAGAATGCCTTCTTCCTTCTTGTCATTCCTGGACTGAGCTATCAATAGCTTTCCCTTCACCTCTGCAAACTCAAACAATAGTCAGTCTGCACCAAAACATACAATCAATGAGGCAATCAATCCTTGACTGTCCAAACACCTTTCAGACAAGCAATCTTTGTCATGTCAATCAAGCATTTTGATACAACCTTCTTTGAAGGTAGGGCTAATCAGTCTTAAGCTCAGATACCACCTAATCTAAAAATGGGGATCTTAGGCTTCTTGTCTAACTTACAAGAACCTCTCCCACTTGCAAAGCTTTAAATTTTCCCAAGTCTTAATGATTAACCAATGTAGAATTAAGAAATGCTTGAAAATATAGGTGTATGCTTGTATTTGTTTTTTATTGTTGAGTGCTTATGTTAATTTACTTATTTTGATGTGAAACACAAATAACAGTAAATAAAGCAGCAATTCAACAAACCCATAAGACAACAATATAATATGGAGTTCACCCTGATATTTTGGGCTATGTCTCTTTGAGCTCTAATCAACTTGATTAGGCTCTCTGGGATTATGGCTTCAATTCTTGTACAAGTGCTACACTTAACTACATTGGTTTATAGCTGAACCAATGGGCTTAGAATGCCATCTTACCCCTAGTTGTCCTTGTTCTACAGACAGGTCTAGGCTTCTCTGGACTTGACTCCTTCTGTCAGTGCTCTGAGCTTCTCGAGCTTCTGGCTTCTCTGACTCCCTGAGAATTCTACATTTGTCTCTCGAACTCCTTCTCCTGTCCTCGACACGCCTTAGACAACCAGCCACAACTCGATCATTCAATCTCCTGTTGTGCTGCTACTTCACTGCAGCCTGGTGGATCTTTAGAAGTCCATTAGAGTTCTCTAGCTTTGCGGCTCTACCTCCAACCTCTGGTGGATCTGCCTATTACAATGAGCTTGGCTCTGGTTTCTCTACTTCCAGGTCTACTTACTACTTCCCAGGCTGCTCTTCCTGAGCTGCCTCATGGCTCTTTAGAAGTCTATTAGAGCTCTCTAGCTCTACGGCTCTGCCTCTAACCTCTGGTGGCTTTGCCTATTATAGTGAGCTCAACTCTGGTTTCTCTAATTCTAGGTCTGCTTACAGCTTCCTGGGCTCTCCCCCTCTCCTCTTTATCAGTCTGTGGCTTTAAAGCCAATCTGCTTCCTGACTGTTCGTTTCTGCTTCTCGACTTTCTGGTTCCCTGCCTCTGTCCATTCGAATCCCTTCTTTTGGCAGTTGTAGTAACTGCATAATGCCTTATAGGAAGGTAGCCACCCATTCCTTTAACGGATGAGTGTGTCAGGTTCACCGGAAACACTCGATCGTTTGAAATGACCGTTATTTCCATTTACTCCAAGAATGCCCGCGAAACACTAATATCTGCCAACTCATCATCCACGTCGGACTTCAAAATGCCGCACAATCTACTTTATAAATTCATCAAATTTGGTCATCCATTGGGTCACATCTCTGCTGTTGATATGGACCCTCCAGATCCTATGGTCATTGCACATATCAGGTGGATAACTTGCTTGACGTTTAGCCATCCGATGTGAGTGGTTTTCTCTCTCTTCCGCTGGACGCATGTCACTCATTGTGTGGCATCAGGTGGGACTCAGTCTAAACCGCTTACCACTCTAAGCCCTTCCGATATCCTGTCGGTTTCTGTGGAATCCCGCCTCGAACGAAACTGAAACACTTTCCGCTGCATTTCATGATTTTTCAGGTCCAGGGGCATGTGGCTCTCCTTCTTCGAGGGCTTTGCCCTGTGATATGTGATTAGCTAATCGCATATCAAATTCCTCCCATGTTGACTCAAATCATCACTGACTTTGCTATTTCGTGACAACACGCGTTACTATGGTCTATCGCTCTGTGTGCTTGATCGACATCCCTCGTTGATTTGGGTTGATCGCAGTTAGCAATTGTCAAGAGGATTCCTCTGATGAGCTTGATCTTCACAAGATTTTTAATCTTTGGTATAAATTATAGAGAGTTCATGAAGACTTAGAGAGTTTCAGGACCCATTTTGGATCAACTGTGGTTCTCGGGTTTCTTCAAAGGTTTCGGCCTTTCACACTTCCACTGCTCAATTTACTCCCGAACCCGATTTCTTCATCTTTTTTCAATCATTGTCCCTTCAAAGTTATACTTTGATCATTCAAATGGATTCAAAGATCCATTACACTCCTCTGTCTCTTCTCCTCCTTTGGGTATTCGCCTCGACTCTACCTCTTTGCGTTCATTGTACTTCGCCTGCATAAACATATATATGCAATTCTCTTATACACTCAATCTATCATTCAACACTCAATCACACATTTATACAGGGTTTGAATTAATCTTTGTATATATAAATACAAACACATAATTACAGAATGAGATCTCTATCTCTATGGCCTAATGTTCTCATATCAATGGCCTCTGTTTACATTCTGCCCGTAAGTTTAAAACCACACTCTAGCTATCTATCTAGCCTCTAACTTTCTAACCTCTAAATAACTCTTCTTCTTTGCCATTTAGCTTACATTTATACAAAGGGATTATAAAACAAATTCCTGGTTTAGATCCATAAATTCTTCAACAAAATCCTAAATCTCTTCCTCATCCCTAAAGATCCTTTCTAATCCATAAATTCATGAACTGACTCCTAATCTAAGATTTGCAATCAATTCTCAATCCCTCAATCTCTCAACTATCCTAAATCTCTCATGTTCTCCTACATTCGATAGCATTTACAAATATGCCTCACAATATTCAATTACATCCAATTCTCATTAAAATCACTCAAAAGCCTAAATATTTACGTTAATTCCCACTTAGGAAACCAACTTCCTTGAAAACACATGACCCCCTATGTCTACTAAAATACAATGATTTTTCTTGGGCTGAATGCTCCAGCATCAGACCCCAAAGTAGAAAATTTGTATGATCTCCTGATCATGTGTGTTCATATGTTGATAGAAAACCTCTAGGGTCCCAAACTTTAGTTTGTAACCATCCAAATGCTTTGCACCTTTGCTGCTGTTGTATGCCAGCTGTCTTTTGTTTCATTTTCTTCTCTTCAATCAGTTTCAAATTCTGATTGATCATTCTTCTTGTTGCTGTTAATCTCCTCCATATGGATTGCTTCATCATCAGCTGCCACATTTCTTCAATCTCTGACTCCAACACACCCTTGATCTGGTCCATATTCTGCCACTTACTTCTTCCTCTTTCTCTCTATTTCAGGTTGTTGCTGTTGTCCACTAACTCTTCAAACTGTTGTTCAGTACCTTCTAATTTTTCTACCTCAGCTTCTGTTATTACTCTTGAGATTACTCCAGGTACTGCTGTAGACATTGTTTTTTCTTTGACTCCTACGCTTACTGCCTCCCTTTCATCCTTACCCTCTTTCATGATTATCTCTTTCTGTATTGAATCTTGACTGTCCAACATTCTTTCCAGCAATTGAACATCTTTGTTCCATGGATTTAATACTTCCATAGAATCTTCTTCTTCCATTTTTATTTGGCTACTCATCTGTACCAAATTCTCTCTAGCATCTGCAACTAAACCTGCACTCATAAAACAATTGTTAAAATAAAAATCATAAGGCCTCAGTGCCTCTTCTTCTTTTGGCAACACATCAGTATGCTGCTCTGTTTTTTCCTTCTCTATCAACATATCAATATGTTGATTCAACCTCTTTAATGAATTCTCCAAATAATTCTCTAAAGTATTCCAAGACTATCAGTTAGTCTTTCCTCCACACCATCTGCTCTAATGATGTATTCTTGTCTTTGTTCATTGAAATCAACTTCTTCCTCTGCAATCACACTGTCATATGCTGAATTTCCTAGCAAATACTCCAGCAATTCAAGTTCTTTGTGACACTTCATAAGTACTTCATCATTACTTACGATTCCTGCATTTATACAAAAATTATCAATCTGAAAATCACAAGGTTCAACAGTCTCAACTGTTGCTCAACATATCAGCTCTTTAGACTAAATTTCATCTCCTTCTTTCACAAGAAATTGTTCCTTTGTTGTTATAGTTTCAAATATCAATGCGTTATCAAATTCTTTCTACTGCAATAAATCACTGCTTCTCTCATTTAAGAGACATTCTCCATCATTCTTTACTTTAGAGTTTTTATCTTCTGAAAGATACTCTTCCATACTTCCGATAGCTTCAAAATATTGCTCATTCTTTGCAAAACCTGTAATCACATCAAAATTATTAGATTCAACAATACAAGGTTTTACATTTTCCTTCTCCTGGTCTACATTTTTCCAACAGTTCAGAAAATCATCAATGGATCCTTCTTCTTCACCCAAAACTTCACCCTGCTCTGGTTTGTAAATGGACACTTCCATTTCCAACTTATTTTCTTTGAGTTCTTCAGATCTCAATTGAACACCCAATACCTATTCAAGCTTCATTAGCTCTTCTGCTAATTGCATATTCACCTGCTGACTTCTCATATTTTGTAGCCTTCTCTGTAATTTATGCCACCTCACTGGTTTCTTCCTTAATACCCAACCTAATCTATGGTTTTCCTGAAGTATCATCATCAATACATTGAGTTGTTCTTTCATCTCTACAATTTCTTTCTCAAGATCGTCTTGACTCATTCTCTTGCCATTTGCTTTGGCATTCTCTTTCTTCACCTTTCTTCTGCCGTGGTCTTCTTCAGAACCTCTGCTATGACTATCAGTAGCCATATTCTTCTCTATCTTTGTGAGCTCCTCACTCACTTACTATAAGTTGCATTAAAGCCTCTACAACAACAAGTCCTCCCTGCTGCCACTTACCTCACCAAGCTTTCCTCTGTACTCAGTCTTTTGGCAAGCCCTTGGTTCTCTATCTCTAGAACCTCGTTTGAGCACTTTTCTCTCCTCCTTTAGGCTTCAACTCATCTACCCCTTCTCAAGAACACAACTGTCCTCTTGTATTTCAGTCACCATGAAATACTTGGTTCTAACCACTTCTTATTTCGCTTAGAAGTCTTACTAGCTTCCTTCATTACCTTGGCAACCCACATCCTTTGTGGAATTGCCTTTGTGAGCTGCAAAAATATCTTTGCAGTAACAAGTCTGCTTCTTGCTACATATGCCTCACTAAGATTCTCTCCTTTGAGCTCAGTATTTTAGCATCTCTCTGGTTCTTTCCCCTGGAACCAATTGAGCACTCCTCACTCTAGGTCGCTGCAATCTTCTCACCTCCTTATGCTGTTACCCGTGCATCAACATAAAACCCACACATTCTCCAATCTTCAAATCAAATCAAACAAAACATATCATCTCACCTTCAATATATTTGCATGATCTTGTTCCACCATTTACCTATACTTTGAATGGATTGTCCTCTTTTTCTTGCATCTGCAAGTTCTGCTACACTTTATCTCTGTGTGCCTGCTATTTATCAGGTTAAAATCTGATCTCTCTTACCTGCATACACATCTTAAAACACATCTCTGTTCTAAGTCCTTTTCTACAAAATTCCCTTATTCTGTTCTACTGTCAATTTTTTCAATCACAATTATGCTCTAATACCAAATGACGCAGGGTTACCCCTGCTTTACCCACAGTTTGCATGGATTATGCACATAGCCTATCTGTCCCAGGAATTTTAACTCCATATCGAGTTAAATCTTCATACACTAAGGTTTAAGGCCCCATTAATAAATCTCTATGCAGAATGTTTGATTAAAACCCGACATAGTCTAACACTTCCTTCAATATGAATGTATCGGGACATTATCAACCCTCAAACCTTCACATATGACTTTATTTAAGCCTTTCATTAAATCCTTCCTATCGGGACTTTAAAACTCCTCATAACCTTCATTAATGTTAATATCAGGACTTATTCACCCTTCTAAACCTTCATTATCCCTTTAACCGCATATATATAACCTTTCCCCTCTTTAACATTGGTTACATAACACTTATCGAATGAAACCCTTATATCCTTTGATAATGTTGGACTTACATATAATTTAATACATAAGCCCTTCCATCAGCGCTATTTTATTTATAAACCATTTACAAAGGAAATACCCACAAAACATACCTTTTCTGCCTTTATATGGTCTCTGCATAGATACCGAGACTCCCTTTATTGCAATCGCTAATTACTCCTTCGCAGGTTTCATTAACAAAGGCCTCTATCGCATCCGATATGCGATTAACGCAATATCAGATTTCAAAACATATACAACTATGCCTATAATGATATTGGGTCCACCCTTATCGTTCTCTTCCGCTATGCCACTCCAATCTCCGAAGCCCTGAAGCCCGATCGCCGATACTTCCGATCGTCGATCATTGCTTTATCCCTATCGACGTATCAGCCCCATTGCACATCGCTATTTCTATTGTCCCTGTCCCTTGACCTCACGATCTTTGATTTGCGATTAGATCACAATCGTTGATTTGGTCCTGATCCAATGGTCCACGATCAATCGGTAGTCGCTCATCACTCTTGTTCAAGGCCTAATTCCAATCTATCTGTAAGGATTTCACCGATGCGATTTAATCCTGATCGTTGATCTTCTAGATCCAACGATTACTGTGCGTCGATACTTCACTTCTCTGCTCTTCCTTGTTAGTTAGATTTTTCATTGTTTTTCAGTGTTTGTTGTGCTTCTTGGGTTTCTTCAAAGGTTTCGGCCTTTCACTCTTCCACTACTCAATTTACTTCCGAGCTCGATTTCTGCATCTTTCTTCAATCACTATCCCTTCAAAGTTCTACTTTGAACCTTCAAATGGATTCAAAGATCCATTACACTCCTCTGTCTCTTCTCCTCCTTTGGGTATTCGCCTCGACTCTGCCTCTTTGCGTTCACTGCACTTCGCCTGCATAAATATATATAGGCAATTCTCTGATACACTCAATCTATCATTCAACACTCAATCACGCATTTATACAAGGTTTGAATTAACATATGTATATATAAATACAAACAATTAATTACAAAATGAGATATTTGTCTCTCTGGCTTGATGTTCTCATATCAGTGGCCTCTGTTTACATTTGGCCCGTAGGTTTAAAACCACACTCTAGCTATCTATCTAGCCTCTAACTTTCTAACCTATGACTAACTCTTCTTCTCTGCCTTTTGGCTTACACTTATACAAAGGGATTTTAGAACCAATTCCTGGTTTAGATCCATAAATTCTTCAACAAAATCCTAAATCTATTCCTCATCCCTAAAGAGCCTTTCTAATCCATAAATTCATGAACTGAATCCTAATCTAAGATTTACAATCAATTCTCAATCCCTCAATCTCTCAACTATCCTAAATCTCTCATGTTCTCCTACATTTACGAATATGCCTCACAATATTCAATTACATCCAATTCTCATTAAAATCACTCAGAAGCCTAAATATTTACATTAATTCCCACTTAGGAAACCAACTTCCTTGAAAAAACATGACCCCCTATGTCTACTAAAATACAATGATTTTTCTTGGGTTGAATGCTCCTGCATCAGAGTAGCTAATTATAACAAAACTACTCCATTGAGTTAACTAGGCTCAATTATTCTAATTCCAAAACATTTATAAATACCACATTAATTTGTTTCATTAGAGGTTTTGTTTTTTTTTTGTTTTTTGTTTTTGAAGTCTGCAATTTTAAGAAGTTGAACTTTTACATTGAGTTCATCAGGCTAAATGTGTTTACGTTCGCAAACTCCAATTCTGTCAGGTTGAACTGAAGAGAGACTGCACCTAGAGACTGCCTTTGGCAGAACGCTCTACCTTCATTCACACAAAGGCCTGTTACATATAAAAAATAGCACAAAAACAAGGTGGTTTGAACCACTCCCTAAATAATAGGATCTTAGACCTAATTAGAGGGTCTCAATCCTATCCTACAACAACAAACAACCAAATCTAGGAAAATACTAACTTTCTCCATTAATTCTAACACTCCCCCTTAATGGAGAAAGGGTGCTTGGAAAATAGCATACACCTACTGGTCTAGTCTTAGCTAGGCTTACAATAGTACATAAAAAACTTGGTAACTGAGCTTTCATTTTTGTCTTCTTGCTTGAGCATCAATCCTTGTTCATGCATCAGTTAAGTTTCATCTTCACTTTTCTTGCCATAAGGTAGTGATGGAGCTTCTCCTCCTTTTTACGTTTTCTACCCCAAAGGCGGAACACTTGAACTCTTATCCTCCTCTTTCTTGATCTCGATTGTAGGCTAACATTCAATGTTGCAGGTTCTTGGGACTTTTCAATTGTTTCTTCTTGAATGCCAATATATGCACACTTAAAAACAATGTTAGATTCATATTGGCTCTTGTCTTCCTGCTCCTTCAAGAGAGCTTTCATTTCTCCATCTCTCTCTGCTGACATAGTTTGTTGATTCATGCCTTCAACCTCTTTACTCAATTATGTTGCTGCAAACATGTTGTCCTGCATTTGATTTGTATATGGAGATAGGCTTTTCTTCTCACTGAACAAAAACTCATCAATAAGATGCTTTTCATGCATCAAATTGATCCACTCATCATGAGATACATAGATCTCATCAAATTTGACTTCATAGGTCTCTGCATCAAGGAAGCTTTCTTCATAAAAAAATTCAGATTCTACAATAATGGTTGTTTCTTCATCATCACATGTTTTAGTGTCACCTACAAGCACACATTCATCACCCATTGATGAGCCTAGATATTGCAGCAAGAATGCTGCAACTCCCAAGGCTACCAACTTTACTTATCAACCTGGGGTTCGTACAAACTTGGAGGTGACAGTGCTATATGCACAAGTAGAAGTGAAGGTCCTGCATGTTGTCACTGTTTATCTGGCAAGAGACCCCAGGCATTCCAAGCCAAACTTCCATAGGGTCAGAAGAAGCTTAATTATTTTATGGAAGGAGAGCAAACCTATTCTAAGAGAGAGCTACTTTACTGTAGTAATGAAGAAAACAACTTGCAATGCTAACTCACACTAGACCCTAGCTAATATAATTAAACAACTATGTTAAGCAGAATTACTAGGACAACACTAATCTGATGCTAATTATCTAAGTTACAGAAGTAAAAGCATCAAAACTAAACTAAGGGTAACCAAAGGAAACTAAGCTAAGTTTGTGTTTAAGCGGAAGAGCAGTCAGAGGACGAAATTAGCGAAAGAAGGACATGAGGGAGCAACAATGCATGAGAACCGTTGGATTAGTCGGGTGAAAGGCAAATGAACGGCTGAGATTGGATGGAAGGAGGGTATGTAGATAGATGGGTGAACAGGGTTAACTAACAGGATGAACAGTGGAGATTACATCGCGGCGATTAAGTGAATAGATGAACAAACAGGGTTAATCGAAGATGGACAGCTAAGATTATATCACAGAGGCTAAGTCAAGAGATGGATGAACAAGATTAATCGGTAGATGGATGGCAGATATTAGATCGTGGGCAAAAGAAATTGCGGAAATGGTAACGGGTTTGTGGAGGTGGTAAGCTATATATCGTGCGCCCTCAAAGCTGTAAGTGGTTTTCTAAAATTTTGAGGGATTAACCTAACTAGGTGACACGTATCATGAAGAAACCACTCTCATTATGTGCCCTTTGGTAGATAACAATCAAACATAAATCCACGCGATATCGCGTGATAGTCGTTGGATCTGGCGAGGTAGATCAACGGTGGAGATTTGACAGAGCTAGCTGGAGAGCAGGTGTGTGATAGCCGTCAGATCTGACAAGGCAGATTGATAGTGGGGATTTAAAGTGCAAAAAGTTAGCATTAAAAGTGAATCGGGCGGTGATTGGGAAGGTTTGTTGGTGATCGGATGACGATTGGGAAGGTTTGCTGGTGATTGGACAACGTGGAAGCGATGTAGGAGGAACGTGCTGAAGGCGGTTTCAAATGAAAATGACAGAGAAAACCAGTGCGGGTGAAAAATAACTGCATTAAACAGTGAACTCCATAGCCCATGCGAGAACCAGAGACTGTGTTTTTGGTGTTGCTAGAGGGTCCCTTCCTCAAGTCATGGTCCTAGGGGGAGGATATGAGGTCGAGACATTTGTGCACAACTTGATAGTGATATTTTTCCTTTAACTAACTTGGTAACTGAGAGAAGGCATAAATGAAAGTAAACTGAAGCACAATGCAAATGAACAGAACCAGAAAGCTACTTTAACAAATAACCAATGAAAAACCATGAATCTATTTAAGCAAATGAACAAGTAAACTAGAAAGCTATTTAAGCAGGTAAATAGAACCAGGAAGCTACTTAAACAAATGAAAAAAACATAACTCTATGTTAGCATAAATGTACAGTAAAGAGGAGTTGTGGTTGCTTGGGTTGGGACCTAACCCAAGAGCTTCATCCCTTGAAGTTAACTCAGAGCTGGATTAAACAAAACTCATTCTTATTATTTACATAATAAACTATCACAAGTCTCTTGCATCTCAGAAATAAAACAAAGATTTTACAAATGAAGTCTGAATCCTAATGAGGTCCTAAGCCTCTTTATTTATACATCTGAAGTCTCTAATGACTTCCTTCCCATTAGGGAGGCTTAGTTCCCAACTTAAGATAAATTGTTTTCTATCATTTTCACATGCTTGGTTGTCTTTTAGTCTTCAAATTGATGGCTATGTGCACTTTGAGTTGATGGTGGAATATTCGAATGGAGGGGTAGTAAATGAGGAGGATTTACCACCTATAGTTACTCTCCCTTGTCCCATTCAAGTCTTTTCCAAGGTCTTTGCCATAGTTCTTTGCTTTTATCCTTTATACCTGCATTTTTCCTTGCTTTTACCCCTTTATTCCTGTATTACATGACATTAGACCACAAAGCCAAATATCCAACTCTAACTCATTTCATAAACAAAATATAATCAAAAGTATGCAATAAGTTGTGAGAATAGTTGGTTTGAGTAAGCTAGGAGGTGAATTAAGGCCAATTAATGCCCATATAATTACTCAATAATGAGGCTCATAATCACCCCCCTACTGAAAGCATTGCTCATCCTCTGAGAAACTTAGTCAATGTACATGTCCTTCATGGCTCTAGTAGCCTCTTTGACATCCCATTCTTCTGTTGTGGTGTCTTCTTCTTGTTTATAGAAGTATGCTTTCCTTTCTACTTCTTCCCACTGCCTCTTCTTCTTCTTCTGTTCTCCCTTCTAGCATCCCTAGGATTCATAGTTGATTGAGTTTTAGGCCTATCTAATTGACCTTCAACCTTTGCATTAATTTCTTATACATATGTGTTATGTTGAGTGCCTCTCTCAACCTTTGAGGGGAGTGATATTCCCTAATCTTCAAGCTGTGTGGCAGTGTTTTCCATCTCCTTCAGTAGGCATGTATATTATCATCTCTTATCAGCCTAAACATATCCTCAAAATGTGAAATTTCTTGCTCTTGGGTAGAAAGATATCTAAGTGTTAGCTAAGGATTATTTGCAATTAGATTATGGGTGCTGATTAGGGCCATGGGATTTTATTGTTTAGCTTTGATAAAAAGAGGTTTATTTTGCTTTTTGGCCAATATTTTTTCATCTCTGTAGCCCTTGACTTCTCATGGTTCATCAATGATGCCAAATCCATTAATTGTAGATCTCTTAGCTTTGAATTAGGATACCGAATATTCATGTCTGTCAGGGCCATGTTATGCAAGTAAAACTCAACCATTTTGGCCCCATCCTTTAGTGCACTTTGATCACAAAGATCAATAAACTGTTTGCAATCCTGAAATGGCATGGTGCTCCTTTGTGCTAGTGTTTTAATATGAAATTGCAACCATTGTTCTCTGAGGTAAAGAGCATAGGATTTAGCTGGCATCCTACACTGGATGGCCTCTAAGGAGAGGCTGGCCATATATGCTAGTTGGTCTTTCTTTTCCTGCAGTTGTCCTCTCTGTTTTTCTTATCTTCTTCCTTTTGTTGTTCTTTCGCATCTCCATCAGTTTCTTCCTTTGTTTCCTCCTCTTGTTTCAACATCATCCTCCTTGTCTTCTTTTAACATGTTCCTCTGTATTAGCTTCTTCTTCATCTTCTTGTTTTGTCTCCTCCTCACTGACAGAAGGACTAACATCATAGGTGAGGGTTTTGATTTCATCCTCTGCTGGTAAGTTTTCTGAAGACTGACCATGTTATGGGGATCCTGAGGCCTTGGAGGGCATCCTTAATGAGGATCCTGATCAACCCATGGTGAACTAACTACTGGGAATTTCCTTTCTTTACTTTTTTGCTGGAGTCTATGAGTGATTGCATCAAGAAATAGGGTATGCTGATTCTTTGGTGAACTGTTGTTTATACCCCAAATCTTAAATCTTCAAGCATTCTCAAATGATTTCCATAACAATACTGTATCTATTAGAGTCAGTGCTTTGGCCTTCCTTCAGTGATCAAAATGGGCCTCTTATTATGTCTATTTTGTTGGATGTTTTGCACATGATATTTAGCGCAAAACATGTCATAAGAATGTTCATCAGGAGCAGCTCAGAAAAGTCTTTCTAGTGGTATATCACAATCCCAAAATCGGCTCCCGGATCAGAAGATATGACTGAATGAATGATTGAATCTTGTTTATAAAAATTCACTGAATGGATAAAAGGCAAAGAAGGCCAAGAGGAAACAGAATTTTGAGCCTGCATTAGATAAGGATGTTGCAGGGCCTACCTAGGAAGGCTTGTCTGGGATGATGTCATTGCCCCTTTCTTCTAACATGGATACTTTCAAAAACCTTTGGCGAGATGGCTCTATGCCTATTGAAACCCTAAAAATCATTCTTCCATGAAATCCATGATACTAGAACAAGATAAAGTTGAAAATCCAGAGGCTTCTATTATGGCATCAATATGTTCAGATGTTGAAATTATTGCAGCAGGCAACCATTAATGTTTTGGTCTGAATGATGGCACTAGAACTGATGCTCTCCCAACATCTGACAAAATTGGAATTCAGGGGAATATCAAATGGTCCTATTTAATCAAGATATTGCTGTTATTAGAATTTCGCTTCAGCTCATAGCACCCTTGCATATAGTGAAAGAAAGAGAAGTATGGAAATCTCACAATGGAAAAAGTGTTGGAAAACATTAAAGAAAAGCACTTGCAAGAATTCCTCGGTCAGAATTATAGTTTTGTTGGAATCTTTGTAGCAGTAATGTTTTCAATCAAGAAATGAATTTTAATGGGATATGAACTCTGGAAGCCATACCTTCGTGCCATGGTGGAATGTGACATGAAAGCAGTAAGTATAGGTTCAAAGAGTAAAGGTTCAAAGAGTAAAACAAAGGTTTTGGAGACTTGCTTGCAGCAGGATTTCAAGAGACAGTCGGGGTCATCAAATCATTGAAGCACAAACCCTCCACTTACTCTGGTTCCTGGGAAGTTGATTTACAAGAAAATTAGAATTAAAGGAAAACCTAGCAAGAAAGTACTTGTCCGCAGTGATAACATCTCGCCTAGAAATTCTTTTGAAACTATATACAGAAGGGCTTGCAGTGCAAAGAAGATGATAAAGGTTGTTTCAGTGTTGCAGGGTTACTGAATTATGTCAATTTAATGAAAGAAATTATGTTGCATAACATTTGAATGTTTTTCAATCATAAAGGCTGTCATAAACATTTTTATTATATCATAAATAATGAGTATCGCAACTGGAAAAATGAAGGAGCCGTGTCTTCTTTTTGCTACTAAATGGATAACAATTAGCTGGTGGATAATTTCATCCATGCTGATATGCATCCTGGAAATATTCTGGTTCGAATGGGACAAATTAATCCTTCAAGAAAGTGGAGTTTTTGATCTAACCTCATGTAGTTTCCTTGATGTGGGCATGACAACAGAACAATCCAGGTGTTAGTGTCGGTATCTTCATCCCTCCATCAGTGATCAAATTCTCTTGTTGCATTGCATGTTAGGTGTTTCACTCGATTAGCTTCATTCCATTACGGTCATGGATCATCTGATGGTAGTGGCATATTATACATTTTCCCTCATGTTCTTTACCTGCCGGCCCATTTTCACACATCTAGATCATCTGCAGTCATCTTTTGTCTTTAAATATGCAAAAGTCATTTTTAGGGTTTTAGGTCTCATTAGGTCTAGGGTCTCGCCAATAAGGTCTTGTCAACACTCAATAACAATTAGTAGGCACATAAGGAGGTCAAATAAAATCTCAGCAACAATAATTTCCATTATCACATGCTCAGTGATTGATTTTTCCTCAAAACACTATTTTGAGGAAAAACAAAGTTTTTATGTTTCATGTATAAATTTGATGTAATTTCATTTTTTACCATATGTAATAATTTCAAAGGCAGCCCTGATCACCTTGCTAAGCCTCTGCTACTCCACCACCTACAAAAGAAGCAAAAAATCAAAGCATTCAGTCCATCAAAGGCAAAAGTAAAGCAAATTGCCCAAAAACAGAGTTTTTAAAGCAAGTGAAAGTCAAACATTAGCAAAGTGGGTTTTCTTGAATGAAAAATTAAAAGCCATTGCTATATAAAGTATATTCATATCAAAGAGGTTCATTTTCATGCCAAAAGTGAAGGAGAGCAAGTGTATTTGTGTTTCAAGAGCCAAGAGAGTGATTTTTGTGCCAAAACAAGGAAAATTGCAGGGGAAGCGCACTTGGGTTAGAGCACGGCGCACAGAGCCAGCACAACACACCTGGCAGTGTTTCACAGTGTATTTTTACAAGGGGTGCGATGCATCGAGGCAGCACAACACACCTGTGAGGTGGCGCGGCACACAGGATTACAAGGCCCAAAATTGCTCACAACCTCCTCCAAACTCTCAAAATTGCTAAATTCTCCATTGTCCAAGTAAGTTGATGCTCCCTCATGGCCAATGAATGAGTTTGTCTTAGTCTTCTTGGTGATTTAATAGGGAGATATTGAAACCCTAGTTCCTTGCAGTTTGATGAAAAACCATTGCATAGGGTTTACAAATTGTATTTTTATGTCTTTGTTTTATAGATTTTTAATATGTGATAGTAATTTATAAAGATTAATTAATTGATATTAATTAATTAATTGATAGTAATTTATAAAGATTAATTAATTTATATTAATTTAATATAGAGTTTAGGTTTTTATAGGTTTATGATATTAATATTAATTTATATGTTAGTCTTTTAGATATAAAAATTTTTAATATTGGTTTTAGTTTTATGTCTTTGTTTTATAGATTTTTAATATGTGATAGTAATTTATAAAGATTAATTAATTGATATAAATTTATTAAGAATAATTAATTGATAGTAATTTATAAAGATTAATTAATTTATATTAATTTAATATAGAGTTTAGGTTTTTATAGGTTTATGATATTAATATTAATTTATATGTTAGTCTTTTAGATATAAAAATTTTTAATATTGGTTTTAGTTTTTTGTCTTTGTCTTATAGATTTTTAATATGTGATAGTAATTTATAAAGGTTAATTAATTGATATTAATTTATAAAGATTAATTAATTGATAGTAATTTATAAATATTAATTAATTTATATTAATTTATATAAATAAATATAATAATATTAATTCATAATGCTATAAATAAAAATAATGAATATCAATTCATAATTATTAAAATCAATTTTAGGTTTCTTTTAGAATCTCTCTTGCCGACCTGTGCTGTTCCTTTATTATTATTTTTCCCTCATTAGTATTTATTTCTTCCATCTGGCTCTTCTTTTTATCATATTCGATCATCTTTCTCTTGCCCTGATGATGGATCCCATTTGGGATTCGAAACGTTGGTGTATAAATTCCATTACTGTGGGTTCTCCAGTCAAAAATTCAAAAATACTCCTATCATTTTCACTCCCTCACTCCCTCACTTCATTTTCTCCCTCCCTTTTCATTCATATTTCCCATTCCATATTCCCCATATCCCTAAATTACTAACCCTAAATCCCTAATCCCACTATCCCAAACCCTAGTCAAATATCCCCAAACCCTAATTGTTATCCCAAACCCTAAATTTCATCCCCTAAACCCTTCTATTCCCCAAAAACCTATCAACAGCATTCCCAAACCCCTCATACACATTCCCTCCATAGTCCCTCATAAATTCATATCTTTTGCAGCAAAAACCTATTTACACCATAAAATCTCTTCATACTCATCTAAGAAAACTCAAACATTGGCAAACATGGAGTCAGATTCTTCCTATGAGAGAAATGAGGAAACAGTCAGTGACTCTTCTAGAGAAATTCATGAACCGAGAAGGCCTCATAAGAGTGGAAAACATAACCGGGAGGAGCCTACTTCACTTGCCGAGCTTTTGGCCTATCCTCTTGCTATCACATGCTTCCAACATCAATCCTGTTATCAATTTTGAGAGATGGTGGGAAGAGTCAAATACCACCATGAGCTGGCCAGACTGTTTGTGCTCCATCTTCATAATGGCCAAGTCAATTTGGCAGGTGTGACATTCACCTTTACACTGAGACTATTGCTCAAGCAACTGGTATTCCAAATGTAGGTGAGTAATGGAATAAGGGGTAGTTGGTAGACAGAGATCATTATGAGCCTTATATCAAGGCTGGTCTTCAGAGACAGATTAGTACAGTCTTCCCATTCAGGTACCTACAGGACACATATGCCCCCTTGATGAAACTCGTAATTAAATACTTCAGCTGTGAGGGCAGATTTTATTGTCTATACACCTATCACATCATATTGTTGATGCACTTTACTAGGGTGAAAATGATGAACCTCCCCTATTTCATTTGCTGGAATATTGAGAAGATGACCACATTAGTGCAAAGGAAGCCTACTCATCAGTAGTATAACAACAACTATCACTTTGCACTAATCGAAATTGTGGTTTTGCATTAGCTTGGTTTACAGAATGTGTCATGGGAGGATTTCATATCACATGAGGTCTTTGCAGGTCCTCAAGTGCCCCCATCAATTTTTCATGAGGCAGGAGAGCCTTCACGTCAGCAGGAGGTGCATGAGACACAAACCACTAGTGTTCCAGTGTTTGTCACATACCAAAAGGGCACTAGAAGATTGTTTGCAGCAACAAAACGAGTACTATCTCTACCAGGGGTGGAAAGGGTCTTGTTTTCTCCATCATCACAGCAGATACAGGACAAGGGTAAGAAGCCCTTGCATGATGAGGGACCTTCAGGAGTTCAAGAGGTAGATTTCATTCTTATTCAGGATGATGACACTGATTTGGGCTCACAAAGCTCAAAGCTCAAAGAGATCATTCAGGAGCAGCAAGAGGACGTTCATCACTTTTCTCTCAACCTAGAAAGAGCTAAGTGGATAATCAACTATTTGGAGTAGAGAAACAAACAGTTAGAGGATCAACAAACCATCATGGAGCTTCAAAACATAAGAGAAAACTGGCAAGCTGCCAAGAGGAGGAAAGTCAAGTTGACACCATTTGAGCAAGAAATTCAAGCTGATCGTGAATATTGGCGTGAGAGGATAAACATACACTTGGAAAAGGTTCTAGAGAAGGCCAAAAAAGAGAAAAAGATGTTGAGGCACATGGCCTATCACTACTTGGTGAGAAACAAAAGTTGTAAAGCAAGAATCAGGACTTTAAAGGCCAAGTTGAAGAAAGCCATGAGGAAGAGAAAAGAGCAAGATAGACTTTAGATCTTGGTTGAGGCTTCCTTATCCCAAAAAAACACTTGATGAAGGACATTGAGCCTAAAAAATTTGGGAAACTTTTTGTAAATTTTGAATTTTTGGGCTAAAAAACAAGTTTTTCTGCCTGGTGCGCTGCGCCACTTGGCGTGTGCTTTTGATAGAAACATCCTTTTAAGGAAAACTCAGCATTTTTGGATTCCTCATGGAAAAATATGAATTCCCTCACATGGCCAAGAAATTTGACAGGTTTTGAGCTCCAAAAAGGTCAAAAACACCTCAAAAATGACCTCTTTGCCCCTTTTTAGACACACAGGAAGCAGTGTTGGGAGAACTCATTTTAGGAGGGGAAAATGGAGACCAAATTTAGAAATTCCACTTGTTATGAAAAGTAGATAGGAAGACCTTTCCAACAAGCTCACTTGGAGAAAATTTTGTGCATGGGAAGGCCTCCAACATGAGCCCCAAAGTAGCGCAATGCATGGGGACAGGAGCACAGCGCACAGGGTGAAATTTTCTCATTTTTGCCAAAAAACTCTGTTTTTTGCCTAGTTTCTGCACAATTTCACTTTTCTCTTTCTAATAGTTAAATTAATGATGTAATTTAATGTGAATTGATGGATTTTGATGTAATTATGTTAAATTTTCACTCATAGAGGTAGATTCATCATGAAAAAGTAGTTTGCAACTGAATGAATCAGTTTCCAAGGTTTTAGAGGCATGCTGTTCCACTGCATACTTTTCAGTTCTTAGTTTAGATCTTGTTGAAACAGCTCCTAAACTCATGAATTCGACCCCTAAAGCCTAGTATGAGTTTCTTGATGCCTATATCTAGTATTTTTTCAGTCATTGCTAAAGGTTGGACTCTTGTGAATGTTTTGAGCATTATTGTATATTCATCTCTACAGTTTGGCAAAGGAATAGACCATGGTTTGCAGCATTTTGTGGGATTCTTGTGACAACTTGATTTGGCATTGTTTTTCCTTCTGTAATGCAAGTTTACATTTGTTTATGTATGCCATCATCTCTCTCTGTTCATCTTAACTAAATGAATCAAGGATAAAGGTAGAATTCATTGATGTTGCAGTGCTCTACCTAGGGTTTGTTTAGTTATTTATGTTATCTGCAGTCTGAAGAGGATCCCTGAGACTTTCATGCCCTCCCCAACTCCTCACTAGTTTTAAGACTCTCCATCTCACTTATTTCAAAGTACTAAACCATTTTCCTACCTCGCCCCATAGAAAACTTTGCAAGACTGTATCCATTCCCCGGACCTAAATCTACCTTTCACATTTGAGCGAGAAAAGAAACATTAAAATCAATCAAACTCCTCTGAGCATATACCTAGCCTAAAATTAGTCTTTACATCAGTAATCTCAAGCCTCAATTGCTATATTTTCCTGAGATTGACAAGGAGAGAGCCCTCTCCCGACTTGGTAGGGCTAGCTACCAGGTTAAGCGTGGTTTGATGTTACCCTAGATCCTACCTTTCTCAGCCCGAGGTAGATTTAGTCCCTAAAACTAGGAATGATCAGCTGAATATTTTGGAGTTATTTAAATCTATTGCACAGAGGGATGGCTGGACAATGGCAAAGTGTACTCTAAAATTTTAAAGATACCAGAGCTGTCTAGATCCAAATACATTCATACTGGAAGTTGAGTCTTCGTTCAAATTTTGGGGTTCAGCTAAAGGTGATGTAGTACATCCATCAAAGTGTATGAAAGAGTTGCTTGAACATGCGAGATGCCACAAAGTGAACATTGATGTTAATTTCTGCACTGTAATGGTGACAACATTGGCTCTTGAGGGTTGGCAGTGCAAGTTGGACCCTGATTTTAATGTCATGAATACCTTGCATACTGTTCTAGATAGATCTATTTGAGTATCTAAAAGATATGAAATGGACAGACTCTATCACCATAAATGTCATGGAGGCATGTGTTCAAATTTCAAACCGGGATATATATATATATATATATATATATATATATATATATATATATATATATATATATAATTTTCACAAATTTAGGATATTTTTCATATCTTGGTGTTGCCAAAGAATTGTGTAGTAACTTACATCCTTAAACCAAAATGGAAGCACACGATGAAAAGTAGGCATAGCAAGTGTTCAAGGTTTTGGTATAATGTGTAAAGACAGTGATGAAACATCCAAGCTTTACAAATTTCCTGGAGCTGGAGGAATTGCTGAAATACTCCTGTGGAGAGATGAGAAGCACACATTTACCATAATTTAGGCAGTGGTATTGCTACAACTTGCAACAAAACTATGAGAGTATTGGTCCCATGGAAGTATCGTTGACGGCCGAGCTCAACTCCAAATCCCATGCGCCCTTGCATCCACAAACACAAGTCAAAAAATCAAGCCAAGACAATTTAAGTGTGGCACTGCGCTTCTGGAAGTGTGGTGGTGCATGTAGGGCCACCCTATATAATTTTTTTTTTGAAGGTGCCCATAATTGAGCAGAAGGTCCTTGATGCACAACGAGTATTTATTCGAGTGGGAAAGACCAAGGAAGGAAGGCTCAGGATATTGTTGCTCTTATTAATGAAAAAGAGAGAATACGAGAAGTGAGACAGAAAGTTGCAACAAATAGTGACAAATACTGAGGAAGCTCATCAACTAGAGGAAGTTACAGGCCAATAACATACTCAAGCACTGGTGGTGGATATGAATATGACGAAGATCGATCTGGAAACCGTTATGGGGGAAGAGATGATGATTGGAATGGATATGCGAAAGAGAGGGAATTTGACAGATACAAGGATGATAACTAATATGGTAAAAAAGTGATTCGGGACAGGGATTATGAAGTTGATCTACAATGCAAGAAGAAATGGCGTTGCGCGTAGCCCTTTGGCACTGTTCGTAGAGCCTGTGTGTCAAAATGGGATTCACACTTTGTAGAAAACATCCTAGCTTTTCATTCAACATTTTGGATGCAGTTTGCAGCAAGGACTAAATTCTGTGAATCCTAGGATGACAAGGAAGATTTTAAGGAATTTGCATCTTCACTTATGAACATGGTGGACCGATTTGTCCAGAAAACAATGGTATGATTGCCTGATGGGACGAAATTGAGTCTGCAACAGATGTTTTGAATGAAGGTTTTCTTTTAGAAGTCAAGGCAATGTCTGATGGTGCTAAGCCCGGTTTGGTTGCAGTTTTGCAAATAGCTCGCAAAATTCTAGGTACAAATGGCAGTCAAAGAACATCCAAAAAGGAACAAGAATAGCAGGTTGATCAAACAACTCCAGGATTGATGCAGGCAAGTGCGAGGTGGCAGTCAAAGGGAAGATTTTGTGGAATATGGTTCCACACTTAAAGGAGCAGATACAGTGATGTTAATCCACTTGGAAAACCTTCACTTAATTTGGGTTTTCAAAAACTATTTCTCATGGTTCTCGAGATAGTTTGGAGATTTAGTTGCAAATTAGTTTATAATATTGTTTTATGATAGGATTTTATTATTAAGTTTATTTTATTTTTTATTTTTTTATTTCCTATTTCCTATGTTGAGGAAATCAAAATAGATTTGTAATTTAGTATATATAGGATTATTTTTAAAAGATAGAGGTTCGATTTTTGCAGCAAAGAGAGGCTGCTTGGGACTGTGTAAAGTTTCTCTTGAATATTATTGAAATAAATCAGTTTCTGCCCTTTCGACCTGGGATCCACCATGGTGTTAATGTCTAGTATTTTTTTCCTGTAGTTCACTTCCATATTTTTTTTTTCTACCTTGTTATAGCATTATCTAAGAGATGTGTTAGGAATTCATTTGTACACGATGCTCCTTTCATGATGATTTTGTTGTTAAATGTAGTGGTTGTCTTTGTAGAATCCATCCTCTGTTAGATGCTCTACTGAGTAACCCTGTGTTTATCTTTCGTGTAATGTTGCTACTGTAGATCCATCCCTTGTTTGATGCCTGCAGGGTAGCGGGCTTTCTCCCCTATTCCTCTCACATTTGCAATCCTTTATCTGGCTGAACATTGCACTTACTTTGCCCCAAGTTTTCCAGCAGAAATTGGCATCGACTCCATAGTCCAAGGGTCCTTTCTCTTGCTATTTTTGACCCAAAAAACCTTTCAAACAAATCCCCAAACTCCATAGCTAGCCCAAGAATCAGTTATCACAGCTACATTTTGTTGGCAAAGGGAGAGCCTTATCTGGTCTGGCAGGGATAGATGCCAGATTGAAAGCTTGGTCTGTGGTTACCTCAGAATTTCCTCTTCTCACCCTTGAGGTTCATTATGAGTGCTAATAGTGTCTATGGACTCTTGCATTTTATTTTTCCTTATTAAGGAATTTCCTTTTTGCCACCTTTTCGCTTATAAACCAACTACCTCTTAACCTTTACAAATTTTGATCAAATGATGCATATGAGTGAGTGAGTGGGATACTTACCTATGGTCTTGATGCCATGATGTAGTTGTCAAAGTTCATAGGTGCTGCTAATGGTCATTTTTCTTCCTCCTCTGCTGCCTGCTGATGGTTTATTAGCTTTTGCAGGTGTCTGTGACTGAAGATTTGATGTTGTTGCTGCTGCTATGGAGCTCTTGGATTTGATGCTGCTACTGTTGTGGAGCTCTTGTATTTGATGTTGTTGCTGTTGTGGAGCTCTTGGATTTGATTTTGCTGCTATTGTGGAGCTCCTGGATTACCACTTGGCAATGTTTGGTGTCTCCCTTAGAATTTCTTGATCATGTTTCTAGCTGGTGCTATGAGGATGCTGTAATGAATGGATGGAGGGAGTAGGAGTGTATGTGGATGCAGGGATGATGGTAATGGTTGAGGTGATTATGCTAGAAAACATAATCTTCACCTGAATTTAAGCAATGAAGTGAAAAAAAATAGAATTGATGGAGGGATGCATGGTAAGGAGTGGAGGAGATGAATATATGTGAGGTAGGGCTCCCTCTGGATCTTCTCTTTTCTCCTTGCTTGTCTTTTTCACCCACCTGCAAATAACAATTATGTTTTTTTCTTTAATTATTATTATATATATAATTTTTAAAGAAACACCTAGGTTTCCTTAGGGAGGTTTTCACCCTAGATATCTACCCTGGGTGCCTTAAGGAAGGCTTTCACCTAGGGATCTTCTTACTCTTTTTCATTTTTCTCATCCTTGGGCCACCTCATGAGGTTTTCAACCCAAAGATGGGACTCAGGCGCCTCATGGAGGTTTTCACCTAAACCCTTATTCTTTTGTTTTCTCCCTTTTTAGTGACATGATGAGGGAGGAGATGGAACTTGCTCTACCATCATCACTGTCTTATTGATACTGTCAATGAACTCTTGTTTTGATAAAGGCCTCTTGTACATTTTCAATTTGTGTTCGTTAACTAGCAATGGAATGGCTTCTTCATCAATAGTTTTGATTTTCACTGAACCATTGTCATGGCATCTTTCCAGCACATAAGGTCCGAGCCATCTTGTCCTTACCTTGCCCTTGAAGTCTTTAAACCTAGAATCATATAACAATTCCCAGTCTCCTTCTTGAAATTGCTTCTCCTTGATGTGCTTGTCATGCCATATCTTCCTCTGAAGCTAAACTATCTCTATATGTAGGAGGGCCTACATTCTGAATTCATCCAAGAAATTCAAATGTAACAACCTTTCTTTTTGTGCATGAATGAGATATAAATATAGTTTGGCTGCCATCCTCAATGTGTTATATTCAAATTCAATGGACAACACAACCTTTTTACCATAGACCAACTCATAGGGTGTAAATCCAGTGGTGGTCTTCCATGTTGTATTATAGGCCTAGGTGGCCTCAACTAGTCTCTCTGCCCAATCCTTCTTGTTGCTGCTCACTATCTTGGTTAAGATGTTCTCTAGTGCCCTATTGGTCACCTCCACTTGCCCATTAGCTTGTGGATGATAAGGAGTGGAGGTCCTATGCTTGATTTTTTGATGGCTCAGCAGTTCTTCAATCCCATTGGAGGTAAACTGGCTATCTTGGTGTGTGACTAGCTTTCCAGGGTACCCAAATTTGTAGAATATATTCTCCCTTAGGAACTTAGCGACCTTCTCTTCTGTTGCTACCTTAATTGCTTTGGTTTCAGCCCACTTAGTCAAATAATCAATGCACACAATGATGTGTTGTTTTTTCTTTGAAGGAGGGTTGATAGGCCCAATGAAGTCCATGCCCCACTGGTAAAACGGCTTGAAAGTCACTTGAGGTTGTAGGGGAATTTCATCTCTTAGAGTAGGCTTTCCCATCCTTTGGCACTAATCACACTGACTAATATACTTTTTCACATCGTGATGAAGAGTAGGCCAATAATAGTCTGCTTGCAACACTTTGAATGTTGTCCTCTTTGCTGCAAAGTGACCTCCACAAGGCCCATCATGACAGGTCAGAAGGATGTTAGAGACTTCCTCTTCCCTTACACATCTTCTTAAGATTTGATCTGGGCCAAGTTTGAATAGATTGCCCCCAATCTAGGTGAAGGGGACGCTCTTTC
The DNA here is from genome assembly GCA_031772625.1 of Pinus tabuliformis. Lineage (NCBI taxonomy): Eukaryota > Viridiplantae > Streptophyta > Pinopsida > Pinales > Pinaceae > Pinus > Pinus tabuliformis. The sequence continues at coordinate 1,144,152,582 of CM062813.1, read as the reverse complement.
TAACTATCTTGCTCTTTTCTTTGCAGGGCAAGTTTGGTGGGAACTGTGCTGATACCAAATAGTTTTCTATATCAGCAACCCATGGGGAGAGAGCCGAAATAGAAAACAAAGTCCTATCTGGTAACTGGTCATCCACCATTCCTTCTTCACCTATAGGTAGATTCATTCTAGATAGAAAGTCAACAACAACATTTTCCTTGCCAGGCTTATCAACAATAATTAGATCAAACTGTTGTAATAGAAGCAACCATCTTATTATTCTAGCATTCACATCTGGTTTGTTCATTAAATATTTGATTGCGGCATGATCAGTATGCACAAATGTTTGATAGCCTGTAATGTAATGCCTAAATTTGTTCAATGAATGCACAATAGCCAGGACAACCTTTTCAGTCACAATATAGTTTGGCTTAGCCTTCGATAGGTTTTTACTGATAAAATAGATGGCTTAGGGAAATTTCTCCTCTTCCAGACCTAAGGCTGCTCCTATGGCTTTGTGTGAGGCATCAACATGAATATGAAAGGGGAGGGCCCAATTTGGGCCTCTAAGGTTTGGTGTAATAGTTAACTTACCCTTTGGAATATCTAAGGCCTATTGATAGCTCTTTGACCATATAAACTCATAATCTTTGGCCAACAATCCAAACAAAAGAGAGGCCAACTTGTTGAAGTCCTTTATGAACCTTTGGTAGTATCCAGCCAATCCTAAGAAACTTATGACATCTCTCTGCTTTCGTGGAGGTGGGACCCTTTGGATGATTGCTATTTTTTTGGGTCCACCTACTGTCCTTGCTGAGATATTGAATGATGTAGCATAGTCCCTTTAGTAATTAAGAATTCACACTTCTTTGGACTAAGAGACAGATTCATTTCAATGAATTTGTGTAATAATTTTCCCAGGTTAGTCAGGGCTTCTTGGAAATCACATCCATAAGGTGTAAAGTCATCCATATATATTTCTACTGCATCATGTACTAATTCAACAAAAATACTCAAGACTACTCTCTGGAAAGTGTCAGGAGAATTGCATAGGCCAAAAGGAAGGGCCCTATAGGCAAAAGTACCCTAAGGACAGGTGAATGTGGTCTTATCTTGGTCTTTTGGGAAGACTTGGATTTGGTCATAACCACTTACACATCTAGGAAAGAAACAAATTTCTTCCCTACCAGGCCATCTAGCACTTGGTCAATGAAGGGTAGGGGAAAATGGTCCTTTTCTGTGGCTTTGTTCAACTCCCTATAATCAACACAAATCCTCCACCCACCATTTTTCTTGGGAACTAACACTAAAGGAGAGACCCACTCACTGTCTGAGATAGGGTAAATGAATCCTGCATCTAGAATTTTTTGCAGTTCTACTTTGAGTATGTATTTAAGAGTTGGATTCATCCTCCTTTGTGGTTTCCTGACTGGCCTACAACCTTCTTTGATGTATATGTGGTGAGTACACATTGAGGGGTGTACTCCCTTCATTTCTTTATAACTCCAAGCGAAGGCTTCTAGGTTCTCTCTCAACATGTGGAATAGATTTTCCTCTTCTAAAGCAGAAAGAAATGGGTTAATGTTCAAAGTCTTCTCTAGGCCAAATTATATGGTTTTGACACGGAGTGGGTTGGAATTGGCCAAGCATAAGTCAATTGGATGATTGTTCTGGGTTTCCCTTACTTCTTCTTCTAATGGCAGTGAACTAGGAGTTGGACTTTGGAGCAAGTGTTCAATTAAATCATCCTCATCTTGTTGTCCTCATCCTATGATTGCTTCCAAAGAATAAAGATGGGCAAAATAACCCTCATCTTCTTCCTCCTCCTCCTACCATAAAGGTAAATCATGCTCTAGAGAAGGTTGAGCAGGAGGGTATAGGACTAATTGTTTGGACATATGCCCATTCTTGATGGTTATATTCCTAGCTCTGTAGCTAATGTAAGCATCAGTTGTGGCCAACCATGGCCTCCCAAGGATGAGAGGGTAACCCATAAGCTTAGCCTTAGGCTGGAGAACTTGGAAATCTGCAGGGTACTCCCAGGAGTCAATGTAGACCATCACATCTTCCACAATTCCCTCAGGGGTGAATGTGGAATGATCTGCAAGTTGTAGAACTATTGTGGTCTTCCTTAATGACCCTTGGAGGTTAAGTTTGAGAATGTTGTCCTTGGTCATCACATTAATGGCAGCCCCAATATCAATCAGAGTGTGTGGGACAATGGTGCCATTGATGTGCACATCTACTACAGGGCTTCCATGGTCCAAATATTTTGGACATGATATTACCTACCCCAACATTAAGTTAGACAATTGTCCAAAGAAATTAATGGTAGGGGCATCCCTTTTTCTTCAACCTGGATATTTGAATCACTTCTCCTTAATCAGCTTATTGTAAATAGGAACATCTTTGATTGCCTGGGTAAGGGGGATCTTTACACATATATTTTTTAGTTCTCCCAGAAGTTCAATTTCTTCTGGGGTAGGCTGGAGTGGTTGGGCTAATCTCTTAAGAAAGGGTGGATTTACTTTAAGTTTTCTTTCCTCTCTTTCTTCCTCAACCTCTCTATGTGGAGAGGGAGGTTGGTTGTCTGGGAGAATTCTCACAGATCTTAGGTTGATCTCCTCGATTTCTACAATAAGCTAGGTATGATGTTTCTCCACTGTATGCTTGTTGAGCCTGCCTATTGTTTGGGTTTGGATTTCGTTGGGCAGGCATCTGGGGTTGCTTAGGTGGAGTAGTGTGCAGGAGTTGTGGTTGGGTAGGTGGTGGAGGAAATAGGGCTGGAACATTGTTGAATTGGGCCTCCACCCCTGAGGTGGGGTATTCCACTGATGTTGTGGCTGAACATAACGATGAAATAACTAGCTGGCTAGTTGGGATTGATACTGAGATGCATAGTGTTGGCATTATGATACAGGTATTGTCCTTGATGGAAAATCACTCAGATGAAAGATCACAGTATAGCAGGTTAACAACAAAGAATTACATATCAGTCTACACAGAATGAAGAAAGAGAGGTATACGATGGTTCACCTTGACCAAGTTGCATATACATGCAGGTTCATTGACCAGAAGTGGTGTATATGTACACACACACTTTCACAGAAGGAAAAGCGTGTATACATTGGAAAACTAAGTTCTTGGTCCAAAGTATTTGGTCCATGGTATTTTGATCCATGGTATTAGTCCAAGGTATCTGGTCCGAGGTATTGACCCTAGGTATTTGGTCCAAGGTATTGGTCCTAAGTGGTTTTGGTCCATGATATTGAGAAAGGTCTAAAACTATAAAGGGAGGAGAAGATCATTAGGCCAAAGTGCGCAAGTATAGAATATCTAATGAAGCGGGAGATCTAATATGCAGGTTATTGGCTTTTGGTGCTGTGCTTGATCTGAACCAGGGATGAACGTTAGCAATTGATGGAGGATAAGATCTAATGATGGATTAGGGTCTTAAGGCTTGAAATGGATTATCTTTATATGGTTTGATCATGTTTATTCTAGATTTGTATACTGACGCATGTGTTGTTCTGTAGATATTATGATTTGGGTATAACTGAAGTTTGGAATAGATACAGAATTATGAATTAATATTTGTAGATGTATACGTTGGTTGGCTTTGAGAAAAGTGCATATACACACAAGTTCGACACATGGAAGTAGCGTATACCTTATAAAATATGTTTCAGTTGTTTCTTTTTGCTGTTGCAAAGTTCTAGGTTCTGGTTACTGTATTCTAGTGACAGTATTCTGAATGATCAAATTGATGGGTTTTCAAAGTGATTGATTGATTCGGTTGTGGTTGGTTTAGAAAGTGATTGGTTGATGCAGATGTATTTGATGGTTGAATTACAGTTATGATGTTGTTGATGGATCCAGTCTAAAAATTTATGAAACGTGGTCCTTGGATGAGGAAAGAAGGTCGTAGCCTTCTGTAGGTTGCAACCTACGTACTAGTAAACATATTGGCTAGTACAAGAGTTAGGGGGTTGTAGCTCCCTTCCAGGAGAAGCTAGAGAATGAGAGAAGGTTGTAACCTTCTATAGGTAGAAACCTGCATACTAATATAAGTCTGTACCAGTACAAAATTGTAAACATATTTTCTTATTATTAAAAGAAGACAGAGACGACAGCGGCGGGTGGTTTTCACCCACATTGGGTTTCCACCTTATATCTTGGCGTTCATGTGTGTTGCTTATGTGTGATGATTTATTCCGCTTTTACTGCACTATCTAATAAATATCTGATATATTGGTTAAATTTCAATGCATGATAAATTGGGCAAATCAAAAGTTCTCTTCATATACACTGGTTGCCTTATGTACAGTCGCGTATACACGCTAGTTCACTTAGCTGAAGTAGTGTATAAAATTTGTTTGGAAAATTAAATTATTGATCTGATAATACTGATTCACCCCCCTCTCAGTATTATTTCCAACAATTGGTATCAAAGCAGGTTCTTCAAAAGAAGCTTGATCGCTTGAAGGGAGATCCATCATCATGAGTAATCAAGAAAATGTGGGATCCATTAGACCGCCAATCTTTGATGTGAGCAACATTGATTATTGAAAGATAAGAACCACAACCTATCTACAATCACTTGGAATAGATGTTTGGGAAATTGTGGAAGTAGGATATACATTTCCATCATCAATTCCTAAAGGTACGACAGGTAAGAAGAAATATGAAACCAATGCTAGGGTTGTCAATACATTATTGGGAATTCTGTCAAAATTATAGTTTGTCAAAGTTATGCAGCTCAAATTAGCCAAAGAAATATGAGACAAAATCATTCTAATCTACGAAGGAGACTCTCAGGTAAAACGTGCTAAACCACAAACTCTTAGAATTCATAATGAAACTCTTAAGATGCACAATGATGAAAGTATAGCTAGTTACTTCTTACGTATAGATGAGGTTGTTAATTGCATGAAGAATATGGGTGAAGAGATAAAGGAAGTTACCTTAGTTGAGAAAGTTTTAAGATCCTTGTTTTCTAAATTTGAATCAAAAGTACCTGCCACAGAAGAAAAATAGGATCTTCAGACTATCACTATGACACAGCTTCACGGAATCTTAACTGACTTTGAGATGAGAAAAGGAGGCCTATCAAATATGAGAGAAGCCACATTTAAAGCTTTAGCAAAGGAAAGGAAGAACTCAATGAATCAGAACATATTTAAGAAGAAGAAGATGAAGTAAACTTTGTCAAGAAGCTTCAACAGGGTTTTGGAAGATTTAGAGGTAAACTACCTTTCAAATGTTTTGCCTATGGTAGAGTCAGTCATTGTGTTGCCAAATGTCCTCATAAAGATAAATATTATAAAGGGAAGGAATCTGCGAAATGGAATAGAAAACAAAGTGTAAGTAAAAAGAGTTACTATACTCATGAAGGTAGCGATGGATTATCAAATAGTGATGAAGATGAAAATAGTAATGACTATAGACTTCTAATGGCTTATGAAGATGATAATTTTTGGGGTGCCTTAAAAGAAGATGACCTTCATGAAGAAATCTATAAACTCAAAATCCGTTTAGAAGAAAAGAATGTGATTATAGATACCTTGACATACCAACTTGCTGAAAGAGAAAAACACAATGAAAAACTAGAATGTGAAATTGTGGGTCTAAGAAAGGATCTTGAGAAAACAAAATCTCTCAATCTTAGATTTGCTAAAGGATCAGAAACCTTAAATGGAACTATCAAAATGCAGTGTTCTCCTCTGATAAAGACAAGTCTTGGATATACTGAAGAAGCATCTCAATCACAGAAGTCGTCAACCTCCACTAAAAGCTATCTTGATGCAGCAAAGAATAGTGAACAGTATGACAATCATTAGCAAAGGCATAAAGTAGATCACCAGGTAAATCAGGTTCAATTTGCTTCAAGGATGAAAAGAAGCCACAACCAACCTCAGGTAAATCATACTCAATTTGCTTCAAAGATGAATATCAATAGAAACTACAATCACCAGGTCAATAGATTCGATAATCGCAGGAACTTCTTTAATGGTCAATGTTTCTCATGTCATAATTTTGGACACAAAGTTGCTCAATGTGTTGCTTACAAAACCATCATGACTAGAGAAGCACGAAATCAAAGGAATGTTACAAGGATCAACAAAATTTTATATAATAAATTTTCTCTTCTTGAAAATGAAATAGAATGCTCAATCTCTAACAACTTTGGCCATGAAGAATCTAAATGTAGGAGTAAATTTCGGTAGATATCTCAAAAGGAGAAAACTCCATTAAATCCAAAAATATGTAGAAAGAAAGAACTACAAAGAGAGAGATGTGGTATAGCCTTGTATGCAGAAGGACAAGAGAATCAGTGGTACATCAACAGTGGATGTTCAAAACACATGACTGGTGACAAAGAAAAACTTCACTCATATAATGCCTTAGAAAAGGAAAAGAATGTCTCATTTGGAAACGACACTCCTGCTGTCATAAAAGGTAAAGGCTTTGTTTTCTTGAAAGAAAAGGTTAAAGCTGGGAATGTTATGTATGTATATGGTCTAAAGCATAACCTGTTGAGTGTCAGTCAAATGTGTGATCAAGGAAATGAAGTGGTGTTTCGATCAAACGGATGTGTTGTTCGTGAGCTTGATACAGGAGAAATCATGATCAAAGGTATAAGAACTCCAAACAACTTATACATACTCAAGGGAGGACAACAACAGTGCTATCTAAGAAAAAATGATGAAAGCTAGCTATGGCATAGAAGATTGGGACATCTAAGATTTTCTCAAATAAGAAAAGCATGCAGATTCTACGTTTTTTGTGATCTTCCAGATATCAGCATTCCTGAAAATACAATATGCAAACCATGTCAATTCGGTAAGAAAACCAGATCTCACTTCATTGAAAAAGAAGGGTCAGCTAGTAAGCCTCTTGAACTTGTTCATACTGATTTATGTGGACCATCAAGGAAAAAGTCACCTCGTGGAGAAGAATACTTTATATTGTTCATTGATGATTTTTCCAAAATGTGTTGGATAGGTCTTCTACAGCAGAAAGATGAAGCATTTGAAAAGTTCAAAGCCTTCAAAGCTTTGGTTGAAAATGAATCAGATCAAAAAATCAAATGCCTTAGATTTGATCGAGGAGGGGAATTTACCTCGAATGAATTCTTTGAATTTTGTGAACAACATGGAATAAAAAGGCATTTCTCCACCGCAAGGACTCCTCAGCAAAATGGAGTGGTAGAAAGAATGAACAAATATGTTAAAAAATGGCTTGAGCTATGCTAGATGAATCTAGAACTCCTGCAACCTTTTGTGGTGAAGCTGCATTTTTCACCGTCACTATTCTCAACCAAGCAAATGTTCGGGTAAACAACACTCAAACTCCACATGAACTTTGGTATGGTAAGACTCCTAATGTAAAATACTTTAAAGTTTTTGGAAGCAAATGTTACATCAAAAGGACTGATGAAAAACTTGGTAAGTTTGAACCCAGAGTAGATGAAGGTATTCTTCTTGGCTACTCTTCCCGAAGTGAAGGATATAAATGTTATAATAAAAAACTTGGGAAAATTATTGAAAGAATTGATGTTGTGGTTAATGAAGCATGCAAAAATCCAAAACAGATAAAGAATGAAGATTATGACAATGAAGAAGATGGGGATTATTTTCCCACATCACATCACACTGATTCTGAAGAAGAAACCAATGAAGCACTAGAAGAAGAGATAACAGTAGAATAAAAGACTTAGTCCAGGTATGTTCAGAAAAATAAACAAGAAACTCAAATTTTAGGGGAAAAAGAGGCAGGTGTACAGACAAGAAGAACTATTACAGAAACCTCAAGCTATCTAGCATTACTATCCTCCACCGAACCTCAGAATGTAAATGAAGCATGCAAAGATGAATGTTGGGTCAAGGCCATGAATAAATAACTTGAGCAAATTGAAAATAATAATACTTGGGAATTAGTTCCTAGACCTCATGATAAGAATATCATAGGAACTAAATGGATATTCAAAAACAAGCTGAATGAAAATGGAGAAGTTATTAGTAACTAGGCCAGACTTGTTTGTAAAGGATATGCTCAACAAGAAGGTATAGATTTTGAAGAAACTTTTGCACCTGTTGCTAGACTTGAAGCCATAAGTATGTTTCTTGCTCTTTCTAGTTTTCAGAAATTCAAAGTATACCAAATGGATGTAAAATATGCCTTCCTTAATGGAGACTTAGAAGAATAAGTCTATTGTGAACAACTAGAAGGATTCATTCTTGGAAATGATGCAAAACTTGTATGTAGACTCAGAAAGGCTCTCTATGGTCTAAAACAGGCTCCAAGGGCCTGGTATTACTGTCTTGACAAATATCTCCACCAACAGGGTTTTTCAAAGGGGTTAACAGATCACAATCTATGTACAAAGATTGACACTGATAAATTGCTAATAATTGTTGTTTATGTTGATGATATCATATTTGGTGGCAATGAAGAATCCATGAGTTAGAATTTTGCTTCAGTAATGTAGCAAGCATTTTAAATGTCCTTGCTTGGTGAGCTTACCTATTTTCTTGGTCTACAATTTCAACAAAATAAAGATGGTATTTTTCTTTCACAAACCAAATATCTCAAACACATTGTTGAGCCTCAAACCTGCACTCCTTTACACATCCTCTCAGCCTCCTTTTCCTATTCATTTCCTTCTTTTGCCACTCATTCCCTCCATCAAATTGCTCAAATCATTGTATTTTAGGACTTTTTACATGGTTTGCTAATTATGCTAATGACTGTTGTTGGTTTAGAATTTTGGTTCAAAGTGTTGCGTTTCCGCAGCTCACACAGGGTTTCCGCAGCTGATCCCGGTTTCCGCAGCCAACCCCGGATTCCACAGCTGTTTTCTTAAATGGTATGTTCCAGGTGTCCTCTGGGAAGAAGAGCCACATGGGCAAGTTCGTGGAACCAAGGGCATGGTGTGTGTCCCTCCAGCTCACCGAAACTGGTCATAAAAACCCATAGTCAATGCAGAGGAAAATCCGGTCAACAGAGGTCATTGGCGGTGGCACGGCTCTGCGTGTTCTGTTTTGGAGCATGTGAAGAACAGGTGGCATCTTATTCAGCCACGAAGACAGTGGGAAACAAGAATCCAACAACGGATTGAATGCCCACAACGACCGTTGCCTAAATCCGAGGACGCAGCCAGATTACGTGTTTTTACACAGCTGCTTGAATAGCTGAAGTTTCGTTAAGTTAGTTTGCTTTCTTCTGTATAAATAAAGCGTCTTTGAACGTTGGATAGTTAGTCGTTTAGAAGTTGTGTTTTGTAATTGTTTTGAGCTCCCCACTGTACTTTTAAACTTGTTATCAATACATGAGAAGACTGTTCTGTTTCTAAGCGTGTAACTGCTCTTTGGATTGGGTGAAGTAGGCAGAGGGCCCCTGTTTGCTGCAGCCTCTGTACAGTATTTTAATTTCTTGTATTTCGTTTTCTGATTTCATGTATAATAGCTGTACATATGTCTCTTTATTTGCTGCATTTTTATTTCTTTTTCAACATGTATAATAGCTGTACATAAACTTTGAATTCTGCTGATTTACATTTCTGCACTTTTGTTCATGACTGATCAGTGTGTTATGCAGGTTTCTTAAGCGAGCCCGGGATAGTTTTCTTGCTTTTCTTTTTGCAACTAGTGGCATTTGTGATCGTCTTACCTAGACTGCTAATCTTTATTTTTTATTTTCATTAGTATCATTGCTTTAGTTTGCACTTTACATTCTGCTCATAGCTTATCAAGTTGTTCATCTTTTGATGGCTCTTTTTGTCATAATCAACTAACTTTAGTGGAGCCAAAATATCACTTAGTGCAGCTTGGCTTATTTTGTTTTAAGACTCACATTGCTAACTTGCTCATAACTCTTTCTTACATGATCAATCCAGCTGAAGGCAGAAAGGTTAAGGGAAAATTAAGTGGTGTGATTTGTCACCTAGATTTTACATTGCTTAAGATTTAATTGAAGAATTAAAGTAGTTGTTCTTGTTTTTAATTGAGTTTATGTAGATGTCATTTTCATTTTCATTTTCATCAGCAGTAGAGATACTGGGCCGATGCCATTGGTCTTTTATTTGATGCCTTTACTTTCCTTTAAAGCTTTGATTTCATTTCAGTTATTGTTCAAGCTTTCTTTAGAATACTCTTTAAGTTTCAAGAAATCATTTAGAAGTCGCCACAAACACACAAATTCACTCACTTGATTACATCTCCATCACATCACATTAGGAAAGATAAACAAAAAACAAACTAAAAAGATAAAAACGACAAAAGATTAAGAAAAGATTATCTAAGTACATATAGTACACCTCACTTCATCAACTTACGAGCCCCGGGTTGACATTTAAAAGTTGCAATTTATACATCACTAAATTGACCAAACACACATCTTGAAAATGTACGGCATGGAAGATTCTAAACCACTATGTACCACAATGGTAACAGGATGCAATCTCAGCTCAAATGATGAATCAACAATAGTACATCAATCAACTTATCGATCCATGATTGACAGTCTGCTTTATCTAATAGGTACCCAACCTAACATCATGCATGTAGTAGGAATAGTTGGAAGATTCCAAGCAAATCCAAAGGAATCACACCTTCAGGCAGTCAAAAGGATTTTCAAATATCTTCAAGGAACACAGAACTTTGGTTTATGATATCCTAGAGATACAGATCTTAATCTTCATGCATATACAGATGCAGATTGGGCGGGAAGTGTTGATGACAGAAAAAGCACTAGTGGTGGTGCATTCTATATGGGTTCCAGGTTAGTGTCTTGGTTTAGCAAGAAACAAAGTTCAATTGCATTATCTACAGTTGAAGCAGAATATGTGGTTGATGCATCTTACTGCACACAACTACTTTGGATGATGCAAACCTTGCGAGACATTCAGATCACATGTACTCCACCCATCTCCATTCTATGTGATAATACAAGTGCCATCAGTATTTCAAAGAATCCAGTCATGCACTCCAATACCAAACACATACCCATCAAATATCATTTTCTATGTGAAAAAGTGCTTGAACAAAAGGTCAAATTGGAGTATGTTCCCTCTAAAGAACATGTTGCTGATATATTCACTAAACCACTGCCCAGAGAGACATTTGAATATCTCAGACAAAAGCTGAGAGTAGTTGCTGCATCATCTTGTTATTAAATCCTATTTTTTAGAGAAAGGTTTTTATACGCGAGTTTCATGAAGCATAGTCACGTACATATGCAGATTTCTGTGGGCACAGGTGCATATATGTTGGTTTGAGGAAAAGCAGTGGGCCAGACTCAGGAAAAAGGGGTCTGATATGGTTCTGTCAATTATCTGCTCTGTTTGATGATGGTTACAATCTGTTGATAACATGTGGAAATATATTGGTCCTCATAAAGTTTTTGATAACTTGATGTATATCTGATTGATGATGATGCTTTGATATTTCTTACTGATATATGCAATAATAAGATCTAACAGTAAACATCTAGCACAGGTTCAGGGGGAGTATATGCTTCTAATAATGCATTGTTGGCATTATCTTAGAAGATCTTGGTACAGATCCACATAATTGTTTTGATTCAGGTGACTCCTTTGATGATGGACATATACATGTTGTTGATCCTGATGTTACTGATGGTGCAGATCATATATGGTGTATGATAGTTTCTGATGACTATCATGGTCTTGTCGATGTCCTTATTATAAATGTCATGCATATCATCTAGTGTAAAGGTCATGAAAATACCTAATTTGTAACCCGACTATGCATGGGATGGATGATGTAATATTTCTTGTTTTTGTCATGTATAAACAATTGGTATATCCCCACTTGGTTGGATGGATGAGTCAAATTTGGTATATCCCCACTTGGTTGGGAGATGCATGTATGTATGAGTCATCGGTGATAGGAAGGTCATTGGTGATGTATGTATAGAGTCATGTTATTCTTTTAGAAAATCTTTTTGTAGACTTTGCTTGTGCTCAGGGGGAGCATGGACTCAATCATGGGAGCTCAATCAATACACTTTAGCATATCAGAGAATTCAGCATGTACTCAAGGGGAGCATGACCCTTTGCCCTTGATGTCAAAGGGGGAGATTGTTGGTATTATAATACAGGATTTGTCCTTGATGGCAACTCACTCAGATGAAATATCACAGTACAACAGGTTAACACAAAGAATTATAGATCAGTCTACCTAGAATGAAGAAAGAGAGGTATACATAGGTTCACCTTGACCAAGTTGTGTATACATGCAAGTTCACTGACCACAAGTAGCATATATGTACATACGTGCTTTCATAGAAGGAAAAGCGTGTATACCTTGGAAAACTAAGTTCTTGGTCCAAAGTATTTGGTCCATGGTATTTTGATCCATGGTATTTTGATCCATGGTATTGGTCTAAGGTATCTGGTCCGAGGTATTGACCCTAGGTATTTGGTCCAAGGTATTGGTCATAAGTGGTTTTGGTCCATGGTATTGAGAAAGGCCTAAAACTATAAAAGGAGGAGAAGATCATTAGGCCAAAGTGCGCAAGTATCGAATATCTAATGAAGTGTGAGATCTAGTATGCAGGTTATTGGCTTCTGGTGCTATGCTTGATCTGAACCAGGGATGAACCTTAGCGGTTGATGGAGGATAAGATCTAATGATGGATTGGGATCTTAAGGCTTGATCATGTTTATTCTAGATCTGTATACTGACGCATGTGTTGTTCTATAAATATTATGATATGGGTATAATTGAAGTCTGGAATAGCTGTGAAATTATGAATTAATATTTGCAGATGTATACGCTGGTTGGATTTGAGAAAAGCGCATATACATGCAAGTTCGACACATGGAAGTATCTTATACCTTATAAAATATGTTTTAGTTGTTTTTGCTTGCTGTTGCAAAGTTCTGGGTTCTGGTTTGGGTTCTGGTTACTGTATTCTGGTGACAGTATTCTGAATGATCAGATTGATGGGTTGTCAAAGTGATTGATTGATTCGGTTGTGGTTGGTTCAGAAAGTGATTGGTTGATGCAGACGTGTTTGATGATTTAATTACAGTTTTGATGTTGTTGCTGGATCTAGTCTGAAAATTTATGAAACATGGTCCTTGGAGGAAGAAAGAAGGTCGTAGCCTTCTGTAGGTCGCAGTGTACATACTCGTAAACATATCGGCTAGTACAAGAGTTAGGGGGTTGTAGCTCCCTTCCCAAAGAAGCTGGAGAACGAGAGAATGTTGTAACTTTCTGCAAGTAGAACCCTGCGTATTGGTATAAGTCTGCACCAGTACAAAATTGTAAATAGATTTTCTTATTATTAAAAGAAGACAGAGACGACATCAGCAGGTGGTTTTCACCCACATTGGGTTTCCACCTTATATCTTGGTGATCATGTGTGTTGCTTATGTGTGATGCTTTATTCTACTTTTACTGCACTATCTAATAAGTCTCTGATATACTGGTTAAAGTTCAATGCATGATAAATTGGGCAAATCAAAAGTTCTCTGCATATACGCTAGTTGCCTTAAGTACAGTCACGTATACATGCTAGTTCACTTAGCTAAAGTAGCGTATACAAATATATTTGGAAAATTAAATTATTGATCTGATAATACTGATTCACCCCCCTCTCAGTATTATTTCCAACACATGGGACCAAAGAGGGGGTGTAGACCAGGAAGGATGAGCAGGGGGTCCCTAAGAAGATATAGTTGTGGTTTGGTTGGGGTTATAAAATGCATGGGATGGCCCTTACATACCCTGCTAGTATGGTCTAGGCCCAGGAGGTCTCCTTTGGTTGATGTAGCAAAGATGCTCAGTGACCCCTTCAGCTCCTTGATATACAACTTTGAGTCTAGGTAAAGAAGGGCACTTGTCTGTGGAGTGGTTTTCTTCACAGACTGAGCAAATCTTAATACAGTTTAATGGACATTCGTTCCTAGGATGTCTCTTAGTTCATCTAGGACAAAATATGGCCAAGGCTCTCTCTGCTTCCTCTTTCTTCCTTTCGATGTTCATTGTGTCCAGTTGCAAGGCAAGGGTTTGCATCATGTCACTTTTGAAATCTCCAGCATATTTCCAATTTCACCTTTGATTGATAAGTTAGAAGATGATGTACTGGCCATAGGTTGAATACCCCTACCCTTCTTGCTGGCTGCTCTAGAATGGTTTCTAAAGACAATCTTAATATCCTCATAGTGTAATTGGTAGACATCTCCTCCTGCTATCATATTTAAGGTATCCAGAAGATCTTCCCTTACTCCTCTAAGTAAGACCAACTTGAGTGACTCACGGTCAAGTGTGCACCTGGCCCTTTTGTAACTTAGCTGGAATATTTCTTCATAGTCTTCTAGGGATTCATCTTAGCCTATGGTCATCCTAAAAATCTCTTCTTTAGTGTCCTTTGACCTACAGTAGTCCCTATATTTTTTGTTAAAAGTCTGCTGCATTTGAGCCCAAGTTGTGATGTTATCTCCAGGTAAACCCATGAACTAGCGTAATGCTGCATCCTTGAGGGTAGATGGGAATTATTTTAACTTTTTCTCATCATATGTATAGCCATAGGTTCAACATATAACGGAAATTTCAAATAGGAAAGTGTCAGGGTCCTCTGTGGTCAGGCCATGGAAATGAGGTAGAGTAGAGGGGCTTATATTCTTCATCTTAGTGTCCCCATTGGTTTCCCTGATTGGGAAGGCACTCTCAATTCTCTCTCTATCTCTCTTGTCATTTTGGTTTCCATCCATTGGTTCAGTAGGAATGGGTTCTTCCTCTTCTTCTTCTTTTGTAGGTTCCTCACATAGGTAAGTTTTCTCACCTAAAGGGTCATCCAATTCACCGCCACTGAAGAAGAGAGAAGGTTGCATGTTGGATGCAGTGAGGGTATTTGACAAGAATTTTCCTAAATTGTCCCTAATCCTACAAGGCATGAAAAGCAATGTTTTTGGGTTGGTTTTTGTAAGATTTTGTAAAAGCTATAAAGTACTTGCAAAATGGAAAGGAAAGCAGATAATGACAACTGAAAGAAAGAAAGAAGCTAGATTACTTTTGCAGAAATAAACTAATGGAAGAAAGTTGAAGACTAGAAGTAGAAGAAAAGAAAGTTTGGAGACTAGAAATAGAAGAAAGTAGTAATTACTTCTACTTAGACACCTCCCCAGCAACGGTGCCAAAAAGTGATGAGCCTAGATATTGTAGAAAGAATGCTGCAACTCCCAGGGCTACCAACTTTACTTATCAACCCGGGGTTCATAGAAACTTGGAGGTGACAGTGCTATATGCACTAGTAGAAGTGAAGGTCCTTCCTATTGCCACTATTTATCTAGCAAGAGACCTCAGGGGTTCCAAGCCAAACTTCTATAGGGTCGGAAGAAGCTTAATTCTTTGATGGAAGGAGAGTAAACCTATTCTAAGAGAGAGCTACTCTACTGTAATAATGAAGAAAATAAATTGTAATTCTAACTCACACCAGACCCTAGCTAACCTAATTCAACAACTATGCTAAGCAGAATTACTAGAACAACACTAATCTAATGCTAATTATCTAAGTTACAGAATTAAAAGCATCAAAACTAGACTAAGGGGTAAGCAAAGGAAACTAAGCTAAGTCTGTGTTTAAGCAGAAGAGCAGTCAGAGGACGAAATTGGCGAAAGAAGGACATGAGGGAGCAACAATGCATGAGAACCATTGGATCAGTCGGGTGAAAGGCAAATGAGCAGCTGATATCGGATCGCAGGAGGGTACATACATAAATGGGCGAACATGGTTAACTAACAGGATGAACGGTGGAGATTATATTGCGGCAGTTGATTGAATAGATGAATGGATAGGGTTAACCGGAGATGGACGAATGAGATTATATCGCAGAGGCTACATCAAGAGATGGACGAACATGATTAATCGACAGATGGATGGTGGAGATTAGATCGCGCACAAAAGAAATGTGCAGAAATGGTATCAAGTTTGTGGAGGTGGTAAGTTGTATATCGCGTGCCCTCAAAGCTGTAAGTTGTTTTCTAAAATTTTGCACGATTAGCCTAACTAGGTGACACGTAGCATGGAGAAACCACTCTCACCGCGTGCCCTTGTGTGGATAACGATTGTACAGAAATCCATGAAATATTCGTCGGATTTGGCGAGGCAGATCAATGGTGGAGATTAGACTGATCTAGTTGGCGAGTGAGTGCACAATAACCGTCGGATCTAACGAGGCAGATCGACAGTGGGGATTTAAAGTGCAAAAAGTTAGCGTTAAAAGTGAATCGGGCGGTGATTGGGAAGGTTTGTTGGTGATCGGATGGCGAGGAAGAAATGTACGAGGAACATGATGGAGGCAGTTTCAAATGAAAATGTCAGAGAAAACCAGTGCGGGTGAAAGAATAGCTGCATTAAACAACGAACTCCATAGCCCATGCGAGAACCAGAGACTATGTTTTTGGGGTTGCTGAAGGGTCCCTTCCTTAAGTCATGGTCCCAGAGGGAGGAGATGAGGCCGAGACACCTGTGCATAATCTGATAGTGATCTTTTCTCTTTAACTAACTTGTGAGCTGAAAGAAGGCATAAATGAAAGTAAAGTGAAGCACAATGCAGATGAACAGAACTGAAAAGCTACTTCAGCAAATAACCAATGAAAAACCATGAATCTATTTAAACAAATGAACAAGTAAACAAAAAATCTATTAAAGCAGGTAAACAGAACCAGAAAGCTACTTAAACAAATGAACAAAACAAAACTCTATGCTAGCATAAATGTACAGTAGAGAGGAGTTGTGGCTGCATGGTTCGTGCCCTAACTCAAGAGCTTCAGACCTCAAAGTTAACTCAGAGCTAGCTTAAAAATAACTCATTACTATTATAAACCATGGATTACAGAACAAATTGTCACAAGTCTCTTGCAGCTCAGAAATAAAACAAAGTTTTTACAAATGAAGTCTGAATCCTAATGAAGTCCTAAGCCTCTCTATTTATACATCTGAAGTCTCTAACGACTTCCTTCTCATTAGGGAGGCTTGACTCCCAACTTAAGATAAATTGTTTTCTGTCCTTTTCACATGCTTGGCTGTCTTTTAGTATTCAAAGTGATGGCTGTGTGCACTCCGAGCTGATGGTGGAATATTCGAATGGAGGGGTAGTAAATAAGGGGGATTTACCTCCTATAGTTACTCTCCCTTGTCCCATTCGAGTCTTTTCCAAAGTCTTTTTCATAGTTCTTTGCTTTTATCTTTTATACCTGCATTTTCCCTTGATTTTACCCCTTTATTCCTGCATTACATGCACATTCGACCACAAAGCCAAATATCCAACTCTAACTCATTTCATAAAAAAAATATAATAAAAAGTATGAAATAAGTTGTGAGAATAGTTGGTTTGAATAAGCTAGGAGGTGAATTAAGGCCAATTAAGGCCCATATAATTACTCAATAATGAGGCTCATCACCCATCATTGCATCTTCAATGTTGACATGTTCAGTTTCACAATTAGTTATGGGATTGAAAACACAATCATCATTTTCAAGAGAAATACCTTCATCATCTTTGCCCTCATTCAAACTGTACTTCATTTCTAAAATATCCCACAAAACTTTTTCATTTTGAATCTTACCATATTCATGTAGTATGTTGAACATGATGTTTTCATCTAATGTAGATGTTATAAGATGTAATGTTGATGCATCTCCACTATCATAGTTTAAATTGATAACATCTTTAACATAATTCAATAAATTTACCTTCCATAATGTTGTTTTCACTTCAGTTTCCCAACACTCATAATTCATACCTGAAAAAGAGGGTAGATCCAATATTAACCTCTTAACGATTTCATCAAATTATAGATCTGCATCATGATCCTTGACTTGATTAGCTATAATTCCATTAGCATCGACTGGAAAGTCTTCACTAAATTCAGAAAAACAATATATTGCATTTGTCCCTTGATGCTTTATCCTTAGTTTTCTTTGAGACTCTTTCAGTCTCCTTTTTTGACCCATTTCTCTTTCTATTTTCTCCTTTGCATCGAGTGTGCAAGAACACTTCGATCAGGAGAAGTCTGCTTCCCACTCCACTACAAATTTTTGCAACCACAGATACTACAGAAATTAAATAGGGATGAAGTCAAGCAATAAAACAAGTTTGTAGCTCCATCTCAAACAAAATACCAACCTTTGCTTTAATAAAATGAAAGCTATTGCAAATAATAGAGGTTGGTTCGTTATCAGATCTAGATCTGGATCCTTTCCCTCTCAACCCAGTCTTTCGGCATAAAGTGAAACCTCCACAACAGTTGCTTCCACTGACAAGATTTAAAAAAAAATACAACCTAATCCCACTGGGAAAACAATAAATCCTATTGGTTGGCACGGTCGGTTCTTCTTCCAAAGAACGCAGCTCTTCTCCAGGTGCACTGTAAAATAGCATGAGAGATGAGGAGAGGGTCTCAGCTCAAGGGAAACCCACTCACTCAAACAATATGACAGACACCACGACTAAAAAAGTTCTTTTTGATATAGATTTAAATAGGAATGCAACAAATTATAGATATAACCATACATATAGAGATGCAATAGAAATAATACTTCATTTCATTAGTATAAAATATTGAAATATGCTTACAAACAACAATGGAAATAAACTAGCTAGGGTGATGGTAGCTTATCTCTTAAAAGAGATGTGGTGGCTACATGCCTCTGAACTGTGTTATAATGAGGCTCAAAGGCCTATTTATTGTTGAGAAACAATGGAAAACCCTAAACATCCAAAAACCTAACCCTAGAAGATGAAATTCCAAACTGTGGGCCCCGTTTGGGTAAATTGGTACATCAACTTCTCGGGGTCGTAACTTTGGCATACAATCTTCGTTTGACGTGCACAATATGTCATTAGAAATATCTATGCGAGAACTACAACTTTGGGAAGAGAAACATCAGGCCATGGACCCATGTTGCTCCTAGTTTTCCAAAAAGAAGGTCGTTTAGGGCCTCAAAATGGCTCCGGAAGTTCAGGACCCGAGAAAATGCTAAAAATAGAAATTGTGCTACAATTAAGGAAACTAAAAAACTGAAAGAAACAATGGTGGGGGTCCAAGTGGAATTGGTAGGTGGCCACCAATATCCACCTGGATCATTCCTCCCCCCTTAGGAAGCAATGGTCCCCATTGTGTTGAGTTCCTCCATGAGATGAGGAAACTTCTGCTGAACTTGGTCCCTGGTGAGCCACTTGCCCTAGTGAAGGAATTGGCCTGCTTTGACAACTCGATACAGTTGGATATTCTGCTGGCGAGTGTGCTTGATCTGTGTGTCCATGATTCGATCAGTTGCAACTTGTTCCATGCAATCTAGATTTAACTCCGTGGCTATGAGTTGTTTTTCAATGTCGAATCTGTCTAGTAAGGGTGGATAGTATGGCTGAAGGTGGTCCACATTGAACACTAGGTGTAGTGTTATGAAACCAGCTCAAGAAAAGATAGAAAAGATAGATCAACGCCTTAGAATTCAGCCTCTTCGAGGGGGAAACCTCCTTTACATTACATAAATGAACAATTCTTGGATGATACAAATGACAAAACCTCCTTTCTATATATAGGAGTCTAAGGAGTCACAATATAATCCAGCCGACCTAACAATAATAATATAAAGCCACAAAATAACAATAGGGGATTCTATGGGGCACAGAAATAACAATATGGGGGTAATAGGGGCACAACAATATAAATAAGGGGTATAACTACAATAGTAATGGGGTAATCACTAGTATTATAGGGACCCAACATGCCCCTCTCCTTCAAAAAAGTGTTGTCCTCAACGCTTGAGTAGTTCTGGATACTTCTGCATAAAATTCTCATCCTCCCATGTGGAATCTTCAGCGGATAAGTTCTTCCACTTGATAAGATACTCTGAAATTGATCGATTTCGTAGCTGTCGAGTTCTTGTTTCTGTGACTGCTTCCGGTTCCAATATAATTTTTCCTTCCTCGTCAAGTTCTGGCAATATTGTTTGAATTGGGAGCTTGTCACCTATAACCTTCTTTAAACATGAAACATGGAAAACTGGGTGCAATCGAGAAGCTGCAGGAAGCTCCAATTTGTATGCCATAGTACCAATCTTTTGCAACACCTTGTACGGACCATAATACTTTGGTGATAATTTATTATCCTTCTTAGCTTGCTTTAGGGACATTTGCTTATATGGTTGTAGCCGTAGGAATACCCAATCACCTACATCAAAACTTCTTTCACTGCGATGTTGATCTGCCTGTTGTTTCATTCTATTTTGTGCCAACACGAGGTTATCCTTTAAGAGTTGGAGGACTTGTTGTTGATGTTCGATGTGATGTTCCACTGCCTGAACCTTAGAATTTTCTCTTAAATATGATGTGATGGATGGTGGTTGATACCCATAAAGTGCCATAAATGGGGTCATTTTTGTTGCTGTATGGAAGGAAGTGTTATACCACCATTCAGCCAGAGGCAACCATTTGACCCATTGTGTCTGTTTATCAGATACAAAGCAACGAAGATATCCTTCCAAACATTTGTTTACTATCTCAGTTTGCCCATCAGATTGAGGATGATAAGATGAGCTATGAGCTAACTGAGTACCAAGACAAGAAAATAATTCTGTCCAAAAATTTCCAGTGAAAATGGGATCTCTGTCACTTACAATAATCTTTGGGTTTCCATGTAGCTTTTGAACTGTTTCCATAAATGCAGTAGAAACTGTACTGGCTTTAAATGGATGTGATAATGCACAAAAGTGTGCATACTTGGTAAGTCTGTCAACTACCACCATGATGACACTCTTTCCCTCAGACTTGGGTAAACCTGTGATAAAATCCATTGAAACCTCCTCCCAACGTTGGCTTGGAATGGATAAAGGTTGTAATAGACCCGGTGTCTTAATTGTTTCAACTTTATTTTGCTGGCAAACCAAACATTCCGCCACAAACTTTTGAATATCTGATTTAAGGCCATCCCAAAAAAATTCCTTCTTAACCCTGTGGTAAGTTTTTAAAAATCCTGAGTGCCCTCCTAAGGGAGAAGTGTGCAATTCCATAAGAATCTTTTGTTTTAGCTGGGAATTCTTACAGAGGTATAAGCGATCTTTGTACCATAACGAATCATTTTTCCAGCTAAATGTATCAGAAGTACTGGAATCTTGTTGTAGCTTTCGAATAAGTGCCCACACTTCTTCGTCATTCTTCCATTCCTCCCTTGCTTCGTTTATCCAATCTGGTTGGATAATAGAAATGGCACACAACAATGCTTCCACATCCTCATCCTTTCTTGAGAGTGCATCTGCCACCACATTTTGCTTCCCTTTTTTGTAGATGATTTCAAAGTCATAACCCAACATCTTTGTGACCCACTTTTGTTGCTCTTCAGAGGATAATCTTTGTTCTAAAAAGTATTTAAGGCTATCATGATCCGTTTTTACCTTGAAGTGTCTTCCCATTAGGTAGGGTCGCCATTTCTTAAGTGCATGGAGTATTGCCAACATTTCCTTCTCATAAATAGCTTTGCTTAAAAACTTTCCCTTGATTGGACGACTTTCAAAAGCAATGGGTCTTTCATCTTGCATTAGAACAGCACCAATTCCATTTCCTGAAGCATCACATTCCACAATAAAGGTTTTTGTGAAGTCCGGTGTAGCTAAGACCGGTGCTTGGCACATTGCCTCTTTAAGATGTTCAAAGGCCTTTGTTGCTTCCGGAGTCCATGAAAATGAATCTTTCTTCAATAATGTTGTTAGAGGTGCTGCTATTCTCCCATAATTCTTAACAAACTTGCGATAATACCCTGTCAACCCAAGAAATCCTCGCAGATGCTTTATGGATGTGGGGATTTTCCATTCCTTAATGGCTTTAATTTTGCTAGGGTCTACCTTAACTCCTTCATGAGATACAATATGACCCAAATATTCCACCTCCTGGACTCCAAAGAAACATTTGGATCTTTTTGCATATAATTGTTTCTCCTCCAATAGTTGTAGCACCCTGTCAACATGTTCAACATGATCCTTCCAAGACTTGCTGTAGATTAGTATATCATCAAAAAATACTAACACAAATTTTCTAAGGAATGGTTTGAAAATTGAATTCATCAAACCTTGAAATGTTGAAGGTGCATTGGTAAGGCCAAAAGGCATGACCAAAAATTCATAATGACCCTCATGAGTTCTAAATGCCGTTTTGGAATGTCTTCAATCTTCATTCTGATTTGATGATATCCCGAACGAAGATCCAACTTGGTGAAGTAAATTGATCCATGCAATTCATCCAGTAATTCATCAATAACAGGAATGGGGAACTTATCTTTAATAGTGAGCTTGTTGAGCTCCCTATAATCTGGACACATGCGCCATGATCCATCCTTCTTGTGCACCAATACTACTGGAGCTGAGAAAGAACTTTGACTCGGTTGAATTATACCAGCCTCTAGCATTTCTGCAACCATACGTTCAATTTCACTTTTTTGGACATAGGGATATCTGTACGGCCTGATGTTTGGAGGAACACTTCCTGGAATCAGATGAATAGCATGATCATGATCACGCATAGGTGGGAGACCTTTGGGAGTCTCAAATACCTTGGAATGAT
The DNA here is from genome assembly GCA_031772625.1 of Pinus tabuliformis. Taxonomy (NCBI): domain Eukaryota; kingdom Viridiplantae; phylum Streptophyta; class Pinopsida; order Pinales; family Pinaceae; genus Pinus; species Pinus tabuliformis. The sequence goes on along the minus strand of CM062813.1, from coordinate 1,144,130,012 downwards.
TGTCCAGGACTTTTTGGAGATCTGGAGAAATAGATGATTCCAATGTGGAAACATCTAGCGAACATAATTGTGCAATTACACCTCTTTGCTCCTTTTTTAGAAGCTTTGTCATACCATTAGAGCTGATTATCTTTCCTGGTTTCCCTGCAATACCCCTTAATTCAACTTCCTTTCCTTCCAAGAAAATTTGATGAAAAGTTCTTGAAAATTAAAAGCTATTGTACCCAAGGATTGTAGCCATTGGACTCCTAGTACAACATCAGCACCTCCCATTGGAATGGAAAGCATTGGGCTAGTCAATACATATTCTCCCATGGATAGCTTGATATTATGGCACTTTCCAGAGCAATTTATTGTTCCTCCATTTGCAATCATCACTTGACACTCTGGTGCTGGATATAGGAAGCAATTCAATTCTTTTGCTACCCTACAATGAATAAAATTGTGGGTGCTTCCTGAATCAATCAACACTATTACCTTTTTCTTCTTGATTTGTCCTTCTATCTTGATGGTTTGAGGAGTGGTAATTCCCGCCAATGCATTACAAGATATGGTCGGATTTATTTGTTCTTCATCTAGGCTTTGTTCCTGGAATATATCCTCTTCTTTTGACCTTTCTTGCTCCTTTTCTTCTTCCTCTTCACAATCTATGTAGAATAATTTCTTCTCAGCACACTTATGACCTTTTGTGTATTTGCTATCACAATTGTAACAAAGCCCTTTTGCTCTTTTTTCTTCCAATTGTTGTGGTGTCAACCTTGTAGGTTGTGGAAGACTATGGGCAACAACACTTCCATCTTTATAGTTGTGAATGGTATGCTTCCTAGTTGCCATAATTTTGCTTTCCATTTTTCTTGCTAACCTGAATGCCTTCTCTAATGAATCAGGTTCCCAAAGGCACACATCATGTTGGATATTATCCTTTAAAGACCCTATGAACACATCAATCCTATGCTCCTCTGGAATATCTTTTACCCTTATGTTCAATTTTTGGAACTCCTCAATGTGCTCCATTATTGAACCCTTTTGTTTGAGACTTATCAATTGGCTAAAAAAAGTGTTGCTTTTTGTATCCTCATAATGTGCTATCAATTCTTCCGTAAAAATTGCCCAAGTGATAAATTGTTTACGAGAACAAAGCCATTGATACCATACAAACTGATTTGGTTCCAAATATAAAGTTGCCATACGTACCTTTTGTGTGTTTTGCACATTATTGAGATCGAAGAATTGCTCCATCTGTAATATCCATGTGGCGGGATCCTTGCCATCAAACTTCCTCATATCGATTTTTGGAACATGGTGAGTCTTCGATCCAACATTAGAGTCTATGGAATCATGATTAACATTTCTTTTGTTCTCATCATGAGTTTCCTTTACTACCTTTTCACCATTAGTGACCCTTTCTTGTAGCAAGTTCTTCAATTCTTCCATGTTTGTCTTCAAATCTATCTTCAAATTTACCATCGAATCCTCCACCTTAGTTTCCATGCCCTTTATCTTAGATTCCACGCCATTTATCTTAGATTCCACGCCATTTATCTTAGATTCCACGCCACTTATCTTAGCTTCTGTTAGCTTTTGTGAGCGTGACATTTGTTGCACTTGTTCTTGTAATTTTGATATATCATGTAGCATTTCTTCCTCTTCTTCATGAGTCATGCTAGAGCTTTCAGGTTCCTTACTAGGTGTTTGCATTTTCTTTCCTCGGGGCATCAGTTACCGATAATAATGCTTTACTATGCCCTTTGAATTCCGTTAAACCAAGCTTACATAAAAAAAAAAAAAAAAAAAAAAACTACACACCTTTTTTCACTTTATAGAAGCCTGATATTGAATCTGATGTATCTCTGTAATTTCGGATCATCCAATTCTGAAATTGCTACCTGTAGTAGCCTTCTGCGTCCTCTTTCCAATGCCACAAGTCTGAGCCAAATTGGATTCTCCAAGGAAGAGTTATGTGAAATCTCCCACAGTGACTTTCTTTTAGACTGGTTCAGTAGAGCGAACTTGTACGACGTGCCACGAGTCCCTGTTTCAACCTTTGAATCTAAAACATACATACAGGAAACTAAATTCCGTCCTCTTTCTGTACCGTTTTACGAAATTTCAATCCGATCCTCAGAGAGAGAGTTATGACGATTTTCCCCAGGTCACCTGTTTTGAATGTAATTCAGGAGTCTGCAAAAAGGCCAACTTCCTCAGATCATATCTCCGAAACTATCACGCGAAAAGCTCTGAAATTCGGACCCAAGGTTCAGCAACAATTCTTCTCAAATGGGTTTTTTTTGCGACTTCTGAAACGTCACAGAAAAAAAGTTATAGCGAAAATTCCACGATGACCTGTTTGGAGCAGCGAAACCCTAGAATCCAAAGCTCTGATACCAAATGTTATGAAACCAGCTCAAGAAAAGATAGAAAAGATAGATCAACGCCTTAGAATTCAGCCTCTTCGATGGGGCAACCTCCTTTACATTACATAAATGAACAATTCTTGGATGATACAAATGACAAAACCTCCTTTCTATATATAGGAGTCTAAGGAGTCACAATATAATCCAGCCGACCTAACAATAATAATATAAAGCCACACAAATAACAATAGGGGGCTTCTATGGGGCACAACAATATAAATAAGGGGTATAACTACAATATTAATGGGGTAATCACTAGTATTATAGGGACCCAACATGCAGGCCAAGGAATGGGGGAACGTTGAGGTCAAATGCATTATCTCCCACAACCTTGGTAATGGTGTAAGGACCATATCCGAGTGGTCTGAGTTTCCGATAGGCTTTGGTAAGGTGTTCCTTTTGCAAATGAAACTAGACTTTGTCTCCCACCTAAAAATTGTGTGGCACCCGATGCTGATCATGTCACTGCTTGTACTTGGCATTTTATTTCTCCAAAATGTCGTGGACTTTCTGGCGAATATGTTGGATGTGCTCAATGAACTTGTTTTCCTTATCTATTTTGGACTAGACATGAGCCAAATCTATGTGAGTAGCTGCAAATGGCATGGCCACATCAATGGGACATAGTGGCTGGAATCCTAAGCCCACCTTAAAAGGGTTGTGGCTATTCAAGCTGTGGAGAGTGATGAGCCCCAATTTTTGGTACAATTTGGGCTCATTTGGCCTACTTGCTCTGCTCAAACCATTCATTTTTTATTGCTTATGCATTCATTTCTTGGTTTATTCATGTTTTTTGTAGGAAGAAGGGTAGGCATTCTATCTACGTGACTAATGCATGATGCTTTCAGGTTTTTGGCATTAAAAGGGAGAAAAGACCACGAGAAAGGAGACAAGGAGACAATGAGGTGGCACTGCTGGTTTTTAGGAGAGGATGTCCACGGTCTTGGGGACCTTCCTCGTTATTCCCACCATAGCTCCGAGCTCCAATCCATCTCCCCACCGAGCTTAGAAGCAGCCAACTGTTCTACAGGAACAACAGTTATAACTGTTCTACAGGAACAGCAGTTATAACTTCCCTACATGATCAGCAGTTTAAACTTCAGTTGGACAGCCGAGCTCCACAAATCAAGGACACCTGTTGGATGATCATTTTGCATAAATACTGAGGCCGTAGCCTTGGATAGAATCCTTTTGAACTTTTGTATTGCTCTTGTAATTTGGAAGTACGAGCTACAGCTCGGTGTTTGTTCCTTTTGTAAGCCAGTTTTGGCATGACATCAGACTTTCGTTTATGAATAAAGGCAGGTAGATTTTGATCTCATTCTAAGTTTCTAAGGGAGCTATAGCTCTCAGGTTGGGGCCCAACCTGAGAGCAATAGATCTCCTCGGTGTTGTAAATTTATTTGCATCTCGTTCCAGCACTTTGAGTTTTTACTTTGACATGCAATTTGAATTTACGGTCTGTTAATTTAGTCTTTTTCATGAGTTGAGATAGGATTAGTTTATGGTGATTTGCTTTCAGTTGCTTAGATTCGATAGGAGGATAGTTATAAATTATTGGAGCTCCAGCAAAAGGTTGTTAAGGCTCACTGCCATCTCTGTTAGGGATTGGGGTGCAGTCCATAACCAACCACCAAAAAGAAACGCAGTTCTTCTCACTTCCATGCAAGCTGAAACATAGACATTTTCGTTGAAGATCCATCCATGCACTTTTGACATTGAACCATACTTCTACATTTCAATTCCATGCACGAGTTTCATTTCTTGGTTTTCCATTGCTGTTCATAGGTTTCATAGGACAGTTATCATAGGTTAATGAATTTCTCGTTTTTGGGCGCATAAGTCATTTGTTTCATTTACGCTGCTCCTTATCATTCCACTTCCTTCTTCTTCTTCTTGATCTCTCCTCAATCCACCTACTCAGCCTTTGTCCAACTCATCTACCCTCCAACTCATCCATTATTCACTTAGCTCCATTTACTTACACTTTCGTTGATCCCATCCTTCCAACCATCAACCCACTGCATGCACTCTTCCTCCATCTGATTTTTCTGCTCCTGAGCCATCACCAGCTCCATCTCCATCTCATTTATCCTCCCACACCACTCCAACACTTCACCATCTCCCAAAACCTCCACGGCCAAACATCCTGTAGAATTGCACAGACTTCCTGTAGAAACCCCTGAGTTTCCTATAGGATCCCCTGCAGACTTCCTGTAGAAGCCTGCAAACTCGGTTGCTGAGCATCCGAACGTGGTAGACTTCTATGGACTGATGTTAGAGACCCTCTGGGAACTCCCCTAGCCATCCTGACCTTGCCCATGCTTTCCTTCCATTCCAACCGCTCCTGCACAACCAAACCCTAATCAAAAGCATCATCACAATAAATCCAACCACTTAATGAAAAAATACAAAAACATGTCTTTTCAGATGCAAGTAGCTTAGATGCATGTATTTCAGTTCACTGCAAGTAATGGCATTAGTGGTAGTAGTTTCATTCATAGTTTTGCAAAGTTAGGGTCTAGCTAGTAAAATTAGGGTTTACTAGGGTTTTCATGCTTTGTTGACTTTTAATTCCTTTCTGTAAGTAGATCAGTCTTCTTTCAGTTAGCTTTCGTCCATCATTCATAAAGCTTCTTCTGTGAGCCTATAGAAGTTGGCTTGAGCCCTAGCGGACTTGTGCCAGCTGACCAAGTGACAGCTGCGACAAGAGCTAGTACTTGTGCATACAGCACCGTCGCTTCCAAGTTTGTACGAACTACCGGGTTGGTAAAATTAGAGATAGGAAGCTCCAGGAGTTGTAGCATTATTGCTACAATACTGGAGCCCATCATCTTTTTGGTGTCGTTACCGGGGAAGCGGCAGAGTATTAGTAATTGTTGCTTTTCTTCTATTTTCTTATTCTTGCCTTCTGCTAAGTAGTTTACTTCATTTCCATTCTGAAAATGTAGCATAGACATTTCCTGCTTTCATAGATTAGCATTTCCTGCTTTCATAGATTAGCATTTCCTGCTTTCATAGATTAGCATTTCTTGCTTTCATAGATTAGCATTTCCTGCTTTCATAGATTAGCATTTCCTTTCTGCAATTTCATTTGAGCAAAGTAGAATAGTTCTTTCCTGCTTTCAGTTTAATTCCACATCTTTCATAGTTAGTTGTAGATCAATCTGTCTCAGTTTTGCAGGTACCAAAAGAAAAGCAAAGCAAAAGCAATCAAAAGAAAAAGAAAGTCTTTTCCATTTCATGCCTCGTAGGAACCGAGATAGATCAGGCAAATTCCTACCAAACACCCCCACCACATCACTGAGTCACCCTTCTCTCTTCTTTGGTGACAGTGACCTAGAAGAACCTATAGGTGAACATCCTGAGATATCCAAAGACCCTATAGTAGAAGAAGAGTTAGAGACCACTCCATTTGAAGCTATGGCTGACAATAGAAGAGAAGATGAGAGAATAGAAGCTGCCTTCCCCATCCGAGAGACAAATGGAGAGATGAAAATGAAGAACATTAGCCCCTCCGCTTTACCTCACTTCCATGGGCTAACCACTGAAGATCCGGATACCTTCCTGTTTGAGTTTGCTGTCCTTTGTAGAACCTATGACTATACTGAAGATGAGCAAAAGTTGAAACTTTTCCCTTCCACTCTTAAGGATGCAGCACTACGCTGGTTCATGGGCTTACCTGGGAATAGTATCACTACTTGGGCTCAGATGCAACAAGCTTTCAATACCAAGTACCTGGATTACTGTAGGTCCAAGGAAAAAAAGGGGGAAATCTTTTGGATGTCCATGGGAAATGATGAGTCCTTAGAGGATTATGAGGAGAGGTTCCAACTAAGCTATAAGCGGGCCAGGTGCACACTTGACCCTGAATCCCTCAAGTTGGTCCTGCTCCGAGGAGTCCCTGAAGACCTCTTAGATACCCTTCACATGTTAGCTGGGGGGGACATTTACCAACTGCCTTATGAGGACATCAAGACTGTGTTTAGAAACCACTCCAGGGCAGCTCGGAAACGAGGTAGAGGAAACCACCTCTCAACTAGTGTCCCTTTCTCCAAACATGAACTTGCAAATCAATTAGAAGATCTTAAGAGTGAGGTGAGACAAACCATTGCCATGCAGCTTGACAAATTCAGGATTCATCAAAAGAAAGAAGAGGCTGAGAGAGCCTTGGCTGTCTTCTGCCCCAGGTGCACAAGGAGGCACCCTAAGAACGAATGTCCATTGCATTCGGTTGAAGTGTGTTTTGTTTGTGAGGAGGACCATCCCACAAATCAGTGTCCAACCTTACCTGGGTTTAAAGCCATGTACCAAGGGACAAAAGCTCCCACAGAGCCTCTCTATTACCTCAACCAAAGGAGGCCACAGGGATCTAGACCTTATCAGCAGGGGATGCAAGGGACATCTCAAGCTTATTATAGCCCCAACCAGTCGACTCCTATGCCTTCCTGGGGTCCCCCTGCTCATCCTTCATGGTCCATGCCTCCTCCATGGTCTTATCCACCTCAGTACCCCACTCAACCTACTTCTCATTCATATCACTCACATGCCCAGCCACAGCCTCAATGGAATGCACCTCAGTCTTGGTGGAGGCCCCAATACAACACTCCTCTTGCCATCTTGCCTCCACCACCAGTTCAACCTCAGCCATTACCTCCTGCTCCTCCAAGGCAGCCTCAAATGCCTACTCAACCGAACCCGAACCCCAACAATAGACAGGCCCAACAGGTATACACTGGGGAAACCTCATGCCCTACCTATGCTGTGGAGATCCAGGAGATCAATCTTCGATCTGGAAAGACTCTACCAGATCGCCAACCTCTTCCCCCAGAGGACGAGGAAGACAAACAGGAAAGTGAACCGAAGGCTATTCCACCCTTTTCTGAGAGACTAACAGCCACCACACAATCCAACCCAGAGGAGGATGAGCTTCTGGGTGAGCTCAAGCAGTTGTGTGTAAAAATACCACTTCTCCAAGCCATCAAGGATGTGCCAATATACAACAAGCTGGTTAAGGAGAAGTGTTTCAAACACCCAGGCAGACGGAAGAAAGATGCCTCAACTATCAATGTCATAGGACAACTATCTGACCTTATGTTAGGTCAAGTCATCTGCCCAAAGTACCTAGATCCTGGAAGTCCTGTAGTAGATGTTCACATCAATGGCACCATTATACCTCACACCTTGATTGATCTGGGGGCTGCCATTAATGTGATGACCAGGGATACCATGCTTAAGCTTAATCTTCAGGGTTCCTTGAGGAAAACCTCGACAGTACTGCAATTAGCAGATCGCTCCACCGTGACTCCCGAAGGGATTGTGGAGGATGTCTTGGTCTCTACTGACTCTTGGGAATACCCTGCAGACTTCCTGGTTCTGCAACCAAAGGCCAAGCTTACTGGATATCCTCTCATTTTGGGAAGGCCTTGGTTAGCTACTGCAGATGCTTACATACGTTGTCGTGCAGGAAACATGACCATCAAAAATGGTCCCATGTCCAAGCAGCTAGTCCTATACCCTCCTGCCCAACCCTCCTTGGAGAATGACTTACCACTCTGGTTGGGAGAAGGAGAGGAAGACGAGGTGTACTCAGCACCCCTGTGCACCTTAGATACCACTAGAAGAGATCCCCCAACCGAGGATGACTTGATCGAGACCTTGATCCAGAATCCACCTTCCAGTGCACTACCCTTAGAGAAATTGGTGGAGGATGCCCAAGCTAGCACCTTAGTGGATCTTTGTACAACCAACCCTGTTACTCCCAGGGTCAAGAATGTGGAGTTCGGCCCTGAGAAAGCATTGAAGATCAGCTCCTCCCTATCTCCTTCCCAGGAAAAGGAGCTGTGTAGTCTGTTGGCCAACCACCTAGATGCTTTTGCTTGGAGCTATAAGGAAATGAAAGGAGTCCATCCTTTGGTCTGTACCCATCATATATACATCAAAGAGGATTGTAAGCTGGTTAGGCAACCTCAGAGGAGAATGAATCCAGCCCTTAAGGACATTGTCAAGGAAGAATTGCAAAAACTGTTGGATGTCGGATTCATCTACCCCATATCAGATAGTGAATGGGTGTCCCCTCTAGTGTTGGTTCCCAAGAAGAATGGGAAATGGAGAATCTGTGTGGACTACCGAGAACTGAACAAAGCTACCAAGAAGGACCATTTCCCTCTACCTTTCATAGATGAAGTGGTGGATGGACTGGCAGGAAAGAAGTTCTTCTCTTTCCTGGATGGCTTTAGCGGGTACAACCAAATCCAAATAAGCCCGGAAGACCAAGATAAGACCACCTTTACTTGTCCTTGGTGTACCTTTTCCTATCGAGTCCTTCCCTTTGGGCTATGCAATGCTCCTGCTACCTTTCAGAGAGCTGTCTTGAGCATATTCTCGGAGCTGGTCCATGATGTAGTAGAAATCTATATGGATGACTTTACTCCTTATGGGGCCAACTTCCAGGAAGCATTGTCCAACCTGGGAAAAGTCCTAACCAAATGCACAGAGATGAACTTGTCCCTTAGTCCTGAAAAATGCGAATTCCTAATGACTGAAGGGACCATGCCAGGCCATACCATTTCTTGCCAAGGATTGCAGGTGGATCCTAACAAAATTTCTCTCATCAAGAGGGTTCCACCTCATCAAAAGGTCAGGGATGTCCGGAGTTTCTTGGGATTAGCAGGATACTACCGGAGATTCATTAAATATTTCAGCAAGCTAGCCTCGCCATTGTTTGGCCTGTTGGCAAAAGATGTGGAGTTTAATTGGACTGACGATTGTCAGAGGGATTTAAATGAATTAAAAGACAAGTTGGTGTCAACCCCAATCCTGAGAGGTCCAAACTGGGCCCTACCTTTCCACATCCACAATGATGCCTCGAACAAAGCCATAGGTGCAGCTTTAGGACAAGTTGAGCAAAAACTTCCATATGCCATTTACTTTGTTAGCAAAAACTTGTCCAAAGCTGAGCTGAATTACACTGTAACCGAGAAAGAATTCTTGGCTGTGGTCCATGCACTAAACAAGTTCCGACATTATATTACTGGTTACCAGACCTTTGTACATACTGACCATGCTGCTATCAGATATTTAATGAATAAACCAGATGTGAATGCTCGTATTATTAGATGGTTACTTTTATTGCAGCAGTTTGATTTGACCATTGTTGATAAACCAGGTAGAGAAAATGTTGTTGCTGACTTTTTATCTAGATTGGATTTGTCTGCAGATGAGGATGGAACAGTAGATGACCAGATGCCCGATGAACATCTGTTTTCTATTTCAGTACTCTCTCCATGGTTTGCTGATATAGCAAACTATCTTGTTTCAGCACAGTTCCCTCCACACCTATCTTCCAGAGAGAAGAGCAGAATCATCAGGAAAAGTGCCTCATTTACTTGGATCGAGGGCAATCTGTTCAAGCTTGGCCCCGATCAGATCTTAAGGCATTGTGTAAGGGAGGAGGAAGTATTTGATATCCTCCTCACTTGTCATGATGGGCCTTGTGGAGGACATTTTGCAGCAAAGAGAACTGCCTTCAAAATCCTGCAGGCAGGCTACTATTGGCCCACACTTCATCAAGATGTCAGAAGATATGTCAGTCAGTGTGACCAATGCCAAAGAATGGGGAAACCGACCCAAAGGGATGAGATGCCCCTCCAACCTCAAGTGACTCTTGAGCCATTTGAGAAGTGGGGCATGGAATTTGTGGGCCCAATCAACCCCTCTTCAAGGCAAAGGACTTACATCATTGTGTGTACTGACTATTTGACAAAGTGGGCAGAGACCAAAGCAATCAAAGCAGCAACAGAAGAAAAGGTGGCCGAGTTCCTAAGAGAGAACATCTTCTATAAGTTTGGCTATCCAAGAGAGCTGGTCACCGATCAAGGGAGCCAGTTCACCTCCAACCTGGTTGAAGATCTCCTAGCTCATCACAAGATCAAGCATAGGACTTCCACCCCTTATCACCCTCAAGCAAATGGGCAGGTGGAAGTCACCAATAGAGCATTAGAAGGGATCTTGACTAAAGTGGTGAGCAGCAGCAGAAAGGACTGGGCAGATCGCCTGGTTGAAGCCACATGGGCTTACAACACCACTTGGAAGACCACCACCGGCTTCACACCGTATGAGCTGGTCTATGGGAAGAAAGCTTTGTTGTCCATTGAGTTTGAGTACAACACATTGAGGATGGCAGCTCAGCTAGATCTAGATCTCAGCCATGCACAACAAGAAAGGCTACTGCAGCTGAATGGCCTGGATGAGCACAGAATGCAGGCCCTCCTTCACTCAGAAGTGGTTCAACTTCAGAGAAAGGTGTGGCATGACCAACATCTCCATGACAAGCAATTTCAGCTGGGAGATTGGGCTTTGTTGTATGACTCCAGATACAAAGACTTCAAGGGGAAGCTGAGAACCAGATGGCTAGGACCATATCCAGTGGAGAAATGCCATGACAATGGATCTGTCCTCATTCAAACCATTGATGAGGAAGCCATTCCCATGCTTGTCAATGGGCATCGTTTGAAGATCTACAGGAGACCTCTCTCAAGACAAGAGTTCATCAAAACTATGGAGAAATCTGTATTGGTCATAGAGAAGGGTTCTGCCTCTGCCTCTGGCATACCCTGAAGGATAAAAAAAGAAAAAAAAAAAGAAAAAAAAAGGGAAAAAAAGGAAAAAAGAAAAAAAAGAAAAAAAAATAAAGATCCTTGGGTGAAAACCTCTCTAAGGCGCCCAAGGCAGGTGGTAGGGGTGAAAACCTCATTGAGGCGCCCCTATTGTCTTTCAAAAAAAAAGAGAAAAGGTGAAAAAGATCCTGGAGTGAAAACCTCTCTGAGGCGCTCAGGGTAGATGGCATGGGTGAAAACCTCTTTGAGGCACCCCTGTTATCTTTCAAAAAAAAAAAAAGAAAGAGAAAAAAAACAATAAGCAAAATATGGTAAAATTGCATGCAGGTTGCAGATGTTCTATGGAGGAGAGGAAGCCCTTCAACTCAAAGCCAAGGGTCCTTATCATGCTGTCAAGGAACCTCACCAGCACCTCCTCCAAGGGTACCCATGTTTTTTCAAGGTATGTGCAATTTTATCATGGTTTGAATCTTCTACAGGAAGATGCTGTCTTTCTACAGGAAGATGCAGTCTTTCTACAGGAAGGCGCGGATTTTCTACAGGAAAGTACAAACTTTCTACAGGAAGGCCGAACTTTCTACAGGAAGCTCTGTGTTCTACAGGAAACTTCCTGTAGGAGTTTTGGACGGCCAGAATTCATCTTAAAAGGAGATTTAGCGACTATGGATTGGTTTGGATGCATGCAAGCCTTTGTTGGCACCCTTGCACATTGCTGTCACCTTGCTCCACCATCCTTGTCGACATGCGACCAAGTTCCCTGCACCAACAAAGAAGATCGATGATCTCTCACGGGAAAAGCCATTCTCAAAGTTAAACAAATGCTGGGATCTCATACCGCAGGCATCAAGAGCTCCGGGAACGTGATTGAAAAGCCAGCGCCTCCGTCGTGCAGCATGCACCCAAGGAGAAAGGACTGTTACGAGACACCTCGTGGGAATCCTATAACAGTTCAACCTGCTCGATTGGATACCATTCACAGCACCGGCATCTGAAATGAAACGCGGGCGCATGCAAGCAAAACATCCACTCCATTGTTGGCAGCCTGTAACCACGAGCCTCCGGGTCTGTGTAAGTCACATGCAGTAGGTAGATCCACTCACCATCGTCCAAGAACTGGAAAAATCGTGTGCAGCCACGCAGGTAAGTGTCTCAACCCTTCCTTCCATCAAATCGCATGAATTTTACTTTGAAATTGTTTGCATAGCGTAAAATTGAATGGTTGAGCGGCCGTATGGCCAGTCGACTGGCCACGTCGGCTAGTTAAAGTGTAATTGGATGTTTGGGTGGCGGCCACGACAAAGAGAATGAACGGCACGCACGTGAGAACACTCTCGTCAGAGCATGAGTTTAACAGGAAAAGGCGGTGGCAAATCTATGGGAATGGATGCGGCAGCAAGTGAATATGCAGTCGGATGATGGATGACGTCGCCCAACGGTCCGGCGGGGACAGCTCATCCCCCGCGCCACGGATTGCGCCGATTCAAAATCTAATCGGCTAGATCATGCGCATGCATTTATCATCCAACACTTCAAACTCGGGTGGCTATTCTGATCTCCTCTGCACTTTGATACACCGAGCTGTTGGCTATCAGAACGCCGGTAAAGCACACCTCAAGCGCGGGCCAACTACAGTCCTCCCCGAGAATTGCGCACTGCTTCTACAGGAACGCAATTCTACAGAAGCGCAGTCTACAGGAACGCAGTTCTACAGGAACGCAGTTCTACAGGAACGCAGTCTACAGGAACGCAGCCTCCAGGATCACAGTCACCTATGAGAAGGGGAGTCCAAAGAAAAATACGTGGCAAGAAAGGTTAGACCTGTTGACCGAAAAAACCCGGCTACAGGAAGCTGAAAATGTTCTACAGGATACTCTGGCCCGGCTACAGGAAACGGAAAAGAGGGAAGGAGAAGGACTCTCATCACCACCAAGGGAGGGTGAGGTAGAACCACCTAAAGAGATAGAAAGAGAACATATACCAGAACCTAGCCCTTCACCTAATCTGAATTCATACTACACCTTTTTAGAGGCGGGCAAAATCATACCACAGAAATTTACTGTGCCTCTATTTTTTGAACTAGAGAAAGAAAGAGTCCGTTCCCACACATGGATGCAGATCGCCAAATCAAAGGGTGTGGCGGACATAGGCCCTTTACAAGATCAACTCAGGGAGGTCAGGAGTGAATTCACCATGGCTAAACATGTGGCTAATTGCCAACGTGTGCTTCTACAGGAAGAAAATCAGAAGCTAAGATTGCAGCTTCAGGAACTAAGGGCAGGAGCAGGAACATCCTCCAAGGACATCACAAATGAACAAAAAAGCAAAAAGGAGATGACCACCATTTTTGAAGAGCCAATGACACTTCTACAAGAAGTAGAGCAGCAAACAAAAATTGAAGCACAAGCCCTACAAGTACAGCTGCAACAAAAGGAAGCACAATTGGCCTGCATGGCCAGTTGGGCCATGGAGGCAATTTAGTGTAGACCACCTACAAAATCCTATGGATTATTCTTAAAATATCAATGGCTGCAGTTCCAAATAAACACCTTGGCACAAAGAGGTATTTCACATATCCAAAACCCACAACAATTTTCTGAATTGTGCAGTACTAGTTCGTCTGAGGACAAAGCCAAATTAGCAGAGTTTTACCTCCACAATTTAGCTTTGCCTAATGAAGTCTCCTGGGATCCCAATGTTGCCTTGGGTGATATGCAATTGATGGCGTTTGCCTCATGGTTAAACCATGAGGATCAGAGAGCAGCTGAAGCAAAATCGGTCATGAACCGAGAAGTGAGTGAACCACTGTTCATTCGACCAGAACTAGAGGATCCGGTGGCACTCATCTCAGCCCACCAAAAGTTGGCTACAGATCCCACAGCTTCCTTGAGATTCATGGACAAACAGGCCCAAACCATAGCCCACTTTGAAGACATGGAAAGGTTGTTGGAAGAAAGTGCTGCCCAAGCATGTGCACGAAGATGGAATACCCTGGCACATAGCTTAAAAATCAGAGAGTACCATACCCCCATTCAGATGAGGGAAGCTTTGGCAAGGGTTGAACTTTACAAGAAATCCATGCAAAGCCTCCAGGCCAGCTGGATTGGCCTTAAACTCAGCCCACCACTATTGCTGGGATTGACTGAAGGCAATACCGAGGAGGATGAAAGTCAACAATGGGAAGAGGTGAACAAGAAAGCAGGGTTTCATATCCACAGAGAAGACATTACCACAGAGCCTTGGGATGCAAGGGAAGCAGTGAAAGCAATGAAGGATGAAGATTTGGACTAAGTTGCTCAAGGATGAGCAAATAGTTTAGCTGGGGGGTGATGATGAGCCCCAATTTTTGGTACAATTTGGGCTCATTTGGCCTACTTGCTCTGCTCAAACCATTCATTTTTTATTGCTTATGCATTCATTTCTTGGTTTATTCGTGTTGTTTGTAGGAAGAAGGGTAGACATTCTATCTACGTGACTAATGCATGATGCTTTCAGGTTTTTGGCATTAAAAGGGAGAAAAGACCACGAGAAAGGAGACAAGGAGACAATGAGGTGGCACTGCTGGTTTTTAGGAGAGGATGTCCACGGTCTTGGGGACCTTCCTCGTGATTCCCACCATAGCTCCGAGCTCCAATTCATCTCCCCACCGAGCTTAGAAGTAGCCAACTGTTCTACAGGAACAGCAGTTATAACTGTTCTACAGGAACAACAGTTATAACTGCCCTACAGGATCAACAGTTTAAACTTCAGTTGGACAGCCGAGCTCCACAAATCAAGGACACCTGTTGGATATTAATTTTGCATAAATACTGAGGCCGTAGCCTTGGATAGAAGCTTTTTGAACTTTTGTATTGCTCTTGTAATTTGGAAGTACGAGCTACAGCTCGGTGTTTGTTCCTTTTGTAAGCCAGTTTTGGCATGACATCAGACTTTCGTTTATGAATAAAGGCGGGCAGATTTTGATCTCATTCTGAGTTTCTAAGGGAGCTATAGCTCTCAGGTTAGGGCCCAACCTGAGAGCAATAGATCTCCTCGGTGTTGTAATGTTATTTGCATTTCGTTCCAGCACTTTGAGTTTTTACTTTGACATGCAATTTGAATTTATGGTCTGTTAATTTAGTCTTTTTCATGAGTTGAGATAGGATTAGTTTATGGTGATTTGCTTTCAGTTGCTTAGATTCGATAGGAGGATATTTATAAATTATTGGAGCTCCAACAAAAGGTTGTTAAGGCTCACTGCCATCTCTGTTAGGGATTGGGGTGCAGTCCATAACCAACCACCAAAAGGAAACACAGTTCTTCTCACTTCCATGCAAGCTGCAACATAGACATTTTCGTTGAAGATCCATCCATGCACTTTTGACATTGAACCATACTTCTACATTTCACTTCCATGCACGAGTTTCATTTCTTGGTTTTCCATTGCTGTTCATAGGTTTCATAGCACAGTTATCATAGGTTAATGAATTTCTCGTTTTTGGGTGCATAAGTCATTTGTTTCATTTACGCTGCTCCTTATCATTCCACTTCCTTCTTCTTCTTCTTGATCTCTCCTCAATCCACCTACTCAGCCTCTGTCCAACTCATCTACCCTCCAACTCATCCATTATTCACTTAGCTCCATTTACTTACACTTTCGTTGATCCCATCCTTCCAACCATCAACCCACTGCATGCACTCTTCCTCCATCTGATTTTTCTGCTCCTGAGCCATCACCAGCTCCATCTCCATCTCATTTATCCTCCCACACCACTCCAACACTTCACCATCTCCCAAAACCTCCACGGCCAAACATCCTGTAGAATTGCACAAACTTCCTGTAGAAACCCCTGAGTTTCCTGTAGGATCCCCTGCAGACTTCCTGTAGAAGCCTGCAAACTCGGTTGTTGAGCATCCGAATGTGGTAGACTTCTATGGACTGATGCTAGAGACCCTCTGGGACCTCCCCTAGTCATCCTGACCTTGCCCATGCTTTCCTTCCATTCCAACTGCTCCTGCACAACCAAACCCTAATCAAAAGCATCATCACAATAAATCCAACCACTTAATGAAAAAATACAAAAACATGTCTTTTCAGATGCAAGTAGCTTAGATGCATGTATTTCAGTTCACTGCAAGTAATGGCATTAGTGGTAGTAGTTTCATTCATAGTTTTGCAAATTTAGGGTCTAGCTAGTCAAATTAGGGTTTACTAGGGTTTTCATGCTTTGTTGACTTTCAGTTCCTTTCTGCAACTAGATCAGTCTTCTTTCAGTTAGCTTTCGTCCATCATTCATAAAGCTTCTTCTGTGAGCCTATAGAAGTTGGCCTGAGCCCTAGCGGACTTGTGCCAGCTGACCAAGTGACAGCTGCGACAAGAGCTAGTACTTGTGCATACAGCACCATCGCTTCCAAGTTTGTACGAACTACCGGGTTGATAAAATTAGAGTTAGGAAGCTCCAGGAGTTGTAGCATTATTGCTACAATACTGGAGCCCACCAGAGAACATGGTTATAGCTATGTTGAATATAGAGGAGGCTCTCATCCCATGTGCTTGGATGCTTTGAGTTGTACATGTGCAGAATGTGTACAATCATCCTGTTGACAACCTATGTTTGGCCATCAATTTGGGGATGGAAGGCTGTGGACTTAGTGAGTTTGGTGTCCAGCATCGACCAGAGACTAGCCAAAATGTACTCAAGAACCTGCTTCCCCGATCTGAGATGATAGATAGTGGGATCCAAAAATGTACCCACACTCGTTCAAAGAAGAGTTTAGCAGTGGCTTCTGCTGTGATATTCTTCTTGTAGGCCGCCATAATGGCCATCTTCGAGACCCTGTCGACGACCACAAAAACGCAATCATTTCCATGCTTAGTAGAAGGAAGGCTCGACATGTAATCCATGGAGATGGATTCCCAAGATTGACTAGGGGTAGACAGTGAGATATATTGGCCTTTCTTCTTAATGGTCAGTTTGGAAATGGTGCAGGAAGTGCATGATTTGATGTACTTTCCGACATCTTGTCGAAGATTCAACCAATAGAAATACTTCTGCAGTACTGCCATCATTTTCTCGACCCTGTAATGCCTAATAGCCCGACTGTAGTGTGCTTCCAAAATCATCTTGGCACGCTCGCTTGAAGGAACACAAAGGTGACCTAGGTGGCATAATAGGTCATCCTAGAGGTGAAAATCTAGAACATGCTAACCCTCCAAGAGTGTCTAGTATGTGTGGCTGAATTTTGTGTCACTTTTGTAGAGAAGTGGCCAATCAAAAGTTAATTTCCCACAAGATTTGAGCACGGTGGTTAACGCCATGATCGGTGGTCAACTAAGGAAATCTGTAACATTATTGGTGCTGCCCTTATTATACTTGATATTCAAATGGAACTATTGCAGGTATGTGGACCACTTCTGATGGCGATCATTCTGTAATTTCCCTTGGGTCTGTATGAACTGCAGGGGTCGGTGGTCTGTGTGGATGACCATTTCCTTCCACAAAATGTAATGCTTCCATTGTCGATAGGCCTTCAAAATGGAATACATCTCTTTGTCATAAGTGGGATACTTCCGGACTGTTTCTGAATGTGTCTCACTGTGATATGCCACTGGATGCCTGTGTTGAGTAAGGACTGCCCCAATAGCATAGTCAGAGGCATCTGTCTCGACCTCAAATGGTTGTTTCAGGTCTGGTAATGTGAGCACTGGTGCCGAGCAGAGGCGATCTTTCAACTCTATGAATGCCTTCTGTTGAGATTCAGACCAAAATAATTTTGCTTTCGCTCCTCCCTTGGTGGCTTGACTCAAGGGCTAAGTGATATGAGAAATCCCAGCAAACCTGCGGTAGAAGTTGGCAAGAGCTAAAAAGCTGCGGAGCTCTATCAGAGTGGTTGGAGATGGCCAATCCCGAATGACTTGGATCTTGGTTGGATCCACATGCACCCCCCGTTCATCAATAATGTATCCCAGATACTGAACCTGGATCATGCCAAAAGTGTATTTCTCCAAATTGGCACATAACTTGTGTTCCCGCAGTGTTTCAAGAACCTGTCAGATGTGGTGGAGGTGTTGTTCCCAACTCTGGTTGAAGATCAGGATGTCATCCAAGTATACCACTACAAATGAGTTGGTGAATGGCTGCAAGATGTCATCCATTAGCCTCATGAAGGTTGCAGGAGCATTCATTGATCCGAAAGGCATAACCAACCATTCAAAAAGGCCCTCCTTGGCTTTGGAGGCAGTCTTCCACACATCGGAGGGTTCGATTGGTACCTGGTAGGCCCTCCTTGGCTTTGGAGGCAGTCTTCCACACATCGGAGGGTTCGGTTGGTACCTGGTGATATCCTGACTTCAAATCAATCTTGCCGAAATATTTTTCCCCCTTCATCTAGTCCAGGAGGTCTGTCATGCGGAAAGAGTCAATTTTGCGGACAAAACTGACCTCCCTAGAAGCTAAGGCTTTCTAGTGAAAAACAAGACAATCAAGCACTATCTTTCCCTAAATATGCATTTAAAATACAAGAAACCAGGTGTTTAAAGCATACCTTTAGTCCAACGCTGTTTGTAGCAGCCAAGCCTCTCCGGTCCAAATGAGCTCCTCCTTCTCTTTGAAACCTGCATTCACTAACAAGAAAACGATTACATAGCACCTGAATAACTCATATAATAAAACATATTCATCATAAAGACCAAGGAGTATATGAAACAAATTATATATAAAAACTTGTTGAGAAAAATGAACTTAATTGTATTAATTGGAAACAAAAGAACCATTACAACCAGTGCCTTGGTGTTGTGCAGGTCCCTCCCAGGGTCCAACAAGAGTTCTCCTTTACTTTGATCAGCTCACCCACTTCCGAATGAAGCTAAGAAAGGATGGGAATCTCTCCTCTCAAGCTCTATAAGGGAGTCCTAATTTCAGCAACATCTACTCTTAGGAATGTTCAGCTTTCAACCTCCCCTCCCTCTAGCCCAATGCCTGTATTTATAATGCTTTGGAGGAAGTTAAACAGGTCCACCATCAATGGGATAAGACCCTCTTTCAATGGGATAGCTCCCCTCTTGATGGGATAAGTTCCTCTTTCTTTGGGATGCATGAACCATCTGGAGGCGCTCAATACACATCAAACCATCTTCTAGAATGCTCTAGATTCGACCACAAGTAACTTTTTTGAAGTAAAACTCGCGCCTTTTGACCTTTACAGGAGTATGCACCCACCCCTTTACAGACAACGTACAAGTACGCAGGTATTGTGAACTTGAGGTGCGTACACGCAGGTAAGGTTAAGAGAAACTGCGTAACCAGAGTTAATTGACTTTTTAAGGACTTTCTCTCTTTCTTGGGGTTTGACATGAGGAGCAGAGGTATAAGACTTGCCAAGGAGGATAGTATGACAGTTGATGGAGTCATACCGACTGCAAATAGTCATGGTGACAAATTTTAGTGTAACAAGGTCATTAATCCATGGGATCGGGTACCTATTATGGACAATGATCTTATTCAGTGCCCGATAGTCAATACAGAGTCTCCAAGTCCCATCCTGATCCGGATTTAAATAGGAACGCAACAAATTACAGAGATAACCATATACAAAAAGATGAAGCGGAAATAATACTTCATTTCATTAATGGAAAATACTGAAATATGCTTACAACCAGAAATGGAAACAAACTAGCTAGGGCGATGGTAGCTTATCTCTGAGAAGAGATGTGATGGCTACATGCCTCTGAACTGTGTTACAATGAGGCTCGAAAGCCTATTTATTGTTGAGAAACAATGGAAAAACCCTTAACATTCCAAAACCTAACCCTAGGAGATGAAACGCCAAACTGTGGGCCCCGTTTGGGTGTAAGTTGGTACATCAACTTCCGAGGGTCGTAACTTTGGCATATGATCTCCGTTTGAGGCGTACAATAGCTCATTAGAAAGATCTATCCGAGCACTATCATTGTTGTAATGGGCAAAATTGGTCCATTCATGGACCCATGTTGCCCCCGGATTCCCCAAAAAACGTCGTTTAGGGCCTCAAAACGGCTCTGGAAGTTCAGGACCCGAAAAAGTGCTAAAAATAGTAAGTTGTGCTACAATTAAGGAAATTGAAAATGCTGAGAAAGACAATGGTGGGGGTCCAGGTGGACTTGGCAGGTGGCCACCAATATCCACCTGGATCATTCCTCCCCCCTTAGGAAGCAATGGTCCCCATTGCGTTGAGCTCCTCCATGAGATGAGGAAACTTCTGCTGAACTTGTTCCCTAGTGAGCCACTTGCCCTGCTGAAGGAGTTGGCCTGCTTTGACAACTCGATACAGTTGGATATTCTGTTGGTGAGTGTTCTTGATCTGTGTGTCCATGATCCGATCAGTTGCAGCTTGTTCCATGCAATCTAGATTTAATTCTGTGGGTTTGAGCTATTCTGCAATGTCGGATGTGTCTAGCAATGGTGGAAAGTATGGCCGAAGGCGGTCCACATTGAACACTGGGTGCAGGCCAAGGAATGGGGGAATGCTGAGCTCAAATGCATTGTCTCCCATAACCTTAGTAATGGTGTAAGGACCATATCTGAGTGGTCTCAATTTCCGATAGGCTCCAGTAAGGCGTTCCTTCTGCAAATGCAACCAGACTTTGTCGCCCACCTGAAACTTATGTGGCACCCGATGTTGATCATGTCGCTGCTTGTACTTGGCATTTGATTTCTCAAGAATGTCATGGACCTGCTGGCGAATATATTGGATGTGCTCAATGAAGCTGGTGGCCTTATCTGTTTCGGACTGGACATGAGCTGAATTCATGTGAGTAGCTGCAAGTGGCATGGCCACATCAATGGGGCATAGTGGCTGGAATCCCAAACCCACCTGAAAAGGGATATGGCCAGTGGAGCTGTGAAGAGCTCGGTTGTAGCTGTGCTGAATATAGGGGAGGCTCTCGTCCCATGTGCGTGGATGCTTTGAGTTATACATGCGTGGAATGTGCACAATCATCCTATTGACAACCTCTGTCTGGCCATCAGTTTGAGGATGGAAGGTTGTGGACTTCGTGAGTTTGGTGTCCAGCATTGACCAGAGACTGGACCAAAATGTGCTAAGAAACCGACTGTCCCGATCTGAGATGATAGACTGTGGGATCCCAAAGTGCACCCACACTCATTCAAAGAAGAGTTTAGCAGTGGCTTCTACTGTGATATTCTTCTTGCAGGCCACCATAATGGCCATCTTCGAGAACCTGTCGACGACCACAAAAACACAGTCATTTCCATGCTTAGTGGAAGGAAGGCCTGACATGTAATCCATGGAGATGGATTCCCAAGGTCGACTAGGGGTAGGCAACGGGGTATAGAGGTCGTGCTTCTTAATGTCCGGTTTGGCAATGGCACAGGCAGTACATGATCGGATGTACTTCCCAACATCCTGTCGAAGATTCGGCCAATAGAAATAATTTTGCAGTACTGCCACTACTTTCTCGACCCCGAAATGCCCAACAGCCCGACTGTAGTGTGCTTCCCAAATCATCTTGGCACGCTCGCTTGAAGGAACACAAAGGTGATCGAGGTGGCATAATAGGGCATCCTGGAGGTGAAAATCTGCAACCTGCCGACCCTCCAAGAGTGTCTGGTATGTGTGGCTGAATTCTGGGTCGCTTTTGTAGAGAAGTGGCCAATCAGAAGTCTCGTGCCCACAAGAGTTGAGCACGGTGGTTAGCGCCATGATCGGTGGTCGACTGAGGCAATCTGCAACATTATTGGTGCTACCCTTTTTATACTTGATATTCAAGTGAAACTTTTGCAGGTATGTAGACCACTTCTAATGGCGATCATTCTACAATTTCCCTTGGGTCTGTATGAACTGTAGAGGTCGGTGGTCTGTGTGGATGACCGTTTCCTTCCCCAAAATGTAATGCTTCCATTGTTGGCAGGCCTGTACAATGGCATACATCTCTTTATCATAAGTGGGGTACTTCCGGACTGTGTCTGAAAGTGTTTCACTGTGATATGCCACTAGATGTCCATGTTGAGTAAGGACTGCCCGAATAGCATAGTCAGAGGCATCTGTCTCGACCTCAAATGGTTGTTGTAAATATGGTAACGCGAGCATTGGTGCCGTGCAGAGGCGATCCTTCAACTCCCTGAATGCCTTCTGTTGAGATTCATACCAAAATAATTTTGCTTTCGCACCGCCCTTGGTGACTTGACTCAAGGGCCAAGAAATATGAGAAAACCCCAACACAAACCTGCGGTAGAAGTTGGCAAGACCTAGAAAGCTGCGGAGCTCTGTTAGAGTGGTTGGAGAGGGCCAATCCCGAATGACTAGGATCTTGGCTGGATCGACATGCACCCCCTGTTCATCAATGATGTATCCCAGATATTGAACCTGGGTCATGCCAAAAGTGCATTTCTCCAAATTGGCACATAGTTGGTGTTGCCGCAGTGTTTGGAGAACCTGTCGGATGTGGTGGAGGTGCTCTTCCCAACTCTGGCTGAAGATCAGAATGTCATCTAAGTATACTACTACAAAGGAGTTGGTGAATGGCCGCAAGATGTCATCCATTAGCCTCATAAAGGTTGCAGGAGCATTCATCAATCCGAAAGGCATGACCAACCATTCGAAGAGGCCCTCCTTGGATTTGAAGGCAATCTTCCACACATCAGAGGGTTCGATTGGTACCTGGTGATATCCTGACTTCAGGTCGATCTTGCTGAAATATTTCGCCCCCTTTAGTTGCTCTAGGAGGTCATCAATTCGCGGGATCGGGTACCTATTACGGACAGTGATCTTGTTCAGCGCCCGATAGTCAATACAGAGTCTCCACGTCCCATCCTTCTTCTGTACCAACATGATCAGGCTCGCACAGGGCGATGAACTCGGACGGATGTGACCTTTCTGCAGGAGCTCCTGAATCTGCCTCTTGATTTCATCGTTCTCCAGAACGGAGCGCCGATAAATTGGTCCATTGGGTAGCGGCGCACCTGGGGTCAGATCGATGGAGTGCTTGACTTGACAGTGCAGAGGAACCCCTACCGGGGAGGTGAAGATGTCCTCGTACTCCTCCACAATCTTGTCCATCTGTAGATGTCGTGCAGAGGGGCCCCGTTCGGAGGCCGCGGCCACTGTCTTCTTCTTTCCTTGAGGGCGTATCATCAGGAAAACAAATTTCCTGGTTTTGGAAATGATCTTACTGCATTGTTTTGCAGTAATCAAAGAGAGGGCGGCAGGTGGTGCTACCTCTACTATCCTGAACAACTTATTTCCCAATGTAATAATAACAGCACATGGCCTTGATTCATACACAGCATGTCGCTTCCACAAGTATGGTTGTCCCAGTAATACATCACAAAATTCAAGGGGAGAAATGTCACACAATACCTCATCCGTGAAGGGCTTGATGTTGTATTGGAGGCAACACTGTTGGCTCACGCGAAGATCTCGTCCTTGGTGAAGCCACCCAATGGTGTATGGTTGTGGATGTGCTGTGGTCGGTAAGCCCAACC
The DNA here is from genome assembly GCA_031772625.1 of Pinus tabuliformis. Lineage (NCBI taxonomy): Eukaryota > Viridiplantae > Streptophyta > Pinopsida > Pinales > Pinaceae > Pinus > Pinus tabuliformis. The sequence goes on along the minus strand of CM062813.1, from coordinate 1,144,106,522 downwards.
GCTTCACGACCTCTGCCGAAATGAGGTTCTTTTGACTCCCACTATCAACAATGAACTGTATCGGGGAGCACTTTACCCACATCTGGGAGTGGAAGAGACGCTCCTCCTCCTCTGGATCTTCGGGTTCATTTTTCTGGATATTTGTGGTAGCAACAATGGCGCTGGGGTCCGCATCAATGATCTGCTTCCCTTTTTCATACCCCTTATCGGTTTCTGACTCAGAGTCGGAACATGCATCTGATTCTGAAACCTTTAGCTCAGCCACCAGTGACTGCTTGGCCCGACACTCACTTGTGTTGTGAGTGGAGCTCTTATGGAACTCGCACCATTTTCCAGTGTCCTTTCTCGGCTTCGCGGTGCTATTCTTTGCTTGCAGCTTCGGCTGGTTGTCTTGGGCTGTCCCGCCTTGGCTTTGTCCTTTGTTCTGTGGTTTAGGGGCACCTTTCCCCTGCTTTGGATTCGCAGATCCAAAGTCTCTCTTCTTTTGTTTAAACTTATGCTCGACCTTGACGGCATACCGGTATGCTGCGCAGAGCGAGGGGATGTTTAGGAATTGTATTTCTTCCTGGATGTACTTGTGCAGGCAGCCACGGTATTTGAGTATCAAATGTTGCTCCGAATACTTGATACCTAACTTTGTGCAAAGGGTATGGAAAAGATTGGTGAACTCCGACACGTCTTGGTCCCTTCCCTGCTGCAGTGTGGTCCACTTTATGTATTCATCCTCATAGCTCCCGACAGGGTAGTACTGCTCCTTGATGGAATCCCAGAACGAATCCCAGGTGGGTGCGGCTGAAAAGAGTGAGCCAGTACTTTCATCCTTCTGCTCGCAGTAGGTTTCCCACCAGTCCTTGACGTGGGGGGCTGCTTTGAGGAGAGCAAAAACAATATTTTCCCGACTCGAAAATTCATGAACATAAAAATAACCCTCTAGCAGATTTAACCATTTATCTACGGCATCTACGTCTATCTGACCCTCGAATATGGGGATTTCAAAATTAACTCGTACCTTAAAGGGTGTGGCGTTTCCAGAGTAGCTGCTAGAAGCCGATGCGTTGCTTCTGGGTAGCCGCTGAAGGATCTGGGCAAAGTTGTCCATCATCGCGTTCCGTTGTCGCTCGAGGGCTTCTTCGAGCAAGATTTTGATGGGATCTCCTGCCCCCTCGTCTTTCTTCTCGTCCGCCATGGGAGGCCGTCGGGATTTGCGAGGCTGGTCTTGCAAAGGTTCAACCAGTTCAAGCCCTAACTCCTTATATCCCGACCTTGTTGGGGACATGCAAAGAAAAACAGAGAAAAAGCAGACCGCTCTGATACCACTGATCCGGATTTAAACAGGAACGCAACAAATTACAGAGATAACCATATACAAAAAGACGCAGCGGAAATAATACTTCATTTCATTAATGAAAAATACTGAAATATGCTTACAACCAGAAATGGAAACAAACTAGCTAGGGCGATGGTAGCTTATCTCTGAGAAGAGATGTGATGGCTACATGCCTCTGAACTGTGTTACAATGAGGCTCGAAAGCCTATTTATTGTTGAGAAACAATGGAAAAACCCTTAACATTCCAAAACCTAACCCTAGGAGATGAAACGCCAAACTGTGGGCCCCGTTTGGGTGTAAGTTGGTACATCAACTTCCCGGGGTCATAACTTTGGCATATGATCTCCGTTTGACGCGTACAATAGCTCATTAGAAAGATCTATCTGAGCACTATCATTGTTAGAATGGGCAACATGGTCCATTCCATGGACCCATGTTGCCCCCGGATTCCCCAAAAAACGTTGTTTAGGGCCTCAAAACGGCTCCGGAAGTTCAGGACCCGAAAAACTGCTAAAAATAGTAAGTTGTGCTACAAATAAGGAAACTGAAAATGCTGAGAAAGACAATGGTGGGGGTCCAGGTGGACTTGGCAGGTGGCCACCAATATCCACCTGGATCACATCCTTCTTTTGTACCAACACGATCGGGCTCCCATAAGGCGATGAACTCGGACATATGTGACCTTTCTGCAACAGCTCTTGAATCTGCCTCTTGATTTCATTTTTCTCCAAAATGAAGCACCGATAGATTGGTCCACTGGGAAGTGGCACACCTGGGATCAGATCGATGGAGTGCTTGACTTGATAGTGCAGAGGAACCCCTGCGGGTGAGGTGAAGATGTCCTCGTACTCCTCCACAACCTTGTCCATCTGTAGTTGTCGTGCGGAGGGGCCCTGTCTGGAGGTCGTGGCCACTGTCTTCTTATTTCCTTGAGAGTGTATCATCAGGAAAAAAATTTCTTGGTTTTTGAAATGAGCTTACTGCATTGTTTTGTAGTAACCAAAGAGATGGCGGTAGGCAGTGCTGCCTTCGGTATCCTATAAAACTTATTTCCCAAAGTAACAATAACAACATGGGGCCTTGATTCATACAAATCATGTTGCTTCCACAAGTATGGTTGTCCTAATAATACATCACAAACATAAAGGGGAGAAACATCACACAATACCTCATCCGTGAAGGGCTTGATGTTGTATGGAAGGCAACATTGTTGGCTCACGTGAAGATCTCGTCCTTGGTGAAGCCACCCGATGATGTACGATTGTGGATGTGTTGTGGTTGGTAAGCCCAGCCGCTTCATGACCTCTACTGAAATGAGGTTCTTTTGGCTCCTGATGTTGACAATGAACTGTAGCGAGGAGTCCTTTATACACATCTAGGAGTGTAAGAGGTACTCCTCCTCCTCTGGATCTTTAGGTTCCTCCTTCTGGATCTTCGTGGTGGCAACAGTGGCATTGGGCTCTGCATCGATAATTTTCTTCCCTTTGTCATTGCCCTTGTCAGGTTCTGACTCAGAGTCGGAACATGCATCTAATTCTGAAACCTTTAGCTCGGCCACTAGTGACTGCTTGGCCCGACACTCACTTGTGTTGTGAGTGGAGAACTTATGGAACTCACACCACTTTCCTGTGTCCTTTTTCAGCTTCGCGACACTGTTCTTTGCTTGCAGCTTTGGCGGTTTGTCTCGGGCCACTCGACCTTGGCTTTGTCCTTTGTTCTGCAGCTTGAGGGAACCTTTCCGTTGCTTCAGATTTGCAGATCCAAAGTCTCGCTTCTTCTGTTTAAACTTTTGCATGATCTTGACGGCATATCGGTATGTCATGCCGAGCGAGGAGATGTTCAAGAATTCTATTTCTTCCTGTATGTACCTGTGCAGGCAGTCGCGGTATTTGAGTACCAAATGCTGCTCTGAATCCTTGATACCCAACTTTGTGCAAAGGGTATGGATAATATTGGTAAACTTCGACACGTCTTGGTCCCTTCCCTGCCGTAGTATGGTCCACTTTATGTATTAATCATCATAGCTTTTGACAAGGTAGTATTGTTCCTTGATGGCAGCCCGGAATGAATTCCAAGTGGGTGCGGCTAAAAATAGTGAGGTCGTACTTTCATCCTTTTGCTCGCAGTAGGTTTCCCACCAGTCCTTTATGTGGGGGGTGGCTTTGATAAGAGTGAAAGTAATCTTTTCCTGACTGGAAAAATCATGAACAGAAAAATACCCTTCTAGCAGATTTAACCATTTATCTATGACATCTGCATCTATCTGACCCTCAAATATGGGAATTTCAAAGTTAACCTGTACCTTAAAGGGTATGGCACTTCCAAAGTAGCTGCTAGAAGTAGATGTGTCACCCCTGGGTAGTCGCTGAAGGATCTGGGAAAATTTGTGCATCATTGCATTCCTTTGTCGCTCAAGGGCCTCTTCGAGCAAGATTTTGATAGGATCTCCTGCCCTCTCATCTTTCTTTTCATTCACCATGGGAGGCCATCAAGATTTGCGAGGCTGGTCTTGCAAAGGATCGATCAATTCAAGCCCTAACTCCTTATATCCCAACCTCATTAGGGACATGCAAAGAAAGACATAGAAAGAGTAGACCGCTTGGATACCATTGATCTGAATTTAAACAAGAATGCAACAAATTATAGATATAACCATACATATAGAGATGTAGCAGAAATAATACTTCATTTCATCACTGTAAAATACTGAAATATGCTTACAAAAGACATGGAAATAAACTAGTTAGGGCGACAGTAGCTTATCTCTGAGAAGAGATGTGGTGGCTACATGCCTTTGAACTATGTTACAATGAGGCTCGAAGGCGTATTTATTGTTGAGAAATAATGGAAAACCCTAAACATCCAAAAACCTAACCCTAGAAGATGAAGCGCCAAATTGTGGGCCCTGTTTGGGTAGATTGGTACATCAACTTCCCGGGGTCGTAACCTTGGCATACGATCTTTGTTTGATGCACACAATATCTTGTTAGAAAGATCTATCCGAGAAATACAACTTTGGGAAGAGAAATATCAGTCCATGGACCCATGTTGCTCCCAGGTTTCCCAAAAAACATCATTTAGGGCCTCAAAATAGCTTCGGAAGTTCAGGACGCGAAAAACTACTAAAAATAGTAAATTGTGCTACAATCAAGGAAACTGAAAAGATGAAAGAAACAATGGTGGGGGTCCAAGTGGAATTGGCGGGTGGCCACCAATATCCTCCTGGATCACTTCTATACTGAATGGGGATTTCGGCGTTAGCCCAGGAGCTTCATCGTGCACCGAGTCCCAACAGGATGGGGGGGGCTCTAGTTTCAGCGCACGAGCTTCACTACATAGAGAACAAGGCTCTATCGCAGATTCTAAACAAATCAACACACATCATAGGTGCTGGTCACATATGTAGATCACCTGTAGATCGCCTCTCCTCCACCACTCGGACAACGCAAAAATTACAGTCGATTTCTTACTGCTTGTCTGTGGAGATAATCATAGTCGTTGAATGAAAGGGGTGGATGAGGATTTACCAGGCCTGGAACGCGAGCCCCAAGGCTCCACAACACTTAACAATACTATGACCCTTCTGCTACGCAACTACCTTTGCAGAACGATCTCTCCACGCTCACAATGAGCTCTCCACGACTAGGCTGTGCTTAATTTAAATGCCAACAAAAGGCTATGGAGAGACTAGAAAAATCTACCTCCCACGCGAAGGCACCACCACAGGCACATTCTCAGCCCTGAAGCTCTGATACCATGATAAATTTCCATAAGGAAATCAATATTCACATTAATCAAATAATGTTACAAATAAATATATGAAGTGTTGTCTCAATATAGATAAACTATCTTGGGCACACAATGTGTTGGTTGAGAGAATATCTCAACCACACACAAATCTAGGAAACAAAACAGGAATAGACTCCTTTAGATAGAAAGAATCACAACTGAGACAAGTAGGAATTACATATTCCAACAACTTAGACATTATAATTGCAAAGTAAAATCTTTACCTAGACATCATGACTGCAAAGTTTCAAAATTACTACGTGTATCTGTATTATTTTGAATTCGTTTGTTTTGATAATATTTGTAATATCACTTTTTATTATTAGATTTTATTTTTTGAACATTGATCTATTATACATATTTAAAATATGTTAGTTTTACTTCTTATATTTATTATGTTATAGAATTTTATTACATTATATTATGGATATTGAAAATTTGTTAATTTAATTTATATTATAACCTTTAAATAAGTTAATTTATTAAAATTAATTGATTTTATTATATTTTATGTATTTTAATAAATACAACATTATAAAATATACTTGATCTAGATTTAATAAACTAACATTGAATTTCCAAAATTTAAATGGACAATACCTAATAATTATCACCATTAATTAAAAAGGGTTGTAAATTTTTTTCACCACATCAATTTTGATGTACAATCCACATCAATTTTACTGGACAATCTCACCGCATAATACCCTAATCATTAAAAGGGTTGGACAATCTCACTGCATAATATCCTAATCATTAAAAGGGTTGAATAATCATTAAAAGGATTGAATATTTTTTTAACTCTAATCATCATTAATTCAAATGGGTTGAATTTTTTAAAGTACAACGATATATTTGTTAATCTTTGTTTATAGAATTTTATTTAATTTTATCTTTCATATATACAAACTCTTCAATCTAGTAGTAGTGAAACAATACTTTCTAAGTCTTATATGTAAAGCGTTAATGTGCTTATCTTTAAAAGTGGCGCTAAAAACATTCCTTCTAACTATATAAAAATTATGATAGCCACATTGTAGCCAAGCTATATGGACTCATTTTGGAAAAGAAGATTGACCTTTGGCTTGAAAACCATGGTAAAAGAGCTAAAAGGAAAGTTATATTTAGGAGACATCACTTGACTATAGACAATATTGCTACTCTTAGGATCATTGTAGAGGAATGCCACAATAATAAGACTAATTTATTCTGTTGTTTTGTTGACTATAGAAAATATTTCTACGCCACTCCTTGGGATAGGCTATGGAAGAGGCTAGAAGAGATAATGGTTCCTCCTGAGCTGAGGGATGTTGTGACTAGGCTATACAAGAATGTTATTTCCAAGCTTGGGACCAATGAGGTTTGGTCAGAAGAAATTACATGCAATATAAAAGTTAATAAAGGATGTCTCTCATCCCCTACCCTTTTTGGCATTTACATTGATAAGCTAGAAGAGTGTTTGGAAGTTGCAAGATGTGATGGCTCAAGGCTCACAGGTATGATCATTAGTCTTCTCCTTTATGTTAACAATATTGTTTTTTTAGCTAGGAGCCATGAAGATATCGACAAACAACTTAGAATCCTCTAAGATTACTACTCCAAGATGGGTATGACTATTAATACCGACAAGACTAAAGTCATGATAATTAAATCGAGAAAGATCAACTATGATAATTTTATTTATGATCATATCTACTAGGATAATTTTTCTTTATACAAATATCTAGGAATCAACATTCATCTTCATCTCAATTGGAATTATAGCATTGAGAAAAAGATCATTGGAGGTTAGAAATCTTATTATGGGCTTGAAAACAATTGTAAGTCGACATATCTTTGGGAATGGAGTAAAAAAAAGTTCTTCTTTGAGACTCTCATCACTCCTGTTATTTTATATGGGTGTGAGATTTTTGGTTGCAATATATCTAGAGAATCGTGGAGGAACATTGAGATGATCCAAAAGTAATTTATAATCTACAACCTCAAGATTAAAGGAAATACTCAGAAGTAGAGTATTACAGAATAAAAATATATGTGTGTGTATGTGTGTGAATAAAGAATGATGATTTTTGCAATGAGGGCCCCTGGCTAAATACAACCTCGAGTGCCTTTACATGAGGGGTCATGATCTTTTGATCGTGCCCCTTCTTCCTAAATTAATAATTAATATCCATTTAATTTTATACATAACACTATCATCCTCTATAGAAAAATTCTTTGTCATCAAAGTGTAGGTAATAAAGGGTATTGTTGATGAAAATATTTTGTCTCCCAAGAGAATTCTTCTTTTTGTAGGTTCTTCAACTTAATAAGATAGTCTTTAATAGCTCGTGATCACAATTTATTTTCCTTGGTAGTGATGATTCATTCTGGTTGAAAAATGATCTTCCCTTCATCACCTAATGACTGAAGTGTCGTCTGTGTTGGTTGGTGTTTTCCTAGTGCTCCTTTAAGGAAAGATATAAGGAAAATGTTGTCAACATGGATTTTATTAGGAAGGCTCAAGTTGTATACTACTTGGGTGATCTTTTTGTTTATTTGATACTGTCCGTAGAACTTTGGTGCCAATTTTTGTTTTCTCGTATGCTTTAGGGATAATTTCTTGTAAGATTGAAGCTTAACAAATACCCATTCTCCAACCTCAAATTCTCTTTATGCTATACAATGGTTGGCTTGTTGTTTCATATGATTTCTTGTAAAATTTAGATTTTCCCTTAGTGCTTGAAAGAATTTTTGAGTTTCTTCTAATTGATATTTTACTACTATGAATTTTCTTTCGATAATAGCAATTTATTTCCAGTTAGGAGGCTCCGTTAGAGTCAATCCTTACAGCCCTCCGTCAGAGATTAGTTCGCTTTTTGCATATCATTCTTAGGTGTCTCGCTCATTCCACTTCGTTGCATTTTGCTAGGGGCATGCCATTGACTGACGAGAGGGTCTGGTCATCTTGTCTTTCCTCATGCTTGTACCTACAGGGCTAATTAAAATTCCTCAAAAATCATTGAAGTTCAAGTCACGTCATCATAGACATAAATGATTATTTTCGTTAAAAAGAGTCTTTAGTCCTAGAGTCTAGGGTTTCAAATCTTTTGATACATGTGATAAAAGATCGCAGGCCATGAGGTTGGTTTCGAGAGGTTCCCATTTCATATTTTTATTCTCAAAACATTTGAAGATATTTTTAGTTCAAAACTCTGTTTTGAATTAGAAGCTGTCAAATTTAGTTTTTGTAATATTGATGTATTTGTTTCACCATAAGAAGTTTCATAGCAAGCTTTTGATGTTTGCCAAAGCCAAATGCCAAAATCCCTGCAAAAAATTAAGACATTTCATCAGTCCAAGATTCAGAAAAAGAGTGAAAAGCCAAAGATAGAATTGCATTAAATGATAAAGTGCCAAAAGCCAAACATTATAAAAATGGGTTATGGTTTATGAGATATTTTACAACCCATATAAAGCATTGAAAACAAATCATTTTCACAAATTTCCCAAAGCAAAACCGAGTTGGAGTGTTGAAGTCAAGTTTGAAGCGTTTTCAAAGCCTTGGACTGGAGGTGGAAGTGCGCGCTACGCACAGAGCAGGCGCGCTACGCACAAGAGGCACGCAACGCATTGGGCTTCACTGGCCTATGCAAAATTTCATGCGCGCTATGCACATATCGCGCGCAACGCATATAATCTTAGAGCCAAAAATTTTCACTTCTTCGTCCAGATTCATGCCAAATTGCCTCCAACTGCTTGCAAGTAGGTTCTTTACGTTTTCCCAGTGAATTTTGGACATGATTATGGTGTTTTGAATGTGGAGAAACAAGTGTTTAAGGTAAAGAAATGTAAACCCTATGTTTATTTCCAAATTCACTTCTTAGGGGTTGAAACAAATATTAGGGACTGTGTGGGGGTTTTCCAAACTTGTGCTATTGATATATGCCTGTGTCATCTATTTTCAGTGGTGTCCCTACTCATTATTAACCTTAGCCTCACACTCTCTCTTAGCCATTACATCACTGCTGTCATTGTTATGGCCATTGTCATTCGCACACTGTTTATCATTTATGTTATGACATAGTCCCATCTTCACTTGTCCACATCCTCCATTGACATTTGTCAAACATTGCCAAGGCTATTGTCACTTTTGTTCCTAATAGTTATTTCCCCTGCATTACTCTCTTTTCTACTCACTTGTCAAATCCCCTCATAATCAAAGCAGTGACTGTTTTTTCATGGAGAGTTGGCCCGGAAAAGACATGGCGATTTGACACCTTTTGAGTGGCAATTTTGGCTTGAGAAAATCAATCGACATCTGGAGGAGTTGTTGGCGAAGGATAATAGAGACAAATACATGCTCTATCATATGAAACATCACTATTGGGCTCGCATGCACGTTGGTAAAGAAAAAATAAAGATTTTGAAGAGGAGGTTGAGCGGCGCATTAATACGGTGAAAGAGGCTTGATCCACTTCGGATTTTAGGTGAGGCTACGTGGCTGGGCATGATACATGATGGAGGGTCTTCGCTCTGAATTTGAGAAAATTTGGAGAAATTTTTGTCATTTTGGAAATTATTGGCTTGCAAAACAAATTTTTCAGCCCAACGCGTAGCGCGTCGACGCGCGTGCTTATGATTGGGACACTTGCTGGAGGAAAACTTTATATTTTTGGATTTTGCATGGTAAGTTATGCATGCTCTAGTATGGCCAAGGAATTTCATCATGTTCTGGATGATTAATAGGGTCAAAAACACCATGAAAATCACCTTTCTGCCACCTTTTGCATCAACAGGAAGTACTTGTGGGAGAATGAAATTTTGAAGGGGCAAATGAGCTCCAAATTGGGAAATTCCACTTGGGTTGGATACCAGACATCCAGGGCTTTTCAAAAAGCTAACACGAGCTTGATTTTGATGTCAGGAAGTGCCCCACAAGTAGTCTGAAAGGCGCGTAATGCATAGAGCTTAGGCGCACGTCGCATAGAGATTTTTGGTCAAATTTTCATCTTCCAGCTTAGAAATTTGGCCAGTTTTCACTAGTTTCACCTTCTGATGTAATATTTGACTTATATTGATGTAATTTGATGTATATGATGTAACTTTGGAACTTATTTACCTATTCTAGATGATTCATTCACAAAATAGCAAAAATTTAATGAAATGGATCAGTTTCCCTTCTTTTAGAGGCAGGTTGTTTGGATGCCTAGTTTTCAGCTCCATGTTTGGAATTAGTTCAAACTGATCCTAGAAGTAGGAGCTCGACCCCTAGAGGCTAGGAGATGGGTTGGCATGGTCTATATTATGTAGATTTTTAGTCAGTAGCAAGGGTTGGACTCTTGGGAAAAGCTTGACACTCTATTGTACATTCACTTCTGCATTTTTGGCAAAGGAAAGACCAGGGTTTTGCAGCACTGTTTGGGATCCATGTGGCTTTATGTGTTGATGGTGTGCTTCTTTCAATATTTGTAACTTTTTATGTATATCATTTTCCTTCTCTCATCTTCTGCAATTGAACAAATGAAGTGTTAAGGTAGAATCCATAGTTTGTTATGCTCTGCCTTTGAATTTGTTTTATTTTTCATGTTTTCATCTGTTTAATGAGAATCCTTGAAAGCTTCTTGCTCTCCTTAGCTTCTCACCAGTAAGATCTAGCCATTCATTCTCTTTAAAAGCATCAAGACGATTGCCTAACTTTCCCCAAGTAGACCTCTGAAAAAACTGTGTCTCATCCCCGTAGCCAGAATTGCCTTTCCCTTTGATTCAACAAAAACCTCAAAAATCAAACTCAAACTCCTTGTACTTCATACCTAGCCTAAGATCAATTGCCAATTTGGTAATCTCGAGCCTTATCGATTACCTTTTGCTGAGATTGACCCGGAGAGAGCCCTCTCCTGTCCTCGTAGGGCTAGCTACGAGGATGAGCGTGGTTTGATGTGGACCTAGAATCTTGTCTGTTCAGCCTGAGACAAATCTAGGCTCTAACATAGTGGCGACCATACTGGGGAGAACATGGTTTGTTTTTTGATGTCATTTGTTTTATAAGCTACAGACGAAGCCTGAAGATTAGCTAGGTAGCCTTCGAAATACTTTTTCTTTGCATTAGCGGAAGTAGATAAACGCTGCTTTAGTCAATCTCCGATCTAGCTTGTAATCATGACATCTAACTTGTTAATTGCCCCAGTACATGTATCAAGTTTAGATCTGATTGTTGATGGTGGACAATGATCAGACACTAGCAAGGCTGAAATCATTCACCTGGCGACTTCATTCACTGAAAAATATTGAGATCAATGCTTCATGGTGACTCCATTGCAGGAAGATTAGTAGCTTTGAGCTTTTCAAGATGGATCGGGTTGCAAGAAGATATGCTCCCATGAGCCGAGATCACATTCCAGGTTTTCCAAATAAAATGCCCAAGGTAGATTGGTCAAAGAATTTGCCTATGTTCAGAAATGTGGATGGTAATGACGCTGCTCTTCATCTGGTGAAATTTCACATTCATGTGCATAAATTAAATATCGACTTTCCTGAAGACTATTTGATGAAGATGTTTATGGCTACTCTGGAAAATGAAGCCCGATCTTGGTATGAAAGTTTGCCATCTACTTCTATTTACTGTTTAAAGGATTTTCATACCATGTTCTTTGAAAAGTATAAAGAATCTTATCCATCCTTGATTTTAGTTTAGAACTGTTGTAGCCATGTTCATAGTTTTATTGAAAATCTTGAGAATTTTTATGGGGATAATGAATTGATGGACGGAGAAATCATGGAGGCTCTGTACAAGAATCCATTTCAGCAACATGAAGAGAACCTAGAGGATTCCCATCAAGATGCTCAGGAAACTTTGCAGCAGGATCAAGATCTTGGTACAATGGAAAATAATGAAAGTGAAGGTTTTGTTTCAGATCTGTCCATAGAAGAAGACGATATGCAGGAAAGTCAAGTTTTGATTTCAGAAGGTGATAAAATCAAGTTAGATATTTCAGATCTAGATTCAGATAGTGACGATCAAGAATACCTTCTGCTGAATCCCATGAAGGAGAGCTATATTGTTGAGATCGTTCTGAGTTCATTAGAACACAGCCTTCATGAGGAGGTAATCTAGTCATTTTATGAAAACCAGAATGAGATCTTTGTTCGAGTAAGTGATAAATCTTCTTTCAATAATTCAGTGATAAATGGTAATTTGATTGCCATGTCATATGAAGACAATTACTGTTTGAGCAAAAGAAAACAAAAAGCATTATCTCCTTTGTCTGAAGATGAGATAGATCAACTCTTGAAAGGTCATGTTACAGCCCAAGCTAAAGCAGATTTGCAGTGCACACATGGTCAAGAAAGTGTTGGTGAAACTTCTTCCTCTTTTGAAAATGATGACAGTCTTGTAATTAGTTTTATAGATCAGAAAACAGATAATATTTTCTTTCACAAAGATGATAAGGTTGTCATGTTTGATAATCTTGAAGATTGTTTTTTGTTTACGAATAACCTAGACTATGAAGATGAGGATTATGAGCTTGAGAGAGACAATATGCCAAGATTTCTCATGGTCAAGGAACCTAGAGCTAACACTTAGATGGTAGAAGCACATACTTCTCTGTGCATTCCTATCCCTTAGAAATCAATTGTTCTTTCAGCTCAAAATGAAGGGAGTACTTGTATTTTTGCTGCTGGATCTCAAGACAAGATAGTGCTTCAGGATTATCAAGATCCCTTCGGCATCCTTTTGTAAGCACTAGAGAAGATAAATGTTGCCTGGTTCATTATTGTAAGCCTTGGTTTCAGTGGTTATTGTGAGTTGCCTACATGTACATCATTTCGCCTGCTCGAGAAAAGTGAGAGCAGAAATTTGGTATGTAGCCATCTGCTGGATTGGTTACATTGGAAAGCTCATTACACATGATTGTACATATTTCATTAGTATGCAGGTGGTTGTCATCATGATTTGAAATCTTAATGGACTGCTGCCCTTCAACAAGCTTTGTAAGTTCTTGTTTTAGTTAAGTCAGTCATGAGTCATTTGTGAGTCAGTTTTCAGTCATGTTGGTTTCATAATTGTGTCGGCTTGAGTCAGTTTTCAGTCTTGTTGTTAAGTTAGTTTGTGTCGGTTTTCAGTCATGCATTTTAGCTTGAGTTTTGACTCCATTTCCAAATGGATAAGGCACTGTCTAGCTATCCCAGGAATCTGCCATTCTTGGCACCTCTTTGGATCCACCATCCCCATTGGAGACAATGTTAGAGTTGGTCCTTACAGCCCTCCGTCAGAGATTAGTTCGATTTTTGCATATCATTCTTAGGTGTCTCACTCATTCCACTTCGTTGCATTTCGCTAGGGGCATGCCATTGACTGACGAGAGGGTCTGGTCATCTTGTCTTTCCTCATGCTTGTACCTACAGGGCTAATTAAAATTCCTCAAAAATCATTGAAGTTCAGGTCACGTCATCATAGTCATAAATGATTATTTTCGTTAAAAAGAGTCTTTAGTCCTAGAGTCTAGGGTTTCAAATCTTTTGATACATGTGATAAAAGCTCGCAGGTCATTAGGTTGGTTTCGAGAGGTTCCCATTTCATTTATTTATTCTCAAAAACATTTGAAGACATTTTTAGTTCAAAACTCTGTTTTGAATTAGAAACTGTCAAATTTAGTTTTTGTAATATTGATGTATTTGTTTCACCATAAGAAGTTTCATAGCAAGTCTCTGATGTTTGCCAAAGCCAAATGCCAAAATCCCTACAAAATATCAAGACATTTCATCAGTCCAAGATTCAGAAAAAGAGTGAAAAGCCAAAGACAGAATTGCAGTAAATGATAAAGTGCCAAAAGCCAAACATTATAAAAATGCGTTATGGTTTATGAGATATTTTACAACCAATATAAAGCATTGAAAACAAATCATTTTCACAAATTTCCCAAAGAAAAACCGAGTTGGAGTGTTGAAGTCAAGTTTGAAGCGTTTTCAAAGCCTTGGACAGGAGGTCAAAGTGCGCGCTATGCACAGAGCAAGCGCGCTACGCACAAGAGGCGCGCGATGCACTGGGCTTCACCGGCGTATGCAAAATTTCATGCGCGCTATGCACATATCGCGCGCAACGCACTGGGTAAGCGCGCAACGCATATAATCTTAGAGCCAAAAATTTTCACTTCTTCGTCCAGATTCATGCCAAATTGCCTCCAACTGCTTGCAAGTAGGTTCTTTACGTTTGCCCAGTGAATTTTGGACATGATTATGGTGTTTTGAATGTGGAGAAACAAGTGTTTAAGGTAAAGAAATGTAAACCCTATGTTTATTGCCAAATTCACTTCTTAGGGGTTGAAACAAATATTAGGGACTGTGTGGGGGTTTTCCAAACTTGTGCTATTGATATATGCCTATGTCATCTATTTCCAGTGGTGTCCCTACTCATTATTAACCTTAGCCTCACGCTCTCTCTTAGCCATTACATCACTGCTGTCATTGTTATGGCCATTGTCATTCACACACTGTTTATCATTTATGTTATGACATAGTCCCATCTTCACTTGTCCACATCCTCCATTGACATTTGTCAAACACTGCCAAGGCTATTGTCACTTTTGTTCCTAATAGTTATTTCCCCCGCATTACTCTCTTTTCTACTCACTTGTCAAATCCCCTCATAATCAAAGCAGTGACTGTTTTTTCATGGAGAGTTGGCCCGGAAAAGACATGGCGATTTGACACCTTTTAAGCAACAATTTTGGCTTGAGAAAATCAATCGACATCTGGAGTAGTTGTTAGCAAAGGCCAATAGAGACAAAGACATGCTCTGTCATATGAAACATCACTATTGGGCTCGCATGCACGTCGGTAAAGCAAAAATAAAGATTTTGAAGAGGAGGTTGAGCAGAGCATTAAAATGGCGAAAGAGGCCTAATCCACTTCGGATTTTGGGTGAGGCTACGTGGCTGGGCATGATACATGATGGAGAGTATTTGCTCCGAATTTGAGCAAATTTGGAGAAATTTTTGTCATTTTGGAAATTATTGGCTTGCAAAACAGATTTTTCAACCCAATGTGTAGCGCATCGACGCTCGCGCTTATGATTGGGACACTTGCTGGAGCAAAACTTTATATTTTTGGATTTGTCATGTTAAGTTATGCATGCTCTAGTATGTCCAAGGCATTTCATCAAGTTTTGGATGATCAAAAGGGTCAAAAACACCATGAAAATCACCTTTCTGCCACCTTCTGCATCAGCAGGAAGTACTTGTGGGAGAATGAAATTTTTAAGGGGCAAATGAGCTCCAAATTGGGAAATTCAACTTGATATGGATAGCAGACATCTAGGGCTTTCCAACAAGCTAACATGAGCTTGATTTTGATGTCGGGAAGTGCCCCAAAAGCAGGCTGAAAGGCGCGCAATGCATAGAGCTTAGGCGCACGGCGCATAGAGATTTTTGGTCAAATTTTCATCTTCCAGCTCAGAAATTTGGCCAGTTTTCACTAGTTTCACCTTCTGATGTAATATTTGACTTATATTGATGTAATTTGATGTATATGATGTAACTTTGGCACTTATTTACCTATTCTAGATGATTCATTCACAAAATAGCAAAAATTTAATGAAATGGATCAGTTTCCCTTCTTTTAGAGGCAGGTTGTTTGGATGCCTAGTTTTCAGCTCCATGTTTGGAATTAGTTCAAACTGCTCCTAGAAGTAGGAGCTCGAACCCTAGAGGCTAGGAGATGGGTTGGCATGGTCTATATTATGTAGATTTTTAGTTAGTAGCAAGGGTTGGACTCTTGGGAAAAGCTTGACACTCTATTGTACATTCACTTCTGCATTTTTGGCAAAGGAAAGACCAGGGTTTTGCAGCACTGTTTGGGATCCATGTGGCTTTTATGTGTTGATGGTGTGCTTCTTTCAATATTTGTAACTTTTTATGTATATCATTTTCCTTCTCTCATCTTCTGCAATTGAACAAATGAAGTGTTAAGGTAGAATCCATAGTTTGTTATGCTCTGCCTTTGAATTTGTTTTATTTTTCATGTTTTCATCTGTTTAAGGAGAATCCTTGAAAGCTTCTTGCTCTCCTTAGCTTCTCACCAGTAAGATATATCCATTCATTCTCTTTAAAAGCATCAAGATGATCGCCTACCTTGCCCCAAGTAAACCTCTGAAAAAACTGTGTCTCATCCCCGTACCCAGAATTGCCTTTCCCTTTGATTCAACAAAATCCTCAAAAATCAACCTCAAAC
This sequence comes from Pinus tabuliformis, assembly GCA_031772625.1. Lineage (NCBI taxonomy): Eukaryota > Viridiplantae > Streptophyta > Pinopsida > Pinales > Pinaceae > Pinus > Pinus tabuliformis. The sequence goes on along the minus strand of CM062813.1, from coordinate 1,144,090,197 downwards.
TCCTTGTACTTCATACCTAGCCTAAGATCAATTGCCAATTTAGTCATCTCAAGCCTTATCGATTACCTTGTGCCAAGATTGACCCGGAGAGAGCCCTCTCCTATCCTCGTAGGGCTAGCTACGAGGATGAGCGTGGTTTGATGTGGACCTAGAACCTTGTCTTTTCAGCCTGAGACAAATCTAGGCTCTAACAAGCTCATAACCGTAAACAACTTGAAATGGGGTCATTTGTTTTTAGGTGTGATAAGTGGAATTGTACCACCATTCAGCAAGATGTATTGAACCCACTTATTTTGTTTATTTGTTGCATAACAATGAAGGTAAGCTTCTAAACCTTTATTGACAATTTTTGTTTGGCCAACTGCTTGAGGATGATAAGTTAAACTCATGTTGAGGTATGTTTTGATCTGTTTGAAAAATTCTTTCCATAAATTCCCAGCTTCAAAATTGCCATCTCTATTGCTAATAATCGCTTTTGGGAACCCATGTAATTTGTAGACATTTTTGCAAAATATCTCAATGATTTTTTTTGTGGAGTCTGATTTATTTATTCCCATGAAGTGTTCATACTTGTTGAGCCTCTCAACTACTATGGGGATTTTGTATTTTCCATTCGACACAGGTATCCCTTCAATAAATTCCATCGATATTTATTCCCACTTTTGGTTAGGAATATTGAGGGGATGGAGAAATCCTAGGGTCATCATGTTCTCATTTTTATTTCTTTGGCATTGATCACACTCTACTACATATTTTTTAATATCATTATTTATCCCCTTCCAAAAAAGTGATTGTGTGCATTATAGTAGGTTTTAAAGAAACCCACATGTCTTGTTGCTAGTGAATCATGAGATTCCTTGACAACTTTGGACTTAAATTTTGAATTTGGGCTTAGGTAAATTCTTCCTTTGTACCAAAGAATATCATTTTTCCATTCAAATTTTGAATTTTGGGTAGGATTTTAATTTGATTATAGTGCATGTTTCTCGATCTTTTGAATACTCACTTCAAATTTCACTAAGCCATTCTGGAACTACAACTGAAACTACAAATGAATGATGACTCTTCATCATTTTGGGATAAAGTAGTTGCTACTATGTTGTCTTCCCCTTTCTTATGTAATATCTCCATGTCAAAAGTGGCAAATTTTCAATCCATTTATGTTATTCTGTAGAAAGTGTGTTATGTTGGAGAAGATGTTGAAGACTATTATGATCTATTCATATTAAAAACTTACTTCCAAAAAGATATTGTCTCCATTTAGTTAATGTGTGCATAATGGTTAGCATTTCCTTGTCCTACATAGTTTTAGACATTCTCTTTTATTAAGCGTCCTGCTTTTAAATGTTATTGGATGGCCATTCTACATCAACACCGCTCCTATTCAAAAACCTGAGGCATCACATTCGATTAAAAGAGGTTTTGAAAAGTCTAGATTTGATAATACCGATATAGTGGACACAATTGTATTTAATTTTTCGAAACACTTTTCTAACTTATCATCCCGTTGGAATGAGTTCTTATTTAAAAGGTTTGTTAGGGGTGTGGTTATATGAGCATTGTTTTGAATGAACCTTTGATAATATCCTATTAAACCCATAAATCCTCTTAATTTAGAAATTTTAGTTGGCCTAGGACATTGTGTGATAGATTTAATCTTGTTTGGATGTACTTTCACTCCTTCATGTGATATCACATGTCCAAGGTACTCTACTTCTCCTTTTCCAAAAGTGAATCTAGACATATTTACATAAAACTAATTTTCTTCTAATATAGTGAGAACTTTTTCCAAGTGTTTTAGATGCTAATTCCATGTTTTACTGTAGACAATAATATCATCAAAGAAAAATAACAAAAACTTCCTTAAGTATGGTCAGAATACATCATTCATGGTAGCCTGAAAGGTCATTGGAGCATTAGCTAACCCAAAAGGAACTACTGTAAACTCGTAATGACTTTCATGAGTTTGAAAGTAAGTCTTCGCGATGACCTCTAATCTTATTCTGATTTGGTAGATCCAGATCTCAAGTCCAATTTTGAAAAATATTTGGCTCCATAAATTTCATCTAAAATTTTGTCTATAAAGGGAATAGGGAACCTGTTATTAATCGTTATTTTTTTTAATCCTCTATAATAAATGCATAGTCTAAATGATCCATCCTTCTTTCAGACTATAATCACCAGATCAATGCACAAGTGATCCAAGATATTTTACTTATGGATGCATCAGAATTACATGAAACAAAGCTTATTAACCATGGAACCTAAAATCTCATAAAACAACGCAGAAATAACACGATAAGAAATAAACCATGACACAAGTATTTGATTATGGAGTTTTTCCAATTTGGATTATGTCTTTGGGCCTTGCTCAATAGTGGAGAGGCCTTCTTTCATTAAGTGACATAAAAAGAGATAAAAGTAAAAGAAACATTCATTTACAATCCTTATACCTCCCAGATGGAAGATGGATGAAGAATGGAGAGCCCAACTTCCGAAACAGATAGTACCACCAAAATCCTAATGAAAAATCATGCAAAAATACCTATCCAAACACCCAATTTAGATTTGCACCTTCTCAGAACCTCCCTGCTACTCAAGGCAAGGTTTTGGCCCCTGCTGCTAGGTCAAGTTACTGTTGCATACAATGTTTTGAACTATCGACTAGTCTCCTCCTTTTTCCTATGTTGTTAGTCCAATATATATACTTGGTGGCTAACCCCTCAATTCCCGGGTAGTTCCCAACAGATGACAAGTATTAGATGGTGGGTTTGTTTCAGGTAGAGATTCTTGGGCCCCTGAATAGTACGTGGTAACAACCCTGTCAAACATAGAAAAACAGTCCACGAATTATTTTCGCATTAACCCTCAAACAACGGAATAATTCATTGGCGTATTTAGCCTCATCGCAAATGACAATAAGAGTTTTCCACCAGCGTACCGAGCCAAGCCTTTATAATAGGCACCCTGCAATAATAGCGGACCCGATGGGCTTATTAAACACAATTCATAATATATTAGGTCCAAAGCCTCATAAAAGATCACAATTGGCGAGAACTAGGGTTGGTACTCCATATGATTGCTCCCCTTTTATGAACTGCAATTGTGATACATCGCATCGCAACCTAGCTCTGCCAGGGGCCAATTCGTAAACACTTGATCCACCTCAAATCCGTGATATGCGATATCACAGTCGCAACTGGGATCTTGCCGTGGGCCACTTTGAAACTGCTGACCTTTGTCTTCTGCAATAAGAGAAATGCGGGACCAATGAAGGCCTGCCACTTGGAGCTTCCCCATTCGCTGAAGAGTTCTACCATGTCATGTTCTCCTACCATCTTTCTAAGTCAAAGCTAACTTTGACTTGCTCTAACTTCTTCATATGAGCTCGGATTTGAGTGTCGTTCGCACCATTAGAATCAGGATGGGGACCACTTCGATCCGATGCTAATTTTATAGATTTATTGCCACTTTTAGTTTTGACCTTTCTTACCATGCCACTGGTACTTTTTAGAGATCCACCTGGAGCAACAAGTTTCTACTTTTTGTGATGATACCACATTTTAAAAAGCCCTGGACTATTCTTTCAATTTCAGTTTTTGATGTGCATATCCATATGGCTTGATGTTGATAGTGTTTAATCCCAACTTGACTTTGATTATGTGCTCAAATGTTATTTCAAGAGGCATCTGTAGGTGGAATATATTGGAACACTTTCTTGTGTTTTTTAATTAACTCCTGAACCTCAGGTGATAATTCATTAATTAATATTGAAGGAAACATTTCCATTTGATGACATTGCACTATATATGCAGGTGCTCCTTTTCGATTCAAATTCACCATCTGGTGGAATGATACAATTTGATTTTGAGGTGGTTGAAAACCATATAGCATATATTTATGTCATTCCCATCTAAAGTTTATAAAAAAAAAAATTATGGTTGGTAGAGTAAGTGCCTAAGGTTTGTAGCCATTGGACACCTAATACCACATCCACTCTTCCAAGAGGTATGACATAAAATGGGGATTCTAAATTGTAATCCTAAACATTCGATTTAACCTTTATGGAATTTTCCCACTTTGATTTTCTTCCCATATGCTACCATCACTTTCATATTAGGCATTGGATATGTGAAAATGTTGAGCCTTTTTGAAAGATTTGAATCCAAAATATTATGAGTGCTTCGTGTATCAATTAGAGCCATTAAATTTTGTTTTTGATATGCCCATTTAACTTTAAGGTTTATGGTTGGTTATTCCTATCATGGCTGATAGCGATATTTGAAGATAAGTTTTACCATCTGATTATGGGGAAAATTGTTGAGAATCCTCAACTTCTTCTATGTTTTGCTCTTCACTATCTGAATCATTGGTTGCTTTACATTTATATAATTTTTTGTTATCATTTCCCTTAAAACATTTATGTCTGGGGTCTCATTTTTCACCACAATGTTTGCATTTAACTTATTTTATTTTTTTTCCCCTGGGAAAAAGTCGTAATTTCTATTAAAGATAAGAAATTAAATTTTGTATATGCTGAAGCATTCATATAGAGGCAGCAATGCCTGTCGAGATCATAGTCTGCTGAACTAGATAATAAAAAATAAAGCAGGTTGTCTCCACGCAGGGAGCAGTCCAAAACTATACATTAGCAGTGTTCAAAAATGAGGCCATTGCTCTACGCAAAGAGCCATATATATGCTGATTATATCAAAAGAAAAAGTGATGTATTGTACTAGACATAGAGAAATATATACAGGCTATTGACAACAAAAAACAAGAAAAAGTCCGTAGTGGGCTTTTATAGCCCATCATCCATCTGATCATCAAAGGGTCTGTGATAATGCTAATAGTAGGACCCTTCGATTTCCTCCTGTATCAGCCAATTATCTCCTTGTCTGTGCGCTGCCTCTTTGGAGAGTTGATCAGCGATGGTGTTTTGTTCCCTATAGATGTGACGACAAACAAATGATTCAAAGGAAGTAGTCAGTCTCTTTGCCTCATCTAATATATGTCTCAACGTAAATGCATGACAATGAGATGCATCAGTCATCCAATTGCAAACTATTTTAGAGTCTCCAAACAGCTGGAGATGTCTGCATTGTTTTTGTATGGAAAAGTATATGATATGCTTGGCAGTGCACAGTTCAGCATAGTTATTAGTGCCTCTGCCTAAGTTAATTTGAATTTTATAGCAGTGCGATTCGTTGAGATATAGAATTTCTCCTCCTCCACAGCCCACTTCTTGTGCCGAGCCATCAAAAAAATCCCATGGTTTGGACTTGTCAATATCCACTTGTCTAATGATGCGAACAGGGCCTGAGGTTTCATCATCTGGTATCATGTTATAGTCTACAATAGTATGGTGAAGGATTGTGGCCCAATGGGGGGCTCTAAGATTAAAGATAGCCTGATTCCGGGCAATCCAAACTGCCCAGCAAGCAAGAAGTGGGATATTGATGGATTTCCCCGAGTGATCATGATTCCAGTTCTCCCATGCATCCATTAAATTATTGCCATGCCAACTTTTCAATTGCGGGAGGTGAGTAATGAGGGCATGCCAAAATTGTAAAGTAATGCTGCAGTTCAAGAATAGATGTACAGTGCTTTCTTCCTCCCCATGACAGAGATGGCAACGGAACGATCCGTGGAAGGATCTCTTCATAAGATTAGTGCCCGTTGGTACTTTATCAAACAGAATGTTCCACATAAGCAATCGTGTGCGAGGGGCTGATTTGAGCTTCCATAATGCTTTCCATGAGGGGTGGATAATTTGAGGCTTGTGTGGCTCCATGAGTTTTAGATAGCCAAGCTTCGGGACATAAGCTCCGTGTTTAGCAAAGGCCCAAATGATTTCATCAGGTCCTTCAGTGAACCTGATATGAGCTTGTGTGAGCACGTCCGTGTACTCAGTCCATTCATTATGCCACTGTGCCGGAATATCTAATGCTTGCGCACTGGTCCAGGCCTGTTGGAGAAAGGAGGAGTTTTCTTGGTCACCGATATGCATGATGTTGATGATACCTCTGTCATTAAGATGTCCAATGAGGCTAGCTGATAGTCTATGAGTGTTTCCACATCCAACCCATGGGTCCAGACCTATTCGGACCGCATTACCTGCCTTAATGCGCCAAGTTAATCCCTCTCGTATCAAAGGTAAGGTACCGATGACAGCTTTCCATATAATGGATATGTGATGATTTGTTCCATGATGACTGCAAATCCAATCCAACACATTCAGGGGTTTGATATACTTTGTATATGCTACCCGAGTCCAAAGTCCATCAGTGGTTAGGAGCTGCCATCCAAGTTTGGCAGCCAGAGCCCTGGAGAAAAGGTCGAGCCTTTTGATACCCCATCCCCCCCAACGTTTGGGTTTTTAACTTATTTTATTATTTGCACCTCCATATTAGATTTTACTCATCGTAGATGTGGTATAACATTCTTTGTATTTTCCATGTCAAAAGTTTGGGAAACCTTCATCTTGAGTATACTCTTTAACTTTTGTTAATGGTACCATGGAAAATTTTAGGGGCTAATGTTCGCCCAGTGGGCTAATTTTCCATGATTTTTCCACAAAAAAGATTCGCCAATTTCCAATTTTATAAAGGATGATTCGCCCAAATTTTAGAATATAAAATTATTTTACCTTAAAAATCGCCAACATTATATAGAGACTATATATAAAATAATTATAAATTTGAATAATTTTACAAATATATCAATAAACATTTATAATTTGCATATTAGGGATTAGTGAGATTCGCCAATTTTTTAAACTTCAAGAAAATTTTCCATCCTTAAAATTTTCCTTGAATGGTACTCTCTCAAATTTCTTTTCTGCAACTTTTTTTTTCTGTCTTGCTTCATCTATAGATGTAATATCATGAAGCTTAAGTTCATTCTAGAGATAGGGTTTAAATCTACTGATGTATAATTGAATAATACATTTTTTTGATAATCCGGGCAATCATGTAGCTAGTGTTTTCCATTCTTTGTTATATTCGTCCACATCTCCCTTTTGTGTAGTTTGGTGAGTTTTGTGAAGAACTATTGTTCCTGACACCCTGGAACCAATTAAAGAAAGTATCTCTGAATTTATTCCAACTAGTTGTATATGATGATTTCTTCCACCACATGTACTAGTGTGATGTAGGAAAGTGTTCCCTCTACGGACAGAGGCAACCCCTCTATCCCTAGAGTGGGTCTAGTCACAAACAAGGACAGATAAACAATAGTTTTCCTTAAATAGTCATAGTTGGAGGCCTACCTCAACCGGTGGTCGATGGAGTTCCGTTGCGCTGCTCTAGCTTCCGCTTCCTAATGAGTAATCAATCCTGAAACAATGCAAAGGAAATACAAGAAAGCACATAACCAGAACAACAATGATCTATTTACTCACAAAGTCAAGAAGACATGAGCTATCAAGTACATTACATACAAGGCATAGGAAAACATCATTGATTGTATTAATAATGAAATAAGAGTAAGCTTACAACCAAAGTCTTGACGTCACAAGCCTTCTCAGAGGGATCTAGCCAGCATGTTCCTCAAGCATTCACTCTTTGAAGATGGATCTCCCAACACACAAGTCTCTCTCACTCACAAGTTTTACACAAGATTAAGGGCACTTCACAACCTTCCTCAAGGTATCAACAATCCCACACTTGTCACACTCAAACCAGCTATCTAGCAAACTCACAAACACTAACAACACTGCTCCACTAGCTAACTATCAGCAATCATTCCAAAAAACTAGCAGCACATAGCAATGGTGAGAGTTTAAATAGGAGAAGGAGTCTCCATGAAAGGTGGAAGAGTGAGCTTATCTCCAAGGAAGGTATCACAAATGATGGAACAACCAATCCAGAGAAAGGAGGGTGACATAAACAATGCCAACAACCAAGTCTGGAGTCATCTGGAAGGCTGACTGTTGGAACAAATTCGCCCAATCTGGATCATGGCAGGCACATAACTGATCTTCTGCGCTGACATCACTATTGAATAACGTAGATAGTCAGGTCATCACTGAAGATTACACGCGACCTCATGCTGGCATATAAAATCGGACCATCGCGGAAATCAGGTGTACTTCCATGATGGTAGTGCTTCTGGGCTATTTTGGAGCGCCCTTCAGCGCATTTATTTAGCCAACAGACGCGATGAGGCAGATAACTTAGGAAATGTGGGTCATTTGGCAACATCAGAGAGAAATTGTCTAATATGAGCATGTATAACTTTGGACACATGACACAGTAGGAAGACTAGGATGAAGACAGTGACAAATTACTGTGTAACAGCTAGTTATATGCATCACCTTCAAGCTACATGGATGCATTTTATTTTTTTCATCATTGTTCTCAATATTGTAAATCTCAAAATATTCCTCTACTTTATTAAACCACGTTACATTGTGTTTCTCATTACTGTAAAATTTTGATAACTCACGTTTTGCTTTTCATTGATATGTGATAACCGGTGGCTTGAATGAAGGAATTTGGTTTCAAATCATCATATTTTAAAGATGGAGTATATTTTTTGTGGACTAGATATGGTAGATGAATGTGGAGATTCAAGAATTTGATGTGAATCTAATGACTCTAATGTATTAGAAGAATCTTGTTGTTGAGTGGTTTCATTATTCTTTGAAAAGATCATGATCAATTCAGCTCCATAGATTTGTGTAGTCCTTTTTAATGGCTTATAATTTTGTTGGAACTGATTCTCTATACTATCTATTTTATCCTAGAGCTTCGCAAAGTTTGTGTCACTATGGTTGAGTTTCTTCTAAAAATATTCCAGTTTTTTATTAAATTATATCATCATCATTATTTGAGTCATTGGTGGTGTATTACATTTAGTTTGACTCATTTTTTTTAAATAATAATTAAAATTATATAACTATTAATTATATATTAATTAATTAATTATATAATTATAGAAATATATATATTTTTATGAAACAACATAGGGGACTGGACATGGGCATGATGTTTTGGCATTTGTCAAAATGTGTTTGTTATAGACATTTTTGTGCCTTACAGCATGAAGCATGAAATGTCAATAATCTAAGGGATCCAAAGTCCCTAAACATGTTGTTCCTACCCCTAGAGGAACAAGGTCAGCAAACCACAGCACTAAATATCAGTTCTCCACCTGAAAACACTCAAAAACAAGCTAATTCTAGATCATGTCAACTGCTCCACTGAGCATCTGCGCTGAATGTCAACTGCTCCACTGTGTACCTACGCTGAATGCCAACTGCAAAGAAGGATACCTGCGCTGGGCGAGTTTGGCCAAGTGGCACAGTCATTCCTTAAGGTGTCAATGCCCAGGAAGCTTCCAAAATGACACTTGGATCAGGGAATTTGCCTTGTGATGAGTAAGAGGATCTAGATCTCCAAGTGGAAGCAAGAACCTCCAAGTGGACTCAAGAACTGAAGAATAACTGAAGTGGGAGAGGACACTAGTCAGCTTCATGCCAGCCTCAAGCTGACTCATCCTTTCTCCAAAACTCCTATATATAGAGCTCTCTCATGAGGTCTAAGGGGGCTGGAATCTTGTGAATGTAAGGAAGTGCTGTTGGTTTGAGTATAGAACTATTGGGTGATTTGCTTGAAGGAGGTGAAGAGGAGTTTTCTTTCTGCTGGGAGGTGATGCTGGATTGGGCCTTTTATGGTTGTATTACTTCCTGAACTTTACTTCTTCCATTAATAAAGCATTTGAGGTTCTTCTATATGCATGTGTCTCAATGGTGTATTGTTATACTTGTGTATTTGATTTATTCTAATCCTTGAATCAATTATGAATGTATGCTTCTTGTAGTTTCCCTCTCTTGCCATTTTGCAGGATCTTGGTGTAGCTGGGCCAGTGAAAGAGCAAGGAGCTGGGAGCAAGCAACAAGGAGAGAAGATTGGATCAATCATTAGCGGAAGACATCGGTTAGTGGATCTCTTTCTCCCCTCTCTTACATCTCATAAAGAAGTAATCTTGAATAGCTTTGCTTTGATTGTTGCTGAGGTACTATCACCCTTAGAGTGGGATAGGGTCATTCCGTATTGGATACTTTTCCCAACAACAAATTGGCGACTCCACTGGGGATTGTATCTTGTTGGTTGTTTGTGTTTTTTCTATTCATTTCATAAACACAGGGAGTACCGAATCGAACTGCATTTGGATCTTTCAAATGCAAAGTAGAGGGCAACTACTCTAGCTCAGTTTCTGGGCATGTTTATGATTTGAAGAGCTGATCCACAAGGACTCTAAATAGCTCTTAGTGATAGCTTTTCATCCTCGTTTTCATCCCTTAGTGTGTACTTGACTGATAGCTTCTGATTTGGCCAAAAACTATGAATTTTTGAGCAATCTGTGACCCGGAAGCTGAGAAAAACGCAAGTTTATCTCTTCAGTGCAGGCACTGTGAAGGCAATCTACATTTCAGCACAGTTCCCGAAGGGACTACCTGCGTTGAAGGTCAAACTGCCAGTGTACTACCTGCGCTGAACGAGTTTTGCCTAGTGCTACTGGGGTTCCCTCCTGTTTATTGCCCTATTTTCACCCTTGTTTTTGCAGCCTCTTACCAGTCAATGTACCTATCTGAAACCAACTTTCCTTGCCACTATTCTGCCTCGGTTGTATAAAGAAATTGTATTTGTTCTTTGTGTATTTCTTATATCATTTGCAGTTTCCCATAACGAAAGTGAACCAGTCTTGCTGTGGCCTCTTAGATCTAGACCTGTGATAAAGTGTCATCTTGATCTTAAGAGTTAGTTTGTTTGCTGTTCATAGCTGATTGAGCTTTTTGCTTTCGTCATATGGTTTGAATTTATATATTTCTAGTGTCGAAACAAGTTAATCTTAAGGTGTCTTTTGATTTTGGACAAACTTGTTTGCTTTCACTTGAAATTGAATTCAAAGTTATACAACAGCTTTCTTTTTTGTATTACGCCAACATTAAGAAAGAGAAAAGAAATACCTGCATTGTGCATGTGCATTTTGACAATTTGCATGTTGATTTAGGAAAAAGTGCATTAGTGTGTGCTCTATGATCTGTGTGAAAAGATGATGTCTTTCTTTTCCCTCAGTAGTTAAGATTTTCAAAGTTGAAAGATTGAAAAGCTTGCTTATCATCTTAGACTGCATTTAGGAGTGTTATCATACATCTCGTGGTGATCCATAAAGGCAAACTGCTAAACAAGATCAACCTTAAAATAAATTGAATTTACATAACAACGCATTGAAACATAACGCAAACACATAGAGGTCTAAGCTAGAGACATGTTCCGGCGTCGTTAAACGTGATATCTTAGCGTTGAGTGGTTGGGTGATTCCTCCACGGTGAAGCGATAAGTATCAATACGGACTTGTACTCCCACGTACCGTCGCGTATATATTGGGAGACCCCTATAGGAACAAAGCCTTTATCCATAGGAAGCCGTGTCGGCCGCCCTACTGATCGCAATGCAGTGAACACAGCATTCACGAAGATCGACCACCCGTACCGTAAAACGTATTCTGTGGTTTTGCGAAAAGTTTGGCACACCCTCTGCCTAGAACTCCAGAGTAGTTTCTTTTGGCCTTTTTCAAACTCTATAACTGAAAAAGTCCATCCGAGCATTTGTCACTTCGGGCTTGTTAAAACATCGAAGGAGACTAGAGTCATCTTTAGCTTTTTCTCGACTCTTAAAAAGTGAAAAAGCAAGTTGTGTCTAAAGCGTCGTTATAAAATTTATTTTAAACGGAACATAATCACCTCCTATTCCTGCGTTTATCTTTAGGTTGAGAACATGGAACGCCCCAACCAAGGAATTTCACATGATGGAAATCCTAGTCCTTTCTCCTCTTGGGGAGAAGTTGGTGCGCCCCACATGGCCACATTGTCGATTCCAGGACTGACAATTGGCCTACCAATTTGGCTATTCTCAACCAATGTAGTTCAGAACACCATGGTTCCTGAACAGTCGAGTCAACAGTTAGATCAGTCTAGAGCTGCCCACCAACCTTCTACTTCCTATAAATCTTCCTCTAATCCTTCGTCTTCGCAAGGTAGAGCCAGCAAAAGCCAAGCTCCCATGGAGAAGAAGGAGAAGAAGAAGAGAGAGAAGAAGAAGAAGGAGCCTAAGGCGACTGGGGGCAAGCAAAAGACATCTGACAAAAATCCACACACAGCACAGACCGGGCCTAAATCGCCATGTGTCATATGTAGAGGAGACCACTTCCATAGAGATTGTCCCTGTATTCCCCGGATACTAAGGGACTGGTCCCCTCGTTTGCACAATTCGGGAGCATCAACCTCTGATAGCCATGTTGAATTCTTACCGTCAACCAGCGAAAGTGAAGTTTCAAGACAAAGAGGGGGAGCAACACCCCCCTGCAGACTTTGTGAAGGCGATCACGCCATCCACCGTTGTCCCTTCTTAGACGAAGCAAAGAGAGTTTTGGAAGATCGCCGGGTTTCACCGTTGAGACTTCCTCCTGGATACAAAAAACTCGTGCCAAGTCCTTCGTTGGTTGAAAATACAGCTGGCCCGCTCAAGTGGTCAGCTGAAGAGTCAGTCATTGAAAATGAACCTACTGAATCCAGACCGGACGAAAGTCCAAAGGTCGAAACGGCAGTTGACCTGGTTCCGCCTTCAGAGGTTTCATCTTCAAATGACACCGTCACTGAAGATTCATCTTCAAATGACACCCTCATTGAAGAGAACAAGGATGACACCATCCAGATTCTTTTCATCAACACCGACTCTGATGAGCATCAGGGCAATGCGCCCATTCCTTTATCGCAGGAAGGAACATCGTCAGGGTCATATCCGGCCGTGTATTCGGTCCCACCACCAAGCAACCTGGTTGTGTCCTTTGATTGGAACCAACTAGGTAGACCCCGGTTGCCAGCCAGTATACCATTCAGAATCATAGTCCAAATATATAGAATGGTAATGGCTGGAACTATCATTGATGAAGGGGCATCTATGAGTATCCTTTCCTCTATTGCTTGGAAAGCGCTGGGTTCCCCAGAGCTTTTGCCTGAGATAAGAAATCTCTCGGGTTTTGATAAAGGAACCAGTCGACCATTAGGGATCCTCCCCAATGTACCTGTTACATTGAAAGGGAAGACCGTTCAAATGAACATGATGGTCGTTCAAGGACCCTTGGATTATAACCTACTCCTTGGACGAGACTATATATATTGCATGGGAGCTATAGTCTCCTCACTCTTTAGAGTAATGTGTTTTCCACACGAAGGAAGAATGGTCAAGCTCGTAGACCAACTTTCATTTCCAGGATCACGCATCACAAATAATCAAATACCAACCCTGAATGGTCTATTCAATCAAGAAATGTCTCCACCCCCGGTCCTCCTTCCCGATGAGTGTGAGTGATTCGGAAAGACGGGACTGGAACCCAGGGGGCATGCATCCTGGTCTGCTTCGGGCAGAGAAAACCTTGGGTATAAGGTAGAATTTCCGCGAGAGAATATGACTAGTCCGTACCCCGTCCGAAAGATGGAAGAGGGGTTGTTCTAGAACAGGATTCTTTTGTCAAGGTTACTTGTTTGACAAAGGTCATTCACCATTGTCTATTTTGGTAGACAGCGCCGAAGAAATGTTTTAGTTTGATCGTGTTAATGAAACAATCTTTGGGTAACCAGAAAGAGGCAAGCCTCCCTCAATAAAATTAATGTTTTGTCTTTAAGTAGTGTTCTTCTCTTGTCGCAAGTAGCTGCTCTCTTGTGGCAAGTAGCTGTTCTCTTGCGATCTTGCAAAAGAGCTGTCAAAAATTAGGCTGACGGGAAGACAAGTACCGCATAAGACCTGTTAAAAATAACGAGAAGACAAGTATCGTTAACATTAAACTAGCAAGACGACAAGTAGCTATGAACACCCAAAGAAAAGCAGAGGTGGAGGAGAGGAGGGGCAGCCTTGAAATTGTATTTTATACCTGGGGGCATGCAAATCTTTTGGAGTGCAAGCAAAGAGCGGTTATTTATCTGTTTTTTGGATTAGTCGTTTCCTAACTTGCATAAAGAAAGGATGTGGGGCAAAGGTCAAAATTTGCCAAATTAGGAGCATAGCTTCGTGAGATAAAGCTCCATAAAAAATAGCTATCTCACAGGAGACATTCTTATCTTATGACTAGTATAATCGAGCAGTTTTACTGCGGAATTTATGCTCGTTAAAAAATAGAAAAGCAAGATCCGAGCAGTTTTAGCACATAGTTCATGCTCGTTAAAAAATAAACATAAGGTTGAGCATTCAAGCTCATTAAAAAATGAACATACCCCGGTAAATAACCATTGTGATCGTAAATTTATTAGCCATAAAAAGCCTTGGTCGTGTTTGCACCTGCCACCTCCATTCCATTTGGCCAATCGTTCACCTCCATATGATTGTTTACCCATTTTGAGGAACAGCTGCGAAGAGTGATTTCACCTAGCCATCCTTGTGACACTGCCGTGATTGGAAATTTCCAACCTGTACCTGGAATCTGCTGCTATCCCTATTTATCACTCGTTCCTCAAAAGGCGAGTCTTCTTTGAGCTCTTTTCATCTGACTCGTAAAATATGAAAAGTTTGCCGAGTTTTGGCCTTCCAGCTCGTTAAAATGACCGGAAGAGTTATCCCTCCTCTAGATTTTAATCTTTTTGGACCTGAGGGATTATTGCACAAAAAGGTCGAGCGCTTGTTTTATTCGGCTCGTTAAAATTATCGAAAACTCATCCCTTCTGTATTGTTTTATACTTTTTCGGACTTAAGGGATTAGATGACCAAAAAGGAATTTTGGAGTTAACTTTCTGTACCTTTTCAGACTCTCTAAAAATGAAAAGGACCGAGTTTTCCTTGTCGTTAGACTCGTTAAAATGATTAAATAGCGACAAACTTGTCTTTAGATGAGAACGAGTTTCCCTATCGCTAAGCTCGTTAAAACATAGCGATGGGCTTGCCCGAAGGGCAGGTTATAGAACAAGCATATGTTATCATCCTCAAGCTTGACAAAAATAAAGAGGTACTGGTCAGAAATGACTGGGGAAAAATTGGGAGAACCTCAAAGCTTTAATGGTAGCAAGTCGCTCTTGAACATGACACTTTTCCTCCATATCACATCGGGTTGGGTTGTTTCATTCACCGGTCTCATCACCATGGTCTTCGCCAAACCATCCACATTTGGGGTAATGCTACCGATCCATCACATCAGTGTCGTTATATGTTCAAGAGATGTTGTTCAGAAAGAGTCAACCGTGTCCCATCCACTGCCATACATTATCCTTCATCCATCCATGATCGCCACCCTAAATCATATTTCACAGATTGTTTTCACCTCCACTAAAATCATTAGCTCTGTTCCGTGTCACTGATGTGGGATTCATTAAGGCCCTCCTTTGACGGATCGCTTCTTGTCGACTTTAGCTCATTATCCAAGAAGTTGATCTAGGAACAACCCCCTTAGTACTTTGAAGCTTGCATGCCTAAATGGCAAGTTTCTCACTTCCAGCGACAGGTATACATCAATGACCTTCGACCAGAAGATTTTGTGTGGTGTTCGATGCCAAGTCCTTTATTCACACCACGTGAATTGTACTGCAGTACCTTGAGGGTCATTATCATTATTGGTGATTCCTCTCGCGCTTGTTAACGGTTTACATCATTGACCGGTAATCAAGCGATGTCTTTCCATGTTCGACTTCAGCGCAATTCTCACATGGATCGACTTGTACTTAGAGTGAAGATCGAACGAGTTTGAAGACCCCGGATCTAGTTTCATCCATCCGGGCTGCGATATATATTCAGGAAATATAAAGACATTTGATATGTACATCATTGCAGCAGATGATCATCCTACTCAAAGGATGATAATTTCAGCAGAGAATTATCAGTCTACCATCAGACCATCATCTGTTCTATGTACCAAAATGAATTTATAAAGCTGAGCATGGGAATGCCCGCCTCAGCTAGATCATGAAAGCAGAATGAATCATAATGTATTGTATTGTATTTTATTACAGGTCACCTCTCAGCGATTGAATGAACTTCGGATCCTCCTGATAAAGCATTTCACCCGATAAACGACCTCATACTTTAGGGGGCAACTGTTATAGACATTTTTGTGCCTTACATCATGAAGCATGAAATGTCAATAATCTAAGGGATCCAAAGTCCCTAAACATGTTGTTCCTACCCCTAGAGGAACAAGGTCAGCAAACCACAACACTAAATATCAGTTCTCCACCTGAAAACACTCAAAAACAAGCTAATTCTGGATCATGTCAACTTCTCCACTGAGCATCTGCGCTGAATGTCAACTGCTCCACTGTGTACCTGCGATGAATGTCAACTGCAAAGATGGCTACCTGCGCCGGGCGAGTTTGGCCAAGTGGCACAGTCATTCCTCAAGGTGTCAATGCCCAGGAAGCTTCCAAAATGACACTTGGATCAGGGAATTCGCCTTGTGATGAGTAAGAGGATCTAGATCTCCAAGCGGAAGCAAGAACCTCCAAGTGGACTCAAGAACTGAAGAATAACTGAAGTGGGAGAGGACACTAGTCAGCTTCATGCCAGCCTCAAGCTGACTCATCCTTTCTCCAAAACTCCTATATATAGAGCTCTCTCATGAGGTCTAAGGGGGCTGGAATCTTGTGAATGTAAGGAAGTGCTGTTGGTTTGAGTATAGAACTATTGGGTGATTTGCTTGAAGGAGGTGAAGAGGAGATTTCTTTCTGCTGGGAGGTGATGCTGGATTGGGCCTTTTATGGTTGTATTACTTCCTGAACTTTACTTCTTCCATTAATAAAGCATTTGAGGTTCTTCTATATGCATTTGTCTCAATGGTGTATTGTTATACTATTTGTATTTGATTTATTCTAATCCTTGAATCAATTATGAATGTATGCTTCTTGTAGTTTCCCTCTCTTGCCATTTTGCAGGATCTTGGTGTAGCTAGGCCAGTGAAAGAGCAAGGAGATGGGAGCAAGCAGCAAGGAGAGAAGATTGGATAAATCATTAGCGGAAGACATCGGTTAGTGGATCTCTTTCTCCCCTCTCTTACATCTCATAAAGAAGTAATCTTGAATAGCTTTGCTTTGATTGTTGCTGAGGTACTATCACCCTTAGAGTGGGATAGGGTCATTCCGTATTGGATACTTTTCCCAACAACAGTGTTGGGAATAGAACTACACACGAAATGACTGCGGTGGAACACAGGTGATGGAGAAATGACACAGAGGGTAGGCTATCGGGAATCGATGTGGGATTCAAAGTAGACAACACAGACAAAGGGGTGGAATAGTTGAGTTAGGTGGTTGGGGTCTGTTGAATAGGAATGGTCAGCTGAACATGTGACATAGGACACAATGTTAGCGTAAGGTGGAAAAATACCACAAAAATGATGGACAAGAGTTATGAAGGAGATGAAAGATAGATGAATTGGTGAAAAGGGATCAACGAACAATGGTTGGATCTGATACCAAATGAAGTGGAGTATTACAAAATAAAGAACGATGATTTTTACAATGAGGGTCCCTAGCTTAAATACAACCTTGGGTGCATTTATATGAGGAGTCATGATATCCTTATTGTGCCCCTTCTTCCTAAATTAATCATTAATACACATTTAATTTTATACATAGCACACTTCCTACCCTATCCTCTTGATTGAAGATAGCCTTCCCCATTGAAATCATGAATATGATTAGGTATATCATGTATAAGAAGAATCTATACAACATGGAAACCAAAAGGTATCCTAAAGTTGCTTCTAACTCTAGCCAAAACCCCCACTTTCATCTCAAGTGAGGTTGGCATAAGGATACCTAGTCTTGGCTAGACAATTGGGGGGTAAAATAGGAGGTGGATAATATTAAAAATATTATTACTTCCAAATTTAAGGATACTTTGTGGGACGATAAGGAATTAGAGGGAAAAAGAAAGCTAATGTATTATAAAGAGATGATCAACCACAATCTCGAAAACCATAATTATCTTTTTTTCTTGACCAATGCTAAGAAGAAAATGAACATTGCCAATATAAAAACTAATTCTCATAAGCTTCAAAGCGAAACTAGACATTGGTCTATTCCCAAAACACCCAGAGACAAAAGAGTTTTTCACATTTTTTATACTAAGAGGGTTGAAGATGAAAATCATTTTCTTTTGGATTTCCCAACTCTTACTCAGGCCCATTCTAATTTTTAAAATCTTTGTCAAACTACCAACTTTCATGACTTGTTAAGTCAGCAAAACAAGGGTGATCTAGGAATGCTTCTCGCCCTTCTTTTCGATCGTAGGAATATAATGTTGAAGAATCTCAGTTAATCTCTTACTTTCTTAAGGTTTGATAAACCATATTAAATTTAATGAAAGATAATCATCATCATCACTAACATCACTAACGTCATTATAAACTATTACTTTAAATATATAATTTTATATTACTTTTAATATAATTATGGTTTTTATTTTTTATTTATAATTTTTTTTCAAATAAAATGTTTTAAAAGGATTATTTAAAAGGTTGATATAAACCTAATTTTGGCATAATAAAGTAGATAATAATTTTGGTTTTTAAATAAAACAAAATTATATAATACAATAAACATCACACTTTGTTGAAATAATAAAGTATTAATCTACTGATTTATTTATAATGTTTTGTTAAAATATTATAAATAGGTCTAGATAAATATATAAGCCATAGAGAATAAATATATTATAGAGAAAGTACAATAATAATATTAATTGGTATAGATTAAAATAATTAATATAGAAAAATATAATAAAATTAAAATATAAATATTAATCGTTATAAATTAAAATAATTAATATGGAAAAAATAATATATAAAATGAAAATACTAAAAGAATATTTTAACATTAAAAATAATTATTTTTGAAAACCTATAATATAGAATAATAAATTTGAAAGTAAAACTTATATCACTCAGACTCAGTATTTCAATCCATAAATCCTATATCTATTATATTATAATAATTTATTCATTATTTTAACTCATTTTCTAATAAACTATTAGTAACACATTACACTTTAATAATACATTTATATAAACTTTTTTTTTGTTTCCAAGTAAAACTGATCTATTAATAAAGACATAATGTACAAAGAGGCACTGGCCTCTGTGGTACTAGGTCAGTTATATGACCATTTTAAACATCAAGCCTTGATATCGCGACTGCCCCAGTTGGGGAAACCAGTCCGAGAACGAGATAAGGAAAGTTCATTTTACCCTCGCAGGGGCTACAGTTCCAAAATTCAAAAATTTTAACCAAAAGACTATAAATTTCAGTAATACATCCATAGTGAAACCCACAGTTTAGCTCAAAATTCTCCACAGTGAAACAGCTCATGAGAACCAATGCTCGTAACCCAAGCTGGAAGCGAAATTCAAAATTGACCATAATAAAAACGAAAATAAGCAAAACCGAACTCAGGGCCCGACACGTGACCTGGCATGCAGTAGCAAGGTGGCTTCTGTTGGCTTTTCCTCCATGATCGGACACCAGCCATATTCTTCTGAACTAGTATCCACTGCATGCCCGCCACCTGCAGTGTCCTCCATTTGAATTCCTTTGTCCTTGCAGGTGGCTTCGCCTCCAAGAGTCTGTTGTCAGCTATTGGACGGGTTGTCCATGTCTCTCCGCTGATGGCTGGAGCTCAACTCCCCTTGAAAGATGCCGAGCTTTGGAGGATCCTGGTTTGTTCCTGGGCTGAGCTTTGGTTCGGTGCAGGAGTCAGTGACCTCTCTGAAATCCACTGTGATGGTGGCAATGATGAGTAGCCTGTCCATGGAGCAACAAAACTAGAGTTGTGCTTACTGGGAGGAAGTAGCGGTAGCAGTGTGCTGGGCGAATCCCCCTGAACACCGAACCTCGCTGGTGCCAAATCTGCCTCGGCCGCTGTGGGTGTCCGGGTATCTGCCAAGGAAGTGGGAATTGGAGGGGCTTGGGGGAGGGGAGGTAGACGGGGATGTGGAGACAGAAGGGGGCAGGGACGAAGGGCGAGTGGCGCCGCCCCGACTACCACCTCGCCTGCACCTCATTCTATGGCGTTGGCGCATGATTCTTCATCTAGAAAGCTATAGCGAGCGATGAATTGTAGGGTCAGGAGGCGGGCCAAGAACGACAGAGGGGATGTTGTGAGGAGTAGGGGAATTCAAATGCAAGTGGCAAAGAGAGGACTGAGAAAAATGGTGACCATTACCTAGGTCAACGTAGCAGAGGAGTCTGCAACATCTTCCCATAGCAGTTCGAAGTCTTGGCTCTGCTGCAGAGGGATGGCAAGAACAATTGAAAGGTCGTATAGGTGAATGCGGGGGGCTTTGCTCCATATCTCTGAATTTGCAGAGAATTTCTCTATTTTCGAAATTAGTTAATGGTGTTGGCCAAGGAGCTAGGACTTGCCTTAATTTCCCACAGGGAGGCACAAGTTTCCGTACGGATTAGCCACCTACTTGTCCAGCGTCCCATGCGCATTAATGACTTATCTAACACCCGCATCTGGGGGTGCTGCATCCATTTGCACCAACATGGTGTATTCCTGTTGGTGTGTGGCATCTTTTATAATTTCAAGCAAACCTGTATATAGAGTTCTATCGCTTATCACCCCTAGATTAGCTAAGAGGTCGGCCACTTTGTTGCCATTTCTCTTGATGTGTTTGAAAGTGATTGCTTTATTAGTTGCAAGCAAATGCTCAATGTGTTGCAGATGAGCTGCAAGTATCCAACTACAGGATAGCTTGTTTATTAGAGCTCCCTGTATAATTTGTTGGGCCATTTTGATAAGGATTTGAGAGTCTCCTTTTATGATTAAGGGAAAGTAGCTATGCTACTGTGCGAGATTTAGACCTTGCCATAGTCCCTCCAATTCCACTAAATTGTTCATGTCCCATTCGGAGGTGCCCAGGTAAAGTAGTAAAGGATTGCCATAATGATCCCTGAAAATTCCTCCGTGCCCGGCCTGACCTGGGTTGCCTTTAGAAGCGCCATCAAAGTTGAGCTGGGTGAATCCTGTGGGCGGAGGGCACCACTTGCTGGAAGATTGGTGGGTAGGGATGGATCTGGAGGGTGGCTCCTGAGTCTGGATGAGCCTGAGATTCCAATTCATCCATATATTTCATTCTTTCGGTTCGATGGGGAAGTCCTCCTTACTCCAAGATTGGAGTGCTAGAGTTTCCTGAAGGTTGTTGCACATATTATTCCATATTATTTCTATTAGGGGTGGCTTGATTCCTGAAGATACACTGATTCCTCTCCTTCCAAATTGTCCACATGATGATGCTTGGTACGATTCTCCATAGTGCATTAAGCAGGGGACTCTTGTACGGGTTTTTGGCCCAGTGACAAATGGTTTTGGTGATGTCTTCTTTATCTGTGCCATCTTTTTGACATCGGAAAATTATTTTCTCCCAAAGTTTGTTTGCCAATATGCAGGAATCCATGAGATGCTGTATAGTTTCCCCCTGTTTCTCGCAGTTGGGGCATCTTGAGGGGCCATGAAAATTTCTTTTCCTTAAGTTGTCCCAGGTGAGAATTCTTTTGTGGTAGAGTAACCATAGAAAAGTGGAGATTTTGGGCCAGATTTTAGGGGACCACACTTTGTCCCAAAGAAGGTCCTTGTTGGCCTAAGGATTGATTATAAGATTGTATGCCTCATGTGTAGTAAAGGTGCCACGTGGTTTGTATCCCCAACGTAATATATCCTTTTCTTCAGAAAATCTGATTTGCCTATTGGTTAGCTCTGTGTCCAGCTCCTTATACATTATCTCTATACCATTCCTGATAATGAATTCTGCTTTGCGCCATTGTCTATAACCCTGATCAAGGGTGGGAATCCAGTATTGGTTGACCATTTCTCAATGATGTACTTCCTCGTCTGCTGTTGGTGGAGGTGATATTAAGCTGTGGAGTTTGGGTCTTTACTGCCATGAATCCTTCCAAAATTGAGCACTATTGTCGTCCCTTATTTCCCAAAAGTTGTGCTGATGGATCATATTTCTATGCATTCTAGCTGAGTCCCAGATTAGGGAGCCCTTGTCTGTGTCTGTAAGCCTGATTAGTTCATCATTCGATCTGTGATTGGCATACTTGGCTCTCCATAGGATCGCCCAAGGTGTGTGCGGGGTTGAAAGCCACTTCCACTAGATTCTAGCGCCCATGACTGTGTTACTATGTTGAGGGTCTCGAAGACCGATTCCCCCAAGGTTTTTTGGGAGGCAAACGGTATCCCACTTGACCAGTGCCCATTTGCAATTATGTCCCACCGAACCCCATAAAAAGTTCCTTTGGAGATTTTTGATTTTTTTGAGAACCCATTTGGGCGCTGCTAAAACAGAGAACAGATAAAGAGGCATAGATTGCAGTATAGCTTTGATGAGGATTAGCCGGCTAGCCATGTTTAGGGCTCTAAAGGTCCAAGAGGTGAGGCGGGATTCAAGCTTGTCGAGGAGAAGTTGCCAAGAGGAGTGCTTGAGGGTAGAATCTGTTAGGGGGGCACCAAGGTACTTGGAGGGGAGAGAGGCAATAGAGAATCCCAGTATGCGAGCTATGGAAGATTGAGTTATGGTAGGAGTATGGAAAAAGAAGATCTGGGATTTGACTGTGTTGATACTGGCACCAGAAGCAGTGGAGAAATCATCAAGGAGGGATTTGAATTTTCTGGCTTCCTGGACCGAGGGATGCCCAAATAACATGTTATCGTCCACAAATTGCTGGTGGGTAATGGCAGGGGAGTTGTGCAGGGAGATTCCTCTAAGCTGATTCTCTTGGAGGGCATGCTTTATGGTTCTACCCAACCCTTCAGCCATAAGAACGAAGAGGAAAGGAGATAGGGGATCCCCTTGGCAGATGCCTCTTGAGGGTTGAAAGGGGGTGGAGGGTATACCATTAACCAGGATGGAGAAGAAAGCTGAGGAGATTAAGCTCATGATCCAGCGAACCCACACAGGTGAGAAACCAAAGGCTGTTAACATCAATTGAATGTACATCCAACTCAACTTATCAAAAGCTTTGGAGAGGTCGATTTTTAGTAGCATACCTACTTTTTTATGGTGCTTTAGAGAGTGAATGATCTCGTGGGTGAGGATGATTCCATCCATGATTTGCCTTCCTTCAACATAGCCCGATTGTTCTGGTGAGATGAGCAGGGGAAGCAACGGCTTCAAATGAGAGGCTATAACTTTGGAAATGATTTTTTAGATGACATTGCAGAGGGCTATAGGCTTGAATTTGTCTGGCGTATTAGAGTGTTCCTCCTTGGGGATGAGAGTGATAAAAGTTGCATTCAAGGAGGGTAGCATCCAATGGAGAGTTCTAGACTCTTCGACTACCTGCCAGACTTCCTCTTTGATAATATCCCAGAATTTGTGGAAGAAAGTGGAGGTAAAGTTGTCTAGACCAGGGGCTTTTCCTTCCTGAAGCTGCTTCATAGCAGATTCCACCTCCTGAAAGGTTACCGGATGAAGAAGCAATTGATTATGTTCATCTATGATCACCTTTGGGATATGAGGGAGAATCTTGTCAATTGCTGGCTTTCTGTTGGTGTTAGGTTCTTGATGGACTGATTTGAAGTGCTTGATGAGTTCTTTTTCAATATCCCCATGCTCTTCCAATCGGTCTCCCTGTTGGTTGTGAATGTGGGTGATGTTGTTATGCATTCTCCTTTGGATTGTTGTGCGATGGAAGAATTTTGTGTTCCTCTCCCCTTCCTTTAACCATCTTATTCGTGATTTCTGTTTCCATAGGATTTCCTCTTGTTTCTCTCTTTCATGGATCTGAGTCTGAAGATTCTTTTCCTATTCATTGCGGCTTCAGTCTTGCCTTCATTGATGATAGTTTGCTGGAGTTTCTCCATTTCCTGAGTTAGGGCTTGATGAGCTTGAAAAATGTTTCCAAAGGTAGCATTGTTCCATTGTTTGATTTGCGCTTTTAGGAACCACAACCTTTGTTGAAATTGGAACATTTTGGAACTGGCAGGGGGAGGAAAGCTTTTCCATGTATGTTGTACTAGATATTTGAAATTTGGATGGGTCAACCAGAAGGATTCAAAGCGGAAAGGTCGTCTAGTGGAGTCCCCGGTCTTTGCCACTAAAGCAAGATTGGCCAATGGTCCGACCCTGCAAATGGTAGAATAGAGGTAGAGAGGTCTCCTCCCAGGTGAATAGCATTATCTGATAGTAGAAATCGATCAAGCCTAGAGGCAATCTGATGTGGACCGGACCTTTTGTTATTCCAGGTGAATATTCCATTGTTGCTGGGCAGGTCGATTAACCAGTTGCTTTGTATGAACTGCTTGAAGTACTCACTTTCATTGTCCAGTTTGATTTGACCTCCTGTTTTTTCTTCTAATTTGGTGATCATATTGAAATCGCCTCCCGTGATCTAGAGTGGATGGGATTGGTTGGCGTTAAGCAGTGAAAGCGTGTCCAAGGTAGTGATTTTATCCTCAGCAGCTTGCAGGAAATACACATTGGTAAGATGACCATGCACATTGGTCCCTATGATATGGAAATTGGCTTGAATGAAGTGGTGGTTTGCATGAAAATCTGTGAGCGTAATAGCCTATGCATTCCAAGCTATTGCTAATCCACTCGAGGCTCCTATAGCATCCACTGCCATTGTGTGACAGCCAGGCCATGCTTTTGAAAGAGTGGTGTTGAGAAGAGTACTATTACATTTCGTTTCTTGCATAAAGAAGATATGGGGTTTCTCCTTATGTATCAAATTTTTTATCATTCTGTATTTCCCTGGGCTATTCAACCCTCTTAGATTCCATGATGTGAGCTTCATGGTTCAGGATTGGGGAGTGGCCTGTAGTACTTGGTGAGTTTAGAGTATCTTCCAGATTCTACCAACATTTCCCCAATGAGGATGGTTCACTGTAGATCTGTCTTTCTCCCTCTTTTCTTAGTATCCTTGAACAAGTTCTTCCCATCCCACTGACTTCCTAGTTGAATTCCTAGAGATCTTTGTTGATGTGCTCTGGAGAGGATGACCTCTAGACTTTCTAGCTGTCTCGCTGGGATCTTATCATATTGTTTTTGCTTGCATGCCTGCTCAAGGCTGAAAATATCCAAGTCTCCTAGGTCAATGCTTTCCAGCTCTTCATCCATTTGCTTGAGTTCACTACTCTCGGTTATGATGTTCGCTGCAAGCTTGGGATCAAGAAGAAGGTTATCAATGTCCATACCATTAGGTTTCCAGGCCAGCTCATTGATGGAGGTGGTGGGGGGGAAGCTTGGGGTTGCTCAGGGACCTGGGCAGGAGACGTATCCTGCTAGGGGTTAGTAGAGGGTTGAGAAGGAATCTCATGAGAGGGCATGGGGGGTTCAAGGACCACAGAGTCAGAGTGAGCAAGTATATCAAATCTATTACTGGTTGAGGGATTTGGATTACTAGCAGGGGTATTTTTAGGTTGAGAAGCAGGCTTTTTGTGATTCCTTTTCTGAGAGTTCACTTTGGTAAAGCCCTCTTGATCTGTTTTCCTAGAGGTGGAGTTGGAAGAGGGCTTGGGATCAAGCAGAAGGTTATCAATGTCCATACCATTAGGTTTCCAGGCCATCTCATTGATGGAGGCGGTGGGGGGGGGGGGGGGGGGAAGCTTGGGGTTGCTCAGGGACCTGGGCAGGAGACGTATCCTGCTAGGGGTTAGCAGAGGGCTGAGAAGGAATCTCATGAGAGGGCATGGGGGGTTCAGGGACCACGGAGTCAGAGTGAGCCAGTATATCAAAGCTATTACTGGTTGAGGGATTTGGATTGCTGGCAGGGGTATTTTTAGGTTGAGAAGCAGGCTTTTTGTGATTCCTTTTCTGAGAGTTCACTTTGGTAAAGCCCTCTTGATCTGTTTGCCCAGAGGCGGAGTTGGAAGAGGGCTTGGTATTGAGCGGGCAGTCATGGAATAGGTGCCCATGTGCATGACATTTTTGACATCTGAATGGAACATGCTCGTAATCTAAAGTCTGTATCCATTCAAAATCATCATGAAATAAACTTACCGAGTCCGGGAGAGCTTTGTTCAGGTGCATGTAAACACAGATGCGGGCATAGGAAGTGTATCTTCTGTGTTTTGTTTCTTCTGCAACTTTTATGAATTCTCCTAGTCTGTTTCCAATGTCTTTTAAAGATTCCTCATCCCAATATTCCAGCGGCAGGGAATATAGCTAGATCCAGACTGGTGCTGAGCTGAGATCTTCTTTATCCAGGTTGAATCTCTCAATCCAGTCCCGTAAATAAAGTCCTGTTGCGTTGAAGAAGTAAGGGCCGTTGTCTAAGACCTTGTTTTGATCTTCTATGCAGTTGAAGATAGCTGTGAAAAATCCCTTCAGTCCTAGCTTCAGATTGATGTGTCCTTTTGGTTTCCATTTGGCTGCTATCCATCCCTGTAAGGCTTTCTCTGTTGGCCAAAACCCAATAAATTTTCCAATAAGGGCATGATCTTTCATGTATTGGATCTGGGTGTTGATTCTCTGACTGGGAAGTTCAATCTTAGGTCGTTCTGTAGCTACAGGTTTGCAGGTTGCAGAGGTTACTTTGGGTTTATCATCATCTCCCACTGCATGTTGCTGCCTGTCCAGGGGTATTTCTGTTGTACCCTGTGGTTCATTATGTGAGTCAGTGTTATGCTGATCTGTTTGCGTTTGCGAAACAGAGGAATTGTCAAAACTGTTCGAAGCCCGTAGTGTCGGATTCACCAGAGGGGGAGGCTCCGAGTCCTCCCCCATCGGGGAAGCCATTGAGGCTGAACTATGTGCTGACGGGCATTGCTGTCAGGAGTTGCAGGGTCAGTGGATCAAGGGCACCATGCTTTGAGTAGTGCTCCGTCGTTGAGAATGGTAAAACCCTAGGTCGCCATATTCTTGCTCTCATGCAATGTGTTTTGTGACATTTCTATAAACATTAACAATATTAATCCTTGATCATATTTTTAAAGCTTTTAATGAAATATTTGTGTTTAATTGTGAAACAATGTCCACATTATTACACTACTTTTGCAATGAAATTTCAAGACAATTCTTTACAATATTCAATGTTTTGAGTATAGTTAAATATTCAAAAATTTCCAATATAATTATGGATTCAAATTCAAATATAAATAATTGTATATACAAATTTGTTTTATATTTTATTAAAAATTAATAATTTTATACATATGAATAATATTTATTGGAAATCACATAATTAATTTATTAAGAAAATATCTTAAGTAAATATTAAATTGGGAACTATTTTAATTAGACTAAATATCTCAAATCTAAGTAACTAATAATTAATTAACAATAATCATAACAATTAAATAACAATAATCAATACACCATTTAAAGATGAGAAATATATATATATATATATATATATATATATATATATATATATATATATATGGTGAGAAATATATATATAAAAGAAATAGGAGTTAATTTCCAACACCCTCCCATTTATTGTTAATCTTCTTGTCCAAGAAAAAAATTTATTAACATTTTCATTCATTAATAAATTTGGATTGCAACTCTCCAATATCTCGATCAAGTTTTTGAACAACACAACCTCACAAACAAATTATAGAAATTCCTTGTAGATTCAAACTACTAATTGCAATTTACTTAAACAATAGACTTGAATATACTCTACTCATCAGTGAAAACAATTAAACGATCATGAATTTATGAAGCATACAAGAGAAAGAATTCAATCAACACATTACACAATGATTTCCTAGGGAAAGCCAATATTTAACAAACTTTTTGCTTGTCCAATCCCTTTTTACTTGTGTTGTGTTGTAGCAGCTACAACCACCCTCCAAAATTTTTCCTTAGCTTCATTTTGGAGCCTCCCTTCCAAATTTTCACAGCAGCTTGCTTTGCTTCCTCAAGTTCACAAGCTTCAGTTTTTTTCTTGCACAAAGGTAGCCTATCGATCAAAGCTCGATGAATTCCCCTCACAGGCTGATCACCCGGACTTGGTCCAGCTGCAGGCTGAGCAGCTCCCCTAATAAATTGCACAATTCTAGAGGGAAACTAGCCTTCCCTCCACAAATTGCGCAATTCTAATTGGCAGCCTACTGGGCTGCAGAATTGCGCAATTATGGCAGTCAACACTCATAGTGAAAATTGCACAATTTTCCCCTGCAGGGCTGCTCAGCCCAAAATTTGCACAAATATGGGCAGTAGTCAGCTGCTCTCCCTAGAAATTGCGCAAATCTCCTGTGAAGCTAGCCCAGCTCCTAGCCTGAAATGCACATTTTCTCCCAACAATCGAACAACCTCTTGCATGTGCAGCTGAGTTGACCGGTTCCCTTTAGGACTGAGCAAAAAAGGCTTGCATGCATCGGTTGCTTCTCCCAACGTAGCATGTAAAGGCATCCCTTGACTCAGGGATCTATTTTTGGCAGTTGGAGATCACATGCAAGGATCATTTCAGAAGTCTCCCACCAAGTGTTGCTTCCCCTATATTTGTGGCATGCGCGACACAACTTCGATGTTATCAAAACTCATCAACCGGATGTTGCAGAGCTCATTCCTCACATCAAATTTATAGCTATGACATCCCACATCACATCTAGGAGTTGTCAGCAAATTCAACTTGACTGTTTTGGGGTAATCCTGTTTTCCATGCCTTGTGTTGCATTTTTGTCACTTTTTGTGTTTTCGCTTGTATGAGTATTATTTTCTTGATTTATTTGAATGCTTACTGTCGTTTATATGTATACTAGATTTTCCTTAGCACGGTTTCAGTTTTGATTGACATCTCACTGCTGCCGCATGCATGAAACTGTTTTTCATGAGTGGTCGCTGATTCAACGACTCACCTCACCCACATGCATGATGTTCCATTTTCTGAATATGTGATTCACTGTTTTCATGCATGATCATTCACTTATGCTTACACCAGTATCACCATGCATTCACACTCACATTCACATTCAATTTCCTATCGGCAAGTCTGGGCAACCTTGGACCAGACTTTGCCTTCACTGAGACAACATTGCGCAATCTAGGGAAGGAAGTCTCAATCTTCCTCTCTAGAAATACACATTTATGCCCAGTGACTATCCTCCAGGACTGTTTTGTGCATTTCTGAGGGACAATGACTGCTGGCCTAGAAAATTAGGTAATGCAGTCATTGAGCCTACAACCATGGCAAGTTGAGATTGCGTAATTCCAGCAGTCAACAACCATACTGGAATGTGCATTGCGTAGTTCCAGCAGTCATTCAGTCTCCCAGTAGCCCAGACTGGACTATGCATTGCGTAATTCCAACAATCATTTAGTCTCCCAGCAACCCAGACTGTGCTTTGTGCAGTCTTGGTAGTCAGTCTCCTGACCTCACAGCCAAAATTGTGAAACCTTCATGATCAGTCACACAGGTATGTTGCAAGTCAGTTCTCAAGTTCATTTTGGTTTTCAACTGATAGATTTCTTACCATGAGTGTTTCCATGTCTCCAAGTATTGCAGGTGTTCATCTGCCTCTCAGCAATGCAGTTATGTTGTGGCCAGCAACAACCCCCCCCTAATTCAGCCTAATATCAGTCATGATGATAGATTGAATAGGGGACCCTTAGTTAAATTCCAAAAAAAGAAAACAAAGACTTCTTTTGAAATTACCAGCATAAAACGTAGAAAAAGGTCCTTAGACGACTTAAGCCCTAGACCTGTGTTCATAAAAAACAAATCCTAAGAGATGCCTTCGTTTCACCCCTAAAAAACCAATATGCGCACCGCCTCGGTATTTAATGAACAACATCGCATCGCAATACACTGGCGTCCATTAAGAAAAGCTTCAAAGACCGCCAATCTGCGATGTTGCGATCGCGCGATCGCATATCGCAGAAATAAGGCTGGGCACGTTGGCAAACATTTGAAGCTTTGCGATCTGCGATATGGCGATCTGCGATGTTGCGATCACTAACCTTCGCAATCACGCGACATGCGAGGATGAGTTGGCAAGTCATAAAAGCACCTCGGTACGACTCTTTCGGGCACGCCACCCAAAGAAAAATCCACTTACCATTACCTGACTTGGGAATTATGCGCATTCAATGTTAGTAATGAATTAGTTGTCAGTTATTAAGTGGCATAAAGACGCGTGCCTTAATGCGGATTTGTTTCACGTAATGTGGCGTATCTAATCTATCTCTTACATTTAAAACTCTCCCATCACCCTTCTGATCAATCTTTCCATTTTCGTTCGTAACCTGCAGGAGCAAAGCGTGAAGGCAAAATCGAACAGAAACGCTAAGCAAGATGGGGAAGAAGAACAAAGCTCAGAGCTCAGAGACAAGGGAAAAGACCAAAGAGATGGCGCCCCTCTACACAGATACTGCATGCAATAAAGATGCAGGCATCTCAACTTGGGAAGGCATGTATAAGATATTGGAGGAAGAAAATCCGAGAATAATCAAGGTAACTGCTGCTGTCGCAGGTGCATCAAGTTCTTCAGAGGCATCCCTGGAAGATCTAGCATGTTCTTTCCTCCATAGGATAGTAGCGAGGCCAAAGATCTTGCCATACACAGACATGATCAAATGGATACTAGATGATGCGGAGTTGCACCATAGACAGTTCAAGGTTCAGGGACATGGGCCCGTAGGATCATTTGCAGCTCAAGACCTGAAACTCATGTATCATCTACCTGAGCCGCAAGCGACCTACAACACCGAATTTGTTGAGAAGTTCGCAGCAGAAAATCCGGACCTATCAGACACAACTAAGGAGTGGTCAAGAAGAGATGAGCCATTGAAGAAAGATAAGAACGGTATGTATAGCACTGGTTCTCTTACTTCTCCATATTACTTTGCTGCAGCCATGCTCTGTAGAATATTCGGCAAACCAGATATCAATAAATTTTCACCTGAATGGCTACCGCTGATTGATGCCGCAACTAGCTCTGAGATAGTCGATTGGGCCAAAATCCTTTCTGACGCTCTGTACATGGCAGTCCTCCACTGCCGTTCTAAAAGATCCCACTCCCAAAGAGTCTATCCACCCTTTTATTTGTCTGCCTACATAATGGATTTTGTCTGTCTCGTATCAAAATTCCCTACCATGGGTTGGCAATGGACTACCCAGGACCCATTACCTATTCATGTCTATCATAAAATTATGTGGGATTCCCAGTTCATCCCCCATTTTTACTAGATTTGCCATGGACTTATACTACCCATACATAAGATAATATACGATAAAGATCCCCCAAGATGCTCTCCCGAGGCACAGATTGATATCATCCCCATCGAAAAATGGTTTGGAGAAGAATGGTTTACCTATATCCGAGTTTTTGGAAGCACAGTACCCCCGCATGTCCTACCCTTATATATCCCAGATAAATTGTTGGCTCGAGAAATCGATTATCAGACTTGTTCTGAAGGTGGTTTAACTAAGGACCTAAAGAACAAAAAGAAGGCCATTTGGCCTCAATTCCCAGTCACGTGCGGGGTCTTCTCTTTATTCGATGTACGGCACGCCTTTGGTGAGGTGGAAAATGTGACGTGTCTCCAACTATTTAAACTCCCACCAAGGCCATTCGACCCAAATAAAGTCGCCCAGGAATTTACAACTAGCGTCAAGTCTACCCCGGGATACTTACCAAATGCGTTACAGCTGGGAGCAGAGTGGAAGCAGAAAGCACAGGCAAACGGGAAGACAATTCAGGCGTTGGCTAGGTTAAACTGGGAAAGTTACTGGACTTACTTAGTTAAGCCTCATAAGGTGCATCATGAACGCGGCCGAGAAAGTAGCGCCAGCTCTTATGGACGCTGTTTTCGCAGCCCAACTAAGCACGGAAGTCGGTCAACCGACTCTTCTCAAGCCCATGCTTGATAACTGCAATTTCAGGGACCAAATTAGGAAGTAATTTCAATTTAGAAAGTTGTTTTTCTTTTTGTTTTACTGAATTAGAAAAAGGGCGGTCATTTGAGAGCCGTATCCTAAATTTTGTAATAATACTATTATTAGGATTAGACAGTAGTATTTTAACCCTTCTCATTGCATTGGAGAAGGGTCCAGAAATTTGTCAAAAACTTGTCCTCAGAACATGCACTTCTGCACCCTCAGAGGAGGTTTTGATGAATGGAAGGATCGTGATTTATTTATGTTTGCATTTCTTATGTCTGCTACTGATGTTGCACTTTTGTACTCTTGGTAGACGTTGGAAGCAAGTAGAGGTAGATCGTTATTGTTTGAAGTCTATGAGTAAGGATTAGTCATTAATGGTACTTTTATCTCTTGATTAATTTCTGCTTGTATTCTTAAAGTGATATACAGCTGATATTGTTTGCATGCTAATGTATGAATACATAAGTTATCATTTGGCACTTCTGTATGATGGATTTATTTATTTATGCTTAATATGCGAATGATATGATTATGCGATGTGCTGTTCACAACCGCTCTGTCTAACTTCTTATGCAGAATGGTTTATCTTTATTGATTTATATTCTGATATCAGTTGAATGATCTTTATTACCAGCTGATGTTAGAAATCTTTCTAGATCGCATAACAAAGGAAACATCCCGGGTTAAAGTAAATTCTGTGTGTTTTTTTTCAATTTTGATTATAGTAATTTAGATTCAACTTTGCAAGATAGATTTACAGTAGTTTTAGAACGTTTCTTAGAAATAACCTAACCAAAATTCCACACACACACACATACACATCCCATACATCGGGAAGCTGGTCCCGTCATCCCCAGTCGGACCCGCTACTCCAAACGGGCAAGGAGCCGCCAACCAGGTTCCGGACCGGGTGGGTATCCCCCTTGTTGTCGACCCGACTTCGGGGCCCTCAACATTTCTGGCGCTAGAAGGAGGGACTGAGCATATTGTTTGTTGGAATGTTTTTAAACTAGAAATTCTGGAAAAGGATGCCTGCTCACAGAATTCCCATTTGGAGTTGCATCCATGTTCCTACATCTTCCAACACTCCACCGGATGTGGTAAGACTATTATCTCAGATAAAATTTAATGGTGAGAATAATTCTTCTGCATTTCATCACGCCCTGCATTTTATTCAAACAGTTTTGAGTGCTGATATTCAAAAAATTGACGAAGGCGTTTTATGCAGGATTTTCACTCTTACATTCACAGCAGAAGCTAGAAGATGGTGCAGAAACCTCCCAGTTGCATCAATCCACAGCTGGGACCAATTCGTTAGAGCTTTCATCTTGGAATTTGATTGCTATGAATACGACCAGGTATACGATGAAATCGACCATCTGCGGAAACAAGACGAGCCCGTAAGGGATTTCAATATACGATTTCATCTTAAATGTCTACAATATGATCTTGAAGATGAACTCACAGATGAAGAACCTTCGGATTATGATGAGTGTTTCCTACCTCCTGTACCTGATCAGACAGAATTTAGTCTAGGAGTTTTGCATGCTCTAACATCAGAAAACGCAGGCGAAAGTACTGAAAGGGAAGATGCCCTGACATCAGAAGTTGACTTTAATATAAAGTCAGACAACATCATTTCAAATCAACAACTCCTGGTGCCAAGGTTAGATCCACCTACTGTTTCTCTTTCAAAAAGTATCGACGCAAAAAGGTATGATCTAAACCCCGATGCTTATTGTGAATCTGATGAACGAGGTTTATTTGATAATTTTAAATACATTGTTCCGGATCCACATTTTTCTCTTTACCCCGATGTTTTTGGTAATGACGATCTTCTCCCTCATAGTATCAAGTCTATTCCAACAGAGGGTTATTCAAACGAGACATCAATAGGTTTCCGAAATAAAGAGACCACTATATCACAGTCTGCGATTCATATCAAGCAAGAGCTACCTCATCCCCCTTGTCTAAAAACACCTAATGAAAAAGATGAACCTAGGGAAAATTGTAAAGTCTTTCGTGATAATTTCTTTGATAATTATGATGATATTGAATTGTCGCAAGTAACTCAACTAGGGTCAGACTATAAGAAACATCTTAGAGCAGAAACTGTTCCGTCTAACCCTCATCTCAAAGCAAAATCTCATTTGAATAATTTTACTATCCGAGACGATGCTCCTATCTACGATTCATATCCAGAGGAGATCTCCATCCCTGATCGCAATCATGATTCAATTCCTGATCCACAGAACCCGGCCAGTTCTTGTGAAAAACACAGAGTTTCAAGTAACTCCCAGACGTGCGACACCACTGTATATATAGATACCCAATCATTTATTTTTCACTCACTTTCATTCTGTACAAAATCAGACTTATTTTTAAATTTGCAGAACTTTGATGGATTAGATTCTAGCGATTTATATATAAAAACTCTCATCTCAAACGAAATCGCTAAAAACTCAAAGTTAACAATCAACGGGTTACAAGCCATCGAAATTAAACAACCTATTTCAAAATTCGGCTTGTTATCCTTTCTATTGAAAGATCACCAATTTACAAAAGAGATTCATCCCAATTTTTGTGATCCAATAGTTACTCAGTTGGAAAAAACCTATCATGAGAAAACGAAATCAGACACGATTCCAACTAAGTTCACGAGTTCCTATTTCCTAGCCAACAATTTCTATCCAAGGGGAATTCAATTCTTTTTACTGATGCTTGGGAAACCCATACGGCTAGGAATAATAATGAATCGTTGGTTCCATTGGAAATATCATTTTTCTTAGTTATTTCCTATTTTTAATTAGAATAGGAGTAGTGGTAATTTAGATAGGGTATTAGTTTGCTTTCAATAAAGATAGGCAAAGTCAGTTGTATTCTCTACATGACCCTAGATAACAATTGCCTATCCGAAATAAAGTTTGTTCCGGCTAAACAGCATTTGACGATTACTAAAGAAACCTTGTCTCTGTTAAAGATTTTGGAATTTCGGCTCTTATGAACAACTAATTTTCTAGGAATCTGACCTTTATTATCAATAGATCTTTAACCAGAGATGATGTTAAATTTCAAACCCAGAAAATTTTTAAAGAAAGTTATCTCGGCGAGGAATTCGTTTTTAGATCAGTACAATGAAAGGTATCAGTATTAGAATAAATATTCTCTGTAAAAGCAACCATTATCAAAAGCAACCCTATCATTGTCGTCCAGAACTTTCTTAAGGAAAGAGAATTTGACTTCCTCCCTGCTAAAGGAAAATGCAACGTTCAGAGAGATAACCCAGAAAGATGCTATGTCTCGAAGAATAAGAGGTCTCATCACGAGCCGACTTATCATGATCACAGATGTTATAACTTGCTGACTTTGCCAAAACTATCTACCAAAACAGGGCAACGACTCAAGATTGTTGCGATCAAAAGAAAAGGGGTCTCATCACGAGTCAGCTTGTTCAGCAAAAGTATAAATCGAGTGAGTGACTGTGTCATAATTTGGCCACCAAACCAAGACATTGTTCTTTAGAGATTAAAAAAAAAAAAAAAAAAAAGGCATCAGCAAAGGTATATTTCTTTTGAAAAAGTTGTTAAAAAACCCGAAGCAGGATAAAGGATCATTCCTGGATAATAGGTAACCCTGTCGAGGCTATGGACGCCTGCTGGCAGCAGTGGCTCTACCTTCGACAAAAGGGCATTCTTAAAAAGAGGTTGATACATAAGAGAACTCTTTATTTCTATGTCTTAACAAGGCCAAGTAGTAACTGATCTAAACTCAGAAAACAACCTCGGAATGCAAGTAATTGAAATAAGATGGGGATAAAACAAAACATCATTGATGCTTTGAAGTATTATTTGTTGTTATCTTTTTATAATAAAGTTCGAATTTCCTGAGAAAATTAAAAAAAAAAAAAAATCGAAAACATCAATAGAAAAAGAGCAGAGATAACTGGTTCTCCCAAGAAAAATCGCCAATTGTTGTGGCCAGCAACAACCCCCCCCTAATTCAGCCTAATATCAATCATGATGATAGATTGAATAGGGGACCCTTAGTTAAATTCCGAAAAAAGAAAACAAAGACTTCTTTTGAAATTACCAGCATAAAACGTAGAAAAAGGTCCTTAGACGACTTAAGCCCTAGACCTGTGTTCATGAAAAACAAATCCTAAGAGATGCCTTCGTTTCACCCCTAAAAAACCAATATGCACACCGCCTCGGTATTTAATGAACAACATCGCATCGCAATACACTAGCGTCCATTAAGAAAAGCTTCAGAGACCACCGATCTGCGATGTTGCGATCGCGCAATCGCATATCGCAGAAATAAGGCTGGGCACGTTGGCAAACATTTGAAGCTTTGCGATCTGCGATATGGCGATCTGCGATGTTGTGATCACTAACCTTCGCGATCACGCGACATGCGAGGATGAGTTGGCAAGTCATAAAAGCACCTCGGTACGACTCTTTCGGGCACGCCACCCAAAGAAAAATCCACTTACCATTACCTGACTTGGGAATTATGCTCATTCAATGTTAGTAATGAATTAGTTGTCAGTTATTAAGTGGCATAAATACGCGTGCCTTAATGCGGATTTGTTTCACGTAAGGTGGCGTATCTAATCTATCTCTTACATTTAAAACTCTCCCATCACCCTTCTGATCAATCT
Source organism: Pinus tabuliformis (assembly GCA_031772625.1). Taxonomy (NCBI): domain Eukaryota; kingdom Viridiplantae; phylum Streptophyta; class Pinopsida; order Pinales; family Pinaceae; genus Pinus; species Pinus tabuliformis. The sequence continues at coordinate 1,144,053,709 of CM062813.1, read as the reverse complement.
TTCCATTTTCGTTCGTAACCTGCAGGAGCAAAGCGCGAAGGCAAAATCGAACAGAAACGCTAAGCAAGATGGGGAAGAAGAAAAAAGCTCAGAGCTCAGAGACAAGGGAAAAGACCAAAGAGATGGCACCCCTCTACACAGATACTGCATGCAATAAAGATGCAGGCATCTCAACTTGGGAAGGCATGTATAAGATATTGGAGGAAGAAAATCCGAGAATAATCAAGGTAACTGTTGCTGTCGCAGGTGCATCACGTTCTTCAGAGGCATCCCTGGAAGATCTAGCATGTTATTTCCTCCATAGGATAGCAGCGAGGCCAAAGATCTTGCCATACACAGACATGATCAAATGGATACTAGATGATGCGGAGTTGCACCATAGACAGTTCAAGGTTTAGGGACATGGGCCCGTAGGATCGTTTGCAGCTCAAGACCTGAAACTCATGTATCATCTACCTGAGCCGCAAGCGACCTACAACGCAGAATTTGTTGAGAAGTTCGCAGCAGAAAATCCAGACCTATCAGACACAACTAAGGAGTGGTCAAGAAGAGATGAGCCATTAAAGAAAGATAAGAACGGTATGTATAGCACTGGTTCTCTTACTTCTCCATATTGCTTTGCTGCAGCCATGCTCTGTAGAATATTCGGCAAACCAGATATCAATAAATTTTCACCTGAATGGCTACCGCTCATTGATGCCGCGACTAGCTCTGAGATAGTCGATTGGGCCAAAATCCTTTCTGACGCTCTGTACATGGCAGTCCTCCACTACCATTCTAAAAGATCCCACTCCCAAAGAGTCTATCCGCTTTTTTATTTGTCTGCCTACATAATGGATTTTGTCTGTCTCGTATCAAAATTCCCTACCATGGTTTGGCAATGGACTACCCAGGACCCATTACCTATTCATGTCTATCATAAAATTCTGTGGGATTCCCAGTTCGTCCCCCATTTTTACCAGATTTTCCATGGACTTATACTACCCATACATAAGATAATATACGATAAAGATCACCCAAGATGCTCTCCCGAGGCACAGATTGATATCATCCCCATCGCAAAATGGTTTGGAGAAGAATGGTTTACCTATATCCAAGTTTTTGGAAGCACTGTACCCCCGCATGTCCTACCCTTATATATCCCAGATAAATTGTTGGCTCGAGAAATCGCTTATCAGACTTGTTCTGAAGGTGGTTTAACTAAGGACCTAAAGAACAAAAAGAAGGCCATTTGGCCTCAATTCCTAGTCACGTGCGGGGTCTTCTCTTTATTCGATGTAGGGCACGCCTTTGGTGAGGTGGAAAATGTGACGTGTCTCCAACTATTTAAACTCCCATCAAGGCCATTCGACCCAAATAAAGTCACCCAGGAATTTACAACTAGCGTCAAGTCTACCCCGGGATACTTACCAAATGCGTTACAGCTGGGAGCAGAGTGGAAGCAGAAAGCACAGGCAAACGGGAAGACAATTCAGGCGTTGGCTAGGTTAAACTAGGAAAGTTACTGGACTTAATTAGTTAAGCCTCATAAGGTGCATCATGAACGCGGCCGAGAAAGTAGCGCCAGCTCTTATGGACGCTGTTTTCGCAGCCCAACTAAGCACGGAAGTCGGTCAACCGACTCTTGTCAAGCCCATGCTTGATAACTGCAATTTCAGGGACCAAATCAGGAAGTAATTTCAATTTAGAAAGTTGTTTTTCTTTTTGTTTTACTGAATTAGAAAAAGGGCGGTCATTTGAGAGCCGTATACTAAATTTTGTAATAATACTATTATTAGGATTAGACAGTAGTATTTTAACCCTTCTCATTGCATTGGCGAAGGGTCCAGAAATTTGTCAAAAACTTGTCCTCAGAACATGCACTTCTGCACCCTCAGAGGAGGTTTTGATGAATGGAAGGATCGTGATTTATTTATGTTTGCATTTCTTATGTCTGCTACTGATGTTGCACTTCTGTACTCTTGGTAGACGTTGGAAGCAAGTAGAGGTAGATCGTTATTGTTTGAAGTCTATGAGTAAGGATTAGTCATTAATGGTACTTTTATCTCTTGATTAATTCCTGCTTGTATTCTTAAAGCGATATACAGCTGATATTGTTTGCATGCTAATGTATGAATACATAAGTTATCATTTGGCACTTCTGTACGATGGATTTATTTATTTATGCTTAATATGCGAATGATTTGATTATGCGATGTGCTGTTCACAACCGCTCTGTCTAACTTCTTATGCAGAATGGTTTATCTTTATTGATTTATATTCTGATATCAGTTGAATGATCTTTATTACCAGCTGATGTTAGAAATCTTTCTAGATCGCATAACAAAGGAAACATCCCAGGTTAAAGTAAATTCTGTGTGTTGTTTTTCAATTTTGATTATAGTAATTTAGATTCAACTTTGCAAGATAGATTTACAGTAGTTTTAGAACGTTTCTTAGAAATAACCTAACCAAAATTCCACACATACACACATACACATCCCATACATCGGGAAGTTGGTCCCGTCATCCCCTGTCGGACCCGCTACTCCAAACGGGCAAGGAGCCGCCAACCAGGTTCCGGACCGGATGGGTATCCCCCTTGTTGTCGACCCGACTTCGGGGCCCTCAACAAGTTACAATGGTTTCCAAGAGAACAGAGTCAAAGACACATTTCAGAGCACACCTGGATACACAATCGATGAAATGTCTATGAGATTTCCTACTCACGAGATATCAAGTTGTTTGTAGACAAGGACATCAAGATATGATAGTAGTACCATCACAGCGAGCAGCATCATGAACAACAGTTGAAGGCATCATACCGAATGCAATGAATGTAACTAACGTAATGAATGCAATGAAGGCAACGAATGCAATGAATGCAACGAATGCAACGAACACAATGAATGAAACGAATGCAAGAGGAAGGTTGTTAACAACACAAAGGCAGAACAAAGTTGCGAGCTCAAGCAGATTCACTAATGATGAAAGAAACTTTGGAGACTCGGGCTATGAGGTGACGACATGACATGAATATCGTGCGAAGAGGGAGAATGGAACAAAGAAGGAGTTGCACGTACTGAAGCAGAAACTCAAGGAAGAACATGAAGCTGCACAGACAGATGAATGAGTTGCAGTAGGAACAGGAACAGCAGTGGGTGCAACATGCACTCATAGATGAAACTTCACATGTACAAGTTTTAGATATATCCCAATAGCTGGCATGAAGCAGACATGGCAAGTAGTGTTGTTGATCACATGCAAGGGATTTAGAAACATGCATGTCATTATGTGCATGTATGCGATCCAACCCATTCAGTGCACTCACCAAGGAAAAGACAAGAAGAAAGTCCAACTAGACTTGAACATGTACTTCAGCAAGTTGATGCGCATGACAAACAACACACACTTGGAGATCAACATCAACAATATGCATCAGTGTGTTTTGGTTCAGTCGCATCCAAGAAGACCATGCACATGTTAGCAGATGAGTTCGATGAAGGATTCGAACCAATGCAACAGTTGCAACAAAGGCAAGAGTTTGCTTCAGCAAGATGTCACCATGGCGTGCATGCACACCATCAAGGATGACCAAGATTGGCATCAACTCACTACCTTCACCATCACAAGCATGTCAAAGAGTTGGTCTCATCACAACGGACCGAGTGTCAGTGATGTCTTGCATGGATTTCTCAAGCCATTTTGTCTCACATGGGAACATGTGCATTGTAATGTTAAGTCATGTCAAGTGTAATTCAAGTGTCAATACTTGGATGTAACAGTCATAGAGTAGGTGAAGAGTCATGAGGGTGGTTGAACGGTCACAAAGGAGAATGTCAAGGGTCACCCCACCCTTTGCTATAAATAGTCCCTCATAACTCATTGTATAGGCTTTTGGTCAGCCAAGCTTCCGATAAGACTATCTTGGAGAGAGCTTGGATGGTATTGTAACGTGCTTTGGCTTCTCCACTGCACAAAGCTAATACATCTCTTTGGAGGAGCAGGTGGATGTGGATGTAATGTTCCACTGTTGGGGCTAGCGAGTTTACATGACGTATTGTATGACTGGAACTTATACTTCTTTATATAATAAGAGCTGGCACATTTTCATGCATATGTTGTTATCGTAGTTGGACTATTCCGGTTGTTGTAGCAATATATGTTATTTAACTTACATAGTTGTTTATGAATTGTTTTGTATGAAATTATATGAATCTTGTTGCAGATGTGTTGTTGGTTTAACCATCACTTTGGATTGTCGGTTGATTTTCTTTCCAGCTTGTGATGCATTTTCACTCGTGTTTTCCCTTCCCATCTGAGTACTATTACAGGTTGCCAAGGGGTGCACTCATCTCAACCCACATGCGTTAGAACCTCTCATGCACCTTCCTTGACTCACTACAGTGGTCACATCATTGCTACCAATAGAGTTATCTTACTTTCCTCTATGAAAAATCATGGTCAAGGCATTGCTATACAACCCACTGCTGGGACTCCTACACCAAATGGTCTGAGGTCTAATTGGAAATTCTTACGGGGTAGATTCCCTTGACATGTTGGTGGGTCCAACACCGTCAACATTTATGGCGCTAGAAGGAGGACTAGATGACAAGTTGTGTCCTCTCATCTAATTATGAACCTTTGCATACCTTTCATGGATTCTTCCACTCTTCTCCCTCCACGATGTTTTTCGAATCGTGAAGATGTCTCCATCACGGGGGAGTTTTTTGATCTCTTGTCCACTTACACGTATGATGATGAAGGCGAAGTGGCCTGGCCTGGCCGATCTTTCCATGCTTCATGAGGAAGATGGGTGTTCTGACGAACAGGGCAGCTTGTTGCTTTCACACACACTTCGCGAGTCTCCACATCGATGGCTTCTCAGCCTATCGGCTAATAGCGTGCACTTCTATGATCTCATTGAAGACACTTTCTATCATTTTGATCCAGGTCGTCTTGACCAAAAACTTTTATAGCAATGGAAGGCTCTGCATGAATCGATTATCGATTTTTGGCATCACTTCTGAGACTTGCAGTTTCAAGCTTCGAGGAGCCAGATAAAGATTTTCCTATATTTGGGACCGGTTCGAGTATTGCCTTAAGAAATCTACCTGTCGCAAGAAGAAGCTTGAGATCAAGCCTCACCCAACATTCATCAGTGGGGGAGATTCGCAATCTCATGTGGATGTGGTCATTGTTTTAACTAATTTTCCGCTTTCCCCTCATTCAACAGCTCCACCACTGCCGAGTGATGTTGAGGATCATGCTCACACCCTTGTTCAAATTTCACGCCCTCCCAACATCACTTCACTCAATTTTTGTATAGATTTGGTTGTGATTCCTTCGAGTTCTCATATGCATTTTGCTCTACGACCTCTGTCTTCACACTTGGGTGTTCCTCCAGATGATACTGTCTTGTGTTCATCCATTCCATACTCTTCACTTGTTGTGAACGAGGAACAAGCCATTGACAGAGTTGGTGTCGCACAACCAACATGTTATTATTCACGAAGAGTATGAGTGGGAGCTTAAGCATCAACACTTAGCGAAGGATGACCCCGTTCTATTCGAGCACCCTTTGTTCTTTCCTAACATCTTCGGTGCACCTGCCATCCATGATTTTGCATGTTTTTCTTCATCCACGGATGCACCCATTGTTGATCACTCATAAGAATCATCAGATGTTGGTCCATTATTCGATAATGGAGAGGATAAGTTATTCATTTAAAGTATGCTTGATCTTTCATCTGTCTTTTTCGGAAACACAGAGGATGATTTTGTTCGATTTTCATCTACCCCTCTCTTTGATTAATCTGATCACGAGAATTCCGATGAAATCATTGATTTTTCTGATCGTGGCAGTCGTGATCCATTTGTTTCCATATTTGAACATGATCATGAATCTATCACAGTTGATCTTTCAAAGCCACTAATCCATGATGATCTATCTGATAATGAAGTTGAAACACCCAAGACTGTCAAGGCACTTTAGCCCGAGCTGATGGTTATGAAAGGTCCTCACTCTCTTGGGGTTAGTCTCACTTCCGATCATGAAACAGTTCAATCACCCAAGGCTCCTCATCACTCATCGGTATGCATTGAAGATCCATCTCACGCACAGATCATACTTCCTCCACTTGAACTGCATGATCCCATCACTCATGCATTGGAGGAATCTTACATTGTAAGTACTCATTCACGATGCAAGTTATCTTTGTTTCTTTCGTTTTCTTGCATGTCATAGTCAAGAGTGTGCTTATGCTTCAAAGTTGCACGTAGTACCACATGACACTATGATAAGTCCACAGACTGCTCACCATGCACTGGTACTCACTTATGTCCCATGGGCACTTTGAAACATGAAGTGTGGTTGTCTTCATTTTCATATCTTTCTTGCTTTCTGGTTCACATAATTGGGTTGCTCACGGACCAAGCTTCACCAACATGGGTCAGCCAATGCACCGGTGGCTGCATTGGAAATATCACTTCATGTGACCAGGCCCATGCACCGTTAATGTAGGAGTAGGAGTAGTGTTTTCTTTCAGTTGTTTTCTTGCATGCTTGTTTCCTTGCATGCTTTGTTTGTTTATTTGTTTTTTTTCTTACTTACTTACTTGCTTTACTTTCGCTTTTTCTTATGCTCTTTCTTTTCTTGTTTCGTTTGTAGGTTAGTTTCACATGAAACTATGTATGACTCTTGAAACACGCTGGGTGAAGTACAAGAGGGCTTGTACAACTATCACTACTTGGTTGTCTGTCATCTTACCTCTATATGAAGAGCTTGTTACTTTTAGTCCATGATACATTTAAGGAAAATACATAGTGTTTGAAATGAACCTTGGTGAAAACACTATGCTTGCATGCTAACTAGTGTTATCTTCTCTGGTCAGTTGTTTTTGGGTTAACCCTTGTCAGCTCAGTCAAGTAGAATAAGCTGATGGGAAAACCTTAATAAGCACATCAGGGATATAATAAACTACTTCTCTACTATAACAACCTCTTCTTCTCTCAATAAGTCGGGATCCCTCTTCCGCCTCTGAAATGAATAAGTGCTATGCACAGTTACAAAAATGGAAAAAGTGAAAAAAGTTCGAAAAAATGAAAATGAATAAGGCGAAAGAAGATAAAGGCTTCCCGCACAGAGAGGCGATGCAAGTAACTCTGCCAGGGTACTAACCAGGCTCACTAGGAGCAAAGCCATGCTTGTGTTCCTATGTGAATCCACTAGGGTACTGTCCATGCTTACTGGCAGCGAAGCAACACTAGAGATGAAACTAAGACTCTGATGACTATGCTGCTTGTGCACCAATATACCCCTCAACCCCAATCGAAACAACTGTGTTGCCTTGTCTTTGAATGTGTGTCAATCGACCAAGAGTTTGGTAGATGCTACATCATACAATCAAGCTAGTGTGAAACCAAGATGAGATGAGAACTGAACAATACTTCTGGAGGTGTTAGACTCGCTTTTCACGAACAAGATCATTCAGATAGCTGGAGTTCTACCAGTGTGTCACCAAGTGTTGTAGCGGCTATCACCCTCCCTTCCAACTTTTCACAACATCTTTCCTTGCTTCATCAAGTTCACAAGCTTCAGTGTTTTTCTTGCACAAAGGAATCCTGTCGATCATAGCTCGATGCATTCCCCTCACAGGCTAATCACCCGGACTTGGTCTAGATACAGACTGAGCAGCTCCCCCAAGAAATTGCACAATCTTGACTGGCAGCCTGCTGGGCTCCAGAATTGCACAATCCTGACTGGCAACCTGCTGGGCTCCAAAATTGCGCAATTCTGGCAGTCAACATTCATAGTGAAAATTGTGCAATTTTCCAAGGTAGGACTACTTAGCCCAGAATTTGCGCAAATCTGGGTAGCAGTTAGCTACTATGCATAGAACTTGGGAAAATATCCTGCGTAGCCAGCCCAACTCCCAGCCATAAATTTGCATTTTCTCCCAGCAGTCAAACAACCTCTTCCATGTGTAGCTAAGTTGACTAGTTCCCTTAAGGACCGAAAAAAACAAACTTGCATGCATGGGATGCTTCTCCCAAGGCAGCATGCAAAGACATCCCTTGACTCAGGGATCTATTTTTGGCAGTTAGAGGTTACATGCAAGGATCATTTCAAAAGTCTCCCACCAAGTGTCACTTCCCCTAAATTTGTGGCATGCACGTCACAACCTCGATGTTATCAAAACTCATCAAAAATATGTTGTAGAGCTCATTCCTCACATCAACCTTGCAGCTCTGACATCCCACATCACATCTAGGAGCTGTTGGCACATTCAGCTTTGTTGTTGTGGGGTAAGCCTAATTTCCATGCCTTGTGTTGCATTTCGGTCACTTTTTGTGTTTTCGCTTGTATGAGTATTGTTTTTTTTATTTCTTTGAACGCTTGTTTTTGTTTACATGTATACTCACTTTTACTAGCATGATTTCAGTTTTCGTTGACATCTCACTATTGTCGCATGCATGAAACTATTTTTCACGAATGGTCTCCAATTCGGTGACTCACCTCACCCACATGCATGTTCTTCCATTTTCTAAATCCGTCATTCACTGTTTGCATGCATGATCATTTGCTTATGCTTACACTCAGTATCACCATGCATTCGGACTCATATTCGCTTTCAGTTTCCTGTTGGCGAGTCTAGGCAACCTTATCCCAGACTCTTCCTCCATTGAGACAACATTGTGCAATCCAGAGAAGGAAGACTTAGTCTTCCTCTCTAGAAATGTGCATTTCTGCCTAGTGACTATCCTCTAGGACTGTTTTGCACATTTATGAGGGATAGTGACTGCTGGCCTAGAAAATTTCATAATGCATTCACTGAGCATGCAACTATTGCTAGATGGAACAATTCTAGCATTCAACAGCTAGACTAGACTATGCATTACGTAGTTCCAGCAGTTGGCTAGTCTCCCAGCAGCCGAGACTGTGCCTTGTGTAGTCTTGGCAGTCAGTCTCCTGACCTCCTGGATAAAATTGCACAACATTCATGATCAGTCACACAGGTATGTTGCAAGTCGGTTCTCAAGTTCATTTTGGTTTTCGACTGACAAATTTCTCGCCATGAGTGTTGCCATGTCTCCAGGTATTGCAAGTGTTTATCTGCCTCTCAACAGTGCAAGTACAATGGTTTCCAAGAGAGAAGAGTCAAAGACACCACTCAGATCACACCTGGATATGCGGTCAATCAAATTTCTTTGAGCTTACCTACTCATGAGATATCAAGTTGTTCGTAGACAAGGACATCAATATATGACAACAACAACATCACAACAAGTAGCATCATGAACAATAGCTAAAGGCAACATATAGAATGAAATGAATGCAACTAACACTATGAATGTAATGAATGCAAGAGGAAGGTTGTTTACAACACAGAGGTGGAACAAATTTGCAAGCTCAAGTAGATACACTGATGATGAAAGCAACTTTGGAGACTCAGGCTATGAGGTGACGATGCGACATGAAAATCATGCGAAGACAGAGAATGGAACAAAGAAGGAGTTGCATGTGCTGAAGCAACAACTCAAGGAAGAAAATGAAGCTGCACAAACAAATGAATGAGTTGCAACAAGAACAGGAACAATAGTGGGTGCAACATGCACTCATGGATGAAACTGTGCCCGTACAAGTTTTAGATCTATCCCAGCAGCTGGCACGGAGTAGGCATGGTGAGTAGTGTTGTCAATCACATGCATGGGATTCAGAAACATGCATGTCATTGTGTGCACGCATGCGATCCAACCCATTCAGCTCACTTACCAAGGAAAAGACAAGAAGAAAGTCCAACTGGAGCTGAACATGTACTTTGACAAGTAGATGCGCATGACCATAAACACACACTTGGAGATCAACATGAAAAATATACATCAGTGTGTACCGGTTGAGCCACACCTAAGAAGACCATGTGCATGTTAGCAAATGAGTTGGATGAAGGAGCCGAACCAATGCACTGGTTGCAATAGAGGCAAGAGTTCACTTTAGCAAGATGTCACCATGGGGTGCATGCACACCATCAAGGACAACCAATATTAGCATAAGCTCACTACCTTCACCATCACAAGCATGTCAAAGAGTCAGTCTCATCACAATGGACCGATTGTCAGTGATGTCTTGCATGGCTTGATCAAGCCATTTTGTCTCACATGGGAACATGTGCATTGTAATGTTAAGTCATGTCAAGTGTAAATCAAGTGTCAATAGTTGAATAGTCATGAGGGTATTTGAACGGTCACAAAGGGGAATGTCAAGGGCCACCCCGCCCTTTGCTATAAATAGTCCCTCATAAATCATTGTATAGGCTTTTGGTCAGCCAAGGTTCCAATAAGACTATCTTGGAGAGAGCTTGGATAGTATTGTAATGCACCTTGGCTTCTCCATTGCATGGACCTAGTACATCTCTTTGGAGGAGCAAGCGGATGTGGCTATAACATTCCACTGTTGGGGTTAGCGGGTTTACATGGATGTATTGTATGACTGGAATTTACACTTCTTTATATAATAAGAGCCAACATGTTTTCATGCATATGTTGTTATATAGTTGGACTATTCTGGTTGTTGTAGCAATGTATGTTGTTTAACGTAAATAGTTGTGTACGAACTATTTTGTATGCAATTATATGAATCCTGTTGCAGATGTGTTGTTTTTTTAACCATCACTATGGATTTACGCTGACTTGCTTTCCATCTTGTGATGCATTTTCGCTCATGTGCTCCCTTCCCATCCAAGTACTATTACAGGTTGCCAAGGGGAGTACTCATCTCAACCTGCATGTGATATAACCTCTCATTCACCTTCCTTAACTCATTATAGTGGTCACACCCTTGCTACTAGAGTTATCTTACTTGCCTCTATGCGAAATTGCGGTCAAGGCATTGCTATACGACCCACTATTGGGACTCTTACACCAAATGGTCTGAGGTCTAATTGGGACTTCTTACCGGGGATATCCCCTTGACATGTTGGTGGGTCCAACACCGTCAACATGTTGTTTCCTTGGTAATTAGCCCCTATTAATTAGGTAAATTCCTCAATTGGAATTGCATAATCCTCATAGGCCTTCCTCTGACTACATGACCCACCTATACAATTCAGATGATTATAAGGCAGAAGTTGACAGGCTCCTTCATGGGTCAAGGCTTAGAAGCTCAGAAGGTTGTAAGGAGAAGCTTGATCCTATCTCATTCAGCTAAGAAGCCTGGAATACTACCTCTCATTAAGCTAAGAAACTCCCTTAAGGTCGAGCAACTAAAGTTTCAATTTACTTATTGGGTGGGTGGGTTTATGGTCGAACCCCTCCGGACCTTGTGGTCGAGCAACTAAAGTTTCAATTTACTTATTGGGTGGGTGGGCTTATGTTCGAGCCCCTCTGGACCTTATGGTCGAGCAAGTCGAGAAAGATTCTTTGATTCTATACACTAAAAACCGTGAAATACCTCTTTTGCTTTAAAAAAATGTCAGGTGGAACAATTTATAGTATAATGTCCCTGAACTCCAATCTCAACTAAGTATCTCTCAGATATGACATGCATGAGTTATTTATGAGTGAATAAGCAGTTAACTGGCTGAACACATGAAGTAGCACCCTATTGTCTGATCTCCTACTAGTTCCTCCATCAGTTGGAACTAGTTTAACTGACTTTAACACACTTAAATTGAATAAATTAATTATAACTCAAAATAAGCTCAACCTGGGCTCCTATAATGTAGGATAAAATCTACATGGCTCAAGTTAGACTCTCAACTCAAATTAGCTAAGTCTACTAAGTCAATTTCACTTAGTTAACTAATACAAGTTGCCACGTGATGTGGAATCACAATTTTAATCCTAATTTAATTCAAGGAAAAAAATAAATTAGGATTTTCTTGTTGCAGTTTCAACACTCCCTCTCAACAAGAAAGGGATTATCTACTACCTCGATCTTGACTCTATGAAACTCAAATTTGCATCTTGACAATGCCTTTGTTAAAATATATGCATATGGTTCCTCTGTGGGAATGTACTCCAACAACATTATTCTACTCTACACACAATCTCGTAGATGGTGATACTAGATGTTGATATGCTTGGACCGATCATGAAAAACTGGATTCTCGGAGAGTTTGATACAACTCTTATTGTCACTAAAATCATTATAGGATCCATCTGCTAACCAAATAACCCAACAAGGATCTTCCTCATCCAGGTAGTTTCACAAGATGCTTGACTAGCAACCATGTACTTTGCTTCTGTTGAACTGAGTGCAACTGATCTTTGCTTCCTCCTGTACCAAGAAACTTCTCCTAACCCAATACTGAAGATTCCCCGTGATGTGATCTTCCTAACGGATGGACTCCCTACCCAATCTACATCTATGAATCCTTGAAGCTTCACTCCCTCTGTCCATCTATACCAAAGACCAAACTGAGTGGTGCCTCTGAGGTATCTCAACATATGTTTAGATGCCTTCCAATAGAGTTTGGTTGGCTTAAACATTGTTGAAACAAGCTGGTTAATTGTAAAATATATGTCCAGTCTTGTGTTCACCAAATACATAAGTGAACCACAAGCTGTCTGTAAATAATAGCCTCCACTACTTCACTTGAAGAAGCATCTTCCTTCCTCCAATTTCTTGCTAGAGGAGTCTCCATGGGTTTGTTACTCTCCATGTGGAACTTATTCAGTATCGCATTGGCATACTTGCCATGAGATACAAACATTTCCTCATCTCCTTGCTATACTTCCATACCAAGGAAATAATGCATGAACCCCATGTCCTTCATCTCAAATTCTCTTTCAAGATCCTCTTTGCAAGACTTTAACAGCTTCACATAATCTATTAGAATTAAATCATCGACATATAATACTATAAGAAATAATTTACCTCCAACCACAATATTGTAAAGGTTTTCATTTGCTTCACTTTTGGTGATGCCCCACCTGCTGAAATAGTTGTCAATCCTAGTGTACCAAGCATAGGGTGCTTGTTTCAATCCATACAATGCTTTCTTGAGTATGCACACATGTGACTTTTTGTTGAAGGTCTAAAATCCTTCTTAGTGCTCAATGTACACATATTCCTCAATCACTCTATTAAGAAAGGTCATCTTCACATCCATCTGATGTATCTTCCATCCCAACTGCATTGAAAGTGCTAGAATAGATATTATTGAAGAGTACCTTGCAATAGGAGAAAAGGTCTCCTCGTAATCAATTCCCTCCACTTGAGAGAACCCTCTTGCCACAAATCTGGCCTTATGTTTCTCCACACTCCCATCTACTGCTTTCTTTACCTTGAAAATCCTTCTGGAACTCACCACTGACTTGTCTGCTGGTCTTGGGACCACTTCCCAAACACTGTTTTTTATAATGAAGTCATACTTCTCTACGATTGAATCAACACATAATGGTTTTTGCATTGCTTCCTAAAATGAGGATGGCTCATTCTCTACACTCTCACTCATCATATCCATGTAGGTAGTGTAAAGATCTAGTGACCTCCTCTACCTATGCTGTGATGTGGGTGCTCCCACATTCTCTCTAGCATCATGTATCAATCTCTCAGCCTCTCTAGTGCACTTCCTTCCATCTCTATAAGTCTCTATATGAGTGGGTGCTTCCACTCTCTGCTCCTATACATGTGGTTTATCCACATCATCCTGAGGTTCTTCTTTTGGAGCTCAAAGCTCCTCATCCGCATGTAACTGAATCTCCCTCTCAAGGGAACATCTCATGGCCTTCTCTTCATCGAAATCACCTCTATGAAACATTTTCATTGTATGAGATGGCAGTTACACCCGAAATATGCCCAACTCAGTTGTTGGCTCTAGATTTTTCCTTATATCCTTGTTAACATGATAGTAAACTAATGAACCAAATATCCTGAAGTGTGCCACATTTAGTTTATTACCTGAAAAATCTTCTTCTCATGTACTCATCTTGAGAATCTGATGACGACTTCTGTTCTACACAATGCTTCAACCCACAGGTGCAAGAGTAGACCCTAATCATGTAAGATCACCTGTGCAACTCCCACAATACTTCTATTCTTCCTTTCAAACACCCCATTCTACGGTGGGTTATGGGGTGCTATTAACTCCCGCCGAATTCCTTCTGATGCACAAAACTTCTTGAATCCATTTGACACATATACTCCAGCATTATCACTCCTAAGATCCTTCACGTTCCTTCTAGTGTCTTTCTCAACAAGTGCTTGAAATTCACAAAATTTAGAGAATGCTTAATATTTCTTTTGCATGAAGAAAATCCAGCACTTACGTGATAAATCATCTATAAATATTACATAATACTTGTTCTTGGCCATGGAGGCCGTTGAGAATGGGCCACACCCATCTGAGTGACTCTTTCAATGATCCCTTGTGCTCGATTGTATTTATCATGAAAGGTGGATTTGGTGTAGTTCCCCAATGTACACCTTTTGCATGTATCTCTATGCTCTAATGTACCCTTGGGAAGTCCTGTAAAAATCTGTTGCATGATATTCAAGGCTCCATGGTACAAGTGGCCCAATCTTCTATGCCACAATTCACAGATGTCTCAGCTCTGCACCTTCTCTACTTTTGTGCTCAAAGAAACAAAATATTCTACATCCAATTTGTAGAGGTTCTTCACTTGAACCCTGATTTGCTTCACTTGTCCTGAGGCTATGTGACGAAGGAAAGCCTTTCCTTGCTAAATATCACATCATAGCTACGATGCTCCAACATCGAAACTAAAACCAAATTCTTCTTCAAAACCAGAACATACATGATATCTTTTAATGTGTGAGGAGAATTAGACTCCCTCTTAAAAGAAACAATACTGATGTCGATCACGTTATACCTTCCATCATCTCTCATTTCGATATGCATCTAGAGGTCCTTCTCCTCCAAGTCACTGAAGAATTATTTGTTGTTGGTCATATGGAATAAGGCTCCAGTACCCATATACCACACACTAACCATCACCGATGTCACCATGCAAGCAATGAGGGTGAAATCAACTTGAATTTTGAAGCAAGAGCTTCACCTACTTCTCCTCCTGAGGGCTTCTGGTCCACCTTCTTATGTGGACACTTTGTTGCATAGTGTCCTAGCTCATGACAATGAAAAAATTTAATCTTAGATAAGTCCTTCTTTCTGCCTTGACTAGAATCTAATTTGGAATGGGATGAGTTCCCTTTCCCTTTCTTTTCCTTTTCATCTAAGGCACAATTATCCTCATCATCATGCTTGGATGAGGATCCATCTCTGGTGTTCCACCGAATCTCTTCTTGCACCAATTCAGACCACAAAGGCTCCCACTCTAGTACCTTATTAACCTCCCATTTACGGAATCCTGGTAGTTGTGCCAGCTCTTGGGAAGGCATAGAAATGTTATGTTGACCATATCATATTCAACACCTGCTCACCAAAACTTCCAAGCTCATCCCGACTGTTATCACTCCTGTGGATATCCAAGGCTAAGGAAGAGTCCAGCTGAGGTAACCACAGACTGATATTTTGACTTGCTAGCTAGCCCTTCTAGGCCGGAGAGGGCTCTCTCCAAATAATCACAGCCGGGAGGGTTGGATGGATTAGGGTTTTAGGCTAGGTATAAAGCGAAGAGGGTTGTTTGATTTGATTTGGTGGGGTTATGTTGGATGAGGGTATTAGGTCAAAGAGGCTAGGTGGGGCAAATCAGATATGATTTGGTGAGATGGTTAAAGACTGATGAGGAGTTAGGAGGAGCATAGGATATGTATTCTTCCTAAACTGAAGAAAAATAGACAAATTATGATAACTTTCCCAAAACAGAGTATGAGAAAAAATGTATTTTGCCTATCAACTTGAAAATTACCATATAACAAACATGAAATGGTTTATGAGCTTACAAAACATTCATACAAATGATAACAAATAACAAGCAATGATAAACATCCATACCACATGTATCACAAAGAAATAGTTGCAACACATCTATTAATATTGGCCAAAATTTGATAAAATAGTGTCTCTAATCACTAGTACAACATCCAACTGAGTCCAAAATCTAAAAAGAGTGAAGAAAGGGAATATATAGACATCAAAAAAAACTCCTCCCAACCTCAGACGTAGAATCCATGAGAGGAGGAGTAGTTCCACCAAAATCTGAATTGATAGCTAGAGTGTAGGGTGGTCAAAGTGACTCATCCCTAATTACATTGAAACTAGTTCATTTGACTTGATGAAGTCTATTAACCTAATGTATTTACCCCTAGGTAATAGTAAGAGACCAAAATTACATTTACAATATCAATTACATCAGTAAAAAGTTGATTTCCATAGGTGAAAATCAAATCTGGAGAACAACAGTTAAAAATTAGGCAAATTGTCAAGTGAGCCATCTTTCTATCAAGTGTGCCCTCACAGTGTCATGTGCGCCCTCCATCTTGCAGGATGCTTGATGAGCCTCATCATTGGGTAACTATATGGACCTTAATTCACCTCCTATCTTAGTCAAATCAACTCTTCTCACAATTTATTACATGTTTTGATTATATTTTGTTTAATGAAATGAGTCAAAGTGAGATATTATGCCTGTGGAGCGATAAAAGGGTGTCTTTTGAACTCCTAATTACCTTCACATTAATTATCAACCCAGGGACGACTTTTTATTTCAAGAGTGTACTCAGTCTGAGGCGGTTATTTACTCAAGAGTAATGCTTTGTAGTATAGTGCTTAAAAGCTACAAAAGTAAATAGCTACATGTCTACAACTTAACTACTTCAAAAGGATAAATCACACCAGGTATTGCATCAGTCGAAGGTACGGTAGCAATAACCCATCCTTTTCATAACTGATGAGAACAAATCCGAGGTCTGGGGGCTAGGTAGCAGATGCTGGGGCTCACTATAGCCTGAGATCGTCCTTGATGAATATAAATGAAACGGCAAGTAAAGGAAATAACGATGAAATAGAACAGCACATCAGCCAAGGGTTTGGTGGAAATAACCTATCCCTTTCATAACTGATGGGAGCAGATCAGAGGTCTAGGAGCCAAATAGCAAAAGCTGACACTCACTACAGCCTGAGTCTGTCCTTAAGAAATGGCAAGTAAATGAAACAACAAATCAACAATCTTGAAATAGACCCGCAATTGAAATGGAACAGCAACTAAATATGAATGTACAACAATCCAAATCAAGCACACAACACACTTATCATTAAAAGGGACAATAATCTGAGCTTCAATACAATATGCATGAATTGCAGTTATAAAGTAACAACAATTGTAATGGAACAACAATCCCGAATAAACAACAGTCACAATTTAAGAATACATCATACAGTTGTACCGATTTAGGAACATACAACGCGGTTAATCTGTAATCGAATGACAATCTGTAAGGAACAGCAATGTTATATCAATTATCAAAAGGAACAACAATGCGATACAAAGTTAAAATGATAACATAGCATTCCTGTTGCAGATAACGATAGTATCCAATCAAGTATATCTAATAGCGCTGATATGTAAAACAGTAAAGTGCGTCAGATTACTGAACAGAGTGAAAGAAAGAGATCAAACCACGCATGAAGCATAAAGATATAATACAGCAGCAACGTACTCCACCAGAGGCTGGGCCCTTAGCCGCCAGCGGATGCTGCTAGGTTACTTCAGGATCAAAGATGGAATGGCAACTAGATTTATATTAAAATGTCAAAGCAGAGTTACAGTGGATTACAACAAGAAATCTCTCAATCTCTCAGCCATTATCTATTCTCTTTGCCATCCTCAATTCTGAATCTCTAATTCATCCTCAATTCCATCATTCGAATCCCTCTGAAATCACCCCCCTCTCTGATCTCTGTTCCGATTTAAATAAAGAGAGATCATAGAGCAGTTACAATCAAGATAAGTACAACATGGTTTCTATTACAAAATTAGATTGTTTCCAACCAATTGATAAACAAGAAGATATATTTCCATCCCGCTTTCAACAAGAGCAAGACGAATTTGGCTTTGCAGCTGAGATTTGGAGGACGGCTGCAACAACAAATCTGAGAAAATCGTGCTCAAAGAACCCTGCGTTTCTCTCAGAACAAGCTGAATTTGGGCAAACCATTCTTTAATAAAGTTAATTGGGTCCGTTGGACAAAACCCATGTTCCGGATTTTCCAGATTCGGCTTCATTTGCTCAGAATCTCAACCGCAAAACCGTCACTTCTTATTCCAGCGAATTTCTGAGTTGGAACTTTTAATGATCAAGTCTTCAATCTGGAAATTATCTTGGAGGCTAAAAATGGTGAATAATGTTACAATTGATTTATTAAAACTATCATTGATAAAATCATGCATAATCATCAATTTATTAGAAATAAAGGAGAATAAATAATAGTCATCCATAAGAGCATAAATCATTTATAAAATGGATTTAAATGATAAATTATAATAGATGATATAATAGAGAAGAGTAAAAATGGATGAAATAAGTGTTACAAAGTGGTCGTATTCATGGCCCAACATACCCCCACACTCAATATGTTGCATGTCCTCATGCAACGAAAACTGAATATATTGCATGTCTTCATGCAACCCAAAGACAAAAACCCATGTGTTAACCAAGCGATAAAAAATATGTTCATCTCAACTCATGAAATGGATAGAACAAATGAATTCTTCCTTAATTAATGAATATTCACTTTTAGTAATCTTGATGAAGGCATAACAATTTTTACATTGACATTCAATTATATGTATATATGAAGTTGCAACAAAATATGATATAAGTAACAACAAACTTCATTAACCATTTTCTAAAAAACTACAAACCAGTTTTTGTTGAAATTTGGCAAGTAAATTTATAATATATGAATGCCTTTATGATCCAAAAATCGGACTGTTTTGATGCACGGATCATGAGATATAAACAAAATGGCTATAGGTGAGAGTGCATGATTTCCGAAATTTTATGAACCAATTTATCTTGAAATTATCTAGGTATGTGTATTTTAATAGTATGTTTGTGTTTCCTAGAGATCACAAGAATTGAGTTCATAGTTTTTTTTAAAATATTATGGAAATCAATTTCTACACTGAAATTGTATGCCTTAAATGAGAAAGAAAATAGAAAACATCCATCATGCGTAGCAATTCCTCCCCCTCTTTGAAAAATTAGCATGCCCTCATGCGATGCTAGAAAACAAATAGAGGTGGTTGCTACTATCTGTTGAATTCTATGCTTGGTGTAAAACAACATGGAATAAGGGAGGTGTTGAGAATGAATAAGAATAGCAATGGATGATAAATAATATGAATGACGTGGTCATAAGAAAGAAATGAAGGAACACTCCCCCACACTCGAAAATGATATGCTGCTGAAAAAGGGAAAGTGGTAAAGATGTGGAATGAAGGATGATAAATAATGCTCAAAATGGATTTTCATTAAATTCTCCTAAATTCATAATAAATTAGAAAATTATGATATTTTACCTCGAGTTTTACCTCCAAAAAGAAAAATGTGAAATGACATATATGGATTGGCAATTGTTGAAGCTGAGTTGGTGCGGAAAATGATGCAAAAGGTGGAATCCAGGTAAGCACATCATGTCTGAAGAATTGTTCACGTTCGCGAGCCTCTTCTGTTAAGTGCAATAGTGTGGTCATGCGACGAATAGAATTCTGACCATACTTGTTGTTCTCCTGTAAACAAAGCACTATTTTGCATACAATGTTCTTGAATCCATAGTGTTAGCTTTGAATAGCAACAAATAAGATGCATGCAAAATTTCAATTAGAAAAACTTATGTATACATGCAATACTAATATGTTGTTAAATCAACAAGGTATGGCAAAGTGCAGTAATCATATCGCATGCAATCCCATAATGCATACATTCCCCCCTCCAATTGAAAAAGGGATCCATAACCATAAAGCATATGAAAGGGGCGGTGTTGACGGCAAGGCAATGGAATGAACAATATATCAGTAAATGAAGCAGAGTACACTTATCAATGATAGGACGGTGAAAGTTATGGTTATATTGAGAGCAAACTGTGTAAAGATAGTTATGAATAAGAGATAGGACGCTTTGGATTGATGATAAGTGATGAAAAAGAGAAAAAGAACAACAATATGCCAATAAGATACTTTACTGATAGTATACTAGCTGAAAATGATGCGATTGATCATAAAACAATTTCTCATGCATAAAGGTTCAAAACAGGGAAAAAGTTAAGGAAATAACTTCTTTGATAAAAAGAAAAAAAAATAAATAAGAAAAGGGTATTATAATAATAATTGACGATAAGATATAGCTTCAATACCATAAGCAGAGCCGCTGTTGCCAACAGGCGTCCATAGCCTCGGCAGGGTTGCTTTTTAACCCATATGAGCCAGAATCCTCAATTTATAACTAGAGAGTTTCAGTGTTGTTCTATAGAAGAGATCAGTGTGCTGGCGTGGTAACCAGATAACCACACTGCCATTCACTAGGATGTAGAAAAAGTGATCAGGCCGGCTCGTGATGAGACCTCCTGTTCCAAGGATAATTTGGCTATCCAATGGATCATAACCGTGGTGTGGTGGCCATAATGGGAATGTCACTTTCTTACAACCTTATGAACATGGTAGGCTGGCTCGTAATGAGACCCCATATCCTCCATCTGCGAACAAGATTTTGTTGTTATTACATATTTTTATGATAAAAAGAGGGAGGTTCAGTACTCCTTAAGAGCAGGGATGGTGGAAGAAGTTGAACATGTCAATATAAAAAAATATACCCATAATCTCATTTATTGCAGACAGAGAAGATTATAACTAGGGAGGATGGAACCAACATGGTATTAAGATGATCAATCAACATCATGTTCAACAGAAAACAATGCAGTAAAGTAGTATATAAATAATTGTGCCCCTTTTGAAAAAAAAAATCCATCATCAAGGAGCTGTCCTGTTAAAGATCATAATGTGAATGATATTAACTCGCTTCAAAAGAATCCATAATTCTTGTCCTTATAAAAATAGTGTACTTCATGCCATAAAATGGAATCAGTAAAATGTGGTTGAGATGAATTAGGAATAATCCCACAAGAGGAAGGAAGGGTTGCTCTCGAAAATAATCCCAAAGTGTTTCTCTTTTGAATGAACAGAAAAAACAGTCAAAAAGTGGTGTTCCTTGTAGGGAACAACAAAGGAAATTCACACAAAAAAAACAAAAATACACACAAAAAAAGTGTGAAAATGCAAATGTCGTTCCTTTGGAAAAAGGAACAGCAAAAATGAAAAGTGTCGTTCCTTTGGAAAAGGAACAACAAAAATGAAAAGTGTCGTTCCTTTGGAAAAGGAACAGCAGAAACGCAAGTGTCGTTCCTTTGAAAAAGGAACAACAAAAATGAAAAGTGCAGAAGTGTTGTTCCATTAGAAAAGGAACAGCAAAAGGTGAAAGTGCAGAAGTGCTGTTCCATTCAGAAAGGAACAACAAAATGTGAAAGTGCAGAAGTGTTGTTCCATTCAGAAAGGAACAACAAAATATGAAAGTGCATAAGTGCTATTCCATTCGAAAAGGAACAACAAAATGTGAAAGTGCAGAAGTGTTGTTCCATTTGAAAAGGAACAACAAAATGTGAAAGTGCAGAAGTGTTGTTCCATTCGAAAATGAACAGGAAAACGTGAAAGTGTTGTTCCATTCAGAAAAGAACAACAAAATGTTAAAGTGCAGAAGTGTTTTTCATTCGAAAAGGAACAGCAAAACGTGAAAGTGTTGTTCCATTCAGAAAGGAACAACAAAACGTGAAAGTGCAAAAGTGCTGTTCCATTCGAAAAAAAACAACAAAATGTGAAAGTACAGAAGTGTTGTTCCATTCGGAAAGGAACAGCAAAACGTGAAAGTACAGAAGTGTTGTTCCATTCGAAAAGGAACAACAAAACGTGAAAGTGCATAAGAGTTGTTCCATTCGAAAAGGAACAACAAAACGTGAAAGTGCAGAAGTGTTGTTCCATTCGGAAAGGAACAGCAAAACGTGAAAGTGTAGAAGTGTTGTTCCATTCGAAAAGGAACAACGAAACGTGAAAGTGCAGAAGTGCTATTCCATTCAGAAAGGAACAGCAAAACGTGAAAGTGCAGAAGTGTTGTTCCATTCGAAAAGGAACATCAAAACGTGAAAGTGTTGTTCCATTCAGAAAGGAACAACAAAACGTGAAAGTGCAGAAGTGCTGTTCCATTCGAAAATTAACAACAAAACGTGAAAGTGCAGAAGTGTTGTTTCATTCGAAAAGGAACATCAAAACGTGAAAGTGCAAAAGTGATGTTCCATTTGAAAAGGAACAGCAAAACGTAAAAATACAAAAGTGTTGTTCCATTCAGAAAGAAACAGCAAAACGTGAAAGTGCAGAAATGTTGTTCTATTCGAAAATGAACAGCAAAACGTGAAAGTGCAGAAGTGTTGTTCCATTCGAAAAGGAACAAGAAAATGGACAATCATAAAATGCAAACATGCAAAAAAAACAAATTAGTTGTTGACGGCATTGATGCTGAAGATGAGTTACACTTTGAATGAACCAACACCTGAAACACAAAATATAAGAGAAATTAGAAAAGAAACAACATTTTATTTAAAAACAATATGTAAATTAAGTTACAACAGGTATGATATTATGTAAAAAAAAAAAATTGATCTTTTTGAAAAATGTTTTGGCAGCAGTGACAAGACATGAATCTTCAAATGGAAATCAATTCTTCATTTCTTCTATTATGAATCCGTTGGGTAATTAGTTGGATGAAATTCATTTGTTTCATTTAAAATTTCTTTCGAAAAATCACTCGTCCATAAATTGACCTTCTTTATTTTCCCAGGACCTACAAAAAACGAGTGTCTACCTGCAATAAAACATTAAATCATGGAGAAAGAGAGGTGATCGGGCTCCGCTAATCCAATAATTATGCAAAAAACAACAAGTAGTTACCCTGTATAACAAATCCATTGAGAAAATAACAAAGTAAAATTTATCTATCACTTGCGGGAGAGCAGTGGCCAATCATGCTAACCTGCAGCGTTTTAATCACAACTTCTTTGTTTTTCGTCAAAATTGAGTGATTCCAAAGCAAAATGAGAGCTAATTCAAAGAGTTATCTCTAGTAGCAACAGGTTTTAAAAATTCAATGCTATGATATGTCAAATTTGTTTAGAACAACCTGCATAATAGAGTCATTTTCGATTACCCAATCTAGACCAACGATTGATATTTCAAACATATATTCTTCGTTTGATGTCGGATTCAAATGATTCAAATTGGAAATTAAATTAGATTCATTTATTTATCTCCAATAGAAACAGGTTTTGAAGAAAAGAAGAATTGATAGGTCAAATACTGTAAGGAACAGCCAGAAAGACATAGTTTTAAGAGTGCTGATTTACGATAGAGAGTCAGTATGTTGATCATAACTTCCCCATAAGATATCAAAAATGAGTGATTCCAATTGCATTGTAAACTAGATTCATAGGGGAATCTACCATAGAAACAGGTTTTAAAAATTCATTCATTTAGGCCTCCAAAAACGGACTGTCCCAACTATGTTCCTGAGTTGCCCGCTAGACATCCGGTCAATGTTTTGGTTCTAACTTTTTCGTTTCAAATCCAAATTGAGTGATTCAAATTCGGTTAGAAAGTAGAAATCAAGGGCCACCTCGAGTAGAAACAGGTTTTTAAAATATTCACTTTTGGTCCCTCAAAACATGACTGTCCCCACTGTTTTTCCAGAAAGTTCATCAAGCCCGCAAGCCAAAAAAATGATATTCAAGCATTTTTTCAAATTGGTGATAAAAATGAATATAAGTGTTTGTAGAATTGTTATTTCCATTGTAAATCATCTACATACACAAATGAATTAAAAAAATTATCACCAATATTGATTTGCATAGCGTGTTGCAACAAAAAACAACTAGTTTTACATACAAAACAAAATGCATTTATTTATTCCCTTATTTATTATATTTTCTACACTAACCTATTTTGATTTGAAAAATGAATATGGCTACGTATAGGAGTACTTCCAATGGAACGATTTTCGAAATATGGCTTCATGTATACACATACCCAAATTTGAAAAATGCATGTTGATAAAAATTAGGGTATGAGAAGCCAACTTCCCTTGAAAAGATGGTATCAAAAATTGTTGAAGTATGGAGTGATGATGCAAACACGTGATGGAGTGAAACCAATCTTCAATATATCCGTTACTTTCTTGATTTCCCATCATACCATGAAGTTCTTGAGCTTTTAAAATGGTTTGTTGGTGCAACCTACAAGAAACCTCATTTTCTTTCATAGCTTCTACAATTTTTGAATTTGAAACATTCTAAATCTCATTGTAAGTTTTCTCTAATGGCACATGTGAGATAGAATGGGTGGGAAGGTTGGGTAAATTTGGCAGTTCAACACTGTAAGCATGTTGTACTGGTTTATTGTGGTGAGGGTGTGGAATTAGTTGAGCAGGAAATTTAAAAAAAATGTTGGGCAGTTTTCTTACCATAACAGAAGATGTTCTTCATGTGTTCCTTCGAAGCTCCTTCTTCCAATGTTCCTGTCAATTAGTTAGTGAAATGGGTGGTGCTTACATCACCACTTGAGTGAAATCATGTGATTTATTTTTCAAAATTTCTATTTTTTCCTAGTCATTCACACAAAAATTCAAACATCTATTTCTACACAACAAAGCAATAGCAAATCTGTGAGCAAAGCGGACAGTGGAGCAGGGCTTTTACATGCTCCGCACGCAGGTTCTTACCTTCCATTTTTAAGATCCAACTCTTCCCTAGCAGGCACTCATCAGATTCACACTACTCTTTAGAAATGGCTACACTCTCCCTGGCAACGGTGCCAAAATGTGGAGCAATAAAAATGTGTCTTTTGAACTCCTAATTACCTTCACATTAATTATCAACCCAGGGACGACTTTTTATTTCAAGAGTGTACTCAGTCTGAGGCGGTTATTTACTCAAGAGTAATGCTTTGTAGTACAGTGCTTAAAAGCTACAAAAGTAAATGGCTGCATGTCTACTACTTAACTACTTCAAAAGGCTAAATCACACCAGGCATTGCATCAGTCGAAGGTACGGTAGCAATAACCCATCCTTTTCATAACTGATGAGAGAAAATCCGAGGTCTGGGAGCTAGGTA
This sequence comes from Pinus tabuliformis, assembly GCA_031772625.1. NCBI lineage: Eukaryota > Viridiplantae > Streptophyta > Pinopsida > Pinales > Pinaceae > Pinus > Pinus tabuliformis. Next base: position 1,144,028,599 of record CM062813.1, on the reverse strand, counting down.
GCAGATGTTGGGGCTCACTACAGCCTGAGATCGTCCTTGGTGAATATAAATGAAACGACAAGTAAAGGAAATAACGATGAAATAGAACAGCACATCAGCCAAGGGTTTGGTGGCAATAACCTATCCCTTTCATAACTGATGGGAGCAGATCAGAGGTCTGGGAGCCAAATAGAAGAAGCTGACACTCACTACAGCCTGAGTCTGTCCTTAAGAAATGGCAAGTAAATGAAACAACAAATCAACAATCTTGAAATAGACCAGCAATTGAAATCAAACAACAATTCAGAAATGGAACAGCAACTAAATATGAATGTACAACAATCCAAATCAAGCACGCAACACACTTATCATTAAAAGGGATAGTAATCCAAGCTTCGATACAATATGCATGAATCGCAGTTATAAAGTAACAACAATTGTAACGGAACAACAATCCCGAATAAACAATAGTCACAATTTAAGAATACATCATACAGTTGTACCGATTTAGGAACATACAATGCGGTTAATCTGTAATCGAATGACAATCTGTAAGGAACAACAATGTTATATCAATTATCAAAAGGAACAACAATGCGATAAAAAGTTAAAATGATAACATAGCGTTCCTGTTGTAGATAACGATAATATCCAATCAAGTATATCTAATAGCGCTGATATGTAAAACAGTAAAGTGCGTCAGATTATTGAACAGAGTAAAAGAAAGAGATCAAACCACGCATGAAGCATAAAGATATAATACAGCAGCAACGTACTCCACCAGAGGCTGGGCCCTTAGCCGCTAGTGGATGCTGCTGGGTTACTTCAGGATCAAAGATGGAATGGCAACTAGATTTATATTAAAATGTCAAAGCAGAGTTACAGTGGATTACAATAAGAAATCTCTCAATCTCTCAGCCATTATCCATTCTCTTTGCCATCCTCAATTCTGAATCTCTAATTCATCCTCAATTCCATCATTCGAATCCCTCTGAAATCACCCCCCTCTTTGATCTCTGTTCTGATTTAAATAAAGAGAGATCAGAGAGCAGTTACAATCAAGATAAGTACAACATGGTTTCTATTACAAAATTAGATTGTTTCCAACCAATTGATAAACAAGAAGATATATTTCCATCTAGCTTTCAAAAAGAGCAAGACGAATTTGGCTTTGCAGCTGAGATTTGGAGGACGGTCGCAACAACGAATCTGAGAAAATCGTGCTCAAAGAACCCTGCGTTTCTCTCAGTACAAGCTGAATTTGGGCAAACCATTTTTTAAAAAAGTTAACTGGGTCCGTTCTGGACAAAACCCATGTTCCGGATTTTCCAGATTCGGCTTCATTTGCTCAGAATCTCAACCGCAAAACCGTCACTTCTTATTCCAACGAATTTCTGAGTTGGAACTTTTAATGATCAAGTCTTCAATCTGGAAATTATCTTGGAGGCTAAAAATGGTGAATAATGTTACAACTGATTTATTAAAACTATCATTGATAAAATCATGCATAATCATCAATTTATTAGAAATAAAGGAGAATAAATAATATTCATCCATAAGAACATAAATCATTTATAAAATGGATTTAAATGATAAATTATAATAGATGATATAATAGAGAAGAGTAAAAATGGATGAAATAAGTGTTACAAAGTGGTCGTATTCATGGCCCAACAATGCCTAGTGGACTAATGTGCATTAAATGCAAGTTTGTGAGAGAAAATTAAGGAATTTTGGCAAGATTAAAGGCTGAAACTCGAATGGGACAAGGAAGAGATATTGTAGGATATAAATCCTCCTCATTTACTCCTACCTCATTTGAATATTCCTCCATCAATCACACTATCTCAGAGTACAAGCGGCCAAGTCATGAAGATCAAAAGGCAGCCGAGCAAGTGACAGTCAAAGATTTAGTTTATCTCGAATTTGGGAGCCAACCCTCCCTAGATTTAAGGAAGTTGTTGGGGACTTCAATTGTATAAATAAATAGGCCTAGAGCCTCGTTAGGATTCGAATTTTTGCTATAAAAACACTAGTTATTTTTTAGCTCAAGACTTGTGGAAGACATTGCTATGTAATTTTCTATTTTGATAACGAGAATAAGATTCTTCTTGATCCAGTACTGAGTTAAATCATAGGGTTGAAGCTCTTGGGTTAGGGCCCAACCCTAGAAGCAAAGGCTCCTCTTCTTGTATATGTATGCTTATATTGATTTCATAGATTCATGGTTAAATTGTCCTTAGAACAATTTCATTGCAAGTAGTGTACACTTGATTAGTTTGTTTATTAGTTTGCTTCCACTTGTGCTTGACTTCAGCAGTAGTTTAGAAGAGATAAAGAACCATCAAAGATATGTCATTAGTTTAGAAGAGATAAAGAACCATCAAATATCTGTCAATAGTTTTTTTGGCCTCACTTTTCCCTTCAGTTATCATGATTTGAGGAAAGGACTCCCATGAAGCCCCAAAAAGAAAGAATTCTACTTTCTCATAGAATTTAGAGTTTTATGTACTTAAGCCAACATTTTATCAAGTTGCAAGAGTAGGACCTAGTCATCATTTGTTCCATATTCAGCCTTGCAGTGGATCTCATCAATGATTTCATCTTATTCTGCAAGTTTTCCTCATGCATGAAGTAGACAACTAGCTCATTAAACTTTGTTTTCCTAGCTTATTGAAATTCTCCTTGTTTACATGATTTTTGGGCAAATATCAATGTTTGATGCAGTGCAGGTGTTTCAAAAGTAAAGAGAGATCTCATAGACAACAACCTCTTTCAAACTTCATCCATCCATGATCATTCCTTTCTTTCACTAAGACCCTCACCAATCTCATCACTTTACAAGGAAACTTCTCCAAGCATGTTGAGCAAATCCAATCATCTCCCAACGTTGATTTTAAGTTCTGAGTGATTCTAATAATTTCCTTGCTTAATTCCATCCACCAACCACCTTCCCTAAACCTTCCATCGCCTTCAGCACCCATCATTTTTCTCTTAGCTGTATCCTGTAGAAATACTGGGAATCCTGTAGGTTTTTAGGACATCGTGTAGGTTTTCCTGTAGTTGCATGTTTTGAGACAAAATTGAGGGAAAAGCCTCTAGGAAGCAAGACAAGGTCATCTAAGGGTCTCCCAAACCTTCCAACCATCCACCAGCATCCATAAGCCACCTGCCACATCACCAAGACAGATTATTTTTCTCACTTCTCCATAAAAAGGAAAAAAGACAAAAAAAGAAAAAACAGATGTATTCTAGTCATTTACATGCACAATAGTAATTGTTTGGTGTAGTATAGGGTCTATAAATGTACCAACATTTAATTTTTCAATCCATATGGTTCATGAACTTCGAGACGTAGCACTGGAAATGTTAGAGAAATCCCCTGGCAACTTGAAAAACAAATGCTAGTCTATCTTGTGTATTAATCTCATCAATAAATGAAATCCTGCACTAAAAGAGAATTCGAGAAAATACCAATCCAAATAATTAAATCACGCGGGAAATAAAAGGAAATTGACAATGCAAAAGGAAATTCAGAAAGGAAATCATAACTGGAAAGCAAACAATGTTGACACAATATCGAGAGACTGTAAATGCTGGAAGGAATTCAAAAGCAATTCAAAATCATTCTGCCTGTACTAATTCTACTTGTACTAATTTTGTGTGAAATTAACTTGAAAGCATCGGCAAGTAAATCTAATGCGTAAATAACTTATGAAAGAAATTAAATTAATATGAATCTCTCTCCTTCCTTGTCCCTGAAAATGAATCATGTAGAATTGTCCAGAAGTTTATGGGGAAACTACAATAGCAATTAAACATTATCGATGTCGAACATAGTGCAATTTCCTTTTTATAAATGTCGGCTTTCACAACCATAAATACTCAAGTTGATCTCAGGTTCCAGAATATTAATTAAATGCGTGTGGATCAATTTTATTTGAATCTTAGAGCTCATAAATTCAAAGCCAATTTGGACGCAATTTGATAAGAAGAAATCTCCAAGCATAACCCTTGATGCAACAAATTAAATAGGAACAATTTGCAGCAAATCAAATTAACTTTAAAATTGAAGATAAAATATTGCAGCAAACTAAATGACATTAACTTGAAGAAGGAAAAGAGATTGACAGTGTTTAAATAAACTCACATAGTAAATAATAATCTAAATGATAATTAATTTAAGAACTTGTCACACGGAATGAGTCGTTCTTGCGGACAAGATCGACCTCCATAGTATCTAAAGGTATCTAGTGACAAGCAAGCCAATCAAATCCTATCTTTCTCTAAATATGCAATTCATAAACAAAGGCAAACAAGTGTTTTAGGCCTACCTTGGGTCCAATGCGAGTTTGTGGAAGCCTCGCTCCTTTGATCCAAATGAGCTCCCTTGTAGAAAATCTGCAAACACAAACAACCACACAAATTAAAAAGCACCTGAAAAACCAATGTAATAAAGCATACTTAACATGAAGATCAAGGAATTCATGAAACAAATGACATAAGACAATTTGTTGAGAAAAATGAATCTGATTTTATTAATTCAAATCAAAGAAGAACTTTACAACCTGTGCCTTGATGCTGTACAAGCTCCTCCCAGGGTCTAGCAAGAAGTCTCCTCTACTTTGACAAGTTTCACTCTCTTCCCAATGAAGCCAAAAGGTATGTGATCTCTCCTCTTAAGATTAACTAGGAAGTCTCAATTCCACCAGCATTTACCCTCAAAATTGTTCAGCTTCTAACCTCTCTAGTAACCAGCCCAATGCCTTAATTTATAGTGCAATGGAGGGAAGTTACTAGGTCCTCATTCAAAGGGATAAAGCCCTCCTTCAAAGGGAAAGCTCCTCTCATCAAGGGATTAGCTCCTTCTCTTTTGGGATGCATGAACCACCTAAGAGTGAACCATCCACGTCAAAATTCCTTCTAGAATCATCTAGAATTAACCCAAAGTTAGTTTTTTAGAATAAACTTGCGCCTTTTTGACTTTCACAAGGGTCCGCACCCACTCCTTTAGAGACAGAGCGGGCAGGTCCACAGGTAATGTGAATAGGGGGTGTGGGACCATAGGCAATAATGAGAGAAAGTGCGGAACCAGAAATCTATTTATTTTCAAAGGTCTTTCTCTCATTTTCAAAGCTTGACATGAAGAGCTGAGGTCTGAGACTTGCTTAGGAAGCCAGTATAAGTGATGATAGACCCATACTGACTGCAAATAGTCATGGTGACAATATTTTGTGTAACAGATTGCCCCCTAAAGTGTGAATTCTATAGTAGATGAGGATTTCATTTATTATCTAGGAAGAGTGAAGTACTTTATCATTTCGAGGATCATCTTGTGGAGAGCCCGATTGGAACCTGTAAAAACATTCAATGCAAAATATATATATGAGATCATATCATCGCTAAGGTAGGCATTCCCATACTCAGATCAAAACTGACTAGAAAACTAACTACTGCTCTGATATAGGAATGATCTTGTAATACATCACAAGTATAGACACATGTACACACAGTATGGATGCAGCCATCTGTTTATGAATAGTCCACAGTATAATGAATACAAAATTCCTCGTAGCCTGGATGATGAAAACTAGATCCAAGGTCTTCATTTATACTTCCTGAAATAGTACGATTCTATCCACACGAATGAATGTGTTGAAGTCGAACATGGTAGAAACCACTTGATTACCAGTCAATGATGTAAACTATTAACAAGTGTGAGAGAAACCACCAGTAATATCAATGGCTCTCAAAGTACTCAGTACAATCCATGACATGTGAATAAATGTGTCGATGTCGAACATGTCACGGAATCCTTTGATCGAAGTTCAATGATGCAACCTATCGTCGAAGGCGAGAAACCTGCCATTGAGGCATGCAGATCCCAAGGTATTGACAATTTCTAGATCATCTTTCTAGATAATGAGCTGAAGTCGATAGAAAGCGATCCGTCGTAGGAAAGCCCACAACACAAAGTCATAGATCAAGTTTGAAGAAATTTAGTTGCAAGGACTAACTCAGGGATGGTCAAGATGGATGACAGATATTTTTCAGATGAATGGCTTATTTGCACTGACCTCTTGAACACATAATGACACAGCAAATGGTTTGGTAACAATTGACCCAAAGTTAATACCCAGAAACCGGCTGAAGACTTTCAATGTGGTTTGATCAACTGTTAGGCAAAGGATTTCCCAACCCAGGTGAATAAAAGTGTCGTGTTCGAGAGTGGTTACAAAGTATGACAAACAGGCTCACTTTTCTCTCTTTTCCCCCACCATTTCTAGCAAGTACCTATTTATTTTTGACATGCTTGAGGAGGATAACATTTTCTTGATTATAAGCTCATCCTTCGGATGAGTCCAACTTAGTTTAAATTCGAACCCTAAGAAGGAGTGGTCCGTTCCTATTTGTAATTGAATAGGTCCTTTACTGTTAAATTTTAATGAGTCCAGCATAGGAGAAACTCGGCGTTTTTCAATTTTAGAGAGTCTGAAAAAACTTAAGAAGACTCCATGGTTGTCCTTTTTCATAAATTTGTGTCTCCCAAGCCCGAAAAAGTATAAAATAATACTTGTCAGAACCGCTTGATCATTACGACCAAGGAGTACTTTTCGTAATTAGTGCCTCTAATCCGAAAAAGTAAAAAAGCGATCAACAGAACGTCGTTTTATAACCAATATCGAATTTGAAACGACAAAAATCCAGCAATCTTTTCGTGTTTTTATGGTCAGAAAAGAGCTGTAAGTGGACCGTGTTTTTAGTTTCGTTTTAACGAGTTTAAAAAGAAAAAGTCGACGATCTTTTCATGTTTTAGAAGTCAGAAAAGAGCTTAAAGGTGACTCTAATGTTTTTCGTCGAAAATGACCGATTTCGCCTGAAAAATCTGTTATCCTGAAAAAAAACTCAAACATTACTCATACTTGTTTAAAATGGATAAAAATGCTGCAAAAGTTACCTTTCTAAAGTGAAAAATAAACGAATTAACAATTCATTTATTCAAAAAACTTATAAAAAGGGCTTTCGTCAATTCATTTTTACCGTTTGAGTTTTGGGTGAGAAAATAAAGCTTTTGGTCAGCAACTTCCTGTGAAGATTGCGGAAAATCCGTCCGTTGGAATCGAATGTCGTCTCTTCCAGGTAATCCACATCATCCTACTCTTCAATTTCATCCATTTCAAATTGATTTTTAGGGTTTCATTTCATTTTTTAGAAGCTTTTAGGTCAAAAAACTCGCGCGCAGAGGTCAGCAGGTATAACACAGGGGACCCACGGACCCCGACTTTTTCACACAAGGAAAAAAGTCGGGGGTCCGCACCTCCCCTTAAGGCAACGTGTGGACCCATGCACTGTCTCTAATAGAGAGGGTGCGTACCTCGCACAAAGGTTTTTTAAACCTAACAAACTCAAATTTCACCCAAAAAATTTGCTTTTAGATATTCTAACTTGCCTTTTTGTTTGAATGTAGAGTATACATCATGCTTGATTGGCGAAAATGGGAGCATGAGGATGTAGATCTCGCCGTAATGAATCATCAACCTTCGATTGATGCATTGAAGGCATGCGGCTTATACAAATTCTGGGCCATACCTGGCATGAGGACCCAGGTGGACTTTCTGCAGTGGCTGGTAGACAAGTGGAGCATACAAGACCAGTGCTTCTTCATTGGTGGCCACCAGCTCGAAATGGAACCGGCAGACTGTTATAGACATTTTTGTGCCTTACAGCATGAAGCATGAAATGTCCATAATCTAAGGGATCCAAAGTCCCTAAACATGTTGTTCCTACCCCTAGAGGAACAAGGTCAGCAAACCACATCACTAAATATCGGTTCTCCACCTGAAAACACTCAAAAACAAGGCAATTCTGGATCATGTCAACTGCTCCACTGAGCATCTGCGGTGAATGTCAAGTGCTCCACTGTCTACCTGTGTTGAATGTCAACTGCAAAGAAGGCTACCTGCGCTAGGCGAGTTGGGACATGTGGCACAGTCATTCCTCAAGGTGTCAATGCCTAGGAAGCTTCCAAAATGACACTTGGATCAAGGAATTCGACTGGTGATGAGTAAGACGGTCTAGATCTCCAAGTGGAAGAAAGAACCTCCAAGTGGACTCAAGAACTGAAGAATAACTGAAGTGAGAGAGGACACTAGTCAGCTTCATGCCAGCATCAAGCTGACTCATCCTTTCTCCAAAACTCCTATATATAGAGCTCTCTCATGAGATCTAGGGAGGCGGGAATCTTGTGAATGTAAGGAAGTGCTTTTGGTTTGAGTTTAGAACTATTGGGTGATTTTCTTTGAAGGAGGTGAAGAGGAGATTTCTTTCTGCTAGGAGGTGATGCTGGATTGGGCCTCTTATGGTTGTATCACTTCCTGAACTTTACTTCTTCCATTGATAAAGCATTTGAGGTTCTTCTATATACACGTGTCTCAATGATGTGTTGCTATACTTGTGTATTTGATTTATTCTAATCCTTGAATCAATTATGAATGTATGCTTCTTGTAGTTTCCCTCTCTTGCCATTTTGCAGGATCTTGTTGTAGCTGGGCCAGTGAAAGAGCAAGGAGCTGGGAGCAAGCAGCAAAGAGAGAAGATTGGATCAATCATTAGTGAAAGACATCGGTTAGTGGATCTCTTTCTCCCCTCTTTTACATCTCATAAAGAAGTAATCTCAAATAGCTTTGCGTTGATTGTTGCTGAGGTACTATCACCCTTAGAGTGGGATAGGGTCATTCCGTATTGGATACTTTTCCCAACAACAAATTGGCGACTCCGCTGGGGATCGTGTCTTGTTGGTTGTTTGTGTTTTTTGCTATTCATTTCATAAACACAGGGAGTACCGAATCGAACTGCATTTGGATCTTTCAAATGCAAAGTAGAAGGCAGCTACTCTAGCTCAGTTTCTGGGCAAGTTTATGATTTGAAGAGCTGATCCACAAGGACTCTGAACAGCTCTTAGTGATAGATTTTCATCCTCCTTTTCATCCTTTAGTGTGTACTTGATTGATAGCTTCTGATTTGGCCAAAAACTGTGAATTTTTGAGCAATCTGTAACCCGGAAACTGAGAAAAACGAAAGTTTGTCTCTTCATTGCAGGCACTGTGAAGGCAGTCTGCATTTCATCGCAGGTCCCGAAGGGGCTACCTGCGCTGAATGTCAAACTGACAGTGTACTACCTGCGCTGAACCAGTTTTGCCTTGTGCAACTGGGGTTCCTTGTTGTTTATTGCCCTGTTTTCATCCTTGTTTTTGCAGCCTGTTATCAGTCAATGTACCTATCTGAAACCAACTTTCCTTACCACTATTACGCCTCGGTTGTATAAAGAAACTGTATTTGTTCTTTGTGTATTTCTTATGCCATTTGCAGTTTCCCATAACGAAAAGTGAACTAGTCTTGCTGTGGCCTCTTAGATCTAGACCTGTGATAAGTGTCGTTTTGATCTTGAGAGTTAGTTTATTTGTTGTTCATAGATGATTGAGCTTTTGCTTTCGTCATATGGTTTGAATTTATCTATTTCTAGTGTTGAAACAAGTAAATATTAAGGTGTCTTTTGATTTTGGACAAAGCTTGTTTGCTTTCACTTAAAATTGAATTCAAAGTTATACAACAGCTTTCTTTTTGTATTACATCAACATTAAGAAAGAGAAAACAAATACCTGCATTGTGCATTTTGCATTTGATAAGTTTGCTTGTTGATTTAGGAAAAAGTGCATTAGTGTGTGCTCTTTGATCTGTGTGAAAAGATGATGTCTTTCTTTTCCCTCAGTAGTTAAGATTTTCATAAGTCGAAAAGATTGAAAAAGCTTGCTTCTCATCTTAGACTGTATTTAGGAATTTGTATCATACATCTCGTGGTGAACCTTGAAAGGCAAACTTTAAAAAGATCAACTTAAAATATATTGAATGAACCTAACAACGCTTTGAAACATAACGCAAACACATAGAGGTCTAAGCTAGAGACGTGTTCCGGCGTCGTTAAACGTAGTGACTGTCGATCTCGAAGAAGGTGGGTGATTCCTCCTGAGAGTCGGTGGCACTAATACGGACTTGTGCTCCCACGTACCGTCGCGTATATATTGGGAGACCCCTATAGGAACAAAGCCTTTATCCATAGGAAACCGTGTCGGCCGCCCTACTGATCGCAATGCAGTGAACACAGCATTCACGAAGATCAACCACCCGTACCGTAAAACGTATTCTGTGGTTTTGCGAAAGGTTTGGCACACCCTCTGCCTAGATCTCCAGAGTAGTTTCTTTTGGCCTTTTTCAAACTCTATAACTGAAAAAGTTCATCCGAGCATTTGTCACTTCACGCTCGTTAAAACATCGAAGGAGACTAGAGTCATCTTTAGCTTTTTCTCGACTCTTAAAAAGTGAAAAAGCAAGTTGTGTCTAAAAGCGTCTAATAAAATTCATTCAATTCGGAAACACAAATTTCCCCTTTTAATATTTTAGTTGATCGAGTAATCCGCAATCGTGGAAGAAAGTCAATTGAAACCCCGTCGTTCGCGGAGGCTTACGAGTCAACCGTCTTTGTCTCCGGAATCGAAAACAGTACGGACAAAGCGGACTCGTTTAACCGGTTCAAAATCTCCTATAAAAGTTAGAACAAGTGTTCCAACTACATCTGAGGTTCCGGTTACTCCAAACATTTCTGGAAACCCTGCCTCTATAGAAGAAGTTCAACAGCCACAGAAGGACAGTAATACTGATCCTAGTCTGGGGGAAAATACTTGTATAACTGAACCAGTTCCATCTGTAACCGGTCCAGGGAGTTTTGTTCCTCAAACAACTGTCGCTGCCGAAACAACCACTTCTTCGGCACCAGAAATATTTTACGGACCTGACGGTCTTCCTCTTCCACCGGGTTTGATTGTGATAGAGGAAATTGTAGAGGATCCGCAAGCAAGTACTCCAACTCATTTTGGAGTCGGGGTCACTCTATTTCCTTCATCAGAAGTTAATCCACCACAAGTGGAGGTTCCTGTAGAATCGCTAGGCAATCTATTGGATAGACTTAAAATGTCTGAACAACCGTCATCATCTAGGACTGTGTCAAACGACACAGCGATAGCAGAAGCCCCTGTCGTCACTCCAACAATGTTTTCCGGCATACCATCTGTCCCGACTAGCTCGCAATAGCTAGAAGGAGTCCACCAAGGGACTATTTCGACCGTATGGTATGTTCCAGTTTGTTCATCCGGAGTAATATCTGGCAACTCTTATGTTGAAACTCGCCAAATTGATCTATTTGGAGGTCAATCCAGTCCCCAAGGACAATCAATCCCCTTGAGTTCTGGATTGCTACCGTATGGGGGGCAGTATGCCCTTTCATTCCCCCCTCCGGGAGGGAACCCATACGTGAGTTCACAACAGTATTTAGGTTATACTAGAATTGCATCAAGTAGTTGGGTACCTATGATAACTCAACAACCAAGGGTTGTATATTCTATGCAACAGTGTGTACCTATGACGAACATCCCAACCACACCGGCTATTGTAACAGTGTCACAAGTTCAAGCGATGCCTGTTGCATATCAACCTTAGATTTCTCAAGTTGTAATGCAACAGCCACTTGACCATGGGTCACAACCACAATCGCCAACTGGTGGGGCGACATAGGTCCAAACGGGTACAATTACCCCACACCTTGGTCCAACGGTTAGCATAGCACAACAGAACATGGCTTCACAACCATGGCTTGTGCAATACCAACAACCGCAATTCCAGCAGGTGTACCAAGGTTCTGAGCAGCAGATCTTTGCGAACGGTGGACGACCGTATATCCAAAACGGTCAAAACCAACCACTTTACAGTGGTCAAGTCCACCAACCGTATCAATCATACCAACATCAATTACATTATGCTGGTATGCAAAGGCCTACTGCTCAAGCGATTCCATCGTACCCTGGTTACGCTTCGCCTAACCTGAATCAACAGTTACCATTCGTGGCAACTTTAGAGTTACCCGATTTACACCGGTTAACCAACGATCTGATTGCTTACGCCCCTTGGTGGCCAGCGATTCCTCACAAACTTCCATCTGACATTCCTAAATTCAATGGAAATCCAGGTGAAGACCCATCGAATCACGTGATGAATTTTCACCTGTGGTGTTCGTCGAACACCCTAAATGACGATTCAATAAGGCTTCTCCTTTTTCAGAGGACATTAACAGGTCCAGCGGCTAAATGGTATATTGAATTACCTAGAGCCTCTTTCGACAATTTTAGTTCCCTAGCCACGACTTTCTTAACCCATTTTCAATTACCGATAAGGTATGAAACGGGAACAGAAATATTAACCAACTTCAAGCAGACAACTGCCACCCATATATCTGATCATATACATGAGTGGCGTCGTCGTCATAGGATGGTGAAAACATACGTTCCCGATCAGTTGTTAGCTGAATGGTTTATAAAGTCGTTACTTCCTGCTATAACGGAAGATGTGGCCAAGGGAGGAGTCGTAACAGAGGAGCAAGTTATCGTTCGTGCACAATATTTGGACTTAGTTTATACTCAGTCCGGCACGCTCTACGACAAAATACCTGACGCCCCTAGACCAGAATTTTCAATTCCTCCCCCTCCTAAATCAAATAGTGACTCTCATGCCGGTGACGGTGTGATTGGCACGGCAAACGCGAAATTGATAAAGGCTTCGTCAAAGAAAGCCAGTAAGAATTCGGATCAAAATGCAAAAGAAGAAATTCTTGCTTCGGAAGTAAATGACGTATCAGCAGATAAGGGCAAAGAAACCAACCAACCAGGAAGCAAGAAGAAGCAAAACAAAGGGAAGAAGAAGAAACAGGGTGAGTCATCTCCTGGAAAAAATTCTTCAAACCCTACTGGGAAAGGGAAACGAAATTATCCATGTCAAATATGTGATGATGAGGATCATTACACAAAGAATTGCCCATTCAAAGCTGAATTAAAAAGGTTCTTTAAAAGTTCTCAAACCTCAGCTGTGTTAACTGATCCATTTCCCAACCCAGGTCAAAATCTGGTTGATAGTGGAAATGCTTCCCCGTCGCAAGTGCTTATGTTGTCGATTTCAAAACAGTAGAATGATGCTCTGATTTCGACAAGGAACAAAGATTACGGGAATCCTCAGCTGTCGAACAAAAAAGGTAAAGATCAACCAAGTAGTTTGACAATAACTTCGACAGAAGTCGTAACGCCCACCATTCTTGAATTAACAATAAAACCGCCAAAGGGTGTAGTACACAAGTCGACATTTAATCCTTGCGCCAGAGCGGCGCAACATTATAACATAGTGGAAGATTTGGCTCAATCACCATCCGCTATGTCGACTCTTGAAGTATTACAAAATTGTCCATCCCAAAGGCAGGCGTTGTTATCAGATATTGGTGGGGTTGATCCTAAGGATTCCAATCTTGTATCCTTTGATCACAAAGGATACGATCCTCAATTGCCAGCTCAACTAGCTTTCCTTATTCAAGTGAAAGCCCTCAACAAAACTGTTCACCGAACAATTATTGATGAAGGAGCATCAACATGTATTATGTCGATGAGTTGCTGGAAAACTTTAGGATCTCCAACCTTGTCACGATCTTCGACAACATTAAAGGCTTTCGATGGAAGGACTTATACCCCATACGGTATCCTTAATAACTTGAAAGTTGAACTAGGAGGAAAAACAGTAGAAATTGATGCTGAGGTCATCGATGGAAATCTTGACTACAACATCCTACTGGGTAGACCATGGATTTATGCCATGGCAGCTGTCGTGTCGACTTATTTTAGGAAGATCGCATTCCCGTTTGAAGGAGGGATTACGGTCGTCGACCAACAGAACTTCCTCCCTAATGGTTCACAAGTTACAAGAAGCATTCCCATGATCCATGAGAGCAACCATTCGCTTCAAGACATCGGAGTAGGATTATTGAAAGACCCCACATTGATGGGAACTTTCGCGCTACCACCTCCTATTTACATAGGAAATGTATCATTTGTAGCAACCTGCAACATGATATCTTCCACGAAGGTCGACATGGATCGTGCAATTGTTTTGCCCCCAATCCCTTTAGAAATATTGTAGCAATCAATGTTTCAAGCATGGGAGGCGGACCCAAGTCAACGCGCGTCAAGCGTTTGGGTAGATAGGTCTAGAGAATATGGTACCTCATTAGATCCTTGGTCGAAAATACATGGGACTGACGAAGGAATCTTACAATCAATGTTGATTGAGGGGGCACCATGGAATGATCACCACCATCGTTCCCTTCTTCCGGAATATGAAGAAGATACTCAAAGTGACCTTTATCACCCTTCAGTTTTTGAATTCCTAACAAATACTGTAAATATGGTGGATTCCGAGCGAAACTTATCCAATATTGAAGAGACTATAGCCATAAATATCTCGACTAAAACAGATGTTGTAGAGAATATTTATGTCGGCAAAGGTTGTTCCCCTTCATAGCTGGAAATATATAACGCTCTTTTTCGCGAATTCAGAGATGTCTTTGCTTGGTCATATGATGAAATGCCAGGCATTGACTCGAGTATCGTTGAACATGAAATTAAAATGTATCCTGATGTCAAACCAGTAAGACAACGGGTTCGGCAGGTGCACCCCAAGAAAGCCGCTGCCATTAAGGCAGAAGTTGAAAAACTTCTCCATGCTGGATTCATCTACCTGGTTTCTCTAACCGATTGGGTATCGAATATTGTCCCGGTTATGAAGAAACAAGGGACGATTAGAGTGTGTGTCGATTATAGGGATGTAAACCAAGCTTATCCGAAGGACAACTACCCTACACCCTTCATCGACCAGATAATTGATGAATGCGCCGGATGTGAAATCTTTTCATTTATGGATGGATTTTCCGGGTATAATCAAATAAATATCCGCCCATAGGACCAGTCAAAGACTACATTTATTTGTCCGTGGGGCACATTCGCTTATCGAAAGTTACCCTTTGGTTTAAAGAACGCAGGGGCGACGTTTCAGAGGGCAATGAATTATGCCTTCCATGACATCAAGAACATTGTTCAACCTTATCTCGACGACCTTCCGGCTCATTCGCGAAAGCGGACTGATCATCCGCAGCATATGAGAGCGATATTTCTACATTGCCGACACTACAAGATAAGACTCAATCCACACAAATGTGTGTTTTGCATCAGTTCTGGTCGTTTACTTGGCTTTGTAGTCTCTAAGGATGGGATTCGTCTCGACCCCTGTAAGGTTCAGGCAATCATTAATTTGCCTCCACCTTCAAATTTGCTTCAGATTCAGAAACTCCAAGGGAAAGCAAACTTTCTGAGGAGGTTCATTCCAAATTACGCAGAACTTGCTAAAGGTTATACTCGTCTTTTGAAAAAGGATGTACCTTTTGTCTGGGACCAGGTGGCGCAAGCTTCCTTTGATGCTCTGAAAGATTGTCTAGTAAAAGCATCATTAATGTACGCCCCAGACTATCAAAGAGATTTTAACCTGTATCTGGCTGCAGCGGATACGACCATTGCGATGGTTTTAGTTCAAGAAGTCGACAGAATTGAACATCCTATCTATTATTTAAGTAAAAACTTAAATGATACAGAAAGTAAATATTCTTATGTTGAAAAACTAGCGCTTGCAGCTGTTCAAGCGATTCAAAGGTTTCGACATTATGTCCTCTTTGGGAAAACTACCATCTTGTCAGATTGCAACCCCATGACTTATATACTATCGCGACAGTTGCTAGGGGTCAAATATTCAAAATGGATAGCGATCCTTCAAGAGTTTGATCTGGAATTTGTAAAATCCAAATCAAAGAAAGCTCTAGTTTTCGCAGAATTATTGTGCGATCTCCCATCATCGTCCAACGATGAAACATCAGAAGAGTCAATCGTGGACGAAAGATTGTTTCTCATATCTGCAAGCGATGAGTGGTATGGCAATATCATAGTTTATCTCCAAACCCAAAAATTCAGGCCAAACACCTCTCACTCCGAACAAAAACGTATACGATATCAAGCAAAAGACTACATGATCGTCGGTGATACACTTTACCGTCGTGGTATTGATACAGTTCTGAGGAGGTGCCTTACCCATGAGGAGGCCGAAAAAGCCCTGAATGAGTGTCATTCAGGCGCGTGTGGGGGGCATCAATCTGGATATGCAACAACACTAAAAATCTTATGAGCAGGATACTTCTGGCCAACCATGTTCAAAGATTGCATAATCGCAGTCAGAAGTTGCCATGCTTGTCAAATTTTTGATAGCAAAACCAGACGACCACCCGCACCTTTACAGCCGATAGTTGCTGTTGGGCCCTTCGCCAAGTGGGGCATCAATTTCATGCAATGTAACCCCACCTCGACCGGGGGGCATGGGTATATTATAGTCGCTGTTGACTATTTTACCAAATGGGCCGAGGCGATGCCTACATTGGATAACATTGGTAAAACAACTGCCCTTTTCTTTTTCAATCATTTAGTCGCCAGGTTCGGCGTACCACAGGCTATAGTTACAGATCATGGGTCGCATTTTCGCAATCACATGATGGTCGATTTAGCTGCCAAGCTAGGGCTATCTCACGACAGCTCTACCCCATATTATCCGCAAGCCAACGAATAAGTTGAAGCAATCAACAAGGTCCTGAAGCGTATGTTGCAAAGGATGATCGGGGTTCATAAAAGAAGGTGGCACCTAATCCGATCCAGTGCGAAATTTCGTCGCTTAAACTCGCAATTGATCTCCTCCCAAAAACTTCAGAAGAAGAGGCTCGTTTCATGGAATTAATCCAATTGGATGAAACCCGTCGTGATGCCGCTTTGGCTAACGAAGCCCATAAGAAACAAGTCAAGGCTCAGTTCGACAAAAGTGTCAAACCCCGTGTCTTCTCAGAAGGTGATTTGGTCTTCCTTTATGACCAAGAATCCGATAAATTGGGAGCAGGAAAATTCAAATCCTTATGGATGGGCCCCTATATTGTTAAAAGGGTGTTAGCAAAAGGAGCCTACGAGTTAATGGATTATGACGAAATTCCACTGGCGCAGCCCCGTAACGGGTTGTACCTCAAGCGTTACTATGCTTAAATAGTAGCCTGCATGCTTTTGTTGTATTTTGTTTTCGCTAAAGTATTTGTTCTGGTCGAGTGATCCAACTTTTTCATTTGTTGCAGATGTCAAACCTTCTGGAGACATGTGTTGGATACGCCGACGGAGCGAGTCATAGTTCGCGGAACCTATCCTCCGCAGCCTGGGCCATTTTTTATCCAAGCGGCGAGTTAGTAAGTTTCAGAGGTGTGTGTATTGGGCAATCAATGAATAACATCGCTGAGTATAGCGCGTTGATAGAACTACTCTCTGACGCCATCACACATGGCATATGCCGACTAATTGTCAGGCTAGACTCACAGCTTGTAATACTACAACTCAATGGTATATATTCCGTTTGCAATCCAGCTATTTATCGCATGTTCCTAAGGGTTAGGATCTTGGAAAGACAATTTGATTCAATTCAATATCAGCATATTTCCAGAAACTTAAACACATTAACCGACTCATTAGCAAATTATGTGTTAGATAGACATTTGCGACATTTATAAAAGAGACATATCATCAATGATTGTACATATGGATCATATAACTCAACCAGAATAAAACTCGAAAATCAAAATATATATAAGCTATTTACAGTTCATACATAATGTTCTGTAACCAAGACAAAATTGGTCATATGACCTAAAACTCAAAAAGATGCTAGGGGGCACCCTAGCCTAATGGTGCTCATGATAGCATGTCATGGCCTGTGCAATCATGCGCAAGAGACGAGTCCATCGTCTAGGCACACCAGTAGTGTGTCGCTGCAGCTGTAAAGGTAACTCATCAATCCTCACATCGGGAATGCCGAGAGTAAGGCTCTCAACCTGCTCCTGCACAGCTGTAAGGGTCTTAGTATCGTCAAGGTCGCGGAGGATAGCTCTCCTAGCAAGCTCCACTGCCGGGGCAGCAATTGGAAGTCTCGGACGAACTGCTGGACGAACAGGACCAACATTTGCATGCACCCAAAAGTATGATTAAAAGTCTTGATAGAATAAAGCATAGCAACATTATAAATAAGAACAATAAACAGTAATATGGTCAAAGAGTTTACCAATAGCGCCCCACTGTTCGCCATCCGATAACACCAAATTCGGATCACCTCGGAAATCCATACCCACATATGGATACTCGGAGAAGACCATCTCCTGGCGCTCGAACCACCTGAAGAAGGCATCAGTAAAAGTAATATGAGGTTGACCAGCATGCCTAGACATGTGATCAACCCACCTCTGCATGCGTGGCTCGGTCGGAGAAGGCAAGTCGAGTATAATATACTGAGGCTGCATCAGTGGGATTTTCTCTAAGGCGAAGGCAGTCAGAATAGAACCAAATCCAAAGTTCTTCAGCTTCCCGTCCTTCACCTTGGTCAACTGACTTTTCATTTGAACAAGTACTGCATCACACCAGTTGAATACTTTCGGTTGGAGACACTCCAAGGCGTGCTGCATATAAGATCTGTTGGCAACATGTAGAGCTGCGCTACCGGCCATCCTACCAATGGTATACAGAATAGACCTGAGAGACCTATCAGTAATCTCATGGATAACAATCTTGCCGTCTTTGCTCGGCTAAGAACCTTCCCTGCAATACTGGCGGACATAATCTCTCACGGAATCAGTCCCCCGGGCCGTACCTGACAAGGAAATGGGGACACCTCGCCTTGACAATCCAGTCAAGAAGTACATGTCCTCTATGGTCAAGGGGATTGACTTTCCCCTAATCTGGAATACTTGGTTAATAGGATCCCAAGCATCAAGCATATACTGCAGCAAAGTGATCTGTTCTCTCATGCTAGAGATACGGAAAAACTTCAGCAGGCCACAGTTCCGCAACGCGTTCACCGTGACAGGGTCATGGAGGGCAATCATGTCCTCCTCTTCATGTTCTTGTTCTCGCCATGTAAGGGACATTTTGTTCAAAGTTCCCTGCAAAACAATCAAGAGAAGGAGTAAGTTCCTGATTTTGATGAAAAACTGGCGAAAATTCATCAAAAAATGAACTTGAAACTCAATTTTCTAAGCCCAACGCAGGCAGAGAGTGTCCCACCTGCGCTGAAGGTCAGGCTGCCTTAAGGCAGCCTGACATTCAGCGCAGGTTTCGAATGGGGAACCTGCGCTGAAGTTAGGGCGCCCTGGCAAAACCCCTGAGGCTCAGAAAAGCTGGGAAACAGGCACAAAACTGAAAAAGGAAACCATGAAAAGAAAGAGCTACGGTTTAGCTCCTACCTGGTCCAGACGGCGCTGAAAATTGTCTGCAGAATCTCCCGGAATCAGCTGGTGAAAATCAAGGGGGAAGAGGCACCTCCAGAGCTCCAACAAACCAAATGCAAATGAAATGGTAAAATGAGAGGTAAAAACACCTTTTAATGGCTTTTTACGCAGTTCAAAGCAAAATATTAGGGTTATAATCTCATTTTCATGCAAATATTATTCATTTCTAACAAAGTTTGTTGCAGCAATTGAAAATGCAGTACTATCCTTGAAAAGAGAAAAGCTAGTAATGGTAAAAAAAAAAAAAATCAAAATTTGACCATATAATCGAGCAGTTTTAGCATAAATTTCATGCTCGTTAAAAAATAAACGCAAGATCCGAGCAGTTTTAACGCGGTCTTCATGCTCGTTAAAAAATAAATAAAAGCATTGAGCAATGTTTCCCCCAGAGTTTAAGCTCATTTTAAAATAAAAAATGAACCTATTCCGGTAAATAACCTTTGTGATCGTAAATTTATCAGCCATAAAAAGCCTTGGTCGTGTTTTTCACCTGCCACCTCCACCGTCATTTGGCCGATCGTTCACCTCCATATGATTGTTTACCCATTTTGAGGAACAGCTGCGAAGAGTGATTTCACCTAGCCATCCTTGTGACACTACCGTGATTGGAAAATTCCAACCTGTACCTGGAATCTTCTGCTATCCCTGTTTATCACTCGTTCCTCAAAAGGCGAGTCTTCTTTGAGCTCTTTTCAACTGACTCATAAAATATGAAAAGATTGCCGAGTTTTGGCCTTCCAGCTCGTTAAAGTGACCGGAAGAGCTATCCCTCCTCTAGATTTTAATCTTTTTGGACCTGAGGGATTATTGCACAAAAAGGTCGAGCGCTTGTTTTATTCGGCTCGTTAAAGTTATCGAAAACTCATCCCTTCTATATTTTTTATACTTTTTCGGACTTAAGGGATTAGATGACGAAAAAGGAATTTTGGAGTTAACTTTCTGTACCTTTTCAGACTCTCTAAAAATGAAAAGGACCGAGTTTTCCTTGTCGTTAGACTCGTTAAAATGATTAAATAGCGACAAACTTGTCTTTAGACGAGAACGAGTTTCCCTATCACTAGGCTCGTTAAAATATAGCGATGGGCTTGCCCGAAGGGCAGGTTATAGAACAAGCATATGTTATCCTCCTCAAGCTTGACAAAAATAAAGAGGTACTGGTCAGAAATGACTGGGGAAAAATTGGCAGAACCTCAAAGCTTAAATGGTAGCAAGTCGCTCTTGAACATGACACTTTTCCTCCGTACCACATCGGGTTGGGTTGTTTCATTCACCGGTCTCATCACCATGGTCTCGCCAAACCATCCACATTTGGGGTAATGCTACCGATCCATCGCATCAGTGTCGTTATGTGTTCAAGAGATGTTGTTCAGAAAGAGTCAATCGTGTCCCATCCACTGCCATACATTATCCTTCATCCACCCATGATCGCCACCCTGAATCATATGTGACAGATTGTTTTCACCTCCATTAAAATCATTAGCTCCGTTCCGTGTCACTGATGTGGGATTCATTAAGGCCCTCCTTTGACGGATTGCTTCTTGTCGGCTTCAGCTCATTATCCAAAAATTTGATCTAGGAACAAACCCCTCTCAGTACTTTGAAGCTTGCATGCCTCAATGGCAAGTTTCTCACTTCTGGTGACAGGTATACATCAATGACCTTCGACCGAAAGATTTTGCGTGGTGTTCGACGCCAAGTCCTTTATTCACACCACGTAAATTGTACTGCAGTACCTTAAGGATCATTATCATTATCGGTGATTCCTCTCGCGCTTGTTAACGGTTTACATCATTGACCGGTAATCAAGCGATGTCTTTCCATGTTCGACTTCAACGCAATTCTCACATGGATCGACTTGTACTTAGAGTGAAGATTGAACGAGTTTGAAGACCCCGGATCTAGTTTCATCCATCCGGGCTACGATATATATTCAGGAAATATAAAGACATTTGACATGTACATCATTGCAGCAGATGATCATCCTACTCAAAGGATGATAATTTCAGCAGGGAATTATCAGTCTACCTTCAGACGATCATCTGTCCTATGTACCAAAATGAATTTATAAAGCTGAGCATGGGAATGCCCGCCTCAGCTAGATCATGAAAGCAGAATGAAAAATAATGTATTGTATTGTATTTTATTACAGGTCACCTCTCAGCGATTGAATGAACTGCGGATCCTCCTGATAAAGCATTTCACCCGATAAATGGCCTCATACTTTAGGGGGCAACTGTTATAGACATTTTTGTGCCTTACAGCATGAAGCATGAAATGTCCATAATCTAAGGGATCCAAAGTCCCTAAACATGTTGTTCCTACCCCTAGAGGAACAAGGTCAGCAAACCACAGCACTAAATATCAGTTCTCCACCTGAAAACACTCAAAAACAAGGCAATTCTGGATCATGTCAACTGCTCCACTGAGCATCTGCGCTGAATGTCAAGTGCTCCACTGTCTACCTGCGCTGAATGTCAACTGCAAAGAAGGCTACCTGCACTGGGCGAGTTGGGACATGTGGCACAGTCATTCCTCAAGGTGTCAATGCCCAGGAAGCTTCCAAAATGACACTTGGATCAAGGAATTCGACTGGTGATGAGTAAGAGGGTCTAGATCTCCAAGTGGAAGCAAGAACCTCCAAGTGGACTCAAGAACTGAAGAATAACTGAAGTGAGAGAGGACACTAGTCAGCTTCATGCGAGCTTCAAGCTGACTCATCCTTTCTCCAAAACTCCTATATATAGAGCTCTCTCATGAGGTCTAGGGAGGCGAGAATCTTGTGAATGTAAGGAAGTGCTGTTGGTTTGAGTTTAGAACTATTGGGTGATTTGCTTTGAAGGAGGTGAAGAGGAGATTTCTTTCTACTGGGAGGTGATGCTGGATTGGGCCTCTTATGGTTGTATCACTTCCTGAACTTTACTTCTTCCATTAATAAAGCATTTGAGGTTCTTCTATATACATGTGTCTCAATGATGTGTTGCTATACTTGTGTATTTGATTTATTCTAATCCTTGAATCAATTATGAATGTATGCTTCTTGTAGTTTCCCTCTCTTGCCATTTTGCAGGATCTTGTTGTAGCTGGGCCAGTGAAAGAGCAAGGAGCTGGGAGCAAGCAGCAAAGAGAGAAGATTGGATCAATCATTAGCGAAAGACATCGGTTAGTGGATCTCTTTCTCCCCTCTTTTACATCTCATAAAGAAGTAATCTCAAATAGCTTTGCTTTGATTGTTGCTGAGGTACTATCACCCTTAGAGTGGGATAGGATCATTCCGTATTGGATACTTTTCCCAACAACACAGACATATACTTTTTGACTGGTTTGCCTAAGAGAGGTGAACACTTGACTCTATTTGGGACTAGGCCAGGTGGCCAGTCTGTCGATAGCCTCTGGCTAGAGTTTTGCAACAACCAGACTAAAGAAAAAGGGATAGATATCAAATCCATATCCCTTCCTAAACTCAAGGTAATCGTGTTTACTGTTACCAGGCTCTGTGGGAGCGCAACACTACATATATCCACTGGATCCCAGATGCGGATGGCAGTTGACTGCTTTCGAGGCACCATTTTCAACTGGTGCGATGTTGTGTTGGCTAATATAAAAGGCCAACTGACTAGAGCCAAGAACGGACAAATGAAGACCTTTGGATATGGTGCTTTAGTCATGAGCTTTGGTATGGAGAGGGTCCCAATGTTGGTCCCACAAGACCTTACTGTTGAAGCTGGACTTTCTCGAGAGCCCAAACTTATGCGATGGGTTGCAGTTATGGCCCGTCATCCTGAGGAGGGGACAAAGGTCGTTTGATTCAAACCTGAGTATTTCCATTGATTGGAAAACCAGGCTTTTGCTATTCAGGACTTTCCTTATGCTGGGGTAGATTTTCGCGGTGACCCAGACATGGCTCTTTCACCAGGAGAGCAATGGGATGACTCAGGTAAAATCATTTTCAACATTTTCCTAATTTAATTTTTTTTATTTTTATCTCGTCTCAAAATTGATAGTAAAAGTTTCAAATGTAGATGTGGGTCCATGGCGACCAGCCGCTCTCCAGCCCTACGAGAGGAAACAACCAGCTGCAGCGGCACCAGCCCCACAGGACGAATCAGCAGAGACCTTGGCCAAATTGGAGAGCCATCTAGAGCGTTTGACAGGAGACATTCCGGAGACCGGCATAGATGACATTCCTCGTCGACTCTAGCGCTATGTGATTGGGGTCCCAGGACCTTTCATGAGGTTCCTTTGCAAAGTAGCCCATACAGTGGTTTCTTATCGAGATCATCACCAGTGATAGGATGATCGCCTATTGTAGACACATATGACATTTTTTGCTTTTTGTACTTATCATTTTTGCCGATCATAAGGTGTTTTTCAACCTATGATCGAGGACGATGTATATTTTGACACACTCCTATATTATACTATATCACTATTACCAGCTTATCTTGTAAAACATGTTATGGAATGTTTTTAAATTTACTTGTATGATTATTGCAAATGTCTACTTAACATTCGAGAAGCAATTGCATCTGCTAATGTATTTAAATATCTTGGAATATGTTGATATTCAATATAATCAAATTCACGTTCCAAGAGACGCACTCTCAAAAATAATCTTAATAACACTAGATTTCTAATGGCATATACTCTATTAAGCTGTAATACAACGAGTTCAGAATCTAACCTCACTATCAAACTCTGAATCCCAAATGAAATAGATTCAGAAAATAACTCAATCACTGCACTATACTTGGCAATGTT
Organism: Pinus tabuliformis; assembly: GCA_031772625.1. Classification (NCBI taxonomy): domain Eukaryota; kingdom Viridiplantae; phylum Streptophyta; class Pinopsida; order Pinales; family Pinaceae; genus Pinus; species Pinus tabuliformis. Next base: position 1,144,004,535 of record CM062813.1, on the reverse strand, counting down.
GTTCAGTGTTTGACCGAGGCTTACCCCATGCATAGATACCAACTTTTCAGAGGGCGAATAGATAACCCAAGCTGCAGAAGAAATGTTATGTGTATTATGACAAGCACCATCAGCAAAACCAATGTGTGTTTGGAGAGGCATCGACATCTGCAATATCAAGAGTAAAACCAAGATAAGCAGGAATAATGATGAAAAACACTCTCTAAGCTAAGAACACTTTTTAAACTAAAAACACACCAGCTAGAAAGAAAACTAACCTAACTAAAAATCTCCACACCCATTTTTAAGCATAATACCTCTTCAGGTAAAGACCATTTCTGGGTTTACCTAAAGAGACCCCGTCAAAGTCTACCAATTCATAGGCCCCTTTTGCTAGCTTTCGCTTAACAACATAAGGACCATGCCACATAGGCATGATTTTTCCAGCGAATAATTTATCATTTGCTTGATCGTACAATAAGACTAGGTCTCCTTCCGAAAACTTTTGAGGGGTCACATTTCGATCATACTGAGGTTTAATATGTTTTGCATGAGTTTCGATCGCTAATGCAGCATCACGTCGATTCTCATTTAGCTGAGCCAAGTATAACAAATTTCTTTCCTCTTCGGAAGTGGCTGGAAGTAATTCGATGCCCATTTGCAATGACAGGATTTCGCATTCAATGGGTAACACAGCTTCCAAACCATAAACTAGTTGGAAAGGAGTGAACATTGTTGATGTTTTTACTGAGGTTCGATACGCCCAAAGCGCTGAAAATAGTATGTTATGCCAATTCGACCTATGAATCCCAATGACTCGCTGGATCATGATGACTAGAACTTTGTTGATGGCTTCAACCAGACCATTAGCCTGTGGATAATATGGATTTGAACTATCATGACACAAGCCAAGCTGGACTGTAAGTTCAGTCATCATAACGTTTTGAAAATGACGCCCATGATCAGTGATAATCACTTGTGGAACACCAAACCTAGCAATTATATGATTGAACATGAAAATCACAGCTGTTTTGCCATCTGCCTCAAATGTAGGCATCGCCTCGGCCCACTTGGTAAAATAATCTACCGCAAGGATGATATATGCATGCCCCCCGGCCGAGTGAGGGTTACATGTAATAAAATCGATACCCCATTTTGCAAAAGGACCGATGGAAATTATAGGGTGGAAAGGAGCATGTGGAGAACGCATCTTTCGATCAAAAATTTGGTAGTTGTGGCATTTTCGGACCGCGTTAATACAATCTTTAAACAAAGACGACTAGAAGTAGTCAGCGCGCAATATATTTTGGGCTGTGGAATACCCAGATATATGGCCGCCACACACTCTAGAGTAATAGTAATTTAGAACCCTTTCAGCTTCCTTGTGAGTTAAACAACGTCGAAAAACAGAGTCCGCCCCACGACGATAAAGAGTATCTCCAATAATTCTGAATTGTTGGGACTGGAATCGTATTTTTCGACATTCTGACCTTGAAATTTCTGGCTGAAAGGATTGGGTCTGGAGATAAACGATGATATCCCCATACCATTGATCTAAAGTGCTGATTAGAAATAAGGATTCGTTCACAATGGGCTCCTCCACCACAGTTTCTGTGTCAGCACACGGGAAGTCACACATTAACTCCACAAAAACTAAAGATTTCTTCGACTTAGACTTTTCAAATTCCAAGTCGAACTCCTGCAGGATGACAATCCATTTGGAGTACTTGCCCCCTAGCAATTGCTTGGTTAAAATATAGATCATAGGGTTCCAATAAGAAATTACTGTAGTTTTACATAGTAAAATGTAATGACGAAAACGTTGGACAGCTTGAACAGCTGCCAATGCCAATTTCTCCACATGTGAGTATTTTAGCTCAGTTGGATTTAAAGTTTGACTAAGGTAATATATCACATGTTCAGTACTGAATTCATCTTCTTGAACTAACACCATTCCGATGGTGGAATGGGAAGCGGCGAGATAAAAGAAGTAGTCCTAGTTGTAGTTGGGAGGATGCAATAACGGTGCATGGGTCAACGCGTGCTTTAGTGCATCAAAAGATTTATCAGCTATCTCATCCCAAAAGAATGGATTATTCTATTTCAACAACCAAGTAAAACCCTTTTTAATCTCGGTGTAGTTAGGAATGAATCGACGTAAAAAGTTTGCTTTCCCCTGCAAACTTTGGAGTTGGCGAAGACTCAAAGGAGGAGGAAAATTGACAATAGCTTCAACCTTCAAGGGATCGACGCGAATGTCAACTTTCGAAACAACAAACCCCAGTAACCGACCCGTTTCTATACAGAAAACACACTTGTGTGGATTCAACCTAATCCGATAATGCCTACACCTCATAAAGATTGCTCGTAAATGGATGAGATGATCAGCTCGATGTAATGACTAAGCAGGAAAATCATCGAGATAGGGTTGCACAATGTGCTTGATGTCATGAAACGCGTAAGACATGGCCCTTTGAAAAGTTTCCTCGGTGTTTTTGAGCCCAAAAGGTAATTTCCAATAAGCAAATGTCCCCCATGGACAAATGAAAGCCGTTTTTGGTTGATCAGCAGGTAGAATATTGATTTGACTGTATCTGGAAAAACCATCCATGAAGGAGAATATTTCACTGCTGTCACAATCATCAATGATTTGATCGATATAGGGAGTTGGGTAATTGTCTTTTGGACAGGCTCGATTAATGTCCCTATAATCAATACATATTCTTATTATCCCTTGCTTTTTGTTAACAGGAAAAATATTCAATACCCAATCCGTTAACGAAATCAGATAAATGAAACCTGCTTTGAGTAATTTTTCAACTCCTGCTTTAATAGCAACAACTTTTCGCGGGTGGATCTGACGCAAACGTTGTCAGACGGGTTTATGATCTGGGTAAGTTTTGATTTCATGAACAACAATTGCTCAGTCAATTCCTGGCATTTCCTCATATGACTAGGCGAACACGTCGCAGAATTCTTGAAATAGGGCCTTATATATTTGAATTTAATCTTCCGTACAAGAGGCACCTATATGAATGTTTTCAACAATTCCAAGCTTAACCGAAATATCAATAGGAATAGTTCGAGAAATGTTTCCCTCATTTAACTCTGAATCAAGATTTTTCATTGGATTATGAGGTTCCTTGACATATTCAGTCGTAAAAATAGATGAAAAATCATTTTCAAAACGATCACTCTCCAGTAAAAACAAAGATCTATGATGAAGATCTTCCCATGGTAAATCATCGACACATAGGATTTCACGAATTTTCTCATCAGTGTGAACAAGTTCAGAAAATGTTGTTGAATCCGAGTTTGATGTTGAAAGTGATTCCACATGGACCACATTCATTAAGTCAATTTTGGTTGAAGATGGTTCAGAAAGCGACTGCACGGCCTGATACGCAATTTCATATGGACTCAAAGGCATAAAATCACCAAATGAGTCTATCTCATATTCAGAAGGTATGATCCAAGGATCATCATAAACAATAGTGTCTGACGAAATAATATGAATGGTTGCAGTAGAAGACGATGCGTTGATAGGAGGAAAAGGAAAAGTTCCCAGTAAACCAAAATCTTTAACTAGTCCTACTCCAACATCCTTATACGGGATAGTCATTTTGCCGACATGCTGAATACTTTTAGAAGAGGCTGGGTCAGATGAAAAGTAAGTCAGCTGGTCTATTGTTACGATATTTCCATTATGAGGGAACTTTATAAGCCGAAATACCGATGAAACGACAGTTGTAATAGCGTAAGACCAACTACGACCCAAGAGAAGGTTGTAATCTAGAGGGGCATCAACCACCTCCACATCTAGATTAACAGTTTTTCCTTCTACCCCTATAGGTAAATCCTGTAGAATGTGAAAAGGATGAAACCCACAGCCATCAAAGGCCTTTAGAATCGTCGGGGATTGATTTAGCGAAGGAGAACCAAGCGATCTCCAACACTGTATCGACATAATACACGTTGAGGCTCCCTCATCAATCACAGTCCTATAACAAGGTCTTTTTTTTACTAACACTAGGATTTGGAAAGCCATTTGATGAGGTAAGTGCGGTGTACTATTTTCTAGATCGAAAATTATAAGGTTCGAGTCCTGAACGTCAACAGCTCCTATAGCTGACAATAGTAATTTACGCTGTGTTGGACATGATTGCAGCACTTCCAAAGCCGACATTGCTAAAGGTGAAACAACCAAATCTTCAACAATGTTATAGTTCTAAGCTGCTCTCGCATGTGGATTGAAAGTTGACTTTCGAAGTATACCCTTTGCAGGTGGTTTGATTACTAAGTATGGGTTAGTTTTCTCGATTTGTAGTGGATCGGAACAGGGAGATGAGGTTGATGGGTTCGAATGAGAAGATTCTGCTTCTTTACCATCAACAGGACTTTTACTTCCATAATCTTGCGATCGAGTCGCAATCCTAACATGGGACATCATCATTATGGGTTCCTCGGAGGCATTTGAGGAAGAATCTATCATTTTACTATCTTGACTTGGAAAAGGATCCTTCAAAACAGCAGGCGTTTGGGAACCTTTGACAATTTTCGCAACCTCTGCACAATGAGGGCAGTCTCTTGTAAAATGTTCTTTGTCACAAATGAGACAAGGATAACGAGGTTTGCGTTTCTCATCATTTGGTTCTGCTTTTTCTGGGTTCTCTTTCGAATTTTTATCTGTTTTATTTTTCTTCTTCCCTTTCTTCTTATCGCAAGATTTTGATTTGGCTGTAGATGACTCTACAACATGAATATCGGCGGAAATTTCCGCGAAAGAATCTCCTGTCGAGGAATCTGGTAAGGTTATGATAGGAGAAGAATTCTTGGAAGACCTATTTTTACTTTTGGTGTTAACCATACCAATCATACCATCAGCGGCATGAGACCCTGAAGGAGCTGCAGTTATTTGATTTTGCTTAGGAAGATCGGGGATTTTCTCGTGTAACGTACCTGACTGTGTATAAACTAAGTCAAGGTACTATGCTTGAGAAATTACTTGCTCCTCAGTAACGACTCCGGCCTTAGCTACATCCTCAGTGATCTTCGGCAGTAAAGATTTTACAAACCATTCAGCTAAGATCTGATCCGGAATAAAAACCTTCACTAAATGTCGTCGACGTCTCCATTCATGAATGTGATCTAAAATGTAAGTGGACGTTGACTGCTTTAACAAAGTTAATAATTCCGTGCCATTGTCATATCTGACTGAAAACTAAAAATGAGTTAAAAATCGAAGTAGCTAACTGACTAAAGTTATAAAAAGTGGCTCGCGGTAACTCAATGTACCACTTGGCCGCAAGACCAATTAGAGTGCGCTGGAAAAGACTTAAATGGATTGAATCATTTGAAATGGAATTAGACGCACACCAGAGGTGATAAGTCATCACATGGTTCGATGGGTCCTCTGTTGATTTGCCTTCAAACTTAGGAATATCACTAGGCAACTTATTTGGCATTGGCGGCCAAAACGGAAGATAGTTAATTGGATCGTTCGTAAGTCGCGACAAGTCAGGAAAGTCCAAAGTTGCGATAAATGGTAACTGATGATTAGGGTCCCTAAAACTCTAGGTCATGAGACCAGCCCCAGGACGAGGATATCCAGGATAACTAGGAATTGGAATTGCATTTGGGATATTATATCCTCCCAGAAAACCACGATTAACCGGACCGTACTGGGATTGTTGAGGTTGTTGATATGTATACCTAGGGTACGGTTGATACTGATAGACTGGCTGCTGCACAGCAGGACCGAATTGGTACTTTCCCTGGTACATGTTATAAGTAAATTGAGGTTGACTTGTGACAACCGTACTTGGACCAGGTTGTCCTACAACATTTGAACCGAAGTCTGAATCGTGGATCCAGACTGAGGTAAAGATGTCTGAGGAGTTGATACAGGAACAATAGAAACCAGAGCTGTCGATACTCCAGAAGTAGGTGGGGTAGATTGAAATGATGTTGTAGCAGCCGTTTGAGGTGGAGTACGAGGCATACTAGGCCCAGGCTGAGAAACTACAGAAGGTGCAGAAGTTTGAATAGTAGACTAGATCGGTTGCTGGGGTGAACCGGAAACCAAGGGTTGTCCAGTTTGAGATGACAACTATACATTCGGTTGCAAGACCTATTGGGATTGAGATGGATCCCACACTAAATTTATTCCGGGGTACGGACCCATAACAGGTTGAGAATATTGAGGACCATAACCGGGTTGAGGGTAGGGTTGATAACTCAACGGTACGTTTCCAGTTCCTTGGACAAATGATTGACCAGAAGGTGGTTGGTAACAATGGGTTGGGTACTGACCTTGAGGTTGATAACCTTGAGGCACGTACTGATACTGGGGTTGACCTTGAGGTACATATTGATACTGGGGTTGACCTTGAGGTACATATTGATACTGGGGTTGACCTTGAGGTACATATTGAGTTTGGGGTTGACCTTGAGGAATGTACTGTCCCGTAGGTATGTACTGTCCTTGAGGTTGCCCCCCAGGCGCAAATTGGGTACCTTGAGGTTGCCCCCCAGGCGATAATTGAGGACTTTGAGGCTGCCCCCCAGGCGGTAACTGACCATCTTGAGGTTGAAGATTAGGAATAGTACCTGACATCATGAGAATATCTTCTACACTCAACGGCTTAGTTCCATTATTTCCAGTTAATAACCCTTGTTCAATAGGTTGAGGAGATGCTCCCAAAAATGTACCAGTGAGTGACTGATACCCAGAGGGAACAAAAGGACCGCCGTACAAAAACGTTTTCGGAGATTGAGAAAACATGGACGACTGTCTTGACATATTTAACGGAGGATAGTAACCTCTAGGTGTTGGGTGATAAGGAATACGAGGTGGTGAAAAACTTAGTCCCAAGTTTTCCAAAAAATTGGTCAATGAAAGATACCAAGCACTACTCCTAGGTGGACTGTAAAAGATTGATTCACGCTCCCTAAGTTCTATAATAGGTTGAATTTTAGGGATAGGGATGCCTTCTTCTTCTTCCGGAGTAGCAAGTTCTTCAATAGATATAAGTCCAGAAGGAAGATTTTGGGTAATTATTCTTTCTACCCTGGGTGAACCAGGACCACTAGAAGTTGGAGAGGTAAATCCCAATATTGGAGTAGCAGAAAATTCAGTTTCAGGTTCAGATATTTCAGGTTCCTCACTTAAGTCACTAGTAGATGAAAAACTACCAGTAACTTCGGAAACAGACACAGATTTTGGATTATAATATGCTACTAAAGCTTGATAATCAAGATGTACCACTAAAGAAGACTCTCCTTCTTCAGGTGAACCAACTCTACTGTCTCTAGGAGTTACAAGGGCTCGTAGCCCTTCAGGCTGTCTCGGTGAAAACTCAGGAGGTTGGCCCCGAAGTCTACAGGACTTCCTCGGTAATTTAGCCATGGTTAAATAATTTAACTACTTCACACATAAACAAAGAAAAATCTCAATGAAAACCACCTAAAGCCTCTAAAGAACCAAACAAATTTGATTACACGCCTAAAGAATCTAGGAGATCAAACCACACACAAACAATAACTTTCCGTACTGAAAACACTAGTTGGTGATGAAATCCAACGTCGCAGAGTTCAATACAGAAATGGCAGTTGGAATAGTTACCCTGGCAACCTGCTTAATGAATAGACTGGCACAAGTTCCTCCACTAAACCGTCTCGAGTGAAGAGAACCCCCCAGAAAATCCAAGTGAGTCTAGCCGACGTCTGCTCCAGGTACAGTGGGATCTTCCCTCCACCGTCACCTTAGGAAGAATCCTATAGAATATGGTCACTATGGTTACCAACGGAAACAAATATACCTGTGGGAACAGTCTACAATCCGATACGCACGCAAGGGAAGAGTAACAAGCTCAATCCCCTTGAAGGATCCTTGAAATAATCCAAGGTTTACCAACAAGTGACCCTAGGCTCCTCGACAATGGTTAATCCGAGGTTTACCATTTTTAATACGTGAATATTTGGCGTCGTTCCCAATGAGGAAGGATTGATTCCCACACTGGTTCAGACACGATCTCGTGCTTCTCCTTTAAGAGGAGCTTTCCCAAAGCATAGATGTAACAATTGGATTTTCTCCTACCGCAAGATACAGCTACTTGTTTGTTTTACTGTCTTGGAGAGTTAATTACTCCATACTCCAAGATACTAGCCTAAGCTATGTTGGTGTAGTAGATACCTAGAAACAAAAAGATTACTAGATAGATTTTACTTTAAGTGTTATTTTTATTGGTTTTTCTTTAAGTTAAGAGGTGCGGAGATGAAACTTATGGTGTGAAGACTCGACTCGAAATCACTAAAAATGCACTTAAGATGATAAGCAATCTTTTCCCTTCAATGAATTTCTAGCTAGGAAAGATTTTGAGAATGCAAATGCTTGTAAACACAAATCTTTCTTAACAAACAAATCAAAACAAGAGCTTTTTGTCTTTTCCAATACACTCAAAAACGAGACAACTAGTTATATTCACAAAAATTTCCCTTTTCTTTCAAACACTCAAATACTACAAAAACAAACTTTTTCAAAAGAGTTTTTTTATTTTTATAAAACACTCAAAACTATGTAAAAATCAAATCTTGAGATCTATAATTCTAAGAACTATTTGAAGTAAAAGCTTACAATATGTCTCTTTCAAGGATGTTTTAATTAGCTATAAGAAAACTAAGGACCAATCTGTCCAGAATCACAAATCAGTCAAAAAACAACCAATTTTTGTTTTCTTTTCTAAAAATGAAATTCAAACTTTTAACACAAGTCTTTTCGAAGTTTCGCAAAGAGAAACACAAGATGGATTCCTCAAAAAAGGTAGATTTTTCAAATGGTCAGACTCAGAAGAAGGCCAGTAAAAACCAAGGTGATCTGAGGCTTCTAAGGCTTCTAAGCTCTTGAGCTACTACAAGACCAAAATGAAAATCAAGCCCGGCAACCAAAACTTCTAGGAATTTCACCTAAAACCCTAACACCAATGGAATTAACCTAAGGAAAGTTCCTGACAAGTCACATGCAGGTCTGGGCAGGGGATAACAACACTTAAACCAAATCTAAGCTGACTGAAAGAGAAAATCTTAAGTTTTTCAAAATTTTAGCAGGGTTCGCAGGCCCGCAGTTCACACAGGTGCGGTACCGCTCTGTGTAAAAAGCAAAAGTGCAGACAGGTCCGCACTGTGTTGCAAGCCGAGGGAGTGGTCCTCTCCCAAAGTTATGAAAAACAAAAAATAATCCTAGATCTACTAAATCTACCCAATTCCACACACAACAAGCCAAAAACAGAAACAAAAACTTAGTTTCTTAGGTCAAAGAAAAAACAAGGAAAAAATCAAGTCCCCAGTGGAGTCACCATTTTGTCACATGGAATGAGTCGTTCTTGCGGACAAGATCGACCTCCCTAGTATCTAAAGATATCTAGTGACAAGCAAGCCAATCAAATCCTATCTTTCTCTAAATATGCAATTCATAAACAAAGGCAAACAAGTGTTTTAGGCCTACCTTGGGTCCAATGCAAGTTTGTGGAAGCCTTGCTCCTTTGATCCAAATGAGCTCCCTTGTAGCAAATCTGCAAATCTGCAAACAACCACACAAATTAAAAAGCACCTGAAAAGCCAATGTAATAAAGCATACATAACATGAAGATCAAGGAATTCATGAAACAAATGACATAAGACAATTTGTTGAGAAAAATGAATCCGATTGTATTAATTCAAATCAAAGAATAAATTTACAACCTGTGCCTTGATGTTGTACAAGCTCCTCCCAGGGTCCAGTAAGAAGTCTCCTCTACTTTGACAAGTTTCACTCTCTTCCCAATGAAGCCAAAAGGTATGTGATCTCTCCTCTCAAGCTTAACTAGGAAGTCTCAATTCCACTAGCATTTACCCTCAAAATTGTTCAGCTTCTAACCTCTCTAGTAACCAGCCCAATGCTTTAATTTATAGTGCAATGGAGGGAAGTTACTAGGTCCTCCTTCAAAGGGATAAAGCCCTCCTTCAAAGGGATAGCTCCTCTCATCAAGGGATTAGCTCCTTCTCTTTTGGGATGCATGAACCACCTAAGAGCGAACCATCCACATCAAAGTTCCTTCTAGAATCATCTAGAATTAACCCAAAGTGAGTTTTTTAGAATAAACTTGTGCCTTTTTGACTTTCACAGGGGTCCTAACCCACTCCTTTAGAGACAGAGCAGGTAGGTCTGCAGGTAATGTGAACAGGGGTGCGGGACCGCAAGCAACCGTGAGAGAAAGTGTGGAACCAGAACTTTATTGATTTTCAAAGGTCTTTCTCTCATTTTCAAAGCTTGACATGAAGAGTTGAGGTCTGGGACTTACTTAGGAGGACAGTATAAGTGATGATAGACCCATACTGACTGCAAATAGTCACGGTGACAATATTTTGTGTAACAGAACTATAGAGTGGTGTCGAACATAGTGAAATTTCCTTTTTATAAAATGTCGGATTTCAAAACCATAAATACTCAAGTCGATCTCAGGTTCTAGAATATTAATTAAATGGGTCTAGATCAATTTGAGTTGAACATTAGATCTCATAAAGGCAAAGCCGATTTGGATGCAATTTGATAAGGAGAAACCTCCAAGCACAACCCTTGATGCAACAAATGAAATAGGAACAATTTGCAGCAAATCAAATTAACTTTAAAACTGAAGATAAAATATTGCAACAGATTAAATGACATTATCTTGAAGAAGAAAAAGAGACTGAAAGTGTTTAAATAAACTCACACAGTAAATAACAATCTAAATTCTAATTAATTTAAGAACTATAGAGCAGTGTCGAGCTGGTCTGGCAGCCAAGCCAACTAGCTCACACCCTCAATTAACTTGGTTCACACAGTAATCAAAATCATTAGATGCAATAAATGAATAGACAAATCATGGATGAAAATTGCTTCAATTAATTCCTGAAAACATAGTCTTTTACATCAACTAGACCACATTCAACTCCAGCAAGATGAGAGGAGAGATCCGTTGGTGATAAACGTGTGATGCTACATTGGGACAACTCCTCTTCCCTTCTGTGTGCTCCCTTCGTGCGCACTGCCTCTGGGTCAATCGATTTCCTAATTCATGTCTGTCTAATTAATTGACTAATTGTTCTTGCTCCCGACAATCTCTTATATAGCATCAAATTACAAACTGGGCCTTTTAATTCAGCCAATTAAAATATAGAAGATTATTAGTTTTAACAATTTTCCGGAATAAGAATTAGTTTTGCAACTAAATATTGAAAGAGGGAACGATTCTGGTGAATCGTTCCTCTTTTCCTGGAGTGGTTGTTGAGGTGTGATTTGGCTTAATCGATTTCCTCCTTGCATGAGCTGCTCACAGGTTGGCATCAGAGATTTAGCGCATATCTCCTTCGATCAAATTCATATTGACTTGGACTTATCATAACCATAACGAGCACCGAATCTAGAACGATCACCATAACAACGATCTCCATATTCATCATTGCTATTTGGTGATGCTTTTAGTGTATATTCCGGGACCTCTCGTCAAGAAATGGGAAACCACTGGGGCAAGTTTTTAATTCTAGCATGATCTCCCCTGGAATATTCTAGACCAGGTGTTGTCCAAGTTTTAGGCCAATGAATACCATCGACCATTCATGTGGCTTTTGAAACCTAAGCATTATACACATCTAATCTATGTTGAATTGGATCAAGAAGTTCATTGATTCACACATTAAACTCATCATATTCCCTCTTAACCTTTCTACGGTTCTTGACAATGTCTGGACGCAATTTGTTCTTGGTAAGGTCACATGTACTACTGAAATTGTGGGGTTCAATGTTATGCTTGTGACAGAAAGGAACCCAAATATCTGCAAAGCTTGTAGCTTCTTCCATGGATTTGAATGTGAGAAGAGCTCCTCCATTATTTGACACATAGTAGGCAATGGCATTGTTCTGCTATCATGCAAATGCTTGGGCCAATATCAAAGGCTCGATGGGTTCTTTGTGGTAGCAAAATCGATTGGCAAGATGGCAGGGCATTGTGATGACAGAGTTTATGTTGAGCTTATTGTTGTATCGGCATCGACATGAGAAGGAAGAACACAATTGTCATTGAAATGATAATACTTATCAGATTCCTTAGTCATGACCACGATGCGCTTCAACCATTTCACCATTGGCATCCAAACAATTAACATCTGCGTCTGACTGAAGTAATAACCCATATGCGCCATAGCAAGCCAAGGAACAAAATCCTTATACAATTCAATAGCTGATACAATTCGATCCCCATGAATGGAGGGTTCGAGTATAGGCACAGAGAATGTGAGTGTAGTCTAGGAATACTTTGGAGTGCAAGCAGGTAAATGGTGCAGGAATCCATTGCATGGTGCAGGCAGGTAAGTGAAATGGTGCAGGTAGGTAAATACAGGTTCAAAGGTTGTATAAGACATGATCGAATTAATGTTTATACCTGCAACATACAAACCTTAATTAATAATGTTTTAATCATGTTAAAACGAGGAAGGTAACAAATATTCACAACAGTTAATCATTTAACCAAACAACAACATGAGAGAAATGAATGGAAATAGACAATTTGGATGACCATCATCCCTCCATGCTGACCATCTTGCATGTCCTCATGGAAGGAAATCTGGCACTGTCACTTCCTCGCAAAAAATAAAATTAGAAACATTTATAGGTATTCAAAATGATGTTCCTGCAATTTTGCGTGATCACACTTCCTGCGCTAGTTAAAGCTTGCTCTAAAAACAGAGTGTCTGCTGGACCCTTTATTTTCTTAGAATGATTTCAAGGAAACCTAAAGTGAAAACTTCCATAAAAAACTAAATTGCATGGATGGTGTTATTACATGAATAAAATAGCTAAATTTTAAAATTTCCAAAATAATATCTCGCAGGCATCCCTGATCAGAAGTTTCACTTTTAATATCCTCGTTGTAAATATGAGTGACCTGACTTTTTTTAAAAACCATAGTGTTAAAAGTGGACATAGAAATACCTTCCCACAGTGATTATATTACCATTATCCATGTATAAGTAAAGCTCTCTTGTCTGGGCATAATGAGCTACCTGCACTAAGGGTCCGACATCCATAAAAATCATTCCAAAAAGATAGAAATCCAAGGCATAACAATAGAAGGATATTAAAGCCATTCTCAAAGAGATTAATAGTGAGTTCAGGGAAAGGAAAAAACAACCAAGTAAATCATAGTGTAAAATTAACTTTAATACCACAGGCATGGCCCTGCTGCCAACAGGCGTCCATAGCCTCGACAGGGGTACCTTTTAAATTTATGAAATGATTTTGTCCCACCTATTAGATATAGATTAATTGTCGTTTAAGAACATTTTACTTTTTCTCTTTTTAGAAGTTAATTGAAGGTTGTTGTCCTAGCTTGGTAACCATCTATCGACAGTGCCATTCATGAGAACTAACAAGAATGAACAAGTTGGCTCGCAATGAGACCTCTCGTCTTCCAGTTTTTCAACTGAAAGCCATTACCCTAGCTTGGTGACCAATGCCGTAATTTCATTCTCCTTAGGACCCATGATCATAGTAGGTTATCTCGTAATGAGACCTCCTATCCCTCAATTAATTTGTTTATGTTTTTAGAAAAAAACTTTGATTATGATTAGCCTTAGATGGGTTACTTAATAGGTGGGGAAGCAAATCTACTCCTTAAGAGTGCAGGATGGCATGAAAAGTTTTTAATTACTATTCTTTATTGGTTGGTCATGCTACCTTAAGAAATTATTTAAAAAACATCTCGGATAATGACCAAAAATATTCCTTGAGTTGATCATGCTAGGGTTCTTTATGAAATCTTATTATAGTTCTGTAGGCGTGGTCCATCATAGGCGTTTTTTCATTGATCCCTTCGAAGGGGACTTAAAAAGATGTTTTGAATAATAATTTCTAAGGATATGAAAAAAGTATTACATGTAACTTATAACAATATCCTTGACTGACATGTTAATCCATAATCAAAGTCACTTTAAAATATGAGGTATTAAGTGTAAATTTATTCTGACAAGTCTTACCATGAGAGTGCATGATAGTGGAAATTTCAAAAGTTGTGCTTTTATGGAATCACAAGTTCAAGAGTGTTGTTATGCATCTTTGTTCATTATTATCCTATTATACTACCCTATTTTTAAAGAAAGAAATGTCACCTTTAAGTGAAGGCATACTTCCAATGAAGCCATGTGCGTAACAAAATTCTGATTATACTCACACTTAGTTTTAAAGAATAGACTTCAAGACATACCAAAGCATGAGAAACTAGTTGCTTCAATTGATATGGTACCAAGAGTTTTTGAATGATGAGGAAATAAGATGGCTTGATGACTACTTGAAACTAGGATTCAATGGAATCCACATATTTATGATTCTCCAACTGATGCAAGTCTTCCATAGTTTGATAGTCACTTTCCTAGAGGCAAAAAGAATTTGGTGAAAGACAAAAGATAAATCCCTCAAATTCAGGCTCAAATATTTGATTTTCATATTGAAAAGAATGGTTGAGAGAGATTCTAGGGTTTTGAGTTTCAACAACATTTTCAGAACAAGTTCCAATGAAATATTGCTCCTCTGGTGGTCTTTGAATTATATCTTCCCAGGGTGAATGCTCTGTAGTAATGGGGGAAATTTCCAAATTCATTCCCTTTCCAAACATAGAAGATGTAGCATTTTGTTCAATGGGAATAATAGGTATTTGAAACCATTGTGCAACCTAATGATTTAGATTAGGGTTTATGATATGGTTTGGGCTAAGGTTTTGGTCAATGCTTGGAGTAGGTTTGGTTTTGGATTGGGATTAGGCTTTGGGCTAGGGTTAGGTCTAGGTTTTGAATTAGAGCTAGGGTTAGGTCTAGGGTGTGGATTAGCGTTAGGTCTAGGGTATGGACTAGGACTAGGGTATGGATTAGGTTTTGAATGAGATCTAGGGTATGGGTAAGGATAAGGAGTAGGGTAAGGATTAGGATAAGGGGTAGGGTATGGATTAAGGCTAGGGTAAGGTTGCACATGCGGTTGGGACCATGGAGGAGTATAAATTAATGGTGCATTGGAAAGAAATTATGGCTATTGTTGGTGCTCATATGATTGAATTTGCATGGGATATTTCCCTAGAGATAAGGATCCAAACAATTCTTGAGGCCATGGTGATATCTGACTCGAGGATGAGAGCCAAGGAGAGGGCCACTACAACCATGAAGTAGGATATTCGATTGGAGGAGAATTAAAAGTTTTCCATGAAACTGTAGGATTATAAACATGTTGGTGAGCTTGCTCAGGAAAATAAGAATTATTCCAAGTATCAAATGATAGTGGGTTTTGAGTTATACCTAGTAGTTGATTTGATTCCTTACTTGATTTCCTGAGTACCTGCAGCAATATTGGTAGTGATGGGCAATGTTCTATTGGATGATCCTCTTCACAAATTTGAAAATTTTCAAGCTACTAAGTGGACATTTTCCAAGGAGGTGTTTCTTTCTATAGCTGGCTCAAAAGATAAGTGGTGGGTTTTCATCCTGCTTCCACTCTTCCTGCAAATCATCCAATTTCGAAATCAAAGATTTAATAATATAATTTTTATGTTCAATCAAAATATTAAAATTTTAAATTGTTAATTCTTCATTGGATGAATTATATGTCTCTGTAGCAACATAAAAATTCCTCATTAGATGATTCCCCAAAATACCATTTTCCTATTTTTAACAAGCCAACTGGTACATTTGTTAGCACATGAATGGTGTATATATATATATATATATATTTATATTTATATTTATATGTATTTAGGGTGGGGATTTCTTTCAACATCAGAGAAAATGAGAAACATTAAAGCAAGAGTGCATGAAAGAAATAAATTCAAAGAACATAAAATTTCAAGAGAAACGAGGTGAAGGAAAAAAAACAAATGTCATAGTTCACCAAGGTCAATCCCCTAAGCTCCTCCCCAACAACAATGCCAAAATATTGGGTATAGTATAGGGTCTATAATGTACCAACATTTAATTTTTCAATCTGGATAGTTCATGAACTTCTAGACGCAGCACTATAAATGCCACAAAAAGCCCTTGACAACCTACAAAACAAATGCTAGTCTATCTTGCGTATTAATCCCATCAATAAATGAAATCCTGCACTAAAAGAGAATTCGAGAAAACACCAATCCAAACACTTAAATCATGTGGGAAATAAAAGGCAATTAACAATACGAAAGGGAATTTAGAAAGGAAATCATAACTGGAAACCAAATAGAGTCGACACAGTATCGAGAGACTGTAAATGCTAGAAGGAATTCAAAAGAAATTCAAAATCATTCTTCCTGTACTAATTCTCCTTGTTCCAATTATGTGTGAAATTAACTTGAAATCATCGACAATTAAATCTAATCCATAAATAACTTACGAAATAAATTAAATGAATATGAATCTCTTGCCTTCCTTTTCCCTGAAAATGAATCATGTAGAACTGTCCAGAAGTTTATGGGGAAACTACAATAGCAATTAAACATTATCGGTGTCGAACATAGTGCAATTTCCTTTTTATAAATGTCGGATTTCAAAACCATAAATACTCAAGTCGATCTCAGGTTCTGGAATATTAATTAAATGGGTCTGGATCAATTCGAGTTGAACGTTAGAGCTCATAAAGGCAAATTCGATCTAGATTCAATTTGATAAGAAGATATCTCTAAGCACAACCCTTGATGCAGCAAATGAAATAGGAACAATTTGCAACAAATCAAATTAACTTTAAAACTGAAGATAAAATATTGTAGAAAATTAAATGAAATTGACTTGAAGAAGGAAAAGAGACTGAAAGTGTTTATATAAACTCACACAGTAAATAAGAATCTAAATGCTAATTTATTTTTGAACTGTAGAGCAGTGTCGAACATAGTGTAATTTCCTTTTTATAAATGTCGGCTTTCAAAACCATAAATACTCAAGTCGATCTCAGGTTATGGAATATTAATTAAATGGGTTTGGATCAATTCGAGTTGAAAATTAGAGCTCATAAAGGCAAAGCCGATATGGGCACAATTTGATAAGAAGAAATCTCCAAGCACAACCCTTGATGCAGCAAATGAAATAGGAACAATTTGCAGCAAATCAAATTAACTTTAAAATTGAAGATAAAATATTGCAGTAGATTAAATGACATTAACTTGAATAAGGAAAAGAGAATGAAAGCATTTAAATAAACTCACAGAGTAAATAATAATATAAATGCTAATTAATTTAAGAATTGTAGAGTAGTGTCAAGCTAGTTTGGCGGCCAACCCAGCCAGCTCACACCCTCGATTAACCTAGTTCACACAGTAATCAAAATCATTAGATGCAATAAATGATTATACAAGTCATGGATGACAATTGCTTCAATTAATTCCTGAAAATACACTCTTTTACATCAAGCAGACAACATTCAACTCGAGCAAGATGAGAGGAGTGATCTGCTGGTGATAAACATGTGATGCTACATTGGGACAACTCCTCTTCCCTTTTGCACGCTCCCTTCGTGCACACTGCCTCTGGCTCGATCGAGTTCCAAATTCCTGTCTGTCTAATTAATTGACTAATTGTTCTTGCTCCCCGCAATCTCTTATATAGCATCGAATTACAAATTGGGCCTTTTAATTCAGCCAATTAAAATATAGAAGATTATTAGTTTTAACAATTTGCCGGAATAAGAATTAGTTTTGCAACTAAATATTGAAAGAGGGAACAATTCTGGTGAATCTTTCCTCTTTTCCTGGAGTGGTTGTTGAGGTGCGATTTGGCTTAATTAATTTCCTCCTTGCATGAGCTGCTCACAGGTTGGCATCAGATATTCAATGCATATCTCCTTCGATCAGATTCATATTGACTTGAACTTATCATAACCATAACAAGCACCGAATCCAGAATGATCACCATAACAATGATCTCCATATTCATCACTGTTATCTGGAAATGCTTTTAGTGTATATTTCAGGACCTCTCGTCGAGAAATGGGCAACCACTGGGGCAGGTTTGTAATTCTAGCATGATCTCCCCTTGAATGTTCTAGACGATGTGCTATCCAAGTTCCGGGCCAATGAATGCCATCGGCCATTCATGTGGCTTTTGAAACCTGAGCATTATACGCATCTGATCTATGCCGAATTGGATCAAGAAGTTCATTTATTCACACATTAAACTCATCATATTCCCTCTTAACCTTTCTACGGTCCTTGACAATGTCTAGATGCAATTTGTTCTTGGTAAGGTCACGTGTACTGCTGAAATTGCGGGGTTCAATGTTATGCTTGCAACAGAAAGGAACCCAAATATTTGCAAAGCTTGCAGCTTCTGCCATGGCTTCAAATGTGAGAAGAGCTCCTCCATTATCTGACACATAGCAGGCAATGGCATCATTCCGCTATCGTGCAAATTCCTGGGCCAATATCAAAGGCTCGATGGGTTCTTTGTGGTAGCAGAATCGATTGGCAAGATGGCAGGGCATTGTGATGACAAAGTTTATGTTGAGCTTATTTCTGTATCGACATCGACATGAGAAGGAAGAACACAATTTTCATTGAAATGATAATACTTATCGAATTCCCTAGTCGTGACCGCGATGCGCTTCATCCATTTCACCATTGGCATCCAAACAATTAACATCTTTGTCTGACTGAAGTAATAACCCATATGCACCATAGAGAGCCAAGGAAAAAAAATCCTTATACAAGTCAATAGATGATACAATTCGATCCCCATGAATGGAGGGTTCGAGTACAGGCACAGAGAATGTGAGTGCAGTCCAGGAATCCTTCAGAGTGCAAGCAGGTAAATGGTGCAGGAATCCATTGCATGGTGTAGGCAAGTGCAATGGTACAGGCAGGTAAATAGAGGTTCAAAGGTTGTATAAGACATGATCGAATTAATGTTTATACCTGCAACATACAAACCTTAATTAATAATGTTTTAATCATGTTAAAACAAGGAAGGTAACAAATATTTGCAACAATTAATCATTTAACCAAACAACAACATGAGAGAAATGAATGCAAATAAGACAAATTGAAAGCCCAACAATAATGTTTGTTGTTTTGAACTTACATGCTTAGGACAGTAGAATTTCATACATATTGACTTAGCATTCTTTATGAAGCATAGTCTCTTAGATGTTAGTTAGAAAATGGTGTGATTTTAGCATTGGATTTCAATCTTTTTCTTTACTGTAGTAGACAATCTTTCTCTTAGAGTATATTTCTCTTTCCCTTCTCAGTAATCAAGCTTCTAATGAATCCATAGAAGTCTGGCTTGAAAAACCCTAGTGGTTTATCGCCAGCTGAATAGTGACAAAAGGGCAGAACCATCACTTTTACTTGTGCATACAAAACTGTCATCTCCAAGTTTGTACGAACCCCAGGTTGATAAAGTAAAGCTGGTATCCCCAAGAGTTGCAACATTCTTGTTGCAATATTGGTGCTCATCATTTTTTGGCACTGTTGTCAGGGAGGTGTCTGAGTAATATGTGATTACTGCTTTCTTTATTCCATTTCTTGTTTATGATATTATGTTATTATTTTCGTTTCTACAAGAGTAATTTAGTTTGCTTCCTTTTCCATTATCCATTCTTTTCTTTCCTCTCCATTGTACAAGTAAGATTTCAATCAAGTAGTTAATTTCCATTTACTCTATTAGTTTTCATTCAATTTTCAACTTCAATTCTTCAATCACTTTCAAAGTTTGAAAAAAAACTCAAAACAAAACAAAGACATTTTTTTTATGCCTCGTAGGAATAGGAATAACGTAGGGAATTTTTTTCCAAAAACCCCCACTGCTTCAAACAACCAACCTTCCCTCTTATTTGGTGGCTGTGAATTGGAGGAACCCTTAGGTGAGCAACTTGAAATATTTGAAGGACCTACAGGGGAAGAAGAAGAAGAAGAACTAGAACCCATTCCTACTAATCTGATGGTTGAAAATAGAAATGACAGAGAAAATAGATAAAGAGTTGAGGTTGCCTTCCCCATTAGGGAAACCAATGGGGATACTAAGATGAAGAATATAAGCCCCTCTTCTTCCTCATTTCCATGGCCTGACCATAGAAGATCCAGACACTTCCTTATTTGAATTTGTTGTCATATGTTGAACCTATGACTACACCAATGATGAGAAGAAGTTGAAACTATTCCCATCCACTCTCAAGGATGCAACTTTGTGTTGGTTCATGGGTTTACCCAGGGATAACATCACCACTTGGGCTCAGATGAAGCGAGCCTTCAAAAACAAGTATCAGGACTATTGTAGGTCTAAATACACTAAAGAGGAAATTTTTATGATGACCTTAGGGCATGAGGAATCCATAGAATATTATGAAGAAAGACTCCACCTTAGCTACAAAAGGGCCAGGTGCATACTTGACCCTGAGTCACTGAAGCTAGTCCTGCCTAGAGGAGTAAGGGAAGATCTTCTAGATACCATAAACTTGTTAGTAGGAGGGGACATCTACCAGTTACCATATGAGGATATCAAGACTATCTTTAGAAACCATTCTAGGGCAGCTAGGAAAAAGGGTAGGGGTAGTCAACCTATGGTCAGTCCATCCTCTTCTAATGCATCCATCAAGGGTGAAATTAGAAACATGCTAGAGGATTTCAAGAGTGAGATGCTGCAAACCCTTGCCCTATAGATGGACACTATGCACATTACAAGAAAGCAGGAGGAAGCAAAGAGATCCTTAGCCATTTTCTGCCCTAGATGCACCAGGAGGCACCCTAGGAATGAATGTCCATTGAATTCATTTGAAATATGCTCAGTCTATGAAAAAATCCACTCCACAGACAAGTTCCCTTCTCTACCTGGACTAAAAGTTGTATATCAAGGAGCTGAAGGGGTAATCGAATAGCTCTGCTACATAAACCAAAGGAGACCCCATGGGTCTAGGCCATACTAGCAGGGCATGCAAGGGTCATCCCATGCATATTACAACCCCAACTAGACCACATCCATTCCCTATTGGGCCCCCCTGCTCATCCTTCCTGGTCTACACCTCCTCCTTGGTCCTTTGCACCTCAGTATCATTCCTAGCCAACCAACCAGTCATTTCAACCATTTGCTCCACCACAACCTTAGTGGAATGCACTGCCCCGAGGGTGGAGGCCCCCATACAAAAATGCTCTAGCATTATTTCCTTCACCACCTACTCAACCACAACTTTTACACTTCGATCTACCTAAATAACCCCAAATTCTTGCCCGGCCAAATCCGAACCCAAACAACAGACAGGCACAACCAATATACAATGGAGAGACATCCTATCCAGCTTATGCTGTGGAAATTTAGGAAATCAACCTGAGATCTGGGAGAGTTCTCCTAGAAAACCAACCTCTACCTCCACCTAGGGAGGTCGAGGAAGAAAGAGAGGAAAGCATTCCTAAAGTAAATCCACCACCCTTCTGAGAGATTAACCCAACCACTCCAGCCTACCTCAGAAGAGACTGAACTTCTGGGAGAATTGAACATTCTATGTGTCAAAATTCCACTTCTCCAAGCTATAAAAGATGTGCCTATTTACAACAAGTTGATCAAGGAGAAGTGCTTCAAGCATCCAGGTAGGCGAAGAAGACATGCCCTACCATCAATGTCATTGGACAACTATCCCACTGAATGCTGGGGCAGCTAATCTGTCCAAAGTATTTGGACCCTAGAATCCCTGTAGTAGATGTGCAAATCAATGGCACCATTGTCCTACACATTGATTGATCTTGGGGCTACCATTAATGTGATTCCCACAGACACCATGCTCAAGCTCAACCTCCAAGGTTCATTGAGAAAGACCACAACAATCCTGCAACTTGCAGACCGCTCCATAGTGACCCCTTAGGGGATTGTGGAAGATGTGATGGTCTCCATTGACTCTTGGGAATACCCTGTAGATTTCCTAGTTCTCCAGCCTAAGGCCAAGCTTACTAGTTACCCTCTCATCCTTGAGAGGCCCTAGCTAGCGACTGTTGATGCCTACATTAGCTGCAGGGTTGGAAATATGAATATCAAGAATGGGCATATGTCCAAGTAGTTAGTCCTATATCTTCTTGCTCAGCCATCTCTAGAACATGAATTACCTTTATGGCTGGAAGAGGAGGAAGAAGATGAAGTTTATTCCACCCAACTCTATACCTTAGAAACAACCATGGGAGGGGGACAACTGAGCAAAGATGATTTGATTGAACACATACTCCAAAGCGCAACTCCTAGATCATTGTCCTTAGAAGAAGTAGTAAAGGAAACCTAGAACAATCATCATATTGATCTATGCTTATCTGACTCCAACCCTATTCATGTCAAAACCATAGAATTCGACTCTGAGAGAACTTTGAAAATCAACCCATCTCTTTCTGTTCAGCAAGAAGAAATGTTCTGCAACATGCTAAAGGAACACTTGGATGCCTTAGCTTGGAGTTATAAATAATGAAGGGAGTGCACCCCTCGGTGTGTACTCACCACATTTATATCAAAGAAGGTTGAAAACCAGTCCAACAACCCTAAAGGAGGATGCATCCAGCTGTCAAAGATATGATCAAAGAAGAATTGCAGAAGCTTCTAGATGCAAGATTCATTTACCTTATCTCTTACAGTGAGTGAGTCTCTCCTTTGGTGTTGGTTCCAAAGAAAACTGGTAAGTGGAGGATTTGTGTCGATTACAGAGAGTTAAACAAAGCCACAAAGAATGACCATATCCCTCTACCTTTCATCGATGAAGTGCTAGATGGCCTAGCAGGGAATTATTTTTTCTCTTTCCTAGATGGATTTCGCTGGTACAATCAAATCCAGATAAGCTTGGAAGACCAGGATAAAACCACCTTCACTTGTCCTTGGGGTACTTTCGCCTATAGGGTCCTTCCTTTTGGCTTATGCAATGCTCCTACCACTTTCCAGAGAAAATTCCTAAGTATCTTTGCCAAGATAGTCCATGATGCAGTAGAGATTTATATGGATGATTTTACACCCTATGGATGTGATTACCAGGAGGATCTGTCCAACTTAGATAAGGTGTTGAAAAAATGCATTGAAATGAACCTGTCTTTTAGTCCCGAAAAATGTGAGTTCTTGATGACCGAAGGGATTGTGCTAGGTCATTTAATATCCCAACAAGGACTTCAGGTGGACCCAAACAAAATAGCTATCATCCAAATGGTCCCACCTCTGCAAAAGCAAAGAGATGTTAGAATTTTTCTAAGGTTAGCTGGATACTACCAAAGGTTTATAAAAGACTTCAACAAGTTAGCTTCTCCTTTATTTGGGTTTTTGGCCCTGGACACCCTGAAGGAAAAGTTAACCACTACATCAATTCTCTGAGGCCCAAATTGGGCCCTTCCTTGTCATATACACGTTGATGCCTCACACAAAGCCATAGGAGCAGCTCTAGGCTAGATAGATGAAAAATTGTCTTATGCCATTTACTTTATGAGTAAGAATATGTCAAAGGCCAAACTGAACTACAAAATGACCGAAAAGGAGCTCCTAGATGTTGTTCATTCATTGAACAAATTTAGGAATTACATTATAGGTTATCAAACATTTTTACATACTGACCATGTTGCAATCAAATATTTAATGAATAAACCTGATTTGAATGCTTGAATTATTAGATGGTTACTTTTATTACAATAGTTTGATCTAACCATTATTGATAAGCCTAGAAAGGAAAATGTTGTTGTAGATTTTTTGTCCATATTAACTTTTCCTGCAGGTGAGGAAGGAATGGTTGATGATCAAGTACCAGTTGAACACTTATTTTCCATTTTAGTTCTCTCTCCATGGTTTGTTGACATAGAAAACTATTTTGTATCTTCACAGTTCCCACCGAACTTGTCCTCCAAAGAGAAAAGCAAGATTATGAGGAAAAGCACCCAATTCACTTCGATTGGGGGCAACCTCTTCAAACTAGGCCCATATCAAATTTTGAGAATATGTGTCAGGGAGGAGGAAATCTTTGACATCCTTCTCACCTGTCATGATGGGCCTTGTGGAGGTCACTTTGCAAAAAAGAGGACAACATTCAAAGTTTTACAAGCTGGTTATTATTGGTCCACTCTTCATCAGGATGTGAAAATATATACTAGTCAGTGTGATCGGTGCCAAAGGATGGGAAATCCTACTCCAAAGGATGAAATTCCTCTACAACCTCAAGTGATTTTTGAGCCATTTGACAAGTGGGGCATGGATTTCATTGGACCCATTGACCATCCTTCCAAGAAAAAGTAGTACACCATTGTGTGCACTAACTATCTGGCTAAGTGGGCTGAAACCAAGGCAATCAAGGTAGCAACAGAGGAGAAGGTGGTTGAGTTCTTAAGGGAATATGTCTTTTACAAGTTTGGGTACCCTAGAGAACGGGTCACTGATCAAGGCATCTAGTTTACATCCAACATGATTGAAGAATTGTTAAGCTAGCACAAGATCAAGCATGGGACCTCCACTCCCTATCACCCACAAGCTAATGGGCAAGTGGAGGTGACCAACAGAGTGCTGGAGGGCATCCTAAGCAAAGTGGTTAGCAGCAATAGAAAATATTGGGAAATAGACTAGTTGAGGCCACCTGGGCCTACAATACCACTTGGAGGACCACCATGAGATTCAAACCCAATGAGTTGGTCTATGGGAAAAAGGCCCTATTGTCCATTGAATTTAAGTACAATACATTGAGGATGGAAACCCAACTAGATCTAGATCTTAGCAGTGCACAAAAAGAGAGATTTCTCTAGTTGAATGGGTTAAATGAGTTCAGAATGCAGGCCCTCCTACACACAGAGGTAACTTGAATTCATAGGAAGATCTAGCATGACAAGAACATCAAGGAAAAGCAATTCCAAGAAGGTGATTGGGATTTGCTACATGATTTTAGATATAAAGACTTCAATGGAAAGTTAAGGACTAGATGGTTAGGGCCTCATGTCATAAAAAAATGTCATGATAATGGTTCAATGCAGATCAAAACCATAGATGCAGAGGTCATTCCTTTACTTGTTAATGGGCATAGATTGAAAGTTTACAAAAGGCCATTGTTAAAGCAAGAGTTCATTGATGGTATCAACAAAATAATGATGGTGGTGGAGCAAGTCTCAACTCCTATCTCATCAAGTCCTTGAGAAAAAGAAAAAAGAAAAAGAAAAATAAGGAGACTTAGTTGAAAACCTACATGAGATGCTTGAGTCCCACTGTTGGGTTGAAAACCTCTTGAGGCAGCCCAATGGTGTCAAAAAGAAAAAAGAAAAAATGAGAGAAATAAAAAGATCCCTGGGTGAAAACCTCTCTTGAGGCACCCAGGGCAAGCAACTAGGATGAAAACCTCTTGGAGGTAGACTAGTTGTTTTTCAAAAAATATAAATAAATAAATAAAAAAGAGAGAAAAGAAAAGGTACGAAAATATTGTTTGCAGGTCAGCAGAAGGACGATCAGAGCAATAATGGAGAATCAAAAGGGAACTATTCAACTCATATTTTTGTTTCTCCATTCATTATCCTTCATCATTCCATCATTCCTTTCATTTTTTTACTCATTTTCCTCAGTTTGCAAGGGTTTTGTGTTTTCTACAAGATTCCATGTAAAACTACAGGATCCCCTAAAAACCTACAGGATGATCAGGTAGGAATTACAGTGGCTTTGGAATCCTAAAGGAAGTAAACCTAGAGTAAGGAAATGACTTGCCCATCTCCAGGAAATAAATTCATACATCACCATCTCATTACCATACCTCTCTCCACCCTGATCACCCATGCACTCATCATAAAGAAAAATCAGTTTTCATTGTTTTTTACAGTTTTCAAGAAAAAGCACAGAGAAAAAGGACGAGACAGAGGGCACAGGGACATCACCTGAAGGTTATTTTTCATCATTCACAAACCCATAGACCTCCTATTTGTCCATGATCATCATCCTTAGGTCCCAATAGTAGAATATGATTAAACAATTTGAGGGAGAAGCAGCTACAGGACATCCTATAGTAGCCTATCCTACAAAACATAAATCATAGGTTGCAGCAAGTTTCAAGTAGGGAGATCCAATGGTAGAAGACGCTCCTCCAGAGAAACAACAACAACATCATCATCAACACCAGGTACTTGCACATCAAGAAAATCATCAAAGGACAATAAAAAAGAGGGAGAAATCACATGCATCCAACGCATAACAAATACCTCATTTCTTCAACAAACTGCAGCAAGGTATTGTTGCCATAGGTAAGTATCTCACTTCCAATCTCTCATTAGCAAGATGTGATCAAAAGATGTAAAAATTGTGCACGAGTTGGTCCTCACAGTTAGTCCTCACACACGTGGGAGATGTCAAGTCAAAGAAAAAGAGGATGAGGTTGAAAGCGGTTAAGGCTACGGATGCCTGAAGTGGGAGTTGATTACGAAGTAAGGAGAGTTATGATGTGGTAGTGGGGCCAACGGTCCAAAAATAGACATTCGTACCTCGGCTGCCAGCACACCACCTCACTCGAATCAACCATAAGAGGAAATAAACATTGAACCCCATGTGTAGATGCATTCACATTCTCGAGGCTCACACTAGCAAAGTCGCTCTCGGCCTCCAAGCAGTCTACAGGAGAGGAAAAGTTCATTTTTTCCTACGCAAGACCTTCTATAGGATCCTACAGGAAATCCTACAATATACCACAAGAATCCTACAAGATATAGTCAGACAGTCTATAGTATTGGCAGTAAGCAATTTCAAAGGGAAAAAAATAGGGGTTGGCTACATCAAGCATTGTAAGGAGGTAGGATCTACATTTCCTCCTATTTTTCCAAGTGAAAGGAACAAAAAATCCTCTAGTTTGTTTAAATTGATTGCAGTAAAAGGGAATTGTATCCATAGAAATTCCAGTTCAATTTACTCCTTCATTAAAATCTTGTATCAAACATATATACTCCTCCATCCATCAAACAAAATGACAGGGGGGTTTAATAGAAGGGATCCCATCGACACTGTGAGGATTCACCAACACCCTCATGTGCTAGAAATATTCACAAGGCATAATTGGATGGGTTTCTTTGATAAATTGAGGGGGTATGATGATGAAGTAACCAGAGATTTTTCTCTCTCCCTCATTCCAATAACTAGGACCCATGCCACTCTTATGGTGATAGGCCTCTCCATAGAGCTCACCCCTAAACTCATAAGCAGAATTACCACACTTCCCTTGGGAGTGCCTTGGAGAAAGGAAGACAAGGGAAATAGCTAAAATGCAAAGAAGAAATTATTTTTAGAGGGAGAGGAGGCCATGGAAGACAACAATAGAGTAAGAAGAGAAACACTACCATACCCCTGGAATGAAATAAGCTACCACCTTATAAAATATATATCATGTGAAGGTAGATATAGTGTGGTATATGGATACCACTTTACGCTTCTTGAAGAATTGAGGTTTGGAGAAAATACACCTACTGACCACAGACTCAACATACCCTACTTCCTTCTTCAATCATTGATAGATATGAGCATGAAGGTGAAGGAAGGAAACTACCATAAGTTGGCCCATCATGGGTTAATTAGACTCATCATAGAAGACGCCCTCCACAACCTTAGAATTCCTATCACATGGGAAATTTTTAGAGACATGCATACAGAGGAGGATATAAAAGCCCTTGAATATGGCAAGAGCCCTATTGCCAGTGAAAGGGGTGAAGAAGAGATTGAAACAGATGAACAATAAGCAGAGAGGGATGAAGAGGAAATAGATGAGGAAGAAGAGGAGGAGAAAGAGAAGGAAAGTGGTGAAGAAAGAGAAGAAGATGCTAAGGAGGAAATTGATGAACAAGGAGAAGAAGAGGAGAAAGACAGAGATGAAAAGGGAAATGGAAAAGAGGAGGAAAAAGACAAGGAGGAGTCACCTAGGGTGTCTCCAGAACCGAAAGAGGCATCTACCCTCACTTCCCTTAGCATCCCTATTAAACAAAAAGGCAAAATACAGAGACAAACTCCTTTGTACTTTAGAAAAAGAAAAAGTACAAGAATAAGGTATGGAAAGCCTCAAACTCCCACTAGTGGGGATGGCCTGAATGATTTTAAAGGAGTCTTAATAAATAACTTGTGGACTTGAGCATGAATATCCTCTTTTGTTTCAAAAAGTGGATTTGAATATATAGCAAAGTTCCCTTCAGGTTGTTTATAGGTAGAAGATTCAAGTTGATCAGAAGTGGAATGGAATGAATAAGTAGTGGGGGATATAAAGTCTATAGTTTTGTATTCAGGTAAATGAACACCCAGGTTAGACTCAGATTTAGGTGATAGCGATGGAAGTCAGGGTTATGAATGAGATTCAAGTGAATGAATAAGGAAAGCTGATTTGAAATCAACTCCCCTACCTAAGAGTTCAACAACCCAAGGTGATAGGTGAGTGTAATCTGGATTGGATGGAATGTTACTATAGGGATAAAATTGTAATATATCTTCAGACTGCAAGGCTGAAGTGGAAGAAGATGATTGATGTCTTCTTTTGGAACTGACCCTTCTCAGAAGTCTTTCTGGATCTAACAGAGGACTAACTGTGTCAGATTCAAAATGGGATAGTGTGTGCTTAAAAGGTGCCAGTTTGGCTCAGTGGAGTTGCTAGGTGAAGAATGTTGACCTATCTAGACCTTTAATCACCTTTAAGGAACAAGAATAATATCATTGACCCAGGATAACTTAATGAAATTCGAGTCCCCGACAACGACACCAGATTTATATTGTATCTCTCAGATGATAAAAGTAAGTTATCATGCTAGTGCATCTAAGATGTTTTTTTGGGGGGTTTTGTTTTAATTTGGAGGACCAATGTATGAAACATATTTAAAACAGTGATGCCTAACCTTTTGAATAATATTAATATTTAAATAGAGGGCTACTATTAAAATTCACACAGTGATATAGCTTGTATGGTGGTGAGAAGAAATAGAGAGATGATGTGAATATTAAAGTCTTCAAATTGAAAATTAAATAATCATAAGTAAGAAAACCTTTAAACTATATTAAGAAGGTTTAACAAAATATGCTTAAGCTTACAAAAGATACTGATGATTTTATGATTTAGAGGGATTTAATTAAACACACAGTTTATACAATTGATTCTCTTTATAGATGATCACTTCAGAAGCTTATAATAATAAATTGAAACACAATTACTCCTACCTGGTTATCTTTGTAAAACATAAGAATATGAAGAAAACACTGTGAAATAAAACTGGAAAAGCTTACAGTAAAAACGAAACTATATGAATCAGAATTTAGAATCTTTTGCTTATGTATTAATGATTTAGAAAAGTCAACTACATTTAATGTTTAGAAATGCTTCTTCAAGGGTGAAATCCTTAATAACTCGTGAAAGAGAGTTATTTATACAATCTTAGAACTGAGAAAATATCTTAAACTATTTTACAAAAATAGATAAATACAAAATTAGGAATATAAATTGATAGTCGATCTGTCACTATTTTGATGGTGAGCTGTTGATGATTGTTGCTGGAAAAACTGAGAACCATTGAGCTGGTGATGACTGTTCCTGAAATACTGAATGTTGTTTGATCACCCTTTTAGTCAAGTAAATCAATTAATTCTTCCCAACATTTATTATCTAGGATAGATAACTTAGTTTCCCTTCTATAAAATTCATCCATTTGTGTATATTTAGTAAAAGTGGGTTTTACTGGAAATATATGTTTGATTTCATTGAGAATGAAAAAGGAATCTTTTAGTGCATTCAACACAACCCTTGGGGTTTTTGCACCTCTTGTGTTTGAAACTGAAGCTGCATTGGTTCGTACCTCTGTAAGCTTTCAAAAATAATATTCAATAGGCATTAATTTGTCATTTATCACAAGCATAGAGGGAAAACCCTTGTTAGTCAATGGTTCTAACCTGCTGAAAAATCGTTGAACTATGGTATTCACACTACTGCACTTTTCCTCCAACTGAAGGATGAGGTTTTTATTGGTAATGATCTTCTTTGCTTCCAGTATAGTTGTTTTCCTATCATTTATACCTGATTCTTCAAGCTCATAACAGTCTTTAGAATTTAGGAACTTGATTATTTCAAAATCAATTTCTGGCATATCCTCAAGCTCTTTAGAAATAGTTTCAACAGCTTCCTGAGCTTTCTCCAACAGGTCTTTTTGATCAAATATTATCTGTTGGAAATAATACTGAGAGGGGGGGTGAATCAATATTATTAAATCAATAAAAAAATTTCATTTCCATATTAAGATTCATATACACTACTTCAGTTAAGGCAAACTGTGTGTATACGCAACTATGTGTAATGCAACAAGCGTATATCTAGTAAACTTATGATTCAATTAGTTGATCCTTAATGAGTGCATCAGAACATTATTAACCATATGAACAGTAAACAAGAGCAGTAAAATAGAACAGATCATCACACAAAAGAAGCACACATGAACACCATGATGTAAGGTGGAAACCCAATGTGGGTGAAAACCACCTGCTGCAAGTCGTCTCAATCTTCTTTTTAATAAGAAACTTCTTTATACAATAGTTCTGTACTAGTGCAGTCTTATACCAGTACACAGGATTCTGCCTGAAAAAGGCTACAACCTTCTCTCATTCTCCAGACTCTCCTGGAAGGGAGCTACAACCCCCTTAGCTCTTGTACTAGTCGATCCATTTACTAGTACGTAGGTTCCAACCTACTGAATGCTCCAACCTTCACTCATTTTCCAACTGCTACTATAAGGGAGCTGCCACCCCCTTAGCTCTTGTACTAGCTGATGTACTAGTACATAGGTACCGACCTACAGAAGCTACAACCTTCTCTTTCTTCCTCCAGGTACCACGTTTCATAAATTTTCAGACTGGATACTCCTGAAGCACAACACCATAATATGAAGGCCACATTTCATCCAATTTTCATACTGGGCCCATCAACAACATTGAAGCACAAAATCAATCACCACTACAAAACACTCATCAACTACACCTGCATCATCAATCTCTGAATCACCCAATATTGAAACACTGAAACCCTGTCAACAACACAATCACTAGAACACATAACAGACAACAGAACTCTGCAACAATAACCAGATCCAACTGCAACTTCAAATATCATGTCTCATAATGTATACGCTACTATGATGAATCAAACCAGCGTACATACGCGCTTTCACCAAAGCCAACCCGCGTATAGATCTGCAAATATTTACTCATAACTTTGCAGTTGTTCTAGACATCAGTCATACCCAGATCATAACATTCATACAATAAAACATGCATCAATAATTCAGATCTAGTCTATCCATAATCAAACCATATAATGATAAAACATTCCAAGCCTTAAGATCTCGATCCATCGTTCATCATCATTCACATGGGTGCATCCTTGGTTTAGATCAATCATAGCATCACCAACCCATAACTAGCATACTAGATCTCACACTTCATTAGATATTCATCACTTCTTAAAATTGCCTTTGCCTAATGATCTTCTTCTCCTTTTATAGTCTTAGGCCTTACTCAATACCATGGTCCAAAACCATTTAGAACCAATACTAGGGACCCAATACCTGGGTTCAACACTTCGGATGCAATACCAAGGACCAAAACCATAGATCTAAATACCACAGACCCAAAAATAAGCTTTCCCATGTGTACGTGCTTTTCCGTGCATGAAAGTGCGTGCATACGCATACGCGATGTTTGATCAGCAATCCTGTGTGTATATGCGCCTTTGTATATAGTGAACCTGCGTGTATACCCTACTTGGTATATAGCGAACTTGCGTATATACGCGACTTGGTACATAGTGAACCTGCGTATATACTCTTCTTTCTTCATTTTTGTAGTATGATCATCATTTCTTTGCTACTGACCTACTGCACTATAATCTATCATCTTGCCATCAAGGACAACACTTGTATCATAATTCCAACAATCTCCCCCTTTGGACTTGATGGCAAAGCCAACTTGTCATACTGAGAACTTTCATCTGATTCCTTTGAGTTGTCTTGCATCCCATGTATTCTGTCACATCTGATATCTCTTCTGTGGATTCATCTAGATATATATATATAATTGAGTTGTTCTTCTTTGAGTGGGTTGCCATCAAGTACAACACATGCATCATAATGCCAACATTATCCTGATATAGGGCTAGATATCCTTGATTGATTCAGTAATTTCCTTCCATAGAATCTCCTTTGCCAAACCTAGTCTGTTTCCAAGGTAAGATTCTTTGATTTCCTTCTGCAAAACATTAATTTGACTTTTTGTCCTTTGCAACTTAGCTGCATGTGAACTGTCTACAACTACCTTAATATGTGTTAATTGTTTCAGTTAATCCTGCAACTTCTTAATTTCAATTGTTTGAATGGACAGATTTTGAACAACTTCTGCAAGTTGTTCAGCTCCTTCTGTTGTACCTATAGTTGGTGTTGAGCCTGAAGTAGAAACTTTGGCTATCGAGATTGCTGAAAGAGGAACTACATCCATTGGAATTTGAGTCCTCTTCAAAGCTTCCTCTTTCTCTTTCACCAATTTTTCCATTTTCTCCTCCATCTGTTTTATTTGCAGATTTCTGAGTCTCAGTTTCTTCAATCTCCTTGGTCATTGGATCCTCAGAAGCTGGCAGTTCAAGTGGTTTCCTTAATGCTGAGAGCTCAACATTTTTGTTCTTGACAAGTTCTTCTACTGCTTTTATGTTTGAGGGATCATATCCCATCTTCAACACTATATCTTCCAAAGATTTGATCTTGGTGTCCTTTGCTAGTGAGGAAACTTTTTCCAACTTGAGTTGTGACTGTGTATTGGCTAGGGTGACCTACAACTTTGACAAACTCATGGAAGTATGAGTTAAAGTGGAAGAAATCATCAAGCCAGTCTATTTGTGCATCTCAATTTGGTCAATTAGATGCACATCTTTTACATTAAACTCAAATGAGGATTTCTTGTGATAATGTGCAGGAGTCCTGCACTGTGGAATTTGAGTTTGCAGGAAAGGAATTTGCATCTTTCCCTTCTCAGAGTCAAAGACTGAAAGAAGTCTGGCTTGAGAGCTAGAGGAATGTTTCCAGAATTGGGTATAGGTGTTCAATTTCAATTCTTCATTCTTCCTTTTAATCTCACTGAAAACATGAAAGATTTCCTCCTCGTCTTTATGAATGCTTCCACTGGTCTGTATTACCTGTTGTTCCTGAGAAGTAGTGGAATGAGCTGGGGATTGGGTAGACTATCCACCAGACTATGTATAGAGCAAAGTCTCCCCAGGTCCATCAAATGTTGTTTTCTGAGAATCATTTGTTGCGCCAACAATAATAGATATCCTAGATCTCTTCTTTCTATGCACAATCCTAAAGCCTTGGCTTAATGCTTCAATTGTAGGGGATGACTGTTCTTTTGTTCCTCATTTAGCTATTTTTTCCTATGCAAGTGGATTTTGTACATTTGAAGTAGAACTGCCTACTCTTCAGCGTCTTGAAGGGTGTACTCTTTCCATTCCAATTGATTTTTGTACTGCTCTATTTCAGGTCTGGCTGTGTGGTGATATGCAGTAAAATTATTTTCAACCCCGAGTTTAGAAATCACTCCCATTGGGTCACAAGACCAAGTGAAACTGAGACCAAACTTCATTTCCTATAATAACCTGTCTACTTCTTCTCCTACTGCTCTAGTGTTGCAGATGAATGGATCGACCCGAGCTTTTAGCTTGAATTGTGATTTTTTCTTTGCAGCCACAAAGTGTACTTCATCTAGATTTAACCTCTACCTAATATATTCCAATGAAACTATTTTGATGGGGAGGTACTTGGGAAGTTTGTAGGGTGGAAGTTCACAGCCATAAACCCTAATTTCTATATAGTTTTCATAAAGATACCAATCTCCTATTGTGGCTTGATCAACTAGTTGCAACACTTTCACAATTTCATCACTGGTTCTTGATACTAGAGTGATGCTCATAAGACTAATAGCTGGATGAATAAACAATTCTATGAACTGTTTATATGTAAATTCTTCTTTCTCCTTAATTCCCATTGAAGTCCAAAAGATCATTGATTGCTAGTTGCCATCCTCATCCAGCTTTTGTAAGGTGAATGGAAATTTGTCTCCATGAAAATATATAAAATAATATACAAGCAGTGAAGCATGCTTGAGTACTTCTTCAATGTTAAATTGGACAAATTTTTCATGTATGGCTTCAACTAGCAATTAGATAAAGTTATAGAGAAAAATGGGTTTGGAATTAGCAAAAAAGATTGACAAGAAATCTAGGATGGCATCATTAACATATTGATCATAATTCTAACTAATAAGGTAGGACAAAATAGTGGTGATTTGCTTTGTTCTGTTAGGGAACATGGATGAATCATAGAGAGGGTTTCTTTTAGGCAGAGGGCTATCTATAGCTAGGAAACGTTCAAGAGTCTGGGATCTTTTAGTAAAAACTAGCTTTTGATAACCTTCTATCAGGCTTTCATGAGAAAAAGGATGGGTTGGTGCAATAGTTGGGGCTTGCAACATATTTTCAATGGAATCAACATTGATGAAACAAAGGATTTCTCCTGTGGGTGAAATGATTGCTCTTTGAGTGGGATCATAGGATTCATGGCATTTCCTGACAAATTCAGGTGCTCTGTGTATCTGAGGGAAAATGTAGTGGGGAAGGTGGGAGTCCCAAAGTCCTATTTCATCTGTCTGATCAATTAATTGATCCTCCATCTAGTAGTAAATTTCATATAAATCAAATTGAGAGGAAGACTCAATGATTTTACGATCTCTATCGACCAGGGGCGTATGATGGAAGTCAACTTGTGGATGAATAAGAGGATTTTGGATTTCTGCAATTTCTTTTCCCTTAGGAGGCATCTTGTTAAGTGAATTATAGGTTGAAAGTGACAGAAATGGAAGAAATTGGTCTGAAACACAGTGAAAACAGAAAAACAGTATAACTGAAAGTAGATAGGTGGACCTGGATGTCAGCATGGTTTTGAACAGAATGATGATTTCGATTGAAATATGAGTCTATCATTTAATTTGTAAGCACAAAATCTCTAGTGATGAATTGAGTTTCAGAATTACACTGTGTAATGGTTTTCATGAAGGAATAGGGCTTATAATGAAGAAAAATGGAGCAGGATTGTTTAATGAACGGCTAAATCCTCATTAATTATTCAACTGACTGATAAAAAATTCTATGGGGCATAAATTTGTGGGAGTTGTGAATTAAATGAATGACGAATAGGCGAAAACTGATTGGACGGAGGAAGTGACATGGAGCAAACGTGGATAGTGATGTTGGAGCGGCAGTAAATGGTCAAATGGAAACCACATTCAGGAGCAACTTCAGGTGGTAAGTTGTTTCTGGATTTTAAGTTCCGAAATACTAGAATGAGTGAAAAGTAGTTTAAGAGGGTGGTTTCCAAAACTGCCCACTTTGGACCCCCCCCCCCCAATAAAGTTAGGATGACAAATGAGTGTCGAGGAGCGATGTGGGCCATCGAATCTTGGGGGAGTGTGCGGGATGTAAGATAAGATGAAAGGGATTTAACAACATGAGGCGGAAAGTGATGGTGGGGTCAAGATTTATGGCGGATGTGATAATTGTGGGTTATGGGCAAATAAATGGATGAATGAAGTTAGGATATTTACAAAATAACATTGGTGCTTAGAATTTATGGTTAAGCAAAACCCATCACCGTATGCACACATTTCCAATGATTCAACTTAGGATAAAATCCTATCATGCTCCAATTATATATCTGTTGTGCCCTACAACATTCCCCCATTTCATATCATTCTTATTTACAAAAAATTAA
Organism: Pinus tabuliformis; assembly: GCA_031772625.1. Taxonomy (NCBI): domain Eukaryota; kingdom Viridiplantae; phylum Streptophyta; class Pinopsida; order Pinales; family Pinaceae; genus Pinus; species Pinus tabuliformis. Next base: position 1,143,968,761 of record CM062813.1, on the reverse strand, counting down.
CAAATGGAATGGGTCCCTTTTAAAAATTTTGGCATCAATGCTTGCATGTTCAAAAAAGGCCGCATAATCAAATGAGTTTCATGTATTTAAGCCTTTTTGGGATATTAATGTTTCAAATAATAAATAATCTTTTGTTATTGCGATAAAGCAATCGCAAGATCGCATATCGCAATAACATGAGAGATGCATTCAAATGGCATTTTGGTCTCCGCCGATGCGATATCGCTATCGGCGATCGGCAATGTTACATGCACACCATGTAACGGCACATAACTCATGCCCCGACGCGACGTGATATCGGTGATCGGCTATCGGCAATACCTCATGTGGAACCACTTTATGTTATAAATCCCGACCCGATGCGATATCGCTATCGGCCGTCAGTAGAATTCCATGCACTTCAGTAAGGCACCAGGTTCCTACCCCCGATGCGATGCGATATCGCAATCGGTAACCCCCAAAACCACTTTATATGCACCTAGCTCTGTTTTCATGCACTAGCCTGATGCGATATCGCTTATCGGCTGTCGGCAGGATTTTTTGGGGATAATTGTGCAGCACTTATTCCCCGAAGCGATGCGATATCGCTCATTGGTGGTCAGCATTCTTAAAAGCTATTACTTAAAGCTTTAATTTTATATTCATATATGGTTGACAAAGCGCGAATCCCAAAATGCCGTTAAATGCAAGGGATAAGGTAATGTGTGTGTATTTAAAAGATTTTGCCCCTTCGATTAACGAACACCTGCGTTTAACGGCCAGAATATATGTTGCACGCTTAAGGGAGTCATTCACCCGGATAACGGTGTAATCATCACATTTAATGGGTAGCAGGCCTCAAATCACCATTAATGCATCTGCAATATCCTCTCAGCGATTGGATCCGCAGCCACTTTTGAAAATTAATCTTGGCACGCTTCAAATGATATATCTATCCCGCCGTGAAGCGTCATTGTTATTGTGTTGTTACGATTTCTCTTGCAATTGTGTAGAATTCGTCTTTTGAGAGAAGCTTAAGCATGATGGGGAAAAGATCCAAGAGGACTACGGGCTCTGCTGTTACACCTGTAGCAGGTCAAGCTGCTGCAGATAAGAAGAAAGGCCTCATTTCAGACACTACGTGCACTGGTCTTAACAAGACTACATGGCAGGGCACATATAATTTACTAGAAGCTGAGCAACCGGAAGTTTCAGTGACAGTGGCTACTGCGGACTCACTCAAAAAGTCCGATGCAACTCTCAAAGAGTTGGCTGATTCCTTTCTTCACAGAATAGCGGCCAGAGAGCAAGTCCTTCCCTACACTGATGTAGTGCGATGGGCAATCGAGGAAATTCCAATCATTGACAGAACGTTCCACACAAGAGACGGACGGATTTTCGGGTCGTTTAAGCCAGAGCACCTAAGGCAAATGTATCATTTGCGTGAGCCAGAGAAAATCTACAACAAAGACTTTGTGGAGAAGTTTGCAGCTGAAAATGAAGTACCATCCGAGCCTATTCGGGATTGGAGGCAGAACCCGGCCAAACACAAGCACGAAAGCTCGGGTAAGTACTCCGTTGATTCTTTGGCTTCTCCCTATTGCTATGCGGGAATTATGATGTGTAGGCTATGGGGATTACATGATTCTGCCAATTTCGATATAGAAATGGTTCCCCTGATGGAGGCCGCTGTTAATAGTATAATCATGGATTGGGCCACCATTCTTTCTGATAAGTTGACTATAGCTGTTCGGGATTTTAGAGCTAAATCTGTAGTCACCGAAAGGAAAATCCCCCCATTTTATTATAGTGCCTACATTATGGACACATTGTGTTTTAACTCTGAGTTTCCCATCCTTGGTTGGAGATGGACCACCCAAGACCCTTCGCCCATTCATTTGTATCATCAGAAATTGTGGAAGTCCTCTTACAAGGACCATTTGTATCAAATTTGCAATGGTTTTATGGTTCCCATTCATTATTCCATTTTTGATCGGCCTATTCCAAAAATTTCCTATCTCGCTTCCTTCGACTTACCAGCTGTAGCAGGATGGTTTGGAGAAGAGCATTTTACCTATATTAGGGTTTATGGAAGCCAAGCCAAGCTGCATGTTCTCCCTCTATATGTTCCAGACAAACTGTTAGCCCGAGAGATCTCCTACCAAATTATGGCTGAGAGTGTAACCCAAACACTCAAGAAAGAGAAGAAGAGGGGTTGGCACCCTTTTCCCTTGAGAATGGGTGTTTTTACTCTGCATAATCTTCAACATGCAAAAAAGGAGGCTATAAAGATGCAAGCTTTATCCCTGCCCACTATGCCAGCCAGACTCTATGATCCAAGGAAGACTGCTTTCATTGCCCTAAAACAGGCCAAACAGACAAAAATTGACCATCAAGGGGATGAGTTTGATGACCTGTTCATAGTTGCCGATACAATAAGCCAAACCAAATAGCTTGTCAGGATGAAATAAAATGATGAGAATTTAACTGAGTTCAATAAACTTAGAGAGCAGAGGTTGCAAACTCTGCCTCTAGACTTATTGTCATTAACCTCAGCGTCCTCCTCAAGCGAGCCTGGTCAGAAACAGACAAGCCAACCTCCTGTTATAACTAAAGAACAAAAGAAACAACAGGAGGAAAGGCAAGAGAAGCAGCAGGCAGAGAAGCAGAGAAAGGAGCAATCTGAAAGGCAAAAGAAGGAGCAAATGGATAAGCAGCAGAAAGAGCAGAAGGAACAAGAACAGAGAAAGCAGAAGCAGATGGAGGAACAACGGAAGAAGGAAGAAGAAGAAAAACAAAAGAAATAGCTGGCAGATAGGCAGAAAAAGGAATTAGTGGAAAAGCAAAGAAGAGAGCAAGAAGAGAAACAGAGAAAGGAGTTAGAAGAGCAGCAGCGGAAAGAGCTGGAGGAGCAAAAGAGGTTGGAACAAGAAAAGGAGAAGAGTAAATCCCAGACGGAGCAACACAAACAGACCTCCATAGATCCTGAATTGCTTAAACAATGGAATCAATTCGATTCCATTATCAGTGGAAAGGAAGGCTCCAAAGACGCACCAGACACCACTTCTTCTCAGGTTCTAAGCAGAACCAGCGGCCCACCCACTTCAAAGGATCTCGAGGTAATCACCAAAGACCCTTCCGATCAGATTGTGCTCCAGGTGGAAGATATTCCTCCCCTGGACGTTTTCTACAGCCCTAGGCACAAAGCAGTTGTTAAGCGCTCAAGGAAGAGACGAAGGCTTGATCAACCTTCCATCTTTCCTGAGCAAACAGTCACAGGGAATGTAGTCTGGAAGGGGGAATTGGACCCCTCCGATGATCTAACCAAGCTATCGCAGTATGCGGGAGCTTATTCTGCAGCGACTATTGATAAAGCATCAGAGGTAAGTCTTTTGTTAAAGACTAAGGACCAGGAGATTTGTGCATTGCAAGCAGAAGTAGCCGAGGTGCGAAACAAGGCAGCACAGGTAGAAGAGCAGTTGCTGGCACAACAGCAAGCAAACAATGTATTAACCCAGCAACTGCAGACTGAAAAACAGAGGATTGATCAGAGCGCAATCCAGAAGCAGAAAGAATTAACAGAGGCATTGGCACAATTGAGAGCGGAAAACGAGCTAATGACGAAGTCAAAGGATGAGCAAATCGCTCAACTGTTAGCACAGCTCGAAGATATCAAAGGCACCAAGAAAGTCGAAGATTTCAGAGCAGAGGCAGCTCAAATAAATAGTGCATTAATCTCTCAGGTTAGACTCTTGTGCCAACAACTAACTGAGGCTGAGCCATTATGTGAAGTATCTACAGAAGTATGTCAGCAAATTGAAAAAGCTAGAAATGAACTAGATCATACCGAAGAAACCATAGCCTCATATCTTGATTGGCAAGATACTGATGTGGGGAAAGCATCGAACTTGCCTAGGATCTATTAGCCATTCAAGGACATACTCTTCACGGAATGGAACACTCAGATGATGAAAGCGGAAAGGGCAGCTTCAAGGTGTAAAATGATTGCCAACAATATGATTGATTTAGTCAACAATACACTCTATTTGGCCAACATGATCTCTCAGTGCACACCTGGAAGCATAACCACGGCGAACATGATTAAACAAACAAGTTATCATGAACTGGAGGAAAAGAGAAAGTTAATCGCTGGAGTAAATACTTTAACCTCCGATGCATATTGGCTCTTTCTAATCAAGCCGCACACTCAAAGGTCGACTCTTAAGTGTTTAACAGATGCTCTCAAATGCCTAATCCCCGACATTCAGGATGCCACATATGATGCCCAGCTCACGTCGCGTCTCAACACTCCACCGGAAGTAGAGCCAATGCTGGCGATATGTCAGTTGAGGTTTAAAGGCAAAGAGCCCACCGAATGAAGCATTGCTGCCGACTGCCAGATCGCCAAAAAAGATGGAAAATATTTATTGATGCCAATTTCATAGCTGTTCAGTTTTTTCTTAGATATTTAGATTAGATTAGTATTTATAGACCCTTTCATTGTTTTGGAAAGGGGCGTAAAATTTTGTAATAGACTTAAAGGCTGAAGTTTGCACTACTGTGCTTCAGCCTATATTCTTTTGTGAAACTCGGCCAATAGTCCTTAATTTGACGAGAAGGCTGTTTTATGCAATTGCGCACTATTGTCTCTTGTTTGGAATGCTTTTTGGTTTGAAGAAAGGACTGCGACATAGCGATTTATGTAATGGATTGTTGAGCGGATTACATGGTACTTTTATCTGCATCTGTCTTCTTTCCTCTTATATGAATTGTTGTGTTATTATTTTTGCTATTGTTGAATACATGTATGCGCTGTAACGGTGAATCTTCATTTCATTCCACTATTGGATGTTTTGTGATATGCCTTTTCTTTTAATCATGCATGTAGCAATGATATGAATGACAACGTGTAGTAATTCGTTATTATCGCCCTGCATAACTAATTATGCAGAGCAATCTTAAATGGTTTAAACGTCTATGCTTTAGTGTCGGAGTCATCTATATGCCTGCATTAAAGTACAGATTATCAAATGCTACGCTTTGAAAGATTGATAAGTCCCGGGATTAGATTATAGTTAATATATATTTCGCCGATAGTTTTAGTTGTTCACTTATCACTATCATACCTCATAAGTTACTCATCCATCCCACTTTTATCCATTATTGGGAAACTGGTCCCATTATCCCCAGTCGGAGCCACTATTCCAAATGGAAAAGGAGCTATACTAAGGTCCGGACCGGGTGGTTTCCCCTTTGTTTTGGCAGCGATTTTCGAGGCCTCAACAAAATTGGCGCTAGAAGGAGGGCCTCAACTGTGAATGGCACATAACTCCAAACCTATAAGCCATTCCAAGAGTATTTCCCCCTCTGAATCCCCTCGACCTTCTCATTTGCATACTGGTTCGCCGGTATCCAAACAAGGAGAAGGGGAATCAACTACCACTGCTCAAACCCATCATACCACAGAACAATTAGCTCTTGAATCACCTGAAGTCCAGTCTCTAATCCATAAACTTCAGAGCTTCTCGATATCACCACAGAAATCTGAGGTATCAGAAAGCAGTGTGACTTCGCAATTCAACCTCACTCACCCTCTCACCAGACTTCAGAGCGAAAAACTCGGTATTGAACCCACTGAGTTTCCTTTACCTAAAAGGAAAAGGGCAAAGAAAATTACTGAAGGGTCTGATAGTGAAGAGCTTTCATCCACGTCATCCATTGCATTTTCTCCTCTGCGAGGTCAACCATCCACTCCCCCATTACAAATTGTCATTCACCAGGGATCAGAAGCCTCAATATCCCAACTCATTCACTCCTCATCTTTAATCCCTTCCCATACATCTGGAATCCCAGCAGTAGTCTCAACCACTGTCGCTATCATAATGGAAGATCCATGGACTAGGCCAGGAGCAGTCAACATGCCTGCACCATTGCATGATCTACTCGATGTTCCCGAAAAATGGCTACCTAAATTCAATCCAGATGACGGGACCCAGGCTGAAGAACACATCAACAACTTTATGTTAGCAGTTAACCTAAAAGGAGTGACAGAGCAAGATGTTGTTGTAAGACTCTTCCCTTACACTTTACAAGGATCAGCAGGATCCTGGTATTTTTCCTCACCTTCTGGTTCAATTACTAGTTGGAACACATGCCAAGAGCAGTTTCTCACAAAATATGGGGATGACAGGTCTTTAGCTACTTTAATAAACGACCTCTCCAATCTGAGAATAGAGCATAGGGAACCGATAAAGGAGTTTAATGCTAGATTTAATAAACTCCTGAATAAAATCCCTACCGCTTCTAAACCAAGTGAACAAATACGAAGCAAATGGTATATTACAGCCCTACCCGCCAACATAGCTATTTTTGTAGACAGGGCTGGGAAACCTACTGTTATCACTGAAAATGCTGTTGTCAAAAAAAATTTAGCCTAGCTTAAAGACAGGGTGTTTTCGCAGTGCCAGAATTCTTTTAGCAGTTTCGCAGCGCTACCTGTTTAGCTGGTTTCGTAGCGTGCTACGAAATTGGGAATTGGTTCGAGGTTTCAGTGAAGGTCCAAATCCTAGCATGCCTATTGTACAGAGTTCTACTTCCCTCCAGGAATGTTGATGAGAGCAGTGACAGTGTGTTCAAGGAGACACCCTATGATGATGCAGCTATTGTGGGATTGGCATCAAGTACATTAAGGGAGTTATCTCTGAATTCTGGCTCATGGGTGATTGTGAAGGATGTACATACTAATGTGGGAGACTTGCAAGAGATTTTGTGTTGAATCCTCCAGACAAAGAATCTATTAAATTCCATAAATCATAGAGTGTTTGACATTTGGAATTGTCTTTTCACAATCTGTAACCTCTTTCACAAAACAGGGCGCCACAATGGATTGAAAGATTGGAAAAATATTTATGATAAAGTTCATGTTCACACCATGTTCAAGGATAAAGATAAGGATACTTCGGCGTTTCAATCTGAGGATGATTGATTTTTCTGTCATAGGTGACCTCTAAGGTAGGTAAGCGCCATGCAGGTGTTGGTATTGATGCATTGAAGGAATTATTTTTAATCAGTTTGCTGCCAGATAGGAAACTGAAGTATTTTGGCCAGCAATCTCTCCATGTTCTATCAAAATCAAAGGATGCAAATTCACTTCTTCTATTTTGGTATTGGGAAGATTATCTAAAGCAAAGGTTTGAGCGCTTTGTCGTTGCATTGGAAGATGCTTCCAAAGATGCGCTACCTTTCTTAAAGACAAAGCCTTGAAGACAATGTTTGATCTTCTTAAGGATAAACCTGAACAATAACGCAAGCTCCTTTCGACACTTGTGAACAAGCTTGGTGATCCAGAAAGGAAAGTGACCTCAAACGCTGGGTATCTCCTGTCATGTCTACTAATTGCTCACTCAAATATGAAGGCATGGCGTGGTTGATGAAGTAGATGTTTTTGTGTCTCGTCCCCATGTTGGACTGCGGGCAAGATATTATGCTGTCATTTTTTAAATCAAATTCTGCTTAGTAATCATGCTGATGGACTTAACATCAGCAGAGAATTTGAGTAAACATTGATCATTGCATTGGAAAGGAATTAGTGCAGAATTTGTTAGTAGTTCGGTGCGCAAACCGACTCTTTTTGCCCCTTTTGGTATCGAGATAACGTTGATAATGTTCAAGATTGTCTTTAGGGAAGCTATGAAACAGAGAGGTGTTATGGTCGCAGTTGCATCTGCTGATGATGTGGCATAAGGGCTGGAATTATATTGACAGATGTCATTAAAGATGAGTTTGCATCGAATAAAATAAATGAAAGCAGGTTCTAAGCCGGTGCCTCCCATTGCAAAGAAGGTGAAGAGTTTTTTATTTTGGAAGAGCCGTGTAATAAAAAAAAAAAAATCGTTAGATACCCTCCCGGACCGACTATGCTACAAAGAGCTCTGTAATCTACTGTTGCTCTTTCCAACGAGGCCGACTACTCTCGTCCCGAAAGACAAAAGTCCCATGTCACTTGTAGCTGAATGTTCCACTGGTGTTATGATTGCAATCGATTTTGTTTGCAATTTACATTCTGCATTTGGTAATTGCTTTCTTGTTTCAAAGCCGCCTCTCTCGGCCCAAACTATGAACAAAATAATGAAGTAAGAGCTTGCTTTTTATGGGTTAAGGAACGCATAAGAAAGGGCCTGCAATTTTATGCTCCGGAGCCTACAGAATCGTATTTGTCAAATCCAAACTTTGGAGAGGGTTTACAAGTAACTGTTAGTGTGTTTGAGGGCTTTTCAATTCATATGCGGGACGCTTGAGCGTTGCTCACATCTTGAATTTGTCTGTTGCTGCGCGCCCAGGAGATAATAGATAGGAGCCCGAGTATTTTGCAAAGTTGGGTTGTATTTTTATGTACATGGAGTAGGATGGCGGAGAGTTCAAGTAGCAGACATCCATGTAGAAAATAGAGCAGTTACCTGCGAGGCGGAAAGGATTTGATTTATGAATGAACATACAGAGGATTTAGAGGATTTGATCCACCAATGTCTACAGAATATTGGTAGCCATGAATTGCACAATTTGGCTCAGATTCTGGCCTTCGAGTGCCAAATACAGTTAGAGAGAATAATTAGGTATGTTGACAGTCTTTCTGGTGAGTAGAAAAAGATGCTCGTCGAGCCTGTCACTCTGCGTTTGTTGAGAAAAATTACTGCTTTCATGGACGCAGATGGCTGCTTTTTATGAGGGCTATTATAAAGGAAAGGGTGTGGAAATAATTAAAGGAACAGTGGCCACAGGGTTTGACACGGAAGAACACGGAAATGTTAAGATAGTAAAGTTGAAGGATGGCGGGAACTAGAGGCAGAACATGACCATCGTCTAGCAGTATTTGCCGAAGATATGAAGAGAATTGCCATAATGGATTCAAATGTTTTCCGTCCTGTTTTATCACCCTGGAATCCTATGTCTACTGCCATTTCTGCTTCATTACTTCATCAGCTTTATGGTAAAGAGTTGAAACCGTTCCTTGATGAAGTGTCACATATTACAAAGGATGTTGCATCTGTACTAACAGCAGCTGAGAGCCTTGATCAGCATTTGTTGAAACTTGTTTCATCTGTGTGTCAAGATGGCCAGGTGTATGATAACTACAAACAACAGATGATGCCCTACCAGGTTGAAACAATATCTGGTATGTTGATTCTGCGGTGGATAAACATGCAACTTGCTAGAATCTCAGAATAGATTGAACGAACAATTCAGCAAGAGAAATGGGAGCCTTCATTATCTCAACATCGACATGGTAATTCTATTGTTGAAGTCTACAGAATTATGGAAGAGACAGTGGATCAGTTTTTCAGTTTACAACTGCCTATGAGGGTTCCGCAGCTAAATGGTCTCGTCAGTGGTCTTGACAATGCACTACAAGCCTACACTCAGAGGGTTGTTAGTCCGCTAGTGGATAAACAAGATCTTATACCACCTGTTCCAATTTTAACAAGATACAAGAAAGAAAGTGGTATGAAGGCATTTGCTAAGAAAAAGGTGGTCGACCCCAGATTGCCTGATGATAGACGTTCTAGCCAAATCAATGTCTTGTCAACATCCAAGCTTTGTGTTCGCCTAAATTCTCTTCATTATGCCATTTTCCATCTGAATGTGCTGAAGGATAGCATTCGAGAACGCTGGGCACAAAAGAAACCTCAGGAAATGTTATGGCAGGGCGAAGCTCAGTCGACTGTGATCTCAAGCCAAGGCATGTTACTGCTAACAGACCAATGGGTGTACTTTCAACAGCTTTTGATGGCACCAGAAAAAGATTAATGCAACCATTGATAAAATATGCGAGTTCACAGGCATGAAAATAATCTTTTGGGATTTGAAGGAATCCTTTATCGATGGTTTGTACAAAAACAGTGTCTCACAAGCACGGATGGATATGGTGCTTCAAGGCCTTGATTCGGTGCTGGTAGAACTATGTGATGTTATTGTGGATCCATTGAGAGATAAAGTTGTTAGTGCCCACATTGCAGCTTTTGACTTCTAGGTTCTATGCATAAAAAGCAGAGTCCTTGTAGGAATTATATCTTAACCGAATGCTTCATCCAAGAGAAAATGAGTGGCTGTTGAGAAAATAAAGCTCAAGACAGTCAGAGTTTAGTATTGAAGCTGTTTATTGGTTTGATGCTAATCAAGGTTGCTGTGATATGTAATGACAGAAGCAAGCTTCATCTTTTTAAAACTATTTAGGTTCCTAACAGTTGTACAAATGTCTGAAGAGATCATGAATCTAAGCAGAAAACGCTTCAAGATACATAGGTTCTGTTTTGACATCTACAGCAGTTTCGTAGCGCGCTACGAAACTGCTGTAGAATGCTGTTTTGTGGAAAAACAATGAATTTTGATGATGAGGTCAGCGAATGTTAAAAAGAAGGTCTCAAACACAGGAGGGAGATCATACATGGATTTCATAACGGCTCAAACAGTGATAGGTGTAGGTCTTGAAGGGAAAGTAAAATATTTTGTTTATTTTCATAAAGTTTTCTCAAAGGCACTTTATGACCGAGCTACTAGGGTATTGGTAGGGTTACCAGAATGTTCGGTTGGTACACCTGTTTGGTCCACGGAGCATCCAGATCATATGGCATATGGTGATTATGCGTTTTCATTAAAGGTTTAAAGAGTTTGGAGCGTGGTATTTAAATGATGAAGGAAAATGGGAGACAGAGACCGTTAAAATAGGAACACATCTTTTGGTCAATTAATGAGCCATCAGCGCTTTTAAGCAGGGAAAATTTTAAGAACCCCCCTTAAATTTATAAATATAATAAATGGGCGAATCTCCATGGTATATAAGAAAAATGGAAGGCGATTTTATCAATAATATAATATGTATATATAATTTTTTGGCGAATCTCTCACCAGGCATGGCGAATATTTTACTCAATTATAAAATATTGTAATATCTTTGCGATTCTTTCACTAAATAATAAAAATTTGTAAAGTCCTAGTGAATCTTAGCATAGGCTACATGCTGGTTTAATTCCCCCATTTAAATAGGCTACATTCCAGGTGAATACCATGGGTCAATACCATGTGCCATTTTGGTGAATACCATGGGTCAATACCATGTACCATTTTTATTTTTATTAATTCTAATATTAGGGTTAATAATGGTTTTTTGCATGGTATTAATAACAATCTAGTCCATGGTATTTGTCCCATAGTATTTTGGCCATAGGTTTCACCTAAATATAACCCATTTTTTGAGTGTTCGTAAATATAAGGTGACTTATGGAGTAAATATAAAAAAATGTTTTATTTGTTTACCATACCTCTCGTTTATTTATATTTTTATTAATTTACCATACCTCTTTTACAAATATGGTATTTGGCCAATAGGATTCACTTAAATAAAACCTCTTTCTTGAACCTTCATAAATAGAAAGAGGGTTATGGACTAAATATAAAAAGAGGTTTTATTTATTTACGATAGTCTAGTTTATTTATATTTTTATTTATTTACCATACCTTTCGAGTAAGTATAAAAAGACGTGTTATTTATTTACCATACCTCCACTTTAATTATATTTTTATTTGTTTACACCCTTACATGTATGTAAGGTGACTTATGGAGTAAATATAAAAAACGTTTTATTTATTTACCATACCTCTCATTTATTTATATTTTTATTAATTTACCATACCTCTTTTATAAATATGGTATTTGGCCCAAAGGATTCACTTAAATAAAACCTATTCTTGAAAATGGGCGAATGGAAGGTTGTAAGTCCTAATTTCAAGGGCTAAATTTACCTTTTTTACCCTCTCCGTTAAAATAAGGTGGGCTATTTGAGGTGATTTGTAAAAATGTACTATGATACAAAATATTCGCCCACTAAAAATTTAAAACCCCTTAATTTCGCCAAAGGGCGAACATTCGCCCCTAAAATTATCCTTGCTTTTAAGCATCCAAAGTCAGTATTCATTGCATCTGTAGCTCAGCTATCCTAACCCAAGCAGCAAAAGGACATGTGTCAAAAGCCAGAAAAGCATCATGCGACAAGGAGCAAAGATTTAGGATTTTGATTAAATGAAAACCATTTGTGATTTCAGTTTAGACATTTTGTAATTAATAAATTAGTTATGCACTAGATAGGGATAGTCAATAGCCACCTTCGAGGCTCCCCTCATGCTGGAGGAGGAAGCTCGAGGTGGTTAAGCTTGTTTGCCTATATATGGATCAATAGGAGATGTAGAAGGGGTTGGACATTTTATACAAAAACAGAGTTGTTTTGGGCCATTGTAAGACTTGTGACAGTAATAGTAAAACAATATTGATTTCTTCTCAAGATTCTCGATGGATTATTGTGGTCAAATATGAGGATGGTGTTTTATATTTTATGTTCTTTTACAACCTTGTTTAACACAATCACTCAGAATTCATAATCTTATGCTCTGACTTCCTGTGTGTTTGGCAAGCCGTGGTTTTGATGGAGTATGTTTGACACTTAATGCAAAGAGCCTTGACTTCCATGAAATGATTATGTTTTTCTTGTTTACTTAGTGTATGAGACTCCATAGCCCAATGAGAACCAGTTTGACATGTCTCCAACCAGCTTTTGCTTTCATGAATAAGTAAAGAGTTAGCCATCTGTTGTAGTGAATGATTTTTATCAAGAGTTTGTGAGAGAGCCCTCTCTGATCAAAGAGGCTAAGCTTTGATCTAAAGTTAGGTTGAAAGAGTTACATGAAATCTTGCTTGGTTGCAGCCCTCAGTAGTGATTTTGTGATAACACCTACCTTAGCTGAAAACATGAGAGAAGCACTTGCTGTTGAAAAGCGCATCAACGCTTTAGAAAAGAAAGCCGCTTTGGAAGATAGAAAAGCTAAAAAAGTCTCGTTTAAAGAAGATTCCAAGAAGAAAACCCCAAAGGACCCATATGACATGGAAGGTTTACAAAAGGTCCTTAAAACATTGTCTAACGAAATGGTTGAAATAAAGAAGCAGGTGGCCGAAACTTCAAACAAAAGACCATTTAGAACTTATAAGAAAACTGAATCAAAGCCGCCCAATGTTATATCTAATGCAGATTCAGACCAAGAAGAAGAGGAAGAGGAAACAACTTCACAAATCGATGATGAAGAAGAAGTAGTTGAATGCCACGGAATGTGGGATTTTATACTCCCAAACTCTGATACCGAGAATGAAGAAGAAGCCTTTCCGGTTACTACAAGAAGTAGAAGCACTCCTGAACCCGCCCAGGCAACTTCAAAGAAGAGGAGCGCAGGTGCTACTACAGCAAAGGAAAAAGTTCCCCCAAAGAAGTCACCGGTAGTAGTTCCCCAAAACCAGCCTTCAACTTCTAATTCTCCTACCACATCCAAGACACTAGTGGTATCCGATTCAATGGAATATAACATTGTTGATGACATGAAGAAAACTAAGGCAAATATAACCATGTTTGAACTTAGCAAACTAAAGCACCAACAAAAGTTACTTCTTAAAGAATTAAATGTTGTTCCCTCTACTCCCCTTCCCAGTGCGAGAGCTGCCAACGATTCAGGCTAGCCTCCTGCAGGTATGGTTGAAATTACCGATTCAGTTTTAATCAGAGATAAATCAAATTCTCACACTCCACCCTTCGTGCTGACTTATGAGATTTATAATAGAAACCTGCACAACTGTTTAATTGATTCAGGGGCCTCATCTAATATAATGCCAGCTTCAGTTTGCTCTAAGCTGAACATTGAACCCCAGAAGTCTGCCATTCATATTGTGCAGTTGGATAGGACTAAGGTGCAGGTTGTCGGAGAAATTAATTCTGTAACCATCAGGTTGTCAGCCGACCCCAGAATTGTTCAGAAGATTGACATCTTAATTGCCGACATACCTGAATTTTATGGTTTGATTTTAAGCAGAGATTGGTCCGAAAAACTGCATGGATATATTTCCACAGATTGGTCACATATGTGGCTTCCCTACAAGGGAAAGCCGAATCAAATAAGGATCGATCGGGAGAAGCATATGACCCACACAGTTACTGAATTTGAGCAAGAAAACCAACCTGTGGCATTCAACAACAATATTTTGGGGAACTATTCGTCAGAATCATTCTTTGGCAACTTTGTTGCCCAACCATCTCCTTTTTCAGTCAATCATTTTACATCTCAGATTGAAATTTTTTCACAAACAGATAAGTCCAGATGCTTTAATGATGCTGAGAAAAATGTAGATATTTTTGTTAATACTTCTTTATTTTGGTCTTTATATTTTGATGGCTCTAAGTCCAGCGAAGGCTCAGGAGCAGGTTGCATTTTGGTTAGCCCGCAAGGAGAAAAGACAATGTTGTCTTGTAGGTTAGAATTTGAGTGTACTAATAACACAGCCGAATACGAAGCTTTAGTCCAGGGTTTATATAAAGCGATCGACCTTGAAGTGTGATATCTAAAAGTGTTTGGTGATTCGGAAATAATTGTCAAATAGGTGAGAAATGCAATTCATTGTCTTTCAAGTCACCTCAAGCATTATCAATCGCTAGTACAGGATCTTACCTCACACTTTTCAGCCTTCAACATTTCTTCCATTCCTAGGTCACAAAATTCAGCAGCCGACCTACTAGCCAATGTAGCCTCTAAACTTCTACCTTCTAAAGACTACAGCCTTGATAGATTTTCTGTAGAATTACTTTTTAGGCCTTCAATTCCTGACAATGTCACCAATTGGAGAGTATTTAACCATGACGAAGATATCTTGCAGTTTCTAACTTCGGAAAAATCCTATGACAATCAAGTCATTGAGGAAGATGATCATGATCTACAGATGAAACAAGCGCCTCAAGAAAATTCAATTCCCAAACCCGTGGTGAAGCTTGAAGACCTTTATGATATCAAAGACAGGTTTAAACTTGTAATTAATGCAAAACTTCAAAGTTCCACCCTTAGGTTTGAATTAATAAATCTAGGCACTGACGATGCTCCTCAAAACATCAACTTAGGAATAGGACTTTCCCAGGAAGAAAAAGAAGCATTTATTAAACTATTGAGAAAAAACAAACAGGTTTTTGCTTGGAAATATGATGACCTAAAGACATATGATACATCTATTATCCAGCATACCATTCCTATGCTTCCTGATCAGAAACCAATTCAGCAAAAGTTAAGAAAAATACATCCAAATTTGGAGAGCCAGATAAAGTCGGAGCTTAATAAGCTTTTGAAAGCCAAAATTATCTTTCCGGTCCGACATTCAAATTGGGTCTCTAATATGGTGCCAGTCAGAAAGAAAAATGGCGACATTCGAATCTGTATTGATTTCAGAAACCTGAATAAAGCAAGCTTGAAAGATAATTTCTCGTTACCTACTATGGAGTAAATTCTCCAATCAGTAGCAGGCTCTGAATTGATGTCCTTTCTTGATGGATTCTCCGGATATAACCAAGTTTTGGTTCATCCTGATGACCAACTTAAAACCACATTCAGAACAAAATGGGGAACTTATGCATATCAGAAAATGCCTTTTGGACTCATAAATGCGGGAGCGACATTCCAGAGAGCCATGGATATAGCCTTCAAAGGGTTGATTAATCGATCAGTAGTCATCTATCTAGATGATATTACTGTATATTCTAAAAAGAGATATAATCATTTGCATGACTTAAATCAAATCTTTCAGCGATGCAAAAGATATGGTATTTCTCTAAACCCAAAGAAGTCTTTCTTTGCTCTTGACCAAGGAAAACTCTTAGGCTTTATAGTATCCAAAGATGGCATTTATATTGATCCTGATCGGATTAAGGAAATTTCTGAAATCCCTTTCCCACACAATAAAAAATCGATGCAGTCATTTTTGGGTCAGATCAATTTTGTCAAACGATTTGTTCCAGATTTCTCTCAAATTGTATTACCACTTCAGACAATGATCAAGAAGAATTCAGTCTTCAAGTGGGGATCAGAAGAAAAGCAAGCTTTTGATGTTATCAAGAAATCAATAATCAATGCCCCAGCCTTGAATACTCCCAATTTTTCTAATCATTTTACATTGTATACTGTTGCGTCCAACGCATCCTATGCTGCAGTTCTCACGCAGCCAAATGCTCACAATTTGGAAGCACCCATTTCATTTTTTAGCTCAAATCTTCAGGGTGCCGAACTAAATTATTCCGATGTGGAGAAACAAGCCTTTGCTGTGTTTAAAGCAGTCAAACATTACAGGCCCTTTCTTTTGAAAACTCACACGAAAGTTATAGTCCCTTTCCCAGCGATAAGGCAACTATTAATTCAAAAAGAACTGGGTGAAAAAAGGGCCAATTGGGTCACGACGCTTCAAGAATATGACTTAGAAATAAAGCCAGCAAAGATTGTTAGGGACCAAGGTTTTTGCAGGATATTGGCAGGAGCATCAAACATTCCTGAATCAAGCGATATGGGTCAGACTGAATCAATCAATCAGATAAGTGTCACTGATTCTGAATCTCAATATGCAGATTTAATATTCTATTTGAAGAATGGTCATGCTCCTCCAAATTTATCTTTCAAAAATAAAAGGGCCATTAGGTTAAAAGCGAAGAATTTCACTCTCATTGATGATGTGCTTTTTAGACAAAATTATGATTCTATCCTGTTAAGATGTCTTGAGAAACCTGAAGCTCAAAAGGTTTTACAGGAGCTACATGATGGGCCAGCGAGAGGACATTTTGGAGCAGACACAACAACCCACAAAGTTATTCATGCTGGATATTATTGGCCTACACTGTTTAGAGATGCTCATGAATACGTAAGAAAATGCTTCAATTGCCAAACTTCTAGTGGAAGACAACGGAAATCAGCTTTCCCTCTGCAACCTGTCAACATTGAACAACCATTTGAACAATGGGGATTAGATATCATTGGAGAGATTACTCCACCATCTTCTAAACAACATAGGTATATCCTCACTGCTACCGATTATTTTACCAAATGGGTAGAGGCTATTCCTTTGAAGGCAGCAAATTCAGAAGCAATCATTGAGTTCATTGACCAATTCATCATTACCAGGTTTGGTGTTCCAAACGCTCTCGTTTTTTATAATGCTTCCTATTTCTCAGGCAATGCTATATATGATTTCGCTATTAAGAGGGGGTTTAAACTGAAATACTCTGCTAATTATTATCCCCAGGGAAATGGTTTAGCAGAATCTACTAATAAGAATCTCATCAAAATCATTAAGCGAACTGTTGAACAGAATCATAGAAACTGGCACAAATCTCTAGTTTTTGCATTATGGGCTGATAGGGTTACACAAAAGGCTTCTATAGGTTCCTCCCCATTTAATCTAGTATATGGAAAAGAAGCAGTATTGCCTACCAATCTTGTTCTACCCTCTTTAGCCCTAGTACAGTACATTGAAGAGACTCCTTCTTCCTCTATCCAACTTAGACATGACCAAATTCTCAAATTAGAAGAAGAAAGGGAGAAAGCCAGAATCACTCACGCCAAACATCAACAAATCATCAAAGCATCATTTGACTTAACCTCATCCGGTTCCAAACACTTTCAAGTTGGTGACTTAGTTCTCAAATGGGACAAGGCCCATGAAGATAAAGGTAAACATACCAAATTTCAGAAAATGTGGCTTGGACCATTTCAGATCTGTGAGAAGATAGGCCATTCGACCTTTTTATTGCAAGACTTATCAGGGGTGAGAGATTCTCTCCCTGTTAATGGCCTGATCTTGAAGAAATTCTTCAATTGAGAAGGTAATCCCTTCTCCTCTTTGTAGATTTGTCTAGTTTGTAGGATCAGTAGGAAATAAAATTGTAGAGTATCTCCATTGACCTTTGGCTTGGTTTGAAGAAGCTGTCTCACAAAATAATATGAATATTTGCTTTTAGATAGTAGAACCCTCAACCAAAAGGAATAATTTCTAGGAAACTAGATATCTGTGTGTTCTGAAATCACAACCTAACGTTTTGGAAACTCTTCTCAAGAGGTAAAAGTTCTGTGAATCATTTTCGGTTTTCAAAAATGGTCTCAAGGGGTTATCCATTTTGAGATAGAAGCTAACCCATTTTCAGCATCTTCAACTCTTCACCTATCATCCATCTGCTCTTAAGGAGAAAATTGTTCACCCCATTCACTAAAGTTTATGGTTACTCAGAGTGTAATTCTAAAATATAAAAAGATTAAAGACAAGAGGTCTTATTACAAGCCTACTTACCATGTTCATAGGGAAATAGTTTGACCGACATTACCAATACTGCCTACCAAAACAGGGTAATGGCTTGAAATTTCAAGACAAGAGGTCTCATCACGAGCCAGCTTGTTCAGTTAAATTATTACTAGTGAATGGCATTGTCAACAGCTGGCAACCAAACCAGGACAATGGCTTTTTATCTTATCAATGATAAAAAAAGATGATCATGATCACCAGATGAAAAATAAAATATGGGAACATGTTTTAGATTCATTCTGTTAACTACACTCTTATGTGAATGGAAAAGCGAACAATACTATGGTTAAAAGGTATCCCTGTCGAGACTATAAACGTTTGCTGGCAACAAATGCTCTACCTATGACAGAGGAGTTAATTATAAAAGCTGATTTGGGAAAGTTTCTGTTTTATCATTATAAACCAATAAAAGGCCTATTTTTAAAGACTTAGGATGTATTTATTTTTCTTGAAACCAAAAGGGAAAAAGTTAACATAATAAGTTCACTTGGTTCAGAACGCGCGAATATCCAGTTAAATTAGAAGTTTTCCCTTCTGATTGAGTTTCTATTTTCAAAAAGCTTAAGTGTTTGTTTTAATTTTAGAGATAACTGGTTCTTCCAGTGAATCGCCAATTGTTGTGCCCTACAACAACCCCCCATTTCATATCATTCTTATTTAAAAAAAATTAACATATGGAATGGGTCCCTTTTAAAAATTTTGGCATCAATGCTTGCATGTTCAAAAAAGGCCGCATAATCAAATGAGTTTCATGTATTTAAGCCTTTTTGGGATATTAATGTTTCAAATAATAAATAATATTTTGTTATTGCGATAAAGCGATTGCAAGATCGCATATCGCAATAACATGAGAGATGCATTCAAATGGCATTTTGGTCTCCACCGATGCGATATCGCTATCGGCGATCGGCAATGTTACATGCACACCACGTAACGGCACATAACTCATGCCCCGACGTGACGCGATATCGGCGATCGGCTATCGGCGATACCTCATGTGGAACCACTTTATGTTATAAATCCCGACCCGATGCGATATCGCTATCGGCCGTCGGCAGAATTCCATGCACTTCAGTAAGGCACCCGGTTCCTACCCCCGATGCGATGCGATATCGCAATCGGCAACCCCCAAAACCACTTTATATGCACCTAGCTCTGTTTTCATGCGCTAGCCCGATGCGATATCGCTATCGGCTGTCGGCAGGATCTTTTGGTGATAATTGTGCAGCACTTATTCCCCGAAGCGATGCGATATCGCTCATCGGTGGTCAGCATTCTTAAAAGCTATTACTTAAAGCTTTAATTTTATATTCATATCCGGTTGACAAAGCGCGAATCCCAAAATGCCGTTAAATGCAAGGGATAAGGTAATGCGTGTGTATTTAAAAGATTTTGCCCCTTCGATTAACGAACACCTGCGTTTAACCGCCAGAATATCTGTTGCACGCTTAAGGGAGTCATTCACCCGGATAACGGTGTAATCATCACATTTAATGGGTAGCAGGCCTCAAATCACCATTAATGCATCTGCAATATCCTCTCAGCGATTGGATCCGCAGCCACTTTTGAAAATTAATCTTGGCACGCTTCAAATGATATATCTATCCCGCCGTGAAGCGTCATTGTTATTGTGTTGTTACGATTTCTCTTGCAATTGTGTAGAATTCGTCTTTTGAGAGAAGCTTAAGCATGATGGGGAAAAGATCCAAGAGGACTATGGGCTCTGCTGTTACACCTGTAGCAGGTCAAGCTGCTGCAGATAAGAAGAAAGGCCTCATTTCAGACACTACGTGCACTGGTCTTAACAAGACTACATGGCAGGGCACATATAATTTACTAGAAGCTGAGCAACCGGCCAGAGAGTTGGTTGATTCCTTTCTTCACAGAATAGCGACCAGAGAGTAAGTCCTTCCCTACACTGATGTAGTGCGATGGGCAATCGAGGAAATTCCAATCATTGACAGAACGTTCCACACAAGAGACGGACGGATTTTCGGGTCGTTTAAGCCAGAGCACCTAAGGCAAATGTATCATTTGCCTGAGCCAGAGAAAATCTACAACAAAGACTTCGTGGAGAAGTTTGCAGCTGAAAATGAAGTACCATCCGAGCCTATTCGGGATTGGAGGCAGAACCCGGCCAAACACAAGCACGAAAGCTCGGGTAAGTACTCCGTTGATTCTTTGGCTTCTCCCTATTGCTATGCGGGAATTATGATGTGTAGGCTATGGGGATTACATGATTCTGCCAATTTCGATATAGAAATGGTTCCCCTGATGGAGGCCGCTGTTAATAGTATAATCATGGATTGGGCCACCATTCTTTCTGATAAGTTGACTGTAGTTGTTCGAGATTTTAGAGCTAAATCTGTAGTCACCGAAAGGAAAATCCCCCCATTTTATTATAGCGCCTACATTATGGACACATTGTGTTTTAACTCTGAGTTTCCCATCCTCGGTTGGAGATGGACCACCCAAGACCCTTCGCCCATTCATTTGTATCATCAGAAATTGTGGAATTCCTCTTACAAGGACCATTTGTATCAAATTTGCAATGGTTTTATGGTTCCCATTCATTATTCCATTTTTGATCGGCCTATTCCCAAAATTTCCTATCTCGCTTCCTTCGACTTACCAGCTGTAGCAGGATGGTTTGGAGAAGAGCATTTTACCTATATTAGGGTTTATGGAAGCCAAGCCAAGCTGCATGTTCTCCCTCTATATGTTCCAGACAAACTATTAACCCGAGAGATCTCCTACCAAATTATGGCTGAGAGTGTAACCCAAACACTCAAGAAAGAGAAGAAGAGGGGTTGGCCCCCTTTTCCCTTGAGGATGGGTGTTTTTACTATGCATAATCTTCAACATGCAGAAAAGGAGGCTATAAAGATGCAAGCTTTATCCCTGCCCACTATGCTAGCCAGACTCTATGATCCAAGGAAGACTGCTTTCATTGCCCTAGAACAGGCCAAACTGACAAAAATTGACCATGAAGAGGATGAGTTTGATGACCTGTTCGTAGCTGCCAATACAACAAGCCAAACCAAACAGCTTGCCAGGATGAAATACAATGATGAGAATTTAACTGAGTTCAATAAACTTAGAGAGCAGAGGTTGCAAACTCTGCCTCTAGACTTATTGTCATTAACCTCAGCGTCCTCCTCAAGCGAGCCTGGTCAGAAACAGACAAGCCAACCTCCTGTTATAACTAAAGAACAAAAGAAACAACAGGAGGAAAGGCAAGAGAAGCAGCAGGCAGAGAAGCAAAGAAAGGAGCAATCTGAAAGGCAAAAGAAGGAGCAAATGGATAAGCAGAAGAAAGAGCAGAAGGAACAAGAACAGAGAAAGCAGAAGCAGATGGAGGAACAGCGGAAGAAGGAAGAAGAAGAAAAACAAAATAAAGAACTGGCAGATAGGCAGAAAAAGGAATTAGCGGATAAGCAAAGAAGAGAGCAAGAAGAGAAACAGAGAAAGGAGTTAGAAGAGCAGCAACGGAAAGAGATGGAGGAGCAAAAGAGGTTAGAACAAGAAAAGGAGAAGAGTAAATCCCAGACGGAGCAACACAAACAGACCTCCATAGATCCTGAATTGCTTAAACAATGGAATCAATTCGATTCCATTATCAGTGGAAAGGAAGGCTCCAAAGATGCACCAGACACCACTTCTTCTCAGGTTCTAAGCGGAACGAGTGGCCCACCCACTTCAAAGGATCTCGAGGTAATCACCAAAGACCCTTCCGATCAGATTGTGCTCCAGGTGGAAGATATTCCTCCCCTAGACGTTTTCTACAGCCCTAGGCACAAAGCAGTTGTTAAGCGCTCAAGGAAGAGACGAAGGCTTGATCAACCTTCCATCTTTCCTGAGCAAACAGTCACAGGGAATGTAGTCTGGAAGGGGGAATTGGACCCCTCCGATGATCTAACCAAGCTATCGCAGTATGCGGGAGCTTATTCTGCAGCAACTATTGATAAAGCATCAGAGGTAAGTCTTTTGTTAAAGACTAAGGACTAGGAGATTTGTGCATTGCAATTAGAAGTAGCCGAGGCGCGAAACAAGGCAGCACAGGTAGAAGAGCAGTTGCTGGCACAACAGCAAGCAAACAATGTATTAACCCAGCAACTGCAGACTGAAAAACAGAGGATTGATCAGAGTGCAATCCAGAAGCAGAAAGAATTAACAGAGGCATTGGCACAATTGAGAGTGGCAAACGAGCTAATGACGAAGTCAAAGGATGAGCAAATCGCTCAACTGTTAGCACAGCTCGAAGATATCAAAGGCACCAAGAAATTCGAAGATTTCAGAGCAGAGGTAGCTCAAATAAATAGTGCATTAATCTCTCAGGTTAGACTCTTGTGCCAACAACTAACTGAGGCTGAGCCATTATGTGAAGTATCTACAGCAGTATGTCAGCAAATTGAAAAAGCTAGAAATGAACTAGATCAGACCGAAGAAACCATAGCCTCATATCTTGATTGGCAAGATACTGATGTGGGGAAAGCAGCGAACTTGCCTAGGATCTATGAGCCATTCAAGGACATACTCTTCACGGAATGGAACACTCAGATGATGAAAGCGGAAAGGGCAGCTTCAAGGTGTAAAATGATTGCCAACAATATGATTGATTTAGTCAACAATACACTCTATTTGGCCAACATTATCTCTCAGTGCACACCTGGAAGCATAACCACGACGAACATGATTGAACAAACAAGTTATCATGAACTGGAGGAAAAGAGAAAGTTAATCGCTGGGGTAAATACTTTAACCTCCAACGCATATTGGCTCTTTCTAATCAAACCGCACACTCAAAGGTCGGCTCTTAAGTGTTTAACAGATGCTCTCAAATGCCTAATCCCCGACATTCAGGATGCCACATATGATGCCCAGCTCACGTCGCGTCTCAACACTCCACCGGAAGTAGAGCCAATGCTGGCGATATGTCAGTTGAGGTTTAAAGGCAAAGAACCCACCGAATGAAGCATTGCTGCCGACTGCCAGATCGCCAAAAAAGATGGAAAATATTTATTGATGCCAATTTCATAGCTGTTCAGTTTTTTCTTAGATATTTAGATTAGATTAGTATTTATAGACCCTTTCATTGTTTTGGAAAGGGTCGTAAAATTTTGTAATAGACTTAAAGGCTGAAGTTTGCACTACTGTGCTTCAGCCTATATTCTTTTGTGAAACTCAACCAATAGTCCTTAATTTGACGAGAAGGCTGTTTTATGCAATTGTGCACTATTGTCTCTTGTTTGGAATGCTTTCTGGTTTGAAGAAAGGACTGCGACATAGCGATTTATGTAATGGATTGTTGAGCGGCTTACATGGTACTTTTATCTGCATCTGTCTTCTTTCCTCTTATATGAATTGCTGTGTTATTATTTTTGCTATTGTTGAATACATGTATGCGCTGTAACGGTGAATCTTCATTTCATTCCACTATTGGATGTTTTGTGATATGCCTTTTCTTTTAATCATGCATGTAGCAATGATATGAATGACAATGTGTAGTAATTCGTTATTGTCTCTCTGCATAACTAATTATGCAGAGCAATCTTAAATGGTTTAAACGTCTATGCTTTAGTGTCGGAGTCATCTATATGCCTGCATTAAAGTACAGATTATCAAATGCTACGCTTTGAAAGATTGATAAGTCCCGGGATTAGATTATAGTTAATATATATTTCGCCGATAGTTTTAGTTGTTCACTTATCACTATCATACCTCATAAGTTACTCGTCCATCCCACTTTTATCCATTATTGGGAAACTGGTCCCATTATCCCCAGTCGGAGCCACTATTCCAAACGGAAAAGGAGCTGTACTAAGGTCTGGACTGGGTGGTTTCCCCTTTGTTGTGGCAGCGATTTTCGAGGCCTCAACAATATCATATGTCTACCTACCCTTTACTCTCCTAACATTTTCACTTATTTCTCCGAGTGCATTTAGACTAGCAACTCAATATTTCCTTTTAATGACTAATCTACTTCTATCCCTTATTTCCTCCATTGGCTCAGATTAAACTGTTGAGCCAATTTTATTTGCTACCTATTGACAAATAATTTAAATAAAATCCAATTATGATTAAACTGTACAATTGGATTGTATAAACTATGTGGCATTTAAACAATCTGCTCACAACTTTTATTTGCAAAACTAAACTTGACTAAGAGTAGTGGCATTTGGATTTGCAACACTTTCAGAATTTATCATTTTTCTTTTATTTCTAGCCTAACATTTTATTTTTGCCTTCATTTTTTAGGGCTTCTATTCTAACATTTTATTTGATATGGACTTATTTATCAAATATTCCTAAAAAAAAATTATTTAATCTTCTTTTTGTCCATATCCTAACTTAACATTTTTTTAAATATATTTTCATTTTTTTTTACTAATTGATACTAACTTACCAAAACCAAAAGATTCTACAACATCAACTCCAACTGGGGACTGCTTTCTCCTGTAGAATGCAGAGAACTTGTAGATCCATGTGCCTTCTCCTTCAGCTATGGAGCCTTTGTTGTGAAAACTCACACTAACAATTTGAAAAATAAAATAAATCAGGCTTTTTACAACTGCAGTAATGAATCTACTTCAACTTCTTAGTACTGAATATAATGTTTGAGAAACCTTTCATTAACAGGATAAGTGGAATACAGTCCCTCAAGATTTTGTAGCACAAAAGTGTTGTTTCCCTTTACTTCAACAATAGCTAAAGGTCCAAACTACAGGTTTTCAAACTTGCCATGTTTTCCCTTATCTTCCCTTATGGAATCCCATCTTAGAACTAGATCACCCTCCTTGAAGTCCCTTTCCCTTGATTTTTTGTCAAACAGTATCTTCATTTTATTCTAGTATTTTTCAATTCGTATTGAACTTCATCTCTGTTTTCATTTAGTTCAATAATCTGATTTATTCTCCTTGAAAAATCATCAGGTTCATCAGTTGAATCATGCAGGAATTTTAAAATAGGGAAGGCCAAGCTGGTAGGGAAGATTGCATCTTTCCCATAGGCTAACTGAAAGGAGATTTTCCAATAGATCTCTTTGGATTAATTTTGTTTGCCCATACTTCATAAATTAGATGAGAGTCCCAACTCTTTTTATGATCTGCTAAAGTCTTTTTTATTACCTTTATCAGACATTTATTTGATGATTTTGCAAGACCATTACCTTGAGGATAATATGGAGTTGAATGATGTAACAAAATCTGATATTTCTCTCAAAACTTAATCATTTTAACACTGGAAAATGTTGTGGCATTGTTAGTAACAATCTAGGCTGGGCAACTAAATCTAGACAAAATATTTTCTTCAATGAATTTGATTACAACTGAATTAGTAGAATTTCATAATGGAATTGCTTCCACTCATGTGGTAAAGTGGTTTTTTGCAGTGAGAATCCATCTATGCTAATTGCTTGAAGTGGGATGAATTTCTCCAATAAAATCTAGTCCCCATTGGAGAAAAGGTGTTGAAACTATTGTTGGGATCAGTGGAAGAGCTACTAGTTTTTGCTTATCAACAAACATCTGACAAGGGACACAACTTCTGACCTTTGCTCCTACTTGTAAGAACAATGTGGGCCAATAAAATCCCGCCCTTAATATCTTATATGTTGTTTCTCTCCAAAAATAATCTCCTCCACAAAATCTTGTATGAAACTGATTAATGATTCCTTCAGTTTCTGATTTTGTTAAACATAATAACAAGATATTTAGCGGGCCCTTCTAGTATAGATTTGCATTTATGATACAGTATTTGTCTGATTTTAATTTGAGAGATTTACATTGACTTTTGGAAAATGATGTTGGACATTCAAAATGGATCAAGAAATTTACAATATCTTGATACCAACTTGAAAAAATAAAATTCTCATCATTGTGTAGAGAAATGGTCTGATCTGAAGATAAAGGTTCTTGTGGATCCTTTTCTCTAGGATGGTGAAGAGTTTCTTGTGGATCCTTTTCTTCAGGATGGTGAAGAGGTTCTTGTGGATTCTTTTCTTCAGGATGGTGAAGAGGTTCTTGTGGATTCTCCTCATTCAAATTTTGGGAAGGTTCTTGTGGATTCTCCTTACTTTAACTTCAAGCAGGTTCTTGTGGATTCTCCCCTTGTATTTCCAAAACAGAGTTGATGCCCAACACTTTACAATTGGATTCAGCTAAAAGCTTAGCTAATCCTTGACCCTTAACTAGTTTTGTGGTTTTTATAGTTAGATCAAACTCCAGTATTTGAGTGATCCATCTACCTCTATTTCGATCTATGTCTGGTTGTGTTGAAAAAAATTACAGCACTGTTAGGAACATAAGTAGTAATAGGTGAATGTAGGACATACATCTTGAATGATTTTAGAGATTGTATAAGGGCATAGCCTTTCTTCTCAATTATGTCATACTTAAGCTCAACATCTCTCATAACCTTACTGAAAAAGGCAATAGGTTGGTCATGGGAATCATCATTCTTTTGTAATAAAACAACAGCAAGAGTTGTTTCAGAGGCAAAGGAAAATATACTAAATGGCTTGGTATAATCAGGACTAGCCAAGGTTAGGGCTTCAGAGATAGCCTTCTTGATTTGGTCAAATGCATACCTGGAAGAGACAATCCATTTAACTTCATGATCTTTTCGAAGCCTATCAGTTATGTATTTCACAATTTCATCATAATTCGGGATGAACCTCCTTAAAAAGTTAATCTTGCCTAGAAAAGCTTGGATCTCCTTCTTATTTCTAGGTAATGACAATGTTTTTATTGTATAAACATGTTTGGTATCAATCACGACTCCTTCTTTTGCGATTATGTGGCCTAAAACATTTCCTTCTTTGATAGCAAACAAATACTTTTTAGGATTGATGGATATTTCGAATTTCCTACACCTATCAAAAACCTTGATCAAGTGCTTTAGATGTTTCTGATCAGAATTAGAAGAAACAGTTACGTCATCAAGATAAATGACTACAAATTTGTTTACCTGTCCCACAAAAGCTATTTCCATAGCTCTTTGAAAAGTTGCTCCAGCATTGGACAAGCCAAAGGGAATTCTAGAGTACATAAATGTACCCGAGGGTGTAGTAAAAGTTGTCTCCTCTCTATTTACTGAATCAACATTTATCTGATTGTAACCTAAAAAACCATCAAGCATGGAAAGTCTTTGTGCTCATGAAACCATCTGAAGTCAATGATCCATTTTGGGTAAAGGGTAATTATCTTTTAATTATGCTTTATTCAAATTCCTAAAGTCCACACAAAGTCTAATTTCCCTATTCTTCTTTCTAATAGGAACTAAATTAGCAACCCAATTAGAGTATCTAAGTGGGAGAATAATTTGGGCATCTAGGATTTCCTTAAATTCCTGTTCTACAGTTGGTAGAAGTGCTAGAGTAATCCTCCTAAGTTTTTGTTGACAATGTTTTGCTTCGGGTTTTAAAGGAATCTTATGTTGTATTAGTGATGTATCATAAGTTTTTAGATCAGCATAGGTCCATGCAAAAACATCCTTGTATTTTTACAAATAACTTAAGGTATTGATCTTTAATTCCAAGATCTAAGGATGCATAGATTTTGAGGCTCCTAATGTCATCATTTGTTCCATTGTTTACTTCCCCTATGTCATCTTCTGGAGAGATTGACTGTGGGTTTCTGAGGACATCATTTTGATCAAACAATTTCTCTAAAGGAATGAGACCTTTTGGAATAAAATTGTTAGACAACTGAATGATATCATGATTAGAAATTTTTGAGTTGAAATCTGAATTATCATTTTCATTTGGATTTTCAATTGTTTCTTTTATACTTTCATCATTTTGTAGAACTGAAAATTCATCTATAACTAGCAGAAAAGATTTTAACTATTCATCATCTTCGCATATCTACCAGTATTTAGGTTATATGGGATGGATGGCCTGTATTGACTTGTATTTGATAGAGCACATTAGTTGGATCGGGGATTTTAAATGAACTAGCAGAAATAGCTAAGGAATCTGCATGAATATTCTGATCCCTTGGGATATAAGTCAAATTAAAAGCATTGAAGAAATTTTCAACTGAATCCCAAACCTCATTTCGATAATATATAAGCCTAGGATGTTTTGTTTGGCAAATGTTTCTAACTTGCTTAACAATGAGCTCTTAATCAATAAAAGCACTTAGGTTTTGTACTTTTAAGCTCTTGGCTAACTACAGTCCTAAAATGAAAGCCTCATATTCAGCTACACTATTAGTGACTTCAAAATCAAGTTCGCATGATTGTGTAATGTTTTCTTTTTCAGGTGAGATTAATACTACCCCAGCTCCTGCTCCATCCTTTGTACAAGAACCATCAAAGAATAGCTTCCAAACATCAGTCTAATTTGGTACAGATATTTCAATCACATCTTCAATTTTTTCTTGAGTTTCATGTGTTTGGTTTGAATAAAGTTGGAAACAACCAAAATATTGATCACTTTCATAAATGGGATGTTTCCTTGGTTTATATGTTTTGCAAACAGTGTGCACAAATCTCACCTCTCTATACAGCCTTACTTTCTCTCCCCAATAAACTAGAATAGTGGCGTAAGACATGTCCATCTGAAGAGTTCCCCCTAATTTGGCAGAGCAAGATCTTGAAAGGAGCAATCCAAATTTGGGAGGGATATCTCTGACAACTATGTCTAACACCACACTTTTTACTGAGATTTGGGCGAGAGTGACTACTAAATTCTTAATCAATTCTAGACAAGGCACCCTTTTGGAATCAAAGGTGTACAAATCATGATAGGATCTAGTTATGTTGAGATTTAAATGATCCATGATAGCTTTGGCATGATATTGTGTTATGCTCCAGAATTGAGCATACAATTGTATAACATAGAATCATTTGTTTTACAAGTCACATAGAAAGGGGGTACTATTTCATCTACCATATCTGATCTAGGACTAAAGGCAACTGCTGTTTTTTCATCTTGAAGTCTAATGATATCACTTTCAACATCAACCGAGGTGTTTTGTACCCATTTGGAGACTTGATTTTTATATCTAGGGTTTTTGGAAAGTTTTGAAAGTGGTATAGAGAGTTTAACTCTTTCTAACTCCTTTTCAACATTAAATGCAATTAAGAGAGTTTTTTCAATTTGAGTAGTATCAGTTGACTAATTTAATGGTTGAATAATAGTTGTTGAGTTTCAACAGTTTTGGTATGAGGTTCAATTATTGGAGGTTCCTTAGGAGGTATTCCAGGACCAGGTCTAGGCCTAAGATCATTTCTTTTGTTTAGTTCTACAATTAGAAATTCAGAGAAGGCATGGTATTTGGAAGACTGTGAGGATTCTTCATCTTGTTGAACTTGCTTTTGTTGCGAGAGAGGAATAATAGTGGTTTGACCAAAAGAGGTATCCATATTGTTAATATCTTCAATGGTAGTCATAGTATTGTCATCAGGTTGTTGATCATATATCAGTAAAGGAGTTGGAACCTACTGAAAATTACTAGGTCTTTGAACAATTTGTAATTGTCGATTTCTTTTGTATTGACCTTGACTTTGATTTTGGGGTCAAGTAACTGTTTTTTGAACTGTTCTATGTTGAGTCTCAATCTTGGAAATTCTATTAGATATATTTCTAAGAATTGAAGTTATCTCATCTATTTTAGAATCTTCAGTTTTAGTCTTAGAGGATGTAGAGGCCTCTTGACTTGATTTAAGTTTTCTTTGGGCCTTTTCCTCATTAGCTTTAAAATGGTTGAGGCAGACCTATTTGCTTCCACCTCTATAGCATTAGTTTGCATATCTTCAAGCACCCTTAAATTTCTTTCTCAACATTACAACAAAATCATCTTCAAAAGCTTTTGAAAACCTAGATTTGGCTGCTTCTACAGGCGGTTTGCAATCAAGGGGCATCTTATGATAAAGTTTGTTGAACCTTTGATAAAATAAGAGACAAGTTCACCAAACTTTCTTTTAAGTTATTAAAATTTAGCTAAAAATTAAATAGCATATTTCTTCACTCCCCATTGATTTTTGAATATATTTGTTAGTTTTTCCCAGTTTCTAATGGAATTTGCAGGTAACTACCTAAACCAAGTTCTCACATTTCCCTCAAAAGACTGAAGAAACAACCTCATGTAAACATTCTCTTGTTCTATGTTCATGTTATCTGCAAAGTCTAGAAATGCTTGAAGATGGTCCTTGGCTGAGGGACCAATTTCTCCATTATACCTAGGGAGGTGTTTCAAATATCCATTAGGGAAATAATCAAGGATTGGAGATAAAAATAAAGTTGCATATCTTGCCTATATAATGGGTTGAAATGCCATAGTAGAAGATGATGAATGATATGTTTGTGAAGATGATGATAAGGAAGAGGAAGATGGTGAAAGAGGGGGAGAATGACTATGTGGGGGTGAAGAAGGAGGAGACAAAGAAGGTGGGGATGCCCTGAACGATTTTAAATAAGTCTTAATGAATAACTTGTGGACTTGAGAATGAATGTCCTCTTTTGTTTCAAAAAGTGGATTTGAATATATAGCAAAGGTCCCTTTGTCGGAAATAATACTGAGAGGGGGGGTGAATCAATATTATCAAATCAATAAAACTTTTTCATTTTCATACTTAGATACATATACGCTAGTTCAGTTCATGAAACCTTTGTGTATACACAACTATGTCTAATGTAGCTAGCGTATATCCAGAATACTTGTGATTTAGTTAATCCATTAACTATTGATATTTAGTTAGTGCATCAGAACTTCATTAACCATATGAACAGTAAGCAGGTGCAGTAAAACAGAATAGATCATCACACAAGAAGCACACATGAACACCATGATATAAGGTGGAAACCCAATGTGGGTGAAAACCACCTGCTGCAAGTCATCTCTATCTTCCTTTAATAAGAAACTTCATTTTACAATATTTCTGTACTGGTGCAATCTTATACCAGTACACAGGCTTCTACCTACAGAAGGGTACAACCTTCTCTCATTCTCCAGACTCTCTTGGATGGGAGATACAACCCCCTTAGCTCTTGTACTAGTTGATCCATTTACTAGTACATAGGTGCCTGCCTACTGAATGCTCCAATCTTCACTTGTTCTCTAGCTGCCACTGGAAGGGAGCTACCACCCCCTTTGCTCTTGTACTAGCTGATGTATTAGTACGTAGGCGCCGGCCTACAATCTCCTTTCATCCTCCAGGGACCACATTTCATACATTTTCAAACTGGATACTCCTGAAGCACAACACTATAATCTGAAGGCCACGTTTTGTCAAATTTTCATACTGGACCCATCAATATCATTGAAGCACAAAAACAATCAATACTAGCATCATCAATCTATGAATCACCCAATACTGAATCACTGAGACCCTGTCAACAAAATGCAGTCACCAGAACACAGAGCAGAACACTGAACTCTGCAACCATATTCAGAACCAACTATATCATCAAAATTATGCATCAAAGTGCATACGCTACTTGGAAGTGCCTAACCAGCGTGTATACGCAACTTCACCAAAGTGAACCAGCGTATATGTCATTAGTTACTTATTCATAACTTCGTTGCACTTCCTGACTTCAAACATACCCATATCATTACATATACAAAGGTAATACGAGTGTTAGCTACCAGATCTAGTTCATCAGATCACATAAATATGAGTCATTATGATCCTGATCCAATATTAGTTCTCATCCATCAATACTGAAGCTAAACACAGTCAATCAAACAAGATATGTAGAATATTGACACCTTTAAACTGTCATCAGAACTCATCAACAACCAGAACCACCTGTCACTTCAAACATCATAGCTCAAATGGTATATGCTACTACAATGAACCAAACCCACGTACATACGCGCTTACACCAAAGCCAACCCGCGTACAGATCTATAAATATTCAATCATGACTTGCAGTGATTTCAAACTTAAGTTATACCCAGTTTAGATCATTACATGCGTCAGTATACAGATCTAGAATAAACATAATCAATCGTATAGATATAGTTCATTTCAAACCATTTGATCCCGATCTATCCTTAGACCTTTTTCTCCATCAACCGGTGAGATCCCTCCTTAGCTCAGATCAAGCAATGCATCAAAAAACCATTTCCTACATACTGGATCTCATCCTTCATCAGATATTCAAGACTTTTTTGATACCCTTGCCTAATGATCTTCTTCTCCTTTTATAGTCTTAGGTCTTGCTCAATACCATGGTCCAAAACCATAACAAACCAATACCATGGACCCAATACTTGGGATCAACACATCTGACGAGATACTATGGTCCAAAACCATAGGTTCAAATACCGAGGACTAACTACCACGGACTAGAAGTAGGTTCTCCAACATATACGCGCTTTTCCTTGCATGAAAGTGCATGTATACGCATATGCGCCTTTGAAACGTCTAACCCGCGTGTATATGTGGCTCGGTCACAATGAACCTGCATATATATATATATATATATATATATATATATATATATATATATATATATATATATATATATATATATATATATATATATATATATATATATATATACATATATATATTCTCTTCATTCTTGTAGTCTGATCATCAATTCCTTGCTGCTAACCTGCTACACTATGATCTGTCATCTGTGTGATTTGCCATCAAGGACAACACTTGTCTCATAATGCCAACAATCTCCCCCTTTGGACTTGATGGCAAAGTTAACTTGTCACACTTAGAACTATCATCTAATTCCTTTGAGTTGTCCTGCATTTGATATCTCTTATGTAGATTCATCTAGTTATATGTAAGTGAGATGTTCTTCTACAAGAGGGTTGCCATCAAGTACAACACATGCATCTTAAAGCCAACAATCTCCCTCTTTGGACTTGATGGAAACAACACCAAATCACTCTCCCCCTTTGACATCAAGGGCAAAGGGAGGACCAAGATATTCTCTTTCCTTGATAAACATTCTATTGTCCATACTCGCCCTAAGTACCTGCTGAAATCTCTGAATGAGCTCCCCCTTTGTATATGCCAAGGTGTACCAATCTGACCATGCACCCTCTGAGTACATGTTGAAGTTTCTGCTCTGCTAAAGTGTGTCGTTCATGCTCCCCCTGACTGTAAGCAAGGTCTACAAAAAGATGTTCTACAAGAAGAACATGACTCTATCATAAATGACCTTCCTATCACCAAAGACTCATCCATACATCCATCTCCCAACCAAGTGGGGATATACCAGAATTGACTCATCTACCCAACCAAGTGGGGATACACCAGAAGTTTACATATGACAAATAAGTACATTACATTATTCATCCCAGGCACAGTGGGGAAACCAACATAGGCCATTACATGACCTTGATAATAAAAGACATGACTGAAATATTTCATCATCCTTCTTATGCAAAGAGGGGTTACAAATTACATCATGTGACTAGAAGAGATTTCATCAAATGACTACAATAGATAGAGACACACTATTACATCATGAGTCTTTATATGACCTTTTCATGAGACCGAACATCTAAATAAGACCATGATATTCATTAACAACTATCATACACAATGTATGATCTGCTCGATAAGCATCTGTCAACAACATCTAGACCAGCAATCATGTTCTCCCTCTGTACCTATTCCATCTGTGCCAGATGGTCTCTGTTAGACCCATATCAGACTTTCTTCAACAAGAGCTTGGCCCCACTGATTTCCTTCAAATCAACATATACGCGACTGTATCCACAGAAACAGGCGTATATACGTGGATCCTCATCATGAAACTCACGTACAACCAATTCCAGATCAGCAACCTGTAAATGTCCTATGACAAGGTATGTCTGCATATAGATATCAAATCATTCACATTATATCATGTGTGTAAAACACCATAGCCATCAAGGAATATCTGCATCAGTCAACATATGTAAGTATCAACCTATCAACATATAGGTAAGAACTCATCATCATCATGTCTCCAACAATGAAACTTTGAGTAATCATTCATGTATCCAACGCTATGTATCTTGAGCTCAAGATCTTTTGTCAAGGCTTCTTTATATCATCAACTTCAACAATCCTCATCCACATGAGCACCAAGAACTATAGGAATCCTGCATCATAACTTGTATTATATGATCTTTATGCATATGACGACAGCAACATATGAGTGACTCATCATCAAGTAATGAAGTTGTGTATTCAAGCTTTGTACTTCTCCTTATCCTTATGAAGATCACCATGTAAACACCATATAAGAATCAATCCACAAATATGATCTGAACATCAACTATGTAACCCCAAGAATCATATGAGATTCAACCATAATGCCAACAATGCATTATTAAAGGCATATGCTCCCCCTCAACCTGTGCCATCTGTTAGATCTGATCATGCATATATCAGCAATAAGCATCAAGACATCATCATCATCAAGTTAGGATCAAAACACTTCTAAACATCTTACAAGTATCAAAACATTTCCACACATCCTCAGCAGACTGTAACTATTAACCAATAGAGCAAATAATGGACTGAATCATATCAGACCCTTTTTCTGAGCCTGTCCCTACTGCTTTTTCCTCAGACTGACATATACGTGACTTTGTAGTGTCTAACTCGCGTATATACGCGACTTCCCCTTAAGAAACTTGCGTATGAGATTCAAGACACTGAAGTTTTACACTTTCAGCTCCCCCTGAGTCTGTTATGTTTGTGCTATGTTGTGTCTAATTATATTGTGTTGTGCCACATATTTCTGACTGTACTTCCTTCTTCTTCCATATCTTCAAGCGTGATGATGTTTTCTTATTTGGTATGGTGCTAGTACTTTGTTTCTGCATTCCTTTGTTGTATGTCCAAGCTTGTTGCATGCATAACATCTTACATGTTTCATATTCCTTCTATAGCAATCAGTAACTTTGTGACCAAAAATATTGCAAGCAAAGCAAT
The DNA here is from genome assembly GCA_031772625.1 of Pinus tabuliformis. NCBI lineage: Eukaryota > Viridiplantae > Streptophyta > Pinopsida > Pinales > Pinaceae > Pinus > Pinus tabuliformis. The sequence continues at coordinate 1,143,933,687 of CM062813.1, read as the reverse complement.
ATCCATTAAAGTACCTGGAATGTGATGATATTTCTGTGTGATGATCTTGAACCATTCTTCTTCTACATCTAGATGCAACATGTCCAAGATTATGACATTCATAACATTCAATATTATTCATCTGAGTAAATGGCCGACTATTACTTCCATAGTTAGGAGTGAAAGATTTTCTTTGAAGAATCTCTTTCCTTGATTGTTTATGGGGTTGACCTCTCATCTCTCTCATCTCCTTGTTGATCATTTTAGATTTCTCTTTAGAGTTCCTTGCCTCACCTTTTGAACTAGATTCACCTTCAACAGATTCATGAAAACCAAGACCAGTCTTGATGGCAGGATACCTTTGACTACTAAGAATATCATCCAAGGCTTTAGTACTATCTTGAAATCGCATCAGTTTATCCTTTTCTTCTAATTTACCTTTTAAGATATTTACCTCAATCTGAAGTTGTTCTTCCTTTTACAGACATTGCTTCTTCAAAATTTCTTCAGACTTTCTTCCTTCTTCCATTTGTTGCCTTAGTTTGAGAATCTCCTTTTCTTGTTCTTCATTTAGATCCTACTGCATTTGATGAATTCTGAAGGCACATTCCAGCTGAGATTTTAAGCTGATAACTTTGTTTTCCTGTTTTTCAATAGCTTGGAGTAGATCCGTATTCTGCTTCTTTGATTCTTTTCTTCAAGATCTTCTTTTAGTGAGAGGATCGTAGCTTCATAATAACTGGATCTATCTCTGAGTTTCTTGATTGTTGTGCTCTTTTCATTGACTCCATTTCTTAGTGATGTTACTTCATCCTGCAACTTTTGATATTTGTCTTTGAATAACTTCCTTACCTTGCTTCCTTCCTCTTGTTGTTGGGAAAAGTATCTATTCAGAACGCCCCTATCCCACTCTAAGGTGTGATAGTGCCTTAGCAACAAACAAGGAAAACTACTTGAGTATTCTTCTTTATGAAATGTAAATGAAGAGGAAGGATGTAACTAACCTGTGTCTTTCGCTAGTTTGTTGATCCAATCACTCCTCTCTTCAATAGCTCCCAACTCCCTGCTCCCTTACCGGCCCAGCTTCACCGAATTCCTACAAGATCACAGAAGAGAGAAACTACACGAAGATATAGATTTACATTCATAAAAAGCTTAGGATCAGATTAAGCTAAACATGCAAATATAACAAAACATCATTGATACACAGCATGTAGGAGAAACTCAAATAATTTTATTGATATGATAAGAAAGTCCAAGAGGAGATACAACCAAGTGAGTCCCAATCCAGCATTTACCTCCCGGCAAAGGAATCCCTTCCTCTCCTCCAACAAAGCATAAATCACCCAATGTACTAATCTCAATCTCAAACCAACAGCAATTCTCTGCAAAGTACAAAATTCCAGCCTCTGGATCTCTGGGATGAAGGATCCATATATAGATGTAAGCAGAGAGGATGAGTCAGCTTATGTTTTGACTTGTGGCTTCTCTTTGTCAGTTCTTGCTTCCACTTGGAGACTGAGAGCCTCTTATTCATCACTTGGTCGAATTCAGTGAGGTAAGTGTCATTGGAGAAGATTCTGGAAGCTTCCATGGTCTTTCCACCTCGTTGAATGACTCTGCCACTTGTCATTTCCCGCTCAACGCACCTGGGTAGTGCATTCAAGTGCATTGCAACGCACCTAGCTAGTGTACTGGGGTGCTTTGCAACACAGGCAGCTAGTGGAGCACTTGAATTGATCCTAATTTGACTGTTTCTGAGTAGTTTCTGGTGGAGAACTTCTGGGAGAAGATGTCATTGGTTGACCTTGTTCCTTTAGGGGCAGGAACAACACTTTTAGGGTCTTTGGATCCCTTGGATTATGGACATTTCATGCTTAGAGCTGTAAGGCACAAAAATGTCTATAACAGTTTCCCCCTAAAGTATGAGGTTGTTTATCGGGTGAAATGCTTTATTAGGAGGATCTGAAGTTCTTTCAATGCTGGGAGGAGACCTGTAATAAGATACAATACAATACATCATTTTTCATACTGTTTTCATGATCTAGCTGAGGCGAGCATTCCCATGCTCAGCTTTATAAATTCATTTTTATGTACATAGGACAGACAATCGTCTGATGGTAGACTGATGATTCTGATGAAATCATCATCCTTTTGGTAGGATGATTATCTGTCCTGCAATGTTGTACATGTCAATGTCTTTATTTTTCCTGAATATATATCGCAGCCCAGATGGATGAAACTAGATCCGGGGTCTTCAATCTCGTCCGATCTTCACTCTAAGTATAAGTCGATCCATGTGAAAAATGTTTTTGAAGTCGAACATGGAAAGACATCGCTTGATTACCAGTCAATGATGTAAACTATTAACAAGCGCGAGAGGAATCACCGATAATGATAATGACCCTCAAGGTACTGCAGTACAATTCACGTGGTGTGAATAAAGGACTTGGCGTCGAACACCACGCAAAATCTTTTGGTCGAAGGTCATTGATGTATACCTGATGCTGTGTTGTGGTCACCAACAACCCCCCTTTCTTCACTTGACATTAGCAATAACGTCAAGCGAAGAGGGGACCCTGAACGAAAATCCCAAAAAAATATTTTTTCTAAAGCTTTTGTATTTCTCTCCCTAAGGTTCAAATCGCATCGCAAGGAAAGGCCAAAGCATAACTCGAGCGCGAAAAACAAATACTGCGAAATTGCGATGCGAAGTTTATCGCATCGCATACTTCACACGCGCCCCTTAAAAGAAAAACCTTCGAGCAATGCGATCGCCGATATGCGATATCGCAAATCGCAAGCATTACGCTATACGACGTAACCATTAAACGAGAACTTGCGATATTTGCGATTTGCAATTTTCGATGGCAGCAATCTGCGATCTGCAACCTGCGATCTGAAAAGACTTACCACACAATAAACCCATGCATTAAGCGCGCGCCTTGAAAGAATTTAATGACCGCATGCTTAAGTATCTAGAAATGATTGCGTTACATTTATCGAAGAGTCAAGTGATGATGGATGTCAGAATTATGCATTCATTAGAGATTAATTCTTTCACGTCAAGTCTTTTCATTTCACTTCTCCTTTGCGTAGACTACAAGACACGCAACTGATATAAGTTTATATGCAGGAAACATCTGAAGGAAAGAGGAAAGCGCCAATCAGCAAAGAGGGAATGCTTTCGCAAAATGGATGCCGCATGCAGCAGAACCACGGATTCTAGGCTATCAGCCAACCGACACTGATGAAATTAGACTATCCGGGACTCAAAGTCAAAGGCACACAAAAGCAACATATTCAGAAAAGATCCTGAAGCTAAGACTTAGTGAAGCGGAGAAAGAAGCGCATGAGAAGGAGAACGCTTCAGGGAAACCTGGAACAAAGAACGGAAGAAATTCTCGAAACAGGGAGTTGCCCATGCAGCATGACTCTTAACCCACTCAATCCACCGCACGACCGAAAACCGAAAACGGCAACAGCAAAATCAGTTCGAGAAGAAACTGGGACACGCTAAGTATACACACGGCGAATACACCCAGCTAGAGAAAGGTTTTCGAAAATATATTCTAGTCTGCCAGAAGGAAGTGCCAGCTCCTGCTATTTCCACTTTTATCTCCTGAGCGAAACAAGAAGGCGGCTAGCCGACTCTTCCCAGGAAAGCATTACATTGTTGACAGCACTAAAGAGAATATACAGAAACGGTCAGAAATTAGATTTTAAGTTTAGAAATAAAGTCGCTTTTAGTAAAAGGGCGGTCATTTGAGGCCGACTCCCTAATTTCATGTAATTAATATTGATTAGTTAGTAGTATTTAACCCTTCTCATGGTTTTTGGAGAAGGGTCCAGAAATCTGTCAAAAAACTTATCCTCAGAAAATGCACTTCTGCACCCTCAGAGGAGGTTTTTGATGAATGGATGGATCGAGATTTATTTATGTTTGCATTTTAATATCTGTTACTGATGTTGCACTTCTGTACTCTTAGCAGATGTTAGAACAAGTAGAAATAAATCATTGTTACTTGAAGTTTATTAGTGAACTTAGTCATAAATGGTACTTTTATCTCTTGGCTAGATTCTGCTAGTATTCCTAAAGTGATATGTGGCTGAGTTCTTTGTATGTTATTGCATGAATGTCTGTATTACCATTTGGCACTTCTGTACGGTGGGGTCATTTATTTATGTTTAACATATAGAAAACTGATTATGTGATATGCTGTTCACAACTACTCTGCCTAACTTCTTATGCAGAATGGTTTATCTTTATTGATTTATATTCTGATATCAGTTGAATGATCTTTATTACCGGCTGCTGTTAGAAATCTTTCTAGATCGCATAACAAAAGAAAAACACCCCGGGTTAGCGTAGATTAGATGTATTTTTCTTCATTAGATTACATTAGCATAGAGTTAATTTAGCAGTTAGAATTAAGACTAGATTAGAAGAATCCTTCCCCCCTTCCTTAGATTAATACCATCAGACTCTACGCACACACACACACCCATCACATTGGGAAACTGGTCCCATTACCCCAAGTCGGACCCGCTACTCCAAACGGGCAAGGAGCCGCCAACCAGGTTCCGGACCGGGTGGGTATCCCCCTTGTTGTTGACCCGACCTCGGGGCCCTCAACACGCTGGAAGTGAGAAACTTGCCATTGAGGCATGCAAGCTTCAAAGTACTGAAGGGGGTGTTCCTAGATCAACTTCTTGGATAATGAGCTGATGTCGACAAGAAGTGATCCGTCAAAGGAGGGCCTTAATGTATCCCACATCAGTGACACGGAATGGAGCAAATGATTTTGATGGAGGTGAAAACGATCTGATGATATATGGTTCAGGGTGGCGGTCATGAAAGAATGAAGTATAATGTATGGTAGTGGATGGGACACGGTTGACTTCTCTGGATGACTTCTCTTGAACATATCGGCGACACTTATATGATGGATTGGTAGCATTTACCCCAAAGGTGGATGGTATGGCGAGACCATGGTGATGTGACCGATGAATGAAACAACCCAACCCGACTCAGGCATGGAGTGGAAGTGTCATGTTCAAGAGCGACTTACTACCAATAAAGGTTCTTTGAGTTTCTTCCCAATTTTTCCCCAGTCATTGCTGACCAGTACCTCTTTATTTTTGTCAAGCTTGAGGAGGATAACATATGCTTGTTCTATAATTTGCCCTTCGGGCAAACCCATCGCTATGTTTTAACGAGCCTAGCGATAGTGAAACTCGTTCTCGTCTAAAGACAAGTTTGTCGCTATTAATCTTTTTAACGAGTCTAACGACAAAGATAACTCGGTCCTTTTCATTTTTAGAGAGTCTGAAAAGGTACGTAAAGTTAACTCCAGAAGTCCTTTTTCGTCGTCTAATCCCTTAAGTCCGGAAAAGTATAAAACAATACAGAAGGGATGAATTTTTGATAGTTTTAACGAGCCGAACAAAACAAGCGCTCGATCTTTTTGTGCAATAATCCCTCAGGTCCAAAAAGATTAAAATCTAGAGGAGGGATAGCTCTTCCAGTCTCTTTTATGAGCTGGAAGGCCAAAACTCGGCAATCTTTTCATATTTTATGAGTCAAATGAAAAGAGCTTAAAGAAGACTCGTCTTTTGAGGAACGAGTGATAAAAAGGGTAACAGCTGATTCCAGGCAAGGGTTGGAATTTTCCAATCACGGCAGTGTCACAAGGATGGCTAGTGAAATCACTCTTCACAGCTGTTCCTCGAAATGGGTAAACAATCAAATGGAGGTGAATGATCGGCCAATGGAAAAGTGGAGGTGACAGTGCAAACACGACCAAGGCTTTAGTGGCTGATAATGTTACATTCACGGTGGTTATTTACCGGAGGATAGTTCATTTTTTAACGAGCTTAAACGCGGGTTGAAACACTTGCTCGATCTTATGTTTATTTTCTAACGAGCATGAAATATGCGCTAAAATTGCTCGATAATCCAGTCATATGATAAGAATGTATCATATAAAACGACAAAATTTAGATTTTTGCCCTACTTCCTTTCTTTATGCAAGTTAGGAAACGACTAATCCAAAAAATAGATAAATAATCGCTCTTTGCTTGCACTCCAAAAGGTTTGCATGCCCCCAGGTATAAAACATAGTTTCAAGGTTACCTCTACTTCACTTCTGCCAAAACATTTGTTTTACCGAGAGAGGCCTACCTCTTACAGGTTACCCAAAGATTGTTCCATTAATCTTTCAAACAAAACACTTCTTCGGCGATGTCTACCGAGATAAACAAAGGTGAGCGACGATGCCCGCCAACTCACATAACTTTGACAAAAGAATCTTATTCTAGAATAACCCTTATCTCAATCACGGACGGGGTACAGACTAGTCATATTCTCCCGCGGAAACCTACCCTATAGCCGAAGTTTTCCTGCCGAAGCAGACCAGGACGCATGCCCCCTGGGTTCCAGTCATATCCCTCCGAATTACTCGCGCTCATCGGGAGGACAGACCGTGGGTTGAGACATTTCTTGCGTGAAGAGACCATTTAGGGATGGTATATGACTATTTGCGATGCATGATCTGGGAAATGAAAGTTGGTCCACGAGCTTGACCACTCTTCCTTCGTGCGGAAAACACATTACTCTAAAGAGTGAGGAGACGATGGCTCCCATGCAATATATATAGTCTTGTCCAAGGAGTAGGTTATAATCCAAGGGTCCTTGAATGACCATCACGTTCATTTGAACGGTCTTCCCTTTCAATGTTATGGGCACATTGGGGAGGATCCCTAAAGGTCGACTGGTTCCTTTATCGAAGCCTGTCAGATTTCTCATTTCAGGCAAAAGCGATGGCGAACCAAGCACTTTCCAAGCAATAGAGGAAAGGATACTCACAGATGCCCCTTCATCAATGATGGTGCCAGCCATGACCATTCTGTATATTTGGACGATAATTCTGAATGGTATGCTTGCTGGTAAATGGGGTCTGCCTAGTTGATTCCAGTCGAAGGAGACAACTAGGTTTCTTGGAGGTGGGACTGAGTAGACGGCCGGGTACGGCTCTTACGAAATTCCTTCCTGCGATAAAGGAATGGGTAGGTTGCCCCCGTGTCCGTCGGAGTCTGTGTTGATGAAGAGAATTTGGACGGTGTCATCCTTGTTCTCTTCAGTGACTGTGTCATTCGAAGATAAAACCTCTGAAGGCAAGACTGGGTCAACTGCCGCCTCGACCTTTTGACTTTCGTCGGGTATGGATTCAGTTGGTTCATCTTCAATGACCGGCGCTTCAGCTGACCACTTGAGCGGGCCAGCTGGATTTTCAACTAATGAAGGACTTGGCAAGAGTTTTTTATATCCAAGAGGAAGTCGTAACGGTGAAATCGGACGATCATCCAAAACTCTTTTAGCTTCGTCTAAGAAGGGACAATGGTGGATGGCGTGATTGCCTTCGCACAGTTTACAGGGAGATCTAGCTCTCCCTTTTTGTCCTGGGACTTCACTTTCGCTAGTTGACGGTGTGCTTTCAACATGGCAATCAGAGGTTGACGCCACCGGATTGTGCAAACGGGGAGACCAGTCCCTTAGTATCCGAGGGATGCAGGGACAATCTCTGTGAAAGTGGTCTCCCTTGCAAATGACACATGGCGATTTAGGCCTGGTCAGTGCAGTGTGTGGATTTTCGTTAGACGACACTCATTTGCCCCCAGTTGCTTTTGGCTCCTTCTTCTTCTTCTCTTTCTTCTTCTTTTCCTTCTTCTCCTTGGGAACTTGACTTTTGGCTTTGCCAGCCCCATCAAGTGAAGAGGAAGGAGGAGAGGAAGAATTAGAGGAAGTGGAAGGTTGGTGGGTAACTCTGGACTGGTCTAATTGCTGATTCGACTGTTCAGGAATAGTGGTGTTTTGAACAACATTGGTTGAGAAGAGCCAGACCGGCAAGCCAATTGTCAGTCCTGGAAGCGACAATGTGGCCATATGGGGCACACCAACATCTCCCCAAGAGGAGAAGGGACTAGGATTTCCACCAAGGGGAATTCCTTGGTTGGTAGGCTCCATTTTATCAACCTAAAGATCAACGCAGGAAAAAGGGTATGAATATTCCGTTTAAAATAAATTTTAACGACGCTTGAACACAACTTGCTTTTTCAATTTTAAAGAGTCGAGAAAAAGCAAAAGATGACTCTAGTCTCCTTCAATTTTTAATGAGCCCGAAGTGCCAAGTGCTCATATGGACCTTTTCCGTTAAGGAGTCTCAAAAGGAACGAAAGGGATTTCTCTGGATTTCTAGGTAGAGGGTGTGCCAAACCAATCACAAAACCGCAGAATACTTTTTAAGGTACAGGCGGTCAATCTTCCTGAATGCTGTGTTCAGTGCATCGCGATCAGTAGGGCGGCCAACACGGCTTCCTATGGATAAAGGTTTTATGCCTATAGGGGTCTCCCAATATATACTTGACGGTACGTGGGAGCACAATCCGTACTGGCACTTATCGTCTCTCAGGAGGAATCACCCAACCATCAGTGAGGCTGACAGTCACCAGGTTTTACGACGCCAGAACACGTCTCTAGCCTAGACCTCTATGTTGTGCGTTAAGTTACAAAGCATTGTTAAGTTCATTCAATTTATTTTAGGTTGATCTTTCTTAGAAGTTTGCCTTTTTGGATCACCACGAGATGTAGATACAATTCCTAAATGCAGTCTAAAGATGATAAGCAAGCTTTTATCTCTTTTCAACAATGAAAATCCTAGCTACAAGGGGAAAAGAAAGACACAATCTTTTCTCAAAGAGCATAGAGCACACTGTAAATGCACTTTTCCTAAATCAAACCATACAAACTATCAATATGCAAATGCACAAATGCATGTATTTGTTTTCACTTTCTTAATATTTATGCCTAAAAAGAAAGCTGTTGTACAAATTTGAATTCGATTTCAAGTGAAAACACAAACAAGTTTCTTTTTGAAATCAAAAAGACGATTATGACACTTTATGATTTTGAAGTAAACACTTGTTTCGACACTAGAAATTCACAAATTCAAACCAAAAGACAAAAGTAAAAGCGCAATCAACTGTCAACATCAAACAAATTTACTCCTAAGATCAAAACGACACTTACGACAGGTCTAGATCTAAGGGCGACAATATGACTAGTTTACTTTTGTAATGGGAAACTGCAAATGATGTAACAAATACACAAAAACAAATACAGTTTCTTTTATACAACTGAGGCGGAATTAAGGAAAAGAAAAGGGGTTTTCAGATAGGTACACACATTGATAATAGGCTGCAAAAATCAGAGATAAAACTGAACAAAATGAAGCAAAGAACCACAGCTGCACAGGGCAAAGGCTGATCAGTGCACCTGTTGCACATAGAAATTGAATTGCAGCACAGGTAGCCCTCTCAGGACCTGCGTTGAAATGCAGAACCTCTTCACAGAGCCTACGCTGAAGCAGAAACGAGAATTTTCTCTGGGTTCTGGGTCACGATTTGCAGTTTAATCTATGGTTTTTGGCCGGATAAAAGCTATCAATAAGGTACAATAGAAGGATGATTTAAAGGAGGACTAAGAGCTATCACAAAGGGTAGTTAGAGCATTTGTGGATCAGCTGTTCAGATCATAAACAGGCCCAGTGAATGGACTAGAGTAGCCGATCTCTACTTTGCATTTGTAAATGGAAAATGCAGTTCGATTCGCCACTCCTAAGTTTATGAGAAGAACAACAATAGAAACACAAATAAACTAACTAGATACGATCCCCAGTGGAGTCGCCAATTTGTTGTTGGGAAAAGTATCTATTCAGAATGCCCATATCCCACTCTAAGGTGTGATAGTGCCTTAGCAACAAACAAGGAAAACTACTTGAGTATTCTTCTTTATGAAATGTAAATGAAGAGGAAGGATGTAACTAACCTGTGTCTTTCGCTAGTTTGTTGATCCAATCGCTCCTCTCTTCAATAGCTCCCAGCTCCATGCTCCCTTACCGGCCCAGCTTCACCGAATTCCTGCAAGATCACAGAAGAGAGAAACTACACGAAGATATAGATTTACATTCATAAAAAGCTTAGGATCAGATTAAGCTAAACATGCAAATATAACAAAACATCATTGATACACAGCATGTAGGAGAAACTCAAATAATTTTATTGATATGATAAGAAAGTCCAAGAGGAGATACAACCAAGTGAGTCCCGATCCAGCATCTACCTCTCGGCAAAGGAATCCCTTCCTCTCCTCCAACAAAGCATAAATCACCCAATGTACTAATCTCAATCTCAAACCAACAACAATTCTCTGCAAAGTACAAAATTCCAGCCTCTGGATCTCTGGGATGAGGGATCCATATATAGATGTAAGCAGAGAGGATGAGTTAGCTTATGTTTTGACTTGTGGCTTCTCTCTGTCAGTTCTTGCTTCCACTTGGAGACTGAGAGCCTCTTACTCATCACTTGGTCGAATTCAGTGAGGCAAGTGTCATTGGAGAAGATTCTGGAAGCTTCCATGGTCTTTCCACCTCGTTGAATGACTCTGCCACTTGTCATTTCCCGCTCAACGCACCTGGGTAGTGCATTCAATTGCGTTGCAACGCACCTAGCTAGTGTACTGGGGTGCTTTGCAACGCAGGCAGCTAGTGGAGCACTTGAATTGATCCTGATTTGACTGTTTCTGAGTAGTTTCTGGTGGAGAACTTCTGGGAGAAGCTGTCATTGGTTGACCTTGTTCCTTTAGGGGCAGGAACAACACTTTTAGGGACTTTGGATCCCTTGGATTATGGACATTTCATGCTTAGAGATGTAAGGCACAAAAATGTCTATAACACTCTTGTTGAGCCTTTAGTCTGGTAGCTACTTCTTTGAAGGCACCATCCTTTATGTTCAATAGGTCTTCTTGATCTCTAATTTTGTCTGTTAGCCTTTTAAATTATACCTCTATTTGATATCCTTCTTGCTCACCCATAAGAGCACATTCAGTTGTTTCGTTATCACTTACATCACCTTCAAATGGAAAGATAGCTGGAACATCATAGGATAACAAATTCATACCTGATAGTTCATATTCATTCTGAATCTGATTCTAAATCTAAAGAGCTTCTTCCACATATTCCCCAATCAATACACCCATTATCATAGTTCTTCTGAGATGCCTTCTTCTTCTTAGGTTCTTTCTTCTTAAGATTCTTTCCCATAGTTCCACGGATCTCCTTCAAGCGATCAAGCTTCTACCAAAGGACCTGCTCTGATACCAATTGTTGGAAATAATACTGAGGGGGGGGGTGAATCAGTATTATCAAATCAATAAAAAATATTCATTTCCATACTTAGATACATATATGCTACTTCAGTTCATGAAACCTGCGTGTATATGCAACTATGTCTAATGCAGCTAGCGTATATCCAGAATACTTATGATTCAGTTACTCCATTAACTGTTGATCTTTAGTTAGTGCATCAGAACTTCATTAACCATATGAACAGTAAGCAGGTGCAGTAAAACAGAACAGATCATCACACAAGAAGCACACATGAACACCATGATATAAGGTGGAAACCCAATGTGGGTGAAAACCACCTGCTGCAAGTCATCTCTATCTTCCTTTAATAAGAAACTTCATTTTACAATATTTCTGTACTGGTGTAGTCTTATACCAATACACAGGCTTCTACCTGCAGAAGGCTACAACCTTCTCTCATTCTTCAGAGTCTCCTGGATGGGAGCTACAACCCCCTTAGCTCTTGTACTAGTTGATCCATTTACTAGTACGTAGGTGCCTGCCTATTGAATGCTCCAATCTTCACTTCTTCTCTAGCTGCCACTGGAAGGGAGATACCACCCCCTTTGCTCTTGTACTAGCTGATGTACTAGTACGTAGGCGCCGAACTACAATATCCTTTCATCCTCCAGGGACCACATTTCATACATTTTCAGACTGGATACTCCTGAAGCACAACACTATAATCTGAAGGCCACATTTCATCAAATTTTCATATTGGACCCATCAATATCATTGAAGCACAAAAACAATCAATACTAGCATCATCAATCTATGAATCACCCAATACTGAATCACTGAGACCCTGTCAACAAAATGCAGTCACCAGAACACACAGAGCAGAACACTGAACTCTGCAACCATATTCAGAACCAACTATATCATCAAAATCATGCATCAGAGTGCATACGCTACTTGGAAGTGCCTAACCAGCGTGTATACGCAACTTCACCAAAGTGAACCAGCGTATATGTCATTAATTACTTATTCATAACTTCGCTGCACTTCCTGACTTCAGACATACCCAAATCATTACATATACAAAGGTAATACGAGTGTTAGCTACCAGATCTAGTTCATCAGATCACATAAATGTGAGTCATTATGATCCTGATCCAATATTAGTTCTCATCCATCAATACTGAAGCTAAACACAGTCAATCAAACAAGATATGTAGAATATTGACACCTTTAAATTGTCATCAGAACTCATCAACAACCAGAACCACCTGTCACTTCAAACATCATAGCTCAAATGGTATACGTTACTACAATGAACCAAACCCGCGTACATACGCGCTTACACCAAAGCCAAACCGCGTACAGATCTATAAATATTCAATCATGACTTGCAGTGATTTCAAACTTAAGTTATACCCAGTTCAGATCATTACATGTGTCAGTATACGGATCTAGAATAAACATAATCAATCATATAGAGATAGTTCATTTCAAACCATTTGATCCCGATCTATCCTTAGATCTTGTTCTCCATCAACTGGTGAGATCCCTCCTTAGCTCAGATCAAGCAATGCATCAAAAAGCCATTTCCTGCATACTTGATCTCATCCTTCATCAGATATTCAAGACTTTTGCGATACCATTGCCTAATGATCTTCTTCTCCTTTTATAGTCTTAGGCCTTGCTCAATACCACGGTCCAAAACCATAACAAACCAATACCATGGACCCAATACTTGGGATCAACACATCTGACGAGATACTATGGTTCAAAACCATAGGTTCAAATACCAAGGACTAACTACCATGGACCAGAAGTAAGTTCTCCAACATATACGCGCTTTTCCTTGCATGAAAGTGCGTGTATACGCATACGTGGCTTGGAAACGTCTAACCCGCGTGTATACGCGGCTCGGTCACAATGAAACTGTGTATATATATTTTCTCTTCATTCTTGTAGTCTGATCATCAATTCCTTGCTGCTGACCTGCTGCACTATGATGTGTCATCTATGTGATTTGCCTTCAAGGACAACACTTGTCTCATAATTCCAACACCCTTCAGGTTGTTTAGAGGTAGAAGATTCGTTTTGATTAGAAGTGGAATGGAATGAATAAGTAGTGGGGCATATAAATTATGTAGGTTTGTATTCAAGGAAATGAACACCCAGGTCAGACTCAGATTTAGGTGATCGAGTGGAAGTGAGGGTTTTGGATGAGATTTAAGTGAATGAATAAGGAAAGTTGATTTGAAATCAACTCCCCTATCTAAGAGTTCAGCAACCCTAGGTGATAGGTGAGTGTAATTTGGATTGGATGGAATGTTACTATAGGGATCAAATTGTAATATATCTTCAGACTACAAGGTTGAAGTGGAAGAAGACAGTTGATGTCTTCTTTTGGAATTGGCCTTTCTCATAACTCTTTCTGGATTTGATAGAGGACTAACTGTGTCAAATTCAGAATGGGGTCTTGTGTGCTTAAAAGGTGCCAATTTGGATCAATAGAGTCGCCAGTTGAATGATTTTGACCTATCTAGACCTTTATTTATTTTTTAACATGATCGGATACTCATATATTATAAAAAACTGATGGGACCAAGTCCTGTTACATCTGGGAAGAGAAGAGAAAGAGAAGAAGGAGGATTCCAAAATGGGTTCGCAGACCCTGGCTCCTTGTTGCTTGAGTTGAAATACAGATTGAAAAGGAAACGGCTATATTGCCTTACATATGAGCCTGCTAATAGACAAAATTTACAAGACATTAGACAAATTACTCATGCTGGTTGACCGAATCATCATACTGCAGTTCTTGCTTTGCGCTGGCTCTGGTAGAATTCTCCGCTTGCATACTTTGAGTGAGCGTTTTGATGTGGGCGATTGCCTCCTCCATGTGTTTACATTTTTCCTTTAATTCTTCAATTTCCGCTTTCTGTTTTTCCAATTTCTTTCTCTTAGATCTACAGTCAGCCTGAAAGTCTTCTTTGAGCTTGTTGAAATGTTTCACAAACCGGGCTATCATAAAGCAATGAGCCTTACAGAGCGTACAGGAGTTGTTCGTGATTACTCTGTCCAAGGGATTCTCGGCATGTTCATCATTTTCCGGATTTGAAGCCATCTCAGAGGTGATGTTAAGAGAAGAGGAACGAAGAGAAGGAGCTCTGAGAGAGAGAGGAAAACGAGAAATGGGAGAGCAGAGGGGATGAAGGCAGGAATCGGCGCTAGGAGAGATCGGCCAATCTGCGAAAAGAACCAAAATACAGGACTGATTATGATAAAGCAACCAAAGATGCGAAATGCTGAGTATACCTTTAAGGATTGCAGATGATGATTTCGCTGAAGAGATGTGCTGGAATCGACCACTGTTGCTGCCAAACTCCTGAGGCTGAATGCCAGGAGCTGTTTCTTTCCTTTGCTGTTGAAGAGGAGGTGTGAATCTGAGATGGGCAAAGAGGGGAAAGATTTGAAACTTAGGGGAACAGGACTGCTGTCCACTACTATTGCTGCGGGCTTCCAGGAGCATAGAACCAAACACTGCTCCTCTGCTTTGCTTCTGTGAGGGCGAAAGAGATCTGGGATGAGCGAGGGGAGTGAGGAATATATAACACATCAAGGTAGGCTGAGCAAGCAGGTGGTACAGGATATGCTCATGGATTTGGGCAGGCTCTAAATCATTCATAGAATCAGTGATGCAGTCGATAAGGATTATGAAGGGACACAAACCAGAATTCCGAGAGGTGGAATCACGTGAAACATGGTGTGATCGGGTCTCTAGTGCGAGCCAGGGTGCAGACTGGGAGAGAGATGGAACACAATTCTCGAGGGGGCGGATTGAGATCAGCTTGCCAAGATTGAGGCAGAAAAAATCTAGATATGAATGATGACTGAAGTGACTTGGTTTCAGAAGCGTGCTGATGTTGTTGTTCAAAGACTTTGGTGAACAGCTTGGTCTGCTATGGGATTGCTTTGACGTAGATGTGCTCATTTTCTCTGATTTGTCCACTCTGTCTGCTGGTGGCCTTAGAGGCGAAAAAGTCCGCTTCGGTGTTGTTTTCTCTTAAAACGTGCTTGAACGTCGTGTCTCCCATATTTCTGAGGTTATCCTGTATCCTGAGCTTTATATTGCTAAGGGCTGCTTTATTGAATTCTGCTCCCGAGACCAAGGCTGCTATAATGATGGCCGAGTCCCCCAAAATGATTGGATTTCTGATTCCCAGCCTATTCAGAATAGTGGTGCCTAGAAGGAGGCTATACGCTTCAGCCACATTGTTAGATACTTTCCCCAGACCCCATTCATAGCTTACGATAGTTTTCCCAAGATGGTCTTTTATGATACCCCCTGCTCCAGCGTTCCCTAGGTTGTTCTTAGAAGCGCCATCGAAGTGCAGAGTAGGGCACTTCTGGTCTATGATCCACTGATTAACTTCTTCCTTGGATCCTCTGAGTTTCCAGTGCATCCTTTTTTTGTGTGCTTTTGTTTGGGAATGGTAGTTGTTGGTATAATTGAGGCTAAATTTATTGTACCAATCCATCTCTTCTTGATGCCAGCTTGACTGATCTGGGAGGGCGATGAGATTTGTGCTTATTGTTTCTGAGATGATGGCTGTTGTTTTAGCTAGGATACTGGCCGGATTGGGCTTTTTATTGTTGAAGACGTAGTTATTCCTTGCTAGCCAAATTTGCCAGCATAGGGTGGCTGGGATGCATTTCCACAATCTGCTGATATTATGATTGCCTTTCCTGGGGAAGGGATAACATTTCCCCCAATTTTTCTGAAGAGAGGAGATCTGGTCAAAATTTTCGCCAATTTCCATGGGGCTTATCACCTGCTTCCAGCAGCTTTGGGCAAAGGGACAGAGTAAGAAAATGTGTTGAATGCTTTCCTCCTCGGCTCGACAGAAGCAACACATTGATGGGCCTAAAATTCCTCTTTTCCTTAAATTCTCAGCAGTAAGGGTCTTACCTTTAAGAAGAGTCCAATTGAAGTGTTTGATCTTTGGGAGACACTCTGAATTCCAGACAGTTGTGGAAAGGTTCCAGTTTGCTGTTTGGGTAGTGGCCTGTAGTGCTTTGTACCCCTCTTTTACCGTGAATTTTCCTCCACTGGGATCCCAGATATACCTGTCTTCAGTCCCTATATTAGTGGGCGCAGAACCAGAGAGAGAGGACTTGAGATTGGACCAGAGATCTCTAAGATCGTTGGGGATTTGAAGGTCCTTCCAGTCTTGCCAATTGTTATGATTCCATATTGATATATCAAACAAGGTGGTTAAGTTTCTTTCATCCATCCAGATCTGCAAAGGTCGGAGAGCTTGGAGTAGATTTCTCGGCTTAGAGCCCATAATTCTGTCTGACCAAATGTTAATATCCTTGCCGTTTCCAGGGAGTTTGGATGTGTTTTCTCTGAATTGGGGGAGCACTTTTTTAATGAGTTTCCACACCGGGGTGCAAGGTCTTTCGGCTATTGGTTCAGAGAGAAGATTAGAGTTCAGGCCTCTGAGATATTTCCTTTTTATGACCTCCACCCACCACGATCCTTTGCCAGTAAGGATTCTCCAGATCAACTTAAAACCCAAAGCCCGATTGAAGAGGCTCGGAATTTTGATGGATAGCCCTCCCTTTTCATATGGTAGGGTTACCTGATCCCATTTGACAAGGCTAAATTTCTTGGTCTCCTGTTTTCCTCCCTGCCAGAGGAAACTTCGCAAGATGAGTTCCATGTGTTTATGGATGCTGGCCGGGGCCATAGTAACCGCATATTGATAAATTGGAAGAGCAGAGAGGATGGCCTTAATAAGAATCGATCTGCCTGCCAAGTTTAGCCAAGACACTCCCCAACTCTGCAGGAGGCCTCTCATCTTTTCTATGTGTTTGACCCAGATCTCTGCCTTGACTGTTTCTTTGGCTAATGGCAGACCTAAATAAGAGAAGAAACTCCAGTTCCTTTGCACTGGAATGTCCAGTATCAAGGATATTCTTTGCCGGATTTGGAGAGGGACATTCCAGGTATAGATCTTGCATTTTCTGTTGTTCAACTTCCCTCCTGAGACTGCTAGAAATGCATCCAACACTTTCTTGAATCTTTTTGCCATTAAGCTTGAAGCTCCCCCAATGAGTAGGGTGTCATCCGCGAAGAGCGAATGATTGATCTCTTTGGTCCCTCTTTCTATCCTTATTCCAGTGATCTCTTTTTGCCTGCGGAGGTTTTCTAGGTGAATGCTCAAAGTCTCTGCAATTATGATGTATAAGAAGGGAGAGAGAGGACAGCCTTGTCTCAACCCCCTAGAGCTTCTGAAATATTTGCTGGGGCGACCATTAATCAAGGGAGCGGTCCAAGGGTTGGAGATGCACCCATTGATAATGCTTATGAAGTTTTTTGAGATCCCGAATTTTTTGAGAACTGCTATTAAAAAGGGATGGTCGACTCTATCAAAAGCATTTGCCATGTCGAGTTTGGTTATCATTCCTGTTTCTTTTCTGTTGAAGCTGTTGTGGATAGCTTCTTGGATCAAAATGACATTATCTGTTATTTGCCTGCTCGGGACAAAACCTCCCTGGTTCTCAGAGATTAAGTGAGGAAGAAGTTTTTTGAGCCTGTTGGCTAGAATTTTGGTTACAATCTTGTAAGATACATTACATAGGGATATGGGGCGGAACCGGTCAAAAGAGAGAGGATTCGCTTCCTTAGGGATGAGAGCTATGTGAGAAGACTTAGTATTTTCTCCCATCTTGTGATTTTTGAATACATTCTTTACCATCCGCACAAAGTCTTTTTTTATTGTTTCCCAATGATTTTGGTAGAAGGCGACCGTGAACCCATCCGGACCCGGGGCCTTGTCCTGCTGCATACTAGAGGTTGCTGCTTGGATTTCCTCTTCTGAAATGTCCTGATCCAACTCCTTATTTTGAGAATCTGATATTTTTCTCTCTACTGCACTAAGAAAGTCAGAGCTGTCTGTTTGCTGAGGAGCAGCAGATAGTAGAGATTTGAAGTGGTTATATGCTGCTTCTTTAATTTCTTCTTGGTCACTAATCTCTTTTCCTTCAGCTTCTATTTTGTCTATCTGGTTTCCAGCTCGCCTGAGCTTTATATTGTTATGGAAAAAGGATGTATTTTTGTCTCCGGCTTTCAGCCAAAGACATCGGGATTTTTGTCTTTGATCCTCTTCCTCTACTCTATTTTGTCTAAAGAGTTCCCTGTACATTTCTTTTTCATAATCTAAGTCTTCACTTGTATATTGAATGTTCTCTTTAACCTTATTCCACTGCTCCATCTTCGTGAGCAGATCTGATTTTTTTTTATTTTCCAAAATTGTTGCTTCCTTTGCCCACTGTTTGATGACTGCTCTTAGAGATTTTAACTTTGTTTCCCAAATGTAATAGGGCGATCCATATACTTCCTTGGCCCACTGATTTTGGATGAGAGTGCGAAATTCTTCTTTGAGATCCCATGTTTTGTTATATTTGAAGGGGAGAGGCCCCAAGTTTCTGCCTTTGTCCAGATTTAAAACCACAGGTTTGTGATCGGAGGCCGAAGCATGAATTAATTTGCTCTTAATAGACTGGAAACTTGCTGCGATTCTTTCCTGGAGTAGAAATCTGTCCAATCTCTCTTTAATATTGTAGGAGCCAGTTCTTTTGTTACTCCATGTATATTTCCCGTTGGATAGGGGAATATCAATCAGATTGTGTGTCTGAATTATGGATTCCAGCATGTCTCTTGAAGGGTCTGCGTGGTAGTTTCCTCCTAACTTTTCTTCCACGTTTCTTATTACATTCAAGTCTCCTCCCAGAATTATATTCCTGTTTTGCACGGACTGAAGATCTGAGGATATGGTGTCCCAACAGCGGCCTTTGTCCCTATAATGATTTGGGGCGTATATGTTGTATATAGAGTAGATTTCCTGAGATCCTTTGTTTTTTAGATCTGTTCTTACCCACCAGTTGCAAAATTGTGAATTAGTGATATCCCATTTATTCTTATTCCATATTGTTCCTATTCCTCCTGAGGCACCTTCTGAGCCTGTTGATACTCCTGTGAAGTTTTTGAAGCTTTGGATTTGATTTTGAAAGTCTTGTTCAGAAATTTTGGTCTCCTGGATGAGAAGAAGGTCTGGCTGCTCCTGTTTTAATAAATCCCTGATTGCTTTTATTTTTAAGGGAGAGCCCATCCCCCTACAATTCCAAGAGACCAAGATCATTATTTACCAATTGTTGGGTGAGGTCCACTCCTCTCCTTTGCTTTTTCTCCGCTTCCTTTTAGTTTGCCTAGATATGAGTCCATTGGTTGCTGCGCTCCCGTTGCCATCTCTTTTGCCGCTGTTTCATCTCTGAGCTCTTTGTTTGACTTTCGGCCAGCTTTTCTCGGGGGGTCTGTGGATTGACTAGCTTCTTTCGATTTGTTTCTGGTGAGGATTCTCTCTATGGTTGGAGGGGGGGAAGGGAGGGGGATCACATGGGAGGGAGAGGTAGCTGCTCGGGGGGAAGAGGGGGGGGAAGAAGGTTCTTCAACGGACAGAGATTCGAAGGGGTTGGAGGATGAAGGGAGAGCTGAGCTAGGAGGGGGAGGGGGAGGGGGAGGGGGGGATTCCGGAGGGGATTTAGAGCTGGGTCCTTGGGTGGAGGAAGGTTTTTTCCTTTTTACTGGTTCCCATGTACCCTCAGGGTTTTCCTCGTTATCAGTAGATTCATTTATTTTTGACTTACTACATCTATTTGCGAAATGACCATACTCATGGCATACCTTGCATTTGAAGGGAAGCTGCTCGTAGTCCAGCTGCTGGATATGCGTCCATTGGTCTA
Source organism: Pinus tabuliformis (assembly GCA_031772625.1). Lineage (NCBI taxonomy): Eukaryota > Viridiplantae > Streptophyta > Pinopsida > Pinales > Pinaceae > Pinus > Pinus tabuliformis. The sequence goes on along the minus strand of CM062813.1, from coordinate 1,143,913,705 downwards.
CCTTGATCTTGATAGCTTCCGGCAGACCTTTCCCTAGGTCTACTTCCACGCAAATCCTGGCGCACGCGTGCATGTTCTCCCTTGGCTCAGATCTGTCGATGTATTTGCCTACTGCGTTCCCTATTGCCTTTACTGATTCGTCTCCCCAACAATGAAGCGGCAAATGAGGGAGCCGGACCCAAACTGGTACTGCATTTGGAATGTCCATTTCCGGATCAAAGTCCGGAGTCCATCTATTCAAGTAAAGTCCTCTTGAATCCATGAAGTAGGGGCCGTTTCTGAAGATGAGATTCTTGTCTTCTTTTGTTTCAAAGAGGAATGTGAAATAGCCTCTTCCGCAGAATCTGATGGCTATTTTCCCTTGTAACATCGCGCTCCAGTTGCGCTCTACCCATTTCTGGACTGATCTCGGAGAGGGCCAGAGGCCAGTGAACTGGCCTACTAGCCCTCTTTCCGCGAGTATTATTGCTGACTTCCTTGGAAGGGATGGAGGAAGGTTAACCTCAGGGATTTCATCGAGTTTTTTGATGAACTTGGTCACTGTGGGACGGGGACGGGGATTAGCCGATTCAGAAAAGAGGGAGGCGAAAATTTCCTCATTGTTCTCAGAGTCTGGAGGGGGGGGAGCGAGCCCGGCCATTCAAGAGGTGAATGGCCAGCGGGAGATAGCGTGAGGAGACCAGCGCGGGACGGGAGGTAGAGGCTGGGCCCCAATGGGGTAGGGACCAGCGGAACAGTCCAAAGCAAGAGAGGGGATCGAGGTGCAGCAGCCCTGCCAGGCAGGGCCTGGGGAGCAGGAACAGGCGAGCGCGGGAAGCTAATTCAAAAATCGCCAGAGCTCGAAGATCTTCTAGAGCATTGAGAAGTTTTCTTAGTGCCACGATAACTTCTTCACACAAAATACTTAGTGCAAATAATCAACCCCGCCTATCTAGACCTTTAATCACCTTAAAGGAATAGGAATAATATTGTTGACCTAGGAAAACTTAATGAAATTCGAGTCCCCGGCAACAACGCCAGATTGATGTTGTATCTCTAAGATGATAATGGTCAGCTATCATGCCAAGGCATCTAAGATGTTTGTTTTGGGGGTTTTGTTTTAATTTGGAGGACCAATGTATGAAATAGATTTAAAATAGTGATGCCTAACCTTTTGAATAGTATTAATATTTAAACAGAGGGCTGTTATTAAAATTCACACAGTGATATAGCTTGTATGGTGGTGAGCAGAAATAGAGAGATGATATGACTATCACAGTCTTCAAATTGAAAATTAAATAATCATAAGTAAGAAAACCTTTAAACTATGTTCAAAAGGTTTAACAAAATATGCTTAAGCTTACAAAAGACACTGATGATTTTATGATTTAGAGGGAATTAATTAAACAAACAATTTATATAATTCATTCTCTTTATAGATGATCACTTCATAAGCTTATAGGAATAAATTGAAACACAATTACTCTTACCTGGTTATCTTTGTAAAACATAAGCATATGAAGAAAACACTGTAAAATAAAACTGGAAAAGCTTACAGTAAAAACGAAACTGTATGAATCAAAATTCAGAATCTTTTGCTTTTGTATTAATGATTCAGAAAAGTCAAGTACATTTAATGTTTAGAAATGCTTCTTCAAGGGTGCAACCCTTAATAACTCGTGAAAGAGAGTTATTTATACAATCTTAGAATTGAGAAAATATCTTAAACTATTTTACAAAAATAGATAAATACAAAATCAAGAATATAAACTAATAGTCGATCTGTCACTATGTTCATGCTGAGTTGTTAATGACTATTGCTAGAAAATTGAGAACTATTGAGTTGGTGATGATTTTTCCTAAAAATACTGAATGTTGTTTGATCACCCTTTTATTCAAGTAAATCATCTAATTCTTCCCAGTGTTTCTTATCTAGGATAGATAACTTAGTTGTCCTTCTATAAACTTTAGTCATCTCTGTATATTTAGTAAAAGTGGGTTTTACTGGAAATATATGTCTGATTTCATTCAGAATGAAAAAGGAATCTCTGAGTGTATTTAGCAAAACCCTTGGCATTGTTGCACCTCTTATGTTTGAAACTGAAGCTGCATTGGTGCCTACCTTTGTAAGCTTTCGAACATAATCTTCAATAGGCATTAATTTTTAATTTATCACAAGCATAAAGGGAAAACCTTTGCTAAAATCATTGAACTATGGTATTTACACTGTTGCACTTTTCCTCTAACTGAAGGATGAGGTTTTTCTTGGTAATGATCTTCTTTAGTTCCAGTATAGTCATTGTCCTGTCATTTATACCTAATTCTTCAAGCTCGTAGCTGTCTTTAGAATTCAAGAAATTGATTATTTTAGAAGCAAATTTTGGCATGTCCTAAAGCTCTTTAGAAATAGTTTCAACAGCTTCCTAAGATTTCTCCAGCAGGTCTTTTTGATCAAACATTATCTTGATATAGGGCTAGATGTCCTTGATCGACTCAGTAGTTTCTTCCCATAGAATCTCCTTTGCCAAACCTAGTTTGTTTCCAAGGTAGGATTCTTTGATTTCCTTCTACAAAACTTCAATTTGACTTTTTGTCCTATGCAACTCGACTGCATGTGAATTGTTTGCAACTGCCTTCATATGCTTTAATTCTTTCAGTTCATCCTGCAAATTCTTAATTTCAACTGTCTAAATGGATAGATTTTGAACAACTTTTGCAAGTTGTTCAACTCCTTCTGTTGTACTTGTAGTTAGTATTGTGCTTGAAGTAGAAACTCTAGTTATAGAGACTGCTGAAAGAGGAACTACATCCATTGGAATTTGAGTCCTCTTCACAGCTTCCTCTTTCTCTTTGACCAATTTTTCCATTTTCTCCTCCATCTGTTTTATTTGCAGATTTTGTTCCATGATGAGCTTCATCATGTCAGATTTTTGAGTCTCAGTTCCTTCAATCTCCTTGGTCATTGGATCCTCAGAAGCTAGCAATTTGAGCTGCTTTCTTAATGCTAAGAGCTCAACATTTTTCTTCTTGAAAAGTTCTTCTGCTGCATTTATGTTTGATGGATCATATCCCATCTTCTGCCCCAGATCTTCCAAATATTTGATCTTGGTTTCCTTTGCCAGTGAGGAAAATTTTTCCAACTTGAGCTGTGACTATGTATTGGCCAGGGTGACCTACAAATTTGACAAACTCGTGGCAGTATGAGTTAAATTGGAAGAAATCATCTGGCCAGTTTGTTTGTCCATCTCAATTTGGTCAATTGGATGTACATGTTTTACATTAAACTCAAATGAGGATTGCTTGTCATAATGTGCAAGAGTCCTGGGTTGTGGAATTTGAGCTTGCAGGAAAGCCATCTTCATATTTCCATTCTCAGAGTCAAATACTGAAAGAATTCTAGATTGAGAGCTGGAGGAATGTTTCTAGAATTGGGTATAGGTGTTCAATTTAAATTCTTCATTCTTCTTTTTAATATCACTGAAAACATGAAATATTTCCTCCTCCTTGTCCTTATGAATGCTTCCACTTCTCTAAATTACCTATTGTTCCTAAGAAGTAGTGGAATGAGTTGGGGACTGGGTAGAATGTCCACCAGATTCTGTATAGATCAAAGTCTCTCCAAGTCCATCAATTGTTGCATTCTGAGACTCATTTGTTGCACCAACAATCACAAATATCTGAGGTCTCTTCATTCTATGCACAATCCTAAAGCCCTGGCTTGATGCTTCAGTTGCAGGGGATGAATTTTCTTCCCTTCCTCGTTTAGCTGTCTTTTCCTGTGCAAGTGGAGTTTATACATTTGAAGTAGGAATTTCCTGCTCTTCAACTTCTTGAAGGGTGTTCTCTTTCCATTCCAACTGATTTTTGTACTGCTCTATTTTAGGTCTGGCTGTGTGGTGATATGCAGTAAACTTATTTTCAACCCCGAGTTTAGAAATCACTCCCATTGGGTCATAAGACCAAGTGAAACTGAGACCAAACTTCATTTCATTTAATAACCTGTTTGCTTCTTCTCCTAGTACTCTAGTGTTGCAAATGAATGGACTGACCTTCAGCTTGAATTGTGATTTTTTTTTTGCAACCATAAAGTGTACTTCATCTGGATTTAACCTCTACCTAATATATTCCAATGCAAAGATTCTAATGGGGAGGTAATTGGGAAGTTTGTAGGGTGGAAGTTCACACCCATAAACCCTGATTTTTGTAGAGTTTTGGTAAAGATACCAATCTCTTGTTGTGGCTTGATCAACTAGCTGCAACACTTTCACAATTTCATCACTGATTCTTGGTACTGGAGTGTTGCTCATAAGACTAATAGCTAGATGAATAAACAATTCTATGAACTATTTATATGTAAATTCTTCTTTCTCCCTAATTCCCATTAAAGTCCAAAACATCATTGATTGATGGTTGCCTTCCTCATCTAGCTTTTCTAAGGTGCATGGAAATTTGTCTCCCTGAAAATATATAAAAAGGTATACAAGTACTGAAGCATACTTGAATACTTCTTCAATGTTAAACTGGAAAAAATTCTCATGTATGGCTTTAGCTAGGAATTATATAAAGTTATAGAGAACAATGGGTTTGGAATCAACAGAGAAGATTGACAAGAAACCTAGGATGGCTTCATTAACATATTGATCAGAATTGTAACCAAGCAGGTAGGAAAAAATAGTGGTGATTTGCTTGGTTCTGTCAGGGAACATGGATGAATCACAGGGAGGGTTTCTTTTAGGTAGAGGGCTATCTATAGCTAGGAAAATTTCAAGAGTCTAGGATCTTTTAGTAAAATCTAGCTTTTGATAAGATTCTATCAGGCTTTCAGGAGAAAAAGGATGGGTTGGTGCAATAGTTGGGGCTTGCAACATCATTTCAATGGACTCAACATTGACGAAACAGAGGATTTCTCCGGTGGGTGAAATTATTGCTCTTTGAGTGGGATCATAGGATTCATGGCATTTCCTGACAAATTCAGGTGCTCTTTGTATCTGAGGGAAAATGTAGTGGGGAAGGTGGGAGTCCCAAAGTCCTATTTCACCTGTCTGATCAATTAATTGATCCTCCATCTAGTACTAAATTTCATATAAATCAAATTGAGAGGAAGACTCAATCATTTTACGATATTCGTCGACTAGGGGAGTATGATGGAAGTTAAATTGTGGATGAATAAGAGGATTTGGGATTTCTTCAACTTCTTTTCCCTTAGGAGGCAACTTGTTAAGTGAATTATAGGTTGAAAGTGACAGAAATGGAAGAAATCGATCTAAAACACAGTGAAAATAGAAAAACAGTATCACTGAAAGTAGATAGGTGGACCTAGATGTTGGCTTGATTCTGAACAGAATGACAAAGTCGGTTGAATTATGAGTTTGTTGTTTAGGCTATAAGCACAAAACATCCAGTGATGAATTGGAGTTTTGGAATTATACTGTGTAATGGTTTTCATGAAGGAACAGGGCTTTTAATGAACAAAAATGGAGCGGGGTTGTTTAATGAATGGCTAAATCATCATTAATTATCCAACGGGACTAATAAATGGGTCTATGGGGCATCAAGTCACTAGAGTTGCAAATTAAATGAATAATGGAAATGCGGTAGCTGATTGGATGGAGGAAGTGACATGGATAGGTTTAGTTCTGCAATTTGTAATTGTGGATTTCTTTTGTATTGATCTTGATTTTGATTTTTGGGTCAAGTAAATGTTTGTTGAACTATTCTAGGTTGAGTCTCAATCTTGGAAATTCTATTAGATAGATTTCTAAGAAGTGAAGTTATCACATCTATTTTAGAATCTTAAATTTTATTCTTAGAGGAATGTTGTGCATGGAATCCCCCTAGAGCATGTTTTGGGGGTCAAAGCCTAAGTTTTGTTCAAATGTATTGTAAACCTCTACGAATTGTGGGCACGGAGCACGAAGTATAGGTTAATTCATAGGCTTGTCCGCCCTAAGTGTTGTAAGGTGATGTAATGTCATGTCAGCCTACCCATGGTCTGCAGACCATGGGATTTTATAAATAGAGCGAGGCTCTAAGGTTAAAGAGAAGAGCTAAGTAGCGAAAGAGTGAAGATAGAGCATAGAGTAAGAGTCTAGGTGTATTAGGTTGTAGTATTAGGAAGAGGCTCTGCAGCTGAGTGTGCAGAGGCCTCGTAGAGTCCGGAACTGAGTGCGTAGACCCCTGCAGCTAAGTGCACAGGGCAGTGTCAAGTCTGTAACTTTGAACAAAGAATAACAAAGAGAATTTGATTCCAAATTCGGTGCATCTGCTTGTGTATTGCATTCTTTACATTTTTACTATTTTGTTTATCATGCGCACTTATATGATTGCTGGATATACTGTTAATTATCACTAGTCTTACACAAATAAGTTATGTAATCGGGTAATAACAAGTTAAATAGCAAGGAACTTGGGTATAAAATGGATCGCTCCCCAAGTAGGGCTACGCGAAGGCAGCATCACAGGTTGTGAGGGACTAATAGGTGCGCGTGGCGACGTGCAAGCAAGGTCAAACCGCAGACCGCCAAAAGCTCATCAAACATCCCCAAGGTGCAGAAACCTGGTTTTAGCACTCTCCCATACTACTTCGGGTGAGACCTCAGTCCGCGCTCCACAGACTGTTGCCGAAAGCACCAGTAGTACTAAGATTTTCTTGGCTAAATCACCTCCAAACCTGGGTCAGGCCCATACAAGCCAAAAAATGGTTCCATTGCCGGGACAAGCACCGCTAAGTGTTAAACAATTGTGCGCTACTTTGGGTCACACTAGATACTATAGGAAGTTCATCAAAATTTATGCCCAAATAATAGTGCCGATGGAAAAGATATTGAAAAAGGATGTTACATATTGTTGGAATGATGATTACATCAAGCATTTGGATGTCCTGAAGGGGAAACTGGCCTCTGCTCCAATCCTAATCTTCCCAAAATGGGATGTGGAATTTCATGTACATGTTGATGTGTCGTGTATTGCGCTGGGAGACGTACTCACACAAGAGGGCGTGGAGGGTGTAGATCACCCGATCGCGTTTGCAAGTTGGAGATTGTCCAAAGCAGAAAAGAACTATTCTACCACTGAGTGCGAGGGGTTAGCAATGGTGTACACGCTCCAAAAATAGCAACACTAATTACTCGGAGGACAATTTCAAGATGTACACCGACCATTCCGCTTTGAAATACCTAGTGAATAAGCCTATGCTGGGGGGCGCATATGCAAATGGCTCTTACTATTTAAAGAATATGATTTTGAGGTCATACTCAAGCCGAGACGCATAAACGCAGGACTAGATCACTTGTCACGAATTGAGACGGGTGAGGAACCCACAAATTTGGAGGAGGGACTACCTGATGCACAACTCTTTGTAGTATGCGTCACGGATGGACACTTTGAAGATATAATCCATTTTCTAACAACAGGGACTGCGCCGAAGGAATACTCAGTCCAACAAAAGAAGGAATTTATGGTGTGGGTGGCGAACTTTTCTGTCATCGCGGGGCACCTCTAAAAAATGGGCAATTATGAGATATTGCAAAGATATGTACTTGAATTTGAACGAGGTCAGATCCTCGTAGAAGCACATGGGGGCACTACAAGAGGACACTATGGAGGATGCGCAACCACTCAAAATATTCTTCACACAGGGTTTATGGTGGCCAACCCTGCACTAGGATTCAAAAGCGCATTATAAGGCCTGCTATATATGTCAAAGGACTGGAAAACCATCACAAAGGGATGAGATGCCACTAATTCCACAAATGACACTGCAGCCATTTGAAAAATGGGCAATCGACTTTGTAGGATCGATCAGACCTCAGGGAAAGACGGGTGCGCGTTACATCATCACTGCAACAGAGTACCTGACACGATGGGCAGAAGCGCAGTCGGTCAAGGACTGCACGGCCGCTACAGCTACAAAGTTTTTGTTCAAAAACGTGTTGACACGATTTGGCTGTCCGAAATATTAATGAGTGATCACATAACACATTCCTGAACAAAAATATCAGCGCACTCTATGAAGAGTTCCAGGTGTATCATCAGAAAAGTACACTGTACCACCCACAAGCTAATGGGACAGTAGAGGCATTCAACAAAATACTAGAGACTGTGCTAACCAAAGTATGTAACGCACAGCGAAACGATTGGGACCTATGTGTACCTACCGTATTATGGGTGTTTAGGACAACGTACAAGATATTGACGGGATAGACACCTTTCTGGTTAGTCTATGGTAGGGAAGCTGTCATGCCAATGGAATACATCGTACATAGTCTGCAAATAGTAGCGCTCACATGCATGACGAACTGTGAAGCTCTGGAATAAAGGCTCGCACAATTAGAAGAACTCGAGGAAGAATGATTTTTTGTTGTATTTCATCAGCAGTTACAAAGAAACATGAAAATTCTTGGCACGACCGCCATATCAAGTTGCGCACCTTCAAGGTAAACGACTTAGTGCTGCTGTATGATAGTAAGTTTGAAATTTTCCAGGAAAATTAAAAGTGCACTGGCTGGGACCATATGTGGTTAAGGAGCTCACAGATGGAGGTGTGGTCTAGCTAGTCAAACTAAATGGAGAACCCTTCCCAGGCAAAGTAAACGACAGTCAATTGAAACCCTACATGGGTGGGTCGGCTCTCTGACTAACCAGCCAAAGCATAGTCTTCGTGATCCGAGGAGCTGGACAAGTGCGTGGGACTATAAACACATGCAACAGATGCCAGTACCAAGGTAAGGACACAATTCAGACACAGATGATTCAAAATCAAGAATGCAACAAGCACAGTAGGTAGCAGCTCAGTGTGCTACCGACATTTAGGTCGTTGGGGCCAGTTGGAGGGACTCCGCGCCAAGATCGACACTTTGACATAGTGACTCGAGGACAAGTCACGATGATTGTGTTGGGGGCCTTTTGGGCATGGAATCCCCCCACAGCATGTTTTGGGGCTCAAAGCCCAAGTTTTGGTCAAATTTATTGTAAAACTTTGCGAATTGCGGGCGCGGAGCATGAAGTATAGGTTAAGTCATAGGGTTGTCTGCCCTAAGTGTTGTAAGGTAATGTAATGTCATGTCAACCTACCCATGGTCTACGGACCATGGGATTGCATAAAAAGAGCAAGGCTCTAAGTTGTAAAGAGAAGAGCTAAGTAGTGAAAGAGCGAAGATAGAGCATAGAGTAAGAGTCTAGGTGTATTGGGTTGTAGTAGTAGGAAGATGCTATGCAGCTGAGTGCGTAGAGACCTAGTAGAGTCCACAGCTGAGTGCGCAGACCCCTACAACTGAGTGCACAGGGCAGTGTCGAGTCTGTAACATTTAACGAAGAATAATAAAGAGAAGTTGATTCCAAATTCGGTGTATCTCCTTGTGTATTGCATTCTTTACATTTATATTGTTTTGTTTATCACGCGCATTTATATGATTGCTAGATATATTGTTAATTATCATTATTCTTACATAGATAAGTTAAGTAATCGGGTAATAACAGGTTAAATAGCAAGGAAATTGGGTATAAAACGGATCGCGCCCCGAGTAGGGTTGCACGAAGGCTGCATCATAGGTTGCGAGGGACTAATAGGTGTGCATAGCGACGTGCACGCAAGGTTAAACCGTGAACTTCCAAAAGCTCATCAGACATCCCTAGGGTGCAGAAACGCGGTTCTAGCACCGTCCCATACTACTTCAGGTGAAACCTCAGTCCACGCTTCATGGAATGTTTCTGAAAGGGCCAGTAGTACTAGGATGTGCTTGGCTAAATCACCTCCGAACCTGGGTCAGGCCCATACAAGCCAACAAGGAAGTAGAGACCTCTTGACTTGATTTAAGTTTTCTTTGGGCCTTTTCCTATTTAAGATTTAAAGTGGCTAAGGTAGAACTATTTTCTTCCGCCTCTATAGCATTAGTTTGCATATCTTCAAGGGTCCTTGAATTTCTTTCTCTTAACATTACAACAAAAACATCTTCAAAAGCTTTTGAAAACCTAGATTTGGCTACTGCTACAAGGGGTTTGCAATCAGGGGGCATCTTATGATAAAGTTTGTTGAACCTTTTGATAAATTAGAGACAGGTTCACCGAACTTTCTTTTAAGTTCTTCAAGTTCAGTAAAAAAGTAAATAGAATCTTTCTTCACTCCCCATTTATTTTTGAATATATTTGTTAGTCCTTCCCAGTTTCTAATGGAATTTGCATGTAACTGCCTAAACCAGGTTCTCACATTTCCCTCAAGAGACTGAACAAACAACCTCATGTAAACATTCTCTTGTTCTATGTTCGTGTTATCTGCAAAGTCTATAAATGCTTGAAGTTGATCCTTAGCTGAGGCACCAATTTCTCCATTATACCTAGGGAAGTGTTTCAAATATCCATTAGGGAAAGCATCAAGGATTGGAGGTAAAACTAAAGCCGCATATCTTGCCTATACAATGGGTTGAAATTCCATAGTAGAAGATGATGAATGAGATGTTTGTGAAGATGATGATAAGGAAGAGGGAGATGGTGAAAGAGGGGGTGAAATTCTATGTGGGGGTGAAGAAGGAGGAGATAAAGAAGGTGGGGATGCCCTGAACAATTTTAAAGGAGTCTTGATAACTAACTTGTGGACTTGAGAATGAATATCATCTTTTGTTGTGAGAGAGGAATAATAGCGGTCTGACCAAAAGAGGTATCCATATTGTTAATATCTTGAGTGATAGTCATAGTATTGTCATCAGGCTCCCGATCAGCTATCAGTAAAGGAGTTGGAACTTGTTGATCATTACTAGGTCTTTGAAGAATTTGTAATTGTGGATTTCTTTTGTATTGACCTTGATTTTGATTTTGGGGTCGAGTAACTGTTTGTTGAACTATTCTAGGTTGAGTCTCAATCTTGGAAATTCTATTAGATAGATTTCTAAGAAGTGAAATTATCTCATGTATTTTATAATCTTCAGTTTTAGTCTTAGAGGATGTAGAGGCCTCTTGACTTGATTTAAGATTTCTTTGGGTCTTTTCCTCATTAGCTTTTAAAGTGGTTGAGGTAGACCTATTTGCTTCCACCTCTATAACATTAGTTTGCATATCTTCAAGGGTCCTTGAATTTCTTTCTCTTAACATTATAGCAAAATCATCTTCAAAAGCTTTTGAAAACCTATATTTGGTTGCTTCTACAGGGGGTTTGCAATCAGGGGGCATATTATGATAAAGTTTGTTGAACCTTTGATAAAATAAGAGACAAGCTCACCAAACTTTCTTTTAAGTTATTCAAATTCAGTTAAAAATTAAATAGCATATTTCTTCACTCCCCATTGATTTTTGAATATATTTGTTAGTTTTTCCCAATTTCTAATGGAATTTGCAAGTAACTACCTAAGAAAAGTTCTCACATTTCCCTCAAAATCCTGAACAAACAACCTCATGTAAACATTCTCTTGTTCTATGGTCATGTTATGTGCAAAGTCTAGAAATGTTTGAAGACGGTCCTCAGCTGAGGGACCAGTTTCTCCATTATACCTAGGGAGGTGTTTCAAATATCCATTAGGGAAATAATCAAGGATTGGAGATAAAACTAAAGTTGCATATCTTGCCTGTATAATGGGTTGAAATGCCATAGTAGAAGATGATGAATGAGATGTTTGTGAAGATGATGATAAGGAAGAGGCAGATGGTGAAAGAGGGGGAGGATGACTATGTGGGGGTGAAGAAGGAGGAGATAAAGAAGGTGGGGATGCCCTGAATGATTTTAAAGGAGTCTTTATAACTAACTTGTTGACTTGAGAATGAATGTCCTCTTTTGTTTCAAAAATTGGATTTAAATATATAGCAAAGGTCCCTTCAGGTTGTTTAGAGGTAGAAGATTCAGTTTCATCAAAAGTGGAATGGAATGAATAAGTAGTGGGGGATATAAAGTTTGTAGGTTTGTATTCAGGTAAATGAACACCCAGGTCAGACTCAAATTTAGGTGATCACATTGGAAGTGAGGATTTTGGATGATATTCAAGTGAATGAATAAGGAAAGCTGATTTGAAATCAACTCCCTATCTAAGAGTTCAACAACCCTAGGTGATAGGTGAGTGTAATCTGGATTGGATGGAATGTTACTATAGGGATCAAATTGTAATATATATCTTCAAACTACAAGGCTAAAGTGGAAGAAGACGGTTGATGTCTTCTTTTGGAACTGGCCTTTCTTAGAAGTCTTTCTGGATCTGACAGAGGACTAACTATGTCAAATTCAGAATGGGGTCTTGTGTGCTTAAAAGGTGCCAGTTTGGCTTAGTGGAGTCGCCAGGTGAAGGATTTTGACCTATCTAGACCTTTAATCACCTTAAAGGAATAGGAATAATATCATTGACCCAGGAAAACTTAATGAAATTCGAGTCCCTGGCAATGGCACCAGATTGATGTTGTATCTCTAAGATGATAATGGTCACCTATCACGTTGAGGCATCTAAGATGTTTGTTTTGGGGGTTTTGTTTTAATTTGGAGGACCAATGTATGAAATAGATTTAAAATAGTGAAGCCTAACCTTTTGAATAGTATTAATATTTAAACAGAGGGCTACTATTAAAATTCACAGAGTGATATAGCTTGTATGGTGGTGAGCAGAAATAGAGAGATGATATGATTATCACAGTCTTCAAATTGAAAATTAAATAATCATAAGTAAGAAAACCTTTAAACTATGTTAAGAAGGTTTAACAAAATATGCTTAAGCTTACAAAAGATATTGATGATTTTATGATTTAGAGGGAATTAATTAAACAAACAGTTTATATCATTCTTTCTCTTTATAGATGATCATTTCAGAAGCTTATAGGAATAAATTGAAACACAATCACTCCTACCTGGTTATATTTGTAAAACACAAGAATATGAAGAAAACACTGTGAAATAAAACTGGAAAAACTTACAGTAAAAATGAAACTGTATGAATCAGAATTTAGAATCCTTTCTTTTGTATTAATGATTCAGAAAAGTCAAGTACATTTAATGTTTAGAAATGCTTCTTTAAGGGTGCATGTTAGGCCCCTATACTACTAGAGTAACCCCTTATTGTTATTAGTACAACCCCCTTATTATATTGATGTGCCCGTGTAGTGCCCATATTGTTATTATTGTGCCCCATAGAAGCCCACTATTGTTATTATTGTGTCCTTACATTATTATTGTTATGTCGGCTCTGATTATATTATGACCCCTTAGACTCCTATATATAGAAAGGTCTTTTCATTTGTATCATCAAAGAATTGTTCATTTGTGTAATGTAAAGGAGGTTGCCCCTTGAAGAGGCTGGATCCTAAGGCGTTCAACTATCTTTTCTATCTTTTTGTGAGCTGGTTTCATAACATTTGGTATCAAAGCTTTGGATTCTAGGGTTTCGCTACTCCAAATAGTTCATCGTGGAATTTTCGCTATAACTTTTTTTCTGCAACGTTTCAAAAGCAAAAAAAAAGAAACCCATTTGAGACGAAATAGCACTAAACCTCGGATCCAAATTTCAGAGCTTTTCACACTATATTTGCAGAGATATGATCTGAGGAAGTTGGTCTTTTTGCAAACTCTTGAATTACATTCCAAACAGGTGACCTCGGGAAAATCATCATAACTTTCTCTCTATGCATCGGATTGAAATTCCGTAAGAAGGTACAGAAAGAGGACAGACTATAGTTTCATGTATATGTTTTTTAGAGCCAAAGGTCAAAACAGTGACACGTGGAATGTCGTACAAGTTTGCTCTACTGAACTAGTCTATAATCAGGTCATTGTGGGAGATTTGGCATAACTCTTTCTCGGAGAATCCAATTTGGATCAGACTGGCGGCATTGGAAAGAGAACGCATAGGGATAATGCAGATCGCAATTTCAAGACTGGAAGAACTGAAATTATAGAGTTATAGTAATTTCAAAATCGAGCTCCTAAAATCAAGAAAAGGCGATATGAGGAAGTTTGATGGCAAGGATTCGGTAAATTGGATACTTCAGATGGAGCAATATTTTGATCTACATGGTGTACCACTGTTACAAAAGGTATGTATTGCATCTTAATATTTAGAACCGGATCAATTTTTATGGTATAAAGGGCTTTGTTCTCGTAAACAACTTGTTACGTGGTCAATTTTCACGGAGGAAATGATAGCACATTATGAGGATACAAAGAGAAACACCTTCTTTAGAGCAACAGCACAACAATTGGAAAGAGTAAAAGCGATTTGCTACATAGTGGAAAGTAAAATTATGGCAACAAGGAAGTCTACCCCTCACAACTATAAATATGGAAGTGTTGTTTCTCCTAGCCTTCCACAACCTACAAGGGTTACACCGCAACAATTGGAAGAAAAAGAGAAAAAGGGCTTTCTCTCAGTTGTGATAACAAATGCACTAAAGGTCATAAGTGTTCTGAGAAGAAATTATTTTACATAGAGTATGAAGAGGAGGAAGAAAAGGATCAAGAAACATCAAAAGAAGAGGATATACGCCAGGACCCAACCCCAGAGAAAGAAGAAATGAATCAGATCATATCTTGTAAAGCATTGGCAAGAATTACCACTCCTCAAACTCTTAAGATAGAAGGACATATCAAAAAGAAAAAGGTGCACGAAGTGAAAGATCACATCGAGAAAGAAGAAATGAATCCAACCATATCTTGTAATTCATTGGTCGAAATTACCACTCCTCAAACTATCAAGATAGAAGGACATATCAAGAAGAAAAATGTTCAAGAAGTGAAAGATCACATCGAGCATAAAGAAATGAATTTGACCATATATTGTAAAGGATTGGAAGAAATTACCACTCCTCAAACTCTAAAGATAGAAGGATGTATCAAGAAGAAAAAGGTTCAAGCAGTGAAGGATCACATTAAGCATCAACAACAAGTTCTCCAACTTTTAAAGGATAACGCCACTTTGGTGCAAAATCAAATGAAACAACAGGTAGATCAACATCATAGTGAAAAATGTTTTGATGTAGGTGATTTGGTATTTTTACTACTACATCTCAAACAAGCTATTTATGAGAAGGAAATGTTGGCAATACTACATGCACTTAAGAAATGGTGACCTTACCTAATGGGAAGACACTTCAAGGTAAAAATGGATCATGATAGTCTTAAATACTTTTTAGAACAACTATTATCTTTAGAAGAACAGAAAAAATGTGTCACAAATATGATGGGTTATGACTTTGACATCATCTATAGAAAATGGAAGCAAAATTTTGTTGCAAATGCACTCTCAAGAAAGGATGAGGATGTGGAAGCATTGTTTTGTGCTATTTCTATTATCCAACCATATTGGATAAATGAAGCAAGGGATGAATGGAAGAAGGACGAAGAAGTATGGCCACTTATTCAAAAGTTGCAAAAGATCCCAATTAAAACAATATTTCCAGAAATTGAAGAGGAAGGAAAAATCATATTGGAACCTGGAGCAGTCACAGAAACAAGAACCTGACAGCTATGAAATCAATCAATTTCAGAGTATCTCATCAAGTGGAAGAACTTACCCACTGAAGATTCCACATGGGAGGACAAGAATTTTATACAGAAGCATCAAGAACTACTCAAGCGTTGAGGACAACACTTTTTGAAGGAGAGGGGAATGTTAGGCCCCTATACTACTAGGGTAACCCCTTATTGTTATTAGTACAACCCCCTTATTATATTGATGTACCCATGTAGTGCCCATATTGTTACTATTGTGCCCCATAGAAGCCCACTATTTTTAATATTGTGCCCTTACATTATTATTGTTATGTCAGCCCTGATTATATTATGACCCCTTAGACTCCTATATAAAGAAAGGAGGTCTTTTCATTTGTATCATTGAAGAATTGTTCATTTGTGTAATGTAAAGGACGTTGCCCCCTCGAACAGGCTAGATTCTAAGGCATTCAACTATATTTTCTATCTTTTTGTGAGCTGGTTTCATAACAGTGCAACCCTTAATAACTTGTGAAAGAGAGTTATTTATACAATCTTAGAATTGAGAAAATATCTTAAACTATTTTACAAAAATAGATAAATAAAAAATCAAGATTATAAACTAATAGTCGATCTATCACTATTTTGGTGGTGAGCTATTGATGACTATGGCTGGAAAAACTAAGAACTACTGAGCTAGTGATAACTGTTCTTGAAAATACTAAATGTTGTTTGATCACCCTTTTAGTCAAGCAAATTAGTTAATTCTTCCCAGTGTTTCTTATCTGGGATAGATAACTTAGCTTCCCTTCTATAAACTTCATCCATATCTGTATACTTAGTAAGAGTGGGTTTTACTAGAAATATATGTCTAATTTCATTCAGAATGAAAAAGGAATCTCTGAGTGCATTCAACACAACCATTGGTGTTGTTGCACCTCTTATGTTTGAAACTGAAGCTTCATTGGTACCTACCTCTGTAAGCTTTCGAACATAATCTTCAATAGGCATTAATTTGTTGTTTATCACAAGCATAGAGGGAAAACCCTTGCTGGTCAAGGGTTCTAACCTACTCAAAAATCGTTGAACTATGGTATTCACACTGCTGCACTTTTCCTCCAACTAAAGGATGAGGTTTTTCTTGGTAATGATCTTATTTACTTCCAGTATAGTTTTTGTCCTATCATTTGTACCTAATTCTTCAAGCTCATAGTTGTCTTTAGAATTAAGGAACTTGATTATTTTAGAAGCAACTTCTGGCATGCCCTCAAGCTCTTTAGAAATAGTTTGAACAACTTCTTGAGCTTTCTCTAAGAGGTCTTTTTGATCAAAGATTATCTTGATATAAGGCCAGATATCCTTGATTGATTCAGTAATTTCTTCCCATAGAATCTCCTTTGCCAAACCTAGTTTGTTTCCAAGGTAAGATTCTTTGATTTCCTTTTGAAAAACTTCAATTTGACGTGTTGTCCTCTGCAACTTGGCTGCATGTGGACTGTCTACAACTGCCTTCATATGTTTTAATTCTTTCAGTTCATGCTGCAAATTCTTAATTTCAATTGTCTCAATGGACAGATTCTGAACAGATTCTACAAGTTGTTCAACTCCTTTTCTATACCTGTAGTTGGTGTTGTGCCTGAAGTATAAACTCTGGTTATAGAGACTACTAAAAGAGGAACTACATCCATTGAAATATTTGTCCTCTTCACAGCTTCCTCTTTCTCTTTGACCAATTTTGATATTTTCTCCTCGATCTGTTTTGTTTGTAGATTTTATTCCATGATGATCTTCATCATGTCCGATTTCTGAGTCTTGGTTTCTTCAATCTCCTTGGTCATTGGATCCTTAGAAGCTGGAAGTTTGAGCTGCTTCCTTAATTCTGAGAGCTCAACATTTTTCTTCTTGACAAGTTCTTCTGATGCATTTATGTTTGAGGGATCATATCCCATCTTCAGCACCATATCTTCCAAATATTTGATCTTGGTGTCCTTTTCTAGTGAGGAAACTGTTTCCAACTTGAGTTGTGACTGTGTATTAGCTAGGCTGACCTGCAACTTTGAAAAACTCATGGCAGTATGAGTTAAAGTGGCAGAAATCATCTGGCCAACCTGTTTGTGCATCTCAATTTGGTCAATTGGATGTACATCTTTTACATTAAACTCAAATGAGGATTTTTGGTGATAATGTGTAGGAGTCCTGGGCTATGGAATTTGAGTTTGCAGGAAAGCCATCTGCATATTTCCCTTCTCAAAGTCAAAGACTGAAAGAAGTCTGGCTTGAGAGATGGAGGAATATTTCCAGAATTGGGTATAGGTGTTCAATTTCAAGTCTTCATTATTCTTTTTAATCTCACTGAAAACATGAAAGATGTCCTCCTCCTTGTCCTTTTGAATGCTTCCACTGGTCTAAATTACTTGTTGTTCCTGACAAGTAGTGGAATGAGTTGGGGACTAGGTAGACTGTACATCATATTGTGTATAGAGCAAAGTCTCTCCGAGTCCATCAAATGTTGTTTTCTGAGACTCATTTTTTGCACCAACAATCACAGATATCCTAGGTCTATTCTTTATATGCACAATCCTAAAGCCTTGGCTTGATCCTTCATTTGTAGGGGATGTACTTCCCTTCCTTGTTTAGCCTTATTTTCCTATGTAAGTGGAGTTTGTACATTTGAAGTAGAAGTTTCCTACTCTTCAGCTTCTTGAAGGGTGTTCTCTTTCCATTCCAATTGATTTGTGTACAACTCTATTTCAGGTCTGGTTGTGTGGTGATATGCAATAAACTTATTTTCAACCCTGAGTTTAGAAATCACTCCCATTGGGTCATAAGACCAAGTTAAACTAAGACCAAACTTCATTTCCTTTAATAAACTGTCTGCTTCTTCTCCTGCTGCTCTACTGTTGCAGATGAATGGATCAACCTGAGCTTTTAGCTTGAATTGTGATTTCTTCTTTGCAACCACAAAGTGTACTTCATTTGCATTTAACCTCTGCCTAATATATTCCAATACAAAGACTCTGATAGGGAGGTACTTGGGAAGTTTGTACGGTGGAAGTTCATAGCCATAAAACTTGATTTCTGCATAGTTTTGGTAAAGATACCAATCTCATGTTATGGCTTGATCAACTAGCTGCAACACTTTCACAATTTCATTACTGATTCTTGGTACTCGAGTGTTGCTCATAACACTAATAGCTGGATGAATAAACAATTCTATGAAATGTTTAATTATAAATTCTTCTTTCTCCTTCAATCCGGTTGAATTCCAAAATATCACTGATTGCTAGTTGCCTTCCTCATCTAGCTTCTATAAGGTGAATGGAAATTTGTCTCCCTGAAAATATATAAAAAGGTATACAAGTACTGAAGCATACTTGAATACTTCTTCAGTGTTAAACTGGAAAAATTTCTCATTTATGGCTTCAACTAGGAATTGGCTAAAGTTATAGAGAACAGTGGGTTTGGAATCAGCAGAAAAGATTGACAAAAAACCTAGGATGTCTTCATTAACATATTGATTAGAATTGTAATCAAGCAGATAGGACAAGATAGTGGTGATTTTCTTGGTTCTGTCTGGGAACATGGATGAATCATAGGGAGGGTTTCTTTTAGGAAGAGGACTATCTATAGCTCGGAAAAGTTCAAGAGTTTGGGATCTTTCAGTAAAATATAGCTTTTGATAAGCCTCTATAAGGCTTGCATGAGAAAAAGGATGGGTTGGTGCAATGGTTGGGGGTTGCAACATCTTTTCAATGGACTTGGCATTGATGAAACAAAGGATTTCTCCTATGGGTGAAATGATTGCTCTTTGAGTGGGATCATAGGATTCATGGCATTTCATGACAAATTCAGGTGCTCTGTGTATCTAAGGGAAAATGTAGTGGGGAAGGTGGTAGTCCCAAAGTCCTATTTCATCTATCTGATCAATTAATTTATCCTTCATCTAGTAGTAAATTTCATATAAATCAAATTGAGATGATGAGTCAATGATTTTAGAATCTCCGTCGAGCAGGGGAGTATGATGGAAGTCAACTTGTGGATGAATAAGAGGATTTGGGATTTCTGCAATTTATTTTACCTTAGGAGGCATATTGTTAAGTGAATTACAGGTTGAAAGTGATAGAAATGGAAGAAATCGATCTAAAACACAATGAAAATAGAAAAACAGTATACTTGAAAGTAGATAGATGGACCTGGATGTCGGCTTGGTTATGAAACTAATGATGAATTCGGTTGAATGATGAGTCTGTTGTTTAGGTTGTAAGAATGAAATCTCCAATGATGAATTGAGTTTCGGAATTATACTATGTAACGGTTTTCATGAAGGAACAGGGCTTATAATGAACAAAAATGGAGCAGGGTTGTTTAATTAACAACTAAATCCTCATTAATTATCCAACGGGACTAATAAATGAGTCTATGGGGCATAAATTCATGGGAGTTTTGAATTAAATGAATAACAAATAGGCGGTAGCTAATTGGACGAAGGAAGTGACATGGAGCGTGTTGTGCCTTAACAAACCAATTTCTTGGCTATGTAGAAATTGTGCTTAAGACATTAATGTTTATTATTTATGTCACTTATTTATATGATCTATCCTCAAATGAAGGACCTGAAAGACCTGGTTCTTAACCCTTAATACTTAGGTGATATGAAAGTCTCAGAATGCCATATGATGCTGGATATAAAATCTAAATGAAGGATGCTTTGAAGGGTTAGAGAGAATATGTTGTTTTTCGCAGAAGCTATTATCTGTAACACTTTGAGAAGTTAGAGACAATGTGTTGTTTTCACAGAAAATATTATATGTAGCTTAGAGGAAATGTAGAAGTAGGGGTTTTAAGTATAGGAGCGTTCTTTTAAGGAATTTTAACTTCATTCACATAAGTAAACAAAGACCCACAAATTCATTACTATACTTAAAGAAAAGAAGACATATGATGACACATAATAGAGAAGTTACAAAATCATACCCAGCAATGTGTGCAAAACTTCTGATTCTTTCATTAATCAACAGTTTATCAAAAATACAGTAGTCTAGTCTCCAGGTTCTTCAAAATTCGAACCCTTTTTCTATAATTTTTCCTCCTTTTATACATCATGAGACAGTTAGTAATCACCAAAACTTTCAAACTACCTAACTGTTTAAAGTAAAAGTCATTATAGAATATTACATTGGAGGGTAAAAGACACCTCATTCTTCTCAAGAAAAAAAATAATGAGTAACAAAAATTAGAAGGTGATGGCTACTCGTTGTTCGAATCTCTGGCTT
This sequence comes from Pinus tabuliformis, assembly GCA_031772625.1. Classification (NCBI taxonomy): domain Eukaryota; kingdom Viridiplantae; phylum Streptophyta; class Pinopsida; order Pinales; family Pinaceae; genus Pinus; species Pinus tabuliformis. The sequence goes on along the minus strand of CM062813.1, from coordinate 1,143,893,065 downwards.
CACTGTTGATGAAGTTTCTCTGTAGATGTTATGATAATAGCCAGATTATTTTAACACATCAAACTACATCTTTATAAAACTCTGTGCATGGACTTTTGGGTTATGGACCCACGTGTATATCGGAAATGTTCTGATTGGAGGAAACACAAAGAAACCCTTATGGACCACATATATATCAGGAGTGTTCTGATTGGCTAAAACACAAAGAAACCTGACCAACCACCGTTTCTTTGGATTTTCGGTCATCCACCTCTAATTTTAGTTATTTTGCTAAAACAACGGAATTGGTTGATTTACGTGGAATATGGAAAGCCTTCAGCTACCACGGAACTGAAAAATATTTAGACTCCGATTCATAATCTTATCACGTCCGCCTTTTCCACAAACCTTTTCCTTCCCCACGGACATGATAGGAAACAAAACTGCAGTTAAAAGACTTCTTAGGTCCAAAATTCATCATAAAACCCGTGCACTTTTTGACACGATATCCATCAGATCTCGTCCTTTCTTGATGAGCAGCTATGATTGATCCGGACTTCAACGGATTAAATTGCGTTCCATAAACCATCGCGTCCATTTTCTGAATTAAATGTCGTCCCTGTTAATCGCGCGATTGCTGTCAGATTTGCATTCTTCAAGCGGACGACCCTGATCAACTGAGAGTTTAACTCAATTTTATAACTTCTCGTGTCCGATTTTGGAGTAAACCTCACCCTTGTTAACTGCGCGACTACCATTAGATCTCTATCTTCTCCCGGGTTTCTCGCGTTCAAAAGCCGTCAATAATATAAAACAACTCATTTATTTCAGATTTCCGCGTTTTATTTTATTTCCATTATAAAATAATATTTGATTTTTTTATTTTTGCGATAAAACTAAAAATAAAATTAAAATGACAATGGATGATACAACATCTGGCTCCACCTGGGGATAGTTCTTTTGCCATAGAAGCACTAAGAACCGCATATCAGTGCCTTCACCTCGGGCATGGAGTCACATATTGCTTAGCCAATCTAAATTCTATGGAATTTGTACAATGAATTCACTTTGGTATCTACAATGAAAGGATTCTTGTGCTTCAAAACTGGAAATAATGTTTGAGGTACTGCCCATTGACAGGCAGCTGTAAAGTTTCACCATCAATATTCTCCAAGAAAAATGTATTATTTTCCCTTGCTTCTATGATCCTGAATGGGCCATACAAGAGAGGATCAAACTTCCCATGTTTGCTCTTATCTTCTCTTCTAGTATCCCACCTTAATACCAGGTATCCAACTTTAAAATCTATTTCCTTGGCCTTTATGTCAAAAATACCCTTCATCCTTGATTGATACATAATTAAATTATCTCTTACATCATCCCTGCTTTCACTGAAATCCACTACCTTATGCATTCTTCTTATTAGAGCATTAGGCTCTTCTTTTGCCTCTTGAATCATTGCAATCACAGGCTTCACTAGCTAACTTGGGAATAGAGCTTGAGTTCCATACACTAACTCATAAGGTGATTTTCCTGTAGACCTTATTATAGTCACTCGAACAGCCCATAGAGAAAACTTTAACTTTGAATCCCAGCCTTTTTTGTTCTTTGCAATGGTTTTCTTAACGATCTTCATCAAAGCTTTGTCAGTGGATTTAGCCAATCCATTTCCCTGTGGATGATAAGCTGTTGAATGAGATAAAATAACATTATAATTCTGACAAAAAGCAACAAACTTACTTGAACTAAACACTTGGGCATTGTATGTTATGATTTTGACAGGGCATCCAAATTTGTTGAAAATATTTTCCTCTAAAAACTTCATCACCACCTGGTCATTTTCCCTTTTAGTAGATTTAGCTTCTATCCACTTGGTGAAATAATTAGTAGCTATAAGAACCCACTCATGCTATCCACTTGAAGGTGGTTTAATCCCTTATTTCGAGGAAATCTTGTGTTGAATAATTCTTACATCATATGTCTTGATATCCTCATAGGACCTAGCAAAAAAATCATTGTATTCCCTAAAAAGCTTAATATATCTCTCCTTATAATTAAGTGAAACTTCCTTGAAAATTTTGACTAGCTTGGGCTCCTTCTGGGTTCTAATATTGTGATCTTGAATATGCTCATCATGTGAAAGGAAACCAACACCTATTCCTTCTTTAGAATAGGTTCCATCAAAGAAGCACTTTCACACCCCTTCTGTTTGCAACTCTGTATTTACACAGGCTAAAGTGAGCTGCCTTTGGTTATCTTTAGCCAATTCTGCATTGTCATGTAGCATGAGGCAAGAAAAGTCATCTTTTTCTTGGCTATATACAGGTGAATTACTTGCTCTGTTCTTTGTGATTTTTTTTACAAATCTTCTTTCTTTGTACAGTCTTCTTTCTTCTCCACCAAAAATTGGTATGACAGCATAAGTAAAATCTAGTTTCAAAACACCACCCAATTTAACCCCCCATGACCTAGATAGAAACATTTCAAACCTAGCAGGGATATCTGCTACCACTACATCCATTACCAAGCTTCTAGTTGGGATATGGACTAGTGACACCACCATATCTTTAATGACCCCCAAACACTTGAATTTATTTGAATCAAACGAATACAGGTCTCTGTAAGGTTTAGTAACTTGTAGGTTTAGTTGTTTCATCACTAATAATAGCATAAAGTTATGTGAAGTTCCTGAATCAAACATACAATTATGAAAGAAGAAATCATTAATCAATAAAGAAATGTAGAAAGGAGATGTTGAAGAATCTACCTCCTCCACATGTGAACCAAAAACCACTACTAGTTTATCTTCTTTCAGATTCACAGTGTCATTTATATTCACATTCTGAGATGGATTGATAAACTCAGCAATCTCTCTTTGATAAACTGGGGTTTTGACCGACTGTTTTGGATCTGACCTAAAAATATAAGATAATAGAAATATACCCAAAAATAACAAGATCTGAATATAGAAATGCTTCACTTCATTAATCAAACCCTTAAGGTAGGGAAACACCATACATTCACTCCTCAAGAAAGGAGAACAATCCACAAGCCATATGCCTATTCAGACAATATTCCTTGACATCTCTCAATTGGGAGTCTCTAGCCTCTATATAGGTCTCATACATACAATACCATGGGTCATGACCATGGTTCCCTCAATACCATCTATCTAATACCATGGGCCTATTACATTATTGTTAACTATTTGTGGTCCCTTACATGATATGGGTTAACCACTTTATTTATTACTATGGCCCATTCCATTATTACATTATTCCCTTGGGTACTTCCCTCTGTACCCAATACTATCCCCCCTAGGTATACTACATTCCACCCCCCTTAAATGTTTCATCCCCAAAACACAAGAAGAACACAAATAATAAGATCTACTCAAAAGGGTAGTCCACTGGTACCATGCGCGTGCATCTAGCCATCCAAGAGAAAGGTGAACCCTCGATCTAGCTGGTGCCTCACTCACTTGAGATGGAAGTTGACCCTTGCAGCTCTTCTGTGTTGATGTGTAGTAGGTGGATCGTCGCCCCTCTCTATCTGTCATTCGGGGGTTGTTGTCCTTGTGGTTAATTCGTTGCCATCTTGTAGGTTGCTTTCTTGCTGGGTGATGTGGGTGGTGATATGCTGAAGTTTTAACCAACGGTGTAGCTTTATTTAATTCACCACATAATGGAGCCTGATTGACATCTGGTACATGTTGTGGCGTTTGTTGTTATTGCTTATCTTCCGATATTACTTCAACCACGGACTCCTCATATGATGTATTCGTACTTGTAACATTTTTTGCTTCAGCCTCCTTGGACTCTACCTATTTTTCTTGTACCTGGTTTGGTGTTTGTGTTTGGTTGTGGACCATCAAGGGCTCATCATCAGATGTGTCAACCCCTGGAACATCCTCTGCTTCAGCCTCCATGGACTCTACCTATTTACTGATGGAAATATCCTGTAATGTAATTTTATTCTTTTTATACCAGAGCTTCAGGAATTTCTTCTGCACATTAATATTGATAGTACCCACAGATTCCATCCAAGGGTATCCCAAAGCAACATCCACATTAGCCATATATGAAACATAAAAATCACCATGCAACACATACTTATCCATAGAAAGCTTCAAATCTTTATAAACTTGAACATCCTCATTATCAACCTATGTGTTTTCAATGTGTTTCGCTGGAACTTGCAATTTTTTTTCCAAATTAACATTGATAAAATTTTGCTTGCAGCTGGATATACAGACACAATGATCTTCTCCTTCTGAATACATCCATGAACCTGCAATAAGGAGATACCAGTAGAAAATAACCCCTTACATGTCTCATTCCCCTGTTTTCTAGCATGAGAACATTTTTCCAAAAGGAGTTTTTAAATTCTTTATCTGGAAGTTCAGACAACTGCTTGTTGTAAATTGAGTTCCACCATCTGTAAGCTTCATCTTGGAAACCAAGCGATAATAAAATTTTCTATTGTTTCCCATATGTGAACTTTTGACTCTGTATGAATTTTTCAATATTAGGGCTATCATCTTTTCCTAAAAAAAACATCTTGCTAGACAGCACAAAAAAAAAATCACTTACTTGGAAAAAATTTAAAGTGGCCACAGTTTAGTCAATATTTCTCAGAATATTTATTATTACATATTTTCGGAAATGGAATTACCATTCTGCATCTTCCCATGTGATACAAGTCCTGATCTAGGCAATGGAATTTCAGATTCGTGCTGCAACTATCCCGTCATCACAAAAATTTCTAAAAAAAAGACTGTTTTTAAATCAGTGATATCTTAGACCCTCATCTGGACTCCGATTCGACTAATTTTTTTCTCTTGAAATTGGGTATTTTTTTAAAAAGAACCTAGATCTACAATTAGATTCTGCAAATGTTGCCCCAAAACTTACAAATCTGATCTACAAACTCGCCGCCCCGAAAAATGTCTGCAACACAGTTGATTTTTAAATCAGCGATATCTCCCTCATTCGGACTCCGATTCGGCCGATTATTTGTCTTAAATTGGGTATTTTTTTCGCCAAAAACCCATATGTGCAATTAGATTCTACAAATTTTGCACCAAAATGTACAGATCTGATCTGCAAACTCGTCGCCTCGAAAAATGTCTACAACACAGCTGATTTTTAAATCAGCAATATCTCCCTCATCCAGACTTAAATTCGGCTGATTTTTTTTTTTTTAAATTGGGTATTTTTTTGCCAAAAACCCATATCTGAAATTAGATTCTACAGATTTTGTACCAAAATGTACATATCTGATCCGCAAACTCACCGCTCCAAAAAATGACTGCAACGCTGCTGATTTTTAAATCAGCAATATCTCCCTCATCCAGACTCCGATTCGGTCGATTTTTTTTCAAATTGGGTATTTTTTTTGTAAGGAACCTAGATCTGCAATTAGATTCTAAATTTTTTTCACCAAAACGTACATATGTTATCTGCAAACTCGCCGCCCCAAAAAGTTCTTGCAAAAATAAAAACAATTCTCTGGTTTGCCCAAGAAAGTGCTCTGAAACCACTTGTTATAGATCTGGTCTGAATATGGATATATGCTTCTTTATTGATAAAACCCTTAAGGTAGGGAAACACCATACATTCACTCTTTAAGGAAGGAGAACACTCCACAAGCCATATGTTCGTTCATACAATATTCCTTGATATCTCTCAATGGGGAGTCTCTAGCCTCTATATAGGCCTCATACAAACAATACCATGGGTCATTATCATGGTTCCCTCAATACCATCTATCTAATACCATGGGCTTATTACATTATTGTTAACTACTTGTGGTCCCTTACATGATATGAGTTAACCACTTTATTTATTACTATGACCCATCCCATTACTACATTATTCCATTGGGTACCTCCCTCTGTATCCAATATTATCCCCCTAGGTATACTACACCAACACTGTGAGGGGCACTTGAATTCTGATTTTTTCTAATTCTTTAGTGAGACTAAACATATGGACCTGTTTAGTATTCCTGCTTAAGCTTCTGGCCTCAAAGGCATCGGCCCTCCTCCTGCAATATAATTTGCAAAGACCGGGCAATGGTCTTTGTCATGACCCTGACTCTTGCATTTCAAGCACCATACCTCTTCACGCACCTCAGGTCAAGCCATCCTATCCTGCTTCAAAGTTTTCATCTCAAGACACAGATTCTTCAATTGCGCATGGATATGCTGAACCCCTAGATTTGGATCTTACATCGAAGTTCCATGTAGTCTCATGGCAATTTCCAAGTCCTCCACCTGCGTCGTTATCCTCTGTTGTTACAGTGCGATCCTTAAGTGTGGTAGGAGTGAAGCCACAAACCATTCATGATGATGTCCATCTATCAAATTCATGTTGGCTTCATGGATTGTACACTTCAACCTCTGATCTAGTTCCCAAGGCGTCTCGCCTGGTTGCATCACGATCTCCTTGAATCCCATAATCGACTGCGCCTTAGATTTAGGCCTACTAAACTCTCTATTTAGTGTTGTCTAGATGTCTGCCACTCCAGCATTTGGGTTGTCATTAGAGTACTTAATACACTAGGTTAGCACACAATCTTGCAGAGCACTAACCAATGTCGCCTTTTTATATGATCATCTGTAACACCTTGAGCTTCCCATACAGCTTTCACAATGAACCAAAATTGGTCTGGGTCCTCATTCCCTAGGCCTTTGAACAAAGGCAGCGTCACTAAGTTTTCCATACTAAACTGCGGTGGAGGTGGGGGTGGTACGGGTGAAGTTGGAGGCGATGGTGGTGAGGTCAAAGGTGGCATGGGTGGAGGTGGTATTCACGGGAATCACTGTCTTATTAACTGAAGAGCACTCAATGGAGAAACCTTCACTATCCCTTCTTCGTCACCCCATGGAGGTGAGATCAATGGACTATATTCAGGACCTTTTTTCCTTCATTCATGTACGTTTTTCCACTTCGCGTAGTTCCAAACATCAAGGTAGCTGGATAACCCGTTTTTTGCACAATGCCATTTTAATCCAAGTATTCAAAGATTTCACGTACTTACCTCACGATACTTTGAAAAAGTGCCTCTCCACCTCGTTGTAGATGACTGAGGTGTCAACCGTGAATTCAGTCACAAATCCTCCTATGACGCAATCAAGCCAATGATCAACAGCACAGATGATCTTTTCCTCAGATGCTTCCAATTTCTGTATTAGCTTCGGGGTCCAAACAATAGGACTGTCAAGTTTCCACCTTCCTTGGCTATCTTCTAGCTTCGCAATCCACTCGTATAGCTCAATAGGGAAGGAGCAGAAAAAGATCTCGTGGATCTTTGTATACAGGTATCTGTCCAGCCATTATCCCTTTGTCATTAACAGGTTTTTGTTCTCCTGTGCTACGAACTCATGGATCTTCCTATCCAACTAGTCTTCGATCTCTTTATTAGTTGGATTCTAGTGATACGAAATCACACATCTCTTATGCCGATTCTGATCCTGGCAATAGAACCATTTTTTGGCTTGAGGGGGCCTAACCCAAGTTCAGCGTTAATTAGCCAAACAAGTCCCTACACTACTGGCCCTTTCGGCATCAGCGTGCGGAGCGCAGATCGACGTCTCACCCAAAGCAGTATGGGGGGATGCTGGAACCAAGCTTCCACACCCTGAGATGGTTGTGATTCCATTTTGTTCCCTCTATTCCTGCCTTCGAGCAAGTCACTTCGCTATAGGGCTTTCAAGACGAGCCCTCTATTTCGTCCTTCAATACCTGCGCAAAAGGGTATGATTGACCTTCACCCAACCCTAGCTTGCTGCTTAGATGCTTTCGTGCTGTTATGGGAGCGTGTCGTGGAGATTACCCAATTAATCTAAGTGACTTGCTTATCTTATCAAACAACTATAGTTAACACCGTGTAAACAAATATTCGTAAATGCATTCAATTATTCAATGTGATTGCAGTCATTCGCGCATCATATAAGCATAATAAAGGAAATTCATACATAAAATATCCAGATGCATCAACAAAACAAAGACCCAAAAATTGCATAATATCTCTCTTTATCAATATCTTCCAAGTGTTTACAAACTTTTTCCACCCTACGCACACAACAGCAGGGCCCGCGCACTCAGCTGCGGACTACTACCCTAGACCTCTACGCATTTAGCTGCAGAGCCTCTACCTATGCTATGACCCAAGACTTGGACATTTTTCTTCAGAGCTACGACTCTCTTACATAATTCATCATTGTATTGATTATTCTAACTACTTAGAGCTTATCTCTTTTTATAAAATCCCATGGTCTATGTACCATGGTTAGATCTCTTACAACCGACTTTACTTTACAAAACTAAGGGTGGACTACCCCTTTTTACACATGACACCTTCACGCTTTATTACCACAAAATGTGGAGTCTTTATAATCTTATTACAAAATTTGACTCAAACATGGGATTTTAGCCCCAAAACTGCCCTTGGGGGATCTTGCTCCCAACGCTTCATCAATGAAAACCTTGTCTTCTCAGAAGGTATCACCACTTCTCTTCATGTCACCCAAAAAATGTCTCCAAGGTCAGCTCATGATGGCTTCAACATGTGTATTCAATAATTTCTTCCATGACAGCTTCTAAAAAAAGATCTTCAACAATGCTTGTCCCAAAAATATTTTCTCAAAGCACTTGCCTTGATAGCACTTTAACACTGCAAAAGTCTACAATAGGGGTCTGCAAACAATGTCTTTCAACAAGCTGCATTACTAAGACTTCAACAATTCTTACCCCATAGGATATTTCTCCACAATATCCTCAATAGATGCTCCAATGATGTCTTCAAAATTGTCTTTAAGATGCTCTAACAAGGGTGCTTCAAAAATGCTGCGAAGGGCTTCCCCAACAAATATCTCCAAGAGGGATTCTTAAGTTCTAAAAGATGCACCAATCATTTCTTCAACAAAAGGAACCTTCCATCTCAGAAATATTCAATAATGTTGCTTCAATGGTGTCTTCAGTAGGTATGCACGTGAACTTATAAAAACAACCCTCTTATACTTGTTTAATCAGTCCTTCCACAACTGCACCCTTGCTTCAAGATGATGCTCTCAAAAGGATGCCAAGAATTTTCCAACCACCAAGCCTTTTATTCTAGAGTTCTTGAAATTATTGAGGTATAACCTCTCCACAAATCCAAGCCTCCTCCACAGGTCCAAGCCCTTAGGTGTGAAAATTCGAGCCTCTTCACAAATATGTCCGAGCTAGGTCCAAACTTTTGTAAGTGATGCAAGTTTCCACAGATCGTAAAACAAAGAGATAGGTAGTTGTCCAAGAATATCCCAGCCTCCAAAGTCTTGTATGGGGCTGCAACAGTGATCCAGGTGGATGTTGGTGGCCACCCACCTATCCCATTTGGACCCCCACAACTGTCTCTTTCAGCTTTTTCAGTTTCCTAAATTGTAGCACAGTTTACTATTTTTAGTAGTTTTTCGGGTCCTGAACTTCCGGAGCCGTTTTAAGGCCCTAAACGACGTTTTTTTTGGGAATCTGGGGCAACATGGGTTCATGGTCCCATGTCCCATGTTGTCTCCCAAAGTGGTAGTACTCAGATAGATATTTCTAACGAGCTATCGTACGCGTCAAACGGAGATCGTATGCCAAAGTTACGACCCCGGGAAATTGATGTACCAATTTACCCAAACAGGGCCCACAATTTGGCGTTTCATCTTCTAGGGTTAGGTTTCGGGATGTGAAGGGTTTTCCATTGTTTCTCAACAATAAATAGGCCTTCGAGCCTCATTGTAACACGGTTCAGAACAGGTCAGAGGCATGTAGCCGCCACATCTCTTCTCAGAGATAAGCTACCATCGCCCTAGCTGGTTTCTTTCCATTTTTGTTTGTAAGCATATTTCAGTATTTTACAGTAATGAAATGAAGTATTATTTCCGCTGCATCTCAGTATTTATGGTTATCTCATCTCTGTATTTATGGTTATCTCTGTAATTTGTTGCGTTCCTGTTTAAATTCGGATCAATGGTATCAGAGCGGTCTACTTTTTCTCTGTCTTTCTTTGCATGTCCCCAACAAGGTCGGGATATAAGGAGTTAGGGCTTGAACTGGTCGAACCTTTGCAAGACCAGCCTCGCAAATCCTGACGGCCTTCCATGGTGGATGAGAAGAAAGACGAGGGGGCAGGAGATCCTATCAAAATCTTGCTCAAAGAAGCCCTCGAGCGACAACGGAACACGATGATGGACAGCTTTGCCCAGATCCTTCAACGGCTACCCAGAAGCGACGCATCGGCTTCCAGCAGCTACTCTGGAAATGCCACGCCCTTTAAGGTACAAGTTAATTTTGAAATCCCCATATTCGAGGGTCAGATAGACGCAGATGTCGTAGATAAATGGTTAAATCTGCTAGAGGGTTATTTTTCTGTTCACGAATTTTCAAGTCGGGAAAAGATTGTTTTCGCTCTTCTCAAAGCAGCCCCCCACGTCAAGGACTGGTGGGAAACCTACTGCGAGAAGAAGGATGAAAGTACAGGCTCACTATTTTCAGCCGCACCCACTTGGAATGACTTCCGGGATGCCATCAAGGAGCAGTACTCCCCTGTCAGAAGCTATGAGGACAAATACATCAAATGGACCACACTGCGGTAGGGACAAGACCAAGATGTGCCGTAGTTCACAAACATTTTTCACACCCTTCACACACAGTTGGGTATCAAAGATTCTAAGCTGCATCTGGTACTCAAATACAGCGGCTGCCTACACAGATACATCCAGGAAGAGATGGGGTTCTTAAACATCTCCTCACTCGGCACAGCATACCGATACGCTGTCAAAATTGAGCAAAAGTTCAAACAAAAGAAGCGAGACTTTGGATTTTCAAATCCGAAGCCCAAAGGACAAAGCCAAGGCGGGGTGACCCAAGACAACCCATCGAAGCCGCAAGAAAAGAACAACACCATGAAGCCGAAGAAGGACACAGGGAAGTGGTGTGAGTTCCACAAGAGTCCCACTCATAACACAAGTGAGTGTCGGACCAAGTAGTCGCTGGTGGCTGAGTTGAAGGCTTCCAAATCAGATGCATGTTTCGACCCTGAGCCAGAACCCGAAAAGGGGAATGGCAAAGGGAAGCAGATCATTGATGTAGATCCCAGCGCCACTGTTGCCACCACCAAGATCCAGAAAGATGAGCCCGAAAATCCAGAGGAATGGGAGCATCTTTTCCACTCACAGATGTGGGTGAAGGGTTTGCCGCTACCATTCATTATCGACAGTGGCAGCCAAAAGAACCTCATTTCAGCAGAGGTTGTGACGCGGTTGGGCCTACCGACTACACCGCACCCGCAGCCGTACAATATCGGGTGGCTTCACGAAGGACGAGATCTGAAAGTTCGCCAGCAGTGCCGCCTTCCATACAGCATGAAGCCCTTCACAGATGAGGTATTGTGTGATGTTACACCTCTGGATGTTTGTGATGTATTACTAGGCCAGCCATACTTGTGTATGCGACATGTTGTGTATGAGTCAAGGCCTCGTGCTGTCATTATTTCTTTGAGTAATTCATTATACAGGATACCAGAGGTAGCCCCACCTACTGCCACATCTTTGATCACTTGTAAGAAAGGCAGCAAGCTCATCTCACAGACCAGGAAATTTATCTGTCTGGTTCACTCCCAAAGTAAGGGGAAGATCGTTGCTACCTCCATGACCCCTGCAAAGGGTTCCTCCATGCAGCAGCAGCAGCAAAGCGATACGGTCATGACAAAACATAGGAACAACTTCTCCTCATCCACAGAGATACCACACAAGTTTCAGGTGGGCAACAAAGTCTGGTTGCATCTGTAGAGAGAACGCCTTACCAGAACCCATCAGAAGCTCAGACCACTCCGACATGGTTCTTACAGCAGTACCAAGGCTGTGGGGAACAATGCTTTGGAGCACATCATTCTTCCATTCCTTTGCCTGCACCAAGTGTTCAATATGGACCATCATCGACCATGCTTCCCACCATTACTGGACACATCAGAGATTGCAGGACAAGTTCAGCAGATGGAGGAACTCAACACAATGGGGACCATTGCTTCCTAAGGGGGGAGAAATGATCCATGTGGATGTTGGTGGCCACCCACCTATCCCATTTGGACCCCCACAACTGTCTCTTTCAGCTTTTTCAGTTTCCTAAATTGTAGCACAGTTTACTATTTTTAGCAGTTTTTCGGGTCCTGAACTTCCAGAGCCATTTTGAGGCCCTAAACGACTTTTTTTTGGGAATCTGGGGCAACATGGGTCCATGGACCCATGTTGCCTCCCAAAGTGGTAGTACTCGGATAGATCTTTCTAACGAGCTATCATACGCGTCAAACAGAGATCGTATGCCAAAGTTACGACCCCGGGAAATTGATGTACCAATTTACCCAAACGGGGCCCACAATTTGGTGTTTCATCTTCTAGGGTTAGGTTTCGGGATGTGAAGGGTTTTCCATTGTTTCTCAACAATAAATAGGCCTTCGAGCCTCATTGTAACACGGTTCAGAACAGTTCAGAGGCATGTAGCCACCACATCTCTTCTCAGAGATAAGTTAACATCACCCTAGCTGGTTTCTTTCCATTTCTGTTTGTAAGCATATTTCAATATTTTACAGTAATGAAATGAAGTATTATTTCCGCTGCATCTTAGTATTTATGGTTATCTCATCTCTGTATTTATGGTTATCTCTGTAATTTGTTGCGTTCCTGTTTAAATCCAGATCAAACAGTAAAGGTTCTGAAACCCTATAGGTATCTTTCTTATTGCAATGATAAAAGGTCTGAAATCAGTCCTCCAATCCGAGCCACATCAATCTTCACGCCAGTACAATAAATCTGAGCTGAGGAGATGACATTCCATGAGTTTTTATGCCATCACAAGTTTTTATTTAATGTTGGACTATGGTTCTTTCAGTGGTAGTAACATTGAGCTATAGATAGTCTAGATCAGATATACCCCAAGCAATTAATCCTTCAACCCCTTCTTGGTGTACTTAAATTTTCTTACTGTGATATGCTCTGAAATTTGCTTACAGTGTTATGTTTTGAAATTATCTCCAACGAAAAATGATGATGAGAAATGAAGTGTTAAGACTTGTATTTATAGTGATTTCGTCCTCCAACTAAAAGACACGTCTCATGAAGGGACATAACAAACTACACAAGTTGACTCAAGTCGGCTAGGATGGAAAATGTGTTTTTTCATCTTAAAAATATTTCTCTCAACCTGTGAGTAGTTTTGATCCAGGTGGACATTGGTGGCCACCCACCTATCCCACTTGGACCCCCACCACTATTTCTTTTATTTTTTCAATTTCCTTAACTGTAACACAATTTACTATTTTTGAGAGTTTTTCTGGTCGTGAACTTCTAGAGCCATTTTGAGGCCCTAAACGACATTTTTTTAGAAAATCACTAGTGGTGAATATGAGTTTTAAACTTTTCATTCCCTATCAGCAGTAGTAGTCCTTGGATAGATCATTCTAATGAGGCATCGTGTGCGTCAAACAAAGATCATATGCCAAAGTTACAGGGAAAATTTTAAGAACCACCCTAAATTTATATGTATAATAAATGGGCTAATCCCCATGATACATAGGAAAAATGGGAGGCGATTTTATCAATAATATAATATGTATATATAATTTTTTTGGCGAATCTCTCACCGGATTATATTATCTTGTACAGTGATGGAGAATCTTTCACCGAATTATAAAATCCTGTAAGATCTTAGCAAATCTTTTACTAAATAATAAAACATTGTGAAGTCTTGACGAATGTTTTGTTAAAGTATGAAACCATATATGATAATAAGAAAACATATTCATTAAACTGTAATATACTAACATACATGTTTGGAAAAAAGAAACATAATTTTCTCTTCCCACAAACAATGTCCCAAGTTTCAGTGGTCGTGTTTGTCAAGGTTCTTACAATACACTCTTTCATATCCTTCTATTAGTTTTGATAATATTCCACAACAAAGTTCTTGTAGGTGTTGATATTGACAACGAGTTCTGTCAAGGTAGGAGAGATTAATCTTTTTTCTACAACTTTTGTCAAGCTACCACTTTTTTCAAGTCATCAAATTTCTTTCTTATTCCATAGACTCCAACTGCGAGATAAAAAAAAAACACATCAAGTTTGTTTACCCCAACACGCCAACAAGTAGCAAGCCCCAACTATATTATATAAGAAAGTATTAGGTATCCCAAAGGCTTGAAGGGGATATAATTGAAAGAATTGACCATTGTGAGAATCCTTCCAATCAATATATGAATATATAAATGTAGATTTATTATTATTTTAATTGGAAATCTTCAATTAAATAATAAAATTTACTTACGTCTCTCCCAATATAAATTGCTTATTAGCATAATTCACTACCCTCATAGGTCTCGCATTTTTTAACAGCGTTGTAACATGTAGATTAATTTCCTTTTTTGTGAACAATCTCCACCTTTTAGGAAAATATGGTGCAATAGCTCCAACCCCTACAGATCATTAGGACAAACTAAGAATAGCACAGAAGATGAAAGGTTGTAGAAACCAGCTTATCTTTCAAACAACTAATCCAACATCAGTACCTAACCTTTTCATGAAGATATCATATTAAGAATGTTTGAAAATGGTGAGAAATCTTCTGTGAGAGTGATGCAAAAAGAGTGATAAGGTTTCACTGTTTTGATTTTTTTTTGTAAATTTAGAAAAAGTTAAAAACCAATATTAATGGAGATATTGGTATTTTTTTACTAAATTTTGTGAAGTGACTAAATGTAGCTTTAACCATTCACCTTAAGATGTTTTTACAATATAATTTCCTAAGTCTATTTAAATCTTCATTATCATAAAAACCAACCTATATCCAACTTAACTCCACATCTACCACTCTTAGGGGGATGAAATCTATCTATCCCTCTGAGCACTTGGTAGACCCAGAATTAAGATGGATCTAAGATGATAGAATTTCCCCTTTAAATAGTCTATTCTCACATGAATACCATGGTATTACCATGGGTCAATACGATAGGTTATCATAAACCTGGAGCTTCAAAATTACTATTAGTAATAATTTATAAAAATTAATATAATTAATAATTGATTTTTATTTTATTTTTTATTTTAAGCAAGTTAAAATGTTTAACATACATTAAATTACAACATCCATTTTTACTCTTGATCCACCAAGCCCCGAGAGGGATCAAATATTTTTCACTCTATGCTAGTTTGCATATCAAGATATTTGATCCCTCGATCCAGAGTAAAGATGATCTATGCTGGTTTAAATCCCCCATTTAAATAGGCTACATTCCATGTGAATACCATGTGCCATTTGTATTTTTACTAATACTAATATTAGGGTTAATAATGTTTTTTTTGCATGGTATTAATAATAATCTAGCCCATGGTATTTGGCCCTTAGTATTTCGCCCATAGGTTTCACCTAAATATAACGCATTTTTTGAGTGTTTGTAAATATAAGGTGACTTATGGAGTAAATATAAAAAAATGTTTTATTTGTTTACCATACCTCTTGTTTATTTATATTCTTATTAATTTACCATACCTCCACTTTATTTATATTTTTATTTGTTTACACCCTTGTATGTATATAATGTGACTTATGGAGTAAATATAAAAAAATGTTTTATTTATTTACCATACCTCTCATTTATTTATATTTTTATTAATTTACCATACCTCTTTTATTAATATGGTATTTGGCCCATAGGATTCACTTAAATAAAACCTATTCTTGAAAATTAGGGTAAATGGAAGGTTGTAACTCCTAATTTCAAGGGCTAGATTTACCTTTTTTACCCTCTCCCTTAAAATAAGGTGGGCTATTTGAGATGATTTGTAAAAATGTATTATGATACAAAATATTCACCCACTAAAAATTTAAAACCCCTTAATTCCCCCAAAGGGTGGACATTCGCCCCTCAAATTTTCCATGCAAAGTTATGACCCCAAGAAGTTGATGTACCAATTTACCCCAACGGGGCCCATAGTTTGGTGTTTCTTCTCCTAGGGTTATGTTTTTGGATGTTTGGGGTTTTCCATTGTTTCTCAATAATAAACAAGGCCTCAAGCCTCATTGTAACATATTCCAGAGGCATGTAGCAGCCACACCTCTTCTTAGAGATAAGCTACCATTGCCCAAGCTAGTTTATTTCCATTTTGTATGTAAGCATATTTCAGTGCTTTGATATTAATGAAATGAAGTTTTATTTCTGCAACATCTCTGTGTTTCTGGTTATATCTATAATTTGTTGTGTTTGTGTTTAAATTCATATCAGTGGTATCATAGTGGTCTGTTCTTTCTCGATCCTTCTTTGCATGTCCCCAACAAGGTCAAGGTGTAAGGAGTTAGGGCTCGATCTGGTTGAACCTTTGCAAGATCAACCTTGCAAACCCTGATGGATGCCCATGGGGGAAGAAAATAAAGACAAGGGAGCAAGAGATCCTATCGAAATATTTCTCAAGGAGGCCCTCGAGAAACAAAGGAATGTGATGATGGATAACTTTTCCCAGATCCTTCAATGATTGCCCACCGATGGTGCATCCACATCCAGCAGCCACTTTGGAGGGGCCACTCCTTTTAAGGTACAAGTAAACTTTGACATTCCCATATTTGAGGGCTAAATAGATGCAAATGTTGTAGATAAATGGTTAAATCTGCTAGAAGGATATTTTTCTATTCATGATTTTTCCAGCTAGGAAAATATTACTTTTTCTCTTCTCAAAGCCACCCCCCACATCAAGTATTGGTGGGAAACCTAATTTGAGTAGAAGGATGAAAGTATGCCTTCACTATTTTCAACCGTACCCACTTGGAGTTCATTCCAGGATGCCATCAAGGAGCAGTACTACCCTATCAGGAGCTATGCAAATAAATACATAAAGTGGACCACGCTGTAATAGGGAAGGACCAAGACGTGCCAGAGTTTACCAATTTTTTTCATACCCTTCGCACAAAGTTGGCAAGGATTCTGAGAAACATTTGGCACTCAAGTATAGTGCCTTCCTACACAAGTACATCCAGGATGAGATGGAGTTCCTGGACATTGCCTCACTTGGCACGACGTATCGATACGCTTTCAAGACCAAGCAGAAGCTTAAACAGAAAAAAAAAAAAGATACTTTATATTTGCGAACTCGAAGCAATGGAAAGGTGCCCCCAAACTGCAGAACAAAGGACAAAGCCAAGGCAGGATGGCCCAAGACAACACGCCAAAGCCACAAGAAAAGAACAACACCACGAAGCGAAAGAAGGACATGCAAAATTGGTGTGATTTCCATAAGAGCTCCACTCACAACACAAGTGATAGTCGAACCTGTTGAAAAATGTGCAACAAGAAATGTTAAATTTAGAATGTGCTAAAAATAGACCTACTAAAAATAACATGTGTAAAAATAATAGTTTGGCCAGTGAGGTCATTGGCCACATTGGATGAGAGGTGAAACTGCTAAAAATAGAAAGTTTTAAAAATAGCATTTCTAGGTCCCTTCCTATTTATAGCAGTCCCTAGTCTATCTATAGGAAGTAAAATTAATTTTGGTCTTAACAACAGTTGGAAATATTAATTAATTAATTCAGTTGAGTTAATTAGTTAAGGAAATTTGAATTTGAAGTCTTTGTGAGCATGCACATGAGTTGTCCCACTGATTGAGGAATTTATCCTTAATTTCCTCCACTGATTGAGGGAATAAGTATGAATTCTATAATGAGAGAATTAGTTGACTTAGTTCTAACTAGTCAAGTTCAGTTAGATTATTTTAACAAGTTGTTAAAATAATAAAATATAGTTTGTTAATGCTTGCATGCATGTGACAACTATTATTTTAGATAACTGAGGATTCACTCATGGATAATTGTTGCATGTCAGTTCTGTCAGAGACCCAGTTGAGATCAGATGTGGGACAGTGTACTATCAGATGCTTGGATATTTCTAGTAAGTATTCCTTGCATGGAGAAGGATATACTGTAGGAGATTGGAGGACTTGTGGCCTATATATTGAGGCCTAGGTAGTCCATGATTTTCATACTCTGATTGAAGATCATCATGATCTTCTAATTACAGAGAGAGCAGGATAGCTATTGAGTTGATTCCTTTTGTATGTTGTTGAGGATCTCCACTTGATTGATAATACAGTGTTGGGGTTTTATGTTGGTGCTTTCCCCAATGATATATTCTGTGTTATGTGTGATTGATTTCTCTTGATCAGTTATGCATGTTTCTACTTGATGTTTTTCATCAATTCGATTATGCTTTTTCTTAATGTTTTGTAGAAGTAGAACAAGTATTATTCTTTAGGACATTGCATATATCGGTTTGTTCTACAGGTGAAATTTCTACAGAGCCAAGAAGTCAGTGGTGGTCGAGTTGAAGGCTTCTCAATCAGATGCATGTTCCGACTCCGAGTCAGAACCTGATAAGGGGAATGAAAAATGGAAGCAGATTATCGATGCAGATCCCAATGCCATCATTGCCACCACGAAGATCCAGAAGGAGGAACCTGAAGATCTAGAGGAGGAGTAGCGCCTCTTCCACTCCTAGATGTGGGTAAAGCATTCCCCGCTCTAGTTCATTGTCGATAGTGGAAGCCAAAAGAACCTCATTTCAGAAGAGGTCATGAAGTGGTTGGGACCACTGACCACAACACACCCACAACCATACACCTTCAGGTGGCTTCACCAAGGAAGGGATCTTTGTGTCAGCCAGCAGTGCCACCTTCCATACAACATCAAGTCCTTCACAGATGAGGTATTATGTTACGTTTCTCCTCTTGATGTTTGTGATGTATTATTAGGCCAACCATACTTGTGGAAGTGACATGTTATGTATGAGTCAAGGCCTCACGCTGTTATTGTTACCTTGGGAAATAAGTTGTACAGGATACGAGAGGTAGAATCACCTACCACCATCTCTTTGATTATCGCAAAACAATGCAGTAAGCTCATTTCCAGAACTAGGATTTTTTTTTCATGATGATACGCCCTCATGGAAAGAAGAAGATGGTGGCTACGGCCACCAGACAAGACCCCTTTGCATGACAACAACAAATGGACAAGGTCTTGGAGGAGTACGAGGACATCTTCACCTCCCCCGCAAGGGTGCCTCTGCATTGTCAAGTCAAGCACTCCATCGATATAACCCCAAGTGCACATTTTCCCAATGGAACAATCTATCAACACTCTGTTATGGAGAACGATGAAATCAAGAGATAGATTCAGGCGCTGCTATAGAAAGGTCACATCCGACCGAGTTCATGACCCTGTGGGAGCCCGATCGTGTTGGCGTGGAAGAATGATGGGACTTGGAGACTCTGTATTGATTATCGGGCATTGAACAAGATCATTGTACGGAATAGGTACCTGATCCCATGGATTGATGACCTTTTGGACTAACTAAAGGGAAAAAAATATTTCAACAAAATCGACTTGAAGTTCGGATATCACTAGGTACCAATCGAACCCTCTGATGTGTGGAAGATTACATTCAAAGCCAAGGAGGGACTTTTCAAATGGATGGTTATGCCTTTCGAGTTGACGAATGCTCCTGCAACCTTCATGGGGCTAATGGATGACATCTCACGGCCATTCACGAATTCATTTGTAGTGTTATACTTGGATGACATCTCGATCTTCATCCAGAGTTGGGAAGAGCACCTCCACCACATTCGACAGGTTCTCCAAACACTACGGCACCACAAGTTGTGTGCCAATTTGGAGAAATGCACTTTTGGCATGACCCAGGTTTAGTATCTGGAATACATTATTGATGAATGGGGGGTGCATGTGTATCCAACCAAGATCTAAGTCATTCGGGATTGTCCAGCCCCAACCACTTTGACAGAGCTCCATAGCTTTCTAGGTCTTGCCAATTTCTACCACAGGTTTGTGTTGGGGTTCTCTCATATCACTTGGCCCTTGAGTTAAGTCACTAAGGGAGCAACGAAAGAAAATTTATTTTGGTCTGAATCTCAACAATGGCATTCACAGAGTTGAAACAATGCCTCTGCTCTACACCAGTGCTCACATTACCAGACTTGCAACAACCATTTGAGATCGAGACAGATGCCTCTGACTATGCTATTGGGGCAGTCCTTACTCAACAGGGGCATCTAGTGGCATATCCTAGTGAGATAATTTTAGACATAGTCGGGCAATATCCCACTTATGACAAAGAGATGTACTCCTTTGTGCAAGCCTGACAACAATGTAAGCATTACATTTTGGGGAAGGAAACAGTCATCCACACATACCACTGACCCCTGCAGTTCATACAGACACAAAGGAAGTTACAGAATGATCACCATCATAAGTGGTCCACATACCTGCAATAGTTCCATTTGAATATCAAGTACAAGAAGGGAAGCACCAATAATGTTGCAGACTGCCTCAGCCGACCACTGATCATGGCATAAACCACTGTGCTCAACTCTTGTGGGCACGAGACTTCTGATTGGCCACTTCTCTACAAAAGTGATCCAAAATTCAATGAGACATACTAGACACTCTTGGAGGGTCAGCAAGTTCCATATTTCACCTACAAGATGCACTGTTATGCCACCTGGGAAACCTTTTTGTTCCTTCAAGCGAGCGTGCCAAGATGATTTAGGAAGCTTCCTACAGTGGGGTCACTAGGCATTTCAGGGTCGAGAAAATAGTGGCAGTACAACAGAAGTATTTCTACTGACTGAATCTTCGACAGGTTGTCAGGAAGTACATCAGATCCTGCATTGGCTCCGTCATTTCCAAACTGAAAATCAAGAAGCAAGGTCTCTATACTTCACTACCTACCCCTAATCAACCTTGCGAATCCATCTCCATGGATTACATGCCGATCCTTCCTTCTACTAATCATGGCAATGATTGTTTTTTTGTGGTTGTCCATAGATTCTCGAAGATGGCCATTATGGCAGCTTACAAGAAGAATATCACAGCAGAAGCCATTGCTAAAATCTTCTTTAAACAAGTGTGGATACACTTTGGGATCCCGCAATATATCATCTCATATCAGGACAACAAGTTCCTCAATACATTTTGGTCCAATCTCTAGTTCATGCGGGACACCAAGCTCACTAAGTCCATAACCTTCCATCCCCAAACTGATGGCCAGACACAGGTCGTCAGCAGAATGATCATACACATTTTACGCAAGTACAACTAAAAGAATCCATGCACATGGGATGAGAGCCTCCCCTATGTCCAACACAACTATAACTGGGCTCTCCACAGCTCGATTGGACACAACCCTTTTTAGGTGGACTTGGGATTCTAGCCACTATGTCCCATTGATGTGGCCATACCATTTGCAGCTACTTAGGTAGATTCAGCTCATATCCAGTATGAAGCTGACAAGGCAAACAATTTCATTAAGTACATTCAACACATCCGCCAACAAGTCCACAACATTCTAAATCAAATGCAAAGTACAAGCAACGGCATGATCAACATAAGGTGCCACACAACTTTCAGGTGGGTGACAAAGTATGATTGCATTTGTAGAAGGAACGCCTTACTGGAGCCAATTAGAAACTTAGACCACTATAATATGGTCCTTACACCATTACCAAGGTTGTGGGAGACAATTCATTTGAGCTCATAATTCCCCCATTCCTTGGCCTGCACCCAGTGTTCAATGTGCACCACCTTAGACCATACTTCCCACCATTGTTGGACACATCAGACATTGCAGAACAACTCACACTTACAGAGTTAAATGCATATTGCATGGAACAAGCCACAACTGATCAGATCATGGACACACAGATCAAGAACACTTGACAATAAAGGATCCAACTATATCGAGTTTTCAAAGCAAGCCAACTCCTTCACCAGGGCAAGTGGCTCACCAGGGACCAAGTTCAATAGAAGTTTCCTCATCTCATGGAGGAACTCAACGTAATGGGGACCATTTCTTCCTAAGGGGGGAGGAATGATCCAAGTAGATATTGGTGGCCACCCACCTATTCCACTTAGACCCCCACCATTGTTACTTTTAGTTTTTTCAGTTTCCTTAATTGTAGCATAGGTTACTATTTTTGGCAATTTTTCAAGTCTTGAACTTCTGAATCCGTTTTGAGGCCCCAAATGACATTTTATTAGGAAAATCACAAGTGGTGAATGTTAAGTTTAACTTGACATTCATTGTCAGAAGTTGTATTCCTTGGATAGTTATTTCTAAAGAGGTATCATGTGCATCAAACAGAGATCATATGCTAAAGTTACAACCTCAGGAAGTTGATGTACCAATTTTGCCCCAACCGGGCCCATAGTTTGGCATTTCCTCTCCTAGGGTTAGGTTTTTTGATGTTTGGGGTTTTCCATTGTTTCTCAATAATAAATAGGCACTCAAGCCTCGTTTTAACACAGTTCAGAGGCATGTATCCGCCACATCTCTTCTCAAAGATAAGCTACCATTGCCCAAGCTAGTTTATTTCCATTCTGTATGTAAGCATATTGCAATTCTTTGATATTAATGAAATGAAGTTTTATTTCTACTGCATCTCTATGTTTTTGGTTATATCTGTAATTTGTTTCATTCCTGTTTAAATTCGAATCAAGTTTGGGGGTGTGTAATAGATTGTTAGAAAGAGGAAAAAATCCTTTACAGGCCTGTGCCAATTTCACAATTAAATTAGGTCATTTTTCATCAATATTTTTTTTTTAACTGTCATCATTAATTTATTTATGGCAACCTTAGGATTTTATGTTTTGGATAGTGCTAGGGCTCATATATTTTAGGCCTTCAAACATTTAGTATTAGGACATCTTTAAAGTTATCATGGAAATCTAATATTAAAGACTCCTTCAAGGAATGGCATTAATGGACCTCTTAGGATGAGTTAAGGTATCAAGATTTAGGGCTTATTCATTAAGAACACGGATATTATATGATTTCCTGTGGATTAGGGCAAGGTCTTCTTCATTACGACTCCATGTTCACCTTCCATTATGCCACTAATTGCATATAAGAATTCTATCTTGGCATATTAATTGGATCACTTAGTGAGGACTTCATTTATGAGGTTATGGCATCTTCGCATTCCAATAACAAGGTTTGTCATAAATTCACTTTAGATCATTAAGGCATGAACTATGGTTTTTTCCTAGGGTTTACAAGAATAGTTTCCATCTCCAACAATTCCACATTGACATCAATGACAAATTTGATCAACAGGCAACTGTGGACTGTGTAGTCTCAACACTCAAGGTGGAAGCCTAATGACTAGAACTGTGTAATGCACAGTTTAGTCTAAGCCAAGTTCTGGGAGAGATTGCGCATTGCGCAGTCTCAGTGGCCATTCTGGAAGACTGGCTCCTGGAATTGCATAGTGCACAGTTGGAGCCAACCCAGGTTGTTCTCTATGCAATTCCAAAGGCCAAGCTAGAGGCTTGAATCTCCTAATTACGTAGTGCAATCTGTGCATAGTGAGATCCAGGCAAAGGAAGCCTAGGTCTACCCAAGGGGAGTGTGGAAGACAAGGAGATCTTAAAGATAGTGTGAATATCAGTGCATATATGACTAAGTGTAGATGCATGTGTGTGAATCAAGTGTAGTAATTGATCAAACGAAAGGAAAAGGAAGCATGTGAGGACAGTCGCTGCAACAATGACCATTGGTGCAAAAAAAAAAAAACCCATGCAACACTTGGGAAAGACAATATATAACTTGAAACAACACCTATAAAATTTAAAACAATTCAAAACACGAGCAACCATGTAAAGAAATAAGTGAAACAACACTAACACAAGCCAAACAACAAAAAGCGACAGAAAAAGGGACAAAAGACAAAAAAATCATAACTCACCCGAAAAAGCGACGAGGATCACATCAAAGGCTCCTTGATATTCTCAAGAATGCTAGATTTCCAAGATCGAATGTGTAAATGAGATCTAGCAATGTCGATTAAATAAATTAGGGTTATGACACACATGCCTAAAATCAAGGAAAAATGACACTTGTCAGAGGATTCTAAAAATGGCACAAGTGCCTCCTTCAAGATGCTAAAAATAGATCCATATTTTTCAAGGATGTTTTTTTCTTTTTTCCTTTTGCGGGAAACTTGCCATGCACAATGTTGGGAAAGACAACATAGTTTGCCAGGAACTGCGCAACTTTTCGTCTCAGTGCACTGTGCAGTTTCTGAGCTCAGTGAGGGTTGCACAATTTCTAGGCTCAGTGCTAGGTTTCCCCCTCATGTCTATGAATTTTCTAAGCTCAAGTCTCATTGGCAGTGAGGATTGCGCAATTCCCAACAGCAAGGCTAGTTGCCCTCAAGAATTGTGTAGTCCAGGGTCAAGCCTAAAACTGTTGTGGGACCAAGTCAAGATATCATCTCGTGAGTTAAAAATCAACTAAGTAAGCAAACAAAAGTCAAACTAGAAAGATAAGTCTCAGTTGAAGCACAAATACCTGGGATAGTGCGAGATGAGCTGCTAAGGTTAAAGGCTCCAAAATCGAAGGATATGCAAAATTTTGGAGGGTAGTTGTAGCCACTATAACAACAAGCTACTCCTATAATAGGGTAGCATAATCCCTCCCCTATAATTGTACTTTCTACTTTATTTATTAAAAGGTGTTTGCAATTATTTTATATATACCTTTGGTTTTTGTATCTCTTGCTTCTCTACATCATGTAGCCTTTCTTTTTCTAGACTTGGGGTCTCTTCAATAGTGATAGGGGTAGGAGAAGGAGGCTTTGTCTTGCCACTATACCTAATCCTGATGCTTTTCTTCTTGGTGTACAAAACATGTCTATGAGATGGGATACTGAATATTTTCTAATGCTTCTGTGACCAGTAATTTAATCAGGTCATGATGAGCTAAGTAATTATGTGATATGAAAATGGGGCACTTAGGCTTCTTGTCTAACTTACAAGAACCTCTCCCACTTCCAAAGCTTAAATATTCCCAAATCTTTATGATTAATCAATGTAGAATTAAATATGTGCTTGAAAAAAAGGTGTATGCTTATGTCTGTTCTAGAACTGTTAATGTGCTTTTAATATTCTGTTGTTTATACTGATACAACACATATATAACAGTAAACAATGTAGCATTAAAACAAAACACAAATAAGACAACAATTTAATTAGGAGTTCACCCAAAACTCTTGGGCTATGTCTCCATGAACTCTAGTCAACTCAACTAGGCTCTTTGGGATTATGGCAAAGTCCTTTTACAAGCTCTTGGCTCAACTCCACTGTTTTACACAGAAACAATGGGTTTAGACACCATTTTATCCCTGGCTCTTGAAGCTCTCGGCTTTCTGGCTCTTGGCTCTGGCTCTGGGCTCTGGCTCTGGCCCTTGGCTCTGGCTCTTGGCTCTGGCTCTGGCTCTTCGGCTCTAGCTTCTTTGGCTCTCTACAGCTCTCTGGCTTTTGCTTAGCTTTCTGCGCTTTTTTCTTAGCACTGCCCTCTCTATCTCTATCATTCTCTGGCTTTTAAGCCAATCAACGCTATCTGTTCATCTTCCTCTTCTGGGCTCTCTGGCTTCCGGCATCTGTCCGCTCAAATCCCCCTATGAGTGTTAGCAATCATTTCTAAATGCCTTCAAGGATGGTGGCCACCTATTCTGTAACAGAATGGACCATCGATGCCTTTGAAATCCAAAAAATGGGCATTCTCTGTTTACACAGAGAATACACAGAAACCCTGTAAAAATCCACCCAAACGCAGCCTATCGAACTTCAAAAATCATTAATTCCACCTTGTATCCTTTCGGATCCATCTTCAAGCGCCATCGCAAGTAATCATCGATCAACGGCTATTATTGATTTCGAGTGGCTAACACGCACGAAGATTACCTGCCCGAAAAGGGTGGTTTCTTTCTCCAGTGCCTAGCCACGTGGCAGCTAGTGTATGGGCTCGGGCGGAGCCCGGCCAAAACCACTTATCGCCTATGAACCACCCGAAATACTGCTTGTTTCGTGGTTTCTCTTTGTATTTGAAAAATAAATTAAAAAACTAAAAATATCGCAAAATGGATTTATGGCGGACTTGAAATGATATATATTTTCATCTATAAGTTCCATCAGGTCCGCTTCATCGCATCAAGCGCATTTCCTTTACATTTTGTTTATATAATGAAAATGCGAAATACAAAGGAAAATGTTGTTTTTCAGATATCAAAATATATAAAATATCATCTATAACTCCATCGGGTCCGACTAGCGCAAGTCATATGTATATCAGCCCCACTTCGTTGTATTTCTCTAATGCAATATTGCAATACGACTTGTCGCAATCGCATATCGCAAAGTACCAGTGTCTTTCCATGTGGCATCGCCGATTCTGATTCGCCAATCCGATCATAAGCAATTGGCGTATCGCATGATCGCAATCGTTGAGTCCAGGGTCCCGATATCACATGCGGGCTTGTCTCCGACCCGATTGATTGGATCAGCCAATCGGGGTTTCTTCCACATCTGCTTAAGTCCTTCTCTTTGCCTTTCTCCAATGTGATTTCCCTTTATAAGGTTTTTTGCCCGTTTTAGGGGATTTTGCCTCTTTTTCCCAAGAATAAAGGGCAACTTCTTTTGGTGATAACTTCTGCATCCTAAGTCCATTTTTGCCCATTCAAGTTGCAGTGGATTCATAATAAAAAATATCTCTACAATGGGGTTATTTCTAGGAACTTCCTTGGACTTTCATTTTCCTCTGTGAGGAACACTTAGACTTAGGAATCTATCCAAAATCCATTTTGGATCACGCCTTCCCACTAAAAGAACTTTTGGTCTCCAAAAGACTGATATACTGATCTGAACAGTACCTGAGAGTAACAACACCCTCTTCTTTCAGCCTCCATACACTTGCCTTGCATAGTGCCTCTGAACCAAAGTCTCTAACCACTTTCCTTTCTGGATGTGCTGGTTCTCCTAGGAAGAACTGTCTTCCTCCTTGCCTTCATGCAGAACTTCTGTTGAGATGGTCATAGAAGGTAGTTTGAACTCTTCTGCCTTGATCATTGATCCAAGGTGGTTCAAACAAATGTGAAGTACATATGCTTCACAAAACTTTCATTTGTACCTATTTGAAAAGCTGTCAACAACAACTGTTAACAACAACAGAAACACAAACAACAACTGGATGGCCTAAACTCCTGCTTCAACAAAAGAAACAAATTTTCACATCTTGTGAACACCTCCATGTCTTACATCTGAATACAAATGATGGACTAGACAACAAGCCCACATAACATGCCTTTAAGACAAATGACCCTTCAAGTCAAGCATGTAGAAAAGGACCATTAGGACTCTTTTCAAAAGATGAAAACACTTTATTATTATCTCCATCTTGGAGACCAAGTTAACTTCTCCCAAGTCAACATTGCATCACATGCATCTCAAAGCAATCAACCCTACAAGTTAATTACACATACATTTTCAAAACAAGGAAAACATCAACATCCCTGTGTCCCTGCACATCATGCCCATGCATGCATTTCATCCTTCAACTTTCACTTAAGTACACTGTACTTTAGAAGTTGAAATGAAATATAATGTTGCACCAATAAAGTGAGTCTCCTACTCAACTTTTCCATTCACCTTCTTGGTAAGAACCTGCAACTTGCATCTCATTAACAAGAAATGAAAATAGATGCATCAATAGACATGAAACCTTAATTGGATAAGAACTCTAGCCATTTCTCACCAATCCCTTTCAAAGGCACTACCTTTGTCTGCACATCCATCATGGAATCTTCCTTTCCATTTCTGTCATCTTCTCTTTCCACCTTCCTCAGATTTTGTTGAAGCATTGTTGGATTCACAGTCCAACACCTTTCAGCAAGATGCCCTTACTTATGGCAGTAAGTGCAACACATGTGCATCCTCTTGACAGCATGATTTGCCTTGTCCAATGGACCTTTTTCTTTTTGCTTCTTTTCCTTTAAAATTTTCCTATATGTGGTCATTCTCTTCAAACATCTAGAAACATGATGGTTATCCAAACCACAAAAGGAACATGCAATTTTTTTCCCATGCTTATGTGGAAATTTATCATGCTTTGCAAAATCAAAAGGAAGATGATTAGAACTATATTTATACCTTTCTCTTTCACCTTTATTGCCTTCATGAGGAGGTGAGGCAATTAAAGAAGTGGCTCCCTTTGGAAACCCATCAATCTCTTCAAGGTTGTTAAAGTCTCCCCAACTCTCTGATTCAAGTGTGTGCTTCTGAACACCTGCATCCTGCAAATGATGTTTCAAGCTATTGCATTCCTCTTGAATACAACCTTCACACCCTTGAAGGCCTGCAATGAAACTCCTTCTTGGAGCTATTTTAATGGTCTTCATGGCAGCTTTGGAACTTTCTCCATAAGATTGTCCATAGCCAAGACCCAAATACTTAAGCCTTTCTTCAATTATTACTGGCTCAATAATACCTTGTGCATGTCTACCCAAGCCTTTTCCTTCATATCGCATCTTGGACATTAGCTTGGAACCTATGCCTTTAGTATGTTTTTCAAAAGAAACAATATATGCATTCTTAGAGGAATTTGAAGACAAACTGGAATGGTTTGCCTCTTCTTCAAGCTGATACTTGACCAAGGCTTCTTTGGCAATAAAGAGTTGTGACTCCAACTCATGCATCCTTTTCAGGTTGATATTTGCAATATGAAGTTGCCTCTCCATTTCCTGCAGTCTATTGAAAAGAAATTGCTTCTCTTCCTTCATGGAATTCAACTGCTCTATAAGGATGCTGCTCTGCCTTCCATCCTCATACATTTCTCTCACCTTATCCATCATGATGAACAAGTCTTGCTTCAAATTTCCATCATAGAGTCTTGTGATGAAGGAAGAATTTGAGGATTCACTTGTAGAATTTGTCATTATACCAATGAAAAAAAGAACTTCAAACAAGATTAATAAAGTTCTTTATTAAGCAACCTTTTGCAACAAACCTCTTGTGCTTCAAGGATTGCTTTGAGGTCCTTTGGAATAGAAGAATGCCTTCAGCCCTTCTTCCTTATTGTCCTTCCTAGACTGAGCTATCAAAAGATTTCCCTTAACCTCTGCAAACTCAAACAATAGTCAGTCTAGAACAAGCATATAATCAACCTCCAACTGTTTAAACACCTTTCAGACAAGCAATCTTTGCTCTGTCAATCAAGAATTTTGATATAACCTTCTTGAAGGTGTGGTTAATCAACCTCAAGCTTTGATACCACCTGATCTAAAAATGGATCACTTAGGCTTCTTGTCTAACATACAAGAACCTCTCCCACTTCCATAGCTTAAATATTCCCAAGTCTTTATGATTAACCAATGCAAAATTAAATATGTGCTTGAAAATAAGGTGTATGCTTATGTCTATTTTAGAACTGTTTATGTGCTTTTAATATTCTGTTGTTTATGCTGATACAACATATATATAACAGTAAATAATGCAACAATAAAACAAAACACACAGAAGACAACAATTTAATTATGCGTTCACCCAAAACTCTTGGGCTACATCTCTGTGAGCTCTAGTCAACTCAACTAGGTTCTCTGGGATTATGGCAAAGTCCTTTTACAAGCTCTTGGCTCAACTCCACTGTTTTACACAGAAACAATGTGTTTAGACACCATTTTATCCCTGGCTCTTGAAGCTCTCAACTTTCTGGCTCTCGACTCTAGCTCTGGCTCTCGGCTCTAGCTCTGGCTCTTGGCTCTAGCTCTGGCTCTTCGACTCTAGCTTCTTTGGCTCTCTACGGCTCTCTGGCTTTTTCTTAGCTTTCTACACTCTTGTTTCAGCACTACCCTCTCTGTCTCTATCATTTTGTGGCTTTTAATCCAATCGGCAATGTTTGTTCGTCTTCCTCTTCTGGGCTCTCTGGCTTCTGGTCTTTGTCTGCTCAAATCCCCCTCTGAGTGTTAGAAATCATTGCTAAATTCCTTCAGGGATGGTGGCCACCTGTTCTGTAACGGAATGGACCATCGATGCCTTTGAAATCCCAAAAATGGTCGTTCTCTATTTACACAGAGAATACATAGAAACCCTATAAAAATCTACCCAAATGCAGCCTATCGGACTTCAAAAATCATTAATTCCACCTTGTATCCTTTCGGATCTGTCTTCGGGCGCCATCACAAGTAATCGTCGATCAACGACTATTATTGATTTTGGGTGGCTAACACACATAGAGATTACCCGCCCGAAAAGGGTGGTTTTCTTTCTCTAGCACCTAGCCACGTGGAAGCCAATGTATGGGCTCGGGCGAAGACCGGCCAAAACCACTTACCGCCTATGGCCCGCCCGAAATCCCGCTTGTTTTTTGGTTTCTCTTTGTATTTGAAAAATAAATTAAAAAACTGAAAATATCGCAAAATGGCTTTATGGCAGACTTGAAATGATATATATTTTCATCCATAAGTTCCATCGGGTTCGCTTCATCACATCTGGCGCATTTCCTTTGCATTTCATTTATTTAACGAAAATGTGAAATATAAAGGAAAATGTCATTTTTTGGATCTCAAAATATATAAAATATCATCTATAACTCCATCGGGTCCGGCTATCGCAAGTCATATGTATATCAGCCCCGCTCCATTGTACTACTCCAATGCAATAATGCAATGCGACCTGTCGCAATCGCATATTGCAAAGTACTAGGGTCTTTCCATATGGCATTGTCGATGCCAATTCATCGATCCGATCAATGACGATCGGCGTATCACATGATCGTAATTATCGAGTCCAGGGTCTCGATATCGCATGCGGGCCTATCTCCGACCCGATTGATCGGATTGGCTGATCGGAGTTTCGTCCGCCTCCGCTTAAGTCCTTCCATTTTCCTTTCTCCGATGCGATTTCCCTTTATAAGGGTTTTTTTCCCATTTTAGGGGATTTTGCCTCTTTTTCCCAAGAACAAAGGGCAACTTCTTTTGGTGATAACTTCTCCATCCTAAGTCCATTTTTGTCCATTCAAGTTGCAGTGGATTCAGAATGAAAATATCTCTGCAATGGGGCTATTTCCAGGAACTTCTTTGGACTTTCATTTTCCTCTATGAGGAACACTTAGACTTAGGAGTCTATCCAAAACCTATTTTGGATCATTATGCTTACCCTCCTTGACCTTTGTGCTCATCTCCTTGAGGGATTGAAGGGGGAATTATCTGATACTTAATAGCTCATGAGTAGGAAGGTTAGCTTAAAATCTCAGTTGATAGAGGAATCTAAATAGTAGGTATACACTATGCTTAGCCTACCCTCACAAGAAATGTATTTGAGAATATGGTAGGTTACCTCATACCAAGGGTAAGGAAATATTTCCATTTTGATTCCATTCTTATTCTCATATGGTTGTTCATTAAGGAGGAAGAATCCTCTCTTGGCATTGATATTCTCTTGTCTCTATTCTTTGCTCCAATGTATCCCTTATGGAGAGTGGCGACCCCACTGATTGAATCTTCATCAACATATATCACAAATCCCTTAAATGTAATGATCAATTATTAGCCTTCAAGGTTTTTCAATTTCATGGAAATTTCTAAAGAAAGTTCATCATCAAACCCTCTGAGCTTTTATAAAAGCCCAATTGTTGACAGTTTTCAAGGATTGTGGCAAATTCAAGATTCTGATGAATTCTGGTGGTATCGAGTGGTTCTCTTCTATTAAACCTGCTAGCCATGGTGTATGAAAATATATTCAAAAGTATGGTGTTTGACCTCACAAGTTTAGACAAGTTTTTAGGTAGGGGAAATATTGTTCTTGTGTTGCTACAAGATACAGTTGGTTCTCTTCTATTAAATCCACCACCCATGGTGTATGAAAAGATATTCAAAAGTATGGCATTTAATCTCACAAGTTTAGACAAGTTTTGAGGTAGGGGAAATATTGTTCTTCTGTTGCTACAAGACACAGTGTTTGTTGTGGCAGCAAGGGACTCTGTTTTTTGCAATTTGTAAAAAAAAAGTACATAGTCTTCAACTAAAATTGCAAGAACAACTCATCTCTCCATAATCAAACAATTAAGAATGTATAGAGACAAAAAAAAAAAATGGATTGATTGTTTCTCTTTTGATTCACAATCTTGACACAGAAAACCTGAGGACTAATAATTTCCAAAATTGAGTAACATACTTGGAGCCAAATGTGAGCAAGGTGATTTCAAGAATTTAGACTTCAAATTTTTTGTGAAAAAAAAACCTTCTGAGCAATCTCAATAGTACTTTGTACTCCTGTGGCAAATGCTCTGTCTCTTGTAGTTGTTTGCAGTATGTTTCCTATACCTCTACAATTCTGAGCTTTATGCCCTATAACTTTCTCTTATAGCTATATATTTGGAAAAAAATATTGATATGATATATTTGAATTGTTATATATCAAATGTCTTATAAATTTCAAAGTCTTAAATTTATTTATAAATTCAAAAATACAAATAATTGAAAATAAAATCTCCAAAAATATTAAATAACCAATTTTAATAGAAAAATAAAAACATAAAATTGTTAAACTTAACTCACTAATAAATTAAAAAAAATTCATTTTATTTTAATTTCTTCTCTTAACCGTTAGAAGTCCATTTTAATTTTTCCTCTAACAATTAGAAGTCAATTTTAAATTTTCCTAAAGTCAATTTTTAGTTTTCCTATAAACAAGTGGAAGTAAAAAACCAATTTAGCATTGCCAAACACAATATTCGTGAACACATTTATGATAAATTTGAAAAAAAAAAATTAACTAATTTTTCCATAATTTTATTAACACCACTATAATCTTCATTAACGAATCTTTCCATACTTTTGTATGACTGTATGTGATGGACCATTTTTTTAACACTGGTTTCAAATTTGGATTGAAACATAATTAACGAACTTAGCAAGAGATCATAGTATGCCAAGGTTCAGTGATCTCCATTGGTCACACATGCTGTTGATATTCATCAGCTGACATAGCTCTCTTTTCAATTAAATTAACTTAATATCATTAGTGGTGTACAGGGAGTTTTTGGTTTTGTTTTTTTGTTTTTTTAGAATTGGGATTTTTTTTTTCCACCATGTATTTTTAAATATAAAAATAAATTTAATATTCTATTTTTTTATTATTATATATTCAATAATTTAAAATTATAATTTCCCCTCCCATGTTTTAATAAATTCAATTTATTTAAAATACCAAAATGTAATCTCATTAACCTATCAATCTTTAAATGGTTGATATTTTTGTTTAAATATATTGACATTTAAATATTCCTGTTTTGATTCTTATTCTTTATCAAAAATAAATTGTAAATGCTTAACTTAGATTAATCACCTGCACATGCGCATTAAAATAACTTAGATTAATCACATGCACATACGCATTAAAAGTATTTAGAGTGAATTATGAGAATATAAATATTAAAAAAAAAATTATAATAAGGAGAATGCAATGTAGTTTTTTTATAATAAGTTTAATATAAATGTAAGTTAATTTTTATAAGAGTTAATAAAAAATGTGTATTAAAGAATAGAATAGCAATTTATTAAAAAAGAAAAAATGTTGTAAAAAGGAAATTTTCAACCAAGCAATTATGTGTTTAAGTTAGTTTGTTGAGTTTTATAGATACTCTACAATCTAGTGTATAAGTGAGATGTATAAATGTTATGGGTAATGTAAGAAATATTGTATGTCAATATTTTTAACATATTTTATTTTAATTTAATTTTATAACATTTTTTAAATTAAATTTAAAAGCAAAAAGATATGGGGAGATGTAATATACCTTAACATTTCACTACATCAAGTTAACCTAATGATTAAGTGCATGTGTTTCTTCCTAAGAGGTGGCAGGTTCAAAATCAAAGGGGGTAGAGTATGTATGCATTGCTAGACTTAGCAGTGAAATATCTGAGTGGAGGTGGATCCCTTGTCCTACAACAAGGGGGTCTCATACACCAATTTGGGTGGGTCCCTTGTCCCACAAACAAAGGGGTCTCATACACCAATTTGGTGTGTCGCTTGACCTTAAAATTGAATAATAATAATCAAAATAAAATAACATAAAAAAAATTAATAATTATAATTATCAATAAAACACTTTAACTTAGTCACATTACATAAAAATAAAAATAAATAACATAAAATTAATAACTATATTTATATTTATAATTATAATTAATAATAAAACCAACCTACATCTATCATTTACCAAACAGTCATCAAATTTATTGAGATGCAAATTTATTTTAAAGTGAAAAAAGATTTAATCTCTCTTAACACTTGGTAGATTTTTACAGTATTCGCTGCTGGTATTGTTTTTTCTGATAACAACACTCTGGAACTGCAGCAGGTTATCAAGTTTTTTATTGTGTCACATGTTGTAATGTTTTTCATCAGCGGAATTTGCTAATCATAGCAAAATCACATTTCATATGGTTTATGTATGTAAACTGCCTGAAAGTTTCTGATATAACTCTTTCTCTAATATTAATATATATTAAGCTTTTTTCGTACTGACCAAAAATTAAGATAGATTTAAACCCATCTATATTTACACACTTCTTGTATTTATATGTAATTTTATTTCACCACTGTAAAGTGTATTGTGTGTGTTTTGGGCCACTGAAAGAGAAAGAGTAGAGTAGTAATTGTGTGTACTGCTGCAATTTCTTTGTCGCATCGTTTATCTGCGTGTTTTGTGTATCCATATACACTGAGCGTGGAGGAGAGAACCTAAGCCTTGTCCATTGTTTGGTGTAATATGCAGAGGTGACGGTCGTTCAATAAGAAGCTTTTGCATTCATTAGTTTCGTGTAGCTTCTTTCTCAGTAGTGCCAGCGTATGCTTTGGTGGGCACTCCCGAACGATGATTTTCTAGAAAAACCTAAAAAAAAATTAGCGTCAATTTTAAATTATATATAACTTTTTAATATTGTTAATGGATTAAGATTAAATTATTAAAATATAATTATGGATTTGAATGGATAGTAAATTATCTCATGTGTTTAATAGTTTCTTTACCATATATTTGAATTTGAATAGATCATAAACTTACTTTTCACAAAAAAATTTACCACATTAAAATTCCAAATTAGGTAAAATTTTAAACATTTTTACTTTTTACTAAAGCCAATGCCATTTCTTAAATCAAAGAAAAAAAGGTTAATTCAACACAAAGAATTAAAAATCTTGCTCCAAAACCTTTTAATATTTTTAACTAAACATTTGTAAAAATAATCTTTAAAAGGAAAAGCCATATCTTAGGTATATATTAAAATTTTTAAAGACAAATATTTCCACATCAAAGTTGTAATATTTGAAAATATTAATTTGATATAGTTTTATTTTTTTGTTATCATGCCATGTAAAATAATCATTAAATCTAATATTGATATTATAATATTATCAAATTTAATAACTTTGGATTAATGCAATATTAAACTTAATATAATATTCAATTTGTTTTTTTTCATTGAAAAAGTCATAATTTTCATTATAGGAGAAAATTACATTTTGTATATGCTAAGCATTACTTAAGTGAGGCATTCCCTGTTCAAATAAAAATATTTCTGTGCATTCCTCCGCGCACGGAGCGAGCTAATTAGCAACCAACAAAAATAGCGAGCTTTTGGCCTCTTCGCAGAGAGGATATGGCTATAACATAGTTCTATATAAATATTTACAATATAAGCAAAAAATATTAACAAAAATATTCAATCCCTTGCATGATGCTTCAAATGGATTCTGGGTCTATGAAAGGTCTGTGGTAGTGCTGGTAGGCAACACCATCCTTTTCCTCGCATATCAACCAAGTATCGTCATCCCTGAGTGCTGCTTCCTTGGATAAGTGATCGGCAACTGAGTTCTGCTCCCTGTAAATATGATGACAAGTGAAAGATTCAAAAGACATAATAAGTCTATGAATCTCATCCAGAATATGCTTCAATGAATATGCATTACAGATGTGTTTTTTGTTGATCCAGTTGACAACCAGTTTTGAGTCACCATATAGTTGGAGGCTTGTGCATTGTTTATATAAAGCATATTGGATGAGGTATTTTACAGTTATGAGCTCAGCATAATTATTTGTTCCTCTGCCCAAACCCATTTGTATTTTGAAAGAGTGAGAACTTGATAAGTGTAATATAGCTCCCCCCCACAATCTGTTTCCTGTGTCAATCCATCGAAATAAGCCCATGGAATGGAGGTATTAATGACTTCTGGCTCGATTTTTGTGTGTTGTTGTTGAGAGGTGTCTTCAGGTATTGAATGATAATTGGCTAAGATTCTGTTCAATATGGAAGGCCATCAAGGGGGCTTTTGCTGAAATATAATTTGATTCCTTGCTATCCATAGTGCCCAGCAAATGAGCAGAGGTATATTCCTTTCCTTGCCTGTAGTATCTTTCCACCAATTATTCCATGCATCCTTTATGTTGTTGTCATGCCACCGAATGTGGATGGAGAGCGATGAGAGGAAACGATGCCATAACTCTTGAGAAATAGGGCAATCCAGAAAGAGGTGATTTGTATCTTTGTTGATGTTCTTACACAGGTAGCACCAAAAAGGCCCTGAGAAGGATCGTTTCATCATATTTGCTCCCGTCGGGACTTTGTTGTTCAGTATAGACCACAGAAGCAGCCTCGTTCTTGGGGTCGCTTTTAATTTCCACAATAGGTTCCACCAAGGCTCAAAGGCCTGACGGTTTATAGGGGTCCATCAGAACCAAATATCCTATCTTGGGGGCATAAAAGTCGTGTCTGGCATGAGCCCATATGAGCTCATTGTCTCCTTCTGAGGTCCTGATATGGGCCTCTGTTAATGCAGTAATGTAGTCTCTCCAGTCTTGTTGCCAAGGTCGGGGGATGTTTAAAACATTTCCTGATTTCCAAGCCTGATGTGTCAGTGAGGATCGGCCATTATCAACGATATGACAGATGTGTGGTATACATTGATCAGCAAGGTGAGCTTTCAACTCCTCAGGAAGTCTGTGAGCATTGCCACAACCCACCCAAGGGTCTTCTCCTATACGCACCGGGGAACGAGATCAAATTCTCCAAGTCAATCCATTTCTTAGCAGGTCCATAGCCTTTGTTACTACCTTCCAAATGATAGATATGTTCTCAATGGGTCAGTGGGCATGTCTGATCCAATCAAGTGGATTAGAAGGGGTGATATATTTAGAAACGACAACCTTCGTCCATAGACTGCGGTTGTTGAGTAGCTGCCAACCAAGCTTTGATGCAAGTTCTTTGGAGAAAGTGTCCAATCTCTTTATCCCCCATCCTCCCCATCGTTTAGGCAGTGCCAGGGATTCCCATCTTGTCCAAGCAAATATTCTCCCTGTCTATTTCCCCTTCCATAGAAAATGACAACAAATTTTTTGTAGCCTATCCAGTATACCCCTGGGGATCCAGGCCAAAGTCATCCAATATACAGGCATAGCTTCTAAAACTGCTTTGATCAAGATCAACCTGCTTGCCCTTGACAGGTATTTATGGTACCATATGTTCAAACGTTTTTCTACCTTAGTAATCAACCAAAGCCAGTCAGCTATTTTGTAACCATACGGCTTCAGGCGGTAGCCAAGGTACCTCAATCCTTCCTCTAAAGGTTGGGTAGTAAAGGGGATTCTCCTTAGGGCGAATTGTAGTTCGTTTTGGGTGCATCTGGATACTGTTATAGTGGATTTATTTTCATTCAGCACCATACCCGTGGCTTTTTGAAAAGTACCAATAACTTGGTGAAGAGAAGTAAGGTCGTCGAGGCTCCCATTGAGGAAAATAAGATCATCATCAACAAAGAGCAAATGGGTCAATATACAGGAGTCAGTGATTTTGATACCCCTGATTCGCCCCTGTCTATGGTCTTATCCTATAATTTTTCTTAGACCCTCCATGATAAGCATAAAAAGAAGGGGGGATAGAGGGCATCCCTGCCTGAGGCCCCACTCTGCATGAAAAAATGGAGATGCCGATCCATTAATGAGAACACTGTAAGGGACATTTGTGATGCAACTCATGATCCACTTGATGAAGGAGTAAGGGAATCCCAGATGAGTTAATAGGATCCGGAGGTATAGCCAGTTGACCCTATCAAAGGCTTTAGATAGGTCTATTTTTAGAATCATTCCTTTTAGTTTCTTGAGCTGTACAGAATGAAGGAGTTCTTGAGTAGTGCCAATCGCCTCATGTATCTGCCTATTTTGTAAAAAGGCAAATTGTTCACGGGAGATGTGTAGGGATAGGATAGGCATTATTCGATTGGCAATTATCTTGGCGATAATTTTATATATGTAGTTGCATAAGGATATAGGCCTGAAGTCATCGAATGAGGAGAGCTTGTCAACTTTGGGTATGAGTGCAATGAAAGTGAATTTTAGATTGTCATATCCTTCCACTCCTTCTGCTCTCCTCTATGATTCGCAGGAGGTCTGTGCCTAAGACTTCGAAGAAGGCCATATAAAATTCCACTGTCCATCCGTCTGGCATGGGGCTCTTGTCCTTCTTGAGCCACTTCAATGTAGCTTCTAGTTCTTCTAGTGAGACTTCTCAAGAGAGTTTCTATTCTACCTCCTGATCAACAAATCTGGGAAAGAGTTGTGCAATTCGCATCACTTCAGCCAGGGTAGCATTGGGGGGTGCCTTGTAAATGTCTTTGAAATGTGTACATGCCAGTTCTGCTAGTTCCTGAAGATTGTGCTGATTGTCCTTGTGTATATTTGAGCTCCCAAATTGTGTTAATTGCCTTCCTTCCATTGGCATGTTTATGATCAAATTTAGTGTTGTCGTCCCCCTCCTTCAGCCAGATTGCTCAGCTATGAAGTCTCCAACTCTCTTCTCTATCTTTTAGAATTTGAGTACTCTTCTACAATGTTACAGTGTATTTATCCTTTTGTTCCTGAGAGGCTAGGATTCCTCCTATGTCCTCCTCAATAGAGTGGATTTCTTCCTCTGCTGTTTTGAGAAGATGCTCTTCCACTTCCCTTTTCCTCTTAGCCCAAAACTTGGAGAGGGACTTCAAATCCTTCATATTGTGCGTGAAATCGTTCATGAGGTTCCTTGCTAGGCCAGGAGGGTTGGACTTCCAAAATTCAGTCACCATTTTTATGTAGTCCGCATCCCGTAGCCAAGTGGAGTTAAATTTGAATGGGGCCTTTGGTTTGTCAATTTCATCCTGCAACTCTAGGTAGATGGGTCTGTGATTAGATAGGCCTCCAGAGCCAACCCATTGTCTGATGCGGGATCCCCTATTGACCAGAGGTTCTTTCATGAGGAAGCTGTCAAGCCGTCTAGCCAGGCTTGCCTCCCCTGATCTGTTGTTCCTCCAAGTTGGTTGCAGTTTGGTTGAGGGAATATCAATTAAGTTGTGGTCCTCCAGGAGATTTTCAAAGAATACAGACAACACATCCACCTGAGCTTGATTGCCCCATGATTCTGCATACCCCAAGGAGAAGTTCAGGTCCCCCCCATGATGATATTGTCTTGCTGGAGGAGTGTTGTATTAAGTAGTTTTCTCCAAAAATCGGCTCTATCCTGACAGGGACCATATATGTTAATGATCCTGAAGTCTATTTCAAGAGTGGGAGAGAAGATGTCCACTCCCAAATACTTGTGTCCTCCCCAGACTCTCAGAGTCTTGATAGTTCGATTGCAAATGCCCAAGGTTATCCTTCCAGATCTTCCCGTGGCATCTAGGGAGTGGAAAGACCAGCCTGGTAGCCAAGATTCGAGCAGGGGAGTGATGGTGCTAGCAAGGCCGAGGGTTTCTTGAAGGAAAATAATGTCTACAGATTCTGTAGCAAATAGATGCTTTAGGGCTAGTTTTTTATCCGGGCTAGCCAACCCACGACAGTTGAAGGAGAGCAGCTTCATGGAGGGGGGATATTAGGGGTATGCTCTGCTCTAAGAACCCAGTCGATGGTTTTCTGTTTGCCTGATGCAATTTCCTCCCCTGCCTGATGCTTGGCTTTGGAGAGTGAGGAGGGGTGCCCCCGGGATTTAGGAAGAGAGGGGGTAGAGTCTATCCTGAAACCTATGATATCGAGGCCCTGTGAGCACATTCTTAAGCGAAGAGGGTAACGAGATTCTAAAGGGAAGGGAAGGACGTGGGATTTGGAGGGGGGAGGCTCGGAGAGGGAAGGCTGAGGGAAGGCTGAGGGAAGGAGTAAGCAGGAGGGGAGCGCTATGGGGTAGTGCTAAATGACAGGGGGCTGATGAAAGAGCCAGGGAGGATGAGACAATGGGTGAGTAACATAGAGGGGCACAACCGATGTGTCTGTGACCCAGTCTTGAGGTGGAATAGAAGGCAACATAGGAGAAACAAAAGCAGAATAAGAAAAAGAGAGAGGAGTATTAATCGTACCTGTGGAACAAGCGTCCCCTATAGCCGCCCAAGCTCTTGTCAGAGGTGGAGAGGGAGGCCAGAGTGGAGCTTTCCCACGCTTCTTCCTTGCTTCTTTCTCGTGTGCCTTATCTGCATCTACCGGGATTTGGTGTGGCTATTCTTCCACTTCCATAGTTGTTTGATATTGTTCCTGAGGATTACGGGCATCCTGGTCTTTTCCCACTGATTGATGGCCCCTTTTATTGATCAGGGGGCAATCCTTGTATACGTGTCCAACCTTGTGGCATCTTCGACATCTGTAGGGTAGTCCTTCATAATCTAGTGGCTACTTCCGAGTGAAAGTTCTCCATTTTATGGTAATATATTCCTACAAACCTCCCTTGGTTTCCATATGCACCAAAACCCTAGCGTATGCCATCTTGCCTGTGGATAGAAAGGATTTATCATATTCCATGTATGTGCCAAGTGAGTTCCCGATGCGGCAGAAAATGTCTTAAGACCTAAAATGTAGCGGGAACCCTAGTAATCTGATCCAGATCGGGCCAACACCTATTTTCTCTATATCCGGATCGAAAAGCAGTGACCATCACTTCAAGAGGACAAGAGCATGCTCAAAGTGCTAGTATGACGATAGGACCCAGTTCGTATGATCTGGCCTGGTGAAACATAGGGAAAACCATCCCTTCACGAAGGTTTGTACTATGGGTAGGTCAGCTAAATGATGCCCCCAGACCTCTAAGACCCATGACTTTAAGCGAGCCACTGTGTAATTCCAACCCCGAATTCTTTTGACTAAAACCCTATCTGCAAAATCCATAGTTTCGCCTAATTGGATGTCCTCTTCGAGCCCGAGAAAAGTATTAACGACTTTTGTCCTAAAACATTTGGATTTCTTTCCAGGCCTTGATCCAGCGGCAATGTCTTCCCATCGATCAGATCTATTCTCAGGTTCAGGGGGTTCACGGGGGTTGGGATGGGTCAACAGGGAGGGCGTCCAATAAAGGGGGAATGTTAGTGAAACAACTGGAAGGGGAGACAGATGAGCATGGCGTAATCAAGGGAACCACTGAGGAGGAAGTAACGGGTGGAGCGGGGGAAATATCAGATTGGGGAGGATGGGAGGTTTGACCAGAGCTCGAAATCGGAGGGTTAGGGTTAAGGCAACCTGTTGCAAACCGTAGAGAAGATGGAGACGGTGGAGGAGTGGAGAGATATGGCCAGGTCGAGGGGTCATCTGGCAGTATCACCGGGTGATATGTAGGGCCTCAGAATGGGGGGAGGCCAGATATGATCTCGTCTAGCTCACTGCTATACGAATGCAGACCTTTCTTGACAGAATGTGGGGTTGTCCGGATGGAACCCTCCAGTGGTTCTTACGAGTAGTCAACAAGATCTAGGTCCATCGTTGTCAGTTAAAAACTTGAAACGCCAGCTGCCTGTGGTAATCGATAAGGGATAGTGCAGCTAGGGGAGCGGGCAATGGTTGCCAAAGGTCTATGCGTCGACCGCGGAGCAGGTAGAAACTAACGGGCACAGTAAGATGGTAAAAAAACGTTTGTTACGGTAGCGGTAATGGAGGTATAAGGTGAAAACCTACCCTATTCTGAGGACGTGTACTTGCTGCATGAAGCCAACTGCATCATTGTGCTTCAGACACACATCTGCTAGCCGTATTCTGCTTCCTGCTCCATTCGAAGAGCCCCGTTTCTAATATTCAATTTGTTATATTATAATATATATTAATATATCATGCTATATATTAACTCTAGATATATATGGAGGGAAGAACAAACACATAGAGTGATAGAGGTGGAGAGATACAGGGAGTGACAAGGGAGAGGAAGAGATACAATGAAGGAGAGGCAAGAAGAGGAATGAAGAGAGAGAAAGGGAAGAGTGAGAGAGGGAGAGAAAAGTAAGAGAGAGAGAGGGAGACACAGATATGGAGGGAGGATAGAGGGGTGGAGAGATAATGACAAGGTTGGAGGGCAGAGAGAGAGAGAAAGATAGTGACAAGGTTGTAGACAGAGGGAGAGAGAGAAGGTTGGAGGGAAGAAAGAGAGAGAGAGATAGGTATAGAAAGGGAGAGGGGAAGAACTAGATAGAGGAGGAGAGAGGGAGGGATAGAGAGATGGAGTTGGAGGGTGGGAGAGGGAGTGAAGAATAAATACATAGAGATATAAAAGTGGAATGAGATAGAGAGAGGAAGTGACAAGGGAGAGATGGAGAGAGTGTGTGTATGTTTTGGGCTGAGATAGAGAGACAAAGAAGGAGAGATGGAAGGAGGGGGGGGAGAAGGAGAGAGGAGAGGGGAAGGGAGATACTGACAGAGTTGGATGGCAAAGAGAGAGGGGGGGGGGGAGATAAAGTGAGGTGGGAGAGAAAGGGGCAGAGAAGAAGGAAGAGAGAGAGGACATGAGAGAGAGGAGAGAGGGAGGGAGAGAGAGGGAGTTGGAGGGGCAGAGAGAGGTAGGTAAGAAGAAAGACATAGAGAGAGAAAGTTGGAGAGAGAGAGAGAGAGAGGGAGTGATAAGGCAAAGAGAGAGAGGAAGAGAGGAGAGCAGGAGGGAAGATAAATAGAAGGGGGAGAGAGGGAGAGGAAGAGGAAGAGGGAGGGAGAGATAAATAGATATGGAGAAAGAGTGTGTATGCTTTGGGGGTGATATAGAGAGACAAAGGAGAGGTAGAGGGAGATAGAGATATAGATGGGAGGTGAAGAGAGGGAATAAGAGAGAGATGGAGAGTGGGAGGCAAGGAGGGAGAAAGAGATATATATATGGAGAGAGAGAGAGTGTTTGTGTTTGGGGGTGTGGGGTGAGATAGAGAGACAA
The DNA here is from genome assembly GCA_031772625.1 of Pinus tabuliformis. Taxonomy (NCBI): domain Eukaryota; kingdom Viridiplantae; phylum Streptophyta; class Pinopsida; order Pinales; family Pinaceae; genus Pinus; species Pinus tabuliformis. The sequence goes on along the minus strand of CM062813.1, from coordinate 1,143,849,984 downwards.
AGAAGGAGAGATGAAGGGATATATAGATATAGATGGAGGGGGGAGAGAGGGAAGAAGGTTTCTTGCACCAGATGCATTGATTTCAGTGTAGACGATGGTTTATAATCCTATTTGATTGCTTGCACTAGATGCATCAATTACAGTGTAGATGTTGTTTTCTAATTATATTTGATTGTTTGCACTAGATGCATAGATTTCAGTGTAGAGGTTTATTTCTAATCCTATTTGATTGCTTGCTCTAGATGCATTGATTTCAGTGTATATGGTGATTTATAATACTATTTGATTGCTTGCACTAGATGCATTGACTTCAGTGTAGATGTTGATTTCTAATTATATTTGATTATTTGCACTAGATGCATTGATTTTAGTGTAGGTGTTGATTTCTAATCTTATTTGATTGCTTGCATTAAACAAATTAATTTTAATGTAGATGTTGATTTCTAATCTTATTTGATTGCTTTCATTAAACAAATTAATTTTAGTGTAGATTTTGTTTTCTAACCCTATTTGATTGCTTGCATTAGATGGATTGGATGTTATTAATCTTGAGACTATAAATTATTAAAAATATTTTTCAAGATTAGATGGAGGGGAGAGAGGGGGGAGAATATTTCTTGCACTAGATGCATTGATTTCAATGTAGATGGTGTTTTCTTGGAATTATATTCAATTTCTTGCACTAGATGCACTGATTTCAGTGTAGATATTGATTTCTAATCCTATTTGATTGTTTTCTCTAGGTGCATTGCTTTCAATTTAGATGTTGATTTCTAATCCTATTTGATTGTTTTCTCTATATGTATTGATTTTAGTGTGGATGTTGATTTCTAATCCTATTTGATTGCTTGCACTGGATGCATTTACTTTAGTGTACATTTGGATTTCTAAGATCCTATTTGATTGCTTCACTAAATGCATTGATTTCAGTGTAGATGTTGATTTCTAATATCATTTGATATATTGCATTAGATGCATTGATTTCAGTGTACATGTTGTTTTCTAATATTATTTGATTGCCTACATTAGATGCATTAGATGTTGTTAACCTTGACGTTGTATATTATTAAGAAAAACTATTTTCAATAACACCTAAAAGGACACAATTAAGAATTAATTATCTGTTAAAGGTTGCATTACCTAGAATTAAAATGAAATAGATGTGCAAAATAAATCGTCCTGCAAAGTGAAAATTAATCCTTGACAAGATCGTCTCCCTTCTACATCACTAAACCATTCAAGGCAAGCAACATAAACTAAATTAAAGACGAGAATGATATGGTCATGCAAAGAAAATAAAACATAATGTGAATTTTGAAGTTAATCTCAAGCATATACATAATAATGATAATCTAAAAATTTGACATTGTTTCCCTCAACTGGAACCAACTTGGATCAATCTAACATCGGATATATCCTGCACCAAGAGGGATCAAATCCCTTGAGGTGTAAACCTTCTTTTTGGAGTGTGGAATTTGATGAAAGGTTTTCTCCTCGAGGGATTTGATCCCTCTCGATGCATGATAGATCCGGTGTTAGATGGATCTAAGCTGGTGTAATGAAAAATTCATATGGAATTGTCGAGGATGCTACCAAGGAGGAGTTGATGGATGCTACAGCTCTGGTAGATCTGAAAGGTTATATGCTACAAGTATATGTGTAATACGCTTTTAGATGAGTTGTCCACTTGAGATAAGAAGATAATGGAGCATGAGAAAAATACATTGACTGAGGGAGCATCACTAGTTGCAAATATTGCATTGGTCGAAAGTTATGGAGTGATTTTTGGTGTGAAGGGTTTTCAATCAAATGTCTAAATTTGATTGTGGGCAAAGATGGAGAAAATTGATGCTTTGTTAATCTGAAAGTTTATTTTTATGTTTTGGAATCATGAGAAAAAGTATTGAGCTTTATTGAGTTTAGCTAACTAAATATATATGTATAGTTATTTTGTTAGAACTAGCCTAGATATATCTAACTCCAGATCTAACATGAGCCAAGAGGGATCAAATTTCTTCGGGTGCAAACTTCTTTTAGAGTGAAAAATAAATATGTAAGTTTCCTTTGTTTAAATTGTATTTTTTAATATATAGGTGAAGTTGATATCAACATAAATTAGTTAACATAGATCTTCAAATAGTTTATTTAAATCCGGCGTTGAAATGTTTTTGAAAAAGTATAAGGTTTAAACATTTTACTCACATTTTTTCCCACTTCTAATTTCTTTACATGAAATTATATTACATCATATGGATAAATAACTAAACATGCATAACATATTCATTTTTATTTTTTTTATAGCTGACATTTATTTTCTATTTCGACAATAATTTATTTTTATTATTTTAAGAAGGCCACGTGTCAACTACTTATTGAACTCGTACATACTTACACATACTGAGTTGTAGAATGATCCTCTCGGCTCAGTTAGTTACTCTAAAAAATGACAACAAATGATAGGTGAATTTAAGAGATCTAAGACAATCATTAATCAAGATGTCTAAGATGAAGAAGCTTAAGAGAAAGTGTAATTAGGCTTATATGTTTGGGTAGACGATTTCCATATATGAATATTATTAACCTTTGTGTTGTATTGAATTGAGATTTTTGTAAGGGTTGCATGATCAATCATACCAAACATCCCAAAGTATTGGTCCAAGTTGATTTCCTCAGGTATGTTGTAAGCCATGTTGAGACAGGCATGTAGTGTTTATCCTGAGTCTTAGGTAGAGAGAGGATGTGGCATCAAGTTGTAGAATTAACCACTAGGTAGGTACAAGGGTGGAAGGTGTAGTGTACTTGTATCTAATGTTCATGTGTAATTAAAAAAGATAAAATGTGATATGGAGTCAGAATGTAAGGTACCAAGTGAGAGAGAGTTTGACATGATTGATAAAACATGTAGGCGAAAAGGATTCCTAGAGAACTAGTGAGTATAGCAGATGGTATGCATGTACCTCGGTAGATGGATTTCTTTTTATATGGACATCAATAAGCAATTGTGCATAGGTACAAGAAAGAAAATAAGAATGCCCATTATGAAGAAGCCCAAGGGAAGTTAGGAACAATGCTTTTGGAGGCACTAGAGGTTGGAGTAGTAGTTGAGATTGGATGGTGGAAAAATGTAGGTAAAGGTGTGTTGAATAAATAGAAGACTCATGATCATATTGTAAGCAAGTCCACATAGTTATCATTGAGTTGATGGAGTACCTAGTATCTCCATGAATGGATATTGTAATTGTACCTTAGTCATACCCCCATAAACGAGTTTGTAATGTTGGTTTGTGGTTATCTGGAAACCACTTGAGTGAAGGTCAACTAAGAAGATCCTAAGCATGGTCGAGGGTTAATTGAGAAAACCCTAAGTATGGTTGCATAACTCGTGATGATGATGATAATGGAGGGGGAGGTGTTGGAAGTAATGTTTTCATGTCATGTGTAGTTGTCATTGTGAGTTCCCAAGCGTTAGTCTAGAAGTTTTTGATTCCTATGTAATTAGTCGGAATCATGATCTAGATGTGTAGAAGTCAGCGTGTTATGTCCTTTACATTTTTATCTCTTGTGATCAATAAAGCAAGTGTGATTTGTTGTGTGCACAATCTCTCTCTCTCCTCATCTCTCAATTTCTAATATGGTATCAGAGCCTATTCTAGCTTGATTCCCTTACAGGAAGTCCAAGATGATTTATGTGTTTGTGTGTACATTTGTTATCTAAATTGTAGATATGAATTGTTTTATCGTTCTGTAAGAGGCAATGCATATGCTACAAAGTTGAATGTATGGATGTCATTGTCCCTCATAAAAAAATGATGTTCGTCTTCTCGTTTTGCTATGACTAGCATCAGCGTGTCGACTCAAGATTGAGGAGCATCGAATTTGTTCAAGTGTGGAGCAGTTGATCTATTCAGCACGTAGCAGTGGATATATTCAAGTGTGGATCAATGGATCTATTCAACATGTATTTGCAATCTAATTAGATTAAGTGTGGCTTTTTTTTGCCAAGGGTGAGGGCGCAAGAGACAGTGTGCCATTTTTGTCAAATCTCGAGGATCATCCTTCGACGTGGACATTATAGTAATAAAAACAAAACCAAAGGTGAAATTGTTGTAAGGCGAGTATGCAGACCCACAATTTGATTGAATAGAGGTTGCACAAGATTTGAAGACTAGAACATGCTTTTGCACTTGGGGGCCGAGGGTTTCACACCAAATCTATGAATATGCAGAGATTTTAACATTGAATAGGTGTTGTTGCAAGCTAAATTGTAGTGAGGTAATGAGATTCGATCTCATGATCTCACTTTGAGTATGTGTTCTTTCGGTGACAACTCTCATTTGCTGGCTTTGAGATTTTGGCATATTGCAATATATATTTTATATATACCATGGTGGAGACAACAACAGAAACAAAGTTTAGTAATTCATGATAAGTTTCACACCCCACTAATACTACACGCCTACAACTTCGTCCAATATGCCTAAGTCCACGTAGTCTAGGGTCAATGCAGTCCCACAGATGTGCAAATGTTTCACAACTACTCAGCTCGATGTTTGAACTAGTCAAAAATATTTTTTTAGAACTTTGGAGTTTGCATTTTAAACATATTGAGTCTGGTCAACTCAATATGCATATGTAAGTTTGTTGGAATTGACCACTCTAACAAATGCTTTGTGAAGACGAGAAAACTCGAAGATAAAGTTTGAACCAGATGAACAACTTTTGACCTGTGCTAAGGAGGGACATGGTGACTTATGTATGCCTGGATGACAACTAATAGTTTGATGATTATTGAGTTTGTAGTTGTGAGATGTTTGTGTCTAAGTAGTTTTCTATTTATTTCAATTCTGGTTATAAAATGGGTTGATGGTTCTTAAACTAGAAGCCTCGATGTTCGAAACATCAATTATTGTGTGTTTTTATTGGTTATAAAAAGGGTTGGTGGTTCTTAAATTGGAAGCTTCGATGTCTGAAACATTAATTCTAGTGTAAGTTCAAGTTGTTTGATCAACTCTCGAACACATTCAATATCCAGACCTCCATCCTAGCAACTAACGGATAGCCGAAAGCGAAATATCTGATAGATGGTGGTTGGTCCATAAGATGGTTCATTACTTGATGGCTCTTATCGCAGAAGCCTCGAGGAGCCAAGTTGTCAATATTGTTGATCTTGCAAAGTTCATCAATGATGGTCCAAGGGGGTTACATTTTAAATGGAGGTCAAGTGACAGCTTGAAGATGTGGTGGTGAAAGAGCGGTGTTTGCAATATTCCAAAGTGGATGTGAGTGCTGATGAAGACCAGTCAGACATACATTATCTTTGTTATTGTAATATGTGTTTTCAATGTTTTTCATGTAAGCATTAAGGGAGGGTGTTGGAAGTAATGCTTCCATGTCATGTGTAGTTTTCATTGTGAGTCCCCAAGCGCTAGTCTAGAATATGTTGATTCATATGTAATGAGTTGGAGACATGATCTAGATGTGTTGAAGTCATTGTGTTATGTCCTTTATATATTGTGATCAATAAATCAAGTGTGATTTGTGGTGTGTGTAATCACTATCTTTGCTCTCTTCTATTTTTTTGTAATACGAGGTACATGTATTAAGACACATTCTTTGAATGAACCATGTATATGAAGGGACATCTTAGTAGACCAACAATTGCAACAATTTGACACCCATGCATTTCGGTGGATGCTTTTTTCTTTATATGGATGCCAACACTATGATATTATTTGTAAACACCAGATTGTACTAGATGTAGGATTGTTTTGATTGAGATTGAGATATATAGTACTTAAGTGAGAGTGTTAGAACATATAATTCCCACTTGTCTCAATGTATGACACTAGTCCTATTATTGAGGAGGTTGTTTAGGATGAGTTGGTTGGTTGAGAGATATGTAACTTCATTTGATCAATAAGAAGTGTATTGTGTGTGTTTTGTATTTATGTGTAAATAGAGATGGAATAATTTCAAGTAATCTTAATTTCTAAACCAAAGTATACCTTTATAGCTCTAACTAATGAATTTCTATAGATTTTAATATGGTTTATTTTTTTGTTTTCTACTTTATGTGAGTCTTGAGATGGCTGCCATCAAAATCATCTAGGGATTGCACCCAATGGCCACACCAACCCTTAACATGGATGATGATTTTTCATGGAGTTTCGAACCAATAACCTTTACACCATAGAATGCCTTAAAAAAACACCATGTTACCTCTATGGGCTATATAGTTTTATTAGATATAGTAATGAGTTAGTATATATTAATTAATAACAACTAATAATATTAATTTACAACAAAATTATAATAATTCTCAAAAAAAATAGCAACACTATTATTAAAGGATATCCACAAATAAAAAAACAACTATTGAAGTGGGAGAAATAAAAACCCAACTATTGGAATAGGAGAGCTATAAAGTATCCATAAATATAATACACATGATATTATATCTTGAAAAGTATAAAATAAATATATATATATATATATATATTCTAAAATTAAACATGGTATAAGTAGAGGAGACTAGTGATAATAAAACAAGCCATAAACACCATGAATTTTGTAATAAAATACTAAATGTTGTATGGATTTAGATATATATCGTTTAATTTAAAAATATTCAAATCTTTTATTGCTTTGTTACATGTATGTATGGATCATTCTAAAGTGAACTAGTAGGAAAAAAACATTTATGATATGTATGATTAAAGTTATTTTTTTATCTTTATTGTGAAATATTGCTAAGTAATAGATATTATATTTTCTATTTTTTGTTTTGTTGTTGTTGTCACTATTGGAATTTAGGCGAGGTATAGTTAATTTACAGAGTGAAATGTTATTATTAAGATTTATGAAACTTCTTTGAATTTGGATGTCTTTTAAGATAGTTTAATTCTTTCAAAAAAATTATCTTTAAATTCTTTTATAAAATTTGAACCTAAAATTAAATAGACACTAAAAATCTATTTAAAATAAATAATAAATATTAAACTGATATATCATAAATATAATATTGATAAATAAAATATTAAAATGCAATATTGATGAGTAATAAATACAAAGTTACATGATATACAAAATTTTACAACATTGAATTTAAATATCTTTAAATGTAATGGTGGATGTAGGGTGCAAAAGAGTAAATGCAACTTCAAGCTTTCCTGTGAAGCGTTTAAAAGTGGGTGTGAATACATTCATTACGAAATTCATTTCCATGCCAAATATAATGTATATTCCGTACAAGTTGAGTAAAGGATTATGATACGGTAGCCTCGCTAACTCGAGTTTTTCGTTGGATGATATAATTGCTCAAACTGTAGTGCCAGCGGCCATCAAACTGTTAAAATCAGAGGCGTTCTATATATAGTAATTAGTGTCGGCAAATTCAATGTATATTCCGTAGAAGTTGAGTAAAGGATGGAGACAGCCAGAGTTAAGTGGGAAGTAACTCATAATTTTCGCTCAAAATGAGCGAAAAATAATGGAAATTTTGATAAGATTTTGATAAAATTTAGTTGATTTTTTTGGAAATCTGGGTTATAATAACGGAGCTTCAAGATTTTGGATGCTGCATCCATTTCCATTATCAAAAACTATTCAAACACTCTAATAATCAGATTTTTTGAATTTCTTTTACCAAATTCTCACAAGAAATTTGTTGTCATAAAATTAACCTAGACAATACTCAACAAAAATAAGTCTCTGGAAGATGTCAATGCAATGGCTAGCTTTTTGATACTTTAATGTTTTGGGCAGTTACAAGGTGGAAGACAATACTCAACAAAAGTAAGCCTTTGAAGGATGTCAAATGCAGTGGGTAGCTTTTTGATATTTTAATGTTTTGGGCAGTTACAAGGGGAAGGATGTCTAAGTCTTCTATCTCGTTTTATGATGATGATGATGATGGTTAAGGTCCGTTGAGACCAAATAATGGTCTATCGGACCTAAAGAAACAAATTATCTATTTTGATTTAAGATTTTATTCCTATGCTCAAAAAGCTTGGAGAGAAGCCTCCCGAGTTCACTATAATTTTGACATTGTAAAAGGCTAGGAAGGTCAGTATTGTAACAAAGATTGTGAAACTGAGATCTAATGTGGTTATACCCGGGGCACTCTAAGAGGAAGTGGTTTTCATCCTCGATGTTCCTATTCTAGCATGGCTTTTTAGGAACTGCCCAACGAGCTGTTTCACTATGGAGCTCATGAGAATTCCTTCTAATCTTTGCTATACTAATTTTCTTCTTTGAGCTAGTTAAAATAGAGAGATACTTTTGATCTTCTAGGGTGGGGTTGATTACCTTCTTATAATAACTTAATTTTCTTTTAGCCGCTAAATCTTTCTCACACCACATTTTTCTTTGAACTTAGAAGTAACAATATCTTTAATGTTATTTATGTTTTGCAATGCATCATTTTCGTTGATCTCCCAATAGTTTAACCAGGCCCTTGTGTCTTTATGCCACCCTCGATTGAGCCTTAGGTGGTTTTGGCTAGAATTTAAAGCTAGCATAGGAAGTCTATGATCGTCTATGTTATTGATTTTGTGCTTGTACAACAGAAACCTAAATATAGCTAGGCTCTCAATAGAGGAAAGACCTGCTTCTATATTTATGTTTTGTTTTGTTTTTTTATGTAATTTATTTATATTTATATATTAAAAACAACTTATAAGACCAAATTTTTAATGCTTAGTTTTTTGAAATTAATACATTTAATATACTATATTACTGTGATACATATCAGATTTTTTTTTAAAGTGCGTGTCTTACAATGGTAGGAGCCTTGCAGTTAGTTAGATGCATATAAGGAAAAGCTTTTTGAATGGCTTTTGATACAAATGTGTAAGCCTAATAGCTCTCTTTGTGCATCTTTGGAAACGGTTTTTGAATAAGGTTATTAAACTGTTATTTCTTTTTCCAGATTCCAAAAGTTTTGGGAAGAAAATCCGTCACTTGAATGTGATCGACAGTTGTTCTCAAAAACTCAAACAGCTTCTGAAACGACATTCTTCTTGGCTGCTTTTTGATTTTTTCTGAAGATCAAACCTTTGTATTGAATTTTTTTTATTTAATATGCATAAATGTTGTACCTTGTTTTTGTCCCAGTAGTGTCAGAGGGCACTTTGTCCCAACCAATAGAAAAGTATAATGTCAAATCCATCAACAAAATAGTTATACATAAATACAAAATGATTATATAAATGGATAAAAAATTAAGTATCTGGGTTGTAAATACAGTCATAATGGGTGTTCTGGATTTGAAATGCTTATTTATCTATATTACAATTTTAGATTATGATAATATAAATTAAAATTAAAATACAATACAGTTTAAAAGAAACTAATAAGTTAAACTTAATCTATAATTTATTAGATAAATGAGTATTTAGTTGTTTTTAAAATCATATCATATACTCAATTTGGTTAATCAAAAAATGAGCTCGTGATATTTGAGATTTAAAGGGTATTTATAATTTATAGATAAATGAGTACTTAGTTGTTGTTAAAATCAACATAGATCCATTATCTTAATCTACCAAGGGCGGAGAGGATAGGATCAAATCTCTTGATGCAACTTTTGATAGAGTGAAAAGATATTTGATCATTCTAGATGTTTAGTAGATCCGAAGTTAAGATAGATGTAGGCTAGTTAAATATTAATTTTCACTTGCATAAATTTTACCTTACATAAAAACATTTTAATTTTGATATCAATTTGCATAATTGATATATCCTAAATACTTATTAATTTTTATTTGGATAAAATTTACCTCACACAAAAACATTTTAACTATAATATCAATTTACATTATTATATATACATGTATATTTATTAATTTTTACTTGGATACATTTTTAACTATCATATCAATTTACTAAATTTATATATCTAAAATACTAATTATTTTTTACTTTTGATAAAATTTACTCATACAAACAAATTTTAATTATATTGACAATGATTTGTTAAGTTTTATAGATGGGTGAACTTGTTCTCTCAATGTGAAAAGCTAGGTAAAATTTAGAAATAAATAATTTTATTTCATGACTATAGTTTACATGTTATATAGTTTAATAATTTTTGAAGAAAAAACATATCTTAATTGAAGATTTCCACACCCATCCTCTTTCATTAAACAAATTTTATGCTCTTTTTGCTTTTTTGTTTTTCAATTTTGTCCATACTTTATTTCCTTTTGTGATGGATAATATTATTGTGTATATGTGTTTTTTTTGTTAAAAAATTTAATTTATACAACATATTCAATATTATTCTTTAATTTTCAATAATTAGTAGAGAAATATTTTTTAAATTTGTTTAATGTAATGCTACCTACAAAATCTCTTCATATACATATATATTTTTAATTTTTTTTTAATGTAATGTTATTTGACATCTCTCTCATGTACTAGATTGTAGAGAGCCTTGATTTTCACACTCACCTCATTAGGAATCAATCACATGGACTAACTGCCACTTTGGGATCCACCTTGGGACCACTTAAAAAGGTAATGATAATAGTTTGTACGTGACTTAAAAAGGTAATGATAATGGTAAGCCTCTGGGCGGTGTTGGATTTTCACACTCACTTCTTGGGAATCGAGTGTAATGGAAAAGCTTTGGATTTTCACACTCACTTCTTTGAGAATCCAATGTAATGGAAAACCTAACACTAACTTCTTTAGGAATCTAGTGTAATGGAACACTCACTTCTCACACTCACTTCATTGGGAAGGTAATGGAAAACCTTTGGATTTTCACACTTGCTTCATTGGGAATCGAGTGTAATTGAAAACCTAACACGCCTCTCGCCCATTCATGCCATTCATGGTCCGGGTGTTGGATTTTCACACTCACTTCATTGAGAATCCACTGCGGGACCACTTAAAAGGTAATGATAATGGTTTGTAAGTTTAGTAATGCCTGCGAATTTTAGTGTAATGGAAAACCTAAGACACTGCTCGGCCCAATCATGCCATATGTCCATCCACAAGCCCTCTTGGATCCATACTGAAACCACTTAATAATTTGGTGTAAAGGAAAACCTAACCCACTTCTCTACCTAATCATACAATATGTCCAATTTAGTTAATAAAAAAATAACTTAAAATATTTGAGATTTAAAAAATATTTTTCCACCAATTTTAAAATATAGCTCTATCGAGTTTTTAGTTTCAAAACGCATAAAATGAAACTTCAAAGGGAGTCGATGATCTGATCTGATGTTAACATCAAACGCAGTTGAAAAGTATTAGAAAGTATTAGAGCAACAACAGATTAAAATTAACCTGTGTATCTGCTGCTTCTATTAATAACATCCACCAATCTTCACTGAGTACATAATTATGACAATGAAGGCTCTGTGGGCCATAAGTGATAGCGGACGAACAGTGAGAGAAAAGTTGGTGCTTGAGAACCTATAATAAATAAGTGACCAAACAACCTGTAGTACCAGATCAGGATGATGCATAGATATTGAATGTTCAATATAAATTCAAGAATGTAACTTAAGTGAAGCAAAATAGGGATATATAAAATTCACAGGGACATAGATTTATTTTTATCTGGTTTGTTTTGTAAGCATATTTTGGCCGGTTAATTGGGTTTTGGGCATCTAAGTTGACATGGGGATGATTCTTGGGTTGGGAGGATATTTGGTTTTGACCAAATCAATATGGTTAAAAAAATAGTGTTTTTCTTAAATATGGTGAATTTTAAATTATAATTATAGTATGTAATAAAGGTTTTAAAAAACAATTACATATTATATAATAAAATTTTTGAAAATCAATCACACTAAAGAAGATAGGGAAAATTTGAAGAATGGAAATTTATTTGGAAAATTTATCTTATTACTTTTTAATGTACAAAATTTTAATATTTTTTTGAAAGTATTTAAATTTTTAATAATTTTGTTAGTTTACATTAAATTTTAATATTTTTTTGAAAGTATTTAAATTTTTTATAATTTTGTTAGTTTTTTATAAAATTTTAGAGATATTCAAAATAAAATAATTTTATATTGTAAAGTCATTTTTGAAAAAAAAAAAAATTAATAATTTTTTTTGAAAAAACATATAATTTTTTTTTGACCCACTAAAATTTTGGTTAAAGATAATTGACTAATAAACAACATAACTTCCCAACCAAAATATAAATATATATATAGATTTAGATTTAGATTTGGAAGTGATTTTTTGTCTGGCCTATCTTCTCTTAATTACTGAGTTTCCCATTATAATGACATTCCTGATAAACCTTTGAAAACCAAGTTGTGCAATCCACATCAACAAGATTTCTAATTTTACGATTTTCTCTTAATTACTGTGAATTTCAAATCACGATCACATTTATTACAAAACCCTTGAAAACCAATTGCAGATCATATAGCAAAAACCCTAACAATGAATCACACTACGGAGGGTTGCCTGACAGACACCATAGCAACTCAAGCAAAATAGTCGACTTGCTCTAAACCTGCTTTTTATAGAACCTGCTTCTTATAGAGTAAAGTAAGTTTTTTTGAGCGGTGAAATAAGATAGCATTATAGCAAGGCTGACATTGAAATAAATTGTCTGACTGTGAATGACTGAAGTTCCCCTGATTCATGGTCATGCATGTGCCATTAATTCTCCACTTAGTGGATAACCCACCCATCTAAATATAGTTGACAGCAAAGGGATGTAATGCCTAACCTCAGCTCAAAATTAGAGCAATAGGTGACAATAATAGCAATAGGTGGTAAGATATGGAAGGCACAGTGGATGTGTATTTTCATGTAATATGCCAATGAGAACTATGCTCACGATTTATGAGCTCACTTGTAGCTATAACAACTTGTGTGTATTTGTGTTATTCATTGTGTCATTAAGCTTTAAACTTCTATCCATCATGATTTTGTTTCACAAATAGAATATTTTGTGTTCAAAGCACACTGATTCAGCACTTGTGAACACCCTGAACATCAATATATGGACTCCACCCAGAACGTTCAGCTATATATATCCTAAAGTCTTAGGCAAACCATACTCAAAAAGCTTGTTTTCATCATGGCTGACCCTTTGCAAGTGATTGGTGTCCTGTCTCTCACAGCAACCTTCTTATTCATCTGCTTTCTCGTGTGTCTGTGGAAGCGCACACCCACTATTCACAGCTTGCAAAACAAGCATGTATTGATAACAGGAGGATCAAGTGGAATAGGACTGGAGATTGCCAAACAGGCTCTTGTACAGGGTTCTTACGTGACAATAATCTCTAGAAATCTTTCTAATCTGCAGAAGGCAGTTGAAGAAATCCTCCAGGAAACTGGGTGTCAGAGAGACAGGATTAATATCAAGGTATTGATCTATCTGCAACAAAAATTCTTAGGCCCATCTCTTTTTTACAAGCACAAACAATCAATATAGATACTTACAGATTATATATAGATTATGTATAGATAAAACTAATTGGTTTATATAGGTTGCAGATGTAAAAGACTATGCAGCCATTTCTGCAGCTATAACTGAATCCTTCCTGTGGACACCAATTGATTTGCTTGTCTGCAATGCTGGCATTGCTAGTGTTTCATATTTGGAGCAACAACCCATTGAGTGGATTGATGACATAGTTGGTACCAACCTCACTGGGACACTTTATACACTGCGGGCTGCTCTTCCATTGTTAAAGCAGAGAAGCTACAGGCACCCCTTGGCTATTGTCCTCATGGGTTCACTTGGGTCCTTGGTAAATTATGATGATTATAAAGGTTTAGAAACATATTTTTGTGAAGATTTCCACAGTTTGATGAAGATATTTCATATATTTAATGTAGACATAGTGTTTGCAGTATCCTTTATATGGCGGTGGGGTTTACACTTCCACTAAATATGCGATCAAAGGACTTGCTGAGGCTCTCAAACTTGAGCTGCTGCCCTTTAACATTGGAGTGACTCTTATATGTCCAGGTTTTGTAGAAACTCCTCTGCTAAACAAAATGGAAGGTAAGCGATTAATCTGTAATTTGAAATACTTTTGTTACTTTTATTTTTGATATTTGATAGGGTACTGGATCTTTTAATATTATTTTTCAAATATTATAGATGATAATGATGATTAATATTCAATAAAATTAATATGGTTTATCATATTTTAAGAAGGTAAAATATTAATGGAAAATTTTTAACATATTATATATATGTTTGAAAAGAAGTGAGAGAAAGCTTTCCTAAATCACCATAGTTTTGTTGCCTTATAGGTCAAGAAGATTTGTAGTGTGACAAATTAGACAGTAATTTAAGAGAGTAATTTTCATCTTTAATGCTCTTAGTATTACACTCATGACAATCTTTTTTCTCATGGATTTTTGGGAGTAGACAAACACTTGACTTTACTGTAAAGCTCATGAAAATTAGTTATTATCTTAGCAAAATTCATTTTCTTCTTAACACTATTCCAGGCAAATAAAAAAAATTGGTTTTCAAGAATGGGGTTGATCACCTCCTTTTAATATCTTAGTTTCCTTTTTCCTATAAATCTTTCTAGCTCCATAACTTCTCTTTAAATTTGGAAGTAGTAATATTTTTAATATTATCCTTATTCCTCTTTTACACTGCAATGGTCTAGCCAAATTTAGATATCCTTATATCATCCTTGCTTGAATCAAATATGAAAATTTTGACTAAAGTTAATTTTTTTTAATATACAATTAAATATTATTATCAATATTATATTATTTGGATGACATAATTTAATTTAATTTTTAATAAAAAATAATCATTATTATTATTATCATCATCATTACCAAAATATTTATTAAAACTAAGATATTTTTATTTTTATTTTTAATAATTGCTACATGTATATGAATAGATAATAAAATGCATTATCAAACTCTTTATAATTTTGTTGATTCAACTATACTTGAAAATTATAATTATAATAATGAAATTTTAATTTTTAAAAATTAAAATATACAAAAATAGTTTCTTTATAATATCAAATTTTTCTTATTTAAAATAGATTTAAAGATAAAGGGATTACAATAATTTTATAGAGAAATTAACATGTTATAATAGATAATTTTTTTGAAGGAAAGAAATAAACATAAATACATTAAAATAAAAATTTATTTATAAAGAAATTTAGAATTGGTAAATTTGGGAAATATAGTTTTTTGTTCCATTAAAAAAAATTGAAAATAAAAAGCATTTTCTTTTTAATTATCCATCTTATACTCACATTCAATCTATATCTTTAAAAAAATCATGCTAAACAAAACTATATTAATATTAAGAAGCTTCTTGCTTTTTAATCACAATTCTTATATTTTTTGGTGTAAAAATAAAATATGGAAAAATTCAAATAATTTATTACTTTATTAAAGTCCAATAAACCATATAAATGTGTATCTGTTTGGGAGGATAAAAATTGAAGTTAAATCTTGATTTGTATTATTTAAAATGGTTTTTTAATTGCATATTTGGATTCAGCACCCTGAAAAACCCCTAGGACGCTTTGATTGTGCAGAAATTAGCTATCAAACTTGCGATTCCGATAAATCGCTGCCGGATTTTAGAAAAATTTGATTAGAAAAACCCACTGACAAAGCTTCCAAAAAATCTCACTAAAAACAACTCCATTTATAAATATAAAATTTATTTTATTTTTTGTATATTTATACGATATTTATGGAAATACTTAAGTAGTCCTATTTTCATGTACTGTTTAAATATGTGCGCAGACAGTGTGGACGATCCATTATTGGCAGAGGTAGCGATGAAAGCGGTTTTTTATGACAGAAAACATGCCGGGGATCCAAAGGAGGTCGCAAAGGCCACCTTAATGGCGGTTAAACGAGGCAATTTCCTGGTTGCCAATGGGTGGCAGGGCTTAATGCTCTCCACGTTATCAACAGGGATTTTGCCTGCTGAAACCTTTGGAAAGGCCGTGTTTGATCTGTTTGCAATAATTCCTGCAAGGCTGGCTGGCTATGTCATAATTGCATACGTATACATCGTTATATGGCTCAACTATCGAACGAGAACGATATTTGTTGATGTTGCAAACAAATAATCCTCTGCAATGCAAATATGTGTGCCTCTCTGGCTTCCGTTGCTTTTGGTTTTCTGCTGACAATAACTTCCTCTATGAAGGTTGTGCTGACAATAACTTCCTCTATGAAGGTTATGGTATTGTAGGGGGATCCAGTTCAGTACAAGTTTGTTGGTTTCTTAGAAATTATTTAAAATGATTTCTCTGTAAGAATTCAGCCTTGTTTGTTCATTTTTACCTGTTCTTCCAGGTTGCTTTGTAGTTGTATGGGTTTTTTGGATTGCAGATTAGAAAAGCTTTTTAAATGTTATTTCAAGAAGAAATAGAATGGTCTTTCTTTTCATCAACAAAGATAAACATAAATTCATCTAAGGCCTATTACTGCACTCTTCCAAATGGCACTTTGAAAAAAATGCCAAACCGAAATTGAATTTAAGACAGAACAGAATTAGGTTATTGGCTACTTTTGATAGTCGTTACTTTAATGGCTACAAAGGATTTCCTCAGCAAATCAGTTGATAACGCGGATATGAAAAGATCCATCTTCATCAGTTTGAACTTTGATGAATAGCTGACATTTTTGTAGAAGTAAGGCCTCTTTTGAAAGTTTATTTATCTTCACAGATGATTGAAGGGTACACTAAGAATTTAAGAAGTTACATGACATGAAGGAACTTTGATGAATATCAGACATTTTTGTAAAAGTAAAGCCTCTTTTGAAAGTTTATATATGTTCATAGATGATTGGAAGGATACAGTAAGCATTTAAGAAGTTACATGACATGAAGGAACTTTGATGAATAGTAGACATTTCTGTAAAAGTAAAGCCTCTTTTGAAAGTTTATATATGTTCATAGATGATTGAAGGATACATTAAGAATTAAAAATGGGATATGGAATAAGTTATATATATATATATATATATATATATATATATATATTATTTAAAAATATATGTATTTATTTCAAATTTTCATAATTTTTTTAAATTTTAAATTTATGTTTTATTTATACAATGAGATAACATAAAATATCAGTGATTTTCTCAAATAGTTAAGGCCTTCCTAGAGAACCTCAATAAGGTATCTTGTCAGCTTTGATTCTCTTATTTGTGTTTGAGGGGGTGTTGGAGTAGTTGTCACATTCACACTAATATGATGTGGAAAATGAATGTAGGTTAGGGAGGAAAATTGATTAGTAGTAGTTAAATACTATTTTGAAAATTAAAAACACCAACGCATGATTGTCATGATAGACATAAAAATTGAGATTATTACATTTATTTTCAAAATTCAATTAGATGTTAATAAAATAGGAAATTTGATTGCATTTAATAAGACTTTGATTTTATAACCTAAAAAAAATTGATTTAATTGATTGTATA
Organism: Pinus tabuliformis; assembly: GCA_031772625.1. NCBI lineage: Eukaryota > Viridiplantae > Streptophyta > Pinopsida > Pinales > Pinaceae > Pinus > Pinus tabuliformis. The sequence continues at coordinate 1,143,832,557 of CM062813.1, read as the reverse complement.
AGATGTGAGGTTTATCAATTTGGTTAAATGGGGGAATATTTTATGATATGATTTTACTTTCCTAGGATTCTTCCTATGAAGCTAGAAAGGTGGCAGAGAAAGAGATAAAAGGGGGAATGTTGGAGAAGCAATAGGGGTTGCAGAGTTTTAGAGAAGAGAATTAGTGTGAAGGGGAAAATGGATTTTTCTTTTGAGTAACTTGAGCTTGAGTTTAGTTATTTGGAGATCTAAGTACCTTTAGATTTGGATCGGGAAATTTGCTTGTGTTGTGATTCTTAGATATATAAATATGAAGAGTTAGAAAAACATGTTTTTCTAGCTAGAGAAGCTACTAGTTGGTTGTAAGGAAAAGGAGTTGGCTTGCTTAAGGACTATTACAAGATTAGATTGCTAGATCGAACAATGTTGCATGTATTAATTTAATTATTTATAAAATTTTAATTATGTACTTATTTATACATTTTATTTGTAACTAGAGGAATTGATAGCTGGGCCAATTTCATAATCACATGACACGAGGGAAATTATGAGCACTGCCCTTATAACCTCTAGGTTTCTACGTATGCTCTTATATAGAGATGGGTTAAATGGGGGCATTTGAACCTGGATCTCATAGTTTACACAGTATTTCAAAACATGGGCATTGCCCCTAGGGGCTAATGTTGCTTGTATTTAACTAAAACTTAGTTTTTTACATTATTATATTAATTTCATTTTAATTTCTAAGTTTATGTTTCAATTAAATGAGTTGCTAAAATATCACCATGCATTTTATTATTTTCATATTAAGGACTAATAAGATTTGTCAAGGTTTCTATATTTTAAGATAAGTTTCCATCCTTAAAATTTTCCATAATTTAAAGAGAGACCTTATTTTTTCAACTTGGTGGGCTTATATATAAGGTTATAGTTTGAGATATTTTCATGAGAGAGGAATTTATGGAAGTTCCAAACTAGTTAGAGATCTATTTATTTTTACAGGAATTTTTGGATGGAGAAACCCTAAAATGCATGCATTAGAAATTTCTTTGATCTTTTCATCAAAACCTCGTAGGTGAATCACTTTTAGAAATATGCCTCATATACAAGGATCATTATGGGACTTTTGAGGTCTAAAATGGGCCTCCTAAGAAAAATGTACAACCAAAATAACCTTTATAAGAACCAATAGGATTCAAGGTGATGATGTCAACCATGGGGTATGATTCACCATTTTTGGAGTAAAAAAGTAAAAAGATTAAAAAATAATAAATTAATAAAATAATAAAACTACTTTTTCAACTCGTATTTTCAGCTTATCTCCCTAAGGTTTTACTCAAATTTTGAGCGGGAGTGCTCATTGGATGCAAAATTTGATTCCCCATCCAAAGAGTAACCATGTTGCATACTTTCGATGGACCTTGCTACACGAAAAATGAAAAATACATGAAAAAACATGATTGCAATAACAATTTTCATGTATTTCTCTATTTTTGTGTAGCAGAGTCCATGGAAAGTATGCAACATGGGTACTCCTTAGATATGGGGAATCAAATTATGCATCCAATGAGTGTTTCCACTAGAAATTTGACCCACTATTATTATATTATTTCCTTAGGAGGCCCATTTTAGACCTCCAAAATCCCCTAATTATGTGTATATATGAACATATTGGAATCTCACTTAAATCCATACATATCAGCTTATGAGACATGGAATGGGTGAAAACTCTATATTATGAACATATAACGTATACGTACATAGGAACACTTCTATGAGTTTCTCAAGTAATGCAGACGAAAAATAGAATAACTAGAGAGCGACAAAAAATAGGATGGATTCACTAAGGTACTAATAAAGCACAAGAAGGGAAAGAAGGAAAACAAACCAATTTAAAATGATCCAAAGAAAGGTTTCCAATAGATTTCAAAGCCAACTAATTTATAAAAGGAAATGGTTCAACAAGGGGACATGTCCATGAAGAATATAGAGCAGGGAAAAAAGGAACATAACAAAGAGGATCCTAAACAAATCAAAACTACATATTGGGGAGAAAATACAAAAAACAACCCAACAATCATAGGTGAAAAAGATATAGACATAGAAGGAGAAGAAATTAAGGAATATGACAAGGAAACAACAAAATAAGATATGGATATGTAAGAGAATGAGATGAATCTAGAAGAATTGATAAAAGCCCATGGAGAACAATCAATTCACAACCTATAATAGGCTTACTTTGATCTGTTATAAAGGGTAAAAACAAAAGGGACACACTCAATACACACTACAAACCAAACTAGTAGTTTTATTGATAATCTATGCATCAAAACATCATCTCTCAAAGCCCATAAAAATACTACAAGAGAAGAGAGTAAAAGAAGAATTAAGTCATCTAATAGAAAATTAGAAGAAGAGGAAGCTCTCCTTTTGGACTCTGGCGAAACAAAAGGAATTCCAAAAATATATTTTTCATCCAAACTAGAGGCTTAACATGAAGATAATATAATGGAACAAAAGTAGCATGAATGCAACTAGTAGCATTAAATGTTAAAAAAGAAAAATCAATAAGCACAATCCATCATCGTTCATGTTACATGAGACTAAATGTGATGAAAAAAGTTTATATACCATAGAAAATAAATGGTGTAGAGGATTAGAAAACATAGCTACCATAGCCACATGCTATCTAAGTGGCTTCGTAATTCTCTTAAGACCCATGCCAAATGATTTTTAGAAAATGAAACAAAATTGTAGCGCTTTATCATCACAAGTTTTGGAAGTCTTCACTTAGTAGACCTAGGGTTCCTTATAATTGTGAGCCTACTACTCCACCTTTCAAGAAGAACATCCTTAAATATGTTGAACCTTTGAGAAGAACCAACAATAATAATCACTAGATATTAGTGACAAACCAAGGATGAATAACTCTATAGATTAAATAATCTATTAATAAGATCCATTTAAATACATGGACATGACCTTTGATTTCTTAGGTCATATGATTGTTCCTATTCACCTTTGACTCTTTACATTTCTCAAGTAAAAAAATTACAAGAAATCAATCCCTATGATAAGGTATTCAAGATTTCCCCCTTTTTGACTTTCCACACTTTTCTCTTCCAAGTTATTTGGTGAATATATTTATTGTTTTCACGCTTGTGGAACAATGTATACTTTGAAGTGTTTTGGCCTCTAGATGATGTTGAATAATATGGTAGTTCATGTTTATGTGCTTTCTTCAATAGTGGAGTCTATAATTTCTATCCAACTAACACCTATTAATTGAAACATAAATCCTTTGTTGCCTATATAGTATTCACATTTTCTTCCTCTATAGTGGAATATACTAGAGAAGATTATTTGTGTAATCTCCAAGAGATAACTATTGTTCCAAGACTCAAGAGATATCCTAAAGTAGATATTCCATTCAACTTATCCCCATGAAAGTTTGAATATAGAAGTTCAAATAGTTTGAAGTTCTCCACCTTAAGAGTATTTAAGGCCAAATTCTTGAGTTCCCTTCAAGTACTTCAATACTCTCTTTTTAATATACTAATGTCCTTCACAAGCTTTTTGATGAACATAGAAAGGATCTCAATTGCTAGAGAAATACTAGTTTGGTAGTAGTGAGGTAGATAAGACTCCCTATAAGCTATCTATATTTATTATTATCCTTAAATTCATTCCCCTCTTTTGATGTTGATCTGTAAAATACCGTGGATATTCCATTGGACATTTCATCACTTAGATCTGATAATATTATATTAAAAATTTGAGATTCTACACTATTACAATTTTATTTAATTTCTAGATCTATAAAATTAATTGTAATCAATGCATGCATGTAAAAGAAAATCAAGCATAAAAGTAGAAAAAGACAAAATAATCCCACACACACATAATACACAAGATATTCTCTCTTGGAAACCCTTTCGGGAGAAAACCCAGCTGGAAGGTGAGGTCGCTCCACTCTCTTTCTTTGTTTGGAAATATGGCTACAGATACAAAGAAGTAATGTTTGTGACCCGTGGGCTGCTACAGTGCACATATCCTCTCTGTGTGCTCTAACTCCTATCTCTCCTATTTATATTCGCTCAAATATGGAAAAAAGTTCTCTATAAATAATGGAATCCCTGCTCCTCCTAGTGACCCAGTTATAACATAGCTTGATAGCCTACTAGTGGTTAAGTTTGACTACATCAACTCTTAACTAGAGTTACGAAATAGACTCTTCTAGAGTCTTTTACATCGCAAAAACGTGGCTAGCCCCTTTTCCATGAATATCGGGGGTTGATGCGACAAAAATTTACCCCCAAAAAATGTCATTTGATGCCTCAAAATGCTCCTGGAAGGTTTCAGACCCCGTTTTTCCAAATTGGGTCCCATCGGTAAAAATGGTACCATGAGCTCATTCCTCCACTTTTTCCACTCCAAATGCATCGTGATGGATGACAAACAATATAATGATCCAATTTGGATCACACCTCCCGCTTTTGGGAGGGTTTTGGTCCCCAAAAGCTTTTACTTAATGAGGTGAGGAAATGTTTCCTCCACCTTCTCTCTATTGTACCATTTAGATTTGCATGGAAGTTGTCCCTTAAACCCAATATTCCAAAGGTCTTGTTGCCCTTGTCTTGTAGTTTTGGACCTCTTCTGCAAAACTGTATCTTTTTTCAACTATGCTTGAGCGTCTGGTGCCAAATCCTACAAAAAAGGTAGGACTTGTTCCTCTTCCTGATCTAGCATGGAAGGCTCATAGAGTTTCAAATTCTCTACATTTACAACTAAGTAAATGCGCATATATGGTGGTAAATTGAGTTAATAAACATTATCACCCACCTTTTCCAATATCTCAAAGGGACCATACCTTAGAGCCTTGATTTTCTTACCAGGCCCCTGCAGCCTCTCCTTATTCAATTGTAGCCATGTGTTGTCTCTCACCTTGAATGATTTATCTGTTTTATGATGATCATGTCTGGCATTATACTTCTCCTGCGACCTTTGCACTGTTTCCTGTACCTATAGATGGATCTTCCTGATTTTCTCTATAAATTTTTCAGCCCTCAAAGCATCTCCTGTAAGGTCTTCCTTCACTCCTCCTTGCTTCCCATATGCAATATCCAAACGTGAAGGTGGAAAATATCTAAAACAAGTTTCAAATGGGATATTTCTTATAGAAGTGTGGGCCACTCTGTTATAATATTGTTGTATATATACTAGATTTTCATCCTAGGTCTTCGAATGCTTCCAGTTGTAACCCCTAAGAAGTTGCACCAATGTCCTATTGACTACTTCTGTCTACCCATCTATCTGTGGATGGAATGTTGTAGATCTATTCAACTTCATGTCCATCTTCTCCCACAATGTAGTCGAGAATGCACTAAGAAATATTATATCCCTATCTGAAATGATGCTCCTTTGTATCCCAAAGTGTACCCAGGCCCCGTCAATGAATGTAGGTTAGGGAGGAAAATTGATTCGTAGTAGTTAAAGACTATTTTGAAAAGTAAAAACACGAAATAAGTTTCTTTCGTGTTATTAAATGTTTCTTTAATTCATTTATGATGATTGTTGGATGTTGTGTTTAAAGGATTATATTTTTTCATGATTGGATGAGAGAACTTAGGAACTATGCATTGTGATGATTGCTATCATTAGTACATGCACAAGTTATGTATGTGGTAGTTACTTTACATGCATTGCATGGCTCCAACAAGATTAATTTGTCTATGGTAACTATTATAATAATATTGTTAATAATTGACGCATGATTGTCATAATAGACATGAAAATTGGGATTATTACATTTATTTTCAAAATTTAATTAGATGTTAATAAAATAGGAAATTTGATTGCATTTAGAATTTGATTGCATTTAATAAGACTTTGATTTTATAACCTACTCAAAAATAATTTGATTTAATTGATTGTATAAGATGTTAGGTTTATCAATTTGGATAAATGTGGTGAATATTTTATGATATAATTTTACTTTCCTAGGATTCTTCCTATGAAGCTAGGAAGGTGGTGGAGAAAGAGATAAACGGGGGAATGTTGGAGAAGCAATGGGGGTTGCATAGTTTTGGAGAAGAGAATTAGTGTGAAGGGGCAAATGGAATTTTCTTTTGAGTAACTTAAGCTTGAGTTTAGATATATGGAGATCTAAGTACCTTTAGATTTGGATTGGGGAATTTGGTTGTGTTGTGATTCTTAGAGATATAAATATGAAGAGTTAGAAAAACTTGTTTTCCTAAAACTGGTAGCTAGAGAAGCTACTAGTTAGTTGGAAGGAAAAGAAGTTGGCTTGCGTAAGGACTATTACAAGATTAGATTGCTAGATCGAACAATGTTGCATGTATTAATTTAATTATTTATAAAATTTTAATTATGTACTTATTTATTTATTTTATTTGTAACTAGAGGAATTGATAACTGACCCAATTTCATAATCACATGACGCGAGGGAAACTATGAGCACTTCCCTTATAACCTCTAGGTTTCTATGTATGCCTCTTATATAGACATGGGTTAAATGGGCGCATTTGAACCTGGGATCTCATAGTTTACATAGTAATTCAAAACCTGGCCATTGCCAATTGAGTTTCCCCTACGGGCTAATGTTGCTTATATTTAACTAAAACTTGGTTTTTCACATTAATTTATTAATTTCATTTTAATTTCTAAATTTATGTTTCAATTAAATGAGTTGCTAAAATATCACCATGCATTTTAATATTTGCATATGAAGGACTAATAAGATTTGCCAAGGTTTCTATATTTTAAGATAAGTTTCCATCCTTAAAATTTTCCATAATTTAAAGAGGGACCTTATTTTTTCAACTTGGTGGGCTTATATCTAAGGTTATAGTTTGAGATATTTTCATGAGAGAGGAATTTATGGAAGTTCTAGACTAGTTAAAGATCTATTTATTTCTACAGGAATTTTTGGATGAAGAAACCCTAAAATGCATGCATTAGAAATGTCTTCGGTCATTTTATCAAAACCTCGTAGGTGACTCACTCTTAGAAATATGTCTCATATACAAGGATCATTAGGGGACTTTTGAGGTCTAAAATGGGCTTCCTAAGAAAAATGTACAACCAAAATAAACTTTATAAGAACCAATAGGGTTCAAGGTGATGATGTCAACCATGGGGGATGATTCACCATTTTTGTAGTAAAAAAGTAAAAAGATTAAAAAATAATAAAATAATAAAACTACTTTTTCAACTCATATTTTCAGTTTATCTCCATAAGGTTTTACTCAAATTTTGAGCGCGAGTGCTCATTGGATGAAAAAGTTAATTCCTCATCCAAAGAATACCCATGATTGCAATCACATTTTTCATGTATTTCTCAGTTTTTGTGTAGCAGGGTCCATGGAAAGTATGCAACATGGGTACTCCTTAGACAGGGAATCAAATTATGCATGCAATGAGTGTTTCCACTCGAAATTTGAGTAAACCCATAGGGAGATAAGTTGAAAATATGAGTTGAAAAATAATTTTTTCTTTTTTCTTTTTTTCCCTCTAAAATTTGATGATGTCATCTAATCTTGTTTTATTATTTCCACTATTATTTTATAATTTACTTAGGAGGCCCATTTTAGAACTCAAAAATCCCCTAATTATGTGTATATATGAACATATTTGAATCTCTTTGAAATCCATACAGATTAGCTTACGAGACATGGAATGGGTGAAAACTCTATATTATGAACATATAATGTATACATACATAATTACCAAGTGAAGCGTGGGGTTAGGAAAATATTTATCTCAGAACCAGGATATGAATCTGATTGGAAGAAAGTTGTTCCAAGGCATTGCATTGTGCATAAATGGAAGGATATTTTTTATGTGTTGCAAAATTTTCTAACCTATGAGAGAAGGTACTCTATGAAGTTCTTATACCATATTTCGATGCACCCACTTTTCAAATTGAGTGAGTTAATCAATTTACCCTATTTTCTTTCAAAAATATTAGGCCAAATGGCGCAGGGGGTCCAATCAAGTACCCCAACACAAATCTCATATCAACTTTATCATCATGGGTTGGTTAAACTATTAATTTTTGAAGAGTTACAAAGGCAATATTCTAGTTGGGATAGCTTCATCGCAAATAACCGACAAGGAATTTTAGAACCCTCGTTCTTCAAATCCCTAAATGGAAATAAAATCTCAGTGAACAACAGGCTGGAGTCTCTATGAGTGGACGAAAAAGCCCTGAATTGAAGCATATGATCGAATAAGAAATTGGGTTATAAGCATGAAAGAGGAGGCATTTTTAATTTGAACATAGAAGGAATGGAAAAGGATAGTGCAACAGTGGCAATGTCAGTTCTTGTAGTCACCACAAGAGAAACTAGAAGCATTCGTCAAGGTAAGCATGCCATTTCTCAACTAGAGGCTCTAGTTGTAATTGAAACACTTCAAGTTGATGATTTAGATTCTGACAAAGAACCCATGGTCTCAAAAGACTTTCATTTTGAAGAAAAAACTTTTTAGACAATGTGAGTGATAAGGAGGAAGCACATGAATATGCTAAGATCCCCATGAAGAATGAAAATAGTGGTAAGTGCTCTACCCTGGGGAAGAAAGCAAAAAAGGTATCTAAGATTATTATATTTGAAAATACATCTGGACATGGTTCATAGTTCATAAAATCCAAGTCTTTAAAACATAAATTCAAGGGTAGCAAGAAAATTGGGAAGTTCAAGAAGAAAATTAGATAATTTAAAATCCTTGACATGCATCTTAAGTCTCAAAATCTCTTGTTGAAAGCTAGGAATGGAGAATTGAGGGAATAAATAGAGAAATTAAAGGCTAAGAATGAGAACATCACTAGGTTACTTCGGAAATGATGCATACACGCCTTCTATGTTCAGGATCATAATAGAAAATTGAAGAGGAAATTGAAAGAGATATAGGCCTCTGGGTGAGAGATTAATATTCAAATGAAAGAAAGATCAGACGAGAGTCTCAATGTTGTTAGTTTTTGTGTGAAGTGACCATTGCGGATAGTTCTTGTTTGATTTAGTTTTTGGTTTGTGTGACGAAACACAAACATATCAGGCTAGGGGAGATGTCAGGCCCATGAATTGTCATACTTTTACATCTATAATGTCATTTTTTTTTCCCCTGTCTACCCATTTTGAAGCCTCCTACCTTGCATTTTCACACCCCATTTTGGTACAATGGTGGAAGATTGCGTCTAATAGGAATTTTCTTATAAATTTTAAAGGTAAATGTATATTTATGTCTAACACCATCATTTGCATGCAGTTTTTAGGCTTCATCATTATTGAAAAAGTTCTTGCACAAGTTATTGCAACCAAGAAAAGAGAACGTGTGTAGCTATTGACTTGAAGATAACCACGCGGGACTTGATTAGTGGGCATCCTTTACATCCTGTCAAAATATTCACCTCAAGATTATGTCAAGCACAACTTCACAAGGTTTTAGTGGTTCGTGGCCGAGATTGGAGGAACTAACTCTGATTTCTTCCTACACTAGATCTGTAATCTCCTTGTTTAGATCATGGTTGCAACCATATTTCGTTTATTCACATACCATTATGATATTTACTCATTTTCGTTTATTCACAGACCATTATGATATTTACTCATTTTGTTTTGTATTTGATTTGGCTAGTTTGAAGTTTTTTAATGTAATGTAAGACTTCTAAAAGACAAACCATAGCTCCTTGCTTGGTTAGCGATACCATCATACTATTATGTTGTTGGTTTAATTCCTAGATCGCTCCCTTTGGTTCTTGGATTCTATGTTATCATTCTCTTATGTAAATATTAAGAAATTTATTCAATATAAGAGACTATGCAAGGTTTTATGTCCTATTGTTTGTGCATTTGATGTTTTAAGGCTACTCTATGATTTAAATCTTTAATAGGAGCCACAATTTGGTTGGTTGGGCCCACCAATCTAGCTCATGGCCCCTCCTTATTTATTAACTTGAATAGGCTATATATTTGTTAATTGATGTTTGGTATCTTATGGTTTGATGTGCTAATCTATGCGTTTTCTCTCATATTTAGAGGTTTAGGATGTGTTTTAATAACAATCGAAGTTATGTATTCTACCTCTCTAATAAATTTCTTCATTCTATACTTGTTTCACATTCACAATTATGGAAATATAACAACTGTAAGCGTGATATGTTTTTCTATGGTGGATGTTATACATATAGATCATTGTGTGAATACCATCTATAAGCACAACAATATTTCTTTATCCACACTGCCGTGAATGAACCAACCAGTACTCCATTTCACGAGTTTTATTTATGAGGTTTCAATATTTGGTTTCGGTATGGAGAATTTTGTGGGATGATATAGAAGTGAAATCGATCCACCGAGGTTCAAAGTCTTTTGTTAGGTCATAACTTGAGTGCAAAAGATGGAGTCTTTTGTTAAGTTATAACTCGAGTTGCATTAGATCCAATGGGATCCAAAGTCCGTTAATTGAATGGTAACACAAGTTGTATCAAGTTTATTGTGATATGGAGTTATTGGTTGAGTTGAATCATAAGTTGCAAGCCCTCTAATGTCGTTCCTCAATTTATTTGTGTTTGTGCACCAAAATAGAGCCTGTATATATATTTTTGTTTGATTTATAAGATTTGAGGCTTCATAACAATGATGTTTAATGCATGTAATATGTTTCTCTATATCTTTTGATAAGTATTTTTTTCACGAGGATTTGAGTCAAAGGATTGTTTGATGAAAGGAATTTTCTCATTAGCCATAAGCCTATAACTTTTCCAATAAATTGTAAACAATGTAATGGTTTAAGCTTTTATAGTAAACAATGTAATGGTTTAAGCTTTTATAGTTATAGAGCATTCATTTTAATACCTTTTTCTTTTATTCTTTCTTATGAGTAGTGTTAACGTATCATTTCCGAAATTCATATTTGATTGAGAAGGTGAGTTTATTTTCTTATAAATGTGTGAAGCTTGTGTACAAGTTTGAAGAGAATATTGAGTGTTAAAACTAAGTGAAGATATTTGATTTCATATAGAGTAGCTAGGATAGGATTATGTGTAGACTTAGAAATGTCTTGTCTCTTCTTTGGATTCATACTCTATATTGTGTGAGGAAAAGAGAGTTTTTATGCTTGCAATCTTTTTCTAATGGTGTGAATGTTGTCAACGAATCTTAACTCTTTTTTACTCTATCTTATTAAGATAATATTCACACTGAAGCTACTCAACCTAGAAGGAGCCAAAGGTCATATTTCAATATGACCAATAGATAGGGTTTACTTTCCAATAAGATGCCATTTGATTGTGGATTTTAAACAAGAATATGATTAGTGATTGTAGGAACTTGAGGAGTACTAATGAATATATTGGAATAGGGTTTTGTTTTGTGGAGTGTTGGAGTCTTCTTTGGGCACATACAATGTTGTGTCTCAAAGTGTATGTTTCTGAAATTGACAAAATAATGTTGGGTCATTAGTTAACCATATGTTGCAACCAACAGAGAATCTCATAAGTCATTAGGCCCTGGGTTGAAAAATTAAATGATAAGTGAATACCACTACCTCCTCATATAGGAACAAAATATTCACATTATCATTTTTTGCATCATTTTCGGGAAGACACTCAAGAGTATTAAGTTTCCTACTTTAGGTCAAGCAGGAATGATACTGGGAGCATAAGTGAGCAAAGGGAAATTGCTAATTATTCCCTTTCAGTAACCTACATCCTAAATATTCTACATTTAAGGCATGATAGAAGCACTAGAACACTAAAGGTAGGTATAAGAAAAAGTTCATCAAAACCCTACATGATATGGTAGGAGCCACTCAAACTAACATTCTAGCAAGTGAGAAGGGAAAGGAAATCCTTTAAACATCACCCTATTTCAAAATAGTACAATAGGGCAATCATTGAAGGGAGAACCACCATCACGAAGGGGAGAAACTACATTGGACAACGAACTGGAAAGTTTGGATAGTTCCATTAAAATTCAGAACCTGTTGTGGCCACAACACCTCCATAAATTTTCACACAAAATATGGGGACCCTTCATGTAAATTTGGTCAGACCATTTTTAATGCCCCTTATGTGGTTGATGATTCCTCTAATTTTTATTTCTTTCCTTTTTAAACTTTTTGGTAGATTCGATCATGTCTGTACACATTCTTTGTCCCAATCCTAGAGATTGTCGTCTTGATTGTTTGGCTTCACACATCATCCTTGATCACCCCATTCTATTTAGTTTCGATGCCTAATTTTAAAATAATGATTATATTGAATTTTGATAGATTTCTTTATCTTGAAAATGTAGTTCACTTCGGTATGAGTTTATATACATATAATATAATTGTAAAAATATTAACTTAAATATGACAAATTTTTTAATTATATAATAATTTAAAACAAAATAAATTCACCCTATAATATTTTATGCATATGCATATTTTAAATTTTAATGTATATTTTAAACGTATGTAAAGTATATTACATAAGTATTAGCCTTCTCACACTTTTCCTCCCTAAAACGAAAGCAATATAACACTCATTTATTGTAAATATTGTTCTTTAATATCGAGTTTGGTTTGAATTTTTTCGACGATAGAGAGTGATATTTTCGGGTCGATCAAACAAAGGTATGATAATGTCAAATTTTAATTTAATAACGGAAGGATGCTCCCAAGAAAATCTATTACTAAACATATACATGTCACAACTCCAACATTCATTTAGACCCAAATTTGAGTTATAACTTTATAAACATATACATGTCACAACTCCAACATTCATTTAGTAGGGTACCAATATTTATTTGAGTTATAATTTTATTTATGTATTTGATGTATTTGTTTTATATATTATTTTTATTGAATTTATACTTGGTTCAATTATTTTTGGAATTATATTTCTATTAATGTATTGTTAGTATATGTCATTCATTAAATTGTGTATTTGGTTAAATGTAACAAGCGATATATACTATTCAATATTTCTAGAGTTATAGTTCTATTAATGCAAGAGATACTATTCATTTAAGAGGCCACCAATATTTGAGTTATAACTTTATAAACATATACATGTCACAACTCCAACATTTATTTAGTAGGCCACCAATATTTGAGTTATAACTTTATTTATGTATTTGATGTATTTGGCGGTATATATTAGTTTTATTAAATTTTGTAGTTGGTTCAATTATTTTTGGAATTATATTTTCATTAATGCACTGGTAGTATATGTCATTTATTAGATTTTATATTTGATTAAATGTAACAAATGACATATACTATTCAATATTTCTAGAGTTATAGCTCCATTAATGCAAGAGATAGTATATAATACCTATTAAATTTTATACTTGATTAAACTTAATAAATAACATATACTACACCATGCATTAATAAAACTATGACATATAATACCTAGTACATTAATAGAACTATAATTCCAGAAATATTAATAACCCATTTTACTTAAAAACAATTAACACACCATAATTATAAACAATCTATCCAGTTCGCACATAAATTCAAACATTAAATAAATGTGGCAAATAACTACGATGAGATGGGAAAAAGTAATGAGCATGCATACAAAGTAGGTTCCCAGCGTAATGCCTTCCAAAAGCTAAAACATATGAAGATAACGCTTATAAGCCACAACCGGAGCTTTGCAATCATGTTTATGTGTACATATTATTTTTCTAATGGGTGGCAATGGAAAGTTTTTTTCAGAGGAAAAAAATAAAAAAAACAGTATATCATTTATATAAGATAATATAAAAGCTTTCATGAGATACATAAAGGTGGTATGTGAAGTTAGGATCCAAGATGTTTGAGAAGAAATTGTGGTAGATGGTCCAAAGATTCTCCAAAAATAGGCTTGACATGAGACATATGCTATCATATATAAAGCAGAATTCAGGGAATATATATGCAAAGTGCCTATTTAAGAGACAACATCACCAAATTTCAAAAAGCAAAACTATATAGATGTATCTGTACAGCCAGCTAAATTGAAATTGAATCAAATATAGCAATGATGCGATGGAGGATGTTAGAATAGGGAACTTTGGAATCACGGAAAATTTTGTGGTTCCTCCAATTCCAGGCGCACCATATCATGATGATGATGAGAAAACACTTTGGCTTCTGTTGATTGCACCACCAGGCGAAAGCTGCATGGATAGAGTCAAAAACAATATTAGGAAAATCAAAGGTAATTGCCAGATCATACCAGATATGTTGTGAGGACCGGCATTGGACGAACATGTGAAGATTTGATTCTTCGTCGGATTCGCACATCGGGCACCTGCTTGGGCCGTGCCAATTTCTTTTCCTCAGGTTGTCCCACGATAGGTTCTTGTTGTTGTATACCAGCCATGCAAAGAAGATCGTCCTGGGGGGCATCCCGATTTCCAGAAAGACGAAGGAAAAAAAGAGTTGGCTTGCTGCGCCCTTGAAGAGATGAGGTCAAGGTAGATGTCTTTCACGCGAGCTGGAACCTGTGCATTTGACCTCTTGTGTACTGACTATTACGTGGTTTTTCTTTTTCAGTGGTCACACCACCACCTTACCGTCGCACCAATCACTTAATTCAGAGAACAATGTGAAATGCTGGCGCTTTTTAACGTAAGGACTCTGCCATGAATTCTGTGTTGGTAGAGTTACCATCGGGATCATGTGAATTGCAGTGCTATAGAAATTATCGTCAAAACGAGATTGTTGGAAATGATATTGCAGTGATTTGGTTGCAGTGACAAACCATTGATGAGAATAAAAAGAACGCAAACTCTATGGGGAAATATATAATTGTAAATTTGTTTTCAACAAATCGAAAAGAGCCCAACTCAATGTGGCCCAGAGCAATTCAAGATTGAAAGAAAATTAATGAAAGTCAAATATGGAAAGAAAAATGTAAACTTGGGGTTCCAGTTGTTACTGGTTCATCAAAAACTAACCAATGATACATTTCATAGAAGTCAGATTGAACTGACAGAAGGGAACTTTGTTCAAGATTTCTGAAAAAAGGTCTTAATCTCCAAGAGGTTTTATAAATTATATCAGTATAAATCTATTTTAAGCACAGATCTAATAAGTGTCTCAAGGGATCAAAGTTTTTTATGGGCAAATTTCTTTTAGAGTGCAAAATACAACTGTAATTTTTGAGTGTTTAAACTGTATTTTTGAATGCTATATAGAGTACCTATCTTGTAAGTACAAAAAGTTTTGTTGGGTTTAGACAAAAAAAACATATACCTAAAAAACATCAAACTTTAAAATACTCAAACCACTTCAAACATTTTAACCATAAAAAAAACTTATATTTTTTCCATATATATCTTATTTTTTGTAAGCTTAGGTAGGACCTTCTCATTTTTGAGTTTTTTACATGTCCGTTATTCACCCCATTTCTGAGGGAGGTAGCACAAGAATCGAATCCAAGATCTCTAGTTCAGTGAGACTTCATTCCATGGTCATTGCCACTTGAGTTACCCCATGCGGACTTTTCCATATATATCTTAACATAAATATATCTTCACTATGTTTTAACATAGATATTTAAATATATTATTTAAACACCGTGTTGAAATATTTTTGAAAATCATAGGGTTCACTTCAAACATTTTAACCATAAAACCTTTTTTCCCATATATATCTTAACATAAATATATCTTCACTATGTTTTAACTTAGATCTTTAAATATATTATTTAAATAATGTGTTGAAATATTTTTGAAAAGTATAAGGTTTAAACATCTTACTCGGTTATTTTTTTGCTTCTAATTACTTTAGAGCAAATTATATTACTTTATATGGACAACTAATTACACATGCATATCATCTTCATTTTTTATTTTTTTTTATGGTCAACATTAGTTTTTATTTAGAGAATATTTTATTTTTATTTCAAGAGGGACACGTGTCAAATCTAGGTTGAGCACAGACATACTTACACATTGAGGTCATACTCCGCTGTAGAATGAGTCTCCCCGCTCCGAAAGAGAAATGGTTTGAAGGATAGAGGGGGGTCAGGATCCTAGAGAGGGGAAAAACTTGACAGATAGTCTTTCATTTGACTATAATAATGTAATTAAAACAAAGAGTTGGTTGTTGATTGTGTGAAGTTTTTCATGCTCTGTTGGGAATTGTTTTGTACTGCTGTAAGGTTATTTCTTGAAGGAGTTTGGTGGCATCATAAGGACTACACATGCATACAGGACATTTGAGTAATCATGATTTTGTTTCATTTATATGTAATATTGTGTTAGAATTGTAGATTAATTGTAGTTTCACGATGTCCCTTTTTCAAACTAGTTTAAATTCTTTATCAAATAGTATATTGATGATCAATTTTAGTAGTACTGTTGAATTTATTTGTCTTATGCTAATTGTTGCTTCATTTAAAGCTATCTTTTGTACCAAATTGGAACAATGAATTGATCAAACTTGTCTTGCTTTATTTCATATTGAGTTTAAAGAACTATTTCTTTTGCACAATATAAATCTCACAATGGATTCACACTAAAAAAAATTGGATTTAAGTATATCTAGAAAATCGTTTCGATAACTATTTATTGAGACAATTTCCCCACATATTTGATTGAATTGCTTGTAGGTCATTAAATTATTTTGATGACATATGAGCCTATCCTTCCTTTAGATCCAATTACAATCCTTCCCCTTTCGTTAAATTTTTCTCTTGACTAGGAGTAAGGCTATCTTTCTCTCTGTCAAGATAGAATTTTTTTTCCTTTTGCATCTTAGTATTAGTCTGCATCGACACTTGCATCAATTCTTTTCATTCTTCAAGTCTCCTTTCACAAGAGCAGATTTCATTATGGTTCGATTGCTCTGATTTCAGTCCCATCAAAGAAATCAACACTTTCTTTTTTTTCCTAAAGCAAGAGACTTTCCTTCTATTTCAAAAACCAAAATGTATAGTTACAATAATTACAAAAGGCCTGCAGAAAAGAGGGCCTATCAAATTGACGAGAACAAACAGAAAAATAAGAGAGCCACTAACCAACGCCAGTCCAAAGTGACTAACATGTTGTCCCTACGTCAACACAGAGATACAAGGACAAAGCTTTCGTCACCTTCCGAGCACAACACTTAGAGAAGGAATAAATGTGCGACCCCACCAACTGTCCCGAAAAGCGTTGACCGTCAATTGTCCCCACCCGAGACGGACGACGTGGAGAGAAAGAAAAGAGCAAAGAAGCGAGATATTTATGGCGACCCCACCAACTAGCTCGGCGAGATCTGACCGTCGAATTCCCCCGCCAGAATCGGACGATGCAGAGAGATATCAGAGAGCTGAGGTGCGAGGTTTTTAAGTCGCGGGGAAGGGTGGTATTAATACCCCCCCTGCCACGTGTAAAGAACTTAGTGGAATCGATCTCATTAAGCGAAAACCACTTACCATTCGGGAGCCTTGCGATCAAAAGACAACCACTGCTATCCTGGTTTTCCCATCGAAAAGAAAAAAAGCAAGGGAAAATCATGGAGGGAGCCGACGCGCCCTTCCACCTGCTTAACCCGACACTTAAACTAGCTGTCGAAACCTTCTGGAACTGCAAAGGAAGTCCTGAGTCACCTCTCAAGGCAAGAAGGATAAAAGGTTCCGTTCCCCAAAGGAAGAAGTCACTGTCGTAGAGAAAACCAAAAATCATGGAGCTGACCGCTGAAATGAGAAGAAAAACAAGCAAAAAGAGCGTTAATATTGGATTGCTTCTCTTGCCCAACAATCAAAAATTTCTTTATCCTCTATGGCTTGAGCCTCACAGAGACCTTTTAGTCGGCTTATGGGCATCTCCTGCCAATTCATTTCTACTCTGCAATCTTGATTAGTCACTCCAAGGTTGGTCAGAAGATCTGCAAGTTTGTTGGCCTTCCACCAAACATGGTTGAAGCTAACCATTCGTAGACTTTGGAGGTGTTTTTGGATTCTCTAATACACTTGTATTAGTCTCCATTGTTTTGAGACTCTTTCAGGAGTCGTACCATAGTCGTACCATAGAGGATTTTCTAGTACGACCGAGAGGCGGATGTGGGTTTCAAAATCCACCCCAAAACCACCTATCTACCACCAAATTGCATGAAAAAGCTTTGAAATGGAGCGCAAGGGAGAGATTACTTACTTGGTAAAGACCTCAGGTGAAGTTGTTGACCGTCAGTGCTGGAATCAAGGTTGGGACCTCGCTCAATTTTGCACACCAAAAAGCCAAGGTAAAACTCACAATGGTAAATGGTAAAAATAAACTTACCATACCCCCTTTTATAGTGTTTTTTTCAAAAAATTAAAATTTTGCACTATATGGTTTGGGTTTTTTCCATTTATTTTAGGGTTTTGGCCAGGGTTTTGAGTTTTTGACCTTGTATGTGCACATATACTATTTTTATGTTGAATGGGTCTTATGTTGAGGTGTTTTGTGCAGAACTATAGGTGGCGGGTACATGTCATGATCTGTATATGCTTGGTCCATATTTTGTAAAAAGTCCTCTTTCAAGCTCTTTTCCGACTTAAAAGATGAAAAGATTGCCGAGTTTTCCCTTTTGACTCGTTAAATGGAATAAAAGGCAGTCCACTTTGAGCTCTTTTCCGACCGTATAAATGTGAAAAGATCGTCGGACCTTTATCATTTCAGGTTCGATACTGGTTACGAACGACGTGTTCTTGGTCGCTTTTTCACTTTTTCAGATCGAGGCCACTAAATACGAAAAGTACTCCTTGATCGTAATGGTCAAGCGGTTCTCTCGAGTATTATTTTATACTTTTTCGGGCTCGAGAGACAAAAATGTAGGAAAAAGGACCCCCCTAGATTTTTCTTTTCGATGTCTTTTTCAAACTCTCTAAACATGAAAAAGACTCTGAGTTTTCCCTATATCGAACTCGTTAAACCCTGACGACATTGGACTCGTCACCATGACGAGACTCGAGCTTCTCCTCCCTAGGGCTCGTTAAACTATCACTAGGTTGGATTCATCCAAAGGACAAACTTATATTACAAGCATATGCTATCCCCTTCAAGCTTGTTTTCAAAAATAATTGGGGTACTCGCCAGCAATGGTGGGGGGGAATTTGGAAGTCATCATTGGTTACCTGCGGCAGCTAGTCACTCTTGAACATCAACACTTTTGCTTCTTGTCGGGTTGGGATATCCATGCATCATCATTTGGCCTTCCAGGGTTTTGGGTTGCCATTTTGCCTCATTCCATCTGATCCATGTTGTCTCCTTCGAGCCTTTGATCCCTTGGTACCTGAATGCTGCCACCTCCCAGAGTCGTGTCGCCAACATGTTCAAGAGTATAATCCTTCTGCAGTTCACACCCTTACCTCCTCCTCTGATACTCTATTTCACCATCTACCACTTGTTCCTTATCTCGTGTTGTTGATGAGGGAAACATTATGGCCCTCCTGCGACGGATCGTCTCCTATCGATGCCAACTCATTATCTAGGAGATTGGTCTAGAGATTCCCTTTTGGTACCTTGGAGCTTGCATGCCTCAATGGAAAGTTCTTTGCGCCTGACAATAGACTTTCATCATTGGTCGTCGATTAGGTGATTCCACGAGTGTTTGACTTCAGCTCATTTTTCACACTTAGTGGATTGTACTGGACAGTACCTTGAGAGCCATTGGCATTATTGGTGGTTTCTTTCGCGCTTGTTAATGGTTTTCATCATTGACCGATAATCAAGCAACTTTCTATCATGGTCAAATTCAGCACATATGTTCGCATGCTAGCATTTGTACTATGAATCGATCGGGTTTCAAGACCTCGAACTAAGATTACACATGTTCAGGTTGCATGGATTGCTTCGTGATTACATACTTGACTCTGTGATGGAACCATACCTGAGTCTTCATGGATGGCTACGACCATACCTTTATCATTATTATGGTCTTATTAGCTCGGTGGTTGTGTCCATACCACAGACCAAGTTTTGTAAGTTTTTGGATGGTTGCGCCCATGTCTAGACTACATGTATTTCACTATCTGTTGTACTTGCACCTGCAGGTTCTTCCAGGTGGTGTTCCAGTTTAGACAGTTTTGTAAATCATTTCACCCCTCCCACTCCCTCGGGCTTCATGCTTTAGGGGGCATCTGTTACACAGTAATTTGTCATTGCCTTCGTCCCAATCCCTCTATTGTGTCATGTATCAAATAAAAATGCTCATATTAAGCAAATGCTCTCTAATGTTGCCAATTGACCCTCATTTCCTAAGTTTTCTGCCTCGTCGTGGGAATACACTTAATATATGCGATGGATCCCTCTCATGAACTTTCCCATCACAACCCCATCACAGGAGTACACTTGTTTCCCATGACGATCGAATTTCAAGCCCCGACGCGAGGCTATTAACTATCTTTAGCGACGGTCAGTCTGCATACATTGCTTCCTAGCGATGTCGGCACTAAGGCTTAGTTCACGACCAATGATGATCCAGATTGGGCGAATTTTTTCCAACAGTCGGCCTTCTGGATGTCTCTAGACCTGGTTGTTGGGTCAGTTTGGGTCACCCTTCCCCCTTTGGGATGGTAGTTCCATCTTTTGTGTTGCCTTCCTTGAGGATAAGCTCCCTCTCCCTCACTTCATGGAGAATTCTTCTCCTATAAAATCACTAACCATTGCTATGATCTGCTAGTTCTTTTGGTTGTACAGTGCTACTGTTGCTTTTGAGTTTGGTAGATAACTTTGGTGTGAGTGTGACAAGTGTGGGATTGCTTAATATTTTGCAAGAGGTTGTGGAGTGCTCATAACCTTGTATTAAAGCTTGTGAGTGAGAGAGAGATATTGTTGTTTGGGAGACCCATCTTTGAGAGTGAATGCTTGAAGAAACATGCTGGCTAGACCCTCTGAGAAGGCTTGCGACATCAAGACTTGGTTGTAAGATTTGCTTTTTATTTATTATTAATACAATCAATGATGATTTCCTATGTCTTGTATGTAATTTACTTGATAGCTCATGGCTTCTTGACTTTATGAGTAAATAGATCATTGTTGTTCTCAGTTACGTGCTCTGTTGTTTTCTTGTGGTGTTTCAGGTTGATTGCTCATTAAGGAGAAGGAAACAGAAGTTGGAGTAGTGCAACAGAACTTCATCAACCGCTGGTTTGAGGTAGGCCTCCAACAATGACTATTTAAGGGAATTAATTGTTGTTTTTTCCTTGCTGTGACTAGACCCACTCTAGGGCTAGAGGGGTTACCTCTGTCCATAGAGGGAACACTTTCCTACTTCACAATTAGTTTATTTGGGATGGTCGTCTCATCAATATAAATAGTAACTGTAGGATTCCCTCGATCGTTATATTTAGTCAATGAAGACTGAGCAGTCATTAACTCTGATAATTTCCCCATCACATGGATAGTGACAGAGTCCTTAGGCTTTCTTTCAGGTTTTCTAACACACAGGTCCCTTACTATTTTCCCATAAATGGGAACATCCTTGATAGCTTGTAGTAGGGGAATCCTTATGTATAGATTTTTCAACTCTCTGAGAAAATCAATTTTAGGTTGTGAAATCATCCTATTTTCTAATAATATTTGCGGATATAGGGGGTCCTTAATTAATATAACAGTTGGGTCAACTGATACAAATGTACCAACATTATTTGGGTTAGCTTTTACAGGTGTAGCAACATCACATTGTCTTTTTGTAGTAGTTTTGTTAGAATTCACAGGACCATTCTTAGGAGATTCACATTCTTCTTCAGTAATAACAAGAGAGGTTTTTACTACTTTTCCCGATCATAGATGGATTTCATTGCATGCAGTGGGAGTAATGTAGTAGAATTGAAAGGAAGCAAAATCTTTCTAAAGCATGAGATGCCTTTTTATTTGGGTTAGGATTAGGTTGTACAGGTATTTGGGTTCGTATGGGAGGTGTAGCAACAGGTGTCGAGAGAGGTGACAATTTTAATTATTATTGCATCAGTAATGCAGGAGGGGCTGGAACTAAGGAATTTCCTTTCCAATTTTTGGGCCAAGGATATGACTAAGATGGAGGGTATTAAAAAGGTGGAGTAGGAAACCATTGGTTCCATGGTGAAATAAATTGAGCTGGAGGGGGAGAGGAGTACTACCATGGAAATTGTTGAGCATTATATACATTATTCCATGGATTAAAAGAAAAATCTTGAGACATACTTGGTGGTCATGGCTGCTAAGGCTTTCTAGACCTAATGACGTAGGAGTATTGACCTTCTTCACTTGATTCCTTGAGCACTACTTTTAGTCTGGGAAGCTATAGACAGTAGCATGTAGAATGATCCATATCGCAAATACTACATAAACTGATGTTGTTGACTCTACATTCCCTTAAGGAATGTTTCTCTTTACATTTTGGGAAGAACACATCCAAAGCTTTATCGACTTCATCCTGTGCCTTTTTCACTTGTGTTGTTATTCGTTTAGTAGATAAGGTACTGAGGGGATCAATCTTAAGAGTTTCGAATAGATTCTCGATCTCAACTTTGGTCACTCCTCCATTTGCATATTTTTGTATTCTAATGAAGGCATCACGTACCATACTTCTTCCTTGTGATGATCCTCTTGAGCATCTTAAGAAGATTTTTATTATCTCTTCAAATTATTCTTGAGGTATATCTCCCTTCCCTAGTCGATTCAACGTATCGAGGTACTCATTCTCATTCCCTGTATGAATATAGTTTTCAAGATTTCCGGATCCAAATCACTATGTTTAGATCTTTGTATATTATAGTGGAATCATTCCACATAATCCTCCATACTTTCTTCTTCCTTCTGTGTCATCCTAAATATTTCTTCCCTCAAGTCCCTGCTCCGACAATGGTCCTGATATTTTGACAAAAATGTGGTTTTCATGTCTCCCCGTGTCTGAATAGTAGCATAACCCAGTCCCATGAACCATATCAATGTTTCTCCCTTTAGAGTAGTAGGGAACAATTTTATCTTTTGAGCATCCAAAGTATAATCATATCTCCTGCATAGAACATCAAATTCAAACAAAAAAGTGTCAGGATCTTCTAGAGTCAATCCTTGAAAAGATGGAAGGGTTGATAAAGGAATGTTTTTCATGGGAGCTTCGCCCCTTATATCACCTATTAGAAATTCAAAGGTGGTAAAAGAGGTAAGATCCATTGTAGACTCTCCTGATATTTGTTTTGATGTGTCTCCTCCCAAGGACTGTTCAAGTAAGTGTCCTATGGATTAAGATTCTTGTGATGATTATTCAGGTTGCTCTGGGGCTGGTAGTTTCACTACGCTACCTGAATCTGGGTATTGATAAGTAAAAGAATATTCTTCCAATTCTAGCTCTTGGTGCTTCCCACTGGTTTCCCCTTGGCCTTCGAATCCAAAGTCCTGCCCACTAGTTTCTCCTTGTTGTTCTTGAATTGAATCTATAGTTTTGGGAGTATGTATACTAGTTTGAGGCATGGAAAATTTTAGGGGCTAATATTCACAAATGGGCTAAATTTCCATGATTTTTCCAAAAAAAAAGATTCACCAATTTCCATTTTTTCTAAAAATGATTTGCCCCAATTTTACAATAAAAAATTATTTTACCTTAAAAAGCACCAACATTATATAGAGACTATATATAAAATCATTATAAATTTGAATAATTTTACAAATATATCAATAAACATTTTATAGTTTTCGTATTAGGGGCTATTGATATTTGCCAACGTTTTTAAACTTCAAGATAGTTTTCCATCCTTAAAATTTTCCCTGGTTTGAGGGTGATGAGCTCCTAAGATGGAGGAACCAGATACTTTTAACCTTAATATGGGGGTAACATATTTTTGTGGTCTTGTTTTTTGTATCCCTCTATGAATTTGACTATTCCCTCTCTTCTTTTGAGATTAATTCTTGAGTAAATGTCTTCCTCCCTAAATCTATGCTTTTCTTGTTCCTTTTATGACCCGTTTTTCCTGTAGATTTATTAGAATTACTATTTTTCATGTCTCTTTTATTCGTATGCACTACACATGGAACTTATGTGTAATTATTTCACACTCCATGTGCCTTAGGTTTTACAGTGGTGAGCCTGCTCAGGGATGTTAGAGTGATGCACGGGTTCTTACCTCTCATCTTACCACCCAGCGTCTATAAAACTGAGGACACTTCTAAAAAGAAAATTCAAAAGTTTTTACACACCCTAAGTTTTCTAATGATCACAGTGGTGATCCCGCTCAGGTGTGTTAGATCGATGCACAGGTTCTTACCTCTCGTCTTACCGCCCAACACATGTGCACTAGAAACACTATACTAACAAAAACAAACACACTGGATGACTGTGTCGTCAACTTCCTTCCCCGGCAATAGCGCCAAAATGTTCAAATAGTTTAATCACTTTTTAATTTGACTGAAATGCAATCATTTAATTTTAAACTAGGGTAAGTCTTTTTATTTCAAAGGTTTCTGCCCTGTGTGTGCCAATACATAACAAACATGGAAAGAAATGAAATAAATGTCGTTGAACACAATTGCATAACTTAAAGCACTTATGCATAAATTAAAAATAAATTATACAGGAATGAAATCCACTCATCACACTTCATGATTTTCTCAAAGAGCAGGCGTGCCACACATTATTAATGAAAATACATAAGCTTATTAAATATTTTAGTTCTATTAGATCGTTTTTGGGATTCAACTGCATTAAGTAAGTCATTAAAGTATGACCATTTCCATGAGAGGTAGTCG
This sequence comes from Pinus tabuliformis, assembly GCA_031772625.1. Taxonomy (NCBI): domain Eukaryota; kingdom Viridiplantae; phylum Streptophyta; class Pinopsida; order Pinales; family Pinaceae; genus Pinus; species Pinus tabuliformis. The sequence continues at coordinate 1,143,807,880 of CM062813.1, read as the reverse complement.
TAACTGACTAATTTCTCATGATTTTTGAATTGTTCACTTAGCACTCATTGCATCGGGTGATGCTCACAGGGGTGAAGAAGTGGGATTGAAACTAGTGAAATGAATCACATAGCACCAATCGTCACTTCCGGGGCTTGCACCCAGTAACCAGGACTTCCCGGGAGGTCACCCATCCCAGATCTCCTCTGGCTCAAGCGCGCTTAACTATGGAGTTTTCCCCACAATCAAGCCCACTTAGCTTGTTACCCCATTTGCAAAACCGTAGCAAGTATTGTGCCTCATGAACCATTCAATTAGAGATCCCTTCACTCTTTTTTGAATTTAAGTATTAGGGGTTTACGCAGTGCATTATATTAGATCGTTTTTAGGATTCAACTGCGTTAAGTAAGTCATTAATGTATGACCATTTCCATGAGAGGTAGTCGTAACTGACTAATTTCTCATGATTTTTGAATTGTTCACTTAGCACTCATTGCATCGGGTGATGCTCACAGGGGTGAAGAAGTGGGATTGAAACTAGTGAAATGAATCACATAGCATCAATCGTCACTTCCGGAGCTTGCACCCGGTAACCAGGACTTCCCGGGAGGTCACCCATCCCAGATCTCCTCTGGCTCAAGCGCGCTTAACTGTGGAGTTTTCCCCACAATCAAGCCCACTTAGCTTGCTACCCCATTTGCAAAACCTTAGCAAGTATTGTGCCTCATGAACCATTCAAGTAGAGATCCCTTCACTCTTTTTTGAATTTTAGTATTAGGGGTTTACACAGTGAATTATATTAGATCGTTTTTTGGATTCAACTGCGTTAAGTAAGTCATTAACGTATGACCATTTCCATGAGAGGTAGTAGTTCTAGTCAATCCTGTGTAACAACATATGATCAAATCCAAGAATAGAAGTGGATATGTGCCTACAATTTATACAATGAAAATAATAAATCCACACTTAAAATAAATAAAAACAATTAATCTACTACTTTTGAGATCCCTGCTAAAGAGGAGGGCCATTCATCCCTAGCAAGGTGCAGGGATACAATGAAAACTAGTTAAAAACTCAACACGAGATCTGTGTAAACATCACCAGATGTCTTATGTATTAGAAAATGACTGAAATTTACAAGATAAAAATGTCGATATTGTTCCTATGTTGTCCCCCCCTTTCATGGAACCGAAACCCTTTTATAAAGTTTTACAAGCCCCGGAAATTAGGGAACAGGTCAATCATGAGAACCTCGCAACTCTCATGCTGATCAATATTAAGAGTAAAATAGAAATCATTATAAACAATTTCCAAATAAAAGACCTATCAAAATTACATCACATTGTACAATCATAACTGCTCAGATCCGTTAACAACCTGTAGAAAATTTCACGATTCTCAACAATCGTCTTTTAAGACAACAACCACGGTTTTTGGAAATTGCAGTGTAATAACATCCTCGAGGTGTAACAACAAAACTTCGGAATGTAACAACAAATCTTCAGAGTGTAACAACAAGTAACAACAACAACTGTTCATCCCTTAGTCCTTAGTATATGGGCAACACCTGAAAGAAAAATAACCAGAAGACCTCTTCCACAATTACCCTGGTTAGTCATCCCAAAAAGACATCACTTCATTCGATATTTAACAGAAAATGGAAAAATAATATGTTGGAGAGAGGATTGCTCTTATAACCAGGGAAAGTGGTATTTGTGACATAAAGTTCATAGGTTTAAAGAGAAAATGATCAAAAATAGGGAAATAGGTGTCTAAGATATGCTCAAAAATTGCACCCAACAATCTCCCTTGTTACGTTAAGTGAATATGCAATAAATAGATGTAGGGAACAATGGTTCAAATCACATGCAACTTTAAAACCTTCTTCTCTTAGACTCCCATGTCTAAAATCATAGGATTCATCTTCTCTTCCCTTACGTCGATTTTGAATGTCATGCATTGATAGATATGTTATAGATCTTAGTACATAGTTATGGGTGATCTTCATGCTAAAATTCTAGCAACGCCAAAGCTCATGAATGGCCAAGTAATACAACCATTTCATGCTTTTTTGTCAACATCCAAACCTTGCTAGGTTTTCATGCATAGAGAAAATTGACCAAAAAGTTATATGGAAAGCATCTATAGGAGATTACAGAGGTGTTCTCTACTATAATCATTTGAATATTGCTTCATTTTATAGTAAACAATTGTAGTCATTGGCCATTGCAATACTTATATTCTCTTGAAATAAAATCAGTGACAAAATAAAGATTTCAATCTTTCTCCAAAGTGGAAAAATAGAAGATGGACTAGGTGATGACATTGAATCTGCCCCACCCCTCATTGCACGGTAATAGGAGGAGTTGAACAACTCATGTTTGAAGAAAAATATTTTGAAGCCTAGCACACGATGAGAAATGCCAAAAAATGGAGATAATGAAACTAAGTTGCAGACATGTAATCTAAAACTATAGTGGTGTTGCAATTGTTCAACAAATCGAAACGAGGACATAATCTAGTGCTCTAGAGATCATAGAAATCATAGGTGGATCATTCTTGTAGATCTGATATGACAACATTTAGTAGTTTGATTCTATAGTTGCTTATGAAAAACTAATTCTCAAGTAAAAATGACACTATAAATTATCATAATTTTTCTTGAGGTGCAAATGAAGGAGGACGTCGTGGATTAGGTATGGACTATCCTAGATCTAGAGATTGCATATGGTCTCAACAAATAGATATCTTGTGATAATGGATTTTGAGCTTGCATCTGATCTTCACAAATTGAAAATATAGTTATCCTGAGCTTTGAAATTTTAGCAATATTTTTTTTTCCTCTTTTTTTTCGTTTAAATAATATTCAAGATGCAAAGTAAAATTCTCCAACATAATACTAAAAACTTAAAACAAAATAAATCATAACCTTGTTTATGAGAGATTTTTCAATGAAAATCACATGAGAAACCAATTATCGACGCGTTTCGAACCAACCAGTGTGGTTCATCGTCAGGACGATGAACCACACTGGTTGGTTCGAAATGCGTCGACAAATTGTTTCTCATGTGATTTTTCGAAAAATCTCTCGTAAACTTGGTATGGATCACAGAAGCCTCAACTCTACAAATCATAACCTTGTCATTGTTGTTGTTGATCCATCACCATCCTGCAGAAGATCATTTCTCCAAAATTAGATGTGACTCATTTTATGCCATAACGTAACCCAATTTCACCAAATATTTATAATTTTCATATTATCAATGCACTAGAATTCTTGCAATGAAATCCGTGTCTTTGTCAATGCACCTTAGTAATTTCACCACCATAACTCTTCACTTCTTAAAACTATTTTTGACATCAAGGTCTTCCATGGAAAACTAGCATGGTGTTACCGGGCTCTAAAAACTATAAGATCTTTGATGCCATGTTAATAATTGGCACAATCAAGCTTAAAAAGAAAAACTAGCATAAAAGGCTTAAAGTCATTTTCAACATGTTGTATTGATCTCATGATATGAATTTATATTACATAAATTGGACCATTTTAGATCTTGATATCGAATAGCTTCATAATCATGAATTTGTTATAGATATATTATTAGTCCACCATTTAGGTTTTTCTCATAGCTAGGATAGGTAGAGTAGACCTGTATGTAACACAGTTATTTCATTGTAGATTGAATATTTAAGTTTCTATTTTAATAGCCCTAGTTGAATTTCCATGTAAAAGACTATAATACCAAGGTCATGGGACATGTATTTCAACTGAATGATGGGAAAAACATCCCAGTGGGTGTTAATTTTGGTTAATTAATGGCTATGGAAATTGTCAACAGCATTGGCAAAGGAAAAGAGGCATTAAGTGGCATTTATTTATGAAAATAAAGGAAAATAGGCGAAAAGGAAGGTGAAAGGTCATGTATTTGCATGAGAGAGAAATTGAAGGAAAAATGAAGGAAAATGAGGAAATAAGAGGCCTCAATGATAAAAAGGCTTTTGAGGATCAGTTCATGGCTTTTTCAGTATTAGCTTTAGTCAGTTCACTTATGGCTCTCTTTTATAATCTCTCATTCTCTCATACTCTTGTATACTTCGTATTCTCAAAGCATTCTTGGAGCACTTTGGCATACATTGGATTTGGAGAAAGAAGGAAAAGGAAAGCAAGAAATCACAGAGGGACATTGAGATCAACAACTACAATTGGATTTATTTGCAGGTATCAAGTTGCATGTATGGTTTCCTTGCTTGTTTTAGCATGCATGGTACATGTATCTCGTTTCTTGGTTATGAGTTGTCATTGGAATAAGGATTGCCTAGATTGACAATGGTTTTTCCTAGCCTTTCCATTTCCTAGATAGCCATGGTGTTGTGGGTTTTCCCATTTTTTTGTTGATTGGTACTCATGTTCCTCATGGCTGTGGGTTGAGTTACTAGTTCTTGGAGCATTGGTTGGATAAACACTCTGGAAGCCGTGGAACAACTTGGGTTGAGTTACTAGTCCTAGAGCCTTCATTGGACAAACACTCTCAATCCCTTGATGGGTTGAGTAACTAGCCTTGGAGCATTGATTGGAAAAATGCTCTAGAGCCCTGTGGCAGCTGTGGGTTGAGTTACTAATCCTAGAGTCGGGTTGGAACAAATTCTCTAGAGCCCTATAAAACTTGGGCAGGGATGAATCTAGTGATGGTTAGTGATGTCTGACTGTGAGGTGGAAACATTGGTTGAGGGTTGAGGTGGTTTAGCCTATGGAAGCCCTAGTTTGGTTTTGTTTTGGATATTCCATGAGATCCCACATTTATGCTTGGAATATGGCGCGGGCTCATTGGATAAAAGAAAGATTTGGTTCAGCCCAATCTATGGTCAAGTGGTACGTGGAAGTCCTTGACTTGGTTGGATTTTCCGATGTTAGTAAGAGTTATTTTCCTCTTGTATTTCATGAGTAATTATACTTGTTATTGTGTGTCTTTGATGGTTATTCTATCATGGTTATTATTTCGTTTATATGTTGGTTTTAAGCATGGTTTCATAACAAGTTCTAGCTATGGCTCTCTATATGTTTGTTTTTTTTATGAATGGTTAATGAATGCATGAGATAATATATGTTATTGCAACTATTATGAGAGGGAGTTATGCCTTCTTGATTATTCTCAGATAAGTATCAAACCCCTATGTTCAAATATGCATTCATGACTTATAGATTACATGTTCGACATATGTTTAATGAAATGAATGCCATGGTTAGGCTTGGCTAGGTCAAGTCCTTGATCAATTTTTGTGTTAGAGGATTTTTCTTTGTGTCATTTATTTTTTTGGAAAGTTTCATCAAGTTCTGGGCAGTGATCTAGAGTCTAGCCCTAAAAAGGTGGCATTGATTTCGTGGGACTGGGAAATTGGCATTGCAATCACTAGCTTGCAGTCTTATGCATGTGACTAGAGGCCTACAGTCACATAGATGCAGGCATATGCATGTGATTGGGAGTCAAGGTCAATGAAAAAGCAATCTGACTCAGGGTTTGGGCACCTGGAGTGGTTGTTTAGCTCTTGTGGGTCTTGTAGCTCCTGAGGAAGGTCATTAAGGATTCAGTTTTTTTATTCCACTTACTTAATTGCACTTAGGATGTTGAGTCATATCATAGTAACTCTTCGTCACATATTTACGCTGGTGGACCGATGAACTTGGGTAAGTGTGGGAGGAGGGTGTTACATCTGTAATCAAAATCTAGTAGTAGTCATCGGGTTAGAATCTAGATAGGTTCCTTACTTCAAACAATGTGATGTCTAAATGGGACCTTACATTAGGGAGAACCCTTGCAATTAAGGAGGGTATTTCACGCATGTTGACATGGTGATAATAAGAAAATGAACACTACTTGTTTGTAATGCACATAGTGATCTAAAATGGATTTGTGAAAACCCAAACTCAACAAAAAAGAATCAAGATTTTTGTACCACATTCTAAATGGTTTTTAAAAATCATATAGATATTTTCTTAGGTTTTAAACCAATGTCTCTTTACCTTTTTCAACATAGTGCTTTGGTTGTGCCATATAGATTTCCTCCTCCAATTCATCATGTAAGAACGATTCTTTACACCCATATGTTTTATCTTTAAACAAATATTTTTGTTGTAGATAACAAAATCTTAATAGACACTAATTTTAGTAACTGGGTAAAAATATCACGAAAGTTTATCTCCTCAACCTAAAAATATCCTTTCACAACTAATCTCATCTTATGCTTTTCAACAGTACCATATGAATCCATCTTTTTCTTTAACACCCATTTGGATCTAATAGATCTCCACCTATTAGGAAACTCTGTTGAGTGGACCATGTATGATTCTTCCTAATTGTAGAAATTTCCTCTTCGATGGAAAATATCCAAGATTCATTATTTTCCATCCCTGTCATGTCTTTCACAATTCTAGGCTCATCAATGTTAATAGATAAAGAAAATATATATTTGAAATAAACCAAACTATGTTTGATTTCCTTCTTTGTTGAGTGCACCTCCTCAAGGGATGAATTGAAGTTTTGAATTCCTCTTTTCAACTCTTCAAACGCTCATCCTTAATATATCCATCATGAATTTTGATTCATATTTCTCAATATTTGGTGGTAGCTCAACAACTAAGTTTTTCTCATCCTCTTCCAAACACACAACTATAGGAGAAGAAAAATTTAGTGAAATAACATTTACGTTGTACAAAGCATTCTCAACCACAAGGTCCCAAAGTGTGTAGTCTTTTACACCAAAACCATAGTCAATGAAAATATATATCATTCCTTTGTTATCCAAATTTGACCATTTTTCCTGGGGACGTGAACATATTCCTCACAACCAAAAACATGAAGATGTTGAAGTGAGGACTTTTTTCTAATCAATATATTCATAGGGGTCTCATCCATGAGAGTTGATATAGGAGATTTTTTGATCAAACAAGATGTAGTAGAAATTTCTTCTTATTTTTATATAAGATGGATCCACTGAACATACTCATAACCCTCTCCATCAATGCCTTGTTCATGCATTTTGCAACTCCATTGCGCCAAAAGGTATGTGGAGTTGTCTTTTTCCTTTCTAGGCCACTCTCCATAACCTATCAAACATTATAGAACAAAACTCGTTACCATTCTCAATTTTCAACACGTTAGTCTTCCTACCAGTGTAATTTCCCAAGAGATCCTTAAACTCCTTAAATTGCTAAAGAGCTTAGATTTACTTCCTATAAAATATACCCATGTCCCTCTAGGATAATCATTAATGAATGAGACATAGTCCAAATACCTATATTTGAAGGAACTTTTACAAGACCACATACATCAAAATGAACCAAGTCCAATATCCCATAAGATTCATTTTAGTTATAATAAAATTGAATACAATTTTATTTTTCATATATGTAATTCTTGTAGAAATCAAATTCAAGAGTACAACTAGTCAATCCTTGAACAATATTGTTGTTTTTCAAGTGTCATAGGGCTTTAAGACCTATATGGTTGATTCTCTAGTGTCTTAACAGTTTCTTCTATATTTAGAACTTGCTTTCTACAGTAAGAGCTCCTTTTAGTACCCATAAAACATGACTATAATGTGTAGATGAAAAATCCTCTTTCTAAATTGTTATGATTGCAAAGATATATATTATATGGACATCTCCATTGCAAGAACTAAAGAACTATTGCATTGAATTGAGCATGCACCAAGTGGAAAGAGAGTGTTGACGTCAACAAGCACCATAGCTTGAACCCACGTCATATTATACCCTTCATTTATGAGAACAACTTGCACACTAATATCATTTAGTGTGCTTATTGATAATAGGTTTCATTCCAAATCTAGAATGTGAATAACTCCATTGATCCCCTTCACTTTTTCATCAAGGAATCTAATCACAATTCTACCATGGTCAACTACATTAAGACGGAACTCATCACTATGGTATTATATTCCACCATCATATTTCTCATACAATAAAAAACACTCCTCATGGAAAGTCACATGAAAGGAAGCTCTAGAGTCTATCAACCACACTCTATAACATGCATGGGTTACCAATTTGTAACGAAAGCATGTCCACAATTCTCTAGAGAATATTTTCATATTCATATGCAAATTCATTCATAAATTTCCTCTTCTCTTTTGAAATGTCGGTCCTTGTAGTAGTTCCAACATATTGCCTTGGACTTTCCAAGAGACATAGATCTCCCATGAGATTTGGATCTATCCTTATCCCTCCTTTCCTTTCTCCTTTGATCTTATATGAACCAACAATGCCTTATTGGTGGATTCAAAATCAGTTTTCCTCATATTCTCTAATACTAAAGTGATCACAACCTCATCAAGCATCAAATTTATGACTATTACTAGGTTGTTCCTCAAGTCTAGGAAAGAACATAAACGAGTCATGAAACATTCCTCCTCATCCATCTTCAATGAAACGAAGTTGAACTAGGTCATAAGGGCATTAAACACATTTAGATGCTCAAATACAGAATCACCCTCACTCATTATCAAGGCATGCAATTTATGACTATTACTAGGTTGTTCCTCAAGTCTAGGAAAGAACATAAACGAGTCATGAAAATTCCTCCTCATCCATCTTCAGTGAAACTAAGTTGAACTAGGTCATAAGGGCATTAAACACATTTAGATGCTCAAATACAGAATCACCCTCACCCATTATCAAGGCATGCAACCCTGTCCACATAATTTTTTTATGAACCAAGGATATAGCCTAGTACACATCTCCAACTTCTTTTAAAGGCTTATAATGGTGGGTTTTTTATATAAATGTTAAATAACACTCAATCGACTAAACAAAACTACCCAATAAGGTTCATAATAGAGTATTTGATTTGTGATACTACAATCCATAGATCTATAAGAAAATACTTCCTATTAAACTTCTATAATTAAAAAATAATATCATCAAATTTCTGTATTTCTAATTTTGACATGTTTATCATTTTCATGCAACAAGATTTACCTCTATTCAAACTCCCACCCAAAACAAGATTAACACACACAAAAAAACCTTTTTCATAACCCCTAGGATGTATTGAAATAAGAATTAATGGTGTAAAATACCCTTGCTATTGTATTCAATAAAACAATAATATGCAAAAATTCTAAATAAACCATTTAAAAAAATAAATAACACAAATATAAACCTGTTACATAATGCAGGTGTCTATAATGCAACTTTTTGGAAGCTTTTCCGGTGGGTTTTCCCGTCAAAATCCGGCAGCAATTTATTGGAATCGCAAGTTTGATAGCTAGTTTCTGCCCAATCAAAGCGTCCCGGGGTTTTTCAGGATGCTGAATCCAAATATGCAGTGAAAAAACCATTTTAACTGCAAAAAATCAAGATTTAACCTCGATTTCTTCCACCCGATTCCGTCACCAAAATCTCCAAAAAATAGTATTATAGACAACTCCGTTACATAATAATTAAAAAAAAAACCAAACAAACTGCAAGGAAGAAAAAACGAAATGAAAAACACCACTCCCAAAACAAACTCAAGCTGCACACTTAACTAGGGTGATCAACCACTTTCAACTTTTAAAGAAAGATCACTCACATCATTGTAGCTTCACTCTCTTCCTATCCAAATATCCAATTTATAAACAATAAAAAAAAAATCATAAACCATAACATCATACATAATTTTAATTTTAGATTTTACCCAAAGAAATTCCTCTCACGAGTTGGAAACCTTCAGCAATTTTTGACATTTCCAAAAAGGTAACGTATATCACACACTTCTCCGCAGACAAATAGTGGGTCGGAAATTGGAATGATGAATGAGTTGATTATTTGTGAATTGGAATGATGAAAGAGTTGAATGATGAAAGAGTTGATTATTTATGAATTCTGCCAATTATTTAGCCATCGTACTGCCCATTTCCAATAATAATTTATGAAACTCCTGCATCGTTAATAACGTGTCAAATTTGGCCAACCATCTTGTCTGCTGTAAAGGCATGGAAATTACTCAAAAAGAGTTCAGAAGTGCAATAGTCTGTAAGGCATGGAAACTACCCAGAGACATTGATGTGAAATATCGGTTCCATTTGGAATACCGCATTTAGAAAGTCCACCCGTTTTCGCTCTGTATAGCTTTTTCCAATGATTTAAAATTGGCGAATAGTCTTCTCTACTGTATTCCACTGTGCAGGGATGGAAATTATTTGAAAAGACTTCGGAATTGACCAATAGTTTGTTTAGTTTGAAGATATGGAAATTATTCAGACATTGATGGTGTTGGAGAATTTAATTTCAATGACTTATTAGGTGTCAAAATTATTCATCCAAATGTTTTAGTTTAGTTTCAGTTAGTTTAGTATTTATTGTTGATGTCTCCGATATAATCTTAGTTACTGATTCATTATATCTGCGTAAGACTCTTTGATAACAACAAAGAGAAGAGGCCAAGTTGCATGAGACTCTAGAGAGAGCAGGGTTTCAATTTTTTTAGGCTAAGAAAGAAGTAAAGGACAAACTAGAGGAGAAAGGGAGTTGTCTTTAGTGCAACTTTTTGGACTTTCCCATGCTGAAATCTAGTGGAAAATTTTGAGGTGGAATCTTGATTTGTGTTATTTAAACTGGGTTTTTTTACTGTATATATAGATTCAGCTCCTTGAAAAACCCCTAGGGCACTTCAATTGTGAAAGGGTTACCCATCAAACTTGTGATTTCAATAAATTCCTGCCGGATTTTAGAGAAATTAGACGGGAAAAACCCACTAGAAAAGCTTCTAAAAAGTACAACTCCAAGAGAAAGGGAGTTCCCTTTAGTGCAACTTTTCGGACTCTCTGTTCTGGAATCCGACCGAAAATTTTGAGGTGGAATCCTGATTTGTGATATTTAAACTGATTTTTTCACTGTATATATAGAAAAAATAAATAAATAAATAAAATAAAATTATTTTTAACGTCCAAAGGCTAAAGATAGCCTATGGGACATATTGCTTCTTCATCTGCTTGATGTATCTGTGAAGCTTCAAAATAAATGCTCCCACCGGCTCAACAAACCGCTGGCTAAATAGATTATCCCAAGAGTTAGATGCCAGCCTTTTTGCATAATTTTTCCTATTGTCTTTGAAGGTATATATATATATATTCAGCACCCTAAAAAATCCCCAAAACACTTAGATTGTGCAAATGTTACCCATTATACAATTTGTAAAAATAACTTAAATTTCATACCTATGGAAAAAAATACGGAGAAGTGTGGAAATCTAAGACTGTCGCACCATGAGTGTAAAAGAAAATACGCACTTTACCATGAGTGTAAAAGAAAATACGCAAAAGTGCGGAAATCTAGGACTGCCGCCACCATGAGTGTAAAACAACAAAGAAAATATGCAAAATTGTGGAAATCTAGGAGTGCCACACCCATGAGTGTAGGGAAATGCTATTTCCAATTTTTTAGCAAAGTTAATGTGATTTGATATGATATAACACGTCATTTTTTTCCTTTGATCATTCCCGCACTTATTATATTTGAGTATCGAGTAACCATGTCAGACCGCATTAACTTTGCTGTAAGATTGGATATAGGAATCACCATGAATGTAAACTGTGTGCAAAATTGCGCGTCCAACCTCGTTCGTGAAATGCGCGTCCAACCTCGGTCGTGAAATGCGCATAATACAGGCGGAATTTAAAAACAACAAACGGGTTTTGTTTTGCTTGGCTCACTAAACAACAAACGTGTTTTGTTTTGAATGACCTCTTTCTTCTTTTTCAAGTAATTATAGATATGACTTAGTTGCTTTCAATTTTCATTGCTTTCCTCAAATTCAACTAAAAAATAAAAGATGAAAATGTAACAATATAATTTTAGATGCTTTCAATTTTCATTAGTTTCATCAAATTATATAAAAAAGTCAAAAATGAAAATGTAACAATATAATTTTGATCATCAAATTAATATGATAGTGAAAATATTGTGCATAAATTCTTACTAAAACTAAAAAATAATAACCACTACATACATATTCTAGTGGCATTATTAAATCTTAAGTCACTTATTATGATTAAAATAAAAAATGCAATGATTATAAATTATAGTTAAGTTAAATATTAAATTGGTCTATAAAACGTTTATTTATAGAAAAAAAAAAAAAAATCAATTTAACCAATTCAAATGTTAAAATTTTAAAATATACCTATACTCTACTTCTTCTAAATTTAAACCTATAAAGAAAAACATGCTAAACATTAAAGCTACTACTAACCCTATAACATGTTATATCTACTAACCGTATAACATTTTATATATGTAAAAGTAACGTAATCAACCTTGGTTATTTAATCAAATATTTTATTATGAATAGATGGAAATATCTGGAACTTTGATGGAAGATACTGTCATATATGTCAAGGACATTTAGAATGGATAGCGATCACATTTGACCAATCAAATGTCAGATTTTAGATTTTATGATTAGTTTAACCTCCGCCCCTACCCCGATGGCAGTGTTTGTTACATTATTACTTACTATTTACCTCGAGCTGACCTATTCAATGATAACGTGACGAACACGTGTCCAAGGCTACAAATTCGCCACAGACTGGAGCTGGCAACTGGTTATGTAAATTGAGAATTGGTTATCGACCTTACAATTTGGTTAGTTTAAGTTTTTAGTTTGTATTTTGTGAAATTAGTTTGTTTTTCGTTTATTTATTTTCTATTAAATATTAGTATAGTTATATAAATTAAATGGTTGATAAGTTTGAATAGTGATTAAAATGTTTATGTTCTATTGGTAGCTTTGAGAAATCCTAATTTCAAATATGAGTGGAGATTAGAAAAGGAAAATGGTTTAGAAATTTTTGATTCCATATTGTATATATGACTAAAAATATTTTTAGATTATTAAATCTAGATTATCCATATTTTTTTATTTTATAAAGAATGGAAATTTTAGAAGCCATATTCCGAAATAAACCATATCTATTGACATAAATATCAATTTGTGTATGTTGTGTTGTTTTTCCAGTGTTTACAGTAGTTTCATGGGGTTGCTATCTCTTTTTCTTTCTTTTCTATGCATTCTGAAATTATGCCCTACATTTGACATGGAATTTGGGTTTTCAAGATTAATTTTTATAAGTGGCCTTGCATAGGGCTAAGTAAATGGAATTTCAAGCCAAGGAAACTTTTGTGGGATTCAACCTTGGTATGATTCAACTAGATGAAAAGAGCAAAATCATGTTTGGCCATGAAGATCCTTTTGCATTGAAAATTTTCAAAATGCCTACTAATGCATAAGATGGGTTAATAGAGTCCATTAGAAATGGAAAATATCATGGATACTTTGTTTGCTATGTCTAACCTTGGGACCTAAAGATGACACATTTAGTCATGGGTTTTGACCCTTACTTAACCTTGAGAATTGATATACCTACCCACATTCTTACATTCAAGTATTACATCATCTCACATTCCCCCTAATCAAAGACACAATTTTCTGATTGCACATAAAGCATAGATATGAGTCCACTTGCCACCCTCGTACCTATCAAAGTGGTTGATTCTACAACTTGATGTCATGTCCTCCTCATATATATGAGGGATACATACTACATTACATGTGCGACCACATTAATCTATATAGGCATGACTCAACAAGGATTATTGAATACCTAGGAAAACAACTTTTGATATGGCTAAGTTCTACATCCTAAACCAAAATTTTTGGATGTCAGGCACGACCGATCATGCGCCCCTTACAACACATCATTAAAATTCAAGTACAACAAGTATTCAAAAAATGCTTTATAACAACACATAAATTATCATCACTCCTTTGTAGCAAAGATATGCCCAAACTTATAAGCCAATTTACATCTCATCACCATGCATCACATTTGCTTTACCTCTTCGACTATAATCTTCCTTCTCTAGAATCATGAACAAGCATGGTGTCTTTGGCATCTCCATTTTGTCTTTGTCTTGGATATTCATACTTTCCTTATCATTTGCTAGAGTCGCAAATCCTAACAAAAGAAGTTATATCCATATTGAGTTAGCTAGGTTCAATAAGGTTCAATACATTGATTCGAGATTCCAAAGACATCAAAATAATTTCTCACCATCTTCCCCACACACAACACTTTTATAATGCTCCCTCCCACTCCCTTACATTAGGAGAATTTTGAGGTCTAAAATGGGCCTCCTAAGGAAAATAATAAAATAAGAGTTATGAATTTTTAAATATAATGAAAGGAAACTACCTTTTTATTGTATTTTCGACTTATCTTCTTGTGGCTTTACTCAAATGTCGAGTGTAGACCCCTGTTAAATTTCACATCCAATGAATACCCAGTTTGCATACTTCTAAGTATTACCTACCTAAAATAAAAAATAAAAATAAAAAATTGAAAATTCATGGAAAAATCATTTTTTTTAATGGAGGTCTACTCAAAAGTATACAGAGTGAGTACTCGTTGGATGTGGAATTTGATTTCATATCTAGTGGGTTTTTACACTTGACATTTGAGTAAAGCACAAGGAGATAAGTTGAAATATATATATATATATATATATTGTTGGGCATAGAATCCCCCCACAGCATGTTTTGGGGCTCAAAGCCCAAGTTTTGGTCAAATATGGTGTAAGACTCTGCGAATTGCAGGCGTGGAGCACGAAATGTATATTGAGTCATAGGGTTGTCCGTCCTAAGTGTTGTAATGTAATGTAATGTCATGTTGGCCTACCCATGGTCTGCGGACCAGGGGATTGTATAAATAGAGCGAGGCTCTAAGTTGTAAAGATACCTAATGGGAAATAAGGAGAGATGGATTAATGTAATGATCTAGTAGTGGATAGAGAAGAATTCTAAAGGTATTAGGTCGTAGTAGTAGGAAGAGGCTCTGCAGCTAAGTGTGCGAACCCCTACAGCTGAGTGCGTAAGGTGAAGTTGAGTTTGTAACCCAAGAAGAAGAGTAATAAAGAGAAGTTTGATTCTAAATACTGTGTATCTGGTTTTGTATGATTTTATATGCATTTATACTGTGTTGTTTATTGCGTGCACTTATATGAATATTGAACATTGTTAAGTATAAGTGGGCTCATACAGATAAGTTAAGTCATTGGATAATATCGGGTTAAGAAGTTGGGTAATAACACAAATCACACCTCGAACAGAGCTGCGCGAAGGAAGCATTGCAGGAAGCGAGGTACTGATAGGTGCGCATAGCAACGTGTGTGCAGGGTCAAACTGCGGACCACCAACAAACCATCAGACATCTCTAGGGTGCGGAAACCTGGTTCTAGCACCCGCCCATACTAATTCGGGTGAGAACTCAGTCCGCGCTTCGCGGACTGTTGCCAAAAGGGCCAGTAGTATCGGGATTTGTTTGGCTAAATCACCTTTGAACGTGGTTCAAGCCCACAAAAGCCAACAAATGGTTCCATTGCTGGGACCAGGATCTACATAAGGGATGTCTGATGTCGTGCCACTGGAATCCAACAAAGAAAGAAATTGAAGGGTGGTTGGACAAGAAGATTCACGAGTTCGTGGTGCAGGAAAACAAAAATCCGCGAGTATCTAAGGAATAGTGGGGTGAGCGCTACTTGTATACGAAAATCCACAAAATTTTATTTGCATCCTTTCCTTCTGAGCTGTATGAGTGGATCGCGAAGCTAATAGATAATCAGGGAAGGTCTAGGTTCAAAAAATCAATTGTGTGGACTCCGGAATTAGTACGCAGACTAGAAGCGTCAGGAGATAAGATCACGTGAGCTGTGGACCATTGGCTCGACCGAATTATAGGAGGATTTATCACTGAGTTTGCGGTAGATACAACCGTCATCTACAGTGAGACGGATCGACGTTTCCTCAAGGGAATGCGAGGTAAGTATATTAAATCTTTAAACACTTGGATTAAGATGTTAGTGTGTGAAAAGCGGGTTATGCGAATAAATTAATGTTTGGGACTACGCGAAGTGGGAAGATCTACAGAAGCGGAAGTAGTGAAGAATTAGAAACCAGTCCCTTAATTTCCCCCTCGCAGGAAAGCGAGGAAGAGCTCACGAAAGTTCCTCTGAGAAGAGCATTTAGTCTAATAAGGCAGGGAATTTTGCACTTACCACCTCCACCTACACCACCACCCATCTCACCCTCCTCACCTCCATCTCCACCCACCCCACCTCCGCCACTACCACAGTTCAGTATGGCGAGTGTGAACAAATTTCCAGTATTCAGAGGAGTAGGGAATGAAGATCCGGACCAATTCTGGTTCGTGGTAAGAGTGGTATGGGAAGCACAAGGAGTCGTGGATGAAAATATAAAAAAGGCTATGCTGGTAAGCGCGTTGCAGGATTGCACATTAACATGGTACATCAAGCATTCTAATGACCATCCAAATGCAGGAATCGTAGAAATCCAAACTGCGCTGAATAAGGAATTTAGTAGGCCAAAGTCAGAAACACAATCAATCATCGGGTTTAAGGAGATCGTGAGGTTCCCAGGCGAGACTCCCTGGGATCTGTACCAAAGACTAAAGGGTATGATTCGCGAAGCCAACATGACGTTGACGGATGGACAACACCGCGCATGGTTTGTAGCGTCACTGACATTGTACTTAAGGATGGCGTTGTCACAGCAAAAAATTTCCACCCAGGCCGAAGCTTTGGAGATGGCAATGAGATTGCATGAGACCCCTATTCAAGACCCTGGTCTGGGAGTCCAACAAATCCATGCGAAACTACAAAACATGTGTCTGGAGATGCAGAGTTTGAAACAAGATAAGACACCTTGGCCAGAGGCGCGGGAGGAGGTATGGTGCATAAAATGAAAAGGCCAGGGGCATGACAAGGACCACTATCCAATGTTCGCGATTTACTTGGGAGGAGGAGGGTCGATGCCGTTAAGCCCTGAGGCATAGGCAGGACCAAGCACGGCACCTGCATTATGGTATGCGATCTATCAGATAGGAGGAAAACACACTACGGATAATTTTCATTTATTGCAGAAGTATATGCAAACATTCCAGCAATTGTTTTGTAATTTTTGTAGGTCAGTAGACCATGATGAACGCACCTGCAGAAGCTACGAACTAATGATGGATCGGACTCCTACCTACAGGGTGCAGACCAAAATGCGAGCCCTCAACCCAAATGCAGGAATGGCGCGTGCTAGATTTCAGGGGCGCGGTCGAGGTCGAGGTGGAATGGGACCAGGAAGGGATCACGGAAAGCTAATTTACTACAATTGTGGGGGGCCAGGGCACTATGCCCGCGATTGTACAAACCTGACAAGTACATCATGTTTATACTATACTCAGTTTGACCATGAGGTGGAAGACTACCCTACATTAATAGTGAGACTACGTGAAAAAGGGGTACTTCAGCCCCCTCGGACTCAGAATTTGCAAATGATGAGGTCTGAGCCGCGTGAAGAAGCCCTAAATGTAAACATAATTCTCAGGAGTGGTATGACCACTAGTGATGATAAAGGTAAGCAGTTAGAAGAAAGTGTGTGGGTTTGCAAGGCTCCTACAAAGGAACCCAAATTTGATTTAGAACGCGTGAAGGAGACATTCATGGAAGCTAAGAAGAGCTTCACGGAGGCCTCCACTTCAGGTAGTAAGGATCAACTAGAACAAGGGGTGGATCCTTCAATGCTCACTACCTTTATGGAGACGTGCATGAAACTACTACACGACAGCAAAGCAGTAAAAGGACTACATGAACTTATCACTAGGTGCGCGGAGTCAGGAGAACTGTGCGTGGTCCGGAAGCTTGGAAAGCATGCATTGCGCACAGGAAGGGAAATTAGGTTGACTGAACAAATCGGCGAGTATGAAATGGATCAGGTAATCCTGGATCTCAGATCGGACATGAATGTACTGCCAAAAAAACATTGGAACGCATGGGTAGACCCACGCTACAGTAATCAAAACAGAGGCATGATGAAATCTATGGCCCACAAATAAATACCCTAAGACTATGGCCCACAAAAGAGACATACAGACAAAGTGATATAGAGAGAAATAGATAGATACCCTGTAGTCAATAACTGACAGTCATAGTATCTAGCTACTGATACTCATATTCATAGTATGATGAGACAGACAAAGTGATATAGAGAGTAGTAGATAGATACGATGTAGTCGAGAGGGGAACTTGTGCTAAGGCTGAAATGCCTTAGAATGTAACTAAGTTGTGTATAATATAAAAGCGTGTTTCAGTGTCAATTTATGTGCATGTGTATGAATGTATAGATAGCCTATGTGTTTAATTCATATATGGAGTTGAATCCTGTTTATAAGTGTATTGATCAACCATCAATCACTGTAGGATCGATGGCGATCCAATGATTATATGGATGTCGTGTGTTTAAAACAAAGTATGGTAGAATCGCAGCATATGATCTATCCGAGGCAAATGTATACAATATAAAAGGATCGGAAAAATTTGGAGTTGCTAAAGATGGAGCATTGATAATTGCTTGTTTGATCAGATTGAATGCCTCATGTTCGTCTTGGCCCCATTTAAAATTTTTGTTCTTTTTTTATCATGGCTTGTAAAGGAGACATGATTCTTGAAAATTCTGGAACGAATCTCTTTACAAAGTTAATCTGGCCAAGGAAAGATTGCATGGCTTTCTTGTTGTGAGGTAGGGGTACTGCAGAAATTTCTTTGGTCCTATCAGGATCTATGTGAATTCCAAATTTTGACACCATGAATCCTAGAAGTTTACCTTCACTTAATGCGAAAAAAAGATTTTTTTTGGTTAAGCGAAATCCCATACCTTAAACAATGTTGGAAGATTTGTTTTAAATCTCTGAGATGGTTGTTTCGTTTCTTAGAATAAACAGTTATATCATCCAAATAGATTACCACTGATTTATTAACTAAGCCCTTGAATGCGATGTCCATGGCTCTCTGAAATATGGCACCCGCGTTAATCAATCCAAATGGCATATTTTGATATGCATATGTGCCCCACTTAGTTCTGAATGTAGTTTTTAATTTATCGTCGGGATGCACCAACACTTGGTTGTATCCTGAGAATCCATCCAAGAATGACATTAATTCTGAGCCCGCAACTACCTGCAGTATTTGTTCCATGGGGGGCAAATGAAAATTATCATTTTGGCAGGCCTTGTTAAGGTTTCAAAAGTCAATGCAGATTCTAATATCTCTGTTTTTCTTTCTAACAGGTACCATATTGGAGACCCATTTAGAATGTCTAACTGGAAAGATTATTTTGGCTTTCAATAACTTATTGAGTTCAGTTTTAATCTGATTTTCTAAATTTGGATGGATCTTTCTCAGCTTTTGTTGGACAAGTCTTTCATTATCGATCATTAGGATAGTATGTTGGATGATGGAGGTGTTGTATGTTTTGAGTTCATCGTAATTCCAAGCAAAGACACTTTTGTATTGTCTCAAGAGATAGATATATGCTAATTTTTCTTCAGGGGCTAGGCCAAGTCCTAGGTTGATATTCTGTGGTTTGGCATCAGTTCCTAGATTTACTAATTCATAATTCAAAGTTGAACTTTGGAGTTTTGAATTTGTAGATCTTTTGAATCGATCTTTCATAAAGGTCTTCTAATTTGACTACTGATTTAGGTATAGCATTGTTAGTACTATCCTGTTGCAATTGTTGGTCATGTTGGTCTTCGTCAATTATTTGATTGGTGTAGGATCCTTCAGATGTGAGGAAACTCACGATATCAAGATCGTCGTTGAAAATCCTCCAATTGGTAATGTTATCAGGAATAGATGGTCTAAAAATTAACTCAATTGAAAATCGATCAGGGCTAAAATCTTCTAAAGGAATGAGGTTGGAAGCTACGTTGGCTAGGAGGCCTGCGCTAGCATTCTGGAGTCTGGGAATTGATGAAATATTAAATGCCATAAAATGTTTAGTCAGATCTTGAACTAAAGATTGGTAATGCTTTAAATGACTTGATAAACAGTGTATAGTATTAAGTACCTATTTGATTACAATTTCAGAATCTCCGAAAACTTGCAGGTATTTGACGTCTAGTCCGATTTCTTTGTATAACCCTTGGATTAAAGCCTCGTGTTCTGCGGTATTGTTGGTGCACTCGAATTCGAGTCTGCAAGTTAGCATAGTTTTATCTCCATCTGGAATTACTAACACGCATCCTGCTCCTGCTCCTTCGTTAGACTTAGAACCATAAAAAAATAGTTTCCAAAACAAAGATTTATTTACAGGACTATCTATAAAATTAATGCATTTAGAACTATCTGTTTGAGAGAAATTTTCTACTTGAGATAAAACAAAATGTTCTAAGTAAGGTGAAGTATGAGCATTAAAATTTCCTAGGAAAGAATCTACTGAATAGTTGCCAATGATGTTAGAATTATATGCTACTGGTTCATTTTCTCCCTCGAGTTCTGTTACTATGTATTTCTGATGTCATTCACGTTCAACTTTTATTTGGTTTGGTTTACCATTGTAAGGGAGCCACATATGCGACCAGTCAGTTGCAAAGTATCCATGAAGTTTTTCTGACCAATCTCTGCTAAGAATTAAGCCATAAAATTCCGAAATATCAGCAACTAAAATGTCGATAACTTGACATACCTTTGGGTTGGATGACAACCTTATGGTAACCTAATTTAATTCGCCAATCACTTCGACTCGTGATCGATCTAGTTGAAATATGTGCACAGCATATTTCTGTGGTTGAACATTCAATTTTGCACATATTGACCTTGGTAAAATATTCGATGAAGCTCCAGAATCGACTAAGCAATTATGCACGTTTTTATTGAAAATTTCATAAGTAAGGAGAAATGGGGGAGTATGAGATCTCGATCTTCCTCCAATTAAGCAATATCATTTGGATCGACCTTATTCATCTTATTAGTTGGAGGTCTTCCCATATCATGGGAAGCTTGAGAGATTACAGCAGCTGGTAAAGGTGCAACTGGTACAGCATGTAATTCTTTCAAAAGTACTTTTTGCTGGTGTTTTAACTTGCTCAATTCAAAAAGAGTAATATTGGCCCTAGTATTTTTCATATCTTCTATGATATTATACTCCATTTCATCTGAGACGATTAGCGTTTTAGATGGAGTTGATGTGTCTATTTGGATTGGGCTGGTTTGAGTCGCTTTAGGTGATGTTTTCTTGGCTGCGACTTTATCCTTAGTCATCGAGCTTGCACTCTTTGGCTTAGGTGTAGGTTGAGGATGATCAAGTTGATTTCTGCTGCGAGTACTAACCGGGAATGCCTCTTGATCCTCTTCATCTGGGAAGATGAAATCCCACATACCTTGTGTTATCTCAAAATCAAGCCCTGGAAGGCTGCAGACTAGGAAGACTTCAAGTAATTGTTTCAAACCAATCTTTTAGCTAAGGCTTAGCCTCCTCAGCCTGAGAGAGCTCTCTCAAAGGATTGAAGGTTTTTTATTGTGATTAAGATGGCTAACTCTTTGTGAAACAAATAGGAATGAAGCTGGTGGAATAAAATTAACAAGCATCCATTGGGCTTATGGAGTCATATGTCATTTAGCATTAATAGTAGACTTGGCTTTGCAATAAAATCAAGGCATTCAGATTTCAATATAGGTAGAGTACACCAAACACAAAAAGGACAGTTTACGAGTATATGAAGGAAATTAGAACACTGCAAGTGATTTCTAAGTAATCAAATACTCATAATATTGTAGACAACATGAAAAGACAACAAAAGGAACTCATACATTGAACTCTATGATTCTTGAGCAGCAGAAGCCAGTACTATATTACCAAAAGAAACAGAGTTTTTACATAAGCTTGATAACAAAGCTTTTTTACATAAACTTCCAACCCTTATTACATTTCCTTTTCTCCTATATATAGAGTTCTTCTACCTGACTGAGATTCCTCCTTAAACATTAGGGGAACTCGAAATCTACTTCTAATGACACCTGTTTAACTTTTAACTGCCTATTAAATGTAACAAACTGCAACTAGACTTTCTAGAGATCTAAATCAAGTAGGAGTCTAACTCCATATTATGCTAATAATAGCCTTGATTACAATCATTCTCATTCTTTGACATCTGGTCCCTTTTTAGTTTGGCTGTGGTGGATGTTCAAAGCTCCATGCTGGTCTTCAATGTTACATCTTCTCCATTGCCCTGAAACATAGGAAACTACCCCTGTTTATCGGTCTTTGGTTTGCCTCAAAATGTTCGAATCCAAAGAACCATGCCCTTTATCTTTGATTATCCAAAATATAACAGATTTCCACATCTTTGATGTGCTGTCAACCTCTTTTATGTGTAAAGGCAAAAGCTCTTCCATGTTGTCTGACATATCTTGGACTGTAGTAAATATGCTCACTTTATGACAAAAAGTTTGGATTTGGATTCGAATACATGTTTCCTTCACCTGTCTTGACCTTGTTGAACGTTGATAGCTTCAGATGATCCCTTGTAGATATTCCCTTTTCAAAATTCCCGCTTGTATTTCAAAACCGGTTGACTGAGATTAGATTGTGTAGCTTCAGCAGTTTCGTAGCGCGCTACGAAACTGCTGAGCGTTAGTCATCATCTTCAGCAGTTTCGTAGCACGCTACGAAACTGCTGTGTTATTCCAAGAAACACAGTTTCAACCAAAATTTTGCCATTTTTGAGCCTTTTGCTATTTAAACATTCTTTCAACTGCTCCAAGGCCTTTCAAAACTGAATGGAAATGTATGATTCTTCAAGAAAGATTATACCAAGCAAAACCATCAAAATTTTGAAACATAGCCTTACTTGAAGTGAGATTTCTTTAAGGAGATTCTTTCAGCTGGCTTAACTGTATCTTTAAGTCTTCAATTTGTTTCTTCATGACCTTGATCCTAGATCTGAGGTTTGTATTAACCTTTCTAATAAATTGAGCTTCCTTTATTGCAGGAACAGTCCAGCTACGGAATTGAACACTAAAATCAACCACTTCAGGAATTTGAAATGTTTGGTCCTCCCACCGAGCTTGCATTTGGTTAAAATAAGCCTCCTTAACTGCAAATTTCCTGGCAGCTTTCTTCAATCTGGAAATTTCAAAGTTGGCCGATTCCAATCTCCTTTTCAGGTTTTCCAAACTATCTTCTTCTTGAATGGCAACTGCTTTGCCTTTATCCTTTCTTTCATGATGTCGTGTCAGCTCCCCTGTTTCATCTGCTCTTGGCAGTACCTCCTGTACTTGTTTAAACTTCCTCGTTATGGGTCTCCTAGGCTTAAAAACGAATTGCTCAACCTGATCATCAAACTTGAGTTTTTTCGAGGCTTTGACTCTCTTGGCCTTGTCTTTTCCTGACTCTATGAAATCTGCTTGAACTAGTGGAGACTCTTCAATGTCAATGGCTTGCAATAAGTCATTTAAGTCTCCCTTTGAAACAGGGCTTTCTTCAATACTCACTGACTTACCTTTTTCTTTAGCCACCTGGCTCCTAGTCCTTCTTCTTTGAACTCCTTCACCTGTGCTTGATTCATGTGCAGTTTCTTTGACCTGAGTTTTCTCTTTAAGGGACTGCTGGGGTGTATCCTGGATAGTCAGTGGCCTAGTGGATTCTCTAACTTGTTTCCTTGCCTTTAACTTTGAAAACCTCTTGGATCTTGTTTCTGCCTGATGACCAGCTGTTGTTGGAAGGTCTTTTGCAGCTTGAGGGCTGAGACCGGTCTTGTTCTTGAAACCAGACATGAATATGAATGTGTCCCAGTCTCTACCTACCCTCTGGAGTTCATGCAGAACAATCAACTTAACCAAGCCATGGTGGAACAATGAAGTCTCACAGGCTTCTTTTCTTAGCTGCACCTTGTCACACATTTTGCTTAAGCTGCGGAATAAGTAAAAAGGTAGATCAATAGATGTCTTTCCTGTGAAATGCAACAAAATTTTAAAATGATATGAATACACCTTGTTATATCTCCCTTCACAGGTAAGGTACTTCTGTATACAAGTAAGCAAATTGGAATATGACTCTTTGACATAACTTCTAGGAACATACTTGCTTAAATCTGAGTTAATGAACTCCTGCTTTAGAAATTCTTTGCACGGGGACATATCAAATTTGAAATTCTTGAACCAACTTTCTTGCCCTCTTGGAATCTTTGTAACTGTGGATATCATGTCTGGTGAGACCTGCAATTCCATCATGCCAACCTTTGAGTTTAGTCCTATGAAATTCAGGGAAAATTCCTTAGTAACTTGTGCATGACCTCCCTGGAGCTTCTTGAAAAACTTCCAACATCCAACTTGTTTAAATGCATGCTCGACTTCTTTGTTCTTCAAGGTTATGTCTAAACCTCCAGGCTCATTTCTTAAACATTTGCCTGATCTATGGTCTTTCCTTTCTGCCGATCCCTCCATGAAGGTTTGAAACATTGTTGCTGCTCAAATTTTACTCTCTGCCTTGTTTGAATGGCTGCCTCGCTTGATAACTGCCTCGCTTGATACCTGCCTCGCTTGATAACAATGTATTCAAATTGAAAACTTGCAGACTTGTTCATCATGCAACGAATACAATCATCATTAAGACTGTGGATACCTGGCTTTTCTTGGAACTTGTAATCCATGTGTACCAACGTACCTAGTGGTTGTAATAATGGAGATAAGCGGTTGGACATGATATGTGGAGTGCATAAACTGACAATGAATGACGCAACCATAGATTAACTTGACAGATTTGACAGTTGGGAAAGATTCGCTGCGGAATGCACGAATCTCTGATTTCGCAGCGCGGTCAGTGTAAATTTTGAATTATGCGCTACGAAATCACCTAAGACGTGTCGCGCTGCGAAATCACCTAAAACACATCGCGCTGCGAAATCACCTAAAGGGCTTTTGCGCTGCGAAACTGCTAAAAGGATTTATGCGCTGCGAAAACACTTCAAAATGGTTACATGCGCTACGAAATCACCTAAAAGGCTTTGTGGCACATAGTAATTTCTAAACCAAACTGACACATGGCTATGAGACCGGTGATGAATGAGAATGACCAGTGGTGAATGAGAATGCATATTTGACTCAAGACCCCCTAAGACTCAGACTCTAAAGAAAAACAAAATCAAACTTAGACTAGCACCGACCTTTATCATCAAACTAGTATGAGAAATTTTGGCATTAGAATTCTTAAGTGATAACACCTTGTAACTCTAAAACTTCTTCTTCATCGGTATGTTCTTCAGTAGCGTTTTCCTCTTCTTCTTCTTTTGATTCAGCATTTGTAATAGCGTTAGGGGGTTTGGAATCAATTGAAGGATTTCTTTTAAAAGGCCTGTATGGCTTTTTAGAAGAATTTTCTACCACTTGTTTCTTGATGTCGACCATTTCATTAGACATGGTCTTCAAAACTTTTTGTAATCCTTCTAAATCGAATGGATCTTTCGGTTGTTTTTTCTTGGGATCTTCTTTGAAAGAAACCTTCTTAGATTTTCATTCTTCTATTGCATTTTTCTTTTCTAGGGCCATAATACGTTTCTCTACTACTATTGCTTCTTTCATATTTTCAATTAAGGTTGTTTTGTTAGCCCTATCAACAAATATTTCTAAGTTTGATGGTAAAGCGGTGATGTACCATTCACTTCGCACTTCTTCGCTAGGCTGAGAAGCAGTAGGAATTTTGTTTAAGATTTTATTGAAACGTAAATTGAAATCTTTGATAGGTTCTCTTGACTCGGCCTTAAGGTTAGACAAGTCATTGATCAGTGTCGTTGTAGACCTATCATCACCGAACTTGGTCAGGAATTGTTCTTGGAAGATGTCCCAACTAGTAATAGATCCAGATGGTAATGAGAAATACCATGATCCGGCTATTCCTTGCAAAGTATAAGGAAAAAGTCGAACAACGACATCTTCGTTAACAACTCCATTGAGATTTATGGATAGCATAAAGTTATTTATATGTTCTTCCACTAGCATGCCTACCTCAGGATTAAACTTAGGCAGCCATTTTTCAGGATGGGCCGGTAGCTGACTCAAGGGTGCAGGCATTAAGACTGCCCTTGGGTTATTCCATGGAGATTGGGCCATCGCTGAACTACTAACAGAGGAAAGTGCAGAAGATGATCCTTGCGGTTGAGAAGATGAGGACATTAAGACTCCAGATGGTTGAGAAGGAGTTGCGGAAGTTCTACTAGGCTGATGGACAATGATCTAAAGTGGAGGAGTGGATGGTTGACTTCGCGGTGAAGAGGTTGAGATGGATGATGATGATGAAAGAGTCTCACTATCGGAACCTTTAGGAGACTTCCTTGCTCTCTTCCTTGTAAGTAAAGGTAATTCGGTCGATTGAACACCAAACTTTTCGCTTTTTAACCTAGTAAAAGGATGAGCAGGGTTATATTGTGAAGTCACGCTACCTTGAGATTTATCAGATTTTTTAGGAGATATAGAAAATCGTTGAAGTTTGTGAATCAAAGATTCAACTTCAGGAGGTTCAATAGTAGATTGTCCTGAAATGGCAGGGTTTGTAGCAGCGACTGTTGCTCCAGCGACTTCTAATTCTGGATTTAAATGCAACGGAGAAGTCGGGGGAGATGGTGAGGGCGATTTACTCTCATAATGGTATTTAGATTTAGATTTACTTGCCATTCACAGTTCGGGGCCCTCCTTCTAGTGCCAAATATGTTGAAGCCCTGAAAATTGGGTCTACAACAAGGGGGATACCCACCTGATCCGGACCTTGGTTAGCAGCTCATTTTCCGTTTGGTATAGTGGGTCTGACTAGGGATATGGGACCAGTTTCCCAATTTGTGTGTGTGTGTATGAGAGAATTTTGGGCCTTGCTGCTATCCGGTGTAAGAATGAGCAAGCTAGCTCTGTGATAGATGCCTCAGAAGAACTATTTGAGCCCGCAGTAGCAGTAACTTCCATTACTCTGGGATTCTCCTCTTCAAGCAAATTATACATGCCTTCCCACGTAGCAATTCCTGCATCTCTATTGCAGGCCATGTCTGTATACAAGGGCGCCATTTCTTTTTCTTCAGAGCTTGGAGCTTTGCTTTTCTTTCCCATTTTATCCTGCGTATTTCTTTGTATCATTCTCTGTTCTCCGTTCCTGCAATTCACAAGTGAAGTGAAAATAATGATAAGGCAGGGTGATGGGAAAGTTTTAAATGCCGAAGATAGATAAAGTATACCACCTTACATGAGATGATTTTTCGATAAGCACGAAACCATATTCCATTAATAACTGGCAACTAACTCATTTATTAGCATTAAAGCGCATAACCAGGTGTCAGTTTATGGAAAATACTTTTTTGAACCACGCGCCCGAAAGATCTGCGATGAAGCGATTTTGCGATTTGCTTCGCAATATCGCGGAATCACAACATCGTAGAACTGTAACATCGCAGAGTTGATCGCTCATGACATCGCATTATTGCATTGTCGTTGTATCGCGAAATCGCAATATCGCAATATCGCAGATCGCAGGAACGTGATATATGGCAATCTTTGTTATTCTGTTTTCTGCGAAATGCGATTTGCGATCGGCATCATCGCATATCGGCAAATTAAAGTGTTTTAAATGTAAGTTGTGCTTGATGTATGCGATGCGATATTTTATTATCGCGTATCGTGATCTCACAATGTTGGAATTCGGTTTGTAAGGTGGTATCCTGTCATGTTTTTACGATGCAATATTTCCTAAGGAAAGATTTTGTCTTACCTTATCATAAAACTTAGATTTTTTAGATTTTTCAAGGGGATTTCCTAAGCTTATGATGGTAAGTTTTATTCGAAAAGGAAATTTAAGCACTAACTTGATTTTTTAAATAAGGGTCCCCAATTATTTAGTATTAGGAATAACACTAAATAAAAGGTGGTTTGTTGCTGGCCACAACATGAGGTAGTCATCTCTCATTCCCCGTATGAATATAGTTTTCAAGATTTCCGGATCCAAATCACTATGTTTAGATCTCTATATATTATAGTGGAATCATTCCACATAATCCTCCAAGCTTTCTTCTTCCTTCTGTGTCATCCTAAATATTTCTTCCCTCAAGTCCCTGGTCCAACAATAGTCCTGATATTTTGACAAAAATGTGGTTTTCATGTCTCCCCATGTTCGAATAGTAGCAGAACCCAGTCCCATGAACCATCTCAATGTTGCTCCCTTTAGAGTAGCAGGGAACAATTTTAGCTTTTGAGCATCCAAAGTATAATCATAGCTCCTGCATAGAACATCAAATTCAAACAAAAAAGTATCAGGATCTTCTACAGTCAATCCTTGAAAAGATGGAAGGGTTGATAAAGGAATGTTTTTCATGGGAGCTTCGCCCCTTATATCACCTATTGGAAATTCAAAGGTGGTAACAGTGGTAAGATCCATTGTAGACTCTCCTGATATTTGTTTTGATGTGTCTCATCCCAAGGACTGTTTAGGTAAGTGTCCTATGGATGAAGATTCTTGTGATGATTATTCAGGTTCCTCTAGGGCTGGTAGTTTCACTGTGCTGCCTGAATCTGGGTATTGATAAGTAAAAGAATATTCTTCCAATTCTAGCTCTTGGTGCTTCCCACTGGTTTCCCCTTGGCCTTCGGATCCAAAGTCCTGGCCACTAGTTTCTCCTTGTTGTTCTTGAATTGAATCTACAGTTTTGGGAGTATGCATACTAGTTTGAGGCTTGGAAAATTTTAGGGGCTAATATTCACAAATGGGCTAAATTTCCATTATTTTTACAAAAAAAAGACTCGCCAATTTCCATTATTTCTAAAAATGATTTGCCCAAATTTTACAATAAAAGATTATTTTACCTTAAAAATCGCCAACATTATATAGAGACTATATTAAAATCATTATAAATTTGAATAATTTTACAAATATATCAATAAACATTTTATAGTTTTCATATTAGGGGCTATTGATATTCGCCAACGTTTTTAAACTTCAAGATATTTTTCCATCCTTAAAATTTTTCCTGGTTTGAGGGTGATGAGGTCCTAAGATGGAGGAACCAGATACTTCTGACCTTAATATGGGGGTAACATATTTTTGTAGCCTTGTTTTTTGTATCCCTCTATGAATTTGACTATTCTCTCTCTTGTTTTGAGATTAATTCCCGAGTGAATGTCTTCCTCCCTAAATCTGTGCTTTTCTTGTTCCTTTTATGACCTGTTTTTCTTGTAGATTTATTAGAATTACTATTTTTCATGTCTCTTTTATTCATACGCCCTACACATGGAACTTATGTGTAATTATTTCACACTCCAAGTGCCTTAGGTTTTACAGTGATGAGCCTGCTCAGGGATGTTAGAGCGATGCACGGGTTCTTACCTCTTGTCTTACCACCCAACGTCTATAAAACTGAGGACACTTATAAAAAGAAAATTCAAAAGTTTTTACACACCCTAAGTTTTCTAATGATCACAGTGGTGAGCCCGCTCAGGTGTGTTAGATCGATGCACAGGTTCTTACCTCTCGTCTTACCGCCCAACACACGTGCACTAGAAACACTATACTAACAAAAACAAACACATTGGATGATTGTATCGTCAACTTCCTTCCCCGGCAATAGCGCGAAAACGTTTAGATAGTTTAATCACTTTTTAATTTGACTGAAATGCAATCATTTAATTTTAAACCAGGGTAAGTCTTTTTATTTCAAAGGTTTCTACCCTGTGTGTGCCAATACATAACAATCACGGAAAGAAATGAAATAAATGTCGTTGAACACAATTGCATAACTTAAATCACTTATGCAGAAATTAAAAATAAATTATACAGGAATGAAATCCACTCATCACACTTCATGATTTTCTCAAAGAGCAGGCGTGCCACACATTATTAATGAAAATACATAAGCTTATTAAATATTGTAGTTCTAGTCAGTCCTGTGTAACAACATATAATCAAATCCAAAAACAGAAGTGCATATGTGCTACAATTTATACAACGAAAATAATAAATCCACACTTAAAATAAATAAAAACAATTAATCTACTACTTTTGTGATCCCTGCTAAAGAGGAGGGCCTTTCCTCCCCAGCAAGGTGCAGGGATAGAATGAAAACTAGTTAAAAACTCAACACGAGATATGTGTAAACATCACCATATGTGTTATGTATTAGAAAATGACTGAAATTTACAAGATAAAAATGTCGATATTGTTCCTGTGTTGTCGTCCCCTTTCATGGAACCGAAACCCTTTTATAAATTTTTACAAGCCCCAGAAATTAGGGAACAGGTCAGTCATGAGAATCTCACGATTCTCATGTTGATCAATATTAAGAGTAAAATAGAAATCATTACAAACAATTTCCAAATAAAAGACCTATCAAAATTACACCACATTCTACAATCATAACCGCTCAGATCCGTTAACCGCCCATAGAAAATTTCATGATTCTCAACAATCGTCTTTTAAGACAACAACCATGGTCTTTGGCAATTGCAGTGTAACAACATCCTCGAGGTGTAACAACAAAACTTCGGAATGTAAAAACAAATCTTTGGAGTGTAACAACAAGTAACAACAACAACTGTTCATCCCTTAGTCCTTAGTATATGGGCAACACCTAAAAGAAAAATAACCAGAAGACCTCTTCCACAATTACCCTGGTTAGTCATCCCAAAAAGACATCACTTCATTCGATATTTAACAGAAAATGGCAAAATAATATGTTGGAGAGAGGATTGATCTTATAACCAGGAAAAGAGGTATTTGTAACATAAAGTTCATAGGTTTAAAGAGAAAATGATCAAAAATAGGGAAATATGTGTCTAAGATATGCTCAAAAATTGCACCCAACAATCTCCCTTGTTACGTTAAGTGAATATGCAATAAATAGATGTAGGGAACAATGGTTCAAATCACATGCAACTTTAAAACCTTCTTCTCTTAGACTCCCATGTCTAAAACCATAAGATTCATCTTCTCTTCCCGTACGTCGATTTTGAATGTCATGCATTGATAGATATGTTATAGATCTTAGTACATAGTTATGGGTGATATTCATGCTAAAAGTCTAGCAACTCCAAAGCTCATGAATGGCCAAGTAATACAACCATTTCATGATTTTTTGTCAACATCCAAACCTTGGTAGGTTTTCATGCATAGAGAAAATTGACCAAAAAGTTATATGGAAAGTGTCTATAGGAGATTGCAGAGGTGTTCTCTACTATAATCATTTGAATATTGCTTCATTTTATAGTAAACAATTGTAGTCATTGGCCATTGCAATACTTATATTCTTATGAAATAAAATCAGTGACAAAATAAAGATTTCAATCTTTCTCCAAAGTAGAAAAAATAGAAGATGGACTAGGTGATGACATTAAATCTGCCCCACCCCTCATTGCATGGTAAGAGGAGGAGTTGAACAACTCATGTTTGAAGAAAAATATTTTGAAGCCTAGCACACGATGAGAAATGACAAAAAATGGAGATAATGAAACCAAGTTGCAGACATGTAATCTAAAACTATAGTGGTGTTGCAATTGTTCAACAAATCGAAATGAGGACATAATCTAGTGTGCTAGAGATCATAGAAATCATAGGTGGATCATTCTTGTAGATCTGATATGACAACATTAAGTAGTTTGATTCTATAGTTTCTTATGAAAAACTAATTCTCAAGTAAAAATGACACTATAAATTATCATAATTTTTCTTGAGGTGCAAATGAAGGAGGACGTCGTGGATTAGGTATGGACTATCCTAGATCTAGAGATTGCATATGGTCTCAACAAATAGATATCTTGTGATAATGGATTTTGAGCTTGCATCTGATCTTCACAAATTGAAAATATAGTTATGATGAGCTTTGAAATTTTAGCAATCTTTCTTTTTCCTCTTTTTTTTCGTTTAAATAATATTCAAGATGCAAAGTAATATTCTCCAACATAATACTAAAAACATAAAACAAAATAAATCATAACCTTGTCGTTGTTGATGTTGATCCATCACCATCCTGTAGAAGATCGTTTCTCCAAAATTAGATGTGACTCATTTTATGCCATATCGTAACCCAATTTCACCAGATATTTATAATTTTGATATTATCCATGCACTAGAATTCTTGCAATGAAATCCGTGTCTCTATCAATGCACCTTAGTAATTTCACCACCATAACTCTTCACTTCTTAAAACTATTTTTGACATCAAGGTCTTCCATGGAAAACTAGCATGGTGTTACTGGGCTCTAAAAACTATAAGATCTTTGATGCCATGTTAATAATTGGCACAATCAAGCTTAAAAAGAAAAACTAGCATAAAAGGCTTAAAGTCATTCTCAACATGTTGTATTGATCTCACGATATGAATTTATATTACATAAATTGGACCATTTTAGATCTTGATATTGAATAGCTTCATAATCATGAAGTTGTTATAGATATATCATTGGACTCAGGTCCACCATTTAGGTTTTTCTCATAGCTAGGATAGGTAGAGTAGACCTGCATGTAACACAGTTATTTCATTATAGATTGAATATTTAATTTTCTATTTTAATAGCCCTAGTTGAATTTCCATGTAAAAAACTATAATACCAAGGTCATGGGACACGTATTTCAACTGAATGATGGGAAAAACATCCTAGTGGGTGTTCATTTCGGTTAATTAATGGCTATGGAAATTGTCAAAGGCATTGGCAAAGGAAAAGAGGCATTAATTGGCATTTATTTATGAAAATAAAGGAAAATAGGAGAAAAGGAAGGTGAAAGGTCACGTATTTGCATGAGAGGGAAATTGAAGGAAAAATGAAGGAAAATGAGGAAATAAGAGGCCTCAATGATAAAAAGGCTTTTGAGGATCAGTTCATGGCTTTTTCAGTATTAGCCTTAGTCAGTTCACTTATGGCTCTCTCTTCTAATCTCTCATTCTCTCATACTCTTGTATACTTCGTATTCTCAAAGAATTCTTGGAGCACTTTGGCATACATTGGATTTGGAGAAAGAAGGAAAAGGAAAGCAAGAAATCACAGAGGGACATTGAGATCAACAACTATAATTGGATTTATTTGCAGGTATCAAGTTGCATGTATGGTTTCCTTGCTTGTTTTAGCATGCATGGTACATGCATCTCGTTTCTTGGTTATGAGTTGTCATTGGAATAAGGATTGCCTGGATTGACAATGGTTTTTCCTAGCCTTTCCATTTCCTAGATAACCATGGTGTTGTGGGCTTTCCCATTTTTTTTGTTGATTGGTACTCATTTTCCTCATGGTTTCGGGTTGAGTTACTAGTTCCTGGTGCATTGGTTGGATAAACGCTCTGGAAGCCATGGAACAACTTGGGTTGAGTTACTAGTCCTAGAGCCTTCATTGGACAAACACTCTCGATCCCTTGATGGGTTGAGTAACTAGCCTTGGAGCCTTGGTTGGACAAACGCTTTAGAGCCCTGTGGCAGCTGTGGGTTGAGTTACTAATCCTGGAGTTGGGTTGGAACAAATTCTCTAGAGCCCTAGAAAACTTGCGCAGGGACGAATCTAATGATGGTTAGTGATGTCTGACCGTGAGGTGGAAACATCGGTTGAGGGTTGAGGTGGTTTAGCCTATGGAAGCCCTAGTTTGGTTTTGTTTTGGATATTCCATGAGATCCCACATTTATGCTTAGAATATGGCGTGGGCTGATTGGATAAAAGAAATATTTGGTTCAGCCCAATCTATGGTCAGGTGGTACATGGAAGTCCCTGACTTGGTTGGATTTTCCGATGTTAGTAAGAGTTATTTTCCTCTTGTATTTCATGAGTAATTATACTTTTTATTGTGTGTCTTTGATGGTTATTCTATCATGGTTATTATTCCGTTTATATGTTGGTTTTAAGCATGGTTTCATAACAAGTTCTAGCTATGGCTCTCTATATGTTTGATTTTTTTATGAATGGTTAATGAATGCATGAGATAATATATGTTATTGCAACTATTATGAGAGGGAATTAGGCCTTCTTGATGATTCTTAGATAAGTATCAGACCCCTATGTTCAAATATGCATTCATGACTTATAGATTACATGTTGGACATATGTTTAATGAAATGAATGCCATGGTTAGGCTTGGCTAGGTCAAGTCCTTGATCAATTTTTGTGTTAGAGGATTTTTCTGTGTCATTTATTTTTTTGGAAAGTTTCATCAAGTTCTGGGTAGTGATCTAGAGTCTAGCCCTAAAAAGGTGGCATTGATTTCATGGAACTGGGAAATTGGCATTGCAATCACTAGCTTGCAGTCTTATGCATGTGACTAGAGGCCTACAGTCACATAGATGTAGGAATATGCATGTGACTAGGAGTCAAGGTCAGTGAAAAAGCAATCTGACTCAGGGTTTGGGCACCTGGAGGGGTTGTTTAGCTCCTGTGGGTCTTGTAGCTCCTGAGGAAGGTCATTAAGGTTTCAGTTTTTCAATTCCACTTACTTAATTGTACTTAGGAGGTTGAGTCATATCATAGTAACTCTTCGTCACATATTTACGATGGTGGACCAATGAACTTGGGTAAGTGTGCGAGGAGGGTGTTACATCGGTAATCAAAATCTAGTAGTAGTCATCGGGTTAGAATCTAGATAGGTTCCTTACTTCAAACAATGTGATGTCTAATTGGGACCTTACATTAGGGAGAACCCTTGCAATTAAGGAGGGTATTTCACACATGTTGACATGGTGATAATAAGAAAATGAACACTACTTGTTTGTAATGCATATAGTGATCTAAAATGGATCTGTGAAAACCCAAACTCAACACAAAAGAATCAAGCTTTTTGTACCACATTCTAAATGGTTGTTCAAAATCATATAGATATTTTCTTAGGTTTTAAACCAATGTCTCTTTACCTTTTTGAATATAGTGATTTGGTTGTGCAATATAGATCTCCTCCTCGAATTCATCATGTAAGAACGAGTCTTCACACCCATATGTTTTATCTTTAAACAAATATTTTTTTTTGTAGATAACAAAATCTTGATAGACGCTAATTTTAGTAACTAGGTAAAAATATCGCGAAATTTTATCTCCTCAACCTAAAAGTATCATTTCACAACTAATCTCATTTTATGCTTTTCAACAGTACCATATGAATCCATCTTTTTCTTTAACACCCATTTGGATCTAATAGATCTCCACCTATTAGGAAACTCTGCTGAGTGGACCATGTATGATTCTTCCTAATTGTAGAAATTTCCTCATCGATGGAAAATATCCAAGATTCATTATTTTCCATCCCCGTCATGTATTTCACAATTCTAGGCTCATCAATGTTAGTAGATAAAGAAAATATATATTTGAAATCAACCAAACTATGTTTGATTTCCTTCTTTGCTGAGTGCACCTCCTCAAGGGATGAATTGAAGTTTTGAATTCCTCTTTTCAACTCTTCAAACGCTCATCCTTAATATATCCATCATGAATTTTGATTCATATTTCTCAGTATTTGGTGGTAGCTCAACAACTAAGTTTTTCTCATCCTCTTCCAACCACAAAAATATAGGAGAAGAAAAATTTAGTGAAATAACATTTACGTTGTACAAAGCATTCTCAACCACAAGGTCCCAAAGTGTGTACTCTTTTACACCAAAACCATAGTCAATGAAAATATATTTCATTCCTTTGTTATCCAAATTTGACCATTTTTCCTGGGGACGTGAACATATTCCTCACAACCAAAAACATGAAGATGTTGAAGTGAGGACTTTTTTCTAATCAATATATTCATAGGGGTCTCATCCAAGAGAGTTGATATAGGAGATGTGTTGATCAAACAAGATGTAGTAGAAATTTCTTCTTATTTTTATATAATATGGATCCACTAAACACACTCATAACCCTCTCCATCAATGCCTTGTTCATGCATTTTGCAACTCCATTGCGCCAAAAGGTATATGGAGTTGTCTTTTTCCTTTCTAGGCCTATCTCCATAACCTATCAAACATTATAGAAAAAAACTTGTTACCATTCTCAGTCTTCAACACGTTAGTCTTCCTACCAGTGTAATTTCCCAAGAGATCCTTAAACTCCTTAAATTGCGAAAGAGCTTAGATTTGCTTCCTATAAAATATACCCATGTCCTTCTAGGATAATCATTAATGAATGAGACATAGTCCAAATACCTATATTTGAAGGAACTTTTACAAGACCACATACATCAAAATGAACCAAGTCCAATATCCCATAAGATTCATTTTAGTTATAATAAAATTGAATACAATTTTATTTTTCATATATGTAATTCTTGTAGAAATCAAATTCAAGAGTACAACTAGTCAATCCTTGAACAATATTGTTGTTTTTCAAGTGTCATAGGCCTTTAAGACCTATATGGTTGATTCTCTAGTGTCATAACAGTTTCTTCTATATTTAGGACTTGCTTTCTAAAGTAAGAGCTCCTTTTAGTACCCAGAAAACATGACTATCATGTGTAGATGAAAAATCCTCTTTCTGATTTGTTATGATTGCAATGATATATATTATATGGACATCTCCATTGCAAGAACTAAAGAACTATTGCATTGAATTGAGTATGCACCAAGTTGAAAGAGAGTGTTGACATCAACAAGCACCATAGCTTGAACCCACGTCATATTACACCCTTCATTTGTGAAAACAACTTGCACACTAATATCATTTAGTGTGCTTATTGATAGTAGGTTTCATTCCAAATCTAGAATGTGAATAACTCCATTGATCCCCTTCACTTTTTCATCAAGGAATCTAATCACAATTCTACCATGGTCAACTACATTAAGACGGAACTCATCACTAAGGTATTATATCCACCATCATATTTCTCATACAATAAAAAACACTCCTGATGGAAAGTCACATGAAAAGAAGCTCTAGAGTCTATCAACCACACTCTATAACATGCATGGGTTACCAATTTTGTAACGAAAGCATGTCCACCATTC
Source organism: Pinus tabuliformis (assembly GCA_031772625.1). Classification (NCBI taxonomy): domain Eukaryota; kingdom Viridiplantae; phylum Streptophyta; class Pinopsida; order Pinales; family Pinaceae; genus Pinus; species Pinus tabuliformis. The sequence continues at coordinate 1,143,771,088 of CM062813.1, read as the reverse complement.
TCTAGAGAAGATTTTCCTATTCATCCACAAATTCATTCATTTTCCTTTCTCTTTTGAAATGTCGGTCATTGTAGCAGTTCCAACATATTTCATTGGACTTTCCAAGAGACATAGATCTCCCATGAGATTTGGATCTATCCTTATCCCTCTTCTTTCCTTTCTCCTTTAATCTTCTATGAACCAGCAATGCCTCATTGGTGGATTCAAAATCAGTTTTCCTCATATTCTCTAATACTAAAGTGATCACAACCTCATCAAGCATCAAATTTATGACTATTACTAGGTTGTTCCTCAAGTCTAGGAAAGAACATAAACGAGTCATGAAACATTCCTCCTCATCCATCTTCAGTGAAACTAAGTTGAACTAGGTCATAAGGGCATTAAACACATTTAGATGCTTAAATACAGAATCACCCTCACCCATTATCAAGACATGCAACCCTGTCCACATAATTTTTTTACGAACCAAGGATATAGCCTAGTACACATCTCCAACTTCTTTTAAAGGCTTATAATGGTGGGTTTTTTATATAAATGTTAAATAACAGTCAATTGACTAAACAAAACTACCGAATAAGGTTCATAATAGAGTATTTGATTTGAGATACTACAACCCATAGATCTATAAGAAAATACTTCCTATTGAACTTCTATAATTAAAAAATAATATCATCAAATTTCTCTATTTCATGTTTATCATTTTCATGCAACAAGATTTACCTCTATTCAAACTCCCACCCAAAACAAAATTAACACACAAAAAAAACCTTTTTCCTAACCCTAGGATGTATTGAAATAACAATTAATGGTGTAAAATACCCTTGCTATTGTATTCAATAAAACAATAATATGCAAAAATTCTAAATGAACCATTTAAAAAAATAAATAACACAAACATAAACCTGTTACAAAATGATTAAAAAGAAAAACCAAACAAACTGCAAGGAAGAAAAAACCAAATGAAAAACACCACTCCCAAAACAAACTCAATATATTATTTAACAACCATTTAAAATACATTTACAAAGCTGCACACTTAACTAGGGTGATCAACCACTTTCAACTTTTAAAGAAAGATCACTCACATCATTGTAGCTTCACTCTCTTCCTATCCAAATATCCAATTTATAAACATTAAAAAAAAATCATAAACCATAACATCATACATAATTTTAATTTTAGATTTTACCAAAAGAAATTCCTCTCACGACTTGGAAACCTTCAGCAATTTTTGACATTTCCAAAAAGCTAACGTATATCACACACTTCTCCGCAGACAAATGGTGGGTCGGAAATTGGAATGATGAATGAGTTGATTATTTATGAATTGGAATGATGAAAGAGTTGATTATTTATGAATTCTGCCAATTATTTAGCCATCGTACTGGCCATTTCCAATAATAATTTATGAAAACCCTGCATCGTTAATAACGTGTGCAATAACGTGTCAAAGTTGGCCAACCATCTTGTCTGCTGTAAAGGCATGGAAATTACTCAAAAAGAGTTCAGAAGTGCAATAGTCTGTAAGGCATGGAAACTACCCAGAGACATTGATGTGAAATATCCGTTCCATTTGGAATACAGCATTTAGAAAGTTCACCCGTTTTCGCTCTGTATAGCTTTTTCCAATGATTTATAATTGGCAAATAGTCTTCTCTACTGTATTCCACTGTGCAGGGATGGAAATTATTTGAAAAGACTTCGGAATTGACCAATAGTTTGTTTAGTTTGAGGATATGAAAATTATTCAGACATTGATGGTGTTGGAGAATTTAATTTCAACCACTTATTAGGTGTCAAAATTATCCATCCAAATGTTTTAGTTTAGTTTCAGTTAGTTAGTATTTATTGTTGATGTCTCTGATGTAATCTTAGTGACTGATTCACTATATTGAGAAGAGTAATATGGTTATAATGGTGTCGGAGCGTACACTGTCTAAGACTTTTTGATAACAACAGAGAGAAGAGGCCAAGTTGCATAAGACTCTAGAGGGAGCAGGGTTTCAATTTTTTTTAGGCTAAGAAAGAAGCAAAGGACAACTCGAGGAGAAAGGGAGTTGTCTTTAGTGCAACTTTTTGGACTTTCTGGTGCTGAAATCCAGTGGAAAATTTTGAGACCAGTGGAAAATTTTGAGGTGGAATCTTGATTTGTGTTATTTAAACTGAGTATTTTTTTACTGTAACTCCTAGGGCACTTCGATTGTGAAGATGTTACGCATCAAACTTGTGATTTCAATGAATTCCTGCGGAATTTTAGAAAAATTAGGCCTTTTTTACTGTAAGTCCTAGGGCACTTCGATTGTGAAGATGTTACGCATCAAACTTGTGATTTCAATGAATTCCTGCCGAATTTTAGAAAAATTAGGCCGGAAAAACCCACCAGTGAAGCTTCCAAAAGTACAACTCTAGGAGAAAGGTAGTTGCCTTTAGTGCAACTTTTTGGACTTTTTGGTTCCAGAATCCGGCTGAAAATTTTGAGGTGGAATCTTGATTTGTGTTATATAGAAAAATAAATAAATAAATAAAAAATAAAAAATATTTTTAACGTCCACGAGGCTAAAGATAGCCTATGGGACATATTGCATCTTCATCTACTTGATGTATTCGGCTCTTTTTCTGTGAAACTTCAAAATAAATGCTCCTAGCATCTCAACAAACCTCTGGCTAAATAGATTATCCCAAGAGCTAGCTGCCAGCGTTTCTGCATAAATTTTCTTGTTGTTTTTGAAGGCCTCATATATATTTAGCACCCTGAAAAATCCCTAAGACACTTAAATTGTATAAGTGTTACCCATTATGCAACTTATAAAGATAACTTGAATTTCATACCTTGAAAAAAAAATCCGTCATTTTCACACTTGTAAAAATGGCGAAATACATCCCTTTTACACTTAAAAAAGGAAAAAAAAAAATATACGCACGAGCGTGGAAATCTAAGACTGCCGCACCATGAGTGTAAAAGAAGATAGAAAATACGCAAAAGTGCGGAAATCTAGGACTGCCGCACCCATGAGTGTAAACTGTGTGCAAAATTGCGCGTCCAACCTCGGTCGTGAAATGCGCAGAATACAGGCGGAATTTAAAAACAACAAACCGGTTTTGTTTTGCTTGGGTCACTAAACAACAAACGGGTTTTGTTTTGAATGACCTCTTTCTTCTTTTAAGAGGGTCCACAAATTCAAAAGAAAGTGGAACAAAGATTATTTTTTATTTCATGAATTAAAATATTCAAACTCTATCTCTTACGTATTGGAGAGCAATTTTTTAAAGGGCATTTTTAAAAAAGGAAGTTTCATTTGAAAGGAGGTAGAATTGATTTAAAAAGGGGTCTATTTATTTCTTTATATTAACAAAAAAAAATTGAATTGTTATAGGGAAAAGGCGCAGTGCATTATTTAAAAAGGTTTTTTTTTAATCAAAAAGGTTTATGTCAAAAAAAAAAGGGGAAGTTGCGGTTGATTTAGAGAAAAAGGAAGAGATTTATATAGAGGTATTTTTTGGCGTTATATTTGTGTATGTATTATTAATTTTAAGTATGGTTTTTTGTCAAATTATTTGTGGAAATGTTTTTTTTGTGATGGATAAAGATTGTATTGAAGGAAAATTTATTATGAACTTATGTTGCAGCAAAAAATTGATGATGAAAAGAACACTATAGAAGATAACATGTGGCAGTAGTCCACATATAAACCAGATTTTGAAGAAGTCCATGACATGCTTAGACAAAGTATAACAATGGAACACCTATAACAACAAATGAACAAACAAAAATTTGAAGGATACAACAAGAAGAAAAAGTTGAAACATTTAAAGGATACAGGGTTTGGAAGAAAAGAAAATGAAAATGAAAATGAAATTTGGTTGATGTCATTTTTTTTTTTTAATTATAAGCCTAGTTGAGACTTAGGCCAACATGCATCTTAATTAATTTTTTATGTGGTTTTAATTAAGGGGGAGTGTTGGAGAATCTAATTCCAACCACCTACTAGGTGTCAAATCAGTCCATCCAAGTGTCCTAGTTTAGTTTCAGTTAGTCTAATTTAGTTCAGTCTCACTACAATCATTTATTGTTGATGTCTCCGATGTAATCTTATTTGCAAAATCGTATTTAGGAAATCAACATGTTTTCACTCAAGGTATATTAGGGTAGTTTAATCTTTCCATTATTTTTTGGATAGATTTTTTTTTAAGTTTAATGGGATATCTTAGAACAACAACTTTGAGTTATGTAATTCCAATTGGAGTACTTCAATATCAAGTGCTTTTCAAAGTGTTGAATCCTTTTATATATTTAAAAATATTTTTAAATAGTGAAAAGTCACAAAAAAAATTGACTAGTAATTATAGATATGACCAAATGCTTTCAATTTTCATTACTTTCCTCAAATTCAACTAAAAAAAGTCAAAAATGAAAATGTAACAATTTTAGATGCTTTCAATTTTCATTACTTTCATCAAATTACCTAAAAAAAGTCAAAAATGAAAATATAACAATATAATTTTGGTCATCAAATTAATATGTTGGTGAAGACATTGTACATAAATTCCTACTGCAACTAAAAAATAATAACTACTACATACATATTCTAATAGCGTTATTAAATCTTAAGTCACTTGTTATAATTAAGATAGAAAATGTAATGATTTTAAGTTATAGTTAAGTTAAATATTAAATTGGTATATAAGACATTTGTTTATGGAAAAAAAATCAATATAACTAATTTAAATATTAAAATTTAAACATATACCCATACTCTACCTCTTCTAAATTTAAACCTATTAAAAAAACATGCTAAACATTAAACCTACTACTAACCCTATAACTATAACATTTTATATGTACTAACCGTGTAACATTTTATATATGTAAAAGTAACCTAATCAACCTTTGTTATTTAATCAAATATTTTATTATGATTGGAAGGCTCACACAATTAGAATTATAAGCATATACAATACAAGATATTATGAACCTAATCATTTTGTGTTATTTAATCAAATGTTTTATTATGATTCGAAAGTGCATAAAAATTTATGATTCGAAAGTGCATAAAAATGGAATTTTAAGGTGCTAAGTTATGTTTTATATATATATAGATATTATAGCATTAATAAGATATGGTGTTTTCTAATTAGTTGATATCTCAAGTTGATGTTTGCTTCATGTTATATTAAATTGATTGAAATTGATGAATTAAAAATTTGAATAGATGGAAATATCTGGAACTTTAATGGAAGATATTGTCATATATGTCAAGTAAATTTAGGTCATGGGGGCATGCCCGGATGAGCGGAGCTGGAGCGCGGGAGAGCCATGTGTCACAGGGAGCTTCTAGCCTCCTAACCTTCAGACTTATCACAGGAGCGAGCTACCTGACAGGAGTAATCTCTGGCATTTGTTTCATGTACCACTGGGTGTTCCTAGACTCCTAGCTTTCAGGTTTATCTCAGGAGCCAATAAGCCGATAGGTCTCCGGTCATTGGTTCATGCGTTTTCGGTCGGAGCCAATCACTTCGCTGGGGAGTTTTGTGTCACTCCATCAGACATCCGGGGACGTGCCAGCTTCCACTCTGCATGGCCTCGTTTCTTATCCTTTGCCACGTTCTCCCTTCTTGCATGGATCAACCGGCGTGGCTGTCCTGAATTCCTGGAGGGTAATCTCGACTCATCGAAAGCTCCCTTTTTCTCCTTTTTAAGGTCCTCCCTACAATCTTCATTTGTTTTCTCGGCCTCTGGCCTTCCGGCCTCGGAGACCCTCTGATTTTCCTGGTTTTTCATCGTGAAGACTTCCTGTTTTTTAATTTTTTTCCTTCATTATCTGTGGTGTTATCAATATCGCTCATGGACGCTCTCTCTCGCTGCTCTCAGTGAAGCTCTAAAAGGTCATATTTTTATCCTATCTTTGTGCTGTTAGGTCTGGTTTTCGAGGAAGTTTCTTTTAAAAGGTTTCTGATAAAGCTGCTGAAAGTTATAAATTCTCCATTGTAAGAAGTCAATATGGCTTAAAATCGCTTTGTTATCTGATTAATGGTCTGAAATCTTTTGCTTCTAAAAAATGTTGAAGTCTTTATTAGTTAAGTTAAAGAATTCTATAGTCATTTACAGTCCGTGCTCAGATTTTCGCATTAGAATTGGTAAATGGTGGTGCATTTTTCAGCTATATTGTTGCTGCATTGACTGTCAGGACCATTCTTCTGCTTAGTTTTTCTGCTCTATCCTGTTTTTGGCGCTCTCTTGGCTCCTGTAAGGGTGGTTGTCAGAATAACCAGTCAATTTCCGAGATCGTTTTTTCCGAAGATCCATCAAAGGGGATTTTCAAAATTTCCGGGAGTAATATGGCTCTATCCTAATCCATCGTGTCTTATGTACTAATTAGTACTCTTTTTTCATCCATTTCAGCTTTTCAAATCTTTGTCATTCATTTCTAGTCTAGGAATGATGGTGGGGAATAGTCCTTTCCTATCTCCTCAATAGGTGAGTTTTAGAGCACAGGTCTTATCGCCTTCAATTTCCCTTTCTGGAGCATTCCATCTCTCGGATCTCGAGAGCTCTATATGATGTATCTCTTAATTATCCTTATCTACTTTGTGTCCTTTAGTCAGGATAGGATCTACGGATCGGATCCTTCTTGATCTGTCTTCTTAATTCTTCTCCTCTAGGAGTTATTCCATCTGTGGATTTTGTTCAGAAGGGATCTACGGACCGGATAACTCTCATACAGTCGTTGCATATTTTTATGGTCTCTAGGTATCTGCCGGCTTTATTGCGTCCTATATTCCATCTAAATGGCGGATGGGTCCGACTCATCTGCCACGCAGGCTCTCATTCAAGCCTCTATCCAAGTTGAGGAGGCTCGAATGAAATCTTCGAGTTGTACAGGTTGGCAAGCTACGGTGGAAGATATGATAATCAATCCTGCCTGGCAAGAAAAGAATAATCCTCTTTCTGCGGTGCATGCTTCGGAAGTCTTGATAAAAGGAAAGGACTGTTCTAGAGAAGACCGGCCTCTCGACCAAGCTTTGCATTTCAACAAATCTAGGAACCCGGTGAAAACTGTACCTCCCCCAAAGGCCATTTCTTTGGACAGCGCCGTTCTTACAGAACGTATAGACAGTCTGCAAAAACTAGCTTTGGTTGGGAAATGGAAATTCCCTGAAATGGGTGAAGCGGATATGAGGAAATGGCTGACAGACAAATGGTCCCCCCTGATTGGATATACTCCTATCATCTCCCGCCTTATGAAGGAATGGTACTCTTTCCATTTCCTAAAAGCTTCTGATTTAGAGACTATTCTTCATAATCCTTGGGTTTTTGGCAGAAGTTTCTTGTCCCTCTTTCGATGGTATATAGGTTTCGATCCATTAAAGAATACTCCGTCGAACAGCCTGATCTGGGTGAAACTTCCGAATTTGCCTTTGGAACTGTGGTCGACTGAATCTCTCACAGAGATAGGGAACTCGATAGGTAAGTTTGTTTATGTAGACCCCTGGTGTAGAGGGGAGAAAGATAAGAGAATTGCGTGGATCCTTATAGAGAAGCCGTACAAAGGAGGTTATCCTGATCATATCGAGATAGCATGGGGTAGTTTCAAAATCCATCAAAGATTAGATTTCTGGGGTATACCATTTAGGTGTTCCTTGTGTCATAAAACTGGACACCTGATAAAAAATTGCAGTCATCGCTTCACCCGCAGGAACAAGAGATTTTTTTTTAAACAGGATAGGAGGTCTGAGTCTGAAAGCTCCTCGGATTCTTTTGGTCTTCTGGAGAAACCTCATAAGATAAATCTGGATCCAATGGCTCCCGACCAAAAGTTGTCTCATAATCTCTCTCTCCATGATCCCCATATCGAGCCGGACCCTCACTGCTCTCTTCAAGATTCTCATGGCCGACCTGATGCTTTCAACTCGCCTCCTTTTGAGTGCATTCCTATTCCTGAGCCCTTGGAGGAAAATCCTGTTCCCTCTCCTCCTGCTATGAACCAAAGGGATCTTGTGGTCGGCTCTCTTCCCATACAGATCTCTTCTTCATCTCCGACTCCTGTCAAATCCCTTTCTTCTGATCCAAAAGGAAAAGACCCTATTCATATGCCTACTCCTTTCAACTCGCCTTCCGAGTCCCTGGTCAATAAGTTCGACAGTGATATCGACTTTTTTCTCCATAGAAAATCATTGGAACTAGAGGTAATGACCATTCATAAACCTTCCAGCCTGTCCTATCCTTTCATTAGTCCTAATTCAGCAAAGAATATAACGGTCAGGAAGAAACACAACGGAGGTAGTCGCCACTTTAGAGGAAGATCTATAGTTTCTGAGCATGGAGTGAGAAACTTATCTCTAGTGGAAGTTCCTGTTTTGGATTCGTCAGAGTTTCAGCCTCTTAGAGCAAGTATGGCTGGCGAGTCATCCAAATGACTTTTATTGCTTCAATGAATATCAGGGGTTTGGGCGCATCCCCTAAATTCATTGCGCTTAAAGAAATTTTCTACTCGGCTCATCCTAAAATCATCTTTATACAGGAAACCATGCACCCCAGCAATGTGTCTATAGCTTTCTTTAGGAGAATGTTCCCTTCGTGGTTTATGGTTGCCACTGAGGCAAATGGCCAGTCAGGTGGTCTAGCGGTACTGTGGGACCCCGCTTGGATTAAGGCAAAAGCTTTTAAATGTTGTGCAGGAATTTTAATTTCGGCCTCTATCAGGGGTCATGCTTTAGTCCTCAACATGCTAAATGTCTACGCTCCTTATAAGAATAGACTCTCTTTTTGGGAAAGGTTGTTTGGCTCCGAAATTCTTGAGATTGACTCGTTGATGATAGCAGGTGATTTAAATCCATCCAAATGTTTTAGTTTAGTTTCAGTGAGTCTAGTATTTATTGTTGATGTCTACAATGTAATCTTAGTTACTGATTCATTATATTGAGAAGAGTAATATGGTCCACAGTTTTTCATTTCTTTATCATGGTATTGGAGGGTACGCTGCCTAAGACTCTTTGATAACAACAGAGAGAATCGGCCAAGTTGCATAAGACTCTAGAGAGAGCAGCGTTTCAATTTTTCTTAGGCTAAGAAAGAAGGAAGGGACAACTCTAAGAGAAAGGGAGTTGTCTTTAGTGCAACTTTTTGGGACTTTCCAGTGCCAAAATCTGTTGGAAAATTTTGAGGTGAAATCTTAATTTGTGTTATTTAAATTGGTTTCTTGATTGTATATATAGATTCAGCTCCCTGAAAAAACCCTTAGGGCATTTCGATTGTGAAGGGGTTACCCATCAAACTTGTGATTTCAATCAATTCCTGCTGGATTTTAGAGAAATTAGACCGGAAAAAACCACCAGAAAAGCTTCCAAAAAGTACAACTCAAGGAGAAAGAGAGTTGTCTTTAGTGCAACTTTTTGGACTTTCCAGTGCCGGAATCTGGAGGAAAATTTTGAGGTGAAATCTTGATTTGTGTTAGATTTTTTGACTGTATATATAGAAAGAAAGAAAGAAAGAAATTATTTTTAACATCCACGGGGCTAAAGATAGCCTATGGGACATATTGCTTCTTCATCTGCTTGATGTATTTGGCTCTTTTTCTGTGAAGCTTCAAAATAAATGCTCCCAGCATCTCAACAAACCTCTGGCTAAATAGATTATCCCAAGAGCTAGCTGTGAGCGTTTCTGTATAACTTCTTTTCCCGTTGTCTTTGAAGACCTCATATATATTCAGCGCCCTGAAAAATCCGTAGGACATTTAGATTGTGTAAGTGTTACAGAGTATGCAACTTGTAAAAATAGCTTGAATTTCATACCTATGAAAAAAAAGCACGTCATTTTCACACTCATAAAAAGAGCGAAATACATCCCTTTTACACTTTTAAAAAAAAAAAAAAAAAAAAAAAAAACGCACGAGCGTGGAAATCTAAGACTGCCGCACCATGAGTGTAAAAGAAAAAAGAAAATACGCAAAAGTGCGGAAATCTAGGAGTGCCACACCCATGAGTGTAAACTGTGTGCAAAATTGCGCGTCCAACCTCGGTCGTGAAATGCGCAGAATACAGGCGGAATTTAAAAACAACAAACGGGTTTTGTTTTGCTTGGCTCGCTAAACAACAAACGTGTTTTGTTTTGAATGACCTCTTTCTTCTTTTTCAAAGGCTACACACGTTTATTTGAAGTTTTGTTTTAGGAGGATCCACGAATTCAAAAGAAAGTGGAACAAAGATTATTTTTTATTTCATGAATTAAAAAATTCAAACTCTATCTCTTACGTATTGGAGAGCAATTTTTTAAAGGGCATTTTTCAAAAAGGAAGTTTCATTTGAAAGGAGGTAGAATTGATTTAAAAAGGGGTCTATTTATTTCTTTATATTAACAAAAAAAAAATTGAATTGTTATAGGGAAAAGGCGCAGTGCATTATTTAAAAAGTTTTTTTTTTTAATCAAAAAGGCTTATTTCAAAAAAAGGGAAGTTGTGGTTGATTTAAAGAAAAAGGAAGAGATTTATATAGGGGTATTTTTTGGCATTATATTTGTGTTTTTTGTCAAATTATTTGTGGAAATGTTTCTTTTGTGATGGATAAAGATTGTATTGAAAGAGAATTTATTATGAACTTATGTTGCAGTAAAAGATTGATGATGAAAAGAACACTATAGAAGATAACATGTGGCAGTATTCCACATACAAATCAGATTTTGAAGAAGTCCAGGACATGCTTAGACAAACTATAACAATGGAACACCTATAACAACAATGAATAAACAAAAATTTGAAGGATACAACAAGAAGAAAAAGTTGAAACAATTTAAAGGATACAGGATTTGGAAGAAAAGAAAAAGAAAATGAAATTTGGTTGATGTCAATTTTTTTTTTTTAAATTATAAGCCTAGTTGAGACTTAGGCCAACATGCATCTTAATTAATTTTTTATGTGGTTGTAATTAAGGGGAGTGTTGGAGAATCTAATTCCAACCACCTACTAGGTGTCAAATCAGTCCATCCAAGTGTCCTAGTTTAGTTTCAGTTAGTCCAGTTTAGCTCAGTCTCACTACAGTCATTTATTGTTGATGTCTCCAATATAATCTTATTCAACTGATTTGTAATATTGACAAGAGTAATTTGCTCCATAGTTTTTCATTTATTTGTGAGATGGGAAGGATTCCAAAAATATTAGTTCGTTTGCAAAATCGGACAAAATCGTATTTAGGAAATCAACATGTTTTCACTCACAGTAGATTAGGGTAGTTTAATCTTTCCATTATTTTTTTGGGGTAGATTTTGTTTAAAGTTTAATGGGATATCTTAGAACAATAACTTTGAGTTTTGTAATTCCAATTCGAGTACTTCAGTATCAAGTGATTTTCAAAGTGTTGAATCTTTTTACATATTTAAAAATATTTTTAAATAATGAAAAGTCACAGCAAAAAAATTTGTGATCCTTTTACATATTTAAAAATATTTTTAAATAATGAAAAGTCACATAAAAAAATTTGTAATCCTTTTACATATATAAAAATATTTTTAAAGAATGAAAAGTCACAAAAAAAAATTGTCTAGTAATTATAGATACGATTTAGATGCTTTCAATTTTCATTACTTTCCACAAATTCAACTAAAAAATAAAAAAAATGAAAATGTAATGCTTTCAATTTTCATTACTTTCACCAAATTACCTTAAAAAGTCAAAAATGAAAATATAACAATATAATTTTGGTCATCAAATTAATATGATGGTGAAAACATTGTGCATAAATTCCTACTGAAACTAAAAAATAATAACCACTACATACATATTCTAGTGGCCTTATTAAATCTTAAGTCACTTGTTATAATTAAGATAGAAAATACAATAATTTTAAGTTATAATTAAGTTAGATATTAAATTGGTATATAAAACTTTTGTTTATAAACAAAAAAAAATCAATTTAACTAATTTAAATATTAAAATTTAAAAATATACCCATACTCTACCTCTTCTAAATTTAAACCTACTAAAAAAACATGCTAAACATTAAACCTACTACTAACCCTATAACATTTTATATGTACTAACCGTGTAACATTTTATATATGTAAAAGTAACCCAATCAACCTTTGTTATTTAATCAAATATTTTATTATGAATAGATGGAAATATCTGGAACTTCAATGGAAGATACTGTCATATATGTCAAGGAAATTTAGAATGGATAGCGATCACATTTGACCAATCAAATGTCAGATTTTAGATTTTATGATTAGTTTAACCTCCGCCCCTCCCCCGATGGTAGTCTTTGTTACATTATTACTTACTATTTACCTCGAGCTGACCTATTCAATGATAACGTGACGAACACGTGTCAAGGCTACAAATTCGCCACAGACTGGAGCTGGCAACTGGTTATGTAAATTGAGAATTGGTTATGGACCTTACAATTTGGTTAGTTTAAGTTTTTAGTTTGTATGGTGTGAAATTAGATTGTTTTTCGTTTTAGGTTTTATTGTTTTTTATTTACTTTTTATTAAATATTAGTATAATTATATAAATTAAATGGTTGATAAATTTGAATAGTGATTAAAATGTTTATGTTCTATTGGTAGTTTTGAGAAATCGTAAAGTCAAATATGAGTGGAGATTAGAAAAGGAAAATGGTTTAGAAATTTTTGATTCCATATTGTGTATATGACTAAAAATATTTTTAGATTACTAATTCTAGATTATCCATATTTTTTTATTTTATAAAGAATGGAAATTTTAGAAGCCATATTCCGAAATAAACCATATCTATTGACATAAATATCAATTTGTGTATGTTGTGTTGTTTTTCCAGTGTTTATAGTAGTTTTCATGGGGTTGCTATCTCTTTTTCTTTCTTTTCTATGCATTTTGAAATTATGCCCTACATTTGACATGGAATTTGGGTTTTCAAGATTAATTTTTATATGTGGCCTTGCATAGGGGTGAGTAAATGGAATTTCAAGCCAAGGAAACTTTTGTGGGATTCAACCATGGTATGATTCAACAAGATGAAAAGAGCAGAATCATGTTTTGACATGAAGATCCCTTTGCATGAATTTTCAAAATGCCTGCTAATGCATAAGATGGGTTTATAGAGTCCATTAGAAATGGAAAATATAATGAATACTTTGTTTGCCATGTCTAACCTTGGGACCTAAAGATGACACATTTAGTTATGGGTTTTGACCCCTACTTAACCTTGAGAACTGATATACATGCCCACATTCTTACATTCAGGTATTACATCATCTCACATTCCCCCTAATCAAAGTCACAATTTTATGATTGCACATAAAGCTTAGATATGAGTCCACTTGCCACCCTCGTGCCTATCAAAGTGGTTGATTCTACAACTTGATGTCATGTCCTCCCAATATGTACGAGGAATACACTACATTACATATGCGACCACATTAATCTATGTAGGCATGACTTAGCAAGGATTACTGAATACCTAGGAAAACAACTTTCCTGTGGCTAAGTTCTACATCCTAGACCAAAATTTTTGGATGTCAGGCATGACCGATCATGCGCCCCTTACAACACATCATTTAAATTTAGGTACAACAAGTATTCAAAAAATGCTTTATAACAACACATAAATTATCATCTCTCCTTTGTAGCAACCATATGCCCAAACTTATAAGCGAATTTACATCTCATCACCATGCATCACATTTGCTTTACCTCTTTGACTATAATCTTCCTTCTCTAGAATCATGAACAAGCATGGTGTCTTTGGCATCTCCATTTTGTCTTTGTCTTGGATATCCATACTTTCCTTGTCATTTGCTAGAGTTGCAAATCCTAACAAAAGCAATTATATCCATATTGAGTTAGCTAGGTTCAATAACGTTCAATACATTGATTTGAGATTCCAAAGACATCAAAATAATTTCTCACCATCTTCCCCACACACAACACTTTTATAATGCTCCCTCCCACTCCCTTACATTAGGAGAATTTTGAGGTCTAAAATGGGCCTCCTAAGGAAAACAATAAAATAATAATTAAAATAATAAAATAAGGGTTTTGAATTTTTAAATAAAATGAAAGGAAACTACCTTTTTATTGTATTTTCATCTTATCGTCTTGTGGGTTTACTCAAATGACGAGCGTAGACACCTATTAAATTTCACATCCAATGAGTAACCACTTTGCATACTTCTAAGTACTACCCACATCGAAAAAAAAAGAAGTGCAAATTCATGGAAAAAATCAATTTCTAATGGGGGTCTACTCAAAAGTGTACAGAGTGAGTACTCGTTGGATGTGGAATTTAATTTCATATTCAGTGGGTTTCTACACTTGACATTTGAGTAAAACACAAGGAGATAAGTTGAAATATATATATATATATATATATATATATATATATATAGTTTTATTATTTCCCCTCCAAAATATTCTTCCCTAGGGATGGCATCATCTTTGTGAATCCTATTGGTTATTTTAAAGTTAATTTTATTAGTACCTAATTTTTTTTAGGCACATTTTTTACCTCAAAATTCTTCTAATGAAGTGCTATGGGACGTAAGAGGTGTTGCTTATTGTTCTAACTTGACCTCCAAGGTTTTTTATAAAGATGGGGTTAGAAAAATCCCCCTTTTTCAACTTCATTGAAAATCAAAACTAATACTATCATCGTGTTTATCTCGTAGAGAGCTTTCAGACCATATAAATTTTATCTCAATATGATTTGTAGATTGAAAGTTATTCCCTTTTGAAGTTTGGCCAATTAAAATTGTGCCACATTAGTAAGGTACTTCCACATGGCATCCAGATAGCTTCATTAGAACTATATGGCACTTTCCATTTTGACCCAATCTATCAGGTTCGACAAGACCCCGACCTCTACGTATTGCGTGAAACCTCTTTGTTATATCCAACTCCATGGAAATGCGAGTTGTTGCACATTATCCAACGTTGACACACCCCCAGAGCCCTAGAGCTTCAGATCATTTTAGCTATGTCGTGGAAAATATGGGTCCATAGACATTTGAGGCTCCATGATGGTGTGCAACACCTACCACCCCTAGATCCTAGATTCCCTAAATCACCCACAAAATCCAGGGGAAGTACGGTCCTAGACTTATTCGATACTTTCTCATATGTATTAACTCTGCCACCACTAGATACTCTAGATTTCGGATGAGACATCTGCTTGTAGGGAAATCCAAACTAGCACATATGTTTTTCCCAAGTGGGGCCCACCTCCAATCCTTGGTATTAAACTACATTTTCCAAGGGAAATCTGACCTAGTATAATGTGATTCTTTTGAAAGTGAGCATGGCTATTCCAGCTAGATGCTCAGACTATTGGAGGCATCCACAAGTTATCTGGATATATTCCCCTCTGTGTATTCGAACAAAACCAACTACTGGGAGATGAAAGAGATAATTTTCATAGATAAAATGTTGTTAGGAGACCATTCAACCCTAGATACAAAGTCTAGATTTTATCAAAACTTGTACGAAGGAGAATTCAAAGAATTTTATCAAAATTCCCTAAGGTAGAAGATTTTCCCAAAACGCCCATTTCCAGGGAAATATCAAAGTTCTGAAAACCGACCTTCAGAGCTATTATGCCATTACCACAAAAAATTTAATGAAACTAATGATCTTATTTACAAACTTGAAGGTTTATGGCAAATTTGCAAGTAATTATTTTTATGTATTTTAGGCAATGGATCAAGTTGAAAAAGTACATAAATTAGTGTTTTAAACTCAGTTTCAGCAAATAAACAGAGACAAATAAACCATGTAAATCAATACAATATAACAAATTAATAAAGGAGTTCACCCCTCCTAGGCTACGTCTCCTAGTCCAACTTCCAATGTTGGGTCTCTTCAATTAAGTGCTCAAATCTATAATTACATAGGTTTACAATGCTCAAAATGAAAAAATAATGTCTCCAATGGCTTCAGAAGACCCAAAAACCCCTATCTGGGCTCTTGTTGGGCTAAAAAAGGCCAAAAACTCATCAAGTTATGGCTCTTGGAAGTTTTGCAGCAAATTGTTCTATAAACTAGAAAAATTGGCTAATTGTCATACATTTTCTGCCTTTTTGCCAACTGCTAAACGACAAATTCGCATGGCACTGGCAAGATTCACGTCGACAATGGTGAAAATTGTCAATCCATTAGTCTTCCCAATAACTCTTTTCACCCTAATTTTGGCCCCGCTCTCGATCATATTGGCCATGCGATTAGGGGCCAGGCTAACCACTTGCCCTCGCCATTCTGCACCTTCTACCTTAACCTATGCTCACATTATTGTCATAAGTTCAAGGCTAGCTCCTCCATGTGTCGTTGGTTCCACGGGACCTATGAGCTCTGCTACAATTTTGAATAGTTGAGGGTCAAGGACAGCTTTGCCATGTTGTATTATGCTAAAAGAAAACTTGCTGCAGTCTTGTCCTCCCCCCTCCTTCATTTTCTCATATTCTCATCACTTCCATTGTTCTTATTTTCTTCCAAAATCCTTCGTAAACCTATATTCCCTTTCGCTCTTGCTTAATCTCTGTATTCCACTGCCTCTGTTTTGTCCTTCTAAAACTCTGCGTAATCCCGTTTTCCTCTGACCCCCGAGCGCTAAGCTGTAGTCACCATATAACCCAACCATATGACTTGGCATTTTCGTAAACCTCTGCCTTAATCCCCACCGTCGATTGTCCTGATCCAACAGTCTCTGTCGTTGCTACCGCGTGTTAAACGTCGTTCATTTCCCCACCGTTAATTGCGTCCATCGCGAGATCTAACAGTAGTTGCAAGCCTCGATCGCGTGACTTGCGCGCATGTTAACCCGCGAGGGCAGTGGTTTTCGTCTGCCACGCGTCATGATATTACTGGATCGCGCAGTCATATACAGATACCACCGTTGCTCCGTAGCTGGTGCGGGAAATACCACCCGCCCGTGAAACCGCTTTTCCTCGCCCGATATCGTCTGCGCATCTTTCGTGTGTGATGACTATTGGATTTGCTGCTCCTTGATCCGATGACTCACTTTCACTCCGCCCCACGTCATCCCGATAGCTTCCTCCGATGCAATCTAAGCCGTTCAATTTCAGGATCTGATGGCCCACACCTATTTGACCTGCTTCTGCCAATATTTTCCCCTCCGATAGATCCTCATCGTTGATCCACGCGATCCAACATCTGAGCCTTGTCCCCGTTATAGTCATGCCTCTGCCATTCCATCCACGCCTTTATCCTGTTCTATGTTTCCAAAGGAAGAAGGCGGCCAATGTTTCAACTACCATCATAATAAATCCTCAGCAACCGCATTTAAAAGTCAGAATGGTCGAAGGACAAAAAGGACACCCTCGAGCAGTTCAAGCATTTATCAGTGATGGAGCATGTTCCATATTATACGCCACCTATTCAAAGGAGGACTATAGAGCACCAGAAAAGGCTGATTTTTTTCATTAAAACACTCAAATTTCAGCAGAGCACCATGTCTGAGAATTAATGTGGTTGGTGGTCAGCCATGACCCTCCACGCATAACCTGGAAAAATATCTTTGTAATCAACCTCTATATATGTCCAAAAAATAGGAGGTTGATGGTTGATGAATGTTATTTTGATGTAAGATTCAACTTCTGGAGACTGTAACTACTGTGATACCTGCAGCGTCTGGTCTTCATTTTCAGCTAATGCAAGCTTCTTTTGTTGTTAATTGCTCACTTTCCACTTCTTCTTCTTTGTTCCAGGTTATGCCTGCTATGCATTTATTCATGTGTTGTTGATGTTTAGCATTAGAGGGGCTGTCATCCCACCTCTGTGTTTGAATCTAGCATGTATCATTGAATTTGTATGCAGGTTTCTGTTATTTTAATGCCAGAGAGTTGTCATCCTGTCTGTGCATTAGGAAATAGATTTACAGACCTTTTAATTGGTTGCAGTTGGCCATCACATGGTCCTATGCATCTGCTGGTGTGATCAATATTCTCCATTATCACATTTTCCTTAAACTGTGAGTAATTGGTGGTCTAAAGCCTTGTAGTCTGGGGGTGTTCACCCATGTCTAGGGTTAAGCATAGTAGAAGTGGTTATCTGGCTTGAATATGCAACATTTCTTTCATTCATCTACCATCTTCCAACATTTTTGTTGAGTTTGTAATGTTCCCGAGCATCTCTGATACATAACCTAGGAGAGTTTCTTGGGATGATAACAAGACCTGGGGGCTGGTCCTTAACTCTCACAGGCATCGCCTTAACTCCTGAATGCTTTTGCCATGGTCCATTGGGTTGTCACATAACCTAGGGCTAAGGATTAGAGCCCCACCCCCCATTTGTTGGCATCCAATACCTTCGTCAAGGTCCTGTATGATGATATATTTCCATGGGTCGGGGCTAAGCCTTAGGCCCCTTATTGTTGCATCTACTATGGTCACGTGGGGTGCAGTGACTGGGGGCTAGGGGCTACCCCTTGTTGCTGCATATGTTGTAGTCACCGTATGATGATATATTTCCATGGGTCGGGGCTAAGCCCCAGTCCTCTTGTTGTTGCATCTACTGTGGTCATGTGGGGTGCAGTGACTGGGGGCTAGGAGCTACCCCTTGTTGTTGCATCTGTTGTGGTCACGTTGGGTGCGGTGATGGGGGGTTAGGGGCTTACCCCTAAACCCTTACCCAAACTCCATTCGAAATCAATGTTAAATTAAGTTTGTGCATCATATATGTTAAGAAACACCCGTGACGCAGTTGGTAAGGCTTGAGTTTGTCTGTCGAGAGGTCTGGGGCTCGATCACGCTCGACCTTCCGATCAACCCCCAATAATTTTAGTCAACTTGGGGGTGCTATATGGTAGCCCCTGATTGGGCCACATGGCACCCTCCTACTGGTCCATGAAACAACCTTCAACCAATAAAAAATGACCACTTGAAAACACCTTATTGGCTTGATGGTACACCTAGTCAGCTTGTTGACTCAGTTGTACGGACTACCGAGTCAACAACTTGCAAAATGTTTAGTTGTTTAGAAAAATGATTAGAACATGATATCTTGAGCATACAATGTTGGTTTTTAGAAATTAAAGTTATGTTGGATTTATAACAGAGAGCACTACATTTTGGCACTAGTTTCAGGCACTTCTGAGCACTTTCATTTTTGAGCACTTTTTTGATCCCCTAGATCAATCCTCCCCATCGGAAGCTTTTGGACCATAAAAATATTATTTTCAGTCAACAGGTAGGTGAGGGTATAGTTCCCTCACCCTTCCAATCTCAATCCATTTGGCCTTACTTGGATTAGTTTCCTTGAGTCCTTCATGAAGGTATTACACATTACCTCTGCGTGAAAGCCTTGTTTTTCTGTTAAGAATGGTATCTTGCTGCAATTTTTCAAGATATTCAGGAGAGAAATATTATGTTTTTGGAATATTAACATTCTCTCCTGTTGATGCCCCGAAAATCGTTGCAACAACATTGGGGAAACCACCCGGTCCGGACCTTAGTGCAGCTCCTTTTCCGTTTGGAATAGTGGTTCCGACTGGGGATAATGGGACCAGTTTCCCAAGAATTATAAGTAAACGGGATGGATGAGTGACTTATGACATGAGATGGTAATAAGCGGACAGCTAAACTATAAGCGAAATGTAATAACTATAATTTAATCCCGGGACTTATCACTTGGTAAAGCGTAGCATTTGATGATCTGTGCTTTAAGGCAGGCATATAGATGACCCTAACACTTTAAGCATAGATGTTTAAACCATTTAAAATTGCTCTGAATAATTAGTTATGCAGAGCGATTAGAGCGAATTACTACACTTAATCATTCATATCATTGATACATGCATGGGTGAAAGAGATAACAAATCATCAAAACATTCAATAGTGAAACGAAATGAAGATTCATTGTTATATCGCATACATGCATTCAAAAATAGCAAAGATAATAACACAGTAATTCATATAATAAGAGAGAACACAGATACAGATAATAGTACCATGTAAGCTGCTCGATCAATCCAGTATATTAATCACTATGTCGCAGTCCTTCCTTCAAACCAAAAAAGCATTCCAAACAACAGACAGTCGTGCGCAATTGTGTAAAACAACCTTCTAATCAAAATTAAGAACTGTTGGTCGAGTTTCACAAAAAGAATATAGACTGAAGCACAATAGTGCAAACTTCAGCCTTTAAGTCTATTACAAAATTTTACGACCCTTTCCAAAACAATGAAAGGGTCTATAAATACTATAGTAATCTAAATATCTAAACAACTGAAAAGCTATTAAATTGGCATCAATAAATGTTTTTTTTCCATCTTTCTTGGCGATCTGGCAGTTGGCGGCAATGCTTCATTCGGTGGGTTCTTTGCCTTTACTCCTTAGCTGACATATCGCCAGCATTGGCTCTACTTCTGGTGGAGTGTTGAGACGCGAAGTTAGTTGGGCATCATATGTAGCATCTTGAATGTCAGGGATCAGGCATCCGAGGGCATCTGTTAAACACTTGAGAGCAGGCCTTTGAGTATGTGGCTTGACTAGAAAGAGCCAATATGCTTCAGAGGTTAAAGTATTTACTCCAGTAATTAACTTCCTCTGTTCCTCCAAGCCATGATAACTTGCTTGTTCAAGCATATCCGCTGTTGTTATGCTTCTAGGTGTGCACTTGGATATCATGTTTGCCAAATAAAGTGTATCATTGACTAGGTCGATCATATTGCTGGCAATTATTTTACACCTGGAGGCCGCCCTTTCTGCTTTCATTACCTGAGTATTCCATTCCGTGAAGAGTATGTCCTTATACGTTTCATGGATTCGGGACAAATTCGCCGCTTTCCCTTCTTCAGTGTCTTGCCACTCAACATATTCGGATATGGCATCTTCGGCCTGATCTAGCTCATTTCTGGCCTTCTCTATTTGCTCACACACTGTTGTAGATATTTCGCATAATGGCTCAGCCTTAGCAAGTTGTTGACATAGAAGTCTGATCTGAGACAGTAATGCACCATTTATTTGAGTTGCCTCTGCTCTGAAATTTTTCACATTCTGTGTGCTCTTGATACCTTCGAGCTGTGTTGATAGTTGAGCTATTCGCTCATCTTTCGATTTCATCATCAACTCATTTGATGCTTTCAACTGTGACAATGCCTCCGACAATTCTTTTGCCTTCTGCGTTTCACTTTGGTTTATCCTTTGTCTTTCAATTTCCAGTTGCTGGGTTAACAAATTGTTTTCCTGCTGTTGAGCCAGCAACTGCTCTTCCACCTGTGCTGCTATGTTTTTCGCTTCAATTACATCTGCCTGTAATGCATATATTTCATGATCTTTAGTCTTCAACAGAAGACTTACCTCCGATGCTTTGCCTATAGTTGCTGCAGAATAAGCTCCCGCGAATTGAGACATTTTTGTTAGATCATCGGAGGGATCCAAATCCTCCTTCCAGACCATATTTCCCATGACTGTTTGCTCAGGCAAGATAGAAGGTTGATCAAGCCTTCATCTTTTCTTAGAGCGCTTAATAACGGCTCTATGCTTCGGGCTGTAAAAAATATCCAGGGGAGGAATTTCTTCCACCTGGAGAACAATTTGATCGGAAGGGTCCTTATTGATTATCTCGACATCTTGTGAAATGGGCGGGCCGCTGGTTCCTCCAAGAACCTGAGAAGAAGTGGTATCGGGTGCATTGCTTGTTTTAGAGGCGTCTGTGTCTTTGGAGCCTTCTTTACCACTGATAATGGAATCGAATTGGTTCCATTGTTTAATCAATTCAGGATCGATGGAGGTTTGCTTATGTTGTTCTGTATGGGTTTTGCTCCGTTCTTTTTCTTGTTCTAACTACTGCTATTCTTCACGTGCTTTTCGCTGCTGCTCCTCCTGCGTTTTCCGCTGCTGCTCTTCCAATTCCTTTTTCTGCCTATCTGCTAGTTCTTTCTTTAGTTTCTCTTCTTCCTTCTGTGCCTTTTGCTGCCTTTCTATCTGCTCCTCTTTGAGAGTTTGTGTGACACTCTCGGCCATAATCTGGTAGCAGATTTCCCGGGCTAACAGCTTGTCTGGGATATATAAAGGGAGGACATGTGGCCTAGCCTTGCTCCCAAAAACTCTGATATAGGTGAAATACTCTTCCCCGAACCAACTTGCTACGGCTGGTAAGTCAAAAGAAGCTTCATAGGAAATTCTGGAAATGGGTTTGTCATAAATAGAATAGTAAATGGGTACCATGAAACCATTACAAATTTGGTACAAATGATCCTTGTAAGAGGACTTCCACAATTTCTGATGGTATAAATGAATGGGTGTTGGATCTTGGGTGGTCCATCTCCAACCGAGGACAGGAAACTCAGAATTAAGACACAGGGTATCCATAATGTAAGCAGAATAATAAAATGGCGGGATTTTCCTTTCGGTGACTATAGTTTTGGCTCTAAATTCACGAACAACTACGACCAACTTATCAGAAAGAATAGTGGCCCAATCCATGATTATACTATTGATATCCGCTTCCATTAGGGGAACCATGTCAATATTGATATTAACAGAGTCATGTAATCCCCACAGTCTACACATCATAATCCCCGCATAGCAATAGGGAGAAGCCAAAGAAACGTTGGAGTACTTACCCGAACTTTCATGCTTGTGCTTGGCTGGGTTCTGCCTCCAATCTCGGAGGGGTTCGGATGGTGATTCATTTTCTTTTGCGAATTTCTCCACGAAGGCTCTGTTGTAGACTAGCTCCGGTTCAGGCAGATGATACATTCGCCTCAGGTCATCAGGCTTGAATGACCCGAAAATCCTTCCGTCCCTTGTATGAAAAGTTCTATCAGTGATGGGGATTTCTTCAATTGCCCAGCGCACCACATCTGTATAGGGGAGAACCTGCTCTCTGGCCGCTATTCTGTGTAAAAAGGAGTCGGCCAAGTCTTTGAGAGTTGCATCAGATTTCCTTAGTACATCTACACTAGCCGTTCTCACTGTCACTTTTGGTTGCTCGGCCTCCAACAGATTATATGTGCCCTGCCATGTGGTCCTAGCAAGAACAGTGCACGTAGTGTCCGAGATTAGGCCTTTCTTCGAAATTGAAGCAGCTTGACCTACAACAGGTGTTGTAGTAGAACCAGAACTCCGCTTATTTTTCTTCCCCATCATGTTCAGGCTTTTCTCAACAAACGAACTCTACACAAGTGCAAGAGAAATCGTAACACGAGAAATAATGAAGACAAAGCATAAAGGGAAAGATATATATCACTTGAAGCGTGGCGATATTAATTTTCAAAAAGTGGCTGCGGATCCAATCACTGGTAAGAGATCGCATATGCATTAATGGTGTTTTTAAGGCCTGCTACCCATTAAATGACCTTTACGCTGTTATTCAGTTGAATGACCTCCTAACGCGTGCAACAGATATGATAATGCCTTAGACGCAAGTATTCGTTAATCGAAGGGGCAAAGTTATTAAATACGCATGCATTACCTTATCCCTGCATTTAACGGCATTTTGAAATCTGCGCTTTATCAACCGGATTTAAATATAACTTTAAAGCTTAAAGCAATCATTTTTTGAAAATGCCGATTACCGATGAACAATATCGCATCGCATCGGGGAAAGAGTTGCATTATCGTTTGAAAGTAGTTGGCGAACGCCGATTGCGACATCGCATCGGACTAGCATGTGAACACATTACCAGATGCATATTAAGTGATTTGCCGACTTCCGATAGCGATATCGCATCGCACCGGGGAAAGACCTGAGCGCCTTATGAGAGTGCATGGGATACCGCCGACGGCCGATAGCGATATCGCATCGGGTCGGGGTTTGTAACTTAAAGCGTTTTCTCACAAGAGGCAGTGCCGATAGCCGATTGCCGATATAGCGTCGCATCGGGGTATAAGATATGTGCTCTTTTTTGTGTATGCATCGAATACCGCCGATCGCCGATAGCGATATCGCATCGGCAAAGACCGAAGTGCCGTTTAAATGCGTCTCTCTTGTTATTGCGATATGCGATCTTGTGATCGCTTTATCGCAATAATAAAAGATTGTTTTATTTTGGGAACATTGTTATTCGAAAAAGGCTCCAATTCACAAACACTTTTGATTATCATTCCTTCTTCGAACAAATTCATTAATACCAATTAATTTTTAAAAGGGACCCATTTCATATGTTGATTGTTTATAAATACAGATGATATGAAATGGGGGGTTGTTGTAGGGCACAACAATTGGCGATTCGTTGGTAGAACTAGTTATCTCTGAAATTAATATAAACACTCAAGCTTTTCCAAAAATAGAAACTCAATCAGAAGGAGAAATTTCTAATATAACTAGATATTCATGTGTTCTGAGTAAAGTGAATTCCATTTTGTTAACTTCGTCCCATTTAGTTTCAAGAAACTGAATACATAAAAAGTTTCTAAAATAAGTCTTTATTGGTTTATAGTGATAAAATAGAAAACTTTCCCAAATCAGCTTTTATAATTAACTCCTTTGTCATAGGTAGAGCCTCTGTTGCCAGCAAACATTTATAGTCTCGACAGGGATACCTTTTAACCATAGTATTGTCTACTTTTCCATTCACATAAGAGTGTGATTAACAGAATGAATCCATAAAATGTTTTCATATTTTATTTTTTCATCTGTTTTTCTTTGTAATTAATAAGATAAAAAGCCACTGTCCTGGTTTGGTAGCCAGCTTATGACAATGCCATTCACTGGTAATAATTTAACTGATCAAGCTGGCTCATGATGAGACCCCTTGTCTTGAAATTTCAAGCCATTACCCTGTTTTGATAGGCAGTATTGGTAATGTCAGTTAACTTATTTCCCTATGAACATGGTAAGCAGGCTTATGATAAGACCTCTTATCTTTAATCTTTTATATTTTAGAATTACACTCTGAATAATCATAATCTTTAGTGAATGGGGTGAACAATTTTCTCCTTAAGAGCAAATGGATGACAGGTGAAGAGTTGGAGATGCTGAAAATGGGTTAGCTTCTATCTTTTAATAGATAACCTTTGGAGACTAGTTTTGAAAACAGAAAATGATTCAGAACTTTTACCTCTTGAGAGGAGTCTTCAAAATTTAGATTATAATTTCAGAACACAAGGATATCTAATTTCCTAGAAACTATTTCCTTTGATTGAGGGTTCTATTATCTAAAAAAAAATATTTATATTATTTTTGTGAGACAGCTTTCTCAAACACAACAAAAGGTCAATGGAGATACTCGACAATTTTATTTCCTACCAATCCTACAAACTACGCTAATCTACAAAAGGAGAAGGGGTTACCTTCTCAATTAAAGAATTTCTTTAGGATCAGGCCATTGACGGGGAGAGAATCTCTCAACCCTGACAAGTCTTGCAATATAAAAGTTGAATGGCCTATCTTTTCACAGATCTGAAATGGTCCAAGCCACATTTTCTGAAATTTGGTATGCTTACCTTTATCCTCATGGCCTTGTCCCATTTGAGAACTAAGTCACCAACTTGAAGTTGTTTGGAATCGGATGATGCTGAGTCAAAAGATGCTTTGATGATTTGTTGATGTTTGGCATGAGTGATTCTGGCCTTTTCCCTTTCTTCTTCTAATTTGAGAATTTGGTCATGTCTAAGTTGGATAGAAGAAGACGAAGTCTCTTCAATGTGCTGTACTAGGGCTAAGGATGGAAGAACAAGATTTGTAGGCAACACAGCCTCTTTTCCATATACCAAATTGAAAGGGGAGCTCCCTATAGAAGCCTTTTGTGTTATTCTATCAGCCCATAATGCAAAGACCAAAGATTTATGCTAGTTTCTATGATTCTGTTCAACAGTTCGCTTAATGATTTTGATGAGATTCTTATTAGTAGATTCGGCTAAACCGTTTCCCTGGGGATAATAATTGGAAGAATATTTCAGTTTAAACCCCCTTTTAATAGCAAAATCATACATACCGTTTCCTGAGAAATAGGAAGCATTATCAAAAACAAGAGCGTTTGGAACACCAAACCTGGTAATGATGAACTGGTCAATGAACTCAATGATTGCCTCTGCGTTTGCCGCCTTCAAAGGAATAGCCTCTACCCATTTAGTAAAATAATCAGTAGCGGTAAGGATATACCTATGTTGTTTGGAAGATGGTGGAGTAATTTGCCCGATGATATCTAATCCCCATTGTTCGAATGGCTGTTCAATGTTGACAGGTTGCAGAGGGAAAGCTGATTTTCGTTGTCTTCCACCAGATGTTTGGCAATTAAGGCATTTTCTTACGTACTCATGGCAATCTCTAAATAGAGTAGGCCAATAATATCCAGCATGAATAATCTTATGAGCTGTTGTGTCAGCTCCAAAATGTCCCCCAGCTGGTCCATCATGTAGCTCCTGCAAAACCTTTTGAGCTTCAGGTTTCTCAAGACATCTTAACAGGATAGAATCATAATTTTGTTTAAACAACACATCATCAATGAGAGTGAAATTATTAGATTTTAAACTAATGGCCCTTTTATTCTTGTAAGATAAATTTGGAGGAGCATAACCGTTCTTCAAATAAAATATCAAATCAGCATATTGAGATTCAGAGTCAGTGATACTTATTTGATTGATGGATTCAATCTGATCCTCATCGCTTGATTCGTGAATGTTTGATGCTCCTGCCAACATCCTGCAAAAACCTTGGCCCCTAACAATCTTTGCTGGCTTTATTTCTAAGTCATACTCTTGAAGTGTTGTAACCCAATTGGCTCTTTTTTCACCCAATTCTTTCTGAATTAATAGTTGTCTTACCGCTGGGAAAGGAACTATAACTTTCGTGTGGGTTTTCAAAAGGAAGGGTCTATAATGTTTGACTGCTTTGAACACAGCAAAGGCTTGTTTCTCTACATCAGAATAATTCAATTCGGCACCTTGAAGATTTGAACTGAAAAATGATATGGGTGCTTCTAAGTTGTTATCATTCAGTTGTGTAAGTACTGCGGCATATGAAGTGTTGGATGCAATAGTATATAGTGTAAAGTGATTAGAAAAATTTGGAGTATTCAAGGCTGGGGCATTGATTATTGACTGTTTGATAATGTCAAAAGCTTGTTTTTCTTCTGATCCCCATTTGAAGACTGAATTCTTCTTGATCATTGTCTGAACTGGTAATACAATCTGCGAAAAATCTGGAACAAATCGTTTGACAAAATTAATCTGACCCAAGAATGGCTGCATTGATTTTTTATTATGTGGGAAAGGGATTTCAGAAATTTCATTAATCCGATCAGGATCAATATAAATACCATCTTTGGATACTATAAAGCCTAAGAGTTTTCCTTGGTCAAGAGCAAAGAAGGACTTTTTTGGGTTTAAAGAAATACCATATCTTTTGCATCGCTGAAAGATCTGGTTTAAGTCGTGCAAATGATTATCTTTCTTTTTAGAATACACAGTAATATCATCTAGATAGACGACTACTGATCGATTAATTAACCCTCTGAAGGCCATATCCATAGCTCTCTGAAATGTCGCTCCGGCATTTATAAGACCAAAAGGCATTTTCTGATATGCGTAGGTTCCCCATTTTGTTCTGAATGTAGTTTTAAGCTGGTCATCAGGATGTACCAAAACTTGATTGTACCCTGAAAAACCGTCTAAAAAAGACATCAATTCAGAACCTGCCACCGATTGGAGAATTTGCTCCATAGTAGGCAATGGGAAGTTGTCTTTTAAGCTCGCTTTGTTCAAATTCCTGAAATCAATACAAATTCGTATGTCGCCATTTTTCTTTCTGACTGGCACCATATTAGAGACCCAGTTTGAATGTCAGATTGGAAAAATAATTTTGGCTTTCAAGAGCTTATTAAGCTCCGACTTAATCTGGCTCTCCAAATTTGGGTGTATTTTTCTTAATTTTTGTTGAATTGGTTTTTTATCAGGAAGCATAGGAATGGTATGCTGGATAATTGATGTATCATATGTCTTTAAGTCATCATATTTCCAAGCAAAAACGTGTTTGTTTTTTCTTAACAATTTAATAAATGCTTCCTTTTCATTCTGAGATAGTCCTGTTCCTAAATTGATGTTTTGAGGAGACTCGTTGGTTCCTAGATTTATCAATTCAAACCTAAGGGTAGAACTGTGAAGCTTTGTATTAATTACAGGTTTAAACCTGTCTTTGATATCATAAAGATCTTCTAATTTTACCACTGGTTTAGGGATCGAATTTTCTTTGGGCACTTCTTTCATTTGGGAATCATGATCATCTTCCTCAATAACTTGCTTATCATAAGAATTCTCAGAAGTTAAAAATTGCAAAATATCATCATCATGATTAAATACTCTCCAATTAGTGACATTGTCAGGAATTGAAGGTCTGAAAAGTAATTCTACAGAAAACCTATCAAGGCTGTAGTCTTCAGAAGGCAAAAGTTTTGAAGCTACATTGGCTAGTAAATCTGCGGCTGAATTTTGAGATCGAGGTATAGAAGAAATGTTGAATGCCAAAAAGTGTGAGGTAAGCTCTTGGACGAGCGATTGGTAATGTTTAAGGTGAGTTGAAAGGCAATGAATTGCATTTCTAACCTGTTTGACAATGATTTCAGAATCGCCGAATACCTTTAGATATCGCACCTCCAGGCCGATTGCTTTGTATAATCCTTGGATTAAAGCCTCATATTCGGTTGTATTGTTAGTGCACTCAAACTCTAACCTACAAGACAACATTGTCTTTTCTCCTTGCAGACTAACCAATACACATCCAGCTCCTGAACCCTCAGAGGACTTAGAGCCATCAAAATACAGAGACCAAAATAAAGGAATATTAACAAAAGTATCTACATTTTTCTCAGCATCATTAAAACATCTGGACCTGTTAGTTTGTGAAAATTTTTCTATTTGAGATGTAAAATGATTGACTGAAAAAGGAGATGGTTGGGCAACAAAGTTGCCAAAGAATTATTCTGCCGAATAGTTCCCCAAAATGTTGTTGTTGAATGCCACAGGTTGGTTTTCTTGCTCGAATTCAGTAACTGTGTGGGTCATATGTTTCTCACGATCGATCCTTATTTGATTTGGCTTTCCCTTGTAGGGAAGCCACATGTGTGACCAATCTGTAGAAATATACCCGTGCAGTTTTTCGGACCAATCTCTGCTTAATATTAAACCATAAAATTCAGGTATGTCAGCGATTAAGATGTCAATTCTCTGGACAATTCTGGGGTCGGCTGACAACCTGATGGTTACAGAATTAATTTCTCCCACAACCTGCACTTTAGTTCTATCCAACTGTACAATATGAATGGCAGACTTCTGGGGTTCAATGTTCAGCTTAGAGCAAACTGAAGCTGGAATTATATTAGATGAGGCCCCTGAATCTATTAAACAGTTGTGTAGGTTCCTATTATAAATCTCATAAGTGAGCAGGAAGGGTGGAGTGTGAGAATTTGGTTTATCTCCGATTAAGACTGAATCGGTAATTTCAACCATGCCTGCAGGAGGCTGGCCTGAGTCATTGGCAGCTCTTCCACTGGGAGGGGGGATAGAGGGAACAGCATTTAATTATTTGAGAAGTAACTTTTGCTGATGTTTCAGTTTACTAATTTCAAACATGGTTATATTTGCCTTGGTTTTCTTCATATCATCAACAATGTTATATTCCATTGAATCGGATACCACTAGAGTCTTGGATGTTGAAGGAGAACTAGAAGTTGAAGGCTGGTTTTGAGGAACTACCACAGGTGACTTCTTTGGGGGAACTCTTTCCTTTGCTGTAGTAGCGCCTGCACTCCTCTTCTTTGAAGTTGCCTGGGGAAGTTCAGAAGTAATTTTACTTCTTGTAGTAACCGGAAAGGCTTCTTCTTCATTCTCAGTATCAGAGTTTGGGAGTATAAAATCCCACATTCCGTGACATTCAGCTACTTCTTCTTCATCATCGGTCTGTGAAGGTGTTTCCTCTTCCTCTTCTTCTTGGTCTGAATCGGCGTTAGATATAACATTAGGTGGCTTTGATTCGGTTTTCTTAAAAGTCCTAAATGGTCTTTTGCTTGAAGTTTCGGCCACCTGCTTTTTAATATCAACCATTTCATTAGACAAAGTTTTAAGGACCTTTTGTAAACCTTCCATATCATATGGGTCCTTTGGGGTTTTCTTCTTGGAATCTTCTTTAAACGAGACTTTTTTAGCTTTTCTATCTTCTAGAGCAGCTTTCTTTTCAAGAGCATTGATGCGCTTTTCAACGGCAAGTGCTTCTCTCATATTTTCAGCTAAGGTAGGTTTGCCAGCCCTGTCTGCAAAGATGGGTATGTTGGCAGGTAGGGCAGTGATGTACCATTCGCTTCAGATTTTCTCACTTGGTTTAGAAGCGGTAGGGATTTTATTCAGTAGTTTATTAAATCTGGCATTAAACTCCTTTATTGGTTCCCTGTGCTCTATTCTCAAATTGGAGAGGTCATTTATTAAAGTTGCTAGGGACCTATCATCTCCATATTTAGTGAGAAACTGCTCCTGGCATGTATTCCAACTGGTTATCGAACCAGAAGGTAAGGAAAAATACCAAGATCCTGCTGATCCTTGTAAAGTGTAGGGGAAAAGTCTTACAACAACGTCTTGCTCTGTCACTCCTTTTAGGTTAACTGCTAACATGAAGTTGTTGATGTGTTCTTCAGCTTGGGTTCCATTATCTAGATTAAATTTAGGCAGTCATTTTTCGGGAGCATCTGGTAGATAGTGCAATGGTCCAGGCATGTTGACTGCACCCGACCTAGTCCATGGATCTGCCATTATGCTAGCGACAGTGGTTCTCACTACTGTCGGGATTCCAGATGTTTGGTGAGGTAATAAAGATGAAGAGTGAATAGGTTGGGATATTGAGGCTTCTGTTCCCTAATGAACAACAATTTGTAGTGGAGGAGTGGGTGGTTGACTTTGCAGATGAGGAGATGAAATGGAGGATGTGGAAGAAAAATCCCGACTATCAGATCCTTCAGTATTTTTCTTTGGCTTTTTCCTTTTGGGTAAAGGAAACTCAGTGGGTTCAATACCAAGTTTTTCGCTCTGAAGTCTGGTAAGAGGAAGAGTGAGGTTGAACTGTGAAGTCGCACTGCTTTCTGATATCTCAAATTTCTGTGGTGAAATCGAGAAGCTCTGAAGTTTATGGATTAGAGACTGGACTTCAGGGGATTCAAGACTTAGCTATTCTGGGATATGATGGGATTGACCAGTGGTGGTAGACTCCTCTTCTTCTTGGTTATGGACTGACGAACCAGCATGTAATTGAGAAGAACGAGGAGGTTTGGAGGGAGAATTACTCTTAGAATGACTTGCCGATTTGGGTTTGCTTGCCATTCACAGTCAAGGCCCTCCTTCTAGCGCCAAAAATGTTGATGCCCCAAAAATGGTTGCAACAACATTGGGGAAACCACCCGGTCCGGACCTTAGTGCAGCTCCTTTTCCGTTTGGAATAGTGGTTCTGACTGGGGATAATGGGACCAGTTTCCCAAGAATTATAAGTAAACGGGATGGATGAGTGACTTATGACATGAGATGGTAATAAGCGGACAGCTAAACTATAAGCGAAATGTAATAACTATAATTTAATCACGGGACTTATCACTTGGTAAAGCGTAGCGTTTGATGGTCTGTGCTTTAAGGCAGGCATATAGATGACTCTAACACTTTAAGCATAGATGTTTAAACCATTTAAAATTGCTCTGAATAATTAGTTATGCAGAGCGATTAGAGCGAATTACTACACTTAATCATTCATATCATTGATACATGCATGGGTGAAAGAGATAACAAATCATCAAAACATTCAATAGTGAAACGAAATGAAGATTCGTTGTTATATCGCATACATGCATTCAACAATAGCAAAGATAATAACACAGTAATTCATATAATAAGAGAGAACACAGATACAGATAATAGTACCATGTAAGCTGCTCGATCAATCCAGTATATTAATCACTATGTCGCAGTCCTTCCTTCAAACCAGAAAAGCATTCCAAACAATAGACAGTTGTGCGCAATTGTGTAAAACAACCTTCTAATCAAAATTAAGAACCGTTGGTCGAGTTTCACAAAAAGAATATAGACTGAAGCACAATAGTGCAAACTTCAGCCTTTAAGTCTATTACAAAATTTTACGACCCTTTCCAAAACAATGAAAGGGTCTATAAATACTATAGTAATCTAAATATCTAAACAACTGAAAAGCTATTAAATTGGCATCAATAAATGTTTTTTTTCCATCTTTCTTGGCGATCTGGCAGTTGGCGGCAATGCTTCATTCGGTGGGTTCTTTGCCTTTACTCCTTAGCTGACATATCGCCAGCATTGGCTCTAATTCTGGTGGAGTGTTGAGACGCGAAGTTAGCTGGGCATCATATGTAGAATCTTGAATGTCGGGGATCAGGCATCCGAGGGCATCTGTTAAACACTTGAGAGCAGACCTTTGAGTATGTGGCTTGACTAGAAAGAGCCAATATGCTTCAGAGGTTAAAGTATTTACTCCGGTAATTAACTTCCTCTGTTCCTCCAAGCCATGATAACTTGCTTGTTCAAGCATATCCGCTGTTGTTATGCTTCCAGGTGTGCACTTGGAGATCATGTTTGCCAAATAAAGTGTATCATTGACTAGGTCGATCATATTGCTGGCAATTATTTTACACCTGGAGGCCGCCCTTTCTACTTTCATTACCTGAGTATTCCATTCCGTGAAGAGTATGTCCTTGTACGTTTCATGGATTCGGGACAAATTCGCCGCTTTCCCTTCTTCAGTGTCTTGCCACTCAACATATTCGGATATGGCATCTTCGGCCTGATCTAGCTCATTTCTAGGCTTCTCTATTTGCTTACACACTGTTGTAGATATTTCGCATAATGGCTCAGCCTTAGCAAGTTGTTGACATAGAAGTCTGATCTGAGACAGTAATGCACCATTTATTTGAGTTGCCTCTGCTCTGAAATTTTTCACATTCTGTGTGCTCTTGATACCTTCGAGCTGTGTTGATAGTTGAGCTATTCGCTCATCTTTCGATTTCATCATCAGCTCATTTGATGCTTTCAACTGTGACAATGCCTCCGACAATTCTTTTGCCTTCTGCGTTTCACTTTGGTTTATCCTTTGTCTTTCAATTTGCAGTTGCTGGGTTAACAAATTGTTTTCCTGATGTTGAGCCAGCAACTGCTCTTCGACCTGTGCTGCTTTGTTTTTCGCTTCAATTACCTCTGCCTGTAATGCATATATTTCATGATCTTTAGTCTTCAACAGAAGACTTACCTCCGATGCTTTGTCTATAGTTGCTGCAGAATAAGCTCCCGCGAATTGAGATAGTTTTGTTAGATCATCGGAGGGATCCAAATCCTCCTTCCAGACCATATTGCCCGTGACTGTTTGCTCAGGCAAGATAGAAGGTTGATCAAGCCTTCGTCTTTTCTTAGAGCGCTTAATAACGGCTCTATGCTTCGGGCTGTAAAAAATATCCAGGGGAGGAATTTCTTCCACCTGGAGAACAATTTGATCGGAAGGGTCCTTATTGATTATCTCGACATCCTGTGAAATGGGTGGGCCGCTGGTTCCTCCAAGAACCTGAGAAGAAGTGGTATCGGGTGCATTGCTTGTTTTAGAGGCGTCTGTGTCTTTGGAGCCTTCTTTACCACTGATAATGGAATCGAATTGGTTCCATTGTTTAATCAATTCAGGATCGATGGAGGTTTGCTTATGTTGTTCTGTATGGGTTTTGCTCCGTTCTTTTTCTTGTTCTAACTTCTGCTGTTCTTCAAGTGCTTTTCGCTGCTGCTCCTCCTGCGTTTTCCGCTGCTGCTCTTCCAATTCCTTTTTCTGCCTATCTGCTAGTTCTTTCTTTAGTTTCTCTTCTTCCTTTTGTGCCTTTTGCTGCCTTTCTATCTGCTCCTCTTTGAGAGTTTGTGTGACACTCTCGGCCATAATCTGGTAGCAGATTTCCCGGGCTAACATCTTGTCTGGGATATATAAAGGGAGGACATGTGGCCTAGCCTTGCTCCCAAAAACTCTGATATAGGTGAAATACTCTTCCCCGAACCAACTTGCTACAGCTGGTAAGTCAAAAGAAGCTTCATAGGAAATTCTGGAAATGGGTTTGTCATAAATAGAATAGTAAATGGGTACCATGAAACCATTACAAATTTGGTACAAATGGTCCTTGTAAGAGGTCTTCCACAATTTCTGATGGTATAAATGAATGGGTGTTGGATCTTGGGTGGTCCATCTCCAACCGAGGACAGGAAACTCAGAATTAAGACACAGGGTATCCATAATGTAAGCAGAATAATAAAATGGCGGGATTTTCCTTTCGGTGACTATAGTTTTGGCTCTAAATTCACGAACAGCTACGACCAACTTATCAGAAATAATAGTGGCCCAATCCATGATTATACTATTGATAGCCGCTTCCATTAGGGGAACCATGTCAATATTGATATTAACAGAGTCATGTAATCCCCACAGTCTACACATCATAATCCCCGCATAGCAATAGGGAGAAGCCAAAGAAACGTTGGAGTACTTACCCGAACTTTCATGCTTGTGCTTGGCTGGGTTCTGCCTCCAATCTCAGAGGGTTTCGGATGGTGATTCATTTTCTTTTGCGAATTTCTCCACGAAGGCTCTGTTGTAGACTAGCTCTGGTTCAGGTAGATGATACATTCGCCTCAGGTCATCAGGCTTGAATGACCCGAAAATCCTTCCGTCCCTTGTATGAAAAGTTCTATCAGTGATGGGGATTTCTTCAATTGCCCAGCGCACCACATCTGTATAGGGGAGAACCTGCTCTCTGGCCGCTATTCTGTGTAAAAAGGAGTCGGCCAAGTCTTTGAGAGTTGCATCAGATTTCCTTAGTACATCTACACTAGCCGTTCTCACTGTCACTTTTGGTTGCTCGGCCTCCAAAAAATTATATGTGCCCTGCCATGTGGTCCTAGCAAGACCAGTGCACGTAGTGTCCGAGATTAGGCCTTTCTTCGAAATTGAAGCAGCTTGACCTGCAACAGGTGTTGTAGTAGAACCAGAACTCCTCTTATTTTTCTTCCCCATCATGTTCAGGCTTTTCTCAACAAACGAACTCTACACAAGTGCAAGAGAAATCGTAACACGAGAAATAATGAAGACAAAGCATAAAGGGAAAGATATATATCACTTGAAGCGTGGCGATATTAATTTTCAAAAAGTGGCTGCGGATCCAATCACTGGTAAGAGATCGCATATGCATTAATGGTCTTTTTAAGGCCTGCTACCCATTAAATGACCTTTACGCTGTTATTCAGTTGAATGACCTCCTAACGCGTGCAACAGATATGATAATGCCTTAGACGCAAGTATTCGTTAATCGAAGGGGCAAAGTTATTAAATACACATGCATTACCTTATCCCTGCATTTAACGACATTTTGAAATCTGCGCTTTATCAACCGGATTTAAATATAACTTTAAAGCTTAAAGCAATCATTTTTTGAAAATGCCGATTACCAATGAACAATATCGCATCGCATCGGGGAAAGAGTTGCATTATCGTTTGAAAGTAGTCCTGGCGAACGCCGATTGCGACATCGCATCGGACTAGCATGTGAACACATTACCAGATGCATATTAAGTGATTTTCCGACTTCCGATAGCGATATCGCATCGCATCGGGGAAAGACCTGAGCGCCTTATGAGAGTGCATGGGATACCGCCGACGGCCGATAGCGATATCGCATCGGGTCGGGGTTTGTAACTTAAAGCGTTTTCCCACAAGAGGCAGTGCCGATAGCCGATTGCCGATATAGCGTCGCATCGGGGTATAAGATATGTGCTCTTTTTTGTGTATGCATCGAATACCGCCGATCGCCGATAGCGATATCGCATCGGCAAAGACCGAAGTGCCGTTTAAATGCGTCTCTCTTGTTATTGCGATATGCGATCTTGCGATCGCTTTATCGCAATAATAAAAGATTGTTTTATTTTGGGAACATTGTTATTCGAAAAAGGCTCCAATTCACAAACACTTTTGATTATCATTCCTTCTTCGAACAAATTCATTAATACCAATTAATTTTTAAAAGGGACCCATTTCATATGTTGATTGTTTATAAATACAGATGATATGAAATGGGGGGTTGTTGTAGGGCACAACATCTCCTTGATCTTCAGTGAAAGGAAGCTCATATAATCTCAATTTATCTTCATCTCGAAGCTTTTCTTTGCTGATGCAAAGCCTTACTTCATCTCCAACTTGAAGCTATGGTCAACTTGATACTTATTGTGTCTAGCCTTGTACTTGGCTTGAGTATTCACCAAATTTTCTTGTACCATTTGATTCACGAATTGAATGTGTAATGAATGATTAGGATCCGACGTAAAAATTGATTTTGTACTGATTTTACCTTTCAATGCATTGAAGGCTTTTTTTTTATTGCCTCCTCATTGAGAGACTTCTTTCACCCTTGTCAAAACATGCAATTAAGCTAGCTTTTTCTTGAAAGCGGTTTTCCATGTATCACCTTTAGCAAGTCTTATTTTATGGTAACCACTTCGCAAGTTCAACTTAGTGAAATAAACATCCTTAAATTGATTTAACAAAACATCAATGTGAGGAAGAGGATAATGATTATTTACTGTGATTTTGTTCAAAGCTCCAAAATCTACACATCATGATCATTGTCACCATGTACCATCCTTCTTCAGAGCCAAGATGTTAGGAGAACTAGAAAGAGATGTACTAGGCCTAACGACCCCTTTGTCAAGTAGCTCTTACATCTTCTTCTTGATCCCTTCATTCTCTAACATTGACATCTTGTACATACCAATGTTCAAAAGTGATGCATCATGTTGCAATTGAACTTCATGTTGTATTCCTCTTTTAGGAGGAAACACGTCAGACTCCTCAAACATCTTATCACATGTGTTAACAACCTCAACTAAATCATGTTTGATTTTTACATCACATCCTTGGAAAGCTTCAGATTCCTCAACATCTTTGTGTTTGATCATTAACAATGCAAAATTCTAACTAGCATTTACAAGCCTCTTCATTTTTCCAACACTTACAAGAGATAAATTCATCTTCTTACGGTGTGCTCTAACAATATACTCAATTCCATATTTTGAAAAATGTTATTTGTTTTCATGGTGATAAAATATGGCTTTCCGGTCATATAAGTATGGACTCCCCAAAAAAATCCCACATATGTCAAGTGGTACAACATCAAGCTCTACCTCATCAATAAAGTTTGCAGTGATGGTGAATTTAAGTTTGCATTTTCTTGTCACTTGCAATTTGGCATTGTCACATACCCAACCCAAAGGATAAGGTTTAGGATGAGGAATAGTTTCCAAATTGAGTTTCTTGACAATGGCTTCTGAAAGCAGGTTGACTTGGGATGCACTATCAAACAAAGTATCTACTTTGTTATGTTTTGAGATGACTCTAATATGGAAAAGCTCAATTCTTTCTTTATCATTTTGAGTTTCAATGGGCTTGCTAGAAGAACTAGTACTTGCAATAGAATCTTTACCTTTCAATCCCATGGTTCTACTTTTGGTCACATCTCTGAAATCAGATCCTATATCTTGTTTAGTTGTTGCAACAGTCTTTTCTTTCTTCTTCTTTGGTCTCATCTCCAAAATCAGATCCTAGATATTGTTTAGTTGCTGCAGCAGTCTTTTCTTTCTCCTTCTTTGGTCTTATTTCTGGATGAAGTTTCCAACAATGGTCTTCATCATGGCCTCTTCTTGAACAATGTTTACAAATGATATTTTCTTCCTCTTTCTTGATGATAGCATTCTTTTTGTCTTTTCCTTTAAACTACCCCTTCCCTTTGTCTCCTTAAATGTCTTCTTGCTATTCTCTTCAGGAACATTCTTCCCTCTTGCTTCTAAATGTGTTTCATGTACACATACTTCATCTAGCTTTGTAGGGTTAAGCATAAGAATTGTATGCCTTAAGTAGCTATGTAAACCACCTATGTATTTAAGAAGAGTTTCTTGTGATGATAAATCTACACCCAAAATTAGAGCTCTTCTTCTAAACTCTTATGTATAACTCTGAACACTCATACCTTTTGCTTGTCTAAAATTTTTCCAATCCATTATTTCTTTTTGCATATAAGCTAATGGATAGAATTATCTCCTTAATGCAGCTATGAAATCATTCCAAGAAGAAATTATTTTACCACTTTTCTTCAAATCCTCTTGGGTTTTGGCCTCCAACCATATGAGAGTTGCACTTTCCAGACAAAGAGAAGCAAGTTGGATCTTAGTGTAATCATCATCAATTTGTTGAATCCTGTAATAGACTTCAAGTTGATGAACCCAATTATCCAATTTCTCAACATTTACTTCCCCATTGTACATAGACAATTCAAATTTGACATCAAGATTTAACAAAGGTGTTTTAACGTGTCCTTTTGGAGTTCTTGGAGGAGTATGTGAAGGGGTTGAAGTGGAGGAGGATGAAGGTAAAGATGGAGGTGAAGGAGGAGGAAAAGGTGGAGGTAGAGGTGTTGGTTTTCTTCCATTTAATCCATTACCTTTTGGTGGATTTGAGCTCTCTCATTGCAACCTTGTGTTCCTTTCTTCAAACAAAAATTTCAACATTTCAGAAATTTCAAAGAAATCCTTTTTGAAAACTCTCTCATCTTCAGACATCATCTCATGTCCTTCTTCATGTGCCATGAATGGTGAAGTTTGAGGTGTTTATGACTTCTTTGAACCAATTTGAGGATTTGGTTCTTTGAGCACTCCTCCTCTTTTTAGCTTTAACCTTGTAAGCATCAGAAACAAAATCAAACCTTCAAAACAACCTTGAGTTATGATACCAAACTGATCTGATTTACAAACTTGAAGGTTTATAGGAAATTTGCAAGTAACTTTTTTATGTCTTTTAGGAAATGGATCAAGTTGCAAAAGTACATAAATTAGTGTCATAAACTCTGTTTGCATCAAATAAACAAAGACAAATAAACCATACACAAAAATATAGTACAACAAATTGATAAAGGAGTTCACTCCTCCTAGGTTGTGTCTCTTGTCCAACTTCCAATGTTGGGCCTCTTCAATTCAATATGTAATTCCATAGGTTTACAATGCTAAAAATGAAAAGATAATATCTCCAATGGCTTCAGAAGACCCGTAAACCCCTATCTGGGCTCTTGTTGGGCTCAAAAGGGCCAAAAACTAATCAAGTTATGGCTCTTGGAAGTTTTGTAGCAAATTATTCTACAAATTGGAAAAATTGTCTAACTGTTGTACATTTTCGACCTTTTTTCCAACCTCTAAACAACAAATTTTCCTCGTGCTAGCAAGATTCGCACCAAAAATCGTGCAAATTGTCGATCCTTTAGTCTGCCTAATAATTGTTTCCATTTGTTAGGCTAACCCCCCACCCCCGCCATTTCGCACCTTTCGCCTTAACTTACAGTCGCATTATTTCCATAAGGTCAGGGGTCAGGCTAATATCCCATGCCCGCAAGGATGGATCCTCCATACGCATCATTGGTTCCAGGGTGACCACATAACCCGGGGCTTGGGCTTAGAGCCCTGCCCCCCATCTATTGGCACCCAACACCTCCGTTGAGGTCTTGTGATGCCCATGGGTCGGGGCTAAGACTCGGGCCCCTTTTTGTTGCATCTTCTGTGGTCATGTGGGGTGCGGTGACCAAGGGCTAGGGGCTTAGCCCCGACCCCTTCCCCCAACTCCATTCAGAATCAATGTTAAATTAAAATTGTGTACCATAGATGTTAAAAAACACCCATGGCGTAGTTGGTAAGGCTTGGCTATGTTTGTCGAGGGGTTGGGAGTTCAATCTTGCTCAACTTGTCTACCGACCTCCAATAATTTTAGTCAACCTAGGGTTGCCATGTGGAATCCCCTAATTGGTCCATGTGGCACCTCCTACTGGTCCATGAAACAACCTCGAACCAATAAAAATCGACCACTTGGAAAAACCACATTTTGACACTTGGAAACACCTTATTGGCCCAATGGTACATCCAATTAGCCTACTAACTCAACTGCATGGACTGCGCAATCATTAGTCCAATCAACAACCTACAATATTCTTAGATGTTTGGCAAAATTATCATAACACGATATCTTGAGAATACAATGTTGATTTTGAGTGATTCAAGCTGTGTTGCATTTAGAATGGAGAGCACTACATTTTGGCACTGGTTTTGGGCACTTTTGAGCACTTTCATTTTTGAGAACTTTTATGATCCCCTGGATCAACCAACAAGCCTAATTTTAGTAGATCCTAAGAAAAAAGAGAGAAATGGCACCAAAAGCCATAATTCACAGGACACCCATAACCATGCTTACTCCATGAAGCTCAATACATTATTGCAACATACTTGTATACATAACTATAAATTTTTCACACTATTATTAAAATATGTA
Source organism: Pinus tabuliformis (assembly GCA_031772625.1). Classification (NCBI taxonomy): domain Eukaryota; kingdom Viridiplantae; phylum Streptophyta; class Pinopsida; order Pinales; family Pinaceae; genus Pinus; species Pinus tabuliformis. The sequence goes on along the minus strand of CM062813.1, from coordinate 1,143,730,793 downwards.
ACTATTAGCTCTAACTAAATTCTTTTTTCATTAGACAACACATGATTACTTACTTATTATATGAAAGAATTTACAATCTTAAACAAGGTAATGAGCCATTAGATTCATGAACATATAAGATAATTGAAAACACTTGCAATAACAGGTTATCTATGGGGACTCAGGAAACTAGCATACTTAAGTAGATAATTATTCATTTCATGAAGATAAAAACAATCACATATATCCAAGGTTTCAACATAACTATGAATTCATATAAAACAAATCATTCTCTATGAACATATAGTAAGCTCAGTAACCTTCGATAGGTAGTGTTGAACCATATGTTTACCTATCACATCTCTAACATTTTCATTATCCATAATTCAAATGAATACAAGTAATTATACTTATTTGTTTAAATTGCAATGGTCGGCAACTAAACGAGGGACTTCAACTCTCCACCCAACAATAAGCCAACTACACTTCAACCTTTCTTGCAATTGATGATCCATAATTCTCTGATTTACCAGCATTATCCAAGCTCTTTTCTTTGGTTTATGTTAACATAATTGCATGAAATATCATGTAAAAACCATATGTACAAACACTTGAAGAAGAAGCAACTTAAAGGAGATCATAAAGACAATGAACACAAAATATTGATAACGGAGTTCATCTAGTGTGGACTACGTCTTTGGGCCCTGATTCAATAGTGGGGAGACAGCTTCATTCATCTCATAAAAAATAAAATCAATTACATGGAAAATACATCATTATGCCTCCAATCTTGGGAGTGACTTGAAATTTGACAACTCAAAACACAACAATCACAACACCAACAGGTCTATCTCGTCCTCCTGAAACTTTCAACTATAAACATGACCTACTTCTGAAAGGTGCATTGTTGTATCTAACTTTGTGCCCAAATTTTTTTGAGAAGGCATCTTTTTTCCATAACCCCTCATATCCACTACTCATATACCAAAAGTGACTGCAACATTGCAATCCTTGCAAAGCTCTAGTTAAAATGAGTACAAAGTTGGGTACATTCTACAAGTTGGATAGTGTGTTTTAAATGCTTGTGGCCAATCGGACTTTATAAAGCTCAATCGCCAAGAAAGTTAGTTAGCACGATTATGAAGTCATTTGGTCCCACCGGAGATCACAAGTTCAAACCTCTGTGCGACTCATTTGACGTATAAAAAAATTTATAGGGTTTGTTTTTAAAACAATTGTTCAAATCAAATTGTTTTAAATGTAACACCAACACCAACGGTCAGACTGTCAACATCCACCGATTACAACAAATCGCCATATTATTGGCCTTATAACTCGTCTTTTAAAATAGTTCACTGCCACTGTTAATTTTGTGGAACCGTCAGCCGCCAATTATTACATTAACTACCCACTAGTTGTTGAAATCGTTGGCCATATATGGACTCCACCGAATTGTTGACCATCCGTCAGTTGGATAATAATTTTCCAAATTTAAAACATCAACCAATTACGAACTATTATATGTTAACCCGCCAAACAATCAACCACATAACAGTTTGAATGGCCGCTAATTTGGGTTTGGCCTCTCGATCATTGAACTATTAATCATGTGTCATCGTTAATACAAAGGTTTGCTATAACAATTGTTTATTATTGCGAATTCAATTGGAACTGCCAATAAACTGTCAAATATGTATTGTCGTCGGTTATTTTCGCAACCATTCAAACAAACCATTGACTATGATTCAAAATCGTTAATGTTTTTAGTCGATGCCACCAAATTTAGTAGTATGGCCAGTTTGGCCGCTAGTTAGGTGCCATGTGGTGCCCATTGATTGGGCCATGTGGCCCCACGTTATTGGGCCATATAACTATCGCCAAGTTTGTCAGGGTACCTCCAGATATGGCGGTTCCATCATTTTTAGCCACGACTAAAACCTACGCTATATTCTTCGGACCTCTGCCAAATGTGGTTGCTATTTTGGCTGGACTACCAAACTGGAACTGCTCCAAATTTATCTGGCGATATACCAAATTTATCTGTTGGGCCAAGTTTGAACAAAAATTTGAATGGCCATAATTTCTGCATACGAAGTTGAATTGAGGCATCTTCTACACTGTTGGAAATCTTGCAACGAGATATTCAATATGGACTTCATTTTGATGACATACAAGGACTTTGATTTTTTAGCCATTAGGGATCCACCTGAATAATTCCTTCCCACTGAAGGAATTTTGGTACTCCAAAAGAATAAATAATACTACAATTTGATGCATTATGATCTGCATAAAAATTGTCTCTAACAAGCCACACTTTCTTCTCCTTCACCTTTGTACTTTGGAGCCAAAAGTGTTGAAACCGCCACATGTATCCATATGCAAATTTGTAGCTACCAATGCATGTACAAATTGCAAGATTCCAAGCAAGACAATACTTTCCAAGAGTTTATAACACACTCATGGTCAAGTTTTACAACAAAAACCATACCCCCACGCTCCCAAACTAAACACCAAAATATCACTATGTTGCATGTACAAGTGATGTTATACACTTCATCACTTTTACAAACATTTTGACAACATGTGATTTACAATGGTGGTCATACTAAACTACTTTAAAAGGCTACTCATATCTTACCTAACTAGGCTAATGGGCTTTCTCCCTATAGATGGCTTCCTTGTTGAATTGCTTCATCGATCGGTTCCTTCACAGATGCTTTCACATGCTTGTGTTCCTTCCTTGGGCGTAGCTTTGGATGGAGCTTCCAACAAGTATATTTTTTATTGCCACTCTTGTTGCAATGTTTTTTCTTCCTCTAGACTTTCTTGACCTCCTTCCTTGAATGGATGTCTCTGATGCAACTTTAGAAAGGAGATCTTGCCTTAGATCTTTCCTTAAAATTCTCATATCACTGGAAGGTGGTGATGTGATCTCAACATATTTCACTGTCCCAAAGTTGTCGCTTGAAGACTCTCATGTTTCTTCCTTTCCGGCATAGCCCAATCCTTCATATTTAGGTAGTTCCACTGCTTGGATGGGATTCACAATGTGTTGGTCATTAACTCGTCAGCCATTGCCTGCATATCCCATCTTCTTCATTAGACTCAAACCAATCCTTGTAGAGTGCTTTTCAAACGCACCAAAATCATCATCATAATGAGAACATGAAACTAAATGATCACTAACACTGCTACCTCAATTACCAATTCGAAAGGGGGTGAGATGGCTTCTCTTTCAACTTTTCCAAGGCTTATTTCATTGCTTGTAACTGAAGCTGCAATCCTTACTTCTCCTCTTTTTCTTCTTGTAAAAGTATTCTTAGTTTAGCATTATGTGCTTGAATACTATGGTGATGATGAGAGGAAGATGAAGAAAAAGAACATTCACTTGAAGATGGAGATGGACTTTCTCCATATTGAAGCATTTTCATATGCTTTCTCTTTCTTATTCTTTTCCTTCTTTGCCACTTTATTCTCGTAATATTCGAACAATATATCTACCATGTCTACTATCCTATAGAATATTGACGGAAATATTTTTCATTTTTCATTTTCCTTCTTCATTTTGCACGTCCAATCTCTGCTTATTATTCACACTCATAATTCACATCAACAAGAAGACCTCTTTGGTACCGAAATTGATCCAGAATTCTCTTATTTACCGACATTACCAAGATATTTTATTTGGTTGATGTTAGTAGAATTGCATGAAAGAGCATGTAATAACCATATCTGAAAACACTTAAAAAGAAGAAGCAACAAAAAGATATCATAAAGACAATGCACACAAAGTTTGATAATGGAGTTCATCCAATGTGGACTATGTCTCTGGGCCTTGCTTCAATAGTGGAGAGGCTGCTTCATTCATCTCATCAAAAAGAAAGGCAAATACATGGAAAAATATGTCATTATACCTCTGATATTGGGAGTGACTTGAAATTTGACTACTCAAAACATATCAATCACAACACCAACAAGTCTGTATCATCCTCATGAGACTTTTGATTGTAAACATGACCTACTTCTAAAAGGTGCAATGTTGTCTCGAACTTTGTACCCAACAATTAATGAGAAGGTGAGTTTCTACCATGACCCCTGAAATCCGAAGCTCATATGAAAGAATTGATTGCACCATTGCGATCCTTGGGAAATTTTGGTTAAATTGAGTATAAGTTGGCTATATTCCGTTATCTGAAAATGGAGGAGGTGTTCACTATCATTTTCTCCACAATCAATCAAAATAAAAATAGGATCATTTTGACGCTTTACAAGGTAAAATGGGTCTTGATAAAAAACAAGTTTTCTAGTGTCTCTTCAAGTCTTGAGTTAGTCTTCACATGTAAAATTAACATAAGAAACATAATAACACGTAACTCGTATATATTATTTTCTCCACAATCAATCAAAATAAAAATAGGATCATTTTGATGCTTTACAAGGTAAAATGGGTCTTGATACAAAACAAGTTTTCTAGTGTCTCTTCAAGTCTTGAGTTAGTCTTCACATGTAAACTTAACATAAGAAACATAATAACACGTAACTCATATAGGCATAATGAATATCATAACAAAAGATTTGTTAATGGAGTTCACCCCTCCTTGGCTACATCTCCAAGTCTTCCAACATAGCTATACCACTCATATATTCAATAGAAAAAGGAAGTACATGAATTTTTGAGAATGGAAACATGTGGTTATTACCCCTACAAGGTAATGTTCTCCTGAAAATAACTCTCACATACAAAAGAAACACAAAACATCTGCTACAAAGATTCCATACTCCAACTAAAATGAGCTAAAATGAGAATGTGAACACTTCAATTCCACATTGAAGCACATAAACAAAACTTCTCTCAACATAACATAATGAGAAAATTAAACCTGAGTTGAACCCTGCAAGCAACAACTATTGCAGTAGACTTATGAAGGTGAGAAAACCCCTACAAGACCTTCTCCATGCTCAAACACCTTCGAGAATTGCTTCCAAACCCTAATTGATCCATATGCCCTTAGTCTCAAACTTGAAAAATGGATACTTAGGTGTGATCAAAAAAAAAATTATAGGTCACCAATGGATTTAGAACATCCAAAAACCCCTAAGTGGACTCTTCTGAGGTTAATTTGGCCAACACTTGAGAAAGATATGGCTCCCCAAGCTCTCATATGAGTTTTACTGTTAACTACCCTACAAATCAGACCAACAGTCTAAATTTCCTACAAATCACCCTGTTTTTCGCTAACTGAGTGACAAATTCACCCTCTACCAATGCAATTTGTTGGAACTTTAATTTTTCCAATAACCCTTAAATCCGAAAAATAGGGTCACATTGGCACATAAGGTTGTGGGCTAGGCCTTAACACCTTCCCCCGTGGCCTAGCACCTAAATCTTCAACATGTGGTCACATATTGTGTCACGGGTCCAAGGGCTAGGATAACAGCCCACCCTTCCCATCAGACCCCTTAAACATTGGTGTGTGATCACGTTGGGTACCAAAGGATTTGGGGCTGGCCCCCACTTCGTAGAACCTCTACCTTCCGCCCAGAGCCACGATCTTGTGGAAAAGTTGTGACCAAGGGCTAAGATTCTGCTAAGCCCCTACACCTTCAATGGTTAAACTTGGAGCCTATGGTCTTCTGGGTGCGCATGGGACTAGTTCTTAAGGCCTAACCCTAGCCCCCCTTCCATATCGCTTAAACCTTTGGCTTGTGGTTCGGTGACACAACTTGTGACCTTGGGTTGGGTCGAACCTTCAGCCCTCTCCACTGTAGTGTCATGGGCACATGGCTGGGTTCCAGGGGTCAGTCCTAATCCCCTCTCCTTCAAACGTGTCGAGGTTCTTATGGTTTAATGCAACCAAGGGTCGTGGCTGGTAGCCTGACCCCTTCCTCCATTGAGCGACAATGTAAAGTTCAAATACAGGTTCAATTCTATGAATATTAAGAACCACTTCTCAAGCATGTTGGTACGATGCTCCATTGTTGGATTGAAGGGCAGGGGTTCGAATCCCTCAGACCTCACTTGGACCCATAACAAAAATTTTCTCTATTGTTGGGGTGCCACATCGTAGCCCATGACTAGGCCACGTGGCACCATATCACTGGTCCACCTCAAATGACCACAAACAAATCAAATGTGCCCAAATTCAAATGAAACGGAGATGAGACTTCACAAACTCTCATTGGCTCGTACCCCGCACAGTCACCCTACTGACTCACTGTACGGTCAACTGCCCAGTCAACAGACCTGCTCAAATTTTAGTTGTTGGGCCAAACGGTCAACGCACAATAAATTAAGCATACGGTGTCAGATTAAGGTGAAAGGAACATTGTTGGATTCAGAATGATGAGAACTTTGACTTGATGCTAGTTTGAAGACTTTTTGGGCACTTTTGTTTTTGAGGTAAAAGTTGATCTCCTGATCACAGCTCCCCACTAGGAACTTTTGGACTCCAAAATTTTACTTCCCTAGTTAATATAATGAGGCTGAAACTATAAAACACCAAAAACCTCAATCCAAAATTCTTACTTTTCAATTGGTTTCCTTCAAGCTCCAATCAAGGCACTTCACATATCTTCTTCATGAAGACCTACTATCCTATTAAGAATTGAGCCAACATTCTTATCGTTTTTGTAGGAACAAAACACTGATGAGTGGAATTTGAACATTCTTTTTAATCTCATCTTTGCATGGCTCAAAAACACACCATCTTGAAGCTAAATTGTTGAATACAAACTTGAATACATCTTGGAATTCAGAAGAAAAAAAACTTGCTTTAACGTCTTCAAGTTGAGCTTGTACATAAAAAGTACACTATGACAAAATTTTCAATGATATAATTAGCTTTGCCTACAAAACATAGTCATCTTGTACAATCTTGAAAACAAAGATTCTATTCACAGAAGTTTCATATCGAATACTTGCATCAGTGAACACATGACAAACTTGTAGACAACTATGAATGACAATCTTGTACATTTACAAAAGTCCTTGAACATGTGGACTTATAAACAAGCCAATACATACATCAATGAAAAATACATGTTTGTTGAACATAGTGACCATGATTGTTCACTTTACAAAATTACTTAAACATGTAAACAACAACAATTAAGTACAAAATTTACAAAGAAACTTTACCATAAGTCTACCAAAACTTTGCCTCTCTTAGGCTTATGGATTCTCTTTTTGCATCATCTTTTCCTTGAAGGTTTCTTAGGATTTTTGTGAGTCCTCTTTGCCACCTCTTTCTTCCCTTGCATTATGTTGCACAATCTCTTTTCCTTTATTTGAATGGAGCTCTGGATGTAACTTCCAACATCATTCAGTGCCATGCCCATGCATCTTGCAATGGGTACACAATACCTTTCTCTTGCTTGTCGAAAAAGAAATCCTCTCATGCGAAGGAGAATCGTTATGCTTGATGCCTAGAATTTGATCCATTCCTTTAACCATTATCATGCATTGCTCACACACAGCTAGACAATGGTCAAATGCATCACAGAAAGTATAAAGGTACATATTCCACAAATAGTCAAAATGACAATGCAATGGAAAACACACATGAGAATTATACCTGTGTTGGGTCCCTATAATACTAGTGATTGCCCCATTACTATTGTAGTTGTACCCCTTATTTATATTTTTGTGCCCCTATTACCCCCATATTGTTATTTCTGTGCCCCATAGAATCCCTCTATTGTTATTTTTGTGGCTTTATATTATTATTGTTAGGTCGGCTGGATTATATTATGACTCTTTAGACTCCTATATATAGAAAGGAGGTTTTGTCATTTGTATCATCCAAGAATTGTTCATTTATGTAATGTAAAGGAGGTTTCCCCCTCGAAGAGGCTGAATTCTAAGGCGTTGATCTATCTTTTCTATCTTTTCTTGAGCTGGTTTCATAACATTTGGTATCAGAGCTTTGGATTTTAGGGTTTCGCTGTTCCAAACAGGTCATCGTGGCATTTTCGCTATAACGTTTTTTTTGTGACGTTTCAGAAGTCTCAAAATAAACCCATTTGAGAAGAAATCGCGTTGAACCTTGGGTCCGAATTTCAGAGCTTTTCACGTGATATTTGCGGAGATATGATATGAGGAAGTTGGTCTTTTGGCAGACTCCTGAATTACATTCAAAACAGTTGACCTGGGGAAAATTGTCATAACTTTCTCTCTAGGGATCGGATTGAAATTTCGTAAGAAGGTACAGAAAGAGGACGAACTACAGTTTCTTGTGTGTGTGTTTCACATTCAAAGGTTGAAACAGTGACTCGTGGCATGTCGTACAATTTCGCTCTATTGAACCTGTCTAAAAGCAAGTCACTGTGGGCGATTTCACATAACTCTTCCTTGGAGAATCCAATTTGGCTCAGACTTGTGGCATTGGAAAGAGGACGCAGAAGGCTACTACAGGTAGCAATTTAAGAACTAGATGATCCGAAATTATAGAGATACATCAGATTCAATATCAGGCTTCTATAAAGTGAAAAAAAGGTGTGTAGTTTTTTTTTAAATTTTTGTGTAAGTTTGGTTTAACGGAATTCAAAGGGCATAGTAAAGCATTATTATCGGTAACTGATGCCCCAAGGAAAGAAAATGCAAACACCTAGTAAGGAACCTGAAAGCTCTAGCATGACTCATGAAGAAGAGGAAGAAATGCTACATGATATATCAAAATTACAAGAACAAGTGCAACAAATGTCACGCTCACAAAAGCTAACAGATGCTAAGATAAATGGCGTGGTAGCTAAGATAAGTGGCGTGGAATCTAAGGTAAATGGCGTGGAATCTAAGATAAAGGGCATGGAAGCTAAGATGGATGAGTCGAAGACAGATTTGAAGAGAGACATGGCAGATTTGAAGATAGATTTGAAGACAGACATGGAAGAATTGAAGAAGTTGCTACAAGAAAGGGTCACTAATGGTGAAAAGGTAGTAAAGGAAACTCATGATGAGAACAAAAGAAATGTTAATCATGATTCCATAGACGCTAATGTTGGATCGAAGAATCACCATATTCCAAAAATCGATATGAGGAAGTTTGATGGCAAGGATCCCGCCACATGGATATTACAGATGGAGCAATTCTTCGATCTCAATAATGTGCAAAACGCACAAAAGGTACGTATGGCAACTGTATATTTGGAACCAAATCAGTTTGTATGGTATCAATGGCTTTGTTCTCGTAAACAATTTATTACTTGGGCAATTTTTACGGAAGAATTGATAGCACATTATGAAGGATACAAAAAGCAACACTTTTTTTAGCCAATTGATAAGTCTCAAACAAAAGGGTTCAGTAATGGAGCACATTGAGGAGTTCCAAAAATTGAACATAAGGGTAAAAGATATTCCAGAGGAGCATAGGATTGATGTGTTCATAGGGTCTTTAAAGGATAATATCCAACATGATGTTCGCCTTTGGGAACCTGATTCATTAGAGAAGGCATTCAGGTTAGCAAGAAAAATGGAAAGCAAAATTATGGCAACCAGGAAGCATACCACTCACAACTATAAAGACGGAAGTGTTGTTGCCCCTAGTCTTCCACAACCTATAAGGTTGACACCACAACAATTGGAAGAAAAAAGAGCAAAAGGGCTTTGTTACAGTTGTGATAGCAAATACACTAAAGGTCATAAGTGTGCTGAGAAGAAATTATTCTACATAGATTGTGAAGAGGAAGAAGAAAAGGAGCAAGAAAGGTCAAAAGAAGAAGATATACTCCAGGAACAAAGCCTAGATGAAGAACAAATAAATCCGACCATATCTTGTAATGCATTGGCGGGAATTACCACTCCTCAAACCATCAAGATAGAAGGACAAATCAAGAAGAAAAAGGTAATAGTGTTGATTGATTCAGGAAGCACCCACAATTTTATTCATTGTAGGGTAGCAAAAGAATTGAATTGCTTCCTATATCCAGCACCAGAGTGTCAAGTGATGATTGCAAATGGAGGAACAATAAATTGCTCTGGAAAGTGCCATAATATCAAGCTATCCATGGGAGAATATGTATTGACTAGCCCAATGCTTTCCATTCCAATGGGAGGTGCTGATGTTGTACTAGGAGTCCAATGGCTACAATCCTTGGGTACAATAGCTTTTAATTTTCAAGAACTTTTCATCAAATTTTCTACGGAAGGAAAGGAAGTTGAATTAAGGGGTATTGCAGGGAAACCAGGAAAGATAATCAGCTCTAATGGTATGACAAAGCTTCTAAAAAAGGAGCAAAGAGGTGTAATTGCACAATTATGTTCGCTAGATGTTTCCACATTGGAATCATCTATTTCTCCAGATCTCCAAAAAGTCCTGGACAATCATTCCAAGGTATTTGAGACTCCCAAAGGTCTCCCACCTATGCGTGATCATGATCATGCTATTCATCTGATTCCAGGAAGTGTTCCTCCAAACATCAGGCCGTACAGATATCCCTATGTCCAAAAAAGTGAAATTGAACGTATGGTTGCAGAAATGCTAGAGGCTGGTATAATTCAACCGAGTCAAAGTTCTTTCTCAGCTCCAGTAGTATTGGTGCACAAGAAGGATGGATCATGGCGCATGTGTCCGGATTATAGGGAGCTCAACAAGCTCACTATTAAAGATAAGTTCCCCATTCCTGTCATTGATGAATTACTGGATGAATTGCATGGATCAATTTACTTCACCAAGTTGGATCTTCGTTCGGGATATCATCAAATCAGAATGAAGATTGAAGACATTCCGAAAACGGCATTTAGAACTCATGAGGGTCATTATGAATTTTTGGTCATGCCTTTTGGCCTTACCAATGCACCTTCAACATTTCAAGGTTTGATGAATTCAATTTTCAAACCATTCCTTAGAAAATTTGTGTTAGTATTTTTTGATGATATACTAATCTACAGCAAGTCTTGGAAGGATCATGTTGAACATGTTGACAGGGTGCTACAACTATTGGAGGAGAAACAATTATATGCAAAAAGATCCAAATGTTTCTTTGGAGTCCAGGAGGTGGAATATTTGGGTCATATTGTATCTCATGAAGGAGTTAAGGTAGACCCTAGCAAAATTAAAGCCATTAAGGAATGGAAAATCCCCACATCCATAAAGCATCTGCGAGGATTTCTTGGGTTGACAGGGTATTATCGCAAGTTTGTTAAGAATTATGGGAGAATAGCAGCACCTCTAACAACATTATTGAAGAAAGATTCATTTTCATGGACTCCGGAAGCAACAAAGGCCTTTGAACATCTTAAAGAGGCAATGTGCCAAGCACCGGTCTTAGCTACACCGGACTTCACAAAAACCTTTATTGTGGAATGTGATGCTTCAGGAAATGGAATTGGTGCTGTTCTAATGCAAGATGAAAGACCCATTGCTTTTGAAAGTCGTCCAATCAAGGGAAAGTTTTTAAGCAAAGCTATTTATGAGAAGGAAATGTTGGCAATACTCCATGCACTTAAGAAATGGCGACCCTACCTAATGGGAAGACACTTCAAGGTAAAAACGGATCATGATAGCCTTAAATACTTTTTAGAACAAAGATTATCCTCTGAAGAGCAACAAAAGTGGGTCACAAAGATGTTGGGTTATGACTTTGAAATCATCTACAAAAAAGGGAAGCAAAATGTGGTGGCAGATGCACTCTCAAGAAAGGATGAGGATGTGGAAGCATTGTTGTGTGCCATTTCTATTATCCAACCAGATTGGATAAACGAAGCAAGGGAGGAATGGAAGAATGACGAAGAAGTGTGGGCACTTATTCGAAAGCTACAACAAGATTCCAGTACTTCTGATACATTTAGCTGGCAAAATGATTCGTTATGGTACAAAGATCGCTTATACCTCTGTAAGAATTCCCAGCTAAAACAAAAGATTCTTATGGAATTGCACACTTCTCCCTTAGGAGGGCACTCAGGATTTTTAAAAACTTACCACAGGGTTAAGAAGGAATTTTTTTGGGATGGCCTTAAATCAGATATTCAAAAGTTTGTGGCGGAATGTTTGGTTTGCCAACAAAATAAAGTTGAAACAATTAAGACACCGGGTCTATTACAACCTTTATCCATTCCAAGCCAACGTTGGGAGGAGGTTTCAATGGATTTTATCACAGGTTTACCCAAGTCTGAGGGAAAGAGTGTCATCATGGTGGTAGTTGACAGACTTACCAAGTATGCACACTTTTGTGCATTATCACATCCATTTAAAGCCAGTACAGTTTCTACTGCATTTATGGAAACAGTTCAAAAGCTACATGGAAACCCAAAGATTATTGTAAGTGACAGAGATCCCATTTTCACTGGAAATTTTTGGACAGAATTATTTTCTTGTCTTGGTACTCAGTTAGCTCATAGCTCATCTTATCATCCTCAATCTGATGGGCAAACTGAGATAGTAAACAAATGTTTGGAAGGATATCTTCGTTGCTTTGTATCTGATAAACAGACACAATGGGTCAAATGGTTGCCTCTGGCTGAATGGTGGTATAACACTTCCTTCCATACAGCAACAAAAATGACCCCATTTATGGCACTTTATGGGTATCAACCACCATCCATCACATCATATTTAAGAGAAAATTCTAAGGTTCAGGCAGTGGAACATCACATCGAACATCAACAACAAGTCCTCCAACTCTTAAAGGATAACCTCGTGTTGGCACAAAATAGAATGAAACAACAGGCAGATCAACATCGCAGTGAAAGAAGTTTTGATGTAGGTGATTGGGTATTCCTACGGCTACAACCATATAAGCAAATGTCCCTAAAGCAAGCTAAGAAGGATAATAAATTATCACCAAAGTATTATGGTCCGTACAAGGTGTTGCAAAAGATTGGTACTATGGCATACAAATTGGAGCTTCCTGCAGCTTCTCGATTGCACCCAGTTTTCCATGTTTCATGTTTAAAGAAGGTTATAGGTGACAAGCTCCCAATTCAAACAATATTGCCAGAACTTGACGAGGAAGGAAAAATTATATTGGAACCGGAAGCAGTCACAGAAACAAGAACTCGACAGCTACGAAATCGATCAATTTCAGAGTATCTTATCAAGTGGAAGAACTTATCCGCTGAAGATTCCACATGGGAGGATGAGAATTTTATGCAGAAGTATCCAGAACTACTCAAGCGTTGAGGACAACACTTTTTTGAAGGAGAGGGGCATGTTGGGTCCCTATAATACTAGTGATTACCCCATTACTATTGTAGTTATACCCCTTATTTATATTGTTGTGCCCCTATTACCCCCATATTGTTATTTCTGTGCCCCATAGAATCCCTCTATTGTTATTTTTGTGGCTTTATATTATTATTGTTAGGTCGGCTGGATTATATTGTGACTCCTTAGACTCCTATATATAGAAAGGAGGTTTTGTCATTTGTATCATCCAAGAATTGTTCATTTATGTAATGTAAAGGATGTTGGCTCCTCGAAGAGGCTGAATTCTAAGGCGTTGATCTATCTTTTCTATCTTTTCTTGAGTTGGTTTCATAACAGCCTATCTCTAGGGTTGTAGCTTTGACGAAGTGGAGTGGATGATGCCATGCAAGGTCCCTTCAAGAATTCATCTCGCTTGGGAGATGAATGAAAATTGTCAAAAGGTGGTGACATCTCATCCTTAGATGGTCAATGTGCCTCAAGCCGTTTAGAGAATTCTCCAAACTCCCAACGACCATATCCCAATCCTTGATACTTCGGTCTCTCCTCAACCATGATTGGATTGGTAATACCTTGGCCATTTATTCTGAGGCCTCCACCTTCATAACCCATCTTGGAAAGAAGATTCATACCTATCATTCATGGCTACCAAATTTTAGCTCAAAAATATTCCAGTTAAAAATATTTTAGCTCAAAAATATTCCAGATCATATGCAAAAACTGATTGCACCATTGCAATCCTTGTGAAATTTGGTTAAAATGAGTATAATGTAGGCTATATTGTTGGGTCCCTATAGTACTAGTGATTACCCCATTACTATTGTAGTTGTACCCCATATTAATATTGTTGTGCCCCTATTATCCCCATATTGTTATTACTATGCCCCATAGAATCCCTCTATTGTTATTTTTGTGGCTTTATATTATTATTGTTAGGTCGGCTGGATTATATTGTGAATCCTTAGACTCCTATATATAGAAAGGAGGTTTTGTCATTTGAATCATCCAAGAATTGTTCATTTATGTAATGTAAAGGAGGTTTCCCCCTCGAAGAGGCTGAATTCTAAGGTGTTGATCTATCTTTTCTATCTTTTTCTTGAGCTGGTTTCATAACATTTGGTATCAGAGCTTTGGATTCTAGGGTTTCGCTGCTCCAAACAGGTCATCGTGGCATTTTCACTATAAATTTTTTTCTATGACGTTTCAGAAGTTGCAAAAAAACCCCATTTGAGAAGAAATCGCGTTGAACCTCGGGTCCAAATTTCAGAGCTTGTTCGTGCTATATTTGTAGAGATATGATCTGAGGAAGTTGGTCTTTTTGCAGACTCCTGAATTACATTCCAACAGGTGACCTGGGGAAAAGCGTCATAACTTTCTCTCTGGGAATCAGATTCAAAATTTTGTAAGAAGGTACAGAAAGAGGACGGATTTTAGTTTCTTGTATGCATTTTTCAGATCCAAAGGTCGAAACAGTGACTCGTGGCACGTGTTACAAGTTCACTCTATTGAACTAGTCTATAATCAAGTCACTATGGGAGATTTCGCATAACTCTTCCTTGGAGAATCCAATTTGGGTCAGACTTGTGGCATTGGAAAGAGGACACAGAGGACTACTGCAGGTCACAAATTCAGATCTAGATGATTGGAAAGTATAGAGATACATCAGAGGCAATATCGAGCTCCTGAAAAGCGAAAAAAGGTGTGTAGATTTTCTTAAATTTTTGCTTAAGCTTGGTTTGAAAATTTATTTTGAAGGAATTCAAAGGGCATAGTAGAGCATTATTATCCGTAACTGATGCCCCGAGGAAAGAAAATGTGAACACCTAGTAAGGAACTTGAAAGCTCTAGCATGACTCATGAAGAAGAGGAAGAAATGCACCATGATATATCAAAAATACAAGACCAAGTGCAACAACTGTCCCTTGCACAAGAACAAAATCTAAGATGGATGGTTTAAAGAAAGGCATAGAAGCTAAGATGGATTGTTTAAAGAAAGGTGTAGAAGCTAAGATGAATGACGTGGAAGCTAAGATGGATGATTTGAAGATAGATTTGAAGACAGACATGGAAGAATTGAAGATAAATATGAATAAGTTGCTACAAGAAAGGGTCACTAATGGTGAAAGGGTAGTAAAGGAAACTCATGATGAGAACAAAAGAAATGTTAATCATGATTCCATAGAATCTAATGTTGGATCAAAGACCCACCATATTCCAAAAATCGATATGAGGAAGTTTGATGGCAAGGATCCCGCAACATGGATATTACAGATGGAGCAATTTTTCGATCTCAATAATTTGCAAAACACACAAAAGGTACGTATTGAAACTTTATATTTGGAACCAAATCAGTTTGTATGGTATCAATGGCTTTTCTCTCGTAAACAATTTATCACTTGGGCAATTTTTATGGAAGAATTGATAGCACATTATGAGGATACAAAAAGCAACACTTTTTTAAGCCAATTGATAAATCTCAAACAAAAGGGTTCAATAATGGAGCACATTGAGGAGTTCCAAAAATTGAACATAAGGGTAAAAGATATTCCAGAGGAGCATAGGATTGATGTGTTCATAGGGTCTTTAAAGGATAATATCCAACATGATGTTTGCCTTTGGGAACCTGATTCATTAGAGAAGGCATTCAGGTTAGCAAGAAAAATGGAAAGCAAAATTATGGCAACCAGGAAGCATACCACTCACAACTATAAAGACGGAAGTGTTGTTGCCGCTAGTCTTCCACAACCTATAAGGTTGACACCACAACAATTGGAAGAAAAAAGAGCAAAAGGGCTTTGTTACAGTTGTGATAGCAAATACACTAAAGGTCATAAGTGTGCTGAGAAGAAATTATTCTACATAGATTGTGAAGAGGAAGAAGAAAAGGAGCAAGAAAGGTCAAAAGAAGAGGATATACTCTAGGAACAAAGCCTAGATAAAGAAGAAATGAATCCGACCATATCTTGTAATGCATTGGCGGGAATTACCACTCCTCAAACCATCAAGATAGAAGGACAAATCAAGAAGAAAAAGGTAATAGTGTTGATTGATTCAGGAAGTACCCACAATTTTATTCATTGTAAGGTAGCAAAAGAATTGAATTGCTTCTTATATCCAGCACCAGAGTGTCAAGTGATGGTTGCAAATGGAGGAACAATAAATTGCTCGGGAAAGTGCCATAATATCAAGCTATCCATGGGAGAATATGTATTGACTAGCCCAATGCTTTCCATTCCAATGGGAGGTGTTGATGTTGTACTAGGAGTCCAATGGCTACAATCCTTGGGTACAATAGCTTTTAATTTTCAAGAACTTTTCATGAATTTTTTTGTGGAAGGAAAGGAAGTTGAATTAAGGGGTATTGTAGGGAAACTGGGAAAGATAATCAGCTCTAACGGTATGACAAAGCTTCTAAAAAAGGAACAAAGAGGTGTAATTGCACAATTATGTTCGCTAGATGTTTCCACAGTGGAATCATCTATTTCTCCAAATCTCCAAAAAGTATTGGACAATCATTCCAAGGTATTTGAGACTCCCAAAGGTCTCCCACCTATTCATGATCATGATCATGCTATTCATCTGATTCCAGGAAGTGTTCCTCCAAACATCAAGCCGTACAGATATCCCTATGCCCAAAAGAGTGAAATTGAACGTATGGTTGCAGAAATGCTAGAGGCTGGTATAATTCAACCAAGTCAAAGTTCTTTCTCTGCTCCAGTCGTATTGGTGCACAAGAAGGATGGATCATGGTGCATGTGTCCGGATTATAGGGAGCTCAACAAGCTCACTATTAAAGATAAGTTTCCCATTCCTGTCATTGATGAATTACTGTATGAATTGCATGGATCAATTTACTTCACCAAGTTGGATCTTCGTTCAGGATATCATCAAATCAAAATGAAGATTGAAGACATTTCGAAAACAACATTTAGAACTCATGAGGGTCATTATGAATTTTTGGTCATGCCTTTTGGCCTTACCAATGCACCTTCAACATTTCAAGGTTTGATGAATTCAATTTTCAAACCATTCCTTAGAAAATTTGTGTTAGTATTTTTTGATGATATACTAATCTACAACAAGTCTTGGAAGGATCATGTTGAACATGTTGACAAGGTGCTACAACTATTGGAGGAGAAACAATTATATGCAAAAAGATCCAAATGTTTCTTTAGAGTACAAGAGGTGGATGTTATAGACAATTTTGTGCCTTGCAGCATCAGGCATGAATTGTCAATAATCCAAGGGATCCAAAGTCCCTAAACATGATGTTCCTACCCCTAGAGGAACAAGGTCAGCAAACCAATAGCTCTCAGATCAGTTCTCCACCTGAAAACACTAAAAAACAAGCAATCCTGAAATCAAAGCAGGTGCTCCACTAGGCTTCTGCGCTGAAACTCAACTCCTCCATGGTGTACCTGTGTTGCAAAGCAGGTAGAACAAAGGCCACCTGCGCTGAGCGAGATGGGACAAGTGGCACACTGAGTCATTGCTCTGGAATCTTCCAAAAATGACACTTGGATCAGGGATTTCGCCTTGTGATGAGTCAGAGGCTCTGTTTCTCCAAGTGGAAGCAAGGTTCTCCAAGTGGACTCAAGAACTGAAGATCAACTGAAGAGAGAGAGGACACAAGGCAGCTACACATCAGTTGCAAGCTGACTCATCCTTTCTCAATTCATCTATATATTGAGCTCTCTCCTATGAGCTCAGGAGGCTGGAATTTTGTGCAAAGTAATGATATGCTGTTGGTTTCACTATAGAACTATTGGGTGATTGCTTGAAGGAGGTGAAGGGGAGAAATTCTTTCTGCTGGGAGGTGTTGCTGGATTGGGGCCTTCAATGGTTGTAACTCTCTCAGAACTTTACTTCTTCTATTAATAAAAGCTATTGAGGTTCTTCTATATGCTCTTGTTCAATGATGAATTGTGATAATTGTATATTTGATTTATGCTAATCCTTGAATCAGTTATGATTGCATGCTTCTTGTAGTTTCCTTCTTTGTTATTTTGCAGGATCTCATTATAGCTGGGCCAGCAAAAGAGCAAGGAGCTGGGAGCAAGCAAGCAAAGAGAAGAGTTTGAATTCGACATTAAGCGCAAGGCAACGGTTAGTGCATTTCTTCATTCTCTCCTGCTTTCATAAAGAAGTAAACCTTAAGTAGTTTTCTTTACAGTTGTTGCTGAGGTACTATCACCCTTAGAGTGGGATAGGGTCATCCAAGTCGGATACTTTTCCCTACAACAAACTGGCGACTCCACTGGGGATCGTATCTGTTTGATTGTTTGTAGTATTTTGCTATTCATTTCCTGAACAAAAGAGTACCAAATCGAAAAGCTTTTGACTATATCAAAAGCGAAGTAGAGGGCAGCTACTCTAGCTCATTTCTGAGCATGTTCATGATTTGAAGAGCTGATCTACAAGGATCCTTGTAAGCTCTTAGTGATAGCTTTTCATCTTCCTTGTCATCCCTTAGTGTGTGCTTGACTGATAGCTTCTGATTTGAGCAAAAACTGTGAATTTTTAAGAAAATTGTGACCCGGAAACTGAGAAAACGCAACTTTCGTTTTCCAAAGCAGGTAGTACACAGGCTACCTGCTTTGCAACGCAGGTCCTGAAGGGGCTACCTGCGCTGAGAGCCAGACTGGCTATGCAGCACCTGCGTTGGCCCAATTTTGCCTTGTGCATTTGGGGTTTCCTCCCTTTTTCTTGCCTGTTTTCACTATAGATTTTGCGGCCAGTTACCAGTCTTGTACCTGTTCTGAAACCAACCTTACTTGCCATCATTCCGCCTCTGTTATATAACGAAATTGTACTTGTTCTTTTGTATTTCTTACATCATTTACAATTTCCCATAACGAAAGTGAACTAGTCTTGCTTTGGCCTCTTAGATCTGAACCTGTGTTAGGCATTTTGCTGGTCTAAAGAGTTAGCTTGTTTGTTGTCCATAGCTGATTAGTCTTTTTACTTTCGTCATTATGGTTTGATTTCATGTATTTCTAGTGATTAAACAAGTAAATCTTAAGGTGTCTTTTGATTTTGGACCAGCTTGTTTACTTTCGCTTTAAATCGAAATCAAAGTTATATAACAACTTTCCTTTTGTAATACATCAACATTAAGAAAGGGAAAAGAAAATACATGCATTGTGCATTTTGCATTTGACTGTTTGCATACTGATTTAGGAAAAAATTGCATTGTGTGTGCTCTATGATCTGTGTGAAAAGATTTGCCTTTCTTCTCCCTCAGTAGTTAAGATTTTCAAAGTTGAAAGATTGAAAAGTTTGCTTCTCATCTTAGACTGCATTCAGGAATTTGTTACATACATCTCGTGGTGATCCTTAAAGGCAAACTGCTAAACAAGATCAACATTAAAATAAATTCAATTTACACAACAACGCTTTGTAACATAACGCAAACACATAGAGGTCTAGGTAGAGACGTGTTCCGGCGTCGTTAAACATAGTGACTGTCGATCTCTACGAAGGTGGGTGATTCCTCCTGAGAGTCGGTGGCACTAATACGGACTTGTGCTCCCACGTACCGTCGCGTATATATTGGGAGACCCCTATAGGAACAAAGCCTTTATCCATAGGAAGCCGTGTCGGCCGCCCTGCTGATCGCGATGCAGTGAACACAGCATTCACGAAGATCGACCACCCGTACCGTAAAACGTATTCTGTGGTTTCGCGAAAAGTTTGGCACACCCTCTGCCTAGAACTCCAGAGAAGTTTCTTTTGGCCTTTTTCAAACTCTATAACTGAAAAAGTCCATCCGAGCATTTGTCACTTCGGGCTCGTTAAAACATCGAAGGAGACTAGAGTCATCTTTAGCTTTTTCTCGACTCTTAAAACATGAAAAAGCAAATTTGTGTCTAAATCGTCATTGATAAAATTTATTTTAATCGGAACATAATCACTTGTTATTCCCACGTTGATCTTTCAGTTGAAAAGTATGGAGCCCACCAACCAAGGAAGTCACCTTGGCGGAAGTCCCAATCCCTTCTCCTCTTGGGGAGATGTTGGTGCGCCTCATATGGCCACATTGTCACTTCCAGGATTGACAATTGGCCTACCTGTATGGCTCTTTTCAACTAATGTAGTTCAGATCACCACTAATCCTGAGCAGTCGAATCAACAGTCAGACCAGTCTAGAGCTACCCACCAGCCTTCCACTTCTTACAATTCTTCCTCTGATCCTTCATCTTCGCAAGGTAGAGCCGGCAAAAGTCAGCCTCCCATGGAGAAGAAGGAAAAGAAGAAGAGAGAAAAGAAGGAGAAGGGGCCTATGGCGAAGGCGACTGGGGGCAAGCAAAAGACATCTGACAAAAATCCACACACTGCACCGACCGGGCCTAAATCGCCATGTGTCATTTGCAAAGGGACCCACTTCCATCGTGATTGTCCTTGTATTCCCCAGATACTAAGGGACTGGTCCCCCAGGTTGCACAATCCGGTAGCATCAACCTCTGGTAGACATGTTGATTGCATTCCGTCAACTAGCGAGAGTGAAGGACAAAGAGGGAGACCAAGATCACCCTGCAGACTGTGTGAAGGCGATCACGCCATCCACCGTTGTCCATTCTTAGATGAGGCGAAGAGAGTTTTGGAAGATCGTCCGGTTTCACCATTACGACTTCCTCCTGGATACCAAAAACTCGTGCCTAATCCCTCGATAGTTGAAAATCCAGCTGGCCCGCTCAAGTGGTCAGCTGAAGTGTCAGTCATTGAGAATGAACCTGCTGAATCCAGACCAGACGAAAGTCTAAAGGTCGAAACGGCAGTTGACCCGGTTCTTCCTTCAGAGGTTTCATCCTCAAATGACTCCGTCATTGAAGACCCATCTTCAAATGACACCCTCACTGAAGAGAACAAGGATGACACCATCCAGATTCTTTTCATCAACACAGACTCTGATGAGCATTAGGGCAACGCGCCCATTCCTTTATCGCAGGAAGGAACATCATTAGGGTCGTATCCGGCCGTGTATTCGGTCCCACCACCAAGCAACCTGGTTGTGTCCTTTGATTGGAATCAACTAGGCAGACCCCGGTTACCAGCCAGTATCCCATTCAGAATCATCGTCCAAATCTACAGAATGGCGATGGCTGGAACTATCATTGATGAAGGGGCATCTGTGAGTATCCTTTCCTCTATTGCTTGGAAAGCACTGGGTTCCCCGGCGCTTTTACCTGAGATGAGAAATCTATCAGGTTTTGATAAAGGAACCAGTCACCCGTTAGGGATTCTCCCCAATGTTCCCATTACATTGAAGGGGAAGACAGTTCATATGAACGTCATGGTCATCCAGGGACCCTTGGTATATAACTTACTCCTTGGACGAGACTATATATATTGCATGGAGGCGATAGTGTCCTCACTCTTTAGAGTTATGTGTTTTCCGCACGAAGGAAGAATGGTCAAGCTCGTAGACAAACTTTCATTTCCAGGATCACGCATCGCAAATAGTCAAATACCATCCCTTAACGGTTTATTCACTCAAGGAATGCCTCCACCCCCGGTTCTACTTCCCGATGAATGCGAGTGATTCGGAAAGATGTAACTGGGACCCAAGGGGCATGCACCCTGGCCTGCCTTGGGCAGAGGAAACCTTGGGTATAAAGTTAATTTCCGCAGAAGAATGGGACTAGTCCGTACCCCATCCGAAGGAAGGAAAAGAGGGTTGTTCTAGGATAAAGTTCTTTTGTCAAAGTTATGTGAGTGAGATAATCAGCTTCTCGCTCCCTTTGTCTAAAAATTAGGCTCTCCTGAGGGAGGAGATCCATTTGTGGCGGCAAGTAGCCACCATCTTTGAAGGCAAGCCTCACCCATTAAAACATATGATTTTAAGGATAAGTAGGGGCAGCCTCCAAAGAAAGAGATGAAATTGCTGCAACAAGTAGTCACCATCCTTAGCAACCTAGTAATAGACATCGCCGGAAAAAAGAGTTTAGTTTGCGGCAGCGAACAGAACCATTTTTCGGATAATAAGTAAGAGGGGTAGCCTTGAAATTATACTTTATACCTGGGGGCATGCAAACCTTTTGGAGTGCAAGCACGGGACAACTATTTATTTTTTAAATTTTTAGGTCCTCCCTTTAAACCTGTAGGTCTAACCCATTAAACTCGTAGGATTAGCCGTTTCCAGCTTGCATAAAGAAAGGATGAGGGGCAAAAGTCAAAACTTGCCAAATAGGAGCATAGCTTCGTGAGATAAAGCTCCTTAAAAAATAGCTATCTCACCTGAGGCGTTTCTTGTATTATGACTGGTATAATTGAGCAAGGTTTGGTCGCATTCAAGCTCGTTAAAAAATGAACTGTCCCTTAAGGTTTAGGGGGCATATGCCTCGTCTGCATTATTATGCTGGGGGCATCCATCATCGAGCAGTTTTAGCAATGTTCATGCTCGTTAAAAAATAAACGCAAGATCCGAGCAGTTTTAGCACATAGTTCATGCTCGTTAAAAAATAAACATAAGTTGTGAGCAATCTTCCCCTAGAGTTCAAGCTCACCCAGAAAAAATGAACCGGTAAATAACCTTGGTAAATGTAACCTTTGACAGCCATATTAAAGCCCTTGGTCGTGTTCTTGCAGTCTCACCTCCATCTGTTCATTTGGCCAATCGTTCATCTCCATATGTTTGTTTACCCATTTTGAGGAACAACTGCGAAGAGTGATTTCACTTAGCCATCCTTGTGACACTGCCGTGATTGGAAAATTCCAACCTGTACCTGGAATCTGCTGCTATCCCTGTTTATCACTCGTTCCTCAAAAGACGAGTCTTCTTTGAGCTCTTTTCTCTTGACTCGTAAAATATGAAAAGTTTGCCGAGTTTTGGCCTTCCAGCTCGTTAAACGACCGGAAGAGCTATCCCTCCTCTAGATTTTAATCTTTTTGGACCTGAGGGATTATTGCACAAAAAGATCGAGCGCTTGTTTTTTTCGTCTCGTTAAAGCAATCGAAAATTCATCCCTTCTGTATTGTTTTATACTTTTTCGGACTTAAGGGATTAGATGACGAAAAAGGAATTCTGGAGTTGACTTTATGTACATTTTCAGACTCTCTAAAAATGAAAAGGACCGAGTTATCCTTGTCGTTAGACTCGTTAAATTCATTAAATAGCGACAAACTTGTCTTTAGACGAGAACGAGTTTCCCTATCGCTAGGCTCGTTAAAACATAGCGATGGGCTTGCCCGAAGGGCAGGTTATAGAACAAGCATATGTTATCCTCCTCAAGCTTGATAAAAATAAAGAGGTACTGGTCAGCAATGACTGGGGAAAAATTGGGAGAACCTCACAGCTTTAATGGTAGCAAGTCGCTCTTGAACATGACACTTTGTCCTCCGTATCACATCGGGTTGGGTTGTTTCATTCACCGGTCTCATCACCATGGTCCTCGCCACACCATCCACATTTGGGGTAATGCTACCAATCCATCACATCAGTGTCGTTATATGTTCAAGAGATGTTGTTCTGCAAAGAGTCAACCGTGTCCCATCCACTGCCATACATTGTCCTTCATCCATTTCATGACCGCCACCCTGAATCATACATCACAGTTTGTTTTCACCTCATCACAATCACTAGCTCCGTTCCGTGTCACTGATGTGGGATTCATTAAGGCCCTCCTTTGACGGATCGCTCCTTGTCGACATCAGCTCATTATCCAAGGAGTTGATCTAGGAACAACCCCTTCAGTACTTTGAAGCTTGCATGCCTCAATGGCAAGTTTCTCACTTCCGGCGACAGGTATACATCAATGACCTTCGACCAGAGGATTTTGCATGGTGGTCGACGCCAAGTCCTTTATTCCCACCATGTGAATTGTACTGCCGTACCTTGAGGGTCATCATCCTTATCGGTGATTCCTCTCGCGCTTGTTAACGGTTTACATCATTGACCGGTAATCAAGCGATGTCTTTCCATGTTCGACTTCAAGAAATTCTCACATGGATCGACTTGTGCATCGAGTGAAGATCGGAAGAGATTGAAGACCCGGATCTAGTTTCATCCATCCGGGCTGCGATATATATTCAGGATATAAAGACATTTGATATGTACATCATTGCAGCAGATGATCATCCTTCTCAAAGGATGATAATTTCAGCAGAGAATTATCAGTCTATCATCAGACGATCGTCTGTGCTATGTACCAAAATGAATTTATAAAGCTGAGCATGGGAATGCCCGCCTCAGCTAGATCATGAAAAAGAATGAAAAATAATGTATTGTATTGTATCTTATTACAGGACACTTCTCAGCAGATTGAATGAACTTCGGATCCTCCTAATAAAGCATTTCACCCGATAAACAACCTCATACTTTAGGGGGCATCTGTTATAGACAATTTTGTGCCTTGCAGCATCAGGCATGAATTGTCAATAATCCAAGGGATCCAAAGTCCCTAAACATGATGTTCCTACCCCTAGAGGAACAAGGTCAGCAAACCAACAGCTCTCAGATCAGTTCTCCACCTGAAAACACTCAAAAACAAGCAATCATGAAATCAAAGCAGGTGCTCCACTAGGCTTCTGCGCTGAAACTCAACTCCTCCATGGTGTACCTGCGTTGCAAAGCAGATAGAACAAAGGCCACCTGCGTTGAGCGAGATGGGACAAGTGGCACACTGAGTCATTGCTCTGGAATCTTCCAAAAATGACACTTGGATCAGGGATTTCGCCTTGTGATGAGTCAGAGGCTCTGTTTCTCCAAGTGGAAGCAAGGTTCTCCAAGTGGACTCAAGAACTGAAGATCAACTGAAGAGAGAGAGGACACAAGGCAGCTACACATCAGTTGCAAGCTGACTCATCCTTTCTCAATTCATCTATATATTGAGCTCTCTCCTATGAGCTCAGGAGGCTGGAATTTTGTGCAAAGTAATGATATGCTGTTGGTTTCACTATAGAACTATTGGGTGATTGCTTGAAGGAGGTGAAGAGGAGAAATTCTTTCTGCTGGGAGGTGTTGCTGGATTGGGGCCTTCAATGGTTGTAAGTCTCTCAGAACTTTACTTCTTCTATTAATAAAAGCTATTGAGGTTCTTCTATATGCTCTTGTTCAATGATGAATTGTGATAATTGTATATTTGATTTATGCTAATCCTTGAATCAGTTATGATTGCATGCTTCTTGTAGTTTCCTTCTTTGTTATTTTGCAGGATCTCATTGTAGCTGGGCCAACAAAAGAGCAAGGAGCTGGGAGCAAGCAAGCAAAGAGAAGAGTTTGAATTCGACATTAAGCGCAAGGCAACGGTTAGTGCATTTCTTCATTCTCTCCTGCTTTCATAAAGAAGTAAACCTTAAGTAGTTTTCTTTACAGTTGTTGCTGAGGTACTATCACCCTTAGAGTGGGATAGGGTCATCCGAGTCGGATACTTTTCCCTACAACAGTGGAATATCTGGGTCATATTGTATCTCATGGAGTTAAGGTAGACCCTAACAAAATTAAAGCCATTAAGGAATGGAAAATTCCCACATCCATAAAGCATCTGCGAGGATTTCTCGGGTTGACAAGGTATTATCACAAGTTTGTTAAGAATTATGGGAGAATAGCAACACCTCTAACAACATTATTGAAAGATGCATTTTCATGGACTCTAGAAGCAACAAAGGCATTCAAACATCTTAAAGAGGAAATGTGCCAAGCACCGGTCTTAGCTACATCGGACTTCACAAAAACCTTTATTATGGAATGTGATGCTTTAGGAAATGGAATTGGTGTTGTTTTAATGCAATATGAAAGACCCATTGCTTTTGAAAGTCGTCCAATCAAGGGAAAGTTTTTACACAAAGCTATTTATGAGAAGGAAATGTTGGCAATACTCCATGCACTTAAGAAATGGCGACCCTACCTAATGGGAAGACACTTCAAGGTAAAAACAGATCATGATAGCCTTAAATAATTTTTAGAACAAAGATTATCCTCTGAATAGCAACAAAAGTGGGTCACAAAGATGTTGGGTTATGACTTTGAAATCATCTACAAAAAAGAGAAGCAAAATGTGGTGGCAGATGCACTCTCAAGAAAGGATGAGGATGTGGAAGCATTGTTGTGTGTCATTTCAATTATCCAACCAGATTGGATAAACGAAGCAAGGGAGGAATGGAAGAATGATGAAGAAGTGTGGGCACTTATTCGAAAGTTACAACAAGATTCCAGTATGTCTGATACATTTAGCTGGAAAAATGATTCGTTATGGTACAAAGATCGCTTATACCTCTGTAAGAATTCCCAGCTAAAACAAAATATTCTTATGGAATTGCACACTTCTCCCTTAGGAGGCACTCCAGATTTTTAAAAACTTACCACAGGGTTAAGAAGGATTTTTTTTGGGATGGCCTTAAATCAAATATTCAAAAGTTTGTGGCAGAATGTTTGTGCCAACAAAATAAAGTTGAAACAATTAAGACATCGGGTCTATTACAACCTTTATCCATTCCAAGCCAACGTTGGGAGGAGGTTTCAATGGATTTTATCACAGGTTTACCCAATTCTGAGGGAAAGAGTGTGATCATGGTGGTAGTTCACAGACTTACCAAGTATGCACACTTTTGTGCATTATCACATCCATTTAAAGCCAGTACAGTTTCTACTGCATTTATGGAAACAATTCAAAAGCTACATGGAAACCCAAAGATTATTGTAAGTGATAGAGATCCCATTTTCACTGGAAATTTTTGGACAGAATTATTTTCTTGTCTTGGTACTCAGTTAGCTCATAGCTCATCTTATCATCCTCAATCTGATGGGAAAATTGAGATAGTAAACAAATGTTTGGAAGGATATCTTCGTTTCTTTGTATTTGATAAACAGACACAATGGGTCAAATGGTTGCCTCTGGCTGAATGGTGGTATAACACTTCCTTCCATACAGCAACAAAAATGACCCCATTTATGGCACTTTATGGGTATAAGCCACCATCCATCACATCATATTTAAGAGAAAATTCTAAGGTTCAAGCAGTGGAACATCACATTGAACATCAACAACAAGTCCTCCAACTCTTAAAGGATAACCTCGTGTCGGCACAGAATAGAATGAAACAACATGTAGATCAACATCGTAGCGAAAGAAGTTTTGATGTAGGTGATTGGGTATTCCTACGGCTACAACCATATAAGAAAATTTCCCTCAAGCAAGCTAAGAAGGATAATAAATTATCACCAAAGTATTATGGTCCATACAAGGTGTTGCAAAAGATTGGTACTATGGCATACAAATTGGAGCTTCCTGCAGCTTCTCGATTGCACCCAGTTTTCCATGTTTCATGTTTAAAGAACGTTATAGGCGACAAGCTCCCAGTTCAAACAATATTGCTAGAACTTGATGAGGAAGGAAAAAGTATATTGGAACCGGAAGCAGTCACAGAAACAAGAACTCGACAGCTACGAAATTGATCAATTTCGGAGTATCTTATCAAGTGGAAGAACTTATCCGCTGAAGATTCCACATGGGAGGATGAGAATTTTATACAGAAGCATCCAGAACTTCTCAAGCATTGAGGACAACACTTTTTTGAAGGAGAGGGGCATGTATGGTCCCTATAATACTAGTGATTACCCCATTACTATTGTAGTTGTACCCCTTATTAATATTGTTGTGCCCCTATTATCCCCATATTGTTATTACTGTGCCCATAGAATCCCTCTATTGTTATTTTTGTGGCTTTATATTATTATTGTTAGGTCGGCTGGGTTATATTGTGACTCCTTAGACTCCTATATATAGAAAGGAGGTTTTGTCATTTGAATCATCCAAGAATTTTTCATTTATGCAATGTGAAGGAGGTTGCCCCCTCGAAGAGCTTGAATTCTAAGGCGTTGATCTATCTTTTCTATCTTTTTCTTGAGCTGGTTTCATAACATATATTATGAAACCTACAATTATGGCCCATCATGGAATTTTTCACATTTTCTCACAACATCAAAAAAGAATATTATTGCAAAATATTCCATGTCTGAAAAAACATACCTGCTCCTGTTCCTTCGTGTAGGGTTATGCAATGTGTAGTTCCAGCTTTGAGTTTTGTGGCCCTTGTCCTACTCATGGCCCTCCCCCATCGAATGGTGAAATGGTGGTTTAAATTCTTGTGGCCCAATGGACTTTACAAAGTCTAACTATCGGGTATGTTGGCTAGCACATTATTATGAAGTTGTTTGGTCACACTAGAGGTTGCAAGTTCAAACCTCCAGGCAAACTATTTTATGTATAAACGGTAAATTATATGGATTATCTTAAAAATATTCTTTCAAATCAAACCGTTTTAAATATAACACCAACACCATTGATCAGACTGTTAACATCCACCAGTTACAACAAACCGACTTACTATTGTTCGTATAACCCATCATTTAAAATAGTTCACAACCACTATTACTTTTGTGGAACCATCAGTTACCAACTGTTACATTAACCGCTCGTTGGTTGTTGAAACCGTCAGCTATATATGGACTCCATCGTACTATTAACCATCTGTCGGTTGGATAACTATTAGCCAAATTGAAAACATCGACCAATCATCGACTATTATATGTTAACTCACCAAACAATTGACTGCATAACTGTTTGAATGACCGATGAGCTAGGTTTGAATGCTAGACCATCGAACTGTAAGTTCCATGCCATTATTAAAACAAATATTTGTTATAACAATTGTTTACTATGGTGAGTTCAATTGGAACCATCGATAAACCATCAAATATGTATTGTCGCCAGTTATTTTCAGAACCATTCAAACAAACCACTGATTATGATTCAAAACCATCGATGTTTTTAGCTAATGCCATTGAGTTTAGTCGTATGGCCAATTCAGACGCTAGATGGGTGCCATGTGTCACCCATTGATTAGGCCATGTGGAACCACACTATTGGGCCATCTAACCATCGCTAAGTTTGTAGGTTTTAACCCCGTACAGAAATTACCTGCATACGAATTCTAAAACACAGAAAATAAATAATGCGAGAGCATAACACATATACACAGAGATTTTTCCCTAGATCCCGAAACTGAGACTACCAGCTTGATTTTTCATTATATTCCTTTCAATGTTACAATACATATATATACATTCCAAAGCGTCTAATACCATGGACTGAAAACCATCGCGTCCAAAACCATGGACTGAAAACCATAGGTAGGTTCGCCCAACCTAATATAGGGTCTAAGAAAAATTTTCCCAGGGCACTACCCCGAACCCCATAGAGGGGGGCTACCCGCCCCCCTCTAACCCCCTGGTTAACTACATAGGTTAGTAATGGAAATAATATAACACAACCCAACATTTTGGCACCACACTATTGGGCCATCTAACCATCTCTAAGTTTGGCAGGGTGCTACCAAATTTGGTGGTTCCACCATTTTTTTCCATGAATAAAACCTTCTCTATATTTTTTGTACCTCCACCAAATTTGGCCACTATTTTGGCCAGATTTCCAAATTAGATTTGCTCCAAATTTATCTGACAATCTTCCATATTTATCCCTTGGATCAAGTTTTACCAAAACTTTCGTTGGCCATAACATCTACATATGAAGTCAGATGTAGGCGTTGTCTACGTCGTTGGAAAGATTTTGATGGGCTCTTAAATTTGATCCTAGTTTCACTGAGATCCAAAAAAATTGATTTTTGAGCCATTATGTATCCACCTGGATCATTCCTCCCCACTGAAGGACTTTTGATCCTCCAAAAGTATAAATAGTACTGCAATATGATTCACTTTGATCTTCATAACAAGTATCTCTAACATGTCACACTTTCTTCTCCTTCACCTTTGTACTTCAGAGCCAAAAGTGATGAAAATCACACATGTATGCATATGAAAATTTTGTAGCTTCCAGTGCATGTACAACTTGAAAGATTCCAAACAAGACAATACTTTCCAAGAATTTAGCACACACTCATGGTCAAGTTTTACAACAAAATCCATACCCTCATGCTCTCCAACTAAAGGCCAAAATATCACTATGTTGCATATACAAGTGATGTTATACACTTCATCACTTTTACAAACATTTTCGCAGCATGTGATTTACAATGGTGGCCATACTCAACTACTTAAAAAGGATACCCATATCTTACCTAACTAGGCTAATGGGCTTTCTCCCTATATCTGGCTTCCTTGTTGAACTGCTTCATCAAATAGTTCCTTCACATATGATTTCACATGCTTATGTTCCTTCTTGGGCATAGATCTGGATGGAGCTTCCAACATGTATGTTTTTTTATGTCCGCTCATGTTGTGATGGTTATTATTCCTCTGGAATTTCTTTATCTTATTCCTTGAATGTCAGTCTCTAGTGAAAATCTAGCGAGGAGAGATTGCCTTAGATCTTTGCATGAAATTCTCACGATCACTAGAAGGTGATGATGTTCTCTCAACATGTTTCACTGGCTTAGACTTGTCACTTAAAGACTCTCATGTTTCTTCCTCTCTGACATAGCCCAGTTATCGAGGTAGTTCCACTACTTGCATGGGATTTTCAGTTCCATGGCCAATAACAACTAGGCCCTTGCCTTCATGTCCCATCTTCCTCATTAACCCCAAACCAATCCATGTACTGTGATTTTCAAATGCACCAAAATAATCATCATAATGAGAACATGAAACTGAAGAATCACTAACATTGTTTACCTCAGTTGCCAATTCTAAAGCGGATGATGATGGCTCAAATTTTGATAATGTTGAAGTGCCTAGTGAAGATGAGAATGATATTAAGAGTTCTTAGAGCTGAGATTTCCAAACTAACAGTTGCATGCAAGGATCAAGAAAAATTATTGCAGATATGTGATGATAAGGAGGGAAAGCTCAAGGAAGAGATTTTCAGCTTAAAGATTAAGTTGGTAGAATAAGAAAGAGTTGAGGAAGGTATGAGGAAGAAATACCAAGAGAAGGAAGAAGAGGTTGAGATATTAGAAGTTGAAGTGACTTCCTTGAGAAAGCAGCGAAAGATGGAGAAGAGTATTGTAGCCTTGGATAATTTGCTTGAGATCCAAATATCACCATTGGATAAATTTGGTATTAGATTTCAAAAGGGTGAATCTAGTTTGCATGTAGGAAAAAATATCAAAGAAGAACCCAAGAAACTTATAGCAAACAATACCAGCAACAAGAGTGAAAACCAAGGAAACAAGAAGCAGAACCAGTAGCCGATCAAGAAGCAAAGAAGAAAATCTCAAGGAGTTCTTACAATCAGAAAGCCTTTTTCTCCTGGAGATGATCATGGCATCTCTATTAGATTTCAAAGGAAGCAAAGTCTTTTTTTTTTCCTTCAATATATGAGGTACAATTCTACAATTGTCACAAATAAGGACATGTTGTAGCTAATTGTTCAAGCAAAACATATAGATCAAATCAACAGAGGTTGCAGTGATATCAACGTTAAAGAAGATTGGCCAATGGGTATAATTATGTTTTTTTATGGTTATTGTTATTCATGTGACCTGTTTGACCATAAGGCAATAGATTGTGGGTCTAACCGATGGAGGAGAAGCACATTTCATGCAAGGTTTAGATATGGCATGAACAGAAGGAGATCTAATCCTCTTGGTACATATCTTGGCCATTTCAAGTGTTACACATGTCATAGTTTTGGCCATATGGAAAGAGATTGTTTGTTGTCTCATTACTTAAAGAAAAACTGTCAAAAGCAACAAAAACAAAGGGGGCCTAACAGAAAACTAGTGAAAGAAGAAAAGAAACAAGTCAAGGAAGAAAAGAAGCGGCCAAAGACCATGTGGCGAAAGGAGTAGCATCTCTTCAAGTAGTTGTAGAAATTCTGCAAATTCTCTACAAATCTTGCTCTGAGACCTATGTAGAAAATCTGACTGTAGGTTAACCTGATAATGCAATATAACCAAAGCAAAATATTATAACCTACTTCTACTCTCAAAGTTTGCAGAAGCTTAAAATTGAGCAAGATCGAGCTAAGCACATATAACCAAAAGGAGAATAATCAATGCACAATACACATGAAAATACTTTGGGGAAAGCCTAAGCTAAAAACCCCACTATCTGTATTATCATACAAGGTGGAAATACATACGAATTATAGAAAGCATTAGCTCTCACAACTGGCCATATCTCAGTAAAATCCTCACAGATGCTCATAGGCAATCAAAGCTTCTCACAAGCCTTCTCCTCTGTCCTCCAAGCTCCTATTTCCTTGCATTGTTCCTCTAGGATGATTCACCTTCAACCAAGTGGAACACTACTCTTACACATTGTAAAACTGAGCAATACTCAAGGAAACTTACCTTGACTATATGCATGAGTTTCCTTTATAAGAGAAAACATGCAACTGATAGTACACTATTTTTTACTTTAATCTCAACTGGATCTTTCTCAGAATAGACATGCATGAGTTACTGATGAGAGAATCTTCAGTTATCTGGAGTACACTAGTTGAGTGCATGCATGCATCAACTGACTGTTAACTCTCTATTAGTTCCTCGAACTAATTTAACTGGACTTAACTCAGTAAACTGAACTAACTAATTACAACTCAAATATCACTCAATCTTATCTCCTTAATTTAAGCCTTATCTCCTTAATTTAAGGGATAACTGCTGCATGACTTCAGAAAGACTTATAAATTTAATTTCTCCAACTAATTAATTCATAATGAATTAATTTTTCCAAGCAGCTGATGAGACTAAATTCGATTTTAATTCAAGGAAAAAATAAAATTGGAATTTCTGGATTCTATTTTTATCATTTCTTGTTGCTATTTTCAACACTCCCTCTTAACAAGAAAGGAATTCAACTCGATCCCGATCGTGAACCTTTGGAATTTTATGCATGCAAAACTTCTCTCTAGTGTTGTTACTCCAACAACTCCAGAAACAAAAAACATCCAACCTGAATCAGTATGATGCATCTATCATCAAAGTCTCTGACTGTTATTGCCTTTGTTAAATGAAAACTTTACGCTTCTGCTGACTCTTCCTTTCTGCACTGTTGTCAATCCTTCTTTGGACTCTTCATTATCTGATTGCTCTAGCCTTTGTCACTTTGATCTCTGACTGCATCAATCCCACCGATTCCTCTTGCTACTATGTACTTTGGGCTCCCATAGCAAGGTACAATCCATGAGATAAAGCCTCTCAATGGACTCTGCCCAATTTCAGCCTTCATGGGACTATCACTTCACATCGCCCCACCTCACACCTAGAGATATGGCTGCATGTGATCCCTCTTCCCACTTGGATTGAAATTCCCCCCTAATGGAGGTATCTGCATGAGTGGATCTCTTCACTTGGTCTTCTCTCTACTTCTCCAATTGTGGCTCCTCCATAATTCTGTGAGACTTCTTCTGGGGCTGCATGTTGAGAGGTAATTTACTCTCCCTCTCAACCACCAAGTCTCTAACATTTTCATTGCTCCTCAAGGCTTTGCATGCATCTTGAACCTCAAGAGCATATAGGTTCTTAACTCATGAACTGATTTGTTTCACCTGTCTCATGGTGATGTGTCTAAGGAAAACATTTCCTTTACTGAAGACAACATTGTAGCCTTTGTCCTCCAACATCGCGACTGATACCAAGTTCTTCTCCAGTCTAGGCACATATTTCACATATGTCAAGGTGATAGGAGCTCCATGCTCCCTCTGAAAAAAATTGTGCCCACTCTTGAAACACTATAGCTTTTGTCATAACCCATCTCTATGCGCATCTTGAGGTATTTCTCCTCCAAAGCACTGAATAAAATTTTATCACCGGTCATGTCGAATGAGGCTCCACTGTCAAGATACCATACACAACCCATCATCAATGACACCATGGATGCGATGAGGGTAAAGTCCATTTCGAACTGAGAGGCTAATGCCTCACCTTCTGATCCTTCCGAGGATCCCTTCTTGGACTTCTTCAATGGGAAATTAGTTGCATAATGTCCCATGTCACTTGAAGTATGATATGAATTCGATTTGCACCTGCAACCCCAAACTTCAAACTTTGAGTTCTCTTCTCAATATACTGTTCACAGCTCTGATAAACCTGGCTCCAATACCATGTAGAAATTATGAAAATTCTCTACAAATATTGCTCTGAGACGTATGTAGAAAATCTGACTGTAGGTTAACCCGATAATGCAATATAACCAAAGAAAAATATTGTTACCTACTTCTACTATCAAAGTTTGTGGAAGCTTAAAATTGAGCAAGATCGAGTTGAACACATATAACCAGAAGAAGAAGAATCAATGCACAATACACATGAAAATACTTTGGGGAAAGCTTCAGCTAAAAACCCCACTCTCTGTATTATCATACAAGGTGGAAATACATAGGAATTATACAAAGCCTTAGCTCTCACAACTAGCCAGCTCTCAGTACAATCCTCATAGATGCTCACAGGAAATCAAAGCTTCTCACAAGCCTTCTCCTCTACCCTCCAAGCTCCTATTTCCTTGCGTTGTTCCTCTGCTATGATTCACCTTCAACCAAGTGGAACATTGCTCTTACACACTATAAAACTTCGCAATCCTCAAGGAACCTTACCTTGACTGCATGCATGAGTTTCCTTTATAAGAGAAAACATGCAACTGATAGTACATTGTCCTTGACTTTAATCTCAACTGAGTCTTTCTAAGAATAGACATGCATGAGTTACTGATGAGGGAATCTTCAGTTATCTGGAGTACACTAGTTGGGTGTATGCATGCATCAACTGACTGTTAACTCTCTATTAGTTCCTCAACCCGTTTGGAACTAATTTAACTGGACTTAACTCAGTAAACTGAGCTAACTAATTACAACTCAAATATAACTCAATCTTATCTCCTTAATTTAAGTCTTATCTCCTTAATTTAAGGAATAACTATTTCATGACTTCAGAAAGACTTCTAACTTGAATTTCTCCAACTAATTAATCCATAATGATTTAATTAATTATTTCCAAGCAGGTGGTGAGACAATTCTATTTTAATTCAAGGACAAATTAAAATTGGAATTTCTGGATTCTATTTTTATCATTTCTTGTTGCTATTTTCAACAGTAGTGAAGAGCATCCCTCCTGCAGTCCATGATTAATTTATGCTTATTCATAGAGGATTGTAAAATTCATGAGAGGTGCACAACCTCGGGGGGAGAATTTGGTCGCTTGATGAGTACGAGATTGTCGTAGTAGCACTTGATGAGTCTTTTAAGCCTCATGCACATTCAGGTCCATAGGATCAAACTGTCTCTTGGAGGTATATTAATCTTAAGGGGAGATATGCATGGTATGATGTTTTCCTAGATTATTTGGCATATTCTTCATTGTTTTCACTCAATTATTTGCATCATATTTATCTCTGTTTTCATGATTGAAAAGGAGTACAATTTTTAGCCACATATGTGTTTTTGGTTTCCACTAACAATAGGTTGAAAACATGTGCAACCATGCATAGAATGTAATCATTCCTCTAGCCATGTATAGAGATGACATGTGACATGGACCATCCATGTATGGGCGGTTATATGCAGTTTATTATAGCCATGTATTTACCATTGTTTCATCATTTCAATTTGTTATTGGGTCGAGTCAATAGTATCATTGAGTCATGTTAATGATAGGCATGTTTTGGAGGAGTCTTTTTGTAGCCACATGTATGGATAATGTTGATGTAATATTCATGATATATCATGTATTTGAGTCATTGGTCCATAGGAGATGATCATAGCAGCAATGTAATTCATTGAAAATCTATGTAATATGCTCATGGAGCCATGTACTTATGTTGTACTATCATTGGGTCATTTAGTCATGAGTCATGAGGTCATGTTATATTCATATGTGAATCATGTATGAGGTATTATGTTGTTGTTACAACCATGTAATTGTAATGTATATGTCATATAGTCATGGTCATGTGGACTCTATGTCCATATGGTGCTTCTATATATCAAAAGGAATCATTATTTGTAGTGGAATTGGTTCACTACAACATGGATTGATGTTGGAGATGGCATTTTTTTAGGGGGATCATCTGTTTGGTCTTGTTTATTTCAGCCATCCATTGTTGGCATCATGGTTTGCTTGGAGGTGTTCATGTTGTGCCTCATGTTATGCTATGATAATTAGGGTTCTTGGACTCATGTTATGTTCAAAGATATTTGATAGGTGTTGTTATGTACTTGTGGAGGAGAGTTGTGTGTTGTTGCATATTATATGATGATTCTCGTTGATGCTTGTATGGTTGCCTCGTGTTGGAATATTGCTTCTTGCTGCTGAGGTTGTTAGTTGGTATGTTACTCTGGATGATGATTGGTTCATTTGTTGCTTGTATGGAGCCATGGATGATTATCGATATGCATTATTTTTCAGCCATGCTAATTTCTCTAGTATTTGTAATTTAGTTCTTGATGCCTTATTAGATGGAGTTGACTCTTTGTCATTGATGTCAAAGGTGGAGTGATAGAGGAGATTAGTCTAAAGTTTGTGTATGTTTTCCATCAATACCAAAGGGGGGGATTGTTGGCATTATGGTAAGCATGGATCCAGCGAGCTGACGTTGGCATTGGTTCATGATGGCAGTTATCTCATGTTGGCATTGATGTCAACCCTTGTAGACTAGTTTATGTCTGGATGCCTTCATTATAGCGTGGTTACAGTTAGTTGAGTTTGCATTAGGATGATTATGTTGGCATTGATGTCAAAAGTATGATGTCTCACTCATGATGGTCAGATGATGACATTGGTTTGGTGACGATGCTTCTACATGTGGATGATGCATATCTACATGTGATGGAGATGATGATTAGCACACTAGTTGAGTTGGCAATTAGGTCTCCATCTAGATCTTCATGCTTATGCTCATGGAGATGAATTGTTGCACTGTGTTGGTCTTTGATGATGATAATGATTTTTCATAGGTGTCACAGGTCTAGTCAGAGGTGTTGTAACTTGTGAAAATGTTTTTTGGGAGTGGAGGACTTGTTGGAACTCTTGCCAACCTTGTTTGTTGGCCCTTTTAGGTCAATTTGGTAGTGACACTTGGGAGAAATGTTTTATTCACTTGCATATTTTTCAGAGGCTATGTTAGAGGTCTAGAGGCTAGTACAAATGAAGGAGAAGAGGATCCAATAGGTGGAAGAGATTTTGAGTTGAAGGCTTGATGTTTTTCTTCATCCTTTGCCCCAGTCACATGGAGCCAAGCCTGTGGGAGCGAATGAAAGGCTCTAGTCACTAGAACACAAATATATGGGAGAAAATGTAGGTTCCAATAAATTTTAGCCAATGTTATGCATGCGATTGAGGACTTTCATGAGATTTTCTCTAAATTCATTGCACAAATCGAAAGAAAATTAGCATGGAAATTCCTAGAGGCTTCCAGAATAAGTTGTAAAGGTTAGAAATAATTTGCAAATGTCCTCCAATTATGTGAACACATTTATTGCACAAGTAGTGGTGTTTGTGGATTGACTTGGTCCAATTTATGCACCCTTGATCCTAGCCCCAAGTTCAATTCCTCCCTACATGTTTTATATTGATCACTTGGGAGCTCTGTGAGTTTTTATGTTAAGTGTATATGTTTAAGAGAAGGCTCGAAAGAGTGATTGGGATTCAGACCTACTAGACAGCATAAATGCTTCAATGAGTGAGTGTTAATGGCAGAGAATGGAGCATAACTAAATCATGTTGTAGAATAGATCAGATTTGATGTTGTTGGAGTAGATATTGTTTGTAGATCTTTTGTATGTTGCTAGATAGTGTTTTTTTTTTGTGACACTCATGCTTTTTTTGCAAGAGCTACTGATGCATTTGGTACATAGCCATAGTGTCTTATGATGTTAATTGTATTATGTAGCATTATATTGATGTGAGGGTTTGATAGTATTTAGATTTGATGTGGCCACTATTTTGCTAGAGTTGAGAGCACATATTTGTGGTATTATTATGATTGATATGATGATGTCTTGCTGCTAGAGGTTATATTGCACAGCTGAATCGAGCTGAGCAAAAAGTCTTGGGATATAGTTTGAAAATAGATGAAAGGAGGTCTGCATAGAGTAGAGGATCAATGACTTCATGGATGTGGAGCAA
The DNA here is from genome assembly GCA_031772625.1 of Pinus tabuliformis. Classification (NCBI taxonomy): domain Eukaryota; kingdom Viridiplantae; phylum Streptophyta; class Pinopsida; order Pinales; family Pinaceae; genus Pinus; species Pinus tabuliformis. The sequence continues at coordinate 1,143,692,658 of CM062813.1, read as the reverse complement.
TGATTGTGAAGTTTCAATGAAAGGAACAATTTCTCAGTTGAATGGTAGTTGGATAATCCAATCAAAGTTGAGCGAGGATTGATTGATCGTGGTGTCATTCAATGGATGATATTTTGTAGATCCTTGGACAACATAGTCTTCCGAGTTGATTAGTAGAATCAATTCTCGAGGCTAATCGAAGTTAGCTGATTGTATATGAGGTCACATATCCATGCTTATGGGAGTCAACAAATTTATGTAAAAGACGTATTTTTCTTAAATAGAAGATTCATAGCATTGCAACAACAACAAGGGTGGTTTTTTTCCTAGTGAAGGGTTTTCCACCAAATATCTTGTGTCTCATGTGTTGATGCTTTCTCATTTTATTGTTCATGGCTATGTTGCTCATATGGTTTATTTGTTTCTTATGATATATCCATAGATGTGAAAATGTTTAATGAGTAGCTGTTAATTAGTGTGTGTGATTGAATAAAGTACATAAAAAGAAAAATTTGGTAACAAGACACACTACTAATTCACACCCCCCCCCCTCTCAATAGTGCTAAAAGGTTTACAACACCTCTAGCAAAATTACTTAAGAAAGATGCATTTTATTGGACTCCAAAAGTAACTAAGGCCTTTCAACATCTTAAAGAGAAAATGTGTTAAACACTGGTCTTAGCTACGTCGTACTTCACAAAAACCTTTTGTTGTGGAATGTGATGCCTCGGGAAATGGAATTGGTGTTGTTTTAATTCAAGAAGGAACACCCATTGCTTTTTAAAGTTGTATAATCAAAGGAAAGTATTTACACAAACCTATTTATGAGAAGGAGATGTTGGAAATACTACATGAACTAAAAAAATGACGAACTTACCTAATGGGAAGACACTTCAAGATAAAAACAAATCATGATAGTCTTAGATACTTTTTGGAACAAATATTATCTTCAAAAGAGCAAAAAAATGGGTCACAAAGTTGTTGGGTTATGACTTTGAAATCATCTACAAAAAGGGAAGAAAAATGTTGTTGTAGATGCACTCTCAAGAAAGGATGAGGATGTGGAAGAATTGCTTTGTGCCATTTCTATTATCCAAAATGTTTGGATAACCAAAGCAAGGGATGAATGGAAGAATAATTTAGAGGTATGGACACTCATTAAAAAGTTGCAACAAGATTTCAGTACATCTTATGCATTTAGTTGGAAAAATGATCCATTATGGTAAAATATCACTTATATGTTTGTACTAACTACCAACTCAAAAAAAATATTATTTTGGAATTGTACACCCCCCCTTAAGAGGGAACTCGATATTTTTAAAAACTTACCATAGGATCAAGAAGGAATTTTTTGGGTATGGACTTAAATCTAATATTTAGACATTTGTGGCAGAATGTTTGGTTTTTCAACAAAATAAAGTTGAAACAATTAAGAACCTGGGTCTGTTACAACATTTAGCCATTCCAAGTTAGCGTTGGGTGGAGGTCTCAATGGATTTTATCACAGGTTTACCCAAGTCTAAAGGAAAGAGTGCCATCATGGTGGTAGTTGATAGACTTACCAAGTATGCACACTTTTGTGCATTATCTCATCATTTTAAAGCCATTACAATTGCTACTGCATTTATGGAAACAATTCAAAAGCTACATGGCAAACCAAAGATTATTGTAAGTGACAAAGATCCCATTTTCACTGGAAATTTTTGGACATAATTATTTTATTGTCTTGGTACTCAATTAGCTCGTAGCTCATCTTATCATCCCCAATCTGAAAAGAAAACTAAGATAGTGAACAAATGTTTGGACGGATCTCTTCGTTTCTTTGTATCTGATAAATAAAAACAAAGGTTCAAGTGGTTACCTCTAGCTAAATGGTGGTATAAAACTTCCTTCCATATTGTAGAAAAAATGACCCCATTTATGGCACTTTATGGATATCATCCACCATCCCTCCATCACCTTTCAGATAAAATTCTAAGGTTCAAGCAGTGGAAGATCACATCGAGCATCAACAAAAAGTTCTCCAACTCTAAAAGGATAACCTCACTGTGGCACAAAATCGATTAAAACAATTGACGGATCAACTTCGTAGTGAAAGAAGTTTTGAAGTAGGCGACTTGGTATTTTTACAGCTACAACCATATAAACAAATATCCCTTAAGCTAGCTAAGAAGGATATCAAATTATCACCCAAGTACTACAATTTGTACAAGGTGTTGCAAAATATTGGTACTATGGCATACAAATTGGAGTTGTTTGAATATTTCTGAGTACACCCAGTTTTCCATGTTTCATGCTTAAAGAAGGTTATCGGTGACAAGCTCTTAGTTCAAACAATATTGCCAGAACTTGACAAAGAAGGAAAATTCATACTTGAGCCTGAATCACTTATGGAAACAAGAACCCAACATTGACGAAATCGATTAATTTTAGAGTATCTCATTAATTAGAAGAGCTTACCTGTTGAAGATTCCACATGGGAGGATGATAGTTTTATACAAAAGCATCTGGAACTACTCAAGCATTGAGGACAACACTTTTTTGAAGGAGAGGGACATGTTAGGTCTATATAATACTAGTTTATCCCTCATAATGTTATTTTTAGTGTAGCCCGCTATTGTTATTGTTGTGCACATGCATCCCCCATATTGTCATTGTTGTGCCCTATAGAAGCCCACTATTGTTATTTTTTTTCTCTTACATTATTATTGTTATGTAGGTTGTCATTATATTGTGACCCCCTAGACTCCTATATATACAAAGGAGGTTTTATCATTTGTATCATCCAAGAATTATTCATTTGTGTAATGTAAAGGAGGGTTCCCCCTCAAAGAGGATAATTTTTTTAAGTCGTTGATCTATCTTTTCTTCTGTTTTGTGAGTTGGTTGCATAAGAAACTAAAAATTAATAACATGCATTTTTACTTCCTATATTTTTAATATAACACTAAACGTCCTTAATATAAACTTTCAATTACGATTTTTGTGTGTGTGTTTGGGCTAAATGGATCCTTTCATTAATTAAAAAAAAGTTACATATAGCTTCAATTTCCAAAATGGACTAAAATCTAGGAGATTCTTGAGACTAGCTAGTTGCCTATCAATAATAGACATTCAAAAACTAACTACGAAAATCATGCCTACATATAAAACTCCTTAAGGATTCAAGATTTCGAGGGGAGAATGCCTTTGACATTGGCATGATTTTCCCTGAGTTGACTTGTTTTTCACCGCCTTCTTGGATCAATGCCTTATTTCTCTTGTAGCCTCGTTTTTTCACTTCTTTGTCTTTCCTTGAGACCACCTTGAAATTCTTTGTGTGAAACTAAAGACCGGACTATGAAAAAATCAATCCCATTTAATATTTTCCCTTTCTTGAAGATAAGCATTCTAAATAATCCTACCCTAATATTTGGTATGTCCTTCCAATCCTTTGCATGCCATTATTTTGCAAGGGCACTTAGCCATGAATCATCCAAATCCATATCTTTTTGTAGTGCTTCTGCTTTGGATTCTTCCAATAGAGAGTTAACCATTTCCTATGGTAATTGATTTTGTTGGTGCTCTTCAAGAGACTTTTGCATGAGCTTTGTAGGATTTAGTAGGGGTTTATGGGAATTTCCTTCCGTTGATTACATGCTTGATTGCTTGTTGTCTTGATCTCGAGAATTCTTTGAAGAGGAGAGAGACTCGCAGATCTAGGGATCTGGTCAGGATATGAGGTACCCTAAGGACTCAAATTTCTTCTTCTTTGAGGGACTCTTTCCAAATCATCTTGCGCTTTCCGAGAAGGGCATTCTTTAGAGATTGATTGGTATTCATTAGATAGTCCCTAATAAGATCTCAGTATTCATGACAACATTTTCTTCTAAAGAGGACATGTTCATAATCTAGTGTTTGCTTCCAAACATTATCGTGGTAATAAATATCTATATCAATTGGAAGAGGTTAGTAGATATTCATATAAACATAGGCCCAAGAATTTGATGTGTACCTCCCTCTCTTAGTGACCTTCAATACTATGACAAAGTTGTCCATGACATTATTGATGTTTTCAAAGGGTTCCTCCTCCCAATATTCATTGAGAACAACTTGGATATTCTATTTATCCTTGATCCACCCAATCATAGAACTTTGAGAGTGCCATAATTAAATAAATTTGTAGATCAGAGCTTGATCTTGCATATATTGGATATATCATTTGATTATGCTAGATTTAACCTCATATTTTGGATCTTGCACCGCTTTTAGTAAGCAACACTCTCTATTTCTATCTTGCCAAGATGCACCCAAAAGAGATTTTGTTGCAAAACCATAAACTCCACATGGCCCAACTACTCTATGAAAAAGATGACGAATATGAAGAGATTGAATGAGAAAACTAGTAAATCTAAAATTGTTATAAATTTCCAAACAATCTAACTTAAAAAAAACCCTACTACATAGGAAAAAAACCTTAAAATTACAAATTTAAACTCCAAAAAAAATTATATACTCCATTACAATTTAAAACGATTAATATTTTCAATTACAATTTATACCATCGCATTAAATAAAATTCAATCTTTTTATCGATATGGCAATTCCACTTTGGATTTTATAGAATCTCTCCATCCCACATGATTAAAGTGAAAGAATAATGGGAGTCTGCACTGCTTTGTCACTTTGATGAACTCACGCAATCGAAGAGACCGTAACTATTCTCAAAATGTGTTTTTTAGGTTAATATAATGTATTCTCAAAATGTGTTTATCAGCTTATAACGGATTTTCAAAATGTGTTTTTTTAAGGTTATAATGAGTTATTTTATATATTTTAATATTTAAAGTATTTAGTGTTTTGTTGTTAGTATTTGTTTTATATTTATAATTGTTTTTTATAAGTAAAGTTAATCTATATATAAGATGGAAAAAACAATTTATATCTATCACAAAAATTATGAGAAACCTTTTAATCTATATCAATATTTCATATAAAGTAAGAAGCTCATTAATTTATATCAATATTCCATATAGAGTGTAAGAAACTCATTGATCTATATATTCTCAAAATGTGTTTTTCAGAGTTACTTTATATATTTTACCATGTAAAATATTATCAGAGTTATTTTATATATTTTACCATGTAAAGTATTTAGTGTTTTGTTGCTAGCATTTATTTTATATTTATAATTTTTTATAAATAAAGTTAATCCACATATCACATAGAAAAATAAAAACCCTTTAATCTATATCAATATTTCATATAAAGTAAGAAGTTCATTAATCTTTATCAATATTCCATATAAAGAGTAAGAAACTCATCAATCTTTATATTCTCATAATGTGTTTTTCAAATTATAACGAGTTAATATGTAAAGTATTTAATGTTTTGTTGTTAGTATTTGTTTTACATTTATGATTTTTTATAAACAAGGTTAATCCATATATGACACTGAAAAATAATTTATCTATCATACAAATGATGACAAACTCTTTAATCTATATCAATATTTCATATAAAGTAAGAGATTCATTAATCTTTATCAATATTTCATCTAAAGAATAAGAAGTTCATCAATCTTTATATTCTCATAATGTGTTTTACAAATTATAATGAGTTATTTTATATATTTTAATATATAAAGTACTTAGTGTTTTATTGTTAGCATTTGTTTTATATTTATGATTTTTTATAAACAAAGTTAATTCACATATGAAATGGAAACAATTTATCTATCACAAAAATGATGAGAAACTCTTTAATTTGTATCAATATTTCATATAAAATAAGAAACTCATTAATCTTTATCAATATTCCATATAAAGAATAGGAAACTCATCAATATATATATTCTCAAATGAGTTTTTAAAGTTATAATGAGTTATTTTATATATTTTAAAATATAAAATATTTAGTATTTTATTGTTAATATTTATTTTATATTTATAATTTTTTATAAACACTATTAATCTATATATAAAATAGGAAAAATAATTTAAACAGTGTTTTTTTTCTAGGTAAAACTAAATTTATTGATGAAAACATAATATACAGTGAGTCTCCGGCCTCTGCGGGTCTAGGTCAACCATATGACCATTTAAACATCAAGACTTAAAATCGAGACTGCCCCAGATGGGGAAACCAGTCCAAGAACGAGATAAAGATAGGTTCATTCTGCCCACGCAGGGGCTACAATTCCAGAACTCAAAATTTACTACCAAAATTGACCACTGTAAAAAGACTGTAAAATTCAAAAAACATTGCCAATATTGACCACTGTAAAATTCAAAAAAACCGGCCAGAATTAACCACTATAAAACGAAAAAAACAAAACTCAGAGCCCGAGCTTGACACGTGACCTGTGGCATGCAACTGCAAGGTGTCTTAGGACGGTGGCTTCTCTTCCACGATCGGACACCAGCCATACTCTCCTGAATCAGTTTCCTCTGCTTGCCTGCCACCTGCGGTGTCCTGTGGCTCTCGGTCTTCCACCTGAATGCCTTTGTCTTTGCTGGTGGCATTGCCTCCCGATGTCTTCTATCTACTACTGGACGGATGGTCCATGGCTTTCTGTGGGTGGCTGGAGCTCGGCTCCCCCTGAATATTGACGTGTGAAGGAGGGACCTGGTTCATCTCAGGGCTGTGGTCTGGATCAATGCACAAGCTAGCTACCTCCCTGAAGTCCACCGAGATAGTAGCAATGATTACTAGTTTTTCCATGGAGCAGAGAAAACAGAATTGAGCCTGTTGGGAAGTAGCAGTAAGATTGGTGTGCTGGGTGGCTTAGTCATATGGTGAGGGTCCTCTCCTCTCCCTAATGGTCGAGCCCCCTAAAGGGACGGAGTCACTCACTATTCATATGGTGAGGGTTTTAACGCTCACTCATCATATGGGTGAGGGACGGAGTCACTCACTATTCATATGGTGAGGGTCCTCTCCCTTATGGTCGAGCCTGCTTACGCATCCTCTCCCTCTCCTTAACAGTCGAGTACCTAAAGGTCCTTATGGTCGAGTACCTAAAGGTCCTTAACAGTCGAGCCTGCTTACGCATCCTTATCAGTCACTAACGTACCTGGGCATGGTGGTAGTTAGTTATATATGAGCATGTAGCTCCATCAATCTGACAAACCTCACGGGAGCAAGCTTGTCCTCGGCCACTGTGAGTAACTAGATATCTGCCATGGAAGCGGGAAGAGGAAGGGCTGGGGGGCGGGGAGGCCGAAGGGGAAGTCGAAACAGATGGAGGCAATGACAGGGGGCGGATGGCACTACCACGACTACCACCTCACCTGCATCACATGCGATGGCGTCGACGCATGTTTCTCTAGGTTGGATGCTGCAGGGAGAGTTGAGCCAAAGTGGTAGGGAGCAGGGCGAGTACAGCGAAGGAGAAATTGTGAAGAACAGGGGGAATCAAGTCAGGGCCAGAGACAGGGGCCGAGACCTCAATTTGCAGGGCGCAATGAATGGACTGAGAGAAGTGGTGACCATTGCCTAGGTCGACGTAGCAGAGGAGTCTGCAACGTCTACCCGTTGCGGTGCGAAGGCTTGGCTCTGTTGCGGCAGGGTGGCAAGAGCAACTCAGAGGCCGAATGGAGAATTGTAGAGGGCTTGGCTCCATATTTTTATGCTTGCAGGGGATGTCTCGATCCACACAACGGGTTGATGGTGCCGGCTGAGGGGCAGAGGCCTACCTTAAATTCCCATAGGGGAAAGCGCAGGTTACCATGTGGTTCAACCACCTGCTTGTCCGGCGGCATATCTGCATTGAATTCTCATCTGCCACCTGCATCCGGGGGTGCTGCATCCATTTGCACCAGTGTGGTGTATTCTTGTTGGTGTATGGCATCTTTTATAATTTCGAGCAAACCTGTGTATAGAGTTTGATCACTTGCCACCCCTAAATTGGCTAAGAGGTCGGCCACTTTGTTGTCGTTTCTCTTGATGTGTTTGAAGGTGATTTCTCTATTGGTTGCAAGCCAATGCTCAATGAGTTGCAAACGAGCTGCAAGTCTCCAGCTACAGGATAGCTTGTTTACTGGAGTTCCCTGAATAATTTGATGGGCCATATTGATGAGGATTTGTGAATCTCCTTCGATTATTAAGGGAAAGTAGCCATGTTGCTGAGCGAGTTTGAGACCTTGCCACAATCCCTCCAGTTCAGTCGAGTTGTTCGTGTCCCATCCTGATGTGCCTAGGAAAAGTAGCAAAGGATTGCCATAGTGATCCCTGAAGATTCCTCCATGTCCAGCCTGACCTGGATTGCCTTTAGAAGCGCCATCAAAGTTTAGCTGGGTAAATCCTGGAGGCAGAGGGCACCATTTGCTGGAAGAGTGGTGGGAAGGGACGGATCTATTGGGGTGCTCTTGAGTCTGGATGAGCCTGAGGTTCCAATTCATCCATATAGTCCATTCTTGCGGATCGGTGGGAAAGTCATCATCGCTCCAAGTTTGGAGTGCTAGAGTTTCCTGAAGGTTGCTGCACAGATTTCTCCATATGATCTCTATGGAGGTGGTTTGATTCCTGAAGATACGCTGATTCCTTTCCTTCCAAATTGTCCAGATGAGGAGGCCTGGAATGATTCTCCATAAGGAGTTAAGCAGGGGACTTTTGTACGGGTTTTTAGCCCAGTGACGAATGGTTTTGGTGATGTCTTCTTTAACTCTACCATCTTTTTGACATCTGAAAATTGTTTTTTCCCAAAGTTTGTTTGCCAAATAATAGGAGTCCATGAGATGCTGTATAGTTTCCTCCTGTAGCTTGCAGTTGGGGCATCTTGAGGGGCCATAAATTTTTTTTTTCTTAAGTTGTCCCAAGTAAGAATTCTTTTATGACATAGCAGCCATAGAAATGTGGAGATCTTGGGCCAGATTTTAGGAGACCACACTTTGTCCCAGAGAGGGTCCTTGTTAGTCTGAGTATTAATCATAAGGTTGTATGCCTCTTGTGTGGTGAAGGTTCCACGTGGTTTGTATCCCCAACGTAGGATATCCTTTTCTTCAGAGAATCTGATTCTCCTATTGGTTAGCTCTGTGTCCAACTCCTTATACATTATCTCTGTACCATGCCTGATGATGTGTTCTGCTTTGTGCCATTGTCTATATCCCTGATCAAGGGTGGGAATCCAGTACTGGTTGACCATTTCCCAACGATGAGCTTCCTCGTCCTCTGTTTGTGGAAGTGAGATTAAGTTGTTGAGTCTGGGTCTTTGCTGCCATGAATCCATCCAAAAGCGAGCATTGTTGCCGTCTCTTATTTCCCAAAAGCTGTGCTGATGGATCATATGTCTGTGCAATCTAGCCACATTCCAAATTAGGGAGCCCTTACCCGTATCTGTGAGCCTGATCAAGTCTTCATTTGATCTATTGTTGGCATACTTGGCTCTCCATAGGATCGCCCAGGGTGTGTGCGGAGCTGAAAGCCACTTCCACCAGATTCTTGCTCCCATGACTGCGTTACTGTGTTGAGGGTCCCGAAGACTGATTCCCCCAAGGTTTTTTGGGAGGCAAACTATCGCCCATTTGCGATTATGTCCCGCTGATCCCCATAGAAAGTTCCTTTGAAGATCTTTGATTTTTTTAAGAACCCATTTAGGCGCTGCTAAAACAGAGAAGAGATAAAGAGGCATAGATTGCAGTACAACTTTGATGAGGATTAGTCGGCTTGCCATGTTTAGGGCTCTAAAGGTCCAGGAGGTGAGACAGGCTTCAAGCTTGTCGAGGAGCAATTGCCAAGAGGTGTGCTTAAGAGTAGAATCAGTTAAGGGGGGCGCCAAGGTACTTGGAGGGGAGAGAGGCGACAGAGAATCCCAGAATGCGGGCTATGGAGGTTTGAGTTATGGCAGGAGTATGAAAAAAGAAGATCTGGGATTTAACGGTGTTGATGCTAGCTCCAAAGGCTGCTGAGAAATCGTCAAGGAGGGATTTGAATTTCTGGGCTTCTTGGACTGAGGGATGCCAAAATAACGTGTCATCGTCCACAAATCGCTAGAGGGTGATGGCAGGGGAATTATGAAGGGATATACCTCGAAGTTGATGCTCCTAGAGGGAATGTTTGATGGTCCTGCCCAACCCCTCAGCCATAAGAACGAAGAGGAATGGAGAGAGGGGATCCCCTTGGCGGATGCCTCTTGAGGGTTGAAAGGGGGTGGAAGGAATTTCGTTAACCAGAATGGAGAAGAAAGCTGAGGAGATTAAGCTCATGATCCATCGTACCCAAACATGTGAGAAACCAAAGGCTGTTAACATCGATTGAATGTACACCCAACTCAACTTATCAAAAGCTTTTGAGAGGTTGATTTTTAGAAGCATACCTGCTTTCTTGTGGTGCTTGAGAGAGTGGATGATCTCATGGGTGAGGATGATGCCATCTATGATTTGCCTTCCTTCGACATAGCCCGATTGTTCTGGCAAGATGAGCAGGGGAAGCAATGGCTTCAAATGGGAAGCTATAACTTTAGATATGATTTTGTAGATGACATTGCAAAGGGCTATAGGCCTGAATTTGTCCGGAGTATTAGAGTGTTCCTCCTTGGGGATGAGAGTGATAAATGTTGCATTCAGAGAGGGTAGCACCCAATGAAGTGTTCTAGACTCTTCGACTACCTGCCAGACCTCCTCTTTGATAACATCCCAGAATCTGTGAAAGAAAGTGGAGGTAAATCCATTTGGACCAGGAGCTTTTCCTTCCTGAAGCTGTTTCATAGTTGATTCCACCTCCTGTAAGGTGATCGAACGGAGTAGCAATTGATTGTGTTCATTTGTTATCACCTTTGGGATATGTGGGAGAATCTTGTCAATTGTTGGTTGTCTGTTGATGTCAGGTTCTTGATGGACTATTTTGAAGTGCTTGAGGAGTTCTTTTTCAATATCCCCATGATCTTCCAATCGGTCTCCCTGCTGATTGTGAATTTGGGTGATGTTGTTATGCATTTGCCTCTGGATGGTAGTACGATGAAAGAATTTTGTATTCCTCTCGCCTTCCTTTAACCATCTTATTCGTGATTTCTGTTTCCAGAGGATTTCCTCTTGTTTTTCTCTTTCTTTGATCTAAGTCTGAAGTTTCTTTTCCTATTCAATGAGGGCTTCAGTCCTTCCTTCTTTTATGATGGTTTGCTAGAGTTTCTCCATTTCCTGAGCAAGGGCTCTATGAGCTTGAAAAATGTTTCCAAAGGTAGCGTGGTTCCACTGTTTGATTTGCACTTTTAGGAACCTAAGCTTTTGCTGGAATTGAAACATTTTGGAGCCTGCAGGGGGAAGAAAACTTTTCCATGCATGCTGAACTAGATCTTTGAAATTTGGATGGGTCAACCAAAAAGATTCAAAGCGGAAGGGTCTTCTAGTGGAGTTTCCTAGTCTTTGCCACTGAAGCGAAATGGGCCAATGGTCTGAACCTGCAAGTGGCAGAATAGAGGCTGAGAGGTCTCCTCCCAGGTGGATAGCATTATCTGAGATCAGAAATCTATCTAGCCTTGAAGCAATCTGATGAGGACCAGATCTTTTGTTATTCCAGGTATAGATTCCATTGTTGAAGGGCAGATCGATTAGCCAATTGCTTTGAATGAACTCCTTGAAGTACTCACTTTCATTGTCCAGTCTGATTCAACCTCCTAGTTTTTCCTCTAATTTAGTGATCATATTGAAGTCGCCCCCCGTAATCTAGAGTGGATGGGCCCGAGTGGCATTGAGCAGCGTGAGCGTGTCCAGAGTTGTGGTTTTGTCTGCAGCAGCTTGTGGGAAATAAACATTGGTAAGGTGACTGTGCACATTGGTCCCTATGATATGGAAGTTAGCTTGAATGAAGTGATGGTTTGCATGGAAGTCTGTGAGCGCAATGGCCTGTGCATTCCATGCTATTGCTAATCCTCCCAAGGCTCCTATAGCATCCACCACCATTGAGTGACTACCAGGCCATGCTTTTGAAAGAATGGTGCTGAGAAAAGTACTATTACATTTCATTTCTTGCATAAAGAAGATATGAGGTTTCTCCTGCTGTATCAAGTGTTTTATCATTCTGTATTTCCCAGGGCCGTTTAGCCCTCTTAAATTCCATGATGTGAGCTTCATGGTTCAGGGTTGGGGAGTGGCCTATAGTACTTTGTGAGTTTAGAATATCTTCCAGATTCTACCAACATTTCCCCGATGAGGATGGTTCGTTGTAGATCTATCTTTCTCCCTCGTTTCTTGGTATCCTTGAACAGGTTCTTTCCATCCCACTGACTTCCTGGTTGAATTCCTAGAGATCGTTGTTGATGTGCTCTGGATAGGATGACCTCTAGACTTTCTAGCTATCTTGTTGGGATCTTATCAAATTGTTTTTTCTTGCATGCTTTCTCAAGGCTAAAAATGTCCAAGTCTCCTAGGTCGATGCTTTCAAGCTCTTCATCCATCTGCTTGAGTTCACTGCTCTCGGCCATGATGTTCGCTGCATGCTTGGGATTAATCAGAAGGGTATCGATGTCCATACCATTAGGTTTCCAGGCCGAATCTTTAATGGAAGCGGTGGAGGGGAGAACTTGGGTTTGCTCGGGGACATGGTCAGGAGACGAAGCCGAATGGGGGTTGACAGAGGGCTGATTGGGAATCTCATAAGAGTGCATGGGGGGCTCAGAGACCACTGAGTCAGGCTGAGCTAGAATATCAAAGCTATTGCTGGTGGAGGGAGTAGAATTGCTGGCAAGGGGATTTTTGGGTTGAGAAGCAGGCTTTTTATGATTCCTTTTCTGAGAGTTCACTTTAGTAAAGCCATCTTGATCAGTTTGCCCTGAGGCAGTATTGGAGGAGGGCTTGGCATTAAGCAGGCAATCTCGGAATAGGTGTCCATGAGTGTGACATTTTCTACATCTAAATGGAACATGCTCATAATCTAATGTCTGAATCCATTCAAAATCATCATGAAATAGACTTACCGAGTCTGGAAGAGCTTTGTTCAGATGCATGTAGACACAGATGCGGGCATAGGAAGTGTACCTTCTGTGTTTTGTTTCTTCTGCAACTTTTATAAACTCTCCCAAGCCGTTTCCAATGTCTTTTAAGGACTCCTCATCCCAATATTCCAGCGGCAGGGAATATAACTAGATCCAAACTGGTGCCGAGCTCAGATCTTCTTTGTCTAGATTGAATCTTTCGATCCAATCACGTAGATAAAGCCCAACAGCGTTGAAGAAATAAGGGCCGTTGTCTAAGACCCTATTTTGATCTTCGATGCAGTTGAATATTGTTGTAAAGAACCCCTTTGGTCCTAGCTTCAGATTGATGTGTCCTTTTGGTTTCCATTTCGTTGCTGTCCAGCGTTGTAAGGCTTTCTTTGTTGGCTAAAACCCAACAAATTTCCCAATAAGGGCATGATCTTTCATGTATTGGATTTGGGTGTTGATTCTTTGACTGGGCAATTCAATCTTTGGTCGTTCTGCAGCTACAGGTTTGCAGGTCGCAGAGGTTACTTTGGGCATCTCATCATCGCCTACAGCATTTTGCTGCCTGTCCAGGGGTATAGCTTTTGTACCCTGTGGTTCATTATGCATATCATGTTTATGCTGATCTATTTGTGTCTGCAAAGCAGAGGCATTGTCAGATCTGTTTTTGGCTAGAAACGCAGGGTTCACCATGGGGGGAGGCCCCAAGTCCTCCCCCATCAGGGTTGCCATTGAGCCTGAAACTCTTTAATCTATATCAATATTTCATATGAAGTAATAAATTCATTAATATTTATCAATATTCCATATAAGAGTAAGAAGCTCATCAATCTTTATATTCTCATAATGTGTTTTTCAAATTATAATGAGTTATTTTATATATTTTAATATATAAAGTATTTAGTGTTTTATTGTTAGTATTTGTTTTATGTTTATGATTTTTTATAAACAAAGTTAATCCACATATGAAATGGAAACCATTTATCTATCACAAAAATGATGAGAAACCCTTTAATCTATATCAATATTTCATATAAAATAAGAAACTCATTAATCATTATCAATATTCCATATAAAGAATAAGAAACTCGTCAATCTATATATTCTCAAATGAGTTTTTAAAGTTATAATGAGTTATTTTATATATTTTAATATATATAATATTTAGTATTTTATTGTTAATATTTATTTTATATTTATAATTTTTTATAAACACCGTTAATCTATATATAAAATAGAAAAAATAATTTAAACAATTTTTTTTTCTAGGTAAAACTAAATCTATTGATGAAAACATAATATACAGTGAGGCTCCGGCCTCTGCGGGTCTAGGTCAACCATATGACCATTTAAACATCAAGACTTAAAATCGAGACTGCCCCAGATGGGGAAACTAGTTTGAGAACGAGATAAAGATTGGTTCATTCTGCCCACGCAGGGGCTACAATTCCAAAACTCAAAATTTAGTACCAAAATTGCCCACTGTAAAAAGACTGTAAAATTCAAAAAAGGCTACCAATATTGACCACTGTAAAATTCAAAAAAGCCAGCCAGAATTAACCACTGTAAAACAAAAAAAACAAAACTTAGAGCCCGAAACAATGTAAACTTTGAAACGGGAACTATAAACTCAAAACGGGAACTCTGGCCCAAAAACCCCCAAAAAACATCAAAAACAGTGCTAAAAACGAAAAGTGTGTATACTGGAACGATGTTTTTTTTTTAGGTGCCAATTTTGAACGTGTTTTAAAAATGGCGGTGACTACGAGATTTACTACGAAATTTTCGTGCAAAATATAGCTTCAAAATGAAAGTGATGCTACTGGAATAACGTTTTTTTTTAGGGTCAATTTTCAAACTTTTTAAAAAATGCTAATAAAACCAATTTTTTATGTCTCAAACAAAGTTAATTTTTAAGGAAAAAACACATTAATGTTTCTGGTAGAATATCATTTTTCTTTCCTAAGTATACATTTAACATGTTTTCAACCACACCATGCTAGATACAAAAGAAATTGAAAATTTTTCAACTATAAAATTAAAAAACCATGACATTATGAACAAATCATATCACTCAATGAAATCAAAAGTCTTTATTTGTATACTGAATACAACAGACATTATATCTCTAATTTGATATTGCATTGTAGATATTTAAACAATAAAATTTATCATACTTAAGACATAATCCAACAACATAAAAATGCTTCATAACTTCTCATTTAACAACATATGGAAAACATTAATTTTATTTGAAGATATGATGCATACATCAGTTATATAATCTGTCTTAAACAATTATTCAAAATCACTCATATTTTCTTGCACACCATCACAATTCACATCTTCAGATGAGTGACTGGATGCCGACGAAGATGTTCCATATTCTTCTCTTTCATCAACTAGTGCCCCATCTGAGTCCACATGCATGCCCAACATTCCAGGTTTCAAAAGTCTTCTAGATCTACGACTGGTTTCAGCAGACTCCCATGTCAACACTATTCCTTCTGGTAACAACCTTTTCAGAATCTCTATCGTCTTGAAGCAAAGAGTTCCTCTCTTTGTTAAATTGAAGTCATAAACAAGTATGTCAACATCCTCCAATTGTAATATGTCTGTGCGGCGACGATTTATATTTGTACCCTTTCTTTTTCTTTTTCCACCATTTTTTTTGTCAACTACCATCTCTGGCTTATACACACCATTGAATGGGTGTGTATTTGTGGCATACCAATGTACTTCAACACTTGTAACATCCTCATTTTCTGTAAAGACCTTTATAACTTTAGCAACCCAAAATGGATAGTATTTGGGATCTCCATCTGCTAGCACTGCAATCATGCAACCCTCCTTAATATCATGTACTGAACCCCTATAAAGGTCTTCCATGGCTTCACGTTGTGCACGAGATCTTCTGGAACCAATATACATCTCTCTTTCCATTGCCTGTGAAGAATTAATAATACCTTGAGTTTGTTGCTGTTCAACAATGTTTACTTCCTCTTGTTCATTCGACACATTTTGTGGCCAAATAAATGGATTTTTCAAAGGTATATCTTCATTGGTTGTTGTTGAAATGATATCACTTTGATTATTGAAAAATGTCTCCCACCAAACTGAATCAGCAATGTCAAAGTACTCATATGTATATCTAATACATTTTTTAATTTCTTCTAGGCAATCAGAATAATTTATATGTCTATTCTGTCTGCGTGCATTCTGAACTTCACCAACTGATTGTAATAACAATATTTTTGATGCAAATATTGGACGATCTGAAATGAACTTCAAAAATTGCAAACCTGATGACGGTGCCCATTCTGTAGTAGTTGAAAACTTCTTGCCCCATATTAGTGTTTTCCCATCAATTTTTTTTTATACGAAATTGATGTTGGAAGCTAATATCATTAAGTTGTTCAATGCATTTCCCCTCACCATATGATCCTAGAATAAACCTTCGCATGTCAACAGTTTCTTCCAACACTTCAAAAACAGGCTCTGGCATGTATGATTTCTTAATACATTCAATTAGTGATGGCAAGCTCCCAACTTCCTTCCGTCGTCGTGCCCCCTTCCCCCAACCCATTACCAATCTTTCCCATTCACCCATGCCCTCTTCCCCCTTCTACCCTACCCATGCGCTAGCCCTTGCCACCCCCAACTCCCATTCCCCTCCAATCTCAACTCCTCCCCCCCTTCCTTAACGCCGGCCCTATGGGCCCCACCCCCTAACTCCTTCCCCCTGCCCCCTCTCCCTCCACCCCCTTCTACCCCCCTAACCCGCACCCTACCCACCCCCCCCCCCTTCTGCCCCTTCCCCTACCCCACCCCCCCATTCCCCCCCCACACCCTACCCCCCCATTACCCCCCCCGCCCCCTACCCTACCCCCCCCCTACCCTACCCTACCCCATCCCCCTACCCTACCCTACCCCCCCATTTCCCCTACCCTACCCTACCCCACCCCCCCATTCCCCTCCCCCCCGCCCCCCTACCCTACCCCGCCCCCCCATTTCCCCATATAAGGGATTAACCACCCAAAATACTATTCAAAACAATTTTTTTTATAGTAATAAAAACTATAAATAAGAATTATATAGTCAATGAACATAAAAGGGATTTAAATCATACCAAATCACCCAAAATACTATTCAAAAACAATTTCTTTTATAGTAATAAGAACTATAAATAAGAATTATAGTATGACTAAGATAATGTAAAGAACATTTCCTTTTAATGTTTCCTTATTTAGAAAATATTTTCCACATCCAAATATTTATTATGTTCCACACTTTCTTAAGAACATTGTTTTAATAGTTGAAACTTTTCATTTCTAGGAAGATCATCATCTAAAAAAACCTAGCTATAAATGATAACCGTAAGTCTTCTCTAAATGCAAATTCAAGATTTCAGCATGGAGAAAGGGTGCAAAGCATTCATGCTAAACTTAATGATGTCATTCAAGACATAATGCCTACTAAAGTTGTTAAATGCAAATTCAAGATTTCAGCATGGAGAAAGGGTGCAAAGCATTCATGCTAAACTTAATGATGTCATTCAAGACATAATGCCTACTAAAGTTGTGGGTGATAGTAATACGCTTTTGAATTTGATTCATAATTTGCAACCTATATATGGTGCCATTGGATATACCGTACATCTCTGTCACTCTTTGAAAATTGTCCTCCCACTAATAGAATTATTCGTCACTAAAATTATTTCACTTGCAACAACTAAAGTATTTCACTTCCATTTTTTATTATGACTATTCTACAAATGGAATAATTATATGATAACCTAAACCCTGTTTTATTTTCTTCTTATGAGTAGGAAATTGATCATTCCATTAGAGTTAAAGAAATGAATGCCCACCATCTTACAATAACACATGTTGGAATTCTAGAGGTGTCTTCTCATTGACTTGCTCCAAGTCAACTAAGGCCATGTAATTGACAAGATAATGTAAATGTTTTATTTATATGAATCGTTATTACTTTTTACATTTACACTTCACATTTAATACAATTAATTGGAAATGAAAATTTTAAATACTTTATGATGAGGACACCATTCAAAACAATTAATATAGAGAAATTCAATCCATAAATTTAATGGAAATAACAACCCCATTACTCTTTCCACAAATTTTGGTATGGGCTCTAACATTGCAGAAAATGGTGTACATTTGAGATGACATTATGCTCTTCCAATCGGTACTCAAGTGATCCTGTTGCTAAAGTTCATATTCATCAAGTGAATTAGTGTGATTTCCATTGTTTTGATGTAAACATGATTGCAATTCATAAAAAAAAAGATATAAATAAATATTGATAGCATCCTAATTTTCCAAACGTATCTTGCTTTGAATGACTCTTATCTTAGAATCCAAGTTTTTGGAGGGTCTAAAGAGCCGCTTTGTAAAAGGTGTAAGAATGAGTAAGTTTCCATTGTTTCTAATTTTGGAATAACATGAATATGGTTGACCTACCTCATGTTCTAATAGTACGATATATAAACCATCATGCATATCCCAATAGAATAGTTTGTTAAATAGATTGGATAAAATCACTGAAATCTCTACTATGAATGTTAATTCGTTTTAGACTTAAGATTATTTATTTACCATATTTTATGCTTAAGTAAATTAGTTGAAAAGAAAGAAATATAGAACATAAAGATATACATACACTATCTACAAAAGATACAAATTTTTCCCAAAGAAACCTTTATGCAAGAAAACCTAATTAGAAGGTGAGGTTCCTCTACTCTCTTTTCTATGGTATGGAAAATGTACAAGTACAAAGAAATAGGTAGTCTTTATGGACTTACTTGAGACTTGTGGCCTATAAGGTTATTGCAAGATCTTAACCCCACTCATTTCAATCTCTAACTCCCCACTCTCGGGGGGCTTAGCTCAACTATGGAACAAAATACAATAGCATAGAATGGAACCCCTACTCCTCCTAGTGACCCAATATTTAACATAACATGATAGCCAATCAAGGGTAAGTTTGACTTCCTCAACCCTCATGTAGAGTTACAGGTCTGAACCTTCTAGATTCTTATCCAAATTCCACATGTATTTAGCCCCATATGCATGAGTAACAGACCCTAAAAGGGCATCTACTCACACCATGGTGGTCAACAATAAGTCAACTTGCGATAGGAATAACTTTCGCATAAAAACTTTGATTAATTCCATTTTTTCACCATTGGAAAGACCTTTAAGTGTAGGTCAATGTCCCAAAATTTATTTCTAAAGAGGAAAAATTTTCAGCCCAAAAAAACATCATTTAATGCCTCAAAATGGCTTCAAAAAGTTTCAAACCCCATTTCTCAATATTGGGAGTAAATAACCCTGCAAGTTGTTTTCTCCCTAAGCCTTTTAAAGACTTCAACTAGATATAATACCATGGGATTAATACCATGAGCCAATACCAAGCACCCAAAACCACCATTGTTGATCTAACAACCTTTACTCTGTGATTGATTCATATTTACCTAACAAACATTTAGATTGTAGTAATGACTAAAGTAAATTAACAATGGTAGCAACCTAATTTTATATATATGATGTTGGCGCAATCTACATAAGCTTCCATTTATTTGGGAACTATAGTTCTATTCTCATCATGGAAAAGGAAAAGAGCTTTGTCATGCAATAAATGGTTGAAGTGGTTGAAGATTACTAAATTGGCATGCTAAAAAGAACCTAATAATTTTTTTCATGATGGAACATATGTGTTCCTTACCTTTATTGTTTAACCAATTCAAATTGTGATAGAGATCGAGGAAAAATAAACTAATTGGATCTAATGGGGTTCTTATAGATGTTATAGATGTTGTGTCAACCTTTTCAAAGTATGTGCATCTGTGTGAATCTACAACATGGCCCCCTCCGCCCGCGCAGGGCCACCCCCGGGCCGCCCCGCCCCGCCCGACCGGCGGCGGGGCGGCCCGGGGGTGGCGCTGTGGAGGAGAGGTTGCGGTGGAGTGTCATTTATAACATTTATAACATGTTAATGAGTGTTGTCCAGACTTTGAATTCTATTCATCCGCTTCACCAAGTCTAAGCACGCACAGACTTTGGTCCCATCCTGCATATGACTGAAAGACCGTAATTCGCAGTTTCTTTGGTATAACATTCTATCTATTAGTTTACATGTTTTATCAAAATTCAGTGAGCCCATGTTTGGCAGTGTGATAGTTAACTAGGGAAGCCATGTTTCAGGTATATTCACAGCCTTCATTTGAAGTTTTGGAAGGAAAATCGGGAGATGCGAGCAACGGAAGGTTTTCTCTACGCAATCTCTTACCAAGACTGTTTCTACGGTCAGTATATGTAAGCGTGGCCACTCTGATTGCAGCAATGCTACCATTTTTTGGAGACATTGTTGGAGTGGTTGGTGCATTTGGGTGTTTACCTTTGGACTTCGTTTTTCCTGTAGTTTTGTACAACATAACGTTCAAGCCTTCAAAGAGGAGTTTGATATTCTGGGTGAAAACCGTCATAGCAGTTATATTTTCGATTTTGGTAGTGTTGGGTTGCGTTGCAGCGATTCGCCAAATTTATGTTGATGCAAACAGTTACAAACTATTCGCAAACTTGTGAATTTGTATATTCATATCAGTAGCACTGTATTTTTCACTGCTTCCATTTTATCTGAATATTGTGGCACTTGTTACCGTAAACCTCCAACTTCACTCTATAAAAATATATTACACATCTATTTTCATGCACACGCCTTCTTTGTTCGGTGAAGTTTGGATTTTCTTGCTTCGAAAACAAGATACAAAATCTTCTTAATATGATAAAAAAAAATATATAATGTGCAGTCAACGGTCTAGCTGGCTTTTAGAAGTACGAGGTGTCAGAGTCTGCACATTTTTAAAATATAATGTGCAGTCAACGGTCTAGCTAGCTTTTTGAAATAAAAATTAAATAGTAGTCAGGGTTAATAATAAAATATACCATGAAAATAATATAAAATATATCATGAAAAGAGGTTTAGATAAGTTTAATGATTAAGAATATGTCTGATTTAAAGGGTAGGATATTTTCAGCCCTTAAATTACTTTAAAGAATATTTTTACAGATTAATTGAGTTGATTGTTAAAATTAATATACTTTTATCTAAGTAGCAAATAAATTAATACTAATGTGACGCATTGAGTAAGACAACCTAGCAGAAGAATACGACCAGGGTTGTCAAAGTTTATGACATAAAAATTAAAATGCAAATTGATATAAAAATAGTTAATAATAAATATATATTAGGAAAGCATTAATAATGTTAACGCCGGTTCGACGATTAGAATGCATTTCCAATCTTTATTAAAGAATCAATACTAATTTCTTTAAATTAAGCGGAGGGTATAATTTTATATTTAATTAGTATAATAATAGTATAAGGGATTAATTTAAATAATATTATCAATATTTAATTTAGGAATGATAATGGTGGTGGTTAAATTACTGATTTTTTTTGATGATTTGTTTTGAAATTTGATCAATTAGGTTTAAAAAGTTTTAAGAGACAATTTTAAAAGTATTATAGTTTTGATGAGTTAGTATGTTAGGAAGTTTTTATTATAACAAATATTTTAAAAATGTGATTCAATGTGGGTGGATGTGTATACAATATTTTAAGGGAAAGGTGTTTTTCATTGTCAATTTTCTACTGAACCTTTTTGTAACAAAAATGACAATTTCTTTTGACCCATGCCATGTGATAAAGTATTCAAAACCCCATTGGCATTGAGTTTGTAAGAGCTTGTGCTTATTCTAGCAATGGTAATTTTCTTATTTACCTTAGTCAAAGTACAATGGGGTTGATCACTTCCTTATAAAATCTTAATTTTTTTTATCTTCTAATGATGTAATACACCATAATTTCTCCTTAAATTTAGATGTAATGACATTTTCAATATTATCAATATTTTGCATTATAATCCTTTACTCTATTCCCCAGTGATTTAGCCAAGGCTTGACATCTTTTATGATACCTTTGTTTGAGATACATGTGGTTTTGACTAAAGTTTAAAGTAATATCAGGAAACCTCTTGTCTTCCATGTCATTTATCTTGTTCTTGTGTATTAGGAACCTAGTCATAGCCATGCTTTCAAGAGGGGCAAGAAACTAAGGATACAAACTAAGCCCTCCAATTTGAAGAAAATAATTGGGACGTTAATGGAATCTAAGTCTTAGTTTGTATCCTTAGTTTCTTTAAGTGAATGGTATATGGACTCTTTCAGTTCTATTGTAATTTAGTTTTCACTTATATAATTTTCGAAGGCTTGAAATAATTATACTAGGGTTTACAAGTTTTTCCTTTGGTTGGATAACTAATAAGTATGGCCTTCGACCATCTATTAGTATCTGTTGTATGGATTTTTCTATTACTTAAAAATTCTTATGTGAATTTGCATTTAATTATCTGTTGTATGGATTTTTCTATTACTTAAAAAAACTTATGTGAATTTGCATTTAATTGATCAATTTCTCTATTATGAATTGTTTCGTTTACAATTGTTTTTCTTTCTAACTACAGTTTGTCAACTCATTGTTTATTAACCCTTTTAGGTTTCGAGTTTATAATTATCTCTTCCACCATTTGACTTATTTTTGTTTACAATTGTTATTCTTTCTAAGAATGGTTATTCAACTTATGGTTTAGGATTCGAGTTTATAAGTTTCTCTCCCACTATTTGACTTCTGAGTCTCAATTTTACTTGTTTATAAACAATTCATTCTTGTTCTGCAAGATCAAAATATGATTCTTTATTATTAACCGAACTAAGAACTCATATGTAACCACAATCTCTGCTACACTTCATAGAAAAAGATATTATTGCTAACTTGGCAGATTGGTGTGACTTATTTTTCCAGCATTTCTATTTATCTTCCTGATGAAGGAGGAAACCACAAGCAGATCTCTGTTGCACTTTTTAAAAAACGATATTATTACTAACCTGGCAGATTGGCGGGACTAATTTTTCCAGCATTGCTATTAATCTTCCAGACGAAGGAGAAAAGAATTAAGGAATCTAAGTCTCCAGATTTAGATTTAAGTAACTTGCACCTTAATTAATGGAGAGATTTCTGAAAAGCTTGTTGCCATTGAGATCTCGCCTTTCATGTAGTTGACACCCAAACAAACACGTATCAACAAAACCGCGCCTATATTTTGATGATTCTAATGTATTTTATCAAACAAATACTTTTGAAATAGTTCTTAAATTTATTTCACCACATTGCATTATTGTAATACCATTTTGAAATAGTTGTGCATAATATTTTTTATTTATTCCACATGTAAAATGTTAGCTTTTGTTGTTGAATAATCAACTCTTATATTGTTTGGCAGTATTAGTTTTTTCTAATGGATGATAACAATTTTTTTATTAAAAACCAGTTGGTAAAAGTGATATGATCCGTTTCCAGGATCATCATCAAAGTATTTTTTATAACTTTTCATGATGTTTTGTTTAATTATATATCACTATTAATCCATTTTAATCAGAGATTTTGCAAGAGCTAAGAAATACGAACTTTTTCTTGAGTTTTTTTATATTTTATATCAGTATAAACGCATCTTAATTAGACGTCTAGCAAGAGCCCGGAAGGACGCAATTTCTTAACATGAAAACTTCTTTTACATTGCAAAATGCCAATAAAATATTTGGGATTACAATATATATATATATATATATATATATATATATATATATATATATATATATATATAAGAGAAAGCAGTTGTAATTTTTATGTTGTAATTTTGAATGTATAAAATGAAATTTATTTGAGCATAAAATAGTGATACTGCTTAAAATATTTTAATTATAAAAAAAAAAAAAAAATCGATTACTTTATATAATGTTTATATTGTTCATTGAGTTGATAAGTTTATTTTACAACCCAGTATAAGGGAGATGTGGCTAATTCTACAACCCTTAGGAGATGTCTAATTTCATCCATAGTCAACCATGTGCTCAGCAATGTAGTCCATAAATAAAATATTCCAATGTATGTATCAACTAAATATTTAAATTTCAACTATGTATATATTATATATGATTAAAAAACTATGTATACAATATATAAAGCAATTGAAGAATTGTATTGTGCACAACTTAAGTACCCAATTAAATTATAGAGACATGAATTTTCAAAAAATTAAAATCCATTTATACATTAAAAAATGTAATTTAAACAATGAAAAAATACATTTTCTGCGTGTCTATATATATCTTTTAGAAAATATTGTGGAAGGTGACAATGATGAAACTCTAGAGGACGAAGAGTTTGGATTACGTGACATTGTTGATTAAATTTAAGTTATACCTGGAAATCAAGCTTTGCAATGTTTTGACTCTGACATTTCATGAAAAGAATAATCAATGAATTAAAGTTGTTATGTGTTCAATATTTGTAATTTGTGATTTTCGCATTGATTTTTAAGTTAATTATTATTTTTTGAAAAAAAAGTTGTTATTATTATTTTTTTGACATGAAATTCATAAAAAAACTATTATTTGACCATTTTTAGTTAATATTTTTGTATAAAAATTGTGATTTTGACATGTTAATTCTAGCAAAAAATTATCAAAACGTTTAGTTTTTTTGTTATATTTATGTTAAAAATGGTTATTTTTATGTCCATTGTTAAAAAATGTTGTTTTTTAGAAACAATTATTTCATGTGGATTGAAAAATTAATTAAGGATGTATAAATATGTAGATTATCTAAAATTCAAACTATCGACTTTCTAATTTAAAAACGCAAAACAATAAAAACCCCCCCTAAAAAAATAAAAAATTAAGATAGAGAACAAGAAAATATGAATAAAATGACGACTTCAAAAACTATCAAATTTAGAAAATAATTTTTCACATTTCACACACTAGAAAATTAAAAGTCAAAAAATAGGTCTTTTAAAAAAAGGGTGTGATGCAGAATACTCACTTTTTAAAATCAGCATGAAAATCACTACCATTCTAAAACTTGATTTCATCCTTGAACATGAAAAAAAATTAAAGTTCCAAAAACCATGTTATAAAAAAAACATGTGTATTCTGCATCACCACTTTTGAAAATCGGGTCATTTTTTTGCTATCTCTACGAAACGGGTAACAGTATCAGTTCTCGTTTCAAAGTTTACATTGTTCCGAGCTTGACACGTGACCTGTGGCATGCAACTGCAAGGTGTCTTAGGACGATGGCTTCTCTTCCACGATCGGACACCAGCCATACTCTCCTGAATCAGTTTCCTATGCCTACCTACCACCTACGGTGTCCTGTGGCTCTCGGTCTTCCACCTGAATGCCTTTGTCTTTGCTGGTGGCGTTGCCTTCGGACGTCTTCTGTTTGCGGCTAGATGGATGGTCCATGGCTTTCTGCGAGTGGCTGGAGCTCGGCTCCCCCTGAATATTGACGTGTGAAGGAGGGACCTGGTTCATCTCAGGGCTGTGGTCTGGATCAACACACGAGCCAGCTACCTCCCTAAAGTCCACCGAGACGGTAGCAATGATTACTAGTCTGTCCATGGAGCAGAGAAAACAGAATTGAGCCTGCTAGGAAGTAGCAGTGAGATTGGTGTGTTGGGTGGCTCCATCAATCTAATGAACCTCACGGGAGCAAGCTCGTCCTCGACCACTGCGAGTATCTGGATATTTGCCATGGAAGCAGGAAGAGGAAGGGCTGGGGGGCAGGGAGGCTGAAGGGGAATTCGAAATAGATGGAGGAAATGATGAGGGGCGGATGGCACTACCACGACTACCACCTCGCCTGCATCGCATGCGATGGCGTAAACGCATGTTTCTTTGAGTTGGATGCTGCAGTGAGAGTTGAGCCAAAGTGGCAGGGAGCGGGGCGAGTACAGCGGAGGAGAAATTGTGAAGAACAGGGGGAATCAAGTCAGGGCCAGAGACAGGGGCTGAGACCTCAATTTGCAGGGTGCAATGAATGGATTGAGAGAAGTGGTGACCATTTCCCAGGTTGACGCAACAGAGGAGTCTGCAACGTCTACCCATTGTGGTGCGAAGGCTTGGCTCTGCTGCGGCAGGGTGGCAAGAGCAACTCAGAGGCCAAATGGAGAATTGCAGAGGGTTTGGCTCCATATTTCTATGCTTGCAGGTGATGTCTCGATCCACACAACGGGTTGATGGTGCCGACTGAGGGGTGGGGGCTTGCCTTAAATTCCTAGAGGGGAAAGCGCAGGTTACCATGTGGTTCTGCCACCTGCTTGTCTGGCGGCATATCTACAATGAATGCTCATCTGCCACCCGCATTCGGGTGTGCTGCATCCATTTGCACCAGTGTGGTGTATTCCTGTTGGTGTATGACATCTTTTATAATTTTGAGAATAGTTAAGTAGTTTGAAGATTTTGGTGATTACCAACTGTCTCATAATGTATAAAGAGAGGAAAATTTACAGAGAAAGGGTTTGAACTTCAGAGAACTTGAAGACTAGGCCACTGTATTCCTGATATAACTATTGATTAATGAAATAATTAGAATTTTTCCATACATTGTTGCGTATGATTTTGTGACTTCTCTATTATGTGTCATCAAATGTTTTCTTCCTTTAAGTATGGTAATGAAGTTGCAGGTCTTTATTTGCTTATGTAAATGAAGTTAAAATCCCTTAAAAGAGCACTCCTATACTTAAACTTCCTACCTCTGCAATTCTTCTAAGTTACAGATAATAGTTACTATGTAAGTGTTAGCCTCCTGCTGCAGCAGGTTAATCATCTTTCATGATCGACATTTTTACCAAATATGTCGTACTATGCATGCTGCAATGCTCCATATTTGCTACAGATGGCCAAAGAAGTGTCCATAAGAGTGTGCTAGTCTAAGTGCCACTGCTATGTTCCAATTTTGATAAGCAATCCATTTTTTGGTTTAAGGCAGTTTTTTAGTTGGAGGTACTCAGGCTGGAATTCACTAACCTCTCCCTTCTTCTCATCACCCCAAAGTCACTTACTAACATCCCCCAAGAGGTCAAGATCTGCTTGAACCTCTCAGTTTCATCATTTCGATGACATGTGCCTTGGTGAACATCTGCTTCACTCAAGGATTGCTCACTCAGTGTTTGTGAGCCTTCTTTTCCCCAACAAAGCCTAAGGTCTCATACCTTAGCGCCCTCTTTTCATCTCCATATTAACTATTAACTTTATTATATAACTCCCTAACAATTTTCCCCTTTCCCCTATTTAAATCATGTATATAAAACGCCCCTATGTAAATACCCCTCCCTGGCAATATAGCCATATTATTCACTAAGTCAGGGAAATCACAGTCCATCTGGGACTGTTTTTAGCCCATCCGTGTCCAGGGATTACTCTGACATCTGGTCAGAATAATAACCTCTTCCCTAAACCAAAAACCCCTAAAAAACCTTCAAAAACCTTCAAAAACCCATATTTCACTCATATCCCTAAGTCCGACTGTAAATACATTAATGCGCCCTTTATTAAACCCCATAACCCACTAAACCTAAGTCTAAAACCCATCCGCCGCGCGTATCAAATTTGGAATATTCCTGCGAATATTCCCACCCGCTAACTCGCCGTTACCTTGCGATCGCCGCCAACCGTTGGATCGCCCGCCCCACAGATCAACGGTTGGCGGGAATCCCCATCCCCGACACGCCCAGGCTTTAGCGTCCGGGAGTTCGGCAGTTTTGCCGCCATACTCCCGCCACGCGTCAGGCTCTGGGGTGTGGCGGAGCCCCATCCCCTGAAACCACCTTTGCCCATAAGCGGTGCGCCACAAAACCGCTTACCACCTTGTGACGTCATACCCCACGTGACCCCATGCACAGTCCTTGCTTACGTCACCCCTTGTCCAGTCACCCGATGAGTCACCTGCCTGCTTGGCCTCCTGCCACATCACTGCCACGTGTCCCTGCCACCGTACCTGCCATGTCATCATCCGTACGTGATGACGTCATCCCGCCACGTCACCCTACTGACGTCATGCTGACGTCACCCGCCGTACAATGTTGACGTCATCAGCACTTTTTTGGACGCAGAGGCGCAAAAGTCGCACTTCGGAGCCCCGGAATCCAATTCTGAGGCAGTTTTTGATGAGCGATTTGTGCCTCATCGCATGATTTTTTAGGCCGAAATGGAGAATCTTCAGGGAATCTTTAAGGAATCTTCTCACCATGCGGCCCTAGGAAGCCCGAAAAGGCGCAAAAATGATCTGTTTTCTTCACAGAGCATACCAAAAGGAGCAGAAGACAATTCCAGATGATACATCGGCCATTTATTGGTGATTAGACCTGCAGCACATCAGATCAGCAGTCCAATTTTGTCAGAGAGTATTAGTGGAAGAGAAGATGCTAGAGAGTATCAGTCAAGATTTTTTAGGGGCTCGAGGCACCTGAACATTGATGAAGCCCCCAGAAGTCAAATCAATAAGCATCAACCCATCCTTACCTTCAAATCACCATCAAGGCATTCAAAGCACCAGGACAGCAAGAAAGCAGAAACCCATACTCATTTATTGCAGAAAACACTGCAGCAAGCCACCAAGGACAGCATCATTTATTCAGTTTTGATACAGCGGCCCTGAGCACGGCCCGAGATATTTTTTGCATTTATTTCTGGATAGGATTAGGTTAAGTAGTCATTTTTTATGACCTAATTAGGTCAAGATGTAATAAAGGAACTCTGCAGAGAGTTTTTGCTCTATATATACCACCCTCTGTATAGTTTTAAGGGTTGGTTAATTGCGAATTTTCACTAGAGACTCGCTGTGTATACCTGAAACTTTCTGTAATCAAATATTGCTTAAAGCATGGAGAGCGAACTGTCTGTTGTTGATGAATGTTTTGAAGAGTTGAAGATGGAATTCCTGCGCTGCGGCCTGAAGCAATAAGTGCCTCTTATCTCTGTTTATGTGTTTGCCATTATCTAAATAGCACAAAAAAGGAATAGCCTAGAATTAGTTTAAATACTGCCTATGCTCAATTTCTGTTGTTTCTTGATGTTTTCCTCTAAAATAATTGGTTATGAACATTAAATTCCTTCCGGCTCATGTTTACCCCAATTCACCTGTGTTGGCCAATTATCTAGGGATTCTTAACTGCCCCTAGGTAGCGCCCTGTTATTTTCTCTGCTAATCTGTTGGAGAGATTCTTAACTTCCTCTCTTTCTTTAGCATTTAGTTCATCCCTTAAACCTGAAGATTGCTTCAACCTCAGCTATCTCGCTCCATGTTCCCTCACTGTTATTAAGGAAACGCACCAGCAGTTCCCCTCCTCGACTCCACGCCCAATGGCTTGAAAGATTCAGACTATACTCTGCCTCTCTACCTGAAAGTGTCAGTTTTCCCACCAAAACTCAATCAAAACCCCTGTGCATCATATCTAGCCTAAATTCATCCCTTTCAACAAAGCTAAATCATAAAGAGAGAGCCCTCTCTGACTGCAGGTAGGCTAGGACCTGCAGTCCAAAGTTGGTTTGTGGTTACCTCGGCCGTATCCCTTTAGGAGTCAAAAGGGACAACCTGAGTGATAACAGTAAGATAGCACATTATCTTTAACTTCTCCAAGTGTCACAGATATTAGATTCTATGTAAAACAACATATTGTCTATGACTTCTTCAAGCTTTATTCATTCATCATTTATGTTTAGCAATCAAATGGAATTCTGATATTCTCATGTCACCTAAGTATTGAGGGTTTTAAAACCAAGTCTTTCAGGTCCTTCATTTGAGAATACAACATACAATTAAGTGACAAACAAGTGACAACGATTATAAACATTAATGTCTTAAGCACAATTTCTGCACAGCCAGGAAATTGGTTTCTTAAGGGACAATAGGCATCATGGTCTGCTTGGAGGTGTTCATGTTATGCTATGTTAATTAGGGTTCTTCGACTCATGTTATGTTCAGATATATTTGGTAGGCGTTGTTATGTACTTGTGGAGGAGATTTGTGTGTTGTTGCATATTATATGATGATGCTCATTGATGCTTGTATGGTTTCCTCGTGTTGGAATATAGCTTCTTGCTACTAGAGGTTGTTGGTTGGTATGTTACTATGGATGATGATTGGTTCATTTGTTGCTTGTATGGAGCCATGGATGATTATCGATATGCATTATTTTCCATCCATGCTAATTTCTCTAGTATTTGTACTTCAGTTCTTGCTTCCTTATTAGATGGAGTTGACTCTTTCCATTGATGTCAAAGGGGGAGTGATAGAGGAGATTGGTCTGAAGTTTGTATATGTTTTCCATAAATACCAAAGGGGGAGATTGTTGGCATTATGGTAAGCATGGATCCATCTAGCTGATGTTGGCATTGGTTCATGATGGTAGTTATCTCATGTTGGCATTGATGTCAACCCTTGTAGACTAGTTTATGTATGGATGCCTTCATTATAGCATGGCTGCAACTAGTTGAGTTAGAATTGGGATGATTATGTTGGCATTGATGTCAAAAGTATGATGTCTCACTTATGATGGTTAGATGATGACATTGGTCTGGTGATGATGCTTCTACATGTGGATGATGCATATCTACATGTGATGGAGATGATCATCAGCACACTAGTTGAGTTGGCAACTAGGTCTTCATCTAGATCTTCATGCTTATGCTCATGGAGATGACTTGTTGCAGTGTGTTGGTATCTGATGATGATAATGATTTTTCATAGGTGTTACAAGTATGGTCAGAGGTGTTGCAGCTTGTGCAGATTTGTTTTGGGAGTGGAGGACTTGTTGGAACTCTTTCCAACCTTGTTTTTTGGCCCTTTTAGGTCAATTTGGCAGTGACACTTGGGAGAAATGTTTTATTCACTTGCATATTTTTCAGAGGCCATGTTAGAGGTCTAGAGGCTAGTACAAATGAAGGAGAAGAGGATCCAAAAGGTGGCAAAGGTATTGAGTTGAAGGCTTGATATTTTTCTTCATCCTTTGCCCTAGTCACATGGAGCCAAGCCTGTGGGAGCGACTAAAAGGCTATAGTCACTAGAAGATAGATATATGGGAGAAAATGTAGGTTCCAGTAAATTTCATTCAATTTTATGCATGAGATTGAGGAATTTCACAAGATTTTCCCTAAATTCCTTGTGCAAATCAGAAGAAAATTAGCATGGAAATTCCTAGAGGCTTCCAAAATAAGTTGTAAAGGTCAGAAATAATTTGCAAATGTCCTCCAATGATGTGAACACATTTATTGCAGAAGTAGTGGTCTTTGTGGATTGATTTGGTCCAATTTATGCACCCTTGATCCTAACCCCAAGTTCAATTTCTCCCTACATGTTTTATATTGATCACTTGGGAACTCTGTGAATTTTGATGTTAAGTGTATATGTTTAAGAGAAGGCTCCAAAGAGTGATTGGGATGTAGACCTACTGGAGAGCATAGATGCTTCAGTGAGTGAGTGTTAATGGCAGTGAATGGAGCATAACTAAATCATGTTGTAGAATAGATTAGATTTGACGTTGCTGCAGTAGACATTGTTTGTAGACCTTTTGTATGTTGTTGGATAGTGTTTTTGTTTTTGTGACACTCACGTTTTTTTTTGCAAGAGTTGTTGATGCATTTGGTACATAGCCATAGTGTCTTATGATGTTAATTGTATTATGTAGCATTATATTGATGTGAGGGTTTAGTAGTATTTAGATTTGATTTGGCCACTATTTTGCTAGAGTTGAGAGCACATATTTGTGGTGTTATTTTGATCGATATGATAATGACTTGCTGCTAGATGTTGTATTGCAAAGCTGAATCGAGCTAAGTAAAAAGTCTTGGGATATAGTTTGAAAATAAATGAAAGGAGGTCTGCATAGAGTAAAGGAGCAATGACTTCATGGATGTGGAGAAATGATTGTGAAGTTTCAATGAAAGGAACAATTTCTCAATCGAATGGTAGTTGGATAGTCCAATCAGAGTTGAGCAAGGATTGATTGATCATGGTGCCATTCAATGGATGGTATTTTGTATATCCGTGGACAACATAGTCTTTCGATTTGATCAGTAGAATCGATTCTCGAGGTTGGTCGAAGTTAGCTAATTGTATATGAGGTCGCATCTCCATGCTGATGGGAGTCAGCGAATTTATGTAAAAGACAAAAGGTTCGTAGCATTGCAACAACAACATGGGTGGTTTTTTTCCTAGTGAAGGGTTTTCCATCAGATATCTTGTGTCTCATGTGTTGATGCTTTCTCGTTTTATTGTTCATGGTTATGTTGCTCATATGGTTTATTTGTTTCTTATGATATATCCATAGATATGCAAATGTTTAATGAGTAGTTGCTAATTAGTGTGTGTGATTGAATAAAGTACATAAAACGGAAAATTTGCTAATAAGACACACTACTAATTCACCCCCCCCTCTCTCAGTAGTGCTCAAAGGTTTACAACACCTCTAACAACATTATTGAAGAAAGATGCATTTTCTTGGATTCCAAAAGCAATTAAGGCCTTTCAACATCTTAAAGAGGAAATGTGTTAAACACTAGTCTTAGCTACGCTATACTTCACAAAAACCTTTATTGTGGAATGTGATACCTTGGGAAATGGAATTGGTGTTGTTTTAATTCAAGAAGGAACACCCATTGCTTTTTAAAGTCGTCTAATCAAACGAAAGTATTTACACAAACCTATTTATGAGAAGGAGATGTTGGCAATACTACATGCACTAAAAAAATGACGACCTTACCTAATTGGAAGACACTTCAAGGTAAAAACAAATCATGATAGTCTTAAATACTTTTTGGAACAAATATTATCTTCAGGAGAGCAACAAAAATGGGTCACAAAAATGTTGGGGTATGACTTTGAAATCATCTACAAAAAAGGGAAGAAAAATGTTGTTGTAGATGCACTCTCAAGAAAGGATGAAGATGTGGAAGCTTTGCTTTGTGCCATTTCTATTATCCAACATGTTTGGATAACCAAAGCAAGGGATGAATGGAAGAATAACGAAGAGGTGTGGACACTCACTCAAAAGTTGCAACAAGATTTCAGTTCATCTGATACATTTAGTTGGAAAAATGATCCATTATGGTAAAAATATCACTTATATGTTTGTAATAATTCCCAACTCAAACACAATATTCTTTTGGAATTGTACACCCCCCACTTAGGAAGGAACTCGAGATTTTTAAAAACTTACCATAGGATCGAGAAAGAATTTTTTGGTGATGGAATTAAATCTGATATTTAGAAATTTGTGGCAGAATGTTTGGTTTTCCAACAAAATAAAGTTGAAACAATTAAGAACCTGGGTCTGTTACAACGTTTAGCCATTCTAAGTTAGCGTTGGGAGGAGGTCTAAATGGATTTTATCATAGGTTTACCCAAGTCTAAAGGAAATAGTGTCATCATGGTGGTAGTTGATAGACTTACTAAGTATGCACACTTTTGTGCATTATCTCATCATTTTAAAGCTAGTACAATTGCTACTGCATTTATGGAAACAATTCAAAAGCTACATGGAAACCCAAATATTATTGTAAGTGATAGAGATCCCATTTTCACTAGAAATTTTTGGACATAATTATTTTATTGTCTTGGTACTCAATTAGCTCATAGCTCATCTTATCATCCTGAATCTGACAAGAAAACTAAGATAGTGAACAAATGTTTGGACAGATCTCTTCGTTTCTTTGTATCTGATAAATAAAAACAAAGGTTCAAGTGGTTACCTCTAGCTAAATGGTGGTATAACACTTCCTTCCATACTGTAGAAAAAATGACCCCATTTATGGCACTTTATGGACATCATCCACCATCCCTCACATCACCTTTCAGAGAAAATTCTAAGGTTCATGCAGTGGAAGATCACATCGAGCATCAACAAAAATTTCTCCAACTCTAAAAGGATAACCTCACTCTGGCACAAAATCGATTAAAACAACAGGCAAATCAACTTCGCAGTGAAAGAAGTTTTGAAGTAGGCGAATTGGTATTTTTATGACTACAACCATATAAACAAATATCCCTTAAGCTAGCTAAGAAGGATAACAAATTATCACCCAAGTACTACAGTTCGTACAAGGTGTTGCAAAATATTGGTACTATGGCATACAAATCGGAGTTGTTTGAATCTTTCCGAGTACACCCAGTTTTCCATGTTTCATGCTTAAAGAAGGTTATTGGTGAGAAGCTCTTAGTTCAAACAATATTGCCAGAACTTGATGAAGAAGGAAAAAATCATACTTGAGCCTAAATCACTCATGGAAACAAGAACCCGACAACTAAGGAATCAATTAATTTCAGAGTATCTCATTAAGTGGAAGAGCTTACCTGTTGAAGATTCCACATGGGAGGATGATAATTTTATACAGAAGCATCTGGAACTACTCAAAGATTGAGCACGACACTTTTTTTAAGGAGAGGGACATGTTAGGTCTATATAATACTAGTTTATCCCTCATAATGTTATTTTTAGTGTATTTCGCTATTGTTATTGTTGTGCACATGCATCCCCCATATTGTTATTGTTGTGCCCTATAAAAGCCCACTATTGTTATTTTTTTCCTCTTACATTATTATTGTTATGTAGGTTTTCATTATATTGTAACCCCTTAGACTCCTATATATACAATGGAGGTTTTATCATTTATATCATCCAAGAATTATTCATTTGTGTAATGTAAAGGAGGTTTCCCCCTCAAAGAGGATAATTTTTTTAAGTCGTTGATCTATATTTTCTTCTGTTTTGTGAGTTGGTTGCATAAGAAACTAAAAAATTAATAGCATGCATTTTTACTTCCTATATTTTTAATATAACACTAAACTTCCTTAATATAAACTTTCAATTATGATTTTTGTGTGTGTGTGGGGTAAATGGATCCTTTCATTAATTTAAAAAAAGTTACATATAACTTCAATTTCCAAAATGGACTAAAATCTAGGAGATTCTTGAGAATAGCAAGTTGCCTATCAATAATAGACATTCAAAAACTAACTACGAAAATTATGACTACATATAAAGCTCCTTAAGGATTCAATATTTCAAGGGGAGAATGCCTCTGACATTGGCATGATTTTCCCTGAGTTGACTTGTCGTTCATCGTCTTCTTGGATCAATGCATTATTTCTCTTTTCAAGTCATCATCTTCTTGGATCAATGCCTTATTTCTCTTGCAACCTCGTTTTTTCACTTCTTTGTCTTTCCTTGATACCACCTCGAAATTCTTTGTGTGAAACTCGAGACCGGACTATGAAGAAATCAATCCCTTTTGATATTTTCCTTTCTTTGAAGATAAGCATTCTAAATAATCCTACCCTAATGATTTGGTATGTCCTTCCAATCCTTTCCATGCCATTATTCTGCAAGGGCACTCAGTCATGAATCATCCAAATCCATATCTTCTGGTAGTGCTTTTTTTTTGGCTTATTCCAATAGAGAGTTAACCATTTCCTATGATAATTGATTTTTTTGGTGCTCTTCAAGAGACTTTTGCATGAGCTTTGTAGGATTTAGTAGGAGTTTATGGGATTTTTATTCCATTGATTACATGCTTGATTGCTTGTTGTCTTGATCTCAAGAATTCTTTGAAGAGGAGAGAGACTCGCAGATCTAGCGATTTGGTCAGGATTTGAGGTGCCCTAAGGACTCAAATTTCTTCTTCTTTGGGGGACTCTTCCCAAATCATCTTTCTCTTTCCAAGAAGGGAATTCTTTAGAGATTTCTTGGTATTTGGTGGCCTGGGTGCAGGCGATATTGACAAACGCTTTAATCCTAATATAATTTCCTCTAATTCTGGCTGAATCCCTTCTTCAATCCCAACTAGAGTATCATTCATCTATTCCTAGACTGACTATTTTATAAATTTTCCCCTTTTTAGCCACTATTACCAATCCTTTTCCATTAATCAGCCCAACCCTTGTTATCAAGAACAATTTCATAAGAGAGGTCATTTTTTGCACTATTGGCGCTGTTGAAAATAGCAACAATGCAATTCTGCGTAAAATACACTATTGATGTTGTTTTCCTAAAGGAAATTTGTTAACACACAAAATACACTATCGGCAGGGTTTATTCCATAAGAAATGGAATAACACTATCGGCGCTTTAAATACACTATTGGCGGGGTTTATTCCATAAGAAATGGAACAACACTATTGGCGCTTTACTATTGGCCTTTCCCTGATGCGATAATACTGTAGCATTATCGGCAATTGCAATCGGCAGTTTCAATGCTCCCTCGCCATGCTCCTTCCACATAATACTTGTGATGCGATAACTCTTCGTGGACCCGATAGATTATAAGTCCTCCTCTATAGTATTTCGGATCCAAATGTGTCGCAACATTGGATTTCAGCGGTTCAAAAGGTTAGTTCCTCTCCACTGAAGCATTGCGATGCGATAGTGCTTACAGACCCGATATGGATATCAGCCACACTTAACAAGATTTCAAGTCCGGATTCCAAATTCGGACTAAGTTTTTCGTTGTTTCTTAGTGTAAACCAGAATTTAGCTTGCGGGACTAAAACGATGCATAAATTGGAAACAAAGCACGCCGATATGAAGGAAACACACTCAAATAGACTTCAATCAAAGTATTAACTGGAAAACCAAGCCGAACCATTGTTGTAAAGACTTAAAAGAAAGCGTTGCGTGAAAGCCAAAGATACGCATAAATACCAGATTTAATAGACAAACAGGTGTTCATATGCATAGAAAAGGTTTCGAAGGTCACAATGCCTCCGGGATCGACCAATACACAGAGATATCCTCCTCTTTCCTTAAGCAATATGATATAAAACCACTCAGTCAAAATCCATTTACAATAGCATAAAAGTTACATATATACTGGTTCGTTTAGCAACCAGATCCTAAACAGAAGCTAAAATTTATTACTGTTATCTGTTCTACAAGGCATTCTCCTCGAGAATCTATGCTATGCTAACTAATCCTATCTGTTCTGTGAGGCATTATCCTCAAGAACCTCCACTACAGCTAACTAATTTAACACTTATTACATCATGATTTAATCCTATATTCTAGTTCTATGCCTAACTATAAAAACATGGAAATTGATGGCTAAAGGATCCCACTCCTTTGCTTGTATATTTTTTTGTATTTTTGGAATAAGTTTGAAGTCTTTTCCCTCTAATTCTCATGCTATTGCATCAGACTCCTGAGGATAAAATTCTTCATGGGCTCTTGTCCATGAGTTATTCTATAGAACTGCCCAATTTCTGTAACATATTTTCTGTTACCCAAGTAGCTTCAACAATTTGTTGATCCTTCCATTTGATCAAATACTAAAAGTACTCATGTCCTCTGCTTTCCTTGAACACTTTCTTGTCCAAAATCCTTTCTGGTTGTAATTCCTTTGCTATAGGTAACTGTTTTACCCAGTAAATTTCTTGTGTCTCTTGATCCTTTTTTGTATCATCTGTTGTTTCACCTTCATACTTGTACAGATCAACAACATTGAAAATTGGAGATATTCCAACATCAAGGGGTAATTCAATTTCATATGCATTTGCAGAAAATTTCCTTAATACTCTACATGGTCCAATTTTCTTGAACTTCAATTTGTTATACTCCCTCTTTGGAAATCTTTCCTTCTTTAAGTGTGCTAAAACCAAATCTCCAACTTCAAATTTCACCTCTATTCTTTACATTTCTGCTCTGATTTTGTACTTGATGTTTCCTTCCTGTAGCTGTTGTTTCACCTGTTCATGTATTTATTGCACTTTTGAAGCAAAATCTTCACCCTCTGCACTTCTCATCTCATCTTTTCCCATGTTTCTTAACTCAAACACTCCTCTTGGACGCATCCCATAAACTATATGCAATGGACTCTGCCCTGTAGGTGAGTCATTATATGCATATTCAACCTGTGCCAACACTTGATCCCACTACTTTGGATTTTCTGCAGTAAAACTCCTTAAAAGATTACCCAAACTCCTGTTCACAACTTTAGTCTGTCTATCAGTCTGTGGATGATAGGAAGAACTGAAACTCGGTTTAGTTCCCAACTTCTTCCATATTGTCCTCCAGAAATGTCCAACGAATTTGGAATCCCTATCTAAGACAATACTCTTAGGCAACCCATGCAATCTTACAATCTCCTTGAAAAACAAATTATCAATGTGAGTAGCATCACTAGTTTTATAACATGGAATAAAATGTGCCATTTTTGAAAATTTGTCCACTACAACAAAAATTGAATCATTTCCTCTTTGAGGCTTTGGTAAGCCCAAAACGAAATCCATACTTACCATATCCCAAGGCCTATCTGGAATTGGTAATGGAACATACAAACCTATGTTTTGGCTTCTTCCCTTTGCATATTGACAGACTTTACAAGTTTTCACATACTTTTCCACTTCATATTTCATTTTCAGCCAGAAATAAAATCTGTTTAACTCCTCATAAGTCTTATCTATACCAAAATGTCCTGCAAGTCCACCACTATGTTTCTCTTTATTAAGTTCTCCCTCATAGAACAATTTGGTATGCACAACTGATTTCTCTTAAAAAACAATCCATCTTGTAAGAAATAATCCAACCATTTATTCCTATCCATTAAAAAAGGATTTTTACAAGCTTCAAATGCCTCTTTAAAATCTAAATATATCTCATACAATTCTTTAAGAAAATCAAATCCCAACACTTGAAATTGACTCTCTAAAAATAATGTATTTCTCCTACTTAAAGCATCTACGACTTTGTTTGATTGGTCATTTATATGCTTCAAGACAAAATGAAAGCCCTGAAGATACTCTACCCATTTAGCATGTTTCTGGTTAAGCTTTGGCTGCTGCATAATATACTGCAGTGCGTGGTTATCTGAATAAAGTATGAACTCTTTTGACATTGGATAATGTCTCCACTTCTTCAATGATTGCACAACTACATAAAACTCTTTATCATAAGAAGAATACTATTT
Source organism: Pinus tabuliformis (assembly GCA_031772625.1). NCBI lineage: Eukaryota > Viridiplantae > Streptophyta > Pinopsida > Pinales > Pinaceae > Pinus > Pinus tabuliformis. The sequence goes on along the minus strand of CM062813.1, from coordinate 1,143,653,901 downwards.
ATTTGAATCATTCAATTTTTCACTAAAATAAGCTATAGGTTTGTCTTCATGACTTAAAACACCTCCAATAGCTTCTCCACTGGCATCACATTTCACTTGGAAAGTTTTACTAAAATCAGGTAAAACCAAAATAGGTTTTTCAGTGATCTTCTTCTTCAACAGCTAAAAATTATTTTCTGCTTCAGCAGTCCATCTAAATGGATGTTTATCCTTCTTTATGGTCTCCATAATAGGAGTATTGATCTTACTAAAATCCCTTATGAATTTTCTATAAAAACTAGCAAGAACCTGAAAGCTTCTTACCTCAAAGATACTTTTAGGTGAAGGCCACTCCATGATTGCCTTGATTTTCTCTGGATCCATCTTCAATCCTTCAGCAGGAACAAACCCAAATACACCAATTCCTCTTTCATGAATGAACATTTCTTCAAATTCAACAATAATTTCTCTTGTTGTAACCTTTATAAGACATAATTCAGATGTCTCATGTCCTCCTCCTTAGACCTGTTGTAAATTAATATATCGTCCAAATATACTATTACAAATTTACCAATAAACTCTTTAAGAATTTCATTCATGAGTTTCATAAATGTACTTGGTGCATTTCACAACCCAAAAGGCATTACTCTCCACTCATACAATCCTTCATTTGTCTTAAAGGCAGTTTTCCACTCATCCCCTTCTCTTATCCTTATCTGATGATACCCACTCTTAAGATCTAGTTTTGTAAAAAACTTTGCTCCACTCAAACAATCCATCAAATCTTCAATTCTAAGTAAAGGAAATCTGTACCTGATTGTGATTTTATTGATGGCTCTTGAATCAGTACACATTCTCCAGCCTCCATCTTTCTTTGGACTCAACACTGTTGGTACTGCATAAGGACTCAAACTTTCTCTGATCAGTCTTTTGTCAAGCAGTTCTTGAACCTGCTTTATAACCTCTTCATTTTATGTGGGATTCATTCTGTAAGCTGCTTTGTTTGGTAGATTTGCTCCAGGAATCAAATCTATATGATGGCTAATTCTTCTAATGGGTGGTAACTCATTAGGCAAATCATCAACAATGATATCACAATGATTGTCCAACATTTCTTGAATTTCAATGGGTAAATCAGAAACTTTAGTAGAAGTCATTATTACCTTGGGCTTGAAAATTACAACAAAATTTACCCAATTCTCTTCAATCTGTTGTAAGTATTCCTTTCCTCCTAGCAATAGAGTTTTTGGATCAATCTTATTTCCTCATTCATCCTCTTTTCCCATAGGCAACAATGTATGATTGATACCATCTTTACCAAACTTGTAGGTGTGTCTTTTCCCATCATGCATAGCTCCTCTGTCATATTTCCAAGGTCTTCCAAGAAATATGTGACACACATCCGTGGGCATCACATCACATACAATTTTATCCTTATATTTGCCCAACTGCAACTCAACTTCACACTGTTCGTTCACTAACAACTAATGTCCCTTTTGTAACCATGACACCTTGTAAGGAGTTGGATGTTTCATTTTTTCAGCTTCAGTTTCTCCACCACTTCTGTAGAGACCAAATTATTAGTGCTACCACTATCAATGATCATCTGACAGCATTTCCCTTGAACCTTACACATTGTTCTAAACAAAGTCTTTCTTTGTGATGGTTCAACTATCTCCTTTGTTGGCTTGAGAAAAACTTTATTGACTACCAAAGATTCTCCTCTCTCTAGTACATTTTCTTCTTCTGTCACTGCTGCTTCTTCTTCCTCGACTTGAGCAACAATTGCATTCCTTTGGTTTGTTCCTGCATTCTCTAGGAACTCAAAAGCTCTATGTCCTAGTTTGTTACACCTGCAACATCTTAATTCTCTTCCTTTGGCTCTGCCTCCTCTTCCTCTAGAAAAAATCCCTCTGCCACTTGCATCATCTCCTGTGGGTGCATGTTGGTTTAAGTTGTTGCTAGCTCCATCTTTAGGTGTTGTAGATCTTCCTCTACCACCTTGGCTTCCTTTCCCTCGGAAAATACCTCTTCCTTTAGCAGGTTGCTTCCTCGTGAGTTTTTCTTCAACTTTCAGTACCATCTGATAAGCTGCTTCTACTGTTTTAGGAGACAGTATACTTATCTCATCTTGAAGGTCCATCCTAAGACCATTCACATATCTAGCCACCTTCTCATCTGTATCCTGAGTTTGTCCAGCTCTTATACTTACCTTATAGAATTCCTTTGTATATTCTCTCATTGACATAGACCTCTGTCTAAGATTCTACATCTGTCCAAACAAGTCTTGCTGATAATTACTTAGTAGAAACTTATCTCTTAGCTTTGCTGCCATCCTATTCCAATTTCTGATTGGTTGCTTGCCAAAAGATCTTTTTGCCTGCACTCCATCCCACCAAAGTGTTGCATGTCCTTTTAGCTTGGCGAAAACAAACTTTACTTTCTTCTCATCTTCTGTTTCTTCATAATCAAAGAATTTCTCCATGCCATTAATCCAGTCTATCAATTCTTCTGGATTCAATCCTCCTTCATATATTGAAACCTCGGTCTTTGGCCTCGCTTTGGATCTCAACACTGACTGGAAGAATCTCATCTCAAGAGTAACTGCTACAGTTTCCTCCTCTTCTTCAGCTTCAACCTCAGGCTCACTAATATCCCCATCATTTATATTTCTCCCTATTGTTAATGCTTCTAATCTAGCCTACATTTGGTGCATAGCTTCCATCACCTTAGCATTTGTAACTGGTCAACCTCTTCTACCACGTCCTCGTCCTCTTCCAACTCTGAAAACCACATTAGATTTCCTTTTCTTGCTTCTGAGATTCAATTTAGTGTCAACAAGTTGCTCTGATACCACTAATGGTGGCCTGGGTGCAGACGGTATTGACAAACGCTCTAATCCTAATACAAGTTCCTTTAATTCTGACTGAATCCCTTCTTCAATCCCAATTTGAGTATCAATCATCTATTCCTAGATTGATTGTTTTATAAATTTTCCCCTTTTTAGCCACTATTACCTATCTTTTTCCATTAATCGGCCCAACCCTTGTTATCGGGAACAATTTCATAACAGAGGTCTTTTTTTGCACTGTTGGCATTGTAATTCCATAGGAATTACAATATACACTATCGGCGCTGTCTTCCCAAAGGAAATGCGTTAACACGCAAAATACACTATCGGCGGGCTTTAGTCCATAATAAATGGAATATCACTATCAGCGCTTTAAATACACTATCGGCGGGGTTTATTCCACAAGAAATGGAACAACACTATTAGCGCTTTACTATCGACCTTTCCCTGTTGCGATAATACTGTAGCATTATCGGCGATCGCAATCGGTAGTTTCAATGCTCCCTCACCAGGCTCCTTCCACTTAAGGCTTGCAATGCCATAATGCTTCACGGACCCGATAGATTATAAGTCCTCCTCTATAATATTTCGGATCCGAATGTGTCGCAACATCGGATTTCGGCAGTTCAAAAGGCCAGTTCCTCTCCACTGAAGCACTGCAATGCGATAGCGCTTATGGACCCAATATGGATATCAGCCACACTTAACAAGATTTCAAGTCCAGATTCCAAATTCGGACTAAGTTTTTCGTTGTTTCTTAGTGTAAACTAGAATTTAGCTTGCGGGACTAAAACGACGCATAAATTGGAAACAGAGCACGCCGATATGAAGGAAACACACTCAAATAGACTTCAATCAAAGTATTAATTGGAAACCTAGGCCGAACCACTGTTGTAAAGACTTAAAAGAAAGCGTTGCGTGAAAGCCAAAGATATGCATAAATACTAGATTTAATAGACAAACAGGTGTTCAGATGCATAGAAAAGGTTTCGAAGGTCACAATGCCTTTGGAATCAACCAATACACAAAGATATCCTCCTCTTTCCTTAAGCAATATGAGATAAAACCACTCGGTCAAAATCCCTTTACAATAGCATAAAAGTTACATATATACTGGTTCGTTTTAACAACCTGATCCTAAAACAAAGGCTAAAATTTATTACTGCTATCTGTTTTGTGAGGCATTCTCCTCGAGAATCTCCACTACGCTAACTAATCCTATCTGTTCTGCAAGGTATTCTCCTCGAGAACCTCCACTACAGCTAACTAATTTAACACTTATTACATCATGATTTAATCCTATATTCTAGTTCTATGCCTAACTAGAAAAACATGGAAATTGATGGCTAAAGGATCCCACTCCTTTGCTTGTAGATTTTTTTGTATTTTTGGAATAAGTTTGAAGTCTTTTCCTTCCAAGTCTCATGCTCATGCATCAGAATTCATTAGATAGTCCCTAATAAGATGTCAGTATTCATGATAACATTTTCATCTAAAGGGGACATGTTCATAATCTAGTGTTTGCTTCCAAACATTATCGTGGTAATAAATATCTATATCGGTTGGAAGAGGTTAGGAGATATTCATATAAACATAGACCTAAGTATTTGATGTGTACCTCCCTTTCTCAATGACCTTCAATACTATGACAAAGTTTTCCATGACATTATTGATGTTTTCAAAGGGTTCCTCCTCCCAATATTCGTTGGGAACAACTTGGATGTTCTATTTATTCTTGATTCACCCAATAATAGACCTTTGAGAGGACCATAATCAAATAAATTTGTAGATTAGAGCTTGATCTTGCATATATTGGATATATCATTTGATCATGCTAGATTTAACCTCATATTTTGGATCTCGCACCGCTTTTGGTAAGCAACACTCTTTATTTCTATCTTGCCAAGATGCACCGAAAAGAGGTTTTGTTGCAAAACCATAAACTCCACATGACCCAACTACTCTACAAAAAAGATGACGAATATAAAGAGATTGAATGAGAAAACTAGTAAATCTAAAACTGTTATAAACTCCCATACAATCTAACTAAAAAAGAAAAATAAAACCCCTACTGCATAAGAAAAAAAACCTTAAAATTACAAATTTAAACTCCAATTTTTTTTTTATATACTCCATTACAATTTAAAACCATTAATGTTTTCAATTACAATTTATACCATCGCATTAAATAAAATTCAATCTCTTTTTATCGATATGGCAATTCCACTTTGGATTTTATAGAATCTCCCCACCCCACATGATTAAAGTGAAAGAATAATGGGAGTCTGCATTGCTTTTCTAAAATTATAAAATAACTATTAGAGTAGTCCAATGTCCACTTTGATCCCTACAAAATAAAAATATTCCCATGCTTCATGCTTAAATTGAGAAGCAAGTACACTTTCGTTTTATGAAGTCGAAAAACATGAGTTCTGGTTTTATAAGTCCAAAAACAAGGACAGGCTTTGTCACTTCGATGAACCCACGCAATCGAAGAGAACGTAACTATTCTCAAAATGTGTTTTTTAAGGTTATAATGTATTATACAGTGATGTGGGGTTTAACAGTAAGTTTTGTTGGGTGAAATCCACGAGATGAGGGTTCAAATCTCATTGAGTATATATATGACCTGTTGTGTCTTGGCTAAAAGAGTAGGCGACCCCATAGCGGACGTCTCAGCTCTTGTTGGGGCATAAGTTTCCTGCTATTGTGCGGCTTGTAGGCGGTTGCACGTAGCCTAGGTTTATAGTCGCAGCCAATCAGCCAGTTAGATTGATCCTGGGTCCAGTTAGATTTGATCCTGGGTCTGTTCAGGATTGTTCAGGATAACTCTCACCAGTTACCGATTTTATAATGTATTCTCAAAATGTCCTGGGTCTGTTCAGGATGGATTGTTCAGGATAACTCGCCTAGGTTTATAGTGGCAGGCAGTGAGCCAGTTAGATTTGACCCTGGGTCTGTTCAGGATTGTTCAGGATAACTCTCACTAGTTACCGATTTTATAATGTATTCTCAAAATGTCCTGGGTCTTCAGGATTGTTCAGGATAACTCTCATGAGTTACCGATTTTATAATGTATTCTCAAAATGTTTGATCCTGGATTTGTTTAGGATTGTTCAGGATAACTCTCACCAGTTACCAATTTTATAATGTATTCTCAAAATGTGTTTGTCAGCTTATAACAGATTTTCAAAATTACGGATTTTATAATGTATTCTCAAAATGTGTTTGTCAGCTTATAACAGATTTACAAAATGTGTTTTTGAGGTTATAACGGATTTTCAAAATGTGTTTTTTAAGGTTATGAGTTATTTTATATATTTTAATATTTAAAGTATTTAGTGTTTTGTTGTTAGTATTTGTTTTATATTTATAATTGTTTTTTTTAAGTAAAGTTAATCAATATATAAGATGGAAAAAACAATTTATTTATCACAAAAATTATGAAAAACTCTTTAATCCATATTAATATTAATCTATATCAATATTCTATGTAAAGATTAAGAAACTCATTAATCTATATCTATCAATATTCCATATAAAGCTTAAGAAACTAATTAATCTGTATCTTAGCAAAATGTATTTTTCAGGTTATAATGAGTTATTTAATATATTTTAACATATAGAGTATTGAGTGGTTTATTGTTAGTATTTGTTTTATACTTATGATTTTTTATAAACAAGGTTAATCCCCATATGAGATGGAAGATGGAAAAAACAATTTATATCTATCACAAAAATTATGAGAAACTCTTTAATCTATATCAATATTTCATAGAAAGTAAGAAGCTCATTAATTTATATCAATATTTCATATAAAGTGTAAGAAACTCATTGATCTATATATTCTCAAAATGTGTTTTTCAGAGTTATTTTACCATGTAAAAGTATTTAGTGTTTTGTTGCTAGCATTTATTTTATATTTATGATTTTTTATAAATAAGGTTAATCCACATATCACATGGAAAAATAAAAACCCTTTAATCTATATCAATATTTCATATAAAATAAGAAATTCATTAATCTTTATCAATATTCCATATAAACATTCAGAAACTCATCAATCTTTATATTCTCAGAATGTGTTTTTCAAATTATAACGAGTTAATATACTAAAGTATTTAGTGTTTTGTTGTTAGTATTTGTTTTATATTTATGATCCTTTATAAACAAGGTTAATCCATATATGACACGGAAAAATAGTTTATCTATAATAAAAATGATGAAAAACTCTTTAATCTATATCAATAATTCATATAAAGTAAGAAATTCATTAATTTTTATCAATATTCCATATAAAGAGTAAGAAGCTCATCAATCTTTATATTCTCCGAATGTGTTTTTCAAATTATAATGAGTTATTTTATATATTTTAATATATAAATTATTTAATGTTTTATTGTTAGTATTTGTTTTATATTTATTTTATATATTTTAATATATAAATTATTTAATGTTTTATTGTTAGCATTTGTTTTATATTTATGAAATGGAAAAACAATTTATCTCACAAAAACGATGAGAAACACTTTAATCTGTATCAATATTTTATATAAAATAAGATACTCATTAATCTTTATCAGTATTCCCTATAAAAAAAATAAAAAACTCATCCATCTATATATTCTCAAATGCGTTTTTAAAACTATTGAATTATTTTATATATTTTAATGGGTAAAATATTTAGTATTTTGTTGTTAATATTTATTTTATATTTATAATTTTTTATAAACACCGTTAATCCACATATAAAATACAAAAAAATAATTTATCTATCACAAAATGTATAAGAACCTCTTTAATCTATATCCATATTTTATATAAAATAATAAACTCACTAATCTATATCAATAATATTCCATATAAAAAATATGAAACTCAATAATCCATATCAATATTCCATATAAAAAATAATAAGCATTGACGCTCTATAGTCAACATCCAGCAACCATATGGTACTGCAGTAAGACAAAACGAAATATTGAAGAGAGTCATTGATATATAGGTATCTGCTTCATTTACTAAACAGAACCCTACTTCATGTACCTTTAGTCAGCCCATCTGTGTCTCACGTTGATCACGGTAACCCATGTGTACCCTGCCAGCAATCTGACAGTCTCTGTGACTACATTACTCCCCAAGTGAAAAACCATAAATATCTTACCAAATAGATAATTTTTTATTTTTATTTCAAATTTGTTTTTACTAATATGATCTTCTATTTTGATGGACTATTTTGCTGTTTTTTTTCTTTAAATTAATGAATATAAGTGAACATTATAAATGTAAGTTTCTCTTATATCATTTAATTACCATGATATCATGATTTAAATTGGCAAATTGAACTAAATAACTAAACACTTGATATAAATATAACATAAACAACATTGATTTTTATAATATAAATAAGAAGGTTCAAATATTGCCATGACTGGACATAAACACCATTCATTTATTATAATATAAATAGGAAGTTGCTAATCTGACTTCAAATATTGTCATTACTGTTTGCTCTGTGATTCACCATATTTCATTTGCAAGTATGATTCAACCATATAACAGCATAGATATATGCAGAGATGATGTAACCAATCAACTTGACTGGAAGAAAGAGAAACAATTCAATCAGAGCTCTTCCAAAAGAATCAGCAGGGAAGAGCCCAGTAGATAAGATAGACAGCATAAAACCCTTAATGCCGGTTGTTGCCAAAAATCTGCCTTGTTTAGCAGCTCTTAGAGTAGCCTTTGCAACTTCCCTTGGAGCCTCTGCTCTACTTCTCTTATAGAAGCTTGTCTTACTTCTGATCTTATAAAACTCTGGATCTGATGTGCTATCTGCAAAACCAAGTACCATTAAATCAGAAAACATTAAGGCAACACAAATCCAAGATTGGCTTTCTGGTTTTCTCAGAAACCTACTGTAGCAAAATTATTGCATTGTGCTGTTTGTTCATGGGATTGATGGGTTTTTATAAAAGTATCTGCTACTCACCTTCAATTTCCTTTAGCATGGAAGTCTCTACGAACCCAGGGCAAACTAGGGTGACACCAATGTTGTAAGGCAAGAGTTCAAGCCTTAGAGTTTCAGCGAGTCCTCTCAGAGCATATTTAGTTGTAGTGTAGAGCCCACTGCCATACAAGGGATACTGCACAAGGACAGCATAATTTTTCATGGTTAAAGTTTTGAAAATACTAGAATGTTGAAGTAATTTCTACTTGTGATATTAGAAATGAAGAAAGGTAAGTTCCAAAGCATGGCTGGCATGGCCAAAGCCTTGAAAATACTAGAATGTTAAAGTAACTCTATTTGTGATAAGAGAAAGGAAAGAAGTTAGAGAAGAATTATTATGTTTTTTTTGCAAAGTTAGCAGAAATATATATTTATTATGTCCATATTATCTAGATAGAAAAACGTATCAAGGAATACATTAACAAAACACACTGATCACATCTATCCCAGAGGTGGATTAACAAAACACCCTGATCACATCTATCCCAGACAGGTGGACATCTATCCCAGACAGGTGGACAAACCACATTAGAAAAAAATAACTCTATTATGATTATGATAATCTAACAGTTATATATAATTGGTTTGATCAATCATAATAACCTAATAGTTATATATAATTGGTTTGATCTTTCAAGGTTTCTGTATCCCAGTCTTCTAGCTTCTTTCTTCTTTTTTTCTCTTGTTTTGCATCTGTTTATCACAGGCTATTAAAACCAACCTAAAAGCTTATGACAGTTTACATTTTTTGGGGAAATTTATGAAGTTTTACCAGAGAAGCAAGCGAGCCCATGAATACCAGAGCCAACCGACAATGGCGGCTGCTCCTCTGCTTCATCAATGGAAGAGCCGCGTGCAATGTATAGAGCGTTCCAGTTATGTTGGTTTGGACTGTGGAAGCGATTCTGTCAATGGGGAGCTGATCCAGATAAGAAATACGAGTAACCCCAGCGTTGCATACAAGAATATCAAGTGGCCTCCACACAGAGGATTCATGTATGGCTGCAGAAATTGCTTCGTAGTCACTTATATCTGCAACCTGTAAACAAAGTAACAAGAACAAAAATCCCTGGACTCAATATTGATGGCTAAAAGTTGGCATACATCCTGAATCTGTAACTCCCAATAGAAACCCAATAATTTTTATTAAACAATTTACCAGCCATGGGACAGAATCAAAAATTTCCATAGCATATTTAATGAATCTATGATTTACAGACGAGGAAAACCAGTAATCCTGAATCTGTAACTCCCAATGGAAACCCAGAAATTTTTATTAAACAAATTTGTTTATTAAACAATTTACCAACCATGGGACAGAATAAAAAATTTCCATAGCATATTTAATGAATCTAGGATTTACATAGGAGGAAAAGCAGTAATGCTGAATCTGTAACTCCCAATGGAAACCCAGAAATTTTTATTAAACAGTTTACCAACCATGGGATAGAATCAAAAATTTCCATAGCATATTTAATGAATCTAGGATTTACAGACGAGGAAAACCAGTAATCCTGAATCTGTAACTCCCAATGGAAACCCGGAAATTTTTATTAAACAAATTTTTTTATTAAACAATTTACGAACCATGGGACAGAATAAAAAATTTCCATAGCATGTTTAATGAATCTAGGATTTACATATGAGGAAAAGCAGTAATCCCCCAATGGAAACCCATAAATTTTTATTAAACAATAAGTTTTATTAAAAAATTTACCCACCATGGGACAGAATCAAAAATTAAACAAAAATTTTTATTAAAAAAATTACCCACCATGGGACAGAATCAAAAATTTCCATAGCATATCTAATGAATCAAGGATTTACATATGAGGAAAAGCAGTAATCCTGAATCTGTAACTCCCAATGGAAACCCAGAAATTACTATTAAACAAATTTTTTTATTAAACAATTTACCAACGATGGAACAGAATCAAAAATTTCCATAGCATATTTAATGAATCTAGGATTTACATATGAGGAAAAGCAGTAATCCTGAATCTGCAACTCCCATGGAAACCCAGAAATTACTATTAAACAAATTTTTTTATTAAACAATTTACCAACCTTGGACAGAATAAAAAATTTCCATAACATATTTAATGAATCTAGGATTTACATATGAGGAAAAGCAGTAATCCTGAATCTGTAACTCCCAATGGAAACCCAGAAATTTTTATTAAACAAAAAAATCTATTAAACAATTTACTAACCATGGATAGAATCAAAAATTTCCATAGCATATTTTAATGAATCTAGGATTTCCATATGAGGAAAAGTAAATTTGTTATAATATATATATATATATATATGAGAAAAAATCAAAAATTTCCCTAGCATATTTTAATGAATCTAGGATTTCCATATGAGGAAAAGTAAATTTGTTATAATATATATATATATATATATGAGAAAAAATCAAAAATTTCCCTAGCATATTTTAATGAATCTAGGATTTCCATATGAGGAAAAGTAAATTTGTTATTATATATATATATGAGAAAAAACAGTAAATTTGTGATAAGATATATATGTTAGAGTAGTTAAAATAAACTTGACTGGAATATATACTCTATAACTCGAAAAAATTATGCTTTAATCTTTTCATATTTACCTTGACATTGATCCTGTCCTGATCACAGTATCCCTCTTTGAGGATTTCTTCAGCTGCCTTGTAAAGATTAGAGAGATTTCTTGCTATCAAAGTGACGTAAGAGCCCTGTGCAACAGCTTCTTTTGCAATTTCAAGGCCAATGCCGCTTGATCCTCCTGTTATAACGACGTGCTTATTTTGCAAACTATGGATAATGCAGGGGCGCCTCCATCTGAAGACGATTACAGTGGTGAAAACAATGGCCGCTGTTAATGTTATTGCTTGAACTGCATAATGTTGGATATCCATGATCATGACTGCAGTAACATGAGTTAGGCCTGTTCTCCCTTTATATAATGGAAAATGGTGTAATGTCAGATCTTGAGTACGGATTTAATGCAGGAAAAAGGTTAATTGTCTAGTGCGAAAATATACTAGAACTACGTATAATAAATAGTTGGACTGACACTTCTAGAACACTATTTATTAAGAAAATTGAATTCTAACCAACCAGGCCTGGAAATTTTTAAGTTTTAGCACGTATTTTACGGTTGGTGAAACTTTGTGCAGGGCAGATTTTACGTTTAAAATATATTGGGTTCGCGTCATTTTAACATTTAATTAAAAATCTAAACCGTAAAAATTGTTGAGAATTAATGGGATATTACTGGGATTGGAGGGTTATGGCACGGCTATAGTTAGCTTGCTATGTTCTTTTAAGATCTTGTTGTTGAGAATTAATGGGACATACCATAGATTATATGAATATTGATGAAATAATTTAATGACCTATTTACTAGCATTGGAATTGACTTTCTTTCAAAACAACTTTGGGATTTACAACTTTTGCCTTTGGCATCTAACTATATGTTGTTTGATAAATATGTGTTTTATGGTCTTACATTTTTCTCTTTCTTGCTAATTGGGAAAATCAATAACATCCGTAGTATCAGCGTACCAGGTATGTACTCTTTATTTACTTATGCCATTAGTTTATTGTAAAACCTGTAAATTTTGATATGGTATAGAGGAAATTAAGGCGTGGTTGCTTTATTTACTTATGCCGTTAGTTATTGTAAAAACTGAAAAAATACTTACAAGTTGTATGTAAATTTTGATATGGTATATAACCTTTCAGGGAATTTTGAAGTAATTTCTTCCGACCAACTTAGGGAGCCCTAACGAAATTTTGAATTAAATTAAGGCATAATTCCTTCCAACCATCTTGGGGAGCAGCTCAAAGAAAAAAAGCGTGTATTTTATTTTTTGTATTCTAATCTATCATGTGTTTAATGGTTTTATGTTATTTGGTAGTTTTAGGAAGTTGAGGATTTTGAATTTTCAAAATTGGAGTGGATAAGAAGTTTAATGTTATTTTGTAGTTTTTTGGAATAGGAAGTTGAAGATTTTGAATTTTAAAAATTGGAATAGATAAAAGGTTTTTAAGGTCTTAGATTTATTTATGAACCAAAATTTCAAAAACATTTTGTTGGATTTCTCTCCAATTTTTTGCATGATGTTCTGGAAATTGTTTTAAAAAGATTTTAAGGTTGGCCACCTTGTTAAATAAGGAACTTCATAACTAAGGAACGTGGCCACAACTTAGTAATATATCCAATACTCATCCAAATAAAGTTCAAGTAATTAACTAAATGTACCGTGGTTAGAATTTTCGGTATCTAAAGTTTAAGTAATTAACTAACTGTAGCTTAAAATTTTGGGTATCTAAAGTTTGTTCTTGTTGTATAATGATAACGTTATTTGGAAGTTTTCTAGAATCAGAAATTAAGGATTTTGAATTTTCAAAATTGGAGTGGATAAAAAGTTTAATGCTATTGGGTATTTTCTCTGGAATTGGAAGTTGAAGATTTTGAATTTTCAAAATTGGAATAGATAAGAGGTTTTTAAAGTATTAGATATATTTATGAATCAAAATTTCAAAATCAACATTTTCCTCAATTTCTCCCCAATTTTGTGCATGATGTTCTGAATTTTTTTACGAAATTTTTAAGGTTGGGAACCTTGTTAAATAAGGAGCTTCATAACTAAGGAGCCTGTGCACTGCTTAGTACTATGATGGGACCAGCCCTTTAACTTGCGGATTAAACTAGTTTAACCAATGATTAATTTAAGGTTTGGGTCAAACACATATAATTAGCCCTAAGCAGTTGATTAACAAAGATATTTATTCATTGGCATTGATTGTGTAGTTATTGTTGGTACGTTGGCTTCTGTACTCGCCTCAATTTTCTCCTTCCTGCTCTTTGGTTATGCTAAACCCTCGTTTCACTTCACTTGAGCATTTTTGGCTTCTCTCTGTCGCGGTGAGGGTTTGTGTGCTCTCGTTGGCCTGCTTACGACTGTGTCGAACTCGGCGGTAATGCTCTGTCTGCACCTAGCTATGGGTTCCTCTACCTGGTGGCGAGGTAACTCCGCCCACACTTGCTATTTTGTTACCTGGTTGCCTCGGTACTGTATTGGAGGCTTCGTCGACTTCGTGAGAGGGTTTACTTCGTTCCTCTATTGGCTCTTTAACCTTCTTCGTGGTTATTGTTCTTTCCACCGTTCCCTTATCTTGCTTTGCTTCAGTTCTCTGGTTAAGCTTCCGGTTATTGGTTCTTTGGTTGATGTATGAATGTTTTGCTCTCCTGGCAGGTCTCAGTCACAGTGGACTTCCTCAGCTTCGCTTGGTCCTGGCAAGGTAAGCTTACTTTTCCATGCTATAGTTGGTCTTCTCTGTTTTTCTTCGACACTAAGGTAGTCGCTCCTTTGTATGCAGGGTTTTCACTTGTGACTATGACTCAGTTGGGGTTTCATTCCTCCAGCACTGTGACTCTTCAAGTAAGCTGGTTGTTCCTTCTCTGCTCGTTAATTTTCACATTCAGTTTTCTTGGCATACAAATGACTGATATGGTTCTGCTGGTTTTCTATGGCAGGTTGGGGTTTGCTCCAGGCTCGGTCTCCGAAACGGTTGCAACCCAATGATTCCAGTAGGGTCGTTCTCTACTGCTGTTACTTAGTTTGTAGTCTTCTTTTCTCTATCATGACATTGGGAAAGTCCTAGTGCTCCTCCGTTTATTTGTCTTCTGCTGTTGAGTGACCTTCGGCTCTGATTGTATGTAATTCCGTCTGCTTTTCGAGCTTTGGTTATATGTAATTTATTTTGCTTACACTCTTGTAACCGACTAGGGTTCAACCCTAGCTTCGGGGTTTGATTTTGTCTTGCCTTACTCTATTATTATCTAGCACTTTACACTGTTCTTTATGTATTCCAACATTATATTTATAAGGGAGGAAGTAACAAGAAGATTTTGTGTAAATGGGTTACCTCTGTTATAATTGCGTTCTACAGTAGTTGCATCCGCGTTTTGTTGAGAACTGTCTCGTAGTTGTTGCTTGCTTTCGTATGTATGGGAACTTTTGTTGTTGCCAGAACTCCATGTTAGGAATATTCTGTTATTGCTTCATTGTTCGAACTCAGGAACTATATCTCTGTTTGTTAGGAAGGATCTATAGAAACACACAGTGTTGTTTAATTGACACAGACAGTAATTAGAGGGGAAAAGAAATAAATATAGTAGAAAGATTGTTTGCAGATGGATTCAAATACTCAGGTTTTGTAAATTGTCTATTTATGTATTATATTGTTGTGCTGGTCTTTCGAAGCCCTTCAAAAATGTATTACATTGTCTTTTGTATTGTTTTCATACAGTTACCCAAACTGTTCACAGTTATTCTTCAGTTGCTTCTATAGTTACACGATTGATAACTATTTTGGGTTTTCTTGTGCTATAAGATATACAATATATATTTTTAAATGAAAAGGTAGCTGTAAGATAAATGAAAAAAAAGACAAAACAGTGTGGCGGTAACGACCCTAATATAACTGTATTGTTCCTAAATATCCCTTAACAAATAATGAAATAAAAAAAAACAAGTTCCTAAACATTGTTTTGATCAAAAAACATAAAGGAAACCAAATGATAATGAACCTTTCCTCCTTAGCTAAGACCAAACACCTGGTCATGGTACCCTCAGCTGGATGCTCCTGCATCAGGCTCCCAGGGTAAGAAAAATTCATGACTCCGGTCCATGAGCTTCTTGACTGAATAGCTTGCCTGTTGTATTTGTCTAGCGTCAAGCAATGAACTGTCCTCAATGGGACGGTTCTTCCACTTGACCAGATATTGCAGGTATTCCTTCTGTCGAGTTTGCCTGGCCACCTGAGTGTCGAGGATCCTCTCGATCTCAAGGGGTTGAGCTGAAGGCATTTGTCTCATCCAAGTCTCACTCCCTTCCTATGTGTCCCATGTAGGTCATGTTGTATTATCTTCCTCAGGACTAGCAGTATATGGAAACAAGTCTGCCACATTGAAGATGGGCGAGATGCCTATTCCTGGTGGCAGCTATAATTCATAAGCATTGGCTGAAAATTTTCGGAGAATTTTGCAAGGGCCAATCTTTTTGTACTTCAATTTGTTGTATGCACCCCTAGGAAAACGTTCCTTACGCAAATGCGCGAGGACTTCATCCCCCACATTAAACTGTACCTCTCGCCATTTCAGATCTACCCACTGCTTATACTTTTGACTGTTGTCCTGCAACTTCATCTTTACCTGCTCGTGTAGGTCATTCATTGCTTTGGCGAAATCTTCCCCATTAACACTCTGTCTTTCCTACTGTCCTAGATCTCGTAACTCATGCACTCCGCGAGGATGCATGCCATATAAGATCTGAAAAGGACTGTGCCTCGTGCTGTGATTGGGTGAGTCGTTGTAAGCGAACTCTGCCTGGGAAAGTACACAATCCCACATCCATGAATTTTCCCTGATCAAACTTCATAGCAGGTTCCCCAAGCTCCTGTTTACCACCTCTGTTTGCCCGTCGGTCTGCAGGTGATAAGCAGAGCTGAAACTTAATTGTGTGTCCATCTTTTTCCACAAGGTGTGCCAGAAGTGCCCTATAAATTTCACGTCCCTGTCGGAAATAATGGACTTAGGCAGGCTGTGTAGCCTGACGATCTCTGTGAAAAATAAGTGGGCCACATGAGTGGCATCGCTGGTTTTTTTACAAGGGATGAAATGTGCCATTTTCGAGAACCAGTCTACTACTACCATCACAGAATCATAACCCCACTGCATCCTTGGTAGACCCAAGACAAAGTCCAAACTGACTGAGTCCCACGGTCTACTCGGAATGGGCAATGGTGTGTAGAGTCTCGTATTCTGACTGTGTCCTTTCGCCAACTGACACACTTTACATCTGGTCACAAATCTCTGCACATCCCTTTGCATTCTTGGCCAATAATAAAAATGGTTGAGTTGATCTAATGTTTTGTCTATGTCGAAATGCCTGGCTAGACCTCCATTGTGCTTCTCTCGAATGATATTCTCTCTCATCAAACAATCAAGAATGCATAATTGTCCCCCTTTAAACAATAGCTTCTCCTGTAGATTATAGTCCAACCGTGGACTATTGTTTCTCAGCAAAGGATTCTGACAGACTTCATAAGCCTCTTTGAAATTCTTGTCGGTCTGATACAAGTCTTTCAAATGCTCAAAGCCCAACACTTGTATTGTACTCTCCTGCAAGAGCAAAGCTCTTCTGCTCAATGCATCTGCCACCTTGTTGGCCTACCTGCTAATGTGTTTCAACACAAAAGTGAAACTTTGTAAATATTTGACCCACTTAGCATGCTTGTGATTCAGCTTATGTTGTTTCATCATGTATTGTAGTGCAAAGTTATCAGAAAATAAAACAAACTCACTCCCCAACAGATAGTGTCTCCAATGCTTCAGTGCTTGGATGACAACATAGAATTCTTTGTCATAAGATGAATACTTTTGCCTGCTCTCATTCAACTTCTCGCTGAAAAATGCAACAGGTTTGTCTTCCTGGCTAAGTATAGCTCCAATGGCCGTACCACTTGCATCACAGTGAACCTGGAAAAGCTTGTTAAAATCTGGCAATCTCAGGATTGGTCTTTCTATAATCTTCTTCTTCAGTAGCTGAAAGCTTTTCTCTGCTGCCTCAGTCCAACGAAAAGGCTGACTTGCCTTTTTTATAGTATCCAACATAGGTGTGCAAATCTCATTGAAATTCCTTATAAATTTGCGATAAAAACTTGCCAACCCATGAAAACTACGTACCTCAAACAGACTTTTTGGGGATGGCCAGTTAATGATTGTTGCAATCTTCTCTGGGTCCATCTTCAACTCATTCTCTGCAATCAAAAAACCCAGATAAACCAGTTCTCTTTGAAGAAAAGTACATTTTTTTAGATTTATCAGCAACTTATTCTACTGCAATTTCTCCATCACATTTCAAACATGTCGAAAGTGTTCCTCCTTAGTCTTGCTGAAAATAAATATATCATCAAGATACATTATCACAAACTTTCCAATGAACTCTTTCAGCATTTCGTTCATCAGTCGCATAAAGGTACTAGGGGCATTACTTAATCTGAATGGCATTACTAGCCACTCATACAACCCTTCATTGGTCTTGAAGGTTGTCTTCCACTCATCCCCTTCCCTGATTCGAATCTGATGATAACCACTCTTCAGATCAATTTTCAAGAAGTATGTTGCCCCGCTCAGGTAGTCCATCATATCGTCCATCCGTGGCAGTGGAAATATGTACCTAATGGTAATCTTATTGATGGCCCTCGAATCCGTGCACATTCACCATTCTCCTCCTTTCTTGGGAGCGAGAACTGTTGGAACTGTGCAGGGGCTCAAACTCTCCCTTATTATCCCTTTATCTAGCAATTCCTGCACCTATTTTTTTATTTCCTCGTTATCTTTGGGGCTCATCCGGTATGCTGCCTTGTTCGGTAGACTTGCTCCAGGTATAAAGTCAATGTGATGACTAATACTTCTCTTAGGAGGAAATTTATCTGGTAATTCGTTCACTACAATATCGCTAAATTCCTGCAGCATTTTCTGAATTTTTGCAGGTAAATCAGACATTTCTGTGTGCAACAACACTATTTTTGCCCTTCTCACAACAGCATAGTTCACTTCACTATCTTCAATCTACTTCAAAAACTATTTTCCACCCATTAGTAACACTTTCGTCTCGATTGTTTCTGTTGCTTCCTCCTCCTTGATGGGCACAAGTGTGTGCTTAATCCCATCTTTGACAAACTTGTAATAGTTTGTCTTCCCATCATGCACTACCTTTCGGTCATACTGCCATGGCCTTCCTAGCAGTATATGACATACGTCCATTAGCATAATATCACAAACAACCTTGTCTTTATACTTGCCAATATGGAACTCAACTTCACACTGTTCGTCAACCAACAATTGATGTCCTTTCTGCAACCACGATACCTTGTAGGGAGTGGGGTGCTTCAGCCACTTCAAACCCAACTTCTCTACCATCTCTGTGGCAACCAGATTATCCGTGCTCCCACTGTCGATAATCAACTTGCAGCATTTTTTCCGTGCGACTTACAAACTGTCTAGAATAATGCCTTCCTTTGAGTTTGTTCAGTTGTCTCCTTGGCTGGTTTCAATAGCACTTTATTCAGAACTAAGGCTTCCCCTGTTTCCGGCACATTTTCTGCTTCTTGGGGTGGTGCCTCTGCTTCCTCTGGCTGTGCAACATACACTCCTCTTTGACCAACTTGTTCTGCTTCTAGACACTCAAAAGACCTATGCCCCCACTTGTGGCACCTGTAGCACTGATAGGCAGCTCCTCTACCTTGGCCATTTCCTCTTCCTCTCTGATATGGCCTTCCTCCTCTAGTGTTGTCTCCTTTTTCTGCTGTCCCTGAAGCCTTGGAACTGCTGCCCTCTTCACTATTATTGGCAGTTCGTCCTCTGCCATAGGATTGTCCTCTTCCTCTGCTGGTTCCCCGTCCTCTCCTAGCATTCTGCTTTCTGGTGATCTTCTCCTCTGCCTTCATGGCACTCTGGTAGGCTTCCTCTATATTTTTTGGGGAAAGAATGCTTATCTCATCTAATATTTCCAATCTCAGACCATTTACATACCTTGCTGTTTTTTCTGGGGTGTCCTCCGTGTAGCCAGCTCTTAAATTTACTCGGTAGAATTCTTCAGTATATTCTCTCACTGTCATCCCTTTTTGCCTCAAATTTTGCACTTGCTGATGTAGTGCAATCTGGTAATCTTTGGGCAAAAATCTGCCCTTCAACTTGGCCACCATTCTTGGCCATTTCTTTATTGGCAACTTGTTCATCCTTCTTCTTTCCGCTTGGACACTGTCCCACCACAAGGCTGCGTGTCCTTTCAGCTTGGTTGCAACGAACTTAACTCTCTGATCTTTGCTGACCTCTTCACATTCGAAATATTTGTCCAATTCATTGATCTAGTCCAACAGAACTTCTATGGACAAGCTGCCATCGTAATTTGGAATCTCTGGCTTAGGCTTGCTGCTAGCCAATAGGACTGACCTCAACAATCTAATTTCCAGCCCTTCTTCATCTGATCCATCTGTCGCAACTATAACTTCTTCTTCGCTATCATCTCCTACCTCCAGATCCCTTCTCCTTCCTGCTTCAACTACCTCCAAACGGGCAGTAAGGATCCTAATTTCCTCCCGCAATCCTTCCTTTGCTACTCTCCGAGCACCTCTTCCACGACCTCGTCTTCCAACTTCCATTTCTTAGGAAAACTCCAAATCCTGCTCTAATACCACAATATGATGGGACCAACCCTTTAACTTGCAGATTAAACTAGTTTAACCAATGATTAATTTAAGGTTCAGGTCAAACACATATAATTAGCCCTAAGCAGTTGATTAAAAAAGATATTTATTCGTTGGCATTGATTGTGTAGTTATTGCTAGTACCCTGGATTCTGTACTCGCCTCGATTTTCTCCTTCCCGCTCTTTGGTTATGTTAAACCCTTGTTTCATTTCACTTAAGCATTTTTGGCTTCTCTCTATCGCGGTGAGGGTTTGTGTGCTCTCATTGGCCTGCTTGTGACTGTGTCGAACTCAGCGGTAATGCTCTGTCTGCACCTGGCTATGGGTTCCTCTACCTGGTGGTGAGGTAACTCTGCCCACACTTGCTATTTCGTTACCTGGTTGCCTGGGCACTGTATTGGAGGCTTCGTCGACTTCGTGAGAGGGTTTACTTCGTTCCTCTATTGGCTCTTTAACCTTCTTCGTGGTTACTGTTCTTTCCACCGTTCCCTTATCTTGCTCTGCTTCAGTTCTCTGGTTAAGCTTCCAGTTATTGGTTCTCTGGTTGATGTATGAATGTTTTGCTGTCCTAGCAGGTCTCAGTCACAGTGGACTTCCTCGGCTTCGCTTGGTCCTAGCAAGGTAAGCTTACTTTTCCATGCTATAGCTGGTCTTCTCTGTTTTTCTTTGACACTAAGGTAGTCGCTCCTTTGTATGTAGGGTTTTCACTTGTGACTGTGACTCAGTTGGGGTTTCATTCCTCCAGCACTGTGACTCTTTAGGTAAGTTGGCTTTTCCTTCTCTGCTCGTTAATTTTCACATTCAGTTTTCTTGGCATACAAATGACTGATATGGTTCCGCTGGTTTTCTGTGGCAGGTTGGGGTTTGCTCCAGGCTCGGTCTCCGAAACGGTTGCAACCCAATGATTTCGGTAGGGTCGTTCTCTACTGCTGTTACTTAGTTTGTAGTCTTCTTTTCTCAGTCATGACACTGGGAAAGTCCCAGTTATCCTCTGTTTATTTGTCTTCTGCTGTTGAGTGACCTTTGGCTCTGATTTTATGTAATTCTGTCTGCTTTTCGGGCTCTGGTTATATGTAATTTATTATGTTTACACTCTTGTAATTGACTAGGGTTCAACCCTAGCTTCAGGGTTTGATTTTGTCTTGCCTTACTCTGTTATTATCTAGCACTTTACACTATTCTTTATGTATGCCAGCATTATATTTATAAGGGAGGAAGCAACAAGAAGATTTTGAGTAAATGGGTTACCTCTGTTATAATTGTGTTCTACAGTAGTTGCATCCGCGTTTTGTTGAGAACTGTCTCGTAGTTGTTGCTTGCTTTCGTATGTATGGGAACTTTTGTTGTTGCCAAAACTACGTGTTAGGAATATTCTGTTATTACTTCATTATTCGAACTCAAGAACTATATCTCTGTTTGTTAGGAAGGATCTATAGAAACACATAGTGTTGTTTAATTGACACAGACAGTAATTAGAGGGGAAAAGAAATAAATATAGTAGAAAGATTGTTTGTAGATGGATTCAGATACTCAGGTTTTGTAAATTGTCTATTTATGTATTATCTTGCTGTGCTGGTCTTTCGAACCCCTTCAAAAATGTATTACATTGGCTTTTGTATTGTTTTCATACAGTTACCCGAACTGTTCACAGTTATTCTTCAGTTGCTTCTATAGTTACACGATTGATAACTATTTCGGGTTTTCTTGTGCTGTAAGATATACAATATATATTTTTAAATGAAAAGACAACTATAAGATAAATGAACAAAAAGACAAAACAGTGTGGTGGTAACGACCCTAATCTAACTGTATTGTTCCTAAATATCCCTTAACTAATAATGAAATTTAAAAAAAAACAAGTTCCTAAACACTGTTTTGATCAACAAACATAAAGGAAACCAAATGATAATGAACCTGTCCTCCTTAGCTGAGACCAAACACCCGATCATGGTACCCTTAGCTGGATGCTCCTGCATCAGGCTCCCGGGGTAAGAAAAATTCATGACTCCGGTCCATGAGCTTCTCGACTGAATAGCCTGCCTGCTGTATTTGTCTAGCGTCAAGCCATGAACTGTCCTCAATGGGACGGTTCTTCCACTTGACCAGATATTGCAGGTATTCCTTCTGCCGAGTTTGCCTGGCCACCTGAGTGTCGAGGATCCTCTCGATCTCAAGGGGCTGAGCTGAAGGCATTTGTCTCATCCAAGTCTCACTCCCTTCCTGTGTGTCCCGTGTAGGCCATGTTGTATTGTCTTCCTCAGGACTGGCAGTATATGGAAACAAGTCTGCCACATTGAAGATGGGCAAGATGCCTATTCTTGGTGGCAGCGGTAACTCATAAGCATTGGCTGAAAATTTTCGGATAATTTTGCAAGGGAAAATCTTTTTGTACTTTAGTTTGTTGTATGCACCCCTAGGAAAATGTTCCTTACGCGAATGCGTGAGGACTTCATCCCCCACATTAAACTGTACCTCTTACCGTTTCAGATCTGCCCGCTGCTTATACTTTTGACTGTTGTCCTGCAACTTCATCTTTACCTGCTCGTGTAGGTCATTCATTGCTTTGGCGAAATCTTCTCCATCAACACTCCGTCTTTCCTGCTGTCCTAGATCTCGTAACTCATGCACTCCGTGAGGATGCATGCCTTATAATATCTAAAAAGGACTGTGCCCCGTGCTGGGATTGGGTGATTCATTGTAAGCGAACTATGTCTGGGCAAGTGCATGATCCCACATCCGTGAATTTTCCCTGATTAAACTTTGTAGTAGGTTCCCCAAGCTCCTGTTTACCACCTTTGTTTTCCCGTCGGTCTGCGGGTGATAAGCAGAGCTGAAACTTAATTGTGTGTCCATATTTTTCCACAAGGTGCGCCAGAAGTGCCCTGTAAATTTCACGTCCCTGTCGGAAATAATGGACTTAGGCAGGCTGTGTAGCCTGACGATCTCTGTGAAAAATAAGTGGGCCACGTGAGTGGCATCGCTGGTTTTTTTACAAGGGATGAAATGTACCATTTTGGAGAACCGGTGTACTATTACCATCACAGAATCTGTAGAGCTATAAAAAGGGTCTCTTTCACCTCTAATTACCTCACATTAATATGTCAATCCGGGAGTGTTTGGGTATTTCAAAGAGTGACTCAATCTGAGGCTATTTGTCAGAGTAATGCTAGTAGTATAGCGTTCTACAAAAATACAAGAGTAAACTGATGCTAGTCTATGACTAAGTTACTTCAAATGACTAAAGCACACACTCTTAAAGCTAGGCAACTTTATCAGTCAAGGGTTCGACAGCAATAGCCCATCCCTTTGGAAACTGATGGAAAGGAAATTAGAGCATGGACCACGGGTTTGGGAGCAAGGCAGTAAATGCCGAGGCTCACTACAGCCACAGATCGTCTCTCACACCAAATGCGAGTAAATGAAACAACAGGTAAAAATGGAACGACAAATAAGAAATTGAACAACAAATCTAGAATGGAACAACAATGCTTAAAATGGAACAACAATTCTAAAATGGAACAACAATCGAATAACTAAACCTCGCGAGCAGTAATCAAACTTTATCCTATCAACTCAAATGCACTCATTGTAATTAAAACTCCAATCTTTCATTCTCCAAGCAAATCACGCAACACGCGCTAATGGAACAACACTAATTACTAATTATGGAACAACATTTGGAAATCATACACACACAACACCCTTGAAAAGTAATCTGATTTAACACCACTCATCAACAGGAATTACAACTGTGTTTCAAAATGGAACAGCATTAATCCTGAATCATAAAGAACACATCTTTCAGATAATTTCCTCAACACAAATACACAGCATAAGAGCTCCGTAACAAAATAATAACAATGTTCAATTAAGTCTAATAATATTCAATCAACTCTGAAAGTATTGGTGATATAATGCAGAGTCAATATAAAGAACCTTAATGAACGAATCTTAACAGAGCATATGATGTAACTTATAAAGCATATCAGATTACCAACTAATGACGATAAGCAAACCACGCAGAAATCAAATCGTAGTGATACAGAAGCAAGTGTCCTCCGGGGCCGGGCCCTTAGCCTCAAGGGTACATTGCTTTAAGTTAATCCAGACGCAGAGATAAGATAATCACCAAGTTTATATTAATGCATGAAACATAAAGTACAATGAGCCAAGTTCAACGAGACTCGATGATCAAAGTTCAATCTTTAACAGAAAGTTACATAAAAGCATAATCCCCAAAGCTAACAGTGTCGTCCCTTTATATAAGGGTGATGGTGGAGATGTCTAAGCAATAAGATAAATAAAGCAGCGATCCCTCAGGATCGAAGATCCTGAGGGATTCGCCAAACTGTTAATCCTTAATCACTTCTTTTCTCCTCCGCCAAGCTGGTGCCTTCTCCTCCTTTTCCGGACCGGTTTGCTTCAACCTTCTTAGCCTCGTTTGCACTCGGTCCTTCGTCAAAGGGACAGCAGTTACCCTGTTCTTGTCTTTTTATTTGGAACAACAGCTCCTCATCTTTACCCTTTCTTGCACAGGAGAATGACAACTATCAGCGGTTAAGTCTTTGCATACTAATTCCACATATTTTGTCATAATTCTTTATTGTTTTCCACATTCATGATGTAAAAGATTCACAAGTCCCACTGAAAATCCATTGAAATGATCATTAAAAACATAACTTTTTAGTACTCCACAGAATCATAACCCCACTGCGTCCTTGGTAGACCCAAGACAAAGTCCAAACTGACTGAGTCCCACGGTCTACTCGGAATCTGCAATGGTGTGTATATTCCCATATTCTGACTGTGTCCTTTCGCCAACTGACAAACTTTACATCCGATCACAAATCTTTGCACATTCCTTCGCATTCTTGGCCAATAATAAAAATGGCTGAGCTAATCTAATGTTTTGTCTATGCCGAAATGCCCGGCTAGACCTCCACTGTGCTTCTCCTGAATGATATTCTCTCTCATCGAACAATCGGGAATGCATAATTGTCCCCCTTTAAACAATAGCTTCTCCTGTAAATTATAGTCCAACCATGGACTATTGTTTCTCAGCAAAGGATTCTGACAGGCTTCATAAGCCTCTTTGAAATCCGTGTCGGTCTGATACAAGTCTTTCAAATGCTCAAAGCCCAGCACTTGTATCGTACTCTCCTGCAAGAGCAAAGCTCTTCTGCTCAACGCATCTGCCACCTTGTTGGCCTACCCGCTAATGTGTTTCAACACAAAAGTGAAACTCTGTAAATGAATACTTCTGCCTACTCTCATTCAACTTCTCACTGAAAAACGAAACGGGTTTGTCTTCTTGGCTAAGTACAGCTCCAATGGTCATACCACTTGCATCACAACGAACCTGGAAAAGCTTGTTAAAATGTGGCAATCTCAGGATTGGTCTTTCTGTAATCTTCTTCTTCAGTAGCTGAAATATTTTCTCTACTGCCTCAGCCCAACGAAAAGGCTGACTTTCCTTTTTATAGTATCCAACATAGGTGTGCAGATCTCACTAAAATTCCTTATAAATTTGCGATAAAAACTTACCAACCCATGAAAACTACATACCTCAAACAGACTTTTTGCGGATGGATAGTTAATTATTGTTGCAATCTTCTCTGGGTCCATCTTCAACTTGTTCTCTGCAATCACAAAACCCAGATAAACTAGTTCTCTTTGAAGAAAAGTACTTTTTTTAGATTTATCAGCAGCTTATTCTACTCAATTTATCCATCACATTTCGAACATGTCGAAAGTGTTCCTCCTAAGTCTTGCTGAAAATTAATATATCATCAAGATACACTATCACAAACTTTCTAATGAACTCTTTCAACATTTCGTTCATCAGTCGCATAAAGGTACTATGGGCATTACTTAATCCGAATGGCATTACTAGCCACTCATACAACCCTTCATTGGTCTTGAAGGTTGTCTTCCATTCATCCCCTTCCCTGATTCGAATCTGATGATAACCACTCTTCAGATCAATTTTTGAGAAGTATGCTGCCCCGCTCAAGCAGTCCATCATATCGTCCATCCGTGGCAGTGGAAATTTGTACCTGATGGTAATCTTATTGATGGCCCTCGAATCCGTGCACATTCGCCATTCTCCTCCTTTCTTGGGAGCGAGAACTGTTGGAACTGCGCAGGGGCTCAAACTCTCCCTTATCAGCCCTTTATCCAGCAATTCCTGCACCTGTTTTCTGATTTCCTCGTTATCTTTGGGGCTCATCCAGTATGCTGCCTTGTTCGGTAGACTTGCTCCAGGTATAAAGTCAATGTGATGACTAATACTTCTCTTAGGAGGAAATTTATCTGGTAAATCGTCCACTACAATATCGCTGAATTCCTGCAACATTTTCTGAATTTCTGCAGGTAAATCAAACATTTCTATGTGCAACAAAACTATTTTTTCCCTTCTCACAATAGCATAGTTCACTTCACTATCTGCAATTTGCTCTAAAAACGGTTTTCCACCCATTAGTAACACTTTCGTCCCGCTTGTTTTTGCTGCTTCCTCCTCCTTGATGGGCACAAGTGTGTGCTTAATCCCATCTTTGACAAACTTGTAACAGTTTGTCTTCCCATCATGCATTACCTTTCGGTCATACTGCCAAGGCCTTCCTAGCAGTATATGACATACGTCTATTGGCATGATATCACAAACAACCTTGTATTTATACCTGCCAATATGGAACTCAACTTCACACTATTCGTCAACCAATAGCTGATGGCCTTTCTACAACCACGATACCTTGTAGGGAGTGGGGTGCTTCAGTCGCTTCAAACCCAACTTCTTTACCATCTCTGTGGCAAGCAGAATATCCGTGCTCCCACTGTCGATAATCAACTTGCAGCATTTTCCGTGCAACTTACAAACTGTCCGGAATAATACCTTCCTTTGAGTTTGTTCAGCTGTCTCCTTGGTTGGTTTCAACAACACTTTATTCAAAACTAAGGCTTCCCCTGTTTCTGGCACATTTTCTACTTCCTAAGGTGGTGCCTCTGCTTCCTTCGGCTGTGCAACATACGCTCCTCTTTGACTAGCTTGTTTTGCTTTCGGACACTCAAAAGAACTGTGCCCCCACTTGTGGCACCTGTAGCACTAATAGGCAGCTCCTCTACCTCGGCCATTTCCTCTTCCTCTCTGATATGGACTTCCTCCTCTAGTGCACTCTCGTTTTTCTGCTGTCCTTGAAGCCTTGGAACTGCTGCCCTCTTCACTATTATTGGCAGTTCGTCCTCTGCCATAGGATTGTCCTCTTCCTCTGCTGGTTCCCCATCCTCTCCTAGCATTTTGCTTTCTGGTGATCTTCTCCTCTGCCTTCATGGCACTCTGCCAGGCTTCCTCTACATTTTTTGGGGAAAGAATGCTTATCTCCTCTAATATTTCCAATCTTAGACCATTTACATACATTGCTGTTTTTTCCGGGGTGTCCTCCGTGTAGCCAGCTCTTAAATTTACCCTGTAGAATTATTCAGTATATTCTCTCATTGTCATCCCTTTTTGCCTCTGATTCTGCACTTGCTGATGTAGTGCAATCTGGTAATCTTTGGGCAAAAATCTGCCCTTCAACTTGGCCACCATTCTTGGCCATTTCTTTATTAGCAACTTGTTCATCCTTCTTCTTTCCGCTTGGACACTATCCCACCACAAAGTTGTGTGTCCTTTCATCTTGGTTGCAGCGAACTTTGTTGAAAATGCAACAAGATGATGGAGCTTAGTGAAAAGAAGTCGCCTTTACTAAGTGGGCCCGCAGGCTATTTTTGGCGTAAAGTATATTTTTAGACTATGTCTATTTTTAGACATATGGATCATGGTCTATGAGTTGCAGGATGCTATTTATGGATGATTGGTCATGTTGGTAAAAATAGATGGACCTCTATTTTTAGACATATGGGCGGAGTCTATTTTTAGACTGCCAGTCAAAAAATAGAACAGTCGAATATTATTAGCTCTTAATAATATTTGGACTATAAACATTATCTTATCCTCTTGCAGCACTTTAGTTCGAGCTACGGATGTGGCACATGCAACTGCTAGAAGGAAATACGCTTTTCCTATGGGTTAGTTGAGCTATTTCATGATGGACTTCAATTAGAACTCAAGTGATTGAGTTTGGTGGAGTTGATTAAGGAGTTGATGGAGTTGTGTTCAGTTTGACTTAGTTGAACTAGTTGTATTTAGTCTAACTGCCAAATACACTAGTGATGAGTGATGTGAATTAATTATTAATTAATTCACTAATTATTAACTCATAAATCAACTAAAGAATACATCAGTTAACTCAGTGCATGGATAGTTCAATGGAGACAAGTGTTAGAGGTGGGTGAAAGGGTGAGACTACTATCAGTTGTGACTATAGCTGTGCATGAGATTTGCACAATCATTGATTGAGATTGCCAATGAGGATTGCGCAGTACAAGCCAAGGGAATTTGAACTTGGATCTGATCTATTCTCAACTTGGATTGCGCAGTAGAGGCAGGAAAACAGTGGAGGAGATTTGAACTCGTGACTTGTTCAGATCTGAGCTAGTTTGTGTGTAGCATGTGGAGATAGTACTGAGTACTTGTGAGGAGTATTGTACTATGTATTGTTACATGTTCTCTATCATTATAATATACAGATAGTTGGGGGTTTTCAGCTATATGCTTTCCCCATTACATATTGTGTTGATATGTGTGATTGATGTTTCAATGTGCGCATGCGATTGGTTTTTAATTCCGCAAATTGATGATCAATGGTAGAGGAGGTTATGTATTATGCATGCATTCCGAAAATAGTGTATGATCAAGATAATCTCTGTGAATAAGTGTTTTATTATTCAAATTTCTACATGGTATCGGAGCGAAGTTGAACATCAGATCTATTATTCAGAAAGTGATTACATTTTATTTCTTCAGGTAGAGTCTGTAATTGGGCCAGGTAGCCTCTGGATTCATCCTTCTTTTGGAAGGTGAGATATCCGATGAATGCCCATACAGTCAATCTCTGTACGAGAAATACTTTGTTCTCGTGAATTTTAGATCAGAAGCGGTTGAGTTTTGAGCTGGTGGAATTCGAATTTGCAGCAGTGTTTTCTTGGTGTCGAAGTTGAAATGTCTTTCAACGGATTCCGATTGGAGTATGCCCTTGAAGGCAGCTCGAATTATATTGCATGGAAAGACAGGATGGAGGCAGTGTTAGATGACAATGGGTTGAAGGAGTTCATAGATGCTGAGGTCCCAAAGCCTACTGATGCTACTCAAGTTGATGCTTGGCAAAATAAGACAACAAAGTGTCGAAGGATTCTGTTGGAGGGCGTGAAGGATCACATTGTATCCAGCCTGCATGGAAAGGCTTCTCCATACTTGATGTCGAAAGCGTTGACAGAATTATTCCAAAGAAAGAGCGACCAGAGGAAGTTGGCGCTCAAGGATAAACTCAGAAACATTAAGTGTGAGAAAGGAGACAGTATGCCCAAGTATCTCACGAAGTTCACCCAATGCCGGGATGACCTGGGAAGTGTGGGGGTGATTGTCGATGATGAGGACTTGGTGAGCTTGGCTCTCCTTGGTCTTCTGAAGAGTTGGAATTCCTATCAGGACTCTATCAATGGTCGGGAGAAATTGCCAAGATGGGAGAGACTTTGGTCTGATCTTGTGCAAGAGGAGATCAGGCGGAATACCAGGGACGGATCTTCATCAAATGCATCTGATGAAGAAAATTGCGCTTTGGTTGCCAAAGCAAAGATTTAAGAAGGGGAAGAACAAGAAAGCTTCTCATTCCGGTGCGAAAGGCAAGAAGCAAGACATGTCCAAGGTGAAGTGCTTTCACTCTCACCAGCATGGACATTATGCCACAATTGTCCGCAGAAGAAGAAAAATAAGCAAGCTGCTAGATCTGCAGTAGGAGAGGCCTTAGCCTCGCAGTTTGAGCTGGATTTTTCACTGATCACATGCTTGGTATCAAGTGTGATGGGATTGGTATGGTTCTTGGACAGTGGTGCGTCTTTTCACATGACAGGAGATCGAGATTTGTTTTCTGATCTGGATGAGAAAGATCTTGGAGTGCACATCGAGATGGGCGATGATGGTAGATACAGTGCGACTGGTATCGGTACCATTTCCTTTGAGAGGGAGTCTGGTAAACCCTTCGTATTGAAGGAAGTGATGCATGTTCCAAGATTGAAGAAGAATCTTATCTCTGTGGTGATGTTAGAAGACAAGGGATATGATGTTGTCTTTAGCGAGGGAAAGGCTTTCCTGCGCAGTAAGACAACTGGAGAAACTCAGAAGATAGGGGTTTGAGTCAAGAACCTTTATCAATTGCATGTAGATGGCTGCGCAGCAATGGCATGCAAGGCAGAAGGATTGGTGAGTCCGGATGATGGCGAGCTGTGGCACCGGAGATTGGGCCACCTTCACAATGGAGCCTTGAAGATACTGCAGCAGATTTCTACTAGGCTTTCTAAAGGCACTCTTGCGCAGTTAGATCAGTGCAAGGGGTGTACTTTGGGAAAATTTGTGAAATCCACCTTTCACGAGAAGGATAGTCGCGCCACGACGATCCTTGAGAGAATTCACACAGATGTGTGTGGACCTTTCTCAGTAGCTTCGACAGAAAAGCACAAGTACTATGTGATCTTTGTTGATGATTTCTCTCGAAAGTGTTGGATCTTCTTCATGCAGAAGAAGAGTGAGACATACTCAAAGTTCTGTGAGTTCAAAGCACTGGTCGAGAAGGAATCGGGGAAGAAGGTGAAGGCTCTTAGGAGTGACAATGGTGGTGAATTCATCTCTAGTGAGTTCAAGGACTTCTGCAGTGTAGAAGGGATTCGAAGAGAGCTCATAGCTCCCCATAACCCACAACAGAACGTGGTTGCTGAGCAGAAAAACAGAACGATCGTGGGTGCTGCACGGGCGATGTTGCATGATCAGGGCCTACCCCTTCACTTGTGGGTGGAGGCATGCAATACTGCAGTATATGTGCAGAACCATTGTCCTCACAAGATACTTGGCATGAGTACACCCAAGGAGGCTTATTCTGGTAAGAGGCCTGATATTTCCCATTTGAGGATTTTTGGTTCTCATGTTTACATGCATGTGACGAAGGATCCCAGGAAGAAGTTGGAGATGACTGCAGAGGTTGGGATATTTGTGGGGTACACTGATACGCCCCACAACTATCGTGTGTATTTGCCAGACAGTCGCAAGACTATTGTGCGACGGGATATCAAATTTCAGGAGGAGAAATCCATGAAGTGTTTGCTTGAGAGGGAGCCACACTTGCATGCAGATGAGGAGCTATTAATTCCTAGGGATGAGCTTCAGGATGTGGATCATCCACAAGATGAAGTTCATGGAGTGGATGAGACCACTCATGCAGCGCCAACCATCAAAGGGCGAAAGCGCACTACAAAAGTTAAGCGACTAGCTCAAGATGCAGAGAAGGTTGTAGGACCACCTACAACACAGCGCAGATAGAGACAGTCACCTGATCGGTACACTGGATACATGGCTCTTGTGAGCAAATGTGTCGTGACTGAGCCATCCTCTTTCGAGGAAGCTATGGAGGATCTCGCATGGGTAGATGCCATGGTGGAAGAGTATGATTCAATTATTAGAAATAGTGCATGGGAGATTGTCCCAAGACCGGAGGGGAAATCAGTGGTGGGTTCGAGATGGATCTACAAAGTGAAGCAGGCAGTTGACGGGAGTGTGGAGAAGTACAAGGCAAGATTTGTTGCCCGAGGCTTCTCACAGATAGAGGGGATCGATTATGAGGAGACGTTTGCACTTGTCGCAAGGTATTCTTCCATACAGAAGATTCTTGCTCTCTCAGCGCAGATGGGGTGGCACATCCACCAGATGGTGTGAAGACTGCATTCCTCAACGGAGTCATTGAGGAGGAGGTGTACATAGAGTAGCCCGAAGGTTTTGAGATCTTCGGCAGCGAGTCGCATGTGTGCAGGCTCAAGAGAACGTTGTATGGGTTGAAACAAGAACCTCGTGCTTGGTACACATGGATAGACAATTATTTCACCGGACTTGGATTCTCCAAGAGTGAGGCAGATCCTAACCTATACCAGATTGTGGTGGAGGGTAAATTTTTTATCATTTTACTTTATGTAGATGATTTTATTTTGACGGGAGATGAGCTGTTGATACTTTCATGCAAGGAGGATCTTGCTAGAGAGTTTGAGATGAAGGACTTGGGCCTCCTTCATTATTTGGAAATTTGGCAGCACAGTGATGGAATATTTGTTTCTCAGGGTAAGTATGCCCAAGAGATACTGGAGAAGTTCAACATGCATGGCTGCAAGCCTGTTGATACTCCTCTTCCTGGAGTTTGGAGGAAGGAGGATGCTACTTCAACGGAGGTAGTGGATGCCACTGTTTATCTACAGTTGGTGGGGTCACTTATGTATCTGTTCAATACACGACCCGATATATGCTATGTTGTTAACCAACTGTCACAAGCTATGGTCAAGCCAACCAAGCTCTTCTGGAAGGCAGGCAAGCATGTATTGCATTATCTCAGAGGCACATCGGGATATGGATTGTGGTACAGACAAAAGGATGAGGTGAAGCTGTGTGGCTTCACGGATGTAGATTGGGCAGGGAGCCCAATGGATAGAAAGAGCACATCTGGAGGGATCTTCAGTATCGGGTCGACAACAGTTTCTCCGTACAGCAGGAAGCAGAGCTCTGTGGCACTCAGTTCAGGAGAGGTCGAGTATATGGCAGCAAGTTTGGCTGCATGCGAGGCTATATGGATGAGGAAGATCCTGGTCGGGTTGTTCGGGTCACACTTGGAGCCTACTGTGATTTATTGTGATAATCAGAGTTGCATTAAACTCTCGGCTAATCCAGTATTTCTTGATAGATCCAAGCATATCGACATCAGGTACCATCATATCAGAGATTGTGTGCAGCGGAGAATCATGTTACTTTCATACATTCCCACAGAGGATCAGGATGCTGATATCTTGACAAAGGCGCTCACCAGGAGAAAATTCGAATACCACAGAGGCAGGATAGGGGTTGTAGATAATCCATATCTTGTTGAGAGGGAGTGTTGAAAATGCAACAAGATGATGGAGCTTAGTGAAAAGAAGTCGCCTTCACTAAGTGGGCCTGCAGGCTATTTTTGGCGCAAAGTCTATTTTTAGACATATGGATCATGGTCTATGAATTTCAGGATGCTATTTATGGATGATTGGTCATGTTGGTAAATATAGATGGACCTCTATTTTTAGACATATGGGCGGATTCGATTTTTAGACTGCTAGTCAAAAAATAGAACAGTCGAATATTATTAGCTCTTAATAATATTTGGACTATAAACCTTATCTTATCCTCTTGCAACACTTCAGTTCAAGCTACGGATGTGGCACATGCAACTGCCAGAAGGAAATACACTTTTCCTATGGGTTAGTTGAGCTATTGCATGATGGAATTCAGTTAGAACTCAAGTGATTGAGTTTGGTGGAGTTGATTGAGGAGTTGATGGAGTTGTGTTCAGTTTGACTTAGTTGAACTAGTTGTATTTAGTCTAACTGCCAAATACACTAGTGATGAGTGATGTGAATTAATTATTAACTAATTCACTAATTATTAAATCATAAATCAACTAAAGAATACATCAGTTAACTCAGCGCATGGACAGTTCAGTGGAGACAAGTGTTAGAGGTGGGTGAAAGGGTGAGACTACTATCAGTTGTGACTATAGCTGTGCATGAGATTTGCGCAATCATTGATTGAGATTGCCAATGAGGATTGCACAGTACAAGCCAAGGGAATTTGAACTTGGATCTGATCAATTCTCAACTTGGATTGCGCAGTAGACGCAGGCAAACAATGGAGGAGATTTGAACCCGTGACTTGTTCAGATCTGAGCTAGTTTGTGTGTAGCATGTGGAGATAGAATTGAGTACTTCTAAGGAGTATTGTACTATGTATTGTTACATGTTCTCTATCATTATAATATACAGATAGTTGGGGGTTTTTAGTGGTATGCTTTCCCCATTACATACTGTGTTGATATGTGCGATTGATGTTTCAATGTGCGCATGCGATTGGTTTTTAATTCCGCAAATTGATGATCAATGGTAGAGGAGGTTATGTATTATGCATGCATTCCACAAATAGTGTATAATCAGGATAATCTCTGTGAATAAGTGTTATATTATTCAAATTTCTACAAACTTAACTCTCTGATCTTCGCTGACCTCTTCACATTCTAAATATTTGTCCAATTCACTAATCCAGTCCAACAGAACTTCTATGGACAAGCTGCCATCGTAATTTGGAATCTCTGGCACCTCAACAATCTAATTTCCAACCCTTCTTCATCTGATCCATCTGTCGCAACTATAGCTTCTTCTTCGTTGTCATCTCCTACCTCCGGATCCCTTCTCCTTCCTGCTTCAACTGCCTCCAAATGGGCAGTAAGGATCCTATTTTCCTCTCCCAATCCTTCCTCTGGTACTCTTCGAGCACCTCTTCGACGACCTTGTCTTCCAACTTCAATTTCTCAGGAAAGCTCCAAATCCTACTCTAATACCACAATATGATGGGACCAACCCTTTAAATTGTGGATTAAACTAGTTTAACCAATGATTAATTTAAGTTTCGGGTCAAACACATATAATTAGCCCTAAGCAGTTGATTAACAAAGATATTTATTCGTTGGCATTGATTGTGTAGTTATTTTTGGTACACTGGCTTCTGTACTCGCCTCGATTTTCTCCTTCCCGCTCTTTGGTTATGCTAAACCCTCGTTTCACTTCACTTGATCATTTTTGGCTTCTCTTTGTCACGGTGAGGGTTTGTGTGCTCTCGTTGGCCTGCTTGCGACTGTGTCGAACTCGACGGTAATGCTCTGTCCGTACTTGGCTATGGGTTCCTCTACCTGGTGGCGAGGTACCTACACCCACACTTGCTATTTCATTACATGGTTGCTTGGGTACTGTATTGGAGGCTTCGTTGACTTCGTGAGAGGGTTTACTTCGTTCCTCTGTTGGCTCTTTAACCTTCTTCGCGGTTACTTTTCTTTCCACCATTCCCTTATCTTGCTCTGCTTCAGTTCTCTAGTTAAGCTTTCGGTTATTGGTTCTCTGGTTGATGTATGAATGTTTTTCTATCCTGGCAGGTCTCAGTCACAGTGGACTTCCTCGGCTTCACTTGGTCCTAGCAAGGTAAGCTTACTTTTCCATGCTATAGCTGGTCTTCTCTGTTTTTCTTCGACACTAAGGGAGTCACTCCTTTGTATGCAGGGTTTTCACTTGTGATTGTGACTCAGTTGGGGTTTCATTCCTCCAACACTGTGACTCTTCAGGTAAGCTGGTTGTTCCTTCTCTGATCATTAATTTTCACATTCATTTTTCTTGGCATACAAATGACTGATATGGTTCCGCTGGTTTTCTGTGGCAGGTTGGGGTTTGCTCCAGGCTCGGTCTCCGAAACGGTTGCAACCCAATGATTCCGGTAGGGTCATTCTCTGCTACTGTTACTTAGTTTGTAGTCTTCTTTTCTCTGTCATGACACTGGGAAAGTCCCAGTGCTCCTCCGTTTATTTGTCTTCTGCTATTGAGTGACCTTCAGCTCTAATTGTATGTAATTCCGTCTGCTTTTCGGGCTTTGGTTATATGTAATTTATTCTGCTTACACTCTTGTAACCGACTAGGGTTCAACCCTAGCTTCGGGGTTTGATTTTGTCTTGCCTTACTCTGTTATTATCTAGCACTTTACACTGTTCTTTATGTATGCCAGCATTATATTTATAAGGGAGGAAGTAACAAGAAGATTTTGTGTAAATGGGTTACCTCTGTTATAATTGCGTTCTACAGTAGTTGCATCCACGTTTTGTTGAGAACTGTCTCGTAGCTGTTGCTTGCTTTCGTATGTATGGGAACTTTTGTTGTTGCCGAAACTCCGTGTTAGGAATATTCTGTTATTGCTTCATTGTTCGAACTTAGGAACTATATCTCTGTTGTTTAATTGACACATACAATAATTAGAGGGGAAAAGAAATAAATATAGTAGAAAGATTGTTTGCAGATGGATTCAGATACTCAGGTTTTGTAAATTGTCTATTTCTGTATTATCTTGCTGTGTTGGTCTTTCAAACCCCTTCAAAAATGTATTACATTGGCTTTTGTATTGTTTTCATACAGTTACCCGAACTGTTCACAGTTATTCTTCAGTTGCTTCTACAGTTACACGATTGATAACTATTTCGGGTTTTCTTGTGTTGTAAGATATACAATATATATTTTTAAATGAAAAGACAGTTGTAAGATAAATGAACAAAAAGACAAAACAGTGTGGTGGTAACGACTCTAATCTAACTGTACTGTTCCTAAATATCCCTTAACTAATAATGAAATTAAAAAAACAAGTTCCTAAACACTGTTTTGATCAACAAACATAAATGAAACCAATTGATAATGAACCTATCCTCCTTAGTTGAGACCAAACACCCGGTCATGGTACCCTTAGTTGGATGCTCCTACATCATAATCTATCCAACACTGATCCAAATAAATTTTAAGTAATTAACTGAAGCGTAGAATTTTCAATATCTAAAATCTCTATAACAGTCTTTAATGTTATTTGGTAGTTTTCTAGAAACGAAAGTTGAGGATTTTAAATTTTTGAAATTGGAGTGGATAAGATGTTTAATGCTATTTGGTAGTTTTCTGGAATCTAAAATTGAGGATTTTGAATTTTCAAAATTGGAGTAGATAAGAGGTTTTTAACTAATTTAACTAAAATATAACCAATTTAATTCTATTTCAAATATCACTAGACATTAAATCTATTTATGTATTTAAAAATATATTTAAAAAATCACTACAAAGTTGCGAAAGAAATGCTAGGACTTACTCCCAATGTGATCGTTGAGGTTGTACGTTTGATTGAGCTGGCCAGCTTTATGAATGTACATGGTTTGAGGTTACTAAAAATTTAGTTGTTTCAACCAGTGGGGATATAGCACTTTGACTTGTAGCAAATCAATTTTGAAGGTTGGAAGAGTATGCACTTGAGGTTGGAGGGGTTTTTTATTAAAAAAAAATAATTCAAAATGCTATTGTGTATTTTTTAAAATAATTTAATTGTTTTTTAAGTTTAATTAGTTATAATATATTTTTGGTTGTTTTATAAACTAATTGTTTTATTGATTAAATGAAATTGAAGTTCAATTTAATATAATTATAACACATAACTCTTAAATAAGAAGTAAGGATTAGTTGTTTTGCTTATATTTTTAAATAGTCTGAAGAATTTATAATGCTTTGTATGAGTAAGAATAAGAATAAATCATGGATATCTCATTATTATAAAATTTTTAGCCAAAAGCATTAAATATGAGTCTTAGTAAATAGAAAGTTATCATATAAATAACAAAATTTATATCCTTAAATCCACTTTGCAAATTGAAATAGTTTTTAATGTCTAAAATATTTTATAACATAAAATAAAATTGAGAATGAAATAACTTATTTCTTTAATTTGAAAATAAGAAACTATATGATTAAAAAAAAGAGAATTAAACAAAAGATATTACTATGGAATAAAATTGCAACAATTAACCTGTTTATGCTAACTTAGGAAAAACAAGGCACTTTTAGAGGAAGATTAATGAAAATTGAGATGCAAGAGCAGTTGAAATAAAGTTTCAAGATAAGGGGAGGCTGACCCTTGGTTTTAAACAAATGAATTCCTCACCAATTACGATTTTTTTGAAGATATATTATATAATTTATGTAAAACGTATAAAGATATTCTAATTTAAAAAATTAAAAATCTGAGGTTGGGTAAAAAATTAAAAATCTATGAGGTTGAGTGATGTCTTATAGTAAAAGAAAGATTGGGATGGAGTATTTTTTAAAAGTGTTTTTGATGAGTTAAGAGTTTTTTGGACTTAAGGAAACAAGTTAATAGCTTAACACCTCACTTATCTTGTCCTAGTGAAAACCTGACCACCAAAACATGATTCCAAGTGGTATGATTTTATTTGAATAACAATGATGAGTCACCCGGCATTAGAAACCAATGATGGTTGTCTCACTATTACTTTAATAGGTGATTTATGATAAGTTGTGTAAAAAAAACTTGTTTAAAATGTTAGAAAGATAAGGTAGTACATAAAACACTGTTAAATAAAAAGTAATGTCCATTCAATTAAAAAATTAATTAAAAACCCGATAATAAATTAATTTAATTCATTTCGTTATATTATAATTTTTAATTTTAATAAATAAAATTATAAATAATTTTAAAAGATTATAATATGCCTACCACATTAAAATAAATTCAAATAATAATGATTTATATTAATAATGATGATATTTTAGAAAATATATTTAATAAATATATAAAAAATAATAAATTTAATTGATAATGATAAAATTAAAAATAAAGCATTTTTATATAAAATTTTAATATATATAAGATATAGATAGTTATAAAATTTTATATCATAATAATGATTCACATCTATAACTATTATAAATTCAAAATTTCATATTTAAATTTAATTAATAAATACATGAAAACTTAACACTTCCAATACTATATATATACATGTGAAATTTATATAGTATTATTTAAGAACCAAGATAAATTCATTTTTAACTATTGATTTATCAAATATTTAGAAGGTGCACTCAAAAAGAAGTTTAAATCTTGAAAGCTTTAATTCTTTTAGATGTTTAATAAATTGGAACTAAGATGAATTTACACTGGATTTTAAATCTTTTTTTCTTTATTATGTAATTTGGTATATTTAAATACTCTTTATAAGTATATGATATTTGTCCCGAAAGTTGCATTAAATTTACATTAAAAAAAATAAAAAATAAAAATATGTCGGCTAATTAAAAATTTCTTACGAGAGGCTTTCTACAACCCAGTATATGAAGGAGATGTTATCACATAACATTACCTTAAAAAAAAATTAAAATATATGTAACCTAATTAAAGAAAAAAAAATATTGAACAATACTATTATTGATCAGAAAAGGAAATAAAGCCTCCAAAAAATCAAGAAAACAAATATAAAGTTCATTTAGCCAAAGAATAATTAAAGTAATTTTTTTTTTTTCAAAATGTCTTAAACTATATAATATTTAACCTACAGTAATGAAAATAAAATTATTTGTCTCTAAATTATGCCTAGCTTCACATTGTGACAACAAACTCATCCAAATATAAAACTGATCAACACCTCATTCCTCATTCCACTACACAAAAAATAGTAGGTTATATTTTATGTGTAATGTAAAAAATCATATTAGAATATTTTCCAAAACCTCACAACTCTTATTACATGTGAAATGTTGCATGAAATTGGAATACTTACAAAATTAAAATGTTGCTTGCAAAAATGAACTAAATTAACGTCATAGTTAAAATAATTGGCATTTATTTCTTAAAGTAAAAAACAATAAGTATTTGACATAAGTTAAAATATTTTAGATAATATAAATCAACCTAGATCCATCTTTAGGTTAAGTCCTCTCCATTTTTTGGTCTTTTGGGGAAAGATGTCGAGTTCATATGGACTGACAACTGTCAAGAAGCCCTAGATACCTTGAAAAGTAAACTTGTGACTGCCCCAATTTTGAGAGGTCCAAACTAGGCCCTACCTTTCCACATTCACACAGATGCCTCGAACAAAGCGATAGGAGTAGCCTTAGGGCAAGTTGATGAGAAGCTACCTTATGCCATATACTTTATAAGTAAAAACTTGTCAAAGGCAGAGTTAAACTACACTGTAACCGAGAAGGAACTCCTAGCTATAGTCCATTCCTTAAATAAATTCAGACATTACATCACAGGCTATCAGACCTTCGTACACACTGATCATGCTGCAATTAGGTATTTAATGAACAAACCAGATGTAAATGCTTGCATCATTAGGTGGTTTCTTTTATTGCAGCAATTTGATTTAACCATTGTTGATAAGCCTGGTAAGGAAAATGTTGTTGCTGACTTTTTGTCTAGAGTAAATCTGCCTGCAGGTGAGGAAGGAATGGTGGATGATCAAATGCTAGATGAACACCTATTTTCTATCTCAGTACTCTCTCCATGGTTTGTTGATATAGCAAATTACTTGGTTTCAACACAGTTCCCACCACACCTATCCTCAAAAGAGAAGAGCAAGATCGTGAGGAAAAGTGCCCCTTTCACTTGGGTTGGGGGCAATCTCTTCAAACTTGGCCCAGATCAGATTTTGAGACGATGTGTCAGGGAGGAAGAAGTTTTTGACATTCTCCTGACCTGTCATGATGGGCCTTGTGGAGGCCATTTTGCAGCAAAGAGGACTGCCTTCAAAATTCTGCAAGCAGGATACTATTGGCCCACTCTTCATCAAGATGTGAGGAGATATATCAGCCAATGTGATCGGTGCCAAAGGATGGGGAAACCTACTCCAAAGGATGAGATTCCCCTGCAACCTCAAGTGACTTTTGAGCCATTTGAGAAGTGGGGCATGGACTTTGTGGGTCTTATCAACCCTCCATCAAACTAGAAACGATACATCATTGTGAGCAACGATAATCTGATAAAATGGGCAGAGACAAAGGCATTTAAGGTAGAAACAAAAGAAAAAGTAGCTGAGTTTTTAAGAGAGAACATATTCTATAAGTTTGGGTATCCAAGAGAACCGATTACAGATCAAGGCAGTCAATTCACCTCCAGTCTGATTGAATACCTACTCATACATCATAAAATCAAGCACAAGACTTCCACCCCTTACCATCCACAAGCCAATGGACAGGTGGAAGTCACCAACAGAGCTTTAGAGGGAATTTTGACTAAGGTAGTGAGCAGCAGCAGGAAAGATTGGGCAGATCGATTGGTTGAGGCCACCTGGGCCTACAACACCACATGGAAGACCACCACTAGATTCACACCCTATGAATTGGTCTATGGGAAGAAGGCTTTGCTGTCAATAGAGTTTGAATACAATACACTAAGGATGGCAGCTCAGCTAGACCTAGATCTCAGCCATGCACAAAGGGAAAGGTTACTCCAGCTAAATGGATTGGATGAACAAATATTGCAGGCCCTTCTCCACACAGAAGTAATATAGCTTTAGAGGAAGATATGGCATGACAAAAACATCAAGGAGAAGCAATTCCAAGAAGGAGATTGGGCGCTGCTATATGACTCAAGGTATAAAGATTTCAAGGGCAAACTGAGGACAAGATGGCTAGGACCCTACACAGTAGAAAAGTGCAATGACAATGGTTTAGTTTTGATCAGGACCATCGATGAGGAAGCCATCCCCATGCGTGTCAATGGGCATAGGTTGAAAATCTACAAAAAGTCCCTCTCCAAGAAAGAATTTATTGAAGATCTGAGTAAAACAATGTTGGTAGTGGAGCAAGTCTCTACCTCCACTCCACCCACTCAATAAAAAATAAATAAATAACAATAATAATGACTCCAGTGAAAACCTCTATGAGGTGCTTGAGTCCCATCATTAGGTTGAAAACTTTTTTTGAGGTGGTGCAGTGATGACAAAAATAAAATAAAATGAAGAGAATAAAGATCCCTGGGTGAAAACCTCCCTTGGAGGCACCCAGGGTAGGCAGGTAGGGTGAAAACCTCCTGGAGGTGCCTTAGTTGTCTTTTCGAAAAAAGAAAAACAGAAAAATAAAATTGATTTTTTGAGTGCATTGCAGGTCACAGATGGACCCCAAGAAGCAAGGGGACATGCCACCAAGCCTATTACACATCCTCTAGACTCTTCTCCATCGTCTTTGATTTTTTTTTCCATCTCTCGGTGTTTTTTCTAATGACTGTGCATCCTACAGGAAGCCCTGTGTGTTCTACAGGAGGCTCCTGTAGAAATCATAGAGAGCCCGAAATAAAGCTAAAAAATGATTGAAGAGCTAGGAATTTTCACAGAAAGCTTGCAGGCCATCCTACAGCCATCCACCATCCTAACCCTCCATCCCACACCTGCACCAGCTCATTTCCAATTATTTCTTTCCTTCCTACAAATAAAACACAGAAACCTGTTTCTAAAAAAAAATAAAAATAAAAATTCGAGGAAATAAAAAACAGCAACCCTACAACTCACCTACAACCTACCAGATGCTTCTCCATTACCATCAGATTCTTCAAGAAGCCTCATCACAACCCCTTGCATAAGCCTCGACTAAAAATTTTAGGTGGAGAAACAGCTACAGGAGCTCCTGCAGGACTCCTGTAGTAGCTGAACCCCTTAAAAATCAAGCTCCAACAATAAAATAGATGCAACCATAGGTATGTATAAGATGTCCGAAGCAAGATCCAGCAAAGAAGCACCTGTACAAAGCAGCTGAGCTACAAATCAAGGAGCCACAAGCATAGGGTAGCATGAATACGGATATGCAACACCAGAGTCTGAGCATGCAGCAGCAACAAAGCCCGGCAACACTGTAGCACGAACATTTTGACTTGCAGGTAAGTGTCTAAACCCGTTCCTCTATTGCATATGTATGATTCGAAACTGCATAAACGAATGGAATGGTTGGGATTAAACTAGAAAGGTGGCCAGTTAATTGGCCACCCTCGTCCAGTTTGATCGCGCTCATCCGGAGATCACACTGCACGTGTGTCTAATCAACTCATGAAAAAATCTAAAACGACAGGTAGTGGCAGATGTTTTGAACTCTAGTGCCAATGATGGGAAGTGATTGCGGGCAGAAAGCATAAAGTCTCATGATGACAGTGCAGTTGGGACCAATGGTCCGAATGATAGTAACATACCCTTTCCGCCA
Organism: Pinus tabuliformis; assembly: GCA_031772625.1. Taxonomy (NCBI): domain Eukaryota; kingdom Viridiplantae; phylum Streptophyta; class Pinopsida; order Pinales; family Pinaceae; genus Pinus; species Pinus tabuliformis. Next base: position 1,143,611,032 of record CM062813.1, on the reverse strand, counting down.
CCTCACCTCATCGCCGGAAACCTCTCCCGTAAGCATAATTACGCTCTCTCGAGCTTATTCACCACCTTTGTTTCCATTTTTATCGTCGTGCCCTTGACTGCAGTGAGCTCCCTACCACCTCTAGAGCATTGAAACCATAACTCTCTGTCATTTTTAGAACTCCTTCGCTTATCGGGTTCTACGGGAACACTCTCGGGTTCTATAGGAGCAGTAACAGGTCCTATAGGAGCCCTTTCTACAGGAGGACCAGTGAGCAGTCTTGCAGAAGAAAAAACTGGGATTTTCATTCAAATTCGGGCTCGAAGAGGTAGGCTCGGTGCAAACCCACTTTGCATTTTCATATATACGAGGGGTGATGTGATTTTAAGAAGGAATTGAGCCTGAAAAGGAAGAGGAATTGCATTCAAAAGCTCTGCCTACTTCTTAAGAAAAAAAACACAGTTTTTGTCTGTTCTCTGTTTCTGAAGTATTGTCTCCTTCTCCACCTTGGTACTCACATATACGAGGAGTGCTGCAATTTTAAGGAGAATCAAGCCTAAAAGAAAGAGAAATTGCATTAAAAATTCTGTCTGTTTCTTAAAGAAAAATACAGTTTTTTCTCTGTTTCCTCGTTTTTGAAAATTGTTGTCTCCTTCTCCACCTGAGGCATTCCAAAGAGTCTAAACATAATGATAGGAGGATTTATCCGGAAGGAACCTCTAAACTCGACCAGGCTACATGAACACCCTGAGGTAGTAGCCCTTTTTACCAGAGCCAATTGGATTCCATTCTTTGGAAAACTTCGTGGGTATGATGAAGAAATAACGTAGGAGTTTGCCCTGTCCTTGATACCTCACTCAAAAACCCATGCCACTGTTAGTTTCATGGGTCTCACCATGGAAATCAACCCAGAGTTCATCAGTAGGGTTGCTAGTCTCCCACTTGGACTACCTTGGAGCAAGGAGGAAAAACCACTGGGTCAAGTTGCCAAGAAAACCTTCTTCCAGCTAGATGAGCACCCTGTAGAGGACAAAAATGGCATCAGGAGGAAAAGCACACCTTACCCTTGGGATGAGGCCAGTTATCAGATTATCAAATACATCTCCTGTGAAGGAAGGTACAACATAGTTTATGGGTACCATTTCAGACTTTTGCATGAGTTAAGATACGGCATGGATCTTCCTACACCCCAAAAACTCAGTGTTCCCTATTTTCTCCTACATTCCTTAATAGATTCTAGCATCGAATTTAAGGCAGGAGTTCCAGACCAATTGGCTCAGCATGGGCTAATTAAACTGCTGGTGGAAGAGGCCCTCCACACCTTCACAATACCCATAGCCTAGGAGATTTTTAGAAATATGACAAGGGAAGATGATGTAAAAGCCCTCACATATGACCTCAGTCCATCTGAAAGTGAGGAAGAAGAACAAAAAGGGGAAGATGAGGAGAAAACTAGAGAAGAGGAAGAGAAAACACAAACAGAGAAAGAGGAACCTAAAACAGGGAAAGGACAAACCCAAGCAGAGGAAGAAAAACATGAAACGAAGAAGGATAAGACCACAACAGAGAAGAAGAAGGAACCTAGGACAGGAGGAAAAAGGACTAAAACAAAAAGGAAAAAGACTAAATCAATAAAGACAGCAACTAAAACAAAGAGGGCAGAAACTAAACAAGAAGAGGAGGAAATTAAAACAGGGATAGAAGAAACAAAACCTTCAGAGGCAGAAAAGAAAAAAGAAGAAGAAACAAAAGCAGAGAAGGCAGAGGTGTCTCCTGAAACACTGGAAAGGGAGGCAATAGCTGTTCCTGCTGCACTCAGCACCCCAGTCAAGCCAAAACCAAAGAGAAAAAGGCAACCATCCATGTATTTCAAGGCTCGAAAAAGCACCAGGATAAAAATAAGGAAGCCACAACCACGCTCAAAAGAACCTATCACCATTGAAGATTCTCCTACTGCCAAAAAGGAGGAATATCCATCCAAAACCCCGATCACCTATGAAAGAGGAATCCCTAGATCTTCCACTTGGAGGGAAAGGATAAAACTACAGGACTCCAAAACTGTCCTACAGGAGGCACAAACCGCTCAACAAGAGACCTTGACAAAGCTAGAGGAGACTGAGAAACTTGAGAAAAGGGCAGAAGAGCAGGCCAAGGGGAAGGATGAAACAATAGGGATACTAGAACCTGACCCACAACCTAGTTTAGGCTCTTATGACAACCTTCTGGAAGGAGGGAAAATCTTCTCGCAAAAGTTTGCAGTCCCTATTTTCTTTGAGCTGGAAAAAGAAAGGGTAAGGAGCCACATATGGATGCAAATTACAAAGACCAAAGGGGTGGAAGACATTGGCCACATGGAGAGCAATCTTAGAGAGATGGGAAGAGAGTTGGCCACTGTAAAACATGTCGAAGCAATCAAAAGATCTCACTTGGAAGCAGAGAATGAAATATTAAAAAAATAGCTACAAGAAAGGGGAACCCTGGTAGAAACTGAAATGTTAAGAAAACAACTACAAGAAAGGGACACCTAGGTAGAGGCCGAAATGCTGAGAAAATAGTTGCAAGAAAGGGGAACCTCGGTAGAAACTGAAATGTTAAGAAGACAATTGCAAGAAAGGGACACCCAGGTAGAGGCCGAAATGTTGAGAAAACAACTGCAAGAAAGGGAAGCCCAGTTAGCATGCATGGCTAGCTGGGCTATGGAGGCACTTGAGTGCAGGCAACTAGCCAAATCATATGGAGTATACCTCAAAGATCAGTGGCTCTAGTTCCAGATCAAGACTCTGGCCGAGAGAGGCACCATACCTTTTCAGGATTATGGACAATTCATGGATCTATGTGACCTAGTTCAATAGAGGACAAGGCAAAGTTGGTAGAGTTTTATTTACATAACATGGCCCTTACTGATATGAACCTATGGGACCCTAATGCTGGGTTAGGAGACTTGCAGCTGATGGCCATGGCATCTTGGATGAGTCATGAGGGGAAAAGGGCAACAGAAATCAAGAAGTTAATGGAAAAAGAGCTAAATGAACCCTTAATGATATGAGCTGAGCTAGCAGATCCCATGGCTCTCATCAGTGCTCACCAACACCTTGCAGATAATCCTCAAAGTGTCCCTAAGTATATCAATGTGCATGCCCAGGCTATTGCACATTTTGAGGACATGGAGAGATTGTTTGGAGATGACTGCATTCATGCCTGCATGAGAAGGTGGAATACATTGCCACACAACCTACAGATCAGGGAGTATCACTCCCGAAATAGGATGATAGAAGCCTTGAGGAGAGTGCCACTGTATAAGCACTCTATGAAAAGTTTGAAGGCCAATTGGATTGGCCTCAAATTCAGTCCCCGACTGCTGCTAGGACTACTGGAAGGTGTAAAAGAAGAAGAAGAACAAAAATAGTGGGACGAGGTGGATAGAAAGGCAGGATTCCATGATAAGGAGTAGGATATCACATCTGAAGAATGGGATGTCAGGGAATCTATCAAGGCCATCAAGGATGAGGAGATAAACTAGTTGCTCAGAGGATAAGCAACCCATTCAGTAGGGGGGTGATGATGAGCCCCAGAAATGGGTAATTATATGGGCTCGTTTAGCCTCCCAACTCAACTTAATCCACCATTCTCATTAGTTTATTGCAAGTTTTTGATTATATTTATGCTAATAGAGTGAATTGGGTTAGTCATTATGCCATGAAGTCTAATGTGTGCTTTATGCAGATTTTTGGTCAATTTTGGGACAAAGTCAAAGGATTAATGAGCATTTGGCAGCCAATATTCGAGGAAAAAAAGGGATAGGATTTGTAGGAGGGTGTTCCCATCATTTGAGAATCCCTACCTTGAATCCTCTTTCAAAAACTCGGAGCACACACAGCCACATTGATGCATCAAAGGGGCAGCCGAGCAAGTGAAGAAGAACTACTGTTTATCTCTAGTCTTGGGATCCGAGCCTCCTTGATTTTAGGAGAGATGTTGGAGGCTCTAGTTGTATAAATAGGAGGGCTTAGGTTCTCAGTAGTTAGTTGTTTTTTAGTCAAATTTTCGCACTTTTGTTGCAGCTCTTGCTCAGCTCATTTTCGAGCTTACTTTTATGAACAGTTTATGTAATGTGACTTTTATTTTGATAGTAGAGATGAAACATTTTCTGAGCTAGCACTGATCTCTTTCAGAGGGCTGAAGCTCTTGGGTTATGGCCCAACCCAAGCTGCCCAACACCTCTTTCTTTGTACTTATATGTTTTTGCTTCAGTTCATGAATTAATTTCTGTTAGATAGATTCATTTTTCCCTTGGTTAGAATAGGTTGCTTTTGTTGGTTTACGTAGTTGTTTCCATTTTAGTTGCTGAAGTAGGTTAAATAGTGGTAAGAGAAAGATACAAAAATGCCATCAATAGAGCTTGACCTCCTTTCCTCCTTTGGGAACCATGAATTGAGGTCATGATCTGCTTGCTGCCATAAAAGCACAGTTTTGCTTCCTCCATGCAGTTTCTAGTGTTACAGTTTGATTCAGAGGTTAATGTGTTGCTTCAGATCCATTTTTCCAAGTTCACTTTAGTTTATGCAATAAAAATATTTCCATTCTTTCCTATTCATATAACACTGTTCAACATTTTATATTTCTAGGTCAAAATTAGGTTAACACGGGATACAGTTTTGTTTTTTAGTACAGCTAGTTCTTTTCTTGCTCTGTTTCAGTATTTAGATGTGCAGCTCTCTTACAATACACCTCTACTCACAATACATCAATAAAGAAGCCATCATCATCTCTTTTCTCATAGGTTTCACAAGTCATTCACAGCCCTTCACGAATCTGCCCTAATTTCTGCATTTCTCTCATAAACTTTCCTCTTGTCTCTTGAACAAATCCAACCATCATCTTCTTTCCTAATCATCCTTGATGAGCTTCAGACACCTTGACACCTCCCTCTAATCATTAGCTACCCTTTCCCACCATTTTTCCACCTTTAAAACCTCTAAAAACCGCTCTTGGCATCCTCCTGTAGATCCGCTACACCCTCCTGCAGAATTTCCTGAAAGTGACTTTTTGAATTCTGATTGCAGAGGAAGTCTCCAGAAGGTTACCAGAGGCTTTTTAGGACTCCCCCACACCTTCCTACACCTTTGCAACCCCAAGGTCACCTTCCATCGCTACCAAATCTCTGCCACAAACACAAACAAATAAATTACAAGCATAGCAATTTCACATAAAATACATAAAAATCCCAAAAAGATGTTTTTTTCTCATTTCCTTCTAGAAGTATCTTGAATAGATGTAATTTGCTTTCTCAGTAGTCAATGGCACTCATTTCATCAGTTTTCATCTCTTTTTCTGCAAACGTAGGTTTAGTTGGAAGAATTAGGGTTTGCTAGGGTTTGTTTTATACTCCAATCTTCTTTCTCTTTCTGCAAGTAGGATAGCCTCTGACGAGTTAGCTTTCTTTCATCACAGTTAAAATCTTCTTCTAGAAACTCATAGAAGTTGGCTTGAGCTCCTAGTGATCTTGTGCCAGCTGACCAAGTGACAACCTGCAGTAAGAGCTAGTACTTGTGCATACAACACCGTCGCTTCCAAGTTTGTTACAAACTACCGAGTTGATAAAAGTAAAGTAGGAAGGCCCAGGAGTTGCAGCATTCTTGCTGCAATATTGGTGCTCACCACGAAGTTTGATGTGTCAATTGTGCCATGATTTTTCACATTCCTTCTGTACTTGTTGATGAAATCCAACCAAAAATCTATCCTCTCCTAGCTCCATCGGTTGCATGAGCTGTTTCTCCAAGGCCTTGCGATCCTCCATATTCGTCAGTGCTGCTATGAGTAGACTAGGCACAATATATTCCATCGACATTACAACTTCTACACCATATACCAATCTAAAAGGTGTCTGCCCTATCAGCTTTTTACAAGTAGTCCTGTAAGCCCATAACACTGCAGGTACGCGCACATCCCAGTCGTTTCGTTGCGCATTGTAAATATTCCTCAGCGTGTTCTCCAAAATCTTATTAAAGGCCTCAACTGTTCCATTATCTTGTGGATGATATAGAGTGCTCTTCTGATGGTAGACTTGGAATTCTTCTATTAATGCGCTGATCATCTCGTTTAGGAAGTGCGTACCTCGATCACTCATCAACACCTTCGGGCAGCCAAATTTGGTTAAGATGTATTCAAACAAAAAATTCACTGTTGTAGCCCCTGTACAATCCTTAACCAGTTATGCCTCTACCCATTTGGTTAGATATTCTGTCATGGTGATGATATAGCGTGCACCCATTTCCTTCCTTGAGGCCTGAATTGGCTCAATGAAATCAATCGCCAATTTTTCAAAAGGTTGCAAAGATACTTGAGGATTTAGTGGAAACTTTTCCCTCCATGATGGTCTGCCAGTTCTTTGAGATGCATCACATGCCCTACAATACGCCTTGGAATCTTTATGCAGCGTTGGCCACCATAGATCTGTGCGCATGATTTTCTGCGTAGTCACTTTTCTTGCATAATGTCCCCCCGCAGCCCCTCCATGGGCTTCAACGAGGATGCTATCTTTCTCAAAATCTGGCACATATCGTCACAATATCTCGTCTGCACCCATCTTATACTGGTGTCCTGTAATCACTGAGAAGTTTGTTGTGTGCACTACTATTTCCTTCTTTTGCTAACTTATATATCCTTCCGGTGCCATCCCCATAGTCAAAAAGTGGATGATATCTACAAAATGATTATCTGCTACGTGCACCGTGAAAAGCTACGCATCTGGAAACCCTTCCTCCAAATTAGTAGGCTCCTCTCCAGTTTCGATTTGCGAGATATGATTAGGTCCTGCACCTCCCTAGATTCACAATTACCTCAAAGTCATACTCCTGGAATAGTAGTAGCCATTTGCAGATATTCCCCCCCAACATAGGCTTATTGACCAAGTATTGCAAGGTAGAATGATCTGTGTGCATTTTTAAATGTTCACTCAACAGATAGTTCCAGAACTTTTGAAGCACGTACACCATAGCCAACCCTTCTCGCTCCATTGTTGAGTAATTATTCTCGGCCTTCGATAATTTCCTACTCGGGAAGGCTATAGGATGGTCCATTTCTCCTTCAACGGCTTGTGTTAGCACTGTGCCCAATGCAATGCAAGAGGCATCAACATGTACATGGAATTCCTTCTTCCAATTAGGTAAGACCAATATTGGTGTAGTGACCATCTTCTCTTTCAATACATTCAAACCGTGCTATCATTCTTCATTACAATAGAATGTGGTGTCCTTCTTTAGCAATTTCTCCATGGGTAAGGTAATAAGAGCATAAGCCTTGATGAACTTCCTGTAATATCATGTATGTCCCAGTGTCACACACAACTGCTTAACGCTCCTCGCGGCCTCCAAATTTACTATCACACAATCTTTGCAAGATCCACCATCAATCCTTGTTTTCATAACACATGACCTAGTAAGATCCCAAATGGAACATAAAATAAGCATTTCTTCATATTCAGATCGATCTGCTATTTGTGACACATATCCAACATCAAGCACAGAATTTCTACCTGGCGCTTCACTAGTTTGAACACTGTCCAGTCATTAAAGTACAATTCCAAGAACTTATGAATAAACTCCTTGAATCTCGCAATGACTATGCGAGAAAATATCGTAGGTTCATTATTGAGTTCAAATGGCATCACAGTATACTGGAAACAACCCCATTTTGTCATGAAGGTGTTTTTGTTCCTATCCTTTGGCGCGATCTTGTTTTGATCGTACGAAGAAAATCCATTAGTGAATGAGTAGGCCTCCTGCCCTCCAACGTTGTCTAATACTTCATCTGTAAATGACATCGGGAATGGGTCATGGACACAAGCATCATTAAGCTTCCTCATATCTACGCAAATCCTTATTTCACCCTTCTGTTTCTTCTCCTAAACCACCATCGGGCTTACCCAATCAGATTCCTCCACAAGTTCTATGATTCCTACCTCCAACATCTTATCCAACTCCTGATGAACCTTTTCCTTGTATTTGGGATTAAGACGATACGACCTCTGCTTAATAGGCTTCGTGTCCGGCTTCAGAGTAATCTTCATAACACCCAAGTCACCTATTATTCCATTCAAGTCTGAAAACTTGGTAGGAAAAATATCCTAGTATTCGCGGAGTAACTCAGTGACTTTATCCACAGTGGCATCATCCCAATAATCTCCAATCTTTGCAAACTTTGGTTCTTTTCCATCCCAATGTTTACTTGCTTAGTTTTCAATGGCGTGGTGATGTACGGGTTGTCTATTTGCGGGCCCTTGACTTCACGATGCCCCTCGGCCTCTGGAATATTAATATTTCTTGGATCATCATCCTCCTCTTCAGCGGTCACATTATAACATTCCAGTGCATGGTGTAGTTGGGTGCTCCAGTCTGGTTGAACCCATTCCAAAGGTTCTTGCGGTGTTCTGAAGATAATTGCCTTGATTTCTTGTAGCACTTCATCAATGCTCACGAAGCCATCCTCAAAGCTGAAGGTCGATAATAATCCTTCTCTCAATATATCCCCCTCCGTGGTGCCATGGTGGAGCTCTTTTTCCAAATACCAGTTCATAAGGATTGTGTCCAAAGTGTGGAAGAACAAATGTACCCATTCCAGCTGCAGCTTTGTTCCATAAGATTTAGTCCATTTCACTAGGTGATCTCGCAGATAATATTTTCCATCATATTTCTCAGCCAATCTAGAATTAGGGCACCCAAACGTATCCTCATCATCCTTCTGTAATCTCACCATCCATCAAAGCTATCCTTGTGCGTACCCCACCATCATGCGGGCGTAGCGGGCAGTGTCAAATCTAACGCTTGGAAGAAATGCTGCTCAGGGACTTCACGCTTAAACACATCCAAAAATTTATCCACATTAGTTAAACCATCATAATAGGGTAAGTTCCTTACCTCTAATGAAACACAACAAAATGATTTGGTCATCATGTTGCAGCGCAGTGTAGATACTTCATGCAAATGATTATGTCAGTGCTCCAACTCTTCATCTGAATCAGAGGTATAAGAACTCTCTTGGTCCCATGCAATCCGTCCGTCTATCATTGGATTGATCTAGTCCCGTCTCGTGTTGTTATTTTGTAGATCTGATCTAGCTCACCCTTACTCTCTTCATAGTTGTGGTTCGGATCAATGTAGCATGCTACTTCTGCAGGGTCCAACGACACTAGAACTCGAAGCGATTTCCATTCAAACGACATTGTCCCCTTCTTTAAGTTGATGACTCCATTCATGTCAATGGCCCAGTCAATTCCCAGGAGCACGGGGTATGGATTTTTGTCATCAACGATCTCTATCACTTTAAAGTCATCCATCATTCTTGCACCTTCAATATCAATAGTTACTCTGTATAATCGTCCCATAGGGATGATCTTCTACTGGTTTGCCAATCTAACCTGTATTGGAGACCACTACAGCACAGGTCTCCCCATTCTTTCCCATGTTTGTTTAGGAAAAACATTTGCATAAGATCCTAGATCCAAAATGAGTTGGTTCATCTCGTAGTCTCCTATCTGCGCAGTGAGCCTCATCTCGCACCCTGTTATTACCTTATGTTTACCAATTTTTCTAACTACGCGGTGTCCATCAGGGGCGTTTTCTTCGTCGGCACATTTTTTTATTAACTCCTGCAGGCCTTTCACATCTTTTCTATCGTGCAACAGTTTCATGCAAGTCTCCAAGAACGTGGTAAGCACAGAGGGATCAACCTCTGTAGGCACGCTGGGTTCTTATACTTTGTTCTGGCTTCCTGAGGTGGAGGCCTCAACGAAGCTCTTCTTGACTTCCATAAAAGTTTCCTTAGCGTGCTCTAGATCAAAACCGACCTCCTTTTCTAGGGCCTTGCAGACCCATCTATCCTCTTCAGGATGTTTTCCCTTATCATTTCCAGTCATTATTCCACTCCTTAGCACTATATTCACATTTTGATCTTCCTCGCAGGGCTTAGCTCTCATCATTTGTAAGTTCTGCATAGGTAGCTGAGGCTGTGCCTTCTTCTCCTGCATCTTAGCTATCGACACTGGGCATTCTTCTATAGTGTGGTCAAACTAGGTGTAGTATTGACTTGATGGGTGTGTCTGATTCTGACACTCCCACACATAGTGCCCTGGTTTTCCACAGTTATAGAAAATAACCTATCCGCGACCTCTACCAGGTCCTCCTCCTCTGCAGCCTTGTTCTCTTCCTTGATAACCCCCACGCTCCTTCGATGCCCTGATTTGGAGGTTGAGTCTCTACTTGCATGCGATATGTAGGTGTTCTTTTCATCATTAGTTCATAGTTGCGACAGTGGTGCTCATCATGGCCCATAGATTTACAAAAGTCACAGAACAACTGTTGTGGTGTCTGAACGAACTTTTAAAGAAAATGACAATTATCCGTTGCATGTTTTCCAGCAACCTAACAAATAGAACACCATAGCACAGCCCCCATGCTCGACCCTGCTAAGGCTTCCAACTTTAGGGGGATTGGTTCCCCTCTTGTAATATAATTCATGAATATAGGATAGTGGTCTTTATCGTGTCCCTGGCTCTTATAGTTCAGACACTAGACTTCTACACGCACCTCTGGCTTAGCCTCCTTGTCTCTTTTCAAGCTCTATAATTCCAAGTAGAGACTTTGTAACTGAGAGTGAATTTTTTGTACCCCCAAGGTCGCATCCTGCATAGGCATCACATGTAACCTCATCGTGATTTCCAGAGCTTATGCTTGAGTTCCTATCTTCCGTTGAGGCAAAGAAATCCTTAGGTGGGGCAGAAGCGAAGCTATAAACCACTTGCGATGCTGACCATCTATGAGCTGCATGTTAGCTTCGCGCATCACACATTTCAACCTTTGGTCTAATTCCCAAGGTGTCTCATCAACCCTCATCGTGATTTCCTTAAATCCAACTACTGACTGTGAGTCAGAATTAGGCTTACTAAACTCTTTGTTCAAAGCAGTCTTAGTTTCTGCTAGCATTACCAGAGGATTATCAGAATAGTACTTAATATACCTAGTCAGCGCACGATCTTGCAAAGAAATAACCAACTGTGCCCTCTTTATATTATCATCAGTAATCTGTTGCGTTGTCCATACAACATTCACAACGACCAAAATTGATATGTATCTTCGCTCCCTATGCCCTTGAAAATTGGCAACTTCATTGTACTCACCATGGTTGATGGTAGTGGTGGAGGTGGAGGTGTGGGCGAAGGTGTATGCGGTGGAGGTGGAGGTGTGGGTGAAGGTGTATGCGGTGGAGGTGGAGGTGGAGGTGGAGGTGGGGTGGATGGGTGATGTATTCTAGAAACCCTTGAGTGATTGACTAAACAACGCTTTTTGGTGGAGTTTGTTCTGCCCCTTCGTCGTCACTCACAAGGGGTCCAATCAAAGGACTATATGCCAGTCCTGATCCTTCATGATTTCTAAAGATTCATCCACTTCACGTAGATCCGAACATCAAGGCAATGACATAACCTATTTTTCACACAACAACATCTTAATCCAGGTATTCAAAGATCTTAAGCACTTACGTCACGGTCCCTTGAAAAATATATGCTCCTCTTCATTGTAGCTGACTAAGGTATCAACTGTGAATTCTATAAAAAATCCTCCTATAATTCGATCGAGCCAGTGGTCAACAACCTGCGAGATCTTATCTTCAGAAGCTTCCGTTCATTGCACTAGTTCTGGAGTCCACACTATTGGACTGTCAAACTTCCACCTCCCTTAACCATCTGCCAAATTGGCTAACCACTTGTATAATTTGATCGGGAAGGTGCAGAAGAAAATTTCGTGTATCTTCGTATACAAATACCTATCCAACCACTGCTCCTTTGACAGGTGCGGATTACTATTTTCCCGTGCCGTGAATTCATGAATTTTTCTATCCAGCCACTTCTCAATTTCTTTCTTTGTTGGATTCTAGTGATGTGATTTCACACATCTCCTTCAATCAGATCCGAGTGCCGGCAACAGAACCATTTGTTGGCTTAGGGGGTCCTGACCCAGGTTCAGAGTTTGTTGCGCCAACCAACAAAACCCTAAACTATTGGCCCTTTCGGCAACAACCTACATAGCACAGGCTGTAGTCTCACCTGAAGCAGTATGGGGGGATGCTGGAACCAAGTTTCCACATCCAGAGATCAGTGTGATGTCTTTTAGCACTCTAGATCTGCCTTCGCGTAGATCAATAAGCCCCTAGGGCTCAATACTACAACTTTGTCTAAACAACCCTTAGACCTTCATGAAAGTGTATGATAGGCTTTTGCGGACCTTTATCAGTTGATTTACCTACTTACGCGCATTGGAGAACAATCCTAAGATAGGGTTCACGTAGATAAGCTTATGTTATTAATAAACATTAGATAATTCGTCAGATTCTTTGTAGAATTACATAACATTCTTGCATACATCATCTAACAATTATTCAATAGAATCGTGCATTATTATATCAATATTTCGTAAACACAACATTCATTCACATCATATATTGTAGCGGAAATAAAGAGCGATAAACAAATAGACACAGGACTTCTTCAATAATCTTCTTTATTGATCTTCAGTTCAGGTTTACTGACTCAACACTATCCTACGCACTCAACTGTAGGGGTCCATGCACTCAGTTGCAGACTCTACCTAGGCCTCCGCGCACCATGGGTGGATCTCAAAACTGATTCAACTTTTAGATAAACAAGGGGCTAAAACCCCTTTGACTCCTAACCATCTACGCGCTCCGCATCCACAAATCACGATACTTTACATTAATTACAACAATTACATCAAAACTTGGGTTATTTTAACCCCAAAACTGACCCAGGGGACCCCATCCCAACATGATGTCCCCAAGATGGTGTCTTTCTGATAGCGGACTCTTGCCTCCATCACATCTGGGTATATGGTTTTGGAACCTGTATCCAACTCATTTTGAAGCATGTGCAACATGGTGTTGACAATGACTGGACCACCAATGTACTTCTGCATGTTATGTGCGCTAAGCTCCAAGTCATCCCTAGTGGCCTCTCACCTTAGCTACTCCATGTACTCATTGATCTCGAGCTATACTTGGTTCTTGGGTCTAGCCTCGGCGAGGGAACTGATTGATGGGATCATGTGCATTCTCACCATAACATCCAAACTGTTTTACAACCATTCATATGAGGCTTGTATGTTGCTCACGAATGGGGCAAGTTACTCATAGTTCTGGATCAGCATCCAAACCTTTTCTTTTTCCAGCTCTTCTGCAACTTCATCTTGTTTGTTAAGTGAAGCAGGGCCCCTTTGTACCACATTGTCCACTCTTATACGTAGGCGATGGCAACATGTATGTTCTTGAGAGTTTGAACAAACTCTTTGCTCTACTGTTGTAAGCTATGCACACAGACAACAACTTTATGCACGGTGAAAAATCTATCATAGAGCTTCCGCATGGTACTCTCAAGTGTTGATACTTCATTAAGTATCACTTTCTTTATATCTCCCATTGTGGAAAATGCACTCTACTCTCGAAGTTGTTCTGCCTCTTTCCTGGTAGCTTGCAAGTTCTTTGCCAGTTGTTCATTCTCAGCTAACAGGAACTTAACATTCAAGCTTGTTGCCCCTGAATAGGCCAAGCTGACATCGGCAAGGGAAACTGGATGCTTCATGGTGTCTAACACTATCACCCTTTCCTTGATGAATACATATGATGCGTGATCATTTGGAAAATGATTCCTTTGCGCCTATACAATCCTCTTGTGCAACTCGTCAAATGATATATTGTACACATCCATGATCGAATCATCATCAAGGAGAACAAGTTCTCCTTGGTCATTCGGGACTGGTTCTGACACTGGAGGTGGAAGAGACTAAGAGATGACCTCTGGTGCTCTTGGAATAAGGTAAGTATCTTCATTTTGTGGCACCTACTCCAAATCCATTTCTGTTACCTCGATCAGTTTCTCAATCTACTGAGCAAGCTCCTGATCCTGCATTTGTTCACCCTCTTCCTTAGCTACTAGTTGTTCCGACTCCTCAACTTCTATGGGTGCAATTTACTCTATCATTGCGCTTTGCCTTTCTTCTTCCTCCTGTTTCTTCTTTTCTTCTCTTTCTCTCCTCCTCAAAACTTGTTCTTCCTTCAACTTCTTCGTTGTCTCTTGCAGCTTTAGTTTTGCTTCCTGTAGTCTCTACTTTTCTTTCTTCCTTTGCTCTGCTCCCTTTATCTACTTTTCCCTCTCTGCCTCTGCTACCAAAGCTACTTTCTCCAAGAGAGGATCTAACTTCATGTTGCAACTTTGCTTTTGTTAGGATATTCCGACACATAGGATATAGTTAAGTTCAACTTGGTCTAGTATAGAGTTAGGTAAAGTGTGTTTCTTTACCGTTGTACATTTTGTAACTTACAATCCGACGATCACGATATGTAGTGATCCGATGGTTCACTCTCACCTCGGTATTACTGACACTTGATCCGTGGCTTGACACCCGATTGGTCCATGAGTTCTATTTAAAGCGCATGGAGGGTCATTGTTCGGGTAATCCGTGCATGAGAGAAGCTTATGTAAATTTTTATTCTTTGATTAATAAATTGCCTGTAGTACCCACGTTGGGACAGGCCGTGGACTGTTTCCCTCCTTGCACTTTGAGGGTTTTAACCACGTCAAAAATACTGGTGTATTGATTTGAGATCTGGTTGTGAGCGGTGTCCTTTTGGTGTTCTTTCTGAGGAACTTACCCTGTAAATTCCTACATGGTATCAGAGCTATTTGAGGGCCGCGTCCGTTGGTGATCCAAATCTGAAGCCGGTAGAACTGCATGCGGCTGTCGTTTCCTAGATCTACTGTTTCTGACTGCTTTCGGGCCGAGAGGACTGCTCTGTTGCGTTCGGAGCATCTGTTCCAGTGAGGAACCCCTTTCGTTTCACGCGAAAAGGTTTCCGGTAGCCCTAGCTGCGTCATTTTTCAGATCGGGAGGTATACAGTGTTTTTTGCAGTTTACTGTTATTTTCTCTCTGCTTATTTCGGTCTCAGTTTATTTAGCCTTTTTTTTAACCGGATCTATACCTTTCATTTCTGCGTATGCTCTTTCCCTGCGACTCTGTGCGATCTGGGCAAATCAGAAACAGAAAGGAAGGATTTTTCTCATGCGTATGCTCTTTTCCCTGCACCTTAGTGTGATCTCGGAAAATCAGAAACATTGAGAAAAATATTTAGTTTTTCGGCTAAAGCTAACTTTGAGATTTTTTTTTTAATTTCTAGTTTTTTGGCTAAAGCTAACTTCGAGCCGCAAGGTTCGTTTTTCTTTGCATATTCGTGTTGGGTTTTGTGTTTTGTGTTTTGTAGGGAAAAAGAGCTTTCTCAAGGCAAGCACGCAAACCAAGCCCCCCCCCTCTCTCTCTCTCTCTCTCTCTCTCAAATTTTTTGTATAGATCAATTGGTTCAAAGCTATTTTAAGAGAGTAGAGGTCTTGGGTTCAAGTCTCCATTTTGTGGGGGCGGATTTTTTTCATTCCCGCACATTCGCGCACTTTGCCGGCAACGTCAACAATTTTTTTTTCAAAAAGCCATAACTTCTTCATCCGGAAGCCTTTTTCAGAGCCGTTTTTTTAAAACCGCCTATTTTTTCGAGATCTATCCATTGGAACACTTACTTTCAGCATCTTCAGCTTCATTTTTTTTTTAAATGGAAAGTCCATGCCAAGTCATTCTTGACAGCACTAACTACTTCCAATGGGTAGCCTACATGGAAGATTTACTTAGAAGTAAAGGTCTCTTCAGAATAGCCACAGACCAAGAGAAGAAACCAAAAGATGAAGACAAGGCGGCAAAATGGGAAAATAGACAAGATCAAGCACGTGGTTTGATAGGGATGTCTATTTCTCCTGATCTTAGATTCCACATTGCAGAACTTGAGACTCCTCATGAAGCATTAGAAAAACTTGCTAAAGTTTTTGGGATTAAAAATGAAATTAGAGCCCATCAACTTGAAAATGAGCTGCTTACTTTGGATCCTAATAATTTTTCTTGCATTGAAGATTTCTTGTCCAAATTCAAGACCCTTAGATATCTCTTGGAAGGTGTTAAAGTTAAGAAAGAAGATGGTAACCTTATTTATTCCATCCTTACTAAGTTGGGACCAGCCTACTCTGTATTTGTTTCCACTTTCCATTCTACAAGGGAAGCTTTCATTTGTCAAGGACAAGACTACAAGGCCCCTTCCTTTGACTCCTTTTGTGATTCCTTAATAAGAGAACAAGAAAAACTCTTACACCTTGGTCTTCTTAATCTTGGAAACTCTTCCACGAAAGCGTTAGCCGCCCAGCAGCAACCAAATTCAAAGAATCCTAAGAAGTCATATCCTCAAAAGAATGGTCCTAAACCATCTCAGCCTCAAAATGAAAGATCATTTCAGCAAAATGATAAGACCAATAAAAACAAATGGAAGAAGACTGATAGACATTGTAACTTTTGTAATCGAGATGGCCACTTAGAATCTAAATGCTTTAAGAAGATGGAAGCCTTGGAAGCCGCAATGAAGAAACATAACATCCATGTGGAGCCTACTTCAACTTCAACTTCCGGAATGGCACTTTCTGCATGTCATTGTCAATCATCTCAGTCTGGTTATGCATTAAATGTATCTTCTTCTTCTTCTCATTCTCATGAGTGGCTCATTGATTCTGGAGCCTCTTGTCACATGGCCAAAAACCAAGCCATGTTTTCTTCTTTAAATGATTGTAACACCAAAAATATATATATTGGTGATGATAGATCTCTTAATGTTGTAGGGACTGGAACTGTTCATCTAGACAATGGTCAGTTTAATGATGTATTATGTGTTCCAACCTTATCCTGCAACCTTCTATCTGTCTATCAGATAACTCATTCAGGTGAAGGTAAAATTGTTGAATTTTCACCTCATGATGTTGTAATCAAGGATCTAAAAGATCCTAAACAGATTCTAGCTACTGGTCTTGCTGATGATTCCAAAAGGTTGTATAAGTTTCACAACTTTGGGTCATCAAATCTTCCCTCAGTATTTGTTGCTCATAATGATGAAGTGAGCAAACTTTGGCATGAGCGATTTGGTCACTTAAACTATCGCTCCCTTCAGCATCTATGTAAAGAAAATATGGTGACAGGTCTTCCTATGGTATCTTGCAGAGATGGTGTTTGTTCCGGATGTGTACTCGGAAAACATCATCGGGACAGTTTTGACAAACGTGCCTCTTGGCACGCCTCAGCCCCTTTACAGCTTGTGCACAGTGATTTATGTGGTCCTCTTCCTGTTGCTTCATTCTCTGGCTGCAAGTACTTCTTAACTTTCATTGATGATTTCTCCAGACGCACTTGGGTATACTTCTTAAAACTCAAGAGCGAAGTATTTAACACTTTTTTGGCCTTCAAAGCCTTTGTTGAAAAACAATCTGGACATCAAATTCTTAAGCTAAGAACTGATAATGGTGGAGAATATGTTAAAAACACATTCATCAACTTTTGCACCGAAAATGGAATTCAAATGCAACATACTGTTCCATACACTCCACAACAAAATGGTGTAGCTGAAAGGAAAAATCGCACCTTAAAGGAAATGGCTAATTGTATGCTGCAATCTAAAGGACTCAGTCTTAGTTTTTGGGCCGAAGCAATTAATTGTGCAAATTATATAATCAATCGCACTCCTACTAAGGTTCTAGAGAATATCACTCCAGAAGAAGCTTGGAGTTCCATTAAACCAGATGTAAGTCACTTTCGTGTGTTTGGAAGTGAAGCATGGGCCCATATTCCAGATGAAAAGCATAAAGCTTTAGAACCTAAGAGTGAGAAATGTACTTTTGTTGGATATTCTGAAGATGTAAAAGGTTATAGACTTATTCCATTTAAGTCCAAAAATGTTATCATTAGAAGAGATGTAAAATTTGATGAAAATAAATCGGCCTGCGAGCCTAGTCCGGCGGATGTGCCACCTCTTCCTATCTCTTCTACTTTTGAAAACATTTCTTCTTCAGATGATGAAAGCGAGGATGATAATCCTCCCCCACCTTCTCAGGATCCTCAACTTCCAAGATGGGTCCGTGCTACTCGGGATGCAGCAGGTGATCTTGCCGGTGATCCTACAGATCAGCGACGTACACGTTCTCAGTTTGAAAGAGCCTCTTCTTTACTGGCTCAAGCTCCAGTAAATCATGATCCTGACACTTTTGCAGAAGCTTCAGGCCATCCACATTGGGAAGCAGCTATGAATGAAGAATATCATTCATTGATGACAAATGATACATGGGATCTTGTTCCTCTACCAAAGGGACGCAAACTTGTTAGATGTAAATGGGTTTACAGAACCAAGTATGGACCAGATGGGAAAGTTGATAAACATAAAGCTCGTCTCGTTGCTAAGGGCTTTTCACAGGTTGAAGGCATTGACTACACTGAAACCTTCTCCCCTGTTGCCAAAATGAACTCTATCCGCCTTGTTCTTTCCCTTGCTGCCTCTTTAAAATGGGAAGTCCATCAGATGGATGTTAAATCTGCCTTCTTGCATGGGGACTTGCAGGAAGAAATCTATATGGAACAACCCATTGGCTTCATACAAACAGACTCCAGCCTTGTTTGTCGACTTAAGAAATCCCTTTATGGCCTCAAGCAAGCTCCTCGGGCTTGGTATGCCAAAATGGATAGCTTTCTTTTAGAATCTGGCTTTTCTAGGTGTCATTCTGACAATACTGTCTACACCAAGAAAGTGGGCAACTCTCTTATCATCCTTGTTCTTTATGTTGATGATCTTATTCTTACTGGTAGTGATCCCAACCTTATAAACCATGTGAAGTCCAGCCTTAAAAAGAAATTTGAAATGACAGACTTAGGACACTTACACTATTTTCTCGGTCTTCAAGTCTTGCAATCCCAAGAGGGTATTTTCCTTTCCCAGTCCAAGTATGCTTGTGATATTCTTCGTCATTTTCACATGGAAGACTGTAAGCCAGCCCCTTCTCCCTTTCAGTCTGGAGTCAAACTTTCAGTCTCTTGTACTTCTCCTGAAGTTGATGCTACCTTATACCGTCAACTTGTCGGAAAACTCTTGTATTTAACCCATACTCGTCCTGATCTTTCCTTTGTTGTTGGCCTTGTTGCTCGTTTTATGCAAAACCCCCGTGAAAGTCATTGGAAAGCAGCTAAAAGAATACTTCGTTATGTTCGAGGTACAGTACAGTTTGGGATTCATTACAGTGCCAAAGCAGCTCCTCTGTTAGTTGGTTTCACTGATTCTGATTGGGCTGGTGACCCTGATGATCGGAAGTCTACTGCCGGTTATGTCTTCACTCTTGGTTCAGGACCTATTACATGGGCTTGTAAGAAACAGGCTGCCATTTCTCTTTCGTCAGCAGAAGCAGAGTATCGTGGTGCCGTGGAAGCTAGTAAGGAAGCCTTGTGGCTTCGTCAGATCCTATCAGAGTTTGGCTTTGAGCAGCAGCATCCAACCACACTTTGGTGTGATAATCAAAGTGCCATTCAGCTATGCAAAGATCCAGTCCAGCATCAGCGCAGCAAACACATTGAACTACACATGCACTTCATCAGAAAGCTCATTCATGACCATGTTCTTGAAGTGCAATATTGTCCAACAGATGATCAGGTTGCAGACATCTTCACAAAGGCTCTCACAGAGGCGAAGTTCACTAAACTTCGATATATGCTTGGAGTTCAGGAAGTTGTCACTAAGGGGGGATAGGCTCTAGTGCCTCCTTCCTTCTCCTATTGTGTCATATTTGTAAATCCTTCAATCCTATCCCAAGTTGTTCTTAAGGGGGGATGTTAGGATATTCCGACACATAGGATATAGTTAAGTTCAACTTGGTCTAGTATAGAGTTAGGTTAGAGTTAGGTAAAGTGTGTTTCTTTACCGTTGTACATTTTGTAACTTACAATCCGACGGTCACGATATGTAGTGATCCGACGGTTCACTCTCACCTCGGTATTACCGACACTTGATCCGTGGCTTGACACCCGATTGGTCCATGAGTTCTATTTAAAGCGCATGGAGGGTCATTGTTCGGGTAATTCGTGCATGAGAGAAGCTTATGTAAATTTTCATTCTTTGATTAATAAATTGCCTGTAGTACCCACGTTGGGACAGGCCGTGGACTGTTTCCCTCCTTGCACTTTGAGGGTTTTAACCACGTCAAAAATACTGGTGTATTGATTTGAGATCTAGTTGTGAGCGGTGTCCTTTTGGTGTTCTTTCTGAGGAACTTACCCTGTAAATTCCTACAGCTTTGCCTCTGGATTCTTAGCAATCTTCCTCTTTCCCTTGTCCTGCACTGGATTTTTGCATATTATTGTTGTTTTTGTTGCTTCTTGTGTTGTTGTTGTCTATAGAGAAGCTTTCAAAGATGTTGCTATATTGACCAGTTAATTGAGTCTGGAGGCATTATAAAAATACCTCCTAGGGTCCTCCTCTGCCCAATGAAATGTCCCGTGGATCCATGGAAAGTACACTCTCGCATAGTGGCCCTTGAAAATACCATGGGGATAATACGGATTAAAGTCTTTGGTGCCAAACGTGAATCCCACTATCTCCTTAGCTTTAGAATCTCTATCCTTCAAGTTCTTAATCTCGTACAATCTGATTTGCAAAGGAAGAGTGAGCCATGGTGCTTTATTCTTCCTATGTAGTCCTGTTGATAACCCTGTGGAGAGGTGATATGAGACCTCTTACATGACCAACGTTTCAGTGGAATACCTTGGCAGAACATGCAAAAGCTTCTCTTTTCCATACACTCTCATGAAGGTGCCACCTGGTGAGGCATACCAATCTGCGATGTTCACTATTTCTTCTTGGGACATGCAAGGGGGATCCTACTCAAAGATAAGCTTGTACAACAGGATGATGAAATGGTCAGTTAGCGTTGCCATCACTCCTCGATAGATGTAGTCAGAAATCAACTTGTAATAAACATTGATGCCAGTCTCCTTTGGTGTCCATCTCTAGCTCATGCGAGGGAACTACTATTGGGCCCATAATGCATCAAGTAATTACGTAGACATGTAGAATCTTGCTTGCTCATTCGTAGGCGGATTCCAAGCATTAGCACATGGATATTAAAGTGATGAGCCAACAAGTCTAACCACTTGAATGGCTTCCCATCATTCACCAACTACTTCTACATGAATACCAACCTTCAAGAAACGTTTTTGTGTTCTCTTGACCATATATTCTACATGCAAAGATGATCAAGAAATGATAAGCGTTCATGAGAGGCTTTGTCTTGTAAAAATGATTGGGTGTCTGTCTAAAATGTTATGGCGATTTAATCAATATTTAATTTGACTGAACTGAAAGCATTTAATTGTCAACTAGGGTAGGTCTATTTATTTCAAAGGTATTTGCACTATCTGTGCCGATACATAACATCCAGGGAAAGAAATGGAAGAAAATTTTGTTGAACACAATTGCAGAACTTAAAGCACTCATTCAGAAATTAAAAATATGTTATACAGGAATGAAATTCACTCATCACACTTCGTGTTTCTTTGAAAGAACAGGCATGCCACACATCATTAGTAAAATTGTATCAGTTGATTAAATATTATAGTTCTAACCAATTCTCTATAATAGCATATAATGAATTTAAAAATAGAGTGCATAAGTACTACAATTCATAAAACAACATTAATAAATCACACTTACAGGAAAGATAAACCAAACAACTAATTTACTACTACTGCAATCCTTGCTAAAGAGGAGGGCCCTTCCTCCCTAGTAGGGCGCAGGGATGAAATGGAAACTAGTTAAAACTCAACACAGAATCTGTTTCAACATCACCAAAAGTGTTTTGTATTAAAAATAATTGGAAATTACAAGATCAAAATGTTGATGCTATTCTTGTGTTGTTGTTCCTTTTTCATGGAACTGAAATTTTTATAAAGTTTACAAGCCCCAAAAATTAGGGAACATATCAGTCATGAGAATCTCATGATTCTCATGTTGATCGATATTAAGAGAAAAATAGAAAGCGTTACAAAGAGTTTTCTAATAAAATACCAATTCAAGTTACATCATCTCCATAATCATAACCACTGAGGTCCTTTGACCATCCATAGATAATTCATGATTCTTGACAAGTGTCTTTGAAGAAAACAACCACAGTCTTTGGCAGTTGCGGTCTAACAACAACTCGAGGTGTAACAAAAACTCAAGATGTAACAACAACTCGAGGTGTAACAACAAAACTTCGGAATACAACTGCAAATCCTTGAAATGTAAAGGCAAGTGACAACAATAGCTTCCCATCCTTATTCCTTAGTCGTAGGCAACACCTAAAATAAAAATAACCAGAGAGCTTCTCCACAATTACCTTGGTTAGCCATCTCAAAAAGAAATCACTTCATTCGATACTTAACAAAAGATGGAAAACTAATATGTTGAGAAAATATTGCTCTTATAACCAAGGAAAATGGTAATTAGGGCATATATTTCATGGGTTTATAGAGAGAAAATGATCAAAAATGGGGAAAGAGGTGTCTAAGATATGCTTAAAATTTTCACCCAACAACTCCCCCCAACTAAAGCAACTACATGTCCTCGTGCAGAATCTTCAGGTACTGTTGTTGTAAATCTGTTTAAGTTATAGGCACCAACAGTATCTTCATCAACTGGCCTATAACCCTTATTAGCCATCAGCTGATTTGGCCATGATTCCTCTTCATAATCACACAATTGGTAATGGGGCTAGTATTCCTCAACTGGAACCCAAATCAAGGGAAACTTAAATCTAAGCCCTATCCAGAAGGCTTCCATTGAATTCAAAATCCTGGCATATTCCAGAACCTGTGTAACAGGAACCACAAAATTAGGAAACAGAAAAGGGTCACGCTCTTGTAGACTTGCATTACCAGCCTCTATACATTTAAGGCATCCATTCAATGCTCGACTCTTCAGCTATGTAAAGAGGTTGCGGAAAAACTCGACAATACTCCTCCTGTAGATGGCTAGTTTTCCCTTATATCAGGGGTACTCAGAAACTTCCTAAATTCATGCCTTAATTCAGTAGCCATGCTTGGTTCTGATCTTATCCACAAGGCTTCCTTCTCTTCATTGGTGTCAGATGACTTCATGACCAAATGCCATTATGCTTGATTTCTCAAGAAAGATTTGAAGGCGCGCAACTGCAAGTCCCCCATGTAGGAGAAAATGTGTTCAACCATATCTAGGTTAGCGTATTCACAAATCATATTATGTAGAAAAATCTCACAAAAGAAGCTTTTCTCATCAAAATCACATGCACGAAAAACATCTAAAATGTCTAGGTAGAATTACCCAGACATGGTCTATTCTCATGGACAACTTTTAACTGAAACAAATAAAATATTTCCCTAAGAAAGATTGGATAGGATGGGGAAAACCTTCTACACCCCAACAGGTTCAGGGCTAGTCCGTACAGCTTATTTTTATCATCTGTTAAGTTCCAAATTTCCTGTTGTAACTTCTGCACTCATTCCTCCTTTTCCTTCTCAATTTTCTTCCTTTCCCATATTGTCCATTACTCTGTCAACTTCCTCTTAGCCCACTGTTCTTTTAGAGTATTTACAATTTTTCGATGCTCCTCTAGTGAGATCACTCCCTTTTGCAAAGAGAGTGCCAACTACTTCCAATTCTGTAATTCTGATATCAACAAAATTTTTCTCTGAACACCATCCTTCTTCAAGATCTCTTGTTCTCTCACATGAAATATTAATAGGGGGTGTAACAACATCTTGAGATTCTAGTTGCTCTGCTTCTATTGGTTGTTCTTTTGTAACAATAGCTCCATCAACAGGTTCTAGTGGATCAGTTATTACTTCTTCTTCTTGAAGGACCTCTGCCTCAACTGCTGGTTCTTGTGTAACATTAGTATTGTTGGCAAGTTCTTGTGTTTCTACTTCTAGGTCAATCACCATGGGATGCTCCGTTTCAACTATTGGTTCTTGTGTAACAACAACATCGTCAATGGGTTCTTGTGTATCAGCTTCCCAAGGTTCATTTTGGGTTCCTATCGAGATGGTACTTGCAGCATAAACTTTATACCCGACTGTCTCTAAAATCATAGCACATGATGAACATATAGAACCTGGTGTAGTTTCTACCCTCATCTTGTCAACAACCTTCGCCAAAGTATCTAGACCCAGGACCCTTGTTTCTACTTTACTACCCTCTAATTGTTGCCTTAATTCTTTATTTTATTTTAAAAATTCTTAAATTTTATGCAGCAGGGTTTGGATCTCATCCTTACCTCATAAAGGAACCTCTTCAGGATGGGCCTAGTCTTCTTCCTTTTGCTCCCATGTGTCTGTATGCTTGCTTTACCTCTTTCTAGATGGAGGTGAGGGCTCCATCTAGGTGCTGACTATGACCCTCTTCTTAGCTATCCTGCCACCTATTGGCTTTTCCAGTGATCTTTTCTTGATTCTTCTTCCAAAGGATTTCTCTTGCTCTTCAGTCACCCTAGCTTCCTTTGGTGCATCAGCGGGGGTTTCAGCTTGCTTCCGGCATTCCTCATCTTTCTAATCATAAACTCTTCCCAACTCCGGCCTTAGCATCCCAAGGCATCCATTATGATTAATTTTATAAGGCCATGATTGGTGACACAAGTTTTTGGATGCACAACAACCTTCACAGCAACAACCATATGCTTCAAGTTCTCCAACAAGAAATATGGGAGTTTAACCAATTGCCTATGTCAGAGATGGTTTAACAATGGGAAATGATAATTAAACATGATTTTCATCCATCCTTCACAAGTAATGTATTTGATAATGTATAAGGCAACATATCCCCATGGCTGAGGAACCGACAATCGATCAATTCCCCTGCCCTTATTCTCCAATTGTTCTTCCCCTTGCAGAAATTCCGCCTTGAGAGAAGGATCATTGATATTCCAGTTAAACCACCTTTTTCCTTTAGATTGCAATGTTCATACTCTAGCAGTGACTTCTAACTTCAACTTCCTGACCTCCATCTTATTCATGTTCAAGTTCTTGGCAAACTTTAGGGCAATAGTTTCCTCTGACCCTTTGAGTCATTCAAAGAATTCAAACCACCCAGCTGTTGGGAATAATACCGAGGGGGGGTGAATCAATACTATCAAGTCAATTATTTTCCATTTCACACCCAGATCATATACGCTACTTCAGTTAGTTAAAACCGTGTATATATGCAACTTCAGATAAGGAAACCAGCGTATACCATGCAAACTTATAATTCAATTTATTCTACAGATGTTAATCATTAATCTATGCATCAGAATCATATAAACAGTAACCAGGAACAATAAAACAGAGAAGAAGACAATCACACACAAGAACACAAGATATAAGGTGTAAACCCAATGTGGGTGAAAACCACCTGCTGCAATTCATCTCTATCTTCTTTTAATTAGAAACTTATTTTTACAATGTTTCTGTACTAGTGCAGACTTATACCAGTACGCAGGCTTCTACCTGGAGAAGGCTACAACCTTCTCTCGTTCTCTAGCCTCTCCTGGAAGGGAGCTACAACCCCCTTAGCTCTTGTACTAGTTTAGGTGCTAGTACGTAGGTGCTGACCTACAGAAGGCTACAACCTTCTCTTTCTTCCAGGGACCACGTTTCATAAATTTTTAGACCGTATCCATGAATAACATCAATCAAACGTCAATAATTTCTGCATCGAACAATCTCCTTTTCACCAATCAAAACTGAATCAAACAGACACTTCTCTGACAGCTGTACCTAGAACACAGTAACAATAACCACACACCAATTCTGACCCCAGAACACTGCAGCAATAAACGGAAGTAGCTAAAACATATTTGAAGAGACGTACACTACTTCAATGTACACAACCTGCGTGCATACGCTTCTGAATCAAGGCCAACCAGCGTATACGCTCTTTTGAGTTACAAAAATAACGTATATACGCGCCTTAGCTTCATTGAACCTGCGTACAGATCTATAAAGGATAATTCACTCTTTCAAACATTCAGACATTAGTTAACCCAGATTATCAGATTTATAGATCGAGCGTGCGCTACATATAACATATCAAAATCATACAAAGATACTATTATTCAAGCCTTAAGATTTTGACCCATCAATAGAACTTATCCTTCTCCTTGCGCTCACGTTCCTCCTTCATTCAGATCCAGATCTGCACCATAACCCAATCACCAGTATGGCCATGCCAAATGATCTCCTTCCTCTTTTATAGCTTTAGGCCTTTCACAATACCACGGTCCAACACCATAACAAATCAATGCCATGGACACAATACTTGGGATCAACACTTCAGATGAGATACCATGGTCCAAAACCATAGGTTCAAATACTAAGGACTAAATACCACGGACCAAAATTAAGTTCTCCCACATGTACATGCTTTCCTTTGCATGAAAGTGCGTCTATACACATACGCGTATTTAGAACGTCTAACCCGCGTGTATACATGGCTTCATCACAGTGAACCTGCGTATATATGTTTTCCTTCATTCTAAGAGCCTGAACTGTGATTTGTCACTAGAGTGAGTTGCCATCAAGGACAACACCTGTGCCATAGCGCCAAACCTGTGTCATAATGCCAACACCAGCCTCTTTAAAAATCTGGCATGCCTCTGGGAAATTCTCCAATGCTTCTGTGGAATCAGGCTTGTGCCTGACTGCCACTGCTCCCATCTCTGCTTCATACAATACCCTATGTGCCCTGTCTTCTTACTCTTCTGAGAATTTTGTGAAATGAAGATACAGTGCTTCATTGGGATAGATATCGAGGCATTAAAAGTAGTGATTTCGGATAAGGGTATCGTACGATATGCATTATGGTATCATTATTAATATGGGGTCATGAAGATGTGTTTTAAATGCAATTTAAACCTATAGCACGCTTGACATAAAAAGGTGATAATGATTGTAGGATTTTCCAATGATTACAAGGTTTGTCTCTTTAATGTTTGATTTAAATTACATATTGTGAAATGATTAACCCTCCCTGGAGTTTTAATGCGACGGTCATCCTCAACTGTCAAGTGGAACATCATATTAATTTCCATGATTGTTAAATAAAGAAAAGCAATATACCTTTCGAATGACTCACCGGTGGTGATGTGGCAGAAACGTATTGGTGACATGATTGATTCCAATGACAACATGCTGATTAGGTCTTCTATTCCAGCAGCAACATCTTGGTGATATCATTTATTAAGGCAGACGATTGTGCCTGATTTACTACTGCAGACTGTTGGTTGTTACATGTGTAACAACAGATGTAATCGCTAATGCTACTCTTTACAGTAGAACTTTTATTACAATAGTTTGAAAAACGTTTTAAAGAAAGAAGGAAAATAATTAAACGTGTAACAACATAAGGTGACATGTATGAAACAGATGATGTTGTTACAGGGAAAAAATGTGTAATAGCCGCCACATTGTGGTTTTCAATTGTTACCATTGTCTACTTGCGCCCCTAGAAGAGGTTTTTGCAGACATATTTTTATTTTATCTTTTATCTTTTTTATTCACTTGTTTTTTATTTTTATTTTGGTGTATCATTCGCCAACATAGTTTGTTTTCAGCTATTACACTTATTGAGAATTAAAAATTTGGCAGCGTAGGAGAACTTCCCCTGCTCCTATAATTTGAAGATCAGATTCTGAGACAATGTTGACAAATGAATCTTTGAAGCTGGTTTTTCATATAACTGAAGATGATGCCCATTAGCAGTTAATAGTGTCCTAGCATTATCGATGGTGACTAAACTCACAGTCCATTGTCAAAAACCGTATCAAATTCATAAGGACCTAGCCATCTGGTGCAGAGCTTCCCCTTGAAATCCTTGAATCGCAAATCATATAATAGAGCCCAATATCCTTTCTGAAACACCTTCTTTTTGATGAATTTTTCATGCCACTTAGCCCTCTGTTGTTGAATGATATATGTTTTTTGAATGGAAACCAACCTCTTCTCATCAAGTTCATTTAGCTAATTTAATCGATGTTTCCGTGTTGTAGCCAAATCTAGATTCACTTGTAGTGTTGTTCTCAGGTTTTTTTTTTTTTTGAACTCGATGGTAAAGAAAATATTTTTGCCATACACTAATTCATATGGTGAGAAACATGTAGTGTTCCTCCATGTAGTCTTGTATTCCCACAACGCTTCTGGCAGTTTATCAACCCAATTCCTCTGGTGGCTAGCCACAATATTGGTAATAATTCCCTCAATAACCTTATTGGTGCTTTCCACTTGGCCATTTTCCTGTGGATGATAAGGTGAAGTAACCCTATGACAAATTTTGTATTTCTCAACTAGCTTCTGGATCAAATGAGATGTAAATTGCGCCCCGCATCTTTCACTATTTCCTGAGGAACCCCAAAGAACAAAAATATCTTCAAACAGAAAGTCTAAAACAACCTATTCTGTAGCTCTAGTTAGTTCCTTTGCTTCAACCCACTTTGTGACATAATCTGTGCAGACCAGGATGTAGGAATTTTGTTGAGATGGAGGATTAATTGGCCCTACAAAATCCAAGGTCCACTTCTCAAATGGTTCTAAAACTATATGAGGGTGTAATGACATCTCATATGACTAGAGCGGTTGACCCATTCTCTGACAGTTGTCACATCCTTTCACAAATTTCTTTGCATCCTGAAATATAGTAGGATAATAGTACCCTGTTGAAAGCACCTTATACCCTGTCCTTTTATCTGCAAAGTGACCCCCACAAGGTTCTTCGTGACAAGCCTTAAGGATATCAAAGATTTCATCCTCCCTCACACAACGTCTAATCTGATGATCTGACCCAGTGTGATAGAGGTTTCCTTCGATCCCAGAGTATCTTGCACTTTGGTGAACAACTATTGTCTTCTCGTGTCACGATAGGTGTTGTGGGAATCTTCCCGCAGCAAGATAATTAGTGATGTCTGCATACCATGGTGAGTGAGTTGAAATAACGATGTTATGCTCTTGACCTACGAGAAATTCTAGAATACCAAATATGCGAAGAAATACAACCCAAAACACAGAATAAAATGAGAAAAACAACAAGTATTTTATTATTCAGAGATAAAAGCAATGTTCACTTGCCTCTTCGAGGGGGCAACCTCCAATAGAGCAGAGCTCGATTACAAAATAAGGCTCCATGATATATCCCTTCTAGCTATGACTATTTATAGCTAGATGATCTTCAACAACTTAATGACTAGTGGTCCTTTGCATAACATGGGTTAACCACTTTATTTATTAATTATGACGCATTGCAACTAACTGTGGTCCCTTTCTTAAATGCGGGTCAACAAATTACAATTATTAATATGGGCTTTATTGACTCTTTAACTAACTATGACTATGACACGACCCTATTAGGTTTATTACATAAATAAAGGGGTTAGGGTTGGACCCTAGCATGCCCTCCCCCATCAAAAGCATCCTTGTCCTCAAGGCTGAAGCTGCGGAAATTGCTGAAGAATAGTGGTTGGTTCCCAGGTCGCATCTTCTAGAGAGGTGTCTTTCCACTTGACGAGGACTTCCTTGATCGTGCGGTCGTGCATATGTCGTTCTTGAGTATCGAGGACCTGTTCAGGTTGGAGCTAGAGTGAACCTTCTTCATCCAATTCAGGTAGACTGGTTTGAATTTTTCAATTGTTCCCCACCACTTTCTTGAGGCATGATACATGGAAGACTGGATGGATTTTTTAAGTTGGTGGCAAGGCCAACTTGTAGGCAAATGCTCCAATGCGTTGAAGTATTTGATAAGGTCCGTAGAATTTTGGAGCTAATTTCTGGCAGCCCTTTTCTTTGAGCGATATTTTCTTATATGGTTGCAGCTGCAGGAATACCTGATCCCCTTCTTGAAATGTGCGCTCTGAACGATGTTGTTCTACCTATTTCTTCATTTGATTCTAAGCTTGATGGAGATTATATTTGAGACGAGCTAGCATGGCTGCATGGTTTTGTAGGAGTTGATCAACTGCTTTCACCTTAGAGCATCCAAGGATATAAGAAATAGGTGAAGTTGGGAGTTGGCCATACCTTGCTTCATATGGATTCATCTTGGTGGCTTCATGATAGTTAGTATTATACCACCATTCAGCTAAAGGTAGCCACTGTACCCATCGATGCTGCTTTTTTGAAGTGAAGCACCTTAGGTATGTCTCCAAACATTTATTGACTGCTTCAGTTTGACCATCAGTTTGGGGATGATAAGAAGTACTTAGTTGGAGTTGGGTGCCTTGTAGCCTAAAAAGTTCTTGCCAAAAGTTACTGGTGAAAGTCGGTTCATAATCAGACACAATGGAAGTGGGCATGCCATGTAGTTTGAAGATCTGGTCTGTGAAAGCTTGAGCCACCAAAGTGGGGGTAAATGGGTGCATTAGAGCACAAAAATGATCATATTTAGAAAGTTTTTCCACAACCACCATGATGACTAATTTGTTGCTTGACTTCGGGAGACCGGTAATGAAATCCATAGAAACATCTGTCCAGAAGGAGGCACGGATTGACAATGGTTGTAAGGTTCCTAGTAACTTGACTGTTTCTCCTTTGTGGCATTCACACACATCACATTTAGCTGCAAAAGTAAGAATGTCAGTTTTCATGCCCTTCCAAAAGAAAGAATGATGATTGCGACCATAATTTTTCTGAAACCCTGCATGGCCTGCAGTGGGAGATGAGTGAAACTTTGCCAAAATGCATGTTTTGAGGGTGGATGTCGGCGATATAACTACTCAATACTTGTAGCGAAGAATCTCATCCTTCCAAGAGTAGCCAACTAAGGAATTAGGATCTGCTCTCAAGTTATTAATGAGTTGGGAGAGAGAGGGGTGTGAAAACCATTCCTTGTGGACTTCTTCAATCCAATTTGGTATGGGAAGAGAGATTGATAGCATGGTTCTTTCATCCTCAAATTGGCGTGATAAAGCATCCACTACTACATTGTCACACCCTTTATTGTAAATGATCTCATAATCATATCCCAACATTTTAGCCAACCATTTATTTTGTTGTGGCGAGGATAGACGTTGCTCCAAAAAATATTTGAGGCTTTGATAGTCTGCGGATTTGGAAATGTTGCTCCAATAAGTATAGTCGCCAGGTATCTACTGCATGTAAGATGGCCATCATCTCTTCTCATAGGTGGATTGTCCTAGATGTTTCCCACTTAGTTGTTTTCTGGTGAAATCCAAGGGTCGACCTTCCTGCATTAAGACAACATATCAGTACCTGAAGCATCACATTCAATCACAAAATATTTGGTGAAGTCAGGTAGTGCCAATACTAGAGTGGAACACATGGCCTATTTGAGAGCCATAAATGCTTGTTGTGCTGCATCATTCCAGGGGAATGAATTTTTCTTGAGAAGGTTAGTGAGGGGTCTAGCAATGCGACCATAATTGCAGACAAATTTGCGATAGTAGCCGGTGAGACCCAAGAATCCCCTCAAACTCTTCAAGGTTTTTGTTTGGGGCCAATATTGCATTGCCTATATCTTTTTGGGATCAACCCTGACACCTTCACGACCCACAATGTGTTCCAAATAATCTACTTCTTCCACGCCAAAAGAGAACTTTGATAATTTGAAAAATAATTTGTGATTCTGAATCAGTTGCAATATGAGGTCTACATGTTGAAGATGTTTTTCCTAGGTTTGGATGTAGATGAGAATGTCGTCAAAGAAAACGAGGACAAACTTTCGGAGATATGGTTTTAGCAGATGATTCATGAGGCTTTGAAAAGTGGATGGGGCATTACAGAGACCAAATGGCATGACCAAGAATTCATAATGGCCTTCATGAGTTCGGAAAGTAGTCTTGGGAATGTCTACTTCTTTCATGCATATTTGGTGATAGCCAAAGCGAAGATCTAGCTTAGTAAAGAATTGAGCACCATGTAGTTCATCAAGCAGATCATCAACAACTGGGATAGGGAATTTGTCTTTGACAGTGAGCTTGTTGAGGGCCCTAAAGTCTAGACACATGCGCCATTCCCCATCTTTCTTGAGCACCATGACCACTGGTGATGAATAAGGACTGATGCTAGGATGAATAACACCAGCTTCAAGGAGTTCCTTGATGATTTTTTCAATTTCATTCTTTTGGGTGAAAGGATATCGATATGGGCACACATTCGGCGGTTGTGCCCCTAGGACCAAAGTGATGTTATGATCATGTTCCCCTCTAGAGGGTGGAAGCTCTTTAGGTTTGTCAAATACCTACTGGTGGCGGTTTAAGACCTGTTGCATCTCAGGATGAATATGAAGAGTAGTGGGTTTTATGGCCTGGATGGCATTAAACTGGGCGATAACTCCATGAAGACCCTTTTTCAACAACTTTTCCATTCTATGCGAGTTGATAATAGAAGGACCACCTGCCTGGAGTCCACAGAGGGTATGCATGTGGTCATTCTACTTAAAGCTCATATATAACTCTTGGAAATCCATTGTGATTGGGCCTAGTGTGTGAAGCCATTAAGCACCCAAGAAAATGTCATAATCACCCATGTTAATCACAAACATGTGGGTATTTAGGTGGTAGTCTCCCATATGAAGTTTATTATTTTCGCAACGGCCTTCACATTTCATTGTCCCCCCATCAGTAATAAGGACCTCAAAATTAGAGACTACCCTTACAAAACAATGAACAGCTTCAACATCTCGCTGGTGGATAAAATTATGAGTGCTTCCACTATCAATCAATACTACTATAGGGCGATGTTTAATAAAGCCTTTGATTTTGAGAGTTTGGGGCACAAAAATTCCCACCAAAGCATGTAGTGAGATAATTGGTTCCTTTGGCGTAGCTACGAGCTCATTTTCCTGCTGGGTTTCCTCAACTTCTTCCTCTGGTCTCCTAAGGGGTGGGGATTCCTCAGATGAGTTGTGATTAGTAACATCAATTTGAAAGATTTTTGGTTCCTTGCATTTATGCCTCGGGGAGTATTTGTCGTCACAGTAGTAGCACAATCCTTGTTTTCTTCTTTCAACCATTTCTGCTGGAGACACCTTTTTCCTTGCATTTATGCCCTGGGGAGTATTTGTCGTCACAGTAGTAGCACAATCCTTGTTTTCTTCTTTCAACCATTTCTGCTGGAGACACCTTTTGAAACTTAAGTGTTTGGGTAGGGCTCTGAGCCTGGGTGGGGCGTCCCTTGGCTTTGAAATTTGGACGAGTAGATTGGGCATCTAAAGCACATTCTGTTATGAAACTAGCTCACAAAAAGATAGAAAAGATAGATCAACGCCTTAGAAATAAGCCTCTTCGAGGGGGAAACCTCCTTTTACATTACACAAATGAACAATTCTTAGATGATACAAATGAAAAGACCTCCTTTCTATATAGGAGTCTAAGGGATCATAATATAATCAGAGCCGACATAACAATAATAATGTAAGGGAACAATAATAACAATAGTGGGCTTCTATGGGGCACAATAGTAACAATATGGGGACTACATGGGTACAACAATATAATAAGGGGGTTGTACTAATAACAATAAGGGGTTACACTAGTAGTATAGGGGCCTAACATGCCCCTCTCCTTCAAAAAGTGTTGTCCTCAATGCTTGAGTAGTTCTTGATGCTTCTGTATAAAATTCTTGTCCTCCCATGTGGAATCTTCAGCAGGTAAGTTCTTCCACTTGATGAGATACTCTGAAATTGATCGATTTCGTAGTTGTCGGATTCTTGTTTCTATGACTGCTCCAGGTTCCAATATGATTTTTCCTTCCTCTTCAAGTTCTGGAAATATTGTTTGAATTGGGATCTTCTGAAAATTTTGAATGAGTGGCCATACTTCTTCGTCCTTCTTCCATTCATCCCTTGCTTCATTTATCCAATCTGTTTGGATAACATAAATAGCACAAAATAATGCTTCCACATCCTCATCCTTTCTTGAGAGTGCATGTGCAACAAAATTTTGCTTCCCTTTTGTATAGATGATGTCAAAGTCATAACCCAACATATTTGTGACCCATTTTTTCTTTTCTTCTAAAGATAATAGTTGTTCTAAAAAGTATTTAAGACTATCATGATCCATTTTTACCTTGAAGTGTCTTCCCATTAGGTATGGTCGCCATTCCTTAAGTGCATGTAGTATTGCCAACATTTCCTTTTCGTAAATAGCTTTGTGTAAATACTTTCCTTTCATTGGACGACTTTCGAAAGTAATGGGTCTTTCTTCTTGCATTAAAACAACACCAATTCCATTTCCTGAGGCATCACATTCCACAATAAAGGTTTTTGTGAAGTTTGGCGTAGCTAAGACTGGTGCTTGGCACATTGCCTCTTTAAGATGTTCAAAGGCCTTCGTTTCTTTTGGAGTCCATAAAAATGAATCTTTCTTCAATAATGTTGTTAGAGGTGTTGTTATTCTCCCATTATTCTTAACAAACTTACGGTAATACCCTATCAACCTGAGAAATCGTCGCAGATTCTTTATGGATGTGGGGATTTTCCATTCCTTAATGGCTTTAATTTTGCTGGGGTCTACCTTAACACCTTCATGAGATACAATATGACCCAGATATTCCACCTCTTGTACTCCAAAGAAACATTTGGAACGTTTTGCATATAATTGTTTCTCCTTCAATAGGTTGAGCACCCTATCAACATGTTGAACATGATCCTTCCAAGACTTGCTATAGATTGGTATATCATCAAAAAATACTAACACAAATTTTCTAAGGAAGGGTTTGAAAATGGAATTCATCAAACCTTGAAATGTAGAAGTTGCATTGGTAAGGCCAAAAGGCATGACCAAAAATTCATAATGACCCTCATGAGTTCTAAATGTTGTTTTCGGAATGTCTTCAGTCTTCATTATGATTTGATGATATCCTGAATGAAGATCCAACTTGGTGAAGTAAATCGATCCATGCAATTCATCCAATAGTTCATCAATGACAAGAATGGGAAATTTATCTTTAATAGTGAGTTTGTTGAGCTCCATACAATCCGGACACATGCGCCATGATCCATCCTTCTTATGCACCAATACTACTGGAGCAGAGAAAGAACTTTGACTAGGTTGAATTATACCAGCCTCTAGCATTTCTACAACCATACATTCAATTTCACTTTTTTGGGCATGGGATATCTGTAAGGCCTGATGTTCGGAGGAACACTTCCTGGAATCAAATGAATAGCATGATCCTAATCATGAATATGTGGGAGACCTTTGGGAGTCTCAAATACCTTGGAATGATTTTCCAAGACTTTTTGGAGATTTGGAGAAATAGATGATTTTGATGTGGGAACCTCTAGCGAACATAATTGTGCAATTACGCCCTGTTGTTCTTTCCTTAAAAGCTTTGTCATTCCATTAGAGCTGGTTATCTTTCCGGGTTTCCTTGCGATACCTCTTAATTCAATTTCCTTTCCTTTCGAAGAAAATTTCATGAAAAGTTATTGAAAATTAAAAGCTATTATACCCAAGGATTGTAGCCATTGGACTCCTGGTACAACATCAGCACCACCCATTGGAATGGAAAGCATTGGGCTATTCAATACATATTCTCCCATGGATAGCTTGATATTATGGCACTTTCCAGAGCAATTTATGGTTCCTCCACTTGCAAACATCACTTGACACTCTGGTGCTGGATATAAGAAGTAATTCAATTCCTTGGCTATCTTACAATGAATAAAATTATGGGTACTTCCCGAATCAATCAACACTATTACCTTTTTCTTCTTGATATGTCCTTCTATCTTGATAGTTTGAGGAGTGGTAATTCCAGCCAATGCATTACAAGATATGGTTGGATTCATTTATTCTTTCTCTAGGGTTTGTACCTGGTGTATATCCTCTTCTTTTGGTGTTTCTTGTTCCTTTTCTTCCTCCTCTTCACAATCTATGTAAAATAATTTCTTCTCAGCACACTTATGACCTTTAGTGTATTTGCTATCACAATTATAACAAAGCCCTTTTGCTTTTTTTTTCTCTACCAATTGTTGGGGTGTCAACCTTGTAGGTTGTGGAAGGCTAGGAGAAACAACACTTCCATCTTTATAGTTTTGAGGGGTAGAATTCCTTGTTGCCATAATTTTGCTTTCCACTTTGTAACAAAGCCCTTTTTCTCTTTTTTCTTCCAATTGTTGTGGTGTTTCTCTAAAGAAGGTGTTTCTCTTTGTATTCTCATAATGTGCTATAATTTCCTTTGTGAAAATTGACCACGTAACAAGTTGTTTACGAGAACAAAGCCCTTTATACCATAAAAATTGATCTTGTTCTAAATATGAAGATGCAATACATACCTTTTGTAATAGTGGTACACCATGTAGATCAAAATATTTCTCCATCTGTAGTATCCAATTTACCGGATCCTTGCCATCAAACTTCCTCATCTCGCTTTTTCTTGATTTTAGGAGCTCGACCTTGAAACAGCTGTAACTCTGTACTTTCGGATCTTTAAGTTCTGAAATTGTGACTTGCAGTAGCCCTCTGTGTACTCTTTCCAATGCCACCAGTCTGATCGAATTTAGATTCTCCAAGAAAAAGTTATGCACAATATCCCAAGATGACCTGACTATATACCTTTTCAAAAGAGAGAACTTGTAAGAAGTTCCACGTGTGACTGTTTTGACCTTAGGATCTGAAAAATCTACACAGGAAACTACAGTCCGTCTTCTTTATGTAACTTCTTACGAAATTTCAATCTCATGCTCAAAACAAAAGTTATGACTATTTTCCCCAGCTCACCTGTTTGGAATGTAATTCGGGAGTCTGCAAAAAGGTAAACTTCCTTAGATCATATCTCCGTAACTATAGTGCGAAAAGCTCTGAATTTTGGACCCGAGGTTTAGAACGATTTCACCCCAACTGGGTTTTGTTTTAGCATCTGAAACATCGCAGAAAAAGAGTTATAGTGAAAATTCCACGATGACCTGTTTGGAGTAGCGAAACCCTAGAATCCAAAGCTCTGATACCAAATGTTATGAAACCAGCTCACAAAAAGATAGAAAAGATAGATCAATGCCTTAGAAATAAGCCACTTCGAGGGGGAAACCTCCTTTTACATTACACAAATGAAAAATTCTTAGATGATACAAATGAAAAGACCTCCTTTCTATATATAGGAGTCTAAGGGGTCATAATATAATCAGAGCCGATATAAGAATAATAATGTAAGGGCACAATAATAACAATAGTGGGCTTCTATGGTGCATAATAGTAACAATATGGGGACTACATGGGTACATCAATATAATAAGGGGGTTGTACTAATAACAATAAGGGGTTACACTAGTAGTATAGTGGCCTAACACGTTCCACTTCGACAACCTTTGTGCAATCGTCTATCCATGTAGGTGGATGGTGCATCCGAACATGTGCTTGGATGGCTTCTTTGAGACCACTTATAAAACATTCCCAATAGAATTCATCTCCTAGACCTTTTGTTCGGATGGCCAATGTCTCAAAGGCTACAATGTAGTCTTTTACTGTGCCTGTCTGTTGGAGCTTAGTAAGACGACGCAAAAAATTAGATTCTCTGTCAAAGTGGTCACAAAGTGATTTTGAGAACACCTGCCACGTTATGTTCTCGGGATAGCATTTTCGATGCCACTGCCACCATTGCCATCTCTCTTGGTCTAAGTAAAGGGCTCCCACACCTAATTTAGTTGGATCATTGTGTATATCATTCATAATGAAATATTGTTCCATTTGTGCTACCCATATTGCAGGATTAGATCCATCAAATTTTATACATGTCCAACATGGGTGGCCAAGGGTGAGAATGTTGGTGATTTCCATGGAAGTGAATATGATGGCTAGACTCTCCTTCAAGGTGTTCATCACTACCATGTGCCTCCTAATGCAACCCCGACGTGCTCGTATTGAATTGTGCAATGAATTTTGTAATTTTCTGCATATCTTCCTGGAAATTATCCAACCTTTTTTCAAGGCACTCGATCTTCTCGTTGGCCACGACTTGAGCTTTGGTTTCTACCATACACAGATCTCGGTCACTTGATGCCACTTTGAAAAAAATTGGGACCACCAGAAAATTGAAGCTAACAAGTGAATGGTACCACTGTGATCAACTCATCATCCTGAATCTTATGGGCTAAGTCTCTTTTAAGCGTCTCGAGAGTTTTACTCCTCCCCTAATCAATACTGTAGTGGCCAATTTCCAGAAAATGTGATCCTACCCAATGTCCTACAAAAATCAGGCCCAGACTATATCAGCCACAAGCCTGACTGCGAAGAGGGTCAGATCTGCCTGTGGAACCCCAATGGTTGAATCTGAGTTGGACTATGGCGGTAGAACCCCAACTGGTGGATCTGATTGGTGCAGCGGTGACAGAACCCCAACTATTAGATCTGAATTGTACTGTGGTGATAGAACCCCAACTAGTGGATCTGATTGTGGTGGCAATGCCATAACCCCAACTGTTAGATCTGCATCATACTGTGGTAGTAGAACCCCAACTGGTGGATCTGATCTTAAGAATAAGATAATGGGCGATCTTCAGAGAGTCAAGGGAACTATTGTCACAAAGGAGTGTCAGGTGCTACAGATTGCAATATACATAAGGGTCCAACAATAGTACTCAACCCAATCTTTCAGGGCACTAACTAAGGAGGATCAATTGTACCCTTAGTCATACTACCTGACTACCCTATCGTACATGTGCGTAGTCCCCGAGTGTCGTTCTTATTGTACTATAGCAGCAAGAAAACCGACGAATTATCTAAGGCAAGGTTTTAAGTGAGCCTAGGGGGATTCCGATATACCTAGAGGGTACATGGAAGGTAGTCCGTGTGCGGTTTTGTCTACTGTGCTACTACTCGAAGGGGTACCCACAGCGGTTACAAGGGAGTCCAACAAGCATGACCACCTCTTGTATTTACTGCATGCATGCCTCCCCAAATATGTAGGTTTATGCGCTCAACGACAGATCTTGTGGTTTAAAGACGTCGTAACACGTCTCTACCCTAAAAACAATTGCGAAAAATGGAGGTACCACTGGCCCTGGAACATGCTCTGATTCCACTTGTTATGCTCTTGACCTGTGAGAAATTCTAGAATACCAAATATGCGAAGAAATACAACCCAAAACACAGAATAAAATGAGAAAAACAACAAGTATTTTATTATTCAGAGATAAAAGCAATGTTCACTTGCCTCTTCGAGGGGGCAACCTCCAGCAAAGCAGAGCTCGATTACAAAATAAGACTCCATGATCTTTCCCTTCTAACTACGACTATTTATAGCTAAATGACCTTCAACAACCTAATGACTAGTGGTCCTTTGCATAACATGGGTTAACCACTTTATTTATTAAATATGGCTCGTTGAAACTAATTGTGGTCCCTTTCTTAAATGCGGGTCAACCACTTACAATTATTAATACTGAATTTATTGACTCTTTAACTAACTATGACTATGACATGACCCTATTGGGTTTA
Source organism: Pinus tabuliformis (assembly GCA_031772625.1). Lineage (NCBI taxonomy): Eukaryota > Viridiplantae > Streptophyta > Pinopsida > Pinales > Pinaceae > Pinus > Pinus tabuliformis. Next base: position 1,143,571,667 of record CM062813.1, on the reverse strand, counting down.
TTACATAAATAAAGGGGTTAGGGTTGGACTCTAAAGGACGAAGAGACATTCATCGGGAAAAGAATCTTCAACAGACATGCATTCATTATCAATAGTCAGCCTAGAAAGAAAATTAGCCACTACATTATCTTTCCCAGGTTTATCCAGGATTTTTATGTCAAATTCCTGTAACAACAATAACCAACATGTAATCCTACCATTAGTGACTGGTTTATTCATAGAAAATGAATGGAAGAGTGGTCAGTCTGCACAAACACTTGATATTGCGTAATGTAGTGTTGAAATTTGTTGATGGAATGTACCACCGCAAGAAATTATTTTTCTGTCACTCTGTAGTTCAGTTCAGCTAGAGTCGAATTCTTGCTTATGTAGTAGATAAAATATGGTTTTATGTCCTCTAGCAACTTAGCTCCCACATCAGTATCAGATGCATCAGTGGCTATATGAAACGAAAAACTCCAGTTTGGTCCTTGCAAAACAAGGGTTTCTGATACACACTTTTTCGATTCTGTAAAATCTTGCTCACATTTCCCTGTCCAAACAAATTCCATATATTTAATAAGCAGATAAAATAAAGGGGATGCAATTCTTGAAAAAAATTATATAAACCGTCTATAATACCCTGCATGTCCCAAAAAACTACATACCTCTTTTTGCGTTTTGGGAACTCGAATTTTCAAAATTACCTCTATCTTAGTAGGGTCTACTTTGATTCCATCAGTAGAGATAAAATGTCCCAACACAATTCCTTCATTCATCATCATGTGACATTTGTCTGTACTTAAAGCAACATTAGTTTTTACACATCGTTCTAGTACTTTTTCAAGATTAACTAATGTTGTTTCAAAAGCATCATTGTAAGGTGTAAAGTCATCCATGAATATTTCTAATCAGTCATTTAACAACTATGAGAATATCCCCAATATCATTCATTGGAAAGTTGTTGGCGCATTGCAGATTCCAAAAGGAAGAAATTTGTATACAAACGTTCCCCAAGGGCAAGTAAAGGTGGTTTTATCCTGATCTTCCAGGGCAATCTGTATCTGATTGTAACCACTAAACCCGTCTAGAAATGAAAACAATTTCTTTCCAGAAAAGGTGTCGAGGACTTGATCTATGAATGACAAGGGGAAAAGGTCCTTTTGGGTGGCCTTGTTAAGTTCTCTATAGTCCACATAGACTCTCCACTTGCCATTCTTTTTAGGGATAATGACAAGTGGGGATACTCACTGACTATTGAAAATTGGATAAATGAAGTTAGCGTTTAGGAGTTTTTTCACTTCTTCCTTAACTACCTTGTTAAGTGTTGGGTTCATACGTCGATGTGGCTATCTAATTGGACTGCAAACCTCTTTTAAATATATATGGTGGGTGCACAGACTAGGATGAATTCCTTTCATATCTCTGTAATCCCATGCAAATTCCTTTTTATACTTCTGTAACAGCTGTAACAACATTTTGTTTTGTTCAAGAGTCAGGTTCGGATTAACATTCAGTTGTTTACCTCGTTCTAATTTAACTGGGTTGCTCTTGATGTTTGGAGTGGTCTTCATATGTTCAAAGTTCAAATCCTCCACAACCTCTTCCTCCCCCGAGTTTTGAATAGAAGTGACAGAAAGAGGATTACTGATAAAACCATTTACAATATCATCTTCTATCTCATCTTTAAAGTACTGGGCTTGATCGAGGGTAAGAAGTGGCTAGGAGTTATCCGATTCGGGTTCGAACTTATCTCACAAGGGGTATCCCAGCTCCCTACTTGGTTTTACATGGGGTAAAGGCTGAGGTTTTTTGTAGCCTGTCCATCTGAAATTGTCATATAACTTGACCTACAACCTATAAATGCATCTGCAGTGGCCAACCAAGGTCTTCCCAAGATCAAGGGATGCTCCCTAAATTTGATTTGGGTTGCAAGATAAGAAAACTTGTTGCATATCTCCATGATTCCACTGTAATAACTATGTCTTCTAATACCCCTTTTGACTGAACATAGGACATGTCCGCTAATTCAAGTACAGTAGGTACTTGTCTTAGCCGGTGCAAACCTAGGATGGTAAATACTTATTTAGTCATTACGTTAATTTCTGCCCCTAAATCAATTAGTGTATTTGGGATGGGCATCTCATCAATGTAAATGGTAACTGTAGGATTCCCTGGATCATTATATTTAGTCAACGGAGACTGACCAATCATTAATTTTGATAATTTCCCCATCACATGGATAGTGACAGGGTCTTTAGGCTTCCTTCCAGGTTTTTTAACACATAGGTCCCTTACTGTTTTCACATAGATGGGAACGTCCTTGATAGCTTGCAGCAGGGGAATCCTGACATGTAGATTTTTCAACTCTTTGAGAAAATCGAAGTCAGGCTGTGAAGTCATCCTAGTTTCTGATAATATTTGCGGATATGGGGTGTCCTTAATTATTATAACATTATTTGGGTTAGTTGTTACAGATTTAACAACATCACCTTGACCTCAAACTTTATGCTTATGTGATCCATGATATATTGTTCAAACCTTCCGGAAACATCACATTGAGAACAAAGGGTCGACGCATTTCGAACCCAAATCTCTGTTCATGATCAGGACTAGGATGAGGTGAAATATTAACTTATCGAAATATATAAATATCAGAGATGAAACAATAAATTCCAACGGTTAAATAAAACAAGTGAATGTTATGAGATCAAAGTCAAATCATTTAATATTTTTTTTAATAAATTCTAACAAATTTTATATTATAATTTATTTAAAAATATATAATAATAATAATATTAATAATATTAATTAATTTAATTATATTCTAATTTTTGTTTAAAAAAAAGGGGATAAAAATATAAAAATAAAAACAAAATCAAGACATAAAAATATATTTATATATATCAAATAAATAAAGGATAAAATGATAGATTTTACAAAAGAAAATAAAAGAAAATAAAAAAAAATAAAAATAAAAAATAAAAAGATATTATAGAAAAAAAAAAAGATATTATAAATAAATAAAAAAACGGATAAAAATGTATAAAAATAAAATCAAGATATAAAAATATATTTATATATATCAAATAAATAAAGGAAAAATAAAATGATAGATTTTACATTAAAAAAAAAAACTAACTAACTAACCAGGGAGAGAACAAAGAGAAGGGACCCATGAGCTATTTAACTTCCATCCATCATCCCTATTAAGAGTTTTTCTCCTCTTTGCAATTTCAATGGCTTCTCTTAACTTTTGGTGATGGAAATGACCAACCCTCGCAAGGACCTTAGAATCCTCCAAGCAAATATGGTGCTTCGTTAATTCAACATGTTCGGCTAGAGCAGATGAGCGGGTCCTACAATGCTTAAGGTCCATTGCGTGCTCCTGAATTCTTTGTGAAATGGAACGACCAGTCTCACCGATGTAGGGGGTTCCACACGAACATGGGATTAAATAAACACCTTTCATGCATTTGGGATCAATAGGGTCTTTGACAGATCTTAAAGAGCTACGAATGGTTTTAAAAGGTCTAAAGGTGGAGCCAATATTTTGCTTCTTAAGAATTCTAGCAATTTTGTCTGTTGTCCCTTGGATAAAGGGAAGCAGGACATTAGAGTCCACCCTAACCTCTTTTTTAGAACTAGGACCCCGACTAGATTTTAAAAAGGATTTGAAACCTTGCAACTTGATATAACCATTCTTCTTAAATACATTAAAGATGGTTGTTCTCATCTATTAGATGGTTTTCATCCAAAACCCGGACAACCCTAGTAGCTAGAGTATTGAGAACACCTAGTTTCTGGGCTGGAAAGTGATGAGAATTAGCATGAAGATACTGCTCACTATGGGTTTTCTTATGAAACACTTGGTGGGAGAAAGAACCATCATCCTTTCTTGAAATGAGAACATCAAGAAAGGGTAAGCTTCCATTAACCTCACATTCCATGGTGAATTTAATAGAATTAGACTGGTTATTAAGATGCTCAAAGAAAGAAGCTAGATTTTCCCTACCATGGGGCCATAAGTTGAAGGTATCATCAACGAATCTTTTCCACAATTTTGGTTTAAAGAGAGAAGAAGCTAAAGCCCTAGATTCAAATTCTTCCATAAAGAGGTTGGCAACCACAGGAGAGAGGGGAGACCCGATCGCTACTTCGCACGTTTTCTCATAGAATTCACCTTCGAAACTAAAGAAGTTCGAGGTAAGGAAAATCTCAACAAGTTTAGCAGAATATGGATCCATTATGCAATTGATAACTTCAATAGCCTCTTTAATTGGGATATTCATGTAAAGAGAAAATATATCAAAACTCACCATAAAATCATCAGGATCAAACTTAATATCTTTCAACTCATTAAAAAAAGAGAAAGAATCTTTAACAAAGGAACTAGACTTACCTACTAATTGTTTTAGCTTCTTAGATAAATACTTAGTGAGGAGATAAGTAGGCCCACCTATGGTATTGACAATAGGTCTAAGAGGGGCCCCTTCGTTATGAATCTTAGGAAGCCCATAGATCCTAGGCGTGAAAGGGTTACTTTCTATAAGCTTGTGACTAGTTGAGCTTACAGAATTATTATATTTAATCGCCTTTGCAATAGCCTTTGAAACCTTTTTAATTGGGTTCTTATTAACCTTTCTATATCTTCCACTATTGAAAAGGTGATCTAACCTTTTATTTTTGTAATCATCTTTATCCAAGATCACCACCCCTTCCCGTTTATCAGCTTTAAGGACAACAAACTTAGGGTTATTGTTTAAATATTTCAGGGCTTTGAACTCCACCTTGCTAATATTGCTTTTAGGTGGCTTAGCATTTCTCAGAATTACAGAACAATCTTTCCTAATGACATTCTTAATGTGATCTGGAAATTCCTTGATTCCAGATTCAATAGAGCAAATGACCTATTGTAGTAGTCCTGTGATGATTTGGAATGAGATCTTAGACAATTATTAAGGTATTACAGATTCATGTGCATGGATTTGCCTATGTTACTTTGTGCAATGGATCGATAAGACTGCAAAATACATAGACAATGAAGCAGTTAAAGAACATAATAGACAACACACATAAACACAACAAATTTAATAAGGAGTTCACCCAACACTCCTGGGCTATGTATCCTAGTCCAAACTTCAGCGGTGACCTCTCTATTATGTATTCAGAAGCAGAGTTTTTACAAAAGTGAGCTCAATTTGAGTCTCACACAACAGATACAAAACAACAAGGCTTTACTTGGATCCCCCAAGTCTTTCTAAGTACACATACTCTCCTCACTGACCCGCTATCTGTGTTTTCTCTCTGTCTCAGCACTGCTTGTCCCTATTTCTGGCAGTCTGTGGCTTTAAAGCCAATTTGCGTTGTCGGTTCATTTCCTCTTCTCGGGCTTTCTAGCTCCTGGCCTCTTTCTGCTCGAATCCATCTTCTGAGCATTATCATTCACTGCATTACATCTTCAGGGGAGGTGGTCACCTGTTCTGCAACAGAAGAGTCCATCGTGCCTTTGAAATCCTCGAAATAGCCATTCTCTGTTTACACATTGAAATGCATTCAAACATGGGAAAATTCACCAAAATACTGTTCATCAGACTTCAAAAGTCCTTAAATCCACTCTATTCTCCTATCGAGTCCGCCTGAAATCGCTTATCACATGTTGCAAATGTCTGTTCCATGGTTTCCCTTTGTATTTTTAAAATACATTAAAACTTTGAAAAATCCCGCAAAACGACCCATATCGGACTTGAAACAATATATATTTTCATTCACAAACCCTTTCGGGTCCGGTTTTCATCGCATCGGCGCTTCCCTTCATATTTCGTTTAATAAACGAAATACGTGAAATACATAGAAATCTGCCATTTGATGGATCTCAAAGTTTATGGAATATCGTTTTATAGCTATATCGGGTCCAGCTATTGCATCACACATATACATATACATATACATATACATATACATATACATATACATATACATAGCCCCATTCCTCTATGTAGCTCCGATGCGATATTGCGATGCAATTGATCACAATTGCATATCGCACATACCCCCAGGTCATTTGGTAAGTGCTCCATGGTGGTTTGCCGACGCGATATTGTGATGCAATGTGGGTCGTCGATCTGCGCACTTGATCGACGATCCTCATTGACCCTGCTGATCGTTGTTGCATTTCCCATGTAGTAACTTTCGATAGCCTCTGCTTGCCACCATCGATTACGATTTGCGATTGGATCTGGACCATTGATCGGCCAGATCGATGGCTCTTGTGCATCACTGTCCAAGCCGATGATAGCTCTACTTTTGGTCATTTCTTCATGTTTTTGCCTCCCGATAGTGTAATCCGATATTTCTAAAACTTCTTCTTTTGCGATTGTTTTGATTTATGAAGACTTAGAGGGTTTCTTGGATCCCTTTTGGATCACGCCTTCCCACTGAAAAAGGTTTTGGACCACCAAAAGTTGGTTTTCAAGCATCGATCAAGTGAGGATATAGCTTCCTCACTTGTCCAATTTCCATCCATCGTGAATTGCTGGGTTTTGAACCTTTGAGTCCAATTCTTAGGTACTCAATATCCCCTCTTCGCGTAGTCTCACCTTCCTATCCAGAACTGTATCTTCTTGCAACTCATTGAGATATTCAGGCAACAGATCATCAATAGAAGGCAAATGACTTTGCTCTTCGGGATCTTCAATCAATGAAGGTTCAAACAGTCTCAAATTTTCTGCATTAACCACTGAATGGATGTGCATGTAAGCTGGAAAATCAAGACGAAAAGCATTCTCACCAATTTTCTCAAGTATCTTGAAAGGCCCATACCTTATTGGTTTCAGCTTCTTTCCTTCACCTTGCATTCTGTCTTTGCCGATGTACAGCCAGACTTGATCACCAACTTGGAAGATATGTTCAATTTGATGCTTATCATGCCTTGCCTTGTACTTGGCTTGGCTATTTTCCAGCTGTTCCCTGCACTGCCCGGTGAATTTCTTGGATCTGTTCAATGAAATTGGTTTCTTTGTCCACATCACTGTGTCCATCAACCACTATGTCTTTTTCAAAGACAAAATCCAAGGGAGACCTTGGTGTAAAACCAAAACAAGTCTCAAAATGAGATCTCTGTGTAGAAGAATGCTTGGCACGGTTGTAAGCATGTTGCACATAACATAAATGTTCATCCCAAAGCTTGGGATGCTTGCTGCAATAACCCCTGAGCAATTGGATCACTATCCTGCTGACTACCTTTGTTTGGCCATCTATTTGTGGATGAAAGGCTGTGCTCTTCTTCAGTCTGGTGTCCATCAACTCCCACACACTTGTCCAAAAATTCCCAACAAATCGGGAATCTTGATCAGATACTATGGAAGTGGGTAATGCAAAATGCACCCAGACATGCTGAAAGAACAACTTCACCGTTTGTTCAGCTGTAATATGTTTGTTACAAGGTATTAAAATACACATTTTGTTGAACCTGTCCACAATAACATATAAATAGTCATGACCTCTTCTAGATTTTGGCAATACCCCAACAAAGTCCATGGAAACACTTTCCCAAGGACGATAAGGAACTGGTAGTGGAGTGTACAAGCCTAATTTTCTATTGCTGGTTTTGCTTTTAGCGCACATGGTACACCCTTTAATATATCTAGAAACTGTTTCATGCATTCTTGTCCAATAACAGAATTTTTGTAGCTGTGCAATTGTTTTACTTACACCAAAATGACCTGATATTAGAGAAATGTGTGCTTCTCAGATTATATTAACTCTTTCAGTTTGAGGAATGCATAACTTTCCCAAATGATACAAGAGTTGGTCCTTAATATGATAATCCAATTCTTCTGTTTGTTTGCCATGACTTAAAGTTGCATATACATCTTTAAAATCTACATCTTGAGCATATTGTTCAATGTAGCTTTCATGCAATACTGAATTATGCTTAGTATAGTAGATGCATTTATGATTGATCTGGATAACATATCTGCAACTTTATTGTGTATGCCCTTCTTATATATGTTGACTAGATGAAACTGTTGTAGAAAGCCCATCCACCTATAGTGTCTTGATTGCTGCAATTTAGTTTGTGAGTGCAAATATTGAAGTGGTTGATGATCTGTATGTATAATTGTTTCTTTTCCCAATAGGTAATGTTTCCACTTTTTTACACTCTGCACTAATGCATACAATTCTTTATCATATGTGGGATAATTAACTACTATAGAATTAAATGTCTCAGAATGATAACATATGGGTTTACCATGTTGCATCAACACTGCTCCCATGGCATAGTCACTCGCATCTGTTTCAATCTCAAATGGTCTTTGAAGATATGGCAATGCTAGTATTGTTGCTGTACTATTTTTTTCTTTCAAGGTGTCGAAGGCTTTCTGCTGTTTTCCTCCCCACTGAAACACCTTGTTCAATCCTATCAAAGCATGTAAGGGACCTGCAATCAAGGAAAAGTTAGCAATAAACTTTCTCCAATATTGTGCTGCTCCTAGGAAGCTCCTAACTTCTGTAGTAGATTTGGGTTTAGGACAGTTCATAATGACTTCAACCTTAGAGGGATCTATCTTCAATTCACCACCCCCTACAATATGACCCAAATAATTCAAAGATGTTTTGCCAAATTCACATTTTGATAATTTAACATAGATATTTTCTCTTTTCAAAACATCTAGAGTCTGCTTTACATGCTTCAAATGTTCTTCCCATGTTTTACTGAAAACAAGAATGTCATCTAAATATACAATTACAAAATCATCAATAAAAGGTCGGAGTACATCATTCATAACTCTCATGAAAGTGGCAGGAGCATTAGTTAAGCCAAAATGCATAACTAGCCATTCATACAACCCCTGCTTTGTTTTGAAAGCAATCTTCCATGCATCTTGTTCTGCAACTCTGACCTGATGATAGCCACTATGCAAGTCCAACTTGGAAAAGTAAACAACTTCTTTCAAATGATCTAATAGATCATCTATGCGAGGAAGAGGATAATGATTCTTGATCGTTATTTTATTCAGTGCTCTGTAATCAATCCACATCCTCCACGAACTATCTTTCTTTCTCACCGACACGATTGGAGATCCACATGGTGATGTGCTTGGCCTTATGAACCCTTTCTCGAGCAGCTCCTATACTTTCTTCTTGATCTCCGCATTCTCTAAAGCGGATAACCTGTACATTCCAATGTTAGGCAATGGAGCATCTTGTTGCAAATGAATATCATGTACAATTTCCCTTTTAGGTGGCAGACCTTTAGGTTCTTGAAGTAGGATATCATATTCTGAAACAACTTTTTCTAAATAAGCTTTCTGTTTAGCATCACAACCTTCAAATGCATTGGTTTTATCAAGGGTCTTTTCCTTTACAACCATTAGTAAAAATTGCTTGCATGAATTTACAATTCTTTTCATCTGCCCTGAGTTTATGAGAGTGTAGTTATTTTTGAGCTGATGAGCTCTTACAATATATTTTATTCCATCTTTTGTGAGTTGATACTTATTTTCAGTTCTATAGAAAATGGATTTTCTATCATACAAGTAAGGACTTCCTAAAACAATACCACATATTTCCAAGGGAACTATATCTGACTCAACCTCATCTACAAATGTTGACCCAAAAGCAAACCTAAGTTTACATTGTCTAGTCACTTGTAGCTTTGCTTTATCACATACCCAACCTAATGGATATGGCTTCTTGTGAGGTGTGGTTAGTAGTCCCAACTTCTTTACAATTGCTTCAAAAATCAAGTTTACTTGTGAACCACTATCAAATAAAGTATCAATCTTTTGATGCTTGGAAATAACTCTAATATGAAAAAGCTCATGCCTTTGCCTCTCATTTTCTTCATTATCAATAGATTGTGCATAATTACTAGTAGATGCTTTAGAATTTTTACCTTTTATACCTATGGCTGTGACTGTTGTTTCATCACCTGAGTCTGACCCCAAATCTTTCTAAATAGAAGCAGAAGTCTTCTTCTTCTTGCCATCGAACTTCTTGGGTTTCAGCTCCAGATACAAAGACTAGCAGTGTTCATCATCATGTCCATCCTTCTTGCAGTGAGTGCATGAAGGTTTATCTTTCTATACAACATTTGCCTTCCTCTCCTTCCATTTCTGCTTCCTCTTTCCCTTGTTCTTTCTTGCAGTGGCTTTTGATGATCCCCCAATATCTGGGTTCACATTATTGCCTCTAGCCTCCAGATGTGTAGCCTGAACTGATACCTCATCTATGCTAGTAGGGTTAAACATGAGAATGGTGTGCCTAAAATAGCTATGCAGACCACCTATATACTTTAGCAAAGTTTCAGGTGAGTCTAAATAAATGCCTAGAATTAAATCTCTTTTTCTAAATTCCTGGGTATATCTTTGTACACTTTGCCCCTTTAATTGGCGAATATTTTGCCAACTCATCATTGCTTGCTGCATATAAGCTAGTGGATGGAATTAATTTTTAATGGCAGAGACAAATTCATTCCAGGTAGAAAGAATTGTACCATGCTTCCTCAAATCATCTTGTGTCCTGCCTTCCCACCACACTAGGGCAGTTCCTCCAAGGCGAAGGCTGGCCAGATGAATATTTCTCCTTTTTGAATAGATGTTCTGTACCCTACAATATAATCAATCTGTCTAATCCAGATATCTAGCTTTTCTGCATTTAATTCTCCATCATATATTGGCAAATCAAATTTTACATTTAATTTAATCAAAGGGCTAGAAGGAGGTGTTGATAGAGGAGGCTCTTTCCCTTTCCCTTTGCCTTCTGAATGGCCATCTAGAAGAGGTTCCTCTATTCCTTTGTCTTGTTTGGAGGTTGAAGTATCTTCACCTCGACCTTTCAATTCTCGATACATCTCTTCTACCATGGCTCTCATGGTCATGAAACTGTCCATGAACTGAGAGTCTGACTCTAAGGGAATTTATTCTACCATTTTCCTCCTAGGATAAACTCTTCCAATTTTTGGGTTAGCCTCAACCAATTCTCCTTCTCCTAGTTTGAGCTTTAACCTAGTTAGCATTCAACAATCCAGCACAAGCTTGTCTAACCTTAGCAAACCTAAAGCCCTGATACCACTTGATCTGGAATGAGATCTTAGACAATTATTAAGGTATTACAGACTCATGTGCATGGATTTTCTTATGTTACTTTGTGCAATGGATCGATAAGATTGCGAAATACATAGGCACTGAAGGAATTAAAGAACATAATAGACAACACACATAAACACAACAAGTTTAATAAGGAGTTCACCCAACACTCCTGGGCTACGTCTCTTGGTCTAGCCTTCAGTGGTGACTTCTCTATTATGTCTTCAGAAGTAGAGTTCTTACAAAAGTGAGCTCAATTTGAGTCTGACACAAAAAATACAAAACAACACGGCTTTACTTGGATCCCCCAAGTCTTTCTGAGTACACAGACTCTCCTCACTGACTCTCTGTCTCTGTTTGCTCTCTGTCTCAACACTTCTTGTCCCTATTTCTAGCAATCTGTGGCTTTAAAGCCAATCTATGTTGTTTGTTCATTTCCTCTTCTCGGGCTTTCTGGCTCCCGACCTCTGTCCCCTCAAATCCCTCTTCTGAGTGTTAGCAATCACTGCATAACGTATTTAGGGGAGGTGGCCACTTGTTCTGCAACGGAAGAGTCCATCATGCCTTTGAAATCCCTGAAATAGCCATTCTCTGTTTACACAGAGAAATGCATTCAAACATGGGAAAATCCACCAAAATACTGTTCATCAGACTTCAAAAGTCCTTAAATCTGCTCTATTCTCCTATCGGGTCCGCTTGAAATTGCTTATTCCATGTCGCAAATTCCCGTTCCATGGTTTCCCTTTGTATTTTTAAAATACATTAAAACTTTGCAAAATCCCGCAAAATGGCCCATATCAGACTTGAAACAATAATATATTTTCATTCACAAACCCTTTCGGGTCCGGTTTTCATCGCATCGGCACTTCCCTTCGTATTTCATTTAATAAACGAAATACGCAAAATACATAGAAATCTGTTGTTTGACAGATCTCAAATTTTATGGAATATCATTTTATAGCTCTATCAGGTCTGGCTATTGCATCGTGCATACATATATATCTATATATATATATATATATATATATATATATATATATATATATATATATATATATATATATATATATCCCCGCTCCTCTGTGTAGCTCCGATGCGATATTGCGATGCGATTGATTGCAATCACATATCACACATACCCCCGGGCCATTTGGTAAGTGCTCCACTGTGGTTTGCTGACGCGATATTGCGATGCAACGTGGGCCGTCAATCTGTGCGCTTGATCGATGGTCCTCGTTGACCCCGCTGATCGCTATCACATTTCCCATGTAGTAACGTCCGATAGCCTCTGCCTTCCACCACCGATTGTGATTGCCGATCGGATCTGGACCATTGATCAGCCAGATCCGACAACTCTTGTGCATCACTGTCCAAGGCATCGATAGCTCTGTTTTTGGTCATTTCTTCGTGTTTTTGCTTCCTGATAGTGTAATCTGATATTTCTAAAACTTCTTCTTTTGCGATTTTTTTTATTTATGAAGACTTAGAGGGTTTCTTGGATCCCTTTTGGATCACATGAGAGTTTGCAGGACCGCCCTTAGGAGATTCACATTCTTCCTCAGTGATGAAAGGAGAGTTTTTTACTATTTTTCCCAATCGTAGATGGATTTCAATACATTCAACGGGAGTGATGTAGTAAGTTTGGAAGGAAGCGAGAGCTTCTAAAGCTTGGGCTGCCTTATTATTTGGGTTAGGATTAGGTTGTACAGGTAATTGGGGTCGTATGGGAGGTGTAGCAGCAGGTGTTGAGAGAGGTGGCAACTGTAATTATTGTTGCATTGGTAACGCAGAAGAGGCTGGACCTAAAGAATTTCCTCTCCAATTTTGGGGCCAAGAATATGGTTGAGATAGAGGGTATTGAAAAGGTGGAGAGGGAGACCATTGGTTCCATGGTGAGGAAAATTGAGCTGGAGGTGGTGAGGAATATTTCCATGGAAATTGTTGTGCATTATATACATTCTTCCATCGATTAAAAGAAAAATCTTGAGGCATACCTGGTGGTCGTGGCTGCCAAGGCCTCCTGGAACTGAACTTCCTCACTTGATTCTTTAAGCATTGATTTTAGTCTGGGAAACTCTCGAAAATAGCTTGTAGAATGCTCCAAATCACAAATGTTGCACAAGCTGATGTTGTCGACTTTGCAATCCCTCAAGGAATGTTTGTCGTTACATTTCGAGCAGAATATAGCCAAAGCTTTATTGGCTTCATCCTTTGTCTTTTTACATTGTGCAGTTGTCAATTGGGTAGATAAAGTGTTGAGGAGGTCAGTTTTAAGATTCTCAAATAGGTTCCCGATTTCGGCTCTAGTCACACCTCCAATTGTAGATTTTTGTATTTGAATGGAGGTGTCCCGTGTCATGCTTCTTCCTCGTGATGATTTTCTTGAGCATCTTAAGCAAAGTTTTATTATCTCATCAAATGATTCTTGAGATATATCTCCCTTCCCCAACAAATTCAATGTATCCAAGAAGTCATCTCTCATTCCTCGTATGAATATAGTTTTTAGGATCTCCATATCCAAATCACTATATTTAGATCTCTGTAGATTATAGTGGAATCGTTGCAAATAATCCTCCAAGCTTTCTTCTTCTTTTTGTGTCATCCTAAATGTTTCTTCCCTCAAGTCCTTGGTCCGACAATAGTCCTGATATTTTGACAGAAAGGCAGTTTTCATCTCCCCCCATGTCCGAATAGTAGCAAAGCCCAGTCCCATGAACCATCTCAATGTTGCTCCCTTTAGAGTAGTAGGGAACAATTTCAGCTTGTGAGCATTTGAAGTGTAATGATAGCTCTTGCATAAGACACCCAATTCAAACAAGAATGTATCAGGTTCTTCTATAGTCATTCATTGAAAAGATGCAAGAGATGATAAGGGAATATTTTTCATGGGATCGTTGCCCCATATATTGCTTATTGGGAATTCAAAGTTGGTGACAGTCGCATCAGTCCTTGTATTATCATTGTTATTGTTGTTATTTCCTTCCATTGTAGATTCCCATGTTTCTTGTTTTGATGAGTCCCCTCCCAAAGATGATGACTATATAGGTTGCTCTGGGGCTGGTTGTTTCACAACACTCCTTAAATATGGGTATTGATAAGTAAAAGAGTGTTTTTCCAGTTTTGGCTCTAAGTGCTCCCCGTTGGTTTCCCCTTGGCCTTCAGACCCAAAGTCTTGGCCACTAGTTTCTTTGTGTTGTTCTCGAATTGAATCTACAGTCTCAAGAGTATATATACTAGTTTGAGGGTGATGAGGTCCTAAGATGGAGAAACCAGATGCTTTTGACCTGAATATGGGAGTAACAAATTTTTGTGGTCCTGTTTTTCTTGTATCCCTCTGTGAATTTGACTGTTCTCTCTCTGCTTTTGAAATTAATTCCCAAATGAATGTTTTCCTCCCTAAATCTGTGCTTTTATTATTCCTTTTATGTCTCATTTTTCCTGTAGGCTTATTAGAGTTATTATGTTCTGTGTCTCTTCTGTTCATACACTCTACACATGGACATAGGACACCTATAAAAAGAAAAAAATAAATTCAAAAGTTAACGCCCTAAGTGTTTTAATGATCATAGTGGTGAGCCCACTCAGGAATGTTAGAGCGATGCGCAAGTTCTTACCTCTCATCTTACCACCCAACACATGTGCACTAGAAACGCTATACTAACAAAACACATTATCTGACTGTATCGTCAACTTCCTTCCTTGACAATGGTGCCAAATGTTGTGGCAGTTTATTCACTATTTAATTTGACTGAACCGCAAGCATTTAATTCTAAACCAAGGTGGGCCTATTTATTTCAAAGATGTCTGCACTATTTGTGCCAATACATAACAACCAAAGAAAGAAATGGAAGAAAATGTCGTTGAACACAATTGCAGAACTTAAAGCACTCATGTAGAAATTAAAAATACGTTCTACGGGAATGAAATTCACTCATCACACTTCGTGTTTTTCTCAAAGAATAGGTGCGCCACACATCATTAGTAAAATTGTATCAACTGATTAAATATTATAGTTCTAACCAATCCTATGTAACAACATATAATGAATCTAAAAATAAAAGTGTATCAATACTACAATTCATACAACAAAATTAATAAATCACACTTAAAGGAAAGATAAACCAAACAACTAATTTACTACTACTGCAATCCCTGCTAAAGAGGAGGGCCCTTCCTCCCTAGCAGGGTGCAGGGATGAAATGGAAACTAGTTAAAACTCAACACAAAATCTATATGAACATCACTAGAAGTGTTCTATATTAAAAATAATTGGAAATTACAAGATCAAAATGTCGATGTTTTTCCTGTGTTTTCGTTCCATTTTCATGGAACCGAACATTTTTATAAAGTTTACAAGCCTTGAAAATTAGGGAACATATCGGTCATGAGAATCTCACGATTCTCATGTTGCATGATATTAAGAGAAAAATAGAAAGAATTACAAATAGTTTTCCAATAAAAGACCAATTAAAGTTACATCATCTCTACAATCATAATTGCTAAGATCCTTTGACCGTCCGTAGATAATCCATGATTCTTGATAACTATCTTTGAAGACAACAACCACGGCCTTTGGCAGTTGCGATGTAACATCAACTCGAGGCGTAACAACAACTCGAAATGTAACAAGAACTCGAGGTGTAACAACAAAACTTCGAACTGTAACAACAAATCCTTGAAGTGTAACAGTAAGTGACAACAACAGTTGTTCATCCATATTCCTTAGTCATAGGCAATGCCTGAAAGAAAAGTAAAAGACATCACTTCATTTGATATTTAATGAAAAAGGGAAAAATAATATGTTGAGAAAGGATTTCTCTTATAGCCAGGGAAAATGGTAATTGGGACATAAAGTTCATGGGTTTATAGAGAGAAAATGATAAAAAATGGGGAAAGAGGTGTCTAAGATATTCGTAAAACCTACACCCAACATAAACTTTAACGATCCTTTCACCCAGCACTTAACGATGTATCTAGTGTTCACAAAGTTGTGGGTGGCATATAAAAATGAATCCATGCATTTCACCGATTGATGTAAATGATACATCTGTTGAAAGTTCTATGCCCTAAAGGTGGCAATCTCTTTCACGTTGACACTACTCAAAGTCATTGTCTTTTCATCAGTGTGTGAGACTATCCAGCTGATAATGTCCACACATAGGAAGATGGGGTACGTGCATGCAACCTTGTATAAAACTGACTGGTGGATGCTAAGGTAAACTTGTTGGTCCTCTAAGTCTTCCTTGAAGTTCTCTACAAAAGTATCCTTGATTTTCTGACATGTCAATGATGTACCCTTCTCAATGAACAACTGAGTGTCTGCATAGACTTGTAGAATAACTAATATCTGAGCAATACCTTCAATGCCTGCTCCCATCATTTCCCGGCTCAAAAGATGGGTGTTCTCAATACCCTGGCTACGCGGGCCCTAAGGATCTCGGATAAGGAGAGTTTTGAGAAGGAGAAATCCCATCTCCTTGATGTCTTTGTTGAAAATGGTTATAGTAGATTCCTGGGTCAGAGGGCTTTCCTTAAAGCTTCAAAGAATTCATTGTCTCATCGTGAACCTAAGGAGCGAGTTCCTGGCGTCCTTCTTCTGTATGTTCAAGGGACTACTGATAAGATTGGTAGGATTCTCAGGTCACATGATGTCCCTGTGACCTTTAGGCCCCTGAACACTATTCGCATGTCCCTCAGATCAGCGAAGGATCCTATCGACCCTAAAGATATGAAAGGTTTGTACTTGATCCCCTGTTCCTGTGGGACCCCCTACAATGGGGAAACTGGTCGCTCCATTAATCAACGGATTAGTGAGCATGTAGCAGATCTCAAGCATAGGCGTACTAAGTCTTCCGCTTTAGTGAGCACGCCGAGAAAACCAAGCATCATGTTTGTATTGAGGAAGCTAGTGTTATTGCGAAGGTTTCGCACTTCCATCATCGGAAATTGAGGGAGGCGCTTGAGATTGAAAAGAGGCCGAGTAATATCAATAGAGATGATGGCTGGAAAATCAGTCGGTGTTGGGTCCCAGCACTCTCGTCCTAGTCGTCTATTTTTTTTTTCTTTCTATTATTATTCTGAATTATTATTATCATTAGTATTATTATATTTTAGTTTATTTATTTATTTTTATTTTATTTATTCAATTATTATTATTATTTTTTTTTAAAATCATTTTTAGGGGTTGGTCCCCTAGGATAATATAACTTTAATTCTAAAACATAATTTTAATATAAATATTATTTTAAATATAATTTTAATTATATTTTAATTTTAATATAACTTCATATAATTTTAAATAATATAATAAGGTTAATTAATATAATATAATTAAAGTTATTTTAATTATATTATATTAATTAAAATAATTTTAATTATATATATTATATTAATTATATGTAATTTTAATTATATTTATTAATTTTAGTTACTGATGGGACCTATTTGCTTTTTAATTATTTATTAAAATTTTTAATTTTCTATTAATATTGGTATTTAACTATTATCATAATATTATTTTTAAGGGATTGGTCCCTCTCTAGATTAAATTTTATTAATTATTTATTTATAACTAAATAAATATAATTTTAATTTATATAATTTTATATAATTAATTAATTAATTAATTAATTATTTATTTATTTATAATTGAATAAATATATTACAACTTTATATAATTTTAATTATATTTTTGAATAGAATTTTAATTCTGAATTAATTTTAGTCACTGATGGAACTATTTGCTTTTTAATTATTTATTAAAAAAAAAAATTGTATTTATTAATATTGGTACTTATCTATTATCATAATATTATTTTTAAGGCACTGGTCCCTCTCTAGACTAATTTTTATTAATTAATTAATTAATTATTATTTATTTATTTATTTATTTATTTATTTTTTCCTAGATATAATTTTTATTATTTATCTTTAACTAACTATTATTAGGAATTATTTTTAGGTACTAATCGTACATAACTGTTTAATTATTTTTATTATTTATTAATATTTTTTTATCATATTATTATTTTATTTATTGGTCTAGCCCCCCAGGTTAATAATAGGGTTTTTGATCCCTGGACCTAGTAAAAAGTAGCTGTTGTCTTTTTAGCCGTTGGAGGCTTTGCTCTGTCTATTTAACCTGCTAAGATGGATCTGTTTCTTCAACTTGTCCTGACGATGAACCACACTGGTTGGTTCGAAATGCGTCGACAAATGATGTCTCATGTGATCTTCGCCGAAAAATCCTTTATAAACTAATATCTGCTCAATTGCTTCCCTAGTACTACTCTTGACAGTTTCCTTTGATGCAACTCTCTTGGATTCCATGTTAACTGTAACTTCTAGAGAGATGCTCAATAATTGTTGTACCTATGGGACAGAGAGGACACTCATGGCAAGCAAATATCAGCTTAAAACCAAAGAAACTTCGAGACAAGACCAAGCAACAAATCGGGCACATGATGGGATATACTGCGCAATTCTAGTTCAAAGAGGTCATTTCCTGCCTACTAGAACTGTGTATTATGCAGTCCCAGTGGTTAGTGGGAAGGCTTGCTTACTCGAACTGCATAATGCACAGTTTAGTCTTGGGCCAAGGCCCTGGAGAGACTGCGAATTGCGCAGTCTTAGTGGCCAAGATGGGAGGCTAGATCCTAGAACTATGTAGTGCATAGTTGGAGCCAGCCCTGATAGCCTCTACACAATTCCAGAAGCTAGGGTAGAGGTCTTGAACTCCCAGATTGCGTAGTGCATACAATGAAAAGAGAGATATGGGAAAGGGGAGCCCAGATCTACCCAAGGGGAGTGTGAAATCAAGAAGATCTGAAGGATGGTGTGATGTTGAGTGCATATCTGACTAAGTGATGATGCATGCAAGTGAAACAAGTGCAGGAATCAATCAAACTGAAATAAAACGAAACATGTGGATATGGTTGTCGCAATGACGACTGTTAGTGAAAAAACAGGGTAACGCATGTGACACTTGGGAAAGGAAATGTAAAACTTGAAACAACACTTTTACAAGCTAAAACAAGTTAAAACACCAGCATTCATTCAAAAAAAAAGTGAAGCAACACTATCACAAGCTAAACAACAAAAAGCGTAGAAGATATGACAAAAGACTAGAAAAGAAAAACTCACCCCGAAAAGTGACGACGATCGCACCGAAGGTTCCTTGATCTCCTCAGGAATGACATATCTCTAAGGTCGAATGTGTAAATGATCTCTAGCAACATCGATTAAATAGTTTTGGCCAATTTAGGGTTTATGACACGCATGCCACAAATGAAGGAAAAGTGACACTTAGCGGCAGTTTCCAAAATAACTTCAGTGCCTCCTTCGGGCTATTAAAAATAGATCCCTATTTTTTATTGATGGTTTTTTCTTTCTTATTTTTCCTTTTTCAGGAAAAACTTCCATATATTTCCTAGAGAGATTGTGCAGTTCTGGGAAGAATCAGGAAAATCTTTGGTGATGAGCTCGAGTATTGCAACAAGAATGCTGCAACTCCTGGGCTACCAGCTTTACTTTGTCAACCTAGGGTTCGTACAAACTTGGAGGTGAAAGTGCTGTATACACAAGTAACAGTGATGGTTCTGCCTTTTTTCGCATTCAGCTGGCGAGAGACCACTGGGGTTTTCATGCCAAACTTCTATGGAGTCAGAAGAAGCTTGGTTTCTTGATGGAAGAAAGGGAAATCTACTCTAAGGGAGAGCTACTCTAATGCAATAATGGAAAAGACCGAAATCCAATGCTAAATCACCATTTCCTAATTAACTACCAAGAAACTATGCTTTGCAATAATGCTAAATTATCATGAACCAAATGCTACTATCTAATAATGAAGTAAGAAGCATCAAACATCACTAATGTGCAAGTAAAGGGACTGAAGTAAATCTATTTTTGCTTTTTTTCTTTTCATGCAAAATCAAGTATGCAAAATAATTTCTTTTGGTGATGTGGAAGGTGAATTAAGGATGTTGGAGGATGGATGGAAGGGTTAGGAGATGGTTGGATGGTTTGGGATACCCTTGGGAGGCTTTTGGTGGCTTCCCATAGGTTTTCCCTCAATTCGGCCTCAAAACATACCATTTCAGGAAAACCTACAAGATGTACTAGAAACCTACATGATTCCCTGTAAACCTATAGGATACAGCCGAGAGAAAAATGGAAGGTGTTGGAGGTGATGGAAGGCTTAGGGAAGGTGGTAGATGGGTGGAATGAAGTGAGGAAAGGTCTAGGATCACTCAGAAGTCAACAACAAATATAAAGGATGGTTGGATTCGCTCAATGTGCATGGGAGGATTTCTATGAAAAATGAAGAAAACTAGTGAAGGCATTGGTGAAAACAAGGAATGACTATGGTGGATGGAGTGGAAGGTGGTTGATGGATATGAAGTCTTTGTCTCCTCCTGAAGCACCTGCTATGCATAAAACATGTATAATTCCCACAAATCTATGTAAACAAGAAGCATTCTCAAAAGCTAGAAAAGCAGAATTAATGATCTAACGGCCTACATGATGCATGAGGAAAGTTGCTGAAAGGAGTGAAAGCATGGATGAGATCTACTGCAAGGGTAAAGATATAAGAAATGGAAATGAAATCCTACTTTGAAAACAGATCAAATGCTAACTTATTTACAGTGAACTCTAAAGCTTATGCAAGAAATAGAAATTTGTGTTTTTGGGGCTACATAAAGGTCCCTTCCTCAAATCATGATCCCAAACATAGGAAATGAGGCCAAGACACCCACTGACAACCTTGTGGTACTCCTTTGATCCCTGCTAACCTACTACTGAAGTAAGGCACAAATGGAAGTAAACTAATAAACAACCAATCCAATCTACACTACTTGCAATGAAAACACATCTAAAAGCAAATTAACAATGAAGCTATGAGGCTAATCTAAACATACATATACAAGAAAAGATGAGCCTTGGCTACTAGGGTTGGGCCCTAACCCAAGAGCTTCAGCCCTCTGAGTTAACTCAATGTTGACTCAAAACAAAACTCATTCTTATTACCAAAACATAAAATTACATCAATAAAACTTTCACAAGTCTGGAGCTCGAAAATATCTTAGAGTTTTACAAAAAAAATTCGAATCCTAATGAGGCTCTAGGCCTCTCTACTTATAAAACTGAAGTCCCCAACGAATTCCTTAAAATCAGGGAGGCTCGAATCCCAAACTCGAGATAAACTAGATCTTTGGCTCCCACTTGCTCAGCTGCCTTCTAATCCTCATGGCTTGGCTGCTTGCACTCCAAGCTGGTGTGATGGATGGAGGAATATTTGAATGGGGGAGAAGTAAATGAGGAGGATTTACCTCCTACAATCCCTCTCCCTTGTCCCATTCAAGTTTTAAGCTTAGTATTTGCCAAAATTCCTTTATTTTCTCCTTCAATCCCGCATTCAATGCATATTAGTCCACTAGGCATAATATCCAACTCTAACTCATCTCATAAACAAAATATAATAAAAAACATGTAATAAGTTGTGAGAAAATTTGGTTTAACTAAGATAGGAGGTGAATTAAGGCCCATATAATTACCCAATGATGCAGATCATCATCACCCCATACTGAAAGTGTTGCTCATCCTCTGAGCATCTCAATCAATATTCATATCTTTCATAGTTCTAGTGGCCTCCCTAACATCCCATGCCTCTGATGTAGTCTCCTCTTCTTGTTCATAGAAACCTACTTTCCTTTCTACCTCCTCCCATTTCCTCTTTTCTTCTTCTTCCTTCCTTCCTTCTAGCATTCCTAAGAGTAGTGGTGGACTGAGTTTCAGGCCAATCTAATTGACTTTCAACCTTTGCATAGATTGCTTGTACGTGGGTGTCCTGTTTAGTGCTTCTCTCAATCTTTGAGGAGAGTGGTACTATCTTATCTTTAAGATGTATGGCAATGTGTTCCATCTCCTCAAGCAAGCATGTATGCTATCATCCCCTAATAGCCTGAACATGTCCTCAAAATGTGAAATTGCTTGCTCTTGGGCAGCAAGATATCTAGGTGCAAGCTGAGGATCATTTGCAATCAAATTATGGGTACTGATGAGGGCCATGGGATCTGACTGTTCAGCTCTAATCATAAAAGGTTAAGTTTGATCTCTTGATAATATCTTCTTCATATATGTAGCCCTTGATTCCTCATGGTTCATCCACGATGCTAAAGCCATCAATTGTAAATCGCCTGGCTTGGAATTAGGGTCCCATACATTCATGTCTATTAAGGCCATGTTGTGCAAATAAAACTCAGACATTTTGGCTCTATCTTCTAGTGTGCTATGATCACAAAGATCAATGAACTGCCTGTAGTCCTGAAATGGCATGGTGCCTCTCTGTGCTAAGGTCTTGATCTGGAACCGCAGCCACTGTTCCTTGAGGTATAGGGCATAATATCTAGCTGACATCCTACACTGGATTGCCTCCAAAGAGAGATTGGCCATACATTCCAATTGATTTTCTCTTTCTTGCGGTTGTTCTCTCAACCATTCATTTTCTGTTTCTAGATGATTTTTCATTATGGCCTCTCTGTCTCTCAAGCTACTTAGCTCTCTACCCATCTCCTTGAGCTTCTCCTCCATGTGACCAATGTCTTCCACCCCCTTGGATTTGGCGATATTCATCCATCAGTGGGTTCTGGATCTCTCCTTCTCAAGCTCGAAGAATAGTGGAATAGCAAATTTTTGAGGTATGACCCTGCCTCCTTCAATAAACCTATAGTGGGAGTCAAGGTTAGGTTGGGGGCTAGGTTCTTTTGAATCTGGGTCCTCTTCTTTAGTTTCTTTTTTTTGGCCTACCTCCTTTTCCAATTTTTGTGTCTCTTGTAGGTTCAGGAGAGTATCTTGTAAGACTACTTTTGTTTCCTATAGATTTTGTTGTGTATCCTGTAGGATTTCTTTTCCCTTGGAGGAGGTTGATCTAGTCATAGGCCTTCTCACATAGGTGATATGAGACTTAGGGGAAAGCATTTTCTCCTTTTGTTTAGGTGAGTCTCCAATCACAATGGGAATTTTTGTTGGTGTATTGTGTTATATACCTAGGGGGGATAATATGGGGTACCAAGGGAGGTACCCAAGGTAATAATGTAATAATGGGATGGGCCATAGTAATAAATAAGGTGGTTACCCATGTCATGTAAGGGACCACAAGTAGTTAATAATAATGTAATGGGCCCATGGTATTAGTTGATCGTATGAGGGAACCATGGTAATGCCCCATGGTATTGTATGTATGAGACCTATATAGAGGCTAGAGACTCCACATGGAGAGATATGAAGATGAAGTGAAGTATTATTGTATGAACTGGCATATGGCTTGTGGAGTGTTCTCCTTCCTTAAGGAGTGAATGTATGGTGTTGCCCTACCTTAAGGGTTTGATAATAAAGAATCATTTCATATTATCTTTGGGTTTACTTGCATTATCTTATATTTTTATATCCGATCTATAGTATTTCCGGGTTAGATCTACAACAAGTGGTATCAGAGATACAACAAGTGGTATCAGAGCTCTGATACCACTTGTTGTAGATCTAACCCGGAAATACTATAGATCTGATATAAAAATATAAGATAATGCAAGTAAACCCAAAGATAATATGAAATGATTCTTTATTATCAAACCCTTATGGTAGGGCAACACTATACATTCACTCCTTAAGGAAGGAGAACACTCCACAAGCCATATGCCTGTTCATACAATAATTCTTCTCTTCATATCTCTCCATGTGGAGTCTCTAGCCTCTATATAGGCCTCATACATACAATACCATGCATCATTACCATGGTTTCCTCATACCATCAACTAATACCATGGGCCCATTACATTATTATTAACTACTTGTGGTCCCTTACATGACATGGGTTAACCACCTTATTTATTATTATGGCCCATCCCATTATTACATTATTACCTTGGGTACCTCCCTTGGTACCCCATATTATCCCCCCTAGAGCTCCAAATATTGACTGAAACAACACTCTGCATTTTGACAGCCTCATTCTGCACATTTTGACCAGTCTTGGGAGATTAGACTTTTGACAGGGAAAATTAACTCCAAATTGAAAAATTCAAGATGTTATGGAAATTCGACTCGACAAGATTTCCAAGAAGCTATTCCACGCTCAATTTTGACACCGGGAATGCCTCGAAAAGTGGTGTTCAAAAAGGCATTGCGCTTAGGGAGAAGGGCGCTATGCTTAGGGCAGGAGCGTTGCGCTTAGACCAGACAGCCATCCCATCACTCCAAACTTCAAATTTTTGCCCAAATTACATCCAATCTCATATTTTCAAGTAAGTATCTGCTCTTATACAGTGTTTAGATTGCAAAATTCATGTTTTAGAACTCTCCTCCATTCTCAGTATCAAACCCTAAAACTCTTCCATTGAAACCCTAATCACTCGGTTCATTTCACTGTCTAGCTTCATAACTAAACCCTTTCATTCATCATTCCCTCCATACTCATTTACTTTTCATCACCTATCTTTCATTTTCATAAACCCTCCCTTCACTCTCATAGCCTATGCTCTATTTATAACTACATACATTCACTTACAAACCCTAGAGCATACCCATCATCCCATTTACATTGTCCCATTTACACTGTCAACATTTGTGCAACTAAATAGCTAATTCAGTGGACAGAGGAAGTGATTTTGATTATGATGAGGAGACAGCAAGTGATAGTTCAGTGGAGAGACATAGACAACAGAGAAAGCCTCATAAAGGAGGTAAAACCATAAAAGAAGAACCCAACAATCTAAGAGAATTGCAAGCTTGTCCATTAGTAGTGTCATGTTTTAGACACCTTGGATGTTATGAATTTTGTGAACTAGTGGAGAGGGTCCAGTTTCATTATGAGCTTGCTAGAAATTTTGTGGCTCACTTGCAAAACTATGAAGTGACTCTAGCTGGAGTAACTTTCACAACATCACCATCTATTATTTCAGAGGGCCAACAGAGATAACCAAATGATAAGGCACATGGCTTATCACTACAGGACCCAGAACAAAATTTACAACATGAGAATTAAGAGGACGAAAGCTAGGTTGAAGAGAGCCTTAGGGGGAAAGAAGAGGAAGATAGACTCAAAATGTTGGCTAAATCCTCCTTGGCCAACCAAAGCACTTGATGGTGGTGCTCCATGCCAAATTTGGGCAAATTTTGAGGAGTTTTTGTCTTTTTGAAATTCTTAACACAGAAAATTTTCCCAGGCGCTGCACTTTTCTCTAGAGCATCCAATGGAGAAAAGGTTGACATTTTTGGATTTATAATGATGAGGACATGCACCTTAGAAATTTTCAGAAGTTTTGGAGCAGATCTGGTCCACTAAAAGGAACAAAAACTACCCAAAAATGACCTTTCTGCCTCTTTTTGGACACATAGAAGCAGTCTTGGGAGATTCACCATTTGAGTGGGAAAATGACCTCAAAATTAAAAAATTCTAGGTGATTCCGAAACTATACTTGAATACCTTTCCAATGAGATATCATGAGCTCAATTTGGCTAAGGGGAAGGCCTCCAAAATCAGGTGGAAAGCAGTGTTGCGCTTAGGGCCATTTTGCTCAGGAAGCCAAAATTCACCTATTTTGACTATGAATTTGATTTCTCTCTCCTAATTGATGATTTCACTAATGTAATTCATGACATGGAATGTAAATGTAATGGTAAAATAGTGTTAGAGGGTAGATTCATTAGTTAGAGGTGGTTTTGAGGCAAATGAATCAGTTTCCCCTCTTTTAGAGGCAAGTTGTTTGACTGCCTATATTCCCGTTCTTTGTTGAGAGATGGTTGAAATAGCCTCTCTTCTCATGGATTCGAACTCTGAAGGTCGGGATGAGTAGTTTAGATGTCTATATTATGTGTTTTCTTGGTCATTTGGTGAGGTTGGACTCACTTGGATGCTCAGAGCTTGATTGTACACCATTGTAAGTAGTTTGGCAAGGAAATTAATAGGAATTGCAGCTATTTTTATGGGATCCATGTGGTATGGTGCTTTTGCATAGTTTCTTCTTTTGTTATCATTTGTTTACATGTTTTATGTATGCCATCATCTATTTCACTGCTTCTAATTGAATGATATCAAGATAGATAGGTAGAATCCATTGTTTGCAGTGCTCTACCTTGGGAAATCATTCAGTATTCTATGTTTTCTGTTGTTTGAGAAGGACCCATGACTGTCACATGCCCTCCTCAGCTCCTCACCAGTCTTAGACACCCCACCTCACTAAATTTCAAGTGCTAAAGCCTATACCTACCTTGCCCCATAGAACACCCTGCATTTCTGACCTAATTTCCCAGACCCTACTGCCAAGCTCCATCTGATCCAGCAAACATCATCAAATCAATCAAAACTTTCTGAGCTACTATACCTAGCCTAAAATCCCTATCTGATCCAGTCATTTTGACTGAGATCCTAAAGGAGAGAGCCCTCTCCCGACCTTGTAGGGCTAGCTACAAGGATAAGTGGTTTGTGGTTACCCTGGAAACTTGCCTTCTTCAGCCTGAGGCAAATTTGGGTGATAACAGAATACATTCTCCCTTAGGAACTCAACCACCTTCTCTTCTGTTGCTGCGTTAATTGACTTGGTTTCAGCTCACTTAGTCAAATAATTAGTGCACACAATGATGCGTTGTTTTTTCTTTGAAGGAGGGTTGATAGGCCCAATGAAGTCCATGCCCCACTTGTCAAATGGCTCGAAAGTCACTTGAGGTTGTAGGGGAATTTCATCTCTTGGAGTAGGCTTTCCCATCCTCTAGCACCGATCACACTAACTAATGTACGTTTTCACATCCTGATGAAGAGTAGGCCAATAATATCCTACTTGCAACACTTTGAATGTTCTCCTCTTTGCTGCAAAGTGACCTCCACAAGGCCCATCATGATAGGTCAGAAGGATTTCAAAGACTTCCTCTTCCCTTACACACCTTCTCAGGATTTGATCTAGGCCAAGTTTGAACAGATTGCCCCCAATCTAGGTGAAGGGGACGATTTTCCTTACTATCTTGCTCTTTTCTTTGGAGGGTAAATTTGGTGGGAACTGTGCTGATACCAAATAGTTTTCTATATCAGAAAACCATGGGGAGAATTGAAATATCAAACAAATGCTCATCTGGTAACTGGTCATCCACCATTCCTTCTTCCCTTGCAGGGAAATTCATCCTAGATAGAAATTCTACAACAACATTTTCCTTACCAGGCTTATTAACAATAGTTAGATCAAACTGCAGTAATAAAAGCAACCATCTTATAATTCTAGCATTCATATCTAGTTTTTTCATTAAATATTTGATTGCAGCATGATCAGTATGCACAAATGTTTGATAACATGTAATGTAATGCCTAAATTTGTTTAATGAATGCACAACAACTAGGAGTTCCTTTTTGGTCACAGTATAGTTTAGCTTAGCCTTTAACATGTTCTTACTGATAAAATAGATGGCATAGGGAAATTTCTCCTCTACCTAAGGTTGCTCCCATAGCTTTGTGTGAGGCATGAGCATGAATATGAAAAGGGAGGGCCTAGTTTGAGCCTCTAAGGATTGATGTAGTTGTTAACTTACCCTTTAGAATGTTTAAGGCCTCTTTACATCTCTTTGACCATATAAACTCAGAATCTTTGGCCAACAACCCAAACAAAGGAGAGGCCAAATTTCTGAAGTCCTTTATGAACCTTCAGTAGTATCTAGCTAACCCTAAGAAACTCCTGACATCTCTCTACTTTTGTGGAGGTGGGACCCTTTGGATGATTGCTATTTTGTTTGGGTCCACCTGCAGTCCTTGCTAAGATATTGAATGACCTAGCATGGTCCCTTCAGTCATTAAGAATTCACATTTTTCTGGATTGAGAGAGAGGTTCATTTCAATGCATTTGTGTAATAATTTGCCTAGGCTAGTCAGGTCTTCTTGAAAATCACAGCCATAAGGTGTAAAGTCATCCATATATATTTCCACAGCATCATGTATTAATTCAGCAAAAATACTCAAGACTTCTCTCTGGAAAGTGGCAAGAGCATTGCATAGGCCAAAAGGAAGGACCCTATAGGCAAAATTACCCCAAGGATAGGTGAATGTGGTCTTATCCTGGTCTTCTGGGCAAATTTGGATTTGGTTGTACCCACTGAATCCATCTAGGAAGGAAAATAACTTCTTCCCTACAAGGCCATCTAGCACTTGGTCAATGAAGGGTAGGGGAAAATGATCCTTCTTTGTGGCTTTGTTCAACTCCCTATAATCAACACAAATACTCCAATTACCATTTTTCTTGGGAACTAACACTAAAGGAGAGACCCACTCACTGTCTAAGATAGGGTAAATGAATCCTGTATCTAGAAATTTTTGCAGTTCTTCTTTGACTATGTCTTTAAGTGCTGGATTCATCCTCCTTTGTCATTGCCTAACTGGCTTGCAACTGTCTTTGATGTACATGTGGTGAGTGGTAGAGGGAATTACTCCCCTAGGGATTTCTGGGTTGAAACCCTAGCAGACTGAAAGTTATCTATTCAAAGAAACATGCATTCATACAACCATTATGCTATTGTAAGCAAATTCTATGATAAGGGTACATACCTTTGGTCCTCCGTTTGAGAAGGCCTTTAGGGTCCAAACCCTTCTTGGAGTTCCCTTCTTCTCTTTTGTCCTACAAAACAACCAATTCAAAGAACACATCAGTACATGGACAAAAACTTATAAAGAAACCATGTTCATGTTATAAAGAAAGGTAGTTAGTTATGAAATTCAAACAACCATTTACATATGAATTCTAAACATGACTATCATTAACATAAAGAAGATTCATTTCGGGAACCAAGACATGTGTTTCTTTTATTATAGACAAATAAAGTACATAAAAAGAAATATGTTCACCTGAATCACCTTCAGTAGGCTCCAAGCAAAGCTTCCTTCCGGATCCGTTCCAGCCTCAAGCCTCTAACAAAACTCCTTCCATGACTCTCTCCATGATGTCATAAATGGTGGATGAACATCAACACACAAGGAAACAAAGGTTTCCTGTACAAAATGGGGGAAGTGCAGAAGGCACAAGGGACTTCAGACCTGGTCAAGGGAAAAATCTCAGCATAATAACCTCTCTCTCTATTCTCTCTTCCCTTAGGCCTTCCCTTTGAGGTCATTTTATACCATCTCCAAAGTAGTTTTTTAGTTAGGAGTTGGTCGGGAACAGTTGGGCTATGGGCACTAACAGGTGATCAGCAGGTAAAACCCGCGATATCCGCCTGAAAATGAGGAGTTTTATATTTTTTTAAGTGTTTTAATACATACACGCGGGTTGGCTATACACAGACCCGCGTATACACGCGTTTAACTCAGGGCAACGTCGCGTATAAGGGATAAAACACTGTTTTTTAAATTTTAGGACCAGGTCTGGAAGGGGGGGTTGCCCTAGGCCATGAGTACAGCATCACAAACCATAAGAGTGAGATTTGGAGCTATAACATATGCCCCCTAATATATGAGGTCAGAAGGGGTACATGATGACTGAAATATATTATGCGAGTACATGGAAAGGAAGTCTATCAAAAACCGAGGAGGACTTCACCAGAATTCAGCCTGCCAAGCCACCAAAGGAGATCAGAAAGAAACACTGTTTGAGGCGGGCATACCCATGCTCAAAAAAAGTAAAGCATGTCCGCATATCAAGTACAAGCGGATCCACTAAGTATATAAGTATAAATGAATGAAAGATACATAATGGATCATCTGATCATAATGAACAAGTACGTGTCTGAATATCACATATAAGACTATCAATGATGCTGAAAGATGCAACAGATCACTGATATCAAAGACTGATCCCAAAAGGTACCAACTGAACATGATGGAATAGGATGGTAATACACTACAAACTCAGGTGCCAGCATATAGAATGTCGCCATGACTGACTGCAACATATAAAGTGGAGTGGTGTCAACTAGCAGCAACAGGAGCAATTGTCAAGTGAACTAATGAATGCTGATACAACCTGAGGTCTTCACCGACCGCCGTGGTACATTTCTACACCATGGGAATAAATGATCTGAAGTCGACCATGTGAGAAATCGTTTGATTACTGGTCATTAATGTATACCGTTAACAAACGCGAGACTACTCACTGATAATAATAATGAGCGTCAAGGTACCCAGTACAATCTAACAAGTGTGAATAGATGAGCTGGAGTCGAACACCCGTAAGAATCTATTGATCAAGAGACAATGATGGTTTCCCACTGTCGATAGCGAAGGATCTGCCACTAATGACTGCAAACCCCAAGGTACTGCCAAATGGACTCTAGATCTTTGCCCCAGATCAATGAGTCGGAGTCGATAGGGAAAGATCCGCTAGAAGGAAGGCATTAAGGCATCCTTCATCAATCTAGCGCGAGTGTAACCCGTAGGCCAATAATGTGGAAGGAATCGGACGAAAAAAGATGTAGTAACCCAGCCGAAGTACGTTTCCGGCGTACACAAGATGTGGCTAGCTCACGACAGAAACCCTCTGAACCAACCAATAATGAAAGCTGACACAGAGGCGAGGTATCCACCAATAGGGTCAAATGGAAGCCAACGTACTACACGAATCCCAATGTGTGATAATGTATGCTGATGTCGAACACAAGGGAAACCACTCAGTCAAAGACCCATGATACTGATCGATGCTGAGCATAAGGTAACCTATCAATAATGAAAATAGGGCCAGGGTGCAGCTCTAGGTCTGTCCTCAGAGCAAGATGTCATCGTCGATAAGGACAAGACCCGCCAGCAAGAAGTCAATTGGGACCTTCTCAAACCGGCACTAGTAAAGGACCAATATAACTGATGTGATGATAGACATGACAATGACAACCAGGGATGGCCGATTGAAAAATGAGTCAAGAGACACCGCAGAGAGGCCGACTCAGGCTAACTTCCCTTGAACAAAAGCACGACTCAATGTGACTATGTGGCAGCATATGATGACTCTGTATAAGTTCGCCATGCAGGAGGCACGAACGAACCCTCCATATGATTGGAAGAGATAACCAATCAGGGGAGAACTGACTCAATAACAAGGTTATGGCGTACCTAAGTCAAACTAAATCCCACCCATATGGAGGAGACTTCGTTTTGAGTGCTTTGTTCAAGGGCGACACGACTGACTCTAGCTGCCAACAATAAATGGAAATAATGTCCCATTCCCGCTCTTTTTGGAATATTTAATTTTTTTATCTTTTTC
The DNA here is from genome assembly GCA_031772625.1 of Pinus tabuliformis. NCBI lineage: Eukaryota > Viridiplantae > Streptophyta > Pinopsida > Pinales > Pinaceae > Pinus > Pinus tabuliformis. The sequence goes on along the minus strand of CM062813.1, from coordinate 1,143,540,379 downwards.
TGTTAAGCCAGAAAAAGAATAAAAGAATGCTATGGTACAGTGGAAAGAACGAGTGTCGGTGAAACAGATGATCTAGTTCCTGAGAAAGGAACGTTCCTATGCTCAATGTAGGGAGGTGAAAACTGGTCAGTGACACTCGAAGGTATGTTCCTTCCACGGGTCAAGGTGTGTCAAGCTGCAGAAGTCAAGGGTATGTAAGGTTGATTTTGCAGATGTCATGGTAAAAAGTCAGCTTAAACACGTGTCCAAGTGAAGCCGGCTCTAGGCCAAAAGGTGCAGGTGGTCAACATGCAATGCAGTAGTACAACTCAACACAAAGGAGCCTCTAGGGTATATGGCCAGAACAAAGCGGAGAAGCTAAGAGGAATGAGTCTTCAACGCATAAGTCATGGCGGGACTACAGAGGACTCCCGAGCCTACTCAAAATGAAGCAGCATGGGCAACAAATGTCAGTGAGGTGCTAACTAGGATGCCCATGTAAAGGATGGCTCTACCATCGTGTCATGATTTAAAGAATCGGTGAGTGAAGATGGCTTATGAACCATAACACGATGGGATCGACCCTATGGCAGATGTATCGGTAAAATGGAGGCTAGTATGCATAATGCAATGGAAAAATGGTGTCCCTAACCTATATTCCAGTGAGAACACGATACCTGCCATGATAGGTCAGCAGTCATGGAACCGTCTCGAAACTGAAAATTGTCCAAAATGTCTTGAAAAACAGACCAATCTCGACATTCCAAGCTCCCAAGTTAAAAGTCACATGAGGTCAAACAAAATAAAAATTTGAAAAGAATTTGTATTTTCAAAACTTATAAAAAGCATTTTGGACTCACCATTTTTACCATTTGAGTTCAAGAGCAAAAGATTTGGAGCAAAAGGAGAAAACTTCCCACAGCCAGATTCAACCGTTCAAACTCGTCGAAAACCTCCTGGTAACTCTTATACTTAGCTTGCAATTGATTGTGACAAGTTTTAGGATTTTTGATTGAGGTTTCACCGTTGAACTTTTTTCCAAAATTTCCTCGTGGCGTATACGCGGGTTGGAAATATCGAACCCACATACACGCAGGCCCTATACGTGACTGTGTGCACAGGAACCTGCGTATATGCTGCGAACCATTTTAAACGAAAACTAATGGCTTTGAATCAATTTTTTCTCAGGATGCCGGTCACGTGGCATGAAAGAGAGCACACAGCGGTAGAAAATGAAGTTATGAACAGTCCAGAAGCATTAGATGCCCTACGGGGATGCGGTTTGCTTAAATTTTTCAAATTTCCAAATATGAAAGCGAACACGCGTGTGCTTGAGATGCTCATTGATTATTGGGATGTCAATGAGGAAGCTTTTATGATCGATCAGATGCCGCTCAGGGTAGAAGTGGAGGATATCTATTTTATCACGGGCCTTTCCCGAAGGGGAGAGGTAGTACAGTCCCGGGGCAAGTCACAGAGTGCCCTCTCGATAGAGGACTATGTACAGATATACTACCCGAGACATCCCAAGAAGGTTGGGAGCCAGATTTCCATCACATATGTGGCGAGTTTATCACTTAGGATAATCCTGTTTACCATGGCTCGGGTGAACGGATCATCCTCTCTGCATCTGGCGTCACGGAAAAACATGAGTGTGGCAGTTGATTGTCTCACTACTGTGTTCGACTGGTGTACTCCTCTTTTGGCCAACATGAAGAGCCAGCTCACTTCTATCAGGAGGGGTCAGACAAAAAAATTTGGATATGGGAGCATCTTGTGTACTTTCTTTTTCGAGAAGGTTCCCGCACTCCGCCCCAGGGTAGCAGTTTCCATCAGCACCCCATGTGATCCACGCATGGGCCGGTGGGTTGATCTGATGAAACGTCTGGGGGGTGGGGAGGTCCCAAGGACTGCTTTCGACGATGACTTCTTCACCTGGTGGGATCAGCAGATCATCGTCGTGGATGACTACCCCTATTGTGGGCTGGATTTCCGAGGAGATCCTGATCTAGTGTTACCACCGAATGCAGCATGGGGCAAGATTGGTAAGATTTTATGATTTTATGATTTTTTTTTATTTTTCAAATATAATAATAAAGTTTGAAAAATATTTTTGATGAGATTCAAATGACTGATATGGTGATCATGTTCCAGACATCGGGCCTGTACGACCAGATGGATTCCCGCGGCATGGACGGTGCGGCCGAGGAGCCGAAGAGGCGGCTGCTGATACAGAACGGACTCTGAACAACGTCTAGCGACACTTGGTGAGGTTGAGCTGCCGAGTACCGATGGCCATCATAGAGGACCTTCCTGAGGATATGCAGCGTCATGTGGTTGGAATGCCACATGACTGGGTTCGCATTTTTCGGCGCGTGGCCAATGCTATAGTGACATACTTAGACGCTCATCCTGAGCCGAGGCATTAGATATGCCGGACATGATTATGGGCATTTGAGTCCCAATTTTGTATATTTTTTGGACACACATATGTACACTCGAGACGTTTTACGATATATATATATATATATATATATATATATATATACAGTTTGACTTTTTGATGCTTGATTTTATTGTGATGAATGATTAATATGCCAGTCTAATGCTTGATTAGCGATAGAATCAGCTAACCAATTATGAGATCTTGGAATATGCAAATAATTAATATAAGTAAATGATCTTTGCAACAACCTCACCCTTAAATACTGGCGATATAAAGATGGATCCCGTACCCGATAAATGTTATTTAATTGAGACACTATCAATTCAGAATCAAGATATACTACCAACGAGTCGATCCCATGAGAGATTGCCTCGGATAATAAATTAATAACAGCAGTATACTCGGCCATATTGTTTGAAGCAGGACCGATGCACATGCTTCTTCATACCATCAATTGACCAGTTGGATAATAGAGTACCCAAGCTGCGGAAGCAAGATTCCGAGTGTGCCGAATAGCACCATCGGCGAACCCAAAATAGACCAAATCATCCATCAACACCTACCACAGCAGACCAAAAAGTGCTGATATCAGAAAACTCTCGATGATATATGTATAAATATACATAAAATACAAAGAAGCCATTGCCTGGTCAAAATTAAGCAAAGTACTTCTTTAGGTAGAGCCCGTTTAGGGGCTCCGCCAGCTTGTTTCCCTCGAAATCAATTAACACATACGATCCTTTTTCTAAAACTCGTTTAATAATGAAAGGACTGTACCACATAGGCTTAAATTTGCCTACCCCCAAGGCGTCCTTATCTTGGTCATAGACCAGGACAAGGTCACCTTCAGAAAAGACTTGAGGACGGATAGACTTATCATACTGCGTTTTAACCCTTTTCTTATGGGCCTCATTCATCGTGGCGGCATCTCGACGCTGCTCATAGAGATGTTCTAGGTGAACTAGGCGCTCTTTGAGACTCGAAGTCTCAGGAAGAAGCTCAACAACCAACTTAAGAGATGGAATTTCACATTCGACCAGAAAGATAGATTCCATCCCATAAACAAACTGAAAATGAGTAAAACCAGTAGCCATTTTGACGAAGGTTCGGTATGCCCAAAGAGCCGAATATAACATGATGTGCCAATTGGATCGATTTTTATCGATTTTCCGTTGGAGTATCGTCTTAAGAGTTTTATTGACTGCCTCGACCTGTCCATTGGCCTGAGGATAATAAGGGGACGAATGCTCCTGACGGAAACCTAATTTAAGAGCCAATTCAGACATTAGTTGATTCTGGAAATGTCTGCCATGGTCAGTGACAATCTCTCTTGGGATACTGAATCTTGAGATAACCTGATTGAAAAGAAACAAAGTTGTCATGTCACTATCGTTCTTATAAGTGGGCATGGCCTCAGCCCACTTCGTAAAGTAGTCTACAGCCACGATAATGTACTTGTGATTCGCTGCTGAAGGTGGATTACAAGTTGTAAAATCAATACCCCACTTGGTAAAGGGACCGACGGTGACAACGGGAAAAAGGGGAGCTGGATGCGCGTGCATCTTCCGAGTAAAAATTTGACATGGGTGACAGCGTTTGACTGCTTCCACACAGTCTTTAAAGAGTGAAGGCCAAAAATAGCCGACACGTAAGATGCGCTGGGCTGTAGCAAGCCCTGATAAATGACCACCACAAGCTCCACTGTGGCAGTCATTGAGCACAGACTCTGCTTCCTCTAAGTTTAAACAACGCCGAAGGATTGAATCAACCCCTCGACAGTATAATGTGTCACCAATGATAACATAGTTTTTAGCCAGGTGACGTAATTTTCGACGCTCATCCTTGGAGAAAGTAGAGGGAAACTTCGAAGTCTGGAGATAGACAATGATATCTCCATACCAAGGGTCGAGTGAAGAGATGAGGAATAAATGTTCGTCGGGAAAACTTTCCTCATAAACAATATCCTCTCCACAAGGAAGCTCAGAAATTAGTTCCGCGAAAACCATGGATTTCTTAGACTTGGAAGACAAGAACTCGAGATCGAATTCTTGCAAAATGACTATCCATCTATTATATTTGCCCCCAATCACTCACCTACTAAGGACAAATTGAAATGGATTGACTGCCGCTAAGACAAAAGTTTTGCGTAGCAAAATATAATGACGGAGCCTCTGGACAACATGGACAGCTGCCAAGGCCAACTTCTCAACCGGAGAATAGCGAAGTTCAGGACCTATTAAGCCTCGACTCAAATAATAAATCACATGCTCGGCAAGAGCATCATCCTCCTGAACTAGAACCATACCAATGGTTGATTCTGCTGTGGCGAGATATAAAAGGAAGTCTCTACCATAATCCGGTGGACTCAAAAGCGAGGCAGAGACTAATGCCTTTTTCAAAGCATCAAACGACCGCTGCGCAAAGTCGTCCCGCACAAATGGAACTCCTTTTCGTAGCAAACGCATGAACCCTTTAGTGATCTCGGCGTAGTTTGCTATAAACCGTCTTAAGAAATTAGCCTTCCCTTGAAGACTTTGAAGTTGTCGAATTGAGGACGGGGGAGGCAACTGAACTATTGCCTCAACCTTGAAGGGATCAACCCGAATCCCTTCATTAGACACAATGAACCCTAACAACCGACCAGATGTAACCACGAAAACGCACTTGTTGGGATTCAACCGGATTTTATAAAAACGACAATGTTCAAAAACCAATCGAAGATGACTAAGATGATCAGTTCTCTTTTGAGAACGAGCAGCGAGATCATCCAAGTATGCCTCGATGACATGTTTGATGTCGTGGAAAGCATATGACATGGCCTGCTGAAAAGTGGCTCCAGCATTTTTAAGACCAAAAGGCATCTTTCTATATGCAAAGGTACCCCAGGGACATATAAAAGTTGTCTTATGTTGATCTTCAGGACGGATAGAGATTTGATTATAACCCGAAAAACCATCCATGAAGGAAAAAATTTCATTACCCGCACACTCGTCGATAATCTGATCAATGAATGGCGTGGGGTAATTATCTTTCGGACAAGCCTTGTTTAGGTCCCTAAAATCAATGCATACTCGGATTGTTCCTTGCTTTTTGTCCACAGGGACTGGATTAGAAACCCAGTTAGTAAGAGGAACAGGGTATATAAAACCCTCCCTTAGCAGCTTCTCAACCTCAGCTTTGATAGCTGCTGCTTTCCTAGGGTTAACCGGCCGAAGCCTTTGATGAACCGATTTCGCGTTTTCATACGTCTTGATCTCATGCTGAACAATAGAAGGATCAATGCCAGGCATTTCCTCATAAGACCAAGCAAATACATCACGATATTCCTTAAAAATGTCAGTGTAGATTTGAATTTCTTCAGGGGAACACTCAATTCCAATGAAGATATTCTCGATGACGTTAGGGTCCCTAGAGATGTTTATAGGTATCCCTAGAGATGTTTATAGGTATCGTTTTTGAAATTACCGACATATTACCTTCGGCACGAAAGTGTGCTGGAGCCAAAGGGTTTGACACCATACAAACATCACTAGTGAAGAGCTCAGAGAATCTAGATTCTACTTCCTGCAATGGAGGAAGAAAGTATGAACGATGGTGTAAGTCTTCCCAAGGTCGATCTATACCCATCATTACTTCAAGGATTGCTTCTTCAGAAGGTAGAACCGAATCTAAGCAGTCCAAGGCAGAGGTAGAATCAAGGCTCCAAGCCGGGGCCACATGACCATCAACTCCTCTTCGGAAAAAGGAGTAGAGTGGTTGTCTGCAGAGTCTACGATAGATTGATATCTAAGCTCAGTTGTAGATATAGGAAATGCCATTCCATTTACTTGTCCTTCAACTAATGTGGTCATAGGTGAAGGCAAGGTCCAAGGGTCTGAAAAATAACGAGTTCGAAAGAACTCTTCTCGAGGAGACTCCTTAGATGATGAATTAGCATTAATTTTAGCGAAAGGAGAGGGAAGATCAAATGTACCCATCAATGAGGAATACATCCCTACTCTTAAAATCTCAGTTGGTGGGCGAGGGTTATCCACTAAAGGGACAGTAGAGTCAGAGCTTGCTTGAGGATCGACTGGACAATAGTCCAATTGATCAACCTTAACGATTTCCCCCCCATGAGGAAAGCAAATGACACGAAACAGAGTCGAAACAACGGCTTCCATCTCGTATACCCAGTTCCTTCCTAATAGGAGATTATAGTCCAAGTTAGCGTCTACGACCTCTACTTCAATATTGACGACCTTTCCCCCAACACATATAGGAAAGGCTAGGATAATCCCATGCGGCTTATGAGAATGACCATCAAATGCATTCAAAATGGTGGGTGAAGGAACAGCCGAGGGTGATCCAATAGCCTTCCAGCATGACATCGACATAACGCATGTGGAAGCTCCTTCATCTATCATGGTGCGAAAAATATTGATTTTTCGGTATGTAGACTTTATTTGGAAAGCCATATGATGAGGGAGTCGCTTTTTGACATTTAACATGTCAAAAGTGAGCACTAAAGAGTTAGCTGGATCAACTGCTCCAATTGCGGAGAGTAAAGCACTTCTCTGAGCCGGACACGACTGGAGAACCTCTAAAGCGGACATGGCGCACGGACTTTGAGCCAGATCTTCCACTATGGAGTAATTCTGGGTGGCCCTAGCATTAGGATTAATCGTCGCGCGTTTAGCGGAGCCTTTCGGTATCCGTGGTATAGTCTCGATAGGGGGTCGCTCAATATGAAGGTCAGTACTTCCAGGAACAGTCTTGCCCTTGGAAGTTTCAGCTTCACCATAATCACGTGACCGAGTAGCCGCATGGACGTTAGAACCCATCATGAAAACATTTGATGATTTTTCCCCTTCCTGGTTGCCCCCAACGGAGGTTCCAGGATTTGAACTCGCGCCAGCAAGAAGTTGCTGCCCTTGGGGAAACGGGTTGGTTAACACAGCTTGAGAACTAGAAGTCCCTTGTTGTCCTAACAAGCACTGAGCGTCTTCAATCTTAGGGCAGAGATGAGTTATATGGTCTCCACTGCACAATTTGCAGGGAAACTTGACTTTCTTTCTCGACTCATTTCTACCACCACCGGCGTTGTTGCCGGATTTATTTGCATCAGGCTTTCCATCCTGGTTCTTTTTCTTACCTCGTCCTTTCTTTTTCCCATTGGAATTTTGATTTCCTTTGGGGTTATCAGATTGGACGACATTTATTGAAGAAGTTTGGGAAGCGGGGGGATTAGACGATGTGACTTGGTTGTTAGAAGCAGTTTGCAAGGACAACTGCTGCAATTGATTCAACAAGTTCATGGTAGTTGTGTCTACTGACCCGACGATACCATCCACGTGCGGACCTGGCTTCGACTTAGCTACATCAACCTTAGATCCAGGAGCATCTGGCAAGTACTTTTGTAGGATCCCAGACTGAGAATAGATCAATTCTAATTGCTGGGCCCTAAAAATGGCTTGCTCCTCAGAATAGACCCCAGACATGGAGACATCTTTGGAGATCTCGGGTTGTAAAGACTTCAAAAACCACTTGAGACGGTACTCCGGAGGGATTTCGGCTTTAATGAGCCTCTTTCTCCGTCTCCATTCCTGAATATGGTCGGAAATGTGGGTTGCCTTATCCTGACGAAAGGTGGCCAGAAGTTCAGTTCCGGCATCATAGCGGACAGGCAACTGGAAGTGATTTAAGAAAATATTGGCTAAGTCAGCGAACGATGTAAAGCTACCCCCTGGCAACTCTATATACCATTTGGCCACATTACCAGTCAAGGTGCGCTAAAAGAGTCTCAACCTAATCGAGTCATCGATAAGGGAGTTAGATGAGCACCACAAATGGAATGTGGTTACATGGTCACCTGGGTCTTCGCCACTCTTCCCTTCAAATTTTGGAATGTCTGAAGATAGTTTGGTTGGGACCGGAGGCTAGGCCGGATTATACTTGATTGGGTCATTTGTTAACTTAGTGAGATCTGGCAAATTCAACGTTTCCAGAAACGCAAGCCGAGGAGGACCTTGGGGATTCCACCCAAACTGGGCAGAACTCCCAAAGCTCTTAAAAGATTGTCCTGGAATTTGGGAGGCACCAGGCTGCCCGAAGTAACCAGTAGAACCGGCTGAACCAAAAGGCAAGCCTTGTGGTCCAGCAAAATTCGGAGTTTGACCAACTCCGACCATATGACCTCCATAACCAGCAAAGTTCCCTCCTAAAGGATTGTAGGGAGTTGATAACCCCTGATACGGATTCCAAGCTGAAGCAAGGGGAGGAATACTTTGAAACATACTAACCGTGGAGTACGGCCTATTCCCTTGTTGGCTGATAAACGGATTCCCAGTTCCGGCGCTACTAACCCCAGGGTTATTCCAACCTTGGAAAGGATTGTTGCTTTGTCCCACAGAAGAAAAAGGCATGGATCCTACCGTCGGGTTGGAATGTGGTATATGACCACTTCCAAAAGGAAAGCCCTGGAATGAAGCCGATCCGCCCATCATGGACGTAGCGGCACTAAACGGAACCGATGGAATACCCTGTGAATGGGTGCCAAATGGGAAGAATCCAGTACCAAAAGCATTGGTTTGGGCATTTCCACTCGTGGACGGAATGGAGGTAGACCCAACTATAGATGTGCTAGCAAAATATCCAAACAAGGAAGCAGAGGAGATGGAAATGGTTCCTCCCCCTTGCACCGATGTTGGGGTTTGCATAGTCGTAGCACTCGTAGAAGCCACGCTTCCAGTAGTGGTCATCGATGGTAAGCGCGTACCGTAACCTGGACTTGACGGTCTATGCGTCGGAGTCCCAACGTATTGCAGTACATTTGGATGACTAGATGGTAGTGGAGAATTTGGAGCCGCTAACGACTCTGAAAGTTCTTCTACCTCTATGTTATTCTCCACTTGAAAGAGAACTCGAGAAAGGACTGGAGTGTCCCTCTCTTGTTCAGAAGTGCCAGGCCTTGCTTGGCCGCTAATGCCCCCAAGAGGAGGATCAATCCCTGATGCGTCAACCGGTGTGGGACAGACCCCACTGGTAGTATTGCCTCTGCGCCTTCTAGGAGAAGGCTCTAAACTTGGTGGCGAGAGACCACGAAGTCTTCGAGACCGCCTTGGAGATCGGTCAGCCACTTTGAATTTTTTGTTATGATCTAACTAAAGACTCAAAAAATTGAAAGCTAGGCCAACTAGGAGCACAGAGCACACACTATAAAGTCCCTAAAGATACAGCCAGTCAAAGAACTTCCAAGTATTTCCGCTCCGGGTGATTAAGACCGGACACCAGAATACGAGAAAGTGAAATAAGGGGCCTTCCGAAGATAGTCTGGGATGATGAGGGCCCAGTCCTATCAGCGAAGGTATCAGAGGAAGTTACGCTGACCTCCTAACAACAACCTGCACCGGTGCAAGCCCCCAAGCTTCGCAAGGGTGCCCTCCGGTAGTACTGCCGAGAGTGATGCAACGTCAACCTCAGGTGCCACGGGATTCCCCTCCGCAGCCACCTATGTAGTTCCCTAGGAGTAGCAACTATGGATACCAACTCGTCGTAGAAGCCAGGCGGAACAGTCGTGAGGTAAGTTCGGACAAGTAGGAGAGGGGGTATCTCTCTTCCCTGTCTTCACAGACCCTCGTGCTTAACTCCCAGATCCGAAGATTTCCTGGTCTTCCTAACGCTATTGGATTTTCTCTCGTTATTCAGACTCCTATGTTTGACGTTTATATGGCCTTGGAGAGTTAACTCTCCACTCGCCTAATCCAAGGCCCTAAAATCCTAATCTTTTTGGTGTAACTGACTAAAACAAAAAGTTCTAGTGAATTTTAGTTAGCACTTGATTTAATTAGGTTGTTCTTAAAGTCACAAGGTAACGAAAGTGAAACTAGTGGTGTTTTTTGACGCAAAAGAAATTAATAAAAACTTAACTACATGCACATGCACTTTTTCATTTTTTGATGAAGAGCAATTTCTATAGGGTTCAGAGGTACTTCTAATAAAACAAATTTTCCTTTTTTTTCATTAATTGACACTTCACACTCACAAAAGTTAACAAAGCTATATGTGCCTAAAAGGGGATGCAAATCTATCCTAATGCAACAACTATATGTGGATGCAAGATCTAAAACTACTCTAAAAACCAAAAATGAAAGTTGCTTGCTTATCAATCTTTATCTTGCCACTTACAATGCCTAGATGGAATATGAGATGTTACCATTCATTTCGTCTAAACACTAAAAACAAGTTCTAAGACAAACATACAGCACTTTCACTTCACTAAAAGGAAATCAAATGAAAAGCAAGTTCAAGAAAGCAAAACTAAGATTTTCAAAATATTTTCTTCAAAGCAACAAACAAAAAAGTCTTTTCAAAAAATGCTCTCAACAACACTGAAACTTGTGATTGAAGAATAGGCAATTAAACACTTTTGTGAATCAACACCACTTAATGGACGAAAACCCAACAAAAATAAATGTGTTTGAAATCGCTCTTAACAATCAAAAGCAGCAATGAAAGCCTTGGCAATGAAAACCAAAAATATCAAAAAGAAAAATTCCAAGAAAGTGTCAAACAACAACTTTCATGAAACAAAGAAGTGGATGGTCACAAAAAGCGATCTTGTCAAGCAAACAAAAAGTCACCAAAAGCAAGATTAACACAAAGATTGAATTCAATCTCCCCACCCTGCTGAAACAGAGCAGCCAAGATTCCTAACAAGAAATCTTGCGTGCTTTAGCCAAAAATGATGACGCTTGCAATCAACAAAAAACAAGACCAATACTCCTTATCATCAGAGAGAATTCAGAACGAGATGCTTGGTGTAAAACAAATAACTGATACTGGAAAATTATTGTTTCAGACTGACTCAAACCACCAGACAAACCTTCAGAGGCTAAAAAGATTTATAAATCTTGAAAATTGCAATATATACACGACTGTACTTAAGTACAGATTGCGTGTATACACGACTGTGTTTGAGGAAACCTGCGTATACGCGGGTTCACTCAAAGAAACAAGCGTATATACACCTCTGTATCTAAGGAAAACAGCGTGTATGAAAAGCTTCAAGAAAAATAAAAAAGAAACTGAAGAAACTGGCAAAGCTTAAAGTTCAAGAACATACCAGACAATAATAGCAAGCAAACAAGGCAGCTGAGCCCTGATTGGCTTGAAAAATACCCAAACTAGGAACAACAAGAGTGTTGTCCCCAGTGGAGTCGCCAATTCTGGTAGAGGGAATTACTCCCCTAGGGCTTTTTGGGTTGAAACCCTAGCAGACTGAAAGTTATCTATTCAAAGAAACATGCATTCATACAGCCATTATGCTATTGTAAGCAAATTCTATGATAAGGGTATGTACCTTTGGTCCTACGTTTGAGAAGGCCTTTAGGGTCCAAACCCTTCTTGGAGTTCCCTTCTTCTCTTTTGTCCTGCAAAACAACCAATTCAAAGAACACAGCAGTACATGGACAAAAACTTATAAAGAAACCATGTTCATGTTATAAAGAAAGGTAGTTAGTTATGAAATTCAAACAACCATTTACATATGAATTCTAAACATGAATATCATTAACATAAAGAAGATTCATTTCGGGAACCAAGACATGTGTTTCTTTTATTATAGACAAATAAAGTACATAAAAAGGAATATGTTCACCTGAATCACCTTCAGCAGGCTCCAAGAAAAGCTTCCTTCTGAATCCGTTCCAGCCTCAAGCCTCTAACAAAACTCCTTCCATGACTCTCTCCATGATGTCATAAATGGTGGATGAACATCAACACACAAGGAAATAAAGGTTTCCTATACAAAATGGGGGAAGTGTAGAAGGCACAAGGGACTTCAGACCTGGTCAAGGGAAAAATCTCAGCATAATAACCTCTCTCTCTATTCTCTCTTCCCTTAGGCCTTCCCTTTGAGGTCATTTTATACCATCTCCAAAGTAGTTTTTTAGTTAGGAGTTGGTTGGGAACAGTTGGGCTATGGGCACTAACAGGTGATCAGCAGGTAAAACCCACGATCTCCGCCCGAAAATGAGGAGTTTTATATTTTTTTAAGTGTTTTAATACATACACGCGGGTTGGCTATACACAGACCCGCGTATACACGCGTTTAACTCAGGGCAATGTCGCGTATAAGGGATAAAACACAGTTTTGTAAATTGTAGGACCAGGTCTGGAAGGAGGGGTTGCCTAAGGCCATGAGTACAACATCACAAACCATAAGAGTGAGATTTGGAGCTATAACAGTGAGTACACACTGAGGGGTGTACTCCTTTCATTTCCTTATAACTCCAAGTGAAGGCTTCTAAGTTTTCTCTCAACATGTTGCATATCTTTTCCTCTTCTAAAGCAGAAAGAGATGGATTAATTTTCAAAGTTTTCTCTGGGCAAAATTCTATGGTTTTGAAGCGGAGTGCGTTGGAATTGGCCAATCATAAGTCAATTGGATGATTGTTCTAGGTTTCCCTTACTTCTTTTTCTAATGGTAGTGAACTAGGAGTTGGACTTTGGAGCAGGTGTTCAATTAAGTCATCCTCGTCTTGATGTCCTCCTCCTATGGTTGCTTCCAAAGCATAAAGTTGGGCAGAATAAACCTCATCTTCCTCCTCCTCCTCCAACCATAAAGGTAAATCATGCTCTAGGGTAGGTTGAGCAGGAGGGTATAGGAGTAGCTGTTTGGACATATGCCCATTCTTGACGGTCATATTCCCAGTTTTGCAACTAATGTAAACATCAGTTGTGGCCAACCATGGCCTCCCAAGGATGAGAGGGTAACTAGTAGGCTTAGCCTTAGGCTGGAGAACTAGGAAATATGTAGGGTACTCCCAAGAGTCAATGGAGACCATCACATCCTCCACAATTCCCTCAGCGGTGGCGGTGGAACAGTCTGCAAGTTGCAGAACTATTGTGGTCTTCCTCAATGACCCTTGGAGGTTGAGATTGAGCATGGTGTCCTTGGTCATCACATTAATGGCAGCCCTAAGATCAATCAGAGTGTGTGGTACAATGGTGCCATTGATGTGCACATCTACTACAGGGCTTCCAAGGTCCAAATATTTTGGACATATTACCTGCCCAAGAATTAAGTCAGAAAACTGCCCAATGACATTAAGGGTAGGGGCATCCCTTTTTCTTCTTTCCGGATGCTTGAAGCACTTCTCCTTAATCAACTTATTGTAAATGGGAACATCTTTGATTTCTTGAATAAGGAGGATATTTACACATAGATTTTTAAATTCTCCCAAAAGTTCAGTTTCTTCTGGGGTAGGCTAGAGTGGTTGGGCTAATCTCTCAGGAAAGGGTGGATTTACTTTAAGGTTGATTTCCTCTCTTTCTTTCTCAACCTCCCTATGTAGAGAGGGAGGTTGGTTATTAGGGAGAATTCTCCCATATCTTAGGTTGATCTCCTGGATTTCTACAGCATAAGCTGGGTATGATGTCTCTCCATAGTAGACTTGTTGAGCCTGCCTATTGTTTGGGTTCGGATTTGGATGGGCAGGCATCTGGGGTTTCTTGGGTGGAGCAGAGTGCAGGAGTTGTGGTTGGGTAGGTGGTGGAGGAAATAGGGCTGGAACATTGTTGAATTGGGGCCTCCACCCCTGGAGTGGGGTATTCCATTGAGGTTGTGGCTGAACATAAGGTTGAAATGATTGGCTGGCTGGCTGGGAATGATATTGAGATGCATAGGACCAAGGAGAGGGTGTAGGCTAGGAAGGATGAGCAGGGGATCCCCAAGAAGGTATAGTCGTGGTTTTTTTGGGGTTGTAATATGCATGGGATGACCCTTTCATACCCTAATGGTATGGTCTAGGCCCAGGAGGCCTCCTTTGGTTGATGTAGCAAAGTTGCTCAGTGACCCCTTCAGCTCCTTGATATACAGCTTTGGGTCTAGGTAAAGAAGGGCACTTGTCTGTGGAGTGGTTTTCTTCACAGATTGAGCAAATATTAATACAGTTCAATGGACATTCGTTCCTAGGATGCCTATTGGTGCATCTAGGACAAAAGATGGTCAGGCTCTCTCTGCTTCGTCTTGCTTCCTTTTGATTTTCATGGTGTCCAGTTGCAAGGCAAGGGTTTGAAACATATCACTTTTGAAATATTCTAGCATATTTCCAATTTCACCCTTGATGGATGAGTTGGAGGATGATGTACTGGCCATAGGTTGACTACCCCTACCCTTTTTCCTGGTTTCCCTAGAATGGTTTCTAAATATAGTCTTAATATCCTCATAGGGTAATTGGTAGATATCTCCTCCTGCTATCATATGTAAGGTATCCAGAAGATCCTCCCTTACTCCTCTAAGCAGGACCAACTTCAGTGACTCAGGGTCAAGTGTGCACCTGGCCCTTTTGTAACTGAGTTGGAATATTTCTTCATAGTCTTCTAAGGATTCATCCTGGCCTATGGTCATCCTGAAAATATCTTCTTTAGTATCCTCTTACCTACAGTAGTCCCTATATTTGTTGTTAAAAGCTTGTTGCATATGAGCCCAATTTGTGATGCTATCTCCAGGTAAACCCATGAACCAATGCAATGTTGCATCCTTGAGGGTAGATGGAAACAATTTTAACTTTTTCTCATCATCTGTATAGTCATAGGTTTGGCATATAATAAAAAACTAAAATAAGTGTCAGGGTCCTCTGTGGTCAGGCCATGGAAATGAGGTAGAGCAGAGGGGTTTATATTCTTCATCTTAGTGTCCCCATTGGTCTCCATGATGGGGAAGGCACCCTCAATTCTCTCTCTATTTCCTCTGTCATTTTTGTTTTCAAACATTGGTTCAGTAGGAATGGGTTCTTCCTCTTCTTCTTCCCCTGTAGGTTCCTCAAATATATAAGGTTTCTCACCTAAATGGTCTTCCAATTCACCGTCACTGAAGAAGAGAGAAGGTTGACTGTTGGATGCAATGGGGGTATTTGACAAATTGTCCCTATTCATACGAGGCATGAAAGGAAATGTTTTTGGGTTGGTTTTTGTAAAAAAAATAATTTAAGCTGGAAAGTACTCTACAGAAAGGAAATTGCTGATTGAATGAAAAAATACTAACAAGAAAAACTACTTGCTGAATTGAAATTATACTTGCAGAATGGAAAGGAAAGTAGATAATGACAACTAAAATAAAGGAAGAAACTAGATTACTTTTGTAGAAATAAACTAATGGAAGAAAATTGGAGACTAGAAATAGAAGAAAGCAATAACCACATTCTACTTAGACACCTCCCAAAAAGTGATGAGCCTAGGTATTGCAACAAGAATGCTAAAACTCCCAGGGCTACCAGCTTTACTTATCAACCCGGGGTTCATACAAACTTGGAGGTGACAATGCTATATGCACAAGTAAAAGTGAAGATACTGCCTGTTGTCACTGCTCATCTAGCAAGAGACCCCAGGGGTTCCAAGCCGGACTTCGATAGGGTTAGAATAAGCTTAATTCTTTGATGGAAGAAGAGAAAATATATTCTAAGAGAGAGCTACTATACGGCAATAACGAAGTGAACAACATGTAATGCTAAACCACACCATAACCTAATTAACAAATTAAACAATTATGATAAGCAAAATTGCTAAATCAATCACTAACCTAATGCTGCTATCTAAGTTGCAGAGGTAAAGAGCATCATACTATACGAAGGTGTAAGCAAAGAAACTTAAGCTAAATCGGTTTTCAAGCGGAAGAGCAATCGAAGGTTGAAATCAGTGAAAGAAATACGTAAGGAAGCAGTAGTGCATAAGAACCGTTGTATCAGCCAACGAACAAAAGATGAGTGGTGGAGATCTTATCACGAAGTCTTAATTGACTAGATGGATGAACAGTGTGAACGACTGAGGTCTTATCGCAGAGGTTAAGTGGATAGATGGATGAACCAGACGAATGAATAGGATGAATGGCGTAGATCTTATCGCATAGATTAAGTCAAGAGATGGACGAACATGATTAATCGGAGGATGGACAACGGATATCGTATTGCAGGAAAAAGAAATGTGCGGAAATGATGGAGAGGGTTTTGAAGGCGGTAAGTAGTTTCTCGCACGCCCTCAAGGTTGTAAGCTGTATTTTGAAATTTCACGTGATTAGCCTAACTGCGCGACACATAGCACGAGAAAACCACTTTTCTCACATGCTCTCAAGTGGATAATGGTCATGCAAGAATCCGTGCGAGATTGCGTGATAGCCGTCGGATCAGGCTAGACAGATCAACAGTGGAGATCGACCAAGCTAGCTGGCAATAGGATGACGAAATAGCCGTCGAATCAAGAGAGGCAGATTGACGGTGGAGATTACAGAAGGGTAAAGAAAACATGTAGAACTGATGGAGTGGGTTTTTGAAGGCGGTAAGTAGGTTATCGCATGCCCTCAAAGTTGTAAGCTATATTTTGAAATTTTACGCGATTAGCTTAATTGACTGACACGTAGCACAAGAAAACCACTTTTCTTGTGTTCTCTCTGGAGGATAACAGCTGTGAAAGGGTCCACGTGAGATTGCGCCATAGCCATAGGATCAAGAGAGGCAGATCGACGGTGGGGGTTTAAAGCGCATAAAGTTTTGAGGTGACGCGATAGTCGTCGGATAAGGCGAGGAAGATCGATGGTGGGGACTTAAAGCACATAAATTAAGTGGAAGACTTCACATGAGGAGGCAATTGGATAAACAAATGAATCGGTGATTGGGAAGGCTTGTTGTGGATCGAACAGTAATGAAACGATGCATGAAGAACGTGATGAAGGCAGTTTCAAATGAAAAACGATAGAAAAACCAGTGAGGGTGGATAAGTAACTACATCAAACTACAAACTCCATAGCTCATGTGAGAACTAGAAACCTATGTTTTTGGGGTTGCTGAAGGGTCTCTTCCTCAAGTCATGGTCCCAGAGGGAGGAGATGAGGCTGAGACACCTGCGCAAAACTTTCTGGTGATCTTTTTCCTCTAGCTACCTTGTGAATTGAAAGAAGGCACAAATGGAAGTAAACTTAAGCACAACCGATCTACTCTATGCTACTGTAATGAAAATGCATCTATTTAAGCAAATGAAAAGAGCCAGAAAGCTACTTAAGCAAATGAACATAACAGAAATCTATGCTTCTGAAGAAAGTGAACAATGAAAACCAGGAATCTATGCTAGCATACATGTATAGTAAAGAGAATATTTGGCTTCTTGGGTTGGGCCCTAACCCAAGAGCTTCAGCCCTCTGAGTTAACTCAGAGCTGGCTCAAAACGAAACTCATTTTTATTATAAAAACCATGGATTACAGAACAAACTGTCACAAGTCTTGCAGCTCAGGAATAAAGTAGAGTTTTACAATAGAAGTTCCAATCCTACTGAGGTCCTAAGCCTCTCTATTTATACATCTAAAGTCTCCAATGACTTCCTTCCAATTAGGGAGGCTAGGCTCCCCACTCAAGATAAACTGGTTTCTGTCACTTTCACTTGCTCGGTTGTCTTCTAGTCTTCAAAGTGATGGTTGTTTGCACTCCGAGCTGATGGAGGAATATTCGAATGGAGGGGTAGTAAATGAGGAGGATTTACCTCCTATAATTACTCTCCCTTGTCCCATTCGAGTTTTTACCAAGGTCTTTGCCACAGTTCCTTGCTTTTACCCTTTATTCCTTTATTCCTGCATTTTTCCTTGCTTTTATCCTTTATTCCTGCATTACATGCACATTAGACCACAAAGAAAAATATCCAACTCTAACTCATCTCATAAACAAAATATAATCAAAATTATCTAATAAGTTGTGAGAATAGTTGGTTTGACTAAGCTCGAAGGTGAATTAAGGCCAATTAAGGCCCATATAATTACCCAATGATGAGGCTCATCACACAGCCCCAAACAAACCAACATCGTTAATCAAATAGTGACCACCCATGTGAATGAGAAATACGGAGGTGGAGTGGGGGGCTCGGCCAGCAGGGGCGGGCCATTGGCCTTAGCCCCTGGGCACGTGGCCCCCCCATGTGGCCAGATTTTTTGGAAGTTAAGCATTAGAGGACATTTTAAAATCCGACAATTTTTCCTGTTTTCGGTGAAATTGTCACTCCGTTAGAGCACTTGGCGAGTGAAAATGTAGGATGATGCTGGATTTTGGGGAAAATGTAGAGCGAATAGTGGGAAAACTAGGAGAGGTCATAACTTCTCTAGTTTTCGACCAAATTGGATGCAGAAAGAGGCTAGGTAGCCATTTTTGGACATTCTAGACTCATTGGAGCAGGTTTTAGAAGCATTTGAGCATTGTAAACACATATGTTTACACATTTTGAAAATAATAGAGAAGCCCAAGTAATTGTAAGATGGACCAAGGAGACATAGCCCAGGAGGGGTGAACTCCTTCATCATGTTCCTATTGTGATGTGATTTTGGTGATGTTAAGTACATTTTTATGTTGTTGTTCAATTTCTTATTTATGTTAAAATTGCTCATAAAATTAACATAAAAACTCATTTTACACTTGCAAAACTCATGAATCCTCAATCACATGAAAATAATTTTGTTTCTAATCTTAGGAGGATCTTAGCACAACAAACTAATATTCTTAATTATATCATTTTTTTATCATAGAACTAGGTTTTCTTTGGGTAAGAAGGACTTAACTGTTTGTAAGTTTATGTCATGATTACAAGGTTAAAACTCAAAAGAGGAGAAGGGAAGCTGGTTGGAAGCCCCGAAGTTGGGTCAAGGGGAAGGAGAGCAAGGTTGCTACAATCTCCAACACCAATTCATCCTCAAGTTGCAGTTGAGACTCTAGAGAGCATGTCTCATGAAGGGTAACCTACAAACATGATAGAAGATGAGAAGGTCTTTAGGAAAGATTTATTTGATATGACAGAGATGGTGAAGGTCCTCTATGAGGAGAGGAACACCAAGCTGCAAGGTGAAATTTCCAAACCTCCCAAAGGAGAAGGTTCTTCAAGAGGAGGTAATGGAAATGGAGACAAACTTCTACCCTCTCCACCATCTTCTTCTTCACAAGCATCTTCACTCTCTTCCACTAACACCACCCTTCCTCATACTCACCAACATAACTCAAAAGGAACTGGTAAATCACCCTTCTTAAAACTCAATGTTAAATTTGAGCTACCCATGTATAATGGTGAAGTGAATGCAGAGAAGCTTGACAATTGGATTCATCAGTTGGAGGTCTATTTTAGAATTCAAAACCTTCAAGAGGATAACATAAAGATTCAGTTGTCTTCCTTGAGAATGGAGGGTGCAACACTAGTATTGTGGGAATCAAAGACATAATAGGAGATAAAAAAACATGGTAAGATCTCAATTTCTTGGTTTGATTTCATTGCTACAATCAAAATACAATTCTACCCTCTATCTTATATGTTAGAAAACCATCATGAATTGGAAAAACTTTAGACAACTTAAAGGTCAAAATGTGCAAGATTACACCCAAGAATTCAGAAAAAGGTCTTTAATGTTAGGTGTAGATTTGCAATCACAAAACACATTTCTGAAGTACATAGGGGATTTACATAGTTTTTTTTTCTAAGTAAAGACTAGTTCTATATTAAGAAAATAAAAATATGTACATGGATTCAGACCTTCCGAGGAGGCTGAGGCCAGTCCTCATACAGTAAAACTTGGACTATACTGTCTATCCGTACAAACTGATTTACAAAAAACCCTCCATAGTTCTGATGTGTCTTGACTCTCTGACTGACTGGACTTAGACTGCAATTAGCATACCCATCAGGGATCATAACTAGACAAAACCAGTTGACATAACAGACTCGAGTACAGAGAAGTATAACTGTAATAGATTGAAACAGACAGGAAGATATAGACTGAGACATTAGACTGATACAAACAGGATGAAAAAGCTGCATTAACTTCGACACAAGTTCAAAAAAAGCTTGGCAAATGCACCCGAAGAAGATTAGGCTGCATGGCTGGGCGACGCTTGCTGCTCCTCTTTCTCCGGACTGGGCGAGGCCAGCCAAGTGACAAACCCTTCCTCATCAAGGATCGGTTCTCCACGCGAGTCGGTGACCAGGTGAAGGCAGCCAAAGCCATGCTGAGATTGGTCGCTGAGCATCTCCTTCTCCATAGCGGGATTGGAAGACGGCGGGTCTCCCTGAACCGGGGCCTCCTGAACCGGAACATCTTGGACCTGAGTACCCTCGAGACAATCCGCTTTGTAGACTAAACCGTTCATATCCCCCAGTAAAATACCACTGTCCTGAGCGCTTGCTGAGGTAGGGGAAGTCGAAATGGGGGCGCTGGGCTCCTCCTCAGTAATATACACAGTGAGATTAACCACCACCTCTGGCCTGACAAGCTGGCTCGGGAACCTGAGACGGAAGGCTTGATAAGTGCCTTGCGGAACAAGGCTCTCCTGCTCCGAGCTCGAAGATGAGGGGGGAACCGAAGCAATTGGGGCAGCAGGCATCAGATCTTCATGAGCAAGGCCGGCTCTAATACCCGACCTGCCTCCCCGTCTCGGAACGCCTCTGCTGCGAGGCATGGAGCTCAGAACCAAAGACCCGAAAAACCGTTCAAGCTCGTGAACCCCGGATGCTGGAGTATCCCTGCTTACACCCCAAGCATCGACAGAGGAACATTGACCCTGAATTGGCCCAGAATTCGCCATATAAAGAACAGAAACGGTGACCTCCGCGGGAGTATGACGCTCCTTCATTAAACTGGTTTTCATCGAGGTCAGAGCTGCCATGCTCACCTTGAATGCAATGTCCTTTCCCTTTTGTGGTCTGGTGTCCATTGTGCTGCCACTAGTACCGTTTTCATTCTCCCTGTCAGCCGTATGCCCTGATCTATTATTCGGGGACGGGGGAGGCTCCTGGCCCTCCCCCTGAGGGGGGATCATTGTCCTGTTCCTTATGGACGTGTCCTCCTGCGCTCTGCCTCACCAGAATCCGTCGCAGGTACTCTGTTCGACAGACCTGCCTTCTGCAAGTTTCCGTCAAAACCATAGGGTTGGTCACCGCCGCTGTAGCTCATCCACAAAGCTGCAGAATCTTATTTTTAGGGGATTTACATAGTTACCTTAAGCATACTATCTTAATATTTAATCCCAATAATCTAGATGATGTGTGTGTGCAAGCCACTCATCTTGAGGCAAGAGGGAAAAACACTCTAGAAGAAGGTAGTCAAAATCCATTTAAGAGTAAAGGAAAAGAAAAGGATTTGAAAGGGAAGGGAAAGAAAATGCATCTATCAAAAAGGAAGGAGAGAAATTAACATGCAAACATTGTTCCAAAGAGGGTCACAATGAAGCTCATTCGTTGGAAGCTTCATCCTGAAATGAAACCAAAAAAAATAAAAAACAAGGGAAAACAAAATACAACTGCAACCACTCAACATGATTTGGGATCCAATTCGAGTGATGGAACTAAATTTACAACCATGGGTATAAAAGGAAAAGAATCTAGTGCTAGCACTAGTTCTTCACATTCACAAAATGAAACTCCAAATGAAAATAGGAGGATAGACTCCTTTTTCACATAAGGGTGATCTCAAAACATAGCAAGATTGATACAATTTTCGACAGTGGCTCTCAAGCCAATCTTATCTCTGAAAACATTGTCAAAAGTTTAAAATTGGAAACCGTTCCACATCATAAACCATATCCACTTGGATGGGCACGTGACAATGCACAATTCTAGGTTACTAGAAAGTGTAAACTGAAATTCACCATTACAACAAATCACATAGATGAAGTGGAGCTTGATGTTGTGCCATTAGACATACGTGGCATAGTTTTGGGCAGCCCGTACCTCTATTCTCAAAAAGATATCTTCCATAGATATGAAAACAAATACCATTTGTTCAAAGATGGAGTAGAATATATTGTGAGAGCTCATAGTAAGAAACTAAATCTTTCACTTGTTAATGCAGGGCAAATGAAAAGACTAGTGAATTCAAGCAAGAATTTTGTGCTTCTAATGATAAAGCCCAAGCATGATGTTGATAATGAAGCTTTTAAAGGTTGTGATTCAAATTGAAATCTGAATTGGTTGATGTAGTTAACCAATATGATGAGATTTTTCAGGAACCAAAGGGATTACCTCCCAAGAGAGGAATCCAACATGAGATACAGTTGCAACAAGATTGTCCTCTTCCTAACTTTGACATGTACATGATGTCAGTGATGGAAAGTTTTAGAAATTAAGAATAAAATTCAAGATTTGTTGGATAAAGGGATCATCAGGCCATCTTCCTCACCATATGTTTCACCTATTGTCTTGGTGCCAAAGAAGGATGGAACATGGTGCATGTGTGTGGACTTCCGTGCATTGAACAAAATTACGGTAAAGAACCATTACCCACTGCCTAGAATAGATGATTTAATTGATCAATTGAAAGATGCAAATTATTTTACTAAGTTGAACTTAAGGAGTGGCTACCATCAAATTAAAATAGCTGAAGGAGACATTTGGAAGACAACATTCAAAACAAAACAAGGTTTGTTTGAATGAATAGTTATGCCTTTTGGTTTATGTAATGCTCTTGCTACATTAATGTGTGTGATGAATTATGTATTGAGGCCATTTCTTGATGAGTTTGTTATAGTCTACTTAGCTGACATCTTAATTTTCAGTAAATCTCGTGATGAACATGTCATGCATGTAAGAAAAGTACTTGATGTCTTGAAGAAAGAACAATTGTATCTTAAGATGTCAAAGTGTGAGTTTGGAAAAACTTATTTAGTTTACTTGGGTCATATTGTTGGAGGAGGTGAGTTGAAAATAGATCCCTTGAAGGTTGATGTCATTTTGAATTGGCCAAGGCCCAAGACAGTTATTGAGGTAAGAATTTTTTTGGGAGCAGCCCAATATTGGAGGAAATTCATTGCTAACTTTTCTTCTATAGCAACTCCTTTGCATGCATTGACAAGTGTGAAAAAGGTTTTTCAGTGGGGAGGCAAACAACAAAAGGTGTTTGATGCATTGAAGGAAAAGATCAGTTCATCTCTAATACTTTCACTTCCAGACTCGAGACGGTGATTTGAGATTTAGACTGATGCTAGTGACTACGCCATGGGTGTAGTCCTCATGCAACATGGTAAGCCTACCTGTTTTCATTCGGAAAATTTTAATGGTGTTGTGATTAACTATCCTACATATGACAAGGAATTGTATGCATTAGTGCAAAGTGTGAAAAAGTGGAAACTACTTGACGAGTAAGGAAACAATCATTCACACTGATCATCAACCATTGCAATACTTGCAATGTCAATCAAAGTTGCAACAATCAAGGTGCTTCCGATGGATGGGTTTTCTTCAACAATTCCACTTGGTAATTAGGTATAAGAAAGGTATCTACAATAAAGTTGTTGATATTCTTTCTAGGCCTATTGTTAGTGAAACTACTTTACTCAAGCATAATTTTGTTTTGCATGAAAGTTATATTGAGAAATATGCATTAGACAATGACTTTCAAGATGTTTATGGAAGCTTGAGTCAAGGTAACCAAGTAGAGGAATTGGATTATCATTTGCATGATAACTTGTTGTACCATCTTGGCAAGCTTTGTATTCCATAGGGAGAAATAATTAACATCATAAGAGAGGCACATACTTCTCTTATTTTTGGTCATTTCGGTGTAAGTAAGATAGTGGCACATCTACATAGGTATTGTTATTGGCCTTGTACGCTTGAATGTGTGTCACATGTTATTAAAGGATGTTCATTATGTGAATCCAGTAAGCCCAGCAATATGAAGTTAAGATTGTACACACCACTTATGGTTCCTTCTCGACCGTGGGAGAGTGTTTCTATGGATTTTGTAGGAGGTCTTCCATTGTCAAAAATAGGTCATGATTATTTGTATGTAGTTGTAGATAGGTTCAACAAAATGTGTATTTTGATGCCATGTAAAAAGAAATTTATAGCTAAAAAAACTACTCAGTTAATATTTTAGAATGTATGGGTGCATTTTGGATTGCCCACATCCATTTTTAGTGATCGAGATTCTCACTTTGTTGGGAATTTTTGGTGAACCTTGTGGGGATTCATGGACACCAAATTGAAAAATAGTACAACTTTTCATCCACAAATAGATGGTCAAACATAGGTGGTGAATAGAACAACGATACATCTTCTTCGTGGGTATTGCAGAAAGCATCCTAAGTTGTAGGATGAACATTTTCACTATATTCAACATGCTTACAACTGGGCCAAGCATTCTTCAACTCAAACATCGCCATTTGAGGCATGTTTGGGATACTTGCCTAAATCTCCTTTGGATTTTATTTTTGGAAAAGATGTTGCTATTTATGGTCATAATGACATAGACAAAGCAAGTAAGTTCATTGAATAAATCCAATTGGTACACCAAAAAGTTCTAGAACAACTTGAAAAGAGCCAAGGCAAGTACAAAGCAAGGCATGACAAGCATCGAGTAGATCACAAGTTCCAAGTCGATGATGCAGTTTGGATTCAAATTAGCAAAGAGAGGCTCCAAGGAGAAGGTAAAAAGCTAAAACCAATTAGACATGGTCTATTCAAACTTTTGGAAAAGATTGGTAACAATGCCTTCAGGTTGGATTTGCCTTCATATATGCAAATTTATGTTGTTTTTATTTAAGGTTGTATGAGCCTCCTTTGATTGGAGATCAAGGAGAGAATGTTCAAATTACATCTATTGAAGACTTTTCTCCAGAATTCCTTGATGAAATTCAACAAGACACTATACTTGATAGAAGAACAAGGGCATCGAAAAGGGGAAGTGTCGATTATCTTTAAGTGGGGCTCAAGGGAACAAATCCTTCAAAATCCAAATGGATAGAGATTGGAAAGGTGAGGGAACTTTACCCTCACCTGTTGGACAAATGAAAGTGATCATTTGGGGCCCAAAAGGTTTCCAATGGATAGGAATGATCAGGTGCTCAAAAATCAAAGTCGCCAGAAGGGTGTGGAACCTGAATGACCTATCAGGCTAGGCAGTAACTCCACCAAATCAATTCATATCTTATTCCTTCAGGTTGGTCTTTATTATATACATGAGGGAGAGACTGTTCACTTCATCTCTCGATGACTGTTCATATTTCTTATTATTTATTTACATCAATTACATTTATTCACCCAATCCTGATGATTAGGTGTCAACATTCCCCCCCTTAATCTGAAGGGATGTTGGTGAGTCCAAGCATCATTCTGAATCGTTCAAGCTTTTCTCTTCCAAGCACTTTGGTGAAGATGTCTGCAATTTGCTCATTAGTGGAACAATGATGGAGATGGATTGTTTTTGCCTCAACATGATGTCGAATTAGATGATATTTAGTATTGATGTGCTTCATTCGATCATGGAACTTTGGGTTCTTGGCCAACTTTATTGCAGAGGTATTGTCAATCATGAGTGGAGTTGATTGTACTTGTTTTACCTGCAAATCTTCAAGAATTTTCCTGAGCCACACAATTTATTTTGTTGCCTCAGCTGCTACCACGTATTCCGCTTCTGTTGTGGAATCTGCTGGAACTGATTGTTTGCGTGATCTCCAGGAGACAGATCGTGATCCAAGACTCATAGCATATCCTGAAGTAGATACCCCAGTTTCTTTTTCTCCATCGAAGTCTGAATCAGAGTATCCAATCAAGCTGAAGTCGTCCACCTATGTATACTTGATTCCAAAGTCTTGAGTTCCCTTCAAGTATCTTAGAAATCTTCTTGCAGCAAACCAATGTCCCTCACAAGGCTTTTGCATAAACCTAGAGAGGATTCCAACAACAAACGAAATGTCTGGTCTGGTAGTAGTTAGGTAGTTGAGACTTCCTACAAGCTGTCTATACTTTGTTGCATCCTCAAATTATTTCCTTTAATAGATGTGAGTTTTAAGTTTTGCTCCATTGGAGTAGTAAGAGGATTGCATTCTGTCATGCCAAACCTATTCAACAGATCTCCAATGTACTTCTTTTGAGAAAGAAATATGGACTTTGGATGTTGAGTTACTTCAATACCAAGATAGTAAAGAACATAGCCCAAATCAGTCATTTCAAAACTTTTCCCCAATTCCTTCTTTATGGATGCAATGTAGCTTTCATTGTTCCCTGTCATCAAAATATCATCTACATATACCACAAGATATACAACTGTTTTGCCAACTTTCTTGACAAATAAAGTTGCATCATCAAGATCATAATGTTTGAAATTGAGTTTCAGAAGATGCTCAGTTAGTTTTTCATACCAGGCTCGTGGTTCTTGTTTGAGGCCATACAAGGATTTCAAAAGCTTGCATACTTTATGTTCATGTCCTTTCGCGGAAAATCCTTAAGGATGGGACATAAAAACACTCTTTTAGATCTCTATTCAAGAAAGCAGTTTTTACATCCATTTGATGGACTTTCCACCGTTCTGAGCTGCTAGGGAAAAAAGTGTCTATATGGTAGCCCATTTTGTTTTGGGGGCAAAAGTATCCTCATAATCGACCCCTTCCTTCTATGCAAAACCTTTTGCCACAAGCCTGGCTTTGTGCTTGTCAAGTGAGCCATCAACTTTATACTTGTTCTTGTAGACCCACTTGCAGCCAATTAGTTTGGTTCCTAATGGAGGATCAACCAGCTTCCAAGTGCCATTCTTCATGAGGGCATCATACTCCTTTTGCATCGCTTCTTTCCATTCATCATGAGAAGAATCTTCTTTGAAGGAAGTTTGTTCAAAATCTGTAGACAAATTCAATTCACAATCATAAGAAACATCCATATCAACAGGTGAATTATAGTCATCTACATCACCTCCATTTTTCCCATTTGAATTTCTAGTTCTTGTCTTTACAACCTCATCAGGATGAACACTTTCAAGTGTCTTTGTCAACCACTTTGGGGGACCTTTCTCAGATGATCCAGGCTACTCCATTGATTTAGTTGGGACTAAATCAAGATTGATTCTCCAAATTCTATCAATCACATCACTTAAAGCATCATCCGTTGTTGGAGTTTCATGTGGGGGAGAGAGTTCTTTAGAAGAAGATTCCACATGTTGATCTAGTATAGGAATCCTCCCTTCAAGATGTGGAATCTGATTATCAAATTCTTGAAATGATTTTTCATTTGCGAATCTATCCAAGTGATCAAGTTGCTTCTCAACAACATTGTCAATTTTGGATGATTCAAGAAAGATTACATCTCTAGATACAACAAACTTTTTATTGACTTCATCATAGAGACGGTATGCTTTGGAGGTGTTTGAATACCCCAGGAAGATACACTTACGACTTCTTGCATCAAGTTTGTTTCTATGTACCTTTGGTATCAAGGCATAACAGGTGGAACCAAAGACTCTGAGATGCTTTACCGAAGGAATGTTCCCATACCACATTTCATATGGATTCTTGTTTCTAATAGCATTATATGGACATCTATTCTTTATATATGCAACACATAGAACAACATCAGAACAAAACATTATTTTTACATTTTTGAAGAAGAGCATGGAGCACACCATATTTAAGATTGCCCTATCCATTCTTTCAACTACACCATTCTGTTGGGGATTATAAGGCACAGTTGTTTGATGTTTGATCCCATGTTGGTGAAGATAGTTTTCAAATTCATTTGATGTGTATTCTTGCCATTATTAGTGTGAATAGACCCAATATGAGATTGTGCATCATTTTGAATCCATTTATGAAAGTTCTTGAATGTTTGAAAAGCATCAGATTGTTCTTCAAGAAATAAACCCAACACATTCTAGTTTAGTCATCAATAAATGTCATCATATATTTATTTCCATTTGCAGAAGGAACAGGCATTGGACCACATAAATCTGAATGAATGAGTTCAAGTTTTCTATGTGCTCTTGAATGTAAATCATGAAAAGACTATTTGTTATGGTTTCCTAGAATGCAAGCATCACATTGCTTAAATTTCCTAGGAATTGTAGGCAAACCAGCAACACCATTTTTCTTCAACAAGCGGAGGCTGTCATAGTTCAAATGTCCAAATCTAGTATGCCATAATAAACTTGATGGAAGTGTACCTTCTTCCGAATGAGAATTGTATGAGAAACATGAGCAAAGGTACCTTGTAGCTTGAGAAGCCTTTCTTCTTCTATTCCCCTCATGACAAGTGAGTGGTCAGATGCTTTTCTCACTTCAAGCTTGCCATCAAACATATGAATGGAGTGACCTTGTTGGCGGATGTGGACAGAGGACAACAAGTTTCTCTTCAGCTGTGGGAGATATAGAAGATGATGCAGAAGAAAGTCTGGAAGACTAGGCAATTTGAGCCTGATTGTGCCAAGCCCTGATGGCTTGATTTTTTATTGGTCTGCAAAGTATACTGCTCCATCAACATTGTCAGTAAATTCTTCAAAAAAATATTTTCTATGAGTCATGTGGAAAGTTGCTCCTGAATCAAGCAACCAATCATTTTTCCAAGAAGTAAGTGAAGCATGAAATAAGTCTTCATTTACTCCAATATTACAGTGTGCCACAACATAATGAGTGGATTCGGGTGCTTTACCTTTATCTGTTTCATTAGTTTTACTTTTGGGTTGATTTCTTTGCTGCTCAATTTTGTCCCAAGGTATTTTGCATGTAGAGGCATCATGTGATCCATTTCTTTTGCAGCGTATGCAGTGAAAATCTGACTTTTCTCCTTGAGAGTGTCTGCCCCCCCTGCCTCTGAAATATCTTCCTCTTCCTCTTCGACCACCTCTTCCTTTGGAAGAATCTTGAGTAGGATTCTTTTCTTTATGAGCAAGGCACACAACCTCTTCAGAACATTCAGGGGTTGTCTTCTTTCCAAAATCTTTCTCTCTTTCAGCAAATTTTTTCACAAGAGAGTCAAAGGTAACATCTTTGAGATTTCCATTTACTTGCAATGACTCAAGATAATTGGAGTAAGTAGGATAAAGTTCCTTGAGAAAAGCGATAAGAGGAATATTCAATTCAACCTTAGTGGCTTTGATATCATGCATTATATATTTTACTTCGGATGCAAGGGCAAGAGGATAATTATTTTGCAATTCAAGAGTGAAGAGTTTAATCATGAGTTGAACAACTTCAAGTGCAGAATGTGAGTCATAGAGTTCTTTCAGATTTTGTAAGGCTTCGAAATCAGTTGAAAATGGTGAAATATGGCGACTCACCTCTTGTTGGAAATAATACTGAGAGGGGGGGTGAATCAGTATTATCAGATCAGATAAAACTTTTCAATTTCATACTCAGATTCATATACGCTACTTTAGTTAAGTGAACCCGCGTGTACACGCTTCTGTGTCTGAAGCAACTAGCGTATATCCAGAAATCTTATGATTCAGTTAGCTTATCTTCAGTAAATATATCAGAACATTATTAACCATATTAACAGTGAACAGGTGCAGTATAACAGAACAGATCATCACACAAAAGCCACACACATGAACACAAAGATATAAGGTGGAAACCCAATGTGGGTGAAAATCACCTGCTGCAAGTCATCTCAATCTTCTTCTTAATAAGAAAATCATTTTACAATATTTGTACTGGTGCAGTCTTATTCCAGTACGGGAGCTACAACCCCCTTTGCTCTTGTACTAGCCAATCCATTTACTAGTACACAGGCTACTACCTGCTACAATGCTCCAAAGATCTCCCTTAGCTTTTGTACTAGCTTAGATACTAGTACGTAGGTGCTTGCCTACAATCTTCTCTCCTCCAGGTACCACGTTTCATCAATTTTCAGACTGGATACACTGAAGCACAACACATAAACTGAAAGGCCACTTTTCATCCAATTTTCATACTGGACCCATAACTACCATTGAAGCTCAAAACAATCATCAAACTCTGAATCACTGAAACCCTGTTAACAACATTGTCACCAGAACACAGAGCAGACACAGAACTCTGTAATAACCGTCTCACCCATCTGCAACTTCAAATATCAAGCTTTACAATGTATACGCTACTTCGATGAATCAAACCCACGTGTATACGCGCTTTTGCCAAAGACAACCCGCGTACAGATCTAAAAATAATTTCTCATTACTTGCAGCTGTACCAGACATCAATCATACTCATAATACTTATAGAACAATACATGCGTCAGTATGTAGATCTAGAATAAGCATCATAAAGATATTTCATTTCAAACCATTTGATCCCGATCTCTCCTTAGATCTTGTTCTCCATCAACCGATGAGATCTCTCCTTAGCTCAAATCAAGCACTGCATCATCAACCCATAACCTGCATACTGGATCTCATACTTCTTCAGATATTCAAGACATTTCAGATACCCTTGCCTAATGATTTCCTTCTCCTTATATAGCCTTAGGCCTTGTTCAACACCAAGAGCCAAAAACCATAGTAACACAATACCATCAACTTCAAAACTAGGGATCGACACGCCCGTTGAGACACAATGGTCCGAAACCATAGGCACAACTTCCAAGGACTAACCGCCATGGACCAAAGGTACTTTTCCACATACACGCGCTTTTTCTGAAGCCAACCTGCGTGTACACGCGACTTGGGCTTAACGAACCTGCGTGTATGAACTTCCTTGGCATGCTGTACTAGGATCTGTCTTCTGATTAAGTTGCCATCACCTGTACCAACCTCTGAGTGAGTTGCCATCAAGGACAACACTTGAATCATAATGCCAACACCTCTTCACTTACAGATGCTACAATTAATGCATAAGCTTTGATGTTCTTATTTTCCCAAATGGCAAACTCTTTTTCAAAGGTAGGTTGTTCTCATTCTTTGTCTTTGTCTCCAACACATACTCCTTTCCACAACTCATTGAAAATGAGGGTATGTTGTATCTTCCTGGACCACTCAGGATAGTTCTCCTTTCCACTGAGAACTACTCCCGCAATAGATATGATTGAATGCATTGAAAAAAATTTCAATGATTGACCAAAATCGACAATACCGGAAGAACTATAATTCCAAGATAGTGAGACAATGAAACAAGTTGGCTTTACATGTACCAAAACAGTGGCTTGGAATCCTTTATATATATATATATCGACGTTATATATATATATAGATATATATACCAAAAAAAATGATATTAAATATACCAAAGAAAACACTGCAATGCTAGCGATTTTGGTTGATTAATGCATATCACAGTCAATAAACAAGCATGCACCCCGAGCTCTACAAAGTTCCATCGCAGATTTGGAGCAGCAGCGACATTACAATGGAAACTGAGCCTGCATTCGTTTTGTTGTTGGAGCAGCAGCGACATTACAATGAGGTCCACGCTCACTGTTTTGCTTCAATCACTAGCACACCACACACCAGGAGATATATCAACACACGGGCTCCGGGCTCCCTTCACTTCGCTTGGCTTCCCAATAGTTGAGGCACCACGGTTACGTTGTCTTCCTTAGCAACAACACCTTGTCATTCTCCTCTCCTCGGCATATTCTACAAACCACCACTCAACAACATTCCCATTGTGCTATCAACGTACCAAATGATGCAACATCAAACTTATAATCCAGTCTGAGAATGAAATTTGTCACGGGGAGAGGGTGTAGCAGAGGGATACTGGGGCCAAGTATAAGGAAGTAAAGGGAACTTTACAAATTTTCTTGCCAAGATAACAGTGAGGACAAAATATTCGTGAGAAGAATGACATCCCACGAAAATTTCAGGTATGAAAAGACAATGACAAGAAAAACCGAAGAGGGAGAGCGAGCAAGGAAATACAAAGAAATTAGTGCACATCCCAGGAATCAAAGACCCTGTCAGAGATTTTCCATACCACCATTCTGGAACACAGCAATGCTAATGATAATAATAACAATGGAGACACTGAAGAGTATAGCAGAGAGACATTTCTTTGGCTATGGCACTATCGACTGCAAGAATTGTGAATGCGGTTGCGAAGGCAAAAGAGTCAAAGCACGCAGAGGTGAAGGCAAAGAATAATGTCAAAGATTATGTGAATGACAGTATATAATGGGCTGCATTTAATGGGCAGTGACTATGGAGGGGGCAGTGGATAGACTGCAAAAAAAATGGCAGAAGGGAGTTACAAGACTAGAAGGAGATGCCAAAAATGGAGTTGGCTGTGATACCATGTTAGGCCAGGTAGTAACTTCACCAAATCAATTCATATCTTATTCCTTCAAGTTGGTCTTTATTATATACATGAGGGAGATACTGTTCACTTCATCTCCCAGTTATTGTTCATATTTCTTATTATTTATTTACATCAATTACATTTATTCACCCAATCCCGATGATTAGGTGTCAACACGACCGCATAGTGCTCATCATCCTGAATCTGGCGCAGCTTGTTTCACATGAAACAGACATTGTATGCTCCCATAAATGCATTCTGTTCACTTTTTCAAACAAGCAAATTTAAAAAAAAAATGGACAGCCCAGTCAGCAGTCCATATTGTTGACGTGGTGTTGACTGGGTAGTTTATGTGGTACTTGACTAGTCAATGTTCTCTCAACGAATCAAATCATGCCAAGTGGCACTTTGGTATTGGTTAGAAATGGTGTGTTTTTATTGGTTGGTATAGTGGCCAACCATAGGTTGACATGTGGCCCAGCTGGAGGCTACCACGTGGCCCATCCAAAGGCTGCCACATGGTAGCCCGAGAGGCCACTAAAAGTTGGTTCAACAATCAAGCCAAAGGCCAAAAGATTCAAAACCGACACCTCCTAACACACAATGTAGAGCCTTACCCCCCTGCCTAACCGTTGGTTCTTAACCATAGTGGGAGGTAGATGTATTTAAAGTTTATATGGTTTCCATTTAGGGGATGGGGACCCTGGTTAACCCTCGACCCCGGTCCATAGACCATGATCAGGGGCTAACCACAACCCCAAACAAACGACCACCATTAATCAAACAGTGACAACCCATGTGAACGAGAAAGATGGAGGTGGAGTGGGGGGCCTGACCAGCGAGGGTGGGCCATTGGCCTTAGCCCCCAGGCACGTGGCCCCCCACATGGCCAGAATTTTCAGAAGTTAAGCGTTAGAGGATGTTTTAATGATTCGACAATTTCGACTAGTTTTTAGTGAAATTGTCGCTCCATTAGAGCGCTTGACAGGCGAAAATGTAGGATGATGCCAAATTTTGGGGAAAATGTAGAGCGAATAGTGGGAAAACTAGGAGAGGTCATAACTTCTCCAGTTTTCAACCAAATTGGATGTAGAAAGAGGCTAGGTAGCCATTTTTGGACATTCTGGACTCATTGGAGCAAGTTTCAAAAGCATTTGAGCACTGTAAACACATCGTTTTACACATTTTGAGCATAATAGATAGGCCCAAGCTATTGAAAGCTGGACCAAGGAGACGTAGCCCAGGAGGGGTGAACTCCTTCATCTGTTGAGATTTTCTGTTTTATTAAATTTGGGAAAAATCTCATGTATGTGACAACAATAGGATTAGTTGCTATATTAGCTCCAGTATTTTTTGAGGAGGAGTTAATGCATCCTATATTTGTTGTGGGGGAATTTATGATTCAGTTTTATGCTCCAACTATATAGAAATGTAATCCCGTAGAGGATTGTAAGAGTGTGTAGAGAAAGTAGAGAAAATAGGGAGAGCTGAGAGTATGTGTGAATTATTAGATTTGTTGTAATATCCTTTGAATAATAAGATTGTCGATGCCTCTGTTCTGGTGGACGTAGCCCAAACTGGTTGGGTGAACCACGTTAAATCTCTGTGTTATGGTTTTGTGTGGTTTTTGTATGTGCTGTGTATGTTTATATTTATTTCAGCTGCGCTTTGTTTAGTCTAACAAGTGGTATCAGAGAGACGCAGCGGAGCGTGGAGGGCCCATAACCTACAAGTCTCTAGTTGTGGAGATAGTGCGTGTGACAGATCGGCTGAAGGTGGAGTTTCGGTGATTGGTGCGGTTTTAGCAAAGATAGTCGCGCCAATTTCTGGCAGTGAATGGGTTGGCGCGTTTTATTTTGGAACAGACGCGCTAATTGGCGCGGAGCTGAGTCTGATACTCGTGCTAGAGCTCCAATATTCCGATTGGCATGGAATCGACGGGATTAAGCGCGCCAATTTTGCGACACTTACACAGATTTTGCTCTGGCACGGTTGATCGGCTGTCAGAGGAGCGCCAGGCAGTGGATTGTGTTTTAGGCGCGGTTTTTTCGCTGTCAAGGAGTGCCCGGCAGTTTTTCCCTTTGGTAAACCTGCAAGTTTTTGTTTTTCTTTTCAAATTGCGTTTACACGGTACGATAGAGGCATTTTTTATTTGGAATTGGAGATTTTTTGATTCAACATGGCAAAAACTCAAAGCGCTCTTTTTGAGATCGAGAAGTTCAATGGCAAAAATAAATTCAAGATCTGGAAAGTGAAGATGCACGATCTGCTTGTGCAACAAGGTGTGGCGAAGGCGTTGTTGAGAAGATCCAAACAGCCTTACCCATGATAGATGATGAATGTAATGAATTGGATGGAAGAGCTTTGAGCGGTATTCGATTGTGTTTCACAGATGATGTTTTGTTTAACATCGTGTCAGAGAAAACTATTGCTGGTTTGTGGACAAAGCTGGAGAAGCTGTACATGACAAAATCCTTGACCAATAGGATTCTTCTGAAGCGACAATTGTACAGTCTGTGTATGAAGGAAGGTACAACTATTACTGATCATTTGAATGTCTTTAATACTCTCATGGTGCAATTAGAAAGTATAGAAGTAAAATTTGAAACAGAATATAAAGCTATAACTTTATTGTGCTCGTTGCCTGAGTCATGGGATCATTTTGTTACTTCTATCAGTCTAAGTATATCAGAAACCCTTGAATTTGATGATATTTTTGGAGCTTTGTTGTCCGAAGAGACAAGGAAGAGGTCAAATGCCGACACCTCTACATCAGAAGAAATGATGGCTAGAGGTCATTCGAGAGAAAGACGCTCTGGTAAGCACAGCGACTCACGATCAAAATCGAAAGGGAAGAAGAGTAAGGTAAAGTGTTGGTTTTGTGGAGAATCGAGACATTTGAAGAAGGAATGTTGGAAGAGACAACAAGCATCCAAAGAAGACTCTTCGACAGCGAAGCAAGAAGCAAACACGACAGATACAGGTTCGGCATGTGGTTCAGGTATGAGTGATGAAGTGTTATCAGTTAATTTGTCAAATCATGATCAACATTGGCTGTTAGATTCTCGTGCATCAAATCACATGTGTATTCATAGAGAATGGTTTAAGACGTATAGATAAATTAATGATGGAGTCATGTACATGGGTAATGATGTCACATGTAATATTGTGGGAATAGGGAGTATACAGCTGCAAATGTTTGATGGGACAACCAAAATGTTAACTGATGTAAGACATGTACCAGATTTAAGGAAAAATCTAATTTCACTAGGAGCGCTTGACACAAATGGATATAAAACTATAATTCAAGGTGGAGTAATGAAAATTTACAAAGGTATTTTACTAGTAATGAAAGCTAAGAAGGTAGGAAATCTATTTCAGTTAGAAGGAAGAACAGGGTCAGATCATGTGTCTACGATGTCTGAACATGACAGTAGTTCCATTCACTTATGGCATCAAAGGTTGGGCCATATGAGCGAAAGAGGGTTAAAAATTTTGGCTGATCGCAAGTTACTTCCTAATCTAAAGTCTGGCAAGTTAGATTTCTGTAAACATTGTCTGTTTGGAAAATAAAGTAAGCAAAAGTTTAAAACAGGCAAACATACTAGTAAAGGAATACTTGATTATATCCATTCAAATGTTTGGGGTCCAGCCCCTATAACTTCATATGGTCGTTCGTCATATTTTGTATCATTTATGATGATTTTTCTAGGAAATTGTGGGTCTACATGTTGAAAATGAAGTCTAATGTTTTTACAATTTTCAAGCAGTTTAGAGCATTAGTAGAAAACATCACTGGTAGAACTATAAAATGTTTAAGAACTGACAATGGTGGTGAGTTTACTTCCAAGGAGTTTGAAAACTATTGCAAGGATGCAGGGATCGAGAGACATGAGACCACTGTTTATACTCCTCAACAAAATGGAGTTGCTAAACGCATGAATAGGACTCTTTTAGAGAGAGCAAGGAGTATGCTGAGTAACACCGGTTTGCAGAAGGAATTGTGGACAAAAGCAGTGGCTATAGCTTGTTATGTGATAAATCAATCACCATCCATGGCGATAGGTTGCAAGATTCCTCAAGAGGTATGGAAAGGTCACCCTTTTTATTATTCTAAACTCGGAGTTTTTGGTTGTGATGCATATGCTCTAGTGTCTAAACATCAGCGAACAAAATTAGATCCAAAGTCAAAAAGGTATATCTTTGTTGGATATGGTGATGGAACAAAGGGATATAGATTGTGGGATCCTACTACCTGCAAGATCATCATCAACAGAGATGTAAAGTTTAATGAATCCTCTCTTGTACAGTTAGATGTAGATAATAGATTGAAATAGGATGATGTATCTGATTTTCAGCACATTCAGTTTGAAAGCACTTCTAATGATAGTCATGATGACCATAGTTCAGATACTAGTCATGAACAGGTTTCAAAATTAGATCATGAACAGGGTTCAGATGTAGATCATGAACAGGTCTTAGATGCTGATCATGAAGAATTTCCTACAGATGGTAGTCAGCCAATTGTGGAAGTACCAGAAACATCTTTAAGGAGGTCCACGAGAATTAAATTTCCTCCTAGAAGGTATGATGATTATGTTACTTCAGTTGCTTTAACCGCTAATGATGATGAACCTTTGTGTTATCAGGAAGCTGTAGAAGGTTCAAAAAGTGAAAAGTGGAAAGAAGCTATGAAGGATGAGATGATGGCATTACACAAGAATGACACATGGGATCTGGTAGAACTTCCTAAAGACAGAAAAACTGTGGGATGTAAATGGGTGTACAAATTGAAAAAGGGTGTTGATGGTTCAAAGGACAAGTACAAAGCAAGGCTGGTCGCGAAATGTTTTTCTCAGAAAGCAGGCATTGATTTTCATGAGATTTTCTCACCAGTTGTAAAAATTGTTTCAATTCGAATGGTATTAGCATTAGTGGCTTTTCTTGATTTAGAATTACAACAACTAGATGTTAAAACTGCATTTTTACATGGAGATTTAGATGAGGAAATTTACATGGAACAACTGGAAGGGTTTGTTCAAGATCGCAACAAGAAATTTGTTTGCAGGCTCAAGAAATCATTGTATGGTCTAAAGCAATCACCTCGACAATGGTACAAGAAGTTTGATTCTTTCATGTTGAGTCAAAATTATATAAGAAGTGAATATGATCATTGTGTTTACTTTAAGAAATTAAGTAATGGCATGTTCATTATCTTAGTGCTGTATGTTGACGATATTCTTTTAGCAAGCAAAAGCATAATAGAGATCAACAGGTTAAAGGCTTAGATGGCTAGGACATTTGATATGAAAGACCTAGGAGCAGCAAGACAAATTTTGGGCATGGAGATTTTCAGAGACAGGAGAAATGGTAAGATGTGGCTATCACAACAGAAGTATATTGAGAAAATACTCTTGAGGTTTGGTATGAACAATGTGAAGCCTGTTTCAGTCCCTTTAGCTTCCCATTTTAAGCTTTCTTCAAGTTTATGTCCTAGTACAGATGAAGAAAAGGAATATATGTCTCGAATTTCGTATGCTAATGTAGTAGGATGTTTGATGTATGCGATGATTTGTACTCAACCAGATATTTCACATGAAGTTGGGGTTGTCAGCAGGTATATGGAAAATCCAGGTAAAGAACATTGGTCAGCAGTGAAATGGGTGCTTCGGTATTTGAGAGGCACAAGTGATTATTGTATCACTTATAATAAAAGTAGTGAATTTGTTTGTGGATATGTTGATGCCGATTTTGCAGGTGATTTGGATAAGAGAAGGTCAACTTCAGGGTATGTCCTTACTCTTGTAGGTGGAGCTATTAGCTGGATGTCGAAGCTACAGAATATTGTTGCTTTATCCACTATTGAAGCAGAATACATAGCTGCTTCACATGCTTGCAAAGAAGCGGTTTGGTTGAAAGGTTTGATTGGTGAGTTTGGGAGGTTACATGACAACATCAAGTTATTTTGTGATAGTCAAAGTGCAATTCAATTGGCTAAGAATCCAGCCTACCATAGTAAATCAAAGCATATACCAATCAAGTACCATTTTGTAAGATAGGTTTGTTGGAAATAATACTGAGAGGGGGGGTGAATCAGTATTATCTAATTCTTTTAATAAATCTTCCTTATTTGTTCTTTGAATTAGTTTTGCATGTCAGTACCATAAAATAATGAGCATGAACAAAGAAAACAGATAGTCACACCAAAGAACACAAGATGTAAGGTGGAAACCCAATGTGGGTGAAAACCACCTGCTGCAATATGTCTCTATCTTCTTTCAAATTAGAAACTCCTTTTACAATGGTTTTGTATTGGTGCAGTCCTTTACCAGTACGCAGGCTGCAACCTGCAGAGAGCTACAACTCTCTCTCGTTTTCCAGTCTCTCCTGGAAGGGAGCTACAACCCCCTACTTCTTTTCTTACAAGGACCACTTTTCATAAATTTTCAAACTGGATCCATAAGCATCAAATGATCATCAAGTATAAGAGAATCACCCAGTCAACTGTAGTAACCAGATCAACAACCAAACCCAGAACACAGCAATGATAAACAGAGATTTTAAGAGAAGTAAGCACCCTGCTCAACTGCTCGCCTGCTTACGCAAGCACCCTCCTCAACTGCTTGCCTGCTTACAGTACGCACCTTGCTCAACTGCTTGCCTGCTTACAGTACGCACCCTGCTCAACTGCTCGCCTGCTTATGTACGCACCCTTCTCAACTGCTCGCCTGCATACCTCACTCTGAGTCCATTGAACTGCCTGCGGACCTCCGCACCTGCAACCCTTCTGTGCCTGCGTATGTACGCACCTGCAACCCTTCTGTGCCTGCGTATGTACGCACCTGCAACCCTTCTGTGCCTGCGTATGTACACACCCTGCTCAACTGTTCGCCTGCTTACGTACGCACCCTGCTCAACTACTCGCCTGCTTAAATACGCACTGTATCCATTGAACTGCCTGCGGACCTCCGCACCTGCAACCCTTCTGTGCCTGCATACCGACGCACCTGAAACGCTTCGTTCCTGCGTATGTACGCACTTTTCTTTCACTGTACCTACGTACCTTCGGGCATAGATGATTTCAAGACTTCAGAAATAACCCAGACAGTTAGATCTACAGATCTGAACATGCGCCGAAGAGATCTCAATCCATCAGTAGATTCGCCTTATTTAGATCTAGACATTACTCCCAAGAGATCATAATATTTCAGATCTAGCCCTCATAAGATATTCAACACAAAACATGCTCAAGCCAAATGATCTCCTTTGCTTTATATAGGAAAGGTCTTCCTTAAATCAAGGATCAATACCACGGGCCGACACCATAATAACACAAAACCGTCGGCTAAATACCAAAGGTTAAACATAAGAAACCCCACGTGTGCTTTTCTCTGCCTTGAAATGTGTGCACTGGGGGTACGCACCTCCTGAAAGGGATAACTGCGGGTATGTACGCACTTTATGTAACACCGACCTGCGTGTACGCACCTTATGTAAGGTGTACCTGTGTAGCCCTTATTTTCTTCAATATTTGATAGCTGATTATCAATCTCTGCTGCTGACTTGAAGTACTGTGATCTATCACCTGAATGGGTTGCCATTAAGGACAACACTTTAGCCATAATGCCAACAATCTCCCCCTTTGGACTTGATGGAAACCTCAAAACTTCAGCTTCATTCCCCCTCTTTGACATCAAGGGCAAAGGGTTATGCTCCCCCTAAGAACATGCTCCCCCTGAATATGAACCAGATCTGCAGCGAAAAACCATAATCCACCATGAAAGAGATAGAGACATATTGCAGCTACTTCCAAGATCTCCTTTTGCACATCCTCCATAATGCCAACAATGCATTATATGCTCCCCCTGAACCTGTACCATCAATCAGAAGAGGTTCAGCAATAAGATGATGCATCAACAACCCCCAACTTTTGCCTGAGGTATTCAAAAGTGTCCCTGGGCAATGGTTTGGTGAGAATATCAGCAACTTGTTCCTTAGAAGGAACATACTCCAACTTGACCTTCTGTTCAAGCACTTGTTCCTGGAGAAAATGGTACTTGATTGGTATGTGCTTGGTTTTTGAATGCATAACAGGATTCTTTGAGATGCTGATTGCACTTGTGTTATCACATAAGATGGGGATTGGTGGTGTACAAGTGATTTGAAAATCCTGCAAAGTATGTGTTATCACAAAATCAAGCACTGAAGGGCTACTGATCAGGTACTTTGTGTAACTGTTTCAGACCAATCTTTTGACTAAGGATTAGCCTCCCTAGCCTGAGAGGGCTCTCTCAAAAGGTTATTGGTTTTGAATATTGATAAGATGGCTAACTCTTGTAAGGTGAATTTAACAAACATGCTGGCTGGACAGACATTACAAAGACTTCCATTGGGCTTATGGAGTTAATCATCCTTCAGTAAACTATAACACTACTCATACATAGAAGTCAGGGCATGTGATGTTTAAATACTCAAAACACATCTCATAGAAACCTCAGCTTACAAATACACACAGGAAATCAGAGCAGCAAAGTGAATTATGAGTGATTGTGTATTTATACAACTGTAAAAACATTAAGGATAAAGCAAAACCACATATTTTGAGCATTGAAACACTGTATGAATCCTGAGAAGACAAGCAGCAAATTGTATTACTGAAACTGAGTTTTTACACAAGCCAAAACAATACTCTGTTTTCTCAAATATCCAACCCTACTTACATTCATCATTCAGCTATATATAGAAACATAATTATAACTACTTGGAGCTTCCTCCTCCAGCATGAGGGGAGCTCGATGACTGCCATTAATGACACCTATCTGCTTTGCAACAAACTATTTAATACAATAACCACTAACTGAAGTTCTAAAGAGTTCTAATTTAATTATAATTCTAACTCTATCTCCTTCGTAGAATGATTCCTCCTTGCAGCTTTGACACCTGGTTTCCTTTTCGTTTGGCTGAGATGGCATGAGATGAGCAGTTAATGCCCCATGTTGGCTTTGGATACTGAAGGCTTTAATCTGCTCCGTGTTGGCTGAGAATATCCCTTACTTTTCGGTTCTGGTCCCCCATCACTTCGAATATGCAGCAGCATGTACTTTAAGTCTCTTTAATAACCCAAAAACAATAGAACACCACCATGTTTCCTGATGAGTTGGATGCTCCATCGATGGCCAAGTGTGCAAGCCAAAATTCCATGTATGCAATTCATTCAACACCCTATGACCGGCAATAAAGTGGCTTTATAACCGAAAAATTTACACTTAGGTTAAAACATTTCACCTTTTTGAAGGCACACCTGTCTTGATCAGAATGGCTGGGATGTCTTCATTTGATCTTTCACATAACCTTTAGGTGTTCCCTTTTGAAAATTCCCGCACATATTACCAAACTGTTTATTTGCTTTGAAAACGCCACCTACAGCAGTTTCGTAGCGCGCTACGAAACTGCTGAATTTGTTAAAACAACTTGTATTTGCCCTGAGGTATTTACTGCTTATACCTTTAATTGCTAAAACTCCTTTACATATGGCAGGGATCTAGATGTCCTCAAAATAATGAAACTAAGCAAAATTTGACAAAACTTAGAACAACACCTTTCTTTGAACAACACTTCATTTATCAGCTAATTGGTCTAGCTGTGTCTTTAAGTCTGCAACTTTCTTCCACTGACCTAGCTGAGCTTCCAAGTCTTCAATCCTCTTCTTCATAGCTTTGTTTCGGTTCTTAAACACATGTTTATATTTCTGATGACTTTGGCCTGTTTGAGAGCTGGAACTGTCCATGTGTAAACATCAGCTACTGAATCCACCTGGCTTACTAGGTTTTTACTTCCTTTCAATACAGCTTTTCGATAATTTGCATACCTGACTGCAGACTCCCTAGTGTCATTCTTCACCTTATCAATTTCATTTTTAGCTGCCTCCAACTGGTTCCTTATGGCTATAATATTACCTCCTTGGGGAATGATGACTGTTCTATTTGTGTCTTTTTGCTTGACTTTCTCTGCCTCCTCCGTTCTGGGCAATTTCTCAGCTACCTCTGTTCTAGGCAGTTTCTCAGCTTCCCTTACTTGCTTTCTTGTAATAGGTCTTCTTGGTTTGAATATGAATTCATCACCTGGTTCATCAAACCTCAGTCTTTTTGAAGCTCTAGACTTCTTGGTGCTTTCTGGTGATGACAGTGTCAAATCAATGTGCACTGGTTCAATGTCCACCGGTTCAATTTGCTCAAACTCAATGGCCTCCAACAAATCACTCAGGCTTGCCTTAGATACCGGGCTTTCTTCAACAGCTAATGCTTTGCCTTTTTCTTTACTTATTTGGCTCCTTGTCCTAACTCTTGACACTGTTTCAGATCCACTTGGTCCAGGTACAGTTTTCTTATGCTGAGCTTCTTCTTTTGCTGATGGCTGAGGTTGTTCTTTAATGATCAGTGGCTTCACTAACTTTCTCAACTGTGACTTGACTTTCTTTTTATCTTTTGCCTCCTTTTGAAGCTCAGCTAGCGTGGGTTCTTCAACTGATTGTTCTTTTTCTCTAACTGGCTGTGGAGTAAGACCTGTTTTACTTTGGAAACCCGCCATGAAAATGAACGAGTTCTAGTCTCTACCAATTTTTTGAAGACCATCCAAAACTAACAATTTAACCAAACCATGGTGAAATAAAAATGTTTCACAGTCGTCCTTCCTTAATTGCACTTTGTCACACATTTTGCTCAGACTACGAAACAAATAGAAGGGAATGTCTATGGATGCTTTACCAGTGAAATGTAACAGCAACTTGAAGTGATAAGGGTAGACCTTATTGTATCTTCCCTCACAGGTCAAGTACTTCTGAATACAGGTGAGAAGAAGGGCATAGTGCTCCTTAACATAGTTTCTAGGCACTGCTTTTGTTAGGTCTTCATTCACATATGCCTCTTTTAAAAACTCTTTGCAGGGGTTCATATCAAACTTAAAATTCTTAAACCATTCTTGCCCCCCTCTTGGGATCTCAGTTACAGCAGCTATTGCCTCCGAAGACACTTGAAATTCTAACATAGCTATTTTAGAATTCAAGCCGGTGAAGTTTAAAGCAAAATCCTTTGTTACCTGAGCATGGCCATCTTGCAGCTTCTTACAGAAATTCCAACAGCCGGCATCCTTGAAGGCTTTCTTCACGCCTTCATCTCTTAATGCTAGGTCTAAACCTTCAGGCTCTGTTCTCTGACATTTTCCAGACCTATGTTCTTTCCTCTCCATTTTTCTTTTGAAATTTTTGCACAGACAATGACCAACAACTTCAACTAAAATGGTGATTCAATTCTTTTTTAACTCGGCCTCGCTTGTAATCAGGCTCACTTGAAAACAACCTCACTTGCAAACTCAAATATATCATCACATAGGCTGGTCGCTTATGCATCATTTACGATCATCATAAAGATCCATACACGGTAAAATCCATTTGAATGATATTTATGTGCATGTCTACAAATCTATTGGTGGAGTGATGGTTAATGAGCGTTTGGGAGGTACGCAAACTGACATGAGAGGACGGAAGTGGTGACTCATCAACAAACTTGACCCTTTGAGAAATATTCGCTGCAAAACGCACGAATCTGTGATTTCGCAGCGCGGTTAGTTTTGAATTGTCATAATGCGCTGCGAAACGGCTTGATGGTGACGTGCTGCGGAATGGCTAAACAATGATTACGCTGCGAAACTGACCAATAAGAGACTGCGTTGCGAAATTACGGAAAGGATCGGTGACATGGATAAGACAAGACATGGCTTATGAAACCATGATGGTGGAGGATGACCAATAGGAGTAGAGTATAATTCAAATCAAACACCTTTAAAGCTCCGACCCTAAGTAAGAAACATAAAACAAAAACAATTTGACACCAACTTTTGACATTGAACTTGGACAAAGGATTATATACAAATGTTTATAGTTCTAAGTGATAACAGTCTGCATCATCCAAAGGAGTTGGGTGCAACAAGATGCAGCAACAACATATTCCGCTTCAGCTGTAGACAAGGCAATTGAACTCTGTTTCTTGCTGTACCAAGATACCAGTCTGGAACCCATAAAGAACGCACCACCACTTGTGCTTTTCCTGTCATCCACGCTTCCGGCCCAATCTGCATCTGTATAAGCATGAAGTGTAAGATCTGTATCTCTAGGATACCATAAGCCATAATTTTGAGTCCCTTGAAGATATTTGAAAATTCTCTTCACTGCCTGAAGATGAGTC
Source organism: Pinus tabuliformis (assembly GCA_031772625.1). Classification (NCBI taxonomy): domain Eukaryota; kingdom Viridiplantae; phylum Streptophyta; class Pinopsida; order Pinales; family Pinaceae; genus Pinus; species Pinus tabuliformis. The sequence continues at coordinate 1,143,495,745 of CM062813.1, read as the reverse complement.
TCCTTCAGATTTTCCTGAAATCTTCCAACTATTCCAACTGCATGCATGATGTCCGGTCGGGTACCTGTCAAATAAAGTAAACTTCCAATCATAGATCTGTAGGTTGGTTGATGTACTGCTGCAGATTCATCATTTGCACTGAGGCTACATCCTGTGACCATGGGTGTACATACTCGTTTTGCATCTTCCATACCATATTTCTTCAAAATCTGTTTGAGATACTTGGTTTGAGATAAAAAGATTCCTCCTTCTTTTTGTTGGATTTGCAAACCAAGGAAATATGTCAGTTCTCCTAGCAAGGACATTTCAAATTCTTTCTGCATGACCAAGGCAAAGCTTTGACTCATAGCTTCTTCATTGCTCCCAAAAATAATGTCATCTACATACACAACAAGTATTAGCAATTTGTCATTTTCAACTTTTATATAAAGATTGCTATCTGCTGATCCTTTTGAAAAACCTTGTTGATGAAGATATTTGTCCAAACGGTAGTACCAAGCCCTTGGAGCTTGTTTGAGACCATAGAGAGCCTTTTTCAATCTGCATACAAGATTTGGATCATTTCCAAGAATGAACCCATCTGGCTGTTCAATGTATACTTCTTATTCCAAGTCTCCATTCAGAAAGGATGATTTCACGTCCATTTGAAATACTTTGAAGTTTTGAAAACTTGAGAGAGCAAGGAACATTCGGATGGCCTCAAGTCTTGCAACAGGAGCAAAGGTTTCTTCAAAGTCTATTCCTTCTTGTTGCGCATACCCTTTACAAACAAGTCTGGCTTTGTTTCTAATTACTTCTCCATTTTCATTCAATTTATTTTTGAAGACCCATTTTGTTCCGATAACATTCTTATCCTTTGGTCTAGGAACCAGCTCCCAAGTGTTGTTCTTTTCGATCTGCTCAAGTTCTTCATCCATTGCTTTCACCCAACATTCATCTTTGCATGCCTCTTTCACATTTTGTGGTTCAGTAGAGGAGAGTAATGCCAAATAGCTTGAAGCTTCTGCAACTGTTCTTCTTGTTTGTACACCTGCTTCTTTCTGCCCCATAATCTGAGATTTTGGATGATTCTTCTGAACATATCTGGATGGAGTCTTTTCTTCTATTCTTGTTTGCTCCTCTGGTTCTTCTTGAGGTTCTTCTTCTTCATCATTTTGTCGTTGGGGGTAGCCTTCATCTTCTTCGATGTCTTCATGATGTACTTGCCTAGGAATGTATCCCTTCTCATCAACCACTACATCAATGCTGTCAACAATTCTGCCAAGTCTTTTATTGTAGCATTTGTATGCTTTGCTATGTGGAGAGTAACCAAGAAGAATGCCTTCATCTGCTCTAGGTTCAAGTTTGCCAAGCTGCTCATCAGTATTCTTGATATAGCATTTGCTCCCAAAGATTTTGAAGTGCTTTACCGAAGGATTCCTACCACTCCAGAGCTCATGAGGAGTTTGAGTGTTGTTCACCCGGACATTTGTTTCGTTGAGAATAACAACTGCAGCATGTGCAGCTTCACCCCAGAAAGTTGCGGGAGTTCCTGACTCATCAAGCATAGCACGAGCCATTTGTTGGACTGTTCTGTTCATTCTTTCCACAACTCCATTTTGCTGAGGGGTTCTTGCTGTAGAGAATTCTCTTCTTATCCCATGTTCTTCACAAAAATTGAAAAATTCATTTGAAGTAAATTCCCCACCTCTGTCGGATCTGAGGCACTTAATTTTGTGACCTGATTCATTTTCAACCAAGGCTTTGAAGGATTTGAATTTTTCGAATGCTTCATCTTTGTGCTTCATAAGTCCTAACCAGACAAACCTGGAGAAATCGTCAATGAATAATATCAAGTATTCTTCTCCTCGAGGTGTTCTTTTCCTGAAAGGACCACATGTATCTGTATGTACTAGCTCAAGAGGCATGCTAGCTGAACCTTCTTTCTCTGGAAAGTTAGTTCTAGTTTGTTTTCCAAACTGACATGATTTGCATATGGTGTTGTCAGGAATTTTGATATCTGGAAGATCGCGAACTGCCTGATATTTGCATGCTTTCCTTATTTGTGAAAAGCTTAGATGTCCCAACCTCCGATGCCATAACCAGTGCTCATCATCCTTGCTCAGATAGCATTGTTGTTGTCCTTCTTCAAATATGTACAGATTATTTGGAGTTCTTTTGCCTTTGATCACTGTTTTACCTGTATCAAAATCACGAACAAGACAACCATTTGATCTAAATATAACCTCGGTTCTTTGATCACACATCTGGCTGACACTTAGAAGATTATGCTTCAATCCATCAACATACAAAACATTTCCAGCCTTGACCTTTTCTTTTAACTGAGCAATGCCTTTTCCTTTTATAGTTGTAGGAGTATCATTTCCAAAAGAGACTTTCTTTCCTTTTTCTAGAGCAGAATATGACTCAAGTTTTTCTTTATCACCTGTCATATGCTTCGAACATCCACTGTCAATGTACCATAGATTTTCCTGTCCCTCTGCATAAAATGCTATCCCACATCTTTTTGTTTGTGGTTCCTTTATTCTCCATGTTTTGGTGCTTGAGGCTTGTTCCTTTTTCTGCTGAAACCTGCTCCTGCATTCAGAGTCTTCATGACCAAAGTTATTGCAAATAGAACATTCAACTTCATTTTCAAGAACCGAAAAGTTGTTATAGGTCCTTTTTGTAATCCCGGTCATACTTCTTTGTTTTTGAGCTTCCCTAGTCATGATTGTTTTATATGCAACACATTGAGCTGCTTTGTGACCAAAGTTATGGCAAGAAAAGCATTGTCCATTGAAGAAACTTCTGCGGTTATCGAATCTACCAGCCAATTGATCTATTCTTGAACCAAATTGAGAAGATTTTACCTGTGGCTGGTTGTAGCTTTTGTTCACCCTTAAGATGGATTGCCCCTGATAGTTTCTGTTTGTAATTCGTCCCTGCTTTACCTGATGATCTTCATTGTGCTTTTGCTCATTTCTTCTTGCTGCATCAAGATAACTTTTTGAGGTGGATGCTTGAGAAGTTTCTCCATTATAGCCCAGACCTGTCTTGTTTAGTGGAGACCGCTGCATATTGATAATCTCATCCAAAGTTTCATATCCTTTGACAAACTTGAGATTATTAGCTTTTGTTTTCTCAATCTCTTTTCTAAGACCAACAATTTCACCTTCTAATTTTTCAAGATGTTTTTCCTTTTCATCAATTTGAAATTGTAGAATATCAATGATCGTGTTCTTTTATTCTATACATCTCTTGAGTCTAGTAATTTCATCATAAAGATTATCCACATCTATAGCATCCATATAATCATCATCTTCAAATGCCATTAACAACTTATATTCATTACCTTGTTCATCTTCATCACTGTTTGATAGACCATCACTATCTTCATGAGTGTGGTAGCTTTTCTTATTTGCGTTCTGTTTCTTGTTCCATCTAGCAGGTTCCTTTCCTATATCCTTATAAGGACATTTTTCAGCATAATGACCTACTCTTCCACAAGCAAAGCATTTAAAAGGTAACTTACCTATGAACCTTCCAGAACCCCTTTGAAGATTTCTGACAAAATTTGATTCTTCTTCCTCTTCTTCTGGGACGTGGCTTACTTCATAATAATATCCTTTGCCTGATGCCTTGAAAGCACCTTCTCTTCTGTCTGATGGACCTCCCTTTCTCATTTCATAAGCAGTTAGAATTCCATGTAGCTGAGACATAGTAAGAATTCATAGATTTTCCTTTTCTTCTATTGCAGATACTTTAGATTCAAACTTGGGGGACAATGATCTTAGAACCTTTTCAACCAAAATAGCCTCTTTTATTTCTTCACCCAAATTTTTCATACAATTAACAACCTCATCTACCCGAAGAAAATAGTTAGCCACACTTTCATCATTATACATTTTGAGAGTCTCATACTGAATTCTGAGAGTTTGAAGTTTAGCACACTTTACCTGTTCATCTCCTTCATAGCTCGTGACAATTTTGTCCCATATCTCTTTTGCGGATTTATAGTGCATTACCTTCATGAATTCTGATTGAGATATACATCCTAATAGAGTACTGACTGCTTTCGCATTTGTTTCATACTTCTTTTTCTCGGCTGCATCTGTAGGAGTAGCTGAAGGAAAAGCGTAGCCTGTCTCTACGATGTCCCAAACTTCTGTACCAAGAGATTGAAGATAGGCAGTAACTCTTACCTTCCAATAATTGAAGTTTGTCCCATCAAAAACTGGTGGCCTGATTGATGCTTCTCTCTCGTAGTTTCTCATGATGAACGATCTACCTTCAAGCGATAAAGCTTCTCTGAAGGACCTACTCTGATACCAATTGTTGGAAATAATACTGAGAGGGGGGGTGAATCAGTATTATCTAATTCTTTTAATAAATCTTCCTTATTTGTTCTTTGAATTAGTTTTGCATGTCAGTACCATAAAATAATGAGCATGAACAAAGAAAACAGATAGTCACACCAAAGAACACAAGATGTAAGGTGGAAACCCAATGTGGGTGAAAACCACCTGCTGCAATATGTCTCTATCTTCTTTCAAATTAGAAACTCCTTTTACAATGGTTTTGTACTGGTGCAATCCTTTACCAGTACGCAGGCTGCAACCTGCAGAGAGCTACAACTCTCTCTCGTTTTCCAGTCTCTCCTGGAAGGGAGCTACAACCCCCTACTTCTTTTCTTACAAGGACCACTTTTCATAAATTTTCAAACTGGATCCATAAGCATCAAATGATCATCAAGTATAAGAGAATCACCCAGTCAACTGTAGTAACCAGATCAACAAGAATAGAACCAAACCCAGAACACAGCAATGATAAAGAGAGATTTTAAGAGAAGTAAGCACCCTGCTCAACTGCTCGCCTGCTTACGTAAGCACCCTGCTCAACTGCTTGCCTGCTTACAGTACGCACCCTGCTCAACTGCTTGCCTGCTTACAGTACACACCCTGCTCAACTGCTCGCCTGCTTACGTACGCACCCTGCTCAACTGCTCGCCTGCGTACCTCGCTCTGAGTCCATTGAACTGCCTGCGGACCTCCGCACCTGCAACCCTTCTGTGCCTGCGTATGTACGCACCTGCAACCCTTCTGTGCCTGCGTATGTATGCACCTGCAACCCTTCTGTGCCTGCGTATGTACGCACATGCAAGCCTTTTGTGCCTGCGTATGTACGCACCCTACTCAACTGTTCGCCTGCTTACGTACGCACCCTGCTCAACTGCTCGCCTGCTTACATACGCATTGTATCCATTGAACTGCCTACGGACCTCCGCACCTGCAACCCTTCTGTTCCTGCGTACCGGCGCACCTGAAACGCTTCGTTCCTGCGTATGTACGCACTTTTCGTTCACTGTACCTGCGTACCTTCGGGCATAGATGATTTCAAGACTTCAGAAATAACCCAGGCAGTTAGATCTACAGATCTGAACATGCGCCGAAGAGATCTCAATCCATTAGTAGATTCGCCTTATTTAGATCTAGAAATTACTCCCAAGAGATCATAATATTTCAGATCTAGCCCTCATAAGATATTCAACACAAAACATTCTCAAGCCAAATGATCTCCTTTGCTTTATATAGGAAAGGTCTTCCTTAAATCAAGGATCAATACCACGGGCCGACACCATAATAACACAAAACCGTCGGCTAAATACCAAAGGTTAAACATAAGAAACCCCACGTGTGCTTTTCTCTGCCTTGAAATGTGTGCACTGGGGGTACGCACCTCCTAAACGAGATAACTGCGGGTATGTACACACTTTATGTAACACCGACCTGCGTGTACGCACCTTATGTAAGGTGTACCTGCGTACCCCTTATTTTCTTCAATATTTGATAGCTGATCATCAATCTCTGCTGCTGACTTGAAGTACTGTGGTCTATCACCTGAATGGGTTGCCATCAAGGACAACACTTTAGCCATAATGCCAACAAGGTTATCACTGAAAGGGGTGTTTCTCTTGAAAAGGTGCATACGAAGGAAAACTGTGCAGACATGTTCACGAAACCAGTTTTGTTAGAGAAGTTGCGTTGGTGTCTGGCTTCTCTTGGCTTGCAGAAAAGATAAAAATAATAAATGAACAAGGCATCAGGCTAATTGTTGTCAAGGTGGAGATTGTTGAGATTTTCTATTTTATTAAATTTGGGAAAAATCTCATGTATGTGACAACAATAGGATTAGTTGCTATATTAGCTCCAGTATTTTTTGAGGAGGAGTTAATGCATCCTATATTTGTTGTGAGGTAATTTATGATTCAGTGTTATGCTCCAACTATATAGAAATGTAATCCCGTAAAGGATTGTAAGAGTGTGTAGAGAAAGTAGAGAAAATAGGGAGATTTGAGAGTATGTGTGAATTATTAGATTTGTTGTAATCTCCTTTGCATAATAATATTGTCGATGCCTTTGTTCTGGTGGACGTAGCCCAGATTGGCTGGGTGAACCACGTTAAATCTCTGTGTTATGGTTTTGTGTGGTTTTTGTATGTGCTGTGTATGTTTATATTTATTTCAGCTGCGCTTTGTTTAGTCTAACATCATCATGTTCCTATTGTGATTTGTTTTTGGTGATGTTCTGTACATTTTTATGTTGCTATTCAGTCTCTTATTTATGTTAAAATTGCTCATAAAATCAATATAAAAACTCATTTTACAATTGAAAAACACATGAATTCTTAACCACATGAAAAGAATTTTGTTTCTAATCCGAGGAGGATCTTAGCACAACAAACTAATATTCTTAATCAGATCATATGTGGAGCAGAAGGAGAATTCCAGCTAGAACCTCAGTGCATTTTGCTGAGAAATATGCTCATGAAAACCAAGTAATTGAGCATGTTAAAGTGCAGTGGAAGCACTTTAGGCCCGATGCAGCTACATGGGAGATGGTTGATCATATGCAGGCTATGTATCATTCTCTACTCGTTGGTTGATCAGATGCATTTTGGTATATGTTTTGGTATATGTATATGGATGTAAATACCGCCATGAGTCGTGTTATAAATCTCAAATAAGCGTTATTGTTGTCATGTCATTATGATTGTCATGTTGGTTATGTTGGTTTGCTTCTCAGCAAGTTAATCATTGTAAATATTGCAATGAGCTAAGTTATAAAGCTCCATGGGAAATATGTTTTTCTTTTCAACAATGTCACTAGTTGTAGGTGTCATTGAAAACAGAGAATGGTGTTCTCCCAAGGGGAGGATTTTGTAACAACCCTAGTCAAAAATACATGTAATAAAATTAATAAAGGAAAAATAATAACCAAGGTCATGGGACACGTAATTCCAAGATGAATGTTGGGAAAAACATAGTGATGCGGATCACTTATGATTAATTAATGGCTATGGAAATTGGCAAAGGCAATGACAAAGGCTTTGGAAAGGCATGATGCATTAATTGACATTTTATTTATGAAAATAATGGAAGATAGGAGAAAAGGAAGGTGAAAGGTCACAGGTTGCATGTGAGGAGGAAAATGAAGGAAAATGAAGAAATTATAGGCCTCATTGATAAAAAGGATTCTGAGGATTAGTTCATGGCTTTTTATCAGTTTGGCTTTTTGTCATTTTTAGCTTGGAACTCTCTCTTCGATTCTCTCTCTCGTACTCTTTGACACTTATAGTTTTCTTGGAGCACTCTTGGAGGAGTGTGACATGCTTTGGATTTGGAACAAGGAGGAAAAGGAAAGTAGGAATGCGCACAAGGACATGGGGATCAGCAACTACAATAAGGTTTTCTTACACGTACCGAGTTAATGTATGATTTCCTTGCTAGTTTTGGCATTCATGGCACATGCATGTGGTTTCTTAGTTATGATATGTCATTGGCATCGAGCATTATATAGATTGACAGTGGTTTTGCCTAGCCTTGACATTTCCAAGATAGCCATGGTGTTGTGGGTTTCTTTCCTTTTGTTTTATGGTTGGTTCTCATGTTCCTTATGGTTTTGGGTTGAGTTACTAGCTCCTAGAGCCTTGGTTGGACAAACACTCTGGAAGCCCTATAATCACTTGGGTTGAGTTACTAGTCCTACAAGCCTTGGTTGGAAAAATTCTTCGGATCCCTTGGTGGGTTGAGTTACTAGTCCTGGAAGCCTTGGTTGGACAATCGCTTTGGATCCTTGCATCAACTATGGTTTGAGTTACTAGTCCTAGAACCTTGGTTGGAAAAATGCTTTAGAGCCATGGAAAATTTGAGTAGATATTGTTCTGGTGATGGTTAGTGATATCCAACCGTGAGGTGGAATAATTGGTTGAGCATTGAGGTGGTTTTGCCTCCAGAAGCCTTGGTTTGTTTTATGAGATCCCACATTCATGTTTCGAATATGGTGTGAGGATGATTGGATGAAAGAGATATTTGGTTCAGCCCAATCTATGGTTAGGTGGTACATGGAAGTCCTTGACATGGTTGTATTTGCATATTTTAATAAGAGATCATTTTCCTTTGGTATTTTCATGAGAAAATGTGCTTACCATTATGTGGCTTTAACAATTGTTTCATCATTGATATATCTCTGGTTATTTGCTGGTTATGAACATGTTTTATGATAATCTTAATACATGGCTCTCATCATGTTTTGGTTAGTATATAAAATAATAATGAATGAATGACCTAATAGAAATATTGGGAGGAAATATCAATCCTCCTCAATGATTCTCAGATAAGTATGATATCCCTATATTCAGATATGTTGTTATGACTTGTAGATTTCATGTTTACGATATGTTTGGCGAAATGCCTATCATGGCTAGTAGGGGTCAGATAAAGTCCCTGTTCAAGTGTTTGCATTAGTAACCTTATCTCAGTGTTAATTATCTTTTATATAAATTTCATGAAGTTCTGGGCAGTGGCCTGAGTCGTGGCCCTGAAAAAGTGGCACAGAATATGAGCTCGTTGGCACAAAACTACCTGAAAAAGGCCACAATCTCATGCATTCCTTTTTATGGGAGTGACTTGAGGGTCTTAGACACATGAATGTTTTCATGGGAGAAACTGGAAGTCTAGATCAAAAAAAAATCAAGTTGTCTCAAGGGTTGGCCACTTGGAAAGGTTGGTTATCTCCTTAAGGTTTAGATGCTCCTAAGGAAGGTTAGATTGGTCTTGTCTTGTCGGTTCCACTTCCTTAACTATACTTGGCAAGCTGAATCATATCATAGTAACTCTTTGTCACATGTTTACCATAGTGGATTGGTTAGCTTGGGTAAATGTGGGAGAAGGGGGTTACAACACAGAATAGCAGAGGTAAATTGGAAGAGAGGAAAGAACATGTTTTATAAGAATCACCAGACCAGTTCTTGTAAGCCACTATCATCCCAATCTTGAATTTTATTTTTGAATTTGTTCAAGATATAAACCCAATAGTCAAGGTTGGAAGAGCCCAGAGAAACCAGGATTCCAAGATATTTGAAGTAATGCCACTCAGTCACTAGAGAGAATTCGAGCACTCGAGAAATTTCTTGAAGGATATGAGGAGAGAAGTTTCATTTATATAGCTAACTTTTCTTTTTATTGATGAGTCCTCCTAAAATACATAGGTATTTATCAAGAATTCGCCTAAAACAAACATCAATTTTCTTAGAGGCACCTCCCATAAGGTGAGTGTTGTTTGAAAATTGGGAATGATTTACATCCTTGATATTGTTGGCAATGCTAAGGCCTTTCAGCCTTCCTTCAACCTTGGTGATTTCTAAGTTTTGACTGAAACTTTTAGCCATCAGGATGTAAATAAGGTGGGAGGAAGGGAATCCTTAGCGAATATCTATAGAGGCCATAAAGAAGTTACAAGGCTTCCCATTGACTAGAGGGGAAATCCTGGGCCTACTAATGAAATCCTTGATCGAATTGATGAACTGTCCACAGAAACCAATATTTTCCAAGATCGAGAAGAGGAAGGAGTGGCGAACACGATCAAAATCGTTTTCCATATCCAACTTTATGACCATGTTGGGTTCTCCACTTTGACAACTAGATTGGATGGCCTCTTTGAAAAGAATTACATTATCTAGAACTTGTATATGCTTTAGGAATCCCCCTTGATTTTTAGAGATGATTTTTCACAATGAGGGATTTGAGTCTGTTAACTATGATTTTGGTAAAGATATTATAGGATGATTTACACAGAGATATGGGTCTAAATCTGGAGATGGAGGAGGGCCTGGTTTCTTTAGGAATGAGGGCAAGGAAGGAGAATTTTGTATTTCCTCCTAACTTTACTTTGCTTTTTGATGAATTCAACATTCTCATGAGGTATTTTTTAATGAGAGACCAAAATGATTGAGAAAAGGGGATAGGGAAACCATCTGGGCCAGGGGCTTTGTCCAGATCAAGGGACCATATGGTTTCAATGAATTCTTCCTCAATAATCAACTTCATAACATGAATATTTTCTATTTCAAAAATAGTGGAGGGAAAACCAAAGATGAAAGAAGCCACCTCTATGGGATCATTATCTTGATATTCAAAGTATAAATTTCTAAGGAAAGTGAAAGCTTCTTGTTTGACTTCGGGAAAGGAGGAAATTTTGGCTTACCTTCCGGGATGATTTCTTTAACCCACTTTTTGGTTTCTCTAATCTTTGATTGTTTGTGGAAGAAAGAGGTATTTTGGTCTCCTTCCTTCAACCAGAGACTTTGTGATTTCAAGCACCAATATTCTTCCTCTTACTTGCTGAGAGTGAATAACTAGATGCTAATTTACTTTTCCTTTTCAAAATATTCTTCATTAATCAATGACGTTTCCATCTGGGCTTGATGAATCTCTAATTTCTTTAGTAACTTAGGTCTTTCATGACTTAGAAGTTTGATATTATTCATGGCCCATGAGAGAAGTGGTTGTTTGATCAATTTCAACTTTGTTTCCTAGACGAAGGCCAAATATACCTTCACCAGAAGTTTCCAAGCTTGCTTGATTAAATCTGTAACCCCCTCTTTTAGAATCCATCTAGGATTGAATCGAAAGGGAATGGACCCCAAGTCTTATGGACTTTTAAAGCTTACCTATATTGGTTGGTGATCTGATTCACCTCTTTCCAAGATAGTGGAGAGACGTTTAGTTCCCTTAACAAGCCCGTTGATATGGATAAGGAAGTGGTCGAATCTTGTTGCAATGTATCTTGACCCACTTCTTTTGTTTGACCACATGAATTTTCCTTTTTTCGGGACAATCCCCATTAGGCTCCAATCAATGATGAAGTCTTCCATTTTTTCACAGAAAGGGTTCTAGACAACATAACCTCCTTTCTTCTCAGAATATCGAAGAATGGTGTTGAAGTCTGCACTAATGATGCAATATTTGTGTCGATTTGCTGCTCTTCATTTATCCTTGATAAGGATTCCCATAATTATCCTTTTTTATTATAGCTAGTGGGGGCGTAGACATTAACGAAATATTAGACTTCTTTGGAGGTGATATCCTCAAAACTAGATGCAATCCAAAAGTTTGAATTGGTTCTATGAATTTTCCTAAGGTTGGAGGCCAATCAAAGGATGCATAGGCCACTGGAATCTCCATTGGAACTTTGAGCTACCCTCACACTTTTGTTCCAAAATAATCTTGATTGAGCTAAAGTCTCTTCTTAAACAATCTTGGTCTCTTGTAAGAATAAAACCCTGAGCTAAGGTCTCTTCCTCAACAATCTCAGTCTCTTATAAGAATAAGACTTGTGGCTTTTCCATTCTAATTAGATCCTTTACTACCTAGGACTTATTGGGGTTTCACAAACCCCTTATATTTCAAGAAATTATTTTCATTTATATTTTGAGGTGGATGACTTACCTCCTCTAGATTTGGTGTTCCCTTGTTCTATATTGCTTACATTCTTTAAAATCTCAGTGATTTGGGATTGGTTTCCCAACTTGATATTTTTCTTTGATTCAACCTTCATTACCACATTTGTAGGCCTTCCTTTTTCTTTTACATTTTCCATTTTCAAACTGGAAGATTCGTTGGACCATTCCAGTTTTTTTTTACGCTTGTGGTAAGAAACTGGCTATTTTCTTCATTAGTTCCTTGATGTTCCTTATTCCAGTGCTCCAAACGTTTCCCTTTTATAACAGAGAGGACCGATGACATATGATGAGGAGGAGCTTGGACTGGTATGTCGAGGACGAGCTTGAGGACTTGGGTGTCCATTTCACGGTCTTCCTCTGGATCTTCCTCCATGAAATTTTCTTCATTTTTTTGTTGTCGAAACCATAGCTTCAAGCTCACCTTGGGATGAAACATCGAAGGGATTTATCAAAGAGGAAGCAATATTCTTCTTTGAAGCATCAACAATTTTGGAGCCTCTTTTACCTTTATTTCCACCTCTCTTCTGAGTATGCCATTGCTCCTCTTGGGAGGTAGTAGGGTCATCTCCATTTTGAACCTTGTTCCTCTTGTAATCACGAGCAAAGTGCCCATAGTCATGGCAACATTTACATTTAAATGGGAGTTTCTTATAGTCTAAAGACTAGACAAAGCTCCATTCCCCCTGTGTGAAGATGATCTCTAAGGGAAGTCCCTGCTCTAATTCAACTTCAACGTAGACCTTCACATAGGAGAACTACTTTCCTTCAGGCTCTACTCTGTCAAGATAATGACCAATACCATTCCCAATGGCTTTCAAACATTCATCACTCCAACACAAAAGAGGCAAGCGAGGGAGTTTAACCCACACAGGGATGACCTTAGGAACGTCTTCATTAGGATTGAAGTCGAGAGACTAGGAATTTAATTACATGCCTCTAGAGGCAAAGAAATGGGTCGTTATGAAATACTACATCCTAATCTTCCTCAAACTAGAAAAGGAGGGTGAAGAATCCATTACCCACTACATAGACAACCAATTTTCCTTTCATCGTTTGCTTCCAAGTTCTATTAGCCCACAACTCCATTGATTTTTGAGAAGGCCACATTCCCATGAATTTACCAACCAACACTCTATTAGTAAAGATCATAGAGGTCTTCCAAAAACACGGGAGAAGAGTGACATTCAAAATATTCGAAGCATTTTTAACAAATTTTTGTTGCGCTTCTTTAAGCCTCAAGTTGAACTTGAGGTTCATGATTAAAGCACATAAAGCTTCCTTTTTGTTGCAGGGAGGTGCAGTTCCGCCAAACTTGTTGCCATGAAGGATCGACAAGAAGGTCGCCGACAATTCAAAAATTTCAGAACAGGAAAGTTGTAAATGTATTCATGATATAATACTTCATCTCATAATAACCTATTAATCTTATATAATCTTAATATATATAACGTAATCTTAATATATAACCGATATTCTTTTTAATTAGTTAATATTTAAGTAACCGTTATCTTAAATTCAAAATATATAATTTAAAAAAAAAAAAAAACAAAAAACAAAACAAAACCTATAATACAAATCAGATCTTTCTCTACACATCATCAAACATATTATTTTGACTAACCATTATATATACATAATACTATTATCAAATATTAAGTCTGAGCATCAATCTAAGGTTATTCAACACGATCGACCCAAAACCAAAGTGGAAAACAATTGAGTGGATTATCACGATTGAGTATCAAAACCCACAAGGGTGTATATTCAAGGTTGATCATGTCCATTCCTTCTATGCAATTTAAATTTCAATGTTATATGTTTGATATCTATATAATAATTTTTCAACTACAAATTTATATATTCTTAATTATTATATGTTTTCTATATTAATATTGTTTTTAATATTTTTTATTTTAATGACAAATTTATATTTATATATATATATATAGATATAGATATAGTTTTTCATTAATGTATAAAATAATTATGAGATTGTTATTTTTTAATTTTCTCTTTATGTTGTATAAAGAAATTTGGAAATTAAAATACAAGATGGATATTTTTTAAGAGAAATATTATTTTGTTATATTTTTTTAATTTTAATTGAGTCTTTTTTTAATATATTTTATGGTAATGATTATTTATAGAATAGATATTGTTTTTGTTGTATGCATCCACATATTTATTAATGTTTATTGATGAGTTATGATTCAAGATTTAATATTATAAATTTGAGTGAAATCAATTTATCGTGAATCAAGGGTGTCTCACAACACACTTCAAATCTCTATGGCAACCAAGTCTTAGGTTTCTTCCCAAAAGCATCCCAAGTTTAGTAGAATTGGTTCAAATGAATTTAAAATGTCTATAGAGGTTTAGGACCTCAAATGCAACCTAATAAAAATGAAGAAGCATAAAAAGAAGTACTTGAAACTTGAGTAAAGACCAAGAGACACTGTGACTATAGTGAGTTGGTTCAAAATGGCTTGGTTTACAAAAGGTTGTTTTGATATCTAACAAGCTTAACCATTCAACAACTGTTATAACACCATTAGTTGTTGCTCAAGGCTTTTTTGTTGTAACTATTATCAATTTTCACACAAACCCGTTTACACAAGTAAAATAGAGAAACACACACACACACATGTGAAATGATTAAAATTTTAATATTTTCTTTCCAAGATATCACCAACTAGGTAGTTGATATCAAGCTTCCTCCATACAAAATAGGGTGAGTTACAAACACCACGGAGAAAAATGAATTAAAACCCAGTCTACAAATGGAGGCCACATACCAATACGATCTTTGATTGGATTATTTGTAGCAGGTTTGGGCCTAACATGTGTAAGGAAAGAAAGCATGTAGGAGACAATGAAGAGAATGTTTTTTGGGGATTGGAATAAAAGTTGTAAGAAATCAATACCTATGCAAAAATTGTTGAGAAATAAATGAATCCTGCTTGTTGAGTGATGTATACCAATGGGTTAGTAGGGGATGAGGGATAAAATAGATTTTGAAAGATAAAGAAACAAAATGGAATGGTATGCTTACAGTAGTCTCTTATCATTATCGCATAAATTTCTAACAAATTAAAAAGTTTCAAGATTATTTTTATCTTTGTTTTTACCTCAAGATTTTAATGTTTCCAGGAACACTGATAAAGGAATCTAAATTTAAAATTGAGATGTTGTTGAGCTGATCTAAAACTGAGCACTGAATTATTTCAATTATTGTGTTGAAATGCCAATGACAATTGACTTCTAACTATGTGAGGTTGACTACTAACTGTGTGAGGATAACTATTGTGTTGGATTTGAGACCAAAATGATGAAGGATGCTAAAAAATCTTGTTTTGTATGGAAAATTTGAATAGAGAAATTGTTAGTCATCGTGTAACAACACTTGGAATGATAAAGTAACAAAATCTGTGGTGTAATAGCAATCACCGTAACAACACCTCAACATGGATGCTGAAGCTTTTGAGGGGGTGAAGGCTAAAATTGTTGTTGCCTTGGTTGTCTAAAAATTAGACCTCTTCTTCTTATTTGAAAAAATGAAAGCCTGTAATTATTTTTGAGTTCTTCACAAAATCTTCATTGAAAACAAACCTGTGGTACAACTATTTCCAACGCATGAATGTGTAATACCCCCATCATTTATGATTTAATTAAATATTATTATTTAGGCTAGTAATCCAGAATGATGTTATGAGGCCTATGTGACCATGTAACCAAATTAAATAGGTTGTGAGGCCAATGTGCCTGAATGGATATGCATGTAAAAGTTGTGAGGCCTTATGGCCTAGATTTGTAATTAGGTTGTAATTAAACATTATAATAATATTAAAATAAAGTTGGTTGCAAAGCCCACTCCACAAAAATAGTATATGGGAACAATTCCAAAGAAAAAAGGCAACAATTGTGTTCTTTTGGGGAAAAGTGCACCTTGGGGCCCAGATAGCTCCAGCGAGTGCCGCTTGGCTAGTTAAGGCCATGCAGTTTCTAAAGGCTATGTTTTACATGAAAATGGATTCATTCAACCAAAGATGGCTTGAGGGGGATTAGTTATTGAGTCTTGGGGTAGAATCTAAGATTGAGTAATGACTAGTGAGTCCTGGGGTTGGACTATGGACTGGACCTGGTGTAGTTATTAAGTTAATTCTGTCATATGGATGCATCCAGTTTATGATGAGAGCCCCAATGTTGGCTCTAAGAGTTTGGTGCTTCGAGGGTTTGATGGCCCTGTTTATGGCCTAGTGGCCATAGAGTTTTAGTGGGAAATCGATTTCGGTTATGGCCTGGAGGATGCCTTGAGCCCTAGATTAGTAGATTTTTTAGGTTGGCACCTTGGCCATGGATGTGTGGATACTTCAATTACTATTTCCTTTAGAGTTTTTTCCCTAGCTCAGGGATGACCCTATTATGAAACTAGCTCACAAAAAGAGAAAATATATATCAACGCCTTAGGAATAAGCCTCTTCAAGGGGAAAACCTCCTTTACATTACACAAATGAACAATTCTTAAATGATTCAAATGACAAAACCTCCTTTCTATATATAACAGTCTACGGGGTCACAATATAACCAAACCGACCTAACAATAATATATAAAGACACAAAAATAACAATAGAGGGATTCTATGAGGCACAATAATAACAATAAGGGATACAACAACAATAGTAATGGGGGGATCACTAATATTATAGGGACCTAACATGCCCCTCTACTTCAAAAAAGTGTTGTCCTCAACGCTTGAGTAATTCTGGATGATTTTGTATAAAATTCACATCCTCCCATGTGGAATCTTCAACGAGTAAGTTCTTCCACTTGATAAGATACTCTGAAATTGATCTATTTCGTAGCTGTCAAGTTCTTGTTTCTTTGACTGCTTTAGGTTCCAATATGATTTTTCCTTCCTCATCAAGTTCTGGCAACATTGTCTGAACTAGAAACTTGTCACCTATAATCTTCTTTAAGCATGAAACATGGAAAACTGGGTGCACTTGAGAAGCTGCAAGAAGCTCCAATTTATATGCATAGTACCTATCTTTTGCAACACCTTGTACAGACCATAATATTTTGGTGATAATTTATTATCCTTCTTAGCTTGCTTGAGGGCTATTTGTTTATATGTCTATATTCGTAGGATACCCAATCACCTACATCAAAACTTCTTTCGCTGCAATGTTGATCTGCTTCCTGTTTCATTCTATTTTGTGCCAAGGTGAGGTTATCCTTTAAGAGTTGGAGAACTTGTTGCTAATGCTCGATGTGATCTTCCACTACTTGAACCTTAGAATTTTCTCTTAAATATGATGTGATGGATGGTGGATGATATCCATAAAGTGCCATAAATGGGGTCATTTTTTTGCAGTATGGAAGGAAGTGTTATACCACCATTCAGCCAGAGGCAACCATTTGACCCATTGTATCTATTTATCAGATACAAAACAACAAATATATCCTTCCAAACATTTGTTTACTATCTCAGTTTGCCCGTCAGATTGAGGATGATAAGATGAGCTATGAGCTAACTGAGTACCAAGAAAAGAAAATAATTTTGTCCAAAAATTTCTAGTGAAAATGGGATCTCTGTCACTTACAATAATCTTTGGGTTTCCATGTAGCTTTTGAATTGTTTCCATAAATGCAGTAGAAACTGTACTAGCTTTAAATGGATGTGATAATGCACAAAAGTGTACATACTTGTTAAGTCTGTCAACTACCACCATGATGACACTCTTTCCCTCAGACTTGGGTAAACCTGTGATAAAATCCATTGAAACCTCCTCCCAACGTTGGCTTGGAATGGATAAAGGTTGTAATAGACCCGGGGTCTTAATTGTTTCAACTTTATTTTGTTGGCAAACCAAACATTTTGCCACAAACTTTTGAATATCCGATTTAAGGCCATCCCAAAAAAATTCCTTCTTAACCTTGTGGTAAGTTTTTAAAAATCCTGAGTGCCCTCCTAAGGGAGAAGTGTGCAATTCCATAAGAATATTTTCCTTGAGTTGGGAATTCTTACATAGGTATACCCGATCCTTGTACCATAACGAATCATTTTTCCAGATAAATGTATTAGATGTACTGGGATCTTCTTGTATATTTTGAATGAGTGTCCACACTTCCTCATCATTCTTCCATTCATCCCTTTCTTCGTTTATCCAATCTGGTTGG
Organism: Pinus tabuliformis; assembly: GCA_031772625.1. Taxonomy (NCBI): domain Eukaryota; kingdom Viridiplantae; phylum Streptophyta; class Pinopsida; order Pinales; family Pinaceae; genus Pinus; species Pinus tabuliformis. Next base: position 1,143,477,783 of record CM062813.1, on the reverse strand, counting down.
ATAACAGAAATGGCGCAAAGAAATGCTTCCACATCCTCATCCTTTCTTAAGAGTGCATCTACCACAACATTTTTCTTTCCTTTTTTGTAGATGATTTCAAAGTCATAACCCAACATCTTTGTGACCCATTTTTGCTGCTCTTCTAAAGATAATCTTTGTTCTAAAAAGTATTTAAGACTATCATGATCTGTTTTTACCTTGAAGTGTCTTCCCATTAGGTAGGGTTGCCATTTCTTAAGTACATGAAGTATTGCCAACATTTCCTGCTCATAAATAGCTTTGTGTAAATACTTTCATTTGATTGGACGACTTTCGAAAGCAATGGGTCTTTCTTCTTGCATTAAAACAACACTGATTCCATTTCCTGACTCATCACATTCCATAATAAAGGTTTTTGTGAAGTTGGAGTAGCTAAGACTGGTGCTTGGCACATTGCCTCTTTAAGATGTTCAAAGGCCTTCGTTGCTTTTGGAGGCCATGAAAATGCATCTTTCTTCAACCATGTTGTTAGAGGTGCTATTATTCTCCCATAATTCTTAACAAACTTGCGATAATACCCTGTCAACTGGAAAAGTCCTCATAGATGCTTTATGGATGCCGGGATTTTCCATTCCTTAATGGTTTTAATTTTTCTAGGGTCTACCTTAACACCGTCATGAGATACAATATGACCCAGATATTCCATTTCTTGTACTCCAAAGAAACATTTGGAGACTTTTGCATATAATTGTTTCTCCTCCAATAGTTTGAGCACCATGTCAACATGTTGGAAATGATCCTTTAAAGACTTGCTGTAGATTAGTATATCATCAAAAAATACTAACACAAATTTTCTAAGGAAGGGTTTGAAAATGGAATTCATCAAACCTTGAAATGTAGAAGGTGCATTAGTAAGGCAAAAAGGCATGACCAAAAATTCATAATGACCCTCATGAGTTCTAAATGTTGTTTTTGGAATGTCTTCAGTCTTCATTCTGATTTGATGATATCCTGAACGAAGATCCAACTTGGTGAAGTAAATTTATCCATGCAATTCATCCAATAATTCATCAATGACAGAAATGGGAAATTTATCTTTAATAGTGAGCTTGTTGAGCTCCCTATAATCTGGACACATGTGCCATGATCCATCCTTCTTGTGAACTAATACTACTGGAGTAGAGAAAGAACTTTGACTAGGTTGAATTATACTAGCCTCTAGCATTTCTGCAACCATACGTTCAATTTCACTCTTTTGGGCATAGGGATCTCTGTATGGCCTGATGTTTGGAGGAACACTTCCTAGAATCAAATGAATAAGATGATCATGATCACGAATAGGTGGGAGACATTTGGGAGTCTCAAATACCTTGGAATGATTGTCCAAGACTTTTTGGAGATCTGGATAAATAGATGATTTTGATGTGGGAACCTCTAGTGAATATAATTGTGCAATTACACCTCATTGTTCCTTCTTTAGAAGCTTTGTCATACTGTTAGAGCTGATTATATTTCCTAGTTTCCCTGCAATACCCCTTAATTCAACTTCCTTTCCTTCCACAGAAAATTTCATGAAAAGTTCTTGAAAATTAAAAGCTATTGTACCCAAGGATTGTAGCCATTGGACTCCTAGTGCAACATCAACACCACCCATTGGAATGGAAATCATTGGGCTATTCAATCCATATTCTCCCATGGATAACTTGATATTATGGCACTTTCCAGAGCAATTAATGCTTCCTACACTTGCAACCATGACTTGACACTCTAGTGCTGGATATAGGAAGAAATTCAATTCCTTTGCTATCTTACAATGAATAAAAGTATAGGTACTTCCCGAATCAACCAACACTATTACCCTTTTCTTCTTGATATGTCCTTCTATCTTGATAGTTTGAGGAGTGGTAATTCCATCCAATGCATTACAAGATATGGTTAGATTCATTTCTTCTTTATCTAGGGTTTGTTCCTGGAGTATATCCTCTTCTTTTGACATTTCTTGTTCCTTTTCTTCCTCCTCTTCACAATCTATGTAGAATAATTTCTTCTCAGCACACTTATGACCTTTAGTGTATTTTCTCTCACAACTGTAACAAAGCCCTTTTGCTATTTTTTCTTCCAATTGTTGTGGTGTCAACCTTGTAGGTTGTGGAAGGCTAGTGGCAGCAAAACTTCCATATTTATAGTTGTGAGTGGTAGGCTTCCTAGTTGCCATAATTTTCCTTTCCATTCTTTTTTCTAACCTGAATGCCTTCTCCAATGAATCAGGTTCCCAAAGGCAAACCTCATGTTGGATATTATCCTTTAAAGTCCCTATGAATGCATCAATCCTATGCTCCTATGAAATATCTTTTACCCTTATGTTCAATTTTTGGAAGTCCTCAATGTGCTCCATCATTGAACCCCTTTGTTTGAGATTTATCAATTGGCTAAAAAGGGTGTTGCTTTTTGTAGCCTCATAATGTGTTGTCATTTCTTCCGTAAAAATTTCCCAAGTGAAAATTTGTTTACAAGAGTAAAGCCATTGATACCATACAAACTGATTTGGTTCCAAATATAAAGTTGCAATAAGTACCTTTTGTGTGTTTTGCACATTATGGAGATCGAAAAATTGCTCCATCTGTAGTATCCATGTTCCGGGATCCTTTCCATCAAACTTCCTCATATTGATTTTTGGAACATGGTGGGTCTTCAATCCAACATTAGAGTCTATTAAATCATGATTAACACTTATTTTGTTCTCATCAGGCGTTTCCATTACTTCCCTTTCACCATTAGTGACAATTTCTTGTAGCAACTTATTCAAATTTAGCTTCAATTCTTCCATCTTATCATCCATGCCATTCATCTTAGGATCCATGCCATTCATCTTAGCTTCCACGCTGTCCATCTTAGTTTCCACGCCATCCATATTAGCTTCCAAGTCATTCATATTAGCTCAAATTCCTTTGTTTAAACCATCCATCTTAGCTTCTACGTCTTTCTTTAAACCCTCCATCTTATTTTTTGTTACCTTTTGTGCAAGTGAAATTTGTTGCACTTGGTTTCGTAATATTGATATATCATGTTGCATTTCTTCCTCTTCTTCATGAGTCATGCTAGAGCTTTCAGGTTGCTTACTAGGTGTTTCCATTTTCTCTCTTCGGGCATCAATTACCGATAATAATGCTTCACTATGCCCTTTGAATTCCTTCAAACTAATTTTTCAAACAAAGTTTATGCAAAATTTTAAAAAATACACACCTTTTTTCACTTGTAGGAGCTCGATATTGAACCTGATATAACTCTGTAATTTTGGATCATCAAGTTCTGAAATCGCGACCTGCCGTAGCCCTCTGCGTCCTCTTTCCAATGCCACCAATCTAATCGAAATTGGATTCTCCAAGAAAGAGTTATGCACAATCTCCCAAGATGACCTGATTATATAACTTTTCAGAAGAGCACACTTGTATGAAGTGCCACGTGTCACTGTTTCAACCTTAGTATCTGCAACTGATACATAGAAAACTACAGGTCGTCCTCTTTCTGAAACTTCTTACGAAATTTCAATTTTATGCTCAAAACAAAATTTATGATGATTTTCCCAGGTCAATTATTTAGGATGTAATTCGGACGTCTTCCAAAAGCATAACTTCCTTAGATCATATATCTGAAAATGTAGCGAGACAAGATCTGAAATTCGAAGCCGAGATTTAGATCGATTTCTTCTCAAATGGGTTTTTGTTCTAGCTTTTGAAACTTCGTAGCGAAAGAGTTATAGTGAAAATCCCACGATGACCTATTTTATCTTAAATTTTGGAGTTTGTAAAAACCCTAACTTCCTCAGATCATATCTCTGAAAATATAGCGAGACAAGCTCTGAAATTCGGACCCATGGTTCAGCGCGATTGTGTCTCAAATGGGTTTTTTTTCGCTTCTGAAACATCACAGAAAAAAAGTTATAGCGAAAATTCCATGATGACCTATTTGGAGCAGCGAAACCCTAGAATCCAAAGCTATGATACCAAATGTTATGAAACCAGCTCACAAAAAGATAGAAAAGATAGATCAATGCCTTAGGAATAAGCCTCTTTGAGGGGGAAATCTCCTTCACGTTACACAAATGAAAAATTCTTAGATGATTCAAATGACAAAACCTCCTTTCTATATATAAGAGTCTACGGGGTCACAATATAACCAAGCCGACCTAACAATAATAATTTAAAGGCACAAAAATAACAATAGAGGGATTCTATGGGGCACAATAATAACAATATGGCGACAATAGGGGCACAATAATAACAATAAGGTATACAACGACAATAGTAATGGGGGGATCAATAATATTATAGGGACCTAACAGACCCAATGGTTGAGCTTATGAACCATTAGGTCTATGGTTGGGTGGAATGTGGAGAGCCTACACCTAGACATCATTTTATTCAGATAAGTATTCTTGCTCTATATTGTGTCATATATGTTCTTCATATGTTAAGTTTCAAACCCTAGTTTTGGGTTCTATGCATTAAATTATGTGTTTGTATGTATATATTTATTTAGCTATGAATTTGTGTGTTTATGTTCCATGGATTTACTATAAACCCTATCCTTAGGGATTATGTGTTTAAGTGTTGCTAATGATTGGTATAAGGTGTATTGTTCTATTATAATTATCTAGTGCCCTACATTGTATTATAATTATGTGTTATGTTTATAATTGTATGTTGGTTGGCTCAAGGCTCCAATTAGCGTTAGAAATAATGTAATTATTGCTCTATTAATTCTGTTATGCATTTAAACGTGTGGGTTGAGTATTGGGTCTGCAATTAATTGTAATTATTTTGTAATTGTACATTTAACTGAATCACGTTAGGGTTAACTCCTAGGATTCAAGGGCTCTAGCTGTGGGCTGGGGTTTAACGTTGAAAAGTATGGATTATCTATGCTTCTATAAGAATCTCGGTAAATTAAATAATGAAAGTCGGATTATGGATACGTAGTGAGTAGAACCTAGATTATGTGCTTGCACAGAAAAATGGGGAATATTGTTGATGATTTTGGTTGAGGTTACATAGTGTTGCATGACTAGAGGCTGGGGACATTACAAAGATGGAATAAGAGCTAATTTTTTAAAATGGGTCTGAATTGGGCCATATTTGGAATAGGTTGGGAAAACTTTTGCAGGTTATAGTTGTCCATCATTTGACAAAAGTCACAATGGTGGAAACAACAAAAACTTCTCTCAATTTGAGAATAGATGTCATAGATGGGTATCTGGTAGGTTTACAAGGAGCAATTGGTCATAAATTTGATGATTTTTGGGCTTGAATGACCAAATTTGGGTTAAACTTTAAGAATCACATGTTTCTTGTAAATTGTGAGACAAAAGTCCTAGTGTTAAAATTCGAAGAAAAAAATTAAATAAATAAAATCACCATGGAATTGAAATTATAGTGCTAAGAAGGGTACATTAATGGTTAATGGATTAAATTACAGGGTTAATTGGTGGAAATTGATTAATTTTAGCCTCAAAGGGATGGAGTTACACATAGGTCAAATAACTTTTATGTGTTACAAGGAAATTTAACTATTCTACTTATATATGTGTTTTATGTAAAATAATTTACATATTTGGAGAAATTATGTTTCACTTTATGTTATAATGCTTTATTACCCCAGTCATATGCATAAATATGTATACATACGAATAAATTTATGGTTGAATATGTGGTAAGTAATATATGATGCAATGAATTTTAGTTATCTATATATATATATATATATATAGCTTAAATATGGATCTAACATGAGCCGAGAGGGATCCAATTTCTTCACATGTAAATTTGTTTATGAGAAGATATTATTTAAATGTTTTGTATAGTTATTTTATTTATTTTTAGATTTTTTATTTTATTTTTATTTTGGCCGACGTGAGCAAAATTTCAATCCTTACACATCATATTGGGTTGTAGAATGAGCCTCTCGGCTTAATAAAACATACTTTGCCTATAAATGTAATGTTTACACCTCCCCATCAAATACATTGGGCAATTCTGTTGGTTGGAATGAAAGTGTGAAAATATAACCAAGATTCTTTGTTTATGTCTAAATTATGCCATGACTAAATGTTGCCTATATTTTGTAGTCAATATTTTTGTGGACAAGAAAATTAAGAGTACATTTTGTAGAGCATTTTTGGGAAGCATCAACAACTATTGTGCCCACCATGAAAAGTGTGTTGTAATGATCATAGAGAAGCCTCACAAATGATCTGCAATCTAGCTCCTAAGGTACTCTTTTTTGGTTATTCTTTGGAGCGTATAAACCGTCCAAGGCATTTTGATGGTCTCCCTGTAAAGAATAAACCGTTGATCTCTTTTTCTATCTTTATTTCAAGGCTTTGGACAGAGACCATAATTTCATTTTCGAATCCAAAACCAAGTTTTCTTCTAATAATAATAGGGTTTTGTAATTACACATACATAGCTTCGTTTTTCATTCAGTGTGACATTGGGTTGTTTGTATCATCGTCAGCGACTAATGGTATTTTCTTCAGAGTCCTTTATCCATAACTCGTATAGTTGTCCATGTCAAAAAAATCAAATAAAATATTTAGAGAATAGTCTTTCAAATTAATCACATCATAAGGATTGGGTCGACGTTTCAAACCAACTAATGTGGTTCATCCTCAGGACCACATTAGTTGGTTCAAAACTTCGACCCAATCCTTACGATGTGATTAATCCAGAAGATTATTCTCTAAATTGATGTATCACAAAAGTCTGAGATCTTAAATAAAATATTTTACTATATTATTTTCATTGATTTTGACGATTTGTTGTGCTATGAATTATTTTTACAAAGGTGAATATTTAACTCTGGTAGTTGTCCATGTCAGAAAAAGTACATAAAATATTTTACTATATTATTTTCATTGATCTTAATGGTTTGTTTTGCTATTAATTATTTTTGGACAAGTCTACCGAGGCTCACTCTGAGTCTGGGATGGCCACTTTTGGCTGGAATCTGGCCAAAAAGCTTTCAACAAATCTTGTAGAAGAGTGTTTAAATCATGTTTTTGAAGGTGGAAATGGATTCAGGGTACCCAAAATCTTGAAGTTTAACCACTATAACATGGATTGACAAAATCCCCTACCGGAATTTATCAAAATATTGCCAGAATTTTCATGATTTTCAAAGAAAAAAATAGTCTCTTAGACTAAGACATTATTTTTACAAAGGTGATTATTTTTTTTATACTTTATGCTCTAATATGTGAGATTATTAATGTTTAACGTATGATTCTTATTATATGCTTTTGTATTAAATCTATTATATGAATAATGAAATCTTTAAACAAAAGTGATGATGTTTAAACAAAAGTGATGTTTTCTGTTATATATATATATATATAATGTTTATTTAATTTGGATTTTTTTCACTTTTACCAAGTCTAATTTTTTTTGGAAAATGGTTAATACCATAGAATAATCCAAAATCATTATGCACTCTGGTATACATTAAAAATTAATAGATTTTTTCTACATGTGTTTAAGAAAGAAATTTTTGGGAGATAGTTAATGTCATATTAATAATTCATAATTATTATGCTTTTTTATATATATTGATAAGTTAGGAATTTAAATTAATCTTGGTAAATGACATGGGTAACTACAACATGTCCATGTCTAACATGTCACCTCACTACCCCTAATATGTCCATGTCCTCTTCACACAAGAGAGGATTTGGACTTTGGGTCATGTCCTCCTCTCCTTAAACTGAGTCACAATCGAGAGGATTTGAACCTTGGACCTCTTAGTTTTCACAAATTTCACATTACTTCAAGCACCAACTGAGCTACCCCATGAGACACATTGTTTGTTGTTTTACTTGGTAGAATTTGGGTTTTATTTTTATTTTTGCAAAGGCTTAATTCTTGGAAGATGGTTAATGATTACATAAGAAAATATTACCTTAATTGAGGTTAATATCTCATGAATATAGTAAATGTAAGAGATGAAGCTAAGAAAACTACATACCTACATATCTTTGTATGGAATGAGTAATATTTTTTACTCTAATTCCACCAAGAGATCTAATTCTCACTTCAAGTGTTGTATATACAAACAAACTGTACCAATGTAGAAGAAGTAGAAGAAAACCACTTACACTAAGAAAGAGGGTCGCCTTGATTTTCAAAATATTTGAATCCATTTATAGCTTTTGGAGGCTAATATACCTTCATGTCGATGACCGCCACAATCATCCCTATCTTCGTAAGAACCATTACAATAATTTGTTTCATAGGTTTTCAAATAGCTTAGATGTAGTAATTGATGAGAGAAAGTAAGTTTACATGCACCATCAAGGTTTCTAATATGATTGCTTAAGAAAAGCTATTAGTGTAGGCACAAAAGAAGATAGAAGAAATATCAATGTGCGGGTCATGGAACCAAGTATTCATGTTGTTGTGGTAGCTCTAAAATGAAAAGGAGACCAATTGAGAGTTGCAAAGAGAGCTCAAGATTGGATGAGGGTTCAAACATGATTGGGTATCTACGAAATGAAGATCAGGACTTCTCATCATGCCATCAAAACTTGGATAACTATAGGTTTTATGTGATTTCTTCAAAGCTAGCTAACAATAAACTTTCTCTAGTAGGCCTTGGCATCAGAGGAGCAGAATTTACAAATGTAAGAAGTTTCATTAATTTTTTATATTTTCCTTAAGATCTATAGAAAATGAAATCAATCTTTACCAAAAGGAAAGGAATGCTTCGCACAGAAAAGTAAAAACTATTATCACAAAACTTACTACCATTAACTCTTGTTTATCGTGAGATCTAATGATATTTCCATAGTTCCCAATGTAAATAAAGCTTTGACCATGCTTGCATCAAGTGGAAACATAGGTAAGCATTATTGTATATGGTTTATTGGGATTTAGTTTATGATCAGAAGTATGTCTGATATATATTCAACTATCATAATTTCTCTCTTCTTGATGTTATTAGACTCAGATAACTTGATGACAACCAAAACGATCATAAACTAACACCAACATCTTTTGAAAATGTTAAATGTCACCTTTCAGTTTCTAATACTTTGGTAGCAATCAACAACATTTAGAGAGAAAATACTTCAACTTTTACACTAGCAAAACATTGGAATAACAAATTTGTAACCCTAAATTAAGAAAAATTAGAATATGGAATTGTCAAATTAACAAAAATGAGAAGATAAAGTTGTCAAATTAACCAAAACTAAAATATTAAAGAATTTCCATGATAAATGGGTTTGTCCTATTTTATCAAATGTGAATATGCTAATAAAACCCAAAAATACCATAAACTAAAATTATCATCATTTCAAAAATTATGACAGGCTTATTGAAATTTCTAATATTTGAAAAATACCTGCAATTCCTTCCCATAACCCTTTCCATGACCTTGTATCCACAGAAAGAAATAACAAAATCACTGGATAAAAACATTTTCCTATCACTTCCCATACCAAGCTATATTAGAAACATTGGAATTGAATTTAAGATAATGTAAGGGGAAATGACCATTGAACATATGGTTATGTGGGATATCCTATGAAATTAAATTGTGTTTCCATGATGGCTTTGACGTGTATATCAAAACCCTTTAGACCACTTAAGGCGTCTCTCTTGTAGCCTAATTCATTATCATAGTATAATTCTAATTGTGAGTAATGTTTTCCACTCGTCTTTCTTCTTCTTGTATCTGGTAACTATAACTAGAAGTGCTCTTTTAGTGCTTTCTTTGGGGAAGTAGGGCATGTTCAAGGGTCTGTTGTGGGAACTTCAATTCCTTTTTTTCCTCCGCCATTTATATGTTTATAAATTGAATGTTTACTTGTTTATCTTTTCATGCTATCATTCAATAACGCTAAAAAAAAAAAAAAACCCTCGAAATTTGATTATCTTACTCTATTTCTATCGATATTTGATGCTACAATCACATATATTTTGACAAGATTCTTGTTCAATAATTCCAAAATATGTATGCTTACCCCATCAAAATTTACCTTGCCTACATATCAACATTTGTAGCTCTATTTGTAGATATTATCCATGTTTTCTTTGTATATCTCATTTTATGTTGTTAAACTTGTATTTGAGCTATTAAGTTGTTTCTATTTATATGTAAATCATAGTTTGATTTGAAATCAATCAACATCAGCTTTGCCATTAAGATCATGGAGCCTCTCAAGCACATTTCCAAAATATTTCTATTATATCAAACCGAAAAAACAAATTCGTATATTGTCATCAAACACAAGTTCTAAGGAAAAAATCTAGATAGAACCAAACACTTGAATGACATGTTGAAAAAAACCCTTGAATTCTTCTTGTGGATTAATTGAAGTTTCTTGCTAAATGTTAATTTCAAAATATTTTTTCATAATCATCTATGATGGTATGGATTTATATTATAATGAAATATGATGCAATGAATCCCATTTTTTAATGCTCAATATGTATTTAATAGGTAGTTATATTTGCAATATGTGATATGCCCCAACATGACACACTATAATCTCCAAATTAAAAATGCAAAAACATATGGCATACCTTTTTACAAATGCATTTCTCTTATAACTTTTCCAATTTAACAAACCTATTGGCATCTCTTTGCACCTTTTGGGGAAATCGCTAGTTTATACCACTCGCACCTTGGCGCTAACATCTGCACAAGTGATGGACGTGAAGGTGTCTTCATCATTCGATTTGTATTCCCCATCCATCGATCAATTGAGCATGTGTTTGGTGGGATTAGCTATAGTCAACCGTCGTGGGGACACAAAGGATCTTACAGGAGAGGCCAACAAATTGTGGTGTGTGATGTTTTATTCATTTGGTCAAGTTAAACAAACATATATTACATGTTTTATATATGTTGAGTCCTTTTTTTATATTCAATGCCACATATAGTGAGCACGTGGTGGTGAACCAAGGTGTGCGTCGAGGATTCCAAAGTGGGGTCCCCACAGCAGAGCCTGCACTATTTTACATTGTATGTTCATATGTTAAAAAAAGGCGGGCGTTATGATTATAGAGGGGCCATGGAGGGCCACCCTATTTTAATGATATATGTAATATAAAAATAAAATTATGTTTTAAGGTTTATATAATAATATATTGTTGTTATATATAATATATATAATTATATAGTAATATAATGCTATACAGAGCCCAATTTTTCCTTGCGTGGCTCTAAACTAGGGTTCTGGTAAACCCTACGGCGGCGCAGACTGTGCAGCCTGTACACTCCCTGCTCCCTGCAGCACGATCGACTAGCAAAAAAGAGCAACCTCTTGCTGATCTACCAGTGCAACAATGGAGATTTCCCAGGGGGGACCTCCAAGCCCTCCCCTACACCCAATCGCAAGCCTCCAGCACAACCGAGCTCTCTGCTCTCTGAGCCAGTACAGGAAGATGAAGTCCACGAAGGATCTCTGCAACACAATAAGACAAACACGACCATGCACCAGGAAGAAGAAAACGAAGACAAACCAAAGGAGAAATTAGGAACGGAGGAACAGCGTCGGGTCACATCGAAGACCTGCAAGCCAGTGGCTGCTGAGAGGCCTAGAATAGAACTACCCAGCCATAGGATTAATGGGAAAATCCAGTTTATGAGGGATCACGCGCTTATCGAAAAGTTTATTGGTTTCTGGCCTACGGAAAAGGCACTACAAGGTTGGATCTCAGCCAAATGGAAGCCTAAAGGCCATGTCACCCTGCAGCTAGGACCGAAGGGGTTCTTTACTGCGATCTTCATATGCATTGAAGATAGGAATCGAGTCATGGATGAAGGGCCCTATTTTTTCAACTCAGCAGGCCTATATTCAGAGAGTGGGTGGAAAGATTTAACTCGGACAAGGAGGACCTCAGTTGGGCTCCTGTATGGATCAGGATGTATTCACTTCCTGTGGAATACTGGGATGAATATTCGCTCAAAGATATAGGAAATGAGCTGGGGGAGTTCGTCAAAGCGGTGGAAGAGACTAAGCTGAGCAGATATACATCCTATGCCCGTATTTGTGTCTTCATGCGACTGGACAAACCCCTCCCGGACTCGGTAAGTCTTTCTCATGACGATTTTGAATGGGTGCAACCTTTGGACTATGAACATGTCCCTTTTCGCTGTCGTAGATGCCATGCTCTGGGGCATCTCTTCAGAGATTGTCCTCTAAATGCCAAAGCTCAACATTCTGATCCCTCAGCACAGCCTGATCAAGATGGCTTCATCAAAGTTGCCACTCGTAAAAGATCTCACAAGAAACCCCCCACAGGGAAAAAGCCCCTGCAGACCCCCTCCTCCTTTCCCTCAACCAGCAATAGTTTTGAGATCCTTGCTGACCCCTCAGATGATCCACCTCTGCATGCTTCGCCCAGCACTATGCCCCCTTCCTCTTCTGCCATCCCTCATCCTCCTGGATCCCCCTCCAAACCCAGTTCCCCTACCAGTGTCATGGATCCCCTTAAAGAGGCCAGCAAACTCGCAGATGGGAAAGCAATAGAAATGGAGGTAGACGGTGACCCTAGTCAAACTTCAAATCCAGCTACCATTGATGGTGGAGAAAACCAGGTCCAACAAATGGATGAAGAACCTGAGAGCATTGACCTCAATGGTCTTGACATACTAACGCTCGAGCAGATCTACAAAAAAAAAGACTATGATAAGATACCAGAGCACCAGATCAGCAAACTGGAAGTCATCATCTCCAGGGCTTATCAGCAGCATCAGCTTGGCATCCAACCAGGCAGTTACTGGGATGGTGGCTTACCCCCCAAAGACTCCAAAAAGAGAGGAAGAAGAATAGATCTCCAGCGAACTATCACCCTAGGGAAAACCCTAGTGGACTCAGGCAGGTATGCGAAGTTAACTAAGTACTACATGCCCTCTCACAATTAGTGAATCATGAAATTGATCTCATGGAATATAAGAGGGCTCAACAGCCCCGGGAAACTCAGATTAATAAAAAAACATGCTATAGCAGGAGCAGCCACAGATATTCTTTCTACAAGAAACGAAGTGCAATAGTACAGCCCTTAGAAACATTCTTTCTAAGGCATGGCCAGGATGTAACTCGATAGCGGTAGATGCTTCTGTAGCCTCGGGTGGCTTGGCCATAGCATGGAACACCCAAGCGATTGGGCTGACAGACATCCATGTGACGCAGCAAATTATTCAAGCCACCTTTCATATTCTGGGTACCAATATCCATGGTCACCTAACTAACGTTTATTTTCCCCAGATAGCTAGCACTAAAACAACTGTTCTAAAGACAATCGCAGAGCTCAATGCCAACAGAATCCACCCTCTTTGGATCATGGGGGGTGACTATAACATGATAACAAAGCTAGAAGAAAAGAAAGGCGGGCGAGCTAAGCTGGAACAAGCAGATGCCCACTTCAAAGAATTTATCCTAAATAACTCTCTGATTGACCTGCAGTTTCGCAATGGCATGCATACGTGGAGCAATTGAAGAACAGGAAAACAGCAAATCGCATCCAAACTTGACAGATTCCTAATCTCTGACAACATGGTACATCTGGGAGGAGATATCTCTTCTTTAATCCTCCCTTACTCAGGATCGGATCACTGGCCTATTGCCCTCCAATGGAAAAGACCAGGGGATGTCACAAGGTGACCTTTTCGCTTTGAGGCCTTCTGGCTTTCTCATCCCACTTTCAAAGACTTCATCAGAACCACTTGGATCTCTTCTCCTTAGCCAGAAGGTTCCAAAATGTATCAGTTTCAGCAAAAACTTAAATTCCTCAAAGGCCAGATCAAACGATGGAACAAGGAGACATTCGGCAACATCTTTCAAGCTCAGCAGGAGTTAAGCAAGGAAATGAAAGATCTTCAGCAAAGCATCATCTCAGGGGGACATAATGAAGAAACCCTTGCTCAGGAACAACGCTTACATAACCAATGGGAGGAGAGAAGAAAGCAGGAGGAAATTTTATGGAAGCAAAAATCAAGGATCAGGTGGCTGGAAGAGGGAGAAAGGAACACCAAATTTTTCCACCAAACCACAATTAAATGAAGAATGCACAATACCATCTCGTTCATTCAGACTCCAGAAGGGAAGAGGGTGGAAAATCATGTGGAGATTGAGCAGGAGTTTCTTAGACACTTCCAGCAGGTTCATCTTGAGCCCCAAGTGGATAGGAGACCCGCTATAGATAAAATCATTAAGTATGTGCCTAAAATCATCATAGCATAGCATAATGAACTCCTTCTAAGCCCCATTATGCAACAGGAGGTGGACATAGCTATGCACCAACTCAAGGAAGGCAAGGCCCCCGGCCCGGATGGTTTCACTACAACATTTTTCCACTCCTTCTGGTAATTGATAAAAGAAGAAGTCTGGCTTGTGGTGGAGGAATCATGATCTCTTCATTGGCTTTTACCCTCACTCAACTCAACATTCATTGCGCTAGTGCCCAAAGAAGATAACACTAGAACTCCGGACAAATTTTGTCCAATTGCGCTCTACAATGTAATTTATAAGGTGATCTCCAAGGTTATCGCCAACAGGTTAAAGCCCTTACTCATCTCGCCAGAGCAGTCGGGTTATGTGGAAGGCAGACAGATACTGACGGCATCATTCTCTCACATGAAATCATACACTCTCTCAAACATTCCAAACAAGCAGGTATGATTCTCAAGCTCGATCTCTCAAAAGCTTTTGATAAGCTCAACTGGACTTATATACAAAAAATGCTAAATGCTTTTGGCTTCTCGCCTACATGGGTGAGGTGGGTTATGAGCCTTATCTCTTCCTCTTTCTTCTCTATCCTCATAAATGGTATCCCCTCCCATCCTTTCAGCCCTTCCAAAGGAATCAGGCAAGGCGATCCTCTTTCCCCTTTCCTCTTCGTGCTCATTGCAGAAGGCCTGGGACATCACATTAAGCAAGCCCTTCTCTCCCAGCATCTCAAAGGCTTATCCATTCACAATCTGCCAGCTATATCCCACCAACAGTTTGTGGACGATAACATGCTCTTTGGATACCCCTCTATTCAGGAAGCTGCTCAGCTCAAATCCTTGCTGGAAGATTTCTCTGAAGCCTCAGGCACCAATATCAACAAAGCTAAATCGCATATCTACTTTTTCCACAGCCTTCCCATTATCCAATTTTCTATTGCTCAAATTCTGGGCTTCACCATTGGTTCTCTCCCCTCTAAATACTTGGGAGCCCCCCTCATTACCTCTGCCCTAAAGCACGCATCCTGGCGTGAGCTCCTGGAGAAGCTGGAATCCCGCCTAAGTCTCTGGACTCACAGAACCCTGAACATTTCTAGCCGTTTGGTGCTAATCAAAGCAGTTCTTCAGGCAATGCCTCTTTACCTTTTCTCTATGTTAGTAGCACCCAAGTGGGTAATCAAAAAGATCAGAACCCTTCAGTGCAACTTCCTCTGGGGTGCTTCAGGATAAAATCGCAAATGGGCTCTGGTAAGATGGACTACTGTCTGTAAACCAAAAGAACAAGGTGGCATAGGTATAAGGGATCCCAGTCACAGCAACACAATCATGTGCGCAAAGATCTGGTGGCAATGGCTAACTGCGCCTAAAAAGCCTTGGGCAAACATATGGACCGCCAAGTATGCCAACCTCAGGCCGCATGAAGACCTTATCAAATTTATCCCTACAGCTAAAGGCTCTCTCATTTGGACAGCGACCAAACAACATTATTCATTGATCCAGCGACATAGTTTCTGGGAGGTGAGAAATGGTCGAATGACGCGGTTCTGGATGGATGCTTGGAACCAGCTACTGAAGCTCTACAGCACACTTGATCAAACTCCAAACCATTACAGGGAAGGGCAGCTACAAGAGGAGGTATGGCAGTACTAGACCCAGGAAACTGATCAGGGATACAGGCAATGGAAGCACAGCAATTGCATAATTGAGAACGCAGATCACCACACACAACAACTTCTGGAGAAGGAGCTTCAAAATCGGCGGATCAGATACTCGGAGGACAAAGACATTCTGAGATGGGGATACTCACCCAGGGGAACCTTTACTACAGCAGAGGCTTACAAAATCATTTTCTGGAACCCAGGGCCCCTGGAACCTTTTTGGAGTAGATTATGGGCCACAGGAATTTGGCCCAAAGTATCCCTCTTTCTCTAGCTGGTCGGGCATCGGAAAATCCTCACTTGGGATAATCTCAGGCGAAGAAACTTTCATGGACCCTCTATGTGCATCAATTGCAAATCCCAGGAGGAAACATTTCAGCACCTACTAAGCTCATGCTCTTTAGCCAATCAATTGTGGGAAAAGGCTAGCTTTCGGTGTCAAAGGAATTGTTGAGGGGCGGAAGACATTCTAGACTCATTGCGCCAATGGCAACACAACCCCTACAGAAGTGGAGTTCTCAATCACTTACGGAGGATAATTCCTGGTCTCCTCATCTGGACTATATGGAAAGAGAGGAATAAGTGCATATTCAAGGATCAGAGCACCCCACTTGAAATTATATGGAGAAACTTTTTCCATAACCTCAAGGAAACTTTGGCGCTTCGCAACTGGACTCAGGATGACTTCCCTTCCACAGCAAACGAGATAGCCATCTGGGCTAATTGGGATCTGCAATTCCAACAGGGCACTCACTCTCCTCCCCCGTCTATGCGTAACAACAGCAGAAAGGACTCCTGGACTCCTCGCCCAAAGAATACCATCAAGCTCAATTTTGATGGCACCTCTAAGGGAAACCCAGGGAATGCAGGATTTGGCGGTATATTCAGGAATCATAAAGGTCTCCCCATCCATATTTACTTTGGAAATTTAGGCTGGGACGCTAACAATTCAGCAAAACTGGAGGGGCTTTGGCAAGATCTCCTCCTTTCTAGGAGTCTCAACTTATAGCCCCTGGAAGTAGAAGGCGACACCCAAATCCTCATCAACATGGCAAAACAACTACAACACGGGACCCAGGCGAGGAAATTAGCCAAGAGTTGGAGGCTAGAGGCAAGGCTGGAGGCTCTAGAACAGTTTCTCCACAACAACCAGGCCATTGTCTTCAATCATGTTAAATGGGATGGTAACAAGGTTGCTGACCTCCTCGCTAATTGGGGAGTGGAGGCGGAGCACACCATTCTCTCTGGTCCCATAAACATTATTCATAATGATGCTCAAGCTCAGGAATGCTATGCTTTGGTTCAGAAGGACACAGCCCCCCCGGATGCGGGTGATTGAAATAGTTTTAAACATGATTAGACTGGGGTGGGGCGGGGCGGCTCGACACCTGCCCACCCAGTACAAGGTGTTAAATTCCGGTGAGGGGAGCTCCGTCTGGCATGCGCGTGAGCAGGTGAATACAACCTCCCCTTCAGGTGATCTGGGCTCATTCTCTCTGCCCACTGCAACAGATCCTCCCTCCGCACGCTGCTACCTACATGCGATGATGGCGTCAATCAATGAAGAAGTTATGAAGGTGGTTGTTTGTGACAGGTTGGGCAAGTTTAAGTGGGGGCAATGCCCTGCGCTCAAGCTCATTCCTTGCGAATTGCTTGTCTGGATTCATCCCATTGCCTTTGTGCGAACTCTGGTTCTCTTGGATATTTCTGAGCCTTCGACTAGGAAGCTCTGGCTGGCCCTTCATGGACAGCTTCCCTGGCTCATTCCTTCCCATGGGAGGACTCTGGGTCTGAGTCTGCAGATTTTCGGGTGGGTCTGGGGCACCAACTCTCATGGAATGAGTCTGCGCATTTCTCTTACTGCCTGCGTCCCTTTGTTCCTCTATTCCACCTTCTGTATAGTTTTCAATTTGGGAGAGAGGGGGATTTGCCTGGGTAACCCATCTGATATTCTCCAGCATTCTCCCGGGCCCCCGCATATCAGTTGCTCTGAGCTCCAAGCGCGCTGCAACTTTTCAATTACCCCCTCTTCAATGGCTCGTTTACGACAGAGAATGGGGTGCCGCAGAGGGCAACCCCGGCGCGCTCCAACTGGTTCCTCCTCGGACTCGCCCGCCCCCACCAGTGAACTCTTCACTGGTCGTTATCTGGGCACCCGAAGTGGACGAGGGAGATGGCAAACTTCCAGACATTATCATGGGCCTCCAGCCTCGACAGGCTCAGCCATTTTCACATTCAATAGCTCCCTGCACCGGCCACGCATAACTGCTCATATTTCTGTGTTCTTTTATGAAACCACTCAGCTGGAAGGCTCTGACTCCCATCCGGAGGGCTCGGGAGTGGTTGTTGGTCCCTCCTCTGCGATTCACTTTGGCATTGGAGTAGCGCCACTGCAGGCGCAGGAAGGCCCAGGATGCAGCACGCAGGATGCTGAGATGGTGCCAGCGGATCCCGGACCCTCCAATCAGGTAGCTGCTCCTGTTGATGACGTGCCAGAGTTCGGTTGGTGCCAGATCGTGGAGGAAACGCCTGCTGACTAGTTTGTTCTCGCTGACGTGGGTTTGTCTTTTGGTTTTTGTAATGGTTCATTTCAGTCATGTCGACCACAGTTCTGATGTAGAAAGGCAAAGGTTTGCCTATGTTTTTGCTGTTTTGGGTTCATGTGGTTCTCCAGATAAGATGCATCCTGTTCCCCTGCGTGGGCTCTGCTACTGGTTTCACATCTGCTTTTTTGGAATTTTGGCTCTTCTCAGAGCTCTGTAATGACTACGGTCCATATGTAAATATTTTTTCTTCTTTTTAATAGATTTAGCCTTACTCAGACAAAAAAAAATATAATGCTATACAAATTATATATATATATATATTGTGATATATGTACATATTTTTGGTTGTCTTAAGATTATGGTAGTGTGATATGTTTGTGTTGGGCCCATGCAGGACGATGGATCATATATATTTTTAATACTAGAATGCTGCATGGATGAAAGGTGGACCGCAGAATGGCATGACACTATGGAGCACATGGGGCCCGCATTACTTTTGTATATGGTGGTCGTATGATCGGAACCATGAGTGGTAAGGTTCCACATGATTGATATATATATATATATATATATATATATATGGGCCTATGCCAAAAAGCCGAATTGGCTTGCTAGCCAAGTAAGAAAGAGAAGCCACTAAACCAGATTTCCTCGAATGGGGTATGGAAGAATACAAACTAGAATAAGGAAGAATTTTTGAGTGGGTGAAGCAGTCCATATGCCTCGAATGGTTAGTGATCAACAGGAAGAGGGGAATATTTTTTAGCCCAAGAATTAGAAATTAGCAAGTAAATAGTCATTTTAAAGTTATTTACTAGTAGAAAATGATGGTTTGCCCCAAAAGGGAGTATGGGAAGGAAATATTGAACAAAATATCCTGTAAATTTACAAGGTCATGATGATTATAATGGTGACAGGGAAAAAAAAATTTAAACATTCCCCTTGTTAATTGAATTATGAAATTGAATATGATATATAAATTTATGTGTAGTATATGCACATATGTGCATGTTGAATGAGCATGTGTTTGACAATTACGTGATGTTTGACAACATTATGTTGTAGTATTTATGCAATGTGTGTTTGGAATTTGAGAAAGGTTGTTGTATTGCAATTATTGCAGTTGTCAAGATAAAAATTGTATGGAGCATAGGCCCTGGAGGTTTGTGCTCTCGACTTCTGTGAAGGCCTTGGTAAGATGGATCACCTAAGGGATTGTTAGTCAGTGAAGGGGATACCTTAGCCTGGAAGGCCAAGTGCAACTAGACAATGTGATTAATGCATTTGCATATAAAGTGGATGATTTAGTGGTTAAATTAGTCAGTGAGCCCTGGAGTGGACTTTGAAACTGACGGAGGTGTGATTATTCAACGAATCACACTTGACTCGATGCATCATGGTTTGAGAACCTTGGTGGCTATGGCTTATGGCTCAGATAGCTGTGGAGTCAACATTCCATCGACTCTTACAAGATAAGTATCAATTCAGCTACATAGTTTATTCTTGTGTATTGGGATGCATGGGTATGTGAAGTGAATTTGTAAGACCAAAATATTTGTGAATCGATTGTTTATTTTATGAGCACAAAATTATTATTAGCTGTCACAAGGTTTAGGTAAATATACTAGTCAGAATGTTGTTGGTTTTCTAAGGTAAATTAAGTATAGTTGTGCATTGACACAAGATAAGCATTGGAAAAGCAACAACTTGGCTGTGAAGCAAGTTCATATACATGATTGTGACAGAACATGACAAAAATTGCATACAGGAATGACAGATAGTGAGGCTGCCATGAATTGAATGTAGGAGCACTATATGGTGAATATAGGTAGATTTTGTTGTAGGATACAAATGGTGTGATTGATTCCTAGATGGGAATAACACATATATTCTAGGTACAACATGTTCATTACAAGACGATGGTAGATTTGTCACAAGTGGTAACTAGTTAATGAAAAGTTATACCAAGTTGTCAAAAGAATGGTGTTGAGACAAAACAACTTTGTAACATAATATTGTACTAATTGTTATGGGGATTCAAGTGGTATAACCATGAATGACAGGATGTTAGTGATAGATCAGTCACAAGTGAATGAAAGGTACACAAGATTGTCATAGGTGTTATCACAGGATGGTAATAGGTATGTCACAAGTTAAGGCATACTTTTGATAGGTCATGATAGGTTTTATATGTAGATTGTGATAGGTATTCTGACATGGTCTTAACAGGTCACAAGATCATGCAGGTGTATGAAAAAAATTAATGATAGGCTATGGCAAGGTTATGCCACATGTCATAACATGTTTGGTATAACTTTGGAAATGGATTTGAATAAAGTTTGAATAGAAGTACAAGCTTTGATTAATCACTACCATGAAGGAAATAAGAAGCTTAGTAGAGATATGGAGAGGAAATTGCTTGAACTTGAACAACAAAGCCAAGAATTAGAGCAAGGGGAAGCATGAAATGATTTTAACAAATTATAGATGTTTTGGGCAATCAGATAACAGAAGAAGCTCTGCAAGAGCTATGTTAGTTGAGCATATTAATTGATCATTGCATGCATGAATTATATACAAAAAAAGAAATAAGTAATAACATAGGGTGATTATACCCATGAGCACATGAAAACATTGTATAAGGGATGATATATAGTGTTGGCATGCAAGAAAAATGCTTCTTGGTTAAGGCACCACAATGATAGCATGTCATGAATTTATGCATCATTAACACATTACAAGAAAATTTCATAATTATGTTATGTATTTAGTTGAATGCTTACATGCATATTAGTGATGTTGATACTTCTTTCAATTAAGAAAATGTCTATGTGAATCAAGATTAATTGTTGCTCATGTCAATTCTATTTTGATGTCCTCTAGGTATACTGTTGGTGGTGTTGGAAGTGCACGCTTGTCAGCATGGGGCATGAACCTCCAGATCCTGCTAATTTGTGGTTTGCACCAGATGTGTGGAGGATGCTTTAAGATGAAACCATGTATGAGGACATGGATTTGCAATTACATAGTGGGAGCTCAAGTCATTTTGCATAGAAAAATTAAATTGTAGATATATCCTACACTAAGGATATTGCAAAAAATAAGGGGGGAAGGAATGTAATACCCCCGTCATTTATGATGAAATTAAATATTATTATTTAGGTTGTTAAGCCAAATGATGTTATGAGATTTGTGTGCCCACGTAACCAAATTAAATAGATTGTGGGGCCAGTGTGCCCAAATGGATATGCATGTGTTGATAGTGTTGGGAATCCATCAACCAAGGGGGTCTTCTTGATGAAAAGTCCCAATTAGACTTCACACCATTTGGTGTGGGAGCCCTTTCAGAAATAAGTCTTGAATGCCATATGTTCTTAGAGATTTTCCTTGGCTACGATGGTCAACATAAGAGAGTAATGTACATGATTTTCAAATTAACAAGTGACTTCACCTTGTGGAATGTTCAGTTGCAGAATGTATCAAGGTTCTTCTACTGGAGGTGAAATAAGAGTGAGCCTTTAAAATAAGAATAATAGTCACAATCTAGTAAAGACAAACGAGCATATACATATGAATGAAGTGTTGATCAACTAGCAAATTAGTTCACATAGAAGCAACGATTGTTAAAATAGATACAACACACCTTCAACAAGATAAGTACCAAAGCCACTGAAGCAGTTCAATTTCCTTAGTATAGATGAAAACAACATACATCACAAACATTCAAAGAGTAGTCTTACAATATTTACAACATACATGTGAAAGTGTGTTGGCTCAATGAGGTTCAAGTATTAAGAAAAATTTCCAAGATACATTAGTACAATGAACACCACTAACTCCAAGAGTGGAGCGTTATAGTAACCATTTTCTGCCCCAAAAGAACTATCTTCATCTCTAATACCTAGTAGGAAGAGCCAGGGCAAAAAGTCCTTTACATGAGCTATGAGGGGGGTATATATAACAAATGGAGTGACTCTTGGACTTCCCTCGTTACTCTTTGACTTTCATATGACATTTTGACTCCTTCACGACTTTTCACATTCTATAGATGACTCTTGGATTTCCCTCGTTACTCTTTGAATTTCATATGACATTTTGACTCCTTCACGAATTTTCACATTCTATAGATGACTCTTGGACTTCCCCTTTACATTACATTTTTCATATATTGAAAATTATTGTAACAACCATGAGTTAAAAGTTCATGTAATAAAGTTAATAAAGGAAAAATAAGACCAAGGTCATCACACACGTATTACAAGCTAAATGCTGGGAAAAACATCTTAGTGGGTGTTTCTTTGGTTTATTATGGCTAAGGGGAAAATGGCAAAGACATTAAAAAGGAAAGGAGGAATTAATTAGTATTTTATTTATGAAATAAAGGAAAATAGGAGAAAAGGAAGGTGAAAGGTCACGTGTTGCATGTGAGGAGTAAAGTGAAGGGAAAATAAAGGAAAAAGAAGAAAATAAAGGCCTCAATGATAAAATGGATTATAAGGACCAGTTCACATCTTTTGTCAGTTCAGTTTTGGAGCTCTCTATGTATTCTCTCTCTCATATTGTTACACACTTAGAGCATTCTTGGAGAACTCTAGCATTGGAGTAAGGAAGGAAAAGGAAGGACAAGAAGGCAAAGGAAAGCAAGGATCAAGCAAGGAAAATTTGGATCAAGTGACTACAACGAGATTACTTTACAGGTCTTGAGTTGCATGTATAATTCCATTACAAGTTTTAGCATGCATGGTATATGCATGTGTGTATTTGGTTCTCATGTTGTCATTAGCATGGTTTTATCCAGGTTTGATAGTGGTTTTAGCCTTACCTTTCCATTTCCGGATAAACATGGTGTGATGGGGTTCTTTCATTGGTTGATCTTTGGATTTTTAGATGGTTTTGGAACCAGGTGAGGTGGTCTTGGGAAAATTCCCAAGGGCCTAGGAATCCCTTTATAGGTAATGGCAGGATTGTGGTAAAGTCTAAGGGTGGAGATAGGAAAATTACTCAAGGTATTAGTGAAGAAATATGGAGGCATCCAACTTTGTTTAGGGCCTAGTGATCCCTTGACTAGTTTTGACAGGGTTGCGGTAAAGCTTGGTAGTGTATGTTTTTTGTTTGGGCATAGGAATCCCTTGACCAGTATTGGAGGGATTACAGTAAAGCCTCATTGTTTAGTTTCTTTTTTAAGGCCTAGGAGTCCCTTAACCAGTTTTGGTAGGATTGCGGAGAAGCCTGAGGAATCCCTGGTGGTTTTGTTTTGAGTCCCGAATTCATGCTTGGAATATGGCACAATGGTGATTGGCTAAAAGAAAGATTTGGTTTAGCCCAATCTATGGTCGGGTGGCACGCGTAAGTACCTAACTTGGTTGGTTTTTACATATGTTAATAAGAGCTATTTTCCTCTTGTATTTTATAAGTAAATGTACTTGCTATCATGTGGCTTTGATGGTTGTTTTATCATTGTTATTATTCCGGTAATGTGTTGGTTATAAGCATGGTTTTATGACATATTCTAGTATGGCTTTTATCATGTTTGATTGGTAAATGAATGGTTATTGAATGCATGAACTAATAAATGTTCTTGGAGCTATTGTGAGAGGGAATTAGACCTTCTTCACAATTCTCAGATAAGTATGAGATCCATATTTTTAAATATGTATTTATGACCTGTAGATTTGATGTTCACAATGTGTTTGAAAAAATCTCTGTCACGGTTAGGCCTGGTTAGGTCAAGTTATTAACTAATTTTTGCATTGATGGCTTTGTCCTTTTGTCATTAATCATTTTGGAAATTTCTATCAAGTTATGGGTAGAGGTATGGACACTAGCCTTGAAAACGTGGCTTAGATTCCAAGGTCGTATGCTCAGAACTAGGAAATCTAGACTGTTGTCGCTAGGAGGTAGGGTTATCTATGTGACTAGAGGGTTATAGTCACTATATTTCCTTGTTATGCAAGTGATTGGAGTCCAGATCACTGAAAAATCAAGTTAACTGAGGGTTATGGCACATGGAGTAGTTGTTTGGATCGTAGGGGTCTTGTAGCTCCCGAGGAAGGTTAGTAAAGTTTTAGGTTGTCGATTCCACTTCCTTAACTATACTCAGGAGGTTGAGTCACGTCATAGTGATCTGGAATTTATCCAGGACAAAGAATTAAAGGTTTTACAGACTCATGTGCATGGATGTGCCTATGTTACTTTATGCAACAGATCGATAAGATTGCGAAATACATAGACACTGAAGCAGTTAGAGAAAACATAATAGGAAAACATGTAGACACAACAAGTTTAATAAGGAGTTCACCCGATGCTCCTAGGCTACGTCTCTTGGTCTAGCCCTTAGTGGTGGCCTCTATATTATGTTTTCAAAGAAAAATTTTACAATAGTGAGCTCAATTTGAGTCTCACTCAACAGGTATAAATTAGTAGGACTGGACTTGGATCCACCAAGTCTCTGGAGTACATAGACTCTCCTTACTGAAACTCGACCTTTGTTGGTCACAATAGTATGAGCCCAATCTGAGACTCATACATGACATGCCTATGCCGAGGAGTTCGCTTGAACCTCTCAAGCCTTCTCGGGAGTACACAGACTCTCTGACTCTCTTTGGCTCTATCTCGATGCTGCCTTTGCTCTGCAGGTCAGCTCGACTTCCTTTCTCTATTCTCTGCTCTTAGCTTTCTTACTCGCTTTTCTCACTGCTTGCTTTGTTTCTATCATTTCGTGGCTTTAAAGCCAATATGCTTTTTGATTGTTCATTTCCACTTCCCGGCACTCTGGTTCTCCTGCCTCTGTCCGTTTGAATTCCTCTGTTCTACATCATCATCACTGTGTAACGCCTTACAGGGAGGTGGCCACCTATTTCATAACGGACTGAGTGTCAGTTCTCTTGGAAATGTTTGAACTGCCGTTGTTTCTGTTTAACTTCCCAGAATGCCTACAAACATGATTCCTCTACCAACTCATTGTTCATGCCGGACTTCAAACCTTTATACAACTCGGCCTATTTACCCCATTGAATCTGGCCATCTGTTGGATTTCATGTCTGTCGTCGATCTGGAGCCTCCAGATCCTACGATCTTCATCCATATTGGGCGGGTAAGTTGCATGACATTTACCCATCCGATGTGAGCGGTTTTCTCTCTCTTCCGTCGGACGGGTGGGACCCAGTGTGTGGCATCGGGCGGGACTCGGTCGAAACTGCTTACCACTCGAAGCCCTTCCGATATCCTGCCAATTTTCGTGTGGGACCCGCCTCTGACGGAATCGGCGAATTTTGTATGGTTTTTGACTTTTCGGGTCTGGGTTGCTCGAGGCTTTTTCTTCTCTAAGGGTTTGCCTGGCGATATGCGATTAGCGATTTGTCGCTAATCGCATATCAAAAACCTCCCCCGTTTCTCAAAAAGGCTTCCCGTTTTGTTGTTTCGTGGCAGCGCGCGTTACCATGGGTTAACAGTTAGTGTGCTTGACCAAGGGTCCTTGTTTCTTGGCGCTGCTCACAAATTACAACTGTTCGAGGATATTTCTGATAAGCTCCACCTTTTTAAGTCTTTGAAACTTTGGCATGAATTTTATAGAGTTATGAAAACTTAGAGAGTTTTTTAGGATCCAATTCGGACCACGGCCTTCCCACTGAAAAATTTTGGACCACCAAAAGCTGGTTTTTAAGCATCAATCAAGTGAGGGTACAGATTCCTCACTTGCTCAATTTCTATCCATTTCGTACTGCTTGGTTTTGAACCTTTGAGTCCAATCCTCAAGTACTCAACATCCCCCCTACGCATAGTTCTCACCTTCCTGTCCAGAACTGTATCTTCTTGCAACTCATTGAGATATTCAGGTAACAGATCATCAATAAAAGGCAATTGACTCTGCTCTTCAAGATCTTCAATCATTGAAGGTTCAAATAGTCTCAAGCTATTTGCATTAACAATTGAGTAGATGTGCATGTAAGCTGGTAAATCAAGGCAAAAAGCATTCTCACCAATTTTCTCAAGTATCTTGAAAGGTCCATACCTTATTGGCTTCAACTTATTACCTTCACCTTGCATTTTGTCTTTCCTGATATACAACCAGACTTGATCACCAACTTGGAAACTATGCTCAATCTGATGCTTATCATGGCTTGCCTTGTACTTGGCTTGGCTCTTTTCCAGCTATTCCTGTACTACCTGGTGAATCTCTTGGATTTGTTCGATGAACTTGGTTGCCTTGTCCACATGATTGTGTCCATCAACTACTATGTCTTTACCAAAGACAAAATCCAAGGGAGACCTTGGTGTGAAACCAAAACAGGTTTCAAAAGGAGATTTTTGTGTAAAAGAATGTTTAGCTCGGTTGTAAGCATGTTGCACATAACATAAATGTTCATCGCAAAGCTTGGGATGCTTGCTGCAATAGCCTTTGAGCAACTGGATCACTGTCTAGTTGACCACTTTTGTTTGGCCATCTGTTTGCAGATGAAAATCCGTGCTTTTCTTCAGTCTTGTGTCCATCAATTCCACAAACTTGACCAAAATTTCCCAACAAATCGGGTATCTCGATCAAATATAATGGAAGTGGGTAATCCAAAATGAACCCATACATGTTGAAAGAACAACTTTGTAGTTTGTTCAGTTGTAATCTATTTGTTACAAGGTATTAAAATACACATTTTGCTGAACCTATCCATAACAACATATAAATAGTCATGGCCTTTTCTAGATTTAGGCAGTCCCCCAACAAAGTCCATGGAAACACTTTCCTAGGGGTGAGAAGGAACTGGTAATGGAGTGTAAAAGCCTATTTTTCTATTGTTGAGCTTGCTTTTAGCACACATGGTACACCCTCTTACATATCTAGAACTTGTCTCATGCATTTTTGGCCAATAACAAAATCTTTGCAGTTGTGCAACTGTTTTACTTACACCAAAGTGACTTGATATCAGAGAAGTGTGTGCTTCTCGAATTATCTTTACTCTTTCTATTTGACGAATGCATAACTTTCCCAAATGATACAAGAGTTGGTCCTTAACATTATAATCCAATTCTTCTACTTGTTTGCCATGACTTAAAGTTGCATATACATCTTTAAAATATATATCTTGAGCATACTGTTCAATGTAGCTTTCATGCAATACTGAATTATGCTTAAGTATAGTTGATGCATTTATGATTGGTCTGGACAACATATCTGCAACTTTGTTGTGTATGCCCTTTTTATATCTGATGACAAGATGAAACTGTTGTAAAAAACCCATCCACCTATAGTGTCTTGATTGCTGAAACTTAGTTTATGAGTGCAAATATTGAAGTGGTTGATGATCAGTGTGTATAACTATCTCTTTGCCCATTAAATAATGTTTCCACTTTTTCACACTTTGTACTAATGCATACAATTCTTTATCATATGTGGGATAATTAACTACTGTAGAATTAAATGTCTCAGAATGATAACATATGGGTTTACCGTGCTGTGTCAACACTGCTCCTATGGCATAGTCACTCGCATCTGTTTCAATCTCAAATTGTCTTTGAAGATCGGCCAGTGCTAGTACTGGTGTTGTACTAATCTTTTCTTTTAAGGTGTCGAAGGATTTCTGTTGTTTGCCTCCCCACTGAAACACCTTGTTCAATCCTGTTAAAGCATGTAAGGGAGTTGCAATCAAGGAAAAGTTAGAAATAAACTTTCTCCAATATTGTGTTGCTCCTAAGAAGCTTCTAACTTCTGTAGTAGATTTGGGTTTAGGCCAATTTACAATGACTGCAACCTTAGAGGGATCTATCTTCAATTCACCACCCCCCTACAATATGACCCAAATAATTCAAAGATGTTTTGCCAAATTCACATTTTGAGAGCTTAACATAAAGATTCTCTTTTTTTCAAAACATCTAGAGTCTGCTTGACATGCTTTAAATGTTCTTCCCATGTTTTACTAAATATAAGAATGTCATCCAAATATACAATGACAAAATCATCAATAAAAGGTCTGAGTACATTATTCATTATTCTCATGAAAGTAGCAGGAGCATTAGTTAAGCCAAAAGGCATAACTAACCACTCATAAAATCCCTGCTTTGTTTTGAAAGCAGTCTTCCATGCATCTTGCTCCGCAACTCTGACCTGATGATAGCCACTATGCAAGTCCAACTTGGAAAAATAAACATCTTCTTTCAATTGATCTAATAGATCATCTATGCAAGGAAGATGATAACATTTTTTTATCATTATATTATTCAGTGCTCGGTAATCAATGCACATTCTCCATGATCCATCTTTCTTTCTCACCAAGACAATTAGAGACCCACAAGGCGATGTGCTAGGTCTTATGAACCCTTTCTCGAGCAGCTCCTGTACCTGCTTCTTGATTTTTGCATTCTCTAAAGCAAACAAGCTATACATTCCGATGTTAGGCAATGGAGCATCTTGCTACAAATTAATATCATGTACTATTTCCTTTTTGGGTGGCAAACCTTTAGGTTCTTGAATAGTATATCATATTCTGAAACAACTTTTTCTAAATCAGCTTGCTATTTAGTATTACAGCCCTCAAATACATTGGTTTTGTCAGGTTTCTTTTCCTTTACAACCATCAGTAAAAATTGTTTGCATGAATTTACAATTCTTTTCATCTACCCTGAGTTTATGAAAGTATAATTATTCTTGAGTATATGAGCTCTTACAATATATTCGATTCCATGTTTAACGAGTTGATACTTGTTTTCAGCTCTATAGAAAATAGCTTTTCTATCATACAGGTAAGGAATTCCTAAAAAAATTCCACATATATCCAACGGAACAATATCTAACTCAACCTCATCTACAAATGTTGACCCAAAAGAAAACCTAATTTTACATTGTCTAGTCACTTGTAGTTGTGATTTATCACATAACCTACCTAATGGATATGGATTTTTGTGGGCTGTGGCTAGTAATCCCAACTTCTTTACAATTACTTCTTTACAATTTCTTCAGAAATTAAATTTACTTGTGAACCACTATCAAACAAAGTATCAACCTTTTGATGCTTGGAAACAACTCTAATATGAAAAAGCTCATGTCTTTTTCTCTCATTTTCTTCATTATCAGTTGATTGTGCAGAATTACTAGTAGATGCTTCAGAATTTTTACCTTTTATACCTGTGGTTACAATTGTTGTTTCATCTCCTGAATTTGACCCCAAATCTTTAGCTATAGTAGTCTTCTTCTTCTTGCCATCGTACTTCTTGGGTTTCAGCTCTGGATGCAGAATCCAGCAATGTTCATCATCATGCCCATCCTTCTTACAGTGAGTGCATGAAGATTTGGTCTTTTGTACAGTATTTGTCTTCCTCTCTTTCCATTTCTTTTTTCGTTTCTCCTTATTCTTGCTTGCAGTGAGTTTTGATGATCCCCCAAATTCTAGGTTCACATTCTTGCCTTTAGCCTCTAGATGTGTAGCTTGAACAGATACCTCATCTATGCTAGTGGGATTAAACATGAGAATAGTGTGCCTTAAGTAGCCGTGTAGAACACCTATATACTTCAGCAAAGTTTCAGGTGAGTCTAAGGAAATTCCTAAAATCAAAGCTCTTTTCCTAAATTATTGAGTGTAACTTTGTACACTTTGCCCTTTTAATTGTCGAAAATTTTCCAAATCATCATGGCTTGCTGCATATAAGCTAGTGGATAGAACTGTTTTTTAATTGCAGAAACAAATTCACTCTAGACAAAAAGAATTTTACCATGCTTCTTCATGTCAACTTGTGTCCTACCTTCCCACCATACCAATGCAGTGCTTCCAAGGTGTGGGCTGGCCAACTAAATCTTACTACTGTCTGAATCAATGCTCTGCACTCTGCAATAAACATCAATCTATATAATCCAATTATCTAGCTTCTTTGCATTCAACTCTCCATCATATATTGGTAAATCAAATTTAACATCTAATTTAATCAAATATGTCTTATTTTTATTTTAAAGGCTACTAGGAGGTGTGGGAATTTTTTCTTCTTTCCCCTTGCCTTTAGAGTGGTGATGGAGGAGAGATTCTTCTGCTCCTTTATATCGTTTGGAGTTTGATGAATCTTCCTCTTTACCTTTCTTAAATTCTCTATACATTTCCTCTACCATGGCTCTCATGGTCATGAAGCTATCCATGAACTGAGGGTCTGATTCCAAGGGACTTTCTTCTGACATTTTCCTCTTAGGATAGACTCTTCCAATTTCATCTCTAGCTTCAACCAACTATCCTTCTCCTAGTTTAAGCTTTGATCTAGTTAGCATTCAACAACAAAATCCAACACAAGCTTGTCTAACCTTAGTAACCTTGGGCTCTGATACCACTTGATCTGGAATTTATCCAGGACAAAGAATTAAATTTATTATAGACTCATGTGCATGGATGTGCCTATGTTACTTTATGCAACGGATCGATAAGATTGAGAAATACATAGACAATAAAGCAGTTAGAAAAAACATAACAGGCAAACATGTAGACACAACAAGTTTAATAATGAATTCACCTGATGCTCCTGGGCTATGTCTCCTGGTCCATCCCTTAGTGGTGGCCTCTCTATTATGTTTTCAAAGCAGAGTTTTACAACAATGAGCTTAATTTGAGTCTCACTCAACATATATAAATCAGTAGGACTGGACTTGGATCCCCCAAGTCTCTAGAGTACACAGACTCTCCTTACTGAAACTCGACCTCTATTGGTCACAGTAGTATGAGCCCAATCTGAGACTCATACATGATAGGCCTATGCCGAGGAGTTCGCTTGAACCTCTCAAGCCTTCTTGGGAGTACACAGACTCTTTGACTCTCTCTAGCTCTATCTCGATGCTGCCTTTGCTCTGTCGGTCAGCTCAACTTCCTTTCTCTATTCTCTGCTCTTAGCTTTCTTACCTGCTTTTCTCACTGCTTGCTTTGGTTCTGTCAGTTCATGGCTTTAAAGACAATCTGCTTTCTGAATGTTCATTTCCACTTCCCAGTGGTTTGGTTCTCCTACCTCTGTCTATTTGAATTCCTCTGTTCTACGTCATCATCACTGTGTAATGCCTTACAGGGAGATGGCCACCTATTTCATAACGAATTGAGTGTCAGTTCTCTTGGAAATGTTTGAACTGTCGTTATTTCCGTTTAACTTCCCAAAATGCCCGCAAACATGATTCCTCTGCCAACTCATCATTCATGCCAGACTTCAAACCTTTATACAACTCAGCCTGTTTACCCCATTGAATCCGGTCATCTGTCTGATTGCATGTCCGCCGTCAATCTGGAGCCTCCAGATCCTACAGTCTTCGTCCATATCAGGCGGCTAAGTTGCATGATGTTTACCCATCCAATGTGAGCAGTTTTCTCTCTCTTCAGCTGGACACGTGGCACCTAGTGTGTCGCATCGGGCGGGACTTGGTCGAAACCGCTTACCGCTCGAAGTCCTTCCGATATCCTACCGATTTTCATGTGGGACCCGCCTCTGACAGAATCGGCGAATTCTGTATGGTTTTTGACTTTTCGGGTTCGGGTCGCTCGGGACTTTTTCTTCTCTGAGGGATTTGCCTAGCAATATGCGATTAGCGACTTGTCGCTAATCGCATATCAGAAACCTCCCCCATTTCTCAAAAAGGCTTCCCGTTTTGTTGTTTCATGGCAGCGCGCATTACCATGGGCCAACGGTCGGCGCGCTTGACCGAGGGTCCTCGTTGCTTGGCGCTGCTCACAAATTACAACTGTTCAAGGATATTTCTGATAAGTTAGACCTTTGTAAGTCTTTGAAACTTTGGCATGAATTTTACAGAGTTATGGAAACTTAGAGAGTTCTTTAGGATCCAATTTAGATCACATAGTATCCCTCATCTCATGTTTACCCCAGCAGGATGGTGAAAGTGGGTAGATATGGGAGGGATAGTTACATATTGGTATTAGAGCATGGTTCAATGCTTGGATTGCATGGGAAAAATGTGTTTGTCATGCATGCATGTCAATTGTGTATGTGGTTGTTATGCATTCATTTTCATGGTTATGGTTGTCATGCATGAGGTGATGGTATTTGGTTGGTATTGTAATGCATGAGGTCGATATATTGATGTGATTATGATTATACATGTATCATGATAAAATGGACTAATTTTGCAGACAAGATAGCCTCCCATGAACTTCACTGAGGTATGTTGATTATGTTTATATTTTGGTCTAGCTGACATGGTATACTTTCAAGAAGAAGAAGATCAATGATGAATACAAAAATGGTGGAATATAGTTCATGAGATTCCCCTTACAATTCAAATGAACCTCCAAGAGATGAGTACTCATTAGAGAACCTTTGAGGTCTAAAATGGGTCTCCTAAGAAAAACGTGCAACCAAAATAAGCATTATAAGAACCAATAGGAATCAAGATGATGATGTCAACCATGGGGGATGATTCACCATTTTTTGGGTAAAAAAGTAAAAATAATAAATAATAATAAATAATAAAACTACTTTTTCAACTTGTATTTTCAACTTATCTCCCTAAGGTTTTACTCAAATTTCGAGAAGGAGTACTTGGTGGATGCGGAATTTAATTCATCATCCATATAGTACCCATGTTTCATACTTTCAATGGACCTTGCTACACGAAAAATGAGAAATACATGAAAAATGTGATTACAATCATGTTTTTTCATGTATTTCTCAATTTTCATGTAGCAAGATCCATTGATAGTATGCAAAATGGGTACTACTTGGATGAGGAATCAAATTTTGCATCCAACAAGTGTTTCCGCTCAAAATTTGGGTAAACCCATAGGGAGATAAGTTGAAAAAACGAGTTGAAAAGTAGATTTTTCTTTTTTCCCTCTAAAATTTGATGATATAATCTAATCTTATTTTATTATTTCCACTATTAATTTCCTTAGGAGGCCCATTTTAGACCTCAGAATTCCCCTAATGCTCAGGACATATAAGACACATTGAGAAGTTTGGAGGCGAAGATAAGAAGTTTCAAGGTATATAATGACAGGATGATTCAATCATAAGAGAGACTTTATAGGGAAAATGAGAAACAATGAGAGGTTGATGTAGTCATCCTTCAGAGCTTGTCGAATTTGCAGAGACATGGACAACCAAAAATTAGTTATGGACAGGAGGATAAGACTACTAGAGAATATGGTAGCAGGTCTCATGGTGGGCATAGGTCAGACAGGGATGACACATTCAGAGATGGAAAATTCTTGGATACACCTGATAGGAGAGGCCCTAGACATGGGTTCTACTCTAGTTCTAGTTCGGACATGTATCATGGTCATAATCAATATCACCCTTATAGGAGGATTTATAGGGGATATTTTCCAGATGAATTCAAGAAAGCCAAGCCACCTACATTTGATGGAGAGTTGAAGAAACTAGAAGATGCAGAGGCATGGTTTCTTCGGATGAAGAAATTCTTTGAGATGCATGAATACAAAAAGAACATGAAGGCCATGATAACTACTTTCAATCTTAAAGGGAAAGCAAACATATGATGGGAAGATGTGAAGTGCATCAGAGACATCAGGACAAAGGAGTTGAGTTGGCATGAATTCAAGAGACTCTTCAGGAAGAAGTATTTGTTAAAGAGGTACTATGATAATAAAGCCAAGGAGTTCTATGAGTTGAAGATGGGATCGATGACATGTGAGGAGTACACGACTAAGTTCTTGGAGTTGTTGAAGTATGTGCCATATCTTAAGGATGAGAAACCAAAAGTTCATAGATTTGTTAGTGGATTGCAATTAGAATTCAAGGATCAAATTGAGTATGATGAGCATTGATCACTGGAAGAAGTTATTAGGAAGTTGAAGCATTGTTATGAGCAATCAAAGTGTAAGACCGATTCTAAGGAAGGTTGGAAAGGGAATGACAAGACTAAAGGTAAATTTCCACCAAAGCGAACAAGACCTCAGGATGCGGGTGAGAAGAGAATGGTGCTCCTTATAAAAAGTTTCAAGAGATTTAGATCTACAGTCCTTTTTTAAGTGTCCTTCCTTTCCGCATTTTCAGCACACCTTTACAAGTTTTCCTAGAGATTTAGATCTCCCACTCAAGGACTTATTTTTGTTTTTGTTTTGGGACCTTCCTCGTATAGACAAGGTATCTCCATTCTAGCCCTCCATATTTTCCTGTCTCATCTCCTTCAACAACAAGGATGATATTATTTCATGATATTGCAAGGTAGTTGTATTTCTACCTATAATAACAATCAAACTATCCCATGAATCTGGTAGAGAACACATCAAACTGATGCACTTATCTTCATCTGAAATTTTAATATCAACAGTAACAACTAGCTTACCACAGTATTAATGGCGTTTAGATGCTCTGTCACCGAGTCTCCATCCTTCATCCTCATGTTGTACAACTTTTTCTGTAGGAATAATTTATTCACCAGAGACTTATATTGGTACAAAGTCCCTAACTTGTCCCACAAATCCTTCACCGAAGCTTCCCCTGATACATTCAACAATACTGAATCTGAGATACACAACTGTATTGTGCTTTTTTCCTTCTGATCCAACTTCTTCCAGTCTGCAACGGACATTATCATTGGTTTATTACCTCGATCTATTGCAATCTTCTAATATTTATCCACCAACAGATCCTCCATCTTGAGTTTCCACAACTCAAAACTCTGGCCATTAAATTTCTTGATCTATATCTTTCCACTGCTCGCCATCTTCTTTCA
The DNA here is from genome assembly GCA_031772625.1 of Pinus tabuliformis. Lineage (NCBI taxonomy): Eukaryota > Viridiplantae > Streptophyta > Pinopsida > Pinales > Pinaceae > Pinus > Pinus tabuliformis. The sequence goes on along the minus strand of CM062813.1, from coordinate 1,143,442,714 downwards.
TCACAAGAATTGATCCCACATATCTCCCACTAAACAGGGTCTACCACAGGCACGAGAAAAACCCCTTAGCAGCAAAGGCATCCCCTTGAAGCTGAAATAACTCTAATACCAAAATAAATTAACTACAAATGAATTCTTAAAAAAATAGAAAATATACAATGGCGAGAAACACAAAAAATTACAAAGATATTTCCCTTGGATCCCAAAAGATGGACTACCAGATTGATTTTTTGTATATTCCTTTCAATGCTACAATACATATATATAAATGTTGAAGCATCCATAAACCCCAATCCATTAACCCTCGATTAGAACATAATTGTAGTTCCCTTGACCGGATCTACAAAATACCACGGGTAGAAAACCATCATGCCCAAAACCATGTGCAAAATCCATGCACAAAACCATAGGTAGGTTTGCCCACCTAATATAGGGTCAAAAAAAAATTTCCTGGGGCATGGTCCCAGACCCCGTGCAGGGGGGCTACCACCCCCTTGCAAACCCCTTGATAGGGGGGGTTTCCACCCCTCGCTGTGCTCGACGCAACAAAGGGGAGACTTCTCAGCCCCCTCTAACCTCCTAAGTTCGTGCCTAGGGCTAGTCGTGGAAAGAATATATCACACACCCAACACATTAAATATTAATTACTACAGTTCTGAGCCACACAATGAATATTCAATGCTAATCCTACACATAATGATGTTATTCAATGGATAAAATGTTGGCATTATGATTTTGGTTTGGCTCTATGGTTCAGGTGTTGTACTTGATGGCAACTCACTCAAGTGGCAAAACTCTGTTCAGGCTCTCAAAATGATGGAAAATAAGAGGTTCGCTGGTGCATCGTTCACAAGGTGCGGACCCGCAGGTTCGCCGTTCAGGAAGTGCAAACATACCCGCATGTTCTCCGTTCATAAGGTGCGGTCCCCCAGTTCACTCTCTCCAATGCAGAGAAGCGTGCTCACATGGGGTTTCTTATGTTTGGCCCTTGGTATTTAGCCCGTCGATTCATGATCCTATGGTTTTGGCCCGTGGTATAGAATCTAAATTGTTTTACCCTGGTTTGGATCCCTTGTATTGGTGTTTGATGGTTTTGTCCCATGGTGTGAATAAGGGATTGACTATAAAAGGGGAAGGAGATCACTTGGCTAAACACTTGTGAAATTTGAATATCTTAAGATCTGAAAGTTTGGGTGATTGGTTTTAAAAGCTAGATCTAAATCAAGGAGAAAATTTAAGGTGAATCTATTAATAAGTCGTGATCTCTCGGGCGCATGATCAGATCTGTGGATCTCATTGACTGTGGCACATTGGAGGACTGTTAATTTGGCCCTAATCAGAGGTTCGCAGGCGATCCACGGCGTGAGTGCGGGGGTACGCAGCACAGGAGAAGGCGCAGTGCGGGGGTACGCAGCGCAGCAGAAGGCGCAGTGCGAGGTACGCAGCTCAGAAGAAAGCACATTGCGGAGGTACGTAGAGGCACAAAAGGACCAGTGCGGAGGTACACTGTCAGACGGACAGTGAAGGTGTGGATCTGAGCTGAGGTACGCAGTTCAGCAGAAGGAGTAAGTGCGGTGGTACGCAGAGCAGCAGAAGGATCCAGTGCGGATCTGCGCAGTTCAGGCACAGAAAGACTGTGGATATCTGCAGGTTTATATTGGTGAAGTTGCGGACCTGTCTTGAAAAATTTGTTGGCTGTCTTTTATCTATTGCTGCAGAGTTCTGGGTTTAGATTTCTGATATTACTTTTCTGTTTACAACATTCTGAGAAGTTGGGTGATTCATTGGTTGATTGTATAAGGAGATTGGGTGATTTGCATGTACTTGATGATTATTTGATCTTCTTGGATCCAGTCTGAAAATTAATGAAACGTGGTCCTTAAAGAAGTAGAAGAGCAAAGGGGGTTGTAGCTCCCTTCCAGGAGAGACTGGAAAACGAGAGAGAGTTGTAGCTCTCTGCAAGTTGCAGCCTGCGTACTAGTAAAGGACTGCACCAGTACAAAATCCTTGTAAAAGAAGTTTCTAATTGAAAGAAGATAGAGACGTATTGCAACAGGTGGTTTTCACCCACATTGGGTTTCCACCTTATATCTGGTGTTCTTTGGTGTGTTTATCTATTTTTCTTGTTCTTGTTCATTATTATATGGCACTGACATACAAATTAATGATCAATATCTGAAGAATAAATTAAAGTATAAATCTGGAAGGCATATTGAAAAGAATTTGATAATACTGATTCACCCCCCCTCTCAGTATTATTTCCAACAATTGGTATCAGAGCCAGGTTCTTCAGAAGAAGCTTGATCGCTTGAAGAAAGATCTTGCATCATGAGCAACTACGAGAGGGAAGCATCAATCAGGTCACCGATTTTTTATGGGACAAACTTCGTTTATTGGAAGGTAAGAGTTACTGCCTATCTTCAATCTCTTGGTACAGAAGTCTGGGATATCATAGATACAGGGTATACTTTTCCATCAGCAACTCCTATAGATCCGGCTGAGAAGAAGAAATATGAAACAAATGGAAAGGCAGTCAATACTCTATTAGGATGCCTATCTCAATCAGAATTTGTCAAGGTAATGCAGTTTAAATTTGCAAAAGAGATATGGGACAAGATTGTTCTGAGCTATGAAGGAGATGATCAAGTAAAACGAGCAAAACTTCAAACCCTCAGGATTCAGTATGAAAATCTCAGGATGTATAATGATGAAAGTGTGGCTAACTATTTTCTTCGTGTAGATGAGATTGTTAATTGTATGAAAAATTTGGGTGAAGAAATAAAAGAGGCTGTTGTGGTTGAAAAAGTTCTAAGATCTTTGTCCCCTAGGTTTGAATCTAAAGTTTCTACTATAGAAGAAAAGGAGAATCTACAAAGCCTTAAAATGTCATAGCTGCACGGAATTCTAACTGCTTATGAAATGAGGAAAGGAGGTCCATCAGATAGGAGAGAAGCTGCCTTCAAGGCTTCAGGCAAAGGCGAGTACTACGAGTCAGGACAAATGTCAGAAGAAGAAGAAGAATCAAATTTTGTCAGAAATCTTCAACGGGGTACTGGACGGTTCCGAGGTAAGTTACCTTTCAAATGCTTTGCTTGTGGAAGATTCGGTCACTATGCTGCCAAATGTCCTCACAAGGATAAGATTGACAAAGGGAAGGAACCTGTTAGATGGAACAAGAAACAGAATGCAACTAAGAAAAGTTACTACACTCATGAAGACAGTGATGGCCTATCAAATAGTGACGAAGATGAACGAGGTAATGATTATAAACTATTAATGGCTTTTGAAGATGATGATTACATGGATGTTATAGATGTGGATGACTTTTATGAAGAGATTTCTAGACTCAAGACATGTTTAGAAGAAAAGAATGTGATCATTGATACTCTGCAATTTCAACTTGATGAAAAAGAAAAATCTCTTGAGAAGTTAGAATGTGAAATTGTTGGCCTTAGAAAAGAAATTGAGAAAACAAAGGTTCTTAATCTTAAGTTTGTTAAAGGATCTGAAACTCTAGATGAGATTATCAATGTACAACGTTCTCCACTAATCAAGACAGGTCTGGGCTATAATGGAGAAACATCTCAAGCATCCACCTCAAAGAGTTATCTTGATGCAGCAAGGAGGAATGAGCAAAAGCCCAATGGAGATCATCAGGTAAAGCAAGGATGAATTACATCAAGAAAAAACAGAGACTACCAGGTAAATCAGGGGCAATCCATCTTAAGGGTGAACAAAAGCTACAACCAGCCACAGGTAAAAACTTCTCAATTTACTTCAAGAATGGATGACAATAGAAATTACAATCTTTTGGCTAGTAGATTTGATAATCGCAGAAGTTTCTTCAATGGCCAATGTTTCTCTTGCCATAAATTTGGTCACAAAGCAGCTCAATGTGTTGCCTATAAGACAATCATGACTAGAGAAGCTCAAAAACAAAGAAGTATGACCGGGATTACAAAAAGGACCTATAACAACTTTTCGGCCCTTGAAAATGAAATTGAATGTTCTATTTGTAATAACTTCGGTCATGAAGATTCTGAATGCAGGAGCAGGTTTCGACAGACAAAGGAACAAGACTCAAGCACCCGAACATGGAGAATAAAGGAACCACAACCAGAAAGATGTGGGATAGCCTTTTATGCAGAAGGACAGGAAAATCTATGGTACATCGACAGCGGATGTTCAAAGCATATGACAGGTGATAAAGAAAAACTTGAATCGTATACTGCTTTAGAAAAGGGTAAGAAAGTTTCTTTTGGAAATGATACCCCTACAGCCATAAAAGGAAAAGGCACTGCTCAGTTGAAAGAAAAGGTCAAAGCTGGAAATGTTTTGTATGTTGATGGCTTGAAGCATAATCTACTGAGTGTCAGTCAGATGTGCGATCAAGGAACCGAGGTAATATTTCGATCAAATGGATGTAGCGTTCGTGATCTTGATACAGGAAAAACAGTGATCAAAGGCAGAAGAACTCCAAATAATCTATACATATTTGAAGAAGGACAAAAACAATGCTATTTGAGCAAGGATGATGAACATTGGTTATGGCACCAGAGGTTGGGGCATCTAAGCTTTTCACAAATAAGGAAAGCAATCAAATACCAGGCAGTTCGTGGTCTTCCAGATATCAAAATTCCAGACAACACCATATGTAAATCATGTCAGTTTGGTAAGCAAACCAAAACTAACTTCCCTGAGAAGGAAGGATCAGCCAGCAGGCCTCTTGAACTAGTCCATACAGATGTATGTGGTCCATTCAGGACAAGGTCACCTCGAGGAGAAGAATACTTTATATTATTCATTGACGACTTCTCCAGGATGGTTTGGTTGGGACTTATGAAACACAAGGATGAAGCATTCGAAAAATTCAAATCTTTCAAAGCCTTGGCTGAAAACGAATCAGATCACAAAATTAAGTGCCTCAGGTCCGACAGAGGTGGGGAGTTTACCTCAAATGAATTTTTCGATTTCTGTGAGGAACATGGAATAAGAAGGGAATTCTCTACAGCTAGGACTCCTCAGCAAAATGGAGTGGTGGAAAGGATGAACAGAATGGTCCAACAAATGGCTCGTGCTATGCTTGATGAGTCTGGGACTTCCGCAACCTTCTGGGGTGAAGCTGCATTTGCTGCGGTTGTTATTCTCAACAAAACAAATGTCCAAGTGAATAGCATTTAAACTCCTCATGAGCTCTGGTATGGTGAGACTCCTTCGGTAAAGCATTTCAAAATTTTTGGGAGAAAATGCTATATCAAGAACAATGATGAACAGCTTGGAAAAATTGAACCTAGAGCAGATGAGGGCATTCTCCTTAGTTATTCTCCCCACAACAAAGCATATAAGTGTTACAATAAAAGACTTGGAAGAATTGTTGACAACATTGATGTAGTGGTTGATGAAAAAGGATACATCCCTAGGCAAGTAAATCATGAAAATATCGAATAGGATGAAGACTACTCTCCAAATCAGACAAATGATGAAGAAGAACCTCAAGAGGCACCTGAGGAGCAAATAAGGATAGAAGAGAAGACTCCATCCAGGTACGTTCAAAAGAATAATCCAGAATCTCAGATTTTGGGGCAAAAAGAAGTAGGTGTACAAACAAGAAGAACAATTGCAGAAGCCTCAAGCTATTTGGCATTGCTCTCCTCCACTGAACCACAAAATGTAAGAGAGGCATGCAAAGATGAATGCTGGGCCAAGGCGATGGATGAAGAACTTGAGCAGATCGAAAAGAACAACACTTGGGAGTTGGTTCCTAGACCAAAAGATAAGAATGTCATAGGGACAAAATGGATCTTCAAAAATAAGTTGAATGAAAATGGAGAAGTAATTAGAAACAAGGCCAGACTTGTGTGTAAAGGGTATGCTCAACAAGAAGGAATACACTTCGAAGAAACTTTTGCTCCCGTTGCTAGACTTGAGGCCATCCGAATGTTCCTTGCTCTCTCAAGCTTTCAGACGTTCAAAGTTTTTCAAATGGACGTGAAATCAACCTTTCTGAATGGGGACTTAGAAGAAGAAGTGTACATTGAGCAACCAGATGGTTTCATCCTTGGGAATGATCCAAATCTTGTATGCAGACTAAAGAAGGCTCTCTATGGTCTTAAACAGGCTCAAAGGGCTTGGTACTACCGTTTGGACAAATATCTTCATCAACAAGGTTTTTCAAAGGGATCAGCAAATAGCAATATTTACATAAAAATTGAAAATGAAAAATTACTAATACTTGTTGTGTATGTAGATGATATTATCTTTGGTAGCAATGAAGAAGCTATGAGTCAAAGCTTTGCCTTGGTGATGCAGAAAGAATTCGAAATGTCTTTGCTTGGAGAACTGACATATTTTCTTGGATTGCAAATCCAACAAAAGGAAGGCAGAATCTTCTTGTCTCAAACCAAGTATCTCAAGCAGATTTTGAAGAAATATGGCATGGAAGATGCAAAACCAGTATGTACCCCCATGGTCACAGGATGTAGCCTCAGTGCAAATGATGAATCAACAGCAGTGCATCAACCAACCTACAGATCTATGATTGGAAGTCTACTTTATTTAATAGGTACCCGACCAGACATCATGCATGCAGTGGGAATAGTTGGAATATTTCATGCAAATCCAAAGGAAACTCATCTTCAGGCAGTGAAAAGAATTTTCAAGTACCTTCAAGGAACTCAAAACTATGGCTTATGGTATCATAGAGATACAGATCTCACACTTCATGCTTATACAGATGCAGATTGGGCCGGAAGCATGGATGACAAGAAGAGCACAAGTGGTGGTGCATTCTTTATGGGTTCCAGATTAGTATCTTGGTTTAGCAAGAAACAGAGTTCGATTGCTTTATCTACAGCTGAAGCGGAATATGTGGTTGTTGCATCTTGTTGCACTCAACTCCTTTGGATGATGCAGACCTTGCAGGATTTTCAAATCACTTGTACTCCACCTATCTCCATCTTATGTGATAATACAAGTGTAATCAGCATTTCAAAGAAACATGCATTCAAAGACCAAGCACATACCGATCAAGTATCACTTTCTCAGAGAACAAGTGCTTGAACAAAAGGTCAAGTTGGAGTATGTTCCTTCTAAGGAACAAGTTGCTGATATACTCACCAAACCATTGCCCAAGGAGACCTTTGTATACCTCAGGCAAAAGCTGGGGGTTGTTGATGCATCATCCTGTTGTTGAATCTCATCTGTTTCAGAGATTGTTGGTTGTCGCAAGTTTCATATGGGGTATACGCGTACATTGGTCGAAGATTGAATGGCATAGGTTCAGGGGGAGCATATATTCTTGTAATAATGCATTTTTGGCATTATGGTAGAAGATCTTGGAGGAAGTACAGAAGAAGAACATGGATGCTGCAATATGTCTCTATCTCTTTCACGGTCATGTATGGTGTATGGTGGATTATGGTTCTTCTTGAAGAAATTTTTCGTTTGCAGATCTGACCTTTAGTCAGGGGGAGCATGATCAACAAAGAAAAGGCCTAAGCATGGTCTCAGGGGGATCATAACCCTTTGCCCTTGATGTCAAAGGGGGAGAATGACGTTGAGGATCTTGAGGTTGCCATCAAGTCCAAAGGGGGAGATTGTTGGCATTATGATTCTGGTTTGGCTCTATGGTTCAGGTGTTGTACTTGATGGCAACTCACTCAAGTGGAAAAACTCTGTTCAGGCTCTCAAAATGATGGAAAATAAGAGGTTCATTGGTGCATCGTTCACAAGGTGCGGACCCGTAGGTTCGCTGTTCAGGAAGTGCGGACATACTCGCAGGTTCTCAGTTCATAAGGTGCGGTCCCCCAGTTCACTCTCTCCAATGCAGAGAAGCGCGCTCACGTGGGGTTTATTATGTTTGGCCCTTGGTATTTAGCCCGTTGATTCATGATCCTATGGTTTTGGCCCATGGTATAGAATCTAAATTGTTGAACCCCGGTTTGGATCCCTTGTATTGGTGTTTGATGGTTTTGTCCCATGGTGTGAATAAGGGATTGACTATAAAAAGGGGAAGGATATCACTTGGCTAAACACTTGTGAAATTTGAATATCTTAAGATCTGAAAGTTTGGGTGATTGGTTTTAAAAGCTAGATCTAAATCAAGGAGAAAATTTAAGGCGAATCTATTGATAAGTCGTGATCTCTCGGGCACATGATCAGATCTGTGGATCTGACTGACTGTGGCACATTGGAGGACTGTTAATTTGGCCCTAATCAGAGGTTCACAGGCGATCCACGACATGAGTGCGGGGGTACGCAGCATAGGAGAAGGCGCAGTGCGGGGGTACGCAGCGCAACAGAAGGCGCAGTGCGAGGTACGCAGCTCAGAAGAAAGCACATTGCGGAGGTACGTAGAGGCACAAAAGGACCAGTGCGGAGGTATGCTGTCAGACGAACAGTGAAGGTGCAGATCTGAGCTGAGGTACGCAGTTCAGCAGAAGGAGTAAGTGTGGTGGTACGCAGAGCAGCAGAAGGATCCAGTGCGGATCTGCGCAGTTCAGGCACAGAAACACTGCGGATATCCGCAGGTTTATATTGGTGAAGTTGCGGACCTGTCTTAAAACATTTGTTGGTTGTCTTTTATCTATTGCTGCAGATTTCTGGGTTTAGATTTCTGGTATTACTTTTCTATTTACAGCATTCTGAGAAGTTGGGTGATTCATTGGTTGATTGTATAAGGAGATTGGGTGATTTGCATGTACTTGATGATTATTTGATCTTCTTGGATCCAGTCTGAAAATTAATGAAACGTGGTCCTTAAAGAAGTAGAAGAGCAAAGGGGGTTGTAGCTCCCTTCCAGGAGAGACTGGAAAACGAGAGAGAGTTGTATCTCTCTGCAGGTTGCAGCCTGCGTACTGGTAAAGGACTGCACTAGTACAAAATCCTTGTAAAAGAAGTTTCTAATTGAAAGAAGATAGAGACATATTACAGCAGGTGGTTTTCACCCACATTGGGTTTCCACCTTATATCTGGTGTTCTTTGGTGTGTTTATCTATTTTTCTTGTTCTTGTTCATTATTATATGGCACTGACATAAAAATTAATGATCAATATCTGAAGAATAAATTAAAGTATAAATCTGGAAGGCATATTGAAAAGAATTTGATAATACTGATTCACCCCCCCTCTGAGTATTATTTCCAACATAAAACACTCATATAGGTGGTTACACTTGTGTATTTCATTCATAAAAAGCATTAGTGCAACATTACAACAAGACACACATTCATCACAATTTCCATTCTAATCACAGCAAACCAAAAATCATTCATAAAGTGAATGCAATACCAATGTAACAATTCATCATGGAATAAATAGCCAAAAATGCATTTACAAACACTTATCTTAATTCAACACTAGATTTGGCAACTAAGATTAGGACTACAACTCTCCACCCAACCATAGGCAAGCTACAACCACTATTTCTTGTAGTTGTCACCTTGGAGCTAGATTCTAAATCTTGAGGTGGATTTCTTTCAAAATGAACTTAAACTAAAGCAACAACTAAAACATGATGTCTCAATGCCACTCTTCCTTCATCCAACAACTAGATAAAATTTTCCCTCAGTCCTCTGAGACTTTTCATACATTATGAACATTCATGCCAGGATATCACAGTATAGAGAGTTCAACTCACTTTCAAGAGAATAGAGTCCACAACAAGGAATTTTCATCAATGGATAAACTATTGATAGGTGGAATAAATCACCTCTCTCGGTGGTCCATTAATGAGACAAGCACCATAGCTTCAAGCCCTATGGCAACTCCTAGTGGTTCACCAACCTCACATGCACTCGAGTGATGCTTCCTAATATACTAGGTTCCTCAATCCCAAGCTTTCGATGTGTTCTTTAGCCTTCAAGAAATCCCCACTCTATAATATTTTATCCAACAAGCCTCTATCAGAGGATTCCTCAGCTGGTGCTCCCAGTCATTTCAATAGTAGATATTTGTTTCTCTTGTTTCAGCTCTGCGCTCTTCCACAACAGCTCTGGATGTTTCCTTCACAACACATGCCTCTGTGCTTGTGTGAGAGTGTATGTGTTATGAAACCAGCTCACAAAAAGATAGAAAAGATATATCAATGCCTTAGAATTCAGCCTCTTTGAGGGGTCAACCTCCTTTACATTACATAAACGAACAATTCTTGGATGATTCAAATGATAAAACCTCCTTTCTATATATAGGAGTCTAAGGAGTCACAATATAACCCAGCTGACCTAACAATAATAATATAAAGGCACAAAAATAACAATAGAGGGATTCTATGGGGCACAGTGATAACAATATGGGGACAATAGAGGCACAAAAATATTAATAATGGATACAACTACAATAGTAAGGGGGTAATCCCTAGTATTATAGGGACCTAACATGCCCCTCTCCTTCAAAAAAGTGTTTTCCTCAATGCTTGAGTAGTTCTGGATGCTTCTGTATAAAATTCTCATCCTCCCATGTGGAATCTTCAACGGATAAGTTCTTCCACTTGATGAGATACTCCGAAATTGATCGATTTCGTAGTTGTCGAATTCTTGCTTCTCTGACTGCTTCTGGTTCCAATATAATTTTTCCTTCCTCGTCAAGTTCTGGCAATATTGTTTGAACTGGGAGCTTGTCGCCTATAACCTTCTTTAAACATGAAACATGGAAAACTAGGTGCACTCGAGAAGCTGCAGGAAGCTCCAATTTTTATGCCATAGTACCAATCTTTTGCAACACCTTGTACGGACCATAATACTCTGGTGATAATTTATTATCCTTCTTACCTTGCTTGAGGGACATTTATTTATATGGTTGTAGCTGTAGGAATACCCAATCACCTACATAAAAACTTCTTTCGATGTGATGTTGATCTGCCTGTTGTTTCATTCTATTCTGCACCAACACGAGGTTATTCTTTAAGAGTTGGAGGACTTGTTGTTGATGCTCGATGTGATGTTCCACTGCTTGAACCTTAGAATTTTCTCTTAAATATGATGTGATGGATGGTGGATGATATCCATAAAGTCCCATAAATGGGGTCATTTTTGTTGTTGTATGGAAGGACATGTTATCACCATTCAGCCAGAGGCAACCATTTGACCCATTGTGTTTGTTTATCAGATACAAAGCAACGAAGATATCCTTCCAAACATTTGTTTACTATCTCAGTTTTCCCATCAGATTGAGGATGATAAGATGAGCTATGAGCTAACTGAGTACCGAGACAAGAAAATAATTCTGTCCAAAAATTTCCAGTGAAAATGGGATCTCTGTCACTTACAATAATCTTTGGGTTTCCATGTAGCTTTTGAATTATTTCCATAAATGCAGTAGAAACTGTACTAGCTTTAAATGGATGTGATAATGCACAAAAGTGTGCATACTTGGTAAGTCTGTCAACTACCACCATGATGACACTCTTTCCCTCAAACTTGGGTAAACCTGTGATAAAATCCATTGAAACCTCCTCCCAACATTGGCTTGGAATGGATAAAGGTTGTAATAGACCCAGGGTCTTAATTGTTTCAACTTTATTTTGTTGGCAAACCAAACATTTTGCCACAAACTTTAAATATCCGATTTAAGGCCATCCCAAAAAAATTCCTTCTTAACCCTGTGGTAAGTTTTTAAAAATCCTGAGTGCCCTCCTAAGGGAGAAGTGTGCAATTCCATAAGAATATTTTCCTTGAGTTGGGAATTCTTACAAAGGTATAAGCGATCTTTGTACCATAACGAATCATTTTTCCAGCTAAATGTATCAGATGTACTGGAATCTTGTTGTAACTTTCGAATAAGTGCCCACACTTCTTCATCATTCTTCCATTCCTCCCTTGCTTTGTTTATCCAATCTGGTTGGATAATAGAAATGGCGCACAACAATGCTTCCACATCCTCATCCTTTCTTGAGAGTGCATCTGCCACCACATTTTGCTTCCCTTTTTTGTAGATGATTTCAGAGTCATAACCCAACATCTTTGTGACCCACGTTTGTTTCTCTTCAGAGGATAATCTTTGTTCTAAAAAGTATTTAGGGCTATCATGATCCGTTTTTACCTTGAAGTGTCTTCCCATTATGTAGGATCGCCATTTCTTAAGTGCATGTCGTATTGCCAACATTTCCTTCTCATAAATAGCTTTGTGTAAAAACTTTCCCTTGATTGGACGACTTTCAAAAGCAATGGGTCTTTCGTCTTGCATTAAAACAGCACCAATTCCATTTTCTGAAGCATCACATTCCACAATAAAGGTTTTTGTGAAGTCCGGTGTAGCTAAGACCGGTGCTTGGCACATTGCCTCTTTAAGATGTTCGAAGGCCTTTGTTGCTTCTGGAGTCCATGAAAATGCATCTTTCTTCAATAATGTTGTTAGAGGTGCTGCTATTCTCCCATAATTATTAACAAACTTGCGATAATACCCTGTCAACCCAAGAAATCCTTGCAGATGCTTTATGGATGTTGGGATTTTCCATTCATTAATGGCTTTAATTTTGCTAAAGTCTACCTTAACTCCTTCATGAGATACAATATGACCTAGATATTCCACCTCTTGTACTCCAAAGAAACATTTGGATCTTTTTGCATATAATTGTTTCCCCTCCAATAGTTGTAGCACCCTGTCAACATGTTCAACATGATCCTTCCAAGACTTGTTGTTGATTAGTATATCATCAAAAAATACTAACACAAATTTTCTAAGGAAGGGTTTGAAAATGGAATTCATCAAACCTTGAAATGTAGAAGGTGCATTGGTAAGGCCAAAAGGCATGACCAAAAATTCATAATGACCCTCATGAGTTCTAAATGTTGTTTTTGGAATGTCTTCAGTCTTCATTCTGATTTGATGATATCCTGAATGAAGATCCAACTTGGTGAAGTAAATTGATCCATGCAATTCATCCATTGATTCATCCATGACAGGAATGGGAAACTTATCTTTAATAATGAGCTTGTTGAACTCCCTATAATCCGGACACATGTGCCATGATCCATCCTTCTTGTGCACCAATACTAATGGAGCAGAGAAAGAACTTTTACTAGGTTGAATTATACCAGCCTCTAGCATTTTTGCAACCATACGTTCAATTTCACTCTTTTGGGCATAGGAATATCTGTACGGCCTGATGTTTGGAGGAACACTTCCTGGAATCAGATGAATAGCATGATCATGATCATGAATAGGTGGGAGACCTTTGGGAGTCTCAAATACCTTGGAATGATTGTCCAAGACTTTTTGGAGATCTAGAGAAATAGATGAATTTGATGTGGAAACATCTAGCGAACATAATTATGCAATTACACCTCTTTGTTCCTTTTTTAGAAGCTTTGTCATATCGTTAGAGCTGATTATCTTTCCCAATTTCCCTGCAATACCCCTTAATTCAACTTCCTTTCCTTCCACAGAAAATTTCATGAAAAGTTCTTGAAAAATAAAAGCTATTGTACCCAAGGATTGTAGCCATTGGACTCCTAGTACAACATCAGCACCTCCCATTGGAATGGAAAGCATTGGGCTAGTCAATACATATTCTCCCATGGATAGCTTGATATTATGGCACTTTCCAAAGTAGTTTATTATTCCTCCATTTGCAGCCATCACTTGACACTCTGGTGCTGGATATAGGAAGCAATTCAATTCTTTTGCTACCTTACAATGAATAAAATTGTGTGTACTTCCTGAATCAATCAACACTATTACCTTTTTCTTCTTGATTTGTCCTTCTATCTTGATGGTTTGAGGAGTGGTAATTCCAGCCAATGCATTACAAGATATGGTCGGATTCATTTCTTCTTTATCTAGGCTTTGTTCCTAGAGTATATCCTCTTCTTTTGACCTTTCTTGCTCCTTTTCTTCTTCCTCTTCACAATCTATGTAGAATATTTTCTTCTTAGCACACTTATGACCTTTAGTGTATTTGCTATCACAACTGTAACAAAGCCCTTTTGCTCTTTTTTCTTCCAATTGTTGTGGTGTCAACCTTATAGGTTGTGGAAGACTAGGGGCAACAACACTTCCATCTTTATAGTTGTGAGTGGTATGCTTCCTGGTTGCCATAATTTTGCTTTCCATTTTTCTTGCTAACCTGAATGCCTTCTCTAATGAATCAGGTCTCCAAATGCGAACATCATGTTGGATATTATCCTTTAAAGTCCCTATGAACACATCAATTCTATGCTCCTCTGGAATATTTTTTACCCTTATGTTCAATTTTTGGAACTCCTCTATGTGCTCCATTATTGAACCCTTTTGTTTGTGACTTATCAATTGGCTAAAAAAAGTGTTGCTTTTTGTATCCTCATAATGTGTTGTCAATTCTTCCGTAAAAATTTCCCAAGTGATAATTTGTAGAGAAGAGCAAAGCCATTGATACCATACAAACTGATTTGGTTCCAAATATAAAGTTGCAATACGTACCTTTTGTGTGTTTTGCACATTATTGAGATCGAAAAATTGCTCCATCTGTAATATCCATGTTGCGGGATCCTTGCCATCAAACTTCCTCATATCGATTTTTGGAATATGGTGGGTCTTCAATCCAACATTAGAGTCTATGAAATCATGATTAACATTTCTTTTGTTCGCATCATGAGTTTCCTTTACTACCCTTTCACCATTAGTAAGTATTTCTTGTAGAAAATTTGTCAAATTTGTCTTCAAATTTGTGTTCAAATCTATCTTCAAATTGTCCATCTTAGCTTCCATGCCATTCATCTTAGCTTCCACGCAATTTATCTTAGCTTCTATTAGCTTTTTTGAGAGTGACATTTGTTTCACTTGGTCTTGTAATTTTGATATATCATGTAGCATTTCTTCCTCTTCTTCATGAGTCATGCTAGAGCTTTTAGGTTGCTTACTAGGTTTTTGCATTTTCTTTCCTCGGGGCATCAGTTACCAATAATAATGCTCTACTATGCCCTTTGAATTCCTTCAAAATAATTTTTTAAACCAAGCTTAAGCAAGAATTTAAAAAAATCTACACACCTTTTTTCACTTTATAGGAGCTCGATATTGCCTCTGATGTATCTCTGTAATTTCGAATCATCCAGTTTTGAAATTGCGACCTGCGGTAGCCCTCTGTGTCCTATTTCCAATGCCACCAGTCTAATCCAAATTGGATTATCCAAGGAAGAGTTATACCAAATCTCCCACAGTGACCTGATTATAGAATAGTTCAGTAGAGCAAACTTGTACGACGTGCCACGTGTCCCTGTTTCGACCTTTGGCTCCAAAAAATATACACAAGAAACTACAGTTCGTCCTATTCCTATACCTTCTTACGAAATTTCAATCCGATGCTTAGAGAGAAAGTGATGACGATTTCCCCAGGTCACTTGTTTGGAATGTAATTCAGGAGTCTGCAAAAGGACCAAATTCCTTAGATCATATATCCGCAAATATAGCGCGAAAAGCTATGACATTCGGACCCGAGGTTCAGGAGATTTCATCTCAAATGGGGATTTTCTTTTGCTTCTGAAACGTCGCGGAAAAAGAGTTATAGCGAAAATACCACGATGACCTATTTGGAGCAGCGAAACCCTAGAATCCAAAGTTGTGATACCAAATGTTATGAAACTAGCTCACAAAAAGATAGAAAAGATAGATCAACGCCTTAGAATTCAGCATCTTCGAGGGGGAAACCTCCTTTACATTACATAAATGAACAATTCTTGGATGATTCAAATGACAAAACCTTCTTTCTATATATAGGAGTCTAAGGAGTCACAATATAACCCAGCCGACCTAACAATAATAATATAAAGGCACAAAAATAACAATAGAGGGATTCTATGGGGCACAGTAATAACAATATGGGGACAATAGGGGCACAACAATATTAATAAGGGATACAACTACAATAGTAATGGGGTAATCACTAGTATTATAGGGACCTAACAGTATGAGAGTGCATGTATGGTTGAAAATAAATTTGGCCAATTCCTCCTTTTCCCGAATAGAATAACTTCCCATCCTGCCCCACGATCACACAACAGTCAACTACATGACAACGCAACCCATTCATGTCTTTAAATT
This sequence comes from Pinus tabuliformis, assembly GCA_031772625.1. Taxonomy (NCBI): domain Eukaryota; kingdom Viridiplantae; phylum Streptophyta; class Pinopsida; order Pinales; family Pinaceae; genus Pinus; species Pinus tabuliformis. The sequence goes on along the minus strand of CM062813.1, from coordinate 1,143,426,704 downwards.
TTTTCCTCTTCTTATTTGTGGTTGGGGCTAAAGGAAACTTGGACCTGTCCTCATTTCTCTATTTAAAGTTGACGCACATTCAACTCATTTAATCTTCTCAACAAACCCATGGTTGATATTTAAAAAAAATCCATTTTGTCAAGCAACCTCCTACCTCAAGCAATGGATTTTGTATCCCTCTCTTAGCCAATTAACATACTTATAATAATTTACATTGAGATAAATATTTACCTAGGGGATATCACATGTTAGAGCCTAGATTTGCCTCAGGCTGAAAATACAAGGTTCTAGGTCCACATCAAACCACGCTCAACCTTGTAGCTAGCCCTACGAGGACAGGAGAGGGCTCTCTCCGGGTCAATCTCAGCGAAAGATGATCTATGTGGCTTGAGATGACTAAAATATAAACTAATTTTAGGCTAGGTATGAAGTCCAAGGATTTTGTTTGAGTTTTTGGGGGTTTTGTTGGAAAAAAGGGACAGGCAAATTTTGGGTCTGGGGATGAGGCCAGATTTTTGCAGAGTTCAGGTAGGGACAAGATAGGTAGTAGTTTTGATGCTTTGGATTGAATGAATGGGTGGATTAGACTGGTGAGGATCCAAGGAGGGCAAGAGGGTCTCAAGAGTCCTCCTCAAATAGATGAAAACATGAAGAATTAAACAAAATATCCAGGCAGAGCATATCAGTCCAATGATTTCTACCTTAATCACTCATTTGTTTAATTGTAGAAGACAAGAGAAGGGAAAATGATACACATAAACATCAGTGAACTTACAAATACATATAGAAACACACCATCAAAACATAGAGCCACATGGATCCCAACAAGTGCTGCAAAATCCTGGTCCTTCCTTTGCCAAAATTTTAGAAATGAAATGTACAATAGAGTGCCAAGCAATCCCAAGTATCCAACCTTGAAAATGACTTAGAAATTACATGATATAGACTATCCCAACCCATTCCCTTGCCTCTAGGGGTCGAGCTCATCATTCTAGGAGTTGTTTGAACTAATTCTAAACAAGGAACTGAAATCTAGATAGTCAAACAACTTACCCCTATATGCTAGGAAACTGATTCATTCATTTAATTTTCACCTTTTAGTGAATGAATCCTCTAGAACAAGTAAATATGTGCCAAAATTACATCATATTCATCAAGCTACATAAAGATAGATCAATAATTACATCAAAAACTAAAACTAGTGAAAACTGGGCGAAATTCTGAGCTGCTGAGTGAAAAACAGGCCAAAATTCTCTATGCGTCGTGCCACTTTGGCTGATTTTGAGGCACTTCCTGAAGTCCAAATTGAGCCCAAGTGTGCTTGTTAGAAATCATTGCCTGTCTAATTTCCAACCCAAGTGGAATTTCTCAATTTGGATGTCATTTGCCCCTCCAAAACCTCAATCTCCCAAGACTGCTTCCTGTGTGTCAAAATAGGGGCAGTGAGGTCATTTTTAGGGTGTTTCTAACCCTTTAGGAAACCCAGAACTCGATGAAATACTTAGGTAATCCATGAGCATACATAAATATTGATGAAAAATCAAAAAATGTAAAGTTTTCCTCCTGGAAATTTTCCAATTATAAGCGCACGCCAAGTGGTGCTACGCATTGGGTAGAAAAACCTGTTTTAAAGCCAAAAAATTCAAAATTGACAAAATTTTCTCCAAATTTCTTGAAATTTGGGCTGTAGGTTCCCAATCAAGTACCATGCTCAGCCAAAGAAGCTTCGGCCAAAATTTGGAGTCGATCATGCTCCTTTTTCCACTTTTGCTTCTTTGTCGCCTTCTTCAATTTTGCCTTTAGATTCCTTATGCATGCCTTGGAACTCATATGTCGCGCCCTGTAATGGAAAACCATGTGTCTCAACAATGCTTTATCTCTATCGGCCTTGTCCAGCAGTGTCTCCAAGTGGATGTTGATTCTTTCAAGCCAAGACTCCCGATCCTCATTAATCTCTTGCTCCAATGAAGTGAGCTCAATCCTCCTCCTTTGTGCAACTTGGCGATTCTCGCGAATGTTTTGTAATTCCATGATTACTTGTTGATCTTCAAGCTGTTTTTTCCTCTACTCCAATTATTTCACAGTCCACTTAGCCCTCTCCAAGTCAAGGAATAAGGCTTTGATCTCTGTTAAGGCTTTGATCTCTGTTCGCTGCTCCTAGATGATCTCTCTAAGTTTGGCACTTTCCGGGCCCATATCTGTATCATCATCATGAATGAGAATGAAGTCGGTCTCTCGTTCACCTAAAGGCCCCTCATCCTGAATTGGCCTCTTGCCTTTGTCCTATACCTATGGTGCTGATGGAGGAAGCGAGGCCCCTTCCACCACGGGTGGAGATAACACTCGCTTTGCTGCTGCAAACAATCCTCTCGTGCCTCTCTGATAAGTGACATATGTCGGCACACTAGTAGTCTCTGCCTCCTAACCTCCATGCTGATATGAAGGTTCGCCGGTATGATGTACAACCTCCTGATGAACTACTGAAGCTGTGAAAAACTCATGGGAAATGAAATCTTCCCATGTGATACCCTGCAAACCAAGCTGATGCACAACAATGATCTTGATGAGTGCATAGTGGTAAATGTTGTTGTACTACTGTTCCGGAGTCTTCTTCTACACAAGAGTGGTCATCCTCTTGATGTTTTGGCACATGAAATATGGAATGTTCATGAACCTCACTCTCGTGAAATGCATCAATAACCTGATATGGTATGCATAGAGGCATGAGAAGCGACCTTCACAACTGAAGTATCTAATAATGAGTCTCATCAATGGCGCATAAGATTCCTTCAGAAACTGAAATGGGAATACTCTCCTGAGCTATCTCAAATAGCTAGGCCTGATGTAAGGTTCATAATATGATCTATCCAGCTGCTGCCTCTTGTTCCACTCTTCCCCTATATTCAGTATCCCTGTGGCCTGAGAGATGGTTTCTGGTGTCAAGGTAAAGTTTACTCCAACAAGAGTAACATGACTATCATGCAAATGTAAAACAAACATCCAAACTAACTCCTGATGATGTTAGACCTGAGCAATCATCTCACAATACTAAAAGCATGACATTTGCTGAAAGCATGTCATTGCAAGCGGGCAGGCCTGCAATTGAATTAAGGAAGTAGGCTCTTCTCTAACATGTCTGCCACCTTTTCGAGGCCTTCTCGGCACATTAAGCTTAGTGGTTGAGTCACTGTCTTGCTCATATGATGAATCTGTCTCTGTCATGGTGCTTGTTTGATTGGTTTGACAAAGGAAAATAGGTGATGTGTTTTTCAATGTCGAATGTGCCAAAGGGAAATGGGACTGTGGTAAGTATAATAAGCGGGAATAATGGGGGTTTGTGATGGGGAATTTGTAGTTTAGAGGTGGGATAAATGAGAACAAGATATATTGAATTCAAGTGGAATTAAGGATGTGGGGACAATCACTTGATTGTTTTAGGAATGGGGAGTTTATAAGTGATATGAAAAGAGGAGGGCTAGTAGGGTTTAGTGATAGGGCAAATGGGTTCCAAGGATATAATTGGTTTTGGGACAAAGGGAAAAGGGAAAGGACTGTGATACCAATGTGACAGTGATGGGAAATGAAGTGTTAACAAGCAAACTTTAAACTTCAAACATAAACCCTATGGAGCAATTTTGATATAAATATTGGGTTTAAAGTTTGGCCTTCAAACTCTTACAACCACCTTTCCAAATTGCAGCAAACACGGACTGAAACCAATGGAAAAAATCCTCTAACACTTACTTGGAGCAAATGAGTTGAATTGATTTGATTTTTATTGAAGCCGTGATGATTTTTGTCTTGGAGGCTCTGTGTACCGCACACAAACCCAGTGCACCGCGCGTCCTGGATGCGCTGCGACAGTGGAAAAAAGCATTGTGGATTTGCGCCCAATGCGCCACGTGGCCTATGTGTGCCGTGACCTCCTCCAATGCACCGCGCACACTTCCAGCACACAACATTGACACTCAAACATGAAATTCGCTCCTCCAAAACTCAAGTCGATATCCTTTGACCTCTTGGAATAGCAAAAGATGTTTCAAGCAATGAAAATGCCTCATGGAGTAATGGGTTTGACTTTTATTGAGGCCATAATGATTTTTTGTCTTGGAGGTTCTATGCGCCGTGCACAAGCTCATTGCGCCGTGCCTCGTGGATGCGCCGCGCCGGTGGAGAAAAGCACCATGGCAGGAGTCCCAATGCGTCGCGTAGCCTATGTGCGCTGCGCTTTGACCCAATGTGCCGCACAGCCAATAAACACAGTCTTGGCTTTGAAAATCGCCTTCTCACCACTAACTTCGACTTTCCTTGATCTTCTTGGATGCAAATGACATTATACACACATAAAAATCTTTATAAAGACATGGCTTTTATTTTTGGTTCTCAAAAACCCATCTTTGTAATGTTTTAGCTTTTGGCACTTTTTCACTTTAATACAAACCCTGTTCTTCTGTTCTTCTTACTTGAATAATGAATCTTTTGGCGATTTTTGCAGGTATAATGGCATGTCTTGACAAAGGAAGACCAGGGTTACACTTGGAGATTTCAACAACTGAAAAATTTTGAAAATTACATGGCAATTTATTACAAAACGAAATGATGAATTTTCTTCAAAACAGATTTTTGAAGAAAAATCATAATCCATCCATATGACGATAAACTTTTGTGAAATAAAACCTCCCTCTGGCCTGTTGGCATTATTGGACAATTTGAAGAGACAATTTGTGAAACCCTAGACCTAGTGACTGAATTGACTCTGCTGATCAAAGGACTAAAACAGGACTGTAAGTGACTTTAAAAGCTTGATTAAAAGACCTGAGCCAGTAGGTATAAGGCATGAGGGGTAATGAATAACAAGACCCTCCCGTCAGATTATGGCATGCCCCTAGCGGAATGCAAATAAAAGAACTGAATGAGACACCTAAAAATGAAATGCAATAAGAGAACTGATCTCTGACGGAGGGATGTAAAGACTGACTCTAACATTGGCTCCAATGGGGATGGTAGCTCCTTGGAGGTGCCAAGAACGGCAGATCTCTGGGAGAGCTAGACAGTGCCTTCGTCCATTGGGCTATGGAATCATTATTTCGACAAACAACACAAGACTTTGACTCATTTATTGACTGAAACCTGACTCTAACCGACTCCATTGTGAGACTGAAATGACTGAAAAACTGACTTTACAAGTTGAACTCAAAACTGAAATCTTTCTTCAGAATTATAGCCTTCACTTCGGGCCCCAGACTAAAGAAAATATCACAGCACACACTTGCAATGATACTGAAATAAAATGGTATTTACAGTGACAATGTAGACAACAGAAATAACTTAGAAATGATACTGCTTAAGTAGCCGACCATTGACCGACCCTCCTGGACAATCTTCCTCGTTCATCTCCTTCAGAAGAAAAGCATTCTAAGCACGATATGCTGCAATCTTAAAAGGACCTTTCCAAAGATTTTCAAACTTACCGTGCTTGCCCTTTTCCTCATTCCTTGCATCCCACTTCAACACCACATCATCCAACTGAAATTTGTCCGCCTTTCCTTTTTTGTCATAAATCTTTTTAATTCTCTCCTGCAACTTGAACGTGTTTTGAAAAACTTCTTCTCATGTCTACTACAAATGAATCATTTGATTTAGTCTTCTCTGCATTGGATCATCTTCACTACCAGCCTCCTGAAGAAGTTTGACTACCGGAGCTGTGAAAGAGGTAGGAAACACTGCATCAACTCCATAAACTAGCTCAAAGGGGGACATACCAATAGATTTCTTCTGACTCACTCGATCTGCCCAAAGTGCATGGACCAACTTCTTATGCCAACTTTTCTTGTTTATTTCCCGCAATTTCTTAATGATATTAACCAAAGATTTGTTGGAAGACTCTGCCAATCCATTGCCTTGTGGATGATAGGCGGTTGAGTGCCCCAAAGTAATGTGATATTTATTACAAAACTCAACCATCCTTTTTGACTTGAAAGCTGCTGCGTTATCAGTGATTAGCTTATTCAGGCAACCAAAACAAGACAAAATATTATTCTCAAGGAATGAAATTATTACCGCATCCGTAGCTTGCCTAGTGGGAATTGCTTTGATCCACTTCATGAAATAATCTGTCGCCGTGAGGATCCATCTATGTTGACCTGAAGAAGCAGGATGAATTTCACCAATGAAATCCAACCCCCACTGCTGAAAAGGAGCACTCACCTCAATGGGCTAAGCAGAAAAGGTTGTAATTTCTACTTTCCTTCAAAAATTTGACAATTATGACAGCTCTTGACAGTCTTGAACACATCAGCAAGCAATGTCGGCCAATAGTATCCGACCCTCATAATTTTATTTGCCGTTGTTTTCCAAAAAAGGTGACCACCACAATCTCCTTTATGGAAATCCTCCATGACCTGCTTCGCTTCTTCTTCCACCAAACAATTCAACAAAATGCCACCGGGATCTTTCCAATAAAGTGCAGAATTCAAAATACAAAACTTAGCAGCCTTTAACTTAAGATTTCTAGCTTTGTTTCTATCCATACTAGGTGGTGAGGAAAAATTCTGAAGCACATATATGACATCTGAATACCACAGAGAAAGAACAAAGATTTCAGCTACCTGAATTGACGGACCTTTCTTGTTTTCATCGAACATAGTAGCAATCAGATTTATGTCTAAGACGTGCAGATTTGATTCAGCCATTAACTTTTCCAATCCCTGTCCTTTAACAAGCTTTGTGGACTTTATCTCCACATCATACTCTAGCAAAGCTGCAATCCACTTGCCACGTCTTTCTTCTGAATCTGTTTGTACCAAAATATCTTTGACAACATTGTTAGGAACATAAGCCAAAATATGGGAATGCAGAATATATACACGAAAATCTTTCAATGCTTTTACAAGTGCAAGGGCTTGCTTCTCAATAATGTTGTATTTCAAAGCATCATCTCTTATAGTTCGGCTGAAGAAAGAAATTGGTCTTTCATGCTCATCTTTTTTATGCATTAATACATCTGCCATAGTATGCTCTGAAGCAAATGAAAACAATATAAAATCCTGAGTGTAATCCGGGCTGATTAGAATCGGAGCTGAAGAAAGAGCCAATTTTACTAGATTGAAAGATTTTATAGCCTCTTCGGTCCATTTCACTTGGTTGTCCTTCTTAAGCATGTTTGTAATCTCTCTTAGGTATTCAGCAAGATTAGGTACAAAGCGGCGTAAAAAATTCATCTTACCATTAAAAGATTGAATCTCCTTCTTGTTCCGGGGAAGATCAATTTGCTGAATTGCTTCTACACGTGCTGGATCAATATGAATGCCATCTTTTGATATGATGTGTCCAAGAAGTTTGCCTTCATCCATGGCGAACAAGCTCTTCTTCAGATTCAGCGACACGCCATATTTTCTGCACTTTTGAAAGACAGTTTTCAAATGATACATGTGTTCTTCATCTGAATTAGAAAACACCATCAAATCATCAAGGTACACCACCAAAAAGACATCCTTCTCATTTGCGAAAGCCATATCCATTGCCCACTGAAATGTGGCACCTGTGTTCTTCAAACCGAAAGGCATTTTAGTGTAATGAAAAGTCCCCCACAAAGTGGTGAACGTTGTTTTGTCTCGGTAATCTTCATGGACCAAAATTTATTTACATCTAGAATAATCATCGAGTAGTGACATACGAGATGCTCCAACTACTCGCTGAAGTATGTGATCCATTTTTGGCAGCGGATAATTATCCTTCAATGAAACTTTGTTGAGATTCCTAAAATCAATGCACAAACGAATCTCACCTGTCTTCTTTCGTACGGGCACCAAATTAGATATCCAATCGAAAAATCTGATGGGAACGATGATTCTTGATTTGTACAACCTGTTTACCTCCTTCTCAATTGATGGCAACAATTTTGGATTAAGCCTTCTTAACTTCTGTCTGAAAGGTTTCTGATTTGGCTTAATAGGAATTGTGTGCTGAATTATATTGGTATCATATGTCTTCAAGTCGGAATAGTCCCAAGCAAAGACATCTGCAAAGGATGACAACAAACTGATAGTATAGACAATTTGGTAGTCTAATCTACTTGACTACAACTAGGCTAGATTTGGTTTATGCAGTCAGTGCATTGCGCCAATTTATGTCAAAGCCCCTTGAGAGCCATTGGGTTGCATCAAAAGGTGTTTTAAGGTATCTCTATGGAACCTTAGATTTTGGTTTTGTTTATACTGATTCGTGTGATGTTAGATTGACAAGTTTTTTAGACTTCGATTGGGTTGGAAATGTAGATGACAGATTATCCATAACAGGCTATGCATTTAGAATTGAATCTGGGGTCATTACATGGAATAGCAAAAAGCAGAACATAATATCCTTGTCTTCTGCGGAAGCTGAATATCAAGCTATGTGTGTAACAACATTCGAAGTAGTTTGGTTGGGGAGACTTCTCCTTGATGCTAGAGAAGAATAGAAGGTTTCAACAATGATCAAATGCGACAACCAGAGCTCCATCAAACTTGCAAACAACCCAGTATTTGATAAGAACACAAAGCATATCGATACACAGTTTCATTTTGTCAGGGAGAAAGTTTAGTCAAAAGAAATCCATATTGAGTATTGTAATAGTTGTGACAATGTCGCTGATATTTTTACCAAACCTCTAGGTAGAATCAAATTTGAATTGTTTAGGGAAGCGTTAGGCATATGTGTGAATCCATTTCTCCATTAAGGGGGAGTGTTGAGATTAATTAAGAAATGTCTTAATGGAGTGACGGTTCAAACTGAATCTTAGATTAGGAGCTTGTTCATGTTTTCTAGGGTGTTGTTTCAACTTCCCTAATTGTATATTCATCATGTAATTATCGTAATTGACAGAGCGTGTTTTGTAGAGGCAGCCTTATAGGTGGTGTTCCACACCTGTTAGTTGCTCAGGTTTATTTAATAAATTTGATTCTGATATTTTTGACAAAGAGGACAATCGTTTCTTCACGAAAAATGATAGAAATGCATGATATATATAAAGAATGATAGAAATGCAAGACAAACTGACAAAAAGAGGACAACCATTTCTTCAGTAAATATATACAAAGAAATGATATAAATGCAAGATATATATAAATAAATGATAGAAATGCAAGACAAACTGGCAAAAAGAGGACAAGCGGTTCTTCAAGAAAAGTTGAACTATATGGAGGGTTGTATGATTCACATGGAGAATCATGTTCACTATGAAAAATTGGCAAGCCTGCAAAGAGGACAAACATTGGACTGTATGGAGGGTTGTTGACCCACATGGAAAATCATGTTCACTATGAATTCAAACCTTTATCAATCACTTCCTGGTTCGTATTCCGGTAACCTAAATAAATACATCTCTCTCTCTCTCTCTCTCTCTCTCTCTCTCTCTCTCTCTCTCTATATATATATATATATATATATATATGCTTTAAAATTATTAAAATGATAAAAGTCTTGTGCAAAATTTTTATTACTTTATTTTTTTAAGGATTGAAATAAAACTAGTCTAGATTTTCTTAAATATATGACAGAAAAAATATTACAGTAATTTTACAAAATCATCTACCAAAACACAAAACAATAATTGATTACCATATGACACATTTACCTAAAGCCTTTCACTATTTAAATAGGCCATATTCCATATGAATACTATGGGTCAATACCATGAATTCTCTCAAACCTAGAGCTCAAACACTGCTAGTTACTTAAGTGAGTCAAATTTACCTTAACAACAACAACATATAATTTTTTGAATTATTATTTTAGTGTGAAATTATTTTTATTTTAACTTAGAATTATTTTTATTAGTTACAACACCTCTTCCATATTAAGCTAAAACACCTCTCAACACAAATATATTAATATTATTTCTCTAATTATTTCGTAACAATAATTTTATTCAATATTATTCATCAATATCATACATGAACATAATCCATCTTTCCACTTCATATTTATTAAAACAAATGCATAAAAGCTTATTTTGTCGTTGTTTTTTGGGTGAGAATCTAGGTATAAATTTTGTTCGAAATTTTGATCTTTCATTATTTCAATTATATACATCCTCATTTTTAGTTCTATCAAACTCCAAATTAGTTTCACTAAGTTCATCTCTTTTATTTAAAATTACTCTATGATTATTATAATTAATTATAAAATATAATTATTTAATAAATAAATATGTAATTTTATTTTTAGATGGTTTTTTTATTTTATATATATATATAATATATAAATTTAATTTCATATTAATTAATTATTTATATAAGTATAATGAAAATGTTGAGTTTAGTTAATATATATAGATATATATGTTAAGTTTAGTGTATATATATATATAATTTTTTTGAAGATTTTTATTATTATTAATTTTAACTAAATTTTGATAGCAATTTTTAAAAAATTGAGTTTAAGTTATTTAATATGTAGAATTTAATTATTCCAAAAAAAAACCATGAGATTAAATCTATTTATATATTCAAAAATATATTCAAAATTGTAACATTAAATTTCAGTAAAACAATTATTTATAAATTAAACTATATCTAACAAAAATATTATCTACCATCATTTTTATAATTTACATAATATCTTTAAATTACAAAACATTTTTCCCATCAGGAAATTATTAATCAATAATAACAAAGTACAAGTACAGTACATCTTTTTATAAAAATAAAACAATTGAAAAGATAATCATGTTTAACATCTAGTAACGGAAATGAAATTAAAGGTTCTTGGTTATATGTCTTCCTGATGTCGATGTTGATTATGTATATGGATGGGACACAAATAATTGAAAAGATAATCATGTTTAACATCTAATAATGGAAAATGAAATTAAAGGTGGGTGGTTATATGTACCCTTGATGTCGATGTTGTTTATGTAGTGGGACACACTACAATAAAGGAGACCGTTATATATTAAATTATTGTAGATTTGACATTGTGTTTATTTTTGATGTTTTATGGGGAATGGATAAAATTAAAAGTTTAGTCTAATTTATAAATGAAATGGTATTTTTCTAGATATTTTAGTCTAACTTATAAATGAAATGTTTTTTTTCAAGGCAATTTTTTCGGGTTAATTTTAAGAGATTTTAAAAATCTTGAATGTGTTTAATTTATTAAGTATCATAGGGTTTTTTAGTGTGCTAAATCTATTTGTGCATTCAAAAATATATTTTAAACGTCAAAAATTCACATTCTTACTTGAAATTGTATCACTGTTCTTCTATAAGTTAGACTACTCCAAAATTAAATAATGGGCAATACAAAACAATGAGATTTTTAAAACAAAACAAAACAATTGTGTAAAACTTAGTACAAATATGAGCTTTTTTTAAAGGTGGAGATTGATAATGTTTCAAATCTTTTTTTTATATTAAAAGAGGTTTGCATCTCAAGATATTTGACCCCTTTAAGTGTTTGGTAGATCAGGTATTAAGATAAATCTAGGCTAGTTTAACTTTTCCCTTTAAATAGATTATATTCCACATGAATACCATTCATCAATACTATTGGTTCTCATAAAACTTGAGCTCAAAAACTAACTTACCTTGATAAAAATAAATGTACTAATTAAATAAACATGCTTAAATTTAATTTTAATAATAAACAATAAACATTCTTTTATTTATATTTTTTTACCCAGTAAAAAATTTATTTTAATTTTTTATGTAATTTGACTAAATAAAAATATTTATAGAATAAAATATTATAATATCTCTGGCCTATTAGTTGGCCTAATACAAAAATAAAAAATATATATAATTATATAAATATATTATAAAATAGTTTGATAATAATATTAATTAAAATAAAAGTATTTTTTAATGCTATTAAATTTTAAGAATTCTATTTTATTAAATGATTAGAGCTAAAAAATAATTCTATTTTATAAAATGATTAGAGTTAAAAATTAATGATAATGATAAAAAAAATGTAACTCAAATAAATATTAATATAAATACTCTTAAATCATGATTTTTAAATTTTAAATTAGTTTCATAAATATATTAACAAACAAACATATTAGTAAAAATCATATTGAATTTTTTATTTACTCAAATTTAATAGCAAAATAATTGAAAATATAAATTCAAACATATATTTGAAGGAGAGCTTGTCGGTGCACAATTTCAAAACTATCTCGATTTATATTCAAAGTAAGGCTCGTTTTTCTAAAGTAAATTGAATTATATTAAGTCAAACAAAGTTGGTCCATTGAATTAAATACTATCTTGTTTTTTAATTTTATTTTTATATATAATCAAGAGTAATAAATAAAAGAAAGTGGATATATATATAAATAATTAGTGGGTTCGAAGGTTACACGGCACCCCTTCCACGCAGTCGTAGTGACGAAGGATGACTTGGTGTGTGGTCCCGCTCTATAAGAATGAGAGTCGCGTGGTGTGTGTGTATTCATTACCAGTCAAGGGGGAGGCCAATCCTAAGAGCTGAATTGGCACTTTCAACACAACTCGAAAGGAACACCCATAAGTTTGATGGGGACCGGTGTAGGTTCTAATTTACAAGAGGTAAGGAGGTTTTAACTTTTACAAAAAAATTTTGGTAGGCTATGATTTATGGGAGGCTCTTATCAACGACAATTCACTACAGGTTCCTATCAATTATAATTAACCGGAGGCTCCTATCTTAACAAGCTACAACCTATTCTTTATTAAGCTATAACTTGAAAGGAGACTACAATCGCCCAATTAGATAACAAATCAGATTTGTTGGTTACCTAGTCTTTGTTTTTGTTTTGAAATACATTTTTGTCCTCTTTTCCGTTGCTTATCCTCTTTGCTTCTCTTCTTCAAATCTGGCTCTTTTCTACTACTCTTTTCCTTCTCTCCTTACCAAGTTGTTCATAAACTATCTCATGCAAATGCTCAAGTAAAAAAACTTATTTTTCATTCAAAATGACATCTTTTTTTATATACAAAGAGTTGTTGATTGTTTGTATTCCATGCAGGAATTCGAATTGGAGAATTATCACTTGGTCTTCTAGAGTTGTTCCCAATCTATCTCTTCATTTCCAAATCTGAAATTCAATTCAAGAGTTTTGTAATATTGAGAAAATATGAAATAATATAAGCAAACAATAATGATTGCATTATATGGCTTTGAGATGTAAATTTAGCATATAATATTTAATGAAAATATCAAGTTTTTCAGCTCTAAATATTGTTCTTTAGCTCTCATGTGCCATTATGTATTCATTTTGCTTGAAGGATAAGAAAAAATGAATCATCAATGTAATCATAAGTTGTTAATCATCAAATCTTTTGCACATCACATCACTTAATCAACCTTTTCTTGCACATCACTTTGATCAACCTTTGCACATCAAGCAATCAACACAATCAACCTTAACAAGAAAATATGATTTGCAATAACTTAGTCTTAACATCAACATAATATGTGTGAACTAACCAGCATAACATTTGACATTACCATGCCCACTTGACATCAATGCCAACATTACCAGCATTATCAACAACATGTCACGACTACTACAATGTGGCAGAGAGAGGGGTTGACTGGGATTTCCACGTGGGCATCACATGGGGACAATGTGAGTGCCACATGTCAGGTCAGTGAGATGGTGTTAATTAAATGGTTAATCCTTGGATGGCCTTATCTTTCAATCTGGGAGTCAGATTGAGACAAATTGTATATCATTGGAATTGTCTAGATGAGACAAACACAATGATGTTATCTATTTCACGTTTTGAAGAAGTTGTAAGAGGTTGAAAATTTTAGACCCCATTTCCATGACATGACTATGGGAGTGAGGTTAGCATAGTAATTGCCTCCTTCTACCCTTTATTGGGCCAAGGTCAGTGGGGGTATGTTATAACAAAGAACTAGAATACCACAAAATGTTATATTTTTTATGGATGAGAATAATATTAACTTGGTTCTTTGATGGAGAAACCTTCAATTAAGTAGAGTTATTTTTACAATACACTTCAAAAGGCATCACATTACGTTGTTTCTACTTCTTTATATAGATTTATCTACCTCCTAGTAACATTCTAGTAGGTGAAGCCTTCTAGTAAGCCTTCTTACAATTTTTTCTTTCACACTACTACATGGGACTTATTTACTAGAGATGGCCTCCAAACATAGGAACCTATCTATATACTCAGCGGGTTAAAGTAGGACTGTAACATGCCCTCCCCATTATAAAACCATATTTTCTTCAAGGATGGAAATGAGGGAATTTATGAAGGATCTCTACAGGTCCCAATGTAGCATGCTTGCATGATGTATCCTTCCTCTATATGAATACCTCCTAAATAGTGAATTGGTGGAGAAGATGCTTTCTTTTGTCAATGACAACCTTGAATTGCAACCAAATGAAACATTATTCATCCAATTTTCAAAGGATAGTTTGAATATGACAATTAGATCTAACCATTTTTTAAAGTAGGACACATTCAAGATTGGATGAATTTTAGAGTGGCTTGGAAGTTCCAATTTGTAAGCCACTAGACCATACATTTGAGGACCTTATAGTGGCCATAAAAAATTAGAGAAATATTTTAGTGGTGGTTTTCTTTCAGGGAGGTCTACTCATAAGGATGTTGATGAAGGAATACATGATCCCCTTATTCAAAATGGCATTCAAAATTATGTTATCAACTTGTTTCTACATTTGACGATGAGCCATTACCAAATTACACTTGAGTGTGCATAAAATGTCAGTCTAAGATGTTAGTGCTTTTCTGACCTCCTATACCCTAGAAACTTTAGGTAAGTAGGATAATACAAATGAAGGAATTTGTCCATAAATAATCTCAGAGGAAAACATTCAAATAACACTGTTATAAGTTGTATTGTACCACCATTATACTAGGGTAACCATTGAACCCATTGGAATTGTTATTTTGAAGTGAGACACCTCAAATATGCTTCCAAACACTTGTTGATAACTTCAATTTTAAAATTAGTCTAGGGATGATATGACATGCTAACATTTTTTTTGATCAAGTGAGAATGGGATTTTCATTACTCTAAACAAAATACATATAGTACACCTCTTTCACAGAGCCGAGCATGGCAACATCAACTCTATAAAACATCAACAAACAACTAAGATATCAAAATCCCGAACCTAATACCAACAAGACTACAAAAGAGCGATGACATGACAATCCGCCCAACAAAGATTGCAAAGAATACAAAATAACATCCAATAAATGTCCGCCCTCAGGGTGTCGCTCTGAAAAACCAGCGAACTAAAACCTGCATAGCTAACTAGAAGGAGAGTTTAAGAGATTCAACTCTCAAGCCACCAAAAAGCCAAAAGCCCACAGATCCGAAGACCCATAACCTTACCACAAGTGACCCTAGCACTGTTTTTCTCCTTCGATGATATTTCAAACCTGATGACCGTTCAATTCCACCCACGTCGATCCAATGACCATGAATTGATTTCGGGGTGAAACCTTGTCCGTAATTTAATCCAACATACGGACCCAAAAAAATCCTAAGCCACTGCACTAAACAATTTCGGGTTTGAAAGGAGAATTAACCTTCATTCATATTCTCCGCTTGAAATTAATAGGATGGAGGAGTTCTAAAGCGATGCCTCCAACTTGCCCATGGTTTAGCCTGACTTACAGACCTGAAGAGTTAAAAATCCACCTCACAATAAAATTTTGGGTCCGATTAGAGAATTATCAATCGAGCTGTTTTCCGCCTGAAATCCATGGGATAGAAGAATAACTAATGGATCTCGTCAACATGCCCACTCTTTACAACGTCATATGGACCCGAAGAGTGAATAGGCCCCGCCCTATAAACTTTTGGGTCTGCTTGAAAAAGTGTCCTACATGCATAATTCCCCCCAAAATGCATAATTCTGCTGCCTGCCAACCTGCCTGCATTCTATCACTTGCTCCTTCCCTGTGCTTGGTCCATCTCCTACTAATTCCATTGGTCTACTCCCTTATTTCTCATACCTTGAAAGTGTTCCCTATCTTCGATAGCCTTTTGTGATAGTCCTCCTGCAATTTCCCTGATGACATCATCATCCAGTCATATCTTTG
Source organism: Pinus tabuliformis (assembly GCA_031772625.1). NCBI lineage: Eukaryota > Viridiplantae > Streptophyta > Pinopsida > Pinales > Pinaceae > Pinus > Pinus tabuliformis. The sequence continues at coordinate 1,143,410,628 of CM062813.1, read as the reverse complement.
ATTATCGCTTGAACAGAGTACTCCTTCGTTTGCCACGCGATCCGCTAATTTGTTAGTTTTTCTACGCACATGAACAAAATTGAGGGTTCTCAGGGTTCTCAAGTGGGATTGTATGCGTTGATAGACCTGCAATAACCTCCAGTGTTTCGACACTCTTTCTGGTGTAGTACCATTGCAGATCTTCTTGACTGAATTGATTATCAATTCAGAGTTAGCTTCAATGATGGCATTATGTAACTTTGTTTCCATCAAGATTTCTAAGCATTTCTCTAAGGCCAGGAGTTTCGCCATATTGTTAGTAGCTTTCCCCAAATGACTATGAAAGATGACTTTTATGTTACCCTGCTCATCTCTTATGACTCCGCCATAACCAGTTGCTCCAGGGTTTCCTTTAAAGGCACCATCTATATTAAATTTCAAAAAACCATGAGGAGGAGGTTGCGAGAAGTCCTTCTCCATAATAGTATGCCTTACAATCTTTCTTATTCCCTGGGGGAAAGGCAGCTGGAGATCCAAGTACAATAGTATTTGTGAATCCTATTCTTGAGCTGGGTTCTCGGGGGGTTTTTTTATAAGTGTTCCCACAGTCTCTTTGATCTATCTAACGATCTGAGCTATGATGCCTTCGGATGAGCCTATTCTATTATTGAAGATCCTATTGTTGCACTCTTTCCAGACATCCCAGATTAAAAAGCTTGGAACCAGAGTCCAAGCTTTGTTGATTATTTCATTATCTGAGAAATTTTTCCTCCAATTCTTCAAAGTATTAGTGATACTAAAGTTGTCCCTATCCATTTGTCTGAAGATTGAAGCCACCCAATTCCACAAGGAAGAGGTGAATGGACAGAGGTTGAGTAGGTGTTCCATAGTTTCTTCTTGTGATTCACACAAATGGCATCTGGATGGACCAGCTACACCTATTTTCCGAAGGTTTTCCCAAGTCAGGATTTTTTTATGTTGTACCAACCACATGAACAGTTTGATTTTCATCCAGTGCGGGTTCTACCATAGTTCCTTCCATACCTTATCAGGGTTTGGAAAGTTGAACCCTAGGGCCACTCTCTTGGCTTCTTTGAGGTTGAAGTTTCCTTCGTTGTTTCTTCCCCATCTCAGTTGGTCAGACGATGTTGATATCAAAATATTTCTCTATTTCAAGATCTCAGCAAGAGCATCTGCCTGGGCCTTCAAAGGGGTCTCCTCACTGTATACCAGATCCTTCCATATTCTCCATTCTCCCTTGTTCCTCGCCTGACCCCAGAAATCACTTACCCTGAGTAGACCTTTACTACCAGTGTCATTCCTGAGATTGGCTAGTTCTTCTCTTAACAAGTTAGGTTCTTGCTGCCATTTGTCCTCCCAAAACCAAGCTAGGTTACCATCTCTGATCTCCCAAAAACTATCTGTACAATTGCTCTATTCTCCCATGCATTGTTCTAGATGTGGGAAGCCTTGATGAGCCCAGACATTCGAATGTGATCTTTTTATTGCCAATTATTTACATACTTCTGTTTCCATATCTTGGCCCACAGGGTTGTCGTTTCCTTTAGCCATCTCCACCATAGTTTTTACCCTAAAACTTTGCTTAGGGTTTCAGGGTCATGAAGTCCCAAAACACCATGGATCTTAGGTTTGCAGAGCTTAACCCATGCTACCAAAGCCCATTTCTTTTTCTCTTCCCCTTTACCCCAAAGAAAGTCCCTTTGGATATTTTGGATAAGATGTAGAACTCCTCTAGGAGTAGGAAGAGCTGATAACATGAAGATGGGAATAGTTTGTAGGACAGCTTTTGTTAGCACTAACCTTCCTGCTAAATTCAAAGACCTGCTTGTCCATTTTCTGACTTTGTCCTGGATTTTATTGATTACTGGTTCCCAAACTTCCTTGCTCAGAGGTTTGTCTGTTAGAGGTATCCCCAGATATTTGGAGGGTATTTGTTCTCTTTGGAATCCAAGAATTCTGGTGAGGTTTCTCTGAATAGCAATGTCAGTATTAAAAAAGAAAATCTTTGATTTGGTAAGGCTTATCTCTGTACCAGTAGCCATGGAAAAGTCATTCAGGATTTGTTTGAAAGCTTTATCTTCCTTGACCGTAGGTGTACCTTGCAACATAGTGTCACCCACAAATTATTGGTGAGTCAAGGCATCTCCATTCAGGGTGAGTTTGAGACCCTGGATTTTGCCTTCCACCTTGGCTGATTTGATCACATTGCCTAAACCTTCCATCATGAGAATAAAGAGGAATGGGGAGAGAGGATCTCCTTATCTGAGGCCTCTCAAAGGCCTAAAGGTTCTAGATGGTGAGCCATTAATCAGGATTGAAAAACTTGCTATGGAGACAAGGTCCATTACCCATCTTATCCAGTTGTGCTCAAAGCCATACGCTTTTAGTACTTCCCTAATATAATCCCAGCTTAGCTTATCATAATCTTTCGCTAGGTCAAGTTGTATAATCATACCTACTTGTTTCTTACTCTCGAGAGAATGTACCACCTTGTGTGCTTGAATGATGTTATTTAGAATTTGTCTTCCTTCCACATATCCATTTTTCTCCTCAAACACCAGAGTTGGAAGAAGTGGCTTGAGCCTGTTTGCAATTACTTTGGGTATGATTTTGTACACCACATTGCATAAAGCTATGGGTCTGAATTTTTCTGGTGTCATAGCTTTTTCTTGCTTTGGTATCAAAGTTATGAATGAGGCATTAAGCACCTTCAAAACAGTTTTGGATTTCCTCGAGTCATCCACCACATCAACGATATCTTGTTTGGCTATTTCCCAACATGCTTTGAAGAAGTCTACATTGAACCCATCCAAACCTGGAGCTTTCCCATTTTGCATCTGTTTAATGAGTTCGCTGACCTCCTCTTTAGTCACTGGCCTGTTAATATTGTAATTGTCTTCTCTAGTAACAATCTTTGGAATGTACTTTGTGAATCTGTTGATGAATTGTGATCTGTCTACAAGAGGTTCCTCTGTTATGCTTTGGAAATGTTGTACCAGAGCAAATTCTATTTATTTGTGGGTGTTGAGCTGTTTTCCTTGAGTATCTTTGAGTTTTGGAATCCTGTTATGAGCCCTGTGATCCACAGTTGAATTATGAAAAAAATTTGTATTTCTTTCCCCTTCCTTAATCCATTTCACTCTTGATTTCTGTCTCCAGAAGATCTCCTCTTGCTGGCATATGTTCTCCCATTCCTGTTGGAGAGAGTTAGCTTGTATTTTCCTTTCCTCGGCAAAGCCATCTGTGATGAGGATTTGGTTAATTGCCTGTAACTTCTGTTCAACTTCTTTTTTGGCTTTGAAAATATTTCCAAAATCATTTTGTTCCAATCTTTGAGCTTAAGTTTGATGTTTTTTAGTCTCTAATGTAGAAGGAACATATTAGTTCCCTGAACGGATAAATCCTCTGCCCACCATTTTCCAATATTGTTGATGAAGTCAAGGTGAGTGAGCCACACATTTTCAAACCTGAAAGGTCTGTTTCTCGGAGTGCCCATAAAAGAAGCTTCTACTTGGATAGGCCAGTGATCCGAGCCTCCAAAAGGGAGGGTGAAAGCGGACAAGTCAAGGCCTATGAGAATGAGATCCTCAGAGATTATAAATATGTCTAGTTTAGAGGCTACTTGAGAAGCCCCTCCCTGCTTATTATTCCAGGTGAAGGTACCATTTTTAGTCTCCGTATCCACTAGCTTCATGTCATTTAGGAAGTTTTGGAAGGAAATAGAGTCTCTACCTAGTGTTCTGGTTCCACCTTTTCTTTCTAAAAGAGATATGATCATATTAAAGTCCCCTCCCAGAATCCAGGGTATAACAGGATGTCTTACTCTAAGCTCCTCCATTGAGATAAGAAGCCTAAGTTTGTCTTCCAGTCTTTGAGGGCCATAGACATTTGTGATCATGTATACTTCCTTGTCACCCAAAGGTTGGATCACCATTGAAAGGTAGTTCCTGGATGCTTCAGAATCTAAGATTTCAAGTTTCTGGGGGTTCCAAAGTGTGAGAATCCCTCCTTTTGTGTTGTTTGCTTTAACCTATAGATATTCATACTTGATTAGCCATTTGCTATGTATCTCTCTAATTTTATCTATAGAGAATTTTGTTTCTTAGATAAACACCATATCAGGTTTCTCCTCTTTTATTCTATTGCCAAGATTTCTTTGCTTCCTTTTACTTCCTAGACCTCTAATATTCTAGGTTGTGAGTTTCATTAAGAAATATTTGTAAATGAGTAACTATTAAGATCTTTCATATTACCTCATTTTATCATGAGTTTCCCACACTCTATCAGCAACTCATTCTGTCTTTTCCTTCCTCTTTTCCTACCTAGGTTTTTGAACGAGTGTCCCTGTGTTACCTCTATCGTTTTCACCCCTCTGTTTTCTTGGCTATGGTGGTTTCTTTTGACTCCAAAACCCTTTGATTGAGATCTCCAGAGGAATAGTTGTTTCACTCTATCAAACTCCTCTTGTGGTAGAGAATCCACCCCTTTGGTGATTCCCTACTCCAGGAGCTTTTCTAGGTCGAGATTCTCCCTTTCAAGAATTTCCTGCAGATCATGGTCCTTTGTTCCCACCTCACTTAGGGTCATCTCATGATCCTTGTCAAGTTCCATAGTACTCGGCAGATCTTCTTTCAGTTTGTTGTTTTTAGGTATCTCCTCAATGTTGTCCTCTTTTTCCTTCTCTGGAGGATTATCCTCTAGTATCTGGTTCGTCCCATTATTCCCACCTTTTTCTTATAAAATCTTAAAGCTGTTGTGACTTGAGTGCTTATCCTTATTGGATTATTCTGGTACTTTTTCCCTCCTTTCCCTTTGCCTCCCACTTTGGTAAAGCCTTTTGGATCTTTGCCTGTGTTGGTTTTATTACTGTTCTCCAGTTTGTTTAATGGGTAGTCTCTAAAGAGGTGCCCGTGCTCATGAAATTTGCAACATCTGAATGGGACATGTTCATAGTCCACCGCCTGCACCCATTCTTCATCATAAACTTCTAAAATGATTTCATCTAGAAGTGCTCCTGATAGGTCCATCTCTATGCATATACAGGCAAAGGAGGTGTATTTTCCTTGCCGAGTCGCATCTGATATTTTTATAAAATGACCTAATTTATTGACTATGGCTTTTAAGGATTCTAGCAGCCAATAATCTAAAGGTAGGGAGTAGAGTCTTATCCATACCAGTACTAATGTAAATGTCTCTCATTCCAGGACAAAATTCATCACCCATGGTTGCATGTAGAGGCCTGGAGCAGCATAAAAATATGGTCCTCCTTCGAACACTCTATCCTTGTCCTCTAGGTTTGTGAAGACCACTGTGAAGAAACCCTTGGACCCAAGATGAAGGTTTATTTACCCCTTTGGTTTCCATTTGTTTTTTATCCAAGCATGCAGAGACTTCTCCGTTGGCCATAACCCCATGAATTTGCATATTACCGCATACACCACCTTGTGATCCATGTGCACCTGTAGCGCTGGATCGCTTAACACAACCCGGGGTATAATGGTTAACCTAGGTTTACAAAGTCCTGTTAAATTCCTATGCTCAACTCTCTGGCTACCTCCTCCTATTCTCTTGTCTCTTCTGACCTCCTCATGATCTTCTTCTTTTTCATGAGCTCTGTTGTTTATCGATTTTCCTGTGTTGATATCCCCAATTTATACCTCCATGGTTTCTTGAAGCAGTTTGAAACAACTTCCCTGTTGCTATTCACAACTGCTTGATAGTAGGAGGGAGTGGAACTCCCTCCTCCTCGCCCCTCCATGGTGACCAGCACTGCTATCCCATTGCAAACCCTCGTTCAGCTTGAACCCTTGCTCCGCCGAGTGTTATCGATGTCTCATTAGAGGTCTTGCAGTCTCTAATATAGAGTATGATGTTTTCCTTTAAATATGACATGTTAACGTTCAATTGAGTGCCTTGGGACTAAAATAACTATGGCCAAAAATTTCTAGTGGAAGTGGAGTTGTATTTTGTCATAGTAGATGGTGGTACTATCATGGAGTTTAAAGATGTTATCCATGAATATTTTGAGCAACTTTGGAGGCTTTGAAGGAGTGTCATAAAGCACAGAATAATCATATTTATAAACATCATTAATTGTAATGATGATAATATATTTACATTTGGGTAACCCCAAAATGAATTCAATATAAATGATAGTTTTAATAGATGGAATAATGCATGAAGTTTGTAGCTAATATGGAGGTTCTAATTTTTTCTTACTTATGTTATTGGAAAAGGTCATATTCTGCCACAAATGTGTGGATGCCCTTCTTTGTGCATTCCCAATTTAATAAGCATTTGATCTAATCATAGTTTCATGAAAGAAAGAATGTCATATTGTTTGAGAGACATGGAGTTCAAATAAAACCATTGATTTAAAGGAAACCTACTTGATCAAATACAAATAATCCCTTGTTATCATCTAAAAATTGCTCAAAAAACTATACACATTATCATTAGAATCATGATCATTACAACATCAAAAAGTCTAACCATGGCTATTAACCATCAACCAAAAAGAGGTTGAAAAAGCATTATTAGGTGGGCTTTTAGGTACTTACATGGATTTTTTGTTAAAACACATGCAAGTCACGTGAATTGCGTAATTTTATTTAATAAAACTCACACAAATTATGCTACTTTTCCTTTGAAACTTATGTTAGTTTGAAAACACACAAAATTTCATCCTTTTTGGTGGAATTAAAGTTGATAGGCCTATCACAAGGAATCCTAGACTGTGATGGTAAAACCTCAAGCTTGATGAGTCCTTCCAAGTATCTTCACACATGTGGAACCACAATTCAAACTTAATAAATTCACAATTTGAACTACTCCTTGTGGACCTTGAACTCTTCCTATATGAGGAGGCTATGGGATAACATTTAAAAAAAGAGAAGAAATCAGAGCTACGCTATTAATATGACCATTGAATATCATTTTTCTTTGGATATCATATTAACTGAGAGTGTTGAAAATGTAACTAGTATTTGTCTTCATAATTTTAGTTTATCTCATGACATAACGTAATTCTTATGTATTTGTCACAAGAAAGAAAAAGAAAATTATAGTAAAATAAAAATGATTTTATAAGCATGGGATTCATGTTCATTTGATTATGTTTCTAGGTCAAAACATCCATTGGGTGCTTCTAGGGTTGTGTCACGTGTCATATTCTTTTTCATCATGTAATAAACCCTCATTGGGCTTTTTGTGTCAAAGAAGAAAAAAATATTTTGATGTAATTTGGTCATGTAAGCCTCCTCTAACATGTCAGCGTCAAGAATTTTCAAGTCGGCCTTATAAAGGAGCTTCAATCAATATATATAAGTAGTGATTTCAATCCATTGTGACATATAATTCAATAAGAGTTCAATCTGCAACCTTAAGCAAAGGAAGAAATGCGAAGGTAGCTTAAAAGGAAGGTATTACCATCGCAAGAAGGAAGGAGTCCAAGAGAATAAGAAAGGAACTGAAAATTGCTCATTTTTTGTCACATGTTTGAATAAATATAAGGTAAAAATGTAAAGGTGCAGGCCGAATCGCAAGAGTTGCAGAGAGGCTCGAGACCCCTATTGACTTATTTTGGGAAGGCTCACTTGTGTTGAATTTTGGAAAAACTGGCTAGAGTTTGACTACTCTTCTTGGGAGGCTGACTTGGTGGATTGGAGAAGGTATTAACATTGGTCTAAAGGTCTTGGTTGTCTCATTTGATTTGGTTCTTGAATAAGAGAAGATATTTTTTGGGGTTTTCCCCTATAAGAAGGGTTTTTCCCTGACTGAAAACCTACATCTTACGTCCTTGTTGTTTTTTATCTTCATGCATTTATGTTTCGATAGTTGTTTGATGATAAGAAGATAAAAGAAGATAATAATAATACCAAGAAATCATAATTAATTATCAAGATAATAAAATCTTTCTACCTTTTTTATTATCTAACATGGTATCAAAGCTAAGTTGAAGTAGAAGAAGGAAAAAGGCAGCTTGAAGGTCAATTTCTCTCATAAGGATTCAAGAAGAGGGTTTGAGAAAGATCATAAGAGGAAGAGGAGTCTCATCATTTTAATTTTGAAGATATATTAAAGGATTTCATCTACTAGGAAGAAGGAAGTTTTATAGAAGTCTTGATCTATCAAGCTTGAAGAGATTGTCTTGTAGCTATAAGTTTCGAGAATCCATCAAAGCGTAACTGGATTAAAATTATTTTAACGTAGTTAAGAAAATATTCAGAGGAAGGACGTAAAGGGCTCTACAATTCTGATAATAGATTATTTGAGAAAGAGTGTGGTATTGCAAGTTGAGTAAGAAAAAAATTTGGTTGTGGAATTATGTTGTTGTGTAACTATGTTGCCATGTTACTACAAACTAAAGTTGAAAACTATAAAATTGTGGAAATTGCTACTGAGTTTCCAAATTGAGTTTCTTATGAATTTTGATGCCCCATGTTCCAATTGATTCATATGTGAAAGAAGTATTGAATTAAATGTATGGGAATGATATAAAATAAGGACTTGATATTTATATGTGTGAAAAGTTGAGTAACCAATATCGAGAAAATCATGAAAGAGGAGCCACATTTTTTGATGGGTTGCGTTGTGGTGTTAAGTGTAATGAAAAGGAACTATAGGTTATGACGTTGGTTTTGAACTATTCAAAGGATAGATGCTGAAAAGTAAGGGAGGAGTTGGATCCATGTAAGTAAGAGGTGTAGAGATTGTGTGTAAGCATTGAGTTTCGTACTATCTGAATGAGGTATTGTTATGGGGTTGAATGATGCTGCAAATAATCAAGAAATTGTGAATTTGAATACAAGGAACTTATGATAGCTGCCATACTAGGAATTCCAAAGTATTGGAATGTCTTTGCAATTGGGATTAGTAGTTGAAAGGAATCTCCATATTTTGAAGAATTGTGAACTACTTGTACTCAAGAAGAAGCATCACATATGAAATGTCATCAATATCATAAGCTTGGTCACTTTAGAATTCAATGCCTCGATAATCCCAAGAACAAGAAGAGAGAAAAGAGACCAAGCTATAGTTGCAACAGATGATGATCCACCAAAGAATACCAAGACAAAGGACTCAGAGGTCAAATACTTATTCTATCAAGTCTTTAGGGATGTCACCCCTTGTATATACTTTGTTTATAGTTTAAGTCATTAGGTATTGTAGAATTTTCTCCTTTGATTGTCTCTAGGATTTGTCTTTTTTTTTATTCTTAGGGTTTATAGATCTAATATGATTTGTTAGAAAGCTCTTAAGTTTTTTTGATAAGTTGAAGAAATTCCCCACAATGCCTGGTTTGATGCAAGATCTGTTGAAAATAATACTGAGAGGGGGGGGTGAATCAGTATTATCAAGTTCTTTTGACAAATCTTCCTTATTTACACTTTGAATTATTTCTGCATATCAGTACCATAAAATAATGAGCATGAACAAGAAAAACAGATAGTCACACCAAAGAACACCAGATATAAGGTGGAAACCCAATGTGGGTGAAAACCACCTGCTGCAATATGTCTCTATATTCTTTCAAATTAGAAACTCCTGTTACAATGATTTTGTACTGGTGCAGTCCTTTACCAGTACGCAGGCTGCAACCTGCAGAGAGCTACAACTCTCTCTCGTTTTCCAGTCTCTCCTGGAAGGGAGCTATAACCCCCTACTTATTTTCTTTCAAGGACCACTTTTCATAAATTTTCAAACTGGATCCAACAACAACATTGAAGCTCATAATCAAACAACCTTTTGAATCACCCAATCACCAGATCCATACATATACAATGATATTATGAGAGTTATCAAACAGATCTAGTACATAAAGATAAGTCATTAATCATGCTGTTATCTGAACTCAATACCAGTAACCAAACATCAGTTATGCACCCAAAACCCTGCAGAATAGTCAAAGGCAGTTAAAACAAATTTTAAGCAGGGATCGCAACTTCACTGGTATAGATCTGCGGATATCTGTACTACCTCCGCACCTGCGCCTTCTGTGGCGCCGCGACCACCGCACCTGCGCCTTCTGTGGCGCCTCCGCACTGCGCTTTCTGTGACACCTCTGCACTACACCTTTTATGGCGCCTCCGCACTGCGCCTTCTGTGGCGCCTCTATGGCGTCTCCGCACTGCGCCTTCTGTGGCGCCTCCGCACTGCGCCTTCTGTGATGCCTCTGTGGCGTCTCCGCACTGCGCCTTCTGTGGCGCCTTCGCACTGCGCCTTCTGTGGCGCCTCTGTGGCATCTCCGCACTACACCTTCTGTGGCGCCTCCGCACTACGCCTTCTGTGGCGCCTCCGCACTGCGCCTTCTGTGGCGTCTCCGCACTGCGCCTTCTGTGGTGCCTCCGCATTGCGCCTTCTATGGCGCCTCTGTGGCGACTCCGCACTGCGCCTTCTGTGGCACCTCTGTGGCGTCTCTGCACTGCGCCTTCTGTGGCGCCTCCGCACTACGCCTTCTGTGGCGCCTCCGCACTGCGCCTTCTGTGGCGTCTTCGCACTGCGCCTTCTGTGGCGCCTCCGCACTGCGCCTTCTGTGGCGCCTCCGCACTGCGTCTTCTGTGGCGCCTCCGCACTGCGCCTTCTGTGGCGCCTCTGTGGCGTCTCCGCACTGCGCTTTCTGTGGTGCCTCTGTGGCGTCTCCGCACTGCGCCTTCTGTGGTGCCTCCGCACTACGCCTTCTGTGGTGCCTCCGCACTACGCCTTCTGTGGCGCCTCTGTGGCGTCTCCGCACTGTGCCTTCTGTGGTGCCTCTGCACTGCGCCTTCTGTGGTGCCTCCGCACTTCCGCAGCTGCAGCGCTCGAGAGATCACCCTTCACAGATTCGCTTTCAACTTCCCTTTCATAGATCAAACTTTTAAAACAATAACCCAATATTTCAGATCTTAAGATATTCGATTTGCAAGAATGAATTAGCCAAGTGATCTCCTTTGCTTTATATAGGCAAGCTTCTTCCTAAAATCATGGATCAATACCATAGATAACCAATACAAGGGGCCCAAAAACATGGGGCTCAATAATACCAAGGACTAACCACCATGGACCAAAGGTAAGTTCTCCAACATATACACACTTTTGACGAGGTACCATGGTCCAAAACCATAGGTTCAAATACCAAGGACTAACTACCATGGACCAAAGGTAAGTTCTCCAACATGAAAGTGCGTGAACTTTTTCTCTACATGAAATAAACTTTTCTCTACATGAAATAAACTTTTCTCTGCATAAAAGTGCGTGAACTTTTCTCTACATGAAATAAAATTTTCTCTGCATATAAGTGCGTGAACGTTTCTCTACATAGAATAAGCTTTTCTCTGCATATAAGTGCGTGAAATTTTCTGCACTATAATTTATCATCTGAGATGAGTGGGTTGCCATCAAGTACAACATATGTATCATAAAGCCATACCAGAATCATAATGCCAACAATCTCCCCCTTTGGACTTGATGGCAACCTCAAAATCTTCAGCTCATTCTCCCCCTTTGACATCAAGGGCAAAGGGTTATGCTCCCCCTAAGAGCATGCTCCCCCTGAATATGAACCAGATCTGTAAAGAAGAAACATAATCCACCAAACACTATAAATGACCATGAAAGAGATAGAGACATATTGCAGTAATATTCAGATCAACATCCATGATCGCCTTCTGTACATCCTCCATAATGCCAACAATGCATTATAAGCTCCCCCTGAACCAGTGCTATTTGATCTTCAACCAATCCGCAACCCAGCACATGTACGCATATTCCCGTACAACCAACAATCAGAAGAGATTCAACAACAATATGATGCATCAACAACCCCCAGCTTTTGCCTGAGGTATTCAAAAGTCTCCCTGGGCAATGGTTTGGTGAGTATATCAGCAACTTGTTCCTTAGAAGGAACATACTCCAACTTGACCTTCTGTTCAAGCACTTGTTCCCGAAGAAAATGATACTTGATTGGTATGTGCTTGGTTTTTGAATGCATGACTGGGTTCTTTGAGATGCTGATTGAACTTGCGTTATCACATAAGATGGAGATAGGTGGTGTACAAGTGATTTGAAAATCCTGCAAGGTCTGCATCATCCAAAGGAGTTGAGTGCAGCAAGATGCAGCAACAACATATTCTGCTTCAGCTGTAGATAAGGCAATCGAACTCTGTTTCTTGCTGAACCAAGATACTAGTCTGGAACCCATAAAGAATGCGCCACCACTTGTGCTCTTCCTGTCATCCACGCTTCTGGCCCAATCGGCATCTGTATAAGCATGAAGTGTGAGATTTGTATCTCTAGGATACCATAAACCATAATTTTGAGTCCCTTGAAGATATTTGAAAAATCTCTTCACTGCCTGAAGATGAGTCTCCTTCGGATTTGCCTGAAATATTCCAACTATTCCAACTGCATGCATGATGTCTGGTCGGGTACCTGTCAGATAAAGTAGACTTCCAATCATAGATCTGTAGGTTGGTTGATGTACTGCTGCAGATTCATCATTTGCACTAAGGCTACATCCTGTGACCATGGGTGTACATACTGGTTTTGCATCTTCCATGCCATATTTCTTCAAAATCTGTTTGAGATACTTGGTTTGAGACAAAAAGGTTCCTCCTTCCTTTTGTTGGATTTGCAAACCAAGGAAATATGTCAGTTCTCCCAGCAAGGACATTTCAAATTCTTTCTGCATGACCAAGGCAAAGCTTTGACTCATAGCTTCTTCATTGCTGCCAAAGATAATGTCATCTACATACACAACAAGTATTAGCAATTTGTCATTTTCAACTTTTATATAAAGATTGCTATCTGCTGATCCTTTTGAAAAACCTTGTTGATGAAGATGTTTGTCCAAACGATAGTACCAAGCCCTTGGAGCTTGTTTGAGACCATAGAGAGCCTTTTTCAATCTGCATACAAGATTTGGATCATTTCCAAGAATGAAACCATCTGGCTGCTCAATATATACTTCTTCTTCTAAGTCTCCATTCAGAAAGGCTGATTTCACGTCCATTTGAAATACTTTGAAGTTTTGAAAGCTTGAGAGAGCAAGGAACATTCGGATGGCCTCGAGTCTTGCAACAGGAGCAAAGGTTTCTTCAAAATCTATTCCTTCTTGCTGCGCATACCCTTTACAAACAAGTCTGGCCTTGTTTCTAATTACTTCTCCATTTTCATTCAATTTATTTTTGAAGACCCATTTTGTTTCTATAACATTCTTATCTTTTGGTCTAGGAACCAACTCCCAAGCTTTGTTCTTTTCGATCTGTTCAAGTTCTTCATCCATTGCTTTGGCCGAACATTCATCTTTGCATGCCTCTTTCGCATTTTGTGGTTCAGTGGAAGAGAGTAATGCCAAATAGCTTGAAGCTTCTGCAATTGTTCTTCTTGTTTGTATACCTGCTTCTTTATGCCCCACAATCTGAGATTCTGGATGATTCTTCTGAACATATCTGGATGGAGTCTTCTCTTCTATTCTTGTCTGCTCCTCTGGTTCTTCTTGAGGTTCTTCTTCTTCATCATTCTGTCTTTGAGGGTAGCTTTCATCTTCTTCGATGTCTTCATGATGTACTTGCCTAGGAATGTATCCCTTCTCATCAACCACTACATCAATGCTGTCAACAATTCTGCCAAGTCTTTTATTGTAGCACTTGTATGCTTTGCTATGTGGAGAATAACCAAGAAGAATGCCTTCATCTGCTCTAGGTTCAAGTTTGCCAAGTTGCTCATTAGTATTCTCAATATAATATTTGCTCCCAAAGATTTTGAAGTGCTTCACCGAAGGAGTCTCACCACACCAGAGCTCATGAGGGGTTTGAGTGTTGTTAACACGGACATTTGTTTTGTTGAGAATAACAACCGCAGCATGTGCAGCTTCACCCCAGAAAGTTGCGGGAGTACCCGACTCATCAAGCATAGCACGAGCCATTTGTTGGACTGTTCTGTTCATTCTTTCCACAACTCCATTTTGATGAGGAGTTCTAGCTTTAGAGAATTATCTTCTTATCCCATGTTCTTCACAGAAATCGAAAAATTCATTCGAGGTAAACTCCCCACCTCTGTCAGATCTGAGGCACTTAATTTTGTATCCTGATTCATTTTCAACCAAGGCTTTGAAGGATTTGAATTTTTCGAATGCTTCATCTTTGTGCTTCATTAGTCCTAACCAGACAAACCTGGAGAAATCGTCAATGAATAATATCAAGTATTCTTCTCCTCCAGGTGTTCTTTTTCTGAATGGACCACATGTATCTGTATGTACTAGCTCAAGAGGCATGCTAGCTAATCCTTCCTTCTCTGGAAAATTAGTTCTGGTTTGCTTTCCAAACTGACATGATTTGCATATGGTGTTGTCTGGAATTTTGATATCTGGAAGATCGCGAACTGCCTGATATTTGCATGCTTTCCTTATTTGTGAAAAGCTTAGATGCCCCAACCTCCGATGTCATAGCCAGTGTTCATCATCCTTGCTTAGATAGCATTGTTGTTGTCCTTCTTCAAATACGTATAGATTATTTGGAGTTCTTTTACCTTTGATCACCGTTTTACCTGTGTCAAGATCACGAACAAGACATCCATTTGTTCTAAATATCACCTCGGTTCCTTGATCACACATCTGGCTGACACTTAGAAGATTATGTTTCAATCCATCAACATACAAAACATTTCTAGCCTTGACCTTTTCTTTTAACTGAGCAGTTCCTTTTCCTTTTATAGTTGCAGGAGTATCATTTCCAAAAGAAACTTTCTTTCCCTTTTCTAGAGCAGAATATGACTCAAGTTTTTCTTTATCACCTGTCATATGCTTCGAACATCCACTGTCAATGTACCATAGATTTTCCTATCCCTCTGCATAGAATGCTATCCCACATCTTTCTGTTTGTGGTTCCTTTATTCTCCATGTTTTGGTGTTTGAGGCTTGTTCCTTTGTCTGCTGAAACCTGCTCCTGCATTCAGAATATTCATGACCAAAGTTATTGCAAATAGAACATTCAACTTCATTTTCAAGAGCAGAAAAGTTGTTATAGGTCCTTTTTGTAATCCCAATCATACTTCTTTGTTTTTGAGCTTCTCTAGTCATGATTGTTTTATATGCAACACATTGAGCTGCTTTGTGACCAAATTTATGGCAAGAGAAACATTGTCCATTGAAGAAATTTCTGCGATTATCAAATCTACCGGCCAAATGATTGTAATTTCTATTGTCATCCATTCTTGAACTAAATTGAGAAGATTTTACCTGTGGCTGGTTGTAGCTTTTGTTCACCCTTAAAACGGATTGCCCTTGATAGTCTATGTTTGCAATTCGTCCCTGCCTTGCCTGATGGTCTTCATTGTGCTTTTGCTCATTCCTTCTTGCTGCATCAAGATAACTTTTTGAAGTGGTTGCTTGAGAAGTTTCTCCATTATAGCCCAAACCTGTCTTGTTTAGTGGAGAACGTTGTACATTGATAATCTCATCCAAAGTTTTAGATCCTTTGACAAACTTAAGATTAATAGCTTTTGTTTTCTCAATCTCTTTTCTAAGACCAACAATTTCACCTTCTAATTTTTCAAGATGTTTTTCCTTTTCATCAATTTGAAATTGTAGAGTATCAATGATCATATTCTTTTCTTCTATACATCTCTTGAGTCTAGTAATTTCTTCAAAAAGGTTATCCACATCTATAGCATCCATATAATCATCATCTTCAAATGCCATTAACAGTTTATAGTCATTACCTTGTTCATCTTCATCACTAATCGATAGACCATCACTATCTTCATGAGTGTAGTAACTTTTCTTGTTTGCACTTTGTTTCTTGTTCCATCTAGTAGGTTCCTTTCCTTTATCCTTATAAGGACATTTTGCAGCATAATGACCTACTCTTCCGCAAGCAAAACATTTAAAAGGTAACTTACCTCTGAACCTTCCAAAACCCCTTTGAAGATTTCTGACAAAATTTGATTCTTCTTCTTCTTCTTCTGGCACGTGACTTGCTTCATAGTAATCTCCTTTGCTTGAAGCCTTGAAAGCCACTTCTCTTCTGTCTGATGGACCTCCCTTTCTCATTTCATAAGCAGTTAGAATTCCATGTAGTTGAGACATGGTGAGAGTTTGTAGATTTGCTTTTTCCTCTATAGCGGACACTTTAGATTCAAACTTGGGGGACAAGGATCTTAGGACTTTTTCAACCACAATAGCCTCTTTTATTTCTTCACCCAAGTTTTTCATGCAGTTAACAATTTCATCTACCCTAAGGAAATAGTTAGCAAAACTTTCATCATTATACATTATGAGATTCTCATGCTGAATCCTGAAAGTTTGAAGTTTAGCATGCTTTACCTGTTCGTCTCCTTCATAGCTCGTGACAATTTTGTCCCATATTTCTTTTGCGGATTTATAGTGCATTACCTTCACGAATTCCGATTGGGATAAGCATCCCAATAAAGTATTGACTACTTTCACATTTGTTTCATATTTCTTCTTCTCGGCTGAATCTGTAGGAGTAGCTGAAGGAAAAGTGTAGCCTGTCTCTATGATATCCCAAACTTCTGTACCAAGAGATTGAAGATAGGCAGTAACTCTTATCTTCCAATAATTGAAGTTCGTCCCATCAAAAATTGGTGGCCTGATTGATGCTTCTCTCTCGTAGTTGCTCATGATGAATGATCTACCTTCAAGCGATCAAGCTTCTCTGAAGGACCTTCTCTGATACCAATTGTTGAAAATAATACTGAGAGGGGGGGGGGGTGAATCAGTATTATCAAGTTCTTTTAACAAATCTTCCTTATTTACACTTTGAATTATTTTTTCATATCAGTACCATACAATAATGAGAATGAACAAGAAAAACAGATAGTCACACCAAAGAACACCAGATATAAGGTGGAAACCCAATGTGGGTGAAAACCACCTGCTGCAATATGTCTCTATCTTCTTTCAAATTAGAAACTCCTGTTACAATGATTTTGTACTGGTGCAGTCCTTTACCAGTACGTAGGCTACAACCTGCAGAGAGCTACAATTCTCTCTCGTTTTCCAGTCTCTCCAGGAAGGGAGCTACAACCCCCTACTTCTTTTCTTTCAAGGACCACTTTTCATAAATTTTCAAACTGGATCCAACAACAACATTGAAGCTCATAATCAAACAACCTTCTAAATCACCCAATCGCCAGATCCATACATATACAATGATATTATGAGAGTTATCAACCAGATCTAGTACATAAAGATAAGTCATTAATCATGCTGTTATCTAAACTCAATACCGGTAACCAAACATCAGTTATGCACCCAAAACCCTACAGAATAGTCAAAGGCAGTTAAAACAAATTTTAAGCAGGGATCGCAACTTCACTGGTATAGATCTGCGGATATATGTACTACCTCCGCACCTGCGCCTTCTGTGGCGCCGCAACCACCGCACCTGCGCCTTCTGTGGCGCCTCCGCACTGCACCTTCTGTGGCGCCTCTGCACTGCGCCTTCTGTGGCGCCTCTATGGCATCTCCGCACTGCGCCTTCTGTGGTGCCTCCGCACTGTGCCTTCTGTGGCGCCTCCGCACTGCGCCTTCTATGGCGTCTCCGCACTACGCCTTCTGTGGCGCCTCCGCACTGCGCCTTCTGTGGCGCCTCTGTGGCATCTCCGCACTGCGCCTTCTATGGCGCCTCCGCACTACGCCTTCTGTGGCGCCTCCGCACTGCGCCTTCTGTGGCGCCTCTGTGGCGTCTCCGCACTGCGCTTTCTGTGGCGACTCCGCACTGCGCCTTTTTTGGCGCCTCTGTGGCGTCTCCACACTGCGCCTTCTGTGGCGCCTCCGCACTACGCCTTCTGTGGCGCCTCCGCACTGCGCCTTTTGTGGCGCCTCTGTGGCGTCTCCGCACTGCGCCTTCTGTGGCGCCTCCGCACTGCGCCTTCTATGGCGCCTCCGCACTGCGCCTTCTGTGGCGTCTCCGCACTGCGCCTTCTGTGGCGCCTCCGCACTGCACCTTCTGTGGCGCCTCTGTGGCGTCTCCGCACTGCGCCTTCTGTGGCGCCTCTGGACTACGCCTTCTGTGGCGCCTCCGCATTGCGCCTTCTGTGGCGTCTCCGCACTGCGCCTTCTGTGGCACCTCTGCACTGCGCCTTCTGTGGCGCCTCCGCACTGCGCCTTCTGTGGCACCTCCGCACTGCGCCTTCTGTGGCGCCTTCGCACTTCCGCAGCTGCAGCGCTCGAGAGATCACCCTTCATAGATTCGCTTTCAACTTCCCTTTCATAGATCAAACTTTTAAAAAAATAACCCAATATTTCAGATCTTAAGATATTCGATTTGCAAGAATGAATTAGCCAAGTGATCTCCTTTGCTTTATATAGGCAAGCTTCTTCCTAAAATCATGGATCAATACCATAGATAACCAATACAAGGGGCCCAAAAACATGGGGCTCACTAATACCAAGGACTAACCACCATGGACCAAAGGTAAGTTCTCCAACATATACACACTTTTGACGAGGTACCATGGTCCAAAACCATAGGTTCAAATACCAAGGACTAACTACCATGGACCAAAGGTAAGTTCTCCAACATGAAAGTGCGTGAACTTTTTCTCTACATGAAATAAACTTTTCTCTACATGAAATAAACGTTTCTCTGCATAAAAGTGCGTGAACTTTTCTCTACATGAAATAAACTTTTCTCTGCATATAAGTGCGTGAACTTTTCTCTACATAGAATAAGCTTTTCTCTGCATATAAGTGCGTGAACTTTTCTGAACTATAATTTATCATCTGAGATGAGTGGGTTGCCATCAAGTACAAAATATGTATCATAAAGCCATACCAGAATCATAATGCCAACAAGATCAAATGGGAGCTTCTATTTTCTAAAAAAGATAAGTATTTTTTGTTTCTTTCATTGCTTTTTTAATTTCCTATACATATCTAGCTTTATATTTGTTACTTGATTATAATCCTTTCCCTTGAAATTTCTAGAAGGAAATTTTGCAGGTATATTCTAAAAGAATGCTTATAATAAAGATTATGGCTAGAATCAGAGGGAGACTCCAAAGGAAGACTTGAACCATATAAGAAGCTTTGTTGCAGAGGGAGCCCTTCAATTGGAATCCCTACAAGGTTTGTAAAGGAAGAAATTCAAGCTATGTTTAGAAGTATAAGATTTGTTGCAAGTCTTCATCATATAAGAAGGTACGGTTATTTTGTCTTCAAATTTTCTTTATATTAATGACTCTCTCATGTCTAGGGTTTTTTTTCTATAAAATCATTCAAATTCTTATATTGTTAGGGTTTTTGATCTTTAGATTAATTAAATCCTTGTAATAAGTATCTTTTGTTATTTGTTCACTTTGGTAAAACCATAACCTTTTTATCTTTTAGGGTTTGTTGATGATATCTAGGGCATATGATAAAACACTATCTTATTAGGGTTTGGTAATGTTGTATAGGTTTTATGACAAAACCCTAGTAGAGGTTGATATAAGATCCTAGAGCATAAAAATGAAACCCTAGATGTGAATGCTTCGGCTATGGTTGAAACCCTAACATCGTTTAGTTATTGATATCAAATGTTTAATTTTAAAGTTTTGATGATAATATCTAAGGTTTGTGACAAAACCCTAGAAAAGTTTGTTTTAAGAGTCTAGGGCATTGCTTTCGTTATGATTTTGACCCTAACTATGTTTATGTTTTGAATATCTAAAGTTTAAATTCAAAGTTTTGATAACCATATGATTAGGTGCTCAGAATTATGCTCAAAAATCAAAGTGTCAGAATATTCTCAAACTCAACTTGATATTGAAGAGCTTTTCATTTGGAATCCAACGGTGTGAATGACACTCGAATTCGAGTTTGTATGCAGAAGTTAGAGATAGTCAAAGTTCAAGTTTGACTTGCCTACATGGCAGGATTAAGATGATGTGGCAATTCTTCAACGAATAAGGAGGTGCCAAGTGGAAGCCTGCCATTATCCCTTGCAAATTGCATATCACAGTGGTAGGTGTAAAAGGTGTTTTGAATCGTCCCCCGGTAGCTTCAGGTTGCGATGCGATTTAATCGCAATAGCATATCGCATATGGTGAAGGGGAGAAAAGAACATGTATCAGCAAGGTTTGCGATACGATGTGATCACATATCACAATCGTGGCGAACAGGTAATCGGCCCGACGTGGTTAAGTCCTGTAAATGATAGACCCCAGACGCGATAACGTTATAAGCCACAGTTTAATACTTCGGTAGGTCCACGATATCGCAATCGCAACATTCCATCAGGCAAACAAGACATTCCGCCTGTTGAACTCACCGATTTCGATTTGTGATATGACCAACAAAATATGGCCTGCGGTGTAGTGAAATTATTGCCCAGTTAGTAGATTTTGG
The DNA here is from genome assembly GCA_031772625.1 of Pinus tabuliformis. Taxonomy (NCBI): domain Eukaryota; kingdom Viridiplantae; phylum Streptophyta; class Pinopsida; order Pinales; family Pinaceae; genus Pinus; species Pinus tabuliformis. The sequence goes on along the minus strand of CM062813.1, from coordinate 1,143,390,299 downwards.
GGCTAATTTGTAGTTTTCTGCTGGTTTTGGAGCATTTTGTGGAGAAAATAGTGGGCGAACTAGGTGAAGTCATAACTTCTTTAGTTCTTATCCAAATTAGTTGCAAAAAGAGTCTATTCTAGTAGTTTTGGATTGATCTGAAAATGGAATGTACTTGTTTAAGGGTGCAATGTATCCATTTCCAATAATTTCAACTGTGAGCTAGACACTCCAAATGACCTCTAAAAATGTATAAACTTCTTATTTCTTATACAGAGATAGACTGTAGGGGCATTCACCGGACATGTCACCTCTAAAAAGAGGATGAGTTCCAGAGGCTACCTGGCCCTCTACAGGCTCTGCCTAAAGAAATAACAAAGTAAACACTTAGAAGTCCTTGACATACACATACTTGAAGGTTAAGGTCTTGCGGAATAAGACAAGTAACTTTCTGTAGCTGAATAAGTGATCATGTGTGTATGAAAGTTATATTTATTTGCTCTTTAATACTTTATATCAGTTTTGTTTAGCATATCATCTTCAAAAAATAAAGACATCAAAATGATAAAGCAGTTCACCCCCCTTTGGCCTACATCTGCGGGACCAAACCTCTCCAACTAGGCTTGTCCTCTTGTATTAAAATTGCTACAAAGGCTAATACAAGAATAAGGGTGTCTCAAAGGACAGATCTGACTGTAAATACATAATCAGAAGATAGGAATTAGCCAAACATGCTCTTTCCCAAACACTAAACAGTGAATTTTGTACCTTATACAGTACTTTCCCCAATTGGCCCTAGTGGCCCTTTAAACTTGCATGGAGAATTTCGAGGTGAAGATGACCTCAATTGGTTCTGAAACCTCTTCCATTAGACTCAGAAGGTCGAAAATAGCAGACATAGGCTTTTTAATCACTAAAAACGGGTGAACATAGCCCCCAAACAGCTCCAACACTGAACTGGCCCTAGTGGCCCTGAAAGCTTCCCTGAAGCTAAACCGTGAGAAGAATGCCTCAGAAGGAAAAACGAGCTGTAGAAATGGATTCACAATGCTGAAAACCTTTAGGAATGACCTTCGTTCCACATTCACTGGCTGCACAATTCCAAATGCAGCTCCCAAACTGATTTGGCCCTAGTGGCTCCTGGAACTTCCACGAAGAAACAACACATGCAAATGACCTCAGATGGCTGTGAAACCTTTTCCAATGGCTTCAGAAGGTCGAAGAGACCCAAAATCAAAAACAAATTCGTCCAAAACCGACTTTCCTAGCCAAAGTTATGGCCATTTAAAGTTTCTCCAGTTTGCCCCTAGAAAAACTCTAGCTAACTTTAGTTAACTCCAGATAGCTCTGCCAATTATGGCGGGTCCGCCAAATTTGGCGCTCCTGCCGAAATTCCGCCAACTTAACTGCAGTTACATTTAATGTTTGGTGGTTGCCTTGGATTTCGTGCCAGGCGGAATATTCCTTTTTTAATTCTTTTTTGAAAAATTAAAATTTCTAATCTTATGGACAAATTCTTCTTTTTGCCATAACTTCCTCATACGGCGACCGTTTTTCGAACCGTTTGAGGGGCCGAAATTGGGAAGACGAGCACTTTCCAGTCATTCAACTTTGAACTAGTTCTAATCACTTTAAATTTTAAGGCATTTTACGACACTTAGGACATGAGCACCTGATCACACCTCCCAAATGAGAAGGCTTTTGGTCCCCAAAAGCTCACTATATCTCTGAACTGAACTGTACATCACTTGAGGAACATAAATATCCTCTTCCATTCAGCCAAAAGAGCATACTGATGCCAAAATGTCCTGCCTTATCAACTGTCGTCATGGCGAATGTTGTTGCATAAACCAAGTACTCGTCGAATCTCGACCAAGCTTGTTCGCCAGACAAACTGAAAGTTTGCAGAAACCAGCAATGAAACTTGCTGATATATGAGATGAAATATTCCCCTGAATATCTGGGCTTGCCAACTGTCACGATGCCCATCCATGGCACCTCCACTCCAAAAGAAGAGCTGCCTCCCAAATGAGAAGGTTTTTACCAAGATGAAACACTTCATCATTTCTCCTCTTTACAATCTTGGAGATCAAATTAACTTTTTCCAAGTCAATATTACATTACATGCATGGTTAAAAATAAAGTAATCAACCCTTCAAGTTAATCACACATACATGTTTAAAATACAAGGAAATCATCATGATCCCTGTGCTCATGCATATCATTCTCATGCATGCAGTTTATCCTTCAATTTTTCCTTAAGTACAATCATAAGTACAAGATCCTCGATCACATGTACATGTACTTTCAAAGCTGAAATGAATATAACTTTCGCTGTAATAGAGTGAGTCTCATACTTAGCTTTCCATCCTGCAACTTGCATTCCCTTAACAAAGAAATGCATTCAATCAAAAGACATGCAACTTCAATTGGATAAGAATTATAACCATTTCTTACCAATCCATTTCAAAGGCGCTTCCTTTAACTGCACATCAACATCAACATGTGTATCATCCTGACACATATCAATGATGGAAACTTCCTTCCCATTCTTGCCATACTCTTTCTCCAATTTCTTCAATTTTCGTGGAAGCATTGTTGGATTCAGAGTCCAACACCTTTCAGCAGTATGTCCATGCTTATGGCAATAAGTGCAATACATGTTCATCTTCTTGACAGCATGATTTGCATTGTTCAATGGAACTTTGGCTTCTTGCCTCCTTTCCTTCAAAATTTTCCTACATGTTGCCATTCTTTTCCAACATCTAGAAACACTATGGTTAAACAAACCACAAAAAGAACATGCAATTCTTTTCCAATGCTTGTGTGGAAATTTTTCATGCTTTATATGATCAAAGGAAATATGATTGAAATCAGATTTATACCTTTCCCTTTCACCTTCATTACCTTCATGAGGAGATGAATCAAATGAAGAAGAAGCTCCTTTTGGAACACCATCAATCCCTTCAATGGTTTTAGAGCGTTCACCACTTCCTTGTTCAAGTGCATGCTTATGCACACCTTCTTCCTGCAAGGTCTGTTTCAAACTATTGCATTCCTCAAGGATACAACCTTTACAACCTTGAGATAAAGAACCTGAAATGAAACTCCTTCTAGGAACTGTTTCAATTACCTTCATGGCTGCTTTGGAACTTTCTCCACAAGATTGTCCATAGCCAAGACCCAAATTCTTAGGCCTTACCTCAACCATTATTGACTCAACTATACCCTGTGCATGTTTGCCCAATCCTTTTCCTTCATATCCCATTTTGGACATCAACTTGGACCCTATGCCTCTGGTATGTTTCTCAAAAGAACCAACATAAACATTCTTATCAGAATTTGAAGACAAACTAGAATTGTTTACCTCTCCTTCAAGCTGATACTTGGCTAAGGCTTCTTTGGCAACAAGGAGTTATGTTTCCAACTCATGCATCCTTTCCAGCTTCATGTTTGCAATATGAAGTTGGCCTTCCATTTCCTGCAATTGGTTAGAAAGCAACTGATTCTCTTCCCTCATGGAATTCAACTGCTCTTGAAGTCTAGAGCTCTTTCTTTCATCCTCATACATTTCTCTCACCATATTCAACATGATGAAAAATTCTTGCTTCATGCCTTCATCAAAAAATCTTGTGAAGGAGGACGATTTTGAGAACTCACTTATGGAAATTGTCATTATACAAATGAACAAAAGAGCTTCAGCAAACTCAAACAACAAGTAGTAAAGCAGTCAATTTTCAACACTGCTTAAGACACCTTTCAAGCTACACAATCAAGCTAGTGATGTCAGTCAAGAAAACCTGGTGCTCTGATACCATCTGATCTGAAAATTGAATGTACTTGTTTAAGGGTGCAAGGTATCCATTTCCAATAATTTCAACTGTGAGCTAGACACTCCAAATGACCTCTAAAAATGTATAAATTTCTTATTTCTTATACAGAGATAGACTATAGGGGCATTCATCAGACATGTCACCTCTAAAAAGAGGATGAGTTCCAGAGGCTACCTGGCCCTCTACAGGCTCTGCCTAAAGAAATAACAAAGTAAACACTTAGAAGTCCTTGACATACACATACTTGAAGGTTAAGGTCTTGCGGAATAAGACAAGTAACTTTCTGTAGCTGAATAAGTGATTATGTGTGTATGAAAGTTATATTTATTTGCTCTTTAATACTTTATATCAGTTTTGTTTAGCATATCATCTTCAGCAAATAAAGACATCAAAATGATAAAGCAGTTCACCCCCCCTCTGGGTTACATCTGTTGGACCAAACCTCTCCAACTAGGCTTGTCCTCTTGTATTAAAATTGCTACAAAGGCTAATGCAAGAATAAGGGTGTCTCAAAGGACAGATCTGACTGTAAATACAGAATCAGAAGATAGGAGTTAGCCAAAAATACTCTTTCCCAAACACTAAACAGTGAATTTTGTACCTTATACAGTACTTTCCCCAATTGGCCCTGGTGGCCCTTTAAACTTGCATGGAGAATTTCGAGGTGAATATGACCTCAATTGGTTCTGAAACCTCTTCCATTAGACTCAGAAGGTCGAAAATAGCAGACATAGGCTTTTGAATCACTAAAAACGGATGAACATAGCCCCTAAACAGCTCCAACACTGAACTAGCCCTAGTGGCCCTGAAAGCTTCCCTGAAGCTAAACAGTGAGAAGAATGCCTCAGAAGGAAAAATGAGTTGTATAAATGGATTCAAAATGCTGAAAACCTTCAGGAATGACCTTCGTTCCACATTCATTGGCTGCACAATTCCCAATGCATCTCCCAAACTGATTTGGCCCTAGTGGCTCCTGGAACTTCCACGAAGCAAAAACACCTACAAATGACCTCAGATGGATGTGAAACCTATGCCAATGGATTTAGAAGGTTGAAGAGACCCAAAATCAAAAAAAAAAATCGTCCAAAACCGACTTTCCTAGCCAAAGTTATGGCCATTTAAAGTTTCTCCAGTTTGCCCCTAGAAAAACTCGAGCTAACTTTAGTTAACTCCAGATAGCTCCGCCAATTATGGCGGGTCCGCCAAATTTGGTGCTCCTGCCAAAATTCTGCCAACTTAACTGCAGTTACATTTAATTTTTGGTGGTTGCCTTGGATTTCGTGCTAGGCAGAATATTCCTTTTTTAATTTTTTTTTTGAAAAATTAAAATTTCTAATGTTATGGACAAATTCTTCTTTTTGCCATAACTTCCTCATACACCGACCGTTTTTTGAACCGTTTGCGGTGCCAGAATCGGGAAGATAAGAAATTTCCAGTCATTTAACTTTGAACCAGTTCTAAGCACTTTAAATTTTGAGCATTTTATAACACTTAGGACATGAGCACCTGATCATGGATATTTTAAACTCATTGAGACAAGTTTCATAAGCATTTGAGCATTGTAAACACACTTTTGATGTAATTTGAGCATAATAGAGAGGCCCAAGCCATTGGAAGCTGGACCAAGGAGACATAGCCTAGGAGGGGTGAACTCCTTTATCATGTGCTTGTTGTGTGTTATGTTTTGATGTTCTTTGTTCTTATAATGTTGTTGTTCAGCATATGTTTTTATGTTAAAACTATTTATAACATTACATAAGAAACTCTCATGGGAATCTGTTAATTATGAAAATTTTTTGAATCCTTAAGCACTTGAAAAAGAAAATCATAAGCATCTTGGGTTTATTTCTGAATGGGAATTAGAACAACATTACTAATATGCTCCAATTCATATCAAGTTGGTATCAGAGCACTGGTTTTTCTTACTAGATTTTCTTGTGAAAGAAGGATTTAATTGCTTCCAAGTTTAGGTCATGCTTACAAGGTTAAAGCTCAAAATAGGTGAATGAAAGATGGTTGGAAGCCCTGCAGTTGGGGTCAAGTGGAAGAAGAGCAAGATTTCCAAAGTATTCTACACCAGTTTAGCCTCAAATTGCAGAAGTTGCAGTTGAGATTCCAATACTAGTACAAGCTTAAGTTGTAGTTGAGTCTTAGAGACCATGTCTCATGAAGGAGAACCTATCATGACAAAAGATGAGAAGACCTTCAGAAAGGCTTTCTTTGATATGACAGAGATGGTTAAGGTCCTCTATGAAGAGAGGAACAATATAATACAAGGAGAAAGTTCCAAGCCTCCCAATGGAGAAGGTTCTTCAAGAGGAGGTAATGGAAAAGAAGATAAAGGAAAAGGAAATAATGGGAATGGAGAAAAGCCTCCACCATCTCCACTATCTTCTTCATATTCTTCTTCGAAAGCATCTTCACACTCTTCCACCAATACCACCATTACTCATACTCATCATCATTCTTCAAAAGGAATTGGTAAATCACTTTGTCTGAAGCTTGATGTTAAATTCGAGTTGACTATGTACAATGGTGAAGTGAATGCAGAGAAGTTGGATAACTGGATAACTGGATTCAGTTGGAGGTGTATTGTAGAAGTCAGAACCTTCAAGAGGATGATATCAAAATTCAGTTGACTTCATTGAGAATTGAGGGTGCAACACTTGTATGGTGGGAAGAAAGGACTCAAGACGAGATAAAAAAACATGGTAAGATCTCTATTTCTTGGTCTGATTTCATTGATGTTGTAAAAAGAAATTTCTACCCTTTATCTCATATGTAAAAAGCCATTATGAATTGGAAAAATTTCAGACAGATGAAAGGTCAAAATGTGCAAGAGTATACTCAAGAGTTTAGGAAATGAGTTCTTATGCTAGGAGTAAACTTACAATCACAAGATACCTTGCTGAAATACATAGGAGGGTTTCATAGCTATCTTCGACATACTATTCTTATGTTCAGTCCCACGAATCTTGATGAGGTCTGTGTTCAAGATACACACCTCAAAGAAAGAGGGAAAAATATACAAGAAGAAGGTAAGAAGAATCCATTTCAAAGTGTTGAAAAAGGGAAGAAGTTTAAAGGAAAACATAAGAAAAATGCTTTTGTTAAGAAAGACGAGGAGAGACCTATGCGCAAGAATTGTTCCAAGGAAGGACATGATGAAGCGCATTACTAGAAGCTTCATCCAAAATTAACACCCAAGAAATTCAATAATAAAGGGAAACAAAAGACCAATGTTGCTGCACAAAAAGACTTGGGTTTAGACTCAGGGGATGAAACGAAAATTGCAGCCACAGTCACCAAGGGAAAATTCATGGAAAAAGCAAGCAAAGGGGAATTTGTAGCAAGTACCAGCACAAAAAATAAGACCCACAACATTTCAAATGAGGAAAATCGAATAGAGATATTCCATATCCTAGTCATTTCCAAACATATGAAAATCGATACACTATTTGACATTGGATCGCAGGCCAACTTAATTTTTGTGGATTTGGTTAAGAAACTCTCATGGGAATTTGTTAATTATGCAAAAGTTTTGAATCCTTATCACTATAAAAAGAAAATCATAAGCATCTTGAATCTATTTTTGAATGGGAATTAGAACAACATTAATAATATGCTCCAATTCATATCAAGTTGGTATCAGAGCATTGGTTTTGCTTACTAGATTTCCTTGTGAAAGAAGGATTTAATTGCTTGCAAGTTTATGTCATGCTTACAAGGTTAAAGCTCAAAAGAGGTGAATGAAAGCTGGTTGAAAGCCCTAAAGTTGGGTCAAGTGGAAGAAGAGCAAGGCTGCCAAAGTATTCTACACCAGTTTAGCCTCAAGTTGCAGAAGTTGCAGTTGAGATTCCAATACCAGTACAAGCTCAAGTTGTAGTTGAGTCTTTAGAGACCATGTCTCATGAAGGAGAACCTATCATGAAAAAAGATGAGAAGACCTTCAAAAAGGCTTTCTTTGATATGACAGAGATGTTTAAGGTCCTCTATGAAGAGAGGAACAACATACTACAAGGAGAAAGTTCCAAGCCTCCCAATGGAGAAGGCTCTTCAAGAGGAGGTAATGGAAAAGAAGATAAAGGAAAAGGAAATAATGGGAATGGAGACAAGCCTCCACCATATCCACCATATTCTTCATATTCTTCTTAGAAAGCATCTTCACACTCTTCCACCAATACCACCGTTACTCATACTCATCATCATTCTTCAAAAGGAATTGGTAAATCACCTTGTCTGAAGCTTGATGTTAAATTCGAGTTACCTATGTACAATGGTGAAGTGAATGCAGAGAAGCTAGATAACTAGATTCGTCAGTTGGAGGTGTATTGTAGAATTCAGAACCTTCAAGAGGATGATATCAAAATTTAGTTGGCTTCATTGAGAATTGAGGGTGCAACACTTGTATGGTGGGAAGCAAGGACTCAAGACAAGATCAAAAAACATGGTAAGATCTCTATTTCTTGGTCTGATTTCATTGCTACTGTAAAAAGACAGTTCTACCCTTTAGCTCATATGCAAAAAGCCATTATGAATTGGAAAAATTTCAGGCAGATGAAAGGTCAAAATGTGCAAGAGTATACTCAAGAGTTTAGGAAACGAGTTCTTATGCTAGGAGTAAACTTACAATCACAAGATACCTTGTTGAAATACATAGGAGGGTTTCATAGATATCTTCGACATACTAATATTATGTTCAATCCCACAAATCTTGATGAGGTATATGTTCAAGATACGCACCTCGAAGCAAGAGGGAAAAATATACAATAAGAAGGTAAGAAGAATCCATTTCGGAGTGTTGAAAAAGGGAAGAAGTTTAAAGGAAAACAGAAGAAAATTGTTTATGTTAAGAAAGATGGGGAGAGACCTGTGTGCAAGAATTGTTCCAAGGAAGGACATGATGAAGCGCATTGCTGGAAGCTTCATACAGAATTAAGACTCAAGAAATTCAACAATAAAGGGAAACAAAAGACCAATGTTGTTGCACAAAAATACTTGGGTTTAGACTCAGGGGATGAAACGAAAATCACAGCCACAGTCACCAAGGGAAAATTCATGGCAAAAGCAAGCAAAGGGGAATTCGTAGCAAGTACCAACGTAACAAATAATACCCACAATGTTTCAAATGAGGAAAACTAAATAGAGCTATTCCATATCCTAGTCATTTCCAAACATATGAAAATCGATACACTATTTGACATTGGATCGCAAGCCAACTTAGTTTTTGCGGATTTGGTTAAGAAAATGAATCTAGAACTCGTGCCCCATCAAAAACCGTATTCGTTGGGATGGATAACCAGGGATGCTAATTTACAGGTCACATGGAAATGTATTTTCAGGTTTGCAATCACCCCTAATTTCATTAATGAAGTTGAATTAGACGCTGTGCCATTGGATATCTCAGGAATTGTGTTGGGAAGTCTGTATTTTTATGACAGGAAGGTTGTTTTCCACAGATTTGAGAAAAAATGCCATTTGTTAAAAAACGAAGTGGAGTACACTATGAGAGGCCATTGCAGAAATCTTGGTCTATCTTTAGCAATCACGGGTGAAATGAAGCGACTAGTTAATTCCAACAAGAGTCTCATGCTCCTCATGATCAAGCATAAAAATGACACGGAGCATAAATCCTTTGCAGGCTATGATGTAAAGCTGAAAGCTTAATTGATTGATGTGGTCAATCAATATGGGGACATGTTTCAAGAACCAAAGGGACTACCACCAAAAAGAGGAATTCATCATGGAATTCAGCTACAACAAGACTTTCCACTCCCAAACATTGGTATGTATCAAATGTCAATTCTGGAAAGTTTAGAAATTAAAAAACAAGTCTAAGAATTGTTAGATAAAGGAGTAATTCGTCCTTCTACTTCGCCATGTGGTTCACCAATTGTATTGGTACCTAAGAAAGATGGAAACTAGCGCATGTGTGTAGATTATCAAGCTTTAAATAAGAACACAATAAAGAATCAATACTCACTATCCATAATAGATGATTTGCTAGATCAGTTGAAAAATGCAAAGTATTTTACTAAATTACACTTGAGAAGTTGATATAATTAAGTAAGAATAGCTGAGGAGGACATATGGAAGACTACTTTTAAAACCAAACAGGGATTGTTTGAGTGGCTAGTTATGCCTTTCGGTCTTTTGAATGCTCCAGTTACATTCATGAGATTTATGAATGATTTTTTAAGATCATTTCTTGATGAATTTGTAATTGTCTATTTAGATGATATTTTGATATTAAAAAAATCAAGATAAGAGCATGTCAATCATGTTAGGAATGTTTTGGATATCATGAGAAAAGAACATTTATTTCTAAAGATGTATAAATGTGAAATAGGGAAAACTTCCTTAGTGTATTTGGGCCACATAGTTGGAGGAGGTGAGCTGAAGATTGATCCCTCTAAAGTTTTGGTCATTGTGAATTGACTAATACCCAAATCAGTCACAGAAGTAAGGAGTTTTTTAGGAGCAACGCAGTATTGGAGGAAGTTTATTGCCAAATTTTCCTCCATAACAGCTCCACTAAACATGTTGACCAGTGTGAAGGTTGTCTTCTAGTGGGGAGGCAAACAACAAAAAGCATTTGATGCTTTGAAACAAAAGATCAGTTCAGCCCATGGGTTACCATTGTCGGACTTGAAACAACCCTTTGAAATACAGACATATGCAACTGACTACGACATTGGTGCAGTTCTTTTACAGCATGGTAAGCCCATTTCATTTCATTCTAAAAATCTTAATGGTGTTGTTATTAATTATCCTACGTATGATAAAGATCTTTATGCATTTGTACAAAGTGTGAAGAAATGGAAGCATTATTTGATGGGAAAAGAAGCCATTATTCACACCGATCATCAGCCTTTGCAATATCTGCAATCTCAAACCAAATTGCAACATTACAAGGCACTTTCGTTGGATGGGATTTTTATAGCAATTCCACTTGGTAATCAGGTACAAGAAAGGCATTTATAACAGAGTTGTTGATATTCTTTCTAGACCAATTGTAAATGTAGCCATTTTACTCAAGAATAATTAACATAGTTACTGATAAAATGAGAACTATTACCTCAAAATGGGTACTCAAACCCAAAAATACAAAAAAAACATGGAAAAACAACCCAAAAATAAAAAGTGTTGATTCTACATCACCATTTTTTTTCCGAGTAAATTTTCAATATTTTCTAAAATAATAGTAAAAAACAATAGAAGTTGTTTTGTTTGGTGCAAAAAACACCTTGAAATCGAAAAGTGTTGATGCCGGAATAATGTCTTTTTTTTAGGGTACTGTTGTTCTCTACAACAACCCCCCATTTCATATCATCTTTACTTATAAATATTAACGTATGAAATGGGTCCCTTCAAAGTTTAATTGGTATCAATTCTTTTATTGTTCGAAAGAGGTCCGATAATCAAATGAATTCATTTCATAAAACCCTTTTTGAAAAAAACCCTTTAAAGAAATAAGGCAAATCTTTGTCATTGCGATAAAGCGATCGCAAGATCGCATATCGCAATGACATAAGAAATACAAATAAGCGGCACATTGATTACCCCCGATGCGATATCACAATCGGCGATCGGCAACACCTCATACACATCTTAAAAAACGCACATAACATGAGTTCCGATGCAACGCGATATCGGCAATCGGCTATCGGCGATACTCCGTATGCGGTCAAAGCATCTTAAGTCATTTACCCCGATTCGATGCAATTGCGCAATCGGCAGTCGGCAACATCCCATGCACATTAATGAGGCGCCCAGGCCTTACCCCCGATGCGATGCGATATTGGCGATCGGGGAATCGGAAAATCACTCTAAATGCACCTTGTCATATTTCTTCGCACTAATCCGATGCGATGTCGCAATCGGCGTTCGGGAGGATCCTATGCTTATGATTATATAATACCTATTCTCCTAAAGCGATGCGATATCGCTATCGGCGATAGGAGTTTCAAAAGGCATAGCTTGAAGATCTAAAGTATTATTGATATCCGATCGATAGAGCGTGGATTTTGAAAAAGCCGTTAAATGGAGGGATAAGGTGATGTATTCATATTTAAAGTTTTGCCCCTTCGATTAACGATCACCTGCGCTCAACCGCCAAAATATCCATTGCACGCTTAAGGGAGTCATTCAACCGGATAATGGTGTAATAAGCATTTAAGGAGTAGCAGGCCTTAAACGGCCATTTAATATATCTGTAATATCTTCTCATTGATTGGATCCGCAGCCATTTTTGAGAGTTAATCTCTCAGCACGCTTCAATTGATATATCTTTCCCACCATGAGTCCTCATTATTATATTTCTATGTTACGGTTTTTCTTGCCTTTGTGCAGAATTCATCTTCTAACAGAAGCCTGAGCATGATGGGAAAGAAATCTAAGAAGACCGCAGGTTCCGCTGCTACATCAGTTGCAGGACAAGCTGCCACAGATAAAAAGAAGGGCTTAATATCAGACACTACATGCACGGGTCTTACCAGAGCTACATGGCAAGGCACGTATAATTTGATTGAAGCCGAACAACCAGAAAAGGCAGTGACGGAAGCTACTGCGGATCCTACTCGCAAGTATGATTCCACTCTCAAAGATTTAGCTGATTCTTTCCTTCACAGGATAGCGGTCAGAGAACAGATTCTCCCCTACACAGACGTCGTGCGATGGGCAATTGAAGAAATTCCAATCCTCGACAGAACTTTTAGCACCAGAGATGGGAGGATTTTTGGATCGTTCAAGACAGAGCATCTAAGGCAAATGTATCATTTGCCTGAGCCAGAGAAAGTCTATAACAAGACGTTCCTGGAGAAATTTGCAGCTGATAATGAAGTGGAATCCGAACCCATCCGGGATTGGAGGCAGAATCCAGCCAAACACAAGCACGAGTCTTCCGTTAAGTACTCAGTCGATTCTTTGGCTTCTCCCTATTGCTATGCGGGGATAATGATGTGTAGGCTATGGGGATTACATGACTCTACTAATTTTACCATAGAGATGGTTCCTCTAATGGAAGCAGCAGTAAACAGCATAATTATGGATTGGGCTACTATTCTCTCTGATAAGTTAGCCGTAGCTGTTCGTGATTTTAGAAAAGGTTCTATTGTTACTGAAAGGAAAATTCCCCCGTTTTATTATAGTGCATATATTTTAGATACGTTATGTTTCAATTCTGAGTTTCCCGTCCTCGGTTGGAGGTGGACTGCCCAAGACCCCTCACCCATTCATATATACCACCAGAAATTGTGGAAATCTTCTTACAAACACCATTTGTATCAAATCTAAAATGGCTTTATGGTTCCCATTCATTATTCTATTTTTGATAAGCCCATTCCCAGAATCTCCTATCTAGCTTCCTTCGATTTACCGGCAGTAGAAAGTTGGTTTGGAGAAGAGAGATTTACCTACATTAGGGTTTTTGGCAGCCAAGCCAATCCGCATGTTCTCCCTTTGTATATTCCAGATAAACTGCTAGCAAGAGAAGTCTCCTATCAAATTATGGCAGAGAGTACTACACAGACTCTCAAGAAAGAAAAGAAGAGGGGCTGGCCCTCTTTTCCCTTGAGAATTGGTGTATATACTCTGCATGATCTCAAACACGCAGAAAAGGAAGCCACAAAGATTCAGTCCTTAACCCTGGCCACTATCCCGAATAGGCTATATGATCCAAACAAACACGCCTATACTGCATTAGAACAGGCCAAATTAACAAAATGTGACCATCAAGAAGATTGGTTTGACGACCTATTTGTTTCAAACGAAACAATAGGTCAAGCTAGAGAACTTGCTCGATTGAAATATAATGATGAAGGGGTAATTGAGTTCAATAAACTTAGGGAGCAGAGGTTGCAAACTCTGCCTCTAGATTTATTGGCAACAACCCCAACGACGTCTTCAAGCGAGCCTGGTCGGCAACAGTCAAGCCAGCCTCCTGTTATAACAAAAGATCAGAAGAAGCAACAGGAGGAAAATCAGAAGAAGCAACAGGCAGAAAGGCAGAGAAAAGAACAAGTGGAAAGGCAAAGGAAAGAACAAGAAGAAAAACAACAGAGAGCACAAATGGAACAAGAAGAGAAAAAGAAGAAAGAGGTAGAGGCACAGCAGAAGAGGGAACAAGAAGAGAAACAGGAAAAAGAACTGGCAGATAGGCAGAAAAAGGAACAAGAAGAAAAACAGAGGAAAGAGCAAGAAGAGCAGCAGAAACAAACCACCGATGTCAATGTGGACACTACCATAGACCCCAAACTATTTCAAGAATGGAAGCAATTTCATTCCATCATCAGTGGATTGGAATGTTCAAAAGATGGGGACACTTCCAAGACAAATGATACGCAGGACATCACTTCTCCTCAGGTTCTAAGTGGAACCAGTGGCCCACCCATTTCCCAGGATGTTGAGGTAATTCCTAAAGACCCTTCCGATCAAATCGTTCTCCAAGTGGAAGATATTCCTCCCTTGGATGTTTTCTACAGCCCAAGCCATAGAGCAGTTGTGAAGCGATCAAGGAAAAGACGAAGGATTGATCAACCTTCTGTCTTTCCAGAGCAAACAGTCACGGGTAATGTAGTATTTAAGGAGGAATTGGACCCCTTCGATGACTTAACAAAGCTGTCACAATATGCAGTTGCCTATTCTGCAGCGACTATTGATAAGGCATCAGAGGTAAGTCTTCTACTGAAGACTAAGGACCAAGATATTTTTGCATTACAGGCAGAATTGACCGAGACAAAGCAGAAGGCAGCGCAAGCAGAGGAGAAATTGCTGGTACAACAGCAAATGAATGATCAATTAACCCAGCAATTGCAGGAAGAAAGGCAGAGGATCGACCAAAGCGCGATCCAGAAACAAAAGGAGTTATCGGAGGCATTGGCACAGTTGAAGACAGCAAATGAGCTGATGATGAAAACGAAGGACGAGCAAATAGCTCAATTATCATCACGGCTCGAAGTCATAAAAGGCACCCAAAAGGTGGAGGATTTCAGAGCAGAGGCATCGCAAATAAACAGTGCTTTAATATCGCAGATTAGACTCTTGTGTAATCAACTCACTAAGGCAGAACCATTGTGCGAGCTAACTACATCCATTAATCAGCAGGTAGATAAGGCCAGGAATGAGTTGGACCAAGCCGATGAGATCATAAGTGGATATCTTGACTGGCAAGATTCTGATGTGGGAAAAGCAGCGAAGTTGCCTAGAATCCAAGAAACATATAAGGACATACTCTTTACAGAATGGCACACTCAAGTGATGAAAGCAGAAAGGGCGGCTTCAAGATGTAAATTAACTGCAAGCAATATGATTGATCTAGTCAACAACACCCTCTACCTGGCAAACATGATCTCCCAGTGTACACCTGGAAGAATAACAACAGCAAATGTGATTGAGCAAACAAGTTATCCTGACTTAGAGGAGAAAGGTAGATTAATCGCTGGGGTTAACACTTTGACTTTCGATGCATATTGGCTCTTTCTGATCAAGCCACACACACAAAGGTCTTCCCTCAAGTGTTTAACTGATGCACTCGGGTGTATAATTCCCGATATTCAAGATGCCACATACGCTGCTCAGCTCAGTTCGTGCCTCAACAAACCGCCTGAACTAGAGCCAATGCTAGCGATAAGTCAACTCAGGTTTAAAGGCAAAGAGCCTACCTAATGAATCATTGCCGCCGATTGCCAGATCGCTCCAGGAAATAGGATCAATATTTATTGATACCAATTATGTAGGATTTCTGTTTATTAGATATTTAGATTAGCTTAGTATTTATAGACCCTTTCATTGTTTTGGAAAGGGTCGTAAAATTTTGTAATAGACTTAAATACTGAAGTTTGCACTACTGTGCTTCAGCCTATATTCTTTTATGAAACTCGACCAATCGTTCTTAATTTGACAAGGAAGTTTCTTTATGCAATTGCGCACTACTGTCTTTTGTTGGGGATGTTTTCTGAGTCGAAGGAAGAACTGCGACATAGTGATTGATATATGGGAGTGTTCAGCAGCTTATATGGTACTTTTATCTGTATTTGTATTCATTCCTTTTATATAAATTGTTGTGTAATTATTCTTGCTATTGTTGAATACATGTATGTGCTGTAACAACAAATATCTATCTCATTCCACTATCGGATGTTTTGCGATATGCCTTTTCCTTTAATCATGCATGTAACAATGATATAAATGATAAAGTGTGGTAATTTCGCTGTTATCGCTTTGCGTAACTATTTATGCACAGCAGTCTTGAATGATTTAATATCTATGTTTTAGAGATGGAGTCATCTATATGCCTGTCTTAGAGCACAGACCATCAAACGCTACGCTTTAGAAATCAATAAGTCCCCGGGATAGATTATAGTTATTATACTTTGCTGGTAGTTTTAGTTATTCGCTTATCGCCAGCATATTCTATAAGTCATTCATCCATCCCGTTTACCTATAATTTTTGGGAAACTGGTCCCATTATCCCCAGTCGGAGCCACTATTCCAAACGGAAAAGGAGCTGTACTAAGGTCCGGACCGAGTGGTTTCCCCTATGTTGTTGCAGCGATTTTCGAGGCATCAATATAATTGGCGCTAGAAAGAGGGCATCAACTGTGAATGGCACATAAGTCAAAACCTATAAGCCATTCTAAGAGTAATTCTTCCTCCAAATCCCCTCGATCTTCCCATTTGCATACTGGTTCGCCAGTATCCAAACAAGGAGAAGGGGAATCAACGACCACTGCTCAAACCCATCATACTCCAGAACAATTAAGTCTTGAATCCCCTGAAGTCCAGTCTCTAATCCATAAACTTCAGAGCTTCTCGATTTCACCACAGAAATCTGAGGTATCACAAAGCAGTGCGACTTCGCAGTTCAATCTAACTCACCCTCTCACCAGACTTCAGAGCGGAAAACTCGGTATTGAACCCACTGATTTCCCTTTACCCAAAAGGAAAAAGGCGAATAAAATTATTGAAGGATCTGATAGTGAAGAGCTTTCATCCACGTCCTCCACTGCATCTTCATCTCTGCAAAGTCAACCACCCACTCCCCCATTACAAATTGTCATTCACCAGGGATTAGAAGCCTCAACACCCCAACCTGTTCACTCCCCATCATTAATTCCTTCCCACACATCTGGAATTCCAACAGTAGTATCAACCACTGTTGCCATTATAATGGCAGATCCATGGACTAGGCCAGGTGCAATCAACATGCCTGCACCATTGCATCCTCTACCAGATGCTCCTGAAAAATGGCTACCTAAATTTAACCCAGATGATGGGACCCAAGCTGAAGAACACATTAATAATTTTATGTTAGCAGTTAACTTGAAAGGAGTGACAGAACAAGATGTTGTTGTAAGACTCTTCCCTTACACCTTGCAAGGATCAGCAGGATCCTGGTATTTTTCCTTACCCTCTGGTTCAATTACCAGTTGGAACACTTGCCAAGAGCAGTTTCTTACCAAATATGGAGATGATAGGTCCTTAGCTACTTTAATAAACGACCTCTCCAATCTGAGAATAGAGCATAGGGAACCAATAAAGGAATTTAACGCTAGATTTAATAAACTCCTGAATAAAATCCCTACAGCTTCCAAACCAAGTGAAAAAATTCGAAGCGAATGGTATATTACCGCCCTACCTGCCAACATAGCCATTTTTGTGGACAGGGCTGGGAAACCTGCCTTAGCTGAAAACATGAGAGAAGCACTTGCTGTGGAAAAGCGCATCAATGCTCTAGAGAAGAAAGCTGCTTTGGAAGACAGAAAAGCCAAAAAAGTCTCATTTAAAGAGGATTCCAAGAAGAAAACGCCAAAGGATCCATACGACATGGAGGGTTTACAAAAAGTCCTAAAAACTTTGTCTAACGAAATGGTTGAAATAAAGAAGCAGGTGGCCGAAACCTCAAACAAAAGACCATTTAGGACTTATAAGAAAACTGAAACAAAGCCACTGAATGTCATATCTAACGCAGATTCAGAGCAAGAAGAAGAGGAAGAGGAAACAACCTCACAAACTGATGATGAAGAAGAAGTAGCTGAATGCCACGGAATGTGGGATTTTATACTCCCCAACTCTGATACCGAGAATGAAGAAGAAGCCTTTCCGGTCACTACAAGAAGTAAAAGTACTTCTGAACCTGCCCAGGCAACTTCAAAGAAAAGGAGTGTAGGTGCTACCACAACAAAGGAAAAAGTTCCCCCAGAGAAGTCGCCTGTAGTAGTTCCCCAAAACCAGCCTTCAACTTCTAATTCTCCTTCAACATCCAAAACATTAGTGGTATCCGATTCAATGGAATATAACATTGTTGATGACATGAAGAAAACTAAAGAAAACATAACTATGTTTGAGCTCAGTAAATTAAAGCATCAGCAAAAATTACTTCTCAAAGAATTGAATGTTGTTCCCTATACACCCCTTCCCAGTGAAAAAGCTGCTAATGATTCAGGCCAACCTCCTCCAGGTATGGTTGAGGCTACCGATTCAGTTCTAATTGGAGATAGATCGAATTCTCATACTCCACCCTTCCTGCTGACCTATGAGATTTATAACAGAAACCTGCACAACTGTTTAATTGATTCAGGGGCATCATATAACATAATGCCAGCTTCAGTTTGCGCTAAACTGAACATTGAACCTCAGAAATCCGCTATTCATATTGTGTAGTTGGACAGGACCAAAGTGCAGGTTGTGGGAGAAATTAATTCCGTGACTATCAGGTTGTCTGCCGATCCCAGAATTGTACAGAGAATTGACATCTTAATAGCTGACATACCTGAATTCTACGGTTTAATTTTGAGTAGGGATTGGTTTGAAAAATTGCATGGGTATATTTCCACAGATTGGTCACATATGTGGCTTCCCTACAAGGGAAAGCCAAATCAAATAAGGATCGATCGAGAAAAGCACATGACCCACACAGTTACTGAATTTGAGCAAGAAAACCAACCTGTAGCATTCAACAACAACATTTTGGGGAATTATTCGTCAGAGTCATTCTTTGGCAACTTTGTTGCCCAACCATCTCCTTTTTCAGTTAATCATTTTACATCTCATATTGAAATTTTTTCACAAACTGATAAGTCTAGATGTTTTAATGATGCTGAGGAAAATGTAAATATTTTTGTTAATACTCCTTTATTTTGGTCTTTATATTTTGATGGCTCTAAGTCCAGCGAGGGCTCAGGAGCCGGTTGCATTTTGGTTAGTCCACAAGGAGAAAAGACAATGCTGTCCTGCAGGTTAGAATTTGATTGCACTAACAACACAGCCGAATATGAAGCTTTAGTCCAGGGATTATATAAAGCAATCGGCCTTAAAGTGCAATATCTAAAAGTATTTGGCGATTCGGAAATCATTGTTAAACAGGTGAGGAATGCAATTCATTGTCTTTCAAATCACCTCAAGCATTATCAATCGCTAGTATAGGATCTTACCTCACACTTTTCAGCATTTAACATTTCCTCCATTCCTAGGTCGCAAAACTCGGCAGCCGACCTACTAGCCAATGTAGCTTCCAAGCTTCTACCTTCTGAAGACTACAACCTTGATAGATTTTCTGTAGAATTACTTTTTAGGCCTTCAATTCCCGACAATGTCACTAATTGGAGAGTATTTAACCATGATGAAGATATTCTGCAATTTCTAACTTCCGAAAAGTCCTATGACAATCAAATTATTGAGTAAAATGACCATGATCTACAGATGAAAGAAGCACCTCAGGAAAATTCAATTCCTAAACCAGTGGTAAAGCTAGAAGATCTTTATGATATCAAAGACAGGTTTAAACCTGTAATTAATGCAAAGCTTCAAAGTTCTACCCTTAGGTTTGAATTGATAAATCTAGGTACTGACCATGCTCCTCAAAACATCAATTTAGGATTAGGACTTTCCTTGGAAGAGAAGGAGGCATTCATCAAACTGTTAAGAAAAAACAAACAGGTCTTTTCTTGGAAGTATGATGATTTGAAGACGTATGATACATCTATTATCCAACATACCATTCCTATGCTTCCTGATTAGAAACCAATTCAGCAGAAGTTAAGAAAAATACATCCAAATTTAGAGAGCCAGATAAAGTCGAAACTTAACAAGCTCTTGAAAGCCAAGGTTATTTTCCCTGTCTGACACTCAAACTGGGTCTCTAATATGGTGCCAGTCAGAAAGAAAAATGGCGACATTCGAATTTGTATTGATTTCAGGAACCTGAACAAAGCGAGCTTGAAAGATAACTTCCCATTACCTACTATGGAACAAATACTCCAATCAGTAGCAGGCTCTGAATTGATGTCCTTTCTTGATGGATTCTCAGGGTATAACCAAGTTCTGGTTCATCCTGATGACCAACTTAAAACCACATTCAAAACAAAATGGGGAACATATGCGTATCAGAAAATGCCTTTTGGACTTATAAATGCAGGAGCGACATTCCAGAGAGCTATGGATATAGCCTTTAGAGGGTTGATTAATCGAACAGTAGTCGTCTATCTAGACGATATTACTTTATATTCTAAGAAGAGATATAATCATTTGCATGACTTAAATCAAATCTTTCAGCGATGCAAAAGATATGGTATCTCTCTGAACCCAAAAAAGTCTTTCTTTGCTCTTGATCAAGGAAAACTCTTAGGCTTTATTGTATCCAAATATGGCATTTATATCGATCCTGATCGAATCAAGGAAATTTCTGAAATCCCTTTCCCACACAATAAAAAGTCGATGCAGTCATTTTTAGGCCAGATCAATTTTGTTAAACGATTTGTTCCAGATTTTTCTCAAATTATATTACCACTTCAGACAATGATTAAGAATAATTCAGTCTTCAAGTGGGGATCAACAGAAAAGCAAGCTTTTGATGTAATCAAGCAATCAATAATCAATGCCCCAGCCTTGAATACTCCAAATTTTTCTAATCATTTTACATTGTATACCATTGCATCCGATGTGTCTTATGTTGCAGTTCTCACGCAGCCAAATGCTCACAATTTGGAAGCACCCATATCATTCTTCAGCTCCAATCTTCAGGGTGCCGAATTAAATTACTCTGATGTAGAAAAACAAGCCTTTGCTGTATTTAAAGCGGTCAAACATTATAGACCCTTCCTTTTGAAAACCCACACAAAAGTGATAGTTCCTTTCCCGGCAGTTAGGCAACTATTAATCCAAAAAGAGCTGGGTGAAAAAAGGGCAAATTGGGTCACAACGCTTCAAGAGTATGACTTAGAAATTAAGCCAGCAAAGATTGTTAGGGGCCAAGGTTTTTGCAGGATATTGGTAGGAGCATCCAACATTCCAGAATCAAGTGATATAGATCAAACTCAAGAAATTAATCAGATAAGTGTTACTGATTCTGGATCTCAATATGCAGATTTAATCTTTTATTTAAAGAATGGTTATGCACCTCCGAATTTGTCTTACAAAAACAAAAGGGCCATTAGGTTAAAAGAAAAGAATTTTACAATCATTGATGACGTGCTTTTTAGACAGAATTATGATTCTATCTTGTTAAGATGCCTTGAGAAACCTGAAGCTCAAAAGGTTTTGCAGGAGTTACATGACGGACCAGCAGGAGGACATTTCAGAGCTGACACAACAGCTCACAAAATTATTCATGCTGGTTACTATTGGCCTACTTTGTTTAAAGATGCTCACGAGTACGTAAGGAAATGTCTAAATTGTCAAACTGCTAGCGGAAGACAACGTAAATCAGCTTTCCCTCTGCAACCAATCACATTGAGCAACCATTTGAGCAATGGGGATTGGATATCATTGGGGAGATTACTCCAGCATCTTCCAAACAGCATAAGTATATCCTTACTACTACCGATTACTTTACAAAGTGGGTTGAGGCAATCCCTTTAAAGACAGCAAATTCTGAAGCAATCGTTGAATTCATAGACCAATTCATTATTACCAGGTTTGGTGCCCCAAACGCTCTTGTTTTTGATAATGCATCTTACTTTTCAGGCAATGCTATGTTTGATTTCGCTATTAAAAGAGGATTTAAGTTAAAATATTCTGCTAATTACTATCCCCAAGGAAATGGTTTAGCAGAATCTACTAATAAGAATCTGATTAAAATCATTAAGCGAACTATCGAACAAAATCAGAGAAATTGGCACAAATCCTTAGTGTTTGCATTATGGGCTGATAGGATAACACAGAAAGCTTCTATTGGAACTTCTCCATTTAATATTGTCTACGGAAAAGAAGCAATCTTACCCACAAATCTTGTTCTTCCTTCTTTAGCCCTAGTGTAGTTTATTGAGGAAACTCCTTCCTCTTCTATTCAGTTTAGACATGACCAGATTCTAAAATTAGAGGAGGAAAGAGAAAAAGCCAAGGCTATCCATGCCAAACATCAGCAAGTCATCAAAGCAGCTTTTGATTCAGTCTCATCCGGTTCAAAACAATTCCAAGTCGGTGATTTAGTTCTGAAATGGGACAAAGCCCATGAGGACAAGGGAAAACACTCCAAGTTCCAGAAATTGTGGCTTGGACCATTTCAGATCTGTGAGAAGATAGGCCATTCAACCTTTATATTGCAAGATTTATCAGGTTTGAGAGATTCTCTCCCTGTTAATGGCCTTGTCTTGAAGAAATTCTTTAACTGAGGAGGTAACCCCTTCTCCCTTCATTTCAGTAGGATTTTATAGTTTGTAGAATTTTAGGAAATAAGGTTGTGAGATGTCCCCCATTGACCTTTTGCTGTGTTTGAAAAGTTGTCTCACAGAACTAATATGAACATTTGCTTTTAAAATGATAGAACTTTTAACCAAAAAGGATAATTTCTAGGAAATTAGATATCTTTGTATTCTGAAATCACAATTCAAGTTTTGTCAACTCCTCCCAAAGCATAGAAATATTGTAAATCATTTTTTGTTTTTAAATTGGTATCTAAAGGTTATCCATACTAAGATAGAAATCAATCCAATTTCAGCATCTTCAACTCTTACCCTGTCATCCATTTACTCTTAAGGAGAAATTTGTTCATCCCATTCATTAAAGTTTATGATTACTCAGAGTGTAATTCTAAAATATAAGAGATTAAAGATAAGAGGTCTTATTACAAGCCTGCTTACCATGTTCATAGAGAAATAGTTTATCTGACATTACCAATACTGCAAACCAAAACAGGGTAATGGCTTGAAATTACAAGACAAGGGGTCTCATCACGAGCCAGCTTGTTCAGTTAGACTACTATCAGTGAGTGGCATTGTCAACAGCTGGCCACCAAACCAGGACAATGGCTTTTTATCTTATCAATGACAAAGAAGAAAAAAGGAAATGAAGTACAAAATATGAAAAAATATTTTGAATTCATTCTGTTAATCACACTCTTAATTGGATGGGACAATGGACAATCACATGGTTAAAAGGTATCCCTGTCGAAACTATAGATGTTTGCTGGCAGCAGAGGCTCTACCTATGACAGATGAGTTTACTATAAAGGCTGATTTGGAAAGGTATTCTATTTTATCATTATAAACCAATAAAGGCCTATTTTAAAGCTTAGAATGTTTTTATTTTCTTAAAAAAGAGGAAGTCAACAAAATAGTTTCATTTTTCTCAGAATATATAGAAATCTAGTTATATTAGAAATTTCCCCATTGATTGAAACTCTATTTTTGAAAAAGCTTAAATGTTTCTATTTTTGAAAGAGATAACTGGTTCTTCCAGCGAATCGCCAATTGTTGTGCTCTACAACAACCCCCCATTTCATATCATCTTTACTTATAAATATTAACGTATGAAATGGGTCCCTTCAAAGTTTAATTGGTATCAATTCTTTTATTGTTCAAAAGAGGTCCGATAATCAAATGAATTCATTTCATAAAACCCTTTTTGAAAAAAACCCTTTAAAGAAATAAGGAAAATCTTTGTCATTGCGATAAAGCGATCGCAATATCACATATCGCAATGACATAAGAAATACAAATAAGCGGCACATTGATTACCCCCGATGCGATATCGCAATCGGCGATCGGCAACACCTCATACACATCTTAAAAAACGCACATAACATGAGTTCCGACGCCACGCGATATCGGCGATCGTCTATCGGCGATACTCCGTATGCGGTCAAAGCATCTTAAGTCATTTACCCCGATCCGATGCAATTGCGCAATCGGCAGTCGGCAACATCCCATGCACATTAATGAGGTGCCCAGGCCTTACCACCGATGCGATGCGATATCGGCGATCGGGGAATCGGAAAATCACTCTAAATGCACCTTGTCATATTTCTTCGCACTAATCCGATGCGACGTCGCAATCGGCGATCGGGAGGATCCTATGCTTATGATTATATAATACCTATTCTCCTAAAGCGATGCGATATCGCTATCGGCGATAGGAGTTTCAAAAGGCATAGCTTGAAGATCTAAAGTATTATTGATATCCGATCGATAGAGCGCGGATTTCGAAAAAGCCGTTAAATGGAGGGATAAGGTGATGTATTCATATTTAAAGTTTTGCCCCTTCGATTAACGATCACCTGCGCTCAACCGCCAAAATATCCATTGCACGCTTAAGGGAGTTATTCAACCGGATAATGGTGTAATAAGCATTTAAGGAGTAGCAGGCCTTAAACGGCCATTTAATATATCTGTAATATCTTCTCATTGATTGGATCCGCAGCCATTTTTGCGAGTTAATCTCTCAGCACGCTTCAATTGATATATCTTTCCCACCATGAGTCCTCATTATTATATTTCTATGTTACGGTTTTTCTTGCCTTTGTGCAGAATTCATCTTCTAACAGAAGCCTGAGCATGATGGGAAAGAAATCTAAGAAGATCGCAGGTTCCGCTGCTACATCAGTTGCAGGACAAGCTGCCACAGATAAAAAGAAGGGCTTAATATCAGACACTACATGCACGGGTCTTACCAGAGCTACATGGCAAGGCACGTATAATTTGATTGAAGCCGAACAACCAGAAAAGGCAGTGACGGAAGCTACTGCGGATCCTACTCGCAAGTCTGATTCCACTCTCAAAGATTTAGCCGATTCTTTCCTTCACACGATAGCGGCCAGAGAACAGATTCTCCCCTACACAGACGTCGTGCGATGGGCAATTGAAGAAATTCCAATCCTCGACAGAACTTTTAGCACCAGAGATGGGAGGATTTTTGGATCGTTCAAGCCAGAGCATCTAAGGCAAATGTATCATTTTCCTGAGCCAGAGAAAGTCTATAACAAGACGTTCCTGGAGAAATTTGCAGCTGATAATGAAGTGGAATCCGAACCCATCCGGGATTGGAGGCAGAATCCAGCCAAACACAAGCACGAGTCTTCCGGTAAGTACTCAGTCGATTCTTTGGCTTCTCCCTATTGCTATGCGGGGATAATGATGTGTATGCTATGGGGATTACATGACTCTGCTAATTTTACCATAGAGATGGTTCCTCTAATGGAAGCAGCAGTAAACAGCATAATTATGGATTGGGCTACTATTCTCTCTGATAAGTTAGCCGTAGCTGTTCGTGATTTTAGAAAAGGTTCTGTTGTTACTGAAAGGAAAATTCCCCCGTTTTATTACAGTGCATATATTTTAGATACGTTATGTTTCAATTCTGAGTTTCCCATCCTCGGTTGGAGGTGGACTGCCCAAGATCCCTCACCCATTCATATATTCCACCAAAAATTGTGGAAATCTTCTTACAAACACCATTTGTATCAAATATGCAATGTCTTTATGGTTCCCATTCATTATTCTATTTTTGATAAGCCCATTCCTAGAATCTCCTATCTAGCTTCCTTCGATTTACCAACGATAGCAAGTTGGTTTGGAGAAGAGAGATTTACCTACATTAGGGTTTTTGGCAGCCAAGCCAATCCGCATGTTCTCCCTTTGTATATTCCAGATAAACTGCTAGCAAGAGAAGTCTCCTATCAAATTATGGCAGAGAGTACTACACAGACTCTCAAGAAAGAAAAGAAGAGGGGTTGGCCCTCTTTTCCCTTGAGAATTGGTGTATATACTCTGCATGATCTCAAACACGCAGAAAAGGAAGCCACAAAGATTCAGTCCTTAACCCTGGCCACTATCCCGAATAGGCTATATGATCCAAACAAACACGCCTATACTGCATTAGAACAGGCCAAATTAACAAAATGTGACCATCAAGAAGTTTGGTTTGACGACCTATTTGTTTCAAACGAAACAATAGGTCAAGCTAGAGAACTTGCTCGATTGAAATATAATGATGAAGGGGTAATTGAGTTCAATAAACTTAGGGAGCAGAGGTTGCAAACTCTGCCTCTAGATTTATTGGCAACAACCCCAGCGACGTCTTCAAGCGAACCTGGTCGGCAACAGTCAAGCCAGCCTCCTGTTATAACAAAAGATCAGAAGAAGCAACAGGAGGAAAATCAGATGAAGAAACAGGCAAAAAGGCAGAGAAAAGAACAAGTGGAAAAGCAAAGGAAAGAACAAGCAGAAAAACAACAGATAGCACAAATGGAACAAGAAGAGAAAAAGAAGAAAGAGGTAGAGGCACAGTAGAAGAGGGAACAAGAAGAGAAACAGGAAAAAAAACTGGCAGATATGCAGAAAAAGGAACAAGAAGAAAAACAGAGGAAAGAGCAAGAAGAGCAGCAGAAACAAACCACCGATGTCAATGTGGACACTACCATAGACCCCAAACTATTTCAAGAATGGCAGCAATTTCATTCCATCATCAGTGGATTGGAATGTTCAAAAGATGGGGACACTTCCAAGACAAATGATACGCAGGACATCACTTCTCCTCAGGTTCTAAGTGGAACCAGCGGCCCACCCATTTCCCAGGATGTTGAGGTAATTCCTAAAGACCCTTCCGATCAAATCGTTCTCCAAGTGGAAGATATTCCTCCCTTGGATGTTTTCTACAGCCCAAGGCATAGAGCAGTTGTGAAGCGATCAAGGAAAAGACGAAGGATTGATCAACCTTCTGTCTTTCCAGAGCAAACAGTCACGGGTAATGTAGTATGGAAGGAGGAATTGGACCCCTCCGATGACCTAACAAAGCTGTCACAATATGCAGGTGCCTATTCTGCAGCGACTATTCATAAGGCATTAGAGGTAAGTCTTCTACTGAAGACTAAGGACCAAGATATTTTTGCATTACAGGCAGAATTGACCGAGACAAAGCAGAAGGCAGCGCAAGCAGAGGAGCAATTGCTGGTACAACAGCAAATGAAGGATCAATTAACCCAGCAATTGCAGAAAGAAAGGCAGAGGATCGACCAAAGCACGATCCAGAAACAAAAGGAGTTATCGGAGGCATTGGCACAGTTGAAGACAACAAATGAGCTGATGATGAAAACGAAGGACGAGAAAATAGCTCAATTATCATCACGACTCGAATTCATAAAAGGCACCCAAAAGGTGGAGGATTTCAGAGCAGAGGCATCACAAATAAACAGTAATTTAATATCGTAGATTAGACTCCTGTGTAATCAACTCACTGAGGCAGAACCATTGTGCGAGCTAACTACATCCATTAATCAGCAGGTAGATAAGGCCAGGAATGAGTTGGACCAGGCCAATGAGATCATAAGTGGATATCTTGACTGGCAAGATTCTGATGTGGGAAAAGCAGCGAAGTTGCCTAGAATCCAAGAAACATATAAGGACATACTCTTTACAGAATGGCACACTCAAGTGATGAAAGCAGAAAGGGCGGCTTCAAGATGTAAATTAACTGCAAGCAATATGATTGATCTAGTCAACAACACCCTCTACCTGGAAAACATGATCTCCCAGTGTACACCTGGAAGAATAACAACAGCAAATGTGATTGAGCAAACAAGTTATCCTGACTTAGAGGAGAAAGGGAGATTAATTGCTGGGGTTAACACTTTGACTTTCGATGCATATTGGCTCTTTCTGATCAAGCCACACACACAAAGGTCTGCCCTCAAGTGTTTAACTGATGCACTCGGGTGTATAATTCCCGAAATTCAAGATGCCACATACGCTGCTCAGCTCAGTTCGTGCCTCAACAAACCGCCTGAAGTAGAGCCAATGCTAGCGATAAGTCAGCTCAGGTTTAAAGGCAAAGAGCCTACCTGATGAATCATTGCCGCCGATTGCCAGATCGCTCCAGGAAATAGGATCAATATTTATTGATACCAATTATGTAGGATTCCTGTTTATTAGATATTTAGATTAGCTTAGTATTTATAGACCCTTTCATTGTTTTGGAAAGGGTCGTAAAATTTTGTAATAGACTTAAAGACTGAAGTTTGCACTACTGTGCTTCAGCCTATATTCTTTTATGAAACTCGACCAATCGTTCTTAATTTGACAAGGAAGTTTCTTTATGCAATTGCGCACTACTGTCTTTTGTTGGGGATGTTTTCTGAGTCGAAGGAAGAACTGCGACATAGCGATTGATATATGGGAGTGTTAAGCAGCTTATATGGTACTTTTATCTGTATCTGTATTCATTCCTTTTATATAAATTGTTGTGTAATTATTCTTGCTATTGTTGAATACATGTATGTGCTGTAACAAAAAATCTCTATCTCATTCCACTATTGGATGTTTTGCGATATGCCTTTTCCTTTAATCATGCATGTAACAATGATATAAATGATAAAGTGTGGTAATTTCGCTGTTATCGCTTTGCGTAACTATTTATGCACAGCAGTCTTGAATGATTTAATATCTATGTTTTAGAGATGGAGTCATCTATATGCCTGTCTTAGAGCACAGACCATCAAACGCTACGCTTTAGAAATCAATAAGTCCCCGGGATAGATTATAGTTATTATACTTTGCTGATAGTTTTAGTTATTCGCTTATCGCCAGCATATTCTATAAGTCATTCATCCATCTCGTTTACCTATAATTTTTGGGAAACTGGTCCCATTATCCCCAGTCGGAGCCACTATTCCAAACGGAAAAGGAGTTGTACTAAGGTCCGGACCGGGTGGTTTCCCCTATGTTGTTGCAGCGATTTTCGAGGCATCAACAGGTACATTTTCAGCATTTTTTAATAATGACCTTAAAAACAAAATATCATGACTCTGAGAAAATTTAAATTTCCAACAATTTTCAAGCATGATATTAACGATAAAATATCATTTCTTTGAAAAGCCTTAAAATTCCAACGAGTTTTAAGGATGACATTAAATTTAAAATATCACTATTTTGAAAAACCTTAAAATTCCAGCAATTTTCAAGCATGGTGCTAAGAAAAAAATATTTATAAGTGTTTTCAACCATAACATTAAAGATAAAATATCGCGACTTAGAAAAACATTAAAATATTGACAATTTTTCAACCATGGAATTAAAACCAAAGATTATGGTTACAAAACAATCTTAAATTTTCAAAATATTTCAAGCATGACATTATGGAAAAATTTTATGACTAAAAAAACTTTTAAAATGAACAACTGAATGAAAGAGTTATTATACCAAGAGTATTTCTTTTAAATGTATAGCGATTTTAAAATCTTAGCCTAATACAACTTGATACATTGCAAAAAAAAATTAAAAATCAACTATCAAATTGATATGTAGTGTAGGTGAGCTCAACCAATGAAAACTTAAAGATCAACCATGAGATTAACACATTGTGGTGCAGACTCGATTCATTATAATGAAAAATTAAAAATCAACTATCAAATTGCACATACTGGGATCAGGTTGCTATATAATCGTCGACATGGACCCTATATATATATATATATATATATATATATATAAGAAAACAAAAATACAAATATTGAAAAAAATAAAAATAAAAAATAATAACAAGTAATAAAACATTAAAAAACATGACAAAAAAATCAAATATAAAAAATATATAGTAATGACATAAAGAAATCTATAAAATGTAAAAACAATTTTCTATTCCATGTAAAATTGGAAAAAGAAGAAGAGTAAAATAAAATAAAAACAAAATAAAAAATAAAAAATAAGAAAAATAAAAAAATAAATTACAAAAATAAAATACAACATTAAAAAAATTTAAAACTTACAAAAAAAAAATAATTCTCTAGCCACCTCAAAGCCCCAACCGGAGGGGTGGTGTACCGTCCACGAGCTGCGGGCAGGAGCGTGCAGAGGCGACGAGCTGGGAGCAGAAGTGTGATGGGAGAAAATGCGACTAAGTATGGGGAGTTGGTTGGCTTATAGCGTGAGGCGGTCCTGGGTGGGGGCGCCTAACCAACCGGTCGACGTGCTAAAGAGGAGAGTTGGGGGCAAGCCGAATCGTTTGATGGAGAAGTATGGTGGTCAACCAACAAATGGGCACGACAGTTCAAGGGTGGCAAACCATATATATGGGATGACTGTGGCGTGGAGCTAAGGCATTCAACCAAGCAACTAGCGCACAAAAAATCCAAGGGTGGAGAAGAAGGTGTGAGGAGTTTGGATCTGAAATAGAGGCGTAGTGTAGGCAGTTCAGCCAAAGCACTCATGCCGAAACAGAGGTACGAGCTGAGGTGTAGGCTGAGGGCGCCACAGGGTGAGCTAGGGCGCACAGGCAGACACACATGGGAGTCTGAACGGGTCGTTTAGGAAGTCATTCGGAGGGCTAAATGGACGGTCGTGCAGGGCTGAACGAAAGTGTAGAAATTCATTCAGTGGGTCATTCGGAGGTCGTTCAAAGGTCATTTGAAGGTCGTGCAGAAGGTCGTTCGAGGTCATTCAGAGAACCGTTCAGGAGGTCGTTTGAGGGCACGGCAAGGCACCCACCCGAATGACACGAGTTGGTCGAACGGTGAACTGGGCGAAATCTTGAACAGGTGACACGACCCACTGGTGGACGAGTTGGGCGTTCTGTGGAAGTGCTCAACAAGTTAGACAAGTTGAATGGAACGTGTTCGAGTGAATGTGTGGAGGCAAACCAGGAGTTGGGCAGAGTTGTTCAGACAACTATGTGGGCGTGTCGATGAGCTGGGCTAACAAGTTGTGCCGGTGAATGTAAAAATATTCTAAGTGTAAATTTGGGGTTTCCTCAAGATTTAACTTGTATATTGTAAACTGTTAATATTATTATTACGGGCAGACTCATCATAGGGAGTTGCCCCTCCCAGTTATACTGTTGTGCATTTATGTTAATGCTGATGAATGTTTAACTGTTGTTTTATAATGAATGAAAGTACTTGGTAAAAGAAGAAAATAAACTAAGTATAGACGTAAGGCGTAGTCCATGATCACAAGTATTGGTGAAAAGAAAGTGGTCGGTGGTGCCGCACCTCCTATAGTGCGGTTGGAAGAGTACTGCTAGTGTAGGCACATGACAGGTGGTATTAGAGCTGATTGATAATGGAAAGTTGATCCCACTACAGGTGGTATCAGAGCTAATGGTGGACAAGGTGCAGGATTTGCAAAGAAGCTGATCCCACTACACTTCGTGACAGGTTTAGTAGAGGTGAAGCATTGTGCTTGGGCCAAGCTGAACGACAAGACATGGCAGGTTTGGAAGAATGTGAAGGGAAGCTCTTGCTGACCTTATATAGGTTGAAGCGGATGAAAGAAGAGAACCCATGAATTTGAGATAAACTTGAAGTCTTGGAAAGGAATGTTGAAGATGAACTTCTTCGACTTGGTTGGGCAATGGAGCAAGATGAAGCTGCAGATTGCGATGACGAAGAAGAGGAAGCCGTGATGTTTGAGGATGTTGCAGATATGACAACGATGGAGGATGAACTTGAAATTGATCAAGTTGGACCAGGATCGTGCAGTTTGTAGACATTGGTGGATGAGGAAACTCACATGGAGGAGCCTCATGATGAAGTAAGTACTACTTATACTTGTGTTTCAATGAGACTTTTGGAAGATGAACTGGATGCAGGAAAGAGAAAAATCAATTTTCTGATGCAAGGGAGGATCTTACCATGGATGTCTACGATGAGACCTTGTATGGAGAAGTAAGGGTCATTAACTGTTGCAAGACTTGTTGGGGTTGTTTGTGACCTTATGATAGAAGGTACAAGGGTCCGTGACAAGGGAGGAACATGATGATTGTTGCGAAGGATTGGCTCATGCTTTAGCCACATGGAGAATTGGCTAAGTTCCCGACATGACTCATGGACATATTGGAGGAGGGCACACACTTGGGTATGATGATACTTGGGTGGACTTCTCATGGACGAGACCAAGAGGAAGTCTTGGTGGAACTGTTAGTGGAGGAGCCATGGTTAAAGAGACTCATGTGATGATGATATGGTTGGGTGACCGAGTTCACTAGACCGGATTGTAGGCTTGGATGAGGATGACCAATTGTTGTGATGGGTCTACCTAGTTAGACAACATGGACAACTTGGGTCATGGGCATCGAGTTGGAGACATGGAGCATGGCAGTCTTATGCAAGGACATTATGCAAGAGCACTTGTAGAGGTGTCACTTATGGGCATCCAATGAGGAGTGCCAAGGCAGGGATGTTTTGTAGGTGGATTTGCTAGTGTGACATGGAGATGTTTTATTTATGAGCCAATGGAGAGGTTGTGCACTTTTGTACAATAAGGCCATGGAATTGGTTGGATTTGTGAGTAGACTATGGGGCATTCCTACTACATGGAGAGCTGAGGCATCTTTCAGCGACCTTTGGGCCGAGACTTGTATGCTTGCTGGATGATGGTTGGAGATAATTCATGGGGCTCATGATGGCATGAGGTTGTGACTTTTGGGGACTTCATATTATGGTGGACTTAGAGGATCTGATGCATTGAGGAGTTGAGGTCAGGGACTTTGATGCAGGATGGGGTGTATAATTTTGAGTACATGTATGGGTGTGCTTGAAAGAGTGACTTGATGAGGAGGATCGATATGAGACACTTTGGAGTGATGGAGTTGCAGCAATGATGATGCCTTGGTGGCAACACTTGGGCATGGGTTGAGCTGAGACTTAACCACTTTTTACACATGGATGGATGAGACAGGTGTATACTTGTTTCTATGGCAGACTTGAGGGATGGCACATTACAGATATGATGGAGGTTGCTTCATGGACCTAGATGTGGCACATCGAGAGTCGGGTTTGATGAGAGGATCTCTTCACTTTGAGGAGATGGATTTTACACATATGGATGATGATGTTGGATAGATGCGACTGATTTCATGCAGCACATTGATACCAAACATCATGGACAACATGTTGCAGATGAGATGGAGACTACTTCATGGACCTAGGCATGGATTATACTTAGATGGAGATGGATTCTTGATCGAGTTGATGTTGTGACAGGAGTTTGAGAAATGACTGATGATGGCATGAGGATGTGCATTCTCATGGTTTGGGTGTGACAGTTGGATTAGCTACCCAACTAGTTCAAATTATGGGGCTCGAGCAGTGTACAGAGATGTGTTAGCATTGTGTTGGAGTATCATGACAACAGTTCACACAATGACGATACATGATGAGGTCGGCACGATATGTTGCAGTAAGCATGTAGCTTGAGTTGGAGGGGCCAGCCTTCCACAATGGAGCAGTATGTGGAGATTGCAACAAGAGGTGGTTGATGATCATGGATTGAGGAGACTTTCCGATGTATGACATACCAGTGGGTTATATGCCTTGGTATGGGTATCTTGGTGACAGATGGTTGCTAGGATGGGAGATTGTCAAGGACGACAATGACTTCAAGTGGGGGAGAATGTACGTCCACAAGTTGCAAGCAGGAGTGCGCGAAGGTGATGAGCTGGGAGAAAAAGTGTGACAGGAGAAAATGCAACTAAGTATGGGGAGTTGTTTGGCTTATAGCGTGAGGTGGTCCCGAGTGGGGGCACCCAACCAACTTGTCGATGTGCGAAAGAGGAGAGTTAGGGGCGAGCCAACTTGTTTGATGGAGAAGTGTGGTGGTCGGTAAACAAATGGACGCGACGATTCAAGGGTGGAAAACCATATATATGGGATGAATTTGGCATGGAGCTAAGGCATTCAACCAAGCAACCAGCACACAAAACATCCAAGGGTGGAGAAGAAGGTGCGAGGAGTTTGGGTCTAAAATAGAGGCATAGTGCAGGCGGTTCGGCTGAAGCACTCACGCCGAAACAGAGGTGTGAGCTGAGGTGCAGGCCGAGGGCGCCACAGGGCGAGCTAGGGCGCACGGGTAAACACACACAAGAGTCTGAATAGGTCGTTCAAGAAGTCGTTCGGAGGGCTAAATGAATGGTCGTGCAGGGTTGAATAGACGATTGTGCAGGGCTGAACGAACGTGCAGAAAGTTGTTCGGTGGGTCGTTCAGAGGTTGTTTAGAGGATCGTTCGGAGGTCGTTTGGAGGTCATGCGGAAGGTCATTCGAGGTCGTTCGGAGAACCGTTTGGGAGGTCGCTTGAGGGCGTGGCGGGGCACTCGCCCGAACGACACGAGTTAGTCGAACGATGAACCAGACGAAGTCTTGAACGAGTGACACGACCCGCCGGTGGACGAGTTGGGCATTAGGTGGAAGCACCTGACAAGTTAGACGAGCTGAATGGAAGGCGTTTGGGTGAACGTGCGGAGGAAAACGAGGAGTTGGGCAGAGTCGTTTGGACAACCGTGTCAGCGTGTCGACGAGCTGGGCAAACCAACTTGTGTCGGTGAATGTAAAAATTTTCTAAGTGTAAATTTGGGGTTTCCTCAAGATTTAACTTGTATATTGTAAAATGTTATTATTATTATTACGGGTAGACTCATCATAGGGAGTTGCCCCTCCCAGTTATACTGTTGTGCATTTATGTTAATGCTGATGAATGTTTAACTGTTGTTTTATAATGAATGAAAGTACTTGGTAAAAGAATAAAATAAACTAAGTATAGACATAAGGCATAGTCCACGATCGCAAGTATTGGTGAAAAGAAAGTGGTAGGTGGTGCCGCACCTCCTATAGTGCGGTTAGAAGAGTACCGCCAATGTAGGGGCATGACAGGTGGCAAGGTGACGAGTCATGACAAAAAGTAAATTAAATTTCATAACATTAAAAAAAACAAAAAAAACCATAAAAATGAAAAAAAAAAAAATCAAAATTAACTTGTAAAAATGAAAAATTAAAAAAATAAATAAAAATAAACATAAAAATATAAAACAAAAAAAACAAAGAATTAGAATATATATATATATATATATAATTTAAGAAAAAATAAATAAAAATAAACCATTTTTTCAAGCTAAAAATTAAAAATAAAAAATAAAAACATCATTTAAAAAAGGGTTAAATAATTACCAAAAAATTATATTAAGTAAAATAAAATGAAATTAAAAAATTAAAAAATAAATTAAGAATATTTAAATTAAAAAAATTATGTTATAAAATTTAAATTATTAGAAAAATAAAATAAAAAATATTTAAATTTAAAAATTAAAAAAAAAAATTGATAAATTTTTTTTAAAAAATGAAAAAAAATAAATTTAAAAATAATAATAATAATAATAATAATAATTATTATTATTATAAAAATTATAAAATGTAAAAAACATTAACTATACCATGGAAAATGAAAAAAAAGAAAAAGAAAAAAAAAGGCGAAATAAAATAAAAATAAAAATAAAAATTAGAAATTAAAAAAATAGAAAAATAGAATACAACATTAAAAAAATTTAAAACTTGAAAAAAAATTCTACGACCACTCGGAAGCCCAACCGACTAGGGGTGGCAAGGGAATGATTCATGACAAAAAATAAATTAAATTTCATACAAAAAAAACCATAAATATGTAAAAAAATGAGAATTAACTCGTAAAAATGAAAAAAATTAAATAAATAAATAAAATAAATAGAAAATATATAAAATAAAAAATAAAAATAAAAATTAGAAAATATATATAATTTAAAAAGAAAAAAAAACCATTTTTAAAGTTAAAAATAAAAAATAAAAAATAAAAACATCATTTCAAAAAATAAAATTAAAAATAAAAAAATTGAAAAGAATTAAAAAAATTAATTTAAAATTAAATTTTTTTAAATATTTAAATTTTAAAAACTATATTATAAAATTTAAATTATAAATAATAATAATAATAATAAATCAAGATGAAAAAAAAAAAAAAAATATATATATATATATATATATATATATATATATATATATATATTTAAATTAAAATTTAATAAATTTAAATTCAGTGTCACAATCTTTGTTACAATACTCACCTTCCTAGAATTATTACGTTAAAGTGAAGTTGGATATTGGAAAACGCGCGCGGAGGAGCTCTGCACGAAACGAGCTAGGTCAGACTGCGATCAGGGTTGCCGGAGAGGCGCTCAGGCCCGGGCCTGAAGTCGTCTGCGCTGCAGGTGAGTGTGCTCAGCTGCTCTGGCCGGCTTTGTTGGCGTTCTTCCTGATCAGATCGGGGGTGGGCCCTCTGCCCCCTCTTCTCTGCCATCTTCTGCGGTGAGAAAAGATGATCGTTCCAGTGTAACGCTTCTCTGTTTGGTCTGATACGGGTGGATCATGGATCCCCTGCCACCGGAGGTCCTGGCCTTCAAGTCGTTAGTGGCTTCTGGCCCCAAGCGTCCTCCTTCTGCGACCATGCAAAGTTTTGTCAAAAAGATGGTCACTATCCCATCAATGGCACTGCCGGAAGAAGATACTTGCAAAGCCGCCCTGAATCTGGCTGAAAAAGGCCTCATAGGCCAGTTCACAGGCCTCTGGCCTCCGCCAAAAACGGTAGAGGAGTGAACTCAAAGGAACTGGAAGCCTCTCATTAAAGAGGGTGTCAAAAGCTACTTCGTGGGTAAGGGATTCTTTGTTTTTGTATTTGAAAGCCCTGATGATAAAGGATTAATCTTCAGAAATGGACCTTACTTCATGGGCCCTCAGGGCCTTTACCAAAACAAATGGTCGCCTGAATTTGATCCTACTCAAGACGTTCCTTCAACTGTCCCGGTTTGGGTCAGGCTTCCCCATCTGCCCCTCCACTGTTGGAATCACCTCCAGATCATAGGGAATGCCTTGGGAAAATACATAGATCAAGCAGCAAGGAAGGACCAATATTCCTGTGCACGCATCTGTGTCGAAGTGGACCTGGAAGAAGGGCTCCCAGAAGCCATCAAACTTACAGTAGCTGGGTGGACGTATGTACAAGAGCTAGACTATGAGCAGTTGCCGTTTAAATGCAGACATTGCCATGGTCATGGTCATTTTGCAAAGCACTGCAAGAAGAAGACTGAGGATCAAATGGGCAAACAAAACGGGGATCAATGGACCCTAGTGCAGAAAAATGCAAATGCAAAAAAAGGCACAGGAAAAGGCAATAGGAATGGAGAAACCAGCAGATCCAAAATAAATCAAGAGGAGGAAGAAAATCCAAATGAGACACAAAGTGAACAACATAGGAATGGAGAAACTAGCAGATCCAAAATAAACCAAGAAGCAGAAGCAAGATCAAAAGGGATAGAAGGTGAACAGCAGAGCCACCAAGTGAACCCAACAAAGGAGCACGAGGAGCAGGAAAACACTACTCCATTGCACAAAGAGGGAGAGGAAGCAGAACTGAGCGAATCCAATCAGGGCAGCCCCATCAACCTATCATATGCTGATATGGCAAAGAAAAAACCAAGGGAGAGCTCAGATTCTTCGGAAGATGAAATCTACGAGCGCCCATCAAAAAAAGCAGGAAGGAAATCCCGAAAGGAAAAAAGGGAGGAGGAGGCAGAAAGACACAAAACACAAGGAAGTCAGCCCACAATAGAAATGTCTATAGGGCGAAACACTAGGCCAAAGCCCTCCAAGGGAGGACTCATCAATCAAAATAATAAATAATGAAGTTAGTCTCTTGGAATTGTAGAGGACTGGGGAATCCCTCCAAAATCGAGGCCGTCAAAGACCTATTGAAAGATGAACCCTCAGAAATTCTCATGCTCCAAGAGACAAAACTAGAAGGGCAAGCCCTTTTAGAGATCAGTAAATCAAAGTGGAATAAAAAAGCAGGTAAAGCAGTCAGTGCAAGAGGCACATCCGGGGGCTTGGCAACCCTTTGGTCTAAAGAGCTCTTCCAACTAAATAATTTCCAAACAACCCAGCACTGGATCTTCACGGAATTGAAACACAAAGCAAGTAAGTTAACTATATCTCTATTTAATCTTTATGTGCCAGTTTCTTATACTGAAAAAAGAGAATGCTGGAACAGCCTCTCTGCCTTTTTAGAATTATCTTCTCCCAACAACATCATTATAGCAGGCGATCTAAATATTATTATGAAAGCAAAAGAGAAGAAAGGAGGAATAGACAGCAGGGACCCCTTGCTGCCCATGGTTGAGGAACTCACCCAAACCTGGGACCTATTGGATTTCAATCCAGTACAGGGTATATATACCTGGTCCAATAACCAGACTGGCTCGGATCACATATCTGCAAGACTTGACCGCTTTCTAGTGCAAAGCTCCATAATGATGGCAAAAAAACCATCATCACAAAAATTTTACCTAAACTCACATCAGATCATAAGCCAGTTCAACTCCTCCTAGAAGAAGAAGAAGATCTGGGACCTATCCCATTTCGTTTCAGTCCCCAATGGATTGAGAGAGAGGGTTTCTTAGACACGGTAAAAGAAGCTTGGTCCAAACCCATCAATGGATCAACTAGTTATGTTTGGGAACAAAAGTTAAAAGCTACCAAACAAGCCTTGAAAGACTGGATTAAGAAACCAATCCATACGCCAACAGAACAAAGAAAAGAAGCAGTTCAATCATTACAAGCTCTGCAAACTGACATGGAAATTAAAGAGATCACAACAGAAGTGTTGGAAACAGAAACTCAAGCACAACGATCAGTACATCAGTCATTCCGAAAGGAGGAAGAATATTGGAGAATAAAATCTAGAAGCCTGTGGTTAAAGGCGGGAGATCGGAATACTGCTTTCTTCCACAGGCAATATAGAGCAAGACTGTCAAGAAATTATATAGCAGAAATTAAAACAGCAGATGGGCAAGTCTGTAAAGGATACAATCAAGTCAAGGCAGCTGCTGAAGCCCACTTCCAGAATCTCTACAGTTCAGATGCTCAAAATAACGATGAGGAAACTGCTGCATTTCTTTCAAATATCCCCAAACTCATCAACCCTGAAGAAAATGCAACCCTTTGCAGACCCATAACAGAAAAGGAAATCATAAATGTAATTTGGGCCATGGAAGCGGACAAGGCACCGGGGCCCGATGGATTCACAATCCACTTCTATAAAACATGCTGGCATATTATCAAGGAAGACCTGCAGAAAATGATAAGAGGATTTATGGCAAAAGCCAAGATAGGTGGAGGAACCAACTCTACTTACCTAGCTTTAATCCCCAAAGACTCCAACCCAGAAACTTTTTCCAGATTTCGACCAATATCGCTGTGTAATGCGTCTTACAAAATATTGGCCAAATTGTTAGCAAATAGAATTAAGCCACTGCTAAAAAGGGTGATATCCAGCTCCCAAAGTGGCTTTGTAGAAGGTCGACATATTCTGGATAATGTAATCCAGGTTCAAGAGACAATCCACTCCAGCAAACAGAGGAAAGAGAAAGGAATGGTGATAAAATTAGACATGGCAAATGCGTTTGATAGAGTAAACCGCAATTTCCTTAGCAAAGTGCTTCTCACATTTGGCTTCTCGCCTGCTTTTGTTCAACTCATCAAAGCCTGCATTGACAATCCATGGATCGCACCCCTTGTTAATGGTCGTCCAACAAACTTTTTTAAAGCTAAGAGAGGCATACGACAGGGATGCCCACTCTCCCCCTATCTGTACATTCTTATGGCAGACTCTCTAAGCAGAAAGCTCAATGCAGAAAGAGATACAGGTATCTTACCAGGCCTCAAAACAACAATAGGAGCTGAGCCTTCGAATCATGCACTTTTTGCAGATGATTCACTCCTCCTAGGTGGAGCATCCACAAGAATAGCCCGAGCATTTGACATGGTCCTTAGAAGCTATTGCAGAGTCACTGGAGCGGTAGTTAACAACAACAAGAGCGAAGTTTTTAGTTGGAATATAAATCAGCAAGAACTTGCAGGTATAACATCCATTCTTGGGTTCAAAGGACACACAGAATGGGATAGATTCATCTACCTTGGCCTGCCCATTATCTTTGGAATCAATAAAAGAGCCCTATGGAGTGGAATAATCTCAAAAATGAAAAACAAGATTGTAGCATGGGGGGGTTACTGGTTGACTAAGGGTGGAAAAGTTATCTTGATTAAATTGGTGCTGTCAGCGTACCCAATCTTCCAGGCAGCTTTCCTCTTGGCCCCTCGTAATGTTATGGAGCAGATCTCCAAACTTCTCAGAGAATTTTTGTGGCAAGGAGGGAAAGGCAGTGAAAAAAGATTTCATCTGGTGAATTGGGATGTTGTAAAGAGAACGAAGGAAGAGGGGGGATTACAGATAAGAGACCCTCATCTTGTGAACCTAGCCTTGGGAGGAAAAATCCCGTGGAAATTGATCCACGATCCCACCCATCCTGTCAGTAGCACTCTGCGGTCAAAGTATGGAATAAGCAAAGACCTCAGCAACGTAACTCATATGTCCACAGCCAAAAGCACGCAACTCTGGAACCTGTGTTGTAAAAGTAGTCAACACTTCATAAATCACCTATATCGTATCCTTGGAAGCGGCAAACATATCAATATATGGACGGATAGTATAATGAGGAACGCCCCCTTAGCAGATAAAGTGGATATAACAGAGCTGAGAATCTGGTTAGAGCGCGCGGGAGTCAAACGCCTCTACGATCTGTCGAAGTGGAATCAGCGTGGCGAGTGGGAGGGCTGGGACCTCTTTGGAGTCCCGAACAGGTTGAAAAATCAACAAACACTGCTGGAAGAATACCTGGAGGACGCCGCCCCTGTTCATAGAGCCGCAAAAGACTGCTGGGGTTGGGGTCAAACTGGAGTTTACTCCACAACAGATGGCTACCGCGTTCTGCAGGGGATAAGAAATAGCAATCATTCTTCAACTTTCTGGAAAAGCGTATGGGATTCATTTGCCACTCCAAAGGTAAATTTCTTTTGCTGGACACTGATCCATAACAAAATTCTCACGGGAGATAACCTGGAGAAGCGAAAAATAGCAGGACCTCATAGGTGTGCTATGTGCAAAAACAACTCAGAAACAGCTCATCATCTATTTATGGAATGCAGCGTAGCTCAAGAAGTTTGGGGACTCATATTAATGGATTTGCAGACTCCTGTTCCTTCCTTTAACTCCGCAACTGACTTGTTTGCCTCGTGGAAGCATCATTACCCACATCAAATTCCCCAAAAATCTTTCTGGAACAGAATCTGGACAGCGATTCCCAAATACGTTTGCTGGCAGATCTGGTTGGCACGTAATCAACAGATTTTCAATGAGGTGAGACACACATCGCTGCAAATAGCTGCAAAAGCTAAGGCCTTTTTGATGGAAGCAGCCCAACAACAGTATATAAAAGAAGATCCCTTTCTTCTGCCAGAAGAAAAGATGTGGTTAGGCTCCCTAGTGCCTTATCCGAGTAGAAACAATCCTAAACCACAAAGTAATAACCAGGAATGGCGATTAAGAGATAAAGAGGACTACTTTCAGAATTGGTGGAGATCTCAAAAAATACACACAGCCTTCTTTGATGGGGCGTCAAAAGGGAATCCAGGGACAGCTGGAGCAGGGGGAGTCATCTACTCTCCGGACGGGGACTCAAAAGACATCTTTTATTGGGGATTAGGACAGAAGTCCAATAACCAGGCTGAGCTGTTAGGACTTCTCAAAGCCTGTCAAATTGCAAGAGATAAAGGAGTGAAAAAGCTGCAAGTCTTTGGAGATTCAGAATTGATAATAAAAAATTTAAACATGGGGGATCGATTCAACAATCCTAGCCTCAACAAAATGTTGGAAAGACTGAAAAGAGTACTCCAATTCTTTGACAGCTGCAAATTCTATCATATTCTCAGAAATTTAAACAGTGAAGCGGACAAAATGGCAAACAAAGGCAGTGCAATCATGAAAGGGCTTATCTTCGTTAACGAAAATAGTTTTATGCAAATGCCCTGAATTTTGTAATAGAGGAAAAAAGGTAGTAGCCAGAGAACTGCAATGTAATGGAGGACAGCATGAAAAAGTCTCATTTGTTTCCAGATAAATAAAAATCATATAACCGTTTTAGTTAAAAAAAAAACAATACTGACCTTCCTAGCCTTTTACAATGTAAAAATTATAGTGAGCTTGGGAGGCTTCTCTCCAAGCTTTTTGAGCATAGGAATAAAATCTTAAATCCAAATAAATAATTTGTTTCTTTAGGTCCAATAGACCAATGTTTGGTCTTAGCGAATGTTAACCATCATCATCATAACCAAAAAAAAAAATCGAGAAAATTAAAAAAATTATTTAGATTAAAAAAATTTAAAAATTGAATAAAAAAATAAAACTAAAAACATTAAAAGAAAAAAAATTAAAAGAAAGCCTCGGCCCACCCGTCCCCATCCCCTCATCCCTCCCCTCTCCCCCAGATGTCCTCCACCCTCACCCGCCTCCCCTCCCCACTCTCGCCACCCTCGCCCCTTCCCCGACCCCCTTCACCGCCCCTCCCCACCCTCGACCCTCTCTCCCCGCCAGACCAACTCCTCTCTCCACCCCTGCAT
The DNA here is from genome assembly GCA_031772625.1 of Pinus tabuliformis. Taxonomy (NCBI): domain Eukaryota; kingdom Viridiplantae; phylum Streptophyta; class Pinopsida; order Pinales; family Pinaceae; genus Pinus; species Pinus tabuliformis. The sequence goes on along the minus strand of CM062813.1, from coordinate 1,143,347,977 downwards.
CCTCTCCCTCCCAAACCACCACCCCCCCGCCCCGCCACCCCCCGGGTCCCAGCTTGCAGCCTCCAGCCGCTGGCTAGGGGCCCGGGTGAGGAGGGGAGGTAGATTTCACCCACTACCCTTCCCAACCGGACCCGTAGCCAATAACTGGAGGTTGCATGACGATTCCTAGAATCAGCTTGCACTAGAGGGCCCCGGGAGGGGAGGGGAGGCGAGTAAGGGAGGGGAGGGGGCAAGGGTTGGGAAGGGAGGGGACGGTGGTGAGGGAGGGAGGAACGAGGGGGAGGGGCAGGGCGGTATTTTTATTTTTATTTTTATTTTTAATTGTTTTTTGAATATATAATTTTTGTTAATGTTTTTTTGTTAATCTTGTTTTTTAATTTTATAATTTTTTTTTAATTGTTTTGAATTTTTTTTTGTTATTTTCTTTTAATTTTATTTTATGTTATTTCTTGTTTTTATAATTTTAAGTTAAAAAACAAATAAATATATATATATATATATATATATATATATATATATATATATGAAATAAAAAAATAAAAAATAAAAATTCTTAATTTTTTATTTTGTTTATTTAAATTTATTTATTTGTTTGTTTTTTTAACTTAAACAAAAATTCAACCTTTTTTTGTATAATTTGTTTTTCTTTAAATTATCTATGTTTTTTCGAAAAAGAAAATATTTTTTTTTATTATTTGTTGATATTTATCTATTATTTATTTGTGTTTTTCCATTAATTTTTTTTTTTTTTTTTACGAGTTAATTTAGGTTTTTTTTTTTTTTTGTTTTTATTACTAACATGAAAATCACCCAAATTTAAAAAATATTATCCACACGTAATTCATTAGAAAAAAGTGTAAAATCTAAGCCCTTTAAACAAAAAGAGTAGCACTTTTCAATATCAAGATGAAAATCACTAACAAAAAAAAAATGTTCACACTAGATACATAAAAAAATTTAAAGTGTAAAAAATGAGCCCTCTAAAAAAATGTGTTGATGTTGCATCAACATTTTTCAAAATCAGCATGAAAATCACTAACATTTAAAAAAATTGTTCATACTTCATACATAAAAGAATTTAAAGTGGCAAAAATATGCTCTAAAAAATAAGGTGTATTTTGAATCACCAATTTTCAAAATTGAGTGATTTTTTGCTATCTCAAAAAAACGGGTACTAGGTCATTTTCTCGTTTGATCGATAACTATGTTAATTATGTTTTGCCTGAAAGTTATGTTGAACAATACGCACATGATGCTGACTTTTAAGAGGTGTGTTTAAACTTGAGTCAAGGCCACCCAAGTTGAGGAATTATACTACCACGTACATGATAATTTGTTATATCATTTGGCAAAACTTTTAGATGACAAAATTTCTTAGACTAAATTATCCAAGCCACATTGTTTTAGAATTATCCAATACTTTATATGGTAGTGTAGCTAATAATAATGTCTTTATTTTAATAATATTTTTTTAATATTAATTAAAAAAATTAATAATAATTTTAATTTTTAATAATAAATTTAATTACCTCTTTTTAATATGTAATTTAATATCAATATATATTTATTAATATAGCTTTATTATTTTAATAATTTTAAATTATATCCCCCGATCGGGGTGATAACGGCGGCGATCAGGGCAATTAATACGGATCAGGTAAGAGAGGATGACGAGGCAGAAGACAGTCAGGTAATGATGAAGGAGGACAGAGGGATTATCAGCAAAGGTATCATATCGAGAAGGGACGGCGACGAGGCAATGAAGGAAGAAGCCGGTGGAGGTAATGCGGCAGAGCTCGGACGTGGGAATGACCGCACAGGTGAAGGACGAAAGGAGGTGGGAGGTGATGAAATAGGCAGGTGGCAGGTAAAGCGAGCGACGAGAGACGAGGAGAACCGTCGGAGGAGACATCATAAAGGAAGGCGAGATAAACAGAGGAGAACGTTAAACAATGGTGCCGAGGATCAGCGAAGAGATAGAGCAGTGAAAGCTCTGAGCAGGTTAATAGTAAGGCAGGGAAGGCGGAGAAGACAAGCGGACAACGCCAGTAGGAAGTATCGAATGGCGACAAGGAGGAGAATGAGGAACGACGAGGGTGAAGACAGCAGAGAACGGAGAAGCCAGGGAAAGAAGGGGAAAGGAATCGAAGAGGGAGAAGCGGCAGAGGAGTATCAGACGATCCAAGATGACACGGAAGAAGAAGTAGAAATGTTTGACTCAGACCAGGATAGAGAGGAACAACCGCGCAAGAAGATATGGAAGGATGCGGGGTCAGCAAGGGATAAAAGACAGGAGAACAGGGAGCAGGTAGACAGGAGTAACAAATGGCGAGAGGAGAGAGGTGACTTCGGAAGCACCTCAGGCACGAAGAGTCGGGGAGGCAGGGGAAATTACAGGAACAGAGGAAGAGCAGGACGGGGACGAGGGCAACGAAGCAGAGGAAGAGGAGGATCGGTAGGGAGACGGGTAGAGAATGAACCTGCACCAGCAAGAAAATATAGGAAAACATTAAAGAAGAGGATTCAGTTTGCGGAGGAAGCATACTGTGAGAACACCAATAAAGATATCAGAAGGATAATCCAGCATCTGGAGGAAGAAGCAACCTAGGGGCAATCAGGGTCAGAAATGGAAGACTGGGAATACCTCCTCTCGGATCCAAGGAACACGAGAGGCCGCATGACTCTGTATAAATAGGCCTTGCATGTTTACTGGGTCATGAAAAGGCTGCTGGCGAAGGCGATGGAGCAAGTGGCCATGGAGATGGCAGAACTGTCACAGGGAATCCCAAACTTGAAGAAAGAATTGCAAAACATGCAGGTCACTCTGATAATGCAGGATAAAAAACTAGAGGAGATTCAGCAACTGATCAAGGAAACCAACCCGAGTATAAAGAAAGAAGAGGAGTAGCAGGAAGTCATGGCAGACTAATACTGGAAGATATGTATACTATCTGTATTTCTTTTTGTGAAAATGGTTGAATAGTTTAGTTTCTATTTTTAGTTAAGAATGCAAACAAGAGACAGTAGTAATCTTTTCAAATGTATAGTTTACATAGCATGGACAAGGAGAATCAGTATTTTTTGTTTTTGGATGGCTTTCAAAAACTTAAGGTGTCCAATAGACTTGGTTTCCCCTCGGGGCGGGCTGAGGCCACCATGAAAATGTAATGGTTTCAATTCGAAGTAATGGAAAAAGAATGGTCCCTCCTTAGTTTACAAAAAAAATAAAAATAAATTATATGATGATGATGATGATGATGGTTAACGTCCGCTGAGACCAAACATTGGTCTATCGGGCCTAAAGAAACAAATTATTTATTTTGATTTAAGATTTTATTCCTATGCTCAAAAATCTTGGAGAGAAGCCTCCCCAGCTCACTATAATTTTGACATTGTAAAAGGCTAGGAAGGTCAGTATTGTAACAAAGATTGTGAAACTGAGATCTAACGTGGTTGTACGTGGGGCACTCTAAGAGGAAGTGGTTTTCATCCTCGATTTTCCTATTCTCACATATATGGCAGATCCTTTCCATCCATGGCATTTTAGGAACTGCCCAACGAACAATTTCACTATGGAGCTCATGAGAATTTGTTGTAATCTTTGCTATATTAATTTTCTTCTTTGAGCTAGTTAAAATAGAGAGATACTTTTGATCTTCTAGGGTGGAGTTGATGAACTTCTTATAATAACTTAATTTTCTTTTAACCGGTAAATCTTTCTCACACCACATTTTTTCTTTGAACTTAGAAGTAACAATATCTTTAATGTTATTTATGTTTTGCAATGCATCATTCTCTTTGATCTCCCAATAGTTTAACCAGGCCCTTGTGTCTTTATGCCACCCCCGATTGAGCCTTAGGTGGTTTTGGCTGGAATTTAAAGCTAGCTTAGGAAGTCTATGATCGTCTATGTTATTGAGTTTGTGCTTGTACACTAGAAACATAATCATAGCTAGGCTCTCAATAGGGGAAATACCTGCTTCTATAATTATATAATTATATAATTATACTTGCTTATATATATATATATAAAATTTAGAATATTATTTTAATTTAGGAAAAATAAAAATATCCAAACCCCGTATATATAACTAACCTTACAAATTAACATAGCATATATTTTCCACTTTAAAGTATATAAGTATATCAATTCTATTGAGACCACTACATCGAAAATTAAAGTGTAGGCAAATTGAATTTTCATTCTTAATGTTATTAATTTGAAAATTGTTGTAAATATTTTATTGTATTAATTTGTGACAATAAATTTTATAATATTATAAAAAGCGTCGTATATTTATTTTTTTTAGATTTTTTATTTTTTATTTATATTTTTTATTTTAAATTTTAAATTTGAGAAATAATTGAAATATGAAAATGGAAGAACATGCATAAAATACACATTATTTGTATAAAAAAATTATTTTAGGAAATTTAACATTACAGAAAACAAAATTAGAAAGTGAGGTTTATGATTTGCTCTCTTTACTTCAATTATAAAAATGTGCATGCAAAGGAATAAGCACTTGCTATGGAGTTATCTCTTGACATTGTAGCTTGAATACTTATTAAAAACTATTCCTCCTCTACTTTCATCCCAAAATATCACACTAAAATGTTTTGTTGACCATCTCTTTGCGGATGATATGAAGTACTGAGTTTGAGTTGAGTGCCTTGTATTCTGAAGAGTTCTTGCCAAAAATAGCTGGTGAAGATCGGGTCGCGGTCGGACACTATAGAAGTGGGCATGCCATGTAATTTGAAGATCTAATCCATGAAAGATTGAGCAACCAAAGTTGGTGTAAACTGGTGGGGTAGGGCGCAGAAATGAGCATACTTCGACAGTCAGTCCACAACCACCATGATGACTGACTTGTTCCCTGACTTTGGAAGACCTGTTATGAAATCCATAGAAACCTCCGTCCAAATTGATGTCGGAATGGGAAATGGTTGTAATGTGCCTGGTGTGTTGACAGTTTCCCCTTTGTGGCGTTGACAGACACCACATTCTGCTACAAAAGTAAGGATGTCCTTTTTCATGCCTGTCCAAAAGAATGATCTTCTGGTGCGAGCATACGTCTTCTGAAAACCCGAATGTCCTGCAATGGGAGATGAGTGCAATTCTGCCAAAATGCGACTTTTGAGGGTGGATGTTGGTGATATTACGACTCTGTCCTTGTAGCGAAGAATATCATTCTGCCACGAGTAGCCCTTTCTGGAATTAGGATCTACCTACAATTGAGAAATGAGTTGGGAGAGCCCTGGGTGTGAAAACCATTCCCTGCGAGCCTCTTCAATCCAGTCTGGAATGGGAAGGGAAATTGCGAGCAGAGTACTTTCCTCCTCAAATTGGCACGATAATGCATCTACTACACTGTTGTCTTTCCCTTTCTTGTAAATGATCTCATAATCATATCCCAGCATTTTGGCTAACCATTTATTTTGTTGTGGGGAGGATAGGCGTTGCTCCAAAAAATATTTAAGACTGTGATGATCTGTGCGGATTTTGAAACGTCGCCCCAATAAGTAAGGTCGCCAGGTCTCGACTGCATGTAAGATGGCCATCATTTCCTTCTCGTAGGTAGATTGGCCTAGATTCCTCCCACTGAGTTGTTGGCTTGTGAAGGCCAATGGTCGCCCTTCCTGCATTAAGACCACCCCAATACCTGTACCCGAAGCATCACATTCAATGACAAAGGATTTGGTGAAGTCAGGTAGTGCTAAGACTGGAGTGGAACACATGGCGTTTTTGAGAGCGGTAAATGCCTGTTGTGCTTCCTCGTTCTAGAAGAAGGAATTTTTATTTAGGAGTTGAGTGAGGGGCTTCGCTATGCGGCCATAGTTGCGGACAAATTTACGATAATAGCCTGTGAGACCCAAAAATCCTCTCAAGCTCTTCAATGTCTTAGGTTGAGGCCATTCTTGCATTGCCTGGATCTTTTTGGGGTCCACCTTGACACCTTCACGCCCCACAATGTGGCCCAAATACTCAACTTCTTCCATGCCAAATGAACATTTAGACATCTTGACAAATAATTTATGTTTGCGGAGCAGTTGCAAGAGTAGATCTACATGCTGAAGATGTGCCACCCAAGTGCCACTATAGATGAGAATGTCATCGAAGAAGACAAGGACAAATTTTCTGAGATATGGTTTGAGGATGTGATTCATAAGACTCTGAAAAGTAGAAGGGGCATTACAGAGACCAAATGGCATGACCAGGAACTCATAATGGCCTTCATGAGTTCTGAAAGCCGTCTTGGGAATGTCGACTTCCTTCATGCGAATTTGGTGGTAGCCGGAGCAAAGATCCAACTTAGTGAAGAATTGAGCCCCATTGAGTTCGTCCAGCAAATCGTCAACCACCGGGATGGGAAATTTATCTTTGACTGTCAACTTGTTGAGGGCCCTGAAGTCGGGACACATCCGCCACTCCCCATCTTTCTTGAGGACCATGACCACTGGGGATGAATAAGGACTAATGCTGGGACGAATGACACCTACTTCCAACAATTCCTTGATGATTTTTTCTATTTCATTCTTTTGGGTGAATGGATATCTGTATGGCCGCACATTTGGGGGTTGGGCCCCTGGAACCAAGGTGATGCTATGATCATGTTCCCCTCGCGAGGGTGGAAGCTCATGAGGCTTGTCAAAGACCGTCCGATGGTTATTTAAAATCTGCTGCATCTCAGGATGAATTGGCAGAGACATGGTTTCGACTACCTGGATGGCATTAAATTGAGCTACCACTCCATGATGGCCCTTTTTTAACAATTTTTCCATCCTATGTGAGTTGATGATAGAGGGGGCTCCCGCCTGGAGTCCACGGAGGGTATGTGTGGAGTTGTTCTGCTTAAAACTCATATATAACTCCTGGAAATCCATTGTGATTGGCCTAAGAGTGCGGAGCCATTCAGCGCCTAGGATAATGTCGCAACCCCCCATGTGTATGGCAAACATGTGGGTTTTCAACTGATAATCCCCCATTTGAAGTTTGACATTTTCACAGCGGCCTTCACATTTCATTGTGCCCCCATCTGTAATTTGGACTTGGAAGTTAGAAACTTCCCGTACAAAACAATGCGCTGCTTCAGCGATTTTTTAATGGATGAAATTATGGGTACTTCCATTATCAATCAAGACTACTACTGGGCAATGTTTAAGAAAACCCCTGATTTTGAGAGTTTGAGGGGAATAAATTCCTGCCAACGCATTTAGCGAAATAACTGGTTCGTCAGATACAATCTCCTTTTGGTTGTCTTCTTCAATCGCCTCCGGTTCCTCAAGTGGTGGATCTTCCTCGGTGGAGCTGTAGTCAGTGGCATCTATTTGAAAAAACTTGGGCTCCTTGCATTTATGACCCGGGGAATATTTTTCATCACAGTAGTAACATAGTCCTTGCTTCCTTCTTTCGGCCATTTCAGCAGGTGACACCTTTTGGATCTTAAGTGTCTAAGTCGTGTTGTGAGCTTGTGGGGAACGACCTTTAGCGGGGAAATTGGGGCGGCTGTATTGGGCTGCTATTGCACGTTCCACCTTACGAGCTACCTGGAAAGCCTCCGTCCACATGGGAGGGTGGTGGAGTAGAACTTGAGCTTTGATGGCTTCTTTAAGACCACTGATAAAACATTCCGTGTAGAACTCATCTGTGAGACCCTTAGTGCGGAAGGCTAAGGCTTCAAAAGCGGTAATATATTCATCCACTGTACCCGTCTGTCGGAGCTTATTGAGACGCCCCAAAAAAGAGTCTTCCTGTTCAAAGCAATCTAGAAGAGCTTTGGTAAATTGGGCCCAATTCTGAAAAGGTCCATTGCAACGTTGATGCAATTCCCCCCATTGCCATCGTTCATTGTCCAAATACATGGTTCCCACCATAAGCTTAGTCCCATCATCTAGGATACGATTCAATTTGAAACACTGCTCCATTTGTGCTAGCCATGCGGACGTGTGAGAACCGTCAAATTTATGCATATCCAACTTGGGAGGTCGCTGACTGGGTGGTGGATGGGTGTGCCAGACATGAGGAGAATGGCTAGACTCACCCTCATGGTATTCATGGCCATTAGACTCCTCCACTTGGGTTGGCTCCTTGCCCTTCTCGAGTACTTTCTGTACCTGGATACTTAGTCCGCCAATCAGACGGTTGAGGTTGTTCAGATCTTCTTCAATTTTGTCTAGCCTTTCATTGGCCATCGCTTGAGCTCTAGTTTCTACCATACACCAACTTGATGAACAATTGGGACCGCCAATTTTTTTTAATAAATTGAATGGTACCACCTTGCTCAGCTCGTCGTCCTGATGCTGATGGGCTAGATCACCAATAAGCGCCTCGGAAGATCTCAGACTCTTTTTTTTTTTTTTTGGAAAACTCCTAACGGAGTTTTACTCCTTCTTGATCAATACTGCAGCCACCAAATCCTCAAAATGTCAATGCTGCCAAACGTCCTGCGAAAAGTATACCCCGGTATAGGAACCCTTCACAACAACTCCGATCTGGTGGATCTGAGAGATCTGAATGGTGGAACAACTGCTGCTGCGGGTCTGATGGAGCTGCGGGACTGATGTCTGCTGCTGCAGCACGTCTTTGCAAACGCGGATCTGATGTGTGATCCCCGATAGAAAAAGGAACTATGGTCTAGAGGAGTGTCACGTGCTCTAGATCGCAATATACATAAGGGTCTAACAGTAGTACTCGGCCCAATGTTTCAGGGCTCTAACTAAGGAGGATCGACCGTACCCTTAGCCGTACAACCCGACTACCCTATCGTACGGGCGAGTAATCTCTCCGAGTGCTGTTCTCGGTGTACTGTAGCCACAAGATGGCCGAAGGTTTATCTATGGCGAGGTTTCAAGGGAGCCTAGGGGGCTTCCTATATACCCAAAAGGTATGTGGAAGACAGTCCGTGCGCAGTTCTATCTAATGCGCTACTACTCGAAGGGGTACCCACAGGGGTTACAAGGGAGTCCAACAGACGTGACCACCTCTTCTATTTCCTACGTGCATGCCTCCCCAAATCCGCAGGTTTATGCGCTTAACGACAGATCCCGTGGTTTAAAGACGCCGGAACACGTCTCTAGCCAAAAAATTTTTTGCTAAAAATTGGAGATCCCACCAAGCCCTGGAAAGTGCTCTGATACCACTTGTTATGCTCTTAACCTGCAAAATAATACCCAAATACAGAATATGCGAAGAAAAGATACCCAGAACACAGAATATGCGAAGAAAAAATACCCAGAACACAGAATAGCAATGATTTTATTATTCAAAGAGCAATGTTCACATGCCTCTTCGAGGAGGCAACCTCCAATAGAGCAGAGCTCGATTACAAAATAAGACACGATGCTCTTCGCAGGGAGTCTCTATCCTTTATATATGACTCATACATGCAATACCACGGGCCAACACTGTGGGTTTTATTAATACCATCTATCTAATACTACGGCCCATTTGCAACTAACTGTGGTCCCGTCATTAATTGCGGGTTAACCACTTACAAATATTAATATGGGCTTTATTGACTCTTGACTATGATGTGATCCCATGACATAAATAAGGGGGTTAGGGTGGGACCCTAACACATACTATCTTCCATTAAAGTGACTCTTACACTAATAGAAAGGTCTTAATTTGTAGAATAAAATATCTTGGTCCTATAAATTATTTGGACTAAAAATATATATCAATTTGATACTTTAAAAATACATTGGAAAATTTCAAACTCTGAATTATCCCATTTTTCCAAACTAAAATGACCCTACAAAATTATTCCTACATTTTTTCCAAAAACAATATCAAAATAACATAAATTTTATAATGATACAATTTAAATCCACTATCATTTATTTTCACTATCCATAATTTTAAAATTTAAATTATCCTATTATTAATTATAAAATCATTTAAGTTATTCTATTATTAATTATAAAATCATAACTTTTTACTTAAAAAGATAATTTTAAATTTCTTTTTTATATTAAATTGGGTATATATAAGATTATATTGAAATTTTTACTGTTCTAATTTAATTGATTTTAACTTAAAATTTTCTTATTATAAAATTTCCAAATACTCTTATTATAAATATCCTAATTGGAGAAATAAAAAACTAATTATGTTTAGAATATTGAATAACAAAAAATAAAACTTTAAGATTTATGGTCATATGTTTCCCTAAAGTCAATGTCGTATATAGGTGGCACGCACTTGATAATAAAGGAGACTAGGTGAAAAGAAAGAAAATGAAACGTTCATGGAATTTAGAGTTAATGTAAACTTGAACCTATCATTTTCCATAGCTAATGGACAAAATTTAATAATGAAAGATACAATGAAAATAAAACATTTTATGTAAAAGTCATCACAAGCTTGAATATATATATATATATATATATATATATTAACTTTTTTAAAATAAGAAAATAATTAACTTGGACCGTATAAATTTTAATATTTTATATAGTATAGTTATTTATTATCTAGTAAAATGATTAGAAAGGTTAAACAAAAAGTATACATTCAAATATATATATTTAAAAATATTTGGTTGGAATACCATTGTCAAAATCATGTTGAATTCTATTTAAATTAAATATTTAATTTACAAACTTTGTTTTCATTATATTATTTTATATACAAATGTGACTTCCATCTTTATAGGCTTTAGACTTGCTGCAACTTGGTAGCAAGAAAATGGTTGATTATTATAAAATTTGTAATACCTTATTATTAACCAAGATGAGTCAACAATATTGATCGAGTAACCAAGATGAGTCAACAAGATTGATCGGCTGAGATTTTCAGGCCCCTCATCTTGTTTTTTTAATCTAATAATTTAGTTTATTCATAAATATTAATTAAATTATAAATATTTTTTAATTTACAAATTTAACTGTGTGAAGACTTGCAAACTTTTTTTTTTTTTTTTTTGCCATTCATTACATATTGGTTTATTTTTTGAAAATGTTTATAATTTATTTATTTATTTTTATTTTATTTTGTTTAGTTATTTATTTTTATTTTGTTTTGTTTTGTTTTGTTTTGTTTTGTTTGTGAATTGTGTTTTTTAGTGTTTGAATAATTTTTTTGATTGGAAATGGTAAATTGTAAATTGTAAATGTTTTTGTAATTTTTACTTAAAATTATATGTTATTGTCAATTTAATCTTAATTAGATCTTGATTCTTTTTCTTAATTTCATCTTGTATCTTCTCTCATATTCTCATGTTCTTTAAATTTCTTATTTGCCTTGGATTAAATTGGTTGTTATAGTAATCATTATAACCTATAAAAATTATTGCATTAAATGACATAATGAATTCTAATCTTAAATTAATTTTTAGCATAAAAAATACACTAATTATAAGTTATAAATATCATTGTAATAATCATTAATATTAAAATAACTAAAAAATAAATATAATTAATTAAATATAATATAATTAATTAAAAATTAAACATGAATATTATTTTTTAATTAAACTGAAACACAATGCACCTAGATTATATTAATTAATTAGAACAATAAAAAAATTAAATAATAATGACCCTAACTACCATTACCTTAGCTTACCTGCATCATATGTTTCATACAAAGCAAAGTATCAAAACTTACCTCATCTCTCATTATTCTCAATCTTTCTTAAAGGGTCCATATATATGTTATTAACAAGGCCGCATAGCTAGTGTTTCGGTGCCACTTGGTTCAATTATTGAATTTTGAAATGTATGAACTAACTATTGTATTTGAACAAGGGCTACTTTGTAGATATTCTTTGCTTATTTTAAGTATCCTTAAATTAGAGTAAGAAACAAATAAGATATACATGAATGAATGAATAAAATGTTTTTAGTAGCCATAAGATACTGCGAATAACTTGAGACTTAGTACTTGAACGTTGAAACCAAAATTCTAGAACCATACTTCAAAACAAAAAAATGTTTTTACCAAAAATGGTAAAAAAAAATATTGATGAGTTTATAGAAATATTTTCGGAAAAATCACATCAGAGAATATTGAATTGTTATCTTGGATTGGAAATCTGCTAACTAAAACTGCTAACATTTTCATATATATAACCTCTCATCAAATTCTATTTTTACACAATATTACATCTATTCGAATACATATGAATATGCTCAAGATAAACATCACAAATATATATGAATATACTAAATATGAACAAAAAGTATTTGTAACTGCTAACATATACATATATATAACCTCTCAATCATATTCTATTTTTACACAATATCACATTTGTTCAAATATATATGAATATGCTCAAGATAAACATGGCAAATATGTATGAATATACTAAATATGAACAAAAATTCTACTAACATATACATATATATAACTTCTCATCAAATTCTATTTTTACACAATATTACATTTGTTTGAATATATATGAATATGCTCAAGATAAACATCACAAATATATATCAATATACTAAATATGAACAAAATGTATTTGTTTTACACAAGTGAAACGAACTCTCAAATAGAGTTTTTTATCAAACACAATAAACCAAATAATAAATTAAGAAAATATTGACATTGTCATGTTTTATGTAATAAAGACACAATTACCTTATTAATTTTAGATGATATAATTTTTAACAAAATTATGATATATATATTTTTTAATAATGTGTTTTTGAATGCATAATAATTTAAAGATATTTCAATTAAATTTTATTTGATTTTAGGCAAAATTCACTAGTGGCAATTTGACCATGAGTTACATAACTAGATTCCAATGTATTGTAAAAAATATAAAAAATTTACATTTGCATTAATTACCTTATGACATTTCAAAATGAATAAATTATTTGGAAAAACTGATATTAAAAATGTCATTTAAACAATATAAACCATTATATCAAGGACTTTGAAAATAAATATGATTAAAACCTTTATTCGTGAAAAATGGGTATTTCAAGGTGTATTTCAAGAACCAATAGATTAGAAGTTATGTAATATAAGTATTGTAAAATAATAATTTAGCTAACTATTACATTTTTTAATAATTTCTACATTTCTCAAAATGAAATGTATTATTTATTATTTGATAATTTATTTTTTATACGATGTAATATGTTATTTGATAGTATATATGACAATTTTATAATTATATCATTCTAGAAATTGAAATTTATTATAAATTTTAAAATGCAAAACAATTAAATAAAGATTCAAAGATACAAAATAATTAAATACAACAAAAACTAAAATTATAGGGCATATTAAAGTTTCCAGTTAAAAAAAATAATTTCCAAAATATTTAACATGAAATTAGGGAGACACTTAAGCCCATTGCACCTTCTTACTTTTACTTTTAGTTGAAAACCTCTACTTGACAATAGACAAAATTCACCAAATCAACTATTTAAAGAAACCTGTATTGTAGCATCACAAGTACAAAACATTTTATCGATTTGATATTTATTAAAAAACTAGATCAATACAAAATAAGACTCTAACCAATCAGAATGTAGAAAAATTACATTTAAAAAATAAATAAATAAATTATAATTTTTTCAAAGGTAAACATTAGATAAGATCATTTAATTTTTGGTAAATTTAAAATTAATTTCAACATCAATGTTTTCTGAATACGTTATTATCCGCAGAGAATAATAACAATGAAAAAACATAAATAGTAACCCTAATAACTTTTCTCCTATCAAATCGAAACTCAAACTATAATAAGTTTTTATTAATTCAAAACACTATTAATATCGAAACTAAAAAACATAATTTAAAAATCAAAATAACTCGAATCCATATGATTCATATAATACTTAGGCATAAGGTACGAACAAAAATAAAATACTAATATGTGTATTTATAAAGTCCCTTAATGCCACATGTACTTGAGTTTACTTGTTATGCGTGGACCTTCGTTCCACAAATATAATAAATGAATTCCTAATACTTTAATGTTATGCTGATTTCTAGTACAATGGAAGAATAAATGTAGATGTTGAGCTTGTCAGCGTACATAGTGGATCCTTGTGAAGGTACATAGTATGAATGTTCTTTCCTTTGATTTTTATGAAAATGTTCAATTCGTCAACATACATATTATCATTACAGAATAAGACTCTAACCAATCATAATGTAGAAAAATTACATTTAAAAAAAATTAAAAAAAAAATAATTTTTTTTCAAAGGTAAACATTAGATAAGATCATTTAATTTTTAGTAAATTTGAAATTAATATCAACGTCAATGTTTTCTGAATGCGTTATTACGCTGCTATGGCAGGGAGTAATAAGCTTTATGGTATGCCTCCCATGTGAAGCTTAATGAATATTACAAACCCTATCATCCTTCACTTAAAGCCAATGCATAAGCACACTCCTCAAAGACCACGAAAAAATAATTGAAAACCTAAGACTTAGAGATAATGTTTAAATGGTAAATTTAGAATTGGTTTGGGATTATGGTGAGAGAATATCTCAATTTCCTTATTCATTTTTGGAATCTGTTGGATCTCAATCCAACTATATATTTGTATAATATTTGTGAATAAATAAAGTGTGAAAAAATAATTTTTGGTGTCTATACTAGTTTCTTTATTGGTATCAGAGCCTTTTGGGCCTAGCTTCCCTCATGGGAGGGCCTACGTCATGAGAAGCTTGGGAATATGAAAGGCCATAGATATGTGTGTAATAATTTCAGTGTATTTTAATGTGAGATTGTATATGAATTTTAGTGGAATGTGAAGTTGGATAGAGTTGGTGCTAAAAAAGCCAGAGATTCTCTTTTCATCTAGCTTGCGATGAGGATATTAGCAGTGAGTGATATAGAGGCCACTCAATCCTGCCCTTAGGTCTCAGAACCAGATTATTTTTGGGAAATATTTATTTAGATCTTCCTTCTGCTGACAATGGATCACACAAATTGCGGGCCAGCTTTATTGATAAAAAATGTCGTTTTTTATGAACAAAACATCTAGCAGTGAACCAATATTGAAGCCACAAAACTATGTGTAGAGTCTTCCTTGAACTGTGAGAAATCATGTGGAATTGTGAAATATTTTGTTGTCTTTGGCCTTGAAGAAGGAAAGCATTCCAGGCTTCCAGAGTAAGTTAGACAAACTCAACTGCAATTTCTATTGAGAAAGACAGTAAACCGAAAGGGGAGAGCATTGGTTTGAATACTGGTGTTATCACCCTAAAATCTTTGTCTCTAAGATTTGGAAAGTTGCCTTGTTTCTAGTCATAGTATTATAATTTTTGAGTCATATCATCACAATTAGTGTCATTCTCATTTACAAACCCTTCTTCTAGTCATGGTGTTAAAGGGTCTCTAGGTCATTTCATGCTTTAAGGGTTAGGTCATAAGGTTCGAAGTCTTTTAAGATCATATCTCTTTTCCAAATAAAGTTGACAGCCTCATTCCATGTCCTAGAAGCCTCACCATGAGTTTGGAAGTCATATCTCACATTACTTTGGAGAAATTTTCAAACTAGCTATGAAATCAGTGTTTTCGTAGCGCGCTACGAAACCCCTGTAGCAGCCTGTTTTAGCAGAAAAACTATTTTTACTAGTTAACTTCCAAAAGCTTTCCTGAGCAGCCGAGAACTTAATTTTGCAAACTGAAAGAAGCTTTTCTTCCTAACATGCTGCACTACATAAACCGCTTTCAGTTTCTTCAATTCCATTCTGAGGTGGGAGAAATTTATGGTTAAACTTGCGCTACGAAACTGCTGAAAGTCAAGCTTTGTCTTCTGGTTTTAGCAGTCTTTTTCAAGATCCGTTTCTGGTTACAAGAAGATGTATTTTGGAATTCTGAGGGAGGTTTCTCTTCATAAACTCTCCAGCTACAATAACCTATCTCAATTTATTCATAAGTGTTTTCAGTTGGGAGATACTAAGCTTTCATTGAGACCCTACTTTCAGAAAACGGATTTTTCTTGTTTGCCACGTGTTTTTCAAGGACAGTTTCTAGACAGCTGGAGAAATGTTTTAAAAACCCAGGAGAGGCTTTTGTTCTAGACAACATGGGCTACAAAAACCTCCTTCAGTTTCGTAAAATTTGTCATGGATGAAGAGATAAAGGCTCTGTCCCACGTGCCAATTTTCAAGGATCTAAACCTAAAAACAGGGAAACATGTTCCCTAATTTCTAGGGTTTGTCATCAACAGTTGGGTGACCACGTGGGAGGCTTCATCAAATTCTACTTCATGGAGTGTTAGGTGTCAAAGAATTCTTTAAATGTTTAGGTAAGGTTGTTGTAATCATAATAATGAGTTACACTCCTAGTTGTATTAGGTCACTAGCACTCCTAGTTAACAGCTAGTTCTAATTAATGGTTTGTTTTATGGTTAGAATAAGTGTCACTGATGGAAAATTCGAATTCTCTTGATGAGGGATGATGGAATCCTAATTGTAAATGCTTTATATAGAGCAAGAGGTCGAATTAGCAAAGGGTTGGAAAATGTTAGAGAAAAAGACTACTTTTGTAAATGATATGCAGTGATTGATATATACAGAAGCAGTTGGACTTTTCTGAAGCTGAGATTCTTAGTGTACTTCAGTGAGCTTCATCTTTTATATTTGAAATGCTTTACTTCCATAGTATTAATGCTTACTTCTCAGGATTCATGAAGGATTTTTTATGTTCAGAATATGTGATGTTGTCCTTTCCTTAATTCTTACAGTGGTATGGATGTATAATCACTCAGAATTCACTGAATGTGCTCTGACTTCCTGTATACATTCATAAACTGTGTGGTCCCATATGAGTTTATGTTCTGAATGTTTAAATGTTGAATGCCCTGACTTCCATGTAGGTATTAAACTCTGATCTATCACTTTAAATTCTTTCCTTTTGAATACCTTGATGTATCATTACTCAGAATTCATGCCCACATGCTCTGACTCCTATGAACTTCAAGTTATTGAGATTTTCTTGAATGTGTCACTCTTTCATTGAAGTATATACAAGCCTCAGTTTTATAAGAAGAGCTATTTGTTATCCTTATCTCTGTCACTGACTCCATAGCCCAATGGTAGCAAGTCTCCATCTTCCAATCTAGAAACATATAAAATCACAAACCATAGAGTTAGCCATCTATCCATATCTTTAATCAATATCATTAACCCTTTGAGAGAGCCCTCTCAGGCTAAGGAGGCTAAGCCTTAGCTATAAGATTGGTTTGAAATAGCTACACTGAGATAGTCTGATCAACAGCCTATCAGGGTCCTATTTTTGGTGATAACAACTGGGAAACCCTGTCATGATTGCATGTGAAGATCCTCGCGCCACTCTTGACGAAATCGCAATGAGGCCTCCTAAAGATTCTTCCGACACCTCGTGCCTCTTCAGAATCATGCGCTTCCTCTTTGCAAAGGGTGTATTCCATAGCTTGGTTGTCAAAAATGTAGAGGATGACACTTACGAAACGAGATACCCACTTGGCTGCCAGTTTTTTATTTGGTTCCATCACCAGATTCTATGAGGGAAAACATAATTTTCTTTGAATGGATTCTTGGCACATTCTCTTGTAGGCGAGTTATTTATTTTTTGTGCAAAAATTATAGTATATGAAGATCAATTATTGAATAGAATAGCACAATTTAAAATTGTGGTTCTCAAAGTTCTTTGTTGCTAAGAGAATGTATCGCTAATTTAATTGTCTGATTTTGTTATATGTTGATGGGTCTTGTTGTGTTTCGGGCTTCAAGAGCATCAATTACAGGTCAAGTTATGAGCTTCTTATATGTAGAAAGGTCAGTTGCATAATTGACTGCTGAATATGCCCAGTACTCAGACAACCCACCTATACAACTATCAAAAGTGTAGTTTAATGCATTTTGATGGCTTACAGTTTGTCCATAGGGCGGTCTAGTATCGAGGTTGCCCTTCGGGAGATCGAGAAACATCAATTATACAAGGTTTGTCAAATATGTTCAAAGGCGTTTCTGTTTGAATTGGAGTTCAAGTGACAACTCGAAGATGAGGTGGTGAAGAAACATTAGTGTTTGCGAGATTCCATAGTCGATATGAGTGTTGAATGAAGACTAGCCAGATAGAGATCAATTTCTTGTTGTAATATGTATTTCTATATTGTACTTTTTGTTTAATTTTGACATGTAAGCATTAAGGGAGGCACTTGGAAATAATTCTTACATGTTAAATTTATAGTTGGTTTGGGATTATGTTGAGAGATTATCTCAACTTCCTTATTCATCTTTGGAATCTATTGGATCTCAATCCAACTATATATTTGTATAATATTTGTGAATGAATAGAGTGTGAAAAACTAATTTTTGGTGTGTATATTGGTTTCTTTGTCAAGACAATTAGCCATCATATATATGAAGCCATCAAGTTCAACAAAGGTATATTGAGATTAATCTAGCCTCTCAAAACTCCATTGGGCCTAATTTTCCTAGGTTTCTCTCTCCTCCAATCTTCCAATGATTAATAACACATGTATTCAGAATTTCAAATAAAATTTAATAAATAAGTACATATATTAATTTTCTTATATATATACAAGTATTATATTATATATGTATTATTTAAAATTAAAGTAAGTATATATATATATATATATATATATATATATATATATAGATAACCTTATTCGAAACTCAAATTTATACATTATATATTATTGAGATTTTATACAAGATTATATTGTCTAAGTTGTTTAGAAAATTATTTGAAATTTATGTCAAAGTAGAAATTTGGAATTTCTAATTTTATATATATATATATATATATATATATATATATATATATATATATATATATATATATATATATATATCAAATTTCATTCATTTAAACTCAAAAAAATGATTTATAATGGTTAGATGAAGAAATTGTACAAACATCAATTTAGCATGGGAGGAGCATTGAGATTTCATCGCAGGTTTTATAGAAATACAAACGTTCAGCATGTAAAATGGAAAACCATATTAAATTTATTATACATTTAATATTTTGGATTCTATTTTGTGTTTCTAGAAAATGCATTCACAATAAATACATCATTTATGACCTAATGTTTTATATAGTAGGAAAATTTTACGAGGTTTCACCTAAGGTAAAAATTGAATTTCATTAAAATTGTACATGAGAATATGAGGAGAAACATTATGAAAGGTAAGTTTATGGTTTAATTTCATCTATTATAATATTTTATATTTGGTAGTTAATTTATATATTTTCTTATAATGCAGGAGATATTATTTAAAGGATGTTGGAAGTGGGGGATTTGAGTGAGAATTCATTTAAATGGAATATGTACTACATTTAGCCAAAATAATTTCATTAATATAATTTCATTCGAGAATTTATGAGAACTAAAAATGAAACAAATTTCCAGACATTTAAAAGAAGATGTAGAAGATTGTTCCAAAAAAAATTGATAGGTTGGAAGATGGCAGCTCTGAGGATGAAGACTTACTAACTATTACAACCATCTTGTACATGTTGCAAATGGTTCCTTTCATGATGACACTGAAGCTTTATTAATAATATTATGATTTATTTATTTTATTTCCTTCTATTGTGTTCTATTTTAATTTCACATACATTAGTTCATTGTTCGTGACTTAACTTGATTATGCATTATTCTCAAACACATTAAATGATTTTAAATACATTGGAATACCTGGTATTTAGGGTTTTAAAATCATATTTTGAGTTTACTTGTTGCAGGTTTAATTCCATGAATACATGATATTTAGGGTTGTGTGCTCCATAAATTCAAATGTCATATAAACTAGTTCTTTAAATTTTATTTTCTTGTTTCCACTATTTTTCCTCACTAAAAAACATGAAATTATTAGCCATTATTTGACTTGTTCAGATTGTCTAATGTTTCACACATACATTTAATTTAATAAGTCTTCAATATTTATTATTTGAAATTATTAAATTAATTATTCTAATCGTTATGCAAGTTAAATAATAACAATAATACTTGATGTTATTGAGTTGAGAGGCTCATTCTACAGCCTAGTATGAGGGGATGTGTCAGTCTGTCCATCTATCTCATACCCTTTAAAATAAAAATGTTATAATAATAATAAAAAAATGAATATGTTGTAAACTAATTAGAAATAAAAAAAATAAAAAAAATGTGTGAGTAAGATGTTTAAATCTTATAATTTGGTTATTGATAAAATATTTTAATATGAATTAATATTGACATATACTTAAAAATATGTTAATAATAATAAAAACCATTTTAATTTGCGTCATAAAATGTCTAGATGTACATGTTATGTAAAATATTTATTGTAAATTATGTATATTATATATCATTTTAAAATAATTATATACATATCATGAAAATTTATGTTTTTATGGTTAAAATGTTTATTTGGTCCTATATATACTCTATTGAACATTTAAAAATACAATTTAAACAATGAAAAATAACACTTTGTATTTTACATTGTAAAGAAGTTTGATCCCTCTTGGTTCATGTTAGATCAATACTTAAGATGGGTCTATACTGGTATTATTTAAACCACATAGTTCAATTAAATGTATTTAACACCAGTGTGCTTTAATTTCTTTCTTTTCTTTAATTTTAATTTTATTTCTCACTAACCTTTTTGAATTATGATATATATTAATTTACCTCATTTGTCATTAATGAAGTTTTAATTTAATAAGTTCTCACGGGTTATGTACCTACCATTTTTTTTTTCCAAAAAGCATTATTTTATTTAAAACACTCTTTATTCAATAATTTGGCCTATTTATTTGTTTAATTAAAAAATCTATTTAATTTAAACTATTTTATAGCGACTATTCAATTTTGACTATCATTAGGGAATACCCCATGTGGTGAAAGGGAGGTCGACCCTTGTCACCTAGAGGAGGAGGATCTGGGATCCTCAGTGATGTGGTCTTAGGCTATCCTCAGTTACCATGATGATTTGAGCACTAACATCTTTTCACGTCATTTCCAGGGAATGAATTGTTAAAGTTTCGTTTTTTGGTAACTAGATTAATCAGTTAAGTTTGTGACCTACTGGTGAACAAAATCACAGTTGCATGTGGCTTAAAGGTTTTAAAGTATATATTTCTTTGTTTTTTTCACCTAGCGACTCCTAGATTATATATATTATTTTTATTTTCCAATGGATTTCTCTTGGACTTTTTTGCAATCTAAATTATTTTCTAACATACCTAGTATGTTTCATGTTTTTTATTATGCTAATATTAATGATTATGAAGAAGACAACTTCGAAGGAGAATCAAGGTTATTCGCCCACCAAGAAGAAGAGGCATGTGATGGTGTTTTCATTAGTTCTGATGTTGATTCATTTGAGGTTCATGTTGATTACTCAAAACCTCCTATGTATGATGAATACGATAATGATTATTCACTTGTAGGTTTAAATTCACAACAATCATACAATTACGATATTTTTCATATAAATAACCATGATAAATATGACTATGTAACTAACAACGAACCTGTTTATGATGATTATGCACATAATAAGGTTATTTTACATGAAAATGCAAATGAATTAATTCTAAACTTTATTTTAACTAATATTCATTTATTTATTTTTCCATATATACATCATCACTTCAATAACTCTTTCCAAACTACACACAATTCTTCTTCTCATTATGATGAACATGAATTTCAAAAACATTTAAGTTGCCACATGAAAAATCCTAGCATGATTTCAGATTTCTCTAATAAGGGAGTAAATTATGAATATATTGCATATACATTAATGTTAAAAATGTTTTATCATTTAAATAATCACACAAATTATTATGATTTTGTAGAAGATTGGATGGAAGAAGTCTTTAAGAGAACATCATTTTATCATTGTGTAGATATCAACTCCCTTCTAGGAACTAAAATGAGAAAAACACCTTACCTTTTCTTACAATTACTGAACATATTACTATTTTCGAAACTTAAAGGTAAGAGTCTTGGAGTTGATAAATTATTGATCTGGTTACATTGGTTGTTTGATTTCTTTCAGCAGCTTGGCTTTTGAAAACAAGTTGTATATAAACCACGTACATAAATAAAATTTTATTTACTTATGCATCTTAGGTTTAGAATGAATAAAGACGAAGATTTTTTCATCTTGAAGAGTCTTTATGTAATCAAAGTAGAATGAAATATACATATATGAGTCCTTAGTATGAACCATACTAATGAGATTTTTAAATACATATTTAAAGACTTGCTTTGTAAATCATGTTTGAGGGGTAACAATCTTTAAAGGGCCCACATCTTAGTCTCTTAGTAATGTCATCTTCATATTAAACATTCATCACCTCATCTCGTTTTCATACTACTTACGCATAAATACTAAGGGATCACATTAAGTCACAAGGGCTAGACCTATAACCATAAGATTGGGCTTTCATAAAATTCAATTGAAACTTGGGTAGCACTAGCTACATTATAACCATGCATAAGAACTTCCCTTATTACCATACTACCCTAGGGGTAGGAACTAATGTTTTCTTGGGTGGAGCATGATGGTATCTTTGTTGGCACTATAGACAATCACTGGCAACATAACAAGGTCAGTGGCATTAGATAAAAATATTGTGTGTAATCCTCCCACCCTTTTGTCGAGGTAACTTCCGATGGGGCATTGTGATATCTCCACTGGGGCTATGAACAATCATTGGTAGTGGAGCAAGGTCAATGGTAATATTGGACTAAGTTCAGTGCGTAATCTTCCTATCATGTGATTGTTATATTTGCTAAATAAATTGAAAGAAATGCCTCTAACATGAAGAGAAAACAAGAATCCAAAAATTTCATCATCTCATGATAGTGGATGACTTTGTCGGAGCTATGGATGTCCGCTAGTAGCAGAGAGACATCTGATTCTGGAAACTCATGGTATAGACCAAAAAGGAACCAAATCCATGAAAACTAATCTCCATAGTTTCAACTTTATTCCAAATTGAAATTCATTCTTATGAATATCTATTAGTACTATGATTTGTGTCATTTCCTAATTATTAACTATAAGCATGCATGAATTGTATATGGTGTTGAATTCTCTTATAAAGTGATAAATTTATCATTTATGATCATTTGCCCTAAATCATTATCATAACTACCTTGATACACTTAGTATACAAACACACGTCTAGTGTATGTAAATAATCATTGAACTTGTTAATCTGTGTGTACTAGGGCCTCATATTTATTTTTGTTTCATTCTTGGTATTGATCGATTGAGACTTTAAGACATGAAATATTTCCTTCTATTGCTTTACATTTTTTCTTTTGAGTCTC
The DNA here is from genome assembly GCA_031772625.1 of Pinus tabuliformis. Taxonomy (NCBI): domain Eukaryota; kingdom Viridiplantae; phylum Streptophyta; class Pinopsida; order Pinales; family Pinaceae; genus Pinus; species Pinus tabuliformis. Next base: position 1,143,324,701 of record CM062813.1, on the reverse strand, counting down.
ATTCTTCCTCATGAATTGACTCCATGCCCAAATTAAAGGCATTTGGTCTACGTTCTTGATCCTCCGGAGGGGAGCGTCATCCCCAGTTGTCGCCAAATGTTGTCGCAAAGTTAACCCCAACTAGATCTTCGCTCCTTCTATCAGTTTTGTCTTATGCCACCTCTCATATTCTCATGATAAAAATTTGTTTCCCTAATTTTTTTTATTTGCCCTACATTAAATTAATTGTTATAATAATCACAATAACATATATAAATGATTAAATTAAATAAAATAATAAAATTCTAATTTTAATTTTTTTACATGAATTATATTAATTAATTAAAACAATAAAAAATTAAATTGTAACAAAATTTAAAAATAAAGGCCCAAAATACCATTACCTTACCTCCTCACCATATGTTTCATACAAAGCAACATATTAAAACTTACCTTGCCTCTCATTACTCTCAACCTTCATACATATGTTATTAACAAGCTTTATGTGAAGCTAAATGAATATCACACGCCCTACCACCCTTCACTTAAACACAACGCAGAAACACATCCCTCGAAGACCACGCATGACGACGGAATAATTGGAAACCCAAGATAATGAAAATATATATGTATTTATTTATTTAAAATTGCATATTATATATATATATATAATTTTATTTGAAACTAAAATTTATATATTATATATATTATTGAGATTTTATCAAATGGTTTAGAAATCTATGTTGAGTAGAAATTTGGAATTTATAATTAAAATTTAAGATATATTGAGATTTAATATTTTATTTATTTAAACTATTTTTATTTTTCTTTTTTAAGGTTAGATGAAGAAATTGTGCAGACATTAATTTAGCATGGGAGAAGCATTGAGATTTTATGGCAGATTTTATAGAAATGCAAACGTTAATATTTAAAAAGGAAAGCCATAAAAAAATTGATATAAATTTGATATTTTGGATTCTATCTTGCGTTTCTGGAAAACACGTTCACGTTAAATACATCATTTATCACCTAATGTTTTATATAGTAGGAAAATTTTACTAGGTCTCACCTAAGGTAAAGATTGAATTTCATTAATAATGTACATGACATAATGAGGAGAACATTATGAAATGTAAGTTTATGGTTTAATTTCATGTATTTTAATGTTATATTTGAGAATTAATTTATATTTTTTCTTTAATGTTGGAGATATTATTTAAAGGATTTCTTATGTTGGGGACTTGTGCAGGAATTCATTTAAATGGAATATGTATTACATTTAGTGAAAATAATTATCATTAATATAATTTCATTCAGGAAATTACTAGAACTAAAAATGAAACGAACTTCTAGACATTTAAAAGAAGATGTAGAAGATTGTTCCAAAAATATTTTTGGTAGGTTGGAGGATGGTAACTCTAAGGACGTTGACTTATTATGTTAGGTCCCTATACTACTAGTGCAACCCTTTATTATTATTAGTGCAACCCCCTTATTGTATTGTTGTGCCTATGTAGTCCCCATATTGTTATTATGATGCCCCATAGAAGCTCCACTATTGTTATTGTTGTGCAATTACAATATTATTGTTATGTAGGCTCTGATTATATTGTGACCCCTTATACTCCTATATATAGAAAGGAGGTCTTGTCATTTGTATCATCCCAAAATTGTGCATTTGTGTAATGTAAATGAGGTTTCCCCCTCAAAGAGCCTTATTTTGAAGTCGTTTATCTATCTCTTCTTCTATTTTGTGAGTTGGTTTCATAACATTTGGTATCAGAGCTTTGGATTCTATGGTTTCGCTGCTTCAAACAGGTCATCGTGGAATTTTCACTATAAATAATTTTCTACGAAGCTTCAGAAACTAAAATTAAAACCCATTTGAGCTGAAAGCTTACTGAACATCACGTACGAATTGCAGATCTTTTCTCGCCATATTTTGAGAGATATGATCCAAGGAAGTTAGCATTTTTGCAGGCTTCTCAATTCCATCGCAAATATGTGAGCTTGGGAAAATCGTCATAACTTTCTCTCTGAGCATCGGATTCAAATTTAGTAAAAAGTGATAGAGAGATGACAGTCTGTAGTTATTTTATTATCGTTTTTAGGGTTTAAGGTCGAAACAATGACACATGGTACTTCTTACAAGTTCACTCTATTGAACTAGTCTATAATCAAGTCATTGTGGGAGATTAGGCATAACGCTTTCTTGGAGAATCCAATCTCAATCAGATGTGTGGGTTGAAAAGAGGACTCAGAAGAATACCATAGGATGAAATTTCAGAATTTGGAGATCCAAAATTAAAAGTTACAATCGTTTCAATATCCAACTCCTAAAAGAAAGAAAAAAAAAGAATGACTCAAATCAAGAAAATAGAAACAGCTAGTAAGAAAATTTGGATGGAGGATTTGAAGAATGCTATAGAAGCTATGATCAATAAGATCAATGGTATAGAAACAAAATTGAATGGAAACATGGAAGATTTGAAGAAAGACATGGAAGGTTTGAAAGAAGGTGGGACAAAGTCACTACAAGAAAGGCTTCCTAATGGCGAAAAGGTAGTAGAGGAAACTCATGATGAGAACAAAAGAAATGTTAATCATGATTTCATAGACCCTAACATTGGATTGAAGACCCACCATATTCCAAAGATTGATTTGATGGCAAGGATCCTGTAACATGGATACTATAGATGGAGCAATATTTTGATCTCCATAATGTGCAAAACACACAAAAGGTACATATTACAGCTTTATATTTAGAACCCAATCAGTTTGTATGGTAGCAATGACTTTTCTCTCATAAAAAATATTGTCGCTTGGTCAATTTTTACGGTGGAAATGATAACACATTATGAGGATACAAAGAGCAACACCTTCTTTAGCCAGTTGATAAATCTCAAACAAAGGGGTTGAATGACATAGGACATTGAGGAGTTCCAAAAATTGAATATAAGGGTAAATGATATTCCAGAGGAGCATAGGATTGATGTCTTCATAGGGACTTTAAAGGATAACATCCAACATGAGGTTCTCCTTTGGGAACCTGATTCATTAGAGAAGGCATTCAGGGTGGCCAAAAGAGTGGAAAGAAAAATTACGGCAACAAGGAAGTCTACCACTCACAACTATAAATACGAAAGTGTTGTTGCTCCTAGCCTTCCACAACCTACAAGGTTGACACCACAACAGTTGGAGGAAAAAAAAGTAAAAGGACTTTGTTACAGTTGTGAAAGAAAATATATTAAAGGTCATAAGTGTGCTGAGAAGAAATTATTTTACATAGATTGTGAAGAGGAGGAAGAAAATGATCAAGAAACGTCGTAATAAGAGGATATACACTAGGAACTAACCCCAGAGAAAGAAGAAATGAATCTAACCATATCTTATAATGCATTGGCACTTTATGGATATCATCCACCATCCATCACATCATCTTTAAGAGAAAATTCTAAGGTTCAAGCAGCGAAGGATCACATCGAGCATCAACAAGAAGTTCTCCAACTCTTAAAGGATAACTTCACTTTGGCGCATAATTGAATGAAACAACATGTAGATCAACATTGCAGTGAACGGAGTTTTGATGTAGATGACTAGGTATTTTTACGACTACAACCATAAAAACAAATGTACCTCAAGCAAGCTAAGAAGGATAATAAATTATCACTAAAGTACTATGATCCTTACAAGGTGTTGCAAAATATTGGTACTATGGCATACAAATTGGAGCTTCCTGCATCTTCTTGAGTGCACCTAGTTTTCCATGTTTCATGCTTAAAGAAGGTTATAGGTGACAAGCTCCTAGTTCAAAAAATATTGTTAGAACTCAACAAGGAAGGAAAAATCATATTGGAACCTGAAGCAGTGACAGAAAATGAACTCGACAGCTACGAAATCGATCAATTTCAGAGTATCTCATCAAGTTGAAGAACTTAACCGTTGAAGATTTCACATGGGAGGATGAGAATTTTATACAGAAGCATCCAAAACTACTCAAGTGTTGAGGATAACACTTTTTTAAAGGAGAGGGGCATGTTAGGTCCCTATACTACTAGTGTAGCCCCTTTTGTTATTAGTGCAACCCCCTTATTGTATTGGTGTGCCCATGTAGTCCCCATAATGTTATTATGGTGCCCCATAGAAGCCCCACTATTGTTATTGTTGTGCCCTTACAATATTATGTTATGTAGGCTCTGATTATATTGTGATCCCTTAGACTCCTATATATAGAAAGGAGGTCTTTTCATTTGTATCATCCCATAATTGTTCATTTGTGTAATGTAAAGGAGGTTTCCCCCTCAAAGAAGCTTATTTTGAAGTCGTTGATCTATCTTTCATTTTATTTTGTGAGCTGGTTTCGTAACATATTAACTATTATAACCATCTTGTACATGCTGCAAATGGTTTCTTTCATGGTGGCATTGAGGTTTTATTAATAATATTATAATTTATATATTTTATTTCCTTCCATTGTGTTCTGTTTTAATATCAAATTGATGCACTGGTTCATTGTTTCATAACGGTGACTTAACTTGATTGTGCATTATTATCAAACACATTAAATGAATTTAAATACTTTGGAATACTTGGTATTCAAGGTTTTAAAATCATATTTTGAATTTATTTGATGCATGTTTAATTCCATGAATACATGATATTTAGAGTTATGTGCCCCATAAATTCAAATGTCATATAAATCAGTTCTTTAAATTTTATTTCTTTTTAATTTTATTTTTATTTTCATTATTTTCTCTCACTAGAAAACATGAAATTATTAATCATTATTTGACTTGTTCAGATTCTCTAATGTTTCACACATAATATTTAATTTAATAAGTCTCTAATATTTATTATTTGAAATTATTAAATTAATTATTCTATTTATTTTTGAAGTTAAATAATAATAATACTTGACATTATGTTATTTAAACTACATAATTCAATTACATATATTTAACACCTATGTGCTTTAATGTAAATAATTATTATTTGGAATTATTAAATTAATTATTCTATTTGTTTTTCAAGTTAAATAACAATAATACTTCACGTTATGTTATTTAAACTACATAGTTCAATTACATATATTTAACACTGGTGTGCTTTAATTTATTTATTTCTTTAATTTTAATTTTATTTTTCACTAACCTCTGTGAATTATGATATATATTAATTTATTTTATTTGTCATTAATGAAATTTTAATTTAGTAAGTTTTTATGAGTTATGTAGCTACTATCTTTTTTTTTTCCCAAAAAACATTATTTTATTTAAAATACTCTTTATTCAATAATCTGGTCTATTTATTTGTATAATTTAAAAATCTATTTAATTCACACTATTTTACAATGACTATTTAATTTTGATTATCACCAAGGAATACCTCATATGGTAAAAGGGAAGCCAACCCCTATCACATAGAGAAAGTGGATCTACGATCCTCTGTGATGTGGTCTCAGGTTATCCATTGTTTTTGGGACGATTTGTACACCAACACCACGAACACTTGAAATTATAAGTTTATTTTTGAACCTTAACTTATTACCAAAATTTCTTTTCGATGAATATTTACAACTTTAAATTGCAAATCAACAACAAAACATAAATTTTAGAAGAAAAAGAAAACAAGGAAAGAAAAAAAACAACTTTCATTTACTTGAGTTGTTGTTATGCAGTTAAGGCAACAATGGTCACAATTGTTGATTTGGAGATCTCTTTCTTATAACATATATTCATGTGCAATACTAATAGCGTAGGGAAAAAGTTAGATCCATCCTTTTTAAAATTTAATTCACAAAATCTTTTTTAATATTTAGTTTAAAGTGTAGTCTTTGCAAATTTAGATTTCTTATATAATATATAATGAATATTTCTGAATTCGAGCTTCCCTGATCCATACTTGAATTATTGATAAAACTTTTGGCAATAATCACATGGGAAATGTTTTGTCAACACATTTTGAACCATGAAGTGTAATTTATCTAAATGTTTCAAAATACATCAACAAAACATCTATTATATGATTATTGCCAAATTTTTTCTCAATAATGAATATTCTCAAATTTTAAATTAAAATATTTTCAATAAACTTATGACATTAAAAAAATTATAATATTAAAAAATAAATTTATTTTAATTAAAAATTATTAAACATTAAACAAATAAAAATATTATTATATATATATAGCATGTCTCTTTTACGTTTAATTCTAAAGTACACCTATTTTTCTTTGATGCCATTAAAAACACTTAACCATAGTAACCAAAATCATTAATAATGTTTTTTCTCAAGATAAAAGCAACTCTTCCAATTAATACAGTGGTGCAATAAAAAAATATTGATTCAATTATCTTGTTCTAGGTGGCCTTGGATATGTTTATTGTGGTTAAAAGCCCTCAGACCTGTGATTTCATAGACACTTAACGTTAAAAACCTTCTGACCTCTGATTTATTGACTCTCCCATGGATCCATATATATATATATATAAAACATGTCTCTTTTGCATTGAATTCTAAAGTACACCTATTTTTCTGTTATGCATTAAAATCACTGAACCATCGTAACTAAAATTATTAATAATGTTTTTTCACAAAATAAAAGCAGCACTTCCAATTAATATAGTGGTGCAATAAAAAATATTGATTCAATTATCTTGTTCCAGGTGGCCCTGGATATGTTTATTGTGGTTAAAAGCCCTCAGACCTGTGATTTCATAGACACTTATCGTTAAAAACCCTTCAGACCTCTGGTTTATTGACTCTCCCATGAATCCCAACCTAAGGAAATTATGATAATGAACTAGTGGATCATGGAAAAACTACACGTCCTGACACTTCGCTAGATCATTGAAAACTACATGTGCTGACACTTCGCTGCAAGTGTGAATGCAAACCAAAAAACCCAGTACTTTAAACTTTTAATGGCCTCCTTTTTGTAGATTGTCAAATAATTTGTAGAATCTGAGTAATCTAGTGAATAAGTCAAAGTCGTGCTGGCCCCCGGGATTTTTCATACGCCAGAGAAATGTCTACATATTGACTAATCAAAGTCTTTCCAGCCGTCTCTCACAGGTCTGGGAAATTTAGAGGCAACTTCCTGCTGAGCGAATTATTTTCGCCCATCCTCTGATAGGTCCGTGAAATGTATGTAGAGGGAACTCTCCATGCTCTGTTAATTTGGATTGATGGAGGTTTCATTGACTCGTAAGTCCAAACAATTTAGAGGCAACTTCCTGCTGAGGGAATTATTTTCGCCCATCCTCTGATAGGTCCGTGAAATGTATGTAGAGGGAACTTTCCATGCTTTGTTAATTTTGATTGATGGAGGTTTCATTGACTCGTAAGTCTTTGGACTGACTGGAAAGTAAGGGTTGCATTATCTTCTTCAACTCGGAAGGATCATGGATCAAGAGGGTGAGTAAAATTCTCCTTGAATTTTGACGAGGCGCTCGTTTTTTTAGTTTAAATGCTGCAATGGGAACTCGAACTCTCCATTCACAAGCACATGACTTAGTTTGCTGCCAGGCAATTTGGAGAGCTGATTCATAGGTTTAGATGAGGGGAATGGTAGCAAACTGAGGGAAGCTGGAGAGGATCTAGAAGGCCTAGTTTCATAAAATTGCAGGTCTGTAATTGCTTTCTGCTTGATGGATGGGTGGGTGGATATAATTTTGAACGAGGTTTTGGTGACCAAAACCATCAAATGCTGAAATCCTGCATATACTTTGTATAAGGTTTGTAATTTCTTTCTGCTTGATGCGTGGGTAGATAGCAATTCGAATGTGCTTTTGATGACCATAATCGTCAGGATTTGCATATCATCTGTGTAAGTTCTTGACACCCAGTTGGGTTTATATTGAGAAGGGATGGACTTGAATTGCAGCTTGCACCCACTTTCTTTACTTTTCTGTGTTGTTTTCCTGGTAAGTTCTGTTCATGGTTTTAGCACCGTGCATAAAGATGTTTTTCATTCAAGCCGAGGGCTCGACCAGGATGTTCAGGCTCTTGTGGAAATAAGGAGGGCCCTGAGTGTGAATTCAGCAGTTTTGGGTGATTGGAGCTTATCTGGGAATCCCTGTGATTGGTCTGGCGTGGAGTGTGGTGAAGTAATTGCAACCGATGGTGTGAAGGTTGAGGAAAGAGTAGTAAGGCTTGAATTGGCTTCCAAACAGTTGGAAGGTAGCTTGTCACCGGCCATTGGATGGCTGTCTGAACTGAAAAGGCTTTCTCTTGCCCATAACATGCTAGTTGGAAACATACCGAAAGGCATCTCAGGGTGCCTGAAGCTGGAATACTTGGACCTGAGAGGAAACAAGCTATCTGGACCCATTCCTTCTGAATTGAGCCTTAGAAGGCTCAAGGATTTGCATCTCTCTGACAACCATTTCTCAGGTGAGCTCTCATTTCTGGTTCCAAACACTGTTTCTGATAGATTACAGTTCCCATTTCCCAATCTTCAATTTCTAGACTTGGCCAACAACAATTTCTCAGGCATGATTCCTTCTGACATAGCCCGCATATCAGCCTTAGAATCCATTTTGCTCAATGGCAACATGCTTGTAGGCTCCATTCCTAAGAGTTTAGGCTCCTTACAATATCTACTGGTCCTCCATCTTCATGGCAATTTTCTACTAGGGGAGCTCCCTCCAGCATTAGCTGATGATGGCAGCAAGTTGCAGTCCTTGGATGTATCAAGCAATTTCTTGGTGGGTAGAATTCCTCCTTCATTTTCAAAGGTCAAAACTCTCAGGTTTTTGAATGTTTCAAACAATAATCTGGAGGGTCCCATTCCATGGGGAGCTTGGTTCAGGTATGGAGCTGATCCTAGTGCCTTTGTGGGCAATGCTGGGCTATGTGGGTGGCCACTTAAATCCTGTTCAACGAAAACAGCTGCAGAACATTCCACATCACAGAGCTCCGGGCAGCAGCAGCAACAGCAATCGCAGCACAAATTTCTTTCATGGATTGTTGGGATGCTGTGGCATAAATCTTCACACCCAGCCGCTGTGAAAAATAGGGTTATGTTCATGGAATATACTGAATCTGAAAGATTGCTTCAGTCTCGTGCTCCAGCCCCAGCTCCCGGTCCAAGCCGTCATCGGAATGAAAACGAGACCGACGCAAAAGCCCCGGCACCAGTGTCCCAGAAACGTTCGCATGGAAAGCTAAATCCTAAAAAGAGGTGGGCTTTTGGTATGATTGTAGGCATAGTAATGGGAGCAATCTCTGCATTTGTATTTTCATTTCTGTTTAGGATGTTTTTGTTCTATATCCGTGAAAGACCCAAGGTTCAGGGTGCTGTGATTTACAGTCCACTAATTAAAAAGACTGAGGATTTGGCATTCCTAGAGACAGAGGAGGGGCTTATGTCAGGAGAGCCTATAGGCAGAGGTGGGTCAGGGGAAGTTTACAGAGCACAACTTCCTTATGGAAAGGAAATTGCAATTAAGAGAATCCATCAAACAGCTCCCAATCCATCAGATATAACGGAGGAAGATACTAAGCTCTTGGACAGACGCAGACGCCAAATTCGCTCTGAGTTGGAGACTCTTGGTCACATCAGGCACAGAAACCTTGTTGCCCTTCTAGCTTATGTTGCAAGGTCTGATTGTCATCTACTAGTTTATGAGTACATGAAGAATGGGAGTCTGCAACAAGCCTTAACAAGGGTTAGAGAAGGTACATTGGAATTACCCTGGCCCACTCGCCATAAGATTGCTATGGGAATTGCCTCAGGTCTTCAATATTTGCATTATAACAGCGCTCCCAAGATCATTCATCGTGATCTCAAACCTGGAAACATTCTTCTTGATGAGGACTTTGAAGCTCGTATTGCAGATTTCGGTCTGGCAAAGGCACTTGCTGATACAGCCACCCATGCTAGTAGCTCAAATGTAGCTGGAACAGTGGGATATATTGCTCCTGAATACCATCAGACTTTGAAGTTCACAACAAAGTGTGATGTGTATAGTTTTGGGGTGGTCCTTGCTTTCCTGGTTACAGGTAAGGAACCATCCCATGATTTCTTCCAGGAAATCTCACAGGCTAGTGTTCCATTATGGCTGAGGACCATTGTCAATTCCGAGACAGCATCACAAGCCATAGATCCAAGTCTTATAGGACAGGGTTACGAGGATCAAATGTTGCTTGTCTTGAAGATTGCTTGCTTCTGCACTGACGATGATCCAAGAAAGCGTCCCACTAGCAGAGACGTCCTTACCATGCTTACACAGATCAACAATGGTGGATAGATTTCACTTAAGTACTGCACTCCTATAGCATATGTTTAGTTATTTCCCGTTGCTGTTATATGCCAGAAATAATGTATCTTTCATAATTTCAAGTAGAGATATTCATAAGGATGCTCTGATGAATCAGCATCCTATAATCAGCAGCACCATAATCTGCTGTATATGTAATTCTGTTGTTTTTCTTTTGTTATGAACTTGAGAACTCTTATATTGTAACAACTGTATAGTAGTAAGCATATATAGACACAACAGTTGCCATTTTTGAAATATGATTACTGTAATCCCCACATGATATGGCTGTGGCCTGTTTCTCTATGATTAAGGAACCCTGGTCTTTGTATTTTGCATTGTAATTTTCGAAACAAGATTGCTGTAATCCCCACATAATATGGCTGTGGCAAGGAACTCTTATCTTTGTATTTTGCATTGTAGTCATAGGTTCAGATAGAACAATCATAGTAGGACAGTGACTGTCTTATCAGAAATTAAGCAAAGGAATAAAAACATTTCAAGAGTCCGAGCAATATTACAACTTTGGCAACATTAATGATGCAGACAACAATGGGTAGGTTTATATAAGGTCCCAAACTGATTTGGGTTAGTGCATTTTGATAGCTATTTGAGAGATTTTTGGCTTTGACATTTAGAGGATTTCAAGGAGCAACTTTGGAATATATTTCTATCTTAAACATAAGAGTACTCATTAGTGTAGCAATATGTGGAAAGATAGAAATGTTAATATAATACGTATAAATACAGAACAGGACACAATAGCAATGGTATCAGTTGAGCAATATGAAGGCATTAATGGTTGCATTTGTATAATATTTATAAAAACAGAACAGGACACAATAATAGTATTAGTGTAGCAATATGGGGAGCAGTCTTTTTGGCTTTTTCACCAGAATTAGGTAAGTTGATTCTGGGTGAGATCATAATATTTTGTTATTTAAATTTTACATTTTTAAATGCAGAAATAGATTTAGCATTTTGAAAACCTTAAAGTATTTAGATTATATAGTAAAAATAGATTTAGCACTTTGAAAAACCTTAACTGTACTTAAATTATGCAAATACAATAATAAAAAATTATTGTTTTCCCAATTTCTGACCAAATTACAAGCAAAATCGATCAGAAAATTTGCGTTTAGATTTAACAACCAAAAGCTATGGTTTTCCCCATTTCTCACCGAATTTCAGGCAAAATGGATCAGAAAATTTGCTTCGAAAAGGGCTAAAAGGTAAAAAATCACCCTATTAGACTACTACGTAATATGGTGAGTAGGAGACTGTTTATGTAACATAAAAATTAGAAAAATGAACACATGTTAATGTAGATGGTTATGACTAATATACAACTACGAATATGCTTGAAAGATCACAAGGATTAAACTTTATTACACCCTATAATCGTTGCATTTATCTAGGGCAAATTGAAGTTGAGAAAAATATGGTTAAATTGAGAAATTTGACTTCAGATCATTATGATTTTTAAAGACTTGGGCACTTGGTGCAAGTACAACAGATCTAGTATAGTACCAATTGGTCCAAAATACTGTCAAAGCCATGTTATCTGGCATTCTGAAAAATAAAACAGCATTACAAAATGGAGTAGTATACGGAGGTGGAGGAATTGATTGCGTCGATGGTTCAAAGTAATTTGAATCTGGGTAAAAAAAATTCAAATTTTTTTTTGTAGATGCAGTGTTTGAATCATGTTTTTAATGGTGGAAAGGATTCAGCACCATCAAAAACTTCCAGGGCACTTAAAATTATGAATTTTGAGAGCTTTTACTTGGATTTACAAAAATCCCTGCCCAATTTTTTCAAAATATAACCTGAATTTCCATAACTTTCTGAGCAAAAAAACATAATTTTTAGACTACTACTTACCAAATATGTCTATCCCACTTTTCTGGTTTTACAAAAACAGAAGTACTTTAAATGAATAGAGGGCTCTAGTTCCCAACATATTTAGGTTCTAGGGCTCTAAACCAAAGGGATATACAAAATTTCAGGCTAATCCAAACCTTACTAACTCAAGTTCTAGAACTAAAATAAAACTGCAGACTTGTGGGACTCGCATATACATAAGGAAGTACTAAAAATGAATATTAAAAGGTTCCAGTTCCAAAGCATCTTCATGTCCTGCACTAAACCAAAGGGAGATACAGTTTTTCAAATGAATCCAAACATTTTTAACTCAAGATTTCAAAAACTAAAATATTCCCACACTTCATTTGGTCCTTATGACAGTTTTTTCTTCGTTCAATTCTACTCCTACTTCACTTCCAACATTATGCTCACTACTTGGTGGCATGATTATTAACGGTTTGAACTATAATTGACGTTCCTTCAGTCTGGGTATGTTGAACGAGCATCCTATTATAAACAGAAAAACTGTAATTCTGTTGTTTTTCTTCGGTTATGGGGCTTTGTAATTTGTATACTGCAACAATTGTACGCCAGTAAAGCACATATGAACAAATACAATTGCAATTTTTGAAACAGGATTACTGTAATCCCCACGCAATATGGCAATGGCCTGTTTCTTTTATGATACTTGTATTGTTGCATTGTTGTAATTTTTCATAGGTTCGAATAGAACAGTCGTGGCGGGACAATGATTTTCTTATCAGAATCAATCAGCGAGAGTTTTTGAAGAGTCACAGTAATATCATGATTTCGGCAACATATAACGAATAAAAAACCAGTGGGTATGTTTATACTTGTAGCTCCTAACTGATTTCAGTCAGTGCATTTTGATAGCTAGTTATCAGCTTTAATATTCAAGTGAAATCTGGGCAACCATGGAATCTTTAAACATGAGAACGTACCGGTAGCAATATGAATGCTTTTGTGTAGAAGAAAGATCAAATAATCAATTTTGGTGTTGATAGTTTTGTATTATAATATTATTTTGGTGTAAAAAGTATTTCTATTAAATTATATGATGATGATGGTGGTGGTGGTGGTTAACGTCCACTGAGACCAAATTGGTCTATCGGACCTATAATTTTTTTAGTTTCTAATTGTCTAGCTCCTTGTCTTTTTTGGCGAGATTGGTGTTGTAGCTTTTTTTTTTTTTTTTTCTCTACGGTCTTCCAACTTTTTTTATCTTCCATCTCCTTTATCTCATCTGGTTCTTGAGACACTAGTGTTTTAGCTTCACGATCTATTGTGTTCGTCCTTTTGAAGATAGTCGGAGAAGAAGTTTGGTCTAGGAGATCTGCTTTGCTGTTAAATGAAGATTTATTTTGTGCGGTATTCGAATCCTCATAACTGTTGATGCTTGAGGGATTGTCGAGTTCACTCTTTTGTTGTTGGGCGGGGCTTTCCCCTTGCTTGTCTTGAGAGTTGTTTCTTTCTTGCCCGATTTCTTGTGATTCAGAGTTTTCTCAAGAGTATTCTTCTTTGATGACAATGTAGTGTTCTTTTTGTGCTCCTTCCCACCATGTAGATTTGTGGTGATTTTTTCTAGCAGAATATTTCTGGGAGGCTTTTGGGCAGTTTTTAGCTAGGTGGCCTATCTCAAAGCAAGATCGACATCTGAAGAGGACACTTTCATAATCGAGTTTCTGGTTCCACACATAGTCTTTACTTGTTAGGTGTATTTTAGCTGGGAATCCGGCGTTGAAGTCCATTTCCACACAAATGCGTGCATAGGTGGTTCTGGCATATTCCTCTGTTTTTTGGCACCTGCAGTAAAATTTCCCAATTGCATTTCCAATGGCTTTTAGGGAAGAGAAATTCCAGAGATGCAAGGGTAGGTTTGAAAATCTCACCCAAATTGGTGCTGAGGTTATTAATGTTGTTGAGGGATCGAATGATGGGTTCCATGGCCTCATGAATAGACTTGATCTTTCCCAAAACCAAGGGCCAGAATCTAGAATACATTGTTTGCTTTCAGGGTTTTCAAAATCTACTATAAAGAAACCCCTAGCACAGTGGTAGATATTAATTGCATCAGGAATTAGAAGCTTCCATACCTCCGAGATCCAGCTATGGAGAGCTGTCAGCCGCGGCCAAAAACCATATCAAAGTAAGATTATGATTTTTTGTTATTTAAGATATGTATGAATGAATTTAGCATCTTAATTAAATAACTTAAACCTATCATTTAAAAAAAAAATTAATCATTACTAATTAACTAAATAAGTTATCATAAAAGAATCATTACTAATAGACCACTGGTTAAATTATTTCACATTATTATGCTTAAATATAATAAGTATTAAATTATTTCACATTATATTTTGGATCAAAGTAGTCCATGTTTTAAGTAATAGATATAAAAATAAAATAAAAAAGTATACAGGGTAATCTCATTTTATAATAAAATAAATATGTAAAATGAGATAATTCTAAAATCTAGTCTTTATGAGAAAAAGTACAAATACAATCAAAAGGTCTAATCGACAATACTAACATAATAATCAAAATATACAACTCAATATCTAGGGCTACACATGGGGCTTTGTCTAGGGCTTAATATGCCCCTCCTCTTCAAACATGTCTTGTCCTCAACATTGGTCGATGAGGATGTTTCCGTATCAAGAAACCATCCCTCTTGTTGCCTCTTCCATTGGTAGATTGTTCCGCTTGATGAGATACTTAGTAGTTGTTCAATTTCACAACTACTTAATCCTTGTTTCAATGATTATTTCAAGTTATACTATGGTTTTTCTTTTTTCAGTATTCTCTAGTAAATAGTTTGAAGTGGGATCTTATCGTTGATTACCATCTTTAAGCAAGAAACATGAAAGGCTAGATGTACATAAGTAGATGGTGGAAAGTCCAATTTACAAGTCATATTTCCCATCCTTTGCAAAATTTTATAGAGACCATATTACTTGAGTGCTAATTAATTTTCCTTCTTTTGTTGCTTAAGGGGCATCTATTTGTTTGATGGACATTTGTCTATATGGTCAGCTTTGGAAATAGTCAATCCTCTAGTTCAAATTCCATTTTGCTATGAAGTTGATTTGCTTGTTGTTTCATCCTAGTTTGTGTTGTAACCAAGTCATCCTTCAATAGTTTGAAAACCTCTTGTTGGTATTCTATGTGATCTTCCATTGCCTGAACATTCTTTTCCTCTTTAAAGGCTGATGTGATGGATTGAGGGGGATATCCATAATGTTGTATCTCCAAGAAACAACCTCTAGGTTGAGAGAGGTCAGTGCCTAGGACATATTAGAATGTTTGGAGGATTTGTCTTTAGCATCTAACATTTGAAACACATTTTGAATTAAAATTGGTTCAGATATCTCTCCCAAGGGGCAAAGTCAATCATAAGCACACATTGAATAGTATCAAAGAGGACTTAACATTTGGATCAGGTGGCCTACTTGCAAAAACACATAGTTAAGTTGGTTGTTATAGTATGGATGAAAGAATAATATAAGGAAGAGAAATTTAATGCATAGGGTTGATTTTAGAATCCTAAGCATCGAACCTCAGCAAAAAAAACAATGAGATGGATAATGTAAATGCAAATACAAAGGGAATGGAGCGCATATTAAGGACATTAGACCTCATACATCACACGCATCCTTCATCAAAATTTGAAACAGTTGAATTCATAACTCTGAGACTACATCCAGCAACTACAATTGTGTGCCATCTGAGAGGAAAGAAACACATAATGAAGTAAACAAAGGAAAGATTACATACTACAGTTTCATGTAGTTGGAATCACCATAACTTCTTTATTAATCCGAAAAAAGAGCATACATCTGGATTTCTTTCAAACACTTGCACAAGTTCATAGTTTAGAGTCATCTTTGGAACCAAAATTCGGAACCCTTCAAAATCATCTCATAAGAAGTTTTACAAGGTCTCATAGACAAGTATCCCTTACAAAACATTCCTTCTTGATCTTCTCATGATTTCCTAATTACTAAATTGTTCAAGCGTGCTACTAGCATAGTTGCTCTAACTATCACATAACCACTTTGATTGCATTCTTGAAATAGAATATTTACAAAAACATGAAAATCATAAAGTGTCATGATTAACACAATCACAATATCTTCATTGTTTTTAGGTCGGTTATGGTAGAAGGGACCCTGGCTCAATGACTCGGATTTGCAGTGAATTAACAAACCGATCACATTTTTTCCACGGTGTTGGGCTTGGTAGAGGAGAGTGAAAGAAATTTTGATAAGTTATCTTTAGACTAGTGAGCTCCATATAATTTGTCTTGGTGAGAAACAATGTATTTACCAGTCAGTGTTAAAATATGAAACTATCATCAAATTCCACCTTGGATAGTTCATATGATGGAGATGATGATGGCATTGAGTTCCTATTTTCGAGAGGACCAAAATCAACCTAAATATCACCTCATTTGTACAAGTAGAAGTTGGATTTTGAATTTATGTACCCACACATGCACATTTGGACATGTCGGCCTCAACATTTTGGACACCAACCAAGCATCTTCTTCTCTTCTTTCTGAATTTTCTCGCATAGGTTCGATGGAGGAAGATCGCACAGAGTTTGAAGTTTCAGGTATGTGGCTCGTACGGATTAGGGTTTATGTTTTCCGGTCGCACGCATGACACTCGGTTGAATCGACTACAGTCGCACACTTGTTGAGCCTAAGGGAGTGACTAGGAGGCTATAGTCGCTCGCATGTCAACCTAAAGGGAGCGACTTGGGTTTTGAGCTAGGGTTTCACATTTGGCTAAATTGATTAGAGTCGACTAAAAGCTTAAGGGTTTCTCTCTGTACCACAATGACTCTAGAAGTTTGTTTTAGATTTATATTGGGTTATTTTGTTGGATGATATTGTATTGGGCTCATTGTACTCTCTACTGAAACATTTTATGGCAATCTAATAGAAGAAGAATTTCAAAGGGTTTTCCCCCTTGTGGGATTTTACCCTAGTCTTTGACCAAACTTGGTGTCTCTTATTAATGTGTTGATTGTCTCCTTTGTCATTGCATTTATTGTTCTATCTTTAATTAATATTGATGAACGGAAAGACTAATTGTAATTGGAAATATTGCTAATTGAAGTGGGGAATCAGGCTAAAGTAATTGATACATCATGGAACAATCTGAAAAATTAACATGGTATCAAAGATAAGGTGAAGGATAATCCCAAAAGGAGACAATCATTGAAGCAATCATCTTTGGAAAGTTGAAAGAGTCGATCTAGTCAAGTCAAGATGACTTCCTTCTTCAAGGAAAACGAGAAGTTGGGTGACTCATCTAATTTTTTTGCATGGAAAGATAGGTTGGATATCATAGTTGATAACAATGATGTTTTGGACCACATTCAAGGAAAAGTACCAGAGCCTCTAGAGAATGCTTCCACAGTTTCCAAAAACAAGCATAAGAAAGGTGAGTTAAAAGAAAAGAAAATTATAGTTGATGGTTTACAAGATAATTTACTTACATATGTTGGAAATTTGAGAAGGTCTAAAGACATGTATGATAAGATAGTTGGCATGTATGAAGTCAACAATTTGAAAGAAATTGTCTCCTTGAAAGATCAACTCAAAGACACAAAGATGAACAAAGGAGAATATGTGCAAAAATACATAATGAGGATATCTCGCCTTAGAGATCAATTGCAAAGAGTTGGGGAATTTGTGCCTGCAGAGAATTGGTGATCGCAACTCTAAGAAGTCTCCCTCCTATTTGGAAAGCCTTCATTACTACTATAAGCAACCACAATGTCCTCCTCTCGTTTGATGAAATTATTGGAAAGCTTACTCAAGAAGAGTCAAGGATGATATTAAGTGGAAGGATTCAAAAGCATGAATACGGAGAGCATGTTTCATTCATCACTCATGATAAAAAGAATAATAAAGGCAAAGGAGGTACATCAAATTCAAGAAAGCCTCCTCCTTGAAAACCAAGTAGAAGAAAGGAGTGCATGCACATCAAATGCTACAATTGTCATAACAAGTGCCACTATGCTCAAGATTTCCCCGAGAAGAATAATGGACCGCACTACAATAATAGAAGCAACAACAACAGGTTCAATGATCAAATAAGAAGAGATGACTGAAGAAAATAACACAATAGAAGATATGAAAGAAGAAGACGAGATTCTCCAAGTGACCATGAAGAAGATCGTCATCCTCAAAAGAAGTCAAGATACTCCAAGTATGAAAGTAATGTTGGAAAACAATCTGAATATATTCTTATTTTCACTCTTACTAGTTCATCTCCTCTAGATTCGTGGGATAGTTAGCTGGTTGATAATGGGGCCACACACCACTTCTTTGGTTATAAGGAAATTCTCTATAATTCGGTAGAGAGGGAGTCAAATTTGAAAATCATTCTTGGAGACAACTCCACTCATCCTGTTAAAGGTTTTGGGTCTGTCAAATTTAATTTGAACTCTGGGAATCTATTTGGCTACATGATGTGATGTATGTGTTGGGATTGAAGAAGAATTTGGTATCAATATCTTCTTTAGAAGACAAAAGGATGAGGGTTGCCTTCATCAAGGGAAAGGTTCTTACTTGGTCTATTGGATCACGTATGAGAGATGCATTCACATTAGGATAAATATATGAAGGAATTGACAAGGTTACTAGAAGACTACGTCTAGCATTGGTCCATGATACTAACCATATAAGTGAGATATGGCACCGAAGATTGGCCCATCTACATTATGATGCTCTTCCAAAATTGGAGAAATTGGTCTCAGGGATTCCAAAGGTTCAAGCCCAACATGATGGAGTATGTCCAGGTTGTGCAAGTGGAAAGAAGACAAGGGGACCATTCCCCTCTAGTGAGAACAAGAAAAATGACATCCTCCATCTCATTCATTCCGATATATGTGGTATGTTGCTCATGCAGTCTATTGGTGGCCATCTCTACTACATCACATTCATTGATGACTTTTCAAGGAAGACATGGATATACTATTTGAAGCATAAGGATGAAGCCTTCGAAACATTCAAGGAGTTCAAAGCATTGGTTGAAAATAAAACAGGAAAGAAGATCAAAATATTCAGGTCCGATAATGGTGGAGAATTCATGTCAAATGAGTTCATTGAATTTTTCAAGAAGGAAGGTGTCAAGAAGGAAACTATTGTGCCATATACTCTAAAAAAAAATGGTCTAGCTAAAAGGAAGAATAGGTCTATAATAGAAGCTACCTGAGTGATGCTCCATGATCAAAAGTTGCCTAAGTTTCTTTGGGCCAAAGCTTCACATGTTGTCATATATGTTCAAAACAGGGTACCTCATCAAGCCTTGGAAAACAATACCCCTGAAGAAGTGTTTACAGGTTTCAAGCATAAGTTGGATTTTGAATTTATGTACACACACATGTACATTTGGATAGGTCGGCTTCAACATCAAATGGAAAATATTGGAAATTCATGAAACCCTATAAATACAAGTGACCTAGATCTCATTTGGACACCAACCAAGCATCTTCTTATCTTCTTTCTAAATTGGGAGTGACTGGGGTTTTGAGCTAAGTTTTTGTATTTGACTGAAGTTGACCATAGTCGACTGAAAGCTGAAGGGTTTCTCTCTGTACCACAGTGACTCTAGAATTATGTTTTAGATTTGTATTGGGTTATTTTTCTCGAAGATATTGTATTGGGCTCATTGTACTCTCTATTGAAACATGTTATGACAATCTAATAGAAGAATAATTTCAAAGGGTTTTCCCCTTTGTGGGGTGTTTCCTTGGTCTTTGACCAAATATGGTGTCTCTTTTTGATTTGTTGATAGTCTCCTTTGTCATTGCATTTTTTTTTCTATATTTAGTTACTATTGATGAATGGAAATACTAATTCTAATTGGAATTATTGCTAATTGAAGTGCGGAATTAGGCTAAAGTAATTGATACAACAGAGAACAATTTGGAAAATTAACACACAAAAGCTGGAAGTCCCTCCTCAGATAATTAACTTTAGTATTTCCTTTGAGGGTGGAGGTCTTCTCACGAGAAGAGTATATTTCTTTTAACTTCTACCAACATTAGATTATATTGCTCCCATGGGAAGAGTCCCCCTATGATGTCCCAATAGTTGGGCAATCCATCTCTAACCCTTCGATCAAAATCTGAATCAAATGTTGCTACAACTCTTAACACATTTCCCAGACATTCCTTGGCCTTGGCCCTAGCAGTGTCCTTTTGAATCATCTTGGAAACTTCAAAGATTGCACCAGTTCTGTCCACGATATCCATGGTCCTTCACTCATTAGCTGGATTTGCGTTGATATACCAGATGAATTTTTATTGTCTCGACATTTTTACCATCTTCCTCCTTGGATGATAAGATAAATAATTCATAATATTTGGCAACAATTTTATGCTCCTCCACCAAGTCTATATTCTCTCGAATTCCTTTTACCTAATTTATGATCTCATCCGAAATCAATTTCCTAGCATGGATGAGATAAATGTTACCTTTCAACTTGTTTTTTAGCTCGGTAATCTCCTGGTTTGCAGCCTGCAAGTATTTTCTAGTTTTCTCAGCATTTCCTATAGCAGTATCTAATTGATTTTCCTTTTTTGCGAGAACACATTTGGTATTTTCTAGATCGACCTGCACTTTCTTGAGTTCACCTTTAGAACTCTAAAACTCAATGAGGGCACTAGTTAGTTTTTCAGTGGGATTTTGTGGGTTCAACAAGGAATGAAGGTATGTCAAAAATTTGGCTCGGCTGGATCATTACGCATAAAAACCCTATGACATCTTTAGTGATATTGGCAGTATCATCTTCTCCTAATAGTTAGGAAATATTGGTTAGGATCATTGCACAACTTTAGTAAACATGAGTATGGGAAATGAATCTGAGATAGGTAGGGTTTGGTGGCTAGGGACCAAGATCATTTGAAGGAAAGCTTGTTATTCTCCGAGTGAGAGGGAATTATAGCTAAAGAACAAGGTTGTCTCTGTAAACTTCTTGGGGTTGGGGGGAAATGGGTAAATACAAGCCTTTTGAATTAGTTCTAGAGTTATTTCCATAATTTTCACTCTAGAAGAGGATATGAAGTATTTTTTCTCCTCTATGTACGATGGAGCAAGCCAATAAATGAATTTTACGAAGTGATAGATAGAGGGGGTGATTTGGAAATATAATCCTAAATCTACTATGTTGGGTCCCCATAATACTAGTGATTACCCCATTACTATTGTAGTTATACACCTTATTAATATTGTTGTGCCCCTATTGCCCCCATATTGTTATTACTGTGCCCCATAGAATCCCTCTATTGTTATTTTTGTGGCTTTATATTATTATTGTTAGGTCGGCTGGATTATATTGTGACTCCTTAGACTCCTATATATAGAAAGGAGGTTTCGTCATTTGAATCATCCAAGAATTGTTCATTTCTGTAATGTAAAGGAGGTTGCCCCCTCAAAGACGCTGAATTCTAAGGCGTTGATCTATCTTTTCTTGAGTTGGTTTCATAACATTTGGTATCAGAGCTTTGGATTCTAGGGTTTTGCTGCTCCAAACAGGTCATCATGGCATTTTCGTTATAACGTTTTTCTGCGAAGTTTCAGAAGTTGCAAAAAAGCCCCATTTGAGAAGAGATCGCACTGAACCTCAAATCTGAATTTCAGAGATTTTTGCACTATATTTGCGGAGATATGATCTGAGGAAGTTGGTCTTTTTGTAGACTCCTGAATTACATTCCAAACAGGTGACCTGGGGAAAATCGTCATAACTTTCTTTCTGAGCATCAGATTAAAATTTCGCAAGAAGGTAAAGAAAGAGGATGGACTGTAGTTTTCACGTATATATTTTTCAGAGTCAAAGGTCGAAACAGTGACACGTGGTACTTCATACAAGTTCACTCTACTAAACTAGTATACAATTAGGTCACTGCGGGAGATTGTGCATAACTCTTTCTTGGAGAATCCAATTTGGATCAGACTAGTGGCATTGGAAAGAGGACACAGAAGGTTACTACAAATAACAACTTTAGAATTGGATGATTCGAAATTACAGATATACTTCAGATTCAATATCAGGCTTCTACAAAGTGAAAAAAGGTGTGTAGTTTTTTTTTTAAATTTTTGCGTAAGCTTTGTTTGAAGGAATTCAAAGGGCATAGTAAAGCATTATTATCGGTAATTGATGCCCCGAGGAAAGAAAATGCAAACACCTAGTAAGCAACCTGAAAGCTCTAACATGACTTATGAAGAAGAGGAAGAAATGCAACATGATATAGCAAAATTACGAGACCAAGTGCAACAAGTGTCACTTGCACAAAAAGGAACAGAACCTAAGATGGATGGTTTAAAGAAAGATGTAGAAGCTAAGATGGATGGTTTAAAGAAAGGCATAGATGCTAAGATGGACAATTTGAAGATAGATTTGAAGACAGACATGGAAGAATTGAAGAAGTTGCTACAAGAAAGGGTCACTAATGGTGAAAGGGTAGTAAAGGAAACTCATGATGAGAACAAAAGAAATGTTAATCATGATTCCATAGACTCTAATGTTGGATCGAAGACCCACCATATTCCAAAAATCGATATGAGGAAGTTTGATGGCAAGGATCCCGCAACATGGATATTACAGATGGAGCAATTCTTTGATCTCAATAATGTGCAAAACACACGAAAGGTACGTATGGCAACTTTATATTTGGAACCAAATCAGTTTGTATGGTATCAATGGCTTTGCTCTCATAAACAATTTATCACTTGGGCAATTTTTATGGAAGAATCGATAGCACATTATGAGGATACAAAAAGCAACACTTTTTTTAGCCAATTGATAAGTCTCAAACAAAAGGGTTCAATAATGGAGCACATTGAGGAGTTCCAAAAATTGAACATAAGGGTAAAAGATATTCCAGAGGAGCATAGGATTGATGTGTTCATAGGGTCTTTAAAGGATAATATCCAACATGATGTTCGCCTTTGGGAACCTGATTCATTAGAGAAGGCATTCAGGTTAGCAAGAAAAATGGAAAGCAAAATTATGGCAACCAGGAAGCATACCACTCACAACTATAAAGACGGAAGTGTTGTTGCCCCTAGTCTTCCACAACCTATAAGGTTGACACCACAACAATTGGAAGAAAAAAGAGCAAAAGGGCTTTGTTACAGTTGTGATAGCAAATACACTAAAGGTCATAAGTGTGCTGAGAAGAAATTATTCTACATAGATTGTGAAGAGGAAGAAGAAAAGGAGCAAGAAAGGTCAAAAGAAGAGGATATACTCCAGGAACAAAGCCTAGATGAAGAACAAATAAATCCGACCATATCTTGTAATGCATTGGCGGGAATTACCACTCCTCAAACCATCAAGATAGAAGGACAAATCAAGAAGAAAAAGGTAATAGTGTTGATTGATTCAGGAAGCACCCACAATTTTATTCATTGTAAGGTAGCAAAAGAATTGAATTGCTTCCTATATCCAGCACCAGAGTGTCAAGTGATGATTGCAAATGGAGGAACAATAAATTGCTCTGGAAAGTGCCATAATATCAAGCTATCCATGGGAGAATATGTATTGACTAGCCCAATGCTTTCCATTCCAATGGGAGGTGTTGATGTTGTACTAGGAGTCCAATGGCTACAATCCTTGGGTACAATAGCTTTTAATTTTCAAGAACTTTTCATCAAATTTTCTACGGAAGGAAAGGAAGTTGAATTAAGGGGTATTGCAGGGAAACCAAGAAAGATAATCAGCTCTAATGGTATGACAAAGCTTCTAAAAAAGGAGCAAAGAGGTGTAATTGCACAATTATGTTCGCTAGATGTTTCCACATCGAAATCATCTATTTCTCCAGATCTCCAAAAAGTCCTGGACAATCATTCCAAGGTATTTGAGACTCCCAAAGGTCTCCCACCTATGCGTGATCATGATCATGCTATTCATCTGATTCCAGGAAGTGTTCCTCCAAACATCAGGCCGTACAGATATCCCTATGTCCAAAAGAGTGAAATTGAACGTATGGTTGCAGAAATGCTAGAGGCTGGTATAATTCAACCGAGTCAAAGTTCTTTCTCTACTCCAGTAGTATTGGTGCACAAGAAGGATGGATCATGGCGCATGTGTCCAGATTATAGGGAGCTCAACAAGCTCACTATTAAAGATAAGTTCCCCATTCCTGTCATTGATGAATTACTGGATGAATTGCATGGATCAATTTACTTCACCAAGTTGGATCTTCGTTCAGGATATCATCAAATCAGAATGAAGATTGAAGACATTCTGAAAACAACATTTAGAACTCATGAGGGTCATTATGAATTTTTGGTCATGCCTTTTGGCCTTACCAATGCACCTTCAACATTTCAAGGTTTGATGAATTCAATTTTCAAACCATTCCTTAGAAAATTTGTGTTAGTATTTTTTGATGATATACTAATCTACAACAAGTCTTGGAAGGATCATGTTGAACATGTTGACAGGGTGCTACAACTATTGGAGGAGAAACAATTATATGCAAAAAGATCCAAATGTTTCTTTGGAGTCCAAGAGGTGGAATATCTGGGTCATATTGTATCTCATGAAGGAGTTAAGGTAGACCCTAGCAAAATTAAAGCCATTAAGGAATGGAAAATCCCCACATCCATAAAGCATCTGCGAGGATTTCTTGGGTTGACAGGGTATTATCGCAAGTTTGTTAAGAATTATGGGAGAATAGCAGCACCTCTAACAACATTATTGAAGAAAGATGCATTTTCATGGACTCCGGAAGCAACAAAGGCCTTTGAACATCTTAAAGAGGCAATGTGCCAAGCACCGGTCTTAGCTACACCGGACTTCACAAAAACCTTTATTGTGGAATGTGATGCTTCAGGAAATGGAATTGGTGTTGTTCTAATGCAAGATGAAAGACCCATTGCTTTTGAAAGTCGTCCAATCAAGGGAAAGTTTTTAAGCAAAGCTATTTATGAGAAGGAAATGTTGGCAATACTCCATGCACTTAAGAAATGGCGACCCTACCTAATGGGAAGACACTTCAAGGTAAAAACGGATCATGATAGCCTTAAATACTTTTTAGAACAAAGATTATCCTCTGAAGAGCAACAAAAGTGGGTCACAAAGATGTTGGGTTATGACTTTGAAATCATCTACAAAAAAGGGAAGCAAAATGTGGTGGCAGATGCACTCTCAAGAAAGGATGAGGATGTGGAAGCATTGTTGTGCGCCATTTCTATTATCCAACCAGATTGGATAAATGAAGCAAGGGAGGAATGGAAGAATGACGAAGAAGTGTGGGCACTTATTCGAAAGTTACAACAAGATTCCAGTACGTCTGATACATTTAGCTGGCAAAATGATTCGTTATGGTACAAAGATCGCTTATACCTCTGTAAGAATTCCCAGCTAAAACAAAAGATTCTTATGGAATTGCACACTTCTCCCTTAGGAGGGCACTCAGGATTTTTAAAAACTTACCACAGGGTTAAGAAGGAATTTTTTTGGGATGGCCTTAAATCAGATATTCAAAAGTTTGTGGCAGAATGTTTGGTTTGCCAACAAAATAAAGTTGAAACAATTAAGACACCGGGTCTATTACAACCTTTATCCATTCCAAGCCAACGTTGGGAGGAGGTTTCAATGGATTTTATCACAGGTTTACCCAAGTCTGAGGGAAAGAGTGTCATCATGGTGGTAGTTGACAGACTTACCAAGTATGCACACTTTTGTGCATTATCACATCCATTTAAAGCCAGTACAGTTTCTACTGCATTTATGGAAACAATTCAAAAGCTACATGGAAACCCAAAGATTATTGTAAGTGACAGAGATCCCATTTTCACTGGAAATTTTTGGACAGAATTATTTTCTTGTCTTGGTACTCAGTTAGCTCATAGCTCATCTTATCATCCTCAATCTGATGGGCAAACTGAGATAGTAAACAAATGTTTGGAAGGATATCTTCGTTGCTTTGTATCTGATAAACAGACACAATGGGTCAAATGGTTGCCTCTGGCTGAATGGTGGTATAACACTTCCTTCCATACAGCAACAAAAATGACCCCATTTATGGCACTTTATGGGTATCAACCACCATCCATCACATCATATTTAAGAGAAAATTCTAAGGTTCAGGCTGTGGAACATCACATTGAACATCAAAAACAAGTCCTCCAACTCTTAAAGGATAACCTCGTGTTGGCACAGAATAGAATGAAACAACAGGCAGATCAACATCGCAGTGAAAGAAGTTTTGATGTAGGTGATTGGGTATTCCTACGGCTACAACCATATAAGCAAATGTCCCTCAAGCAAGCTAAGAAGGATAATAAATTATCACCAAAGTATTATGGTCCGTACAAGGTGTTGCAAAAGATTGGTACTATGGCATACAAATTGGAGCTTCCTGCAGCTTCTCGATTGCACCCAGTTTTCCATGTTTCATGTTTAAAGAAGGTTATAGGCGACAAGCTCCCAATTCAAACAATATTTCCAGAACTTGACGAGGAAGGAAAATTTATATTGGAACCGGAAGCAGTCACAGAAAAAAGAACTCGACAGCTACGAAATCGATCAACTTCAGAGTATCTTATCAAGCGGAAGAACTTATCCACTGAAGATTCCACATGGGAGGATGAGAATTTTATGTAGAAGTATCCAGAACTACTCAAGCGTTGAGGAAAATTTTTTTTTGAAGGAGAGGGGCATGTTGGGTCCCCATAATACTAGTGATTACTCCATTACTATTGTAGTTATACCCCTTATTAATATTGTTGTGCCCCTATTTCCCCATATTTTTATTACTGTGCCCCAT
This sequence comes from Pinus tabuliformis, assembly GCA_031772625.1. Taxonomy (NCBI): domain Eukaryota; kingdom Viridiplantae; phylum Streptophyta; class Pinopsida; order Pinales; family Pinaceae; genus Pinus; species Pinus tabuliformis. Next base: position 1,143,297,774 of record CM062813.1, on the reverse strand, counting down.
AGAATCCCTCTATTGTTATTTTTGCGGCTTTATATTATTATTGTTAGGTCGGCTGGATTATATTGTGACTCCTTAGACTCCTGTATATAGAAAGGAGGTTTTGTCATTTGAATCATCCAAGAATTGTTCATTTATGTAATGTAAAGGAGGTTCTAAGGCATTGATCTATCTTTTCTATCTTTTCTTGAGCTGGTTTCATAACATACTACCCTAAAGGGGTCCTCTCTCTTGATATGTCAATCATACATGTTGAACCAGATGACTGACAAGTGGTATGGGCAGGGTGAGTCATGAATCTCAGATTCTTTATCCATGAGGGGATAAATATTTGAGGAGGGTTTAACCTCCCGAGTTTTGGGAGTTTTGGGCGCAAGTTTCTTCATTTTAAGCATAGGAAGAAAAACTAGAAGTCGAGGTCTGTGGCTTACTTCATAACCAAATGAAATCAGACAAACAACGATGAGGTGATTCTGCACTGTTTGATAGTCGGACGACATGGGGGATAGGTATAGTGGCAAGATAGCTTTACTGTAGAAACAATTTTTCAAATTCAAATGGTCAGTCGGTCATGGTCTTATAGGAGGGAGAAAAAAATGAAATGAAATAGGATGGGCATGTGAGGTGGGTGAAAGGTGGCACCACGAGGCTAGGTAGGGTGACTCGACAAAGGGAGAGAGTTAGAGATACCATTGGACTTGTATGCAACATGCTCATTTGCCGACGTCAATTTTGTGCCAATGTATATCGTCGCTAGCGCGGTCCCCACTCTCCGACGAGGTGGATGATTGAGGGTTGGGAGTGAGCCTCGACCCCTTGGAGTAAATTTATATTATAGAGTGACCGAGCCTGCCACCTTGAATTTTTCTCCTCAGGGGCTAGCACTAGTGTATTTGTCGTGCTAGTTAACCTATCATAATGCTTCTAGGGGCTAGTTACATGGAAATGGCTAATGATCTATCGATAAGTTGCCTGGTATTTAACTGTCTACATTCACGCTTATGGAAGCGGACCCCATTTATTTTATTCTCACTCCTTGCCCACTGATTTCGCCACCAATATCAGTCTTTTATGCTTAATTTTCCCACACACACAAAGTGTGCCTAGGTTCCTATTAGTTGTGTGATCATTTATTAGATCCCCTTTTGTCATTTTCTTGTATGTATTTATTTGCACACAAGAATAAATCTCCATCCATATGACAAAAACCTTCCAAGGGAGTGATGGGTACAACATCAGATACAACTAGGGACACTGCCTTGCAAGCAAGGCATTGAGGACCTATAGATTAGTGCCTTGAAATTGGGCATGAAGTCAAAATAATTCGGGAATATAAAATCAAAACATAAGAAATAAGGATAAAATGAACACTCTAGCACGTACAATGGATGAAGGTGAAATTCTTTAATGTTGGAAATATAGCTTGAGAAACTACCCATTTACAGGCAGCTCAAGCACTTCACCATCCAAATTCTCTAGTAAGAAGGTCTCTTCCCCCTTTTCTTCAGCTATCTTAAAAGGTCCAAACCATAAGGGATCAAATTTCTCATGCTTTCCTTTGTCTTCTCTCTTAACATCCCATCTGATCACTAGATCCCCTGGTTGAAAAGACCTGTTTTTAGCCTTCTTGTTAAAGATAACTTTCATCTTATCCTAGTATTTGATCAAACTTTGAGCTACTTGTCCCTTGCTTTCTTGCAATTCCACTAGTTGATTTATTCTCCTAGTTAGAGAATTTGGCTCCTCCCAGCAGCTTGTAGAATTTTGGCCACTGGCATAGCCAATTGGACAAGGAAAATTGTAGCTGTCCCATATAGAAACTCAAATAGAGACTTCCTTGATTGACCTCTTAGAAGTAACTCTGTTAGCCCATAATGTAAAATTAAGTTGTGAGTCCCAATTTTTCTAATTTTGTGCTCTGGTCTTCTTAAGAATTCTAACTAAGGTCTTGTTGGATGATTCTACTAATTCATTACCCTACGGGTATTAAGTGGTGGAATGCCCCAAAATAATATTATAATTATGACAAAAGATGATAAATTTGGTTGATTTAAACACCTGAGCGTTATCAGTGACAACCAAGTCTAGAAAGTATGTTCTCCTCCATAAATTTAATAACCACTGCATCGATCATTTTCCTGACAGGGATGGTCTCCACCCATTTAGTGAAGTAATCTATTGTTATGAGTATCCATTTGTGCTTCCCAATGGATGGTGGATGTATTTTTATAATAAAGCCTAGCCCTCACTTTCTGAATGGTTCTTCTACTAAAACATGGATCAGAGAGAAGGGTATTAGCTTATGCTTTTCATTAAAGAATTGGCACTTTTTACAGGCTCTAACATATGTATGGACCTCACCAAATAACTTAGGCCAATAGAAGCTAGCTTTGAGAATCTTATGGGTTGTGACCCTCCAGCTATAATGTCCCCTGCAGACATAGTTATGAAACTCATCTATTACTTTGGAAATTTCTTCTTCCACCAAACATAATAGTAAGATTCCCACATGGTCTTTCTAGTACAATTGATCATTGGAAATTGTGAAATTTTGGGCTTGTAGCCATAGAGATCTATATTTTACTTTGTCAAAGTTGAATGGACATTTCAGAAACAGTGAGTAATGAACAACATATTTGTACCAGTCTGAAACTAAATATTTATTTTGGATTTGTTGTGTCGATGTCTTGATATTTCCCTATTCTCCTTGTCCCTTTTCCTTTGCCTGATTTAGTAGTAGGTTTATGCCCAAGGCTTTACAATTAGCTTTTGACAATATTTTAGCCAATCCTTGCCCCTTGATCAATTTGGTAGGCTTGATATCCATGTCATACTTTTGAATCTTGGAAATCCATTTGTCTCTCTTGTCTTCGATGTCTCCCTATATGAGGATATCTTTCACAAAAACTGTAGGGACATAAGTGATTACCCTAGATTGCAAAACATAAATTCAAAAAGCTTTTAGAGCCTTGACTAGGGCGTAGGCCTATTTGTTTCAGTTCTGCATCCCTTAACACCTAATTAAAAAATGCAATTGGCTACTCCTTCCCTTCATGATTCTTCTGCAACAAAACAATTGCCACCGTGTTAGGAGAGGCAAAAGAGAAAATGAGGAATGTCATTTTATAATCTAGACTAAATAAAGCTGGGGGTTCTACAAATGCCTCCATGATCCTATAGAACTATTCCCCAAATTCAACAATCCACCTGACATCCCTATATTTCTTCAGCATATTTGTGATTTCTTTGACATTCTCAACATAGTTGGGTATAAACCTCCTTAGGAACTTTATTCTACCCAAGAAAACCTGGATTTCCTTTTTATTCCTTAGTAATGGAATATTGTTGATAGCCCCCACCCTCTTGGGGTTAATCTCCACTCCTCTTGCCACTATATGACCCGAAAATGTACCTTCTCTTAGAGCAATTTGCGATTTCTTAGGATTCAACAAAAAGCCATATTTCCTGCACTTTTTTAAAGTGAGTTGCAAATGTTGGAGATGTTCCTCATCTGATTTCGAAAAAACAGTTATGTCATTGAGATAAATTACCACAAATTTTTCCTTCTCCTCAACGAATGCTATATCCATTGCCCTTTGAAAAGTGGCTCCAACATTTATGAGGTCAAAAGGCATCCTGAAATAAATTAATGTTCCCCATGTTGTGGTAAAAGTTGTTTTTTTTTTTATCCCAGGGTGTACAACAACTTGTTTGTATCCAAAGAACCCATCCATTGTGGACATTTTGGATGATCCCATTAATTTTTGCAAAATATATTCCATTTTAGGCAAAGGGTAATTGTATTTCAGAGAAGCCCTATTCAAGTTCATAAATTCCATGCATAATGTGATCTCCCCATTTTTCTTCCTAACAGGGACTAAATTTTCCACCCAATCTGAATATCTCAAAGGTACGATAATTTTAGCATGTAGCAACTTCTTCACTTCCTTCTCAATTGATAGGAGTAGTAAGGGATTGATTTTCCCGAGCTTCTGCTTGTAGGGATTCATTCCAATCTTCAAATGAATTTTGTGTTGTATGACATTGGGGTCAAAAGTATTGAAATCATCATAGGACTAGGAAAACACATCCATATACTTTTTAAAAATATCAAGATATCTTTGTTTGTATTCTTTTGGAACTCCTTTATCCAACTTAATAACTTTAGGCTCTTGTTATGTGTCGATATTACAATCCTCTATATCCTCCTCAAGCTCTTGTTTAGTTTGCCTAACAACCCCATCATTTGCATTAAAAAACCTCTCTAGGGGAACCAACCCTCTGGGGATTGTATTTCTCTTTAACTGCAAAACTTAATGACCAAAAAATTAATTCCTCCCAATTTTCCTGATGTTCTTCCTTTATATTTTCACCTTCTTAGTCAATCGTTGAAATGGAGAATTCTCTAATAACCTCAATAAAGCACTTAATTTTCTCCTCATCCTAAAAAACCTACCAATATTTCACATTGTTCGGTACTAATCTCGGTGGATCTTCAGATACAATGGCATGGAAAAACTTAGAAAATCAAAGTGATCAGAAGGAAGTCAACACAGGATCAGAGTGGAAGTCTCGTCTTCCTGATTCCAACGGCGTAGACGGTACTTCAATCCGATTCTGGATGATGAAGTTATTGCACAACGAAGGATGCTTTAATCCTTAAGGAAATGAGGAATTTTCTTTAAAAATGGGTCTTAAAGCCTTAAAGACAAATCACAATTGGAGGTTGCATGAGGGCGGACTTAAGGTTTGGGTTGTGGAACCCCCGATCGTCAATCTCTTATCAGATCGGATCGGCGGATCAGAGGCAATCACAATCGGTGGTCATATATATATATATATATATATATATATATATATATATATATATATATATATATATATATATATATATATATATATATATATAAATGGATATCGGTGAATGGATAGTGCAATCGGCGATTAGCCGGATCGGTGGAACCCTTATCGGTCACCTGGGGCGACATATGTGGGGGATGCCAACGCGATCGGCCGATGCTGCTATCAGCGATCGGCGATCGGTCATTCCCAAGGACCAGGATAGAGACCCCCCGATATGCCAATTTGTGACCTAAGTGCGGACCCGATACAGATTATATGCCCCATTTAATAGTATTTGAAATCCATGTGAACGGTTTTTGGCGGATTTCTTAGTGTTTTCGGAACTTTTTGAAGTGTTATTGTTATAAACGATAGAAGGCCATTTTCAGGAACGGTTGTGCCCGCCGATCCTTCCACTCTACCAACCTCCATAGTTAACCAGGCAAGCCCTGTTATAAATGAGATTTTGTCTGAGAATCCTTTATAAAAGAGGATCAATGGAAGAGTATGGGAGGAGGCATTTTTTGATGGTTGCAACACACTATTTCACAGAGGCCGAGAGCATATATTGATTTGTTTTGAACAGTTACACAACTCCAGCCCTCTTCTATTGCTGCAGGAAGCTTTGGTGCTGCATACCACTCCATCTAAAGCATTCATTTCATAGCCATCTTGCAGATTGGAGGTATAAGCCTCTTTGTGGACAAATTGATGAATGTAATTCTATTTATTCATGCCATTTAAAAAGAAATGCCTCCCCATTGTTGAGCTGGGCCTGAAGACATAGTCTGAATTGGACGAACTCCGTTATCAAGCCTTGTTGTCTTCCTTTTGTTCCTTTTATGTGTTTACTTCTTATTTTCTTAAGTGCACATTTACATGTTAAGTTGCAATTTTATATGCAATTCTTTTCTATACATCTATAAGTGAAAACATCCTGGATCAAGTGGTATCAGAGCAGGGCTTTTTAGATGTGAATTGCATGTTTGTATGCTAACAAGAGGCAGGCTTCAAAGAGGCGAAGGGAATCTAGAACCTTTCGATCGAGAGGCAGGGCATGCACCTCGAAGAAGAAACATGGCTGAAGAGGAAGCTCGTATTGAAGAGGAGCGTAATTTCATAAAGGCCTTCTATTCAATGGCAGAGAATATCAGTCAGCTGGTTATAAGACCGGAAAAAGCTGAAGAGAGGAATCGAGAAGGACAAGGTTCAGCACATGGGAATGATGGAGAAGAACCCCGTCCTTCTCCTTCTGGTGGTGAAGGTTCTTCTTCCCCTCACCACCCTAATCAGATAAATCAAAAGGATGAATCTAAGAAACTTTTTTTTAAATTAGATGTTAAATTTGATCTTCCTGTGTTTAATGGTGAAAGTAACGCAGAAAGCTTAAAAATTGGATTAGGCAGATTGAGGTTTATTTTAGGATTCAGCAAATCGTAGAGGATGAGGCGAAAATCCAGCTGGCCTCTCTACGGCTGGGTAGCACAACTCTCGTTTGGTGGGAGAGTAAATTACAGAGCAGTGAAAATGTGGGTAAGCTCTTTTCCTCATGGTCTTCTTTTACTTCTACGTTAAAGGAACAATTTTATCCCTTAGGATACAAACAAAAAGCTTTGATGAATTGGCAATATTTAAGGCAAGGCAAAGGACAGGATGTTCAGAGTTTTACAGAATAATTTAGGAAGCAAGCACTGAATTTGGGTATTGCATTAAATACACTTGAAGTTGTAACTAAGTATATTGGCTCACTGCATAGTTGTATTCGGCAGTCATTATTGTTGTTTGAACCAACCACTATTGACACATCTAGTGTGAAAACAATTCATATTGAGAACAAGGGAAAGAATGAAAGAGAGGATCAGTCCAGAAATCCCCCGTTCAAACATCCTGTTGTGGCCGGCAACAACCCTCCCTTTGTTCATTTAAGTGTTGACCAAAATACTAAATGAATGGGGACCCTTAGTTAATTTTTAGGAAGAACAAGAGTTTCCTTTCCTCAAAATAAGGTTACCATCATAAGCTTAGGTAGGTCTTTTGAATATTTTAAACCTAAGTCTATGATAAGGAGAAAATCTTTAAAGTCGCGTTGCAAAAAAGATAGGAAATGCCTCCATTTATCTTTAATATCAGTATGCGCAAGACCCTCGTGTTAAGTATAACATCGCGTCGCAACAAAGTAATACTCATAAGGAAAAACTTAAAGATTTACCGATCTGCGATAACACCGATCGCAAGATCGCATATCGTAGAAATGAGCCGGCAAGATTTGGCAAACATCAAACTTCTGCGATATGCGATGTTGCGATCGCTGCGATGTTGCGTTCTTGCAATCTGTGATGGTGCGATTTGCGATGGCACGATATGTGAGGTTACATAAGCAAATCATAAATCACTTCATTACGAATCCTTCGGGCACGCCATTCAAAGAAAAGCCACTTACCATAATCTGACTCAAAATCATGTGCTTTTAATGATAGTAAATGAATTAGTTGTCAGTTATTAAATGAAGTAAAGACGCGTGCCTTTGTAGAGAATTACTTCACGTAAGGTGGCATATTTGATACATCTGTTGCATTTAAAACTCTCCCATCACCTTTCTGGATCAGTCATTTCCATTTTCACTCGTAATCTGCAGGAACGAAGAGCTAAGATGATTCAAACCCAAACGCAGGAAGAAATGGGAAAGAAAAATAAAGCTCAAAGATCTGAAGCGAAGTCTAGACGAGAAAGGAAAACAATTGCAGACTTTACAGGAAATGCATAAAGATGAGCCTAAGCTGGCAGAATTTATTTCAGAATCTATTGGCTTAAATGAGCAACTACTGCAGCAACAGGAAGAGTTGGGACGCAAAATATCACAGTGGAGTCACTATTGCGAGCTAAGCGATAAAATCACCAATCAAGTGGTAGACTTGCGGAGTGACTATGATTAGAGTGACAGACGGGTGACAGAATACTTAACTGGAAGCAGAATGGAAGCAAAAAGCGCAGGCAAAGGGAAAAGCGATCCAAGCATTAAACAGGTTGAATTGGGAATGTTACTGGACATACTTGGTCAAACCACACAGTCAATGGATGACGGTGAAATGCATCACAAACGTGGCCAAAAAAGTAGTGCCAGCTCTCGTAGATGCTGTTTTCGTAGCCCAGCTCAGCACAGAAGTCAGTCAGCCAACTCTCCTCAAGCCCATGCTGAACACTTGCAACTTTAAGGACCAAATTCAGAAGTAGCCTTATTTTAGAATGTTGTTTTTTCTTTTAATTAGATTAGAAAAAGGACGGTCATTTGAAAACCGCATCCTAAATTTTGTAAAAATACTATTATTAGAATTAGGAAGTAGTATTTTAACCCTTCTCATTGCATTTGGAGGAGGGTCCAGAAATTTTTCAAAAACTTGTCCTCGGAACATGCACTTCTGCACCCTCACAAGAGGTTTTGATGAATGGATGGATCAAGATTTATTAATGTTTTCATTTGATGTCTGCTACTGATGTTGCACTTCTGTACTCTTAGTAGATGTTAAAACAAGTAGAGATAAATCGTTTTTGCTTGAAGCTTGTGAGTAGGATTAGTCATAAATGGTACTTTTATCTCTTGACCATTTCTGCTTATATTCTTAAAGTGATATACAGTTTTCAGTTGTTTATATGTTAATGCATGAATGTGTGGGTTACCATTTGGCACTTCTGTACGATGGAGTCATTTATTTGTGTTTGATATATGAATAACTTATTATGCATCTTTCCCTCTCCTAGTGATCCCTAGTGAAACCTAGGCACCCTAGTGATCCCAGAAAAACTCCCAAATAAGTATGGAGGAAAAGGGAAGCAGAAAACAGTGGCAGCAGCACAGCAAGACCTTGGATTAGATTCAGGAGATGAAGCGTTGGTCACAATAGCGGGAACAAAAGGTACCCTTACACCTCCTATTGCTTCTAAATCACATGGAAGCACCAGTTCTGTAGATGAGTCCCTTTCAAATGATAGAAAAAGAATTGAATTATTTCATATGAGATTTGTAGTAAATCATACCAAAGTAGAAAATATGTTTGATACGGGGTCCCAAGAAAATTTAATTGTAGAATCCTTGGTAAAGAAGCTTTGTTTAGAAATAAAATCACACCCAAAGCCTTACCTTCTGGGATGGATACATGATAAAGCTAAATTGAGTGTAACCCAGTAGTGCAAGGTAGAATTTGTGATTGCGTCTAAGCTGGTAGATGAAGTAGAGATGGATGTAATCCCACTGGATGTCTATGGCATGGTATTAGGGAGCCCATACCTGTATGACAGGAAAGTAGTATTTTTCTGCCATGAGAATAAATACCACATCACTAGGGATGGGGTAGAATACATAGTGCGGGTTCATCAAAACAACATTAACACTAGCCTCATGAGCACTGGGCAGATGAAAGGATTGGTGAATTCCAGAAAGACATGCATGCTTATGGTTGTAAAGGAGAAGGAGGCCAAATTCATGGAAGCGTTCTAGGGCTACGATGGGGAGCATAAACAGGAATTGATGGACTTAATTTTTTATTATAATGCATTGTTTCAGGAGTTGTGGGGACTACCTCCAAAGAGGGAAATCCAACACGAAATCCAACTGTTGCATGACGCCCCTTGATGAGCCCCATAAATGGGTAATTATATGGTCTCATTTTGCCTCCTAACATAGTTAAATCAACCATTCTCTTAGCTTATTGCATGTTTTTTTATTATATTTATGCTTATGGAGTGAGTCGGGTTAGTTATGATGCCATGAGGTCTAATATGCGTTTAATGCAGATTTTTGTTGAATTTTGAAGACAAAGTCAAAGATTCAATGGACAATTGGTAGCAATAATTCGAAGTGGAAAAATGAGAGGATTTTTAGGAGGTAATCCCCCTCATTTATTACTCCCCACTTTGAATTCTCCCTCATGCAGCTCAGAGTACAAACAACCAAATCAATGCACTAGGAGGCAGCCGAGCAAGTGGAGGATAACTTATGTTTATCTCGAGTTTTGGGAGCCAAGCCTCCCTGATTTTAAAGAAGTTGTTGGGAGCTTCAGTTGTATAAGTAGAGAGGCCTAGGGCCTCATTAGGGTCGAATTTTTGTTGAATTTTTGTTGCAGTTTTTCTCTGCTCAACTTCGAGCTTACGTTTGTGGACAGTTTCTTGTAATCCTATTACTATTTTGATAATGAAGATGATATCTTTTTTGAGCTAGCACTGAGTTACCTTAGAGGGTTGAAGCTCTTGGGTTAGGGACCAATCTAAGCAGCCAAGCTCCTCTTGTTTATATTTATATGCTTTATTTCAGTTTATGGATTAGTTGCTGTTAGATGAATTTCTTTCTCGGTTAAGAATAGGTTTCTTTTGGTGATTTAGAAGGTTGTTTCCATTTGTGTTTTCATATTAGGTTAAGAAGTGATAGAAAAAAGATACAAAAGGCCAACAACAGTGCCTTGGCCTCCTTTCCTCCCTTTGGGACCATGAACTAAGGCCAAGACCCTCTTGTTGCCACAAAAACACAGATTTTCCTTCTCCATAGGATTTCTAGTGTTGCAGTTCGTTAGAAGGTTAATGCTTTGCTTTAGATCTCTTTCACCATTCTCATTTATGTCTTTGCAATAAGTCTCCTTCCATGCTTTCTCTCATTATAACATTTTTCAGCATTTATTTCCATAGCTCATGATTTAGATTAGCTTAATGCAAAATTCTATTTTTGATGTACTTAATTTCCTTGCTTGCTTGATCTCATTATGTGCCTATCAGTTCTATTGCAGCAGACCTCTTCTCACAATAGGTCAGCCTATCATCCATCACATTCTCTCCCTGATCTATGCCCTATAGGTCACCCAAAGTTCACCTCAAATCTGCCTTAGTTTGCTGTGTTTTTCCATAGGATTTCTTCCTTTCTCCTGACCATCTTTCCCTCTCCTAGTGATCCCTAGTGAAACCTAGGCACCCTAACACATCCTCCCAGCCTTCATCTACCCTTTCCACCCACTCTCACACCTTCAAAACCTTCAAAACTACTCTTGGTATTCTCTTGTAGACCTGCAGACCTCCTGTAAACCCCCTATGTCCTCCTATAGATTTTCCTGTAGGCTTCCTTTTGAAGGCCAATTGCGGAAAAGCCTCTAGAAGGCCACCTGAGACCTCCTAGGACCCATCCACACCATTCTACATCCTCTTAAGTCCCAAAACTGCCCTCCATCACCACCTATTCACTCCCACATTCACAAACAAATAAATTACATGCATGACAAATTCACATAAAAATACATAAAAATCTAAAAAGATGTTTTTTTCTCATTTCCTTCTAGAAATAGCTTGAGTAGATGTTGTTTACTTCCTTGAGTAGGTAATGGCATTCATTTCATGGTTTTCATATTTCTTTCTGCAAAAGTAGGATTAGTTGGCTAGGTAGGGTTTGCTAGGTTTACTTTACATTTCAGTATTTTTCCTTTCTGCAAGTAGAATAGTCTATGTAGAGTAAGCTTTCCTTTCTTTCATCACATATAGAGCTTCTTTTGGAATCCATAGAAGTTGACTTGAGCTCCTAGTGATCTTGCGCCAACTGACCAAGTGACAGCATGTAGTAAGAACTAGTACTTGTGCATACATCACCGTCGCTTCCAAGTTTGTTATGAACTACCGGGTTGATAAGAGTAAAGTAGGCAGCCCAAGAGTTGCAACATTATTGCTGCAATACTGGTGCTCACCACTTTTTGGCGCTGTTGCCGGGGAAGCATAAGAGTATTTTGTGATTACTGCTTTCTTCTATTTTCTATCACAATATTCTACTAAGTAGTTTATTTCAGCTGTTATACAACAAAATGACCTCCTCATCAACTCAGTGGTGAAAGACATGATGACTGAAGAAAAGACCACAATTGCAAGCCTTGATTCCACACTAACGCTAGTTGCACACTGAAAACCTGCTTTATAAAGCTTGTTACCAAGCCTAAGGGAGCGTTAGTGACCCCACTAACTCATGTTACTAGTGAAGGGGTAGCGTTAGTGAAACTAAGGGAAGTTCAATGGGTTAAGCCAATGAATTGACTCACAAATATCTAGATATTTATCCCTAAATTTGCTCAAGAAAAGCAAGGAAACATCCAAAATCAAGATATTTGGAGGATTTCTAATCTAAGAAAAGAAGGCAAATGGGAAAGAGCTGAAAAGCGAAGCAAGTTCATTGCTTTTGCCCTAGTGAACTCTAGGAGGAGCTTGGAAACCCTAACTCGATTGCTATATAAGCAAGGTGAGGGTTATTATGAAAGAGGTTAGAGCATTTGAAAGGATAGCCCACTAAGCTATTGTGAACTGTCATACACTTGAAGAAGTGAGCTGAAAGAGAGAGAGAGAGAGAGAGAGAGAGAGAGAGAGAGAGAGAGAGAGAGAGAAGAAGAAGGGGCAAGGGAAGACTGATACAATGGATGGTTGTAATCACTCTTCCATTATAAATATAGAACTGCAGTTGTGTTCCCTACTCCATAGTGTCGGTAACATTGTTCATTGAGTTGTTCATTTTGATACTTGTTTAGATGAGTGGTTTAGTTGTATGCAAATAGATGTTCATTGTGCATTCTTATATTAGTTTTCAATATTGTATGTTGTGATTGTGTTTGCCTTTCCTTTGTGCAGGAATTGATTTGGAGCTGGCTTTGAGGGATTTCTTCTTGGCTGCATAGCGATCTCCAAACAAATCTAGAAGGAGACTTGAGGTAATCCTCTTTCCATACTTTGTTAAATTATTTGATAGATGAACATGTGTATAACTTGGTAGTTTCTGCAGATAATCTTACAGTCTGTCGCGAGTCCCAGGAAGGACTTTGAGGGTAGTTTTCATTCTCCATACACCGTGCATTTTACCCCATAGTAGAATTGGCGACTCCGTTGGGGACTATACATCTAGTTCCTGGTTTACCCAGACTCTTATTTGTTCTCTCTTCCTTATAAGAGCTCCCTATTCTTCAACAATCCTTTTTCTGATCCACCAAATATCTTGCTGCATCCTACTAGTATACATTCATCTCAGAAATTGATCTTGGAAACCCTTGTTGTGCAATATTTCCCACATTAACGCAGGTTACCAGGCTACACAGAGCTTTATAAAGCATTGTGCCTGTGTACAGGGAGCATTAGTGACCCTACTAACTCTCTGTAACCACTGTTACAGAGCGTTAGTCTCCCTTTTTCTTCATTTCTAGTAGTATCTGTGGACCAAAAGGGATGGAAAATCTTCTCATGGGCTGAAATAAGATCTGTAACTATATTATGTCAGCAAAATTGGTGTCCTAGAAATTTATTTTTAGGAAAATGTTTTGGTTTTTCTCTCTTAAAAAACATTTTTTCTGAAAGAAAGACTGATATTTTGTATTCATCCTTCTGTTTAAATAGTTGTGAGTTGCTTCATTTTGGTTTTCAGTAGTTGTTAGGAAATATTGGAAAAGAATCTTTTGGTTATGCATGTGTTGAAAGACTATAGATGCACAGACGAAACTATGAATATGTGAAAAATATGAATATGTAGAATAAAGCTTGTTTGCATCAAATTGAATTTTTTTTTCAAAGCATTGTTTCTGCATGATTTATTGAGTCAAGAGTCTCACCATATTTCATACGTCAACACCCCTACCGAAGACAAATAATCAAGTACACATAAAATTTACATTAAAATCAATCAATTACTCTTTTGAGAAAACCAACATTAGCTAGGCTAGGATCTTGGGATAAGCATGTGAGTGAACTGCCTAAGGTTGAAAACCAAAACTAGTGTCGTTAACGAGCGAAAAATTCCTTCTGCACTCATATTACCGGGACCACTCCACTAACAATGGAGAAAAATACGAGACAACATCGGACTGTAATTGAAGGTAGCCTGCCTTCTCTTACAAATCCTTTGGGCATTTTGTGTACTGGGGGTCCCTTCAGGGATTTCGGAACTGAGTCGGGGACTCAGGTATCCTGCCCCTCGACTATGTCCCCCCCAGTGATGTCTGTGATTTGAGGTATCTCTAGTGGCCAAACTTATAGGGACTTACACAAGGTGACTGGGACGGGCTGTCCTGGTACCTAACACAGACAGATCTACTTTGTCTTCAGTTTTTGGGAGGGTGCTCGTCTTCACGAGAGTACTTGGCCCCTCAATCTGAGGTTCAGGCGAAGCTCTAAAGTAATCGTAACTATACATTTGGCCATCCTTCTCTGTTATTCATTGAGATACTGAGTTTCATCTCTGGTGATTGGTGCTTATCAGAGGAGGTAATTTCCCTCTGTTTGCTGATCAATCCATTTAGTGTATTTTTTATATTTTTTTTAGGTACCTGAGTGCTATCATTTTGAGACTTTACACGAATATCACAATAAAATTTATTGATAAAATTAATGGACACCATGGCTACATCTGGCCCTCTTCGTCACTCTAGACGATTGTTAGGACTTCCTCCATTCATTGTGGAATATCCGTCGAGTTCCACTGAACCGGATTCCCCATCTTCGGGGGATCAGTATCCTAGATCTCACACGGGATCTATTTGGACAACTGACGATTCAATTTTGCCAGAGGATTTCATCACAGAAGGAATTCTTCCTCATTTTAACCCTCTGCTCACAAGTCAGTTGGACCCACTCTTGATTCCAGAGGCACCAATAATTCCTACTTCGGTAGTTGGAACATTTCCATCTATCCAGTCGACGACTAATGGGTTGTGGAACTTTAGGGACACTTTTAGTCCTTCACCACTCCCCCAGTCGACAGTCTCCACAACACCAGTAATGGCGAATCCTGCTATCCCGTTTTTCCTAGGTACAACCACTCACACAACACCCTCTATGAGTGGAACCCAGTAGATGCCAGGTTCCACCCCTATGGTGCCACACTGTTGTTGAGTGATAAAAGTTGTCTTTTTAACTCCTATTTATCCTACATTAATTATCAACCCAGGGACGATTTTTTATCTCAAGAGTGTACTTAGTCTGAGGCGGTCACTTGCTTAAGAGTAATGTTTTGTAGTATAGTGCTTTAAAATGCAAAGATAAATGAATGCTGGAAACAAAATCTAATTGGAACAACAAGAAACTGAAATGTTCTGTAACTAAATCATTCACTCAAACAAGCATCAGTCGAGGACTTAGTAATGATAACTCTCTCCCCTGTAAACTGATGCAAATGAAAATCAATCATAGGCAAGATCTCCAATCTAAGAACTTAGATAGCGGTAGTCAGTGTCCTTTACAGTTGTAGATCCTTCAATCCACACTAAAGAAAATAACTGGAAATAGCAATTCAATTGACAGAAAAGGAACAACAACTAAGTCTATTGAAAAACTGAACAACAAAGCTTGATTTATCAGAAATGAATTAAACAACAGAGTTTATCCTAACAGAAATGAATTGAACAACAATCTTAATCCAATGGAACAACAAAGAAAATCAACTGGAAACACACGGCAACTATAAGTTAAACTGAATCAACAACCTTATTCTAGTAGCATGAACATTAATCGCAGGTATTAAAGGAACAACAATCACAATTATAATTGAATAGTAACTTAATTGAACAACAATCACAATTATAAGTGAGCAACAATTAAATGAATAGCAATCTGAATTAGACAGCACAGTATTAGATCAGAATGAACAGCAGGACATTTCAAGTTATAGTTAATAATTTTGTCACCAACGCAATCCAATTATGATTTCAATATAACAAAGCAATTCCGCGAAATGTTCATAAACAAAAGATTACTGAATAAAGCGAATTAAGGAAATGCAAAGGAAATCAAACCACACAAGACTGTAATTGTAAAATAGTGATACAAGAAGTAGGTGAATCCACCAGGGCCGGGCCCTTAGCCACCAGTGAAGCACCACTGAGTTTACTCCAGGATCAGATAATGGAACAACAACTGAGTTATATATTAATCATGTATGGCAAAGTTTACAGCTATCACTCTTCAAAGAGAGTCGATGATCAAAGTTGAGATTACAACAGTAATTTCTGCAAAATGATAATACATGCCCCCTAGGCTACAAGCGTTGTCCCTTTTTATAATAGCCAGGCGGATATATCAAGAGTACAGATAAGCTCTGAAGTAGCGATCTTTCAGGATCAAAGGATGCTGTGGGGTAAAATGCACGGGATGAAAACTACCTTCAAAGGCCTTCCCGGGACCTTCGACAAACTGTAAGAATATCTGCAAAAGCTACCAGTTACACACATGTTCATCTATCAAACATAATTGACAGGGTATGGAAAGAGGATTACCTTCGGTTCCTTCTAGATTCACTTGGGGATCTCCATGCGGCAAGAAGAACTCCTTCTAAGCCGGCTCTAAGACAATTCCTGCACAAAGGACAAAGCAAACCAATCATAGCATACGCTTCTGAAAACTAATGTAAGAATCCGTAACAAACATGTATTAATGTATAACTTAACTACTCAACTCGACAAGCATCAGAATGAACAAATAAATGAACAATATCACCAACACTTTGGAGTAGGGAACACAACTGCAGTTCTATATTCAGAATGGAAGAGTGATTACAACAATCTGTTGTATCAGCCTTCCTTACCCCTTCTTCCTCTCTCTCTCTCCCTCTTTCAGCTAACTTCTTCAAGAATATGACAGTTCACAATAGCTCTATGGGCTATCCTTCCAAATGCTCTGACCCTTTTGCAATGGCCCTCTCGTTGCTTATGTAGCAATCGAATTAGGGTTGCCAAGCTCCACCTAGAGTTCATTAGGGCAAAAACCATGAACCTACCCTGTTTACAAGCTTTTTCCCATTTTCCTTCATTCTCAGAATAGAATTTCTCCAAATATCTTGATTTTTGGAGTTTCCTTGCTTTTCTTGCACAAATTTAGGGATTTAATATCTAGATATTTATGAGCAGATTCATTGGCATGACCTTCTAAACATCACTTAAGTTCACTAACACTCCCCTGGTCTAACAACATGAGTTAGTAGGGTGACTAACGCTCCTTTATGCTTGGTAACAAGCTTTATAAAGCAGGTTGTCAGTGTATAGAGAGCGTTAGTGTGGATTCTGGGCCTGCAATTGTGGTCATTTCTTCAGTCATCTTGTCTTTCACCTCTGAGTTGATGAGGAGGTCAATTTTTCCTATAACAGATGCCCCCTAAAGTATGAGATCAAAGGCAGAGATGATGGCCGAAATACTTTATGAAAAAACACTGTAATTTGCTGTCAAAAATCTTTGTAGAGAGAGAGAGAGAAGTTTCGGGCAGCAAGGAAAACCTGATACAACATAGATACATATATATAAACTGCTAAAATCATGTCCTGAGTCGGGCATTCCCATGCTCAGTAGCCATGTCAAAGTAATTTTCTCATCTGAGACATAACAATGCTAGCCGCCAATATGGCACAAGGCGGATCCAGTGTCATAATAGATTATCTTGAAATAGCTGTCTCCAAAGAATAATATCTGCAGCTTGGGAGAGGAAACAAGGCTGAATGATGCAAGCCTCTACCCAAGGTCTTGATTCCTGCTTCACCGAACAACATAGATTGGTACATGTGATGAAATGTGTTGACGTCAAACATGCATGAAATCATCTAATTACCAGCCAATAATGGAGACCATTAACAGATGCGAGGAAGGCCACCGATAATGGTGATGGTCTCCAATATGCACAGTGCAAACTAGTGAGTGTGAAAGATTTTTTGTCGTCGAACACTCTTAGAATTGCTTAACCAGGAGCCAATAATGAAAACTCGTGATTAAGCACAAGGTAAACTGCCACTAATGTCTGCAAGTACCAAGGAAATGAATGTGTTTCTGGATTATCTTCCTAGATAGAGTGTTGAAGTCAATAGGAAGAAACCTGTCGAAAGGTAGGCAATGACGTGTCCTACATTAGTCGACACAAAACCAGACAAGAATGATTTTGTTTTTTGAAGAATCTTTTGAGCATTTGGGTCTAAAAAATGGAGGGCATGATGAAAGGATATGTAGGATCGGTTGATAGAGGAAACAAATGGGGACCCTTGAACAATAGAAGGCACAACAACAGTTTTAACCAAACAACACTAGACTCATGAACACTACAGAGTGTTTAAGATATGGAGATGCAATTACATCAGGGTATATAGGCTAAAAACTCATAGGTTGGTAGGGTTCATATTGAGAGGCTATCAAAATGAAGGTTTATCTGAGGGAGTGCCATGTTCAAGAGAACATTTTCTGCCGAACCACGCTTTCAAATACAGGATATAGTTGTATTGTCCACTTTCCCCGTATGATTTTTTTAATGAGTCCATACGGGTAAACTCATCGATCTTTTCATGTTTAAAAGGTATGAAAAGGATCACAAAAAGAATGAACCTTTGCCCTATCTGATTAGTTTAATGAGTCCAGACAGGAAAACTCGTTGATTTTTTCATCTTTTAAGAGTTTGAAAAGTATCGTAAAAAGAATGACTCTATATCTTGTCTGTGTGTTTAAAGAGTCCAGACTAGACAACTCAGTGGTCTTTTCATATTTAGCGAGCTTGAAAAGATTGTAAAGAGAGAGTCCATGGTGGTCCCTTTGTCATAGTTGTTAACCGGGTGTGACAAAAGGTTAATAATATACCCAGATCAGTTACTTTTCCGTATTTTAATTTATTGAACCCGGATAAAGAGAAACCTTTTTCCAATAGATGCCGTCCTCATTTTGTTATGAGTATGAGGTGATGGACTAAACTCATGTTTTGTCATGACACTTTAATGAGCTCAGTAACAACAACTCGGGACTTTTCAGTTTTTAACGAGCAAGAAAAAGTAACTGAAAGAATGCTCGGGTCATATTTAGCATGTTTAACGAGCAGCAAGACACAACTCAAGATTTTTTCAGTTTAAAAGAGTGAGAAAAAAAAGTGCCTAAAAAGGATGCTCCGTTGGTCTTTTTTAGTTTATGAGCTGGAAAAAGATAAAAAAAGAGGTGCTCAGAGCATCGTTTGCATATATTTAACGAGTGCAAATGATGAAAAACTCGGATATGGTTATTATTTTTTAAAGAGCAATAAAATATCATAAAAAGTGCTCTGACCATTGTTGCATATATTTAACGAGTGCAAATGATGAAAACTCGGGGATGTTTATATTTTTTAAAGAGTGATAAAATATCCCTAACAGTGCTCTATTGATTGCGGTATATATGTTTAACGAGCCCTACTACAAAAACTCGGAGATGTTTATATTTTTTAAAGAGCAATAAAATGTCTCCAAAAGTGCTCTATCCATGGTTGGATAGTTTTTAACGAGCTCAACAATGAAAACTCGGAGATGTTTATATTTTTTAAAGAGAAATAAAATATCTCAAAAAGTGCTCCATCCATGGTTGGATAGTTTTTAACGAGCTCAACAATGAAAACTCGGAGATGTTTATATTTTTTAAAGAGCAATAAAATATCTCAAAAAGTGCTCTATCCATGGTTGGATAGTTTTTAACGAGCTCAACAATGAAAACTTGGAGATGTTTATATTTTTTAAAGAGCAATAAAATATCTCAAAAAGTGCTCTATTTTAGAATTGCATGCAGCTTTTACTGCTTTTCATTCCTGAAAGTACTTTCATCAAAAGCAGTAAAAGTATAAAAAAGTAGCAATTCCTATTGTCTGGGTTCATGCATGATAAAAAATCATGTAGAATGGACTACTTCCTCTTTAATGATTTTCAAAAAATCATGTCTCTCAAAGTTATATAAGGAGATGCTTTGAGCTTTCACATGCATCATTTTCACTATTTTGAAGTTTGTGAGAGCTTGCTAGAGCTAAAGAGGAGCAGATTTTCTATAGACCATTGCAGGAGATCTGGGAAACCATTTGACGTGCCGTCAGTCCCATGTGAGAGCTAAAACCTTTCTCTATGCTTTATTAAACCTTTTTTAACAGTTTTATGGGTGGAATTTTGCAGATCTGAGGTGCCCTAGAGCCATATTTGCGCACTAACGCCCTCCAGATGGCCAGTAGAGAGTGTTAAATGCTCTGTACGAGCCACTGGAGGGCGTTAATCCTCCCTGTGCAGCACTGGGGAGGGGGGGGGGCGTTAGGGCTGTAGAGCGCAGTTGAAACCCTCATGCATGGATTCCTTAAGTGATTTTGCCCCATTTTAACTGTTTTTAGGGTTATTTTGTGCAGGTTTCAGGCTGAAATGACTCACCTATGGAGAGAACGGGCCCATGATACTAAGGAATTGCTGATGCGAAATGATCCAGCTTGCATAATTGCATTGCGTCACTGCGGTTTGTTGAAGTATGCAAGGCTAGAGCTGATGAAAGGATAGGAGGATTTACTAAGATGGATCATATAGCGCTGGGATGAACACGAGAAAGTGTTTAGGATTGGAGATTAGGAGCTGGCGATTGACCGGGATGACATTTACTTTTTGATCAGTTTGTCATGCCATGGGGCACAAGAAAACCTCACCGGTGGCAGGTCAGATCCACGATCTACTTCAGAGCTGGTATAGATCTACTGCATCCTTGAGAGTGGACAAGTCAACAACAGAGTCACTATAGAGAGGATTCGATCTTGGTCTATGAGGGCAGTTTTATGGTTGATTGTGCATTTGGCGGGGTCAAAAAGTCCCCACATAGCGACAAAGGCCCAACTGTTGCTTACCATTGACTATGTCCAGCCCCAGATGTTCAAATGGTGTGACGCAGTGCTTTGCCAGTTGAAGGCAAAATTGACAGCATGCAAGACCCGTACCCAACATAGTTTTGGGTACGGTACTATCATAGTCTCATTTTTCCTTGAGAGGGTACCTGTCATGCGCCCACGGGTGAGCTTAGGTCCCTTTGATCCGAGGGATCCAAGGCAGGGTTGCTGGTCATCACTTGATCCTCGCACAGGAGGAGGACCACTTTGGCACTTCTTTGACGAAGACTTCTTCTAGTGGCTCCGTAGCTAGATTGTGATTGTTGACGACTATGACTATGAAGGCATGGACTTTACCGATGACCCAGACTTGATGCTACCACCCGAGACCAACTGGGGTCCTCAAGGTGAGAATAATTTTGATAGCACTTAAGTATTTTTGCACTTTTGAATGTATATGTAATGTTTTTTAATGGTGAAATAATAACTGACATGAAATTTTTATGCTTAACATAGATGTGGCGCCAGTACGACCTGCAGGCGAACCTCGCTATGTGCGACGAGGCGGCCAACTACTTGCTGGAGGGGGCAATGCCGACAGTCTCCGCGAGGTTCTAAGGAACCTAGAGGGTTTGACTATGGGTGTCCCCCCCTTCCTATGAGGGAGATTCCCGCTCATATGCAGTGACACACCGTTGGTGTACCTGAGCGGTTTTTGGTTCCTCTTCGGAGGGTAGCTAGAGTTGTTTTAGCTTTTCTAGAGCAATAGGCTCTTTTTAGCAGGTGTTCTGGTGTAGCCATATGAGTGTTTGTAGCTGGGCTTTGAGCCATTTTGTACTTAAATCATCCAAGTTTTGGAATATTTTGATGTAAAAAACTGGATTCGATCTATATATATATATACATATATATAGATATATATATATACATATATATAGATATATATATATACACACATATATATATATATATATACAGATATTTTTGGTATTTTGGTGGTGTAAATGTGTTTTAAAATGTTTTTTGTGACAAATTTTTAACTTTAGTAAATGTTTTACTTCTCATGCATGCTACTATAACAAATGAGACAAATGCCAATCCAATACATAGTTAGCTAACGAATCAGCGACTGTATTTAATTCTCGAGGAACATGCTCATATGTGATTATTTCAAATCGACGTTCCAAGAGTCGCACCCTTAGATAGTTATGTAACAAGGCTGGATTACGGACGTGATAATGGTTTTTCAATTGCATAACGACTAGCTGGGAGTCTAACCTAACCACCAGATTGGAGATGCCCCTTGATGACGCTTCCGTGAGAAGCGAAACGACGGACATGTACTCGGCAATATTGTTGGTGGTGGTACCAAGAAAGACCCCCCCGGAGAAAAATAGTTCCGACTCGGGTGTATAGATGACCCAAGCAGCTGATGCAATGTGCCATGTGTGATGACTGGCACCATCCACGTATCCTATGTATGCTAAGGGCAACGATGACATCTGCATTGCGAGAAGAATGCATGAGACAAGTACTCCACTAAATAACAAAATAATCCAATCACATCAAAAAGGGTAAGCAAAACTTATGAATACATAAAATTACAAAGCACATGCCTAGTGCGATACTAGGCACAATACTTTTTCAGATAGAGCCCATATGTGGGCTCCATGAGTGGGATTCCATCCTAGTCCGGCAATTCATATGCCCCGAGGGGAGGACTTTTGTTATGACATAGGGACCTAGCCAAATGGGTCGAAGCGTGCATGCCTCCAAGAGATTATATTTTGGATGATAAAGCGATACAAAGTCGCCCTCTTGGAAAGAACAAAACCTAACCTCTTTTGAAAATTGGGTTTGTACCCGCTCCTTGTGAGCTACGAGTGCCAAATCGGCATCTCGATGGGTTTTATCAAGCTATTTGAAGTATAGTAGGTGTTCTTTTTCGACAGTGGGGCCGAGCATGGGTTCAACGAATATTTCGAGGGAAGGAATTGGCCACCCATTTTGTTTTTCCTTGTCTTAAAGTTGGATCTCATGCACGACAAATGACGAATTAAAGTGGGCATTTCCTCATGAGACCAAACAAATTCATCATGGAATTCCTCATGTAGGTAGGTGGAGCTTGCAATTTCCTCAAGACTGCAATCTTCTCGCATTTGGGTGTCTTCCACGATGCCTGTCGTGACTGAAATATCTATGGGCATTGACCTGGAAGTGTCGTCCATATTTTCTTCCACCCCAAAAGTTTGGATGCTTGTATAGGGTGGGGAAATGATTTCATTTGTGTCAGAGGACAGGACTTGAAGAGGCATCATGTCTGAATCAGATGTCGGACCCCAAAGATGCCAATCCTCCCAATGTTTCTCTCCAAAACTCATGATTTCTCAAATGGCTTCGTCCATAGATGGGAGTTGATCGCATGGATCTAAAGGAGGAGCGGTTATGGGAAGGGGGGTGGTACCGTCAACGATAGCCAACATGACTGGAGATGTGGATGTGGATTGAATTCCTTGGTAGGCTGATTCAGCTGGTGACAACAACATTTGGTCTCTGAATGTGTCAAGGTCTGAAGGTGCCGTTGGGATCCAGGGATCGGTCAGTTCATGAGGAATTGATGAAAGCATGTTGACCGATTGTGGAACTTGTGGTGGCTGAAGAGGAAAAAAACCCATCAGGGAGGAAGCCTTCAACAGACTGGTACCTATACTGACAAAATTGTTAGTTACACCTCCTACTAGGGGTACGGAGCCACTTGGTAATGGTGAATAATCGTGGGTGCAAAAAGACAACTGATCCACGATAATGACCTTTCCATCCAATGGAAATAGGATGATATGAAAGACAGTGGATACGACGGCCGTCATGGCATATGTCCAATTGCGAACCAGCAATAGATTATAGTAGAGCTTCATGTCTACAACTTCTACGTCCACCGTTACTGTTTTCGCAGCCAAAGTGATGGGAAAACTGGCTAAGTATCCTTTTGGGACAAAGGTGTGGCTGTTGAAAGCTTTAAGGGATTTCGACAGCGGGGATAGGGTTGGGGAACCTAGGGCGAGCCAACATGAAACCGACATGATGCAAGTTTAAGCACCTTCGTCGATGATAGTTCGGTGTATACTTTTACCTTTCGAAGTGATATGCACCTGAAATGCAAGCTGGTGGGAAAGGGGAGGTTTACACTTGACCATGTCAAAAATAGAAAGCATGGAATCTGTAGGGTCAATACCCCCGATAGCCGATGGCATGTTTGTAATACTTCGAGCGTTGACATAGCCGACGACACTTGTGCCAAATCCTCTATGATGTTGTAGTGTTGGGCAGCACGTGTAGATGTATTGTGTGTCGAAGTGCCCCCTTGGGGGGTCGAATTACGAAGTCCTCAACCGGCCTTTTGATATGTAGATCGTTGGGTGGTGATGGGTTTTGACCTAAGGATGGTTCCACTATCGGAGCGACAGGATCTCCATAAGATTTGGCCCTTGTGGCTAGTTCTACCATTTCAAATGTGTAAATGGTAGAGCTTCCTTCACCAGCTGAAGGATGTTTTGAACCGTCGCTGCCCCCTGACGTGGGTTGTGGTTGGTTGGCAACAACATTTTGCTTCTGTTGAGTAGGAAAAGGATTTCTAAGGACAATAGGGGCTTTACTAGAATCTCTCTTGGCAAGGTACTTTGTGCATTCTTGAAGACGTGGACAACGCCAAGTTACATGTTCTTCAAGACAAATTTTGCACGAATAGTTGGTGCCTTTATCCTTTTCCGCATCAGTAGGCACAATGGCCTTCTGTTTCGGGTTGGACTTCTTAGATGACTGCTCCTTAGAAGGAGTGGTCTTGTTCTTATTCATATTGTTCTTGCCACCACATTTCTGTGTAGACTACACAGAGTTAATCGTAGTGGCAGGAAGAGCAGTGGCTTTGGTAGAGGGGTCCACTGCTAGCTTGGCGATGGAACCACTGAATTGTTTTACAGTGACCCTGGAGGTTGCGCTGACAATCCCGTCAGCGTGCGCTCCAGGGTGCTGAGTGGTGGGAGGATTGGGGTTACCAGGAGCATAGGGGATAATGTCATAGAGAGTGCCAAACTGTGAATAAATCAAATCTAAGTGTTGGGCACGACGTATGGATTGGTCTTCTGTGACCGCACCACCTAGAGCGACATCTCTAGCGATTTGTGGGAGTAACAACTTACAGAACCAGTTCGTTAAGAGAAAATCAGGGATGGGAGCTTTGAATAACCTCCACCTACGTCTCCTTCATGGATATGATTGGAGATGTGAGTGGCAGTATCCTAACAAAACGAAGTAAGGAGCTCTGTCCCTATCTCATAGCGGATAGGTAGTTGAAAGTGCTTTAGGAACTCCATCGCTAAAGTGTCAAAGGTATTCACTGATGCGCGTGGTAACTCAATATACCACTTTGCAGCATTGCTAGTGAGGGTGCGGGGAAAAAGACATAACCAGACACTATCATCCACCATGGAGTTAGAAACACACCAGAGATGGTAGGTGGTGACATGAGTGCCCAGATCCTCCCCTTGTTTTCTGTCAAACTTAGGAATGTCCATCGGTATTTTATGCGGGATCGACAACCATTGTAAGTTGTGGTAGATGGGGTTGTTTGTCAACTTGTATAAGTCGGGAATATCCAATGTTGCCAAAAAAGGAAAATTGTTGGGTGCCCCCGACTCGGACCATGGTGATGATGGATGACCTGAGGAGCTCTGTGCTCCTCCCATCGTTTGGTTCCCCATGGTGTACATGGGCTGCATGGTGTAGTAGTTGCTTTGTGGTACGGTGTTGTAGAGTGGATTTCCATGAGGATTTTGATACTGGGGTATGAAGTTGCCCCTAGTATAAGTGGTGCCCCCTTGACTCATCTGAGTTTGTGAGTAGGGTGCCCCCATGGATTGGGTGGGAATCCCTTGTGGATTTCCAACCAACACAGAACTAACCATATGGCTTTGATTGAAAAAGGGAACACTCATGTCAATCCGCAACTATCCATGCATACCTGAGAATGGCGGGGGAACTATGACATTACCCGCTGGCATGTGCATATTGGGAACCACCCCAGAAATATGAATCTGGGGGTTGGAACTATACATTGGCAACCAAACTTGTTGTTGGTAAACTGGAACCACACCCATAGTGCCGCATTGAGTGTTATATGGAGCACTATATGTGGCACTAGTGTAAGGTATGTTTTGTGGCACCATAGGAGTGGAACCTGGCATCTGCTGGGTTCCACTTATAGAGGGTGTGATGTGAGTTGCAGTACTCGGGACAAACGGGATAGCAGGATTCCACATTATTGGTGTTGTGATGATCGTCGACTGGGGAAGTGGTAGAGGACCAACAGTGTATCTATAATTCCACAACCCTTGAGGTGTTGACTAGATAGATGGGAAAGTTCCACCTACTGAAGAAGGAAGTACAGGTACCACGGGAGCAACGATAAGTTCCGACAGATTTGTAAGCGGAGTGTTAAAGTGAGGAAGAAATCCTTCCGTGAAGAAATCCTTCGGCAAACTGGAATCATCGGTCGTCCACACAGATCCTGTGTGTAATTTAGGAGACTGATTCCTCGAGGATGAGGAATCCAAGTCAGGGGAACTCAGCAGATCCTCCACAATGAATGGAGGAAGTCCTAACAATCGTCTGGATTGACGATGAGGGCCGGATGTAGCCACAGTGACTGTTAAGTTTTATCAAATAGATTTTAATGTGATATTCTTTAAAGTATCGAAAATAATAGCACTCAAGTACCTACAAAGAAAAAGTACACTAAATATGTCAATCAACAAACAGAGGGAAGTTACCTCGTCTAATAAGCACCGATTACTGGAGATGAAACCGAGTCTCTCAATGAATAACAGAGAAGGATGGCCACATGTATGGTTACGGTTCCTTTTGAGCTTCGCCTGGACCTCAGATTGAGGGGCCAAGTACTCTCGTGAAGACGAGCACCCTCCCAAAAACTGAAGACAAAGTAGATCTGCCCATTTTAGGTACTAGGACAGCCCGTCTCAGTCACCTCGTGTAAGTACCTAGAAGGTTTTGCCACTAGATATACCTCAAATCACAGACATTACGAGGGGGGACATAGTTGTAGACAACACGCTATGTGGGTAGGATGCCTGAGTCCCCGACTCAGTTCCAAAATCCCCGAAGGGACCCCCAATACACAGAATGCCCAAAGGAGTTGTAAGAGAAGGCCGGCCACCTTCAATTACAGTCCGATGTTTTCTTGTATTTCACTCTATTGTTAGTGGAGTGGTCCTGGTAATATGAGTGTAGAAGGATTTTTCACTCGTTAACGACACTAGTTTTGATTTTCAACCTTGGGCAGTTCACTCACATGCTTATCCCAAGGTCCTAATCTAGCTAATGTTGGTTTGCTCAAAAAGAGTAACTGATTGATTTTAATGTAAATTTTAGTGTACTTGATTATTTGTCTTCGGTAGGGGTGTTGATGTATGAATATGGTGAGACTCTCGACTCAATAAACCATGTAGAACAATGCTCTGAAAATTTGATTTTCAATTTCTTATGCAAACAAGTCTTATTATACACATGTGTCTTTTCACATATTCATGGATTCGTTAGTGCATCTAAAGCCATTCAACACTTGCATAACCGAAAGTTTCTTTTCCCAATATTCTCTAACAACTACTGAAAACCAAAATGAAGTAGCCTACAACTATTTCGACAGAAGGAACAATACAGTTTATCAGCCTTTCTTTCAAAAAAAATGTATTTTAAGAGAGAAAAACTAAAACATTTTCTTAAAAATAAATTTTCAAGACACCAAATTTGTTAACATGATACTGTTGCAGATCTTACTTTAGCCCCTGAGACAAGTTCCCCCCTTTTGGTCCACAGAATCTTCTAGAAAACATGGAAATGGGTAACTAATGCTCTGTCTCTTTGTAAACAGAGAGTTAGTTTGGCCACTAATGCACCCTGTGCACAGTCAAAGGGCTTTATAAAGTTCTGTGTAGACTAGAAACCTGCGTTAGTGAGGGAAATAGCTCAAACAAAGGGTATTTAGGATCATTTTCGGAAGAGAATGCAAAATTGCAGGATGTAACAAGATAGATGGTGGATCAGAAAAGGATTTGAAGAAATGGGAAGCTCTTAGAAGAAAGAGAAGATCTGAGAGGAGTCCAGGTAACTGGGAACTAGATGTATAGTCCCCAGTGGAGTCGCCAATTCTGTCATCGAGTAAAATGCAAGGGATGAAAACTACCCTCAAAGGCCTTCCCGGGACCTTTGACAGACTATAAGATTATTTGCAAAACCTACCAGTTACACACATGTTCATCTATCAAACATAAATTGATAGGGTATGGAAAGAGGATTACTTTCGGTTCCTTATAGATTCGCTTGGGGATCTCCGTGCGGCAAGAAGAACTCCTTCTAAGCCGGATCCAAGACAATTCCTGCACAAAGGACAAAGCAAACCAATCATAGCATACGCTTTTGAAAACTAATGTAAGAATCTGTAACAAACATGTATTAATGTATAACTTAACTACTCAACTTGACAAGCATCAGAATGAACAAATAAATGAACAATATCACTGACACTTTGGACTAGGGAACACAACTGCAGTTCTATATTTAGAATGGAAGGGTGATTACAACAATCCATTGTATCAGCCTTCCTTACCCCTTCTTCCTCTCTCTCTCTCCCCCTCTTTTAGCTAACTTCTTCAAGAATATGATAGTTCACAACAGCTCTATGGGCTATCCTTCCAAATGCTCTGACCCTTTTGCAACGGCCCCCTCGTTGCTTATGTAGCAATCGAATTAGGGCTACCAAGCTCCACCTAGAGTTCATTAGGGAAAAAACCATGAACCTACCTTGTTTACAAGCTTTTTCCCATTTTCCTTCATTCTCAAAATAGAATTTCTCCAAATATCTTGATTTTTGGAGTTTCCTTTCTTTTCTTGCACAAATTTAGGGATTTAATATGTAGATATTTATGAGCAGCTTCATTGGCATGACCTTATGAACATCACTTAAGTTCACTAATGCTCCCCCTGGTCTAACAACATTAGTTAGCAAGGTGACTAATGCTCCTTTATGCTTGGTAGCAAGCTTTATAAAGTAGGTTGTCAATGTATAGAGAGCGTTAGTGTGGATTATGGGCCTGAAATTATGGTCATTGCTTCAGTCATCTTGTCTTTCACCTCTAAGATGATGAGCAGGTCAATTTGTCCTATAACAAAGGATCCTGAGGGATTCACTCTATCTTTGATTTCTAGTTTATCGTTTTGTCTTCTTGCGCTAATGCCGCACTTTCCCTTTCTTCTCTTGGATTATGTGCTCTGATCTTGATCTCTTTGTCTAGATACGGCTTCCTGGGGAAGGGAAAGTAGTTGCTTCTACTTTGTCTCTTCCTTTCGAATAGTGGTTTTCCATTTCATTCATTTTCCATATAGAAAAAGATAATAATTAGTTATTTTGTATCAATCACAAATCTCCTTAATTATACCATAATTCTTTAACATATTACCATTTTAGAATGTAAAGGAGTTATGATTCAAAGGAAAAGATAAGGAAATAAATGGAAAATGCATACCTTTTCCATCGCTCAACACACCCCCTTGCTTACCCTTTTTCATGCCCTCATGAAAACCATGTAATTTACATGCAAGGCAGTTAGGGAATAGGTTGGAGAGGGATTTTCATGAAGTGGTCTAAAACCATGATGTGTAGCTAAAACTTCAAAAATGTGCCCTGTCTACCCTTCAGGTAATTCATAGATGGCCTTATATTCTGCTGCAGGATACCAGATAATAGGGCTTCGAAATCTACAACCTAGCCAATACGGTCCTTCCCTCAAGATGAGGTTACTATAGGTAACTAGGTGACTGGAAACTAACTTAAAATTTTTGTAATTGAATGGCTCTTTGTCCTGAATATTCTGATTTGAAGTCTTCCATCAGAATTTAGCTGTTGCTACGACATGGTCTTTGATAGTCAGGAAATATTCTACCCCTCGCTGGACAATGTCTTTGTGGATGGGCCCCAATGTCTGGATCACACCCTCCATTTTCATTATGCTTTTATGCTTCAACCACAGTTGTAATGGGTTTTTCGGTTCAACCCTAACCCAAAGGTCTAACCTATTTTTTTGTCTCTGAAACATGTTATGGACCTTGAGCCACTTTAACTGGTTGACAACAAACAAAATGAATGCTTGAAACTGGATATCTCCCACAAAAGCACTGGGATTCTTCTCCATTTCCTCTTCCAAGATAAAATTATGCAAATAAATTCACAGAGCAAACGTTGAACTTTGATTCCATATTGTTTACAACAATTTATAAAATCATCAACAATTTTCAATTCTATAGGTTTCCCTGCCTTAATAGCTTTAATTTTTAATTGTAAATATCTTTCTAATAAAAAAAAAGCATATTTTTTGGCAGGGGCCCTATATGCTAGGACATCTGTATATAGAGAACAAAGAATATCCATTTGACTCCTTACTGTTTTTAGTCTATTTGTTACCTTTTCAACTTTTTCCTTTGCCCTCCGGCATTTATTGAAGGCCTCACTCTCTGATGCATTGATGTTCTTTACTTGCTATTGTAACTTTTGATATTTTTCCCAAGGAACAATCTCTTCTGTGAGCTTTTATATAGTCTGCTAAGCCTGTGCGAGATACTCTTGGAGTTTTACTACCCTAGGGTCATTGTCCGTCAAAACACTTTTGGGTTGAATATCTACCTAGATCTTCTTATTGCGACATCTGGTTCCTATAGTCTATGTCCCTTTATCATAAATTATCTGGTTAGTCGTGACGCTAGAGGACAATGCCTCTATTTGGACATCCTTATTACAGATTGGTGTATCTTCTGTTTGGGCTGCTGCATCTATAACAACCGCATGTTGTTCCTTGCTGTCCTGAATGGATATGGGCTCAGTTTGAGTCCCCGTGGCCTTTATTTTATGGGGTTTCATTCGGGTGGCTACATCTCTTGTTCTTGGGGTTCTTTTTGAGATTTTCCCCATTTTTAGGGCCCTTATCTACTGTCTGAGTTGTTTTATTACATTTAGTAGCCTTTGTTGTTCCTTTCGCAACCTCTTGATTTCATTCATCTTCTTCTTCTTTTTCTTGGGAGGAACAACTGTTTCCTTGACTGGGCTTGGCTACTTATTTGGGCTTTGTTCTTCAAGGACCGTGCCCTCGCCCTAGCTTGTTTCCATATTTTATATTTGGAACACTTCTTCAGTGTTCTCATCATCCCGATTTGGTTCCTCAGGGGAGGTAACCCTGGTTTGATCTGCCACTTCCCGAGTGGCTTCTGCTTCTTCTTCTTCCTCGTCATTCATTTCCTCGGATGCACTCTTACTGTGAGTAGAGTGTTCATGTGACTGTGCTTCTTCTTCTTCCTCGTCATTCATCTCCTCAGATGCACTCTCACTATGAGCAGAGTGTTCCTGTGACCATGCTTCTTCTTGTTCCTCGTCATTCATCTCCTCAGATGCACTCTCACTGTGAGCAAAGTGTTCCTGTGATTGTGTTGCCTCAATATTGAGGTTGAGCGGGCTTTGTGGTTGAATATACTCACCCATATTGGCCAAAATTTGGGCCAATTCGCCTTCCTGCAATGGACTTTGTAGTGGACTTGCACCAGAGCACTCAGTTTCTTCCTCTAATTCTTCTTCCCATTCTTCTTACACATTTTCCCCTCCTTCGAGTTGTGG
The DNA here is from genome assembly GCA_031772625.1 of Pinus tabuliformis. Taxonomy (NCBI): domain Eukaryota; kingdom Viridiplantae; phylum Streptophyta; class Pinopsida; order Pinales; family Pinaceae; genus Pinus; species Pinus tabuliformis. Next base: position 1,143,266,602 of record CM062813.1, on the reverse strand, counting down.
GGGTTGCTCATCCTCGGAGTCCAATATTTCTAAGGGTTGGCTATTGTTATCTTGGAGATTTCCCAACATTCCCCTACTTCTCCTCGATCTGAGGGACTGTCTGTGTTTCTGTGGTCTAGTTGATGTGCTCGTGGTTCCTTTTCTTTTCGGGGTTGGTAAGGCCAATCCCCTGTCTATTAAAAATAACAATTCTTCCCAACTAGACTGTTGCTGAGTAAGACTATAACTGACTATTAATTGAATTAAACCATGATGAATTACTACGATTTTTGTATGACGTGATTTCCTCATGCTCCGAGCAGTGTCATGCAATAAAGAAATTAAATATGCAAGCAAATTTACAACACATTTCTGTCTTAATACTGCTAATAATTTGAGATGGCATGGTATTACCAGATCCTTTCTCCCATCGCATGTGATATAAATTTACACTATTCTGGCTAATTTTTCCCATGGTTCTCCCAAAGTTGCAGGTATGACTCCTTTTCCTTTAACAGTAAGGTTTTTTCCTTCGTCCCGGAAGATGGCTTTGGCGTCTCAAAGTCTTAATTTTTTTTGGGTCCATACTAGCCCGACTCCTAGTAGTCCAAATACTTCGGCAATTACCGCCTCTGTTATCGTTATTCACCTTGCCCTCACCATGGAATAATCTTCCTGCCAATTCTGCAGGAATTCAATGGCCATAGTTTCATGGGACTGTTGTAGCCGTGTAAGGTAATTTTTCCATCCTACTCTTTCTAGAACTGCTCGTGCAGCGTCAGAAATTATTAGCACTTGTGCTTTGCTGCATATTGCTATGCCTCCCATTTCGTCTAAGCTTAGCACACTGTTAATTTTTTTTTCAAAACATAGAAATGATAATGGAACAACACAGTTGTGCATATTGGAAAATGTCAATACCGTTAAACTTGCTATTTCTGAGATTTAATGGAGTCATAGTACCTCCAAATAAGGAATTGACACATCTACCAGTGTATTTTGGAGATCACCCATGCCCCCCTGGAATATTATAGGTCGTCCTCGACCGGAAAATAGAGGATCGGCGTACTAGACGGCAACCGTACAGAAAAAAGAAACGACGTATATATTCATGACATGATTGCAAAAAGTAGCAAATTACTGAAATCAAGGCTTATGATGAAAATCACGAATAGATATGGAAATTCTATGAAATGATGCGAAAAATAGGGAAGAGGACAGTTGTCGTAAGTAAAAATGCTTATGCGGTCATTATCCACTTTAACCATTATGATTGATTTTCAAACAATATTTCATGTGTAAGAGGTTCGAAAGGATTTTAAAGCATAATCTCATTTGAAATCAAGATAAAGATATAAGAAAAGGGTTTATAATGACTATTGATGTGTGAAAAATATGACTTCAATACCATCAGCAGAGCTCTGTTGCCCACAGGTGTTCATAACCTTGACAAAGTTGCTTTTTCACCCTTGGAACCATAATCCTTTATGTATGCCTAGGAAAGTGCTTTGTGATGTCAGAATGGAGGTCATTGTGCTGGCTTGGTAACCATATGAATCACAATGCCATTCACCAGGAAGGAGTGAAAGGTGGGAAGGTTGGCTCATGATGGTACCTCCTGTTCCAATGACTTTTTTATTTTTCTGATGCACCTCTTGGATAATAACCCTAGTGAGGTGGCTATAGTAGGAATGCCACTTCACTGCTTCCTTATGATCATGGTAGGTTGGCTCTTGATGAGGCCCCCTATCCTTCATCTGACAAATCATAGAATTGTTAGTAATCATATATATTTTTTCTTTTCTCTTATATAGCACTTTCCTATTTATATACAGAGGATGGCTCAACACTCCTTAAGAGTAGGGATGGTGGAAGAAGTCTGAACATCTCAATAGAGGAGAATATGCCCTTATATTACTCAATAATAATGATCAAAGAGAATTATGAAGATTAGGGAAGAACCAACATGATGAAAGTAATCAATCAAATTAGTTTTAGTGAAAATAAAGACAGCAAAGTGATATAAATAGTTGTGTCATTTCCTCTTTTTTCTTATCGATACAAAGCATTTTCTCTAAAGATAATGATTTTTCTTTGGTTTGCTGATTTCAGTATCCTCTAGTTTTTGTATCCTTGCATAAATTTATATCTGTGCCTTGAAGGGATCATGAACAGTGAACCATCATTCACAAAAATTCTCTAAATGATGTTCTTTAAGAAGCACACATACAAAAAATGCTCTCAGAAAGTGTTGTTCCTTTAGATGGAACAGTTGTTGTTCCTTAAAAGGAACAACAAAAATGCAATCTGGCAGAGGTGTTGTTCCTTTAAGAGGAACAACAAAAATGCAATCTAGCGGAAATGTTGTTGCTTTGAAAAGGAATAACAAAAAATGTGAAAGTGTTGTTCCTTTGAAAAGGAACAACAAAAATGCAAAAGTGTTGTTCCTTTGAAAAGGAACAACAAAAATGCAAAAGTGTTGTTCCTTTGAAAAAGAACAGTGAAAAATGGAAAGTGTTGTTCCTTTGAAAAGGAACAACAAAAATGTGAAAGTGTCGTTCCTTCGAAAAGGAATAGAAAAAATGCAGAAATGCCGTTCCTTTGAAAATGAACAACAAAAATGCGGAATTGATGTTCCTTTGAAAGGGAATAGCAAAAATGCGGAAGTGGTGTTCCTTTGAAAAGGAACAACAAAAATACGAAAGTGTCGTTATTTTGAAAAGGAGCAGCAAAAATGTGGAAATGTCGTTCCTTTGAAAAGGAACAACAAAAATGCAGAAGAGCCATTCCTTTGAAAAGAAATAGCAAAAATGTGAAAGTTTCGTTCCTTTGAAAAGGAACAACAAAAATGTGGAAATGTCATTCCTTTGAAAAGGAACAACAAAAATGCGGAAATGTCGCTCTTTTGAAAAGGAACAACAAAAATGCAGAAGTATTGTTCCTTTGAGAAGGAACAACAAAAATGCAAAAGTGTTGTTCCTTTGAAAAGGAACAACAAAAATGCGAAAGTGTCATTCCTTTGAGAAGGAACAACAAAAATACGAAAGTGTTGTTCCTTTGAGAAGGAACAACAAAAATTCAAAAATGTTGTTCCTTTGAAAAGGAACAACAAAAATGTAGAAGTGTCGTTCCTTTGAAAAGGAACAATAGGAAAAAAATTCTATACAGAAAGTAGTTTATACAAGCAGGAAAGAAAAACTTATATACAAAATTTGGAAGCAAAAGAGTTATTCAGTGAACTAATGCCGAGGAAGGATTATTTTCCTCAGCAAGAATCTGCATATCAGAATCTTCCCGTAGCTGCTGGTAAAAGGATTCCCGAGTAATTGGTTTATGGTACAGTCGCACTCGATGACCGTTTTCTTTAAACGAATGTCTAGATCCGTCAATAGTAGTCAAAGTAATGGTGCCATTGTCATGCACTTTCTGTATTTCATACGGTCCAAGCCATCGAGTCTGGAGTTTTCCCGGAAAATCCTGAAACTTGGAATCATATAGGAGTGCCCAATCTCCTTCATGGAAGATTTTCTTTTTGATCAGGGCGTCGTGCCATTTTTCTCTCTGCTATTGAATTAATGTAGTGTGTTGAAGAGCCGAGAGCCTAATTTCATCTAGCTCATTAATTTGTTGTAATTTGTTAGTCTGGGCCTCATTTAAATTCAAACCCACCTCTTGTGCTATTCTTAATGTTTGTATCTCGAATTCTATCGGAAATATGGGTTCTTTCCCAAATACTAGCTGATATGGTGAATGGCCAGTGGTATTTCTCCACATTGTTCAGTATGCCCATAAGGCTTCCGGAAATCTTGAAGCCCAGTCACGTCTGTGCGATGCAACTATTTTTGTAAGTATTGCCTCTATCACCTTATTTGTGCTCTCTACTTGGCCATTTGCCTGCGGGTGGTAAGGGGTTGTAATTTTGTGCCGAATGTGGTAGTTTTTTAATGTTGAAGCAATTTTATTACCTACAAATTGCGGCCCTCCATCTGTAATTATGTCCCTCGGGAGGCCATATCGCACAAATATTTGGAACAGGAAATGAATCACAGAGTCCTCTGTAGCTCTTGGTAGTGCCTCTGCTTCAACCCATTTGGTAACATATTCTGTTGCTACCAATATGTATGTTTTCTGATTTGATGATGGGTTAATCGGACCAATAAAGTCGAGTGCCCAGCGCTCAAATGGCTCAATTACTAACTACGGCTGCAAAGGAATTTCATCGGATTTCCCAGGGCGTCCTGCCCTTTGGCAACTATCACAGGCCTGTACAAACTTCTTAGCATCTTTAAAGATTGTAGGCCAGTAATAGCCTGTTTGTAAAACCTTGTGACCAGTTTTGCAGTCTGCGAAATGTCCGCCACACGGTCCGTCATGACAAGCTTTCAGAATGTCAAATATTTTGTCTTCGTGGACACATCTTCTGATGTGCATATCTACCTCTGTATGAAATAGGCAGCCCCTAATCCATGAGAATTGGGTGCTGCATTGTATAGTCTGTTTTCGTTCATTGGGGGTTAGATGCTTGGGTAATTTACCCACTGCTAAATAATTTGCAACATCAGCATACCATGGTTTTTTGGCAGTAACAGCAAAAAAAATTTCATTTGGGAATTGATCTTCGACTGCTGCTATGTCCGCTAACTTTGGCATTCGTGAGAGAAAATCAGATACAGGATTCTATTTTCCAGGTCGATATTTTATTGTGATGTCAAATTCCTGCAATAAAATCAACCATCTTGTTACTCTACCATTTGTAACAGGTTTATTTGCTAAATATTTTATGGCAGAGTGATCTGTATATAAAGCAATAGGATATCTAGTGATATAATGCCTAAATTTATTTACAGCATGTATTACAACTAAAAACTCTTTTTTAGTTACAAAATAGTTTAGTTCAGCAGGAGATAGATTTTTGCTAATATAATAAATTGCATATGGCTTTTTATCTTCTTCCTGCCCAAGGACTGCTCCAATCTGTTGGGTGTGGAGCTTGATTATCTTCTATAGTACCGGCATTTTGGACCCCAGTTCAAAATGGGGCGGCAACGCCGCCCGTAAAATGATCGCTGCCGTGGGGGGTCCAGGGGGGGTGGCAGCGACTTTATGGAGCCCCCCCTTGGCGGGGGGTTTCGGGGGCAACGCCCCCGAAGCTAAAAACAGCTGTAAAATTGCCTTGTAAAAGTATAGTAATTTCTAGTCAATTTGGGCCGTTCATTAGGCGGATGATCTGACGGTAGAACTTATGTTTAGTTTAGGATTTTTTGCCCTAGAAGGCAACCCCTCTCTTTATATGAGGGCATTGTATTTGAGGCTGTGACAGATGTGTATTCGGTGAGCGAGAAACATAGAGGTGAGACTGTGAGAGAAAATAGAGGATATTACAGCGGTTTTGCTGTAGGTTGTATCTCTTCATTTTGCTGGATAATAGAAAGGAAGGACTGGCTGTTCGGGGTGGACGTAGCCCAAACTGGGTGAACCACGTATATTTGTGTCTCTCTTGTTTTGTGCATTTTCTGTGTTTATATTTCTGCAATATTTTATGTGTTCCATCGCTCCGTAATATATAATTTTCTAACAACTGGTATCTGAGCCGAAGGTCTATTTGGCTGATAAACTCACAGGAAAGAAGGGTTCCTGGTTCGAGTGGGAGCAATGGCGGAAGATGGTAAGTTTAGGGTCGAGAAATTTAACGGCCAAAACTTCTCGCTGTGGAAGATGCAGATGGAAGATTATCTGTATCAGAAAGATCTATACCTACCATTGGGCGGAAAAACAAAGATGCCGACGGGTATGAAAGACGAAGAATGGAACCTTCTCGATAGAAAGGGACTCGGAACAATACGGTTGTGTCTTGCTGCGTCAGTCGCCTTCAACATTTCGAAGGAAACCACGACAGAGGGTTTGATGCAGACGTTGTCGAAACTATATGAAAAACCCTCGGCCTCAAACAAGGTATTTCTTATGAAACGGTTATTTAATATGAATATGTCGGAAGGTGGATCTGTTGCAAACCATTTAAATGATTTTAATACAGTTACAAGCAAGTTAAGTTCTGTAGGGGTAAACTTTGATGATGAAGTTAGAGCTCTATTATTCTTGTGCTCATTACCAGAAAGTTGGAATGGTTTGGTAATGGCCATTAGTAACTCCGTTTCTGGATCTAGTACTTTAAAGTTTGATGATGTTGTCGGTGCTATCCTTAGCGAGGAAATGCGACGGAAAAGCTCCGGTGAGACATCGGGAAATGCTTTGAGTGCAGAGTCTAGAGGAAGAAAAATGGAAAGAGGAAAGAGCTCAGGATATCGCAGTAAATCAAGGAAAGGCAGATCCAAGTCCAGATCGGGGATAGTGTGCTGGAAATGTGGAAAGAAAGGACACCTAAAGAAAGACTGTAGATCTCGGAAGGGAAAAGAAGGAGATGCACAGCAAGAAAACAATCATGAAGCAAATGTGACAGGTGAGGTGTTACAAGATGCTTTGATTCTTTCTTTCGAAAATATTACTGATTCCTGGGTGGTAGATTCAGGGGCCTCATTCCATGCCACACCTGAAAAGAAATACTTTTATGACTATGTTCAAGGAGATTTTGGACAAGTTCATCTGGGTGATGACAAACCCTGTAAAATTGTTGGAATGGGTAAGGTTCTTGTAAAACAGCAGAATGGAAACCAATGGCTACTAAAGGAGGTAAGGCATGTTCTAGATCTAAAGAAAAATCTGATTTCAACAGGGCAGTTTGGCAGTGAAGGTTGTGTGACAACTTTCACAGATAAAGCTTGGAAGGTCACAAAAGGAGCCCTGGTAATAGCAAAAGGTGAAAAGGTTGGTACATTGTATTTATGCAATGGTATTTCTAACTCTGTTAATTCTTTGACTTCCAAAGGAGCAGATGCAGCATTATGGCATCATAGGCTCGGACACATGAGTGAAAAAGGGATGAAGATTCTTCACTCAAGGAATTTGTTGCCAGGTTTGAAGAATGCTGATTTGGACTTCTGTGAGAACTGCATTTATGGAAAACAGAAGAGAGTCAGATTTCTTAGAGTTGGGAAAGAAAAGAAGAACGAAAAATTAGAGCTTGTGCATACAGACGTATGGGGACCTGCTCAGGTATCATCTCTTGGTGGCTCTCGTTATTATGTTACTTTTATTGATGATGCAACTAGAAAAACTTGGATTTATTGTATTAAGAATAAATCTGATGTATTTGATACTTTCAAGAAATGGAAAGCTTTGGTTGAGATTGAGACAGGAAAGAAATTGAAGTGTCTTAGATCAGACAATGGAGGTGAATATTGTAGCAAAGAGTTTGATAGGTACTGTTAAGAGCATGGAATTCGCAGAGAGAAGACAGTTCCAAGAACACCACAAGAAAATGGTGTGTCAGAAAGGATGAACAGAACAATCATGGAGCGTGCAAGGTGCATGAGATTGCATGCAGGATTGCCTTTACAGTTTTGGGCAGATGCTGTAGATACTGCTGTTTATCTAATAAACAGAGGGCCTTCAAGTTCCTTGGATGGTGGTGTTCCAGAGGAAGCATGGACAGGTAAAAAGGTAAACTACTCTATTTTAAAGCCTTTTGGTTGTGAGGCCTTTGTCCATATTGATAAAGAAAATAGAACAAAGCTTGAGGCAAAGTCAAAGAAATGTACCTTTATTGGATATGGTGTTAATGATTTTGGTTATCGCTTATATGATTACGAAAATCACAAAATCATTAGGAGCAGAGATGTAATATTCAATGAAAAGGTCTTGTATAAGAATCAGTTGCAGGAAAAGAAACAGGAAAAGGAAAACAAGGAATACACAGTCCTTGATGAAATCACTGAAAAAGTAAAGGTGCCTGAAAATAATAATAATCAACAACCACAACAACAGCAACCACCACAACAGCAACAGGCACCCCAAACACCTGAAAGTGGTGTTAGAAGATCTACTAGGATAGGTAGACCTCCTGAATGATACTCTCCTTCATTATATTATTTATTGTTGACTGATTCTGGTGAACCTGAATGTTATGAAGAAGCAATGCAAGTTGAAAACAAGAAGAAGTGGGAGGTAGCCATGGAAGAAGAGATGGACTCCTTAATGCATAACCAGACTTGGGATTTAGTCAGGTTGCCTGTAGGAAAAACTACATTGAAGAATAAATGGGTTTACAGGCTGAAGGAAGAAGATGGAGGAAAGCAAAGGTACAAAGCTAGACTTGTGGTGAAGGGGTTTGCACAGAAGAAAGGTATTGATTTTGATGAAATATTTTCTCCTGTTGTTAAAATGACTTCAATCGGAACTATTTTAAGTCTTGTAGCAGCTGAAGATTTGCATCTTGAGCAGTTAGATGTAAAGACAGCCTTTCTCCATGGGGATTTGGAGGAAGAGATATATATGCAGCAGCCACAAGGATATGAGGTGAAAGGGAAGGAGAAACTTGTGTGCGGGTTGAAGAAGAGCTTGTATGGTTTAAAACAGGCTCCAAGGCAGTGGTATCTAAAATTTGACAAGTTTATGTCTGAACAAGGTTATACTAGATGTCACTATGATCATTGTGTTTATCTGAAAAAGCAAAATGATGGCAGCTATATTATATTTTTATTGTATGTAGATGACATGCTTGTTGCAGGATCTAACATGCAGGAAATAAATGTGCTCAAAAGAAAATTGGCAAATTCATTTGCAATGAAGGATTTGGGTGCTGCAAAACAAATCCTTGGTATGAGAATAACTAGAGACAGGAAAAATAGAAAATTAACATTGTCTCAGAATGAGTACATACAAAAGGTGTTGAAAAGACTTAACATGCAAAATGCAAAACCAGTTAGTACACCTTTTGCTAGCCATTTCAAATTTAGCAAAGAAATGTGCCCAAAGACCCAAGAAGACATGGATTATATGTCTAAAGTTCCATATGCATCAGCAGTTGGAAGTTTAATGTATGCAATGGTCTGCACAAGGCCTGATATTGCACATGCAGTGGGAGTTGTAAGCAGGTACATGAACAATCCATGAAAGGAACATTGGATGGCAGTGAAATGGATTCTCAGATATTTGAGAGGTACCACAAATTAGGCATTATGCTTTGGTGGTTCAAACATATCCCTACAAGGATATGTTGATGCAGATATGGCAGGTGACAAAGATAATAGGAGGAGCACTACAGGATATGTATTTACTGTCGGAGGAACAGCTGTCAGTTGGGTTTCAAAAATCCAAAGTGTTGTTGCACTCTCAACAACAGAAGCAGAGTATGTTGCTGCTACAGAGGCTAGTAAAGAAATGATTTGGTTACAAAGGTTTATGGGTGAATTGGGTAAGGAGCATGATATGGGCACGTTATACAGTGATAGTCAAAGTGCCATTCATCTTGCAAAGAACTCAGCATTTCATTCCAGGACAAAACACATACAGCTCAAGTACCATTTCATACGATCAGTGTTGGAAGATGGAGAGTTGAAGATGGAAAAGATACACACTAGCCAGAACCCTGTAGATATGCTAACAAAAGTTGTAACCAGGGAGAAACTGAGAATATGCTCAGTTTCAGTTGGTCTTCAAGGATGATGATGAAGATGAGAAACAGCCAGGTCCAAAGAGGAGTCATTGTCCAGCAAATGGAGCAGCGGTGGAGTTGCTACAATCAGTCTCCAAGTGGGAGATTGTTGGGTGTGGAGCCTGATTATCTTCTATAGTACCGGCATTTTGGACCCCAGTTCAAAATGGGGCGGCAACGCCGTCCGTAAAATGATCGCTGCCGTGGGGGGTCCAGGGGGGCGGCAGCGACTTTATGGAGCCCCCCCCTGGCGGGGGGTTTCGGGGGCAGCGCCCCCGAAGCTAAAAACAGCTGTAAAATTGCCTTGTAAAAGTATAGTAATTTCTAGTCAATCTGGGCCGTTCATTAGGCGGATGATCTGACGGTAGAACTTATGTTTACTTTAGGGTTTTTTTCCCTAGAAGGCAACCCCTCTCTTTATATGAGGGCATTGTATTTGAGGCTGTGACAGATGTGTATTCGGTGAGCGAGAAACATAGAGGTGAGACTGTGAGAGAAAACAGAGGATATTACAGCGGTTTTGCTGTAGGTTGTATCTCTTCATTTTGCTGGATAATAGAAAGGAAGGACTGGTTGTTCGGGGTGGACGTAGCCCAAACTGGGTGAACCACGTATATCTGTGTCTCTCTTGTTTTGTGCATTTTCTGTGTTTATATTTCTGCAATATTTTATGTGTTCCATTGCTTCGTAATATATAATTTTCTAACACAATCGCTGTGTCTGAAGCATCAAATGAAATTTGGAATGGAAAATCCCAATTTGGGCCCCTTAACATTGGGGTTGTATATACAATATTTTTCAGATCCTCAAAAGCACGGTCGCACTTATCTGTCCAGATAAAATCAACATTGTTTGTTAGTGCATATAAAGGTGTTGCAATCTGATAAAAATTTTCTATGAATCTTCTATAATAACCAAAGAATCCCATAAAACTACGTACCTCTGTTTGTGTAGTAGGAGTAGGTATTAACAAAATTATCTAAATTTGAGCCAGATTTACCCGTATTCCAGCTGCTGAGATATAATGACCTAAGATGAGTCCCTTGGTCATCATCATATGGCACTTTTCATGGATCAAGCAAAGCTTGGTGGCAATACATCTTTGCAGCACCTTTTCCAATGTGTCTAGTGCTGGCTCAAAATCATCTCCATACGATGTGAAATCATCCATATATACTTCGAGCCCTTCAATTATTAAGTTTGAAAAAATGCTTAAGATAGCCCTTTGAAATGTGTCAGGGGCATTGCATAGGCCAAAGGGTAAGACTCTGTAAGTGAATGTTCCCCATGGATAGGTAAAATTAGTTTTATCTTGGTCTTCAGGGGTAATCTGAATCTAATTTTATCCACTGAAGCCATCTAGGAAAGAAAATAATTTCTTTCCTACTAATGAATCTAATATCTGATCAATGAATGGAAGGGGAAAGTGATCTTTTTGTGTTGATTTGTTCAATTCTTTTTAGTCTACACATATCCTCCATTTTCCATTCTTCTTTGGCACCACTACTAGTGGAGAGACCCACTTGCTATAAGAGATTGGATAAATAAAGTTTACATCTAAAAGTTTTTGTAACTCAGCTTTCACAATGTCTTTTAGGTGAGGATTCAATCTCCTTTGAGGTTGGCGAATGGGCCTAGCATATTTTTCCATATATATGTGGTGTGTGCATAGCTGGGGGTCAATTCCCTTCATGTCTGGGTAGTCCCATGCAAAGGCTTCCTTATATTTTCTCAGAAGTTGGACCAGTTTTTCCTCTTGTTCAGTTGTTAGATTTTTGTTAATGTTTAGAGTTTTTCCCGGTTCAATTTCTATAGTTTTTCTATTGTAAACAGAGGTAGTCAGTATAGATTGATCATGGGTGTCTTTGAGGGGATCTTCTTCTAGTTCGTTATCAAATGCTGCCTCTATCATGTGACATTGTACATGGGATCTGGTTTCTGGTTGGTTAATGAAATTGTTAATGATGTCGTCCTCTGTTTGGTCTTTAAATTCGAGGGCATCTTCTATGGTTAAAGGCGATCTAATGTTTTCTGTGAGATATGATACAGGTTGTTTGTTAGTTTTCATTATTGTTAGGCTTGGCTGGGCTGGAGGGTATAAAGCTAAATTCTTGACATTACTCCCTCTAGTTATAGTCATACTGCCTTGTCAATAGCCAATGTAAGCATCAACAGTTGCTAGCCAAGGTCTACCTAAGATTAAAGGGTGTCCATCTAGTCGGATTTTGGGATTAATTATTAGAAAGTCTGCAGGGTATTCCCAAGAGTCTAAAGAAACCATTACACCATGTAGTGTGGCTTCTGGTCTGACTACTGATCGGTCAGCTAGTTCCAATAGGGTTGTAGTTGGATCTAATGATGTAACACCAAGAATCTGACAAGTGGTGGTTGTTAAAATATTAATTGCAGCTCCTAAATCAACTAAGGCATTTGGAAAGGAGTGTCCATTGATTTTCACCATAACTATAGGATTCCCTAGGTCCTCATATTTTACGAGTGCCTCTCTTCCTGATAATAAGTCAGATAGTGTGTTGACTACTTGGACGGTTGGGTTAGTTGTTATTCTCTTCTTTGGATTTTTTATACATAACTCTTTGATGGTTTTTGCGTAGATCGAGATATCTTGGATAGCCTGGAGTAGTGGGATCTTTATACACAAAATTCTTAGTTCTCCTAGAAGATCAAAGTCAGGATGTTCAATTGGGCACAGTATGATTAGTCGTTCTGGGAATGGGGGAGAAGAAGTGGTTGCTTGGTCATGAGTTTGTTGTCTAACCACATCCTCTTCTTGTAGTGGTTGTTCTAAAGGTAACGGATTTTCAAATTGAGCATTTTTATCTCCCTCAGTTTCTATTATGCCCCCAGACCTTAATTGAAGGTCGTTGCACTCCCTTAACTAAATTTCTAGTTCTGGTACTGCGATTATTTGAACAGATTGAACCGGTCTATTATTAGGGTTTGGGGTGGGTTAGGCTAGGAGTTGCGGTCTTAAGTTGGTCTGAGGATTTTGTTGCAATGTATATGGTGCTGGCATTGTAGGTTGAGGGAGAGGAATCGTTCCGGCTGGCTGATTCATAGTTTTTTTCCAGTTTGATTGCCAGGTTTGACTATGTAAGGTGGAGGGTGACCATTGTGTTGGATATGTATTTTGCCAAAATGGTGGACAGTAAGGGAAGTTTGGCCAATTGATTTGATTTGTTTGATTTGGCCATGGTGATGTAGGAAATGACTATTGTGACCAGCTGGGGAAAGGTGGCTGATTTTGCCACATTCCATTATATTGCTGAGCATTATACTGAGGAGACTGAAAAGAAGAGGATGGATCAACAGGCATACCTGTTTGTCGTGGTTGCCATTGACGGTGCTGATTGAGTAGGTACATTGGTTCTGTTTCTTCTTTCGCTTCCTTGTAGACTACTTTCAGGCCCAAGAGTGAGGGACAACTATCTGTGGAGTGGTCATTCGTGCAGATGGCGCAGACTTGGACTGTATCCAGCGGGCACTCTTTATGGTTGTGCTTCTTTCTGCATCTTGGGCAGAATATTGCCAGATTTTGCTCTGCTTCTACTTGCTTTTGTTTAGCTTGCATAATGTCGAGCTGCATTGTTAGAGTCCCTAGAATATCGGTTTTGAAGTCTTCCAGTAGATTCCCAATTTCTGCGTGGGTTACACCTCCACCAGAGATCTTGTTGTCCCTTGTGATTATGTCACGTTCTGCCGGTTTTAGCCTTGTACTGCCTCTCGAACTCCTGATACATAAATCAATAATGTCAACAAAACTTTCCTGATATATGTCACCTTTTCCCATAATGTTTAATGTTTCAACCCATTGTTCCTTCATCCCTTTAATTAATTTAGTTTTTAACACATTGTCAGGTAAGGGTAAAGATGCATAAGGAGATCTCTAGAGATTGTATTGAAAGCGTTCTACATATTCCTCCAATGTTTCATTAGGTCGGGCTGTCATTTGAAATATTTCATCCTTTAATTCTCTAGACCTACAATAATCTTGATATTTCTTTAGAAAAGCCCCTTTCATCTGATCCCAATCACTTATAACACCTCCACCTAACCCCATAAACCATCGTAAAGCTGCTCCTTTTAATGTGGAGGGAAATAGTTTTAGCTTTTGGGGATTGGTGTTATAGTCATACCCCGGGCATAATACATCGAATTCAAACAGAAATGCATCTGGATCTTATGATGTTAGTCCATGGAATGTAGGAATATGCTGGAGAGGTATGGCCTTCATAGGTGCATTAACTGCAGTATCTACAATGGGATATTGTAGTGTGGAGGTTTGAGGTGTTTGCTGGTTCTAGGCCATTTGATCAAATATGTGCCAATATCCTTCTGGGATTTCTAGGGAGTTATTCCTAGGCTGACTAGAAGAAGTAGGAATGGCCTTAACAACACTTCCTTGGTCTAGAATGATGAATGTTCCTTGCTGAACTATTATCTGGGGGTATTTTGGCTTCTTAGATTCTTCAGCTTTGTTTTGGATGATCTTGATAGCACTTCCCTTATCTGGGCTGCTTAGTGTTTGAACTACTCCAAGAGGGGATCTTGGTTCTTTTGTTTCCCCTGTTTCTCCTCCTCCTTCACATAGATTACTAGAGTTCCCTTCTTGTAAAGGAATTGGGCGATAATTCTCATTTTCTTGAAAATGTTGCTCGGTTTCTTCTATTTGGCTATGCACCTCAGCAAAGGTGTCCTGAAGGGAGCTAGTAGGTTGTCTAGAAGCAAATTTTCTAGGACCTACTGATGGCTGAGATTCTGCTTTCTTGATGATATCATCTATAAAGGTCGATCGACCGAGGGTCACTGGTCCCTTAGATTTATCAGGTTTGGGTAGTGGTTTTGGATTATTTTCAGGCTTTTTCTGCTTAGTCCTACGCACAACTCAAATACTTATTTCTACCCACAGTAATAAAAAAAACTGCAGGAAAGTGGGCGAGGGAGCAGGGTTGTTACATGCTCCGTATGCAGGTTCTTACCTTTCATTTTTAATACCCAATTCTCTCCTAGCAGGTACTTATAAAATGCACACTACTCTTCTTAAAACAAATGGCTACACTCTCCTCGACAACGGCGCCAAAATGTTGAGTGATAAAAGGTGTCTTTTAACTCCTATTTATCCTACATTGATTACCAACCCAGGGATGATTTTTTATCTCAAGAGTGTACTCATTCTGAGGCGATCACTTGCTCAAGAGTAATGTTTTGTAGTATAGTGCTTTAAAATGAAAAGATAAATGAATGTTGGAAACAAAATCTATTTGGAATAGCAAGAAACTGAAATGTTCTGTAACTAAATCATTCACTCAAACAAGCATCAGTCAAGGACTCAGTAATGATAACTCTCTGTCTTGTAAATTGATGCAAATGAAAATAAATCATAGGCAAGATCTCCAATCTGAGAACTTAGATAGCGGTAGTCAGTGTCCTTTACAGTTGTAGATCCTTCAATCCACACTAAAGAAAATAACTGGAAATAGCAATTCAATTGACAGAAAAGGAACAACAACTAAGTCTATTGAAAAACTGAACAACAAAGCTTGATTTATCATAAATGAATTAAACAACAAAGTTTATCCTAACATAAATGAATTGAACAACAATCTTAATCCAACGGAACAACAAAGCAAATCAACTGGAAACACACAGTGACTATAAGTTAAATTGAATCAACAACCTTATTCTAGCAACATGAACATTAATCGCAGGTATTAAAGGAACGACAATCGCAGTTATAATTGAACAATAACTTAATTGAACAGCAATCACAATTATAAGTGAGCAACAATTAAATGAACAACAATCTGAATTAGACAGCGCAATATTAGATCAGAATGAACAGTAGGACATTTCAAGTTATAATTAATAATTTTGTCACCAACACAATCCAATTATGATTTCGATATAACAGAGCAATTCCACAAAATGTTCATAAACAAAAGATTACTGAATAAAGCGAATTAAGGAAATGCAAAGGAAATCAAACCACACAAGACTATAATTGTAAAATAGTGATACAAGAAGTAGGTGAATCCACCAGGGCCGGGCCCTTAGCCACCAATGAAGCACCACTGAGTTTACTCCAGGATCAGATAATGGAACAGCAACTGAGTTATATATTAATCATGTATGGCAAAGTTTACAGCTATCGCTCTTCAAAGAGAGTCGATGATCAAAGTTGAGATTACAACAGTAATTTTTGCAAATTGATAATACATGCCCCCTGGGCTACAAGCACTGTCCCTTTTTATAATAGCCAGGCAGATATATCAAGAGTATAGATAAGCTCTGAAGTAGCAATCACTCAGGATCAAAGGATCCTGAGGGATTCGCTCTATCTTTGATTTCTTGTTTATCATTTTGTCTTCTTGCGCTGATGTCGTTCTTTCCCTTTCTTCTCTTGGATTATGCGCTCTGATCTTGATCTCCTTGTCTGGATATGGCTTCCTGGGGAAGGATAGCAGTTTCTTCTGCTTTGTCTTTTCCTTCCGAATAGTGGTTTTCCATTTCCTTCATTTTCCGTATAGAAAAAGACAATAATCAGTTATTTTGTATCAATCACAAATCTCCTTAATTCTACCATAATTCTTTAACATATTACCATTTTAGAATGTAAAGGAGTTATGATTCAAAGGAAAAGATAAGGAAATAAATGGAAAATGCATACCTTTTCCATCGCTCAACAACTGCATACCTTCGACAACTGCCACATATATTTCTCCTTATAACACTCAATGCGACACTATGGGTGCGGTTCCCATTTACCAACAATATGGTCGGCCGCCAATGTACTGTTCAAACCCCCAGACTTAGACACTTGGGGGGGCTCCCAATATGCACATTATGATAGGGAACGTAACAGTTCCCCCTCCGTTCTCAGGCATGCATGGTCAGTCGCTAATTGACATGAGTGTCCCCTCTGTCAATCAAGGCCAAATGGTCAGTTCTGTGTTGGGTGGGAATCCACAAGGGGTTCCCAACCAGTCCATGGGGGCACCCTACTCACATACTCAAATGAGTCAAGGGGGCACCGCTTATACTGGGGGAAATTTCATACCCCAGTATCAAAATCCTCATGGAAATCCACTCTACAACACCATACCACAAAGAAACTACTACACCACGCAACCCATGTACACTATGAGGAACCAAACGATGGGAGGAGCGCAAAGCTCCTCAAGTCATCCGTCATCACCATGGTCCGAGTCGGGGGCACCTAAATCTATGCCTTTTTTGGCAACGTTGTTTATACCCGACTTATACAAGCTGACAAATGACCCCATCTACCACAACTTACAATGGTCGCCGATCTTGCATAAAATACCAACGGACATCCCTAAGTTCGATGGAAAGCAAGGGGAGGATCCAGGCACCCATATCACCACCTACCATCTTTGGAGTGTTTCTAACTCTATGGTGGATGATAGTGTCTGGTTACGTCTTTTTCCCCGCACCCTCACTGGCAACGCAGCGAAATGGTATATTGAGTTACCACGTGCATCAGTAAACACCTTTGACACTTTAGCGATGGAATTCCTAAAGCACTTCTAGCTACCCATCCACTATGAGACTGGGATAGAGCTCCTCACTTCATTTCGTCAGGATACTACCACCCACATCTCCGATCATATTCATGAATGGATATGTAGGTGGAGGTTAGTCAAAGCTGCCATCCCAAACTTTCTCTTAACAGACTGGTTCTGCAGGTCCTTACTCCTGCAAACCACTAGAGATGTCGCTTTAGGTGGTGCGTTCATAGAAGACCAATCCATATGTCATGCCCAGCACTTAGATTTGATATATTCACAGTCTGGTACTCTTTACGACATAATCCCCGTGCTCTTGATAACCCCAATGCTTCCACCAGTCAGCACCCCGGAGTGAACGCCGACGCGATTGTCGGTGCAACCTCTGGGGCCGCTGTAAAACAACTCAGTGGTTCCATTGCCAAGATGGCAGTGGACCCCTCTACCAATATGACTGCTCTTCCTGCCACTGCAATAAACTCTATGTAGTCTACACAAAATCCCAGTGGTAAGAAAAAGAAGAATAAGAAAAATACCACTCCTTTTGAGGAGCAGTCAACAAAGCAGCCCAACCCAAAACAGAAGGCCACTGCGCCTACTGCTGATGAAAAGGATACACCTGCTAGATTTCCTTGCAAACTCTGTGCTAAAGACCACGCAACCTGGCGTTGTCCGTGGCTTTAGGAATGCACAGATTACCTTGCCAAAAGGGATACTGGTAAGACCCCCACTGTCCTTAGGAATCCTTTTCCCACTCAGCAACAACAAAATCTTATTGCAAACCAACAACAACCCATGCTAGGGGGCAATGATGGTTTGCAACATCCTTCAGCTGGTGAAGGATCTTCTACCGTTTACACATTTGAAACGGTAGATCTCGCCACAAGAGCCAAATCATATGGAGCTCCTATCGCTCTTGTAGCAGAACCATCCTTAGGTCAAAACCCAACGCTGCCCAACGATTTGCATATCGAACGGCTGGTTGAGGACTTTGTAATTCAACCTCAGAAAGGGGCACTTCGACGCACAACGCATAATACATCTGCATTTGCTGCCCAACACTACAATATTGTAGATGATTTGGCGCAAGCGCCGTTGGCTATGTCGGCACTCGAAGTATTACAAACATACCCAACGCAACGGAAAGCTTTGCTTTCGGCTATTGGAGGTATTGACCCTATGGATTCCATGCTTTCTATTTCGACATGGACAAGTGTAAACCTCCGCTTTATCACCAGCTTGCATTCCAAGTGCATATAACTTCGAAAGGTAAAGGTATACATAGAACTATCATCGATGAAGTTGCTTCTACCTGTGTCATGTCAACTTCATGTTGGCTCGCCCTGGGTTCTCCAACCCTAACCCCACCATCAAACTCCCTAAAAGCTTTTGACGACCACACCTTTATCCCAAAAGGGTACCTAGCCAATTTCCCCATCACTTTGTCTGAGAAAATCGTAACAGTGGACATAGAAGTCGTAGACAGAAAACTCGACTATAATCTCTTGCTGGATCGCAGTTGGACATATGCCATGACGGTCATCATATCTACTATATTTCGCATCATCCAATTCCCATTGGATGGAAAGGTAGTTACAGTAGATCAGTTGTCTTTCTGCACCCCTGATTATTCACCATT
This sequence comes from Pinus tabuliformis, assembly GCA_031772625.1. Taxonomy (NCBI): domain Eukaryota; kingdom Viridiplantae; phylum Streptophyta; class Pinopsida; order Pinales; family Pinaceae; genus Pinus; species Pinus tabuliformis. The sequence continues at coordinate 1,143,247,890 of CM062813.1, read as the reverse complement.
ACCAAGTGGCTCCGTACCCCTAGTAGGAGGTGAAACTGACTCTTATGTCAGTTTAGGTACCAGTCTACTAAAGGCTTCTTCCCTCATGGGTTGTTTTCCTCTTCAGCCACCGAAGGTTTCACAGATGGTCAATATGCTTTCATCTATTCCTCATGAATAGACCGATCCATGGATCCTACCGGCTCCTTTAGACATTAATACATACGGAGAGAAAATGCCACTGTCACCAGCTGAATTGGCCTGTGAAGCCATTCAAATTGCATCCGAATCTCCAGTCACTTTGGTTTCGGCCAACAATACCACTTCCCCTTCCATAACCACTCCTTCTTTCGATCCACTCAATTAAGTCCTACATATGGATGAAGCTATTAGAGAGGTCATGAGTTTAGAAGAGCAACCTTGGGAGGATTCACACCATCATGTTTCGATATCTAATTTGGACATGATGCCTCTTCAAATCCTGTCACCTGACGCACCAGAAATAGTTTCCTCACCCTATATGATTGCCCAAACTTTGGGGGTGAAAGGAAACATGGGCACTATTTCAAAAACATTTCTCACTGATATTTCTGTCATGACAGACATCATGGAAAACATACAGATTGGAGCCAATCACAATCCTGAGGAAATTGTGAGCTTCACCTACCCGTTTAGGGACTTCCGCGATGTTTTTCCTTGGTCTTATGAGGAAATGCATGGCATAGACCCTTCTATTGTCAAGCATGAGATCAAGGAAGGTCGAGCGTTCTTTTTATGGTATTTTTCTTGCTCGTTAATCTGAAAAATCCTCGAGTCTCCTTCTTCAGGCTCGTTAAACTACCATGAAGAAGATCGAGCATTCTTTTTATGGTATTTTTCTTGCTCGTTAATCCAAAAAACCTCGAGTCTCCTTCTTTGGGCTCGTTAAACTACTACAATGAAGAATAGAATAGAGCACTTTTTGAGATATTTTATTGCTCTTTAAAAAATATAAACATCTCCGAGTTTTTATCGTTGAGCTCATTAAATCTATGCAACGATAGTTAGAGCACTTTTAGAGATATTTTATTGCTCTTTAAAAAATATAAACATCCCCAAGTTTTTATCGTTGAACTCATTAAATCTATGCAATGATAGTTAGAGAAATTTTAGAGATATTTTATTGCTCTTTAAAAAATATAAACATCCCCGAGTTTTTATCGTTGAACTCGTTAAATCTATGCAACGATAGTTAGAGCACTTTTTGTGATATTTTATTGCTCTTTAAAAATAGAAACATCTCCGAGTTTTCATCATTGCGCTCGTTAAATCCATACAAAGATGCTCTAAGAAACTCTTTTTTTATCTTTTTCCATCTCATAAACTAAAAAAGATCAAAGGAACATTCTTTTTAGGCGTTTTTTCTCGCTCTTTAAACTGAAAAAATCCCGAGCATAGTCTTTCTACTTGTTAAACTTGATGAAGATGACCCGAGCATTCTTTTAGGTACTTTTATCACTCGTTAAATCAAAAAATCCCGAGTTTTTGTTACCAGGCTCGTTAAAAATATACGGCAGCAGCAAGAGGACTTTCTTTTTCAGGACCATTTCTCGCTCTTAAATCGAAAAATCCCTGAGTTTTTCCCCTCCTTCGAGCTTGTAAAGCTATGAAGAATGGATGATCTGTTCTTTTCCCTCTTTTTATCGCTTACTAAACTAAAAAAGATACCCTGAGTTTTCTTCATTTGACTCATTAAAATTTTTGATGAAGGTATTGAGTTTGTCATCGCGTGACTCATTAAAAATTCACAATGAAAAACGAGTTTAGTCCGTCTCCTCATACTCATAACAAAATGAGGTCAACATCTATTGAAAATAGGTTTCTCTTTATCCGGGTTCAATAGATTAACTTACAGAAAACTAACTGATTCGGGTATACTATTAACCTTTTGTTGCACTCAGTTAACAACTATGACAAAGGGACCACCATGGAGTATCTATTTACGATCTTTTCAAACTCTCTAAATATGAAAAGACCACTGAGTTGTCTAGTATGGACTCTTTAAATTACACAGACAAGATATAGAGTCGTTCTTTTTACAATAGTTTTCAAACTCTTAAAACATGAAAAAATCGATGAATTTTCCTGTCTGGACTCATTAAACTAATCAGATAGGGCAAAGAATCGTTCTTTTTGCGATCCTTTTCAGACTCTTTAAACACGAAAATATCGACGAGTTTCCCTGTCTGGACTCATTAAATTAATCAGGTGGGGAAAGTGGACAATACAACTGTATTCTATATTAGAAAGCGTGGTTTGGTAGCAGTTGTTCCCTTGAACATGGCACTCCCTCAAATAAACCTTCCTTTTGATGGCCTCTCAATATGAACCCTACCATTCTATGAGTTTTAGCCTATATACCCTAATGTAATTGTGTCTTTGTATCCTAACACTTTGTAGTGTTCATGAGTCTAGTGTTGTCTGGTTAAAACCATTGTCATGCCTTCTATTGTTCAAGGGTTACCCATTTGTTTCCTCCATCAACCGATCAAACATATCCTTTCATCATGCCCTCCATTTTTTAGACCCAAATGCTCAAAAGATTCCTCAAAAAACAAAATCATCCTTGTCTCATTTCGTGTCGATTGATGTAGGAAACATCATCACCTACCTTTCGACAGGTTTCTTCCTATCAACTTCAACACTCTATCTAGGAAGATAACCCAGAAACAAATTCAGTGCCTTGGTACTTGCAGACATTAGTGGCAGGTTACCTTGTGTTTGATCAGGGGTTCTCATTATTGGCTCCTGGTTAAGCGATTCTACGGGTGTTTGACGATAAAGAAATCTTTCACACTCGCTAGTTTGTACTATGCATCTTGGAGACCATCACCATTATCGGTGGCCTTCCTCGTATCTGTTAACGATATCCATTATTGACTGGTAATCAGATGATTTCGTGCATGTTCAACATCAACACATATTTTTCACATGTATCGATCTATGTTGTTCAGTGAAGCGGAAATCAAGACCTTGGGTAGAGGCTTGCATCATTCAACCTTGTTTCCTCTCCCAAGTTGCGGATATTGTTTTTTGGAGACAATTATTTCAGGATGATTCTATTATGACACTGGATCCGCATTGTGCTTATCGGCGGCCAGCCTTGTTATATCTCTTTGGAGAAAATTACTCTAACATAGCTACTAAGCATGGGAATGCCCGACTCAGGACATGATTTTAGCAGTTTTATATATATGTGTTGTATCAGGTTTTCCTTGCCGCCCGAAGCTTCTCTCTCTCTACAAAATTTTGACAGGAAAAATTATAGTTTTAGTAAATTATTTCGGCCATCGTCTCTGCCTCTGATCTCATACTTTAGGGGGCATTTGTTATACAACAAAATGACCTCCTCATCAACTCAAAGGTGAAAGACATGATGACTGAATCAATCACCACAATTGCAGGCCTTGATTCCACACTAACACTGGTTGCACACTAAAAAATTGCTTTATAAAGCTTGTTACCAAGCCTAAGGGAGCATTACTAGTGAAGGGGTAGCGTTAGTGAAACTAAGGGAAGTTCAATGGGTCAAGCCAACAAATTGACTCACAAATATCTAGATATTTATCCCTAAATTTGCTCAAGAAAAGCAAGGAAACATCCAAAATCAAGATATTCGGAGGATTTATAATCTAAGGAAAGAAGGAAAATGGGAAAGAGCTAAAAAGCGGAGCAAGTTCATTGCTTTTGCCCTAGTGAACTCTAGGAGGAGCTTGGCAACCCTAACTTGATTGCTATATAAGCAAGGTGAGGGTTATTGTGAAAGGGGTCAGAGCATTTGAAAGGATAGCCCACTAAGCTGTTGTGAACTGTCATACACTTGAAGAAGTGAGCTGAAAGAGAGAGAGAGAGAGAGAAGAAGGGGCAAGGGAAGACTGATACAACAGATGGTTGTAATCACTCTTCCATTATAAATACAGAATTGCAGTTGTGTTCCCTACTCCATAGTGTCGGTAACATTGTTCATTGAGTTGTTCATTTCGATACTTGTTTAGATGAGTGGTTTAGTTGTATGCAAATAGATGTTCATTGTGCATTCTTATATTAGTTTTCAATATTGTATGTTGTGATTGTGTTTGCCTTTCCTTTGTGCAGGAATTGATTTGGAGTCGGCTTTGAGGGAGTTCTTCTTGGCTGCATAGCGATCTCCAAACAAATCTAGAAGGAGACTTGAGGTAATCCTCTTTCCATACTTTGTTAACTTATATTTGATAGATGAACATGTGTATAACTTGGTAGCTTCTGCAGATAATCTTATAGTCTGTCGAAGGTCCCGGGAAGGTCTTTGAGGGTAGTTTTCATTCTCCATACACCGTGCATTTTACCCCATAGCATCAACAAAAGTAGAATAGTTGTTTCTTTCAGTTTCTGCATTTCCTTGCTTTCCTTTTCAATTCTGCAAATTCCATTTCAGCAAAAGTAGAATAGTTGTTTCTTTCAGTTTCTGCATTTCCTTCTTTTCCTTTTCAATTCTGCAATTTCCATTTCAGCAAAAGTAGATTAGTCATTTCCTTACTTTCAGTTCTGCATTTCATTTCAATTAGTTGAAATTTGTTTGTTCAATCAATTTTAGTTTTGCAGGTACAATCAGTGAAAAAAAACAAAAACCAACCAAAAAGATTTCCTTTCATGCCTCGTAGGAATAGAGATAATTCAGGAAAATTCTTGCCCAACACCCCCACTACATCACACAGCCAACCTTCTCCCTTCTTTGATGGCAGTGATTAAGAAGAACCTTTAGGTGAACAATCAGAGATATTTGAAGAATCTATAGGGGAAGAAGAAGAAGAAAACATCCCTCCTAAGACAATGGATGAAAACAGAAATGCTAGGGGAAATGGAGAAAGAATAGAAGGTACATTTCCCATTCAGGAGACCAATGCGGACACCAAAATGAAGAAAATAATTCCTTCAGCCCTACCTCACTTCCATGGTTTGACTACAGAAGATCCCGACACCTTCTTGTTTGAGTTTTTTGTCATCTTTCAAACCTATGACTATGCAGAAGATGAGAAAAAGTTGAAACTATTCCCTTCTACTCTCAAGGATGTAGCATTGTGCTGGTTCATGGGGTTACCTGGAAATAGCATCACAACTTGGGCTCAGATGCAACAGGCCTTTAATAACAAATATCAAGGCTAATGTAGGTCAAAATATACTAAAGAATAAATCTTCCGAATGACCATGGGAAGTGATGAATCCTTGGAAGATTACGAAGAGAAGTTCCAGCTCAGTTACAAAAGGGCCAGGTGCACACTTGACCCTGAATCTATGAAGTTGGTTCTGCTTAGGGGAATTCCAAGAGACCTTCTAGACACCCTCCATCTACTGGCCAGGGGGAGACATCTACCAACTACCTTATGAGGACATAAGAACTGTTTTTAGAAACCACTCTAGAGTAGCCAGAAAGAGAGGTAGGGGGATTCAACCCATAGCCAGTACCTCTTCTTCCAATTCATCCATCAAAGGTGAACTCGAAAACATGTTGGAAGACTTCAAGAGTGAGATGTTGTAGACTCTTGCCATGCAAATGGATACCTTGCATATCAAAAGGAAACAAGAGGAAGCAGAGAGGGCTTTGGCCATCGTTTGTCCTAGATGCACGAGGGGACATCCTAGCGAATGTCCATTGAACTCTATAGAGGTTTGTTCATTCTGTGAAGAAGATCATTCTACAGATAAGTGCCCTTCCTTGCCCAGACTTAAAGCTGTATACCAAGGGGCCGAAGGATCCACTAAACCACTCTATTTCATGAACTAAATAAGACCGCATGGACCTAGACCATACCAGCAGGGGATGCAAGGGACATCTCAGGCACACTACAACCCCAACCAAGTTACTTCCATACCTTCTTGGGGCCCTCCTTCTCATCCTTCTTAGTCCACGCCTCCTCCTTGGTCCTTTCCATCTCAATATCATGCCCAACCAGCCTCTCATTCATTTCAATCCTATGCTTAGCCACAACCTCAGTGGAATGCATCTCATCAGGGGTGGAGGCCTGAGTACAACTCTCCTCCCGCTCTTTTGCCTCCACCACCTGCTCAACCACAACCATTTCCTCCTACTCCACCAAGGCAACCCCAAATGCCTGCTCGGCCGAACCCGAACCCGAACAGCAGACAGGCTCAGCAAGTATATAGTGGGGAACCATCATGCCCAACTTATGTTGTGGATATTCAGGAGATTAACCTGCAATCTGGGAAGGTTCTCCTAGATAGCCAGCCTCCACTTCAGGAGGTTGAGGAAGATAAAGAGGAAAGTGAACCTAAAGCAATTCCACCCTTTCCTGAGAGACTATCCGGGACAACACAGCCTACCCCAGAAGAAACTGAACTTCTGGGAGAATTGAAACATTTATGTGTGAAGATACCACTTCTCCAAGCCATAAAAGATGTGCCTATCTACAATAGGTTGATCAAAGAGAAGTGCTTTAGGCATCCAAGAAGGCGCAAGAGAGATGCCCCAACCATCAATGTCATGAGACAACTGTCCGACCTGGTGTTGGGGCAGGTAATCTGTCTGAAGTATTTGGACCCTCAAAGTCCAGTAGTTGATGTCCACATCAATGGCACCATGATCCCACATACCTTGATTGATTTGGGAGCTTCCATTAATGTGATGACAAAGGACACAATGCTCAAACTTAACCTCCAGGGCTCCTTGAGGAAGACCATGACAGTACTGCAGCTAGCAGACTGCTCCACTGTGACCCCTGAAGGGATTATGGAAGATGTGATGGTCCACATTGATTCTTGGGAGTACCTTACTGATTTCTTAGTTCTCCAGCCGAAGGAAAAGCTCACTGGGCATCCTCTCATCCTGGGAAGACCATGGTTGGCTACTGCTGATGCCTACATCAGTTGTTGAGCTGGGAACAAGACCATCAAGAACAGGCATATGTCCAAACAGTTAATCCTATACCCTCCTGCCCAACCCTTATTAAAACATGATCTACCTTTCTAATTAGAGGAGGAGGATGAGGATGAAGTCTATTCTGCACCACTTTGTGCATTAGAAATTTCCATGGGGGGGGGGGGACCGCAAGATGAGGATGATATCATTGAAAATTTAATTCAGAATCCACCCCCCAGTATCTTACCATTAGAGGACATAGTGAGAGAAACCCAAAACAACCCCTTAACTGATCTCTGTGTGGCCGACCCAACCTCTCTCCATGTTAAGAATATAGAGTTTGACCCAAACAGAACCTTGAAAATCAATCCATCCTTATCCACTTCCCAGGAGAAGGAGCTGTGCAGCTTATTGAGAAAACATTTAGATGCCTTCACCTAGAGTTATAAGGAGATGAAGGGAGTGCACCCTTCAATATGTACTCATCATATATACATTAAGGAAGGTTGCAAACCAGTCAAGCAGCCTCAAAGGAGGATGAATCCATCACTTAAAGACATTGTTAAGGAAGAGTTGCAAAAATTACTTGATGCAGGGTTCATCTACCCCATCTCTGACAGTGAATGGGTCTCTCCTTTGGTGCTAGTGCCAAAGAAAAATGGCAAGTGGAGAATCTGTATCGACTATATAGAATTGAACAAAGCCACTAAAAAGGACCATTTCCCTTTGCCTTTCATAGATCAAGTGTTGGATGGTCTGGCGGGGAAATTTTTTTTCTCCTTCCTAGATGGGTTTAGCGGGTACAATCAGATTCAAATCATCATGGAAGACCAAGATAAAACCACTTTCACTTGTCCTTGGGGTACCTTTGCATGCCGGGTCCTTCCTTTTGGTTTGTGCATGTAGGAATTTACAGGGTAAGTTCCACAGAAGAATACCAAAAGGACACCGCTCACAACCAGATCTCAAATCAATACACCAGTATTTTTGACGTGGTTAAAACCCTCAGAGTGCAAGGAGGGAAACAGTCCACGGCCTGTCCCAACGTGGGTACAGACAATTTATTAATCAAAGAATGAAAATTTACATAAGCTTCTCTCATGCACGGATTACCCGAACAATGACCCTCCATGCGCTTTAAATAGAACTCATGGACCAATCGGGTGTCAAGCCACGGATCAAGTGTCGGTAATACCGAGGTGAGAGTGAACCGTCGGATCACTACATATCGTGACCGTCGGATTGTAAGTTACAAAATGTACAACGGTAAAGAAACACACTTTACCTAACTCTAACCTAACTCTATACTAGACCAAGTTGAACTTAACTATATCCTATGTGTCGGAATATCCTAACATCCCCCCTTAAGAACAACTTGGGATAGGATTGAAGGATTTACAAATATGACACAATAGGAGAAGGAAGGAGGCACTAGAGCCTATCCCCCCTTAGTGACAACTTCCTGAACTCCAAGCATATATCGAAGTTTAGTGAACTTCGCCTCTGTGAGAGCCTTTGTGAAGATGTCTGCAACCTGATCATCTGTTGGACAATATTGCACTTCAAGAACATGGTCAAGAATGAGCTTTCTGATGAAGTGCATGTGTAGTTCAATGTGTTTGCTGCGCTGATGCTGGACTGGATCTTTGCATAGCTGAATGGCACTTTGATTATCACACCAAAGTGTGGTTGGATGCTGCTGCTCAAAGCCAAACTCTGATAGGATCTGACGAAGCCACAAGGCTTCCTTACTAGCTTCCACGGCACCACGATACTCTGCTTCTGCTGACGAAAGAGAAATGGCAGCCTGTTTCTTACAAGCCCATGTAATAGGTCCTGAACCAAGAGTGAAGACATAACCGGCAGTAGACTTCCGATCATCAAGGTCACCAGCCCAATCAGAATCAGTGAAACCAACTAACAGAGGAGCTGCTTTGGCACTGTAATGAATCCCAAACTGTATTGTACCTCGAACATAACGAAGTATTCTTTTAGCTGCTTTCCAATGACTTTCACGGGGGTTTTGCATAAAACGAGCAACAAGGCCAACAACAAAGGAAAGATCAGGACGAGTATGGGTTAAATACAAGAGTTTTCCGACAAGTTGACGGTATAAGGTAGCATCAACTTCAGGAGAAGTACAAGAGACTGAAAGTTTGACTCCAGACTGAAAGGGAGAAGGGGCTGGCTTACAGTCTTCCATGTGAAAATGACGAAGAATATCACAAGCATACTTGGACTGGGAAAGGAAAATACCCTCTTGGGATTGCAAGACTTGAAGACCGAGAAAATAGTGTAAGTGTCCTAAGTCTGTCATTTCAAATTTCTTTTTAAGGCTGGACTTCACATGGTTTATAAGGTTGGGATCACTACCAGTAAGAATAAGATCATCAACATAAAGAACAAGGATGATGAGAGAGTTGCCCACTTTCTTGGTGTAGACAGTATTGTCAGAATGACACCTAGAAAAGCCAGATTCTAAAAGAAAGCTATCCATTTTGGCATACCAAGCTCGAGGAGCTTGCTTGAGGCCATAAAGGGATTTCTTAAGTCGACAAACAAGGCTGGAGTCTGTTTGTATGAAGCCAATGGGTTGTTCCATATAGATTTCTTCCTGCAAGTCCCCATGCAAGAAGGCAGATTTAACATCCATTTGATGGACTTCCCATTTTAAAGAGGCAGCAAGGGAAAGAACAAGGCGGATAGAGTTCATTTTGGCAACTGGAGAGAAGGTTTCAGTGTAGTCAATGCCTTCAACCTGTGAAAAGCCCTTAGCAACTAGACGAGCTTTATGTTTATCAACTTTCCCATCTGGTCCATACTTGGTTCTGTAAACCCATTTGCATCTAACAAGTTTGCGTCCCTTTGGTAGAGGAACAAGATCCCATGTATCATTTGTCATCAATGAATGATATTCTTCATTCATAGCTGTTTCCCAATGTGGATGGCCTGAAGCTTCTGCAAAAGTGTCAGGATCATGATTTACTGGAGCTTGAGCCAGTAAAGAAGAGGCTCTTTCAAACTGAGAACGTGTACGTCGCTGATCTGTAGGATCACCGGCAAGATCACCTGCTGCATCCCGAGTAGCACGGACCCATCTTGGAAGTTGAGGATCCTGAGAAGGTGGGGAAGGATTATCATCCTCGCTTTCATCATCAGAAGAAGAAATGTTTTCAAAGATAGAAGAGATAGGAAGAGGTGGCACATCCGCCGGACTAGGCTCGCAGGCCGATTTATTTTCATCAAATTTTACATCTCTTCTAATGATAACATTTTTGGACTTAAATGGAATAAGTCTATAGCCTTTTACATCTTCAGAATATCCAACAAAAGTACATTTCTCACTCTTAGGTTCTAAAGCTTTATGCTTTTCATCTGGAATATGGGCCCATGCTTCACTTCCAAACACACGAAAGTGACTTACATCTGGTTTAATGGAACTCCAAGCTTCTTCTGGAGTGATATTCTCTAGAACCTTAGTAGGAGTGCGATTGATTATATAATTTGCACAATTAATTGCTTCGGCCCAAAAACTAAGACTGAGTCCTTTAGATTGCAGCATACAATTAGCCATTTCCTTTAAAGTGCGATTTTTCCTTTCAGCTACACCATTTTGTTGTGGAGTGTATGGAACAGTATGTTGCATTTGAATTCCATTTTCGGTGCAAAAGGTGATGAATGCATTTTTAACATATTCTCCACCATTATCAGTTCTTAGCTTAAGAATTTGATGTCCAGATTGTTTTTCAACGAATGCTTTGAAGGCCAAAAAGGTGGTAAATACTTCGCTCTTGAGTTTTAAGAAGTATACCCAAGTGCGTCTAGAGAAATCATCAATGAAAGTTAAGAAGTACTTGCAGCCAGAGAATGAAGCAACAGGAAGAGGACCACATAAATCACTGTGCACAAGCTGTAAAGGGGCTGAGGCGTGCCAAGAGGCACGTTTGTCAAAACTGTCCCGATGATGTTTTCCGAGTACACATCCGGAACAAACACCATCTTTGCAAGATACCATAGGAAGACCTGTCACCATGTTTTCTTTACATAGATGCTGAAGGGAGCGATAGTTTAAGTGACCATACCGCTCATGCCAAAGTTTGCTCACTTCATCATTATGAGCAACAAATACTGAGGGAAGATGGGATGACCCAAAGTTGTGAAACTTATACAACCTTTTGGAATCATCAGCAAGACCAGTAGCTAGAATCTGTTTAGGATCTTTTAGATCCTTGATTACAACATCATGAGGTGAAAATTCAACAATTTTACCTTCACCTGAATGAGTTATCTGATAGACAGATAGAAGGTTGCAGGATAAGTTTGGAACACATAATACATCATTGAACTGACCATTGTCTAGATGAACAGTTCCAGTCCCTACAACATTAAGAGATCTATCATCACCAACATATATATTTTTGGTGTTACAATCATTTAAAGAAGAAAACATGGCTTGGTTTTTGGCCATGTGACAAGAGGCTCCAGAATCAATGAGCCACTCATGAGAATGAGAAGAAGAAGAAGATACATTTAATGCATAACCAGACTGAGATGATTGACGATGACATGCAGAAAATGCCGTTCCGGAAGTTGAAGTTGAAGTAGGCTCCAGATGGATGTTATGTTTCTTCATTGCGGCTTCCAAGGCTTCCATCTTCTTAAAGCATTTAGATTCTAAGTGGCCATCTCGATTACAAAAGTTACAATGTCTATCAGTCTTCTTCCATTTGTTTTTATTGGGCTTATCATATTGCTGAAATGATCTTTCATCTTGAGGCTGAGTTGGTTTAGGACCATTCCTTTGAGGATAAGACTTCTTAGGATTCTTTGAATTTGGTTACTGCTGGGCGGCTAACGCTTTTGTGGAAGAGTTTCCAAGATTAAGAAGACCAAGGTGTAAGAGTTTTTCTTGTTCTCTTATTAAGGAATCACAAAAGGAGTCAAAGGAAGGGGGCTTGTAGTCTTTGCCTTGACAAATGAAAGCTTCCCTGGTAGAATGGAAAGTGGAAACAAATACAGAGTAGGCTGGTCCTAACTTAGTAAGGATGGAATAAATAAGGTTACCATCATCTTTCTTAACTTTAACACCTTCCAAGAGATATCTAAGGTTCTTGAATTTTGACAAGAAATCTTCAATGCAAGAAAAATTATTAGGATCCAAAGTAAGCAGCTCATTTTCAAGTTGATGGGATCTAATTTCATTTTTAATCCCAAAAACTTTAGCAAGTTTTTCTAATGCTTCATGAGGAGTTTCAATTTCTGCAATGTGGAATCTAAGATCAGGAGAAACAGACATTCCTATCAAGCCACGTGCTTGATCTTGTCGATTTTCCCATTTTTCGGCCTTGTCTTCATCTTTGGGTTTCTTCTCTTGGTCTGTGGCTATTCTGAAGAGACCTTTACTTCTAAGTAAATCTCCCATGTAGGCTACCCATTGGAAGTAGTTAGTGCTGTCAAGAATGACTTGGCATGGACTTTCCATTTTTGAAAAACAACTGAAGCTGAAGATGCTGAAAGTAAGTGGTCCAATGGATAGATCTCGAAAAAATAGGCGGTTTTAAAAAAAACGGCTCTGAAAAAGGCTTCCGGATGAAGAAGTTATGGCTTTTTGAAAAAAAATTGTTGACGTTGCCGGCAAAGTGCGCGAATGTGCGGGAATGAAAAAATCCGCCCCCACAAAATGGAGACTTGAACCCAAGACCTCTACTCTCTTAAAAGGTCTTTGAACCAATTGATCTATACAAAATATTTGAGAGAGAGAGAGAGAGAGAGAGAGAGAGAGAGAGAGAGAGAGAGGGGGGGGGGGGGGCCTCGATTTGCGTGCTTGCCTTGGGAAGACTCTTTTCCCCTACAAAACACAAAACACAAAACCCAACACGAATATCCAAAGAAAAACGAACCTTACGGCTCGAAGTTAGCTTTAGCCAAAAAACTAGAAATTTTAAAAAAAATCTCAAAGTTAGCTTTTAGCCGAAAAACTAAATATTTTCCTCAATGTTTCTGATTTTCCGAGATCACACTAAGGTGCAGGGAAAAGAGCATACGCATGAGAAAAATCCTTTCTTTCTGTTTCTGATTTGCCCAGATCGCACAGAGTCGCAGGGCAAAGAGCATACGCAGAAATGAAAGGTATAGATCCGGGAAAAAAAAAGGCTAAATAAACCGAAACCGAAATAAGCAGAGAGAAAATGACAGTAAACTGCAAAAAAAACACTGTATACCTCCCGATCTGAAAAATGACGCAGCTAGGGCTACCGGAAACCTTTTCGCGTGAAACGAAAGGGGTTCCTCACTGAAACAGATGCTCCGAATGCAACAGAGCAGTCCTCTCGGCCCGAAAGCAGTCAGAAACAACAGATCTAGGAAACGACAGCCGCATGCAGTTCTACCGGCTTCAGATTTGGATCACCAACGGACGCGGCCCTCAAATAGCTCTGATACCATGTAGGAATTTACAGGGTAAGTTCCACAGAAGAATACCAAAAGGACACCGCTCACAACCAGATCTCAAATCAATACACCAGTATTTTTGACGTGGTTAAAACCCTCAGAGTGCAAGGAGGGAAACAGTCCACGGCCTGTCCCAACGTGGGTACAGACAATTTATTAATCAAAGAATGAAAATTTACATAAGCTTCTCTCATGCACGGATTACCCGAACAATGACCCTCCATGCGCTTTAAATAGAACTCATGGACCAATCGGGTGTCAAGCCACGGATCAAGTGTCGGTAATACCGAGGTGAGAGTGAACCGTCGGATCACTACATATCGTGACCGTCGGATTGTAAGTTACAAAATGTACAACGGTAAAGAAACACACTTTACCTAACTCTAACCTAACTCTATACTAGACCAAGTTGAACTTAACTATATCCTATGTGTCGGAATATCCTAACAGTGCAATGCTCCAGCCACTTTCCAGAGAGCGGTATTGAGTATATTTTATAAACTGGTTCATGATGCAGTGGAAATATATATGGATGATTTTACTCCTTATGGTTTTGACATTCAGGAAGCTTTATCTAACCTACGAAAAGTTTTGAACAAGTGTATTGAGATGAACCTGTCCATCAGTCCGGAAAAATGTGAATTTTTGATGATTGAAGGGACTGTGCTAGGTCATCCAATATCTCAACAAGGATTGCAGGTGGACCCCAACAAGATTGCCATCATCCAAAGGGTCCCACCTCCTCAAAAGGTGAGAGATGTCAGAAGTTTCCTAGGCTTAGTTGGGTATTACCGAAGATTCATTAAAGATTTTAGCAAGCTAGCCTCTCCATTGTTTGTTCTTTTAGGTAAATATGTTGAGTTCCTATGGTCTGAAAACTGTCAAGAAGCCCTAGATACCTTGAAAAGCAAACTTGTGACTGCCCAATTTTGAGAGGCCCAAACTAGGCCCTACCTTTCCACATTCACACATATGCCTTGAAAAAAGCAATAGGAGCAGCCTTAGTACAAATTTATGGAAAATTACCTTATGCCATATGCTTTATGATCAGAAACTTGTCAAAGGTGGAGTTGAACTATACGGTAACTGAGAATGAACTCCTAGCTATAGTGCATTCCTTAAACAAATTCAGACATTATATTATAGGCTATCAAACCTTCGTGCACACTAATCATGCTGCAATTAGATATTTAATGAAAAAACTGGATGTAAATGCTCGCATTATTAGATGGTTGCTTTTGCTGCAATAGTTTGATTTGACCATTATTGATAAGCCTGGCAAAGAAAATGTTGTTGTTGACTTTTTGTCTAGAGTAAATTTGCCTGTAGGTGAAGAAGGAATGGTGGATGATCAAATAGTTAAAAGTAATTAATATTATTTTGTATTAATGGAGAAAATGGTTACATTGTTGTAACGTTCTCCCTAGTTTAGGATTAGTTCCTAAAGTTTAGGGGTTTGGGTGCAACTTCCTAATTCCTAGTATTGTATTTAATGATGTAATCTTTCATTGATGAATAATAGAGTGTACAAGAGTGATCTCTCTGTTTTGGTGAGTGTAGTCTCCAGGTGCAGGCCACACCTGAGAGCTACATCTCTTTCTTTTCAATTATGTTCACATTTTATCTTGGTATCAGAGCTCAGATTGGGTGAGCCTGATCTTTTGTCACCTTGTGGCTGAAGTGCCTTTGTAGCTAGCTTACCTGTGTGGTAGAATTGCTTGTGTGGCAGAATTGCCTGTGTGGCTTGAAGTGCCTTTGTGGCCGCATGTACACAAGAGCTCTGTGCTCAATTGAGCAGGTGGACTGCAGAACACCTCGCTCGGACTCAGATATTTTTTTTTTCTGAGTGGAGAGGATATTGGCGCGCTTTTTGCGCTGACAGAAGTGCCAGGAGGGGGAATTAGCGTGGATTTGTTGGGATTAATCGCGCCAGAGCGCCAGAACATCCAATTGGCACGGAATTTAAGGAGGAAATCGCGCCAGCAAAAATACTCTAACCGATTTTTAATTGGTGCAGATTTTTCGCTCGGGAAAGCGCCAACACAAAGGGGATTTTTCGCACGCTGATTGAGGACGCGCCAATATTCCTTCAAGGGGATTTGCAGGAAGCCTCAACTTCGTTTGGTTGTTTGCAAGGGCTGCAGATCGGCGAAATTGCAGATCTATCCGGGAGAGGCAGATCGGATCAATTTTTTAACAGATCAGATCTTCGGTTGTGTTGAAGACGCCGAATTTGCTCATTGGAGCAGGATTGCCAGACACTATAGATCGGTGGCAGAGGTGACAGATCGATCTGACAGGTATTGTTTTTTTTTGTTGTTGGGTAGATTCAGAATGAGTAATACGATGGAATCTTACCTTAACGAGTCTGGTAAACTTAATGGATCTAACTTCACGAATTGGAAGTTTAAGATCCAGACCTTGCTCGAGGGTGTGAATGCATGGTCCATAGTTACAGGCGATGAGCAGAAGCCGAACGGAGGGCCACAGGAGCAAGATTGGGAAAAACGAGAGAACAAGGCCAAGGTCTTGTTGAAGATGTCTGTGAAAGACAATGTTATTGTGCACATCAGAGACTGTAAAACGTCTGCGGACATCTGGACGAAAATTAAAAGTCTGTATGAGACCCAGAATACAAGCAGAGTCTTGGCACTTAAAAGCAAGCTATTTTCAATGAGGATGGACGAAAGGGAGACTGCTACTGCATTTGTTGCGTGAATTAAAGATGTGAAAGATGGATTGGGGGCCATCGGAGTGGCGGTGTCTGATGAAGATCTTGTTGCAATCACAATGAACAGGATGCGTGATGATTTTCAAACGTTCATCACTGGAGTGTCGACAAGGGAGAAAGTGCCCACATTTGATGATCTCACTGGGATCTTGCAGCAAGAGGAGGAGCGGTGGCAGAACTTGAACCCCCAGAGTGATGATCTTGCGCTGATGGCGAAACGACGATCATCCAAAGGAAAGCAGTCACAGCAGCAATCAAAGCAGAAAGGAGGAACATCACATAAGAATATGCATTCTCATAAAGGTAAGCTTGCAAATCATTCTGAAAAGAAATTTTATAATTGTGGAAAGAAGGGTCATATACAGAGTGAATGTTCTAAGAAACAGGCTGATGATGCAAAGAGGAGGCAGGCAAATTCAAATCATAGAGGATACTTTGTTGAAGAAGAAGACTTCAGTCATGAATTTCGACTGTTCACAGTCGACTGTGCCCTTTTAGCATCTAATGAAGATGACATTTGGTATGTCGATTCCAGAGCATCCTCTCACATGACAGGTAAAAAGGAATTTATTGATAGTCTTGAAGAAAGTATAAATGGATCAAAAATATATCTAGGAGATTATAGTGGATACGAGATTAAAGGTCATGGGGTGATTTCAGTTAAGTTACCAAATGGAAAAATTAGTCACCTTACAAATGTTTTATATGTACCTGGAATTAAGAAAAATATGATATCTATATCCATGATGGTTGATCAAGATATGCAAGTAGAGTTCTTCAAGACTCATTGTGTGATAAAGGATTGCAGGAATGAAATAGTTGCAATAGGCATGCGAGTTGGAAGCCTATACAGACTGGATGCAAAAAGCATACCAAAGCAAGCCATGGTTGCAGGAGGTTCGACAGTCGAACAACTCTGGCATCAGAGGTTCAGTCATTTGAATTTTTAGGACCTCATGTTATTGCAGAAGAAAGGTATGGTCAAGGGACTCCCTATCTTTGGTAATATTCAGTTAAATTGTGATGGTTGTGCCTTAGGTAAAATGCATAGAGAACAGTTTCCTGTGCATGATAGGAGGAAGGAAACAAACATTTTAGAACTAGTGCACACTGATGTATGCGGACCTATGCAGACAAGGTCGCTAGGGGGAGCATATTATTTTCTGTTATTTACTGATGACTGCACTAGATATTCATGGGTTTATTTTTTGAACAAGAAAAGTTATACTTTCCAGAATTAAAAAACTTGGTGGAAAAGCAGTTTGGTAAGAGTATAAAAATTCTCCGATCTGATCAAGGGGAAGAATACAAGCTAAAGGAATTCATGAAATTCTGCAAATCTCACAGGATTGTTCAGCAGTATACAGTGCCACACACACCACAGCAGAATTGAGTTGCAGAGCGCAAAAACAGAACCTTGGTGGAGTGCGCAAGGAGCATG
Source organism: Pinus tabuliformis (assembly GCA_031772625.1). Classification (NCBI taxonomy): domain Eukaryota; kingdom Viridiplantae; phylum Streptophyta; class Pinopsida; order Pinales; family Pinaceae; genus Pinus; species Pinus tabuliformis. The sequence continues at coordinate 1,143,230,397 of CM062813.1, read as the reverse complement.
TTACAAGGTAAGGGTCTGTCTAATAGCTTTTGGGCAGAGGCTATTAATACTACTATATATTTGAAGAACAGAAGTCCTACCAAGTATCTAGGCTTCAAAACCCCTTTTGAAGCTCTATATGGATTTAAACCAGCAGTAAACTATCTAAGAGTATTTGGGTCAAAAGCGTTTTCCCATATACCCAAAGCTGATAGGAAGAAATTAGATCCTAAAGCTGTGAAATGCATCTTTGTTGGTTATGGCACAGAATTTAAAGCATATAAATTATTCAATCCTGAGTCTCGTAAGACATTTACAAGTAGGGATTTAGTGTTTCATGAACAGGTACAGGAAGGGAAAGATGACATTGGTGATGATTGGCACATTCCATTGTTGTTGGAGGAAAGCAGCGAGGATGAAAGAGAGCAGGAGCAGAAAGAAGAGAAAAAAGAAGAACAACAACAAGGTGATAATGCAAGCCCAGTTATATCAGAAGAAAACAAATTTGAGGTAAGTCCCCTACCAAGGAGGTCGGGTAGGAAGACTCAATTACCATTAAAATTGAGAAACTATGCTTTGATGTCAAAGGTTTTGAACATTGTAGAACCCTCTAATTACAAAGAAGCTAGTCAATTTAAGGAATGGAGAGCTGCAATGAATGAAGAGATGGAATCAATTCTTAGAAATGATACTTGGGATTTAGTTGAGCTGCCTAAGAATAAAACACCCATAGGATGCAAATGGCTGTTTAAACCAAAAATGAATGCAGATGGAAGTATAGAAAAGTTAAAAGCTAGGCTGGTTGCAAAAGGATATTCACAGCAGGAAGGTATATATTTTGATGATACTTTTGCACCTGTAGCAAAGCTAAATACAATTAGAATGCTTATTGCTTTAGCTACTAAATGTAATTGGGAATTACACCAACTTGATGTTAAATATGCATTTTTAAATGGTGATTTAAAAGAGGAAATTTACTTAGTACAGCCAGAAGGGTTTGTAAAGAAGGGGCAGGAACATCTTGTTTGCAGATTGAAAAAGGCTTTATATGGTTTAAAGCAAGCACCCAGGTCCTGGTACGAAAAGGTTGATTCTTTCTTTGTAGAGCATGGTTTCCATAGAAGTTTAAATGACCCAAATATATATACCAAGTACAATAATTAGGGGCAGATTTTTTTGATTTTTTTGTATGTGGACGACATGATTATAACAGGAAATGCAGATGATTTAATCAAATGAATCAAAAGGCTTATGGCACAAGTTTTTGATATGAAGGATCTCGGAAGCCTTCACTACTGTCTGGGATTAGAAGTATGCAGAGATACTGGGCAAACTTTTCTTACCCAAGGGAAGTATGCCAGAAATCTGTTGGAAAAGTTTGGTATGAATCAATGTAGAGCAGTAGCGACACCTTTGCAGCAGAATCTGAAATTGAGCAGTGACGATGGCACTAAGGAGGTTGATGCCACAATGTACAGACAGCTGGTTGGAAGCTTGATATATCTTACAACAACCAGACCTAACTTGGCATACTCTGTTAGTGTGTTGAGCCAATTTATGTCGAAACCGCTTGAAAGTCACTGGGTGGCAGCAAATAGCGTGTTGAGGTATCTTTGTGGTACTGTTAATTATGGTATTTTATACACTAATGTATCTGATGTTACTCTAGCAGGTTTTTCAGACTCAGACTGGGCAGGTAACTTGGATGATCGGAGGTCCATCACAGGTTATGAATTCAACATAGGTTCCGGGGTCATAGCTTGGAGCAGCAAGAAGCAGAGTACTGTAGCCTTGTCTTCATGTGAAGCTGAGTATCAAGCATTGTGTGCAGCAACGTGTGAAGTGATCTGGTTGAGAAGGCTTCTCAAAGATGCAGGAAAAGAACAGAAGAATCCTACTTCCATCAAAAGCGACAACCAGAGCACCATTAAATTAGCATACAATCCAGTGTTTCACAAAAACACCAAACATATAGACACTCAGTTCCATTTTATTAGAGAGGAAATACAGTCAAAAGAAATTGTTGTTGAATATTGTAAAACTTGTGACAATGTGGCTAATATTTTCACAAAGCCTCTTGCACGAGTGAAATTTGAATTGTTTAGAAAGATGCTAAGAGTCCAGGAGAACCCTTTCTCCATTAAGGGGGGGAGTTAAAAATAATTAATATTATTTTGTATTAATGGAGAAAATGGTTACATTGTTGTAATGTTCTCCCTAGTTTAGGATTAGTTCCTAAAGTTTAGGGGTTTGGGTGCAACTTCCTAATTCCGAGTATTGTATTTAATGATGTAATCTAAAAATTGATGAATAATAGAGTGTACGAGAGTGATCTCTCTGTTTTGGTGAGTGTAGTCTCCAGGTGCAGGCCACACCTGAGAGCTACATCTCTTTCTTTTCAATTTTGTTCACATTTTATCTCAAATGCCAAATGAACACTTGTTTTCTATCTCAGTACTCTCTCCATGGTTTGCTTATATAGAAAACTACTTGGCTTCAGCACAGTTCCCACCACTCCTATCCTCAAAGAAGAAGAGAAATATAGTGAGGAAAAGCGCCCCTTTCACCTGGATTGGGGGTAATCTCTTCAAACTTGGCCCAGATTAGATCTTTAGAAGATGTGTCATGGAGGAGGAAGGTTTTGACATCATCCTAACCTGTCATGACAGGCCTTGTGGAGGTATTTTTGCAGCAAAGAGAATTGCCTTCAAAATCTTGCAAGCAGGCTACTATTGGCCCACTCTTCATCAAGATGTGAGGAGATACACCAGCCAATATAATCAGTGTCAAAGGATGGGGAAACCTACTCCAAAGGATGAGATGCCCATGCAATCTCAAGTGACCTTTGAGTCATTTGAGAAGTGGGGCATGGACTTTGTGGGTCCTATCAACCCTCCCTCAAAACATAAGCAATACATCATCGTGTGCACAAATTAGCTGACAAAGTGGGCAAAAACAAAGCAATCAAAGTAGCAACAAAGTAAAAAGTAGTTGAGTTTTTGAGAGAAAACATATTCTACAAGTTCGGGTATCCAAGAGAATTGGTCATAGATCAAAGCAGTCAGTTCACTTCTAATTTGATTGAAGACCTTCTCACACATCATAAAATCAAGCACAGGACTTCCACCCCTTACCATCCACAAGCCAACGGGCAGGTGGAAGTCACTAACAGAGCTTTGAAAGGAATTCTGACCAAGGTAGTGAGCAACAACATAAAATATTGGGTGGATAGATTAGTTGAGGCCACCTGGGCCTACAACACAACATGGAAGACCACCACAGAGTTCACACCCTATGAACTGGTCTATGGGAAGAAGGCTTTGTTGTCAATATAATTTGAATTCAATACACTAAGGATGGAAACTTAGTTGGACCTAGACCTCAGCCATGCACAGAAGGAAAGATTACTCTAGCTAAATGGATTGGATGAACAAAGATTGCAGGCCCTTCTCCACATAGAGGTAGTTTAGCTTCAGAGGAAAATATGGTATGACAGAAATATCAAGGAGAAGCAATTCCAAGAGGGAGATTTGGCACTGCTCTATGATTCAAGGTATAAAGACTTCAAAGGCAAGCTGAGAACAAGATGGCTAGGACCCTACACTGTGGAAAAATGCAATGACAATGGTTCAGTTTTGATCAGAACCATTGATGAGGAAGCCATCCCCATGCTTGTCAATGGACATAGGTTGAAAATTTACAAGAAGCCCCTCTCCAAGCAAGAGTTCATTGAAGATCTGAATAAGACAGTGATGGTAGTGGAGCATGTCTTAGCCTCCACTTCACCCACTCACTGAAGAAATAGAAAAGAGAAATAAAAAAATAAGGACTCAAGTGAAAACCTCCATGAGGCGCTTGAGTCCCATCATTGGGTTGAAAACCTCTTCTGAGGTGGCCCAGTGATGCCAAAAAAAAAAAACAAAAAGAGAAAAGAAAAAGAGAATAAGATCCCTAGGTGAAAACCTCCCTTGGAGGCACCCAAGGCAGGAAATTAGGGTAAAAACCTCCTTGAGGCGCCCTAGTTGTTTTCAAAAAAAAAAAGAGAGAAAAAGAAGAAAAGGAAAATTAATTTTAATGTGCACTGCAGGTTGCAGGAGAACCACAGGGAGAAAGAGAAGATGCCACAGAGCCTATTCCATCTCCTCCACACTCTTCTCAATCATTTCTGACCTTTCTTCCACCCCACTGTGTTTTTTTCTGAAAATTGTGTGTTCTACAGGAGGCCCTGTGTTTTCTACAAGGGGTTCCTATAGGAATCACAGAGAGCCAGAAATGGTTCCAAAAAGCAGTTTGAGGGACTGGGAAGCTTTATGAAGAACATGTAAACCCTCCTACAGCTATCAAACCTCCTTTCCATCCATTCCACACCTGCATCACATCATCATCATCATGTTTTCCTTCCTGTCACAGAAAAACACAGAAAACCAGTTTTTAGGAAAAAACAAAAAATAAAAGAAGAGACACCTCAAATTTCACTTGCAGCTTACCTAATACCTCTCCATCTCCATCAGCATCTCTAGCACCATCCTCACAGCTTCTAGCACAAAAAAATCAGCTAAAATTTTAAAGGGAGAAGTGGCTACAGGAGCTCCTGTAGGAATTCCTGTAGCAGCTGATCCCATTAAAATCAAGCCACGGCAACAAAAGAAGTGCAACCATGAGGATTGAAGGAGACATCTGAATCTTAGATCTAGCCAGAGGATACCTTCGCAAGACAAACAACCACACATCAGAAAGTAGAGAGCATGCAACAAAGGAAATACAAGCATGCAGCAGTAAAAGGAGCCAAAATACCTCACAGCACATACATTTGACTCACAGGTAAGTGACTAACCCGTTCCTCTGTTGCATTTGTGTAATTGAAAGATATGCATAAGCAAATGAGATGGTTATGGTTGAACGAGAAAGGTGGCTAGTTAACTCGGCCACCCTCATCCAGTTGACTTCACTCATTCAGAGGTGTCACCACACGTGTATTTAGTCAAACTCAAGAGAGATGTCATGGACAGGTAATGGAGGGTATGCAAACTCCGATGTAATGATGAGAGGTGATTACGGGAAGAAACCGTGATGACAAGGTAGGTGGGGACCAATGGTCCAAATATGTCAATGTATATTTTTTCCAGCTCACCACATCACTAGAAATATCTAAAAGAAGTAATAAGTACTCCTCCTCGAAACCCTCTCACCACCTTTTATTTCATTCTATCCTCATCCACTTAGCTGCAGCAAGTTCCTTGTCACCCCACAGCCTCGAAACCATTGTTCTCCATCCTTCTCATCCATCCTCCTACTATCAGCATTCTATAGGAGCACTTATAGGTTCTACAGGAGCACCTACAGGTCGTTCTATAGGAGGGGCAATAAGTTTTTTTTAAGGAGAAAACACATGTTTTTTGCTCGATTTCTAGCTTGAGGAGGTAGGTTCCGTGGATACCCACCTTGATTATCAATATGTGCAAGGAATGATATCATTTTAAGGATGAATTGAGTCCATAGAAGAAGAGAAATTACATAAAAATTTTCTGCCTTCTTTCTTAAAAAAAAACACAGTTTTCCTCTGTTTTCATGTTTTCTTCAAAATTCTTGTCTACATCTCTACATTTGGTGTTGAAAAGGGGTATAAGCACAATGACAGGAGGATTCATGAGGAAGGAGCCCACTAATTCAACCAAGCTCCATGAACATCCCCAAGTAGTGGCCATATTCACCAAGGCAAATTGGATGACATTTTTTGAGAAATTCCGAGGGTTTGATGAGGAGGTTGCTCAGGAATTTGCCCTTTCTTTAGTCCCTCACTCAAGAACCCATGCCATTGTCACTTTTAGAGGTCTTTCCATGGAAATCACCCCAGAATTTATCAGTAGGGTTACTACCCTTCCTCTTGGACTACCTTGGAGCAAAGATGAAAAACCAATTGGACAGGCTGCTAAGAAAAACTTCTTCCAAAATAATGAACATCCTGTAGAAGATAAAAATGGTATTATAAGGACAAGCATACCCTACTCTTGGGATGAGGTTAGTTACCAAATCATCAAATATCTTTCCTGTGAAGGGAGGTATAGCGTAGTCTATGGCTACCATTTTAGAATCCTTCATGAGCTGAGATATGGCATGGACACTCCAACACCCTAGAAACTCAGCATCCCCTATTTCCTCCTGCAGTCCCTCATAGACTCCATAATTAAGTTCAAGGCAGGGAGTCCAGATCAGCTGGCACACCATGGGTTAATCAAAATTTTGGTGGAATAAGCCCTCCATACATTCACAATCCCCATAGCATGGGAAATTTTCCAAAACATGACAGCAGAAGATGACATAAAGGCACTCACCTATGATATCAGTTCTTATGATAATGAGAAGGAAGAGCAACAAGAGGGAGCAGGAGAAGAAACTAAGGAACAGGAAGGGGAGAAGAAAGAAACCAAAACAGAGCAGGGAGAGCAGCAAGGGGGAGCAGGAGAAGAAACTAAGGAACAGGAAGGGGAGAAGAAAGAAACCAAAACAGAGCAAGGAGAAACAAAACAAACAGAGACATAGGAAAAGATAGAAGAAGGAGAAAAAGGGGCAAAAAAGACAGAAGTGTCTCCTGAGACCCTAGAAAGAGAGACAGCATCTTCTCTCACTGCCCTCAGCACCCCAATTAAACCAAAACAAAAGAGGAAGAGGTATACCTCAATGTATTTCAGGGCTAGGAAGAGCACAAGGATCAAATCAAGGAAACCCCAGCCTTCTTCTAAGGTGCTTATTGTTATTGAATATTCACCCTCTGCCCAAGGAAAGGAATCCCCTTCCAAGGCACCTATCACTTATGAAAGGGGGACTCCTAGATCTCCCACATGGAAGGAAAAAGTAGAACTGTAGGACTCAAAAGCAGTTCTACAAGAGGCACAGATTGTTCTACAGGAGACCCTGTCAAGACTATAGGAGACCGAAAAACTTGAAAAAAGGATAGAAGGATAACCACAGGGGAAGAAAGTAGCAACAGAGGCACAAGAACCTAACCCCCAGCCCGTCTTGGCTCTTACTACAATCTTCTTGAGTAGGGAAGAATCATCCCACAAAAATTTGCAATTCCACTATTCTTTGAGTTGGAGAAAGAAATAATAAGGAGCCATAGGTGGATGAAATTAGAAAAATCCAAGGGAGTTGAAGATATTGGCCACATGGAGGCCAAACTTAGAGAAATGGGTAGAGAGTTAAGTGTTGTCAGACATAGAGAAGCAATTGCAAGAAACCAACTTCAAACTGAAAATGAACTGCTAAGGAGGCAGCTAAAGGAGAAAGAGACCCAACTGGCATGCATGGCTAGCTTATCCATGGAGGCACTACAATGTAGAACACCAGCAAAATCTTATGGATTATACCTCAAGGACCAATGGCTACAATTCCAGATCAAGACTTTGGCACAAAGAGGCACAATGCCTTTTCAAGATTACAAACAGTTTATGGACCTGTGTGATCAAAGCACAGCTGAAGATAAGGCAAAGATGGCATAATTTTACCTGCATAATATGGCCCTCACAGACATGAATGTGTGGGACCCCAATGCTAGGCTAAGGACCTACAACTAATGGCCATGGCTTCATGGATGAACCATGAGGAGCTAAGGGTAACTGAAGTAAAAAGGTTGATGATTAGAGAGCAGAATGAGCCACTAATGATCAGAGTTGAGCCATCAGATCCCATGGCTCTCATCAACACACACCAACTTCTTGCAAATAATCCTCAAATTTCCCCTAGATATATAAGTGATCAAGCACAAGCCATTGCACATTATGAGGACATGGAAAGGTTACTTAGGGATGACTATGTACATTCATGTATGAGGAGATGGAACACCTTACCACACAGTCTGAAGATCAGGGAATATCATTCCCCAACAAGGATGAAAGAGGCACTAAGGAGAGTGCCGATGTACAAGCGCTCCATTCAAAGTTTGAAGGTCAATTGGATTGGCCTCAAACTGAGTCCACCACTGCTTTTAGACATTCTAAAAGGGAAAACCAAAGAAGAAGAGCAGAGGTAGTGGGAAGAGATAGACAGAAAGGCAGGATTCCATGACAAAGAAGAGGAGATCACATCAAAAGCATGGGATGTTAGGGAGGCCACCAGGGCCATCAAAGATGAGGAGATCGACTAAGTTGCTCAGAGGATGAGAAACACCTTCAGTAGTGGGGTGATGATGAGCCCCATAAATGGGTAATTATATGGGCTCATTTTGCCTCCTAACATAGTTAAATCAACCATTCTCTTAGCTTATTGCATGTTTTTTATTATATTTATGCTTATGGAGTGAGTTGGGTTAGTTATGATGCCATGAGGTCTAATATGTGTTTAATGCAGATTTTTTTTGAATTTTGAAGACAAAGTCAAAGATTCAATGGACAATTGGCAACAATAATTCTAAGTGGACAAAGGAGAGGATTTATAGGAGGGAATCCACCTCATTTATTACTCCCCACTTCGAATTTTCCCTCATGTAGCTCGAAGTACAAACAGCCAAATCAATGCACTAGGAGGTAGCCGAGAAAGTGGAGGATAACTTGTGTTTATCTCGAGTTTTGGGAGCCAAGCCTCCCTGATTTTAAGGAATCTATTGGGAGCTTCAGTTGTATAAGTAGAGAGGCCTAGGGCCTCACTAGGGTTGAATTTTTGTCGAATTTTTGTTGCAGTTTTGCTCTGCTCAACTTCAAGCTTACTTTTGTGGACAGTTTCATGTAATCCTATTACTATTTTGATAATGAAGATGAGATATTTCTTGAGCTAGCACTGAGTTACCTCAGAGGGCTGAAGCTCTTGGGTTAGGGCCCAATCCAAGCAACCAAGCTCCTCTTGTTTGTATTTATATGCTTTGTTTCAGTTTATGGATTAGTTGTTGTTAGATGAATTTCTTTCTCGGATAAGAATAGGTTGCTTTTGGTGATTTAGAAGGTTGTTTCCATTTGTGTTTTCATAGCATATTAAGCAATGATAAAAAAAAAGATACAAAAGACCAACAACAGTGCCTTGGCCTCCTTTCCTGGGACCATGAACTGAGGCCAAGACCCTCTTGCTGCACAAAAACATAGATTTTCCTTCTCCATAGGATTTCTAGTGTTGCAGTTTGTTAGAAGGTTAATGCTTTGCTTTATATCTCTTTCACCATGCTCATTTCTGTCTTTGCAATAAGTCTCCTTCCATGCTTTCTCTCATTATAGCATTTTTCAACATTTCTTTCCATAGCTCATGATTTAGATTAGCTTGATGAAAAATTATGTTTTTGATGTACTTAATTTCCTTGTTTGCTTGATCTCATTATGTGCATGTCAGTTCTATTGCAGCATATCTCTTCTCACAATAGGTCAGCCTATCATCCATCACATTCTCTCCCTGATCTATGCCCTACAGGTTGCCCAAAGTTCACCTCAAATCTGCCTTAGTTTTCTACCTTTTTCCATAGGATTTCTTCCTTTCTCCCGACCATCATTCCCTCTCCTAGTGATCCCTAGTGAAACCTAGGCGCCCTAACACATCTTCCCAACCTTCATCTACCCTTTCTACCCACTCTCACCCCTTCAAAATCTTCAAAGCTGCTCTCGGCATCCTCCTGCAGGCCTTCTGTAGACCTCCTGTAGATCCCTTGCGTCCTCTTGTAGATTTTCCTATAGGCTTCCTTTTGAAGGCCATTGTGGGAAAAGCCTCCAGAAGGCCACCTGAGACCTCCTAGGACCCATCCACACCATCCTACATCCTCTCAAGTCCCAAAATCTCCCTCCATTACCACCTATTCGCTGCCACATTCCAAAACAAATAAATTTACATGCATGACAAATTCACATAAAAATCATTAGCCCTTGCAGTACCTTCAGTCACAAACCAAGTTGCAACAAACTTTTCATTTCAAGTGGATGGGCTTTCTTCAACAATTTCATCTGGTAATAAAGTATAAGAAGGGAACTAGCAATAAAGTGGCCGATATGCTATCTCGCCCTCCTATTTCTGCTTCTGTTATTTTGCATAATGCTTCATTGTATTTTGAAATTTATTCTAAACAATATGCTAACGATGATGACTTTAAGGAGTTTTATACAAAACTAACCCATGGTTCATAGGTGGACAACTATCACTTGTAGGGGAAATTGTTGTATCACCTTGGTAAATTGTGTATTCCCACAGGAGAAATAGTGCATGTAATTAGAGAGGCCCACACCTCTCTTGTGTCTAGACACTCTAGTGTCGAAAATACTTTATGTCATGTACAAAGATTTTGTTTTTGGCCCCATATGAAAAACATTGTGAGTCACTATGTAAAGGGTTGTGTGATGTGTTCTGTTTCAAAGCCCTCTAATAGAAAACTTGGGCTCTACACACCACTCCCTATTCCGATTTGTCCATGGAAAAGTGTGTCAATGGACTTTGTAGGAGGTCTACCTTTGTCTAGGAAGGGTCACGACTATTTGTATGTCATCATTGACCATTTTATTCTTATGCCTTGTAAAAAGCATATTACTGCATAGCAAATTGCTTCTCTTTTCATTTAGTATGTTTGGGTCCACTTTGGATTACCCACATCAATTGTTTCAGATCGAGACTCTCTCTTCCTTGGGGAGTTCTAGACCAGCTTGTGGTAGATGATGGACACCAAACTAAAAAGAAGCACAGCATTTCACCCACAGACCGACGGACAGACAGAGGTTGTTAACCGTACCATGGTACACCTATTATGAGGCTATTGTGGGAAACATCCCAAGTTGTGGGATGAACATCTCCCCTATATACAACATTCCTACAACCGAGCAGTGCATTCATCGATGTAGCATTCACCATTTGAGACATGCTTTGGTTACTTTCCAAAGGACCCTTTAGACATGGTCTCTGGAAGGGAGGATGGCTCCAGTGGACGTAATGATAAAGACAAAGCTCAGCAGTTCATTCAATGAATCCAAATGATTCACCAAGTAATGAAGAGCAGTTGGAAAAGAGTCAAGCCCATTACAAGGCTTGACATGATAAACATTGGGTTGACCATCAATTCCAAGTGGGTGACAAGGTGTGGTTCCACATCAGCAAAGACAAGATGAAGGGAGAAGGAAAGAAGTGGCGGCCAATCCGATATGGACCATTCACCATATTGGAGAAGATTTGGAACAATGCCTTTCATCTTGACTTGCTGGTTTATATGCAGATGTACTCAGTAGTGAATGTGGAGAACCTGAAGCTGTATGAACCTCCTTTGATCATGGACACTGATGAGGTGGGCACAGTTCCTACCATCAATGATTTTGCACCAGAATATCTCGTTGAGTTGCATAAAGACATCATCCTCGACAGAAGAACCAGGACTTCACGACGAGGAGATGTAGAGTACCTTCAAGTTGGATTCAAGGGAATGCATCCCAGCAAGTCCAGATGGATGGAGAAAGAGAAAGTGAGGGCATAGTACCCGCATTTTCCAATTAACTAATGAAAAGATTTTGGCAGTCCAAAAGCTCCTCAATGGGGAGGATTGATCCAGGTGGATCTTCAGATACAATGGCATGGAAAAACTCAGAAAATCAAAGTGATCGGAAGGAAGTCAACTTAGGATCAGAGTGGAAGTCTCGTCTTCCTAATTCCAACAGTGCAAATAGTACTTCAATCCAATTTCGGATGATGAAGTTATCGCACAAAGAAGGATGCTTTAATCCTTAAGGAAATGAGGAATTTCCTTTAAAAATGGGTCTTAAAGCCTTAAAGACAAATCACAATCGGAGGTCGCATGAGGGCGGACTTAAGGTTTGGGTCGTGGAATCCCCAATCACCGATCTCCGATCAGATCGGATTGGTGGATCAGAGGCAATCACAATCGGCAGTCATATATATATATATATATATATATATATATATATATATATATATATGGATATTGATGAGCGGATAGTGCAATCAACGATTAGATGGATCGGCAGAACCCTTATCAGTCACCCAGGGCGACATATGTGGGGGATGCTGATGCAATCTGCCAACCCCGATATTAGTGATCAGCAATTGGTGATCAGTCATTCCCGAGGACTAGGACAAAGACCCCCTGATATGCCGATTCACGACCTCAGTGTGGACTCGATACAGATTATATGCCCCATTTAATAATATTTGAAATTCGGGTGAATGGTTTTTGGCGGATTTCTTAGTGTTTTCGGGATTTTTGAAGTGTTATCGTTTTAAATGATAGGAGGCCATTTTTAGGAACGGTTGCACCTGCCGATCCTTCCACTCTACCAACCTCCATAGTTAACCAGGAAAGCCCCGTTTTAAATGGGATTTTGTCCGAGAATCCTTTATAAAAGAGGATCAATGGAAGAGCACGGGAGGAGGCATTTTTTGATGGTTGCAGCACGTTGTTTCATAGAGGTCGAGAGCATCTATTAATATGTTTTGAATAGTTACACGACTCCAACCCTCTTCTATTGCTGCAGGAAGCTTTGGTGTTGCATACCACTCCATCTCAAGCATTCATTTCATAGCCATCTTGCATATTGGAAGTATAAGCCTCTTTGTGGACAGATTGATAAATGTAATTCTGTTTATTCATGCCATTTAATAAGAAAGGCCTCCCCATTGTTGAGTTGGGCACGGAGACATAGTACAAATTAGACAAACTCCATTATCAAGCCTTGGTGTCTTCTTTTTGTGCCTTTTATGTGTTTACTTCTTCATTTCTTATGTGCACATTTATGTGTTAAGATGCAATTTTATATGCAATTCTTTTCCATACATCTATAAGAGAAAACATCCTGGATCACTTAACAACCCCATCATATGCATTAAAAAACCTCTCTAGTGGAACCAACCTTTTGGGGATTGTATTTATCTTTAACTGCAAAACTTAATGACCAAAAATTAATTCCTCCCAATTTTCCTGATGTTCTTTCTTTGTATTTTCACCTTCTTAGACAAAATGAATTCGAAAATTCTCTAATAACCTCAATAAAGCACTTGATTTGCTCCTCATCCTAAAAAACCTACCAATATTTCACATTGTCCAGTACAGAAGGTCTGTGTCTGACCTAAAATTCATACCTTGGCAAGGGGTTTTGGGGAGGTTTAAAGTTTCTAGCATATACTTCCAAGAAATCGACCATCCTATTCTGCTCCCTGGGCAAAAATTGAATATTAACTGCTAGGAAAAAAAATTTCAACCAAATCCCATATCTCATTTTTGTAGAACTTCAATCTCAGGTGCTTGGTTTGACATTTATTCCTCGCATGTTTCACCAACATCTTAGAATCCTCAAATACGATCAAGCACTCAACATTAAGGTTTTTAGCAACTTGCAACCCTAACAACAATGCTTCATATTCAACAACATTGTTTGTAGCCTCAAGCTCTAGTTTGAAATAGAGAGGGACAAGGTTACCCTCTGGGGATACCAACAACACACCTGCTCCATTTCCTTCGCTATATTAAGCACCATCAAAATATAATTTCCAAATGTGACATGGCTCTAATTGTCGCTTACCAATCTGAGTGGAATATTCCACCTGGGTATATTCCACGATTTTATCATCTTCCTCCAACAAAAGTGATGCAGCAAAGTTGCAACTTTTCACATCCCTGGACCTGTGGGTTATGAGCCCACAACAATTGGTTAATTTTTCTATTGTGCAATGATCGCGTTCCTATGGCTGAAGTTTCCTTTGTAGAAATCCATCGTAATATCATGGATCATACCAACATGTGACTCTTCATCACATTCCTAAGACTCCTCCTCTCGCATGGGATATGCGATAAGCACAACCAGACTAAATGCGATCTAAAAAGGAATATTTATAAACCGAATTTTGATATGTGATATAATGTGAAATGCTCACAGTAAAAAAACAAAAAATCCATTTAATACAGAACCTTCATTACGCACCCAATGCTACCTTACAATTTATCCTCAGGTAGAGTATATGTTTAAGCCTAAATCTGATTTCATAAAAATGCACACAGATAACACACATATGTGTATTACAAAAAAACTATTACATATGCCCCACGGAATGGCGGCTCTCTCAGCCTGGTATTACATTGATACTGGTCCCCTTAAACACACAAACTTACAATTAAATAGAAAAATACAATATGGATTGGATCAAGTGAGATCGGATCAATCCCTAACTTCACTCACAATCTCTTAAAATAATAATTTCATTAATAAACCATTAAAAAGCTCAAACGAACATGATTAAATCTCGTTCTCATGCCACGCTTGTGTTCTGGAAGGTTCACGAATTTCAACTTTGACTTGGGGTGGTTTTGCTCCTCCATCAGATTCCCAAGGTACAAAAAAATTATGACCTCCTGGTCATATGCCTTCTTGGTCTCTCGTAACAACATTCGTGAGCTGCAACAAAACCCATGCAGTAGCAATTCCTCCCTGCTACATGATACCTCACTAAGATTCTCTCCTCTGAGCTCAGTATTTTAGCATCTCTCTGGTTCTTTCCTCTGGAACCATATGAGCACTCCATGCTCTAGGTTTCTGCAAATATTATCACCTTCCTCTGCTGCTACCTGTACAAAAATATAAAGACCACACACTTACCAAATCACAACATATTTGTACCTCCATCCATTACACATGTTGGAAATAATACTGAGGGGGGGGTGGTGAATCAATATTAGTCAAATCAATAATATTTTTCTTTTCATACTCAAATTCATATACGCTACTTCAGTGAAGGTAACTCGTGTGTACATGCAACTATGTTTAAGGAAACCAGCGTATATCCAACAAAATTATGATTCAATTAATTCATCATATGTTGATATTTAATCAGTGCATTAGTACTTCATTAACCATATAAACAGTAACCATGTGCAGTAATATTAGAACAAACCATCACACATAAGAAACACACATGAACACCAAGATTTAAGGTGGAAACTCAAAGCGGGACAAAAACCACCTACTGCTATCTTCTTTTTAATATAAGAAAAACATGTTTACAATCTTGTACTAGTGCAAACTCATACCAGTATGCAGGCACCCACCTGCAGAAGGCTACAACCTTCTCTTGTTCTCCAGCTTCTACTGGAAGGGAGCTACAACCCCCTAGCTCTTGTACTAGCTGATCTGTTTACTAGTACGTAGGCGCCGACCTACTGAAGGCTCCAACCTTCACTCGTTTTCCAGCTACTACTGGAAGGGAGCTCCAACCCCCTGGCTCTTGTACTGGCTGATATGTTTACCAATACGTAGGCGCTAGCCTACAGAAGGCTACAACCTTCTCTCTTCCTCCAGGGACCACGTTTCATAAATTTTCAGACTGGATACTCCTGGAACACAACACCATAATATGAAGGCCACGTTTCATCCAATTTTCATAGTGGACCCATCAACAACATTGAAGCTCAAAATCAATCACCACTGCAATACAACCATTACATTAACCAATCATTGAAACTCAATCATCAATCTCTGAATCACCCACAACTGAATCACTGAAGGCCTATCATCAAAACACAGTCACCAGAACACAGAGCAGAACCCAGAACTCTACAACAACCACTAGAACCAACTGCAAATTCAGATATCATATTTCATAATGTATACGCTACTCTGATGAGTCAAACCAGCGTGTATACGTGCTTTTACCAAAGCGAACCCGCGTACAGATCTGAAAATACTAACTTAAAATCTTCACAGCTATTTCAGAATTCAGTCATACCTAGATCATAACATTTGCAGAATAAAACATGTGTCAGTATTCAGATCTAGACTATCCATGATCAAACCACATAATGATAATAAATTCCAAGCCTTAAGATCCCGATCCATCATCCATCATCAACCACATAGGTGCATCCTTGGTTCAGATCAAGCAAAGCATCACAAACCCATAACCTACATATTGGATCTCACACTTCATCAGATATTCAATACTTGCATGCCTTGGCCTAATGATCTTCTCCTCCTTATATAGTTTTAGGCCTTTCTCAATACCATGGAACAAAACCACTTAAAACCAATACCTTAGATCAAATACCTAGGGTCAGTACCTCGAACCAATTACCTTGTACCAATACCATGGATCAAAATACCTTGGACCAAATACCTCGGACCAAAACTTAGTTTTCCAACATATACACGCTTTTCCTTCTATGAAAGTGTGTGTGTACGTATACACTACTTGTGTTCAGTGAACCTGCGTGTATACGCAGATTGGTCAAGGTGAACCTACGTATACCTCTCTTTCTTCATTCTCTGTAGTCTGATCTGTAATTCTTTGCTTGTTAATCTATTGCAATGTGAACTGTCATCTGAGTGAGTTGCCATCAAGGAAAACACCTGTATCATATTGCCAACAATCTCCCCCTTTGGACTTAATGGCAACAACAACACCAAGACACTCTCCCCTTTGACATAAAGGGAAAAGGGCAGACCAAGATATTCTCCCCCTTTGATATACATTATGTTGTCCATGCTCCCCCTGAGTACATGCTGAATTCTCTGATTGAGCTCCCCCTTCGTACATGCTAAGATGCACCAAACCGTCCATGCTCCCCCTGAGCGCGTGTAGAGTCTACAAAAATATTTTCCAAAAGAATAACATGACTTTATAACTCAACTAAGTGAGTATGACCTTCCTATCACCAATGACTCATACATAGATCAATCTCCCAACCAAGTGGTGATACACCAATTTTGACTCATCCACCCAACTAAGTGGGGATATACCAAATGTTTATACATGACTGACATAGAAAATATTACATCATCCTTGTCATGCATAGTTGGGTTACAAATTAGGTATTTCATGACCTTTACATCAAATGATATACATGAAATTTATAACAGGGACAACCGATCTAAACAAGACCATGATAGTCATCAGAAACTATCATACACCATATATGATCTGCACCATAAGCATCTGTCAACAACATCCAGACCTGTAACCTAAAATAACACCATTCTCTTGGCCAACCAACAATAATATGCCACTTAAGTAATCATCCATGAATCTGATCTAAATACCAACAATGTGACCCCAAGTATCATCTGAGATTTTAACATAGCAAGATGTATCATTTAGCCACATAAGCATCATCATCATTGATTAGGTACCAAATACTTCTAACCATAATGCCAAAATGTTTTAATAGAAGCATAGCATGTTCTTCCCCTAAACCTGTTCCACCTGTTCACTATTAGATCTGATGTTGGGTCCCTATAATACTAGTGATTACCCCATTACTATTGTAGTTATACCCCTTATTAATATTATTGTGTCCCTATTGCCCCCATATTGTTATTACTGTGCCCCATAGAATCCCTCTATTGTTATTTTTGTGGCTTTATATTATTATTGTTAGGTCGACTGGATTATATTGTGACTCCTTAGACTCCTATATATAGAAAGGAGGTTTTGTCATTTGAATCATGAGAGAATTGTTCATTTATGTAATGTAAAGGAGGTTTCCCCCTCGAAGAGGCTGAATTCTAAGGCGTTGATCTATCTTTTCTATCTTTTCTTGAGCTGGTTTCATAACATTTGGTATCAGAGCTTTGGATTCTAGGGTTTCGCTGCTCCAAACAGGTCATCGTGGCATTTTCGCTATAACTTTTTTTTCTGTGACGTTTCAGAAGTCGCAAAAAAAACCCATTTGAGAAGAAATCGCGCTGAACCTTGGGTCAAAATTTCAGAGCTTTTCGCGCGATATTTGCGGAGATATGATCTGAGGAAGTTGGTCTTTTTGCAAACTCCTGAATTACATTCAAAACAGGTGACCTGGGGAAAATCGTCATAACTTTCTTTCTGGGGATTGGATTGAAGTTTCGTAAGAAGGTACAAAAAGAGGACGGACTGTAGTTTCGTTTATGTGCTTTTTAGATCCAAAGGTTGAAACAGTGACTCGTGGCACGTCGTACAAGTTCGCTCTACTAAACTAGTCTATAATCAAGTCATTGTGAGAGATTTCGCATAACTCTTTCTTGGAGAATCCAATTTGGGTCAGACTTGTGGCATTGGAAAGAGAACATAGAGGGCTACTATAGGTCACAAATTTAGAACTAGATAATCAGAAAGTACAGAGATACATCAGAGGAAATATCGAGCTCCTACAAAGTGAAAAAAGGTGTGTAGATTTTCTTTAATTTTTGCTTAAGCTTGGTTTGAAAATTTATTTTGAAGGAATTCAAAGGGCATATTAGAGCATTATTATCGGTAACTGATGCCCCGAGGAAAGAAAATGAAAACACCTAGTAAGGAACCTGAAAGCTCTAGCATGACTCATGAAGAAGAAGAAGAAATGCTATATGATATATCAAAATTACAAGAACAAGTGCAACAAGTGTCACTTGCACAAAAAGCAACAGAATCTAAGATGGATGGTTTAAGGAAAGATGTAGAAGCTAAGATGGATGGTTTAAAGAAGGGTGTAGAAGCTAAGATGGATTGTTTAAAGAAAGGTGTAGAAGCTAAGATGGATGGCATGGAAGCTAAGGTGAATGGCATGGACGCTAAAATTGATGGCATGGATGATAAGATGGAAGAATTGAAGATAAATATGAATAAGTTGCTACAAGAAATGGTCACTAAGGGTGAAAGGGTACTAAAGGAAACTCATGATGAGAACAAAAGAAATGTTAATCATGATTCCATAGACTCTAATGTTGGATCGAAGACTCACCATATTCCAAAAATTGATATGAGGAAGTTTGATGGCAAGGATCCCGCCACATGGATATTACAGATGGAGCAATTATTCGATCTCAATAATGTGCAAAACACACAAAAGTTACGTATGAAAACTTTATATTTGGAACCAAATCAGTTTGTATGGTATCAATGGCTTTGCTCTCGTAAACAATTTATCACTTGGGCAATTTTTACGAAAGAATTGATAGCACATTATGAGGATACAAAAAGCAACACTTTTTTTAGCCAATTGATAAGTCTCAAACAAAAGGGTTCAATAATGGAGCACATTGAGGAGTTCCAAAAATTGAACATAAGGGTAAAAGATATTCCAGAGGAGCATAGGATTGATGTGTTCATAGGGTCTTTAAAGGATAATATCCAACATGATGTTCGCCTTTGGGAACCTGATTCATTAGAGAAGGCATTCAGGTTAGCAAGAAAAATGGAAAGCAAAATTATGGCAACCAGGAAGCATACCACTCACAACTATAAAGACGGAAGTGTTGTTGCCGCTAGTCTTCCACAACCTATAAGGTTGACACCACAACAATTGGAAGAAAAAAGAGCAAAAGGGCTTTGTTACAGTTGTGATAGCAAATACACTAAAGGTCATAAGTGTGCTGAGAAGAAATTATTCTACATAGATTGTGAAGAGGAAGAAGAAAAGGAGCAAGAAAGGTCAAAAGAAGAGGATATACTCCAGGAACAAAGCCTAGATAAAGAAGAAATGAATCCGACCATATCTTGTAATGCATTGGCGGGAATTACCACTCCTCAAACCATCAAGATAGAAGGACAAATCAAGAAGAAAAAGGTAATAGTGTTGATTGATTCAGGAAGTACCCACAATTTTATTCATTGTAAGGTAGCAAAAGAATTGAATTGCTTCTTATATCCAGCACCAGAGTGTCAAGTGATGATTGCAAATGGAGGAACAATAAATTGCTCGGGAAAGTGCCATAATATCAAGCTATCCATGGGAGAATATGTATTGACTAGCCCAATGCTTTCCATTCCAATGGGAGGTGTTGATGTTGTACTAGGAGTCCAATGGCTACAATCCTTGGGTACAATAGCTTTTAATTTTCAAGAACTTTTCATGAAATTTTCTGTGGAAGGAAAGGAAGTTGAATTAAGGGGTATTGCAGGGAAACCGGGAAAGATAATCAGCTCTAACGGTATGACAAAGCTTCTAAAAAAGGAACAAAGAGGTGTAATTGCACAATTATGTTCGCTAGATGTTTCCACAGTGGAATCATCTATTTCTCCAGATCTCCAAAAATTCTTGGACAATCATTCCAAGGTATTTGAGACTCCCAAAGGTCTCCCACCTATTCGTGATCATGATCATGCTATTCATCTGATTCCAGGAAGTGTTCCTCCAAACATCAGGCCGTACAGATATCCCTATGTCCAAAAGAGTGAAATTGAACGTATGGTTGCAGAAATGCTAGAGGCTGGTATAATTCAACCGAGTCAAAGTTCTTTCTCTGCTCCAGTAGTATTGGTGCACAAGAAGGATGGATCATGGTGCATGTGTCCGGATTATAGGGAGCTCAACAAGCTCACTATTAAAGATAAGTTCCCCATTCCTGTCATTGATGAATTACTGGATGAATTGCATGGATCAATTTACTTCACCAAGTTGGATCTTCGTTCGGGATATCATCAAATCAGAATGAAGACTGAAGACATTCCGAAAACAACATTTAGAACTCATGAGGGTCATTATGAATTTTTGGTCATGCCTTTTGGCCTTACCCTTCAACATTTCAAGGTTTGATGAATTCAATTTTCAAACCATTCCTTAGAAAATTTGTGTTAGTATTTTTTGATGATATACTAATCTACATCAAGTCTTGGAAGGATCATGTTGAACATGTTGACAAGGTGCTACAACTATTGGAGGAGAAAAAATTATATGCAAAAAGATCCAAATGTTTCTTTGGAGTCCAGGAGGTGGAATATCTGGGTCATATTGTATCTCATGAAGGAGTTAAGGTAGACCCTAGCAAAATTAAAGCCATTAAGGAATGGAAAATCCCCACATCCATAAAGCATCTGCGAGGATTTCTCGGGTTGACAGGGTATTATCGCAAGTTTGTTAAGAATTATGGGAGAATAGCAGCACCTCTAACAACATTATTGAAGAAAGATGCATTTTCATGGACTCTGGAAGCAACAAAGGCCTTTGAACATCTTAAAAAGGCAATGTGCCAAGCACTGGTCTTAGCTACACCGGACTTCACAAAAACCTTTATTGTGGAATGTGATGCTTCAGGAAATGGAATTGGTGTTGTTCTAATGCAAGATGAAAGACCCATTGCTTTTGAAAGTCATCCAATCAAGGGAAAGTTTTTAAGAAAAGCTATTTATGAGAAGGAAATGTTGGCAATACTCCATGCACTTAAGAAATGGTGACCCTACCTAATGGGAAGACACTTCAAGGTAAAAATGGATCATGATAGCCTTAAATACTTTTTAAAACAAAGATTATATTTTGAAGAGCAACAAAAGTGGGTCACAAAGATGTTGGGTTATGACTTTGAAATCATCTACAAAAAAGGGAAGCAAAATGTGGTGGTAGATGCACTCTCAAGAAAGGATGAGGATGTGGAAGCATTGTTGTGTGCCATTTCTATTATCCAACCAGATTGGATAAACGAAGCAAGGGAGGAATGGAAGAATGACGAAGAAGTGTGGGAACTTATTCGAAAGTTACAACAAGATTCGAGTATGTCTGATACATTTAGCTGGAAAAATGATTCGTTATGGTACAAAGATCGCTTATACCTCTGTAAGAATTCCCAGCTAAAACAAAATATTCTTATGGAATTGCACACTTCTCCCTTAGGAGGGCACTCAGGATTTTTAAAAACTTACCACAGGGTTAAGAAGGAATTTTTTTGGGATGGCCTTAAATCAGATATTCAAAAGTTTGTGGCGGAATGTTTGGTTTGCCAACAAAATAAAGTTGAAATAATTAAGACACCAGGTCTATTACAACCTTTATCCATTCCAAACCAATGTTGGGAGAAGGTTTCAATGGATTTTATCATAGGTTTACCAAAGTCTGAGGGAAAGAGTGTCATCATGGTGGTAGTTGACAGACTTACCAAGTATGCACACTTTTGTGCATTATCACATCCATTTAAAGCTAGTACAGTTTCTACTGCATTTATGGAAACAATTCAAAAGCTACATGGAAACCCAAAGATTATTGTAAGTGACAGAGATCCCATTTTCACTAGAAATTTTTGGACAGAATTATTTTCTTGTCTTGGTACTCAGTTAGCTCATAGCTCATCTTATCATCCTCAATCTGATGGGAAAACTGAGATAGTAAACAAATGTTTGGAAGGACATCTTCGTTGCTTTGTATATGATAAACAGACACAATGGGTCAAATGGTTGCCTTTGGCTGAATGGTGGTATAACACTTCCTTCCATACAACAACAAAAATGACCCCATTTATGGCACTTTATGGGTATCAACCACCATCCATCACATCATATTTAAGAGAAAATTCTAAGGTTCAGGCAGTGGAACATCACATCGAACATCAACAACAAGTCCTCCAACTCTTAAAGGATAACCTCGTGTTGGCACATAATAGAATGAAACAACAGGCAGATCAACATCGTAGGTGATTGGGTATTCCTACGGCTACAACCATATAAGCAAATGTCCCTCAAGCAAGCTAAGAAGGATAATAAATTACCACCAAAGTATTATGGTCCGTACAAGGTGTTGCAAAAGATTGGGACTATGGCATACGAATTGGAGCTTCCTACAGCTTCTCGATTGCACCCAGTTTTCCATGTTTCATGTTTAAAGAAGGTTATAGGTGACAAGCTCCCAGTTCAAACAATATTGCCAGAACTTGACGAGGAAGGAAAAATTATATTGGAACCTTTTGAAGCCCCGAAAATCGGGTCGACAACAAGGGGGATACCCACCCGGTCCGGAACTTGGTTGGCAGCTCCTTGTCCGTTTGGTATAGCAGGTCCGACTGGGGATAATGGGACCAGTTTCCCAATCTAAGGGGGTGTGTTTGTGTGTAGAGTTGGATGATGCTGATCTAGAAGTATTTTAAGCTAATTTAATTCGAACTTCTAAACTAACTCTATGCTATTGTAATCTAATAAAAACAACACATCTAATCTACGCTAACCCAGGGTGTATTTATTCTATTATGCGATCTAAAGAGATTTCGAACAAAAAATGGTAATAAAGATCATTCAGCTATCATAAGAATAGAAATCAATTAAGATAAACCATTCTGCATAAAAAGTTAGGCAAAACAGTTGTGAACAACATATCGCATAATAAGTTATTCATATGTCAAGCACAAATAAATGACTCCACCGTACAGAAGTGCCAAATGGTAACCCACACATTCATACATTAACATATAAACAACTAAAACTGCATATCACTCTAAGAATATAAGCAGAAATTGGTCAAGAGATAAAAGTACCATTTATGACTGATTTCACTCATAAACTTCAAGCAATAACAATTTATCTCTAATTGTTCTAATATCTACTAAGAGTACAGAAGTGAAACATCAGTAGCGGACATTAAATGCAAACATTGATAAATCTTGATCCATCCATTCATCAAAAACCCCCTCCGAGGGTGCAAAAGTGCATGTTCTGAGGACAAGTTTTTTGACAGATTTCCGGACCCTTCTCCAAATGCCATGAGAAGGGTTAAATACTACTAACTAATTAATCTTAATTACACAAATTTAGGAAACGGCTTCAAATGATCGCCCTTCTACTAAAACAGATTTATTTCTAAAAATTGAATCTAATTTCTAACCGTTTATGTATCTACTCCTTAGTGCTGTAAGCAATGCAATGTTCGCCTGAGAAGAGTCGGTTGGTTGTCTTCTCCTTTCGTTCGAGCGATAAAAGTAGAAATAACAAGAGCTGGCACCGCTTTCTGACAAACTAGAAGATATTTTCAAAAATCTTCCTCTGGCAGGGTGTATTCGCTATGTGTATACTTGGTATAACCCAGATTTCTTTCAAACTGATTGTGTTGTTGTTATTTCGGTCTCCGGCCGTGCGAATGACTCAATGAGTCAGGGATTTCGTTGCCTGAACAATTTTTTGTATTGCAGATTGCTTTCGTTCTTTGTTCTAGGCTTTTCTAAAGCATCTTCCTTCCTTAGCGTCTTTCTTTTTGCTTTACCCAGTCTGAGCTTCAGGATCTTTTGTAAACATGCCGCTTTTGTGCGCCTTTGACTCTGAGTCTTGGATAGTCTATTTTTATCAGTGTCTGTTGAGTGATCCTCTGGAATCCGCGGTCCTGCTGCATGTGGCATCCATTTGCGAAGGCATCTCCTCTCTGTTCTCCGAGTATTGGCGCTTTCCCCTTTTCCTTAGATGTTTCCTGCATATTGATTTATATTAGTTGCTGCCTTATAGTTTACGCAAAGGAAAAGAGAAACGACGAAAAGATTGATATGAAAGCTTTAATTTCTAATGAATGCATAGTCATGACACTCATAATGACTTGACTCTTCGAAAAATGCAACACAATCATTCTTGGATACTTTGGCATACAATCACTAATTTCCCTTATGGTGCGCGCTCAATTTTGGGTTTACAAACTATGTCAAGGAAATTTTGCGATGAGTGGTTTCTGCGATTCGCATCGCAGTATCGAGGATTGCGATGTCAAGAAGTGTCATCGCAGGAATTGATAGTCTCATTCATCGCAGATCGCAAATCACGGGATCGGAGATCGCAAGATCGCAGATCGTAAGATCGCGTTTTATCATTCAATCACTGTGTGTTGCTTATGCGATGTTGCGATATGCGACGTCGCATATCGGCTGTCGGCGATTCCTTAAGTTTCTCATTTAAGGGCGCTTTCAATATATGCGATGCGATGAATTTCACGTCGCTTCTTCGCAGCTTATTTACGCGCATAGGAAATGCTTCACTCTCTCTTCACGATGCGATATAGCTTTAGGGAGTAAAAATACAAAAATTTTGATAAAAATATTTTTTGGATTTTTTGTTAAGGGTCCCCCTTTGCTTGGTGTTATTGCTAATACCAAATAAAGAGGGGGGTTGTTGGTGACCACAACAATGGCGATTCACTGTGAAGAACCAGTTATCTCTGCTTTTCTATTGAATTTCCACTTCCGAAACAGAAAAATTTTCGTATGTCTAAATTTTGTTATGGACAGATAGAGTACATTACCCCTTATCCTGTCAATGATACTTTGTCTCAACCTTTTCATATTCCAATTGTTTGCTTCCTCGGGCTTAGTTCCTGTATTCGCACCAGACATTACTTGGTCTTTTAAAGATAAAATAAGGTCTTCTCTGTGTACTGGCTTTTAAAATATGCTCATTTGTCGTAGGTAGAGCCTCTGCTGCCCGCAAGCGTCCATAGCCTCGACAGGGTTACCTGTTATCCAGCAATGATCCTTTATCCTGCTTGAGGTTATTTACAACCTTTCAGAGAAAAACATTTTTGACACTTTTTCCTTTTTTATTCTCTAAAGAACAATGTCTTGGTTTGGTGGCCAAATTATGACACAGTCATTCACTTGATTTACACTTTTGCTGAACAAGCTGGCTCGTGATGAGACCCCTTGTCTTTTGATTGCAATAATCTTGAGCCGTTGCCCTGTTTTGGTAGACAGTATTTGGCAAAGTCAGCAAGTTATAATATCTATGATCATGATAAGCCGGCTCATGATGAGACCTCTTATTCTTTGAGATATAGTGTTTTCTCGGATTGTTTCTCTGAATGTTGCGATTTCCTTTAGCAGGGAGGAAGTCATTGTTTTTCCTTAAGAAAGCTCTGGACGACAATAATAGAGTTTGAAAACAGCAGCTTTACAGAGAATATTTATTTTATTATTGATACCTTTCATTGTGCTGATATAAAACAATTTTTTACCAAAGGTTGCTTTCATCAAAGTTTTTTGAGGTTGAAACTAACATCATATTTAGGCTAAAGTTAACTCTATTTGTTAATAATAAAAATCAGATTTTTCGAAAAGTTTTGCTACTTGTACAAGCGAAATCAAAATCTGATAGAGGATTGGTGTGCTCTTTCATGAATCCTTTTAGTGACCATCTACAACTGGTTTTATTTATAAGAAAGAGAAAAACAAATAAAAACTAAAACTATCTTACAAAAATAGAAGAATGATCTTCTATGGAAAATATATTTTTAAGAATCTGTCCATTAACAGGCAAAGAATCTCTTCTACCTGTCAAATCCTGCAACACAAACGTCGATGGGCCTATGACTTCTACAATCTGAAAAGGACCAAGCCACAACTTCTGAAATTTCGTATGTTTGCCCTTTTCTTCATGAGCCTTATCCCATTTCAAACTAAATCTCCCATCTGAAAGTTTTTTCTGGTCATTATGCTTGAGTCAAAAGAGGATTTTATTAGCCCCTGGTGATGAGCATGGGTTTTCTTAGCTTGTTCTCGTTGTTCTTCTAATTTGATTATTTCCATTTGTCTTAGTTGTAAGGAGGAAGTAGATATTTCATTGATGTATTGTACTAAAGACAAAGAGGGAATGACTAAGTGAATTGGAAGAACCACTTCTTTCCCATAAACTAAATTAAAGGGAGAAGTGCCGATTGAAGCTTTCTTCGTAATTCTATCTGCCCATAAAGCATTTACCAGTGCTTTGTGCCAATTCTTTTGGTTTTGGTCGACTGTTCTTTTAATAATCCTGATTAGGTTCTTGTTTGTTGATTCAGCCAATCCATTACCTTGTGGATAGTAGTTGGTAGAATATTTCAGTTTGAACCCTCTTTTAAGTGCAAACTCAGTCATTGTATTTCCAGAAACGTATGAGGCATTATCAAACATTAAGGCCGTTGGCAATCCAAACCTAGTGATTATAAATTGATCTATGAATTCAATAATGTTTTCAGAATTAGTTGTCTTAAGAGGAACTGCTTCTACCCATTTAGTAAAATAATCAGTTGCCGTGAGGATATACCTATGCTGCTTAGAAGAGTGAGGAACGATCTCACCTATTATGTCCAAGCCCCATTGACTGAATGGTTGCTCGATGTTAACTGGTTGTAGTGGCATGGACGATTTCTTTTGTTTCCCTGCAGCAGTCTGGCAGACTTGGCATTTCCTTACGTAATTGTATGAGTCTTTGAACAGTGTGGGCCAATAATATCCTGCACGTAATAGTTTATATGCAGTAGTGTCTCCAGCATAGTGTCTGCCTGCTGGTCCGTCGTGGAGTTCCTCTTCGGATGAGCTCTCAGGAATTTGCGATGCTCCAGCTAACATCTTGCAGAAGCCTTGACCTCTTACGATGTTTGCTGGCTTGATCTCAAGATCGTATTCTTGTAAAGCGGTAATCCAATTTGCTCTCTTTTCACCCACATCCTTCTGTATCAGAAGGTTTCTTACCGCCGGAAACGGTACTACAACTTTGGTATGGGTTTTAAGTAAGAAAGGTCTGAAATACTTGATTGCTTTGAAAACAGCATATGCATGTTTCTCCACGTCTGAATAATTGAGTTCAGCACCTTGTAAGTTCGAGCTAAAAAATGCGATTGGAGCTTCCGCCTTCTCTTGATTTGCTTGAGTTAGAATCGCGGCATAAGATTTCTCTGAGGCAAATGTGTATAAGATAAAAGATTCTGAAAAATTTGGGGTCGCTAAAGATGGAGCGTTAATGACGGCTTGTTTGATCAAGTTGAATGCTTCATGCTCATCTTGACCCCATTTAAAATTTGAATTCTTTTTTATCATATTTTGCAAAGGAGAAACAATACGTGAAAAATCTGGGACAAATCTCTTTACAAAATTGATTTGACCAAGGAAAGATTGCATGGCTTTTTTGTTATGAGGCATGGATATTTCGGAAATTTCTTTGATTTTGTCAGGTTCAATGTGAATACCAGATTTTGACACTATGAATCCTAGCAATTTCCCTTCACTTAATGCGAAAAAAGATTTCTTTGGTTTAAGTGAAATCCCATACCTTAAACATCGTTGAAAGATTTGTTTCAAGTCTTTGAGATGGTCGCTTCACTTCTTGGAGTACACTGTTATATCATCCATGTAAATCACTACAGATTTATTGACTAAACCTTTAAATGCGATGTCCATGGCTCTCTGAAAGGTAGCGCCGGCATTGATCAGACCAAATGGCATCTTCCGATATGCGTATGTGCCCCACTTAGTTCGGAATGTGGTTTTTAACTGATCATCCGGGTGTACCAGCACTTGATTGTATCCTGAAAATCCATCCAGAAAAGACATTAATTCTGAGCCTGCTACTGCCTGTAATATTTGCTCCATAGGTGGGAGGGGAAAATTGTCTTTTTGACAGGCTTTGTTGAGATTCCGGAAATCGATACAGATTCTAATATCTCCGTTTTTCTTTCTAACGGGCACCATATTGGATACCCATTTGGAATGTCTGATGGGGAAAATTATTCTGGCTCTCAACAACATATTTAGCTCAGTTTTTATCTGATTTTCTAAATTGGGGTGGATTTTTCTGAGTTTCTGCTGGACAGGTTTTTCGTTGTCAATCATAGGGATAGTGTGTTGAATGATAGAGGTGTCGTATGTCTTCAGCTCATCGTAATTCCAGGAAAAAACGTTTTTGTATTGTCTCAGAAGACGGATATATGCCAATTTTTCTTCAGGAGCTAGGCCGTGGCCTAGATTAATGTTTTGTGGCTTCTCATCGGTTCCTAGGTTCACTAATTCATAGTTCAGAGTCGAACTGTAAAGTTTAGAATTGGTAGACTTTTTAAACCGACTTTTCAAATTGTATAAGTCTTCTAACTTAACCACCGATTTAGGTATAGCATTATCAATGCTATTTTGTTGTATTTGGTGATCATGATGGTCTTTGTCAATTATTTGGTTTGAGTAGGATCCTTCAGAAGTGAGGAAATTTACAATGTCAAGATCGTCGTTGAATACTCTCCAGTTGGTGATGTTGTCAGGGAAGGATGGTCTAAAGATTAATTCTATTGAGAATCTATCTGGACTAAAATATTCGGAGGGAATAAGTCTAGAGGCTACGTTAGCTAACAGGTCTGCGCTCGCATTTTGGAGTCTTGGGATTGACGAAATATTGAATGCTATGAAATGTGCAGTCAGATCTTGTACTAAAGATTGATAGTGCTTCAAATGACCTGATAGGCAATGTATGGTGTTACGTACCTGTTTGACGACGATCCTAGAGTCTCCAAAGACTTGAAGGTACTTAACGTTCAACCCGATTGCTTTGTATAGGCCTTGTACTAAGGCCTCGTATTCCGCTGTATTGTTTGTGCAATCGAATTCAAGTCTGCACGTAAGCATGGTCTTATTTGCATCTGGGCTAATCAGAATGCATCCTGCTCCTGCTCCCTCATTAGATTTGGAGCCATCAAAATATAATTTCCAAAACAAAGATGCATTTACAGGGTTATCTAAGAAATTAACACATTTTGAATTATCAATTTGGGAAAAAATTTCAACTTGGGACAAAACTGAATTTTCTAAGTAAGGTGAAATATGAGCATTGAAATTGCCGAGGAAAGAATCTACCGAGTAATTGCCTATGATACTGCTGTTGTATGCTATTGCTTCATTTTCTCCCTGCAATTCCATCACTATGTACTTTTGGTGTAACTCTCGTTCAACCTTTATTTGATTCGGTTTACCATTGTAGGGTAACCACATGTGCGACCATTCGGTTGAGAAGTATCCATGGAGTTTTTCGGACCAATCCCTGCTAAGAATTAAACAATAGAATTCAGGGATATCAGCTACTAGAATGTCGATAACCTGACATACCTTCGGGTTAGACGACAATCTTATGGTCACTTGATTAAGTTCACCAATCACTTCGACTTGAGATCGATCAAGCTGAACTATGCGCACTGTGGATTTTTGTGGTTGAACATTCAATTTGGCACATATTGATCTGGGTAAAATATTCGTTGAAGCACCAGAATCAACCAAGCAATGTGCACGTTTTTATTGAAAATTTCATAAGTGAGAAGAAAAGGGGGAGTATGAGATCTCGATCTTCCTCCAATCAAGGCGATGTCATTTGGTTCAATCTGATTGATCGTGTTGGTTGGAGGTCTTCCCATGTTGTGGGAAGCTACAGCTGTAGGTAAAGATGTAGTAGGCATGACATGTAATTCTTTCATTGTTGTTTTCTATTGATGTTTCAATTTGCTCAACTCGTAAAGAGTGATATTAGCCCTAGTCTTTTTCATGTCATCGATAATGTTATACTCCATTTCATCCGACACTATCAGGTTTCTTGATGGAGGTGCTTGATCTGATTGGACTGGGCTAGATTGGGTCGCTCTAGCGGTTGTTTTCTTTGTTGCAACCTTATCTTTTGTTGCAGGGCTTGCGCCCTTCTGTTTAAGGGTAGTTTGGGGAGGATCAAGTTGATTTTTGCTTCGTGTGCTAACCGGAAATGCTTCTTGATCTTCTTCTTACGGGAGGATGAAATCCCACATTCCTTGTAGTTCCACAACTTCTTCATCATCGGTCTGCCCTTCAGTGATGTTCTCTTCTTCTTCTTGTTCTTCGGATTCAACGTTTGAGACAGCATTGGGTGGTTTCACATCCATGGGAGGATTTCTTTTAAAAGCTCTGTAGGGATTTTTTGAAGAAGTTTCTGCTACTTGTTTTTTTATGTCAATCATCTCATTGGACATGGCCTTTAATACTTTTATCGAAAGGATCTTTCATTTGTTTCTTCTTGGTGTCTTATTTGAAAGAGATTTTCTTAGATTTGCGTTCTTCTATCGCAGATTTCTTTTCTAGGGCTACTACGCGTTTTTCTACTGCTATCGCCTCTGTCAAGTTTTCAACTAAGGTCGTCTTGTTTGACCTATCTACGAAGATAGCCAAGTTTGATGGTAAGGCCATGATATACCATTCACATCTTACTTCCTCGCTGGGTTGGGAAGCAGCGGGAATTTTGTTGAGGATCTTTTTGAACCGTAAATTGAAATCTTTAATGGGTTCTCTGGCCTCAGCTTTGAGATTGGATAGGTCATTGATCAACATCGCCGTTAATCTGTCATCACCGAACTTGGTAAGGAATTGACTTTGAAAAATGTCCCAACTTGTGATAGACCTGGAAGGTAATGAAAAGTACCATGACCCGGTTGTTCCTTGCATTGTATAGGGAAAAAGCCGGATGACAGCATCCTCGTTGGTAACTCCGTTGAGATTAACAGAAAGCATGAAATTATTAATATGCTCTTCAGCTAGCATGCCTGTTTCTGGATTGAATTTGGGTAGCCATTTCTCAGGATGGGCTAGTATTGGACTCAGGGGTGGAGGCATTAAAACCGCCCCAGGATTGTTCCATGGAGACTGGGCCATCGTTGAGTTGCTAGTGAATGAAAGTGCAGAGGATGGTCCCTGATGCTGAGAAGATGAAGATATTATGATCTTTGATGATTGAAGAGGAGGGACTGTGGAAGATGGATGAGTGATTTGGAATGAAGATGTGGGTGGCTGACTTCGCAGTGAGGGAGTTGAAATGGACGAAGTAGATGAAAGAGTCTAACTGTCAGACTCTGGTGGTGTTTTCCTTGCTCTTTTCTTGGTGGGGAGAGGAAGTTCAGTTGGCTGGATGCCAAACTTTTCACTTTTCAATCTGGTCAGGGGATGAGCAAGATTGTACTGCGAAGTCACGCTGCTTTGAGATTTATCAGACCTCTGATTAAAAATAGAGAATCCCTGGAGTTTACGAATCAGAGTTTGAATTTCAGGGGGTTCAATGATAAGTTGGTCTGAAATATTAGGGTATGTAGCAGCAGTGGATACTCGAGAAACTTCAAACTCCGAGTTTAATCGTACTGGAGAAGTCGGGGGAGTTGATGAGGGTTATTTACTCTCAGAATGGTATTTAGATTTTGATTTAGGTGTCATTCATAGTTCGTGCCCTCCTTCTAGTGCCAAATATGTTGAATCCCCGAAAATCGGGTCGACAACAAGGGGGATACCCACCCGGTCCAGAACTTGGTTGGCAGCTCCTTGTCCGTTTGGTATAGCGGGTCCGACTGGGGATAATGGGACCAGTTTCCCAATCTAAGGGGGTGTGTGTGTGTGTAGAGTTGGATGATGCTGATCTAGAAGTATTTTAAGCTAATTTAATTCGAACTTCTAAACTAACTCTATGCTATTGTAATCTAATAAAAACAACACATATAATCTACGCTAACCCGGGGTGTATTTCTTCTATTATGTGATCTAAAGAGATTTCGAACAATAACTGGTAATAAAGATCATTCAGCTATCATAAGAATAGAAATCAATTAAGATAAACCATTCTGCATAAAAAGTTAGGCAAAACAGTTGTGAACAGCATATCACATAATAAGTTATTCATATGTCAAGCACAAATAAATGACTCCACCGTACAGAAGTTCCAAATGGTAACCCACACATTCATACATTAACATATAAACAACTAAAACTGCATATCACTCTAAGAATATAAGCAGAAATTGGTCAAGAGATAAAAGTACCATTTATGACTGATTTCACTCATAAACTTCAAGCAATAACGATTTATCTCTACTTGTTCTAATATCTACTAAGAGTACAGAAGTGAAACATCAATAGTAGACATTAAATGCAAACGTTGATAAATCTTGATCCATCCATTCATCAAAAACCCCCTCCGAGGGTGCAAAAGTGCATGTTCTGAGGACAAGTTTTTTGACATATTTTCGGACCCTTCTCCAAATGCCATGAGAAGGGTTAAATACTACTAACTAATTAATATTAATTACACAAATTTAGGAAACGGCTTCAAATGATTGCCCTTCTACTAAAACAGATTTATTTCTAAAAATTGAATCTAATTTCTAACCGTTTCTGTATCTGCTCCTTAGTGCTGTAAGCAATGCAATGTTCGCCTGAGAAGAGTCGGCTGGTTGTCTTCTCCTTTCGTTCGAGCAATAAAAGTAGAAATAACAAGAGCTGGCACCGCTTTCTGACAAACTAGAAGATATTTTCGAAAATCTTCCTCTGGCTGGGTGTATTCGCTATGTGTATACTTGGTATAACCCAGATTTCTTTCAAACTGATTGTGTTGTTGTTATTTCGGTCTCCGGCCGTGCGAATGAATCAATGAGTCAGGGATTTTGTTGCCTGAACAATTTTCTGTATTGCAGATTGCTTCCGTTCTTTGTTCCAGGATTTTCTGAAGCATCTTCCTTCCTTGGCGTCTTTCTTTTTGCTTTACCCAGTCTGAGCTTCAGGATCTTTTGTAAACATGCCGCTTTTGTGCGCCTTTGACTATGAGTCTTGGATAGTCTATTTTCATCAGTGTCTATTGAGTGATACTTTGGAATCCGCGGTCCTGCTGCATGCGACATCCATTTGCGAAGGCATCTCCTCTCTGTTCTCCGAGTATTGGCGCTTTCCACTTTTCCTTAGATGTTTCCTGCATATTGATTTATATTAGTTGCTGCCTTACAGTTTACGCAAAGGAAAAGAGAAACGACGAAAAGATTGACATGAAAGCTTTAAGTTCTAATGAATGCATAGTCATGACACTCCTAATGACTTGACTCTTCGAAAAACGCAACACAATCATTCTTGGATACTTTGGCGTACAATCATTAATTTCCCTTATGGTGCACGCTCAATTTTGGGTTTACAGACTATGCCGAGGAAATTTTGCGATGAGTGGTTTCTGCGATTCGCATCGCAGTATCGAGGATTGTGATGTCAAGAAGTGTCATCGCAGGAATTTATAGTCTCATTCATCGCAGATCGCAAATCGCAGGATCACAGATCGCAAGATCGCGTTTTATCATTCAATCACTGTGTGCTGCTTATGCGATGTTGCGATATGCGACGTCGCATATCGGCCGTCGGCGATTCCTTAAGTTTCTCATTTAAGGGCACTTTCAATATATGAAATGCGATGAATTTCGCGTTGCTTCTTCGCAGCTTATTTACGCACATAGGAAATGCTTCACTCTCTCTTCACGATGCGATATAGCTTTAGGGAGTAGAAATACAAAAATTTTGATAAAAATATTTTTTGGATTTTTTGTTAAGGGTCCCCCTTTGCTTGGTGTTATTGCTAATACCAAATAAAGAGGGGGGTTATTGGTGACCACAACAGAACCGGAAGAAGTCACAGAAACAAGAACTCGACAGCTACGAAATCAATCAATTTCAGAGTATCTTATCAAGTGGAAGAACTTATCCATTGAAGATTCCATATGGGAGGATGAGAATTTTATGCAGAAGTATCCAGAACAACTCAAGCGTTGAGGACAACACTTTTTTGAAGGAGAGGGGCATGTTGGGTCCCTATAATACTAGTGATTACCCCATTACTATTGTAGTTATACCCCTTATTAATATTGTTGTGTCCCTATTGCCCCCATATTGTTATTACTGTGCCCCATAGAATCCCTCTATTGTTATTTTTGTGGCTTTATATTATTATTGTTAGGTTGGCTGGATTATATTGTGACTCCTTAGACTCCTATATATAGAAAGGAGGTTTTGTCATTTGAATCATGAGAGAATTGTTCATTTATGTAATGTAAAGGAGGTTGCCCCCTCGAAGAGGCTGAATTCTAAGGCGTTGATCTATCTTTTCTATATTTTATTGAGCTGGTTTCATAACATCTGATCATGGATATATCAGTAATAAGTATCAAGACATCATCATCAATCAGATATACATCAAGTTATCAACAACTTGTGAGGATCAAAAGCTCTTCTAAATAACATCCACAGACTGTAGTCATCTATCATTACGTCAGAAAAGATAATTGATAATTGTCTGAATCATATCAAATCAGTCTTTCTGAGTCTGTCCCACTGCATTTTTCCTCAAACCACATATACGCGACTGTGCAGGTTCGAACTCGCGTATATACGTGACTTGTCTTCATGAAACTTGCGTATGAGATTTAGAACATTGAAGTTTCATACTTTCAGCTCCCTTTGAGTCTATTATGTCTGTATACTCTGCTATACCACATCTTTCTGACTGTACTTCCTTTTTCTTCCATATCTTCGAGTGTGATGATGATTTCTCCCTTTGGTATGGTGGCCAAAATTTTCTTTTGCATTCCTTTGCTTTATGTCCAAACTTGTTACACGCATATCATCTTACATGTTTCATATTCCTTCTATAACAGTCAATGGCTTTGTGACCAAACATATTGCAAGAAAAACAATATCCCTTAAAGTACCTGGAAGCTGATGATATTTCTGTGTGACAGTCTTGAACCATTCTACTTCTGCATCTTGCTACAACATGTCCAAAATTATGACATATAAAACATTCAACATTATTCATCAGAGGAAATAACCGACTATCACTTCCACAGTTAGGAGTAAAAGATTTTCTTTGAAGACTTTCTTTCCTTGGTTGTTGATGGGGTTGACCTCTCATCTCCTTGTTGAGCATTTCAAATTTTGCATTAGAGTTCCTTGCCTCACCTTGTGAGCTAGATTCACCTTTTAAGATATTTACCTCAACCTGATATTTCTCTTCCTTTTCCAGATATTGCTTCTTCAAGATTTCTTCAGACTTTCTTCCTTCTTCCACTTGTTGCCTTAATTTGAGAATCTCATTTTCTTGTTCTTCATCTGCTTGAGGTAGTCTTTTATTCTGCATTTTCAAGATCTTCGTTTAGAGAGAGGATATTAGCTTCAAGACTTACATAGTAACTGGATCTATCCTTAAGTCTTTGATTGTTATACTCTGATCATTTGTTTCATTTCTTAATGATGTCACTTCATCCTGCTAGTTTTGACATTGATCTTCCCTTTCCTTGTACTGCTTCCTTACTTTGTTTCCTTCCTCCAGCAAAGCTTTTAATCTGGTAACTTCTTCTTTGAAGGAACACTCCCTTTTTTTAAATAGATCTTGTTGATATCTGATTTTATCTACAAGTATTTTAACTTTTGTCTCTATGTTTCTTTCACGATCACTTCCAATATCTCCAATACTGCATGAATAAATAAAGGTATCACTAGAAGACCAAAGATTTGTACCTGATGCTTCATTTGCTTGTTCATCTTCAATCTACAATGATTCAGAATCTGAATACTTACTTCCACCTAACGGCCAATTATCTCTCCTGTTGTCACTGTTCCTTTGAACTGTGTTCTTCTTCTAAGACGCTTTCTTCTTTAGCTTCTTTCCCATTGTTTCTACGGATCTCCTTCAAGTGATCAAGCTTCTGCCAAAGGACCTATTCTGATACCAATTGTTGGAAATAATACTGAGAGGGGGGGTGAATTAGTATTAGTCAAATCAATAATCTTTTTCGTTTCATACTCAAATTCATATATGCTACTTCAGTGAAGGTAACTCGTGTGTACATGCAACTTTGTTTAAGGCAACCAGCGTATATCCAACAAACTTATGATTCAGTTAATTCATCATATGTTGATCTTTAATCAGTGCATCAATACTTCATTAACCATATAAATAGTAACAATGTGCAGTAATATCAGAAAAAACCATCACACATAAGAAACACACATGAACACCAAGATTTAAGGTGGAAACCCAATGCGGGACAAAAACCACTTGTTGTTATCTTATTTTTAATATAAGAAAAACCTGTTTACAATCTTGTAATGGTGCAGACTCATACCAGTACGCAGGCACCCACCTGCAGAAAGCTACAACCTTCTCTCATTCTCCAGCTTCTACTGGAAGGGAGCTACAACCCCCTAGCTCTTGTACTAGCTGATCTGTTTACTAGTACATAGGTGCCGGCCTACTAAAGGCTCCAACCTTCACTCATTTTCCAGCTATTACTGGAAGGGATCTCCAACCCCCTGGCTCTTGTACTGGCTGATATTTTTACCAGTACGTAGGCGTTAGCCTACAGAAGGCTACGACCTTCTCTCTTCCCCCAGGGGCCACGTTTCATAAATTTTCAGACTAGATACTCCCGGAACACAACACCATAAAATGAAGGCCACGTTTCATCCAATTTTCATACTGGAGCCATCAACAACATTGAAGCTCAAAATCAATCACCACTGCAATACAACCATTTCATTAACCAATCATTAAAACGCAATCATCAATCTCTGAATCACCCACAACTAAATCACTGAAGGTCTGTCATCAAAACATGGTCACCAGAATTCTGCAACAACCACTAGAACCAATTGCAAATTCAGATATCATATTTCATAATGTATACGCTACTTTGATGTGCCGAACTACCATGTATATGTGTTTTTACCAAAGCGAACCCACGTACAGATCTGCAAATACTAACTTAAAAACTTCACAACTATTTCAGAATTCATTCATACCCAGATCATAACTTTTGCAGAATAAAACATGCGTCAGTATTCAGATCTAGACTATCCATGATAAAACCACATAATGATAATACATTCCAAGCCTTAAGATCCCGATCCATCATCCATCATCAACCACATAGGTGCATCCTTAGTTCAGATCAAGCAAAGCATCACAAACCCATAACCTGTATATTGGATCTCACACTTCATTAGATATTCAATACTTGCATGCCTTGGCCTAATGATCTTCTCCTCCCTATATAGTTTTAGGCCTTTCTTAATACCATGTATCAAAACCACTTAGAACCAATGCCTTGGATCAAATACCTAGGGTCAATACCTCGAACCAAATACCTTGTACCAATACCATGGATAAAAATACCTTGGACCAAATACCTCGTACCAAAACATATACGCGATTTTCCTTCTATGAAAGTGCGTGTATACTTATACGCTACTTGTGTTCAATGAACCTGTGTGTATACGCAACTTGGTCAAGGTGAACCTGCATATACCTCTCTTTCTTCATTCTTTGTAGTTTGATCTGTAATTCTTTGCTTGTTAATCTACTGCACTACAAATTTTCATCTGAGTGAGTTGTCATCAAGGGCAACACTTATATCATAATGCCAACAACACGCTACTCACTTTGTAGGAAACCTTTCCCTGCTCTGATACCACTTTGATGCAGAAAAGCTACAACTTTTCACATCCCCAGACCTGTGGGTTATGAGCCCACAACAATTGGTCAATTTTTCTATTGTGTAATGATCACGTTCCTGTGGCTGAAGTTCCCTTAAAGAAATCCATCGCAATATCGTGGATCACACCAACATGTGACTTTTCATCGCTTTCCTAAGACTCCCCCTCTCGCATGTGATATGCGATAAGCACAACCAGACTAAAGGCGATCTAAAAAGGAAGACTTATAAACTGAATTTTGATATGTGATATAATGTGAAATTCTCGCAGCATAAACAAAACAACAAACCCATTTAATACAGAACCTTCGTTACACACCCAATGCTACCTTACAATTTATCCTCAGGCAGAGTATATTTTTAAGCCTAAATCTGATTTCATAAAAATGCACACAGATAACACACAGATATGTGTATTACAGAAAAACTATTACATATGCCCCATGGAATGGCGGCTCTCTCGGCCTGGTATTACATTGATACTGGCCCCCTTACAAACACACAAACTTACAATTAAATAGAATAATACAATATGGATCAGATCAAGTGAGATCGGATCAATCCCTAACTTCGCTCACAATCTCTTAAAATAATAATTTCATTAATAAACCATTAACAAACTCAAAGGATCATGAGTAAATATCATTCTCATGCCATGCTTGCCTTCTGGAAGGTTCATGAATTTCAACTTTGGCTTGGGGTGGTTTTTCTCATGCATCAAAAAGACATGAAAAATATTTTTCCTAACCATACGCAGGATCATTGTTTGAACAATCCACTTTAGTTACTATATTTACAAATCTATACTCTCTGTATAATATTCTCTCTTCTCCACAAAACATTGGAATGATAACATATGTTAGATCAGGCTTAATAGACCCTCCGAGTTTCATCCCCCATGAAATGGATAGGAGCACACAAAATCTTGCAAGGACGTCAGCGATTACGATATCCATCACCATGCTTCACTAGGATTTGAGCCAAATTAACCACTAGCTCTTTGATCATACCCAAGAAATTTACTCTTTTAGAATCAAAGGAATATAAATTTGTGCATGGTTTTGTTATCTGCAGACCTAATTGTTCCATTACAGATAGTGGCATTAAATTTGGAGAAGTGCCTGAGTCGGGCATACAATTATGCAACAATAAATCATGGATCACTAAGGTGACATAAAATGGAGGACTGGAAGGGTCCTGCTCCTCCACATGTGGACCAAACACAACCATAGGCCTTTCTTCCTACAGATTAAGATTGTCTTGAAGCAGGGTAATGGTGGATGAGTCCATGAATTGAGAAACTTGTGCTTTATAACTGGGTTGCTTCAACAATTCAATCAAAGGAACAAATATCTTGACTTTTTCTAACTCTTTTCGCAGGGTGAAGGCAGAGGGGTTCCTATCAACTTTAATTGACTCAAATGGTTCATTAATTTCTTTCTATATTGACTTCATTTGCACTGGTTTTTGTTCTATATTCGAGACTTTAGAATCAGGATGGATGGGATGGGAGGACTCTCCTTGAATCGGTGGGACCGGGTTGAGAAATTTCTTCTTTTTGATACTGCATCCTATAGCTCTTCCTGCATGATATCAAATCATACTTCCTATGCAACTGGGCTTGCATGAAATCATCAAAATATTAGTTTTAGGTTTCGTCATCTTCCAAAGGGATATTCAAATCCTCCCCTTCTCCTTCCTATGCTTCTATCTCATTTTCTCCTTCTAATATTCAAATCCTGCACTTCTATTATATCTTCAACATTTTCCTCAAGGTCATGTTCCAAATACAAAGGAGGTTGTATTTGGCCTTGTTCATCATTTCTTTCTCTTTGCAAGAACTATAAAGGTGGCCTTCTATACTGGGGGTTGAAATTCCTATGGGGACCTTGTTGAACTTGTCGAGGAGTATTTTTTCTCTCCAATTCCAAATTCACAATATTATTTGTTAGATTCATAATTAGTTTGTTCATCTCATCTAAATTGTGTTCTTGCGTTTATCTTGCATGGCCTGAGGAGCTAGCTTCTTCCTTTCCCCTTCTCCTATCACCGTGTTCACCCTTCCCTTTCCACTTTCTAGTGGATGTGATATTTGCTTCAACTTCCAGATCATCAGTTTGGCTTTGATCCAGTGTGCGAGATTTTCTTTCCGTGAGAGTGAACCCAAAGTCTAGATCAAAGTCTCTAGAAAAAACAATTTTAGTAGCTTTCTGTGGAGGTTTAATATTAGCAAGGAGGTTGTTATATAGTTTATTAAACCTTTTTATAAATTTTGAGACATCCTCATTATGGTTTTCTTCATTGCATTGAATTCAGTGAGAACATACCCATGGTCCTTCTTCTCTCCCCACTTCTACATGAAAGTGTTCTCCATTTCCTCCAAAGTGTTAATTGAAGCATTTTGTAAGGTACTAAACCATTTCTTGGCCTCCCCATCTAAGGACTGAACAAAAATTATCAATACTACGTCCAAATTCTCTACATTTAAATTCTCATCAAATGCATAGAATATTTCTATGTGTTTTAGCACTGAAATATCATCTTCCCTTTTGAATATTGGCAGGAGTTTAAGATAATATTGAGGCATTATGTTTAGAGGTCGTTGAAAGTTAAGTGGGGCATATTTATTAAGTAGGAAACTAGGGACAAGCATGTTTTACAATGGAGGTTGGAAAAACTTTACTATAGGGCCCGGTTGAGGAACCGTGTAAATAGGACCTATGAGGAGTTGGAATGAAGTGTTAATAGGGATCTTAGTTGGACTTGTAATAAGGATATAATTGTCTTCTTTAGCTTTTTTTATAGCTCCAAATCTCACTCTTATGGTTTGTGATGCTGCACTCATGGCCTAGGGCAACCCCTCCTTCCAGACCTGGTCCAAGAATTTAAAAAACAGTGTTTTATTCCCTATACGCGACATTGCCCTGAGTTAAACGCGTGTACACGCGGGTCTGTGTATACCCAACCCACGTGTATGTATTAAAACACTTAAAAAAAAAAAAAAATTCCTCATTTTTGGGCGGAGATCATGGGTTTTACCTGTTGATCACCTGTTAGTGCCCGTGGCCCAACTATTCCCAACCAACTCCTAACTAAAAAACTACTTTGGAGATGGTATAAAAAGACATCAAAGGGAAGGCCTAAAGGAGAGAGAAAAGAGAGAAAGATTATTATGCTGAGATTTTTCCCCTTAGACCAGGTCTGAAGTCCTTGGTGCCTTCTGCACTTCCCCCATTTTGCATAGGAAACCCTTGTTTCCATGTGTATTGGTGATCATTCATCCTTTATGTCATCATTGAGTAAGACTTGGAAGGAGCTCTTATTGGAGGCTTGAGGCTGGAACGAATCCGGGAGGAAGCTTTGCTTGGAGCCTGCTGAAGGTGTTTCAGGTGATATCTTTCCGTTATATGTACTTTGTTTGCCTTTATATAAAAGAAACACGTCTTGGTTCCCGAAACAATCTTTCTTTATGCTTATGAGATTCTTGTCTTGAATTCTTATGCAAGTAGTTACTTAAAGATTTTTATAACTAACTTTATAGCATGAAGATGGTTTTCATATAAGTATTTTTCCATGTATTGTTGTGTTCTTTGATTTGTTTGTTTTACAGGTCAAAGAAGAAGAAGGGAACTCCAAGAAGGGTTTGGACCCTAAAGGCCTTCTCGAACGTAGGACCTTAGGTATGTACCCTTAACATTAGAATTTTCTTAAAGTAAAGATAATGGCTGTGTGTGTGTTTCTTTGAATAAGCAATTTTCAGTCTGGTAGAGTCTTAACCCAAAGGACCCTAGGGGTACTTTCCCTTCAACCAGAATTGGCAACTCTGCTGGGGACAACACTCGTGTTGTTCCTAGTTTGGGTAGTCTTCAAGCCAATCAAGGCTCAGCCCCTCTGTTTGTTGGCTTTGACTGTCTGATCTGTTCTTGAACTCTAAGCTTTTCCAGTTTTTCAGTCTGTGTTTTTTTTATTTTTCTTGAAAGTCTTCATATACGCTGTTTTTCTGGATTACAGAAGTGTATATACGCAAGTTGTACTAAGTGAACCCGCGTATACGCAGGTTTCCTCAGTTACAGTAGCGTGTACACGCACTCTGCACATCACTGCAGTCGCGTATACTATATAATTTTCAAGATTTATAAATTTTCTTTTTGCTGAATGTTTGTCTGGTGGTTTGGGTCAGTTTCAAGCAGTCATTTTCCAGTAATAGTTCTCTGTTTAACAGGGGGAATCTTGTTCTGAACTCTCTCTAGTTATAAGGAGTATTAGTCTTGTTTTCGTTGATTGCAAGCGTCATTGATTTTTGACACACAAGATTTCTGGTTAAGAATCTTGACTGCTCTGTTTTGGCAGAGTAGGAAGATTGGATTTCAAGCTTTGTGTTCATTTTTGTTTTCATGACCCTTTTGTTTGCTTAACGAAATCATTTTTGTGACCATTTTCTCCTTCGTTTCGGGAAAGTTGTTTGTTACCATTTTCTTGAAACTTGTCTTTTGATCTTTTGGACTTTCATTGTTGCTTTTGATTGTCAAAAAGCGATTTCAACTTTTTGTTGAGTTTTCATCATTTGAAAGGTGTCAATTCACAAAAGTGTTTGGTTGCCTATTTATCAATCATTGGTGTCAGTATTTTTGAGAGCTTTCCTTTGAAAAAGACTTTTTGGTTTGATTGAAAGAAAATCTTTTGAAAGTTTTGAGTTTCGCTTTCTTAAACTTGCTTTTCATTTGATTTCCTTTTTTGCGAAGTGAAAGTGCTTTGTTTTTATCTTAGAACTTGTTTTTATTGTTTGGACGAAATGATTGGTAACACATCATCTTCTATCTAGGCATTTTAGTGGCAAGACACAATTTGGTAAAGCAGCAACTTTCCTTCTTTGTTTTTAGAGTAGTCTTTAAATCTTGCATCCACATATAGTTCTTGCATTAGGATAGACTTGCATCTCTTTTTAGGCATTTAGAGTTTGTTAGCTTTTGTGAGTGTGGAGTTTGAAAAGAAAAGGAAAATTTGTTTATATTAGAAGTACCTCTGAACCTCATAGAAATTGCTCTTCATCGAAAACAAAAAGTGCATGTGCATGTAGCTAAGTTTTATTAATTTCTTTTGCGTCCATAAAAACACCACAAGTTTCATCACCATTACCTTGTGACTTAAAGAACAACCTAATAAAATCAAGCGCTAAATTAAAATCCACTAGAACTTTTTGTTTTAGTCAGTTACACCAACAAGTTTAGGATTTTAGGGCCTTGGATTAGGCGAGTGAAGAGTTAACTCTCCAAGGCCACATAAAACGTCAAACATAAGAGTCTGAATAATGAGAGAAAATCCAATAGCGTTAGGAAGACCAGGAAAGCTCCGGATCTGGGAGTTAAGCACGAGGGTCTGTGAAGACAGGGAAGAGAGATACCCCCTCTCCTACTTGTCCGAACTTACCTCACGATTGTTCCGCCTGGCTTCTGCGACGAGTTGGTACCCATAGTTGCCTCTCCTAGGGATCTACACAGGTGGCTGCGGATGGGAATCCCGTGGCACCTGAGGTTGACATTGTATCACTCTCGACAGTACTACTGGAGGGCACCCTTGCGAAGCTTGGGGGCTTGCACCGGCGCAGGCTGTTATTAGGAGGTCAGCGTAACTTCCTTTGATACCTTCGCTGATAGGACTGGGCCCTCATCATCCCAGACTATCTTCGGAAGGCCCCTTG
The DNA here is from genome assembly GCA_031772625.1 of Pinus tabuliformis. Taxonomy (NCBI): domain Eukaryota; kingdom Viridiplantae; phylum Streptophyta; class Pinopsida; order Pinales; family Pinaceae; genus Pinus; species Pinus tabuliformis. The sequence goes on along the minus strand of CM062813.1, from coordinate 1,143,187,051 downwards.
ATTCACTTTCTCATATTTTGGTGTCCGGTCCTAATCACCCGGAGCGGAAATACTTGGAAGTTATTTGACTGGCTGTATCTTTAGGGACTTTATAGTGTGTGCTTTGTGCTCCTAGTTGGCCTAGCTTTCAATTTTTTGAGTCTTTAGTTAGATCATAACAAAAAATTCAAAGTGGCTGACCAATCTCCAAGACGGTCTCGAAGACTTCGTGGTCTTTCGCCGCCAAGTTTAGAGCCTTCTCCGAGAAGGCGCAGAGGGAGTACCACCGGTGGGGTTCGTCCTACGCCGGTTGACGCATCGGAGATTGATCCTCCTAGCGGAGGCATTATTACCCAAGCAAGGCCTGGTACTTCTGAACAAGAGAGGGATAATCCAGTCCTTTCTCGAGTTCTTTTTCAAGCGGAGAATAACGTAGAGGTAGAAGAATTCTCAGAGTCGTTAGGGGTTCTGAATTCTCCCCTACCATTTAGTCATCCAGACGTATTGCAATACGTTGGGACTCTATCACATAGACCAGCAAGTCCAGGTTACGCTACGCGCTTACCATTCATGACCACTACTGGAAGCATGGCTTCCACGAGTGCTGCGACTATGCAAACCCCTACATCGGTGCAAGGGGGAGGAACCATTTCCATCCCCTCCACTTCCTTGTTTGGATCTTTTGCAAGCACATCTCTACTTGGGTCTACCTCCATTCCGTCCACGAGTGGAAATGCCCAAACCAATGCTTTTAGTACTGGACTCTTCTCTTTTGGCACCCAATCACAGGGTATTCCACCGGTTCCGTTTAGTACCGCTATGTCCATGATGGGCGGTCGGCTTCATTCCAGGGTTTTCCTTTCGGAAGTGGTCATATACCACATTCCAACCCGATGGTAGGATCCATGCCTTTTTCTTCTATAGGACAAAGCAACAATCCTTTCCAAGGTTGGAATAACCCTGGGGTTAGTAGTGCAGGAACTGGGAATCCATTTATCGGCCAACAAGGGAATAGGCCGTACACCACGGTTAGTTAGTTTCAAAGTATTCCTCCCCTTGCTTCGGCTTGGAATCCATATCAAGGGTTATCAACTCCTTACCATTCTTTAGGAGGAAACTTTGCGGGTTATGGAGGTTATACGGCAGGAGTTGGTCAAACTCTGAATTTTGCTGGACCACAAGGCTTGCCTTTTGGTTCAGCCGGTTCTACTGGTCACTTCGAGCAGCCTGGTGCCTCCCAAATTCCAGGACAATCTTTTCAGAGCTTTGGGAGTTCTGCCCAGCCCGGGTGGAATCCCCTAGGTCCTCCTAGACTTCCGTTTCTGGAAACGTTAAACTTGCCAGATCTCACAAAGTTAACAAATGACCCAATCAGGTATAATCCGGCCTGGCCTCCGGTCCCAACCAAACTCCCTTCGGACATTCCAAAATTTGAAGGGAAGAGTGGTGAGGACCCGGGCGACCACGTAACCACATTCCATCTGTGGTGCTCATCCAACTCCCTCATCGAGGATTCGATTAGGTTGAGACTCTTTCAGCGCACCTTGACTGGTAATGCGGCCAAGTGGTATATAGAGTTGCCAGGGGGCAGCTTTACATCGTTCGCCGACTTAGCCAATATTTTCTTAAATCACTTCCAGTTGCTTGTCCGCTATGACGCCGGAACTGAACTTCTGGCCACCTTTCGTCAGGATAAGGCTACTCACATTTCCGATCACATTCAGGAATGGAGACGGAGAAAGAGGCTCATTAAAGCCGAAATTCCCCCGGAATACCGTCTCGAGTGGTTTTTGAAGTCTTTACAACCCGAGATCTCCAAGGATGTCTCCATGTCTGGGGTCTATTCTGAGGAGCAAGCCAATTTTAGGGCCCAGCAATTGGAATTGATCTACTCTTAGTCTGGGATCCTACAAAAGTACTTACCAGATGCTCCTGGATCTAAGGTTGATTTAGCTAAGCTGAAGCCAGGTCCGCACGCGGACGGTATTGTTGGGTCAGTAGACACATCTACAGTGAACTTGTTGAATCAATTGCAGCAGTTGTCTTTGCAAACTGCTTCTAACAACCAAGTCACATTGTCTAATCCTCCCGCTTCCCAAACTTCTTTAATTAATGCCGTCCAATCCGATAACCCCACAGGAAATAAAAATTCCAATGGGAAGAAGAAATGGCGTGGTAAGAAGAAGAACTCGGATGGGAAGCCCGATGCAAATAAATCCAGTAACAACGTTGGTGGTGGTAAAGGTGAGTCAAGAAAGAAATTTAAGTTTCCTTGCAAGTTATGCAAAGGAGACCATCTAACTCATCTTTGCCCTAGGATTGAAGACGCTCAGCGCTTGTTAGGACAGCAAGGGACTTCTAGTTCGCAAGCTGTGTTAACTAACCCGTTTCCCCAAGGGCAGCAACTTCTTGCTGGCGCGAGTTCGAATCCTGGGACCTCCTCAGGGGGCAACCAGGAAGGGTAAAAACCATCAAATGTTTTTATGATGGGTTCAAATGTCCATGTGGCTACTCGGTCACGTGATTATGGTGAAGCGGAAACATCCAAGGATAAAACCATTCCCGGAGGTACTGACCTTCATATTGAGCGACCCCTTGTTGAGACTATACCTCGAATACCGAAAGGTTCCGCCAAACGCGCGACGATTAACCCTAATGGTAGGGCTGCCCAGAATTACTCCATTGTGGAGGATCTGGCTCAAAGCCCGTGTGCTATGTCCGCTTTAGAGGTTCTCCAGTCGTGTCCGGCTCAGAGAAGTGCTTTACTCTCCGCAATTGGAGCAGTTGATCCGGCTAACTCTTTAGTGCTCACTTTTGACATGTTAAATGTCAAAAAGCGACTCCCTCATCATATGGCTTTTCAGATAAAGTCTACATACCGGAAAATCAATATTTTCCGCACCGTTATAGATGAAGGAGCTTCCACATGTGTCATGTCGATGTCATGTTGGAAGGCTATTGGTTCACCTTCGGCTGTTCCTTCAACCGTTTTAACTGCATTTGATGGTCATTCTCACAAGCCGCATGGGATTATCCCGGCCTTTCCTATATGTGTTGGAGGGAAGGTCGTTAATATCGAAGTTGAAGTCATAGATGCTAACCTAGATTATAATCTCCTATTAGGAAGGAGCTGGGTATATGAGATGGAAGCCGTTGTATCGACTCTGTTTCGTGTCATTTGCTTTCCTCATGAGGGGAAAATCGTTAAGGTTGATCAATTGGACTATTCCCCAATCGATCCTCAAGCAACCTCCGACTCTATTGTTCCTTTGGTGGATAACCCTCGCCCGCCGACTGAGAATTTAGGAGTAGGGATGTATTCCTCATTGATGGGTACGCTTGATCTTCCCTCTCCTTTTGCAAAAATCAATGCTATTTCATCATCTAAGGAATCTCCTCGAGAAGAGTTCTTCCGAACTCATTATTTTTCCAACCCTTGGACCTTGCCTTCACCTACGACCACATTAGTTGAAGGACAAGTAAATGGAATGGCATTTCCTATATCTGCAGCTGAGCTTAGATATCAGTCTATCGTAGACTCTGCAGATAACCATTCCACTCCTTTTTCTGAAGAAGAGTTGGATGGTCATGTGGCCCCAGCCTAGAGCCTAGACTCTATTTCTACCTTGGATTGCTTGGATTCAATTTTACCTTCTGAAGAAGCAATCCTTGAAGCAATGATGGGTATAGATCAACCTTGGGAAGACTTACAACATCGTTCATACTTTCTTCCTCCTTTGCAGGAAGTGGAATCTAGGTTTTCCGAGCTCTGTACTAGTGATGTTGATATGGTATCGAACCCTTTGGCTCCAGCACACATTCGCGCCGAAGGTAATATGTCGGTAATTTCAAAAACAATACCCATCAACATCTCTAGGGACCCTAACATCATTGAGAATATCTTCATTGGGATCGAGTGTTCCCCTGAAGAAATTCAAATCTACACCGACCTCTTTAAGGAATATTGTGACATATTTTCTTGGTCTTATGAGGAAATGCCTGGCATTGATCCTTCTATAGTCCAACATGAGATCAAGACGTACGAAAACGCAAAACTGATTCGTCAAAGGCTTCGGCCGGTTAACCCTAGGAAAGCAGCGGCTATCAAAGCTGAGGTTGAGAAGCTGCTAAGGGCGGGTTTTATATACCCTGTTCCTCTTACGGATTGGGTTTCTAACCCAGTCCCTGTGGACAAAAAGCAAGGAACAATCTGAGTATGCATCGATTTTAGGGATCTAAACAAGGCTTGTCCGAAAGACTATTACCCCACGCCATTCATTGATCAGATTATCGACGAGTGTGCGGGTAATGAATTTTTTTCCTTCATGGACGGTTTTTCGGGTTATAATCAAATCTCTATCCGTCCTGAGGACCAGCATAAGACAGCCTTCATATGTCCCTGGGGTATCTTTGCATATCGAAAGATGCCTTTTGGTCTTAAAAATGCTGGAGCCACTTTTCAGCGGGCCATGTCATACGCTTTCCACGACATCAAACATGTCATCGAGGCATACTTAGATGATCTCGCTGCTCGCTCTCGAAAGAGAACTGATCATCCTAGTCATCTTCGATTAGTCTTTGAGCGATGTCGTTTCTATAAAATCAGGTTGAATCCCAATAAATGCGTTTTCGCGGTTACATCCAGTCGGCTTTTAGGGTTTATTGTGTCCAATGAAGGGATTCGGGTTGATCCCTTCAAGGTTGAGGCAATAGTTCAGTTGCCTCCCCCGTCCTCAATTCGTCAACTTCAAAGTCTTCAAGGGAAGGCTAATTTCTTAAGACGGTTTATAGCAAACTATGTCGAGATCACTAAAGGGTTCATGCGTTTGCTACGAAAAGGAGTTCCATTTGTGTGGGACGACTTTGCGTAGCGGTCGTTTGATGCTTTGAAAAAGGCATTAGTCTCTGCCCCGCTTTTGAGTCCACCGGATTATGGTAGAGACTTCCTTTTATATCTCGCTGCAGCAGAATCTACCATTGGTATGGTTCTAGTTCAGGAGGACGATGCTCTTGTCGAGCACGTGATTTATTATTTAAGCCGAGGCTTAATAGGTCCCGAACTCCGCTATTCTTCGGTTGAGAAATTGGCCTTGGCAGCTGTCCATGCTGTCTAGAGGCTCCGTCATTATATTTTGCTACACAAAATTTTTGTCTTAGCGGCGGTCAATCCATTTCAACTTGCCCTCAGTAGGCGAGTGATTGGGGGCAAATATAATAGATGGATAGTCATTTTACAAGAATTCGATCTCGAATTCTTGTCCGCCAAGTCTAAGAAATCTATGGTCTTCGCGGAGCTAATTTCTGAGCTTCCTTGTGGAGAGGATATTGTTTATGAGGAAAGTTTACCCGACGAACATATATTCCTCATCTCTTCACAAGACCCTTGGTATGGAGATATCATTGTTTATCTCCAGACTTCGAAGTTTCCCTCTACTTTCTCCAAGGATGAACGTCGCAAATTACGTCACCTGGCTAAAAACTATGTTATCATTGGTGACACATTATACCGCCGAGGGGTTGATTCAATTCTTCGACGTTGTTTAACCTTAGAGGAAGCAGAGTCTATTCTTAATGACTGCCACAGTGGAGCTTGTGGTGGTCATCTATCAGGGCTTGCTACAGCCCAACGCATCTTACGTGTTGGCTACTTTTTGCCTTCACTCTTTAAGGACTGTGTGGAAGCGGTCAAACGCTGTCACCCGTGTCAAATTTTTACTCGCAAGATGCACGCGCATCCAGCTCCCATTTTTCCCGTTGTCACCGTCGGTCCCTTCACTAAGTGGGGTATTGATTTTACGACTTGTAATCCGCCTTCAGCGGCGAATCACAAGTACATTATCTTGGCTGTAGACTACTTCACGAAGTGGGCTGAGGCCATGCCTACTTATAAAAACGACAGTGACACAACAGCTTTGTTTCTTTTCAATCAAGTTATCTCAGGATTCGGTATCCCAAGGGAGATTGTCACTGACCATGGCAGTCATTTCCAAAATCAGCTAATGTCCGAATTGGCTCTTAAATTAGGTTTCCATCAGGAGCATTCGTCCCCTTATTATCCTCAGGCCAATGGACAGGTCGAGGCGGTCAATAAAACTCTTAAGACGATACTCCAACGGACAATCGATAAAAATCGGTCCAATTGGCACATTATGTTGTATTCGGCTCTTTGGGCATACCGAACCTCCGTCAAAACGGCTATTGGTTTTACTCCTTTTCAGTTGGTTTACGGGATGGAATCTATATTTCCGATTGAATGTGAAATCCCATCTCTAAAGTTGGCTGTTGAGCTTCTTCCTGAGACTTCAAGTCTCGAGGAGCGCCTAGTTCACTTGGAACATCTCGATGAGCAGCGTCGAGATGCCGCCACGATGAATGAGGCCCATAAGAAAAGGGTCAAAACACAGTATGATAAGTCTGTCCGTCCTCGTGTCTTTTCTGAAGGTGACCTTGTCTTGGTCTATGAACAAGATAAGGATGCCTTGGGGGTAGGCAAATTTAAGCCTATGTGGTACCTTCCCTTCATTATCAAACGAGTTTTAGAAAAAGGATCGTATGAGTTAATTGACTTCGAAGGAAACAAGCTGGCGGAGCCCAGAAATGGGCTCTACCTAAAGAAGTATTTTGCTTAGTTTTACCAGGCAATGGCTTCTTTGTATTTTATGTATATTTGTACATATATCATCGAGCGTTTTCTGATATCAGCACTTTTGGTCTGCTTTGGCAGGTGTTGATGGATGATTTGGTTTATTTTGGGTTCGCCGATGGTGCTAGTCGGCACACTCGGAATCTTGCTTCCGCAGCTTGGGTACTTTATTACCCAACTGGTCAGTTGATGATATCGAGAGGCGTGTGTATCGGTCCTGCTTCAAAAAATATGGCCGAGTATACAGCTGTTATCAATTTATTATCCGAGGCAATCTCTTATGGGATCGACTCGTTGGTAGTATATCTTGATTCTCAATTGATAGTGTCTCAATTAAATAACATTTATCAGATTAGGGATCCTTTATTATATCGCCAATATTTAAGGGTGAGGTTGTTGCAAAGATCATTTGTTTACATTAATTATTTGCACATTCCAAGATCTCAAAATTGGTTAGCTGATTCTATCGCTAATCAAGCATTAGACTGGCATATCAATCATTCATCATCATAAAATCATGCATCAAAAAGTCAAACTGTATATATATATATATATATATATATATATATATATATATATATATATATATATATCATAAAACGCCTCGAGTGTACATATGTGTGTCCAAAAATATACAAAATTGGGACTCAAATGCCCATAATCATGTCAGGCATATCTAGCGTCTCGGCTCAGGATGAGCGTCTAAGTATGTCACTATAGCGTGGGCCACGCGCCGAAAGATGTGAACCCAGTCATGTGGCATGCCAACCACATGACGCTGCATATCCGGAGGAAGGTCCTCTATCTCGACCATCGGCACTCGGCAGCTCAGTCTCGCCAAGTGTCGTTGGACGTTGTTCAGGGTCCGTTCCGTATCCGCAGCCGCCTCTTCGGCTCCTTGGCCACGCCGTCCATGCCACGTGAATCCATCTGGTCATACAGGCCCAATGTCTGGAACATGATCATCATATTAGTCATTTGAATCTCATCAAAAAATATTTTTCAACATTCATCATTATATTTGAAAAAATCCAAAAAATCATAAAATAATAAAAAATTCTTACCGATCTCGCCCCATGCTGCATCCGGTGGTAACACTAGATCGGGATCTCCTCGGAAATCTAGCCCAGCATAGGGGTAGTCATCCACGGCGATGATCTGTTGCTCCCACCAAGCAAAGAAGTCGTCGTCAAATGCATTCCTTGGGACTTGCCCACCTCCCAGATGTTTCATCAAGTCAACCCACCGACCCATGCGTGGATCACGTGGACCACTGATGGCAACTGCTACCCTGGGATGGAGTGCGGGAACCTTCTCGAAGAAAAAAGTGCACAAGATGGTTCCGAACCCAAAGTTCTTGGTCTGTCCCCTCCTGATAGAAGTGAGTTGTTCCTTCATGTTGGCAAGGAGAGGAGTACACCAATCAAACACAGTGGTGAGACAGTCCACTGCTACGCTCATGTTTACCCGTGACACCTGATGTAGTGAGGATGATCCGTTCACTCGAGCTATGGTGAACAAGATTATCCTGAGTGACAAACTCTCCACATTTGGGATAGAGATCTGGCTCCCGACCTTCCAATGACCCGGGCAGTAAAGTTGTACATAGTCATCTACACTGAGGCTATTCCATGTCCTGCCCCGGGAATGTACTACCTCTCCCCTTCGGGAAAGGACCGTGATAAAATATATGTCTTCCACTTCTACCCTGAGTGGCATCTGATCAATCACAAATGCTTCCTCATCGACATCCCAATAATCAATGAGTCTCTCGAGCAGACGCGTGTTTGCTTTCATATTTGGCAATTTGAAGAATTTTAGCAACCCGCATCCCCGTAGGGCATCTAATGCTTCATCATTGCCCATAACTTCATTATCCACGGCTGAGTGCTCTCTTTCACGCCATGTGATAGTCATCCTGGAAGAAAAAATCATTTTCATCCGTTAGTTTTGTTTATAAAATTAGTTCGTTGCGCACACGCGGGTTCATATATATACAGTCACGTGTAGGGCCGTCGTATACGCGAGTTCAATATTTCCAACTCGCGTGTACTCCGCGAAAGAATTTTTTGCAAAAATCTAACGGTAAAACATCAACTAAAATTCCTAAGAACTATCACAATTAGTTGCAAGACAAGTTTAGTGCTTACCTGGAAGTTTTCGGCAAGTTTGAACAGTTGGAAAAGTCACAGGGAAGTTTGCTCCTTTTGCTCCACAATTTTTGCTCTCCAAGTCAAACGGTAAAAATGGTGAGTCCAAAATTTCTTTTTATAAGTTTTGAAAACGCAAAAATTTTTCAAAATTTTATTTTGTTTGGTCTCATGTCACTTTTAACTTGGGAGCTTGGAATGTCGAGATTGGGTTGTTTTTTCAGGGCATTTTGGACATTTTTCGACAGTTCGAGACGGTTCCATGGCCGCTGACCTGTCATGGCAGGTATCATGTTTTCACTGGCATATAGGTTAGGGACACCATTTTTTCCGTTGCATTATGCATACTAGCCTCCATCTGACCGATACATCTGCCATAGGGTCGACCCCATCGTGTTATGGTTTGTAAGCCATTTTCACTCACCGATTCTTTAAATCATGACACGATGGTAGAGCCATCCCTTTACATGGGCATCGTAGTTAGCACCTCACTGACATTTGTTGCCCATGCTGCTTCGTTTTGAGTAGGCTCGGGAATCCTCTGTAGTACCGCCATGACTTATGCGTTGAAGACTCATTCCTCTTTGCTTCTTCGCTTCGTTCTGGCCTTATACCCTAGAGGCTCCTATGTGTGTCGAGTTGTACTTCTACATTGCATGTTGACCATTTTCACCTTTTGGCCTAGAGCCGGCTTCACTTGGACTCGTGTTTAAGCCAACTTTTGACCATGATGTCTGCAAAATCAACCTTGCATACCTTTGACTTCTGCAGCTTGACATACCTTGATCCGTGGAAGGAACATACCTCTGAGTGTCACTGACCAGTTTTCACCTCCCTGCATTGAGCATAGGAACGTTCCTTTCCCAGGAACTAGATCATCTGTTTCACTGACACTCGTTCTTTCCACTGTACCATAGCATTCTTTTATTCTTTTTCCGGCTTATCAAAAAAAATAAATATTCCAAAAAGAGCGGGAACGAGGAGATTATTTCCATTTATTGTTGGCAGCTAGAGTCAGTCGTGTCGCCCTTGAACAAAGCACTCAAAACAAAGTCTCCTTCGCATGGGTGGGATTTAGTTTGACTTAGGTACGCTATAACCTTGTTATCGAGTCAGTTCTCCCACAATCATATGGAGGGTTCGTTCGTTCCCCCTGCAGGACGAACTTATACAGATTCATTATATGCTGCCACATAGTCACATTGAGTCGTGCTTTTGTTCAAGGGAAGTTAGCCTGAGTCGGCCTTTCTGCGGTGTCTCTTAACTCATTTTCCAGTCGGCCATCCCTGGTTGTCAATGTCATGTCTATCATCACGTCAGTTATATTGGTCCTTTACTCGTGCCGGTTTGAGAAGGTCCCCATTGACTTCTTGCTGGAGGGTCTTGTCCTTATCGACGACGACACCTTGCTCTGAGGACAGGCCTAGAGCCGCACCCTGGCCCTATTTTCATTATTGATAGGTCACCTTGTGCTCAGCATCGATTAGTATCATGGGTCTTTGACTGAGTGGTTTCCCTTGTGTTCGACATCAGCATACATTATCACACATTGGGATTCGTGCAGTACCTTGGTTTCCATTTGACCCTATTGGTGGATACCTTGCCTCTGTGTCAGCTTTCATTATTGGTTGGTTCAGAGGGTTTCTGTCGTGTGCTAGCCACATCTTGTGTACGTCAGAAACGTACTTCGGTTGGGTTACTACATCTTTTTCATCTGATTCCTTCCACATTATTGGCCTATGGGTTACACTCGCGCTATATTGATGGAGGATGCCTTAATGCCTTCCTTCTAGCGGATCTTTCCCTATCGACTCTGACTCATTGCTCTGGGCAAAGATCTAGAGTCCATTTGGCAGTACCTTGGGGTTTGCAGTCATTAGTGGCAGATCCTTCGCTATCGACAGTGGGAAACCATCATTGTCTCCTGATCGATAGATTCTTACAGGTGTTCGACTTCATCTCATCTATTCACACTTGTTAGATTGTACTGGGTACCTTGACGCTCATTATCATTATCGGTGAGTAGTCTCGCGTTTGTTAACGGTATACATCAATGATCAGTAATCAAACGATTTCTCACATGGTCGACTTCAGATCATTTATTCCCATGGTGCAGAAATGTACCACGGCGGTCGGTGAAGACCTCAGGTTGTATCAGCATTCATTGGTTCACTTGACAGTTGCTCCTGTTGCTGCTAGTTGATACCACTCCACCTTATATGTTGCAGTCAATCATGGTGACATTCTATATGCTGGCACCTGAGTTTGCAGTGTAGTACCATCCTATTCCATCATGTTCAGTTGGTACCTTTTGGGATCAGTCTTTGATATCAGTGGTCTGTTGTATCTTTCAGCATCATTGACAGTCTTATATGTGATATTCAGACATGTACTTACTCATTATGATCAGATGATCCATTATGTATCTTCTAGTCATTTATACTTGTATACTTAGTGGATCCGCTTGTAATTGATATGCGGACATGCTTTACTTTTCCTGAGCATGGGTATGCCCACCTCAGACAGTGTTTCTTTCTTATCTCCTTTTGGTGGCTTGGCAGGCTAAATTCTGGTGCAGTCCTCCTCGGTTTTTCGACAGAGTTCCTTTCCATGTACTTACATAATATATTTCGGCCATCATGTTCCCCTTCTGACCTCATATATTAGGGGGCATCTGTTATAGCTCCAAATCTCACTCTTATGGTTTGTGATGCTGCACTCATGGCCTAAGGCAACCCCTCCTTCCAGACCTGGTCCAAGACTTTTAAAAACAATGTTTTATTCCTTATACGCGACATTGCCCTGAGTTAAACGCGTGTACACGCGGGTCTGTGTATACCCAACTCGCGTGTATGTATTAAAACACTTAAAAAAATAAATAATTCCTCATTTTCGGGCGGAGATCGCGGGTTTTACCTGCTGATCACCTGTTAGTGCCTGTGGCCCAACTATTCCCAACCAACTCCTAACTAAAAGCCTACTTTGGAGATGGTATAAAAAGACATCAAAGGGAAGGCCTAAAGGAGAGAGAAAAGAGAGAAAGATTATTATGTTGAGATTTTTCCCCTTAGACCAGGTCTGAAGTCCTTGGTGCCTTCTGCACTTCCCCCATTTTGCATAGGAAACCCTTGTTTCCATGTGTATTGGTGATCATTCATCCTTTGTGTCATCATTGAGTAAGACTTGGAAGGAGCTCTTGTTGGAGGCTTGAGGCTGGAACGAATCCGGGAGGAAGCTTTTCTTGGAGCTTGTTGAAGGTGTTTCAGGTGATATCTTTCCGTTATATGTACTTTGTTTGCCTTTATATAAAAGAAACACGTCTTGGTTCCCGAAACAATCTTTCTTTATGCTTATGAGATTCTTGTCTTGAATTCTTATGCAAGTAGTTACTTAAAGATTTTTATAACTAACTTTATAGCATGAAGATGGTTTTCATATAAGTATTTGTCCATGTACTGTTGTGTTCTTTGATTTGTTTGTTTTACAGGTCAAAGAAGAAGAAGGGAACTCCAAGAAGGGTTTGGACCCTAAAGGCCTTCTCGAACGTAGGACCTTAGGTACGTACCCTTAACATTAGAATTTGCTTAAAGTAAAGATAATGGCTGTGTGTGTGTTTCTTTGAATAAGCAATTTTCAGTCTGGTAGAGTCTTAACCCAAAGGACCCTAGGGGTACTTTCCCTTCAACCAGCTTTTGGGAAGGTATGAAATATGAAAGGAGGTGAATTGCCAGAGATCTCTTCAAATTTGATTTTCGAGGACTAGGAGCGAAGTAATGAGAAATGTTCTTTTGAATACTCCAAAACTTTAGACGAGGACTCGGGATAATTTTTCTCAACCTTTTGTGAGTTATAAGTTGAAACTTCATAGGCTAAGGTCACAGCATCTGGAGTCCTGGGTTTTCTTTCTTTCCAAATTCTCCTAGAAACAATTCTTTATGGGTCAAATACAAGGGGATATTTTTGTTGTGAGGTATCAAAGCGAGTACGAGGCCTATTGAAATTCAAGGTGGCCCACTAAGAATATTTATAATGGATTCACCAAGGTGAGAGATATTCAACCCACACCCCCTTTCTCTCACCTAACAACAGGGTGTACAAATGTCTTACCCAAGGAAAATATTCTGATTCATTCCCCAGCAACAATGCTAGAAGATGTTGTAGCTCCTAGAGACAACCTCTGGGTTAAGAGAGGTCGATACCTAGGACATCTTAGAATATTTGGAGGATTTTTCTTCAGCATATAGAATTTGAAACACATTTTGAATTAAAATTGGTTCAAATATCTCTTCCAAGGGGCAGAGTCGATCATAAGCACACATTGAATACTCTCAAAATGGACTTAACATTCGGATCTGGTGTCTTACTTGTAAAAACACATAGTTAGGTTGGTCATTATAGTATGGATGAAATAAGAATATAAGGAAGAGAAATTTAACACATAGGGCTGATTTTAGAATCCCATGCATTGAACCTCAACTAAAAAAATAATGAGATGGATGATGCAAATGAAAATATAGAGGGCATGGAACACATATTAAGGACATTAGACCTCATACATCATAGGCATCCTTCATCAAAATTTGACACAAATGAATGCATAACTCTAAGACTAAATCCAACAACTACGATTACATGACATCTGATAGGAAAGAAACACATAATGAAATAAATAAAGGAAAGATTACATACTATAGCTTCATGCAACTGGAATAACCATATCTTCTTTATTAATCCACAAAAAGAGAATACATCTACATTTCTTTCAAAGAGTTGCAAAAATTCATGGTTCAGAGTTTTCTTTGGAAAAAAATTTCAGAACCCTTCAAAATCATCTCATAGGAAGCTTTATAGGGTCTCATAGACGAGTATCCCTTACAAAATTTTCCTTCTTGATCTTCTCATGATTTCCTAACAACTAAATTGTTTGAACGTGCTACTAGCACAACTATCCTAACTATCACATAACCACTTTGATTGCATTCTTGAATTAGAATGTTTACAAAAACAATGAAAATCATAAAGTGTCATGATTGACATAATCAAAATATCTTAATTGTTTTTGGGTCAGTTTTTGTGGAAGGGATCTTGGCTCAATGACTTGGATTTGTGGTGGATTGACAAACTAATCACACTTTTGCCACAGTGTTTGGATTGGTAGAGGATAGCGAAATAATTTTGATAAGCTATCTTTAAACTGGTGAGATCCATATAATTTGGCTTGGTGGGAAAAACATCTTTACCATCCACAATAGCTAGAAATCCCTCCGCATATAATTAACTATGGTCTTGCCTTTGAGGGAAGAGGTCTTCTTGTGAGAAGATTCTTCCTTGCTTTTAGCTTCTACCAACATTAGATTATATTTCTCCCATGGGACCATTCACCTTAGGATGTCCCAATAGTTGGGAAATCCAACTCTAACCCTTTAATCAAACTTTGAATCAAATGTGGTTGTAACTCTTAACACCTTTCCCAGACATTCCTCAACCTTGGCCCGAATAGTCTCCTTCTGAATCATATTGGAAAATTCAATGATTTCACCAGTTCTATCCATGATATCCATGGTCCTTAACTCACTCGATGGCTTTTTATTGATGTATGAGATGAATTTTTCTGTTGTCTCGACACTTTTACGATATTCCTCCTTGGATGATAGGATAAAGAACTCAGTATTTGACAACAATTTTTTGCTCTTCCACCAAGGTTATTGTTGGTCACTTTAATTGCTTATTGAATTAAACAACAAAGTGCGACATTAATTGTCAACCCAAGGAAGTCTTGTTATTTCAAAGGCAACTGCGTACTATATGTACTTTAATTTTAAAATTAATAGAAGTTATAGTATAAGAAAATCACGCCTTAAGTTAACAAACTGAAGCTCCAATCTGCATTACAGCAATTACACTCTGTTGCAGATGGCTTATCAGAAAGGTGCTTAATTCAAATAAAGAAATTGAAAGAATCAATCTGCAAAAGAAAACAATGGCTATGCTGTAACAGAGAGTCAGGGCCCTATCCCCCAGAGCGGGAATCTCCAGCACCTGCCTCTGATTAATTCGGCCTTGCCAATTCACTCTATAGCTAATCACCAGTGAAACACTCATATAACAATAATCAGAAACAGAGTTTCGACAAAGGTATTATAAACAATGTTCAGCAAACAGTATTGTTAATAAGGCAAAAAGGCACACTTAACACACTGCAAAAATGTAATGGGTGAATCTTGTGATGAAGGTGGGCCCTATCCGCCTCACAAGATTCCCCAAGAAACAAGAACTAGAAAACGATGCTCAGAACAAAACTTTATTCATCCATCAATATGTCATTACAGAAAAGAATTCCAGTCTTGTTCCTTCAGCTAAGCCTTTTTTTCTCTCGTTCATCCCCTCCTCTAATGTAGATGTCTCCTCTTTATAGAGGAGACATCTATTACAAAAGATTTACATTGTTCTAACTCATTACACAAAAATAGGGAAGTCAATTCCCTGTCAATGAAATGTTGTTACAGTAATGTTGTCTTTATATATAAGCGTTGCATTCCGTGTAACAGCTTCTTTGGTGATCAATCCCGATTCCTTTGCTGTTGTTGTATTTAGAATTCGGATCTCAACTGTTTCAGCATCGTGATCCGCATGTTGTTTCTGCTATTTCAGCAACTACAAAAATAGTCTTCCAGCTGTTTCAGCATCACAAACTGCACATCATCCTTTAACTATTTAGCACTTAATAATTCAAAGATTAACTATGAAGATGTCGTGATTTATATGCTAAATAATTAAACATATAGTGATGAGAAGAATTATTTCGTACCTTAGAGATAATTGGGTCAAAATCTTAACAAAGGCTTTTAAATATAAGTTTGAAAGGGATAGTATCATAGTAAAATATATGGTCAAAAAGGGACAATATGAGGCCCTAACATCCCCCCCAACTGAAGCAGTTGCATGTCCCCATGCAACATCTACTCTGAATCTGAATCGGAATGCTGGGATGTACAATGCAAATTACTTATACAGTAAGTATAAAAGGTGTTATCATTTGACTATTCAATACATATTCTCCCATGGATATCTTGATATTATGGCACTTTCTAGAGCAATTTATGGTTCCTCCATTTGCGACCACCACTTGACACTCTGGTGTTGGATATAGGAAGCAATTCAATTCCTTGGATATCTTACAATGAATAAAATTATGGGTACTACCTGAATGAATCAACACTATTACCTTTTCTTCTTGATGTGTCCTTCTATCTTGAGAGTTTGAGAAGTGGTAATTCCCGCCAATGAATTACAAGATATGGTTAGATTCATTTCTTCTTTCTCTGGGGTTGGTTCCTGGTGTATATCCTCCTCTTTTGATGTTTCTTGTTCCTTTTCTTCCTCCTCTTCACAATCTATGTAGAATAATTTCTTCTCAGCACACTTATGACATTTAGTGTATTTTCTATCACAATTGTAACAAATCCCTTTTTCTCTTTTGTCCTCCAATTGTTGAGGTGTCAACCTTATAGGTTGTGGAAGACTAGGACTAGCAACACTTCCATCTTTATAGTTGTGAGTGGTAGACTTCCTTGTTGCCATAATTTTTCTTTCAACTTTTCTTGCCACCCTGAATGCCTTCTCCAATGAATCAATTTCCCAAAGGAAAACCTCATGTTGGATGTTATCTTTTAAATTCCCTATGAAGACATCAATCCTATGCTCCTCTATAATATTGGTTACCCTAATATTCAATTTTTGGAAGTCTTCAATGTGCTCTCTCGTTGAACCCTTTTGTTTGAGATTTATTAATTGGCTAAAGAAGGTGTTGATCTTTGTATCTTCATAACGTGCTATCATTTCCTCCATAAAAATTGACCGCATGAAATTTTTTTTACGAGAACAAATCCATCTATACCATACAAATTGATTGGGTTCTAAATATAATGATGCAATATGTAATTTTATGGGGGTTGCACATCATGTAGATCAAAATATTGCTCCATATGTAGTATCCAAGTTATCAGATCCTTACCATCAAACTTCCTCATATCTATCTTTGGAATGTGGTGGTTCTTAAATCCCACATTCGAGTCTCTAAAATCATAATTGATATTCCTTTTTTCTTCATCATGATTTTCATGGATTTCATTGTCATCACTGGTATGCCTTTCTTCTAGCAACTTTGACAAACCTTCCTTCAACCACTCTCTCTTGAAATTCATCATTGGTTCCATGTTCACTTTTAAACCATCCCTCAAAGATCCCATCTCCCTTTTTATACCATCTATCTTAACATTCATCATGGCTTCCAATTTATTTTTTGTTACTTTTTGCGAGAGGGAAATTTGTTGCACTTGGTCTCACAATTTGATATATCATGTTGCATTTATTTCTCTTCTTTGTGTCATAGTAGATATTGTGGGTTGCTTACTAGGCGTTTACATTTTATTTATTCCGGTTATCAATTAATGATAATTATGCTTCACTATTCCCTTTGATTCACTTCAAACTAATTTTTCAAACAAAACTTATGCAAATTTTAAAAACTACAAACTTTGTTTTTCTTTGTAGGAGCTCAATATTTAATCTGTTGTATCTCTGTAATTTCTAATCTCCAATGTCTAAAATTTCGTCTTATGGTATCCCTCTGAGTCCTATTTCTGACCCCACTAATTTTATCAATATTGGAATCTCCAAGAAATATTTATGCTCAATCTCCCACAATGACCTGATTATAAACTGGTTCACTGGAGAAACGTTGTATGAAGTTCCATGTGCCACTCTTTCATCCTTTGGCCCTAAAAACAGAACCCAAAAGACTAAATTCCATTCCATTTCTGTCAATTTTTATGAAATTTGAATCTGATGCTTAGAGACAAAGTTATGACAAGTTTCCCAAGGTCACCTATTTGTGATGGAATTCAGGAGCCTACAAAAACCCTAATTTCCTTGGATCATATCTACGGAATTATAGAGAACCAAGATTTGAAATTCGTATACACGGTTCATTGAGATTTCATCTCCATGGGGTTTTAATTTCAGGTTCTGAAGGTTCGTATAAAAAATATTATAAAGAAAACTCCACGATGACCTGTTTGCAGCAACGAAACCCTAGAATCCAAAGCTCTGATATCAAATGTTATGCAACCAACTCACAAAATAGAAGAAGAAATAGATCAACGAATTCAAATTAGTCTATTCAAGGGGGGAACCTGCTTTACATTACACAAATTAATAGTTCTTGGATGATTCAAATGGAAAAACCTCCTTTCTATATATAGGAGTCTAAGGGGTCACAATATAATCATAGCCGACATAACAATAATAATGTAAGGGCACAAAAATAACAATAGTGGGCTTCTATAGCCCACGGGGTTTTGGATTGACGGTGAATGGGTGCACTGTTAAGGCACTCCTTGCGATAGGTCACTGGTTCAAATCCCCCGTGGGTACTTAGGTTAGTCTTAACTAGAAAAAAAAAATAGTGGGCTTCTATGGGGAAAAATAATAACAATATGGTTACTACATGGGCACAACAATAAGAATAAGGGGCTACATTGATAATAACAATGAGGGAATACACTAGTATTATAGGGACCTAAGAAGTTGTGAGCCAATTGAGTACCCAAACATGTAAATTTTTAATCCAAAAATCTCTAGTGAAAATTGGATCTTTGTCACTTGCAATAATATTGGGGATTCCATGTAGCATTTGAATCATTTCCATGAATGCTTTAAATTATGATAAAGAGAACAAAAATGGGCATACTTTGTGAGTCAATCCACTACTACCATGATGAAATTCTTTCCTTTATACTTAGGTAGAATTATAACAAAATACAATAAAATTTCTTCCCAATGATAACTTGGTAGGAGATTTGATGTCTTGATTTTTTCTCCCTTTTTTTGGTTGGATAACCACACATCCAACCAAAAAAAAATTCACATTAGTTTTAAGGTCTTCATAGAAAAAATGTTTCTTGATATTATGGTAAGTTATTGAAGAACCTTGAATATCCTCCAATAAGAGAATTGTGCAATTCAAAAAGGAATTTTTGTTTGAGTTGATATTTCTTACATGAATATAAGCAATATTGATGCCACAATAAATAATTCTTCCACATAAATTTATCTAATTCACTTGGGTCCTCTTATATTCGTTGAATAATATTGCATGCCTTGTGACCTTACTTCCATTCTATCCTTTCTTTTTACACCCAATCAAATTGTGGAATGGAAATAATAGACAGTAAACCCTCTTTTCTTCTTCTTTCCTTGGAAATACATTTGCCACCATATTATGTTTTCCTTTCTTATAGGTAATTTCAAAGTCATAAACTAGCATCTATGTAACCTGGTTTTGTTTCCCTTTTAAAGATTGCCATTTTTCCAAGAAATTCTTCAAACTATGATGATCTCATTTTACCTTGAAGTGTCTTCCTTCTAGGTAAGGGCACCATTTATTAATTGCATGTATAATGACCAACATTTCATTTTCGTAAATGGGTTTAAGTAAGTTCTTATCTTTAAGATGGCTACTGTCAAAGGTTAGGGGTCTTCCTTTGTGAAATAAAACTGTATCGATCCCATGCCCTGAGGAATCACACTCAAAAACTTATTTGGATTGATCATTATATTTTTTTCATCCATTTTTAGGCTTTTAGAGTGGAAAAATTGGAGGAACGATCTAGTAGGATCATTTTTACCGACAGACCCAATTTGGATATTTTTAGGTGAAAATATTCATCATCCATTTTGAGGCCTTAAAGTACCTCTTTTGTGGTATCAAACTTACTATGGACCTATTTTCCATAATATACACATTGATACATTTCCAACGACACAAGAATCACCTCAATCAAATCTTGTATGATAAAGTTATGCCTCCTGGAAGTTAACCTATCATGATTGGCCACCGTAATTTGAGAGTATACCACATCAAGCTCTGTTACTAATTGAAAAGGAGTTAGCCACAATGGAAATAGGAAGAAAATTCGACAATGGTCAATTTTTAACTCATGTTATGGGTTTAATAGGTCAAATTTAATACCTAATTATCTATTGGATGTGTTTTAAATAAGTTGCTAGGAGGAAAAGGGATTCCATTCTATTTTAGTGTATTTTGTTTCACAGTAGACCAGAGTAGTTAAGGATGGATATAGAGAAAAATAGATGATTTTGATATTTTGTAGTATCCCAAGGTACATAGACTTAGGTAACTTCATATAGAGTGCCTAGTCCTTTGTATTTGCACCATTTCTGTTCCAAATAAAAGAGAGTAGAGCAGCATCACCTTCCAATAGGGTTTATTTCCTGAAATGGTTTCTCAAATCATACCTTGGTGTTCATTGTGCTTGGGGTGTTTTTTAAATATATTTTCTCTATTTTTCACATTTTGTATGTTGCATGCATAACTAGTGGTAATAAATTTGAAATATAAAGGAGTTAACCCTTCATAGTATAGATTTCATATTATTTTAATATAATTGTTATGACAACTATCCAATGGAATATACATAACAATTTATGGATCAATAAAAAATGTTTCTATGAAGCCATGTATGGCCAATATGGGGGTTGTACACATAGTATTCTTAATTTTTTCAAAATCTTTGGTTGTTTCTCAATTCCAAGATGTTATGGTTAGATTTTTCCAACAAACCTTGTTTGGACCTTCTTATGATTGATATATTTTGTTTCCCAAGGTTTCAGTTACCTCTTCTGATAATGTAGAAACTTCTTTCATAGGAATATGTGCTCATCCTCTTGCATAACATACTTTCCTTGACTATCTCACACAAATTCATTTGGAAAAGAATAAAAAAGTTACAGATTTCAATCTCTAATTCTTTAAGACCTTTAAAAAAATACCACAAAAATATTTGCCTCAATGATATAGTCATATTCGAGTGTTTCAAAAATGAAATCCTTGTAAATGTTATATATTCAATCAAATTTGCTCATATTTCTGCATTACAGGAAGTTATGAGTAGAGCACAATAGATGGAAGAAGATATGTTGGAAAACAATGTTGATCCTAAAATCAATTTGGGGAAAGTTCAAAAGATATTTCCTCCTTGAAAATTTTGGAACCAAGATGGCAAACACTTATTTGAAATGTGCAAGACACAACAATTGGAAGATGTATTTTTTATGGTGTACTCCCAAGTGCAAAATATATCAACATTAGATAAGTCATCCCATTCAAAATTGGATACAAAGATTGCATGCACAAGTAAAACTATGAGGAAAATGAAAAATGAGATAGTTTGACTAAGAAGAGAGGATTATCAATGGCCTCAAAAACAACAAAATGTTGGAACAACCACATAAAGTTTTATGGAAAGGCCAAAAATAGGTCACAATATTGATTATGTGTCTCTAGGAGGACCTAAGGCTCCATGTTTCTAGTATCCTAGTTTTGTAGTAATGGATGATGATGAAAGAGATGAAGAAGATTGATTTGTTGAGGCACTGCAAGTAAGAAAATGAAGAAAATATAACTATTCTTGAATCCATGTAGATGAGATATTATACAATATCACTATCAGAAGAAGAATTGATTCAAGAAGATCAAGAGCTTGTTAACATGGAACAAGATAATGCAATCAAAACAAGGGCCTAGTTAAATAAGATGAAAGGAAAAGGAAAAATTCATAAAGATATCAAGAATTCAAGGAGAGGATTCTACTTAGAAAAATATTCAGCAAAGAAAAATAGTACAAACTCTACCTAAAGGAAATAAAGGAATCGATACAACCAATATGACTTACATTGACATGGATGATTTGAACAAGTTACAAGTTATCCTTCCATTTTTGAAAGTAATCCAAATTCTCCAACAAAGAGAAATTTTCCTCAAAGATTAAAAAATAAAGATATTACTAGTATGAGAGTGGAAGCAACAATTATTGGTCATCCAAAAATAGGCCATACTCCTCCTTTGAATACACGAGGAAAAGTTCCTCCATTTTATATTTTGGAAACAAGAGTTTGTATTACATAATTGTATGATAGATAGTGGTGCTACAAATAATATTATGATACCATACATTATGTAAGAAATTGGTCTTGATTATATGAAAATATAATCAAATAGGGGAAAGTGTTTGTGCAATTGATGCAATAAAAGTGTCAACATATGGTGAAATCAAGGATTTATGTACATCAATAAGTTTTGGATCTCATATTACAGTTGTTTTTACTATAATTGTGGTAGAATTGCCTACTACATATGGTCTAGTATTGGGAAGAGAATGGACCTTTCCTTTAAGATGATATATAATGAACGATGGTAGTTTTGTGATAATCCAAAGTAAATAAAATTGATTGATAAAGGTTCCTCATGAACAAAAAAATCTAATGTTCTTTGAGAAGAAATAAGCCAAAGTGATAATTAATTATATTGATACCAGCCATGGTAAATATGATGTATTAGTTTATGTAAATACTATAAACAATCATGATCAAGATAAATTTCAAGGTTTTTGGAACACAATCTTTGATGGTGCACCTTTAAGTGACAAATAAATATTTGGCGTGATATTCAAAGATTCTCAAGGAGAATGGCTTACAAATACCTTTTCCTTGCATTTTAATTGTACCAATAAGGAAGCTAAATATGAAGCATTAATGCAGGGTTTGTTACTTTCCCATCATATGGAAATTAAAGAAATTAGTTTTATGGAAGACTCCAAATTGGTTCTTAGTCCGATTTGCAAGAAATATACACTAAGAATAATAAGCCAAAGGTTTATGAAGAGAGAGTTTTGAAATTAATATAAAATTGTAATTCTTTCAACATATTGTTTCTTCTAAGGGAACAAAATTAGAAAGTTGACTATTAGCAGTGGTAGATTCCTTATTCAACCTAGAATTTACTCATAAATATCTTCATGTTGAAGTTATATTCTTACCATTTGTCCTAGATAATGAAGAATATTGGAAGTTTTTGATAATGAGGAACATTTAGCAAACTTTTCTTGTTGAACAAGATTAAGAAGATGTAGAGATGTCAAGAAATCATTACAAGATACTAGTGTGTCTTGATACTCTTATTACTCAAGATGATTAAGTTATACTAATAAGTTATCAAAATAATCATCAAAAAAGAATATTAAGGAAGTTAACAAAATCTAAATCTAGTGAACTTAGGAAGCATGTGCACTCAACATGAAATTAACTAATATATAAGATTATTCAAAAGTTTCCAAGTGATTTTCCATATATTTATTATGATTTGAAGGAATATGATAAGAATATCATACAACATGTCATTCCTTTGAAACAAGGGATTTGTAGTAGATCTGACCTACAAATATATTAAAAATACCAAATATGCCCAATAATTTCCAATAATCCCAACAAAAATGCAAGAACAGAGTATAGAATCTTCAGACCTTTAATAATATCAAACCATTGAGGTAGGGAAACACCATACAACTACTCCTTAAGGAAGGAGAACACTCCACAAGCCATATGCTTGTCAATACAATAATCCTTAACATCATCAATGGGGATTCTCTAGCCTCTATATAGGCTTCATACATACAATACCACATATCCAATACTATGGGCTTATCACATTATTTCCTAACTACTTGTGGTCCCTTACATTATGCAAGTTAACCACTTTATTTAATAACTATGGCCCATTTATTTATTATCCTTACATCTCATTATTACCTTGGGTACCTCCCTCTATACCCCATATTGTCCCCCCTAGGTATACTACATTCCACCCCCCTTAAACATGTTTCATCCCCGAAACATGAGAAGAACACAAATAATAATATCTACTCAAAAGAGTAGTCCACTGGTACTATGCAAGTGCATCTAGCCATCCCAGAGAAAGGTGAACACTCGATCTAGTCGGTGCCTCGCTCACTTGAGTTGGAAGTTGTTTCTAGTGGTTCCTTTGTGTCCATGTGTTGTGGGTGGCTTGTCGTACTTCTTTATGTGTCATCCTAGGGTTGTTGTCCTTGTTGCTAATTCTTTTCCCCCTTGTTGGTTATTGCCTGGATGGGTGGTGCGGGTGGTGATATGCTGAAGATGTATCTTTATTCAATTTGGCACTTGATGGAGCCTGAGTGGTATCAGGTTTTGTTTATGGCACATGCTCATTTTTCTTGTCTTCCATTATTACTTCCACCATGGACTTCTCATCTGATGTGTTAGTAACTGCATCATTTTCTGCTTCGGCCTCCTTTGACTCTACCTGTTTAATGATAGAAATATCCTGCAATGTAATTTTCTTCTTTTTATACCAAAGCTTCAGGAATTTCTTCTGCACATTAAGATTGATAGTACCAACAGATTTCATCCTAGGGTATCCCAAAATAACCTCTTCATCAGCCATATCTAAAGCATAAAAATTAAAATGCAACACATACTTATCTAGGGAAATCTTCAAATCTTTATAAACTTGCACCTCCTCATATTAACTAGTGTCTTCTCCATTTGTTTTGTTGGGACTTGAAATATTTTATCCAAATGAACATTAATAAAATTATGCTTGCAACTAATTGATAGACACAATGATCTTCTCTTTTTGAATATATCCATGAACCTGTAATAAGGAGATACCGGCAAAAAATAACCCCATATTTTTATCATTATCCTATTTTCTAACATGAGACTATTTTTCCAAAGGGACTTTTTGATGAAAAGAAAATCTTGGGGTAACCCAAAATCCCTTTTCATATGTAAATCTCTATCTTGGATCTGTGGGTTATGGCCCACTAAGTCCCGTCAGAAGCGTTTTTAACAACTTCAAACCATTTAAATTTTAAACCGTGGATCTCTTTAAATATCGTGCCATCCACAATGCGATTTTTCTCAGATGTCCAGTCCAATGAATAAACTTTTCCTGTGTGACCTTGAAGTGTTCTACAGCAAACCAGATCCGTGAATATGAAGCTGATTGGGGTCCTTCCATTACTGCTGGCATACGTTGTAACGTCTATATCCAACAGCTCGAGGCGCTTAGCCTTTATCCGTTCTCTGAGAGCATTAACCTTTGTCGTTGCCGCTGCATGACGTTCCCTAAGCTCTGCCACTCCATACGATGGTACTCATAATGCTCACCTGCAGTATTACTACGCCGCGCAATGCTTTGATGCCGACAAACCTTTTAATTCATAACCGTGGGTCTTCATTACAATCGACCTTCCCTTTATTGAAATCTAAATTACCAAGCAAGCAATATAAACATCAAACGCCGCTGCCACACATAATACGTTACACAGAAAACATATGAATTCTGCTCCAATCCACGTAGATGGACTTCAAAACATATATAACCGCTTCTATAGACATCGGTGATCCTCATCACCATCCAACACCGATGCAAGGCAAGTCTTTGCTGCTCCGATCCAATACAATCGGCACGTCGCGATGATTTGAATGCCAAACTGTCAACTACTCCACAGCTCCGATCCGATCAGTCGGAAGTCGGATGTTGCAAAAACCATAACCGTCAACAATCTTATCAATTACCTCGGAAATCACCAATCGGCGTTTGTAATGCCGGTTCTGCATTTCGTCTCTCCGGAATTCCGATTCACATCGAAACTGACTTATAGTTAATTTGCGTCCGATCTATTGTGATATGGTTTAGTTCCGATGCGAAGCTCGACTGGGCAATTCGACATTAAACCGAACCACATTATACACACACAATTATATTCGGTCAACATATATATACAACAGTTACGCAACAAATCAGATCGCCATTGATCCTGTAAGTGATCAATGTCGATCAACAAACTCGCACACAGAAATTAACTCATAGCTTTAAACTACTAAATCCATAGCTCGACATGCAGGAAATCAACAGAACGTATTAATTTGATTATATACAAAAATCGATTACATCTAAGGCATTGCAGCCTTAGAACAAGTTCGCTCTCAGTTACATCTTGCCCACTCACAAATGCCTCCCAGATCAGATATATCCCTCACGCTCTCAAATCTCTGTCTTATATACATACAAGAAGTGTTAGATCAGAGGGATCTGATCCTTATTTTCCTCCAACAGAACGCTCCATAATTGATGCACGGCTGTTAAAAATAGTAAGTCTTCTTGAGACATATCCGCTTTAATCCACTTTAAATATGTTTTAAGCAGATTTTCCTCCAGTTGCTCAGCTTTGCTATCCACGTCCTCCTCACTCCACTTGGATTCTTCTTTGATTAAGAAGGGGGTGGTTAGATGCTCCTGCATCACTTTTTCAAATTCTTCATCAGAAAGGCTTACTAACTTCTTACTGTCTAGTCATTCCCACCATATGGCTGCCTCATCTTCAATATTAAGGTGTGCTAGATTTTTCCAAATTGTCGGCCACGTTGACTTACGATATTTTATGAATTCTTCAATAGTGGGACCATCATCACGTCCTGTAAAATCATCATAGTAGAAGCCATGAAGTAGAATGAGGGTTTTGGAAAAAATTACCTACTTTATGCGGCAAATTTAAAAGGGCCACAACTCGGTCACTATGGCGTAGAATCATTATTATAGACTATTTTCAGAAATGGAACAACCTATCTGCATCTTCTCATGTGATTGAAATCTTGAACTGGGCACTCTGGAACTCAGATTTGCGCTGCAATTGTCCTATCGTCACAAAAAAATCTGAAAAAAATAAGAGATGATTTTAAATTAGCAATATCTTCCTCATCCGTACTTTGATTTGATAAAGTTCTTTTTTAAATGGGTAATTTTCCAAGAGCATCTCAAATCCACAATATGATTTTTGAAATTCTGCAAAAAACAAAACTGCAAAAATTGACTAGAGAGTCGTCGTTCACGAATTGTCGCCACAAAAAATTATGCAACACAACTGATTTTAAATCAGTGATATCTCCCTCATCCAGACTCTGATTCAACTAATTTTTTTTAATGTATTTTTCCTCAAAGAATCCAGATCTGTTATTTGTTTTTGCAAACTGTGCACTAAACATTTGAGATCTAATATGCAAAGTCGCCACCCAAACAATCCCACAAAAAATGAAAAAAAAATGCTTCCCCTCTTTGCCCAAGAAAGTGCTATGATTCCACTTGTAGTAGATCTGACTTGCAAATATATTAAAAAAACCAAATATGCCCAATAACTTCCAATAATCTCAATACAAATGCAAGAACAAAATATAGAATCTTTAGATCTTTATTAATATCAAACCCTTGAGGTAGGGAAACACCATACAACTACTCCTTAAGGAAGGAGAACACTCCACAAGCCATATGATTGCAAATACAATAATCCTTGACATCCTCAATGGGGAGTCTCTACATAGAATACCATATATCCAATATTGTGGGCTTATCACATTATTTCCTAACTACTTGTGGTACCTTACATTATGCGGGTTAGGCACTTTATTTATTAACTATGGCCAATTTATTTATTATCCTTACATCTCATTATTACCTTGGGTACCTCCCTCTGTACCCCATATTGTTCCCCCTAGGTATACTACAGGATCAAACCAATAATACAAAAGCCAAGTATAATTAATCCTAAGTTGAAGCCTTAGTCTAATTGGAAATAGAGAAGATGGAAAAGGAAAGAATCATTTTTGCAATCAAACATTTTGATTGGATTTCAAATCTGGTTGTGGTTAGAAAAAGAAACGGAGAAACAATTTATGCATTTATTTTTGTCATATCAATAAGCCTTCTCTCAAAGATAATTATCCTTTTCCAAACATGGAGATATTGTTACAACAAGTCATAAGTTCTGCAATAATGTCTATGATTGATGGATTTTCAAGATACAACCAAATATGGATTGGTAATGAAGATATACATAAGGAAATGTGCACCATGCCTTGGGGAACTTATGTTTATGTTTGAATGCCATTTGGATTGACAAATATAGGGGAAACATTTGAAAGATCAATGGGTCATGCATTTTGGAGAAATCATGGCTAATTACCAAGATGATTTGATAGTCTACTCTAAGTTGTAAACATTTCATTTATTAATTTACAAAGGGTTTTTGAAAGATGTAGACTATATATAATATCAATCAATCCTGAAAAAATTATATTTGTAGCTATGAAGGGAATATACTTGGCCACATTGTAAGTGAAAAGGGAATATACATAGATCCTGAAAGAGTCAAAGCTATAACAAATTTAAAATCCCCAACAAGTTATAAGTTTTTCAATCATTTTTTGGGAAGATAAGCTTTGTCAGAATATGTGTGCCAGCTTATGCTTCAATCATTATCCCTATCAACAAGTTGTTACAAAAAGACACAAAATTTGAATGGATGGGTGATACACAAAAGGCTTTCTTAGATAGAAGATCAGTGATTGCTTAAGCTCTAATGCCTGTCAACCTTGATTTTGGAAAATGATTTTTCTTGTACTCTTTTTCATTATAACTAACTAAAGTTGTAGTTTGAATAAGAAGAAATAATCAAAAGAACAACATCCAATCTCATTTATGACTAAATATTTGCATGATCATGAATTGAAATATCCCTTGTTGGAAAACCAAGTGTATGCATTAATAAAGGCCATTTAATACTTAGAAATTGTATCTTGACATCTCATGTGATAACGTATGTACCCTATCCATCATTCAAAATGATGTTGACACAAAAATTCAAAGAAGGGATTTGGGATAATTGATCTGTCAAACTATAAGAATAGGATACTAAGATAAATCTGTTAAAAGCTGTGAAAGGGCAAGGGTTATGAAAATTGATCGAGGGAATTGAAGAAGTAAAGATTGACTTACCCAATGGAAGAGATAAGGATAAATCACTATTGAAATCATATTGGTACAAGGAAATTATATTTAATTTGGATTCAAGAAAATTCCCAAATGGAATGATAGGTAAGGAAAGAAGAATGCTAAAAATGGAGTCTAATGCTTATATAGTAATATCTAGGATATTACTATGAAGGAATCATGATGAAATATTATTAAGATTTATTTCCCATTCTAAGACTATCGAACTTATCAAAGAAATGCTTCAACACGTATGTGGAAGGAATTTTTCTCTAGTAATAACTTCTCATAGAATTCTTACAGCTGGATTCTATTGGCATACACTTTTAGAGATGTGTGTTCTTTCATAAAAGAATGTATGCCATGCCAAAATTTCTTAGGGAAGGAAAATAAGGTTGATATGCTCCTAAATATGATCATAGTCAAGAAACTTTTTTCTTAGCGGTATTTGAATGCTATAAGTCCCATAAATCCTAAGTCATAACACACTTAGATCATAACTACAAGAGATTATTAATTTCCCGAGTGACATGAAGCAGTAGCATTAAAGAAAGCCAAAACAAAAAATCTCATACATTTTTTTGAAAAACATATTCTTTCGAGGTTTAGTGCTCCATAAAAAACTATTACAAACAATGGATCAATATTTATTGGTTCAGCTTTTACATTCTGTGAAAAAATTGGAATACTAATGGGTAAATATTCTAATTACTATCGACAAGGAAATAGCTTAGCTAAATTGACCAACAATTTTTTTATACATATACTGAATAAATCAATTATTGAAAATCAATCAAATTGAAATAAAAAATTATTGAATTCTTTATGGCTCATAGGATCACACCAAAAAGTAGTAAAGGCCAATACCCATTTCATTTGGTATATGGAAAGGATACAATATCCCCTATATATATGGAACTCAACAACACAAATACAAGATTAAGAAGGCATTACACCCATGCAAACAAGAATTCACCAGTTGATTCAGTTAGAAGAACAAAGGGAGCCAACTTTTAGGAATATTCAAAGAATACAACAAAAATAGCATATACTTCAATAGAGGAGCTACAGACAAAGCCTTCTTCAAAGGCCAGTTTCTTGTATTATGGAATAAATCAAAATAAAAGCCCTCAATTCATACTAAGCTTGATTTATTATGGATTGGACCTTATCAAATAGAGAAAGTCAATGGTTTCGATGCATATATCTTGAAGGGGATGGATGATCAAATTTTAAAGCTACCAGTCAATGGGAAGCATCTAAAGAATTTCTTTGCTTGAAGCCTGCCAAGCCTTATCTATATCATAGATTTCTTGCACTAGATGCATCTATTTCAATGTAGATGGCTATTTCTAATCCTATTTGATTCCTTGCACTAGATGCGTTGATTTTAGTGTAGATGTTGATTTCTAATGATATTTGATTGCTTACACTAGATGCATTTATTTCAATGTAGATTATTTCTAATCCTATTTGATTGTTTGCACTAAATGCATAGATTTCAATGTAGATGGTGATTTATAATCCTATTTGATTGCTTGCACTAGATGCATTGATTTCAATGTTGATGTTGATTTCTAATTATATTTGATTACTTGCACTAGATGCATTGATTTCAATGTAAATGACTTCTAATCCTATTTGATTTCTTGGACTAAATGCATTGATTTCAGTGTAGATGGCGATTTCTAATCCTATTTGATTTCTTGCACTAAATGCATTAATTTCAGTGTAGATGTTGGTTTCTAATCCTATTTTCTTACTTACACTAGATGCATTGATTTGAGTGTAGATGTTGATTTCTAATACTATTTGATTTCTTGCATTAGATGCATTGATTTCAGTGTAGAAGTTTTTTTCTAATCTTATTTGATTGCTTGTATTAGATGCATTGATTTCAGTGTAGATGTTGATTTATGATTTTATGTAATTGGATGTATAATGGTACATTATTTTTAAAGTGATTGGATTAACAATGTGCATTGATTTCAGTGTAAGCACAAAAAATGATTGGCATTATACATTGATTTTTGTGTTATAGTAACTCAACCTATTAATATTGGAGAGAAAGAGAGACAAGGTATGATGTTTACTACAACAACTTGAGCTAAATATTTAAATGGTTTATGATTTCAACTACCCTTTTCATATAATTGATATGAAAAATGACAACTAACAAGGGTGACAATAAGAATAGTAGAAGAAAATAGGTTGAGATGGATCACAGTGAAGACTATTTCTAATTGGATACATTCTTATTAATCACATTTTCTATCATTCAACACTATTACATTGTCACTTTGCATTGAATATTTGAATTTTATCATTTTTCATCATGTTGTAGTTGCTACAACCACCCTCCAAAATTTTTCCTTAGCCTCATTTTGGAGCCTCCCTTCCAACCTTCACAGCAACTTGCCTTGCTTTCTCAAGCTCACAAGCTTCAGTGTCTTTCTTACACAAAGGCAACCTGTTGGTCACAGCTTGATCCATTCCCCTCATAGGTCGTTCACCCGAACTTGGTCCAGCTGCAAGCTGAGAAAATTCCCCTTGAAAATTGTGCATTTCTGGAGGGAAACTAACCTTCCCTCCAGAAATTGGGAAATCCTCATTGGAAGCCTATTGGGCTCCAGGATTCTGCAATCTTGCCTGCCAACACTCCCAGCAAGATTTGCACAAATTTGCCCAGCAAGGTTGCTCAACCCAGAATTTTCGTAAATCTGGGTAGCACTTAGATGCTCTGCCCAGAAATTACGCAAATCTCCTGGGCAACCAGCCTATCTCCCAGCCAAAAATACACATTTTTTCTCCAACAGTCGAGCAGTCTCTTGCATGTGCAGCTGAGTTGATCGGTTCCCTCCGGGACTGAGCAAACCAAACTTGCATGCATGGGTTGCTTCTCCCAAGGGAGCATGCAAAGAAATCCCTTATTTTAGGGATCTGTGTTTAGCAGTTGGAGGTTACATGCAAGGAGCAATTCCGAAACCTCCCACAAATTGTCGTTTCCCCTAGATTCATGGCATGCGCATCACAACCTCGATGTTATCAAAACTCATCGACTAGATGTTGCAGAGCTCATTCCTCAAATAAACCTTTCAACTTTGACATCCCACATCACATCTAGGAGCAATCGGCACATTTAACTCAGCTGTTTTGGGGTAAGCCCACTTCCCATGCCTTGTGCTGCATTTCTGTCGCTTTGTTTGTTTTTGCTTGTGGGAGTACTATTTACTTGATTTCTTTGAATGTTTTTTTTCATTTACATATATACTAGCTTGTCTTAGCTCTGTTTCATTTTTCACTGATATCTCACTGTTGTCACATTCATGAAACTATTTTGTGTGGACGTTTGCCCAACTGGCTAACTACCTCACCCACATGCATGTTGATCTATTTGTTGAATCTTTCATTCATGTTTTGCATGCACTATCAATCACTTCTGATATCACTTAGGTTTGCCATGCATTTACTGTCTTAGTTTCTTTCAGTTTCCCGTCAGCAAGTCAGGCCAACCTTGGCCTGGACTTTGCCATCACCAAGGCTGCATTGCACAATTTGGGGAAGGAAGGCTCACCTTCCTCTCTAGATTTGCGCATTCCTACCCAGCACTGGCCTCCGGGACTATTTTTCACATTTCTGGAGGACATTGGCTGCTTAGCCCAAGAAATTGCACAAATCTATCCCTAGGCTAGCAGTCCTTCCCAATTGGAATTGCGCATTTCACAATCTTAGAAATCAGCAACCAGAATGGACAATGCATTGCGCAGTTCTAGCAGTCAGCCAGTCTCCCAATAGCCGAGACTGTGCCTTGTGCAGTCTTGGTAGTCGGTCTCCTGACCTCCCGACCGAAATTGGGCAACCTTCATTATCATGCACCTAGGTATGTTGCAAGTCAGTTCTCATGTTCATTTTGGTTTTCGACTGACAGATTGCTTGTCATAAGTGTTTACATGTCTCCAGGTATCCCAAGTGTTCATCTGCCTCAGCGGTATAGGTACAATGGTTTCCAGGAGAGCAGAGACGAAGACACAATTCAGAGCACACTTGGGGATGTAGTCGGTCAAGTGTCCGTGGACTTGCCTA
This sequence comes from Pinus tabuliformis, assembly GCA_031772625.1. Classification (NCBI taxonomy): domain Eukaryota; kingdom Viridiplantae; phylum Streptophyta; class Pinopsida; order Pinales; family Pinaceae; genus Pinus; species Pinus tabuliformis. The sequence continues at coordinate 1,143,154,470 of CM062813.1, read as the reverse complement.
CCCACAAGGACATCAAGGTATGATGACAACAACATCACATCGAGCAACATCATGAACAATAGCTGAAGACAACATACCAAATGCAACGAATGAAAGAGGAAGGTTGTTGACAACACAGAGGTGGAACAAGGTTGCAAGATCAAGTAGGTCCATTGACGATGAAAGCAACTTTGGAGACTCCGACTATGAAGTGATGACACAACATGAATATTGCGCGAAGGCGGAAGATGGAAAAAAGGAGTTGCATGTGTTGAAGTAGCAACTCAGGAAGAACATGAAGTTGCACAGGCAGATGAATGAGTTGCAATAGGAACAGGAACAGCAGTGGGCGTAACATGCACTCACGGATGAAAATGCACCCATACAAGTTAAGGATCCATCCCAGTAGCTCACACAGAGCAGACATCATGAGCAGTGTTTTTGATAGCATGCAAGGGATTCAGCAGCATGCATGTTGTTGAGCGCACACATGCAATCCAACCCATTCAACACACTCACCAAGGCAAAGACAAGAAGCAAGTCCAACTGGGGCTGAGCATGTACTTTGGCAAGCTAATGCTCATGACCACCAGCACACACTTAAAGATCGGCACGAACACTATACATCAGTGTGTTGTTGGTTCAACGTACTCAAGAATACCATGCGCATGTTAGCAGACAAGTTGGATGAAGGGTTCAAACCAATTCATTGGTTGCAATAGAGGCGAGAGTTCACTTCAGCAAGATGTCACCATGAGGTGCATGCACACCATCACAGATGACCGAGCTTGGCATCAACTCACCACCTTCACCATCACTAGCATGTCAAAGTGTTGGTCTCATCACAACAGACTGAGTGACATTAATGTCTTTGTTACACTAAAAAATGTCACCTTGACTACTTACAGTGAGTATGGCTCAAATCAACAGTCATGCTACCCTCTTAGGCAAGTCTTATGCCTCTGTTATCCATCTCAAACTCAAAGAAGAGAGAAAGTCTTGTAAAAACTATGTTTATCTCTGGGGTCGCAGGTTCTCTCTAGCCTTACCTGCGGGGACGCAGGTCATGTTCACAAAAACTGCGTCCATGGACGCTCTGTATGTTAAAGGACAGGTGCGTCCTTCTGTAAAAGGCAAAATGCGCAAGTTTTATCTTGAAAAAGTTACTTGTGGTTACTTCTAGAACATTCTAGAGGTCGGTTTGATGAAATGGATGCGCCTCCAGTTGGTTCATGTATCTCTATTAAGAGGGAGCTTATCCCATCAATAAGGGATCTATCCCACCCATAGAGGGGGATGATCCCATTGATAGTGGACCTGAATAACCTCTTTACAGCACTATAAATAAAGGCATTGAGCCAGAAGGAGGGGAGGTTAGAGCTATACATTTTCTTTGGGTAAATGCTGCAGGATTTAGGTCTTCCATTAGAACCTTTGTGAGGAGAGATTGTCTTTACATGATTCTACTTGGAAGTGGGTGAGCTTTGTCAAAGTAGAGGAAAACACTTGATGGACCCTGGGAGGAACTTGCACAACACCAAGGCCAGGTTGTAAGAGTTTCTTTGTTTCGTTATTAATACAAACTGGTTTATTTTTCTCAATAGCTTGTGTCAATGAGTTATTTCATGTGTTCCTTGGTCTGCATGTTGAATGTATATTTTATTATACGAAATACAAGTGCTCGGTAATTGTTTGATTGTTTGTGGTTGCAGGAATTGACTTGAAGGAAGAGCTCATCCGGATTGGCAAGGACGAACTACAACAACAGCGTTTTGGAATAAGGTAAGCCTAAACACTTGTACTTTTCATGTTGTAAAAGGTATATTTAGAGAAAGATCACTCCATTTTGTCTTGTTTGTCGCTAGCGAGTTTAGACTCCTAGGGAGGTCAGTTGTGTCAGCCCAAATGACTTTTTCCGCCACGACAAATTGGCGACTCCGCTGGGGAATCCATTAATGAGAGAGTCTTTTCCTTTATATGAACTTTGCTTTGAGAAAATCATTTTTATTTTCTGGTTTTTGACTGTGAGAATTAGTATTTGGGTGGCTTAGCTTTAGATTTAGTTAGATTTGGTTTTTCTTCCTTTTTCCAGAAGGACGCACCCTCTGAGTACTGCACAGTGCGTCCTTGGACGCGTTGTTGCCGTCTGCACAGAGCGGGCCCGCACCTGTGACAACGGGTGGCCTGCGTCTTCTTGTAAAAGTTAAGAAAATTCCATTTTGCTTTAAATTGCTTTTAGATTTTGGTTTTTCTTAGTGTTTTCTGCCCAGATCCTTTAGTACCCTGTCAAGAATTCTCACCTGAACTGGTTTTGTGAGCTTTGAGTGTTTTAGTGGATTTCAACGAAGTTTAGGCCTAGGGTTTGATTTTTGGATAGGTTCTGTAGTGACTTTGAGCGTAGAAAGTTGTCCAGCCTTAGATCTCTCTGGTTAGTCAACCTTCTTAGAAGTCGGGCCTGTCGTAAAGTCTCCTTGTTTGAGCAGCTTGCCATTTAAGTTGTTTTGGGTCAAATTTCGAATTGCTTGTTTATAAAGTGTTGATTTCCATTTTACAAAAAGAACAAAAAGATTAGAGTTTTGTTTTGGCTAGTTTTTGGTTCTGCAATAAGCTAGTCCTTGATTTGATTGTAATCAAGTAAAACACCTTAGAATAATCATTGTTAGTTTTGGCCTTGTTAGAATTGCTTAGAATAAATTTGCCTTTAGTTTGCTTATGAGTGGATTTTCATAGATTTTGATAGTTGTTAAAGATTGCTTTTTGGTTATATTAGTTTTATTTGCTTTATTAAAAGAAAAATACAAAAATATCTTCTTTAAAAGTCTTGTTTCAAGTAGCTTTTTGTTTTTCAAAGAAGAAAAGAGTTTTTTCGTGCATGTAAAGAGAAGTTATGTTTTTATGCTTGGAAAAGAAAATCGAATTGTTTCTTTGATTGTCTTCAATTAAGAAGTTGCGTTTATAAAGATTGCATCCTCTCAACTTTTTAGTTAAAACAATTCATCGAAAAAGCAAAGTAGTGGATAAATCATCCTAGGTGCATTTTGTAGTGGTTTTGAGTCGAGTCACCACTAGTTTCACTTCCATCACCTTTTGACTTAAAGAACAACCTTAAAAGTAACGCTTAAATTAAAATTGAACTAGTAACTTTTATTTTCTAGGGTTCTGAAGCACCAACATAGCTTAGGCTAGGGTCTTGGAGTAGGTGAGTACTTAACTCTCCAAGACTATAAAACCAAATAGTTAGTCTATCTTGAGTAGAATAAATCCAATTGTTTCAGTTACATTCTGGGAAAGCTCCTCTTAAAGGAGAAGCACGAGCTCGTGTCCGAACCAGTGAGGGGATCATTCCTCCCTCGTTGGGAACGACGCCAGACAGTACGTATTAAAAACGGTAAACCTCGGATTAACCATTGTCGAGGAGCCAGGGGTCACTTATCGGTAAACCTTGGATTACTGTCAAGGAGCCGGTAAGGGGATTGAGCTTGTTACTCTGCCCTTGCGTGCTGTCGGAGTTTAGACTGTTCCCCCAGGTGTAATTGTTGTGATTGGTAACCTTAGTGGCCATAATATCTAGGATTCTACCCAAGGTGACGGTGGAGGGAAGGTCCCACTGTACCTGGAGCAGACGTCGGCTATACTCACTTGGATTTTCTGGGGGGTACGCTTCACTTCGAGACGGTTAAAGTGGAGGTACTTGGTCCAGTCTATTCATTAAGCAGGTTGTCGGCGTAACTGTTCCACTCGCCATTTCTGTACTGAATCCTGCGAGGTTGGACCTAATCACCAACTAGCGCTTTTGGTCCGGAAGATACTGTTTGTGTGTGCTTTGACGCTCTAGATTATTTAGGCGTGTGCTTCAAATTTGTTTGGTTCTTTAGAAGACTTAGGTGGTTTGATTTGAAATTTTTTACTTTGTTTTCGTGTGTTGTAGTTAAAAATCATTAATTGTGGCGGAATTACCGAGACGGTCCCGTCGAATTGGGGGCCAGTCTCCTGAGATTGTCACCGGACTAGATTTGTTAAGAAAACTCCGTCAATCGCGGGGTGAATCTTCTGAAGATATTCCGGGTAATTTAGAAGGTTTAAAGGTCCTTGTAACTCCTCCTAGTGGCAGTAGAGTAGGTTCACCTGAAGAAGGAGAATCTTCCTTGGTAGTCCATCCAGATTACCAAAGTTTAGAAACAGGTTACAATCCCGAAGCTGTTACAGTTTCCGAGCTTGCTGGTAGTTTTTCATCTGCCAGTGAAACAGGCGAAGAACCTGAAATTTCCGAACCTGTTACTCCAACTCCTAGTGTTCCTGATTCACCAAGAATAGAAAGAATTATCACCGAAAATCTTCCTGTTGGGTTAATTGCTATAGAAGAACTTGTTCCAGAGGAAGAAATAGGCGTTTCTGATTCTGAAGATATAATTACCCTTGATCTAAGGGAGCGTGAGTCCATCTTTTACAGTCCTCCTAGGAGTGAACCTTGGTACCTTGCATTAACCAATTTTTTAGACAACTCAGTAGGTTTTTCTACACCTCGTACTCCTTTTCCACCCGGAGGAATTCATACTCCTGTAAATATGTCTGGTCAGTCATCTGTGTTTACGCAAAGTCCTGAATCATTTTTACATGGTGGTCCTTCTGTTCCTACTAGGTATCAATCACTTTCTGGTACCTTTGCGGGAGCATCTCCTCGATCCATTGATCATGGATTATTAGTTGGAAACAGTGGTAATGTACCATTGAGTATAGGTGATGTTTATATGATGTCAGGTTCAACTCCCGTTAACCAACCTCAAGGTGGCCAATTACCGCCTGGGGGGCAACCTTCGTTAATGCCTGGGGGGCAACCTCAAGGTACTTCATTCGTGTCTGGGGGGCAACCTCAAGGGTATCAACCCCAAGGGTATCAACCCCAGCCTCAATATGTACCCCAAAGTCAACCTCAGTATCAATATCAACCTCAAGGATGGCAACCTCAAAGATGGCAACCCCAAGGGTATCAACCCCAAGGGTACCAACCTCAAGGATACCAACCTCAAGGTCAAGGTCAACCCCAGTACTCGTATTTACCTCAAGGTTATCAACCTACGGGTCAATACCCTGGTCAAGGTTATCAACCACCTCAAGGGCAATCATATGGGACTGCACCTTACAGTTATCAACCCTATCCTCAATACGGCTATGGATCTCAGTATCCTCAACCTGTTACGAGTCAGTACCCTGGAATGTTAACATGGGATCCGTCACAGGGTCAACAGATGTTGCAACCAAGTATACAGTCGGTACCTCAAGCAGGACAACCTGTAGTTCCTGGTCCACCCCAGCAACCGCAACCTGTCCAGTCAAGTGTTCAGACCCCTGTAACTTCGGTAGTTACTCAGCCGCCAATTGCACCTGGTACTCCACCTCACACGGCTGCAGCAACTACCGCTACATCTACCATGCTTACTTCTGGAGTATCGGCAGCTCCGGTTTCTACTGTCCCTGTAACCACTCCTCAGACATCTGTACCGTTGTCTGGATCTACGGTCCAAACCACAGTCCAGATGCCTGTAGGCTCACCTGGTACAAGTACGGTTGTTACTACTCCACCTCAATTTGTTCAACCTCCGTACCAGGGACAGTATCAACCTGCGCAAGCTGCCCAACAACCGGTTTACCAGTATCAACCGTATCCTGGGTACACTTATCAACAACCTCAGCAACCCCAGTACGGTCCGGTTAATCCTGGTTTTCCAGGAGGATATAATATCCCCAATGCGATTCCTGTTCCTAGTTATCCTGGATATCCTCCTCCTGGGGCTGGTATTGTGACTCAGAGTTTTAGAGATCCTAACCGGCAGTTACCTTTTATTGCAACTTTAGATTTACCCGACTTGACGCGCCTAACGAACGATCCAATTCAATATCTTCAGTTCTGGCCGCCAATGCCAAATAAGTTGCCCAGCGATATACCCAAGTTCGAAGGTAAGTCTGGAGAGGATCCATCCAATCACGTGATGACTTACCACCTCTGGTGTGCATCAAATTCCATCTCAGATGATTCCATCCGCTTACGTCTTTTCCAGCGTACACTCATTGGTCTCGCGGCCAAGTGGTACATTGAGTTGCCACGGGCCTCTTTTTACAACTTTAGCCAGTTAGCTACCTCGTTCTTAACTCATTTTCAGTTACCAGTCAGATACGATAATGGTACAGAATTATTAACTTCGCTAAAACAATCGACATCCACGTACATTTCTGATCACATCCATGAGTGGAGACGTCGAAGGAGATTAGTGAAAGTTTTTATCCCGGACCAAATCTTAGCTGAATGGTTTGTCAAATCATTATTACCACGAATTACTGAAGATGTAGCTAAGGCCGGAGTAGTTACTGAGGAGCAAGTCATTGCTCAAGCACAATACCTTGACTTAGTTTATACTCAGTCGGGTACGTTACACGAGAAAATTCCGGATCTTCCCAAGTCAAACCAAATCGCTGCTGCTCCTTCGGGATCTCATGCCGCTGATGGTATGATTGGTATCGTGACTACGAAGAGCAAGAAGAAGTCTTCCAAGGCTTCAACTACTCCAATTATCACTTTGCCTGATTCTCCGACAGGAGAGTCTTCTCCTGAACTCACCGCCGACATTCACGCGTAGAGTCATCTACGGCCAAACCAAAAAACGGTGGAAAGAAGAAAGGAAAGAAGAAGGCCAAAGCAGACAAGGCTCCAAAGGAGAAAACAGAAAAATCGGAAACCAATGACGAAAAGCGCAAACCTCGTTATCCTTGTCTCATTTGTGAAGAAGATCATTTTACGAGAGACTGCCCTCATCGGGCCGAGGTAGTGAAAATAGTTAAAGGTTCTCCCACTCCTGCTGTGTTAAAGAATCCATTTCCAGAGCAGGAGAATAAGATGATAGGTTCTTCTTCGAATGCCAGTGAAGAACCCATTTTGATGATGTCTCATGTCAGGATTGCGACTCGATCGCAAGATTATGGTAGTAAGGCTCCTGTTGATGGTAAAGAAGCAGAATCTTCTCACTCTAACCCATCAACCTCAACTCCTGGTTCCGATCCACTACAGATCGAAAAACCTAACCCAGACTTAGTGATTAAGCCGCCCGCCAAGGGTGTACTTCGAAGGTCTGCTTTCAATCCACATGCGAGAGCAGCCCAGAATTACAACATTGTTGAAGACTTAGCTGTTTCACCTTCAGCAATGTCGGCACTCGAAGTGCTGCAATCATGTCCAGCGCAACGAAAATTGCTTTTGTCGGCTATTGGAGCTGTCGATGTTCAGGACCGAACCTAATGATCTTTGATCTAGAAAATAGTACACCACGTCTCCCCCATCAAATGGCTTTCCAAATCCCAGTGATAGTCAAAAACAGGCCTATTCATCGGACTGTGATTGATGAGGGAGCTTCTACGTGTATTATGTCGATTCAATGTTGGAGATCGCTTGGTTCTCCTTCGTTGAACCAATCCCCCACCATCCTTAAGGCCTTTGATGGCCGTGGGTTCCGTCCGTTTGGTATTCTACAAGAATTGCCTATAGGGGTCGAAGGTAAAACCGTTAGTCTGGATGTGGAAGTGGTTGATGCCCCTCTAGACTACAACCTTCTTTTGGGTCGAAGTTGGTCATATGCTATGACAGCGGTCGTTTCATCGGTCTTCAGAGTCATTAAGTTTCCACATAACGGTAAGATCGTGACTATTGATCAGCTGACATACTTTTCATCCGACCCATCCTCTTCAGAAACTATACAACATGTTGGTAAAACGACAATCCCTTATAAGGACATTGGTGTAGGTTTAGTTAAGGATTCCGGTTTACTGGGAACTTTTCCTCTCCCTCCACTCAATGTAGATCCTTCATTTGCAACGATTCATATGATCACGTCAGAAAACATTATTCATGATGATCCTTGGTATGTTCCCTCTGACTCTGAGCTAGATTCACTCGGTGATGTTATGCCGTTGAGTCCGTATGAAATTGCTTATGAAGCTCTTATGTCTTTTACCGATTTTCATTCAACCGAGCCCGACCAAATGAATGTGGTCAGTGAAGAGTCACTTTTCACCTCACCTTTAGAACGGATAACGTTTCCCGAAGACGTGTCATCTGACGAACAACTTCGCGAAATCCTAAGTGTAGATGATCTACCATGGGAAGATCTCCATCACAGATCTTCGTTTTTACCTAAAGGCGATGCATTTGAAAATGATTTTTCATCTATCTTTACCGCTGAATATGTCAAAGACGCTCAGGATCCAACGAAACATTCTGATTCAGAGCTGAATTTAGGGAATATTTCTCGTACTGTTCCCATTGATATATCAGTGAAGCCCGGAATGAGGAGAACATTCATATAGGTGCCGCATGTACTGAAGAAGAAATCAAACTTACAAGGCCCTATTCCAAGAATTCCGCGACGTGTTTGCCTGGTCCTACGAGGAAATGCCAGGAATCGATCCTGCCATTGTTGTTCATGAAATCAAAACCTACCCGGATGCTAAACCCATTCGGCAACGGTTGCGTCAGATTCACCCTCGAAAAGCAGCTGCAATTAAAGCAGAAGTCGAAAAGCTGTTGAAAGCAGGTTTCATTTATCCGATCCCGTTAACGGATTGGGTATCGAATATTGTTCCCGTCAATAAAAAACAAGGAACAATAAGAATCTGTATCGACTATAGGGATATCAATCGAGCTTGTCCAAAAGACAACTATCCTACGCCTTATATCGATCAAATAATTGATGATTGTGCCGGAAGTGAGATGTTTTCCTTCATGGATGGTTTCTCAGGCTATAATCAAATCAATATTCTACCTGCCGACCAACCAAAAACGGCATTCATTTGTCCATGGGGGACATTTGCTTATTGCAAATTACCTTTTGGGCTTAAGAATGCCGGCGCTACTTTTCAACGGGCCATGTCTTATGCATTTCATGACATCAAGCACATTGTGCAACCCTATCTCGATGATTTGCCTGCTCATTCTTTACACCGAGCTGATCACCTTGTCCATTTACGAGCAATCTTTATGAGGTGTAGGCATTATCGAATTCGGTTGAATCCCCACAAGTGTGTTTTCTGTATAGAAACAGGTCGATTGCTGGGATTTGTTGTTTCCAAAGCCGGCATTCGCGTCGATCCCTCGAAAGTCGAGGCTATCATCCAATTGCCTCCTCCTTCGAGTTTGCGCCAACTCCAAAGTTTGCAAGGGAAAGCGAACTTTTTACGCCGATTCATCCCTAACTACGCCGAGGTCACTAAAGGTTTTACACGGTTGTTGAAACAGAACGTACAATTCTTTTGGGACGAGATTGCCCAACAATCTTTTGATGCATTAAAACACGCGTTGACCCATGCACCGTTATTGCATCCTCCCAACTACAACCAGGACTACTTCTTATACCTCGCAGCTTCGCATTCCACCATTGGAATGGTGTTAGTTCAAGAAGATGAATTCAAGGCAGAGCATGTGATATATTACCTTAGCAGAACCTTAAATCCAACTGAGTTAAAATATTCACATGTGGAGAAATTGGCCCTGGCAGCCGTTCAAGCTGTCCAGCGTTTTCGTCACTACATTCTTCTCCGCAAAACTACTGTTATTTCGGATTGCAACCCTATGATTTATATCTTGACAAAACAACTGCTAGGGGGCAAGTACTCTAAATGGATCGTCATCCTGCAAGAGTTCGACTTGGAGTTTGAGAAGTCCAAGTCTAAGAAATCTTTAGTCTTCGCGGAATTGATGTGTGATTTCCCGAGTGCTGACACAGAGACTGTGGCAGAGGAGTCCATTGCGGACGAATCTTTGTTTCTTATTAGCACTGTAGATCCGTGGTATGGGGATATAATCATCTATCTCCAAACCCAAACCTTTCGGCCTGAAGCTTCCAAGGAAGACCGTCGAAAAATTCGGTTTCAATCCCAGCAATACAGAATTATTGGAGATACACTTTATCGCCTGGGGGCAGACTTAGTTTTTCGACGTTGTTTAACTCACGACGAGGCTGAGAGAGTTTTGAATGATTGTCACTCTGGAGCATGTGGCGGTCATATGTCTGGGTATGCCACAGCTCAGAAGGTGTTGCGCGCTGGCTATTTCTGGCCGTCTATGTTTAAAGATTGTATCCTTGCCGTCAGAAAATGCCACAACTGTCAAGTGTTTGATCGAAAGATGCGCGCTCCACCTGCTCCTCTCCACCCTATAATTGCCGCTGGTCCATTCGCCAAATGGGGTATTGACTTTATTACTTGTAACCCTCACTCGGCCGGGGGGCATGCGTATATCATCCTCGCGGTTGATTATTTTACTAAGTGGGCCGAGGCGATGCCTACATTCGACGCAAGCGGCAAGACAGCTGCAGTTTTCGTATTCAATCATATCATAACTAGGTTTGGTGTCCCACAAGCAATCATTACTGACCATGGGAGCCATTTTCGAAATGTCATGATGACTGAGCTTACAAGCCAGCTTGGTTTGCGCCACGATAGCTCTACACCTTATTATCCGCAAGCCAACGGTTTGGTTGAGTCAATCAACAAAGTTCTAGTCATCATGATTCGACGGATCATTGGTATCCATCGAACGAATTGGCATAACATGTTATTTTCGGCGCTATGGGCATATCGAACTTCAGTGAAAAATTCAACAGGTTTCACCCCTTTCCAGCTAGTTTATGGCTTAGAAGCTGTGTTACCTATTGAATGCGAAATCCCATCACTTCAAATGGCTGTCGAATTACTTCCAGCTACTTCCGAAGAGGAGAAACGGTTGTTATACTTGGCTAAATTAGATGAGACTCGACGTGACGCTACTTTAGCTATCGAGACTCACGCAAAACGAATGAAAGCCCAGTACGATAAAAATGTAACTCCTCGAAGTTTTTCGGAAGGAGACCTAGTACTATTATATGATCAAGCTAACGATAAGCTAGGTGCCGGAAAATTCGTTCCCATGTGGCATGGGCCCTACATTGTAAAGCGAAAGCTAGCAAAAGGGGCTTATGAGTTAGTTGATTTTGATGGGGACTCTTTGGGTAAACCCAGAAATGGACTTTACCTAAAGAGGTATTATGCTTAAAATGATGGGTATGGAGAAATTTTTAGATAGGTTAGATTTTCTTTCTAGCTAGCAAGTGTGTTAGTTTAGTCAGTGTGCTTAGCTTAGCGAGTGTGGTTTTTCGTCATTATTCTGGCTTATCTTGGTTTTACTCTTGATATTGTAGATGTCGACGCCTCTCCAAACATACATTGGATTTGCTGATGGTGCTTGTCGTAGTACACGGAATATCTCTTCCGCAGCTTGGGTTATCTATTCACCCTCTGACGAGTTAGTTTCTATGCATGGGGTAAGCCTCGGTCAAACAACGAATAACATTGCAGAATACAGTGCAGTGGTTGAATTATTATCCGAATCTATTTCATTTGGAATTCGACGTTTGATTGTGAGGTTAGATTCTGAACTTGTTGTATTACAGCTTAATAGAGTTTATGCCATTAGAAATCCTGTGTTGTTAAGGTTGTTTTTGAGAGTGCGTCTCTTGGAACGTGAATTTGATTACATTGAATATCAACATATTCCAAGGTCCTGAATACATTAGCAGATGCAATTGCTTCTCGAGTGTTGGACAGACATTTATAATAATCATGCAAGTAAATTTAAAGACATTTCATCATACATGTTAAACAAGATAAGCCGGTAATAGTGATATATATAGATAGAAGTGTGTCCAAAAATATATACATCGTCTTCGATCATAGGTTGAAAACACCTTATGATCGGCAAAATGATAGTACAAAAAGTCAAAAATGTCACATGTGACTACAAAAAGTGACTAGTCAATCACTGGTGGTGCTCTCTGTACGACACCACTGCGCGGGCTACCTTACGCAGAAATCTCCTAAACGGTCCAGGGACCGCGACTACAAAACGCTGAAGCCTGATAGGAATGTCGTCCATAGTAGTCTCAGGTATGTCTACCGTGAGACGATCTAGGTCATGCTCCAACTCAGCTAGTACGTCTGCAGCCGTGTCCTGTGGGGCCGGTGCCGGTGCAGCTGGATGTCGTCTATCATAAGGCCGGAGATTGGCTGGACGCTGTGGACCAACATCTGCATTTTGAAAATTTTACTGTTAGTTTGAGACGATATATATGAAAAATAAAAAATACATAACTAGAAAACTTGTGAAAATAAAAGTACCTCTGTCGTCCCATTGTTCTCCCTGTGGAAGAACCATGTCCGGATCACCTCTGAAATCCATTCCGGCATATGGAAAGTCTTGTATCACAAAAAGCTGGCCCTCTAACCAGTCAAAGTAACTGTCTGAGAATCGAACCACTGCCGCGCCCTCGTCAGGATGCCGGGCCATCACCGCAACCCATCGAATCAGCTTTGGCTGCCGAGGACCCAAATCATCAACAGTGAGTTGCTGAGGGATCAACATTGGAACTCTCTCCAAGGCAAAGCTCACGACTATAGGCCCATATCCAAAAGTCTTTAGTCGTCCGTTCTTTGCCTTGGTCAGTTGGCTCTTCATATGAGCCGACACAGCTTCACACCAGTTGAAGATGGTGCCTTGGTAACAGTCAACTGCCATCCGCATTTGGGATCCGGAAGCAATGTGTAAAGCGGCCGCGCCGCAAATTCTGGTGACCGTGAACGCAATGACCCTGAGTTCCGGCAGAGTGATGTGTTTTATCTCTACGCCTTTTTTATGGCGAGTCCCAGGTCTGCACCACTCCTCGCGGAGATCATCAAGGGATTGGCCACCCGGCCTGGTCCCCGCAAGATTGAGTTGCTCACCTCTGTTTGGCAAGCCAGTAAGAAAGTATACATCCGAGGGCTCTATCTCGAGCTGATGCCCTCCTATGTAAAAGCATTGATCTTGAACGTTCCATCGCTCAACCAGCCATTCCAAGAATCTTACCTGGCCCCTCATGCCCGGTATGGTCCAATATTTGTATAACCCGCATGTTCTTAAGGCATCCAGAGAGGGTTGGTGGTTTATTGCAGCTTCATCTTCCTCTACGTGCTCTCTCTCTCTCCAGTCTAACATGATTAATGCCCTGCATATCAAAAAAGACAATTAGAAATTGATTTGAAGAATTTTGGTGGTTTTTTGAGGGAGTTGGGGTTTTCAAATGCGCACTTCTCGGAGGACGCACCCTAGCTTTGTAGCACAGGGCGTCCGGACGCAGCTGGCCTGAAGGCGGGCTGCGTCCCCCGACCATTTTCCCGTGTGAGAAAAAGTCAGGGGACGCAGGTCACCCGAAGGGCACCTGCGTCCGCCGAGAGGCGCATTTTGAACCCAAAACCCCCCCAAAAAATGAAACAGAGACCTAAAACTTAATTCTAAACGGATAGAAATGCAGAGTAGGATGTGTAAAATACCTGGATGAAGCGGCGTTCGATTCCGACGGTCAGATTTTCCGCAGCGACCACGGGAAGTTTCTTGTCAAAAGCTCCTTTTTTCAACCTCCAAAGTCAAACGGTAAAAATGACATGGTAAAAGGTCTTTTTATAGGTTTTTTGGGTGAATGAGTTCATTTTTTACCATGAAAAGATGTTTTTCGACGTATTTTTGCCTATTTTAAACAGGTATGAGTAATGTGTCGCTTTTGTGCAGGACAAAGGGATTTCGAGGGAAATTGTAATTTTCACAAATAAAAATATCAGAGTCATCTTTTAAGCCCTTTTCTGACTCCTAAAACATGAAAAGATCGCCGAGTGTTTCTTTTACACTCGTTAAAACGGAATTAAAAGACGGTCCCCTTTTAGCTCTTTTCTGACCGTAAAATCAGGAAAAGATTGCCGGGTTTTTGTCGTTTCAAACTCGATAAGGAAATAAAACGACGTGTCTTTGATCGCTTTTTACTTTTCAGGTCGACGACACTATTATGAAAGTACTCCTTGGTCGCAAGATCAAGCGGTTCCCCCAGGTATTATTTTATACTTTTTCGGGCTTGAGGGACACAAATCTACGAAAAAGTTCAACGTGGAGTTTCCTTAAGTTTTTCAGACTCTCTAAAATTGAAAAACGCCGAGTTGTTCCTATACTGGGCTCGTTAAACTTTTACAGTAAAGGACCTGTTCAATTACAAACAGGAACGAACCACTCCTTCCTAGGGTTCGAATTTAAACTAGGTTGGACTCGTCCGAAGGATGAGCTTATAACCAAGCATATGTTATCCTCCTCAAGCTTGTTAAAAATAAAGAGGTACTTGCCAGAAATGGTGGGGGAAAAGAGAGAAGAATGAACCTATTTGTCACCTTTTGTCTCAAACGAAACTTTATTACCACTCTTGACACTTTGCATTTCACCTGGGTTGGGAAATCTTTTACCTCACAGTTGACTAAATCACTTTGAAAATCTTTAAACCGGGTTCAGGGATTAACTTTGAGTTATTCGTCACCAAACCATCTGTTGTGTCGTTATGTGTTCAAGAGGTCTGCAAGCAAAACTTTCATCTGCAAAATACTTATCATCCATTTGACCATCCCTGAGTCAGTCCTTACAGCAACATTTCTTCAACTTGAACAATGATTTCGTGTTGCAGGCTTGCCTGCAACGAGTCGCTTTCTATCGACATCGATACATTATCTAGAAAGATGACTTAGGAATCGACAGTACCTTGAAGTCTGCATGCATCAATGGCAGGTTTCTCGCCTTTGACGATAGTTTACATCATTGACTTTCGATCAAAGGATTCCGTGAAGTGTTCGACATCAGAACATCTATTCACATTTCACGGGTTGTGTTTGGTACTTTGAGAACCATTGACATTACTGGTGGTCTCTCTCACGCTTGTTAACAGTTCACATCATCGACTGGTAATCAAGTGGTTTCTAACATGTTCGACATCAAATCATTTAATCACATGCTTAGAATCGTACCAATTCGGGAAGTAGAAGTGAAGACCCTGGATCTAGTTTCTACCATCCAGGCTGCGAGGAGTTTTGTATTCATTATCTATGTAGACTAATCATAAACAGATGGCTGCGTCCATACTGTGTCTACAAAAGTCTATAAAAATGATGTACTGCAAGATCATTCCTGTATCAGAATAGTTAGTCCATTAGTTAAAGTTTTGAATCTGAGTATGGGAATGCCTACCTCAGTGATGATATAATCTTATACATGTATTTTGTGTTGAAAATTGCAGGTTCCAACCAGGTCATCCACAAGTCAATCCTTGAAATGATAAAGCGCTTCACCCTTCCTAGAATTACAAAACACCAATCTATTCCAGGCTTCGCACTTTAGGGGGCAATCTGTTACACTAAAAAATGTCACCTTGACTACTTATAGTTAGTATGGCTCAAATCAACAGTCATGCTACCCTCTTAGGCAAGTCTTATGCCTCTGTTATCCATCTCAAACTCAAAGAAGAGAGAAAGTCTTGTAAAAACTATGTTTATCTCTGGGGTCGCAGGTTCTCTCTAGCCTTACCTGCGGGGACGCAGGTCATGTTCACAAAAACTGCGTCCATGGACGCTCTGTATGTTAAAGGACAGGTGCGTCCTTCTGTAAAAGGCAAAATGCGCAAGTTTTATCTTGAAAAAGTTACTTGTGGTTACTTCTAGAACATTCTAGAGGTCGGTTTGATGAAATGGATGCGCCTCCAGTTGGTTCATGTATTTCTATTAAGAGGGAGCTTATCCCATCAATAAGGGAGCTATCCCACCCATAGAGGGGGATGATCCCATTGATAGTGGACCTGAATAACCTCTTTACAGCACTATAAATAAAGGCATTGAGCCAGAAGGAGGGGAGGTTAGAGCTATACATTTTCTTTGGGTAAATGCTGCAGGATTTAGGTCTTCCATTAGAACCTTTGTGAGGAGAGATTGTCTTTACATGATTCTACTTGGAAGTGGGTGAGCTTTGTCAAAGTAGAGGAAAACACTTGATGGACCCTGGGAGGAACTTGCACAACACCAAGGCCAGGTTGTAAGAGTTTCTTTGTTTCGTTATTAATACAAACTGGTTTATTTTTCTCAATAGCTTGTGTTAATGAGTTATTTCATGTGTTCCTTGGTCTGCATGTTGAATGTATATTTTATTATACGAACTACAAGTGCTCGGTAATTGTTTGATTGTTTGTGGTTGCAGGAATTGACTTGAAGGAAGAGCTCATCCGGATTGGCAAGGACGAACTACAACAACAGCGTTTTGGAATAAGGTAAGCCTAAACACTTGTACTTTTCGTGTTGTAAAAGGTATATTTAGAGAAAGATCACTCCATTTTGTCTTGTTTGTCGCTAGCGAGTTTAGACTCCTAGGGAGGTCAGTTGTGTCAGCCCAAATGACTTTTTCCGCCACGACAGTCTTTCAATTCTTGCTCAAGCCATGTTGTCTCACATGAGTACATGTGCATTGTAATGTTGAGTCATGTCAAGTGTAAGTCAAGTGTCAATTGTTGGATGTAACAATCATAGAGTAGGTGAAGGGACATGAGGGTAGTTGAACTATCACAAAGGGGAATGTCAAGGGTCACCTGACCCCTTTCTATAAATAGTCCCTCATAACTTATTGTAGAGGTTTTTGGTCAACCAAGCTTCTACTAAGACTATCTTGAAGAAAGCTTGGATAGTATTGTAATGCGCCTTGGCTTTTCCACTACACAAAGCTAGTACATCTCTTTGGAGGTGCGGGTCGATGTGGCTGTAACGTTTCACTGATGGGCCTAGCAGGTTTATATGGATGTATTGTATGATTGGAACTTACACTTTATATAATAAGAGCCAACACATTTTCATGCATATGTTGTTATTGTAGTTGGATTGTTCCGGTTGCCTTAATGATATATGTTGTTTAACTTACGTATTTGTGTATGAACTGACTTGTACGCAATTAAATGAATCTTGTTTTAAATGTCTTGTATATGTTGTTAATGTTGTCTCATCTGTGTCGACTGCTCTGCCGGATACTAGACAAACCTTTCACATGAACCTTGTTGTAACAAATGTTTCACTCATTTGGACTGATCTGTGAGCATTGTACGTGTTATCTTACCTTGTATGTTGTGACTACCGCATCTGAGTGGACTACTCCACTGAAATTTGTGTATGTCCTTTTGTGTTGTGTGTTCTTAGATGAGTTGGGACTGATCCCTTTCAACCTGGAACTCACATTCACCCTTTTCTCGCACTTATGTGTTATAACCTCTCTTACACCTTCCTTGACTCACTGCAGCGGTCAAACCCTTTCTACTGATAGAGTTATCTTACTTTCCTCTGTGTGACATTGCAGTCAAGGAATTACCTTATGACACATTGTTGGGACTCCTACACCAAACGGTCTGAGGTCTAATCGAGACTTCTCACTGGGAAGATCCCCTTGACATCTTGGCGGGTCTAGCACGTCAACATTTATGGCACTAGAAGGAGGGCATAATGACAAGCTATGTCCTCTCATCCAGTTTTGAACCTTTGCATATCTTTCATGGAGTCTTACACTCTTCTTCCCCAAGGTGTTTTTTGAATTGTGATGATGTCTCCATCTTGGGGAAGCTTTTCGATCTCTTGTCCACTCGCATGTATGATGGTGAAGGCAAAGTGACCTGGCCTGAGAACTTACATAACTTTATTTTCATGATTCATGAGGAAGATGAGTTTTCTAACGAACAGGCTGGTTTGCTGCTTGCATACACACTTCACAAATCTCCATTTCAATGGGTGTTCAGCCTACCGGTTGACACCGTGCACTCATTTGAGCACTTATGTGATCTTATTGAAGACACTTTCTATCATTTTGATCCAAACCATATTGACCGGAAACTATTACAGCAACGTAGGGCTCCACATGAATCCGTTATTGATTATTGGCAATGCTTTCGTGACTTGCAGTTTCAAGCTTCGAGGAGTCAAATGAAATTTTCTTATCTTTGGGACCGGTTCGAGTACTGCCTTAAGAAATCTGCCTATCCCAAGAGAAAGTTTGAGATCAAGACTTGCTCAACATTCTTCATTGATGGAGTTGCTCAATCTCATGTGGAAGCGGGCACTGTCTCAACTGACTGTCCACCTTCCTCTTACTCAACAGCTCCACTACTTCCCAGTGATGTTGAGGATCATGCTCACACACCTGTTCATCCTTCACACCCTCCCAACATCACTTCTGATCCGGATTTAAACAGGAACGCAATAGATTACAGAGATAACCATAAATACAGAGATGCAATAACCATAAACACATAGATGCAGCGGAAATAATGATTCATTTCATTAATGGAAAATACTGAATACAACCAGAAATGGAAATAAACCAGCTAAGGCGATGGTAGCTATCTCTGAGAAGAGATGTGCGGCTACATGCCTCTGAACTGTTCCGAACTGTGTTACAATGAGGCTCGAAGGCCTATTTATTGTTGAGAAACAATGGAAAACCCTTCACATCCCGAAACCTAACCCTAGAAGATGAAACGCCAAATTGTGGGCCCCGTTTGGGTAAATTGGTACATCAATTTCCCGGGGTCGTAACTTTGGCATACGATCTCCGTTTGACGTGCACGATAGCTCGTTAGAAAGATCTATCCGAGTACTACCACTTTGGGAAGGGCAACATCGGTCTATAGACCCATGTTGCCCCCAGATTCCCAAAAAAACGTCGTTTAGGGCCTCAAAACGGCTCCGGAAGTTCAGGACCCGAAAAACTGCTAAAAATAGTAAACTGTGCTACAATTTAGGAAACTGAAAAGACTGAAAGAGACAGTTGTGGGGGTCCAAATGGGTTGGTGGGTGGCCACCAACATCCACCTGGATCATTCCTCCCCCCTTAGGAAGCAATGGTCCCCATTGCGTTGAGTTCCTCCATCTGCTGAACTTGTCCTGCAATCTCTGATGTGTCCAGTGATGGTGGGAAGCATGGTCGACGATGGTCCACATTGAACATTTGGTGCAGGCGAAGGAATGGAGGAATGTTGTGCTCCAAAGCATTGTTCCCCATAGCCTTGGTACTGCTGTAAGGACCATGTCGGTGTGGTCTGAGCTTCTGATGGGTTCTGGTAAGGCGTTCTTTCTGTCTATGCAACCAGACTTTGTTGCCCACCTGAAACTTGTGTGGTACCCATATGCGTGAGAAGTTGTTCCTGTGTTCTGTCATGACCGTATTCCTTTGTTGCTGCTGCTGCGTAGAGGAACCCTTTGCAGGGGTCATGGATGTAGTAACAATCTTCCCCTTACTTTGGGAGTGGACCAGACAGATGAATTTCCTGGTCTGTGATATGAGCTTGCTGCCTTTCTTAGTAGTGATCAAAGATGTGGCGGAAGGTGGGGCTACCTCCGGTATCCTGTATAATGAATCATCCAAAGAAATAATGACAGCGCGAGGCCTTGACTCATACACAGCATGTCGCCTCCATAAGTATGGTTGGCCTAATAATACATCGCAAACATCCAGAGGTGTAACATCACATAATACCTCGTCGGTGAAGGGCTTGATGCAGTAGGGAAGGCGGCACTGCTGGCGAACTTTCAGATCTCGTCCTTCGTGAAGCCACCCGATACTGTACGGCTGCAGGTGCGGTGTAGTCGGTAGGCCCAACCGCTTCACGACCTCTGCTGAAACCAGGTTCTTTTGGCTACCACTGTCGACAATGAATCGCAGCGGTGAACCCTTCACCCACATCTGTGAGTGGAAAAGACGCTCCCCCTCCTCTGGATCTTCGGGCTCATTTTTCTTGATCTTGGTAGTGGCAACAGTGGCAGTGGGATCCGCATCAATGATCTGCTTCCCTTTGCCATTCCCCTTGTCGGGTTCTGGCTCAGGATCGGAACATGCATCTGATTCGGAAGCCTTCAACTCGGCCACCAGCGACTGCTTGGTCCGACACTCACTTGTGTTATGAGTGGGACTCTTGTGGAACTCACACCACTTTCCTGTGTCCTTCTTCGGCTTCGTGGTGTTGTTCTTTTCTTGCGGCTTCGACGGGTTGTCTTGGGTCACCCCGCCTTGGCTTTGTCCTTTGGGTTTCGGATTTGTAGATCCAAAGTCTCGCTTCTTCTGTTTGAACTTTTGCTCGATTTTGACAGCGTATCGGTATGCCATGCCGAGCGAGGAGATGTTCAAGAACACCATCTCTTCCTGGATGTATTTGTGTAGGCAGCCGCGGTATTTGAGTACCAGATGCAGCTCAGAATCTTTGATACCCAACTGTGTGCGAAGGGTATGAAAAATGTTAGTGAACTCCGGCACATCTTGGTCTCGTCCCTGCCGCAGTGTGGTCCATTTGATGTATTTGTCCTCATAGCTTCCGACAGGGTAGTATTGCTCCTTGATGGCATCCCGGAAGTCATTCCAAGTGGGTGTGGCCGAAAATAGTGAGCCTGTACTTTCATCCTTCTGCTCGCAGTAGGTTTCCCACCAGTCCTTGACGTGGGGGGCTGCTTTGAGAAGAGCAAAAACAATCTTTTCCCGACTTGAAAATTCGTGAACAGAAAAATACCCATCTAGCAGATTTAACCATTTATCTACGGCATCTGCGTCTATTTTACCCTCGAAGATGGGGATTTCAAAATTAACTTGTACCTTGAACGGTGTGGCGTTTCCAGAGTCGCTGTTGGAAGTCGATGCGTCGCCTCTGGGTAGCCGCTGAAGGATCTGTGCAAAGCTATCCATCATCGCGTTCCTTTGCCGCTCGAGCGCTTCTTCGAGCAAGATTTTGATGGGATCTCCTGCCCCCTCGTCTTTCTTCTCATCCGCCATGGGAGGCCGTCGGGATTTGCGAGGCTGGTCTTGCAAAGGTTCGACCAGTTCAAGCCCTAACTCCTTATATCCTGACCTCGTTGGGGACATGCAAAGAAAAACAGAGAAAAAGCAGACCGCTCCGATACCACTGATCCGGATTTAAACAGGAACGCAATAGATTACAGAGATAACCATAAATACAGAGATGCAATAACCATAAACACATAGATGCAGCGGAAATAATGATTCATTTCATTAATGGAAAATACTGAATACAACCAGAAATGGAAATAAACCAGCTAAGGCGATGGTAGCTATCTCTGAGAAGAGATGTGCGGCTACATGCCTCTGAACTGTTCCGAACTGTGTTACAATGAGGCTCGAAGGCCTATTTATTGTTGAGAAACAATGGAAAACCCTTCACATCCCGAAACCTAACCCTAGAAGATGAAACGCCAAATTGTGGGCCCCGTTTGGGTAAATTGGTACATCAATTTCCCGGGGTCGTAACTTTGGCATACGATCTCCGTTTGACGCGCACGATAGCTCGTTAGAAAGATCTATCCGAGTACTACCACTTTGGGAAGGGCAACATTGGTCTATAGACCCATGTTGCCCCCAGATTCCCAAAAAAACGTCGTTTAGGGCCTCAAAACGGCTCCGGAAGTTCAGGACCCGAAAAACTGCTAAAAATAGTAAACTGTGCTACAATTTAGGAAACTGAAAAGACTGAAAGAGACCAGTTGTGGGGGTCCAAATGGGTTGGTGGGTGGCCACCAACATCCACCTGGATCAACTTCACTCAATTTTCACATGGATTTGATTATGAGTCCTTTGAGTCCTCATATGAATTCTTTCTACAACCTTCGTCTTCGCACCCGGGTGTTCCTCCGAATGATGTTGTCTTCTGTTCGTCCATTCCAAACTCTTCACTTTTTGTGAATGAGGAACAACCCATTGATGTAGTTTGTGTTGCATAACCAACATGCACTATCATTCATGAAGAGTATGAGTGGGAGCTTGAGCATCAACACTCGGCAAAGGATGACTCCCTTCCGTCTGAGCCCCCTCTGTTCTTTCCTAACATCGTTGGTGAACCTTCCATCCATGATTTCACATGTGTGTCTTCATCCACAGATGCACCCATTATTGATCTTTCGCAAGACACACCGTATGTTAGCCCATCATCCAATAATGGAGAGGACCAATCATTCATTGGAAATCCACTTGATCTTTCATCTGCTTTTTCTGGAAACGCAGAGGGTGAACATCCTTCCTCCTCATCTACCCCTCTGTGTGATTCATCAAACCATGAGGATGCCGACCAACATCCTGAATTTTATGATCTTGGTTGTCGTGATCTAGTCACCTCATCATCCAATAGCAATGTTGATTCACTTGTTGTTAATCCCTCTAATCCACTAGTCTACGAAGTCGAAACCCCACAGACCATCGAGGCACTTCAGCCTGAGCTAATGGTTATGTCAGGCCCTCGCTGTCCTGAGGTTGGTTTTGCTTCCAATCAGGAAATTGTTCAAACACTCAAGGCTCCTCATCACTCATCTGTATGCACTCAAGATCAATCTAACACTCATATTTTACTTCCTCCACTCGAACTACACGATCCCATTGCTCATGCATTGGAGGAGTCTTACATTGCAAGCACTTGTACGCAACGCAAGTTATCTTTGTTTCTTTCATTTGCTTACATGTCATAGTCAAGAGTGTGCTTATGCTTCAAAGTTGCACGTAGTGTCACACAACACCATGATAAGTCCGTGGACTACCTGTCATGCACATGCACTCACTTATGTCCCGTGGGCACTTTGAATCACAAAGTGTGGTTTTCTTTATTGTTATATCTTTCTTGATAGCTAGTTCGTACAACGCGGTTGCTCGCAGACCAAGCCTTCACCAACATGGGTCTACAAATGCACCGATGGATGCATTGGAATTATCACTTCATGTGATTAGGCCCATGTACCGTTAGTGTAGGAGTAGGATTAGTGTTTGCTTTCATTTTTTTTCTTGCATGCTTGTTTGCTTAAGTGCTTTGTTTGCTTGTTTGTTTACTTGGTTCACTTTCATTTTTTCTTCAACTCTTGCTTTGCTTTGTTGATTGTTAGTTCATTCACTTGTTTCGTTCATAGGTTATTTTTGCATGAAACCATGTATGAATCTTGAAGCAATCTGGGTAAAGTACAAGAGGTCTTGTACAACTATCACTACTTGGTTATCTATCTTCTTACCTCTGTATGATGAGCTTGTTACTTTTATTCCATGATATGTCGAAGGAAAATATGTATTGTTCGAAGTGAACCTTGGTGTAAACACAACGCTTGTGTGCTAACTAGTGTCACCTTCTCTAGTCGATTGATTTTGGGTTAACCCTTGTCAGCTCAGTCAAGTAGAGTAAGGTAAGGGGGAAAACCTTAACAGGCACGTTAGAGATACAATAAACTACTTCCCTATTGGAACAACCTCTTATGCTCTCAATAAGTTGGGATCCCTCTTCCGCCTCTAAAATGAATAAGTGTTATGCATAGTGAAAAATGAAAAAATGAAAAGTCAAAAAGTCAAAATGAAAAAAGAATAAGGCAAAAGAAGAGAAAGGCTTCCTGCGCAAGGAGGTGATGCAAGTAACTCCACTAGGGTGTTTACTAGGCTCACTGGTAGCAGAGCCATGCTTGTGTTCCTATGTGACTCCACCATGGTAATCTCCAGACCTACTAGCAGTGGAGCAACGCCAGAGATGAAACTAAGACTCTGACAGCTATATTGCTTGTGCACATATATACCCCTCAACCCCAATTGAAACAATTTTGTTTCCTTGGCTTGGAATTTGTGTCAATCGACCAAGGTTTTGGAAGATGCTACATCTTACAATCAAGTTAGTGTGAAACCAAGATGAGCTGAAAACTGAACAATACTTCCAGAAGTGTTAGACTTGCTTTTCACGAACAAGGTCCATTCAGAGAGCTGGAGTTTTACCAGTTTGTTGCCAAGTGTTGTAGCAGCTACAACCACCCTCCAAAATTTTTCCTTAGCCTCATTTTGGAGCCTCCCTTCCAACCTTCATAGCAGCTTTCCTTGCTTTGTCAAGCTCACAAGCTTTAGTGTCTTTCTTGGGTAGCTTGTCGGTCACAGCTTGATCCATTCCCCTCATTGGCTGAGCAGCTTCCCCTTGAAAATTGTACATTTTTGGAGGGAAAATTGCTCAATCCTCTTTTGCAACTTGTTGGGCTCCAGGATTGCACAATATTGCCTACCAACACTCCCAGTAGGATTTATACAAATTTCCCCAGCAAGGCTGCTCAGCCCAGAATTTGTGCAAATCTAGGCAACAGCCATCCACTCTACCCAGAAATTGCAAAAATATCCTGGGCAGCCAGCCCAGCTTCTAGCCAGAAATGCGCATTTTTTCTCCAGTAGTCGAGCAGTCTCTTGCATGTGCAGCTGAGTTGATCAGTTCCCTCCGGGACTGAGCAAAAACAACTTGCATGCATGGGCTGCTTCTCACAAGGAAACATGCAAAGGCATCCCTTGTTTCAGGGATATATGTTTAGCAGTTGGAGGTTACATGTAAGGAGAAATTTTGAAACCTCCCACCAAGTGTCGCTTCCCCTAGATTCATGGCATGTGCATCACAACCTCGATGTTATCAAAATTCATCAATTGGACACTACAGAGCTCATTCCTCACATCAACCTTGCAGCTCTAGCATCCCACGTCATGTATAGGAGCAGTCGACACATTCAACTCAACTGTTTTGGGGTAAGCCTACTTCCCATGCCTTGTGCTGCATTTTTGTCGCTTTTTTTGTTTTCTCTTGTGGTAGTATTGTTTGCTTGATTTCTTTAAATGCTTGTTGTCATTTACATATATACTAGCTTGTCTTAGCTCTATTTTAGTTTTCGTTACTATATCACTGTTGTCACATGCATGAAACTATTTTACGCAGACGTTCACCCAACCGACGAACTGCCTCACCCACATGCATGTTCATATGTTTGTTGAATCTTTCATTCATGTTTCTCATGCATTGTCAATCACTTCTACTATCACGTAGTGTCACCATTCATTTACTGTCTTAGTTGCTTTTAGTTCCCTATTGGCAAGTCGAGCCAACCTTGGCATGGACTTTGCCTCCACCAAGGCTGCATTGCACAATCTGGGGAAGGAAGGCTCACCTTCCTCTCCAAATTTGTGCATTCCTACCCAACACTAGCCTCTAGAACTATTTTTCACATTTCTGGAGGACAGTGGTTGCTTGGCCCAAGAAATTGCACAAATATATCCCTAGGCGAGCAGTCCTTCCTAGCTGGAATTGCGCATTACAAAATCCCAACAGCCAGCGGCCAGACTGGATTGTGCATTGCACAGTTCCAGCAATAAACTAGTCTCCCAATAGCCCAGACTGTGCCTTATGTAGTCTTGGCAGTCGGTCTTTTGACCTCCCGGCTGAAATTGCACAACCTTCATGATCATGCACCAAGGTATGTTGCAAGTTCTCATGTTCATTTTGGTTTTCGGCTGACATATTGTTTTCCATGAGTGTTTCCACATCTCCAGGTATCCCAAGTGTTCATTTGCCTCTCAACAGCATAGGTACAATGGTTTCCAGGAGAGCAGAGACGAAGACACCATTCAGAGCACACTTGGGGATGCAGTCGATCAAGTGTCCATGGACTTGCCTACCCACAAGGACATCAAGGTATGACATCAGCAACATCATAATGAGAAGCATCATGAACAACAACTAAAGACAACATACCAAATGCAACGAATTCAAGAGGAGGGTTGTTGACAACACGGAGGCAGAACAAGGTTGCAAGCTCAAGCAGGTCCATTGATGATGAAAGCAACTTTGGAGACTCCGAATATGAAGTGACGGCGCGACATGAAGATCGCGCAAAGGCAGAATATGGAACAAAGAAGGAGTTGCATGTGCTAAAGCAGCAACTCAGGAAGAACATGAAGCTGCACAAATAGACGAATGAGTTGCAACAGGAACAAGAACAACAGCGGGCGCAACATGCACTCACGGATGAAAATTCACTTGTACAAGTTAAAGATCCATCCTAGCAGCTGACATAGAGCAGACATGGTGAGTAGTGTTGTTGATCGCATGCAAGGGATTCAACAACATGCATGTCGTTGAGCGCATGCATGCAATCCAACCCATTCAACACACTCACCAAGGCAAAGAGAAGAAGAAAGTCCAACTGGGGCTGAACATGTACTTCGGCAAGTTGATGCGCATGACCACCAACACACACTTGAAGATCGGCACAGACACTATGCATCAGTGTGTTTTCAGTTCAACCATACCTAAGAAGACCATGTGCATGTTAGCAGACGAGTTGGATGAAGGGGCCATACCAATGCACCGGTTGCAACAGAGGCAAGAGTTCGCTTCAGCAAGATGTCACCATGAGGTGCATGCACACCATCACGAATGACCAAGATTGGCATCATCTGAACACATTCACCATCACAAGCATGTCAAAGAGTTGGTCTCATCATAGTGGATCGATTGTCATTGATGTCTTGCAAGGCTTTCTCAAGCCATGTTGTCTCACATGAGTACATGTGCATTGTAATGTTGAGTCATGTCAAGTGTAAGTCAAGTGTCAATGGTTGGATGTAGTAGTGATAGAGTAGGTGAAGAGTCATGAGGGTAGTTGAACTATCACAAAAGGGTATGTCAAGGGTCACCCTATCCTTTGCTATAAATAGTCCCTCATAACTCATTGTAAAGGCTTTTGGTCAGCCACGCTTCTACTAAGACTATCTTGTAGAAATCTTGGACAGTATTGTAACGCGCCTTGGCTTCTCCACTACACGGAGCTAGTACATCTCTTTGCAGGAGCAGGCAAATGTGGCTATAACGTTTCACTAATGGGTCTAGCAGGTTTACATGGATGTATTGTATGATTGGAACTTACACTTTATATAATAGGAGCCAGCACATTTTCATGCATATGTTGTTATTGTAGTTAGAGTGTTCTGATTTCCTTAATGATATATGTTGTTTAACTTATATGTTTGTGTATGAACGGATTTGTATGAAATTGTATGAATCTTGTTGTAAATGTGTTGTATATGATGTTAATGATGTCTTGTCCATGTTAACTACTCTGTCGAACACCAGAAATACCTTTCACATGAACCTTGCAGTAACAACAGTTGCACTCATTTGGACTGTTTCGTGAGTGTTGTACGTGTTATCTTACCTTGTATGTTGTGACTACCGCATCTAAGTGGACTGCTCTGCCAGAAGCCGTGTATGTCCTTTTGTGTTGTGTGTTCCTAGATGAGTTTGGACTAATCCCTTTCAACCTGAACTCACCTTCACCCTTTTCTCCTTGTTATGTGTTAGAACCTCTCATACACCTTCCTTGACTCACTGCAACAGACACACCCTTGCTACTAACAGAGTTATATTCCTTGCCTCTGTGCGACATCGCGTTCAAGGCATTACGTTACAACCCACTGTTGGGACTCCTACACCAAACGGTCTGAGGTATAATTGGGACTTCTTACTGGGGAGATCACCTTGACATGTTGGCAGGTCTAGCACCGTCAACACATCATTAAAGTTATCAACAATATATTTCATCTCAACAAACATAGGTAACTAAGAAAATTTAAAATTAAAATGACCAGATTAATCTCATATATATTTAGCATATCTGAAATGATTATATTAGATTTATTTAGATATTATTGATAAAATTAAGCATATCTTCGATAGATTTTTCTTCACTGCAAACGACTGAAACCAACCTAGATCCATTCTTAACTCTAGATCTATCAAGCACCGAGAGGGATCAAATCTCTCAAGATGCAAACTTTTCCTCGATTTTTTCACTCAAAAATGACGTTTACACCTCAACAGATTTGATCCCTCTCGGCACTTGATAGATCCAGAGTTAAGATGGATCTTGGTTAGTATTTGAAGTTTGGAAGTAAATAAATTCAACTATAAAATTAGCAGGGGTGAGGGGAAATATTGAGTAAAATGTAATATTTAGGCTTGAATATATTAAGTTAAATGTAATAATATTACATTTTAATATTTCCCCCCCATCCTTGACCACTTTTTATTGGTGTAGTCTAAATTATAGATGAAATGATAGTTTTAAAACATTTTTATGGTTATTCTTAATAAAAATTGAACATGATTTTTAAAAACTTGAGTTTAAGTTGTAGAACTAGAGTGTCCTAGGGGTTTTTAAGGATGTTGAATCCATTTTTGCTTTAAAAAATGTATTATAAATAACAAGAAAAACACATTCCTACTTGAAATTGTATCACCAAATTTTGGTGAAAAAGTTATTTTGTCTATAAGTTAGACTAAGCTCTTTTCATTGGGTGGGGGTAGTAATAAATATAATATTATATTATCCAAGATTTCCCCTCACCCATGGGGTCTTGAATAAATGGAAGATCAGTGCTCTTTTAAGGCACTACTTGACGTGAAGTCATGGGTTCAATTCCCTGCCACGATCTGAGTCAACATGATGATGTAGTCCTGCCAAGCTTAAAATAAAAAATGTTTCCCCTCACATAATTCACTTGTTATTAAAAAAAATATTTATATTTAAGGTTCATAAGTAAACTTAACTCCTATATAAACATTATATCCCAGTATGGTAGAGATGTTGTAATCTTTAACATTTTGACTTGGTACAAATAAAATAAAAAACATAAAATTAATAATTATAATTATAATTAATTATAATTATAATTAATTATAATTATAATTAATAATTAAACAAGCTTAGATCCATCTTAACTCTGGATCCACCAAGCTACGTGACTGATCAAATTTCTTGAGATGCAAACCTCTTTTAAAGTGAAAAGAGACTTGATCCCTCTTGGTTCTTAGTAGACCGAGTTAAGATGGATCTAGGCTGGTATATATATATAAATAATATTTTTTCTTATCGTTAAGATATTTTTATATGTCTTATAACAATATTTTATATAAATATTATGTTTATAATATTTTTATTTATATGTAAATCTCATATATATTATGTTAGTGAAGTTGTTATTGATGGAAAAGGGTGTTGAAAGTATGCTTGCTGAAGGTTTAATGATCCAAACCACACCTGCATATGTTTGATGCTAAGTTTGTATTGTTGGTAATACGTTGCATTATGTTTGCTTGGTGAGTATGTGTTGCTTGTCAAAAGTAGTGATGTGTTATTTGCATATGTTGTGATGTTAAGGACTATGTTGTTGAATTGGTTATGATGTAGAGGTCAGTTGATAGAGGTATGTTACAGAGGTGTGTTGGAGGGTGATGTTGCTAAGTATGTGATGTTTGTTAGAGAATGTGCTAATAGAATATGTGGTCAAGTACAGAGTTGCATGAAGATGATGCAAGTGCATGAAGATGTTTTGATATTCTCCAAATGTAGTTACATTAACTCGCAATTTTCTTGAAATTGATATATCCATGGTTTAGGCAATCATTAGATTTGGTTGATGTAAATCTCTTAATATTATTTGGAGTATCATTTTGTTTTAATATTCAAAAGCTGAATGAATTTGGAAACAAATATGTGAAATGCAAAGAGGTAAGCTTTTCAATTCATATTCTTGTATGGAATACTAACAACCAACAAATTATGTTTATAAAGATGTGCTTTTAGAAGGCAGGAATGGTTGGTTAGAGTGTGAGTTGAAGGGTTGTTGTGAGACCTATATTCTTGAATCGCCACAAATTACTATATTCTTGATTTTCTTTGAAATGGCTAACTCCAGACCTTTCCATAATGTAAGAAACTCATATTAGTTATTGTTGTATGCGCCTAATAATAAATATTGTAATATTATCTTTTATCCAAGATTTCCCCTCACCCAATTCCTTTTTACTAAAAAAATTCTTTATATTTGAGGTGCATAAGTAAACTTAACTCTTATGTAAACATTTGATCCCATAATGGTAGATATGTTGTAATCTTTAACATTTTTGAATTGTTAAAAATAAAATAAAAAACATAAAATTAATAATTATATTTATAATTAATTATAATTAATAATTAAGTCAGCCTAGATCCATCTTAGCTCTGGAGCTACCAAGCGTAGAGAGGGATCAAATTTCTTGAGATGAAAACCTATTTTAAAGTGAAAAGAGATTTGATCCCTCCCGATGCTTGATAGATCCCGAGTTAAGATGGATCTAAGTTGGTACATATATAAATATGTAAAAATATAATTTTTCTTATCATTAAGATATTTTTATATGCCTTATAACAATATTTTATATAAATATTATATTTATAATATTTTTATTTATATGTAAATCTCATATATATTGTGTTGGCCAAGTTGTTATTGATAGCAAAGGCTATTGAAAGTATGTTTGTTGAAGGTTTAATGATCCAAGCCACACCTGAATATGTTTGATGCTAAGTTTGTATTGTTGGTAGTATGTTGCATTATGCTTGATTGGTGAGTAGGTGATGCTTGTCATAAGTAGTGATCTATTACTTGTATATGTTGTGATGTTAAGAGTGATCCAGGTTGATATTGGTGGCCACCTACCTATTCCACTTGGACCCTCACCATTGTTCTGTCAGTTTTTTTCAGTTTCCTTAATTGTAGCACAATTTACTATTTTTGGTAGTTTTTCGGGTCCTGAACTTCCGAAGCCATTTTGAGGCCCTAAACAACATTTTCTTAGCAAAATGCGTCTAGCAAGTTCCACAGAAATCGCATTAGCAACTGTAGTCCTCAGAGAGATCTTTCCAATGAGGTATCATACACGTCAAACAGAGATAATATGACCAAGTTACGACCCCGGGAAGTTGGATGCCCAACTAACCCCAATGTGGCCCATAAACTCTTGGTGTTACATCTCCTCGGGTTAGGGTTTTGGTTGTTTAGGGTTTTCTCTTATTCTTCAATAATGAAAATGACCTTGAGCCTAATTGTAAATGAGTTCAGAGGCATGTAGCTGCCACATCTCTTCTCAGAGATAAGCTACCATCGCCCGAGATAGCCTTATTTCCATTATGTTTGTAAGCATATTTCAGTAGTTGACATTAATGAAATGAAGTGTTATTTATGCTGCATCTTTGTATTTATGGTTATATCTATAAATTTTTGCGATCCTGTTTAAATCTGGATCAAAGGGCTATGTTGTTGAGTTGGTTATGTTGTAGAGGTCAGTTGACAGAGGTATGTTACAGATGTGTGTTGAAGGCTGATGTTGTTAAGTATGTGATGTCTGTCAGAGAATGTGTTGCTAGAATATGTGGTCAAGTGTAGAGTGCATGAAGATGTTTTGATGTTCTCCAAATGAAGTTACAGTAACTGGAAATTTTCTTGAAATTAATTTATCAATGGTTTAGGCGATCATTAGATTTGGTTGATGTAAATCTTTTAATATGATTTGGAGGATCATTTTGTTTTAATATTCAAAGGCTGAAATAATTTGGAAACAAATATGTGGAATGCAGAGAGGCTAGCTTTTCACTTCACATTCTTGTATGGAATACTAACAACCAACAAACTATGTTTATAAAGGATGCTCTTTTGGAAGGCATAAATGGTTGGTTAGAGTGTGAGTTGAAGGGTTGTTGTGAGACCTGTATTCTTGATTCTTATATTCTTGAATCACTACAAATTACCATATTCTTGATTTTTTTTTAAATGGCTAACTCCGGACCTTTCCATAATGCAAGAAACTCATATTACTTATTATTGTATGATTCTAATAATAAATATTGTAATATTATATTCAATCCAATATTTGTCCTCACACAATTCACTTTTTATTTAAAAATAATATCTATATTTGAGATTCCTAAGTAAACTTAACTCTTATGCAAAAATATGATCCCAGAATGGTAGAGATGTTGTAATCTTTAGCATTTTGAGTTGTTAAAAAAAAAAAAAAAAAAAAAAAAAAAACATAAAATTAATAATTATATTTATAATTAATTATAATTAATAACTAAGCGAGCCTAGATCCATCTTAGCTCTCGATCTACCAAGCGTCAAGAGGGATCAAATTTCTTGAGATTCAAACCTCTTTTTAAGTGAAAAGATATTTGATCCCTATAGATGCTTGGTAGATCCCGAGTTAAGATGGATCTAGGCTGGTACATATATAGATATGTAAAAATATCATTTTTCTTATCGTTAAAATATTTTTATATGCCTTATAACAATATTATATTTATAATATTTTTATTTATATGTAAATCTCATATATATTATATTGCCGAAGTTATTATTGATGGCAAAGGTGTTGAAATTATGCACGTTGAAGGTTTAATGATCCAAGCCACACTTGAATATGTATGATGCTAAGTTTGTATTGTTTCTAGTATGTTGCATTATGCTTGATTGGTGAGTATGTAATGCTTGTCAGAAGTAGTGATGTATTACTTGTACATGTTGTGATGTTAGGGCTATGTTGTTGAGTTAGTTATGTTGTAGAGGTCAGTTGATAGAGCTATGTTCAAGGGTGATGTTGCTAATTACGTGATGTCTATTAGAGAATGTGCTACTAGAATATGTGGTCAAGTGCAAAGTTGCATGAAGATGATGCAAGTGCATGAATATGTTTTGATGTTCTCAAAATGTAGTTACATTAACTGGGAATTTTCTTGAAATTAATTTATCCATGGCTTAATCAATCATTAGATTTGGTTGATGTAAATATTTTAGTATTATTTGGAGGATCATTTTGTTTTAATATTCAAAATTTGAAACAATTTGGAAACAAGTACGTGGAATGCAAAGAGGCAAGCTTTTCACTTCATATTCTTATATAGAATATAACAACGAATAAACTATGTTTATAAAGGATGTGCTTTTGTAAGGCATAAATGGTTGGTTAGAGTGTGAGTTGAAGGGTCGTTGTGAGACCTATATTCTTGATTACTATATCCTTGGATCACCACAAATTACTATATTCTTGATGTTATTTTAAATTGATAACTCTGGGCCTTTCCACAATACAAGAAACTCATATTTTTTATTGGTCAATGAGCCTAGACCCTAGATGAATTGAAACATAATTTTTTCTTCAAGGCTATAAAGAACCCCTCCCACTCCTACTTTCCCTAGATTGACTATTGAAGATCCATAAAAAATATAATATATTGATTTCAATACTTTCTCCACTAATGAAATTTTGGTTTGGAAAAACTTAGACTAGGAACCTTAATTCGAGAGGTACGAGCCATATTCTACATTGGAAGATGATATTTCCTACTCACCTTAATCCATTCCCACTATAAAGAATTTAAATATTGCATCTCTTTATCGCTTTAACCCCTACAGGAAATGACTTCATAGAGTAAGGAGGTCACTTTGGATAATAGGATTCGGGATGATAGCATCGATTAGAGGAGGAGAGATAGAGGGATGGAGATATCTTAATAGATTTGATCCCTCTTGGTGCTTGATAGATCCAGAGTTAAGATGGATCTAGGTTGGTATTTAAAGTTTCGAATTAAAAAAAACTCAACTATAAAATTAGTAGGGTTGAGTGGAAATATTGAGCAAAATGTAATATTTAGGCTCAAAAATATTAAGTAAAATGTAATAATATTACATTTTAATTAATATTCCCCCCCACCCCTGGCCACTTTTTATTGGTGTAGTCTAACTTATAGATGAAATGGCCTTTTACGACATATTTTATAGTTATTTTTCATAAAAACGAACATAAATGTTTAAAAACTTGAGTTTAAGTTGTCTACTCTATAGAATTAGAGTGTCCTAGGGGTTCTTCAGCATGTTGAATCCATTTATGCATTCAAAAATGTAATTTAAGAAACAATAACAAACACATTCTTACTTGAAATTTTATCACCAGATTTCGGGTGAATAAAACTATTTTGCCTATAAGTTAGAATACACTCTTTTCATTGGGTGGGGGTCGTAACAAAGTTTGTAATATTACATTTTATCCAAGATTTACCCTCGTCCATGGGGTCTTGGATATAGGGGTGATCAGTGCTCTGTTAAGGAACTATTCTATGTGAAGTCATGAGTTCAATTCCTTGACACAATCTGAGTGGACATGATGATGTAGTCCTGTCAAACTTTAAAAAAAAAAGATTTCCCCTCACACAATTCACTTGTTATTAATTTTTTTATATATATTTAAGGTTCATAAGTAAATTTAACTCTTATGTAAACGTTTGATCCCATTATGGTAGAGATGTTGTAATCTTTAACATTCTGACTTGGTAAAAATAAAATAAAATATAAAAACATAAAATTAATAATTATATTTAGAATTTTAATTAATAATTAAACCAGCTTAGATCCATCTTAACTCTAGATCTACCAAGCTACGAGAGAGATCAAATTTCTTGAGATGCAAACCTCTTTTAAAGTGAAAAAAAATTTGATCCCTCTCGGTGCTTGGTAGATCCTAATTTAAGATGGATTTAAGTTGGTACATATATAGATATGTAAAAATATGATTTTTTTTATCGTTAATATATTTGTATATGCCTTATAACAATATTTAATATAAATATTATATTTATAATATTTTTATCTATAAGTAAATATCATATATATTATGTTGGCCAAGTCATTACTGATGGAAAAGGGTGTTGAAAGTATGTTTGTTGAAGGTTTGATGATCCAAGCCACACCTGAATATGTTTGATGCTAAGTTTGTATTATTGGTAATACGTTGCATTATGCTTGATTGGTGAGTATGTGTTGCTTGTCAGAAGTAGTGGTGTGTTACTTGCATATGTTCTAATGTTAAGGGCTATGTTGTTGAGTTGGTTATGTTGTAGAGGTCAGTTGATTGAGGTATGTTGCACAAGTGTGTTGAAGGGTGATGTTGCGAAGCATGTGATGTTTGTCAAAGAATGTGTTGCTAGAATATGTGGTCAAGTGAAGAGTTGTTGAAGATGATGCAAGCGCATGAAGATGTTTTGATGTTCTCCAAATGTAGTTACAATAACTGAAAATTTTCTTGAAATTGATTTATCCATGGTTTAGGCAATCATTAGATTCGGTTGATGTAAATCTTATAATATTATTTGGAGAATCATTTTGTTTTGATATTCAAAAGCTAAAAGAATTTGGAAACAAATATGTGGAATACAAAGAGGCAAGCTTTTCACTTCATACTCTTGTATGGAATACTAATGGCCAATAAACTATGTTTATAAAGGATGTGCTTTTGGAAGGCAGAAATGGTTGGTTAGAGTATGATTTGAAGGTTTGTTGTGAGACCTATACTCTTGATTATTATATTCTTGAATCGCTAGAAATTACTATATTCTTGATTTTCTTTGAAATGGCTAACTCAAGACCTTTCCATAATGTAAGAAACTCATATTAGTTATTGGTGTACGAGCCTAATAATAAATATAATAAAAATTGTAAATAATCCAAGATTTCCCCTCATCCAATTCACTTTTTATTAAAAAAATTCTTTATATTTGAGGTTCTTAAGTAAACTTAACTCTTATGTAAAAATTTGATCTCAGAATGGTAGAGATGTTGTAATCTTTAACATTTTGAATTGTTAAAAATAAAATAAAATAAACATAAAATTAATAATTATATTTATAATTAATTATAATTAATAATTAAACCAACCTAGATCCATCTTAACTTTGGATCTACCAAGCGTCGAGAGGGATCAAATTTCTTGAGATGCAAACCTCTTTTAAAGTGAAAAGAGATTTGATCCCTCTCAACGCTTGATAGATCCGAAGTTAAGATGGATCTAGGCTGGTACATATATAGATACGTAAAAATATAATTTTTCTTAGTGTTAAGATATTTTTATATGCCTTATAACAATATTTATATAAATATTATATTTATAATATTTTTATTTATATGAAAATCTCATATATATTATGTTGGCCGTGTTGTTATTGATGGAAAGGGGTTTTTCAAAGTATGCTTGTTGAAGGTTTAATGATCCAAGCCACACCTGAATATGTTTGATGCAAAGTTTGTATTGTTGGTAGTATGTTGCATTATGCTTGATTGGTGAATATGTGATAATTGTAAGAAGTAGGGATGTATTACTTGTATATGTTGTGATGATAAGTGCTAGTATGTTGTTGAGTTGGTTATGTTGTAGAGGTCATTTGATAGAGGTATGTTGTAGAGGTGTGTAGAAGGGTGATGTTGCTAAGTAGGTGATGTCTGTCAGAGAGTGTGTTGCTAGAATTTCCGGTCAAGTGCAGAGTTGCATGAAGATGATGCAAGTGCATGAAGATGTTTTGATGTTCTCCAAATGTAGTTACATTAACTTGCAATTTGCTTGAAATTAATTTATCCATGGTTTATGGAATCATTATATTTGGTTGATGTAAATATTTTAATATTATTTGGAGGATCATTTTGTTTTAATATTCAAAAGTTGAAATAAATTGGAAAAAATATGTGGAATGAAAAGAGGCAAGCTTTTCACTTCATATTCTTGTATGGAATACTAACGACCAACAAAATATGTTTATAAAGGATGTTCTTTTGGAAGGCAGAAATGGTTGGTTAGAGTGTGACTTGTAGGGTTGTTGTGAGGCCTATATTCTTGATTACTATATTACTGAATCGCCACAAATTATTATATTCTTGATTTTCTTTGAAATGGCTATCTACATACCTTTCCATAATGCAATAAACTCATATTTGTTATTGGTGTATTAGCCTAATAATAAATAAAGAAAGAAAGAAAGAAATTATTTTATCATCCACAAGGCTAAAGATACCCTATGGAAAAGATTGCTTCTTCGTTTGGTTGATGTATTCAGCCCTTTTCCTGTGAAGCCTCACAATAAATTCTCCCAACTTCTCGGCAAATCCCTTGCTAAATAGATTATCCCAAGAGCTATCTACTGGAATATCTGCATAACTTTCCCTATTGTCTTTGAAGGCCTCACATTCTAAAATGAAATTCTTTTCCTGTTTCCACTTTTTCGGAAGAAAAAAAAATACATACTCTTTCCTCCCACACTTCGTTTGACCTTTTCTAGCTCCCTGTTTCACAATGGAGTTGATGAGAATTAGTCCTTAATTGAGCAATAAGAATTTTGGCTCTCCAAGAAATATTAGCCTCTATGTACACTTTTTGTTGATGATTATGAGTGGGATTAAACACTTCAATGTAGTACTTTTTATTCTCCCTAGCTCCTAAATACGCTTGTGGAGCTTATCCATAGAAAAATATTTTATCTCTTTGCTATTTATGGGACACGTGTTCAAGAAAATACCCCATTTACTAAACCATTTGTTATTTTGTTGCATCCAAGTCTTCTTTCATGTGCACAATATGTCATTAAAGACAACCTTAGGCCATCTACCCTCTTCTATTTGTTCAATTATTTTTAAATACCTTATGACTTGCACCATAGCAATTGCTTCAATAGGAGAAACCCTTGTTTCACTTAACAACATAGCATAAGGAACTGCACTTTTAATTTTGAATTTGTTTGTAATCAAACACTTCTAAATTTTCTCATTTTTTTTCCACTACATGTCAGATGTTTCCCTGGCCCACAATTCACAACCATAGAGAATCACCAGAATCACTAGAAGCCAAAAAAGGGTTTGAGTGGTTTTCCAGTCCCATAACTCTGCTTCTCTACACCTATTTTGAAAAGCATAAAATGCTTTCCAACCCTCCAAAGTTATTTTGTTTTTACAACCATCCCAACTCAGATTTTTGTTGAAGTCAATTCCGTGGTATTTGTAATCCACAACATCTTCCAGAATGCTACCTTTAAAGTTGAACTTATGTTGGTTGTGTTTTCTTTTTTTAGAGAAAATGACTACTTTCATTTTTCTAATATTGACTTACATCCCCACCCTCCTACAAAAATGCTCAAGGGATAGTAAGTGCTCTTGCAAACCAAAAGTAGATTTAGCAATTAGAATAAGGCCATCTATGTTGGGTCCCTATAATACTAGTGATTACCCGATTACTATTGTAGTTATACCCCTTATTTATATTGTTGTGCCCCTATTACCCCCATATTGTTATTTCTGTGCCCCATAGAATCCCTCTATTGTTATTTTTGTGGCTTTATATTATTATTGTTAGGTCGGCTGGATTACATTGTGACTCCTTAGACTCCTATATATAGAAAGGAGGTTTTGTCATTTGTATCATCAAAGAATTGTTCATTTGTGTAATGTAAAGGAGGTTTCCCCCTCGAAGAGGCTGAATTCTAAGGCGTTGATCTATCTTTTCTATCTTTTCTTGAGCTGGTTTCATAACATTTGGTATCAGAGCTTTGGATTCTAGGGTTTCGCTGCTCCAAACAGGTCATCGTGGCATTTTCGCTATAACTTTTTTTCTGTGACGTTTCAGAAGTCGCAAAAAAAAAAACCATTTGAGAAGAAATCACGATGAACCTTGGGTCCAAATTTCAGAGCTTTTCGCACGATATTTGCGGAGATATGATCTGAGGAAGTTGGTCTTTTTGCAGACTCTTGAATTACATTCAAAACAGGTGACCTAGGGAAAATCATCATAACTTTCTCTCTGGGGATCGGATTGAAATTTCGTAAGAAGGTACAGAAATAGAACGGACTGTAGTTTCTTGTATGTGTGTTTCAGATTCAAAGGTTGAAACAGTGACTCGTGGCACGTCGTACAAGTTCACTCTACTGAACTAGTCTAAAAGCAAGTCACTGTGGGAGATTTCACATAACTCTTCCTTGGAGAATCCAATTTGGGTCAGACTTGTGGCATTGGAAAGAGGATGCAGAAGGCTACTACAAGTTGCAATTTCAAAACTGGATGATCAGAAATTACAGAGATACATCAGATTCAATATCAGGCTTCTATAAAGTGAAAAAAGGTGTGTAGTTTTTTAAAAAAATTTGTGTAAGCTTGGTTTAATGGAATTCAAAGGGCATAGTAAAGCATTATTATCGGTAATTGATGCCCCAAAGAAAGAAAATGCAAACACCTAGTAAGGAACCTGAAAGCTCTAGCATGACTCATGAAGAAGAGGAAGAAATGCTACATGATATATCAAAATTACAAGAACAAGTGCAACAAATGTCACGCTCACAAAAGCTAACAGAAGCTAAGATAAGTGGCGTGGAAGCTATGATAAAGGGCATGGAAGCTAAGATGGATGATTCGAAGACATATTTGAAGATAGACATGGCAGATTTGAAGACAGACATGGCAGATTTGAAGACAGATTTGACAAATTTTCTACAAGAAATACTTACTAATGGTGAAAAGGTAGTAAAGGAAACTCATGATGAGAACAAAAGAAATGTTAATCATGATTCCATAGACGCTAATGTTGGATCGAAGACCCACCATATTCCAAAAATCGATATGAGGAAGTTTGATGGCAAGGATCCCGCCACATGGATATTACAGATGGAGCAGTTCTTCGATCTCAATAATGTGCAAAACACACAAAAGGTACGTATGGAAACTGTATATTTGGAACCAAATCAGTTTGTATGGTATCAATGGCTTTGCTCTCGTAAAAATTTATCACTTGGGCAATTTTTACGGAAGAATTGATAGCACATTATGAGATACAAAAAGCAACACTTTTTTTAGCCAATTGATAAGTCTCAAACAAAAGGGTTCAATAATGGAGCACATTGAGGAGTTCCAAAAATTGAACATAAGGGTAAAAGATATTCCAGAGGAGCATAGGATTGATGTGTTCATAGGGTCTTTAAAGGATAATATCCAACATGATGTTCGCCTTTGGGAACCTGATTCATTAGAGAAGGCATTCAGGTTAGCAAGAAAAATGGAAAGCAAAATTATGGCAACTAGGAAGCATACCATTCACAACTATAAAGACGGAAGTGTTGTTGCCCATAGTCTTCCACAACCTACAAGGTTGACACCACAACAATTGGAAGAAAAAAGAGCAAAAGGGCTTTGTTACAATTGTGATAGCAAATACACAAAAGGTCATAAGTGTGCTGAGAAGAAATTATTCTACATAGATTGTGAAGAGGAAGAAGAAAAGGAGCAAGAAAGGTCAAAAGAAGAGGATATACTCCAGGAACAAAGCCTAGATGAAGAACAAATAAATCCGACCATATCTTGTAATGCATTGGCGGGAATTACCACTCCTCAAACCATCAAGATAGAAGGACAAATCAAGAAGAAAAAGGTAATAGTGTTGATTGATTCAGGAAGCACCCACAATTTTATTCATTGTAGGGTAGCAAAAGAATTGAATTGCTTCCTATATCCAGCACCAGAGTGTCAAGTGATGATTGCAAATGGAGGAACAATAAATTGCTCTGGAAAGTGCCATAATATCAAGCTATCCATGGGAGAATATGTATTGACTAGCCCAATGCTTTCCATTCCAATGGGAGGTGCTGATGTTGTACTAGGAGTCCAATGGCTACAATCCTTGGGTACAATAGCTTTTAATTTTCAAGAACTTTTCATGAAATTTTCTGTGGAAGGAAAGGAAGTTGAATTAAGGGGTATTGCAGGGAAACCAGGAAAGATAATCAGCTCTAATGGCATGACAAAGCTTCTAAAAAAGGAGCAAAGAGGTGTAATTGCACAATTATGTTCGCTAGATGTTTCCACATTGGAATCATCTATTTCTCCAGATCTCCAAAAAGTCCTGGACAATCATTCCAAGGTATTTGAGACTCCCAAAGGTCTCCCACCTATGCGTGATCATGATCATGCTATTCATCTGATTCCAGGAAGTGTT
The DNA here is from genome assembly GCA_031772625.1 of Pinus tabuliformis. Classification (NCBI taxonomy): domain Eukaryota; kingdom Viridiplantae; phylum Streptophyta; class Pinopsida; order Pinales; family Pinaceae; genus Pinus; species Pinus tabuliformis. The sequence goes on along the minus strand of CM062813.1, from coordinate 1,143,114,117 downwards.
CCTCCAAACATCAGGCCGTACAGATATCCCTATGTCCAAAAAAGTGAAATTGAACGTATGGTTGCAGAAATGCTAGAGGCTGGTATAATTCAACCGAGTCAAAGTTCTTTCTCAGCTCCAGTAGTATTGGTGCACAAGAAGGATGGATCATGGCGCATGTGTCCAGATTATAGGGAGCTCAACAAGCTCACTATTAAAGATAAGTTCCCCATTCCTGTCATTGATGAATTACTGGATGAATTGCATGGATCAATTTACTTCACCAAGTTGGATCTTCGTTCGGGATATCATCAAATCAGAATGAAGATTGAAGACATTCCGAAAACGGCATTATGAATTTTTGGTCATGCCTTTTGGCCTTACCAATGCACCTTCAACATTTCAAGGTTTGATGAATTCAATTTTCAAACCATTCCTTAGAAAATTTGTGTTAGTATTTTTTGATGATATACTAATCTACAGCAAGTCTTGGAAGGATCATGTTGAACATGTTGACAGGGTGCTACAACTATTGGAGGAGAAACAATTATATGCAAAAAGATCCAAATGTTTCTTTGGAGTCCAGGAGGTGGAATATTTGGGTCATATTGTATCTCATGAAGGAGTTAAGGTAGACCCTAGCAAAATTAAAGCCATTAAGGAATGGAAAATCCCCACATCCATAAAGCATCTGCGAGGATTTCTTGGGTTGACAGGGTATTATCGCAAGTTTGTTAAGAATTATGGGAGAATAGCAGCACCTCTAACAACATTATTGAAGAAAGATTCATTTTCATGGACTCTGGAAGCAACAAAGGCCTTTGAACATCTTAAAGAGGCAATGTGCCAAGCACCGGTCTTAGCTACACCGGACTTCACAAAAACCTTTATTGTGGAATGTGATGCTTCAGGAAATGGAATTGGTGCTGTTCTAATGCAAGATGAAAGACCCATTGCTTTTGAAAGTCGTCCAATCAAGGGAAAGTTTTTAAGCAAAGCTATTTATGAGAAGGAAATGTTGGCAATACTCCATGCACTTAAGAAATGGCGACCCTACCTAATGGGAAGACACTTCAAGGTAAAAACGGATCATGATAGCCTTAAATACTTTTTAGAACAAAGATTATCCTCTGAAGAGCAAAAAAAGTGGGTCACAAAGATGTTGGGTTATGACTTTGAAATCATCTACAAAAAAGGGAAGCAAAATGTGGTGGCAGATGCACTCTCAAGAAAGGATGAGGATGTGGAAGCATTGTTGTGTGCCATTTCTATTATCCAACCAGATTGGATAAACGAAGCAAGGGAGGAATGGAAGAATGACGAAGAAGTGTGGGCACTTATTCGAAAGCTACAACAAGATTCCAGTACTTCTGATACATTTAGCTGGAAAAATGATTCGTTATGGTACAAAGATCGCTTATACCTCTGTAAGAATTCCCAGCTAAAACAAAAGATTCTTATGGAATTGCACACTTCTCCCTTAGGAGGGCACTCAGGATTTTTAAAAACTTACCACAGGGTTAAGAAGGAATTTTTTTGGGATGGCCTTAAATCAGATATTCAAAAGTTTGTGGCGGAATGTTTGGTTTGCCAACAAAATAAAGTTGAAACAATTAAGACACCAGGTCTATTACAACCTTTATCCATTCCAAGCCAACGTTGGGAGGAGGTTTCAATGGATTTTATCACAGGTTTACCCAAGTCTGAGGGAAAGAGTGTCATCATGGTGGTAGTTGACAGACTTACCAAGTATGCACACTTTTGTGCATTATCACATCCATTTAAAGCCAGTACAGTTTCTACTGCATTTATGGAAACAGTTCAAAAGCTACATGGAAACCCAAAGATTATTGTAAGTGACAGAGATCCCATTTTCACTGGAAATTTTTGGACAGAATTATTTTCTTGTCTTGGTACTCAGTTAGCTCATAGCTCATCTTATCATCCTCAATCTGATGGGAAAACTGAGATAGTAAACAAATGTTTGGAAGGATATCTTCGTTGCTTTGTATCTGATAAACAGACACAATGGGTCAAATGGTTGCCTCTGGCTGAATGGTGGTATAACACTTCCTTCCATACAGCAACAAAAATGACCCCATTTATGGCACTTTATGGGTATCAACCACCATCCATCACATCATATTTAAGAGAAAATTCTAAGGTTCAGGCAGTGGAACATCACATCGAACATCAACAACAAGTCCTCCAACTCTTAAAGGATAACCTCGTGTTGGCACAAAATAGAATGAAACAACAGGCAGATCAACATCGCAGTGAAAGAAGTTTTGATGTAGGTGATTGGGTATTCCTACGGCTACAACCATATAAGCAAATGTCCCTAAAGCAAGCTAAGAAGGATAATAAATTATCACCAAAGTATTATGGTCCGTACAAGGTGTTGCAAAAGATTGGTACTATGGCATACAAATTGGAGCTTCCTGCAGCTTCTCGATTGCACCCAGTTTTCCATGTTTCATGTTTAAAGAAGGTTATAGGTGACAAGCTCCCAGTTCAAACAATATTGCCAGAACTTGACGAGGAAGGAAAAATTATATTGGAACAGGAAGCAGTCACAGAAACAAGAACTCGACAGCTACGAAATCGATCAATTTCAGAGTATCTTATCAAGTGGAAGAACTTATCCGCTGAAGATTCCACAGGGAGGATGAGAATTTTATGCAGAAGTATCCAGAACTACTCAAGCGTTGAGGACAACACTTTTTTGAAGGAGAGGGGCATGTTGGGTCCCTATAATACTAGTGATTACCCCATTACTATTGTAGTTATACCCCTTATTTATATTGTTGTGCCCCTATTACCCCCATATTGTTATTTCTGTGCCCCATAGAATCCCTCTATTGTTATTTTTGTGGCTTTATATTATTATTGTTAGGTCGGCGGGATTATATTGTGACTCCTTAGACTCCTATATATAGAAAGGAGGTTTTGTCATTTGTATCATCAAATAATTGTTCATTTGTGTAATGTAAAGGAGGTTGCCCCCTCGAAGAGGCTGAATTCTAAGGCGTTGATCTATCTTTTCTATCTTTTCTTGAGCTGGTTTCATAACAATCTACATACAAAATAAGCCTTATAACAAACTTTCCCAAATGGATACCATCACCCCCTTGCGAATTTAACCACTTCTCAAGCTTGTCGATATATAAACCAAAAAGGGTAGGAGACAATGGGCAACCTTGCTTAACCCCGATGTTGCTTCTAAAACTTTCAAAAATGCTTGTTTAAGTTCTAATTTTGAATTTCACCTCTTCATATAGCCTATTCATAGCTTCTCTTAAATGTTTAGGAACCCCAAGTTCCTCCATTTTGTGCCACAACTTATCCCTAGGAACCATGTCAAACACTTTTCTAAAATCAACAAAGCAACAAAAGGCTTCTTCCTTTTTATCCCAATAAATATAAAAATCTTGTAATATTATATTTTATCCAAGATTTCCCCTCACCCAATTCACGTTTTATTAAAAAAAAATATTTATATTTGAGGTTCATAAGTAAACTTAACTCTTATGTAAACATTTGATTCGAGAATTGTAGAGATGTTGTAATCTTTAACATTCTGAATTGTTAAAAATAAAATAAAAACATAAAATTAATAATTTTATTTATAATTAATAATTAAGCCAACCTAGATCCATCTTAGCTCTCGATCTACCAAGCGTTGAGAGGGATCAAATTTCTTGGGATGCAAACCTCTTTTAAAGTGAAAAGAGATTTGATCCCTCTAGATGCTTGGTAGATCGTGAGTTAAGATGGATCTAGGTTGGTACATATATAGATATGTAAAAATACAATTTTGCTTATTGTTAAGATATTTTTGTATGCCATATAACAATATTTTATATAAATATTATATTTATAATATTTGTATTTATATGTAAAACTCATATATATTATATTGGATAAGTTGTTATTGATGGCAAAGGGTGTTGAAAGTATGCTTGTCGAAGGTTTAATGATCCAAGCCACACTTGAATATGTATGATGCTAAGTTTGTATTCTTGGTAGTATGTTGCATTATGCTTGATTGGTGAGTATGTGATGCTTGTCAGAAGAAATGATGTATTACTTGTATATGTTGTGATGTTAAGGGCTATGTTGTTGAGTTGGTTATGTTGTAGAGGTCAGTTAATAGAGGTATGTTGCAGAGGTGTGTTGAAGGGTGATTTTGCTAAGTATGTGATGTCTGTCAAAGAATGTGATGCTAGAATATGTGGTCAAGTATAGAGTTGCATGAAGATGATGCAAGTGCATGAAGATGTTTTGATGTTCTCCAAATGTAGATACATAAACTGGCAATTTATCCATGGTTTAGGCAATCATTAGATTTGGTTGATGTAAATATTTTAATATTATTTGGATTATCATTTTGTTTTAATATTCAAAAGTTGAAAGAATTTGGAAACAAGTACGTGAAATGCAAAGAGGCAAGTTTTTCACTTCATATTCTTGCATGGAATACTAACAAGAAACAAAATATGTTTATAAAGGATGTGATTTTGGAAGGAAGAAATGGTTGGTTAGAGTGTGAGTTGAAGGGTCGTTGTGAGACCTAGATTCTTGATTACTATATTCTTGAATTGCCAAAAATTACTATATTCTTGATTTTATTCTAAATGGCCAACTCTGGGCCTTTCCACAATGCAAGAAACTCATATTGGTTATTAGTCAACAAGCTTAGACCTTAGGTGAATTGAAACACAACTTTTTCTTTAGGACTATAAGGAACCCCTCCCACTCCTGATTTCCCTAGATTTCTTATTGAGGATACATCAAAAAACATAACATTTTGATTTCAATACTTTCTCCACTAATCAAATTTTGGTTTGGAAAAACTTAGGCTAGGAACCTTAATTTGAGAGGGACGAGCCATATTCTGCATTGGAAGATGATATTTCCTACTCACCTTAATCCATTCCCATTATAAAGAATTTAAATATTGTGTCTCTTTATCACTTTAACCACTAGAGGAAATGGCTTCATAGAGTAAGGATGCCACTTTAGAGGTGATAATGTGCGGGTTAAAAGACTCATTGTTAAAAATGATTTTATTCCTTTCCATCCAAATATACCAACAAAAAAAAAATTGGACTTCCCACGATCTTATTGGAAGAGATGGTTTTTCAAAACCAAGGGTATTTTAGTTTCCATTTTCTCAAACATATCCTCCCACGATTCCAGAATGGAATCAATATAAGGAACTCGAGAAAAGACAGAATGTCAAGCTTCAAGAGAGAAGGGGCATTGCTTGATTAAGTGTAGAATGTTTTCCTCTGCATTTAAGCACAAGACACAACATGATGGGCCACAAATTTTCCTTTTTCTTAAATTTTTTGTAATCAGAATTTTTTTATGGACAAGAGTTCAACATAACAAATTCATTTTTGGGACATCGTCATTATTCCATATCTTATAACATATATTTATTGGAGGAGGATGGGAGAGTTTTGGTGTACATGCACTTAGTTAGCCTTAATTAGATTAAGTTAAACTCTAGTTCTTACATTTGATGTGCACTTAGTGAGCGTTAGTTAAAGCTAGTGTTTACATGTGGTGTGCACTTGGCTTTAGTTAGTTAACTCTAGTGCTTGCATTTGGTGCATGTACACATTAACATAACATAAAGCACACTTAGCTTTAGTTAGCTTTAATTAGCCTTAGTTATTGCATCTACAACTAAGCTTAACTTAGTTGCTTTATGTATTGATTCTCAAATCAATATTGAGAAATTGAATTCATTCTCTATTCCAATTTTCTTTTCCAATTCCTACAAGTTTGTGCCATTATTCTCCAGTTAGATCCGTATATGTTCTCTAATAATTTTACATGGTTTCAAAGCTACAGGGGTCTGGAGAAGGTGCATGAACAATATTTTGCAGGTTTTAAGCTCAAAGAATTGGAAATTGTTTAGAGATTTTATTTGTGAATCAGAATATTAGAGATCTGGTGCAATTGTTGTTATAGTTGCAAGGTGGAAGAATGGAGTTTCCATATTCATCTATTCTTACTCCATATAAATACTTCCAATGGAATCCATGGATTTTTCTTCACCTCGGAGGCAAAGGCTTGTATCATATAGTTATGGATATGGACGTTAAGCCAAATTCTGCCATTGAAAAATCTAAATACGTCAACAAGATGGATGAGGCTTTTGTTCTTCTATTATTGTCCATATCTCTAGCATTTTGTTTTCATGTGGACACATGCAACACTTTGAATGAGGTCTAGACCACCTTGGAAAAATTATTTGGAAAGCAAGAGGAGATGTGGGCTCATATTCTAAAAAATGAGCTAAATTTGTTAGATCCAAATAGCTTTGATAACTAACAAGATAAATCATTTCTTCAATTATAAGATTTCAAGATCGATAAATCCAAATAGGGAGGTCAATTGATCCTTTATATTTTGTCTAAATTAGGTCCTGAATATGTTGTTTTTGTTTCTACATTTCATACAGTTAGACTTGCAACTTGAGATAAATGGAAAATGCCAATTGATGCATTTATTGATTCTCTCATTCATGGGCACGATAAGTTCATCAATATGGTTTCATTAAAGTTTTCAAATGCACATGCACTTTCCATGCATGAGAAGGGAAATTCCAACACATAACCAAATCAAAAATACGAAGGCAAAGGAAAGGAAAGAGATCCAAATCTAAGAAAGGGAGGAAATCTAAAACCTCCAAATGGCTCTTCCAGTAAGAAGGGAAAGAAAGGAAACTCCAAGTGTCCTTACTGTAATGGATGCTATCATCCTAAATCCTATTGCATGCAGAAGACTATTGATCTAATAAAAAAGACTCTTTAACAAATTAATCTTGGTCATCACATTCTAGAAAGTACCAAGAAAAGACAGAGGAAAAACCATAATAAGCAAGGGGTAATGGTCATGCTTTGATTTCCCTTCATTCTGAACTACAAGAATGGATTATCGATTCAGAAGCTTCACATCATATGGCTTCTTCAAAGGAATCTTTTTCTTCTCTACATGCATACTTTGTAGAAAATCTGGTCGTAGGTTAACCCGATAATGCAATATAAATCAAAGAAAAATACTATAACCTACTTCTACTATCAAATTGTGGAAGCTTAAAGATTGAGCTGAAAAATATAACCAGAAGAAGAAAAATCAATTTCACAATACACATGAAAATAATTTGGGGAAATCCTTAGCTAAAAACCCCACACTTGTATTATCATACATGGTTGAAATACATAGGAATTATACAAAGCCTTAGCTTTCACAGCTAGCCAGCTCTCAATACAATCCTCATAAAAGCTCACATGCAGTCTTGGCTTCTCTCCAGCCTTCCTCTCTACCCTCCAAGCTCCTATTTCTTTGCGTTTTTCCTTGTGGATGATTCTCCTTCAACCAAGTGGAAAACCCATCCTCCAAAACTGTGCAATCCTCAAGGATAAATCCTTGACTGCATGCATGAGTTTTCTCCATGAGAAAACACATGAAATTGAAAGTACACTATCCTTGACTTTAATCTCAACTTCTTATTTCTCAGAATAGACATTCATGAGTTTCTGATGAGGGAATCTTCAGTTAACTGGAGTAGAACTAGTTGAGTGCATTAATGCATCAACTGACTGTTAACTCAATATTAGTTCCTCAAACAGTTCAGAACTAATTTAACTAGAATTAACTCAATAAACTGAGTTAACTAATTACAACTCAAATACAACTCAATCTTATCTCCTTAATTTAAGGGATAACTCTTGCATGACTTCAGAAAGACTTCTAACTTGAATTTCTCCAACTAATTAATTTAAAATAAATTAATTAATTATTTCCAAGTAGCTGTTAAGACTAAATTCGATTTTAATTCACAATTTAATTCAAGGAAAAATTAAATTGGAATATTCTTGTTGCCATATTTCAACACTCCCTCTCAACAAGAGAGGGATTATCTGCCACCTCGATCCTGTCTCTATGGAAATCGAATTTACACTTTGACAATGCCTTTGTCAAAATGTCAGCATCTTACCCCTCTGTCGAAATATACTGCAGCCACATGATCCTCTCAACCTATGAAAAGCCACAGGAAAAAAATCTTGCCTTATACTTCTCCACACTACCATGAACAGCTTGCTTTACCTTGTAAAGCCAATGGGAACTCACAACTAACTTGTTCTCTGGTATCAGAACCACGTCCCAAACATTGTTACGAACTATGGAGTCATACTCCTCCACCATAGCAACAACCCAAATCAGCTGCTACACTGCTTCCTCAAAGGAAGATGGCTGGGTCTCAACACATTCCCAAGAAAGGGCCATGTATCCAGTGTACCTCTTAGGTGACCTCCTTTGTCTGCGCTGATAAAATGGTGTTCCCACATTCTCTCTCGCATCCTTAAACAATCTATCAGCTTCTCTTGTGCACTTCCATCCATCTCTGGAAGACTCTGCTTGAGTGGATGTCTCCACTCATGGAACCTTTGCATGCGGCTGCTCCGCATCAGTCTGAGGTTCCTCCTCCTTAGGAACCAACAGTTCCTCCACATCTTGTAGTTGGAGGTCCCTCTCAAGAGAAACTCACATGGCCTTCTGCTCATCAAACTTGAGATCTCTGTGAACCATTTTCCTATGACTGGTAGGCAAGTTTAGTCGATAGTTGTGAGGTGTATCAGTGTACCCACAAATATCCCCAACTTTGTTTTCGACTCAAGCTTCTTCCATGCATCCTTTGTCACATGGCAATATACCGATGAGCCAAATATCATAAAGTGACCCACATTTGATCTCTTACCAAAGAAAGCTTCCTCTGGTGTCTTCATCCCAAGTATGCAATGTGGGCTTCTATTCTGCGAATAGACCACTGTGTTGCATGCCTCATTCCATAAGTGAAGTGGTAGGCCTTGGTCACGCAACATTTCTCGTGCTGCCCCTACAATCGTTTTGTTCTTCCTCTCGGCCACCCCATTCTGCTGTGGGTTATGAGGTGCCGTCAACTCTCATTTAATTCCTTCCGCTGCACAGAAGTCCTTAAACTCTTGAGAGACATATTCTCCACCGTTTTCGCTTCTCAAGGCCTTGATCTTCTTCCCTGACTCTTTCTCGACCAAAGCTTTGAACTCACAAAACTTTGTGAAAGTTTGGTCCTTCTTCTGCATGAAATAAATCCAGCATTTACGAGAATAGTCATCAATGAAAATCACATAGTACCTTTGCTTCATTATGGATTTCGTCGATAATGGTCCACAAAAATCAGTATGAACTCGCTCTAAGATAGCCTCTGCTCGACTGTCTCGATCATGAAAGGAAGACTTGGTGTGCTTTCCCAAGGTATAACCTTTGCATGTGTCAACTTGCTCAAGTTTACCTTTGGGAAGTCCTGTAGATATCTGCTGCATTATCTTCAAAGCCCCATGATGCAAATAGCCCAACCGCATGTGCCACAACTCGCCAATGTCTTGGCTTTGCACCAATTCTTCTTTCGTACTCAATGCTGCACAATTGTCTACCTCTAGTTTATAGAGATTCTTCACCCGAATCCCTATCCTCTTGGTTTGACCCGTGGCTATGTGTCTTAGGAACACCTTTCCTTTATTGAACACAACATTGTAGCCTTTTTCCTCCAACATCGCGACCGATACCAAGTTTTTCTTCAGCCCAGGCACATACATCACATCTGTTAACATGAGAGGAGCTCCATTCTCCCTCTGAAAATCAACCGTGTCCACTCCTGAAACTCCTGAAACACTATACCTTCTGTCGTCACCAATCTCTATGTGCATCTTGAGGCCTTTATCCTCCAAGGCAGTGAATAAATTCTTATCATCGATCATGTGGAATGAGGCTTTACTGTCAAGATACCAGACACAACCCATCATCGATGACACCATGCATGCGATGAGGGTAAAATCCATTTCGAACTGAGAGGCTAATACCTCACCTTCTGATCCTTCCAAGGATCCCTTCTTGGACTTCTTCGATGGGAAATTAGTCATATAATGTCCCATCTTATGACAATTAAAGCATCTTACTTTAGACATGTCACTCTTCTTCCCTCCATGAGAAGAATTTGATTTGAAATGGGAAGCCTTCCCCTTCCCTTTCCTTACTTTACTTGCTAAGGCCAAATTTTCTTCATCATCATTCTTGGATGAAGAACCATCTCATGTGCTCCTCCTGATCTCCTCTTGCATAAGATCTGACCACAGTCGTTCCTAATCCAGCAGTTTCTCCCTTCCATTCACAGAGTCCTAATAGATATTCCAACTCTTTGGAAGTCCAAGGAGAGTGAGGCTCACCATATCATGATCAGCAATAGTTATTCCCACACTGCCAAGCTCATCTCTGCAAGTGGTGAGCTTGTTCAGATATGTGCAAATAGTATAGCCCTTCAACATCTTGATTCTTCAAAGCATATCCTTGAGCGCCAATTTCCTCTGGTCGCTACTGTTCTGGTATAGGTCCTTCAATGTCTTCCACATTGAAAATGGAGTATCCTTCCCATGGAGACTCGAGACATTATGGTCTCGAACTCCCTCACAGATGATCCGTCTTGCCTTCACCACACACTTCTTCCACTCAGTGAACTCTTGTGCATTAGTTGAAGTTGGCTTTTGGATTTCTTGATGAATTAATTCCTTCAAGCCATTGTCTTCTAATACAGCCTCCATTCTATCTTTCCATGCTATGTAATTCGAGCTACCTTCCAAGGCATACTCGAGTCCAAACCATGGAACGTCATTGGCCAACCTTGAAGTATGATATGAATTCAATTTTCACCTGCAACCCCGAACTTCAAACTTCAAATTCTCTTCTCAGTATATTGTTCACAACTCTGATACCATGTAGAAAATCTATGTAGGTTAACCCGATAATGCAATATAAATCAAAGTAGAATACTATAACTTACTTATACTATCAATTTGTGGAAGCTTAAAGATCGAGCTGAACAATATAATCAGAAGAAGAAGAATCAATGGAACAATACACATGAAAATTCTTTGGGGAAAGCCTCAGCTAAAAACCCCACACTATTGTATTATCATACATGGTGGAAATACATAGGAATTATACAAAGCCTTAGCTTTCACAGCTAGCCAGCTCTCAATACAATCCTCACAGATGCTCACAGGCAATCTTGGCTTCTCTCCATCCTTCCTCTCTTCCCTCCAAGCTCCTATTTCCTTGCGTTGTTCCTTGTGGATGATTATCCTTCAACCAAGGGGAAAACCCACCCTCCAAAACTACACAATCCTCAAGGATAAATCCTTGACTGCATGCATGAGTTTTCTCCATGAGAAAACACATGCAATTGAAAGTACACTATCCTTGACTTTAATCTCAACTTCTTCTTTCTCAGAATAGACATTCATGAGTTCCTGATGAGGGAATCTTCAGTTAATTGGAGTAGCACTAGTTGAGTGCATTAATGCATCAATTTACTGTTAACTCACTATTAGTTCCTCAAATAGTTGGAACTAATTTAACTGGAGTTAACTCAGTAAACTGAGTTAACTAATTACAACTCAAATATAACTCAATCTTATCTCCTTAATTAAGGGATAACTCTTGCATGACTTCAGAAATACTTCTAACTTGAATTTATCCAACTAATTAATTTAAAATTAATTAATTAATTATTTCCAAGTAGTTGTTAAGACTAGATTTGATTTTAATTCACGATTTAATTCAAGAACAAATTAAATTGGAATATTCTTGTTGCCATATTTCAACATACTTGGGACCTGTTATTCTCTCAAACCTCTTATATAAACCTGTATAAGTCAAATTCAAATCCATAGAACTGAATTATGGCTGCCCCCGTCGCCATGGATGTCAGACCAGTGACAACCCCCCATTTGGACCTTGACCACCTTCCCCTGGCGGACAAGGATTTTCAAATCAAATACACAAGTGCCTATACACTCCTTCTCAAAATTCATTGTTGGAGTAAGGACAGATATCTAAACCATGCTGATGACATTGGCCTTTGGGAGTCCAATTTGCCCAAATACTTGTTTCCACAAGTACATGCCTTTCCTGAGATTGTTTATCTGTGCCATGCGTGTTACATTCCCAGTGAGAGAGCTATAATGTCCCCAAACTAAAAAGTCTTGTTTACTATTACAGTTGAGTCAATCAATGAAATGTTGCAAGTACAACCAGGTCCAAACCTGACCCCACTCTCCATTGGGGAATTGCTAGACCAGTACACCAAATTAAGTCCATCTAGACTGGCCCAAATATTCCAAACTTTCATTGTAGAGGAGCAACACTTTCCTACAGATGTCCCTCCATATGTTTCTGCCATTTTCTTTGAAAGGGAAAGCAATTGTAACCATGATATCATGTATTCTGGGCTATACCACAGATGAATTCATTGATGAGCTCATCCTTGCCTTCATGTACATTTTCACCCCAGGAAAGCCTCCTGCTACTTTGTACAATTATGCCCAGTTCATAGCTGAAAGGATGCATGAACAATTTACCAGAATGCACAATGAGAGAGTATTCAAGTACTCATATGTACTTTACCACATGTTTTTGTATTATTAGTCAGACAGATTTCCCTTCACCATCCAAAAGCTGGATACTAAAGGCCAGCCTAGGTCTATTATATTTTGGACACCACTATTCCACAGGTATTCATCATCATACACCTACACAGACTTCATTGACTCTTTTGTCCATCTAGTCATGACCATGCTGACAGGAAGCCCTCCACCCAGAATAAGCCAAGAAATCAAAAGAGTGCTCCAATTGTCCAAACAAAGTAAGGTGGGAGATTGGTACCTTTACCAAAATCACACCGAAATAAGAATCTATGGTTGCCAACTTGCCTCGTACAAACTGCCCAAATACCTCCCCATGAGGTTATTTGCTCTGGAATATTATAGGCAGATAATGAACTATGATGATATCGAATTTGTCTCAGCCAACAAAAGGACTCATTTCAAGATCAAAAACCATTTAGGCCCTTTTATTTGCAATTTTAGAGAGGCAGGAGAGGAAGCAGATCAAATTCTACAACAAATGAAGTTTAAGAATAGTTTCATGTGGAGGTATGACCCTCAAGGGTTTATAACCAAACTAAGACAAAAGGTAAAATTGGGACCTTACATTCATCACCCTATACTAGAAATAGAGAGATATGCCAACCAATCTGAGTGGTTGGAAAGAACTCTCATAGATAGGGATAGTACAAAGGTAGATGTTGAAAATACCTTGCTTGATTTAGAGAAACATCTTGATGAAAGCTCATTCCTGCAGGTACCAGAGCAAGAAGGTACCATGAGTACCCATCCTGTTTTGCATACTCCTCAAAATGACAAAAAGAATCCAAAAAGGAACAGAGAGGAAGGCTCCATCTCAAGAATGGACACTTCCAATGTACAGTATGAAGCTAGCCAGAGCAAAAGGCCTGGGCTCAATCCTATTTCAGAACAAGAAGACATAGAAAGCTCAATAGAAATAACTGATGTTGAGTTAGACATGAGCAAAGGCACATCTCCATCTAGAGAAACACATGAGCCATCTACATCAAAAAATCAAATTTTAGAAAGGCAGCTCAGTGTAGAAGTCTCCTCATTCAATAAGCCTGCTGATAGAGATAGGGATATTAAGGACAAGTTCAAGGAAATTAAAATTAGAAATGAGAAACTAAAGGTAGAATGCTATGCACAATATTTCAAGATTACACCCCCTAATCAAAGTAGGTTGATGTCAGCGTTTGACATCAAGGAAGGAAAGATGAAAATGTCCTTCATAAATCTAATTGTACAACAACCGAGAACATCAGCAGATTTCAAGAAGATAGACTTTGAAGTATTGGCAAGGGATATTCATCCCATTGACCAGATTGAATTTCACAAGTAGGCTAGAGAAATGATTTACTCCACCCTTATGGGAAAGGCCATCGCTACACATCAGTTGCAGAATTCACTCAATAACATTTTGGCCTAGTATCAGTTGGAAAAGGCCTCCTCACAGGCCAAAGACACCAAAATCAAGTCTTTGGAAGACTTGGTAATTGAATTGGGACATGATCCCAAAGACATCAAGGCTACTGAACAATTAATCAAAAAGAAGAATGATGAAATTGCAGCCCTCAAGAAATAGTTGAAGATACCTAAACTACAGTAGCCCCAGACACAGGAAGTCTTGGAAAGCCAAACAAAGAATGAAGAGTTGATGGACTTAGTCCTTAAACTCAATGATCAGTTGAGGGAGACAGAAAAGGAATTGGACAACTTAATCCAATTAAAACAAACTGATCTTATCACTACCTCGGTAAATGTCATCCCAGCAATTACCATGGTTGTTCCTTCCACATTGGCTCCCACAACTCCAAGGGCCACAACACTACCGATTTCTACAACATCTACATCAACAACCAATACATCAAGTGAAGAAGCAGGAAAATTGGTTAAAGCTATGGAAGAAATGTCCATACAAACCACAGAGATGAATAAGCTCAAAGAGAAAATGACAAGCTTGGAAATTGATTACAAGCTTGCCAAAATCATGCACAAAGAAGAAGTGCAAAAGGCTACCAGGATGAGTGAAAGATTGAAAGCCCTGGAAAAGGACTTAACACTGAAAGAACCCCTTGGGCAGGCTAAGGAACAACTATGGGCCAATATCATTGACTCTGTCAATGATATTTGGCCATCTATTCAGGTGATTTTCGAGCAAATAGATTTGATAAAACTGGCTACAGAGGCCATCCAGAAAGTAAAAGCAGAATTAGGACAAATGCCAAAAGAGGCTACCAGAATTATCCAATTCCTTAACACCAAGAATAAGTATGAGCTACAGGAATTGGAAATAGAGGATAGAACAGAGACAATTTTGGAGGTCAAAAAGGTCCTCTCCAAGAGGAACTTGATGCAAAACTTGGAGGATAAGTGTTAGAATATGTAGCTAGCCATTGACAGATTTATGGCTAAGTTCCAGATTTTGAGAGAAAATGGATTACCCAATCCCTTAGTGATAAATGATAAGTTGATGACACAGAAGGATTACAACAATAAAATCAGAGAGGTAGCAAAATATTAGGTAAATACATCATCAATAAAGGCATTGCCAATAGGCAAAGTACTCTACCAAACATTTGAAAACTTGTTTTACCTCAAACATGAGGTAAAACACTTGTTTATCAATAAGCCTACTTTTGCCAAATACACAAAGGAAGATGAAACATATAGAAAGATGCTAAAAATCCAATTACCTGATGTTGAAACATGGGAGAAATTAACTAATTTACTATATAAATATGCAGTAAAACGGTTAATGTACTGTAAAAGTAAAACAACATGGTAAAAGGATGTTGACAGATGAGCGGAGTCAAAGTGTATCAGATGAAAGGCTAAAGTAAATGATGCATCCAGCGTGAAAGATCAAACAACAAAGCAGATAAAAGGGAAAAAGATCAAAGCCAGCATAACCAAAATAAAAGGGACAACATGAAACAGTTCAATAGTTGTCTCTATCTTCTTGCATGAAGATATTTCTTTTCTCCTAGATTAGTTCTAAATACAGTTTCAGATATTTTGTAACTCCATTTGTATAAATACTTCAAAATTCGAAGTATGTGGGTGGATTCTATTAGACATTTCTATAGACTTTTTTATCAGAAGACCCAGAAGGTTATTGTATCATTTGCTGAGCCAGCAAGCTGGATTGATAAATAAAGATCAGATATTTCCAAGGATTCATGTGTTGAGTGAATTTCAAACAAGTATTTTCATGTTTTATTGTTATTTTTCTCAAAGTTATTCATAATCTTTAATGTGTTTCTCAATCTAAATGTTATAACTGGAATAATATTTTAGAACTTGTTTAATTACACTCTGTCTTAACAGATATGCATTTAAATGTTTTCTATTGGTATCTAAATTAAAGAATTCTTAATTGCTCTTTGGTTTAGATTGATTTCTTGAATATCCAAGTTAAAGGATTCTTAATTGTCCTTTGATCTTAATTACCCCTTCATTCCTCATTCATTATCCGAGTCTGAGAACCCTTAACTGCTCTCCCCAAGTGAAACCCTTTCACCCCTATCTCAAAGATTTGAAAAAACACTCTGTTATTTTGCCCTTGGAAAACTCCCTTTAGTAAGTTAATCCAGTTTTGCTTCCTTATTGTTTGACTCCATAGCCCAATGGTCTAAAAGACAGCATTCTATCCATCTGTCTAAGTGATCCCGCCACCCAATCTCAAAAAAAATAAAAACCCCTTGAACAATCATAACCAGCCTAAAAGCATCTTAACTAAAACAAAGTTAAATTTTAAAGAAAGAATCCTCTTTGAGCATTAGGAAATCTAGGTCTTGATCTCCAAAATCAGTTTGTGGTTACCTTTGGTTTTTCTTTCTTTTGACTTCAAAAGAATTGTCAGAGTGATAACAAAGCTCATCAAATCTTGCAAGGAGGACCTTGCAAGAGAGTTTGAGATGAAGGAAATGGGGCTCATACATTACTTTCTTGGCATGGAGGTATGGCAGGGAGATGGGGAGTTGTTTGTTTCTCAAGGAAAGTATGCCAATGAGATACTCAGGAGATTTTGCATGGATAGTAGTAAAACCATCGAGACTCCTCTAGTTGGTAACTAGAGGAAGGAGAATGCTACTTCAGGAGAAGTAGTGGAAGTTATTGTTTACATGTAGCTTGTGGGTTCACTCATGTATTTGGTGAAAACACGACCAGATATTTGTTATGCAGTTAACCAGCTTAGTCAAGAGATGGTTAGGCCAACCAATCTGTATTGGAAGGTAGCAAAGCATGTATTGAGATACCTTAGAGGCACTACTCAGTTTGGGTTGTGGTATAGAAGGACAGAGGGAGTGAAGCTTCAAGGCTTCACCAATGCAGATTGGTTGGGGAGTCCATTTGATAGGAAGAGCACATTAGGAGGGATCTTTAGTATTGGGTCAATTGCAATTTCTTGGTACAGCAAGAAACAGACATTGGTGGCACTCAATTTGGTAGAGGCAGAGTACATGGCTGCAAGTCAAGGAGCATGTGAGGCTATCTGGATGAGGAAGATCCTGGTTGGTTTGTTTGGTCAGCAGATGGATCCAACCATGATTTATTATGATAATCAAAGTTGTATCAAACTCTCTAAAAATCCAGTTTATCATGATCGGTCCAAGCATATATATATCTGGTATCATCATCTCAGAGATTGTGAATTGATGTGGATCATGTTGTTGGATTACATTCCCACGGAGTATCAAGATGCCAACATCTTGACAAAGGCATTGCTAAGATGTAAATTCGAGTTTCACAGAGACAGGATCAGGGTAGTGGATAATACCTTTCTTGTTGAGAGGGAGTGTTGAGAAATGGCAACAAGAAATTCCAATTTAATTTTTCCTTGAATTAAACTGTGAATTAAAGTAGAATTCTTTTCTCATAGCAATTTGAAAATAATTAATTAAGTTTAATTAACTTAATTAATTTATGAAATTCGAATTGGAAGTCTTTAGAAGACATGTATATGTTCTCCCTAACTTATAGGAGATTAGGATGAGTTATGAATGGGTTATAATTAGTTAACTCAGTTTATTGAGTTAAGTCCAGTTAAATTAGTTCCAATCAATTTCGGGAACTAATAGTGAGACAATAGTCAATTGGGACACTAGTGACCTCATTAATGTTGTTGAGATTGCAACAAGATGATGGAGCTTAGTGAAAAGAGTCGCCTTCACTAAGTGGGCCCGCAGGCAAATTATGGCGCAAGTTCTATTTTTGGATCCCAACAGGGATGATCACATCAAGAGTGACCACAGCAGGGATGATCACAGCAGGAGTGACCACAGCAGGAGTGATCAAAGTAGGAGTGACCACAGCAGGAGTGATCACAGCAGGAGTGATCAAAGTCTATTTTTAGACTGGCTGTCCAAAATAGAAAAGTCAAATATTATTGTCTCATAATAATATTTGGACTATAAACTTGATCTTATTCTCTTGGAGCACTTCAGTTTGAGCTACAGATGTGGCACATGCAGCTGTCAGAAGGAAGTACACTTTCTTTGTGGGTCATTTGAGTTGTTGCATGCATGACTTCAGTTAGAACTCAATCAGTTGAGTTTGGTGGAGTTGATTGTGGAGGTGATGGAGTTGTGTTCAGTTTGACTTGGTTAAACTAGTTATAGTTAGTCTAACTGCAAATAGACTAATGATGAGTTGTTAAACTAATTATTAACTCATAATGCAACTAATGAATACATCATTTAACTTAGTTGCATGTCAGTGCATGTTCAGTTCAACAGGGACAGGTGTTAGAAAATCAGATTGTTATCAGTTGTGACTATAGTTGTGCATGAGGATTTTCACAATCAAGGGATTGAGTATGCCAATGAGTTTGCTCATGTATTTTCCCAGTATTATAGCCTCTGCTCACGTCTAACACAGTGTGAGTGATTCTTTGGAGGTGAAATACGAGTTTGGTAAACCATTCTCATTCATTCTTGAGCAGGTATTGAGCAGTGGAGGCAGGCAAGCAGTGGAATATATTTGGAGATCAGATCTTAGCTGTATTGTGTGTAACAGGTGGAGCTGGTACTGGATTGCTTGTGATAAGCATTGTACTTTGTAATGTTACATTGTCTCAATCATTAACATACAGATAGTTGGGGTTTTTAGCGAGATGCTTTCCCCGGGTTACATACTGTGTTAATGTGTGAATGCTCTTGATGTTTTATTGTTATTGATGCTGCTATGCTGATGATCAACGTAGAGGAGCTTATGTATTGTGTATGTATTCCGCAATAGTACATGATCAGGATAATATCTGTTTAATATGTGTTAAATTATTCAAAATTTCTACATGGTATCAGAGCTGTTGATCATCAGATCTACTATTCAGGAAGTGTTTACATTCTATTTCTTCAGGCAGAGTCCGTAATTGGGCCAGGTAGCCTCTAGATTCATCCTTCCTTTGGAAGGTGAGATATCCGGTGAATGCCCATACAGTCAATCTCTGTACGAGAAATATTGTGTTCTCACAAATCTTAGATTTGAGGCGGTTGAGTTGGTTGCTAGTGGAATTCGAATTTGTAGCAGTGTTTTCTTGGTGGCAACGCAGCAATGTCTTTCAACGGATTGCAATTGGAGTATGCTCTTGAGGGTAGCTCAAAATATATTACATGGAAGGACAGGATGGAGGCAGTATTGGATGATAACGGGCTGAAGGAGTTCATAGCTACGGATGTCCCAAAGCCTAATGATGCTACTCAAGCTGATGCTTGGCAAAAGAAGACCGCAAAATGTCGAAGGATTCTATTAGAGGGCGTGAAGGATCACATTGTGTCCAGCCTCCATGGAAAGGCTACTCCATATTTGATGTGGAAATCATTAACAGAATTATTCCAAAGCAAGAGCGATCAGAGGAAGCTGGCGCTCAAAGATAAACTCAGAAACATCAAATGCGAGAAGGGTGATAGTATGCCCAAGTATCTCATGAAGTTCACTCAGTGTCGAGATGAGCTGGGAAGTGTGGGGGTTACTGTCGATGATGAGGACTTGGTGAGCTTGGCTCTCCTTGGTCTTCCAAAGAGTTGGCATTCCTATCAGGACTCTGTCAATGGTCAGGA
Source organism: Pinus tabuliformis (assembly GCA_031772625.1). NCBI lineage: Eukaryota > Viridiplantae > Streptophyta > Pinopsida > Pinales > Pinaceae > Pinus > Pinus tabuliformis. The sequence continues at coordinate 1,143,094,556 of CM062813.1, read as the reverse complement.
GAAATTGCCAGGATGGGAAAGACTATGGTCAGATCTTGTGCAGGAGGAGATCAGGCGGAGTACCAGGGACGGATCTTCGTCAAAGGGAGCTGATGAAGAGAATTGCGCTTTTGGCTACCAAAGCAAAGAAGGTGAAGAACAAGAAAGCTTCTCAGTCTGGTGCGAAAGGCAAGAAGCAGGATATGTCCAAGGTGAAGTGTTTTCACTGTCACCAGCATGGACACTATGCCACTAATTGTCCGCAGAAGAAGAAGAACAAGCAGGCTGCTGGATCTTCAGTAGGAGAGGATCTAGCCTCATAGTTTGAGCTTGATTTTTCATTGATCGCATGCTTGGTTTCAAGTGTGATGGGATCAGTGTGGTTCTTGGAAAGTGGTGCGTCTTTTCACATGACGAGAGATAGAGATTTGTTCTCTAATCTAGAGGACAAAGATCTTGGAGTGCACATCGAGATGGGCGATGATGGTAGATACAGTGCGACCGGTATCAGTACCATTTCCTTTGAGAGGGATTCTGGTAAACCCTTCGTATTGAAGGAAGTAATGCATGTTCCAAGATTGAAGAAGAATCTTATCTCAGTGGCGATGTTAGAAGACAAGGGGTATGATGTTGTTTTCAACGAGGGAAAGGCTTTCCTGCGCAGCAAGACAACTGCTGAGACTCGGAAGATAGGGGTTCGAGTGAGGAACCTTTATTAGTTGCATGTAGATGGATGCGCAGCAATGGCGGGCAAGGCAGAAGGATTGGTGAGCCGGGATGATGGCGAGTTTTGGCACAGGAGATTGGTTCACCTTCACCATGGAGCCTTGAAGATACTGCAGCAAACCACTACAGGGCTTCCTAAAGGCACACTTGCGCAGTCAGATCAGTGCAAGGGGTGTACTTTGGGGAAGTTTGTGAAATCCACCTTTCACGAGAAGGATAGTCATGCCACAACGATCCTTGAGAGAATTCACACAGACGTGTGTGGACCTTTCTCAGTTGCTTCGATAGCAAAACACAGGTATTATGTGATTTTTGTTGATGATTTCTCTCGTAAGTGTTGGATCTTCTTCATGTAGAAGAAGAGCGAGACATATTCAAAGTTATGTGAATTCAAAGCACTGGTCGAGAAGGAGTCGGGGAAGAAGGTGAAGGCTCTTAGGAGCGATAATGGTGGTGAATACATCTCGGACGAGTTTAAGGATTTCTGCAAGGCAGAAGGGATTCGTAGAGAGCTCATAGCTCCCCATAACCCACAGCAGAACGAGGTAGCTGAGCAGAAGAACAGAACGATTGTGGGTGCTGCACGGGCAATGTTGCATGATCAGGGCCTACCCCTTCACTTGTGGGCGAAAGCATGCAATACAGCAGTTTATGTGCAGAACCGTTGTCCTCATAAGATACTTCGCATGAGTACACCCGAGGAGGCTTATTCTAGTAAGAAGCCTGATCTTTCTCATTTGAGGATTTTTGGTGCTAACGTTTACATGCATGTGATGAAAGATTCCAGGAAGAAGTTGGAGCCAACCGCAGAGGTTGGGATATTTGTGGGGTACGCTAATACGCCCCACAACTATTGTGTGTATTTGCCAGACAGTGGTAAAACTGTCGTGCGACAGGATATAAAGTTTCAAGAGGAGAAAGCCATGAAGTGTTTGCTTGAGAGGGAGCTACACTTACATGCAGATGAGGAGCTATTAGTTCCTAAGGATGAGCTTCAGGATGTGGATCAGCCATAGGACAGGTTCATGGAGTGCAAGAGACCACTCATGCAGCGCCAACCATCAGAGGGCAAAAGCGCTTGACAGAAGCTGAGCGACTGGCTCAAGATGTAGAGAAAGTTGTAGGACCACCTACAACCCAAGACAGGCAGAGACAGTCACCTGATCGGTACACTGGATACATGGCTTTTATGAGCAAGTGTGTTGTGACTGAGCCATCCTCTTTCGAGGAAGCTGTGGAGGATCCCGCATGGGTAGACGCCATGGTGGAAGAGTATGATTCTATTGTCAGAAACAGTGCATGGGAGATTGTTCCTAGACCAGAAGGGAAATCAGTGGTGGGTTCGAGATGGATCTACAAAGTCAAGCAGGCAGCTGACGAGAGTGTAGAGAAGTACAAGGAAAGATTTGTTGCCCGAGGCTTTTCACAGATATAGGGGATCGATTATGAGGAGACCTTTGCACCTGTCGCAAGGTATTCTTCCATACGGACGATTCTTGCTCTCTCAGCGCAGATGGGATGGCACATTCATCAGATGGATGTGAAGATTGTGTTCCTCAACGGAGTCATTGAGGAGGAGGTGTATATTGATCAACCCGAAGGCTTTGAGGTCTTCAGCAGCGAGTCGCATGTGTGCAGGCTCAAGAGAGCGTTGTATGGGTTGAAGCAAGCACCACGTGCTTGGTACACACGGATAGACAGCTATTTCACAGGACTTGGATTCTCCAAGAGCGAGGCGGATCCTAACCTATACCAGATTGTGGTGAAGGGTAAGTTGCTTATCATTGTACTGTATGTTGATGATTTGATTCTAACGGGTGATGAGCTGTTGATACTGTCATGCAAGAAGGATCTTGCTACAGAGTTTGAGATGAAGGACTTGGGCCTCCTTCACTATTTCCTAGGATTGGAAATATGGTAGCGCAGTGGTGGACTGTTTGTTTCTCAGGGCAAGTATGCTCGGGAGATACTGGAGAAGTTCAACATGCATGGCTACAAGCCTGTTGATACTCCTATTCCTGGAGGTTGGAGGAAGGAGGATGCCACTTCGGGAGAAGAAGTGGATGCCACTGTTTATCGACAGTTGGTGGGGTCGCTGATGTATTTGGTCAATACACGACCGGATATATGCTATGCAGTTAACCAGCTTTCACAAGCTATGGTTAAGCTACCAAGCTCTTCTGGAAGGCGGGCAAGCATGTATTTCATTATTTGAGAGGCACATCAGGATATGGTTTGTGGTACAAACAAGAGGATGAGGTGAAGCTATGTGGCTTCACGAATGCAGATTGGGCAGGGAGCCCAACGGACAGAAAGAGCACATCAGGAGGGGTCTTTAGTATTGGATCGATAGCAGTTTCTTGGTACAACAAGAAGCAGAGATCCATGGCACTCAGTTCAGTGGAGGCCGAGTATATGGCAGCAAGTTTGGCTGCATGCGAGGCTATATGGATGAGGAAGATCCTGGTTGGTTTGTTCGGTTCTCATTTGGATCCTACTATGATTTACTGTGATAACCAGAGTTACATTAAACTCTCGACTAATCCTATATTTCATGATAGATCTAAGCATATTGACATCAGGTACCATCATATCAGAGATTGTGTGCAGCGGAGGATCATGTTGCTTTCATACATTCCAACGGAGGATCAGGATGCTGATATTCTGACGAAGGCTCTCACCAGGAGCAAATTCGAGTACCACCGAGGCAGGATAGGGGTTGCTGATAATCCATATCTTGTCGAGAGGGATTGTTGAGATTGCAACAAGATGATGGAGCTTAGTGAAAAGAGTTGCCTTCACTAAGTGGGCCCGCAAGCAAATTATGGCGCAAGTTCTATTTTTGGATCCCAGCAGGGATGATCACAGCAGGAGTGACCACAGTAGGGATGATCACAGCAGGAGTGACCACAGTAGGAGTGATCAAAGTAGGAGTGACCACAGTAGGTGTGATCACAGCAGGAGTGATCAAAGTCTATTTTTAGACTTGTTTTCCAAAATAGAAAAGTCAAATATTATTGTCTCATAATAATATTTGGACTATAAACTTGATCTTATTCTCTTGGAGCACTTCAGTTTGAGCTACAGATGTGGCACATGCAGCTGACAGAAGGAAGTACGCTTTCTTTGTGGGTCAGTTGAGTTGTTTCATGCATGACTTCAATTAGAATTCAATCAGTTGAGTTTGGTGGAGTTGATGGAGTTGTGTTCAGTTTGACTTGGTTAAACTAGTTGTAGTTAGTCTAACTGCAAATAGACTAATGATGAGTTGTTAAACTAATTATTAACTCATAATGCAACTAATGAATACATCAGTTAACTCAGTTGCATGTCAGTGCATGTTCAGTTCAAAAGGGACAGGTGTTAGAGAATCAGATTGCTATCAGTTGTGACTATAGTTGTGCATGAGGATTTGCACAATCAAGGGATTGAGTATGCCAATGAGTTTGCTCATGTATTTGCCCAGTATTATAGCCTCTGCTCACGCCTAACACAGTGTGAGTGATTCTTTGGAGGTGAAATACGAGTTTGGTAAACCATTCTCATTCATTCTTGAGCAGGTATTGAGTAGTGGAGGCAGGCAAGCAGTGGAATAGATTTGGAGATCAGATCTTAGTTGTATTATGTGTAACAGGTGGAGCTAGTACTAGATTGCTTGTGATAAGCATTGTACTTTGTAATGTTACATTGTCTCAATCATTAATATACAGATAGTTGGGGTTTTTAGCGAGATTCTTTCCCCGGGTTACATACTGTGTTAGTGTGTGAATGCTCTTGATGTTTTATTGTTATTGATGCTGCTATATTGATGATAAACGTAGAGGAGCTTATGTATTGTGTATGTATTCCGCAATAGTACATGATCAGGATAATCTCTATTGAATGTGTTAAATTATTCAAAATTTCTACAAAAGTTACTCTAGTTAACTGAAGACTCCACCATCAGAATCTCATGCATGTTGATTATGAGAAAGACCCAAGTTGAGACTAGAGTACAGGGATATTGTACTGTTTGTTTTAGATTTTTATGAGTTGCATTGATAGTGCATGCATTCAGGAACTGATCCTTGAGGGATTGCACTATTTTTAGAGGCGTTATTTCCCTTTCAATACAAACTATCCTTCATAGGAATTACACATTGGAATAGAGACTTGGAGAGCTTGTGAATTGGCTAAGCTTTGGCCTTGAGCTTGCTTATGAGTTGGAGATTGAATTTTCTGAGTGTTAGGATTGTTCTAGAGAGAACAAGCATTGTAATTTCATCTTGATTTTCTAGATTAATACAAAATAGATAGTGGGGTTTTGAGTTGTGGCTTTCCCTGGATATTTATTGTGTTATGTGCCTTTGATTCTCTTCCTCTATTGATTATTGTTTGCTTGATGTTTATGGGATTCTGCTGTAAAGAGTAGAAGTAGATTCTTGTCTCTTTCTTTAGTAGATTACATGAGCTTGTGAATCTACAAGTTTTTCTACATTTTTTTCTATGAGATCTAAATTCAAATGTAAAGGATCTTTCACTACAAGTCTGCCATTTTTCTTAGGCAGTGACACAATGTTCCAGTGCACCAAATGTTTGCAGGAGTCTCCCAAGTTTGTTTGATTAACTACTGAGACACCATCCTTCACAAGCCATCTTGGATTGTAACATAACAAAATTGGTCCTAGATCTTTAGGAGGGTTAAGGAGAGTGATATTGGCTAATGGTTTGACTCCCCTTGTGCCAAGATTGATGACTCATACTTGAGTCTTTTCACCAATCAATCACTGTGAATTAGAAAACAATCCAGACAAGTTATGCACTCATAACGACACCATCGATTGGACTAGGTTTAACTCCCTTCTTTTGGAGGGACACCCAACAAATCTCATTCGTCGAGGAGATCTTCCAACCGCTTGCAAAAGGGATCTTTGATAACACTGCCCCCATATTTTTCAATAGAGAATAATATTATATTATATTCTCCTCCAACATCGTTATTGATATGGTATTGTTCTTCTTTTAACTTGATGAGAGAATGCCAAAATTCTCCCTTTTTGTTGTATACCACTAGAGCATATATATTACAATTCAGAATATTTCTTTTGTATTTCTATCTTCAAGTCTGAACGCCACCCAAAATCTTGATTTGGAGCAGGCTTTTAGAACAAAATGTGAATCAAGCCAAAAGGTACCTATAGCTCTGAAAGTGCCACAAGATCCTTGCACAACACTGGGACTAATTCTCCAGAACATCCTTAACATGGACAAGACCCCATCTTCTGCCAACTTGGTTTCTTGAAAAAACAAAACATGTGGATTTTCTCTTCTAACTAAATCTCTTACAACCTAGGATTTAAGAGGGTTTCCTCATTCCCCAAATATTCTAGGAGATGGCCTTCATCTTTATTACTTAAATTTTTTATGATTTCTGAAATTTTTACTTGATTGCTTTGTTTACGTATTTTCTCGGCTTTGGCTTTCCTTGTTTATTTTTTGTTTGGTATTCTGCTTTTGTTGTGATTTTCCAATTCACGACTAGATGAATCACTTCCCCAAATTATCATTTTCTTGGCACTTCTTTTTAACATCTTTCCTGATCCCTCCGCAAATCTTGGAGGTTATGCGTACATCGTTTCTACTTCTTAGTCTCCCCTTTCAACACTTGACGGAGTGGATAAAATGTGACAAGGCTAAGGATGAGCAACATTATCAACATGAGCTTCCTGTGTTATAGCACATTCATGATTTTCACCTTCTAGTCCTCCAATCATTTGCCCCCCTCCTCCACTCAAAGTCTCCTCGTTTCCCATAATTTCTATATCACTGTTTTTCTCCTCTTAGACAACATCATCCTAGGATAGTGATTCAAATGGATTGGCTGAGGAGGATGCTCCATGATGGCCTGATGGTTTGAAATTCTTGACCCCACTTTTCCCTTTACTTGCTCCTCTATTTTGAGTGTGCCAATCGACTTCTTGAGTAGGAATCGCTCTGTTCCCATTCCTAGCCTCAAATCTCTTACAATCATGAGCGAAGTGCCTATAGTCATGGCAACTCTTAGAATTGAATGGAATTTGTTCATAATCCAGAGGTTGGATATGTTTCAATTCTCCTTTGGTCAGAAAAATCTCAGCAAGGAGGCCTTTCTCCAAGTCCACTCCTATGTAGATTTTGGCACAAATAAATTGTTGGTCCTTTGGTTCTGCTTGGTCTAGATACTTTCCTACACTATTTCCAACTGCTTTCAAGCATTCATCACTCCAACAAGATAGGGGGAGACGTGGAAGTTTAACCCAAACAGACACCGTTGTGGGAATGTCCTCATTCAGATTGAAATATAGAGACCAAGCATTTAGATGCATTCCTCTTGAGCCAAAAAAAGATAGCCCACTCTAAAAATAATGTCTCGATCCTCCTTATATTCAAAGGAAAAAACAAAAAAGTCGTTACCAAATGGGAAAACCCCAATTTACCTTTCATCATGGGCTTCCATAATTTATCAAACCACTACTCAATTGATCTGGGTGAGGGCCACATGCCCATAAGCTTCCCAACCAAGGCTCTATCAGAGAAGAATAAGGTAGTCTTTTGAAAGCCCCAAGGGAGCGCTATTGATGGGATATTCTCTCATTTTTTAACAAATTTAAATTGTTGCTCCTTTGACTTGAGAATAGACTTGAGCTTCGAAATCAAGACAAAAAAAGCCACAAGCTCGTCACCTAGAAAAAAGACCCCTCTCCAGTCAATACCATTGGGAATTAACAAAAAAGCACCAGCAAAAATTCTAAAAATCATATAATCAACATCGAATTATAAAACTATTAAAGACCAAATTTTTATCATTAAAATATTTATATTAAACGTATAACATTATTTTATAATATTATATTTTATATAAATATTATATTTATAATAATTTTATTTATATATGAATCTCATATACATTATCAACATTATAATATCTCTATAATTATATGGTACTGTAAATGTAGAGTTGCTATTTTAAATTTTTAAAAATCCAATTTTATTATAATAATTTTTTTTACATTTATAAAAATTAAAAATATTAATTTCCATTTATTATTATTTTATTAAATATAAATAATCTTTATAATATTTACAAATATAAATATTATTTTAAAGTTTTCTCTTTACGAGAAATCTAAAGATCAATGCCTTGAAGTCAAGATTAACCCAATATCTGTTTTTCCAATAAATTAAAAAACATGGTGCTTGCACAGACAAAAACAGTTATTAATTTTTTTATTTTTTTTAATTCCAAATAGGTAATGCAGAATAGCTGTCCTTATATGACATTTATGTGATGGTCCGTTCTTGGCATCAAAAGTCATATTAAGCTGGCTGCTGTCCTGGAATTTGTCAAACTAAGAAGCTGTTTTTAATTATAAAATAAAGTAAATATGATTGCCCTGTTTAATGTTATTATTTTATCAGTTTTTGTCTTTTGTCTTTTCAAGCAGGTTTTTGTTTTTATTAGTTTTTGGTTATTATTTTTTTAAAGCAGGTTTATTTATATATGGAGAGGGGGCAAGTGGTGTCATTTTGTGACTTAAATTATAGTTATTACATTTGTATTTGAATTTGGATTCCAATTTATTAATATAAAAATATATATTAATTTATCTATAAATTTATATTATAGAGTTTTAATTTATATGGTAGTTTTCATTTTTATTTTGAAGATAAATTAATTTTTATTTTTAGAAGAGATTATTTTATTTTTGACTGAAGAACCAGATTATGATATTAGATTAAATAGAAGAAGAGAGACATTTGAACCATCTAGTATGGTTCATCTTCACGACAAGATAAAGAACCAGATCATGACATTAGATTAAATAGATGAAGCGGAGATGTTTCTAAACAACTAGCTTTGACTAAAAAATTATTATTAATTAATTATTCTAAACAATAACACTGAAAAATAGTAATAAATAAATGAAAACAATAAATAAATAAATAAACAAACAAAATAAAAATAACAAAGTCAAATTTAATTATTCTAAACAATAAAACTAAAAATAGTAATAAGAAAATGAAAAAACAAAATAAATCAAAATAATGAATTAAGTCAATTTTATTATTTTTATTCAAAAAAATAAAATAATATGGTTTAAAAAAATGAAAAGTAAATAAATAAGAAATAAGGAATATCAACAAAGATTAAAATAAATACATAATTAATTAATTAAATATTATAAAAACTTAGGAATATAAGGTAGGATCCAACACCTGCTAATACTCCAACCATCGTCTCTATTCCGATCATTTCAATTTCCAAGGCCTCCCTAAACTTATAGTGATGAAAATTATCAATCGTGGCAATGACCCTCACCTCTTCAATGTAGATATGATGTTTTGTCTTTTGTGCATGTTCTGCGAAAGCGGAGAGCGAGACCTTCCATGTTTGATGTCAATTGTATGCTCAAGAATCCTCTGATTATTTGAGCAGCCAATTTCACCAATGTACGGAGTCCCACAAGCGCAAGGGATGACATAAACACCTTTCCCATCATTAGGGTTCACAGGGTCCTTCACTGATCTTAGGGAGCTTCAGATAGTGTTTAGAGGCCTAAATGTTGAAGGAACCTTATGCTTCTTCAATATTTTAGCATTCTTGTCTGTGGTTCCTTGGCTAAACGGAAGATGCACCCCTAAAAACTGATCTTTAAGATCATTTTTAATCCTAAGACCTTTTTCAACCTTAAGGAAGGCTCTAAGACATTGTCGCTTACTATAACCATTCTTATTAAAAACACTATGGAGATGGATTTTTTCATCATTGAAGTGGTTTTCATTAGAAACTCATAACACTGGAGTGGCTAAGGTGTTGAGAACACCTAGCTTTTGAGCAAGGAAATTATGCAAATTTGCATGAAGATATTGTTCGGTGCGAGTTTTCTTCTGAAAAACCTGGTGGGAGAAGGAATCATCGTCTCTCTTTGAAATAAGAACATCGAGGAAAGGGAGGTTGCCATCGATTTCACATTCCATAGTAAACTTTATGGAACTAGATTGCTTGTTAAGATGCTGGAAAAAGAGGTCCAACTTTTCCCGAACACGAGACCAAATGACACAAGTGTCATCCACAAGCATTTTCCAAAGCTTAGGCTAGAATAGAGCTGAGACAAGTGCTTAGATTCAAAGTCCTCCATAAACAAATTAGCCACTATTGGGGAAAGGGGGGAACCGATGGCTACTCCACAAGTTTGTTCATAAAATTCACCTTTGAAACTGACGAAAGTAGAAGTAAGACAAATTTCAACCAAATAAGTTGTATCTGGTTCCGTAATGTGCTTGATGACTTGTTAATGGGGATATTAGTGTACAAGGAGACCACATCAAAACTCACCAAATTATCTAGAGGATCCAACCTTATACCCTTTAATTTGTTGACAAACTAAGACAATCTTTGACAAAGCATTCAATCCGACCAACAAGAGGTTTAAGCTTATTGGCTAAAAACTTAGCAAGAAGATAGGTCGACCCTTCAATAGTGTTGACAAGGGGTCGCAGAGGAGCCCCTTCCTTATGGATCTAGGGCTCCCTAAGGGAGCTAACAGTGCTACTAGATTTTATGGCTAGAGAAATTGTTTTAGAAATCTTCTTTAAGGGATTCTTATTAAGTTTTCTATAGCTCTCGCTATTACAAAGGTGATCTAACATTTTTCTCTGGTAATCTTCCTTATCTAAGATAGCGGAAAAACAACGATGTCCTTGTTATTATTCAAAACTTTGAGACCCTGAAACAAGGTTTGCTAAGGTTGTTCTTAGGGGGCTTAGCCTTTCTCAGGACCACCACACAATCCTGTCTAATGATATCCTTAGTAGAGTCCGGTAAGTCCCTCATCCTAATTCAATGTTAGAGATCTTCCACTGGGATTTTTCTAAGACCAGGAGAAAAATTTAAACCTTTCTCTAAAAGACTATAAACAGGAGGATAAAAAAAAAAGAAAAGATTAACAACCCTATTATTAAAGAGGTAAAAAAATTATATTTTTATTATTAATATTGTCGTTAGAATCAATAAAAAAATAATAATATATATATATAAATAATTACCAATTTCTAAAAACAAGTGGATCCTAGTGTTGAGAATGAATGAGAGAAAAACAAAAAGCAAAATATTAAATGAAGCAACTACGCACTCATTCCTTGAAGCAACTTTGGAATTGGTTAAGGATTCGAAACATCAAATTTTCCTTAAAATGAACACTGCAACTAATTCTAAAAAAAACTACAATCTAACTACTATTCTTCATTTTGGAAATATCAAATTTTCCTTAAAATGAACACGGCAACTAATTCTAAAAAAACTACAATCTAACTACTATTCTTCATTTTGTTATGTTTGTTTGATATTGGTTTTAAAATATCCTGATACATTACATTGACGTGTCATATGGTTATAATAATGACTACCTACATTGAAATATTCCATTTTCTACCCCCACTTAAATAATTACTGTGATATGAATTTTAGTAATTCAGAAATAATATTGAAAGGACTACAGCTACAAGGACATGGCTGAAGTACCCAGGAATTTTACTGAAGCGAATAGCATTATTTGTCCAATAAATTGAATTCCCAAATTTCAAAATTCATTGGCCTGATTTAGCAAAATTCGGTAACTATGATTTTAACTGTTAAAACTCTTTTAACAACCTTTCTTTTTCTTTTATGTGCATGGTTTGATTATGTAGTTCTAATCTTTCATTAGAGTTTAGGAGTGAAGTTGTGGATAGTTAAGTAATTTTGAATTTTGAATTTTATTTTAAGTAATAATTTATTATTATTATCTAATTTTAAAGTTGTGGTTAAGTCAGACATCAAATTGGTGTATGAGATTATTTTGTTTGTGCGACAAGGGAGTTACTTCCTAGTAGCGATTTGATTGTTAAATTTACAAAGACATACATACTTTACCTCTTTCTGATTTTGAATCTGTGCCTTTTAAGAGGAAACACATGCTCTTATATATTATTATTAAAAATTAAATTTAAATGAAAAAAATAATAATCAATTTTTCTAAACAATATAATTTATCACTTAAAAACCAAAACTAAAATATTTATTGTTAATAATCCCTAAAACTCAAAAACATAAAAAAAAGAGAGTATTCACATTTGCTTTGCAACCCAGAAGAAAATGAAAATGAAAATGAATTGCAATGAAGAAAAAGGATGAAAATGTAAATGAATTGCAATGAAGAAAAAGGATGAAAATGTAAATGTCATTTGTATTGATGTACAAACTTTACCCCTCTTGATTCCAAATATGCTTGACCAGCAGAATTAACTTGAGAGCTCAACTGCAAACTATTTTTGTGCAAATTCTATTGCATTTTGTGACTCCCATAATCTATACCTAGATAGACAAAAAAAAATTATTCTATTCTATGATGCCAAGCAGGGATACTCTGCTAGATACAAGCATTCTGTAAATCTCATCAACCTGATGCTCCACAGGTACCAGCTTCTTCTCCATATCCTTTGCAGATCCTCGCAACCTGGACACAGATTCTCTGATTTCATCCACCAAACAGTTCTTTAAGGCCTTGTCTCCTGCGTTTAGTTTATGATAAAGCCCCTTCACTTCCACATGCACATTGTCTAGTTCTTGGAGGAGTGCAGCAGAGCCTTTTATGGCCCTTCTCCTCTCAATCTCCTCCTTGACTCTGTGCTGCAGTTTGAGCATTGATGGAGACCATGAAGGCTGTTCATGGTGGGTGAGCAGGTTCAATGTGGGCAGAAGCCTCTTGGTCTTCACCAGCAGGGCCATGGATAGCACACCACATAAGAAAATAGTTATGGTCTTAGCTCCATAAAGGGCACTCATCACTACTGCATTCTTGCTAGTATTCCTAGATGACTCATGATCCCCATTACTACTTGAACTGGTACTGAGCTTCTCACCCATACGTCTGAGCATGGAACTGCAATTCTCCAGCTTTGATCTCTGATTCCCTTGCCTGCCACTTCCTGCCTCCTCCTCTTTTCTCCTGATGGCCACTACGCATTCATGCAAAATGTTCTTCAAGCGAGTAACCTTGACCTGCTCCTCTGATCTGACATCCATTAATGAATGGAGTGCCACCTGCACCATCATCTGGTAGCGTTGAACATCCCCAAAGCTCTCCCTCAGCACGTTGCAAGCATCTAACAAGTTCACACTGTCATCCAAATACTCATTTATGGATCTCTTCTCTTTCTCGTTCAGTGGCAGCTGCAGATGCTCTGGGATCACCTTGAGCACTGTGCTGTGTGTGTATATTACAACTCCTAGGGCTTCCTGAAGCCATTCCAGGTTTATCTGGGTTGCCTGCCTCAGACCATCCAGTCTTGAGCTCAGATCAGACTCAAATTCCCCAGCTGGGCTTGTATTTGTATTTGAATTGGGTATGGACTCAAACTCCCCAACTGGATTTGTCTTTGCATTGGAATTGAGTATAGGGTATTTGAAGGAGGAGACCAGGGAAGATGGGTAGGCATGAAATGAATGGAATGCCGCCCCTAACGAGGATAACAGGGATGAACCCAATTGAGTCATGCTTCTCTGCAACTCTATCTCTTTCTCAAATACCTTATCAGAATAATTCAAATCCTTGGTTATGTCTCTTATTTATATTTGATTGAGATCCTTGATATAAATATGTAATAATTCTATATTGACTTGACAGAGGACAGATCATTGCCATAGCAACAGCAGCAAAATGTCTTTCTGGAAATATACCTAACAGCTGGATTAAGCAGATTTGCTTCATTGCTCCAGCTAGCTTTAGTGGTCCTGTTTTTTGCACTTTTCAAATGAATCATGAATAAGTTAAATGAGCTGTATTGACACATTAATTATTTTCCAATAACAGAAGCTAAGTTTAATCAAGATTCCAGGTACTCACTTCTGTCCATATAGCTGGCAGGCCTACAATGGTCACTGTAAATTTTCTATGGGGTAAAGAGCTCGGTCTTCTCCTGCAACTAACAGCTGGATAGTATTAACATCTTATGTTTTCTTAATGGTTTGTCTTAAAGGCTTCGCCTAACTAATAATATTTTAACTATAAGGTGCATTTTATCATTAAAAAATAACACCTTATATCAGTAAAAACACAATAATGTTGGTAAAATCAGAGTCAAATTTTAAAAGTCTAAAAAACTAACAAAAATTTGCCCAGCTCGGCATATAACCATAAACTTACGGATTTTAAAATAAAAACAAAAAACCAGCTTTCCATGCAATAGTATATGGTCATCTGGTCATCTGTTGAGGAGAACTTATTCTGTAATTAGTTAAATAGAGTGATGGTAAGAAAAATGGTATCATTTTCAGTTAAATTTAAATTTCATTTAATTTTAAAAATTATAATTAAATTAAATTTATTTTAATCTTAAATTTGTTAAAATAATAATATAAAATAAAGTTAAATTTTTTATTACTACGAAAAATTAATATATATTTTAATTATTTTATTTTCTAAAAAAATTTAATAATAATTAATTATACGATTTATTTTTAATATTTGTGATTTTAAAGAATTATAATTAGATTTTTTCTTCTTAAGATTTTATACATTGTATTGGTTTTAGTGGACTTGAATCATCATTATCATAATCATCATCATAAAGTTTAAGTTTATAATATTTTTCTATAAACTTAAAACAAATTAAAGAATCTAAAAATATTGTACAACTATAATTTTTTTGTTTGCTAGGTTATGTCAATCCAGGCACTTATAACTTGTGGCTTGAGTAGCTACAACTCAAGGGTATCTAATCTGTCAAAATATCGCCCCTGACCTGGGCCACACCAACTCTTAGACTGGCTATATTTTTGCACAAAATGGCTATATTTTTGCACAGAGTTCCAAATCAATGGCATTTACACCATGGAGTGTCTCAACAGAACACCCTATCATAATAATAAAAGTAATATTTATATTATTTTAGCATAGTTTAATAGCTTAGTCTAACTAATAGAAGAAATAACCATTTTCCAACCATTTTTTCTGGTCAATTTTGTTCAAAATCAGGTAGAGATTTTTAAAAAATCATATGTTTAAGTTGTATAATTTGCAAAGGTGCGCAAGGGTTTTTCATGGTGTTGAATTTTTTTATGTATTCAAAAGTGTATTATGAACAACAAGAAATTGCAATCTTGCTAACTTCCTCTATTAATTAGGCTATGCCTATTTTAATTTTATTCCAAATCTTGTAGGGATTTATTTGAATCATCAATTTAAATTCTCTAATATATAAAATTTGAGTGCTCCAAAGATTTTTCAATTTATTTATATATTCAAAAATACATTTTGAAAATGATAATCTCACCCAAAATTATATCACCTAGTTCCAACAAAAAAAAAAACTAATAATTAAACAACACCCATTATTTTTCTTGATTGACAATTATACTTTTGTAAATGTGCAACCATTGTTAAATATTTATATTATAATCATAAATTATTTAATGTGAATAAAGATAAGCATCTTTGTTAATATTTACCAACATAGATCCATCTTAACTTAGGGGATAAGATCTCTTGAAGTGCAAACTTCTTTTAGAGTAAAAAGAGATTTGATCTAAAGTTAAGATGGATCTAGCCTAATTTAATTATTATCCTTTAAATAGGCTACATTAAATAAGAATACTATTGGAAAAATCATAAATATGAGTTAAGAATACCATGGAAAAAATCATGGCTTGTTTTGTTTTATTTTGACAAGGTCAAAATGTTAAATATTACAACATTTCTACCATATTGCGCTGGAGAGCACCTCTCTGCATAATAACCTCTCTGCATAATAATATAATTAACCACCACAAATTCAAAAGGGCCAATTTAGAGGTTCCCAAGTCAATATAGAGTTGGCTTGATTATTACAATGTAAAAGAAAAAGAAGATAACCATTACAAAGTTTAATAATAGAACAAGTTAAATGAGTTGAATTTTTATATTTTTTAATTAGGCAGTTTTAAAAATTGAGGAAATTATAGTTTTAAGTTATTGAGTGTACACAATTTCAATGTTTTAAAACCATCCTAGATGCATATTAACTTTGGATCTACCAAGAGTCGAGATGGATCAAATCTCACATACAAACCTATTTTAGAGTGAAAAGAGATTTGATCCATCTCGGCCCTTGGTAGATCCAGAGTTAAGACGGATCTAAGTTGGTTTAATTCCCCCCTTTACATGGGCTATATTCCAAAAGAATACCATGAGTTCTCAATACCATGTATCAAGACCATGGGTCATTTTTATTTTTATTATTACTTTATTTTTATAGGGTTATTTTTATTTTTTACTTTTTATTTTATTTTTACTGAGTTAAAATATTTACATTACATTATATTAATCTTTTTATTTTATTTAAGTTAACTTAGTGAAAATGTTAAACAATATATTACAACATCTTTACCATACTATAATTTTAAATATTGAGGCCAGAACCTGAATGTCTTAAAAGTTTTTCCTAGAGTTATCTCTTTTTTACATTTAAAAATACAATTTAAATAATTCAACATTGACCTCCCCAAATATCATGTTACCAAATTTAAAGAAAAAAGTCTAAAATTTTAACTCATTGAACTACCCAAAATCAAATTTTTACAATATTAAAAATCCAATCCTAAGCAATATTCATAATCCAAATATTACAATTAATTAGATTAACTAAAAAACCACTACTTTTAAGATGAGTAAAATTGTAAAATTTATGATGTGATTTTTTTTTGTAAATACACATCATTTGGTTGACTTATTTTTTTTCTCCCAAGAAAAAAAATCAATTTTCATTAACAGGTAAGAAAATTACATGTTGTATCATCAACATGTATGAGATGCACTCACTAGGAAAATGGGAGACCCATTCACAAGTAGTACAATCATAGTTCAATATTTACAATATGAGCATAATATTTACATTAAAAAAAAACGATAAAAGCATAGTCCGTTCAAGCTATAAATAAACAAAAAGCAAAAATATGTCGAATGATATTTTTGAAGATCATTCTGAAATGTTTCCATCCAATTCGATGAATGGACGATGAAAGAACTGGAAAAAGGCTCTATCTCTAAATTCCTGTATCAGCCACTGCCCCCGGATTTGTTGCGTGGCCTCTTTAGAAAGACAATCAGCAACCACATTCCTTTCCCTGTATATATGAGAGCATACAATAAAATCAAATTGTGATTTTAGAGTGATGACTTCATCCAGTAAACCCTTGAGTGTGTGCAAGTGACAATGATATGCAGAGTTGATCCAATTTATAACAAGTTGAGAGTCCCCAAAAATATGAATCCTGTGGTAGTTTTGTTCTAGAGAAAAGATGAGAAGGTGTCTTAGGCTGCTGAGTTCTACATAGTTATTTGTGCCTCTCCCTAAACCCACTTTGATTTTGAAAAACATATGTTCATTTATATGGAGCACAACCCCCCCCCCCCCCCCCCCCACAACCCGCGGCCTGAGCAGATCCATCGAAATAAGCCCAAGGGATGCTCTTATCTATAACTTCTGGAGTGATGACCCGAGCATGTTGTTGATTAGGATCATCCAGAATCAGGTTGTATATGGTAGCAATATAGTTGCAAGTGGCTAGCCAATGGGCCAGAGCATCCTGGAATATACAACAATTCATGTTCAACCAAATGCCCCAGCTTACAATCAAAGGGAGGTTTCTGACTTTTTGAGTGGAAGCCTCTGTCCACCAACGATACTAGGCATCAGCGATGTGTGACCCTTCCCATTTGTGGGAGATGTTGAGAGAGGTTGTGATATGAGTCCATACTTGACCAGCAACTGGGCAGTGAAGGAATAAGTGATCAATATCCCCAGTCTTTGCATGGAAGAGACAACATCTGAACGGACCATGAAAGGCATGTCGCATAAGATATACTTTCATGGGTACTTTATTCGCTAGAATACACCACATGAATAGTCACGTTTTGTGGGGTACTTTTAGTTTCCATAGAGGGCGCCACCACCAACAAGCATCCCCCGGGCCATGAGCATACATAAGAGTTGCATACCCATCCTTTGGTGTATATCGACCATGAGGAGTTGAGGCCCATATAATTTCATCATCTCACGCAGAAATTCTAATATTTGCTTCCTCTTGAGCTCCTATAAAACAATGTTGTGTCCTTCTCCATATGTTTGGGATGCCAAGCTCCCAAGAGTCCAACCATTTTTGCGATGTCCAATTTGGATTTCTGTCATCAGCAATGTGGGCAATCTAGGTGATGCCTGCCACTGATAGGAATTGTCACAAAGCCAGTGGGAGTATATGTGTGTTCCCACATCCAAACCAGGCATCAGAACCCAGTCTAACCTGCTCGCCATTCCCAATACGCCACGCCAAGCCATCCTTAATAATGCTTATTAACTACAAGATGACCTTCCATATGATCGATGCACTCGATTAGCATAGGGATGGCCTTCGAATCCAGTCAATTACAGATAGGGGGTGAATATATTTATAATAGACCACCTCTTTCCATAAGCTCTTTGACTTGATAATTTGCCATCCCATCTTAGCTGCCAGTGCCTTTGCAAAAACATGGAGGTCCTTTATACCCCAACCACCCCATTTCTTAGGTTTCCCAATCCTATCCCATCATACCCAAGCAAAAGTCCTCCCCACATTCCCCCCCCCCCCACCACACCATAGGAACCTACAACAAATTTGTTGTATCCTATTGATGATACCTTTTGGAATCCAAATGAGAGTCATCCAGTAAACCGGAATGGCCTCCAGCACCGATTTAATCAAGGTGAGTCTGCCAGCCCTAGAGAGCCATCTCTGCTGCCAAATATTTATGCGACCTTCAATTTTTGAAATGAGCCATGACCAATCAGCGATACGATATCCATTTGGCTTGAGCCTGAAACAAAGGTATTTGAGACGGTCTTGGTCTGGATTTAAACAGGAATGTAACAAATTACAGAGATAACCATAAACACAAAGATGTAGTGGAAATAATACTTCATTTCATTAATGGTAAAATACTGAAATATGCTTACAAACAGGAATGGAAATAAACCAGCTAGGGTGATGGTAGCTTATCTCTAACAAGAGATGTGGCAGTTACATGCCTCTGAACTGCCTTACAATGAGGCTCAAGGGCCTTTTTATTATTGAACAATAAGATCAAACCCTAAACAACCAAAACCCTAACCCGAGGAGATGTAACACCAAGAGTTTATGGGCCCCGTTGGGGTGAGTTAGACAGCCAACTTGTTGAAAAGTGTGCAACAAGAAATGCTTGTTGAGAGTGCAACAAGATGATGGAGCTTAGTGAAAAGAGTCGCCTTCACTAAGTGGGCCCGCAGGCTATTTTTGGCGCAAGTCTATTTTTAGACTATGTCTATTTTTAGACATATGGATCATGTCTATGGATGATTGATCAAGTTGGGAAAAATAGATGGACTTCTATTTTTTATGAAAGTGTGAGTGATCACAGTGTGAGTGATTACAGTGTGAGTGATCACAGTGTGAGTGATCAAATTCAAAAATAGAAAAGTCAAATATTATTATCTCACAATAATATTTGGACTATAAACTTAATCTTATTCTCTTGGAGCACTTCAGTTTGAGCTACGGAAGTGGCACATGCAGCTGTCAGAAGGAAATACGCTTTTCTCATGAGTCAGTTGAGTTGGTGCATGCATGACTTCAGTTAGAACTCAAGTGAGTTGAGTTTAGTGGACTGGAGGTACAGTTGATGGAGTTGTGTTCAGTTTAGCTTTGTTAAATTGGTTGTATTTAGTCTAACTGATCAATAGACTAAAGATGAGTTGGGTGAATTAGTTATTAATTAATTCACAAGTTATTAACTCATAATGCAACTATAGAATACATCAGTTAACTCAGTTGCATGTCAGTGCATGTTCAGTTCAGCAGGGACAGGTGTTAGAGGATCAGATTGCTATCAGTTGTGACTATAGCTGTGCATGATGATTTGCACAATCAAAGGATTGAGTATGCCAATGAGTTTGCTCACGTATCTTCATGATATTATAGCTGTTGCTCACGTCCAACATAGTGTGGGTGACTATTTTGCAGTGTAAAATCGAGTTTGGGAAGAAATTCTCATCAGTTCTCGAGCAGGTTTGAGCAGTGGAGGCAGGCAAGCAGCGGGAGAGATTTGGTAGATCAAATCTGAGCTGTATTGTGTGTAACAGGTGGAGATACTTGTGAGAAGTATTATGCTTTGTATTGTTACATGATTCAATCAATATAATATACAGATAGTGTGGGGTTTTTAGCGAGATGCTTTCCCCGGGATACATACTGTGTTTATGAGTTTGATTGATGCTTCTATGTGTGCCTGTGGATGTTTCTGCTTCTGTAATTTGATGATCAACGTAGAGGAGATTATGTATTATACATGTTCTGCTTAAATTGTATGATCAGGATAATCTCTGTTGAATATGTGTCATATTATTCAAAATTTCTACATGGTATCGGAGCTACTTGATTTGTAGAAGAGATTTTTACAGGACATCAAGTGAGGATTGATCATCAGATCTATTATTCAGAAAGTGTTTACATTTTATTTCTTCAGGAAGAGTCTGTAATCGGGCCAGGTAGCCTCTGGATTCATCCTTCTTTTGGAAGGTGAGATATCCGGTGAAAGCCCATATATTCGATCTCTGTACAAGAAATACTTTGTTCTCACGAATTCTAGATCGGAAGCGGTTGAGTTTTGAGCTGGTGGAATTCGTTTATTCCAAAGCAAGAGATAAACTCAGAAACATTCAGTGTGAGAATGGAGACAGTATGCCCCAGTATCTCACGAAGTTCACCCAATGCTGGGATGAGCTGGGAAGTGTGGGGTGACTGTCGGATGAGGATGGTGAGTCTAGGACTCCTTGACCTTCCTAAGAGTTGGCATAGCTACCAGGACTCGGTGAATGGAAGGGAGAAACTGCCAAATTGGGAACGACCATGGTCGGATTTGATGCAGGAGGAGATTAGACGGAGCACCAGAGACGGTTCTTCATCCATGTAGGATGAGGAGAACTGTGCCTTAGCAAGTAAGGTGAAGAAGGGGAAGGGGAAGGTTTCTCTTTCCGAATCTTGTTCTTCCAATGATGGGAAGAAGGTTGACAAATCAAAAGTGCGATGCTTTCGTTGTCATGA
The DNA here is from genome assembly GCA_031772625.1 of Pinus tabuliformis. Taxonomy (NCBI): domain Eukaryota; kingdom Viridiplantae; phylum Streptophyta; class Pinopsida; order Pinales; family Pinaceae; genus Pinus; species Pinus tabuliformis. The sequence continues at coordinate 1,143,073,702 of CM062813.1, read as the reverse complement.
GATTGGTTCACGAGTCAGGAACCCATATTCTCTTGAGGTTCAAGATGCATGTGAAGCCTTGAGTAGCGAGGCAACTGATGGATACTTGGTGGTTGAGAGGGAGCATATATTACCTCTCAACATGCAGAGCCAGAAGAAGTCTCAGACGATTGTGGAGGAGCCACGATTGGTGCAGCAGCTTCAGGAGGTTGTGGAGGAGCCACAACAGGGGAAGTTGAGAGGAGATCGAGTAGAAACATCTACTCATCCAGAGACCTCCAATAGGGGGAAACTTTGAGCCAGGTGGGCTGAGGGATCACATGCAGCCATACCTCCAGGTAGGAGGTGGGGTGATGTGGATTGATTGTCCCAAGGAGGAGGGGTAGGATCCTTGAGGTACCCAACCTCTTGGATGAGACCTTGCTACGGGAGCCCGAGATGCGTAGTAGCAGGAACTGACTGATTGGGTAGAGACAAATGCAGATGGAGCGGCAGAGAGAGCGACAGTGCAGGGAATCCCAGGACAGCGCATAGCTAGCAGGCTGTAGCAATGCGAGAGGCACAAGTGTTTTGCACAGTGCTAGGTGGCACAGAGAGGTGTGCAATGGTGCGAGATGCATGGAGATGTTGCAGTAGCGCAGATGTCAGAGAGGGAGCACTTGTCAGCAGCAGGTAGAGCTTCAGCATCAGAGGATGTTTCTATCCCAACAGGGAGGTCAGTTGGGAGGTGCAGTGCGGATGCAATGCTGGGAGATAGAACCAGCAGCAGCACGGATGCAGTCAGAGATCAAAGTGACAGAGGCTAGAGTAGTCAGATACTGAAGAGCACAGAGATGCAGAGTTTCAGTCGACAGAGGCAATAGTAGTCAGAGACTTTGATGACAGAGCAAGTGGACCGGCCAAATGTGTTGCATGGAGAACATTCCAGAGTTACAGGATCGGGTTTGAGAGGAAGCCTTTCTTGTTGAGAGGGAGTGTTGAAAAGTGTGCAACAAGAAATGCTTGTTGAGAGTGCAACAAGATGATGGAGCTTAGTGAAAAGAGTCGCCTTCACTAAGTGGGCCCGCAGGCTATTTTTGGCGTAAGTCTATTTTTAGACTATGTCTATTTTTAGACATATGGATCATGTCTATGGATGATTGATCAAGTTGGGAAAAATAGATGGACTTCTATTTTTTATGAAAGTGTGAGTGATCACAGTGTGAGTGATCAAAGTCAAAAATAGAAAAGTCAAATATTATTATCTCACAATAATATTTGGACTATAAACTTAATCTTATTCTCTTGGAGCACTTCAGTTTGAGCTACGGAAGTGGCACATGCAGCTGTCAGAAGGAAATATGCTTTTCTTATGAGTCAGTTGAGTTGGTGCATGCATGACTTCAGTTAGAACTCAAGTGAGTTGAGTTTAGTGGACTGGAGGTACAGTTGATGGAGTTGTGTTCAGTTTAGCTTTGTTAAACTGGTTGTATTTAGTCTAACTGATCAATAGACTAAAGATGAGTTGGGTGAATTAGTTATTAATTAATTCACAAGTTATTAACTCATAATGCAACTATAGAATACATCAGTTAACTCAGTTGCATGTCAGTGCATGTTCAGTTCAGCAGGGACAGGTGTTAGAGGATCAGATTGCTATCAGTTGTGACTATAGCTGTGCATGATGATTTGCACAATCAAAGGATTGAGTATGCCAATGAGTTTGCTCACGTATCTTCATGATATTATAGCTGTTGCTCACGTCCAACATAGTGTGGGTGACTATTTTGCAGTGTAAAATCGAGTTTGGGAAGAAATTCTCATCAGTTCTCGAGCAGGTTTGAGCAGTGGAGGCAGGCAAGCAGCGGGAGAGATTTGGAGATCAAATCTGAGCTGTATTGTGTGTAACAGGTGGAGATACTTGTGAGAAGTATTATGCTTTGTATTGTTACATGATTCAATCAATATAATATACATATAGTGTGGGGTTTTTAGCGAGATGCTTTCCCTGGGATACATACTGTGTTTATGAGTTTGATTGATGCTTCTATGTGTGCCTGTGGATGTTTCTGCTTCTGTAATTTGATGATCAACGTAGAGGAGATTATGTATTATACATGTTCCGCTTAAATTGTATGATCAGGATAATCTCTGTTGAATATGTGTCATATTATTCAAAATTTCTACACAACTTCCCGGGCTCGCGACTTGGTCATATTATCTCCGTTTGACGCGCATGATAGCCCGTTGGAAAGATGTCTATGATGACTACGATGAAAAGATGATTTTAGACAAAGAATTGTTGGTGGTAGATTTCCAAAAAAACGTCGTTTAGGGCCTCAAAACGGCTCTGGAAGTTTAGGACCCAAAAAACTGCTAAAAATAGTAAACTGTGCTACAATTAAGGAAACTGAAAAATTGAAAGAAGCAATGGTAGGGGTCCAAGTGGAATTGGTGGGTGGCCACCAATATCCACCTGGATCATTCCTCCCCCCTTAGGAATCAATGGTTCCCATTGCGTTGAGTTCCTCCATAAGATGAGAGAACTTCTGCTGAACTTGGTCCCTGGTGAGCCACTTGCCCTGGTGAAGGAGTTGGCCTGCTTTGACAACTCAATATAGTTGGATATTCTGCTGGCGAGTGTGCTTGATATGTGTGTCCATGATCCGATCAGTTGCAGCTTGTTCCATGCAATCTGGATTTAACTTTGTGGGTGTGAGTTGTTCTGCAATGTCGAATGTGTCTAGTAATGGTGGAAAGTATGGCCGAAAGCGGTCCACATTAAACATTGGGTGTAGGCCAAGGCATGGGGGAATGTTGAGCTCAAATGCATTATCTCCCACAGCCTTGGTAATGGTGTAAGGACCATATCGGAGTGGTTTGAGTTTCCGATAGGCTCCGGTAAGGCATTCCTTTTACAGATGCAACCAGACTTTGTCGCCCACCTGAAAATTGTGTGGCACCTGATGTTGATCATGTCACTACTTGTTCTTGGCATTTGATTTCACTAGAATTTCATGGACCCACTGGTGAATATGTTGGATGTGCTCAATTGTTTGCCTTATCTGTTTCAGACTGGACATGAGCCGAATCTGTGTGAGTAGCTGCAAATGGCATGGCCACATCAATGGGACATAGTGGCTGGAATCCCAAGCCTACCTGAAAAGGGTTGTGGCCAATCGAGATGTGGAGAGCCCAGTTGTAGCTGTGTTGAACATAAGGGAGGCTCTTGTCCCATGTGTGTGGATGCTTTGAGTTGTACATGTGCAGAATGTGTACGATCATCCTGCTGACAACCTCTATCTGGCCATCAATATGAGGATAGAAGGCTATGGACTTAGTGAGTTTGGTGTCCAGCATCGACCAGAGACTGGACCAAAATGTACTGAGAAACCTGTTGTACCGATCTGAGATGATAGATTGTGGGATCCCAAAGTGTACCCACACTCGTTCAAAGAAGAGTTTAGCATTGGCTTCTGTTGTGATATTCTTCTTGCAGGCCGTCATAATGGCCATCTTCAAGAACCTATCGGTGACCACAAAAACACAGTCATTTCCATGCTTAGTGGAAGGAATGCCTGACATGTAATCCATGGAGATGGATTCCCAAGGTCGACTAGGGGTAGGTAGCGGGTTATAGAGGCCTTTCTTCTTAATGGTCGGTTTGACAATGGTGCAAGCAGTGCATGATCTGATGTACTTCCCGACATCATGTCGAAGATTCGGCCAATAGAAATACTTCTACAATACTGCCACCGTTTTCTCGACCCCAAAAATCCCAGTAGCCTGACTGTAGTGTGCTTCCCAGATCATCTTGGCACACTCGCTTGAAGGAACACAAAGGTGACCCAGGTGGCATAACAGGGTATCCTGGAGGTGAAAATCTAGAGCGTGCTGACCCTCCAAGAGTGTCTGGTATGTGTGGCCGAATTCTGGGTCGCTTTTAAGAGAAGTGGCCAATCTGAAGTCTCATGCCCACAAGAGTTGAGCACGGTGGTTAACACCGTGATTGGTGGTCAAATGAGGCAATCTGCAACATTATTGGTGCTGCCCTTCTTATACTTGATATTCAAATGGAATTGTTGTAGGTATGTGGACCACTTCTGATGGTGATCATTCTGCAATTTTCCTTGGGTTTGTATGAACTGCAGGGGTCAATGGTCTGTATGGATGACCATTTCCTTCCCGAAAATGTAATGGTTCCATTGTCGGTAGGCCTGCACAATGGAATACATCTATTTGTCATAAGTGGGATACTTCCAGACTGTGTCTGAAAGTGTCTCACTGTGATATGCCACTAGATGCCCGTGTTGAGTAAGGAATGCCCCAATAGCATAGTCAGAGGCATTTGTCTCGACCTCAAATGGTTCTTGCAAGTCTGGTAATGTGAGCACTAGTGTCGTGCAGAGGTGATCTTTCAACTCTATGAATGCCTTTTTTTGAGATACAGACCAAAATAATTTTTCTTTCGCTCCTCCCTTGGTGACTTGACTCAAGGGCCAAGTGATATGAGAAAATCCCAACACGAACCTGCGGTAGAAGTTGGCAAGACCTAGAAAGCTGCGAAGCTCTGTCAGAGTGGTTGGAGATGGCCAATCCCAAATGACTTGGATCTTGGTTGGATCCACATGCACCCCCTGTTCATCAATAATGTATCCCAAATACTAAACCTGGGTCATGCCAAAAGTGCATTTCTCCAAATTGGCACATAACTTGTGTTGCCGTAGTGTTTGGAGAACCTATTGGATGTGGTGGAGGTGCTCTTCCCAACTATGGCTGAAGATCGAGATGTCAACCAAGTATACCACTACAAATGAGTTGGTGAATGGCCACAAGATGTCATCTATTAGCCTCATGAAGGTTGCAGGAGAATTCGTTAATCTGAAAGGCATAACCAACCATTTGAAATGGCCCTCCTTGGCTTTGAAGGCAGTCTTCCACACATCGGAGGGTTCGATTGGTACCTAGTGATATTCTGACTTCAAATTGATCTTGCTGAAATATTTTTCCCCCTTCAATTGGTCCAGGAGGTCATCAATCCGTGGGATCAAGTACCTATTACAAACAATGATCTTGTTCAACGCCCGATAGTCAATATGGAGTCTCCAAGTCCCATCCTTATTTTGTACCAACACGATCGTGCTCCCACAAGGCAATGAACTCGAACAGATGTGACCTTTTTGCAACAGCTCCTGAATCTGCCTCTTGATTTCATTATTCTCAAGAACGGAGCGCTGATAGATTGGTTCATTGGGCAGCGGCGCACCTGGGGTCAGATCGATGGAGTGCTTGAACTGACAGTGTGGAGGAACCCCTGCAGGGGAGGTGAAGATGTCCTTGTACTCCTCCACAACCTTGTCCATCTGTATTTGTCGTGTGGAGGGGCCCTGTCTGGAGGTCGTGTCCATTGTCTTCTTCTTTCCTTGAGGGCGTATTATCAGGAAAACAATTTTCTTGGTTTTGGGGATAAGCTTATTGTATTGTTTTGCAGTAACCAAAGAGATGGTGGTAGGTGGTGCTACCTCTGGTATCCTGTACAACTTATTTCCCAAAGTAACAATAACAGCACGGGGCCTTAATTCATACACAACATGTCACTTCCACAAGTATGGTTGTCCTAATAATACATCACAAACTTCAAGGGGAGCACTATCACACAATACCCCATTCATGAAGTGCTTGATGTTGTATGGAAGGCGACACTATTGGCTCACGTGAAGATCTCGTCCTTAGTGAAGCCACCCAATGGTGTACAGTTGTGGATGTGTTGGTAAGCCCAGTCGCTTCACGACCTATGCCGAAATGAGGTTCTTTTGGCTCCCACTGTCGAAAATGAACTGTAGTGGGGAGCCCTTTACCCACATCTGGGAGTGGAAGAGACGCTCCTCCTCCTCTGGATCTTCGGGTTCCTCCTTCTAGATCTTCGTGGTGGCAATGGTGCCGTTGGGCTCCACATCGATAATTTGCTTCCCTTTGTCATTCCCCTTGTTGGGTTCTAACTCAGAGTCAGAACATGCATTTGATTCTGAAACCTTTAGCTCAGCCACCAATGACTGCTTGGCCTGACACTCACTTGTGTTGTGAGTAGAGCTCTTATCGAACTCACACCACTTTCGTGTATCCTTTTTCAGCTTCGTGACGTTGTTCTTTGATTGCAGCTTTTGCGGGTTGTCATGGGTCGCCCCGCCTTGGCTTTGTACTTTTTTCTACGGTTTGAGGGCACCTTTCCCTTGCTTCAGATTCGCAAATTCAAATTCTTGCTTCTTTTGTATAAACTTTTGCTCGACCTTGACAGTGTATCTGTATGACATACCGAGTGAAGAGATGTTCAGAAATTCTATTTCTTCCTAGATGTACTTTTGCAGGCAGCCATGGTATTTGAGTACCAAATGTTGCTTTGTATCCTTGATACCCAACTTTGTGCGAAGGGTATGGAAAATATTGGTAAACTCCGACACGTCTTGGTCCCTTCCCTACCGCAACATGGTCCACTTTATGTATTGATCCTCATAGCTTCTAACAAGGTAGTATTGCTCATTGATGGCATCCCGGAATGAATTCCAAGTGGGTACGGCTAAAAATAGTGAGCCTGTACTTTCATCCTTCTGCTCGCAGTAGGTTTCCCACAAATCATTGACATGGGGGGTTACTTTGAGAAGAGCGAAAATAATCTTTTCCAGACTGGAAAAATCATGAATAGAAAAATAAACCTCTAGCAGATTTAACCATTTATCGATGGCATCTGCGTCTATCTGACCCTCGAATATGGGGATTTCAAAATTAACTTGTACCTTATGGCGTTTCCAGAGTAGTTGTTGGAAGCCAATGCGTCACCCTTAGGAAGCCGCTGAAGGATCTGGGAAAAGTTGTCCATCATCGCGTTCCTTTGTCGCTCGAGGGCTTCTTCGAGCAAGATTTTGATAGGATCTCCTACCCGCTCGTCTTTCTTTTCATTCACCATGGGAGGCCATCGGGATTTGCGAGGTTGGTCTTGAAAAGGTTCGACCAGTTCAAGCCCTAACTCCTTATATCCTGACCTCGTTGGGGACATGCAAAGAAAAACAGAGAAAAAGAGTAGACCACTTTGATACCACTGATCCAGATTTAAACAGGAACGCAACAAATTACAAAGATAACCATAAACACGAAGATGTAGTGGAAATAATACTTCATTTCGTTAATGGTAAAATACTGAAATATGATTACGAACAGGAATGGAAATAAACCAACTAGGGCGATGGTAGCTTATCTCCGAGAAGAGATGTGGTGGCTACATGCCTCTGAACTACCTTACAATGAGGCTCAAGGGCCTTTTTATTATTGAACAATAAGATCAAACCCTAAACAACCAAAACCCTAACCCGAGGAAATGTAACACCAAGAGTTTATGGGCCCCGTTGGGGTGAGTTAGACAACGAACTTCCCAGGGTCGCGACTTGGTCATATTATCTCCATTTGACGCGCATGATAACCCGTTGGAAAGATGTCTCTGAGGACTATGATGGAAAAGACGATTTTAGACAGAAAATCGTTGGCGGTAGATTTCCAAAAAAACTTCGTTTAGGGCCTAAAAATGGCTCTGGAAGTTTAGGACCCGAAAAATTGCTAAAAATAGTAAATTGTGCTATAATTAAGGAAACTGAAAAACTGAAAGATTCAATGGTGGGGGTCCAAGTGGAATTAGCAGGTGGCCACCAATATCCACATGGATCAAGTCTCTTGCTCTTGTCTGACGAATTCAAATTGTTGTAAAGCATATCTTTCCTCATTTTGGAGGCTAGACACTAAAATGATGGTAGATTTTTTGTAATTGGGCTCCATACCTATAGCTTTACAAAACAATGATAGAATTTTCTTGAAACAAGTGGTATCACAGAATGAACCATTTAAAAAAATAAGTACATCATCTACAAACAATAGATGTGAGAGATAAGACACATCAGATATCATTACCCCTCCCAGAGACCCTTCTGCACGAGCATTTAATAACAGTCTACTTAATCCTTCCATGATCAAAAGAAATAACAAAGGGGATAAAGGGCATCCTTGTCTCAGGCACCTCTTTGCATGGAAAAAAATGGATGCAGCCCCATTGATTAGGATGCTAAAGGATGCAGAAGTGAAGCAACACATGATCCAATTAATGAAAATATGAGGGAAGCCGATATGAGTAAGGATTAGCTGAAGGTATGACCAACTTGCATGATCAAAAGCTTTTGAGAGATCAATTTTGAGGATGATAGACTTGTTGTTCTTTTTTTATCGAGTCGAGTCCTTCCTGAGTAGTCCCTATGGCTTCATGAATTTGTCTGTGGCTGAGGAAAGAAAATTGTTCCTTGGAGACCATCTTTGAAAATAAGGGTTTAAGGCGCATAGAAATAATTTTGGAGATAAGTTTGTAAATATAGATGCAGAGGGAAATAGGCTGATAGTCGTCAAAAGATAGAGGATTATCAGCTTTTGGGATAAGGGCTAGAAAAGTTGAGTTGAAGCCCTCATACATCCGGCCAGAAAGTCTGCAATCCTCAATGGCCAATAGGAGGTCAGGCCCAATGAGATCGAGAAATGTAATGTAGAATTCCATAGGCCACCCATCCAAGCCTAGACTCTTATCTCTTTTGAAACATTTCAATGCTTCTATTTCCCCTAATGTTACTGGCTCATTTAGGATCACCGCCTCTTCAGCCTCTACAAATCTAGGAAAAACTTCAGAAATTCGGAAGATCTTAGCTATGGAGGCTTCCCTTGGCGCCTTGAATATATGAGAGAAATGTCTGATGCCCATATCTGCTAGCTGGTTGAAAGTGCTGGCCTCCCTACCAGTCTGATCCCGCAGAGCCCAGATAGTATTAGTATTTTTCCTCCCCCTAGCGTATTGTTGGAAGAACTTTGAGTTCTCATCCCCCGCCTTTAGCCAAATCACTCTACTCTTTAAGCGCCAAGACTCCTCTTTTTGTCTCATAAGATGAATATTTTTGGTTTCCAATTTGATCAGCCAATCCTTTGATTCAGAGTTTGTGTAGCTTGAAATCCCCGAGTTTTCCATTTGCTTAAGGACCCCTTCAATCCTCAGTAAGTCGGCCTCAATCTTTTGCTTCTTTTCTCTTGCCCAACTGATGGTTTTAGATTTTAAACAGGCCAAGTTACATGCAATTACTTTACCCAAAGAGAAACGATTGTCTAAATCACAGTGGGTCCAAGTCTCCAGTACTAATTTATGAAAATCAGCTTCAGCGAGCCAAGTAGCACTAAATTTGAAAGGGGAGTTTGGTTTATGGTTGGATTCCATAATCTCCATGAAAATAGGGGAGTGGTTGGATAAGCCCCCCAATCCCACCCATTGACGGATTCGATCCAACCTAGCTAACAGAGTAGCCCTAATAAAAAAACGATATAGTCTTCTAGCCAGTGCATCCTCCCCCATTCTTCTGTTCCTCCAAGTTGGCACAATATTTGTTGAATATATGTTCAAGAGATCATGGGAATCCATCAATAATTCAAAGAAGGTCATTAAGGGGTTAGTCTGAGCCCTGTTACCTCAATATTTTGTATGCCCTAATGAGAAATTTAGGTCACCTCCAATGATCAAATTTTTAGCCTGCATGAAATCAACATTCAACAGTCTATCCCAAAAAACCTCTCTGTTGTGACAAGGTCCATAGATGTTTATGAGTCTGAGGGGCATATTGATATCAGGGGAAATGATGTCAGCACCTAGAAAGCCCTCACCCCCCCAGATGTTGACCACCCTTATAGTCTTTTTGTTGAAACCCAAAACACAACCTCCTGATCTCCCTCTAACATCCAGATAATGGAATTCCCAATCCGGGAGAAAATTTAGTAAGACATTGTTGATGGAGGCCCCATCACCCAGTGTCTCCTGTAGAAATAAAACATCAAAATGCTCCAATTTACACAGCCTCTTTAGTGCCAATTTTTAATTCGAGTTGGCCAAACCCCTGCAGTTGAAAGAGAGGCACTTCATGGGGTAACCCTGTCAGGGTTTCCTTTTTCTCTAAGAACCCGGTCAATAGGAGTTTGAATGCCCGATGCCACCTCAATACCAACCCATCTGATGGCTTTGGATAAATGAGAGTGTCTACCCCTAGGAAGCTTCAAGGGTTTGGAAGGGAGAGGGTCCTCATCCAGTCCAAAAGGAAGGGTTCTGGGAAGGGGTAAGGATCTCAAGTTATATCAGTGAGAACCACTAGAAGGCGAGCCATCCCTGGAGGCCAAAGGGAGAGGGTATAGTTTTAAGGTCAGGGAAGAGTGAAGAGGAGCAGGAGGAGTAGTAGCCACAAGATTTATAAAACACAGATTGCTAGCCCCAGTGCCCAAGCCCAAAACAAACAAAGATGATAATGCAATGCCAAATAACAGACAATCTTGAGAAACAAGGGAGGAGGGAGGAAGAGTACCCAAAAACGATTCAATGCCCCTTGATCATGATCGGGTGACCGGTGCCTCGGAGGTCCAGGTGTCCGTTTGTTAAGTCACCACCATTCCTACTCGGCGAGGGTTCCTCTATGTGCACCACTGGTGAAGAGTTTGCCTTTGCATTTGTTTGGGTGCTCGCAAATACATATGTTTGTCGAGGTTCCGGTTGCTTCCCTATTTTCAAAGGACAATCTTTGCAGAGGTGACCAACCTCATGGCATTGCCTATAGCGAAAAGGATTGCCTTCATAATTCAGTATCTACCACCTTACAATCTCGTCCATTTGAAGCTGGTAGCTCTCCACCAGACCCTCACGGGTGTCCAAATGCACCAAAATTCTGGCAATGGCTAGGCAACCCATTTCTTGATATGATCTGTCATGGTCCAGATAAACACTGAGGTCATTTCCAATGCACTTAAAAATTTCCTCTACTTAGAATTGCAGAGGGAGTCCAGGAAGTCGCACCCAAATCAGCCTCGCCCCCATTTTTTCCTTCTCCGGATCAAAGAGGGGCGACCATCTCTTTAGTAGAACCATCGTCATCTCTATATGTCAATGCCGAGTCAAAACCCAGGTGACAAGTTCTGGTTACAGGAAGATGAGGGCAAACCAACCCCTAGACATGGAGAGCATGCAGGAAGTTCCATTAGATGACCCCAGACCTTAGTTTTCCACCTTTTTAAGTGGGTCGGTGTATAATTATGGCCTCGGACCATGCCCACCAGAACAATGCTCTCGGTAAGCCCTGCTTGGGCCATACTGATACCTTCACCAAAAACCAAAAGTTGCCCCCTCTCCTGAACCTTTGAGGATTTTGATTTCCCCCCCCCTATAGGTATGCATTTTGGTTTAAGGGTTGTTGCTCGCCGTCCCCTTGGGGATTGTCATCAAAGTCAAAGGATTTGTTTTCCTCAGGCCCCAGTTCCTTCCTGGTGATACCATTGAAACAACCAAATGTGCAATCAATGGAGGCAAAAACCGAAGGTGGGAAAGTGTCTGCGAAAACCCCAGGTGTGCTACGAGGATGATTCATTCCAGATTTTTTGTTTGTTGCAGTTCCACCCACACCTCCCACTACCACCCCCGTGTATTCTAGAACATTCTCAGTACCCTGTCGTTCATGCACCCAGGATAGCAATTTAGATGGTGAAGGGATATTTAGAAAGGGGACTTTTGATACCTCACCCAGGTTGAGCAAGCCATCAATCACCACGGTGTCTGGTTGTGTAAACCCTAACCCTTATAGGGTTACCTCCATATCCTCCATAACCGAGGAGAACACGACGACTTGAGCGTCCAGTGGCAAGATTTGTTCCAGTGAAATCCTTCCTCTTGACAAGTGTTTGTCTTCGACCCAGATTTGTGATGGGTCCATGGTGTCGGAAGAGTAGTCTAGAAGTTCTTCATCCATGCATGAAAAACATCGTTTGAGCAACCCAGATAACTATTCCCGAAGGCAAAAGTCAATAGCCCCCCCCAGAAAGCGTTGACTCTAGTTGGTGACCGCTAAAAGCCAAACAGTCTGAGCCCTGTTGAGTCTTAAAACCCTTTGGAAACCAAATTGATAAAAACCCACAGAAAAAACCTAGAAAATGGTTCCTAACCGATGCCCGCCAAAACCGGTGTGGTTATAATAGAGATGTTAAATAAAAAGGTTAAAAAACCCTTCTGTGTAAACCCTAATGCTAATAGGTCATAGAGCTGCTTCACCGCCATGAATGTCGTCCAAAAGTCATGTTACCTACTTCAAACCCTAAACCCACCATCGAAACCTCGCACCTCCATGTTCCCCGCTTCCTCCTCAAAAAATTGTAACTAAAGTAAGAGGGTTTTTTAATATCTTATTAAAAGAGGTATCTATTGATTGACTTATTATATATAAATTATAATTTGAATCTCACAACTTAATTAGTTTGTATAAGGCAATATAATTTATTAAAACTAAAATAACTTGAATATTATCTTTCACATTATTCAAATACACAGTTTTTTATTCATTTAATAAATATTATTAATTTAAAAAAATTATAAACTTTATCAATATCATTAAAATAACAAAATTTATAACATAAACAAACAATTTTTATTTATTTTACAAAGTATTAAATTTAAATTTAATTAAATTTGTTTTAAGCGTAACAACAAATAAAAAGTGACTTCTATATAGTCATTGCAATTAATTAGAATATGCTTTGTCATCATAAGAGCCCATTTGTTTTATATTAGGAGCATTTGCATTTAAATCTAACATGAAAAAACTAAAAGCAGTGAAAGAATCAATTATAGAGATAGGGTATTGGGTAAGCATTAATATGTTGTAGTTCTTCCATTTGTGATCAATTCCATATCTTATTTTTTTCTCTTATGGAGTTACAGTTTCTATTTGATTAAGGCATCTGTAGTGGAAATGATCCCAAAGACCAATTGGTTGTATCTTAGTTGTTAGTGCAACATGCATCTTAGAGATATTTAACTTTTTGTTTGAAGAGAAGGGAAATATTTATTTTGAGGCTTCCCTAAAGTCTTGACAGAGAATCACCCCAAATAGATATACCAAAAAAAAAAATTAGACTAAAGACCTTGCTTATAGAAGGTATCTAACATGAAGCAACAAAACCAAAGGCTCGCTCCATAAAGAGGTGAGACCAACCTTTTTTTACAATCCCCATAGCTACAAGAAAAAATTACCTCTAACCTAAATCAATTTCCTCCAACAATACCCAAATAAAATACTATGCAATAGATAACATCCCTTCGTGAAAGGCTTCAAACTCTATATTTTCCAATTTAAGGGTTCTCGCATTAGTAGCTTCAATAAAAGAACAAAAATAAAACATTCAAGCCAAAAACCCTCTCTAGAAAAGGTGAAATCCTCTCTTACCTCAAGTTTCCATTGCTAAGTCGTATGCTTTCACCTCGTGTTTCATATTTAACATTACATGCCTCGACATAATAATTATCTAGAAGAGCATGCATTTAAATAACATGCTCCCCTGCCACCATGAGCGACCACTTCCATGTTTCATCATCATGGAATTGGATGATAAGTCACCCTCTCATCAAGAGAGAGTGCCAGCCTCATAAAATACTGCGTTGTTCATTTATAGGTCAGCTTGAGTGTTGTTTTGTCTAAGAAAAAGCCACAATTTAGTCTTAAGCATAGAGTTCAAGTACAATTTATTCTGATTGAGAAGAATGTTTTGTTTAAGTTGAATGATAATGAGCTAAAATGTATGTGCTAGATTATAACCTTAGAGTCACCAACTATGATTAAGTTTTAGATATGGAATGAGATTGCTTAGAGAACCCCTTGGAAAAGGGAATATCCTTATGCTTGGTTGTTGGATTCCTTTCTTAAGCTCCACAAAAAGGATAGTTCTATTTTTCCTCAAAGGCGCATTAACAAACCCCACCACCACCCCCCCCCAAAACAAAACAAAACAAAAAACCTCACACACCTAGATACAGATTTAATTAATTCATAATTACATCATATCCTTTTTAATCCAAATTTAAAATATGATTATTTTTTCCTTATTATTTGAAAATAATAATAATTTGTATGGTATATCTATAGATATGACTAGCTATTTTGCATGTGGTTTAGTCTCAAACATGTTTCAGGCTCAAATCTCATGGGTGGGGGTTGAAGGTGAGAGTTAATTGTTGAAGTTACACTATTCTAAGGGGTATGGAGGCTTGAAAGGGTCTTGCACAATGGTGGCAACATCTTGTTCTTTCATCCAACATGTGGACTAACCCAACCTAAGCACAATCTAATATTGAAAAGAAATAGAAATAATATTTTTCAACATTCTTTTTATTTTTTCTTTAAAAAAACTACTAAATTTTATTTATATAAAAGATTGTGGCAAATGCACACAGATGGATTATACAAGTAGATAATACCTATAGTGTTAGGGATCTGCAATAACCTGTATATTCATGATTGACAATTTTGAAACCACCCAAAATACTCATTCATATAGAGATTTATGAGATAAAATGTTAGAAAACTAAGTATTACAGAGTAATGGAATACAAAATATCGTGGAAACACAAATACAAAAATGCATAAAACAAGAGAGATACAAATATATGTGGTTCACCCAATTTGGGCCATGTCCACGGAGAAACAACCAGTCCTTCTATATTATCCAACAAAATGAAGAGATACAACCTACAACATATCCGATGTGATTTCCTCTTCGCTCTCACACAACCTCCTCTCTCTCTCTCTTAGAATAATCATGCACCACCGCAATACAATTCTCTCAAATAAACTGAGGGTTTCCTTCTTGGGAAAAAAACCCTAAATTAACATAACTTCTATTGTCATATCATTTGCCTAATGAACAACCCAGATTTGATCTATTTTTAGCTTTAGGGGCGTTGCCCCCAAACCCCTGCCAAGAGGGCAGGAGGGTGTGGAGGGGGTGTGCTCTTTAAAAGTAGTCATCACCCCCCCCCCCCCCCTTGGCAGCTATCATACAAGCAACCTTACTACCCCATTTAGGAATTGGGGTCCAAAGCGACTGAGACCTCTGAATCAAGAAGATAATCAGGATCCACACTCAACATACAAAAGGATTGGGACCCTCAAATTTTGGGAATTGGCTAATTGGCAAGTTTTCCATTAATTAAAAGAAATATTTTTTCTCCTCATTTGGAAGCCAAATTGGCTTTCCAATTTTTCGTTATGTTGTTACATGAGGAACCATTCAATCTTGAATTTCATTTTTTTGACCAAAGTTCTAATTTTATTAAGAATGGCTTATAATCTGAGATCTCTAACCTTTGTTCTACATTGCATGTGTATCATGATGATAAATGTGTCCCCTAGAACAAGAAAATGCCTTTGGTGGAACATACAAGCTAGGATAATACCCTGTAGAAGAGTATATGCCTTTGCTAAATTGTTGGAAAGAACTCCTAGTTGTCATGCACATTATCCTTCAATTATTCATTTCGAGCAAAAGATTGCCCATCTTGAAAAATTGAAGGACATGAGAGTGGGCTTTGATCCACTTATGTATCCATGGGGCACATAACTATTTACTATAATATCTTTAGGTGCAACCACATGTTCAACCACTACCTCAAGGTGCCCCATGGGTTTAAGCTAAACCCTTATAAGAATTAAACCTTATCCAATGGTGAAAAACTTCTTACTTTACACCATTAAATCTAGTGGTAGTCTAAAGAGGCTTCAAAATTACCCAAAAGATCATGGAAATTCTGATAAATTTTTGATAATATAAGGTAAAATTTTTTGTAAATCTAGGTTACAATTGTCAAACTTCAAGATTTCGGGTGCTCCAAGGGTTTTTGATGGTGTTGAAGTCATTTCCACTATCAAAAACATGATTCAAACACTCCTACTACCAGAATTTTTAAAAACATTTTACCAAATTTTAACCTTTTTGGCTATCTACACAAATTTACCGCCTTAGTAAATGATACCTTAAATATAACATTTTAAAACCTTATCAACATTATTAACCATGTTTAATTTTGTTTTTTATAAAAATAAACTGTACATAACTTTTCCCGAAAAATCGTTTGTGGGTTGTAACTTTGGTTATACAATGCTATGAAAAAAAACAATTCTATGAAAGATATAACTAGGATGGATTTTAATCTTGTTTATCAATCGCTAAGCAATATAACTTCATGAAATAGGGCAAGAATAATACCAATATAAAAAACAGGTATAAAGGAACATCATGAAACATAATGAGGATGTTCACTTGTTGTAGGAGCATCGGAACACCCTTAATCAAAATTTTAACTCAAAGCTGTGAAAGGGGAAACATGGACAATCATTGTAAATCGGGGAAAATTTTGTTTAAACAGAGCTAAATTGATGGAATTGATAAGTCTCTAGAAGGCTTAATTAAATGTAATTATATGCCATGCATGCGAATATAGAGATCTAGGGGTTTGATTGAGCAATTGTGGGAGAAACTCATGGATCGTAAACAATTCCTCCCTTTGTAATTTCCTATATAAGAAAGTCTATGTTGTGTGAAAGAGATAGATAGGGTATGCAATGTAGCCGCAGGGCAATTTGTGACTTGGGCTGTGAGGCCTTAGCTTATAATTGATTTCTGTTTATAATTGAAATCTGTATTTTGTGTGTCTGTGTATTGTTTGCATATTCACTCTTTACTTTAAGTTGATAAATATGCGTGTGTGAGTGTAAGGGAGGAAGTTCCTATGAACTTCACCTTAGACAAAGTATGGCAGAGATATATTTGTGTTGTAACGAAATTCCACCGATAAGAGAACGAGAGATCCGAGAATAGATTGACAGATGATATTGGCGGAAGATGAATGGCGGAGATCAAACCACGTCTTAGCAGAAGGATGGAGTGGTCTTGGAAAGATGGTAAGCAGTATCTCGCACGCCCTCAAAGTGGTAAACGGTATTCTATAATTTCAAGTGATTAGCCTAAGTGGGTGACACGTAGCACACGATGGAAAGGGAAACCACTTTTCTCGCGCGCTCTCGATCTAATATCGGTCATGCATGTAATCACGCGATATGACGCGATCACTGTTGGATTGAGGTAGGAGAAATAAACGGTGGAGATTGGCCAGGCTAGTTGGCACGAGTTATTACGCGATAATCGTCGGATTGAGGAATGAGATCGATGGTGAAGATTTAATGTGCTAAGGAGAGCATCGATATATGTGCAAAGGTTTGTGGAATGGAGGAAAGGTAAGGTTTAAGTGTGGTTTATGAAATATTTCTATTATACGGAAATTATAATAGAAGTAAGATGGATTAAGGTATTATGGTTTAAGTTGAGTTTTAACCAGAGTCTAAAATCCATGGTATGGTTAACATGTGCGGCTAATAAGAATTAACCAAAGATTATGAAGGGTTGTATAAGGTTCCGCTCAAAGGTTTACTAAAGTTAAGACTTGGGATAGTGACATGAAATGTTTCCGCATAGATTTTATTTAAGGAGCCTTAAACCTTGATTTGTGAAGGTTTTACTAAGTATGGATGTTAGGGTCTAACCCTAAACCCCTTATTTATGTAATAGGGTCGAGTCACAGTTATAGTTAAGTAAAGAGACAATGAAGCCCATATTAATACTTGTAAGTGGTTGACCCGCATATAAAGAAGGGACCACAGTTAGTTGCAAATGGGCCATGGTATTAGATAGATGGTATTAATAAGAACCATGGTACTGACCCATGGTATTGCATGTATGAATCCTATATAAATGATAGAAACTCCCCTTGAGGAGTGTTGTGTCTTATTTTTTAATTGAGCCCAGCTCTATTGGAGGTTTCCCCCTTGAAGAGGCAAGTGAACATTGCTTTCTTTTCTGAGTAATAAAATACATGCTATTATTTCTTATTGTTCTGTGTTCTGGGTATATTTGTTCGCATATTTGGTATTCTAAAATCCATGGGACATGTATATGACATGCATTTTATATGCATACTGTGGTTATGTGCGGCTTAGGCTACATCATTTTTTGTATCAGAGCAGGGAAAGGTTTCCTGCGAGAAAGAGTTTGTGTGCAAAAGAAGGAGGTACAGTTATGTTGAATATTGGAGAGTTTATGGTCTTTATATTGTCGTACAGATGGTGGTAGAAAAAGATGAGAAGATTACAGTAGCCTAGAGCCAAGAGTGCTCAAATGGTTCCAAAAAAAAGAGAACCAGAGAGATGCCAAAATACTAAACTCAGAGGAGAGAAGCTTGGTGAGGTATCGTGTAGCAGGGAGGACTTGTTACTGCAGAGGTATTTTTGCAACTCACGGGAAGATCATAAAGGAAATTCCACAGAGGATGTGGGTAGAATTGCTAAGGGATGGAGAAGGTATATGACCTGGAGGTCATAAAATTTTTGTACCTCGGGAGTTTAATGCAGGAGCATCGGAACACCCTTAATCAAAATTTAAACTCAAAGCTGTGAAAAGGGAAACATGGAAAATCATTGTAAAGTGGGGCAAATTCTGTTTAAACGGAGTTAAATTGATGGAATTGATAAGCCTATAGAAGGCTTGATTAAATGTAATTATCTTCCATGCATGCGAATATAGACATCTAGGGGTTTGATTGAGAGATTGTGGGAGAAACTCATGGATCGTAAACGATTCCTCCCTTTGTAATTTCCTATATAAGAGAGTTTGTGTTGTGAGAAAGAGATAGATAGGGTATGCAATGTAGCCGCAAAGCAATTTGTGACTCAGGCCATGAGGCCTTAGCCTGTAATCGAGTACTGTTTATAATTGAAATCTGAATTTTGTGTGTATGTGTATTGTTTTCATATTCACTCTTTATTGTAAGTTGATAAATATGTGTGTGCGAGTGTAAGGGACGAAGTTCCTATGAACTTCGCCTTAGACAAAGTATGGCAAAGATAGATTTGTGTTGTAAAGGAATTCCACCGATAAGCGAACGAGAGATCCGAGAACAGATCGACGGATGATATTGGTGGAAGATGAATGGCAGAGATCAAACCACGTGTTAGCAAAAGGATGGAGTGCTCTTGGAAAGATGGCAAGCAGTATCTCCCGCACCCTCAAAATGGTAAACGATATTCTATAATTTCAAGCAATTAGCCTAAGTGGGTGACACGTAGCACACGATGGAAAGGGAAAACCACTTTTCTCACGCACTCTCGATCTAATATCAGTCGTGCATGTAATCACGCGATATGACGCGATCACCGTTGGATTGAGGTAGGAGAAATAAACGATGGAGATTGGCCAGGCTAGTTGGTGCGAATTATTATGCAATAACCGTCGGATTGAGGAATGAGATCGACGGTGAAGAATTAATGCACTAAGGAGAGCATTGATATATGTGCAAAGGTTTGTGGAATGGAGGAAAGGTAAGGTTTAAGTGTGGTTTATGAAATATTTCTATTATACGGAGGTTATAATAGAAATAAGCAGGATTAAGGTATTATGGTTTAAGTTGAGTTTTAACCAGAGTCTAAAATCCATGGTATGATTAATATGCGCGGGCAATAAGAATTAACCAAAGATTATGAAAGGTTGTATAAGGTTCCGCTCAAAGGTTTATTAAAGTTAAGACTTAGGATAGCAACATGAAATGTTTCCGCATAGAGTTTATTTAAGGAGCCTTAAACATTGATTGTGAAGGTTTTACTAAGTTTGGAATTTTAAAGTTCCTGGGACATGTATATGACATGCATTTTATATGCATATTGTGGGTATGTGCAGCTTAAGCTGCATCATCACTTCAAGGCAGGTAGGCTTTTAGAATCCATATATTCCTTTCCATGTTTGCACGCCATCATTACCATTAGATATTAATAATTTTGTATGGATAGAGACATGGATTTTATATTTTAAAAGAAGAAGAAGAAGAAGAAATTGGTGTTTAAGATTTTTTTTGTTTAATTTTAATAATAAAATTTATAAAGGTTTACGTATTTTAGCTTTTTTAGATTTGAATTTATGATTTTTTAAAAAATTACACACTTTTAACTATTCAATTTATTCAAATTATATTTTGTAAATGTATTTTATTTTAAATAATATAAAAAATAAAAAAATTAATATTAAAAAATTATTAATTATATTAGAAAATGTAAGTTGCTTTACAATTTAGAAAGGTATATATATACATATAGATATAAATGTATATTTCAATATCTCAAAAATAAAATAACATAAATTCATCTTAAACTTAGATTTATGAAGCATTAAAAAAAAATCTTTAAATATAATTTTATTATTATTTAATAAAAAATAATGAAACTAAATTTACTTTCAAATAATAATAATAATTATTATTATTATTATTATTAAAAAATTAGGCCAAAAAGTTAATTAATTTTAATATTTAATTGATCCAATTTTTAAAATAATATTTTATTATTAATTAAATATATTTAAATAAATATAAAAATTATATTTTAAAAATAAATTTAATTTTTGTTTTATAACATATTTAGTTTTACTAAAAATTACATATTTCTTATTCTACATTTTTTTTTTTTATTTAAAGATAGTTCATCGAGCAAAACCTAATTTCAATTAATCAAACTAACAAAATTTAATACTTAACAACATGAAATCGACCAACTAATCTATCCCTTAAAACATCTTATCCTACAAACTTAAAGCATCTTATCCTACAAACTTATTAAATATTTATTTATTTTATTTTATTTGTATCTTTAAACAAAATATATAACTTCAATAATAATGAACATTTCGCATTCTATATATAAACTGATTTAGAATATTCTGTCGTGTCCCATGCTTTTCCATTCACATGTGTGCATTATAAAAATAGTGTTTTTCTTGTTAATTCATAACTAACCCTTTTTTTTATTTTTAAACTGCATATTCTCCAAGATAGTTTGAGAGCATATGTTGATTACTGCAACTTGCAGAGCATCCATGTGCATGCAAATTATGATGCATATAAAATTCAATATAGATACTTGTAAAAGACCATGTTTGAGCAGATCTTCCATGTGTATGCAAACATTTATGCAGAAACATAGTTGGAAATATGCTTGATGTTTTAGCCAACTCATATATGTCTGGAACTGCCTATTCCATCCACAAGCATTTGGATAGATGTTTATTTTATCATTTAATCTATTCCAACCACAATCATTTGGATATATGTTTATTTTATCATTTAATTCAATATTCCCATCCATAAGGACTTATTTATATGTTCATTTTACTTAATGGTAGGCCATGATTGAACTTTGTAAACTTGTATGTAAATTTGTGAGATTTTTATAAAATACCATAACTAAAAAGGTTTATGAAAAACCAAATATTAATGATTTTTAAATATGATAATAATATATAAATAATGTTAAATAGAAAATTAGTATAACTATATTAAAAATGTTAATGTAGTTGGTACAGTTGAAGGCTTCATAAATATAATTCAAAAAACTAAAATATTAATGTGGTTGATATAGTAAAAAGCTTCATAAATATAACCAAAAAATTTATTGCAATATGCAGAATGCTTTATTAATGCACACATACCAATGCACACATTTACCTGATCAACCATGTATAAAAAGGTTATGGGTCAACTTTAACTTGAAAAGAAAAAGGAATTATAAATGAATGTTATGAATAATAATGATGAACTTATCATGGAGGAACTTATTAGAATTGGAATAATCTCAAATCCATAGAAAATTGGTGGGTGGAACCTAATTTTTTAAATTTATTAAAAGTAATGGATCATTTTGCTAAATAAAATTTTCTTATAAGAATTGAAATAATCTCAAATCCATAGGAAATTGGTGGGCGGGGAGCCACATGGCATGAATCTAATTTTTAAATTTATTAAAAATCAATGCAATCTAACAAACTCCTTAATACACTACAACCGTTGATAAGCATTTAAACTAAGCATATGATGAGCATATTCTATTGAGAATCAATCTAGACCATCAATTAAACAAAACAAAAAAATCAACAAATCCTCATCCACCTTAAGTTGAAATAAGAATCCTTCAACAATTATCAGAAAAAAAACAATCACAACAAAGTTTATATTTGCAATATTTTGTTGTAACATGCATTCTTAGAAATGCATGCAACTTTGAAAAAAGTGTTGTAAGGGAACATGTGGTGAAAAAAGAAGAGCATTTAGAAATGAGTTAAAAGGTGCAAGCATGGAGGTAGAGAATAAAACATAGTGTCAGGCCAGGGTAACTCCAGCAATTTAATGAGCGCAAGATAGAACTTGTGATTTTATTCATTAGACTATTGTTATTTATACATATACAAAACGGATCAGTTCATCTTCTAGATGACTGTCCAGCTTCACCTCATCCGTTTCGGATTAGGTGTCAACATTCCCCCCCTTAATCTGAAGGGATGTTGGTGAGTCCAAGCATCGTTCTGAATCTTTCAAGCTTTTCTCTTCCAAGCGCTTTGGTGAAGATGTCTGCAATTTGCTCATTTGTGGAACAATGACGGAGATGGATTGTTTTGGCCTCAACATGATGTCAGATCAGATGATATTTAGTATTGATGTGCTTAGTACGATCATGGAACTTTGGATTCTTGGCCAACTTTATTGCAGATGTGTTATCAATCATGAGTGGAGTAGATTGTATTTGTTTTACCTGCAAATATTCAAGAATTTTCCTGAGCCACACAATTTCTTTTGTTGCTTCAGCTGCTGCCACATATTCTGCTTCTGTTGTGGAATCTGTTGGTACTGATTGTTTGCGTGATCTCCAGGAGACAGCTCCTGATCCAAGACTCATAGCATATCTTGAAGTAGATACCCCAGTTTCTTTGTCTCCATCGAAGTCTGAATCAGAGTATCCAATCAAGTTGAAGTCGTCCACCTGTGTATACTTGATTCCAAGGTCTTGAGTTCCCTTCAAGTACCTTAGAATTCTTTTTGCAGCAGACCAATGTCCCTCACAAGGCTTTTGCATAAACCTGGAGAGGATTCCAATAGCAAATGAAATGTCTGGTCTGGTAGTAGTGAGGTAGATGAGACTTCCTACAAGTTGTCTATACTTTGTTGCATCCTCAAATTCCTTTCCTTCAATAGATGTGAGCTTCAAGTTTTGTTCCATTGGAGTAGAAAGGGGATTGCACTCTGTCATGCCAAATTTGTTTAACAAATCTCCAATGTATTTCTTTTGAGAAAGAAATATGGACTTTGGATGTTGGGTTACTTCAATGCCAAGATAGTAATGAACATAGCCCAAATCAGTCATTTCAAAAAAATTTCCTAATTCTTTCTTTATGGATGCAATATAGCTTTCATTGTTCCCTGTCATTAAAAGATCATATACATATACCACAAGATATACAACTGTTTTGCCAACTTTCTTGACAAATAAAGTTGCATCATCAAGATCAAAATGTTTGAAGTTTAGTTTCAGAAGATGCTCAGTTAGTTTTTCATACCAGGTTCGTGGTGCTTGTTTGAGACCATACAAGGACTTCACAAGTTTGCATACTTTGTGTTCATGTCCTTTCACAGCAAATCCTTCAGGCTGGGACATAAAAACATTCTCTTTTAGATCTCCATTCAAGAATGCAGTTTTTACATCCATTTGATGGACTTTCCAACCGTTCTGAGCAGCTAGTGCAAAGAGTGTCCGGATGGTGGCCCATTTTGCTGTGGGAGCAAAAGTTTCCTCATAATCGACCCCTTCCTTCTGTGCAAAACCTTTTGCCACAAGCCTAGCTTTGTGCTTGTCAAGTGAGCCATCAGCTTTGTACTTGTTCTTGTAGACCCACTTGCAACCAATTGGTTTGGTTCCAAATGGAGGATCAACCAGCTTCCAAGTGCCATTCTTTATGAGGGAATCATACTCCTTCTGCATTGCTTCTTTCCATTCATCATGAGAAGCAGCTTCTTTGAAGGAAGTTGGTTCAAAATCTGTAGACAAGTTCAATTCACAATCATAAGTAACATCCATATCAACAAGTGAATTAGAGTTATCTACATCACCTCCATCTTGTCGGTTTGAATTTCTGGTTCCTGTTTTTCCAATTTCATCAGGATGAACACTTTCAAGTGTCTTTGTCAGCCACTTTGGGGGACCTTTCTGAGATGGTCCAGGTTGTTCTGTTGATTGAGTTGGGTCTGAATCAAGATTGAGTCTCCCAATTCTATCAATTACATCACTTAAAGCATCATCCGTTGTTGGAGTGTCATGCAGGGGAGATTGTTCTTCAGAAGGAGATTCCACATGTTGATCTAGTATAGGAATCCCCCCTTCAAGATGTGGAATCTGATTATCAAGCGATCAAGTTGCCGCTCAACAACACTGTCAGATTTGGATGATTCAAGAAAAATGACATCTCTAGATAAAACAAACTTCTTATTTACTTCATCATAAAGGCGGTATGCTTTAGATGTGTTTGAATACCCCAGGAAGATACACTTACGACTTCTAGCACCAAGTTTGTTTCTATGTACCTTTGGTATTAAAGCATAACAGGTGGAACCAAATATCTTGAGATGTTTTACCGAAGGAACATGTCCATACCACAATTCATAAGGAGTCTTGTTTCTTATAGCACTAGATGGACATCTATTCTTTATATATGCAGCACATAGAACAGCATCAGCCCAAAACATTGTCTTTACATTTTTGAAGAAAAGCATGGATCGTACCATATTCAAAATTGTTCTGTTCATTCTTTCAGCTACACCATTCTGTTGAGGATTATAAGGTACAGTTGTTTGATGTTTAATCCCATGTTGGCAAAGATAGTGTTCAAATTCATTTGATGTATATTCTTTTCCATTATCAGTGCGAATAGACCCAATATGAGATTGTGCATCATTTTCAATCCATTTATGAAAATTCTTGAATGTTTGAAAAGCATCAGATTTGTTCTTCAAAAAATAAACCCAACACATTCTGGTGTAATCATCAATAAATGTCATGATATATTTATTTCCATTTGCAGAAGGAACAGGCATTGGACCACATAAATCTGAATGAATAAGTTCAAGCTTCCTATGTGCTCTTGAATGTGAATCATGAAAAGACTGTTTGCTATGCTTTGCTAGAATGCAAGCATCACATTGTTTACGTTTTCTAGGAATTGTAGGCAAACCATCAACACCATTTTTCTTCAACAAGCGGAGACTATCATAGTTTAAATGTCCAAATCTAGCATGCCATAATAAACTTGATGGAAGTGCACCTTCTTCATGATGAGAAATATATGAGAAATGTTGTGCATGAGCAGAGGTTCCTTGCAGTTTAAGGAGTCTTTCTTCTTCTATACCCCTCATGACAAGTGAGTGGTCAGATGCCTTTCTTACCTCAAGCTTGCCATCAAACATGTGAATGGAGTGACCTTGCTGGCGGATGTGGACCAGAGACAGCAAGTTTCTCTTCAGCTGTGGGAGATATAGAACATGATCCAGAAGAAAGTCTGGAAGACTAGGCAGTTTAAGCCTGATTGTGCCAAGCCCTGATGGCTTGATTTTTGACTGATCTGCAAAGTATACTACTCCATCAACATTGTCAGTGAAATCTACAAAGAAATCTCTCCTATGAGTCACATGACAGGTTGCTCCTGAATCAAGCAACCAATCATTTTTCGAAGAAGCAAGTGAAGCATTAAACAAATCTTCATTTACTCCAATGTTACATTGTGCCTCAATATAGTGAGCGGATTCAGGTGCTTTACCTTTGTCTTTGTCATCAGTTTTACCTTTCTACTGATTTCTTCTCTGCTCAACCTTGTCCCATGGTAGCTTGCATGTAGAAGCATCATGTGATCCATTTCGTTTGCAGCGAATGCAATGCAGATCTGCCTTTTCTGCTTGAGGATGTTTGCCCCCCCTGCCTCTGAAGTATCTTCCTCTTCCTCTTCGTCCACCTCTTCCTCTTGTAGAATCTTGAGCAGGATGCTTTTCTTTATGAGCAAGGCAAACAGTCTCTTCAGAAGATTCAGTGACTGTTTTCTTTCCAAAGTCTTTCTCTCTTTCAGCAAACTTTTTCACAAGAGTGTCAAAGGTTATATCTTTAAGATTTCCATTTGCTTGTAAAGACTCAAGATAGTTAGAGTAGGTAGGATAGAGTGCTTTGAGAAAGGCAATAAGAGAGATATCCAGCTCAACCTTAGTGGATTTAATATCATGCACTATAGACTTTATTTCAGATGCAAGAGTAATAGGATCATTATTTTTCAGTTCAAGAGTGAAGAGTTTAATCATGAGCTGAACAACTTCAAGTGCAGAATGTGTATCATAGAGTTCTTTCAGCTTTTGTAAAGCTTCAAAGGCAGTGGAATAGGATGAAATATGACGACTTACTTCCTCATTTATAGATGTTGCGATCAATGCAAAGGCTTTGTTGTTCTTGTTTTCCCAAATGGCGAGTTCTTTGTCTGATGTGGGCTGCACAGGGTCTTTGTCTTCTTCTCCGACACACACTCCTTTCCACAGCTCATTGTAGATGAGGGTGTGTTTCACCATCCGAGACCATTCAGAATAGTTCTCCTTGCCAGTGAGAACTATTCCAACCATAGAAATGATTGAATGCATTCTGTAAAAATATCTCTGCTAAAAAAAACTTCTGTTGATAAAAGACTTCTGCTGGAAAAAAAAATTCTTATGCCACAGCAAGACTTCTGCTGGAAAAAAATTCTTATATCATAGCCTTATGCATTTTATTTTTCTTCTAACATTTGCATCAGCATCACCATTTCTTATATCACTGCCACACTACTGTGTTTTGAGAGAAAAAAAAAAGGTGCTAAGGGATCTCTTCAACATATATCACTTCAATATATATCAATGCATATCATGTAATACTACAGATGCTTTAGACCCAAAACTGCTCAACCACAAACTGCTATCATCACATAAAACTGCTCAATCAAAAAAGGCTGTGGAATATTTAAAGGCTGGTGCTGCCAAATCAACAACTCATAAAAAACTTCAACGCTTACATATACTGATGACAATACTCTGCTTATGTCACAGCAATTCCATGGAAAACGCAGTGATACCAATAGATACACAAGCAGCGCTTCAATAGAATCTTATAAAAAAATGCAGCGATACCACAGCGCAGTCGCAATGAAGAAATATACAGTTGAACAACCACACCACCAATTCATTGCCGTTCTATGATGTCATTATACAGTAAAAAAAATGTTCTTCAGTTTTATATGATTGCCAGACATTCAAAATCCAATGGATAAAGTATGGTATACCATCAATATTCTACCATGTCAGTATTCTAATTTCCAGAATCTTTGTTAGTCCTCCGCTCTGCCAACTGAGCTCAGGTCGGACCAGCGACCTAAGGATGTCGACAAAGGATTTTATATCCTAGTACAGTCCTCATTACAAACTCAGACTTCAATAAAAAAACGCAGACTTCAATAAAAAACGCAGTCACCATTTTAATCTTCAAACAGGTTCCGCATGAACTTTGCACGAATATTTCTTCCAACTATAATATCTTCAAACGGGTTCCTTATGAACTTTGCATTTGAAAAAGGCAGAGCCCAACCAGTATGCATATTGACGGAACCGAAATGTTGTCATCCAAGAACCTTGTTACTGTTACCGGAAGAGATTCGACAACATTTGCAGCCATTGATATTATTGCAACATTTCGAGCTGTAGTCTCCCAATCTAGATCAATGAATCCAAATGAAGAGAAATAGTACAAAATCCCCAGGGAAATCAAGAAAATAGAAACATAGCTACCAATAAAAGAACGCAGTCCACAACAGCGTTTCTATACAATACAACGCAGCGTTTCTATACAATACAATGCAACGTTTCTTCAATATAACGCAAACTTCACAGTTCAAAAAAACGCAGTCTATGCCACAGTCTTTACAAAAAAACGATACCTCAGTTTTCAACGCATAGGTAACGGAGCACAACGCAGCTTCAATACAATACCACAGTTCAACAGCATCAACGCATAGGTAACGGAGCTTCAACGCAGCGTTCCAGGGAATGAACGCATCAACTCAGGGCGCAGTACTCAAGGTCTGAGGGCGCAGTCTCCAGAAGCGCAGTCTCTGGCAGTCAGAGAGCGCAGCGAATTCAGGCAAAGGCAGAGCCAGGGAATCAAGCCAGAGCAGCTCTCAAGACAGGAGTTACTACTATTTTAGGGACTGGGACCTGGGCTCTGATACCATTTCAGGCTAGGGTAACTCCAACAATTTAATGAGTGCAAGATAGAACTTGTGATTTTATTCATTAGACTATTGTTATTTATACATATGCAAAACGGATCAGTTCATCTTCTAGATGACTGTCCAGCTTCACCTCATCCGTTTCGGATTAGGTGTCAACACATAGAATCAACATGGATTAGTGTTGATGAACAATGCCCAAGTGATGTAGGAAAATATAACTCCTTTGCTCATTAGTGTAAATCCACAGTGGAATTCATATATTTGGTGTAAGGTTGGGCAATGCGTACTCTCAAAATAACCGTGTTGTAGAAGATCACTTGCAACCTATAAAGTCATAGCTACAAAAGCTACTCATATAGACAAAGAATTCCTTTTGCATACAAATAATGAATGTCATAGCATAGATTGTTCCTCACTTCTACACCCAACATATCCTTTATAATAGATTTTGTTCTCCTTAATGAAGATTAATCCTCTCATAGACCATTGCCACAATGGAAACTCATGCATTGTTCAACCTACAAACAAAAATCTAATGATCAATAGATTTTGCTAATAACTTGTGGGTTATGGCCCACACTATTAGCCAGAGTGATGATCCTATACAATAGGTTAATACACTACACCATTTACATAGGAAATTATTGTTTCAAAGCACAATTATGCACACCTACCTATTCTTGCACACTGTTGTAGCAGCTACAACCACCCTCCAAAATTTTGCCTTAGCTTCGTTTTGGAGCCTCCCTACCAACCTTTATAGCAGCATGTCTTGCTTTGTCAAGTACACAAGCTCCAGTGATTTTCTTGTAGAAAGACAACCTATCAATGAAACCTTGATGCATTACCCTCACAGGTTGTTCCTCTAAACTTGGTCCAACTGCAGGTTGAGTAGCTCCTTCAAGAATTTGCACAAATATGGAGGGAAACTAGCCTTCCCTCTAGAAATTGTGCAATCCTGATTGGTAGCCTACTGGGCCCTAGAATTACGCAATTCTGTTGAGCAAGCTTCACCTAGAAAATTATGCAATCCTTCCCAGCTAGGTTTCTCAGCCCAGAATATGCGCAAGTTTGGGAAGTAGTCAGCTGCTCTACCCAAAAATTGCGCAAATATTCTGAGCAGCCAGCCCAGCTCCTAGCCAGAAATGCACATTTGCTCCCAGTAGTTGAGCAGCCCCTTGCATGTCCAGCTGAGTTGACCGGTTCCCTCCGGGACCAAGCAAAACAGACTTGCATGCATGGGTTGCTTCTCCTAAGGCAACATGCAAATGAATCCCTTGTTTCAGGGATCTATTTTTCGCAGTTGGTGGTTACATGCAAGGATCATTTCAGAAACCTCCCACCAAGTGTCTCTTTCGCTAGATTTGTGGCATGTGTGTCACAACCTCAATTTTATCAAAACTCATCAATCAGACACTGTAGAGCTCATTCCTCACATCAAACTTGTAGCTTTGACATCCCACATTGCATCTAGGAGCTATTGGCACATTCAACTTAGTTGTTTTGGGGTAAGCCCACTTTCCATGTCTTGTGTTGCATTTCTGGCGCTTTTGTGTTTTGCTTCATGTGAACATTGTCTGCTTGATTTCAGTGAGTGCTTGTTGTCCTTTTGATACATACTAGCTTGTACTAGCACCGTTTTAGTTTTTGTTTAAATCTCATTGCTGTCGCATGCATGAAACTATTTTTCACGAACGATCACCGATTTGGCGACTCGCCTCTCCCACATCCTTGTTGTTCTGTTTTCTAAATCTGTCATTCACCATTTTCATGCATGATGATTCACTTATGCTTACACTCAATATCTCCATGCATTCACATTTAAATTCACTTTCAGTTGCCCGTCAGCGAGTCTGGGCAGCCTTGGCCCAAATTCTGCCTCACTAAGACATAATTCCGCAATCCTGAGAGGAAAGGCTTTGTCTTCCTCTCAGGAAATGTGCATTTATGCCTAGTGAATGTCCTCCAGTCTTGCATTGCGCAATTTTGAGGGACAATGACTTCTGGCCCAGAAAATTGCGCAATGAAGTCACTAATCCTGCAACCATTGCCATCTGAGATTGCGCATTACCCAATTCCAGCAATCAACAGCTAGAATGGACTATGCATTGCACAGTTCCAGCAGTCAGTCAACCTCCTAGCAGCCCAGACTATGCCTTGCGCAGTCTTGGTAGTCAGTCTCCCGACCTCCCGGCGGAAATTGCGCAACCTTCATGATCAGTCACACAGGTATGTTGCAAGTCATTTCTCAAGTTCATTTTTGTTTTCGACTGACAGATTGCTTGCCATGAGTGTTTCCATGTCTCCAGGTATCACATGTGTTCATCTGCCTCTCAGCAGTACAAGTACAATGGTTTCTAGGAGAGCAGAGATGAAAACATCATTCAGAGCACACTTGGGAATGCAGTTGATCAAGTGTTTATGAAATTGCCTACCCATGAATACATCAAGTTATTCGTAGACAAATACATCAAGATATGATGACAACAACATCACAAAGAACAACATCATGAACAACAGTTGAAGGCAGCATACCAGATGCAACAAATGCAAGAGGAAGGTTGTTGACAACACAGAGGTGGAACAAAGTTGCAAGCTCAAGCAGATCCACTGGTGACGAAAGCAACTTTGGAGACTTAGGCTATGAGGTGATGACGTGACATGAAGACTGCGCTAAGACAGAGAATGGAATAAAGAAGGAGTTGCATGGGTTGAAGCAACAACTCAAGGAAGAACATGAGCTGCACATATAAGCGAACGAGTTGCAGCATCGACATGAACCACAGGGGGATGCAACATGCACTCACGGATAAAACTATGCCCGTACAAGTTATAGATCCATCCCAACAACTGGCATGGAGAAGACATGGTGAGAAATGTTGTTGATCGCATGCAAGGGATCGAGCAGCATACATGTCATTTTCTGCACGCATGCAATCCAACCCATTCAGCATACTCACCAAGGCGAAGACAAGAAGCAAGTTTGACTAGAGCTGAGCATGTAGTTGATAGTTGATGCACATGACCACCAGCACACACTGGAAGATCAGCATGAACACTATGGATTAGTGTGTTTCTGGTTCTATTGCACCAAGAAGACCATGCACATGCTAGCAAACGAGTTGGATGAAGGAGCCACACCAATGCACTCGGATGCAACGAAGGCAAGAGTTCACTTCAGCAAGATGTCACCATGGGGTGCATGCACACCATCATGGACGACCAAGCTTGGCATCAGCTCACCATCTTCACCATCACAAGCATGTCAAAGAGTTGGTCTCACCACAATGGACCGAGTGTCAGTGATGTCTTGCATGGCTCGCTCAAGTGATTTTGTCTCACATGAGCACATGTGCACTGTAATGTAACGCCGTGTTAAGTGGAAGTTCAAGTGTCAATAGTTGGATGTAACAATCATTGAGTAGATGAAGAGTCATGAGGGTAGATGAATTGTCACAAAGGGGAATGTCAAGGGTCACCTCACCCTTTGCTATAAATAGAACCTCATAACTCATTGTAAGGGCTTTTGTTTAGCCAACCTTCCAAAGGAGTATCTTAGAGAAAGCTTGGACAATATTGTAACGAGCCTTGAGTTATGTACTGCGTAGAGCTAGTACATCTCTTTGGAGGAGCAAGCGGTTCTAGCTGTAATGTTCCACTATTGGAACTAGTGGTTGGACATGGATGTATTGTATGACTGGAACTTACACTTAATATAACAGAGCCATCACGTTTCATGCATATGTTGTGTTGTATTCTATGTTATCTAGTTTACTCTAAATGATATATGTATTTGTTTTCTTACGCGTTCATGTATGGAATATTCTGTATAAGTATGTATGACTCTTTTGAAATGTGTTTTTGGTTTAACCATCACTTTGGATTTCTCACTAACTTTCTTTCCAGCTTGTGATGCATCTTCGCTCATGTGTTCCCTTCCAAGCCGCGTACTATTACAGGTTTGCAAGGGGCGCACTCACCTCACCTTCAATGTGTTAGAACCTCTCATGCACCTTCCTTGGTTTGTTGCAGCTGTCACACCCTTGCTACCAACAGAAACATCTTTCTTGTCTCTGTGTGAAATCTCAGTCAAGGCATTACTGTATGACCCACTACTGAGACTCCTACACCAAACGGTCTGAGGTCTAATTGGGACTTCTTACCAGGGAGATCCCGTTACATGTTGGCGGGTCCAATACCGTCAACATTTTGGCACTAGAAGGAGGGCCAGATGACAATCTAAGTCCTCAAATCTATTTTGAATCTCTACATATCTATCATGACTATTACCGAGTTGCTCTTCTAGAACTTATGTCTTATGGAAACATTTTCATTATCTCGGAAAAGCTCTTAGATAACTTGTCCCATAAAACATATGACGGTGGAGGCCACGTAGCCTTTGTTGGGCATGCGGTCGGCATTGTAGGCTCATGTGAAAGACATGGAGTCTTTGAATAATACATGAGATGCACGCTATTCGTCCACACGCTTTGAGGGCACCCAATGCACTGGTGTGCCACGCTACCCGAAAAATATATTCATTATCTTGCTCATCTGGTCGCAGAGATAGACCGTGCTTTCAATCACTTTGCCCGTAAAGCACTCAACAAAGAAACTCTGAAATTACGAAAAGCACCTGATGTTGTAGCTCTGATACCACTTGTTGCAAATCTAATCCAAAAATATATGAGAATATGAAATAACCCAAGAAAGAACAAGATCGAAATAGATAGAAATGATTCTTTATTGATATCAAACCCTTAAGGTAGGGCAACACCATACATTCACTCCTTAAGGAAGGAGAACACTCCACAAGCCATATGCCTGTACATACAATAATCCTTGACTATCTTCCCATGTGGAGTCTCTAGCCTCTATATAGGCCTCATACATACAATACCATGTGGCATGGATCATTACCATGGTTCCCTCATACCATCAAACTAATACCATGGGCCCATTACATTATTATTAACTACTTGTGGTCCCTTACATGATATGGGTTAACCACCTTATTTATTACTATGGCCCATCCCATTATTACATTATTACCTTGGGTACCTCCCTTGGTACCCCATATTATCCCCCCCAGGTATATAACACTCCACCCCCCTTAACATGTTTCGTCCCCGAAACATGGGAAGAACACAAATAATAAGATCTACTCAAAAGAGTAGTCCACTAGTACCATGCACATGCATCTAGCCATCCAAGAGAAAGGTGAATCCTTGATCTCGCTGGTGCCTCGCTCGCTTGAGATGGAAGTTGACCATGGCAACTTTTCGGTGTTGATGTGTAGAAGGTGGATCTTCGCTCCTCGATATCCGTCATACAGGGGTTGTTGTCCTTGTGGCTAATTGGTTGCCATCTTGTTGGTTGTTTTCTTGTGGGGTGATGTGGGTGATGATATGTTGAAGGTTTAACCCACGGTGTCTTTTTCTTTAATTCACCCTGCTGTGGTGCCTGTTGTGATGTCTTCTTTTCCAATATGACTTCAACCACTAAGCCCTCATCTGATGTACCTGTAACCTTTTCTGCTTCAACCTCTATTTGTGTTTGATTGTCGATCATTAAAGGCTCATCATCTGATATGTCAGTCCCTGGAACATCTTCTGCTTTAGCCTCTACCTGTTTAATGATGGAAATATCTTGTAATGTAATTTTCTTCTTTTTATACCAGAGCTTCAGGAATTTCTTCTGCACATTAATATTGATAGTACCCGCAGATTCCATCCAAGGATATCCCAAAACAACATCCATATCATCCATCTCTGAAGTATAAAAATCACCATGCAACACATACTTATCCATAGAAAGCTTCAAATCCTTATAAACTTGAACATCCTCATTATCAACCTGTATGTTTTCAATGTGTTTTGTTGGAACTTGCAATTTTTTTTCCAAATTAACATTGATAAAATTATGCTTACAACTAGGATTTACAGACACAATGATCTTCTCCTTTTGAATGAATCCATGAACTTGCAATAAGGAGATACCAGCAGAAAATAACCCTTTAGGTTCCTTGGTTTCCTTCTTTCCTGTAAAAATAAAATCTTTGCTAGGATGTGTGTCTATCTGTGTGAGCTTATCCACGAGATTAGCTTTACGGTCAAAGTGGTCCATAATAGCTTTTGTGAATTTGTCCCAAGTCAAGGGCCTTCGATAGCAACGTTGATGCCCTTGCCACCATTGCAATCTTTCATTGTCCAAGTACATTGTTGCCACCCTCAGCTGAGTCTCATCATCCATGATGTAATTCAATATAAAACATTTCTCCATTTGTGCTAGCCATTTGGCTGGATGAGAGCCATCAAATGGATACAAAGTCCCTCAAATTCAGATCTAGGTCCGCCATCACAAAAAAATTGGTGAAAATTTGAAATGGTCACAATTCTGTCAATATTGGTCAGAATCCCTATTATAACCTGTTTTCAGAAATGGAACAATCATTCTGCATCTGCCCATGTGATAGAAATATTAACACAGGCACTAGAATTTCAGATCTGCGCTGCAACGCTCCCGCCGTCACCAAAATTTCTGCAAAAAAGAGCTGATTTTAAATCAGCGATATCTCCCTCATCCGGACTCCGATTCAACTGATTTTTTTTTTGAAATTGAGTGTTTTTTCACACAGAATCTAGATCTACAATTATATTTTGCAGATCTTGCACCAAGACGTCCAGATCTGTGCCGCAAATTCGCTGCCCCGAAAAATTGTCTGCAACCCCACTGATTTTTAAATCAGTAATATCTCCTTCATCCGGACTCCGATTCAGCCGATTTTTTTTTTTTGAAATCAGGTATTTTTTCACATAGAATCTATATCTGCAATTATATTTTTCAGATCTTGCACCAAAACATACAGATCTGATCTGCAAACTCGCCGCCGCCAAAATCCTGCAAAAATTTAAAAAAAAATTCTCCACTGTTTGCCCAAGAAAGTGCTCTGATACCACTTGTTATAGATCTAATCCAAAAATATATGAGAATAGAAAATAACCCAAGAAAGAACAAGATCAAAATAGATAGAAATGATTCTTTATTGATATCAAACCCTTAAGGTAGGGCAACACCATACATTCACTCCTTAAGGAAGGAGAACACTCCACAAGCCATATGCCTGTACATACAATAATCCTTGACTATCTTCCCATGTGGAGTCTCTAGCCTCTATATAGGCCTCATACATACAATACCATGGATCATTACCATGGTTCCCTCAGAACATCAAACTAATACCATTGGCCCATTACATTATTATTAACTACTTGTGGTCCCTTACATGATATGGGTTAACCACCTTATTTATTACTATGGCCCATCCCATTATTACATTATTACCTTGGGTACCTCCCTTGGTACCCCATATTATCCCCCCCTAGGTATATAACACCTGATGAATCCGTCGAACAGTTTCACACACGCTTTTGTAATATTGCATACCGATTCCCCGAAGATGATATTGATTGGGAATTTATCGATGGGATATTTGAGTATCTTCTTTACATATCTAAAAATTTGCAATTCTTGAAATCACTCGAATCCTGATCATACTATGGTGCTGGAACTACGCAATCATGAGTAGGCACAGTCGCTATCACAAGTGATTGTCTGCCTTCACCTCATCAAACAACTCCACACCGCGGAGTGATGTGGGAGATCATGCAACTACCTATGTTGAACTGTCACATCCTCCCACCCCACCTGCTCTTGATATCTGTGCAGATTTGGCTTGCAAGCCTGTTGGTTGTCACGTGGATTCATTCCCTCGACCTTCGTCCTCGCGTTCTGTTGATCCTTCGGATTGTATTGTCTTGTGTTCTTCCATTCCAGACTCCTCACCTATTGTGAATGAGGATCAAGTTTTCGACGGATTTGGTGTTATGTAACCAACCCGTGCCATCATTCATGATGAGTGTGTGTGGGAATCTAATGAAGAACCCATGGTGAAGGATGACTCCCTTCCAGCGGTGCCTCATCCACTTCATCCTGACATTCCTTGTGATTCTACCACTGTTGATTTCCGCGGTGAAAACCCATTTTCGAATATTTCTACTTCCGATCATTCGCAGGACACATCGGATGTTAGTCGATCATCAAAGTGCAAAGAGGACATGTCTTCCTCCAGAAATCCGTCCAATCTGTCATCTGTCATTTCTGAAAACACAGAGGGTGAACATATTTGCTTCTCATCTACCCCTTTGCCTGATTCATCAAATCATGAGGATGCCGACAAACATCCTAAATTTTCCGATTTTGGTTGTTGTGATCTCTCTAATTCTTCATTTGATCACGATGTTGATTCAATCATTGTTAATCTATCTAAGACATTGGTCTAAAATGACCTATCTGTCAACGAAGTCAAAACCCCACAGACTATCAAGGCACTTCAGCCCGAGATGATGGTTATGTTAGGCCCTCGCTGTCCTAAGGTTGGTTTCACTTCCGGTCAGTAAATTGTTGAAACACTCAAGGCTCCTCATCACTCTCTGCTTTGCATTGAAGATCAACCAAACACCCATATTTCTCTTCCTCCACTCAAACTAGATGATCCCATTGCTCATGCGTTGGAGGAATTTTACACAGCAAGCACACATGCA
Organism: Pinus tabuliformis; assembly: GCA_031772625.1. Lineage (NCBI taxonomy): Eukaryota > Viridiplantae > Streptophyta > Pinopsida > Pinales > Pinaceae > Pinus > Pinus tabuliformis. The sequence goes on along the minus strand of CM062813.1, from coordinate 1,143,037,061 downwards.
CAACATAAGTGGTATACCTTTCTCACATTTGCTTGCATGTCACAGTCAAGATAACGCACACAATCAACATCTGCATGCAGTGTAGCACAACACCATGGCAACTCCACAGAGTACATGTCATGGGCTTTCACTCATCTTTGTTCTGTGGTCACTTGTAAACTCGAAGTGTGTTTGTATTCACTTTTATATCTTTCTTGTTTGCTGGTTCACATATTTGTCTTGTTCGCAAACCATGCCTTCACCAACATGGGTCAACCAATGCGCCAGTGGCTGCATTGAAACTTCACATGAGATGGCCCATGCACCGTTAGCTTAGGAGTAGGAGTAGTGTTTGCTTTCAGTCTATTTTCTTGCATGCTTGTTTGCTTACTTGCTTTGTTGATTTGTTCGCTTGCTTGCTTGTTTACTTGCTTTGCTTTCGATTTTGCTTCTGCTTCTGCTTTGCTTTGTTGTATGTTTGATTTTTGTTCATAGGTTAGTTTCGCATGAAACCATGTATGACTCTTGAAGCAAGCTGGGTAAAGTACAAGAGGACTTGTACAACTATCAACATTTGGTTATCTGTTGTCCACTCTCTTGTTGTCTTCAGCCCATGATACATCAATGGAAAATACGTATTGTTCAAAGTCAACCTTGGTGAAAACACAATGCTTGCGCGCTCACTAGTATCACCTACTCTAGCTGGTTTTTTTTGGGTTAATCCTTGTCAGCTCAGTCAAGTAGAGTAAGGTGAGGGGGAAAACCTTAATAGGAATGTCAGAGGTATAATAAACTACTTCCTTGCAGGAACAACCTCTTCTTCTCTCAATAATTCGGGATCCCTCTTCCGCCTCTGAAATGAATAACTGTTATGAACAGTTATGAAGATGAAAAATGAAAAATAAGTAAGGCGAAAGAAGAGAAAGGATTCCTATGCAAAGAGGTGATGCAAGTAACTCCTCCGGGGTACTTACCAGGCTCACTGGCAGTAGATCCATGCTTGTGTTCCTATGTGACTCCGCCAGGGTAATTTCCAGGCCTATTAGCAGTAGAGCAACACTAGAGATGAAACTAAGACTCTGATGACTATACTTCTTGTGCACCAATACACTCCTCAACCCAAATCAAAACAACTGTGTTGACTTGGCTTGGAATGTGTGTCAATCGACCAAGATCTTGGAAGATGTTACATCTTAGAATCAAGCTAGTGTGGAAACCAAGAGAAACTAAGAACTGAACAATACTTCTGGAGGTGTTAGACTTGCTTTTCACGAACAAGGTCCATTCAGAGAGCTAGAGTTCTACCAATGTGTCGCCAAGTGTTGTAGCGGCTACAGCCACCCTCCAAAATTTTTCCTTAGCTTCAATTTGGAGCCTCCCTACCAACCTTCATAGCAACATGTATTACTTCGTCAAGTACACAAGCACCAATGATTTTCTTGCAGAAAGACAACCCATTGATCAAAACTTTATGCATTATCCTCACAGGCTATTCCTTTGAACTTGGTCCAGCTACAGGCTGAGAAGCTCCTTCAAGAATTTGCGCAAATCTGGAGGGAAACCAGCCTTCCCTCCAGAAATTGTGCAATCCTAACTGGCAGCCTGTTGGGCCCCAGAATTGCACAATTTTGTTGAGCAAGCTTCACCCAGAAAATTACGCAATCCTTCCTAGTTGGGCTGCTCAGCCCAGAATTTGCGCAAATCTGGGTAGCAGTTAGCTTCTCTGCCCAGAAATTGCGCAAATCTTCTGAGCAGCCAGCCCAACTCCCAGCCAAAAATGTGCATTTTCTCCCAGTAGTTGAGCAGCCTCTTGCATGTGCAACTGAGTTGATCGGTTCCCTCCGGGACCGAGCAAAACAGACTTGCATGCATGGGCTACTTCTCCCAAGGCAGCATGCAAATTCATCCCTTGTTTCAAGGATCTATTTTTGGTAGTTAGAGGTTACATGCAAGGATCATTTCAAAAACCTCCCACCAAGTGTCTCTTTCCCTAGATTTGTGGCACGTGGGCCAAAACCTCGATTTTGTCAAAACTCATCAGCCAGACGTTGTAGAGCTCATTCCTCACATCAACCTTGCAGCTCTCACACCCCACATTGCATCTAGGAGCTATCGGCACATTCAGATTAGTTGTTTTGGGGTAAGACCACTTTCCATGTCTTGTGTTTAATTTCTGGCGCTTTTTGTGTTTCGCTTCATGTGAAAACTTTTTGCTTGATTTCAATGAGTGTTTGTTGTCTTTTTGATACATACTAGCTTGTACTAGCACCGTTTTAGTTTTCATTAACATCTCGCTGTTGTCGCATGCATGAAACTGTTTTTCACGAACAGCCACCGATTCAGTGACTCACCTGACCCATGTGCATGTTGTTCCATTTTTTGAATCTGTCATTCACCATTTTCATGCACAATGATTCACTTATGCTTACACTCAGTATCACCATGCATTCGCATTTACATTCGCGTTTAGTTGACCGTCGGCGAGTCTAGGCAGCCTTGGCTCAAACTCTACCTCACCAAGACAGCATCGTTAAATCCTGAGAGGGAAGGCTTTGTCTTCCTCTCAGTAAATGCGCATTTATGCCTAGTGACTATCCTCCAGTCTTGCATTACGCAATTTTGAGGGACAATGACTATTGGCCCAAAAAATTGCACAATGCAGTCACTAAGCCTGCAACCATTGCCAGCTGAGATTGCGCAATTCCAGCAATCAGCAACTAGAATGGACTATTCATTATGCAGTTCCAACAATTAGACAACCTCCCAGCAGCACAGACTGCGCCTTGTGCAGTCTTGGTAGTCGGTCTCCTGACCTCCCAACGGAAATTGTGCAACCTTCATGATCAATTACACAAGTATGTTGCAAGTCAGTTCTCAAGTTCATTTTAGTTTTTGACTGATAGATTGCTTGCCATGAGTGTTGCCATGTCTCCAAGTACCACAATTGTTCATTTGCCTCTCAGCAATAGAGATACAATTGTTTCCAGGAGAGCAGAGACAAATACATTGTTCAGAGCACACTTGGGGATGCAGTCGATCAAGTTTCTATGAACTTGCCTACCCATGAAGACATCAAGTTGTTCGTAAACAAGGACATCAAGATATGACAACAGCAACATCACAACGAGCAGCATCATGAATAGCAGTTGAAGGCAGCATACCAGATGCAACGAATGCAATAGGAAGGTTGTTGACAGCATAGAGGTGGAACAAAGTTGCAATCTCATGTAGATCCAGTCATGATGAAAGCAACTTTGGAGACTCAGGCTATGAGGTGATGACATGGCATGAAGACCGCGCTAAGACAGAGAATGGAACAAAGAAGGAGTTGCATGTGATGAAGCAACAACTCAAGGAAGAACATGAGATGCACAGACAAGCGAATGAGTTTCAACAGGAACAAGAATAGCAGGGGGCACAAAATGCACTTATGAATGAAATTGCACCCATACAAGTTATAGATCCATCCCAACAGCTGGCACAGAGTAGACATGGTGAGCAATGTTGTTGATCACATGCAAGGGATTCAATATCATGCATGTCATTGTGTTCACACATGCGATCCAACTCATTCAACACACTCACCAAGGCGAAGACAAGAAGCAAGTCCAACTAGAGCTGAGCATGTAGTTGACAGTTGATGCGCATGACCACCAACACACACTAGAAGATCAGCACGGACACTATGCATTAGTGTGTTGCTGGTTCGGTTGCACCAAGAAGACCATGCGCATGATAGAAGATGAGTTCGATGAAGGAGCCACTCCAACGCACTCAGATGCAACGGAGGCAAGAGTTCGCTTCAGCAAGATGTCACCATGGGGTGCATGCACACCATCACGGACAACCAAGCTTGGCATCAACTCACCACCTTCACCATCACAAGCATGTCAAAGAGTTGGTCTCACCACAATGGACCGAGTGTCAGTGATGTCTTGCATGGATTGCTCAAGCCATTTTGTCTTGCATGAGCACATGTGCATTGTAATGTAACTTCGTGTCAAGTGGAAGTTCAAGTGTCAATAGTTGGATGTAACAGTCATAGAGTAGATGAAGAGTCATGAGGGTAGATGAACTGTCACAAAGGGTAATGTCAAGGGTCACCCCACCCTTTGCTATAAATAGAACCTCATAACTCATTGTAAAGGATTTTGGTCAGCCAAGCTTCAATAGGAGTATCTTAGAGAAAGATTGGGCAGTATTATAACGAGCCTTGAGTTCTCCACTGCGCATAGCTAGTACATATTTTTGGAGGAGTAGGCGGTTGTGGCTGTAGCGTTCCACTATTGGAACTAGTGGTTGGACATGGATGTATTGTATGACTGGAACTTACACTTAATATAATAGAGCCAACACGTTTCATGCATATGTTGTATTGTATTCTATGTTATATAGTTTACTGTAAATGATATATGTATTTGTTTGCTTACACATGAACGTATGGACTATTCTATATAAGTATGCATGAACCTTTCTGAAATGTGTTGTTGGTTTAACCATTACTTTGGATTGCTCGCTAACTTGCTTTCCAGCTTGTGATGCATCTTCGCTCGTGTGTTCCCTTCTAAGCTGCATACTATTACAGGTTTCCAAGGGGCGTACTCACCTCACCCTCAGTGTGTTAGAACCTCTCATGCACCTTCCTTGGCTTGCTACAACTATCACACTCTTTCTACCAACAGAGACATCTTACTTGCCTCTATGCGAAATCGCAGCCAAGGCATTACCGTACGACCCATTGTTGAGACTCCTACACCAAACAGTCTGAGGTCTAATTGGGACATGTTGCAGGTCCAACACTGTCAACACACACCGATATTCATATGTTTATTCTTCCATGGCCAATATATTCACACAAATATCGTAATAAAGGATTACACAAGCACTAATATTTAATACACAGGTAACCTGCAACATCAATGCATTCATTGATACATTACAACAGATTAACTATATTTCTAAAACAATGCATAGATACAATCTAATAGAAAGGCATCCATAACATTCGTTACACATTTACTCATGTATTTTACATGGGAACTCTAAGGTAAAAACCACCATGTCAATGCTTAGCCACAGTAGAAACTCATGCACCACTCAACCTACAAACAACAATCTAATGAGGAATATATTTTTCCAATAACTTGTGGGTTATGGCCCACACTATTACCTAGAGTGATAATCCTACACAATAGGTTAATACACCACACCATTTACATAGGAAATTATAGTTTCAATGCACAATTATGCACACCTACCTCTTCTTTCACACTCATATTCAAAAGTTTATTCTTCCATGGCCAATATTCACACAAGGATTATAATAAATGATTACACATGTACTAATATTTAATACATAGCTAACCTCTAACATCAATGCATTCATTACAACAAATTAACTATATGTCTACAACAATGCATAGATACAATCCAATAGAAAGGCGTCCATAGCATTCGTTACACATTTACACATATATTTTACATGGAAACTCTACGGTAAAAACCACCATGTCGATGCTTAGCCCCTCTCTCTCTCTTATTCATTTTTGCATAATATTTTTGCAATGGCTTGATGTTGGCATATTATTTTACAAAAATCATTACCATTATATCTATCTTGTTCATATTGGGATCTCTTCATTTTTCTTCTTCAAGCCACGCTTTCTATCATAGTTCATATTTTGTTTATTCCTTTTCATTAAATTGTTCACCTTAACTTCCAAACCATATTCACATGCTTTCTTCAACTATCACAATTCAATGTTCACCAACTACGTTCCCTAACTATTTTTCTTCTACATCATACCCTTTTAGATTATGTTCAAAAGTGCATTCCTTCTTGAACATTCCCTTTGTATTTCCTTGTACATATGCCAATAAATTTCCTCTTGTCCATTTCTATTTTCTCTCACTCCCAATTCTACAACACAGACTTGGTGAGTTCCATAGTCATGAGAAATTCCACATGTTGCATGGTACAAATTCTTAAAATTTTAGCAAGGAAGGGCTTCTTTTGACTTGTGCCTAGTCAAAAAAGCAAATTTGAATTCAATATCCTATAAATTTGAATTAATTGTCAGTTAATATGTGTGATGTGGCTTATCACTACTTTATTGTTAGTTAATTCGAGTTAGATGGCTTTCATTGAGTTGTGTGCAGTAGATTGCTATAATTTAGCAATCTAATTGAGTTAACTACTAGTGTATGTCAGTTAATTGATCTCTAGTCTAGAATAGAGATAGCTTAGAGTCTAGTTGAGCAGTTTGACTTTTGTTAACTCAACTAAATCTCAATTAACTAGTTCCAACTACTAAAATTAGCTCTAGTTGGTCATGCAATTTGAATTTCCTATTGAGACTAGATGGAGGCACAATTGTAATCATTATTGTTGTACATGTTTTGTGTAAAAGCTTGAGAATTGAGAAAGCCTATTTCTCTTGGGAATTATGCAAGGAAATAGGAGATTTTCCTATTTTTTAGGGGTTGAATTGCGCAAGGAAATAGGAGCATCCTTGCAGGTTGATTTGGATAAGTGTTGGGAAGTTCTTCAAGAGGAGTTGATCAGTATTGCAGCGGCTTCAGGATTTAAGTGGATTCTTTGTAATAGATCAAATTGCTTAGTTAATAATACAAGCAAAATGGCTTTTACCTAGTTGGGTTCCCTAGATAAATATTGTGTTGAATGTGTGATTGATCTATTGTGATTGTGTTTCTATTCTTTGTTTTCATTCCGCATAATTTTGAGTAGAAGAAATCTTGTGTCTTTTGTTATCAATTTGATTTCATTAGTAGTTGCAAGAGTTTTAGGATTTTATACATGGCATCAAAGCATAAAACAAGATAGAGACCAGATTCCTTGATTCAAAGTGAGTTGAATAGGGGATCAATTGGTGCAGTGATTCTACAAGTGCAAGAATCATGTCATCCTATGGTTTGAGGACAAAGCATGCACTAGAAAGGACTTCGAATTTTTGTGCATGGAAGGATAGAATGGAGGTTGTACTAGATGATAACAGGGTTTTGGAATAGATCAAGACTAATATTCCTAAATCTCTCACATCAAATAAACATCAACTGACTCAATGAAAGAAGGACACTTCCAAAACTAGGACGATGATCTTAGAAGGAGTCAGGGACCATATTGTTCCAAAGTTGCATGGAAAGGATACTCCATTCTAGATGTGGAAAGACCTCACTGATATATTTGAAATAAGTAGAGATGCCAGAAAACTTGCCTTGATGAATAAATTGAGAATTGAAGACAAATATTATGATGTAGCATTCAACAATGGGAAGGTCTGCCTCAAGCATTTTTCTTCAATTCAAGTCAAGCAGATTGGTGTTAGGATCGAGATCCTCTACAAATTGGAGGTAGGTGCATCCTTGAGTAGCAAGGCATATTTGGCTCAAGGTCGAGATGTTGGAGATCTCTAGAAGATATTAATGGGACGCCTACATCATGGAGCATTGAAAATACTCAAGCTGATCACGATTGGCCCACCCAAGAGCACCCTTGAGCAGCATGATGTGTGCAAGGAATGCACTCTTAGAAAATATGCTAAATCTAACTTTCAAGGTTGAGATAACAGAGCTAGATCTATTCTGGAGAGACTTCATCTAAATGTTTGTGGCACTTTCTCCACTCTTTCACTCTGTAAGCATAAGTATTATGTGATTTTTATTGATGATTTCTCCCGTAAGTGTTGGATCTATTTCATGAAGAAAAAAGATGAAGTCTATTCCAAGTTTGTTGAATTCAAGGCCTTAGTGGAGAAAGAAATAGGGAAGAAAATCAAATCCCTGAGGAGTGATAATGGAGGAGAGTATATCTCAAATGCCTTCAAATATTTAAGTGCCAAAGAGGGCATTCGGAGGGAGTTGATTACACCCCATAATCCTCAACAAAATGGGGTTGCAAAGAGGAATAACAAGAGTATTATTGGGGCTTCTAGAGCAATGTTGCATGACCAAGGGTTTCCCTTATACCTTTGGGTAGATGAATGAAACAAATATGTGTACTTACAGAATAGGAGTCCTCATAGGATTCTTGGTATGATCACACTTAAGGATGCCTTCACTGGTAGAAAGCCAGATATCTCCCACTTTCACATTTTTAAGTCCATGGTGTATTTTCATGTGTCCAAAGATGACAGGAAGAAGTTGGAGCCTACTGCAAAGAGGGGAATCTTTGTGGGATACACTGAGACAACACATATTTATAGGGTGTACATTCCCTATCTCAAAAGGATTGTTTTGAGAAGAGATGTGTAAGATTCCAAACTATAAAAATTTCAATAGATCTAGAACATATTAGTGTTTTGATTTAAGAAAATAAATAAATAAAAATAAGAACATAAAGAGGATCTGGAAATTCAACCCTTTTATTTATATTATTAGCTAAAAACAAAATAAATTCTCATACAATACAACTGGAGCTCCTACAAATGGAATGCATGGATGCTCGTTAAAAGACTAATCTAAGACACTAAAGCTAAATTGTGGACCCTGAATGGATACACCAAACAAATTCACCACGAGGTTTTCGTCCCAGGATCAAAACTAGAACTGGCCACGCCAAGTTCTCAAGAAAACACAATAGGATAGATAACTCATAATGGTCCAAATGATTAGCTTCTATCCCCTTTTATAGGCTTGATGGACTCCCTATTTTATTATTTTCCCTCCAAAACTGAAGACAAATACCATGGGGAAAATACCACAGTAAATACCATGGACTGATTTCGTCCATTTTGACCAAATCAAGAAAGGGAATATTACAAATCCTCCTACCCAAAGATTTCTTTCCCTCAAGCAATTCATTGCTATCTACAACAGAAGCATTGATACCAGGATCCCATACAACCCATTGTGTTATTCCATACCTCCATATCACATGATCTTGAATGGACCCTTCAATATATGGATCCCAAACGATCCTCCAACCAATACTTCCCTCGAAAGATTCATCTGGATCCAAAACAATCCTTCGGTCAATCCTGCCCCATTGGGTTCTCTTGGATCTTAATGCCACCTAATTCCTAGGACCTATGGGTTATGGTACCATCTTAACCCTCCATCATCGCTCGTGCCAAAGGGCACAAGCTGCAATATGCCCTTGGATGTGAGTGTCCTCCTAGGAATCAACCCATCAATAGAGTACCGAGTCATAATTTCTCATCAATCCACGCCTTGGGAAGGTTGAATACATGCAGATATACTATGTTGACATTGTTCGACGCTCAACTCACATTGCTCCACTTAATCACCCAACATGATGTATTTGGAGAAATATACCATGCTCTTCCCAATGTATAAGGGGGGGTTGGTAGTTTTGCAAGCCTTATCTATGTACTCTTGTAGAGGGCTACTCTAGAACTCCCAACTGTACTCCTCTTGTTTCCTTGTGAGGGACTTGAGTTGTTCCTCAACACTAGATAGCTAGGTTGTTGATTTAGCACATACCCCTATGAGCTCCTCAATTTTTCTATTCTCTTGTAAGATATTGTATCAGAATTGTCCAGACTCTCTACTTCAACATCATAAGATATGTCTTGAAATGCATGATCCTTTCCCAAAAGCCCTCTACTGGAAATTCTCGTGCCTTGCTAAATGCCTTTATATCTGTCTGCACCAGATGCCCCATGAAAACAACTTCAACTTGAACGTTTGATTGACCCTCCAGAAATGGCTCATCCTACATACTATATCTTTCATGCTACCCCACATGATCATGCTCATCATGTTGGTTTATTATTACTAGCTCCTCATTTGATTCTCCTTGAATGTCTTCTTCTTGGACTTATCCACATGTAGTGATAAGTTGTCCACCCTCTCTGAATTTCAAACATGGATGTATTGGTGGACTGTTATCTATACCTTATTGCCCATACCCTTTATGGATGTTCTCCTGGATATCTATAGACTCAACTACCACATCATCAGGAGGAATTCCCTCCTTCCTTTAACCATGTCCTTTGCCAAGCTGACTAATTATCATCGGCGTGTTCTGCAAGTTACTCTGAAATACATGGTGTTGTTGCTCACCATCTGTACTTGACTGCTTGGATACTTCATAGGCTCTTTTCTAAAAATTGGTGAACCCAACTATGGATGAATCCCCATGATCTACCCTTGTTTCCTCCTTAACACCTAAACATGAATGATTAAGGGCTTAGGGTCCCTTGCAGATAAATCATAGTCCTCTCCTCCTTAGTTCATCCTTGGTGCAGATTTTGTTCTGGCTCCCTCCATCAATCCTTCTCAACTCCTTCCTTGTCAACACCTTTCTGAGAAATTTTATGTTTTTCCTGACAAACTTCTCGACTAGATCATAGGAAACTGGTGATACATATTGTTCCTTCCTCCAAATGGTCAACAATTTGGATCTTAATATCTTTCAAATGTTAGAATCGCCTTCTAAGAATAGAGACACAAAATTTTGCATGCTTGTTTTGACATGGTCTGAATGAACTGATGTAATACTGGTGTAAGAGTTTTGGAGAAAATCAAAGATCAACTCATCACATTCCAGATTTAACATGAATGTGCCAAAGTTGAATTCTACCATGAGTTAAAATTATGCACCACTTCTGAAATGTAGGAAGTATGATGTTATTCAATCCCTAAAGAGATTCTACTATCAGCTAAAATATATCTATCATGAGATCATTTTTGTAGGGTAGTAATGACGATGTTAGAGCTATGACTCTATTGAGACAAGAAACAATTGTGAGCCTGACCTCTTCACAAGGATGCTCCCAAAGTTTGGGTTGTATCAATGCAAAAATGGATGGCTTGAGAGCCCAAGTGAGTTTCTTCCATTCTAATTGCCCCACCTTAGACAGACATGTGTCTAATTCCTTCAATTTATGAAGGTCTATGGCTAACTTTGTTTGTTGCAATTTAGATCCAAGTGCGAAGAGCTTAGCTCCTCTCCCTTGTATTTCCTTCACTTCCCATGGGTGCTTCTACTACATAATGACATGGACCCTTTTTGATAATGGTATGTTTCTTTGACCATAATTTTGGTCTATGGGGGTATTTTTACGTAAAGGACCATATATTCTCACTAGTTCATCAAGAAATTTCTAAGTGTTTTCCAAAGTCTCTTCAAGATGGTCCATGTTCTCTCATACTAATTTTTCATGGGGAGATTATATCAACATTTTGTCGATCAAGGCTTCACTTTGTTCCAATTTGTTTTTTTCTTCAAAAGTGGCCTGAATACAAATCTTATTTTTTGTCCAGAACATCAAGCTTGATACGAAAAGACCAACCCAGATTTGATTTGAAAACTATAAATACACAACGAAGATTTATGAGACTACACAGAGTGAATAGACACTGCCGAGAATAAGAATTGCCACTGTAAACCTTAAATTCCAACACAGTATAAGAACTTAATCTCCTAAAGTATGTTCACTAGGTGGGCAACTTATAGCGGGAATAAAACAAAGGGAGGGCGTGTATTCACAGGATTCACATACTCTAGTTTTTCTTGGCTAGCCAGGCTTAAGAACACAAACTTCAACGAAGGTTGTTTAATTGAAGACTTTAACAATTCAACAAATTCGGTGGGAACAAGAATGTGACCATCATAGATAGTTTACACGCGTGGAATATGCCACGCAGAAACATCGAATATGACCCTGTTCCGTGTCCCTGAAGCTTACGCCTTTCCTCCTAATTTTCCTTTTATAAGAAAGCCCATGCCCAACTTACATCTTCCCCGATTGCTCCCTCTTTCTTATGAGTTGGCTCAACTGATCATTACTCCATCATTGCCATCGCCACCATGATTACTTCCTTGGAGGTGTTTACAAAATCGGTTGGTGACATCGCTTGGCCTCTTCTATGACAGATAAAAGAGATTTGCCCATGAAACAATGGCCTTGCCCATTGGAATAACCTGCACCCCGTCTTGAATGATTTGTGCCATGCCATTAGGCTCTGCAGTTGGTTTTGTAGTCGTTGTCTGCCTCGTTGGCCTTCCCTATTACACAATGGCACTCGGTGGTTCCATGACCTTTGCCATGGTCTAGAACTCCTTTGTGACTAGTCATGAAGAAATGATTCCTTTAGATAGTTGTTACCATGAATGCAAGTTTCACTATAGCTTAATGCTCAGTCCTTCCACCAATAAACTATTAGTCAACATTGTATTTAGCAAACTATATTGAATTTTGGCAGTTTAGGGGTTCCACGAAGATTCTCATTCTCTGTAGTACCCCATGATTCCTTCAATTTTGTGATCCATTAATGGCTCTACGGCTATGAATAAATCATGGACAAACCCTATGATAACCTTGTTGTGGATGTCAGTGCCCAACAACAAAGATAGCCCTGTAGACTTAGGCTCACCACCCCTCTGCGTTTCACAAGACTTCATGCCCCCTGTGACTTGGCTTCCAACGTCCTCATGCAAACTGCATGATCAAAATTGGAATGTTGTTACCTCCTTAAGCATAGATCTGTTGTAATGGTCTACCTAGCTACACCTCCTTATGCACTGGTCTGGTATCAGTTGTTGGGATGGGGTCCCCAGGGGTAGAATTGAAGTAATTTAGTCATTTTTTCTAAAGAATTTTGTAAAAGATGTAAAGTCTCTGCAAAATGTGGATGCAGAGCGCGCAAATAGATAGGATTCAAAGGGTAGCTCCTTACTTTGGTCGGTTTTGAAGACTCACACATGAGCCGAGGGCTATGGTATTATATTAGAAAAGCTATAAATAGTTGAGTCATAGCGAGTCTTAGATAACTTAACTTTGGATAGAGAAAATATAGAGAGATGAATGAAGGAATAATGTTGTAAGGGTTTGATAGACAGGAAGTTATGTTCCTATCAATAGCGAAGGAAAGGCTCCGCAACTGAGTGTGGAGAGGCCTAGAAGAGTCCACAACTGAGTGCGTGGACCCTTGAAGCTAAGTGCACAAGGTGGTTGAAGTTTGTACTGAACTGATTCTGATTAATAAAGACTAATTTTGGGTTGGAAATATTTGCATATGTGATTTATCTATTTATCTATTTACCTCACTCTAAATATTGTTTCCGTGAATTAATGTATCTTATCTATGCGAATTGGTTTAATTGAATATGTTTATGCTTAATAAGATGATTGAATGATGTACATGAAGTTCTATATATAAATTGAATCAATTTCGGATAAGGAAGATAGGTATGCGCGACGGAATATATAGATCCCAGAAACCCTAGAAAACATGTTCAAGTGCGCGAAAGTAGCAAACAGACCTTGTTAGGACCTGATTAACGCAATTGACTGATCTCGCGAAGAGTTGAGGGAAACTAGGGCCGAATTAGGAGCTCTAGCGATATCGGAAGGATAGATCCACGCAGAAGTAGATCTAGGGTACTGAAAGACATCACACTAGTATCTAGATGCAGAAACTTGGTTCTTACATCCCCCAATACTGCTTCTGGTGAGACTGCAGCCTACGCTATGCGGGTTGTTGTTGAAAGTGCCAGCAGTGAAGGGTTTTGTTGGCTGGTGCAACTAACTGTGAACTTGGGTCATGACCCCTTAAGCCAACAAATGGTTCTGTTGCTGTGGCCGGGATCTTCTTAAAGAGATGTGCGATGTCGCATCATTGGAATCCAACTAAGAAAGAGATTTAAAAGTGGTTAGATAGGAATATTTACAAGTTTGCGGCTCAAGAAAACATGAATTTGTGCCTGTCGAAGGAGGATTGGTTGAATAGGTATCTATATACAAAGGTACATGAAATTTTCTTTTTCACTTTCCCAATTGAATTATGTCAACAGTTAGATAAATTCACAGAAAATAAAGGAAGGTGGAAACTCGATAGTATTATAGTGTGGACTCTAGAATTGGTGCGATGACTAGAGGCATCTGAAAACAATATCGCATGGGTTGTAGATCATTAGCTTGATCAAATTCTGGGAGGGTTTGTTACTGATTTTGTAGTGGATACGTCAGTTAGCTATAGTGAATATTCTTCAAGGGACCGCGAGGTAAGTACTTAAGGTCATTGAATACTTGGATTAAAATGTTATTATGGGAAAAGTGAGTAATTCCATTACCTTAATGTTCGGAGCTATGCAGAGTGCTAGATTCTTTAGAAGTAACAGATCAGGTCCATAGTATAGTCCATTAATTGAACCTCCTTCAAGTGACGACGAAGGGGTGGTGCTGACTACACCGTGAAGCGTTGTTCAGTTATGTTATCACTCAAAATTTTCCTTAGAAGTTATCAGAAGAAGGAAGAAACCGAGGTAACCACAAACCAATCTTTTAAGTATAGGCTCTATCCAACCTATGACTCAGAGAGGGCTCTCTCTATATAATTTAGCTTTGTTTCTTATGGGATTTTAGGCTAGTTCTTAGCGTTCCTTGGGGTTTTGGTTTTGATTTGAAGGTTGGGTGGTGGAATTCTTAGAGCAGATGGATAGAGCTAGGTCTTCAAGCCATTGGGCTATGGAGTCAACAAATGGATAGCAAGACTGGACCAATTCATTAAAGGGAATGTTCACAGGGCAGGCTAGCAGAGAAAAATGCAAATCTTTAGGCCTAATGGGTGAAGTAATTCTAACCAGGGTGAAAGGGCACTTAAGAATCCTTAGACCGGGATCAAAATGAAGAATAGAGGATAATCATGAACAAAGGGAAATTAAGAATCCTTTGCTATAGATCACAAGAAGTCACCTAAACTAAGGAGCAATCAAGAATTCCTTAACTTAGATTTGTGAAGAAAACATATAATAATGCATAACAGTCAAGACAGAGTGCATTTAAGCAATTTCTGAAATATCATTCCATGTTATAACATTTAGATTTTAGAGATACATAAAAGATTATGGAAAAAACTTGAAGAAAAACAACATTGAACATGAGAGAATACTTATTTGTATTTCGCTTTACACAAGAATCCTGTAAAATATCTGATCTTTATTCCTTGATCTAGCAAGCCAATCCAGTCATTGATACAATAGAATTTCTGATTTGAGAGAAAAAGTCTATAGAAATGTTTTGGAATCCACACCTACATACTTCAAATTGTGAAGTATTTATACAAAAACTTATTACAAAATATCTCAAAACAACTTGAGATTTATTTTAGGGAATACAAATATCTTCTTGCAAGAAGATAGAGACAGCTAATGAACTGTTTCTTGATGTCCCTTTTATTATGGTTGCGTTGGCCTTTATGGTTGAGGTGTAGCTTTTTATGCTGGCTTACAGTTGTGGAGTTTCACGTTGGAATCTTCTTTGCTTTCATCTTTCAACTGATACTCTTTAACCCTAATACCCTTTGACCCTATTGTACTGTTTTTACCTGTTTCACCCTGCTGCCTTCATTTTTACTACACAGTAACTTTTAGTTGTTTATTTATCACAGTAAATCTGTCATTGTCTCCCACCATTCTACATCTGGTAATTTCACATTTACCATTCTCCTATAGATTTCATCAGCCTCAGTGTATTTTTCAAAATTTGTCTTGGTGAGAAAAAGATGTTTGATTTCATGTTCCAAGAAGAACAAGTTTTCAAAAGTGTCATACAAGACTTTCCTTGTTGGTAATGCCCTTATGGATGAAGAGTTGGCTTGTTCCTTAGCCAACTGTCTGAGTCTGTTGCCATAGTCCAATTGTGTCATGAGTTTATCATTGATGACCATAGGACTGGGCAGACCTTTCTCCCTCAAAATCTGGAATTTATCCATGAACCTATCAATGGCTACCTGCATATTGTGGCACTTTTCTTCCAAATTAAGCATGAGGTTCATTTTGGAAAGGACCTTCCTTATTTCTAAAATGGCAGCAGTCCTATATTCTATATTTATCTCTTGGAGCTCATATCTATTATTGCCATTGAGGAAGTGGATGAGTCTATTTGCATCCTCTGGTTTATTTCCCAACTCGTCCTTTACTTTCTGGATAGCTTCAGTAGCTACCTTTACTAGTTCTATTTGCTCAAAAATAACTTGTATTGATGGCCAAATATCATTGACAGAGTCAATGATATTGGCCCACAACATTTCCTTGGTTTGTCCAAGTGGATTTTCCAGTGTTAAATCCTTCTCTAGGATTTTGATTCTCTCACCCATTCTCTGTGCGTTTTGTGTTTTTTCTTGAGTTGGGCTAGTTTTCAATCAGTTTCCAACTTTGCCACCTTTTCCTTTAGCTTTTTCATCTTTGTAGCCTAGATGGTCATTTCTTCCATGGCTTTCACAAGTTCTGCTGCTTTCTCTCCTGATGTACCTGCTGCTGATGTAGATTATGTTGTTGCTGGCAAGGTTGTTGCAAGTGGAGCTGTAGGTGCCAAAGATGCTTCTAGTGTGGATGGCACTATTGTAGAGACTGTGGGGATAACATTTGTTGAAGAGGTGGCCACATCTTCCTGTTTTAATTGGATCAAAGCATCCAATTCCTTTTCAGTCTCTTTCAGTTGGTCATTCAATTTCAAGACTAAGTCCATGAGTTCTTCATGCCCCTGCTAGGCTTCTAGGACTTCCAGTGTTTGTGGATGATGCAGCTGGGGTATCTTTAGCTACTTCTTGAGTGCAAAGATATCCTGATTTCTGTGTTGTTCTGGTAAAGGTACCAATCACCCAGTTTGGTCTGCTTTGACAATTGAAGGACTCTCTTTATTTTTGGACAGATTCTTAGAGGAGGGTTTCCAGTCAACATTGTCATAACTGGATGTACAAATAATTCAATGAAGTCTAAATAAGAGTATGGAGACTGATACTCGTGGATTAATGGGGTCCAAAAATTGACAACCCTGGGTTGACCCTTGGTGTCCAGTTTTTGGAGGGTGAATGGGAATTTCTCTGATTGATAATATAAGAAATATGGTATAAAACTGAGGAGTATTTGAAGACCCTTTCATTCCCCATTCTTGTGAACTTCTCATGCATCCTATCAGCTATGAATGTGGCAAATTCATAAATGGTTGCAAGAGGCTGTCCTGGGGTATAGAAAGACATGAAAACCAGGATAATTTCATCAATATACTCACTTTTGGAGTAACCCAAAACACAATATATCATGGCTACAATATTTCGGCCCCAAGGGGAAATACAGTTGCTACATATGGAGGGGGGTCTTTAGGGATGTGCTTCTTTTCTCTGATGAAGGTTTGGAGCAATGGGGCCAATTTTGCAGAGCAGAGTTTGGGAAATAAGTCCAACAGATCTCCAATTAAGAGGGGAGTTAGGTTTGGCCCTGGTTGGAGCTGCGACATTTCATTTATAGACTCAACAGTGATGGTGAAAAGGACCTTCTAGTCATGAGACATGATGGTTCTGTGACTTGGAACATAACAAGCATAGCACATGCACAATTTCAGGAAAAATGTGGACTTGGGGGAACTGGTACTTGGGCAAATTTGACTCCCAAAGGCCAATTTCATCAACCTGGTTCCGTAACTTGTCCCTACTTTGGCAATGTATTTTGAGCAAGAGCTTTATGATAGTTGTATCTTTTAATATGGAAATATTTATCAGCTAGGGGAAGGTGGTCCAGGTCTAAATGGGGTGTAGAGATAGGTTTCACATCCATAGCAATTGGAACAACCATTCTCAGTTCTTGTGGATTTGAGTATGGGGGGTAATTTCAATTTTTTTAGGGAAACGGTGTTCTGCGAGGAGTAGGCTTGAGATCTTGATTATTTTTAATTAATTTTTAACTTAACTAAAAATACTCAGCAACTGGTTACTTTGAAATTGACAGGGTATTTGGTGAATTCTGGTTTAAATACCTGGAACTGGGGTGAATTGGCTCTAAGCAAGGTGGCTGGTGACTGCAAGTGGTCAAATGGGCTTTATATAGGCTACACGGCCGACTGGGTTGTCTGCAGCGTCTTTGGAGTGAAATTGTACGTGGGTTGATGGCTTCGACGTTTGTAGGTGTCATGCATGCATACAAAGGCTTACAAATGAAATTTTAGCAAAAACAAACAATTTTGGGGCTTTTGGATTTTATATGCAAAAAGTTATTTTTTTGGTGGGTACGGGGTGAATAATGGTTAATTCGTCGCATAGCGAGAGGGTGGTAAGCAGTTCATTTCACACTACTTTTAGGCACTCGGTGGTATTTGGGAGGGGCCGCCCGATTCCACTCATCGAATGACACGTAGCATTGGGGGCCAGGGGAAAACCACTTTATCGGGTGGGTAAAGGACGGACGTCGGGTTGGCCTGATATGGATGAGGGCTGTTGGATGAGGAGGGGGATGATCGCACGATGATCAGGTGGAGAAGCTGTGCGGAGGCTAGTGGGGGGGCTTGACGGGCACTTAATTACGATGGTATCAGGGTTTAATAATGGCTTAAAGTGAGATTAGGCTATTGGGGTAATTAACAGAGGATTAAAGGGGGCTTTATTAACTTGATCGCAAATCGACCAGTTAAAGGTTTTGGTTGGGTTTTAGGTGAAAATCATAGTTTATAATTAAACTAGGGTGTAGGGTTAATTTATACATAGGAGTTAAATATATACGGGAAATTGGGTTTTTATCGGGATTTAATATAATAAAGTTAGTAATTAATATGAAAAATGGGCGGAAAAGGAAAAACAATAAGAAAAATGCTTTTTTTTGTGAATTACATGTTTTTCACATATTTACATTAATACTTAGGGTAAAGCATTTTTGTGGGTTTTTGGTATGAAAAGTGTTTTATATAGGGGAAAATTGCTTTTCCTAGGCAAAAAGTGTTTTAACCTTAGGAAAAGGAGTATTATTAGGAAAATGAATGAACTGAAGGGGGGATGAACTTTTATGAGGGGAATCTAGTACTTGATATCCATAAGTCATTGAGCCGAGGGTTCGGTCCCTCCAAAAGTCAGAGAAATGCTCTGAGCCTCTTTGACTTAAAGGTTTTAAGTACTTTGAACTTTATTATGGGAAATTAGTTAAGTAAAGAGGTGAAATGAATGAGGGAAGTTAATTAATTGACTTTGAAATCCATTTGCATGCTTGATTGTCCATTCATATTTGGAACATATGATGAAAGATGATAAATATGCTTTTTGTCTAATCAATCATCATACTTCTGCAACCTTTCTTCTACTTACCCATCTACTTATCCTACCATTTTTTCTTCACTTTATTAGGGTGCATTTAAGCTAGCAAACCCTTATCAATATTTTCTTTTCCTTACATAGAAAACTATCTAAATTTATCCTTATATCATCCAAGGGCTCAGATTAAATAGTTGAGCTCCTTTTATTTACTCTACCTATCTAATTATCTGCCAAGATTACACTATTTGGTCAGATTTTATTCTCTATCTATAAACATAAAATTGAAAACATGAAATAGCCAAGTTTAAACATTTTGACTATCATGGATTGTGGCAAGGATTACAAGCTGCACACAATCATTTATTATGCATAAAATTAAATAGGAGTGGCATTTTGACTTGCTCACTTTCATGGTCTTTTTGTTTTCTTGGGGTTCATATTTTTCATCTTTTTTGACCTTTTTTATTCTTTTTGTCCTTTGATTATTCTTTTAGGACATACCCTCTTTACATTTTTTAATTTTTTTTAATATGGAAAACATTTGCAGAAAGCAAAGGTATGTACAATATTACAAGGCTTAATCTTAGTCAATCAAAATTATGATTCCTATTGGTATAGGAACCTAACAAGTTAATAACTCATGGTCATCCAAGGATACCTCATCCATCCACTCCACCTCTGTTATGGATATAACCCAGAAATATAAGATAATAAAAATAAACCCAAGAAAGAACAAGATCTGAATATAGAATATAAATTGCTTCACTTTATTAATATCAAACCCTTAAGGTAGGGCAACACCATACATTCACTCCCTAAAGAAGGAGAGCACTCCACAAGCCATATGCATGTTCATACAATAATCCTTGACACCTCTCAATGTGGAGTCTCTAGCCTCTATATATTCCTCATACATACAATACCATGGGTCATTACCATGGTTCCCTCATACCATCGCACTAATACCATGGGCCCATTACATTATTACTAACTACTTGTGTTCCCTTACATGATACAGATTAACCACCTTATTTATTACTATGGCCCATCCCATTATTCCATTATTCCCTTGGGTACCTCCCTTTGTACCCCATATTATCCCCCCTAGGTATATAACATTCCACCCCCTTAGCATGTTTCATCCCTGAAACATGGGAAGAACACAAATAATAAGATCTACTCAAAAGAGTAGTCCACTGGTACCATGCACGTGCGTCTAGCCATCCAAGGGAAAGGTGAACCCTCGATCTCGTTGGTGCCTTGCTTGCTTGAGATGGAAGTTGACCATGGCAGCTCTTCTGTGTTGATGTGTAGTAGGTGGATCTTCGCTCCTCGCTATCCGTCATGGGGGGTTGTTGTCCTTGTGGCTAATTGGTTGCCATCTTGTTGGTTGTTTTCTTGTGGGGTGATGTGGGTGATGATATGTTGAAGTTTTAACCCATGGTGTCTTTTTCTTTAATTCACCCTTTACCGGAGCCTAACTGTTATCTAGTGCATGTTGTGGTGCTTGTTGTGATGTCTTATCTTCCAATATTACTTCAACCACTGAGCCATCATATGATGTATCAGCACCTGTAACCTTTTCTGCTTCAGCCTCTGTTTGTGTTTGATTGTCGGTCATCACTGGCTCATCATCTGATATGTCCGTCCCTGGAACATCTTCTACTTCAGCCTCCATGTACTCTACTTGTGTATTGATGGAAATATCCTGTAATGTAATTTTATTCTTTTTATACCAAAGCTTCAGGAATTTCTTATGCACATTAATATTGATAGTACCCATAGATTCCATCCAAGGATATCCCAAAACAACATCCATGTTATCCATCTCTGAAGTATAAAAATCACCATGCAACACATACTTATCCATAGAAATCTTCAAATCCTTATACACTTGAACATCCTCATCATCCACCTGTGTGTTTTCAATGTGTTTTGCTAGAACTTGCAATTTTTTTGCCAAATTAACATTGATAAAATTGTTTGCAACTAGGATTTATAGAAACAATGATCTTCTCCTTCCGAATCAATCCATGAACCTGCAATAAGGAGATACCAGCAGAAAATAACCCTTTAGGTTTCTTGGTTTCCTTCTTTCCTGTAAAAATAAACTCTTTTCTAGGTTGTGTGTCTGTCTGTGTGAGCTTAGTAAGAGGACCCACAAGATTAGATTTACGGTCAAAGTGGTCACAAATAGATTTTGCGAACATCTGCCAAGTAGTTGTCCTTGGATGGCATTTTTGATGACACTGCCACCATTTCCATCTTTCATGGTTCAAGTACATGATTCCCACACTCAACTGAGTCGCATCATCCATGATGTAATTCAATCTGAAATATTTCTCAATTTTTGCTAGCCATCTAGTCGGATGAGAGCCATAAAATTTATACAAGTCCTTCAAACTCCGATCTAGGCCCGCCATCACAAAAAAAAAATTGGCGAAAATTTGAAATTGTCACAGTTTAGTCAATATTGTTCAGAATTCCTATTATGACCTATTTTCGGAAATGGAGCAACCATTCTTCATCTGCTCATGTGATAGAAATATCTGATCTAGGCACTGGAATTTCAGATATACGCTGCAACTCTCCCGCCATCACCAAAAATTCTGAAAAAAAACGTTGATTTTAAATCAGCGATATCTCCCTCATCCGGACTCCGATTCGACTGATCTTTTTTTTTTTTAAATTGGGCATTTTTTCACAAAGAATCCAAATCTGCAATTATATTTTGCAAATCTTGCACCAAGGCGTCCAGATCTGTGCCGCAAACTCACTGCCCCGAAAAATTATCTGCAACACCACTGATTTTTAGATCAGTGATATCTCCTTCATCCGAACTCCGATTCGGCCGATTTGTTTTTTTGAACTTGGGTATTTTTTCACAAAGAATCCAGATCTGCAATTAGATTTTGTAGATTTTGCCCCAAACGTACAGATCTGATCTGCAAACTCGCCACCCCAGAAAGTTCCTGCAAAAAAATTTAAAAAAAAAAAAATTCTCCACTTTTTCCCAAGAAAGTGCTCTAATACCACTTGTTATGGATATAACCCAGAAATATAAGATAATAAAAATAAACCCAAGAAAGAACAAGATCTAAATATAGAATATAAATTGCTTCACTTTATTAATATCAAACCCTTAAGGTAGGGCAACACCATACATTCACTCCTTAAGGAAGGAGAGCACTCCACAAGCCATATGTTCGTTCATACAATAATCCTTGACACCTCTCAATGCGGAGTCTCTAGCCTCTATATATGCCTCATACATACAATACCATGGGTCATTACCATGGTTCCCTCATACTATCACACTAATACCATGGGCCCATTACATTGTTACTAACTACTTGTGGTCCCTTACATGATACGAATTAACCACCTTATTTATTACTATGGCCCATCCCATTATTACATTATTCCCTTGGGTACCTCCCTTTGTACCCCATATTTCCCCCCTAGGTATATCACAACCTCCACCTCCACCTCCACCGCATACACCTTCACCTACACGTCTGCCTCCACCTCCACCATTCATCATGGCCAATGCAATGAAGATGCCAATCTTCAAAGGAATAGGAAGCGAAGATCCGAAGCAATTATGGCTTGTTGTGAATATTGTATGGACAACGCAACAAATCGCCGATGATAATATAAAGAAGGCATAGTTGGTTACCACCTTGCAGGATCGTGCACTAACTTGGTACATTAAATATTGTGCTGATAATCCTCATGCATCGTTAGTAGAAACTTAGACAACTCTGAATAAAGAATTTAGTAAGCCTAAATCCGAGGCGCAGTTCGTAATTGAATTTAAGGAGATTCGAATGGGAGTCGATGAGACACCTTGGGACCTTGATCAGAGGTTGAAGTGCTAGATCTGGTAAGCTAACGTGAAAATCTCAGATACCCAGCATCGTGACTGGTTTATAGCATCGCTTTTGCCACACTTAAGGATACCTCTGTCACAGCAGAAGATAGCAACGCAAGAAGAAGCCTTGGAGATCACGATGAGGTTGCATGCATCACCTATTTAGGATACAAACCTAGGGGTACAACAGATCCACTCATAGTTAGAGAGCCTGCACCTAGAACTATAGAGTCTAAAGAAAGAAAGGGAGACTAAGCAAGAAGTGCGTGCGGAGGTTTGGTGCTTGAAGTGCAAGTGTCATGGGCACGATAAAGATCATTATCCAGTACACGCAAATTATATTGTGGGGGGGTAGTCCCCTTGAAGCCAGAGGCCCCAGTTGGGTCATGCATGGGAGTTGCGTTATGGTGTGCCATTTGTTAAGTTAATGGGAAACATGAGACGGATAACTGCCACTTACTTCAGAAGTTTATTCAAACACCCCAACAACTATTTTGCAATTTCTGTAAATCTGTAGGCCATGATGAGTGCCATTGTCAAATTTATGAGCTAATGATGGAAAGAACCCATACTTACCATATGCAAGGAAAAAATTGGCCTCTAGATCAAGGCGCAAGAGGAGAGCGTGGGGGTTTTCAAGGCCGAGGAGGAGGAGGAGGAGGACCTGGTGGAGGTCATGGTCAGATTATTTGCTACAACTGCGGACAGCCAGGGCACTTCGCGCGAACACCCTTCGTGTCAATATTGTAGATAATTCGACCATGCCATAGAAGATTGTCCGGTGCTAATAGCTAAAATGCAAGAAAAGAAAATGCAACCTCAACAGCCTATGTAGAATTTACAAATGATGAGGGCTAAGCCTCGTGAGGAAGATCATAACGTTAACATTATACTAAGAAGTGGTATGACGACTAGTGCAAATAAAGGTAAGCATCCTGAAGAAGACGGATGGGTCCGAAAATCTCCTAAGAAAGAAGTCACCTTTGACCTTAATCGCACTAAGGAAACATTCATGGAAGCTAAGAAGAGCTTCGCTGAGGCCTCCACCTTAGGAAGCCATGAAAAGACACCAGAGACTGGTGTGACATAAGAGGTTGATCCTTCCGTACTCACTACTTTTTTGGAAACCTGCATGAAGTTACTTCACGACAAAAAGGCTATGGAAGGATTGCAAGACTTAATAGAAAAGTGCGCCAATAAGGAAAAGACTCCTACGAAGAAACGAACAGTTAGAAATATTGGTAAGCATAAGGCACAAACAGGACACGAAATGCGGCTAACAACGCAGATAGGCGATTATGAAATGGACCAAGTAATTTTGGATCTGGGATCTGATGCGGATGTTCTACAAAAATAGACATGGGAAAGGACGGGGAGACCTGCACTACAGTGGTCTCTGATTTAGCACCGAATGGCGAATCAACAAAAAATCATCCCCATGTGATGATTGTATGGAGTAACGGTTGATATTGAAGGTGCGAGTGCATTAGCAGACTTCGAAGTTATAGAAATTATCGATGACAGTAATCCCTACCCTGCACTTCTAGGAATTGACTGGGTTATTGATATGAATGGGGTCATTAATTTGAAGAAGAGGAAAATGACCTTTGAAAAAAGTCTCTTAGGGTCGTAGTACCACTGGATCTTGCAGAAGGAGCATGCTATACCAAACCTATCCATGATTATGTAGAAAGCGATGACGAGATGGATCAAATATACAAGATAACAACACGAGATCAGGATTGGATCAATCCTACGGCGGATGGATGGATCGCACGGGACCGGGAGAGTTCATGCACTTCTGAAAAAGATGAGGAATTAGAGTATTGGAAAAATATCTTACATGAAGTTTCTACATTGCGATGCAATATGATGACGAATTTGTCGTGATGTGTTTTGACGGAGGTAAGAAAGCTACCTTATTATGATGGTATGACTAACATAGTTATGTTTTTAGATGAATTTAAGCGCGAAGTCCCTGAAGACCACCGTTTTCAAGAATTGGAGTTGGTGTTGCACACTATGCCTACACAATGGTGGGGTACGCATAAAGAAAGCTCGGCTAGATGGAGGGATTACAGGAAAATGATGAAGTTACACTTTGGGCATGTTAATACTAGAATGACTGAGAAGTATAGTGGGAAGGATGATCAGCGTGATCACCTTGTGAAATGGAATAAGGCATGGGGGACGGAACCACAACCATAATGGGTACATGTATGTTTTCACACCTTGGATACTATCCCCATGAAATCATATCTCGAAACATAACTCCACCACGTCACTGCGGAATGGGATGTATTGAAGGAAGTTTTCTTATTGAATTTCAGCTTCGAGGACGAGTTTGCAAGCATGGATGAAGCACTTCAAGAGATTAAATTGGTTATCTTCTGGACACCAAAGGAACCTATGGAATGGACCCACCCAGATTGGAGCACCCAGCTGCGCCACGCATTGGAATGCTATAATGTGACCGCTAGTAAGTAGGAAGAAGACCTGAGGAATATCAGTATTCCAAAGATAGAAGGGCACCGCATAGTAGAAGGACCACAAGTAGAGGACCCAGACATCTCCGCACCTTTGAAAACAAGACAGGTGAATGTTGGCACTGAAGAAGAACCAAAGTTTGCAAAGATTGGAGACTATTGGGATGACGCTACATTAGACAAAGTTGTTGAATTACTTCGTGAATACCAGGATCTATTCCCCACTAAGTTTTCATATCTAAAGGGCATACTTGGTGATTTGGGCATTATGAGGATCACATTGAAGCTGGACGCGAAGCCTGTTAAACAGAGACCTTATCGCCTTAATCCTAAGTATAAGGAGAAGGTTCACCAAGAGCTGGATAAAATGTTGGATGTAGGCATTATAGAACCTATCGAAGAGTCTGATTGGGTGAGCCCAATGGTAGTCCAAGAGAGGAAACAAAAATGAGAAATAAGGATTTGTGTTGATGTGCGTAAGTTGAATGATGCATGTGTCCATGATCCATTTCCAACATCGTTTACAGATGAAGTGTCAAACAATGTCGAAGGGCAGGAGGCCTATTCCTTTACTGCCAAGTTTTTCTGGTTATCATCAAATTAAGATTGCACCATAGGATAGAAGCAAAACCACCTTCGCGACAGAGTGGGGTTGTTTTCAGTACACAGTTATGCCATTTGGATTGAAGAACGCGCCTGCTATATTTTCCCGGGTAGTGATCGCGACGTTCAAGGAATTTATTCATAAATTCCTAGAAGTATATTTCGATGATTGGACTGTTTTTGGGTTGGTGAAGCGACATGTTACGAGTTTACACCTCATGCTGGATACATGTCGAATATTTCAGATCACATTGAACTTGAAAAAATGCATATTATATGTTCCTTTTGGGATCTTGCTAGGTCATGTCGTGTGTAAGAAAGGATTGATGGTGGACACTGGAAAGATCGTTGTAATTGTGAAATTGGAAAATATGGGGAACATCAAGCAGCTGTGCGTGACACTGGGACACATGAGATACTACAAAAAATTTATTAAAGCCTATGCTCAAATTACTGCGCCCATGGAAAAACTGTTGAAGAAGGATGCAACATTATGTTGGGATGAAGAATGTTAGTGCAGTTTGGATGTGTTAAATGAAAAGATGGTGACTACTCCAATCCTCATATTTCCCGATTGGAAGGAGTTTCATCTACATGTGGATGCTTCTTGCATTACGCTAGGTGTAGTGCTAAAAAAAGAAGGTGAAGGCAAATTGGACCATTCTATAGCTTTCTCAAGTAGGAAGTTATCAAAGGCTGAAAAAAATTATTCAACGACAGAGCGCGAGGGGTTGGCCATGGTCTACGCACTATAGAAATTCAGCCATTATATGTTGGGAGGAAATTTCAAGATGTATACAAATCATTCTGCCTTAAAGTACCTGGTCAACAAGCCTGTGTTGGGGGGGAAGATTTGCAGGTGATTTTTATTATTTCAAGAATACGATTTTGAATTTATTGTGAAGCCTGGTCGGTTGAACTCCAGTCCAGACCACCTGTCGAGGATTGAATCGGGCGAAGAACCCAGTAATCTAGAGGAAGGGTTGTCAGATGGACATCTCTTTTCGGTATGAGTAGCATGTTGAAATTTGGTACCGGAGGACAGGTGGTTCCCTTAGGCTTTGATCTTTGGCCTAGGTAAAAGTGTCCAAAAGAATTTAATTTTTCTCCTAAAGTGACTTTATAATTTTATAAAGTTAAATCTAATTTAAAAGTGACTTTAAGTGATAAAGTTACTAAGTCTAATTTTAAAGTGACTTTTATAAAGTCAATGAAAAATTAGAAAAGAAAAGTGACTTTGGAAATAAATGACTAAGTGGGTCTTTATTAAAGTGGGGTGAATTAAAAAATAAAAGGTGAGATTCAAATGAGCATTTAATCTCAGCCTTAGATCTCAATCTATTTCAGCCATTGGATTTAGGGATCACCCAAAAGTCACTTGGGGTTAGATTAAAGGAGGAAAAGGAGGAAAAGGTCATTCATTCTTTCATGAGCAGATTGAGAGAAGGAGAGCAAGAGAGCAAGGGAGATTTCTGGAGAGTGAGCTGCAGATTTTCAGCAGCGGAGTTTCAGCAAGTCTGTACAGCGGAGTTTCAGCAAGGCGGAGTTTAGCAAGGCTGAGTTTCAGCAAGTCTGTACAGCGGAGTTTCAGCAAGGCTGAGTTTCAGCAAGTCTGTACAGTGGAGTTTCAGTAGAGCGGAGTTCCAGCAGCGGAGTTTCAGCAGGGCGGAGTTTCAACAAGGTGGACTTTCAGCAAGGCTGAGATAAGTTGTAAAAGTTTGCTTGCTGATTTTTGCTGAATATTTCTCTTACTGTAAAAAGACATTTTCCAGAAATAAAGAAGAGCTCTCAAACTGGTTTTCCCCAAGAGTTGTAGGGGGTTTTTCCAGGGTCACATTGACCAAAAATCTCAGTGTTTAAATGTGTTTTAATGGCTGTTTATTACTGTTGATTTTTATTTCTGCAATTTCCAACATTCTGTAAAATTTCCAGAATTTGTGTTTTCAGCAAATTTATTTTTTCCAGCTTGTTAAATGTATGGTTATGGGAAAGGGCATTTAACTATATGGGAGAAATAAGGAGAAACTAAAAACCGGGGTGGAAAATGAGAAATTTCTACATGGTATCAGAGCTTGAGTGCTGAAGGACAGTTTGGGACAGCAAAAGGAAAAATTACAGCTACTGATTTTTCACTCAGAAAATTCTAGCAAGCTGATTTTTTTCATAAACAACAGTTTTATCTTTACTACAGCAATGTTATTTTTCAGTTTTAGGACAGCAGGATGTCATTGGGATTGAGGGTGGAGGATAGGCTGGATGGGCATACAAATTATATCATTTGGAAGGAGAGAATTTAGAGTATCTTTGAGGAGGCAGAAGTCTGGGATATCATGGTGCATACCACACAGAACCCTGTTGTTGTGCCTACTGATGCTACTCAATTGACAGCTTATAATAGAAAGAACAACAAGGGTAAGAGGCTGATTCTAGACGGAATCAAAGACCACTGCATTCCTCATGTAAGAGGAAAGAGCAATGCCCATGAGATGTGGACAACATTGTCAAATCTCTACCAAAGTACCAATGAGAACCGGAAGATGGTCTTGAAGGAGAAGCTGAAGACATTAAGATGGGTAATGATAGTGCAGCTGGATATCTCACAAATATTACTAATGTGAGAGATGAGTTGGCAGCCATTGGAGAGGCCATTCCACCCACTGAGTTGGTGCGGATTGCAGTGAATGGCCTCCACCATTCATGGTTGAACTTTGCTTATGGGGTTTGTGCACGTGAGACCCTTCCCACATGGGAGAGGTTTTGGGATGATTGCATTCAGACAGAGATCAGGAAAGGTCAGCTTGGGGCAGCCAAGCCAGTTGAGCAGGATGAGGATGTAGCACTGGTGGCAGGAGGCAAGAAAGGCAAAAGGAAGAAGCAGGCTTCCACAAGCAGTGGTGGGGGCAAAGGCAAAGGTAAAGGTAAATAGGGGAACACACAGAATGACTATTCCAAGGTGAAGTGTTGGAATTGTCAAAAGATGGGACATTATGCAGTTGTGTGTCTGGAGAAGAAGAAGAAGAAGGGGAAGAACCAGGACGTGGCAGCTTCAGCATAGATTGAGGACTTTGCAGGTCGTTTTGACCGGGAGTTTGCGTTCACTACATGTGAGTCCTCTAATGCAGGAACACCTGCCACACAGGTTCATAGGGAGCATGTTTTTCCCTCGATTAGCGGAGCATCTTCAGGTATCTGGTATGTGGACAGTGTGGCTTCATGTCACATGAAAGGAGTCCATGAGTACTTCTCAGAGCTTTCAGAGAGTGGCACTGATATAGAGGTAGTACTCGGTGATGACAGAGTTGTTAGAGCAGTTGAGGTGGGGACACTAACATTTCAGAGGGAGTCCAAGCCTCCCTTGAAAGTCTCAGATGTTCTTTATGTGCCAGGGATGAGGAAGAACCTCATATCCGTCTCAGCTTTGGAGGACAGAGGATATGAGGTACTATTCAGGGGAGGACAGGTGTTGATGTATCCCAGGGGCACTCCAGCTGATTCAGATAGAGTGATAGGTGTACGCCATGCAAACGTGTATAAGTTTGCATTCCAGCCCCTTTTGGCATTGAGCAGTAGTACCGACAGTAGAGCTAGCAGTTCTGAGCTGTGTGAGATTTGGCACCGCAGGATGGGACATATGTATCATGGAGCCTTGAGGACATTGCAGGAGATCACTACAGGTGTGCCAGATTTCAGTACTGATCACTTTGATACTTGCAGAGGTTGTGCGATGGGCAAGTTTGCCAAATCCCCTTTTCCCAGCAGTGACAGCAGAGCGACTGGGATGCTTGATTTGATTCATTCCGATGTGAGCAGTCGGATGTCTCATGTTTCCTTGAGTGGATATGAGTACTATGTTTTATTCATTGATGATCACTCCAGGAGGACCTAGATTTATTTTTTGAAGACCAAGAGTGAGGTCTTCAAGCGGTTTCAGGAGTTCAAAGCTCTTGTGGAGACACAGACAGGTCGAAAGATCAAGTCCTTGAGGTCAGACAATGGAGGAGAGTACACCCTTGGAGAGTTTGTTGACTATTGTGCGGAGGCAGGCATTAGGAGGGAGTTCACTATTCTTTACGACCCCCAGCAGAACAGGGTTGTAGAGAGGAAGAACAGATCCATCATAGGGGCTGCCAAAGCCATGTTACATGATCAGGGGTTGCCATTATTCTTGTGGGCAGAGGTCTGCAACACAGCTGTTTACTTGCAGAACAGGAGTCTGCATCGTGCCTTGGGGCACATGACTCCGGAGGAGGCTTTCTCTGGGAAGAAGCCCGATATTGGTCATCTTCATATCTTTGGATGCATTACATACTCCTATATAGCCAAGGAGAAGAGGACCAAACTAGAGCCCACCCTAGAGAAGGGTATCTTTGTGGGCTACAGTGAGACCTCAAAGGTCTTTCGGATTTACATTCCTGCACAAAGGAGAGTTGTTGTCAGATGGGATGTGAAGTTCGAGGAGGACAGGGCCTTTAGGAGGTCACGGGAGTTAGAGTATCTGGATCAGTCAGACCCTCAGCAGCATTTGAGTCAGTCGCAGGGATCCAGTGGGCAGGGATCAGGAGGATCAGGAGGTACATCTATGAGGATGTCAGGTCCGTCAGTGAGCAGCAGCTCACCGAGCCAGAGGGGTGGTGCTTTGAGCAGCATGCAGAGCAGTTCACAGAGCAGTTCACTAGGGAGTCCACTGATGGACAGTTCACACGGTACCTCAGCTTCTACAGGTTCAGGTGCAGGCAGGAGGACAGCAGGCAGACAGTCAGGAGTGCAGGCTCCTGATGATGATGAAGAGGAGGAGTTTCATTCTCCGGTGGGAGAAGTGTGCTCAGGGAAGAGGAAGCCCAAGTGGCTTCAGGACACCTTGAGAGATGCCTCATCTGTTGCTGAGCCGAAGAGGCCGGTCAGAGAGAGTAGACCACCTGAGAGGTTTTGTAGCTATATGGCGATGGTTACCAACATCCTTGACTCTGAGCCTTCTAGCTATGAGGAGGCAGCTAACCAGCAGGTCTGGAGAGAGGCCATGCAGGAGGAGTATTCTTCTATCATGAAGAATGATGTTTGGGAGGTGGTGCCGAGGCCTGAGGGAAAATCCGTGGTTACTTCCAGATGGCTTTACAAGGTAAAACATGCTGCAAATGGCAGCATTGAGAAATTCAAAGCAAGGTTTGTGGCTAGAGGGTTCTCCCAGGTAGAGGGAGTTGATTATGAGGAGACCTTCGCTCCCGTGGCTCGATATACTTCGATCCGCTCCATTATATCGATAGCAACAGAGATGGGTTGGAAGATCCACCAGATGGATGTGAAGACTGCATTTCTCAATGGCTTCATACAGGAGGAGGTGTACATTGAGCAGCCATAGGGCTTTGAGGTGCTTGGGAACGAGTCCCATGTGTGCAGACTGAAGAAGGCCCTTTATGGCCCGAAGCAAGCTCCTAGAGCTTGGTACTCTAGGATAGATACATATTTGCACGGGATGGGTTTCACAAAGAGTGAGGCAGATCTGAACCTTTACTTTATTGTGATTGGTGAGGAGCCTCTCATTCTAGTGCTGTATGTGGATGACTTGGTCATTACAGGTGCAGAGAGACTCATAGAGCACTGCAAGAGAGATCTTGTGATGGAGTTTGAGATGAAGGACATCTGCTTGATGCATTACTTTTTGGGCTTGGAGGTGTGGCAGGAGGAGGGGCATTTATTCCTGGGGCAGGGGAAGTATATTGTGGACATCCTTAGCAGATTCCACATGGAGGATTATAGACCCATGTCGACACCGATGATCACCAACTAGAAGAAGCTTCATGCTTCAGATTCCGAGTTGGTGGATCCCACATTGTATAGGCAACTGATTGGTTCCTTGATGTATTTGGTCAACACTAGACCAGATATCTATTTTGCAGTCAACACGATGAGTCAGTTTATGTGTGAGCCTAGGAAGGCTCACTGGGTGGCTGCAAAACACATTTTGTGGTACTTGCAAGGGACAGTGGATTATGGTCTGGACTACAGGCAGGGAGATGGAGTGAGATTGGCAGGATACACTGATTCTGATTGGGCAGGTTGTGCTTCTGATAGGAAGAGCACTTCAG
Source organism: Pinus tabuliformis (assembly GCA_031772625.1). Classification (NCBI taxonomy): domain Eukaryota; kingdom Viridiplantae; phylum Streptophyta; class Pinopsida; order Pinales; family Pinaceae; genus Pinus; species Pinus tabuliformis. The sequence goes on along the minus strand of CM062813.1, from coordinate 1,143,005,034 downwards.
GATGCTGTTTTGGGTTGGGTTCAGCAGTAGTGTCATGGTTCAGCCGGAAGCAGCAGTCAGTAGCACTGAGTTTAGCGAAAGCAGAGTATATGGCAGCCAGTCTAGCTAGTTATGAGGCTATCTGGCTTCGCAAGATGTTGTTTGGCTTATTTGGTCAGCCGTTGAGACCTTCAGTGATTTACTGTGATAATCAAAGTTGCATTAAACTCACGGAGAATCCAGTATTTCATGACAGATCAAAGCATATCGGGATCAGATATCATTTCATCATAGACTATGTTCAGAAGGGAGCTGTGAAGCTTGAGTATATTTCCACTGATGAGCAGGTTGCAGATATTCTTACCAAAGCCTTACCACGGGGCAAACATGTCTACTTTAGAGACAAGATGGGTGTGGTGAGGAACACCTTCCTCAGTAAGAGGGAGAGTTGAGATTTGGTACCGGAGGACAGGTGGTTCCCTTAGGCTTTGATCTTTGGCCTAGGGAAAAGTGTCCCAAAAGAATTTAATTTTTCTCCTAAAGTGACTTTATAATTTTATAAAGTTAAATCTAATTTAAAAGTGACTTTAAGTGATAAAGTTACTAAGTCTAATTTTAAAGTGACTTTTATAAAGTCAATGAAAAATTAGAAAGGAAAAGTGACTTTGGAAATAAATGACTAAGTGGGTCTTTATTAAAGTGGGGTGAATTAAAAAATAAAAAGTGAGATTTAAATGAGCATTTAATCTCAGCCTTAGATCTCAATCTATTTCAGCCATTGGATTTAGGGATCACCCAAAAGTCACTTGGATCACCCAAAAGTCACTTGGGGTTAGATTAAAGGAGGAAAAGGTCATTCATTCTTTCATGAGCAGATTGAGAGAAGGAGAGCAAGAGAGCAAGGGAGATTTTTGGACAGTGAGCTGCGGAGTTTCAGCAGCGGAGTTTCAGCAAGGCTGAGTTTCAGCAAGTCTGTACAGCGGAGTTTCAGCAAGGCGGAGTTTCAGCAAGGCTGAGTTTTAGCAAGTCTGTACAGCGGAGTTTCAGCAAGGAGAAGTTTCAGCAAGGCTGAGTTTCAGCAAGTCTGTATAGCAGAGTTTCAGCAAGGCTGAGTTTCAGCAAGTCTGTACAGTGGAGTTTCAGCAGCGAAGTTTTAGCATGGTGGAGTTTCAACAAGTTTGTACAGCGGAGTTTCAGCAGGGCGGAGTTTCAGCAAGGCGAAGTTTCAGCAAGGCTGAGATAAGTTGTAAAAGTTTGCTTGCTGATTTTTGTTGAATATTTCTCTTACTGTAAAAAGGCATTTTCCAGAAATAAATAAGAGCTCTCAAACTGGTTTTCCCCAAGAGTTGTAGGGGGTTTTTCCAGGGTCACATTGACAAAAAATCTCAGTGTTTAAATGTGTTTTAATGGCTGTTTATTACTGCTGATTTTTATTTCTGCAATTTCCAGCATTCTGTAAAATTTCCAGAATTTGTGTTTTCAGCAAATTTATTTTTTCCAGCTTGTTAAATGTATGGTTATGGGCAAGGGCATTTAACTATATGGGAGAAATAAGGAGAAACTGAAAACCGGGGTGGGAAATGAGAAATTTCTACATAGCAAAAGACCATTTTGTTGACATTATTCAATTCTTAACTACCAGGATGGCGCCTGAAGGATATACAACTCAACAGAAGAGAGAACTAGTAGTCCGTGCAGTAGGTTTTTCGATCATTGCGGGTCATTCATACAAAATGGGGGAAGATGAAATAATGCAAGACATGTGCCAGAATTTGAGCGTGATAGTATTCTCGCTAAAGCTCATGGGGGAGATGCGGGAGGCCATTATGCAGGGAAAGAAACCACGCAGAAGATTTTGCGCGTAGGATTATGGTGGTCAACGTTGCACAAGGATTTCAAAGCATACTGTAAGGCGTGCAATGCATGTCAAAGGAGTGGCAGACTGTCACGGAGCGACGAACTACTGTTGCATCTTAAGAGATATTTGCAGGTATTTGAGAAATGGGAGATCAATTTTATTGGGCCAATTCAGCCCCTTGGAAGGAAAAAGGGCGCGCGCTACATTGTCACTACCAAAAAATATTTAACCCGAAGGGCGAAAGCACATCCAGTGAAAGATTGTATAGGGGCTAAGACAACCAAATTCTTATTTGAATGCGTCTTAACACATTTTGGATGCCCGAAAGTATTAATGAGTGATAAGGGAATGCACTTTCTGAATGAAACGATTAACATGCTGACAAATGAATTTCAGGTCTACCATCAGAAGAGCACTCCATATCACCCGTAGGAAAATGGGATTGTCAAAAATTTTAACAAAGTTTTCGAGAACGCGTTGACAAAAGTATGTAACGCGCAACAAAATGACTGGGATGTGCATGTATCTGTAGTATTATGGGCCTATAGGACAACTTGTAAGAAGACGATAGGGAAAATGACGTTCAGATTGGTCTATGGTGTTGAAGTGGTGATGCCTATGGAGTACATTGTACTTACTCTATGCATAGCAACTCTGATAGATATGGCAGATCGCGAGGCCTTGAGGAATGACTCGCTCAACTAATGGAGTTAGAGGAAGGCTGATTTCTAGCGGATTCCACCAACAAGTACAAAAGGAATGCGAAAAAGCATGGCATGATCACCATATCAAGATCCGCACTTTCAAGATAAACGATTATGTGTTTTTATATGATAGCAAGTTCACCAAATTTCTGGGTAAATTCCAGATGCATTGGTTAAGATCGTATATTGTCAAGGAAATTACAGAGGGTGGCGCAGTTCAGCTCACGACACTAAATGGTGAACCTTTTCGTGGAAGAGTGAATGGAAGTAGGCTGAAGTTGTACACATGGGATCCTACCCCCGCACAATGACTATATGGTAGCAAGACAGTCTTAGTGCTCCAGGCATTTGCAAGGGAGCACGGGACTATAAACTACACTGCCCTACCAGGAGGACATGGAAACAAGCAGGCTGCGTGAAGATTGACGAGGGTGTGCCAGATGAAGTTGCACTCAAAATGTTGCGCCATGGAGGAGGGTGCTGCACATCCTAGCCCAAAAATAGTTGTTAGAGTTACTGTAGCTTATTGGACTGAGAAAATCCCGTGAGAAGGAGTAGTTAAGAAGCAATTAAGCTGAAAATATTTGAAAATCTGCCGCCAAAGGTGCATTTATGACAAAGTTATGGATGGAATGGTCGGATTTGAATCCGAAAGCCACTATAATTATGTCGTGTTGGTCTGCAAAGAAACACTTTGCTGTTTTCGAATTTCTTGCCTACACCGAGAAGATTGTGAGGTTTTCATCAAGCACCCAAGGCTAGTTTTGTATTCTGATACAGTGCACTGAATTTCTGTGGAGAGGATATCTCAGCCTCTTAGTTCTAAAGCCACGGTGTCCGAGGCCCCAACTCCAAAAGATGCGGGCGTAGAAACTACACCAACCATGCCTGTGGCACCAAGGTCGCCTAGGCCAAAGCAGTCGACGTCCAAGTCAAAGGAAGAAAATTCGGTTGTGGAACCAGTGTGCCACTCGCTTAAGAGGATTTCGCAGGAGGTATGACAGAAAAGTAAAAATGTACAAGCAGAATCAAACTTTTGTTCCTCTAGGTTTAAATGAAGAAGAACTCCGCCAGGGGATTGAGGAGTTAGATGCCAAGGACGTTGAGCCCATCACTATGCTTCTGGCATACGTGCCTCTGCAAAGAGGGTAGAAGAAGGTGACCAAAGACCCCAATTCCACCAAATTTTCAATTGCTATGCCACTACTCCCTGATGAAGTTCCTTTTGAGGGTACACTCTTAGCATGCATACCAGCGTTAAAGATGGAATCTTGGGACCTCGCAAACCAGACGAAGTTCCCACATTTAATAAAAAATCAGTATATGACCCACATATACTATGAAGATACAGGGGTCATGAAGTTGGAACCGTTGAAATGGGTCCGGGGAGTTCAGCTGGTGGGACTGTTGCACATGTTATTTGTACCCCACTTTCACTGCTCCAACATCAATACCGCATGTGTGCGACAGCTGCTGACATTAGTGCATGATGGGTGTTTATGGCTAGGTGAGCCTATCCCCATCACGGATATGTTAATCCATCAGATTACTAAGCTACCATATAAGGGAGCGGACCCGACAAAGGAGTTTGTGGGAAAATCCATAGAAAAGCAACTTGCATGCCGCATAAAGACCAAATATGGGGTGGTAAAGGGAAAGCGCAGATATTCTATATGCTCCATAACAGACCAAGTGGTGCAGTTTGCAGCGCAAATCTTAGCCAACAAGATAATACGGAAGTGTCGCACGGATTAAGTGCCCGTGTTGGTCATTTCGTTAGCAACACAGTGTGCAAATGAGCTCCAATATAACTGGGCCCAATATCTCTGTAAAGAATTTTTGGAAAACTGTCACGAGGCTCAGGAGAAGAGCCAGTGGTTCCGCTGTGCTTGACTCTTATTGTTAATTTTTTTTGTGGCATGGAAGCTCTCGGAGGAAAGTCAGTTCCCTCTGTTGAATGATACCCTCCCGGAGGCAGCGAAGTTTGTTTCGCTATGGCAGACAAAAGACATGGAGCTTGTTAAAGAATCCAAGATTTTTGGGGTATTCATGGAAATGGACCTCCGAATGGCTCTAAACCAGAGGCCAATATTATCTCCCACATTGTTTGAGTAGCAAAGACCCTTTGCAGACTTTAAGGAAAACTTTCACAATGTCTGGATCCGTGAGCGGAAGGACCCTCAATAGGTATGACACAAGCTGCCTTACTTAGTAGTTGACACAGATGCACAGGAAGTTGTGGGGGGCTGGCCAGCAAAGTGGTGTGAGCCTACCTAGTTGGATGTCGGGATGAGCAAGGTAAGAGAAATCTCCTCCACGCAGACCTCTGCTACAAAAAAGAATAAATAACAAGACCAAGCAGTCACACGAGAGAAGGCTACCCAGTAGAAGAAAAAAGAAGTTGCTGCTAAGGCAGCTACGGAGAAAGAGTGGGCTACGAAGAAGCATGCTGCTAAAGAGCAGGCTAAGAAGGAAAAACTAGATACCAAAGCCAACAACAAATCAGCCTCGCAACGCATTGATGAACATGAGCTATATGATCAGGGAGGTGATTGGGGGTGAGGAGGTATCCACCCACTTTAAATTCTAGAAGCACACCAAAGAAACAAAAACAGGTCCGCGAAAGGAGCAAAAGTCAAATAAAAAATTGCAGGTGGACCTTCTCATTCTGATTGAGGGAGATTTAGATGAAATCGTCGACAAAGTTAGAGATACCACATTAGAGCTATGGTCACACTTTGAACAGTAGTATATGCGGACACTAGGAAGTGTCCAAAAGGATCTGTGCGAGCTGCAGATCTAGGCCGGAAGGATCTAGGCGAACGTTGGGTAAGCGAGTCATACTCAAGCGAGCGTGAGTGTTACAAAAGTGGAACAAACCATGGACCTAAGGGTCATCCCTTTACCAGAAGGATCCTTACGTGCAGATAGCCAAGAAGACCACGCAACTCTAGAAAATATCAAGGATCTTGGAATCAATGTGGTTGCGCTACCACTCCAGACCCTCCATGCATTGCATCAGGGGGTCTCAGATGAGTTGCAGATCCAGGAGTAGCGCGCCTTTGCGGTCCTTAGTGAGTGCAAAGTCAACAATGCACATACGTAAAAGGAGAAGACACAGGCACTAAAGGAGAAAGAAGCAATGCAAGCACAAAGTAAAAACCTTGAGTCAATAATCAAACAAGCCTGTCAAATAGTTCCAGAATTGCATATCCCAGAGGATGCACAGGCTGAGATGAAAATCAAAAAATTAGCAGCGATGGTGTGTGATGCCAAATATGAGGTTGGACGAGTCACTTTTGAGTACCAGATGAAGATATCCAAACTCCAGCTCAAGCTTAAACCAAATACAATCCATGGGGTGTAGCTATAAAAGAATCCATGGGTCAACTAGATGTCGCAGTCCAAGGTTGCGACCAACTATTCAATCAAGTAATGGGCCTATGGGATAGATTACAAGAGGACCCTCAGCTGCAACAGTTGAACATAGAGATTAGGAAAGCACAACAACAATATGATAAAATCAGTATGACTGCGTGGACATTAGCGACAGTCCAGCGCTTCACGCGTTTGCAGGAGGGTAAGGCGATTCTAGTGCAGATCCAGGAGTTACAGAAAAAGAAGTCCCTACTAAGATACTAGCTTCAACCTTAGATAAAGGAAGCCAACCAGCTTTCACAAAACATTCATGAGAGGCTAAAGGCCATGCAACAAACCCAAAGGACTATGCAGCTTGAAGTGGAGGGGCCAACCATAAAGAAATTGGTCCAGGAGGTACAATAAGCAGAAAAATAAAGCACTGCAGAGCTTCACACATTAACTAAGGTAGTCAATGAATTCCACCAGAAAGTGGAACAACCAACTGAGTGACTCGAGGGCGAGTCACGATCTTTATGTTGGGGACCTATTGGGATGGGGTCTCAGGGGTAGAATTGAAGTAATTTAGTTATTTTTTTGTAAAGAATTTTGTAAAAGATGTAAAGTCTCTGCGAAATGTGGATGCAGAGCGCACAGATAGATAGGAGTCAAAGGGGTCTTAGCCCCTTACTTTGTTCAGTTTTGAAGACTCGCCCATGAGATGGGGCCCATGGTATTGTATTCAAAAAGCTATAAATAGTTGAGTCATAACGAGTCTTAGATAACTTAACTTTAGATAGAAAAAATATAGAGAGATGAATGAAGGAATAATGTTGTAAGGGTTGGATAGATAGGAAGGTTTGTTCTTGTCAGTAGTGAAGGAAAGCATCCGTAGCTGAGTGCAGAGAGGCCTAGAAGAGTCCACAGATGAGTGCATGGACCCCTGTAGCTAAGTGCACCAGGTGGTTGAAGTCTTTACTGAACTGATTCTGATTAATAAACATCGATTTTGGGTTGGAAATATTTGCATTTGTGATTTATCTGTTTACCTCGCCCTAAATATTGTTTCTGTGAATCAATGTATCTTATCTATGTGAATTGGGTTAATTGAATATGTTTATGCTTAATAAGATGATTGAATGATGTACGTGAAGTTCTAGATCTAAACTGAGTCAGTTTCAGATAAGGAAAATAAGTCTGCGCGGCGAGAGATATAAATCCCAGAAGCCCTAGAAGGCATGTTCAGGTGTTTAAAGTAGTAGGCAGGCCTTGTTAGGACTTGATTAACGCAATTCACTGATCCCGTGAAGAGTTGAGGGAAACTAGGTCCAAATTAAGAGCTCTAGAGATATCATAAGGATAGATGTGTGCGGAAGTAGATCTAGGGTACTGAAATGCATCACACAAGTCTCTGGATGCAGAAACTTGGTTCTTGCATCCCCCAATACTACTTCGGGTGAGATTGCAGCTTGCAAAGGGCCAGCAGTGAATGGTTTTGGTTGGTGCAACTAACTCTGAACCTGGGCCAGGACCCCTTAAGCACACACTAGTGGTCAACATCAATCATAACATTGGCTCCTTATGTGATGAGACGTTTGTTGAGGCCTTCAATGTGTCGATTTTTGGCCCTTCAATAGCTACAATCTCGATCTGTGAAAATATATGAGATCCCTCGGCCTTCTAATAGTGACCCAACTTCACCCTCTACGCAAATCTGGTAACAATGGTTAAATCAGTTTCAGTGTTGGCTCCTTGAGTGTTAGGGTGCTTATTATGGCCTCCGACGTGTAGCCCTATGGTCCCTTTGGAATATTTTAATCGTGATCTCATAGATTTTTTACCTTCACTGAGACATAATTAAATCTCTTCCCTGAAACAACTCGATCCAGGAGAAACTTGGCAATACACTACCTTGACTGTGAAGAATAGAGTATCTACCCTGAAAACAACCTGATCCTGAAGAAATTGACTAAGACGAGATGTGATCTCAATGAATGTTGATTTCTGAAGATCCACTAAGTTTTTATGAGCAGATTTCGGCCTCTTAAACTTCAATAAATAATTTGGCAAAGGTAAGGCTTACCCTTCTTCTGCAATGCAGAAAATTCTTTTTCAATTAACTAAAAAACCAACTAGGGTGATACCAAATACCACCAAAGATGGAGATGCTGACTAAAGTGAGAATAAATCTCACTGAAGTTCCCTGCATGAAACCCTCAGGCTGGTAGGATGCACAACTCTAATACCATTGTAAGATTCCAAACGATAAAAAATTCGATAGATCTAGAACATCTTAGTGTTCTGATTTAAAATAAATTTTCATCAAGAACAAGAACACAGAGAGGATCTAGAAATGCAACAATTTTATTTATATTATTAGCCGAAAACAAAATACATGCCTATGCAATAAAACTGGAACTCCTACAAATGACATGCATGAATTCTCGTTAAAAAACTGATCTAAGACACTGAAGCTCAATTGTGGACCCTAGACAAATCCACTAGACAAATTCACCATGTGTTTTTTATCCCAGGATCAAAACCGGAACTAACCACACCAAGTTCTCAATGAAATACAATAGGATAGATAACTTAGAATGATCCAAATTCTTAGCTTCTATCCCCTTTTATAGGCTTGATGGACTCCCTGTTTTATTATTTTCCCTCAAAAACTGAAGGCAAATACCATGGGGAAAATACCATGGTAAATACCATGGAATGGTTCCATCCATTTTGACCAGATCAAAAAAGGGAATATTACAAGATGTGAGATTTGATGAGGAGAGGAGAAAGTCGTGAGAAGCTCTCTAAAGAGAGAGACGATCACATCACCAGATGAGGAGCTTCTAGCTCCCACATCACCAGATGAGGAGTTTCTAGCTCCTAAGGAAGAGCCTTAGTCATATTTACAGAGTTCGTCTTTTCCAGAGGGAAAGAGAGCATTCTGGGAGGATGATGAGAGGTAGAGAGCAGGTTGAGTGGAGGCACCCACTCACCTAGTGACTTCTAGAGAAGGGAGGACAAGGTTGGTTGATAGATTGGTGTCGGAAGCTCAAGAGCAAGTTGGAGTTCCTAGTTCCTCACACAAACAGTGCATATCACCAGATAGATACAGAAGATACATGGCACTTGTTGTATCACAATATGGCACAACGAAAATGTCAAATATTCTTGGATAAGTTCCAGCAAAAGACCTCTTTTCCAGTATAGTCATGTTTTTAATCGGTATTATACACCTTGTGTTTAGGTCAAGAGATAATTATAACAAGATTTTTCATGTACCAAGCTCTAATTACAGTTGTGAATTCATTAAAAACAAATAAAAATAGAAGTTTTGGCAAGTCTCTAAAGGAAACTGCATAATTGATTGCCAAACTAAAAAGGAAATACAAGAGTACGCTTCGTTCCAATTTCTCTCAACAGGTTGTTTTGCATGGGCAGTTTGAGCAATAACTAGTCCATGCTACAAGTAACATGCCATCTTCACAGTAATACACAGTCGGGAATTCTTTCTTCCGATTGTGAATCTTATGAGTGTGGTTGCAATACTTTCGATGGCATTTTCTTTGGAGGAGAACATTTTTGAGACAAATTTATTGTGTTTGTACTTTTTAGAAATAATTGCTTTGTTTACACTCTTTTGGAAGCATCTACAACATTATGCAGAAGGAACCAAATTGAATTCATCGCTGGCAGTTTTCCAAAAATTGAGAGTATTTTCAAAGATTTTGTGGGTTCCTTCAAACACCATATTTTGTAAAAACTCCCTGCAAATGACTCCATTATGCTGGAATTCGATTTGTATTTTGACAATTTCCTCCCTGGAAGAGACTCAAAGAGATACATTCATTAGAGCTGATCCATAAACATTTTGTAAAGTTTCCCAGAAGTCCTTTTTCCAGTTCGAGGAAGTCATGGGTGAGCGCCTAAAATCTTTTAAATTATTGACATTGATGTTATAAACAAGGAGGAGTTTTTGAATTTTGCAGTCAAGCCATGAGACACAATCGGTTCGTGTGATATTTGGGATGGTGTTCGAGTAGCCTGTGGAACTATATGCTAAATTATGTATAACAACCATCAGATACCCTCTTTTATGGAGCAAGCGACTTAGAAGCATTTCTATCTAACTCTTCAATAAATGGAAAGGCGACATGCAGAGTCCAGTGAATTTGGAGGAGAAAACTAAATTTTTCAATTAAATCGACGGTCCACAGTTTACCTCGTCCAAAATAAAACAATCCCAGTAGCACTACATGTTCGAAAGATAAATGTGGAGTGATCCCAGGGGGCAGTTTTTCTCAAACTTCTCATCAAAAATTCAACGGCTTTTATGCATTCCGACATCACCTCCTCTCTCTTCCGGGTGATCCCAGAGGCAGTTTTTTGTTTTAGGAAACCGCAGTGTTTTGTTGATGACTATGTGACAACAACATCATATTGTACAAACATGGGAAAGAGTTTTCGAAATATTATATACGTTATTTCTAGAATGTATATAAAATTAAACCATACCATTGTAATTGTATCATGTCTAAAATTTTCCAAAAATAAAAAGAGGAGAAACAATTTTACAATGGTTTTAAAAGTCACTTTTTATAACTGATTAGATAGTTGGGTTGAGGAGGCAGGAATAAAAGTCAGAAATCAGTGATTGTAAAGGCTTCGGAGTATAAAAAAAAAAAAAGACATAGGCCATGTAAGAGAGGAGTCTCTCAAAAGCTCAATAATAGTAATCAGTTTTGATGCCAGCATTGGGATGGTTGCGGTTGTTGTTTTCCTTCTTGTTTGCAGTAGTTCATTTATGTTGTTTGTCTCTTTGGAATGTTGTATGATATAGCCGGTTGTCTCAATTTAATATTTCATGAATTTACTTATTAGTACTCATATAATTTAAATTTGAGACCCTTGAAAACGTGCTCCACGTTCCATAAACTCACTCACATTATCTCTCATGTTTGTAATTCTTTCTACAAAGGTTTGAATTTACATTCTTAATCGCCTAAGCTTAAACCTTGTACTTCTTTAGTTTCTTTCTAAACCATTTCTTAGCTCAAAGATCTTGCAATTGTTAGTGTTTCTAGCCATTCTAGTTTCAAAGGCTAGGTTTTTGAATTAGAAGATTTGTTTCTGTGCTCATGGCCAATTCCTTCGGCCACTAATTTTAAAAACTTTTCATCAATCTGAAGATGTCTTGGTCATTGGTTCCTTTACAGTTATAAACTATATTCGAGAGTTACAACATCACTCATGACATAATTGATAGATTCTGAGCCATCTTCTTTTGAAGAGGCTATTTCCCAGCAGGTGTGGGTAGATTCCATCGTGGAGGAGTATGACTCCATCATGATGAATGATTCTTGGTAGGTTATTCCTAGATCTGAGGGAAAATCTGTTATCGTCTCCAGGTGGTCATATAATGTGAAACATGTAGCAGATGGAAGTATTGAGAAGTTTAAGGCTAGATTTGTGGCCAAGGGATTCTCTTAGATTAAGGGGATTAATTATGAGGATACATTTGCCCCAATGGCAAGGTATTCATCTATCAAGACCATACTTGCTTTAGTTTGCAGATGGGGTGGAGTATCCAATAAATAGATGTCAAGACTTCCTTCCTCAATGGAGTGGTTGAGGAGGAGATCTACGTTGAGCATCTTGAAGGGTTTGAGGTTTTCAACAAAGATAAACATGTATGCAAGTTGAAGAGAGCTCTATATGGGCTAAAGTAGGCTCCCCAAGCCTATTACACTGGCATAGATACCTATCTTAGAGGGTTGGACTTCACCTAGAGTGAATCAGATGCCAATCTCTACTATAGTATGGTAGATGGTAGTCTGCTCATCTTGGTACTCTGTGTGGATGATTTGATTCTAACAGGAGATGACAATTTAATCCAAGACTGCAAGGAGGACCTTTCCAGAGAATTTGAGATGAAAGATATGGGTTTAATGCACTACTTCCTTGGCTTGGAGGTTTGGAAGGGAGATGGAGAGATATTTGTTGGACAAGGGAAGTACACCTCTAAGATCCTTCAGATATTACACATGTAGGATTGCAAACCCATGGATACTCCTATAGTTACTAACTAGAGGAAGGAGGATGCTTCCACAATAGAGGAAACAGATGGTACTATCTATAAACAATTGATTGCATCCTTGATGTATCTGGTGAACATAAGGCCTTATATTTGTTTTGTTGTGAACTAGTTGAGTTAGCACATGGTGGATCCTTTCAAGGTGTTATCACTCTGATAATTCTTTTGAAGTAATAAGAAAGAAAAACCAAAGGTAACCACAAACCACTTTTGGAGATCAGGACCTAGCCTTCCTGATGCTCAGAGAGGGCTCTCTCTTTAAGATTTAACTTTGTTTTAGTTAAGATGATTTTAGGCTAGTTATTGCTTGCACTTGGTTTTTGTTTTGAAAATTTGGTGGTGGGATCACTTTACTTAGATGGACAGAGTTTTGGCTTATTCCATTGGGCTATGGAGTCGGATGTCTGACAAACAAGACTAGATTGGGTTCTAAAAATAGTGTTTACAGGGCAAGGTAGATAAGTTACTGCATATCTCAGAGGTTAAATGGTGAATGGCTTCAAATCGGAACCAGGGAGCAATTAAGAGTTCCCTAAGCTGGACTTTGGAAGAAATGAAAGAATTCAACTGAGATGGGAGAGCAATCAAGGATTCTCAAATCCGGGTATCAGAAGAAAACATGTAAATAAATTATTGTGCAAAATAGAGTGCAATTAAACAAGTTTTGTATGATATTTCCAGTTAATTTATTTAGATTTTAGAACACATTTAAGATTATGAAAACACAAAAGAAAGGTAACTCAATAACACAAAGTGCTTCACTGCAAATGGCTCATCCCATGAATCCTGTAGCGAAATGCTTTTATTACTTCCTCCAGTCCATTGACTTGAAATTAGTACAATCACCCTTAGGTTCAAGATCACAATAACTCTACAAATGTAAAAGAATCCACCCGAATACTTCGAATTTTGAAGTATTTATACAAAAAGTTTATTACAAAATATCTCAAACTAATTTGAGAATTAATTTAGGAAAGGAAAATATCTTCTTGCAAGAAGATAGAGACAGTTATTGAATTGTTTCATGATGTCCCTGTTATTTTGGTTCTGTTGGCTATTATGCTTTGATTTTTAACCCTTTATGCTGACAAGTTGTTTGGCTTTCACGCTGGATAATCTGTTTGACTTTCATCTTTCATCTGATACACTTTGACTGTGCTCGCCTGTCTTCATCCTTTTACCATGCTCATTTACTTTTTACTATACACTTATAATTTATTGTTTATAATTTACTGTGTTTTTACTACAGTAAATCATTTAGTTTTTTCCATGTTTCGTCATCTAGTAACTGGATGTTGAGCATTTTCCTATATATCTCATCAGCCTCTGTATATTTTGAAAAAGTAGGCTTATTGATAAATAAGTGTTTCACCTCATGCTAGAGGTAAAATAGATTTTCAAAAGTCTGGTATAATACTCTGCCAGTTGATATACCACTCATTGATGAGGTATTTTCTTGTTCTTTGGCCACTTCCCTGATTTTCTCATTGTAGTCCTCCTGCGTCATCAGTTTATCATTTATGACTAAGGGACTAGGTAGTCCCTTTTCTCTCAAAAGCTCATAAAAATCCCATCAAAGAAAATGAAAATTTGAACAAGAAAATTGATAAGCTTGAAATAAAGAACATCTTGATCTCTAAACAAGCTTACAAGTGGCTCAATGAAAAGAACACATGGAAATACAAATATGAGAGACAAAAGGTGATGGTTACCATATACAAGGAAAATATGAAGGTATTGATTGTCTTATATAGGCATCATAATAGGATGCTACAAGTACAGGTATAGGTTCAACAGGGACATTAGCACTCAAAAGATCAAAGAGAAGAAAGCAAGCATGAGGACATGCTTGAGGATCAGCAAGGGGGAGATGTTGGCCCTCAATTTTGGTCAATTTTGCTTATTAAAAATCCACTTAATTTCCATCATATTCCACCTTACATCATCCATATATGCCTTATTTTGACCTTATTATGCATATTCAGGTAAATAAATTATGTTTTTCAATTTTTAGATATTTTTGCAAAAATTGGGTTTTAAGAGTATTTTTTGACAGAACTGAAAATTCCCATAATAGCTCCATTGAAGTGATATATGAAGGACACCTAGGAGCGAGCTGAATACATATTTGGAAAGTTTAGTAACCACGGATAGATGAACAACTATTGCCTAGGTCAAAATGAGCAAATACATGCCCGGTCAACGCTAGTCAAACTTGACCTGTCACCCAGAAATCCCTATTAAAAGGCGGCAGTTTTAGGATTTTTTTAGAATTTTTCCATATTTCTTGTAACTAATGGATGGCTTCGACTTGATGAAGTGGGATAACATTAATGATGGTTGTTTCAGACTTTTTAGCTTATATGGTTATTATTTTGTCTATTTAAAGAGATGCATTCATAGTTAGGTATGTAGAAAAACTTATTATTTTGAGATAATTGAGGACAGAGCTTTTGTTTCATGATTTCTTTGTGTTTTCTGGAGTGAATGAGTTGTTGTAGTTGAGTATTTTAGCAGTGTACCAGCAAGGTTGGAGGGCCCCCATACCAAGCTAAGTACACTTTGTTGTATGATGTTCATATTTGTGCATATGTTAGTTTAATTCTCCATGTTGTTTATATTCATTTGTTGTAAATATTTGTAAATATATTTAATGTGAATTTATTTTATGGAATGTGTTAAGTGAATATTGCTTCCTTTTAGTGATTAGCTTGAATGTGGAAGGACAACCAGGTCTCTTTAAAAGAGCCTCTTCTCCGTGAGCTAGGACTAAGATTGAACAAGATTCACTTCTTTCAAGCTTTCTTAGATTAAGTTCTTATGCTTTCATTACATTCTTTTATGCTTACTTAGATATTAACAATGTCATTGTAGAATTGTTGAGGAAGGACAACAAGGTCTCTTTAAAAGAGCCTCTTCCTTGTTTTTCTAAAATAGTCTAATTTCATTGACCAATAATGCATGCTTTTATGAAATAGACTTAAATATTTTTGCTTAGTTATGTAGAATGATTTATATTTGTAATATGCACTTATGTTCTCATAACTACTTTCTATATTAGTTCTTATCCAAAAATCCATAAATTGTGGTTTTCTTCTAAGATTACCAACCTGGATTGATAGTAAAATACATGTCTTAATTTACACAATAAATTGAGCTGACAGGTACCCACAAGGGTTACAAGGGAGTCCAACAAGCATGACCACCTCTTGTAGTTCCTACATGCATGCCTCCCCAAATATGAAATTTTATGCGCTCAACGATAGATCTTGTGGTTTAAAGACGTCGAAACACGTCTCTAGCCTAAAAAACAAATTTAAGAAAATTGGAGGTAAAACTTGCCGTATAAAGTTATCTGATACCACTTGTTATGATCTTGACCTACAAGAAATCAAAAACACCAGAAACATGAAGAAATATAGCCCAAAACACAGAATTATCACATAAAATCGGAAAAACTGCAAAGTATTTTATTATTCAGAAATGGATTCAATGTTCACTTGCCTTTTCGAGAGGGAAACCTCCAACAGTGCAGAGCTCAATTAAAATGAGACTCGATGATATTTCCCTTACTAACTAAGACTATTTATAGCTAAATGACATCCAAAACACTAACTACTAGTGTTCCCTTGCATAACACAGGTTAACCACTTTATTTATTAACTATGGCCCGTTTACAACTAATTGTGGTCCCTTTTTTCTAATGTGGGTCAACCACTTACAACTATTAATGCAGTCTTTATTGATTCTCTAACTAACTATGACTCTGACTCTTCCCATTGGGCTTATTACAAAAATAGATGGGCTAGGTTTGGACCCTAATAGAGCTACAACCCCCTAATCTCATTTACCAGCTCCTATAGGAAGGGAGATCCTACCCCCTCACTGAAGACTACAACTCTTAGCACCTCGTGGACTATGCTTTGTAATATTTCATATTGGATCCACTATCTCAAATACACATCAAAACATGCACGCCACCTTTCATCAAATTTTCTCACTAGACCCACACCCAACATTATGCTCAATACCAAGATACCAATCAACCAATTGTTGATACTAATCAAATAATCACATTATCATTAATACATAACTAATATGCAATCGTTACAAACCTTTATTAAAGTTAACTCAGAATATCTACATGACTATTCTGAAGCATATCCACGTACATATCTCAAATCACTAAATATTGAAACACTATCAAACTGAATCATTGTATCAACCACTAAATCATTGAAATATTGAGTCATATTAGCAACTAATCACAAATATACAATTACTGAAACATTGATTACCCAATCACAGTTTTCCAGCATCATCATTGATCAATATACCAAGCCACAACCAAATCAATCCAATCCACACTGTCAAATACATACCATTCTTATCAAGACATCATTGATGAACAACAACAAATAATACAGACTTGATTAATTGTCATCACCCAACAACATTACAAAACTTGATCAAATTCAACACAGAATATATATGTAACTGTTATTAAGGGGATCTGCATATACACGCACTTCCTATGCTTAAAACTCACATACAAATTTCAATATATTGATTTCCAAAACATCTTAGCAAGTCATTCTTTCTGTACAAGGAAAACCTCAACGCATGCATCAATCAGTAGCAATTTGCAAAACAATTGTTTAAATAGCTTAGATTAAGCAGAAATCTAAATAATATTAACTCAAAATGTATATGTGACTAATATGAAGCATATCTGCATATGTATGTGATATTCCATAAGAAAACCTGCGTACATATCTTAAATTATTCAATCAAATATTCGATGCAAATCACAACACATGTCAAACCCAAATATTTACGCACATACTCTCAAAACCTATAGATCTCAACAAATATATATTATAGTTCCACCATAATAACATGTCCTACATTGTTAGTCACTTGGACAAGAAAATCAAACAAGAATATACTCAATACATCTTCAAATCTTTCAAATTTGAGCCTTCCCCTGGCTCCTTGGTGCACACGTGTTCCAGATCAGATTACACATGAATAATCTATTGCATTTCAAAATATCCCCTTGATCTCATTCTCTTTATATAGTTTTTTTCCTTGCCAATACTGCAATAAAATCCCTTGGTAATTTTGTTGGTATTCGTTTGACAGATTGAAATAGAGGTTGTCGCACAATACTATGGAAAATTGCCATGGTAATGGCTCCTGATTTCCTGTTTTCCATGGTTTGGATTATGTACACGACTTTTTTTCACATAACCTACATACGTACGTGACATTTCTTCATAGGGGTCACGTATACTACTTCATAATTTCCATGCATTATGTCACTGGGATGCCAATTCTCTTTGGCATATCCTCTGTACCATCCATACCGTCAATCATTTCATCTGTAATAGTTCTATAATCATCAAGGACAACACATTGTGTTATAACTAAGTTGACATCAAGTACATATTTAACATGTAGGTTTCCATCAAGGATAACACATTAGCCATAATTCCAACAATTCCCCCCTTTCGACTTGTTGTCAACCACTTTGGTGTTTAGAAACCACCAGAAAACACCAAATCTTCTCTCCCCCTTTGACATCAAGGGAAAAGGGTTGAACCAATCTGAATGAAGTACTTTCCCTTGTAGCAATCATCACTAAAAGTCAGATATGTTAATATGAACTATGATGTATGCATACTGACCATGCTTCTCTTGAGCATATGTTGGATATTCTAGAGATATGAAATATAAATACAAGGTTGTATGACTCAAACAAATATGACCTCTCCTATAACCAATGATCCCATGATCAATCATAAACATAATGGGGTTACATATTGGACCCAAATTTTACATCAATTGCCCAAAATAATGGGGTTACATTGTTATGAACCCAGCTCACAAAAAGATCAAAAAGAGAGATCAACGCCTTCAAAATAAGCCTCTTTAAGGGGGAAACCTCCTTTACATTACACAAATGAATAATTCTTGGATGATACAAATATCAAGACCTCATTTCTATATATATGAGTCTAAGGGGTCATAATATAATTAGAGCTGACATAAACATAATAATGTAATGGCACAATAATAGCAATATGGGGACTACATGGGCACAACAATATAATAAGGGAGTTACACTAATAACAATAAGGGGTTACACTAGTAGTATAGGGACCCAACATGCCCCTCTCCTTCAAAACGTGTTGTCCTCAATGCTTGAGTAGTTCTTGATTCTTCTGTATAAAATTATTGTCCTCCCATGTGGAATCTTCAGCGAGTAAGTACTTCCACTTGATGAGATGCTCTGAAATTGATCGATTTCATAGCTGTCAGGTTCTTGTTTCTGTGACTGCTCCAGGTTCCAATATGATTTTTCCTTCCTTGTCAAGTTCTGGCAATATTGTTTGAACTAGGATCTTTTCATTATAATAAGGTCTCCATTTCTTCACCTCGTCCGAGCCTCAGCATAGTAAGCATTCGAATCTCCACACAAACTTGTTAAACCTTTAAAACCTTGCCGCTCTGATACCAGTTGATCCGTTAATGAAAAAAAGTATTATAGACTATGTGTGAGTTTTCTTCTGTTACTTAGTGCACTAGATCGAAAATATATTTAACACAACCAAATTTAATAAACGAGCTCACCAGACTTTCTGGTTATGTCTCTTGGTCCTTTCACTTCCAATGTTGACCTCTTTATTTTTTCTTCAAAATTCTGTTACAGGTATGAGCTCGAAAATAGAGTCTCAAATAAGAAAATGAACATCACCACTGTGTTCAGCTCGAGACTTCAAGTCAAACGAGTATAAACTTGACCATATTTGGCCACTGTGACCTTCAGACCCCCTGGAATGGTCCAAAACCATAATAGTATTTTATCTTTCAGTGATATGGTATTAATATACCACATGCAGTTGCAATCTGCGGTGAATGTGGGATAATGCGATAACATAAAATCAAAGGACCGACAGTCATGGGGTTGACCCCGACGTCTGGACTTTTTTCAACGGAAATCCTGACACCAAAATAAATACAAGTTTATCATATCCTCCAAATCTCCACTGTCGATCTATCCCATCTGATCCAACGGCTATCATGTCATCCACTCACCAACTAGCCCGACCGATCTCCACCGTCGATGTGACCTGTCCAATCGAATGGCTATCACGCAATCTTGCATGAAATCTTTCACGACCGATATCAAACTGAGAGCATGCGAGAAAAGTGGTTTTCTCGTACTACATGTCTCATGCTAAGGTTAATCATGTGAATTTCCAAAAACTGTTTACCACCTTTAGGGTGCGCGAGATACCACTTCCCATTTTCCTACTGGAACTCAAAGAAGTTAAACTTCTTTTTAATAACCACATCGCGTATATTTAGAACATTAACCTGTTTGCTTGTTCTGACGTGATATGCGTCGATCTTCAATGGAAGTAGTTGACCTTGCTCTTCGGGATCTTCAATCAATGAAGGTTCATACAACCGCAAGTTTTCAACATTTACGATGGAATAGATCTACATATAAGTTGGTATATCTAAGCGGAAAGCATTTTCACCAATTTTGTCAAGTATTTTGAAAGGACCATATCTAATTGGTTTCAACTTTTTACCTTCCCCTTGAAGTCTTTCTTTGCTGATCTAAAACCAGACTTGATCACCAACTTGAAAACTATGCTCAACTCGATGCTTGTCATGTCGTGCCTTATACTTTGCTTGGCTTCTTTCCAGTTGTTCCTGTAATGCCTGGTGAATTTCCTGGATTTGTTCAATGAACTTGGTTGCTTTGTCGACATCATTGTGTCCATTAACTGCTATGTCTTTACCAAAGACAAAATCCAAGGGAGACTTCGGTATAAAACCAAAACAAGTCTCAAAAGGAGATATCTGAGTAGAATAATGTTTTGCATGGTTGTAAGCATGTTGCACATAACACAAATGCTCGTCCCAAAGTTTGGGATGCTTGCTACAATATCCTCGAAGCAATTGTATCATTGTCCTATTGACCACTTATGTTTGACCATCTGTTTGCGGATGAAATGTCGTGCTCTTCTTTAAATTTTTTTCCATTAACTCCCATATACTTGACCAAAATTTCCCGACAAATCGAGAATCTTGATCAGATACAATAGAAGTGGGTAACCCAAAATGAACCCATACATTTTGAAAGAACAAATTTGCAGTTTGTTAAGTTGTGACCTATTTATTACATGGTGTCAAAATACACATCTTACTGAACCTGTCCACAACTACATACAAATAATCCGGGCTGCCATGTGTCAACACCGGATTGGCCCATGTGAACCAATC
The DNA here is from genome assembly GCA_031772625.1 of Pinus tabuliformis. Classification (NCBI taxonomy): domain Eukaryota; kingdom Viridiplantae; phylum Streptophyta; class Pinopsida; order Pinales; family Pinaceae; genus Pinus; species Pinus tabuliformis. The sequence goes on along the minus strand of CM062813.1, from coordinate 1,142,984,741 downwards.
ACAAATTGCCACGTCACCTTCTCTGCGGACATCATCCAGAACCTGTGACTCATTCCCGGGTTGCTATGTGTCCTGCTGACGTAGGAATTGATTGTTGACCATTGACAGTTGACTTGGTTCCACTTTCATCTACATTTGAAGACTTTGATCCGGAGGCAAAACTAAATCCATTTTGGATCACTTTTCCCAATTTAAATGAGATGCCTTTAGTTGACACACAGTATAAGATAGCAGAAACTCAATGTGAATTTGATTTGTATGAGCTTTTTAATTGGAAGAAATAGAATTATTTAGATAATAGTGATGATTTAAGCATCTAGCAATCGTTTCTACCTCAATTTACCTTTCCCCAAACTCATATTTTCCCAGAGTTCGCTACCTAGTGTCATCTTAGGTACCTCCCTAGCTAGAAAGCAGTAATTGCTCAAAACAATGAAATCTTGTTCTCAATTACCCAGAAGCTATTTGTGAAGCCCTCGAGATTAGTTCTCAAACTTATTTACACCCATTTTCCACTGATGCACTCATAGAAATATACAAAAATCTTACCTTCCTCCAGAAAGCCCATAGTTTTGAATGTTTTATGCCTGAAAATTATGAATTTCCTAGAACAAATCCCCCATACTCTGCTTCTATTTTCCCTGAGATGTCAAGACAAGTTATTTCCATGTTTACTTTCCTATTAGGTTATCCCACAGACCAATGGGTAGATGAAGTAGTGTTAGGTTTCTTTTCAGTATTTTCAGTTGGTCATAATCCATCACTCATTTTCAATTACAGTTAATACTTGTCAGATATTATTCATGAGCAATTTCTGAAATTCAAGGCTAAAGATGCATTCAAACACCAATCAGTCTTAGTATATTTGTTGTTATTCTATCAAGGATACAGGTTCAAGTTCCAATTATAGAAGATGAATGATCAGGGAAGTCCACTATCAGTCATTCACTAGACTTCTTTAGTCAGAAGGAATTCAGAAGATTATGTATTCACCAATTTTGTAGATCGGTTTTTACATACATCCTTGTGTCTTCTTAGCAACGATATTATACCAAGGATCTCAACAAAGATCAAGAAGGTCTTGCACCTTACAGAACAAGCTAAAGTTGGAGATTGGTATATCTACGAGAACTATATAGGGATTCGAATTTATGGGTGTGAACTTCCTCCATATAGATTACCAGTATTTGTACCAGTAAGGATTTTTGCCTTTAAACATGGATGACCTACATTTTGTATCAAGTAAAAATAAGGCACAATTTAAATTGAAGGCACATGATGGGCCTTATATTGTAAATACCAGAGTAGCAGCAAAGGAAGTGGATGAAATACTAAAGAAAATGAAATTTAATCTAAGATTCACATGGTCTTATGATCCATTAGGGATAATTTCAAGACTAAGAGTCAAGCAGAATACCACACCATATGCACATACACCTAGGCCAGAGATAGAGCAATATTCCAATCATGTAGGTTTTAACCTTGTACAAAACTACTTGCAAACAAATTCTTAAAAACAAAAAATATACAGTGGAGAGAGCATATAACATAAAATAGATATGCACAGAGATTTTCTCTTGGATCCCAAAAACGGGACTACCAGATTGATTTTTCATTATATTCTTTTCAATGTCACAATACATATGTATACATGCCAAAGCATCCATAAACCCCAATCCACTAACCCAATATTAGAACATAATCATAGTTCCCTTGACCGGATCTACAAAATACCATGGGCATAAAACCATCATGCCCAAAACCATGTGAAAAATCCATGTAAAAAACCATAGGTAGGTCTGCCCACCTAATATAGGGTCCAAAAAACATTTCCCGAAGCATTGCCCCAAACCCTGTGCAGGGGGGCTTCCGCCCACCCTATGACTGCCCCACTATGCCCGGCTCAATGAAGGGGAGGTTAGCCACCCCCCCCCTAACCCCCCGGCTTCACGTGTGGGGCTAGTTGTGGAAAGAATATAACACACACCCAACATTCTCTGACTTGTTCTTTTATTTACGCATGAGAGCTTAGTCATTGGTCCAGCCCTGCAATGCCCATTGTTTATCTACACCAAGGTAACTTCTCAGAGCTCACAGACTTTGTCAATGCATCTAAAGTATTCTTCAAAGTTTCAATTTGCTTTGTCTTTGAATGATAAGTAGGGTTCTTTGCCAATAAAATTTAACTTTGGTTGTCACATTCTATCCTTATAACATGTTTTACTAACTCCATACTTGAACACAATCTTTGCAACCAAATTGTTTTCTTGCTTGCATGAATGCTTTCCATGTATTCTGCCTTTGTAGTTGAAAGTTCCACTATAGACTATCTCTTACTCATCCAACTGATTACACCTCCAAATAGGTTAAACACGTACCCACTTGCAGATCTTCTCTGATCTAGATTTTTAGTCCAGTCTGCATTAACAAAGACACGAATGTCCAAAACTCTGTTCAAACTTGGTCTTCCTTGGTAGCACAAACCATAATCACTAGCACCACGCAAATACCTGAAAAACCACTTCAGTATTGTCCAATGCTCCTTCCCTAGTTTTGACATAAACCAACTCAATACTCCCACTGCATGTGCAATGTTTTTTCTAGTACATACCATTACATACATCAGGCTACCGACTTCACTTACATATGGAACATGAGACATGTTCTTCCTCTTCTTGTGTCTTGGGACATTGTTCAATAGATAATTTTACACCTACAGGAATAGGAACCTTCATCGGTTTATTATCCTGCATATTAAACCTCTGCAATATTGTCTTGACATACTTCCTCTGGTTTAACCATAGCTTCCTCTTTACCTGATCTCATTTAATTTCCATGCGTAAAATATAGTTTGCAACACCAATATATTTCATGTCAAATCTGGAGGACAATTGGATCTTCAAATCCTGGATAATTTCTTTTTTATTTCAAATCAACAACATATCATCCACATACAAGACCAAATAAATAATACAGTCACCAATTAATTTAAAATACACACAGTGACCTGTTTTGCTTCTAGTGAAGCCAAGTCCCCATATAAATGTATCAAATTTTTTATACCACATCCATGGTGACTTTTTTAACCCATACAAAGATGTTTTTAACCATCATACCAGTTTTTTCTTACCCTTAACTACAAATCCTTCATGTTACCTCATGTAGATCTCTTCTTCCAGATCCCCATGAAAAAATGTTGTCTTCACATCCATCTATTCTACCTCAAAATCAAAAGCAGCAGCAACAGTTAAAAGTAATCTAATAGAATCTCCTTGGCAACAAGAGAAAATATATCACCAAAATCAATTCCCGCCACCTGGGACTAACCTTTTGCTACCAACTGAGCTTTGCATTTCTCCACCTTGTCTTCTGGATTCATCTTCTTCTTAAACACCCATTTTCTTCCAATAGGTTTCCTTCTAACCAACAACTCCACCAGATACCAAGCCTCATTTTTGTCCAAAGATTCCATTTCATCAACCATGGCCTCTTTCCAAAGTTTGACATCCTTTGAATCTACTGCCTCCCTGACAGTTATGGAATCTTGTTTTGTATTTAGACTTCTATGATCCATAATGAATTAAGAAAAGTCTTTCAGTTGAAATCACATAAGATAAATTTTTAGCCGGCGGGTTTCGAACTAACAAGTTTCGTTCATCATCAGGACCAAATGAAGAGGCAGACCATGGCAAAGGTTTAAATGGAGAGCAATGTAGAGACATGATTTCAAGTAACGACTATATTTGATCCAAAAAATTCTCTTATGTGATTTCTACCGAAAGACTTTTCTTAGTTCTGGGATCATCATCAGTAATATATAAAGAAAAATTTGAGTAGAAAACAGATGGACTGTACCTTTTTGGTTGCCTTCTTTCTCTAACTGATCTTCTCAGAGTTGGAGTTTGTGGCTCTTCATCTTCTGATTCCTCTTTTTTTGTAGAGTCTAATTCTTCCTCCTTTAAATCAAACTCTCTCTTCTCAAGTTCCTTTGGCAGGACTTCATGTTTAATAACATCTTTCGCCTCTCTAAACACCACATCTCAACTATACAAAACCTTCCTTGTTTCTGGGTTCCAAAGATTATAACTATTTAAACCATCCTTATACCCAATAAAGATGCACCTTTCAGATTTACTATCCAACTTGGTTATTTTCTCCTTTAGAACATGTGCATATGCATCACATCCAAATACCCTTACATATGAAAGAGAGGGTTTATTACCATTCCAAACCTCATGTGGAGACTTATCCTCCAATGTTCATGAAGGCGATCTATTAACCAGGTAACATGCAATCTCCATCGCCTCTGCCCAGAATTTTTGTCCTAACCTAGCACCACTGAGCATGCTTCTTTCCTTTTTCATCAACGTCATGTTCATTCTTTCTGCAACTCCATTTTTCTGAGGTGTGTATAGAGTATTCTTTTTTCATGCTACACCACACCTCTTACAAAACTCTTCAAATTCCTTCTTGCATAACTCTCCAACGTTATCTCTCCTCAGCACCTTTATCTTCTTCTCTGTCTGGTTTTCCACTAGAGCATTAAATTCTTTAAACATATCAAAGACTTTAGATTACTTCCTAAGGAAATATATCCATGTATTCCTTGAGAAGTCATCTATAAATGATACATAGTACATAGACTTACCCAGCAATGGAACCGACACAGGTCCAAACACATCACTGTGCACAAGCTCTAATATCCTTTTCGCCCTCTTAGCACTAGAGGGGAAACTCACCTAATTCTGCTTCCCATATACACAATGCTCACAAAAATTGAAATCCAGAGAGAAATTAGACATACCTTCTACCATACCATTACCATGAAATATTCAAAGGCCCTTCTCTCCAATATGTCCAAGCCTTTGATGTCATAGCATGATCTTTTCTCCAGAGACCACTAGATTTTATGCTCCACTTTCAGGAACCATAGAACTGTTGCACCCATCAATAGCAGTGCTACCCTCAATCTTGTACAGAGTTCCAATCTAAACTCCCCACATCAATACCAGTGCTCCTCGAACCATATTGAAAGTATCTTTCTCGAACATTGTTTTTACACCTACATCATCCATCTCGCTTATATAAATTAGATTTCTAGCAAATGTAGGAATATGGAGAACACCCGAAAGTGTTCTAATCCTTCCACCTTGCAACTTCAACTTGAATTTAACACGACTGATGACTCTAGCCTTCCTAACATCCCCTAAGAAGACATCACCACCATCATATTTATCATACTCACAAAACCACTCTCTATGGGGAGTGAAGTGAAAGGATGCACCTTAGTCAATCAACCATCCCTCATTATCTACATGTGTACTTGAAGAAGAATCCAAGTACACATCCCCACCTTCATTTGAGGTGGTTTTCGCCTCTATAGAAGTAGCATCATCAAATCCCTTTACTTTCTTAGGAGCTTTAGACCTACAGTCCCTTTTGAAGTGCCATTCCTTTCCACATTTCCACCACACCTTTACAAGTTATTCTGGAGATTTAGATCTCCCTCTAGATTTAGATCTCCCACTCCAGGACTTATTTGTGTTTCTGTTTTGGGACCATCCTTGTGCAGACAAGGCATCACCATTCTAGCCCTCCATATTTTTTTGCCTCATCTCCTCCGACAGCAAGGATAAGACTATTTCATCAAACTACAAGGTAATTGTATTTCTACCTATTGCAACAACCAAACTATCCCACGAATCTCGTAGAGAACACAACAAATTGATGTACTTATCTTCATCTGGAATTTTAATATCAACAAATAGAAACTAGCTTACCATAGTATTAAAGGCGTTCAGATGCTCTGTCACTGAGTCTTCATCCTTTATACTTGTGCTATACATCCTTTTCCATAATAATAGTTTGTTCATCAAAGACTTAAATTGGTACAAAGTCCCTAACTTGTCCCACAAAGCCTTCGCCGAAGCTTCCACTGATATATTCAACAATATTGAATCTAAGATATACAACCATATTGTGCTCTTTTATTTCTGATCCAAATTATTTTAGTATTCATTAGATATTGTCATTGGTTTAGTACCTGGACCGCTAGTGATCCATTGATCTTTATCTTTATCAATGTTACAATACATATATATACACGTCGAAGAATCCATAAATCCCAATCCATTAACCCTGGATTAGAACATAATTGTAGTTTTCTTAACCAGATCTACAAAATACCATGGGCATAAAACCATCATGCCCAAAACCATGTGTGAAATCTATGCACAAAACCATAGATGGGTCAAACCACCTAATATAGGGTCCAAAAAATTTCCCGGGGCATTGCACCTAGCACAATGAAGGGAGAGTTGTTCGCCCCCCAGCTTCGTGTGTGGGGCTATTCATGGAAAGAATATAACACACACCCAAAAAATCAGGAACAGTGGATAGAGAACACACTATAGGAGGCTGAAGAGAAAATTGCCAGTCAATCATCTCTACAAACTCCTATTCCAAAGGGCAAAGAAATCAAGAGGCCAAGGGAAGGTATGCCCCCTACAGATTCAGAAGCTCAACCTGCAAACTTTTCTTTTTTCAAGAGAAGAAAGAGAGATCGACATACCAATACTAAGATTGATACTAGAAGTGATGCTCGGATAATAAAAATTCAAGAGGAATCTATAGAAGAAAAAGGCTCATAGGAGCAAGCCACAGTGGTTTTGATAGGTATTCCCACTACTTCATTCCCATGTGTTGAGGAGATAACTGAGTCACCTATGTCTTCTACATCTAAGATTACAACACAGCAGAATATTTTTGCCAAATACAGGGAGATCAAGAGGAAGAATGAAGCTTTAAAGGCTACAACATATTCATATTTTTTGGAAGAAAAATGCTACTTCTCAACATAGGTTGTTGTCTGCACTTGACACTGAGAAGGGACAGTTCCAATTGGCCTTCTTGGAACCCATAGTTCTAGTCCCCAAAAGTGCAGAAGACTACAAATCTTCAGTGTTTTCTTTTCATACCAAAAAGGTCCATGCAATCGATCAAATTGATTTGCATAAACAAGTAGGTGAAATGATCTATTTAACACTTAATAGTTCAGCCATGGTTGCCTCAAAATTGTAGGCCTCCTTGAATAATATGCGTCTGAAGCTAAAGATAGAGTGAATGTAATCTTTGGCCAAATACATTAGAACCAAAGCTCTAGAAGATTTAGTGATTAAGCTAGGATATATGATCCTAGTATATCAAAGCAGTTGAGGAGATAATTAAAAATAAAGATGCAGATATTCAAGCTCTAAGGAAACAACTCAATCTTCCAACCACAGAGCACCCTCAGGCCAAAGAAGTAACTAATATGGAGATAGAAAAGGAAAAAAAAATCAAATTAATAGTTAAATGGGACATTCAGATTCAAAAAATGGAGGTAGACATGGAGGCATTGGTAAAAGAAAAGGAACAATTAGTAGCTACAGGTACATCAGCACATCCGAAAGTACATCAAATAGCAAAGACATCCACTATAGATTCTTCTGAAAATCTAGTCAAATCTTTGGTAGAACTATCAATAACAAACAAGGAGAAAGAAAAGTTAATGGAAACACTAAAAAAGATGGAGGAAAACAAAATTAAAGTTGATAATGCATATCTAGCAGAGGTACAAAGGAATTTCACATTGACTCAATGAATTGAAAAATATGAGAATCAGTCTTTGACAACTCAAATGTTGGTAGAGGCCAAGCAAAGTATATGGCATAACATAAATGTCAAATTATTTTTGAGTAGGAGTTAGTACAAAGGATCAAAGCAGCAATGGAGCAAACGAAAGTTGAAATTGTGCACAGACCAATGGAAGCACATAGAATTATTAAGATGTTGAACTCCAAGACTAGAGATGAGTTAGAAGAATTCCAAATTCAAGATAGGACATGCATGGTTATGGAAGTAAAGAGGGTTATGACAAAGAAAAACATCATGATATAGTTGGAGAATAAATGCAAAGAGTTGGAGTTACATGTGAAAATATTTAACAGAAAATTTAAGGCATTGCAAGAGAAAGGAATTCCATCTTTGAAAGCCTCTAATGGAAAATTGATTCCATTATAGAACTATCAAGACCAGTTATGCGACATAGTTGCATATACTTCCGAATTCACCAAAGTCAGAGGAAAAATAACTGGAAAAGCTTTCCTGGAAGGACTACAACACGACCTCTACATTCAGCATGAAGTCCAACATTTATAGATCAATAAGCCAAATTTTTAGACATATACAAAATTAGATAAGAGATTTCAGAACAAGATAAATTTCTCCATTCCTAGTGAAGAGTCGTGGGATAAACTATTAGAGCTAATCGAGTAAAACAAACAAAATTTTGGGGACCATAGCAAAGAAAGGGAGCAGAATCCTACAGGTCAGGGGAAGTTAAAGAGGAGCAAGATTGAAATCCTTAAAGTGTGTGCAGAATGTCTAAGTTAGTCCAGAAACATGTTATAATTTAGTTCTATTTTTGAAACATCTACATTATTTCAGTAGATATTGTTTTGCAATAAATTTTATTTTTGTTGACACCTAATCCTCTGCGATTGGGTGAATTTGGAATGTGAACATTCATCAAGAAGATGAACTGATCAGTCACATTCATGTATATAACAATAGCTACCTAATGAAATAAATGAATCAGTTTTTCTGCCAAGTCTGGAGTTACTCCTGGCCTAACATGGTATCAGAGCACAGGTCCCAGGTTCCTTTTTTGGCATGCCTTGTAACTCCTCTGTCCCATATTCTGCCATAACGCATCTGCCTGCTATTGTGCATCCGTTGGTTAACACCTCTGTCGTTCTGTCCACTGGAGCCATTCTGAAGACACCTCTCAGCCTGAGAAAATCCGAATGGATGGGTCAGGCCGTATGGTAAACATTGCAACTGGTTTGTTGTGCTCAGTGCCTTTGAATTGGTCGTTTTTACTGTGCATTGATCGAAAAAAAAATTTACGCATAAGTGATTTTTGTTGATTGAGATTTTGTATTCAGTTATCTACTACAGTCTTGTTGGATCATGAAAACTCTCCATTGATTTCTGAGCATATCAAATCGTCATTTCTCCAGGTATCTATGGAGCATTGGAGGTATACGTATCCTGTTGCAAACCCTGATCAGAACTGCAATTTTTGAATCTTTTGTTAAGTCAAGTCGAACTGTGGTGTGAGACCGAAACCATGGTATTAATAAGCACTCGAGCTGATTACAAGTTGCCGGAGGACTTGCTGTCTGTGTTCATGAAATCTCAAGATGAGCATGGGTTTTGTATTCTGAAAAATTCCTACGAGACGTTTGCGTAAATTTTATCTTTGCAGGTCATGACACGACGTTTGTAGCACTCTCCTGGTTCTTCTGGCTGCTCCTCCAACACCCCAAAGTCGAAGACGAGACCGTGGTGCGCAGCGGAACCATGGTATCCCGAGACTGTGATGTGAGACCGTGGTGCGCAGGGGAACCGTGGTATCCCGAGACTGTGGTGTGACACCGTGGTGCGCAGCGGAACCGTGGTATCCCGAGACTGTGGTGTGAGACCGTGGTGCGCAGCGGAACCGTGGTATCCCAAGACTGTGGTGTGAGACCGTGGTGCGCAGCGGAACCGTGGTATCCCGAGACTGTGGTGTGAGACCGTGGTGCGCAGCGGAACCGTGGTATCCCGAGACTAACAACTTCCAACAGAGGACCAATTGCCTACGGCATAGATATTGGTTTGTGCAGTCACTAGCCCATGAGAAAGGTATTTAGAAGCTGTGAGCGCAAGAGTGCCTGAAATTTTATTCTTGGTCCCCATGTTGAATTTTGTTATATTGGCCTTCAATCCTGCATTCAGCAGAATATTGTTTCTCGTGATAATGTTCTGAACATAACTCGGCTATTTGTGTTCATGTATATATTGCGATACCGTGGCCACATCAAGACAGATATGGAGTCTCTGACAGTTTAAAATTGTGGAGTCGGCGATTGGGAAGACCACTGAGATATTTGAGCACCACAGATCTTTTGTTGAATTTTAAACTCGTGTGAAAAGATTGAGCATCCCATGCTGTATACTGCTGCGCATGCATGGAATGATTTTTATTGGTAGCTATGTACATTTTTGAAAGTCATTTTCTGTCTGTGTATTGAAGTTGTGATGACAGTGATTCAACGGGTACATGAAAATCTTATGTTAGAAATTTTAGTGGATGATAATACCCTTTGAGAATGCCCTTTTGAGTACATTTCTACTGTATATTGGCAGAAATATTTTTTTTTATCAGCAAAAGTATTTTTTTACAGAATGCATTCAATCATCTCTATGGTAGGAATAGTTCTCACTGGCAAGGAGAACTATCCTGAATGGTCCCGGATGATAAAACACACCCTCATCTTCAATGAGTTGTGGAAAGGAGTGTGTGTCGGAGAAGGAGACAATGACCCAGTGCAGCCTACATCAGACAAAGAGCTCGTCATTTGGGAAAACAAGAACAGCAAAGCCTATGCATTAATCGCAGCATCTGTAAATGAAGAAGTAAGTCGCCATATTTCATCATATTCAACTGCCTTTGAAGCTTTACAAAAGCTGAAAGAACTCTATGACTCACATTCTGCACTTGAATTTGTTCAGCTCATGATTAAACTCTTCACTCTTGAACTAAAAAATAATGATCCTCTTGCTCTTGCATCTGAAGTAAAGTCTATAATGCATGATATTAAATCCACTAAGGTTGAGCTGGATATCCCTCTTATTGCTTTTCTCAAGGCACTCTATCCTACCTACTCCAATTATCTTGAGTCTTTACAAGCAAATGGAAATCTTAAAGATATAACCTTTGACTCTCTTGTGAAAAAGTTTGCTGAAAGAGAGAAAGCCTTCGGAAAGAAGACAGTCCCTGAATCTTCTGAAGAGACTATTTGCCTTGCTCATAAAGAAAAGCATCCTGCTCAAGATTCTACAAGAGGAAGAGGTGGACGAAGAGGAAGAGGAAGATACCTCAGAGGCAGGGGGGGCAGACATTCTCAAGCAGAAAAGACAGATCTGCATTGCATTCGCTGTAAATGAAATGGATCACATGATGCTTCTACATGCAAGCTACCATGGGACAAAATTGAGCAGAAAAGAAACCAGCAGAAAGGTAAAACTGATGATACAAACAAAGGTAAAGCACCTGAATCTGCTCACTATATTGAGGCACAATGTAACATTGGAGTAAATGAAGATTTGTTTAATGCTTCACTTGCTTCTTCGAAAAATGATTGGTTGCTTGATTCAGGAGCAACCTGTCATATGACTCATAGGAAAGATTTTTTGAAGATTTCACTGACAATGTTGATGGAGCAGTATACTTTGCAGATCAGTCAAAAATCAAGCCATCAGGGCTTGGCACAATCAGGCTTAAACTGCCTGGTCTTCCAGACTTTCTTCTGGATCATGTTCTATATCTCCCACAGCTCAAGAGAAACTTGCTATCCATGGTCCACATCCGCCAGCAAGGTCACTCCATTCATATGTTTGATGGCAAGCTTGAGGTAAGAAAAGCATCTTACCACTCACTTGTCATGAGGGGAATAGAAGAAGAAAGGCTTCTCAAACTGCAAGGAACCTCTGCTCATGCACAACATTTCTCATATATTTCTCATCATGAAGAAGGTACACTTCCATCAAGTTTATTATGGCATGCTAGATTTGGACATTTAAACTATGACAGTCTCCGGTTATTGAAGAAAAATGGTGTTGATGGTTTGCCTACAATTCCTAGGAAACATAAGTAATGCGATGCTTGCATTCTAGGAAAGCATAGCAAACAGTCTTTTCATGATTCACATTCAAGAGCACATAGGAAGCTTGAACTCATTCATTCAGATTTATGTGGTCCAATGCCTGTTCCTTCTGCAAATGGAAATAAATATATCATGACATTTATTGATGATTACACCAGAATGTGTTGGGTTTATTTATTGAAGAACAAATCTGATGCTTTTCAAACATTCAAGAATTTTCATAAATGGATTGAAAATGATGCACAATCTCATATTGGGTATATTCGCACTGATAATGGAAAAGAATATACATCAAATGAATTTGAAAACTATCTTCGCCAACATGGGATCAAACATCAAACAATTGTACCTTATAATCCCCAACAGAATGGTGTAGCAGAAAGAATGAATAGAACAATTTTGAATATGGTACGATCCATGCTTTTCTTCAAAAATGTAAAGATAATGTTTTGGGCTGATGCTGTTCTATGTGCTGCATATATAAAGAATAGATGTCCATCTAATGCTATAAGAAACAAGACTCCTTATGAATTGTGGTATGGACAAGTTCCTTCGGTAAAACATCTCAGGATCTTTGGTTCCACCTGTTATGCTTTGATACCAAAGGTACATAGAAAAAAACTTGGTGCTAGAAGTCATAAGTGTATCTTCCTAGGGTATTCAAACACCTCTAAAGCATACCGCCTCTATGATGAAGTAAATAAAAAGTTTGTTGTATCTAGAGATGTCATTTTTTTGGAATCATCCAAATCTGACAATGTTGTTGAGCGGCAACTTGATCGCTTGGATAGATTTGCAAAAACAAAATCATTTCAAGAATTTGATAATCATATTCCACATCTTGAAGGGGGGATTCCTATACTAGATCAACATGTGGAATCTTCTTCTAAAGAACAATCTCCCCTGCATGAAACTCCAACAACAAATGATGCTTTAAGTGATGTAATTGATAGAATTGGGAGACTCAATCTTGATTCAGTCCCAACTCAATCAACAGAGCAGCCTGGACCATCTGAGAAAGGTCCCCCAAAGTGGCTAACAAAGACACTTGAAAGTGTTCATCCTGATGAAATTGGAAAAACAGGAACCAGAAATTCAAACCGACAAAATGGAGGTGATGTAGATGACTCTAATTCACCTGTTGATATGGATGTTACTTATGATTGTGAATTGAACTTGTCTACAGATTTTGAACCAACTTCCTTCAAAGAAGTTGCTTCTCATGCTGAATTGAAAGAAGCGATGAAAAAGGAGTATGATTCCCTCATAAAGAATGGCACTTGGAAGCTGGTTGATCCTCCATTTGGAACCAAACCAATTGGCTGCAAGTGGGTCTACAAGAACAAATACAAAGCTGATGGCTCACTTGACAAGCACAAAGCTAGGCTTGTGGCAAAAGGCTTTGCACAGAAGGAAGGGGTCGCTTATGAGGAAACTTTTGCCCCCACAGCAAAATGGGCCACCATCCGGACACTCTTTGCACTAGCTACTCAGAATGGTTGGAAATTCCATCAAATGGATGTAAAAACTGCATTCTTGAATGGAGATCTAAAAGAGAATGTTTTTATGTCCCAGCCTGAAGGATTTGCTGTGAAAGGACATGAACATAAAGTATGCAAACTTGTGAAGTCCTTGTATGGCCTCAAACAAGCACCACGAGCCTGGTATGAAAAACTAACTGAGCATCTTCTGAAACTCAACTTCAATCATTTTGATCTTGATGATGCAACTTTATTTGTCAAGAAAGTTGGCAAAACAGTTGTATATCTTGTGGTATATGTAGATGATCTTTTAATGACAGGGAATAATGAAAGCTATATTGCATCCATAAAGAAAGAATTAGGAAAAAGTTTTGAAATGACTAATTTGGGCTACGTTCATTACTATCTTGGCATTGAAGTAACCCAACATCCAAAATCCATATTTCTTTCTCAAAAAAAATACATTGGAGATTTGTTAAACAGATTTGGCATGACAGAGTGCAATCCTCTTTCTACTCCAATGGAACAAAACTTAAAGCTCGCATCTATTGAAGGAAAGGAATTTGAGGATGCAACAAAGTATAGACAGCTTGTAGGAAGTCTCATCTACTTCACTACTACCAAACGAGACATTTCATTTACTGTTGGAATCCTCTCCAGGTTCATGCAAAAGCCTTGTGAGGGACATTGGTCTGCTGCAAAAAGAGTTCTAAGGTACTTGAAGGGAACTCAATACCTTGGAATCAAGTATACACAGGTGGACGACTTCAGCTTGATTGGATACTCTCATTCAGACTTCGATGGAGACAAAGAAACTAGAGTATCTACTTCAGGATATGCTATGAGTCTTGGATCAGGAGTTGTCTCTTGGAGATCACGCAAACAATCAGTTCCAGTAGATTCCACAACAGAAGCAGAATACGTGGCAGCAGCTGAAGCAATGAAAGAAATTGTGTGGCTCAGGAAAATTCTTGAAGATTTGCAGGTAAAACAAGTACAATCAACTCCACTCATGATTGACAACACCTCTGCAATAAAGTTGGCCAAGAACCCAAAGTTCCATGATCGTACAAAGCACATCAATACTAAATATCATCTGATCCGACATCATGTTGAGGCCAAAACAATCGATCTTCGTCATTGTTCCACAAATGAGAAAATTGCAGACATCTTCACCAAAGCGCTTGGAAGAGAAAATCTTGAAAGATTCAGAACGATGCTTGGACTCACCAACATCCCTTCAGATTAAGGGGGGGAATGTTGACACCTAATCCTCTGTGATTGGGTGAATTTGGAATGTGAACAGTCATCAAGAAGATGAACTAATCCGTCACATTCATGTATGATCCAGGTGGATATTGGTGGCCACCTGCCAAGTCCACCTGGACCCCCACCATTGTCTTTCTTAGCATTTTCAGTTTCTTTAATTGTAGCACAACTTACTATTTTTAGCAGTTTTTCGGGTCCTGAACTTCCGGAGCCGTTTTGAGGCCCTAAACGACGTTTTTTGGGGAATCCAAGGGCAACATGGGTCCATTCCATGTTCCAACAATGATAGTGCTCGGATAGATCTTTCTAATGAGCTATTGTACGCGTCAAACGGAGATCATATGCCAAAGTTACGACCTCAGGAAGTTGATGTACCAACTTACCCCCAAACGGGGCCCATAGTTTGGCGTTTCATCTCCTAGGGTTAGGTTTTGGAATGTTAAGGGTTTTCCATTGTTTCTCAACAATAAATAGGCCTTCGAGCCTCATTGTAACACAGTTCAGAGGCATGTAGCCACCACATCTCTTCTCAGAGATAAGCTACCATCGCCCTAGCTGGTTTATTTCCATTTCTGGTTGTAAGCATATTTCAGTATTTTCCATTAATGAAATGAAGTATTATTTCCACTGCATCTTTGTGTATATGGTTATCTCTGTAATTTGTTGCGTTCCTGTTTAAATCCGGATCAGTGGTATCAAAGCAGTCTGCTTTTTCTCTGTTTTTCTTTGCATGTCCCCAACAAGGTCGGGATATAAGGAGTTAGGGCTTGAACTGGTTGAACCTTTGCAAGACCAGCCTCGCAAATCCCGACGGCCTCCCATGGCGGACGAGAAGAAAGACGAGGGGGCAGGAGATCCCATCAAAATCTTGCTCGAAGAAGCCTTCGAGCAACAACGGAACGCGATGATGCACAGCTTTGCCCAAATCCTTCAGCGGCTACCCAGAAGCAACGCATCGGCTTCCAGCAGCTACTCTGGAAACGCCACACCCTTTAAGGTACAAGTTAATTTTGAAATGCCCATATTCAAGGGTCAGATAGACGCAGATGCCGTAGATAAATGGTTAAATCTGCTAGAGGGTTATTTTTCTGTTCATGAATTTTCGAGTCGGGAAAAGATTGTTTTTGCTCTTCTCAAAGCAGCCCCCCACGTCAAGGACTGGTGGGAAACCTACTGCGAGCAGAAGGATGAAAGTACTGGCTCACTATTTTCAACCGCACCCACCTGGGATTCGTTCCGGGATGCCATCAAGGAGTAGTACTACCCTGTCGGAAGCTATGAGGATGAATACATAAAGTGGACCACACTGCGGCAGGGAAGGGACCAAGACGTGCCGGAGTTCACCAATATTTTCCATACCCTTCGCACAAAGTTGGGTATCAAGGATTCAGAGCAACATTTGATACTCAAATACCGTGGCTGCCTGCACAAGTACATCCAGGAAGAGATACAATTCCTAAACATCCCCTCGCTCGGCGCAGCATACTGATATGCCGTCAAGGTCGAGCAGAAGTTTAAACAAAAGAAGCGAGACTTTGGATCTGCGAATCCAAAGCAGGGGAAAGGTGCCCCTAAACCCCAGAACAAAGGACAAAGCCAAGGCGGGATAGCCCAAGACAACCAGCCGAAGCCGCAAGCAAAGAACAGCGCCGCGAAGCCGAGAAAGGACACTGGAAAATGGTGCGAGTTCCATAAGAGCTCCACTCACAACACAAGTGAGTGTCGGGCCAAGCAGTCACTGGTGGCTGAGCTAAAGGTTTCAGAATCAGATGCATGTTCCGACTCTGAGTCAAAACCCGATAAGGGGTATGAAAAAGGGAAGCAGATCATTGATGCAGATCCCAGCGCCACTGTTGCTACCGCAAAGATCCAGAAAAATGAACCCGAAGATCCAGAGGAGGAGGAGCGTCTCTTCCACTCCCAGATGTGGGTAAAAGGCTCCCCGATACAGTTCATTGTTGATAGCGGGAGTCAAAAGAACCTCATTTCGGCAGAGTTCGTGAAGCGGTTGGGCTTACCGACCACAGGACATCCACAACCATACACCATTGGGTGGCTTCACCAAGGACGAGATCTTCGCATAAGCCAGCAGTGTCGCCTTCCATACAACATCAAGCCCTTCACGGATGAGGTATTGTGTGACATTGCTCCCCTTGAAGTTTGTGATGTATTACTAGGACAACCATACTTGTGGAAGCGACATGGTGTGTATGAATCAAGGCCCCGTGCTGTTATTATTACATTGGGAAATAAGTTGTTTAGGATACCAGAGGTAGCACCACCTGCCGCCATCTCTTTGATTACAGCAAAACAATGCAGTAAGATCACTTCCAAAACTAGGAAATTTGTTTTCCTGATGATATGCCCTCAAGGAAAGAAGAAGACAGTGGTCGCGGCCTCCAAACGGGGTCCCTCTGCACGACAACTACAGATGGACAAGTTTGTGGAGGAGTACGAGGACATCTTCACCTCCCTGGCAGGGGTTCCTCTGCACTGTCAAGTCAAGCACTCCATCGATCTGACCCCAGGTGCGCCGCTACCCAATGGACCAATTTATCGGCGCTCCATTCTGGAGAACGATGAAATCAAGAGGCAAATTCAGGAGCTCCTGCAGAAAGGTCACATCCGTCCGACTTCATCGCCCTGTGGGAGCCCGATTATGTTGGTACAGAAGAAGGATGGGACGTGGAGACTCTGTATTGACTATCGGGCGCTGAACAATATCACTGTCCGTAATAGGTACCCGATCCCGCGGATTGATGACCTCCTAGACCAACTAAAGGGGGCGAAATATTTCAGCAAGATCGATCTGAAGTCAGGATATCACCAGGTACCAATCGAACCCTCCGATGTGTGGAAGACTGCCTTCAAATCCAAGGAGGGCCTCTTTGAATGGTTGGTCATGCCTTTCGGATTGACGAATGCTCCTGCAACCTTTATGAGGCTAATGGATGACATCTTGCGGCCATTCACCAACTCCTTTGTAGTAGTATACTTGGATGATATTCTGATCTTCAGCCAGAGTTGGGAAGAGCACCTCCACCACATCCGACAGGTTCTCCAAACACTGCGGCAACACAAGCTATGTGCCAATTTGGAGAAATGCACTTTTGGCATGACCCAGGTTCAGTATCTGGGATACATCATTGATGAACAGGGGGTACATGTTAATCCGGCCAAGATCCATGTCATTCGGGATTGGCCCTCTCCAACCACTCTAACAGAGCTCCGCAGCTTTCTAGGTCTTGCCAACTTCTACCGCAGGTTTGTGTTGGGGTTTTCTCATATTTCTTAGCCCTTAAGTCAAGTCACCAAGGGCGGGGCGAAAGCAAAATTCTTTTGGTCTGAATCTCAACAGAAGGCATTCAGGGAATTGAAGGATCGCCTCTGCACCGCACCAATGCTCGCGTTACCAGATTTACAACAACCATTTGAGGTCGAGACAGATGCCTCTGACTATGCTATTGGGGCAGTCCTTACTCAACATGGACATCCAGTGGCATATCACAGTGAAACACTTTCAGACACAGTCCAGAAGTACCCCACTTATGATAAAGAGATGTATTCCATTGTACAGGCCTGCCGATGGGGAAGGAAACGGTCATCCACACAGACCACCGACCTCTACAGTTCATACAAACCCAAGGGAAATTGCAGAATGATCGCCATCAGAAGTGGTCTACATACCTGCAACAGTTTCACTTGAATATCAAGTATAAAAAGGGCAGCACCAATAATGTTGCAGATTGCCTCAGTCGGCCACCGATCATGGCACTAACCACCGTGCTCAACTCTTGTGGGCACGAGACTACTGATTGGCCACTCCTCTACAAAAGCGACCCAGAATTCGGCCACACATACCAGACACTCTTGGAGGGTCGGCATGTTGCAGATTTTCACCTCCAGGACGCCCTATTATGCCACCTCGGGCACCTTTGTGTTCCTTCAAGCGAGCGTGCCAAGATGATTTGGGAAGCACACTACAGTCGGGCTGCTGGGCATTTCGGGGTCGAGAAAACAGTGGCAGTACTGTAAAATTATTTCTATTGGTCGAATCTTCGACAGGATGTTGGGAAGTACATCCGATAATGTACTGCCTGTGCCATTGCCAAACCGACCATTAAGAAGCACGGCCTCTATACCCCGTTGCCTACCCCTAGTCGACCTTGGGAATCCATCTCCATGGATTACATGTCAGGCCTTCCTTCCACTAAGCATGGAAATGACTGTGTTTTTGTGGTCGTCGACAGGTTCTCGAAGATGGCCATTATGATGGCCTGCAAGAAGAATATCACAGCAGAAGCCACTGCTAAACTCTTCTTTGAATGAGTGTGGGTACACTTTGGGATCCCACAGTCTATCATCTCAGATCTGGACAGTCGGTTTCTCAGCACATTTTGGTCCAGTCTCTGGTCAATGCTAGACACCAAACTCACGAAGTCCACAGCCTTCCATCCTCAAACTGATGGCCAGACAGAGGTTGTCAACAGGATGATTGTGCACATTCTGCGCATGTATAACTCAAAGCATCCACGCACATGGGACGAGAGCCTCCCCTATGTTTAGCATAGCTACAACCGAGCTCTTCACAGCTCCACTGGCCATAGCCCTTTTCAGGTGGGTTTGGGATTCCAGCCACTATGCCCCATTGATGTGGCCATGCCCCTTGCAGCTACTCACATGAATTCAGCTCATGTCCAGTCCGAAACAGATAAGGCCACCAGCTTCATTGAGCGCATCCAACATATTCACCAGCAGGTCCATGACATTCTTGAGAAATCAAATGCCAAGTACAAGCAGTGACATGATTAACACCGGGTGCCACACAAGTTTCAGGTGGGCGACAAAGTCCGGTTGCATTTGCAAAAGGAACGCCTTACTGGAGCCTATCGGAAATTGAGACCACTCTGATATGGTCCTTACACCATTACTAAGGCTATGGGAGACAATGCATTTGAGCTCAGCATTCCCCCATTCCTTGGCCTACACCCAGTGTTCAATGTGGACCGTCTTCGGCCATACTTTCCACCATTGCTAGACACATCTGACATTGCAGAACAGCTCAAACCCACAGAATTAAATCCAGATTGCATGGAACAAGCTGCAACTGATTAGATCATGGACACACAGATCAAGAACACTCGCCAACAGAATATCCAACTGTATCGAGTTGTCAAAGCAGGCCAACTCCTTCAGCAGGGAAAGTGGCTCACCAGGGAACAAGTTCAGCAGAAGTTTCCTCATCTCATGGAGGAGCTCAACGCAATGGGGACCATTGCTTCCTAAGGGGGGAGGAATGATCCAAGTGGATATTGGTGGCCACCTGCCAAGTCCACCTGGACCCCCACCATTGTCTTTCTCAGCATTTTCAGTTTCCTTAATTGTAGCACAACTTACTATTTTTAGCAGTTTTTCGGGTCCTGAACTTCCGGAGCCGTTTTGAGGCCCTAAACGATGTTTTTTGGGGAATCCAAGGGCAACATGGGTCCATGGAATGGACCCATGTTGCCCGTTCCAACAATGATAGTGCTCAGATAGATCTTTCTAATGAGCTATTGTACGCGTCAAACGGAGATCATATGCCAAAGTTACGACCCCGGGAAGTTGATGTACCAACTTACCCCCAAACGGGGCCCATAGTTTGGTGTTTCATCTCCTAGGGTTAGGTTTTGGAATGTTAAGGGTTTTCCATTGTTTCTCAACAATAAATAGGCCTTCGAGCCTCATTGTAACACAGTTCAGAGGCATGTAGCCACCACATCTCTTCTCATAGATAAGGTACCATCGCCCTAGCTGGTTTATTTCCATTTCTGGTTGTAAGCATATTTCAGTATTTTTCATTAATGAAATGAAGTATTATTTCCGCTGCATCTTTGTGTATATGGTTATCTCTGTAATTTGTTGTGTTCCTGTTTAAATCCGGATCAATGTATATAACAATAGCTACCTAATGAAATAAATGAATCGATTTTTCTGTCAAGTCTGGAGTTACTCTTGGCCTGACAATTTTGAAGTCTGAATTAATTCGAGACAAAATCTATAAATATGTTGTAAAAAGATTTAGAAAGGGTTGGATTATGCAACAAGAAAATATTTTTCTATGATTGTAAGCAGTGAAATATTTTTTTAAGTGATCAATTCAATAATACAGAGCCAGTTTGGTTTCATGATTCTTGTGTCTAGCAAATGGTGATGTTTCCCTCTTTGTACATATGTTTTTCTTTCAAGTTTCACATGGATTTTCCTTCCCGATTGTTGCAAGAATTTTAAGAGTTGAATTTACTTATGGTACTCTGCTCTAGCTTGTTTAAACAATCTTAAATGTTTTCTTTCTGATATTAAGTATAGAATTCATTAGTGTATACTCTATATTTAGTTGATCCTAATTCTTATTCATCTCATCCATACTACAACAACTCTACGAGATCTAGGAGTTTGTCTACTTTGCCATGTTTCATCTCCTCTTTTTATTTTAATTGATTGCTGGAGATTTTATGACTCCATGCCCAATGGGATTTTATTTCATTTTACAACCCAAACTTTAAAAGGCCTTGCATTGACCTTTCATACCTAGCCTAAGATCTAAAAACTAAGATTAAAAAATTTTACAGAGAGAGCCCTCTCTAAAGCTAGAAGGGCCAGATCCCATCTTTAAAAGTGGTTTGTGGTTACCTCTGTAGTTTCCTCTTCATCCTAGAAAAACTATGGAGTGCTAACATTGTAACAACTATACTGGGGACTCTTCCCTAGTAAACTTTGATTTCAAAAGTTCAAATCTATTTCATGTGGGTGAAAGTGAGTTAGGAAATATTTAAGGTTGAATTCTTCAGCCATAAGTTGTGCTTTTACCTAGATGTGACAAGTTTCCTTGGAAATATGGCTCCTGAAAAGATTTATACTATATCACATCCGGATTTTGAGCCTCCTAAAGTTTTGAATGATACTGAGAAATTGATTTAGAAAAATAACCTTCGATAAAGTCAAGCAAGCAATAACCCTTTGCTCAGGTCTCACTCACTCCCTGAAATGTTTCCAACCCTTGAGGAAATTAATTTTAATATGTCCTTTGAATTTAGCCTTTTTAGAACCAAATCAAGAACTTTTGCCCCATAAACAGTCTTTGATGAATCCATTTTGAAACCATATATCTCACCACAAAAGCCTGTTATTTCAAATTCTGATAAAGATGTTGAACAACAGTTTGAAAAGCTTGAATATCTAGTAACTCAATTGAATGAGGTTGCTCAAAAACCATTCATAGTTCAACAAACTTCTATTTCTTCTTCTAGTTTGTCATTGACTACCCCCTTGATTTTCCCTTTTTCTACTATCCCCATTTCATCTCTCATTCATACTACTTTTATAGAAA
This sequence comes from Pinus tabuliformis, assembly GCA_031772625.1. NCBI lineage: Eukaryota > Viridiplantae > Streptophyta > Pinopsida > Pinales > Pinaceae > Pinus > Pinus tabuliformis. The sequence continues at coordinate 1,142,962,869 of CM062813.1, read as the reverse complement.
ATCAGTAGGTTATAGTCCCACTTCCTTTACCACCCCTAACATTAAGCACAACTACAGTTTCATTTTCCTCTCATATTCCAATCATGGAAAATTTTTATGCCTCTTTGGTTCTGCAACAACTATTAAATGTTATGCCACTGAATTATTCACTACATATACCATAAGTCAATGGAACTAGGCCCACTACATCTCAGTGACACATCAATAAGATGAATCATTTTATAGACCTAGAAAAGGTTGATGATGATGATGTTCGAATAAGGTTGTTTTCTCAAAGTTTGATTAGTAAAGCAAGAAAATGGTATAGGGGATTAGTAGCATGCAGTATTGCTAACTTGCAGCAATTTCATGAAGTGTTTCTTTCTTGTTGGGAGACTGTAACATAGGGACTAAAGATAATCCAAAGATTGAGAAGAATTATAAGTGTTTACCTCAGGAAGAGAAACATAAATACATTAATTTATTAAGAGAATACTCTAATGTGTTTGCATGGGGATACAAAGATTTGAAGGCCTATAATAACAGTATTATTCAGCATACTATTCCTATCAAATAGGACCATAAACCTTTCAAATAGAAACTAAGGAGAGTGAATCCTATTTTGCTACATTTAATTGAAAAAGAGGTAAGGAAGCTTTTTGATGCCAAGATTATTGTAGCTTTGACATTTTCTAAATGGTTATAAAATCTAGTAACAATGAGGAAAAAGAATGGAGAAATAAGGTTATGTGTGAATTTTTGAAATCTTAATAAAGTTTCTCTCAAAGATAATTGCCTCTTACCAAAGATGGATCATATTCTGCAGAGGGTAGTTGGTTCTAGTAGAATTTCATTCCTTGATGGTTTTTCAAGTTACAACCAGATTTTAGTGCATCCAGATGATCAAGACAAAACATCCTTCACAACACCATGGGGAACTTTTATGTATGTAAAGATGCCATTTGGGCTTATGAATGCAGGGGAAACTTTTTAGAGAGCAATGGACATTTCTTTTGCAGATGAAAAGGATAGATTTATTGTGATATATCTGGATGACATCACTGTGTTTTCTAAAACTGATGAAGATCATTTGTTTCATTTGAAAATTGTCTTTGAGAAATGTAGAAAATTTGGTATTTCCTTAAATCCTAAAAAGTCTCTTTTTGGTCTGGAAGAAGGTAAATTTCTAGGACATATAATTTCCAAAGATGGTATTGGAATTGACCCAAGTAGAATTGAGGCTATCATCAAAAATGATCCCCCAAGAAAAAGGAAGTACAGCCTTTCATTGGTAGAATTAATTTTTTGAGGAGGTTTAGCCCAAATTTAGCTGAAATCTTAAGAGTTATTACCAACATGTTGAGAAAGGACAGTGAAATAAAATGGAATGCAGGAGAAAAAAGGTCATTTAGTGAGGTAAATTCAAGCTTGGCTCATGCTCCTATTTTAGCCAGACCTGATTTCAACAAGGATTTCATTATGTTTTATCTTGCTTCAGAAAATACTATTGTATCAGTACTAATGTAGAAAAACGAGCAGGGATTTGAGCAGCCCATAGCCTTTTTCAGTAGGGGGTTAAGAAATTTTTCTTTGAAATACAATATTATGTAAAATAAAGCTTTTCCCTTTCTAAAATCTTTGAAAGATTTCAGAGTGTATATTTTTAATTCTCATATAATTGTGTTTGTTCCCAATGCAGTAGTAAAAGACATCCTTACTCAGAATGATCCAGAAGGAAGCAAATGTAAGTGGATAGTCATTATTTTAGAATATGATATTGATATTAAGCCCACAAAGCTTATTGAGGGCCAAGGATTGGCCAAATTGATGGTTGAATCAAATTTGCATGCATTGGACATCAATTTTATTGCTTCTTTAGATGGTGAAGAAGATTCTTTCCAACGGGTATTAGAGAATTTTGTTACTTGCCCCTCGTACACAAATATTGTTTATGTTTTACAGTATTTAAAAGCACCACCAAGTTTGACAAAGACTAAAGCGAGATTCTTGAAATTAAAAGCTATTAAGTTCTGCATTCTGGATCAAGCATTATATTGGAAGGATGTTGGAGGGATTTTATTGAATTCTTTGTTAGAGGACAAAGAAGATAAGATGATGGAAGAGTTTCATAGAGGTAACTGTGTGGGGGAATCGTTTTTGGAAAACTACAGCAAATAAAATCTTGAGAGCGGGTTTTTATTGGCCTAATTTGTTTGTTGATGTGGATAAAAGGGTTTCTACTTGTCATCAGTGTCATATTTTTGAAGGAAAAAAAAAAATCACCTTTGCCTTTGAAGCCTATTTCAATAGAAGTACCTTTTCAGAAATGGGGTTTGGATTTTATTGGGGAGATTCATCATAGTTCTTCAGCCCAACACAAGTGGATTCTGACGACCATAGATTACTTTACCAAAAGGATAGAAGAAGTTCCAACTAAGCAGGCCACAGACTTAGTAATTATTCAATTCATGGAAGGTAATATTCTTTCTAGGTTTGGTTGTACTCACAAAATCATCGCTGATAATCTTGATGCTTTTAAATCTAAAACAATGATAAATTTCTGCAATAAAGATCATATAGTTCTAGGAAATTCTACTACCTATTATCCTCAAGGAAATGGATTAGCAGAATCTTGTAACAAGAGCTTGATCAATATAATAAGCAGTTGTTACAGGAGAATAAGAAGTCTTGGCACAAACAATTAATAAATGCTCTATGGGTTGATAGGGTAAGCACTATGAAATCAATTGGAATGTCACCTTTCCAATTGGTTTATGGAGTTGATGCAGTTTTCCCTACATCCCTAGGAATTCCAATGTTGAAATTATTGCAGGAATTAGAGGTTGAAACAAATGATGCGCAGAAAAGAATAAATCAAATGGTACAATTGTAGCATACTAGAGAAGAAGTCTACGACAACACGCAGATAATTCAAGATAAGATCAAAAGGATTCATGATAGGAGAGTGAAAGATGATGATTTTCATCTTGATGACCTTGTATTAAAATGGGATGCAAGAAATGAGGAAAAAAGAAAGCATGGAAAATTTGATAGTTTATGGAATGGGCCTTATAAAATTGAATCTTTTCATGGGACTAATGAATTTTTGTTAAAGGATATAACAAGAGAATCATTTGCTGGAGGACATGCCAATGGAAGGTTACTCAAGCATTACCTTACCTAAATTTAGCTGGTTTAAAACAGCATCATTGTATATACCATTTTATTGTTCCAAGCACCGCAGGTGTGGGTGGTTGTTATCAGAAATTGAAGCCTAGAGTGAAGGCCCTAAGTTTCAAATGAATTGCTACCATATATAATGAGTTTTCAGTTAATCAGGTCAATTTCAGTTGTTTGAAGATCAAATAAATGCCCAATGGAGAAGACTACTAGTCTACGGTGTTCTTCGCACCTCACAGGGAGGATACCATCCCCATTTGAGCCACTATTAGGGTCCTATAAATATATTGATCAAGGTATAATTTTCTAGCCATTTATGTCAATGGGATGTAATTTATTTTTCATTTTAATTTATTTAGTTGTTAAAAATAAAAATAAGAAGAAAAAGAAGAAATGAAAAAAAAAAAAAGAGAAAAATAGAAAGAAAAAGAGATAAAAATAAAGGGGAAAAAGAGAAATATATAAATAATAAATAAAAATACCCAAAGGGTGTGCCAATCAAAATGTTGCCTAAGTTGATTTATTTATTTAAATCTTAATTAAATTAATGAAAGTATGGTTTATATGGTGAATGAACGTCGACGGAATGTTTTGTTATCTTGCAATAAATCTTTGGCGCTTTTGGATGAATGAGATCGTCCCCGCAAAAATCAACGACAGGGAACGACGTTCAGGCCCCCCAACCTCCCAAAGGTTACTAAGGATGGGGGGTCCGAAAAGTAGTTTGTTTGAAACTACCATTGACAACATGGCGGCCCCACAAGCATTGCAAGGGCCTCTCCTCCATAACCACATACCACACGACCCCCTCTAAAAACCATGTCATGTTTCTATTTTCCCTCGCTCATGCTCCACTCATCTACCACCCCACTACATTCGTCCACGTCACCTCATCTTCCACGTCACCTCACCCCCTTACGTCACATGAACGTTGGCCAAATCTCCCACCAACAGTCATGTACACGTTGGTCATTAAACTCCTGCCAACGTTTAAATTTATTAATTGTGACGCTCCAAAAATGGTAATTTCATTGTTGATCTTCTTTCCCTTTTCACTTTAAAAACCTTGCATTGGCCAGCATTTCTCCCTTTTCCATTTCATTGTATCAGTGTAGTTTCACGCTCAGATATCATTTAGTGCATCAATGCCTTCTTCAATCGCCATCTTCTTTCAATACTAATTAAGCACAAATCGGGTAATTTCCTTTAGGCCTCTATACAATCTGAAATGTCAACACATAAGGAAAAGCCAAAATGGTGGTCGAGAGTCCAGTCCTACCCTCTGTTCCCAATTAAAATGAGATTCCTTTAGTTGACACACAGTGTAAGATAACAGAAACTCAATGTGAATTTTATTTGTATGAGCTTCATAATTAGGCGAAACAAAAGTATCTAGGTAATAGCGATGATTTAAGCATCTAAGAATCATTTCTACCTCAAATTTACCTTTCCCAAACTCATATTTCCCTAGAGTTCACTACTTGGTGTCATCTCAGGTACCTCCCTAGCCAGAAAGCGGTAATTCCTCAAAATAATGAAATCTTGTTCTCAATTACCCATAATTTATTTTTCAAGCCCTCCAGATTAATTCTCAAACTTCTTTCCACCCATTTTCCACTTATGCACTCATGGAAATATACAAAATTATTACCTTCCCCCAACAAGCCCATATTTTTAATGTTTTTTGCCTAAAAATTCTAAATTTCCTAGAACAAATCCCCCATATTTTTCTTCTATTTTCCCTAGGATGTCAAGAAAAGTTATTTCCATGGTTACTTGCCTATTAGGTTATCCCACAGACCAATGGGTAGATAAATTAGTGTTAGGTTTCTTTTCAATATTTTCAGTTGGTCAGAAGCCATCACTCATTTTCAATTACAGTCAATACTTGTCAGATGTTATGAGAAATTTCTGAAATTCAAGGTTGAAGGTGCATTCAAACACCAACCAATCTTAGTATATTTGATGTTATTCTATTAAGCGGACAGGTTTAAGTTCCAGTTACAGAAGATGGATGATCAAGGAATTCCACTATGATTCATTCACTAGAATTCTTTAGTCAGAAGGAATTCAGAAGATTATTCATTCACCAATTTTGTAGATCAGTTTTTACATACTTCCTTGTGTGTTCTTAGAAATGATATTATACCAAGTATTTCATCAGAGATCAAGAAGGTTTTTTATCTTACATAACAAGCTAAATTTGGAGATTGGTATCTCTAGTAGAACTATACATAGATTCGAATCTATGGGTGTGAACTTCCTCCTATATATTACCAGTATTTGTACCAGTAGGGATTTTTTCCTTGGAATACATTAGACAGATGTTAAACATGGATGACCTACATTTTGTATCAAGTCAAAAGAAGGCACAATTTAAATTGAAGGAACATGTTGGGACTTATATTGTAAATTCCAGAGAAGCAGCAAAGGAGGTGGATGAAATACTAAAGAAAATAAAATTCAAGGTAAGTTTTGCATGGTCTTATGATCCAATAGGGATAATTTCAAGACTAGGAGTCAAGCAGAAGACCACACCATATGCACATGCACCTAGGCCAAAGATAGAGTAATATGCCAATCAGGAACAGTGGACAGAGAACACACTACAGGAGGCTTAAGAGAAAATTGTCATTCAATCATCTCTACAAACTCTTATTCCAAAGGACAAAGAAATCACGAGACCAAGGGAAAGTATGTCCTCTACAGATTCAGAAGCTCAAACTGCAAACTTTTGTGTTTTCAAGAGAATAAATAAAGATCCACATACCAATACTAAGGCTGATACTAGAAGTGATGCTCAGATAATAAACATTCAAGAGGAATATTCAGAAGAAAAGGGCTCACAGGAGCAAGCCACAATGGTTTTGACAGGTATTCCCACTACTTCATTCCCATATGTTGAGGAGACAACTGAGTCACCTATGTCTTCTACATCTCAGATTGCAACACAACATAATATTTTTTCCAGATACAGGGAGATCAAGAGGAAGAATGAAGCATTAAAGGCTACAACATATTTAGAGTTCTGGAAGCAAACTGCTACTACTCAACACAGCTTGTTTTCTACACTTGACACTGAAAAGGGACAATTAGCCTTCTTGGAACCCACAGTTCCAGTACCCAAAAGTGCAAAAGACTACAAAACTTCAATGTTTTCTTTTGATACCAAAAAGGTTCATGCAATCGATCAAATTGATTTGCATAAACAGGCAGGTGAAATGATCTATTCAACACCGACAAGTTCATCCATGGCTTCCTCAAAACTGCAGGCCTCCTTGAATAATATGCATTCGCATCTAAAGATAGAGTGAATGTCATCTTTGGCCAAAGACACTAGAACCAAAGCTTTGGAAGATTTAGTGATTAAGTTAGGATATGATCCTAGTAATATCAAAGCAACTGAGGAGATAATTAAAAATAAATATGCAGATATTCAAGCTCTGAGGAAACAACTCAAGCTTCCAACCACAGAGCACCCTCAGGCCAAAGAAGTAACTAATCTGGAGATAGAAAAGGAAAAGTTGTTCAAATTAATAGTTGAACAGAACATTCAGATTCAGAAAATGGAGGCAGATATGGAGGCACTATTAAAAGAGAAGGAATAATTAGTAGCTACATGTATATTAGCATAGCAGGAAGTATAGAAAACAGCAGAGATATCCACTGCAGATTCTTCTGAAAAGCTAGTCAAATATTTGGGAAAATTATCAATAACAAAGAAGGAGAAAGGAAAGTCAATGGCTGAACTGACAAAGATGGAGGAAAACAAAATTAAAGATGATAACGCATATCTGGCAGAGGTACAAAGTAATTTCAAATTGACTCAACAAATTGAAAAATATGAGAATCAGTCTTTGGCTTCTCAAATTTTGGCAAAGGCCAAGCAAACCATATGGCATAACACCAATGCTAATATTACAAAATTGTGGCCATCATTTCAAATATTTTTTAGCAAGAGGAGCTAGTACAAAGGGTCAAAGCAATAGTTGAGCAAAAAAAAGCTGAAATTGAGCACAGACCAATAGAAGCACACAGAATTATTAAGATGATGAACTCCAAGACTAGAGATGAGTTAGAAGAAGTCCAAATTCAAGACAGAATGGGCACAATTATGGAAGTAAAGAGAGTTCTAACAAAGAAGAAACTCATGATGTAGCTGGAGAATAAATGTAAAGATTTGGATTTACAGATGAAAATATTTAACAAAAAATTTAATGTATTACAAGAGAAAGGATTTCTAGCTTTGAAAGCCTCTAATGGAAATTTGATTCCATTAGAGAACTACCAAGACCAGTATTGCAAAATAGATGCAGATACTTCCAAATTCACCAAAGTCGGAGGAACAATAACTAGAGAAGCTTTGCTGGAAGGACTACAACACAACCTCTAAATTCAACATGAAGTCAACCATCTATTCCTCAATAATAAAACTTTTCAGACATATACAGAAGTAGATGAGAGATTTTAGAACATGGTTAATTTCTCCATTCCTAGTGAAGAGCGTGGGATAAAATATTAGAGCTAATCGATTAAAACAAACAGAATTCTAGGGACCATAGCAAAGAAAGGGAGCAGAATCGTACAAGTCAGGGGTAGTTAAAGAGGAGCAATATTATAGCTATAGTCATCAATAGCAATCCTCGAAGTGTGTGCAGAATGTCTAAATCAATCTAGAAACATGCTATAATTTAGTTCTATTTTTTAAATATCTACATTATTTCAGTAGATATTATTTTGTAATAAAATTTATTTTAAGGTCCAAATTAATTCAAGACAAACTCTATAAATATTTTGTAAAAAGGTTTAAAAAGGGTTGGATTATGCAAGAAGAAAAGGATTTTTTGTGATTGTAAGCAGTGAAATATTTTTTGAAGTAATCATTCCAGTAATACAAAAGCAGTTTGGTTTCAGGATTCTTGTGTCAAGCAAATTGTGATGTTTCCCTCTTTGTAAATTTGTTTTTCTTTCAAGTTTCACATGGATTTTCCTTCATGGTTGTTGCAAGAAGATTAAGAGTTGATTTACGTATGGTGCTCTGAGTTGGCTTATTTAAACAATCTTAAATGTTTATTTATGATATTAAGTATAGAATTCAGCTGTGAATGCTCTATATTTAGTTGATCTTAATTCTTATTCATCTCATCCACACCACAACAGCTCTACGAGATCTAGGAGTTTTCCTACCTCACCCTGTTTCATCTCCACTATTTATTTTAATTGATTATTGAAGATTTTATGACTCCATGCCCAATGGACTTTTCTTTCATTTTACAACCCAAAATTTAAAAGGCGTATCATTGACCTTTCATACCTAGCCTAAGATCTAAAAACTAAGATTAAAAAATAATACAAAGAGAGCCCTCTCTGAAGCCGGAAGGGCTATATCCCAACTTTAAAAGTGATATGTGGTTGCCTCTACAGTTTCCTCTTCAGCCTAGGAAAACTACGGAGTGCTAACAGATGTTAAAGGGGGAGAGAATGTTGAAAGGGCAAGAATATTGCCATCAATAACAAAGGGGGAGATCGCTGGTCAAATTTGTCATTGATGTCAATATGGCATTGTTGAATATGGATAAAGCCCTAACAATGTGCTAACCCTAGGTTTGTGAAAACCCTGGCCTTGACCTATGGAGAAACCCTTGTCCTAATTGGTGCAAACTCTAGGAGTCGTTACCTTGACCAGCCCTAGGTCTATGTTAGGTAGCCTCCTGTCCTTGAAGCCCTATTCCTAATAATTCCATGACAATGATGACCCTAGATTTGTTGAAAACCTAACCTTGCTACCCTAAGTACCAAATGCATATGCCAAATATTTAACGTTTTCCCTAGTAGCATAAAGATGATGAAATCCTAGATAATGAAATCCTAAATGATGAAACCTTAGAACCCTAAATTCAAAATTTGCATGGACTATAGTCACATAAATTTTCAATTTGAAAACTCTAGACAGAAATAAAGACTCCAATGGCTATCACATGAATTTTTCCATTTACAGCACACATGTTCATTCAAAAACTCACTAACTTTATCCCTCACATTCATTTTTTACTAACAAAAGGAGGATCTCCCTCACAAGTGCACCCTATCTTTTTATTGAAATCTCGGTTGCTCAAAATCATCATAAAGACATTATTTAGGTAGGTTCCCTCTTTAAAACAAAAAAATCAATATAGGTCAGCCTACAATTCGGTTCCATTAGAAACCAACATGTCTCTTCAACTTATAGAAAAAACATTATAAATAGAAAGCTACATATCATAATTCTTCCATCAATTCAATCAAGTAAAATTTGATCTGAGGTGTTAAAGGAAGACTAGAAGGACGAATTATTGGGGTTTTTTTATTAGGTGGTTTGTCTATCCATTTCAAGTCTGAACTGTAACAGAAGGGGCAGATATGGGCTAGTTGGAGACTTGTTTATGGAATATTCTAACTATATTTTGGGTTGTAGGTAGCTACAAGACGCTGGAAAGGGTGTCGGGGCATGTTCCTTAGTGAACAAATGGATTTTGAGTGAGAACAGGGGTTGGTATTTAGTCTAACAAGCTAGCGAGGTACAACAATTAGAGAAAGAAGCTATGTCACAGTTGTTGGAGGGTCTTTTGGAGAGTTAAATAGGGCTAACAAGTGGTTGTTAGAAGCCCTAACTAGGAAGCCTCAACAACAGCGGGATTCACTATTCTAGGAGTAATCAAAAGACCTTGATTAAGGGACAATATAAAGGATGTTTTTGCAGTGAAGTCCTTCCTTGGAATCATTTGAGAGTAGTTTCTGTGAGAATTCTTGAAACAACATTTGTAGACATACTTTTGTTGCGGCACTACAATGACACTCCATTTGTGAACCTTCTATCCACCCTTGTAGACCTATGACAAGGAAATTTTCCCTACAGACCAGTGAACGAGTTGAAGACCTATGGAGCCACAAATTTGAAGATCGTTTTCCTCAACTATTGAACAGCAGACTTTTAATTTGTTGGGTCTGGATTTATTGCACTTGGATAAGAACTTGCTAACCTATTGAAGAGATTGTTGAGGACAATCAGAAGTAGGCTTAAGCATCTTCATTGAAGATTTCTTGAGGGTAGCCATAAAGAACTTAAAGGCACCTTGGAGCATTGTTTGGACCTTTACTAAAGACATTTTTGGTAGCCTCATAAGAAGAAATCGTGTTGACTTCTTGGAGCATATTTTGAGTGCAGGGATTTGAAGTTGATATGTTAACTTGAGCCTTGTTGAAGTGAAGATTTTTGGAGTATAGGAGAACATCCTTTGAAGCTAGCATCAACAATATTGTTTAGTATATTGTGAAGACATGTTGGAAAAGCATTATTGAAGACTTAAGTTGATATTGAAGGCACCCTTGGAGATCATGATGCACTATTGAAGTCCTTATGATGTGACCTTAAATAATATTGTTTAGGTGACATGAAGAGAAGTGGAGACACCTTATGAGAATCATAAAGTTGTCATTGATGAGCTAAGTGGGGGTGTTTGTTGAAGGTTAATTTGAAGATATTTTCAAGGCTTATTGAAGAAGTTTTTGGGAGGCCTTGAAGAACCCTTCAACCTACATTGATGAGTTGAAGCAGATTTATAGGGTTGGTGCCCTAGTGGATAGGTGTCCCCAAAAATGTCAGGTTGGAGCTTGTGTCAGAAAATAGAGTTAGTGCCCTGGAGGATAGGAATCCTCAAGAAGATAAGGTTGTAGCCTTGTGGAAGATAGGGTTGGAGCCCTAGAGATTGGAGCCTCATGAAGTCCAAGTTGGTGCTTGGAAAAGTACAGGTTAGAGCCTTGTGGATTAAAATATTGGTGTCTTCATCAAGGGTTGGAGCCCTAAACATTATTGTACATGATTTTTTGTAAAGAAGAGGATTAGAGTCCTCGTTATTTCTGATTAATAAAATTATTTACTTTATATTGTTCATTTTGTATTATGTTTATAAAAGATCTAAATTGGTAAAGTAACAATTGTAAAAGAAATATTGATTCACCCCCTCCCCTAGTATTTCCAATATATTGTCCTTGATATGTGAATGTAGATATGGCCACATCATCGAACACATCATTGTCACTTCTTTCCTTAATTGACCTCTTCCTTTGTGCTTCCTTCCCATTGTCCCTAATCTACTCTCAAGCGATCAAGATTTATTGGAGAGACCTGCTCTGATTTCGATTGTTAGGAAAAATATTAAAAGGTGGGGGGGGGGGGGGTGAATTAGTATTTTTAATTCACTTTAACTTTCAATTTCACATTTAGAATTTTGTACGCTATTTTTATTCAGACAACTCGCATATGTACGTTCCTTCAATGAATTAAACCATGTCTATACATATTACTTAATATTCACAACTTCCATTAGATGTTTAAGTTAGTCATTTCATTATTAGTTCATTAGTCATTAAATATGCAGTAACAAACATAGAAATCACATCACATAAGAAACACATCAACACATATGGACACTGAAATTTTAGGTGGAAACCAAATGTGGGAGAAAGCCACCGTTGTTGTCGTATTTGTCTTCTTATCTTATTATAATGAAAAATTATTCATTACATCATGGTCTTGTACTAGTGCAAATTCTTGCCAACATGCAGGCACCCACCTACAGGAGGCTACAACATCCACTCATTCTCTAGCACCAACTGGAAGGGAACTACAGCCCCCTAATCTCGTTTACTAGCTCTTATCGGAAGGGAGATCCTACCCCCTCACTGAAGGCTACAACCCTCAACACCTCGTGGACCATGTTTCATAATATTTTTATAATATATCCACTTGTCTCAAATACAAATTGAAACATGCAAGCCACCTTACATCAAATTTTCACACTGGACCCACACCCAACACTATGCTCAATACCAAGATATTAATCAACCAATCATTGATACTAATCAAAAAATCACACTATTATCAGTACATAACTAATCTGCAATCATTACAAACCCTAATTAAATTTACCTCAAGATATGTATGTGATTGTTCTAAAGCATATATGCGAATATACGCGCTTCCTATGTATAAAACCTGCGTATATATCTCAAATCACTGAATACTGAAACATTGTCAAATTGAATCACTGTATAACCATTGAATCACTTAAATACTAAGTCACAACAGCAGCTAATCACAAATATACCAATATTGAAACACTGAGTACCCAATCACAATTTTGCAGCATCATCATTGTTCAATATACCAAGCCACAACCAAATCAATCCAATCCACACTGTCAGATACAAACCATTCTGATTAAGACATCATTGATGAACAACAGCAAAAAATATAGACTTGATTAGTTGTCATCACTAAGTAGCATTACAAACCCTGATCAAATTCAACTTAGAATATATACGCAACTGTTATAAAGGGGATCCACATATATATGCGCTTCTTGTGCATAAAACTCGCGTACATATTTCAATATATTGAATACCAAAACATCTTAGCAATTCATTCTATCTATTCAAGGAAAACATCAACACATGCATCAATCGACACCACACTATATGGTTCGAAACCAGTCGACAAAAATTTTCCTATGTGCTTTTTACCAAAAGATATCAACATTCATAATATGGATCACAGAAGCCTAAATTCATAAACAAAACAATTGTTTAAACAACCTAGATCAAGCATCAACTTAGATCATATTATCTTAGAATGTATACGCGACTAATTTGTGTGAAAATTCCTAATCCTTAAGGAACGTCTACTATAGAAAATCTGAATCTACTTCACCTACTTGTAATTACATGCATCAAGTTATTCTTCTGAATACTGAATCAAATTACTTCTGCACCCTACACTACTTAAATTTGATTTACATGAAACAAGAAACTAAGCAAAGAACAAGATACATAGGACACAATTATTTTTGGACACAATAGTCCCCGGAAAAACCCAATGCGGGAAAACCGGCGCAACAGCTCTAAGGGTTCATTATTATATATAGATCTAGGATGCTCAACTAGCAATCATTTATAGAGAAAATACTAGCGTAAAATATGAGTGAGTTTTACCTCACTTCACTCGGCAGATTTCGACTGATATGGCAACAAGACTGGCTAGCCCCCGCTACTTCTGTGTTGGCCCTACGTAGGCCCTGTGTCATCCTTTCAAGCTCTGTTTTAGCCCTGCGTCAGCTTTATGACTATTCTAGTAGTTCCCAGCAGTTTCGGCTTCTGCGTGGAAGGAATATTTCTCCTCTGTGTTGGCCTTATGGCTTTGCGTCAAGGCTGGTGTGGGCCCAGACTGACCCAGCGTCAGCTCTCCTGGCTACAGTGCTGCCTCCACAAGCTTCTCTCCGCCTCTCTATCATTGTTCTCCAAAAAGTCCTTCTCCCGGATTCTCACTGCCCCTCAGCTGCAAAATCTCCCGAGTCGATTCCCTCCCTAGGAACTTCTCACCTCATAAAATCGATTTCCTCAATCTCTCTGTGTGTTTCCAAATGAACCCCAAGCCTCCATATTATACTTTTCTCGTTGAGACTTCAATGACCGAGATTAAGTCTCTAATCAATGGCTAATATTAAAACAAAACTTGATCTGCCTTCTAGATCATTCTCGCCCATATTTTGATTAATACCCATTAATATTTTAATTTTCCTAAGTTTAGACTAAGGAACCCCATTAAAAATACTAATTATTTTAATAAAATACAATCCTAGTGGAATTTCACCAAATAGTTTCTGAGTTCTTTAGAACTCATGTGCCTTAGCCTCTCCACCAATTTTCAAAGCTAGAGCACTTCTAATGCTACCAAAAACTAACAATCTGAAGCATATTTGCATATGTACATGATATACCATAAGCAAACCTGCATACACATCTTAAATTACTTAATCAAATCTTCGTTGCAAATCACAACACATGTCAAACCCATATCTTTGTGCACATACTGTCAAAACCTACATATCTCTGAAAATATATATTTTGATCATAGTTCCACCATAATCACAGATCCTGCATTGTTAGTCAGTTAGACAAGAAAATCAGTCAAGCATATATTCTATACATCTTCAAATTTTTCATATTTGAGCCTTCTCCTTAATCCCTAGTGCACACTTGTTCCAACTCAGATTACACATGAAAAATATATTGCATTGCACACTTAGCTCCTTGATCTCATTCTCCTTCTATAGCTTTTTCCCTTGCCAATACCACAAACAAATCCCTTGGCAATGTTGTTTGTATTTGTTTCACATGATCAAATAGATGTTGTTGACACAATACTATGGGAAATTACCATGGTAATGGATGATTCTTGGTTTCCTGTTTTTGATGGTTCGGATTATGTACACGACTTTTGTTCACATACTCTGCGTATGTACAGTGACTCTTCTTCACATAGGTCACATATACCTTTCAAACTTCATAATTTCCATTCATTTTGTGACTGAGTTGTCAATTCTCTTCCATATCCTCTGTAACATCTAGACCATCAATCATGTCATCTGTAACAGTTCTATAATCATGAAGGACAACACATTGTGTTATAACCAGGTTGACATCAAAGACGTATATAGCATATTATTTTTCATCAAGGAAAACACATTAGCCATAATGCCAACACCAATGCAGTGGCTAGCTCTCTAACCAATGGGCTGGACATTCCACTTTGCAAGGCAACCTTCCTCTCTCTCAGTTTATTTCTTTTTACTTGGTTTTCATGTGGATCATTTTTGACTTTCCCCATAGGCAAGTTTTCAAGATTTGTTTCATTCATGTTTGTTTCATCTCCTATACAACTTAGTTGTCTTTTCACCCCCTAATGGCCCTCAAGTTTATGGGGGTTTCTTTTTTCTGGTCTCTACCATTCTTGATGACTTCACATCTTATCGATCCCTCTCTTTAGCTTGATCCTTTGTATTGGAATTCACTTTTAAAACACCCTTTGTGGATACCTCGCCCTCCTCCCACCCGTATCTCATATTTGAAAACTCTCCCCTCACCCACAGGAAAATCCTCTTTCCTCGTGCACCAAAACACCCCATCGAAGGGCTCATTTTCATAGAAGGGAAAAATATTATCAACAACGTGGAAATCAAGGAAGCACATGGGATTAGCTCAAAGCTAAAGGTTCAGTAACATGATTTTTGGATCTAACTCCACCTCCTATTTAAGGATAACTCTCATAAGCTGAGCAGAAAATAGCTAATGAACAGTAACTTCTCTTGGACACGAAGGTTCTGGAAAATATGACCGATTGGGTGCCTAATCTAGTTTAGATATATGGATGATACAATCAATACATGTACATGGTGTACCTCTATTGGCACATGAAGTATTTGTTGGGAAAAGTCTTATTGGACAAGCATGAAAACCAGGAGGACCTCCTCCTCTCCATGGAACACCTACATCGGCACATGGCAAACATGGATTGTCAACTAGAGCACATCGAGAAGCACTTAGGCATTCCTCCTACTACCGATTGCTCACAGGGCAGTAACAAGGAGCCTATTTAGGTTACAACCACAGGTTCAGATCCTTCCTAGTCAATTTCTTCTTGCTATGGTTTTAGTTTATTAGTTTCTGACTCCTTTACCTTTTTCTCAAGGCCTTGAAGGCCCGATTTTCAACATATGTATTTTGGATTTTTGACTCTTCATATACCATTTTATCTTCTGCCTCCTTGGAAATAACACATTTTTGGATATGGTCGGGCTTCCCTAGCAACCATCCTATCTAAATTAATCAGGAAAATCATGTAATATCTCATTTAGAAGGTAATACAAATGTTTATTTCACAAAAGAAAACATGTATATCTTAAAGAAATAGGAAAAGGGTTGACATAGATTCAAAATCTTTTTCATGTGATTTCTCTGTTTCATATTAATATTTCATATAAATAAGAGAGCTTAAACAATAAATGTTCTACAACTACAATTTATTCAATCTTCAAGACATCAAAAGCCTAATCATGCAAATTATAAAATAGTTTAGAATAGAGATAAAAATAAAAGAAGATTAACACGGAAAATAGAGAGCAAACAAGGCTCTGCTACAATGAGAGGTAAATCCAATGGATGATTCCCTCGATCAAAAAAATTACAAAGAAAGCCTCTGAGCTTTATTTACAAAATATGATCCTCTCTCTTTACCAAAAATATTTTTTCAAAAATTTTCAATGGTTGCATATATGCTCTTCGGATGTTGAATCATTTCTTTGATCTTTGGCATTGTTTTACCTATTTTACCCAAAAAAAAAAAAAAATCCCAAAAATATACTTTCACTAATTTGTTGTTACGTGCTTATCACCTATCTTTTTCACCTATTATCATTGATCCTATAATTTTACATCTTCCCTCACTAAAATCTGAAAACTATTATAGTATTCTACATAAGTGGCAACTTTCATTAATAATTTAACAATTTCATTTTTTTTATTTTTATTTTTATTTTTCAAAATATTTTATTTGACAAAATCTTTTACATTCCATTTTTTTTCCCTAAAATGCATGATTAATATTTTCTTTTCCTTATTCATGTAAATTATATTTTTATTTTTTTACCATATGAACGTTTTATTTATATGTTAAATACTCTAGAGTTCCCAACATTTATATGTCGAATACCACAGACTTCCCAACATTCCACATTTGAAATTAAAATATTAAATTCTAAAAACCTGTGTCTTTACCTCCATTATCCACATTATTTTTAATCAGTGGTTTTAATTAATTGCAAGGGAGAGAGGGTGTTACAGTGCTAAAAAATTCAAGAGGCATGAGGATTCACGGTGGAAACCGATGGCATATCCCCCGATCTTTCTGGATTTTATTTGCTTTTATCTTGTGTTTTTAAGTTTTTATACTACATTGTATACAATTGATATACTCTAAATTATGCAATGGTTCTATTCTAAATTTTTGAAGTTAAAGCTTTTTCTTGGACAAAAAATGGTATTTTTTTTCTTTGCAAATTTTGGGTAATCTGAAAAGTATTTAAAAGTGTGATAATTTTACATTTTCAACCTCAAACACCACTTTCAAAAATTGATGTTTATTTTTTGGTTATTTTAAGAGATTTTTTCTCTATCATCATGTTCCTAAATTTTTGAAATTTTTTTTAAGAGACAATTATGATCTCTTCAAATAACATCATGATATACTTTTCAATACGTAAAATAGTGGTCAAGTGAGAATATACACAAGAAATACAAGTGGAATCACATTATTGAAAACCCTTATAACCCCTACTAGTACCCCTTCAAGTAGCACTACATTAAACAAATCCTATATACAGAATTTCACTTCCACATATCCTCAAGTATATAAGAATTCCCCTAGGTGTACTTGGCAATAGCTTTAGATAAACTAATCAGTCATCTTGTTGCTACAATACACCGAGAAAAACACTCATTGAGATCACTCTCTGGTACCTAGGTAGTTGAATAGTATGGCTAAGGGAATGATTGAGCCTCCTTAGTTAGTGCCCTAAGATATTGGATCGAGTAATATTGTTGTATCTCGCACATGTATCAGAGAGCTATATCACTTAATAGCCCCTTGTCCTTAGGACTTGGTAACCTTTTTTGGTGAGCTCACCTAAGGAAAATCCCTATAACCACCTCATATCCACTCCATGGAAAAGATGTCAACTGCTCTACTATTGATAGGTTGGATCACCTCGAAACTCAATTTCAACAAATTCAACTGAGCATAAAAAATTAAAATCAGAAGTTGGATGAGAAGTTGGATAGCTTGGAAAAAATATTCAATGAGAAGTTGGTGCTATGACAACTCGAGGCATACCAGAAGAAGAACCTTAGAATGCACAACACATTGAGCCACACTAGGAAGAAACTTCTTATTTAGGACCATTTAACCACCCGCAACCCTCTTTCCTTCCTCATAGCCATAAACCAATGGATAATAACATATGACATTGTTTTCCTAATGTGGATTTGAACAAGTTGTATGGTTTTGACCCATCTGTATGGGTCATCGAACATTACTCCACCCTCCACGAAATCGCTGATGGCAAGATGAAAGTTAGGGTGGGAGTCTTATATTTGGACCCGAAACAATGGCAATGGTAGGAATGACATAAAAAATCCTATGTAGACTACATTTCCTGTAGTCAATTTGTTAAACCTATCCATGTGTCTCAAATGAGATAGTCGTTCTTTGGGGTAGCTTACCAAGTTACATCAAAGAAGCTTAATTGTAGACTTCATGTCATCTTCTGAGCAATCAACCATCCATACATAGAACTTAACATATTCTTCGTATAAAGAATGGTTCATTAGTTTCCTCAAGAAGGAGGTTTGAGCACAAGTCCAAACGCAGTATCCCACTTAAGGAGGCATCTCAGAGGGCTCTAGAAGAAAAAATTGTGATCAATGTACAAACCAAAAAATCCTCGTTCATTTACGAGACTTGCCCTTACCAAATTTATTCCTCTGGTACAACCCCTGCTCATCCCTTGAAAGTACAAATGTTGTCTACAATAAAAATGATAGACTTCTAAAGGCATGAACTTCGCTATAATTATGATGAAAAATATGTTCCAATGCATAGGTGTAAATAATAAAAAATGTTCCAAATTGATATGACCACTCTAACCCTAACCAAAGACATAATTGTCGAACAGACATTGGACTTATTGATTGAAGACACCAACACTTTGGACTCGAGAACATATCAAACCTCCATTCCCTCGAGAAATCACCTTGAAACTTACGGATTACATCCAACACTGAAAAGTCATAGTCCTGATTGATAATGGTAATACTCATAGTTTCATTCACAAGAGAGTGGCAAGAGAAACTCATTGATTTTTACATCCGATGCACATCTTTCAAATCATGATCACCAATGGGTAGAATGAAAAAAATGTGGGGATAGATGTGAAGTCCAACTCTAGACGGGGACTATTAGCTCACAACCTATCTATTTTTTCATTGATATGGGTGGTTTTTATACAACAATGGGGGAAGAATGGCTACACATATATATTAGTTTCATTAAAGAGGATCATGTACACATCTTTCGAGAGTTTCAAGCAATCCCTCCTAAAATAGTCAACTCTCACCATCTAAAGAATTTGTTAAAGAAATGCCTCTAGCATTATTACCTAATTTAATGCCATATAGGTTATGGAAATCCAACACAAGAAATACAGTTAGACTTGTACTATTGGTCCTCAATAACATCATCAGGTATTTGAGATGCCAAAGGGTTTACCCCCTTCTTGTGGAGACCATGACCACAATATTCCATTGATTCTAGGAGTTCAACCACCAAATGTACATCCTTATCAACACCCTTTTGCACAAAAGAATGAAATAGAAAATCTCATTAGGAACTATTGGAAGTGGGGGTCATACATCCCAATACAAGCACTTACTCAACACTAGTTTTCATGGTGTTAAAGAAGGCACTTGGCACATGTGTCCTAATTTCACGCCTCTCAATAAGTTGATGATCAAGAACAAGTTTCATATCTCAGTTATTGATGATCTTCGAGATGAACTTTATAGAGCTAAGTTTTCACTAAGCTTCATCTACATTCAGGCTACAACTAAATAAAGGTGAATGATTAAAACATCCCTAAGATAGCCTTCCCAATGTATGAAGGTTATTATGAGTTTTTGGCAATGATTTTTTGTCTTTGTAATGCTCCAAAGCCTCGTGAACAATATTTTCAAGCTATTCCTCTATAACACTGTATCGGCCTTCTTTTATGACATCTTAATCTACCATAAAGCATGGGAATCACACGTAGAGGATGTCAATAAGTCCTTGCAACTTTTGAGGGACAACCAATTATTCCTAAAGCATTCCATATGTGTTTTTGGAGCTCCTAAGGTTGAATATTTGACTTACATTGGAAGGATAGAGTAGGATTTGAACCAAAGTAAGTAGTAGCAATGAAATATTGACAACATCCCAAAACATTAAAGAGCTTGCAAGGATTCTTAGAACTTACCAATGACTATATGAAATTTGCGAAAATTTGTGGCAAAATTGCAGCTCCCCTTACTTCGCTCCTTGAAAAGAATGTCTTTATCTGAGCAAGACATCAAAACAATCATTTGCATCTTTAAAGAATGATATGTGGACTACTCTAGTGTTTTCCCATTTGCAACTTTAAAGAATGATAGGTGCACTACTCTAGTGTTTGCCCAATTTTATGGATACCATTATCTTGGAAAGTGATGCCTCAATTAGAGGTCTCAAAGCAATCTTAATGCAAGGAAACCCCTTGGCATTCACCAATAAACAATTTTTTGGCTACAATTTGGGAAAATCCACATATAAGAAGGAAATGATGGTCATCCTTCATGCAACGGAACCCTGACACCCAGATTTCATAGGGAAGACTTTTCTAGATCAAAGTTGCCCATCATAGTCTAAAGTACATCCTCAAACAATTGTCATCTTCACCAAAGAAGCATAAGAGATTCACCAAGATTCTAAGTTATGATTATGAGATCATATGTAAGAAGGGTAAAATAAATGTTGTCATCGAAGCTTTAAGCAAACAATTTGAGAAAGGATCACCCTTTGCACTTATCCTTACCAAGTCCAAGATGGCTCAAGGAGATCCACGTGGAATGGCTAGCAAATAGTATATTAAGGAAATGCATTCAATAGTTCACACAAATCCAAACCCACCTAAAGGATATACATGGCACCAAGATGCATTGCAGTATAAATGGCACATTTTTCTACCAAAAGATTTATCCTTAAAATAACAAGTCTAAAATAAGTTGCATTCATCATTGATAGTAGGTCACTCTAGCTTTCATAAAACCTATGAAGGAACTTAGCATTCATTTTTCTAAGGATGAAAACAAATCTCCAAGATTTTGTAACATCTTAACACAATTTCCAAAGAAACAAGTGACATATGGTGAATCTGTGAAGGGCATTCTAACCATTACTAATCCCAACATAAATCTAGATGTTAGGCCCCTATAATACTAGTGTATTCTCTTATTATTATTATCATTGTAGCCCCTTATTGTTATTGTTGTCCCCATATTGTTATTATTGTGCCCCATAGAAGCCCACTATTTTTATTGTTGTGCCCTTACATTATTATTGTTATGTTGCTTTGATTATATTGTGACCCCTTACACTACTATATATAGAAAGGAGGTCTTGTCATTTGTATCATCCAAGAATTGTTCATTTGTGTAATATAAAGGAGGTTGTCCCCTCGAAGACACTTATTTTGAAGTCGTTGATCTATCTTTTCTTCTATTTTGTGAGCTCGTTGCATAACAATTGATATTAGAGCTTTGCATTCTAGGGTTTCGTTACTACAAACAAGTCATCGTGGAATTGTCGCTATAAATTTTTATCTACAAAGTTTCAGAAGTTGAAATTAACACTCATTTGAGCCGAAATCGTGATGAACCTCGGGTACAAATTTCAGATCTTGTCTTGCTATATTTTCAGAGATATGATCCAAGGAAGTTAGGGTTTTTGCAGGCTTCCGAATAATATCTCAAACAGGTGACTTGGGGAAAAGCGTCATAACTCTCCCTGAGCATCAGATTGAAATTTCGTAAAAAGGTACAAAAGAAGATGGACTTTTGTTTTATGTGTATCGTTTCTAGGTCTAAATGTCAAAACAGTGACATGTGCCACTTCGTACAAGTTTGCTCTACTGAACCAATCTATAATCAGGTCATCGTGGGAGATTTGGAATAACTCTTTCTTGGAGAATCCAATCTTGATCAGACTTGCGGGGTTGGAAAGAGGAATCATAGGGCTACATTAGAACGAAATTTCAAAATTTGCAGATCCAAAATTACATAGATACAACAAATTCAATATCGAACTCCTACAAAGCGAAAAAAGGTGTGATCTTTTTAAAATTTTGTATAAGTTTGATTTGAAAATTCAGTTTGAAGGAACTCAAAGGGCATAGTGAAGCATAATTATCATTAATTGATACCCCAAAGAAATAAAATAGAAACACCTAGTAAGCAACCTGAAATATCTAGCATGACTCATGAAGAAGAGGAAGAAATGCAACATGATATATCAAAATTATGAGACCAAGTGCAACAAATTTCCCTCTCACAAAAAGTAACGAAAGCCAAGATAGATGGTTTAAAGAATGGCGTGGAAGCCAAGATGAATGGCAATGAAGCTAAGATGGATGGTGTGAAAGATAAGATAGATGGTTTAGAAGTAAACATTGAAGATTTGAAGAAAGACATAGAAGGTTTGAAAGAAGGTTTGGCAAAGTTGCCACAAGAAATGCTTACTAATGACGAAAAGGTAGTAGAGGAAACTCATAATGAGAACAAAAGAAATGTTAGTCATGATTTTATAGACTCTAACGTTGGATTGAAGACCCACCATTTTCCAAAGATCGATATAAAGAAGTTTGATGGCAAGGATCCCGTAACATGGATACTACGGATGGAGCAATATTTCGATCTCCATAATGTCAAAAACACAAAAGATATGGATTGCGACTTTATATTTGGAACCAAATCAATTTGTATGGTATCGATGGCTTTTCTCTCATAAACAAATTGTCACTTGGGAAATTTTTACGGAATAAATAATAGCACATTATGAGAATACAAAAAGAAACATATTTTTAGCCAATTGAAAAATCTCAAACAAAAGGGTTCAATGGCGGAGCACATTGAGGACTTCCAAAAATTGAATATAAGGGTCAAAGATATTCCAGAGGAGCATAGGATTGATGTGTTCATGATGACTTTAAAGGATAGCAACCGACATGAGGTTCGCCTTTGGGAACCTGATTCATTAGAGAAGGCATTCAAGTTGGCAAGAAAAATCGAAAGCAAAATTATGGCAACAAGGAAGCCTACCAATCACAACAATAAATATGGAAGTGTTGTTGCCCCTAGCCTTCCAGAACCTACAAGGTTGACATCACAACAATTGGAAGAAAAAATAGCAAAAGGGCTTTGTTATATTTGTGATAGCAAATACAATAAAGGTCATAAGTGTGCTAAAGAAAAATTATTTTACATAGATTGTGAAGAGGAAAAAGAAAAGGAACAAAAAACATCAAAATAAGAGGATACACACAAAGAATAAACCCTCGAGAAAGAAGAAATGAATCTGACCATATCTTGTAATGCATTGGCCGGAATTACCACTCAAACTATAAATATAGAACGACATATCAAGAAGAAAAAGGTAATAGTCTTGATTGATTGGGGCAGTACCCATAATTTTATTCATTGTAAGATAGAGAAGGAATTGAATTGCTTCCTATATCCACCACCAGAGTGTCAAGTGATGGTTGCAAATGGAGGAACCATAAATTGCTCTGGAAAGTGACATAATATCAAGCTATCCATGGGAAAATATGTGTTGAATAGTCCAATGTATTCTATTCCAATGGGTGGTGTTGATGTTGTACTAGGAGTCCAATGGCTACAATATTTGGGTACGATAACTTTTAATTTTCAAGAACTTTTCTTGAAAAAAAATTCAGAAGGAAAGGAAGTTGAATTAAGGGGTATCACAGGGAAATCGAGAAACATAATCAGCTCTAACGGCATAACAAAGCTTCTAAAGAAATAACAACATGGCGTAATTGCACAATTATGTTCACTAGAGGTTTCCACATCGAAATCATATATTTCTCTAGATCTCCAAAAAGTTGGACAATCATTCCAAGGTATTTGAGACTCCCAAAGGCCTCCCACCTATTCGTGATCATGATCATGTTATTCATTTGATTCCAAGAAGTGTTCCTCCAAACATCAGGCCTTACAAATATCCCTATGCCCAAAAGAGTGAAATTGAACGTATGGTTGTAGAAATGCTAGAGGCTGGTATAATTCAACCTAGTCAAAGTTCTTTCTCTGCTCCAGTAGTATTGGTGCGCAAGAAGGATGGATCATGGCACGTGTTCAGATTATAGGGAGCTCAACAAGGTCACTATTAAAGATAAATTTTCCATTCCTGTCATTAACGAATTATTGGATGAATTGCATGGAGCAATTTACTTCACCAAGTTGGACCTTCGTTCAGGATATCATCAAATCATAATGAAGACTGAAGACATTTTGAAAACAACATTTAGAACTCATGAGGATCATTATGAATTTTTGGTCATGCCTTTTGGTCTTACCAATGCATCTTTTACATTTCAAGTTTTGATGAATTCCATTTTCAAACCCTTCCTTAGAAAATTTGTGTTAGTATTTTTTTATGATATACTAATCTACAGCAAGTGTTGGAAGGATCATATTCAACATGTTGATAGAGTGCTCAAACTATTGGAGAAGAAACAATTATATGCAAAAACCTCCAAATGTTTCTTTGGAGTACACAAGGTGGAATATTTGGGTCATATTGCATCTCATGAAGGTGTTAAGGTATACCCTAACAAAATTAAAGTTATTAAGGAATGGAAAATCCCCACGTCCATATAGCATCTACAAGGATTTCTCGCGTTGACAGGGTATCATCGCAAGTTTGGTAAGAATTATGAGAGAATGGCAGCACCTCTGACAACATTACTGAAGAAAAATGCATTTTCTTAGACTCCAGAAGAAACAAAAGCCTTTCAACATCTTAAAGAGACAATGTGCCAAGCACCAGTAATAGCTATGTCAGACTTCACAAAAACCTTTATTACGGAATGTGATGCCTCATGAAATGGAATTGGTGTTGTTTTAATGCAAGAAGAAAGACCCATTGCTTTTGAAAGTCGTTCAATCAAAGGAAATTATTTACACAAAGCTATTTATGAGAAGGAAATGTTGGCAATACTACATGCACTTAAGAAATGGCGACCTTACCTAATGGGAAGACACTTCAAGGTAAAAACGGATCATGATACTTAAATACTTTTTAGAACAAAGATTATCTTCAGAAGAGAAGCAAAAATGGGTCACAAAGATGTTGGGTTATGACTTTGAAATCGTCTACAAAAAAGGAAAGCAAAATGTTGTTACAGATGCACTCTGAAGAAAAGATGAGGATGTGGAAGCATTGCTTTGTGCCATTTCTATTATCCAACCAGATTAGATAAACAAAGCAAGGTATGAATGGAAGAATGACGAAGAAGTGTGGGAACTTATTCAAAAGTTGCAACAAGATCCTAGTACATCTGATACATTTAGCTGGAAAAATGATTTGTTATGGTACAAAGATCGCTTATACCTCTATAAGAATTCCCAACTCCAACAAAAGATTCTTCTGTACTTGCACACTTGTCCCTTAAGAGGGCATTCGGGGTTTTTAAAAACTTACCACAGGGTTAAGAAGAATTTTTTTTGGGATGGCCTTAAATCTAATATTCAAAAGTTTGTAGCAGAATGTTTGGTTTGCCAACAAAATAAAGTTGAGACAATTAAGAGCTCAAGTCTATTACAACCTTTCTCCATTCTAAGTCAACGTTGAGAGGAGGTTTCATGGATTTTATCACAGGTTTACCCAAGTTCGAAGGAAACAGTGTCATCATGGTGGTAGTATATAGACTTACCAAGTACGCACACTTTTGTGCATTATCTCATCCATTTAAATCTAGTACAATTGCTACTGCATTTATGGAAACAATTCAAAACCTACATGGAAACCCAAAGATTATTGTAAGCGACAGAGATCATATTTTCACTGGAAATTTTTTGACAAAATTATTTTCTTGTCTCGGTACGCAGTTAGCTCATAGCTCATCTTATCATCCTCAATCTGATGGGAAAACTGAGATAGTGAACAAATGTTTGAAAGGATATCTTCATTGCTTTGTGATAAACATACACAATGGGTCAAATGGTTTCCTTTGGCTGAATAGTGGTATAACACTTCCTTCCATACTGTAGCAAAAATGACCCCATTTATGGCACTTTATGGATATCATCCACTGTCCATCACATCATATTTAAGAGAAAATTTTAAGGTTCAAGCAGTGGAAGATCACATCGAGCATCAACAAAAAGTTCTCCAACTCTTAAAGGATAACCTGACTTTGGCGCAGAATAAAATGAAACAACAAGCAGATCAACATTGCAGCGAAAGAAGTTTTGAGGTAGGTGACTGGGTATTTCTACAACTACAACCATAAAAACAAATGTCACTCAAGCAAGCTAAGAAGAATAATAAATTATCACCAAAATATTATGGTTCATACAAGGTGTTGCAAAAGATTGGTACTATGGCATACAAATTGGAACTTCATGCATCTTCCCGAGTGCACCCAGTTTTCCATGTTTCATACTTAAAGAAGGTTATAGGTGAAAAGCTCCCAGTGCAAACAATATTGCCAGAACTTGACGAGGAAGGAAAAATCATATTGGAACCTGAAGCAGTCACTGAAACAAGAACTGGACAGCTATGAAATCGATCAATTTTAGAGTATCTCATCAAGTGGAAGAACATACCCACTAAAAATTCCACATGGGAGGATGAGAATTTTATACAAAAGCATCCAGAACTACTCAAGCGTTGAGGACAACACTTTTTTGAAGGAGAGGAGCGTGTTAGGTCCCTATAACACTAGTGTATTCCCTTATTATTATTGTCAGTGTAGCCCCTTATTTTTATTGTTGTTCCCATGTTGTCCCCATATTGTTATTATCGTGCCCCATAAAAGCCCACTATTGTTATTGTTGTGTCCTTACATTATTATTGTTATGTCAGCTCTGATTATATTGTGACTCCTTAGACTCCTATATATAGAAAGGAGATCTTTTCATTTGTATCATCCAAGAATTGTTCATTTGTGTAATGTAAAGGAGGTTTCCCCCTAGAAGAAGTTGATTTTGAAGTCATTGATCTATCTTTTATTCTATTTTGTGAGCTGGTTGCATAACACTGGACCAACATCTTAATGGATTTTATCATGGGACTCCCAAAGTAGGTAATAAATCAATCATCATGGTGGCCATTGACCATCTTTCAAAAATTATTCATTTTTGAGCTCTGGCTCATCCCTTCACTCCTTCCTCAATTGCCTAGGTCTTCATGGATCAGATCTTCAAGCTACATGGTATACCCACTTCGTGTTATGCTCTTAACCTGCAAAATGATACCCAATACAGAATATGCGAAGAAAAGATACCCAGAACACAGAATAGCAATGATTTTATTATTCAGAGAGTAATGTTCACTTGCCTCTTCAAGGGGGCAACCTCCAATAGAGCAGAGCTCGACTACAAAATAAGACACGATACTCCTCGCAGGGAGTCTCTATCCTTTATATATGACTCATACATGCAATACCACGGGCCAATACCGTGGGTTTTATTGATACCATCTATCTAATACTACGGCCCATTTGCAACTAACTTTGGTTCCGTCATTAATTGCGGATTAACCACTTACAATTATTAATATGGGCTTTATTGACTCTTGACTATGACGTGATCCCATTACATAAATAAGGGGGTTAGGGTGGGACCCTAACATGCCCTCCCCCTTAAGACGAGCCTTGTCCTCAAGGCTGAAGTTGCGGAAACTGCTGAAGAATAGTGGTTGGTTCCCAAGTTGCATCTTCCGGAGAGGTGTCTTTCCATTTGACGAGGACTTCCTTAATCATGCGGCCGCGCAGTTGCTTGTTTCGTGTGTCTAGGACCTGTTCGGGTTGAAGCCAAATGGACCCTTCTTCGTCCAATTCAGGTAGACTGGTCTGAATTCTACAATTGTTCCCAATCACTTTCTTGAGGCATGAGACATGGAAAACTGGATGGATTTTTGCAGTAGGTGGCAAGGCCAACTTGTAGGCCACTTCTCCAATGCGCTGAAGTACTTGATATGGTCCGTAGAATTTGGGAGAGAGTTTCTGACACCCCTTGTCCTTGAGTGATGTTTGCTTATATGGTTGTAGCCATAAAAAGACCTGATCCTCTTCTTGAAATTGGCGCTCTGAGCGATGTTGGTCTACCTGTTGCTTCATGCGGTTCTGAGCTTGATGAAGATTCTCTCGAAGATGGGCGAGCATGGTTGCGCGGTGTTGTAGGAGTTGATCCACTACTTGTACTTTTGAGCATCCCTTGAGATACGAAGTATGTGAAGGTGGGAGTTGACCATATACTGCTTCATAGGGAGTCGTTTTGGTGGTGGCATGATAGTTGGTGTTATACCACCATTCAGCCAGAGGTAACCACTGTACCCAAAGGTGTTGCTTTTCTGAAGTGAAACACCTAAGGTAGGTTTCTAGACATTTGTTGACGGCTTCGGTTTGACCATCTGTTTGCGGATGATAGGAAGTACTGAGTTTGAGTTGAGTGCCTTGTATTCTGAAGAGTTCTTGCCAAAAATTACTGGTGAAGATCGGGTCGCGGTCGGACACAATAGAAGTGGGCATGCCATGCAATTTGAAGATCTGATCCATGAAAGATTGAGCAACCAAAGTTGGTGTAAACGGGTGGGGTAGGGCGCAGAAATGAGCATACTTCGACAGTCGGTCCACAACCACCATGATGACTGACTTGTTCCCTGACTTTGGAAGACCTGTAATGAAATCCATAGAAACCTCCATCCAAATTGATGCCGGAATGGGCAATGGTTGTAATGTGCCTGGTGTGTTGATGGTTTCCCCTTTGTGGCGTTGACAGACCTCACATTCTGCTACGAAAGTAAGGATGTCCTTTTTCATTCCTGTCCAAAAAAATGATCTTCTGGTGCGATCATACGTCTTCTGAAAGCCCGAATGTCCTGCAATGGGAGATGAGTGCAATTTTGCCAAAATGCGACTTTTGAGGGTGGATGTTGGTGATATTACGACTCTGTCCTTGTAGCGAAGAATATCATCCTGCCACGAGTAGCCCTTGGTGGAATTTGGATCTACCTACAATTGAGAAATGAGTTGGGAGAGCCCAGGGTGTGAAAACCATTCCCTGCGAGCCTCTTCAATCCATTCTGGAATGGGGAGGGAAATTGCTAGCAGAGTACTTTCCTCCTCAAATTGGCGAGATAATGCATCTGCTACACTATTGTCTTTCCCTTTCTTGTAAATGATCTCATAATCATATCCCAGCATTTTGGCTAGCCATTTATTTTATTGTGGGGAGGATAGGCATTGCTCCAAAAAATATTTAAGACTGTGATGATCTGTGCGGATTTGGAAACGTCGCCCCAATAAGTAAGGTCGCCAGGTCTCGACTGCATGTAAGATGTCCATCATTTCCTTCTCGTAGGTAGATTGGCCCAGATTCCTCCCACTGAGTTGTTGGCTTGTGAAGGCCAACGGTCGCCCTTCCTGCATTAAGACCGCCCCAATACCTGTACCCGAAGCATCACATTCAATGACAAAAGATTTGGTGAAGTCAGGGAGTGCTAAGACTGGAGTGGAACACATGGCATTTTTTAGAGCTGTAAAGGCTTGTTGTGCTTCCTCATTCCAGAAGAATGAATTTTTCTTTAGGAGTTGGGTGAGGGGCTTCGCTATGCGACCATAGTTGCGGACAAATTTATGATAATAGCCTGTGAGACCCAAAAATCCTCTCAAGCTCTTCAAGGTCTTAGGTTGAGGCCATTCCTGCATTGCCTGGATCTTTTTGGGGTCCACCTTGACACCTTCACGCCCCACAATGTGGCCCAAATACTCTACTTCTGCCATGCCAAACGAACACTTGGACATCTTGACAAATAATTTATGCTTGCGGAGCGGTTGCAAGAGTAGATCTACATGTTGAAGATGTGCGGCCCAGGTGCAACTATAGATGAGGATGTCATCGAAGAAGACAAGGACAAATTTCCTGAGATATGGTTTGAGAATGTGGTTCATAAGGCTCTGAAAAGTAGAGGGGGCATTACAAAGACCAAATGGCATGACCAGGAATTCATAATGGCCTTCATGAGTTCTGAAAGCAGTCTTGGGGATGTCGACTTCCTTCATGCGAATTTGGTGGTAGCCTGAGCGAAGATCCAGCTTAGTGAAGAATTGAGCCCCATTGAGTTCATCTAGCAAATCATCAACCACCGGGATGGGAAATTTATCTTTGACCGTCAACTTATTGAGGGCCCTAAAGTCGGGACACATCCGCCACTCCCCATCTTTCTTGAGCACCATGACCACTGGGGATGAATAAGGACTAATGCTGGGACGAATGACACCTACTTCCAAAAGTTCCTTGATGATTTTTTCTATTTCATTCTTTTGGGTGAACGGATATTTGTATGGGTGCACATTTGGGGGTTGGGCCCCTGGAACCAAGGTGATGCTATGATCATGTTCCCCTCGCGAGGGTGGAAGCTCATGAGGCTTGTCAAAGACCGGCAGATGGTTATTTAAAATCTGTTGCATCTCAGGATGAATTGGCAGAGGCTTTGTTTCGACTGCCTGGATGGAATTAAATTGAGCTACAACTCCATGATTGCCCTTTTTTAACAATTTTTCCATTCTATGCGAGCTGATGATAGAGGGGGCTCTCGCCTGGAGTCCATGGAGGGTATGTGTGTAGTTGTTCTGCTTAAAATTCATATATAATTCCTGGAAATCCATTGTGATTGGCCCAAGAGTGCGAAGCCATTCAGTGTCGAGGAAAATGTCGCAACCCCCCATGTGTATGGTAAACATGTGGGTTTTCAACTGATAATCCCCCATTTGAAGTTTGACATTTTCACAGCGGCCTTCACATTTCATTGTGCCTCCATCCGCAATTTGAACTTGGAAGTTAGAAACTGCGCGTACAAAAAAATGCACTGCTTCTGCGACTTTTTGATGGATGAAATTATGTGTACTTCCACTATCAATCAAAACTACTACTGGGCGATGTTTAATAAAACCTCTGATTTTGAGAGTTTGAGGGGAAGAAATCCCTGCCAACGCATGCAGCGAAATAACTGGTTCGTCAGGGACATTGTCCTGTTGGTTGTCTTCTTCTAGTGCCTCATGGTCCTCAAGTGGTGGATCTTCCTCTGTTGAGCTGTAGTCAATGGCATCTATTTGAAAAAAATTGGGCTCCTTGCATTTATGACCTGGGGAGTATTTTTCATCACAGTAGTAACATAGTCCTTGCTTTCTTCTTTTGGCCATTTCCGCAGGTGACACCTTTTGGACCTTAAGTGTTTGAGTCATGTTGTGAGCCTGTGGAAGGCGACCTTTAGCGGAGAAATTTGGGCGACTGTATTGGGCTGCTAATGCACGTTCCACGTTACGAGCTACCTTGCATGCCTCTGTCCATGTGGGAGGGTGGTGCAGTAGGACTTGAGCTTTGATGGCTTCTTTAAGACCGCTGATAAAACATCCCGTGTAGAACGCATCTGAGAGACCCCAAGTGCGGAAGGCTAAGGCTTCAAAAGCTGTAATATATTCATCCACTGTACCAGTCTGTCAAAGCTTAGTAAGACGACCCAAAAAAGAGTCCTCCTGTTCAAAGTGGCCTTGAAGAGCTTTTGTAAATTGAGTCCAAGTCCTAAAAGGTCCATTGCAACGTTGATGTCATTCCCACCATTTCCACCTTTCATTGTCCAAGTACATGCTCCCCAACATAAGCTGAGTCGCATCATCTAAGATACGATTCAGTTTGAAATACTGGTCCATTTGTGCTATCCGTGCCGACGGGTGAGAACCGTCAAATTTATGCATATCCAACTTGGGAGGTCGCTCACTGGGTGGTTGGTGGGTGTGCCAGACGTGAGGAGAGTGGCTAGACTCACCCTCATTGTATCCATTGCCATTATACGCCTCCTCATGGGCTTGCTCCTTGTCCTTCGAGATGAGTTGCGCGACCTGGCTACTTAGTCCGTTAAGCTGAAGGCTGAGGGTGTGCATGGATTCTTCAAGTTTGTCCATCCTTTCATTGGCCATCGCTTGAGCTCTAGTTTCTACCATACACCAACCTGATGAAAATTTGGGACCGCCTAAAAATTTTCACTAATAATTGAATGGTACCACCGTACTCAGCTCGTCGTCCTGATTCTGATGGGCTAGATCACCAATAAGCGCCCCGGAAGATCTCAGACTTTTTTTTTTGAAAACTCCTAATGGAGTTTTGCTCCTTCCTTATCAATACTGCAGTGGCCAAATCTTCAAAATGTCAATGCGGCCAAAAGTCCTGCGAAAATTATACCCCGATATAGGAACCCTTCACAACGACTCCGATCTGGTGGATCTGAGAGATCTGAATGGCGGATGTGATGGCGGAACAGACTACTTCTGCGGATCTGATGGATCTAATAGATCGGAATGGCTGATCTGCGAACTCGAGACTGCGGGACTGATGTCTGCTGCTGCTGCACCCTTTTGCACAAACGGTTCTGGAAGAGATGTTGTGTGATCCCCTGATAGAAAAAGGGAACTATGGTCTTGAGGAGTGTCAGGTGCTACAGATCGCAATATACATAAGGGTCTGGCAGTAGTACTCGACCCAATGTTTCAGGGCTCTAACTAAGGAGGATCGACTGTACCCTTAGCCGTACAACCCGACTACCCTATCGTACGGGCGAGTAATCTCCCCGAGTGCTGTTCTCGGTGTACTGTAGCCGCAAGACGACCGACGGTTTATCTATGGCGAGGTTTCAAGGGAGCCTAGGGGGCTTCCAATATACCCAGAGGGTACGTGGAAGACAATCCGTGCGTGGTTCTGTCTAATGCGCTACTACTCGAAGGGGTACCCACAGGGGTTACAAGGGAGTCCAACAGACATGACCACCTCTTGTATTTCCTGCGTGCATGCCTCCCCAAATCCGCAGGTTTATGCGCTCAACAACAGATCCCATGGTTTAAAGACGACAGAACACGTCTCTAGCCAAAAAAAAAATTTGCTAAGAAATGGAGATCCCACCGGCCCTGGAAAGTGCTCTGATACCACTTGTTATGCTCTTAACCTGCAAAATGATACCCAATACAGAATATGCGAAGAAAAGATACCCAGAACACAGAATAGCAATGATTTTATTATTCAGAGAGTAATGTTCACTTGCCTCTTCAAGGGGGCAACCTCCAATAGATCAGAGCTCGACTACAAAATAAGACACGATACTCCTCGCAGGGAGTCTCTATCCTTTATATATGACTCATACATGCAATATCACGGGCCAATACCGTGGGTTTTATTAATACCATCTATCTAATACTACGGCCCATTTGCAACTAACTGTGGTTCTGTCATTAATTGTGGATTAACCACTTACAATTATTAATATGGGCTTTATTGACTCTTGACTATGACGTGATCCCATTACATAAATAAGGGGGTTAGGGTGGGACCCTAACACTTCCATTATCTCTAATCGAGACACCATATTCATAAGAAAATTTCCGTACGTGCTATTTAAACTTCAAGGTACATAGTTGGATATGAACACTTCATATCACCCTCAAACCGATGGACAAACGGAAGTGTTCAATGAGTGCTTAGAAGCCTATTCGAGATGCTTTGTTTCTAAAAAACCACACCAGTTGGCATATTGGCTTCCCCTATCCGAATGGTGATATGGTACCACTTATCACAAAGCTATCATAATGGCATTGTATGAAGAAGTTTATTCCCGAAAAACCATGTCAATGGAATCCTATATACCAAGCAACCCTTAGGTTTATGGAGTAGGTAAAATGCTTCACACCAAAGAATCCATTATCTATACCCTCGAAGACAACTTTGTTATGGCACAAAATTTAATTAAACAAGAAGTTGATCAACATATATCCAAATGTTATTTTGCCATAGAGAATCATGATTTTCTTCATGTGCAGCCTTGTAAATTGAGAGTTACGCAAAGATAAAGTTCCCCAAAAGATATCTCCCAAATTCTATGGTCTCTATTAGATCATTCTATGTATTGGACAAGTCTACTAGCTGGCTTTTCCATCCCACTCCAAGATTCATCCAGTCTTTCATTTGTCCTATTTTAAGAAGCTTGTGGGATAGAATTGGAAAGTGTAAACCAACCTACCAAAGTTTGATGGAGAAAATTCCATTTGGTTCCATGTAGAAGTAATATTAGATACCAATGAGGTCAATTGCACCAGCACACAATCAGACAAGTATTAATCCATTAAAAAAATATGCAACCAAAATATGCCATATGGGAACCAATAGTGATTCTACAACAAATTCCTCACCTTTAGTCTTGAGGAAAATGCTACTTTAGAAAAGGAGGGGCATGTTAGGGTCCTATCTCAACTCCCTTACATTTTATCTTACTGCTTTGAAGCTTTGTGATTAAGTACAATATATCCTCAATCTTATGATATGAGACATAGCAGCTAAAGCAAGTGTTGAGAAGGTTTATGTATTGAGATAGTTGATGGATGACTCTCCATACACCTTGGATATGAACTCATTTAGGTATTTGGAAATATCCACTCTCAGACAAACCATTTTCTTTGAGACATTAGATAAAGAACCTATTAGTTTATGATATATGAACTTGCTAATTGATGTGGAATGCTAGAAAAGTCCTAGTGCCGAATGGGGAGCCCTACTCTAAAAACTAGGCAGTAAAGCTCAAAGATCTCTTGAGGTAAAATCATTCCCAACATTCGACTAAGGCAACCAAGGTGTTTTGACACCCCCATGGACTACGAAATCACATCAGTACAATGGCTTTCTTTAGCAAAAACAAATTGAAAAAAAAAACTTAGTCAAACTTCATATGGCCATGCCACCCTTAACAACTTCAAGGTAGATGCACCCCACAAAATACCCAATCAACATGTTATTTTTCAAACTATTATAAACAATGTAACATATTCTTAATCTTGAATATTAACAAGAAATTCAACCTTGATGTTGGACATATCAATGGACCATTAAATCACTTCATGGAAATGACTTTCTTTGGCAAAAGTGAAAATAGAAAGAAATCCTAAATCAAGCTTCATATGGCTATGTAAACCCCACCTTAATCTTAATCAAGCTTCATATGGTTGTGCAAAGCCCCCACGAAGGCTTCAAATCCTCCTTGGTCTAGCCTTTAATCAAAGCTTCAAATGAGACGTACACCACAAAATACCCAAGCAATGAGTGATTTTTAAAACTATCACAAACAATGGCATATTGAGCATCAACAAGAATTCATTAAAAGAGATTTCATTACCTTGTGGATGGCCTTCAAAACAAGCTTCCGTGGAGCCTTTTGTAGCACCATTTTGACCGGCACCTTGATTGCTATATCCTTGCATGATCTCCAGGATCAACGTATCGAGTGGTGAGGTAGCTATATTAACAACTCACTATTGCATAACGGTATGTTTTCTCTCACCTATGCAAGCACCACACTAACTAAAACAATAAATGCCATCGTATGGCCATAGATGTGCCCTTAACCCTCAAATCGAAATGCAATATCACATCAGCAAACCCTAGACTCCGACAATCTCTTTTTGCAACAACATCAAAACTTCATTTGTCAATTTTCCATAGCCATCAAGTTGGTCTTATCTTTGAATGATCACCCTATGGTGTCTAGTGTTGCTCCATAGTTGTAGGGATTTGGATGAGAATGTTCAGTTCTCGACCCACTCCTTTTTAAAATAGGACATCAGTAAGATACTAATATTTTTTACTCGCACACCAATAGCTAGTTGCCATGGCTCAACTTAAAGTTTGAGTTACATCTGACAAATCTACACAAGCTAGTCTTCAAGTACATCAAGGAGATCCTCTCCGCTAATCTTATGATCAAGTTAGACTGCTAGGTCCCCTTGGCCTTCGTTTGCCTATCATCAGAGGGTTTTGAGAAAATAAGAGCTAGTTATGATTGCTCTCTTCCCTAGCTGAGAATCAGCGAAAACCAAAAACAATACAACCTGTTAGTAATCAATGAATGAATTGAATTTACAATGAGCAATGAAGCTCAATAAATAATACAAAAGTATTTACAGAATCAGCAAGTTTCTACTAAGAAAATAGAAACAGCAAATTTCTAATAAGAAACTATTAATAAGATCACAGACGATCTTATCTACATAAATGAGCATTAAACATTAAGAATAGCATTATTATAATACCCTCCCTTAATTCTCAATCTATTTGAACACCTATAGACCCTTTGAATTTTACAAACTTATCAGGACCAAGGGGCTTGGTGAAGATGTATGTTGGCTGCTCCGTTGTGGGAACATACAGCAATTGAATAGATCTGTCTTCAACAAGTTGTCGAATGTAGTGACAATGGGTTTCCACATGCTTTGTTCGTTCATGGAAGACTGGATTCTTGGCAAGTTTGAGCACTCCCTGATTATCACATAACAGGGGAGTAGGACCTGCCTGGAAAACATGCATATCCGCAAGCATACGTCGAAGCCAAATTGCCTCAGAAGATGCCTTAACTGCTCCCTGATACTCTGCTTCTGTCGAGGAGAAAGCCATTGCCTGCTGCTTCTTACTAGTCCATATGACAGCACCGGATCCTAGACTAAACACATACCCAGCTGTAGATTTACGGTCATCAACCGAACTTGCTCAGTCCGAATCTGTGTAACCACTGAGTGTAGGATCTGAACTCTGAGTGTACAGAGGTCCATAATTAGGAGTGCCACTCACATAACGTAGCACACACTTCGTTGCTATCTAATGATCAGCCTTAGGAGCTATCATGAAACGTGAAATGTAGCTCACTGCAAAACTGATATCAGGTCTAGTGGCAGTAAGGTAGATGGTGTTGCCTACTAATTGCCTGAATAAAGATTCATCCACAAGTGGTGAGGATGACTGAGCTGAAATTTTGAGCCCTCGTTCCATAGGAGGCGTGGCAGGTTTGCAATCCTGCATTCTGAACTTATCCACAAGACTTCTGGCATACTTGGACTGAGAGAGAAAGATGTTGTTCTCAGTCTGTCAGACTTAAACCCCCAAAAAGTAATGAAGAAGTCCCAAATCTGTCATATCAAAAGTGTTGCACAAATCCTATTTGATCCCATGGATCAAATGTGTTGAACTGCGAGTAATGATAAGGTCATCCACATAGACAACCACAAACAGAATATCATCACCAATATGTTTGATATACAGGTTTGCATCAGATGGACTCCGCTAAAAGCCATGATCTATTAGGTACTTATCAATTTTCATGTACCAAGCCCGAGGGGCTTGTTTTAGACCATAGAGTGCTTTGACTAATCTACAGACTTTCTGTTCTTGACCAGCAACCTTGAATCCTGGAGGCTGCGTCACGTAGACTTCTCCCTCTAAGTCACCATTTAGAAAAAGCACTCTTTACATCCATCTGATGGACTTTCCAACTGCACTGAGCTGCTAAGGCAAGGATGAGTCGTATGGTACTCATCTTGGCTGTAGGAGAGGTCTCCTCATAGTCTATGCCTTCCTTCTGTGAGAACCCTCGAGCTACAAGGCGAGCCTTATACTTGTCTAGGGTTCCGTCAGCTTTGTATTTCACTTTATACACCCATTTGCAGCTAATGGGTTTCTTCCCTGCAGGAAGATCAAAAAGGGTCCAAGTGTGATTCTTCTGACGACTCTGGAATTAAGCTTCCATAGCCTGTTCCCACTCAGGTGTACCATTAGCCTCTGAATAGGTTTGAGGCTCAAAAACACTGTGTAGGTTAGTCATAAGAGAAAAATTAACTTTAGGTTGTTGTTTGCTCTTATTTCTAGAAGTTCTACCTTCAAGGAGCTCACTATCCTGGAGATCACCAATAGTTTTAGCCCACCATTTAGGCCGGAGAGTAGAAGAACCAATATCTAGAGTAGGTGGAGGAGGCTCAGGAACAATAGGAGCAGCGAGAGGAGGATTATTTTCTGGAGGGAACTCAGGTAGTGCATCATCAAATGTTGATGCTGCATCATCCCTCCCATCAGGTGGACCTGACGGAAGAAGAACACTGTGAGGCAAATCCTCAGAACACTGCTCAGAAGGAGGGGACTGAAAGAACCCTCTGTCTTCATCAAATACTACGTCCCAACTGAAGATAAGACGATCAATGTCTATATCTATCAGCCTATAGGCCTTGTGGTGATCACTGTACCCTGTCATCATGAGTTTCTGACTTTTGGAATCCAACTTAGAGCGCTTAGCAGCTGGAATCCAAACATATGCAACCGAGCCAAACAATTTGAGGTGACTGATCGTAGGCTTACAGCCAGATCAAACCTATCCTGGAGTCTTCCCCTTAACAGCCTGAGTAGGTGATCGGTCAAGAAGATAGACAACAGTAAACATTGCTTCAGCCCAAAATTTGTTCAGAACACTCCTGTGTTGTAACATGGAACGAGCCATTTCAACAACCGTACAGTTGCGACGTTCGACAACACTGTTCTGCTAAGGAGTGTAGGGTGTAGTTAACTGGTGTTTGATGCCATGGGTATCACAGATGCTGGAGAAAGCAGAAGAACAAAATTCCCCCCCCCGGCCCTCCCCGTTATTTGTCCTAAGAGTTATGATATTACAGCGAGACTCTTTTTCAACTAAGGACTTAAACTTCTGAAAGATATTAAATACATCATATTTATGTTTTAGAAAGTACACCCACATCTTTCTACTAAAATCATCTACAATAAGCAAAAAATATTTGCAACCAGTAATTGAAGATGTATTCATAGGACCACAAATATCAGCGTGAATTAACTGGAGTACCTTAGATGCGCGCCAAGATTCGCCATCCTTGAATGAAGACCGATGTTACTTGCTAGTTTGACAAGCACCACACACTCCCAAATGTTGAGTCTGAATATCAGGGAACCCTGACACAAGTCCCTCCCGAGATAGCTGAGAGAGATACTGAATGTTTAGATGCCACAGAGTGCCGATGGGAGAAACACGAGCTGTTAGAGCCACTTCTGGAGAATCACCAGTGTCAAGAAGCCTGTATAGACCATGATCCTTTAGGCCAACAGCAACTATAAGATGAGTTTCCCTGTCAATAATGGAGCACTTGTGTGCACTGAACATCACATCGAGCTGAGGAGAGTTCCTCATAATCTAGTTGACAGACAGCAGATTAATTTCCATACCAGGAAAATAGTACACATTCAGGAAGATGAGTGTGCGCCCATCAGACTGGATCTGCACTGTACCTCTACCAACCACTGTGTACTCCTCACCTCCGCCGAATACCACGGAATCACTGAAAGATGAGAAGTTAGTAAACTAGTCACGCCTATGAGAGAAATGACGTGATGCACCAGAGTCAATGTACCAGGCAGAAGACGAGGCATGATCTGAGGACCTCTTAGCCATAAAGGCATAAAAGGCAGATTCCTTCTGCTCGAAATGTTCTACAACATTCACTTTCTGATGAGACCCTCCCTGCTTCTTCTGTTCAGAAGCAATCCTTTGTCGGCAATCTTTCTTCATGTGGCCGAACTTGTGACAGTAATTACACTGCACATTTTTCTTCTTAGCAGGATCAGAAGGCTGAGAAGAACCTTACTGCTGAAAGGACTGAGAGGACTGATATTTGGCAGCAAAAGCATTTTCTGAGGAGACTGATGAAGCACTACTACCACTATTGTTTCCAACGATCCTGCTGCAGGAGTTTGGTGCATAACTCCGGAAAATTCAAATCAACATTAGTGGAGGTGATGTTGAGTGTTTCTATGAAGTGCTCATAAGGTTTTGGTAGACTTTTCAGAGTGATGACTACCATATCTTCTTCCTCCATAGTCCGACCAATGGCTTCGAGCTGATCTCGAATGTCTTTAATCTTGTTAAGATGTTCCTATAAAGACATATGTTCGTCCATCATGATGAAGAACAATTGATTCTTTAGAAAGAAAGCTTTGCTCTTGTCAGATGTCTCATGCAATTCCTTCAAATGTTGTCAGATTTCGGCAGTTGTCTTGCCGAAAGGAATCTATG
The DNA here is from genome assembly GCA_031772625.1 of Pinus tabuliformis. Taxonomy (NCBI): domain Eukaryota; kingdom Viridiplantae; phylum Streptophyta; class Pinopsida; order Pinales; family Pinaceae; genus Pinus; species Pinus tabuliformis. The sequence continues at coordinate 1,142,923,034 of CM062813.1, read as the reverse complement.
GTAACTGATCATCAGTCACAAAGAGTTTGAGAAGCATAACAGCCTCTCGATTTCGATCATCAAACTTATCTTGATCTACACCAAGTGTACCAGGACTAAGCTCTTTGCCCAAAACGAGCTGGTCAAGACACCTATATTAAAAAATGGTCAACGTTCTTTGTTTCCAAATGCTATAATTGGTGCCATTAAAGCGTTGACTGCCTTCCAACATCAGGTTGGTTAGCGAGGCCATCTGCACGTTTCCCAAGACTCAGAAAACAACAAAGGAGTCTGGCACGGATTTCAATGCAAATGCCGGTTGATCCGGACAAAATCTAACAGGTGCTCCCTTGCTGGGTGATGTAGAATCTTGCGTACCCTGGCCTTTGCTTGCTTCTCGGTCATACAAAAATAAGCCAAAACGAATTGATCCTCAAAAGGGTGCCGCTGCCACAAGAAATACCTCAGCAAGACTCCGTTGACCACCCGAAAGGATCTACTGTCTCCAGTAACCCCTCAGTCAGGATCCACTGTCACAAAGTGACCCCAGAAGGGATTTGTTGCCTCTGTTAGCCTCTGATCTCCAATGTTGCCATAGTTCGTGCCACAAACTAGGGCGTTGCCACAAAATTGCCTCAGATAGTTTTGCATAGGTAAACCACTGTCACAAATGGGTTTCAAAACCTTTCCGCTACCACAGGTAAGCACTTGAGGATGAGCCGCTGGCTTAGATGATATTTTTTTGCCCACACAGTGCCAGTCACCCTCACTGCCACATAAATTAACCCTTTGGAAAACCTACGTTGCCTCAGGAAATGTTGTTTAAACTCTTATTTTAAAATTCTGATGTCTTCCGCGGGTTTACTTTGGCAAAACCTACGCATGAAGGATGGATCAGCCGTCGCAGCAATTGGACTCTATACAACGACGTCGATGTGGGTTTCATCAACCCTCCGGACCTGGACCTCAACCTGCCGGCTCCAGAGAATCGAACCGTGGCCACTGAATCCCCCGTGCCCTAACCACCGAAAGATAACCAGGAAGCGAAAGATGGGCCACAAGGTGTTGAAGCCCTCACGGGAGTCAAACGAGGGAGCTGCCAAAATCCCGACTTCCACTACCATGTCGACTCCCAGCGAGAGAGTGAATTCTAATTACGCGAGATGGGATTTTGCAGAGAACAGCGGCAGCGACGTGATGTTATTCGTCAGGAACCTGCAATGGTGGACCACGAGGGAGAGGGTGGTTCTCGTGTCAGCACATGCCCGTGGCGTGGCCAGCGAGTGGCGCTTGTGCTTGCTTGCAGGTTTCAATGCTGCAGATATCAGAGAGCTTCACCCTGCGAGAAATACCTCCAAGTGAGCGTATTCAAGATGCCCAGGCACACCTCGGATGTCACCAGATTCCCATCTTCCCTCACGTTGAACCGCAAATCCACTTCGGCAACGTGCTCAATGAACCCTGGCGCGCAAATGAGCAAAATGAGTGTACAAAAATAAAGTTTCCCAGATTTTCTGTAGGTTGACACCAGAACGACCAAATAGCAGGACGAAAACGAAGAATTGCTCTAAGTCCGCCTCTGCATCAGCCAAAAATAAAAAATCAGACTCCTAGAGAGCAATTTCGAAATGAAGCACGAAATTTTTCAAACAGTGAAAAATTATTTCGAAAAAATACCCATACTCTGATACCATAATCAATGAATGAATTGAATTTACAATGAGCAATGAAGCTCAATAAATAATACAAAAGTATTTACAAAATCAGCAAGTTTCTACTAAGAAAATAGAAACAAGTTTCTAATAAAAAACTGTTAATAAGATCACAGACGATCTTATCTACATAAATGAGCATTAAACACTAAAAATAGCATTATTCTAATAGTTAGATCACAAATAAATGCTCTTTAAAACCCCTAAATTTGTTTGCAAATGCCCTCAACAAATTTAGCCTTATAAAATGTTGTCAAAATGTTTTGTATCTTTGGTGCCCAATATCAAGGGATGTAGAACATGTCATTGCCAATGAGCTTGCCTTTGAGCACTTTGACAAGAGAACGGGAGATGAAAACGATGAAAACACACTTCCCCTCAAAACAGCTGACTTGGTTCAGGCTTGGATTTTTGGTTTACTAGCAAGTAATGACCATCTAATACATACATTGTCAATGGAGATATTGGCAGGAATATTAATTGAGCAGGGAAGCTCAACATACTCGCAAACAACCCAAAGTCATACTTGCAAGCATTGCAATGATGCAAATGAATAAAAGAGTACATTTTTAATTGACACTAGAAAGACTTAGCTATGTCATAGAAACAGATATTAGGTGTATCCAACTTATTTTAATGGGCCTTTTAAGAAAGCATGTGAAAGGGTGCTAGTGTGGATGAAGTACAGCCAGTCAGGGAACATAAAAAGTAACTCAGCAAAAGAGTACATTCCGAATTGACGCTAAAAGGAGGTAACATGTCGTAGAAACATTTCCAAGGCACAGATGTTAGGTGTATCTGACTTATTTTAACGGGTCTTTTAGGAAAGCATGTGAAAGGGGGCTACTTGGCATGGAGTACTACCAGTCTATGTCACAGGGTTCAGCGAACCTGAATAAAATAAAATAAAATAAAATAAAAAATTGAAATTCGTTCAGATTCACCGAACCTAAAATTCGAACCTCAAGTCGAACTTGAACGAACTCGAACCTCAACGAACCTGAAGGCGAATTTTAACGAATTTTTTTAAGGTTCGATTTGTTTAATGATGCACTGAGAACTTCATTATGACAGCCATGATAGCTGTTTTATCCTACCTTCATCGCTGTACTCTAGACCATCATGTTGACTGTGATCATGCGAGAGTGTATTCCATGACTGCAGGATCATTGTGATCTTTCTTACACCAAGACAGTGAGATCATGTAAAGATAGTGAGGGATCTGAAGATCTTTCCATTACATATATATATATACATTGACTGTTAAGAAATAGATCCACCAAGATGAGATACTATTCCTCACTATACTGAGGTCCTTACTGTCTCATTTATTCCGAGACTGTAATGGTTACTATGGCTCTTTGTTATGCAGGGATTGTATCCTCCAAGAATGATCATTTCTGCGGCTTTGTTATTGTGCCACAATTGTAGTATATATATGTGTGTGTGTGTGTGTGTGTGATTAAGACAACGTCTAACATCAATCTTATTAGGCCGAGAGAGGTTCTATCACTGTTGTTCTTTGTCTAGAGTCTAGACTTCTACAGGAGTATCACCGAGGCCTTGATGCCAAGACTGCTATGCGAGATCCATTGACACTGTGCCTTTGTCCTAGATCTTTGCTACTCCATTCAGCTGAGATCCTCACAGGTATGTCGAGATCACTAGCTGTGCAATTGTGATATGTCTAGGTAGATTTGTATGCGAAAACAGATATGCCAAGACTGTCTAATCCTTCAATCTTTGCAATGTCCATTATACAAGGTTATTCTTGCTCCATTAGACCGAGGTCATATATATATATATATATATATTGAAAAATATGTATAGTCAAATCTAATGCTGAACCTCATTCGAACCTGATCGGAAAATTCAAATTTGAATCGAACTTAATCGTTGTCGAACTCGAATTCGAACTCGAACCATGTGACATAGCTGCCAGTTAGGGAACAAAAACATAGATCCCAAGAACAACAAAATAGTGGAGACAAAAAACCATCATGACTTTCCCTGGACCTATAGAAGACCATTTGTACAAAGTTATAAAGACAATTGTATGGACTTCTTTCTATGCAAAAACCATCAAAGCTATCAGTTTTTACTGGAACTGTCAAAGTAAATACAATTTGCATAGAATGATATCAAGATCAACCCAACAAATTGACAGCAAAACCCACTAGCATTCAGAAGAACAGTACGATGCCATGCAGTTATCATGAGATTACAACAGGCATACTGATATAAGTTTTGCACGCACTATATTTAGATAATGAAGCTGATAAATTCACGGAATGGGTTAGGAAAATTGGATTAATTTAATGACCAAAAAATCAAATAGATACATAACCCAAAGTTGAGACCTTATTTACAAAAGACATATTTCTGATGTAGTCTCCAAAATATTCCTTTGAATTTGTTATTCACAAGCAAATTCAGGGAGTTCTCTCCAAAGTATGCCTCTTAATATTGCTATATTTCAAGTTCCTGAAGTTTATTCAACCTAAAGATAAAGAAACAGGTATCAGAAGCTTGACAGATGTGAATTAACATAGAGTTCAAACCACTATTACAAGAAATGGATTCTTATCTACAAAATACTATTACAAGAATGGCTTCCTACCAAAATTCAGAATTACATTTCTTTTAGATATAACTATTCTGGCTGTTTTTAGCAAATGCCTGCTACTTTGATCGAGTAATCAGGCAGTGTGTCTCTAGAAGCCTAACTAATTGATGCCTTGAGATTGGTTTTGTGAAGAAGTCGTCAACACCAGCAGCGAGAAACTGATTTCTATCACTGTCCAATGCATTGCCGGTTAATCCCACAATTGGGGCATTAATTCCCATAGCTCTCAGCTCTCTAGTTGCCTGTCATAAGTACAATCAAACATATAATTCACAGCCTAGAACACCATTGTCAGTTCCAGACAACGAACAATAGAAGCAAAATAACATAATATAAATCATGGTATTTGTCAGGCAGAAAAACACTTTTTCAATGACCTAGCAATATGTAAGTGTTGTATTTTTCAAGAATTAAAATTTCAATGAAGCAACACCAAGCACTTTTTCTCATGCTAATAGGAACAGGTAATTACATGATAAGACAGGAAATACCATATACCTCTAAACCATCCATAATCGGCATCTCTTTGTCAATCAAGATCATGTCATAAGATCTACCACCACGGCATAGCTCCACTGCTGCTTTTCCATCCTCCACATCCTCACTATCAATATTGAAACTTGAAAGCAGCTTTTTCAAAATTTTCTGATTTACATGATTGTTTTCCACAATCAATACCTTAGGCTTCTGGCCAATCAAAGAAGAGACAGCAAAATTGCTCATTGACATATTCCTGGCCAGTTCTCCCCCAACTTTCTGAATGTCAAATGCATTTATCTCCCTTTCTCTGCCTCTGATAACAGATTGAAATATCTCAAATGGCATTACAAATGAGAATATGCTTCCCTTACCGACCTCAGATTGCACTCCAACAGTACCTCCAGATAATTCCACAATCCTGCAATAGTGGCATTAAAGCATTTGACATTATAATCTTCACATTTTCCCTGTTATATTTTGATGAATTGCTTATATATGCTATGATAACCACCATCTGAAAATGTAATTTCACAACCACTTGTCCATACCTTTTAGAAAAATAGAGTCCAAGGCCTGTTCCACCAGTGCCTTGGACTGAACCTGCCCTAATTTGACTGTAAGGTTCGAAAAGCTTGGCTTGATCTTCTTTGCTGATTCCTATTCCACTATCCTCAACACATAAAGTTAGACTAACAAATGTTGACTGCTTTTTGCTCTCTTTCTGTTTCCAGTCCTGAGAGCAAAACTTACAGTTATGTACCCCATTCAATGGGACAGGTTCCAATTGTTCTAAAAAGGTAGGATCAGTTGTATACATGCCATTGCATATGATAGCAAGTCTGATCTTTCCCTTGCAGGGAGTAAATTTTGCAGCATTTGAGAGATAGTTTGCAAGAACCTGCACATTGTGATTACAAAGTTATTTTATTTTATTATCATGAGTTGTACCTATTTGCCATTTGATCAACATGTAAAATGGTAAAAACCTGTGGAATTGAAAATATTGGTCGTCTGCATGGAGATGCTTTTCACAGAAACATATTGAAAATATTATTACAATGTAAGCTACTTCACAAGTCCAAGTATACAATTGAAAAATCTGACTATTGTAGCCAAATTTTGCTTTTTGGGTAAGAAAAGTAAAATTCTGTTAAAAAGTACAAGATGCCATGCCAACCGCACCATCTCTACTGGTCCGCTACCAGGATTTTACCCTTAGACTAGCTTGACTACAAGATTTATCATCATTTCTATCTGAAAGATAAAACAGAACTGATTAAATAATAAAATTGATCAGACTAAATACGAAGCTGCTACTAAAATCCTGAACTAAAACCACAGTTGCAACTTCTATTATCTGGATTGACCATTTTGAAATTTTCAGATCATATAAGGAGATAAACCTCTGGCAAGGACTCTCATTTTTCTTGTTCAGAGAGTCATGTAATCTAAAATGAAGGATATAAAAGTCCTTCAAGGGGTGGGATTTTCCTTGATGAGAAAGTCGTATAATATGAAATAAGCTTGCTTCCCTTCTTTTCCTTCAGTCCAGTCATCTGCAAACTCTAAAGCTGACATGTTCTCTGACAAACCTGATTACCATTCATAATTCAAAATCTCAAAAGGGACTAATTCCTTTCTCTTTTCCATCTGATACATCAACACCCCATGTTGATCTACCCTAGTAATCAAGGATCCAGCATTATCTTCCTCCTCCATGATAGGATTTTTAATTTGGACTATAAGTTCATCATCTTTGGTGGTGACCGCAACCTTCCCCACATGGTGATGTTCCTCAACTCCTTGCCACTGGGCAGGCTTACAATTATTCTTTTTTCTACTCTTCCCCTAATGTGTTTCTGAAAATCCTTAGCAGTCTCGACTCTCAACACAACATATTTGGAAGGAGGCTGCCAGGTGCCCATAGACAAAACATGATCTGCATCTGAAGGCAGCTTGTTCACGAGTCTATTTTGCTCCCAAACCTTCCAAACCTTATCAGTGACCTAAATGCATATTTATTTGGGCAGATCATTTGCAAAATCCCCTTCAGTACACGACTTAGCAGTTATTATATTCCTTCCAAGTGTTTCAAAGAAGCAGGAATGAAACTTCCCCAAAGCATTTCCAATAGCGGCTAGAATTTCAGGAAACTAGATTGCAGAGGCAGGTTGGTTAGCTTAACCCACGTTACCTTTAGAGGGATAGAAGGTATGCTGACAAGGTTTTGAGCACAAGACAACATGTTCCAAAAGCTAAGGCCAACAATGAGGGATACACTATCTATCATCAGTAAAGTCTAACTCCACAATGAACAATCCACAAGCACACGGGTTGATGAAAGCTTCTTCCTGAATAAGGGGGGTTCCATACTTGAGAAATGCTAATGCATGTCCATAAGATGAGGCCAAAACCCACTGAAATGGGAGTCTTAAACTGTGGGCCAAGTAAAATTAGTCTTACTCTTCTGTCTAGGGCAAAGGAAATGACAGAACTCTACCAAATTAAATTCCTCTTACTCTTGATCCTCTTGGCCAAAGGAAATGACAGGAAACAAAACAACATTTTCCATGATGGAGCATTCCATGGGAGAAAGAGAAGCTCTAGAAAGACCAGTGGTGGGAGACAGAAAAGCTTGATAAAAAACAGGTAGTGCCAAACCCTCCTTGTCAGACCTTATTTAAGGCCTGCATGACGGGAAGCTCTCATGGGTCCTAACACCAGCTATGGTAGCACAAGAGCTGCACCCAAAACTGGCACACACATCCTTCCAAGTTGGATTATCTACCCCCTTAAGGGAGGAGGGGCAAAAAAGAGCCAACCCCTTAATGGTGAAGGATCTAGCAGGAGCCACCAGCTTAATGGTAGAGAGACTAGCAGGAGCCACTGCCTTCCCTGCCTGATCATAGCCTTTTGTAATTTGGTGGCAGAACAGATTCCATCCCTTTCAACAGAATGGAGCCAACAATAGGGCTCATCCTCAATGAGAGGGCGGGGGGGCGCTGCCAAGAGACACTACGGAAGGATAAAAGAAAAGCTATCTGGGGGGACAAACCAAGTGGTGAAGCAGGGAATTGAGACAAGAAACCTTTGTTCTTGATTCATCCAAGTGGGTGATGAAAAATATTGTAGGTGTTAGCCTATGGCTTACCTTATCAATCACTAAGTCTAAATTGTTACCTTTACTCATGTTATTCATTTAGGATATTAGTAATATATCCTCAAGTGATGACTAATGAGTTAGTTAAGATTTCTTAGCCTAGTCACCATTCACGGAATTAGATCTAGAGCAAATATCTCTATAAAATGGCATCAACCATTATACTATATATTTATAATATTGGTGTGAATATTACATGAGATGGCTTGAGGCCTTTTTTGTCATATTGCTGTTAGTTTGTTTGTGCTCTATTTATTAACATGGTATTGTAGCTCCTTTAGTCTTCATGGCCTAATAGCTCCTCATGCTAGTAATCCATAAGTAATTCAAAACTCTAAACAAATCTTAGTTGTATTCTCTCACCGATCCCATAACAACTCGGACGATAAGAAAACTCTATAATTCTCTAAAGATAACTATTATGTAAATATGGCAATTTGATATATCTCTAGTTTTGAGATCAATATGTTGTAGATCTGAGTAGATCTGAGAAGCTATTGATGAACCAACACTAGATATGCATGCAATACAAGGAGAAGACTGAAGGGGGAATTCATTGATTTTGGAGTGCTTATTGGTAAAATTAAGATTTCCCTTTCAATGTCTATCCATTTGTAGTGATTTTACTTGTGTTGGAAACTAGATTCAAAGATGCACCAAAGGGTATTTTGGAATTTTCAATATTCATCTCTGACTTTAAGATATCCATCCTGTTATAACCTGATTTTGTACAATTGTGAGGTATGCAGCCATTAAAATACATATTACCACCACTATACAAAGCCAAATTACACATACAATATAGAGTTGGAAAGGTATTTCAGAGATCTATCAAAGCCCTCTCAAAAATGATTTAAAAAACAGTGTTTAAGGAGAAAATCTAGCTGATTAAACAAAACAAAAAATCACTCGAAGAGGAAAAACAGAAACTGTTGGAAAATGTAACTAGGTTCGGTTTTCATTTAATATATGAGTCATCATGTAATGTACTTGTCAAAAGAATAAAGAAAAGAATTTTTATTATTGTTATTGTGACTTATTAAATTATCGGTTTCATGCTTGGGTCACCATGTTTTAGGTCAAAGTCCCCATTGAGGACTTTTAGGATTTATTCTGAGTCAATAGAGTCATTGTACTTTTAAAAGACCCTTCTTGGGCTTCTGGATCATGTAAAAAGTTTAAGTATTGAGTCAAATATAATTTATGTATCCTCCACACCAAGTTTGCATAGAAGAGATCAAGTCGGCCTAAGGACACTTATTTGACCTCACATGGATCCTATTTCGATATCTCTAAGGAAGCTAAGGAGTGCGAACTCTGAAGTCGAGAAGCCAAAGGAAGTGCAAGTTTGGGGAAGTCTAAGGAGAAGAAGCAAATCGAACTTTTGGGGCCCCTCTCTCTCTGTTCCGTGCACTAGATTGGGAGATCAAAGTCTTCCAATTTCACAGATGTTGGGGCCCGGACGCTGCTGCCTAGTCGAAGTTGCTAGAAAGAGGTCGAAGATCTGGGAGGCTAACTTGGTGTGGAGGGAAGGTCTAGTCGTTGTCTAGGGTGAAGAGTCTCAAAGAATACTAGTGAAAAGAAGAATTTTCTTGACTGGGTTTTCCCCTCGAGGGGGGTTGTTTTGCCCTAGCATAGTGCCTACATCTTGTGTATCTTGTTTTGTGATCTTCATACACACATAATATGGTAATTGCTTGATGAAAGATAAGATAATAAAGAAGTAAAAGAATCCAACACACTCACAAGTAATTATCAAGAAAGGAGAATCAAACCCTAATATAACTACTTTGATTTTCCAACATGGTATCAGAGCTAAGATCAAGAAAAGTTGAAGATCATTTTGTTGGCATGGATTCTCCCTCTTTGATGAACTACATAACAATGGGTATCAACACTGCTGGAAGCTGGATCAAGAAGGTCATCTACTACTTATTCAACAAGGTCAAAAGTCAAGGATTCTTGGTCGCTCTTACAGGTTCTCTTAATGATGACAATGCATAGATCATTGATAGTGGAGCATCAAGACACATGACAGGAGAAAGTAAACAACTTCAAAGGAGCCATCTTCTCATGCAATAGAATTGGGTGACAACAAAAGCTATGTTGTTGGAGTCTTGGGATCAACATCGTTGAAGCTAGATAATGGATCGAAGCTCCACCTCAACAACATTCTATATGTTCCAGGTTCGAAAAAGAATTTGCTTTTTGTTTCTTGTTTAGAAGATAAATGGGTAACAGTTGCTTTTGCTAATAGAAAAGTATTGGTTTTGGGAAAAGACTCTAGCATTGATAAGGCTAGGGTTATTGGGGTTCGTGAAGGAAGTCTTTATAGAGTCATTACACTACCTCCTCTAACTTTGGTTCATATAAGTCCCATTGAGCTATGGCATAGAAGGTATGGTCATCTACATTATAAGGTCATCCCTACTCTTAGTCAATTGGTTCATGGTATCCCTAATATGAAGTTAGATCATGAAGGTGTTGAATTTCCACGATCTTGGGTCTAGGTTAGAATCTTAAAATCTCTGACGCTACCAAACCAAGAATCTCAACAAGAACTACTTTGCACAGTGGAAAATATAAAGCAGTAAATCACATATGCACAAGTATACACAATTTTTAACAAATATTGTACAATAATGTACAACCCAATCTTCATTATATTAAACCAAATCTAAATAATACAACAGTCTATGGTATACAAGATACAATGACAAACTTCGCTACGCAGACTCTATGTCGTATCTTGTCCTGTCGGTCCTTTCCTCCTGCACTGCTCACTAGCTGCCCCTTAGTCCTTCAAAGGACAACACATCGAGACTCCAGGAGCGCTGCCACCTAACACTGTTGCAAGTCACTTCTACATGTACACGGGGTGATCCAATCTACTCTCTAGGCTAGCCAATTCCCGAGCTCCAATCTGCTAGGCTAGCAGTCACTTTTGTCCATCAAAGTGCTGCACTTTTGGCACCAATCTTCACCAATCTTTAGCTATTCTTCATCACTTCAAGATAGCTTGTATAGGGCTACTTTGGTAGCCAACACACTGCCCTCCACCATATCAATGGCACCCAATCCAATCACTGCAAGATCTGCTCCTATGAAGGCTCTCGATCACCCAAACAAGCCTCCAAATTGGCACCCATAGGCTGCCACAATAATCGATACAAAACTGGTCAAAACTTCGACCCAACACATGACACAATCGTTGTTGCAACACAATTGTATTGTTGTTCCTGGTTAGGGCATGTGCACGCTGCAACAACCCTTATAAACCCACACAAACAACCTCCTTTTAACTGCGGCCTAGGCAAGGTAAAGTGTTGCCTCCATATGTTGTTGTTATGGGCATATGGAAATGCCTCAAGCCTCCACGCAACCCTGTTTTGGAGTGGCTAGGCCTGCGGCCTACCACAGATCTCCGTTGCCTCCTACAGCCCACCCAAAACAGTCATACCTTACCTCTTTTTGCCCTCAAACAAACCCACAAATAGCTACTCCTTGTTTCGGCCTTCAATCCAGCTCCTCAGCCCTCCAACAGCTGCTCGATCACCCTGAAACCAGCCCTAAATAGTACCCTCTACGACCAAGTCTGAGCCTCCTTTCCTCTTCAACGAGCTCTTGAGTTTTTGTGTGTTGCTCAAATGGATGAGGAAATGTCCTCCACTCCACCTCCTATATATACACATAAGGAGGGCTTCTTAAAACGTCATAATAGGGCTTGCACAGTTGTCATATGTTTTCTTAACACCAAGCCGACCTAGACTCCTCATGTGCAAACCTAACCATTAACTTCAAAAACTCATATCTTCGTTTCTACAACTCGGAATCGATGATTCTCGTTGCGTTAGATTCATTTCGCCGAGAAGTTATCATCCTCATCCATCACATGTCGAAATGTGCTCATGCTTTTGGCCCAAATCTCGATGGGTGCAAAACCCCTACCTTGGGTTCCAAGCCCACAAGTGACTCTTGTGGCACTTTGTCCTCCAATCCCCAAACCTTAGGGCTTGGAGTACCTCCCAAGCTACTCAAAAATCAACACTCCTTGTTAGCAAGGGAGGTACTTCCAAGACTAGGAAGTAACTCATCATCATCATCACTGCTCGCAACACTCACCCAACTCTTGGCGCTCACAATTGTAGCAATCCCTGTTCTTTGAACTACGCCTCTCTCAGAAGTGTCACTGTCACTAGTAGAAGCACCCTGCTTCTTCTTTTCCTATATCGCTTTCCAATCATTCCATGATTCCTTCTTGGCAGTTGTAGGAGTACTCTTGTTCCCCACTGACCACGTGCTATTCTTGGGATGCAAATTCTCCCTCTGAACCTGCAAGCTCCCTCTCGAACTCGACTCCCTTAAGTCTCTGGAACCTGACCTTCTTCTCGGGAACCTGTACCTGCTCCTCTAAAGCATGCACCTGCACCTACTTCTCATGATCCATAGGCTTTCCCGTCAGCCTATATAGACCATGCTCTCTAACTCCAAGCACGATACCAGCGGAGCTAGAGCCTCTAGGCATGAGTCTTGCCTTCCCGTCCTAGAACCAATGTTGCACGAAGCGGGGATGAAACAGAGATGTTTTTTGGAAGCGGGGACACGAAAGCGTCATTTTCCAAAAATCTAGGAAGCGAAGAATCTGCTATATATATATATATATATATATATATATATATTGCATTTATATTCAAAACAAACATCCCAAATACCAAATTAGTTGTAGAAGACATGAAAACATGCATATTTTTGCATCAGTGTTAAAGTCACATTGTTGTAGGTGACACTTTGTCCAATCCCCGAACCCTAGGGCTTGGAGTATCTCTAAAGCTACTCAAAAATCAAGAAAAGGTGTGTGCAAGGGATGCTCTTTGGGAAAACATACAAGAAAGTCATTTCATAATTGTGAAACTAGGTCTAAAGAGATATTAGACCTCGTCCATTCTGATGTGTGTGGGCCCATGTCTGACAAATCACTTGGAGATCATCTCTACTATGTGACATTCATAGATGGCCATTCTAGAAAGACATAGCTCTACCTTCTCAAAACAAAAGATGAAGTATTTGATAAGTTCAAGGAGTTTAGGTCCAAAGTGGAAACCCTAACCGAAAGAAAGAATAACTTTTCATAGAATCCCATCCTCCATGGCTATGTAGGAAATCTAACTTAAGAAATTAAATCATGTTCATGGTATCACATGTTTTTCTTGAAAGTATGAATTACAAGTATAGAAGACCATGGTTTACACTTCAAGGAATTCGTACAAGGTTTGTCAAGAAACATCTCCAGGTATGTCTTAGAACATACATCTTGTAAAATTCTCTTCATCTTATTTTGAAATTTGTGTTACTAACATTGTTATGTCTAGCTGTCTTGAATCATAAAGATTCTTGTTATTGGGTGATTCATCACTTGATAAATCTACCCTCCTTACACCCTTAATTGTTCTTATAGAACCCTAGACAAGTTCTCTGGAAAACCCTAACCTAAGGGTATGCTAATGTGAATGTCTGAAACCCTAAACTGCTTACGGTTATTGAGAAATGCTATTTGAAGTTCTTGTTGATGATGTCATGTTTGGGATTTCGGTATGATCATGAAATCTTAACTTGTTAGGCAAAGTGATGTTAGTCTGAAATCTCGAATCTTTGAAATTTTGGCATTGTAGGGTTTGCTTTGCTATGTTACGAAACCCTATATCTTTAGGGTTTCGTTGAGCCTATAAGCAAAACCTTTGTTATGTGTTTTAAGTAAGATCCTAGGAATGAAGCCTTAGGCATATATATGTGTACATTTGGTCTAAACCCTAGCTTGGTCTAGGTCAAGTATATGTCTAATGTATTAATGATGTCTGACATATGATGTGCTTATGATATACTGATGAATTCCTAGATATATGTGTTGACCTAGTTATTGATGGTCATAACTCTGATTTGATATAAGTCCTTGTTTGGGATTCTAGGATAATGATATTAGGAAATCTAGGGTTTTGCAGATAAACCCTAATAATAGTTAAATTCTCTAGTGTGTGTGATGTAACAATCTGAGATCTATTTATATAATGATTATTGTGAAAATGAAATTCTAGGGTTTTGGAGTTGAACCTTAGTAGAAGTAAAAATCTTTGATGTATGATGACAAAATGATGATTTGAGATTTGTGTAAGATTGTTGAAATCTGAGTTTTAGTTGGGATTGATGTTTGATTGAAAATCTAGGGTTTGCAACTAACCCTAGTGGAAGCTAGTCATGTTGATGACTAAGCTGTGATTGGTTTTGATTATTGAATCTCATGTATGAAATCTAGGGTTTGTATAAAATCCTAGTAGAAAGTCTAACATATGAATTCTGAAAGTTAGATACATTGCAGATCTATACTTATTTGAATTGTTTCTAGGGTTTGTTATATGTTGTAGTAGGGTATGTCATACCTTTGGAAAGAAACATTGAAACCCTAGATGTAATGAAAATTGTTATGAAATAAGCCTTCATGAAGTAGTCTCGGGTTTGTGACGAAGTCCCTAGCAAGATGTTGAAGAATATGTGTCTCTTGTTTATAATTAAGTTTGGGTATCTGATATATGCTTCCGTAATTCTGATATGGCTAACTTCATGCTTCTATAGATTTGGTTGTACTTGCTATCTAAGTTGTGCAGGTACACAATCTTCAATATGGTGAAGATGTTCGTTGATGTGATAAGCATGATGGGGATGATGATAACTCTGATGAAATGGTTGGAAGCCACGAAAGATTCTCCGATGTCATAAAGAAAAAGTAGAACTCCCTAGGTTAAGAGGGAGCCTGGATGAAATCTCCCTAGGATAAGAGGATGGTTGAGAATATTCTTTGTACAGGAATGATTAGATCCTCTCTGATTAAGAGGGAGTGACAGATATGGTTCTCTACTTCATGTGTCATGCACTAGACCAGGACTAACAGTCATAAGTTTTAGTGAAGGCCATGAATGAGAGAATGAAATTGGAGAATGCATTTTGATGTGTTGCTGAAAGAAGGAAAGCAGGATCCGATTGAAGAATATGTTGCTGCATATGAAGTAGGAAAGAAAAGTGTATAATTGAGGAATCTTCTGTCAAAGATTCGGTTGATAGTCCTACTATGGAAAGTTGAGAAGCAACATTTGTTGTCTAGAAGACCCTGGAGGTTTGTATTTGATTATGTACATGTGAAAGTATTATTGATTGGGGTTGTGTTTGTACAGGGAAATCTCTCAAAGGTTTTGAAAGCGTGTTGGTTACCAATCAATTTGATTGGGAAAGATTGGTTATCTTTGATCTGCTAGATCAAGGAGTGTTAAGGCTTTGTGAGTGAAGCATTCCCTGGGAGGACATCTAGCCGCCACTTTGTGTTGATGTCTAGGTCTTGAAGTTGGAAAGGTGGTGTTGCTTATAAATCATTGTTTTTGGATACACACCTGGACATTTGGGTTGGTGGTCAGCAAGTAAGCCTGATGGTACCTAGAGGGGCTGAAAGCTTGAGTCCACCTTATTCCCACTTGGATAGATTCCCCTAGTCAGGAATCTCGTCCATGGCATTGTGGCGCTTAAATTGTTGAGAGACCAATGAATATATTGCTCTGGTCATGAATCTAGTCCATGGCATTGTGGTGCCTAAAGTTCTTCATTGTTCATATAGTTTGAGATCTTCCATTGTACTTGTATATGATGAATACCTCCCTGTTAAGAGGGAGTGTTGGAAAATGTAAATAGGTCTGGTATTCATTTAATGTATTTGAGTCATCATGTAATCTACTTGTCAAAAGAATAAAGAAAAGAATTTTTATTATTATTATTGTGACTTATTAAAGCATGGGTTTCATTCTTGGGTCACCATGTTTTAGGTCAAAGTCCCCATTGAGGACTTCTAGGATTTAATCTGAGTCAATAGAGTCATTGTACTTTTAAAGAGACCCCTTCTTGGGCTTTTGCATCATGTAAAAAGGTTAAGTATTGAGTCAAATATAATTTATGTATCCTCCACACCAAATCGGCCTAGAAGAGATCAAGTCGGCCTAAGGACACTTATTCGACCTTACATGGAGCCTATAAATACAAGCAAGTCGAAGTCATTTGGAGCATCAAAAACTCAAGCTAGTTCGATATCTCTAAGGAAGTTGGGAAGTGCAAAGTCTGAAGTCGAGAAGCCAAAGGAAGTGCGAGATTGGGTGTCTAAGGAGAAGAAGAAAATCGAACTTTTGAAGCCTCTCTCTCTCTATTTCGTGCCCTAGATTGGAAGATCGAAGTCTTCCAAGTTTCACTGATGTCGGAAACTCCCTGATGCTGGAAGCTGCTGCCTAGTCAAAGTTGTTGGAAAGAGGTCGAAAATTTGGGAGGCTGACTTGGTGTGGAGGGAAAGTCTGGTCTTTGTCTAGGGTGAAGAGTCTCAAAGAATAATATTGAAAGGAAGAATTTTCTTGACTAGGTTTTCCCCTTGAGGGGGGTTTTTCCCTAGCATAGTGCCTACATCTTGTGTCTCTTGTTTTGTGATCTTCATACACACATAATATGGTAATTGCTTGATGAAAGATAAGATAATAAAGAAGTAAAAGAAGCCAACACACTCACAAGTAATTATCAAGAAAGGAGAATCAAACCCTAATATGACTGCTTTGATTTTCCAACAGAAGCCGCAAGTTAAAAATGATTTTTTCTCTCCGTAGAAGTTATCATTTTACAAGATACCAACTGCAAGCAAAACATCCAAGTGTTTAGTGAAATGGGTATCTTCTACTTTTTCTCATTAACTTCTCTTAGACCCTCACAATTTATTTATACACACAATCGACTACAAGATTTGAACCAAGGTGCTTCAAGAACCAGATCTTAGATAATACCAACAGCGAGTAGAACGTCCAACTATTTAGTGAAATCGGTATCTTTTATTTTTTTCATTAACTTCTCTTAGACCCTCACAATTTATATATAGACAACCCACTGTGGGATTTGAACTACAGTGCTTCAAGAACCAAATCTTGGATAGATTCATCTTCTTGCTGCCTTTGAATGGGATCTAAGGCCTTGAGCTACATCGCTGCAATCATGAACATGGATTTCTCTTGTATGCAGGTTGTAGGCATACACAACCTGGAATCTCGGTCTAAACAATGGTTGGCAAATTGATTTAATTCATTCAGCCCAAGATCTTGACAAGGAGGCCATCTTGGGATACCCTATGGCCATGTGGTGATTTTATGGGTGGATCCACCAAAGAAGGAATTCATTACCAGTGTTGTAGAAACCATCCCCCTCCCAACACACCAGAACCTGAAACCGTGCACCATGTAGAAATGTGAGCAAAGCGCGCTCAGAACCGCACTTCGAGCTAGATTTGCATGATTCTTGGAATTTTGGAACTGCCATGTGAGGAACCATGCTTGCGGGACACTCCCAGGGTCCTCCGTTGATGCTCCCTAGATGCTTCCTAGATGCTTCCTAATGGTAATGTTTAACATTACCATCAACGTTACCATGAAATGACTCAGGATGTTTGAAAGTGGTCCCTGTTAGCTCTGCTACATACTTCAGCATTTGGAAGACCAAATACTAACTTGGTCGTGGGTTCATGCTCAAAGAGAGATCGCAGCAATCTGTTTTCTCCTTCTCCTTCGTTTTCCTTATAATCTCATAATCCCACTACCTCCATTCTTTCCTCCAAAACTCGTTATTAGCCCTGTTTCGTCAAGCCCCTCGGCGCTAAAGTTTTAAATCCATATAACCGCGCGCCTCCAAAACAAACGCTATCCACCAATCCGGTTCTTCCCCTGTCACATCAATCAAAAAAACACGTGCAGTTAAACCCTGTCGTCCGATCGTTCTTGCCGCACGATCCAACAACATTCGCTTTCCCTGCTGCCGAAACTTACCCGCGCTTTAACCCAAGGGGAAAGCGGTTTCCCTCCTGTCACGTCGGCCACGTGTCAAGCGCTGATTGTGATCGCGCGCCCGCATACGATTATCGCCCGACCCCCGTAAGGTGGTGCGATAAATACCGCTCACCGCCAAAACCGCCCTCCCCGCTCGATATCTCCCACGCTACTCTTCCGCCCGATAGCCGTCAGATCTGTCCGCCCACGATCCGACGGGTCACGGTTGTCCATTCCTGTTTCCGTCCGATACCCTCTGCAAAACGATCTCCGCCGTCCATCTACAAGATCTGACGGCTCACAATCATTTGTGCCTCCGTTTCCTCCCGACGCCTCCCGCCGAGAGATCTCCGTCGTCCGTCTGTTCCATCCAACGGCCAGTATTGCTCTCCTGACCAGATCATCCACCCGCCATGCAATCCTCACCCCTGGTCATGCCGTGCACCCGAAGGACAGAAGCGGCCATCTATCAGTGTCTGGTGCATTACTACTTCAACTACTGCATTCAACGCATTGTGTACCCGAGAGGAAGAAGGACGACGCCAAAGAAGAAACTTACATTCAACAGTTAAGGAATTTCATCCTTTACGACACTTCACCTGCTCGAGGAGTACAACAGAGTACCAGAGAATGTCAAATTCATTCATTGAAGCAGCAGATCATAGCAGAGGCCCATTTTAGATAGTTAATGTGGTTGGTGGTCCATTATGACCCCTCCACGCATAGAACAGCAGGATATCTTTGTAAACAACCTCTATATATACCCAGAAGACAGATGTAAGGAAGGTTGATGGTTGTTGTTTTGATGTAAGGTTCAACTTCTAGAGACTGTAACTACTTTGATACTTGCACCGTCTAGTCTTCATTTTCAGCTAATACAAGCTTCTTGTGTTGTTAATTGCTCACTTTCCATTTCTACTTTGTTCCAGGTTGTGCCTGTTATGCATTTGTTCATGTGCTCTTGATATTTAGCATTAGAGGGGCTGTCATCCCACCTCTGTGTTAAAGTCTAGTATGTATCATGGAATGTGTTATGCAGGTTTCTGTTTACTTAGTGCCAGAGAGCTATCATCCTGTCTGTGCATTAGAAAATAGATTTGCAGACCTCTTTACTGGTTGCAGCCAGCCATCACATGGTCTTGTGCATCTGTTTGTGTGGTCAGTATTCTCCATGGTCACCTAATCCTCAAATTGTGAGTAATTGGTGGTCTAAAGCCTTGTAATCTGGGGGTGTTCACCCATGTCTGGAGTTTAGCATAGTAGAAGTGGTTATCTGGCTTGAACAAGCATCATTCCTTCCATTCATCCATTTCCAACATTTTGTTGAATTTGTAATGTTCCCGAGCATCTTTGAGATACAACCTAGGAGATTTTCTTGGGGTGATAACATTGATTGGCGTCGTCGCCGGGGAGAGGAGATTGAAGTTTAGCTTCCCTGGGAGACGACACAGTTCCAGATTTTGATGATAGACAAGGTCCGGGCACATTCCTGGTTGTAATCATCTATCTGGCGACTCCATTGGAGGAAGACCAACCTTTGGCGACTCCACATTTTAGTCCTGGCTCAGTTCGTGAGACACACTCAAAGAAATCCTCAGAAATCACCAGTTGTTCCAGTACCTGACCCTGACAAGATTGCTAAGCAGAAGAAAACATCATAGAAAGGAGCATCAGGATCGGGTAAGCCCAAGAAATCTTATGCATCTCTGAAAGATAAGGTTATAGCTGAGGGTTTACAGTTTGAAGATTTAGAGCCTAGCTTTGTTAGTAAAGAAATTCCTTCAGAGATTAATAAAGCTCCTTTCTCAGTCAGTTCCCCTTTGGATCGTAGCCCAAAGAAAGCCTCCCATTCAGTCCATCAATTCCCTTCATTTCTTTGATCTATTTCATCACTTCCTACCATTCAATCTGCCAGTATCCTTCCACATATCCCAATCATGGCAGGACAACAAGCACCTACGAAAATGGAAAGAATTATCGCTGCTAAGTATGGACCCCTGGTCTTGCCTGTTCCTTTGAATGCCATGCTTGCAGGAGAGTATCAGAAATATATGCCCAAATTCACTGGTACAGAGGGAGTAACAGCTGAAGAACACCTTGAATCTTTTTATAGTTATGTTGATAACTTGGATATCAATGAGGATGATGTGTGGATGAGAGTTTTTGTTCAGAGCCTTGATGGTGAGGCTAGGAAGAGGTTCAGAGAATTACCCCATAGGTCCATAACAGACATTGAAGCATTGGATGATGCATTCCTGAAGCAATGGGGAGACAGAAAGGATCTGCTCTACTACCATACGAAGTTTGGAAACCTAAAGAGGGAGAATGGGGAATCTTTGCCTGATTTTAATAAAAGATTTAACCGTATGTATAGTAAGATACCAGCTGAGGTAAAGCCTACCCCCACTTCTGCCAAACTCACTTATGCCAATGCTTTTGACTCTGATTTCTGCCTGCTTTTGAGAGAAAGAAGATGTGCCACTCTAGCTGATATGCAGGATGCAGCACTGGAGGTGGAATCAAATATTATGGCTGCAGAAAAGCTTAAAACACATGCTGATAGAAGGAGGCAGAGAGGTGAGGCTTCTTCTTCCTCTGCTTCATCTTCAGAACCTAAATTAGATAGAATGGCTAAAATGATAGAGTCATTGGCTGCCGAGATATCCAAGCTGAAAGTTGAGCAGAGCTCTGGGAAAGCAAGGTTTCAAAACACATTTGCTCCAAAAAATCCAAACCCTTTCAGAAGAGCAAATGAATAGTTACAAATAATTCAGAGGGGTAAAGAAGCTAACGAAGATCAAAAGGTTAAAGCTCCTTTTCAAAATGTAGTCATGGAGGAGGAGCAGTTTGAAGATGAGGATGAAATTCATTGTATGGAAGATAAAGGCAGTGCTGCCTTTTTGACATTGGCTGCATACGAAGAATCTTTGTTGCAGGAACAAGACAGTCAAAGGTGGGACAGAGAGGCTGTCCTACAAGCTGAGGAGCAGCAAAGATATAATCTGAGGTCAAATGCAAAAAATGCCAAGGAGAATCCTGCCCAAAGAGTTGTTGTCCAAACAGAATCACAAAATATCAGACAGAGAAGACCAGCAGCTGATCCAGTCATCCTCAAAGCACCAGTTCAAGAGGTAAGAGGTTCTGACAAGTCACCTTCCTCTTTCAGCTTTGAGTCAGAAGTCCAGAAGTTAAAAATATATGTGCCTCTGTTAGAGTTGGTAAGAAGTGAAGTGTTTAGAAAGCCTATCCTTGAAGCTCTTGAGCTGGAAACCACACAAACCCCCACTGACTCTGTCAATTTGCAAAATGACAAGCCTGCAGTTGTGCTTAGCCCTATGATCAAACCTGCTGATAATAATTCTCCATCATTTTATGTCTCCTTGACCATTCATGACAAAATCCTCCACAACTGCCTGCTAGATACAGGGGCTAGCCACAATCTGATGCCTAAAGCTGTCATGCAAGAGTTAGGCCTTGATATCACTAGACCATATCATGATTTATTCTCTTTTGATTCAAGGAAAGTGAAATGCCTAGGATTAATCAAAGATCTAGCCATTACCCTAACTCAGTTGCCCATGAAGAGTATGATGATCGATATTGTGGTAGCAGATGTCCCTCCTAAGTTTGGCATGCTGCTATCTAGAGGGTGGATTAAGAGACTAGGTGGGACATTACAGAATGATTTATCTTATGCCAGTGTCCCGGTTTTTGGAGGAGAAAGAAGGAGATTGTACAGGGAAGCACAGTTGGCATACATCATCAGTGATGAGAAGAATCCTACTAATCATCCTATTTATGCTGTGGACACTGATTTTGGAGCATGTATCCTCCAAATAGAAGAATCCCATAAGGCCTCAATGCAGCTCAAGAAACCAACAAATCAGGTTGAGGAAGAGCAAGGAAGTCAAGTTTGAGAGATGTTCTTTGATGGAGCATGCTCCAGGAAGACTGCAGGAGCAGGGGTGGTGCTGGTATCTCCAAAACAAGAAAGCACCCATCTCTCTTTCAAGCTGGCTTTTCAAGTCACAAACAATATAATAGAGTATGAGGCTCTGTTATTGGGCCTTAATGCGGCAAAAGACAGAGAAATCAGGAACATAAAGGTGTTTGGAGATGCTAATTTGATCATTCAGCAAGTAAACAGAACATTTCAAGCAAAGCACCCAAGGCTGAAAGCGTACAGAGATGAGGTATGGAGACTCAAGGATTCCTTTGATAATTTCTGTATTTCATATATCCCTAAAGCCAAAAACCAACTTGCTGATTCCCTTGCTATGTCTGCTAGCATGTTTATCCCTCCCATGCCTCCCAGACTAGTTTATGAAGTCCAAATGAAATATAGACCGTCCTTGCCTGATAATGTCCAGCATTGGAAAGTTTTTGAGGATGATGCTGAAATAAATAGATTCATGCAATTCTTTGATGAGTTTTCCGAAATGCAAATTGACCAAGAAAATGAAGCCTTAGAAGAAAGCCCCAAATCCCAGCTTAGAAACAAAATTGGCAAAAATAGCATTGTCCAGCTTCCCAGCAATCATATTCCTAAGGGTTTAATTCCTCTAGAAAGACTGTTTGACCAAAATGATGTACCTTACAAGGCTGCCCAAAAAGAAGATCAATCTGCAGTCTGTAAGCATGACATAGGGAGTCTAGGTCAACCTAGATACATAAATCTGTCCACTCATCTGTCTGTTGATCAATGTTCTAAATACTGCAATTTAATGAAACAATTTGATGATGTCTTTGCCTGGGAATATAACGACCTGAAAACCTATGATAAAAAGATTATTCAGCATAAAATCCCTCTAGAGAAAGATACCATCCCCTTCAAGCAGAAGCTGAGACCAATAAATCCCTATGCTCCTCCCTCTGATTGAAAAAGAAGTTAAAAAGTTGTTGTCTGCCAAGATCATAGTCCCTCTTAGATATTCCAAGTGGGTAGCCAACCTAGTTGTGGTGAAGAGGGAAAAGTGAAGAAATCAAACTGTGTTGATTTCAAAAACTTAAACAAATGCTCTAAGAAAGATAATTACCCTCTACCCAAGATGGAGCATTTGCTGCAAAAGGTCTCGGGAGCTAAAGTAATGTCTTTCCTGGATGGATTTTCAGGTTTTAATCAGGTTGTTGTGCATCCAGATGATCAGGAGAAGACTGCATTCACCACTCCTTGGGGCACTTTTATGTATTCCAAGATGCCTTTTGGGTTGATGAATGTTGGAGCTACCTTTCAGAGAGCTATGGATATAGCATTTGTGGGAGAGAAAGATAAGTTTGTCCTTATCTACCTTGATAACATAACAGTATACTCCAGCAGCCATCAAAACCATTTGCAGCATTTGAAAAAAGTATTCCTGAAGTGCAGAAGGTTTGGGATTTCAGTAAATCCTAAAAAGTCACAGTTTGCTTTAGAAGAAGGCAAGTTGTTGGGACATATTGTTTCTGCTGTAGGTGTCTGAATTGACCCAGAAAGAGTAAAA
Source organism: Pinus tabuliformis (assembly GCA_031772625.1). Taxonomy (NCBI): domain Eukaryota; kingdom Viridiplantae; phylum Streptophyta; class Pinopsida; order Pinales; family Pinaceae; genus Pinus; species Pinus tabuliformis. The sequence goes on along the minus strand of CM062813.1, from coordinate 1,142,899,716 downwards.
GCAATACAGACCCTGTCTGTCCCGAGATCAAAGAAGGACATCTAGTCCTTTCTGGGCAAGATTAATTTTGTGAGGAGGTTTATACCAAATTTTGCAGAATTGGTGAAGCATATTACCTCCATGTTGAAGAAGGGGTCGGAAATCAAGTGGACAGATTCAGCAAGAAAATCCTTTGAGTCCATTAAGAAGGCTATTATGAAGGCTCCCACTTTAATAAGTCCGGATTACAACAAGGAGTTCCATATATTTTCTTTTGCCTCTAATGACACCCTTGCAGCAGTGTTATTGCAAGCAGATGAAGAGGGTTCAGAGCATCCGGTGGCATTTGTCAGCAAAACATTAAGGGATGCTGAGCTGAGGTATGATATTATGGAGAAACGAGCATATGCTCTTGTCAAGTCTTTGAAAGCTCTCAGAGTTTACATTCTGCATTCCAAGATAATTGCATATGTGCCCTCTGCTTCAATAAAAGATGTCCTAACACAGCCTGATGCTGATGGAAGAAGGGCTAAATGGATTGCAAAGTTGATTGAATTTAATATAGAACTGAAGCCCACCAAACTTGTCAGAGGTCAGGGTCTTGCCAGATTGTTAGCTGAAGAAAATTGCAGAACATTGGACATAAATCTCATAAGCACAGATGCAGAAAGTGGTCAAACAGAAGAAGAGGAAGCAGCTGAACCAGAGAGAAAGCAGTCAGTGGCAGAAAATCTAGCTTCTTGTGATTGGTATTCTGCAATAGTTAAATTCTTACTGAAGCTAGAAATCCCTCAAGGCTTAAGCACAAGTCAAGCCAAAACTATTAAGCTTAGGGCAACTAAATATTGCATTAATGAAACTCTGCTCTACTGGAGGGATCCATCTAGATTGCTTTTGAGGTGCCTGGACAAAGAACAGTCAATGGAAGTTATGCAGCAGTTTCATTCCAGCATGTGTGGAGGACACCATTATTGGAGAACCATTGCCCACAAAATTCTCAGAGCTGGGTACTATTGGCCCACCTTAGTTTCTGATGCCTTCTCATTTGTTAAATCTTGTGACAGGTGCCAAAGATTTGAAGGAAAGCAGCAATTGAAGTCCCTGCCCTTAAAACCAATACATGCTAATGGACCATTTCAGCAGTGGGGTAATGGACCATTTCAGCAGTGGGGCTTGGATTTCATTGGAGAGATCAATCCACATTCCAGTGGCCAACATAGATGGATATTAGTAGCGACTGATTACTTCACTAAGTGGATTGAAGCAATCCCTACCAAGAAGGTTGATCATAATGTGGTCATAAAGTTCTTAACAAGAAATATCTTTACCAGATTTGGTTGTCCACATAAATTAGTTACAGACAATGCAGCAGCCTTCAAAGCAAAGGAATTGGTGGAAATGTGTGATTCAATGGGCATTAAGCTGGTTCAGTCCACCTCATATTACCCTCGAGGCAATGATCTAGCAGAATCCTTTAATAAAAGCCTGATAAGGACAATCAAAAAGTTGTTGGAGGACAACAAAAAGAATTAGGATTCTAAGCTCAAGTATGCACTGTGGGCTGACCGAGTGACCATTAAGAAATCCACAGGGAATTCTCCATTCAGGCTGGTAGATGGCACTGAAGCTGTATTCCCAATTCAGTTAACCCTTCCCGTGGCAAAATTCCTTCAAGAAGAGCAGAACGAGGAAGAAGATATGGCCAAGAGGATCACTGATTTAGCAGAGGTACACCAAATCAGGGTACATCTGGTTGAAAAGTCTGTAGCACATCAAAAAAAGATCAAGGAAGCTTTTGACAAAGGGACAAAACCAGATAATTTTCAGGTTGGAGACTTGGTTCTGAAATGGGATGCACTAAAGGAAAAGAAAGGCAATCATGGGAAGTTTGATGCTTTCTGGACGGGGCCTTTTATCATTTCTCAAATTCAAGGGAACAACACCTTTATACTGAAAAGTATGGGAGGAGAAGCAGTTTTTGATGGCCCAGTTAATGGGCGTTTTCTGAAAATTTATGTGATTTAAGGTCTTGTGGCCTTAAAGTTGTAAATATTTTATTTTATCAGTTTTAGTGTAGGTTCAATCAGACTCCATGCCCAATGGAACACTAGGAATTTCGCTAATTTGTTCTCATTGGAAAGGCAGTGATCTGCAGGTTCTTGAGACCTCACAGGGAGGATCTCATCCCCAGAAAGAGCCAGTGTTAGCTCTGCTACATACTTCAGCATTTGGAAGACCAAATACCAGCTTGGTCGTGGGTTCATGCTCAAAGAGAGATCACAGCAATCTGTTTTCTCCTTCTCCTTCGTTTTCCTTATACTCTCATAATCCCACTACCTCCGTTCTTTCCTCCAAAACTCATTATTAGCCCTGTTTCGTCAAGCCCCTCGGCGCTAAAGTTTTAAATCCATATAACCGCACGCCTCCAAAACAAACACTATCCGCCAATCCGGTTCTGCCCCTGTCACATCAATCAAAAAAACACGTGCAATTAAACCCCGTCGTCCGATCGTTCCTGCCGCACGATCCAACCTCATTCGCTTTCCCTGCTGCCGAAACTTACTTGCACTTTAACCCGCAGGGAAAGCGGTTTCCCTCCCGTCACATCCGCCACATGTCGAGCGTTGATTGTGATCGCGCGCCTGCATACGATTACCGCCTAACCCGCGTAAGGCGGTGCGATAAATACCGCTCACCGCCAAAACCGCCCTCCCCGCTCGTTATCTCCCACGCTACTCTTCTGCCCGATAGTCGTCGGATCTGTCCGCCCGATCCGACGGCTCACGGTTGTCCATTCCCGTTTCCGTCTGATACCCTCTGCAAAACAATCTCCATCGTCCATCTGCGAGATCCGACGGCTCACAATCATGTGTGCCTCCGTTTCCTCCCGACGCCTCCCGCCGAGAGATCTCCATCGTCCATCTGTTCCATCCAACAGCCAGTATTGCTCTCCTGACCAAATCATCCACCCGCCATGCAATCCTCACCCCTGGTCATGCCGTGCACCCGAAGGACAAAAGCGACCATCTATCAGTGTTTGGTGCATTACTACTTCAACCACTGCATTCAACGCATTGTGTACCCGAGAGGAAGAAGGACAACGCCAAAGAAGAAACTTACATTCAGCAGTTAAGGAATTTCATCATTTACGACACTTCACCTACTCGAGGAGTACAACAAAGTACCAGAGAATGTCAAATTCATTCATTGAAGCAACAGATCATAGCAGAGGCCCGTTTTAGATAGTTAATGTGGTTGGTGGCCCATTATGACCCCTCCACGCATAAAACAGCAGGAGATCTTTGTAAACAACCTCTATATATATCCAAAAGACAGATGTAAGGAAAGTTGATGGTTGTTGTTTTGATGTAAGGTTCAACTTCTAGAGACTGTAACTACTTTGATACTTGCAGCGTCTGGTCTTCATTTTCAGCTAATACAAACTTCTTTTGTTGTTAATTGCTCACTTTCCATTTCTACTTTGTTCCAGGGTGTGCCTATTATGCATTTGTTCATGTGCTCTTGATATTTAGCATTAGAGGGGTTGTCATCCCACCTCTGTGTTAAAGTCTAATATGTATCATTGAATGTGTTATGCAGGTTTCTGTTTACTTAGTACCAGAGAGCTGTCATCATGTCTGTGCATTAGGAAATAGATTTGCAGACCTCTTTACTGGTTGCAGTTGGCCATCACATGGTCTTGTGCATCTGCTAGTGTGGTCAGTATTCTCCATGTTCACCTAATCCTCAAACTGTGAGTAATTGGTGGTCTAAAGCCTTGTAATTTGGGGGTGTTCATCCATGTCTGGAGTTTAGCATAGTAGAAGTGGTTATCTGGCTTGAACAAGCATCATTCCTTCCATTCATCCATTTCCAACATTTTGTTGAGTTTGTAATGTTCCCGAGCATCTTTGAGATACAACCTAGGAAACCGGATTCGTCCTAAACCCCCTGCGAATCCCGAATCCGGCGAATCCGACACGATTCGGTCCAGATTCGTGTCCAAATCATAGGACACGTCGTGTCCGTTTCGGACACGTCGTGTCCGAGGGCGTGTCGCGATTTTCAGGGGCGTCTCGCGATTTTAGGACACGTGTCCGGTTTCCAGGACTCGCTAAGCTCAGCGCGGGTATGAAAAGGGCGTGTTTGCTCATTAATATTTTCATTTGGTAAGTGATTTGTGCTGTTGCAGCAAGGAGTAGAGCATTTTGGCAGCTTCATAATCAAGTCTAGGCCCTAGTATTGATATGCTATTCATGGTAATGTTAAATTCTTAAAGTAAAAGTGACATTCTCCTTAATCTTCATTTTCATCCTTTTACTTAAATTTTTAACATTACCATGAAATGACTCAGGATGTTTGAGAGTGGTTCCGGCCTCATTGGATTTCATATGGAGAAAGTAGAATTTTAGATTTCCTTCAAAATCCAGCAGACTTATCAGTTTTTCAGGATTTTAGGATTGGGGATTGCAATGTTTCCATTGAATTTTGTCATGTATTAGGGTATGGAACTCGTATTTAATCAAGAGCACCAAACCAAGAGCTTCTGAATATGTCGCTCCCGCTCCCGTTTTCGCTCCCGCTCCCTGCTTTCGCTCCCGCTCCCCGCTTTCGCTCCCGCTCCCAAGTAACATTGTTCCTGATGATATGGGTCTGGACACCATTGTTGAGTTGGCATTGGCCAACATGGATCTCAATGATCCAGTGCTAGAGCCTGTTAGATTTGATGACTTAGAGGGGTCAGCCTCCATACCAGCAGATGCAAAGGCGACTATGGATACAGGGGAGGAGGAGGATGTAGAGGAGAGCAGTGGGGACCATGATGATGGGGACAGTGATGCTGATTTTGATGTTGATTGATGCCTTGAGGCTTGTATACCTGTAGTTGTTTTATATTTTCTATTTCTATTTGCCATTGGCATTGCACCAACAGTACCTATGTAACACATTTTGATTTGATGACTTAATGAGAAAACTACAGTTGTCAATGTGTTTATCTTACTATCTTGTAGTTGTAAGTTGTCTTTCAGTTATGAATTATGAATCATGATTCAAATTTTTAATAGATTTATCATTTATGTGACCAGTACCATTGACATTTATTTGAATTTTGTATGTACTATGCATGCTAATAGCTATAGATGAAGATCTATGTTTGAAATCAATAAATTTGTATCATTAATTAAAATTTGTGTAAGAAATATGATAATATCTAATTTTTAATATATATATATATATATATATATTTTAATAAAATAATATATAACGTGTCCTAACGTGTCCTGTTCCGAGGGGTCAGCGTGTCTCGAATCCGACACCACGAATCCCGAATCCTACGTGTCCCGAATCCCCGTGTCAGGTGACTTAGGATACAACCTAGGAGAGTTTCTTGGGGTGATAACAGTTCTAACCTCATCAAACTTCATATGGAGAAAATAGAATTTCATATCCCATTCAAAATTTAACAGACTTTAACAGTTTTTAAGATTCCAGGATTAATGGAATTGTGACATTTAATTAAATTATATCATGTATGAGGGTACGTGATTGGCATTTAATCAAGAGCACCAAGATCTATATGTAACCCCAGTGTTGGTGGTGTCGATTGTTGAACTCCTTTGTCATGGTCTTAGCAAAAATGTACTCTTCACTCAAGTCAAAATCATTGATCAAGCATGTTAAGCCTTTTCTACCATATTTTAAGGCTTGGATTAGGCAGTTTAATCAAAATTGGGCAATGTTGACTAATAACCCTAGAGAATCGAGGTAAAAGCAAAGGCTAGACAAAAGGAGAAGAATTTAGATTCTACATCGTTGATGCTCGAAAGATTAATCATTAATGTACTATGGATGTTATTTCTATCTTGATTTATGCACAAGTATGCATGCTTCGATATATTATGCAACTAATTTGGCATTCATATATATATATATATATATATATATATATATAGATATGTATTCAAACATCCCGATTTTATTGTAAAATCATCATTTTTTGGCCTAGCCGATGTTTTCCAATTTTTATCGATATTTTCTTAATTTTTACGATTTTTAGGTTTTTCGAACCCTTGTCGATTTTATCCCAATCTCGATGATGTTTGCCGATTTTTATCAATATTTTCTCAGTTTTTAAGATTTTTTGGTTTTTCAATCCCTTGTTGATTTTATCTCAATGTCGATGTTTGCAACATATATATATAGGCGCTTTCAGTGCATCGCTTCTAAGCTTCATCATATATATAATAGATGCTTTTGTGAAGCTTTGCTTACAAGGATTTTTGGAAGATGATGCTTTCGATGCTTCACTTCCAAAAAATGCACCTGCTTCATCCCCACTTCATGCAACATTGTTGATTACTCTATAACTACAAAGATAACAATCCACAAATTTATTATGCTTGTAGTTGCAATTGTGATTTGATCACTTGAACCATTGTGAGATTGTCCAATCAATCCCAGTTTTTTATGGAAGGAAGCTTTGATTCAACACGTGGAAAGAGAGGTAATCAATGTTTATTCATTCTTTACTCCATATGGTGAAACCGTGAAAGCAATTAAAAACAGGTATGTTATTAAAACAACTCATATGAATTGAGGGTTTTGAAATGAGTTTAGCGAATTATTTTGGGGCAAATTTCAATCTAACTTTGTATGAGGGACCCATGTTATCTCTTGATTAAAAGACAAGCTAAATTCATCTTGAAAAGAGAATCACTCTTAAGTGTGAGAGTGAGTTGTATCCTAAATGATAAAAAAGATCATTTATGTACAACATATGTGTCCTAGATCCAATCAAAATTTGAATAAGGGGTTCTTAGTCACACCTTGAGTAATGTGCGATGGTGAATACTTTGATGGAAGCTTATGATGTTTAATGTCTAGTTCCATAAACCCAATTGTACTCTATTATGTAATGCAACATATATGGAGTACATAACAATTTAATGAAATTCAAGCACACAATTAATGTTAGTCAAACACATACTAACATTCCAATCATTGACAGCTTAGTGACAAATTCCAATCATTGAATTAGATTCCTCTTTCCTAGAGGACCAAAACTGACCTTTGAAAAACTGAATTTGGATAAGGGAAAGTGTATTTTTGAAGACAAGCCCACAGATACATATTTGATCAAGTCGGCCTAGAGGACAAATTGCCCCTCCTCCAATGCCTATAAATACAAGTCAAGAAGCCTCATTTGGAGACATCATCATCAGTCATTTTCTCCTCTTCTTGGGTTCAATTCATCTGAAAATTGCAAGAGTTTTCTCATGCATGTGAAGGAGGAGGTAGACGAAATTACAGGTGGCCGAAAATCTTAAGTGTTCTACAACTTTGACCAGTGTTGACCAACATGACTTTGACCTTTTGAGGAGAGTTTGACTTCGATCTTTTGTGAGAATTTCTGTTTGGGCAGGCCATATATTTTGGCACAAAGACCAGGGCATTTGGAGAAGTTTGACTTGGGTTGACTGCAGGAAAATTGCAGACTTTGACTGCAGAAGTTTCTCTCTCATTTGACCAAATTTGACTAGGCGTTTTTGGACTATTTTGGGCTGAATTTGACCAGCACTTGAGGCCATAATTATTGCTGATTTGACCGAGCTGTTTGGAAAGGTTGATCGTTGACTTTGTGGACTTCGTGGACAAGTTAGGGCACACTTTGACTGCTGTTGACTTGGACAGAACTGCAAATTATGACAGTTGACCAGATTTGACATTTTCATCATTGGCACATTGAAACTTGGTTGGTTGATTTGTCAAGGCTTTGACCTTGACTCTTGTTTATGGATTTGGGCTCATTGTAACATTTTATGACAATCTAATAGAAGAGGAATTTTCAAAAGGTTTCCCCCTTGGGTTTTTCCTTGGCCTTTGACCAAATTGGTTTCTCTTATTGATGTTCTTGATCGTCTCCTATTGTCATTGTATTTACCGGAGCTAATGAGAAGGACAAGCCCAAATGAGAAAAGAGCTAGAGCCATCATCTTTGGAAAAGTTGAAGGAGTCTGTTATGAATATAATTTACAGAAAATAATAAAAAATAATGTAAACAATAATAATCATAATTAATGATTAACTAACTAATAGTTAGTATTGAAGAGACATGTTCTAAGGACATGTTTGTTTGTGAAGGGGCACATGCCTAGTTATATAAGCAAGCCCTCAACCTCATTTATAATCATCTCACTTGTATTCAAATATTCTTATATATAAATTACTTGTCCTACAATGGATGTCTTTGTCTTCGAAGTATTTTGAAGATTATTGTAGTATACGAACTTTGTTACATTAGTATCAAGGCATAACCGAACTTTGTTTGTTACATTGGTATCAGAGTGTAACTGAACTTTGTTTGTTACATTGATATCTAAGCCACGTTGGCTGACCCTATCATAATCAAAGTGTTTCGCTACAAAGTGTTGGAAGTTCTCCATTCTCTTGTCAGTTCTTTGACCATTAAAAAAGAAAAAAGAATATTATATACATATATACTCATAAAAAAATATAAAAAAAGAAAGTCTAAAAAAATTTAATTAAAAAAAAGTAGTTAAATATATATATATATATATATATAAAAAACAATCCTAGAAAAAAGTACATATACGGATTACAAAAAAGTTATATAAGAAAAGAGGGTTTATAAAAAAAATTATATTTAAAAAAACTTATTATTAAAAAACCCTAAAAATCATTAAAAAATAAAATAAAAATAAAAAATATATATATTACTTGGTCAATGCTAGCCGCTCACACCACGAATTGTCATCACCACCAAGCCAAACCGTTGGTTTTCTCACTGTTGCTGGGTTTTTCAGCCTACGACTGTGTTGGAACTCCAAGTTGTAGTGTCCATTGACCAACACTTCACAAAAGTTAAGTTTTGGAAGTTACACAATTACAAGAACTGTTTATTTCTTAAACTTCTAAAAATGATTTGTTCATACATATTCAACGTAGTCAGTAATTTCATCTAGTCAAGTGGTACAAACATGTCAAATGTGGAATCATCGTGACCCTTCCAAGTTAAGGGTTTCACAATTGTTGTCTCATAAAATTAAATTAATTGCATATTGCATTGTGATTTGTACGGACGCATTCGTACAGTTTTGTCGTACAATGACCATTTGAATTAAAATCGTGACAGTAAAAGTAAAACTAAGAAAATAAATTTGTTTGGTGACAGGTATAAGGCAATCTACATTAAATTGTAAAGTCAAAGGCATTCAAATTATCAAGTGAAGCTTTGATATTATAGGAAGGAGTGGAATCGATATTTCAGGAAAAGACTAACGCATAGTGAATCCTTTACATAAAATACATTAAGAGAATCATAAAAATAATTATTAAAAAACTACACTTTACTGAAATATATTAAAAGGTATACTTTAAAAAAAAATTACCTAAAAACTATAAGTCACAAGTTTAAAGTGAAATATTACAGTAATTTTAAAATGAATCCATCACTAACGAGAAACAAATGAAGTCTAATTCGAAAATGAACAAAGAAATTAAGGGTTCCATATATGATTCTACATTTTGGACCAAATGTCCGTTTTGTCGAACATAATACGAGTATTCATCAATTTTTAAAAAACACACAATATTTTGTCCAACATGTCAGAATTTGTTTATCTGGGAAGAATATCAAGGAAATCCACATACACACATTAAAAGATTAAAAAAAGAGCTTGTAGAACTTCAGCAAAAAAATGAGGCATCGGAAAAGAAATATAAGGATCTCAAAGATCGATTTTGTGAAGAATCAATAGAAAGTAACAAAGAAATTTGGCATCTAAGGGACCATAATAAAAGATTACTTGAGAAGGTCAAGAAGTCCAAAGATACAAGGAAAACATTAGAAGAAGAAAATGAATGTCTCAAGAATAAAGTCAACAACTCAGAAAAAGAAGAACCTTCACGTTTAAAAAATCATAACCAAAATATGCTTAAACATATTAAGAAACTTAAAGACGATAAGGAATCATTGAAAAATAAATTCGAAGAACTTGTCACAAAAGAAGCATTAAAATCTTCAAACATAGCAGTGCAAGTTGAAGAAAAGGGAACAAACACAGACTCCATTAATTTCACAGTTCAAGCAAATCCAAATCTAATGGAACTGAAGACATATTCAGATATTGCAGTTCAAACAGTGGATATTTCAAGTGAAGATTCAACAATTAACCTAGTGACTTCCATACCCAAAGGAAATCAAATACTTCAAGTAAATCAAGGAATCGACACAAACAAGTTAGGGAAATCAGATCACAAAAATTCCTTACGACATCCAAATCATAAGAGCAGACTTCTCAATCAATCTACATATCAGTATCACTCAGAACAGAAACAACAAACTCATGTTCTGAAGAACAATGATGTCGGCACAATCCAGACTAATGATAACAAATTATCCAGTAATTGCCAAGCTCCACATAAAATATTAATTTAGGATGGTTTGATCCCTTCTCAGTGCGACAATTTTGTTTATCACTTAGAGGATCATATCATCTTGTATCAACAAGGATGACAGTTCTGCAACGAGAAGACGCTCAAAACAGAAAAAAGAGATCAAGCCTTCTCATCAGTAAGCTTCAAGGACAAAGCTTTTTGAAGAGGAAAGCAATGTTATGAATATAATTTATAAAAAATGATGTAAACAATAATAAGTACAATTAATGATTAACTAACTAATAGTTAATCTTGAAGAGACATGTTCTAAGGACATCTATGTTTGTGAAGGGGCACTTGCCTAAGTATATAAGCAGGCCCTCACCCTCATTTGTAATCATCTCACTTGTATTCAAATATTCTTATATATAAATTACTTGTCCTACAATAGATGTCTTTGTCTTCAAAGAATTTTGAAGATTATTGCAGTATATGAACTTTGTCGTTACATTAGTATTAGACTAAGTCACCTGACACGGGGATTCGGGATTCGTAGGATACGGGGATTCGAGTGTCGGATTCGGACACGTTGACCCCCAAAACAGGACACGTAGGATTCATTATATATTATTTTATTTAAAATATATATATATATATATATATATATATATTAAAAATTAGATATTTCTTACACAAATTCTCATTAATGATACAAATTCATTGATTTCAAACATAGATCTTCATCTAGATGTTAGTTTTATTGTTTACAAAGTAAGTTAGTAACATTATAGCATGCATAGTACATACAAAATTCAAATATCTGCATAAACCCTCACAAACCCTCCCAAACCCTCAAACCCTCACAAACCCTCACAAACCTCATAAACCTCATAAACCCTCACAAACCTCATAAACCCTCCCTCATAAACCTCATAAACCCTCACTTTTTTGGGATTCGAATCCCAAAATTGGGACACGACCGGGATTCGATGGTGTCCTGTTAGGACACGTGGTGTCCCATTTTAGGATTCGAATTCCCATCGAATCGTGTCGGATTCGTGGGATTCGGACACGTGGCCTGTTTTGGATGAATCCGATTTCATAGCTATTAGAGCATAACCGAACTTTGTCCGTTACATTGGTATCAGATTGTAACCGAACAAAGTCTATCTAATCAAGTCAAGATGTCTACCTCATTGTTTAAGGAAGTTGAGAAATTGGGAGACTCGTCAAATTTTGTTGCTTGGAAGATTAGGTTGGAAATCATATTGGAAGACAATGATGTATTGGAATACATACAAGGAAAAGTTCTTGAACCTCCGAAAAATGCTTCTGTTGCTGCCAAGAAGTACAAGAAAGGTGAGTTAAAAGAAAATTATAGTTGAAGGTTTACAAGATCATTTAATGCCTATGTTGGAAATTTGAAAAAGTCTAAGGATATGTATGATAAGTTGGTCGGCATGTATGAGGTCAACAATTTGAATGAAATTATCTCCTTGAAAGATCAACTCAAAATTAAATTATGAAGATAAATAAAGGAGAATTTGTGCAATCCTATATCACGAGGATATCTCATCGTAAAGATCAATTGTAGAGAGTTGGGGAAACCGTACCTGACAAGGAGTTGGTATTGGTAACCCTTAGAGGTCTCCCTCCTATTTGGGAAACCTTCATTACCACCATAAGCAATAACAACAGTTTCCCGTCATTTGATGAGCTTGTTGGAAAACTCACTCAAGAAGAATATAGGATGATTTCAAGAGGCAAGATACAAAGCATGAAGAAGGAGAGCAATTGCTTTCATTGCTCACAACAAGAAAAGAAAAGAAAAGGAATTTCATCAAGTTAAAGGAAGCCTGCTCCTCGAAATTCTAATAGGATGAATGGAAGAGAAAAGGAATCGTTGCACATTGAATGCTACAATTGTCACAAGAAAGGTCACTATGCTCGAGATTGCCTTGAGATGAACAATGCTTCAACAATCAAAGAGGGAGAGATGATCGTAATGGAGAGATGGAAGAAGAAGAGATGCTTTGAATGATCATGAAGAAGACCATCGTCCTCAGAAGAAATCCAGAAATTCCAGGTATGATAGTAATGTTGCTACTAGTCAATCTCAATATATCCTTATTTCTGACCTTTCTAGTTCCTCTCCACCAGACACTTGGGTTCGTTGGTTGGTTGATGTGGGGACTCTCATCATTTCTCTCGTTATAAAGAGGTTCTCTCTAATTTGGTAGAGAGGGAGACCAATTAGAAGATTATTCTTGGAGACAACTCCACTCATCCTGTTAAGGGCTTTGGTTTTGTTAAATTTCATCTGGACTCTTGGTTATCTGTTTTGCTTCATGATGTGATGTATGTGATAGGGTTAAAGAAGAATTTAGTATCTATATCTGCCTTGGAGGACAAAGGAATGAGGGTTGCTTTTATCAAAGGAAAAGTACTTACCTAGCCTGTGGGATCCCATATGAAAGATGCTTTCACATTGGGATCTAGATTTGAAGGACTCTACAGAGTCACCAAGAGACCTCTTCTAGCAATGGTCCACGAGAATAATCATCAAAGCAAGTTGTGGCATCGAAGATTGGCACATCTACGTTATGAAGATCTTCCGAAATTAAAGAAGTTGGTCTCTGGGATCCTTGATGTTCAAGATCAACATGAAGGAGTATGTCCAGGATGTGCCAATGGGAAGAAGACAAAGGGACCATTCCCCTCTAGCAAGAATAAGACTAGTGACATCCTCCAACTCATTCATTCTGACATAAGTGGACCAATCCCAGTACATTATCTTGGTAGCCATCTCTACTACATAACCTTCATCGATCATTTCTTAAGGAAGACATGGATATATTACTTGAAGCATAAGGATGAGGCCTTCAATATGTTCAAGGACTTCCAGGCTTTGATCAAAAATCAAACTTGGAAGAAAATTAAGGTCTTCAGGTCTGAGAACAATGGAGAGTACATTTCAAATGAGTTCATAGAATTTTGCAAGAAGGTATCAAGAAGGAGACTATTGTGCCCTATAATCTCGAACAAAATGGAGTGGCTGAGAGAAAGAACAGGTCTATTGTGGAAGTTGCCCTAGCCATGCTCCATGATCAAAAGTTGTCGAAGTTCCTTTGGGTTAAAGCAACGAATACAACAGTATATGTTCAAACTAGGGTTCCTCATCAAGCATTGGACAACAAGACTCCCGAAGAAATATTCACAAGTGTCAAGCTCGGCATTGATCATCTCTAAATATTTGGCTGCCCCGTATATTTCCATGTGCCGAAAGACAAAAGAAACAAGTTGGAGGCCAATGGAAGAAAAGATATATTTTTTGGTATTGTGAAGATTCCAAAGCATTTAGAATATATATTCTTGGTCAAGGAATTAGCAAGGATGTAACATTCAATGAAGATGTTGCCCTTGGAAAAGCAAGGGACCTTCCTCCACCTCCTCCTCCTAAGAAGGAAAGCGATGATATGGATATTCTAGAAGGTCCTATACCGGAATTCGAGAGAGACATTGTTGATGATCCCATGGAGCCCATGGACCCCTTGGATCCTCCTCCATGTGATCCCCTTACCAAGAAGAGGCCACTTTGGCTTCGTGACACATTCCAGAATTCAAAATAATGGTGGAATAACCTGTTCAGAGTTTTTTAACCCTGAACAAGTTATTCCACCATTATTTTGAATTCTACTCACCTTTATGGATTCTCCCTTTAAAAACATTACAGGATGCCGAGAAACACATTCCCGCTAGAGGGACTTTTATAGAAAGCAAGAAGCGACGAGTAATATGATTCAAGATGAGCCTCACTCCTTTGAAGAAGCTGTGGAAGAACAAGTCTGGAAGGATGTCATGACCGAAGAATATGAATCAATCATGAAGAATTATGTATGGGATGTCATTCCGAGACCGAAGGGGAAATCAATGGTGACTTCAAAATGGCTATTCAAGATCAAGCATGGAGCCAATGGAAGTATTGAGAAATATAAGGCAAGGTTCATGGCAAGAGGATTCTCCTAGAAAGAGGGAGAAGATTATGATGATATCTTTGCTCCTATGGCCCAATATACCACCATTCATTCAATAGTTTCCCTTGTTGCAAGTCAAGGATGGACCCTTCATCAAATGGATGTGAAGACGACATTCCTTCATGGCATGTTACAAGAAGTTTATGTTGAGCAACCATAGGGATTTGAAGTGAAGGACCAAAAGACTCATGTTTACAGGTTGAAGAAGGCATTATATGGCTTGAAGCAAGCCCCTAGAGCATGGTACACCTGTATAGATAGTTACCTGGTGAAGCTTGGATTCACAAGAAGCAGTGTCGATCCCAACCTCTACTTCAAGGTGGTCCAAGGTATGCCCTTGATTTTGGTTTTATATGTCCACAATCTATTTTTAACAAGTAGTGAGCCCCTAATGATCTAGTGTAAGAGGGAGTTGGCCTCTGAATTCAAGATGAAGGAAGGACCTTGGACTCATGCACTACTTTCCTAGGCCTTGAGGTGTGGCAAAGGCCCGATGAGATTTTCCTTTCACAGGGAAAATATGTCGTGAAGTTGTTGGAAAGATTTGGAATGATAGAACGCAAGTCCCTGGCCACGCCGATGGAAATAAATTTCAAAAAGCTATGGGGAGAAGCTACAGGACCCAATTTGGCGAATCCATCTGAGTATAGACAGTTGATTGGGGCTCTGATGTTCTTAATGAACACCCATCCAAACATATGCTATGCAATGAAAACCCAGAGTCAATTCATAATCGAACCTCTTCATGCACATTAGGTTGCTACCAAACATATTCTGAGATATTTGCATGGGACGATTACCCTTGGTTTGAGACACACTGCCAGAGATGTGAGACTTCGTGGATATACCGATGTTGACTGGGCAAGAAACGTTGTTGATAGGAAAAGCACTTCAAGATGTTGTTTTAGCCTTGGATCCGTCATGATATATTAGATGAGCAAGAAACAGAAGTTTGTAGCCTTGAGTCTTGCAAAGGCAGAGTATATTGCCGCTAGCATGGCTAGCTACGAGGAAGTTTGGTTGAGAAATCTCTTTGGAGAGTTGTTTGAGCAAGTCCTGGACACTGCTATGATATATTGTGACAACAAGAGTGGGATTCAATTGGTAGAGAACCCTGGATTTCATGACAAGTCCAAGCATATAGAGATCAAGCATCATTACATTCGAGACATGGTGCAGAGGAGCCATTAGACTCCATCACATATCAACAGATGAGAAAATAGCAGATATTTTCACCAAGGTTTTGCCGAAGAGGAAGTTCTTGGTGTGCAGAGAGAAGCTTGGACTAATGGATGTGAGCCCTCCGGATAAGGGGCTTTGCTGATCGAGAACACTCAGCATAGCTCTCCCCCCTTGGTTGAGCTCCCAAGGTGGGAATGGAGCATTGAGGACTCCTGGGGTTGAGGGATCTCTAGACAATAGGTGTGCATGATCCCTACTCTTGCAGTAGGTCGGGTATCTCCCCTATTGTCACCCATAGGGTGTGCGTGATCCTTGTCCGTTATGACAAGTCGAGTATCTCCCCCTGTATCTTGGTCTAGCAAAGTATACCCCAGTTGGCATCATACCAACATGTTGGGCTTGTTCAAATTGTCCCTCCTCGTCTAGACAATGGGTTGAGGAGGCTTGGGGCGTGCGATCCTTACCTTTGGTAAGTTGGGTATCTCACCCAAGCTCAGATTATGATGCAGGTGTTCTACCACATGACTCTAGAGGGTCATTATTGGGAAGATCGGTAGGCAATAGGATAGATGTGATCCTTACCTCTTATGGCAAGTCGTATCTCACCCATTGATTGCATAATGGGATGGTTTTGATCCTTGCTCGGTAAGTCGTATCTCGCCTATTGCTTGATATAGAGGGTGGTAGCTAAAGCTCCCCTATGATTCTTCTTTAGATTCGAGAATAATTCAACAAATAGTTAAGTAGAGACGAAACATGATTTGATCCTTGCAATGATCACATGATGCAGTAGGAATTTCTCCCTAGCTGAGAGGGAGTGTTAATTTCGCAACTCAGTGACAAATTCCAATCGGAGGACTAGATTCCTCTTTCCGAGAGGGGATCAAAACTGACCTTTGAAGCACTGAATTTGGATAAGGGAAAGTCTATTCTTGAAGTCAAGCCCATAGGTACACATTTGATGAAGTCGGCCCAGAGGACAAATTGCCCCTCCTCCAACGCCTATAAATACAAGTCAAGGAACCTCATTTGGAGACATCATCATCACTCATTTTCTCTTCTCTTCTTGGGTTTGATTCATCTGAAAATTGCAAGAATTTTCTCACACGTGCGAAGGAGGAGGACTAAATTACAGGTGGCTGAAAATCTGAAGTGTTCTGCAACTTTGACCAGCATTGACTTTGACCTTTTGAGGAGAGTTTGACTTTGATCTTTTGGGAGAACTTCTGTTTGGGCAAGCCGCATCTTTTGGCACAAAGACCGAGGCATTTGGAGCAGTTTGACTTGGGTTGACCACATGGAAATTGCAGAATTTGACCACATAAGTTTCTCTCTCATTTGACCAAATTTGACTGAGTGTTTTTGGACTGTTTTGGGCTGACTTTGAGCAGCACTTGAGGCCACATTTATTCCTGATTTGACCAAGCTGTTTGGAAGGGTTCACCCGTTGACTTTGTGGACTAGTTAGGGCACATTTTGACTGTTGTTGACATGGACAGAATTGCAGATTATGACAGCTGACTAGATTTGATATTTTCATCATTGACACTGTTGTAGCTCATTTTGCCACCCGGAAAGAACAACACTCCTGGGGCATAAACCAGGGAATGATTGGAAAGATAGTGTTCCTCCTTAAGTTATCCATCTCAAAATCTACTCAAAACCAACCAATCTTTGGACAAGCTCACCAATATAGCATTCCTGTCAGTCACTATCAACAGAAGCAACAACCAGCACTAAGTGAGGGAATGTTAACAGCTGCAGTTTTAGATGGTGGGATAATTACCAATGACAGAAGTTATGGCATGGTGGTCATGAAGAAAACTAAAAGACATATGTTAAAAGTAATTAAGGTGTGAATGGGAGACTTCTAAAGTTATGCAAGGTCCTCAAACAAATGTTAAGCCAAAAAATAGTAAATAATGCTACGGCAAACATGGTTCCATTTTCTTAAGACTCAATTACTAAGGCTACAATTGCTCTAAGAACTTGAAGACTAACATCGACAATGTCAATGTTATTGTTTCTATTTACTCCAGCAGGCTTGATGATTGTACTAGAAGCAAGGCAGTGACAGTGAATGTCACGTGCGTAATACAAGTGACAATGACATGTCATGTGAAGCATCCACAATAGAGGATTTCCAAAAGCAATCTCTGATTTTAGTCTCACATCTTTTTAATACTGGTTCTGTTTTAATATTGTTGGGTTTCTGAAGTGAAAAATGGAGCTTAATACCATCAAGGATGCTTTTGACCGAGTTTCCAAGAGACAGAAGACATCATACACAAAGACTCACGACATAGTTAATTCAGTTGTTGTCATCTATATATGCATCAGCTTTAAAAGATAGAGAGAATCCTGCTAGCAAGGCAGCCTCAGACATTCTTCTAATGAAAAACTCTGTAGTACCTGATGTTTTGCCAATTACAAATAAGATCCCTGTTGCCCAGGACCCGAAGGTTAAGCTAGAATTAATGTTATGTGAAAACACCAATCAAAAGTTCCAGGGTGAAAATCATTCTTTGGGCAAGGATTTGAAAGACCCTATAACTCAGTGCACTGGTACTGTGATCTCTCGAAATTGCATCATTAATGGAAAATGTATTCATGGGGAAGATGTGGGCTACAGCAATGAATTTTCTCTCTCAGAAGCTTGTGTCAAGGGCCAAGGCTGCCAAGAAAATCCTCCAGAATCTGGAGAATATAGCACGGATCTTGGCGAACAAGAAAAACCTGGAGGCTCCAAAGATGATTAACCAAGTAAAACCTCTAGACTTTGAGGATTCAAACACCCACAGAAAATCCCAGAATTTGAATGGCAGTTCCAAGCCTGTTCTTGAGTCAACCATTGTGGTTGCAAATGAGACTTGGTCAAAGGAAGAAACAGCACATGCATTTCATATTAATTCAAGGGAGAGCATTTTAGATGACCACGTAGAGGATAATATGGGTTCATGCATAAAAAGCCTGGCCAATGAAAAGGAGGGAGTCTGTTGAAAAGATCTTTGCAATCGTGAATGATCAGGAAGCTGATGTTTTCAGGGGATTCAATAATAAATTTGCATCTACTGTCAAGGGAATTCAGCATACAGAAAGAAATTAGAAGGCAAGCATAACTGGCGATACCAGGAGCAGAAATCACATATGCAGAAAATGTAGGAATCTCCCGACCATGAATTTTGGGCAAACGAAGACGAATTTCAAAATTCCGCGATCTGGGTTTTGTGCAGAATACCTCCAATTGACTTCAACACGAGCAATTTCCACAAATTTAAAGTGGTTTAAGATATTTCACCAATTCTTTAAAGGCCAATTTTTCCAGATACGTCCTGCAAAACTGGGGTTGATTCATTCTATTGGAATTCGATTTCTATAATGAGAATTTCATTCTTCCATAAATAAATAATCAAGGTATCGGCTGTGTAAGAGATTTGTCAGTGAAAGATGTGGATGATAGTAGATACATCAATGAATTTTATGTTGCTTCATTTGCAGCGATCCGATGTCACTGCCAAGGCTTTCCTGACAATCAATACTTTTGTTTCTTCGGTCAAACAAAGCATATGAGAAAGGAAAGGAGATCAATGGCTCACATAATCTTTTGTTTGAATCAACCAAATCCTGACAACATAAAATGCTCGAAGGTTAAGTCAAAATGTGGTCCCATAAGCAGTTTCCTCAAACTGCTTATCAAACAGATCAATGGTTGTAATTCATTACGGTAGCACTCCTCTCCTTTTCAAAAACCGCCACAAGTGGTCTCGTAAGCAGAAATTGGTTTTCAGGAATCATGTGTATTTTGTCAATGTATGCATCATGACGAAGTGGGACCCACATCGATATTTATAATAAGCAAGGGTTTTGGACAATATTAATGTTGTAATAAATTTTAAAATCCCAACATGTATATGTATTTGTATCATATCAAAAGGGGCTGAGGTTTTGTTTTAAAGGTTTTTAGTCAATATTATATATATTATATATATAATATTTCCCTTTTGTAATTTAAACATTTCAGAACCTTTAAAAAAAAAGGAAGATACAGTTTATAACTGTATAAACCTATTCTGTAACTAATTCAAGAATTAGCTTGAAACCAATTCTAGGACAGTTTGAGGAAGAGAGATAAAAGCCCAGAAAGGAGATTGTGAAAGGGTTCGGAAGGTCACATTCATCCATGACTGGCAGTGAAAATAAATCATTGTCTCTGAAATCTGAAGATGAAATTGCAGTTTGATTCCAGCATTGGGAAGTTGCAGAGACTGTCTTTTTCTTGAGTTTCAACATTCATATTTATGTATTTTCCTCTCTTGGATAGTGTAAGATGCAGCAAGTGCTTTGGTTTAGTTTTTGATGAATTTACTTAATTGTACTCATTAAAATTAATCTTGAAGCCCTTAATGGGCGCTCCACATCTAGGAACCTCATTCATGTTTTCTCAGTCTTACATCATTCTTTCTACAGAGTTAAAGCACAGATTCTTAATTGCCTATGCCAAAATTTTGTCTCCTCCATTTTCTGCTTTACACCTTCACCCTGCAACTCTCATAGCCTCTCTGGCCATTTTGCTTTGGAAGGCTAGGGTTTCAGAATTAGAAGCTTTTCTTGCAAGCCCTCATGGCCTGTACTTCCAGCCATTGAATTTAATTGTTTTTAATTAATCTCAAAATGTCTCGAGCACTAGTTCCCTCACAGCCAGGAACTATCTCACTTTGACCTTGACTCTTGTTTATGGATTTGGGCTCACTGTACTCTCTGCTAAACATTTTATGACAATCTAATAGAAGAAGAATTTTCAAAGGGTTTTCCCCCTTGTGGGGTTTTTCCATGATATTTGACCAAATCAGTGTCTCTTGTTGATGTTCTTGATTGTCTCCTATTGTCATTGTATTTACTGTTCTATCTTCAATAACTATTAATCATTGGAAGAACTAATTATTGTTGAAAATATTACTTATTGAAGAAGTGAATTGGGCTAAATTAATTGATATAGCATAGAACAATCGTGGAGAGACCCTCCGAAAACAACTAGGAGTCGTGGAGAGACCCAATCTTGACTTTCCGAAAACAACTAGGAGTCATGGAGAGACCCTCTCCTAAGGATCCTGTATGATATGGATATTGAGCTCTGGGAGCTCCAGGGGGCTTGGGGGTACTTCTTGGAGCGATGAGCAACCATAGGGTGAGTGGTTCAACGCTTCCCCTAGTGGTTTTCTATGTAAACAGGATGAGTGGTTCATCCTTCTCCTGCTAAGACACAATCATAGGGTGAGTAGTTCAACCTTCCCCTAGTGATTCGTTGTGTACAGGGTGAGTGGTTCAACCTTCCCTTGGGATACCCCTGGCAACATGTAGGCAGGATGACTGGTTCATCCTTCTCCTGCTGAGACATCCTACCCATGCAGTTTGGGACTCATGGGAAGTACCTCTCATCTGGCCAATGAGCAAGGAAATGAGGATAGGGACCATAGTACTACCGATGGACGCATCGTGTACTACCATACTCCCTATGCTAGGATGATATTGATCTGGGATCAATTGGATATGACTTCAGGTCAATAAGAGTGGTGTGAGACACTCTCTTTATTTGGAACTGATTTCGGATCAGTAAGAGTGGTATGAAACACTCTCTTTATTTGGAACTGATTTCGGATCAGTAAGAGTGGTATGAGACACTCTCTTTATATGGGACTGACTTCGGGTCAGTAGAGAATGGTATGATACATTCTCAATCACTTCTTCTTCTTCATAGTTCAACAGAGTAGAGCAGTGAAGAGCACTGAATTGATGATAGAGATAGACGAACTGGCAGATGGATTAGCTGATGGAGTTCTCCCTATTTGAGATGGAATGTTAAAATTGGAAACTAGGTCCAAACTCCATATGGGTCATCTTATTTATGGCAGCTGATATCTTTCTTGGATTCCTCTCATCGAGAGGTGTAGGACTGATCTAAACATCATCCAATTTCGACATGTATTCATGGAGATATGAATTTATTTATGTTATTTGACAATTTGTCAAGGTCGGTCAGCAACCAAATTACCCCAACTTATCTTCAACGTTTCATTATAAATAGGAGAGGTCTTCAAGTCATTTTGAACACACACACTTCTCCTAAGATCTCTCTCCACTCGTTTGGGTTTGGTGGCTAGAGAGATCAAGAGGGAGAAGCCATAGACGCAGTGGAGCAAGGGTTCTATACGCAGTTGATGGAGGAAGTATAGTCGTTGTTCTAAAAGGAGATCTAGCCATGCCCTAGCCGCAGTCACAAAAAATGTATAGTCGTTGTCTTGGAGGTGCCCTATTGTCCTAACTGCAGGCCTTATTCCGCAGCAACAAGAGGCCTAATCAGCAACCCTAATCCGTTGTCAAGAGAGTCACATACGCAGTCTAGAAAGGCTCCTATTCGTTGTCATGAGAAGGCCTTATACACAGCTCACCTAGTTGCATTTTGTAAGGCCTAAATCAACAGCATAAGAAGGCCTCAAGCCGCAGTTAGAAGAGCCCTAATCATAGCTTAAAAGGGACCCTAAGATGCAGCAGGGAGAGTGGACCTAGCCGCAGCAAAAAGGAGTATCTCAACAGCGTGAAGGATCAGTGTTAAAGTCACATTGTTGTAGGTGACAACGTGGTCTAATCCAAGGCTGTTTGGGCATCATAAGGTTGGTCTTGAGCTCGATTTGCAGGGCAGTAGAAGCCGCTTAAAGGAGGAGCAAGTGATCATTGTTTAAGGGCTGATTGGAACACTAATTGAAGGGAGCTAAGCTACAATCCACTATTGGGCTAGGCCGCAGGCCATAGTCAATAGTTGGAGGCCTTTTAGGAGCTGCATTCAAAAGGTAAGCAGCCCTATAAGGAAGCGTATGGTTGGAGGGACTGTATGAAGGCTAGCCATAGTCATTAGGTGGACTATGGAGTGTGTTTAAGGTGTTGTGGCACTTAGAGCTTGTGCCCTAACCAGTGACCAGGTCTGCCATGAAATGCATCAGTCCTTGCAGCATATGAAAGGTGCCAGATTAGCAACCTTGTCATGATCAGTGAAGCAGCGAAGGAAGGAGAGTCTTATTGAAGGAAAGCCTCAATATTCTGGGTAATTGGTTGAGTTGTTCTAGGCCTATCATCTGTTGCATATCTTCAGCCCTTGGTATCAAAATTGCAACCTCATTGTGTCATCGTCACGGAGAAAATCTTTGATCTCCTATTTGGCAAGTCAAGTATTGACTTCAAATCATTGTACTCTATCTCCTTCTCTCTGCTGAACTATTGAAGAATATAAGAAGAATTGATCAAGGGTTCCCCACATTGGGGTTTCTCCCTGGCTGGTGCCACATCTTGTGTCCTCTTGTCTTGGCTTGTCTTCTACTGTTTATGTTTATGTTCTATTTGCACTTTACTTCATGCTGATGTGATTGCTAATTTGAATATTGACATTGGACTAATATGAAAAATTGAAGTAAATTGCTCTAAGAATAGAACACAACAAAATTTAACACAGAGGAAGTGCGAGTTGAACACAAACAAAGCGATTGCAAGAACAAATTTCCAATAGCAGCTCGAGTTGTAGTTGAACCAATGCACATTTCTAGTTGCCAATGCATGTTGCAAGCAGGAGTACAAATTACACCAAGGAGGCCAAAATTGTTTTGCTAGGGAAACGTTAAGTTTCCATATTTGTTTTGCTAGTGGAGAAAATTGAATGTTGGAGCTTTGCCAGCGAGAGGCGAAGAGTTGTATTTCTCAGATTGTTGAAGAATTAATAATATAAAACCTCATCTACTAAACTGGTTTTCCCCACATTGGGGTTTTTCCAGGGACTATTGTCCAAAAATCTTGGTGTCTAAAATTTTGTGTGCATTATTTTCTCAATTCCTAAATTTTATTTATGAAGATTACAGTAGTGAATTAATTGTTATTTGTCGAATTAATCTTCTAAAGACAAATAATCTCCAATATGTTAATTTGGCAGCTCGGGGATAAATTCCCTCCATTGGACAGCGTTGCTCATCCAGAGAAGCCCCTCTTTGCCCTTGGAATAATTTAATTTGGTCAAGGAAAAATATAATTTTTAATGGAAAACCCACAAGAACACAAAAGTACAGGTCGGCCTAAAGTCAAAATTGGGTCTCCTCCAACACATAAATACACCTCAAGGTCACCTCATTTGGACATCATCATCACTCAACACATCTTCTCTCTCCTCTTATGATTGGTTCTTACAGGTCTGAATTGGAGGTTTGAGTTCACACATGCAAAGGGAAGGAAGCTAATTCTGATTTCCTGTGTTGACTTTTCTGTTGGGCAATCGTTGACCAGTTTTGACTTGACATTTTGACTTGCTTTCACTTGGAAAAATCTGATTTTTGGAGGCCGAATTGACTAGTGAAGGAACCAAACTTTTCTTGGCAGTTTGACTTGGGTTGACTGCAAGTCTGTTGACTGAAGTTTGACCGCATAATTCTGAAGTTTGACCAAAGGCATTCTCTCTCCTTTGAGAGCCTTTTTGAGCAGTGTGTTGAATAAGATTTGACCAACAAGGAAGGCCGAATTGTTTGACTAT
The DNA here is from genome assembly GCA_031772625.1 of Pinus tabuliformis. Lineage (NCBI taxonomy): Eukaryota > Viridiplantae > Streptophyta > Pinopsida > Pinales > Pinaceae > Pinus > Pinus tabuliformis. Next base: position 1,142,875,560 of record CM062813.1, on the reverse strand, counting down.
TGACCGAGCTCTTTTGGAGGAAGTTTGACCATTGACTTGTGGACTGGTTAGAGCATCATTTGCTGTTGTTGACTGTTGTTGACTTTGACCAAAATTACAGATTTGACTTGTTGACCAGATTTCACTTTGAGGCCCATCTTTTGTATATTGGTTGGTTGACCTCTTGGATAGTCAAAGTTGTTGACCTTTGACTCATTGGAGGACAATCTAATAGAAGAATTTGAAAGGGTTTCCCCCTTATGCGTTTTTTCCCTAGTCTTTGACCAAATCTTGTGTCTCTTGTTATTGCTCTTGGTTGTCTTTTATTGTGTTTTGGATTCACTGTTCTATCTACAATTTCTCATTGTCATTGGAAGATTAAATTTGTTTGAAAGTGATTGCCAATTCAAGAAAGAATTGGACTAAGTGATTGTGCTAGCAAAGAACAGTGGAAAATTGACACAATAGATAGAAGATTAAATTTCTAATTACTGCAATTAAGGAAATTTCGCAGATAACCCTTAACATGTCATGTATGATTAATGCATGTAATATTCATCTAGGTATCATTCAATTAATCTTCAATGAAACTAGGGCACAATTTAGCATGAACTAGAACCAATCATTCCATACATTAGACATAAAAAATAGGTCTTCAACAATTAAGAGTACTTACAAAACAATGTGTAAGAAATCCATCCTTTAATCCAAAAAATAGCTCCAACAAATGTCCAAAAATCAGATCCAAACATCAAAATGCATCCAAGATCCAATATAATCCACAAAAGTGCAAGTGCGAGTTTCCTCTATGAGGCCGAATTCCAAGTGTGATGATGATGAGAGATCAAATGAGATCTCTCCAATATATGTGTGCTCTAACATAACCTATTTTACCCTATAAGCCCCTCTAATCATAAAATAATATGCAAATAATGGCCTAGGTCACAAGCCAACCTAGTCGCTTTGCAAAATTAAATTTGTCTCCACAAATGGTAGCTGAAATACTGATGTCATGCATGCATGGGCTTCTAGGAGGCTGACGTTGAGGCCTTTTGGTGCCATGACAAGTGTAGAAGGCCTCTAAAATCAAGATCTAGTGGTTGACCCCTGTATCATGGTGCAAATCATCCTGTGGCCCCCAAATGTGGGTTTGAGCCACAAAAGTGGGTCTCATGGGTCTCAAAGAGATAAAATCTTTGTCTCTGCTCCAACATTGAGGGCATTGAGGATGGTGCTAGCCCTCCCATGTCATAAGGCATGAGACAAACCTCATCTAGGCCTTGGATCAATAGCCACAACATGTATATATTGTTAGGTCGATTGGGGGCAAACTAGTCCAAGTGCATCATCCCATGAATAATATAGGACAAAGTGCAAAAGTTGTGAGTGTTGAAGGTGCCCGTGGCTATGAACGATGCTCTACAACTATCCAAAGTCCCATGGCTCTCAACGCACCACCTGTAGGTGTCAATATGTCCCTCTAGAGGACCTAGACCCTAGTTAAGTTGCCCAGACCTATAGATGGAACCACCTGCCAATCACACACAATATCCAGTGCTACAACTTTCATCATCAAGTACATTAATCATTATTGCATCTAAGTGAACCAAGCTTGAAAGAAATGGGCATAATAACACTTCATATGTGGCTTCTCTTCCAAAATTGGGGCCTTAGTCACGTAATGGTGTTACCTCCCTAGGTAGGAGTGGTTAATAGATGACCCTATTAGGTGTTCCCAACCCCCAAAGGGAAGTGACATGTCCTTAGTCCACCCTTCAATCGATAGGTGCCATGTGAATAATGATGGAACGGAGGGGGAAAGAACTCCATGGCCAAGTGCCATGGTCAAAGGGACCAACTATGATGGAATACCTCATCCTGGGTGTATAGATGTGAGGAGGGAGCAATCGTGGATGCATGAGTTACCTCAGCCTTTGTTTTTCCACCCCTCTATATTGCCTTTTACTTTTTCTTGAATTTTCCTTGTATTATTGCTCGTAGCTCGAGGAATGAGAGCTTGCTTTGTATGATGTATAGCAGTTATTACCCCCTTTAAGATGGGGAAGTTCATCGCCCATCAGGGGTTGGGACATGCAAGGGTTCCTTGTCTTCTATGAGATAGGGCAACATTGGCCCAGAAATCGGGTGATGGCCATATGAGAGAGGTCGAGCACACGCTTGGCTTCTACCCACGTGCTAATTTGTAAGTCTCGACCATCTTTTGCATTTTGATTTTTCTTTTTTTTCCTTATGGCCATCACATGCTCTTTTCTTTTCCTTTAGCTGCATCAACCTCCCAGGGTGCATTTCCAGGCCCTACCCAAGGTATGAGGATGTGAGGGTGCCAAAGTCCAATAAACCAATGGTCAGTTGACCCAAAGAAGGGAGGTGGAAAAAGGGGTTCATAATGTAAGATGGAAAGTGGTAAGTATGGAATTGGGATAGATGGGGCTCCACTATCTCAATCATGGCTTCCCAAGTAGTGCCCCTTCCTAAAGCCATGGGCCATTAGGGAGATGTCTCACTGGACTAGGATAGAAAATTAACACCCCATTTAAGGTGAGGGCACAAGACTACGACCAAGACCCTGCTTTCTTCTATGTCACCCCCGAAATCCATGTTGAAAATTCCCAAATATGAACAAGTATAAGCACCCAATTGCATAATGAATAAAGTACTTTTTGACTGGAAACCCACCATCCAATATGTGCTCTTGACAAATGAGCGAGGAAACATATGATTGATGCAGATGACAGAGACATGAATGGCACATCGCATCGGCTACAAAGTGGCTCTCAAGGGCTGCTGGATGCCGGCTAGAAACGATGAACAAGAGAAAAGTTTCTCCTAGGGGTCACCCACTTTTGATGGGTAAAAAGGCCTTGGGAAGAATTAAACTCCAACAAAAAACGACAAGGTTGAAGATATGACTACAACAACTTTCGTATCCCAAAGTACTCCAAACTGATTAAGCTTGTCAGTGGTGGACTTCATGATCAAGAAACATCATAAATCAATGAGGTCAATGATACAATTGATAAAAACCAAAGTGCCAACATTGTAATTGCACTAGTCATATGGGTGATCAATGTTTTGATATCCATCCTTGTCAACATCGTGGCAAGAAGAATCATTCAATGGACAAATTCTCCAAAAGAAACAAACCTGCAAGATTAAAGATTCACTGTGGGTGGGTCGATTCTTAACAATAATCATCCACAGCAAAGCAATTAGTTCAATCTTACCAAAGAATTCAATCTCAAGTAAAGATATATCTTGCAGCAGATGGTGAAATGAAAATGGTACTCTCTTGCACATGAAAAGGGGGGAGTACAATGATAAAACTCTCCTACAACTTGAGGGCAGGGAGAAAAAAACAAGTGAAAAAGGTTAGTGGTAAACCAAAAACCACCAATTCAAGCGAATATGGTGAGTGGTAAACAAAAAACCCACTAAATGGAGTGCAGATGGTTTGTGGTAAATCAAAACCCACCTGCTATAGCAAGGAAATGGTTATGGGTAACGCACATGAAAACCCATGTTGTCTCTCCTTTTAGCTGACAAAGGGGGGAATTGTTGATTGTTGTCAGACTTAAAGTTTCAGCAACAAAAACAAAATTGCCAGATGGGCATCAATAGCAATAGGACAATTACAAAATATTTCAGCCCTAATCAAAAAATTGGTTTACAAATCAGGGAAGTTTCAACATGGAATCAGGAACTTCAAATCTCCATTGAATCAACATTTGGGAAGATCAAACATGGAATCTAGGTTCCTCCCATTTAGCTCTTTATTATACCATTGGGATATATTAGGATGCTCTTTGATACCTAAAAGAGTCAAAATGGTTAGTGATCAACCCAAACCATCAGATTCAAAGAGCACTTTAGTAGTGATACTATATGTTCACCAATTAGCAGAACATGCCAATTTCTTCTAGTTACTTGGAAAATGATTAGAATGTCAAGTAATTCGAAAATGTTCAGACATCAGCAGCTGTCCACTTTGAGATTTCAGCTCTTTTTCAGTTTATTCCAGATGAACCATCCAGCATTCATTTTTTATGGTTCTTTAGGCAGAGTTTTTCATTGAAGCTTAGATTAGAGGCTTCTAAAAGATCCAGTGTATCAACTTTTGAACAGATGTTGATTTCTTAGTTGAAATAGAAATATAGACTTGCGATAGAGGGGGGAATGTTAGCCTATGACTTACCTTATCAATCACTAACTCTAATCGTCACCTTTATTTATATTATTCATTTAGGATATTAGTAATATATCCTCAAGTGATGACTAATGAGTTAGCTAATATTGCCTAGGCTAATCACCATGCAGCATCACTCATTACTATGTATTTGTAGGCTTGGTGTGAATATTACATGAGATGGTTTGAGGCCTTTTCTGACATATTGTTGTTAGTTTGATTGTGCTCTATTATTGACTGCAGGCCACAAGGAGAGGCCATTTTAACCTCTGAATGATGCTTATGCCATGCATTTTTAACATTTCACACAATTCTTGCAAAACCAATAGCTAGCAAAGATAATGAGTAAATTAAAAAGTCAACAAACACAACATTGCCAGTGAGTATATTTTTTTCTGGCTAGTTCCACCTTGATTTACTCATTCTTTTGAAATTTCGAGGATCTGGGTCTTCTTAAAATGGGCTAAAACCCATAAGAGAAAAATTTCATGGTCACCGTTCTATTCAATCATGTGGATCTACAACTTCCAGCTAAATTCCTGCTGAATTTGGAGAAAATATTTAATAGAAAATTAATTGAGTCTGTCCACTTTTTAACTTACTCATAGAAAGATTAAAACACGCTTTGTTGTATCCCAATTGACAAATAAAAGGAAACACAAAGATAGGATAAAATCAAGTTTTGACTTGACCAGTCCCTACTGAAGTTGGCGCTGACTCATATTTTAATACATTAATTATTCAAATTTTAATACATTAATACAACAATAAGAGAAACATGCAATAAAAGGCCTCACGGGTCACAATTACCCTACAAAATAATAAATTCCGTTTGTTTTTAATACTACACTACTACATCATAGAGGAGTGTAACAGGCCCACCTGGCGGACACGATGCTTATCTCCAATCAACTCATGATAAGAAAGGAACTGCTTTGTTGCCTGGTCAATACGTAAATTAAATTCAATTCCTTTTGAATCCAGAGTATCTTTAAAAGCCCTTATTAAAGAGCTAACTAGTTCTCCCATGTTAAAAGGTTGTTTCTCGAATTGCAATTTTCCAGCTTCAATTTTACCTGCAATAACCCATATTCAAGAGCTTTATTATGATTAAACCAAAAAACTGGGAGCTGATTGTTTACATCGAGAATATTTCAGACGAGCTGACTATATTTATTTACATATTCTCAAACGTTGGGATTATGATCATCGTGACACATTCTTAGAAATCAAACGCCACAGCAACAGGCATAGAAGTTTCACATTTTCCTCTTACTGGACAGGTATTGATGGGGCTAGATCCAAAGATCGTACCTCACTCCAGAAAAGAATAATAATGGTTATTGACTAGAATCCATTTAGGTAGCTGCCAGGCATCATTTGATTGTTTCATATTTTTGTAACAACTAGCCCATTTCAAGTCTTCACATACTTCAATTCCATTTCCTATATATCTGCTACATTTACAGTAAATTTTCTCAGGGCACAATAATCAGAGTACTAACCCATGTCCAGCACATCATTCAGAATATCGATTATCAAAGACGACGAAGCATCCATCATTTTAAGAATCTCCCACTGTTCATCTGAAAGGCCACCTGCTAGCATATGCCCAATGCCCAGGACAATGGCATTGAACGGTACTACAAAGAAGAAGCTGAGATGTAATTTCCCATCTAAACTTAGTGCATTTAAACGGAGAAAACAAAAGTGCTTATTGACTTGGTAAGGGTGATATTCTTACCTCTTATTTCATGCAAAATGAAGCTTATAAACTGCTTCATTTGATTTATTTTTCCTCCATATTCAGCCTTGTTCCATTCCAAGGCCTGGATTGCTTCCTCCTCTTTCACCTTTCTTTTAGAAAGGGCCTCTTGCAGTGATTTCATAGTATCATACAATTTCTTGTCCGTATGACTTCCCAAATATCCTATGAATAGGGTTGCAAAGGAAAGGAAAATTGTGACCCCTAAGACATACAAGGCTTGGGGAGCAAAAATGTTGGGAACTACATATGACAAGGCTGCTGCTAAGATAAAAATGAATAAAGAGGGCAATGCTAAGATAGAGAACCCCTTTGCAGGCAAAAATAAGGTGTGAGATAACAGAGAGGGAAGACCCATAAGCAGAGAAATATCAATGTACTGCAGATACTGCCTTAATGTAATGCTATCTATGCTCTTGGAAGCTGGATTTATACAAAAGGAATTATCAATGAACCATGACATGAAAACCAGAAGAAACAGTATACATGAAACATTACTGTAAAAAAATTGGCTTGCTTCGTAATGGAGGAAAAGGCGAGCAAAAAGTAAAACAGAGATGGAGGCAGTCAAACTCCAAGGCATTGCAAATGTAAGTCTTAGGCCTTCCGTTGCAAAATGTATAAGTAACACTACAAGAACCAATATGTTGAAACATCCCACACAACAGAGCACCTCTTTTTTATGGCAATTCCACTGAAAATCTCTGAAAGCATTCGAAAAGTCGCATATCATTACGGATGAGTGGACATCATTCAATGTAGACGTGCATGGCAGTTGATCTGACAGATGGTTCTCATCTGGGGGCTCTTCTTCTTTCCTCGATTTCCACTCTTTTGCAAGAAAATTTAGAACTTGACGTACTGTTCTCTTCATTCTTTCCATCCAATTCAACTTCAGTTGCAGTTCGGATTCATACGAAGGCCCTCTTCCTACTTCAAAAAGTTTACATCGAAAAGACATCTCCAAAGCTGAGCCGAATCCAAACATGAGTTCATCCCTGTCAATGCTTGTCCCATTACCCCGGTACCACGTCCTAAATCTTTTGAGGTCAAAACAATATGCCCATAGCATTACGGATGAAAAGTCAAAGCACAATGAAAGGTGATCTCAATATCTTAACAATTTTACAGACAATACTAATTTAGCAGAATAAGCATCTGAGAATTCCCCACATCTCAGTCAAAGTTGTAGTGAATTGTCAAAACTCCCGTCTAAAGCTGGATATGAGATTTTATAGAAGGGCCTTTTAAGCTTCAATTTCCAAAATTTCTCATCTACAGAGATGAAAAGTTTCTTCAATATATTGGGGTTAATGCACAGTTCAGAGTTAACCACTGCCTGCAACATTATGTACAAGAAATCTGCGTCATTATTTTCTCTGTACTCTATTTTTAAAATATAAATTCTTAAAAATGTTAAAATTTAAATTTTATGGTAGTTGCAATATATAATTTGCAGGGTAAAACAGTTAAAGTGTACCTTTCAACCACCACCTTTCAGCCATTCCTGGTCTGAGCTTCAAGTCTTGCATCATACATCTCAGGAAGACAGATATTTCTGAATTGTATGCAATCCACTTTCGCCATAATATGAACAGAAAAATCTTGACAGGTTCAAAGTTCCACACAAAGAAAGCTTTGGAATCACCACAGAGGAGTTAAAGTTCACAAACATTGCAGAGACTTTATAATTTCATTCCAGAAATGGTGGATACAAACGCTTTACAAATCAAGCTCTGAAGATGGAGAAAGATTAGTTCAAGCTCTGAATTTGAATTTGCTTCGATAAACCTTTGGGAAGAGACTTGAAATCCAAACATCCCTTTGTTGATGAGTTAAGATTAAAGATTTTCAAGGCACCTCTCGAAGTTTGGTAAGCCACAAAGACCTTGGAACGCGTTCAGAGGTAATTTTAAACCGACAAAAAGGTTGGAATTAGGGCCTCAACAACGTCAAAATTTGCCCAAACTAAGACTTTAGAACGTGAAATTTCGAGATTACAGAATGCGTGGATTACAGCTGCAAAACTCTGAAATAAGCTCAAGAAGATAAATTACAGCTTTAAAAGAGTGAAAGCTACAAAACTGGGGACAAAGAGCCGTAGTAAGTGAAATATGAATCAAAGCTCCATACTGTGGAGAAGCTTGGTTTAATGCGTATCAGAAAACAGTGAAAACTTGCTCATACCTCAAACAGTGAAATTTAGCACAAAATCGATGAACTGATATAATATTTCAGAGGAAAAGAAATTTTAGCAATCAAATCGAAAAATATTTCATAGGGAGAGAAATCTTTGCCGGCGAACGTTTAAGTCGAGCGTCAAAAAGGGACAAAACTGGCACAAACTGTCACAATCGAACTGTGATTTCACAGTAGATTTTGACCCCAAAAAAACGCACAGAACTCGCCGAAAACAAAGGCTTTTTCAAAGTGCCCTCATTTAGCCTCCGACGATGCCCAAATGCGGAGCAAAATGAGCGTACAAAAATAAAGTTTTCCAGATTTTCTGTAGGTTGACGCCAGAACGACCAAATAGCAGGACGAAAACGAAGAATCGCTCTAAGTCCGCCTCCGCCCGTGTAAAACATGAAAAATGCCTAGAAATACTCGAAATTCACCAAATTTAACCGAACTTTCCAAATTAAGCCTAAATTTCACCAATTCAGTTCAAAATGCGCGTAAGATAGCAAATTCAACGCAAAAGTGAACGAACCAGTTCATAGTGCATGCAAAATTCGAAAATTCAGCCGAAACTTTACCGATCAGGTCAATTTCCATTCTACAAAGAAGCGTTTCGAGATTTAAAAGCTCTTAGCCGAATCTCAGACGCGAGGAAACCTTGCGAGAAACCGAAGAAATTCAGTCTCTCTTTCCCGTGCGTTAAACATCCTTTCCCTTCTCGTATGTTCTTCTTACTACCAATACACACGCACACGCGCGAACAGAAAAGCAAAGGAAAAGGCTACCACTCCGTCTCAAACTCCGCCATGAAACAGTGCGGGAACCAGAAAACCGCTAAAATCAAAACCGCTCGTTGGAACAGAGCGGCGCCGAGTTCAGCGTATAGTTTTATTGGTTGACCACGTGTCTGCGTTTATTGGTGTTTGTCTGCTTGGAGTGAAGCCAAAACCAGCAACTGTGTGTTGCAGTGAAACGGACAAAGAAGGGAGCTTTGGGTTCGTTGGAAGGTTCATTCATGCTTTTCAAATTCAAATGCAGGATGAACAAAATAAATTCATTTATTCCAAAACATTGCTTCTTTAAATCCATTCATGTATATCAGAATAACCAAATACAGCTATCACGAAACGCTGCAGATTACCGATAAAATGTTTAAATCTCCTCAGACTCCGTAAGATTAATCGACATGTAGGATGCCCCATTTGACAATTTAAGTCATTCCCGGCTTCAAAAGAAAATAAATTAGTGAATAGTTCAAGAGGATATCTTGTTACAGGGTTGCAGGTTTGCGAAATCGGCCATGCCACATACAAAATGAAGGTAAAACCTGCAAAACCGAAAACATTATTTAATAAATAAAGACTCATTTCATGACCATAATTAAATTTTAATAAGTGACAGACTCATTTGATCAGAAGTGAAAATTTACTTTGCGAAATCGAAGAAGAGTTCGAGCTTTGGACATTTTATTTGGGTTTGTCAAAAGCTCTGTTTCATTATTACTGCATAAATATATCCAAAGAAAATGCAGAAGGATTCGATCTTTAGACATTTTGTTTGTGTTTGCGGAACGGGCAAAAGTTGGGCCTGGGTGGCTTTGGGGCAGTTTACCAAGAGCAACTGTGTCACTTCCTTTTAGGGCGGGTGGAATTTCGTGTGGGGCAAGTGGAGTTTCAGAAAGAGGAAGCGTGAGCTTTCGGTTTCCGGTTTGTGAATACATGTGGGATCGGAGCCTTCAGGATCCTCGGTCAGATAACGGAGAGAGGGACAAGGAGCTCTCTTTATGATGGTTATCTGGTGCAGTGCAATTGCCGGAAAAGATTTGGGATTATGAGGAATTCTACAAGGTATTGGTTTTCCGGGTTTAGGGCTTATGGAAGGTTTCTGGCTAGGGATGGGAAAGATCCAAATCTGAGTTTAGTTTAATTATAGGATGGGAAAGATCCAAATCTGAGTTTAGTTTAATTATAGGATGGGAAAAATCCAAATCTTAGTTTAGTTAAAATACAGTTACAATAATGTAATTTAATATAAATATAGTTATATTAAAATTAAATATATTGAATTTAAGTTGGTATTAAGATTAAGTAAAGGTTTTGGGTAGAAATTATATAAGAGAAATTTTTGGCTGACAAGTTTCAAACTAGAATTTAATTAGTTTAGATTTTTTTTTGTGGTAAAGTGAGTCATTTCGGGGCATTTTATAATTTAGTATAGGAGAGATACCACTTAATGTTATATTTAAAAATTACATTTAAAAATAGTAATAAAAACAAATAATGTCTCATAATTAAAATACTTTAATTTGAACCTTAATTTTATTCAAAGTTATAAAGTAACCAAAAGTAAAAAATAATTTGCTTTGAGGAAGAAATGTAATTTTTGGGCTACTTAATATGGAAATGAGTAAAAAAAATCAATTTATTTTTTGACTAAGAAATATATTTTCTTCACTATTTGAATAGAGATGACAAGAAATAATATCATTGATATTATATGATTTGTAATTCATTCAAGTTCAATTTAAATGTGATATTTAAAACAAAAATACATTAATAACAAAAAAAAATATTTTAGTGTCAACGGAGTTGTCTTTAGTGCGACTTTTTGGACTTTCTGATGCTAGAATCCAGCGAAAATTTTTTAGGTGAAATCTTGATTTGTGTTATCTAAACTGATTTTTGACTATATATATGGATTCAGCACCCTCAAAAACCCTAGGGCACTTCCATTGTGCAAGGATTACCCATCAAACTTGTGATTTCAATAAATTCTGACGGATTTTAGAGAAATTAGACCGAAAAAACTCACCGGAAAAGCTTCCAAAAGGTAGCACTAAAGACAACTCATTCCATTAATAGCTATTTTCTACCAAAAATAAACTCACTAGAAAAGCTTCCCCTGCATTAAAGACAACTCCTTCCATTAATAGCTATTTTCTAATTCAATGTATGAGGGATATTTGTAATTCCTTTCATACTTAATATGGATTTGATATGTAATATTTTAGAAAATCTTAATACTAAAAATGCATTTTAAAAAAATATGAAGGGGCATGTTTTAACATTTTAATGTGGAGAGCAATTATAAATAAAATATTTCAATCCCAACTACATATATATTTCACTTTAAAATATGTTTGAATCTCAAGAGATTTGATACTTGTAGGTCAGAATTAAGATGGATCTACAATTGTATTAATTTTAATTATGCATTGTGGTGATGGAGAATCCAATAATAATGTTTTATTGTAGTGATAGTGTTTTTTGTTGAAAAAGTTGTCTATAAGTTTCTACATTTTTTGTATAAAGTAGTGATAACTAGCAATTGTGTTAGATGTTGCAAAGGAAACGCCGTAAGGAAATAGAATATAACAGTAATTAATGCTTCTTTGACAACTGTTGAAAGACAGAAAAATATCAACAAAAGGCAAGGACCATGCTACAATGAAATCTTATTGCAATATTGCTTCCTTGAGCCTTAGAAATCATGAGGCCTATGTTGAAGTTAAAGACCTTGTCTAATTATGCCAACATGAATGCCTTGTAAATAAAGAAATAGATCGTGATTTGCTACCTTCAAAATCAAAGGTCGTTTTGGTACAATTCCTCCATATTTCTTCTTGATCACTTCCTCTAACCTTAATCAGTACAAAGCAATTTTTTTATAGTTTGAAACATGTGTCTACAAAGGACTATAACAATTTTGTAAATAAATTTTGAATTTCTATGTGAATTAAGATCTACCCTTGAATAAAAATGCACATATCTCCAATCTGGAAATTGAACCCAAGAATAAGACTACACTTCTTTTTGGGAAAATTTCCCATGTCTCTCTTTTGAAGGTTGGCTCACCTTTGTATTATTTCCGTCATGATCCTTGAAACTATTCAAAAGATCACATTGTTCTTTACCACTAATCTCCTAAGTGTCTGCCATGTTCTTGTTTTAATCCACCAGAACCTGCTTAAGTAAATCTAATCGATGTTATGTAGTTGAAAATAATGTAGATATCATTCTATAACATTTAAACGATTTTATCTTGAAAATCAAGCAAGTATGGTCCATAAGAACGACACATCAAAAGACCACACCTCACGTTGGTTTTAAAATAATGGCCCCAAAATTTATATAACCTACTTGTCTATCTGACTAGTAAAAACATGAAAGAGTTATTGTGAATTTTACATTTTAAATAAGAAAGATAGGGATAAATTTGACAGAAAAAGTTGGATGAAGAAAAAACATGCATGTGGAAATTGCACATAGTGACCTTTGTGGTCCCATGAGAATTTAGTCATTGGCAAGTCCAAATTATTTTATGACATCCATCGACCATACTACAATGAAATGTTATTACAATACTACTTCCTTAAGCCTTACAAACCATGAGGCCTACGTTGATGAGGGTTCATTGCAACCTTGGATATATTCTATGAGTTGATGTTATGTTTTGCTTGTGGCTACAACTTAGTCTTAGTTGCCACCTAGTTATCATTATTCAAAAATCAATCATCATCTCAGACCATTGCATCATTAGGTATATTTTGTGAGCTAATGTGATGCTTTGTTTGTCATAATGATTCAAAATTCAGTTATTATATCTCAATATTGACTATCTCGTTGTTTGTTATGTATATGAACCCTTTTCAAAAACCACGGGATCTCCCCAACATGGGTGAGGGTTTCAAAAGTTGGAAAGTGACTTGAGTGGTTATGGTTAGAAATTGTTGTGTAGGATGGGAAATTTGGATGGTTTGTAGGCGATATGCATGCCATAACATATATCTATTTTGAATTTTCTAGTGTCTATGGCCACCATGTAGCTAATAGGATCCATTTCAACTGAGAATGTCAAATACCATTTATTTTAGCTTACGACATCCCTAGCCCTTTTCTCTAATTGTGGATCAAGTTGTAGACTAGAATATACTCTTTCTTCCAAGGGATCTGCAGTGTCTATTGGATGGAGGGAAATGTTATAATAAAATTTGTACAAAAAACTCTTTAGGGTTGTCTCAAATTACTCTGTGTGTTGTAAATAGTCAGTTCTAAAACATTTTTGATATAGTTTCTCGCTTGCTTAGAAGAAAAATTAAACAAGCTATGTAAACTTTAAACCATTTAGATCTTCGGGTTATATTATTTTTTTCCTTGTTTACTGTCAATCCTCATCTCTTAAAGTTGTAAAACATTTTTCATATAACTTCTTGTTTAGAGGCCAAACTCAATGTGCTATATGAATTATTCAAATCTTCATCCTTTATTAATTTTTCGTCCTTCCTGATATACAATACATCACATACACTTCATCATCAACTTCTCCTTGTCTAGAAAGGAAGCATAGACTTTTCTTGATGTATATCTTTCTATCTCCTTGTTTCCAATGCTAGGTGATGAGAGTTCAGACTAAATTAACATATTTTGCGTCATTTATGCATGAAGATTTTTTCTCTTGAGAATATGTTGTTCTATGTTATCTTTTCTTTAGGCACTCTTCTTCATAGATTCTATGTCATTCATGCATGGAGATTTTTTCTCTTGAGAATATGTTGTTCTATGTTATCTTTTCTTTAGGCACTCTTCTTGCCAACCTAAAGAATCTTAAGATTGTACTATAATGAACCTAGCTTTTGTACAAATCTTACTTCCATATTGAAGACGATTTTATATGGATGTCGTTAACCATTTTACGTTGATTTGATTTCATACTCACTGAGTATGTTTTTTTCTTTATGCATTCTTGACCTATTAAATATTGTTTTATCTACTAAGTTGGTTACTTTGGTTACTTAAAAAATATGGAGCGTGAATGTTATGAATATAATTTATAACAAGTAAAATAAATAAAGTAAATGTAAATATTAAATAATCAAATAGTGATTAGGTTAAATAGTCATTAAGTTAAGTGAAAAGGCATGTCTAAAAGACATGCCCAGTCACGAAAGGACACCTGCTTAGGTATATATATGCATGTCCTCATTGTAACATTCATCACTTGTATATTTATATATATAATAAATTATTATTACCAATACCTCTTGTGTATTTTTACAATTTAAGTCAACAAGCTATTAGTTTTTATGTTTCAGTAATAGTTTTTATGCTTCAGTGGTATCAAAGCCATGGCACACAATATAATCGTGCAGGTCTTTGAACCTTGTTCGTCACACAATGTGTCATTACATTCACATCCTCAATGTGTTGAAAAGTTTAGTAAAATTCAAGAAGTATTTTAGCGTTTGGAAAAATCAATTGTAGAAGTTAAAGCATGTCGAAAGGAAATCGATAATAATGAAGATGATAGCGACATTGAAGAAACGAGACAAGAGGAAGCTAAAGAAGAAAACCATGATCCAGATAATGATGATGAAAAGGAAGTGAAAATGGTTGCTTTTGATAATGGAGAAAAAGGTGTGGATGCAGAGAGTACCAATGGAAGAAATGAATCCATAGATGATGAAGGGGATGATGAGGAAGATATGAATTCACACAGTAATAGTGGAGGAAACAATGCCATTGATAGTGAAGGGAAGATATCAAAATTGTTGATTTAAAAGGAGACAAAGAATCGGTGAATATAAATATGGACATTGATAGTGAGAGTGATGAAGCTGGAAATGATGTGGAAATCAAATGTTAATTTGTTGTTGAACCTTATCAATCACCGTGTACGTTGAATTCTCGAGGAGGTGTATTTTGGATAAAATGTAGTTGTTGCTATCGAGAATATCAATCTGAAAATATGGTACATTGTGGGGATGGGCATCAGATTTGTTTTGAATACATAGAGAAGCAAGATAATGAAATCCTTTATGGAGGTCTGAGGGAACATGGCTCTTTCTCTGGCATCAGTATTGGTCACTGCAAGGAATCAATTTATTTGTCAGAGATTAGGAAAGTTATTCCAAATGATGTTGTTGAAAGATATGAATATCGCCAAGCCCAAGACGCTTTAGCTGAAGCTAAAATTGAGAATTGAATTTATTGCCCATTTTGCAGCGTTCCATATGAAATAGACAAGTGTGCACAAGTTCTGGACTGTCCAAACCCTAAATGTTTAAAAGCTTCATGTATCCAATGCAAGGGTTGAGTCACTTACCACTACGTTGTGAAGAGGTTGATAAAAAATCAACTGAAACGACTCTTTGTAGGGAAGTTGAAGAGAGGATGACCAAAGCAGTGCAAGGAGCAATAAACATACAAATTAGTATGTCCATAATGATATATTCTCCAGATCACATCCAAATAAAGAACATGGAAATTGAGAAAGATGAATATCTATGCAGTGTGACTTTCTCCAAGGTTTACGATACGGTGAATATAGCTCCCACCAGGTTCCTCTATGATCAGAACATTGTGAAGACGTGGATTGAAAAGAATACACGGAATGCAACCATCCCTCAGACCCAACAGCCTTTCGCTACAACTAATATAACTCCCAACGCTGCTCTTCGAGTAGAGATGAGACAACACTTCCAATGTGTCATGGACAATGAATACACTGGATGGGAAGTCATTCTGACTATCCATAACCACTCTCGTTGCATGACATCCAACGACTTCTCACAGATGTTCACCAACACTTTCCAAGTACAAATGGGAACGAGAATCTGAGCCAAATGAGCATGGAGAGTTCGGAGCTATTTTTGTGTATCACAATTTGTTGGAGATTTTTTTAATTTTACCACCGGGTTTCCAATGAAGCCCAGCAGGAGGAAGTAGCCAACGGGCTCTACAATATCGAATGTCGATCCAGGGAGTTTCTTCATGATCATGTCCAATTGCAAGTTATATATATATATATATATGTTATACATATAATTTTAATATATTAAATTTAATTAAAAATATATAAATAAAATAAGTATATATATATTAAAAAAATTATTAGAGTTATAAAAAAAAATTGGAGTTATATATATATATATATATATATAATAAAAATAAAAAAGATCCAAGGGAATATTACTAATGAGTTATATGACAAAACGATGACCAGATTATATACATACAGACATTAAGTGAAGAAAATCGACAATATTAAAGTTTTGAGGACAAAGCTTCCGAAGGAAAGTGCTATGTTATGATTATGAATATAATTCATAACAAGTAAATGGAGTCCTCTCACGAGGCGAAGGAATTTCCCGGACGGCCAAAAGTGGTCAGAATCCGGGCAAAAAAAAATAAAAAAATATTATAGAGGCAGTGTTTGAATCGTGTTTTTGATTGTGGAAATGGATTCAACACCATCAAAAACGTTTAGGACACCTAAAATTTTGAAATTTAACAACTATAACTTAGATTTACAAAAATCCTTACCGGATTTTCTCTAAATATGATCGGAATTTCCATAACTTTCTGGGCAACTCCTTCACCTCGTTAGACTATGCGAAAATAAATAAAGTAAATGTAAATATTAAATAATCAAGTAGTGATTAGGTTAAATAGTCATTAAGTTAAGTGAAAAGGCATGTCTAAATGACATGCCCAGTCACGAAAGGACACCTGCTTAGGTATATATATATGTGGGTCTTCATTGTAACATTCATCACTTGTACATTTATATATAATAAATTATTATTACCAATATGTCTTGTGTATTTTTACAATTTAAGTCAACAAGCTATCAATTTTTATGCTTTAGTAACAAATTTTATGCTTTAGCGAAAAATATATTCATGGCACCATCACATATGTATAGCAAATTATAACAAGAATATCACACTTTTTTATCAAATCTAAATACTCCTATATGCAACACTTTTCTTATCAAATCTAAATGCTCCTATATGCAACACTTTTCTTATCAAATCTAAATGCTCCTATATGCAATTACATTTGTGGAGCAAAATATATTTTCTTATCAAATCTAAAAGTTTATATGCAACCCTGGCTTCCTATACACACAGTGCAGTGGGGGACACAAACAAGAAAAAAAATTAGTTCTCTAACTAACGTTGTGCATAGCTTTAAACCAGGAAAAAAAGGGCACTAAACATTATAAGGAAAGGTTAGGATGAAGAATTATGACATTTATCCAAATATTTAAGGCGATAAATGCCTATCCTAAACATCATAGATATGCAAAGTTTCACATTCAAACCTATCATGGATGTTGTCCAAGACAACCACTCGGTTTGGGTTTGAAAGGCCTCCATATATGGAGTGGTGCAGATAGTAAAAACTATATTCATAGTAATAACCTCTGGTATTTTTCTATGGTTAAGCTTATTTCTCTATAAATCGTTGTTTAAAAAACAAGATCCTGTGAAGACATGCAACAATTTGTTGTAAATTTCATATTTGTAAAGATTCAATTATCAAATATAAAATACTTCAAAGTTCAAATTTTAAATTTTATTCATTTAATTTATTTGGTTGATTAGAAATATTTTATAAATTAATCACTTTCCTATTGTCGTAATTACATTCTAAAATATAACTTAAATAATTGTTATCTTATTAAAAAAAATGTTCCTCCAAATTAGGATGAAAAAAGACAAAAATAAATCATTTACTTATTACAAATTCATATGTAATATAATAATTGATGATTATTTCGTATTTGATTATTTCTTAGATATTTTTTTTAATTAATTAAACAAAACATAAACATACAATTACTTTTGCAATTGTTACACTTTTCTTATAAGATGAAAAAAGACAAAAAGACAAAAAGTAAACCATTTAATCCTCGAAGCAAGTTATTGTTACCAATTCACATATGATATGATAATTTATAATGATTTCATATTTTATTGTTTCTTAATTTATTTTTTAATTAAACAAACAAAACATAAACATATAACTAATTTCGTAAGTGTTATTTTTACTAAAGTATAAACTTTATTTAAATGTGTTTTATTATTCTTAATAAAAAATTACTAAATGTTGAACTAAATCTTTCATAAATCTAAAATTAATATGTTGCTTGTTGATCAAGTTGTAACATCTCGTATTTCTTCTCCATGGTTAAACTTATTAGTCCCTGCCATCTGGCATCCGGCAGGGACTATAGTAATCGCAGGGACCCCGACTTAGCATTAGTTGACCCCTTTGCTTCTCTGTTATACGGCGGTTAGAGCGCGGATATCCTAAGTTTCTAAAGCACTCACTCTTTCGCCATCCTTCGCCATCTTATTTGGCCTCTTCCCGAGGCGAAAGAGGCCCAACCATAGCTTAAAAACCAATTTAAGCCTCCTGCATTCTGGCTAACCGTTAACGGGTTTGAACTAATGCTGGCATTAAATCTGAGGCATTTCATGTTCTTATTGCATTTGAGCTGCATTTGAGCTATCTGAGGAGGCTGAACGTGTCACTCTGCATGCAGAACAGATGTTGTCTTTCTTGCCTCTTACTCGTGCTTTACATTTGGTTCATCGTCCACAGCTTGAATCCAAAGCTTATTCCTGCAACCTCTAAGCTATCGCGACTGGATTTCACCGCTACCATTCGACATGGCTGCATGTGTACACAGAGCCTCCATGGAGTCCCTCAGAGCAGGTGGACTCTCCCTTAAAACGCTTTCAGTATTGACTGTTAATTAATATTCGTAAGTTTAACCATTTTTCCCAAATTCATTACAGGGCTGTTGCGGCTCTCATGTCGTTCTTGGTGAGCAGAAATGGAGAGAGCGCTGGTTCAGCTCCTTTCATCTGCACTTGCACCAGCACCACAGAAGACAACGCTCCTTCTACGGTGACTATTTCTCCATCTTTGGCACTATGCAAGGTAATGCAGATCGACATTTTATTTAGTTTTCCCAAATTCATTAACTAGCAACTTTGAATGTCTTGGTTGCAAACAGGGCTGTTGCGGCTCTCATGTCGTTCTTGGTGAGCAGAAATGGAGAGAGCGCTGGTTCAGCTCCTTTCATCTGCACCTGCACCAGTACCACAGAAGACAAGGTATAAAACTTACCGTTGAATTATCCTCCATTCTGTACTCTATTTACAATAATCGCTTCACCCACAACAGTATTTACCCAGTAAGTCTGATTTTCACTCAATAACTTAATAATCACTTAATAGATTCAACTATTAAATTCAATTATTCAGAATATCATATTCTCTATATCTTTTGTATTACAAGAAGTTTCTACAATTAACAAATGGTTAGTGCTATGACGACTTCTGTTTTTTATTAATCTCAGGCCAACATACGAGGCATTATCGCATCAGAACTCTAGTTTATTGTAATAATGGCTTGTATCCCTTTAGCTGAGTGAATCTCGAACACATAGAAGTCTGTCCATCTCTTAATTCTTTGTTTACTGGAAACTGCACATATTCTGCACACAAATCTGACGAGGGTCTTTGTACTTGCGCATAATCCTGTTTCACACTAGCACTCTGCCTCGCAGATCAGCTAGCAGTTTTCTCTGATAGGAATCTCGGGCTTAATAATTAACATTTTAGATCGAAATTTTTAGCAATAAATAATTTGTATTTTAATTTTTTTTTAATTGATCTTTTCACCTACGGAGCTAAAGATAAGATCAAGACCTATTGAGTTCTGATATATTTTCCGAACTGTGTTGCTTTGTAACTTATAGAATAGAAAAGAAATATGAATGCAAGTATCAATTAGCAATTTAGCTCTAGACCAAGCTATGTACAAATGTATCTAACTTACAGCAGTGCAGCGAAGACTCGGTGAGTACTGGAGAATTCTTCAGAGAAGATCTATCGCCTCTGCAGGTGCTCCCCTGTGGAAAAGCTGAGAAAACAAACACGTCACTTTCTACAGTGATGCGAAAGGAGTAATTTGGAGATATAACAGTTGCCAATAGCAACCTTCTGCCAAGGGTGGGCCTGTATTTGTGGAAACTTCAACTCTGGATAATTAGCATTCATGCATTTAATCTCCTCGCGAGTGGGAGTCCCAAGGACCTGCGAGTAATATTTTCAGTCACTCAAATACACAAGCTAATACACAAGCTAAAAACCAATAACATATGTAATTATACAGTAAAACATCTGCAATATTTTGGAAAAGAACAGCCCATGCACCTGACCCAAAAGTAGCTCAACACCAAGGACGAAATGGAAGGGACTCACTGAACTGAGCTATAACACGTAATTGCCGTTACTTTGGCCTAGTGGTAAATGCATGCACTGCTACTGACAGGTGAAATGCATGCGAAAGGCAATATGTGTGTGTTGGAGCAGTCGAATCTTGACGCGCGCTTGCCTCGATGCCAGTAACGCTTTGGTATCATAGGTTTAAAAAAAAATGACGTATGGTCTTCCCTCTTAGCTTATTTTTAATGCACATGCGAGCCACAAAACGAGGAGGGTATGGTCTTCCCTCTATTACCTCGTTGGCCTTAGTTTGATTAAGTTGAGGGCTTCTTCTCAGCTTATTGTATACGTTTTCAGCATGCTCAACCTCTAGTATGTTGTACTTATCTCGATACTTTGTTTCTTAACAATTTTTTCACTTAAATCCACAGTATCAATAAGAAACTTGTTTTGGAATCCTTTATGTTTATATATATTGTATTAATTTCGTATGACTAGGGTTCCTAAACCTACCATTTTTTCATAATTATTGTATATAATTTAAACATGTAATATGAATACAATTATGTATGGGTGTATGTCCATAATTCCATGCGGTTGTTTTGCATATTTCATGTAAAGCTCTGTCTTCGTTTGCATAGCGAGGTCTCTCTATTACTCTGAATGCCACGTCCCGAGCAGACATTTCAATGACTGTAACTATTATTGCTATTAGACTGTGTGGTCCATAATTCCATGCGGTTGTTTTGCATATTTCATGTAAAGCTCTGTCTTCGTTTGCATAGCGAGGTCTCTCTATTACTCGAGTTACAATAACTTCATCTGTTATCTGGTGTTGGATTTGTCATATCAAATTGCATTTGTTTTCAGTTTTCTGTGTTGAGTTGAATTTGACACAGTGGCTTGACATACCTCCTTTGGGTTACTGATGCTTAAAAGAATTATAATGTACTATTCATAGCAGAAAACAAGAAGTTTCTGTCCAGAATAATTATGTGAGAGAATATCAATAACGGCCTTGGTCTTTAATTTGGAGCTTGTCTTTTCACATTTTTACTGTCTGCTAGTGTTAGTGATGGTGCTCACGACCTCGTCTCTCTGTAATTGTCCTTCAAATATATTTTGCAGGTGAAACCGGATCTACTGTCTCGCTTTATTGAATTGACTGAGGAGCAACCGGAGAAATACGCTGACAAGTATCTACGAGATGTTATTACGAATTTCATGATAGCTGGCCGGGACACAACTGCAGGAACCCTTTGTTGGTTTTTTCATTTGCTTTGCAAGCAACCTGATGTTGAAAAAAAGCTTCTTCAAGAAATTCATGACGTGGTCAAGGAGAATGAATGTGTGACCATTAAAGAATCTATTACTATGTTTTCTCAGAGTCTGCCCAACACAGTATTGAATAATATGCACTATCTTCAAGATACTTTATCGGAGACCCTAGGAATATTTCCAGTTGTTCCTATGGTAAGACACTCGTGTATTTTTCTTGCGGCAACTCTTTAATGCACTGGCACACTCATATTATAAAACTTTAGCTATGATAACTTTATATTCTTATAATTTTAACTTGTAAAAGTAACTTGGCAGGGACTTGCTGCGATGCAGCTTCCCTTGTTCCTCTATAAATCATTATTTAAAAAGCAGTTGGCGAATAGCAATTCGTTGTAAATTTCGTATTAGTAAAAATTCAATTATCAAATGTGAAATACTTTAAAGTTCAAATTTTATATTTTAAATTTCATTAATTTAATTTATTTTGTTGATTAGAAATATTTTATAAATAGATCACATTTTTACTATTGTAATTACATTCTAAAATATAACTTAAATAATAATTGTTATTTTATTAAAAAATGTTCTTTTAAATTATGATGAAAAAAGACTAAATAAATCATTTAATCTTCAATAAGCAAGTTAATGTTACAAATTCATATATGATATGACAATTAATAGTTATTTCATATGAGTGATTGGAGACTTCCATAGTTTGTCATATTGTTAATGATCATATTGTGTGTTTTGTTCAATGTTTTGGATGGTGACTCCATCCATCATTAGGACCATAGAGAGCCTTATGATGGATGGAAACGTTGGACAAGTCAGAGTTTTTACACAATATGATTCCGCAAATCACTAACAACTATTTCATATTTTATTATATAGTTTAAGTGAGAAATTTAAATAAGAACAAATGTCACTTAAATATCTCTACGTAAGAGGTAAACTTTCTTTTCCAATGAAAATTTGTTTAGATGTGAGAAAAGCAAACTTTTCAGTGACATAAACAAGTTAAAGTCTCATATAAAATCAAAAGACCTTTTCAACTTAAATGTTTAAAATAACATCACTCTTCCTTGTGATAATCTCTCACAAAACATTAAATATAAGAATGAATTTTTTATAACATTAACCCACACAAAAAAGAACTGAAATTCCTTATTTCATTAAAAATTTAGAATGCATTCAAATTTTAACAAGTGCTACATAGTAGCTAGTACCTGCAGCGTAGTTTAAATACAACAAAGTTGCAATTTGTTAGATAGATAATGAATATTTGAACAAATATTAAACATAAAACAAGGTAAATGAATAGTGAAAAATGATTTACCAAATTATTAAATATTTAAAATTTTCACTCTAATAATAACTATCCCAAGCTAATTTTTAAATATGTTGTAGAAATGTTATGCATAAAAACAAAGTAAATGAATAGTAAAAAATGGTTTTTAAATATATTATAGAAATGTTATGCATAAAAACAAAGTAAATGAATAGTAAAAAATAGTTCGCAAAAATTAGTCACTTTGTAATGCCTAATTCACAATTATTATGAGAATTCACATAACATAGAATAAAAATGGTTTATACATTTTTTTTTAAAGGGGAAATCCCCATGGTAGAAGCATTATACTACATCATGATTACAATATCCGAACAAACGTTGAGTCAACCGACAACAACCCAACATATTCATTACAAGTGTGTTTCGAACCCCAGTGGGAAGGACAATATTGCACAGTCCCACCCAACATGTACAAACGTTGAGTCAACCGACAACAACCCAACATATTCATTACAAGTGTGTTTCGAACCCGAGTGGGAAGGACAATATTGCACCGTCCCACCCAACATGTACAGGTATATTTCGAACCCTGGTGGAAAAGACAATATTGCACCGTCCCAAACACCCAAATACTTTTAATTATTATTTTTAATTATAAGTAAAAATAATTTTAAATTTAACAAAACAAAATTACTTAATGTAACATACAGGTTTTTTGTTTTTGCTATAATCATATATTATTGCATAATTAAGAGCCTTCTTTTTTTAATCTTATTGATATTATTAACTATTATTATATTATGTGAATGTAATATATTTAATCATGTAATACTAAGACCGGAATAAGTTAGAAGTGGTTTTTCTATACATGTGCTCGAGCTACCAGCTTTTCGTGTGACCTTCAGTTTTGAATTCATTTTATTAGTTATTTGTATGAAAGAGGAATTTTAAAAAATGTATTTTATCTTAACGGGGTTATTAGAACAAATATCATTAGCGATATAATTCTCTGTGATAATTAATTTTAAATGATATTAGTTCATTAATATAACTGGGTAGTAAAATTGTTAAGTCATGTAAATAGCTAATTTATTTAGTCAATAAAATAAAATAAAAAAATAAAATAAAAAGATCAAAGGAACGATTTCTTAATTAACAAGCATAATAGTGTACTTAAAAGACTGACTTTCTCATTTCTAGATTTTTTATTTTTTATTTTTTATTTTGTGCAAGATGCAAAGACAGAAAATTTCAACACAAACTTGGATAGAAATGAGAGACACCTATATAAAGTTCTTAAAAATAAATTATGGTGTGAGTTGTTTTTTTCAGAATATTATGGTCTCAGGGGACGTTAACCACTACCATCATCATCATGCACCATGAATAAAACTTTTTGAAAAATTTTCGAATCTCACTCACAAAAATAATAATTAATTAATAATTGTTTAATAAATTAATCTCAATTCATTAGTTTTTTCTTTTAATTAAATTTGAACGTTAAATTCAAATTTGTTCATCTTCGGGAGATGAAATTCGTAGTCATTTCAGTACACTAAGAGTCTGAAGGAGACACACCCTTTTTACTACATTTTTTCCAGGCTTTTCTGGCCGAGCTAAGGGTGTGAATCATTGACAAAAGAAATAAAAATGAATTCTCTCTCATTTCAACACCCTTCTAACTTTTGGCCTATATTCATTTATCTGGCAAGTCCGGCTGACTTAATAAAAGGTTATCTGTTTTTTTTTTCCATATCAAAAGAAACAATAATGGCGTTGAGTTGAGGGTTGTTTGTTTGTTTGTGATTTTGGCGATTTTTTATGGTGGCCAGCATTCCTCCCACGTCGGTCGTGTTTTAACACTGTAATTAATGAGAAGTTGAAGTGACTAATATGCAGTGCGTACCATGGGCCACTGCGATTTCCAGTTTTATAGCATTATAAATACGTGTTGATAAATGGCAACAAATAAATCCCAGGCTATCGGGCCATAAATGAACGGCGGCTTTATATGCCCACCGTTCGATTTCGCTGAGGCCGAAATCGAACGGTGGGCTTATACAGCCGCCGTTCATTTATGGCCGGATAGCCTGGGAAATATGGCTCGCCGTTGATAAATGAGGGAAATGACGTTCACTTTTTCTTTCTCCACAGCACGTACGTGAATAAATGAATGGAGCATGGAGAAAGAAGACGAGGGCTATTTCCCTGACTTGTCAACACGCATTTATAATGCTATAGGATTGGAAATAGCAATCGCCTGGTACCATGGGCTTTAAGGAATAGTTTATTATTCGACTTTTCAGCATTGACGTGACATCCTTGTGAATGAACGCGAAAACAAGCCCCGATACCGTTCATGTTGCCATCAGCGGTAAGCCCAGACCATGCATGCAATTAAAGCATTAAAGGATGGATCACCTACTATTCAGAATTTAAATTTTGAATTTTCAAAATGTCATGCATCGCTACATGAGCACTGGAGAGGAAGGATTTTTGTTAAACATAGCGCCCCTGTTTCAATGGCTCGGTTGTTTCAAGTATCCACAAGCTTGCCTTCCCTCTTGGATATTGAGGGAGAGCCTAACTTTTAGAAGTCGTCGGGGAGCAGGTTTATAACACTCTGGTAGCGTGAGTCTCAGGTATCTTTATTTTCCTTTTTCAGATTTAATTACATTTTGTGCATGAAAATAATCTCAGACATTGTACGCCAAAAACTTATGGATTAGTATCGAAACTGACCGTAAATTTCAAAGTCTATCTTTGGATTATCTTCTGAGCCCTGTTGTTGTGGTGAGCTGTTGCATGAGCGCATACTTTGTTGTTGGAGTGAAAAAGATGAAATTTGCATATGTAATCCTGTCACCCAAAATTGGATAAAACTTCCAGAACGTTTGGAAGATACAGACTGGGATTTCATTAGTCTAGATTTTGATATATGCACAGCACATTGTACCCTTATCATGGAAAGGAATTCTCAAGAAATGGATTCCACTTCAAAAGAAATTATGGTCATAGAGATGTATGATTCCAAAACTAATAAGTGGACTCAATTAGAAACAACTGTGGACAATCTAGTTCGACCTCAAGGGGAAGGCATACATTCGAATGGGAGATATTATTGGTTAAATGAATTGTATGACGGGGATTGTTTGAGCATAGTTGCATTCGATGAGGAACAGAAACAATGGAATGTAATCAAGGGGCCACAGAACATAACAGTTGACATCCTCTCACGAAGACTTGGTGCCACATTTGTTACTGGTTGTGATGGGCGTATAGTCTTGGTTTGTATGAGTCACTTTTCTTTATGGGAATTTTGTATGGATGAAATAAAAGGAGAGAAACGGTGTCCATTTAAATTTTAAAACAGTGGACGATCAACACGAATTGATGGACATGGTAGTGAATCACAAGGGTTGTGATGACAAATGTCTTCGCAGTTTGGAGCCCGGAAGCGAAAATATTGCAGAAGATAGAGTTGGGACAAGTGGTTGATTCTTCCGATCACTTTCGTTCTCTTATTTCAATTCGTCGGTTCCAAGTAAACAATATATTCTGGGTTTAGTATACATGGCGCTGCTTATTTTAGTCGTGTTAGATGCCTTTTTTTCTTTATGGATGTCGAGAATAGTGTTAGATCTCACTGTTTTTGTAAATGATCTAGACTGTGTTTGGAGGTAGTAGTCCTATTGTTAAATATTTTATTCCAAGACTTTTTGGAATTTGAAGTTTTATTTGATAAATTCATTATTATGTTTTTGAAAGTATTAAATTCATTATTTTGTGTTGGTTTATTGGGGCTTGACCCAAGTTCAGAGTTAATTTAGCCAAACAAATCCCGGTACTACTGTCCTTTCGGCAACAGCGCGCGGAGCGCGGACTGAGGTCTCACCTAAAGTAGTATGGGAGGGTGCTAGAACTAGGTTTCCGCATCCTGGAGATGTCTAATGAGTTCAAGTGGTCCGCAATTTGACCCTGCGCATAAGTTGCTTCGCACATTTTCCCGTATCTTGCGGCCTGATATACTGCGTACGCGTAGCCCTACCCAGGGCTAAACGCTGCGCTTCTGCGTTATTACCCAACACTTTACTAATATTTTAATGTTAGTTGATTATCTTTGCCTACTTGCATGCTTTAAGTTATACTTAACAACATAAACCATTCATATAGGTGCGCACAATAAATAAATAGTATATTCGCAAATTATATCAAACATGCATTAACCCAAGAACAGATACACAGAATTATGATAAAACTTATTTTTATTAATTCCTTCCTCGGTTACAGACTCAACTTTTCCCTGTGCACTCAGCTGCAGGGGCCCGCGCACTCAGCGGCGGACTACTAGACCTCTGCACACTCAACTGCAGAGCCTTCTCCTACCCTACGACCCAAAGATACACTTCACTTGGTTACTTAGATTCTTCTTTCTCTACCATCCTCTTTCCTTACACTTAGAGCCTCGCTCTATTTATACAATCCCATGGTCCGCGGACCATGGGTAGGTCTATTAAGCCAACATTACATTACAAAACCTAGGGCAGACAACCCTGTGACTCTATTATATTTTCGCGCCCCACGCCCGCAATTTGCAGAGAACAAAATTCGGTCAAAACTTGCGCTTTGAGCCCCAAAACATGCTTTGGGGGGATTCCATGCCCAACAGGCCCCCAACACAAACATCGCGACTCGCCCTTGAGTCACTATGTCGGCACGATGATCTTGGCACGGAGTCCTTCCAACTATTCTCGAATTGGTGGAAGTCAGCAACACACTGAGCTGCTATTTGTTGGATCTACTACATACGTTGTTCTAAGACCTCCGTGTCTGGGGTGCTTCTCTGCATCAATGTGTGCATCCCCTCTATGTTCGCGAGCTTACCTTCGATGTTTGTCGTGTGGGTGAAGGCCTCGTCGATCCAAGGCTGGACGCGCACTTTTAGGAGTACCTCCTTATGTCGTTCTGCATCCACCTGCTCCTTCAATGCTTTAGCCTACTGCATCTTCGCAAGCCGTTGGGTGAGGACCACTGTCTGCGCAGTTCCTCGGACGCTGTCATACTGTTGTTGGAGTTCTCGCGCCTCTGTCTCTAAGTGCTGGATTTTGGGGTCCTCTTGCAGAGTTGTGAGGACCTCAAGTGATTCTTCCAACATGTTGATGCAATCTCGCACTACACCTCCGATTTCCGCCAATCCTGCTGTGATAGCGCTATCGCGCTGTTCTCTGACTTCTGGGGAGTGCATGGTTATGCTTGTAACTGCAGCTCGGCGATCTGAAGATGCAGCTCCAACTGAATCTTTGTCATTTTTTCCCTGGCCTCGTCTACCCCTGCTGCTAACCTGTGGATCCGCACCTCCACTGGTATATTTGTTGGGATGGCCAGCTTCGGGACGCCCCAGCAAGCATCGTCTATCACCTGCACTAGCTGTTGATGTTGTGACACCGATTCGTCACGCTGCAAGCTGAGTTGTTCCATATTTATCTTCTGCTCATTGAGGACTTGGATCGCGCGGATCTCCCTAGCACGCAACTCTGTCATTATCCCATCCTATAATAGATATAGTGTCTCGCGTGGAAGGGCAGCTAGATTAACACCGAGACCTTTCATCATGCTAACTGAAAACCTGTCGGCCTCATTTGATGTCACTAGAGCCCCTTCCAGCAACACTATTGTGTTTTTCGTCCGCGCGCGCAACATCTGCTCTGCTACCGTGGATCCGACTGCAAGGTTGGTTGAAAGGGTACCAACCTGAGGGGGGCGCACCTGTGAGTCCTACAACTACGCTCTAAAGGACCCCAACACAGTGTGGTGCTCCTGCATGAAATCATAGAGAGCCTCATTTGTGACATTGTGCACCGTCTCACCAATGTCATGCAGATCACCCTTGGTTAGGGTGATCAGGTCAATGGAAAATTTCGAAGCCTTGACCTTCTTCCGTGATCCTGCCCGTTCGGTTGGGTGTCAGCGCTTCAGCTGTGTCGACGTGGTTCGTGGGTCCACGCTTCCTTCTGTTGTTTTTGCTTCCTCTGCGTCCTGCCCCTGCTGATCTGAAAATGGGGCACTAGGCTTCTTGTCAAGCTTACAAGAACCTCTCCCACTTCCAAAGCTTAAACATTCCCAAAATTTATTAATTAACCAATGCGGAATTAATAATGTGCTTGAACATAGGTGTATGCTTATATTTGTTTTAAAACCGTTATGTGCTATAAGTTCACTTGCTTATGCTGGTTTAAAATACATATGACAGTAAGTAAAGTAACAAATAAGCAACACACGCATAGCAGCAAAATGCACCAAATAAGCAACACACATAACAACAATATTAATTTGGAGTTCACCCAAAACTCTTGGGCTACATCTCCTTGAGCTCTAGTCAACTCGACTAGGCTCTCTGGGATTATGGAAATAGTTCTTTTACAAGCTCCACGCTCAACTCCACTAGTTTACACAGAACTCAGTGGGCTTAGAACACCGTCTTATCCCTGGTTTTTGAAGCTCTTCAGCTTTCTGGCTCTCGGCCCTCCCTCTGGCTCTGGCTCTGGCTCTTGGCTCTAGCTCATGGCTTTGGCTCGTGGCTCTGGCTCTTGGCTCTGGCTTTCTCTCTCGGCCTTTGCGTGCCTTTGTAACTCACTTGACCTCCAAGTGATTCTTCAGCAACAACTCGCTGCAGTCAATTGGGCTCTTTGGTTCACTTGACCTCCAAGTGACTCCCAAAATTCTCTGTGTTGCCTCAGCAATCATGCTCTCTGGCTTTTGTGAGGCCTCTTCCGGCTCTGTGGCTTCTGCAACCGTTTCTCTGCATGTAATCACTCCTTTGCGGCTCTGCGAATTCTTCTACTCCTTGTCTCTTCGACTGGCCATTTGGCTCTGTGGCTCTGTGGCTCTGTCGATGTTACAAATGCATCATTGCCTATAAAATGCCCGCTTGCAGCATGGCACAATGATTAGGTGTAGTTACAAGGAATCGGGGCCTTTCTTTAGGTGAAAACCTGAAAATGACCATATTTCCCAATACACAGAGATATACCAGAAATACATAGGAAAATGCCTCATGGAGTGTTTAATCAGACTTCAAATATTATTGAATCGCCCCTAAAAACCCTTTTAGGCCCGCCTTTTATGGCTATCGCAAGCCCACCATTGATCTATGTGATCACTGATCCAACGGCTGACAGTGCGTTTCGGGTGGCTTATGTGCGCAAAGATTACCCGCCCGAAAAGGCAGTTTTCTCTCTCCTCAACCATGCCACATGTCGGCCAGTGTATGGGTTCAGGCGGAGCCCGTCCAATACCGCTTACTACCTGAGGCCTACCCGAAATCCCGCTTACCACGGAACTCAAAATTTATAGGGCTGCATTTATAAACCTTTTGGGTCTGCCATTAGTCGCATATTGCATCGCATAGGTGGATTGGCCAAAACCCCAAATACACAGGAATACATTGAAAAATCCGAATTCCCAGACTTAACAAATTATAGAATTGGGTCTATAATCCTGTCGGGTCCGGCCTTTTATCGCTTATCGCTATCGTAATCGCATTGGCCCTATTATCGTGGATCGTCGATAGCCGATTTAATCTGGACCGTTGATCTAATCCCCTATCAGACAGTCTAGATCACATCGCATCTCGCTATCGCATCGGCGCAAGAGCCGGACGATTTTCTGGCCGGTACCGGAAAACGGGCCATTCTACAGCCTAGGTAGACTACTCCTTTTTATGGTGGCCAGCATTCCTCCCACGTCGATCGTGTTTTAACACTGTAATCAATGAGAAATTGAAGTGACTAATATGCAGTGGGTATCATGGGCGACTGCTATTTCCAACCCTATAATATTATAAATACGTGTTGATAAACGAAAGAAATAACGTTCGCCCTCTCTCCACAGCAGGTAAACAAATGAATGGAACCTGGAGAGAAAAGGCCAGCGCTATTTCCCTGGTCAGCACGCATTTATAATGCTAAAATATTGGAAATAGCAATCGTCGGGTACCATGGGCTTTAAGGAGTAGTCTATTATTCGACTTTTCAGCATTGACGTGACATCCTTGTGAATGAACGCGAAAACAAGCCCCGGTACCGTTCATGTTGCCATTAGCGGTAAGCCCAGACCATGCATGCAATTAAAGCATTAAAGGATGGATCACCTACTATTCAGAATTTAAATTTTGAATTTTCAAAATGTCACGCATCGCTACATGAACACTGGAGGAAGGATTTTTATGGCCTGGATTTTTGTTAAACATAGCGCCCCTGTTTCAATGGTTCGGTTGTTTCAAGTATCCACAAGCTTGCCTTCCCTCTTGGATACTGAGGGAGAGCCTAACTTTTAGAAGTCATCGGGGAGCAGGTTTATAACACTGTGGCAGCGTGAATCTTAGGTATCTTTATTTTCCTTTTGCAGATTTAATTACAATTTGTGCATGAAAATAATCTCAGACATTGTATGCCAAAAACCTATGGATTAGTATAGAAAGTGGCTACAAATTTCAAAGTCTGTCTTTGGATTTTCTTCCGAGCCCTGTTGTTGTGGTGGCAGGTTGCAAGAACATACTTTGTTGTTGGAGTGGAAAAGATGAAATTTACATATGCAATCCTGTCACCCAAACCTGGATAGAACTTCCAGAACGTTTTGAAGATACAGCGTGGGATTTCATTAGTCTAGCTTTTGATACACGCACGGCACATTGTACCCTTATCATGGGAAGGAATTCTCAAGAAATGGATTCCAGTTCAAAAGAAATTATGGTCATAGAGATGTATGATTCCAAAACTAATAAGTGGAATCACTGAGAAAAAACTGTAGATAATCAAGTTCGACCTCAAGGGGAAGGCATATACTCGAATGGGAGATATTATTAGTTAAATGAATGGTTTGACAGGGATTGTTTGAGCATAGTTGCATTCGATGAGGAACAAAAACAATAGAATGTAATCAAGGGGATACAAAACATAACAGTTGACATCCTCTCATGAAGGCTTGGTGCCACATTTGTTACTTTTTGCGATGGGCGTACAGTCTTGCTTTGTATGAGTCACTTTTCTTTATGGGAATTTTGTATGGATGAAATAAGAGGAAAGAAATGGTGGCCATTTAAAACAGTGGACGATCGACACGAATTGATGGACATGGTAGTGAATCACAATGGTCGTGATGACAAATGTCTTCGCAGTTTGGAGCCCGGAAGCGAAAATATTGCAGATGATAGAGTTGGGTCAAGTGGTTGATTCTTCCGATCACTTTCGTTCTCTTATTTCAATTCGTCGGTTCCAAGTAAACAATATATTCTGGGCTTAGTATACATGGCGCTGCTTATTTTAGTCGTGTTAGATGCCTTTTTTTCTTTATGGATGTCGAGAATAGTGTTAGATCTCACTGTTTTTGTAAATGATCTAGACTGTGTTTGGAGGTAGTAGTCCTATTGTTAAATATTTTATTCCAAGACTTTTTGGAATTTGAAGTTTTATTTGATAAATTCATTATTATGTTTTTGAAAGTATTAAATTCATTTTTTTTTGTTGGCTTATTGGGGCTTGACCCAAGTTCAGAGTTAATTTAGCCAAACAAATCCCGGTATCACTGCTCTTTCGGCAACAGTCCGCGAAGCGCGGACTTAGGTCTCACCTAAAGTAGTATGGGAGGGTGCTAGAACTAGGTTTCCGCACCCTGGAGATGTCTAATGAGTTCAAGTGGTCTGCAATTTGACCCTGCGCGCAAGTTGCTTCGCGCACTTTCCCGTATCTTGCGCCCTGATATACTGCCTACGCGCAGCCCTACCCAGGGCTGAACGCTGCGCTTATGCGTTATTACTCAAGACTTTACTAATATTCTAGTGTTAGTTTATTATCTTTGCCTACTTGCATGCTTTAAGTTATACTTAACAACATAAACCATTCATACAGGTGCACACAGTAAATAAATAGTATATTCGCAAATTATATCAAACATGCATTAACCCAAGAACAAATACACAGAATTATGATAAAAATTCTTTTTATTAATTCCTTCCTCGGTTACAGACTCGACTTTGCCCTGTGCACTCAGCTGTAGGGGCCCGCGCACTCAGCTGCGGACTACTAGGCCTCTGCGCACTCAACTACAGAGCCTTCTCCTACCCTACGACCCAAAGATACACTTCATTTGGTTACTTAGATTCTTCTTTCTCTACCATCCTCTTTCCTTACACTTAGAGCCTCGCTCTATTTATACAATCCCATGGTTCGCGAACCATGGGTAGGTCTATTCAGCCAACATTACATTACAAAACCTAGGGCAGACAACCCCGTGACTCTATTATATTTTCGGCCCCGCGCTCGCAATTTGAGGAGAACAAAATTTGGTCAAAACTTAGGCTTTGATCCCCAAAACATGCTTTGGGGGGATTCCATGCCCAACAGGCCCCCAACACAAACATCGCGACTCGCCCTTGAGTCACTCTGTCGGCACGACGATCTTGGTGCGGAGTCCCTCCAACTATTCTCGAACTGTTGGAAGTCAGCAACACATTGAGCTGCTATTTGCTGGATCTACTACATACGCTGTTCCGAGACCTCCGTGTCAGGGGTGCTTCTCTGCATCAATGTGTGCATCCCCTATATGTTCGCGAGCTTGCCTTCGATGTCTGCCGTGTGGGTGAAGGCCTCGTCGATCCAAAGCTGGACGCGTGCTTTTAGGACTACCTCCTTATGTCGTTCTGCATCCACCTGCTCCTTCAATGCTTTAGCCTACTACATCCTCGCAAGCCGCTGGGTGAGGACCATTGTTTGCGCAGTTCCTCGG
Organism: Pinus tabuliformis; assembly: GCA_031772625.1. Classification (NCBI taxonomy): domain Eukaryota; kingdom Viridiplantae; phylum Streptophyta; class Pinopsida; order Pinales; family Pinaceae; genus Pinus; species Pinus tabuliformis. The sequence continues at coordinate 1,142,842,052 of CM062813.1, read as the reverse complement.
ACGCTGTCATACTGTTGTTGGAGTTCTCGCGCCTCTGTCCCTAAGCGCTGGATTTTGGGGTCCTCTTGCAGAGTTGTGAGGACCTCAAGTGATTCTTCCAACATGTTGATGCAATCTCGCACTACACCTCCGATTTCCGCCAATCCTGCTGTGATAGCGCTATCGCGCTGTTCTCTGACTTCTAGGGGAGTGGATGGTTATGCTTGTAACTGCAGCTCGGCGATCTGAAGATGCAGCTCCAACTGAATCTTTGTCATTTTTTCCCTGGCCTCGTGGACCCCTGCTGCTAACCTATGGATCCACACCTCCACTGGTATATTTGCTGGGATGGCCAGCTTCGGGACGCTCCGGCAAGCATCGTCTATCACCTGCACTAGCTGTTGATGTTGTGACACCGATTCGTCACGCTGCAAGCTGAGTTGTTCCATATTTATCTTCTTCTCACTCAGGACTTGGATCACGCGGATCTCCCTAGCACACAGCTCTGTTGTTATCCCATCCTGTAATAGATATAGTGTCTCACGTGGAAGGGCAGCTAGATTAACACCGAGACCTTTCATCATGCTAACTGAAAACCTGTCGGCCTCATTTGATGTCACTAGAGCCCCTTCCAGCAACACTATTGTGTTCGTCATCCGCGCGCGCAACATCTGCTCTGCTACCGTGGATCCGACTGCGAGGTTGGTTGAAAGGGTACCAACCTGAGGGGGGCGCACCTGTAAGTCCTACAACTACGCTCTAAGGGCCCCCAACACAATCTGGTGCTCCTGCATGAAATCATAGAGAGCCTCATTTGTGACATCGTGCACCGTCTCGTCAATGTCATGCAGATCACCCTTGGTTAGGGTGATCGGGTCAATGGAAAATTTCGAAGCCTTGACCTTCTTCCGTGATCCTGCCCGTTCAGTTGGGTGTCAGCGCTTCAGCGGTGTCGACGAAGTTTGTGGGTACACGCTTCCTTCTATTGTTTTTGCTTCCTCTGCGTCCTGCCCCTACTGATCTGAAAATGGGGCACTAGGCTTCTTGTCAAGCTTACAAGAACCTCTCCCACTTCCAAAGCTTAAACATTCCCAAGATTTATTGATTAACCAGTGCGGAATTAATAATGTGCTTGAACATAGGTGTATGCTTATATTTGTTTTAAAACCATTATGTGATGTAAATTCACTTGCTTATGCTGGTTTAAAATACATATGATAGTAAGTAAAGCAACAAATAAGCAACACACACATAGCAACAAAATGCAACAAATAAGCAACACACATAACAACAATATTAATTTGGAGTTCACCCAAAACTCTTGGGCTACATCTCCTTGAGCTCTATTCAACTCGACTAGGCTCTCTGGGATTATGGAAATAGTTCTTTTACAAGCTCCATGCTCAACTCCACTGGTTTACACAGAACTCAGTGGGCTTAGAACACCGTCTTATCCCTGGCTTTTGAAGCTCTTCAGCTTTCTGGCTCTCGGCCCTCCCTCTGGCTCTGGCTTTGGCTCTTGGCTCTAGCTCGTGGCTTTGGCTCATGGCTCTTGGCTATGGCTCTCTCTCTCGGCCTTTGTGTGCCTTTGTAACTCGCTTGACCTCCAAGTGATTCTTTAGCAACAACTCACTGCAGTCAATTGGGCTCTCTGGTTCACTTGACCTCCAAGTGACTCCCAAAATTCTCTGTGCTGCCTCAGCAATCATGCTCTCTGGCTTTTGTGAGGCCTCTTCCAGCTCTGTGGCTTCCGCAACCATTTCTCTGCATGTAATCACTCCTTTGCGGCTCTGCGACTTCTTCTACTCCTTGTCTCTTCGACTGGCCATTTGGCTCTGTGGCTCTGTGGCTCTTTCGACGTTACAAACGCATCATTGCCTATAAAACGCCCGCTTGTAGCATGGCACAATGATCAGGTGCAGTTACATGGAATCGGGGGCCTTTCTTTAGGTGAAAACCTGAAAATGACCATATTTCTCAATACACAGAGATATACCAAAAATACACAGGAAACGCCTCATGGAGCGTTTAATCGGACTTCAAATATTATTGAATTGCCCCTAAAAACCCTTTTAGGCCTGCCTTTTATGGCTATCGCAAGCCCACCATTGATCTACATGATCGCTGATCCAACGAATGACAACGCGTTTCGGGTGGCTTATGTGCGCAAAGATTACCCGCCCGTAAAGGCAGTTTTCTCTCTCCTCAGCCATGCCACATGTCGGCCAGTGTATGGGTTCAGGCGGAGCCCATCCAATACCACTTACTACATGAGGCCTGCCCAAAATCCCACTTACCACGGAACTCAAAATTTATAGCGCTACATTTATAAACCTTTTGGGTCTGCCATTAGTCGCATATCGCATCGCATAGGTGGATTGGCCAAAACCCCAAATACACAGGAATACATTGAAAAATCTGAATTCCCAGACTTAACAAATTATACAATTGGGTCTATAATTCCGTCGGGTCCGGCCTTTTATCGCTTATCGCTATCGCAATTGCGTTGGCCCTATTATCGTGGATCGTCGATCGCCGATTTAATCTGGACCGTTGATCTGATCCCCTATTAGACGGTCTAGATCACATCGCATCTCGCTATCGCATCGGCCCTTTGTGTCGGGGATCGTCGATACCCTGACCGCCATTTAATCCTCTCCGTTGATCTCATTTATGATCCAACGGTTGAGATCGCATGCCGTGGATTAGTATATCACATATTGCATTTGCTATAGCCCGAGGGTCTTTCCTTATATTATTTGCATATGCTGACGCCGATCATCGCAATCGCTTCATCGCCCTGCCTGGGGTCCCGACATTGGGCGAAGGCCTCCCTCAAATGCGATAAGTCTAAGGTTCCTTCTGCCTCCGCTTTAGGTCCTTTGCTCGACCCTTCTGATGCAATTTTCCTTTATGAAGCCTTTCATGCCATTTTTAGGGGAAATGCCTCATTTTTCAAAGGACAAAGGCAATCTTCTTTTTGTGATAACTTCTGTATCCGAAGTCCATTTTAGCCCATTCAAATTGCAGTAGATTCAGAATGAAAATATCTACGCAATGGGATTATTTCCAGGAGCATTTCTTGGACTTCATTTTCCTCTGTGTGGAACACTTTAAATTTAAAAGTCTATCGTAGATCCATTTTGGATCACGCCTTCCCACTAAAAGAACTTTTGGTCTCCAAAAGACTAACATACTGATCTGAATAGTAAATGAGAGTAACATCACCCTCTTCTTTCAGCCTCCATACACTTGCCTTGCATAGTGTCTCTAAACCAAAGCCTTTGAACACTCTCCTTCCTGGATGTGCTGGTCTTCCTGGGAAGAACTGTCTTCCTTCTTGCCTTCCTGCAGAACTCCCACTGAGATGGTCACAGAAGGTAGTTTGAACTTCTCTACCTTGATCATTGATCCAAAGTGGCTAAAACAAATGTGAAGTACAACTGCTTCACAAAATTTTCATTTGTAGTTGTTTGAAAATTTGTCGACACGACTGTTAACAACAACAAAAATATAAACAACAACTGTTAACAACAACAAAAATATAAACAACAACTGTTACAACAACAAAAATATAGACAAAAACTGGATGGCCTAAACTCTTGCTTCAACAAAAGAAACAGATTTTCACATCTTGTGAACACCTCCATGTCTTACATCTGCATACCAATGATGGACTAGATAACAAGCCCACAAAACATGCCTTTAAAACAAATGACCCTTCAAGTCAAGCATGTAGAAAAAGACCTCTAGGACTCTTTTTCAAAGATGAAATACTTCATCATTATCTCCATCTTGGAGACTAAGTTAACTTCTCCCAAGTCAACATTACATGCATGTTTACAACAAAGAAATCAACCCTTCAAGTTAATTACACATACATGTTCAAATACAAGGAAATCATCAGCATCCCTGTGTTCATGCACATCAAGCTTATGCATGCATTTCATCCTTCAACTTTCACTTAAGCACACTGTACTTTCGAAGCTGAAATGAACATAATGTTGCAGCAACAAAGTGAGTCTCCTACTCAACTTTTTCCATTCACCTTCTTGGTAAAACCCTGCAACTTGCATTCCATTAACAAAAAAATGCAAACAGATGCAACAATAGACATGCAAGCTTAATTGGATAAGAACTCTAACCATTTCCTACCAATCCCTTTCAAATGTGATACCTTTGTCTGCACATTAGCATCAATATGTGAATCATCCTAAAACACATCATCCATGGAAACTTTCTTTCCATTTCTGCCATTTTCTCTTTCCACCTTCTTCAAGTTTCGTGGAAGCATTGTTGGATTTAGAGTCCAACACTTTTCAGCAAGATTCCCTTGCTTATGGCAGTAAGTGCACTACGTGCATACTCTTGATAGCATGATTTGCCTTTTCCAATGGACCTTTGGCTTCTTGATTCCTCTCCTTCAAAAGTTTCCTGTATGTGGCCATTCTCTTCCAACATCTAGAAACATTATGGTTATCCAAACCACAAAAGGAACATGCAATTCTTTTCCCATATCTATGTGGAGATTTATCATGCTTTGCAAAATCAAAAGGAAGATGATTAGAACCAGAGTTATACCTTTCTCTTTCACCTTTATTGCCTTCATGAGGAGGTGAAGCAAATGAAGAAGTGGCTCCCTTTGGAACACCATCAATCTCTTCAAGGCCGTTAGAGTTTCCACAACTCTCTGGTTCAAGTGTGTGCTTCTGAACACCTACATCCTGAAAATGATGTTTCAAGCTATTGCATTCCTCCTGAACACAATCTTCACACTCTTGAGGTAGAAGACCTGCAATGCAACTCCTTCTTGGACCTGTTTCAATGGCCTTCATGGTAGATTTGGAACTTTCTGCATAAGACTCTCCATAACTAAGACCCAAATACTTAGGCCTTTCCTCAACTATTATTGGCTCAACAATACCTTGTGCATGTTTACCCAAGCCTTTTCCTTCATAACCCATCTTGGACATTAGCTTGGAACTTATGCCTCTAGTATGCTTTTCAAAAGAACCAATATAAGAATTCTTAGGAGAATTTGAAGAAAAACATGAACTATTTACCTCTTCGTCAAGCTGACACTTAACTAAGACTTCTTTGGCAATAAAGAGTTGTGACTCCAACTCATTTCAGGTTCATATTAGCAATATGAAGTTGCCTCTCCATTTTCTGCATTTTGTCAGAAAGCATCTGCTTCTCTTCCTCCACGGAATTCCACTGTTCTCTAAGTATGCTGCTCTTCCTTCCATCCTCATACATTTCTCTCACCATATCCATCATGATGAAAAAGTCTTGCTTCATGTCTCCACCAAAGAATCTTGTGAAGAAAGAAGAATTTGAGGACTCACTTGTAGAAGTTGTCATTATGCCAATGAACAAAAAAACTTCAAACAAGATTAATAAAGAGCTTATTCAGCAACCTTTTGCAACAAACCTCTTGTGCTTCAAGGATTTCCTTGAGGTCCTTTGGGATAGGAAGAATGCCTTCAGCCCTTTTTCCTTTTTGTCCTTCCTAGACTGAGCTATCAATAGGTTTCCCTTCACCTCTGCAAACTCAAACAATAGTCAGTCTGCAAACAAGCATACAATCAACCAGACAATCAATCCTTGACTGCCCAAACACCTTTCAGACAAGCAAAGCTTTGCTCTGTCAATCAAGCATTCTAATATAACCCTATTTTGAAGGTGGGGTTAATCAAATCTCAGGTTTTGATACCACTTGATCTGAAAATGGGGCACTAGGCTTCTTGTCAAGCTTACAAGAACCTCTCCCACTTTCAAAGCTTAAACATTCCCAATATTTATTGATTAACCAATGCGGAATTAATAATGTGCTTGAACATAGGTGTATGCTTATATTTGTTTTAAAACCATTATGTGTTGTAAGTTCACTTGCTTATGTTGGTATAAAATACATATGACAGTAAGTAAAGAAGAAAATAAGCAACACACGCATAGCATCAAGATGCAACAATAAAACAACACACATAATAGCAATATTAATTTGGAGTTCACCCAAAACTCTTGGGCTACATCTCCTTGAGCTCTAGTCAACTCGACTAGGCTCTCTGGGATTATGGCAATAGTTCTTTTACAAGCTCCATGCTCAACTCCACTGGTTTACATAGAACTCAGTGGGCTTAGAACACTGTCTTATCCCTGGCTCTTAAAGCTCTTCAGCTTTCTAGCTCTCGGCCCTCGCTTTGGCTCTGGCTTTGGCTTTGGCTATTGGCTCTGGTTCGTGGCTCTAGCTCTGGCTCTTGGCTCTGGCTTGTGGCTCTAGCTCTCTCTCTCAGCCTCTACGTGCCTCTGTAACTCGCTTGACCTCCAAGCGATTCTTCAACAACAACTCACTGCTGTCAATTGGGCTCTCTAGTCCACTCGGCCTCCAAGTGACTCCCAAAACTCTCTACGCTGCCTCAGCAATTGTGCTCTCTGGCTTTTATGAGGCCTCTTTCGGCTTTGCGGCTTCCCCAGCCATTTCTCTGCGTCTAATCACTCCTCTGCGGCTTCTTGTGCTCCTTGTCTCTTCGACTAGCCATCTGGCTCTGTGGCTCTCTTGGCATTACAAACACATCATTGCCTATAAAACGCCTACTTGCAGCATGGCATAATGATCAGGGGCAGTTACAAGGAATCGGGGGCCTTTCTTCAGGTGAAAACCTGAAAACGACCATATTTCCCAATACACAGAGATATACCGGAAATACATAGGAAAATGCCTCATGGAGCATTTAATCGGACTTCAAATATTATTGAATCGCCCCTAAAAACCCTTTCAGGTCTGCCTTTTATGGCTATCGCAAGCCCACCATTGATCTGTGTGATCACTGATCCAATGGCTGACAGTCTGTTTCGGGTGGCTTATGTGCGCAGAGATAACCCGCCCGAAAAGGCGGTTTTCTCTCTCCTTAGCCATGCCACATGTCGGCCAGTGTATGGGTTTGGGTGGAGCCCGTCCAATACCGCTTACCACCTGAGGCCTACCCGAAATCCTGCTTACCACAGAACTCAAAATTTATAGGGCTGCATTTATAAACCTTTCGGATCAGCCATTAGTCGCATATCGCATCGCATAGGTGGATTGGCCAAAACCCCAAATACACGGGAATACATTCAAAAATCCGAATTCCCGACTTCAAAAATTATAGAATCAGGTCTATAATCCCATCGGGCCCGACCTTTTATCGCTTATCGCTATCGCAATCGCATTGGCCCTATTATCGGGGATCGCCGATCGTCAATTTAATCTGGACCATTGATCTGATCCCCAATCAGACGGTCCAGATCACATCGCATCTTGCTATCGCATCGGCCCTTTGTGTCGGGGATCACCGATCCCCCGATCGTTGATTTAATCTTGGCCATTGATCTCATTTCCGATTTGACGGCTGAGATCGCACGCTACGGATCGGTATATCTCATATCGCATTTGCTACGGCCTGAGGGTCTTTCCTTATATTATTTGCATATGCCGATGCCGATTGTCGCAATCGCTTCATCGCCCTACCTGGGGTCCCGACATCGGGTATAGGACTCCCTTCGATGCGATAAGTTGGAGGTCGCAGTCGGTGGTTCCTTCCACCTCCGCTTTAGGTCCTCCGCTCGACCCTTCCATTTTTAGGAGAAATGCCTCATTTTTCAAAGGACAAGGGCAATCTTCTTTCTGCGATAACTTCTGCATATGAAGTTCATTTTAGCCCATTCAAATTGCAGTAGATTCAGAATGAAAATATCCATGCAATGGGACTATTTCCAATAGCATTCCTTGGACTTTCATTTTCCTCTGTGAGGAACACTTTATACTTAGAAGTCTATCTTAGATCCATTTTGGATCATCTGCGAAGGCGTTGTTTGGCCCTCGCCCGCCTTCGCGGCTGCTGCCTGTGTCGCTGCTACTGCTACAGCCTTTTCCTGCTCAGGTACTTTCTGTGCCACTTCGCGCGCTGCCCGCACTTCAATTACTACTATTTCCTTCCGTTGTTTTTCGGCCAACTGTGCGATGCGCAGCTTGGCATCATCTTTCTTCTTTTGCACTTCTGATCTCTCGAGTTCTGCAATGTCTAGGGCGCGCCATTCTGGAGGCCATGCCTCCAAGACATTGAAAATGGCGTCGTTAGTGGCTACAAAGGGTATCTTTGTCCACTGCTTCGTCGGATCCTTGCACGCCCTGATATATATATTATGCATGTCTGCCTTAAATTCTGCATAACTCTGTAGACTGTTGTAAACTGTGGGCGACAACCGTAACTTACGGTTGATCCAAATTTTTACGTTCATCTCCATGAGCACCCAAAAGATCTTGCTGTTGTGTATCCGTGTAGAATCATTCCTGGCCCAGAGCGAAGTGTACTTCGTTGCCTTTATTAAATCTCTATCAATTATGGGGAATTGACTATCCTCTGACAATTCCCCTGCTACGAGCGCTATGGACAGCAACAACCATGCATATTGGAAGGTTTTACCCTGCTCCTGGGCTTCGCAACAATTCTTTAAGAATTTTGTGCAGAGGAATTCAGACCAGTTAAACTGGACCCCCTTCGCGCATTGCTTGACCAGTGCGACCACTGGCGTAGGTACCTCGTCGGTGTGACACTTCTGCATAACTTTGCCTGCGAGGATTTGGGTTGTTATGTGTACTGATTTGTCCTTGATGTTGGAGATGGTGTAGCCCCTCTTCTTCTTTTCCAGCTTGTACTTCGTCTTCATGGCCTCTGCGATGGCCAAATCATTGCCCTTTCCTTCCTATATGGTCGCGAGGTCCTTTCCTTTGTCTGGGAGTCGGGAGATGCAATGAATCAAGTCTGCCGTGATTGGGATGGGCTCGTCCATCCATAAGCACCCATCATGCACCAGGAAGAGCAGCTGCCTGATGACGAAAATGGTTATTGGGGCGCGGTGGAAATACGACACCCAAAGTAGGCTTAACAACCCGACCTTCTCTACTTCGCGCAACCACTTCCACGGATCTAATGATGTCACCACCCCTGCAGTGTTCTGCTTCATGAGGTTTCCGATCTGAAGGTGAGGGAACTTCTCGTGGTCAGCGAGGTCCCAATCTTCGAATTTCATGGTCAGCGCATGGCCCAAGTGCGTGCCTTCAAACATAATTCCATCTGGGAGGAGTGAGGTTTGGAGCGAGCTCTTGGTCTCGTCTACGTCCTTAGGCACTTCGACCTTCCCTTTTCGCGGGGGGACATAGGCGGGTAGTTTTGTCGCAGAGTGCCTAGGTTGGGTATCCACACGTATGCCTTCATCTTCTTTTTCTACGATGGTAAGATCCTGCAAATCTTCTTCCTCTTCGTCTGTTTCTATAGTGACAACTTTCCCTTTCTCCTCCATCGACAATTTGCTGCGCAGCGGGTTCCCCAAGGACACGCGTACGGGAGCCATTGCTTATTTATCCTTCTTGGGTCTTGGCATGCGCGCTGATTTCGGGATCTCTGCCGCAATCCCGGCACCTTTTGGAACATCCCCCACAGTTAGGGCCTGCGCGGCCTCACCAGTTGTCACCTTTTTTCTCCCCATACCATCTTGAGTTTTTGTTATTGTAGCTATGCAACAATATATCACTCGCGAATTCAGGGGCTTAATCAACACTCGAGTCACAATACTCAGGGATCTACTTAATCGCTCAATTCGCAAATGACCAAGTGTTGTTTGCTGGGAAGTTCTTTGTATTTTATAGCGCTTTTTGAATTCGAATTCGACCGTTCTCCCCAAATCTAGTTCATTAATGCTTTCTTGGCGGCACATTTTCCCAAATCTTGCCCATAAATCGCGTCTTAAATGCCTGCCGCCCGCTCCATTTGTCCTGAAGTCGAGCATACCATCATGAATAGTGACTTCAAAGGTCACTTTCTGGACAACCCAAGTGGCAGCGCAGCCCCCCGTGCGCGGTCGCGGACCTTGTGACTCTCTACTTTTGCGCGCATCTCCAATACCGTGCAGCTCCCAGGCAGAATAGTTTATAGCCCTGCGCTCCCTTCCAACTGCCTAGAGCGCTAAGACTGTCCTCCCTTGGCTAGTCAAGTGGTCGCACCACCCGTGTAAATTTCCATCCTGTCCTCCATAATGGTTCTTGGAGAATCCCCACCTTGTATTGTTACAGTTAGCATTGCGCACTTCACCATTTGCAACACGCTACCCTGGTCACTATACTTAGCAATATGCGGTCCAAGCCAAGGCATCAGACTAATCAATTCACGGTGATAGTTCTCAAACTTGTCAGTATGTTCGTACACACCTTGCCTTACCATCCTAGTTTTTTTGGGGAGAAAATCTTCCTTGATCTCATCCTCCAACTTCTTGACTTACGCGTCAATCAAAGCACTTTTCATCCTTAACCGTACCCTTTCTTCTTTGAGTTCGTGGAGTCTAAGGTTTCCCTGTTGGCTTTCTTCCTCAAGTCCCATGCATTCTGTTTCTTGCGGCTATGTGATCCCTCCTTTCCGAGCTTCGCGAACCATCGTATCTACGGGTGCTACTGTGCGCAGACTAGGCTTCACATGCTCCATAGGGATTACAACATCTGCTTCATATTTCAACTTTGGAAGTGCTCGTGCGGTTAGGGTTTTGCGCATGGTCCTATAATCCCATAGAACCGCTGGTACGCGCAGGTCCCAGTCAGTGCGTTTCACATGGTGGACCACGTTCAGTACTTCGCATACTTTGTCAAAGGCTTCCACATGGATAATCTTCAGCGCGCTTGGTCTTATCATACTTCCTGGTCGTCGTTTGCACCATCGTCTTGCCCGCTCCTGCTTATTGGTCATGTCTCCTATCGCAAGGACGGTGTGATTTCGTGCAGGTTGTGAACCATACGCCTGTACCCATCTGGAATTGTGGGCACGTGGGTTTTTTCGTCCGTTATACCTAGCTTTCATCCGCATCTGAGGCTTTCCAAACCATATGAGCATCATCCTTCTGCATTCGCGCCAGTCTTCAAAACTTTTTTGATGCGTACCCCACCATATTGCAGGCGTAATGCGTAGTACCCACTTTAAAGTGTCAAAATACTGTTGTTCCGGTACTTCTCTTTCAAATTGGTTTAGGATATCATCCACCTCGGTCAATCCGTCATACATGGGAAGATCTCTTACCTCTGTTGTTACACAACACAGTGACCTTATCATAATGTTGCAGTTGAGCGTGGTTACCTCGTGTAACCAGTGCTGCCATCGTTCTATTTCCTCATCCGAATCTGTGGTGCAGAAGCTTTCGCGCTCCCACGAGAGCCTGACATCCGCTATTGGATTTACCCAGTCCTGCTCCTGCGTGGTTATCTTGTAGATACAGTTTAAATCGTCGTCGTTGTCGTAGTCGCGCACCGGCTCTGTGTAGTGCGATACTTCCGCAGGGTCTAAAGGTACCACTACACGCAGTGAATTTTTCTCAAAAATCATCTCACGCTTCTTTAGATTTATCACTCCTATTCTGGAGGGGCAGCGACCCGGTGGTGATACTTTAGATATGCTGATGGCTCAAGTGTGCCCATGGGCGCACAAGTCGCGGAGCGGAAAGATAGCAATTCCTACGGTGGAGGACATCATCCTTTGAGCTATACTCTTCATGGTGACACGGGCAGCAGGCTCCTAGGCCCAACATGAGGCCTCGAAGACCCATCTCCAACTGGCTCTCGAATGCTTGAATCCTACCATATTTAACTGGGCACAGGCAGTAGCGGCAAACATGAAGAGACAACTGACCAACTGCCGTCGTGGTGAGACGAAGCAGTTTGGCTATGGATCGATCTTACTCCCGCTCATGCTGGAGCAGGTGTCAGCATTGCAACTGCAGGATATGGTCTTGGACCCACCTAGGCCTCGCGAGACGAGGGCCACACAATGGGGCCATGTCATGCCACGAGGAGGTGGTGGTCGACCAGTGGCATGGGGGGTATACTTCCGAGAGTGGTTGGAGCGGCAGACTATCTTTGTGGAGGACTGGCCGTATGTCGGCCTAGACTTCCGCGGAGACCCAGACATGCCGCTGCCTGCTGGAGAGCAGTGGGATGACGGTGGTAAGACACTTGATCTCATTTTTTGATTTTTTATTTTTGTGATGTTTTTTATTTTTTTATGTACATGTCCTAATGACGAATGCTATGGTATGCAGATGTAGGACCAGCGAGACCCCTCGGCCTGGCTCCAGAGGCGCGGAGGGATGCGCAGGGCATTGGAGCTCTAGCCCTGGCTCCTCCGGGAGATGACACGATGGAGACCGTGATACGAAACCTTGAGGGCTTGCTGACAGGGATTCCAGATTACCTGGGGATAGAGGAGGTCCCCATAGCGTCCCAGATCCATACAGTGGGAGTAGAACCTAGGATGCACCGCCTTTTGAGGCGGGTGGCACGAGCGGCTGTGCAGTATAGGGAGCACAACCCGCCACAGTAGATATCTAGGTCTTTATTTCCTACTGGTGATTTTTGAGAGACATGTGTCTCAGATGTATAGAGAACACAGGCCTTATTTAGACATGTACACCTATTTTTGAGCGCCTTGGTGCACCACACAATATATATATATATATATATATATATATATATACATATTCCTATGGTTTATTATTGTGCTTTTATGTGCTTGCTTGTATGATGTTTTGATTATATGTTACACAAATGTCTATCTAATACATGATTAGCCAATGCATCAGATAATGTGTTTAATCGTCGTGGAATGTGCTGATATGTAATGAAATCAAAATTCCTCTCTAACAATTTAACACGTAAATACAACCTTAAAATGTGACGGTCTCTGACGACAAGTTGAGAATCCAGGTTGACAACCAATGTACGAATATTGAGATTAATTGCCTCGGCCAATAATTCAATCACAACACTATATTCAGCGACATTGTTTGTGGTACAGCCCAAACACACACCTTGAAGATCTATCAACTCACCGTGAGGATCGTAGATCACCCACGCCGCAAAAGACAAATTGTGAGTGCTGTGGCAAGCACCGTCAGCGAAACCAACATAAGGTGCACCAGACATCTGCACAAGAAGAAAAAGACACAATAAGCGGTAATCACGCCTTCACACCAAGCCAAAAACATGAAAACACACACACACAACACACTTGCTAAAACACATGCATGTACAAACCAAAGCGCATGGAATCATGCATAGTACTTTTTCAAGTACAGCCCGTTGCGGGGCTTATCAAGAGGATTACCTTCGTAGTCAACTAGCTCATATGCCCCTTTCTACAAAATTCTCTTTACAATATAAGGGCCCAGCCACATGGGCTCGAGTTTGCCTACCCCCAGCTTATCATTTGCTTGATCGTATAGCAGGACTAGATCTCCCTCAACAAAGGAACGAGGATGGATGGTATGGTCGAAGTGAGTTTTAACTCTCTTCTTCTGTGCTTCGATAGTTAGAGAGGCTAGGCGACGGGGCTCGTCTAGCCGTTCTAGGTAAAGAAGATGTTCCTCTACCGGAGTAGTGTTGGGAAGTAACTTGACGACCAATTTTAACGAAGGGATTTCACATTCGATAGGAAGGGTAGCTTCTAATCCGTAAACTAATTGAAATGGAGTGAAACTGGTGGCATCCTTCACAGAGGTTCGGTAGGCCCACAAGGCGGGAAACAACATCAAATGCCAATTAGACTTATGCATGCCAATGGTACGTTGAAGCATCGTAACCAAAATCTTGTTAACGACTTCAACCTGGCCATTGGACTGAGGATAGTATGGGGTCAAACTATCATGTCGTAAGCCTAGTTGGGTTGTCAGTTCGGTCATCATGTGATTACGGAAATGCTTCCTGTGATCCGTGACGATGGCCTGAGGAACTCCGAACCGTGAAATAACATGGTTGAACAAAAACTGCGCCGCTGTGTGACCGTCTTCAGTTAATGTGGGCATCGCCTCGGCCCATTTTGTAAAGTAATCGACGGCAACGATAATATACCCATGCCCCCCGGCCGAGCGAGGGTTACAAGTCGTATAATCAATGCCCCATTTTGCAAAAGGGCCAACGGTGACAACAGGGTGCAACGGAGCTGGTGGCGCACGCATCTTCCGCTGGTATATCTGGCACGCGTGACATGAACGGACGGCAAGAATGCAATCCTTAAAAATGGAGGGCCAGAAATAACCGGCGCGGAGGATTTTTTGAGCTGTGGCATATCCGGACATGTGACCACCACAGGCGCCAGAGTGGCAGTCATTCAGGACTTGCTCAACTTCCTCGAGAGTTAGACATCGGCGGAGGACGGAGTCAATGCCGAGACAGTACAGGGTGTCCCCGATAATACGGTAGGGTTGAGACTGATGACGAATCCGTCGCCGAGCATCCTTGGACACAGCGGGACAGAAAGAGGACGTCTGCAGATATACAATGATATCCCTGTACCAGGGATCGAGGGTGCTGATCAAGAATAGAGTTTCGTCCGGGATATGGTCCTCTGAATGAGAGGGTGCGGAAGGAGATGGCAAAGAGCAAAGTAACTCAGCAAAGACTAGGGACTTCTTAGACTTGGCAGCAGTAAATTCCAAGTCAAACTCTTGGAGGATGATGATCCACTTTGAGTATTTTCCCCCCAGCAACTGACGTGACAAAATGTACATCATCGGGTTGCAATCAGAAATCACGGTCGTGGTACGCAACAAGATATAATGCCGGAAACATTGGATGGCACAAACGGCAGCCAATGCCAACTTCTTGACGTAAGCGTATCGAGTTTCCATGTCTAAAAGGTTGCGGCTGAGGTAATATATGACATGCTAAATGTCATCATCATTGTCTTGCACGAGAACCATGCCGATAGTGGTATCGGCGGCGGCCAAATACAGAGTATAATCGCGATGGTAATTCGAAGGATGCAATAATGGAGCAGAAACAAGGAGACCCTTGAGACGCTCGAAAGACTCTTGAGCGATAGCATCCCAATGAAAAGGGGTATCTCGCTTCAATAACCGTGTAAAGCCTTTAGCCACTTCGGCATAGTTCGGAACGAATCGTCTTAAGAAATTTGCTTTGCCCTGCAAGCTCTGCAACTACTGCAGAGAAGCAGGGGGAGGAAGATTCAAAATAGCTTCGACTTTAAGGGGATCCAGACGGATGCCCTCTCGGGAGACGATAAACCCGAGCAGTCTGCCTGATTCAACGCAGAAGACACATTTATGAGGATTAAGCCTGATGCGGTAGTGTCGACAATAGAGAAAGATTTCACGAAGATGGGAAGGGTGGCCTTGGCATTTGACTGAATGAGCTGGTAGATCATCTAGGTATGGTTGTACAATGTGACGGATGTCATGAAAAGCATAGGACATTGCACGTTGGAAGGTAGCACCGGCATTCTTCAAACCGAAAGGGAGCTTTTTGTAAGCAAAAGTGCCCCAAGGACAGATAAAGGCAGTCTTGTGCTGATCAGCGGGCGCAATATTGATCTGGTTATACCCAGAAAAACCATCCATAAATGAATAGATTTGGCTCCCCGCACACTCATCAATGAGCTGATCGATGAAGGGTGTGGGGAAGTTATCCTTAGGACATGCCCCGTTGATGTCACGGTAATCAATACAGACTCGAATGGTACCCTGTTTTTTGTTCACAGGGAAAATATTGGAAACCCAATCCGTAAGTGGAATGGGGTAAATAAAACCAGCCTTGAGAAGCTTTTCAACTTCTGCTTTAATGGCTGCAGCCTTTCGGGGGTGCACGGGGCATAGACACTGGTGAACAGGCTTAGCACCCGGGTACGTAGGTATCTCATGCACTACTATGCTAGGGTCAATGCCGGTCATTTCTTCGTAGGACCAAGCGAAGACATCACGAAATTCGCGAAAAAGATCGGTGTAGAGTTGAATTTCCTCCGGAGTACAAGTGACTCCAATGTGAATGTGCTCGACAATCTCTGGTTTCGCAGAGATGTCGATGGGTTGGGTCTACGTAATGTTTCCCATATTTCCTTCAGAGGACACTTAATAAACTTGGATAGGTGTTTGAAGGGGCTGAGATGGGAGACAAGGAGCAAACCGTTCGAGACAGGTGATCACTTCCTGATGGGTAGGGAGAAACGAGGAACGATAGTGATGATCAGACCAAGGAGGTTCCTCGAGAGACATGGTCTCGATAATGGCTTCATCGGAAGGAAATATTTCCTTTAATGGATCTGAAGTAGCGTCATCTCCAAGCCAAGGGGAATGAACATACGAGTCGGGAACCCTGCTCGGAGGAGCAGGTTCGAGAGGGGGAGCCGATGCAACGACAATTTCAACGTAGTTGAGCTCGGTAGGACTCAACGGCATCATATCACCCCAAGATTCTATCTGATTAGCGGGAGGAAGGACCCACGGACCAGAGCACACAGAAATCATATTAATAGGAGCAAGATTAGGAGGTGGGAGGGAAAAGACACCCATCAGGGCAGGATCTTTAAAAAGTCCAGCTCCCACACTCTCACATGATTTGGAGGTATGCTCCACGAAAGGCACATTGCCTTCGGAAGAGGAGGCGAAGAAGGAGAGTTGGTCCACGGTGACAATCTTCCCCTGATGAGGGAAACGAATGACAAGAAAAAGAGACGAAGCCACGGCTTGCATGGCGTATGTCCAGCTACATCCGAGGAGGAGGTTGTAGGTAAGATTAGCATCGACAACTTCAACCTCCACTTTGACCATCTTCCCTTCCAAAGAGATGGGCAACTGTTGGAGTATACCATAAGGATGAGACTCTCTTCCGTCAAAGGCTTCCAATGTTGTAGGAGATTGGCTCAGCATCGGAGAACCAATAGCTTTCCAACAGGCAACAGACATGATGCAAGTCGAAGCACCTTCATCAATGACTGTACAATGAATCATTTTAGTGTTGATAATGACCTGTATGAGGAAGGCGATTTGGTGAGGCAGTCTCGGCGTATGGCCTTCGAGGTCAAAAGAAATCAGATCCGAGTCAACTGGGTCTATGCAACCGATGGCTGATAGCAAGGACTTCCTCTAGGAGGGGCAGCTCTGGAGCACTTCTAAGGCGGACATAGCAGACGGAGCCTGAGCTAAGTCCTCAACAATGCTGTAATGCTGGGCAACACGAGCATTAGGGCTTCCGGAGTACACCTTTTGGAGGGGGTCGGATGGGCGTCTCAGTGCTAGGTCTCTCGATATGGAGTGGACCAGAACTGGATGGAGGAGTGTTGGAGGGGACCTCAGGCTCTTTCCCGACATGCGACGGATATTATTTTGCCCGAGTACTGATGTGGACGAGAATTGTCCCAGCCATAAATACTTGAGAGCCAAATGAAGAAGAGGGTTGTGATGGTTCAGCCACCATTTGAGTTTGCTGCGAGGGGAAAGGTTCTTTGAGCACAGCAGGAGTCCCAGGAGCACCTTTCAACAATCGACTAACTTCGGACCGCTTGGGTCAGTCTTTAGTAAAGTGATCCTCGTCACAGATAAGACAAGGATACTTGGGTGTACGTTTGGCTCCTTCCTCGGGTGGAGGTATAGGGGAGTCATGTCTCGACTACTCAGATTTATTCTTAGCTTTCCCCTTCTTCTTTCCTTTCGAGGATTTATTCATCGTGGTGGGCTGGACGACGTTAACCTCGGAAGTATTTCCAGAATTAGATTGACCCTGAGAATTGTTTTCGTTTGAAGCATTTGATTTTTGCTTCCTAGGGTTCGCGGATGATTTCTTTGAAGATGTATTTACAGAGCCAATAACACCGTCAACAGATGGCTTTGGCGGGGCTTTGGATGTTCCGGGTCTCGGGGCATCAGGAAAATAATCATATAAGGTACCCGACTAAGAATAAACTAAGTCAAGGTACTGATCACGTGCGATAGCTTGCTCTTCAGTTACACAAGCTGCCATAGCAATGTCTCACGCGATTGCGGGGACAAAGGAGGTTGTAAACCAATCGGTTAGGAGCTGATCAGGAATCTAGAACTTGATCAAACAACGACGCCATCTCCATTCATGTATATGATCAGATATATGCATGGCCGTGTCCCGTTTAAGAGACGTAAGGAGATGCGTCCCTGTCTCATACCGATTGGGCAACTGAAAGTGAGTTAGAAATGCCATTGCCAACGAGTTGAAATCTTGAAAGGATCCGCGATTCAACTCAATGTACCACTTAGCAGCCGAGCCGGTGAGAGTCCTTTGGAAAAGGCGAAGCCGGATGGAATCGTCAAGCCACGAATTTGACGAACACCAAAGGTGATAGGTCATGACATGGGCTTGAGGGTCCTCTCCAGCTTTGCCATCGAATTTGGGACAATCACCGGGTATCTTGGTTGGAACTGGTGGCCAATATGGATTATGAAGAATGGGATCATTAGTCAATTTGGACACATCTGGCAGTTCCAATGTTGCTAAGAAAGGTAACTGAGGATTGAAGGACATCTGCGGCCGTGGATAAGAGGTAATACCAAAGTTCCAACCAGGTGGTGGTTTCCCCCATGGACTTTGTCCGAACGGGCCTGGTCCATAAGGGTTCTGTCCGTAGGGATTCTGTCCATAGGGGTTCTGTCCATAACTGGATGGTTGACTCTGGATCTGCCCCCCAGCACCCCATGGATTACCAACTTGACCTGCAGGAGCAACATACTGTTGCTGGTAATTCTGATAGGGAGTGAGCTGCACTTGTTGATAATTTTGATACGGGGCCAACTGAGTTTGCCCCTGGGGTTGCTGGTAACCATACGGTTGCTGAGCTCCATATTGAGCCTGGTGACCAGGTTGCGCTTGGTAAGAAGGTTGGGATTGCAACCCACCTTGCATCTGAAGACTAGTTTGAGTCTGGGGCCCAGAAGGATGTTCTTGGAAAGGTTGAGCTTGGGCCACCTGGCCGGAAGGTTGTCCTGGCTGAGTTTGGGACGGACCTGTTTGCCCAGAAGGATGAGCTTGCTAGGTATTAGGTTGTCCTTGTACAACTGAGGGTTGTCCTTGCGGAACAGATGGCTGAGTGGGCTGGACGGTCGGTTGACCTTGAGGTTGACCAACTTGTCCAGATGGATGACTAGGCTGGGCAATGGGTTGGCCTTGCTGCACGTAAGGTTGACCGCCCTGCCTAGAAGGGTACCTTTCTGGATTCCAGGTTGTCCTTGTTGCATATAAAGTTGTCCTGCTTGTCCAGATGGATAACCTTGCTGGACACCAGGTTGACCTTGTTGGATGTAAGGTTGTCCCGGTTGCCCAGACGAGTAACCTTGTTGAATACCAGGTTGCCCCAGATTACCAGAAGGTTGAGCAAGATAAGTGAAAGACGGACCACCAGAGGCCGTAGGTTGTCCCTAAAAGGGTTGTCCTTGTGGGCCCCCAGGTTGCCCTGGGTAAGACTGGCCGTAATATTGCTGCCCTTGGGGGGTTTGCACATAAGAAGGCTGGCCTTGGTTAGGCGGTCCCTGAAGCTGTGTATGCATTGCTTGCCCACCATGGTAAGTGGTGGTGCCCCAAGCAACGAATAATGGTACCGAGACCTCAACAACAGGCTGAGTAGGCAAGGGTCTGGAAAGATAAAGGTACTGACAAGTGGAATCGTAGTAATAGAACGGACCTTGCGAGCTCGGATCCTGGACAGCTTGCAAATATTGATCGTATGGCCCCCCTCCTGGAGTGGGACTAGAAGAGGGTGGTGCACTTTGTGCAGGATGAACAACTCTGGGTGTATGTGCCGGTTGGCCACTACTTACTAGGCCGTGAGACGGACCAGCACCAGTAGTCACAGCCGAAGATGACGTAACGACACTAACAACAGGTGTTGAATACTCTACACAAACAGTCGGAACAGTTGGAACTGAAGTGACGGGTGTACTATGAACTTGTGAAACAAAAGATCCCGTAGTGGAAGTGATGTGGAGATCCCACATGGTACTTGAAGAGGGGATCCTAGTACCCACATTATCCCTCAAGGACTTATAGCGTGAGGGTACCGAAGATATGACCGAGATAGGAGTTTCGATACTTGACAAAACAGGCATCTCACTCACTCTAAGAGATGTATCATCCATGTCGGAGGAAGACATTGGGGTCGAAACACCAGGAGGGGTAAAAGGAATATCGTCTTCGTAAGGCTCCCAAATGGGGTTCCAGTGAAATTCGTAAACCTTGTCGTCTGGAGCACGAGAGTTAATCGGTTGGATACACGGGATTACAGGGAGAGTATCACTCACAACCGGTACCTCAGGAGCAACAGAAGACGGAGACCCTTGATCACTTGGAATGGGAGACGGGATCGATGATTCTGCCAGGATGACAAACTTCAAAACAAATCCTAGGGAAACTAACGAGAAAGGACCCTACTCAAACTAACGCAAACAAGATCTAACCGGGTAGATGTTAATCACGGCCGAATAAATTTTAAGACGCAAGGACATAACTTGACCTTTTCATTTTTTAAGAGTCGAGAAAAGGACAAAAAGATGACTCTAGTCGCCTTCGAGTGTTTAATGAGCTTGAAGTGACAAGTGCTCAGATGGAGCTTTTCTTTTAGAGAGTCCGAAAAGGAACGAAAGTGACTACTCTAGAGAGCTAGGCAAAAAGGTTTACCAAACAAATCCGTAAAACTGCATATACACCTTGGCAGTCATATGAAAACCAAGGACTTTCCGTACGGCAGTCATTCTTCCCGAATGTTGTGTTCGGTGCGTTACGGCTTGTAAGGCGGCAGACACGGCTTCCTATGGATATAGGATGATAACCTAGTGGGGTTTTCCCATATACTCGACGGTACGTGGGAGCTCAAATTCGTGCTAGACCACTATTGCGTCACGGAAGGAGGAATCACCCAACTTTAAGTGAAACAAAAGTGACTAGGTTTAACGACACCAGAGCATGTCTCTAGCCTAGACCTCTAAATAGTGAGCGTTATGTTCCAATGCGTTTTTAGGTTCATTCAGTTCATTTTAAGGTTGATCTTGTATTAGGTTTCGGTTTTCAGGCCTTACCGTATGAAATTTCTCAAAATTGCCTAAATGCAAACTATATGCCAATATATGTCATTCCATTCAATGAATGCTAGCTACGAGAGGGTTTGAGAGTTTTCACGCAAATGAAATGATCACAAAACAACAAATAGCTTCCCTAATGCAGCTAATGGAAATTCACAAACTTTTCTTTGGGATCACTAATCACTAATCAAAATGAAAAGCTTTTAGTTCTCATTAACTAATACAAAGCAAAAGAGATTTTTCTTTTTGTTGATGGCAAAGTGCATTAAACAAACTTTGAGAAATAATAACAAACAAATGTGAAAAGAACCGGTTGACCCCAAACAACTGTGATCCGTGTCCGGGTAGTGAAAAGAAATCGAAACGATGTCAAGATTGGTTCAACAACAATAACTTAAACAACCAAGCAAAAAGCAAGAAAAGAGGAAGGCTTCACCAAACCAATACCAAGCAGTAAACAAACCTTTTCAAACTAGCAACCAAGCAAAGCTGATCCAACGAACTTGGAATAATAAAACTAGGTCACAAAGCAAAAAGACAAGATTCGCTCAACAAAACTCACAAGAAAGTGCTTCAATATCTAGACAATGAAAAACAAGTTATAAACCAAGTGAGGACAGCAGGGGATAGCAAGACCAACAGGCTCAGGGGGCAGAATTGAAGAAATTCAATTCTACAGGAATCAGCGTGGGTGGTACACAACAACAAAGCGCTGATAAAGAACTACGCGTAGCAACAATGTGATGTCAGTGCGGAAGTACACGCCTTACCCGCGATGGTTCGATTTTCAGAACCGTCGCGACTGTTTAGTGTATTAACGCGATGATCAAGAGGTCACAGAAAGGTCTGCACGATGACAACGCGACTATTTTATTATAAACCGTGACGATGTTCCAAAACGGCCACAATCAAGCCAAAAACTCCCAAACCAAGACAATCAATCTTTAAAGAAACAAGGCATCTCCCAGACCGAACCAGGAAACCGAGAAATAGAGAAATAATCCCCAAACTTTGGAAAGAGAGCAAAAACAAACTCAACGAAAGAATGAACAAAAAAGGACAAAAGCTAGCTCCAAGCTGTTCAGTTCGTAAACCGAACTGGAGATTGAATGAAGTGGCGTTGATCTACTTCGCTAATGCAGAGCAATAGCGTTTCGAAGGCTATCTGGCCATACTTCAGGCTCCGTCTAAAGTTTACAAATTAGACAACAAGGTAAAGTCCCCAGTGGAGTCGCCAAATTGTTGTGGAGGTAAATCCCCTCTGCGGACAGAGGCGATCCCTACTAGTCCAAATAGGGTCTAGCAACAATCAAACAACGCTAACGCGCAGGTTCCTAATTTCAAATTAAAGACTGATGACGAAGGCCTACCTGGATTCCAACGCTAGTACTTGTAGAAGAGTTGACGCTTCCATTCCTTTGCTCCGGCTGATCACAGTCCTCACGATCCTCGTGCATGGACACCTGCACATGCAAAGAACGATACAAACACAAGCATAAAATCCAATAGATGCAACTATATATCAGTCAGAAAGGATATAACTCAAACACCATCATAAAGACAATAAGAGTGGAACCATAATGATAGTCATCTATTATTTATAAACAAAGAAGAATACAACCATATTTCTGACGTCAAATCCTTCTCAAGAGGGTCCAGCCAGCAAGTTCCTCAAGCATTCACCCTTGAAGGTAGATCTCCCCAAGCAAAAACTCTCTCACTCACAAGTTTACAAAAGATCAAAACACTTCACAACCTTCCTTAAGCTTTCTAACAATCCCACACTTGTCACACCAACTACCTATCAAGCTCACACACTATCAACAACACTCCAAACACTATGAATTCCAAACTAGCAGCTCATAGAGATGCTGGAGGCTTAAATAGGAGAAGAAGTCTCCATGAATGGTGGGAGGATGAGCTTATCTCCAAGGAAGGTAGCTCAAATGACGAAATAGACATGCCAGAGAAGGGAGGGCGACATATACAAGGCCAACAACCAGGTCTGGAATCATCTGGAAGGCCGGCTGTTAGAACGAGCTCGCCCATACTAGATCATCGCGGGTGCATAACTGCACTGGAGCGTTGACATCACCACTGAATAACGGAGAAATTTATGTCAGCGCGATCAAATATATTCAACAGTCGTGCTGTCTCATGGAATTCGACCATCGCGGGAATCACGTGTACTTCCGCGATGGCAGCGCGTTCGGTCTGTTTTGGAGCGCTCATCAGCACGCTTATTTTTACAACAGTCGTGATGATGGAAAAAACTTTGGCAAAGTGGGTCATTTGGCAACATCAAAGAGCATGAGCATGAATTATTTGGACTCATGACACAGTAGGAAGACTGGTAGGAAGGCAGTGACAAATTACTGTGTAACAGGCTCCTCCAGCCACAAACACCCATCACACACCAATCAGAGCAGCTGCCTGATGACGAAGATAGTCAGTGGGGCGCGATGGTAATTTGACACCTAGAGCAGGTTCAACAACCCTGCCTTTTCAACTCCACGTAACTAATTATGCGACTCAAACTTTATGACTCTCGACACGGTGTTTTGCTTCAGATTCATGAGCTACGTGGTTGCCAAGTGAGGGAATTTATCATGGTCAGTGAGATCCCAATCTTCAAACTTTAAACTCGGCACTTGTCCCAGGTGTGCTCCTTCAAAAATGATATCGTCAGGTAGCAGCGAAGTCTGCAGAGAGCTCTTTCTCTCATCTAGGTCCTTGGGCACCTTTGCCTTCCCCTTCCATGGAGGAACATACGCGGGCAGCCTGGTTGGAGGGTCCACACCCTCAGTTTCCACCTCCACATCTTCGTCCTCATCCTCTTCTATTAAGATGTTGTCAAGGTCTTCCTCCTCCTCATCGGTTTCCAAATTAACCACTTTCCCTTTTTCTTCCATGGTCAATTTAGTTCTTAGTGGATTTCAAGGGGACATGCACATCAAAATCATGGGCTGCTTATCTTTCTTGGGCCTCAGTGTGCGCAATGATTTAGGGATTTCCGCAACTATCACGACGCTCTCAGAGGCATCTTCTACTGTCATGTTCTGCACGGCCTCTTCGGTGGTCATTTCTCTGATTTCCCTGGCTTCTTCAGACACTACCATTTTGTTTGTCCTGAAATCTCTCAAATGCTCAACTAGGTTCTCAAACAACACTCTCAACAGGTTGAAATGGTCTCAGTTCAGAATACTCTGGGTGCACGATAGCTCAATTCGCGAATGACCAAGTGTTGTTTGCTGGGCATCCCTTTGCAATTTATCGTGCCTTTTGAATTCAAATTCGACTGTTGCCCCAAAATCCGGTCCATTAATGCTCCCTTGGCGGCAGATTTTCCCAAATATTTCCCATAAAGCTTGTCTTAAATGCCTGCTACCCGCTCCATTTGGTCTCAAACCAAGCATCATATCGTGAATAGTGACTATAACGGTCACTTTCCAGCCAACCTGCACAACAGCGCAACTATCAATGCGCTGTCACGGACCCCGTGACACTTCACTCCTGCGCGCATCCTTGACATGGCGCAGCTCTCAGGTAGAGTAGTTTATAGTTCCGCGCCTCCTTTCAACTGCCTGGAGCACTAAGACTGTGCTTCCCATGGCTAGTTAGGTGGCCGACCCACCTGTATATGGCTTCAACCGACCATCAAGCACTTTTCCTGGAAAAGTTCGTTTTTCAACTTGACTGTCTACATTACGCCATCATCGGTGATCCCTCTAGTAATATATGGTCCAATCCAAGGCATCAAGCTGATCAACTCTTGGTGGTAGTCCCCAAATTTGTCAACGTAATCATGTGCACCCTGTTTTATCACCACAGTTTTCTTATCGAGAAAATCCTTCTTTATTTCTTCCTCAAGCTTCTTGACTTTCGCTTCCATCAGAGCACTTTTCTCCCTTAACCACACTCTTTCTTTCATGAGTTCTTGGAGCCTAAGATCACCTTGTTGGAT
Organism: Pinus tabuliformis; assembly: GCA_031772625.1. NCBI lineage: Eukaryota > Viridiplantae > Streptophyta > Pinopsida > Pinales > Pinaceae > Pinus > Pinus tabuliformis. The sequence goes on along the minus strand of CM062813.1, from coordinate 1,142,817,202 downwards.
CTCTTCATCAGGTCCCAAACATTCTTCTTCATTCAGCTGTGTGATCCCTTCTTCCAAGGTTCTGTGAACCGTCATATCCACGAGCGCTGCTATTCGCGGACTATGCATAATATACTCTATTGGGATTACAACATTTGCTCCATACATCAGCCTAGAAGGAATTTTTCCTGTCAGTTTCTTGCATGTTTTTCTATAAGCCACAAAATTACTGGTATGCACAGGTCCCAATCACTTCGCTGCGCATTATATACCCTGTTCAGTGCTTCTCATACTTTGTTAAATGCTTCTGTGTGGGTAACCTTCTACGCACTCGTTCTTTCCACACTCTATTGTTCCAACTCGAGGGATCGTTTGTGCAATTGCCTCCCCAACACATGCTTATTGACCATGTTCCCCAACGCGAAGTCCATGTGCATCTGTGTAGGTTGTTTACCATATGCATGTACCCACTTGGAAAAATGCATGCACTGACCATCCCATACATTGTATTTATCTGTTAGTCGCATCTTAGGCTTCCCAAAACGCATGCACATCATTCTCCTACATTAGTGCCAGTCCTCAAAGCTTTCTTGGTGCGTACCCCACCACCTCATGGGCGTAGCATGCAGTACCCAATTCAAGGCTTCAAAACATTGTTTTTCTAGCACCTCGCTTTCAAATCTATCCAAGAAAGCATCTACCTCACCTAGTTGATCACAAGTAGGAAAATCTCTCACTTCTGTCGATACGCAGTGCAACGATCTTGTCATCATGTTACAATTCATCATGGTTACCTCGTGTAACTGGTTATGCCATCGATCTATCTCTTCATCCAAATCCGACATACAGGAGCTTTTGTGCTACCATGAGATTTACCCAGTCTTGTTATCGCGTGGTTATCTTGTAGATGCAGTCCAAATTGTCATCGCTTTCATAGTCGCGCACCGACTCTGTGTAGCGCGATGCTTCTGCAAGGTCCAAAGGTACGACTACGCGCAGAGAATTTTTCTCAAAAATCATCTTGTGCTTCTTCAGATTATCATGCCATTCATGTCAGTGGCCCAATCGATTCCTAAGAGCATGGGGTAGGGATTGCTGTCATCAACAATCTCTATCACTTCAATTCTGCTAGCGTGCTCACTCCTTCAATATCCACGGTGATTCCCTGCAATCTCCCCATAGGTATTATCTTTTGCTGGTTCACCATTCGCAACTGGATAGGAGACCATTGCAGTGTAGGCCTTCCCATGCTCTCCCATGTCTGCTTCGGTAGAACGTTCGTGTCCGATCCTGTGTCCAAGATTACTTGGTCCATCTCATATTCTCTAATATGTGTGGTCAACCTCATTTATCTTCCCATCCTCGTTGCATGTTTTCCAATCTTCTGAACTACGTGCGATCCTCCTGACGCGGTCCTAGCGCATCTGTTAATGAGTTCCTACAATTCCTTAACAACCTTACTGTCGTGCAGTAGCTTCATGCATGTTTATAGGAACATCGTAAGCATAGATGGGTCCAATTTTGGCTCCAATCTATCTTTGCTTCCTGAAGTGGAGGCATCAACAAAGATCTTCTTAGCTTCCATGAAGGTTTCCTTAACGCGCTCCAAATCAAACTTTGGTTCTTTCGTCGGAGCCTTGCGAACCCAAGTACTATCTTCAGGCTATTTGCCTTTATCATCTCCTGTCGTAATTCCACTTCAGAGCACAATGTTCACATTTGGATCTTCCTCGTGTGGCTCAGACCTCATCATCTGCAGGTTCTAAGTTGAGGGAGGTTGGAGTGTTCCCTTGTCGCACAACCTAGCTATCAGCATGGTACAATCCTCCATCTCATGATCAAAAAAGGTACAATACAAACATGATGGACACGTTGGATTTGTACAATCACAAGCATAATGTCTTGGCCCTTCGCAATTATAACAGATCAACTGTCTGCGACCTCTTCTAGGTCCTCCTCCACCTCGGCCTCATCCGCGCCCTTGAAATCCAATTCGTGTCACTCCTGCATTCTGGTCAAGGGGCCGCATTTTAGCCTGAACTCTGTAGGTGGGATTCCTATCCATCATCAGCTCATAGCTTCTACAGGTGCGGTCATTGTGTCCAACCGATCTAAAAAAATCACATAACAACTGTTGCAAATTTTGTGTGTACTTCTATAACAAATGGCAGTTGTCTATAGCATGATTTCCTCCTATTTGACAAATCATGCACCAAAAAGAAGCGCCGCGCTAGGTCCTGCTTGTGCCTCCGGTATTAACGGCATCGGTCCTCCTCCCGCAAGGTAATTCATGAAAACTGGCTAGTGGTCCTTGTCATGACCTTGACCCTTACATTTAACGCACCATACCTCTTTGCGCACTTATAGTCGGACTGTTCTGTCCTGTTTCAAACTCTGCATCTCAAGGCATAAGTTTTTCAACTGTGCGTGGATCTACTGAACTCCCAAGTTAGGATCCTGTATCAGGGTTTCATGCAGCCTCATCGCAATCTCCAAGGCCTTTGCTCGAGTCATTAACCTCTATTGCGACAACGCGTTTCTCAAATGCGGCATTAACGATGCTACAAACCATTCGCGGTGCTGTCCATCCGTCAAAGTCATATTAGCTTCGCGAATTGTGCACTTCAGTCTCTAATCCAAATCCCAAGGAGTCTTGCTTGGTAGCATTGTGATCTCCTTGAATCTGATGATCGACTGCGTCTCTAACTTTGGCCTACTAAATTCTCTCTTCAACGCAATTTGGATATCCGCGATCCTCGCATTCGGATTGTCATTAGAATGCTTAATATACCAAGTTAGCACGCGATCCTACAGAGTGTTGACCTGCGTTTCTTTCTTTATATTATCATCTATAACTCCCTGCACTTCCCATGCGGCTCTTATCATGAACCAAAATTGGTTCGAATCTTCATTTCCTACTCCCTTGAACACAGGCAACTTTATCGCGCTTGCCATATTGACTCGCAGTGGTGGCGGAGGTGGTATGAGCAAAGATGGAGGTGAAGGTGGTGAAGCTGGTGGTGGTGTGGGTGGAGGTGGTATGCGCAGAATCCTATGCCTTATCAAATTGATCGCACTTAGTGGCGAGACCTTCGCAAGCTCTTCCTCGTCCCCTCATGGAGGTGAAATCAAAGGGCTATTCTCTGGTCACTTACTTCCTTCATTTCTGTAGGTTTTTCCACTTCGCGTGGCTCCAGACACAAGGTAATTGCATAACCATATTTTCACACAACAACATTTTAATCCAAGTATTTAGAGACTTTACGCACTTACCTCGCATTCCTTTGAGAAAGCGTCACTCTGCCTCGCTATAGCTGACTAAAGTATTTACCACGAACTCAGTAATGAATCCTCTTATAATCAAATTGAGCCAGTGATCAACAATGCGCATGATCTTATCCTTCGATGCTTCCAATCTGTACACCAACTCTGGGGTCCACACAATAGGATTATCAAGCTTCCACCTTCCTTAGCTATCTTCTAGCTTCGTGATCCACTCGTACAACTTAGTAGGGAAAGATGCGAAGAAAATTTCGTGGATATCTGTGTACAGGTAGTAGTCTAACCACTCTTCCTTTGATATTTGCATATTCATGTTCTCTTGCGCCGCAAACTTGTGAATCCTCCTATCCAACCAACCTTCAATTTCTTTCTTAGTTGGATTCCAATGATACGACATCAGATATCTCTATGCAAATTCTGGTCTCAGCAACAGAACCATTTGTTGGCTTGATGAGGGCTGACCTAGGTTTAGAGTTATTTAGCCAAACAAATCCCTGTACTACTAGCCCTTTTGGCAACAGTCCATGGAGCGCGGACTGAGGTCTCACCCGAAGCAATATGGGGGGGGATGCTGGAACCAAGTTTCTGCACCCTTGAGATGTCTGAGGGGTCGATTTAGTCCAACTGCGAATACCCTCGCACAAGTCACTTTGCGCACTATCCCGACCTGCGAGGCCTTCGTGCTCTGTTGTACCTACCTTTACACAACCCTACCAGGGGCTGAGGAGCTTTCGCGTTGCTAAAGCAGCGATCTGCGCTATTTCCCCCAGTTACACCACGGATCCTACTTATCTTCTTATAACAGTTAGTTATCTTCACGTAAACAGATACTTTATCTTATATTCACTTATTCAACACATTCATATAAGTTCACGCATCAAATAAACAATAAACTTGCAATTCATACCCAATATACTTCAATGCACAAATAAGAAAAGATACACAGAAATAATGTAAAACTTCTCTTTATTAATGCTTCAATTGGTTACAGACTCAACCTGCCCTGCGCACCCAACTGCAGGGGTTCGCGCACTCAACTGCACAGCCTTCTCCTACTCTACGACCCAAAGACATGACTTTACACTTTTGACTTAATGCTTCCTCATTAGATCTTCCTATCTTCGATCCCTTAGCTATCTATTTACACTTAAAGCCTCACTCTATTTATACAATCCCATGGTTCGTGAACCATGGGTAGAAATCTCAAGCTGACACTACATTACAAAAGTAAGGGCAGACAACCCTATGAATTAATTACAACTTTGTGCTCTGCGCCCACAAATCACAGAGTCTTTACGTCGGACTTAGTCAAAACTTGGGCTTTAAGCCCCAAAACTTGCTTTGGGGGGATCCCGCACCCAACAATATATATATATATATATATATATATATATATATATATATATATATATATATATATATATATAATCATTTTTTTATATATATTAACATCCCTACCTGAGTCCTTTGGAGGCATTAAAAAATGGGGAGGGATGACCATTGATCAGAATCACAAAACTTGTTGATTGAATACATCCCATGATCAAGTTAACTATCTTAACATTCATTCCAAGTTGAATCAACACAAGCCTTATGAACATCCAATTAACATTTTCATATTCTTTAGAGAGGTATATCTTAATGGTTTTTGCACTAAGGTTCTTAGTCTTCATAAAATGGAGAGCTTCTTGGGCTAACGAAACCACATCATGAATTTGTCTATTGTGAAGAAACCCAAATTTCTCTTCTGAGATAATTCACTAAGAGCTAACTTTAAATTATTTGAAATTATTTTAGTAATTAATTTATACATCACATTATAACATGATACGAGGTGAAATTTGTTGAATGGTTCAACATTTTATACTTTTAGAATAAGTGCAATGAAAGTGGAATTCAAAGCCCCCAAAACCCTTCCCAATGTTTGGGATTCTCTAATTACCTTAAGAAGATCCTCTTTGATGATATCGTAAAACCCAAAGAAAAATTCAACCATTAGTCCATCCAATCTTAGACACTTCCCTTTTTGCATGCTTGTGATTGCAGACAAAAGTTCACCCATCGAAACATCAAAAAACAAAGATTCATTCATTTCCTCTGAGATGGCACAGGGAAATAAGGACTTTGTCTCCAACATTTCTTGGATAAGAAAACCATCAGGTTGGGAGAAGATGGATTTAAAATGACGTGTTCTAATCCTAGAAATGTCTTGTAAAGAAGAGAAAGAGGATCCATTATGATCCTTTCTAGACCATATTGTATTTAAGTTTTTTTTCTCATATTTTCTTGACTCCAAAAAAACTTTGTATTATTATCTCTCTCCTTAATCCATATTTCCCAAATTCTTAAGTGCCAAATTTCCTCCTCTTTGGCAAGAAGCTCCCTCTTTCTACATTCCAAGTTATGAAAATTTTCAATGACATCTATGAAGAATGTATCTATAGGGTTTGATGAGAATATGTCATGAATCTAACTTTCCAATTGTTTAAGACCTACCTCTTCCTTTGCATTATATTCCCTTTCCCACTCTCTAGATTTATTTTTAATAAGTTTCAAGTTTTCTACCATTTGAAATATATAAGATCCATTGCTAGATTAACTAAGAGGGGCCCACGAGTCTTTGATCAATTTGATATATTCCTCTTCGTGGAGCTAGACATGATTCAATTGGAAGGGGATAGGGGATTTTAAATCATCAACGAACATCTCATGGAAGATCAGATAATGATCCAATAGACCACCATATTCCACAAAATTTTTAGTTTTGAGAGTCAAAGAAAAGAAAGAATCAAATATAAGGAAGTGATCTAACCTTTTGGCTATGGCATCCACATTGGCTTTGAAATTCCTCTAAGTGGGAGTGAGATTGATAGGTTCAAGATTGATGAGGTTGAAGGAGCTAATAAGATGAGTGAAAAAATCTTCCAAGGGGTTCTTTCTTGCAACAATGCCCTAGAATTCCCTAAGTGAGATTGTAAAATTCAAATCTCCCCATAGGATTAAAGGATGAACACTGAGAGAACCTGAATTGATCAAACTATCCAAAAGGGTCGATGATCCGCATATGGTTCATAAACATTTAAAAGTATAATCTTGAGAAAAAATTCAAGAATCTCCAAATTGATGAGAATACATCATGTTGTTAATGTCGACAAATAAATGATGAAAGAAGGGTTCCATGCAGTGACTAGACAACTAGATTGTGAGTCAACAATAAGGAAAGAATAGTTTCATAATCATAGAGACATAATATATTTAGCTTTGTTTCTACCAAACATGGATTCCTGGATCATGATAACATCAGGCTTATTTTAGTGGATAAGCCTCTTGAGAGTAAGTATTTTGGGGGCACCCCCAAAGACTTGTAAATTTAGTGACACAATCTTCATTCGGTGCCCCTAGTGGGCCCTTTCATTGTATGAGCCCTATAACTGGACTGGCACTATGAGTCAATGGTCAGAAAAGAACAGTTGTGTAACAATGGAGACATAATCTCTTTAGCTTTCCCTCTGTCAGAAAATTCTTGGGTCATGATAACATCAGGCTTATTTTTGTGGATAAGCCTCTTGAGGGCAAGTCTTTTGGGGGTGCCCTTAAAGCCTAATTAATTTAGTGACATGAAATTCATTTGGTGACCCTATTGGGGCCTTTCACTCTAGGTGCATTGCCAATGGTACCTATTTTTCTCTTTAAATATCATCACGTGCCTTATTTTGAGCTTTAGAAAGGTTCAATTTTTTGCCTACTTGTCCTACAAAAGGTGATTTAATGGCTACACCTCCTCTTATTGTAGCTTCCTTTGAGTGACCAATGTGAGAATGGAGAGGGTATGCCTTCCTCTCAACTTGAGAATATATATATATATATATATATATATAAAAAAACTAAATGCGCTTCATATGTTTTAATTAATATTCAAATTAAAACATATATAAATGTAAAATGTAAAATATAATGTATAATGTAATACAAAATGTAAAAGTAAAATGTAAATACTAAAATGTAAAGTAATTTAAAGTGTAAAATGTAATGTAATGTAAAATGTAAAATATAACGCATGGAGCTACCAATTTGATCACAAGAAATTGATTTGTCTATAATGTAAAGTTAACTTACTATAATTTCTTTAACATGTCATTTCCTTATATATTACTATTGGTATAATAACTGGCCTAGATCCATCTTAACTCTGGATCTACCAAGCGCCCATAGGGATAAAATCTCTTGAGATGCAAAATTTTTTAGAGTGAAAATATATTTGATCCCTCTTGGTGATTGGTATATCTGGAGTTAAGATGGATCTAGGTTGGTATCTAAAAAAATTAGGTTAGTAGGCTACCTAGCTCAATATTATTTTCGTTTCTTCTTGTGCATATTCTAGTAACATGAGATTTTCATTAATGAAAATTGAGTTGGAAGATGTCATTTGACCTTGAGGATGCTCATGATTTATCAAAGGATCATTTTCATTACCCAGTCAAATAGAGATTATGATATCAATGCAAAAGGCTGTTTTTAAAGATAGCTTCAAATTGTTTGTCTAATGAGTGAAATTTATGGAGGATGGCTTGTTGAAATTGTTTTTCCTCCACAATTTAGATATAAATTCTTTGTTGAACCAATGAAGTGTAGTGAACCTATTTTATTTTTTCATTGTGTGATAGAAACCCACATCACAGATCCATTCCTCAAAACTCAAATTCAATAAACCCTTTTTATCTTTGGTAGCAAAGAGTTCTACAACTGTGCCATCTCTTCTTTTACTTAGGGAGAGTGGAAATCCTTAGCTTCCCTCATGGTATCCATTTGGGCATTAGTGACATATAATAGGGATTTTAAAAGGTAGTATTTTTGGTTTGCTATGTGGACTCCCTTTAGATACCTCTCTTACCAAATTCCATGACTATTACACTACTCACTTTTGTTATATTCAAGGGCCACAAGAGGAAAAAAGTCTAGAGTAGTAAGGGAAACAAATGAAAGGAGTCTTAGATGGAAAAAATTGAGGGAGATTGAGTTAGAGAGGTGTTAAAAAGATCAACATTAGGAGGGAGACTTGGCACTTGAGATAAGGAAACGACACTCAACACTCAAGCACTTGCAGAAGAAAAACCAAGGCAATAAAACTAATTAGGGTTGAAATAGAGAGCATGGAGTTTAGAGCCAGAAAATTGATGGACAATTTGAAAGATAAGCTTTTTCAATCAACCAAGGCTTGAAACAACTAAATCCCTATATGTTTCATGATGGTGCATGATGCATTCACCCTTCTTCTCTTCTTCTCTATCACCTTACTCAAACATGCATCAAATTAACATGAGAAGTGTCCCTTCAATAATGTATGAAATCCCATCAAAAACTTCATAAATTATATAATACTTTATAATTAAAAAAATGTATTTTTATTATTTTTATTTATTTAATATTTTTTCTATGTGATTCACCAACTAGAGATCAGTGACTACTAGGGAGATCCACCCATAGGGATCACTTCCTATAGGTTCAACTATGGAGCCTAACCCATGGTGTCCGAAAAATTCAACCAGTGACCTTTCAATAACAAAAGTGCATTAACTATAATGACTTAAGCAATTAAACTAACCCTGAAAACTTATTTATTTAAAATTATTATTTATAATTAAAAAACAAATATTTTAATTTAAATTCATTTTAAATCAAACTATTTAAAAAAATCAATTAAATGTAAAATTATTTTATCAATATACACATTCTAAACACATGGTATAAAAAAGGGATATTCTTTTCCTAATAATATCTTTCCCTTGGTATCTTTGTTGCCTTGTATAGCGCCTCTCGCCACATTAATAAAAGTCCAAGCCAATCTTCTTTAGATGATGTTATACACCATTTTTATATTAACAAATATTTATGTTGGATTTCCATAGACTATAATACTAACTGCCCTTGAGATCTATCAACAAATTGACCACATTAAAAGCATTGGCCTACTCCATATATATCCCTTTTACCTAGGACAGAAGTTTGAAACTTCATTTTTTTAGAATCCAATGTTCTTGATCCATCTTGACAAAGAATAAATACAAGATCCAATTGGATTGTGAGTCAACAGTCAAGAAAGACCAGTTTCATAATCATGGAAATATAATATATTTAGCTTTCTCTCTACTAGACACGGATTCCTATATCAAGATAACATCAGGCTTATTTTTGGGGATAAGCCTCTTGAGAGTAAGTCTTTTAGGGGCACCCCCAAACCCCCATAAATTTAGTGACATGATCTTCATTTGGTGCCCCTAGTGGGGCCCTTCACTGTATGAGCCCTATCACCGAACTGGCCCTATGAGTCAATGGTCAGGAAAGAACAATTATGTAACCATGAAGACATAATATCTTTAGCTTTCACTATGTCAGAAAATTCTTGGATCATGATAACATCAGGCTTATTTTTGTGGATAAGCCTCTTGAGGGCGAGCTTTTTGGGGGCACCCCCAAAGCCCCATAAATTTAGTGACATGACCTTCATTTGGTGCCCCTATTGGGGCCTTTCACTCTAAGCGCCTTATCAATGGTGATCTGTTTTCCTCTTTAAATATCCTCATGTGCCTTATTTAGAGCTTTAAAATGGTTCAATTTTCTACCTACTTGTCCTACAAAAGGTGATTCGATGGCTACACCTCCTCTTATTGGAGCTTCCTTTGAGTGACCAATGTGAGAATGGAGAGGGTATGCCTTCCTCTCAACTTGAGAAGATTTAGCGCATATATATATATATATATATATATATATATATATATATATATATATATATATATATATAGCAAAACTAAATGTGCTTCATATGTTTCAATTAATATTCAAATTAAAACATATATAAATGTAAAATGTAAAATATAATGTAATACAAAATGTAAAAAGTAAAATGTAAATACTAAGATGTAAAGTAATTTAAATTGTAAAATGTAATGTAATGTAAAATGTAAGGTATGGAGCTACCAATTTGATCACAAGAAATTGATTTGTCTATAATGTAAAGTTAACTCACTATAATTTCTTTAACATGTCATTTCCTTATATATTATTATTGGTATAATAACTAGCCTAGATCCATCTTAACTCTGGAACTACCAAGCACCCATAGGGATGAAATCTCTTGAGATGCAAACTTTTTTAGAGTGAAATTATATTTGATCCCTCTTGGTGCTTGGTATATCCGGAGTTAAGATGGATCTAGGTTGGTATCTAAAAAAAATAGGTTAGTAGGCTACCTAGCTCAATATTCTTTTTGTTTCTTCTTGTGCATATTCTAGTAACATGAGATTTTCATTAATGAAAATTGAGTTGGAAGATGTCATTTGACCTTGAGTATGCGCATGATTTATCAAAGGATCATTGTCATTACCCACTCAACTAGAGATTATGATATCAATGCCAAAGGCTATTTTAAAGATAGCTTCAAATTGTTTGTCTAATGAGTGCAATTTATGGAGGATGACTTGTTGAAATTGTTTTTCCTCCACAATTTGAGATATAAATTCTTTGTTGAACCAATGAAGTGTAGTGAACCTATTTTATTTTTCATCGTGTGATAGAAACCCACATCACGGATCCATTTCTCAAAACTCAAATTCAATCAACCTTTTTTATCTTTGGTAGCACAGAGTTCTACAATTGTGCTATCTCTTCTTTTACTTAAGGAGAGAATCTTTTGTGGAAATCGTTGGCTTCCTTCATGGTATCCTTTTGGGCATTAGTGAAATATCATAGGGATTTTAAGAGGTAGGATTTTTGGTTTGCTATGTGGACTCCCCTTAGAGACCTCTCTTACCAAATTCCATGCTTATTACACTACTCACTTTTGTCATTTTCAAGAGCTACAAGAGGAAAAGGGTCTAGAGTAGTAAGGGAAACAAATGAAAGGAGTATCAAATTGAAAAAATTGAGGGAGATTGAGTTAGAGAGGTGTTAAAAAGAGCAACATTAGGAGGGAGACTTGGCACTTGAGAGAAGGAAATGATACTAAGCACTTACAGAAGAAAAACCAAGGCAATAAAACTAATCAGGGTTGAAATAGAGAGCATGGAGTTTGGAGCAAGATAATTGATTGACAATTTCAAAGATAAGGAGACCATTGTCATTGTCATATTTTGAAGCTACACTTACTAGCATAAATCTTAAGCTTTTTCAATCAACCAAGGCTTGAAACAACTAAATCCCTATATGTTTCATGATGGTGCATGATGCATTCACCCTTCTCCTTCTCTTCTTCTCTATCACATTACTCAAACATGCATCAAATTAACATGAGAAATGTCCCTTCAATAATGTATGACATCCCATGAAAAACTTCATAAATTATATAATACTTTATAATTAAAAAATGTATTTTTATTTATTTAATCTTTTTTCTATGTGGTTCACCAACTAGAGATCGGTGACTCATAGGTCTATGGAATATTTGTACCAGGGAGATCCACCCATAGGGATCACTTTCTATAGGCTCAACTATGGAACCTAACCATGATGATGTCCAAAAAATTGAACTCGTAACTTTTCAATAACAAGGTGCATTAACTATAAAGACTTAACCAATTAAATTAACCCTAAAAACTTATTTATTTAAAATTATTATTTATAATTAAAAAAACAAATATTTAAATTTAAATTTATTTTAAATCAAACCATTTAAAAAAATCAATTAAATGCACAATTATTTGATCAATATACACATTCTAAACACATGGTAAAAAAAGGGATATTCTTTTCCTAATAATATCTTTCCCTTGGTATCTTTGTCTATAACGCCCCTCCCCACATTAATAAAAGGCCAAGCCAATCTTCTTTAGATGATGTTATACACCATTTTTATATTAACAGATCTTTATGTTGGATTTCCATAGACTATAACACCAACCACTCTTGAGATCTATCAACAAATTGGCCACATTAAAAACATTGGCCTACTCCATATATATCCCTTTTAACTATAACCGAAGTTTGAAACTCCATTTTTTAAGAATCCAATGTTCTTGATCCATCTTGACAAAGAATAAATACAAGATCCAACTGGATCCATGGTACCAAGGAGACAATTCCTGCTTGACGAACAGCTGGGAGCACCCCAACAGACCAAAATTAGTGATATTGGCCGATTTTTTTTGAAGGGTGGGTTGTAAAAATCCATTCCGCACCCTTAGAATCTGAGCCTGATCCCCTTTTCCCGAGCATAGTTAGGCTGAGAATCGGCTTGATCACAACGGTCGGGCAGTTCATCTTCCATATAAGTGCAGCAAACAGCAATAACAAAAACACTGAGAACATTAGGAAATATCAATGCCGATGTACTAGCAGCGCAATATTTGTTAGTTCAGCTCTCCTCAGCCATATCTGAAAATACATATTCACAGCTTCAGGAGACGGGATAAAGTTTCAATAATGGGGATTGGAACCATCTTGGTATTTTTCCTTTTCATCGCTCTTGGCGCCAATATTCCAATTTCGAGCAGTACTGGTTTTGAAAATGGCGCTGCTGAGTTTTCAGGCAGCACTACTTTTAAACAGGGTGCTGGTGAGTTTACTGCTTTTCAAAATAGCGCTGGTGAGGGAAATTTTGGCGCTAGTGAGGTTCCAGGAAGAACTAATTTTGGAAAAATTGGCGCTGGTGAAGTTCCAGGGAGAACTAATTTTGGAAAATTTGGCGCTGGTGAGGTTTCAGGCAGTACTGCTTTTGGAAAAGGCACTGGTGAGTTTTCAGGCAGTACTTCTTCTGAAAAAGGCACTGGTCAGTTTTCAAGCAGTGCTGCTTTTGAAAATGGCACTGGTAGACGTAATTCTGATGGCAGTGATGCCAAACAGAACCAGGGAGAACGTGGTTTTGAAAATTGGCTGGAATCGGTACAGCGAGAATCCATCTTGGGTAGATTTAACGATTCTGCCAGGTTTCCGAATGCAACGTCATACGAAACTGGAACTGCAGATGGTCCACTCAGAATAATAACAGTTGCCCAGACGGGAATTGCACAATTTCGGCGGATACAAGATGCTATAAACTCAGTTCCTGACAACAATCTTGAGAGAGTTATCATCTATATACAGGGTGGGATTTACAAGTGAGTTTGATTCTTTCAAAATTTCAGTCCTGTTGCTGTAAGTTTCAACTATCTGTGTGTCAAATTTGTTTCTATGTCAACTTATCTGTGTGTCAAATTTGTCTCTAGAAAGAAAAATGGATGTGGATGGTATAATTGAGAAGATGAGGATTACATATTTGGGGAATAGTTTAGAATTTGGAAAATGGATTTGGATGGTATAATTAGGATTACAGATTTTGGAAACATTTAGGAATTTGATGGAGAGGGGTCAAACAATTGACTTTTTCTTGGCTGTTTTATTATGAGATATTTACGGAATCTGCAATGATTGTCATAATTGAACATGTGTGAATTGCAGATTTTAGGAATATCTAGAAATCTGATAAAGAGAGGTCAAATAATTGACTTTGTGTGAATTGCATATTTTAGAGATATCTAAGAATCTGAATAGAGAATGGTCAAACAATTGACCTTTGACCTAGCTGTCTGATTCTAAGATATTTACAATATCTGCAATGGGCATCCTTATCCCTGATGTAATAATTAGTTTAGTCTTGGAGATGCTTTAATGGTTATCCTTACTCCATTTGGTTGGTAAATTTTAGATATTTTTAAAAATTATAGACAAAAGCTAAGCCAATATTTGAAATAGATTGAATTATGGAAAATTGTGGAAAAAATAAAATAAAATGATTTTGAATGTCATGGATTTGGAAAGGAGTAGTTTAGGAGGCTGATGTATTGCTCCGTTAAAAGTGGTCAGAATCCAGGCAAAAAAAATTCAAAAAATATTGTAAATGCAGTGTTTGAATCATGTTCTTGATGGTGGAAATGGATTCAGCATCATCAAAAACCTCTAAGGCACCTAAAATTAAGAATTTTGACAACCTTTACTTTTACTTGGATTTACAAAAATCCTTACCTGATTTTTTCAAAATATAGCTAGAATTTCCATAGCATAATTTTTAGACTAAGACATTTGGAAATAAGAAGCAGAGGAGTGAGTTGAATTTTTACTCACTCCTGTTTACGTGATTCTAAAATATTCTCTAAATCTACAATCAAATTCAGCACAGCTATGACTATTGAAAGTATTTGTAATCATAATTTGAATTTTGTATTTATGCAACTTTTTTTTGATCCAGCTCGAAATTTGACTATGATTTTGATTCTATAAGAATCTGTGAAATTGTATGAATCTTGGTTAATGAGACTGTTACCATTGCAGGGAGAAAATTATAGTCCCTGCGACGAAACCATTCATTACTTTACAGGGACAAGGTAAACGTACAACCATGGTATCGTGGAATGATGACGCATTCACATTGGATAACACTGGGAGGCCCATTGGCATTTACAAGAGTGCAACTGCTGCTATAGAAGCAGATAATTTTGTTGCTGCAGATATTTCATTCCAGGTATGTATATATACACAATTATATTTTTTTAATTAATGTTGAGTGTTGTGTATGTATATATACACAATTATATTTTTTTATTAATGTTAAATATAAGTAGACTGTAGTTTCTGATATATTTTAGATTTTAAAATTAAGTTTGTATCTATAAAATCTCTAAAATATTTTTAAATTTACTATATATATATTTAGTGTATATATTTAATTATTTTGTATATTGTTTATTTTTTCCTGAGTTTATTTTATTTTGATGTATGTTTAAATTGTTACCTAGGCAGGTTCATTTTGGAATACAATTTTTAGAATTTTAATTTAATTATTATATTTATCAATTAAATGATAGGGATTTAACTTCTACATAATATTTTAAAATATTTATAATAATATGCATTAAATAAAGCTTGAGACTTATTTTTTATAAATTATGATATTTTATCATTTTAAATAAATTAGTATTTTTTAAAATAGTATACACAAATAGAAATTTGAGATTTGTTTATGATAATAATTTTTTAATTAAATTGATTTGTTTTTTAATGTTATATAGATAAGTGTAAGGTAATATGAGTTATTGTGGTTTAGGCATGTGGTATTAATAAGTCATAGTATTTACTCGTAACATTGTAACAAAACTCATTTACAAACTAAAAGATATGTTTTTAGTAAAATGAGAATAAATCTCATAATTAAAAATCATGTTAATTTTTTTTAATTTATATATAATAATAATAATAATAATAGTAGTTTAATTAGTTTTTAAAATTTATTTCAGATGTATTATAAATCAATTATTTTGATATTCATTATAATATATTAATTTTAGACTTTTGTGATCCATATTGATAATGATATTGTCTTTCTGATTAATAACATTATTGAATTTTGGTCTCTGTGGAACCAATTAATATAGTTTTTGAGGATAAACCATGTTAATTAGTTCGACACTTAGACCAAAATTTAATGATATGATTAATCCTAAATGAAAATAAACTACATTAATTAGTTCCGAAAATAAACCAAAACTCAATAATGTGATAAGATATTAATAATCAATAATGTGATAAGATATAATTATTAATGTGATAAGATATAATTATAATTTTATTTTTCAATAGGTGATCATTCTCGTGATTAATTACTTGTGTTGTACAGAATTTCGAGTCTGATCCCAATACGGCCAATAAGTATAGACAAGCGGTAGCGCTGAGAATCTCAGGAGACATGGCTATGTTCTACAACGTTGGGGCTTTGGGTCACCAGGATACCCTCTTCGATTCTAGCGGTCGCCATTATTTCTACAATTGCACCATTAAGGGTTCAGTGGATTTTATCTTTGGCAATGGCAAATCTGTATACGAGGTTTTTATATAAATTCATCTCTAATCCTTAATGAATATCTCTGCATTAATTATAGAGATTTTCACTAAACTAGCAGACCATTTTGATTCAATAGCAGTGTAACAGAGCGTGGGAAATTATATAATCTAGATAAAATATAAAAAATCATTTTTTAACGAATTAAACTTGCCCACGTAAAAGATTGTATTATTTCTCATATATTGTTGATAATGCCCATGCAGCGCAGTGTAGTACGTGCACTGACCAGGTATGGATCCATAACAGCTCAGGCCCGTGCTGATCCTAACGATCCAACAGGATTTGCATTTGTGAATTGTCGAATAAGTGGGTCTGGCCATCCATTACTTGGTCGTTCATGGGGTGACTTCTCTCGAGTTGTTTACATTCGCACAGACTTCACCATCGGTTTAGAGCCAGACACCTGGGCGTACTTTGGACATCCCGAACGTCAAAGGTATTATATTTAAACAATTCATAAACCCTAATTTTATTTCATCTTCATATGTATGAATGCATAAACCCTAATTTTTATTTCATCTTCATATGCATCAGTGCATATTTCATCTTCATAGGTATGAATGCATAAACCCTAATTTTTATTCATCTTCATATGCATTAGTGCACAAATCCTAATTTTTATTTCATCTTCGTATGAATCAGTGGACAAACCCTAATTTTATTTTTTCTTCATATGCATCAGTTCACAAACCCTAATTTTATTTCATTTTCATGTGTATCAATGCACAAACCCTAATTTTCATATGCATCAGTTCACAAACCCTAATTTTATTTCATTTTCATGTGTATCAATGCACAAACCCTAATTTTATTTCATCTTCACTAAAGTGTTTAACCTGGTCTCTTTTCATCTCTGGGAATGAAAGGCTTGCATGAATTAATGAAGCTTGTGTCTCTATTGCTTTCAGTACTTCATTTTATGGTATGTACCAGTGCAAAGGGCCTGGTGCAGAGATTGCCATGAAATCTAAATCGACAAGGCTGCTTACACCTCAACAAGCACAGCCATTTATAGATTTGAGTTTCATCAATATCGGTAAATGGATTCGACCTTATTCTGCAGTTACCCTTAACCCCAAGACTTGGACTAAATGAAGGGAATTTCTGATCTGACAGTCTGGAAGCCATGGAAATAAGAAATCCTTGAATTGTATCGACTTTTCCAAAATGTATGAAGTCTCCATGTAACTTTCCAAAATATATGAAGTTTCCATGTATGGACTTTTACGGCTTTGTAAATGTTTGTATGACTTTTAATTTATGTTTCTGTCTTGCTTAAATATTGAGGCTGAATCTGTGACCATTTCTCACTTGAATTGCATGCGAGAGCTTGCCAAGTCCGCCCAATTCGTTCTGGTTGCATACCATGTAATAAATTGCATGCCAATTTATCAAGTAAATATCTTATTCTTCTCGTGTTGAAGAGAATTTCTTGTTGACAAATAAAAGTAAAAATGTTTAACATTTAGAATCATGGTTTGCTACCATGTCACAACGCAATCCTACCAGGTCACAATGCAGCCCTTCCCATGACATGTGTAGAAGAATATAGACCAGCAAGTCTTCGTGAAGGTGTAAGAAGAAGTGTGCTTTGACATTGTAAATAGTTAAATATGCCTGTAATAGAAATCTGATTATGAATTATATTGTGAAATTGGAGGTTTTTATTTTGTAGGTGGAGTAAAATTTTGTGTGTTAGTAGCTGTATATTATAATCAATATTTAAGTTTTAAAAGTACGAAATGATAATGGGAAAAATAAAGTAATAATTCCAATTCTAAATGGCCATATCGTTTTTTTTGGGGCTTCATTGCTTTCTGTAGACATGGGAAAGCTTCACTTATTAAACTATTAAAAAATTATATGAAATGTTAAATATTGTATAAATGGTTAATAAAGATGGCAAGTATTCTATATATATTCATCATTTTGTTTTATAATTTTAAGGTTGAGATTGAAAATTTAATAGGAATAAAATATAGTTTTGTTAAAAAATTCTATATTACAGCAAATTATGTGAATGGTATTAAATAATCTAAGATAAATATAAAATTAATGCCTTAATAATTATAAGATAAATATAAAATCAATGTTTTAATGATTATATTATAAATTTTGTAATATATAAATTTTTCACTAAATTTAAGTTAATGTTGTATAATTCTTAAGAATGTCTTAAAGACAAATTTGGTAGCACTATTTGACTTATTTGGAAGTAATCCTTCATGTTCTAATCAATCTCTACTTTGTACATTATAATATTTATAGTTGTGGAAACACTAAGGTTAACTATATTTTTCATTAATTCATAAACATTAAAGTCTATTTGTTGAAGTCATAAGGATTAATGTCTTTTTAATTTCCCTTCTTTTGCATCTCTTCGAATGTGAAGAAAAATGTGACTAAATTGTTGTCAAGAATACATTATATTTTCTTTATCTTTGACTCTTGTAAAAATTGGAGCTATGGGACACTTGTAGTAAGAAACACCCACATAAGGGTGGTTATTTTCTTTATCTACATAAGGTTATATAGTTATTTTTTTATACTAAAGGTAAGCTTATAATTGGCTTATGTTAGTACTTTTTTATGAAACCAAATCATGACAAAGGATTATTGGATGATATTCTAAGTGGATATGTGAGTGCCAAATTTTGCAAAAGAAGATGGAATGATGTACTTAATAATAGGATAATTAAAAAGTTTACAGGTATTTAAGAAAATACTTTTAAACTCATTAGTTGATTAAATCATAAACTAAGCCTTCTAATAGCAAAGTGGTGGTCAATTTCAATGCATGTTTTGTATTTATTGACAATTGTGAAGGAAATATAAACAATTTATCCAAAGCAATGAATAGAGGCATTGTATTGATTCAACATTACTAGATGATTTGAAATGGACCCAAACACTTGAATAGTTGTAAGACTTAACACTTACAATATAATTCAACAATTTATAAAACTGAGCAAACTATGAAAATTTATGTAAATGTAAAAGTGAGTCACACAAAAAAAGGGAAAAAAGAAACAAGTGAGAAAAGTAAAATAGAAGGAAAGAACTTGACGACGGGTTGACGCTGGGAGCGTGAACAGGGAAGAGCGCACAGAGTTTAGCGCACGCAGTGGCAGACAAAGAACCCTATGAAGGGTGGCAGAGGAGGGGGCTCCATTCCCTCCTACAAGGAGGCCTTGGCCAGTAGGGGAAAGAAGCCTCTACAAAATGTTAGGGAAACAGGGGTGGAAGGAAAAAAAATCATGGAAGAGGGAATAGAAGAACCCATAGAAAAGGATCAATATGGCACAAAAGACAAGGAGGTAGAAGACAAAGAACAGGAAACTAAAGACAAAAAACACAAGGGACCCTGCAAACCCAAAACAGATATAACTCCCAGGGTGATTTTAAATAATCCAGAGCTGCAGGCGTACAGGGAACACATGGGGACATATGCCATCATCTGTAAGTTCATGGGACTATGGCCCACTGAAAAATCCCTACAGTCATGGATCAAATACCACTGGAAACCTAAAGGAGGCATAGAGCTTCATCTTGGGTCCAAGGGTTTCTTCACGGTGGTGTTCACAAATATTGAAGACAAGGACAAAATATTTGAAGGAGGGCCCTACTTCTTTACTGCTGCAGGGCTCTACATGAGACCATGGATAATGAACTTTGTCCCAGAAAAGGAGACTTTCACCTCAGTTCCGGTCTGGGTAAGGCTCTACTCTCTACCTCTTGATTACTGGCAAAATGAATTGTTAGCTGCCATAGGGAATAAATTAGGTCGCTAAGTTAAAGCCTATAAAGCCACTAGAAGAGGAAAATATACTTCCTTTGCTAGAATATGTGTGGAAATGGATCTATCAGGAGCTTTGCCGGAGGAGATAATCCTGGAAGTTTTTGATGAAGAATGGGTGCAAACAGTAGATTATGAGCACATTCCATTCAGATGTCGCAAATGCCATGAACATGGACATCTCTTCAGAGACTGTCTGCTCAACAAAGAAATAAATAAAAGCAGAAGTAATACAATGAAAGAATCAGATGGCTTTCAGAAAGTGGTTAACCGAAGTAAAGGAAGTAAAAGAGGGCCGAAAAATCAGCAGCGCGAAGGACAGCAGTTTAGGCAGAACAATTTTCAGGTGCTTCAGGAAGAGGAAGAGATTACTAAAGAAGATCAAGCTATGGAAGGGAGTTCTGTAGAAAAGGAGGAAAGGAAAAACCTAAAACAAACCCAAAATGAGGGGAACCAAAAAGAAGCCACTATGAGCGATGTGGAACAGGAAATAGATCAGGAAATGACCCAGAATGATACGGACCCAGAGGACCATGAACTACTAGAAATTCTTGACAAAGAAAACCTAGACCTAGAAGGCTTCTTGAGGCAGGGTACCACGAGGGGAGTGGATTCGCTACCTCAAGAGGAACTCAACATAATACAACAATTGTTTCTATGGAGATCGCAGACTGGGAAGTCAGAGCGATGTAACAACATAGACAAGCAGGACAACGAAAACGATGAAAACTACACTGGGACCAGTTAATAGAAACCCATGCAAGAAAAGAGGAAGGAAAAAGAAGAATGAACTCTTGATGGAGTGTGGAAAGCTGATGATTGATTCAGGTAAGATGAAATATCTAGCCAGCTACTCCTTTACAAATCTTTTATAATGAAGTTGACATCTTGGAATATTAGAGGTCTAGGGAGTAAGAGAAAGCAAAGAATGCTTAGCAACAGAATGAAACAAGAAACACCGGATATAATGTTTATCCAAGAAATAAAATGTTCCATTCAAAAGGTAAGACATATCCATAGTAAATGGCTTAGCAACTATGAGTTTCTCGAAGTAAAAGCAGAGAATACAGCAGGGGGTTTACTTACTCTTTGGAATCCCCACAAAATTGGCATTTTGGATGTTGAGGCATCCAGAAATTACTTGTTGATTGTCATTCAACCAGTAGGAGAAAGGGATACCTTACTGGTCACAAATTTTTATGGTCCTCAGAGAATAGATGACAAACTTAACTTTTTGGATACCCTGGTGGATCTCAGGAGCAGACATACAGATATACCCTGGATCATGGGAGGGGATTTTAACATGATTAAGTCCCTTTCAGAGAAAAAAGGAGGAACAAGATATCTAAGTAAAGACTCCATGGCCTTCCAAACTTTTTCTGACAACATAAAACTTGTTGATACTAATTGGAATACTGGCCTATTTACTTGGAATAACAGGAGAGGATAGGATGCCCTAGTCGCCTCAAAGCTTGATAGATTCTTCATCTCTGAAAATCTTATGCTAGATGGGAAAGAGGTAACAACACAAGTTCTTCCCTTTGGAGGCTCAGATCATTGGCCCATCCAATTGGAAATCAAGGGTATAGGTACTCCTAGAAATAAACCCTTCAGATTTGAAAATATTTGGCTGTCATAGCCAGAGTTCACAAGCAACATTGAGAAATGGTGGTCAGAGGACTTGCAGGTTCAGGGAACCAGAATGTATCTTCTCCACAAGAGACTAAAGCACATAAAATGCCGACTTAAGGAATGGAATAGGAAGGATTTTGGTAATATTTTTGAAGAAAAGAGAGTAGTGGAAAACAAAATGCAAGCTCTTAACCAGACTCTAATCAAGGAAGGCTTTGATAAAAATATCAGTGAACAAGCGGATAAACCCTATCAAAAATGGGAGGATCTATGTAAACAAGAGGAAATATTTTGGAGACAAAAATCCAGAGTTCAATGGTTAAAAGAAGGAGAGCGCAACACTAAGTTCTTTCATAAAACCACCATGGCCAATAGAGTTCACAATAATATCTCTTCAATCAAGAATGAAGCAAGGGAACTTCAGATATCCCATAAAGCTATAGAAGCTGTGTTAATCCACCACTTCCAAGGTATAACACAGGAAAATATTTCAGACAGAGAGCAAGCTATCAGGGAGATTACTAGAAACATACCGAAACTGGTTTCCAGGGAGGACAACTTCAACCTCAATAGACCAGTAACGGAAGGGGAGTTAAAAGATGTAATCAAAGACATGCAGAATGGCAAAGCACCGGGCCCGGACGGTTTCAATGTGGACTTTTTCAAAGCTTGTTGGAACATTGTTAAGCAGGACATATTGAATGTGGCAGAGGACTCTAGGTCAAATAAAACCATTTTGAAATCCCTTAATACTTCCTTCATAGCCTTGATCCCCAAACAAGAGAATACTCTTACTCCGGATAAATACAGACCCATAGCCCTATGCAACGCAATCTACAAGATTATATCAAAGGTTGTGGCTAATAGACTCAAACCTTTGCTTCCAGTCCTAGTTTCTAGGGAGTAATCAGGCTATGTGGAAGGCAGATAAATTCTGGATAACATCATTCAAGCGCAAGAAGTGGTGCACTCTTTAACTAGCAAGAAGCAGGCGGGTATGATCATGCAATTAGATATTGCCAAGGCTTATGACAAGGTAAACTGGGTCTACCTTAAGAAAATGTTGATCGCTTTTGGATTTGATCATATCTGGGTTAGATGGGTAATGGCTCTGGTAACCTCCTCCAGCTTTTCTATTTTGGTCAATGGCTCCCCCTCAGAGATTTTCAGTCCTTCTAGAGGCCTCAGACAGGGAGACCCGCTATCCCCCTTTCTTTTTATTATCTTGATGGAAGGGCTGGGGAGAGCTATTAAGCAGGTGCAATCTTCAGGTAAGATTAAAGGCCTGAAGCTTACTGATAATGGGCAAGCTCTGACACACCAACAATTTGTGGATGATACCATCCTTCAGGGACTCCCCATAGTCCAAGAAGCTTCTAACTACAAAATAATTCTGAATCTTTTTGCCTCGGCTTCAAGTATGGAAGTAAATCTCTCCAAATCAAAAATATTTTTCTTCAATACCAATATTGCTATTCAGAAAAATATC
Source organism: Pinus tabuliformis (assembly GCA_031772625.1). Classification (NCBI taxonomy): domain Eukaryota; kingdom Viridiplantae; phylum Streptophyta; class Pinopsida; order Pinales; family Pinaceae; genus Pinus; species Pinus tabuliformis. Next base: position 1,142,794,159 of record CM062813.1, on the reverse strand, counting down.
TCTAGAATTGTTGGCTTCCAAAGGGATTCCCTTCCTTCAAAATATTTAGGAGTCCCTTTAACGGAAAAACCATTACACAAAAGTATATGGGAACCTTTGATCAACAAGTTATAGGATAATGTCAGTAAATGGACCATCAAATCTTTAAACCTTGCGGGTAGACTAGTTCTTACAAAAGCAGTGCTTCAAGCAATCCCCATCTTCATGTTATCAGCCCTCCCAGCCCCAAAAGGGGTCCTTCAGCAACTTAGGGATATTCAAAGAAACTTCCTTTGGGGTAGGGAGGAAACTAAGAGGAAATGGCCCTTGGTGTCATGGGATAAAATCTGTAAGCCCAAGAACCATGGAGGGCTAGGACTGGATGATCAGGAGATTTTCAGTAAGGCTCTAGGGGCCAAACTTTGGTGGTGCTGGGTTCAGCAACTAGATACTCAATGGGCAAAGATATGGAAAGAAAAATATGTTAATTCCTAGCAGAACAATGATCTTATAAGAATGTCGGGAATTATAAAAGGTTCTTATATTTGGAACAAATCCTGGGAAAATAGAAGAATAGTACAAGAGAATAGCTTCTGGGAAACTAGAGATGGAGATCTTGCTCTTTTCTAGGAAGATAAATGGCAACAAGAATCAATTCTTGTAAAAGAATATTTCCTAGATCTTAAATAGGAGTCAGATTCACAAGGTTTAATAAAGGTTAAGGATTTCTGGATACATTATCAACATATAGAAAAGTGGAGAATCTCGAGAAACATAGATTGCAGCAATAACATTCTCCTGAAAGCTAAAGCAGAGGAGCTCAGGAAAATTATAGAACACAGAAAGATCTTAGTGGCAGAGGGACAAGACCAACTGAGATGGGGAGATAATAAAGAGGGCACCTTCAATATTAAGGAAGCAAAAAACATTCTCCTTGAGCTAGATCCCCTGGTTCCAGATAAAATCTAGCAAAACCTTTGGAAACATCTAGGCTGGATGAAAATCAAACTCTTCATGTGGGTTGTTTATCACAAGAAAATTCTGACTTGGGATAACCTAAGAAAGAGAGGTGTACAGGGGCCTTCAAGATGCCTGTTATGTGAAGCTCAAGAAGAAACCTTGGAAAATTGACTCAATAATTGCATTTTCACATCCTAGTTATGGGATTTATTTGCTGCAATCTTTCAACATTCTGATAGGGATAGAAGGAGCATCATTAATACCCTCACAAATTGGAGGAAATTTTTTTCGGATAATGTAATTCTTAACTTAGCGTGGGCTCTTATTCCAAGCTTCATCATATGGAACTTGTGGAAGGAGAGGAAAAAAATAATTTTTAAGGGTGAAAGGAAAACCCCTCAACACTTGTTGGAGTTAATCCTGAAACAGCTCAAGGAGACTGTAAGTACCACTGTTCACACCCTCCCCAAAAACCCCCCATCATACGCAGATTTAAAGATTCTCAGGGATCTGGGGTTACAGAGGCTTACACTCCTAGGCATTGACAGGAGGATCATTTCGTCGAATACAGAAAAGGAATTTTGGCATCCTCCTCCGGAAGGCTATTTAAAATACAATATTGATGGGGCCTCAAAGGGGAACCCAGGAAAAATAGGGTATGAAGGTGTACTAAGAAATTCAGAGGGAAGTATTCTTAGCATCTTTCATTACCACCTAGGTACAACCACCAATAACATGGCCGAGCTTATGGCTATGGAACAATGCCTGGAATTGCAGAAGCATGATAACTGTCAAAATGTCATGATAAAGGCAGATTCAGAGTTAATTATCAACACTGTGCAAAAAATTCACAATGGAATCGCACCGGATAAAGTCTCTAAACATTGGAAACTAACCTGTGTTTGCCAAAGAATTCAAAGCCATCTTCAGGGCCTGCGCACTATCAGTTTCCACCACGTTCGTAGAAAGGCAAACAAGCTAGCGGATATTCTAGCCAACCAGGGGGTCAACTGCACAAGGAAAAATGGGTTGACAAAGTGGCAGGATTTGAGACCTAGCAGACTGAAAGCTCTATGCTGTGATCAGGCGAAAGATGATTGGCAGGTGTTTAGACTCAATACCATGGGGAATAGCTCGATTTGAATTTCCTGTGGGTAAACCTTCTATTTGGGTAATGTTGGCGGATGAAACAGAACCCTGTCTGGTAGACCAGACTTAAGGTGTATGGGTGGTGCAGATCTCAGATGTTTTTCTTAAGTCTCGACCCGATGGAACACATTCACCCTGGCTTTTTCCTAATCCAAGGTGAGATAGTTCGGCATTTTCCAAAGGAACCAGGTCTTTTGGCAACTAGGGGTTTCAGTTTACGGCGTCCAGTTTGCAAAACCACCTCCCAGGTGGTTTCGGGCTAATTGCACAGAACTCAGAGTGGGAATGGTTTTCGCGTTTTCGCAGCGATCCCATTCAATCGGCGACATGTGGCAGGGAGGGGGGGCAAAAAACCGCCCTCCATCATGGACTATCTTTCCTCCTTGTTATCAGTCGCGATATCCTTCTCATCCGTTGGATTCGGGGGCTGCGAATCAACGGTGGTCCGACAAAGTGCAACTTAGTGGGGCAGGGCTGGTATAATTCGGGCTCTTTTGAAACGTGTCTTTTTCTCGGCCATCGATCTTCTTGTTCTGATGGGTCAGTTTGTTGGACAGGGGTTTTCCGGAGGGAGGCCGCGTGATAGCTGGCGGGCTTTCCATAGGTTGGTCGGGGGTCTTGTCAATAATGCCTTAGACTTAATTCTTTATATGTAATGTTGTAGTGGGTAGCCCTTGGAGGCTTTTGTTTTTTTTCCTTTCTATCTCTTCGTCGATGAGAGGACGGTGGTTTATGCTGTACAATATTTTTTGACTCAATGATATAGAAGGATCCATACTTGCTTAAGCAAAAAAAAAGAGAAAAGAAAAATAGAAGAAAAGAGAAGGAAAATCTTCCATTATTTTCACTTTGAAAGGGTGTTTTGTTGGCCAAGAGAAAAAGATGCATGGAGAAACAAGTGTTACATTTTACCAACTTTTTCCCAAATGAAAATTTGAGCTTTCATTTTGAAGTTGGTTTTCCCATTTGGGTTTCCAAGGAAATATCTTTGTATTATCGGTGTGTTTGATTTTGTGTGCCATGATAAATAGTATGTGAGAGTGATTGGAAGTAGTGCTCTCTCTGGATGTTTACCTTAATTGCATCATAGTATTTCCCCAATTACAAGTTTGTTAAATCACTTAAAATTTGATTTTCTATTAGCAATTGAAAATATCAAATAGCTCAATGATGCCCACCAATGGATTTGCACACAAAATTGAAATCTATGGTTGCAAGAAAAAATATATTGAGTTTTATCAGTTAACTTTCTAATTCCAACCCTCATCCTCTCTCAAGCCATTGATTGTCTCCCTTGGTGTGTTCCTCTTCCATAGAGTCATATGCTCTCTCTCTCTCTCTCAAATTTTTTCTTATTGGGAATTTCCATTTTCTTCTCTCTAGAATGCAAATTTCACTTACTAGGGTGACTCAACACATTACCAAATTTTCTTTTACTTGGGTGACTTAATTCACTTACCTAATTTAACTTTGATCTTGCTTGGTTGAATCTCTTAATATTGCAATCATTTGGTTGATTCATGGTATTGGTGGTCAAATTATCATATAGGTTGGATAACCTTACTACCTGAAAATTAATGAGAGGATTATTGCTTGTTGCTTGAAATCCATTCATACATTTGAGTTGAGAAAACCATTGATTTTGCATTATTTTTTAGTAATAATTTGGCTAGTTTCCTTGCCATGGTGGAACATATGCAAAAGTTTTCTACTTGATGTGTAAAATAATGGAGGACTATTTTCTAAAGTACAAGCCTCAGGATGAGAGGAAGACAAAGAGCCAAATCAATGTTTTTGGGAGGTTTAGTTTGTGAAAAATAAATATCATGGAAAAACTAAGTATTAATCCTTAAAAAATGAATGATAACATATTGAATATGGTTCATTGATGAGATACAATAAACATGCATATGATGAATGAAATATATAGAAAGTGTAGAGATCGCATGTTATTCCATACAACTTAGGTGTCAAGCATAACATATAATGGCACTTGGTAAGGACTACAATATAAATTTTTTATAAGACAAATGTTGTGTTGAAGAGGAAAAATGCGATGGAAATTTTGCGCACTAGAGCTAACACTGTAGTGTAGGTAGTGGGAATGTGAATTCATGTAAATGTATATTCATGTAATGGCCTTACTGGATGATGTGGTCCCATAGGCAACACACTATATAAGGGGGGTTTAAGAGGATAAACATAGTGGTAGTATAGTATTCTAGAGTTGCAGAGAGAATTGTAATCTAGAACTTATGGTGAAGAAACATGGGAGAGAAGAAGTGTCTAGAATTTGTGAAATCTATCAAGCTTTGTAATGTGATGAAAAACGATTTTGGGGTAAGGCCAAAACCCCTTTCCTTATAAAAGTCGATCCTGGGACCTATGGGTTATGAGCCCATAAGTCTATCGGAAGCGTTAAATATGTGTTTAAGCTTCAGAATCTAGGTCCATTCAACTTATCGGAGCCCATTACACTATCGGGAGAGTGATTATGCATTGTAGTTATATAAAAAAAAAAACCTGGGATGACCACTTTATTGCAATACACAGGAATGCATAGAAACACATCGAAACTCCGCTCTGAATCCTTTGTTTGGACTTCAAAAACAATTCACTTGGATCTATATATCTGTCGAGTCTGCTCTTCACTCCAACCCTTTCTAATGCTCTGATCTCCCAACCTTCGATCGTCAATTTATCGCTATCGGCGTATCGACGTTCCACTACATCGGCGCTATCGCAACATCCATTACTGTTAACCCTTTGACCTCCCCGATTGCGATCAACGATTAAATATGGACCATTGATATGGCTTCCGATCCGACGATCCATGTTCCATCACATCATCGCAATCGCAATCATTCAAGGTCCGTTCCGATCAGTTCAATGCACCGACCCAATATGCCTTCCGGACCCAATAAGGGTATAGATCCCGTCCATAAAATTTCAGGTCCGGATTTCAAACTCGGACTATGTTTTTGTTGTTTCTTAGTGTAAATGGAATTCGGCTTGCCTTCAATGGATTTCTGCACTTAACATGGTTTCCGCTATACTCTGCTATGACACACATAACATTCATTAATATATATCTTTGGATCGCCATCAATCTTACAGTGATTGATGGTCGACCAACACGCATACAAACGGGATTCAAGACACCAATGCATATATACACAGTATAATTGGAAAAGGCGTGAAATACACAGACATGTGGAAATCCACACAACACGCATATTTCTATTATACATATACAAACTTCTATTACAGCCTAAGGTGTTTCAGCCTTAGAAAAAGTCCCCCTTCGACTACATTGTGTCTATCTCTGTTTCTACAAATATTTATCAATCGCTCTATATCCTCTCTATCTCTGTCTCATTACATATATATAGAACACGCAGGTTCATCAGTTTCTAAGAAACATTGGATCGGATCACTGAAAGGATCCGATAAATCCTCTCGTTAATATCCTCTAACAAATCACTAACAACTCCCTAATCTCCCGTTATGCACACATATGGCAGATTAAATTACATTAATTAAGTCTTCAAGAGACTTTATCCATTCCATCATTTACTCTATTTTAAACAGATTTGTCCCCTGTTTACTCTGATGGTCCACGTCCTCTTCCTTGCTCCGCTTCAAATTCCGAATTTGATGAAGAGTGCTAGATGCTCCTACATTAGACTCCTGAGGCACAAAATTTTATGACCTCCTGGTCATATGCTTCTCCTTATCCTTAGTAATTCTACCCACTTCTCAATGGAACTGCCTTCATGATTTTCTGTGAGCTGCAACCAACCTCTGCAGTAACAGTCTTCCTCTACTACATGATACCTCACCAAGCCCTCCTCACTCAATATTTTGGCATCCTTCTGGTTCTCTTCTCTAGAACCAATTGAGCACACCTTGCTCTAGGTTGCTGCAAGTCTTCTCACCTTCCGCTATCGTTCTTTGCACGACTGTAAGACCATAAACTCTTCGGTCTTCACCACAACTATACCTCCTTCTCCTTCTGCTTTCACTCTTCTCCCTTCTCGCAGAAAATCCTAACCTGGCTCTGATACCACTTGATGAAAAGTGATTTTGGGTTAAGGCCAAAACCCCTTTCCTTATAAAATTCGATCCTGGGACCTATGGGTTATGAGCCCATAAGCCTATCGGGAGCATTAAATATGTGTTTGAGCTTCAGAATTTGGGTCCATTCAACTTATCCAAGCCCATTACACTATTGGGAGTGTGATTATGCACTCTAGCTATAAAAAAAAAAAAAACCTGGGACAACCACTTTATCGCAATACACAGGAATGCATAGAAACACATGGAAACTCCACTCCGAACCCTTTGTTCAGACTTCAAAAACAATTCACCTGGATCTATATATCCATCGGGTCTGCTCTTTGCTTTGACCCTGTCCGATGCTCCTATCTCCCGACCTCTGATCGCCGATTTATCGCTATGAGCGTATCGATGTTCCACCACATCAGCGCTATCGCAACATCCATCATTGTTAGCCCTTTGACCTCCCCGATTTCAATCAACGATTAGATATGGATCGTTGATCTAGCTTCTGATCCAATGGTCCATGTTCCATCGCATCATCGTGATCGCAATCATTCAAGGCCTATTCTGATTAGTTCAATGCGTCGACCTGATATGCCTTCCGGACCCGATAAGGGTGTAGGTCCCGTCTATAAAATTTCATGTCTAAATTTCAAACTCGGACTATGTTTTTGCTGTTTCTTAGTGTAACTAAAATTCGGCTTGTCTTCGATGGATTTCTACACTTAACACGGTTTCTTCCATACTCTGCTACGACATGCACAACATTCATTAATATATATCTTTGGATCGCCACCGATCCTACAATGACCGATGGTCAATCAATACACATACAAACGGGATTCAAGACACCAATGCATATATACACAGTATAACTAAAAAAGGCGTAAAATACACAGACATGCAGAAATCCACACAACATGCATATTTCTATTATACATATACAGACTTCTATTACAGCCTAAGGCATTTCAGCCTTAGAACAAGTCCCCCTTCGACTACATTGTGTCTATCTCTGTTTCTACAAATCTTTATCAATCGCTCTATATCCTCTCTATCTCTGTCTCATTAGATATATATAGAACACACAGGTTCATCAATTTCTAAGAAACATTGGATCGGATCATTGAAAGGATCCGATCAATCCTCTCCTTAATCTCCTCTAACAAATCAATAAAAACTCCCTAATCTCCCGTTATGCACACATATGGCAAATTAAATTACATTAATTAAGTCTTCGAGAGACTTTATCCATTCCATCATTTACTCTTTTTTAAACAAATTTGTCCCCTGTTTACTCCGATGGTCCACGTCCTCTTCCTTGCTCCGCTTTGGATTCCGAATTTGATGAAGAGTGCCAGATGCTCTTGCATCATAATGGATATTGTACTAGTGGGATTTTTTTCATATAAATATCATAGTATTATGATGAATTAATGAAACATATCCATAAATTTGTACTCTCTCTATCTTATATGTGATTTTTATTGTAATATTTAGTTGTTTATTGCGCTCTTTGATGAATCATTAATGAGTATTTCTTATATGAATGAAAAAAGAATGCCTTGTTTCCATGTTTATTTATTTGTTTGTCCTGCATGGTCTTTCTATAAATTTTTTCAAGTGTTGTGAGTGCCTAAAGTGATACCTTCTCCATACCATGTATATTGAAAGCGTTAATGCTTGCAAGGTTTTATTGGCCAAGGAATTGAACCTTGGGTTTAATCCCCATGCCAATAGATGGTTCAATTGATAGGACCTTGAAGATTGTGATCTTTGCAAGATGATGATTTCATGATGTGGAGACCATCAAGAAAGGATATTTGTGACTAGTTTTTAGTAAAAGAAGACAATTTTTCTCATCTAGAGACTGATCTTGAAAAGTGGAAACATAAGTATATTTACACTAATGGATACAAGATTTTATTTTTATAATTTCCCTGTCTAGTTCATGGGTGGATAAAACAACAAGTAGCCCTTAATTCAATGCAAAAACTTCAAGGACTAATAATCTGGAACCAATAAATAGTTGCAAGGTTAAATAACTTGATAACAAGTGGATTAAAGCCATAATTTTCCGATGGGAAAGTTAAGAAAGGCTACCTAGTCAAATTTGTTTTGGACTGTAGTGAATCTTCAAGTAAAACTGAAATGAAATTTAAAGCTAGTCCGTGAGGTAAGTTTTTAACTACCATTCTGTTATGGCTTAAGATGTTATTTTTAGAGAAAAATTGATGAGGATGGAACTCAGCCATATGGAGGAGTAAACCCCATAGGGATGAAGAGAAGGATGATAATATGAGGTAGGACAAGTAGGAAAAACAAAAGATGGATCTAGAAGAGCAATGCTTGGGAAGGGAAGAGAGAGTTGTTAGAAGATTCTATATCATGGAGCTAATAATTCAAGAAAATATGGAAATAAGAGAGATGGTAGGGAAAGGGAGCTCATAGGACCATTTTTATCGAAGGGCCCCAGTTTAGTGTATTTGGGTTTGGAACATTTTGGAAGTAGTTTGAGACATTAAATGACAATTTTTAGGGGTAAAAGTTTCCTCTTAAATTTGGCACTCCCTAGTGTTATTCTAGAAATTTACCTTTCGAACAACACAAGAATCACCTCAATCAAAGTTTGTACGTGAACATTATTCCACTTGGAAGATAACCTTCCTATTTTGACCACCATGATTTTAGAGGATGCCACGCCAGACACCATTATTCATGGAAAATGGGCTAACCACATGATCATGATCAAGAAGAATCTAGAAGAGTACATATTGTAACTATAGTTAAGAGTTGAAGGAGTCAAACTTAACCACTTGTAGGCTATCAGATTGTGTTAACATCCAGTTAAGACAAAATTCATAAACCCTAGCCATGGCCAATGAATTTGTTAATAACCCTGATGATCCCATAGAGGAGAGGTTTATGTAGCTAGAAGCACAAGTTACAGATATAAATTGTAATGTGAACCTCCTCATGGAAACCTTGACTAGTGTTATCACTCTGTAATTTCCCTAGGCTAAGGAGACAAACCCAGAGGTAAGCACAAACCACTTTTAAAGCTGGGATCTAGCCCTTCCAGCTTCAGACAGGGCTCTCTCTATTTGATTTAGATTTCTATTTTTAAGATCTTAGGCTAGCTATTAAAGTTTAAGTTGGGTTTTTCAAAAGTTTGGTTGAAAGATGCATGAAAAGTCCATTGGGCATGGAGTCATAAGACTTGTTAGTAATCAACTACAATTTTACAAAGTAGCTGTAACAGGGCAGGGTAGGATCAATTTAAATATATAGCATACACAAATGAATTCTATACTTAAATCTCAGAAGAAGACATTAAGATTGTTTATTAACAAGCCCGATCTAAGTACATTTAAGTAAATTCATTTCTTAATCTTCTTGCAACAATCATGGAAGGGAAATTCATATGGAAACTGAGAAAGGAAAACAAATTATCATAAGAAAGCACATCACCATTTGTTCGACACAAGAATCCTGGAACAAAACTGCCTATGTATTTTTGAAAATTGATCACTTTGAGTACAATCCATGGCTTATGTTAATGTAAAGCTCCTTTCTTCATACATAATCCAACCATTTCTAAGTCTTATTACAAAATATTTATAAATTTTCCCGAATAAATTCGGACTTCAAATAAAACTTATTACAAAAATAATATATAGTAAAAACATGTAGATATTTCTAAAACAAAACTAAATATTAATAATTCTAGATAATTTGGTTGTTATGTTGAATATTTAAAGGAAATTTATTGTTGATTGTCTAGAAAAAAAATAATTGAACAATACACTTAAAAAATAAAAAGGATCACTGGAGAAGTGCAAGAAATCTAGAACTGTTGGGAAAATATTTAGCCTTCAAAACTGGAAATTGTTTTATTGATGTTGATCCTCTGCCTTTGAAAACTGGAGTGGATGAAGTTGTTTTTGCATATACTTGTTGACTGTCCATTTCAAACTACCATCCCCTCTTTTCCTGTGATTCAACAACTGCCGACTCATAAGCCTTTCACTCTCTATATGGCCATATCGAAGAAATTTCAAGCTTTATTTTTTCACAAATATTCATCAGCCCCTTGCGCTTTGCTCCTTTGGCCTTTATTTAATTGTAAAATCCGGCCAATTACTATTGGGTTAACTCCATATCAAAAGCCCTTTATAATGTAATTTAATGTGAATTTCACATTTGTTTTGGCTCCTTTTGCTTTAGCCCCTTCCCCCATTTCTTTGCCATAAGACTGAGGGTTGTGATCTACCACCTAGCCTTGAGGTGCTAAGGAATTTTGTTCGCTGCCAGGTGATATTTTCCTTTGCTAAGTGCTTTAATGTCTGAGTTTCTTTTAAAATCTTATGACCATGTGCCAGCCCCAATATTGGAGCCCCCTCTCATCAGAACTTTTCAATCATAAGATTTACTTTGGAGTTGTGATATTCCTCAACCTATGATATGCGATCTTCGATATGATTTCATCACTTCCACGTGGCACCTCATGAGTGGTGACATGTGTCACCTAGATTTTCCCCCTTAGGACCCCTCAAAACACCAAAACTACTTGTCATGTGTCCTTCCATACCACCACGTCAGATGCGACGTAGCTTTATTGGAACCAATAATATTTTGCCACATGTCCCACTAGATGAGAGAGAAAGGGCCCGTCCACCTTTGTTTTTGCAATGAAATCATTTGTTAACATGTTTCAATGTTCCCCAATGGTTTAACATTTTAGTGCTTTCCCCAAATTTTTAACACTATTGACACTTTACATATCACAACATTCTCCGATTCATTGATTTTCAATTCTTCGATCATCGATATGCCTTGGACCTCTGATCGTCGATCGCCGAATGTTGATATGCTCTAGACCTCCGATCACCGATATGATCTGGACCTCTGATCGTTGAACACCATTATGCTCTAGACCTATGATCGTTGATCGCCAATGTGCCCCGAACCTCCAATATGCTTTGGTTCACCGATATGCGATCACCGATGTGCCCTAGACCTCCGATATCCCTTTCTTTCAAAGGCTTCAAACCCTTAAACTTCAAAAATCCATATCTTTTGATCCAGGAGTCCATTTTTGGACTTCCACATACTTTTGGAAAGCTTGTTCAGAAAAAATTCCAATGGAGAGGGTCTAATATAGGTTTTAAGTCCTTCCTCTTCTTAGAAAATGAATACAAACTTCTCTTCTCATTTTCTCTTTGGACAACTGAAATCACACCCACCATGATGATCCTCTACATGAAGCCTGCATCTACCATATGAATCATTCTAAGCCAGGCACTGTAGCACACATTCTTTCCAATATTGTTGAAATCAGTGCCAACATTCATGTACAATACTAGCACAACCACCATCAATTTTCCAACATTCACTCATGAAAATTCACTGATGACCCCTTAGGGACCTACAATTCAAATCAAGACTAATGGACCTCTTTTGACACACATATTTTTAATGACTTGAGAAATTTGAGACCTTAGTACAAAGACAATTTAGACTGTAATACCTGGTGAATTTATAGGCTAAATTTTGTCTGTGTATTCCCAAAATAAATAACTAGACAGACAAACTTTGATTACCTATATTATAAGACCCTAAAAACTAGTAAGCTTGATATATCTAGTGAAGATGGAGTTTCTAATGTAGAAGTTAGAGTAGGGGGGAGATCGAAATATCAAGAAGAATCAAAGAGGGAGTGTAATTGTTAAACACACACGGGCAACCAGAAAATATGAAAGATAAAACATGAAATACAAATTTTATTAACAACTGATATACATTTATAGTACATTGTTGTGACCATTGGGTTTCACATCCCAAGGTCTCTTGGACTACTTAGTCTATTCAGCTTCCACACTAACCCATTTAGGATTAGGTGTCCAACATTACCCCCCTAATCCAAAGGGTTATGTATGAGTCCAAGAAGAGACCTATAATACAAAATGTGCAAAAAATGCATGGCAGCACTAGGCTAAATGTGCTCTATGAAATGTTGGTATAAAGGGCAGTGGTTTAAGGATGACCACCAACACTAGAACGCTTAGTGCAGTTCCCGGAACTCTTCCAAAACTGCAAGAAGCTGAAGTCTTCTGCTAGAGGAAGTGATCCTATTGTTTTAAAGAGGGAAACCTTCAACCATGAAAGGGAGGTCTCACCCCACATAAAAGGGAGAAATTCAACCTCAAAAGGGAAGTCTCAACCTGTGATGGTTTAAGGATGACCAACAACTCTGGAATGCTTAATGCAATTCCTAGAACTCTTCCAAAAATGGCAAGAAGTTGGAGTCTTCTGCTAGAGGAAGTGTTCTCAATTTTGTTCCTGGAATTCTTCTAAAACTGGCAAGAAGCTGAAGTCTTCTACTAGAGGAAGTGTCCCAGATTGCCAACTTAAGGCATGTTTACAGGCATCTTTGTTTCTGGCTACAACTCTGAAACTGGTGTGGCAGGTTGTGGCTCAGGCTCGCTTGATGTGACTTAGAATCTTGTAGATGACCATCATTTCCCCCCTATCAGATACAAGGTGAGATGATGGAGAAAACTCAACTGCAAGACTATTCAATACTCGGGAACAAGTTCTGACATGTGTTTGGAATATCTTCTTGGCTGTTGATGCCCATTGCCAAGAAGCGATCCATCCAAGATGAATTTTTGTTCTTGCAGGACGTTTGTTTCTGAAGCATCTGTGTGAAGAATGACTGGTTTTATGACAGTGCTTACATGGATGAAGATCAAAACAGTGATCTTTCAAATGGCCAACTCGGTCACAGTGTTGGCATTTCACGATCTGTTGTTGTTGTTGTTGTTGTGGAAAAGAGGCAGAGTCTGGAATAGCTGGAGGTGAACTGTCATGAGGAGCAAGTGAACTGTCATGAATGAATCCAGCACTCTGAAACTGAATGGGCTTGGCATAGTTTGGAATATGAAAGGACAAGTCCTTGTCATATCCAAGACCAGTTCTGTGCTTGTTGTGGACAAGCTATTCCCAAGGTCTGATGATGGGCTTGGGAAGTGCAGACTGAGTTTCTACATCTGCATGTACAACTTCTTCTTTATTTGAATGAACTGTAACATTATTGACTTGCTGCTGATGGGTGGTTGTCTCAACAGGTTCAAAATGATGTCTATTTTGATGTAGCTCTTCTTACTGTAGCTGTGATTCAAGCTGCAAAAAATAATCTTTTCCTGTGCATTTTGTAGACAGACCTGAATATCTGTGAGAGAAACTTTGCTGACTTTTAATATATCATGAGTAGTAGACGACATTAGAGTTTTGAGGAACTCTAATACTTCACTTATTCTAGCCAATTTTTTTTTTCAATGTCAGATTTACACCTTACAACTACTACTCAGTGCAGAAAAGTAATACCTACTCACAGTACACAATAATATCCTTTATACATGTGCAGCAAATGATCAGAGTTCAACTAGCAAGCACCGATTACAATCCATTACATTAAAATAAGAGTTTACTCATGACCAGCAACCGACAAAACTTTTCTCCGTAAAAGATTACAATCATCCCACCAAACTCTTTATGCAGCAGTCGAATGCACTATAATGAGTTTTAATACCACAACTGGGGAAACAACAACTGCAAACTTGCTTGGAACTTGGATTGAATATTGGTGTGAACACAACAGTTGGAACCTTCGACGCACAACAAGGGTGATTCGTATAACAAAGAGACTAAAGGGAATTAGCCCCTTTCTGCACTATTGATTAGACTCAACTAGAAAGATTCTCAACCAACAGTTTACACAGGTGGAAACACGACCTCTTTTAACTGGAAATTTTCCCAAACAACCACAGAAAATACCTTATACAAATTAATCTCAATGTCATCTCTCAAGTATAAAAGTCTGGAATAAAGACCGCAAGGATTCAAGGAATCAAAGTTTAGTAGCCGTTAGCGCTATCATGAGCAGCAATCAGATACTTGGCTTAGTTCAATAAGATCAATTTGAAGGGTTCTTCGTCTTTAAAGATCATCCATAAAGAAGCCCATGGACGTTATCACTTTTCTCCTTTTTTTTTTTTTAATGGTAATACCTGAGAATAATCATAAATAACTTCCCCTGGTAAATTTAATCAATGTAACTAAAGACAAGTTCCATTCATTTTACAACCTTCACAATATCATGACTGATGAAAACCGTGTTCGCCCATTACAATGACAAAAATAATCCATAATCCATCCATTCTAGTAGAACTTTCAACCAAAAATTCTTCCAAACCTAATCCTACTGTTTATCAAACTACCATCCAAAAAACTTATTCCCCAAAGTAGACTAATCAACATAGTTATGCATAATTTAGCTGGAATATATCATTAAAAACATAGTAGCTTCCTGCTGGCGTAGGAATCAAATGAAACATATATTGGCAAGAATCTAGAGTGCAATGTATCGAATCCTCTTGCAACAGCTCAATAGTTAGTTGTGCACCATAAGTTTGTGACAGTAAATTACTACATGTAACCAATAAGTTTCCCCAGCAGTTTGTCTTTTTCAAACAAGTCTAAACAACACCTGAAATGATCATTGACTATAGCTCCATCCCTGAAATTGTGATTAGTACTTTGCGAGAATCACGCCATCAACCTGACTGAACTTCAGCTGAAGGAGTACTTGAAGGAGGATTGAAAAAATCAAATGTGAAGGTCTGAGATAGAGAATCGACAGAACATAGGTCCGTAGCCATATCGGACGGTTTGGGAAAGGACGGCTCCTACACTAACAATACGAGTCTGGATGGTCAGCCGAAATGGTAGCTAACCCCAAAGATCAAATTTAGTGATGTGAGAACAACGTACCTCTTTTTCTCAATTCATTAACGTCACAGATCAGATCAGAGGGGGCAATGACTCAATACAGATGGTGAGGAAGATGGGGCCTGATGGCCGCCTCCAATCGAAACTCTGCAACAGTCTTCCCACAGTAAGCAGAAGCATTCGCATGGCTACCCACATGCCCTTCTCCCATAACAAAATGGTATATATTTGAAATCATGCCCATTCACGTCTACCGAACTGTTGATAAACCTTTCCGGCTCGAATTGTCGGGGGTGTTCCCACACAGCTGGGTCTTTGTGTATACCCCACGCAATACCACTGTAGTTCAATGCAAAGACAAACTCGGATGGGCATATGTATAAACCCACAGCGTTCAAATGATTCAAACGTTAATATTCAATCCATTCAAACGCACAGGCATATGGAATGAACGCATATACAGATTCTGATACAAACTCATTCAATAAACCAAATGTCGATACCACTCACAGCATTACCACTAGACAACGTTACCAAACGCATTCAACTTCGAACCATAACACATTCAAACTTGAATCATACGCATACCATTCAACAACGCATACCAGAAGCTGGACCTTCATCGATGGTGGCGTGTCAGCCTCAGCACTAAAACTGGAAACAACAGTGTTATGATTTAATATACAACAACGTTCAAAACAACGCTCATACCAGCGTTCAATTATCAGCATGTCAGGCTAGTTGAATGCACAACATTAATATTCAAACGTATTCAACGCTATTCAATGCATCAATGCATCAGCCTTCAACGCACCAACAAAGGGCAGAGGAATATGGCAGAGAATGCATGACTTACTGGGTAAAAAATGTTAAACGCATACCAATTCACTGAAAAAACATAGACAGAGGGACATTGCTCAGTGGATTAGTTAAGAAAGACAGAGGACAGCGCTGGCAGAGGCAGGTTATCTCAAGTCTGAGGGGAATAAGGCAAAGTCAGAGGTCAGGTAACGCAGAACTGACATATATATAGAGACCACAAAACAAGTGGCTTAAATTGGAGCAGGACCAACAATCGCCCGCTCCGATACCATGTTAAACACACATGGGCAACCAGAAAATATGAAAGATAAAACATGCAATACAAATTTTATTAACAATTGATATACATTTATAGTACATTGTTGTGACCATTGGGTTTCACATCCCAAGGTCTCTTGGACTACTTAGTCTATTCAGCTTCCACACTAACCCATTTAGGATTAGGTGTCCAACAGTAATAAAGAACTAAAAAAGGATCAATCCAGTTTAAGTATCGTGAACCATTCACATTCCCTATTCAAGATGGAAGTGAAGGTCAACATCAAGCCATATAAAGGTGAGAATGAATTTTTGAAGTTAAATCATTCATTTCCTTTCCTGATGATGAACCTCGATAGGGGTTTGAAACACATCGATCCAAAAAACTGATGTGATCTATTCGAAAGAGTTTTTCTTGATAATCATGAATCAGAGAAACCTCCATTCTGAGTTAGATTTTTATTTGAGTATTCATTATATAGAGAGAGAACAAAAAATTTCATTTTCTCATTTGAAACTAGAGGGACCATACCCTGACTTGGTGGAAAAGCCACATAGAAACCCAAAGGTTGGAGGGAAACCTCCATTGACTAAGTGGGGGATTTCAAAACTCTCATAAATGTTGGGTGTGTGTAATATTCTTTCCATGACTAGCCCCACATGTGAAGCCAGGGGGTGGCTAGCCCCCCCTATCTGGGGATTTATAGGGGGTGGTAGGCCCCCTATACAGGGTCAGGGGCAATGTCCCGGGAATTTTTTTTTGGACCCTATATTAGGTGGGTAAACCTACTTATGGTTTTGTGCATAGATTTTGCAGATGGTTAGGGCATGCTGGTTTTTTGCCCATGGCATTTTGTAGATTTGGTCAAGGGAACAATGGTTATGTTCTAATCCAGGGTTAATGAATTGAGGTTTATGGATGCTTTGGCATGTATATATATGTATTATAACATTGAAAGGAATATAATGAAAAAATAAATTTGGTAGTCCAGACTTTGGGATCGAGGGGAAAATATTTGTGTATATACTCTCGCCATTGCTTATTTTTCTGTTTTTAAGAATTTTTTTGCAGCTAATTTATGTACAGGGTTGAAACCTACATTTGGTATGAAAGTTATTTTGGCTTCAAGAGGATGCCTTTTCTAGTGAGGAGTTTTTCTCAGGCATGTGGTAGGCCCTGTTGAGTGGGAGATCTGTGGGATCGATTCTTGCGGTGAAATAAGATGGTGAGCAGTGGAAAGATAGAGATCGAGAAATTTAATGGTCAGAGTTTTGAGTTGTGGAAACTCAAGATAGGGGATTTGCTGGTGGATAAAGATCGTTGGACTATAGTAGATCCAGGTATTAAACCAATGCCAACATTAGATGAATACTATACGAAGTTGGATCGAAAGGCAAAGAGCACAATATGGTTGTGTATCCCAAATTCAATATTGCTGAAGGTATGATGGGAAGCTACAACAAAGGCTTTGTGGGACATGTTATGGACTTTGTACCAATCTAAGTCTCTAGTGAATAAAATGTTCCTCCGAAAAACGTTGTATAACCTAAGGATGAAGGATGGAGACTTGGTGACAAAGCATCTGAATTCCCTCAATACTGTGGTAAGCCAGTTGTTATATGTTTATATTAAAATTTCAGATGATGATAAGTGCATCAGTTTGTTGTGTTCTCTACTAGATTCATGGGATAGTCTGGTTATTGCAATAGGTAGCAATAGAACTACCTTGAAGTTTGATAAAATAGCCTCATCCTTGTTGTCGGAGGAGATGAGACAGAAAAATATGGAGGGACAAAATGGAGATGCCTTATCTGTACAAGGGCGGTCCCATAAGAAAAATAAAATAAGTCCTCGAGTGGGAGATATAAATCTAGAGGGAGATCTAAATCTCTAGGAAAACTTGTAAAGGTGTGATGGAAATGTGGGAAGGAAGGCACTTCAAAAAGGATTGTAGATCTAAATCTCCTAAGAAAGGAAAGGGATCCGATGATGCTCCTTCTGCAAAGGTGAAAACAACCTCAAATGAAGTTGGGGATGTGTACTTGGCTTCTTCTTCAGGTACACATGTAGATTATGAGGAATGGTTAATTGATTCATGTGCATACTTTCACTTCACTCCCCACAGGAAGTGGTTCTACGAATATGATAAATATGATGGTGGTGATGTCTTCTTAGGGGATGACAAGAAGGCTAGAATCACTGGTCATGGAAAAATTAAGTTGAACTTGCAAGGTGGAAGGATTAAAACACTTCTGGGCATTCTGCATATTCCTGCATTGGCCAGAAATCTGATTTATGTAAGCAAGATAGATGATGCAGGTGTAAAAACAGTGTTTGAGAAAGATACCGACAAGATGGTTCGGGGAGCACTGGTATTGATGCAGGGACTTCAGATTGGAACTATGTACAAGCTTCTTGGTAGTGTTGTTATTGATGGGCGCAACAGTTCTGTGGTTCCTGAAAGTGGAGCATAAAACCTTGTGGTCTCTGGAGAAAAGACCATGCTATGACATCAAAGGCTTAGACATATTGGAGAGAAGGGCCTTCAAATACTTCATGGTAATGGTATGGTAGAAAGTATATCTAATTTGTCTCTGGATTTCAATTTTTGTGATATGGGAAGCAAAAACGGATGAGTTTCCCCTGTCGTGCTAAGAGGGAAAAAATGATATTAGAGCTTGTGCATAGTGATGTGTTTGGACCTATGTCGGTTTCATCACTAGGTAAGTTTATGTACTATGTATCATTTATAGATGAATTATCAAGGAATACATCGATATATTTCCTCAAGAAGAAATCTAAAGTCTTTGACAAGTTAAATAATTTAAGGCTCTGGTGAAAAACTAGACAAAGAAGAAGATAAAGGTGTTGAGGACAGATAATGGTGGAGAGTTCTACAAGAAGGAATTTGAAGAGTTTTGTAAGAAGTGTGGTATAGCACAGTAGAAGACTACTCCATACACACCTCAAACAAATCAAGTTGCAGAAAGAATGAACATGACATTGATGGAAAATGCAAGAAGCATGCTCAATGGTGTCGCGTTAGGATAGGAATTCAAGGTATAGGCGATGGAGACTGCAGGTTTCCTGGTTAATAGATCACCTTCATCAACGTTGGAGGATAAGTATCCACGAGAGGTATGGACTAGCAAGAAACCCTCTCTTTCACTTTTGAGTGTATTTGGTTGTGATTCATATGTACATGTTCCAAAGGAGAAAAGAACCAAGTTGGATATTAAATCTGAAAGGTGCATCTTTATTGGGTATCAGGATGGTTTAAAAGGTTATAAGCTTTGGATCCCATAAACAAGGAAGGTTGTGTACAATTGAGATGTGGTGTTTAGAGAGGTGAAATATGTTATTAAACATGAATTCCTACAAAAGGAATTTGAGAAGATAGAGTTTTAGCTATAGGAGGAAGAATCATACTCTATAGTAGAAGAAGAATCAAAACATGAAGAGTCACAAACTCCAGTTGTGAGAAGATCAGTTCGAGAAAGAAGGAAATTAGAAAGGTATAGTTCATCTACTTTTTGTTCAAATTTTGTTTTATCTATTACTGATGATGATCTCAGAACTATCAAGGAAGGAGTAGATTCAAAGCATGGCAAACTTTGGAAAGAGGCCATGGTTGATGTAATGGTATCTTTGCACAAAAATGAGGCTTGGGATCTGGTGGAGTTGTCGGCTGGAAGGAAACTCATTGGAAGAAAATGGTTGTTTAAGAAGAAGATGAATGCATAAGGCAAGGTGGAGAAATAAAAAGCTCGGTTGGTAGAAAAAGGTTATTCCCAGGTGTTGGGAATCAATTTTGGTGATATTTGTTTCTCCTGTTTCCGAGGTAACTTCTATTAGAGTACTTTTATCTGTTGTTGTTGTTTTTTATTTTGAGGTAGAACAGATGGATGTGAAGACATAACTTCTTCAGGAGGATCTAGAAGAAGAGATATGCGTGAAGCAACCTGAAGGATTTGCGGTGAAGGGTAAGAAAGAACTAGTAGGTAGGTTAAAAAATGATCCAGATTTAAGTAGGAACGCAAAAAATTACAGAGATAACCATATACACAAAGATGCAGCGGAAATAATACTTCATTTCATTAATGGAAAATACTGACATATGCTTACAAACAGAAATGGCAATAAACTAGCTAGGGCGATGGTAGCTTATCTCTGAGAAGAGATGTGATGGCTACATGCCTCTGAACTGTTCTAAACTGTATTACAATGAGGCTCGAAGGCCTATTTATTGTTGAGAAACAATGGAAAACCCTTCACATACCAAAACCTAACCCTAGAAGATGAAACGCCAAATTGTGGGCCCCGTTTGGGTAAATTGGTACATCAATTTCCCGGGGTCGTAACTTTGGCATACGATCTCCGTTTGACGCGTACGATAGCTCGTTAGAAAGATCTATCCGAGTACTACCACTTTGGGAGGCAACATAGGGCTCGGTCGCCCCAGGATTCCAAAAACACGTCGTTTAGGGCCTCAAAACGGCTCCGGAAGTTCAGGACCCGAAAAACTGCTAACAATAGTAAACTGTGCTACAATTAAGGAAACTGAAAATGCTGAGAAAGACAATGGTGGGGGTCTAGGTGGACCTGGCAGGTGGCCACCAATATCCACCTGGATCATTCCTCCCCCCTTAGGAAGCAATGGTCCCCATTGCGTTGAGCTCCTCCATGAGATGAGGAAACCTTTGCTGAACTTGTTCCCTGGTGAGCCACTTGCCCTGCTGAAGGAGTTGGCCTGCTTTGACAACTCGATACAGTTGGATATGCTGTTGGCGAGTGTTCTTGATCTGTGTGTCCATGATCCGATCAGTTGCAGCTTGTTCCATGCAATCTGGATTTAATTCTGTGGGTTTGAGCTGTTCTGCAATGTTGGATGTGTCTAGCAATGGTGGAAAGTATGGCCGAAGGCGGTCCACATTGAACACTGGGTGTAGGCCAAGGAATGGGGGAATGCTGAGCTCAAATGCATTGTCTCCCATAGCCTTAGTAATGGTGTAAGGACCATATCGAAGTGGTCTCAATTTCCGATAGGATCCAGTAAGGCATTCCTTTTGCAAATGCAACCAGACTTTGTCGCCCACCTGAAACTTGTGTGGCACCCAGTGTTGATCATGTCGCTGCTTGTACTTGGCATTTGATTTCTCAAGAATGTCATGGACCTGCTGGCGAATATGTTGGATGCGCTCAATGAAGCTGGTGGCCTTATCTGTTTCGGACTGGACATGAGCTGAATTCATGTGAGTAGCTGCAAGTGGCATGGCCACATCAATGGGGCATAGTGGCTGGAATCCTAAACCCACCTGAAAAGGGCTATGGCCAGTGGAGCTGTGAAGAGCTCGGTTGTAGCTGTGCTGAACATAGGGGAGGCTCTCGTCCCATGTGCGTGGATGCTTTGAGTTATACATGCGCAGAATGTGCACAATCATCCTGTTGACAACCTCTGTCTGGCCATCAGTTTTAGGATGGAAGGCTGTGGACTTCGTGAGTTTGGTGTCCAGCATTGACCAGAGACTGGACCAAAATGTGCTGAGAAACCGACTGTCCCGATCTGAGATGATAGACTGTGGGATCCCAAAGTGCACCCACACTCGTTCAAAGAAGAGTTTAGCAGTGGCTTCTGCTGTGATATTCTTCTTGCAGGCCATCATAATGGCCATCTTTGAGAACCTGTCGACGACCACAAAAACACAGTCATTTCCATGCTTAGTGGAAGGAAGGCCTGACATGTAATCCATGGAGATGGATTCCCAAGGTCGACTAGGGGTAGGCAACGGGGTATAGAGGCCTTGCTTCTTAATGGTCGGTTTGGCAATGGCACAGGCATTACATGATCGGATGTACTTCCCAACATCCTGTCGAAGATTCGGCCAATAGAAATAGTTTTGCAGTACTGCCACTGTTTTCTCGACCCCGAAATGCCCAGCAGCCCGACTGTAGTGTGCTTCCCAAATCATCTTGGCACGCTCGCTTGAAGGAACACAAAGGTGACCGAGGTGGCATAATAGGGCATCCTGGAGGTGAAAATCTGCAACCTGCCGACCCTCCAAGAGTGTCTGGTATGTGTGGCCGAATTCTGGGTCGCTTTTGTAGAGAAGTGGCCAATCAGAAGTCTCGTGCCCGCAAGAGTTGAGCACGGTGGTTAGCGCCATGATCGGTGGTCGACTGAGGCAATCTGCAACATTATTGGTGCTGCCCTTTTTATACTTGATATTCAAGTGAAACTGTTGCAGGTATGTAGACAACTTCTGATGGCGATCATTCTGCAATTTCCCTTGGGTATGTATGAATTGCAGAGGTCGGTGGTCTGTGTGGATGACCGTTTCCTTCCCCAAAATGTAATGCTTCCATTGTCGGCAGGCCTGTACAATGGAATACATCTCTTTATCATAAGTGGGGTACTTCCGGACTGTGTCTGAAAGTGTTTCACTGTGATATGCCACTGGATGTCCATGTTGAGTAAGGACTGCCCCAATAGCATAGTCAGAGGCATCTGTCTCGACCTCAAATGGTTGTTGTAAATCTGGTAACGCGAGCACTGGTGCCGTGCAGAGGCGATCCTTCAACTCCCTGAATGCCTTCTGTTGAGATTCAGACCAAAAGAATTTTGCTTTCGCCCCGCCCTTGGTGACTTGACTCAAGGGCCAAGAAATATGAGAAAATCCCAACACAAACCTGCGGTAGAAGTTGGCAAGACCTAGAAAGCTGCGGAGCTCTGTTAGAGTGGTTGGAGAGGGCCAATCCCAAATGACTTGGACCTTGGCTGGATCGACATGCACCCCCTGTTCATCAATGATGTATCCCAGATACTGGACCTCGGTCATGCCAAAAGTGCATTTCTCCAAATTGGCACATAGCTTGTGTTGCCGCAGTGTTTGGAGAACCTGTCGGATGTGGTGGAGGTGCTCTTCCCAACTCTGGCTGAAGATCAGAATGTCATCCAAGTATACTACTACAAAGGAGTTGGTGAATGGCCGCAAGATGTCATCCATTAGCCTCATAAAGGTTGCAGGAGCATTCGTCAATCCGAAAGGCATGACCAACCATTCGAAGAGGCCCTCCTTGGATTTGAAGGCAGTCTTCCACACATCTGAGGGTTCAATTGGTACCTGGTGATATCCTGACTTCAGATCGATCTTGCTGAAATATTTCGCCCCCTTTAGTTGGTCTAGGAGGTCATCAATCCGCGAGATCGGGTACCTATTACGGACAGTGATCTTGTTCAACGCCCGATAGTCAATACAGAGTCTCCACGTCCCATCCTTCTTCTGTACCAACACTATCGGGCTCCCACAGGGCGAAGAACTCGGACGGATGTGACCTTTCTGTAGGAGCTCCAGAATCTGCCTCTTGATTTCATTGTTCTCCAGAACGGAGCGCCGATAAATTGGTCCATTGGGTAGCAGCGCACCTGGGGTCAGATCAATGGAGTGCTTGACTTGACAGTGCAGAGGAACCCCTGCCGGGGAGGTGAAGATGTCTTTGTACTCCTCCACAATCTTGTCCATTTGTAGCTGCCGTGCAGAGGGACCTCGTTTGGAGGCCGCGGCCACTGTCTTCTTCTTCCCTTGAGGGCGTATCATCAGGAAAACAAATTTCCTGGTTTTGGAAATGATCTTACTGCATTTTTTTGCAGTAATCAAAGAGATGGCGGCAGCTGGTGGTACCTCTGGTATCCTGAACAACTTATTTCCCAATGTAATAATAACAGCATGGGGCCTTGATTCATACACAGCATGTCGCTTCCACAAGTATGGTTGTCCTAGTAATACATCACAAACTTCAAGGGGAGCAATGTCACACAATACCTCATCCGTGAAGGGCTTGATGTTGTATGGAAGGCGACACTGCTGGCTCATGCGAAGATCTCGCCCTTGGTAAAGCGACCCAATGGTGTATGGTTGTGGATGTGCTGTGGTCGGTAAGCCCAACCGCTTCACGACCTCTGCCGAAATGAGGTTCTTTTGACTCCCGCTATCAACAATGAACTGTATCGGGGAGCCCTTGACCCACATCTGGGAGTGGAAGAGACGCTCCTCCTCCTCTGGATCTTCGGGTTCATTTTTCTGGATCTTTGCGGTAGCAACAGTGGCGCTGGGATCCGCATCAATGATCTGCTTCCCTTTTTCATACCCCTTATCGGGTTCTGACTCAGAGTCGGAACATGCATCTGATTCTGAAACCTTTAGCTCAGCCACCAGTGACTGTTTGGCTCGACACTCACTTGTGTTGTGAGTGGAGCTCTTATGGAACTCGCACCATTTTCCAGTGTCCTTTCTCGGCTTCGCGGCGTTGCTCTTTGCTTGCAGCTTCAGCTGGTTGTCTTGGGCTATCCCGCCTTGGCTTTGTCCTTTGTTCTGTGGTTTAGGGGCACCTTTCCCCTGCTTTGGATTCGCAGATCCAAAGTCTCGCTTCTTTTGTTTAAACTTCTGCTCGACTTTGACGGCATACCGGTGTGCTGCGCCGAGCGAGGGGATGTTTAGGAACTGTATTTCTTCTGGATGTACTTGTGCAGGCAGCCACGGTATTTGAGTATCAAATGTTGCTCCGAATCCTTGATACCCAACTTTGTGCGAAGGGTATGGAAAAGATTGGTGAACTCCGGCACATCTTGGTCCCTTCCCTGCCGCAGCGTGGTCCACTTTATGTATTCATCCTCATAGCTTCCGACAGGGTAGTATTGCTCCTTGATGGCATCCCGGAACGAATCCCAGGTGGGTGCGGCTGAAAATAGTGAGCCAGTACTTTCATCCTTCTGCTCGCAGTAGGTTTCCCACCAGTCCTTGGCGTGGGGGGCTGCTTTGAGAAGAGCAAAAACAATCTTTTCCCGACTCGAAAATTCATGAACAGAAAAATAACCCTCTAGCAGATTTAACCATTTATCTATGGCATCGGTGTCTATCTGACCCTCGAATATGGGGATTTCAAAATTAACTTGTACCTTAAAGGGTGTGGCGTTTCCAGAGGAGCTGCTGGAAGCCGATGCGCCGCTTCTGGGTAGCCGCTGAAGGATCTGCGCAAAGCTGTCCATCATCGCGTTCCGTTGTCGCTCGAGCGCTTCTTTGAGCAAGATTTTGATGGGATCTCCTGCTCCCTCGTCTTTCTTCTCGTCCGCCATGGGAGGCCGTCGGGATTTGCGAGGCTGGTCTTGCAAAGGTTCAACCAGTTCAAGCCCTAACTCCTTATATCCCGACCTTGTTGGGGACATGCAAAGAAAAACAGAGAAAAAGCAGACCGCTCTGATACCACTGATCCAGATTTAAGCAGCAACGCAACAAATTACAGAGATAACCATATACACAAAGATGCAGCGGAAATAATACTTCATTTCATTAATGGAAAATACTGACATATGCTTACAAACAGAAATGGCAATAAACTAGCTAGGGCGATGGTAGCTTATCTCTGAGAAGAGATGTGATGGCTACATGCCTCTGAACTGTTCTGAACTGTATTACAATGAGGCTCGAAGGCCTATTTATTGTTGAGAAACAATGGAAATCCCTTCACATACCGAAACCTAACCCTAGAAGATGAAACGCCAAATTGTGGGCCCCGTTTGGGTAAATTGGTACATCAATTTCCCGGGGTCGTAACTTTGGCATACGATCTCCGTTTGACACGTACGATAGCTCGTTAGAAAGATCTATCCGAGTACTACCACTTTGGGAGGCAACATAGGGCTCGGTCTCCCCAGGATTCCAAAAACACGTCGTTTAGGGCCTCAAAACGGCTCCGGAAGTTCAGGACCCGAAAAACTGCTAACAATAGTAAACTGTGCTACAATTAAGGAAACTGAAAATGCTGAGAAAGACAATGGTGGGGGTCCAGGTGGACCTGGCAGGTGGCCACCAATATCCACCTGGATCAAAAAAGTCTTTGTATGGGTTAAAACAGTGACCAAGGATGTGGTATCAGAAATTTGATACATTTATATGGGGACTTGGTTTCACCAGAAGCAAAGCAGATCACTGTTTTTACTTTTAATTTAATTGGTGACTGTGTTATTTATTTGGTCTTATATGTGGATGATATGTTGCTGATTGGAAATGACAAAGAAATTATCCGGGATTTGAAGACCCAATTGTCCTATAAATTTGACATGAAGGACCTTAGTGCTGCAAACTATGTTTTAGCATAGAAATTAAATGGGATCAGGCAAAAAGGAATCTCTGGTTGAACCAGAGAAAGTATGTCAAGACAATACTGCAGAGGTTTAATATGCAGGATAGTAAACTAGTGAAGGTTCCTATTCTTGTAGGTAAAGTTATATGTTGAACAATGTACCAAGACACAAGAAGAGGAAGAGAAAATTCCCCATGTTCCATATGCAAGTGCAGTTGGTAGCCTAATGTATGAAATGGTTTGTATTAGACCAGACATTGCACATGCAATGGGAGTATTGAGAAGGTTTATGTCAATAATAGGAAAGGAGCATTGGACAACAATGAAGTGGGCTTTCAGGTATTTACATGGCATGAGTGATTATGGTTTGTGCTACCAAGGTAGACCAGGATTGGAAAAAGTTTTGGACATCTGTGTCTTTGTTGATGCAGATTGGGTTGGAGATTTGGATCAGAGAAGATCTACAAGTGAGTATGTTTTTAACCTATTTAAAGGTGCATTCAGTTGGATGAGCAAGAGACAGATTGTAGTGGCACTTTCAACTACAAAATAAAAATACATGGCAACCATTAATGAAAGCAAGGAGACAGTTTGGTTGAAATATTGTGTCAAGTATGGGGTTAGTACAACGAGCTATAAGGATAGATTGTGGCAGTCAAAGTATGCTTTTCTTGAAAAAGAACCCTTCTTATCATTCAAATACAATGCACATTGATGTTTAGTACCACTTTGTGAGGGATATGGTTGAGGAAAAAAGGGTGTTGTTGGTAAAGGTGGATACTTTGAATAATGTTGTAGATGCATTGTCGAAGTCTGTGAGTACTGAGAAGCTTTCTTCGTGTAGAGAAACAATGGGTGTTGCACGGTTGGACCAATGACTAAGCTCTCCTGTGACCCCCTGTGTGGAAAAGAAAACAACAAGTGGGAGAATGTTGGGTGTGTGTTATATTCTTTCCATGACTAGCCCCATGGGCGAAGCCGGGGGGTTGGGGGGGTGTGACCAACCATCCCTTCCTTGCGCCAAGCATAGTGGGGGGGTGACAGGGGGGCGTCAACCCCCCTCCCCCCCCCCCCATTAGGGTCTGAGGCAACACCCTTGGAAATTTTTGTTTTGGACCCTATAGTAGGTGGGCATACCTACCTATGGTTTTGTGCATGGATTTCACACATGGTTTTGGGCATGATGGTTTTTTGCCCATGGAATTTTGTAGATTCGGTCAAGGGAACTACGGCTATGTTCTAATCTAGGATTAATGGATTGGGGTTTATAGATTCTTCAACATGTATATATATGTATTGTAACATTGAAAGGAATATAATGAAAAAAGTCAATCTGGTAGTCCCGGTTTTGGGATCCAGGGGAAAAGCTTTGTGTATATATGTGTTAGGTTTTATTCTCTCGCCATTTTTTATTTTTTGTTTTTAAGAATTCATTTGCACGTAATTTCTATACAGGATTAAAACCTACAATAAAGTCACTTTTTACCCTATTGGGTATATAGAGGACAAGTGGATCTAGTGGCATTTTTTTGAGCAGAGGAAAGGGAAAAATGTAGAGGAGTACACCACATTCAAACCTATTAGGGTGGATGAGGCTTTTGTATAGGAATAGTACATGGAGAACAAACGCTAGAAGAAAGGGAGGCCATGTGGATCAAAGTAGGCCTACACCAAGAAGCTTCAAGGGAGGGGAAGAAGAAGTGGAAAGGGGAAAAAGAAAAAAATATAACACCCACAATACACCAATGCAAAGATCCTAGAAACCATTGTAACCACCATAAAATCGATAATCATACAAAGGAGAAGTGTTGGAAGTTGCATCTAGAGCTCAACCTGAAGAATAAAAATAAAAATGCTAAGAAGAAAACTCTCGTGGAACTAACTTGAGAAACCTTGTGGAAATCATCTCAAACATGGATGACAAGAATGTATGCACATCAATGCAGAAAGAGGTGAATCATAGTAGTCTTTAGAAATATGAAGAGAATGAAATGAAAAGACTCTTCCATGTAAAAATATAAGTCAAGAAGACAAAAATCGATGCTCTATTCAACTCACTTCACATGTGAATCTCATAGTAGTAGATCTAGTTAAGAAATTAGGACTGGAGACTCATTACTATCTTAGACCATATCCATTAGGATGGTACAACAAGGAGGCAGAGGTAAAAGTAACCAAATAGTGTTGAATCAAAAGTTCTATCATTGTTTACTTTATTAATGAAGTAGAGCTGGATGTAGTTCATGACTTGATGTATGTGGAGTTGTGTTTGGGAGTCCCTATACATACATGTGAGATGTGATATTCATGCAAATAGATAATGAGTACCTCCTCATCAAGGATGGTAAATCCTCCATGATCAACATGCACAAGGGAAAGTTGAGTATTTCACTGGTAAGTGTGAACCAAGAAAAAAAGTTCATCAATTCTAACAAGAAATGTGTTTTGTTGTTTTTAAGAAAAAAATTAGTCTATATAAGTTTTATGTGAGTTAATTCATCTTTAGAGGGGTGTACTAAGGAATATAAATAAGAACTAGAACAGTTTCTATAGGTGTAAAAGGGTGTGTTCCAAGAGCCCAAAGGATTACCACCCAAGGGGGAAGTGGAGTAGGAGATCCAGCTATTTTTTGAGTATCTGTTTCCAAAAATTTTGTTGTACAAGCAAACCATTATATAAAAAAATGAGGTGAAGAATTAGTTGTAGAAACTATTAGAATGAGTTATTATTCAACCAAGTACCTCACCATGTGGGTCACACATTATAATTGTGCTTAATAAGGATGGGCTTTAAGGATGTGCATTGATTACAAGGTCTTAAAAATAATAAAATCAAGAATAGGTACTGCCTGCCCAAGATATCTGATTTGTCGAATCAATTGTACCAAGCCAAATACTTCACCATTCTAGACTTAAAGTCAAGATATCACTACGTTTGGGTCAAAAAAGAAGATGCCTAGAAGACTAGTTTGTATGAGTGATTAGTCATGTCATTTAGCTTATGTAATGCACTAATTACATTAATGAGATTAATGAATGATATATTGCACCATTTTATAGTTTCATTGGTATTTTTATTTGGATGATATACTATTGTATAATGCTACATGGGAGGAGCACATCTCACATATGATGCATGAGCTAGGGACATTGAAGAAGCACCAACCACTAGAATATACTAAGAAGTGGGAGTTTTTAAAATAGTATTTGGTGTATTTTGGATATGTGATACATGGGGGAGAGATTATGATATATCATGCCAAGTTGGATGCCATCAAGAAATGGACAGTGCCAACTAATGCTTTTGAGCTCAATGATTTCATTGGGGTAGCATAATTCATGAGGAAATTCATGGCTTTTCTTTCAGTAGTGTCAACACCACTCCATGACATAACAACAAGAGACAATATTTTCTAGTTGGGAAAGGGTCAGTAGAGGGCATTTGAGGAGTTAAAGAATAACATCATTTAACCATCAATTCTAGCATTGTCAAAATTGTATCAACCCTTTGAAGTGGAGATAGGTGTGAGAGGGCATGATATGAGAGTACTCTTAATGTAGGGATGAAGGTTTGTGGTGGGCTCCAGTATTGTAGCAATAATGCTACAACTCCTGGAGCTTCCTATCTCTAATTTTATCAACCCGGTAGTTGGTAACAAACTTGGAAGCGACGGTGCTGTATGCACAAGTACTAGCTCTTGTCGCAGCTGTCACTTGGTCAGCTAGCACAAGTCCGCTAGGGCTCAAGCCAACTTCTATATGTTCTCAGAAGAAGCTTTCTAAATGATGGATGAAGGCTATCTGAAAGGAAATTAACCTACTTTGCAAGAATGAACTGAAAGCCAACAAAACATGGAAACCCTAGTAAACCCTAATCTGACTAGTCTAATCTCTATGATGCAATGGTGGGAGTGAAAACTTCTAGAAATGATGCCATTACTTCTAGTGATATGAGATGCATGAATTTAAGCTACTTCTACTGAAAAGAACATTGTTTTTGTATTTTTGCTTAAGTGGTTGGAGTTATTATGATTTTGTTTCTTATTAGGGTTTGAGTGTGCAGGGGTAGTTCGAAGGGAAAGAAAGCTTGGGAAAGGTCAGGAGGGTTAGGAGAGGTTCCAGGGGATCCCTAACGTCGTTCCACAGAAGTCCACAACATTCAGATGCTTGGAAACCGAGGTTACAGGTTTCTACAGGATGTCTGCAGGGGATCCTACAGGAAGCTCGAGATTTCTACAGGAAGTCTGCTAACTTCTACAGGATGTGCTATGGTTGGAGTTTTGGGTGATGGAGGAGTGGAGGAGTTGTATGGGTGGATAGGTAGAATGGAAAGGGAGCCTATGATGGCTCAGGGGCAGAGATATGAGATGAGGAAAGAGTGGGTACAATTGGTTGGTGGATAGAAGGGTGGAAGCAATGAAAAGTCCAAAAAGGTGGAGCTACGTGAACAGTATAAGTGTTGGAAGGAAAACGAGCTGAACAAAGGTTGGGTAGGTGACTTGGGTGCGTTGAGAAGAAGAAGAAGATAACAGAGTGATGCAACGCAGTGTAAAGGAAACAAATCTGCACAAAACCGAGAATTCATCAACCTATCCTAACTGTGTTATTAAATCAACGAACAACAATGTAAACTTCAGAGAAAAATCGTGCATGGAGTTGGAATGAAGAAGTACTGCTCAAGATCAGAATGCATGGATGGATCTACAATTGAAATGACTGTGTTGCAGCTTGAATGAAAGTATAAGACTGCGTTTTTTTTGGTGGTTGGTACGGTCTACACCCCCAATCTCTAAACAGAGATGGCAGTGAGTGCACTGTCAACCTTTTCTTGGAGCTCTAAATGAATGCTAATCCTCCTACTCTAATCTAAGCAACTAAAAGCACTTGAACCGTAAACTAATCCTACTCAATCACATAAAAGAAATCAAATCAGCAGACTGTAATTTCCAAATGCATGTCAAAACAGAGGAATAAAGTGCTGAAAGGAAAGACAAGTAACAATACAAGGAAAAGGAAATCTATTGCTCTTAGGTTGGGCCCTAACTTGAGAGCTATAGCTCCCTTAAAAACTCAGAATTGAATCCAAAGATGCCTGCCTTTATTGAATAATCATGAGTCTAACATCATGCCAAAACTGGCTTACAAAAAGCAAAAACCGAGCTGTAGCTCGTGCTTAGAAATTGCAACAGTAGTTCAAAAGTTCAAAAAGCTCCTATCAAAGGCCATGGCCTTAATATTTATACATGATGAGGATCAAGCTGGCTTCCTCAATTAGTGGAGCTCGGCTGTCCAACTAAAAGTAAACTGCTGTAAACTGCTGTTCCTGTAGAATCCGTTGGCTACCTTTAAGCTCGGTGGGGAGAGTTGTTGGAGCTCGGAGTTAGGGTGGAGATCACGAGGGAGGTCATTTAAGGCTATAGACAACCTCCCTATAAACCTGCAATGCCACCTTTGTTGTCTCCTTGTCTCCTTCTGCGTGGTCTTTGCTCCCTTTAATGCCAAAAAAACCTGAAATCATCATGTATTAGCCACATAGATATAATGCCTGCCCTTCTTCCTACAAATAACACGAATATACCAAGAAATGAATGCATAAGTGATAAAAGATGAAGGGTTGAGCAAGGTAAGTAGGCCAAATGAGCCCAAATTGTTACCAAAAATTGGGGCTCATCATCACCCCCCAGCTAAAATATTTGCTCATCCTTGAGCAACTTAGTCCAAATCTTCATCCTTCATTGCTTTTACTGCTACCCTTACATCCCAAGCCTCTGTGGTAGTGTCCTCCTTATTGATATGAAACCCAGCTTTCTTGTTCACCTCTTCCCATTGTTCACTGTCATCCTTCTCTGTGCTGCCTTCAGTCAATCCTAGCAGCAGTGGTGGGCTGAGTTTAAGGCCAATCCAGCTGGCCTGGAGGCTTTGCATGGATTTCTTGTAAAAGTCTACCCTTACCAAAGCTTCCCTCATCCGAGTTGGGGTATGGTACTCTCGGATTTTCAAACTATGTGCCAATGTATTCCACCTGCGTGTGCATGCTTGCGCAACATTTTCTCATAACAGTCTTTCCATGTCTTCAAAATGAGCTATGGCTTGCGCCTGTTGATCCATATATCTCAAGGAAGCTGTGGGATTAGTAGAAAAGTGTTGGTGTGCTGAGACGAGTGCAACTTGATCCTCTGGTTCTGCTCGAATGAACAATGGCTCGTTCAATTCTCGGTTCATGACCGATTTTGCTTCAGTTGCTCTTTGATCCTCATGGTTCAACCATGAAGCGAACGCCATCAATTGCACATCACCCAAGGCAGTATTGGGATCCTAGGAAACTTCATTAGGCAAGGCCAAATTGTGGAGGTAGAACTCTGCTAATTTGGCTTTATCTTCTGACGAACTAGTACTGCACAACTCAGAAAATTGTTGTGGGTCTTGGATATGAGAAATACCTCTTTGTGCCAAGGTATTTATTTGGAACTGCAGCCATTGGTCTTTCAAGTACAAACCATAGGATTTTGCAGGTTGTCTGCACTGTATTGCCTCCATGGCCCAACTGGCCATGCAGGCCAATTGTGCTTCCTTTAGCTGCAGCTATTCTTTTAGAGCTTGCACTTCAATTTGTGCTTGCTGTTCTGCTTCCTGTAGAAGTGTCATTGGCTCCTCAAGACCGGTGGTCAGCTCCTTTTTTCCTTGTTGTTCTTCTGTGGTGTCTTTGGAGGATGTACCTGCCCCTGCCCTCAGCTCCTGTAGCTGCAATCTTAGCTTCTGGTTTTCTTCATGTAGGTACACTCTTTGGCAATTAGCCACATGTTTAGCCATGGCTAATTCACTCCTGACCTCCTTGAGTTGCTCTTGTAAGGGACCTATGTCCGCCACACCCTTTGACTTGGCGATCTTCATCCACGTGTGTGTACGGACTCTTTCTTCCTCTAATGCAAAAAACAGGGGTACAGTAAATTTTTGCGGTATGATTTTGCCCGCCTCTAAAAAGGTGTAGTATGAACTCAGACTAGGCTGAGGGATGGGTTCTGGTATATGTTTTTTTTCTGCCTCTCTAGGTGGCTCTACCTCACCCTCCTTTGGTGGTGATGAGGGTCCTTCTTCTTCCCTCCTCTCTGTTTCCTGTAGCCGGGTCAGAGTTTCCTGTAGAACATTTTCAGCCTCCTGTAGCCGAGCTTTTTCAGTCAACAGGTCTAACCTTTCTTGCCACTTAGTTTTCTTTGGGCTCCCCTTCTGCTTTCTTGTAGACACAGGTGTCATCACCTTGGCTTGCTTTGTTGCATGGGTTTTTCTTTTTGGTTTGGTTGCAGGTGCTGATGAGGTAATTGTGCTGATGTGGACCTTCTCAGCTTTGTCCGTTCTTCTCTGCAACCTTTTCTCTCTCGCTGACAAGATGGGTGTGTCACCTTTTTCCTCAACATCCTTTTTCTTTTGTTTCTTCTCTTTCTTTTTCTTCTGCACTATGGTTGGGGTCTTCTGGCCTGTTTCTTTCTTTCCCGCGGCCACTGTTTCTTTCTCCTCACTGCTGGAGGAACCACTTTCCTCGGTCAACATCCTTATGTCTCCATCTCTTGTCAAATTCCTGAATGCTTCCCTTGAGAGGGGAACCTTATATGAATGAAGCGCATCCTCCACGAGAATTTTGATCAATCCATGGTGGGCTACCTGATCTGGTATGCCTTCTTTTAACTTTGTGGCACACTCAATTAGAGACTGTAGCAAGAAATAAGGGAGGCTCAGTTTATTTTCTACAGGAAGATCAATCTGGTGCCTCAATTCAGTGAGCAACCGAATGTAATACCCGTACACAATGCTAAAACGGCCTTCACAGGTTATATACTTCATGATCTGTAGGCTAACTTCATTCCATGGTGGCAGCAAACTGGTTCTACGCACCCCATTTTTGTCCTCCGAGAATTCCTCCTCAGGTGGAAAGAATTCTTTCTTTGCCTATTGGCTTAACTTCCTTTCTTCCTTTTCCCATGGCAAACCCATTGGAAGTTTAGTAATTCGACTGATATATTGTGGGGTGAGCTTGAGGCTTAGGCCCCTGAAGTTCACGGTGGCCAGTGTTTTGGATTTCGGCCTCAAAGCTTGTAAAAATTCTTCTGCCACTTCGTCGTCATAACCCTGCAACTTTTCACAAAAGGATATCCATTGCACCCGCGTGAAGAGCTCCACCACCTCCTGGTTTTCTCTTAATTTCGATGAATCAGTGGGTTCCCGTCTAATAAACCCACCCGGCATGATAAAAACTGTTGCTAGAGGTGGCGAATGCGGAAGAAATTTGGCCTACTGAGGCAGAGCGTAGAATTATGCTTTTGTCGTGCACATAATCCTTGAAACTTATCCCTGAGGACCTTAACACAGTTTAATTACACTGACATCCTGTAGAACGACAGTTTATGTATGGCAGACAACAATTGCAACCATTTATTATGACCAGACTGTAGACGACGATTCTGCCACCTTTAAAAACCAATTGCATGGAGAGTTCAGGGTTACCTTTTTATCTGCCACCTTTTTACGTGAGGAACCCGCCTTCCTGTAGAAACAGCTTTCCTGTAGGAGCAGCGTGTGATTCCTGGGGAGACCGCAGTTGGTCTGCGCTCTCGGTGTTGCTTCACAGCCGTTCTGATAGCCAAGGGCTCGGAGTTTCGAACTGCAGAGGGATCCGAATGTTCACTCGAGCTTCAAACGGTGACGGTGAATGATAAATGCATGCGGGCAATCTAGCCGATTAGATTTGAATCGGCAGAATCCGTGGCGTGGGGGTGAGCTGTCCCCGCCGGACCGTTGGATGACGTCGTTCCATCATTTGTCTGCGAGTTCACTTACTACCGCATCATCCCTCCAGCAGATCCGCCGTCGTTTCTTCTGCTGCCCATTCCTTTTGTCACGGCCACCACCCAAACATCCGACTGGACCATTAACCGGTCGACGTGGCCAGTCAACTAGCCATACAGTCGCTCAACCCATTCACTTCACACTTTGCAAACAATTCAAAGTAAAATTCATGCAATCTGACGGAAGAAAGGGTCAAGACACTTACCTGCGCGGCTGCAACACGATTTTTCGGGTTTTGGACGATGATGAATGGATCTATCTGCTGCTGGTAAATTTGCACAGGCCCGGAGGTTCACGTTTACAGGCTGCCGAAGATGGAGTTGATGCTTGGCTGCATGCGTCCGCGTTTCCATTCATATGGCCAGCGCTGTGAATAGTATACACTCTAGCGGGTTTAACTGTTACTGGACTCCCGCGGGATGTCTTGTAACAGTTCTTCCTCCTTGGGTGCATGCTGCACGACGAAGGATTTGGCCTCCCGATCACGCTCCTAGGGCTTCTGGATGACTGGGATGGATATGGTATGAGATCTCAACGTTTTTTTATTTAAAAATTGCTTTTTCTTGATAACTCATCGATCTGCTTTGCTGGTGCAGGTAACTTCGTTGCATGTCGACAGGGATGGCAGGACGAGCTGACAACAATGTGCAAGGGAGATAACAATAGCTTGCATGCATCCAAACCGATCCTTAGTCGTTAGATCTCCTCATAAAATGGATTATGGGCCATCATGAACTTCTACAGGAAGTTTCCTGTAGAAATACAGAGCTTCCAGTAGAAAGGTTGTGTTTCCTGTAGAGAGTCTGCACCTTCCTGTAGAAAATCTGCATCTTCTTGTAGAAAAATCTGTGTCTTCCTGTAGAAGAATCAAGCCATGATAAAATTGCACATACCTTGGAGAAAATGAGTATTCTTGGAGGAGGTGCTGGTGAGGTCTCCTGACAGCATGATAAGGATCCTTGGCTTTGAGTTGAGAGGCTTCCTCTCCTCCATAGAACACCTGCAACCTGCATGCAACTTTACATTATGAATTCGCTGACCTTGTTTTTTTTTTCTTATTGTTTTTTCTTCTTTTTTTTGAAAGATAACAGGGGCGCCTCAATGAGGTTTTCACCCTTTCCATCTGCCTTAAGCGCCCTAGAGAGGTTTTCACTCAAGGATCTTTTTTCAAATCTCTTTTTTTTTGAAAGACAATAGGGGCGCCTCAATGAGGTTTTCACCCCTACCACCTGCCGTAGGCGCCTCAGAAAGGTTTTCACCCAAGGATCTTTATTATTATTATTATTATTATTTTTAGATCTTTCAGGGTATGCCCAAAGGAGAGGCAGAACCCTTCTCTATGACCAACACTGATTTCTCCATAGTTTTGATGAATTCTTGTCTTGAGAGAGGTTTCCTGTAGATCTTCAATCGATGCCCATTGACAAGCATGGGGATGGCTTCCTCATCAATGGTCCGAATAAGGACAGATCCATTGTCATGACATTTTTCCACTGCATATGGTCCTAGCCATCTGGTTCTCAGCTTCCCCTTGAAATCTTTGTATCTGGAGTCATACAACAAGGCCCAATCTCCCGACTAAAATTTCTTGTCATGGAGATGTTGGTCATGCCACACCTTTCTCTGAAGTTGAACCACTTCCGAGTGAAGTAGGGCCTGCATCCGGTGCTCGTCCAGTCCATTCAGCTGCAATAAC
The DNA here is from genome assembly GCA_031772625.1 of Pinus tabuliformis. Taxonomy (NCBI): domain Eukaryota; kingdom Viridiplantae; phylum Streptophyta; class Pinopsida; order Pinales; family Pinaceae; genus Pinus; species Pinus tabuliformis. The sequence continues at coordinate 1,142,757,465 of CM062813.1, read as the reverse complement.
CTTTCTTGTTGTGCATGGTTGAGATCTAGATCTAGCTGAGCTGCCATCCTCAAAGTGTTGTACTCGAACTCAATGGACAGCAAAGCTTTCTTCCCATAGACCAGCTCATAACGTGTGAAGCCGGTGGTGGTCTTCCAGGTTGTGTTGTAAGCCCATGTGGCCTCAACCAGGCGATCTGCCCAGTCCTTTCTGCTGCTGCTCACCACCTTAGTCAAGATCCCTTCTAATGCTCTATTGGTGACTTCCACCTGCCCATTTTCTTGAGGGTGATAGGGGGTTGAAGTCCTATGCTTGATCTTGTGATGAGCTAGTAGATCTTCAACTAGGTTGGATGTGAACTGGCTTCCTTGATCGGTGACTAGCTCTCTTGGGTAGCCAAACTTGTAGAAGATGTTTTCTCTTAAGAACTCGGCCACCTTTTCTTCTGTTACTGCTTTGATTGCTTTAGTCTCTGCCCACTTTGTCAGGTAGTCAGTACACACAATGATGTAAGACCTTTGCCTCGAAGGAGGGTTGATTGGACCCACAAAGTCCATACCCCACTTCTCAAATGGCTCAAGAGTCACTTGAGGTTGGAGAGGCATCTCATCCCTTTGAGTCGGTTTCCCATTCTTTGGCATTGGTCACATTGGTTGATATATCTTCTGACATCTTGATGAAGTGTGGGCCAATAGTAGCCTGCCTGCAGGAATTTGAAGGCAGTCCTCTTTGCTGCAAAATGTCCTCCATAAGGCCCATCATGACAGGTGAGGAGGATATCAAAGACTTCCTCCTCCCTTACACAACGCCTTAAGATCTGATCAGGGCCAAGCTTGAACAGATTGCCCCCGATCCAAGTAAATGAGGCACTTCTTTTGATGATTCTGCTCTTCTCTCTTGAAGATAGGTGCGGAGGGAACTGTGCTGAAACAAGGTAGTTTGCTATATCAGCAAACCATGGAGAGAGTGCTGAGATAGCAAATAGATGTTCATCGGGCATCTGGTCATCCACTGTTCCATCCTCATCTGCATACAAATCCAATCTAGATAAAAAGTCAGCAACAACATTTTCTTTACCTGGTTTGTCAACAATGGTCAAATCAAACTGCTGCAACAAAAGTAACCATCTAATAATACGAGCATTCACATCTGGTTTATTCATTAAATATCTAATTGCAGCATGGTCAGTATGTACAAATGTTTGATAGCCAGTGATATAATGTCGGAACTTGTTCAGTGCATGGACCACAGCCAAAAACTCTTTCTCGGTTACAGTGTAATTCAGCTCAACTTTGGAAAAGTTTTTACTAACAAAGTAAATGGCATATGAAAGTTTTTGTTCAACTTGTCCTAAAGCTGCACCTATGGCTTTGTTTGAGGCACCAGTGTGGATGTGGAAAGATAGGGCCCAGTTTGGACCTCTCAGGATTGGAGCTGACACCAACTTGTCCTTCAATTCATTCAAATCCCTCTGACAATCATCAGTCCACTGAAACTCCACATCTTTTGCCAACAGGCCAAACAATGACGAGGCTAGCTTGCTGAAGTCCATAATGAATCTCCTATAATACCCTGCTAATCCTAAGAAACTCCGAACATCCCTTACCTTTTGAGGAGGTGGAACCTTCTTGATGAGAGCAATTTTGTTAGGATCCACCTGTAACCCTTAGCAAGAAATGGTATGGCCTAGCACGGTCCCTTCAGTCATCAGGAATTCACATTTTTCAGGACTAAGGGACAGGTTCATCTCAATGCATTTGGTTAGGACTTTTCCCAGATTGGACAATGCTTCCTGGAAGTTGGCCCCATAAGGAGTGAAGTCATCCATATAGATTTCCACTGCATCATGGACCAGCTCCGAGAAGATGCTCAAGACAGCTCTCTAGAAGGTAGCAGGAGCATTGCATAGCCCAAAGGGAAGAACTCGGTAGGCAAAGGTACCCCAAGGACAATTGAAGGTGGTCTTATCTTGGTCTTCCGGGCTGATTTGGATTTGGTTGTACCCGCTAAACCCATCCAGGAAAGAGAAGAACTTCTTTCCTGCCAGTCCATCCAACACTTGATCTATGAAAGGTAGAGGGAAATGGTCTTTCTTGGTAGCTTTGTTTAGTTCTCGGTAGTGCACACAGATTCTCCATTTCCCATTCTTCTTGGGAACCAACACCAGAGGGGACACCCATTCACTATCTGAGATGGGGTAAATGAATCTGGCATCCAACAGTTTTTGCAATTCTTCCTTGACAATGTCATTAAGGGCTGGATTCATTCTCCTCTGAGGTTGCCTAACCGGTTTACAACCCTCTTTGATGTATATGTGATGGGTACAGACCGAGGGATGGACTCCTTTCATCTCCTTATAGCTCCAAGCAAAAGCATCTAGGTGACTGGCCAACAGGCTACACAGCTCCTTTTCCTGGGAAGGAGATAGGGAGGAGCTGATCTTTAACGTTCTCTCCGGGCCGAACTCCACATTCTTGACTCTGGGATTGACAGGGTTGGTCGTACAAAGATCCACTGAGGTGTTGGCTTAGGCATCCTCCACCAATTTCTCTAAGGATAGTGCACTGGAAGGTGGATTCTGGATCAAGGTCTCAATCAAGTCATCCTCGGTTGGGGGGTCTCTTCTAGTGGTATCTAGGGTGCACAAAGGTGCTGAGTACACTTCATCCTCTTCTCCTTCCTCCAACCAAAGTGGTAAGTCATGCTCTAAGGAAGGTTGGGCAGGAGGGTATAGGACTAGCTGCTTGGACCTAGGACCATTTTTGATGGTCATGTTTCCTGCACGACAACTTATGTAAGCATCTGTAGTGGCTAACCAAGGCCTTCCAAAAATAAGAGGATATCCAGTAAGCTTTGCCTTGGGTTGCAAAACCAAGAAAACTACAGGGTATTCGCAAGAGTCGACAGAGACCAAGACATCCTCCACAATCCCTTCGGGAGTCACAATGGAGTGATCTGCTAGTTGCAGAACTGTCGAGGTCTTCCTCAAGGAACCCTGAAGATTGAGTTTGAGCATGGTATCTCTGGTCATCACATTAATGGCAGCCCCCAGATCAATCAAGGTGTGAGGTATGATGGTGCCATTGATGTGGACATCTACTACAGGACTCCTAGGATCTAGATACTTTGGGCAGATGACTTGTCCTAAGATAAGGTCAGACAGTTGTCCTAAGACATTGATGGTTGAAGCATCTCTCTTTCGCCTGCCTGGGTGTTTAAAACACTTTTCCTTAACCAGTTTGTTGTATATTGGCACATCCTTGATGGCTTGGAGAAGTGGTATTTTCACACACAACTGCTTGAGCTCACCCAGGAGCTCATCCTCCTCTGGGTTGGGTTGTGTGGTGGCTGTTAGTCTCTCAGGAAAGGGTGGAATAGCTTGTGGTTCACTTTCCTGTTTATCTTCCTCATCCTCTGGGGGAGGAGGTTGGCGATCCGGAATAGTCTTTCCAGATCGAAGATTGATCTCCTGGATCTCCACAGCATAAGTAGGGCATGATTTTTCCCCAGTGTATACCTGCTGGGCCTGTCTATTGTTGGGGTTCGGGTTCGGTTGAGCAGGTATTTGAGGTTGCCTTGGAGGAGCAGGAGGTAAGGGTTGAGGTTGAACTGGTGGTGGAGGCAAAATGGCAGGAGGAGTGTTGTATTGGGGCCTCCACCCCGACTGAGGTGCATTCCACTGAGGCTGTGGCTGGGCATGTGAATGATAAGAATGAGTAGTGGGTTGAGTAGGGTACTGAGGTGGATAAGACCATGGAGGAGGCATAGACCAGGAAGGATGAGCAGGGGGACCCCAGGAAGGCATAGGAGTCGATTGGTTGGGGCTGTAATAAGCTTGAGGTGCCCCTTGCATCCCCTGCTGGTAAGGTCTAGGTCCTTGTGGCCTCCTTTGGTTGAGGTAATAGAGGGGTTCAGTGGGAGCTTCTGTCCCTTGGTACATGGATTTAAATCCAGGTAAGGTTGGACATTGGTTTGTGGGATGGTCCTCCTCACAAACGAAACACACTTCAACCGAATGCAATGGACATTCGTTCTTAGGGTGTCCCCTGGTACATCTAGGGCAGAAGATAGCCAAGGCTCTCTCAGCTTCTTCCTTCTTCTGCTGGATCCTGAATGTGTCCAGCTGCATGGCAATGGTCTGTCTCACCTCACTCTTAAGATCTTCCAATTGATTTGCAAACTCATGTTTGGAGAAAGGGACACCAGTTGAGAGGAGGTTTCCTCTACCTCATTTCCGAGCTGCCCTGGAGTGGTTTCTAAACACAGTCTTGATGTCCTCATAAGGCAGTTGGTAAATGTCCCCCCCAGCTAACATGTGAAGGGTATCTAAGAGGTCTTCAGGGACTCCTCGGAGCAGGACCAACTTGAGGGATTCAGGGTCAAGTGTGCACCTGGCCCGCTTATAGCTAAGTTGGAACCTCTCCTCATAATCCTCTAAGGACTCATCACTTCCCATGGTCATGCGAAAGATTTCTCCCTTGGTTTCCTTGGACCTACAGTAATCCCGGTACTTGGTATTGAAAGCTTGCTGCATCTGAGCCCAAGTGGTGATACTATTCCCAGGTAAGCCCATGAACCAGCGTAATGTTGCATCCTTAAGAGTTGAAGGGAAGAGTTTCAGCTTCTGCTCATCTTCAGTATAGTCATAGGTTCTACAAAGGACAACAAACTCAAACAGGAAGGTATCATGATCTTCAGTAGTCAGTCCATGGAAGTGAGGTAAAGCGGAGGGGCTAATTTTCTTCATTTTCATCTCTCCATTGGTCTCTCGGATGGGGAAGGCACCTTCTATTCTCTCATCTTCTCTTCTATTGTCAGCCATAGCTTCAGATGGGATGGTCTCTAATTCTTCTTCTGCTATAGGATCTTCGTATATCTCAGGAGGTTCACCTATAGGTTCTTTTGGATCACTGTCACCGAAGAAGAGAGAAGGGTGACTCAGTGATGTGGTGGGGGTGTTGGGTAAGAATTTGCCTGTTTTATCTCGATTCCTACGAGGCATGAAATGGAAAGTCTTTTTTGATTGCTTTTGTCTTTTTTCTTTGGTACCTGCAAAATTGAAACAGATTGATCTACAACTAACTATCTTACTGAAATGAAGATGCAGAATTAAATTGAAAGTAGGAAAGAACTAATCTACTTTGCTCAAATGAAATTGCAGGAATGGAAATGCTAGTCTACGCTTGCAGAATTGAAACACTAATATACACTTGCAGAAATGAAATGGCAGAATTGAAATGCTAATCTATGAAAGCAAGAAATGTCTATGCTACTTTTGCAGAATGGAAATGAAATAAACTACTTGGCAGAAGGCAAGAGTAAGAAAATAGAAGAAAAGCAACAATTACTAATACTCTGACGCTTCCCCGGCAACGGCGCCAAAAAGATGGTGGGCTCCAGTATTGTAGCAATAATGCTACAACTCCTGGAGCTTCCTATCTCTAATTTTATCAACCCGGTAGTTCGTAACAAACTTGGAAGCGACGGTGCTGTATGCACAAGTACTAGCTCTTGTCGCAGCTGTCACTTGGTCAACTGGCACAAGTCCGCTAGGGCTCAAGCCAACTTCTATATGTTCTCAGAAGAAGCTTTCTAAATGATGGAAAAAGGCTATCTGAAAGGAAATTAACCTACTTTGCAAGAATGAACTGAAAGCCAACAAAACATGGAAACCCTAGTAAACCCTAATCTGACTAGTCTAATCTCTATGATGCAATGGTGGGAGTGAAAACTTCTAGAAATGATGCCATTACTTCTAGTGATATGAGATGCATGAATTTAAGCTACTTCTATTGAAAAGAACATTGTTTTTGTATTTTTGCTTAAGTGGTTGGAGTTATTATGATTTTGTTTCTTATTAGGGTTTGACTGTGCAGGGGTAGTTCGAAGGGAAAGAAAGCTTGGGAAAGGTCAGGAGGGCTAGGAGAGGTTCCAGGGGATCCCTAATGTCGTTCCACAGAAGTCCACAACATTCAGATGCTTGGCAACCGAGGTTACAGGTTTCTACAGGATGTCTGCAGGGGATCCTACAGGAAGCTCGGGATTTCTACAGGAAGTCTGCTAACTTCTACAGGATGTGCTATGGTTGGAGTTTTGGGTGATGGAGGAGTGGAGGAGTTGTATGGGTGGATCGGTAGAATGGAAAGGGAGCCTATGATGGCTCAGGGACAGAGATATGAGATGAGGAAAGAGTGGGTACAGTTGGTTGGTGGATAGAAGGGTGGAAGCAATGAAAAGTCCAAAAAGGTGGAGCTACGTGAACAGTAGAAGTGTTGGAAGGCAAACGAGCTGAACAGAGGTTGGGTAGGTGACTTGGGCGCATTGAGAAGAAGAAGAAGATAACAGAGTGATGCAACGCAGTGTAAAGGAAACAAATCTACACAAAACCGAGAATTCATCAACCTATCCTAAATGTGTTATTAAATCAACGAACAACAATGTAAAATTCAGATAAAAATCGTGCATGGAGTTGGAATGAAGAAGTACTGCTCAAGATCAGAATGCATGGATGGATCTACAATTGAAATGACTGTGTTGCAGCTTGAATGAAAGTATGAGACTGCGTTGTTTTTGGTGGTTGGTACGGTCTACACCCCCAATCTCTAAACAGAGATGGCAGTGAGTGCACTGTCAACCTTTTCTTGGAGCTTTAAATGAATGCTAATCCTCCTACTCTAATCTAATCAACTAAAAGCACTTGAACCGTAAACTAATCCTACTCAATCACATAAAAGAAATCAAATCAGCATACTGTAATTTCCAAATGCATGTCAAAACAGAGGAATAAAGTGCTGAAAGGAAAGACAAGTAACAATACAAGGAAAAGGAGATCTATTGCTCTCAGGTTGGGCCCTAACCTAAGAGCTATAGCTCCCTTAAAAACTCAGAATTGAATCCAAAGCTGCCTGCCTTTATTGAATAATCATGAGTCTAACATCATGCCAAAATTGGCTTACAAAAAGCAAAAACCGAGCTGTAGCTCGTGCTTAGAAATTGCAACAGTAGTTCAAAACTTCAAAAAGCTCTTATCAAAGGCCACGACCTTAATATTTATACATGATGAGTATCAAGCTGGCTTCCTCAATTAGTGGAGCTCGACTGTCCAACTAAAAGTAAACTGTTGTAAACTGTTGTTCCTGTAGAATCCGTTGGCTGCCTTTAAGCTCGGTGGGGAGAGCTGTTGGAGCTCGTAGTTAGGGTGGAGATCACGAGGGTGGTCATTTAAGGCTGTAGACAACCTCCCTATAAACCTGCAATGCCACCTTTTCTGTCTCCTTGTCTCCTTCTGCGTGGTCTTTGCTCCCTTTAATGCCAAAAAAACCTGAAATCATCATGTATTAGCCACATAGATATAATGCCTGCCCTTCTTCCTACAAATAACACTAATATACCAAGAAATGAATGCATAAGTGATAAAAGATGAAGGGTTGAGCAAGGTAAGTAGGCCAAATGAGCCCAAATTTTTACCAAAAATTGGGGCTCATCATCACCCCCCAGCTAAAATATTTGCTCATCCTTGAGCAACTTAGTCCAAATCTTCATCCTTCATTGCTTTTACTGCTACCCTTACATCCCAAGCCTCTGTGGTAGTGTCCTCCTTATTGATATGAAACCCAGCTTTCCTATTCACCTCTTCCCATTGTTCACTGTCATCCTTCTCTATGTTGCCTTCAGTCAATCCTAGCAGCAGTGGTGGGCTGAGTTTAAGGCCAATCCAGCTGGCCTGGAGGCTTTGCATGGATTTCTTGTAAAGTTCTACCCTTACCAAAGCTTCCCTCATCCGAGTTGGGGTATGGTACTCTCGGATTTTCAAACTTTGTGCCAATGTATTCCACCTGCGTGTGCATGCTTGGACATCATTTTCTCCTAAAAGTCTTTCCATGTCTTCAAAATGAGCTATGGCCTTGGCTTGTTGATCCATATATCTTAAGGAAGCTGTGGGATCAGTAGACAAGTGTTGGTGTGCTGAGATGAGTGCAACTGGATCCTCTGGTTCTGCTCGAATGATTAATGGCTCGTTCAATTCTCGGTTCATGACCGATTTTGCTTCAGCTGCTCTTTGATCCTCATGGTTCAACCATGAAGCGAACACCATCAATTGCATATCACCCAAGGCAGTATTGGGATCCCAGGAAACTTCATTAGGCAAGGCCAAATTGTGGAGGTAGAACTCTGCTAATTTGGATTTATCTTCTGATGAACTAGTACTGCACAACTCAGAAAATTGTTATGGGTCTTGGATCTGAGAAATACCTCTTTCTGCGAAGGTATTTATTTGGAACTGCAGCCATTGGTCTTTCAAGTACAAACCATAGGATTTTGCAGGTTGTCTACACTGTATTGCCTCCATGGCCCAACTGGCCATGCAGGCCAATTGTGCTTCCTTTAGCTGCAATTGTTCTTTTAGAGCTTGCACTTCAATTTGTGCTTGTTGTTCTTCTTCCTGTAGAAGTGTCATTGGCTCCTCAAGACCGATGGTCAGCTCCTTTTTGCCTTTTTGTTCTTTTGTGGTGTCTTTGGAGGATGTACCTGCCCCTGCCCTCAGCTCCTGTAGCTGCAATCTTAGCTTCTGGTTTTCTTCCTGTAGGTACACTCTTTGGCAATTAGCCACACGTTTAGCCATGGCTAATTCACTCTTGACCTCCTTGAGTTGCTCTTGAAGGGACCTATGTCCGCCACACCCTTTGACTTGGCGATCTTCATCCACGTGTGTGTACGGACTCTTTCTTCCTCTAATGCAAAAAACAGGGGTACAGTAAATTTTTGCGGTATGATTTTGCCCGCCTCTAAAAAGGTGTAGTATGAACTCAGACTAGGCTGAGGGCTGGGTTCTGGTATATGTTCTTTTTCTGCCTCTTTAGGTGGCTCTACCTCACCCTCCCTTGGTGGTGATGAGGGTCCTTCTTCTTCCCTCCTCTCTGTTTCCTGTAGCCGGGTCAGAGTTTCCTGTAGAACATTTTCAGCCTCCTGTAGCCGAGCTTTTTCAGTCAACAGGTCTAACCTTTCTTGCCACTTAGTTTTCTTTGGGCTCCCCTTCTCATAGGTGACTGTTATCCTTGAGGGGGACTTTTCCTTGGGAGAAGTAGGGGTATCTTCAATGACAATCGGGCTGCTGGACGAAGGTTGTGGTTTGCCCGTCTTTATTCGGACACTTCTTCGAGCTTTAAAGTATAGAGGGGTCTCCCTCTTTCTCTTCTCTTTTGGCTTAGGTGGCGTGCTGAGGGTGGCCAGCACAGCTGCTGCCTCCCTTTCACGAATATCAACTTTCTTCTCCTTGGGTTTCACTTTTTCAGGGCTTCCTGTAGAAAACCCTGTTTTGGTAATTTTCGGGCTTCCTGTAGAAGACCCTTTTTCAATAATCTTCAGGCTTCCTGTAGAATCTTGTTTCTGCTTTCCTGTAGATACAGTTTTCATCACCTTGGCTTGCTTTGCTGCATGGGTTTTTCTTTTTGGTTTGGTTGCGGGTGCTGATGAGGTACTTGTGCTGATGTGGACCTTCTCATCTTTGTCGGTTCTGCTCTGCAACCTTTTATCTCTTGCTGACAAGATGGGTGTGTCACCTTTTTCCTCAACATCCTTTTTATTTTGTTTCTTCTTTTGCTTTTTCTTCTGCATTGTGGTCGGGGTCTTCTGGCCTGTTTCTTTCTTTCCCGCGGCCACTGTTTCTTTCTCCTCACTGCTGGAGGAACCACTTTCCTCGATCAACATCCTTATGTCTCCATCTCTTGTCAAATTCCTGAATGCTTCCCATGAGAGGGGAACCTTATATGAATGAAGCGCATCCTCCACGAGAAGTTTGATCAATCCATGGTGGGCTACCTGATCTGGTATGCCTTATTGTAACTTTGTGGCGCACTCAATTAGAGACTGTAGCAGGAAATAAGGGATGCTCAGTTTATTTTCTACAGGAAGATCAATCTGGTGCCTCAATTTAGTGAGCAACCGAAAGTGATACCCGTACACAATGCTAAAATGGCCTTCACAGGTTATATACTTCATGATCTGTAGGCTAACTTCATTCCATGGTGGCAACAAACTGGTTCTACGCACCCCATTTTTGTCCTCCGAGAATTCCTCCTCAGGTGGAAAGAATTCTTTCTTTGCCTGTTGGCTTATCTTCCTTTCTTCCTTTTCCCATGGCAAATCCATTGGAAGTTCAGTAATTCGACTAATATATTGTGGGGTGAGCTTGAGGCTTAGGCCCCTGAAGTTCACGGTGGCCAGTGTTTTGGATTTCGGCCTCAAAGCTTGTAAAAATTCTTCTGCCACTTCGTCGTCATAACCCTGCAACTTGTCACAAAAGGATATCCATTGCACCCGCGTGAAGAGCTCCACCACCTCCTGGTTTTCTCTTAATTTCGATGAATCAGTGGGTTCCCGTCTAATAAACCCACCCGGCATGATAAAAACTGTTGCTAGAGGTGGCGAATGCGGAAGAAATTTGGCCTACTGAGGCAGAGAGTAGAATTACGCTTCTGTCGTGCACATAATCCATGAAACTTATCCTTGAGGACCTTAACACAGTTTAATTACACTGACATCCTGTAGAACGACAGTTTATGTATGGCAGACAACAATTGCAACCATTTCTTACGACCAGACTGTAGACGACGATTCTGCCACCTTTAAAAACCAATTGCATGGAGAGTTCAGGGTTACCTTTTTATCTGCCACCTTTTTACGTGAGGAACCCGCCTTCCTGTAGAAACAGCTTTCCTGTAGGAGCAGCGCGTGATTCCTGGGGAAGACTGCAGTTGGTCTGCGCTCTCGGTGTTGCTTCACAGCCGTTCTGATAGCCAAGGGCTCGGAGTTTCGAACTGCAGAGGGATACAAATGTTCACTCGAGCTTCAAACGGTGACGGTGAATGATAAATGCATGCGGGCAATCTAGCCGATTAGATTTGAATTGGCGGAATCCGTGGCGCGGGGGTGAGCTGTCCCCGCCGGACCGTTGGATGACGTCGTTCCATCATTTGTCTGCGAGTTCACTTACTACTGCATCATCCCTCCAGCAGATCCGTCGTCGTTTCTTCTGCTAAATCCGTTTTTCCCGACGGGGATTGTTCTCACGTGTGTGCTGCCCATTCCTTTTGTCACGGCCGCCACCCAAACATCCAACTGGACCATTAACCGGTCGACGTGGCCAGTCAACTGGCCATACAGCCGCTCAACCCATTCACTTCAAACTTTGTAAACAATTTAAAGGAAAATTCATGCAATCTGATGGAAGAAAGGGTGGAGACACTTACCTGCGCGGCTGCAACACGATTTTTCGGGTTTTGGACGATGATGAATGGATCTATCTGCTGCTGGTGAATTTGCACAGGCCCGAAGGTTCACGTTTACAGGCTGCCGACGATGGAGTTGAAGCTTGGATGCATGCGTCTGCGTTTCCATTCATATGGCCAGTGCTGTGAATAGTATACACTCTAGCGGGCTTAACTGTTACAGGACTCCCGCGGGATGTCTTGTAACAGTTCTTCCTCCTTGGGTGCATGCTGCACGACAAAGGATTTGGCCTCCCGAACACGCTACAAGGGCTTCTGGATGACTGGGATGGATATGGTATGAGATCTCAGCGTTTTTTATTTAAAAATTGCTTTTTCTTGATAACTCATCGATCTGCTTTGCTGGTGCAGGTAACTTCGTTGCATGTCGACAAGGATGGCAAGACGAGGTGACAACAATGTGCAAGGGAGATAACAATAGCTTGCATGCGTCCAAACCGATCCTTAGTCGTTAGATATTCTCATAAAATGGATTCTGGGCCGTTGTGAACTTCTACAGGAAGTTTCCTGTAGAAATACAGAGCTTCCTGTAGAAAGGTTGCGTTTCCTGTAGAGAGTCTGCACCTTCCTGTAGAAAATCTGCATCTTCCTGTAGAAAAATCTGTGTCTTCCTGTAGAAGACTCAAGCCGTGATAAAATTGCACATACCTTGGAGAAAATGAGTATTCTTGGAGGAGGTGCTGGTGAGGTCTCCTGACATCATGATAAGGATCCTTGGCTTTGAGTTGAGAGGCTTCCTCTCCTCCATAGAACACCTGCAACCTGCATGCAACTTTACATTATGAATTTTCTGACCTTGTTTTTTTTTCTTATTGTTTTTTCTTTCTTTTTTTGAAAGATAACAGGGGCGCCTCAATGAGGTTTTCACCCTTGCCATCTGCCTTAAGCGCCTCAGAGAGGTTTTCACTCAAGGATCTTTTTTCAAATCTCTTTTTTTTGAAAGAGAATAGGGGCGCCTCAATGAGGTTTTCACCCCTACCACCTGCCTTGGGCGCCTCAGAAAGGTTTTCACCCAAGGATCTTTATTATTTTTTCTTTTTTTTTTTTTTTGTTTTAGATCTTTCAGGGTATGCCCAAAGGAGAGGCAGAACCCTTCTCTATGACCAACACTGATTTCTCCATAGTTTTGATGAACTCTTGTCTTGAGAGAGGTTTCCTGTAGATCTTCAATCGATGCCCATTGACAAGCATGGGGATGGCTTCCTCATCAATGGTCCGAATAAGGACAGATCCATTGTCATGACATTTTTCCACTACGTATGGTCCTAGCCATCTGGTTCTTAGCTTCCCCTTGAAATATTTGTATCTAGAGTCATACAACAATGCCCAATCTCCCGGCTGAAATTGCTTGTCATGGAGATGTTGGTCATGCCACACCTTTCTCTGAAGTTGAACCACTTCCGAGTAAAGGAGGGCCTGCATCCGGTGCTCGTCCAGTCCATTCAGCTGCAATAACCTTTCTTGTTGTGCATGGCTGAGATCTAGATCTAGCTGAGCTGCCATCCTCAAAGTGTTGTACTCGAACTCAATGGACAACAAAGCTTTCTTCCCATAGACCAGCTCATAAGGTGTGAAGCCGGTGGTGGTCTTCTAGGTTGTGTTGTAAGCCCATGTGGCCTCAACCAGGCGATCTGCCCAGTCCTTTCTGCTACTGCTCACCACCTTAGTCAAGATCCCTTCTAATGCTCTATTGGTGACTTCCACCTGCCCGTTTGCTTGAGGGTGATAGGGGGTGGAAGTCCTATGCTTGATCTTGTGATGAGCTAGTAGATCTTCAACTAGGTTGGATGTGAACTCGCTTCCTTGATCGGTGACTAGCTCTCTTGGGTAGCCAAACTTGTAGAAGATGTTTTCTCTTAAGAACTCGGCCACCTTTTCTTCTGTTGCTGCTTTGATTTCTTTAGTCTCTGCCCACTTTGTCAGGTAGTCAGTACACACAATGATGTAAGACCTTTGCCTGGAAGGAGGGTTGATTGGACCCACAAAGTCCATACCCCACTTCTCAAATGGCTCAAGAGTCACTTGAGTTTGGAGAGGCATCTCATCCCTTTGAGTCGGTTTTCCCATTCTTTGGCATTGGTCACATTGGCTGATATATCTTCTGACATCTTGATGAAGTGTGGGCCAATAGTAGCCTGCCTGCAGGATTTTGAAGGCAGTCCTCTTTGCTGCAAAATGTCCTCCACAAGGCCCATCATGACAGGTGAGGAGGATATCAAAGACTTCCTCCTCCCTTACACAACGCCTTAAGATCTGATCAGGGCCAAGCTTGAACAGATTGCCCCCGATCCAAGTAAATTAGGCACTTTTTCTGATGATTCTGCTCTTCTCTCTTGAAGATAGGTGTGGAGGGAACTGTGCTGAAACAAGGTAGTTTGCTATATCAGCAAACCATGGAGAGAGTGCTGAGATAGCAAACAGATGTTCATCGGGCATCTGGTCATCCACTGTTCCATCCCCATCTGCAAACAAATCCAATCTAGATAAAAAGTCAGCAACAACATTTTCTTTACCTGGTTTGTCAACAATGGTCAAATCAAACTGCTGCAACAAAAGTAACCATCTAATAATATGAGCATTCACATCTGGTTTATTCATTAAATATCTAATTGCAGCATGGTCAGTATGTACAAATGTTTGATAGCCAGTGATATAATGTCGGAACTTGTTCAGTGCATGGACCACAACCAAAAACTCTTTCTCAGTTACAATGTAATTCAGCTCAGCTTTGGACAAGTTTTTACTAACAAAGTAAATGGCATATGGAAGTTTTTGTTCAACTTTTCCTAAAGCTGCACCTATGGCTTTTTTTGAGGCATCAGTGTGGATGTGGAAAGGTAGGGCCCAGTTTGGACCTCTCAGGATTGGGGTTAACACCAACTTGTCCTTTAATTCATTCAAATCCCTTTGACAATCATCAGTCCACTTAAACTCCACATCTTTTGCCAATAGGACAAACAATGGCGAGGCTAGCTTGCTGAAGTCCTTAATGAATCTCCTGTAATACCCTGCTAATCCTAAGAAACTCCGAACATCCCTTACCTTTTGAGGAGGTGGAACCTTCTTGATGAGAGCAATTTTGTTAGGATCCACCTATAACCCTTGGCAAGAAATGGTATGGCCTAGCACGGTCCCTTCAGTCATCAGGAATTCACATTTTTCAGGACTAAGGGACAGGTTCATCTCAATGCATTTGGTTAGGACTTTTCCCAGATTGGACAATGCTCCCTGAAAGTTGGCCCCATAAGGAGTGAAGTCATCCATATAGATTTCCACTGCATCATGGACCAGCTCCGAGAAGATGCTCAAGACAGCTCTCTGGAAGGTAGCAGGAGCATTGCATAGCCAAAAGGGAAGAACTCGGTAGGCAAAGGTACCGCAAGGACAAGTGAAGGTGGTCTTATCTTCGTCTTCCGAGCTGATTTGGATTTGGTTGTACCCGCTAAACCCATCCAGGAAAGAGAAGAACTTCTTTCCTGCCAGTCCATCCAACACTTGATCTATGAAAGGTAGAGGGAAATGGTATTTCTTGGTAGCTTTGTTCAGTTCTTGGTAGTCCACACAGATTCTCCATTTCCCATTCTTCTTGGGAACCAACACCAGAGGGGACACCCATTCACTATCTGAGATGGGGTAAATGAATCCGGCATCCAACAGTTTTTGCAATTCTTCCTTGAAAATGTCCTTAAGGGCTGGATTCATTCTCCTCTGAGGTTGCCTAACCGGTTTACAACCCTCTTTGATGTATATGTGATGGGTACAGACCGAGGGATGGACTCCTTTCATATCCTTATAGCTCCAAGCAAAAGCATCTAGGTGACTGGCCAACAGGCTACACAACTCCTTTTCCCGGGAAAGAGATAGGGAGGAGCTGATCTTTAACATTCTCTCAGGGCCGAACTCCACATTCTTGACTCTGGGAGTGACAGGGTTGGTCGTACAAAGATCCACTGAGGTGCTGGCTTGGGCATCCTCCACCAATTTCTCTAAGGATAGTGCACTGGAAGGTGGATTCTGGATCAAGGTCTCAATCAAGTCATCCTCGGTTGGGGGGTCTCTTCTAGTGGCATCTAGGGTGCACAGAGGTGCTGAGTACACTTCATCCTCTTCTCCTTCCTCCAACCAAAGTGGTAAGTCATGCTCTGAGGAAGGTTGGGCAGGAGGGTATAGGACTAGCTGCTTGGACCTAGGACCATTTTTTATGGTCATGTTTCCTGCACGACAACTTATGTAAGCATCTGCAGTGGCTAACCAAGGCCTTCCCAAAATAAGAGGATATCCAGTAAGCTTTTCCTTGGGTTGCAGAACCAAGAAATCTGCAGGGTATTCCCAAGAGTCGACAGAGACCAAGACATCCTCCACAATCCCTTCGGGAGTCACAGTGGAGCGATCTGATAGTTGCAGAACTGTCGAGGTCTTCCTCAAGGAACCCTGAAGATTGAGTTTGAGCATGGTATCTCTGGTCATCACATTAATGGCAGCCCCCAGATCAATCAAGGTGTGAGGTATGATGGTGCCATTGATGTGGACATCTACTACAGCACTCCCAGGATCTAGATACTTTGGGCAGATGACTTGTCCTAACATAAGGTCAGACAGTTGTCCTAAGACATTGATGGTTGAAGCATCTCTCTTTCGCCTGCCTGGGTGTTTAAAACACTTTTCCTTAACCAGTTTGTTGTATATTGGCACATCCTTGATGGCTTGGAGAAGTGGTAATTTCACACACAACTGCTTGAGCTCACCCAGGAGCTCATCCTCCTCTGGGTTGGGTTGTGTGGTGGCTGTTAGTCTCTCAGGAAAGGGTGGAATAGCTTGTGGTTCACTTTCCTGTTTATCTTCCTCATCCTCTGGGGGAGGAGGTTGGCAATCCAGAAGAGTCTTTCCAGATCGAAGATTGATCTCCTGGATCTCCATAGCATAAGTAGGGCATGATGTTTCCCCAGTGTATACCTGTTCGGCCTGTCTATTGTTGGGGTTCGGGTTCGGTTGAGCAGGTATTTGAGGTTGCCTTGGAGGAGCAGGAGGTAAGGGTTGAGCTTGAACTGGTGATGGAGGAAAAATGGTAGGAGGAGTGTTGTATTGGGGCCTCCACCCCGACTGCGGTGCATTCCACTGAGGTTGTGGCTGGGCATGTGAATGATAAGAATGAGTAGTGGGTTGAGTAGGGTACTGAGGTGGATAAGACCATGGAGGAGGCATAGACCAGGAAGGATGAGCAGGGGGACCCCAGGAATGCATAGGAGTCGATTGGTTGGTGCTGTAATAAGCTTGAGGTGCCCCTTGCATCCCCTGCTGGTAAGGTGTAGGTCCTTGTGGCCTCCTTTGGTTGAGGTAATAGAGGGGTTCAGTGGGAGCTTCTGTCACTTGGTACATGGCTTTAAATCCAGGTAAGGTTGGACATTGGTTTGTGGGATGGTCCTCCTCAAAAACGAAACACACTTCAACCGAATGCAATGGACATTCGTTCTTAGGGTGTCTCCTGGTACATCTAGGGCAGAAGATAGCCAAGGCTCTCTCAGCTTCTTCCTTCTTCTGCTGGATCTTGAATGTGTCCAGCTGCATGGCAATGGTCTGTCTCACCTCACTCTTAAGATCTTCCAGTTGATTTGCAAACTCATGTTTGGAGAAAGGGACACCAGTTGAGAGGAGGTTTTCTCTACCTCGTTTCCGAGCTACCCTGGATTGGTTTCTAAACATAGTCTTGATGTCCTCATAAGGCAGTTGGTAAATGTCCCCCCCAGCTAACATGTGAAGGGTATCTAAGAGGTCTTCAGGGACTTCTCGAAGCAGGACCAACTTGAGGGATTCAGGGTCAAGTGTGCACCTGGCCCGCTTATAGCTAAGTTGGAACCTCTCCTCATAATCCTCTAAGGACTCATCATTTCCCATGGTCATCCGAAAGATTTCTCCCTTGGTTTCCTTGGACCTACAGTAATCCCGATACTTGGTATTGAAAGCTTGTTGCATCTGAGCCCAAGTGGTGATACTATTCCCAGGTAAGCCCATGAACCAGCGTAATGCTGCATCCTTAAGAGTTGAAGGGAAGAGTTTCAGCTTCTGCTCATCTTCAATATAGTCATAGGTTCTACAAAGGACAACAAAATCAAACAGGAAGGTATCAGGATCTTCAGTAGTCAGTCCATGGAAGTGAGGTAAAGCGGAGGGGCTAATGTTCTTCATTTTCATCTCTCCATTGGTCTCTCGGATGGGGAAGGCACCTTCTATTCTCTCATCTTCTCTTCTATTGTCAGCCATAGCTTCAGATGGGATGGTCTCTAATTCTTCTTCTGCTATAGGATCTTCGTATATCTCAGGAGGTTCACCTATAGGTTCTTCTGGATCATTGTCACCGAAGAAGAGAGAAGGGTGACTCAGTGATGTGGTGGGGGTGTTGGGTAAGAATTTGCCTGTTTTATCTCGATTCCTACGAGGCATGAAATGGAAAGACTTTTTTGATTGCTTTTGTCTTTTTTATTTGGTACCTGCAAAACTGAAACAGATTGATCTACAACTAACTATCTTACTGAAATGAAGATGCAGAATTAAATTGAAAGCAGGAAACAACTAATCTACTTTGCTCAAATGAAATTGCAGGAATGGAAATGCTAGTCTACGCTTGCAGAATTGAAACACTAATCTACGCTTGCAGAAATGAAATGGAATAATTGAAATGCTAATCTATGAAAGCAGGAAATGCTAATCTATGAAAGCAGGAAATGTCTATGCTACTTTTGCAGAATGGAAATGAGATAAACTACTTCGCAGAAGGCAAGAGTAAGAAAATAGAAGAAAAGCAACAATTACTAATACTCTGACGCTTCCCCGGCAACGACGCCAAAAAGATGGTGGGCTCCAGTATTGTAGGAATAATGCTACAACTCCTGGAGCTTCCTATTTCTAATTTTATCAACCTGGTAGTTTGTAACAAACTTGGAAGCGACGGTGCTGTATGCACAAGTACTAGCTCTTGTCGCAGCTGTCACTTGGTCAGCTGGCATAAGTCCGCTAGGGCTCAAGCCAACTTCTATATGTTCTTAGAAGAAGCTTTCTAAATGATGGACGCAGGCTATCTGAAAGGAAATTAACCTACTTTGCAAGAATGAATTGAAAGCCAACAAAACATGGAAACCCTAGTAAACCCTAATTTTACTAGTCTAATCTCTATGATGCAATGGTGGGAGTGCAAATTTCTAGAAATGATGCCATTAATTCTAGTGATATGAGATGCTTGAATTTAAGCTACTTCTACTGAAAAGAACATTGTTTTTGTATTTTTGCTTAAGTGGTTGGAGTTATTATGATTTTGTTTCTTATTAGGGTTTGACTGTGCAGGGGTAGTTCGAAGGGAAAGAAAGCTTGGGAAAGGTCAGGAGGGCTAGGAGAGGTTCCAGGGGATCCCTAACATCATTCCACAGATTCCACAACATTCAGATGCTTGACAACCGAGGTTACAGGTTTCTACAGGATGTCTGCAGGGGATCCTACAGGAAGCTCGGGATTTCTACAGGAAGTCTGCTAACTTCTACAGGATGTGCTATGGTTGGAGTTTTGGGTGATGGAGGAGTGGAGGAGTTGTATCGGTGGATATGTAGAATGGAAAGGGAGCCTATGATGGCTCAGGGACAGAGATATGAGATGAGGAAAGAGTGGGTACAGTTGGTTGGTGGATAGAAGGGTGGAAGCATTGAAAAGTCCAAAAAGGTGGAGCTACGTGAACAGTAGAAGTGTTGGAAGGCAAACGAGCTGAACAGAGGTTGGGTAGGTGACTTGAGCGCGTTGAGAAGAAGAAGAATATAACAGAGTGATGCAACGCAGTGTAAAGGAAACAAATCTGCACAAAACCGAGAATTCATCAACCTATCCTAACTGTGTTATTAAATCAACGAACAA
Source organism: Pinus tabuliformis (assembly GCA_031772625.1). NCBI lineage: Eukaryota > Viridiplantae > Streptophyta > Pinopsida > Pinales > Pinaceae > Pinus > Pinus tabuliformis. Next base: position 1,142,738,305 of record CM062813.1, on the reverse strand, counting down.
CAATGTAAACTTCAGAGAAAAATCGTGCATGGAGTTGGAATGAAGAAGTACTGCTCAAGATTAGAATGCATGGATGGATCTACAATTGAAATGACTGTGTTGCAGCTTGAATGAAAGTATGAGACTGCGTTTTTTTTGGTGGTTGGTACGGTCTACACCCCCAATCGCTAAACAGAGATGGCAGTGAGTGCACTGTCAACCTTTTCTTGGAGCTCTAAATGAATGCTAATCCTCCTAATCTAATCTAAGCAACTAAAAGCACTTGAACCGTAAACTAATCCTACTCAATCACATAAAAGAAATCAAATCAGCAGACTGTAATTTCCAAATGCATGTCAAAACAAAGGAATAAAGTGCTGAAAGGAAAGACAAATAACAATACAAGGAAAAGGAGATCTATTGCTCTCAGGTTGGTCCCTAACCTGAGAGCTATAGCTCCCTTAAAAACTAAGAATTGAATCCAAAGCTGCCTGCCTTTATTGAATAATCATGAGTCTAACATCATGCCAAAACTGGCTTACAAAAAGCAAAAATCGAGCTGTAGCTCGTGCTTAGAAATTGCAACAGTAGTTCAAAAGTTCAAAAAGCTCCTATCGAAGGCCACGACCTTAATATTTATACATGATGAGGATCAAGCTGGCTTCCTCAATTAGTGGAGCTCGGTTGTCCAACTAAAAGTAAACTGCTGTAAACTGTTGTTCCTGTAGAATCCGTTGGCTGCCTTTAAGCTCGGTGGGGAGAGTTGTTGGAGCTCGGAGTTAGGGTGGAGATCACGAGGGAGGTCATTTACGGCTGTAGACAACCTCCCTATAAACCTGCAATGCCACCTTTTTTGTCTCCTTGTCTCCTTCTGCGTGGTCTTTGCTCCCTTTAATGCCAAAAAAACCTGAAATCATCACGTATTAGCCACATAGATATAATGCCTGCTCTTCTTCCTACAAATAACACGAATATACCAAGAAATGAATGCATAAGTGATAAAAGATGAAGGGTTGAGCAAGGTAAGTAGGCGAAATGAGCCCAAATTGTTACCAAAAATTGGGGCTCATCAGTTTGTATGCTACCATTCTGAAGTATTTCGCAAGGTTGCTATCAACTACCTTACCTATAGAAAGTATCTTTATGACCTAGTGAAAGAAATGAATAAGTAGAAACAATATCTAATAGGAAAGGAGACAACAATACACACAAGTCACGAGTCACTACAATACTTGTAGGCAAACCATACATTGCAAGTGGATGGGGTTCTTACAACACCTTCATTTAGTGATCAAGTATAAGAAGGGAAACACAAACAATTTTTCCAACATGCTTTGAAGGCCACCCACATCAAATATCATAGAATTGGGAACTCTTATACACATGGAACCTTTCACCCATTATGACATACATAGAGGATGACTACTTCAAGGAGGTGTTTCAGTAGTTCCAGAGCTAGATTCATTTACATGATGGTGACAACAAGCTTAAATACCACCTCCATAATGGGTTACTCTACATGTTAGATAAGATATGTACTCCTAAAGATGAGTGAATTTGGTGGATCAAAGGGGCTCACATCTCCAAGGTTGTAGGGAAATTTGGTATAGGGAAGTCAATGTCCAACTTGTATAGGTATATGTATTGGTTTAGGATGCAAGAAGAGGTAGATAGGTACATAAGAGGATCCATGCTTTGCTGTACTAGAAAACCTAGTAATAGGAGAGAGGGTCACTATCATACCTTTCTTGTACTGAGTCACCCTTGGGAAAACATTTCCATGGACTTTGTGGGGGGTTTACCAACAACTAAGAAGGTACATGATGACTACCTATTCATGGTAGTTGATAGATTCAATGATATGTGTGTTCTAATGCCCTGTAAAAATACCATCAACAGAAAAAATGATCAAGGTGGACATTAGTGGCCACCAACGCTATTCCACTTGGACCTCCACCATTGTTCTTTCAGTTTCCTTAATTGTAGCACAATTTACTATGTAGTTTTTTAGGTCCTAAACTTCTGAAGTCATTTTGAGGCCATCAATGGCATTTCTTTTAGAAAATGAGAAAACCCATAGGCTATGACAAGTTTTTGCAATCAAAAGTTGTATTCCTAAGATAGATATTTCTAACGATGTATTTTACACGTCAAATAGGTATCGTATGCCAAAGTTATGACCTCGGTAAGTTGATATACCAATTTACCCCAATGGGGCCCACAAACGTTTAGAACTTCATCTCCTAGGGTTAGGCTTTTGGATTTTTAGGGGCTTTCCATTGTTTATCAATAATAAATAGGCCTTTTAGCGTCATTGTGACACATTTCAGAGGCAGTAGCTGCCACATCTCTTCTCAGAGATAAACTACCATCACCTGAGCTAGTTTATTTCCATTTTCCATGTAAACAATGTTCTTTAATTTGTTATCAATGAATTGAAGTTGAGTTTTTGTTGTAGATCTATGTTTATATTTAAATCTGTATTTCATCTATATTTCATTTTGTTATTTCATAAATATGTATCAAAATAAGTATCAAACTTTTTCTTTGGACAAATTTGGGTGCACTTTGGAATACCAAGGAGCATTATTTTATATAGGGACACAATATTTCTCAGTGCATTTTGGACTAGGTTGTGGGAGAAGATGGACACAAATCTGAGGTATACAACATTTCATCCACAAACATATGGGAAAATAGAACTAGTCAATAATACTTTGGTGTAGCTTTTGAGGGGTTAAAATTAGAAGCATTCAAAGAATTGAGGTGAAAAATGGGTATACATACATCACTCTTATAGCATAGCAGTCACACTTCTACTAGTAAGTTGCCATTTGAAACCTTTTTTGGATATTTTACACCATCACCTTTGGACATTACAAATGGGAAGCAATGAGGTGTAAGGGAGGATATTATAGGGGATTCCTTATGGGAAGAAAAAAATGTTGAGAATATTAGGAAAATCCATCTACAAGTACATGAGACATTGTATGAGTCACAAAAAAATATAGGTTCAGGCATCATCAACACAAAATAGAGAATCAATTCAAGGTGGGAGACAAAGTATGGTTATAGTTGAATAAGTAAAACCTACAGGCTCTTGGTAAGAATATCAAAAATCTATGATATGGTCCATTTGCGATGCTATAAAAGGTGGGAGTTAACACCTATAGACTTAGTCTACCCCCGTACATGCACATTTACTCAATGGTGAATGCAGAGAATCTAAAACTCTATGAGCCTTCTATGTTAGATCAATAAGAAGAAAATGTCTTACCTTCTATAGAGGATTTGGCACTAGATGCCACGGGGGCTTCACTCAATGAACCTTTGACATAACACGTGCATTCATGGCATACTAAACAATAGCCTTAATTTGACTACATATTGGAAAATACCTATAAAAATCACACTATTTAACCCCATACCAATACGGACCCAATACACCTTACCAATTTAAAAACCCTTACTTTCACTAGATATTATAGGTATCCATTTTTGCATTAACGTTTTTATACTCCATTATATTTTTTCATTAACTTTGAAATCCATTTTTTATACCTACCAATTAAAAAACCCTTTATCCCATGTTATATGCTCAAATTATATATTTCATTTTTTCATCAGTATATATCCTCCAATTTGAATGCACGTGGTATGGTATTAATCCCCTAATAAGCCCTCATTTTGTATATTCAAGTAGAGTTGAAAAGTGATATGTACAATTTTGTAGAATAGATCCAAAACTAAAAGATAGGGGTAGCACAACATTTGGAAAATTAGGAAGACAACTTCCATGCAAGGATAAATTGTACTCCACAGAGAAGGTAGAGGAAAAATTTTCTCACCTCACTTAGTAAATTTTTTTGGGGATCAAACTCCTCCCAAAATGAGGGGGTATGATCTAGATTGGATAATTATATTATCTTGCATCCATATTTATGCTTTTAGAGTGGAAAGTGTGGAGGAATCAACTCACGTGACCATTTTTATTGGTGGGTCCCTATTTTCCAAATTAGGGCCTAAAAACTTTTGGAAGCGCTTTTAGGAATAAAATAATTTTTTATAGCAATAAGACTTTTTCACTTAAGGGTGGTACACAATAGCACTATTATAGACATGGATCCTCCAATAATTACCACAATCAGAGTCCATATGTAAATGTTATGCCACCCAAAATTTGACCTTCTTATTGTTTCCACCATGATTGGAGAGGATACCATGTCTTTCCCCATTATTCAGGGAATTGTGGCTAGCCATGTGATCATGATGAAGATGCTTGAGAAGGGTGCATATTGTAACTATAATTGAGAGTTGAAGGAGACAAACTTAACCACTAGCAGGCTATCAATTTGTGTTATAACATGCCCACTATAAGGAAAATGGGTTGATAGTGGATATAGGAGAGAAAACATAGATAGTTTACATGTTGTAGCATCCCATGGGCCACAAGTCTCACTCACTTTTACTTGCATCCATTTTCATTTAGAGAAAGAAAGAGCAGAGAAATGTCACCTTCCAACTAGGTTTTTCCCAAAAAGTTTTCATATGTCATTTCTTGTGTTATTATGGGTATGAGTGATTATATTTTTATTTTTTCTATATTATTTTAATTTTCATGCATATGCAAAAATAAATTAACAAAAATATAAGGAGAAATTAACCTTCATATTATAGATTTCATATTTTGTAATATATTTAAGTAGATTGGTTGTGATGAAATGTCCATTAGAACATCCACGATTGTTTACATCTCAGTGGGAGAGGAGAGGTTATTCAAAATATTTGGAGCAGGAAATAGACCCTTATATGAAGCTTGTAGAGATGGAAAAAAGGAATGGAATGTAGCTATGGAATTTCAATGGAAATTAAGAAAGTGGATGGAGTTTGATGAGGTAGAAAACGAGGAAAGTAGGGATCATAATACAGGAAGTAACGAAGGAGAACTAAATACATAAAATTAATGGACCTTGATAAAATTTAGAAGGCTTGTGTAGTTAAGTTTTGGAGGATATTTTGGATTCATAAATATGGAATATCAAGATGGATAAAGTGACCCTGGAATCACCCCTATGCATTCTAGCATGAGAAAATTTTCAACATAAAGCATATAATAAAGTAGGAGGTGAAAAATAAAATCATTTAGAGGGTAGAATATTTGAGGAGTTAGGTGAGAGTTTAGGGAAAACTAAGACTAACACATGAATAGAATTTGATATTTCAAAGCAACTTAGGGACAAGAAGGTTCATCCAGGAAGAAAATAGGTATTTTGTGGACAACTAATAAGTGGATCAAACATAAAATTTCCTACAATAAAGTGAGATGGTACCTTAGATTCCCAATATTCCATGGGATTGGGAAGGATGACAGAAAACAACACTATTTCACCTATAACGAAATATAGGGAGTGAATTAGATTGTAGACAAATATGCTAAAATTGCACATCTTGAAACTACATTATGGTACCAAACCTTTACATGGTCTACGCAATACAAGAAAACATGTCTGGTAGGTCAGATATATATATATATATATATATATGTATATATATATATATATATAGTTGGATTGAAGGGTGACGCTAATAGGGTTTCTACATGTGGTGTCACAACGATATGTCTATGGTGTATAGATTTCTATAGAAGTATAAGAAACCCTGCAATCATATAGGGATGATAAAAAACTTGTTTTGAGTGAACATAGAGGGTGATTAAATGATGTTATACTACACTATGTGTGATTACATTTGTGGGTGAAAACTCTTTTACTCAAAGATGGGGCTTAAAGTAAATGAAGTACGGGGAAAGTTTGTTTCTATGAAGTTTAAAATATTTTGTTTCAAGAGGGATTTTTTCCTCTTTTATTTTCAAAATATTAGAGGATTGTAAAGTCATTTTAACTTAAGGTCGTTGGCGGTTTTGTAATGTTTATTTGGTTTCCTTTCCTTATTTGGAACATTTTGGTTCTTTTGCGGTGACACATTTTCAGTGATTATGGGTGTGTTCGATGTGTTTGTTTCACACCTTCAATGTTGAGAAGTATTGAGGGATGATTAAATTTTAGAATGTTATTCTAGAAGCCATCAATCCTAAATAGGGAAGAGGTTTCAAATATTCGATTTCTATTGAAATTGAGTGGTGGATTACTAGAAAAAATATCCCTAAATTATTGGAAGAATGAATAGACTTTATAACTAGACTACGTGATCATTCCATTTATATGTATATTTTTTCATGTAGCTAGTCATATTTTGTGGGATTTCTTAAGGAGGTCTTTAGCGACAAAAGGTGGATGGAAGTTAGTTTTGTTTCCTCCACGCTTCCACAAAAGGAAATAATGAGCGTATTTTAGTCTCTTTAATGCTCTGAGGGATGTTACTAAAAACTCTTGTTGTGTGGGATTATCTATTGGTCATAAGCACAATGATTTTCTAGGCATGGGTATAGATCCATCCCCAAACATGACCATTCTCCATCCAAAAGTCATTGTGGAATTTTAATTCCTAGAGTGAATACTCTAGTTGTCAATTTTTTAGTGGATATCTGTTAGACCATTTCCCTTATCATTTTCCTTTATTACCTAAGATTATAGAGGATTTTGAAATAATACTAAAGCTATGGTTTGACACTATTTTGGTGTCATTGATGACTAGAGAGGGTTCTACTTTAGGATTTTATGTGCTCTCAACAGGGTATGCTCATGGTCATTTTGTATTTTCTTTAGTGGAAGGATAACTTTAAAATGGATCAAGGGGTGTGGGTGGATGGCCCCTTTTCTAGCTTTAGCTAAATATTCAAGTGGATTGGATTGTCAATCAACTGAGGGTTGTCTTTAGGTTTCATTGTCCACATCGTTGGTGTCAATGGAGAAGATTGACTATACTTCTTCTAATGATCTATATCTTTCTCATATAATGCAGGATTAATGTACTTTTTGGGATGGTAGTAGATTGCTTGTAGATTTCTCTAAATATGAGATCTTATCACTCACTCACTTAATTGTTGTGGATTCATTTCTATCCTTCATAGTTAGTTCTATTTTTGAGAAAAATATCTTTAAAGGTATGGTTGGCTTGAAGCTTCACAAGGTGGCATCTTGTTTGTGTAAAGGTAATGATGCGAGGAATTTTCCTTTGAATCTATCTCCTCCAAGTTCTTGGACTAGAGGGAACATAATGAGGAAATATAGGTCCTGTTAGTGTCAGTCTTTCCAGCCTTCCTCCAGTGATCAAATATGCTCTTACAAAGTGATTTTGAAGTGTCAAGGTCAAATTTTGTCATTTCAGTGAGTCTTCAAGCAAAATTTGGTCACTAGGCATTAGGTCTAAGGTTTGCCCAAATGTCAGTCCATGTCACCATTCAGCTGATTTTATCATCATTCATAGGGTTTTCATTATTATGTTAGTGTCTAATGAGTCATTTCACACCTTGTTCATGCTTCAGTTGCACCTAGGCAAGGTCATTTCCCTCTCCTAGGGTTTTGAAGCCAATTTCTCTTGGGTGGCTAAATAATCGGCAAAACTCATATCCTAATGTTCATACACCTTCCCCTATCCTTAAAGTACCTTATAAAACACTTCCCATCCCTTAGATCTGCCAAATTGCTCATTTTTGCACAAACCCTAGTTTCTAGCTACAATCTGGCAATTTTCTAGGTTTGGCCTGTGTTTTGCCCTTTTGGACCCCTTCCCCTCACTCAATATCTGAGATTCCACTTTCCCCTACTTCCTAACATCCCTCCCTACTTCCAAAAATTTCCCCAAGAATTTAGAAGCCCCTTATCCCCTTCATTTCGCTTCATTTCGGCAAAATTCCTTGTTTCACACATCGGGACAAGTCGCACTCAAATGATGTTTCAGAGCAATAAAAGATGAATTTTGGAAAACTGAGAGAGGTTTTTGTCTAGAACATTCCAAAGAAGAAAAACCTCTTTCACTTTTTGCACAGGTGTCATATTTTTAGAGAAATGCCAAAACTACAATCGCTGGATCCAAGGAGTTTGGCCAAGGGACAAAAAACGGAAAAAGAAGACCAACCCACTCCGTATCTTGGCCGAGGCCTCTCTTACTCACCATGATACTCATTAGCCTCCTCCTGGCAGCAAACTCAAGAAATTTTGAGAATTTTGAGGCATTTTTGGCATTTTTGAGAATTTTACAGGTTTTGGCCATTGGAGTGGTCTCACCCCGCGCGCGACCACTCATGGGGACAGCTCAGAACGGGGAAAACTCTACATTTTTGGAATTTCCATGCAAAAATACACTTTCCTATGGATGGAATTAAAATTTTATGGAGATTTGGACTTCCAAAAGCTCAAAATACATGCAAATTTTGACTTTCTGCCCCTTTTTTGAGTTGCAGAAAGCTGCCTTGGGAGAAATGACTTTTGAGGGGTCAAATCAACTCCAAATTCAGAAATTCCAGTGGGGTGGGAAATTAGACTCATATACCTTTCCAACAAGCTATCTTGCACCTGATTTGGACACCAGGAAGGCCTTCAAACATAGCTTCCAATGTGCGTGACCACTCCAAGGGAGGGGCGCGACCACTCAGGGAAATTTCACCATTTTGACTATTTCGGCCTGCAAAACACTGTTTTTACTTTGGTTGACTTTTGATGTATGTAAATGATGGATTGTTGGGTAATTTTCATGGCACATGGATACATTTACTCTCCTTTAACACTTCTAGAAGTTTCCTTGATGTAAATAGTGAATATTAAATGCATGGATGGGTTACCTAAGTTTTAGAGGCAAGTTGTTTTGACTGCCTATTATCTAGTGCTCAGTTTAGAATTAGTTCAAACTGCTCCTAGGAAGCTGAGCTCGACCCCTAGAGGTGGGGAAAGGAGTTAGATGATCTATATTATGCCTTCTCTTGATCATTTTCATGGTTGGACTCTTGAGGGAGAAGCTCCTATTGTATATTTTACTTGTATCTCTGCAATTTGAGAAAAAGGAAGGCCACGGTTTTGCAGACATCATTGTGGATTCTTGTGGATTATTGTGTTGATGGTGTGTTTCCTACTTGTCATTGTAAGTGTGTTTATGTGTTCCATCTCTTATTCTATTGCTGCTAATTAGCCAATATTTTATTTATAGTTTCTTTGCTTTAGCCTTGGATGGTAGGAGAGTTGCTTTAGAGGACAACAACCTCCCCTCTCCTTCTCTAGGGGACACACATTCCCTAAGGCTCATTTTGATTGGCCTAAGATGGTATGCATGTTGCAAAGTGGAAAATGGACAGACTCCGCCCTCTTTCCTCAGGCGACAAACATTATGAGGCTCATTTATCTGTACTCTTTCCCAGAACTCTCTATTTCCCATAACTCTCTATCATCTCAATACGCCACTTTCTTACTCTTTAATTTAGCACCAGGTTTTCATTAGCGAATTTCTCAGCTACCCGTATTTTATAAATTCTGAAAGTGTAATTTGTTGCCTGGCCCATCCAGCCAACAGTTGCACCCGCCCTGTGAAAAATGGGGTATTGGGCTGGAAGCAAAATCACAATATCCTAGTAGGATTTCTTTTGGGGGTGGAGATTACAGAATTGAAATGACAACCTTATGATCCAGATAGAGACCCAAATCTTGACCTGACAGATCCATACCCAGAAATAGATACAAATAAAACCCCAACAGCAGAAGAAGTTTTTGGGAAGCTAAATGCATGAACTGGTTGGTGAAATACAAATATCTGGGGTAGCTCATAGTTCCTGGAATTCACACTAGTATTGTTATTCAGAATTCCTTTTAACTACAATCTCAATGAATTAGTCTAGATGACGATTGACCATTTGCACAGTTCACATAATCTTATGTTGTGGATATTGAAAATTGCTTTCACTAGAGATCCACATAGCAGAGTAGATTCAAGCAAATATGTATTAATACTAATGCCATGGAAACAAGGAGATAAAAAGACTGACTACCGTGTGCACGTGCAACATATCCATTTAATATTTAATATATTTAGCACATGTTTGTTTGTTGGTGTACATGTGAAAGACATGCAAGTAATCCATTGATAGAAACACATTTTTTCTAGTGCTACAATAAGCCAAATTTTGGTTCCTGGTTGGTAACCTCGTAAAAAAAATTGGGAGCTAAATTGACTCGACAGGTACAGGAGGAGGCTGGAGTACCAAAAGGGAAGAAATAATAAGAGGATATTGTAGTCAAGATGCCACAATGGAGGACATCTTCTAGCTTGTGAGGAAATCTTCTAGCTTCTTGTACAAGAAAGAAAATGTCCATGGTATTTATAATTCCTACCTGACCTTTGAGGCCAAGGTCAATCTGATGATGAGGACTAAAAACAACAGAGTCAAGAATATCCAAGCTCAAGTGACAAGTACATGATGTGGGAGACAATGACCAAACATGGGAATATTAAAGAAACTTTTGAAATTTCAAAGGAAAATGTTTTAGCGAATAAAAAGCCAATATCATTTTTTATTCTAAATCTAACTTCACAACTTCGCAAGTGTATATCATTTCCTTGTAAAATTCTATGTTTTCAGAAAATAAAATAGAAATGTTAAAAGATTGTGAAAATTAATCTGTAGAAACAACACAAACTAAAATATTCAAAGGGAAAAACAAAATTAGAATAATAAAATGAAGTATTACTGTCATTCAGCATAAACAAAGCTATATCAAGTAACAACCTTCGCAAACTAGAGCGCTTGTTCAACTTGTGTTCAACCTTTTGTATCAAGTAACAGCCTTAGCAAACTGGAGTGCCTGTTCAACTTATGTTTAACCTCTTGTATCAAGTAACAACCTCAACAAACTGGAGTGCCTGTTCAACTTGTGTTCAACCTTTTGTATCAAGTAACTACCGGAGCGCCTATTCAACTTGTGTTCAACCTTTTGTATGTTAATGGTATGAAATACATTAATCCATGAAAGTGTTTGGCAATCAAAATGGTAAAGCTAAATCAATCCTAAATAACAACATAAATTAATATTGAGGACATTAATTAAATTATGAATCAACAAAAATGTCAAAGGATATATACATTGAAAACAGCTTGGCATGTGTTTTCAGCATTATCCTAACATAAATTTAGAGTGAACATTGAAAGTAGATAGGCATATATTTTCAGCTTGAGCTCATAGGATAATTGAATCATGAATTCAGAGTGAAAACTGATATTGACTTACTAACCAAAATCTAGAGAAAAAATCATGCAATGGCCGACCTGCATAAGTAAATTATGCATCCACAGGATTCACGATTATCTGAAATTTGACATGCATTTTGGAGTTATAGCAAGATAAACAAGTCATAAGAAAAGTTCTTCCGTCGCCTATCTGCATAATTAAATTATGCATCCACCATAACATGATTATCTAAAATTTGACATGCATTTTGGAGTTATGGAAAGATAAACAAGTGGTAAAAATGTGGGCCCACAGAGTTGTATTGGTGATTGATATTTAATTAAATTAAATAAAATATACAAGTTGATTGATGACTTTATACTTGTCATTCAAATATAACATGCATCATTCATGCATGTATTACATCTGCCTCTTATCAAATGCTCTTGATAGGTCCAAGAGAAGGTCCAACAATCGCCTCCTTACCATAATCCAGGCCTAATGACATATACTTTATTAGATTTTTAGTCATTTTCCTGCCCTCTCTGTCATTAATGTGCATTTCACAGAGCCTAGCAATGATGGAAAAACCATCATTCACCTACAAATATTCGAGGGAAAGTCGTCCTGCATTTGGGCCTGTTCACAGCAACAATGGAGAAACAATCATTCACCTACGAATATTCGAGGGAAATTCATCATGCTTTCGGGCCTGTTAACAGCATGCATGTCATACCATATTGGGGGCTCCATATAAAGGAACTAGGTTTAGGGCACCCAGGTTGGGTTGTTCCGTAACTTTGAAAAATCTTTTGCTTGATGTTCTAATAAAGAGAATTTCACAGGGTTCTGAGTAATAGTAATCCACGGCTGGGTATGGAACCCACATTATTTTATCTCAAACTTACTTTATGAATTTCGACACTTAAATAGGGCTTGTGAAATCTTGTGCCTAATTTTAGGTTCTGTATGAAAGCATCCAGGTCGGGTGGTTCCGGTCAATCCAAAAAACGTATCAAATTGCAATTGAAGAGCTCTCAAACATGGGCTCTCAGGTGAATCATCCTGATGGAAGCATGATATAACAAAAAGATCCTCTACTACTCGAAAATCCATCCAGCTTTCCCTCCCTGTCCAGCCCTCCCTGATCTGATCAAGCAATTGATACCATGGAGGTTGGGTTCTTAGTGGAATTAGGAAAAGTGTCTGAAATGCGATTTTAGGGCTATCAAACACGTTGTTGTAATGGGTCGAGTCATATTCCATCCACCATGGTATCTGTTGTGCATTTTTCATTAGGTAAGTGGCTTACTAAGGACATGTTGGCTGATTTCATCAGTTCAATTAAATTATGAATCTGTTGCTGCTTCAAAGTCCTGGGTTAGGCATGTATAACTAAATTTTCCTAGGGTTCTTCCTGTGAGAATAATGCAGAAATAGAATTAGTTATGAATTGGTTGAACAGAATTAGTTATGAATTAGTTAGGAATTGGTTGCCAGAATTAGTTGTGAGTTTCATATATAAGTGTGATGTAATTGAGCAAATTAATTGATGAAGTCATGTGAGCTTTGTCTCACGTTTTGCTGGTGTTTCTACCTATGTCTTTGTTATAGATTTGTGTTGTAATTTGTAATTTGGTATCAGAGCACAGAGCTCTTTTGTTTGCGCCTCTCTTCTCTTCGTGGGCAGTGAGTGACTCTGCCATTAGAGTGTGCACTGGAGCTTAAGCGGGTGCGTGAAGAGACCTCAAGAAAGGTTGCGTGGAGCCGGTTTTTAAACTGTTGATGCGGTGAGCGTGCTGATACGTGATCGGTTCTGTGTTTTATGCGACTTCTTGCACAGCAACGCTGTAAAAGGGAAACTGGCTCTTTCACTGCTGAAGGAAGCATTCTTACTCTATTCTTCTGCAGCCCCAAAAGATTCACACGCGGTTCGGTTGGTTTTGTTGAAAAGACTTGTGATTGCTTCGGTAGGTTTGTTCTTTTGAACAGACTTGTGGTTTGTTTTTTTTGGAAGGTCTCCTTCCACGTTTTTGTCATAAATCGCTTCGGTTGGGTTTTTGGAGCAAGTTGTTCTGGGTATTTTTAAAACAAAAAGGGAACTGTTGTAAAAGTTTTGTGTTTTGACTGAATTTATAATTATAACAGTCACGGCAAAAGCCGAACCTTACAGCCACAAAGAACTGGTGTAATTAATCATTTAATTAACATCCCTTGTTAACTAGAGCCTATTATCGAATGGGAATACAAGTGTTATAGTCTCTAGTGATTACAAACAAGAACCCAGGTCGAGGGCATAAGTAACCCGGACATTATTGACCCGAGGGCACATTATTACCACAGAATCGGTATCGTTTTTTTTTTAATTCTGAAAGGGTTTGCCGAATCTTGTAATTACTTGATAGCAGAGGTTGTTCAGTTTTTAAAAGATAGACAGAGTTTTATTTTTCTGTTGGATTGAATTTGGTCATTGGTGGAGAAATGGCTAATCCCCTTGCAGATTCATATTTAAATGAGTCTTCAAAACTTGATGGAGAAAACTATGTAAATTTGAAATTTAAGATCATCACAGTACTGGAGGCATACAATCTCTGGCCGATTGTAAAAGGTGACGAGACCAAGCCTCAACCTCCTACTAACACTCAAGATTGGGAGAAGCGTGAAATAAAAGCAAGGGTGCTGCTACGCATGTCAGTGAAGGACAATATTATTCCACACATTCGGGACTGTGAAACTTCAAAGGCAACATGGGACACTCTCAAAGGTTTGTATGAAACTTCTAATGCAAACCGTATTTTATTTTTAAAAACAAAGCTGCTATCTATCAAAATGGATGTCAAATCTGCTTTTCTAAATGGTGATTTACAGGAAGAAGTTTATTTGGTTCAACCTGAAGGGTTTGTCAAACAGGGACAGGAGCATTTGGTTTGCAGGTTAAGAAAGGCATTGTATGGTTTGAAAGAGGCACCAAGATCATGGTATGTAAAGATTGATACTTTCTTTCTTCAGAATGAGTTTGTGAAAAGCAAAAATGATCCTAACTTGTATGTTAAGAAAGATGAAAAAGGAAATGTTGCTTTAATATCTTTATATGTGGATGATCTCATTATAACAGGCAGTGCTCATAAGTTAATTGAAGAAATTAAAGTTCAGTTGTCACAGGTTTTTGAAATGAAAGATTTGGGTGAAATGCATTACTGTTTAGGCATTGAGGTATGGAGAGAAACTGGTAAAACATTGATCACTCAAAGCAAATATACAAAGGAGATTCTTAAAAAGTTCAATATGACAGATTGTAAAGCTATGTCAACTCCCTTAGAACAGAATGCAAAGTTGTACAAAGAAGATGGTTCGAAAGAGGCAGATGGAACATTATATCGTCAGTTAGTGGGAAGTTTGAACTATCTCACCACTACGAGGCCAGACATTGCATACTCAGTCAGTATCCTTAGTCAGTTCATGGCTAAGCCTTCAGGAAATCACTGGAATGCTGCAAAGAAAGTTCTCCGATACTTAAAGGGAACAGTGAATCTTGGTATTTTGTATACTGATGAATCTGATGTTTCACTGACAGGTTTTTCTGATTCAGATTGGGCAGGAAATCCAGATGACAGACGATCTACCTCTGGCTATGCATTCCATATTGGATCAGGGGTCGTATCTTGGAGCAGTAAGAAACAGCCAACTGTTTCTTTATCATCAACAGAATCAGAGTACAAAGCTTTGACCAATGCCACCTGTGAAGCTATTTGGTTGCGGAGAGTTCTTGCTGATCTTGAAGAAGCGCAAAGTGGTGCAACATGTATCAATTGTGATAATCAGAGTGCTATCAAGTTAGCACATAATCCAGTTTACCATGCTAGAACAAAACACGTTGAGTTACAGTACCACTTTGTACGTGAGAAAATTGAGTCAAAAGAAATTGGATTGATATTTTGTAACACCAAGGATAATGTGGCTGATATATTTACTAAGCCCCTTGGTAAAATCAAATTTGAAGTTTTTAGAAGTCAGTTAGGTATTGTAGAAAATCCATTTCTCCATTAAGGGAGGATGTGAGAATAATGCAGAAATAGAATTAGTTATGAATTGGTTGAACAGAATTAGTTATGAATTAGTTAGGAATTGGTTGCCAGAATTAGTTGTGAGTTTCATATATAAGTGTGATGTAATTGAGCAAATTAATTGATGAATTCATGTGAGCTTTGTCTCACGTTTTGCTGGTGTTTCTACCTGTGTCTTTGTTATAGATTTGTGTTGTAATTTGTAATTCTTCCTTGGTGGGTGGATAGTGGAATGTCATGTGCAATCCATATGGTCTGCATAAGCAGGCAGTGGTCTTTCACACCAGCCTTTGAACTAGTCATCAGCATAGAGGAACCAACCAACCGGGATTCTCTCAAACATGTATCAGGTGTAAAGCTTCTTCAAGAGCAATTTCCAGAAATAGGAAGGATTTCCTAAATCCCTATCAGTGTAATTTTTTTTTATATTGGGCATTATGCTCAATGCAAAGTTCCATGGCATGCTGATGAACTGTCTCATCCAGATATAGCGAGTCGGGGGATGGATATTGGAATCTTGCTACCACAAGCAGGGCACCTGAGATTATTGGCTAAGGTTTGGCGTTGGTGTTGGTGTTTATGGATTTTTTGATGGGATCAAATCCCCCCCACCCACCCAGGGAAAGTGTAGCTCACTCCCACTTGCCAACAACCATGAAAAGCTAGTTAGGTTGAGAAGCTAGGTTGGCTTTGCCTTCTTTTACAACTGGAAGAAAGAACAAAGGACTCACATTCAGGGGAATTGCTAGGAGGAGCATTATCAAAAAGTCTATAACTAGAAAATTAGAAGATTTTAGAGAATTAACAAGAAATCTTCATTTAGAAAAATCAGAGTAGTTTAGAGCTCAAAATCAGAGGATTTTAGAGAATTAACAAGAAATATTTATTTAGAAAAATCAGAGCAGTTCAAAGCTCACTTACCAGTTGTTGTTTTACGGTAGTTTTTGAAACATAGTCCCTCTTCTTAATTGCCAATCAGATGTATCTCTATGAATTATGTCTATACAATAGAGTAAAATAAATATTTTTGCAAAGAAAGGTAGAAGAGAAGAGTGAAGAAGAGGAGCACAGGAAGCTGTGTAGAGGAGTAGGACGTTGTGCAAAGAAGAGTAGAAGAAGCGGTGTCGAGTATATAGAAGAGTAAAAGAAGCAGTGTTGAGAGTAGAGGAAGCCATGTGGCAATGCCCAAGCTGTTGACCAGACTTTTAAAACCAAAAGTTGTTGAACATTGTTTTAATTCATACTTATGTTGCTTTTCCCAACTTTTTTTTAATTCAAACTTTGCATGGAATATATCCATGAAAGATATAATATTGTGACAGTATCGGTTCGTCAGGGTTCACACTTTTTTAATGCAAAGTTCCCCCTATTAGCTTGCCCGAGTTGGCAAACTATCTTATGCAAAGTTTTACCATATCAATTTTCCTACCATTTGCCAAACTTTCTCTTATCCAAGGTTTGCCCGGGTTGGCAAACTCTCTTATGCGAAGTTTTACGATATCATTTTTCGGACGGTTTGCCAAACTTTCTCTTATCCAAACTTTAGAAGCAAAATTTGCATTAAAAAATTCAAAGCCCACATTAAGACCTCCAATATCATTGTCCAATCAGATTTGTAATAACACATTTTTTTAATTATAAAAATGTGAAATAATATTTTGTTAGGTTAAACATTCGACAAGACCATAAAATGTGCAGTCAAACTCGAAATTTATGTGTGGTCAAACATCTATCGATCGCTATAGTCCTGCAACAACAGGGACTAATAAGCATGATTTTGGTATCAAAACACTTATTTATAAATGTTTTTATAGTTTTTTATTAATATTGAATTTTTTTATTAAAATTATTTTTTATATTATTTATTATTTTATTTTTACATTTTTAAATTTATTTTTTTTAATTATCTGAAAATATAATATTTTTTCTTGTGTCTTATTTTCAAAATGGTTAATATTTTTAAATCAACATTATTATAAATATTAATATTTTTATTTATAATATTTATAATATTCTTAAAGAAATGATTGATATTTACATATGAATAAACTCTTTAAACTAACACAACAAAGTATAGATGTTATAACCTTATATATATAAGGATAATGCATGCCTTTAATTATATAGACATATATGTTTCTAGTTTCCCATAACTTGAGAGAGTTTTTTATAGCTATTTAATGGTTTAAAATTTTAAGGGTGGAATATAAAAAATTAAGGATGGAATCAAGGTTTTTCATTTACGTGAAAATATTACATCGAGGAGTTGGTGGGGTGGCTGGAAACCTCCCCAAGGCCCTCATGTCCACATTCATTCACCCCCATCGGGGAAGATCCATTACTCTCTAGAATTCTATATAACTAATATGACCAATTGAAGTGGATTTGCAGAGACCGGGAAGAGGTGAAGTTTAGATGACATTCTTGGCTTCCCAAGTTTGCTAACAGAAAAAGATAATTGATATCGATAGAAAATAACACTATGTTCTAGATTGTTTCTTGTCACACAATATGTCTAATCAAATCCATAAAAAGTCATAAAACCATGCATTTTAATAACACTCCTTTGCACCATGGAGGAAATTTGGTAGTGTATTCATTTTTCGATGATTATTAGGATGGTCTTAGTCACCATCATCACTTCTTATTGCAATGACCATGTAACACTAGGGCATATTAAGAATTTTGTTCTATAAATTGTGCATATATGAAATATATGTGCATATACGAAAGATATGTGCATATACATATGTTGCGAATATATAAAATATGTACTTCCAAATCATGTATGAAATTATTTGAATCACATCTCCTTCTATACTCTTTGAGCACTGAGTCACTTTTAGTGCTATGGGTGTTACTAAGAACATATGGTAAGAGAGGTCTATCCAAACTTTCCCTTTGTGGCTCTTAACATAGAAGGAACGTCTTCCATGTGAGACATGTAGATGGAACATCCTACATATTAAACATGTGGACTTGGAGTTGACATATTAATCAATGCCATAATGTCAACTGCATGTCCACATTTTTAATATGTAGTATGTTCCATCTACATGTTTCACATGGAAGACATTCCTGCTACATTAAGAGCCATAGAGGGAAATTTTGGACAGGCCTCTCTTACTATATGTTCTTAGTAACACCCCTAACACTGAAAGTGACTCGGTGCTCAAAGAGTAGAGAAGGTTATGTGATTCAATTAATTTCATATACAATTTGCGTGTAAATATTTCGTATGTTCACAAATTTTGTATCTGCGCATATCTTCCGTATATGCACACATCTTTCATATATGTGAAATTTTCATATATGCACATATACAAAAGTTGTGCATATATGGACAATATGAAATATAGAAGACACACATATATAAAAGTTGTGTGACTTCCATATATGCACATATTTCGTATATGTGCATATCTTCCGTATACGCGCAACTTTTGTATATGTGCATATCTTCCGAATATGTGCAAATTCCATATATTAAGATATCTTTCGTATATGCACATACCTATGCACAACTTCAACCTCCATATAAGCACATATCTTCCATATGTGCACTTCTGTATATACACATACAAAAGTTTCATACATACGGAAGATATACGCATATACAGAAGATATGTGATACAAAATATGCACATGTATAGAAGTTGTGTGATTTCCGTGTATGCACATATTTCATATATGTGCATATATTTCATATATGCACAACTTTCGTGTATGCAGATATCTTCTGTATATGTGCATCTTTTGTATATGTGCATATCTTCTGTATATGTGTAGCTTCTATATATGTGCATATACAAAAGTTGCTCATATATAGAAGATATGTGCATATAAGGAAGTTGCACATATACGAAAGATATGCGCATATAAGGAAGATATACGCATATATGGAAGATATGCCCATATATGGAAGATATGTGCATATACAAAAGTTGTGCATATAGAGAATTTGTGCAGAATTTTAACCTCTGTATATGTGCAACTTTCCTATATGTGCATATATTCTATATATGCACAAATTATACAAAAATTGTGCATATACAGAAATTGCGCATATATAGATGTTGCACATATACAATGGTTGAAGTTGTGCATAAATTGTATATATGCATATCTCCCATTTATGCACAAATTCTATATATGTGCATCTACTTCCATATAAGAACATTTTTCATATATGTGCATGTCTTCTGTATATGCACAACTTTTGCATATGCACATATCTTCCATATATGTACTTCTTCTATATATATGAAAATATCTTCCATACATGTGCATATCTTCCGTATATGCGCATTGTTAGGTCCCTATAATAATAGTGATTCCCCCATTACTATTGTCATTGTAGCCCTTATTGTTATTATTGTGCCCATATTATTATTAGTGTCCCCCATAGAAGCCCACTATTGTTATTGTTGTGCCCTTATATTACTGTTATGTCGGCTTTGATTATATTGTGACCCCTTAGACTCCTATATATAGAAAGAAGGTTTAGTCATTTGTATCAGCCAAGAATTTTTAATTTGTGTAATGTGAAGGAGGTTTCCCCCTCGAAGAGGCTGATTTTGAAGTCCTTGATCTATCTTTTCTATATTTTTGTGAGCTTGTTCATAACATTTGGTATCATAGCTTTGGATTCTAGGGTTTCGCTGCTCTAAACAGTTCATTGTGGCCTTTTCGCTATAAATATTTTTCTGCGATGTTTCAAAAGCTAAAAAACCCCATTTGAGACGAAATCTCGAGGATCCTCGGGTTTGAATTTCAGAGCTTGTCTCGCTATATTTTTGGAGATATGATCTAAGGAAGGAAGAAGTTACATAAAGAGGACAAATTATAGTTTTCCGTGCACCATTTTTAGGTCCGAAGGTTGAAACAATGACATGTGGCACTTCGTACAAGTCCGCTCTACTGAAAAAGTGTATAATTAGGTCATCTTGGGAGATTGGGCACAACTATATCAAAATTGGAGAATCCAATTCGATAAACTGGTGGCGTTGTAAAGTGGACTCAGAGGGATACCACAGTTCACAATTTCAGACCTAGGAGATCTGAAATCTCAGAGATACATCAGGTTCAATATCAAGATCCTACAAAGTGAAAAAAGGTGTGCAGTTTTTTTTAAATTATGCATAAGTTTGGTTTTAAAAATTAGTTTGAAGGAATTCAAAGGGAATATTGAAGCATAATTATCATTAAGTGATGCCCCGAAGAAAGAAAATGGAAACACCTAGTAAGAAACTTGAAAGCTCTAGCATGATTCATGAAGAAAAGGAAGAAATGCAACATGATATATCAAAATTACGAGACCAATTGCACCAAAATTCACTCTCACAAAAAGTAACAGAATCTAAGATTGATGGTTTAAAGAAAGGCATGGAAGCTAAGATGGATGGTTTAAAAAAAGGCATGGAATCTAAGATGAATGATGTGGAAGCTAAGATGGATGGTTTAAATAAAGGTGTGGAAGCTAAGATGAATGAAGTGGAAGCTAAGATGGAAGGAAAAATTGAAGATCTAAAGACAGATTTGACAAAGTTGCTACAAGAAATGTTTACTAATGGTGAAGGGGTAGTAAAATAAACTCATGATGAGAACAAAAGAAATGTTAATCATGATTTCATAGACTCTAACGTTGGATTGAAGACCCACCATGTTCCAAAGATCAATATGAGGAATTTTGATGGCAAGGATCACGTAACATGGATACTACAGATGGAGCAATATTTCGATCTCCATAATGTGTAAAACACACAAAAGGTACGCATTGCAACTTTATATTTGGAACCAAATCAGTTTATATGGTATTTGTATAAATTCCCATTATAGATCAACAGATTATGCAATATACTAAAGTAAAATACAAGATCTACTTCTACAACAAACTTGCAGAAGCTTAATCGAATATGAGCAAGATCAAATAGAACACATATAACTAAGAATGAGAATTCAATCACACATGAACACAAAAAAATAACCCAGGGAAAGCCTCAGCCTAAAACCCCAATCTCTGTATTATCATACAAGTGGAAATATGTTCAGTATTACAAAGAGAATCAACTCACAAGCTATCATGCTCTCTCTGCAATCAAACAATACAACTCACACACTGAATAGACACTAGATATGCCTTCTCTTAGCCCTCCAAGCCTCCTATTTCCATGCATAGTTTTTCTTGGGGTCCAATGATGTCACTTGTGTGATTGGACTCATCGCACACTCACTAAACTGAAGAAGTAATTGCGCAATCTCCAAGGAATGAATTTCTTCTGCATGCAAGAGATATCCTCCAAGGAATATTCGTGCAATTGATAGTACATTATCCCATCATCTGATCTCAACTGCGTCTCTATCTAAACTGACATGCATGAGTTATTTATGAGAGAATATTCAGTTATCTGAAGTGTAGCAGTTACATGCATGCATGCATTAACTAACTGAACTCACAATTAGTTCAACAAACTATTTGAACTAATCTAACTAGACTCGACTCAGTTAACTGAGCCAACTAATTACAACTCAATATTACAACTCATCCTTATCTTTTTAACTGATGGATAAATTCCTCAATCAATGGAGAAATCGTTGCATTACTTCACATAGACTTCATGTTTGATTTTCTACAACTAATTAACTCGAGATGAATTAATTAATTATTTTACAAACAACTGTTAAGATCAAATTTGAATTTTTACTTCTCTATTTTAGTTCAGGGACTAACTAAAATAGGAAGGTATCCCGAAATGCTATTTATAGTAGTGCAAAATTTAGCACTTCTATATTTAGCATTTCTTGCTGCTATTTTCAACACTCCCTCTCAACAAGAAATGGATTGTCAGTAACCCCAATCTTGTCTCTGTGGAACTCAAACTTCCATTTTGACAATGCCTTCATCAAAATATCTACATCCTGTTCCTCAGTCGAAACATACAACAACAACATGATCCTTTAACCACACAGTCTCGAAGATGGTGATACCAGATATCAATGTGCTTGGACCTGTCATGAAAAACTGGATTCTCATAGAGTTTGATACAACTCTGATTATTGTAGTAGATCACAGTTAGATCCATCCTCTGACCAAACAATCCCACTAGAATCTTCCGCATCCACATGGCCTTACATGTAGACTGACTAGCATCCATGTATTTAGCCTCTATTGAGCTAAGTGCAACTGATCTATGTTTCCTGCTATACCAAGAAAGTGTAGTTGAACCAAGGTTGAAGATTCCTCCAAAAGTGCTCTTCTAGTCTGATGGACTCCCTGCCCAATCCGCATCTGTGAAGCCCTGAAGCTTCACTCCCTCTGTCTGTCTATACCACAATCCAAACTGAGATGTGCCTCTAAGGTATCTCAGCACTTGCTTCTCTGCCTTCCAAAACAGCTTACTAGGTTGAACCATAGCTTGACTCAGCTGGTTCACCGCAAAGCATAAGTCGGGTCGTTTGTTCACCAGATACATAAGTGAACCCACCAGTTGCCGATAAATAGTAGCAGCTACTAGCTCACCTAAAGTAGCATCCTCCTTCCTCCAGTTCCCAGCTAGAGGAGTCTGCATGGGCTTGCACTTCTCCATGTGAAAGCGCCTAAGTATCTCATTCGCATACTTTCCTGAGACACAAATACTTCACCATCTTTCTGCCACACCTCCATGCCTAGAAAGTAGTGCATAAGACCCATGTCTTTCATTTTGAACTCTCTTGCAAGGTCCTCCTTGCAAGACTAGATCAACTAATCATCACCTATCAAAATCAAATCATCGACATAAAGAATAATGATCAATGGCTTACCTTCTACCATGACGTGGTAAAGATTCGCATCTGCTTCACTCTTAGTGAAGCCCAACCTGGTGAAATAGTTGTCGATCCTAGTGTACCAAGCACGGGGTTCTTGCTTCAGCCCATACAGAGCCCTCTTGAGTCGACACACATCTGACTCACGATCGAAGGTCTTGAAACCCTTTGGCTACTCAATGTACACCTCCTCCTCAATCTTCCCATTGAGGAATGTTGTCTTCACATCCATCTGATGGATCTTCCAACCCATCTGAACTGATAGTGCCAACATCGATCTGATAGATGAGTACCTTGCTACAAGAGCAAAGGTTTCATCGTAGTTGATCCCCTCGACTTGTGAGAAACCTCGGACAACAAACCTTACCTTATGTTTCTCAACATTTCCATCAACTGCCTGCTTTACCTTGTAAAGCCATCTGGAACTCACCACTAACTTGCCCTGAGGTCTTGGGACAACATCCCACACACTGTTCCGAATGATAGAGTCGTACTCCTCTACCATTGCATCAACCCAGATTTGTTGTTGCACTGCCTCCTCGAATGAAGAAGGTTCAGACACTATACAATGCCCAACTAGGGCCATGTACCCAGTGTACTGCTCCGGCGACCTCCTCTATCTGCGTTGAGAAAATGGTTGTCCCAAATTCTCCCGCGCATCTAGCATCAACCTGTCAGCTTCCCTTGAGCGTTTCAGCCCATCTCTGGAAGTTTTAGCATGAGTGGATGTATCCACTCTCAGATCCTCTGCATGCGGCTGCTCCGCATCAATCTGAGGCTCCTCCTCCTTAGGAACTGAAAGTTCCTCCTCTGTATGTAACTTGAGATCCCTCTCAAGTTATATTCGCATGGATTTCTTCTCGTCGAACTTCAGATCCCTACGTGCCACTGTCTTTTGACTGGTAGGCAAGTACACCTGATAGTTGTGGGGTGTATCCATGTACCCCGCAAGTATTCCCAACTCAGTTGTTGGATCTAGCTTCTTCCGGCATCTTTGGTCACATGACAGTAAACTGATGATCCAAAGATTCAGAAGTGACTCACATCTGGTCACTTCCCGGAAAAGGCCTCCATTCCTTGTATATGGTGCAGACTTCTGTTCTGCAAATATACTATTGTATTGCATGCCTCAACCCACAAATGCAGTGGTAGGCTTTGGTCATGCAACATCGCTCAAGTTGCTCCCACAATCGATCTGTTCTTCCTTTCGGCCACCCCATTCTGTTGTGGGTTATGGGGTGCAGTCAACTCCCATTTAATTCCTTTTGTAGCGCAAAAGTCCTTAAAATTTTGGGAGACATACTCTCCACCATTGTCGCTATGCAAGGCTTTTATTTTCTTTTTATATTCTTTCTCTACCAAGGCTTTAAACTCACAAAACCTCAAGAAGGTCTAATCATTCTTTTGCATAAAGTAGATCTAATATCTACGAGAAAAATCATCAATAAAAATAATATATTATCTTTGTTTAGCACTGGAGGCTGTAGAGAATGGTCCACAAACATTTGAGTGAACTCACTCCCGGATTGCTCCAGCTCTACTGTCTTGATTCGGAAAGGAAGATTTCACATAATTACCTAAGGTACAACCTTTTCATGTATTTTTATACTCAAATTTTCCCTTGGGAAGTCTAGTAGAAATCTATTGCATGATCTTCAAGGCTCCATGGTGCAAGTGGCCCAATCTTCTATGACATAGCTCACTAACATCTTGGCTCTACACCATCTCATCTTCGGAACTCAATGCATCATAGTCATCTACCTCCAGCTTGTAGAGATTCTTTACTCGAATCCCAATTCGCTTGGTCTGTCCAGTGCCCATATGCCTCAGGAATACCATTCCTTTACTAAAGACTACATCATAGCCTTTATCTTCTAGCATAGCAACAGACACAAGATTCTTCTTCAGACCTGGTACATACTTTACATCAGTCAGGGCAAGAGGATCTCCATGCTCCCTCTGAAACACAACCATACCTTCACCTGAAACATGATACTTTCCATCATCGCCCATCTTGATCCACATCTGGAGATCCTTCTCCTCCAAGGTACTGAAGAGATTCTTGTCACCTGACACGTGGAATGAAGCTCCACTGTCTAGGTACCACACACATCCCACCATGGATGAAACCATGCATGCGATAAGAGAGAAATCCAACTCAAACTGTGAGGCCAGTGCCTCACCATCAGATCCCTTCTTGGATTTCTTCTGTGGACAATTCTTAGCATAATGGCCCACTTCATGACAATGAAAGCATCGCACTTTCGATTTTTCAAACTTCTTCCAACCATGGGAAGAAATAGATTTGGAATGGGATGCCTTCCCTTTCCCCTTCTTTGCCTTACTTTCTAAGGTTATATGGTTTTCCTCATCATATTGCTTTGATGAGGATCCATCTTTGGTGTTTCTTCTTATCTCCTCCTGCATCAAATCCTACCAATGTTGTTCCCAATATAGCAGTTTTTCTCTTCAATTAACCAAGTCTTGGTAGTTATGCCAACTCTTAGGAAGACCGAGGAGTGCAAGACACACCATGCCATCATCAACTGTCATGATCCATACACTTCCAAGCTCATCCCTGCAACTCGTGAGCTTGTTCAGATATGTAGAGATCGTGTTGCCCTTTTCACACTTGAATTTCCAAAGCTTGTCTTTCAGCACCAGCTTCCTCTGATCGTTGTTGTTCTGATATAGATCTTTCAATGTTTTCCACATCAAAAACGGTGTCTCCTTCCCATGGAGGCTCGAGACTATGTGATCTCAAACTCCCTCCAGGAGGATTTTCCTTGCTCTAGCCACAAATTTCTTCCATTCCGCCAATTCTGTAGCATCAGATGTTGCGGGCTTGGGGAATTCTTGATCAATGAAGTCCTTTAGACAGTTATCCTCTAATACTGCTTCCATGCGATCCTTCCAGGCTATATAATTCGAGCTGCCATCAAGGGCATACTCGAGTCTTAAACCATTGAACGTCGTTGGTGAAATTGAGATGTGATAAGAACTCGATTTCTATATTCAGGAACCTTAAACTTCAAACTTCTCCCTCCTTGTATAATGTTCTTCACCTTTGATACCTTTGCTCTGATACCATGTAGAAATTTTGGCTATAGATCAACAGATTATGCAATATACTAAAGCAAAATACAAGATCTACTTCTACAACAAACTTGTGGAAGCTTAATCGAATATGAGCAAGATCAAATAGAACACATATAACCGAGAGTGAGAATTCAATCACACGTGCACATAGAAGAATAACCCAAGGAAAGCCTCAACCTAAAACCCCAATCTCTGTATTATCATACAAGTGGAAATATGTTCATTATTACAAAAAGAATCAGCTCACAAGCTATCCTGCTCTCTCTGTAATCAAACAATACAGCTCACAAACTGAATAGACACTAGATATGCCTTCCCTTAGCCCTCCAAGCCTCCTATTTCCTTTCACAGTTTTTCTTGGGGTCCAATGATGCCACTTGTGTGATTGACCTCATCACACACTCACTAAACTGACGAAGTAATTGTGCAATCTCCAAGGAATGAATTCCTTCTACATGCAAGAGATATCCTCCAAGGAATATTCCTACAACTGATAGTACACTGTCCCATCATCTCATCTCAACTGGGTCTCTTTCTGAACTGACATGCATGAGTTATTTATGAGAGAATATTCAGTTATCTGAAGTGTAGCAGTTACATGCATGCATGCATTAACTAACTGAACTCACAATTAGTTCAACAAACTATTTGAACTAATCTAACTAGACTTGACTCAGTTAACTGAGCCAACTAATTACAACTCAATATTACAATTCATCCTTATCTCTTTAACTGATGGATAAATTCCTCAATCAATAGAGAAACTGTTGCATGTCTTCACATAGACTTCATGTTTGATTTTCTACAACTAATTAACTCAAGATGAATTAATGACTTATTTTACAAACAGTCGCTAAGATCAAATTCGAATTTTTACTTCTCTATTTTAATTCAGGGACTAACTAAAATAGGAAAGTATCCCAAAATGCTATTCATAGCAGTTCTAAATTTATCACTTTTATATTTAGCATTTCTTATCGCTATTTTCAACAGTATTGATGGCTTTTCTCTCGTAAACAAATTGTCACTTGGGAAATTTTTATGGAAGAAATGATAGTACATTATGAGGATACAAAAAGAAACACCTTTTTTAGCCAACTGATAAATATCAAACAAAAGGGTTCAATGATGAAGCACATTGAGGAATTCCAAAAATTGAATATAAGGGTAAAATATATTCCAGAGGAGCATAGGATTGATGTGTTCATAGGGACTTCAAATGATAACATCCAACATGAGGTTTGCCTTTGGGAACTTGATTCATTGGAGAAGGCATTCAGGTTGGCAAGAAAAATGGAAAGAAAAATTATGGAAACCACGAAGCCTACCACTCCCAACTATAAAGATGGAAGTGTTGTTGCCCCTAGCCTTCCACAACCTACAAGGATGATACCACAAAAATTGGAAGGAAAAAGAGAAAAAGGGCTTTGTTATAGTTGTGATAACAAATACACTAAAGGTCATAAGTGTGATGAAAAGAAATTATTTGACATAGATTGTGAAGAGGAGGAATAAAAGGAAAAATAAAAGTCAAAAGAAGACAATATACACCAAGAACAAACCCTAGATAAAGAAGAAATGAATTCAACCATATCTTGTAATGCATTAGCTGGAATTTGCACTCCTCGAACTATCAAGATAGAAGGACATATCAAGAAGAAAAAGGTAATAGTGTTGATTTATTTGGGCAGTACCCATAATTTTATTCATTGTAAGATAGCCAAGGAATTGAATTGCTTCCTATATCCAGCACCATAGTGTCAAGTGATGGTTTCAAGTGGAGGAACCATAAATTGCTCTAGAAAGTGCCATAATATAAAGCTATCCATGGGAGAATATGTATTGAATAGCCCAATACTTTCCATTCCAATGGGTGGTGTTGATGTTGTATTAGGAGTCCAATGGCTACAATCCTTGAGTACAACAGCTTTTAATTTTCAATAACTTTTCATGAAATTTTGTTCAGAAGGAAAGGAAGTTGAATTAAGGGGTATCGCAGGGAAACCGGGAAAGATAATCAGATCTAACAGAATGGAAAATCTTCTAAAGAAAGAACAATGAGGTGTATTTGCATAATTATGTTCGCTAGAGGTTCCCACATCGAAATAATCTATTTCTCCAGATCTCCAAAAAGTCTTAGACAATCATTCAAAGGTATTTGAGACTCCCAAAGGCCTCCCACCTATTCGTGATCATGATCATGTTATTCATTTGATTCCAATAAGTGTTCCTCAAAAAATCAGGCCTTACAAATATCCCTATGCCCAAAAGAGTGAAATTTAACATATGGTTGCCGAAATGATAGAGGATGGTATAATTCAACTTAGTCAAAGTTATTTCTTTGCTCCAGCAGTATTGGTGCACAAGAAGGATGAATCATGGTACATGTGTCTGGATTATAGGGAGCTCAACAAACTCACTATTAAAGATAAATTTCCCATTCTTGTCATTGATGAATTATTGGATGAATTAACATCAATTCCATTAACATTCCAAAAACAACATTTAGAACTCATGAGGGTCATTATGAATTTTTGGTCATGCCTTTTGGCCTTACCAATGCACCTTCTACATTTCAATGTTTGATGAATTCTATTTTCAAACCCTTCCTTACAAAATTTGTGTTAGTATTTTTTGATGATATACTAATCTACAGTAAGTCTTGGAAGGATCATGTTCAACATGTCGACAGGGTGCTCAAACTATTGGAGGAGAAATAATTATATGCAAAAAGCTCCAAATGTTTCTTTGGAGTACAAGACGTGGAATATCTGGGTCATATTGTATCTCATGAAGGTGTTAAGGTAGACCCTAGCAAAATGAAAGCCATTAAGGAATGGAAAATCCCCACATCCATAAGCATCTTTGAGGATTTCTCGGGTTGACAAGGTATTATTTCAAGTTTGTTAAGAATTATGGGAGAATAGTAGCACTTCTAACAACATTATTGAAGAAAGATGAATTTTCATGGTCTCCAAAAGTAACAAAGGCCTTTGAAAATCTTAAAGAGGCAATGTGTCAAGCGTTGGTCTTAGCTACGCCAGACTTTACAAAAACCTTTATTGTGGAATGTGATGCCTCGGGAAATGGAATTGATGTTGTTTTAATGCAAGAAGAAAGACCCATTGCTTTCGAAAGTCGTCCAATCAAAGGAAATTATTTATACAAAGCTATTTATGAAAAGAAAATGTTTGCAATACTACATGCACTTAAGAAATGGCGACCATGCCTAATGGGAAGACACTTCAAGGTAAAAACTGATCATGATAGTCTTAAATACTTTTTAGAAAAAAAAATATCTTCATAAGAGCAGAAAAAATGGGTCACAAAGATGTTGGGTTATGACTTTGAAATCATCTACAAAAAGGGAACCAAAATGTTTTGGCAGATGCACTCTCAAGAAAGGATGAGGATGTGGAAGCATTGTTTTGCACCATTTCCATTATCCAACTAGATTGGATAAACGAAGCAAAGGATGAATGGAAGAATGACGAAGAAGTGTAGGCACTCATTCAAAAGTTAAAACAAGATCCCAGTAAATCTGATACATTTAGCTGAAAAAATGATTCGTTATGGTATAAAGATCGCTTATACCTATGTAAGAATTCCCAACTCAAACAAAAGATTCTTATGGAATGCACACTTCTCCCTTAGGAGGGCACTCAATATTTTAAAAAACTTACCGCGAGGCTAAGAAGGATTTTTTTTGGGATGGCCTTAAATCGGATATTCAAAAGTTTGTGGCAGAATGTTTGGTTTTCCAAAAAGATAAAGTTGAAACAATTAAGACCCTTGGTCTATTGCAACCTTTATCCATTCCAATCCAACATTGGGAGGAGGTTTCAATGTATTTTGTCACATGTTTACCCAAGTTCGAAGGAAAGAGTGTCATCATGGTGGTAGTTGACAGACTTACCAAGTATGTACATTTTTGTGTATTATCTCATCCATTTAAAGTCAGTACAGTTTCTACTACATTTATGGAAACAATTCAAAAGCTACATGGAAACAATTCAAAAGCTACATGGAAACCCAAAGATTATTGTAAGCGACAGAGATCCCATTTTCACTGGAAATTTTTGGACATAATTATTTTCTTGTCTCGGTACTCAGTTAGCTCATAACTCATCTTATCATCCTCAATCTGATGGGAAAACTGAGATAGTAAACAAATGTTTGGAAGGATATCTTCATTTCTTTGTCTTTGATAAACAGGCACAATGGGTCAAGTGGTTGCCTCTGGCTGAATGGTGGTATAACACTTCCTTCCATACTGCAGAAAAAATGACCCCATTTATGGCACTTTATGGATATCATCCACCATCCATCACATCATATTTAAGAGAAAATTCTAAGGTTCAAGCAGTGGAAGATCACATCGAGCATCAATAACAAGTTCTCTAACTCTCAAAGGATAACCTCAGTTTGGCACATAATACAATGAAACAACAGGCATATCAACATCGTAGCGAAAGAAGTTTTGATGTAGGTGACTTGGTATTCCTACGACTACAACCATATAGACAAATGTCCCTCAAGCAAGCTAATAAGGATAATAAATTATCACCAAAGTATTATGGTCCATACAAGTTGTTGAAAAATATTGGTACTATGGCATACAAATTGGAGCTTCCTACAGCTTCTCAATTGCAACCAGTTTTCAATGTTTCATGTTTAAAAATGGTTATAGGTGACAAGCTCCTAGTTAAAACAATATTTTCAGAACTTGACGAGGAAGGAAAAATTGTATTGGAAGCTGAAGTAGTCACATAAACAATAACGTGACAACTCCAAAATCGATCAATTTCAGAGTAACTCATCAAGTGGAAGAACTTACCTACTGAAGATTCCACATGGGAGGATGATAATGTTATACAGAAGCATACATAACTACTCAAGCATTGAGGAAAACACTTTTTTGAAGGAGAGGGGCATGTTAGGTCCTTATAATACTAGTAATTCCCCCATTACTATTGTCATTGTACCACTTATTATTATTATTATTATTATTGTGCCCCTATTGTCCACCTCATTTGATTTCCAACACACTCCCATCTTAAATTCCACACATATTCCCTCTTTTAAATTGATGTTTATTTTTAGATAGGTTATAGGCACTTTCTAATCTCATTGAATTATTCATGAGCCTGATATTTTTCTATACCTTTCCATTTATAAACATGACCGATGCTACCTATATAGGATTAAATTATATCCCTTAATGACACCTTCATGCTCAATTCAATGTTTATGAGCTCAGCATTACATGTTTCCATTATGATTTCTTACACCACCATCTAAACCAATGGTTTCTCTATGAGACTGTAAGGAGAGACTACTTGATAGTCAAAGTTATTAATAAGGAGGAAACACACTTGGTGAGTTTTATTTTTTTAATTGAATCTCAACAAATTTCCTAGGGAATTCATTATGGTGTCCCAATAATTAAGAGCTAGGTTAAAAATTGTTGTTAATTATAATTCAATGCATTTAAAAAAAAAAAAAGCCAAGATAATCTAATATACACATGCATATATAAGCAAAATCACCATCACAATCATCACATAATTAGTAGTTGCACCATCACATTATAAACCTAGAAAATATTAATGATTCTTTTTTGAACAGTTAGAACCATAAATCATAGAGTGAAATGTCAAAATCTATCTTCATTCTCAAAGTACTCAGGATTATTTGAGTTTGCATTTTAATCTCATATTACAAGTTTTGGGCCCCTTGGTTATGCTTTGGTTTTCATCCAGAGGAATATACGGTCTTAAAATGATGCTAAAAATATATTTGTATGCACCTTAGTGCTTAGTGGTCTCATATTTTAGGTCATGTTTTAGATATTTTGTAAAACATATATTCCTTAGTTTGTATCAATTTATTTATGATAGGGGAAAGTGGTGTTTCCATAGGGTCATCAGGGTTACCCTATGAAACATAAACCATTATTTAGATACATGCATGACATAGCATTAATTTTCCACATGGAAAGTCAAACATAAATAAATTCGATGAACATCACAACTCTTAGTCAAATCATGTGAAGTTCACCATGAATGTATGAGAAGAAAAACATGTATCATTTCAATATGTATCAATTTATCATAAATTGGATGGATACCTTGGCCATTGGTTCTATATATAGAAGAGCCTAGTGCAAAATCCCAAGGTTACCTCTTTTGGAAGTTTGGAATCCTTAACACTCAAGGGATTCCATCATCTTGGGTGCTAAACACATAAATAAAAAAAGAGAGCATCTCCAAATGGTTATAAGAGACCAATGGGTATATTGGTAAATCCTTCTCCAATATATGTTATCAACCAAGGTTCTGTTATCATGATAAAATAATGAGCTTAAATGAGGTTATTCTTCTCTATATGCAAGGCATCACTGATAAGTACAAGGGAAATATAATATCTCTTATATCCTCCCTCAAGCTAGGAATGGAAGTCCAATACCTTCCCTCAAGCCATTGTTCACTAGATACCCCTTGAAAACTCACTTCAATACTATGTCTAAGTTCAAATGATTAGGACACAGATATAACTTCCCTCAATCCAAGTTTAAATAGAGGGACTTTATCTATGTACTTTGTTTCCCATGTAGAAATAATAATACACTATGAATACAAAACACAACTAACACCAAAAAATGGCTCAGATTGTATACCTTTTCAAGGGGAATTCTTGATGACTCTACTATAAAAGTTCATATTTCTCTCATTCCATTCTCTAACACTAAGACACATCTTCTTGTGATCATCTCCCTCAATTATTTGTGGTAGAAATGCAAGTTATTTGTCTCCAACAACCCTCCCTCCTTGTACATGGTGCATTATTTAGGTTGAGGTCATTTAGCCATATAGTTTTATTATTGTGCTAGATATTGTATAGGCTAGGAATCTACCCTAAGTTATGTCCTTAGTGAGTACGATGCTCCACTCACAAATGGAGGTGCTCACACCATGCTAAATATTGGCAATCCTACTCATATAAATTGTCTTAACAACCATCATATATTTTAAAATTAAAATCACCATGGTTGAAGTGGAATATTGTTAAAGTAACTCATATGTAGTTTAGTGATACACATTGTAAATATATATAAGTATTGGTATGTAGAATAATATTATACCATTCATACAACAAAATTCTTAATATGCCCTAGCGTTACATTAGTCATTGCAATAAGAGGTGGTGGTGGCAACTAGGGCCATCCTAACAATCGTCAAAAAAGGAATACACTACCAAATTTCCTCCATGGTGCAAAGGGATGTTGTAAAATGTATACTTCTAGGATTTTTCGTGGATTTGATTAGACATATTGTGTGACAAGAAACAATTTAGAACATAGTGCCAGTTTCTATCGATATCAACTATATTTTTCTGTTAGCAAACTTTGGAAGCCAAGAATGTGATCTAAACTTCACCTCTTCGTGGTCTCAATAAATCCATTTCAATTGGTCATATTAGTTATATAGAATTCTAGAGAGTAATGGAGATTTCCCGATGGGGCGAATGAATGTGGACATGAGATTCTCAAAGAGATTTCCCACCATGCCACCGACTCATTAATATAATCTTTTTGCATAAATGAAAAACCTTGATTCCATCCTTAATTTTTTATATTTTATCCTTAGAATATTAAACCATCAAATAGCTATAAAAAAGACTCTCTCAAGTTATGGGAAACTAGAAACATGCATGCATTGTCCTTATATATTAACATTATAACATTTATACTTTGTTGTGTTATTTGAAAAAGTTTGTTCATTTATAAATATCAATCATTTTCTTAAAAAAATAGCAATGCTCCATTTTCACAAAAATAAATAATATTAATATTTATAATAATGTTGATTTAAAAATATCAATAATTTTGAATATATATATATATATATATATATATATATAATACAAAAATAATAAATAATATAAATAATATTTTTAATTAAAAAATTTCACCTTAATAAAAAAACTATAAAAACATTTATATTTTTTTTTTCCAATTTGAAAAAAACATTATATTCAAATTCCAAAATAATACATAACATATATATATATATATATATATATATATATAATACCAACATATACCAGCAGTTTCAGAGATATCAGATTCAAGTCCATACCAACTCGACAGAACATGGAAAGCCATCTTTATCAGGTATATGTGATCTAAGCATATGATCTAAATCTCTTCTTTTATAAAGGAGAGATTTGATACCAACATCATGCTTATTTGTAATAGCTATTTAGCACATCTAAATACTTACAAATAAACCTCACGAATAGGGTTTTACCAATCTTAATAGTCATTCTAAAGGGTTAGTTCTTAAAAGAAAAATATTATTGAAATATTTTGAAATGATGCTTTGAATTTGGGAGGCATGTGGATATTCAAATTTTGTTACCTTTTATATATATGAAAATTATTATGGACATTTTTTGAAATGATGTTGTGAATTTGTGAAGAATATGGATATTCAAATTTGTAAATAATCATATGCAAGAAAAAAGTATTTTATTGGATATATTATTTATTTATTTTAATATATTATAATATATTATTCATTATTAAGTTAGTATAATTTAGTTTTTATATGTTTTCTTAAAAAATATTAAATGAGATTATATGTTATACAGTGAGGAAATTTCAAGGAAATGTGATAACAAAAAATTATTATTATTATTATTTTTGATACAATTTTTTTAATAAAATATGAAAGTGTGAATTAAACATGTGGAGGGTACATTTTTTTATATAAGAATCTTATTATCAAATTAATGGTACTTATAAATGATACAAATATTAATGATATTTATAAATGATAAAAATTTAAATAAAATAGAAAAAACTAATAATAATATTGGAGCAAGACAAGAACATTCTTTTTCTAAAAACAATTAAAGAAAAATGACATACTTCAAAAACTAACTACTAGTCAATATAATCATCTTATTCTATGATGCAAAAAGAAATATGCATTTTATAATTAAAAACAAAAGTATTATGTCAATTTATAATATATGTTTAAAAAAAAACTATGTAACTTCATATTCCACTAAGAATTAATAAATGCACTAGTTAACGGTACAAAATCTGAGCTATGAGGATGAAAGGAAAATGTCCCAGGAGATTAATGTATCTTTTTTTGTTACCTTAACATAGTAGAAAACATATTTTCATTGAGAAACCTATCGTAATTGACATAGTAAATAGTCCTTATAAAGAGAGGATACAAAAATGGCAAAAGGTCTCATCAAACCCCAATGCTCAATGGGTGAATGTTAAAGCATTTAAACATGTATCCTAAAATTAAAACCTCCATCGAATGGAGGAACATAGTTAATTTTAGGACCCATATTTCCTCAATCTTCTGCATGGACACCAACGATGTTGACAGTACAACCTAAAGACAACCCTCAGTTGATTGAAAATCCAATCCACTTGAAAATTTAGCTAAAGTACTAGAAAAGGGGCCATCCACCCACACCCCTTTATCCATCTTAAATTTGTCCTTCCATTAAAGAAAATACGTAATTACCATGAGCATGCCCTTGCAGAGCACATAAAATCCTAAAGGAGAACCCTCTCTAGTCATCAATGAAACCAACATAGTGTCAAACCATAGCTTTAGTATTATTTCAAAATCCTCTATAATCTTAGATAATAAATGAAAAGGATAAGGAATGGAAATGGTCTAAGATAGATCCACCAAAAAAATTGACAACTAGAGTATTCACTCTAGGAATTAAAATGCGACAATGACTTTTGGATGGAGAATGGTCATGTTTGAGGATGGATCTATACCCATGCCTAGAAAATCATTGTGCTTATGACCAGTAGATAATCCCACACCCCAAGAGTTTTTAGTAGCATCCCTCATAGCATTAAAGA
The DNA here is from genome assembly GCA_031772625.1 of Pinus tabuliformis. NCBI lineage: Eukaryota > Viridiplantae > Streptophyta > Pinopsida > Pinales > Pinaceae > Pinus > Pinus tabuliformis. Next base: position 1,142,702,339 of record CM062813.1, on the reverse strand, counting down.
GACTAAAATACTCTCATTATTTCCTTTTGTGAAAGAGAGGAGGGAACAAAACTAACTGCCATCCACCTTTTGTCGCTAAAGACCTCCTCAAGAAATCCCACAAAATATGACTAGCTATGTGACAAAATATACATATAAATGGAATGATCTCGTAGTCTAGTTCTAAATTCTATTTGTTCTTCCAATACTTTAGAGATTATTTTTCTAGTAATCCACCATTCGATTTCAATAGAACTCGAATAATGGAAATCGCTTCCCTATTTAGGATTGATGGTTTCTAGAATAGCTTTCTAAAATTTGATCAATGAGTCCTTAATATCCCTCAAGACTTCGCAACACCAAACTTGTGAAACAAACACATAGAACACACCCATAATAATTGAAATTGTTTCACCGCCAAAGAACCAAAATGTTCCAAACAAGGAAATACAACCAAATCAACATTATCATAGCACCAAGGACCTTAACTTAAAATGACTTAACAATCCTCTAATATTTTGAGAATAAAAGAGGAAAAAAGACCTCTTAAAACAAAATATTTTAAACTTCTAAGAAACAAACTTTCCCCATACTTCATTTACCTTAAGCCCCATCTTTGAATAAAAGGGTTTTCACCCACAAATGTAACCGCACATAGCGTAATCTAGCATCATTTAATCACCCTCTACGGTCACTCAAAACAATTTTTTTCTTCTCATCCCTATATAATTGTAGGGTTTCTTATGCTTCTTGAGAAATCCATACACAATAGACATCTCTTTATGAAACTACATGTAATAGGGTTTATGAAACTACATGTAAAAACCCTATTAGCCTCACCCTTTCATGAAACCTTACCTCCCTTGAGTCCCTTGAGTTCTATACTAAGTAGCCCTTCAATCCAACTATTGATATATATATATATATATATATATATATCAATCCAATATATATATATATATATATATAAAATAAAGATTACAGTTCAAAATGAAATATTTCTATTTAAATAATGAAATTTTAATATAAATGTCAATGTAAAGTTCACTCGATATTCACTTACAATTACATCAATTTCTATAATATATAATGTAAAATCCAAGTCAAATTCCTACTATCTATAACAAATATGACATAAATATTCAATTACAAACTAAAAACACGAATCCTCTACGGAGGCGGAGGAATTGCCCAGACGGCTAAAAGTGGTCGGAATCCGAGCAAAAAAATTTCAAAAAATCTTGTAGAGAAAGTGTTTGAATCATGTTTTTGATGGTGGAAATAGATTCAGCACGATCAAAAACTTTTGGAATACCTAAAGTCTTGAATTTTGACAACTATAACTTGGATGTACAAAAATCTCTACAAGATTTAATCAAAATATAGCAAGAATTTATATAGCTTTCTAGAAAAAGAACAATCCCCTAAACTACAATGAAACACTCTATAGAACAATATGATATATATACTCAATTACAAACTAAAAACACTCAATTTTATATAAAGATTTCAATAAATTATTTTTGAGTAAACGTTAACCACCACCATCATCATCATCATGAGATGATATGTTAAAATATAAACAAAATTATCTAAAATGAAAATATTTTGAAATAATTGAATAAAAGCATCCTTTAATTTTTTTAATTCTTCCTATAAATCCTATGTCGTAAAAAATCCGACCTAAATTTAATTAAAAAAAAAAATTGATTCATGCCTTATGGCATATTATGGATGGGAGACAAGATATGGCTTATCAACCGTAGAGTGGCTGGTAGACTTAATTTTTAATATCTATTAAATCTTCAATGAATATAATGCTCTGTATTCACCTATATCCAGAGTTATTATTTTTAGTTTGTAATTAATTAACCCAAAAACAAGCCCATACCATTTCCCATATATACTTAAATGGCTATAGTTTAAAGAGTCATATCTGGAGACTTAGGGCACAAAATTAGACCCAGGAGGACTTATAGGAAAGGTAATTCAAAGGAAAATAATATGGAGTCATCAATTTAACCAAATATGGGAATGAAACACTCCAAAAATTTAGAAGAAAAAAGGTTGTGAAATTATCAATGATTGAGTATTTTAAGCGGTTTTTGGAAAAATTTAATAGCCATAACATTTTTTTTTGTTGAGATTTCATTTCCAGATTCACTGTTGGTTGGGAATGTCATAATACGAAGTAATGAGAAGGTTAGATTTAGTTTTTATTAATTAATTAAATTATATTTTTATTATAATGTTTGTTTCAAATGTTTTGATTATGGTTTTGTTTGCAACTTTGATATTTTTTAAATAACAATATTGTTAATATTTGTAGAGTTGTTGAACGAAATCATGACCAAGAGTCTGAAATTTTTGGGATTGGAGTTTCTAGTATACCTTGGGATATTATGGGGTATGGAGGGAGGTACCCAAGGGAATATTGTAATAATGTGATGGGGCATAGTTAATAAATAAAGTGGTTAACACACATCATGTAAAGGACCATAAGTAGTTAGCAATAATGTGAAAAGCTCATTGTATTAGATATATGGTATTGAGAGAACCATGGTAATGACCCCTCGTATTGTATATATGAATCCTATATAGAGGCTAGAGACTCTCCATTGAAAAATGTCAAGGATTATTGTATTGGCAAGCATATGGATTGTGGAATGTTCTCCTTCCTTCAGGAGTGATTGTATGGTGTTACCCTACCTTAAGGGTTTTGATTAATAAAGAGAAGCATTTCTATATTCAGATCTTGTTATTTTTAGCATATTTCTATTATCATATATTTGCAAGTTACATCTACTACAGAGCTACAAAGAGAAAGGGGAATTGCCTAGATATGAATTGTATAATTTTAAAAGAGAGCTCTATAAATGAGCTAGGGGTTCCATTTCTCTACAAAAGATAATACTCTTTGCACTATTGTAAAGGGAAATATCTTCTATACAATATGTTAGGCTCAAATCTGAGTTTTGTGGATTGCCTTTTGGACTTTTAATTACTAGATGAGAGGATAGAGATTGAGCATTATTGTAGATCCATCTGTTCAGATGGAAAAGTTGTAGAGTCTAGTAAGAATTTTCTAAAGAATTTCCAGCCTAAAGAAACACTCAAAGTAGAAGGGTTTATGTAATGTATTTAAATATGAATGCTATATTTGTTTGAATGCAATCATAGACTTTTGGTGTTGACTAGTTTCTTTTGGAACTTGTACGTTTTCACACTATTGTGAATTATATGGATGTCTTTTATACAATTGTCTATTTGTGTGTATGCTTGAAGAAGTTTGTCAATTATTCTTGAATGTGATCATGTATGTAATTGAATGTCTGGTAATTGTTTACTTGGATATTTACTTATATACATTGGTTTAAAAATCATTTTATTATGAGAACTATTTCTCAAATTTAATGATTCATTCTTGATCATTTCCATGTTATAATAGTTCTTCAAATCAAGCATGAATGAGATTAAATAATATTAGTTGTCATATTTATTTTTGTAATTATATATTAATTGTAAATCATATGTTTAATCCCAATTTTTTGATCATTTCCATGTTATAATAGTTCTTCAAACAAAGCATGAATGAGATTAAATAATATTAGTTGTCATATCTGTTTTTGTAATTCTATATTAATCATAAATCACATGTTTAATCCTAATTTTTAAACCATTACATTTGGTATCTAGGATATGCTTCCTATTTTCCAAGTTAGAATAGTTTTATTTGTCTTTTGCATTATTATTTAGCACTACATTTAGCTTTGGATTTGATTTTCATTTTAAATAAAAATTTCCTTATGCAGAAGCAAGCTTCTCAGTGGCCTAGTTGAGCCCTTATTTCAGCCCATTTAAGAGACTTCCTCTTTCAAGTGGCCACAAAAGGGAAAATCTTTCCTTTTCTTGTTAATACCAACAAATAACAACATACACCAGTAAGTAAAAGTTAGGGTTAGAATTAGATTTGTGTACTTATATTAATTTTAGGTTAGATTAGGATTTTAGCTTAGCTTAGTTTTAGGTTGAGGCAATCGGGCCCATAATCAGTCAAAATCACCATTCCAAATAGAGAAGGGTCTAATTGGGGCCCTAACAGGTGATTTCCTTAATATTGGTCATGGTCAATATTTTCCATCAATGTATAAGAGGTCTACAACATTCCATCTAAAGACAAATGGGTAGACAAGAGTAGTCAACAAGACTTCGTTGTAGCTTTTGATGGGTTACGACCAGAAGCATATAAATACCTAGGATGAAAATATAGTATATATGCAAAACTTTTATAATAGAGAAGACCACACTTCTACTAGTAAGTCCCCATTTGAAACTTATTTTAGATATTTTCCACCTTCACCTTTAGATAATGCATATGGGCAACAAGGAGGAGTGAGGCAGATCTTATAAAAGATGCCTTAAGGGTAGAAAGATTTATAGAAAAAAACAGGAAAATCCATACACAAGTATTGCAGACACTGCAAAATTCACAGTAAAAGAATAAGGCCATGCATGATCATCACATAATAGAATTCACTCAAGATAGGAGATAAAGTATAATTACAGTTGAACAAGGAGATGCTACAGAGCCCTAGTAAGAAAATCAAGGCTCTGTACTATGGTCCCTTCAAGATAATGAAAAAGGAAGAACAAATAAATTATCTATAAATTAGATGTTAATGTCAAAGGGCATGAATTATTTAGCTAATACAACTACACAAAACATAGAAACTTTAAATTATGAGATATATGTTGTGGTAGATAATTGATGAATTATGGTTTTTTGTTGACCCAATACCTATAAAGGAAGGTAATGATAAGAGACTAGCACATAGAGAAATATTGTGTGTGATGCGAGTTAAGAAAAAATGTTAAAATAAATATTAAAGAACTACTTGTTAAACAACAAAATAAAATTTTTGAGTAGTAATTAATTAGGTACGTCAGCAACTGAATAAATTCTGGAACAGAGGAAAAGTTGATAGTAAATTAGCTTAAAAACTTCAAAGAAATAGGGCACCATCATGGGATCAACCAATTTAATCTAAAAGATGTACATGTACATTGTCGCATGGGTAAAGTAGACAATGGTAGTTGCATGATATACCAAGGTGCTATAGTAACAAAAAGGTGTGTGCGCAAGTGACACATAGTGATCTCAGAATGCACCATTAGAGATGCAATTGCAGATAGTTGACATTAGGAATTCCCATGAATTCACACAAGTAAGTTGCCATATTTTTTATAGCCAAGGCAACAAAATACATCAAATTCGCTAGCATTAGATATTCGAAAGTAAAATGCAATTTTACTAGAGATGCAATTGCAAAAGTGGACACAGAGTGATCTCATAATGCACAATTAGAGATGAAATTACAAGAAGTTGACATTAGGAATTGTTAAGAAAAATTATGGCATTACCCATGAATTCACACATGTAAATTGTCCTATTTCAAACAACCAAGATAACAAAATACATCAAATTCACTTGCTTCTATAGCATATCTTCCAGATACATCGCATTCAGTTTGTTTATAGTCGATGTTTCGAACCAACAACGATGGTTCCAGAATGAAGAAACTTGCAGAAACCTCAAAGACAAAAAAAATCACTTGCATTAGATGTTCAAAGGAAAAATGAAAAACTTATAAAATCCAAGATATTCATATATTTGAAATCATAATTATCACAGTTTATTTACACATTAGTTAATGTTAAGGGGCATACATTATAGAATTGATAGTAATTTTGTGACCATCAATTTTAAGAGTCATACCATCAACCATTTTCAAGCTCCCTTTCTATACCCCATGAGTTGCTTCATGCTTAAACATGTAAGCATGCTAGTGATAACCCCAAAATAGATATTTAGTCAAATTTTGGTCAATAAGAATGCAACAGTATGCTTTCAAAAAATTCACACTTGGAAAATAATGTGAGACTTCACACTTTTTTCCCTTAATCAAACCAAATAGAGAAGTTTGAGGCATCATCAAAGAGGTCCTACAATTATAAACCTGGTAGAATCATAGGCGCACAAATTTTATCGAGGTTATCAGTTAATGATAGAGGGGATGCTTCCATTATGTCAAAACGAAATATCAAGGAAATCTCTCAATTCAAGGCCCTAGAAAAAGACAAAACGCTAAGGGATATGCACTTATGTAAACAAGAATGAATTAATGTACTTTGGTGGGACATGGGGAATGAGAAAGAATGCAAACAAATGTAGGAGTGTGCATATTTCAAACAAAAGTAGTAATAATCTTGATATTTTGTTATATATGTAATTATAAAAAAAATCAGCTCAACAACTTCTTTCTCATATGGATAAGTACTAAGCCTTAAAACAATTCTAATAATATGAGATAAATCTAATAAGTGGCTTGGGAACTATAGTGATAATATTCCATCATGTAACCTGTATGAGCACAACCCATTTCAAAAAGAATAAATTTGTTAAATGCCCCCATATCCTACATACCTAATCTAGACCCATATTTCTCTGTATCCTTTTCTCCTGTTGTTCCCATAGAAGCCTTATTTGACATGAAAAGAGGTTGTTTTTGGTTTTTCAGAGACCTTATTGTTTTCCAAAAATGTATGTATGATAAAAAGGTTTCTTTAGTCCCCCCCTTCATTCCCAGAACCATAGGTGAGCTAAAACAATTCAAACTCATTGGCCATGCAAGCAGTTGGGACAGACCGATGCAAATAGGAAAGGAGGTCATGTGTGCCATTGAGTTCCCCGCTACTTCCAATATTTCATACTATCTCTTGGTTGTGGCTTAAGGTTTAGTCAGAAAATGGTTATGTAGAGCATTCCCGGAAGCCAATGTGCAAGCTCGTTCTAGCCTCTACCTGTCATCCCAAACTTTTATTCTGAAAGGAAATGAACATCAAACTATATAGAAAACATAGTGATGACTATATAAGGAAACAACAAGGAAGCTATTATACAAGAAGGGGCTAGCAACCTTGGGGCTGCTAGGTAAAATAGAACTTCAGGTCTTGGTCATTCACAGGGAGGGGTTCAACTCGTCCTCCTAGGGTTTGCAACTTAAAGGTGTGCTAGCCAATTTTCTCTTTGATTTGGAAAGGGCCAATCCACAAAGCATGGAACTTGGTGTGTTTTCCCCTATCCTCGTGGGCTTGATCCCATTTGAGAACCAAATCCCCCACACTAAATTCACTAGTCCCTAGAGACTTCTTGTCAAACCACCTTTTAATTCGGGCTTGGTGAACGATAAATTTCTCCTTGGTCTTTAGTCTCTCCTCTTCCAATCCCATAAGTGTGTGAATATGACTCTGAATGGCAGGACATGGGGAGACTTGTGACTCTTAAGCTATTTTGAGGGCCAATAGGTACAGGTTAGGTGCCAATATGGCTTCTTTCCCATAAACCGGGAAGTAGGGGGATGTGCCAATGGATGGTTCGGGGGTAACCTGGTTAGACCATAGGGCGTTGCTGAGTGTGTTGTGTCAGTTCTTTTGATTAGAAAGTAGGGTTTTATTAAGGATGTGGATGAGATTTTTATTGGTAGATTCTATTAGGCCATTCCCCTAAGGGTATTAGTTGGAATGCTTTAACACGATATAGTTTTCCAAAGCAAAATCATACAATTTTAAAGATGAAAAATACGTAGCATTATCAAAGACAAGTGAGGTTGGGACACCAAACTTGGCTAAGATGTACTGATTAATGAAAGATATTACCTCATCATCATTGACTTTCCATAACGAAATTACTTCTACGTACCTAGTGAAATAGTCGATGGCCGTGAGTATGTACGTGTGATGTTTAGATGAGTTTGGCATGATCTCACCTATGAAATCAAACCCCCATTGCTGGAAAGGCTCTTCCACTTCTATAAGTTGGAGTGGAGTGGATGATCTCACTTGCCTTCTTGCGTGCTTCAGCCAGATGAGACATTTCTGGGAATAGGCGTGCATGTCCTTGAACAGTGTGGGTTAGTTGAAACTTGCCTGCATGATCTTGTGGGGAGTGGTGTCACCCGCATAATGACCTCCTACGGGTCCATCATGTAGATCTTTTAACACTCGCTGAGCCTCATCATATTCCAAACATCTTAATAGTATGCCAAGTTGGTGCTTTCTGAAAAGGTTTCCCTGAACCATTTGATATGAGCCAGCCTTAAGCCTGACGACTCTCTTCTTCTTGGTGGACATGATCTAGGGTAGATATCCTAGCACTAAGTATTGCCTCAAGTTGGAGTACCACGAAGAGGAGTCATATGATCCGAGTAGTTTGTTCTAGTACATTTCAATCTCATGTTCCCAAACTTCTGCCTCCGAAACTAGTTGATCTTCCTCCGGAACCTGTTGATCTGTCGCCTTAGTGGTTATTTTACAGATCCCGTGTCCTTTCACGATGTGAGAGGGTTTGAAATCCAAATCATACTCTTGGATGGAGGTCATCTAGTTGTCTCTCCTCTCACCCAGCTCATGTTGGACGAAGAGTGATCTAACGGTCGGGTGTGGGACCATTACTGTGATGCAGTTTTTTAGGATGTATGGTCTAAATTGTTTCACTGCTTTATAGACTGCATATGCATGCTTATTGATGTCCCCGTAATTTAGTTTCGTGCCTTATATCCCTGTAGTCATGAAAGATATAGGATGTTCATCGTGGTCACAATCCTGTTGTGTGAGGACCGCGGCCAAGGACGAGTCTAAGGTGAAAGTATATAAGATGAAGTCCTTACTGAAATCTGGGCTAAAAAGGGAAGGGGCATAAACGACCGCTACTTTTATGCGATCAAAATATTCTTTTTCTTCTTAATTGCATTTGAACACAACATCTTTCTTTATCATATTCTGTAAAGTTTTGAAAATTTGCGCAAAATCTAAAATAAATTTATGAAGAAAATTAATTTTACCAAGGAAAGATTGCATACCTTTTTTGGTGCTTGGCTGAGGAATCTGTGCTATAGCTTTCACGCGGTCGGGGTCTACGATGATTCCGTCTTTGGTGATAATGTGTATGAGCAGGTTGCCCTCGGAAATCACGAATATGCTCTTTTTGGGGTTGAGAGAGATTCCATATTTTCGAAGGTGGTCAATCCTTTTCTTCAAGAAAATGGTGACATCGTCAAGGTAGACAACTACGCTCTGACCCATTAAACCTCAAAATGCGATATCCATTGTTCTCTCGAATGTTGTGCCAACATTTATCAGTGCGAAGGGCATACACTAAAATGCAAACATTCCTCACTTTTTTTGGAAAGATGTTTTGATCCTATCAGATTCAGCGACCATGACTTGATTGTAGCCAAAGAAGCCATCTAACAAGGAGAAGACTTTCGATCTCGAGACGGTTTAGAGAATCTGCTCCATGGAGGGAATCAGGTAGTTGTCTTTATCTGATGCCCGATTGAGGTTCCAAAAATTGACACACAGATGTATTTCTCCAGACTTCTTTTGTATTGGAACCAAATTGGATACTGGAGTAGAGTGTTTGACCTTGAAGATGATGCGAGCATCTACGGGTTTCTTGAGTTCCTTTTGGATGAGGGGTTCTAATGCAAGATGCAATTTCCTCAGTTTTTGTTGAAATGGTTTAGCCCCTTCTTTTGTATGGATGACATGTTGGATAATTCGAGTATCATATGTTTTTAGGTCATCATATGTCCAAGCGAAAATGTCACGATATATTTTGAATAGGTTGACGAGTGTCTGCCTTTCTTCAGGGGTGCATCCCAACCCAATATTGACACACTTGGGGTCAGATTTGATCTCGATGTTGAGTTGTGGTTCCCGCTAATGGTACTCGGGCCTCTCCTTCAAATTGGTCGACTGTCCTAATCTATCAAAATCAACGTTTATCTCACAAAGTAAGGTGCTACCTCCTGCTTTCCTAGGAAGGAAAAGGGAAACTGAAGTTATGATATGAGCTTAAATTTTTTTCCAATATAATGGTCATGGTACTCTGGTGTTGTTCCACTGCCAGCGAGCCTGAATAACACCCCGACGGAGTCACTGCCTAGACATCATCAACGTTTCTCCACTGCCAGTGAGCCTGGTCAGTACCCTGATGGAGTCGTTGCCTTACCTCTTTGCGCAAGAATCCTTTCTCGTCCTTTAGCCCTTATTATGAGTAGTTGGATGTGCTCATTGGCACTTATTTGTCTATGCTTATGTGCACTTATTTGATGGTGGCTTAAAGCTTGGGCAGACGAGGGATCCCAACTTATTTGACTTGAAAAGAGGTTGTTTCTGGTTTTTCAGAGACCTTATTGTTTTCCCAAAATGTTTGTATGCTCAAAAGGTTTCTTTAGTCCCCCCCTTCATTCCTAGAACCACAAGTGAGCTAAAACAATTCAAACTCATCAGCCATGCAAGCAGCTTGGATAGACCGATTCGAACAAGAAAGGAGGTCACGTGTGTCATTGAGTTCCCCATTACTGCCAATCTTGCATACTATATCTTGGCCATGGCTTAAGGTTCAATCATCAAATGGTTCTGTAGAGCATCCGCAGAAGCCAATGTGTAGGGTCGTTCTAGCCTCTCCATGCCATCCCAAACTTTTATTCTGAAAGGAAATGAACATCAAACTATATGGAAAACATAGTGACAACTATATAAGAAAACAACAAGGAAGCTATCGTAGAAGAAGAGACTAGCAACCTTGGAGCTGCTAGGTAAAATAGAACTTCAGGTCTTGGTCATTCACAGGGAGGGTTTCAACTTGCCCTCCTAGGGTTTGCAACTTAAAGGTGTGCTGGCCAATTTTCTCTTTGATTTGGAAAGGTCCAATCCACAAAACTTGGAACTTGGTGTGTTTTCCCCTATCCTCGTGGCCTTGATCCCATTTGAGAACCAAATTCCCCACACTAATTTCAAAAATCCCTAGAGACTTCTTGTCAAACCACCTTTTAATATGGGCTTGTTGAACGACAAATTTCGCATTGGTCTTTAGTCTCTCCTCTTCCAATCCTATAAGTGTGTGAATACAGCTCTGAATGGCAAGGAACGGGGAGCCTTGTGACTCTTGAGCTAGTTTGAGGGTTGGGAGGTATAGGTTAGGTGGAAATATGGTTTCCTTCCCATAAACCAGTAAGTAAGGGGATGTGCCAATGGATGGTTTGGGGGTAACCCAGTCAGCCCATAGGGTGTTGCTGAGTGCATTGTGCCAGTTCCTTTGACGAGAAAGCAGGGTTTTCTTAAGGATGCATATAAGGTTTTTATTGGTAGATTCTGCTAGGCCATTCCCCTAAGGGTAGTAGTTGGTTGAATGCTTTAACACTATATTGTTTTCCAAAGCAAAATCATACAATTTTAAAGATGAAAAATATGTAGCATTATCAAAGACAAGTGAGGTTGGGACACCAAACTTGGCTATGATGTACTGATTAATGAAATATATTACCTCATCATCGTTTAATTTCAATGACGGAATTGATTCTACCCACATAATGAAATATTCGATAGTCATGAGTATGTACTTGTGTTGTTTAGATGAGTATGACATCCAACCCCCATTGCTGGAAAGGATCTTCCACTGCTATGGGTTGGAGTGGAGTGGATGATCTCGCCTGTTTTCCCGTGTGCTTCTAGCAGATGTGACATTTTCAGGCTTAGGCGTGCCCTTCCTTGAACAGTGTGGGCCAATAGAAACTTGCCCACATGATCTTATGGGCAGTGGTGTCACCCGCATAATGACCTCCTACGGGTCCATCATGTAGATCTTTCAGCACTTGCTGAGCCTCATCATATTCCAAACATCTTAGTATTATGTCGATGTGGTGCTTTCTGAAAAGGTTTCCCTGAACCATTTGATATGAGGCAGCCTTAAGCCTGACGAATCTCTTCTGCTTGGCGGACATGGTCTCGGCTAGAGAGACTAACACTAGATATTTCCTCAAGTTGGAGTACCAAGAAGAGGAGTCATGTGATCCGAGTAGTTCGTTCTGGTACATTTCAATCTCTTGTTCCCAAACTTCTACCTCCAAAACCAGTTGATCTACCTCTGGAACCTGTTGATCTACCGCCTTGGCGGTTATTTTACAGAGCCCATGCCTTCTCACCCAACTCCTGTTGGAGAAAGAGTGATTTGATGACCGGGTGTCGGACCATTACCGTGACGCGGTTTTTTAGGATGTATGGTCTAAAGCGTTTCATCACTTTATAGACTGCATATGTCTTCTTATCGATGTCAAGGTAATTTAGTTCTATGCCTTGTATCCCTGTACTCATGAATGATATAGGACATTCATCGTGGTCACAACCTTTTGTGTGAGGACCGCGACCAAGGATGAGTCTGAGGAGAAAGTGTATAAGATGAAGTCCCTACTTAAATATAGGCTAAAAAGGGAAGGGGTCTCAGTGATCGCTCCTTTGATGCGGTAAAAATATTCTTTTTCTTCTTAATTCCATTTGAACACTTCATATGTCTTTATCATATTTTGTAAAGGCTTGACAATTTTCACAAAATCTGAAATAAATTTATGAATAAAATTAATTTTACGAAGGAAAGATTGCATACCTTTTTTGGTGCTTGGCTGAGGAATCTGTGTTATAGCTTTCACGCGTTTGAGGTATACGGTGATTCCATCTTTGGTGATAATGTGTCTGAGATGGCCCTCGAAAACCACGAATATGCTATTTTTTGGGTTGAGAGAGATTCCATATTTCTGGCATCGTTCGAAAATATGTTTCAAATGGTGAAGGTGGTCAACCCTTTTCTTCGAGAAAACGGTGACATCGTCAAGGTAGAAAAATATGCACTGACCCATTAAAACTCGAAATGTGATATCCATTACTCTTTGGAATGTTGCCCTAGCATTTATCAGTCTGAAGGGCATACAGCGAAATGAAATTGTGCCCCACTTTGTTCGGAAAGTTGCTTTGATCCTATTAGGTTCAGGTACCACGACTTGATTGTAGCCAGAGAAGCCATCTAACAAGGAGAAGACTTCCAATCCTGAGATGGACCGGAGAATCTACTCCATGGAGGGAATCGGGTAGTTCTCTTTATCTGATGCCCGATTGAGGTTCTAGAAAGCAAAGCACAAACGTATTTCTCTGGACTTCTTTTGTATTGGAACCAGAATGGATACCCAAGTAGAGTGTTTGACCTTGAAGATGATGTGAGCATCTAAGAGTTTCTTGAGTTCCTTTTGGATGAGGGGTTCTAATGCGGGATGCACTTTCCTCAATTTTTGTTTAAATGGTTTGGCCTCTTCTTTTGTTGGGATGACATGTTGGATAATTTGAGTATCATATGTTTTCAGGTCATCATATGTCCAAGCGAAAATGTCATGATATCTTTTGAATAGGCTGATGAGTCCCTTCCTTTCTTCAAGGGTGCATCCTAGCCCAATGTTGACACACTTGGGGTTAGCTTCGGTCCCAAGATTGATCTGTTCATGCGAGAGAGTGGAACTATGAGTCTTTGTGTTTGGCAGGGCTCAGAAACGGTTATGTAGGTCTAACAACTTCTCTAACATGACCACCTCTTTAGGTATCGAGTTTCCTTTCTGCTAGTCTACTTCTTCTTATAGGGACCTCTCATTTTCTTCTTCATCAATGACTACGCCTTTAAACACTTCCGCACTTGTGATGAACACTAGAATCTGTTGGTCATCATTGAAAACTCGCAAGTTAGTTATGTTATCGTGTATTGCCGGACATAATTTCAATAGAAAATCCGTCCCTAAGGAGTGTGAATCTATCTATTGCATTAGCTAAAGTGTTATCAGTGACATTATTAAATCTAGGAACATAAATGATATTGAAAGCTTTAAACGAGTTTATCAAACACCATACCTCTTGCTGGTAATTCTTGAGGTGAGGGGACAAACAGTGAATTGTATTACGTACTTGCCTCGTAATGATTTCAGAATCCCTAATTACCTTCAGACAATCTACTTTTAGATCGATGGATTTTTTGAGGTCGAGGACCAATGCCTCATACTCTGCAGTGTTGTTGGTGCATTGGAACTCTAATCTGCAAGAAATCAAGAATCTATTTCCTTTGGGGTCTAGCAAGACACAACCTGCTCCAGCTCCATCATGAGTCTTGGATCTATCATAGTATAACGTCCATATCACCGCACTAAGGGAAGGGGGATCTGGAGTATGCAAGTTTAAGGCACAGATTTCATTATTATGGCTTGGGGTTTGCATTGGAAGTTCCAACTGGGTATCCGGGGGAATGGTTGATGTCTGAGGCTAATAGCAACCAAACAGGGTCTCGAGGAGACACACCCGTAGTTGTTGTTGGGTATAGCTGATTGGTTCATTAGAGCCCTTAAGGTTGCTTATGGTGTGTTTCATGTAGGGCTCACTATTAACCCTAATCTGGTTATTCCTTCCCTTGTAGGGAAACCATAAGTGGGACCAGTCTATGGAGAAGTAGCCTTGAAGCTTGTAAGACCAATCTCTACTAAGGAGTAAACCATAGGCTTCTGGAATGTCTATGACAATTAGTTCAATGCATTGATGAACCCGAGAATCAAAAGACAACCGAATAATAACCTTATTTAACTCTCCCACAACCGAAACTTGGGATCTATCAGGTTGGATAATTTTAGCGTTAGTTTTCTCTGGTTGGATTTTTATCTTTTTGCATACTGACCATGGCATGACGTTGGTTGACGCACCAGAGTCGACGAGGCATTTGTGTACATTATATTTTAATATCTTGAAGCTTAAGAGGAAAGGAGGTGTCGAACCTCTTGATTTTGCGTTTGCGGCATTTACTATGGCTTGAAGGTCAATCAAGGCTAGGGATCGGCTTGAGGAGTTCGTCCTACTCAATGAGGAGGTTTTTGAAAGAGCAGGAGAGGTGACAAAGGTTTTGACAATCAACTCATGTTGACTGGTCAACTTGCGTAACTCGTACAATGAAATATTAGCTCAAGTCTTCTTCATGTCCTCGACGATATTGCAATCCAAGTCAATGGATGAAGCTTCTTGCATCGAGTGTTGCGTTAACGAGGTAGTTTTAGTTGTCACTCCTTTGGTCAAACTTTTGGGTGTGGATGAGTCACCTCTCGCGCCAGTTGGGGACTCCTTAGAGATTTTATCATTCGTCCCATTGGGGGAGGGGATGGATGGTTGGCTGGTATTAGTGGGTGGTATAATCCTTCTTAACAAAGCCCTTTTTTATCTTCCAGTGTAGCATCCAACATGAGACCTTTACTCCTAAGGTTGTAGATTTTTGGGGTTTTGGGGGGAGAATCTCCTACAATAGCCTCTTGAGCGGTCAATACCTCCCCCCCACGGATGACTTTGAAAGTTAACATGGCAGATGGAGCATCATCGCTCAGAGGGGAGTTGTCCTCTTCTGGGTCATTAGTTTCTTCTTCACCCTCTCTTATGGCCTGGTCTTCTAAAATTTGGATGACTACGGTGGTCATGTTATGGAGCCATCGTGGATAGGTATTCTCATAGTGAGAAGCATGATGGAAAGTGCAGAAGTTATCCTTTCCTAGCTCTTCCACATTGAAGTACGAACTCGATGCCTGTGATGCTCTAGGGGGGGATTGTTATTTTTCCAGAAAAAGGGTTCAACGGGATTTCCTCCTCCTGAAATATCACTGGTCTTTCCCTTCAATTCGAATACTTCGTTAGTCAATTTCTTTACAGATTTGGCCAATCCTTCGAAATCGAAGGAATCTTTGTCTTTATTCGCAGTTTTACTTGATGAGGCTTGATTTTTCTTATCAGTGGGTTTTGCCTCCTCGCGGGACTCATGCCCTAGGGCACTGGTGGAAAGAAGATCCTTTTCGACCTCGAGTGGTGTAGCAAAGTTCTCTACCAGGGTGAGTTTTGCTTCATGTTTAACGAACACAACAATATCCCATGGCAAGGCCCTAGTGTAATAATCAATCGTGATGGAATCATCAAGGGCCATGTCCATCAGGAACTTATTCAAAATGGTGGTGAATCATTGGTTAAAATCTTTCACCTTCTCCTTCTTGTGACACTTCAGTGGGCTAAGCTCGGTAAGGAGCATAGAAGGTGTCTTGTTTTCTGAAAACTTATCGAGAAAGGTTTTCTGGAACTCATCCCAAGTTCGGATGGAGGCAACGGGCAATGACCGATACCAGGTGGTTGCCTTATTCTCGAGAGTGTGAGGGAACAAGTGACAAGCTAATTTTTTTAAAAGTTTATACGATCTCTAAGGTATTCCTCAGTTCCCTGCCCAAGGTCCCCTCTGTATTTCCCGTTAGAGGTTGATTGTTGATTGGGGTATCCTATGTGAGGCATCGATCATTTCCATGTGTCTCTCTCCATTGTGACTGATTCTTTTCGCTGGTGAAGTTATTCTTAGGGTCACCTCTCTCATCTTCAGGATAACTGTCCAAACCCTCGATGGACAACCTCTCAACAACATCTGCATAGTCATCAAGTGTTATGTCGATTAACTGCGATGTGGATTTAACGAGGATGTCTTGACGTGTGTGATGAGGCATGGATGTGCATGGGTTGGATAGGGAGTTAGTAGTGGGAATGAATTTCAAACCCCTGGTGAACTGTTGATTAATAGGGCGCATGGCCCTAAGTTGTTCGTTGGTGACTTTTAACAGGGAAAGTTCTTCTCCTTCTGGGGAATCTTCAGGAGGGGGAAGTTGGGACTCTTCTTGATGCGGAATCATGAAACCGGGCCTTAAGGGAGAATGTATGGTATCTCAGGAGGCGTGGGAGGATGGGGTTGGTTACTAGCTTGATGAGAAGTTTCAGTGAGAGGGTGTGGATTTGTACTTTCCATGGCCATCCTTCTAGCACCAAATCTGTTGACGAGCTGTAATTTTCCGCCAACAGCAAAGGGGATTTCCCTGGTGTAGGTTCCCAACTAGAGTCTGCACCATTTTCTTTAGGGATTCTTGTTACACTAAAATTTGTCACCATGACTATTTGCAGTTAGTATGGCTCCATCAACTGTCATACTATCCTCCTTGGCAAGTCTTATACCTTTGCTCTTCATGTCAAACTCCAAGAAAGAGAGAAAGTCTTTAAAAATCTATATATCTCTGGGTACGCAGTTTCTTTTAGCCTTACCTGCGTGTACGCACCTCAAGTTCACAATACCTGCATACTTGTACGCTCTGTCTGTAAAGGGGTGGGTGCATACTCCTGTAAAGGTCAAAAGGCGCAAGTTTCACTTCAAAAAAGTTACTTGTGGTCATTTCTAGAGCATTCTAGAAGCTTGTTTGACGTGTATTGAGCGCCTCCAGATGGTTCATGTATCCCTATGAAAGAGGAACTTATCCCATCAAGAGGGGAGCTATCCCATTCAAAGAGGGGCTTATCCCATTGATGGTGGACCTGATTAACTTCCTCTAAAGCACTATAAATACAGGCATTGGGCCAGAGGGAGGGGAGGTTGAAAGTTGAACATTCCTAAGGGTAGATGCTACTGGAATTAGGACTCCCCTATAGAGCTTGAGAGGAGAGATTCCATCCTTTCATAGCCTTATTTGGAAGTGGGTGAGCTGATCAAAGTAAAGGAAAACTCTTGCTGGACCCTAGGAGGGACCTGCACAACACCAAGGCTCGGGTTGTAATGGTTTCTTTTGTTTCCACTTAATACAAATAAGCTCACTTTTCTCAACAGATTGTTATACATGATTTGTTTCATATACTCCTTGGTCTGTATGATGAATATGTTTTATTTTATAAGTTATTCAGGTGCTATTTAATCTTTTGGCTTGTTAGTGAATGCAGGTTTCGAAGAGAAGGAGGAGCTCATCCGGATCGGCGAGGCTGGACTACTACAAAGCGTTGGACTAAAGGTATGTTATAAACACCTGATTACTTGTATTCTAAATGCATATTTAGAGAAAGGTAGTGTTTACTTGTCTTGTTTGTCACTAGAAAGCCTTAGCTTCTAGGGAGGTCGGTTTTGTCCGCAAAATTGACTCTTTCCGCATGACAAAATGGCGACTCAGGTTCTTCTTGTTACATCAGATTCTTCTATGCCAGGGGGCATTTCACCTGTTTCTACAGAACCCCCTCCAAGCACTGAGGTCTTTTCCTTTGATTGGAATAGACTGACAGAACCTCGTCTTCCTTCCTCCATCCCTTTCCAAATCATTCTCAAGGCTGGTGGTAGGGACATACATCGTACTCAGGTAGATGAAGGTGCTTCTGTTAGTATTTTATCCTCAACTGTTTGGAAAGCTTTGGGTTCCCCTCAGCTTGCGCCTATTACGCAGAATCTGAAAGCTTTTAACAGAACCATTAGTGAACCTTTAGGGATCCTTCCTAAGTTTTCTATTACCTTGGAAGGTAAAACTGTCTGTATTGATCTTATGGTAGTTCGAGGTCCCTTGGATTTCAATTTACTCCTTGGGCGAGACTATGTTTATACAATGAAAGCTGTCGTATCGACACTCTTTCGCGTGATGTCTTTCCCTCACAATGGCAGTATTGTGACTGTAGACCAACTTTCGTTCCCTAGTCTTGTCTCAACTACCAATAATATGACAGCCCTAAATGTTCCTGATTCCCAAGTGGTATCTACCCTGCCACGGGTTAATTATGTGGCAACTGGTCCCATGTTTTCAGTTACCGATGTAAGTGAGCCTCTCACTATTTGCTCATCTTCCTTTGATTTAGATCCGGTAATTGACATGGAAAACTCTATGGGATTACTTGAACGCGATGTTCTTATCCCTTTTGAGTCCCTTGACATGTGTTCCTTCCAGAGAACTATTCTTCCTTCTGATGAAGATCTCTTGGAAGCCATGATCAAGGTGTGTCCATTGACATGTCTTTCTTCCAGTTGGAAGCCATGATCAGTGAGTGTGAGGATAGTTTTTTCCTGTATCAACCTCATTAAAAAATGAAACAGGCTAGCACGAGGATAGTTTTTTCCTGTATCAACCTCGTTAAAAAATGAAACAGACTGCTATGAGGATAGTTCTTTTCCTATGTCAACCTCGTTAAAAAATGAATCAGTTAAGCGAGGATAGTTCCTTTTCCTGTGCCAACCTCGTTAAAAAATGAAACAGGTCTCTGCGAGGATAGTTTTTTCCTGTATCAACCTCGTTAAAAAATGAAACAGGCTGTAACGAGGATATTTTTTTCCTGTATCAACCTTGTTAAAAAATGAAACAGGCTGTCATGAGCATAGTTCCTTGTCTTGTGTCAAGCTCGTTAAAAATGAATCAAGGTTTTTAGAGCATATTTCCTTGTCTTGTGTCAAGCTCATTAAAAAATAAATCAAGGATTTTAGAGCATAGTTCCTTGTCTTGTGTCAAGCTCGTTAAAAAATGAATCAAGGTTTTTAGAGTAAAGTTTTAGTTAGGTAGATTGTAGAGAGTAGTTATGAGCATAGTTCTTTTCCTGTGTCAAGATCACTAAAAAATGAAACAACTCCCACAAGTCTTTCCAAGATCTTGAAAGTAAAGCTTCATTCCATCCACCTCGTTGAATGCAATGAAGCTTGGGGGGCATGTACCTCGTTTTGCGTCATTGTGTTGGGGGCATGTGAACTTATAACAAGCATGTTTTTCGTTTCAAGCTTGCGTAAACATGAAACGGAATCCGAGCATAGTTCTTTTCCTGTGTCAAGATCGTTAAAAAATGAAACAAATCCTCCTCTAATTAAGTCGATAATTTGAATAGATCTCATAAATGTTAAGTTGTATATTTAGGTTAGTTTTTTGCATAATTTTCTTACAATTTTAGGTCGAGTCTTTCAAATGATCTCGTAACTGAACCTTCATTTCATCCAAATGGTTGAATGAAATGAAGCTAGGGGGCATGTGCTCTAGCAGTTATGCTTAGGGGGCATCAAGCACAGTTTTCTCTCTATTTCAAGCTTGTGTTAAAAATGAAACTACTTTGAAGCATAGTTTTTCTCTGTTTCAAGCTTTTGTAAAAATGAAACTTATCTCGAGTCAATTTCAGTTATTTTCAAGACTTGTTAAACTCATGAAAATACCGAGATTATTTTGCTATCTTTCATTCTCGTAAAACAAATGAAAATGCCGAGTTCTTTCTGTCTTTTCCTGCTCGTAAATTAAATTGAAAGTCGGCCATATGAGTACATTTTTATCATTTTTTCAAACTCATTAAAGCTTACGAAAAAGTGAAAACCATGAGTACATTTTTATCATTTTTTCGAACTCGTTAAAACTTACGAAAAAGTGAAACCTTGGAGTTCTCTTTTAAGCCCTTTTCAGACTCCTAAAACATGAAAAGATTGCCGAGTGTTTCTTTTACACTCGTTAAAACGGAATTAAAAGACGGTCCCCTTATATCCCTTTTCTGACCGTAAAAACAGGAAAAGATTGCCGGATTTTTGTCGTTTCAAATTCGATACTGGAAATAAAACGACGTGTCCTTGATCGCTTTTTACTTTTTAGGTCAAAGACACTAATCATGAAAGTACTCCTTGGTCGCAAGATCAAGCGGTTCTCTCAAATATTATTTTATACTTTTTCGGGCTTGGGAGACACAAATTTACGAAAAAGTTCAAACCTGGAGTTTTCTTACGTTTTTTCAGACTCTCTAAAATTGAAAAATGTCGAGTTTCTCCTATACTGGACTCGTTAAAATTTCACAGTAAAGGACTTGTTCGATTACAAACAGGAACAGACCACTCCTTCTTAGGGTTCGAATCAAAACTAAGTTGGACTCATCCGAAGGATGAGCTTATAATCAAGCATATGTTATCCTCCTCAAGCTTGTAAAAAATAAAGAGGTACTTGCCAGAAATGGTGGGGGAAAAGAGAGGAAAATGAGCCTATTTGTTATCCTTTGTCTCAGAAGAAGCCTTATCACCACTCTTGAACACGACACTTTTCATTCACCTGGGTTCGGAAATCCTTTGCCTAACAGTTGAATCAAACCACATTGAAAATCTTCAAACCGGTTCCGGGTATTAACTATTGGGTCCATTGTCATGGATTGTACTAGGTACTTTGAGAACCATTGACATCACTGGTGGTCTCTCTCACACTTGTTAACAGTTTACATCATTGACTGGTAATCAAGTGGTTTCTACCATGTTCGACATCAACTCATTTATTCACATGGATAGAATCGTACCTTTTCGGGAAGTAGAAATGAAGACCCTGGATCTAGTTTCCGCCATCCAGGCTGCGAGGAGTTTTGTACTCATTATACAGTAGACTAATCATAAACAGATGGTTGCGTCCATACTGTGTCTACAAGAGTCTATGATTATGATGTACTGCGAAATCATTCCTGTATCAGAGTAGTAGTTAGTTTGTTAGTTAAAGTTTTCAATCTGAGTATGGGAATGCCTACCTCAGCGATGATATGATCTTATATATGTATTTTGTGTTGAATATTTGCAGGTTCCGACCGGGCTCTCCACAAGATAATCCTTGAAATGATAAAGTACTTCACCCTTCCTAGATGATATGAAACCCTAATCTACTACAGGCTTCGCACTTTAGGGGGCAATCTGTTACACTAAAATTTTTCACCATGACTATTTGCAGTTAGTATGGCTCCATCAACTGTCATACTATCCTCCTTGGCAAGTCTTATACCTCTGCTCTTCATGTCAAACTCCAAGAAAGAGAGAAAGTCTTTAAAAATCTATATATCTCTGGGTACACAATTTCTCTTAGCCTTACCTGCGTGTACGCACCTCAAGTTCACAATACCTGCGTACTTGTACGCTCTGTCTGTAAAGGGGTGGGCGCGTACTCCTGTAAAGGTCAAAAGGTGCAAGTTTCACTTCAAAAAAGTTACTTGTGGTCATTTTTAGAGCATTCTAGAAGCTTGTTTGACGTGTATTGAGCGCCTCAAGATGGTTCATGTATCCCTATGAAAGAGGAACTTATCCCATCAAGAGGGGAGCTATCCCATTCAAAGAGGGGCTTATCCCATTGATGGTGGACCTGATTAACTTCCTCTAAAGCACTATAAATACAGGCATTGGGCCAGAGGGAGGGGAGGTTGAAAGCTGAACATTCCTAAGGGTAGATGCTGCTGGAATTAGGACTCCCCTATAGAGCTTGAGAGGAGAGATTCCCATCCTTTCATAGCCTTATTTGGAAGTGGGTGAGCTAATCAAAGTAAAGGAAAAATCTTGCTGGACCCTAGGAGGGACCTGCACAACACCAAGGCTCAGGTTGTAATGGTTTCTTTTGTTTCCACTTAATACAAATAAGCTCACTTTTCTCAACAGATTGTTATACATGATTTGTTTCATATACTCCTTGGTCTGTATGATGAATATGTTTTACTTTATAAGTTATTCAGGTGCTATTTAATCTTTTGGCTTGTTAGTGAATGCAGGTTTCGAAGAGAAGGAGGAGCTCATCCGAATCGACGAGGTTGGACTACTACAAAGCGTTGGACTAAAGGTATGTTATAAACACCTGATTACTTGTATTCTAAATGCATATTTAGAGAAAGGTAGTGCTTACTTGTCTTGTTTGTCACTAGAAAGCCTTAGCTTCTAGGGAGGTCGGTTTTGTCCGCAAAATTGACTCTTTCCACATGACAATTCCTTCTGGTATTTAGGCCCGACTATCGTTCAGCTGTGTTGATATTCCTTCAGATGAAGGTGGAAAATGGGCTCAATTGAAAGCATGAAATTCAATAAACACAAGGAAATAATTGACACATATCTTATAACATGCATACCATGAATAGTGAGACTATTAACGATATAAACCTTACATAAATTAACTATTAGCAGACTTCAAATAAGATTCATGTTTTACAGGATAAGGCATTTAACAACTATAAAGTAGTTCACAATAATAAAACATCTATGAGCATAAGTAAATGTATAGTCTATAATAGATTTTACCAATACCAATGAAACAATTCATCAGCACAAGCCTAGAGTTAGTGATTCATATACCGACCATGCGAAGCAACACAAAGTTCAAAGTATGAGACAAAACATGAAAAGACCGCACATAAAAGCAATCTTAGGAACATTTGATCCATCAAGCGAAGAAAATACTCGTGGTATTATGACATAAAAGATTTGAGAAATCCATTAGTGGAATATTACAATCACTCCTTGTATCAATTAGAAGAGCATAAGTTTTCCTAAGACATATATCTCAAAATGTCCTCAGCCAAAAGGCCTTTACAAATGTGTCATGAGGGTGTATTTATAGAGTGAGGGTGACTCATGGCCTACCCTTGACTCTTGAACTTCCTCATGACTCTTCATCTACCTGATGACCCTTGGTCTCCCTTCTGACCTTTCGCATTCCATAATGTCTTATCCTACCGAAGTACATACATCACAGAAATAAGCTATTAACCTAATTCATCAACTTAACAATAGCAAGTTCCGGAATGTCCAGATTGAGTTGTTATGTCAAATAGGTGCACCATAGGTTGTACTAAGCTGCGATAGAAGTGATCTGTGACTGATATTCATCATGTATGTGCAGGCACTCGAGTGCGTCTAGGATGAGGGTGGTTTGTTTGGCATTCACCTAGTTATTCAAGGTCACCAGTTTGGTGTAAATCCTTACTAGTTCTACCACATAACATGTGATATTTTCTTTGGTGACCAGCATGTCCTCTGCATGGGCTACTTGTTTATATGTATCCACAAAAACATGTACTTCCTTTGAGATATCCTCCTGCCTCCTCACTTGCCCAACTTCTCTGATAGAAGGGACCCCATGAAGTTGGATCATAGATTCTAGGCCGCTGAAAAGATGTTTGTAGGAAGCTAATACCCTATCCACATCTTTGGTTAATTTGTCTTTCGATTGAATCTTGATGCAGAGTTGAACCTTGGTGTTCTGCATGGTGATCCAATCTTTCTTAGGGACCACTGTTGGTGCTCCCAGGTACTTAACGAACCATTCATGTATTTTATCTAGAGCAATCACAGCCTCCTTTAGCATTGCGACTCTTTCCTTTGTGTGAGCTTGTATTTCCAATATTGGGGCCACTGTGTGATGTAGTTTAGACATCTCTTCGTAGACCATCGCCATGGATTCCCCAAGGGTCTTGGCCTCTCCTTTGATCATTGCTTGAAATTTTGATGTGCTTGAGTGAACTAAGCAAAGAGCTGTGTTCTCTTCCTCTATTCTCTTTCTCTCTTGCTCTGTAGTGCTGGGCCTTTGCTAAGACGTATAAAGCCTATTCTGAAGTTCTATAATCCACTTGCTCATCCAGGCCACATTGTGTTTCGTAGCAACAACGAAAGTTGTCGCAACCGAGGCAATCATTTCTAGGTTCACAGTGATGTTTTTCATAATCTCCTTGGCCGGAGTGACGGATAAGGGCTCAGTTGGATTCTTGGCACAATACCTTTTCCTTTCTTACACAATTTTGACGTTGACTTCATTGAAGGTGAGCCTTGTGAAATCTAGGACTTCCTCTTCTTGTCCTTCCAAGAAACCCAGTTCTTTCAAGGGAAGGTGTCTGCTAGTGAGGGGAGTAGAAGGAGGCACATCCAATGGGGGAAACTCACTATTCTTTTATATAGTTCAGCTATTTTACTAGCCTCTCCTCACTCAATTTCCCTGGTTTCCTTTTCTTTTCTCTTCCTTAGTTCTTCCTCCTTCTGCTTTCTTTCTTGCTCTACGAGCGCTTGTTGCCTCTTGAGCTCATCTTCCATATTTTTTAGCTCCTGCACTAATCTCCTTTTCTCCTCTTCTTCCCTAGCCTTGCACTCCTCCTCCTATTTTTTCTTCTCTGCCTCTTCTTGAGCCCTTCTTTCCTCCTACAACTTTTCTTGTAGTTGTTTCTCCTTTTCCTGCTCTTCTTGTCGCCTCCTCTTCTCGAGTTGGCCTTGGTTGCTGGAATCTTGAGACTGTTTGATCTCTATCTCTCTTCTTCTCTTAAGCTCTTGATTTTTCCTTGCCAAGGTGGCATTTCTTTGTTCCAGTGTTTCATTGATGTCTTCCTCTTCGAGGTCGCTCAAAATATCTTCAACCTCTTTCCCCTTTTGCTTGTCGGATTCCCCGGTGCCGCTCTGTGTCTCCTACTATTTTTTCTTGATAGTGGAGGCTCTTTCTTTAAGATTAACATTTTCCTAGGAATCCTTGAGGAGCTTCTCATCCCTAGCTTGCTACTCACTCAAACTAAGTTCCCTTGCGACGTTATAAAAAAATTTCACTCCGTCTTGATGATCTTGTCTGGTGTGCGAATATGACTAGCTAAAATTTTTTATCTTACAGTGGGTGGCCATGACTCTCTCGGGATCGTACATCTAGCAGTTGAGACTTACAAAATGGTTGCCCTTCAATGCTTCAACCTCTGTTTCCACTTGTTTGATGTTTTCCACGACATATGCTCTAATGGTGAGAGGAAAGGAAGGCCATGGTTTCTTCTTTCCTTGGTTCAGTACCTTTGATATTTGGTAGCAGAATTCTCATAGGAGTGTCCTGTCCATGATGAAACTAGGTAGGGAATGGGGGTCCTTATGGGTACCGAACCCTTTGATGAAAGTTTCGTCCTAGATGGGGAACCAATGTGCCACCTTGACCATTGTCTCCATAGCCCTCTTTGACATTCATGGTGGTTCGTCACCAAATAGCAGCTGGTATAGCGGGTGATAAAGGATTCTAAAATTACATCTAATATACCTCTGTAGGCAGTGCCCCATAAAACCTTATAGTGGCAATGCACAGGGTCGGTTGCTGATGTATCCCAGGTATTGCTCTAGCCCTCAAATTGAATCTTGCGCAAACAACGTCTAGGAGGTACGAAGCCATGTAAAATTTTGGAGGTTGTTCTAGTTGTGGGTGCTTAGTTGCAACTATGTTTGTTTTCAAAGATGAGGCCAGGATGTTTTCCCAATTGAAAATAGTTCCCCGAGTGGCGACAATGTGCATGAGAGGTACCCAGGTGCCATAGAATACATCGCAGTCTGCCTTACCATACAAGCGGCACATCATAGTGGAAATTAATTGGAATACATTTTGTAACCCCTCTGTCTTGTATGTCTGATTTGATCTAACTCGGAACTTTGACGGGTCCTGCCACCATTCCCTCAGGATATCTTTGACTGGGGTTACAAAACCTGAGAGCCACTTGGTATTGAAGGTCTCATGTTTCTTCAGGAGTTTGTAGTAGGGGCAATGTCTATAGGGGAGATTGCAACCAAGGATGCCCATTTGTGGTCTCTGACCGTCCACGAATCTGTATCAATATTTTGCAGGATCTATTCAATAGTCTCTATGCATGGCATGTTATGCTCTTAACCTGCAAAAGATACCCAAATACAGAATATGCGAAGAAAGATACCCAGAACATAGAATAGTGAGAGACAACAACAAATATTTTATTATTCAGAAAGCAATGTTCATTGGCCTCTTCAAGGGGGCAACCTCCAATAGAGCAAATCTCGATACAAAAATAAGACATGATGCTCCTCCAGGGAGTCTCTATCCTTTATATATGACTCATACATGCAATACCATGGATCAATACGATGGGTTTTATTAATACCATCTATCTAATACCATGGCCCATTTGCAACTAACTGTGGTCTCGTCATTAACTGCGGGTTAACTACTTATAATTATTAATATGGGCTTTATTGACTCTTTACTATGACTCGATCCCACTACATAAATAAGGGGGTTAGGGTGGGACCCTAACATGCCCTCCCCCTTAAGAATAGCCTTGTCCTCAAAGCTGAAGCTGCAGAAACTACTGAAGAATAGTGGCTAGTTCCCAAGTTGCATCTTCCAGAGAGGTGTCTTTCCACTTGACGAGAACTTCCCTAATCATGCGGCCACGTAGATGCCTTTCTTGTGTGTCTAGGACCTATTCAGGTTGGAGGCAGATTGACCCTTCCTCATGCAATTCAGGTAGACTGGTTTGAATTCTGCAATTGTTCCCAATCACTTTCTTGAGGCATGAGACATGGAAAACTGGATGGATTTTTGCAGTAGGCGGCAAAGCCAGCTTGTAGGCTACTTCTCTAATGCGCTGAAGTACTTGATATGGTCCGTAGAATTTTGGAGATAGTTTCTGACAACCCTTGTCTTTGAGTGATGTTTGCTTATATGGTTGCAGCCTCAACAAAGACCTGATCCCCTTCTTGAAATTGGCGCTCTAAGCGATGCTGGTCTACCTGTTGCTTCATGCGGTTTTGAGCTTGATGAAGATTCTCTCTAAGATGGGCGAGCATGGTTGCGCAGTTTTGTAGGAGTTGATCCACTGCTTGTACCTTTGAGCCCCCCTTGATATAAGAAGTAGGGGAAGGAGGGAGTTGACCATATACTGCTTCTTAGGGAGTCATTTTGGTGGTGGCATGATAGTTGGTGTTATACCACCATTCAGCCAGAGGTAACCATTGTACCCAAAGATGTTACTTTTCTGAAGTGAAACACCTAAGGTAGGTTTCCAGACATTTGTTGATGCCTTCCGTTTGACCATCCGTTTGTGGATGATAAGAAGTACTGATTTTTAGTTGGGTGCCTTGTAGCCTGAAGAGTTCTTGCCAAAAATTACTGGTGAAGATCGGGTCGCAATCGGACATAATAGAAGTGGGCATGCCATGCAATTTGAAGATCTGATCCATGAAAGATTGAGCGACCAAAGTCGGTGTAAACGGGTGGGGTAAGGCGCAGAAATGAGCATACTTCGCAAGTTTGTCCACAACCACCATGATGACTGACTTGTTTCCTGACTTTGGAAGACCTGTAATGAAATCCATAGAAACCTCCATCCATATTGCTGCCAGGATGGGCAACGGTTGTAATGTGCCTAGTGCTTTGACAGTCTCCCCTTTGTGGTGTTGACAGACATCGCATTCTGCTACTAAAGTGAGGATGTCCTTTTTCATGTCTGTCCAAAAAAATGATCTTCTGGTGCGAGCATATGTCTTCTGAAAGCCTAAATGTCCTGTAATGGGGGATGAGTGCAATTCCGCCAAAATGCGACTTTTGAGGGTGGACGTTGGTGATATTACGACTCTGTCCCTGTAGCGAAGAATCTCATCCTACCACGAGTAGCCCTTGGTGGAATTTGGATCCACCTGCAATTGAGAAATGAGTTGGGAGAGCCCGGGATGTGAAAACCATTCCCTACGAGCTTCTTCAATCCATTCTGGAATGGGAAGGGAAATTGCTAGCAGGGTACTTCCCTCCTCAAATTGGCGAGATAATGCATCTGCTACACTATTTTCTTGCCCTTTCTTGTAAATGATCTCATAATCATATCCCAGCATTTTGGCGAGCCATTTATTTTGTTGTGGGGAGGATAGGCGTTGCTCCAAAAAATATTTAAGACTATGATGGTCTGTGCGGATTTGTAAACGTCGCCCCAATAAGTAAGGTCGCCAGGTCTCTACTGCATGTAAAATGGCCATCATTTCCTTCTCATAGGTAGATTGGCCCAGATTCTTCCCACTTAGTTGTTGGCTTGTGAAGGCCAAAGGTCGCCCTTCCTGTATTAAGACCGCCCCAATACCCGTACCCGAAGCATCACATTCAATGACAAAAGATTTGGTGAAGTCAGGTAGTGCTAAGACTGGAGTGGAACACATGGAATTTTTTAGAGCTGTAAATGCCTGTTGTGCGTCCTCATTCCAGAAGAATGAATTTTTCTTCAGGCGTTGAGTGAGGGGCTTCGTTATGCGACCATAATTGCGAACAAATTTGCGATAATAGCCTGTGAGACCCAAAAATCCTCTCAGGCTCTTCAAGGTCTTAGGTTGAGGCCAATCTTGCATTGCCTGGATCTTTTTGGGGTCCACCTTGACACCTTCACGCCCCACAATGTGGCCCAAATACTCAACTTCTTCCATGCCAAACTAACACTTGGACATCTTGACAAATAATTTATGCTTGTGGAGCAGTTGCAAGAGTAGATCTACATGCTGAAGATGTGCAGCCCAAGTGCAACTATAGATGAGGATGTCATCGAAGAAGACAAGGAAAAATTTCCTGAGATATGGTTTGAGAAGGTGGTTCATAAGGCTCTGAAAAGTAGATGAGGAATTCCAAAGATCGAATGGCATGACCAGGAACTCATAATGGCCTTCATGAGTTCGGAAAGCAGTCTTTGGAATGTCAACTTCCTTCATGTGAATTTGGTGGTAGCCTGAGCGAAGATCCAGCTTAGTGAAGAATTGAACCCCATTGAGTTCATCCAGCAAATCGTCAACCACTGGGATGGGAAATTTATCTTTGACTTTCAACTTATTGAGGGCCCTAAAGTCTGGACACATCCGCCACTCCCCATCTTTCTTGAGCACCATGACCACCGGTGATGAATAAGGACTAATGCTGGGATGAATGACACCTGCTTCCAAAAGGTCCTTGATTATTTTTTCTATTTCATTCTTTTGGGTGAACGGATATCTGTATGGGCGCACATTTGGGGGTTGGGCCCCTGGAACCAGGGTGATGCTATGATCATGTTCCCCTCTCGAGGGTAGAAGCTCATGAGGCTTGTCAAAGACCGACAGATGGTTATTTAAAATTTGTTGCATCTCAGGATGAATCGGCTGAGACTTAGTTTCAACTGCCTGGATGGCACTAAATTGAGCTATAACTCCATGATGGCCCTTTTTTAGCAATTTTTCCATCCTATGCGAGCTGATGATAGAGGGAGCTCCCGCCTGGGGTCCACGGAGGGTATGTGTGGAGTTGTTCTGCTTAAAACTCATATATAACTCCTGGAAATCCATTGTGATTGGCCCAAGAGTGCGAAGCCATTCAGCACCGAGGACAATGTCGCACCCTCCCATGTGTATGGAAAACATGTGGGTCTTCAACTGATAATCCCCCATTTGAAGTTTGACATTTTCACAGCGGCCTTCACATTTCATTGTGCCCCCATCCGCAATTTGGACATGGAAGTTAGAAATTGCTCGTACAAAACAATGCACTGCTTCCGCGACTTTTTGATGGATGAAATTATGTGTACTTCCACTATCAATCAAGACTACTACTGGGCGATGTTTAATAAAACCTCTGATTTTGAGAGTTTGAGGTGAAGAAATCCCTGCCAAAGCATGCAGCGAAATAACTGGTTCGTCAGGGACATTGTCCTTTTGGTTGTCCTCTTCTACCACCTCATGTTCCTCCAGTGGTGGATCTTCCTCCGATGAGCTGTAATCAGTGGCATCAATTTGAAAAAATTTGGGCTCCTTGCATTTATGACCTGGGGAGTATTTTTCATCACAGTAGTAACATAATCCTTGCTTTCTTCTTTCGGCCATTTCTACAGGTGACACCTTTTGAACCTTAAGTGTTTGAGTCGTGCTGTGAGCCTGTCGGGGGCGACCCTTAGCGGTGAAATTTGGGTGACTGTACTGGACTGCTAACGCACGTTCCACATTACGAGCTACCTTACAAGCCTCCGTCCATGTGGCAGGGTGGTGCAGTAAGACGTGGGCTTTTATGGCTTCTTTAAGATCACTGATAAAACATTCTGTGTAGAACACATCTGAGAGACCCCTAGTGCAAAAGGCTAAGGCTTCAAAGGCTGTAATATATTCATCCATTGTGCCAGTCTGTCGAAGCTTAGTAAGACAACCCAAAAAAGAAGATTCCTGGTCAAAGCGTTCTGTAAGAGCTTTTTTAAAGGAGGTCCAAGTCATAAAAGGTCCATTGCAACGTTGATGCCATTCCCACCATTGCCACCTTTCATTGTGCTCCCCACCATAAGCTGAGTCTCATTATCTAAGTTGTTATTCAGATTGAAATACTGCTCCATTTGTGCTATCCATGCTGCCGGGTGAGAACCATCAAATTTATGCATATCCAACTTGGGAGGTCGTGGACGGGATTGTTGGTGGGTGCCCCCGAGGTGAAGAGAGTGGCTAGACTCACCCTCACTGTGTCCATTGCCAATATACGCCTCCTCATGGGCTTCCTCCTTGTCCTTCGGGATTATGCTAGTTAGTCGGTCAAGCTGAATTTGGAGGGATTACAAGGATTCTTCAAGTTTGTCCATCCTCTCATTGGCCATAGCTTGAGCTCTAGTTTCTACCATGCACCAACCTGATCTTCTTGAAAATTGGGACCGCCCAAAAAAAAAAATCACTAAGAATTGAATGGTACCACCGTGCTCAGCTCGTCGTCCTGATTTTGATGGGCTAGATCACCAATAAGCACCCCGTGTTTTGTTTTTTTTTTTTTTTTTTGTTCCTGAAAACTCCTAACGGAGTTTTACTCCTTCCTTAGGAATACTGCAGTAGCCGAATCCTCAAAATGTCAATGCTACCAAAAGTCCTTCGAAAATCATGCCCCGGTATAGGAACCCCACACAACTACTCAGATTAGGTGGATCTGAGAGATCTGAATGGCAGATTGGATAGCTTTGAGCGGCGGAACAGATTGCTGCTACGGATCTGATGGCTGGTCTGCTAACTCGGAACTGCGGGACTGATGTCTGTTGTTGCTGCACCCCTTTGCGCGAGCGGATCTAGCAGAGATGATGCATGATCCCCAGATAGAAAAGGGAACTATGGTCACGAGGAGTGTCAGGTGCTACAGATCGGAATATACATAAGGGTCTAATAGTAGTACTCGACCCAATGTTTCAGGGCTCTAACTAAGGAGGATCAACCGTACCCTTAGCCGTACAACCCGACTACCCTATCTACGAGCGAGTAATCTCTCTAAGTGTTGTTCTCGGTGTACTGTAGCAGCAATAGGGCCGATATTTTATCTATGGCGAGGTTGCAGAGGAGCTAAGGGGCTTCCGATATACCTAGAAGGTACTTGGAAGATAGTCCGTACGCGGTTCTGCCTAATGCGCTACTACTTGAAGGGGTACCCACAGGGGTTACAAGGGAGTCCAACAAGCATGACCACCTCTTATATTTCCTGCGTGCATGCCTCCCCAAATCCGCAGGTTTATGTGCTTAACGACAGATCCCGTGGTTTAAAGACGCCAGAGCACGTCTCTAGCCAAAAAAAAAATTGCTAAGAAATGGAGATCCCACCAGCCCTGGAAAGTGCTCTGATACCACTTGTTATGCTCTTAACCTGCAAAAGATACCCAAATACAGAATATGTGAAGAAAGATACCCAGAACATAGAATAGTGAGAGACAATAGCAAATATTTTATTATTCATAAAGCAATGTTCACTGGCCTCTTCGAGGGGGCAACCTCCAATAGAGCAGAGCTCGATACAAAAATAAGACACGATGCTCCTCGCAGGGAGTCTCTATCCTTTATATATGACTCATACATGAAATACCATGGATCAATACCATGGGTTTTATTAATAGCATCTATCTAATACCATGGCCCATTTGCAACTAACTGTGGTCCCGTCATTAATTGTGGGTTAACCACTTACAATTATTAATATGGGCTTTATTGACTCTTTACTATGACTCGATCTCAATACATAAATAAGGGGGTTAGGGTGGGACCCTAACATGGCAAGATTGACAGATGTGATGCTATCTGGTGCAGCCTCAACCTTTTGACATTTAGGTATATTGGGAAATCATCTTGGGTTTTCGGTATGTCAGGCTTTGCGAACTCTTCATAGATGTCGTACCAGGAGAGTCTCGTGGTTTTATTAATGTTGCAAGTTGTATCCCCATAAATGGGTGGCTCCTCGTCCTGGTAGATCTCCCACAAAATGCTTCCCGAACCCTTGCAAGCGACCTTAGTAGTTGGGGCAGCCATATCGTCCTCGAAGGAGGAGATGGGCATGCACTCAAGGTCCACGTCACCTGGAGAAAAATGTGTGCGCACCCAAGTCGCAAGCCTCTTCATCTTTCATGCGACCAAAGGAGTCGTTACAAATGAATGGGGTGACCTCCCTATTTATAGTTTTGGTCGCACGTGCGAAGGTCGCATGGGTCTAAAGTGTGACCTTGCGACCTTGTGACCTGGTCGTTGCGAGGTCGCAAGGGTTGTATGGTTGTATCGAGGGTCAAGTGATAACTATGCGACCTTGTGACCTATGATACCTTGCGACCTATACGACCTTACGACCTATGCGGCCTTGCAACCTAGTGGTGGTGAGGTCGTAAGGGTCGCATCGAGGGGTAAGCACGACCTATGCGACTTAGCGACTTGTGGGTCGCATGGGTCACAACAGTCGCAAGTGTTTGACAAAGTCACACTCCGAAGCTGCAACTAACTTACTTAAACGTGATATTTTCAAATTAGCTTCACTTAGCTGGAAAAATTAGGTTTTTATGAGGTTCCTATGGTCTAGCAAACTTCTGAGCAGATCCCAAAGGTGCAGGAAGCCTTTCACGATATAGGGGCTCCAAAAATTTTAAGAGTTTCAGAATTTTTGGAGGGGTTGTTGCAGCAGCTACAACACACTAGTATATAGTTTCTCTGATACATGGTTATATGCGGAGGTGGTTTCTCCTACCACCCGTAACAAATCGAGGAGTAGTAGTGAGTCCATAAAATGTAGTTTCTCGACCAATGGGCTGCCATCAAATAAAATAGGAACGAACACCACACCCTAACAAGTAGACAAGGTTGTGAAAATCCTGGATCGAATCACCCCTCCCTTGAGGATCGCCTTACTGTTGTAACAACCCCAACGCCGCCCCAGCCAACAAGCAGACATGTTCAAAGCCTGGACCATGAAAGGGAAGTAAGGAACCCCCCGAGGGAGCATCCTAACTGTATCAATTTCCATAGTTTCTACACAGATAGAAGAACGGTAGCCCAAATTATAGAATAAGCCCGACAAAGACATGTTTCACTTGCCAACGTTGCAAGATACCAAACACATTTGAATGAATTAGGTTGGTTCTTCCCTATCCACAAGCGAACTTGGGGCCATATAAGATATCAATAAGGTAGCTTGCTTACTAAGCGCTAGAGAAGGAACACTTGGAAGGGGAAAGACAAACCAGTTAATTGGAGCAACATGCGACAAAACTGATTGCAAAAGAGGGCGACGACCACATGAAGAAGAAGTTTAATTCCAACACCCCGAAATCCATCTTTGCAATTACCAAAGGAAACCACATGGGATTCATTGTTTCAAGTTTTGGGATGATAATTAAATCTCAAAGAACCCAAGTAATCTCAAATCACTCACCCTTACAAAAAAAGGCCATGCAATATTTTATGGGTGAGATTCATAATATGGAAAAATGTGATGGGCTTCCTTTGCAAGACAAAATCAACTACTTGGTTCTCGTGAAGGTGGTTTCAAGTAGGAAATCCAACCTTTCCTTCCTTTCTAATTTTTTCTTAACGAGGATCATTTCCTGAACAGGGTACTTTTACTGGTTATGTCCCTGTTGTACCTGGAATTCGAACTGCATAACCTACAACAGAGTCAAGGTATTTCACTGGTTATGTTGTTGTTTTTACTAGTTATGTTATTGTTGTACTTGCAATTGGAACTACAATACCTTATAACAGAGTCTGTAGGATCGTCTCTTGAATCAAGGAGTAGGTTTCGTTGAGCCCAAATCCACTGGAAAGTATCACGACCCCTCGATATATGCTTTCTGACTGTTCTACCCCAATAAACAACAACAACTTGCCTCAATTGTGACCTCTAGGCAACTGAGTCTTCTTAGCTCCACAAAAAAGCAAATGTTTTACTTTAAGGATGAAGTGCTTTTATATACTCTTCTTAGGTCTCATACTATAAATGGCACTTCAGGTTATGATCGATATAGATGAATGGTTCACTTCAACTATGGTTCAACTCTAAACTTCCCCTGTGCTTCGAATTTGTATGCAACAGAGTTCCAACTCTAGCGATATTATGTAAAAGAGATGGCCTCTCTCACAACAGAGAATAGATATTTGTGAAAAGTAGAACTGACGCACAAAGCTAAGTCAGAGATAAGAAATATGGATGAACAGACGTGAACGACGGGAAACAAGCACCACAGTTTTGGTTCACCAAGATCAAAAAGTATCCAAGGTGAAGGACATACACTAGATGAGAGAGAAAAGATGGAAAGCCAAGGTGAATGGCTTCAGTTAAGCCCAGTTGTAGACACCACCACACCAGTACATGCACACAACCATGTGGTGTGCGATGGTGTGTCGTGTGTACCAACAATAGACAATGTTTTACGAACCAAATATTGCCGAAAAAAAAAAAACCAACATTTAATGTCTATTAACTAATGCTAGAATTAGTTTTGGTTTTGAAAATACAAATTCCAAAAAATGAACAAGATAACCTATATAGTCTCTCTGCCTCGGGAAGAGGTCAAATAAGATCATCAACTATTTGATTGATCTATCAAATCATTATATCAACTTGATACGTTGAACAATCTTGTTTTATTAGGACAGATAAAAAAACTTTAGATTAAAATGAACACTAACTAATGTTAAAAACTAAAACCGATTACTATAGCCCTATGCTGCAAGCGATAAAGACTAATAAGATCAAAAAAATCTTTTAAAACTCTACATAAAAATTATTAAAATAATAAAATGATAAATGTGTCACTATATGATATACTTACCCAAAAATGAAGGTAATCCAGGTAAGTGGTATCACTCACAAGAGAGGAAAGTTAGGCATGGGGGGACCTTGTCGTGAAACTCTAGAGGCATATTAAGTGATTTACGTCCCAAATTAAATATTAGTTTTTATTTTTCAATGATTAAGAATTAGTAAAAAATAAGAAAATAATAAAATAAATATATATTTTAAAGAAATGTGTTTTTATGTTATCAAATTGAAAAATTATTAAATTAAATATTTAAAATTGAAATTTTATTAAATTAAATAATTAAAAATATTAATTTGATTTGATATAATAATTAAGATGATACATGTTATCCTTTCCAACATGGATTCTATTCCTTCAAATATGTTGAACTCTGAATTCTAACTATGTTCATATGATACACCAGAGACCGCATGTATAGTCACAATGTGCAGAATGGCACCAAAATTTTCCTCAAAGCTGTCATTATCCAAGTATAGTCACAACGTGCAGAATAACACCAAAAACATTCCTCAAAGCTGTCATTTTCCTAATATTATCACTCTTGAGGATGGGATGGGATGGGATGAATTTGTTGGCCAGACTAACAATCCGGCCCGCTAATGAGGGATGTGTTCAGTTTGTCCAGCAGAATGCCAAGTCTGGACATGAAAAATATAATCTCACTAGAAGGCTCAGTCAGTTTGCCAAAAATGGCCAACAGAATGATTCCACTAAAGAAGGATGCCTTCAAATTGTTTGGCCGAATCCCGTCTGGATCAGAAAGAAAAACTGTTTATTCTGTGAACCACGTAATCCCACTAAAGGAGGATGGGATGGGTTCAATTTGTTTGCCAGATTGGCCAGAACAATAAATCACCAATAAAGGATGAGAAGTGTTCAGTTTGTTTGGCAGAATACCGGGAATAACAAGACGGTAGTTGCGCTAAAATTGCAGCCCGCCAAAGCAGGTTCAGGTCGCCTTCCATATAAGAAGTAACAAAGATCAGTAGCGAGAACACTGAGAACATAAGGAAATAGCAATGACAGGCTACTGGTAGTTCAAGAATTGTTAGACCATCTCCTCAGCTAGATCTGGAAAGACATATTCACAAGCTTAGGGTTGAGGAGATAGTCCGGTAAAAATGGGAATCGGAGCGATCTTGCTATTTGCAGTGTTCTCCACAGAGCTGTATCCCGTCGTTCATGGTGTCGGTCTTCCAACATCGACCAGTACTGGTTTTCAAGATGGTGCCAGTGATCTCCTGGAGTTTTCAGATGAAACTGCAAATGATCATCGGGGCAATGGCACCAGCAAATCTCAGGCAGAACTAGATTTCAAGAATTGGCTGCAAACAGTAAAGCAAAAGACCGTCCCTAATAATGGTGGCGATTTGACCAGCTTCCTGAACGATGCTGCAACTGCAGATGTAAATGGAGAGGGTCCAGCCAAAGTGATAACCGTTGCCAAGACGGGAATTGCAGATTTCCGGCGTATACAAGATGCTGTAAACTCAGTTCCCGACGACAATCCACAGCGAGTTGTCATCTACATACAGAGTGGGATTTACAGGTGAGTTTAGCTTATTCAATTTTTCAGTCCTAATGTTTTAGCCCATCTGTGTCCAGAAAAAAATTCATGGAAACAGAGAAGTTTTGTGAGCGTTGGGAATTATGGTTTCTTGAAGTTGTTGGATGATGACTGAATGTGTTTGACCTAAAAATTGGGCGTAATAATGATTAGCCTTTGCATTTGTTGGGAATTACAGTGGAATGAGATCTTGGATGATATTTCAAAGTGTTTGATCTCTGAAATTCTAATGCCAATGCCAGACTATATTGAAAACATGGATGATATTTGAATGTGTTTGATCTCTGGAATCTTGTTCTGAGTTATTTTTTTAGATCTGTTAAAAGAGCATTTAATAATTGGTTGAATCTTATAATTCAGAATACCACCAACATAGACTTATCTTGATAAATCCCATCTATGATAAATTTATATTAAAGATTTAACACAGATAAAAGAACGGGTATCTAACCCACACAGCCGGTAGAGCATCTTGATTTTCTTGGGACTGTCAAAACTGTATTTCTATTAAGAGTATGGGTGATGCAGGTTCTATAGTCACTCCAGATAAAAGAATGGGGATCTAACCCACACTGCCTGCAGAGAACCTTGATTTTCTTGGGACTGTCAAAGCTGTATTTCTATTAAGAGCATGGGTGATGCAGGTTATATAGTCTCTCGTGTTTCTGTATGAGAATCCAATTGTATTCCAGGGTTCCAATATGATTGGCCATTACACCAAAATATGTCAGGTATTAAAATTTTAAATATTATGTTGAGTGGATGGCTAGTCCATGTTATTAGGGTGTGGTCAGTCCATTTTTACATGAGAATCAGCTTGAGCTGAGGCTAGTCATTTTATGTACTTAGCTGAGGCTTTAATATTAGGGTTTTTCATTACACTAAAACCCCAGTAAGTATTAGTAAACTTCTAAATTCTTATCATTATGTTAATAAATTTCCAAACTCTTACCATTATGTTGAATAGATTTCCAAACTCTTACTATTATATTAAAAATTTAAATGAGATTAATATCTAAGAGTAATAATTAGTCCACCAGATCAAATTCCCAGAAATACAGTTATTAGTCCAACCCCTTTTTCTCCTTTCTGTTCTTTTATAAGGATTTCTACTTTGCCCTTTTCTTGCTTTTGGTATCAGTTTTTCGGCATTCTTGGAATTTCATATCAAGATTAGCTCTCCATGAAATTAGAGTCAGGCTGGAACTTCCTTTTTTATGTTCAAAGCTATGTATTCCTGATCCTGTTTTAAAACTAATAACCGAGAATGACCTGAGTTGGTCTGAGAGTTCTGAAATCTTAATTAATTTGATAACGGTTATGATGCAGAGAGAAAGTTTTCGTCCCCAAGACCAAACCACGCATCACTTTTCAGGGACAAGGTAAACGTTCAACCGTTATAACATGGGGTGATACTGCGTACACGCTGGATAAAACTGGGAGACCCATTGGCACTTACAAGAGTGCATCTGTTGCTGTAGAGTCGGATTTTTTTGTTGCTGCAAATATCTCATTCCAGGCATGTATATATTCACAATTATATCTCTTAGTGTTATGAGTATCATATATTAGATCCAGAAAATGAAACACAGTCATAATATTTTAATGTGATGTTTTCCAAAAAATTTAACCGTACATAAACCTGATTCTCGAATTGCAATAGCATTTCCTAAGCTGATTGTTTTGGAGAGAGCAAATTTTTTATTGGTATAATATTTTTAATTATTTTAATAAATATAAATAATAATTTTTTTTAATTATATTAATAGGCGAGTATATATTGGAAGTTCTTTAATATTGTTTTTTAGTTAAGAGTTATTTTTTTTTGCATATAAAGAATAGGTTGAGCTTTTAAAAAATTGTTTTTAACATGTACAAAACCTTTTTTATCGTGTCCTCCAATAGTGAACGTGCAACATGACCTAAAACATGTCTAAAATGTTTTTAATTGTGTCCTCCAACAGTGACAAGCGTTTTCCAGGTGACAAAAACGTGCCTTAATGTTTTTGCCCCTTAGGACACGTGTCCCACAAAAAGTGACTCATACTTGCTTTTAGGAAACGTGTCTCATAAAAAGTCACTCATAAGCCATTTTTGCCCAGGACACGTGTCCCACAAAAATTCACTCATAAATCGCCCGTAAGGACAGGGGTCCCACAAAAAATCACTCATAAAGCCCGCGCATGGTTCATTTTTTTGTCTCTTGGGTCATTTTTCACTGTCGAAGCTCGCTGGAGTGTTAGAACTTGGTCATTGTTTACTCATTGGAGTCATTGTTGTGTTGTGTTGGAAATTCTTTTAGCGATTTCCAATGGTGAACTTCCAATTGTGAACTTCACATCGACCTAGGTCCTGTATAATAGCATTCATGGTTTGGGGCTTAAATTTTTTCTTTTTGAGCTTGCAGGGCTTCTTTGTATTCCATAGGCCCATACTTATGTAATTTGTATCAATGTATTTAAGAGCCTTTTCATATGTCCCTTACCATTCATTCACGATTTTTAACTTTTGAAATAGCTTTCTTCATGGTCTTTATAGCTTGATTCATTTGTTTTTCTCTAAATATTTATCCACAAACATTTCCCATGTTCTGAAATTTGGTTTTCCTCTTTTTTCTAAAACATGTTCAAGAAAGACTCTGTGGCCTGCCTTTTCAATCATTCATTTTGTGATATAGGCATCAATTAGTACTTTGGGCACTCTAATATCATAACTTAGGCAATCCAATTCCCACTCTTCAAAACATTTTTGGACTCCCTGCATATCTCCAAGTTTGACCAATGAAGAAAGCATGCATATATAGCCATTGTATTGTTTTAATTGCAAATTTCAATGGCTACAAAGAGTTGACTTACATATATAGGGCTCTACCTACTTGAGTCTGTCTTGCAATTGCCCACATTTTCCAAGATGTGCAATTTGAGTAAGTCATATTCATATACTAGTCAACAAGAGAGCTAAAACTGCCCAGAAAAAAAATATCAGTGTCTGATGTCATATGTGCAATAGGCAGAATGCCCCTTAAGTTAATAACATGAAGATTCAAGAATGAACATTGAACTGTGAGCAATGAACATCATTTATGTAGTAAATTAATAAATTAATACTATAACAATATTTCAGTATTATATATATATATATATATATAAAATGTGTCATTGTGTCTCATGTAGAATACTTGTATTTATCTGTCCTTAATGTCTCGTGTCCTTGTGCCATGTGACTTAGCCCTCTAGGTATCACTAGTGGGTAATTCCATTCAAGGTGACATGATTTTCCATACATAATAGTGATGAGTTAACCTGCATTAATAGATGGCAGTCAATAATATCTATTCTCACTAAACTGAGTTACTATAAATTTTCTCACCATATTAAAAAAAATATATATTAGAAATTGATAAAAAAAATTGTGCTCTATAGTGGAATATATTTTATGTTGTTTTCCTTTAGATCTTCACCAATTTTTCCATTGTTTCCTGTATGTAAGCAAATCGGCATCCATTTGTATGCACAGAAACTAGATTCAGGCGTTAACCAAAAGTTGTATGTAACTATGAGAATGGAAAGGAATCATTGCTGTGAAAAAGCTGGATTGAGAAAAAACCCATACACTTTCATTTTAGTTATAAGGGGCTATCCAGATGGATAAGACATATATGACTGTCTTAGTTGACTGGCTGATTGCAATCTGTCTTATTCAAATCTTTTTATTAATTTTGTTGTTTCCTGGAATTTCGATGTCTAATTACCAATTTTCCAACTAGTTAGTTAAAAAATCTCTGTTATTATAACCTTCTTTATCATTTTACATTACACCTCTGCATGCAATAAAATCTCTGTTATTATTATAACCTACTTGATCATTTTAACA
This sequence comes from Pinus tabuliformis, assembly GCA_031772625.1. Taxonomy (NCBI): domain Eukaryota; kingdom Viridiplantae; phylum Streptophyta; class Pinopsida; order Pinales; family Pinaceae; genus Pinus; species Pinus tabuliformis. The sequence goes on along the minus strand of CM062813.1, from coordinate 1,142,661,595 downwards.
TATTCATCTATATGCAACGAAATCTTCGTTATTATAACCTCCTTAATGTAATGATCAGATTGTTTTCTTACGCTGTTTGACATATTGGGATTATTTACTTTTGATGTACAGAACGATGCGTATTTTCCCAATTCGGTCAACAAATATAGACAAGCTGTAGCAATGAGGATTTCAGGAGAAATGGCTATGTTCTACAGCTGCGGGTTTTTTGGTCACCAGGATACTCTTTTCGATGATAAAGGCAGCCATTATTTTCGACAGTGCACCATTAAGGGCTCAGTGGACTACATCTTTGGAAATGGCAAATCTTTATACGAGGTTTATATAAATCTGATTCATTATCAATTTATGGGCCATACATTGTATTGTAATCTAAAGCTTCTGCCACCTTGCTTCTGTATTCTGCCTGGAAAAATGCATTATTCCTAAAATACTGTTTATATTATACCTGCAGCGCTGTGCCATACGTTCACTGACAAAGTTTGGAGCCATAACAGCTCAGGGCCGTGCTGATCCATCAGAGCCTACGGGCTTTGCGTTTCTGAAATGTCGGATAAATGGGCCTGGCAGTCCATATCTTGGGCGTGCATGGCGTGATTTCTCTCGCGTTGTTTACATCAATTCAATGTTCAACGTCGACCTCGGGCCTGAAGCCTGGTCAGACTTTGGTCACCCGGGACGTAAAAGGTATGGTATTCAGAAACCATTTTCGTACATAGTGTTAGGGGATTAATCCAATTTTTTCTAATCTAAATTTCTATGTCAGTAAATTTCAGCATAAATGCTGGTATATGAATCTTGTGTTCTCTCTACATGTTTAAAATTGAAAGTAACAAAATTTGGCTTTTACCAATTATTTTGAAAGTAACAAAAATTGGCTTATCCTCATTCTAGTATATTCTTGTGTTGCAAGGCTTGCACAGATGGACTAAATTTCTGTTTCCATTTGTACTGTATATTCTTGTGTTGCAAGGCTTGCACAGATTGACTAAATTTATGTTCCCATTTCAGCACTGCATATTATGGAATGTACCAATGCTCCGGGCCTGGTGCAGAAACTGCCATGAAATCCGGATGGACAAAGGAACTCACACATGAAGAAGCCAAACCATTTCTGGACAGGAGTTTCATCAATGCTGCTGATTGGCTTCGACCTTCTGCTGAACTCACTCTTGATCCCACACGATTGGGATCTCAAAAAATTAACTAGTCAATTTGGACCGATCGAAATTTAGAGTGTTTGGGCTTTCTTTATATATCGTTCACAGCTATTGTATATGGTTGTATGGCGAATGCTCTGTTTTGGGCATATATGGTGAAGGATCATGATACCACTTCTCTCTGTTGAATCGCATACAGTAACTTCTCAAACTCGCCACGCCATTTATTCAAGTGGTTGCCCCGTCTCGTCTCAGAAATTGTGAATTAACTCCTAATTCTACGTATTGTTTGTGTTCTCAAGACTCGAAGATATTTTATTCTTTGGGTCCTCGTGCTCGGTATTTCGAGGATATTGATCAAATAATTGAATGGAGAAATTTTTTAAATTCGTTTTTTTATTATTATTTTATTTTGATCTTCTAAATTAAAAGAATTTTGAAGTTGGTATAATTTTGGTTTTCAAAAAATATATATATGATTGGATTTTATATGTATTTATGTGAGTAATTTATTGTTTTCAATTAAACAAAACAATATAGTTTTTCACTTAGTTTAATTATTAAACTTTGAAAGGTATACATAGTTAAATAGTAGCTATTGGTTTTGTTTAAATATAGTTAAAATAGAGTGAAAAACAATAAAAACATATAACTTTATATTAATTCATAACACGATAATTCATGATTGCATTATTTCTGTTTAGGAAGAAACTATAAGAACTCTATTTGTGGATGGTTTTTTTTATAAACTTTAATACCATATTTGTTTATTTTAATATATTATTTGTATAGATATGTATGGAAATTTTATATTTTATGACAAAAAAGTACTACCTTCTAAGAAGGCTATGGGTATCGAAGTATTTTAGTTAACAACAAAAAGTTTCCAGCATAGATGATTTATTATACTAGTCAATATTGAAGATAAATTACACATGAAAGTGTTCTAAAGAGTTTCTTGATAAATAATATATTGTAGTGAACTTATATTTTTAGCACATTAAGCTAGAATATGCATTTAGATTTAAATCCTTTCTCACTCTTAATTTATGGGTATTGTCATATATTTTGATATATTTATTATGTGTATATATGTTTTTTATGCATTTTCTAAGATGATTTATGAACTTTCATGTATTTGGGAGTTGACTTATGGACCCAAATGTTGTGAACATTTTAAGGAAATTATATTTATAAATCTTATTGTACAATAAAAGACAATCAAATAAGAGTTGAATATTGTATTGTAAATAACTTCATTACAATCTTTTAAATAATTTTAATAACAATGATAACCTAAAATCAACTATCCACCATGAAAGTCAAATTCTCATGGTATACCAAAAGTCATGGTCTTTAATTCATGAACTAATCATAAATGAAGATGCAATACAATATGAGTATCTAATCATTTTGTTTCTATGTTGAAAATAGTTTCCTTTAATATTATTAAATATCTATAAGTAAAAAGTAGAAGTCTTTAGATGTCAAACTTATTTCTCATTAAAATAATTTTGATAACAATGATAACCTCTACCCACCATGAAAGTCAAGTTCTCTTTATTCACCCAAAATTATGATATAATTTGTATATTAATTATAAACAAAAATGTATTACAATATGAATATGTAATCATTTTATTTTTGTGTTTGAAAGAGCTTCCTTCATAATTATTAAAAATTTATTATATATCAAAATTTGAAAATAGAAAAATTATATTATTAAAAATTTGATAACATCAAATTAACTACCTACTATCAAAGTCAAGTTTCAATGGTATACCCAAAACTATGGTCTAAATCATTAATGAAGATGCATTACAATATAAATATGTAATCTTTTTCATTTTGTATTTTGTTTATGAATAGAAGTATTTTCCTTCAAAATAATAAAATATGTATATTAAAATTAGAAAGGAATGAAATTATAATATCAAAAATTTAATTCATTAATTAAATAATATGATAATTTTTTTTATCAATATTTTTATGTATATAATATTTCATATTTTTTTTAAATGTATATATTTTTTAAAAAATATAACATTATTTAAATAATAAAAATAATACTAAATCACTATATTAATATTATAGCTTAAATCATATTTATCCACACCCAAAAAAAAATCCAGTCTACATTTATCCTCAACCTAAATTCACTCAACATACAATTTTGATAATAAACTTACTTTTAATTATAAATAACTTAATTTTATTAATGATATTTTAATTTTAATTAATTATTAATTAATAAATTAATTTAATTTTAAATAATATTAATTTCAAAAACTTATATTATTTATCACAAATGTTATGTATAGACATTTAAGTATGAAAGGACCGTTGTCTATAACGCAACTTTTTGAAAGTCTTTCTGGCGGGTTTTTCCGGTCGAAATCCGCCAGGAATTTATTGGAATCGCAAGTTTGATAGCTAGTTTCTGCACAATGAAAGCGTCCCAGGGGTTTTTCAGGGTGCTGAATCCAAATATGCAGTTAAAAAACCATTTTAACTGCAACAAATCAAGATTTAACCTCAATTTCTTCTGCTGGATTCTGTCACCTGAATCTCCAAAAAGTCGCATTATAGATAACTCCTTTTTATACGGTCCTTTCATACTCGGAATTCCCGTCCAAAGAATGTGGGAGGTTGGCAAAGTTTTTGTATTTATGGCAGGGTGATCAATATTTAACAGGTCATAAGTTTATTAATGCAATCGGGTTGTATATGTTCGACCATTAGATTTAAACAAGTATAAATTTAATGGTGATATACAAACTGACAGCAATAATAATTATAACTGCATTAATAACTCTATAAACTGGAAAAATAAGTGTTGCCCCTATGGCACCGTTTAGCAATTTCTTCTGCTGGATTCCGTCACCTGAATCTCCAAAAAGTCGCATTATAGATAACTCCTTTTTATACGGTCCTTTCATACTCGGAATTCCCGTCCAAAGAATGTGGGAGGTTGGCAAAGTTTTTGTGTTTGTATTTATGGCAGGGTGATCAATATTTAACAGGTCATAAGTTTATTAATGCAATCGGGTTGTATATGTTCGACCATTAGATTTAAACAAGTATAAATTTAATGGTGATATACAAACTGACAGCAATAATAATTATAACTGCATTAATAACTCTATAAACTGGAAAAATAAGTGTTGCCCCTATGGCACCGTTTAGCAGTTATGTCACTAGCACGATGATCAATATTTAGCAAATCATAAATTCGTGACCATTAGATTTAAACAAGTATAAAACTAATGGTAAACATATACAAACTGACAGTAATAATAGTTATAACCGCATTAATAGCTCCATAAACTGGAAAATAAATGTTGCCCCTATGGCACGGTGAACCATATTTCCTATGTTATCGGGCCATAAATGAACCGAGGGTATATATACCCACTGTTCAATTTCGACCTTAGCAAAATCGAACGGTGGACATATGCACCCGTCGGTCATTTATGACCCGATAGCATGGGATTTATTGATCCCGGCGGCACCGTTTAGCACTTACGGCACCGTCAGAGGTTCATTCGCAGTTTCTAATGTACGTAGTAAAGTCATTCCAAGTCAGAGAGGATAAGAGATGGCCTTCTTGATAGAATTTTTAATGCTCACTGCTGACTGTGGTTTTCGCTACGTTTTGGTTGGTGGGTATCGCACCTCTTTGCTTGCGTGTCCATGACAACCATTGTACACTGTAACAACTCATGTCGATGGATAATGATGACTCAATAAGACGAGAGTAGCATTCACCCATCCCAATTTAAAAGAATAGATTTAAAATAATAAAATAAATAAAATAGATTTAAAATTATAATAATAAAATTATTTTTTATTTATAAAATTAACATTACAAATGGGGCGTTCAAATTTTTGGTCAAATAACAAATAATTAAAAATCAACGCATATCCAATGTGTTATATTCAAGGAATGATAATATTACTTTGATGAAATATCAAATATATTTTCAGAGGTTTAGAGTTTTGATCTTTCACCATATTCCATAGACATAGACATGAGTTAAAATGGATCTAATTTTCTCTTTTAAATAAATTTTATTCCATATGAATATTATAGATCATTTATTATTATTATTATTATTTTAATTTGACTAAATTAAAATATTTGTAGTATATTATGTTACAATATATTTATTCTATTGAACTAATTTCTATCCTATTAAACTAAAAACATTTTTTAACACAATAAATATATTAAAAATATTTAATTAAAAAAATTAGATCTTTTTCATTTGATTTTTTTGTCCATTAATATGCTTAATATTGTTTTTTTTTTCATTCAAGTAATATGTTTAATATTTATAAAGTATTCATAGTTATTGATTAAGGTGGAGTTGAGAATTTACATTATTTGTAAATATAATAATTATAAGAAATTAGAAATAGAGTTATTGTTAGACACATACATGGTAACACAAGAGATGAATGATAAACACGAGCGTGTGTTTATTATTGACAATGATATACATTTATAGTACATTCTCATGACCTTTGGTTTCGTATTCCCGCGTCTCTTGGACTTCCTTAGACTATTCAGTCTCCACACCAACCCTTAGAGGATTAGGTGTCCAACATTCCCCCCCTTAATCCGAAGGGTTATGTATGAGTCCAAGAAGAGAGTTGTAATAGAAAATGTGCAAAAATGCATGGAAGCACTAGGCTAAATGTGCTCTCTGAAATGTTGGTATAAGGGAGGTGGTTTAAGGATGACCACCAACACTGGAATGCTTAGTGTAGTTCCCAAAACTCTTCTAATTCTGGCATGAAGCTCAGGTCTTCTGCTAGAGGAAGTGCTCCTAATGTTTTGAAGAGGGAAACCTTCAACCAATAAAGGGAGGTCTCACCCCGCATAAAAGGGAGAACCTTAACCTAAAAAGGGAGGTCTCAACCTGTGATGGTTTAAGGATGACCAACAACTCTGGAATGCTTAATGCACTTCCTGGAACTCTTCCAAAACTCGCAAGAAGCTAAACTCTTCTGCTAGAGGAAGTGTCCCCAATTATTTAAAGAGGCATCACTAACTGAAGGCATGATCAGGGGCATCTTTGTCTCTGGCTACAACTCTGAATCTGGTATGTCAGGTTGTGGCTCAGGCTCACTTGATGTGGCTTTGAAGCTTGTAGATGACCATCATTTCCCCCCCTATCAGATACAAGGTGAGATGATGAAGAAAACTCAACTGCAAGACTGTTCAATACTCTAGAACAGGTTCAGACATATCACTGAAATATCTTTTTGGTTGTTGATGCCCATTGCTAAGAAGAGATCCATCCAAGAAGAATCTTTGTTCTTGCAAGAGGCTTGTTTTTGAAGCATTTGTTTGAAGAATGACTGGTTTTATGATAGTGCTCACATGGGTGAAGATAAAAACATTGATCTTTCTTATGGCCAACTCGGTCACAGTGTTGGAATTTAATAACTTGTTGTGACTGATGTGGAAGAGGAGCAGAATCTGAAACAGTTGAAGGTGGACTGTCAGGAAGGAATCCAACACTCTAAAACTGAATGAGCTTTGAGTAATTTGGAATATGAAAGGAAATGTCCTTGCCATATCCAAGACCTATTCTGTGCTTATTATGGACAAGCTCTTCCCAAGGTCTGATGATGGGCTTGGGAAGTGCAAACTGAAGTTCTGCACCTGCATGTACAACTGATGCTTCATTGGGTACTAAATTTGAATGAACTTCAACAATATTAACTTGTTGTTGATGGGTGGATGTCTCAATGTTCTGAACAAAAATAGATTCAGAATGATGTCTATTTTGATGTAGCTCTTCTTGTTGGAATTGAGATTCGAGCTACAAAAACCAATTTTCTCATGTGCATTTTCAGACAAATTTTAATATTAGAAAGTGTATCAGAGCTAATTTTTACCATTCCATCAACAGTGGAATGAATTAGGATATTTAACAACTCTAATGCATCAACAATTCTAGCCATTGTCTCAGCAAAGAAATGAAGGCTCAACAATCCTAGTGAAGACTGTAGCAAGGCTAGACAAACCCTAGTTATTGAAGAGTTAAGAAATGAAGAACATCAGTTGTGCATCAAACCATCATTGAATATATAATGCAGGCATAAATGTCTCTTGAATCATTTAGTGATGCCACCCATAGAATTTCCTTCTTCACCGCACCAGAGGAGGAGCATGCACAATTGTCTGAGGGGGATTGTGAACTGGTGTACAAGGTGTTGCACAAGGAGTGGGCCTTCCTCCTAGTATTTAAATGGTAGTGAACAAATATTTCATATCCATATGAGATAACACAATTGGAGGGGTTTTCCAACGTCAGTTTGAGAAATACATTGTCCAATACCAGACTTTTAGAAACTCTGTAGGCGGCACAATTCCCTGGAATTCTCACGTTGCAAACGGCAGGAGCAGGGTGAACAATTTTTAAATATTTAAATTCGCTTAAAGGCAATACTTGCAACCCAAACAAGCTAGAGGGCACCAGCAACAGAAGGGAAACTCAACTCATTTTTCATTGATAGAAATGATAGCTCCAAATGAGACTTGGACCTTTGGCTCACAAGCAACTCAAACAAATACAAAAAATACCAGCGATGTAGAAATTACCCATAGATATTGAGTACATGGACATTCAAAATGTTTTGAATTCCTTTGACTATCGTATAGAGACATGCTCACTTGAAATCTCTCCAAAGAAACTGCAAACAACCTACCAGATTTCGTGGAAATGCCTCAAACCAATTCCATTCTGTTGAACATCTATTCCCTTTCCTTTACGATCTCTTCTTCCTCACAATTTTTTTTTTTGTCCTTCGATTCAATGATCTTGAAATTAAACGTTATTGTCCAACTTGCCAATGTTCTCAGGAATTAATGACACATGGATCGGGCAAAACAACAACAGATTCTTCACAAGTACACAAATTGCCAAGGATCTTGCAAGGTCAAGAAATGAGGACCTCTGGAGGATCCTTAGGTGACAGTGAGGTGGAAAGCTCTCAAAAGCCACTGATGTGGGGATCTAGTGTGGACCAAAAGCAAGATAGTGTTGGTTCTCGAGGAAGGTTGGCTTCAGAGTATGGGGTGTCTCAATGCAGGTAGGACACGGTCTATTTAGACTCCTATTCTGTAATTCAAGGTGCTAGAGATACACAAAAATTATGCAGCCCAACATCATCTCAAAACATGGAAATATTCCAACGATTGAAACCTCCCCCAAAGCAGTTTCAGGATGAAGAGAATGGTATAATAGATCGCTTAGGAACTAAGTTACAACTCTCTAGTTCATGGTCATTCATGCCCTCTGACAATCCATATGAGTTGACGGAGTCTGATTTGAAGCTTTCTGTGACATCTAATCCATCTCATAAGAAAGCAGGATTGGGAAAATGGAGTGGCTTGGATCCTCCCCCACTTCTTTCTGATGTTGGCTCCAAATAATCACAAGGAAACTGGTTTGTATCATTAATCTCACAACCTCAAGTAGACTTTTCTGGAACACATGCTCCCGGACAGCTGGAAATAAATCTTGCTAGAAGCATTGGAACCAGCAACTTGGGAATGGCTTGGATATGTGTAGCAGTCACTGGCCACTTTCCCTATGCTAAAGACAAAACCGCTCTCTTTTCCATTGGGAACATTCTCGCCTCGATGCTCTGCCGAAGCGAAGCTTTTCTTAGATGTGTATTCTGGGTCACAATGAAGTTGTTGGGCAGGTGGTCATGGATTCCACTTGGTGTAAAGACTGCGACCACATTGTTTCTGCAATGTTTGGGAGGAATACACAGCGTTTGCGGGGTTTCGTCCACATTGTGGCTCATTTACTCCTTGCTCCAAATGCTCTCCCATCGTGAGGGAAATTCCGATGAGATTATAACAGTTTCAATTGCCATCCTTGGACTCCTTATCATAATATCACTCGCAACATTTTCTCTAGTCCATCACCTTCACCAAAATGTCTTTGAAAACTTTCACCGTTTTTCTGGTTGGGCTACGCTTGCTTTGCTCTGGGCCTTTTTATCCTCACTGCAAGCTACATCTAGTGGACAAGTCCTATGACATTCACGGTTTGAGTGTTGTCAAGAAGCAGGAATTCTCGTTCACTCTACTTATAATGTTGTCTATAATATTCCCATGGTTGTTCGCGAGAAGAGTTACCATAAAAGTGTTGGTGCCTTCGAATCATGTGAGCCTGATCAAATTCCAAGGCGGAATAGAATCAAGCATCCTGGGTAAAATCAGCTGATCACCCCTGTCATATTAGCATGCATTTGGGAGTGTTTTTCACCAATGTTGTTCAAGAAGAATCTTAGACTGGGGACCTACAAACCTAAAGTTATTCTTGGCGCTCCTCACAACAGCTACAATAGGCACATAGGAGTTACTACTGAGCAGAAAATATCTTTGGAAGAGCACTCAGGTGTAGAGTCCAGGGAGGTAGGAATGTGGGATTCAATACAAGAGTTACAGGAGTACCAGAGAGAAACGCTGAGCAACAGAGAATTCAACTGACCAAAATGACTAGACTTTTTGTATTCCTTGACCAATGCATGCCCAAGATACATTCAACCAGCACTCAAAAAGACCAGGAGACTAGGGTAATTTGTAGACTGTTAAATCTGCAAATTCGCCAGAGAAACGCTCTATTCACCATAAAGAACCTCACCCTTTTTTTTCTTCTATTTTTGAATAGAAGGTAAATGGTCATAGTACTGTGCACACAAAAATGACAAGTGTGTTTCTGCAAGATGATGTAATTGTGCAGGGAACGTTTCTTAGAGCTACTGCAGAACTAGGCAGAGATCGCAGCTACAATTTAGCAGACAACATATTCATGAAATGTAAGACTGACATGAACAGAGACGCCACAACTAGTGGCTCAAATTTTAGCAAGGTATAAATTCGCCTACAACTCTGATACCATGTTAGACACATACATGGCAAACACAAAATATGAATGATAAACATGAGTGTGTGTTTATTATTGACAATGATATACATTTATAGTACATTCACATGACCTTTGGTTTCGTATTCCAAGGTCTCTTGGACTTCCTTAGACTATTCAACTTCCACACCAACCCTTAGAGGATTAGGTATCCAACAGTTATTAGTGTTTAAAGCTTGGGTCGGAGAAATGAGAGTGAGTTTAGAGATCATTTTTTAATGTTTCATTTCTTGATGTATTTTTAAAAGGGTTTTTAATTTAATTATCTAATCAATATATAAGAGAAATAAATTATAATTATTAATGTTTATGAAAAGTATAAAAATTAAAAATAATTGATAAGTTAATGTTGATAGGTGGTTATCATTGATGTTAATTTAAGAAGTACCAGGAGCTACCTTGATTTTCCATGGAAAATTTGACATGGAAATTCCTAGAATCTTGTGTCAATATCCTTCTAGATAGATTCTCCTCAATGAGACGTTGATATATGGTACACCTCGTGGTTCCTCCTAGTTTGAGAGAAAATTGAGGTTGAATTTGAATACCTAGTTTTATGGGCTAAAACCCTAGGGGTAGAGACACGACACCTTATTCACGAATGGTTGTCAATATATGAATGGGATTTTCATTGTAATCTCACCATGTATAAGTTGAATAACTTCAAGATCCAGAGATAGTAAACCAATCATTGACTTCACACTTGGGTAGGACCATATGCACTGAGCCAATCATTAACTTCAAATTCTAGTTAAAAATATTTCAAAATAAGCTCTTCAACACAAATATTATATATGAAATTGAAAGGAAACCAAAGATTTCCTTCTTTAGAGCTCAAAGTAAAGCAGGTTAGAAAAAATAAATATTTCAAAATAATTAAATCTTCTAAGCTCTCCAACGTTCACTTAATAAAGCCCTCTCCAAAACATTATAACACATTGTAAACACAATCAACATGTAACTTTTCATTTACTTAAGGCTTAAGCTCAAATATATTATTTAGCTTAAGAAAATAATATTTTAATTTCAACGCCTAGCTCATTAAGCCCTCCTATCCTTCAACGTTCATTATTGAAACCCTCTCTAATATTCAACGTATAACTCATGGATATTTTCCTATAATGCTCCTCCAACGTCCAACTTATTGAGCCCTTAACCTCCCAAAGTTCATATTTTGGAGCCCTCTTAGCTGTAGGTTTTAACCCCATACAAAAATTACCTGCATAAGAATTCTAGAAACATAAAATAAATAATGGCAAGAGCATAAAACATAAAACAAATATACATAGAGATTTTCCCCTGGATCCCAAAATCGGGATTACCAAATTGATTTTTCATTATATTCCTTTCAATATTACAATACATATATATACATGTTGAAGCATCCATAAACCCATATCCATTAACCCTAGATTATAACATAACCATAGTTCCCTTGGTTGGATCTACAAAATACCCTGGGAAGAAAACCATCATGCCCAAACCCATCTGTGAAAACCACACACAAAACCATAGGTAGGTTCGCCCATCTAATATAGGGTCCAAAAAAAATTTCCCTGGGGCATTGCCTCAGACCCCGTAGTGGGGGATACTGCCCCCCTCAAACCCCCCTGTTGCACCCAGCACAACAATCAGGGGGGGTATTTCCCCCCTTGTGACCCCCCCGCGCATGGGGTTAGTCGTGGAAGGAATATAACACACACCCAACATTCTCCCACTTTTTGTTTTCTTTCCACTAGGGGCCACAAGAGAGCTTAGTCATTGGTCCAGCCCTGCAACACCCATTGTTTGTCTACACCAAGAAAACTTCTCAGTGCTCACAGACTTTGCCAATGCATCTGCAACATTCTTCAAAGTGTCCACCTTTACCAGCAACACCTTTTTGTCCTCAACCATATCCCTCACAAAGTGATACTGAACATCAATATGCTTTGTCTTTGAATGATAATCAGGGTTCCTTACCAACAAAATTGCACTTTGGCTATCACATTCTATCCTTATAGCTTTTTGCACCAACCCCATACTTGAACACAATCTCTGCAACCAAATTGCTTCCTTGCTTGCATGAGTGGCTGCCATGTATTTTTCCTATATAGTTGAAAGTTCCACTACAGATTGTCTCTTGCTCATCCAACTGACTGCACCTCCAAATAGGTTAAATACATACCCACTTGTAGATCTTCTTTGATCCAGATATCCTGACCAGACTACATCAACAAATCCATGGATGTCCAAAACTCTATCCAATCGTGGTCTTCCTTAGTAGCACAAACCATAATCACTAGTGCCACGCAAATATCTGAAAACCCATTTCACTGTTGTCCAATGATCCTTCCCTGGTTTTGACATAAACCTACTCAATACTCCCACTACATGTGCAATGTCTAGTCTAGTACATACCATTGCATACATCAGGCTACCGAGTGCACCTTCGTATGGAACACGAGACATGTCCTCTTCCTCTTCTTGTGTCTTAGGACGTTGTTCAGCAGATAACTTTAAACCGGCAGGAATAGGAACCTTTATTTATTTACTATCCTACATATTAAACCCCTACAGTATTGTCATGACATACTTCCTCTAGTTTAACTAGAGCTTCCTATTTGCCCAATCTCGTTTAATTTCCATGCCCAAAATATAGCTTGTAGCACCAAGATCTTTCATGTCAAATTTGGAGGAAAATTGGGTCTTCAATTCCTAGATAATTTATCTATTATTTCCAATCAACAACATGTCATCCACATACACTACCAAATAAATAACATGGTCACCAATTAATTTAAAATACACACTATGATCTTCTTTGCTTCTGGTGAAGCCAAGTCCCTGTATATATGTATCAAATTTCTGACACCACATCCTTGGTGATTGTTTTAACCCATACATATATTTTTTTAACCTGCATACCAGTTCTTTCTTACCCTTCATCACAAAGCCTTCAAGTTGCTTCATGTAGATCTCTTCTTCCAAATCCCCGTGAAGAAATGTTGTCTTCACATCCATCCATTCTACCTCAAAATAAAGAGCAGCAGCAACAAATAAAAGTAATCTAATAGAAGCTACCTTGGAAACAGGAGAAAAAATATCACCAAAATCAATTCCCGACACCTGGGAATAACCTTTTACTACCAACCAAGATTTTTATTTCTCCACCTTGCCTTCTACATTCATATTCTTCTTAAACAACCATTTGTTGCCAGGAGTTTCCTTCCATCTGACAACTCTACCAAATCCCAAGCCTCATTTTTGTGCAAAGATTCCATTTCATCAACTATCGCCTCTTTCCAAAGTTTTCCATCCTTTGAATCTACTGCTTCCCTGACAGTTCTGGGGTCATCATCAGTAATAGATAAAGAAAAATTTGAACTAAAAGAAGTTGGAATATACCTTTTTGGCTGCCTTCTTTCTTGAACTGATCTTCTCACAACTAGATTTTGTGGCTCTTCATCTTCTGATTCCTCTTCTGTTGTAGAGTCTAATTCCTCCTCATTTAGCTCAAACTCTATCTTCTCAGGTTCCTTTGGTAGGAATTCATGTTTAATAACATCTTTCACCTCTCTAAACACCACATCACATTTGTACACAACATTCCTTGTTTTTGGTTTCCAAAGATTATAGCCTTTTAAACCATCCTTATACCTAATAAAGATTCACCTTTAAGATTTACTATCCAACTTGGTTCTTTTCTCCTTCAGAACATGTACATATGCATCACATCCAAATACGCTCAGATGTGAAAGAGAGGGTCTCTTACCAGTCCAAACCTCTTGTGGAGTCTTATCCTCCAATGCTGATGAAGGTGATTTGTTGACCACGAAACATGTAGTCTCCACTGCCTCTACCCAAAATTCTTGTCCTAAATTGGCACCACTAAGCATGCTTCTCGCCTTTTCCATCAACGTCTTGTTCATTCTTTCTACAACTCCATTTTGTTGAGGTGTGTATGGAGTAGTCTTATGCCGTGCTATACCACACTTCTTACAAAAATCTTCAAATTCCTTCTTGCAAAACTCTCCACTGTTATCTGTCCTCGGCACCTTTATATTCTTCTTTGTCTGGATTTCCACCAAAACCTTAAATTCTTTAAACATGTCAAAGACTTCAAATTTCTTCCTGAGGAAATATATCCATGTATTCCTTGAGAAGTCATCTATAAGTGATACATAGTACACAGAATTACCCAGTGATGATACCAACACAGGTCCAAACACATCACTGTGCATAAGCTCTAATATCTGTTTTTCCCTCTTAGCATCAGAGGGGAAACTCACCCGATTATGCTTCCCATATACACAATTTTCACAGAAATCAAAATCCAGGGTTACATAGAAAGGAGACACTATCTCATCTATCATGTCTGAACTAGGGGCAAAAACTAATGCTGGTTTTTCATCTTACAGACTTATGACATCACCTTCAGCATCAATCGAGGTATTTTGTATCCATTTTTTGACTTGGATTTTGTAACCAGGGTTTTTAGAAATTTCTGACAGTGGAATTGGGATCTTAACCCTCTAAGTCTTTTTCAACATTAAATGTAGTCAAAATGTTTTTACCAGTTTGGGTAGTATCAATTGACTGAACTAAGGGTTGAATAAGATTTGTTTGAGCTTCAGCAGTTTTGGTACGTGGTTTGATTATTGGATTTCCTTTGGAGGTCTCCCAGGACTAGGCCTAGGCCTAAGATCATACCTCTTGTTTAACTCTGCAATTAGAAATTCAGAGAAAGCATGATATTTAGAGACTTGTGAAGCTTCCTGATCTTCTTGAACCTAATTTTGTTGTGTGAGAGAAAGGATTGTTGTTTGATTGGAAGAAGAATCCATACTATTAATATCTTCAGTAATTGTCATAATATTATCATCATGTTTTTGGTCATCTATCAATAGAGGAGTAGGAACCTGCTGATCATTACTAAGTCTCTAAATAATTTGTAGTGGTGGATTTCTGTTATACTGACCTTGATTTTGATTTTGGGGTCTAGTAACTATTTGTTGTATTTTCCTAGGTTGGGTCTCAATCTTTGAAATCCTATTTGATAGGTTTCTAAGAAGAGATGTTATTTTAT
The DNA here is from genome assembly GCA_031772625.1 of Pinus tabuliformis. Taxonomy (NCBI): domain Eukaryota; kingdom Viridiplantae; phylum Streptophyta; class Pinopsida; order Pinales; family Pinaceae; genus Pinus; species Pinus tabuliformis. Next base: position 1,142,646,410 of record CM062813.1, on the reverse strand, counting down.
CTATTTTGAGCCTTCTGATTTAGTTTTAGAGGAACTAGAGGGTTCTTGAACAGATTTGAGTTTTCTTTGGGCCTTTTCTTCCTTAAGTTTTAAATAAGTTGAGGTTGCCCTATTTGCTTCTACTTCTATAGTGTTTTTTTGCATATCTTCAAGAGTTCTTGAAGTTCTCTCTCGTAGCATAACAGCAAAGTCATCATCAAAAGCTTTAGAAAATCTGGACTTAGCTGCTGCTACAGGGGGCTTACAATCAGAAGGCATTTTGTGATAGATTTTATTGAATCTTTTGATAAAATCTGATACTGGTTCACCGAAGTTCCTTCTAATCTCTTCAAATTCTGTGAGGAAGTAAAGAGGATCCTTTTTCACACCCCATTGATTTTTAAATATGGTTGTAATCTATTCGCAATTTATAATGGAAGCTGGTAATTGTCTAAACCAAATCCTCACATTTCCTTCAAGTGATTATATGAAAAATCTCAAAACGTTTTCTTGTTCAATATTCATGTTGTTTGCAAAGTTTAGGAAAGCTTGAAGATGGTCCTCAGCTGAGGGACCAGTTTCTCCATTGTACTTGGGAAGGTATTATAAGTATCCAACTGGGAATGCATCAAGGTTATTAGGTAAGACTAAGGCAGCATATCTAGCCTGTACAATAGGTTAGAAATCCATGACAGCAGGTGGTGTATGATGTGTTTGTGTGGATGTAGAGGATGAAGAAGAAGTAGAGGAAGAAGATGGTGATTCAGGGGTTAATGAACTAGTTGGAGGTGAAGGAGGAAGAGATCTCCTAAAAGACTTCAAAGGATTCTTAAGAACTAACTTTGGGACCTGTAAAGGAATACCTTATTTTGTTTCAAAGAGAGGATTGCAATATATAGAGAAGGTCTCCTCAGGTTGTTCAGAAGAAGAAGCTTCAGGTTGGTCAAAAATGGAAGGAAATGGATAGGTGGTAGGGGATATGAAATCTGTGGGTTTATACTCTGGTAGATTAACACCCAAATCAGATTCAGTTTTAGGTGATCCTGATGGTAGTGTGGGTATTGGATGAGATTCTAATAAATGAATAAGGTAGGCTAACTTAAAATCAACTCCTTTATCAAGAAGTTCAACAACCCTAGGTGATAAATGGGAGTAATCAGGAGAAGATGCGATATTACTATAGGGGTCAAATGGTTCTAATTCTTTAGACTATAGGACTGAAGAGGAAGAAGAAGATGGTTTATGTCCCCTTTTAGAACTGGATTTTCTCAGAAGCCTATCGGGATATGACAGAGGTCTAACTATGCCAGCTTCTGAATGAGATCTCGTATCTTTGAAAGGTGTCAGCGTGGGAGTGTGGAGTCACCTAGGTGAATGATTTTAACCTTTCTAAACCATTTAATAACCTTAAAGGAAAAGAATGATTGAATATCGTTGTCCCAAGAGAAACTTAAAAGAAATTCAAATCCCTGACAACGGCGCCAGTCTGATGTTGTACCTTTGAGATAGTAGTAGGTCAACTACCAATGCCAAAGCATCTAAAATAATTGTTTTGGGGTTTTTGGTTTTAGTTTTGGAAGACCAATGAATGAAGACAGATGTAGAATTGAGATACTTAATCCTTTGGATAATACTAATATCTTAGCAAAGGGCTGCTATAAAGCTTTACACAGTGATATAGATCAAATAGTGGTGAGAAGAAGATAGAAAATAATATGATTATCAAAGTTTCCAGACTATAAAACAAAACAATCATAAGTACGAAAACCTTCTAAACAGCGTTCCAAAGATTCAAGGCAGTATACATAAGCTTACAAAAGATGCTGATGATTTATTGATTAGATGGGATTATCTAAACAGACAGTTCATTAATCCATTCTCTTAATAGATGATCACTTCAGGAGCTTATAGGAATAAATTGAGACACAATTATTCCTACCTAGATATCTCTATAAGTCATAAGCATATGAAGAAAAACATAATGATTGATAACTGGAAAAACTTACAGGATAACACAAACTGTGTAAAACCAAATTCAGAATCCTATGCTTTGTATTAAGGTTCCAGAAACACTGAGTACATCAACTGTCTAGAAAAGCTTCCTTCAAAGGTGCAACCAGGTTCAAAGTAGAATGAACAGTCACGAATTAACAAGTAATGAAACCTAAGCCTTCAAACTTGAACCCATAACAACTCGAGAAGAGAGTTATTTATACAATAATGAAACTAAGAAAATATCCTAAAACTGATTAAGATTTATTCTAGGAAAGGAAAGATCTTCACACAAGAAGATAGGGGCAGCTATTGAACTGCTTCTTGCTGTCCCTTTTATTCAGGTTTTGTTGGCTTTTTTGTTTTATATTTTTCCCTTTAAGTTGTTTGATTGTTTGTATCCTTTACACTGGTTTATTCCTTCATTTGATCTTTCATCTGATACTCTTTAAACTCTGTGAATATCCTTTGACCCTACTGAGTAACTTTTACTGTGTTCCTTTTTACTTTTACTGTGCATTTCAAGTTTTTACTGTGTTTTTCAATAGTAGGATCTTCGTATTTGTCTTGAAACTGTATGTAGGCTTTTTCTTTGTAAGCCTAGGACATGAGTTTTTACCTGCAAAACACAGAAACTATTAAGAAAACCTAGGTGACAGAGAAGGACATCAATGGATTTATTGAGCTCGAAAGGATATTGGAAGGGGTTCAGAGCATATCGGAAGGTAGAACAATGGTTTCATTAGTCGCAGAGGCTTATGGAGGCTTCACTGTGTAAACGGACGAAACAAAGCCAAAATGGTGATTTTTGTGTTTAAACGAAAAACAGTTTACTTTTTGAATTATAGGGCAAAGTGAAAAGTGGCCATTTTATCATTATAAGGGAGGTGGTTTTGGTTTTCATCGCACCACTTATGAGGTGCGGGCGGTTTTGGGAGGGGTCACCCGATACAATCTGAACCTAACATGTAGCAAGGGGAGGTCAGTGGAATACCGCTTTTTGGGTGGGTAATGCTTAGACAGAGAGCCAACCTGAAACTGCTGAGGGTCGTTGGATTTGAATGCACATGATCGGACGATGGTGGAGTGAAAGAGCAGCGCGGAGGGGCCCAAAGATTAATTATGGTGGTATGGGATTTTTTATGGGTTAAAGATTGAGATTAGAGGAGTTTATGTTTAAACAGAGGTTTAGGTTGGTTCTTCGTTGAAATCATAAAAAAATTAATTAATTAATTAATTAATTAACAAAGAAATCCTTTGCAAAACAGGGTATGGCGGACTTGAAATAATATGAACTCAGGCAAATAAATGACGTCGGGTCTGAGTTCCCATCGCATATCGCAATCACAATTCAGCGAAGGAAAGGCCTATCGCAAAGGAATGCCATAAGGGCCAGATGCGATATGGAAATAAAAAATGAAATATATTTGTGTCGGGTCCAAGTTCCCATCGCATATCACAATCTTAGTTTAGCGAAGGAAAGGCCTATTGCGAAGGAATGCGATAAGGTCCTGATGTGATATGGAAATAAAATATGAAATATATTTGCGTCGGGTTCGGGTTCCCATCGCATATTGGAGATTGCAATGGCGGAGGGTTTATGTTTCAGCCGAGACTTGCGATGAAGGGCGGATGCGAAATTGCAATAAAATATGAAATATGTTTGTGTTGGGTCCGGGTCCATCGCACATCACATATCGCAATGCGGAGGAGAGTGCATTCATGTTGAAAGGCTTGCGATCCGCTGATATGCGATGTTTTATTGAATACATAGTTTTATAATAAAACTAATGGTTTCGAGATATTTTAATAAAGGGAGTTAATAATATATGGGAAAGGGAACCTTTAAGGGTTTAATACTATAAGTTAGTGCTAATATGAAACATGAGCGGAAGGGGAAATACACTAAGTATAATGTTTTTTCATGAGTTATTTGCTTTCCTCATATATACATCAATACTTAGGCTAAACATATTTTTGTGGGGTTTTTGGGTAAAAGGGGATTTAGCATGGGGTTTTCACTTTTCCTAGGCAAAAAGGATTTTAACCTTAGGAAAAAGGGTTTTTTATGGAAAATGAATGAATATGAACTATATGAAGGTGAGAAGAGGAAATTAGTAAATAGAGGGATGAATGAGGATGAGGGAAGTTAATTAATTGACCGTGTAGACCTTTATTTGCTTTGTGTAATTGCCTCATGGACATAGAAACATATGGTAAAACATGATAAATGTACATTTTGTCCAATGAATTATCATACTTCTACAACCTTTCTTCTTCTTTTTTCCCCTGGGAAAATTAGTAACTTTCATTAACTACAACCTTTCTTCTACTTACCCTTTACTTATCCTATCATTTTTTCTTCACTTAATGGGTGCATTTAAGCTAACAAACCCTTTTCCTTTCTGTTTATTTTAAAAAGTAAACTATCTAATTATAATCTTATAACATCCAAGGGCTCAGATTAAACTGACAAGCACCTTATTATTCTCTACCTAACTATTGATCTGCCAAGATTAAACAGTTTGGCCAGATCTTTATTCTCTAATTATAACATCAAATTTAAAGCATGAAGCAGTCAAGATTAAACTATTTGACTGTCATGGGTTGTGGCATATATGACAAGCTGTACACAACCATTATTTTGTGAAAAAATAGTAGTGGCATTTAGACTTGATCACTTTTAGAGTTTATTTGTTTTATTTTCTTCCTGACCTAACATTTTCTTTTTGTCTTGATTTTTTAGGACATCTAACCTAACATTTTCTTTGATATGGACATCATCATCAAGATATTTTCAAAAACATTTTATTCAATTTTTTATGTCCATATCCTAACTTACATTTTTTCAAATATTCTACCTTATCAAAACCAAAAAATGTTATAACATTGGCTCCATCTAGGGACTGCTTTCTCCTATAGAATGCAGAGAACCTGCAGATCCATGTGCCTTCTCATCGAGCTATGGAGTCCTTGCTGTAAGAAAAATCACACTAACATCTTGAAAACCAGAGTATTTACAATGAAAACTATTTCAACTTCTTAGTATTGAATGTAATGTTTGAGAAACCTTCCAATTACGAGATAAGTGGAATATAGACCCTCAGGATTCTGCAACACAAAAGTGTTGTTACCCTTCGCCTCAGCAATTACTAAAGGTACAAACCATAGATTGTCAAATTTGTCATGCTTTCCTTTCTCTTCTCTCCTGGCATCCCTTCTTGGAACTAGATCACCTTCCTTAAAGTCCCTTTCCTTGGCTCTTCTATCAAACAGGGCCTTCATTTTATTCTAATATTTCTCCAATTTGTGTTGAACTTCATCTATGTTTTCATTAAGTTCAATAATCTGATTTATTCTTCTTGAAAAATCATCAGGTTCATCTGTTGAATCCTACAGGAATTTTAAAAAAGGGAAGGCCAAATTGGTAGGGAAGATTGCATCTTTCCCATATACTAATTGGAATGGAGATTTTCTAGTTGATCTCTTTGGAGTAATTATGTTTGCCCATACTGCATAAATCAAATGTGAATCCCAGTTCTTCTTATGATCAGCTAGAGTCTTTTTTATTACCTTTACCAGACTTATATTTGATGACTATGCAAGGCCATTACCTTGAGGGTAGTATGGAGTTGAATGATGTAATAGAATCTGGTATTTCTGGAAAAAGTCAGTCATTTTAACACTAGAAAAAGCTATTGCATTATCAGTGACGATTTGAGTTGGGCAACCAAATCTAGATAAGATATTCTCCTCACTAAACTTAATTACTAATGAATCGCTATCATTTCTAATTGGAATTTCTTCCACCCATTTAGTAAAGTAGTCTGTTGCAGTGAGGATCCATCTATGCTGATTACTTGAAGTGGGGTGAATCTCCCCAACAAAATCTAATCCCCATTGAGAAAAAGGTGTTGAAACTAATGATGGAACGAGTGGAAGATAATTTTTGTTTACCAACAAACATTTGACAAGGAACACAACCTCTAACCTTTGTCCCTACATGTAAGAACAATGTGGGCCAATAAAATCCTCCCCTCAGAATCTTGTATGATGTTGCTCTCCAAGCATAATGTCCCCCACAAAATCCTGTATGAAACTAATCAATGATTCATTCAGTTTCTAATTCTGTTAAACATAAGAACAAAATATTTAGTGGATCTTTACAGTATAAATTTGCATTTATAATGCAATGCTTGATTGATATTAACTTAAGGGTTTTACACTGGGTTTTGGAGAATGATGTTGGACACTCAAAATGGATCAAGAAATTTACAATATCTTGATACCAGTTTGACAACGAGAATTTTTCATCAATGTGTATAGGACTGATCTGCTCTAAAGGTAGAGGTTCTTATGGATTCTCCCCCTATTTAGGATGAAGGCAAGGTTCTTGTGGATTCTCCCCTTTTGCAAGGATAGAAGGTTCTTGTGTATTCTTCCCTTGTATTTCTAAAACAGAATTGATTCCAAGTACTTTGTAGTTGGATTCAGCTAGAAGCTTGGCTAATCCTTGACCTTATACTAGCTTGGTAGTCTTGATAGTTAGATCAAACTCCAAAATTTGAGTGATCCATCTACCTCTTTTCCCATCAGTGTCTAGTTGGGTTAGGACAATTTTCACAGAACTATTAGGGACACAAGCAGTAATAGGTGAATGTAAGACATACATCCTGAATGATTTCAGGGCTTGAATGAGGGCATAGGATTGCTTCTCAATGATGTCATACTTAAGCTCAGCATCTCCCATAAACTTGTTGAAAAAGGCGATGGTTTGGTCATGGGAATCTTCATTTTTCTGTAATAGAACGGCAGCAAGGGTTGTTTCAAAGGCAAAAGAGAAAATACTAAATGGCTTAGTATAATCAAGGCTGGCTAAGGTGGGAGCTTTAGAGATAGCATTTTTTATTTGTTCAAATTCATTCCTAGAAGAGGCAGTCCATGTGACTTCATGGTCCTTTCGTAGCATCTCAGTTATATCTTTTACAATCTCTGCATAATTTGGAATAAATCTCCTTAGAAAATTAATCTTGCCTAGAAAAGCTTTAATCTCCTTCTTGTTTCTAGGTAAGGTCAATGTTTCAATGGCAGATACTCGTTTGGGGTCAATTACTACTTCCTTGTTTGAAATTATATGGCCCAATAGTTTTCCTTCTTTGACATCAAACAAGGACTTCTTAGGGTTCAATGATATTCCAAATTCTCTACACCTATCAAAAACCTTCATCAAGTGCTTTAGATGTTTTTGATCAGATTTAGAAAAAACAGTTATGTCATCAAGATAAATAACCATAAATTTATTTACCTGACCCATAAAATCTATGTCCATGGCTCTCTGAAATGTTGCTCCAACATTGGTTAAGCCAAATGACATCCTAGCATACATGAATGTACCCCAGGGTGTCATAAAGGTTGTCTTCTCTCTGTCTGCTGTATCAACATTCACCTTATTGTAACCTGAAAAACCATCAAGAAGTCTTTGTGCTCCTGAGACCATTTGAAGTAACTGATCCATTTTGGGCAAAGGATAATTATCTTTTAATGATGCCTTGTTCAAATTTCTAAAATCCACACAGAGTCTTATTTCTCCATTTTTCTTTCTAACAGGAACTAGATTTGCAACCCAATTAGAATATCTAAGAGGGAGGATGATTTGAGCATCTAGCATTTTCTTAATCTCCCTTTCTACAGTTTATAGAAGGGCTAGATTTATCCTTCTAAGTTTTTGTTGATAAGGTTTTGCTTCTAGCTTCAAAGGAATCTTATGTTGTATTAATGAAGTATCATAGGTCTTTAGATCAACATAAGTCCAAGCAAAAACATCCTTATAATTTTGCAGTAACTTAAGATATTGAGCTTTGATCTTAGGGTCTAAAGATGCACATATTTTGATGTTTTTGATATCTTCATCAGTTCCAATGTTAATCTCTTCTATGTCATCTTCTGAAGAAATGGACTGAGGGTATCGGAGGACATCATTTTGATCAAAAAAATTTTCTAAAGGAATGAGTCCTTTTGGAATAAGATTATTAGATAATTGAATAATGTCATGATTAGCAATTTGGGTTTTAAAATCTAAAGTATCATTTCCATCTGCATTTTCATTTATTTCAGTTCTATCTTCATCAATTTGTAGAAATGAAAAAGCATCTATTACCTGCACAAATGATTTCAAATGTTCATCATCTTCGAATACTTGCTAGTGTTTCAGATTATCTGGGATAAATGGCCTATATTTGACTTGTGTCTGATAGAGTACATCAATATGATCAGGAAGTTTAAAAGAGCTAGCAAAGACAGTTAAGTCATCTACATGAATATTCTAATCTCTGGGAATAAGAGTCAAATTAAAATCATCAAAGAAATTTTCAACTGAATCCCATACTTCATTTTGGTAGGACCTAAGTCTAGGGTGTTTGGTTTGGCAAACATTTCTTACTTACTTAACAATAAGTTCTGAATTAGTAAAAACACTTAAGTTTTGAACTTTTAAGCTTTTGGCTAACTGCAATCCTAAAAGGAAAGCTTCATATTCAACCACATTATTTATAACTTCGAAGTCTAATTTACATTATTGGGTTATATTTTATTTTTCAGGTGAAATTAAAACTACTCCAGCTCCTACCCCATCTTTCGTGCAAGAGCCATCAAAGAACGTTTTCCAAATATCAGTTTGGTTTTGTTCAGGACTTTCAACTACCTCTTCAATTTTGACTTGAGTTTTATGTTGGTTTTAAGTGAGTTGAAAAAAACCAAAGTCTTGATCTATAGCATAAATTGGATGGTTCTTTGGTTGGTCAGTCTTACAAACAATATGTACAAATCTTACCTCTCTATGTAATCTTAATTGCTCTCCTCCATAAACAGGAATAGTAGCACATGACATATCCATCTATAGAGTTCCCCCTAATTTGGCACAGTAAGACCTAGAAAGGAGCATTCCAAATTTGGGAGGGATATCTGTGACAACAATATAAAGTACTACACTTTTCACTGGAATTTGGGCCAGGGTAACCACTAGATCCTTGATCAATCCTAAATAGGGCACCCTTTTAGAATCAAAGGTGTACAGTTCATGGTAGTATCTAGTTATGTCAAGTTTCAAATGGTCCATGATAGATTTTGGCATAAGGTTGTGTGATGCTCTTGAATCAAGCATACAATTATACAACATGGAATCATTTGTTTTAAGAGTTACATAGAAAGGAGGCACTATCTCATCTATCATGTCTAAACTAGGGCCAAAAACTATTTCTTGTTTTTCATCTTGCAGACTTATGACATCACCTTCAGCATCAACCAAGGTATTTTGTATCCATTTTGTGACTTGGCTTTTGTAGCCAAGGTTTTTAGAAAGTTTTGACAGTGGAATTGGGATCTTAACCCTCTCTAATTCTTTTTCAACATTAAATGTAGTCAAAATGTTTTTACTAGTTTGGGTAGTATCAATTGACTGATCTAATGGCTAAATAAGAGTTGTTTGAGCTTCAACAGTTTTGGTACGTGGTTCAATTATTGGAGTTTCCTTTGGAGGTCTCCCAGGACCAGGCCTAGGCCTAAGATCATACCTCTTGTTTAACTCTGCAATTAGAAATTCATAGAAAGCATGATATTTAGAGACCTGTGAAGCTTCCTAATCTTCTTGAACCTGATTTTGTTGTGAGAGAGGAAGGATGGTTGTTTGATTGGAAGAATAAACCATATTATTAATATCTTCAGTAATTGTCATAGTATTATCATTAGGTTGTTGGTCATCTATCAATAGAGGAGTAGGAACCTGCTAATCATTGCTAGGTCTCTGAAGAATTTGTAGTGGTGGATTCCTTTTATACTGACCTTGATTTTGGTTTTGGGGTCCAGTAACTGTTTGTTATATTGTCCTAGATTGGGTCTCAATCTTTGAAATCCTATTTGATAGGTTTCTAAGAAGAGATGTTATTTCATCTATTTTTGAGTCTTCTGATTTAGTTTTAGAGGAACTAAAGGCTTCTTGAACAGATTTGAGTTTTCTTTGGGCCTTTTCTTCCTTAAGTTTTAAAGAAGTTGAGGCTGCCCTATTTGCTTCTACTTCTATAGCATTTGTTTGTATATCTTAAAGAGTTCTTGAATTTCTCTCTCGTAGCATAACAACAAAGTCATCATCAAAAGCTTTAGAAAATATGGACTTAGCTACTGCTACAGGGGGCTTACAATCAACAAGCATTTTGTGATAGAGTTTATTGAATCTTTTGATAAAATCTGATACTGGTTCACCAAAGTTCCTTTTAATCTCTTCAAATTTTGTGAGGAAGTAAAGAGGATCCTTTTTCACACCCCATTGATTTTTAAATATGGTTGTAAGCTCTTCCCAATTTCTAATGGAAGCTGTTGGTAACTCCCTAAACCAAATCCTCACATTTTCTTCAAGTGATTGCACAAACAATCTCATATAAACGTTTTCTTGTTCAATATTCATGTTGTCTGCAAAGTCTAGGAAAGCGTGAAGATGGTCCTCAGTTGAGGGACCAGTTTCTCCATTGTACTTGGGAAGGTATTTTAAGTATCCAGCTGGGAATGCATCAAGGTTATTAGGTAAGACTAAGGCAACATATCTAGCTTGTACAATAGGTCAGAAAGCCATGACAGCAGGTGGTGTATGAGGTGTTTGTGTGGATGTAGAGGATGAAGAATAAGTAGAGGAAGAAGATGGTGATTCAGGGGTTGATGAACTAGTTGGAGGTGAAAGAGGAAGAGATCTCCTAAAAGACTTCAAAGGAGTCTTAAGATCTAACTTTGGGACTTGTAAAGGAATACCTTATTTTGTTTCAAAGAGAGGATTGGAATATATAGAGAAGGTCTCCTCAGGTTGTTCAGAAGAAGAAGCTTCAGGTCGATCAAAAATGGAAGGAAATGGATAGGTGGTAGGGGATATGAAATCTGTGGGTTTATATTCTGATAGATTAACACCCAAATCAGATTCAGTTTTAGGTAATCCTGGTGGTAGTGTGGGTATTGGATGAGATTATAATGGATGAATAAGGTAGGTTGACTTAAAATAAACTCCTTTATCTAGAAGTTCAGCAATCCTAGGTGATAAATGGGAGTAATCGAGAGCAGATGGGATATTACTATAGGGGTCAAATGATTCTAATTCTTCAAATTGTAGGACTGAAGAGGAAGAAGAAGATGGTTGGTGTCCCCTTTTAGAACTGGATTTTCTCAAAAGCCTTCCAGGATCTGACAGAGGTCTAACTATGTTGGCTTCTGAACGAGATCTCATGTGTTTAAAAGGTGCCATCTTGGGAGTGTGGAGTCACCTAAGTGAATGATTTTAACCTTTCTAAACCCTTTAATAGCCTTAAAGGAAAAGAATGAATGAATATCGTTGTCCCAAGAGAAACTTAAAAGAAATTTGAATCCCCGACAATGGCGCCAGTCTGATGTTGTACCTCTGAGATAGTAGTAGGTCAGATACCAATGCCAAAGCATCTAAAATAATTGTTTTGGGGTTTTTGGTTTTAGTTTTGGAAGACTAATGAATGAAGACAGATGTAGAATTGAGATACTTAATCCTTTGGATAATATTAATATCTCAGCAAAGGGCTGCTATAAAGCTTTACACAGTGATATAAATCAAATAGTGGTGAGAAGAAGACAAAAAATAATATGATTATCACAGTTTTTAGATTGTAAAACAGAACAATCATAAGTATGAAAACCTTCTAAACTACATTCCAAAGATTCAAGGCAGTATACTCAAGCTTACAAAAGATATTGATGATTTATTGAATAGAGGGGATTAGCTAAACAGACAGTTCATTAATCCATTCTCTTAATAGATGATCACTTCAGGAGCTTATAGGAATAAATTGAGACACAATTATTCCTACCTAGATATCTCTATAAGTGATAAGCATATGAAGAAAAACATAATGATTAATAACTGGAAAAACTTAGAGGATAACACAAACTATGTAAAACCAAATTCAGAATCCTCTTCTTTGTATTAAGGTTCCAGAAAGACTGAGTACATCAAGTGTCTAGAAAAGCTTCCTTCAAAGGTGGAACCAGGTTCAAATTAGAATGAACAGTCATGACTTAACAAGTAATGAACCCTGAGCCTTCAACCTTGAACCCATAACAACTCGAGAAGAGAGTTATTTATACAATAACGAAACTAAGAAAATATCCTAAAACTAATTAAGATTTATTCTAGGAAAGGAAAGATCTTCATACAAGAAGATAGGGGCAGCTATTGAACTACTTCTTGCTGTCCCTTTTATTCAAGTTGTGTTGGCTTTTTTGTTTGATATTTTGCCCTTTAAGTTGCTTGATTGTTTGTATCCTTTATGATGGTTGATTCCTTTATTTGATATTTCATGTAGTACTCTTTAAACTCTGTGAATATCCTTTGACCCTGCTAAGTAACTTTTATTGTGTTCCTTTTTACTTTTACTATGCATTTCAGGTTTTTACTGTGTTTTTCAACAGTAAGATCTTCGTATTTGTCTTCAAACTGTATGCAGTCTTTTTCTTTGTAAGCCTAGAACAGGAGTTTTTACCTACAAAACATAGAAATTGTTAAGAAAATCTAGGTGACAAAGAAGGACATCAATGGCTTTATTGAGCTTGAAAGGATATTGGAAGGAGTCCAGAGCGTATCGGAAGGTAAAACAATGATTTTATTGGTCGCAGAGGCTTATGGAGGCTTCACTGTGTAAATGGGCGAAACAAAGCCAAATTGGTGATTTTTGTGTTTAAAAAAAAAATAAAAAATAAATAAAAAAAAAAATTTACTTTTTGAATTATAGGGCAAAGTGAATAGTGGCCATTTTGTCATTATGCGGGAGGTGGTTTTGGTTTTCATCGCACCACTTATGAGGTGCGAGCAGTTTTTGGAGGGGTCACCCAATGCAATCTAAACCTGACACATAGCAAGGGGAGGTCAGTGGAATACCGCTTTTCGGGTGGATAATGCTCGAACAGAGAGCCAACCCGAAATTGCTGAGGGTCGTTGGATTTGAATGCACATGATTGGATGGTGGTGGAGTGAAAGAGTAGCGCGGAGGGCCCAACGATTAATCATGGCGGTATGGGCTTTATTATGGGTTAAAGACTGAGATTAGCGGAGTTTATGTTTAAATAGAGGTTTAGGTTGGTTCTTCATTTAAATCATAAAAAATAGAAATTAACAAAGAAATCCTTTGCAAAACACGGTTGGCGAACTTGAAATAATATGAAATCGAGTAGATAAATGACGTCAAGTCCAGGTTCCCATCACATATCGCAATCACAGTTTAGCGAAGGAAAGGCCTATCGCAAAGGAATGCCATAAGGGTCGAACGCGATATGGAAATAAAATATGGAATATATTTGCGTCGGGTCCGGGTTCCCATCGCATATCGCAATTGCAGTTTAGCGAAGGAAAGGCCTATCACAAAGGAATGCGATAAGGTCCGGACGTAATATGGAAATAAAATATGAAATATATTTGAGTCAGGTCTAGGTTCCCATTCCCATTGCATATCGGAGATCGCAATGGCGGAGGGTTTATGTTTTATCCGAGACTTTCGATGAAGGGCGAATGCGAAATGGCAATAAAATATGAAATATATTTGCGTCGGGTCCGGGTCCATCGTGCATCACATATCGCAATGTGGAGGAGAGTGCATTCATGTTGAAAGGTTTTCGATCCGTCGATATGCGATGTTTTATTGAATACATAGTTTTATAATAAAACTAATGGTTTCAGGATATTTTAATAAAGGGAGTTAATAATATACGGGAAAGGGAACCTTTAGGGGTTTAATACCATAAGTTAGCGTTAATATGAAACATGAGCTGAAGGGGAAATACACTAAGTATAATGCTTTTTCATGAGTTATTTGCTTTTCACATATATACATCAATACTTAGGCTAAACATATTTTTGTGGGTTTTTTGGGTAAAAGGGGATTTAGCATGGGGTTTCACTTTTCCTAGGCAAAAAGGATTTTAACCTTAGGAAAAGGGGTTTTTTAATGGAAAATGAATGAATATGAATTGTATGAAGGTGAGAAGAGGAAATTAGTAAATAGAGGGATGAATGGGGATGAGAGAAGTTAATTAATTGATCTTGCAGACCTTCATTTTCTTTTTGTAATTACCTCATGGACATATAAGCATATGGTAAAACATGATAAATGTAAATTTTATCCAATTAATTATCATACTTCTACAACCTTTCTTCTACTTACCCTTTGCTTATCCTATCATTTTTTCTTCACTTAATGGGTGCATTTAAGCTAGCAAACCCTTTTCCTTTCTGTTTATTTTAAAAAGTAAACTATCTAATTCTAACCTTATAACATCAAGGGCTCAGATTAAACTGATGAGCACCTTATTATTGTCTACCTAACTACTAATCTGCCAAGATTAAACAGTTTGGCCAGATCTTTATTCTCTAATTATAACATCAAATTTAAAGCATGAAGTAGTCAAGATTAAAATATTTGACTATCATGGGTTTTGGCATTTATGACACGCTGCACACAATCATTATTTTGTGAAAAAATAGTATTGGCATTTAGACACTTTCAGAGTTTATTTGTTTTCTTTTCTTTCTAACCTAACATTTTCTTTTTGTCTTGATTTTTTAGGACATATAACCTAACATTTTATTTTATATGGACACATCATCAAGATATTTTCAAAAAAAAAATTATTCAATTTTGTTATGTCTATATCCTAACTTAACATTTTTTAAAATATTCTATCTTTTCAAAACCAAAAAATTCTACAACAAGATCGTTATCCTTCAAGAATATTATCTTGAATTTGTCACACCCAAAATTAAGAAAGGTTTGGCCTTCACCAAACTCATTTCTGAGTTTCCCACTGGTGCACCTAATTCGCTGGTTAATGATGATAAACTAGATGAACACTTGTTCGCCATTACCTCATGTGATCCATGGTATGGTGACACCTTACATATTTGTGAACCCAGAAATTTGCCCCCCACCTTACTCTTGATGATGGATGACATATTTGACATCAATACCCCCTCTACCTCTTCATCGTTGATGATCTCTATCATCGTGGTGTCAATATTGTCATTCATCATTGTCTCAACCATCCTAAAGCTGAGCAAGTTCTCAATGCCTGCCATGGCAGAGCTTGTGGTGGTCACCTCTCTAGAATGGCCACTACCCAGAAAATCATGCATGTTGGGTACTTTTGGCCTTATCTCTTTAGTGATTGTATTGAGGCATTCAAAAATTGTCCCAATTTCCAGTTATATGCCCCTAAGGCACGAGCTCCACCTGTTCCCCTCCATCTAGTTGTCGCAGCCAGTCCTTTTTGTAAATGGGTCATTGACTTTATGGAGTGGTTACCCTCATCCACTAAAAATCACAAGTATATTATCGTGGTCATTGACTGTTTTACCAAATGGGATGAAGCCATGCCAACATTCAATAAGACCGCAGCTACTGCAGCCCTCTTCTTTTTCAATCATGTTATTGCTCAATTTAGGGTTCTGAAACAATTGGTCTCAAACCATGGCCTCCACTTTGAAGATGAGATATGGCATGAGTTATCCTCTCTATTGGGATTTGAACATCAATATTCGTCGTCTTATTATCCCCAAGGTAATGGTCAAGTTGAAGTTTTCAACAACATTCTTAAGATTATGCTTCAATGGGCGATGAATAAACATAAGACCAATTGGCATTTAATGCTCTTCCCTGCTTTGTGGGCCTATAGAACCTCTGTCAAGACCGCCACCAAGTTCACTCATTTCCACCTTGTTTTTGGAGAGGAGGCATTTTTACCAATCGAGTGTGAAATCCCTTCCCTTCACCTTGCCATCGAAATCCTCCCAAACGTCGAGCCCTTAGAACAACGACTTATCATGCTTGAGCATGCTTCTTAAGACCATCGTGTTGCATTGTAAACCACCGAAGTGACCAAAAAGTACACCAAAGCTCATTATGACTGCAAATTCCACCCTCGTACCTTCCATGAAGGCGACCTTGTTCTTGCGTATGGCCAATCTCATGATGTCCTCGGGTGTGGGAAGTTTGAACCATTATGTCTAGGGCCTTATATCATCCACAAGTGTTTGGGCAAGGGGGTATACCTATTAGAGGATCTAGAAGAAGACATCCTTCCCAATACTCGAAATGCACTCTACCTCAAGAAATTTTACTAATATAATTTCCCATCGAAAGGCGTGTATATATTTCTTTCTTCTTGCATTTTGGTAAGTTTCATCCTCCACATTCTTACACGTTTTCTTCTTTCTTTCAGATGGATCCATCATCCACACCTTATATTAGTTTTGCCGATGGTGTAAGTCGCTTCACCAAGAATCTTTCCTTGGAAGCTTGGGCCATTTTCACCCTCTTGAATTAATTAGTCCACACCAGTGTCGTTTGAATTGGATCTGCCACCAATAACCAGGCCGAATATGATGTTGTGATAGGTTTGTTAGTTGATGCCCTTGATCGTTGCATCCTTCACCTTCATGTTTATCTAGATTCCTTTCTACTTGTCATGCAATTGAATGGCGTTTATCATGTGTACAATCCTATCCTATTTATAAAATATATACAAGTTAAGCTTTTGGTGATTGAATTTGAATCCATTTTATTCAATCATGTGCCTAGAGCCCAAAACCACTCTATAGATACCATTGCAAATAACATTTTAAATTGGCATTTATCACATGTAAGAAGACATTCATAAACAAGTAGCGAACCGCAATCGTCACAAAAGATGGATAATCATAAATATGTATCGTCATACAGTGTTTTGAGTCCACTACTCTAAATGCATCCGACATTCTCAATAGCATGTTATCATAAAACAAAACTAAGGACCCACATGTCCCTATTCATCTGGAGATTCCCAAGCCAAAAACTCCATTCCCCCAACCTGTAGATCTCGTATGCTCTGGCCGTCAATCGCCATGCACCGTATGATTCCTCACCACCCCGAGGAAAGACCCATGCACTCATCTTTATATCGATTTTCTAGTTCATGCCACCCGCGCTCTGTCACCTCGGTCAATAATATGTCGCATCTACGTCGGAGATCTTCTAGTAGAGCATCATCATCAGGTCTCTATCATGATTAGGTCCCCCCCTCATCTACAGCCCTTGGCACTATGACTCGTCCTGTGTATCCTGCCAGCCTCACTGATGCTATATCTGCATACCACAACATTTAGAAATCAATACCACATATACATATTTCTTAAACTATAAATGCATCAAATATATAACAACTTTCACTTACCATCTAGGCCCCATGCTCGTCTTGGTGGAAGTGGTAAGTTAGGATCCCACTGATAGTTCATGTTGTTGTATGGATAATAGTCTATGTATAGTGGCATCTAGTCCCAATGTGAAAAAACCTTAGGTCGAAACACTCATCTGACTCCCCCTCCACCTCCTCGTCTTAGTAGCTTCCCCCAATGGCGCATCCTGGGCTCCTGTGGGCCCCCATCATGGATTTGAACATGGGATCGCATAGTGGGGATCTTATCAAAGAAGAGTGAGCATAAAATTGTCCCAAATGAATAGCTATCATTGGTCCTCTATCTGCATAATGTCAACTGTCATTTCAATGACAACAACATCATTTGGGCCCACCCATAGTAGGTCCCTCCCAACACACTCTCCACCAGCATCATCTGCCCTCTAGTGATATGGTGGAAGGCATGGCTACCACATATCCATAACACCACTGTGGCTGTAGCTCGTGTCTCAAGCCTCTCCAAGTCATCAACCCGGATGGTCATTCCCTTTGCACGACTACCCCGTACACAATGACACTCAACAAACTCATCAATATGCCTCCCACGAGGCAGCACTGGATGTATCTCCCCTACCACCCCCAAGGGGGGCAGTCCTGTCAGAAAATATATGTCTTGGATCGTGAGCTTGATCTTATACCCTTGTACTACAAAGGCCTCCTGCTCTGGGTCCTAGTAACTCACTATCCTCAACAGCAAGGGCTCATCAACCCTCATCAAAGGGTTCTCTAAGAATTTCAGCATGCCATATTGTGCCAACATCCCTCTCACTGCTTGATTCTCCTGAATCTCAGCATGGAGGGCCTCAAAATCTCATTCTCGCCATAATATATTTAACTCTTCCATACCTGCAAGATATCATTATGTTTTTCAGTCAAGATTAAAAGACATTCATGACCTAGACTCAGCCTCAACTTTCAATAGACCACCAATCCTGCCCATCTTCTCAGACCATAACACGGTTTTTTCCCTCAAAACTGTGCTAGATGCACTTGTGGGCCCCTTTCCTCCACTCTAGAGTGAAAATCAGGCCGCCAAAAGTGTGTTGTGAATGTGGGGATGAGCAGGGGTCTCCCACAGAGAATTGAAGCCCTAATCTGAAAATCTAAACCACCAAAAATGAGGAGTATGGTTAGGCCACCTACCTCCAACTTGTAGATCCTAATTCTGATGGTCAGTTTTTCCACTATGATCTCCATAATATTTAGGGCCTTCTCCTCCTCTCTAAATTCTCCACACCTTACTATGCAAATGAATTGGATTTGGAGGCAAAAATCCCTTTATTGTAAAAACCCTAGTTTTTTGTCGCCCATTGTGACCAAATTGTAGCTCTATTTGATGAACTGTCAGCACTATTGAAAATCACTCACCAAGTTCTATATTGGGTCTCTCTTTATTTTTGGTAATTTGAAACTTCACCTGAAAGCCATTTTTTCCATGAGGTCTCACTTTGTCGCCTCTTAAAACCAAATTTGTTCATTTGAGACACCCGTACTCTAGGACCACTTTACCTTTGCACTGGTTGAATCACATGTCAATTTTCATTATGAGTAACCATCATTTACTCATGTTTTCATGGTCTCCTCCCGGCCTCTCCCTGTGGCAGCATCATCGAGTCACCCTTGTTTAGAGCATCTGAGATGTGTCACCTTGTATTTATGGAGTATGTTCTGGGTCCCAGTCCCGTTACAGTTTTTCATTCGTTGCCGTGTCACATTTCTCCCATTCTACTCATTTTGGCCTTCAGTTCTTATATTCCGTCTTTACCGAACCCCTGTTTGAGTCATTGACCATCCCCTCTGGAATCGAGTAAGACGTTGCCATGTCAATCATTTTCATTATTCTCTGAAAAGGGAAGTCGTCATTCTGCCACCCATATTGTTTCCCTCCATCATCATCCCTGGTGTCAGTCCATTAGTGACTCTACTATGTTCCCTCATGCCTTTGTTGAGGATTCTACATTGCCTTAACTCTAGCGAACTCTCTTCTGTCGACCACAACACGATTATTCCAGAAAAATAGTCTAGAGGGCGGTGTACCATGGTTCCAGCTTCCATATTTGTCTAGTGCCTTGGATAAAGCAAAGAGACTCATTATTTCTCTTTGACTTGGTTGTTTCTCACGTGCTCGACATCAACTCCTTATCGCACGATTGAGATTCATATACTTAATGGTTTCGTGATCCAGACAATTGTCCCAATGATTATCAAGTGTGTGTGAGATGTTTTAGACCTCATGAGGGGGTGGCCCTTCAGGTAGCCCCCCACATGCCCAGATGACCTCATATTTTTCTCCAACCTCCAATGCAATTTTTCATATTTGATGGGTTCGGTTTTCACCGCTTGCAATGCTCACAACATGCATGTATCCCTCGGATGATCCATTCAGATCTTTAGAGCCCTTTCATGTTCAGCAAGGCTTCCTTGGTTGTGATCCTCCCTCTCCCCATGTCAGCTTGAGGGGCATTATGTCTCATGTACTCATATGTTATTGTATTTAGTCATGGGCTATGTTTTCCCAGGCACATTATGTATATGCGATCCATTGTATTGTTTTCTGGCCCATTAATGCCAGTGTATCATGTATCATGTATCATGTACTTTGTAGCTCAGTGTCGCATTGTTAGGCTCATCATTATTCTTTATACATAGTTATCTCAGCTGGTATGGAAATGCCTCACCGCCTCATTTGAGATCATGTACTCTGACATAAAAGGAAACTTCTATCAGTTTAGATATATAAAAGGAGAGCCTTACCTCTCTCATTTTAGTATGCACAAAACGGCTATCCTGAAACTCTCGACCACCTTGAACAAATAATGCAGAGATCATTGGGTTGGGGTTTGTCATTTTTTTATTATGGTGATTCATTTGGGATACATCTAAGGATATTTGGTACATGTTTGAAGACCATATTAAGGACTCTATTCAACCTCAGAAAGGTGGCTTGATTTTCTCACTAAAGTCTGGAATTAATATTTGAGGCTAGGGAACATTCTTCAGGACTTTTGCACCTATAATATGAAGAATAAAAGATCTCTTCTGCTGCAAATTGAATAAATGATCTTGTGAAGTAATTGAATGCATAATTCTAAGGAGCATAACAATTCTTGAAACGTGTAACGGCATAAAGCTTTGGACATGTAGGAAACTGTTTGAACACGACTACAAATTGTCAAACAGTAAGTATATTTAATGGTGTTTTAGGGCTCCTAAAAGCACTTGTACCTACTTCATTTACCTGTGGTATGTATCTACTAATATCGCACTAGGATAATCATAGTAAACAAACTTTTTACATAATAAATTTAGTATGGGTCTCTTCTTGCAAAAAATTAAAAACAATGAAACAAGATTGTACAGTTTTTCTTTTGCTTGGGATTTGCATTGTATCATTTTGTTGCATGGGCTATTTGTCTCTATGTTTGGGACCATAATTCCGTTTGGGTTATTCTTGTTTTTAGGTGCTTCAGTCTTCTAAGATATGCAATTATAGTGACATCCTTTTTAGTGCTTGATCCAACACAAGAAGTATTCAGATCTTGTTCACACTATGTGAACGATCCTATATGCGTAAACCAATTACAAATTGAAGTAGCCTTGGGAAGTGAATCAGAAGTAAATTGTGATTCAAAATATATTGATAATCTATAGAAAAAGTTGAACTATTTCAAGCATATTTTATTGTAATTGTGACGCATTGACAGGACTTTGGGCATCAAATTGTCTAATCATCAAAGGTAGTGTGGAAAGAGCAATGTTTTATTTAAGGCAAAACAAAGAAATACAATAGTAAAGAAGTAAGGGCATAGCAGAAGGGTCTAAGGTTTCATTACTTGAACTTTTGAAGGTGGCATGATTTTATTTAAAGAATTTCAACAAAACGTTTTTTATTAAGAATAAATTCTCCTACAACAATAAGAGCATAAGAAACATCAGAAAAGGCCTCAGAACATTAGACGGTAGAAGTAGTGACTATAATACAAACTAAGCAGTAGAAAGATTCATCAACAAGAACAGTTGGGAAAGCAGTCTTGTATACATACTGTAAAATTTGTCCTAGAGACCTTTTTTAAATTAAATGCAAACATTGTAATTGTAAAAAGTTGTGTCATTTACTCGAGTTGAAGAAGGCAAATTTGTTTTGAGATAAGGGCTTTTATTTCAATTGAGTCAAGGGTATTTTACGTCCTAGTGTTATTGGTTAGTGAAAGAAAATCATTATAATATTATTGTAACGTGGATCATTGTCCCTGGTATGGGAGTCCACACTTTTGTATTTAACTTTTGTCTTTATAGGGTGGTAGGGTGGTGTTAGCCAGGTGAATGAAGTCACCTAAAGATTGGGGAATGTAAACACATCAGGGTGGTAGGGTGGTGCTAAGGAGAGTTGTGGCTCTCTAGGGTGTTGGGGAATCCATTCAGCTGACTACTGATAAAACTAGGGCATTGGGGTGTCCTTCCATTGGGAGTTGGAGAAGAATGCTTTTCTAGAGTTCTAGGAATTCGTAGCTTTCTTTTCAGTTGGGATGAAGATTAAAGAACTTATTAGAAAAGTGTTCGATGGTTTTTGACTTGGAGGGGGTTTCCACATAAAAATATTGTGCCTATTGTCTCTATTTTTGCATTGTTGTTTACTAATCTTACTGAACAATAATAATAATAACTTAATATTAAATAATGCTCTGAAAAGATTAATAAAGCGTTAATTGCTAAGAAATATTGATTCACCCCCCCTCTCAATATTTCCAACAATTGGTATTAGAGCTTGGTTCCTTTCGTAGCAGTTTGACAACTGGAAGGAGATCATGGAGTACACCAAGAATAGATTTCCTCTATTTAATGGCGATAACTATTCACTTTGGAGTGGAAGGATGCAAGTTCATTTACTTGCGCAAGGATATGAAGTTTGGGAAAATGTCGAGTAGGGATACACAACAACAAAAGATGAACAAGGTAAGAAAAATATTGTAAATGATGTTAAAGAAAAGGATCTTATTATAAGTGGGACTCACTCAATCTGTCTATGTTAAGGTATTGGGTTGTAAAATAGCTAGGGAATATGGAACAAACTTCAGAAGATTATGCAGTAGGCTCGAAGGTTAAGGAAGCAAAACTTGAAATTTACAGAGCTCAATTTGAACAACTAAGGATGAAAGAGGATGAGAACATCACATCTTATTTTCAACATGTAGATGAAATAAAAAATTCCTTGGAAGGATTAGGAGAACCAGTTGATAAGAAGGTCATTGTTTGGAAAGTCCTCAAAACTCTTCCATCAAGATTTAATCCTAACATTTCGGTATTAAAAGATAGATCGGATTTAAGAAACTTGAGTATGGACGAACTACATGGGATACTTACAGCTTATGAAATGAGGATTAAAGAAGAAGATGGCTCATCTAATATAGAAACTACATTCACAACATCCAAGAAAACCGGGAAGGGAAAACAAGTATCCAAACCTAGATCTAGTTGTTGCAAAGAGGAAGAAGAAGAAGTAGTTGGACTTCTAGATGAAGAATTTGTGTACATTAAAAGGAATATGAAAAGAAGAACATGTAAGTATAAAGGAAAAGTTCCATTAGTATGCTTTGACTATGGTGAGATAGTTATTTTTCTGCTAATTTCCCTCATAAGAATAAAACATTTATAAAAGGAAAGAAATTTCAACAACCAAGGTAAGAAGAAAGGCTTTAAGAGAAACTTCCTCTCCAAGGAAGATAGTTCCTCATCTGAAGAAGAAAGTGACAGTGATGAAGAAAACAAATAAATTGCATTATTTATGGCCAAGCATAACAAGATGGAATCATATGACAAAGAAGAAGATGAAGAAGAATAAATGACTGAAATCAAATTTCAAAACGAAGTTGTCAGAATTATAAAAGAACTCAAAGCATAAACGAAAAATGTTAATTCTCTAGAAACCAAATTGAAGGAGGTAAAGAATCTCAACAAAAGGAATGAAGAATAAATAATAAACCTTGGAGTAAAGTTAGGAGAATCCAAAATAATTGAATAATCACTCAAGGATGAGTTAAAAGAAAGCAACAAGGCAAGGGAAGAACTAGAAGCCCAAATAATGTCTCTTCGAAAGGAAGTAAAAAAGGGAAATGGTCTATAAAATTTTGCTAACAGTTCTAAAACTTTAGACGAGCTCATTAGCAACCAAAGGTCATATAATGGCAAGACTGGTCTAGGCTACAAAGAAATCCTTGAAAAGGGTTCAAACTCTAAAAGGGAAAATCCACAAAATACTTATGTTGAAGGATCTACCAAGCAAGGATGTTTCTCAGCCACAACAAAGGTTCAAGATAGACAAGAAGGCTCTTGGAAAACGATTCCATCAAGAAGGTTTCCTCTCAAGTATCAACCCACCTTTTATGGTTTTTTTATTCGTGTATAAAGTTTGAGCATAAAGCTATAGATTGTCGCACTTATGAAAGCAACTTTGGAAGATCTTTTAGGAATATCTATTCCAAAAATCCATGAGCAAACTTTAGGAAAAATCATAATAGATTTCACTGGTTAAGAAATGAAGTAAAATGCTATAAATGCAACAACTTTGGACATTTGGCTAAGGATTGTAGATCTATTCTCCCCTCAAGGGAATCACAAAATAATCAGAATGAACAAGTCTGGAAGAAGAAAACTAAAAGGTGTGCTCTTGCATTAAAGGCTCAAAGTAAAAAGAATGTTTGGTATGTTGATAGCGGTTGTTCTACACATATGACTGGAGATAGGAATAAATTTATATCTTTAAAGGAAGGAAAATATGGAACAATATCCTTTGGAAATGATGGATCTTCAAATGTCATAGGAACATGTACTATCAAGCTTGGAAGCAAGGATGCTATAGCAAAAGATGTGCTTCTTGTTGAAAATATGAATCACAGTTTGCTAAGTGTAGGTCAAATGTGTGATCAAGGACACACAATGTTATTTGACTCAAAGAAATGTGAAATAAGAAAAGAAAAATTTGGTCAACTTGTGGCTACTGCAAGTAGAGCTCCAAATGACATATACACCTTGGATGAGGTCATTAAAGGATGTTTCTTGGAAAAATAAGATGAGAGTTGGCTATGGCATAGATGAATGGGACATATAAACTTTGAAAACCTTATTAGAATTAGCCAAAAGGAAGTTGTGAGAGAAATTCCATTGATTTCAAAGCCAACCAACGTTGTATGTGAACATTGTCGGCATGGCAAGCAGACAAAATTTGAATTCAAGACAAAAGAACACTTCACATCACAACCATTGGAATTAATACATACTGATCTATGTGGACCAATGAGGACTAAAGAATTGAATTATATTTTATGCTAATGATAGATGATTATACCAGGATGATGGCTATTATTTTCTTGAAGAAAATTTTTTAGGAATTTGAATGTTTCAAGATCTACAAGGAAATGGTTAAAAATGAAACTGATTTAAAGATTAAATGTTTGATATCAGATAATTGTGGTGAATTTACCTCCAAATCATTTCAACATTTTTGTGAAGAAAATGGAATAAAAAGGCAATTCTCAACAGCCAGAACACCACAACAAAATGGATTTGCTGAAAGGAAGAATAGAACTATACAAGAAATGGACAGAACAATGCTAAATGATTCAAAATTAGATGACAAATTTTGGGTTCAAGCAGTTGATACAGTTGTATTTATTTTGAACAGAAGTTTTCTTAGAAACAATTGTGATATGACTCCATACGAACTTTGGAAAGGAAGACCAACAAATGTCAAATATTTTAGGGTATTTGGAAGAAAATGCTACATTAAAAGAGAAGATCAAGAACATGAAAGTTTGATTCTCGAGTAGATGAAGGTATTTTTGTTGGTTATTCACGCAAAAGAAAAGCTTATAAATGTTACAATCAAAGACTTAAATGAATAGTTGAAAGCATCAATGTAACATTTAATGAAGATTATGGCTCAAAGGTTAATGAGGAAAGCTCCTCTTCAAGAAAACCAAAGACACATGAGTCAGAACTAGAAAATGTCAAAGAAGAAGTCCCAGAGAAAGCACAATTGAATAAGGAAACAACTACCAACCAGGAAGAGATAAGAGACAAACAACAGGTTGAACAAGAAACACCCCCAAAGCCCCCAAAGAATGGTATCAAAATAATCATCCATCAAATCAAATCAAATCATTGGGGATCTCAATGAAGGAATAGAACTAGAATAAATCGTCAACTTTGAGTACCACAACAAACCCATCTTTCTCTCTTAGCTACATTTGAGCCAAATAACTTTGAAGAAGCCAATCAAGATGAACAATGGGTAGTTGTTGTGAATGAAGAATTGGAACAAATTGAGAAGAATGACAGTTGGGAATTGGTCCCACAACCAAAAGATAAAAATTTCGTTGGGACAAAATGGGTTTTCAGGAACAAATTAAATGAGGATGGACAGGTTACCAAGAACAAGGCAAGGTTGGTTTGAAAAGGATATGCACAGGTTGAAGGAATTGATTTTGAAGAAACATTTCTCTCACTATTAGAATGGAAGCTATCAGGGTGTTCTTGGCTTATGCATGTTCGAGAAAGATCAAAGTTTATCAAATTGACGTGAAATCAACATTTCTAAATGGAGAGTTAGAAGAAGAAATATATATAGAACAACTTGAGGATTTTTTTCTCATTGAAAAGAAAGATTATGTTTGCAGGTTAAAAAAGGCGTTGTATGGTATCAAAAAAGCACCCATAGCATGGTATGCCCGTCTTGACAAGTATTTGCAGCAACAAGGATTCAAGAAGTTAAGTGCGAATAATAACCTTTATGTAAGGATTGAAAATGTAATCTGACAATTATTGAAGTATATTTGGATGATCTAATATTTTGGAGTAATGATGACAGGTTAAGTAAAACGTTTGCTACAAACATGCAGAGTGAGTTCAAGATGTCACTACTTGGTGATTTGACATACTTTTTGGGACTTGAGATATCTCCGCAAGACAAGGGAATATTTATCTGTCAAACCAAATATATCAAGGAAATGTTGAAGAGATTTCAAATAGAATATTGCAAGCCTATTCTCACCCCAATGGTGACAGGTTGCAAGTTGAGCATAAATGATCCAAATATGTGGATTGGAGGATGTATAGATCTATGATTGGTAGTCTTCTATATGTAACAACTTCTAGGCCATATGTGATGTAGGCAGTTGGGCAAGTTGCAAGATTCCAAGCATCACCAAAGGAATCCCATGTCATTGTCGTAAAAAGGATTTTTTTATATCTTAAGGGGACAACAGAATATGGACTATGGTATCCTAAAGGAAATGAGCTAACCATCGAAGCTTATGTCGATGCAGATTGGGCAGGAAGTGTTGATGATCATAAGATAACTAGTGGAGCAACCTTATACCTAGGTGGTTGTCTTATTTCATGGTTGAACAAGAAACAATATTCAATCTCACTATCCACATCATAAGTAGAATACATAGCAGAAACATCTTTTTGTACCCAAGTCCTCTAGATGAAACAAATCTTGCACGATCTTCAAGTGAAGTTTGATGAGCCCATTCCAATATTCTGCGACAACACCAGTTCCATTAGTATCTCTAAGAATCATGTGATGCACTCAGAAACGAAACACATTCTAATCAAGTACCATTCTATTAGAGAACAAGTTGTCCAGAAAACCATCAAGGTCGAATACATTGGGACGAAATAACAAACCGCTGACATATTTACCAAACCTTTACCACATGAGGCATTTGAATATCTTCACCAAAAGCTTGGGATTCTCCCATGTTCCCCTTAGACTATTATTTTATCCATTCAAGTCGAAAGGGGGAGTTAAGGCAAGTGTTGACAGTGTTGGACTCGCCAACATGTCAACGCATCTCCCTAGTAAGAAGTCCCAACTAGGCCTCAGACCATTTGGAGTAGGAATCCCATCAATGGGTAGTAAAGTTATGCCTTAATTGTGATAGCATGCATAGGTAAGAAAGATATCATTGTCGGAAGCAAGGGTGTGACCTTGTAGCAAGTCAAGAGAGATGCATAGGGAGGTTCTAACACACAGAGGGGGAAAGAACTATGTCCCTTAGAAGCCTGTAATAGTACATAGCCTGAAAGTAACACATGATTTGAATGAAATCACATACTGGAAAGCAAAATAGTTGACAATCCAAAGTGATGAGTTAAACCAACAACGCACTTCAATAAGAATCATACAATCACATACGAAGTAGTCCATACATAAATTCATAAGCTAAAACTACATACATTGCTAAAGTAACCAAAATGGTTGAACTACATTAAAAACATATGCATGAAATGTGTTGCCTTTATTATATTATATAAAAGTGAAAGTTCCATTCATACATACAACCATGACAGCCACTAGCCACAACAGTGGAACGTTACAGTCAACTCCACCTGCTCCTCTAAAGAGATGTACTCGCTTTGCAATGTGGAGAAGCCAAGGCTCGTCACAAAACTCTCCAAGCCCTCTCTAAGCAATGTGTAGCAAAAGCTTGGCTCCTAAATTCCCTTTCTATGAGTTATGAGGTTCTATATAGAGAAAAGGGTGGGGTGACCCTTGACATTTCTCTTTGACTCTTGCACTACCCTCATGACTCTTCAAATTCATTACACATAACTCTTTACATTACAGATTATTATTTGTTTTCCACCAATGACACTTTGAATTTCAGTTTACATCACATTTTAATACAACAATTATGGCTCATAATAGTGAGGTGGTCGAGAAAACTCATAACACAACTCAACATGACACTATTGACATGTATTGATTGATTGTGGTATCCATGTCAAGCTTTTGTGCTATTAAATGATGGATGTGTCCTTAGATGTACTTTGTCTTCATCTCCACATAGATTGGTGTTGCGGGGTCTTCAATGCTCTTGGTCTTTGCAAGATGTTTCCATGCATGTGTTTCTTTCGCTTGCTTCTTGATGTGCTCTGTATGTTCATTCAACTGCAAGAAAGTCTTCTAGCATGCACCCCTTATTCATCCAATTCATCGTCGTGCCATGTTCCATCAATGTTCATGTTCCTGCAATCACTCATGATGGGACGACATCAAATCCAAAACCTCCTAGTCTAGCATGATGCATTATTCTTGTTTCAGGTGCATGTGACTAGGAGGGAGGACAAGGCACTAAAGTTGTGCATAGCACATCTTAGGCCAGGATATGAGGCTCTGGAGCACTGTTAGGAAAAACTGCGCAAATTTCATTGGGAGGAACATTTTCAAAATCCGGGATAGCAGTGATAGTTGCAAGGTAGAACCCAACTAGGAGGAAAAACTGCGCAGTTCCTAGGAGGAAGACAAGGCAAGATGTCGGGAGGAACTACTAGGAAATTCTACGTAGTTTTCAAGAGGAGGACTGGGTCGGTCATCCAGGGGTCTAGCTAGGAATCTACACAGTTTCTTCGAGGAACACAGAGCAGGCAACAGGAGGCACTGGAAGACATTTATGTGCATTTTTCATAGAAAGGATGGATCGGGATGTGGGGAGCTGCTAGTCATAATAGTGCATTTCTGAGAGACAATGTTGGACAGGCAGTTTTTGCATAGTTTCAGGGAAGAGTGTAGAGAGGGGTAGTAGAGAGAGTGTTAGTCAAAACTGTGCAATTTTCAGATGGAAAGCAGAGCAAGCCAATAGGGAACCTACCTGTCAGATCTGCACAATTTCTCAGGACAGTGCAGTGACAGGCAGTAAAGGCCTATCCCACATGTCTGCACAGTTTCTATAGGCAGTACGGGGTAGGAAACTGGGAAAATTCTGCATAGTTATGGCAAGTCGTGCAGCCCCGAGTCACAATTTAGTTTACTTCTTCCGGTTGACCAGAGGGAGGCTTGATGGGTGATCTTATGGGAAGCATAGGCTGGACTGGATTCTGGAACAACTACTGCGCAGTTCTAGGAGAAAGTACGCTGACTCACTTCCAAGATTGCACAGTGCAGACTGCCTTGGGGACAACCTCAAGCTCTGCATAGTTCTAGGGAATAGAGCAGGGTCACTGAGAGTTGATATTGCGCAGTGCAGCTCATTTGAGGTCTGGTTGAAGGAGGGTTGTCCAGTCGATATATTTTCAATAAAAATGACTAAGTGTGACAGCAAGTGAACTTGTGCATACATGACATTGTGATCACGCACTTAAAATAACTCGACAATAAGACACCTCAAACCAATAATACAAACATGGTAGATCATGACCCTCTACGGGACTATCTAATGGTGAAAGTGACAAGTGTGACACTTGGGATAGACCTTTAGATGACTGTGACGACACTTGCACGACCATACTTACAACTTTGTGTGTGATTGCGACGGGTGTTCACATAGCTAAGACAACACAAACACACAAAGACAAATCTTTGAAATCACCAGAACCAGATCTCAAGCATGACATAGCATTCAACATGCCAAAGATGACAGTTGGTTCGACAAGCGAAAATGAAGCAAGACACATAGGGGAAACACATGGAATGAATTTCAGTGCTTTAAATCATGCATGTCATTAAAGACATAATGATATGACAATGAAAAGAAATCCTTTAAGATACACTAAGAGATGTACTTCAAAATATGTACTTTACTTACCATACTTACCCTCGAGATGATATGCATCTGAGGGAGTTTGCATGAGGTCTTGATCTTTTATCATAACTTGGTTTCTTGATCTTTCTCCTCAACTCCTTGAGAGTGATGTAGCATGTCATTTTTTCTTGTATTCACTAAGAGATAGATCAACGCAATTTCAGTGGACAGTGACTGTTGTCGAGATGATCTACGCAGTTTTCCATAGCAAGGTTTGGATGCCTGCTATACGCAATTTCTTAGTGCAGGGCATATTGGATAGCTAGGACAACACTGTGCAATTTTGAGATACAAGACACTTTTGTGGAATGGGGCCTTGGGAGGATACCTCTATGCAATTTCTGAGTGCAATGCAGCCTGGGTAGCTGAGAGGCAATACTGCACATTTTTTGAATGCAAGGTACTATTGCGGGATGGGTCCTGGGAGGACACATATGTGCAGTTTCAGGTTGCAAGAAAGGATGAGTAGCTGAGGGACAATATTGTGTAGTTTATGATGACAATGAGTTCTACCTGGGAAAAGACACTAGAGGAAACCACTGCACAGTTTTGGATGCCAAGTTAGGTTGGGGTCTTTGCACATTGTGCAATTCCAATAGGAAAGGGAAAAATCTAAAGGGTTGCAGCTACTGAGTGTGCAGTTTCGGAAAGGTGGGTGAGGCTAGGTTGCTCGAGAAACTGACTAAGTGTGAGATTAGTGAAACCTATGTAAACAGTGATAAAACTTGATTATGATCACACACAAACACTTAGTTATACAACATATACCATCTAGAACATATAAAACATACTCTGGTTGATGCAACAACCTTTGCGACAAGAATGCGTGAAGTGAGTGTGAAACGTGTCTATGTGATGAGAACAACCCTTACACACGAAGATTCCCCTTAAAGCAGAAAAACACCCCTTTTGCATGTCAAACAACAATCCTTGTGCCCAAAGATGACATATACTACATAAAGATGAGAACGTGAACAACTCTTAAGATCAAGGAGGGAGGCTTGAAATCATCAGCTTACCAATAAGTGACCAAGGTACGATCGATCATAGGATCCACGGTAGGCTCCTAAATTTGCATGCAAGCCAAAATTTTGGAGGGTGGTTGTAGCCGCTACAACAT
Source organism: Pinus tabuliformis (assembly GCA_031772625.1). Classification (NCBI taxonomy): domain Eukaryota; kingdom Viridiplantae; phylum Streptophyta; class Pinopsida; order Pinales; family Pinaceae; genus Pinus; species Pinus tabuliformis. Next base: position 1,142,615,456 of record CM062813.1, on the reverse strand, counting down.
TGGCAACACACTATTAGAACTCCAGATCTTTGTATGGACCATGTCTCATGAAAAGTGAGTCTAACCCTTACGGAAGTATTATTCGATTCTTTGATCATCATGGATTCCTCACTAGCTTGTGTGAAAGATGTAGTCCCTACCATTCTCTTGATCAGTCAGCACACATTCCAAGCCAAGTCAAGTAAGTTGTTTTGATTGGGGATGACGGATATATTGATTCACAAGTATTATAAATGTTAGAGTCTTAGTTTCATCTCTCGTGTTGCTCCGCTATGAGTAGGCCTGGACAGTACCCCCACAGAGACACGTAGGAACACAAGCATCACTTTGCTTCCAACGAGCTTGGTCAGTACCCCAGCTGAGTTACTTGCATCACCTCACTATGTAGTAAGCCTTTATCTTCTTTCGCCTTATTCATTTTTCATTTTCCCATTTTTTTATTTTTGAAATAACTGTGCATAGGCACTTATTTATTTTAGAGGCCGTAGAGAAATCCTTACTTATTGAGAGCAGAAGAGGTTGTCCCTTCAGAGAAGTATGTTACATATACCTCTGACATACTTGTTAAGGTTTTTCCCCTCGCCTTACTCTACTTGAATGAGCTGACAAGGGTTAACCCAAAAAAAACCGATTAGAGTAGGTGGTACTAGTCAAAAGTGCAAGCATTGTGTTTTCACCGAGACTCACTCTGAACAGAATGTGTTTTCCATTAGGGTATCATCCACTAAAGAAAACAATTTCTTCATAAAGAGAGAGGACAAAAAATAACGAAATGTTGATAGTTGTACAATTACTCTTATATTTTCCTGACTTGCCTCAAGCGCCAAACACTGTTTCATGTGAGACTAACCTACGGATGCAAGAAAGCAAAGAAAACAAGAAAGAAAAAATTAGAAGTAAAGAAACAGAAAAACAAATAATAAAATAAAACAAGCAAGCAAACCAAACCAAGTAAGCAGGCAAACAAACTTGCAAACCAAAAAGTAAAGAAAAGCAAGAAAGAAAACACTACTCCTACTCCTACGCTAAACAATGCATGGGCCTTCTCACGTAAAGTGATATTCCCAATGCAGCCACCAGCGCATTGGTTGACCCATGTTGGTGAAGGTATGGTTCATGAGAAAGATAAGAATGTACACCAGCAAACAAAAAATATATAATTGTGAAGACCAATGCACTCTGAATTTAACAACGTCCACAGAAAAGAAAAGAGTAAAAGCATAGGATAGGAATTCTACGGGCATATCATGGTTATGCAACACATTGCAAGAAAATGATAAACATGCACACTCTTTGGACCGTGACAAATGAGAAAACATGAGAAATAAATGAAACTTATGTTTCACAAGCGTGCTCATTGTGTATGAATTTTCCTCCAATGCATGAGTGATGGGATCATGTGGTTTAGGTGGAGGAAGCAAAATATATGAACTAGATTGATATTCAATGAACACGGGAGAGTGATGAGGAGCCTCAAGAGTTTCAATAAATTTCTGATCAAGAGTGGAACTGACCTCAAGACAGCAAGGGCCTGACATAACCATCAACATAGTCTAAAGTTGCTCGACATCTTGAGGGGTTTCCACATCATCAATAGGTAGATCTTCGAAAACCATTGGCTTAGAAAGATTAACCGCGAGTGAATCAACATCGTGATCAAATGAAGAGGTACAAAGATCATGACAACCATGATCAAAAAATTTGAGATGTTCATCGGCATCCTCATGATCCGATGAATCATGTAGAGGGGTTGATAAGAAACAAGAATATTCACTCTTATGGAAATGACAGATGAGAGATTGGATGGAATTTCAAAGAAAGATGTTTCCTCTCCACAATGCAATGACAAACTAACATCTAGTATGTCCAGTGAATGATCAGAAGTAGAAATATCTGGCGGTGAATTTTTAGAGGGAAAATAAAAAGTGGCATAATCACAAGAGATGTCAGGATAGAGCATATGAGGCGAGGATAGAAGGAGGTCCTCCTTCACTATAGATTCTTCTTCATATTCCCACACACACTCGTCATTAATGATAGCATAGGTTGGTTGCACAACATCAGCTCCGTCGACAACCTCATCCTCGTGAACAACAAGTGTGGAGTCCAAAAAGGGAGAACATAGAACAGTACAATCCAAAGGATCAATAGAAAATGGGGATGAAGGTTGAGGAAACAAGTCCACGTGAGAACCAACAGTCTCTCTAACCAAATCTGTGCAGAAATCAAGAGAAGGTGGGGTGGGAGAATGTGAGATTTCAACAAATGGGTGCACATCTTCTCCCACCTTGCACTGCGGAGCTAGATCTATGTGATGAGATGAGGACGGACATTCACTTGTGACAGCGACCTTGTCCTTCTTAGATTTGGTAGCTCTAACACTGAGGTATGCTGGGAGGGGTTTGAATGATTCTAAGACTTGTGGATTTTCAGATATGTGAAGAAGATAGTGAAATCTTTCATGAAGAAATTCCAAATCAATTTCATCTTTATGAAATTGAAATGCAATATTAAGAAATCAAACATGAAATTTCTCAATGGATTCATCGGGTGCTTTCCGTAATATCTGAGTTTATTTATTAAGTGCTTGAAGACTAAAATGATGGAAAGCATCGGCTAACTCTCTAACAAAGTGACCAAATGAGTGAATATATTTATTAGCAGTGTGACAAGCTATTGCAATGGGTTCCTACAAAGCGTGAATGCGAACGGCGTGCAAGTCACGTAATCCTTAATGATTTCATAGTTGTCACAGAGATGGGAAAAGACAAGATTGTGTCTACACCATGTCGTTCTGCCTTCACCTTCAAATGTGTTTTGTGACAAGAGATTCCAAAACTCCATTGAGACATCAAATTCATTCCCATAAGACATACATCTTAAAGGACGAATTGTAACATAAATCATGATAGATGTGCAAAGATTCAAAACAGACTTTGAGGACTCAACTTGTCATCTGGCCCTCCTTCTAGTGCCAAAAATGTTGACGGTGCTGGACCTGCCAACATGTAAGGGTATCTCCCCTATAAGAAGTCCCAACTAGACCTTAGACCATTTGGAGTAGGATTCCCAATAGTTGGTAGTAAAGCTATGCCTTGACTGCGATAGTGCGCAGAGGTAAGCAAGATATCTTTGTTGGAATCAAGGGTGTGACCTTGTAGTAAGTCAAGAGAGATGCATGGGGAGGTTCAAACACACTGAGGGGGAAAGAAGTGTGTCCCTTAGAAGCCTATAATAGTACATAGCCTGAAGATAACACATGAATTGAATGACATCATAAACTGGAAAGAAGAATAGTCAACAATCCAAAGTGATGAGTTAAACCAACAACACGTTTCAATAAGATTCATACAATCACATACGGAATAGTCCATACATAAATGTGTAAGTTAAAACTACATACATTTCTAAAGTAACCGGAATAGTTGAACTACAATAAAAACATATGCATGAAACATGTTGGCTTTATTATATTATATAAAAGTGAAAGTTCCATCCATACATACAACCATGACAGCCACTTGCCCCAATAGTGGAATGTTACAGTCAACACTGCCTGCTCCTCTAAAGATATGTACTCGCTCTACATTATGGAGAAGCTAGGGCTCATCACAATACTCTCCAAGCCCTCTCTAAGCAATGCCTAGAAAAATCTTGGCTCCCAAATGCCCGTTCTATGAGTTACGAGGTTCTATATAGAGCAAAGGGTGGGGTGACCCTTGACATTCCCCTTTGACTCTTGCACTACCCTCATGACTCTTCAACTTCATTACATATAACTCTTTTCATTACATATGATTGTTTTCATTCCACTAATGACACTTGGAATTTCACTTTACATCACATTTTATTACAATAGTTATGGCTCATAGTAGTGAGGTGGCCAAGAAAACTCATAACACAACTCAACATGGCACTATTGACATGTACTCGCTGACTGTGGTCTCCATGTCAATTTGTTGCGCTATTAAGTGATGGATGTGTCCTTGGATATACTTTGTCTTCATCTCCGCATAGCTTGGTGTGTGGGGTCTTCAATGGTCTTGGTATTTGCAAGATGTTTCCATGCATGTGTTTCTTTCGCTTGCTTCTCTATGTGCTTTGTGCATTCGTTCAACAGCAAGCAAGTCTTCTAGCAAGCACCCCTTCTTCATCATGTTCGTCATCATTCCATGTTCCATCAATGTACCTATTCCTATAATCACTCATGATGGGATGAAATCAAATCCAAAACCTCTTAATCTAGCATGATACATTATTCTTGTTTCAGGTGCATGTGACTGGGAGGGAGGACAAGGCACTAAAACTGCTTAGAGTACATTTTAGGCCAGGATGCAAGGCTCCAGATCATTATTGGAAAAAATTGCATAGATGTCAATGGGAGGAAAATTTATGCAATCCAGGATAGCAGTGACAATTGAGAGGTAGAACCCAGTTGGGAAGCAGTACTGCACCATTCCTAGGAGGAAGACAAGGCAGGGTGTCGGGAGGAACTACTGGGAAATTCTACGTAGTTTTCAAGATGAGGACTGGGTTGTTCATCTGGGGGTCTTGTTGGGAATATATGCAGTTTCTCTGAGGAAGACAGAGTGGGCAGCAAGAGGCACTAGCAGACATTTCTGCGCAGTTTTCCAAAGCAAGGCTGGATCGGGTTGCGGGGAGCTTCTGGGCATAACTGCGCATTTCTGAGAGACAGTGTCGAACAAGCAGTTTCTGCACAGTTTCTAGAAAAAGTGTAGAGTGGGGCAGCAAAGAGAGTGTCAGTCAAAACTACGCAATTTTCAGAGGGAGAGCAGAGCAAGCCAATAGGGGGCCTGTCAATCATATCTGCGCAAGTTCTCAGGACAGTGCAGTGACAAGAAGTAGAGGCTTGTCCCACATATTTGCACAGTTTCTGCAAGAAGTGCAAGGCAGGAAACTGGGAAACTTTTGCATAACTTTTGGAAGTTGTGCAACCCCGGGGCACAGTTGATTTCAGTTCTTTCAATTTACTAGAGGGAGGCTTGATGGTGACCTTGTGGGAAGCACAGACTAGACTGGATTATGGGACAACTTTTGCATAGTTCTGTGAGACAATCAGTTGGATCACTTCCAGGATTGTGAAGTGCATACTACCTTGGGGATAGCCTCAAGATATGCACAGTTCTGGGTAGCCGAGTAAGGTCACTGAGAGCTGAGATTGAGAAATGCAGCTCAAACGGGATCCGTTGAAGGAGGGTTGTTCGGTCGACATATATTTAGGAAAAATTACTAAGTGTGAGAGAAAGTGAACTCGTCCATACATGACATTGTGATCACACACTTAGCATAACTCGATGACAAGACACCTCAAACCAACCAGAAAAACATGGAAAAGCATGACCCTCTGCAGGATTGTCTAAGGGTGAGAGCCACAAGTGACACTTGGGATAGACCTTCGGACAACCGCGACGACACTTGCGCGACAGTGCTTACAACTTTGTGTGTGAGTGTGACGGGTGTTCACATAGCTAAGACAACCCAAATACACAAAGAAAAACCTTTGAAATCACCAGAATTGGATTGAAAGCATGACATATCAATCAACATGCCAAAGGCGACAATTGGTTCGACCAGTGAAAATGAAGCAAGACACATAGGGGAAATACAAGGAATGACTTTCAGTGCTTACAAACATGAATTTTATTTAAGACATAATGATATGACAATGAAATACATTACTTTAAGTGACACTAAGAGATGTACTTCAAAATATGTACTTTACTTACCATACTTACCCTCGAGATGATATGCATCCGATGGAGTTTGCATGAGGTCTCAATCTTTTATCGTAACTTGGTTTCTCGGTTCTTCTCCTCAACTCCTTGAGAGTGATGTAGCATGATATCTTTTCCTATGGTCACTACAAGATAGATCATCATAGTTTCAGCGGACAATGACTTTTTCCAGGATGATTTGCGCAGTTTTCCAGAGCAAGGTTCAACTGCTTGCTCTGCACAATTTCTTAGTGCGAGGCAGATTAGACAGTTAGGACAACACTGCATAGTTTTTAGATGAAGGACACTATTACGAGGTGGGATCCTGGGAGAACACTTATGTGCAATTTCTAAGTTTAGTGTCGCATGGGAAGCTGAGAGGAAATATTGAACATTTTTTGAATGCAAGGCACTGTTGCGGGATGGGTCTCGGGAGGACACACCCGCGTAGTTTCAGGTTGAAAAACAGATTGAGCAACTGAGGGACAATATTACATAGTTTCTGATGATAGTGGTTTTCGGCTGGGAAAGGACACTGGAGGAAACCACTGCACAGTTTTGGATGCGAAGGGAGGTCGGGGTCTTTATGCATTGTGCAGTTCCAGCAGGAAAAAAAGTTAGAGGGCTGCAAAAGCCAAGTGTGTAGTTTCAGAAAGCTGGATGAGGCTAGGTTTCTCTGGAAATCGGCTAAGTGTGAGATCAGTGAAACCGATGTAGACAGTGATAGAACTTGACTATGATTACACACGAACGCTTAGTTATACAACATAGACCATCTAGAACATATAAAACATACTTTGCTTGATGCAACAACCCTCGCGACAAGAGTGCGTGAAGTGAGTGTGAAACATGTCTAAGTGATGATAACAACCCATACGCATGAAGGTTCCCCTTAAAGCATAACAACATCCCCTTTGCATGTCAAACAATAATCCCTATGCCCAAAGATGACACATATTGCATAAAGATGAGAATGTGAACAACTCTTAAGATCAAGGAGGGGGGCTTGAGATCATTAGCTTACTAATAAGTGACCAAGGATCGATTTGATCACAGGATCCATGGTAGGCTCCAAAATTTTCATGTGAGCCAAAATTTTGGAGGGTGGTTGTAACCACTACAACAATAGGTTATAGGTCCGTAGGAGAGACAACTTCTCAAGGGGAGCTACTCTTTGTCATTGATGTCAAAGGGGGAGAGAAAGTGTCAGAAAAGTTAGAAGCATGATGTCAGGGGGATTTATGATCATGGGGGGAGTATGTGTGTTGCCATCAATGCCAAAGGGGAAGATTGTTGATATGTGGTTGTCATCAATGTCAACCCAAGCAACACTAGGATCTACCCCAATCTTCCATGGAAAATTTGACATCTAAATTCATGGAATCTTGTGTCAAGGTCCTTCTAGATAGATTCTCCTCAACAAGTTTCCATTGATATATGGTACGCCTCGTGGTTCCTCCTAGTCTGAGAAAAAAATAAGGGTTGAAGTTGAAGACCCAGTTTTGTGTGCTAAAACCCCAAGGGTAGAGAAATGACACCTTATTCACCAAGGGTTTTCAATATATGACAAGGACCATATGCACACTCGGGTAGGACCATATGCACTAAGCCAATCATTGACTTCAAATTCTAGTGAAATTAAAAATATTTCTAAGCAATCTCTTTGACACAAATATTATATAGGAAATTCAAAGGACACCAAATATTTCCTTCTTTAGAGATCAAAGTAAAGCAGGTTAGAAAAAAAAAATATTTTAAAATAATTAAAGCTTCTAAGCTCTCCAACGCTCACTTAATGAAGCCCTCTCCAAAACACTATAACACATTCTAAACACAGCCAACATGTAACTTTTCATTTGCTTAAGGTTTAAGCTAATATATATTATTTAGTTTAAGAAAATAATCTTTTAATTTCAACATCTAGCTCATTAAGCCCTCTTGTCCTTCAACGTTCATTATTGAAACCCTCTCTAATAATCAACGTATAACTCATGGAGATTTTACTATAATTCTCCTCCAAATTCCAATTTGCATAGCCCTTACTTAACCTCCCAACATTCATATTTTGGAGCCCTCTTATATATATAAAAGGAGAGCCTTACCTCTCTCATTTTAGCATGCACAAAACAACTACCTTGAAACTCTCGAACACCTGAAACTCTTGGCCACCTTAAACAAATAATGCAAAGATCAGGTTCGTCATTTTTTTTATTATGGTGATTCGTTTGGGATACATCCGAGGATATTTGTACATGTTTGAATACCATGTGAAGGACTCTATTCAACCTCAGAAAGGTGGCTTGATTAGCTGACTAAAGTCTGGAATTAATATTTGAGGCTAGGGCACATTCTTCAGGACTTCTGCACCTATAATATGAAGAATAAAATATCTCTTCTGTTATAAATTGAATAAATGACCTTATGAATTAATTGAATTTATAATTCTAAGGAGCATAACAAGTCTTGAAATGTGTAACGACATAAATCATTGAGCTTTGGACCTGTAGGAAACTGTTTGAACAAGACTCTAAATTGTCAAACAGTAAGTCCATTTAATGGTGTTTTAAGGCTCCTAAAACCACTCGTACCTGCTTCATTTACATGTGTTATGTATCTACTAATCTCGCACTAGGATAATTACAGTAAACAAATTTTTCATAGTAAATTTTGTAGTATATTATGGGGCTCTTCTTACAAAATTTCCAGAACAATGAAACAGGTTTGTACAATTTTTCTTTTGGTTGGGATTTGCATTGTATCCTTTTGTTGCATGGGCTCTTTGTCTCTTTGTTTGGGACTAGAATTTCATTTGGTTGATTCTTGTTTGCAGGTGCTTCAGTCTTCTAAGATCTACAATTACAGTGACATCCTTTTTAATGCTTGATCTAACACAAGAAGTATTCAGATATTTTTCACACTATGTAACCGATCCTATATGCATAAATCACTTGCAAATTGAAGTAGCCTTGGGAAGTGAATAAGATGTAAACTGTGATTCAAAATATCCTGATAATCTACAAAAAAGGTTGAACTATTTCAAGCATATTGTATTGTAATTGTGAAGAATTGATAGGACTTTGGGCATCAAATTGTTTAATCATCAAAGGTAGTGTGGAAAGAGCAGTGTTTTATTTAAGGTAGAATAAAGAACTACAATAGTAAAGTAGTAAGGGTGGAGAAATAGGGTCTAAGGATTCATTACTTAAACATTTGAAGGTGGCATGATGCTATTTAAACAAGTGCAACATAATGTGTTTTATTAAGAATAAATTCTCCTACAACAATAAGAGCAGAAGCAACATCAACAAAAGCCTTAGAACAATAGAAGGCAGAAGTAGTGACAATAATAAAACTAAGCAATGGCAAGGTTCATTAACAAGAACAGTTGGGAAAGCAATCTTATATACATACTGTAAAAAATTTCCTAGAGTCCTTCTGTAAATTAAAGTCAAACATTGCAATTGTAAAAAGTTGTATCATTTCCTGAAGTTGAAGAAGGAAAATTTGTTTTGGGATAAGGGCTTTTATTTCAATTGAGTTAAGCGATCTAGATTTGTTAAGTTAAGGGTAGCATACCTCCTAGTGTTATTGGTCAGTGAAAGAAAATCATTATACTATCAATGTAACATGGATCATTGTCCCTGGTACGGGAGTCCACACTTTTGTATTTAATTTTTGTCTTTATAGGGTGGTAGGATGGTGCTAGGCAGGTGAATGAAGTCACCTACATGTTGGGGCATGTAAACACTTCAGGGTGGTGTTATACTCCTATACCAGTAGGTGTCATATTTCATGATTGACTAGTTGAGCTTTGTAATATGTTCATCCCTTTCCTTGCTACAAAGGTTTTCCATATTATCAAAAAATCAAAAAATGTAAAAAATGTAAAGAGGGTATGCCCTAAAATAAAAATCAAAGGGTAAAAAGAATAAAATGGTCAAAAAAAAGAGAGAGAAAGAAATGAACCCCAAATAAAGAAAGACCAGGAAAGTTTGAAAGTCCAAAATGCCACTACTTTTTCATTTTCTGTAATAAGCATTGTGTGTAGCTTGTTGAACTTTATGCCATAATGGATGAATGGCCAAATAGCTTAATGTTGGCTAGTTCATGTTTGAATTTCCTGTTTTAGAGATAGAGAAAAAAATCTGGCCAAACTGTTTAATCTTGGCACATAAGTAGATAGGTAGAGAAGCAAAGGAGCTCAACAGTTAAATATGAGCCCTTGGAAGTAATAAGGGTAGACTTATGTAGGCTTGCTATGAAAAGAAAAGAAAAGTTGATGAGGGTTTGCTAGTCTAAGTGCACCCAAAGAAAGAAGGAAAAAATGCTAGGACCAAAGTAGGCAGGGTAGGTAGATTGGTGTTGCAGAATAATACTTGTGATGGATTATGTTTCTCAAAAAATGTTAGCTTTCACTTCTATCACAAGTACATGGCGGACATTCTACTTGATGCAGCTCAAGCGAGGCAAGGTTTCATAACTAACTCCCCTTTACATATTTCCCTGATCATTTACTAATTTTCCCCCTAAAATATTAAGAATATGTTCTTAAAATCCCTCATAAACCACTCATTCCATTTCATAAAGTCGCCTATGTAAGACCCTACCTTATTTGGGAAAATGTATAATATCACCCATAAACCCCATTCCCACTTTAGCCTAAGTCTAAAAATACACGTGTTTGTATACTTAGCACGCATTCATTTTCATAACTCATATTAACCCTAACTTTTATTATATAAATCCTTTGCTATATACCCTTCCCCGTAATATGTAAAAACATTAACAACCCCTGATATAATAAATATCCTACCCCTAGTTAACTATAACCATAGCACCGTTTTAAAAATGGAATTGATAAACTTATTTGAAGTTTATTAAGAACCATATCCTTCACCTCGCGCTCAAAGGGTCAATTAACCTCTGGTTGATTAATAACTGAACTGCCCCGACCAATCAAAACCACCCCGATACGTTTAAAAACACATTTTATTATAAATCGGGCCCGCTGCTTAACCCCCCGCCATATTCCATGAGCGCCCGCCGTCAGATCTCTGCTCATCCATCCAACGGTTGATAATCAATATCGCGCCACCCTTCATCATCGTTGTTTAACTCGTGGGGAACCAGCGGTTTTGGCACCCGTACTTTGCCACGCATCGCACTCCTGGTATGCTCGCTCCCTCCCGGCCTGAAACCGCCCAACCCCAAAAGTGGTGTGGGCAAAACCGCTTACCACCTCCGCTGACGTCACCCTTTGCTAACGTCATCCGTCCTTCTGCTGACGTCACCCGCCACGTCACCTGCCACGTACTACTGCTTACGTCATCCATCCTTCAAATCATAAATTCTCGCCAAAACTTCATTTTTGTCAAATAAAAAGGATAAAATATCATTTTTGTTGTGGTTTCGCTGCAAACTATGCTCCGGGCATAACATCGACTGAGGTCGCATTTCCAATTTCCAAACAGAAAAGCCCCATCGATGAGCTCCTCCGCCTGTCAACCGACCCTCCAGTGTACGGTGTTCCTCCTCAATTACAGGTAGCCTTTCAGCTATCTCAGAAAGCCATCAATTAGTGCGCCGATCACTGGAAATGTCTCAGCAATCTCCACAGAAAGATTTAAGTGTTATGGATCGAAAGGCACAAAACAACCTGCAATGTCACAACAAACAAGTGTTTATCCATAGTTGCATTGTTACCATAGGAAAAAGGGAGATTTTGGGCTAAAATCCTGACAGAGGAAAACAATTCAAAGTGTATCAGATCAGCATTAAAGAGTATCAGTCGTGCATTAAAGAGTATCAGTTACGCATTAAAGAGTATCAGTTCAGCATTAAAGAGTGTCAGAGCAGAATTAAATGTAGCAGATCAGAATTAAAGAGCATAGTTAAGATAGGCAGTCGGCGCAAAGTTACTACAGAAGACAGCTGCAAGCCGAACCCTAAAGGCCTGCCTCCAGCACAACATCAGTTAGTTGTTTCTATGTTACTTGTAAACTCTTTTTAGGTTAAACCTAGATATTATCTCACAGCTGTTATGAGATATAGGTTGTACATATTTTGTGTATAAATACCCCCTCCATTAGAGTATTGAGGGGTGGTGTGTGGATTTCCTAGACTGTGCTGTAATACTGAAATTTTGGAATAAAGAGTTGTTGGAATCAAACTGTTGCTTGGCCTACTGGATGAAGAATTGAAGCTGAGGACTTGTAACAGATTTCTTGAATCAACCTCTGGATCAATAAGTCCTCTATATCTTATGTTTTACAGTTTTCTTGTTTATTATATCATCTATGTTTCATAAACTGAATGATAAAGAAAATGGTTAATTTCAGAATATGCTTGATTGCACTCTGTTTTTAGTCTTTGTTGTTCTTTGTGTTTTCTTCAAAATTAGAATAAGCAGTGAAATCTTAATTTCTCCTATTTTCCTAATTCTTTCATGTTGATTATTTGCTAAAGAATTTTTAACTGCTCCTTATCAATAATCATCCATTTTCCCTCTTTAAAAAGGTTGAAGGATTCTTAATTTCCCTCCACCCCATTTTGAGCCCATTCCATCTGTTTCAAGTCTCTATTTGTTCCCTGTTTGACTACCTTGCTCTGTGAAGCCATCCTCTGTTAAGAAACCAAATCCAGAAAGCCATCTTCTTTAACTCCATTAGCCCAATGGACTGAACTATTATGTGTTACCTCTCCGTTCTATTGAATCTCACCACCCAAACCCAAACAAAACCCTTGAACTTCATAACTAGCCTAACACCTTTAAAAGAAAAAGCTAAATCATAAAGAGAGAGCCCTCTCTGGATACAGATTGGCTAGATTCTATATCTAAAAGATTGGTTTGTGGTTACCTCGGCATCCTTCCCTTTCTTACAACTTTGGGGAAAACCTGAGTGGTAACAAATGGTAGGGTGGTTCTAGGGTGAGTTGTGGCTTGCTAGGGTGTTAGGGCATCCATTCAACTGACTGTTGATAAAACTAGGGCATTGGGGTGTCCTTCTAGTGGGAGATGGAGAAGAATGTTTTTCTAGAGTTCTAGGAAGTCATAGCTTTCTTTTCAATTGGGGCTGAAGATTAAAGAACTTATTAGAAAAGTGTTCAATTTTTTTTTTTACTCGGAGGGGGTTTTCCACCTAAAATCCTTATGCCTATTGTCTATATTTTGTCATTGTTGTTTACTGTTCTTACTAAATAATAATAATAATAATAAATGAATATTAACTAATGCTCTAAAAAGATTAATAAAGTGTTAATTGCTAAGAAATATTGATTCACCCCTCCCCCCCCACCCCTTAGTATTTCCAACAATTAAGTTATTTTATTAGAAAATTAAAACACAATACATATGGTGGAGACATGCTTGTTAACAAAGTTTAAATAATTACGTATAACAATATTTATGCATTCTAGACTTAAGACAAAACATCATATGGATATGTCCATAATGGGAAATGAGGAGTGAGAGTGAGAGTTTAGTGGAGGGTATTCTTTAAATAAAACATGGCCTATAATACTAATAATTATATAAACTATAATAGCATATAAAAGATAATTTTATTTTGAAAAGAAAAGTACCATGAAAACTCAAAGATCAAAGAGGAGTTTTGTGACATGTGTCCTAAGATGAGGACCAAAGGACAATTGGAGTATCCTTAGAAGACCTAGGAGCTTCAACTTACATTTTTCCACCATGCTTCTAATCCAGGAAAGAAATTAGAATAATCTAAAAACAATTCTACTTTTCTACCAACTCCATACAGTTATAGAGTTCCTTCCAATTTTTTACATAAGGCATGCTAATATAATTCCACTATGAAATGGAATTATGTTTCCCTAATTCTACTTGAACTTGGATCCATGATGAAGTTAATATGCATGGCATCGACCTCCTCCTTCACCATCGAAACCCTAGAAATTAGAACATTTTCATAAACGACATGCACATGACTGCAGAGGCAAAGCAAAGTAGTTTTCAAGTAAGTTGAAGAAGTAGTTTTTCTATTCACTTTGGCCCTAATTCAACATATAGGGATTTCACCTTTTTGTGTAATTCGAGGGGCCATAGTGCAAAAATAAATGTAAACCAAATCCAAACTCTAAAACCAAAATCTAGACAAGCTAGCAAGAGATTTGGGAGAAAATATGGAAAATTAACCCAAATGTTTCCCTTAAACCAAGAGATTTTTCATTATGGGATGACATGATTATGTAAAGAGGTTGCAACTGCAAGGTGATCTCCCACATGTAGAGTCGAAGGAAACCAACTCAAGTCATCATGCCCACCATTTGATTCTTCTTCATTTCGATGAGTGTGCCATGAATGTGTCATAGCCCCCTCATTTCCTCCTTGCACAAAGACCATAATACTATAATCTGGTCTAAGAGTATAGTGTTCAGTAACATGCATGAGGGAGACTCCCAATGATTTAATGCCATAGTACATGGTTGCCAATGGAGAGAATCAGGTGTTTCCCAATCCATTTCCACAATAGCTCTATACCACCTTATGCAAAAACAAAATTTGAAAAATATATTTATAATATATAATTATTTAATTTTCCAGTTATAAATAATTCTAATATTTTTAAAATACTTTTCATTATTATTAAGAAAAAAAATCTTAAATATTTTTATACTTATGGCTTACTAAATTTTAAATAAAGAAAAACTAATTACATTTTCTCACTCAATGTGGAACATAGAAGAAATAATAATGTTTATTTATAAATATATTTAATATTCATTAAAAAAAATCTATAACATACCAGTAATTAATTAAATTCACCCATAGTAAAGCACAAATAACCAATGCAATTTTACCTTTTTACCGTCATATTAGACATTGATGAGGCCTAGCCACCAAACCTGTGTTCTAAGCTCTAAACTAGCCATTGGATATTAATTGGCTAGCCCACAACCCCGTGCAAAGATTCAAGTCACAATAAATTAGAGTGCATGTATTGAGAGACCGTTGGTCTCATCCAAAAAAGAACACAATTGAATTGATTCATTAGTCTCATACAGAAAAAACACACAATTGAATTGATTCATTGCTCAAAACAAATTACAATACATGGAAAAATTTAGAAACAACCCATTCCTAAAACCAAGACAAGACAAATCACCTATTGTAGACCCAAACACTTTCGAACTTAATCTTTCCAATGGGTTTGGTAAATATTCAAACGCATTTTTTTTTTCTATATTACAATATGCCAAGTCAATTCCTTTTAATTGCAGCTTTTCTCCTACAAAGTGATGTTGCATTTCAATATGCTTTAACATGGCATGATGCATTGGGTTATTTTCCAATTTAATAGAACTTTGGTTATCACACTCGATAATTATAAGTACATGCTTCTTTTCTCCAACATCTCAAAGGATTCTTCTAAGGCATATTGCCTCATAGGTAGCACTACATAACGCTTTGTACTTGGGTTTTATCAATGATAGTAAAACAGCTGGTTGTTTCTTACTGCTCCATGTTATATATTCAGATCCTATGTTGAATATATATTCAGAAGTGGGCCTCATGTCATCTAGATTTCCAACCCAATCAAAATCGAAATGATGCTAATTTAACATCACAATCATCGATATATTCAATGCCAAATAAAAATATTTTCTTTAAAATATCAAAGGGCCTTCTTTCCAGCATCCCAATGACCATTATGAGGTTTATCCATGAATTAATTAAGTACATTGACTAAGTAAGCAACATCAAGCTTAGTTGTGGTGAGATAATATAAACTTCCCACCAAATTTCGATATAGAGTACCATCAACCTATTTTGTTCCATGATCATTGTTGATCTATATTTTATTACAATGGAGTAGACATGGCCTTACATTCATACATATTAAACATTTTTATTAATTCATTTAATTATTTGCATTGTCTGATTAAGGGCTTATCATTGCCTTTCCACACTTCCATACCTAAACAATCTCATAATTGTCCATCCTTAATCTCAAATACATGTGATGATTGTCTTTTGATGTCTTAAATCAATTCAGTGGCACTCCATGTTATAATTAGAACACCAATATATAAAGATATTAAAGCAATATGTTCCATTCTCATCTCAGTGGATATACAAGGTAGGATCGATTTTTGTTTTTATAAAACCTTGTTGAAAGAAAAAGGTGTATATTTTCACATACACCTTTCTTCAACCTACAAACAATATGTTCTTGACCTTTCACAAACCCTTCTAGTTGAACAAGGTAAGGCTCTTCCTTTAAATATCCATTTAGAAAAGTTGATTTTACACCTAACTATTGTAGCTTTCAATTATATTTTTTGGCAAATGTTTTTAGTGTTCTATTTGTGTTCATTTTTTCTACTAGTGCAAAAGTATTTCCATAATCTATACCTTCCTTATGAACTTTCTACAGGAAATTCGTCGAAAGAAACTTACCTTTTACGAACGAGAATGAGCTATGTGAATAACCATTTACAACCAATATTTTCTTAGATTTGTCTATGCTACAATCAACTTTAGTTTTTAACTTTTACAACCATTTTGATCCTATAGTGACTTTGTTTTCAAGAAACTATGTTAATTTCCAAGTTTCATTTTTTTATAATAAAATTATACTCTTCTTTCATAGCTTCCATCCATTCTTTATGGCCCTTAAGCTGTTCAAAATTTAATGGTTTCATTATTTGAGTCATTAAATAATAGTCCTTATATCTTACAGGTGTTTGGGTTTTTCATTTTGAACTCCTTGGCACCACGTTGCTCTAGGGAGTTCCTTTGCCTATCCTTATACTTTATGGAGTATCTTCATATCTTCTTCTTGGAGTAATTTTATTACTTGAGGTGTCCATGCTAATTGAATCTCCAGCTTACACCTATTCAAAAACTTCTTCTTCCTTGAATTTATCATTATTTTCTTTAGGTAGATTCCATACATCATGATCATTGTCTCTTCCCCTTTCATCTACAAATTCATGAATTAAAACATCTTTACTTGCAAACATTTTATGAGTGATGGAAACAAATATTTATAATTTTTAAAATAACCAACAAAAAGACACTTGATTGCTTTGCATTCCAAAATTCTTATGTTTTCTTTGGGAATGTGTGAAGATGTCATACTCCCAAGAATCATAAAATGTCTAACTTATGGTTTAAAACCATAAAAAGATCCAAAAGATGTCTTATGCTCTAAAAATTGAGTTGGGCTTCTATTTTGGGGATATACAACAATACTAATAGCTTCTACCCAAACACCATTAGATATGCGTTTACCTTCATACTTTTAGCACATTAAACAAACATTTTTATTCATCCTCCAGGCTACTCCAATTTGCTAAGGTGTATATGGAATTATATACTACAGCAAAATTCCATTTCCTTTGCAATACTTGATTAAGGCTCCTAATATATACTCTCCCCCTTGATTTGATCTGAAATTTTTATATGCTTGCCAATTTGTATTTCAACCATATTCTTGAATTCTTTAAAATAATCAAATACATCACTTTTCTTCCTAATAAAATACACCAAAGTATATCTAATACTATCGTTGATCGAGATTTAAGAAGGAATGCAACAAATTACAAATATAACCATAAATACAAAGATGCAATAGAAATATCACTTCATTTCATTAATATCAAATACTGAAATATGCTTATAGACAGAATGGAAATAAGACTAGCTCGGGCGATGGTAGCTTATCTCTGAGAAGAGATGTGGCCGCTACATGTATCTGAACTGTGTTACAATGAGGCTCAAAGGCCTATTTATTTTTTAGAAACAATGGAAAACCCTAAACATACAAAAATGTAACCCTAGGAGATGAAGTGCCAAACTATGGGCCACGTTTGGGTAAATTGGTACATCAACTTCCCGGGGTCATAACTTTAGCATACGATCTTCGTTGATGTGCACAATATCTCGTTAGAAAGATCTATCTAGGGACTACAACTCTTTAGCAAGAAACGTCGGCCTGTGACCCATGTTGCTCCCGGTTTTCCCAAAAACATCGTTTAGGGCCTCAAAAAAGCTGCAAAAGTTCAGGACCTGAAAAACTGCCAAAAATAGTAAATTGTGCTACAAATAAGGAAACTGAAAAACTGAAAGAAACAACAGTGGGAGTCCAAGTGGAATAGGCGGGTGGCCACCAATATTTGCCTGGATCATTCCTCCCCCCTTAGGAAGCAATGGTCCCCATTGCGTTGAGTTCCTCCATGAGATGAGGAAACTTATGTTGAACTTGGTCCCTGGTGAGCCACTTGCCCTAGTGAAGGAGTTGTCCTACTTTGACAACACGATATAGTTTGATCCTTTGTTGTTGGGTGTTTTTGGTCTACGTGTCCATGATCCGATCAGTTGTGGCTTGTTCCATGCAATTTGGATTTAACTATGTAAGTGTGAGTTGTTCTGCAATGTCTGATGTGTCTAGCAATGGTGGGAAGTATGGTCAAAGGCGGTCCACATTGAACATTGGGTGCAGGCCAAGGAATGGGGGAATTTTTAGCTCAAATGCATTGTTCCCAAAGCCTTGGTAATGGTGTAAGGACCACATCGAAGTGGTATGAGTTTCCGATAGGCTCCGATAAGGCATTCCTTTTGCAAATTGCAACCACACTTTGTCACCCACCTGAAACTTGTGTGGCACCCCATGTTGATCATGTCGCTGCTTGTACTTGGCATTTTATTTCTCCAAAATGTCCTGGACCTGCTGGTGGATATGTTGGATGTGCTCAATGAAGTTGTTTGCCTTATTGGTTTCAAACTGGACATGAGCCGAATTTTCCTGAGTAACTGCAAATGGCATGGCCACATCAATGGGACATAGTGGATGGAATCCCAAGTCCACCTGAAAAGGGTTGTGGCCATTCGAGCTGTGGAGAGCCTGTTATAGTTGTGCTGGACATAGGGGAGGCTCTCATCCCATGTGCGTGGATATTTTGAGTTGTACGTGAGCAGAATGTGTACGATCATACTGTTGACGACCTCTGTCTGGCCATCAGTTTGGGGATGGAAAGTTGTGGACTTAGTGATTTTGGTGTCCAATATTGACCAGAGACTGGACCAAAATGTACTGAGGAACCTGTTGTCTCGATATGAGATGATAGACTTTGGGATCCCAAAGTGTACCCACACTCGTTCAAATAAGAGTTTAGCAGTGGCTTCTGCTGTGATATTCTTCTTGCAGACTGCCATAATGACCATCTTTGAGAATCTGTCGACGACCACAAAAACACAGTCATTGTCATGCTTAGTAGAAGGAAGGCTCGACATGTAATCAATGGATATGGATTCCCAAGGTCGACTAGGGGTAGGAAGCGAAGTATAAAGGCCTTGCTTCATGATGGTTGGTTTGGCAATGGCACAGCAGTGCAAGATCTGATGTACTTCCCGACATCCTCTCAAAGATTTGGCAAATATAAATACTTCTACAGTACTGCCACCATTTTCTCGACCCCAAAGTGCCCAGCGGCCCGACTATAGTATGATTCCCAAATCATCTTGGCACGCTCGCTTGAAGGAACACAAAGGTGTCCCAGGTGGCATAATAGGGCATCCTTGAGGTGAAAATCTAGAACTTGTTGACCCTCCAAGAGCAACTGGTATGTGTGGCCAAATTCTGGGTCGCTTTTATAGAGAAGTGACCAATCATAGGTCTCGTGCCCACAAGAGTTGAGCACGGTTGTTAACACCATGATCGGTGGTCAGCTGAGGCGATTGCAACATTATTGGTGCTTCCCTTCTTATACTTGATATTCAAATGGTACTGTTGCAGGTATGTGGACCAATTTTTATGGGGATCATTCTGCAACTTCCCTTGCATCTGTATGGACTGCAGGGGTTGGTGGTCTATGTGGATGACCATTTCCTTTCCCAAAATTTAATGCTTCCATTTTTGGCAGGCTTACATAATGGAATACATCTCTTTGTCATAAGTGGGATACTTCCAGACTGTGTTTGAAAGTGTCTCATTGTGATATGCCATTGGATTCCTTTGTTGGGTAAGGACTGCCCCAATAGCATAGTCAGAGGCATCTGTCTCGATCTCAAATGGTTGTTGTAAGTATGGTAATGTGAGTACTGGTGTGGAGCATAGGTGATGTTTCAACTTTGTGAATGCCTTCTGTTGAGATTCAGACCAAAAGAATTTTTCTTTCGCTCCTCCCTTGGTGACTTGACTCAAGAGCCAAGTGATATGAGAGAATCCCAACACAAACTTGCGGTAGAAATTGGCAAGACCCAAAAAGTTGTGGAGCTCTGTTAGAGTGGTTGGAGCTGGCCAATCTCGAATGACTTTGATCTTGGTTGGATCCACATGCACCCCCCATTCATCAATAATGTATCCCAGATATTAAACCTGGGTCATGCCAAAAGTGTAGTTCTCCAAATTGGCACATAGCTTGTGTTGCCGCAGTGTTTGGAGAACCTGTCGGATGTGGTGGAGGTGCTCTTCCCAACTCTGGCTAAAGATCAGGATGTCACCAAGTATACCACTACAAATGAGTTGGTAAATGGCCGCAAGATGTCATCCATCAGCCTCATGAAGGTTGCAGGAGCATTCGTCAACCCGAAAGGCATAACAAACCATTCGAAAAGGCCCTCCTTGGTTTTGAAGGCAATCTTCCACACATCAGAGGGTTCGATTGGTACCTGGTGATGTCATGATTTCAAGTTGATATTGCTGAAATATTTTTTCCCCTTCAATTGGCCCAGAAGGTCATCAATCCATGGGATTGGGTACCTATTCCAGACAGTGATCTTTTTCAACGCTCGATATTCAATACAGAGTCTCCAAGCCCATCCTTCTTCTGTACCAACATCATCGAGCTCCCACAGGGCAATGAACTCAATCGGATGTGACCTTTCTACAGCAGCTCCTGAATTTGCCTCTTGATTTCATCGTTCTCCAGTACGGAGCGGTGATAGATTGATCCATTTGGCAGTGGCACACCTGGGGTCAAATCGATGGAGTGTTTGACTTGACAGTGCAGAGGCAACCCTCTGGGGGAGGTGAAGATGTCCTCGTACTCCTCCACGACCTTGTCAATCTATTGTTGTCATGTGGAGGGACCCTGTTTGGAGGTCGTGGCCACCATCTTCTTCTTTCCCTGAGGGCGTATCATCAGGAAAACAAATTTCCCGATTTTGGAAATGAGCTTACTGCATTGATTTACAGTAACCAAAGAGATCGCGGTAGGCAGTGCTACCTCTGGTATCCTGTACAACTTATTTCCCAAAGTAACAATAACATCATGAGGCCTTGACTCATACATAGCATGTCGCTTGCATAAGTATGGTTGGCATAATAATACATCGCAAACATCAAGGGGAGAAACGTCACATAATACCTCATCCGTGAAGGGTTTGATGTTGTATGGAAGGTAGCACTGCTAGCTCACACGAAGATCCCGTCCTTGGTGAAACCACCTGATGGTGTATGGTTGTGGATGTGTTGTGGTCGGTAAGTCCAACCACTTCACGACCTCTACCAAAATGAGGTTCTTTTGGCTCCTGTTGTCGACAATGAACTAAAGCGAGGAACCCTTTACCCACATCTGGGAGTGGAAGAGGCGCTCCTCCTCCTCTAGATCTTCGGGATCCTCCTTTTGGATCTTCATGGTGGTAATGGTGGCGTTGGGCTCCAGATCGATAATTTGCTTCCCTTTGTCATTCCCCTTGTCAGGTTCTAACTCAGAGTCAGAACATGCATCTGATTCTGAAGCCTTTAGCTCATCCACCAATGACTTCTTGGCCCGACACTCACTTGTGTTGTGAGTGGAGCTCTTTCCTGTGTCCTTCTTCGGCTTCGCAATGTTGTTCTTTTCTTGCGGATTTGATAGGTTGTCCTGGGCCGCCCCGCCTTGGTTTTGTCCTTTGTTATTTGGTTTGGGGGCACCTGTCCCTTGCTTCGAATTCGCAAATCCAAAGTCTCACTTCTTCTGTTTAAACTTTTATTTGATCTTGATGGCATATCGGTATGTTGTGCCGAGTGAGGAGATGTCCAAGAACACCATCTCATCCTAGATGTACTTTTGTAGACAGTCATGGTACTTGAGAACCAAATGCTTCTCAGAATCCTTCATACCCAACTTCGTGCGTATGGTATGAAAAAAATTGGTAAACTTTGGCACATCTTGGTCCCTTCCCTGTCGCAACGTTGTCCACTTGATGTATTTATCCTCATAGCTCCCGACAGGGTAGTACTGCTCCTTTATGGCATCGCAAAATGAGTTCCAAGTGGGTGCGGCTGAAAATAGTGAGTTCGCACTTTCATCCTTCTACTTAGAGTAGGTATCCCACCAGTCCTTGACATGGGGGATGCTTTGAGAAGTGCAAAAGTGATCTTTTCCCCGCTGGAAAAATCATGAATGGAAAAATATCCTTCTAGTATATTTAACCATTTATCTACAACATTTGCATATATCTGACCCTCAAATATGGAAATGTCAAAGTTAACATGTACCTTAAAGGGTGTGGCACTTCCAGAGTAGCTACTAGAAGTAGATAAGTCTCCCTTGCGTAGCACTGAAGGATCTAGGCAAAGTTGTCCATCATTGCATTCCTTTGCCGCTTAAGGGCTTCTTCAAGCAATATTTTGATAAGATCTCCTACCCCCTCGTCTTTCTTTTCATCCACCATGGGAGGCCATCAGGATTTGTGAGGTTGGTCTTGCAAAGGCTCGACCAGTTCAAGCCCTAACTCCTTATATCCCTACCTCATTAGGGACATGCAAATAAAAATAGAGAAATAGCACACCACTCTAATACCATTGATCCATATTTAAACAGGAACGCAACAAATTACAAATATAACCATAAATACAAAGATTCAGTTGAAATAATACTTCATTTCATTAATATCAAATATTGAAATATGCTTACAGAAATAATGGAAATAAGACTAGCTCGGGCAATGGTAGCTTATCTCTGAGAAGAGATGTGGCGGCGACATGCCTCTAAACTGTGTTACAATGAGGTTGAAAGGCCTATTTATTGTTGAGAAACAATGGAAAACCCTAAACATCCAAAAACCTAACCCTAGGAGATGAAGCGCCAAACTATGGGCCGCGTTTGGATAAATTGGTACATCAGCTTCTCGGGGTCGTAACTTTGGCATACGATCTCCATTTTATGCACACAATACCTCGTTAGAAAGATCTATCTCAAGACTACAACTTTTGAGTGAGAAACATTAGTGAATGACCTGTGTTGCTCTTGATTTTCCCAAAAAAACGTCGTTTAGGGCCTCAAAATGGCTCCGAAAGTTTAGGACCCGAAAAACTGCCAAAAATAGTAAATTGTACTACAAATAAGGAAACTGAAAAACTGAAAGAAACAATGGTGGGTGTCCAAGTGGAATAGGTGGGTGGCCACCAATATCCACTTGGATCAATCATCTATAAATATAAGAAAGCAATATTCTTATCCAAGAGACCTTGTTTACATAGGACCACATATATCAGTATCTACTAATTTAAGAATTTCCTATTGTGTTCTCTCTATATGTATAAGAAAATCTTCACTATGTTGTTTCTCTAGAGCTCATCATTCACACTCAATATATTCATACTTAATATTTAGAGGACTCTTTACCATATATTTCGTTTGAACCAAAATAAGATCATTATGATTTAAATGTCTACACCTTTAATGCCACAACTCTTCATCAGGCATGGATGTAGATGTCAATGCTTTATGACCTCTCATTGTTACACCAAGATTATATAGTCCTCTAACTCTTTCTCAATTTTCTAAAATTTATAATGATCTTGCATATCCTTTGCTACACATTGAGATTTCATAAATTCAACCTTTAAAACCCAATCTGTTATAGTAGAGATTAAAATCAAATTCTTCTTTATACTTGGTGCATACATAACATTTTGGATTTTTTATCCTATCCATTAGGAAAAATCACAAATATGTCTACATTCCCTTTGATTTCATGACATCTATTACCTCCCAAATAAATATGAGAACCATTAAAGTTTTCATAATATGTATCAAAACAATCTCTATTGCAAGACATGAATTGATGCACCAAATTCTATGAACCAAGCATTTATCTCTTTAGTTTCAACAAATAAAGGTTGCAACACCAGAAAAAAAAAAAAAAAAAAATCATATTTTTGAAATCATTATTTATGGAGGCATCATTCTCAACAAAGTGTCATATGTGCCTTCTATGTTTGGGTTAATCATACACCCTTTCCGGACAATATTTATCTATTACACACCTATGCAAATGATGCCAAATCTGGAGTTTTTTCTACTCGATGAATTTTTGTCATGAATCCCCGTGAAAGATGGAAGAAATACCTCTCCATGATGTATAAGAATCATGGATTAAATACCCTAAAAACCCTAATTTTGGAGGTCATCGACGGTCTTTAGTTCACAACCTGCAATGTCACTTGTTGCAGAGTAAACACAGAGTGATCTCATCACAGTTTTCTTATGTTAAATGCGTGATTCTCTTCTTACAGAGGTAAAATATAAAAAGTAAAATAAACTTCTTATTCTAGAAACATCAAGATTGGTATCTATTCTGAAGCAGTGGAGATTGGGCTTGAGCTCCTTCTATCATAGACCTCCTTCCTACCATAGTGGATCCATCCCATTCATTATAGATCTCCCTCCTCCCTTCATGGATCTCTCAACTTCCACTCTTTCCCTATAAGTACAATGCATTCAAAGAGAACTGGGTTGCCATTTTAGACTTTTGAAATATACTTACATGTCGTCAAAGTATCCATTAGAGACTTTTTCATTGCAAGTGTTCAGATTGACGCTCATTGGAAGGATGCTTTGAACATCAAGGCCTGGTTGTAATTCTCATTTTATTAATTATTAATAAAAATATATGTTTCTTTCCCAGATACATTTGTCAATATGTTTATTGTAAGATTCCTTGATCACTTACATATTTTATGATTATATCATTGGTGTATTATTTGCTTTAATCACTTGTTTTTTTTTTCTATGCGGATCTCTTCTTGGAGCATTGAGGATGTTAGGTCCCTATAATACTAGTGTAGCTCGCATATTGTTATTGTTGTGCCCCATGTATCCCCGATATTATTATTGTTGTTCCCCATAGAAGCCCACTATTGTTATTGTTGTGCACTTAAATTATTATTGTTATGTAGGCTTTGATTATATTATGAACCTTTAGACTCCTATATATACCAAGGAGGTCTTGTCATTTGTATCATCCAAGAATTATTCATTTATATGATATAAAAGGAGTTTTCCCCCTCAAAGATGCTTATTTTCAAGTCATTTAGGTATTTTTTATTTTGTTTTGTGATTTGGTTACATAAAATTTGGTATTAGAGCGCTAGATCCTAGGGTTTCGCTTCTTCAAATAGGTCATCTAGGAATATTCGCTATAATTTTTTTTCCTTCAAGGATTCAAAAGCTAAAATTTTGAAAAAGTGGAGTTGAAATATTTTTGAACATCATGTAAAAATTTCAAAGCTTGGTTCGCTATATTTTAGGTGTTATTGTCCAAGGAAGTTAGCATTTCTACATGATCTTGTCTCAAACAAGTGTTTTGAGAGGAAAATCATCATAAATTTCTATTCGTGCATCGAATTTGAATTTCGTAAAAAGTGACTGAAATTGCACGACTGTAGTTTCTCGTATGTCATTTTCAGGGCCGAAGGTTAAAACAACGACATGTGGAATCATGTACAAGGTCACTCTACTAAATCAATTCATAATCGGGTCATGTTTGGAGAATTGACATGACTTTATCTTGAAGAATCCAATCTTGGTCTAACTTATTGGGTTGGAAACTATACACATAGTACTACCATAGAATATAATTTAATACTTTTGAAATCCGAAATCACAAAGATAAAACAGTTGCAAGATCAGACTTATCATCAAGCTCAAAACCTAGGTCTTAAAAGGTGTGTATTTTTAAAATTGCATAACTTCATTTGAAAAATAAGTTTGAAGTGATTCAAAGGGCATAGTGAGGCATAGATAGCATTAATTGATTCTTTAATGCCTCCCAAACAAAAAATTCTACACCCATTAAGCCCTTATAAACCTCTACTAACATAGTTATCGATCAAATGAGAACTATTACCTCAAAAAGGGTACTCAAGCCCAAAAATCCCAAAAAAACATGAAAAAACAACCCAAAAATAAAAAGTGTTGATTTTGCATCACCATTTTTTCAGAGTAAATTTTCAATATTTTAAAAAATAACAGTAAAAATAATAAAAACCATTTTGTTTGGTGTAAAAAACACCTTGAAATAAAAAAGTGTTGATGCCGGAATAAAGTATTTTTTTTTTCAGGGTACATTTTCAACATTTTTTAATAATGATGTTAAAAATAAAATATCATGACTCTGAAAAACTTTAAATTTTCAACGATTTTCAAGCATGACATTAACGATAAAATGTCACGTCTTGGAAAAGCCTTAAAATTCCAACGATTTTTAAATATGAAATTAAATTTAAAATATCACTTCTTTAAAAAGCCTTAAAATTCCAACAATTTTCAAGGATGATGCTAAGAAAAAATATTTACAATTATTTTCAGCCATAACATTAAAGATAAAATATCACGACTTAGAAAAACATTAAAATCATGAAAAAATTTCAACCACAGAATTAAAACCAAAGATTGTGACTATAAAACAATCTTAAGTTTTCAAAATATTTCAAGCATGACATTATGGAAAAATTTTATGACTAAACAAACTTTAGAAATGAACACCTGAATGAAAGAGCTATTATACCAAGAGTAATTTTTTTAAATGCTAAATGTATAGCGATTTTAAAATCTTAGCCTAAGACAACTTGATACATTGCAAAAAAAAAAAAAAATCAACTATCAAATTGCACATAATAAGATTGGTTTGCTAGACAAGCATCAACACAGACCATATATATATATATATATATATACATAAGAAAACAAAAATTCATAAGAAAGATACATAAGAAAACAAAAATTCAAATATTGAAAAAAGAACTTAAAAATTAATAACAAGAAATAAAACATAAAAAACAAGACAAAAAAAATCAAATATAAAAAATATATAGAAACGTAGAAATTCAAATATTAAAAGAAAAAACAATAAATAAAATACAAAAATACAAAAGAAAGCAATAATTCAAAATTGAAAAAAATAAAATAAAAAAAATAATAACAAGTAATAAAAACATAAAAAAGACAAAAAAATCAAATATAAAAAATATATATTAATGACATTAAAAAAAAAAACTACAAAATGTAAAAACAGTTAACCATACCATGTGAAAAAAAAAATCCCCGACCACCTTGAGGCCCAACAGCCAAGGGTGGCAAGGGGACGTTTCATGAAATATATATATATATATATATATCATTAAAAAAAAAGAGTATTAACTTGTAAAAATGAAAATTTTAAACAAAACAAAAAATAAATGAAACCCAGGGAAAAGTGTTCTCATATTCTCTCCCCGGCAACAGTGCCAATTAATGTTGTACCTTAAGAAACCAATTGTTGGAAATAATACTGAGAAGGGGGGGTGAATCAGTATTAGCAAATCAATAACTTTTCATTTCCATATTCAGATTTATATACGCTACTTCAATGAAGGCAACCCGCGTGTACACGCAATTGTGTTTAAGCCAACTAGCATATATCCAACAAACTTATGATTCAGTTAATTCATCATATGTTGATCTTTAATCAGTGCATCAATACTTCATTAACCACATAAACAGTAACCAGGTGCAGTAAAAACAGAACAGACCATCACACATAAGAAACACACATGAACACCAAGATATAAGGTGGAAACCCAATGCAGGACAAAAACCACCTGCTGCTGTCTTCTTTTAATATAAGAAAAACATGTTTACAATCTTGTACTGGCGCAGACTCATACCAATACGCAGGCACCCACCTGCAGAAGGCTACAACCTTCTCTTGTTCTCCAGCTTCTACTGGAAGGGAGCTACAACCCCCTAGCTCTTGTACTAGCTGATATGTTTACTAGTACGTAGGTGCCAGCCTACTGAAGGCTACAACCTTCACTCATTTTCCAGCTGCTATTGGAAGGGAGCTCCAACCCCCTGGCTCTTGTACTGGCCAATATGTTTACCAGTACGTAGGCGCCGGCCTACAAAAGGCTACAACCTTCTCTCTTCCTCCAGGGACCACATTTCATAAATTTTCAGACTGGATACTCTTGAAACACAACACCATAATATGAAGGCCATGTTTCATCCAATTTTCATAGTGGACCCATCAACAACAATGAAGCACAAAATCAATCACCATTGTGTCATCAGAACACAGAGCAGAACCCAGAACTTTGCAACAACAACCAGATCCAACTGCAACTTCAAATATCATACTTCATACTGTATACGCGACTCTGATGAGCCGAACCAGCATGTATACATGATTTTACCAAGACGACCCCACGTACAGATCTGCAAATTATATTTACTCATAACTTTGCAGCTATTCCAGACATCAGTCATACCCAGATCATAACATTTATACAATAAAAAATGTGTCAGTAATCAGACCTAGTCTATCCATGATCAAACCACATACTGATAATACATTCCAAGCGTTAAAATCTCGATCCATCATCCATCATCATCCACATAGGTGCATTCTTAGTTCAGATCAAGCACAACATCGCAAACCCATAACCTGCATACTAGATCTCACACTTCATCAGATATTCAATACTTACACACTTTGGCCTAATGATCTTCTCCTCCTTTTATAGTTTTATGCCTTTCTCAATACCATGGACCATAACCACTTTAGGACCAATACCTTGGACCAAATACCTAGGGTCAATACCTCGAACCAGATACCTTGGACCAATACCATGGATTAGAATACCATAGACCAAATACCTTGGACCAAAACTTAGTTTTCCAACATGTACGCACTTTCCCTCTTGTGAAAGTGTGTGTGTACATTATATGCTCCTTTTGTTCTATTAACTCGCTTGTATACGCTCCTTTGTCAAGGTGAACCTGTGTATATCTCTCTTTCTTCTTTCTTTGTAGTCTGATCTTTAATTCTTTGCTATTGACTTGTTGCACTGTGATCTGTCATCTGAATGAGTTGCCATAAAGGACAACACTTGAATCATAATGCCAATAATCTCCCCCTTTGGACTTGATGGCAAAAACCACACCAAGTCACTCTCCCCCTTTGACATCAAGGGCAAAGGGTGGACCAAGATATTCTCTCCTTTTGACATATGTTGTTCATGCTCCCCCTGAGTACATGCTGAAATCTCTGATTGAGCTCCCCCTTTGTACATGTTAAGATGTACCAATCCATCCATGCTCCCCCTGAGCACATGCAGAGTCTGCAAATAATAACATGACTCTATAACTAAACTAAGTGAGTATGACCTTCCTATCACCAATGACTCATACATACATCAATCTCCCAACCAAGTGGGGATATACCAAATTTGACTCATCCACCCAACTAAGTGGGGATATACCAATTGTTTATACATGACTGAAATAGAAATTATTACATCACCCTTCCCATGCATAGTGGGGTTACAAATTAGGTATTTTCATGACCTTTACATCAAATGATATAGATGACATTTATACTAGAGACCAAATATCTAAACAAGACTATGATAGTCATCAGCAACTATCATACATCATGTATGATCTACTCCATAAGCATCTGTCAATAGCATCTAGACCAGCAACCTGTATATGTCCATCATTAGTTCCCAAGGTATGACAGTGTAAATATCATCAACCTGTGACAAAGTATTTATGCATATAGATATCAATTCATCCTCTTTATCTCACCAAGATCAACTTCTTTCGTTTCCTTAATAGAAAGAGCCTTATCATAACCTTCCATGAATCAACTCAGCATATGTCATATCTTCAAGTAGTAACACAAAATCATTCACACCATATCATATGTGAAAACACCATAGTCATCACATTATGATCTTTCACATCATCATCAAGAACTGCATGATCTTTCCACAAGAACCTTCAATATATCAACCATGTATCATCACTAGGGAACATCCCACATCTGATAAGCATCAACCATGATAATCAACATATGTGAGTATCAACCTATCATCATAAGGTAAGAACTCATCATCATTAAGTGATTAAGTAAGCCATGTCTTCAAATATCCATGTCTTCAAATAGCTATGTCTTCATGTGACCTGTAATAACACCATTCTCTTGGCCAACCAACAATATGCAACTTAAGTAATCATCCATGTATCCATCATATTGTATATCCATTAAAGAGATATCAATATGTATCTAGCAAGCCATGATCTCATGGTCATTTGTCAATATTTCTTGATATCATCAACAGCAATAATCCTCAACATGTGAGAGCCAAGAACCATAGGAATCCTACATCATAACTCTACCATATGATCTTTAGAAGAAATGATGACAGCAGCATGAAAGACTTGAATGGCTCATCATCAAATAATGAAGTTGTGTACTCAAGTTTTGTACTTCTCCTTGTCCTTATGAGGATCATCATGTAAGCAATATATATGTACTATATGCATCATCAAAGAGTCATCCACAATCATCCATGAATCTGATCTGAAAACCAACTATGTGACCCCCAAGTATCATATGAGATTTTATCATGGGCAACTCACAATCGTAACATAGCAAGATGTATCATTTAGCCATATAAGCATCATCATCATTGATTAGGTATCAAGGACTTCTAATCATAATGCCAACAATGCTTTATTAGAAGCATAGCATGTTTTCCCCCTGAACCTGTTCCACCTATTCACTTTCAGATCTGATCATTGCATATACCAGTAAGAAGTATCAAGGCATCATCATCAATCAGATATACATCAAGTTATCAATAACTTGTGAGGATCAAAAACATTTCTAAATAACATCCACAAACTATAGTCATCTTTCATTCACGCCAGAAAAGATAACAGATAATTGTATGAATCATATCAATTCAGTTTTTCTGAGTCTATCCCACTGCATTTTTCTCAAACCACATATACACGACTGTGCAACTTCGAACTCGTGTATATACGTGACTTGTCTTCATGAAACTTGCGTATGGGATTTAGAACATTGAAGCTTCACACTTTCAGCTCCCCTTGAGTCTTTTATGTTTGTACATTGTGCCATGCCACATTTTTCTGACTGTACTTACTTCTTCTTCCATATCTTCGAGTGTGATGATGTTTTCTCCTTTTGGTATGGTGCCCGCAATTTCCTCTTGCATTCCTTTGCTATATTTCCAACCTTGTTACATGCATAACATCTTACATGTTTCATATTTCTTCTATAGCAATCAATGGCTTTGTGACCAAACATATTGCAAGAAAAACAATATCCCTTAAAGTACCTGGAAGCTGATGATCTTTCTATGTGAAGGTCTTGAACCATTCTACTTCCGCATCTTATTGCAACATGTCCAAGATTGTGACATATAAAACATTCAACATTATTCAATTGAGGAAATAACCGACTACCACTTCCACATTTAGGAGTAAAGGATTTTCTTTGAAGAATTTCTTTCCTTGGTTATTTATGGGGTTGACCTCTAATCTTCTTGTTGAGCATTTCAGGTTTTACATTAGAGTTCCTTGCCTTAGCTTGTGAGCTAGATTCACCTTCAACATATTCATGGAAACCAAGACCAGATTTGATGGTAGGAGACCTTTGACTACTAAGAATATCATCCAAAATCTTAGTACTATCTTGAAATCGTAAGAGCTTATCCTTTTCTTCTAATTTACCTTTTAGTATATTTACCTCAACCTGATATTGCTCTTCCTGTTCAAGATACTGCTTCTTCATGATATCTTCATCTTTTCTTCCTTCTTCCATCTGTTGCATTAATTCAATAATCTCATTTTCTTGTTTTTAATTCTGCTTATTTTTTAATGATATCACTTCATCCTGCAACATTTGACGTACTTTGAAGGCACACTCCAGCTGAGCTTTTAATCTGGTAACTTCTTCTTTAAGGGCACTCTCCCTTTTGTTAAATAGATCTTGTTGATCTATGATTTTATCTGATGCTTCATTTGCTTGTTCATCTTGAGGTGATTTGGAATCTGAATCCTTGCTTCCATCTAACGGCCAATTGTCTCTCCTATTGTCCCTATTCCTTTGAGTTGTGTTCCAGACAGCAATAGCAAACAAATAGGCAGCTAAGCCCTGATTGGCTTGAAAAACACCCAAACTAGGAACAACAAGAGTGTTGTCCCCAGTGGAGTCGCCAATTCTGATTGAGGGAAATGTTCCGCTAGGGCTTTTTGAGTTGAGACCCTAGCAAACTGTAAGTTGTCTATTCAAAGAAGCACACAGCCATTATGCTATTATAAGCAAACTCTATTGTAAAGGGTACGTACCTTAGGTCCTACGTTCGAGAAGGCCCTTAGGGTCCAAACCCTTCTTGGAGTTCCCTTCTTTTCTTTTGTCCTGCAAAACAACCAATTCCAAAGAACACAACAGTACATGGACAAAACCTTATAAAGAAACCATCTTCATGTTATAAATAAAGGTAGTTAGTTATGAAATCCAAACAACCATTTAGATATGAATTCTAAACATGAATATCATTAACATAAAGAGGATTCATTTCGGGAACCAAGACATGTGTTTCTTTTATTATAGACAAATAAAGTACATGAAAAAGGAATATTTTCACCTGAGTCACCTTCAGCAGGCTCCAAGCAAAGCTTCCTTCCGGATCCGTTCCAGCCTCAAGCCTTTAACAAACTCCTTCCATGACTCTCTCCATGATGTCACAAGTAATGGATGAACATCAACACACAAGGAAACAAGAGTTTCCTGTACAAATGGGGGAAGTGCAGAAGGCACAAGGGACTTCAGACCTGGTCAGGGGAAAAATCTCAGCATAATAACCTTTCTCTCTCTTCTCTCCTCCTTTAGGCTTTACCTTTGAGGTTTTTTATACCTCTCCCAAAGTAGTTTTTTAGTTGGGAGTTGGTTGGGAACAGTTGGGCCATGAGCACTAACAGGTGATCAACAGGTAAAACCCGCGATCTCCGCCCGAAAATAAGGAAATATATATATATATTTAAGTGTTTTAATACATATACGTGGGTTGGGTATACACAGACCCGCGTATACACGTGTTTAACTCAGGGAAATGTCGCATATAAGCGATAAAACACTGTTTTTTAAATTTTAGGACCAGGTCTGGAAGGAGGGGTTGCCCTAGGCCATGAGTACAGTATCACAAACCATAAGAGTGAGATTTGGAGCTATAACAATTGTGTCTACGGATCTCCTTCAAGTGATCAAGCTTCTTCCAAAGGACATGCTCTGATACCAATAGTTGGAAATAATACTGAGGGGGGGGGGTGAATCAGTATTATCAAATCAATAAATTTTCATTTCCATATTCAGATTTATATACACTACTTCAATGAAGGCAACCCGCGTGTAC
Source organism: Pinus tabuliformis (assembly GCA_031772625.1). Taxonomy (NCBI): domain Eukaryota; kingdom Viridiplantae; phylum Streptophyta; class Pinopsida; order Pinales; family Pinaceae; genus Pinus; species Pinus tabuliformis. The sequence goes on along the minus strand of CM062813.1, from coordinate 1,142,582,272 downwards.
ATGCAACTGTTTTTAAGGCAACTAGTGTATATCTAACAAACTTATGATTCAGTTAATTCATCATATGTTGATCTTTAATCAGTGCATCAGTACTTCATTAACCACATAAACAGTAACCAGGTGTAGTAAAAACAGAACATACCATCACACATAAGCAACACACATGAACACCAAGATATAAGGTGGAAACCCAATGCGGGACAACACTTGTTGTTGTCTTCTTTTAATATAAGAAAAACCTATTTACAATCTTGTACTAGCGTAGACTCATACCAGTATGCAGGCACCCACCTGCAGAAGGCTACAACCTTCTCTCGTTCTCTAGCTTCTACTGGAAGGGAGCTACAACCCCCTAACTCGTGTACTAGTCGATATGTTTACTAGTACGTAGGCGTCGGCGTACTGAAGGCTACAACCTTCACTCATTTTCCAGCTGCTGCTAGAAGGGAGCTCCAACCCCCTCGCTCTTGTACTGGCTGATATGTTTACCAGTACATTTGCGCCGACCTACAGAAGGCTACAACCTTCTCTCTTCCTCCAAGGACCACGTTTCATAAATTTTCAGACTAGATACTCCTAGAACTCAACACCATACTCTAACGACCACGTTTCATCCAATTTTCATACTGGACCCATCAACAACATTGAAGCACAAAATCAATCACCACTATGTCATCAGAACATAGTCACCAGAACATAGAGCAGAACCCAGAACTCTGCAACAACAACCAGATCCAACTACAACTTCAAATATCATACTTCATACTGTATACGCAACTCTAATGAGCCGAACCAGCGTGTATACGTGCTTTTACCAAGAGGAACCCATGTACAGATCTACAAATATTTACTCATAACTTTGCAACTATTCCAGACATCAGTCATACCCAGATCATAACATTTATACAATAAAATATGCGCCAGTAATCAGATCTATTCTATCCATGATCAAACCACATAATGATAATACATTCCAAGCCTTAAGATCTCAATCCATCATTCATCATCATCCACATAGGTGCATGCTTAGTTCAAATCAAGCACAAGATCACAAACCCATAACCTGCATACTAGATCTCACACTTCATCAGATATTCAATACTTGCACACTTTGGCCTAATGATATTCTCCTCCTTTTATAGTTTTATGCCTTTCTCAATACCATGGACCATAACAACTTTAGGACCAATACCTTGGACCAAATACCTAGGGTCAATACCTCAGACCAGATACCTTGGACCAATACCACTGATCAGAATACCATGGACCAAATACCTTGGACCAAAACTTAGTTTTCCAACATGTACGCACTTTCCCTCTTGTGAAATTGCGTATGCACATTATACGCTCCTTTTGTTCTATTAACCCACGTGTATACGCTCCTTTGTCAAGGTGAACCTATGTATACCTCTCTTTCTTCATTCTTTGTAGTCTGATCCTTAATTCTTTGTTATTAACCTGCTGCACTATGATCTGTCATTTGAATGAGTTACCATCAAGGACAACACCTGAATCATAATGCCAACACCAATTTCCTGGTTGTAGAGAAATTGTGCTTAAGACATTAATAAATATTAATTACTGTCACTTATTGTTTGTTGTGTTCTCAAATGAAGGAACTGGAAAACTTGGTCTTTAACCCTTAATACATGTATGACCGGAACATTTGAGAATGCCATTTGCTGCTAGGTATAAATGATGAGTGAAGAAATCTTGAAGGAGAAGTTAAAGATAATATGTTGGTTTTTCACAGAAACTACTATCTGTAACTTAGAAGAATTATGAAAATGAGAACTGAATCATAGACAATATGCTTCTTAACACAGAAACTACTATCTGTGACTCTTGGAGAAGTTAAAGATAATATGTTGGTCTTTCACAGAAACTATTATCTATAACTTAGAAAGGAAGGTGGAAACTTCAAGTATAGGAGCGCTCTTTTAAGGAATTTTAACTTTATCTACATAAGCAAATAAAGACCTGCAACTTCATTACTATGCTTGAAAGAAGAAAACATAACATGACACATGACAGAGAAGGTTACAAAATTATACCCAACAACTCATGGAAACTTCTGATTCTTTCATTAATCAATGATGATATCAGGAATACAATTGCCTAGTCTCTGGTTTCTCCCAAAATTCGAACCCTTTCTTTGTAAATTTTCATCTTTTTATACATTGTGGAACAGTTGTTGATTTCTGAAACTGCCCAAATTATTTAACTGCTTCTCTAACTATATGAAGTAAAAAATATTACAGAATTTTACAGAGGGTAAAAGACACATCAAAGAACATGAAATAATTGGAACATAACTGAATTCGGAAGAGGACAATAATTGGCTTGCTCTGTTAATCCGCTGTCGAATTCCTCTGTAAATGCCCTAATGATGTTTAATTCATTTTAGCCATAATGAAATGTGTTTAGCTTGTGTAATCCTAGGCTTACATACGTATCGGGTGTTTTGATTGGCCAAAATACAAAGAAAACATACCCAATTGTCTTCCTCTTTAGATTCGGCTCCAACCCTGATTTTCCACTTTACACAGCGAAATTAACACGAACCTTTGCTTAATACAAAACTCAAAAAGAGTCAATCTTGCTTTATAAATCTGTCAAATCCACCCATTCAGTGCTCCATTGACTTCCACCGCAAATTGCAATCGGCCCTTTTAAATGATATACCACCACAAAACTTAACTTTACGCACCCTTAAGCCGCATATGCATAAATCCTTCATATTTGCGTTATTTCTATTATATACCTTTTATAATAGAAATATGCCATAAAACATGCCTTTTCTGCCGATATAATGTTTGTGATGCGATATTTAAATCCCCCTCATTGATGTTCCACCACCAGATCAACGGCTGGTGTCTTCTACGAACAACACAACTTGCTCTATAGATCCCCACCGTAGATATGCGCTTAGTGGATCTGATGGTCTACAAAGATTTCAGGTGGGACATAAGCACAAAGAATACCTGCCCGATATGAGCAGTTTTCTCTCTCCACTCGACTCCTATGTGTCGAACAATAAGTTGAATCGGGTGAGCTCCACTAAAAACCGCTTACCACTTTGCATCCACCCGCAATTCCACCTTTTAGCTTAAAATCCGCCTTTTCATACGCCTTGCGGACCCGCCAGAATTATAAAACACAATATATAGTTTTTCGAGTCTGTCATTGCAAATCGCAATCGGTGGAACCCATATACATGTATATGAAGGGCTTTTCGATACAGCAGACCCGTCGAAATTATAAACACAATGAATATATGTTTCGGGTCCGACTATTGTGAATCCCAATTGGCAATCAATGAATGAACCAATACATATGCATTTAGCGCTTTACGGACCCGCCGGCTTTTAAATATAATATATATTTCAGGTCCGAATCTTTGACACTTTATAACTTGTTTCTTTTGTGATTCCGATACACAATATGCTTTGCGATATATATATATATATATATATATATATATATATATATATATATATATACATTCATATAACCATTGGCTTAATCCTTGGCTATACCGAGGCCGATTCTTTTATTTTTACTTGTTCCTTTACAAAGAAAACATACCTGATATACCATTATTACTCCTTCCTTTTGCTTTTATCTATTTTTGAAATATTTTCAAGCTCTTGTATGAAAAATGAATACTACAAACAACAAAAATGCATGTTACAACAGACCCTATCTGTAATTGTTTTTACACCCTAAGTGCCTCAATTACTATAGTGGTGAGCCCACTCAAGTGTATTAGAGTGATGCAGGTTCTTACCTCTCGTCTTATCACCCAACGCCTGTAAAACTGAGGACACTCTATCCAAAAGAAAATTTACACACCCTAAGTGTTCTAACTATTACAGTGGTGAGCCCGCTCTTGTGTGTTAGAGTGATGCGCATCTTTTTACCTCTCATCTTTCCGCCTAGCGTCTGTAAAAGTAGAAACACTCTAGCAAAATAATTCAAAAGAAAGTGTTGGTTGACTGTATCAATTGACAACCTTCCTCAACAACGGCACCAAAAAGTTTGTTCAGTTTTACTACTTCCACAACCATTAATTATCAACCAGTGTAAGTCTTTTTATTTCAAAGGTGTTTGCACTATCTGTGTTGATACATGTAACATGCAGGTGAAACAGGAAAGAAAGGATGTCGTTGAACATGCTTGCAGGGATAAAAATAGTCTTGTAGAATGGAAATTCAACTTGTAGAAATCAAGAAGCACGTTGCAGACATGAAATACACTCATCAAGGAAAGAATCCACACTTCATAATATCTTTAGAATAAATATTGGCACGCCATACACGATCAAGAATTAAATAACATAGAATTAATTAATGTGTGTAACAACACACATAGTAAATCTAAAAGTAGAAGCCTATCTATCCCACATTGAACATGTACAATGATAATAATAAATCCACACTTAACACATAAAAGAAATAACTATTCTACCAACACTGCAATCCCTGCTAAATAGGAGGGTTCTTCCTCCATAGCAGAGTGCAGGAATAAAATGGAAGCTTAGTTAAAAACTCAACACAAGAATTTCTATAACATCACCAGATATACTTTGTATTAAGAATGGTTGAAAAGTACAAAAATTAGAATATCGATATCTCTATCCTACTATCTATCTATATCCCTTCACACAAGACTAAGCTGTCTTTATAAAGTCTTTTACAAAGTCCTGAAATTGCAAAAACAAATTATTCATGAGCATCTACGATTCTCATGGTGATTAGGCTAACAGAAGTAATTTAAAAAGATATAAATTGTTACAAGTTGTTTTAAATAAATATTTGTGTGGTTACACCACTCCTTTCTAGAGACACGGCTATAATTGCCAAGATTTTCATTACTTTATATAGCTCTTTGACAGTTGTCTTTGAAAGTAACAGCTATGCTCTTGATAATGCACGATGTAACAACAACTTCATGGTGTAACAACAAAAGATGACAATCCAGGGTGTAACAACAGGGAATGACAATCCTGAGGTGTAACAACAACTTGAACCGTGTAGCAGCAAGGAATAACAACATTCGTTTATCCATGGCCATCAGTAGCTATGGTAGTACTTGAAAGAAAAACATTTTGAAGAACTTTTCGAAAGACAGCCTAGTTAGTCATCCCAAAGAAAGCATCGTTTCATTCAATATTTGGCAGAAAACAACATAATAATACGTCAAAGAAAAGATTGCTTCATTATCAGAGGGAGTGACATTAGACTAGGGAGATTGCAGATTCAAATCAGGAAAAATGGCCAAAAATGGCGAAAAGGATTCCTGAAATATCCTTAAATATTGCACTGAACAACATGTAATGTCAAAACCTTGATTTTCACATAAGGATTCTAAAAATGAATAAGTTGAACAACATTTTGAATGGTTGTCCTCACAGTCATGATCATAGGAAAACTGATCAACTTGTTGCATATTGATCACTCACAGAAAAAGGAACACGATTGTGCTCACTAAGATCTTGATCAATTTTGTTTTCATCCAAGGGAGAAAATGTTGTTTGCTAAAAAATATCCTAAGTATGACAAATAAATTTCATTTTTTGTTCATGATGTTGAAAATGGGTTTCATGCAAAACTTCTAAAATATCTCCATCCATCAACTCCTCATCACCATACATGTTTTCTATATGTTTAATGAATTTGTTGTAGCAGCTACAACCACCCTCCAAAATTTTGCCTTCACTTTGTTTTGGAGCCTCCCTCCTAAAGATCTTAGCACCATGTCTTGCACTACTCAGGTACTTATGTTTTATTTGAAGTTATCTTTCACCTGACAACTTTTGTTTGCTAACTTGTCTTGTTTTCCGACCACAAGTTGACCCGTGACTTGGTTCACATCTGGTTCTTGCACTAACTTGGAAAACCATGTAATCCTCAAGGGAAACCATCCTTGTTCTCAGGAATTGCGTAAAGCAGCATGGCAGTCACCACTACTCTCTAGAAATGCGCAGAGCAGTTTGGAAGACTGCCTTGCTCAGGAAAATTGTACAGAACATCCAGGCACTGGGCTTCAGCTCATAAATGCGCTGACCTAGCTAGCAACTTGGCCTCGATAGGGAAATTGCACAGAGCATGAGAGGCAGCCAGAGCCACTCAACCCAGGAATTGTGCAGAAGCATTCCTCAGTTTGTTGTCTGATGCATGTGTCGTCAAGTTGCATGATTCCCTTCATAACTGCACAATCTTCCCATGCATGCATGACAATCTTTCCTGGAAAAAGAAAAAACGAAAAAAGCATCCCTAAAAAATAGGGATCTATTTTTAGCACTGGGAGTTACATGCAAAGTTGCTTTTAGAAACTTCCCGCCAAGTGTCGCTTTTTCCTATATTTGTGGCATACGCATTATAAACCCTAAATATTCTAAATCTATTTAATCGATGCCTCGTAGCTCATTCTACACACTTGATCTAGGAGCTCTAGCATTCTTGGGACATCTAGGAACCTTCGGCACAACTTTTTCAAGTAAGTTTTACTTTTCAAGTCTTTTACTGCTTTTTTGTCGCTTTTATTTCCTTGGATTGTGTGAGTGTTGTTTCACATGTTTTATTGAGCGACTGCTAGAATTTTGGTCTGTTTTAACTTGTGTAAGTGTTGTTTCAAGTTTTGCATGGTCTTTCCTAAGTGTCACATGCATAATATTGTTTTTGCACTAACAGTCGTCATTGCGGCGATCCTCTACACCAGCTTTGTTTTTCATTCATTTCATTGATTCCTGTATTGGTTTTGATTGCATACATGATTATTCACTCCTTCCTGCACCATCCTTTTCTTTTGCATTTGAATCTACTCATTTTCAAGTCGTCCTTGGGCAGATCTGGGTTGCCTTAGCTCAAATCTTGCTTTCACATACATGCTTTATGCATTCTTGAACTCAAGGCTTTGCCTTGGCCCCAAGAATTGCACAGAGGCTTCCTGTCATTAGCCTCCAACATTTCTCTACATTGTTATGGGAGTTAGTGCCCACTCTTTCCCACTGGGATTGTGCAATGCATAGTACCATCCAGCAGTTAAGCCGGACTGAACTGTGCATTGTGCAATTCCAGTCCATATTCAGCCCAGCTGGACTACGCTCTGTGTAGTTCTAGTCAGCAGAATCCTCACTGGCAGCTGGGACTGCGCAATGCACTGTTCCAGCTAACAATCCTTGGCCTCCAGGAGTCACCACTACACAATCTTGCTCAGCAGTCACCCAGTCTGTTGCATGATCGATCCAAGAAGTGCATTGTGTTTTTAAACTGACATTTGCTTGTTGTGAGTGTTTGCTCTGTCTCTAGGTACATGAGTTGTTGAGCAGTCTCTTAATAGTACAAACATCATGGTTTCCAAGAGAGCTGGATCAACGGACACTTTAGTGATCAACACTTTAGACATGGTTGAACAAGTGCCAATAAAATTGTCCATCTATGCAGACATGCAGTTTTTCATAGAGAAGGACATGAAGATCACATGGTAAGAGATAAAGGACATATTTATAAGCACTTTCAAGGAATATCTAGAAGATCATCAAGTCTATGTCAACATTCATAAGTTGAGCTTGTACAAGGTTGCATGCAGGTACCCTAACTTCCCATGCGCAAATATCATTCACTTGGTTGTCTCACATACTGATCCCGAGATGATGACACTGAGCAGCACCAATGGAACACAACTTGCCACCTTCAAGAAGGAAACTACCGTTAGATGTGTCTCTTTCCGTAACCGGTGAACTACATGGATGCACTATTCTTCACTCCCAACAACAATGTGAACTCAAAATATATCTTGAAGGTTGCATAAAAGAGCCATCAAAGTTCAAGACGATGCCCAACCAGGTCTACAAGATGAAGTCACTCAAGAAGGCTTACCAACTCCTGGTCATATTCGCATGTCTCTTGTATGGGCAAGAGAGCACGAAGACCTTCCCACGAAGTTGGGTTGTCAAGTTAGATCAGTTGGCAAATGAAGGAAGGCCTTCCAAGTGGTTAGACACGTTGGCTCTTCAGCTAAAAGTGCATGTGTCAAATGCCCAGAATCCACCTAAGGATGGACAAGAAAGATTCTATATGTCTCCATACCTGGTTGATGCAATATGTGCCCAACAACAGTTGCCTGGCATGGGTTGGACATGGACACCATCAGAAGAATCTGTGAATTTCTATTGCAAGTTGCTCTCTGAGTGTAGCTACCGAGGACTCATGACAAGGTTGTCTGACCACTTCATCACCTCGATGTATAGATGATATTTGAACAGGACCCACCTTGCATATCCCAAAAAGCGATACATGCATTGCTCAACATTATAGATTGGTATGCCTCACCCGGTGGCACCTTCATCAGGATGTTTGGCATAGAGAAGCCTTTGCATGAGCTACCAATTTTTGGGACAGACAAGTTGGTCATACAAGAGGTTGCATATCACATCTCCACATGGTTGTTAGCAACACTGCACAGGAGGAAGAAGGCACCTTGGCCTACTCTTCCTTTGCGGATTGGGTTGTATGAGATCCGTACCTTGAAGGATGTAGATGTCGAAACCAAAGAATTGAAGAAGATCGGATTCAGCACCAAGAGTTTCAATCTGTATGATCCGCACTATATATGCAAGAACCAATGTGTGAAGGTGTACTTCCCATGGGTCCACAGGGCATGTCATTGGCCAGAGGAAGATCCTTGGAGGTATTGATATAATTCCTCTAGCATCAATGAAACGATCGGTATGGATGTTGAATGGAAAGCCACACTGCAGGAAACAACACCACGGGAAGCAGCAATAGTGAGTAGAAAACTAGTGCAAGGCAAAGGCAAATGCAAGAGGAATATTGTCAAGAGCGTAGAGGTCAAGCAAAGCTACAAGTTTAAAGAAGATCCACTTGTTGAGAGAGTAGCTTTGGAAATAGATGCAAAGAGGTGACAACATGATAGGATAGTAGTGTAGAGAAAGAGGGAGAAGCATAGATTGCAGGAGACGGAGAAGAAACTGAAAGTAAAACAAGAACTCAAGTGAAGAGAAAGTGAAGAAAGGCAAAAATAGGATCAGGAAGAAGGACAAGGCGCATTGACAGAGCAAACTGCGCATATACAGGTTGAGACAGCAAAACAGCCAGTAGATGATGAACAGGGTGAGCAAGTGTAGGTTCGAGAACTTGCTCAATAGGTTGAGTAGTTGGTTGAGGTAACAAACATGGAGACGGAACAGGAGCTAGAGGACCAAGACATCGATCTCATGTCGAGGGCATCCAAGGTCGAACCACAGTCTCTGCCACTTCCAAAACCACAACCAGTCTCGAGTGATTAAGGAGAAGTTGTCCTCCTTGATGATGATCCAGAGATGGATGTGTACAATCTGGCATTTGACGAGGCACAATAGAGGATTGTATAGGCACTAAGAAGGCAGCTCCCGGATGATCATACATCACTTGAGCATACAAAAGAAATGGTGATTGTACCAAATGTTAGAAGACATCTAGTTGCCATGGCCGAAGCTTCTAAGGCTTATGCAGAAGCCACGAGTTCAATAGTGAAGTTATTTATAGTAGAGAATGATCGAATGGCAAGGAAATTTCAAGAGGACAGTCAAAGAGTAGAGTAGTCCGCAGGATCCGCCATGACAGAAATGAAGAAAACAATAGTGGTGGAGATATCAACTTTGGATGCCACCATGCAGACAATGTATAGAAGATGCGTCACCATGCATAAAGTAATTGTCCATTTACATGGCTTTCAACAGAAGGGCACGCAGACAACCCAAACACTCAAGTACATTCATATTGTTATTTCTCACATGCAAAAAATGGAAAATGAGGTACAAGGGAGCCCCGATTTACTTACACAAGAAGATGAAGCCACAAGATGAGCTAAACAAAGCAAGGATTTATACACAAATATGGAATTATGAGAAGCTCCCTCTGCTCATCACTAGCAATGAGGCTTCCTATGCATGGTTGTTTAGGAGTTTGGATGTCATAGTGCAAACGCACAAGATCCCTTCCACTGGAACCCTCACCCAGGCCATGAGGAAGAACAAATTCATGCTAGATTTTGACAAGTACATAGGGAAGTTGATGCGCTCAGCCACCAACGATGACTTACAGCTCAGCGCAGAAAACATGCAAAGGTACATCAGTGGTCCAGCCACACTCAGGACAGTGTCTGCATGCTTCAGGGTGAGTTGGACAGAGGTTTCATAACCATATACCCGGAAGCCATGGAGGCAAGTGTCCGCTTTGACAAAGATTTCATCAAACAATAAGGGGACATAATAGAGCATTACCAAGCTTGGTATCAATTCGTCACTGAACATCACCCCAAGGAGGTTATTGAGTTGGTCTTTCCTCAAGACACCGAGTGATGTTGTTTGTCTTGTCAGGTTGACTCAAGCCTATTTTGTCCCACATGGGTATATGTGGACATTGTATCATTATTGTAAATATGTTGTAAAGTGAAATTCCAAGTGTAATTAGTGGAATGCAAACAGTCATATGTAATGTAAATAGTTATATGTAATGAAGTTGAAGAGTCATGAGGGTATTCCAAGAGTCAAAGGGGAATATCAAGGGTCACCCCACCCTTTTTTATATATAGAACCTAACCACTCATAGAACAGGCTTTTGGGAGCCAAGATTTTGGCTAGGCATCGCTTAGAGAAGGGTAGTATTGTGACGAGCCTTGGTGTCTCCACAACGTAGAGAAAGTACATCTCTTTGGAGGAGCAGGCGGTGTTGACTGTAATTTTCCACTATTGGGGCTAGTGGTTTTCAATGGTGTTTGTATCGATGGAACTTTCACTTTATATATATATATATATATATAACAGAGCCAACACATCTTCATGCATATGTTGTTATTGTAGTTCAACTATTCTAGTTACTTTAGCAATGTATGTTGTTTAACTTACGCATTTGTGTATGAACTACTTTGTATATGATTGTATGAATCTTTTTGAAGTTGTGTTGTTGGTTTAACCCATCATTTTGGATTGTGGACTATTATGCTTTCCATCTTGTGATGTCATTCAACTCGTGTGTTCCTTTCAGGCTACGTACTATTACAGACTTCTAAGGGATACACTTCATTTTCCCCTCCATGTGTTAGAACCCCCATGCATCTCACTTGACTCGTTGCAAGGTCACACACTTGCTTCTGACAAAGATATCACACTTATCTCTATGTGCTATCGAAGTCAAGGCATAACTTTACTGCCCACGATTGGGACTCCTATTCCAAATGGTTTGAGGTCTAGATGGGACTTCTTATCAGGGAGATCCCTTGACATGTTGGCAGCTCCATCACCGTCAACATTTCTCGCACTAGAAGGAGGGCCAGATGACAAGCTGAGTCCTCAAAGTCTATTTTCAATCTCCACACATATTTCATGACTAACATTACAGTTCAAACTCTAACATGTCTGTCTCACGGATGTGATTTTGAAGTGTCGAAGGATCTCTACAATGACTTGTCACGTCATACATATGTTGGTGAAGGAAGAGCAGCTTTTCTTAGTCACTATGTTGCCTTCATGGGTTTCTATGAAAGTAATGAAATCCATGAGGATCACATTTCCTAATTGTTCGCATTCACATTTCGAGGGCACACACTACAATGGTGTGTCACATTGCCCGCAGTCTTTATTCACTCTTCTGATCAATTGATTAGCATATGAGTAGGAGTAGTGTTTGCTTCTTGTTTGCTTTGCTTTCTTGATTACTTTGCTTGCATGCTTTGCTTTGCTTACTTGTTCTACTTTCATTTAATTCTACCCTTTGCTTCTTTGTTTCATTTTCTTGTTATGTACCCGTAGGTTTAGCTTTGCATGAAACCATGTTTGGCTCTTGAGACAAGCAAGGTGAATTAAAAGAGGACTTGTATAACTATTAAAAATTGGTTATCTATTGTCCTCTCTCTTTATGAATAGCTTGTTGTCTTCAGTCGATGATACCCTGATGGAAAATATGTTATGTTCAGAGTGAGTCTTGGTGAAAACACAACGCTTGCATTTTTAACTAGTACCGCATACTCTTATTAGTTTTTCTATATTCGGTTAACCATTGTCACCTCACTCAAGTAAATTAAGGTTATGGGGGAAACCTTAATAAGTATGTCAGAGTTATCTATAACATACTTATCTGAAGGAACAAACTCTTTTGCTCTCAATAAGTTTGGATCCCTCTTCCACCTCATGAAGTAAATAAGTGCCTATGCAAAGTTCTCTAAAAAATGAAAAAATGAAAAGAAAAAAATAATAAAGGCAAAAGAAGAGAAAGGCTTCCTACATAGAGAGGTGATGCAAGTAACTAATCAGGGTACTAACCAGTCTCGCTGGCAGCGGAGCGATGCTTGCATTACTGCGTGACTCCATTGGGGTACTGTCCAGACCTGCTGGCAACGGAGCAACACCATAGATGAAACTAAAACTCTGACAATTATATTACTTGTGCGTCAATATACCTCTCTTCCCCAATCGAAACAACTAAGTTGACTTGGCTTGGTATGTGTGTTGATCGATCAAGAGAATGGCGGGGACTATATCTTTAACTCAAGCTAGTGAGGAAGCCATGACAATCAAAGAATCAAACAATACTTTCGGAGTAGTTAGAATTGCTTTTCGCTAAACAAGATCCATATAAAGAGATAGATTTCTAGAAGTGTGTCGCCAATGTTGTAGTGGCTACAGTCACCCTCCAAAAATTTTCCTTCGCTTTGTTTTGGAGCATCCCTCCTCAAGATATTAGCAGCATGTCTTGCATTGCTCAGGTACTTATGTTTTATTTGAAGTTATCTTTCACCTGACAGCTTGTGTTTGCTAGCTTGTCTTGTTTTCCGACCACAAGTTGACCCCGTGATTTGGTTCACTTTTGGTTCTTGTGTTGCCTTGGAAAATTGCACAATCCAGGAGGGAAACCAGCCTTTCTCTTAGGAATTGCAAAAAGCAGCCTGGAAGTCACCACTGCTCTCTAGAAATGTGCAGAGTAGTCTGGCAAACTGCCTTGCTCAGGAAAATCGCTCAAAACATCCAAGCACTGGGCTTCGGGTTAGTAAATGTGTTGACCCAACTGGTAACTTGGCTTCAACTGGGAAAGTGTGTAGAGCATGAGAATCACCAAAGCCACTCAACCCAGGAATTGCGCAGAAGCAGTCCTTAATTTGTTATCTGATACATGTGCCGAAAATTTGCCCGGTTCCCTCAAAAACTACACAATATTCCCATGCATGCATGATAGTCTTTCCTGGAAAAAGAAACAAAGAAAAAAGCATCACTAAAAAATAGCAATCTATTTTTAGCACTGGGAGTTACATGCAAAGTTGATTTTAGAAACTTCCAGCCAAGTGTCGCTTTTTCCTAGATTTGTGGCATGTGCATCATAAACCCTAAATCTTCTAAATCTATTTAAATGATGCTTATAGCTCATTCTACACACTCAATCTTGGAGTTCTGGAATTCTCGAGGCATCTAGGAACCTTCGGCACATTTGGCGCAACTTTTATGGGTAACTTTTGCTTTTCAAGTCTTTTGCTGCTTTTTTGTCACTTTTATTTCCTTGGCTTGTGTAAGTGTTCTTTCACATGTTTTATTGAATGACCACTGGCATTTTGGTCTATTTTAACTTGTAGAAGTGTTGTTTCAAGTTTTGCATTGTCTTTCCTAAGTGTCACATGCATAACACTAGTTTTGCATGAGCAGTCGTCGTTGCGGCAACCCTCTCCACCAGCTTTGTTGTTCATTCATTTCATTGATTTCTACATTGGTTTTGATTTCATGCATGATCATTAACTCCTGCCTACACCATTGTTTTATTTATCTTTCGAATCTACTCATTTTCAAGTCGCCCTTGGGCAGATCTAGGTTGCCTTAGCTCATATCTTGCTTTCACCAGCATTATATGTGCATTCTTGAACTCGAGGCTCTATCTTAGCCTCAGGAATTGTGCAGAGGTTGCTTGTCATTGGCTTCCAGCAGTGCTTTGCATTACCTGGGAGTCAGTGCCCAATCTTGCGCACTGGGATTGCACAATGCGCAGTCCCAGCTAGCAGTCAAGCCAGACTGAACTGCGCATTGTGCAATTCTAGTCCACACTCAGCCCAGCTAGACTGCGCTCTGCGTAGTTCCAATTAGTAGCAAGCAAACTGGCAGCTAGGATTGCACAATGCATAATTTTTTCTGACAGTCCCTAGCCTCCCAGAGTCACCACTGTGCAATCTTTCCCAGCAGTCACTCAATCTGTTGCATGATCGATCCGAGAAGTGCATTATGTTTTTAAACTGACATTTATTTCCTTGAGTTTCCTCTCTATCTCCAGGTACACCAATTGTTGAGCAGTCTCTCAGCAGTACAGACATCATGAATTCCAAGAGAGTTGGATCAAATGACATTATAGAGAGCAGCACCGGGGACATGGTTGAACAGGTGCTAATAAACTTGCCCGTCTATGCAGACACGCAACTATTCATAGACAATGACATGAAGATCACATGGCAAGAGATAAAGGATATATTTGTAGGCACTTTCAAGGAAGATATTAAAGATCATCAAGTCTATGTCAGCATTCATAAGTCAAGCTTGTACGGGGTTGCATGTAGGTACCCCGCCTTCCCATGCGCGGATATCATTCACTAGGTTGTCTCACATACTGATCCTAAGATGATGACACTAACCAGTGCCAGTGGAACACAACTTGCCACCTTTAGGAAGGAAAACTACCATCAGATGTATCACTTGTCGCATTCGGTGAACTATATGGATGCATCGTTCTTCACTCCCAACAACAATGTGAACTCAAGATATATCTTGAATCATTTGGTAAAAGAGCCATCAAATTTCAAGATCACACCCAACCAACTCTACAAGACGAAGTCACTCAGGAAGGCTTAACAACTCATGTTCATATCGCATGTCGCTTGATGGGTAAGAGAGGACAAAGAAATTCTCGTAGAGTTAGGTTGTCAGGTTGGAATAGCTGGAAAATGAAGGAAGGTCTTTCAACTGGTCGAACATGTCGGCTCTTCAGCTAAAAGTTCATGTGTCAAATGATCGGAATTCACCTAAGGATGGAAAGAAAGATTCTATATTTATGCATACCTGCTTGATGCAATCTGTGCCCAATAATAGTTCCCTAACATGGGTTGAACATGGACACCATCAAAAGAAGTTGTGAATGTTTATTGCAAGTTGCTCTCTGAGTGCAGCTACCGAGGACTCATGACGAGGTTGTCTGACCACTTCGTCACCCCATTGTATAGGATGATATTTGAACATGACCCACCTTTCATGTCCTAGGAAGTGATGCAGGCATTGCTCAACATTACAGATTGGTATGCCTAACCCGATGACACCTTCATCAAGATGTTTGGCACAGAGAAGCCTTTGCATGAGCTACCGAGGTTTGCCATAGACAAGTTGATCATGCAAGAGGTTGCATATCACATCTCCATAGGGTTTTCAGTAGCACTACACGGGAGGAAGAAGGGACCATGGCCTACTCTTCCTTTGCAAATTGGGTTGTACGATGTAGATGTTGAAACCGAGGACTTGAAAAAGTTTGGATTCAGCACCAAGAGTTTCAATCCGTATGATCTGCACTTCGCAAGAACCACTGTGTGAAGGTGTACTTCCCATGGGTCCATGGGGCATGTCATTGGCTACAGGAAGATACTTAGAGGTATTTCTATAACTCCTCTAAGCTTAATGGATTAGTCATTATGATTGTAGAATGGAAAGCGACATTGCAGGCAACAGCACCACAGTAAGCAACAACAATAGTAGCAGTTAGCAGAAAATTAGTGCAAGACAAAGGAAAAAGGAATATTTTTGAGAGGGATGAGGCCGAGAAAAGCTACAAGTTCAAAGAAGATACACTTGTTGAGAGAGTAGCTTTGGAAATAGATGAAAAGAGGCAATATCGCGATAGGAGAGTAGCGCAGAGAAAGAGGGAGAAGCAGAGATTGTAGCAGACGGAGAAGAAGCTGAAAGAAGAACAAGAACTCAAGAGGAAAGAGAGTGAAGAAAGGCAGAAATAGGATCATGAAGAAGGACAAGGTGCATTGATAAAGAAAATTGTGCAGATACAGGTTGAGATAGCAGAACAACCAGCGGATGATGAACAGGGTGAGCAGGTATAGGTTCAGGAACTTTCTTAGCAAGTTGAACAGTTGGTTGAGGTAACAGAAATGGATACAGAACATGATCTAGAGTGCCAAGAAATCGATCTCATGCCTAGGGCATCTGAGGTCGAACCACAGTCTCTGCCACCTCAAAAACCACAACCAGTCCCGATCGAGCAAGAAGAAGTTGTCCTCCTTGATGATGATCTGAAGATGGATGTGTGCAATCTGGCATTTGACGAGGCACAATAGAGGATTATATGGGCACGAAGAAGGCAGCTCCCGGATGATCATAAATCACCTATGCACCCAGAATAAAGTGTGGTTGTACCAGATGTTAGAAGGCATCTAGTTTTCATGGTTGAGGCTTCTAAGGCTTATGCAAAAGCCACGAGTTCAACTGTCAAGTTCTTGATAGAAGAGAATGATCGAATGGCGAAGTACTTGTAAGAGGCCAGGCAAAGAGAAGAGCAGTCTGCAAGATCCGCCATGACATGAATGAAGAAAGAAATAGTGGCGAAGATATCAAATTTGGAGGCCACCATGCGGATATTGTGTAGAATATTTGTCAATATGCACAAATTGGTTGTCTATTTACATGGATTTCAGCAGTAGTGCATGCAGACAGCCCAAACACTCAAATACATTCACATGGTTGTTGCACACATGCAAGAATGGACAATGAGGTATAAGGGATCTCCGCTTTACTTGCACAAGAAGATGAAGCCACAGGGTGAGCTAAACAAAGCATAGATTCAGATGCAAATATGGAAGTATGAGCATCTCCCGCCACTCATCTCTAACATTGAGGCTTCATATGCATGGTTGTTTAGGAGATTGGATATCATAGTGTGAACACACAAGATCCCTTCCATCGAAACCCTTACCCAAGCCATGAGGAAGAACTAAGTCATCCTAGATGTTGACAAGTACATATAGCAGTTGATGCGCTCAGCCACCAACGATGACTTGTAGCTCAATGTAGAGAACATGCAAAGGTACATCAGTGGTCTACCCACACTCAAGATAGTGTTGCGCATGCTTCAGGATGAGATGGATAGAGGTTTCAGAACCATATACCTGGAAGCCATGGAGGCAAGTGTCTACTTCGACAAAGATGCCATCAAACAATACGGGGACACAATAGAGCATTACCAAGCTTGGTATCAGTTCTTCACCGTAGATCAACCCAAGGAGGTTACCAAGTTGGTCTTTCCTCAAGACCCCGAGTGATGTTGTTTGTCTTGTCAAGCTGACTCAAGCCTATTTTGTCCCACATGGATATATGTGGAAATTGTATCATTATTGTAAATATGTTCTAAAGTGAAATTCCAAGTGTCATTAGTAGAATGCAAACAGTCATATGTAATGTAAATAGTTATATGTAATGAAGTTGGAGAGTCATGAGTGTAGTCCAAGAGTCAAAGGGGAATGTCAAGGGTCACCCGACCCTTTGTTTTATATAGAACCTCATAACTCATAGAACATGCTTTTGGGAGCCACTATTTTGGCTAGGCATCGCTTGGAGAAGGGTTGGAGAGTATTGTGACGAGCCTTGACGTCTCCACAGCGTAGAGCAAGTACATCTCTTTGGAGGAGCAGGCGGTGTTGATTGTAATGCTCCACTATTGGGGCTAGTGGTTGTTAATGGTGTATGTATGGATGGAACTTTCACTTTATATATATAACAAAGCCAACACATCTTCATGCATATGTTGTTATTGTAGTTCGACTATTTTGGTTACTTTAGCAATGTATGTTGTTTAACTTACACGTTTGTGTATGAATTAATTTGTATACGATTGTATGAATCTTGTTCAAGTTGTGTTGTTGGTTTAACCCGTCACTTTGGATTGTGGACTATTCTGCTTCCATATTGTGATGTCATTCAACTTGTGTGTTCCTTTCAGGCTACATACTATTATAGACTTCTAAGGGATACACTTCATTTTCCCCTTCATGTTTTAGAACCCCCATGCATCTCACTTGACTCGCTGCAAGGTCACACACTTGCTTCTGACAAAGATATCTCACTTACCTCTTCATTTAATGGCGGGGAACACATTCTTAGACTTTCTCAATCATTTGAGCTCCAAAATCTGTTCAATAATTTCATCATATCATGTTCATTTATTATCCAATCTTGGTTCATCCTGTAACAAGGAGCAAGTCCCTAGATTATCTCAGCCTCTAAATCTTTATAATCTACCCAATATTCTCACAATATTCTACAAAAATAAATAATATTAGGCACATAATATGCAATTATCTCTAAACCTTCCTAATGAACATATTAAATCTAAAAAGATGCCACCCAATGCAAAGAGAGAGGTTTAATGTGTTGAAGGATGATTATATGGGCCTTAAATTGTAGCTAATTTGGAGGCCCATAAGAGAGATAGCTCAAGATGTATTTGTTGTTTTTTTTTATCGATCAATAGAATTTGTGAAAGTTACAAAAAAAAATCAATTTCCTATGGAGTTTATTATACTTTGTGGAAAGTTTCCACTTAGTATGTTCATTTTTGCCTTTGTTGATGAATCGGTTATTTTAATAAGATTTAAATATTCAAATATGAAGTTGAAATTACTTAGGTTCATTATGCAAAGATTATTGTTGTAGCTCCTAGAAAAATATTAAAAAAAACTATTATATTATTAAAAAATCATAATTTATATTCATCAGAGAAGAAGAAGTAAATTTTTCATGTACCCAAACAAAATTTCTTTCAAAAAAAAGACACAAAATAAAGTAGACATTCTTATCTTCCTTAGACTTTAAAATAAAAACCTTTAATACTCATATTTATCTAAATATTGAGTGGAAACAACATTATATTACATCACAATTCAAAATGGTTGGAACACAACATACAAGTTACTCCACAAATGTAATCAAATCAAAATTTACCGCTAAACAATGTATATAAAGTAAAGATAGTTATATAAACCATAAACAAGAAATAAGATATCTCAAAATGTAGGCTTTTGTGATTCATTATTTATAAAAATGCTTTCCGCAGAAATCACATATCAAATTTAATGTCGATGCATTTCAAACCACTTATTGTGGTTCATCATCAAGGCATAGATGAATAGCTTGAACAAGAGAACTAATAAATAATAGAGATGCAAGAGCTAAATCCTAACAATCAAATTTTATTATATTTATTTATTTATTATTATTATTATTATAATACTTATTGTGGTTCATCATCAAGGCATAGATGAATAGCTTGAAAGAGAGAACTAATAAATAATAGAGATGCAAGAGCTAAATCCTAACAATCAAATTTTATTATTATTTATTTATTTATTTTATTTTATTTTTTCTATGTAAAGGCTATTCTATTAAGATTAAAAAGAGAAAAAATATGTACAAAGAGGTTTGAACCTCTGAGGGGGCCGTAGCCAGCCCTCTGTCAAAAAACCATTGCAGATATTGTTGTTCCTTCTGTTTACAAAAATGGTAGTCATAACTTTAAAACCTGAACAGACCTATATAGACCCAAAGCTAAACAGTACATTACGCTTCAGAGAGAGCTCCCATATTACTGATTACTATCCTTTAACAACATTACAAAAAAGGAAAGCCAAAATAAAGTCCATGAGGATGACCAACTTCCAGCTGGTGTTATCAGGTACCATGCGCACTGAGAATTACCCACAAGATCCTGAAAACCAAAAACTGATATACTATCCTGAAGCTGAAGGCAAATGGAATTAGACCTGCTTTGGCTCACCTGTATCATTATCATTGACCTGGTCCGGTAAGCGCTCCCAGGTAACCATCACCTCGTCTTCGGCTTCCATCAAATTGCCATCCGGAGGAGGCACAAGGTGCAGGACACTTTCGTATAGGTGCACTGGCTCACAAGCAATGATTTGCTCCTGAGGAGAGTTCAGCTGAGTGCAAGCCTCTTCCTGATGATCCTCTTCGTGCACCGCAGCAGAAACCTTGAGGACAGCATCCGCCAAACTACTCTGAGAAGCACTGGCATTCTGAGAAGGCGACTGTTCCTTGGAAGCTTCATCTAAGCTGGCGAGCTCATCTTCTTCCTCCGAGAAGATGACCGTGATTATGGCAGAGATGAGCGGTCTGTTGAGCCTGCTTTTGAAATTGAACCTGGATGTATGAAGAGAGCTATTTAGGGAGGGACCAGAATCATCTGAGGGCGGAGAGGAAGGCGAGGCAGTGGCTAACGGGGAAATACGACGAGGTGCAGAGCTCCCACGCCCCCGCGGCCCTCCCCGGGACCCCGAATTGCTCCCGTGCCTGGGAATGCCCCGACGACGGGCCATAATCGAATATAACAGCGGAATGAAGAAACTCAAGGACGGAGGGTAAGGGAAAAACAACTGACAGACTAATAGAACCCAAAATGAGAACCAGACTGAAATATGTAAGACACAGACTCTAAGCTCACATAAGATAGACCCGGCTTCCAGACAATACCCAACCACGACTGAGTGAACCCAATTCCCAACCCAGACACCTACAGCAGGGACAGAGACCAAATTCCTTACAGAGATGATGCCGAAGACTGACCTGAGACACCAGACGCAAAAGGCAAAAACTAACGAAGAGCGCCCAACACCTTCGAAGAGATTCAGAATTGTATTCCTGAGACTGACCAACTGGGAACTGTTATGAGACCATGAAGGCTTCCCAGTTCTCTGGGTAGCGCTAAGACTTTGAGACCAAGACCACCAGAGGAGACCTCTGCTTGCATAGATCGGACACACTGCGATGCTTCCGGAAAGGACCAGAACAAATGAAACATGGAGAATGCGCGCCATCCTGTTAACCTCCAGCTGCGTACCTCGAGCTCGTGCCTGCATTAATGATGATTGATTACCTGCCTTAAACCGCCTTACCTTGCTTGTTTGCTTGCCAGTTGCCGGCTGCGCATGCATAGGCATTAACATCTATTAAAGACACCCGCATCTGGGTTATTTATTTATTTTATTATTATTATTATTATTATAATATTCAAACTTGAATGTTTAGAGAAAAACAATAAAATGAAAATGAAAAAGCCATAAAATAAGGAGATGAAAAAATATCTTTAAAATTAAAACAAATGGAAATAAAAAAACCTAATTATAAGTCAATAAATAAAAAATAAAACAAAGAATTGTGAAAAAAAGAAAAATTATATATATATATATATATATATATATATATATTAAAAATTAAAATTAAAATATATATATATAATATTATAATGCACATGTTTATAATTTTTATTATTATTAAATTAAATTTATAACAAAATAATTATAATTATTATAGTTATAACAAAAAAATTATTAACAAATAATGTTATAATATAAAATTAATATAAATTATAACTAATAATATTATAATAAAGAGGCAAAAACATAAACTTAGATTATTAATATTATTAAAATACAAACTACTAATTAATAGGATTATAATGATTATAATTTTTATTTATAACAAAATAATTATAATTATTATAGTTATAACAAAAAATTTACTAACAAATAATGTTATAATATAAAGTAATATAAATTATAAATAAAAATATTATAATAAAGAGACAAAAACTCAAAATTAGATTATTAATAATATTAAAATAAATATATATTTTTAATAGAATAATTAAAGATATAATAAAATAATAATGAACAAAAGGAAAGGAGACCGATAAAATGTTGTTAAGGTCAAAAGAAAAAGGGCAAAGAAAGTAAGAGGAGAGGGAAATTTTGACAAAAAGAAAAGGAAATCAAGAAGGAATAGAAGGAGAAAAATTAAAAAGGAAAATTTAGGAATAAGAGAGAGGATCCAATAACAACTTATCTTCCAGCCATCATCTCTATTTAACAGCTTAGACATTTTTTCAATCTCAATGTCCTCCCTAAACTTACAATGATGGAAATGATCAACCTTGGCAATGACCTGGGAATGTTCAATACTTATGTGGTGCTTTGTCTTTTTAATGTGTTTATCTAAAGTTGAGGAGTGATTCCTACAGTGTTTTATGTCAGTTGCATGCTCTTGAATTCTTTGATTAATGGAATAGCCAGTTTCTCCAATGTAGGGAATCCCACGGGAACATGGGATCAAATACACATCTTTCATGTCTTTAGGATTAACCAGGTCTTTGAATGATCTTAGAGAGCTGCGAATTGTGTTCAAGGGTCTAAAGGTGGAAGCAACATCATGTTTTCTAAGATCCCGGACAATATCGTCAGTAGTCTCTTGTATAAAGGGAAGTTGAACACTGGAAGTATATTCTCTAGGTTTTTTTCTTAATCTTTGGACCCTTGCTTTCCTTTTGAAAATCTTTTATACCTTGGGATATGCTATATCCATTCTTCTCAAAGACATTAAGAAGATGTGTTTTCTCACCCTCCATGTGATTCTCGTCATAAACCTGCAAAGCACGAGTAGATAGAGTGTTTAGAACACCCAGCTTTTGCGCTGGATAGTGACGAGAGTCATCATGAGAGAAAGAACCATCAAATTTCTTAGAGACAAGAACGCTAAGGAAGGAAAGACTACTATCAACCTTTGACTCCATGGTGAATTTTATGGATCTTTATTGACTATTAAGATGTTAAACCTACCATAATCCAACTAAAACCCCATAAATACCTATCGTTATAAAATGTTGATATACTCGAATTAAAATGTTTCACCTCCCAATAATTAACTTCCAATAATAAACTATCCTTTGATAGTTATCTACTTTATCTTTAGATCAAAATATTTTCATTTTTAAATTATCTCTCACATAAGCATCTTAAATTTAAAGTCATATTTTCATTTTTAGATTACTTCCTAGATGAACACTTGTTAAATTCAACTTTAAAAAATGCAAAATGCAAAATTCAAAAATCTATTTCATAATCTTTCTATCTAAACGCAACCAAAAGCTAATTGCTTTTTGTCTTATTTTTAAGTATTAATTCTGTTCAATGCAATTTTTCCTTTACACTAGTTGCTAGCACGTCCACATCAATAGTGGATGGTAGACACTAATGGAGATTTAAAAAATACACTAATGGGGATTACTATTTGTTGAAATAAAAATATTTTTCATTTGTCAAATTAACATTTTTATTCACCAATTATATAGACAACTTTTTAGAAATTTAATCTAAAATCAACAGACACAATTCTACTTTACTTATCTATGGAATTAAATTCATAATTTAGAACAACATGCATAGACATGCAATAAGAAAACCCACAAATACACGATGATTTCTAGGGGAACCCAAATGGGAAAAACCCCTCAAGCCTCTTTGAATTAAGCAGATGAATAGATAAACTATGACAATTGCCTACTCCAACTCAAAGCTCAAACAATAAAAGAATAGTTGTTCTTTTTGCTCAATTAACAAATCTGGCAAACGCTTCTAGCCAAATATCATCGCACCTAGCCTCCTATTTCTTCACGCAAATCCTAAGGAAATTAGCCCTTGTTATTTAGGAATTTCCTCCAAGTTGATTATGTAATTCCCAAGCATTGATCATCTGATCTCATGCAACACATGTACACTCAAACTAGTTTATAACTAATGTTACATTGCCTTGTCATCTCCACTTTAACTGAGGAACTCGTATTCCTTGCATGCACAAGCTATTTTGGGCTGATTAATCAGTTGAATACATAAATATCAGTTAATTGAATAGAACTGAAAATAACTAAACTTGATTACTAAAATTTAGTAATCACACAAGCACAATTGAACTCCAAGCCCTCTAACCCGAATTTACTGAGCTAACTGAGTGACAAGAGCCATGTCACACAAGTTAAATGCCTCTAAGTTGTCCTTCTAATGTGGAAATTCGATTTACTCAATTTAAATAAGGCTAAAGTCAAATTGATCCTTTTTGGATATATTTTATCAACACTCCGTCTTAGCAAGAAAGGGATTTTCAACCACCCCTATCATGCACTTGCCACTTGTGTAATTCAAATTTACCTCTTGACAATTCCTTTATGAAGATGTCAGCACCTTGCTCCTCAGTTGGAATGTATTATAGCAACATAATTCTCCTTTACAACAGTGCCGCAAATCATGATACCAGATATCATTGTGCTTGGACCTATCATGGAATATCAGATTCTCATAGAGCTTAATGCAACTCTGATTATCAGAATATATCATTATCAACTCCATCTCCTGACTAAATAGTCCCACTAGTATTTTCCTCATCTAGATTTCTTAACATGTTTCTTGGCTTGCAACCATGTATTCAACCTCTGCCGAGCTAGGCGCCACAAACCTCTACTTCTCGTTGTACCAGGAAATAGCTGCGGACCCAACACTGAAGATAGCACCTGATGTACTTTTCCTATTAGATGGACTCTCTGCCAAATTTTCATTAATAAAGCCTTGCAACTTCACTTCGTTTGTCCATTTGTACCATAATCCATACAAGGTAGTTCCTATGAGGTACCGTAACACATGCTTTTATGTCTTCCAATATAATTTCCCTAGGCCTCACCATAACTTGGCTAAACTGGTTGACTACATAACACATGCCAATTCGTGTGTTCACAGGATACATCAGTGAACCCACAAGATTCCTATAAATGGTAGCATCCACCTCTTCACCTAAAGTGGCATTGTCCTTCCTCTAGTTGGTATCTAGAGGTGTGTACATGGGATTACAACTCTCCATGTGAAATCTATGAAGTATCCCGGTAGCATACTTGCCTTGAGACACAAACAATTCACCATCACCCTGCCATACTTCCAACCCAAGGAAGTAATCCATGAGGCACATGTCTTTGATCTCAAATTCCCTTGCAAGATCCTCTTTAAAACAATGGAT
This sequence comes from Pinus tabuliformis, assembly GCA_031772625.1. Lineage (NCBI taxonomy): Eukaryota > Viridiplantae > Streptophyta > Pinopsida > Pinales > Pinaceae > Pinus > Pinus tabuliformis. The sequence goes on along the minus strand of CM062813.1, from coordinate 1,142,557,341 downwards.
CAGTTTCTCATCACCCATCAGTGATCAATCATCAACATACAAAACAAGAATAAGAAACTTACCATCTACCACAATAAGATATAGGTTCGCATCTGCTTCTCTTTTGGTGAAGCCCAATCCACTGGGATAATTTTCGATATGAGTGTACCATGCTCAAGGTGTCTGCTTGAGACCATACAATGCTCTCTTGAGTCTACACACATGTGACTCTCGATCATATGTCTCAAATCCTTCTAGGTGCTCTATGTAAATTTCCTCCTCAACAACATCGTTGAGAAATGCGGACTTCACATCCATCTCATGGATTTTCCACCTAATCTGTGTAGCCAATGCCATAATGGATCTGATTGAGGAATATATTTCAACCAGTGCAAAATTTTCCTCATAGTCCACTACCTCTATCTGAGAGAATCCTTTGGCCACAAATATGGCCTTGTACTTCTTGATGCTCCCATTTGTTGCATGCTTTACTTTGTAGATCCATCTACAACCAGCGACTAGTTCCCCTTCTAGCCTCGGCACCACCTCCCATACATTGTTCTTCATTATGCATTCATATTCTTCCACCATGGAATCAACCCACCAAGTTGATAAATTGCTTCCTCAAATGAAGCAGGCTCAATCTCAATTGGATCTATCATGAGAGCCATGTAACAAGTGTACCTATCAGGTGACCTCCTTTGTCTATGTTGTGATGTGGGGGCTACCACATTCTCCCTTGCATCCTGCAATAATCTATCAACTTCTTCATTTCCCTTTCTCCCATCTCTGGAAGATTTTGGTTGAATGGGTGCCTCCACTCTTCCTCCTGTCTCATCTACTACATGTGGCTCCTCCAAAACTTCTTAAAGCTCATCCTGAGGCTCCTCTTTTGGAGCTATAATCTCTTGCTCCAATGGGATACTCAGTTATAATTCCCAAGAGAATCTCATAGCCTTGTCCTCATTGAACTTGACATCTCTTCTCACCACTTTCATCCTCAGTGAAGGAAAATACACCTGGTAAGTGTGTGTAGTTTTGATGTATCCTAAAAAAAACTCCCAACTTTGTTGTAGGCTCAAGTTTCTTCCTCGAATCCTTGGAGACATGGCAATAAATTGAAGCTCCAAAAATTATGAAATGAGACACATCATGTTTTCTCCCAGAGAAGGCTTCCTCCGGTGTGAACATACCAAGTATCCTATGAGAACTTTGGTTCTGCAACTATACTCTGGTGTTTCATGCTTCTTCCAATAGATGTAATGGAGGCCCCTAATCATGCAACATGGCCCTTTCTACTCCCACCATGCTCATTTTCTTCCTCTCAGTTACCCCATTCTGTTGTGGGTTATGGGGTGTTTTCATTTCCCTTCGAATACTTTCTTTCACACAGAAATATTTGATGGCATGCGAAATAAATTCACCTCCATTATCGCTACTAAGAGCCTTCACCTTCTTCCCAATCTCCTTCTCAACCAATTCCTTGAACTCAACAAATTTTGAGAAAACTTCATCCTTCTTCCACATGAAGAAGATACAAAATTTTCTAGAGAAATCATCAATAAGACTAGCTTAGTACTTATGGTTTGTTGTGGAGGCTATCGAAAAGGGTACACAAAAATTAAAGTGGGCACACTCCAATATTGCATCTACTCTATAATCTCGGCCATGGAAAGTGGATTTGACATAATTCCCCTGTAACTACCCTCCTCCCACACTTACCCAAGCTAACCCGTCAACCGGGGTAAACATGTGACAAAGAGTTACTATGATATGATTCAACTCCCCATGTACAATTAAGGAAGTGGAAATGACAAGACAAGACCAATTTGACCTTCCTCAAGAGCTACAAAACCTTCAAGAGATAATCAGCCCTCCTAGGTGTCTAACCCCTAAGACAACTTGATGTTTTATTGAACTAGACCCCTAGTCACTCCCATGAAAAGCCCTCCATGTGACTGAGACCCTCCATGCAACTGAGACCCTCCAGTCTCTCCCAGAACAAGGCATCCATGTGATAGTGGCCTTTTTCAGGCAATTTTGTGCCAGCGACCCCGAATTCTGAGCCACTTTTTAGGGCTAAGACTTAGGCCTCCGCTAAGAACTTCATGAGACTTCCAAAATTGATAAATAACAATGCAGTAAGGCTACTAATGCATAAGGACTTGACCTAACCCATATCATCCATGACAAGCATTTTGTCAAACATGCCATAAACATGTAATATACACGTCATAACAACATATTTGAACATAGGGATCTAATACCTATCTGAAAATCATCAAGGAGGATTGATGTCTCCTCCCAATATCTGCATTTTTATCTATTAGGTCATGTATGTTGAGAAATGGCAACAATAAATTCGAGTTTAATTTGTCCTCAAATTAAACTGTGAATTAAATTTGAATTCTATTCTCATAACAACTTAAAAATAGTTAATTAAGTTTCTTAAACTTACTTAACTCAGGAAATTCAAGTTGGAAGTCTTGTTGTCGTTGTGTGTATGTTCTCCCTACTTTGTAGGAGTCCAGTATGAGTTAATTGTGAGTTGTAAAATAGAAGACTTGGTTTCATGAGTCAGTTCAGTTAAATTAGTTCTCAAACTAATTGAGAGAACTAATAGTGAGCTAATAGTTTGTGGTGTCACTAATGAACTCCACCCATGCTACTCTAGTTAACTGCATATATACTCACCAGAAACTCATGCATGCCAGTTCTGAGAAAGACCTAGTTGAGACTAGAGTGCAAGGATAGTGTACTATTTGTTTTAGATTTTTCTGAGTTGCACTGATGTGCATGTATTCAGGAACTGATCCTTGAGGGATTGCATAGTTTTTAGAGGCTTTATTTCCCTTTAAATACAATCTATTCTCCATAGGAATTATGCATTGGAATAGATATTTGGAGAGCTTGTGAAAAGGCTAAGCTTTGGCCTCGATCTTGCTTACAAGTTGGAGATTGAATTTGTTGAGTGCTGGGATTGTTCTAGAGAGAACAAGCATTGTAATTTCATCTTGATTTTCCAGATTAATACAAAACAGATAGTGGGGTTTTGATTTGTGGCTTTCCCCAAATATTTATTGCATTATGTGTCTTTGGTTCTCTTCCTCTATTGATTATTGTTTGCTCGATGTTTATGGGCTTCCTCTGTAAAAAGTAGAAGTAGATTCCTATCTCTTGCTTTAGCAAATTGCACTATCTTGTGAATCTACAAGATTTTCTACAATGTATTCATTAAAATTTCATCTACTAACGAAAATATGATGAGATCCATTCATCAAGATTTTCACAAAGCATGGTTATAACCAACAAATAATCAGAGATATATCAGTGATGAAACAACCATTAAAGCCACATAATGAAAAGCAAATTTACTCATGAAATACCAAAGGAAAGGAGCTCTTATTAACTTATGCATATCCAACCAAGTCAAGGATTTCCATGTACCACGCGACCATAGATTGGGATGAACCAAATCTCTATTTCGGCCAATCACCCCCACGCCATATTCCAAGCATGAATGTGGGATCTCATGGCACAAATCAAACAAAACCAAACCATGGCATCCAGAGGTCAAACCACCTCCACCCTCAACCATTGATTCCACCTCATGGTCGAAAATCACTAACCATCACTAGATCAATCTCTACCCAAGTTGTCTAGGGCTCCAAAGCATTTGTTCCAACCAAGGCTTCCACGACTAGTAACTCAACCCATAGTTTTTGTCGGGATCCATAGTGTTTGTCCAACCAGGGCTTCCAGGACTAGTAACTCAACCCACCAAGGTCTCCAAAAGATTTGTCCAACCAAGGCTTATAGGACTACTAATTCAACCCAAGTTGTTACAGGGCTTCCAAAGCATTTGTCCAACCAAGGCTCCAGGAACTAGTAAGTTGACCCCCAGCCATAAGGAGCATGAGAACCAACCAGAAAATAAAAGGAAAGAAACCCACAACACCATGGTTATCTAGGAAATGGCAAGTCTAGGAAAAACCACATTCAATCCAAGCAATCTTCCATGCCAATAACAAATCATGACCAAGAAACCACATGCATGTTCCATGCATGCCAAAACTAGCAAGGAAATCATACATGAAACTCGGTACCTGCAAGGAAAACTCATTGTAGTTGTTGATCCCGATGTCCCCTTGCGCTTTCCTCATTTTCCTTTGCCTTCTTGCTCCAAATCCCAAGTATGCTACTCTCCTCCAAGAGTGATCCAAGAAAACTCTAAGTGTCCAAGAGTATGAGAGAGAGAATAGAAGAGAGAGCTCCAAGTTAAAATGGCAAAATGTTGAACTGACCAAAATCCATGAACTAATCCTTAGAAGCCTTGTTATCAATGAGGCCTTTATTGTCTTCATTTTCCCATTATTTTCCTTCATTTTCCTCCTCGCATGCAAATTGTGACCTTTCACCTTCCTTTTCTCCTATTTTCCATTATTTTCATAAATAAAATGTCAATAAATGTCTCATGCCTTTCCAAATCCTTTTCCAATTTCCATAGCCACTAATTAATCACAAGTGATCCCCATCACTACGTTTTTTCCCAACATTCAGCTTGGAATACGTGTCCCATGACCTTGGTTATTATTTTTCCTTTATTAATTTTATTACATGGTTTTTTACCATGGTTGTTAAGGATCCCTCCCCCTTGGGGGAATACCGTCCTCAGTTTTCAATGACACCTACAACCAGCAAGGCTATTGAAAAGCAAAACATATTGCCCATGGAGTTTTATAACTTAGCTCATTGCAGTATTTACAATGATCAACACGCTAAAAAGCAAACCAACATAACCAACATGACAATCATAATGACATGACAACCATACCACTTATTGGAGATTTATAACACATCTCATCGCAGTATTTACATCCATATACATATACCAAAACACCACACCAAAACATATACCAAAATGCATTTACTCAACCAATGAATAGGGAAGGATACATAGCTTGCATCTGATCAACCATCTCCCATGTAGCTTCATCAGGCCATAAGTGCTTCCACAACACTTTAACCTACTCGATTGCTCGGTTCTATAGCATGAGCATCTTCCTCTACAAAATGCACTGAGGTTTCAACTTGAATTATCCTTCCGAATCCACCTACAATACATAGCAATCAATAACATGATCAACATCTTTCACATATATTTTAAGCAATGAAACATGGAAAACATCATGGAATTTCACTGTCGGAGGCAATGAAAGTCGATAGGCCACTAGTCCAATCCTCTCAAGGATCTCAAAAGGCCTGCAATACCAAGGTGCCATCTTGTCACATGATCCAATCCTCAAGGAGCTCTTTTTGGGCTTGATGCGCAAGTACACCTATTCCAACTTGAAACTCCTTAAGCATCTTATTCTAATCTGCATAATTTTTTTGTTTGTCTTATGTTTCCTTTAGATTATTCTTTATTACTTGTATTTCATGTTCCGTCTCTACCAACATGTCTGGTCTTATCAACACCATGTTCACTAGATCACTCCAATTGATGGGAGTGTTACAACTCCTCCCATAGAATGCCTTAAATGGACTCATCCTCAGTGACTCTTGATATCCATTGTTGTAAGAAAATTCTACTAGTGGAAGATACTCTTCCCAATTTCATTGTTGATGCATGGCGTACATTCTCAACATGTCCTCCAAAGTACTATTGACCTTCTTTGTCTATCCATATGTCTGCGGATGATAAGTTGTGTTGAAGGAAAACTTTGTGCCCAAACCTACAAACAACTCCTTCCATAATCTAGAATTGAACTTAGCATCCCTGTCTAACACAATATTCCTTGGAACATCATGTAGCCTCACTACATCTCGGATGAAGACTTGTGCTACATCATTAGTTGAATAGGTAGACTTCAATGGAATGGAGTGTGCTATATTTGTCAACCTGTCCACCACAACCATGATGGAATCATGCTATCTAGATGTCCTCTAAAAAAATGTAATGAAATCCATGGAAATGACCTCCCATTTCCACTCTAGAATCATAATCAACTATAGTAATCCACCTAGATGCTTGCACTCCACTTTTACCTATTGACAATCCAAGCACCTAGCCACAAAATTTGCCACTTCCTTCTTCAAATTTGGCCAATAATAGAACTTCTTCACCACTATCAATGTCTTATGATATCCTAGGTGACTTGAATATGGTTTGGCATGAAATTCCCTCAACATAAGCTTCTTAAGCTCACGGTTTTCTGGCACATATATCCTGTCCCTAAATATGACCAAACCATCTGTTGTGAGGTGATAGTCCACATCTTGATCACTTGTACCCTGTTGTAACATGTGCATAAGCTCCCTATACCTGTCATCCTGTTGTCCTGCCTACAAGATCTGATCCTATATATCCCATATGAACTCATAATTGTTATGTGATTTACCTGTACTCTTTTGTTAAGAGCATCTACAACCCTGTTCTCTTTACCTTTAATATACTTGATCTCAAAGTCAAACTCATTGATCGTGTCCAAACATAAAACTTTCCCAACATTCAAATTCGGTTGGTCAAACAAGTATCTCAATCCATTGTGGTCACTCATCAATACAAACCTCCTTCCAAGAAGGTAGTGTCTCCACATTTTCAATGCATGTATGATCGATGCCAACTCAAGATCATGTGTAACATAATTATGCTCATGCTCATTTAGTTTCCTTGGTTCATAACATACCACCTACCCCTATTGCATTAAGAATCCACCAAGTCCTCTCTTGCAAGCATCTATACACACTAATAATTATTTATTTGTATCTGCAATCTTTAGAATTGGATCATTTGTCAACAATTGCTTCAACTACTCAAAACTAGTTGCACATTCTTTTGTCCATTCAAATTTCTTACCTTTCCCCTGTAATGATGTAATGGGATATGCAATTGGAGAGAATTTCATGATGAAACTCCCATAATAACCTTCTAACCCCATGAATGATCTTACCTCAACCACATTTCTAGGAATTTACCATTCTATGATAGCTCTTATCTTTTTCAAATCCACTACAATGCCTTCCTTGGAAACAACATGTCCCAAGTAATGTACCTATGTTGAAAGAAACTACATTTACTGAGCTTAGCATACAATGTATGCTCCCTCAACAATCTCAACGTTGATGCTAAGTGTTCGGCATGCTCTTCCTCATTCTTAGAATATACCAATATATCATCAATGAATACAATAACAAACTTTTCCAAATAAGAATGAAACACATTATTCATCAAGCACATAAAAGTAGCCAGAGCATTAGTCAAACCAAATGGAACTACAACAAACTCATAATGTCCATACCTAGTTCGAAAATCAGAGTTGTAGATGTCCTTTTCTTTAATGTGTACCTGATGGTATCCTGATCTCATATCAATATTCGAGAACATTGTTGCTCCCTTCAACTGGTTACACAAATCATCAATCCTTGGAAATGGATACTTGTTCTTGATGGTTATCTTGTTCAAATGTCTGTAGTTAATGCATAACCTGAGAGTACCATCCCTCTTATTCACAAACAACACCGGTGCACCCCAAGGCGACACACTTGTCCTAATGTATCCCTTTTCAAGTATTTCCTTTAACTGTAACTTCAACTCTACTAACTCTGGTGTGCTCATCATGTATGTTGCCTTTGATATTGGTATTTCCCCTGGTACCAACTCAATAGAAAAGTCCACTTCCCTGTGAGGTGGCAACTCTGAAATATCTGCTAGGAACACATCCTGAAACTGTTGTAAAGTCAAATACCTCCTCCAAACATCCATGTCCTCAACTTCCTTACCTTTGTCAATAGAAATATGCACTGCAAATAACACACACCCTTTTCTGTGACAACTCTTGGCCTACATAGTTGTCACCATTCTAACTGATGTTGTCTTCTTCTCACCCTGCAAGATTCTTCATTCCCCATTGTCACCCAAGAATTCAATAGCCTTGTCATAACATCCACCTTAGTCTCGTGAAGATATAGTCAATATATACCCAAAAGCATACTATATGATCCCAACTGAAGTACATTTAGATGTGTTGATGTGGGCATACCATTTAACTCGAATGCACAAGCTCTTACCCAATGATGAACTCTCTTATCTTCATGCACTTCTTTATTCAAACCACACTTATCCACCAGGTCAGGACTTACATAACTATAATTAGATCCATGTTCAATAAAAATAGAAACAACTTGATCACAAATATTACCATCCATATCGATAATAGATTCTTTGTTATCTGTCTGCCTGTTATCCAACGCTACATAAATTCAAGGAATACTTTTTCCAACATGCCCCACTATATGTGCCTCCTGAGCATTGTAGATTTGTGGCCTGTCACCCTGGTGTTGTGGATAATATGCCCTACGATGATCTTTGCCACAATTCCAACATTGTAAAGACTTCTTTCCATCACACTTGTTCTTCTCCTCAAACTAAAATCCCTGCCCTCTGTCAGATGCATTGAACTTCTTAGGTGGTGTTGCATTCTCTTTGTTACTTGTGTCCTAAAGTCTTGTTCGTTTCTTATTGCAATATCCTTTATTACTCTCATTACCTTTCCAATCCTACTTAGTTTCAAATGTGCATTTTGATTGTTCATAACAATTCTTTAGCTTGCTAATGGCTTCCTCCAATGATCTAGGTTCATCAAACTCAATCTTATCTTTGAATTCTATCGGAAACCCACTGATGAATATTTGAATCTTCGCTTTCTCCTCCTCTAGATAAGGAACATACCTCAAAAACTCCAAGAACTTGTTAATGTAATCCTCATTGGTCATGGATCCCATCTTCAACTCATAGAATTATTTTTCCCTGTCATCATAGTATCTCTCTAATAGATACTTCTTCCTGAAAAGTCTCTCGAATTCTCTCCAAGTCAATTCCTCTTCTTGAATACCTCTGACATTCTTTACATCTTCCCACCAAATGTATACTTTACCTTTGAGACTAAACGTAACTATTATGGCCTTCATGTTCTCTGAGTACTCATGTAATCTGAAGAAATTATTCATCACAAGCAACCACGCTTATGCATCTTGTGACTTATTCATTTCTCCATCAAATGTAGGTGGTTTTGCTTTCTTGAACTCATCCAAAAAATATTCCCTGGAAATCCTCCTATAAGGATGATAATAATGATGACCATGATACATGTCTGAACCAAAACGAGAGTAGATCCCATGTCCACTGCCTCATCTATCATGTGCATCCAATAATCCACCATCTCTAAACAGGTCATCTCTATCCAACATGTGCCCACCATGTGACCTGCTACCATATGCTCCATTAGTCCTATCCGCCTTCCCATGACTGATTCTAAGTGGTCCTTTTATCTGCAAGTCTAACAAGCTCTTAAGAATCATAGCATTGACCTCTACTTGGTTCTCTTATGCCCTAGCAATTCTATCTTGTGATTGAATGATTTGGTCATTATCTTCTTTGAAACTCCTTATTTCTTCCTTCAAACTTCTCAAAGTATTTGTTATGTCAGGAGAATATCCTTCACCATGTTGCTCATCTCATATATAGAGAGAATCTCGTGAGTTGCAGTCTACCATCTTGCTAGTCATCTTTGATCTTATCTTCCTACAAGGTATATCATGTCAGCTAAACCAAATTTTAAACAAACCAACGTACCTCAGTGTAGTTCGGGGGAGGATCTCTCTTCTGCAAGATCAACCAAATTAGCACAATACATGTATAATCATAATCATCACAGTATATAGACGTCATCTTAATCATCATCCCAGTTACCATGCATAATTCCACAATTATAACACTGACTAGGTACTATGCATAACAAAAATATGGATGCCACACATGCATAAAAATACATACACAATCGACATACATTCATGACAACACATTTCGACAAAAAAAACATCAACTCCTGCATGACATCACAACAGAAACCATAACCACCACCATGCATACACAACAAGCACATAAACCACAAGCATAAGGACACATATGCAACTCACATGTACACATGAAAAAACATTCATCCAAGGAGAACAGAAACCAGACATCATCCCATGAGAATGAAACCATGCTCTAATACCACTCTGTAACCACCCTCCTTACACATTTACCCAAGCTAATCGGCCAAACGGGGTAAACATGTGACGAAGAGTTATTATGATATGATTCAACTCTCCATGTACAGTTAAGAAAGTGGATTCGACAAGACAAGACCAATTTGACCTTCCTCGAGAGCTACAAAGACTTCAGGAGAAAATCAACCCTTCTAGGTGCACAACCCCTTAGACAACTTGATTTTTTATTGAACTTGACCCCCAGTCGCTCCCATGACAAGCCCTCCATGCGACTGAGACCCTGCAGTCACTCCCAGAGCAAGGAATCCATGTGATTGTGGCCTTTTTTAGGCAGTTCTGTGCTAGTGACCCCAAATTCTGAGACACATTTTCAGGGCTAAGACTCGGGCCTCTGCCCAGAACTTCATGAAACTTCCAAAATTGATAAATAAAAATGAAGTAAGGCTACTAATACAAAGACTTGAACAACGACTTGACCTAACCCCTACTAGCCTGTTGGGCCTCAAGTATGCCCATTTTTCCACCATACAATACCACTATTCATAACCTAAATTCCTATATTTTTAACTCATTTCATACCATAATTTCACAACTTGCTGCCAATTCATATCTTACACTTAGTTTTAGCCTCACTCTCTTAAAAATCAATAATAAATCCAATTATTAAATTAAATAAATAAAATCATGAGAATTCCTCAAACTAAGGAGTCTAGTTTGGATGAGAGATTCTCTCCAACTAGCTCTCCTAAATTAATGTGTAAGTTGAGAAATTGTCTCAACCAAGTGAGTCTAAGATAGACGCACTATCTTAAGACCACTTACTCATGTACTTAAATGTATTATTAAATTATTTGAATAATGTGAAGTACATGAGCATGAGAGACCACATGATGGCTCTCTGCCTTTTTCCGCCAGTTTAATGTTTGTGTGTTAATTTGTTGTGCATATGGTTATATGGCTTTGTGATTCTTCTTCATGTGGTATCAGAGCCATATGGGTAACACTTGAAGGCTGAAGATTGAAAAATTATAGGGCCAAAATTATTAATGTGCAGGGATCAAATCAGGAAGTGAGAAGCTGAAATCTTTGTTCAAAGGGCTAAGTTTTCGATTGTGGGGACGTTGTACAGAGGATCGGAGTTTTTTTTTTTATTATTATTTCTTGGAAGGGCTGAGCATCAGTAGATTGACTGATCATGTAGAAGAGGGCCATAATTTATTAGGGGCAAATCCACAGCTTGAGGTGGCCCACACACAGACACAGAGGGTCAATCTGCACAAGGAGAGCGATTGATATGTGCTCTGTGTGCATGAACATGGGATTGATACGTTGTACATAGGAGGATCGAATTTGGTTGTGATGTTGAGTAAATCATAAATGCGCTTAATTTGGAGAGTAGCAGTGCAATAAATTTGTAGGATATCACACCAATGGTCGAGTGTGATCAAAGCAAGTTTTATGCATATAAGTCTGATTCAGTGCAATCTAGACCAAATGTATTCCACCAAAGTGCAATCAAATTGATGGTTTGTGCATTGGCAGTGATAGTGATGCATATGGCATGACTGACTTATTCCAAAACACGTCAGATCCAGATTGACAGAGTATGGATCGTGATGACCCATGTATAGAAGGAATGTAGGACCATTTTGGTAGCTTTGTGCACTCCTGAGAAGAAGATCAGTATAATAGATCCATTCTGGACATAGTCTGCAAGCCGAGATGAAAAGCATATTTCCAGTGATGTTCAATGCACAAGTCAATTGCGAGTAAATGTTTGATTAATTGGAGGGTCTCAAAGATCTGTGCTTTATATATTTTATACTCCGGCTGAGTAGGTCCAGCGCTGATTTCACTGACTCCTTCCACGCAATTCCAACAACAACCCTATTTGCAAACCAAGAGAAGGCGATGATCCAAAATGGATCTTGGATAAACTTCTAAGTCTAAATTGTTCCTCACATAGGAAAATGAAAGTCCAAGGATGCTCTTGGAAATAGCCCCATTGTGTAGATATTTTCATTCTGAATCTACTGCAACTTGAATGGGCTAAAATGGACTTTGGATGAAGAAGTTATCACAGAAAGAAGATTGCCTTTGTCCTTTGGAAAAGGAGGCATTCCTTCTAAAAATGGCCTAAAAGGCTCCTTAAGGAAAACTCATCACAAAATTCCAAAGGGAAGGACTTAATGCAAAGGCATAAGGACCCCTGATCAGCGATCTCCGATATATCGGATCGGAGGTAGGCCTTCGCCCGATATCGGGACCCCAGACAAGGCGACATGCGATAATGCGATAATGCGATTGTGATATCGGCGATCAGAGCGATCGGTCGATGGTGATCGAAGGGACAAAAGGTATAGACCCCCGCCGATGCGATATGCAAGGTGCGATATCGGTGATTGGCGATTGGGGTGATCGGCGGATTGGCGGTCGGCATACCCAAAGGACAGACCCTCGGGCTATTGCGATTGTGATTAGCGATCAAGACCCGGACCCGATAGGGATTATGGACCCGATTGCATAAAATTTGAAGTCTGGGAACTTTGGAATTTCAATGTATTTCCCATGTATTTGGGTTTTGACCATTACGCCATGCGATAGCGAATTGCAATAGAATGGCGGACCTGAAAGGTTTATAAATGCAGCCCTATAAATTTTGAAATCCATGGTAAGCGGGATTTCGGGCAGGCCTCAGGTGGTAAGTGGTTTTGAACGAGCATGGTCTGAACCCATATACTGGCCGACACATGGCATGGATGAGGAGAGAGAAAATCGCCTTTTCAGGCAGGTAACCTTGGTGCACATAAGCCACCTGAAACGGAATGTTAGCCATTGGATCGGCGATCATGCAGATCAATGGTGGGCTTGCGATAGCCATAAAAGGAGGACCTTAAAGGTTTTATAAGCGCAATTTCATAGAATTTGAAGTTCGGGTTTTCATGCCCGATAGTGTATTTCCTGTATATCTCTGTGTATTGGGAAATATGGTCGTTTTTGGGTTTTCACCTGAAGAAAGGCCCCTGATTCCTTGTAACTGCCCCTGAACATTATGCCACGCTGCAAGCAAGCATTTTATAGGCAATGATGCATTTGTAACATCGAGAGAGCCACAGAGCCAGATGGCCAGTCGAAGAGACAAGGAGCAGAAGAAGCGGCAGAGCCATAGAGCCAAAAAAGGCCTCACAAAATCCAATGAGCATGATTACTGAGGAAGCACAGAGTGTTTCGAGAGTCACTTGGAGGTCGAGTGAACCAGAAAGCTCAATTAACAGCAGCAGAGATTGCTGAGGGCCACTAGAAGGTTGCTAAGGGGTGCTTGGAGGTCAAGCGATCCATTGATGCATGCAGAGGCCGAGAGAGAGAGCTCAGAGAAGCCAAAGCCAAGAGCCAAGAGCCAGAGCCAGAGCTAGAGCTAGAGCCAAAGCCAAAGCCACGAGCTAGAGCCATGAGCTAGAGCCAGAGCCAGAGCCAGAGCTAGAGCCGAGAGCCAGAGCGTGAGCCAGAGCCAGAAAGCCTAAGAGCTTCAGAGCCAGAGATAAGATGGTTTCTAAGCCCATTTTGTTCTGTGTAAACTAGTGGAGTTGACCATGGAGCTTGTAAAAGGACTTATACCATAATCCTAGAGAGCCTAGTTGAGTTGACTAGAGCTCAAGGAGATGTAGCCCAAGAATTTTGGGTGAAATCCAAATTAATATCGTTGTTATGTGTGATTGCTCATTGTTGTGTGTTGTTTAATTGCTGCTTTATTTGTTGTTGTATGTATTTTATGTCAGCATAAGCAAGTGAACTTAAAGCACTTAACAGTTTAAAAACAACCACAAGCATACACCTATTTCAAGCATTATTAATTTCGCAATTGGTTAATCACTAGATGTTTGGAATATATAAGCTTTGGAAGTGGGAGAGGTTCTTGTAAGCTCATAAGAAGCCTTTAGTGCCCCATTTTCAGATTAGGTGGTATCAGGTCTTGAGATTGATTAAACCCACCTTCAAGAAGGTTATATCATAATTCTTGATTGACAGAGCAAAGATTGCTTGTCTAAAAGGTGTTTAAATAGTCAGAGGTTGATTGTATTCTTGTTTGCAAATTGACTATTGTTTGAGTTTGCAGATGTGAAGGGAAAGCTATTGATAGCTTAGTCTAGGAGAGGAAAAAAAGGAAGAAGGGCTGAAGGCATTCTTCTTGTCCCAAAGGACCTCAAGGCAATCCTTGAAGCATAAGAGGTTTGTTGCAAAAGGTTGTTCAATAAGCTATTTATTTGATATTGTTGAAGTTCTTTTGTTCATTGGCATAATGACAAATTCTACAAGTGAGTCCTCAAATTCTGCTTTCTTCACAAGATTATTTGATGAAGACATGAAGCAAGACTTGTTCATCATGATGGATATGGTGAGAAAAATGTATGAGGATGGAAGGAAGAGCAGCATACTTAGAGAGCAGTTGAATTTCGTGGAGGAAGAGAAGCAGATGTTTTCTAACAAATTGCAGGAAATGGAGAGGCAACTTCATATTGTTAATATGAACCTGAAAAGGATGCATGAGTTGGAGTCATAGCTCTTTGTTTTCAAATAAACCTTGTTCAAGTATCAACTTGAAGAAGAGGTAAATAGTTCCTGTTTGTCTTCAAATTCTTCTAAGAATGCTTATATTGGTTCTTTTGAAAAATATACCAGAGGCATAGGTTCCAAGCTAATGTCCAAGACGGGATATGAAGGAAAAGGCTTGGGTAAACATGCACAAGGTATTGTTGAGCCAATAATGGTTGAGGAAAGGCCTAAGTATTTGGGTCTTGGCTATGGACAGTCTTATGGAAAGAGTTCTAAAGCTACCATGAAGGCCATTGAAACAGTTCCAAGAAGGATTTTCATTTCAGGTCCTCTACCTCAAGAGTGTGAAGATTGTATTCAGGAGGAATGCAATAGCTTGAAACATCATTTGTAGGATGTAGGTGTTTAGAAGAACACACTGGAACCAGAGAGTTGTGGAAACTCTGAAAGCTTTGAAGAGATTGATGGTGTTCCAAAGGGAGCCACTTCTTCATTTTCTTCACCTCCTCATGAAGGCAATAAAAGTGAAAGAGAAAGGTATAAATCTGGTTCTAACCATATTCCTTTTGATTATGTTCAACATGATAAATTTCCACATAGATATGGGGAAAGGATTGCATGTTCCTTTTTTGGTTTGGATAACCATGATGTTTCTAGATGTTGGAAGAGAATGGCCACATACAGGAAACTTTTGAAGGAAAGGAAGCAAAGAGCCAAAGGTCCATTGGGCAAGGCAAGTCATGCTGTCAAAAGGATGCACATGCAGTGCACTTACTCCCATAAGCAAGGGCATCTTGCTGAAAGATGTTGGACTCTGAATCCAGCAATGCTTCCACGAAACTTGAAGAAGGTGGAAAGAGAAAATGGCAGGAATGGAAAGAAATATTCCATGAATGATGTGTTTCAGGATGATTCACAGGTTGATGTTGATGTGTAGACAAAGGAAGGACCTTTGAAAGGGATTGGTAAGAAATGGCTAGAGTTCTTATCCAATTAAGATCGCATGTCTATTGTTGCATCTATTTGCATTTATTTGTTAATGAGAATGCAAGTTGTAGGATTTTACCAAGATGGTGAATGGAAAAAGGTTGAGTAGGAGACTCACTTTGATGCTGCAACATTATATTTCATTTTGGCTTCGAAAGTACAGTGTGCTTAAGCGAAAGTTGAAGGATGAAATGCATGCATAAGCATGAGATGCATGATTTTGATGATTTCCTTGTATTTGAACATGTATGTGTAATTAACTTGAACGGTTGATTGCTTTGTTGTAACATGCATGCAATGTTGACTTGGGAGAAGTTAACTTGGTCTCCAAGATGGGGATAATGATGAAGTGTTTCATCTTTGAAAAAGAGCCCTAGAGATCTTTTTCTACATGCTTGACTTGAAGGGTCAATTGTTTTAAAGGCACGTTTTGTGGGTTTTTTATCTAGTCCATCATTTGTATGCAAATGTAAGACATGGAGGTGTTCACAAGATGTGAAAACCTGTTTCTTTTGTTGAAGCAAGAGTTTTATGCCATCTAGCTGCTGTCTATATTTCTGTTGTTGTTAACAATTGTTATTGACAGCTTGTCAAATAGGTACAAATGAGAATTTTGTGAAGCAGATGTAACTTCACATTTGTTTGAGCCACCTTGGATCAATGATCAAGGCAAAGAATTTCAAACTACCTTTTGTGACCATCTCAGCAAGAGTTCTGCATAAAGTCAAGGAGGAAACCAGTTCTTCCCAGGAGGACCAGCACATCCAAGAAGGAGAGTGGTCAAAGGCTTTGGTTCAGAGGCACTACGCAAGGAAAGTGTATGGAGGTTGAAAGAAGAGGGTGTTGTTACTCTCATTTACTGTTCAGATCAGTATGTCAGTCTTTTGGAGACCAAAAGTTCTTTTAGTGGGCAGGTGTGATCCAAAATGGATCTTGGATAGACTTTTAAGTCTAAAGTGTTCCTCATAGAGGAAAATGAAAGTCCAAGGATTCTCTTAGAAATAGCCCCATTGCGTAGATCTTTTCATTCTGAATCTACTACAACTTGAATGGGCTAAAATGGACTTTGGATGAAGAAGTTATCACATAAAGAAGATTGCCTTTGTCCTTTGGAAAAGGAAGCATTTCTTCTAAAAATGGCCTAAAAGGCTCCTTAAGGAAATCGCATCGCAAAAGGCCAAAGGGAAGGACTTAAAGAAAAGGTGGAAGGACCCCCGATCAGCGATCTCCAATATATCGGATCGGAGGTAGGCCTTCGCCCGATATCAAGACCCCAAACAAGGCGACATGCGATAATGCGATAATGCGATTGCGATATCGGCGATCGGAGTGATTGGTTGATCAACGATTAGAGGGACAGAAGGCATAAACCCCCATCGATGCGATACGCGAGGTGTGATATTGGCGATCGGTGATCGGGGTGATCGGCGGATCAACAGATCGGCAGTCGGCTTACCCAAAGGATAGACCCTCGAGCCATTGTGATTGCGATTAGCGATCAAGACCCGGACTCGATAAGGATTATGGACCCAATTGCATAAAATTTGAAGTCCGAGAACTTCGAAATTTCAATGTATTTCCCATGTATTTGGGTTTTGGACATTACGCCATGCGATAGCAAATTGTGATAGAATGGCGGCCCCGAATAGTTTATAAATGCAACCTTATAAATTTTGAAATCCATGGTAAGTGGGATTTCGGGCAAGCCTCAGGCAGTAAGTGGTTTTGAATGAGCGCAGTGCGAACCCATACACTGGTCGACACGTGGCATGGCTGAGGAGAGAGAAAACTACCTTTTCGAGCGGGTAACCTCCGTGCACATAAGCCACCTGAAACGGATTGTCAGTCGTTGCAACGGCGATCACACAGATCAACAGTGGGCTTGCAATAGCCATAAAAGGCGGACCTGAAAGGGTTTATAAGCGCGATTTCAGAGAATTTGAAGTCCAGTTTTTCGCGCCCGATAGTGTATTTCCGATATATCTTTGTGTATTAGGAAATATGGTCGTTTTCGGGTTTTCACCTGAAGAAGGGCCCCCGATTCCTTGTAACTTCCCTTGATCATTGTGCCACGCTGCAAGTGGGCGTTTTATAGGAAATGATGCATTTGTAATGCCGAGAGAGCCACAAAGCAACAAAGCCAGATGGCCAATTGAAGAGACAAGGAGAAGAAGAAGCCGCAGAGGAGTGATTACACGCAGAGAAATGGTTGGGGAAGTCACAGAGCTAGAAGAGGCCTCACAAAAGCCATAGAGCATGATTCCTAAGGAAGTGCAGAGAGTTTCGAGAGTCACTTGGAGGTCGAGTGAACCAGAAAGCTCAATTGACAGCAGCAGAGATTGTTGAGGGCCATTGGAAGGTTGCTAAGGGGTGCTTGGAGGTCAAGCGATCCATTGATGCACACAGAGGCTGAGAGAGAGAGCTCAGACAAGCTAGAGCCAAGAGCCAAGAGCCAGAGCCAAAGCTAGGAGCCAGAGCCAAGAGCCAGAGCTAGAGCCAGAGCCAGAGCCAAGAGCCGAGAGCCAGAGCCAGAGCCAGAAAGCCTAAGAGCTTCAGAGCTATGGATAAGATGGTGTTCTAAGCCCATTGTGTTCTGTGTAAACCAGTGGAGTTGAGCATGGAGCTTGTAAAAGGACTTGTACCATAATCCCAGAGAGCCTAGTCGAGTTGGCTAGAGCTCAAAGCCCAAGAGTTTTGGGTGAACTCAAAATTAATATCGTTGTTATGTGTGATTGCTCATTGTTGTGTGTTGTTTAATTACTACTTTATTTGTTGTTGTATGTATTTTATGTCAGCATAAGCAAGTGAACTTAAAGCACTTAACAGATTAAAAACAACCACAAGCATACACCTATTTCAAGCATTATTAATTCCACAATTGGTTAATCACTAGATCTTGGGAATATATAAGCTTTGGAAGTGGGAGAGGTTCTTGTAAGCTCACAAGAAGCCTTTGGTGCCCCATTTTTAGATCAGGCAAGGTCGTGAAACTTCATCAGTGGCTTCTACATGAACTGTATGGAAATCTAGTCAATATGAAGGAATCAAATATTTCAAGCAGCACCTGTTCACAAACTTTGTAGTGGAGACCCATATTTTGATCGATGCCATCAGTTTTTCCTTGCCAGGACCATGTTTTTCTGTTGCAGCACATAGAGGAAAAGCCTGCCTTTTTTTTGACGACAACACAGTCAGAAAGCAGTTGATTCATGAAATTAGAGGAGTTTAGTCGAGAACAACTGCCAGATCATACTATTTTAAGGCCTACAGTTTTGATCTAGTGGGATTCTTCCTTCAATGGTGAAGGATAGTTGAGGAGCTATGTTGGAAATTCTTCCTGATCCAGATTACAAGAGTTCTGAGACAAACGATCAAAGGTAGTCTCCAAATTTCTGTTTCTCCTTTGAAAATTCTCTGAGAGCGAGATTGTGAGAGAATTATTAAATGCCGAAATTTTAAGGTGTTTGAGTTCATATTATCCAGTGCTTCAGATTTCAGACGGTTTCCATGAATCTCACTTGAAAATTTATATTCTCTAGCCTGGAAATTCAGAGAATAAGGTTATTGATTTCTAATGGTTGACTGATGCAAAGATTGTTAAATGCGAGACTGCATTTACTACGCATACGATTTCTGGAACCAGAATCTTTTGGCAAGTGAAATAGACTAGAAATAAAGAAATGATGGTTGGGGACGAGTCTTCGTTGTTTCTTCCAAGAAGACCTCACATTACCTGGTGTTGTCAGCAGAACAACACGTCCCCTACTTTTATGTTAGAAAATTATATATTACGGAGCAATGGAACACATAAAATATTGCAGAAATATAAACACAGAAAACGCACAAAACAAGAGAGACACAGATATACGTGGTTCACCCAGTTTGGGCTACGTCCACCCCGAACAGCCAATCCTTCCTTTCTATTATCCAGCAAAATGAAGAGACACAACCTACAGCAAATCCGTTGTAATATCCTTTGTTTTCTCTCACAGTCTCACCTCTCTGTTTCTCGCTCACAGAATACACATCTATCACACAGCCTCAAATACAATACCCTCATACAAAGAGAGGGGTTGCCTTCTAGGGAAAAAAACCCTAAACTAAACATAAGTTCTACCGTCAGATCATCCGCGTAATGAACGGCCCAGATTGACTAGAAATTACTATACTTTTACAAGGCAATTTTACAGTTGTTTTTAGCTTCGGGGGCACTGCCCCCGAAACCCCCCGCCAGGGGGGGGCTCCCAAAGGTCGCAGCCGCCCGCCCCCCCCTAGACCCCCCTGCAGCGAATATTTTACGGGCGTCGTTGCCGCCCCCATTTCGAACTAGGGTCCTATGTGGCGATACCTTTGAATATAGAAGATAATCAGGCTCCACACCCAACAATCTCCCACTTGGAGACTAATTGTAGCAACTCCACCGCTGCTCCATTTGTTGGACAATGACTCCTCTTTGGACCTGGCTGTTTCTCATCTTCATCGTCATCCTTGAAGACCAACTGAAACTGAGCATATTCTCAGTTTCTCCCTGGTTACAACTTTTGTTAGCATATCTGCAGGATTCTGGCTAGTGTGTATCTTTTCCAGCTTCAACTCTCCATCTTCCAACACTGATCGTATGAAATGGTACTTGAGCTGTATGTGTTTAGTCCTGGAATGAAATGTTGAGTTTTTTGCAAGATGAATGGCACTTTGGCTATCACTGTATAACGTGCCCATATCATGCTCCTTACCCAATTCACCCATAAACCTTTGTAACCAAATCATTTATTTACTAGCCTCTGTAGCAGCAACATATTCTGCTTCTGTTGTTGAAAGTGCAACAACACTTTGGATTTTTGAAACCCAACTGACAGTTGTTCCTCCAACAGTAAATACATATCCTGTAGTGCTCCTCCTTTTATCTCTGTCACCTGCCATCTCTGCATCAACATATCCTTGTAGGGAGATGTTTGAACCACCAAAGCATAATGCTTGATTTGTGGTACCTTTCAAATATCTGAGAATCCATTTCACTGCCATCCAATGTTCCTTTCCTGGATTGTTCATGTACCTGCTTACAACTCCCACTACATGTGCAATATCAGGCCTTCTGCAGACCATTGCATACATTAAGCTTCCAACTGCTAATGCATATGGAACTTTAGACATATAATCCATGTCTTCTTGGGTCTTTGGGCACATTTCCTTGCTAAGTTTGAAATGGCTAGCAAAAGGTGTACTAACTGGTTTTGCATTGTGCATGTTAAATCTTTTCAACACCTTTTGTATGTACTCATTCTGAGACAATGTTAATTTACAATTTTTCCTGTCTCTAGTTATTCTCATACCAAGGATTTGTTTTGCAGCTCCCAAATCCTTCATTGCAAATGAATTTGCCAATTTTCTTTTGAGCACATTTATTTCCTGCATGTTAGATCCTGCAACAAGCATGTCATCTACATACAATAACAATATAATATATCTGCCATCATTTTGCTTTTTCAAATAAACACAATGATCACAGTGACATCTAGTATAAACTTGTTCAGACATAAACTTGTCAAATTTTAGATACCACTGCCTTGGATCCTGTTTTAAGCCATACAAGCTCTTCTTCAACCTGCACACTAGTTTCTCCTTCCCTTTCACCTCATATCCTTGTGGCTGTTGCATATATATATCTCTTCCTCCAAATCCCCATGGAGAAAGGTTGTCTTTACATCTAACTACTCAAGATGCAAATCTTCAGCTGCTACAAGACTTAAAATAGTTCTGATTGAAGTCATTTTAACAACAGGAGAAAATATTTCATCAAAATCAATACCTTTCTTCTGTGCAAACCCCTTCACCACAAGTCTAGCTTTATACCTCTGTTTTCCTCCATCTTCTTCCTTCAGCCTGTAAACCCATTTATTATTCAATGTAGTTTTTCCTACACGCAACCTGACTAAATCCCAAGTTTGGTTATGCATTAAGGATTCCATCTCTTCTTCCATGGCTACCTCCCACTTCTTCTTGCTTTCAACCTGCATCGCTTCTTCATAACATTCGGGTTCACCGAAATCAGTCAACAATAAATAATATAATGAAGGAGAGTATCGTTCAGGGGGTCTATTTATCCTGGTAGATCTTCTAACACCACTTTCAATTGTTTGGGGTGCCTGTTGTTGTTGTGGTGGTTGTTGTTGTTGTGGTTTTTGATTATTATTATTTTCAGGCACCTTTCCTTTTTCAGTGATTTCATCAAGAACTGCATATTCCTTGTTTTCCTTTTCCTATTTCTTTTCCTGCAACTGATTCTTATACAAGACCTTTTCATTGAATATTACATCTCTGCTCCTAATGATTTTTTGATTTTCGTAATCATATAAGTGATAACCAAAATCATTAACACCATATCCAATAAAGGTACATTTCTTTGACTTTGCCTCAAGCTTTGTTCTATTTTCTTTATCAATATGGACAAAGGCATCACAACCAAAAGGCTTTAAAATAGAGTAGTTTACCTTTTTACCTGTCCATGCTTCCTCTGGAACACCACCATCCAAGGAACTTGAAGGCCCTCTGTTTATTAGATAAACAACAGTATCTACAGCATCTTCCCAAAACTGTAAAGGCAATCCTGCATGCAATCTCATGCACCTTGCACACTCCATGATTGTTCTGTTCATCCTTTCTGACACACCATTTTCTTGTGGTGTTCTTGGAACTGTCTTCTCTCTGCGAATTCCATGTTCTGAACAGTACCTATCAAACTCTTTGCTGCAATATTCACCTCCATTGTCTGATCTAAGACACTTCAATTTCTTTCCTGTCTCAATCTCAACCAAAGCTTTCCATTTCTTGAAAGTATCAAATACATCAGATTTATTCTTAATACAATAAATCCAAGTTTTTCTAGTTGCATCATCAATAAAAGTAACATAATAACGAGAGCCACCGAGAGATGATACCTGAGCAGGTCCCCATACATCTGTATGCACAAGCTCTAATTTTTCATTCTTATTTTCTTTCCCAACTCTGGGAAATCTGACTCTCTTCTGTTTTTCATAAATGCAATTCTCACAGAAGTCCAAATCAACATTCTTCAAACCTGGCAACAAATTCCTTGAGTGAAGAATCTTCATCCCCTTTTCACTCATGTGTCCGAGCCTACGATGCCATAATGCTGCATCTGCTCCTTTGGAAGTTAAAGCATTAACACAGTTAGAAATACCATTGCATAAATACAATGTACCAACCTTTTCGCCTTTTGCTATTACCAGGGCTCCTTTGGTGACCTTCCAAGCTTTATCTGTGAAAGTTGTCACAAAACCTTCACCGCCTAACTGCCCTGTTGAAATCAGATTTTTCTTTAGATTTGGAACATGCCTTACCTCCTTTAATAGCCATTGGTTTCCATTCTACTGTTTTACAAGAACCTTACCCATTTCAACGATTTTACAAGGTTTATCATCACCCAGACGAACTTGTCCAAAATCTCCTTGAACATAGTCATGAAAGTATTTCTTATCAGGTGTGGCATGGAATGAAGTCCCTGAATCTACCACGCAGGAATCAGTAATATTTTCGAAAGAAAGAATCAAAGCATCTTGTAACACCTCACCTGTCACATTTGCTTCATGATTGTTTTCTTGTTGTGCATCTCCTTCTTTTCCCTTCCAAGATCTACAGTCTTTCTTTAGGTGTCCTTTCTTTCCAAATTTCCAACACACTATCCCCGATCTGGACTTGGATCTGCCTTTCCTTGATTTACTGCGATATCTTGAGCTCTTTCCTCTTTCCATTTTTCTTCCTCTAGACTCTGCACTCAAAGCATTTCCCGATGTCTCACCAGAGCTTTTCCGTCGCATTTCCTCGCTAAGGATAGCACCGACAACATCATCAAACTTTAAAGTACTAGATCCAGAAACGGAGTTACTAATGGCCATTACCAAACCATTCCAACTTTCTGGTAATGAGCACAAGAATAACAGAGCTCTAACTTCATCATCAAAGTTTACCCCTACAGAACTTAACTTACTTGTAACTGTATTAAAATCATTTAAATGGTTTGCAACAGATCCACCTTCCGACATATTCATATTAAATAACCGTTTCATAAGAAATACCTTGTTTGAGGCCGAGGGTTTTTCATATAGTTTCGACAACGTCTGCATCAAACCCTCTGTCGTGGTTTCCTTCGAAATGTTGAAGGCGGCTGACGCAGCAAGGCACAACCGTATTGTTCCGAGTGCCTTTCTATCGAGAAGGTTCCATTCTTCATCTTTCATACCCGTCGGCATCTTTGTTTTTCCGCCCAATGGTAGGTATAGATCTTTCTGATACAGATAATCTTCCATCTGCATCTTCCATAGTGAGAAGTTTTGGCCATTAAATTTCTCGACCCTAAACTTACCATCTTCCGCCATTGCTCCCACTCGAACCAGGAACCCTTCTTTCCTGCGAGTTTATCAGCCAAATAGACCTTCGGCTCTGATACCAGTTGTTAGAAAATTATATATTACGGAGCAATGGAACACATAAAATATTGCAGAAATATAAACACAGAAAACGCACAAAACAAGAGAGACACAGATATACGTGGGTCACCCAGTTTGGGCTACGTCCACCCTGAACAGCCAGTCCTTCCTTTCTATTATCCAGCAAAATGAAGAGACACAACCTACAGCAAATCTGATGTAATATCCTCTGTTTTCTCTCACAGTCTCACCTCTCTGTTTCTCGCTCAGAGAATACACATCTATTACACAGCCTCAAATACAATACCCTCATACAAAGAGAGGGGTTGCCTTCTAGGGCAAAAAACCCTAAACTAAACATAAGTTCTACCGTCAGATCATCCGCCTAATGAACGGCCCAGATTGACTAGAAATTACTATACTTTTACAAGGCAATTTTACAGTTGTTTTTAGCTTCGGGGGCGCTGCCCCCGAAACCCCCCGCCAGGGGG
The DNA here is from genome assembly GCA_031772625.1 of Pinus tabuliformis. NCBI lineage: Eukaryota > Viridiplantae > Streptophyta > Pinopsida > Pinales > Pinaceae > Pinus > Pinus tabuliformis. The sequence continues at coordinate 1,142,532,836 of CM062813.1, read as the reverse complement.
GGGCTCCCAAAGGTCACAGCCGCCCCCCCTAGACCCCCCTGTAGCGAATATTTTACGGGCGGCGTTGTCGCCCCCATTTCGAACTGGGGTCCTATGTGGTGATACCTTTGAATATAGAAGATAATCAGGCTCCACACCCAACATTCTATTCAGGAAAAGCGTTGCTTCCATAAATATTGTTTCTTTTCAGGGAATTTTGATTGATATTGCAGGAAGCATAGTCATTTTTTCTATTGAGAAAATCATACAATTTGGCAAAAATCTTTATTTAGATTCAGATCCTTTTTTATCCGAAATTTACGAATTAAAAGTAGAGATTTTATGGAGCTTTTGGAGAGATAAGGTTATGAAAGCATTTTTTTTAAGATTTGTAATCATGATAAATTTATTGGAGTCATAGGATGCATATTTTTGTATTAGGAGTGATAAGTGATTTTTTGGAGAAAGTGGAGTGATAAGTGATTTTTGGAGAAAGATTGAGTCGGTACAGGTAGTTTTTGAAGATAACTTGCTTCCAAAAGTTTGCAAGTATGACATTTTCATTGAGAAGTTTACACTACAAAGTTGTGACATTGAAGAATGATGTACTCCAATAATTAATAAAATCATAACTTTTGTGGTGATCGTGTCCTAGATCCGCCCGAAATTGAATAAGGGGATCATAGGTACACTCTATGTCGTGAATGTACTTGCATGATTTGAGTCGAATTTGTAAACCAATCTCTTTATTATGCTTAAATAAAACAAATACATGCACATAAGAAAGTTTACATATACAAGTCATCGATCAAGCTCCTGAAATCAAAGCTCCCATAATCAATTAAGTTCATAAGCACAAAGCGTCACATCATCAACTTGATAAGATGATCTTCCAAGCAAGCACATTTCACATTATGTAATCAAATAAATAAATTTAAGGATGCTACAAAATCAAGCATTTCAAGTCAAGACATTTCTGCATCAACATCCAATCAACCTGTCATCTACATCAACAAATTTTTTGCAGCAATTCAACAACAATTTTTTGGCAATTCCACTTGCACCATTTTTTTAATAAGCTCAATACAAAATTGTAGCTTGCAAATCATAATTTGTAAATTGAATTGTAATCAAAGTCAAATTCAGTTGAATTGCAAGGGTACATTCTCGGTTGTAACTGACACCCTAATTTGAATTGTTAAGGTGAATACATTAAGTCAAGTAAGTCTTCAACTGATTCATCTAGATTTAACTTGTCATTTGTCTCTTGGGTGCATTTTCGACAGTATTCGACACCCTTATTTTGATCAATCAAGAGTGTAAGTTCAAGCAAGTGAAAATCTCTCAACATCAAGCAAGCCTAAAACTGATTGAAGCAAGCCATCAAGCAAGAAATCATCATCAAACAAGTGTGAGTTCAAACAATCAATTGTTACAACAAGTTCAAGCGAGCGTGCAACAATCAACCAAGAATCAAGCGATCGAGTTCAACTCTAAAGAAATCAAATGTGATATTCAAACAACCATCAATCATGTTCATATCTACAACAAACGAGCTAGTTTGAAGCATTCACAAAGTGTCAGTGAAGCATTCAAGCAAAGCGATTGTCATCAAGCGAGTGTGAAATCAAGAGTTCAAACAACCAAGTCATAAAACTCTAGCAAGTGTTTAAAGCATCAGCAATCAGCAACAGTACAAGCAAGCCTGAATTCAAAGTAAGCAAGCTAACATGGCGACACACATTCAACTGTCCCAAATTCTTAACAATTTGATCCTCTCAACTGTTGAAGACATGGTGCAAATCAGCAAATCAACTCTTGCTGATATTCAAGTGCATATTCAACATGCACATGAAATGATTGAGTTCCTTCAACTGGAGTCGCAACTGCAGAGGAATGAGTTGCAAGAGAAGCGTGTTGCTTCTAAGTCTTTGACCAATCCAAAGACAGCTAATCATTTGACTTCATTCATCCAACTAGCTTCAAGTGTTGAAGTTGATCCAGTTCAACTTTCTTCCAAACCCATCATCAAGCCATGGGAAGAAATTCAAAGTAATTGAAATCGACGTGGCTTAGGATATGTCAAAGATAACAACAACTTACATATCCCTGATTATTCAAAGCCCATTCAGTTCGTCAGTGCCGGATTACTTGAACAAATCACCTCAGCAAGTTCTCAGCAACTTGCAGACCGATTTCAATGCACACAAACTCAAGTTGCAGACAAACCAAAATGTTCTCATTGTCAAAGAACCGGTCATCTGGAAAATCAATGTTTTGATCTCCATCCTTGTAGCCATTGCGGCAAGTCAAATCATACATTAGAGAAATGCTGCAACCAACGACAGTCAGCCAGATTAAAGATAAATTATTCATGGATTGATCCCTGGGAATGGTCATCCACAGTCAAAAGATTGTCCAAGTTTTACAATCGGATTCACTCACACATATTGCAGCCAATAGTCAAATGAAGATGGTACTCTTGTGCAGTTGAATGGGGGAGTACAACAGTGAAACACTCCTACACCTACAGGGAGGGAGTTCAGATATATTTAGGAGAATATTGACTCTCCTTTTAGTTGACAAAGGGGGGAAAATGTCAATGAAATTGACAAGTGGTTGTCAGACTGAAAGTCTCGACAACATCAGCGAAGCAGCCAGTGGGCATCTCCATCAGCCAGTGGGTGATCATCATCAGCAAATACGCCAGTGGGCATTCATCAAATTGTGTCAGTGGACACTGGATGTTGTTTTCAAGCAAAGGACAGTTGGATCCTTTTGTGGCTTGGCACATGATGGAGTTGTCAAGTGACATTCAGAGATGAATCAGTCATGCAGCTAACTCATGGTCTCTTCATATTGTAGTTTCTTCAACATCCAGCTTTGGCAGTTTTTCAGGCAAATGTTTTTTGAGGATCAACTTGAGAACTTGGAAGATGGTTCCTTGTTCATTTTGGATTTATCATTTTTTTTTTTTGGGGGGGGGGGGGGGGATGTTAGCCTCACTCTCTTAAAAATCAATAATAAATCCAATTATTAAATTAAATAAATAAAATCATGAGAATTCCTAAAACTAAGGAGTCTAGTTTGGATGAGAGATTCTCTCCAACTAGCTCTCCTAAATTAGTACGTAAGTTGAGAAATTGTCTCAACCAAGTGAGTCTAAGATAGACGCACTATCTTAAGACCACTTATTCATGTATTTAAATGTATTATTAAATTAATTGAATAATGTGAATTACATGAGCATGAGAGACCACATGATGGCTCTCTGCCTTTTCCGCCAGTTTAATGTTTGTGTGTTAATTTGTTGTACATATGGTTATATGGCTTTGTGATTCTTCTTCACTTCGTGGTTGATTATCATTAGTTTTATTAATTTTTTAATGATTAGAGATGAATTTGCTATGATTTTCTAATGATGGTTTTTCCAAGTTCATTTACCGTGGGGATCCATTGTAGAAATTCTTCCTAAGGAAAGATGCTACAAGACTAAGTATAGAATGCAGAATTCCTGTAGGTGAATATCTAAAATTGTAATCAAATGAATAAGAATCTCGGGATTCTGAGATGCGGGTTTTGTTCAAAGTACCCTCATCCAGATAACCTAGAAATCGTTTATCAAAATTCATTACCACAAAGAAGTTATGGTCGGGGGAATATTACAGTACAGAATTAAGTACCAGAATTTTGGGTTTTACATAATTCGAGTTAAGTACCAAAATTCTGGGTTTGACAGTTTCAAACATTTTATCACCAGCCACGTGGAGGATGTGGGTTAAATCAATACTCTACTTAGCATCGGGCAACTAGTCAACCATTGGCATCCCAGAATAGTCCTTCTTGTTCTCGAACATGGAATTAGTTTCTTTTGTTCAAGGATAGTGCCACGATTGGGATAGTTCGGTTACAATTTGGGTGAAATAATCCTGAATATTTCACTTGCTTAACTTAGTTTAGATTCCAGATATTTTTACTTTCCTTAGTCAATCAGTTGTAACTATTTTAGTCGGTCTGAATTCTTTAAAAGGCCCAATGATTTGTATGTAAAGTTACACACACACACACACACACACATATGCAAAGAAATACACATAGGCTGAGCTGGTGAATGTGGCACAAAATTTGATTCTGGTCTATTAAGACTGAACTCTTAAATTGATGTTTTACTGAAGTTTTTAATATAATTATTGGCACGGCTTTTTCTCTTATTTGAGTGTTATGTCTCTTTAATATGCAAGTACTGAATTAGATTAGGCTTGTTCTAGGTTGTGGCAAGGGCCCACCATGAACCTTGATTGAGTCCTGTAACAATTTTAGTGTGTAGGAAGTGTGTTTCAATTCATTAGATCAAACTGCACTTAAATTCTTATTTACTTTCATTGGTAACTTTCATAATTTTCGCACTTAGTTTTGTACTTAAGATTTCTTTAAATGTTTCCGTAGATCTGAGTTAAGAGAATGAGTGTAATGTTATTTGAGTCTTCGCATGCCTGTAGAATCTTGTTATGAGCATACTTTGTTCTATTAACTCTGTGATTACTCTTCCAATTTCCTAAATGCTGGAGAGGAAAGTTTCGATTTAAAACGAGTTTTTGAGGAATAAATTCTATTATTTAAATTGAATCTTCTGTCTTTGAATGGAAGTGTTTCATTAATTGTGAATCTATTTATCAATGGCACAAGACTCTTGTATCTTATGCTCTGTTTGAATATCCTGAATTGATTAGAGACAGAGTGTTATTCTTAGCATAGACCATGTGTTAATACTTAGTGAATTGCATGTCACTTACAGTGTGGTTATTTTTCCTGTGTGAAGATGTTGTAGTGGTTACAACCACCCTCCAGAATTTTTCCTTAGCCTCGTTTTGGAGCCTCCCTTCCAACCTTCACATCAGCTTGCCTTGCTTCCTCAAGTTCACAAGCTTCAATGTCTTTCTTGCACAAAGGCAGCCTGTCAGTCATAGCTTGATCCATTCCCCTCACGGGCTGTTCACCTGGACTTAGTCCAGTTGTAGGCTGAGCAGTTTCCCCTTGAAAATTGCACATTTCTAGAGGGGAACCAGCCCTCCCTCCAAAAATTGCGCAATCCTCTCTAGCAGCCTGCTAGGCTCTAGGATTACGCAATCTTGCCTGCCAACACTCCTAGTAGGATTTGCACAAATTTCCCCAGTAAGGCTGCTCATCCCAGAATTTGCACAAATCTGGGCAGCATTCAGCTGCTCTGCCTAGAAATTGCACAAATCTCCTGGGCAATCAGCCCAACTCCCAGCCATAAATGTGCATTTCCTTCAAGCAAGTCAAACAACCTCTTGCATGTGCAGCTGAGTTGATCGATTCCCTCTAGGACCGAGCAAAAAAAAACTTGCATGCATAGGCTGCTTCTCCCAAGGTAGCATGCAAAGGAATCCCCTGTCTCAGGGATCTATGTTTAGTAGTTGGAAGTTACATGTGAGGAGCAATTCCGAATTCGCTTCCCCTAGATTCGTGGCATGCGTGTCACAGCCTTGATGTTATCAAAACTCATCAACTAGATGCTACAGAGCTCATTCCTCACATCAACCTTGCAACACTGACATCCCACATCACATCTAGGAGCATTCGGCACATTCATCTCAGTTGTTTTTTGGTAGGCCCGGTTCCCATGCCTTGTGCTGCATTTCTGTCACTTTTTGTGTTTTCGCTTGGGGGAGTATTGTTTGATTGATTTATTTGAACGCTTGTTGTCATTTACATATTTACTAGCTTGTCCTAGCTCTATTTCAGTTTTCGTTGCTATCTCACTGTTGTCGCATGCATGAAACTATTTTGCACGGACGTTCACCCAACCAACGAACTGCCTCACCCAAATGCATGTTGATCTGTTTTTTGAAGCTTTCATTCATGTTTTTCATGCACTGTAAATCACTTCTGTTATCACTTAGTGTCACCATGCATTTACTGTCTTAGTTAATTGCCCATCGGCGAGTCGATCCAACCTTGGCCCGGGCTCTGCCTTCACCAAGGCTGCATTGCACAATATGGAAAAGGAAGGCTCACCTTCCTCTCTAGATTTGCACATTCTTGCCCAGCACTAGCCTCCAGGATTGTTTTGCGCATTTTTGGAGGATAGTGGCTACTTGGCCCAAGAAATTGTGAAAATTTGTCCCTAGGCCAGCAATCCCAGCAGTCAACAGCCAAACTAGACCATGCATTGTGCAATTACAGTAGTCAGTCAATCTCCTAGCATCCCAGATTGTGCCTTGTGAAGTCTTTGTAATCGGTCTCCCGACCTCTAGGCCAAAATTGCGCAACCCTCATGATCATTCACCCATGTATGTTGTAAGTCAATTCTCATGCTCATTTTGTTTTTCGACTGACAGATTGCTTGCCATGAGTGTTGTCGTGTCTCCAAGTATCCTAGGTGTTCATCTGCCTCTCATCAGTATAGGTACAATGGTTTCCAGGAGAGTAGAGATGAAGACACCATTTAGAGCACACTTGGGGATGCAGTCGATCAAGTGTCCACAGACTTGCCTACCCACGAAGACATCAAGTTGTTCATAGACAAGGACATCAAGATATGACAGCAGCAGCATCATGAATAGTAATTGAAGACAGCATACCAAATGCAACGAATGCAAGAGGAGGGTTATTGACAACACGAAGATGGAACAAGGTTGCAAGCTCAAGAAGGTCCATTGATGATGAAAGTAACTTTGGAGACTTTGGCTATGAAGTGATGATGTGAAAAGAAGATCGCGTGAAGCCAAAAGATGGAACAAAGAAGGAGTTTCATGTGTTGAAGTAGCAACTTGGGAAGAACATGAAGCTGCATAGACAGATGAATGAGTTGCAACAGGAACAGGAACGATAGTGGGCGCATCATGCACTCATGGATGAAACTGCACCCATACAAGCTAAAGATCCATCCCAATAGCTAACACGGAGCAGACATGGTGAGCAATGTGGTTAATTGCATCCAAGGGATTCAACCTCATGCATGTCATTGTGTGCACGCATGCAATCCAAATCATTCAACACACTCACCAAGGCGAAGATAAGAAGCAAGTCCAACTGGGGCCGAACGGGTACTTCGGCAAGTTGATGCGCATGACCACCAACACACACTTGAAGATCAACACAGACACTATGCATCAGTGTGTTGTCGGTTCAGCCGCACCCAATAAGACCATGTGCATGTTAGCAAATGAGTTGGATGAAGGGGCTGAACCAATGCACCGGTTGCAACGAAAGCAAGAGTTCGCTTCAGGAATATGTCACCATGAGGTGCATGCACACCATCACGGACGACCAAGCTTGGCATCAGCTCACCAGCCTCACCATCACAAGAATGTCAAAGAGTTGGTCTCACCACAATAGACCGACTGCTAGTGATGTCTTGCAGGTCTTACTCAACCCATGTTTTCTCACATGAGTACATGCGCATTGTAATGTTAACTCATGTCAAGTGTAAGACGAGTATCAACAGTTGGATGTAACAGTCATAGAGTAGGTGAAGATTCATTAGGGTAGTTGAACTATCACAAAGGGGAATGTCAAGGGTCACCCCACCCTTTGCTATAAATAGTCCCTCATAACCCATTGTATAGGCTTTTGTTCAGCCAAGCTTCTACTAAGACTATTTTGAAGAAGGCTTGGACAGTATTGATCCAGGTGGATGTTGGTGGCCACCCACCAACCCATTTGGACCCTCACAACTGTCTCTTTCAGTCTTTTCAGTTTCCTAAATTGCAGCACAGTTTACTATTTTTAGCAGTTTTTTCGGGTCCTGAACTTCCGGAGCCGTTTTGAGGCCCTAAACGACGTTTTTTTGGGATTCTGGGGCAACATGGGTCCAAAGTGGTAGTACTCGGATATATCTTTCTAACAAGCTATCGTACGCGTCAAACGGAGATCGTATACCAAAGTTATGACCCCGGGAAATTGATGTACCAATTTACCCAAACGGGGCCCACAATTTGGCGTTTCATCTTCTAGGGTTAGGTTTCGGGATGTGAAGGGTTTTCCCTTGTTTCTCAACAATAAATAGGCCCTCGAGCCTCATTGTAACACAGTTGGGAACAGTTCAGAGGCATGTAGCCACGCATCTCTTCTCAGAGATAAGCTACCATCGCCCTAGCTGGTTTATTTCCATTTCTGGTTGTAAGCATATTTCAGTATTTTACAGTAATGAAATGAAGTATTATTTCTGCTTCATCTCTGTGTTTATGGTTATCGCATCTCTGTATTTATGGTTATCTCTGTAATCTATTGCGTTCCTGTTTAAATCCGGATCAGTGGTATCAGAGCGGTCTGCTTTTTCTCTGTTTTTCTTTGCATGTCCCCAACGAGGTCGGGATATAAGGAGTTAGGGCTTGAACTGGTCGAACCTTTGCAAGACCAACCTCGCAAATCCCGACGACCTCCCATGGCGGATGAGAAGAAAGACGAGGGGGCAGGAGATCCTATCAAAATCTTGCTCGAAGAAGCGCTCGAGCGGCAAAGGAACGCGATGATGGATAGCTTTGCGCAGATCCTTCAGCGGCTACCCAGAGGCGACGCATCGGCTTCCAACAGCGACTCTGGAAATGCCACACCCTTCAAGGTACAAGTTAATTTTGAAATCCCCATATTCGAGGGTCAAATAGACGCAGATGCTGTAGATAAATGGTTAAATCTACTAGATGGGTATTTTTCTGTTCATGAATTTTCAAGTCGGGAAAAGATTGTTTTTGCTCTTCTCAAAGCAGCCCCCCACGTCAAGGACTGGTGGGAAACCTACTGCGAGCAGAAGGATGAAAGTACAGGCTCACTATTTTCAGCCGCACCCACTTGGAATGACTTCTGGGATGCCATCAAGGAGCAGTACTACCCTATCGGAAGCTATGAGGACAAATACATCAAATGGACCACACTGCGGCAGGGACGAGACCAAGATGTGCCGGAGTTCACAAACATTTTTCATACCCTTCACACACAGTTGGGTATCAAAGATTCTGAGCTGCATCTGGTACTCAAATATCGTGGCTGCCTACACAGATACATCCAGGAAGAGATGGGGTTCTTGAACATCTCCTCACTCGGCACAGCATACCGATACGCTGTCAAAATCGAGCAAAAGTTCAAACAGAAGAAGCGAGACTTTGGATCTGCAAATCCGAAGCCCAAAGGACAAAGCCAAGGCGGGGTGACCCAAGACAACCCGTCGAAGCCGCAAGAAAAGAACAACACCGTGAAGCCGAAGAAGGACACAGGGAAGTGGTGTGAGTTCCACAAGAGTCCCACTCATAACACAAGTGAGTGTCGGACCAAGCAGTCGCTGGTGGCTGAGTTGAAGGCTTCCGAATCAAATGCATGTTCCGACCCTGAGCCAGAACTCGACAAGGGGAATGGCAAAGGGAAGCAGATCATTGATGCGGATCCCAGCGCCACTGTTGCCACCGCCAAGATCCAGAAAGATGAGCCCGAAAATCCAGAGGAAGGGGAGCGTCTTTTCCACTCACAGATGTGGGTGAAGGGTTCGCCGCTACAATTCATTGTCGACAGTGGCAGCCAAAAGAACCTCATTTCAGCAGAGGTCGTGAAGCGGTTGGGCCTACCGACTACACCGCACCCGCAGCCGTACAGTATCGGGTGGCTTCATGAAGGACGAGATCTAAAAGTTCGCCAGCAGTGCCGCCTTCCCTACAGCATCAAACCCTTCACAGACGAGGTATTGTGTGATGTTACACCTCTAGATGTTTGTGATGTATTATTAGGCCAGCCATACTTGTGGAGGCGACATGCTATGTATGAGTCCAGGCCTCGTGCTGTCATTATTTCTTTGAATAATTCATTATACAGGATACCGGAAGTAGCCCCACCTACCGTAACATCTTTGATCACTGCTAAGAAAGGCAGCAAGCTCATCTCACAGACCAGGAAATTCATCTGTCTGGCTCACTCCCAAAATAAGGGGAAGATCGTTGCTACATCCATGACCCCTACAAAGGGTTCCTCCATGCAGCAGCAGCAGCAAAGGGATACGATCATGAAAAAACACAGGAACAACTTCTCCTCACCCACATGGGTACCACACAAGTTTGAGGTGGGCAACAAAGTCTGGTTGCATCGACAGAAAGAACGCCTTACCAGAACCCATCAGAAGCTTAGACCACTCCGACATGGTCCTTACAGCAGTACCAAGGCTATGGGGAACAATGCTTTGGAGCACATCATTCCTCCATTCCTTCGCCTGCACCAAATGTTCAATGTGGACCATCGGCGACCATGCTTCCCACCATCACTGGACACATCAGAGATTGCAGGACAAGTTCAGTAGATGGAGGAACTCAACGCAATGGGGACCATTGCTTCCGAAGGGGGGAGGAATGATCCAGGTGGATGTTGGTGGCCACCCACCAACCCATTTGGACCCTCACAACTGTCTCTTTCAGTCTTTTCAGTTTCCTAAATTGCAGCACAGTTTACTATTTTTAGCAGTTTTTTCGGGTCCTGAACTTCCGGAGCCGTTTTGAGGCCCTAAACGACGTTTTTTTGGGATTCTGGGGCAACATGGGTCCATGGATAGATGTTACCTCCCAAAGTGGTAGTACTCGGATAGATCTTTCTAACGAGCTATCGTACGCGTCAAACGGAGATCGTATGCCAAAGTTACGACCCCAGGAAATTGATGTACCAATTTACCCAAACGGGGCGCACAATTTGGTGTTTCATCTTCTAGGGTTAGGTTTCGGGATGTGAAGGGTTTTCCATTGTTTCTCAACAATAAATAGGCCCTCGAGCCTCATTGTAACACAGTTGGGAACAGTTCAGAGGCATGTAGCCGCGCATCTCTTCTCAGAGATAAGCTACCATCGCCCTAGCTGGTTTATTTCCATTTCTGGTTGTAAGCATATTTCAGTATTTTACAGTAATGAAATGAAGTATTATTTCCGCTGCATCTCTGTGTTTATGGTTATCGCATCTCTGTATTTATGGTTATCTCTGTAATCTATTGCGTTCCTGTTTAAATCCGGATCAAGTATTGTAACGCACCTTGGCTTCTCCACTGCATGAAGCTAGTACATCTCTTTGGAGGAGCAGGTGGATGTGGCTATAACATTCCATTGTTGGGGCTATCAGGTTTACATGGATGTATTTTATGATTGTGACTTACACTTCTTTATATAATAAGAGCCAACACATTTTCATGCATATGTTGTTATTGTAGTTGGACTGCTCTGGTTGCTTTAATGATATGTGTTGTTTAACTTACATACTTGTGTATGAAATGATTCACATGCAATTATATGAATCTTGTTGTTAATGTGTTGCATATGTTGTTAATGTTGTCACCGTCCATGTCGACTACTCTGTCAGACATCAAACAGACCTTTCACTTGAACCTTGCTATAACAACCGTCACACTCGTCTCGGACTGATCCATGAGTGTTGTACATGTTATCTTACCTTGTATGATGTGATTGTCGCCTCCAAGTGGACTACACCGTCGGAAGCTATGCATGTCCTTTGTGTTGTGTGTTCCTAGCCGAGTTGGAATTGGTCCCTTTCAACCTAGAACTCACCTTCACCTCCTTCCCCCTTCGAAGAGTTGGAACCTCTCATACACCTTCCTTGACTCACTGCATCAGTCACACCCTTACTGCTGACAGAGTTATTCTACTTGTCCTTATGTGACATTGTGGTCAAGGCATTACCTTATGACCATTAATTGGACTCATACACCAAACGATCTGAGGTCTAATTGGGACTTCTTACCGGGGAGATCCCCTTGACATGTTGGCGAGTCCAGCACCGTCAACATTTCTGGCACTAGAAGGAGGGCCTGATGACAAGCTGTTCCCTCTCATCCAGTTTTGAACCTTTGCATATCTTTCATGGAGTCTTTCACTCTTCTTCCCCTGAGGTGTTTTTTGAATTGTGAAGATGTCTCCATCTCGGGGAAGCTTTTCGAGCTCTTGTCCAGTCACACGTATGATGGTGAAGGTGAAGTGGCTTGGCCTGAGTACTTATATAACTTTCTTTTCATGATTTATGAGGAAGATGAGTTTTCTTATGAACAGGCCGATTTTCTACTTGTATACACACTTCTGAATATCCATTTTGTTTGGTGCTCAGCCTACCAGCGAACATCGTGCACTCATTTGAGCAGTTTGTGATCTCATTGAAGATACATTCTATTATTTTGATCCAGACGATCTTGACTGGAAACTATTACAGCAACGGAGGGCTCTGCATTAATCCATTATTGATTTTTGGCAATGCTTCCGTGACTTGCAGTTTCAAGCTTAGAAGAGACAGATGAAATTTTCTTATCTTTGGGACCGGTTCGAGTATTGCCTTAAGAAATATGCCCGTCCCAAGAGGAAGCTTGATATCAAGCATCGCTCAACATTCTTCATTGATGGAATTGCGCAATCTCATCTGGGAGCAGGAACTGTCTCAACTTATTGTTTGCCTCCCTCTCATTCAGCAACTCCACCATTGCCCAGTGATGTTGAGGATCATTCTCACACACTTGTTCATCCTTCACACTCTCTCAACACCACTCCACTCTATTTTCATATAGATTTGGTTGTGAGTCCTTCGAGTTCTCATATGCATTCTTTTCTACAACCTTTGTCTTCGCACTCGAGTGTTCCTCGAGATGATGATGTCTTGTGTTCATCCATTCCAGAATCTTCACTTGTTGTGAACAAGGAACAACCCCTTAATGAAGTTGGTGTTGCACAACCAATGTGCATTGTCATTCATGAAGAGTATGAGTGGGAGCTTGAGCATCAACACTCGGCGAAGGATGACTCCCTTCCATCTGAGCCCCCTCCATTCTTTCCTAACATCGTTGGTGAACCTGCCATCCATGATTTCGCATGTGTGTCTTCATCCACGGATGCACCCATTGTTGATCTTTAACAGGACACGCCATATGTTAGCCCATCATCCAACAACGAAGAGGACCAATCATTCATTGGAAATCCACTTGATCTTTCATTTGCTTTTTCTAGAAATGCAGAGGGTGAACATCCTTCCTCCTCATCCACCCCTCTATGTGATTCATCAAACCATGAGGATGCCGACCAACATCTTGAATTTTCTGATCTTGGTTGTCGTGATCTCTTCACCTCATCATCTGATCACGATGTTGATTCACTCATTGTTAATCTGTCTAAGCCACTAGTCTATGAAGATCCAACTATCAACGAAGTTGAAACCTCACAGATCGTCGAGGCACTTCAGCCGAAGCTTATGGTTATGTCATGCCCTCATTTTCTTGAGGTTGGTTTCGCTTCTGATTAGGAAATTGTTCAAACACTCAAGGCTCCTCATCACTCATCTGTATGCATTGAAGTTCCATCTCACATATAGATCACACTTCCTCCACTCGAACTGCACGATCCCATTGCTCATGCTTTGGAGGGGTCTTACAATGTAAGCACTCATTTGTGACACAATTTATCTTTGTTTCTTTTGTTTGCTTGCATGTCATAGTCAAGAGTGTGCTTATGCTTCAAAGTTGCATGTAGTGCTACACAACACCATGAGAAGTCCACGGACTATCCATCATGCACCTGCACTCACTTATGTCACATGGGCACTTTGAAACATGAAGTGTGGTTGTCTTCATTTTTATATCTTTCTTGCTTGCTGGTTCGCACCACTGCGTTGCTCGCAGACCAAGACTTCACCAACATGGGTCTACCAATGCATCGGTGGTTGCATTGGAAGTATCACTTCACGTGATCAGGCCCATGCATCTTTAGTGTAGGAGTAGGAGTAGTGGTTGCTTTCAGTTGTAACATAGTTACCGATCAAATGGGTACTTGAGCCCAAAAATCCCAAAAAAACGTGAAAAAAACACCTTGAAATCGAAAAAGTGTTGATGCCAGAATAGGGTTTTTTATTTATTTATTTATTTTAAGAGTAAATTTTCAATATTTTTTAAAAATAACAGTGAAAAACAATAAAAGGCATTTTGTTTGGTGCAAAAAACACCTTGAAATCGAAAAGTGTTGATGCTAGCATGACTTCTTCTTCTTCTTCTTCTTCTTATTTTTCTTAAGGATACATTTTCAACATTTTTTAGTAATGACATTAAAAACAAAATATCATGACTCTAAAAAAATTTAAATTTCCAATGCTTTTCAAGCATGACATTAATGATAAAATATCACGTCTTTGAAAACCCTTAAAATTCCAATGATTTTTAAGCATGACATTATTTTTAAAATATCACTTCTTTGAAAAGCCTTAAAATTCCAACAATTTTCAAGCATGGTGCTAAGAAAACATATTTATAATTGGTTTCAACCATAACATTAAAGATAAAATATCATGACTTAGAAAAACATTAAAAATCTTGACAAATTTTCAACCATGGAATTAAAACCAAAGATTATGACTACAAAACAATCTTAAATTTTCAAAATATTTTAAGCATGACATTATGGAAAAAAAATTATGACTAAAAAAACTTAAAAAATGAACACCTAAATGAAAGAGTTATTATAACAAGAGTATTTTTTTAAATACTAAATGTATAGCGATTTTGAAATCTTAGCCTAAGACAACTTGATACATTGCAAACAAAATTTAAAAATCAATTATCAAATTGACACATAGTGTAGGTGAGCTCAACCCATTGTAATGAAAACTTAAAGACCAACCATGAAATTAACACATTGTGGGGCAGACTTGATTCATTATAACAAAAAATTTAAAATCAACTATCAAATTGCACATAATGGGATCAGGTTGCTAGACAAGCATCGACACATACCCTACTATATATATATATATATATATATATATATATATATAAGATACATAAGAAAACAAAAATTATATTGAAAAAAAAAAATATATATATATATATATATATATATGCAAAAATTCAAATATTGAAAAGAATAAAAAAAAAAGGCCAAAAAATCAAAAGAAAACAAAAATTCAAATATTGAAAAAAAATAAAAATAAAAATAAATAACAAGTAATAAAACATGACAAAAAAATCAAATATAAAAAAATATATAGAAATGCAAAAATTCAAATATTGAAAAAAAAACAAACAAACAAAAAAACACACACACACACACAAAAAATCAAAAGAAAGCAAAAATTCAAATATTGGAAAAAAATTAAAATTAATAGCAAGTAATAAAACATGACAAAAAAAATCAAATTTAAAAAATATATAGTAATGACATCAAAAAAAAAAAAAACAAAACAAAACAAAACTATAAAATCCTTGAATCAGAACAAAGATATTGTAGTTCTGAAGGCGGACAAAGGAGGAGCTACAGTCATCCTTAACAAGGATGATTACGTAGGAAGATGTTAGATCATCTTCTCAATAGTGGCAGTTATAAAAAACTGCCCAAGAACCCTCTGAAGAAAATTTCTAGCATTGTGGCTCTCGCCATCAAATCAAATAACTTGGTGAGTTCACTGTGCCACAAGATCATCGAAAGCAATCCCATTGCTCCTAGGATCTATGGGTTACCAAAGATTCACAAGGAAGGGGCTCCTCTGAGGCCTATCGTCAACACCATTGGTGGTCCGACCTATCTTCTGGCTAAGTTCCTTGCCCTCAAACTTAAGCCCCTGGTTGGCCGCACTGAGTCCTTCGTGAAAGACTCTGCATCCTTCGTTAAGGAGCTTAAGGATATTAAACTTAGCCTTGAGGACATTCTCGTCAGCTTTGATGTGGTCTCCCTTTATACTTGCATCCCTATAAAGGAGGCCTTGGAAGTGATCTTTCGCCTAACAGATCCCGATACCGCGCATCTGGTGGAGATCTGTCTCACTTCCACTTTCTTCTATTTCGAGGGTGAGTTCTTTGAACAGACTTGTGGTGTTGCCATGGGTTCCCCTCTTTCCCCTATTGTTGCTAATATTTTTATGGAAGATTTCGAAGCCAAAGCTTTAGCCTCGGCTCGTCTCCTTCCCAAGCTTTGGAAAAGGTATGTAGATGACACTAATGTCATCTGGCCCCATGGCGCAAAGGAGCTGGAACACTTCTTTAATCACCTCAACAGCCAGTCCTCTGCCATTAAGTTCACCATGGAAAAAGAGGTCAATGGTTGACTCCCTTTCCTAGATATTCTTATCCAAGAATAAGGATGGCTATCTCTCCCTCTCTGTGTTCCGAAAGAAAACGCATACTGAGCAGTATCTTCATGTAGATTCCCATCATTTCCCTGCTCAGAAGATGGGTGTTCTTAACACCCTCGCTACTCGTGCCCTTAGGATTTCTGATAGTGAGAGCTTTGATAAGGAGAGATCCCATCTCCTTGATGTCTTTGTGGAAAATGGATATAGTATGCGCCTAGGTCAGAAGGCTTTCCGTAAAGCCTCTAAGAATGCATTAATTAAGAAAGAGCCTAAAGAGCGCCGTCTAGGTGTCCATCTTCCCTATGTCCAAGGAACCACGGACAAGATTGCTCGGATCCTTAAGAGGTATGAGATTCCCTCAACCTTTAGGCCCCTCAACACCATCCGCAATTCCCTACAATCGGTGAAAGATCCCATTAACCCTAAGGACATGAAGGGCATCTACTTGATCCCTTGTTCTTGTGGGACCCCCTATATTGGGGAAACACTGTGCTCCATCCATCAGAGGATCAGCGAACATGCAGCCGACCTAAGACATGGGAGATCCAAGTCTTCAACGTTGGCAAAGCATGCAGAAAAGACCAAGCATCAGGTGTGTATAGAGGAGGCCAAGGTTGTCGCCAAAGTTGCTCAGTTCCATGATCATAAATTCAGGCAAGCTATTGAGATTGAAAGAAGGCCGAACAATCTCAATAGAGATGACGGCTAGAAGATCAGTAGATGTTGGATCCCCGCCCTTTCATCCTAGTCTTTCTCTCCTTCCCGCCTCCCCCCCCCCACTTTCTCATCTTCTTTGCTTTCGTTTGGGTTTGTCCTTCTTGTTTTAGGCCTTTTCCGGCCCTTCTCCTTCTTTTTTATGTTAGGCGCTCTTTGTATTTACTTCTTCCTTATAGATATTAATGGATATGATCATAACTATTATTATATTAATATGATCGTAGCTATTATATATTATTATTATTAATTTATTTATGTATTTATTATTATTATTTAATAATTTATTTATGTATTTATTTATTTATTATTATTTTTATTATTATTATTATTATTTTCACATTCTTAATTAGTTTTATTCAGCTTTATTTTTTAGGATTAGTACTATATAATTACTATAACTAACTATCACCTTAAATTACCTTATAAATATTTTTATGAAAGTAAGGTCCTTTATCTAATTAATTACCATTAAATTTATATAAATAAGAAAAATTTTAACCAACCAAGAAGTTATCACCATTTAAAATTATTTCTTTTAAAGGTTTCTAGTTATTATAACTAACTAGCCGACCTTATATATTGACCCTTTCCCCTTAATTTACATTTTATATTATACCTTTCAACTAACTTTTATATATATATATATATATATATATATGTGTGTGTGTGTATATATTTATATATTTATTATTAACTTTCTAATAATATATAGGTATTATAACTAACTATCATGCTAAAATTGCCTCACATATATTTATATTTTATATTTTTATATATACAAATATATATATATATATATATATATAAAAGTCATGTCCTTAATATAACTATTTCCTTTATAAGTCACAATTCTTATTAAACTAATAACATAATCAACATCTATAATTATTTCTTTTATATAATCTAAATAACTCCCATTAAATTATTATTTTGACTTTTTGACTACAGTCCTTAAGCCAAAATTAACCATTGATCAAGATAGCCGTTGGAGGCTCTGCTCAGACTATTTAGCATGCATAGCTGGATCTGTTTCTTCAACTTGTCCTGACAATGAGCCACACTGGTTGGTTCGAAACGCGTTGACAAATGTCTCTCTTTATGTGATTTACGCCGAAGTTCTACTTATAAATAATATGGATCACAAAAACCTCAATTCAACAAAAAATAATAATAAATTAAATAAATTAAAAATTAAAAAATAAAAAATAAACCAAATAAAAAAATTACAAAAAAAAAAAAAAAAAAAAATTAAAAATTTATATATACATATATATATATATATCCGTGGCGACCCCGAGACCCACCTAGCTAGGGGTGACAAGCAGACGATTCATCACAAAAAATAAATTAAATTTCATAAAATATATAAAAACAAAAACAAAAAAAACCATTAAAAAAAAATCAAAATTAGCGTGTGAAAATGAAAATTTTAAATAAAAAATAAATATAAAAAATAAACAAAATAAAACAAATATATATATATATGAAAAATAAATAAAAATTAAAAGAAGGTCATTTTTTAAGTTAAAAAATAAATAAATAAATCATTTAAAAAATGTTAAATAATTATCAAAAAATAAAATAAAATAAAAACAAAAACAAAAAAAATTCAAAGCAATTAAAAAAAATAAATTTAAAATAATAATAATAATATTTTTTTCCTTTTTAAATATATTCCCAAAAAAATATATATATATTTAAATTTAAAAATTAAAATAAAAAATATTGAAATTTAAAAATTATTTTTTTTTTATAAAAAGGAAAAAAACAAACAAACAAACAAAAAAATTGAAATTAAAAAAAAATTAAAAAAAATAAAAATAAAATAAAAATAAAAATAAAAAATTTAAAAATAATAATAATAATAAATAAATAAATAAAATAATAATACAAAATATATATATAGAGAGATAAAAAATTATACCAAAAAAAAACACACACACACACAATTAAGACATAACCCCCCTTACCCCTCATCTCCACCCAGCCCCAGGGCAGGGAGGCATCAGGGGGTAAGGGGGGCAGGGTGGTGTGGGTCGGGTGGTGGAGGAGAGGGACGAGGGTGAGAGAGCGGACGGGGGTGAGGGAGGGGGGTTGCCTCGGGTGGCGAGTGAGAGGGGACGGGGGGGAGGGATGAGGGTTGCCTCGGGTGGCGAGTGAGAGGGGACGGGGGTGAGGGAGGCGAGTTGGGTCTATTAGCAGGCGAGAGGGGACAAGGGTGAGGAGGGTTATGTTTTAATTGTTTTTATTTTTATTTTATTTTTTTATGGTTATATATATATATATATATATATATATATATATATATCTTTTTTTAAGCTATGGTTCACGATCACTGAGTGGTCGCTACATCCACGGAAATATCGGGGCAGATCCACTCGAAGGGATCTGCCCGTCGGCCAATCTTAACAGGCCTAACCCCGAGGGCGTCGAGGAGATTTGACCCCGTGACCTCCCAACTGGGAAAGTACTTAGCAACGGGAACTCGACCAATTGAGCTATCCCTTGGGGCTTTTATATATATATATATATATATATATAGTTTTCTTTAATTGTTTATTTTTTATTTTTGTTTTTTTTTAATTGTTTTTTTTTATTTGTGTTCTCTTAATTGTATTTATTTATTTAATTGTTTTTTTTCAATTGTTTTTTTTGTTTAAATTGTTTTTATTTTTTAATTGTTATGAATTTTTTTTATTTTTTTTAAATGTTATTTCCTTATTTTTATAATTTTTATTTAAAAAAAAATTATTCTTAAATTTTTATTTTTTATTTTATTTTTAATTTTGTTTATTTAAATTATTTAATTTAAATATTTTTATTTTATTTTTATTTTTTTATTTTTTTTAAGATTTTTTTTAATGAAATTTAAAAATAATATATATATATATATATATATATATCTTTTTTCCCGTAAGAAAAATCGTAATTTTATTCATATTGATAAAATTACATTTTGTAGATGCTTGAAGCATATGCATATGGCTATTCCTGTAATATCAGGCATCAAACAGAAATAAAAACACAAGGTAGCAAAAATCTGATCCTGTAATGAGAGGAATACAACAGAGATAATAGAAAGAGTTGTCTACAAGCCTATATTTTCCTGCCTTTTTTCTTCTCTACTTTACGCCAAACTCCAGTGTTGGGTGTGGGGACAATTATGGCAAGTTGGTTTTCCTCTGTGTACACTGGTTGTTCTTTATCCGAGTCTGATCCTTCGGAGCTATGTGCTCGTTTGGCTCCGCTTATTTCCAGTTGTAATTCTTGCTGCCGTACCAAGCTATTTGGCTCCAATTTGGGCCCTTCGGTGTTCTCGTCCTGCGTTTTTTCCTGTCTCCTTTGTACATCTGTGGGTTCCGTGTTCAGTGCCTCCTCCTCCAGTGGTTCAGTATGCTGCCAACCTTTTGGTTTTTTCTGTTGTTTCTTATTCCCTTTAGGCTCCTTACAAGACAGTGGACATGCATATTGAAGGTGCCCTGTCTGCAAGCAGCCGCGACATCTGAAAGTCGTGTTCTCGTAGTCAAGTTGTTGCGCCCACAGTGAATTATTGAAGTTCAATGTGATGTGGTCTGGGAGTCCTTGACTTAAATCCACCTCTACACATATTCTGGCATATGTGAAAATTCCCCAGTTAGCTCTGTCCTCATCTATTTTGAGATGTTTTCCTAAGGAATTCCCAAATGCTGTTAAAGCTTTTCGATGCCAAAAATGCAGTGGGAGGTTATGTAGCCTTACCCAAACTGGCATCATTGAAACCACCATGGTATTGGCATCAAAGTCCGGGAACCAGGGGGTGATAAAGAGACCAGCATTGCCCCAAAACCAAGGCCCCTGATTAATGATGTTGTCTCGTTCCAGTTCTGTGTTAAATCTGACTATGACGAATCCCTTAGGGCATAGATATATTTCGTATTTAGATGTCCATGATGTAAAAACCCATTGATGTAGTGCATCAGCTTTGGGCCAATAACCGTTAAATCTGCATATAACAGCATTGTGAATTAAATCTGTGTATAGATCTGTTACCTCCGGCAATGATACAGTAAGCATAGGTGATTCTGGCTTCTGTTCCACAATGTAGGGCCTTGGAAGCTCTGGTGTGGGTGTTGGTCTGTGATGCAATGGTTCCTTTCCTTTGACTGCATCTCGGAAGGAGCCTGTATTTTTTGAGCTGGTTCCCTTGAGTCTCAGATTGAGGATGATGGTTGAATCTTTATCAACTCCATAGTGCTGGAGCGAGTGTTGGTCCTGCATGCAGAATCCTGAGAATAAGAGATTTTGGAATGCTGCCGGGGTTCCCAGTTTGATCTCGATCTGCTTTTTTAACTCCAGAACATCCATCCCTTCCTTGATTTGAACACAACAGTGTCTGCCTTCTACCGATCTGATGAATATTTGTTTCAGATCTGACGGATCAGCCTTATCCATGCCCCTATTCTCATGTTTGATCTCTAGATCTGGCGGACCGATGGTGATTCTGGGGTTTATATGCCTTCCTTCCGCGTAAAGGGGCTTTCTTCCTCCTATCAGCAGTTTTCCAGATGCTGTCGTAGTGGTTCCAAGGACCTTATCCATACCTCGCCTTGCTGTTCTGTTTTCCAGATTTGGGGGTTGAAAAGCATGTTTGGGGTTTTTTTGTTTTTCCTCTATATTGAATGGCTTTCCACCGCCTATCATCAATTTTCCAGATTCAATCGCCTTAGTTTCTGGGTGTGCCTCAGCGATACCTCGCCATATAACAAATGTGTCATATGATCCGTTTGATTCAAGACCAGTGATTCGTGGCCGTTTCTCCCTAGAGTTCTCTGGTGTCAGATCTGAGCCGCCCCTTGTTCTTCCACCGGGAAATGGGGGAGCAACATTCTTTTTGGCTCCTGCTCGCACAGCCATTGCTGGCCAGTCCGCTTCATCCTTGCCTTTAAACGCGATTAAGATCACCGAATCAAGGTAATATTGTGTTTTTGTTTGTGGATCTGGTCGATGGCGGACTGTATCGCCCATGCCGTGACCTGTTACAATAAGAGCAAAAGGTTTGCAGTGAAAATAACCCTTAAACAGATATAGTGTATTCGTCCATGACCTGTGAGCGGACCATTCAGCCTCCGGGGACCGATTTGATGCAGAGGGTTTGTGGTTTGTTCCGCTGCAATACCAGATCCATGACTGCGTAAACGGTTCGGTTGATCCGGCGATCGGTTTCCTCCAGGGGTTCTCTGCTATCTCCGCCCCTTCGTAGCTCTGCAGTGTGACAGCGGCACCAAGGAAAACCCTAGCCATCCTGGACTCCTCTCCCATAATATATATATAATAAAATAAATTAAATTAAATTAACAGATTAAAATATATATAGAGAGAGAGAGATAGATAATAAAATTAAAAAATTAAAAATAAAATAAAAAATTGTGGATAAATTTGTTTTTCTTTAATTTTTTTTTTGAAAAAAAAAAGGAAATCATTTATTTATTTATAATTATTTATTTATTTTCATTAATTTTTTATTCAATTTTTCTATTTTTACAAGTTAATTTCGTTTTTTTTTTTTTTTTACATTTTAATAGGTTTTTTATTTTTGTTTTTTTTGTCATGTTTTTTTATTTTTATTTTTATGTTTTATTACTAACATGTTTTATGTTTTATGTTTTTTTTAATTTTTTTGTCATGTTTTTTTATTTTTATTTTTATGTTTCTTATTTTTGTTATGTCTTTTTATTTATTTATTTTTATAAATTTTTATGTTTTATTACTAACATGTTTTTATTATTGATGATGATGATGATGGTGGTGGTTAACGTCCACTAAGACCAAACTTTGGTCTATCGAACCTAAAGAAACAAATTATTTAGTTTGATTTAAGATTTTATTCCTATGCTCAAAAAGCTTGGAAAGAAGCCTTTCGAGCTCATTATAATTTTGACATCGTAAAAGGCTAGGAAGGTCAATGAAACTAAGATCTAATGTGGTTGTACGCGGGGCACTCTAAGAAGAAGTGATTTTCATCCTCGATGTACGTATTCTCACAGAGATGGCAGAACCTTTCCATCCATGGTGTTTTAGGAACTACCCAACGACCCGTTTCACTATGGAGCTCATGATAGTTCGTTCTAATCTTGGCTATATTAATTTTCTTCTTTGAGCTAGTTAAAACAGAGAGATACTTGTGATCTTCTAGGGTGGGGTTGATGACCTCCTTATAATATCTTAATTTTATTTTAGCTGCTAAATCTTTCTCACACCACATTTTTCTTTGAACTTAGAAGTAACAATATTTTTAATGTTATTAATGTTTTGCAATGCAACATTCTCGTTGATCTCCCAATGGTTTAACCAGGCCCTGGTGTCTTTATACCAGCCTCGCTTGAGCGTTAGGTGGTTTTGGCTGGAATATAAAGCTAGTTTAGGAAGTCTGTGGTCTCCTATGTTATTGAATTTGTGCTTGTACAACAGAACCCTAGTCATAGCTAGGCTCTCGATAGGGGAAAGACCCACTTCTATGAGAATAGGATAGGGTGTGTTGCTTTAAATTTTGAGGTTATACGTTATAAAACACTTCTGGATTTGCTCAATCTCTCTCCAGGATTCTCTAGAGATGCTACAACCCCAAACCTCACATCCATATAAGATAACCAGAGTGACTAAAGTTTCAAAGAGGAACTTCTTTCTATCCCACATTACAAGGTTTGACGTTTTACAATTATTTTCAAGACCAAAATAAGCTTTCCGCTCCCCATTAATCCTTTTCTCAATGTTATAGTTCCAGTTGAGCTTGTGATGAATATCAATTCCTAGGTACTTGTAGGAAGACACTTCCTCCAAGTTACTATTGTCATACATAAAATTAGCGTAAGTGTCCTTGTTGGATTTTATAATCATAACTTTTGTTTTATTTTCGTCATGCTTTATGTTTCAAGTTTGTTTTACATTTTCATAGGTTTTTTAATTTTTATTTTTTTGTTTTTTTTCTATATTTTTTTGTGAAAGGCGAGAGAGACGGGGGTGATAGGGGTTATGTTTTAATTGTTTTTTTTGTTTTCGTTGTTTTTTTTGTATAATTTTTTTTTCATTTAAATTGTTTATTTTTAAATTATTTTCTTTAATTGCTCTTTTTTTAGATTTTTTTTTTTAATTTTTATAATTTATTTATTTTTTTATGTTATTTCTTTATTTTTACAATTTTGATTTTAAAAAAATATTCTTAAATTTTTATTTTGTTTATTTGGTTTATTTAATTTAAATATTTTGTTTATTTATGTATTTTTTCTTAATTTTTATTTTATTTTATTTTTTGGTAATTATTTTAAGATTTTTTTGTAATGAGGTTTTTTAATTATTTTTTTTAACCCAAAAAAAAAGAACGATTTGTTTTTCTTTAAATTTTATTTTTTTTAAATTTATTTATTTATTGATAATTTTTTGCTTTTTTTTTTCATTAATTTTTTATTCATTTTTTTTTTTTTACGAGTTTTTTTTTTTTTTTTTTTTTTTTTTTTTTTTTTTTTTTTTTTTTTTTTTCCTTTTTTATATATATTTTTTGTATTTGATTTTTTTTTGTCTTGTTTTTTTATGTTTTATTATTTTTGTTACTAACATGTTTTATGTTTTTTTTTCATGCAATTTATGCGGAAAAATCTCTCATATTTTTTTTGTATTTCATTTTTTTTTGGTCAAGTTTTTTTATTTTTATTTTTATGTTTTATTACTAACGTGTTTTTTTTTGTAATACCAACATGTTTTTATTATTTTTATTTTTGTCATGCTTTATGTTTTATGTTATTTTTTACATTTTTATAGGTTTTTTGTTTTTTTGTTTTTTATATATTTTTTTGTATTTGATTTTTTTTGTCATGTTTTTATTATTATTTTTTTTATTGTTTATTACTAACATGAAAATTATCAACATTTAAAGAAAAATTATCCACACTTAATTCATTAGAAAATTTATAGTGTAAAAACTAAGCCCTCTAAACAAAAAATCAAGATGAAAATCACTAACAAAAAAAAATGTTCACACTTGATACATAAAAAAATTTAAAGTGTCAAAAATAAGCCCTCTAAAAAAATGTGTTGATGTTGCATCAACACTTTTCAAAATCAGCATGAAAATCACTAACATTTAAAAAAATGTGTTGATGTTGCATCAACACTTTCAAAATCAACGTGAAAATCACTAAACACTAAAAAAATAAATAAATAAATAAATAAATAATGTTCATACTTGATACATAACAAAATTTAAAGTGCCAAAAATATGCGCAAAAAAAGTGTATTCTGGCATCACCACTTTTCAAAATCGGGTGATTTTTTGCTACCTCAAAAAAACAGGTACCTATTCACTTTTTCGTTTGATCAGTAACTATGTTTTGTTTGCTTGCATGATTGTTTGCTTACGTGCTTTGTTTGCTTGCTTGTTTGTTTACTTGCTTCGCTTTCATTTTTTCTTCTGCTCTTGCTTTCCTTTGTTGATTGCTAATTCGTTTGCTTGTTTCATGATAGGTTAGTTTTGCATGAAACCATGTATGACTCTTGAAGCGAGCTGGGTAAAGTACAAGAGGGATTGTATGGCTATCACTACTTGGTTATCTATCATCTTGCCTCTGTATGATGAGCTTGTTACTTTTAGTCCATGATACGTCGAAGGAAAATATGTATTGTTCGAAGTGAACCTTGGTGTAAACACAATGCTTGCGCACTAACTAGTGTCACCTTCTCTAGTCGATTGTTTTTGGGTTAATCCTTGTCAACTCGATCAAGTAGAGTAAGGTAAGGGGGGAAACCTTAACAAGCACGTCAGAGATACAATAAACTACTTCTCTGCTGGAACAACCTCTTCTGCTCTCAATAAGTCGGGATCCCTCTTCTGCCTCTGAAATGAATAAGTTTTATGCACAATGAAAGTGAAAAAAGAAAAAATGAAAAGTCAAAAATGAAAAATGAAAAATGAATAAGGTGAAAGAACAGAAAAGCTCTTGCACAGGGAGGTGATGCAAGTAACTCTGTCGGGGTACTGACTAGGCTCGCTGACAGCGGAGCCATGCTTGTGGTCTTATGTGACTCCACTGGGGTAGTGTCTAGGCCTGCTGATAGTGTAGCAACACCAGAGATGAAACCAAGACTCTGACGACTATACTGCTTGTGCACCTATATACCCCTCAACCCCAATCGAAACAACCAAGATGAGCTGAAAACGGAACAATAATTCTGGAGGTGTTAGACTTGCTTTTCACGAACAAGGTCCATTCAGAGAGCTGGAGTTCTACCAGTGTGTCACCAAGTGTTGTAGAGGCTACAACCACCCTCCAAAATTTTTCCTTAGCTTCGTTTTAGAGCCTCTCTTCCAACCTTCATAGCAGCTTGCCTTGATTCGTCAATTTCACAAGCTTTAGTGTCTTTCTTGCACAAAGGAAACATGTCCGTCATAGCTTGATCCATTCCCCTCAAGGGTTGTTCACCCGGACTTGGTCCAGTTGTAGGCTGAGCATCTTCCCATTGAAAATTGTGCATTTCTGGAAACCATCCTTCGCTCTAGAAATCGCACAATCCTCTCTAGCATCCTGCCGGGCTCTAGGATTGCACAATCCTGCCTGCGAACACTCCCAGCAAGATTTGCGCAAATTTCCCCAGTAAGGCTACTCAGCCCAAAATTTCCGCACATCTGGGCAGCAGTCAATTACTCTACCTAGAAATTGTGCAAATATCCTGGGCAGTCAGCCCAGCGCCTAGCTAGAAATGCACATTTCCTTCAAGCAGTCGAACAACCTCTTTCATGTGCAGCTGAGTTGACCGGTTCCCTCCGGGACCAAGCAAAACAAACTTGCATGCATAGGTTTCTTCTCCCAAGGTAGCATGCAAAGTCATCCATTGTCTTAGGGATCTATGTTTAGCAGTTGGAGGTTACATGCGAGGAGAAATTCCGAAACCTCCCACCAAGTGTCACTTCCCCTAGATTCGTGGCATGCACGTCACAACCTCGATGTTATCAAAACTCATCAACCGAACGCTGCAGAGCTCATTCCTCATATCAAACTTGCAGCTCTGACATCCCACATCACATATAGGATCAGTCAACACATTCAGCTCAGCTGTTTTTGGGTAAGCCTATTGAAATGTGGCAACAAGAATATTCCAATTAATTTGTCCTTGAATTAAATTGTGAATTAAAATTGAATTTAGTCTTAACAACTACTTGGAAATAATTAATTAATTCATTTTGAATTAATTAGTTGGAGAAATTCAAGTTAGAAGTCTTTCTGATGTCATGCAAGATTTATCCCTTAAATTAAGGAGATAAGATTGAGTTATATTTGAGTTGTAATTAGTTAACTCAGTTTACTGAGTTAAGTCCAGTTAAATTTGTTGGAAATACTGAGAGGGGGGGTGAATCAGTATTTATTTTTCCCACTATTGTTTCACCAGTTAAAACATATATATTTAGAACACAAGATGAACCAAGAATAAATGCTTTTATTAATATAAACTGTGCAGTAAAATAGATACAATATATAGATGGTTACAATCAGTTGCCAAGCTCCAACTTGGACTTTGGTGAGGCTCCAAGCTCCAAAGCACCAACTCTATTTCGCCAAGACACCAATCTTGGACTTAGGAGCACAAACTCCCAAGGACTTCAATCCTTCCTACTTTTGAGGCATCAACCCCAAGGACTTCAATCCTTCCTACTTCTGAGGCATCAACCCCAAGGACTCCAATCCTACTTACTTCTGAGGCACCAGCCCCACGGACTCCTATCCTTCTTGCTTTTGAGGCACCAGCCCAAAGGACTCTAATCCTTCTCACTTCTGAGGCACCAGCCCCAAGGACTCCAATCCTTCTCACTTTTGAGGCACCAGCCTCAAGGACTCTGACCCAATCTTGTCAAGATTCATTTGATAGTAATGTTCTGCTCTCAAAACTCTTCTCTACTGAGTTTTGTCTGATTATAGCTTCACTGCAGTCTCCAAGCTACATTATCAATGACAACCAGTCTTCTTATGAAGTAATCTTCCCAATTCTTCATACTGCCCACACAGAGTCTCCAATAACCTTCATGCTCTCTGATAATGTCTTCACACAGCTCTAATCAGTCTACTATTAGCTGCACTAAGCTCTGCATAAAGAACAACTTCTTGTTCAAGCTTATGTTCTCTGTTGTCTACTTCTCCCCTTCGACTGTCTGTTGTCCTGTAGGCCCTTCAGCCCTCTTTCTGTTCTGTTGGATCCTCTCGCTCCCTCTGTCTCCTCCAGCTTATTTTCCACAACGTTCAACAGCCTTCAACAACCAAGCCTTCCATTCAAACAATTCTTTATTTTCTTATATCTAACACCCTTGGCCTTTGGCTTCCTTTCTCCGTAGGCTCTTCGGCTTCCTCAACGCTCACTTATCCTGTCAGTTTCCTCCTCAGTCGCTGTCATTTCCTCTGCGCTTGCTTGCTTCTTCAGCTTCTCGAATTTCGGTTTCCTCTATCTATCCAAGCGTTCCAATATTCACAGGACACGTTTAGGAGGAAGAGAGGCCGCATACACAGAGAATACTTATTACAAGTTAAAACCTATAACAATGCTCCTTTTATCCATAATTATTTGACATACACAGGGCTTTACAGTGTAACGGACATGCCACGTCCTATCGCAATCGCTATCAGCTTGATTCTAGTCTTCTGAGCTATCGGGAGCATTCCTTAACGTATCTCTGTCTCCAAACCCCGCGCAAGAAATATATACAAATACACAGGAATTATGATTGAACACAGGCAAAAAACTAAAGGGCGGACTTCAAAAAATATTACGCCTGCACCTATAAAGACATTGGGTTTGCTCCTCCACAACATTATCGCAATCGGCAGTCGCGGCTTCTAGAAATCTTTTATAAGTCGAGCTCATGACATTGTCGATGGCCAATGGCCGATTCTCCTGCGGATGCGATATGATATTAAGCAGCAGTTGATAACTCCTTTTGGTCCCTGTGTAATCGCAATTGCAGTTTATAGCGCCATCCCTTTATAACTTGCAATGGATCACTTCTGACATGGCGGATGCGATATAGCATTAAGTCAAACTGTAATGTAGCGGCGGGTCTGCATACTTCATTGCAATCGGGGGTTTCCCTTGGCAGAGGTCCGATGCGATATTGCTATCGGTGATCACAAGTTGCATAGGGTCAGAGCTTGGCATTAACACAGTATTATCTCCACTCCGAATTCCCGATGCGATAATCGCTATCGACGATCGCAATAGTCCACTTAACACACTATAATGCCGCTCCCGAAGTGCCAATGCGATATAATATTATGTACCGGGCCCGATACAACTCAACGCTCCCGTTCATAAAAATTCAAGTTTGCTTTCCGCCTCCGATAGAGTATTCTTTATACACATATATAAACTTTGCCTTTCCGCTCCGATAGTGTATTTGCCATATATGCACAGTTTTTGGCCGTCGATAGTGTTAATGCCTCCTTTGCTCCTCTGATAGCTCCCGATAGTGTTATCTGTGGATATATGGCTCCTGATAGCTCCCGATAGTTGTGTCTGCTTCCTTTGTGGCTCCGAAAGCTGTGTTTGCTATGTCCCATGGCTCTGTTTGCTCTATCATTGTGTCCTCTTCTATTCCTCTATGCTCCTTTGATTGGTCTTCCTTTGGATTGTTGCTCTGATAGGTGTTAATGCATATATAGATGGGTTTTGCCTCCGATAGCTCTCGATTGCGTAATCTGCTTCCTCTGATGCTCTGTCTACTCCTCTGTTGCTCCAATGGTTGTCTGCGTCCTCTGTTTGCCATGTATGCTCCTCTTCTTTGGCATATATATGGCATATATATATGTGGCTCCTCCCTTAGCTCCTCTTGCTCCAATGTGGCTCCTCTGTCTTGGCAGTGTCTTTCAAAGACCTCCTTGATACCTTCATAATATGCCTTTTCTGATATGCCTCTCTTGCTCTGATATTCTACAATATGCTTTGATGTGACTCTGTTGTTAACTCCTCCATTAACAGACTCTTGCTTATGGCTTGGCTATCCTGATGGCCTTGCTCCTGTCTCTTCATGGATCTATTCTGCTTCCCCTTGGCTTCATGTCATCCTTTAGTATCCAGAATATTGCCATATTGACATCAATGACAACCTAGGACAACAAAATTAGTTCCAAACTGTTTGAGGAACTAATGGTGAGTTAACGGTCAGTTGATGCATGCATGCACTCAACTAGCGTATTCCAGTTAACTGAAGATTCCCTCATCAGAAACTCGTGCATGTCTATTCTGAGAAAGACCCAATTGAGATTAAAGACAAGGATAGTGTACTATCAATTGCATGTGTTTTCTTATAAAGAAAACTCATGCATGCAGTTAAGAAATAATTCCTTGAGGATTGCGCAGTTCTGACAATGTGTGAGATCAGTGTTCCACTTGGTTGAAGGAGAATCATCCCAGAGCAACAACACAAGGAAATAGGAGTTTGGAGGATAGAGAGGAAGGCTTGAGAGAAGCCAGGATTGCCTGTGAGCATTTGTGAGGATTGTACTGAGAGTTGGCTAGCTATGAGAGCTAAGGCTTTGTATAATTCCTATGTATTTCCACCTTGTATGATAATACAGATAGTGGGGTTTTTAGCTGAGGATTTCCCCAAAGTATTTTCATGTGTATTGTGCATTGATTCTTCTTCTTCTAGTTATATTGTTCAGCTCGATATTTAAGCTTCCGCAAATTGATAGTAGAAGTAGGTTATAGTATTCTACTTTGATTTATATTGCATTGTCGGGTTAACCTACATACATATTATCTACATGGTATCAGAGCTAGATTTGTAGCTGGATTTGTAGAAATTATCTACATGGTATCGGAGCTGGATTTGTAGAGAATTTTCTACAGGATATCAGAGCTGTGAACAATATACTAAGAAGAGAATTTGAAGTTTGAACTTCGGGGTTGCAGGTGCAAATCGAATTCATATCATACTTCAAGGTTGGCCAATGGCGTTCTATGGCTTGAGACTCGAGTATTCCTTGGAAGGTAGCTCAAATTTCATAGAATTGAAAGATAGAATGGAGGTTGTATTAGAAGACAATGGCTTGAAGGAATTCATTGATCAAGAAATCCCAAAGCCAGCTTCAACTAATGCACAAGAATTGGCTGAGTGGAAGAAGTGTGTGGCGAAGGCGAGATGGGTCATCCTTGAGGGAGATCGAGACCAGATTGTCTCGAGTCTCCACAGGAAGGATACTCCATTTTCAATGTGGAAGACATTGAAGGACCTCTAACAGAACAGTACTGACCAGAGGAAATTGGCGCTCAAGGATAAGCTTCGAAGAATCAAGATGGAGAAGGGTGATACTATTTCCACATATTTGAAAAATCTCACCACCTGCAGAGATGAGCTTGGCAGTGTGGGAATAAATACTGTCGATGATGATATGGTGAGCCTCTCTCTCCTTGGCCTTCCAAAGAGTTGGAATAGCTACTAGGACTCTGTGAATGGAAGGGAGAAACTGCCAGATTGGGAACGATTGTGGTCGGATATTATGCAACAGAAGATCAGGAGTAGCACATGAGATGGTTCTTCATCCAAGGATGACGATGAAGAAAATTTGGCCTTAGCAAATAAGGCAAGGAAAGGGAATGGGAAGGCTTCCCATTCCAAATTGAATTCTTCTCATGGAGGGAAGAAGGGTGACATGTCTAAAGTGAGATGCTTTAACTATCATGAGATGGGACATTATGTGACTAAATGCCCATCGAATAAGTCTAAGAAGGGATCCTCAGAAGGATCGGAAGGTGAGGCATTAGCCTCTCAGTTTGAAATGGACTTTACCCTCATCACATGCATGCTGTCATCGATGATGGGTTGTGTCTGGTATCTTCACAGTGGAGCCTCATTACACATGATCGGTGATAAAAGTTTATTTAGTGCCTTGGAGGAGAAAGACCTCAAGATGCGCATAGATATGGGTGACGACGGAAGGTATAGTGTTGCAGGAGTGGGCATGGTTGCTTTTTAGAGGGAGCATGGAGCTCCTCTCACCTTGACAGATGTGAAGTATGTGCCTGGACTGAAGAAGAACTTGGTATCGGTCGCAATTTTTGAGGACAAAGGCTATGATGTTGTCTTCAGTAAAGGAAAGGTGTTGTTAAGACACATAGCCACGAGTCAGACCAAGAGGATAAGGATTCGGGTGAAGAATCTCTATAAACTAGAGGTAGATGATTGTGTAGCATTGAGTACGAAAGCAGAATTGGTGCAAACTAAGACATTGGTGGGTTGTGGCACACGCAATTGGGCCATTTGCATCATGGGGCTTTGAAGATAATGCAGCAGATATCTACAGGACTTCCCAAAGGTAAACCTAAGCAAGTTGACACATGCAAAGGTTGTACCTTGGGAAAGTACATGAAGTCTTCCTTTCATGATCGAGACAGTCAAGCAAAGGCTATCTTAGAGCGAGTTCATACAGATGTGTGTGGAGCATTCTCAACGACATCCATAGCGAAGGAAAGGTATTTTGTGATTTTCATTGATGACTATTCTCGTAAATGATGAGGACCAAACTTTCACAAAGTTTTGTGAGTTCAAATCTTTGGTCAAGAAAGAGTCAGGGAAGAAGATCAAGGCCTTGAGAAGCGACAATGGTGGAGAATATGTATCTCAAGAGTTTAAGGACTTCTGTGTAGCGAAAGGAATTAAACAAGAGTTGATGACACCTCATAACCCACAGCAGAATGGGGTGGTCGAGAAGAAGAACAGAATGATTGTAGGGGTAGCATAGGAAATGCTGTGAGACGAAGGCCTACCACTTCACTTGTGGGCTGAGGCATGTAACACAGCGGTCTATTTGAAGAATAGAAGCCCGCATCGCATACTTGGGATGAAGACACCAGAGGAAGCTTTCTCTGGTAAGAGACCAGATGTGGGTCACTTAAGGATCTTTGGCTCATCGGTATATTTCCATGTGACAAAGGATGCATGGAAGAAGCTTGAGCCAACAGCAAAGTTGGGGATACTTGTGGGGTACACTGATACACCTCACAACTATCGGGTGGACTTTCCCACTAGTCAGAGGACAGTGGTTCGCAGAGATCTCAAGTTTGATGAGCAGAAGGCCATGTGAGTTTCCCTTGAGAGGGAGCTCTAACTACAGGCTGTGGAGGAACTATTGGTTCCTAAGGAGGAGGAGCCTCAAACTGATGTGGAGTAGCCGCATGCAAAGGTTCTAGGAGTGGAGACATCCACTCACGGAGATTCTTCTAGAGATGGAAGGAAGCACACAAGAGAAGTTGACAGATTGTTGGAGGATGCGAGAGAGAATGTGGGAGCACCATCTTCTTAGCGCAGACAAAGGAGGTCACCTGAGAGGTACACTGGATACATGGCCCTTGCTGTTGAATGTGTTGAGACCAGGTCGTCTTCCTTTGAGGAAGTAGTGCAGCAACCGATTTGGGTTGATGCTATGGTGGAGGAGTATGACTCCATAGTTTGTAACAGTGTTTGGGACGTGGTTCCGAGACTGGAGAACAAGTCAGTTGTGAGTTCCTATTGGCTTTACACAGTAAAGCAAGCTACTGATGATGGGAGGATCATGTTGCAACAGTATATTTTGACAGAGGAGCAAGATGCTGACATTTTGACAGAGGCATTATCAAAGTGTAAATTCAAGTTCCATAGAGACAGGATCGGAGTGGCAGATAATCCCTTTCTTGTTGAGAGGGAGTGTTGTAATGTGGCAACAAGAATATTCCAACTTAATTTGTCCTTGAATTAAATTGTGAATTAAAATCGAATTTAGTCTTAATAGTTACTTGGAAATAATTAATTAATTCTTTTGAATTAATTAGTTAGAGAAATTCAAGTTAGAAGTCTTTTTGAAGTCATGCAAGAGTTATCCCTTAAATTAAGGAGACAAGATTGAGTTATATTTGAGTTGTAATTAGTTAACTCATTTTACTGAGTTAAGTCCAGTTAAATTAGTTCCAAACTGTTTGAGGAACTAATGGTGAGTTAAAAATCAGTTGATGCATGCATGCACTCAACTAGTGTACTACAGTTAATTGAATATTCCCTCATCAGAAACTCATGCATGTTTATTCTGAGAAAGACCCAGTTGAGATTAAAGACAAGGACAATGTACTATCAATTGCATCTTTTTCTTATGAAGAAAATCATGCATGCAGTCAAGAAATCATTCCTTGAGGATTGCGTAGTTCTGACAGTGTGTGAGATCAGTGTTCCACTTGGTTGAAGGAGAATCATCTAAGAGGAGCAACGCAAGGATTTAGGAGCTTGGAGGGCAGAGAGGAAGGCTTGAGAGAAGCCAAGATTTCCTGTGAGCATCTATGAGGATTGTACTAAGAGCTGGCTAGCTGTGAGAGCTAAGGCTTTGTATAATTCCTATGTATTTCCACCTTGTATGATAATACAGATAGTGGGGTTTTTAGCTGAGGCTTTCCCCAAAGTATTTTCATGTGTATTGTGCATTGATTCTTCTTCTTCTGGTTATATTGTTTAGCTCGATCTTTAAGCTTTCGCAAATTGATAGTAGAAGTAGCTTAGAGTATTCTGCTTTGATTTATATTGCATTATCGAGTTAACCTACATACATATTATCTACATGGTATCAGAGCTAGATTTGTAGTTGGATTTGTAGAAATTATCTACATGGTATCGGAGCTGGATTTGTAGAGAATTTTCTACAAGATATCAGAGTTGTGAACAGTATACTAAAAAGAGAATTCGAAGTTTGAACTTCGAGGTTGTAGGTGCAAATCGAATTCATATCATACTTCAAGGTTGTCCAATGGCGTTCTATGGCTTGAGACTTGAGTATGCCTTGGAAGGTAGCTCGAATTACATAGCATAGAAAGAGTTGGAATAGCTACCAAGACTCTGTGAATGGAAGGGAGAAATTTTCGATTGGGAACGACTGTGGTCGGATCTTATACAGGAGGAGATCAGGAGGAGCACATGAGATGGTTCTTCATCCAAGGATGATGATGAAAAAAATCTAGCCTTAGCAAGTAAGACAAGGAAAGGGAAGGGGAATGCTTCCCATTCCAAATGGAATTCTTCTCAT
Source organism: Pinus tabuliformis (assembly GCA_031772625.1). Classification (NCBI taxonomy): domain Eukaryota; kingdom Viridiplantae; phylum Streptophyta; class Pinopsida; order Pinales; family Pinaceae; genus Pinus; species Pinus tabuliformis. Next base: position 1,142,497,992 of record CM062813.1, on the reverse strand, counting down.
GGAGGGAAGAACGGTGACATGTCTAAAGTGAGATGCTTTAACTGTCATGAGATGGGACATTATGAGACTAAATGCCCATCAAAGAAGTCCAAGAAGGGATCCTCGGAAGGATCGGAAGGTGAGGCATTAGCCTCTTAGTTCGAAATGGACTTTACCCTCATCTCATGCATGGTGTCATCAACAATGGGTTGTGTCTGGTATCTTGACAATGGAGCCTCATTCCACATGACCAGTGATAGAATTTTATTCAGTGCCTTGGAGGAGAAAGACCTCGAGATGTGCATAGAGATGAGTGACGACGGAAGGTATAGTGTTTCAGGAGTGGGCACAGTTGCTTTTTAGAGGGAGCATGGAGCTCCTCTCACCTTGACAGAAGTGAAGTATGTGCCTGGACTGAAGAAGAACTTGGTATCGGTCACAATGTTGGAGGAAAAAGACTATGATGTTGTCTTCAGTAAAGGAAAGGTGTTCCTAAGACACATAGCCATGGGTCAGACCAAGAGGATAGGGATTCGGATGAAGAATCTCTATAAACTAGAGGTAGATGATTGTGTAACATTGAGTACGAAAGAAGAATTGGTGCAAAACCAAGACATTGGCGAGTTGTGGCACAGGAAGTTGGGCCATTTGCATCATGGGGCTTTGAAGATAATGCATCAGATATCTACAAGACTTCCCAAAGCTAAACTTGAGCAAGTTGACACATGCAAAGGTTGTACCTTGGGAAAGTACGCCAAGTCTTCCTTTCATGATCGAGACAGTCGAGCAAAGGCTATCTTAGAGCGAGTTCATACATATGTGTGTGGACCATTCTCGACGACATCCACAGTGAAGCAAAGGTATTTTGTGATTTTCATTGATGACTATTCTCGTAAATGCTCGATTTATTTCATGCAGAAGAAGGACCAAACTTTCACAAAGTTTTATGAGTTCAAAGCTTTGGTCGAGAAAGAGCCAGGGAAGAATGTCAAGGCCTTGAGAAGCGACAAAGGTGGAGAATATGTCTCTCAAGAGTTTAAGGACTTCTGTTCAGCGGAAGGAATTAAACGAGAGTTAACGGCACCTCATAACCCATAGCAGAATGGGGTGGCCGAGAGGAAGAACGGAACGATTGTAGGGGCAGCACGGGCAATGTTGCATGACCAAGTCCTACCACTTCACTTGTGGGTTGAGGCATGCAACACAGCGGTCTATTTGCTGAATAGAAACCCGCATCACATACTTGGGATGAAGGCACCAGAGGAAGCTTTCTCCGATAAGAGACCAAATGTGGGTCACTTCACGATATTTGGCTCATCGATATATTTCCATGTGACAAAGGATGAACGGAAGAAGCTTGAGTCGACAGCAGAGTTGGGGATACTTGTGGGGTACACTGATACACCTCACAACTATCGGGTGTACTTGCCTACCATTCGGAGGACAGTGGTTCACAGAGATCTCAAGTTTGATGAGAAGAAGGCCATGCGAGTTTCCCTTGAGAGGGAGCTCCAACTACAAGTTGTGGAGGAACTGTTGGTTCCTAAGGAGGAGGAGCCTCAAACTGATGCGGAGCAGCCGCATGTAGAGGTTCTAGGAGTGGAGACATCCACTCAAGCAGAGTCTTCCAGAGATGGATGAAAGCGCACAAGAGAAGCTGATAGATTGTTGGAGGATGCGAGAGAGAATGTGGGAGCACCATCTTCTCAGCGCAGATAGAGGAGGTCACCTGAGAGGTACACTGGATACATGGCCCTTACTGTCGAATGTGTTGAGACCGAGCCATCTTCCTTTGAGGAAGCAGTGCAACAGCCGATTTGGGTTGATGCTATGGTGGAGGAGTATGACTCCATAGTTCGTAACAGTGTTTGGAACGTGGTTCTGAGACCGGAGAACAAGTCAGTTGTGAGTTCCCGTTGGCTTTATAAGGTAAAGAAAGCTGCTAATGATGGGAGGATCATGTTTCTGCAGTATATTTCGACAAAGGAGAAAGATGCTGACATTTTGACAAAGGCATTGTCAAAATGTAAATTCGAGTTCCATAGAGATAGGATTGTGGTGGCAGATAATCCCTTTCTTGTTGAGAGGGAGTGTTGAAATGTGGCAACAAGAATATTCCAATTTAATTTGTCCTTGAATTAAAATCTAATTTAGTCTTAACAGCTACTTGGAAATAATTAATTAATTCATTTTGAATTAATTAGTTGGAGAAATTCAAGTTAGAATTCTTTCTGAAGACATGCAAGAGTTATCCCATAAATTAAGGAGATAAGATTTAGTAATATTTGAGTTGTAATTAGTTAACTCAATTTACTAAGTTAAGTCTAGTTAAATTAGTTCCAAACTATTTGAGGAACTAATGGTGAGTTAACAGTCAGTTGATGCATGCATGCACTCAACTAGTGTACTCCAGTTAACTGAAGATTCCCTCATCAGAAACTCATGCATTTATATTCTAAGAAAGACCCAGTTGAGATTAAAGACGAGGACAGTGTACTATCAATTGCATGTGTTTTCTTATAAAGAAAATAGTCAAGAAATCATTCCTTAAGGATTGCGCAGTTTTGACAGTGTGTGAGATCAGTGTTCCACTTGGTTGAAGGAGAATCATCCCAGAGGAACACTGCAAGGAAATAGGAGCTTGGAGGGCAAAGAGGAAGGCTTGAGAGAAGCCAGGATTGCCTATGAGAATCTGTGAGCTGTGAGAGCTAAGGCTTTGTATAATTCCTATGCATTTCCACCTTGTATGATAATATAGATAGTGGGGTTTATAGTTGAGGCTTTCCCCAAAGTATTTTCATGTGTACTGTGCATTGATTCTTCTTCTTCTGGTTATATTGTTCAGCTCGATCTTTAAGCTTCTGCAAATTGATAGTAGAAGTAGGTTATAGTATTCCACTTTGATTTATATTGCATTGTCGGGTTAACCTACATACAGATTTTCTACAAAGCCCACTTCCCATGCATTGTGTTGCATTTCTGTCGCTTTTTGTGTTTTTTCTTGTGGGAGTACTGTTTTCTTGATTTATTTGAATTCTTGTTGTCGTTTACATATATACTAGCTTTTCCTAGCTCTATTTCGATTTTCATTTCTATCTCACTGTTGTCGCATGCATGAAACTGTTTTGCACGGACGTTTGCCCAACCAACGAACTACCTCACCCACATGCATGTTGATCTATTTTTTGAATCTTTCATTCATGTTTTGCATGCACTGTCAATCACTTCTGTTATCACTTAGTGTCGCCATGCATTTATTGTCGTAGTTTCTTTCAGTTGCCCGTCGGTGAGTAGGGTCAACCTTGGCTCGGGCTCTACCTTCACTAAGGCTGCATTGTGCAATCTAGGAAAGTAAGGCTCACCTTCCTCTCTAGATTCATGCATTCCTACCCAGCACTGGCCTCCAGGATTGTTTTGCGCATTTCTGGAGGACAGTGGTTTCTTGGCCTAAGAAATTGCACAAATTTGTCCCTGGGCCAGTAGTCCTTCCTAGCTGGAATTGCACATTGCGCAATCCCAGGAGTCAGCAACCAGACTGGACTGTGCATTGCACAGTTCTAGCAGTCAGTTGGTCTCCCAGTAGCCTAGACTATGCCTTGTGCAGTCTTGGCAGTTGGTCTCCCAACCTCCCGGCCGAAATTGCGCAACCTTCATGATCATTCACCCAAGTATGTTGCAAGCCAGTTTTCATGTTCATTTTGGTTTTTGACTGAAAAATTTCTTGCCATGAGTGTTTCCATGTCTCAAGGTATCCCAGGTGTTCATCTGCCTCTCAACAGTATAGGTACAATGGTTTCCAGGAGATCAGAGATGAAGACACCGTTCAGAGCACACTTGGGGATGCAGTCGATCAAGTGTCCACGGACTTGCCTACCCATGAAGACATCAAGTTGTTCATAGACAAGGATATCAAGATATGACAGTCGCAGCATCACAGCAAGAAAAATCATGAACAACAGCTGAAGACAACATACCAAATGCAACGAATGCAAGAGGAGAGTTGTTGACAACACAGAGATGGAACAAGGTTGCAAGCTCAAGCATGTCCATTGATGATGAAAGAAACTTTGGAGACTCTGGCTATGAAGTGATGGCATGACATGAAGATTGTATGAAGGCAGAAGATGGAACAAAGAAGGAGTTGCATGTGTTGAAGCAACAACTCAGGAAGAACATGAAGCTGCACAGACAGACGAATGAGATCCAAAAGGAACATGAACAACAGTGGGCGCATCATGCACTCATGGATGAAACTGCACCCGTACAAGCTAAAGATCCATCCTAGCAGCTAACACAGAGCAGACATGGTGAACAGTGTGGTTTATCGCATGCAAGGGATTCAGCAACATGCATGTCATTGTGCACACGCATGCAATACAAACCATTCAACACACTCACCAAGGCAAAGACAGAAGCAAGTCCAACTAGGGCCGAATGGGTACTTCGGCAAGTTGATGCGCATGACCACCAGCACACACTTGAAGATCAACAGGGACGATATGCATCAGTGTGCTACTGGTTCAACCACACCCAATAAGACCATGCACATGTTAACAGATGCGTTGGATGAAGGGGCTGAACCAATGCACCGGTTGCAACAAAAGCAAGAGTTCGCTTCGGTAAGATGTCACCATGAGGTGCATGCACACCATCACGGATGACCAAGCTTCGCATCAGCACACCGGCTTCACCATCACAAGAATTTCAAAGAGTTGGTCTCACCACAGTAGATTGAGTGTCAGTGATGTCTTGCAAGGCTTGATCAAGCCATGTTGTCTCACATCAGTACATGTGCATTGTTATTTTGAGTCATGTCAATTATAAGTCAAGTGTCAACAATTGGATGTAATAATCATAGAGTAGGTGAAGAGTCATGAGGGTGGTTGAAATGTCACAAAGGGGAATGTCAAGGGTCACCCCACCCTTTGCTATAAATAGTCCCTTATAATTCATTATATAGGCTTTTGGTCAACCAATCTTCTATTAAGACTATTTTGAAGAAGGCTTGGACAGTATTGTAACGAACCTTGGCTTCTCCACTGCATGGAGCTAGAACATCTCTTTGGAGGAGCAGGCGGATGTGGTTGTAATGTTCCACTATTGGGGCTAGCAAGTTTACATGGATGTATTGTATGATTGTAACTTACACTTCTTTATATAATAATACCCAACACATTTTCATGCATATGTTGTTATTGTAGTTGGACTGTTTAGGTTGCTTTAATGATATGTGTTGTTTAACTTATGTACTTGTGTATGAACTGATTCACATGAAATTATATGAATCTTGTTGTTAATGTGTTGCATATGTTGTTAATGTTGTCACCATCTGTGTTGAATGCTCTACCTAATATCAGATAGACCTTTCACTTGAACCTTGCTATAACAATAGTCGCACTCGTCTCGGACTGGCCCGCGAATGTTGTACATGTTATCTTACCTTGTATGATGTGATTGTCACATTTGAGTGGACTGCTCCGCCGGAAGCTGTGCATGCCCTTTGTGTTGTGTGTTCCTAGCTGAGTTGGGATTGATTCCTTTCAACCTAGGACTCACCTTCACCTTCTTCCCCCTTTGAAGTGTTGGAACCTCTCATACACCTTCCTTGACTCACTGCATGAGTGACGCCCTTGCTGCTGACAAAGTTATTCTACTTGCCTCTGTGTGACACCGCAGTCAAGGCATTACCTTACGACCCACTGCTGGGACTCCTACACCAAATCGTCTGAGGTTTAATTGGGACTTCTTACATAGAAGATCCCCTTGACATGTTGGTGGGTCTAGCACCATCAACAAAAGATTTGCTCGAATAGTCATTCGAATAGATCATTCATTAGTTTCCTTGATTTCGTAGTAAGATTTAATTAGATTTATTCTTGTTCATCATTTGATTAGAAATATGAGATTCTTCAACAGTTATTCCTTTGCTTGAGCATGTTTTATCATTAGATTGATTTCAAACTAGGAACAGAGATCTCGTACTTGATTTTGTACTAAAAAGTCCACTGATTTAGGAACAAATATTTCGTACTTTATTTTGTACTTCATGATGTTAGTTTAAGCTAGATTCTTTGATCCCATGTTACTTGCACTTGTGCCTCGAAGCTTATGAGCCCCGAATTGATAATTAAATGTGGGAATTAGAACACATATAATTCCACCAACACAACCATGATAGGAATTTCGTCAAACATATCATAAACATGTAATCTATGGGTCATAACAATATATATGAACATAAGGATCTCATACTTATCTGGGAATCGCTAAGGAGGACTCATGTCCCCTCCCAATGGTTGCATTGTTATCTATTAGGTCATGTATTCATTAACATTTCATCTACTAACCAAAACATGATGACAACCATTCATCAAGATTGTCATAAAACATGCTTACAACCAACAAATAACCTGAGATATATTAATGATTAAACAACCATTAAAACCACATAATGATAAGACATTTACTCATGAAATACCAAAGGGAAAGAAGCTCTTATTAACATATGCATATCCAACCAAGTCAAGGACTTCCACGTACCACCCGACCATAGATTGGGATGAACCAAATCTCTCTTTCAACCAATCACCCTCGTGGCATATTCCAAGCATGAATGTGGGATATCATGGAACAAATCAAACAAAACCAAACCAGGTCTTCCAAAGGTCAAACCACCTCAACCCTCAACCAATGATTCTACCTCACGGTCATACATCACTAACCATCACTAGATTGGTCTCTACCTAAGTTTTCCATGGCTCTAGAGCGTTTGTTCCAACCAAGGCTTCAAGGACTAGTAACACAACCCAGATTTGTTGTCAAGCCCCAGAGCGTTTGTCCAACCAGCGCTTCAAGGACTAGTAACTCAACCCACCAAGGGTTCTAGAGCGTTTGTCCAACCAACGCTTCAAGGACTAGTAACTCAACCAACCAAGGGCTCCAAAGCAATTGTCCAACCAAGGCTTCCAAGACTAGTAACTCAACCCAAGTTGTTATAGGGCTTCCAAAGCATTTGTCCAACAATATGATTGGTTTCAGTAGAAATTATTAGGTTTATTTTCTAGAGCCTTGCTTCTTTTGAACAATTTTATCGATGTATTATAAGAGTACATAGAAAAGCTTTCACTAATAAAACCACTGAATTGGTACTGCAGGTGAGTTGTAAAAATCAGTGTTTTAGAAGCAACGTATTAATTATATGGTTTTTCACTTCCATGTAATTAATGCTAGTCATATGATTATCGTAGACAAGTTGCTTAAGCTGCCATCAAAATTCCTGTTAAACAGAGACAATGGTCTTGTTATTATGTGTTGTTTGACTTATCCATGTACCTTGCCAGATCATGGTATTTTAAGGTAATAAGGTTCTGTTTTTGGTTGGCCATATGTAATTTGTAGTAGTCTTACTTTCATTTTGGTTTTCTTACATCCCTTTTACTTTTGTCGTGATCCAAGCTAATGAGCAGAGCAAATGGTCTAAAAGGAAATTAACACCTTAACTTATTAGCCTCAACAATTGCAAGTAAGTGGTGTTTAGAATCCAAATTTAATACCAACTCGACAATTGTTTATAGGTGGCACCAAAATCACTCCCGTCGGAGGAGTAGGAGTAAGTATATTTTAAACCAACCTTCATTATTGTTGGCCATACCTAGTCTGTTCATCTCTATTCTGTCTTAACACCAAATTGCAATCAAAAGTGGTTAGATCCCTTGGGCATGCAACATTGTCGAGAAATATCATAAAACTTTGTATAATCACATTTGAACCCTGAATAAACCAAGGAAATGCTATGTTATCTAGATCTACAACAAAATCATGAATTGTTGCCTATTTGGTTTACAAAATTGAAAATACATAGCTAAACCTTTGTCTAGAACAAGAATACCATCTTCATTTTCTCCTTATATATTCTCAAGAGGGAAAACCAGAAATCTCTTTGGCTTTCCAGATGTTGCTTGAGTCGACAAATTTGGAGCCTCTGGAGTGACATGAAGGGACTACATTCCTAGTGATAACCCCATCCATCTTCTCTCGCTTTTTTTTAACATAAATTGTTAGGTTTTTTTGTCTTTCCCATTGGACTGCAAATTCCCAAGGTACTCATTTGCTTTGAAAATTATTTATGACTGAGTTTAAACACAGGATTCAGAAAATTTTGAATGGTATTCGGTTATGGTCATTTAGGGGATGCTTGCTTCTTCGTATTCTTGAAAGTGGGTACCAATCTTTGATGTTCAGCCTTAAGCAAAATTGTTAGATTGAGAGAGTGGAGATCTATTGAATATGTGTCAAAATCAATGAAAGTTGTTGGCCTTTGTTGTGCACACAATGGTGCATCCATTCTCCTCTTGTATGCATACAATAATTCCCTGGTGTGGTATTTGACCTTAGGGATAGAACATACTACTGTACAACTATTTGTTAATCTCTATTAGTGGTGTTTTCCTAAACTGTAACATTTGTTGTTATTTCTAGAGGCTGGTAGTCTTGCTTGATGTGTAACATATTATATAAGCATAAAATCCTCTCCTTTGTGCACTCCTTTGTTACAACTTCTTTTACTAGAAGGTGTTATTCTCATTTTGCTACCATCTGAATTCAAGTGTCTATCTCATGGATAGGAGATTCTGATACACTGTCTTGTTCTTGCTTCAATGTTGTTATATTTTTTGCCAAAGGCATTGCTTGCACACTGGAGACAATACTTGTGTGCACCATGTGCCTGACACATAATTTAATCAACAGTAACACGAAGGGTGGTTATACAAAATTCTAAATTTCTGCCATAATTGTGGTTGAGTCCTTATCGTTATTGAAGGCCTTGGTTTCTCATACCAATTAGTCTGAGAATGTAGAGCTCAGTCTTTAATGGGACATTTTATCAAGATATTTATTTCTGCTATATAAAAAATTTAGTTCATTATGATCTGCATGGGCAGGTTTCTTTGCATTGGAGGTAAAATTGTCTTTTGCGATTTATCTATGAGAAATTTCATACGATTGATTTTGATGATATATTTGCATCTCAACTGTCTTTTGTGGCACCCTCCTTTGTTCCATCATTTGGTGGTTTCATGATTTTCTTTAATGTCTCTTTGTCTGCTTACTTTTCAGCGACCTTGTCTTAATCTCTCTATATTCCTCCCCTCTTTGTTTTTCATTACCTTGAATAAGCTATGCCACCATTGACAAAATGTTGTAAGTACCCACATGTGATATTTGAACTTATAAGGTAGTTATCTTTGGAGCACATCCTTTATTTTAAAGAAAAGAGAACTTTTATGGAAATCATCAAAATTTAAACGAAATATGTTTATTGTGCATTTAACCATCAACCAAGATTCAAGACTAAATCAACCATGGTCATCCTTCTAACTAGTTGCCTTTTTCCATTCTTCTTGCTTGAAACTGTAGTCAATTTGTCCTTTTACAAGTACCTTCCAATCTCAACATTATCATCTGGGACTGCTCCAATGATAGCTTAGAATTGTTGGTGCCATCAATTTAGGGAGAGCTCAATATTCTTCCTCTTATGTTCTTTTCCTGCAACCTTAAGGTTTTCACCTTCACTCTATCCCTCTCATATGTATTTTCTTCAACTTTATTATTGAGTTCCACTTTATTATTGCAATATTATAACTTTTTTCAAGGACAACTCAAAAAATCTAGTGCAGAAGAGATTTACGATATCAAGTTTTGAGGGGAAGTAGAGGTGGTTTCTAGTGATGATCAATTCAACGATGCTATTAATTCACCTAGTTGGTAATGCATTCATGTGAGCCATTTATGCTATATCTGCTTGTTGTCCATTTTAAGGTTTCATGTTTTTTCATAACACAAGATGAAAAACTCCTCGAATAACTTGTTTTATATGTGTATGGATGATCTAGATTTAAATAGGAACGCAAAAAATTACAGAGATAACCATAAACACAAAGATGCAGCGGAAATAATACTTCATTTCATTAATGTAAAATACTGAAATATGCTTACAAACAAAAATGGAAATAAACCAGCTAGGGCGATGGTAGCTTATTTCTAAGAGATGTGGCAACATGCCTCTGAACTATGTTACAATGAGGCTCGAAGGCCTATTTATTGTTGAGAAACAATGGAAGACCCTAAATATCCAAAAACCTAACCCTAGAAGATGAAACGCCAAATTGTGGGCCCCGTTTGGGTAAATTGGTGCATCAACTTCCCAGGGTCGTAACTTTGGCATACGATCTCCGTTTGACGCACACAATATCTTGTTAGAAAGATCTATCTAAGAACTAAAACTTTGGGAAGAGAAAGATTGATCCATGGACTCGTGTTGCTCCCAGTTTCCCCAAAAAAAAAACGTCATTTAGGGCCTCAAAACGGCTCCGGAAGTTCAAGACCCGAAAAACTGCTAAAAATAGTAAACTGTGCTACAATTAAGGAAACTAAAAAGCTGAAAGAAACAATGGTGGGGGTCCAAGTGGACTTGGTGGGTGGTCACTAATATCCACCTAGATCATTCCTCCCTCCTTAGGAAGCAATGGACCCCATTCTGTTGAGTTCCTCCATGAGATGAGGAAACTCTTGTTGAACTTGGTCCCTAGTGAGCCACTTGCCCTGGTGAAGGAGTTGGCCTACTTTGACAACTCGATATAGTTGGATATGCTACTGGCGAGTGTGCTTGATCTGTGTGTCCATGATCCGATCAGTTGCAACTTGTTCCATGCAATTTGGATTTAACTCTGTGGGTGTGAGTTGTTCTGCAATGTCGAATTTGTCTAGTAATGGTGGAAAGTATGGCCAAAGGTGGTCTACATTGAACACTAGGTGCAGGCCAAGGAATGGGGGAATGCTGAGCTCAAATAAATTGTCTCCCACAACCTTGGTAATGGTGTAAGGACCATATCGGTGTGGTCTGAGTTTCCAATAGGCTCCGGTAAGGCGTTCCTTTTGCAAATGCAACCAGACTTTGCCACCCACCTGAAACTTGTGTGGCACCCGATGTTGATCACGTCGTTGCTTGTACTTGGCATTTGATTTCTCCAGAATGTCATGGACCTCCTGGCGAATATGTTGGATGCACTCAATGAAGTTGTTTGCCTTATCTATTTCGGACTAGACATGGGCCGAATCTGTGTGAGTAGCTGCAAATGGCATGGCCACATCAATGGGACATAGTGGTTGGAATCCCACGCCCACCTGAAAAGGGTTGTGGCCAGTCGAGCTGTGGAGAGCCCAGTTGTAGTTGTGTGAACATAAGGGAGGCTCTCGTCCCATGTGTTTGGATGCTTTGAGTTGTACATGCGCAAAATGTGTACAATCATCTTGTTGACAACCTCTGTATGGCCATCAGTTTGAGGATGGAAGGTTGTGGACTTAGTGAGTTTGGTGTCCAGCATCGACTAGAGATTGGACCAAAATGTACTAAGGAACCCGTTGTCCCAATCTAAGATGATAGAATATGGGATCCCAAAGTGTACCCACACTCGTTCAAAGAAGAGTTTAGCAGTGGCTTCTGCTGTAATATTCTTCTTGCAGGCTACCATAATGGCCATCTTCGAGAACCTGTCGACGACAACAAAAACACAGTCATTTCCATGCTTAGTGGAAGGAAGGCCTAAAATTTAATCCATGGATATGGATTCCCAAGATCGACTCGGGGTAGGCAGCGGGGTATATAGGCCTTGCTTCTTGATGGCCAGTTTGGCAATGGCACAGGCAGTGCATGATCTGATGTACTTCCTAACATCTTGTCGAAGATTCATCCAATAGAAATACTTATGCAGTACTACCACCGTTTTCTCGACCCTGAAATGCCCAACAACTCGACTGTAATGTGCTTCCCAAATCATCTTGGCACGCTCGCTTGAAGGAACACAAAGGTGACCCAGGTGGCATAATAAGGCATCCTGGAGGTGAAAATCTGGAACCTGCTGACCCTCCAAGAGTGTCTGGTATGTGTGGCCAAATTCTGGGTCGCTTTTGTAGAGAAGTGGCCAATTAGAAGTCTCGTTCCCATAAGAGTTGAGCACGGTGGTTAATGCCATGATCGGTGGTCGACTGAGGCAATCTGCAACATTATTGGTGCTACCCTTCTTATACTTGATATTCAAATGGAACTGTTGCAGGTATGAGGACCGCTTCTTATGGCGATCATTCTGGAATTTCCCTTGGGTCTGTATGAACTGCAGGGGTCGATGGTTTGTGTGGATGACCGTTTCCTTCTCCAAAATGTAATGCTTCCATCGTTGATAGGCCTGCACAATGGAATACATCTCTTTGCCATAAGTGGGATACTTTCGGACTGTGTCTGAAAGTTCTAACTATGATATGCCACCGGATGCCCGTGTTGAGTAAGGACTGCCCCAATAGCATAGTCAGAGGCATTTGTCTCGACCTCAAATGGTTGTTGCAAGTCTGGTAATGCGAGAATTGGTGCCAAGCAGAGGCGATCTTTCAACTCTTTGAATGCCTTCTGTTGAGATTTTGACAAAAAGAATTTTGCTTTCGCTCCTCCCTTGGTGACTTGACTCAAGGGCCAAGTGATATGAGAAAATCCCAACACGAACCTGCGGTAGAAGCTGGCAAGACCTAGAAAGCTGCGAGCTCTGTTAGAGTGGTTGGAGATGGCCAATCCTGAATGACTTGGACCTTGGCTGGATCCACATGCACCCCCTGTTCATCAATAATGTATCCCAGATATTGAACCTGGGTCATGCCAAAAGTGCATTTCTCCAAATTGTCACATAACTTGTGTTGCCGCAGTGTTTGGAGAACCTGTTGGATGTGGTGGAGGTGCTCTTCCCAACTCTAGCTGAAGATCAAGATTTCATCCAAGTATACCACTACAAATGAGTTGGTGAATGGCTGCAAGATGTCATCAATTAGCCTCATGAAGGTTGCAAGAGAATTCGTCAATCTGAAAGGCATAACCAACCATTCGAAAAGGCCATCCTTGGCTTTGAAGGCATTCTTCCACACATCGGAGGGTTCAATTGGTACCTGGTGATATCCTGACTTCAAATCAATCTTGCTGAAATATTTCCCCCCCTTTAGTTGGTCTAGGAGGTCATCAATCCGTGGGATCGGGTACCTATTACGGACAATGATCTTGTTCAGCGCCCGATAGTCAATACAGAGTCTCCAAGTCCCATCCTTCTTATGTACCAACACGATCAGGCTTCCACAGGGCGATGAACTCGGACGGATGTGACCTTTCTGCAGCAGCTCCTAAATCTGCCTCCTGATTTCATCGTTCTCCAGAACAGAGCGCTGATAGATTGGCCCATTGGGCAATGATGCACCTGGGGTCAGATCGATGGAGTGCTTGACCTAACAGTGCAAAGGAACCCTTGCGGGGGAGGTGAAGATGTCTTTGTACTCCTTCATGACCTTGTCCATCTGTAGTTGTCGTGCAGAGGGGACCTATCTGGAGGTTGTGGCCACCGTCTTCTTCTTTCCTTGAGGGCTTATCATCAGGAAAACAAATTTCCTGGTTTTTGAAATGAGTTTACTGCATTGTTTTGCAATAACCAAAGAGATGGCGGTAGGCGATGCTACCTCTGGTATCCTGTACAACTTATTTCCCAAAGTAACAATAACAGCACAGGGCCTTGATTCATACACAGCATGTCGCTTCCACAAGTATGGTTGTCCTAATAATACATCACAAACTTCAAGGGGAGCAATGTCACACAATACCTCATCTATGAAGGGCTTGATGTTGTATGGAAGGCGACAATGCTGGCTCACGCGAAGATCCCGTCCTTGGTGAAGCCACTTGATGGTTTACAGTTGTGGATGTGTTGTGGTCGGCAAGCCTAGCCACTTCACAACCTCTATTGAAATGGGGTTCTTTTGGCTCCCACTGTCAACGATGAACTATAGCGGGGAGCCCATTACCCACATCTAGGAGTGGAAGAGACGCTTCTCCTCATTTGGATCTTCAGGTTCCTCCTTTTGGATCTTCATGGTGGCAACAATGGTGTTGGGCTCCGCATCGATAATCTGCTTCCCTTTGTCATTCCCCTTGTCAGGTTCTGACTCAAAGTTGGAACATGCATATGATTCTGAAACCTTTAGCTCAGCCACCAGTGACTGCCTGGCCCGACACTCACTTGTGTTGTGAGTGGAGCTCTTATGGAACTCACACCACTTTCCCGTGTCCTTTTTCGGCTTCACGACACTGTTCTTTGCTTGAAGCTCTGGTGGGTTGTCTTGGGCTGCCTCACCTTGGCTTTGTCCTTTATTTTGTGGTTTAGGGGCACCTTTCCCTTGCTTCGGATTTTTAGATCCAAAGTCTCGCTTCTTCTGTTTAAACTTTTGCTCAACCTTGACGGCATATCGGTATGTCGTGCCGAGCAAGGAGATGTTTAGGAATTCTATTTCTTCTTGGATGTCTTGTGCAGGCAGCCACGGTATTTGAGTGCCAAATGCTGCTCTGAATCCTTGATACCCAACTTTGTGCGAAGGGTATGGAAAATATTGGTAAACCCCGGCACGTCTTGGTCCCTTCCCTGCCGCAACATGGTCCACCTTATGTATTGATCCTCATAGCTTCCGACAGGGTAGTACTGCTCCTTGATCGCATCCCAGAATGAATTCCAAGTGGGTGCGGCTGAAAATAGCGAGCCTATACTTTCATCCTTCTGCTCGTAGTAGGTTTCCCACTAGTCCTTGACATGGGGAGCTGCTTTGAGAAGAGCGAAAATAATATTTTCTCGACTAGAAAAATCATGAACATAAAAATAACCCTCTAGCAGATTTAACCATTTATCGACGGCATCTGCATCTATCTGATCCTTGAATATGGGGATTTCAAAATTAACTTGTACCTTAAACGGTGTGGTGTTTCCAGAGTAGCTGTTGGAAGCCGATGCGTCGCCCCTGGGTAGCCGCTAAAGGATCTGGGCAAAGTTGTCCATCATTGTGTTCCTTTGTCGCTCGAGGGCTTCTTCGAGCAAGATTTTGATAGGATCTCCTGCCCCCTCATCTTTCTTTTCATCTGCCATGGGAGGCCGTCGGGATTTGCGAGGCTAGTCTTGCAAAGGTTTGACCAGTTCAAGCCCTAACTCATTATATCTCGACCTCATTGGGGACATGCAAAGGAAAAATAGAGAAAAAACAGACCGCTCTGATACCACGGATCCGGATTTAAATAGGAATGCAACAAATTAAAGAGATAACCACAAACACAAAGATGCAGTGGAAATAATGCTTCATTTCATTAATGTAAAATACTGAAATATGCTTACAAACATAAATGGAAATAAACTAGCTAGGGCAATGGTGGCTTATCTCTGAGAAGAGATGTGGCGGCTACATGCCTTTGAACTGTGTTACAATGAGGCTCTGATCCGGATTTAAATGGGAACGCAATAGATTACAGAGATAACCATAAATACAGAGCTGCGATAACCATAAAAACAGAGATGCAGCGGAAATAATACTTCATTTCATTACTGTAAAATACTGAAATATGTTTACAAACAGAAATGGAAAGAAACCAGCTAGGGCGATGGTAGCTTATCTCTGAGAAGAGATGTGACGGCTACATGCCTCTGAACTGTTCCGAACTGTATTACAATGAGGCTCGAAGGCCTATTTATTGTTGAGAAACAATGGAAAACCCTTCACATCCCGAAACCTAACCCTAGAAGATGAAACGCCAAATTGTGGGCCCCGTTTGGGTAAATTGGTACATCAATTTCCCGGGGTCGTAACTTTGGCATACGATCTTCGTTTGACGCGTACAATAGCTCGTTAGAAAGATCTATCCGAGCACTACCACTTTGGGAAGGGCAACATTGGTCTATAGACCCATGTTGCCCCCAGATTCCCAAAAAAACGTCGTTTAGGGCCTCAAAACGGCTCCGGAAGTTCAGGACCCGAAAAACTGCTAAAAATAGTAAGTTGTGCTACAATTAAGGAAACTGAAAAAGACTGAAAGAGACAGTTGTGGGGGTCCAAATGGGTTGGTGGGTGGCCACCAACATCCACCTGGATCATTCCTCCCCCCTTAGGAAGCAATGGTCCCCATTGCGTTGAGTTCCTCCATCTGCTGAACTTGTCCTGCAATCTCTGATGTGTCCAGTGATGGTGGGCAGCATGGTCGACGATGGTCCACATTGAACATTTGGTGCAGGCGAAGGAATGGAGGAATGATGTGCTCCAAAGCATTGTTCCCCATAGCCTTGGTACTGCTGTAAGGACCATGTCGGAGTGGTCTGAGCTTCTGATGGGTTCTGGTAAGGCGTTCTCTCTGCAGATGCAACCAGACTTTGTTGCCCACTTGAAGCTTATGTGGTATCCCTGTGGATGAGGAGAAGTTGTTCCTGTGTTCTGTCATGACCGTATTCCTTTGCTGCTGCTGCTGCATGGAGGAACCCTTTGCAGGGGTCATGGGTGTAGCAACGATCTTCCCCTTATTTTGGGAGTGAACCAGACAAATGAATTTCCTGGTCTGTGATATGAGCTTGCTGCCTTTCTTGGTAGTGATCAAGGATGTGGCAGTAGGTGGGGCTACCTCTGGTATCCTGTATAATGAATTATTCAAAGAAATAATGACAGCACGAGGCCTTGACTCATACACAGCATGTCGCCTCCATAAGTATGGCTGGCCTAATAATACATCACAAACATCCAGAGGTGTAACATCACACAATACCTCGTCTGTGAATGGTTTGATGCTGTAGGGAAGGCGGCACTGCTGGCGAACTTTCAGATCTCGTCCTTCATGAAGCCACCCGATACTGTACGGCTGTGGGTGTGGTGTAGTCGGTAGGCCCAACCGCTTCACGACCTCTGCTGAAACCAGGTTCTTTTGGCTACCACTGTCGACAATGAATCGCAGCGGTGAACCCTTCACCCACATCTGTGAGTGGAAAAGACGCTCCCCCTCCTCTGGATCTTCGGGCTCATTTTTCTTGATCTTGGCGGTGGCAACAGTGGCACTAGGATCCGCATCAATGATCTGCTTCCCTTTACCATTCCCCTTGTCGAGTTCTGGCTCAGGGTCGGAACATGCATCTGATTCGGAAGCCTTCAACTCGGCCACCAGCGACTGCTTGGTCCGACACTCACTTGTGTTATGAGTGGGACTCTTGTGGAACTCACACCACTTTCCTGTGTCCTTCTTCGGCTTCGTGGTGTTGTTCTTTTCTTGTGGCTTCGACGGGTTATCTTGGGTCACCCCGCCTTGGCTTTGTCCTTTGGGCTTCGGATTTGCAGATCCAAAGTCTCGCTTCTTCTGTTTAAACTTTTGCTCGATTTTGACAGCGTATCGATATGCTGTGCCGAGTGAGGAGATGTTCAAGAACACCATCTCTTCCTGGATGTATCTATGTAGGCAGCCGCGGTATTTGAGTACCAGATGCAGCTCAGAATCTTTGATACCCAACTGTGTGCGAAGGGTATGAAAAATGTTTGTGAACTCCGGCACATCTTGGTCTCGTCCCTGCCGCAATGTGGTCCATTTGATGTATTTGTCCTCATAGCTTCCGACAGGGTAGTACTGCTCCTTGATGGCATCCCGGAAGTCATTCCAAGTGGGTGCAGCTGAAAATAGTGAGCCTGTACTTTCATCCTTCTGCTCGCAGTAGGTTTCCCACCAGTCCTTGACGTGGG
Source organism: Pinus tabuliformis (assembly GCA_031772625.1). Lineage (NCBI taxonomy): Eukaryota > Viridiplantae > Streptophyta > Pinopsida > Pinales > Pinaceae > Pinus > Pinus tabuliformis. Next base: position 1,142,480,403 of record CM062813.1, on the reverse strand, counting down.
GGGCTGCTTTGAGAAGAGCAAAAACAATCTTTTCCCGACTTGAAAATTCATGAACAGAAAAATACCCATCTAGCAGATTTAACCATTTATCTACGGCATCTGCGTCTATTTGACCCTCGAATATGGGGATTTCAAAATTAACTTGTACCTTGAACGGTGTGGCGTTTCCAGAGTTGCTGCTGGAAGCCGATGCGTCACTTCTGGGTAGCCGCTGAAGGATCTGCGCAAAGCTATCCATCATCGCGTTCCTTTGCCGCTCGAGTGCTTCTTCGAGCAAGATTTTGATAGGATCTCCTGCTCCCTCGTCTTTCTTCTCATCCGCCATGGGAGGCCGTCGGGATTTGCGAGGCTGGTCTTGCAAAGGTTCGACCAGTTCAAGCCCTAACTCCTTATATCCCGACCTCGTTGGGGACATGCAAAGAAAAACAGAGAAAAAGCAAACCGCTCTGATACCACTGATCCGGATTTAAATGGGAACGCAATAGATTACAGAGATAACCATAAATACAGAGCTGCGATAACCATAAAAACAGAGATGCAGCGGAAATAATACTTCATTTCATTACTGTAAAATACTGAAATATGTTTACAAACAGAAATGGAAAGAAACCAGCTAGGGCGATGGTAGCTTATCTCTGAGAAGAGATGTGACGGCTACATGCCTCTGAACTGTTCCGAACTGTATTACAATGAGGCTCGAAGGCCTATTTATTGTTGAGAAACAATGGAAAACCCTTCACATCCCGAAACCTAACCCTAGAAGATGAAACGCCAAATTGTGGGCCCCGTTTGGGTAAATTGGTACATCAATTTCCCGGGGTCGTAACTTTGGCATACGATCTTCGTTTGACGCGTACAATAGCTCGTTAGAAAGATCTATCCGAGCACTACCACTTTGGGAAGGGCAACATTGGTCTATAGACCCATGTTGCCCCCAGATTCCCAAAAAAACGTCGTTTAGGGCCTCAAAACGGCTCCGGAAGTTCAGGACCCGAAAAACTGCTAAAAATAGTAAGTTGTGCTACAATTAAGGAAACTGAAAAAGACTGAAAGAGACAGTTGTGGGGGTCCAAATGGGTTGGTGGGTGGCCACCAACATCCACCTGGATCAGGCTCGAAGGACTATTTATTGTTGAGAAACAATGGAAGACCCTAAACATCAAAAAACCTAACCCTAGAGGATGAAATGCTAAACTATGGGCCCCGTTTGGGTAAATTGGTGCATCAACTTCCCGGGGTTGTAACTTTGGCATATGATCTCCATTTGACGTGCATAATATCTCGTTAGAAAGATCTATCCGAGAACTACAACTTTGGGAAGAGCAACATCGGTCCATCCCAGTGTTCCCAAAAAAATGTCGTTTAGGGCCTCAAACGGCTCTAGAAGTTCAGGACTCGAAAAACTGCTAAAAATAGTAGATTGTGCTACAATTAAGGAAAATGAAAAGTTGAAAGAAACAATGGTGGGGGTCCAAGTGGACTTGGCGGGTGGCCACCAATATCCACCTGGATCAATGGATATGTAGGCCTAACAGTAGTCCATTTCAACACAATATCAAATGACCAATGCAAGAAGATTTTTCCCTTTTTCGATCGACGATGTGGAAGATAGCATTATGTCAACTTCTTGAAGGTACCCACAGGCAAAAGAATCAAGTAAGGACTAATGTAAGTGACCAATGATGACTGATGTTGAATTTTTGTAGATATTTTACAAGCATTGAAGTTTTAGATCAGATTGCGGATCATCTTGAAGGGAGTAAGGGTTGGTGTAGCTGAACAATGATGACCTACAGAACTTTTTTACATATTTTAGAAGCATTCACGTTTTACATAAGATTGCGGGTCAAATTGCATACAATAGATGAGCTTGGGATTTACGCTAAAGGACAACGATGGATATTTGTTTTTTGGAAACTGGTGTATAATATAATTTTAAAATTGAATTAACATTCTTATTTTGTGATGCATTTGAGAGAAAAATGAACATTGTGTAACTTTCTCTAACATGAAATTGATGAAGGTGGACAGTAAAAAAACAGAGTTGTATTGAATTATTGGTTAACCAGAGATGCATTTGAGATAAAATTGTAGATTGTTTAATTTTCTCTAATATGGACTTGTCTTTAATTATTCAAGGTGCACACTGAAGAAAAATAGATTTTTGCAACATCTGAAAGCATTTATTGTACTCACGTTCAAGATTTACAAGAATGGTGTCAAAGTGAAGGAACTATTTTCCCAAGTCAGCAAGGCCTGAAAAATTTAGTGAAACATTATTACAACCTCTAGACAGAAATATGCAGTCTTTCTCTGCAACCATTACCATATCATTCACACATTCAGTTGTGAAACACCTATAGATAGCATAAACAAATGGATTTGATTCATATAGGAAGAGTATTTCCCGAATTTTTCTAAGATTTTTTATGGCCTCATCCCGTTCTCTTTAAATATTTTTGTCTCCGAGGCCAATTTTTCCCTATTCATGTTTTTGTTTAGCCTTGATGGCGATACAAGAGATACTCAGTAGAGATATCCTCTACGAATAAGCATATCAACCTAGTGCATTTGCAATTCCAAATTTTTATACGCATTTGAAATCGTTGATCAATTGTAAACAATTTGCATATACATTCTCATTCTGTTTGTTTTCTCTCACGGAAAACAATATCAAATTGGTGGGTGCAATGGGTTCATTTCCTGCACTTGAACAATTATATGGCATGGTGCATAGAGAAACAAAGACTGGGCAAATAGAAGTCTACTCAAGTAGGATTGGTCATTGTATATGTTTTGTCAATATATTATAAGGCCAGGTTTAATTGAACTTTTTAACATCTCTCCCTCTCTCTCTTTTGTACTTGAATCCCTACAATCTATTTAGGATGCCCAATAAATAAAAAATGTTTTTGGGTAAGTTCCTCAGACAGAACACCAAAGGACACCGCTCACAAACAGATCGCAGATCAATACACCAATACTTTTGACGTGGTTAAAACCCTCAAAGAGGGAAACAGTCCACGGCCTGAGCCAACGCGGCCACTTCAAGCAATTTATTAATAAAATAATGAAAATTTACATAAGCTTCTCTCATGAACGGTTAACCTACAAATGACCCTCCATGCTCTTTAAATAGAGATCATGGACCAATCGGGTGTTAAGCCACAGATCAAGTGTCGGTAATACCGAGGAGAGAATGAACCGTTGGATCACTACATATTGTGACCGTCGAATTGTAAGTTACAAAATGTACATAGTAAAGAAACACACTTTACCTAACTCTATACCTAACTCTATACTAGACCAAGTTGTACTTAACTATTTCCTATGTGTCGGAATATCCTAACATCCCCCCTTAAGAACAACTTGGATAGGATTGAAGGATTTACAAATATGACACAATAGGAGAAGGAAGGAGGCACTATCCCCTCTTAGTGACAACTTCCTGAACTCCAACCATAAATCGAAGTTTAGTGAACTTCGCCTCTGTGAGAGCCTTTGTAAAGATGTCTGCAACTTGATCATCTCTTAAACAATATTGCACTTCAAGAACATGGTCATGAATGAGCTTTCTGATGAAGTGCATGTGCAGTTCAATGTGTTTGCTGCGCTGATGTTGGACTGGATCTTTGCATAGTTGAATGGCACTTTGATTATCACACCAAAGTGTAGTCAGATGCTGCTGCTGAAAGCCAAACTCTGACGAAGCCACAAGGCTTCCTTACTAGCTTCTACGGCACCACGATACTCTGCTTCTACTGAAGAAAGAGAAATGGCACCTTGTTTCTTGCAAGCCCATGTAATAGGTCCTAAACCAAGAGTGAACACATAACCTGCAGTAGACTTCCGATCATCAGGGTCACCAGCCCAATCGGAATTAGTGAAACCAACCAATAGAGGAGATGCTTCGGCACTGTAATGAATCCCAAACTGAACTGTACCTCGAACATAACTAACTATTCTTTTAGCTGCTTTCCAATGACTTTCACGTGGGTTTTGCATAAACCGAGCAACAAGGCCAACAGCAAAGGAAAGGTCAGGACGAGTATGGGTTAGATACAAAAGTTTTCCTACAAGTTGACGGTATAAGGTAGCATCAACTTCAGGAGAAGTACAAGTGACTGAAAGTTTGACTCCAGACTGAAAGGGAGAAGGGGCTGGCTTACAATCTTCCATGTGAAAATGGCGTAGAATATCACAGGCATACTTGGATTGGGAAAGGGAAATACCTTCCTTGGATTGCAAGACTTAAAGACCAAGAAAATAATGTAAGTGTCCTAAGTCTGTCATTTCAAACTTCCTTTTAAGGCTAGACTTCACATGGTTTATAAGGTTGGGATCACTACCAGTCAAGATAAGATCATCAACATAAAGAACAAGAATGATAAGAGACTTGCCCACTTTCTTGGTGTAGACAGTATTGTCAGAATGACACCTAGAAAAGCCATTTTCTAAAAGAAAGTTATCCATTTTGGCATACCAAGCTCGAGGAGCTTGCTTGAGACCATAAAGGGATTTCTTAAGCCGACATACAAGGCTGGAGTCTGTTTGTATAAAGCCAATAGGTTGTTCCATATAGATTTCTTCATGCAAGTCCCCATGCAAGAAGGCAGATTTAACATCCATCTGATGAACTTCCCATTTGAAAGAGGCAGCAAGGGAAAGAACAAGGAGGATAGAGTTCATTTTGGCAACAGGGGAGAAGGTTTCAGTATAGTCAATGCCTTCAACTTGTGAAAAACCCTTAGCAACAAGACGAGCTTTATGTTTATCAACTTTCCCATCTGGTCCATACTTGGTTCTGTAAACCCATTTGCATCTAACAAGTTTTCGTCCCTTTGGTAGAGGAACAAGATCCCATGTATCATTTGCCAATAATGAATGATATTCTTCATTCATAGCTGCTTCCCAATCTGGATGGCCTGAAGCTTCTGCAAAGGTGTCAGGATCATAATTCACTGAAGCTTGAGCCAGTAAAGAAGAGGCTCTCTCGAACTGAGAACGTGTACATCGCTGATCTGTAGGATCACCGGCAAGATCACCTGCTGCATCCCGAGTAGCACGGACCCATTTTGGAAGCTGAGGAGCTGAAGGAGGATCCTGAGAAGGTGGGGGAGGATTTTCATCCTCGCTTTCATCATCTGAAGAAGAAATATTTTCAAAAGTAGAAGAGATAGGGAGAGGTGGCACATCCGCCGAACTAGGCTCGCAGGCCGATATATTTTCAACAAACTTTACATCTCTTCTAATGATAACATTTTTGGACTTAATTGGAATAAGTCTATATCCTTTGACATCTTCAGAATATCCAACAAAAATACATTTTCCACTCTTAGGTTCTAAAGCTTTATGTTTCTCATCTGGAATATGGGCCCATGCTTCACTTCCAAAAACACGAAAGTGACTTACATCTGGTTTGATTGAGCTCCATGCTTCTTCTGGAGTGATATTATTTAAAACCTTAGTAGGAGTGCGATTTATTATGTAATTTGCACAGTTAATTGCTTCTGCCCAATAATTAAGACTAAGTCCTTTAGATTGAAGCATACAATTAGCCATTTCCTTTAAGGTGCGATTCTTCCTTTCAGCTACACCATTTTGTTGTGGAGTATATGGAACAATATGTTGCATTTGAATTCCATTCTCAGTGCAAAATTTGATGAATGTGTTTTTAACATATTCTCCGCCAATATCAGATCTTAGCTTAAGAATTTGATGTCCAGATTGTTTTTCAACAAAGGCCTTAAAGGCCAAGAACATGTTAAATACTTCACTCTTGAGTTTTAAGAAGTATACCCAAGTGCGTCTGGAGAAATCATCAATGAAAGTTAAGAAATACTTGTAGCCAGAGAATGAAGCAACTGGAAGTGGACCACATAAATCACTATGCACGAGCTGTAAAGGGGCTGAGGCGTGCCAAGAGGCACGTTTTTAAAAAATGTCCCGATGATGTTTTCTGAGTACACATCTAGAACAAACACCATCTCTGCAAGATACCATTGGAAGACCTGTCACCATATTTTCTTTACATAGATTCTGAAGAGAGCGATAGTTTAAGTGACCAAATCGCTCATGCCAAAGTTTGCTCACTTCATCATTATGAGCAACAAATACTGAGGGAAGATTTGATGACCCAAAGTTGTGAAACTTATACAACCTTGTAGAATCATCAGCAATGCCAGTAGCTAAAATCTGTCTACGATCTCTTAGGTCCTTAATTACAACATCGTGAGGTGAAAATTCAACGATTTTACCTTCACCTGAATGGGTTATCTGATATACAGATAGAAGCTTGCAGGATAAGGTTGGAACACATAATACATCATTAAACTGACCATTGTCTAGATGAACAGTTCCAGTCCCTACAACACTAAGATATCTATCATCACCAACATATATATTTTTGGTGTTACAATTATTTAAAGAAGAAAACATGGCTTTGTTTTTGGCCATGTGATAAGAAGCTCCAGAATCAATGAGCCACTCATGAGAATGAGAAGAAGAAGATACATTTAGTGCATAGCCAGACCGAGATGCTTGACAACCACATGCAGAAAGTGTCATTCCTGAAGATGAAGTTGAAGTTGAAGATTGCTCCAAATGGATGTTATGCTTCTTCATTGCTGCTTCCAAGGCTTCCATCTTCTTAAAGCATTTGGATTCTAAGTGGCCATCTCAATTACAAAAGTTGCAATGGCTATCAGTCTTCTTCCATTTGTTCTTATTTGTCTTATCATTTTGTTGAAATGATTTTTCATTTTGAGGCGGAAATTGCTTAGGACCCTTGTTTGGTTTAGGACCATTCCTTTTAGGATACGACTTCTTAGGATTCTTTGAATTTGGTTGCTGCTAGGCGGCTAACGCTTTCTTAGAAGAGTTTCCAAGATGAAGAAGACCAAGGTGTAAGAGTTTTTCTTGTTCTCTTATTAAAGAATCACAAAAGGAATCAAAGGAATGGGACTTGTAGGCTTGTCCTTGAGAAATGAAGGCTTCTCTTATAGAATGGAAGGTGGAAACAAACACAGAGTAGGCTGGTCCCAACTTAGTAAGAATGGAGTAGATAAGGCTACTATCTTCTTTCTTAACCTTAACACCTCCCAAGAGAAGTATAAGCGTCTTGAACTTGGACAAAAAATCTTCAATGCAAGAAAAATTATTGGGGTCCAATGTAAGCAATTCATTTTCAAGTTGATGGGCTTTAAGTTCATTTTTAATTCCAAAGACTTTAGTAATATGTTCCATTGCTTCATCAGGAGTATCAAGTTCTGCAATATGGAATCTAAGATCTGGAGAAATAGACATCCCTATCAACCCACGTGCTTGGTCTTGCCTATTTTCCCATTTAGCTGCCTTGTCTTCATCTTTCGGTTTGGTCTCTTGGCCTGTGGCTATTCTGTAAAGACCTTTACTTCTAAGTAAATCCACAATGTAGGACCACCATTGGAAGTAGTTGGTGTTGTCAAGAATAACTTGGCATGGACTTTCCATTTAAAAAAAAAAACTGAAGCTACAGATGCTGAAACTAAGTGTTTCAATGGAAAGATCTCAAAAAATTAGGTTGTTTCAAAAAAACGGTTCTGAAAACGGCTTCCGGATGAAGAAGTTATGGCTTTTTGAAGAAACTTTGATGAAGTCGCCGACGAAGTGCGGGAATGTGCAAAAATGAAAAATCCGCCCCCACAAAATGGAGACTTGAACCCAAGACCTCTACTCTCATATATTAGCTTTGCACCAAGTGAGCTATACAAAAAGTTTGAGAGAGAGAGAGGGGGGGGGGGGGGAGGGGTTGATGCTTTGGGTTACGTGCTTGCTTTGAGAAAGCTCTTTTTCCCTACAAAACAAAAAACAAAAAACCCAACACGGATATACAAAAAAAACGAACCTTGCGGCTCGAAGTTAGCTTTAGCCGGAAACTAAATATTTTGAAAAATGAACCTTGCGGCTCGAAGTTAGCTTTAGCTGAAAACTAAATATTTTCCTCAATGTTTCTGATTTTCCGAGATCACACTAAGGCGCAGCGGAAAAGAGCATACGCATGAGAAAAATCCTTCCTTTCTATTTCTGATTTGCCCAGATCGCACAGAGTTGCAGGGCAAAGAGCATATGCAGAAATAAAAGGTATAGATCGGGTAATAAAAAAAACTAAATAAACCGAAAACCGAAATAAACAGAGAGAAAATAACTGTAAACTGCAAATAAACACTGTATACCTCCAGATCTTAAAAATGACGCAGCTAGGGCTACCAGAAACCTTTTCGCGTGAAACGAAAGGGGTTCCTCACTGGAACAGATGCTCCCAACACAACAGAGCAGTCCTCTTGGCCCGAAAGCAGTCAGAAACAGTAGATCTAGGAAACAGTAGTCGGATGCAGTTCTACCGGCTTCATATTTGGATCACCAACGGACGCGGCCCTCAAATAGCTCTGATACCATGTAGGAATTTACAGGGTAAGTTCCTCAGACAGAACACCAAAGGACACCGCTCACAAACAGATCGCAGATCAATACACCAGTACTTTTGACGTGGTTAAAACCCTAAAAGACGGAAACAGTCCACGGCCTGAGCCAACGCGGCCACTTCAGACAATTTATTAATAAAATAATGAAAATTTACATAAGCTTCTCTCATGAACGGTTAACCTACAAATGACCCTCCATGCTCTTTAAATAGAGATCATGGACCAATCGGGTGTTAAGCCACGGATCAAGTGTCGGTAATACCGAGGAGAGAATGAAACGTCGGATCACTACATATCGTGACCGTCGGATTGTAAGTTACAAAATGTACATAGTAAAGAAACACACTTTACCTAACTCTATACCTAACTCTATACTAGACCAAGTTGTACTTAACTATTTCATATGTGTCGGAATATCCTAACACATGGTGCATAGAGAAACAAAGACAGAGCAAATAGAAGTCTACTCAAGTAGGATTGGTCATTGTATATGTTTTGTCAATATATTGGAAGGCCAGGTTTAATTGAATTTTTCAACATCTCTCCCTCTCTCCCTTTTGTACTTGAATCCCTACAATCTATTTAGGATGCCCAATAAATGAAAAATGTTTTTGCATTACTCTCACAGATAGGTGCTACTAAATTTTAATCCCATTTTTGGGTATAAAGGGGATGTTATTTATTTAAATGGTAACTCCTGCATCTGTTAAAAATTGACATTGTAGGTTTCTTCTACTAGTAATAGACAAAATAAATCAAATTAATTGCGAAACTAGTTTTTTGGAAAATTCCAATTTTTTTTAGCAAAATTGGAATGTATTTTTTTATGTGCACGAAATATTCACACCCCCACAATATCAGATCAATGAAAAGCACTTTAGCTCAATTACAGGTTGCTTACTAGGCTCCCACATTCTCATTGTCACGTGGGTGGCAAGTTTCCATTTTCTCGCCATGGTTGGGAGTGTTTGTACACTGAACAGTGTTGATAGATAAATCACTAATGAAATTCTAGTGTAATTCCAATATTCACAACCCTTCCGTGTATAAGAGGTTAGCCAACTTGCATTGGGTGCAAGTCCAACTGTGCGCAAAGCCCCAAGCTTCTTGAAAACAACTCATTATCGATGAGAATACCCAAGCTAAACTTGGTTGTAAGCCCAAAATGTCAACTGTGCCCTTACCTTCTTGAAACAAGCTCAATAGATTTCTACATTCTCCTTCTAACTTGTGAGGTAAGTACAATAATTTTATTCAAAGGGTAAAAAAAAACCAAATAAAATATTGACATATCTTTGCACCTTTTGACGCAAATGATGATTATACCATAAACAACCAAATAACAAAAATAAATTATATATTTTTATATATTGAAGGTAAGTTATATTGTAATCAATTTGTTAAACTCATGTTTGACTAATATTGACTTATAAATTGTCAATACTAGAACTCAAATTGGACTGTGGCCTAAACTGAGCTCAAGGCCCCAACCTCCGTACACGGAGAGTTAATCCCAACGACCACTCGTCATTGCTCGTGTGAAGGAATGGTATGGAGATTGAAATGACATACTCTAGCGTCTCTAGGATAATACATTTAACAAAGTTTTAGAAACAATTTAATTTGTCATAAATATGTTTTTTTTAATTGATTGGTCCTTGTCAAATTTATGTTATAAAAGGATTTTTTTCTCATAAACAAAGAATTTTAAATTAGATTATTACTATATTATTTAAATAAAATTTTTAAATGAGATTATTATTATTATCTTTACAATAGGTATGGTATTAAGTATTTAATTTTGTTTTAATTGCATATTAATTTATCTTTGACCAAAAATTTATGCAGCTTATCCATAGTTTAAATTTAGAAACTTCAATTTCTATTAGTTACTAATTTTTTATTTTTTGTTTTATTTCTTATTTATTTATTTATTTTTTTTCTTTCTAATGTTTCCATTTCACTGAATTATAGTTTTTTTTTGTCTATATTTTCAATTTAAGACGACTTATTATTGTATTAAAACTTATAGTAGTAAATTTAATTATTAAAAATTATATATATTAATAAAAAATAAAACACACACATAAAATAAATATATATATTAAAATGTATATATGTTAATATAAACAATATTAGCTAATCATATTTCTTAATTTTTGGTGATGACATTTAACAATACAATATTTTTTAACAATACAGAAAATACAATATTTTATTAGTTGTTTTATTTTGTGATGAAATCTGTGTCTTTATTATACCTGCCCTAGGCATGATATTATGCATTCAATTTTGCCTTCGACTATGTATTAGTTTGTCTTTCACCAATAACATTGGGAATTCACTTTTTGTTAGTTTTTTATTATTATTTAAATTTATTTATGTGTAAGGTGATTGGTTGAGGTCTTATTATGGGTTGTTTACTAACTTCCATTTCTATTAGTTACTAATTTTTTATTTCCTTTTTATTTCTATTTATTTAAATTATAGTTTTTCTCCACGTTTTCAATTTAAGATGACTTATTACTATATTAAAAAGATATTTTAATAAATTTAATTATAAAAATTATATATATTAATAAAAAATAAAATACCTATATATACAAAATAAACATATATATTAAATGTAAAAATATTAATATAAACAATATTAGTTAATCATATTTTTTAATTTATGGCGATGACATTCAACAATATAATATTTTATTAATTGTTTTATTTTTGTGTTGAAATCTTTGTTTTTATTATTTTTAGTTTAATTAAGCTATATTTAAGCTACGTGGCAGGTACTAGATGCTATGTATCCCTTGTTAAATTAAGTTATATTTAAGTTAAGGGGAAGGTACCAACCACTATGTAACCCTTGCTTAAATAAGCTTTTAACAATGGTATGGATTTTTTCACTATTTAAAAGTAAAATAGTTTTTAGGTTATTGAATCTATACTACTTAAATGATTTTAGTTTTTAGGTTATTGAATCTATACTACTTAAATGATTTTATTGTTATTATTTTTATTGGTCTATGAATAACTTTATTATTATAATTTACTATAATATTTAATAAATAATTTTAATTTTTTATATTAATAAATTAATTAAGTAATAATTATTAAATAAAATTATAATTTTTAATTAGTAGAGTTTAATTGCACCAAAAATAATGAAGTACTTTGCACTATAAAGAAGAAGTTAACAAAAATGAACATAAAATCAAATTGCATTAACCCTTTTAAAATCACGATGTTAATGAAATTTTGTTTATGTTTTTTTTTTTAATATTTAATATAAATTATAATTTCTATTTTTTATGATTTAAATTTATAATTTCAACACATTTTTAATTAGAAAAAAATTGTCATAAATTTTTTTATCTTACAATAATTTCTGCTATGAATTACTTTTTCCATAAGAGACAAGTATTAATGTGAATATGAAAACAAATTGTGTTAAGAAAGAAAAGTTCATTTCACCTTTAGTAATTAGTGGTTGGAGTGGGGCATATGGTGAATCTCATGTACAACTTGACATCTACTAGTCAAAATGAACCCACACTCATGTTACTCATGTTTGAGTGAGGTTGTACTAGGTAGGAGGTAGTAAATAGAGTAAGCCTGGCCGTTTGGTTTTCTTGACTTATTTTTTTTTCCCTTCGTTAGGAATGTTTTTGCATTAGTGTATTTGCACACTTGGAGTAGCTATTCTTAGTTATGATTTATGGTTTGGTATTTATTGATTTTTTTTAATAAATTACATACATCATATTTTTTACTATAGTTGTACATAGTAACAAAGGTATTGACTATTGTGCTTGAATTGGTTATACCATCGTGAATGATGAGGCATTTCAAACAACCCATTATTGAACCATACAAAATTGGTTGAATTGAGTTTATTTCTTAGCAGTACTGTGAACCTTATTATTTTGTAAAACCTTAGGACTACTTCTATTCAAATTCGAGAAAAGTTCAACATGACAATGAGCTATTAGTTCTAGCTCTACCACTTGGAGAAACATGATTTGTGAGCCTCTAATTTCTTCATTTTTAATTTGATACACTAATTGTTTCTCTTAAATATCTTTGTCACATTTTCATCTTGTTTTACAATTGTAATTTGTAACTTATGATAAATTAATTTCTTGAGTTTGTTATGTTTGGTGGAGAAATCTCACTTGCAATTATTTCACTATTTAAACATTCAATATGAAGTTGAAATTAGCCATGGTTACTATGTAATGATTATTGTTGTAGTTCCTAAAAAGATATTAATGAAAAGTATCATATTATTATTATTGTGAAATTCCAAATATTATTTTTTTTGAAAAAAATTATAATTTCTATTCATAAAAAATAAGTGAAAGTACATTTTTCATGTACCCTAATAAAGTTTTCCAAAATAAAAAACACAAAATCTCTACTTTATATATAAAATATTCTTATCCTCCCTTAGACTTTAAAATAAAAACTTTTAAGATTCTCATATTTATTTAATATTCTAGTAGAAACAACATTATATTACATCATAATCTAAGATTAATGGAACACAAGGTACAAGTTACTCCACAAATGTCACCAAATCAAAATGTACCGTTAAACAATGTATGAAGTAAAAATAATTACATAAACCATGAAGAAGAAATAAGATAATCAAACTAAAACCCTATCAAAACCTACCCTAATTAGATGCTATTATATTCTCATTAAAATCTTTCACCACCCAACAACCAACTTCCAATAATAAACTATCCCCTAATACTTTATCATTTAATTGCTTTTCCTATACTCCTTCAAATTAGATTTAAAAATAATTATTTTTTCATTTTTAAATTTTCTCTTGGATAAACATATGTTTTATTTATTTATTGTAAATTATTACATTTTGTATTCATTATCCAAAAGAAAAATTACATTGCTTTCAGATAAACATAATACATCACAAGATTCCTACTACATCTCAGTATTCAAAGACCAGGGTGAACCATGGGTTTTCTTTTTCCATCCTACAAAGTTATTTGTCATAACTAAGGCTAAAGTCAAATGCTCGTTTTCTTGAGAAATTGCTATAGCCACCGGATCAACCAAGACTGGCATGTCTTTCTCACCATCCGATTGGTCCGACTCATGATTCTTCTTTTTCTAGCAAACTACAGGCACTGTTGAAATTAAAGATCTATCCTCCTTTAGAGAAACATTTTCTCTTGTCGAGGACTATGGCAGTATCACTAGGGGCTGCCCTGGATCTCGAGATGCTATACTTTTCATTGTTGTCTTCTGTTCCTGGGAGCTATTCTGCTTTTGACTGCAAAATTCTTGGCACTTGTTGTTGTCTTTGAATCTTAACAACCGCAATTTTTTCTCTTCACCTCCTATGATCTGACAATCCCTTTTGGAAAGGGACACACATGTTGAAGGTGTCCATGCTGTTGGCAGATTCTACACTTGAATGCAATGTTTTCATAGTCTAGAGGTTGGGAATACTCCTTGTCTTCCCACTTGAGGACAATTTTGCTTGGAAAAACCTTCACTGAGGTCCACTTCCACACATATGTGGATGAAGCTTATGAAGCCCTTTGACAATTGTTCATTATCAACCTTGATAAAGCGACCTACAGAGTCTCTAATGTCCTCTAAGATAACTGGTAAGATTTATTGAAGGGAAAAGTTTGGGAGCCTAACCCAAACAGGTACATGGAAGGACTTCATAGTAAGCAGATTAAACTTCGGAAACGATGGCTGGATTGACAAACTCGCTCTGCCCCGAAACCAGGGACCCTGGGCTAAAACCCTTTTTCGATCTTCAAGATCTTTAAAGAAAACTACAAAAAAACCCCTTCAAATAGAACAACAACTCAATATTCTAGGACTAGTTCTGATGAATCTAGTCCCGTAGAGCCAAAGACGAGAGCCAAAAGCCATTGAAACGACATATAATTGCTTGAATTTTAAAATCTTTCATCCTTTCCTTGTTGATGAGCTCATTCAGTTCTAGCATGGGAGTGTTTGATGAATGCTCTACCACAAAAGCTTGACCCAAGAGCTCTTTGTGTGACTTAGGATTGAAATCTGGCTTCAGGGCCTCCTTAAAAGACATGGGCATTGAAGCAGAGGATGCCCCACGCCCTTGGCACCTCCTTTTATACTTGCAACCAACAAGATAGAGGAGTCCTTCTTTATGCCATAATCTCTAAGGCTTTTAGCCATCACCAATTGTCTCCCCTCATGTAGGAATCTCATTTCAGACAAACATATGCTAAATTCAACATCATATTTATATCTTTAGATTATTTTCTAAATAAACATCTAAATAAATACCTAAAAAACTCAATTTTAGGAAAAAAAATACATAATTCAAAAACCTAATATTTCTATCTATATCCAATAAAAATTTAATTACCTTTTATTTTATTTTTAAATATTAATAATTTTCATTAAATTTTTTGAATGCAAAGTTATTAGCACATTTACATCAATAATAAATAGTAAACATGGATGAAGATTACTATTTGTTAGAGATACAAACATCTTTAATCTTCCAACCAAACACTTTTAATCCACAACACTACATACATCTCCAATCCAATAATTAAATACTCAAATAGTTAAAAAAATATTTCATAGTGAAGCAAAAAACAAGATTATTGGATTTATTTTTATTATTTAATCGGGTACTTTTCATTCTAGTTCTAAAGGGTGCAATTTAGTTGTTGTATGTTCCAATCCAATACTCAAATAGTTAAAAAAATATTTCATAGTGAAGCAAAAAACAAGATTATTGGATTTATTTTTATTATTTAATCTGGTACTTTTCATTCTAGTTCTAAAGGGTGCAATTTAGTTGTTGTATGTTCCAATCCAATAATTAAATACTCAAATAGTTAAAAAAATATTTCATAGTGAAGCAAAAAACAAGATTATTGGATTTATTTTTATTATTTAATCTGGTACTTTTCATTCTAGTTCTAAAGGGTGCACTTTAGTTGTTGTATGTTTTTAGTTGAAATTTAGTGATATTTATTTAATGATATAATTTTAGTAAAATTGTAATTTTTTATTATTAAATTGTAAGGTAGAAATTAGGTTATAGATTTGTAGTTGTTTATAAAGTTTTAATTAAAATTATAAGATATAAACTTATAGCACTGTTTTGTGGATATTAATTTACAATTTAGAACAAAAAAATTTAAACATGCAAGAAGAAATAACACACATGCAACAAGGAAAGTAATCTGCTAAAAATCACAATGTCTCTTTGCATTAATCAAATGAATAGAGATGTATTACAATTGCATTGCTCAACTGAGCTCACCTTGCAAGTGCACAACCTATTTCTCTGCTCATTGAAGGCCTCTGACCCAGACTTAGTCAAATTTTGCCTCGGCTTGAGCTCCTATTTCCTTGCGCTATTCCTTGAAGAATTGGCTCCTATTATTTAGGAAATTCCTCTAATTGAATTACGCAATTCCTTAGGCTGATCATGTGACTGCATGCAACACTTGTACACTCAAGACTATTCTACAACTGATGTTACATTGCCTTGAAATCTCCACCTCAACTGAATAGCTCAAATTCTCTGCATGCACTAGCTATTTTGGGCTGATGATCATTGAGTTTGACTAAAGCCCCACTGCTTAACTCACCTTCCACTAGTTCCTCGAAAAGTTGAAACTAGTTTAACTGAAAACACTAACATTGTTTGTTACAAATTAGCAATCACACATGTAGAACTGAACTCTAATTCTTCCAACTCAAATTTACATAATAAACTTGATGACGCAAGCCATGTCGCCATGTCACACAAGTTAACATCATCCAAAATATAGAATGATGTAGAAATTCTATTTTTTTCTAATTTAATGAAAACAAAATCAAATTGAAAATTTTTTATTATAATTTTCAACAATAAAGACATTATAAGTAATGAGAAATCCTAAAAATTTAGAACACTTAAATTATACTAACTAAACAAATTCAAATTTACAAGTTTAATAAAATTACCGAATTTTAAATAAAATTAATTAAAAAATATACTTAAAAATTTAAAATACGCCTCTTAAAAAAAAAACCTACACAGTGATATATAAGATACATGAACCGAGCGTAACAAACATGCACCCTGAATTTCTCATAGCTCTGTCCATGCCTTCTCAAGCGCTTCAACTTTAACTCTAAGCGAGAGATTGCCGCGAGGCAAATCACGTTAAAAAATAATAAACATATTTAGTAGAAGTAAAAATACATGTAACAGGATTTGGCATTCAAATATAGACCTGGTTGGATTTCGAACAACGCGTGTAAACAAACGGCCAACATTCTCCTCCTCCAACTATATTTCCACAATGTTTACAATTTTTCATCTGTTATTCAAGCTTCTAGAAACATATATACTATATATATACAGATATCTGTCTGTAAAGCTGTGTTATATCTATCATAAGCTTTTGCTTGACCCGGACTTCATCATTAGCTTGACCAGGACTTCACCTTTAGCGGGTGCGTTCTATATCGTTGGGCTGTGTTCACCAGAGCTCTGCGAGCCTGTTAATTTGTTTCTACATTGTTTTCGAGGCATTGATTGATATAAGCTGGAATTTATCGTTGCGGAGGGTTCCTTTTTCTTAATGGGGTTGCGGTAAAGAAATTGATATTTTTCGTTTTAGTCGGCACCTTGAACCAGGTCGAAGCGGAAAAAAGTACCCAACATTGTCCAAGGTAGGGATTTTTTTTTTGGTAATTCATGGTGAAAAATTATGGGTTCTTAGATTTAAATTTTACAAAGCCACGGCCGTTAAAAGGTAGGTTGTCAGGGTTTCTGTTTTGTCTGCCATTTGAATTGTTTGAGAGTCAGGGGCCAACTTTAGCCCTAGATGTTTTCTGCAGTTCTGCAAAAGAGCTTAAATATATATGAAATTTAGGGTTAAATTTAATGCGTAGCGTTCGAGATTAAAATAGTTCTGCAACCTGTCAATGTTGTGAACATACTCGAACTCCTACGGAAATCTTTGCTCGTTTCGTGGTGTATTTTTCTGGCAATTTTCTGTGAGTTTAGATTTAGGAGTACAGGGTTTTGGTCAGTTTCTTAGCTGAATTGTCTTAGTTGATATCCAATTTTACCTGGATCGTGCAGAAGCTTTGTCAAAAGCAGTTTTGAGGAATCGTTGCCTACCACCCATAATAATTCTCTGCCCTTTCATTCTTCACTATGCCTTCTACTTTTCAGTATGCCTTTCTACTCTTCACTGCATGCGTACCTTGTTATTTTTTGAAAGTGCTGCTTTTTATTTCCAGAAGCAACACAATTGTCTTGAACAAGTCAAGTGGCCTGGGTGAGACCACTGATATCAAGCACTTTCCTTGCGCTAAACTGATAGGTGGTACTCTTTCCAACGAAATCATCCAGGATTTCCTCCTGGCCGGGACTAGTTACAGCTGAACCACTGTCTCACCCGTCAGCGTTCAATAATTTTATTATTTTTCATAGCTGGTTTAAAGAGTAGACCAGAGTAGCTCAGTGGGTCTAGGAAGTATAATCAGTGATAATAAACTACTGTACTAGTTGAAGAGGCTACTGTGGAAATCTTAAGTCTGAAAGATGCAAGTGAAGAAGTAATAACATTATGAAGAGATGAAAAAATAGAGAGTGGGGAAGAAGTTTCCCCACAATAACAGCTTGAGGATGTTTTCAGGGGTGTCCAGGGAAATATATCATTTAATATGAAACCTTAACTCACTTGTGTCCTTGTTTCTTTTTTAGGAGGTGACTTTGTTGTTATTTAATTTGTGTGTGTGATTGTCTTTGTTTCTTCATGAGGAGGTGACTTTGTTGTTATTTAATGTGTGTGTGTGATTGTCTTTGTTTCTTCATGAGGAGGTGACTTTGTTGTTTTTATTCAATTTGTATGTGAAATTTTACTTGTCAGTGCTGAAAAAGTAACTTTTCTATGTTTCTTTGGTTTTCCTTTTTGTGCGATACCAAGTTTCTTGTTTTACCCATCTTTGGTATGGTTACTTAAACATGTGTTTCATTTTATTTAGAGGAAGAGAAATCAAAAGGAAAGATTTGCCATTGTGCTTAATCTTTAAGAGTACTAGCTCTTTTTACTTTTTATGTTTCCTTCCTAGTCCACCATTAGTTTATAAGTTCCTTTATTTTGGTGGTTTATGAACAGATGCCACATAGTTCAGATTCTGAGATTTGTGTTTGAATTCAGTGAGAATGAAATTTAGTCTGCCATTGAGTTCATCCATATATAATTTCAAAATGTATATTAAAAAAATCAACTTTCAGGTAAAACACCATTCCTCAATTAAAAATATCATATATGATAAAATCCCACAACCTCATTAAATATTATAAACTAGCATATCATAAGTATGGATGGTTGCATTGCATGCATTTCTTATTCATTCATATGCACATTGTAGTCATGCAGCTTGTGACAATTAGATTTTGTGTCACAAGTGTGCTTTCACACCTCATAGTTGTTACAACATATTGTTTCGTTGGCATCGTCCATGGCACCATAGGGACAAATGATTGCTCAATTATTTAAGGTGACACCCCCTTCTTCTTCATACTAAAATTCATTTAATCAAATGATCCATGATTGTTCATGGGATTTTGGAGAGGTACCTCCCTACTTCTCCCCAAAAGTTTTGTAATGGATTCCTCGCTAGTACGCTACCCATCTCATTCATTGTATTTTTAGCCTTTTCCAATGGCATCCATTCCCTCTACATGTGTGCATCGACAAAGCTCAGGGTGCTTCTACTTAGACATGTTCCATCCATAGATCATAATAGTAATGATAGGAGGTGTCATCTACACCTAGGCCAATAGTATGAGACTCGGGATAGAATTTGGCTTTTGTAGGGAACAAAAAATATGGGCATCAACTACTTAACCACTATTTACTTCTCAACGAAGCAACGAGATTGAGTTCTTAAATAAATATTTTGATATTTGATTGATGGGTGACGTGGAGGGACATTGAAGGCTCAAATTTGGACACAAAATGAAATAGTGTTATTAGAATCTTAGATAGAGGTTCACTACAATAGAATTCCAAAAATCACAGTTTTAATTTGGCATTCCCCTACTTTTAGTTTTTCCATATGAATTTTTCCAATGACATTTTCTATTGTGGACATTTTCCTTGGCCTAAAATACTTGAGTAGTCTTTGGAAGCTGACATGCTATTAAGTTTTCTTCCATTAATAACACCTAATATAATTGCGCCAAGAGGCGCTCTACAACTCAGTATGGTAGAGATGTTGTAATGTTTAACATTTTGATTCGGTCAAAATAAACAAAATAAAATAAAAATAAAAGTAAAATAAAATTTAAAAAAATAAAAGGCATAAAATTCCGACCCAGCATGGTAAGATGTTGTAATATTTAACATTTTGACTCGATTAAAATAAAACAAAATAAAATACAAACAAAAATACTAATAAAAAAAACATAAAATTCTCCTATGCATGGTTTTTCCCATGGCATTCTTAACCCATGGTTTCTCTCATGGTATTTTTCTCTACTATAGCCATAGATGTTTTACGCAATTCTCAAATGAGCGCAGATATATATGAAATTTAGGGTTAAATTTAATGCGTAGGGTTCTAGATTAAAATATTTCTGAAAACTCTCAATATTGTGACCATACATGAACTTATATTGAAATTTTTGCTGGTTGATATCCAATTTTACCTGAATCATGCATAAAGTTTGTCAAAAGTAGTTTTGAGGAATTATTGCATGCTGCCCATGATAATTATCTGCCCTTCCACTCTCCACTATGCCCTTTTGCTTTTCACTGTGTGCGTATTTTTTTTTTGAAAGCACTTCTTATTAACTCCAGAGACAACACAATTGTCCTGAACACATCAAGCGACTAGGTGGTACTCTTTCCAAACAAATCATCCAGGAGTTCCACTTGGTCTAAACCAAGTTACAATTGAACCACTATGTCACCCATCAGCGTTCAATAATTTTATTGTTTTCCACAACTGGTTGAAAAAGTTGTTCAGTGGGTCTAGGAAGTATAATCAGTGATAATCTACTATAGGAGTTGAAAAGACAATTGTGGAAATCTAAAAACTAAAAGATGCGAGGAAGTAATATTATTAGGAAGAAATGATAAAATAGAGACTGGGGAAGAAGCGTCCCCAAATTACACTGTTTGAGGATGTTCCAATGACGCCTAGGGAAATATGTCATGCAATATGAAAACTTAATTCACTTGTGTCATTATTTCTTCAGTAGGAGATTATTTTGTTTTTGTTCATTTTGTTTGTGTGATTTGGGAGCTTGAAATTTTACCCGTTACTGCTCTAGTTCTCTTAAGAAGTATGTAGAAATTCTCACTGTAAATTAAACTGATTATGCAATGTACTAAAGCAAAATACTTAATCTACTTCTACAATCAAACTTGCGGAAGCTTAATCGATTTGAGCAAGATCAAACAGAACACATATAATAGAGAAGAATAATCAATCGCACATGAAACACAGAAGAATACTCTGCGGAAAGCCTCAGTTAAAAACCCCACTATCTGTATTATCATACAAGATGGAAATATCTCAGGATTACACAAAGCTTTAGCTCTCAAGCTATCCAGCTCTCAATACAATCCCTCAATGCTGCTCATAGGCAAACAAGGCTTCTCACAAACCTTCTCCTCTACCCTCCAAGCCTCCTATTTCCTTGCGTTGTTCCTCTGGGATGATTCACCTTCAACCAAGTGGAACACTGCTCTTACACACTGTAAAAATGCACAATCCTCAAGGAACCTTGTTCCTTCTGCATGGATAAGTTTCCTTTATAGGAAAATTCCTCCAACTGATAGTACAATGTCCCTATCTTTAATCTCAATTGGGTCTTTGTTTGAACTGACATGCATGAATTATTTATGAGAGAATATTTAGTTATCTGGAGTGCATTAGTTTCATGCATGCATACATTAACTGACTGAACTCACAATTAGTTCCTCAAACTGTTTGGAACTAATTTAACTGGACTTAACTCAGTTAATTGAGCTAACTAATTACAACTCATCCTTATCTCCTTAATTAAGGGATAACTTCTTCAATTAAAGGGATAACTGTTGCATGTCTTCACAAAGACTTCATGTTTGAATTTCTTCAACTAATCAACTCAAGATGAATTAACTAATTATTTTTCAAACAGCTGGTGAGACTAAATTCGAATTTTAATTCAAGGACAAATTAAAATTAGAATATATCCTGAAATGCTATCTATAACAATGCTATGTTTAACATTTCTTGTTGCTATTTTCAACACTCCCTTTCAACAAAAAAGGTATTCAACTCGATCTCGATCCCGAACCTTTGGAATGTTCTGCATGCAACACTTATCTCAAGTGTTGTTGCTCCAGCAACTCTAGAAACAGAAAAATATCCAACCTAAATCAGAATGATGCCTCTGTCATCAAAGTCTCTGACTGCTATTGCCTTTGTCAACTGAAAACTTTGCACCTCTGTGCTCTTCAGTATCTGACTGCTCTAGCCTTTGTCACTTTGATCTATGATTGCATCAATCACACTGATTTTTAATGCTGCATCCGTGTTGCTGCAGGTCCTATCTCCCAGCTTTGCATCCGCACTGCACCTCCTCTCATCATGTTGCATCGTGCTGCCCACTGCTGCACTGCAACTCAGTTATTGAGAAGTAAGTAACTGATCTCCCAACTGACCTCCCTGTTGGGCTAGAAACACCCTTTGATGCTGAAGCTCCCTCTGCCGCTCCACCCGCATCTGTCTCTACCCACTCAGCCAGTCCTGCTACTCGTTGGGGCTCCCGTAGCAAGGTCTAATAAAAGAGGTTGGGTACCTCAAGGATCCTGCCCCTATTTCAGCCTTCATGGGACTATCACTTGACATTGCTCCACCTCACACTTGGAGGTATGGCTGCATGTGATCCCTCTGCTAACTTGGCTCGAAATTTCCACCTACTGGAGGTCTTTGCATGAGTGGATGCCTCCACTCGGTCTCCTCTCAACATCTCCAATTGTGGCTCCTCCACAATTGTATGAGACTTCTTCTAGGGCTGCATGTTGAGAGGTACCACAATTGTATGAGACTTCTTCTAGGGCTGCATGTTGAGAGGTAATGTACTCTCCTTCTCAACCACCAAGTCTCTAACATTGGCCTTGGTCCTCAAGGCTTTGCATGCATTTTGAACCTCAAGAGCATACATGTTCTGTACCCGTGAACCTATCTGTTTCACCTATCCCGTGGTGATGTGTCTAAGGAAAACCTTTCCCTTACTGAAGACAACATCGTAGCCTTTGTACTTCAATATCGCGATCAATACTAAGTTCTTCTTTAGTCCAGGCACATACTTCACATTTGTCAAGGTGATAGAAGCTCCATGCTCCCTCTGAAAAGCAACCGTGCCCACTCCTGAAACACTATACCTTTCATTGTCACCCATCTCTATGAGTATCTTGAGGTCTTTTTCCTCCAAGGTACTGAATAAAACTTTTATCGCCGGTCATGTGGAATGAGGTTCCATTGTCAAGAAACCAACCACAACTCATCATTGATGAAAC
Organism: Pinus tabuliformis; assembly: GCA_031772625.1. Taxonomy (NCBI): domain Eukaryota; kingdom Viridiplantae; phylum Streptophyta; class Pinopsida; order Pinales; family Pinaceae; genus Pinus; species Pinus tabuliformis. Next base: position 1,142,457,374 of record CM062813.1, on the reverse strand, counting down.
CATGCATGCGATGAGGGTGAAGTCCATCTCGAATTGAGAGGCCAATGCCTCACCTTCAGATCCCTTCTTGGACTTCTTCGATGGGCAATTAGTCGCATAATGACCCATCTCATGACAATTAAAGCATCTCACTTTAGATTTGTCACCCTTCTTCCCTCCATGAGAAGAATTCGATTTGGGATGAGAATCCTTCTCCTTCCCTTTCCTTGCCTTACTCGCTAAGGCCAGATTTTCTTCATCCTCCTTGGATGAAGAACCATCTCGTGTGCTCCTCCTGATCTCCTCCTGCATGAGATCCGACCACAGTCATTCCCAATCTGACAGTTTCTCTCTTCCATTCACTGAGTCTTGGTAGCTATGCCAGCTCTTAGGAAGACCGAGGAGAGCAAGACTCACCATATCATCATCGACTCTTGTTATTCCTACACTTCCAAGCTCATCTCTGCAGGTGGTGAGCTTGTTTAGATATGTAGAAATCATGTCGCCCTTTTCACACTTGATTTTTCGAAGGTTGTCCTTGAGCGCCAGCTTCCTCTGGTCGCTACTGTTCTAATATAGGTCCTTCAATGTCTTCCACATTTAAAATGGAGTCTCCTTCCCATGGAGACTCGAGACAATATGGTCTCGAACTCCCTCTAGAAGAATCTTCCTCGCTCTCGTCACACACTTCTTCCATTCCGCCAATTCTTGGGCATTAGCTGTTGTTGGCTTGGGGACTTCTTGATCAATGAAATCCTTCAAACCACTGTCTTCTAATACCGCTTCCATGCAATCTTTCCATGCTATGTAATTTGAGCTGCCATTCAGGGCATACTCGAGTCTCAAGCCATTGGTGAACTTTGAGATGTGATAAGAAATCGATTTTGTACCTGCAATCAAGAACTTCAAACTTCGAACTTTTCCCTTCTCAGTTATGTTGTTCACAACTTTGATCACCTTAGCTCTGATACCATATAGAAATTCTAACTGTAGATTAAACTGATTATGCAATGTACTAAGGCAAAATACTTAATTTACTTCTACAATCAAACTTGCGGAAGCTTAATTGATTTGAGCAAGATCAAACAAAACACATATAATAGAGAAGAAGAATCAATTACACATGAAACAAAGAATACTCTGGGGAAAGCCTCAGCTAAAAACCCCACTATCTGTATTATCATACAAGGTGGAAATATCTCAGGATTACACAAAGCTTTAGCTATTAAGTTATCCAGCTCTCAGTACAATCCCTCAATGCTGCTCATAGGCAAACAAGACTTCTCACAAACCTTCTCCTCTGCCCTCCAAGCCTCCTATTTCCTTGCGTTGTTCCTCTGGGATGATTCACCTTCAACCAAGTGGAACACTGCTCTTACACACTGTAAAACTGTGCAATCCTCAAGGAACCTTGTTCCTTCTGCATGGATGAGTTTCCTTTATAGGAAAATTCCTCCAACTGATAGTACAATGTCCCTGTCTTTAATCTCAACTGGGTCTTTGTCTGAACTGACATGTATGAGTTTTTTATGAGAGAATATTCAGTTTTTTGGAGTACACTAGTTTCATGTATGCATGCATTAACTGACTGAACTCATAATTAGTTCCTCAAACTGTTTGGAACTAATTTAATTGGATTTAACTCAGTTAACTGAGCTAACTAATTACAAGTCATCCTTATCGCCTTGATTAAGGGATAACTTCCTCAATCAAAGGGTTAATTGTTGCATGTCTTCACAAAGACTTCATGTTTGAATTTCTTCAACTAATTAACTCAAGACGAATCAATTAATTATTTTTCAAACAGCTGGTGAGACTAAATTCAAATTTTAATACTCAATTTTAATTCAAGGACAAATTAAAATTGGAATATATCCTGAAATGCTATCTATAGCAATGCTATTTTTAGCATTTCTTGTTGCTATTTTCAACAAAGTAACTCTTCTGTGTTTTTGGGTTTTTTTTTTTTGTCATCCCGAGTTTATAACTTTATTACCCATCTTTGGTTCATTTTACCCATTCAGATTTGCGTTTGAATCCAGTGAGAATAAAATCCAAGCAAATTTTAAGTTTTGTTTGCCATCAAGTTCATCCATACATAATTTTTCAAAATGTATATTAAAAAATATCAACTTTAAGTTAAAACACCATGCGCTCATTAAACATATCATATATGATAAAATCCCACACCCTCATTAAATACTATAAACTAGCACATCCTAAACATGAATGGTTGCATTTCATGTATTTCGTATTCATTCATATGTAGATTGTAGTCATGCATCTTGTAACAATTAGAATGAGTACCACAAGTGTGTTTTCACACCTCATAGTTTTTATAACATATCGTTTTCTTGGCATCGTCCTTGGTGCCACAGGGACAAATGATTGCCGAATTATCTAAGGTGACACCCCCTTCTTCTTCATACTAAAATTTATTTGGCATGTTGATGTTGTTGCTTTGAACTAATGGTTCTACAAATCGCGCATACTATATATTGCATTTTTAATCATATGATCCATGATTGTTCACGAGATTTTGGATAGATACTTCCCAACTTCTCCCCAAAAGTATTGCATTGGATTCCCCATTATCCATTCCATTCATTGTATTTCTTTGCCTTTCCCCATGGCATCCATTCCCTCTACATGTGTGCATTGACGAAGCTTAGAGGTGCTTTTGCTTAGACATGTTCTATCCATAGATCATAAGAGAAATGATAAGAGGTGTCATCTACACCTAGGTCAAGAGTCTGTGTCTTGGGGAAAAACTTGTCTATTTTAGAGAATGGAAAATAGGGGCACCAACTACTTAGCCACTATTCAATTCTCAACGGAACAAGGAAATGGATATTCACATTTAAAGATTCCTTTATGCATATCTTGTGTTGTAAACAAACATATATTTGTTTAGCCATGTTGTCAAGGTCTGGTGGAAAAAAGGAAAGCTAGCAGACATGCTAGTCATTATTTTGTATTTTGTTTTTTGCAAGTAAAAAAGTTGGAAGGAGGAGAATCAACATTCCTTTACATCACTTGTGTTTTGATACGAGGTGAACTAAACTATACAAGCATTACTCCCACTTCAACTAGTGCAAGATTGCAATAGCATGTTCTTCCCCATATCACTTCCAAAATCGATTTTGGTAACATTTGAAACTATAATGGCCCTAGTTATTGTGCCTTGAAGCCTTCAAGAAGTGGTGATTTGAATCGCTATTTACTAAGTCAAAAACTAACTAATAAACTTTGTACATGTCACGACAAAAAAATAGTGTTTGGTAGACAAAAGGTAATGTTGATAGTTCCACATGAAAAAAGTTTCAAGTGATGCCCTACCCCCTCAAATTTTAGATTATTCATTGAGTTGATGAATGTCCCATGGTATAGAAATTGTGTTTCTTTGGTGTGTGTGTCTAAGATAAAGACATGATGCAATTAGTACATAGGTTGGTTGGCAAAAGAGTAGTTGAGTTTGACAAGTCTCTTTTCAAAGGAATGGTCAAATTTTTGGGCCTTAATTGTTAACTCCATGGTAGAATTTAATAATGATTGGAACACATTAAGATGCGATGCAACGTGCAAACCTTGATTTGGGTGAGTAGATAGTGAGACAAGGCTATAAGACATAACATATAGATCCATAATAAGATGTAACATATAGATCTATAATAAATTGTAACTTATAGATCCATAATAGGCCGATGAAGTAGTTGTGGAGGAATTTGAGGAAAGACACAATTCCTTTCAAAGTTAAGACTATTTCTGTTGTGCCTTCTTAATAATAAAGTTTTAACATGGTATAGAATGCAAAGAAGGGTATTGCAAGGATCAAAATGCCTAAAGCATCCTGGAGGTCCTAAAAAGGGAATGTTTGGGTTAGTGTGTCTAAGTCGTCCAATTAATGTTGTGGAGGTTGAAGGAACGAGGCCCACAAAAAATGAAGAAGATCGTGTAAGGGTTTCACTAAGTAATGATAGGACATGTGTGGCAAGGGTCACATGGGTCCAAGATAGTAAGCATGAGGGGTATTTATTTGCTAATATATGGGGTTCATTGGCCTAGACCGATTATGGGTTCTTTGTTTACACAAGGCTTTGTTTGGGCCCAACACATTATTTACCTCTAGTTTTTAGTATTCATGAGTTTCTTGATTTCAAGAAAATCAAGGAATGAGCAAGTTTTGGAAAATGAGTTGTCCCCATGTTAAAATTGGCAACTAGGGCCAAACTCCATGTGGGTCATCTTATTAATGGAAGTTGATATTTTTCTCGGATCCCTCTCATCGAGAGGTGTAGGATTGATCTAAAGATCATCCGATTCCGATAAGTATTCATGGAGATATGAATTTATTTGTGTTATGGGACAATTCATCAAGGTCGGCTGACAACCAAATAAACCTCACTTGTGCTCAACGTTTTAGTACAAATAGAGGTGGCCTTCAAGTCATTTTCAACACACATGGGATCTCTTCCTCTCTACTTGTCTTTGGGTTTTAATAGAAGAGAGATCTTAAGAGATAACATTTCCCTAATCTAGAGGGCAGAAGCTAGAACTGCCGAGAACTATCGGAATTGCCAGGAACAGTCGGCACTGCCGAGAACTGCTGGAATTGCCAAGAACAGCCAGAATTGCCGGAATTGCCGGGAATTACTGGAATTGTTGGGAACAGCCGGAACTGTGGGAACTGCCGGGAACAGTCAGAACTGCTAAGAACTGCCGGGAACTATCGGAACTGCCAGGAACTACCGGAACTATTGAGAGAATTGCTGGAACTGCTGGAAACAATAGGAACAGCTGAAATTGCCGGGAATTGTTGGAATTGCTGGGAACAGTCGGAACAGCCGGAATTGCCAGGAACTGTTGGGACAACTAGCATGCAACAACAAGCATGCTAAGGACAACAAGCATGCTAGGGACAACAAGCATGCTAAGGACAACAAGCAAGCAAGGTGCAGCCAACACATAGGTCAGTATGGCAACATGGTTCAACAATGGCATATAATGCAGTACTGTGATGGGTACAATCATGATTAATGAAGTGTGATGAGATGCAGCATAGTGATGATGGGTGCAGCATGGTGCAGCGCGGTGAGGTGCAACATGATGACAAAATGCAACACAACGATAGGTGAAGGAGTCACCTTGGAGAATCAGTTGAAGCAACATTTCTTCAACTGATCTCATGTATCATTTTCTTAGAGATGGATGATCTATGCTCTTATTTAGATAAGTCAAAGTGTTGACTTCTGTTGTAAACGTACTATCTCTCTCTCTCCCTGCTGAGCTATTGAAGAACATATAAGAAGAATTGATCAAGGGTTTCCCCACATTGGGGTTTGTCCCTGGCTAGCGCCACATCTTGTGTCCTCTTGTCTTGGCTTGTCTTCTGCGATTTATGTTGATGTTCTATTTGCAGTTTACTTTAATGTTGATGTGGTTGCTAATCTGGAAAAGATATTGAGCTAACAGTGAAAATTGAAATAAATTGCTCTAAGCATAGAACATACCTAAAATTAACACCCCACCATTCTATGTGTTTGTCAAGTATATAATATTTATATTACTCTCCTTGAAATATGCAAGCGGAGATAGAAGTGATAACATGTGGTTGGGCTCTATGCTAACATATAGACTAACATGGAGATAATAATTACATGTAGTCAATGAAGGAAAAGATAAAAATTGTAATTAGTGGGGCATCTACTCATACAGATAGCAAAGCGAACCTAGTAGAATATCACTACCTTAGAGAAAATCAACATGCATGGTTCATTGCAAGTGGCTCCAAATGACATTCTCGTGTCCTCATTATTGTCGAGTGCATGGTTTGCTTAAAATTAATGAAGGCTTGATCTTGCTTTGAATGAAAGCACTAACTGTGCAACTAGGTGAATGATAAACTTTTGCATACTTATCTTTACCAAGAGCTTGTTGGCTTGATCTCAATCTTCTAACTTGTGGAACAAAGCTTTAAAGTGCACGATAGAACATTCAAAGGTTTTTGAGTCAACATCTGGAGTAAATCATCAATAAGGAACAATGGATAGAAACACTAAGAGGACCATGTTGGAGGTAGCTCAAGTGTGCCATATATCTTGTTTATTGAAGCCATAAATTGTAGGCAAAGCTTTAAAACTCTGTGGGACTAGGTAGGTCCAACAATATATTGGAAGGTAATGTCGTAATGGACTATAGAAGGTTTAGTGCCTTTGTGTTAGTATTATATGCCTTGGGTTGTGTTTGTGTGATTGTTATATGATGGGACTAGTAGAACAAAATATTGCCCTTGTAGAGACAATAATGAAGAGTTCTCTTTGGCATGCTGAGTATTGGGGCAATATTTGGGTATTGTGCACAAGGTAAGTTTGGATTTTTGTGAAGTGATTGAATGCATAATGTGATTCATACAAGGGATCAATTCTCTTGATTTCCATGGCTTCCCTCTTTAGGAATATGGCTTTGTAGCCTTTCCCATGATGACCTTTTCCCAAGGATCTCTCAATGATTCTCAAACCATTGATGGTGTGTTTGACTTTGAAGAATATCCAGTTAGTTGCTTGTGAACATTGTTCTTTTCAATGGTGGTTGAGCTCTTGGGCGATCACATTTTCTTGTGGATGTAGACTCTAGTATATGAAAACATTAGGATGATCCCAATTCCCACATATTGAAAATAATAGCAGTATAGTTAGCACAAACTTGGCTTAGGGAACCATCAAAGTTGAAACACGGTCTTTAAAATGTAAGGAATTATAAATGACGAGTTTTCATGCTTTTGAAATTTCCACATAATTAACTAAAATTTTAAAGCATCTAATATAAGGTAAGCAAATTGGAAAGAAAAGTTGAAGAAACCTTACAATGTCACATTTTTGTGGTTCTATAATTCACTACTTCCACCATTAGCCACTCTGCTAAAGATATGCTCTCAAACTTTATTTATCAAACTCATGAAAATACCTCTTATTTGTAGGTCCAATTTGCTTCCATAACATAATTTGAGAATTTACTTTTGTCATTATTTTATAAAATATGTTATTCATTGAAAGAAGATGAATTTGGAACAAATTTCGTACTCCATTTTTTTCTTGCGGAAATGTTCGGGCAGATCCACCTGGAGGGCATCGAGGAGAATTGACCTTGTGACCTCCCATTACTGAGTTGCTTTAGCGATGGGAACTCGACCAATTGAGCTAACTCTTGAGGCTTAATTTCTTACTCCATTTGTGAAGACCCTCAATGCAATATTAGACTAATGCTTTTATGGAGGGCGAAATTTATATAGATAGGTCTAGCATACTAATACATGTTTATAACTAGTCACTATGTCAAACAAACAAGAAAGTAAAATACATATAATATATAAGCTTACAACTATAAACAACAATTTTCTTATTCGCTCATTTGATGTCATAAAAGTCTAGACATATTACATAGTTAAGATCATAGATGATCATGCCTATCGATACTATAGGCGGGAATGTTAATAGCGAATCCAAATTAGGGCAAAGACTAGATTTGTAGATTGAAGAATCTCATAGCTCATCATTGGCCATCTTGCATATCATAACCAAAACCTTCAAGATCATTGCCAGTGCCTATTCCCTCTCCTGCATCTTCATTCTCCTCCTCTTCCTCTATATCTAGTCCAAGACTTCCTTCTTATTGGTGTGGATGATAAGCCATCAAGGGGATTATCATCATCAAAAGTGACAAGTCTTGGCACTAGTTTATTAAGATTCAAGTTGGCTAAAGCTAAGTTAATGTTGTACATGCCAATATTATTAGTAAATACATCCCACATATTTTTCCTTCACTTCAACCACCTTTCCCCCAACTTTTATATAAGACAAAGGTGGGAGTACACATTCACCATTGTCTCTACTTTGGACTGTTGAAGTATGCTTTTATTTAAAGTTTGCACATTCCCATATGTGCTCCAATTCCTTTTGCAACAAGAGGATGATGTAACAATAGAGAGGAGCCTCAATGCTAATTGCTATGTATATAATAGTGCATGCTACCCCATGAGTTGCTGATGCAGGAGCGTCGACACCCTCTATGTCAAAGTAAAAAAATATCCCCGAGGAATCATAAAAAACGAGTTTTTGGAATAAAAAATGGTTGAAAAGGACGAGATACTCATGAATATGCATTCGAATGTTTGGTAGGAGTCCACTTAGGGAACCTTTTAATTTATTGAGTTTGACTTGTAATCAAACAGAAATTCTATTTCGGTGATGCTGTTAAGTAGATTAGGGGTTTAGTTTAATTGGCTGGCATCGCACCGCCTTAGAGCGAGAGTTGATTAAATGTTTTTTATAAATCGAGTGTTTGTAGAGGGGGTCAATACAATGTAATCAGGCCAACTAGCGACCATAGATGATGAAGAGGCCGCCATGACACCATAGGGTAGCCGACCAGTCAATGTAAATCAAGCCCAACAAGGCTTCATCGTAATTAATTTGATGTTAATGAAATTCCATAGTTTATGTTTAAATGATGATGTTTGTGCTGTGTGTGTGGATCTTTACATATTATAACATTCGGATGCCATATCGTTTAATCAGTGAAGTGACTGGTTTATTACACAACATTGTGTCGGTGTATAAGAACAATCGTTGCATGCATGAGGAGACTCTTTGTCGGTTATGAGAAAGGATCTATGGTGATCAATGTGAAGAATAGATGTTGCACAAAATAATTGTGTGGGACATTGTGAGGAGGAATGCCAACATCCTTTTGGTCCTTTCGATCTATGTCTTTGTTTCAACCCTGCAACGATTTATATTGTTGACTGCTAGTCATGGTGTGAAAGTGCATATACATGGATGTGTATAGAGATGTTGACACATACGGAAATTAAAGCAGGCTGAACTAGATTAAATCTTGCATAAATTTTTAAGGGTTCTCAATTAGGAATGAGAAAATTGTGGAGTAGAGATAGCGTGGATCCAAAGCTCCATTGCTATAAAAGGAAGAATGACGTGGGCCCATAACCCATAGGTCCAAGATTGTATTCAAGAAAAAACTGGAATTGACAGACCCCAGAAACCCATTTTCATCAGGTGGTATCAGAGTGGGAGAAAATCCTGCGTGTAGAGTTGAGGAAGAAGCGGAGAATGTGAAGATTGGTAAGTGCTTGGTCGTTGTTTTTGTGCAGGTAGCAATAGAGGAAAATGAAAATATTTGCAGCAACCTAGAGCAAGGAGTGCTCAATTGGTTCTAGAGGAGAGAGAACCAGGAAGATGCCAAAAGACTAAGCTCGGAGGAGAGAAGCTTGGTGGGGTATTGTGTAGCAAGAACTTGCTACTGCAAAGGCTTTGTTGCAGCTCACAAGATTGCAGTTCCAACAAAGGGAGCGCTGGGTAGAACTATCAACAAGTTGTTATAAGAAGATCAGATGTATATGACTGGGAGGTCATAATTTTTTTTACCTCGGGTGTCTGATGCAAGAGCATTGACACCCTCTACGTTAAAGTAAAAAATATCTCCAAGGAATCATAAAAAACGAGTTTCTGGAATAAGAAACAGTTTAAAAAGAAGAGATCCTCATGAATATGTATTCAAATGTTTGGTAGAAGTCCACTTAGGGAACCTTTTAATCTATTGAATTTGCCTTGTAATGATGTTGTTAAGTAGCTTAGGGCTTAAGTTTAATTTGATGGCATCACACTACCTTGGAGAGGGAGTCGATTAAATGTTTTTGTATAAATCGAGCGTTTGTAGAGGGGGCCAATACAATGTAATTGGGACGACTAGCATCGATAGATGATGAAGAGGTCGCCATGGCGCCATAGGGTAGCCGACAAGTCAATGTAAATCAAGCCCAACAAGGCTCCATCGTAATCAATTTGATGTTAATGAAATTCCATAGTTTATGTTTAAATGATGATGTTTTTGTTGTGTGTGGGTCTTTACATATTATAACGTTCGGATGCATATCGTTTAATCTGTGAAGTGATTGGTTTATTGCACAACGTTGTGTCGTTGTATAAGAACAATCGTTGCATGTATGAGGAGACTCATTGTCGATTATGAGAAAGGATTGATGGTGATCAATGTGAAGAATAGACGTCGCACAAAATACTTGTGTGGGACATTTTGAGGAGGAACGCCAACATCCTTTCGGTCCTTTCGGTCTATGTCTTTGTTTCAACCTTGCAATGATTTATATTGTTGACTCCTTGTCATGTTGTGAAAGTGCATATACATGGATGTGTATGGAGATGCTGACACATATGAAAATTAAAGCAGGCTGAACCAAATCAAATCTTGCATAAATTTTTAAGGGCTCTCAGTCAGGAACTAGAAAATTGGAGTAGAGATAGTGTGGATCCAGAGCTCCATTGCTATAAAAGGAAGAATGAAGTGGGCCCATAACCCACAAGTCCAAGACCATATTCAAGAAAAAATTGGAATTAACAGACCCCAAAAACCCATTTTCATCAGTTGCCCACCATCATAGGGCTTAAATATCCTTGATTGTGATCACATCATACCATCTGAATATTCAAGTGTAAGTGAAAAACTCTATGAAGCCCTCCACCTTGTCCAAGGTGGCTCTATTTTAATATATCCTTATCAATGCGATCTTCTTCCCTTGCGAAATCTCTTTGTCCATGTGAAGAGGGAATTAGCATGGAAGGACCAACATTCAACCTCTCATCATTTTACTACTTAGAATTTAATGAGTGAGCCAAGCAATGAAAAGGTGTACATTTCTTCTCCCACTTGCCAATACTAATTTCTTGTATGTTGTTGAACATGTTCTCTGTTGATGTCTATACCAGGGATACTCATTCTCTAAAATAATGGTCTTAATGGACTCAGTTTTGGTATTCACCCCAAAATAAACTTCTTACTAAGATGAGATGGGTTGGTACGTCACATTGTAACAAAGAAATGAATCCACGATCTTAATGCTAAGATCTACCTTTTCTCATTAACCATCATCCACCATCATATCCCTAAATTATTTTGAAGCATTTTGATCCCACTTTCACCAAAAAAAACAAATACCTTGACATAGCCATGGATCCAAGAGTGGCCTTGACCTCCCTCCAACTCTCAAGCATGATGAGTGAGGAGGCAAATTGAGTATTTGTAATCTTCATCAATGATAGATTTTCATATTCTTTATAGATTGTGAGGTCAGTGGTATGGTTTTATACAAAATTGCGAATATGGTGTGCATAAACAATTAACTCTCCCATCTATGTCACACATTTGGAGAAACAGATTAAAATACATTCAAAGAGTGAAACAAGGCAAGGTGTCCAAAGTATTTATGGATATTTAGTTTCCATAATCATGCTAGCAACCTTCTAAGTAGGGGCATTATCTATGATAATTGGCACATAAGAATCAACACCTACTTCAATGACTTGAAATGAACAACTCATACATATAATACACGTGTATATTTCAAGAGCATCCACTGCTTTCAAGAACACTGGTCCATTCTTTGATGACACCTTGAAGTTGATGAGTGGATGGTGTGTTGGATTTTTCCATTTGCTAATACTTATGAGGGCCATGATGATTTAATAAGTGCTAGGAGTTTATCCACCTCTTTCCTTGCCTTAACCAAAAATGTGGTTCTAAGCTTTGGGGGCACATCCTTGATTAGAGCCTATTCAAGTAAAGCTTGACCACATCATTTTAAATGAAAGGAAGATGAGATATGGAAGCATGAATGGTAAGATCAACCTCCTCTTGCAACCCTTTTTGAAATATCTTGTTCATTAAAATGCCACTGAGAGCTTTCCTATTTGTTTGTCTCGAATTCAGCCGCACTCCCACTTTTTTTGGATGACTTTCTTAAGAATGGAACCTATGTGTCCAAGTGTTGCTTGCTACCTTTAGAAGCCGATAAACTCCTATCTTGGTCTACTTTTTTGTTGGTTCAAAGACAACTTTGGACACAATGCAATTCCTTTATCCCCAAGGGCCAATAAATGGCCTTTAACTCTCTTGGTAGGTGCTTTTGAATTTGTTGTTGCAATGGCCTTTAAATCTCTTAATAGGCGCTCTTGAATTCCTTTATCCCCCCCCCCTCGCTCCCCTCCCCAAAAGCTTTCCTTCAAGCCCTTGTTTTCTTGTTACATATATCCAATTTTCCAGCACGTTTTTGGGACATGGGAGTCGAGAAACACACATGGGGGACGTGTGGAGACGACCCCCAAATTATAGGGAAATTTATGGTGTCAGGGGTTTGTCGGGTTCCCTAGCATAGGGGGCCCCATCTCTAAAATTATAAAATAAAAATAAAAATGCCAACATAACAATTCATCATAATGTGATGGATTCTTTGCTTGCATATTTTTTAAACTTTTTTTTTTTGTAATTAAGTTTTAATTTTGTAAATTTTTGGGGTTTTAAGGACAAATCATTTGGCGCGAGGGTGTTGAGGGCCCCTGGGCCTCTTGTTTTTGGGGAAGGGGGCACCCAAAAGCCCCCCATTTTGTGAAATGCATTCGTCTTACTAGCAAAACATTTTGCTACGCGCTTTGTTGAGTTTCACAAAATGGGGATCATGGAAAGCAAGGGGGCACACCGGATATTGCATATTTCCACATTGGGCATATGCTTTCTTGCTATAGAAAAGGCTATTTGCGGTAATGCCAATTTCTCTTGCAGTAGATTAAGTAGTAACAACAGTGGATTTGGTTGAAGGATGGGGAGCAACAACAACACATTCTTCCCTTTCTTTTGACCCTTGGTTGTAATCCTTGCTGATTGAGCTATGACTTCTATGGTACAACTGAGGATAAAATAATTCTATTAATGTTTAGCAAATGACTAGAAAAGTACGTCAATGGACTACAAGAGTACATCCATTGTAGGTACAATGTGGGAGTGTGAAAGAAACTTCTAAATCAGAATTGGAAGCAGATAAGATAAAGGACTAAATGTCTAGCACAAATCTAAATATGTTAGGAAGTAATGAGTCTTAGTGCTAAACAAAAGGGTTGGAGTTGGTCGCTGAGGATGAACTAAGGTAAGTGTGATGTAGGCTCTTCATTTGAGTGATCAATATTGTGAAAGGGCTAATGCGATAGTCAATGGTATCCCTCCAAGGAGTGGTTCGGGATAAGATGGCCTCGCAATGTGATCCTAGGGGAGCACAAGAGCCAGGTGTTAAAATATGTACTTCATGCAATCTTCTATAACATTAGCAATGCACATGACAAATTTGGACACCTTCATTACATTAGTAGCAGATTAGTACATCATCATAATGAGGGCACAAGAAAAATTATAGTAGTCTAGGGTACAAGTCTAAATTGAGAGCATATACATGCATATTTCTCTAAAGTTAGGGTTCGAGCTTTAGAGAGAGGGGTAAGGTTATCTCTCACTTCTAAATAAAGCATTGAGTAGTCCTAGTTTTAGTTTGTAGATAGATTAGGCCATGGTTATGTCTTAGTTCTATATAGAGTATTGAGTTCAATTTTATTTTTAGCGGACATTCTATTTTGAGTTTGACCTGTTTTCGAGTTTGTAAACCCTAAAAGTATGCTCTTTTTAAAGCTATAAGAGAAAGGGCAAAGTTACGGCTTTAGCAATTGAGTTATCAATTAATAGTTTAGGTTTTTTCCTATAACAGATTTTTCATGTTTGGAATTAAGGAAACGTAGTGATATGATTTGATAGTTATGGAGGATCAAGATATTGGCGTGCAGGTGGACTTGGTGATGATGGTAGGTACCCAATGTTAGATTAGTGTTTAGCTCATTCCACATGGTACACAAGAAGTTTTGATATACATAATAGTATGTTCATGTATGACTAAAACTCTCCTTTTAGTTCCTTGTCTAACAGATTTGAAGTATAGGATTGAGTTTGACCATTAGAAAGTAATCATAAGAGGTCGAAACCCGATTTTTGATTGAATGTTGGCTAGAGGAGTTAGGGAGGGTGGATTTGTTGACTTCAAGGTCAAGAAGAGAGGAGTGTGGGGATGTGCATGGATGCCAAGGGTGCCTTCTCAAGCAGCAAGCATAGATCTAGAGGATTCTTGATTTAGCTCATTTAGAAGTTTGTGGACCCATGTCATTAGCTTCGTTGATAGGCAATATTTATTATGTTACTTTCATTGATGATTCTTTTGCCAAAATCTATATATATTTTATGAAGACCAAGGATGAGGTCTTTAGTAGGTTCCAAGAGTTTAAAACAGCTCTTGTTGAGAACCAATCGGGTAAGAAGATCAAGGAACTAAGATCAAATAATGGAGGGGAATATGCCTCCAATGACTTCAATTTTTTTGGCTAAAAGTTAGGGATCAAGAGGGAGTTGACAATATCGTAAAATCCACAGTATAATGTGATTGCCGAGTGGAAGAACAGGTCCATAGTAGAGACTGCTAAGGCTATGGTTCATGACTTAGATCTACCCATGTTCCTTTGGGCAGAAGCTTGTTATATTGTAGTCTACATGCTTTTAAACTAAATAGATATCCTTAGAGGGTATTGAAGGACAACTCAGAGGAAGCCTTTGTAAGCAAGAAACTGGATGTTTCTCATTTCAAAATGTTTTGGGGTTTGATTTACATTAACATATTCTATGGGAGAAGAGGATGAGCACAAGCCTTGAACCCTCTAGGTTGAAGGGTATATTAGTTGTGGCTACAATGAGTCCTCTAAGGCTTGCAAGATACATATTCCTTCTTAGTAAATCCTCTAAACTTAGATGAGATGCATGGTCTTCCAGATCGTAGGAGTCCCTAGTATTGATTGAGAAGGAGAAAGCACTTTTGCCCCAAGCGTTGATCCATAGGTTTCAAGGAGTTCAAGTGCAGGTTAGAAAGGTTCTAGCATAGGCATAGACACTATTTATCTTCGAGTACAGCCAAGAAGCCATGGTGGCTTGCACAGACAATGCAGGAGGCAGCGGGCCAAGTTGATGCTCCATCTGCTTGCTTTCAGGTAAGCCCTATTCCTAAAAAGTTCCCTAGTTATGTTGCACTGATGATACAAAACCTTCCAGTTATAAGGAGGCAACAAGAAAGCATGGCAGGATACCATGGTGGAAGAATGATGTATAGGAAATAGTGCCAAGACAAAAAGGAAATCAGTGGTGGATTTCAAGAGGTTGTACAAGGTGAAGCATGCAATTGATGTTGGGGAGCATCAAGAAGTACAAGGGGCAGTTTATAGCTAGAGAATTCTGCCAGAAAGAGGGAGTTGACTATGAGAAGACCTTTGCTCTAGTTCTCAGGTATACTTCCATCAGGACCATTATATGTTAGCATCTATTTTTGGCTGGCAGTTATATCAGATGGATGTTAGTTCAACCATCCTTAATGGCATGATTAAGGAAGAAGTCTACATTAATCAACTGAGAGGTTTGAGGTGCATGGGCAAGATGCCCATGTATGCTGATGAAGAAGGCCTTGTATGGGTTAAGCAGGCATCCCTTGCATGGTACTCCAGGATTTGTGAGTAGTGAGTACTTGTTAGGTTTGGGATTCTCCAAGACTGCTGTTCTTGTTTTGGTCCTATATGTAGATGATCTCATACTTTTAGGGGGTTCATAGAAGCTCATTGCAGGCTGCAAGTCTGTGCTGACACATGAGTCTGATATGAAGGATATTGGATTCATGCATTATTCCTTGGATTGATGGGTATGGAGGGTTATGGGTGAAGTTTTCCTTGGGCAAAGAAAATACGTAGTTGAGATCCTAAAGAGGTTTTACATGTTGGATTGTAAACCCATGACCACTATGATGTTGACTACGAAGTTGCATGGTGTCTTGGATTCAGATTTGTTAGATCCATTCTTGTATAGAGAGTTAATTGGATTTTTGATGGCAGTGAACACTTTGAGCCAGTAAATGGTTGATCGAGGCAGATCCACTGGATTGCTGCAAAACATGTGTTCCAACATCTAAAGGGCATGGTATATTTTGGTTTGAGATATGTAGGAAATGGCAAGTTGATTTTGCATGGATCTGTTCATTTTGATGAGGCAGGAGATGTAGGCGGCGGAAAGAGTATTTGAGATGTTTCAGTTTGGGTTTAAGAGTGATTTCCTGGTTCAGCAGGAAGCAGGCTTCAATAGCATTGAGTTCAGCTGAATCAGAGTATGTGGCAGCCAGCACTGCTAGTTGTGAAGCCTTCTGGCTTCAAAGGTGTTGTAGAGTTGACAGGCGAGATGTTGGAGCCTAGTATGATCTACTGTGACAATCAATGTTGTATCAAACTCAGAGAGTCCAGTATATAACGACCACTCCAAAGTCCAAACACGTTCACATCAGGTTCCCTTTTCTCAGGGACGGAGTTTGGAAGGGAACAGTTGCTCTAAAATATGTTTAGACATATTGGCAGATTGTAGATATCTTGACTAAGCCCTTGGGCAAAAGAAAGTTTGAGATGTTCAGAGAGCTACCTGGAGTAATCGAGATCATTTTTCTTGGTAAGAGGGAGTGTTAGAATATGTAACTTATAGTCTTCTACAGCAACAGCAGCACACACAACAGATCCGGGCACCTTTTACAGTGGCAGCAGATCTGCACAACATCATAATGAGGGTGCAGGAACAATTGTAGAAGACAGGTACAAGTCTAAATTTAGAGCATGAATGCATATATCTCTAAATTTAGGGCGCCAGCTTTAGATAGATAGATGGATAAGGTTATCTTTCAGTTCTAAATAAAATGCTGATTAGTCTTACTTATTGAGAAGTATGGAAGAACCTGTTATTGTTTTGAAACCAACGTTATGGACTAACTAGGTGAGTCCATCATCAGGGCTGTCAATTGCAAGTTTAAGAAGAGAGAGCGTGGATGCATGGAGCAATTAATAGTTGATAGTTGATGGTTTAATGATAAGAATTTGAATGTCGGCTATTTATTTGTTTAATTGCGAATATGGTTAAATTAAGTCTGTTTAATTAGTCTTACTTAGTCTAAATTTAGAGCATATGTATGCATATATCTGTAAATTTAGGGCTTGAGCTTTAGATAGATAGATAAGGTTATCTCCAAGTTCTAATTAAAGTGCCGATTATTCATATTTTTAGCTGGTAGATAGATTACAGTAAGGTTCTCTGTCAGTTCTATATAAAGCACTGAGTTCATTTTTATTTTTACCTGACTTTCTATTTTTGAATTTGTAAGCCTTAACAGTACGCCCTTATTTATAAGAGAAATGGCAGAGGTGCAGCTTCAGCAATTGAGTTATCTGTTAGCAGTTTAGGGTTCTTCCTGTAGCAGATTCAGAATTAATGAAAAGCAGTGAGCTTTTGACAGTCATCTACTAAGTTCAGTATATTGTTTTCTATAGTATGTGTTTATAGATTCTTGCATCTAGAGTTTAGAGCAGTTTTTATAGGCTTTTTGGTTTCTTTTGTGTTAGTTTCTCGTAGCCTCGTAGGAAATATATTACAGTGCAGAATCTGTTTTCCATGTGTTCGGAATTTAACACAAAGAAGCCCAGTGCTTCTAATATTCAAAGGCCACGTGGAAGAAACTGCTAATAGAATCTGGTTGCTCCAATGAACTTGAAAGGTGGTGTGTGCAGTGTTTTGAAACCCGGCCGGCTCGGAACCGACTCGGCCGAGTTGGTCCGAGTCGGCGAAAAAAATTTCAACTCGGTGGTTGAACCGGTTCGGCTGGCCGAGTCCATATCAACCCGGCCAGGTCAAGGAAAGCGGCCAGTGAACCCCCAAAAACGCAATTTTTTATTTTTTTATTTTTTTATGTTTTTTCTGTGTGGGGGACTCCAAATGGTTTTATTAATTGGTTTTTTGGTCTTTGGGGTCCATTCCACTCTCCTAGTATTGATATGATATTCAAATTTCACGGTAATGAAGATTAAAGAGAATGTCACTTTTACTTAAATTTTTAACATTACCATGAAATGACGCAGGATGTTTGAGAGTGGTTCCGGCCTCATTGGATTTCATATGGAGAAAGTAGAATTTTAGATTTCATTCAAAATCCAGTGGACTTACCAATTTTTCAGGATTTCAGGATTGGGGGATTGCAATGTTTCCATTGAATTTTGTCATGTATTAGGGTATGGAACTCGTATTTAATCAAAAGCACCAATCCCTTTATGTACTTTGATGTTAGTGACATTGGTTGTCGAACTCCTCCGGGATTCGCTCCCAAACCGGGAGCTTTTGAAAATGTCACTCCCGCTCCCGTTTTCGCTCTCGCTCCCCGCTTTTGCTCCCGCTCCCAAGTAACACCGAGCCAGATGATGTTGGCAATTCTAGCAGTAGCCAGTAGTACTGGTCATAGACTTTTGTTGTAGAGGCCATTTATAGCCTCCTTGGTTATGTATTTTTGTTTTGATCTCTATATCATCATCATGTATGTATCACAAATCAGCTAGCTTTGATACCATGTAGAACTTTTTCTACAAATCAGCTAGCTCTGATACCATGTAGAAATTTCCCACCTGTAGATCAACCTGGTAATGTAATGTACTAAAGCAAAACACTTGATCTACTTCTACAAACAATTTAGCGGAAGCTTAATCAACCATGAGAAACATCAATAAGAACACATATAATTGATAAGAAGGAATCATCACACATAACACAAGATATATCCAGGGGAAAGCACCAGCATAAAACCCCAACCATGTATTATCAATCAAGTGGAAATCCTCTTCACAATACAAAAAGAATCAACTCTCAAGCTATCCTGCTCTCTCTGTACTCTGATGATCTTCAATCAAAAGATGAAAATCATGGACTACCTAGGCCTCAATATATAGGCCACAAGTCCTCCAATCTCCTATAATAGATCCTTCTCCATGCAAGGAATACTTACTAGAAATATCCAAGCATCTGATAGTACACTGTCCCACATCTGATCTCAACTGGGTCTTTGACAGAACTGACATGCAACAATTATCCATGAGTGAATTCTCAGTTATCTAAAATAATAGTTGTCACATGTATGCAAGCATTAACAAACTATATTTTATTATTTTAACAACTTGTTAAAAATTAAAATAATCTAACTGGACTTGACTAGTTAGAACTAAGTCAACTGATTCTTTCATTATAAAACTGAACCTTATCTCCTTTAATCAAGGGATAAATTCCTAAATCAAGGGAAAATAATTGCATGATCTCACAAAGATTTCAAGTTTAATTTTTCATAATCAATTAACTCATGGAGATTAATTAATTAATATTTTAAACTGTTGTTAAGACCAAAATTAATTTTACTTCCTATAGATAGACTAGGGATTGCTATAAACAGGAAGGGACCCAGAAATGCTATTTTTAGAACTTTATATTTTTAGCAGTTTCACCTCTCACCCAATGTGGCCAATGACCTGATTGGCCAAGCTGCTATTTTTAGACATGCTATTTTTAGCAGGTCTATTTTTAGCACATTCTAAATTTAGCATTTATTGTTGCACATTTTTCAACACTCCCTCTTAACAAGAAAGGCTTTCTCTCGAACCTGATCCTGTAACTTTGGAATGTTCTACATGCATGATGCAACACATCTACCCAGTCCATTTGCTCCAACAACACTTGGAACAAAAACACTCCCAACTGACCACTCTATTGGGCTAGGAACATACTCTGATGCTGAAGCTCTACCTGCTGCTGACAAGTGCTCCCTCTTTGACATCTGCGCTACTGCAACATCTCCATGCATTTCGCACCATTGCACACCTCTTTGTGCCACCTAGCACTGTGCAAAACACTTGTGCCTCTCGCATTGCTACAGCCTGCTAGCTATGTGCTGTCCTGGGATTCCCTACACTGTAGCTCTCACTACCACTCCATCCGCATCTGTCTCTACCCAATCAATCAGTTCCTGCTCCTTCACATCGGGGCTCCCGTAGCAAGGTCTCATTCAAGAGGTTGGGTACCTCAAGGATCCCGCCCCTCCTCCTTGGGATGATTAATCCACATCACCCCACCTCCTACCTGGAGGTATGGTTGCATGCGATTCCTTTGCCCACCTGGCTCAAAGTTTCCCCCTACTAGAGGTCTATGCATGAGTAGATGTCTCTACTCGATCTCCACTTAGCTTTCCCTGTTGTGGTTGCTCCACAACCTCTTAAAGCTGCTGCACCAATCGTGGCTCCTCCACAATCGTCTGAGACTTCTTCTGGCTCTGCATGTTGAGAGGTAATATACCCTCCCTCTCAACCACCAAGTCTCCATCAGTTGCCTTGCTGCTCAAGGCTTTGCATGCGTCTTGAACCTCAAGAGCATACAGGTTCTTGACCTGTGAACCAATCTGCTTCCCCTATCTAGTGATGATGTGTCTAAGGAAAACCTTTCCCTTACTGAAGACTACATCATAGCCTCTGTCTTCTAGCATCGCGATCGACACCAAGTTTCTCTTCAGTCCTGGTACATACTTGACATCGGTCAAGGTAAGGCGAGATCCATGCTCCCTCTGAAAAATAACTGTGCCTACACTTGAGACACTATACTTCTCATCATTACCAATCACTATGAGTATCTGGAGATATTTCTCCTCTAAAGTACTGAACAAACTCTAATTGTCGGTCATGTGGAAAGAAGCTCCACTGTCAAGCAACCAACCACTTCCCACCATGGATGAAACCATGCATGTTAAGAGTGCGAAATCCAACTCAAACTTTGAAGCAAGTGCCTCACCTTCAGATCCTTCCCCGGATCCCTTCTTGGATTTCCTTTGTGGACAATTTGCAGCATAATGGCCCACCTCATGACAACAAAAGCATTGCACTTTCGATTTGTCAACCTTCTTCCCATCATTGGAAGAACTGTATTCGGAAAGAGAAACCTTCTCCTTCCCCTTCTTCGCCTTACTCGCTAAGGCACAGTTCTCCTCATCATGCATAGATGAAGAACTGTCTCTGGTGCTCCGTCTGATCTCCTCCTGCATCAAATCCAACCATAGTCGTTCCCAATCTGGTAGTTTCTCCCTTCCATTCACCGAGTCCTGGTAGCTATGCCAGCTCTTAGGAAGGCCAAGGAGTGCTAGACTCACCATATCCTCATCCGATGTCACGACCCCTACACTTGCAAGCTCATCCCTGCATGTGATGAGCTTGGTTAGATACATAGAGATCATCTCATCCCTTTCACACTTGATCTTTCGAAGTTTGTCCTTCAGTGCTAGCTTCCTCTGATCACTGCTATTCTGATATAAATCTTTCAATGTTTTCCACATTGCATGCGAAGTCTCCTTCCCATGGAGGCTCGAGACAATGTGATCTCGCACTCCCTCCAAGAGAATTCTCTTAGCTCTAGCCACACACTTCCTCCATTCCACCTGCTCAGTCTTGTCAATAGGCTTAGGAATTTCTTGATCAATGAAATCCTTAAGGCCATTATCTTCCAAAACTGCTTCCATGTGATCCTTCCAAGCTATATAGTTTGAGCTGCCATCAAGGGCATATTCAAGCCTCAAACCATAGAACGCCATCGATGAAATAGATGTGATAAGAATTCGAGATCTATATCCCGAATAATAAACTTTGAATTTCTCCTGCTAGTATACTGTTCTTGCTTGATCACCTATGCTCTGATACTATGTAGAATTTTGTAGACTTTTTCTACAAATCAGCTAGCTTTGATACCATGTAGAACTTTTTTTACAAATCAGCTAGTTCTGATACCATGTAGAAATTTCCCACTTGTAGATCAACCTGGTAATGCAATGTACTAAAGCAAAACACTTGATCTACTTCTACAAACACTTTAGCGGAAGCTTAATCAACCATGAACAACATCAATAAGAACACATATAACTGATAAGAAGGAATCATCACACATAACACAAGATATATCCAAGGGAAAGCACCAGCATAAAACCCCAACCATGTATTATCAATCAAATGGAAATACTCTTCACAATACAAAAAGAATCAGCTCTCAAGCTATCCTGCTCTCTCTGTACTTTGATGATCTTCAATCAGAAGATGAAAATCATGGACTACCTAGGCCTCAATATATAGGCCACAAGTCCTCCAATATCCTATAATAGATCCTTCTCCATGCAAGTAATACTTACTAGAAATATCCAAGATTCTAATAGTACACTGTCCCACATCTGATCTCAACTGGGTCTCTGACAGAATTGACATGAAACAATTATCCATGAGTGAATTCTTAGTTATCTAAAATAATAGTTGTCACATGCATGCAAGCATTAACAAACTATATTTTATTATTTTAACAACTTGTTAAAATAATCTAACTGGACTTGACTAGTTAGAACCTAAGTCACCTGACACGGGGATTCGGGACACGTAGGATTCGGGATTCGTGGTGTCGGATTCGGGACACGCTGACCCCCGGAACAGGACACGTTATATATTATTTTATTAAAAATATATATATATATATATATATATATTTAAATATATATATATATATATTAAAAAATAGTTATTAGCATATTTCTTACACAAATTTTAATTAATGATACAAATTTATTGATTTCAAACATAGATCTTCATCTATAGCTATTAGCATTCATAGTACATACAAAATTCAAATAAATGTCAGTGGTACTGGTCACATAAATGATAAATCTATTAAAAATTTAAATCATGATTCATAATTCATAACTGAAAGACAACTTACAACTACAAGATAGTAAGATAAACACACTGACAACTGTAGTTTTCTCATTAAGTCATCAAATCAAAATCTGTTACATAGGTAGTGTTGGTGCAATGCCAATGGCAAATAGAAATAGAAAATATAAAACAACTATAGGTATACAAGCCTCAAGGCATCAATCAACATCAGAATCAGCATCACTGTCCCCATCATCATGGTCCCCACTGCTCTCCTCTGCATCCTCCTCCTCCCCTGTATCCATAGTCGCCTCTGCATCTGCTGGTATGGAGGTTGACCCCTCTAAGTCATCAAAACTAATAGGGTCTAGCACTGGATCACCGAGATCCATGTTGGTCAATGCCAACTCAACAGTGGTGTCCAGACCCATATCATCAGGAAAGACATCCCACATCTTTGTCTTTCCCCTCAACCACTCTTCCCTCTGCCTGTAAATAAGACGAAGGTTGGTGTGCACATACACCATTGTCTCTGCCCTGGACTGCTCAAGCCTGCTCTTCTTCACAGTATGCAAATTCCCATATGTGCTCCAGTTCCTCTCGCAACAAGAGGATGAAGTCACCTGAGAGAGGAGCCTCATGGCTAACTGCTGAAGAGGAGGGCTTGTTGCCCCATGATTTGCCCACCAAGAGTAGGGCTTCTTAAGCCCCCTGTCTCTAATCACATCATAACCTCCAAATCGACCAGTGCCAGTGGAAAACTCTGCAAAGGCATCCTCCACCTCAGCAAGCAATGCACTATCCTGATAAATCCGCTTCAATGCCTCTTTCCTCCCCTGTGAGATTTCACCATCCATGTGAGGAGGGAATCTGCGGGAAGGTCCACCATTCAGCCACTCATGGCTGTAGTATTTGTGGTTCAATGAGTGAGCCAAACAATGTAAAGGTGTACAATTCTTGTCCCATCTGCGGACAAGAATATCATGTATGGTATCGCAGAAGGCCTCTGGTGATGTCTCATACTGGGGGCACTCATTCTGTAGAATAATGCTCCTCACAGACTCAATCATGGAATCCCATCCCTCATAAACCTCTCCTAGGATGGGTTTGTCTGTATCTGCAACTCGAAGCAAAGAGATGATAGGGTCCATGATCCGAATAATTAGATCTACCCTCTCCCACCAAGCATCATCTAGTACCGTGTCCTTCACTCTTTTAGAGGCTGCCTGATCTGTCTTTCTCCAAAAAGACCAAAACTCAGAAATAACCATGGACCCAAGAGCAGTCTTGACCTCCCTCAACCTCTTCAACATCATGAATGAAGATGCAAACCGTGTATTAGCAATCTTCAACAATGATAGATTGCTGTACTCCTTGTAGATAGTGAGGGCATTTGTATGATTTTGCACAAAGTTACGGATATGTCTTGCATCCTCAATAATGCTTCCAATCCAAAGCACATCAGAAGCAATGGATTTCAGTGCTAAGTTCAATGAATGGACAATGCAAGGTGTCCAAAACACTTGTGGATATTTAGCTTCCACAATCATGCCAGCCGCCTTGCAAACATGTGCATTATCTGTAATGATTTGCACACAAGAATCAACACCTACCTCTTCAACAACTCTAATAAATAACTCACCCATAAATTGTGCATCCTTGTATTCGCCAAGTGTATCCACTGCTTTCAGGAAAACTGGACCATTCAAGGAAGACACCATGAAGTTGATGATTGGGTGTCGTGCTGGATCTGTCCATCCATCAGAAACAATGCTAACCCTAGATGTTGGCCATGATGCCATAATAGGCTCGAGCATTTTTTGCACCTCTTTTTTTGCCTTCGTCAACAATGTGGTTCTCAGCTTCTCTGACCCAGGAGGCACATACCCTGCTGGAGCCCCTTGAGTTAGAGCTCGGCACATCTCAACAAATAAAGGTGAACGTGCAACATTAAATGATATGAAGTTTTGATAGAAGAAGAAGGCAATGGTGAGATCAAGCTCTTCCCGTCTCTCTTTTTGGAAAATCCTGTCCATTGGACCAAGTGATCTTCTTTTTAATGCTTGTCCCCCAGTAGAAGTAGAACTCTCAAATGGAAATTTGGTGGTGGCTTTCCTCAAAAATGGAAGGGGGTCTTCATTCTTGCCCTTGGGTGCTTTTGATTTTGAAGCCAGTGCCACATGTTCCATACCAACATTGGCCTCCTTTTCCAATTCTTTTCTCTTTTGTGAAGTAATAACTTTACAAGATCCAATCCCACAACTAGGTATAGCCAACAAATGTGATTTCACACGGTAATATGTGCTTTTGAAAGAAATGTTACAAAAGTTGCATTTCCATTGCACATTGCCTCCTCCCTTTCCCTTGTTGTTTGGCCCATCCTCTCTTTTGACATATTTCCACAATGGATATTTTTCATTGTCTTTAAGTCCTCTTCCCTCAACATTACTTGCAGCAGACTCTGATGATATTGGGGGAGGAAGAGCATCTCTACCCATGACATTCTTGCCCTTCCTTGCTGCCTTTGATTGAGCCATGTTACCTCAACCTGTAAAAAAAATGAACAAACTGCTGTAAAAATTTAAATGAACAAACTGCTGTAAAAATGAACAAACTGCTGTATTACGAAACTATTTACCTAAATTTATATACATATATATAACTTGTTATATTTGAGTGGACTGGGATTTGACTGAGTTATGGGCATGCTTAGCTTAGTTCATTGATGACAGCCTACAGCCACAGGTTATTTACTTATCTATATATGGACTAATACGTTCTTTTCCTAATGTGCAGACATAATACTCATCACTACCTACAATTTTTTGAAGCTGTAAGACATGCCATTAATGTAAACAACTTCAATATGTTCAGTTCATGGTTTTTCAAACAGTGCGGCAGCACCTTATGACTATACTTCTTCATGATTAGGAGTTGTGCAAGGCTTGACCTTGGAATCACTATTGTATTGAAATTTAAACTGTTTAAATTTGTTCATGGTGGGCACCGTTGTAGAAGTTTTTGATCCAAGGAGCAATTGTGGGCTTCTTTTATACAAGAAAACGTTCAATCTGAGGTGGGAACGGGATCATTTTTAAAGGCATATTGCATCTTCCCAAACGATTAACAGGATCCCTATGTTGTTAAGCATACAAGTCACTGAGTCAGACATAAGTGCATTTCATTGTTAATTAGACTCACAGAACATCCGCTCAAACAGTCATAAAAATGTTTGCGGTCCGCTCCTCGCTGCAACAAAGCATTATAATTTATGACTGTTTACAACCACACGGGTTTACAACCACACGGGTTTTTGATTTTTGGCATTTGCAAATCGTATCAACTGGAAGTTTGGATATGAATGAAGGGTCTAAATGTTGAACACAGATTTTTTATTTACAAAATGATTACAAATAGAAACTTATGCTATCTTTTCAACCGGTGATTTTAACGATGCCTGTGTGCCGTGCGGCTGTGCCTACTTACCTGAAGTTTAACGATGCCTGACGTTGGGTGGACTGGACGTTGGGCGGTCCGCTCCTCGCAGCAACAAAGAATGAGTGAATGAGCTGAGAGGGACGCCCCTTTTTAACGTTGCAGGTGTTCCGAACCCTCAAAACGAATCGCAAACCCTCAAAACGAATCGCAAAACCAGGACTCGCTATTCGG
The DNA here is from genome assembly GCA_031772625.1 of Pinus tabuliformis. Taxonomy (NCBI): domain Eukaryota; kingdom Viridiplantae; phylum Streptophyta; class Pinopsida; order Pinales; family Pinaceae; genus Pinus; species Pinus tabuliformis. The sequence continues at coordinate 1,142,431,218 of CM062813.1, read as the reverse complement.
AATCGAGACACGATTTGGAAATTCGGGCACGTCACTGGACACGACGTGCCACAATAGGACACGACGTGCCCTGCAATCCTGACACGAATCGGCATAGAATTGTGTCCGAGTCGACCGATTCGCGATTCACCTATGGTTTTGAACGAATCCGGTTTCCTAGGTTAGAACTAAGTCAACTGATTCTCTCATTATAGAACTGAACCTTATCTCCTTTAATCAAGGGATAAATTCCTAAATCAAGGGAAAATAACTGCATGATCTCACATAGACTTCAAGTTTAATCTTTCATAATTAATTAACTCATAGAGATTAATTAATTAATATTTTAAACTGCTGTTAAGACCAAAATTAATTTTACTTCCTATAGATAGACTAGGGACTCCTATAAATAGGAAGGGACTCAGAAATGCTATTTTTAGAACTTTCTATTTTTAGCAGTTTCACCTCTTACCCAATGTGGCCAATGATCGCACTGGCCAAACTACTATTTTTAGACATGCTATTTTTAGCACATTCTAAATTTAGCATTTCTTGTTGCACATTTTTCAACACTACTTTGATCATATGTTGTCTTCTATCTATATTCTAATGCTGTGTGTTTGGAAACACGAATGAAAATCTTTGAAATTGTGTTTTTATAAAAATAAATATTTAATGTATTTTTTACAACTACTGAGTCATTGAAATCGAGCCGGTCGAGTCGATACCGAGTCGGAGTCGACCCTCGGCCGAGTTGGAGTCGACCCTCTTCCGAGTCGGAGTTTTAAAACATTGGGTGTGCGGGATGGGAGCGAGCCTGAATTTCAGACCACCTAGAGCTAATTTCTCTGCTATTTTTGTGGTGTATGCCTTGTGTCCTGGGACGATGGCTCCTCATTTGATCTCAAGGAAGTCAGTTGACCACCCAAGGAGGGGGTTGAGAGGAAACGTGAGGTCTCCCACACATCTAGAGTCTGAAATATCAAGAAGCTATGCCTGCTGTATGTTGCCCTAATTTTGTGCGTGATGGGACGGAGCCTGAATTTTGGACCACCTAGAGCTAATTTTCTTGCTAAATTTTGTGGTGCATGCCCTGTTTATTGGAATGATGGCTCCTCCTGGGGCCTCAAGGTAGTCAGTTGACCACCCAAGAAAGTGGGTTGAGAGGAAATGTGAGGTCTCCCACAGATCTGGAATCTAATGTATCATGAATTTATGCCTGCTGCTTGTTGCTGTAATCAAAAGGAAGTAACAGGTGATCCTCCATGGCTATTTATTGCATAAATGATGGTCTGCCTCCATAACACAATGTGGCGTGATATCACTGCCAACTAAATGATTTTTATGGGTTGTTTTCTTTGCAACCATGGAAGTCTATTTTGAGTGGCAGTAATTTTGAAACAATTTACTATTTAATGGCATGAAATAGAGCTGTTGAAATAGGTGCCCTCCACTGTAAATGCACAAAATGTCTGCATTCTGCTGATCATCCACTTGCAGGTATTCTACCAATTAAATTTTACAGTTTTCTGTTGATTTTATTTAGTGTTACATGCCCCAACATTTCCCCAGGGTAGGGGGCATGCCCCAACATTTCCTATGCTATGAGGGTGGGGTGTTACCTAGGGAAATGTTTCCCTACATCCCCCTTTTCGGAAAATTTTGGGAAATATATGGGGAAATGTTTCCGCAGTGTGGGGCACACGTTTCTCCAGAAGTGGGGGTGGCTGGGTGTCCCTCAACCCCCAAAAGGAGCATGCCCCCCACTTTCCCCCAATTTTTGTTCAACAACGCCTTAAGACAGAACAGAGATAGTGGATAGAGCTCTGAGGATATTGTGACCTTTGTAATTAATGACAATTTTAACATTTTTAAAGTAAAAGTTGACATTCTCGTTTATCTTAACTTTTTCTCTTTTCTCTTTTATCAACTTTTACTCTAATTTTAAACATTATCATTAATTGTTTCAGGATGTTTGATAGTGGAACCTCATCAGACTTCATATGGAGAAAGAGGAATTTCATATCCCAATCAAAATTCAGCAGACCTAATTGTTATTGTTGGGATTTTATCGTTATTATTTTTAATTTTATATTTCAGAGATGTGGACTCCTATGACAGGGACCCTGATGTCCCCATCTCCCCTGAATTTCCCTAGACTTGGCCGGTGCTCCCACCTGTTCTTCATTTGCGTCCCCCTGCTTTCATGCTCCCCCATCCTGGATACTTGGTGGAACACGATTTAATTCTTGTCCATTTATTGTCATAACTGTCAACAGTGGCAATGGCTTGTGGCAGCCATAACTAATTGTGGTGCTTCCTATTGACTTCAGTACTACTGGTGTTTGGTTTCAAGACAACCTTTTCTGGTCATTATGAGGCCTTTATTACTGATTCTATTGGTGTGATGGTAGTAAGTGGCTTGCTGACTGGCAACATATTGAGGTTTGCTCCAAAGGATGGACTGATCGCCTCTGATTACCGTACAAGTATAACAACTTGAGCTATTAACCTTTTGGAGCCACTTTTGAACAGCTGTCCTGTTCCGAGTACTCATGCTGCTGACAATGCATTACTGTCTGCAGACTGCAGATGTGTACTGGGCTTCTTAAGCAATGGCCACATGCTGTGCCATGTCATTACCAGGAGTGAAAAAGGTGGCCAGATGAAAAACAGGTGGACAAGTGGGTCGACAGTTTTCTAAAACCAGTGGTGTTGGTTGACAAGTTTTGGACGATGAAACTTTATTATTATAAAACCCAATGCGATCAATAAACACATATGAGTAATGAGTAATGAATCATGATAAATGCCTTCAATGATTCAGTGTTACCGATAACGATTTGGTGGCTCATCCTTCTGAATGTTTGTATCCAACGAATATAAGTCTTGGCTCTTGAGTTATGACCCCTGGGCAAGACTGCTACTTTGGTTCATCAATAATACTCAATTTCTGGTCAGTCTTTCTCAAATCTAGGCAATATATCCAAAGGAATGAATGCAAGTTCGTGGGGGCAGCCACCCGTAGGAGCTTCAACAATGTTTTGGGATAAGTGAAGACTGCCAATTAATCACAATTAGTATTAGTGATTCGAGTTTCTTTTGTTTCCCTTTTTTACTTTAAATATTAAAAAAATGAATTTCAATCCAAATTTGGGATAAAACTTAAAGGCTAAAAACAGTGAACCCCACAAGGTATGAACCGTTTATACCTTCTCAAAGATTATATTGTTTAATCACTCGTACTTACTAGGGGCAGCTTTGTATTGCTTTGAAATGTTTTTTCTTTGTCAGTTTAATGCACATTGATTCTTGTTCCTTTCTCTATGATATCAGTGTTTCTCTTGTTTTGTTTCTATCGTATTTACCATTTATCTTACATGAAAATTTGGCTTTAAATTTAATTTTTTTCTTTCATCATGCTTCATATGTGTTTTGCCTTAGTTTCAACATGTTCTAAGATGTCTATCTATGTTGGTCAAAGGCATTCTGCCTCATTATCTCTCTTAGCATTCTTACCTGCTGAATTTTGAATGGACTGTCTTTGATTGTTCAGTGCTAGATTGGATCGCTCTGTCTGTCTTTTCCTATATGTTTATTCTATGGAATCTCTGGAGCTCGTTGAAAAGGCATTCTCAGTACATATTTTACCATATGCAGTTTGATATATTTGCAGTTGTATGTTTATCCCCAAAAAATGATCCTTTTCCATGAAGTATTCTCTGTTTGGTTGCTCAGTATATGGTGTACCTGTCTTGGAGTTTTATTTTGGTCTGGGCTGTGTGCAATTATATTCAACTGTTCATATATGAATAATTCTTGGAGTTCAAATTGATATAGGGTATGCATTTTTACAGCAAATGGTTAACTGAAATTTCAATGTCTCTGTTCTTTTTGATCTTGTGATCCATGTTATATTTTTGCCAGATAGGCAGTGAGCATACTTGGGACATGATATGTTTCATTTTAATGAAAAGATAATTTCAATTTCAGGCCAAGTGGTTGATCAAGAAATTCAAACTCAAATGGCCATTTTCAAGAGTGGTCTGAAGGTATCCAGGAATAGCGGCCACTCTCAAACCCAGTCAAGTTCATCCACTGATGATGAGCATCGAATCCCTCCATATCAAGAGGATTCTGGGGCAGAATCTGACACTACAGATGATTCAGATATTACAGAAGTTGGAGCTGAGTTATGTATGGTTGGAGATCAGACATGTTCAGTTCCTTATGAACTCTTTGACTTACCAGACTTGAAGCAGATTTTGTCTTTGGAAACATGGAATTCTTGTTTGACAGAGGAGGATAGATACAATCTTACAGCATACCTTCCTGACATGGACCAGCAAACATTCCACCTAACTCTTAAGCAACTGCTTGGAGGAGAAACATTGAATTTTTTCAGTCCTCTGGCTGAGCTGTTTGATAGACTGAAAGGTGGGTTATGCCCCCCTAAAGTATCTCGTTACATGGAAGGATCTCTGTATTTGCAGAGGAAGTTGCATTATCATTCATTGAAAAATTATCACAATAATATGGTGAATAACTTAATGGAGATGCATAAGATCTGGAAAAGTTGTCCTCCAAGGGCAGGTGTTGAAGAACGGCTTAGAATTTGGTACTCCGGTAAAAATCAGAAGAAATTTTTACAAGCTGAACCTCAGGATCTCCTTCTGTATTCGAAGCATCAATTGGAATCCTCAAGAATGGCTAAGGGTCGGAGACCACCCTCACAGCCAAGCAAAAAGGCTACACCCTTTAAAAGTCAAGGTGTGGCTGATATTGTCTACCCTCTTTATCCAGAAAAGAATCTAACTACTGCAAAAGTTGACGGTAAAGGTGTTCTGAAGTTAAAGGCACCCACTAAGGGTCCTTTTCCATCTGAAATCAGCACTGGAAAGCTGGAATCCAAGGAAATCTTGAAAATAGAAAAGCGAACTCCCAAGGGAGTTTTGAAACAGTTTCCCAAGGGTGTTCCAAGGCATGAACAATCCCAATTGAAGCAAGAAAATAATCCTTTGAGGGAAATTCAAGGATATGAAACAAAACCTAGATTGCCCCTTTATCCTCAAGCTATGAGTGGATGGGAAGGGGACAGCTTTATTGGAGAAGCTCCTCTTGGCCTACCTAAAAGCAAAGACGGGAGGAAAAAACACATTTCTGAAACACTAGACAGTGCAAGAGTGCAACAAGGATTTGAATACCCCTACAGTAATGCCCCAGATAAAATTATTTCAGTATATGACAAGAAGATGAAAAAAGCGAAGGGCCAACCAGCGCTTAACAACATGGGAGTGCACATGCATTCATGGCTTGGTCAAGATGGTCGAAATTTTGAGGAGGATGAGAATCTTGTAGGAGAAAAGAGGTATCTAAAAGATTTGACCACTAGTCGGAGATTTGCACAAGACGGGGGCATGTTTTCTGAAGATGCTTCATACACACAGCAACAATGGAGGCACTTTGATAAACAAAACAGAGACTATCAAAGGAGCTCAATTGAGCATTACACAGATGGAGGAGATTGGCAGGTTCAAAATTTTCATCAACCTTTGTCATATGACAGACAAATAAATCACAACAGAGAGCTGGATCTGGAAGGGTTAGGAAAAGTTCGTGGAGAGCAAAATAATATTCAGAAAAATTTTGAACGATCTAAAAAGAAGCGCAAAGAGGTGAAGCAATCATTAGAAGATTCATTCAGACACCGCAGTGAGCAAAGGACCATCACTGAAGAGCATGGGGAAAAGGAGGACTTTCTAGAAGAGCGGTTAAATTTCGGGAACAGAAGACATCCACTAGATGCTAGTGGGTTCTCAGATGATACAAAGTGGTCTGATCAAGGGAAATTTTTGAATGGACAAAAACGATGGAAGCAGAATCAAATTGCTGATGCTGCTCTTGATATAGAGAGAAGTTATGAAGAACCAATGGCTTTCGAAAGCTTCCAAAACACAAAAAGGAATAAAAAGAAGAAGGACCATGAAAAAAATGAAGCAGCGGAGTTTTTCCCACCTCAGCCAACAAGATCTGAATATGATACCAAAGTGCTTGATGGATCTGATAAACAGAAGACAATGAAGATTAAGATTAAGAAACTATCTGCCAAGGTTCCGGATGGGTTGACAGAGTTAAATGGACCTCAAGATTTTACCCAGTCTAGTTAGCACTGCAGATGACAAGATTGTTTGAAATAAGAGTTGAGAATTTACAGGATGCGAAGAAGTGTTGTCTGCCCAGCCTTCTCCTACGAATGCTGCCCTGACAAATCAGGACTTGCTAGGTTTTATCAGGGTGCTGGTAGAAAAAAAGACTTTTTGGGCACTTGTCTACATAACGCAGTTTATTTTGATGTGTACAGATTACCGGAAACTGAATATTGGGGTTACTTGAAACCAGGAACACATGGAAAGTAATAAATCCACCGGCATTTGTTTTCCATAAAGAAGGAAAATATGACCACAGGGCAAAACTTGCTGTATTTGGTTTAGATCACAGCACTCTTGTTCCGACTCTGATGATTGGAATGGGGGCATGCCATCTATTTTGCAGATTCTTTGAGCAAATCCAGTGGACCGTTGGTTATCCACAAGGGTTTGGAGAAAAACATTGGAGTAGGAATTGACAGAATTATGAATATCTTGTGGATATGTTCTTCTGTCTATTAATGTGTCTTTAATCTTTTTCAAGACTCTATTCACAAATGATAGAAGACGCCATTTTTCTCCAGCTTCACTTGTCGATGTAATTGCTTTTGGTGTGATATCATGAAAGAGACATAGCATACTTATCTTCTAAGTTCAAGCAGTCAAATCTAACTTCATTGAATGTGCCTAATTGATTGAATGTATTCTATTGAGACCTTGTTCGAGTTGTCGGTTCTTGGTTGGTGAATGTTTTATTTTTGTTTAGGGCGATTTGGGTTCTTTGCTGTTGCTCTGAACAACCTAAAACCATCTTCCCTAAGGGGTCTGCTAACTTTTATGCCTGAACTTTCTCCTAAGGAGAGTACAGAAGTTTCTTCTCATTTTCTGGGCAACATTTGTGATTTTAGGGATGCCCTTATTCTGAGGTGAGAAACACAGACCTATCCTCTGATATATTTTTGAAGTCTTCCTTTTAAAAAGCAGACCCTTTATTCTCTCTGATTCGTGTCATTGAGATACTTCGTCATTCCCGTGCCAAAGACACACACACACATAAAATTAGGGCCACACATTCCGATTCTTGGTGTACAAAAGAAGGGCAGAAGTTGCCTCTTTCTAAGCTGCCCATATTCCAATTGACCATATTTAGGTTGGTTCAGGCTCTGTATTCGCCAACTCCTTGCCACTTTTCATTAGCTGGATTAGGGTTATTGCAGAGGATGTTTTGTTCCCGCCTCACCTTCCAAATGGCCTTTATTTGTAGTGCAGTAGACTTCTTCAGTTTGAGGAATTTATAATTTTTGAACTAATGTCAAATAAGCGGCATACTAATAGTAACTGCTGCTGTAATTAAAAACTTTAAGTGTGGAAAAAATTGTTATCATACTACGCTACGCTCGGCTAAACAATTGTATTTTCATTTTCAGATTTTGGTAGATATATTTGGGTAGTCTGGGTATGGATTTATTCAGTTTAAAAACGTCACGCATTCAAAAAAAGTTTTCGATTTATTATGCATTGCAAAATTTCAATGTTGGAAATAAATTAATCAGGTGAGGAAGCCATGGCGGTGCATAGCCATTTTTTTGGAATTCAGGTATAAAAGTCCGGTGTACTTTGGTCTAATGATTAGGCATTACCAAGCCAATGATTCAGGTTTAAAGTTTGGGAGGAATAAGTTGGCTGAGTTTGATAGTGTTTATATTGAAAAATACATTAATGTGTAATGAACAATGATTTAAAGATGATGGTTTTTTTTTCAATGGATATAATTGAAGTGAAGTTTTGTTTTTTCAAAGTTACGGAAGTTTGGGAAAAATCGGTAATACTTCCTAATATTTGGATATATCAGGTCCATTAACAAGAGGATTTGAAGTTATTATATATGAGTTCAATATATACTTAATTACGCTGATAAATATATACTTAATTATACTTAATTACGTTGATAAGTGTGTTAAGTAGGTTTATTTTGGAATTTTCAGAATTTTTAATTTAATTATTAATAATTACTAGGTGGGATGTTAAAGATTTAACTTCCACAGAATATTTTAAAGTATTATTAATAGTATTCCTATTCTAAGTAGTATTCATAAAATTGAGATTTATCTTCAAAATAGTTACGGCATAAAAATTGAGATTTATTTTCAAAATAGTTAAGAATTTTTTGCCCTTTTAATTAAGTTGATTAATTTAAAAAAATATCATATGAACAAGTATACATGAAACGAGTTAAATTTTTTTGGACTTTTGTTATTGGTTATCAATGGTATTGATACATTGTATTATAACAAAGCTTATTTATAAATTAACACTATTTGTAGATATTGTATTATAACAAAGTCTATTTATAAATTAATACTATTTGTAGATATGAATCTCCATCCCGTTATAATCCTGTTACATTATTTTTTAAGTGTATATATATTTAAGTTAGGTATCATTTTTAATTAATATTATTAAAAAATGTTATAATTTAGTTTTTTTGGTTAATTATTTTATAGTTATGTTTTTTGTTTTTGTTAATTTTAGTAACATGAGGTGTATCATGAAATAATTGTTTTGATGTTTATTATGGATTGATTTTTATGGTTGTGTTAGTACACTTGTATAGTTCAACATTACTTACGTTTAACCATATACTTATTGAACTATATACTTATTATGAGTTCAGATTAATATATAGTTATATTTGTGATGAGTTGAACCATATACTTATAATGAGTTAAAATTAGTATATAGTTATACTTATGATAAGTTTTTTTTTTCTAAGTAATACTATTCTATTGATAAAAACAAAATTAAAAATACAGCGAGGCTCCGGCCTTTGCGGTGCTGAACAGAGTTATGTCAAAATTTAATCAAGAAGACAAAACTCGACTGCCCACCAAGGGGAAACCAGTCCGAGTGAACCCATTGTAAAATGCCCACGTAGGGGTCGCAATTCTTAACCTAAAAAGGCCCACATAGTGGTCCTATCAAAACCAATAAAAACGGGCCACATGGTTTGAAAAAACAATAGAGAAAAAACCCCATGAAACAAACCCATGAAACAACAAGAGAGCGACGAATCGAAACCTGGCAACTTGACCAGCAATTTGTTTGGACCCCCTAGGTATCGTCTGGTGGAGGCTCCTCCACAATGCGACACGCGTACTCATACCAGTCATCATCCTTTGCTGACGTGCCGCGCGGGATGCCACCGACTGCATGCGAGCCGACCGAACTGCCCTCGACTGCATGCTTGCCTGACGTGCTGCCCGGGATGCCACCAACTGCTTGCGTGCCACCCGAACTGCCTTCGATTGCATGCTTGCCTCCAACCATATCCTCGCCATGCAGAATGCTGTCATGACCAACCTTGCTCGTCTTCTTTGCCGTCTGCTGCTTGCTGTTGTTTCCTTTCTTTGGTTCACGACCATCCTTGTTTGTCTTATCTGCCTTCTGCTGCTTGCTGTTGTTCCCTTTCTTTGGTCCAAGTTCGCGGGTCTGAGCATCCTGCTCATCCTGCGGATTGATTTCTTCACTGAAGGTCACTGTGACAGTGGCAATAATATTGGGACGATGCAACGTACTGTGAAAGCGAAATTGGGTCGTGTGGTGAGAGGGGTGAAGGGGGGTAGGGAGGTTGGCCGTTTGGGTAGCAACGTTCATTCTTTTGGCACCATGGGCCTGTGCTTGATCTCTACCACTGCGCGTGTCTGCCAGAGAAATGACCTCTGGAATGAATAGTAGAAGGGGATGAGGAAGGAGTTGTTGGTTTAGGGGTGGGCGTTGAGGGGAGGCGAATTCTTCTGCCGTGACTACCACCTCTTTTGCTACGCATTCGATGGCGAGTACGCGGCATGGCTGGTTGACGGTTGTTGGTCTGGGCCAAAATGACTGTGTTGTTATCAGTGATTGCAGTAGGGGAGGCAGAGTTTACTCTGGAATTGATGAGGCTATTCAGAAGAGATGCAGAGGAATTCTGGGCGGAATTCAGAGCACAGTGAGTGGTTTGGGAGAAATGGAAGCCATTCCCCAAATCAATACAACTGAGAATCCAACAACGCCTCCTTGTAATTGTGTGAGCTCGGCTCTGCAGCGTGAGGGGGGCAAGAGCAGTTTAGCGGCGATGGGATGAATGGATTATGGCTTGCGGAAGCCATGGCCTTATGCTTGCTGCGAATTCCTCGACTTGAGCACCAGAGTAATGGTCCCTACAGTCTGACTATGGCTTGCCATAAATTGGCATGGAAGGGGACGTGGGTGGCCATGTGGCCTGGCCGTCTGCTGTCCTTTTGTCTAATCTGCATTAACGTCAATTTAATCACTCGCATCCGTGTATACTTATGATAAGTTGAACATATACTTGAGATATTTATTGACTTATGTTGAGCCATATGCTTATTGAACTATATACTTACTAGTTCAAATTAATATATTGTTATACTTATGATGAGTTGAACATATACTTAATATATTTATTGACTTCAAAGTTATTACAATAATATACTATTTTTTTCATATCTAGAGGAATCAACAACTAATTTGGTCTTGTATTCACTTGATATGGGGTTGGAAACCTCTAACCTCTAGGTGCCTACGTTTACCCCTTCCAAGTGAATTGAAGAAATTTGAACCTATAACTTCTTTGTACTTAACACTTCAATATCACTGCCATCACCAATTAAACTACCCCCAAAGCTTATTACAATAATAAACATGTCAAACTCAAAATTATACAACTCAAAATTATACTTATTGCGCCGCTCTACAACCAAGTATGGGGGTAGATCTCACGTTTCACCAATTAAGCTCCCCCAAAGCTATTACAATAATAAACATGTTAAATTCAAAATTATACTTATTGCCCTGCTCTACAACCAAGTATGGGGCGGAAACATGTAAACATGTAACGTAATATTTAACATTTTTAATATAATGTCGGCCTTATTTAAAAATCAATTTAATTATTATTATGTATAAACACAATATAAATTTAAAATAAAAAGAAGTTTACTAATATTAAAAAAATGGCATGGTAAATAGATAAATATAAATAAACCAGAGGTATGGTAAATAAATAAATAAATAAATATATATATATATATATATATATATATTTTTTTTTTAACTTCAAAATATAGTAAATAAATAAAAATATAAATATACTAGAGGTATGGTAAATAAATAAAACCTCTTTTTTATATTTACTCCATAAACCTATTTATATTTAGGAAAACTCAAAAAAAAAGTTTTATTTAAGTGAACCCTATGGGCCAAATACCATGGAACAAATAATTATTAATACCATGGGCCAAATACCATGAGCTAAATACTATATTTACAAAAGAGATATGGTAAATAAATAAATATAAGAGGTATAAAGAGGTGTAGTAAATAAATAACTAGCAATTGCATCAGATGTTGCAAAAGAAATGCGGTAAGGCATAATTAATTAATGAAGAATCATCACATGTAAAAGATTATTGAAAATAAAGATTAATGTCTCTACAACTTTTTTTTTTTCAAAAAATTAACTTAAAAACTAAATTTAATTTTAATTCAACCTTTTATATTAAATATTATAAATGACTAAGTTATATTTACTTAATTTTTTTTTTATTATACTTAAATATTAAATGAAGGGCTGCTATATGCTTAGATCCTATTGTAATAATTAAAGCTAATTGCTAACAAGGGCATTGTTGAATCTCAAACGTTGGGAAGCATACCTTTTTGGGTGATAAAGCTCAACTTAGTGAATCATTATAAACTACTATTTCATAATATTATTTCCAAATCTTGGTATGATGTTGCTAGTAGTAGATTGGTATATCATGTATGACTTCATATTTTAAGTTCATTGTGTTTCATGACTTTTACGCTAGTTAAAATATGTTTATATATATGTGGAAAACTTAAACTTTTTTTAATTGAGAAAATATAAAGAAAACAATATTCCCTGCCATAGGGCGCAGGCACTTTGAATAAAAACAAGGCACATGGTCTTAAAGGGAAAATCTAGTTTTATTGAAGAGAACTCTTAGGTCTACAAAGAATCAAATAAATCAAAGAAAGAAGACGAAATTGGAAGTGCAAGTCGAGGTTTGGGTACCACATTCCTCCTTTTATTAAATAATGGAATGAAGGAAGGAATTGTACGATCCAGAACCAGATAACAGAGCGATCGTAGGTATTCTATGTCATCTGAACCGAGATGAGAGGCGCGAAGAATTGATAACTGACAAACTATCACACAATACTAGAACAAACAGTGCATCATGCGTCATTAAGGCCACCAGTGCCTTCTCACTGCATCCTTGGCTTCCGATATAGACAGACCATTGCCAGGGAGACATATGCTTTTGAACTCTACATGATGGTTCTTTCTGCAATAACATTCATTATTCCCACAATCAACATACTGCTCAGGCTGAAGGTCACCATTGATCCATCACTTGCAAAGCCAGTTGGCTTCAGAAGGCTACTCGACGAAGAAAGTACCCCATTAGTAGTAGCTGGTGGAAGAGCTGACGGATTAGCTGCTGTACCTGCGGATGAAGCGACGGTAACAGGAGGGTTGGAAACTGAAATCACCAATCAAAAACTAAATTAATTCTACTCAGCGTTGTTCGAATTTTCAAACAAGTAAAACGAACGAGAGAAATGGAGTGCCCATACACGGAAGGAAGACCTAAAGTAGTGATGGGTAGAGTATGGGTGGTTAGGCTGACATGCTTCCTGTGTATGCTCATGAAGAGGATCTTCCCTCCACATCAGAAGCTCCTATCAAGCATCAACACATAGAAGACGACCTTCACGCCACCGTGAGCCCCAAGTTTCTTATTTGTCTCTGGGCTTCACCTCTGTAAAATCCTTCTTTCAAACCTTGCAGCGCAGCAAATTTGCACATCGGAGAAACCAACCGACCAGGTCTGGGGCGATGATGGACCATTAATCCTTTGCATTGTACTCCTTTGTTCTGGCACACTCTGCGCTGCTTGCTCCTTTATTTTGGCAAACTCTGCGCTGCTTGATATACACAAGTAGGAAGAATGACCCTCATTAGGGAAGTTAGAACAACGATTATAACAGAGATAATGGCACTGAATTTAGTAATCGTTTAGAACCATGTAGAGTAACCATATATGAGTGATCGAGGTACAACGAAATAACTGAAGTACTACTTGAATAACCACCTAGATATGCCACATGACGTAGGTATCGATCGGACAGTAGAAGACAATTCTATTGTCTAACATAAAAATGGATGGTGGACAACTACACACAATGACAGTTTGGGGGAGTTAGTCTTAGAGGGAAATGCCTTACGACGTAAAAATATATCAAATAAAATTAGAAATCAACATCTATTATGTATCAAGTCTATGGGCCAAATACCATGGTAAATAAAAGAGATTATAAATAAATAAAAATACAAATAAAGAGATATAATAAATAAATAAAACCTCTGTATACTTCGTAAACTTCTTTTTATATTTACTCCATAAACCTCTTTATACTTACTAACACTCAAACAAGAGGTTTTATTTAGATGAAGCCTATGGACCAAAATATTATTAATATCATGCAAAACAACATTACTAACACTAATATTAATATTAAATTATTATTATTATTATTGTTAAATCTAATATTCATATTAATTTATTATAATATTAATATTATTAAATTTAATAAATTTGGATTAATACAATATTAAATTTGTTATATTATAATATATATTAATATATCATGATATATATTAACTCTAGATATATGTGGGAGGGAAGAACAAAGACATAGAGTAATAAATATGGAGAGATAGAGGGAGTGACAAGGGAGAGATGAAGATAAACTAAAGGAGAGGGGAGAGGAGGAATGGAAAAAGAGAGAGAGGGAGATGAATGAGAGAGGTAGAGAAGGGCAAGAGAGGGAGAGGGAGACATAAAGATGGAGGGAGGAGAGAGAGAAGGAGAGAGGGAGGGAGATAGTGAGAGGATTGGAGGGCAAAGAGAGAGAGATGGGGAAAGAGAGAGGAAGGTAGGAGAGAAAGGGAGAGAGAGGGAGGGATAGAGAGATAGAGTTGGAGAGGAGAGAGGGAGGTAAGAAGAAAGACACATAGAGTGAGAAGTGGAGATAGAGGGCGTGACAAGGAAGAGATGGAGAGAGAGAGAGTGTGTGTATGTTTAGGGGAGAGATAAAGAGACAAAGAATGAGAGATAGAGAGTTTAGGGGTGAGATAAAGAGACAAAGAATGAGAGATAGGGAGAAGGGGGGAGAGAAGGAGAGAGGGATGGATACAATAACATAGTTTGGGGGGGGGGATGGAGGGGGGGGAAGAGAGAAGGGAGAGAGAGGAAGAACTAAAGACAAAACTTGAGAGAGAGAGAGAGAGAGAGAGAGAGAGATGGGGGAAGAGAGAGGGAGGTAGGAGAGAAAGGGAGAGAGAGGAAGTACGGGACAGAAGACTTGAGAGAGAGTAGGAGAGAGGGAGGGAGAGAGGGAGGGAGAGAGGGAAATAGAGTTGGAGGTGGAGAGAGGGAGGGAAGAAGAAATACATAAAGAGTGAGAAGTGGAGAGAGAGAGGGAGTGACAAGGGAGAGATGGAGGGAAAGTGTGTATGTTTGGGGGTGAAATAAAGAGGCAAAGAAGGAGAGATGGAGAGAATGTGGGAGAGAAGGAGAGAGGAGAGAGGGAGGGACATGGTAATAGATTTGGAGAGAGAGAGAGAGAGGTGGGAGAGAAAGGGAGAGAGAGGAAGGAAGAGAGAGAAGATGTGAGAGAGTGGAGAGAGGTTAGGAAAGAGAGATGGAGTTGGAGGGGGAGAGAGAGGGAAGTAAGAAGAAAGAAATAGAGAGAGAAATATGGAAAGAGAGGGAGTGATAGGGAAGATGGAGAGATAGGGAGAGAGGACAACAAGAGGGAAGAGATATAGAAGCAGGGGAGAGGGAGAGAAGGGGAAGAGAGAGAGAGATAGGGAGAAGAGGAGGGAGGGATAGATAGATAGATTGGAGAAAGAGAGTGTATGTTTTGGGGGACCGGTGATATAGAGAGACAAAGGGAGATAGAGATATAGATGGAAAGTGAAGAGAGAGAATAAGAGAGAGATTGAAAGAGGGAGGGAGAGAGAGAGAGAGATTGATAAATATGGAGTGAGAGAGCATGTGTGTTTGGAGGGTTGAGATAGAGAGACAAAAAAGGAGAGATGGAGGGAGACATAGATATAGATGGAGGGGGGAGAGAGGAACATTTCTTGCACTATATGCATTGATTTCAGTGCAGATCGTGATTTTTAATCCTATTTGATTGCTTGCACTAGGTGCATTGATTTTAGTGCAGATGTTGATTTTTAATGATATTTGATTGCTTGCACTAGATGCATTGATTTCAATGTAGATGATTTCTAATACTATTTGACTGCTTGCACTAAATGCATTGATTTCAGTGTAGATGGTGATTTCTAATCCTATTTGATTGCTTGCACTAGATGCTTTGATTTCAATGTAGATGTTTATTTTTAATAATATTTGATTGCTTGCACTAGATGCATTGATTTCAATGTAGATGATTTCTAATCGTATTTGATTTCTTGCACTAAATGCATTGATTTTAGTGTAGATGGTAATTTGTAATCCTATTTGATTGCTTGCACTAGATGCATTAATTTCAGTGTAGATGTTGATTTATAATCCTATTTTCTTACTTGCACTAGATGCATTGATTTTAGTGTAGATGTTGGTTTATAGTCCTATTTGCTTACTTGCACTCGATGCATTCATTTGAGTGTAAATGTTGATTCCTAATCCTATTTGATTGCTTGCATTAGATGCATTGATTTTAGTGTAGATGTTGATTTCTGATTTGATGTAATTGGATGTATGATGACACATTAATTTTAAAGTGATTGGATTAACATTGTGCATTGCTTTCAGTGTAAGCACAAAAAATTATTGACAATGTACATTCATTTTTGTGTTATAGTAATTCAACTTATTAATTTGGAGAGAAAAAGAGACAACGTATGTGTTGGACACCTAATCCTCTAAGAGTTGGTGTGGAAGTTGACCATCCAAAGGGAGTCCAAGGGACCACTTGGAATATGAATCTAAGGGTCACACCATGTACTATAAATGTATATCGTTGTCAATAATAGAAGTACTCTCATGCTTATCATATTTCCTATTGCCTCCGCCATGTATGCGTTTAACATGGTATCAGAGTTGCAAGTGAATTTCTGCCCTGCTCAAATTTGAGCCACTAATTGTGGCCTCTCTGTGCATGTCAATTCTGCGTTCCTGCTGATAGAACTGCCATTATTGTATGCATGCCTATTTCATGCTGCACACTGCTCGACTAACCTCTCCCAGCTAAAATTGTGCTATGTTCTCTATCCACTATCTCAAATAGAAAAAAACGCACTTGCACTCCTGCCTATGTTCCGCTGCAAGGCCTTCTTGTTTTGTTTGAACACGTCGTACTAGGTGAAAGGCAATAATTCATGTCTTGCTGGCTGGTTGGCTATCCACTGCAAGTAAACTTAGTAACAACTTTGGTGCCTTGGATACCGCGTTCTTGGCCAATTCCCGGGGAAAATGAGCCTGGCCGCAGTCTGAATCTCCCTGGAAGTGACCGTAGGCTTGTGATTATAAGTTGCAAGGCGGCAGGCCTTTTCTGCGAGTTTTTCAAAGATGCCATTGATGGAGGAATTCATGATGCCCACCGCCTTGGAAGATATTTCGGTGTCGGGATGCACCTACTCCAAGACCTTGAATATGTAGGCCTTGTATGTCTTTGGCCAAATCCAACAAAGGCGGGAAGCAACCGCTGTTGAATTTACAGAAGGTTGTGTCGGAGATTTCACCTTCACCGTTGTCTGACATACGCAGGAAGAGGAAACCAAAGAAAGTCTACAGTCTCGAAATAGCGTTAGCTCAGACCCGACTCATTGATTTTTCTGCCATTCTTCCTGTTGCTGGAGGATCAAGTACGTGCATTTGGTTGAACGATGAATTTCCAACTGTGAGTTGCTGCGTCGACTAGAGGTGTTGTGGTGTGTTGAATTGTGTGTATCGGAGGTGCTATGCACTGAAAATGGATGGTGGTATGACATTGAGTGCTGTGTTATATATATTGAAATGTTGTGTATTTACGTTGTGATATTTATGTTGAATGTTGTGAACACTGTGGTATTTACGCACACATTCAGAGTGTTGTCACCATAACACTGCTTGGTATCATCTCCCATACCACTTCTCTTAATAGCACCATATACGTTATATGAACGACTGTTGAGTGCTCTATACAACCTTCTGTCATATCTCCACATACCACCTGTCACGCCCCT
Source organism: Pinus tabuliformis (assembly GCA_031772625.1). Lineage (NCBI taxonomy): Eukaryota > Viridiplantae > Streptophyta > Pinopsida > Pinales > Pinaceae > Pinus > Pinus tabuliformis. Next base: position 1,142,413,761 of record CM062813.1, on the reverse strand, counting down.
ACACCTGCGGTAGTCTTCCAATCGCTTATAGCGAGGTGCGGCACCACCGAACGCGTTCTTTTAACCAATACTAACATTCGTGGACTACGCCTACTTTCTCATTAACATACTTAGCTTGTGTTTCGCAACTAAGTAAAAGCAATTATCCTTTATACTTAATGAAACCCATACTCATTCATTATCATCATGCAATTAAACCAAGAACAACAATAATTGCAACAAGTATAAAGGGGAGGGGAAACTCCCCGTAATGTGAGTCTGCCCGACAATTTTATTATGAATATTAGATTACAACACAAGCGTGTCTTGGCCGAACCAAGTCTCACACTTAACCAAATATTACAATAGATAGGCAACTTGCCTTTTATAATACATGTACACCTCTTGCATAAAGGATAGTGCTCACTCGAGCCACTAATTCACTTTACCAAGTCCTGCACAAAACCGTACTTCAGAATTCACCCAACACATGGCACACTTGCCAACCATCAAACAAAATACAAGTCTGCGCAATCTCCAAGTCTAATGCGCATGAGATATGCACATCTCCTTCACCAAACTGCACACTTTTCTTGTCTTCCTTGCGTAGATGTATGAACGAATGTCTCTTGTTCAAATGAGCCTCCATGCTCACTTACTTATACCCATCTCTGCGTGAGTTTTAAGGGGGTGTGCGGCCCCATGGCCGACCCCACAAGTCTTCAACATACGCCCACTTGTCTTCATTCACAAGTCGGCTTGCTTCCTTTCTTTACATCGCATATATACGTGCGTTCAGCTCAACACTTAGTCATTTTAAGTGCTCTCCTTATTATCGCATTTTTATGTCGCATAGTGTCGGAAGTTTGTCGCATTTCCTCCGCACTCCGTCGCACCCGTCGCACATCGTGGTTGGACGCACCCGCGTGCCCGCCCGCGCTCTTGCCCGTGCCCGTGCACGATTGCCCGCTGTCGCCCTGCTGCACGAAGGCCTTACATCCTCCTCCACTTGAAATCGTTGTCGTCCTCGACAACATATCATCCCGGTAGCCATCCACCAAGATCATCACTCAATTGTGATGTGAAATCCTCTTCGCAAGGCAAACATCCTTGCAACATATGTAGAGAATCTTCTCCACTATGTCCCGACTCAATGACCACTGCCACCAAGCTCACCATACCAAGGCATGCACCTCCACGGTATGCTCTCCATAAGATGTCATCTCGATCCAAATGTCACCATGTGAACCTTGTCATGATACTCCAGCACAATGCCAACACATCTCTGTACACTTCCGGACCTCGTGTCTGAACTAGTTGGGTAGCTAATCCAACCATCACGCTCATTCCATGAGAGTGAACATCGTCATGCCATCATCAGCTGTTCCTCAAACATCTGCCACATCCTTGACTCCTCAAGAATCCATCTCCATAATCCATGCTCAGGTCCATGGAAACTCCATCCATCTCATCTGCAACATGTCATGATGCTTGATGCCAAGCCATCCCTACACCATCAGTCATACCTGCTCAAACATGTTTAAGAACTCACTGCCATGAGCAGCTAACAATGATCCCCATCTTCTTATCCATCTAAGAAGATGTAGAGGGAGTAGAGCCTGAAGGCTCTCCCTCACTAATCAATTTGATCCACCTATCAAGATCTTCGGTCTCCATCCTTTGTAGATAAGCAACCTGGTCTTCCTTCTGGACATCCGGCCTTACATATACCTCATAATCATCATCATCATCCTCCACCAACTCTAGCCTTCTTGTCAAATCCAAGATGCTATCTGAAAGTGACCTAATGACCAATGACTGCTCCACAAGATTTGCCTCAACACTAGACAACCGCTTGTTCACCTTCTCCTTATCCTCCATTTGCATCACTCCCAATTTAAAATCAGGCCTTGTCACACCAATGGTTGGCACACCAATGGGTACATCCTCCCTTCCATCATAAATGTAGAGCTTCTTCAAATGTGGAACGATCATAGCATCAAATTGTTTCATGAATTCCATCCCCAATACAGCTTCATAGTCATCAATCCGCACTATACTGAAGTCCACCTCCCTGGTCCATTCACCAAGTGTAGTGTCCACCCTCTCAGCTATACCAAGAATCTCAATAGGAGGAGAATTCACTGTCTTCATTTGTGCCTTTGCTGGTACAAATTTCAGCCCAATTCTTCTCGCAGTATCTTCGCCCATGAAGTTTTGAGAAGCCCCACTATCCACCATAGTGAGCACATCAACACCTCCAACCTTCATTCGAACATACTCCAACTTGTTCCTTTCAGGATCCCTTCTAGAGGCCACTTCCGTAGTAGCAGAAGCACCAAGTATCTGCATCATCCCCACAGAAGCATCTTCATTCTTTCCATCAGATTCATCCTTCTTCTTCGAGGCCCTGAGATGCCTTACCTCAAGGGCTAGGCAATCCCACTTCTTTTGATTCAATTCATGTCTTATCTCTAGTTCCTCGAATTCTGCTTCAAGCAAGTCCATCTCCTTTGCAAGTTGAGAGGCTTCTTCCTCATTCTGGTCAGAAACCCCTTGTTTAGCCAAGGCATGAAGAGCACTCTTTGTTTCAAACAACCTTTTGCCATATTCCGCAAATCCTTGTCTTACTGCGTCTGACTCTTCAAGTAAACTCCCTTCAAACTCTTCGAAGGTAGCAAAACCCAATCTCTGCTAGATAGACATCTTTACCAAGTCACCTGCAACCTAAACCAACCCTTGTTCCACTTCGTGTGAAACGGTTTCCTTCACTTGCAAGTACCTGTCACGAGCAACCCTGCTCACCAGCTTCAAACCAAAGTCTTGTTCTCACCTGTCAAGTGTACACCGGCTTCAATGCTTCAACACCTGAACCTGTTCACAAAATTCAATCTTCACGAGCAAACCTTGCTCTGATACCAACTGTCACACCCCTACACCTGTGGTAGTCTTCCAACCGCTTATAGCAAGGTGCAGCACCACCGAACACGTTCTTTTCACCAATACTAACATTCGTGGACTACGCCTACTTTCTCATTAACATACTTAGCTTGTGTTTCACAACTAAGTAAAAGCAATTATCCTTTATACTTAATGAAGCCCATACTCATTCATTATCATCATGCAATTAAACCGAGAACAACAACAATTGCAACAAGTATAAAGGGGAGGGTCAACTCCCCATAATGTGAGTTTGCCCGACAATTTTATTATGAATATCAGATTACAACACAAGCGTGTCTTGGCCGAACCAAGTCTCACACTTAACCAAATATTACAATAGATAGGCAACCTGCCTTTTATAATACATGTACACCTCTTGCATAAAGGATAGTGCTCACTCGAGCCACTAATTCACTTTACCAAGTCCTGCGCAAAACCGTACTTCAGAATTCACCCAACACATGGCACACTTGCCAACCATCAACCAAAATACAAGTCGCAATCTCCAAGTCTAATGCGCATGAGATATGCACATCTCCTTCACCAAACTGTGCACTTTTCTTGTCTTCCTTGCGTAGATGTATGAGTGAATGTCTCTTGTTCAAATGAGCCTCCATGCTCACTTACTTATACCCATCTCTGCGTGAGTTTTAAGGGGGTGTGCGGCCCCATGGCCGACCCCACAAGTCTTCAACATACGCCCACTTGTCTTCATTCACAAGTCAGCTTGCTTCCTTTCTTTACATCGCATATATACGTGCGTTTAGCTCAACACTTAGTCGTTTTAAGTGCTCTCCTTATTGTCGCATTTTTATGTCGCATAGTGTCAGAAGTTTGTCGCATTTCCTCCGCACTCCATCGCACCCGTCGCACATCGTGGTTGAACGCACCCGCGCACCCGCCCGCGCTCTTGCCCGCGTCTGTGCACGATCGCCCACCGTCGCCCTGCTGCACGAAGGCCTTACACCACCGGTTCAAACTGCCTCCTCCATTTTGTAACGTATACACCTCTATTTTATAATGTATACAAAGCCTTTGTTACAAGTTTGCAGGTATTCCATACTATTCGTGCCATCGCGCTGAATCGAGTATTGTGCTCTGCTATATAATTTGAAAATCGCCACCAATTATACTCATCAGTCCATAATTGAAATAATCTAATAAATCTGCTTGTGAATTCATCCACGACCGTCGGTTTTGGAAGAAGCCCCAAATTTTGCCAGAATTTCTCACGTTTTGTATGGAGTTTCGAAATTTCATACCTGAATCAACCTTTATTTCTCCATGATTTGGTGACTTTTGATTTCAGGGCGAGAATTAAACTATGGTACAATATTTTGAGCGTTGAAGCAATGTGTATTGCGCTGGCGTTTGTGTTCTTGGATTGATAGCAGTGCTCACAATTCGAACCATGTATACGTGCTGAACTGTGTATATGATAAAGACCGTTCTGTGAGCAGGCTTTATGAACAATTATCAACATCGAGCCTCCTGAATTTATGATGGCACCTTGTCATTGTTATTGTACTATGGTCAGTGATTTATGATTAATCTATGGGGAGTTGCTAAATTTTTTCAAAGAAATCGCTTCCATTCGCAGGAATCTGACCAGGGAGAAACTGGACGCAAAGAAATAGAGGCTTCGGTTTGAGTCTTGGATATAAGTAAACAAAAGATTTGGAACATATTAATATTTAGTCCAACAAACACATACTGGAGCTGAATGTTTAGGAGCAAGAAACTATTATCAAAATGTGATATGCTTAGCTCAGGGTCTCTTGTTTCGGGTAAGCATTTTTTTCAATATTTCACCTCATGACATGCATATGGGAGCCCAGGTTGCCATAAACGCCTATAAGAAGACGACACTTAGGATAAAACCGATATCACTTCTTGGGAATATATTGTTAGTTATCGGTTTTAGTTTCTTGCTAGTGTTATCTGTCTCACAATCACATGATTTTGTAAAGGACAACTGAGCTTAGCAAGAAAGTTTTGGAGCATAGTGTCTGGATTATGAACAAAATATAATTTTGTATTGTGAGCTAAAATTGTTGTATGAATAAGTGAAATAATGAAGAAAAAACAAAGAGACTCAACAGAATAACCAAGACAAGAAACTGAATAAGAAACTGAATTGGATTGGAATTTGTTATTCAACAATGATTCTCCGCTCATTACATTTCATGGGCATTTGTTAGTTTTATATCATCGACCGTCGTTACATAACTAATATTTCGGTATAAAACTGTATAAAACTGTCTAGTTACATTTTACCCAAAGTTACTAATTCGTTGTCAAACTAACAAACTCCACATTGACAACAATTTTCCTAATTTATTGCCCATGCCCATTCATCATCTTTTCTGCAAGCCAAGAGAAGTTAAACACCACCGCAGCTTCTCTATTGTAACTGGATTTGTGAACATGTCTGCACAATTCTCTCGCGTATGGACCTTTTGAAGAACTACTTTTCCGCCATCGATCACATGTCTCATAAAATGATACCTTACATCAATGTGCTTGGTTCTGCTGTGATAAGCAGGATTTGTAGCCAAGTGAATAACGCTTTGAATATCACAAAGTACATTCACTTTCTCTTGCGTCCTTCCAATCTCATCGAGTAGACCCTTTAACTAGATTGCTTCTTTACTGGCATCTGAAGCAGCTATATATTCAGCTTCGGTAGTGGACAACACAACTGTTTCTTGAAGCTTTGACATCCAACTAATTGCTCCACCTGCAAGAGTAAAGACATAACCTGTAGTAGATCTTCTTTTGTCCAAATCACCTGCATAGTCAGCATCTACATATCCGCAGACTGATCCTTCACTACCATTAAAGTCGATGCAATGGTCACTTGTGCTTCTTAGATATCGAAGCACCCATTTCACTGCTTGCCAATGTTCTTTACCTGGATTTGCCATGAACCTGCTGACAACTCCAACCACATGTGAAATGTCAGGTCTTGTAAATACCATCGCATACATTAAGTTGCCTACAACGTTCATATGGTACATGAGACATATATTGCTTTTCTTCATCAGCTCTAGGACTCAAAACCGAAGAAAGCTTAAAATGGGAAGCTAGAGGAACATTAACAGGTTTCACATTATTCATAGAGAACTTTTCAAGTACCTTCTCAACATACTTCTGCTGTGATAACCAAAGCTTACCATTTTTCCTGTCTCTGTGTATCTCCATGCCCAAGATATGTTTCACTGCTCCAAGATCCTTCATATCAAACGTCCTAGAGAGTTGAGCCTTTAACCTGTTGATCTCTTCCATGCTTTTGCTTGCAATAAGCATATCGTCAACATACAAAGCTAAGATAATGAATATGCCATTGAAACTTTTGAAGTACACACAATGATCATACTCACTTCTTATAAAGTTCTAGCTCACCATGAAGGAATCAAACTTCTTGTACCATTGTCTGGGAGACTGCCTCAGACCATACAATGATTTCCTGAGCTTGCAAACTAATCTTCTGCTGCGACCTCGTACAAAAGCTTATGGTTGTTCCATATATATCTCTTCGTTCAAATCACCATGTAGAAAAGTTGTTTTAACATCTAACTGTTCTAACACAAGATTAAGCAACGCAGTTAGTGCCAACACAGTACGTATAAAAACAAGTTTTAAAACTGGAGAAAAAATCTCATGAAAGTCTATACCTTCAACATGAGAATACCCTTTTGCTACCAGTCACGCCTTATACCTTTCAATACTACCATCAACTTTCCGTTTCAGCTTGAAGACCCATTTACATCCAACAACACTTCTCCCTTCAAGAAGCTCTACAAGATCCCAGGTATTGTTCTTGGCTAAGGAGTCCATTTCTTCTTCCATAGCCATTTTACATTTCTCGCTATCTGTATCATCTACTGCTTCCTGATAACAAGAAGGTTCTCCATCTTCAGTAATCAAAGCAAAAGATGAAGCAGAATCTTCATACCTTTTGGGAGTTTTCCTTTCCCTTGTAGACCTTCTCAGAGCAACTGGTTGCTGAACTGGTTCAGAAACTTGCTCTGGTTCAGAAGCTTCAACGACTTCCTTTGTGTCTTCAACACCTTTTTCTCCAGAAATCTCTCCTTCCTTTCGACTGTCACCGAAAGGTCTAGCCTCCAACTGAACTCATTTATTCAGCGATACCTGTTCCTGTTCAATTCTTTCAACATTTGATTTTAACAAAGAGGATTCATCAAATGTTACATCTCTACTAATGACTATCTTCCGCAATGTAGGATCCCACAACCTATATCCTTTCACTGCATAGTCATACCCAACAAAGACATAACATTTCGACTTTGGATCTAATTTTGAACGCTGATTTTTCGGAATAAGAGAATAAGCATCACAGCCAAATATCCTCAAATGTGAATAGTCACAAGACTGACCTGTCCAAAATTCTTCAGGAATTTTACAATCAATTGCTACTGAAGGTGATCTGTTAACTAAATACAAGCAGTAGATACTGCTTCTGCCCACAACTCCTTTTGCAAGTTAGCATTGCTGATCATGCTTCTGGCTCTTTCCATAAGAGTCCGATTCATATGCTCAGCAAAACCATTTTGCTGAGGAGTATAAACAACAATTTTGTGTCTAACAATTCCCTCATCCTTACAGTATTGTTCAAATTCAACTGAAGTGAACTCACCACCATTGTCAGTTCTTAGACATTTAATATATTTGCCTGTTCTTTTCTCTACCATTACTTTAAATTGTTTAAAGACATTTAATACATTAGCTTTCATTTTTAGCATATAGACCCAAACTTTAAGAGAGTAATCATCAATCAACGTTAAAAAATACAATGCACCTCCATATGACACAACAGGGGAAGCCCCCCACAAATCAGAATGAATGTAGTCTAAAACATCTTTACTATTATGATTTCCAACTTTAAATCTCTATTTACACTGTTTTCCATACACACAATGTTTACAGAAATATAAATTCAAGGATTTTAGATCGAGAAGAGATTTACGTTTCATCAGTATATGAAGACCTTTCTCCCTCATATGACCTAAACGCTGATGCGACAGACGAGTACTTGCTTCTTCTTTTTCTGATGCAACCGCTGCTTCACTGACCTGAGTACTTCCTTTTAACCTGTAAAGATTTTCGACCTTTTCTGCCTTCATTACCACAAGGGCACCTTTAAAGACTTTCAAGATGCCATCCTGACTTGTAAACTTATAACCATCTGAATCCAAGACTCCCAAAGAGATTAAATTTTTCTTCAAATCAGGTACATATCTAACACTAGTTAATGTCCTAACTGTGTTATCATACATCTTAATCCTGATATCTCCCATCCCAACAGTCTGACATGACACATTGTTACCCATAAACACAGAACTACTGTTTACATTTCCATACGAGGTAAACCAATTTCTATGTGGGCACATGTGATGCGAAGCATCAGAGTCTAACAGCCAGCTATATAAACCCTGAGAGACATTAAATTCAGGTGAAGTTTCATCTATCATACATAATTCTTCAGCAGATAAAACTTCGTCTATCATACCTGAATCGACCTGATTCGCTTCGTTCTTCGGGTTTTCAGATTCCTTTCGTTTCCAACAGTCCTTCTTCAAGTGTCCAACTTTACCGCAGTTCCAACATTTTGCCTTACACTTCTTTCCCTTCAATTTCAATTTGGAAGACCCCCCTTGGTTTTTCTCCTCTTTCCTTTGAGCGTCCTCTAGCGACCATGGCTTCTGATGCAACTATTTCAGTGCTGGATTTCCTTCGTACTTCTTCAGACAGGAGAGCTCCCACGACTGATTCAAACTTCAAAGAATCAACAGAGTTGAAGCTGATTGAAGTTACGAAGTGATCCCATGATTCAGGCAGAGAACACAGCAAGGTTATGGCTTTATCTTCTTCCTGTATTTTGACTTCCATATCTGTTAATTGACATATTAGTGTATTAAAAACATTCAAATGTTCTACAATGTTTGAACCTTCTTTCATTCGAAGACTCTATAACTGTATTTCCAGATAAATTTTGTTGGTTAATGACTTCGTCATATAGAGTTTTTCAAGTTTTTCCCACAATTCTGACGCCATAGTCTCTTCAACAATGTTGAAGATAACTTCATCCACTAGGCATAACCGGATGGTACTGAGAGCTCGGGCATCCAAGTCCTACCAGTCTGAAGTAGTCATGGTTGCAGGTTTCTTAGTTGCCCCATCCAATGCCTTGTGCAACCCTTGTTGCACAAGCAAATCCCTAACCTTTAGTTTCCAAAGAGCAAAATTGCTCTTTCGACATCTTGGCCATTTTCTAAGACTTTCAATCTTCAGTCTAGGGTTTTAAAAAAAATATTTCAATTTTCTTCTTCCAAATTTTTTTTCCAATGCCAACAAAGGATTTCCAAGTTTTAACTCTCTCTACATCAATCTTAAAAAAAAAAAAATTGCTGAATATATAGCTGCTTCAGATGCCAGTAAAGAAGCAATCTGGTTAAAGGGTCTGCTCGATGAGATTGGAAGGACACAAGAGAAAGTGAATGTACTTTGTGACAGTCAAAGCGATATTCACTTGGCTACAAATCCTGCTTATCATAGAAGAACCAAGCACATTGATGTAAGGTATCATTTTCTGAGACATGTGATCGATGGCGGAAAAGTAGCTCTTAAAAAGGTCCATACTCGAGAGAATTGTGCAGACATGTTCAAAAAGCCAGTTACAATAGAGAAGTTGCGGTGGTGTTTAGCTTCTCTTGGCTTGCAGAAAAGATGATGAATGGGCATGGGCAAGAGATTAGGAAAATTGTTGTCAAGGTGGAGTTTGTTAGTTTGACAACGAATGAGTAACTTTGGGTAAAATGTAACTAGACAGTTTTATACCGAAATATTAGTTAGGTAACGACGGTCGATATAAAACTAACAAATTCCCATGAAATGTAATGAGAGGAGAATCATTGTTGAATAACAAATTCCAATCCAATTCAGTTTCTTGTCTTGGTTATTCCGTTGAGTTTCTTTGACCTAATCGTTGATGCCACAGACGAGTACCTGCTTCTTTCTTCTTTGACGAAACCGCTGCTTCACTGACCTGAGTACTTCCTTTTAACCTGTAAAGATTTCCGACCTTTTCTGCCTTCATAACCACAAGGGCACCTTTAAAGACTTTCAAGACGCCATCCTGACCTGTAAACTTATAACCATCTGAATCCAACACTCCCAAAGAAATCAATTTTTTCTTCAAATCAGGTACATGTCTAACACTAGTTAATGTCCTAACTGTGTTATCATACATCTTAATCCTGATATCTCCCATCCCAACAGTTTGACATGACACATTGTTACCCATAAAAGAACTACCGTTTACATTTTCATACGAGGTAAACCAATTTCTATGTGGGCACATGTGGTGCGAAGCACCAGAGTCTAACAACCAGCTATCAAAACCCTGAGAGACATTACATTCAGGTGAAGTTTCATCTATCATACATAATTCTTCAGCAGATAAAACTTTGTCTATCATACCTGAGTCGACCTGATTCGCTTCGTTCTTCGGGTTTTCGGATTCCTTTCATTTCCAACAGTCCTTCTTCAAGTGTCCAACTTTACCGCAGTTCTAACATTTTGCCTTACACTTCTTTCCCTTTGATTTCGATCTGGAAGACCCCCTCGATTTTTCTCCTCTTTCCTTGGAGCGTCCTCTAGCGACCATGGCTTCTGACGCAGTTGTTTCAGTGCTGGATTTCCTTCGTACTTCTTCAGACAGGAGAGCTCCCATGACTGATTCAAACTTCAAAGAATCAGCAGAGCTGAAGCTGATTGAAGTTACAAAGTGATCCCACGATTCAGGCAGAGAACACAACAAGGTTATGTCTTTATCTTCTTCCTGTATTTTGACTTCCATATCTGTTAATTGACATATTAGTGTATTAAAAACATTCAAATGTTCTGCAACGTTTGAACCTTCTTTCATTCGAAGACTGTATAACTGCTTTTTCAGATAAATTCTGTTGGTTAATGATTTTTTCATATAGAGATTTTCAAGTTTTTTCCACAATCCTGACGCTGTAGTCTCTTCAACAATGTTGAAGAGAACTTCATCCGCTAGGCATAACCGGATGGTACTGAGAGCTCGGACATCCAAGTCCTCCCAGTCTGAAGTAGTCATGGTAGCAGGTTTCTTAGTTGCCCCATCCAATGCCTTGTGCAACCCTTGTTGCACAAGCAGATCCCTAACCTTCAGTTTCCAAAGAGCATAATTGCTCTTTCCGGTGAATTTCTCCACCTCGAATTTTGCATTCGACATCTTGGCCATTTTTCTTCGTTCCTAGGGTTTCAGTCTTTCTAGGGTTTTTGCTTTTCAAGAAAAAAAAGTAATCTCAGCCTCTGGTTATTCAAACAAACAAAGAAACCCTTCCTGAACCCTTTCTTTTCCTCCAATTTCACACATTCACTCCTTTACTTAAAAATTTTTGAATATTTTTTTTCCTTTTGTTTTTTCCGATTCAAAGGAAAAACCTTTAACAAGCCCAAAATTTACTTAGCATTGCTGGAAAAAAAAAGTAATACCTGGTCTTTCATGCATCTTTGACCAGAACCTGCTCTTCGAGTTAGCTCTGGATTCTTCAATACGTAGCACACAACGTCTCAGCAATCAGGCAGATTCACCACCGTTTTCTTCTAGGCAACGGTTAGACTTCCTCGATCTTTGGTACGCAACAGCACCACAGTTCCGGCTATCTCTGCCCCAGCACCCAGGCAGCACACCGCTCTGGTCTTTATACGCAGAACTTCCTCTGCAGACTTTGCACGTAGACATCACACGTTCTGGTCTTTATACCAGACAACACACGTTCTAGTCTTTATACGTAGGAGAGACTCACGTTTTGGTCTTTATACGTAGGAGAAACAGCTTCACGCAGGCACAACACACGTTATGTTCTTTGGGTATGACTATGCAGTGAAAGGATATAGGTTGTGGTATCCTACATTGCGGAAGATAGTCATTAGTAGAGATGTAACATTTGATGAATCCTCTTTGTTAAAATCAAATGTTGAAAGAATTGAACAGGAACAAGTATCGCTGAATCAACGAGTTCAGTTTGAGGCTAGACCTTTCGGTGATAGTCAAAAGGAAGGAGAGACTTCTGGAGAAAAAGGTGTTGAAGACACAAAGGAAGCCGTTGAAGCTTCTGAACCAGTGCAAGTTTCTGAACCAGTTCAGCAACCAGTCACTCTAAGAAGGTCTACAAGGGAAAGGAAAACTCCCAAAAGGTATGAAGATTCTGCTTCATCTTTTGCTTTGATTACTGAAGATGGGGAACCTTCTTGTTATCAGGAAGCAGTAGATGATACAGATAGCGAGAAATGGAAAATGGCTATGGAAGAAGAAATGGACTCCAAGATAAAGCCATAACCTTGCTGTGTTCTCTGCCTGAATAGTGGTATCAGAGCTCCGATGGCCGAACGATTGGGCGTGAAGGCATGAAGACCCTGCCCGCGTGAAGAATTGATGCTGTCTTCTTGAATGGGCGTGAAGGTGTGAAGACCCTACCTGCGTGAAGAATTGATGCGTGACCTGCGCTAAGAAGACCTGCGTGACCTGCGCTGAGAAGACCTGCGTGACCTGCACTAAGAAGACATACGTGAGGGTTTTTTCGGATTTGCTGCGTGAAGCTGTTTCTCCTGCATATAAAGACCAGAACTTGTGCTGTGCCTGCGTGAAGCTGTTTCTCCTGCGTATAAAGACTAGAACGTGAGTCTCTCCTGCGTATAAATACCAGAACGTGTGCTGTCTGGTATAAAGACCAGAACGTGTGCTGTCTATGTGCAGAGTCTGCAGAGGAAGTTCTGTGTATAAATACCAGAGCAGTGTGCTGTCTGCGTGCTGGAGCAGAGATAGCCGGAACTGTGGTGCTGTTGCATACCAGAGATCGAGGAAGTCTGACCGCTGCCTAGAAGAAAACGCTGGTGAATCTGCCTGATTGCTGAGACGCTGTGTGCTGCGTATTGAAGAAGCCAGAGCCAACTCGAAGAGCAGGTGCTGGTCAAAGCTGCGTGAAAGACCGGGTATTATTTTTTTTTCCAGCAATGCTAAGTAAATTTTGGGCTTGTTAAAGGTTTTTCCTTTGAATCGAAAAAAACAAAAGGAAAAAAAATATTCAGAAATTGTTTCAGAAATTTTTAAGTAAAGGAGTGAATGTGTGAAATTGGAGGAAAAGAAAGGGTTCAGGAAGGGTTTCTTTGTTTGTTTGAATAACCAGAGGCTGAGATTTTTTTTTTTTCTTGAAAAGAAAAAACCCTAGAAAGACTGAAACCCTAGGAAGGAAGAAAAATGGCCAAGATGTCGAATGCGAAATTCGAGGTGGAGAAATTCACCGGAAAGAACAATTTTGCTCTTTGGAAACCGAAGGTTAGGGATCTGCTTGTGCAACAAGGGTTGCATAAGGCATTGGATGGGGCAACTAAGAAACCTGCTACCATGACTACTTCAGACTGGGAGGACTTGGATGCCCGAGCTCTCAGTACCATCTGGTTATTCCTAGCGGATGAAGTTCTTTTCAACATTGTTGAAGAGACTACAGCGTCAGGATTGTGGGAAAAACTTGAAAATCTCTATATGAGAAAATCATTAACCAACAAAATTTATCTGAAAAGACAGTTATACAGTCTTCGAATGAAAGAAGGTTCAAACGTTGCAGAACATTTGAATGTTTTTAATACACTAATATGTTAATTAACAGATATGGAAGTCAAAATACAGGAAGAAGATAAAGCCATAACCTTGCTGTGTTCTCTGCCTGAATCGTGGGATCACTTCGTAACTTCAATCAGCTTCAGCTCTGCTGATTCTTTTAAGTTTGAATCAGTCATGGCAGCTCTCCTGTCTGAAGAAGTACGAAGGAAATCCAACACTGAAACAGCTGCATTGGAAGCCATGGTCGCTAGAGGACGCTCCAAGGAAAGAGGAGAAAAACCGAGGGGGTCTTCCAGATCGAAATCGAAGGGAAAGAAGTGTAAGGCAAAATGTTGGAACTGCGGTAAAGTTGGACACTTGAAGAAGGACTGTTGGAAATGAAAGGAATCCGAAAACCCGAAGAATGAAGCGAATCAGGTCGATTCAGGTATGATAGACGAAGTTTTATCTGTTGAAGAATTATGTATGATAGATGAAACTTCACCTGAATGTAATGTCTCTCAGGGTTTTGATAGCTGGCTGTTAGACTCTAGTGCTTCGCATCACATGTGCCCACATAGAAATTGGTTTACCTCGTACGAAAATGTAAACGGTAGTTCTGTGTTTATGGGTAACAATGTGTCATGTCAGACTGTTGGTATGGGAGATATCAGGATTAAGATGTATGATAACATAGTTAGGACATTAACTAGTGTTAGACATGTACCTGATTTGAATAAAAAATTGATTTCTTTGGGAGTGTTGGATTCAGATGGTTATAAGTTTACAGGTCAGGATGGCGTCTTGAAAGTCTTTAAAGGTGCCCTTGTGGTTATGAAGGTAGAAAAGGTCGGAAACCTTTACAGGTTAAAAGGAAGTACTCAGGTTAGTGAAGCAGCGGTTGTGTCAGAGAAGAAAGAAGCAGGTACTCGTATGTGGCATCAACGATTGGGTCATATGAGCGAGAAAGGTCTTCAGATACTGATGAAACGTAAATTTCTTCCCAATCTGAAATCCTTGAATTTAGATTTCTGTAAACATTGTGTGTATGGAAAACAATGTAAATAGAGATTTGAAGTTGGAAATCATAATAGTAAAGATGTTTTAGAATACATTCATTCTGATCTGTGGGGGCCTTCCCCTGTTGTGTCATATAGAGGTGCATTGTATTTTTTAACGTTTATTGATGATTACTCTCGTAAAGTTTGGGTCTATATGCTAAAAAGGAAAGCTGATGTATTAATTGTATTTAAACAATTTAAAGTAATGGTAGAGAAAAGAACAGGCAAATCTATTAAATGTCTAAGAACTGACAATGGTGGTGAGTTCACTTTAGTAGAATTTGAACAATACTGTAAGGATGAGGGAATTGTTAGACACAAAACAACTGTTTATACTCCTCAGAAAAATGGTGTTGCTGAGCGTATGAATCAGACTCTTATGGAAAGATCCAGAAGCATGATCAGCAATGCTAACTTGCAAAAGGAGTTGTGGTCAGAAGCAGTATCTACTGCTTTTTATTTAGTTAACAGATCACCTTCAGTAGCAATTGATTGTAAAATTCCTGAAGAAGTTTGGACAGGTCAGTCTTGTGACTATTCACATTTGAGGATATTTGGCTGTGATGCTTATTTTCTTATTCTGAAAAATCATCGTTTAAAATTGGATCCAAAGTCGAAATGTTATGCTTTGTTGGGTATGACTATGCAGTGAAAGGATATAGGTTGTGGGATCCTACATTGCGGAAGATAGTCATTAGTAGAGATGTAACATTTGATGAATCCTCTCTGTTAAAATCAAACGTTGAAAGAATTGAACAAGAACAGGTATCGCCGAATCAACAAGTTCAGTTGGAGGCTAGACCTTTCGGTGAAAGTCAAAAGGAAGGAGAGACTTCTGGAGAAAAAGGTGTTGAAGACACAAAGGAAGCCGTTGAAGCTTCTGAACCAGTGCAAGTTTTTGAACCAGTTCAGCAACCAGTCACTCTAAGAAGGTCTACAAGGGAAAGGAAAACTCCCAAAAGGTATGAAGATTCTGCTTCATCTTTTGCTTTGATTACTGAAGATGGGGAACCTTCTTGTTATCAAGAAGCAGTAGATGATACAGATAGCGAGAAATGGAAAATGGATATGGAAGAAGAAATGGACTCCTTAGCCAAGAACAATACCTGGGATCTTGCAGAGCTTCCTGAAGGGAGAAGTGTTGTTGGATGCAAATGGGTCTTCAAGCTGAAACGGAAAGTTGATGGAAGTATCGAAAGGTATAAGGCGCGACTGCTAGCAAAAGGGTATTCTCACGTTGAAGGTATAGACTTTCATGAGATTTTTTCTCCAGTTGTAAAACTTGTTTCTATACGTACTGTGTTGGCACTAACTGCGTTGCTTAATCTTGAGTTAGAACAGTTAGATGTTAAAACAACTTTTCTACATGGTGATTTGAACGAAGAGATATATATGGAACAACCAGAAGGTTTTGTATGAGGTCGCAACAGAAGATTAGTTTGCAAGCACAGAAATCATTGTATGGTCTGAGGCAGTCTCCCAGACAATGGTACAAGAAGTTTGATTCCTTCATGGTGAGCTAGAACTTTATAAGAAGTGAGTATGATCATTGTGTGTACTTCAAAAGTTTCAATGACATATTCGTTATCTTAGCTTTGTATGTTCATCTCTAACTACAGCCTTGGATGTCGGTATCCTTGAAGAAGTTTGGACTGGTAAGAATTTGAATTATTCTCACTTGAAAATCTTTGGATGTGAAGCATTCGTACATATTCCCAAAGAAAATAGAACTGAGCTAGATGATAAATCTATGAAATGCATTTTTTTGGGATATGCGGATGAAGATTTTGGTTATCGTCTATGGGATCCAGTCAAACATAAAATTATTAGAAGCAGGGATGTTATATTTAATGAGTCAGAAATGTTCATGAGGATTGTAGGTGAGTTGGAGGTCAAGAAGGTTATTGACAGGTTTGAAGAGCAGCAAGAAAACATACCACCAATACAAGAAAATGAATAGCAAATTCAGGAGCATGAAAAACAAAAAGTGGACAATAACTCTAGTTACATCACCAATACAATTACCAGAGCTGCAATAGCAGTCTTACCAATATTTGAAGGATGCTGAACGAAGTTATATAATAGTATAAATGTCAAAAACTACAATTTTCAGCCCTGGTAGGGTTTTCACTAGGTTGTTTACTTTAGCTTTCAAGGGATAGTTATAGTGTTGAGAATTGTTGTGATTAACACATAAATTTTCGCTGTGGCCAAATAGAGTGGTTGCAGTTGGAATACACCCTAATGAAGGAAGCTAAGTTACACCAACTGTGCGAGCCCTTACTGATACAACCTCTGAAAAAGATAATCAACAATTCCAACCTTAGAAATCAACAATTATGGCTACAGAAAACAACAGTGGCAAATAATAAAAATTTGAATCTATAAATCATTGTTAATGGAGTAATGTAGTTTCGACATAATGGGCCATATTTATGTCCATTGCATTAAAATGTAATTTGATTGCATATTTCTAAATATTTTGAAAATCTGGACATGGACATGAATGAAATCCTCTATGGAATTTTCAAATTAGTCTAAAATTTGCAATAGACATAAATATGTTTTTATGTCCAAATTAAATTCCAAAATACTCTGAATCTATAATGGCATTATGTTGACTGTAAATTTCAAAATAATTAAAAAAGGTTTTTAAAGTGACGGAAATTAACAATGATATATTCAATTGTAATAGCTAACCATAATTTAGATTTCCAAAATGTCCCGAAATCTACAGTAACTGACTGGCCACCCTTATGTCAAGTGCAGATTCCAAGATATTTTTAGAAAGTGTTGGATTTGAAGATATTTTTTTGATGATTGCAGATTTCACTAAAATATACAATGTGTTAAGTGATCCTTTGAGATTGTTATTGTATAATATGTAATTAGTTTTACATTCCGTTTTTAAGGTTAATAAGTTACTAAAACACAACTGTCTCGTACCTAGATTGCACATGTATAAATAAGTAATTTTATCATTAATACAATGCTCTTTCATTGTGTTATTTCATTGTGGAGTTTATTTGGGCTTGTACAGTGGTATCAGAGCCCTGGTTGAGTTGTTCCTAAACTCCATGTATTTGAAGTCTATGGTGTAAAGGAGACGCGGAGCGTGAAGACTGTGAAGATAGAGTGCAACAAAAGGTTAATCTAGTGGAGAAATGCATTGGGATGCCCAAACTATTGACTCTTTGTAAGTTTTATATCTTTCAGTCATAATGAAAGACGATTGGAGAAATTCAGTGGCATAATTTTTTTTTAACATATCTTTGGAAGTTAAAATACATGTTGGAGTTTTCAATGCTTGTTGTTCTTAATAAAATTGCCAAGACTAAGTCAATTTCCAATAATTGCTGGAAGACTGAGTCCAAGGACCACTTGTTGTTTTAATTTTGGGAGGCTTTATTTATATTTAATGCATCAAACGAGAGTTTACTTACAGTGAAATTTCTGAAAAATAGTATTTGCATTTACTGCAGTAAACAAGAGTTAATGATAATAAGATACATATATCTTAAGGGTAATAAGATACATTTATCTGAAAAATAGTATTTGCATTTACAGCAGTAAACAAGAGTTAAGGATAATAAGATACATTTACCTTATACATTTACCACAAACTGGAGTACTTTTTTCCCATTAGGAAAAAGTCGTAATTTCTATTAAAAGGGAGAAATTACATTTTGCAGATGCATATTGCATATTCATATGTGGCCATTGGCCAGCCAAAGTTCAGCAAAAAAAACTTGAGTGTTCTGGATCTCCTCGCAGGGAGTCTATATGATATATATACAAAATTTTAAATATCAAAGTCTAGCTCCACGCAGGGAGCACTGTAATAGTCATGATGAACTGTACACAAACTGGAGTACTTAAAATGAAGGATATATATTTTTTTGGTGGTTTGAATTAAATTTTTAATTGAAGAGTGGTCAATTTTATGAGTTAAGGATAATAAGATACATTTACTGCAAGGATAATAAGATACATTTACCGCAAATTGAAGAGTGGTCAATTTTACAAGTTAAGGATAATAAGATACATTTACCACAAACTGGAGTACTTAAAATGAAGGATATATATTTTTTTGGTGGTTTGAATTAAATTTTTAATTGAAGAGTGGTCAATTTTATGAGTTAAGGATAATAACATACATTTACCGCAAGGATAATAAGATACATTTACCGCAAATTGAAGAGTGGTCAATTTTACGAGTTAAGGATAATAAGATACATTTACCGCAAGGATAATAAGATACATTTACATTTACCTTAAGGATAATAAGATAAATTTACTGCAAGGATAATAAGATACATTTATCGTACTTAAAATGAATGATATATATTTTTTTGGTGGTTTGAATTAAATTTTTAATTGAAGAGTGGTCAATTTTCTGGGCTGATAAGATTTGAACCTAGCTCTTTGCTAGGTTATTTTTTAAACTTACCATCAAGCCACAAAAAGTGCCATTTTTTTTAACGATTTGTGGGAAGTTTGTTAAGGCAAGAAGGATAGTGATGGAAAAGAAATTGCACGGAGCCACCTGATAATGGGAGGCAATGTGAAATTTGGGAGAAAGAAGACAACGAGACATATGCATTAATAACTACATCAGTGACAAAAGAGGTAAGCATATATATAATTTTTTGTGGTACTGCATTCAAAGCATTAAAGAAGTTGAAAGAATTGTATGATTCACACTCAGAACTCAAAATTATTTAGTTATTGTGAAAGTTGTTTAATTTGGAGATGAAGGATAATGATCCTTTGAAGAATGCCTCTGAAATAAAAGTCATTTTTCATGATATAGAAGCCACTGGAATTAAAGTAGATTTACAACTTACAACTTTTATAGAAGTCCTTCACCCTATCTATTCAAACTATTTGGAATCTCTCCAAGCTAGTAGGCTAACAATGTAAACTTTGAAACGGGAACTGATACTGTTACCCGTTTGGTAGAGATAGCAAAAAAATGACCCGATTTTCAAAAGTGGTGATGCAGAATACACATGTTTTTTTTAGAACATGGTTTTTGGAACTTTAATTTTTTTCATGTGCATTAAGTTTTAGAATGGTAGTGATTTTCATGTTGATTTTAAAAAGTGAGTATTCTGCATCACACCCTTTTTTTAAAAGACCTATTTTTTGACTTTAAATTTTCTAGTGTGTGAAATGTAAAAAATTATTTTCTAAATTTGATAGTTTTTGAAGTGGTCATTTTATTCATATTTTCTTGTTCTCTATCTTTTTCCTTTTTTTTTTTTTCTTCTTCAGTGGGGTTTTTATTGTTTTGCGTTTTTAAATTAGAAAGTCGATAGTTTGAATTTTAGATAATCTACATATTTATACATAATTAATTTTTCAATCCACATGAAATAATTATTTCTAAAAACAACATTTTTTAACAATGGACATAAAAATAACCATTTTTAACATAAATATAACAAAAAAACTAAACGTTTTGATAATTTTTTGCTAGAATTAACATATCAAAATCACAATTTTTATACAAAAATATTAACTAAAAATTGTCAAATAATAGTTTTTTTTTATGAATTTCATGTCAAAAAAGTAATAATAATAACTTTTTTTTCAAAAAATAATAATTAACTTAAAAATCAATGCGAAAATCACAAATTACAAATATTGAACACATAACAACTTTAATTCATTGATTATTCTTTTCATGAAATGTCAGAGTCAAAACATTGCAAAGCTTGATTTCCAGTATAACTTAAATTTAATCAACAATGTCACGTAATCCAAACTCTTCTTCCTTTAGAGTTTCATCATTGTCATCTTCCACAATATTTTCTGCTTCCTTTTGCGCAATTTCCTCTTCTAATGGGTCTTTGATGTCTGCAAATCTCCCAGTATATGTCTTTCCGAACATTCCATGTAATGGTGGTTGGGGTTCCTTTGCCTTTTTTGCCACACGTGATTCACTAAAGTCCCCTTTCTTCAACCCAATTTCTTGCATTGCATCTGGAAGAAATTGAAGAGCATTAATTCTTTGCTGAATGAAATTGCATTGTAATGGATCTTTCTCAATTGCAATGCAATTTCTTCCTTTTTGAAGGCAGCATGCTAGTGTTGTACCTAATTATCAAGCATAAAAAAATAATGAAGTAAATTAGTACAATGACATATTAATTAAAAAAAAGAACATATTGAAATTCAATTCCATGTGGCAAAACCTACCTGAGCCAGAAAATAAATCCAGAACCCAATCTCCTTCATTTGAACATATGTCTATAAGATAGTTAATCAATAATTGTGGTTTCTGATAAATGTTAACTATCTCTCCTTTCGTTTCTTTGTCTTCATATGTTAGTTTTCTCACAGCAGCATCATAAGTTAGTATTTGGCTATGACTCTTTCTGTCCACCCGATTAAAAATCATAGACATATGGCTATCATCTTTTGCCCAACTATCAATATGAATGAGCTCACAGTCATTTACAAATTGTTGATCTTCATTGTTAAGAAGATTTGACTTTTGCCTGTAACATAAAATAGTAAAAGTTCAATTAACTTGTACATAAATGAATTTTTCAACATTAATCAAATATACCTTTAAAAATCTTACCATGTAAGCTGCATCCTTGAATTTGTTTTCCCCTTGAAGCTTGACAATACCATTGCCAATTGTGTGTCTGAATGAAATGTCACAAATCTCCATAATGGTGATGACGTCACTTCCATAAATCCCGCCACCACTTTATTAAAAGCTTGATAAGTATAAGGGTCACTCTCATAGTAAATGTTTGGAATATTGAAACCATGGGAATATCTGCAATAACCAGGGCATAATCCCTTTTTGGTACGAGTTTAGCAATGTCTTCACAGTCGCCTTGTATTACTTGATATTGAATAGTGTCTAGCCCATTCGAAATGAAGTGATTAAGAGTTGGATCAAGTTCAACATTCTTAATACGTTGCTTTCTCAGTCTTTCAATCTTTATTTTTTCAATAAAAGTCTTGAAACTGTCTGGTGCTCCATTATCTTCTTTCCTCATCTTTTACCAAACAAACAAATGTATGTGTAAGTTTTAAATTAAAAATAGTACACAAATGATTAAAACTGAATGTATAAATCAAGTTACCTTTTTAAATGCAAGATAAAAAGCTTTTAATGTTGATGTAGAACTTGTATCTGGATAGTTGCGTACAACATCATCCCAACTATCTTCATTCAACAATTTAACCATTTGTTCCTGAATTTTCATGTAAACTTTGTGACGCATAGATAAAGTAAGAAAAAGTTAATATAATGATATGTATAACAAATACTACCAATAACAACATGTTTTATTTAAAAGATAACTATAATCCTGGAAATAAGTAAAAATAATTCAGCAAACTTACTTTTGAAATTCTTCAGACATTTCTTCCAATGATAATTCCCCTGACCTCACACGAGATAATATTGTTTTGACAATTTTTTCATCTTTCACTCCTTGCATCGCCCTCCAAGGTGTGATGGTCATATCGTCTGGAAGTTGCTTCAGTTCAGGAGCTGATTTATTGTTGCTACATATCAATGACTTAGACTTTTTGACCCTCTGGTTTTTAATGCCAATGTCTTCCCACATGCTAAAAATGTCATCAATAAAATTCCAAATATCTCCAGTTCTAAATGCCAATTGGAAAATGTTATCAACACCTCTGAATAAATCGTTATATCTGCTGTCTTTTCCACCTTTTGAATTGGTTTTCTCTTCAATTTGATAGCCCATTTCCATACAACATTCCTTTCGGAGATATGCAGTAATATTTATCTTATCCCCACCACTTTTTTCTAGGAATTCACTATGAATAAATCTAACCTTTTGGATCAAAGTCATAGACATCCTATATTCATTATCTGAATTATGATCCCATGCCACTAACTTTGCTTCTGTTTCATTTAAACCAACATAAATGATACATTTCATTGTTTCAAAACGTGGGTTATTAGGATATTCCTCTATCAATTGTCTTTGAGCTTCAACAGAATGGTTCCCCCCAAGCACATAATAATTGTATTCAAAACATTTTGACTTATCAAATGCTTCTTTGTTGGGAACTTGAAGTGGATCAACAAGAAGCACATAACTAACCACATGAGCATATGGATTGTACCTCATCAATGTCTTCAAATTGTGAACATGCAGATGATGTGGCTTTCTGATTTGATATTGGCATTGTCCTTCACTTGCCTTATAGGTTTGTCTGACATTTAACTGAAATGTACGACCACCATCAATTAAGTTTCTCTTTGTCAAATTCTGTCGAATGGCATTTTGTTTTGTTTTGATTATGCCATCATCTAAATAAGCTCCTGGTGTAATGATTTCTCTGCTTTCTTTTGAAGTTTCACTAGGTTCTTGACTGCTGATAATGACTACTTCAAGATCTTCAACTCTACTTTTTTTCGTCATAACATTCTCAAGAGATCTATTCTTGGGCATTGTTACTTTTGGTCTTTTACGACCTTCTTCAGTTCCAATGTCATCTTCAGTAATGGCAACATATGCTTCATTGTCAATTTCAACTTCATCGTCCTCAAAAGTAACTTGTTTACCCTTGCTAGATTTATCCACCAGAGGCCTTTTTTTCTGATTCTTTGGATGTAGTTTTGTAGCATCATCAATTACTACATTTTCCATGTTTTCCATATCTTCTTCTGACACTGAGTAAAAATGGCTGACAACTTTCATGATATCATGCTCTATGAAATGAATGCCTCCCAACCTAATTGAATAGCTTTCAACAAAATTCTGCCAAACAAAATATCATATGTTAATATAAACAAAGTTAAAAAAATATAGCGAGACACTTTCAAAACACAAAATAAAAATACAAATAACAATACTTACGATGTTTTGTGTCATCTCATTTACGATTTGTTTACACAACTTTGTAGATACCTCTCTCGTGTCATATAATGAATATGATAGTCGGTATTTAATCCTTTCATGTGACTTGGGAGCTTTTGTAAGTACGTAAACAACTTCAGTGTTTGGTACCGAACACATATCTATGACTCTTCCCATCACCTCCAAATTTTCATTATTATGGGGTATATCAATGTATAGATATATATTCACAGTTGTGCTCTCTCTTTCTTTCACATACCAGACTCTTGATGGAAATTTCACCACTTTTGAACTTTTCCAATCTAAGATTAGCTTCTTATCACTTGAAGCACTTGAAATATTTGTAGGCATGAGCTCAGGTGGAGTTCGTTCACCAATGTTTTTTGAAGATACACCTTTAAGACTCTTTGGTCCAGAAAGATTCACAGAAATTTTCCTTGATGCCATTTTCCTAAAAAAAACACATAAATTAGTAAATAAAAAAACATATTAACTTAAATTAATAACAAAAATATACCATAAATTTTTTATTTGTATAATCAGAATTTCCCAGCCATCTCTAACGGGCAGGCAGGTCGATGGCGAGCGGGAGGTTAGGTGAGGGATAATGAGGCTAAGTAGACATTTAGGCAAGTATGGGCGAGTCCCTACCCATGCGCCCCCCACAACCCCCTAAGCTTCCCCTCCTCCCCGGCCGCCCTCCCCTTCCCTCACCCTACCCCCTACTATCCCCCCACACTCTCGCGCCCCATCCCCCCTCGCCCCCTGCCCCCAAAACCCCGTCCCCCCCCATCCCCTGCCCCCCATCCCCCCAAACCCCCTACACCCCCAACACCTCCCCGCGGCCGCCCCTCCCCACTGCGCCCACCGCTCCCCACACCGCGCGCCCGCCCCAACCCCCCGCCCACGCCTACCCTTCCCCACCCCTACCCCATCCCCCCCCCCCAATCCCCGCGCCCTACGCCCCCCCCCCCCCCCCCCCCCCCCACCTTCTGCCCCTACCCCTACCCCCCCCCACCCTTACCCCCCATCCCCCCCCCCTACACCCTACCCGCGCCCTACCCCTCTACCCCCCCCCCACCCCAACCCTTACCCCCCCGCACCCCCCCCCACTACCCCCGCCGCACCCTACCCCCCCACCCTACCCATTCCCCCCCCGCCCCCTGCCCTTACCCCCCCCCACCCCATCCCCCTACCCCCCCCATTCCCCCCCTACCCTTACCTTCACCCCCCCACCCCATCCCCCTAACCCCCCCCATTCCCCCCCGCCCCCTCCCCACCCCGCACACCCTCCGCCCCCTACCCGGTCCACCCCGCCCACCCCTCCCCCTCCGCCACCCCTCCGCCCATCGCTCCCCCTCCCTGGCCCCCTCCGCGACCCCTCCGCCCACCCCGCCCCCTCCCCGGCCCCTCCGCCCACTGCTCCCCCTCCCCGGCCCCTCCGCCCACCCCGCCCCCTCCCCGGCCCCCTCCGCCCGCGCAGGGCCACCCCCGGGCCGCCCCGCCCCGCCCGACCGGATTGAATGTGGGATTAATTTGTTTTAGAATATATTATAAAAATTAAAAAAAAAATTAGTTGTTTAGTAAATATTATATACTTTAACTATTAGAATAATTAATATAGAAGTTGTAGTTTACAATTTGAATTTCATTGATTGATTTCATAAAAAAATTTAGTTTATGTTTTTCAATGAATTGTAGAATAAAATAATAAAGGTAAATAAATTTAACAAACTTTTGGAGGGAAATATTTTCGCGAAAATTTTTGGAGGGAAATATTTTCGCGAAAATTTTTAGAGGGAATATTTCATTCTTT
The DNA here is from genome assembly GCA_031772625.1 of Pinus tabuliformis. NCBI lineage: Eukaryota > Viridiplantae > Streptophyta > Pinopsida > Pinales > Pinaceae > Pinus > Pinus tabuliformis. Next base: position 1,142,388,444 of record CM062813.1, on the reverse strand, counting down.
AAGCTATATAATATTCTTAGGAGACTCCATTTGTATCATTCAACATCTTCTATTTGAAAGGGATGGATTGTTCTGATGGTGAAGTTTCGATTTATACACTATCAACATCTTCATCGTGTAACAACTCTATTCATATTGATGAATATAGCAGGAATTATTCCACTATGAATAGAAAGTCAATTCTTCCACTTAGTCCCGATTCTAAAGACTACGAGAGCAGCACTGATGAAAGAGGGGATGGAGAGTTTCAAATTAATAAAGAGTCACAGATTCCACTTAGTCCAAATTCTAAGGACTATGAAAGCAGCGGTGATGAAGAGCATGATGGTGAAGTTCAAAAGAATGGAGTGTCACGATGTCCACTTAGTCCCAATTCTGAGGACTATGAGAGTAGCAGTTTTGAAGAGTGTGATGGTGAAGTTCAAAATAATGGAGGGTCAAGGTGTCCACTCAGTCCTAATTCTGAAGACTATGAGAGCAACAGTTTTGACGTGCATGATGGCGAATTTCAAAATAATGGAGTGTCACGGTGTCCACTTAGTCCTAATTCTAAGGACTATGAGAGCAGTAGTGATGAAAAGTGTGATAATGAATTTCAAAAAAATGGAGTGTCAAAGTGTCCACTTAGTCCTAATTCTAAGGACTATGAGAGCAGCAGTGATGATGAGTGTGATAATGAATTTCAAAAGAATGGAGTGTCAAAGTGTCCAGTTAGTCCTAATTCTAAGGACTATGAGAGCAACGGTGATGAAGCGCGGGATGATGATTTTCAAAAGATTGGAGTATCACAATGTCCTCTTAGTCCTGATTCTAAGGACTATGAGAGCAGCAGTGATGAAGCGCGAGATGATGATTTTCAAAAGATTGGAGTATCACAATGTCCTCTTAGTCCTGATTCTAAGGACTATGAGAGCAGCAGTGATGAAGCGCCGGATGATGATTTTCAAAAGATTGGAGTATCACAATGTCCTCTTAGTCCTGATTCTAAGGACTATGAGAGTAGCAGTGATGAAGCGCGGGATGATGATTTTCAAAAGATTGGAGTATCACAATGTCCTCTTAGTCTTGATTCTAAGGACTATGAGAGCAGCAATGATGAAGAACAGGATGAGAGCAGCAGTGATGATCCAATGATGGAGATGTTGCCAAGAAATATTGTATCGAGGAGTAGGAGCAGACCTTTTCGTATCAATGCAAACTATTCTAGTTATACAAGGGGTAGAGCAGAATATCTGACGAGAAGAAGTTCTATCAGCGCTCTCATTTCAAGTGAATGTTGCCAAAAAAATTGCTTGAAACGTATGGATTTCACATTTGCATTAGAAAGCAGGAAGAGATATTTGTCAATGAATAAAAGCATGCAAAACTCATATTTAGTTGGCTGCATGCAATCTACATTGTCAGGTTATGATTATCATATTAGGAATTTATTATTGTGTAGAAAATCTTTCAAAATGTTTCATTCAATTGGGAATTTTCGTCTCTCGAGAATTCAAGAAAATTTGGAAAAGGATCCCACATTTTATTCAGAAGTACGTTATAAAAGACAATTTGGGCCATTATCAAATACTGCAATGTCATGGATGAAAGATTTCTTTTCAAAGCATGGAGAGTGTATGCCAAATAGAGAGACAATACATATTCCAGATAATTTTTCAAGACGAGAAATCTACAACTTATACAAAGAATATGCAGAAAGTGCTGAGGGACAGGGCCAATTTATTACATATCAATATTTTGTGAAGATATGGAAGAAAGAATTCAATAATGTTTGTATTCCTAAGAAGACAAGGATGGGGATTTGCAGTACATGTGCTTCTCTTAAATAAAAAAGGGACAAATGTGAAGGCTCAGAAAGAGGTAAGTGTTCATAACTTTTACTTTTAGAATTGTATAGTCATCAACTATGAAAACATATTTCTTAATGAATTTCTTTTATGTTGTGTAGATTTAATTGTCAAAGAACTTCAGGAGCATCGCGAACAACAAACAAATGAAAGGAAGAAGTTGTACAAGCATCGAAAGAAGTGTTATGATAATCCAAATAAATATTTGGGTTTGATAATTGATGGTATGGACCAGAAGAAAACACTTTTACCACATTTTGTTCGCACACCCAAAAATCTACAAGAGGAAAATTTTATTCAGTTTCACTTGGTTGGTTGTATGGTCTTCAATGGGAAAATGTTGCCAAGGGTGTACTTCACAGCTACAAATATTCATAATGATGCAAATCTGACCATAGCCATAATTCATGATGTGATTTCTCATTGGTCTGGTAATCTTCCTGAAGTTTTGTATCTACAATTGGACAACACTTGTCGTGAAAACAAAAATCAGGTTGTTTTTGGGTATCTGAACATGCTTGTTGAATTGAGAAATTTTCAAAAGGTAAAGGTTGGTTTCCTTTTTTTTGGGCACACTCATGACCATATTGATCAGATGTTCAGTCATTTTTCAGTCACATTGAGGAGGAAGGAATTTGGGAGCTTGCCATCACTAATTGAATGTATTAAGAAATCATACATGCTAGAGCCTGCTTTTGAAGTGTTGGAAGAAACTGTTGACATGCGAAGGTTTATTCTAGGATCATATGGTGAGGGGAAATGCATTGAAAAACTTAATGATATTAGCTTCCAACATCAATTTCGTATAAAACAATTGATGGGAAAACACTAATATGGGGCAAGAAGTTTTCAACTACTACAGAATGGGCACCGTCATAAGGTTTGCAATTTTTGAAGTTCATTCCAGATCGTTCAATATTTGCATCAAAAATATTGTTATTACAATCAGTTGGTGAAGTTCAGAATGCACGCAGACATAATAGACATATAAATTATTCTGATTGCCTAGAAGAAATTAAAAAATGTATTAGATATACATATGAGTACTTTGACATTGCTGATTCAGTTTGGTGGGAGTCATTTTTCAATAATCAAAGTGATATCATTTCAACAACAACCAATGAAGATATACCTTTGAAAAATCCATTTATTTGGCCACAAAATGTGTCGAATGAACAAGAGGAAGTAAACATTGTTGAACAGCAACAAACTCAAGGTATTATTAATTCTTCACAGGCAATGGAAAGAGAGATGTATATTGGTTCCAGAAGATCTCGTGCACAACGTGAAGCCATGGAAGACCTTTATAGGGGTTCAGTACATGATATTAAGGAGGGTTGCATGATTGCAGTGCTAGCAGATGGAGATCCCAAAGGCTATCCATTTTGGGTTGCTAAAGTTATAAAGGTCTTTACAGAAAATGAGGATGTTACAAGTGTTGAAGTACATTGGTATGCCACAAATACACACCCATTCAATGGTGTCTATAAGCCAGAGATGGTAGTTGACAAAAAAAATGGTGGAAAAAGAAAAATAAAGGGTACAAATATAAATCGCCGCCGCACAGACATATTACAATTGGAGGATGTTGACATACTTGTTTATGACTTCAATTTAACAAAGAGAGGAACTCTTCGCTTCAAGACGACAGAGATTCTGAAAAGTTTGTTACCAAAAGGAATAGTGTTGACATGGGAGTCTGCTAAAACCAGTCGTAGATCTAGAAGACTTTTGAAACCTGGAATGTTGGGCATGCATGTGGACTCAGATGGGGCACTAGTTGATGAAAGAGAAGAATATGGAACATCTTCGTCAGCATCCAGTCACTCATCTGAAGATGTGAATTGTGATGGTGTGCAAGAAAATATGAGTGATTTTGAATAATTGTTTAAGACAGATTATATAACTGATGTATGCATCATATCTTCAAATAAAATTAATGTTTTACATATGTTGTTAAATGAGAAGTTATGAAGCATTTTTATGTTGTTGGATTATGTCTTAAGTATGATAAATTTTATTGTTTAAATATCTACAATGCAATATCAAATTAGAGATATAATGTCTGTTTTATTTAGTATACAAATAAAGACTTTTGATTTCATTCAGTGATATAATTTGTTCATAATGTCATGGTTTTTTAATTTTATAGTTGAAAAAATTTCAATTTCTTTCATATCTAGCATGGTGTGGTTGAAAACATGTTAAATTTATACTTAGGAAAGAAAAATGATATTCTACTAGAAACATTAATGTGTTTTTTCCTTAAAAATTAACTTTGTTTGAGACATAAAAAATTGGTTTTATTAACATTTTTTAAAAAGTTTGAAAATTGACCCTAAAAAAAAAAAAGTTATTCCAGTATCATCACTTTCGTTTTGAAGCTATATTTTGCACGAAAATTTCGTAGTAAATTTCGTAGTCACTGCCATTTTTAAAACACGTTCAAAATTGACACCTAAAAAAAAAACATCGTTCCAGTATACACACTTTTCGTTTTTATCACTGTTTTTGATGTTTTTTTGGGGTTTTTTGGCCAGAGTTCCCGTTTTGAGTTTATAGTTCCCGTTTCAAAGTTTACATTGTTGGCTGTTAAAAGACATTACATTTGATAAACTAGTAAGAAAAATAGATAAGAGAGAAAAATACTTTAGGAAGAAAGAGGCTCCACCTAACTCTAATGTAGAAACTTTGTGCCTTGCACATAAGGATCAGAAGTCTCATGCTGAAAATTCTAGAGGTGATAAAAGTAATAGAGGTCGTGGTAGGAGAAATTGTAGAGGTAGGGGGGGCAAAAATAATCAGGGAGACAGACAACAAAATGATAGACAACAAATGAATTTTAATGATAGACTAGCTATCAAATGTTTTAGATGTGGTAAAATTGGTCATACTTCTACTAACTGTAAAATCCCTTGGGAGAAAGTCAGTGAAAGGAGAGAACAATTAAATGAAAAGAAAGATCAACCACCACTAGATAAGGGAAAATCATCAGACTCTGCACATTACATTGTTGCTAACTGTAATTTTAATATTAATGATGTTTTCAACACTACATATTATTCATGGCGAGATAGTTGGATTTTAGATTTAGGAGCCACTTGTCATATAACATTTAGGAGGGATTTTTTTGAAACATTCAATGATGATATTGATGGTGTTATTTACTTTGCTGACAAGTCTCAAATTAAACCATCGAGCATTGGGTCTATTCATTTGTAGATACCAAATCTTGCAGATTATGTTCTACAGGATGTACTTTATATTCCACAGTTTCAATGAAATTTGATGTCTCTTATCCATATTCGGCAGCAGGGGCATTCTATTCATATATTTGATGGCATTATCAAGATAAGAAGAGCATCTGATCATGCAGTTGTTATGACTGGTATGGAAGAAGGTACGCTTTTGAAATTAAATGATACTTCATCTACTAATTCTCATGAAAGTTATACTTTTTTGGCACAACAAAGTGACATCCTGTCTCCCAACTTCTTGTGACATGCTTGATTTGGTCATATCAATTATGGCAACATCAGAATTATGAAAAAACAAGGTATTAAAGGTCTTCCTACAGTTCCAAGAAAGATTACACCTTGTGATGCTTGTATTATATTCCATAGTTTCAATGAAATTTGATGTCTCTTATCCACATTCGGCAACAGGGGCATTCTATTCATATATTTGATGGCATCATCGAGATAACAAGAGAATCTGATCATGCAGTTGTTATGACTGGTATGGAAGAAGGTACGCTTTTGAAATTAAATGATATTTCATCTACTAATTCTCATGAAAGTTCTATTTTTTTGGCACAACAAAGTGACATCCTATCTCCCAACTTGTTGTGACATACTTGATTTGGTCACATCAATTATGGCAACATCATAATTATGAAAAAACAAGGTATTAAAGGTCTTCCTATAGTTCCAAGAAAGATTACACCTTGTGATGCTTATATTCTAGGAAAGCATTGTAAACAACCTTTTCATAGTTCTTCTTTCAGATCTTCACGAAAATTAGGTCTCATACATTCATATTTATGTGGACCTATGCCTGTTGCAACTACAAATGGAAATAAATATGTGCTGACATTTATTGATGATTACTCGAGAATGTGTTGGGTGTATTTGTTGAAGAATAAGTCACAAGTGTTTGAAGTTTTTAAAACTTTGGATTAAAAATGAAACTCAACAAAATATAGGCATTCTCAGAACTGATAATGGTGGTGAGTATACTTCTCATATTTTTGAACAATATTTGAAGGACAATGGAATCAAACATCAGACTACCATACCTTATAATCCATAACAGAATGGCGTTGCAGAACGTATGAATATAACTTTGCTTAATATGGTTAGATTTATGATGTTCTTTAAGAATGTTAAGTTGATGTTTTGGGGAGAAGAATTTCTTTGTGCAGCTTATATTCGCAATCGTTTTCCTTCTTCTGCCATCAATTATAAATCTCCTTATGAAATGTGGTATAATCGTCTTCCTGTTGTTCAAAATTTTAGAGTCTTTGGTTCTCTATGCTATGCATTAATTCCTAAACATCAACACAACAATTTGGGTGCTAGAAGTCGCAAATGTATTTTCTTTGGATATTATGCTACTTCCAAAGCTGATAGGTTGTGTGATGAGGAGAATAAGAAGATCATTCTTTACAAATATGTTATTTTCCTTGAATTAGATAAAAGTAATTCCACTATTGATAAGCAACTGGCTCATTTGGAGAAATTTTCATCTAAGAAGGTCTATTTTGAATCTAATAATGATGTTCCACACACTGAAGGGGGGGGGGGTTCCCATTCTGGATCACTCTTGTGGTTCTTCTATCTTTGACTCATTAGAATTTAATGTTGAAGAAAATTTGGATGATAGTAATGTTCTGCAGGACAAAAAATTTCTCTTGAAGAGCCTATTCTTGAGCTTGTTTTTCAAGATGAACAACCATCATAACCACTTCAACAACCTTTACAAAGATCTACACGTTCTCGAAATGTTCCAAGTAAGTATGATGATTTTGAAACAAGAATGTCTTCTAAAGGTGATGTAGGTAATGTTTCTCATGACTGTGAATTGAATCATTGTACAATTAGCAAACCTAATTGTTTTGAAGAAGCTTCTAATTGTGATGAATGGAAGAATGCAATGAAAAAGGAATATGATGCACTTATTAAGAATGAAATTTGGAGGTTAGTGGATTCTCCTACAAGTGTCAAACCCATTGGTTTCAAATGGGTGTATAAGATCAAATACAAAGTAGATGGTTCACTTGATACATACAAGGCAAGACTTGTAGCAAAAGGCTATGTTTAGAAGGAAGGCATTAACTACACAAAGACATTTGCTCCTACAGCAAAATGGGGCACAATTAGAACTCTGTTTTCTTTTGCAGATCAGAATAGATGGAAGATACACCATATGGATGTTAAAACAACTTTTTTGAATGGAAATTTGAAGGAGGATGTTTATATGTTTCAGCCTGAAGGTTTTTCTATTAAAGGCAAAGAGAAAAAGGCGTACAAACTAGTTAAGGCTTTGTATGGATTGAAACAAGAATCTTGTGCATGGTATGAAAAGTTAACTGAACACCTTCTCAAGTTGAACTATAAGTTATTTGATTTGGATGATGTGACTCTTTTTGTTAAGAAAATTGGAAAGTTAGTTGTATATTTGGTTGTGTATGTAGATGATTTGATGATAACATGAAACAATGATGATTATATATCGTCAATTAAAAGAGAATTATTGAAAGTTTTTGACATGAAAAATTTGGGTTTATTGCATTATTATTTAGGGATTGAAGTTGACCAGAAACTCAAATATATTTTCATTTCTCAGAAAAAGTATATTGGACAACTATTGGATAGATTTGGGATGTAGGATTGTAATCCTGTCACTACTCCTGTGGAGCAGAATTTGAAGCTTACTTCCACTGAAGGAAGTATGTTTGAAATCCAACAAAGTACATACAACTTATTGGAAGTTTGAATTTTCTAACTACTATTTGACGTGACATAACTTTTGTTGTAGGGATATTTTCTGAATTCATGCATAAGCCATGTGAAGGTCATTGGAATTCAACAAAGTGAGTGCTCAAGTATTTGAAAGGCACTCGAACATATGGCATCAAATATTCCAAAGTTGTAGACTTTCATCTCACTGGCTATTCAGATTCTTATTTTGATGGAGATAAGGAGAATGGAGTCTCTACTTCTAGTTATTTGATGACTCTTGGATCAACAACGATCAGTTGGATATCACACACGCAATCTGTTCTTGCTGATTCTACCACCAAAGATGAACATGTTGCAGTAGCTCAAGCTACAAAAGAAACCGTTTGGCTTCACAAAATACTTGAAGATTTGAAGGATAAACAAAAGGCTTCAACTCCACTACTCATCGAAAAATATTATGCAATTCAGTTGGCAAAGAATAACAAGTTTCATGATCAAAGCAAGCATATTAACACCAAATATCACTTAATTCGACATTATGTAGAGGCCAAAGTTATTCATTTGACACATTGTCCTACTTCAGAATAGATCACAGACATATTTACAAAGCCACTAGGACGTGAAAAGTTTGAAAAGTTCATAATGTTACTCGACATGTCAGATGTCCCTTCGGATTAAGGGGGGAATTTTAACTAATCCTTCAGGATTGTTATTGTATAATATGTAATTAGTTTTACATTCCATTTTCACGGTTAATAAGTTACTGAGACACCACAGTCTCGTACCTAGATTTCACATGTATAAATAAGTAATTTTATCATTAATACAATTTTCTTTCATTGTGGATTTTATTTAGGCTTGTACACAATGCAATAGATGGTCATCTTCTTGTTGATTACAAATTCCAGAATATATAAAAAATGTGTATGACATTAGCTAAATCAACCGTGGTTAAAGTGTGGATATGTTATATTTTCCATCTCAATCAAATACTAGCAGATAGCTTGCTTGTGAATCACTGGTCTTTACTATTACCTGAATTGATAGATGCTGCTCAGACAAAAATTGATAACACAAATCTTCATGAGAATATTCAAACGAACAACTAGAAGATAGTCTGCTTGTGAATCACTGGTCTTTACCTTTACCTGAATTAATAGATGTTGCTAAGACAAAAATTGATAACACAAATCTTCATGAGAATATTCAAACGAACAACCGGAAAAACATTTATAAATCACATATCTAAATGCACCAAAAAGGGGAGTTCATTTTCCTGCCTAAGTAAACACTTACTTTTCCACAGTGAACTGCCTCATAAGCTCGAGACTCGTGGTAATTCTGTACAAAATTGTTGACACCAATACTGACAACGTAAAGAGATTTCAACACAATGGAAGAAACATTGGCTTTGTCCACAAATCTCTCCAATTTCGATTGGTACTGTCGAAAATATTGTAATTGTCGCCTCATGAATATTGTATTTTACGAACAAAAAAATAAGCAGCAAAATTATAAAAATAAAAGGCCAAAATTCAAATAACATGTTAATGGGTTTAGTTTGGAGCTTTTTTGTTTTTGTTTTTTTAAATAAAAGAGACAAAGAATTTAGTTGATTGAAATGATTAAGACATTGTTCATTTTTTGCTAATATGGTTGTCATTTTGGATAAAGAAAATATTTATTTGTTCAATTAGTAAAAGGGAAACTTTCCCCTCTAGAAAGGATTAGCCCACCCACAAAATCCAAATGTAATGAAAATGGAAATAATAAGAAAAGAAAAATAAAAAAATTTAAATTAAAAGAAAATAAAGCAAAAAACAAAAAATTTAGTCACTAAAGAAATGGAAGTAAATATCCATAATAAGATCTCAACTAGACATCACTAACAAGTAGGCTAGATCTAAAGGAGGGAGCTCTGAGGAGGATGGAATGCGCGAGTGAATACGGGTAGGGCCTCGTGTCTGCAGTATGAGATATTGCAGCTGGCAGTGAATAACAGGAACACGTAGGCTGCTAGACAGTGATGGTCGCACTACCTTACCCTCCGTCTTTGCTACCGTAACAAGGTTTTTACCAAGTTACTGCGCCCGTAACCTACCTGCTCCGCACCCGAAGTTTAGGCTCCGTTCACACCTACGCCAACCCTTCTTGCCGCTCCCTCAACGGTTACCCACAGGCAACTGGCGATCTGTGTTCCCTGAAAACTATGGACCTCGATCTTGTTGACTACTCGGAGGAACCTCTAGTGGAAGGCTCTATCTGGATGACCCTGCATGCAACTGTAGAAGGCTTGATCCCATTTAGCTGTGTGTTGAACGAAACCATCGTTGACTTACCTTTGTTCTCGGGCCCTTCAGACTATCCAGTGATCTTGCTAGACGACCCCCCAACTTGGCCGTCCCTTTCCACCCCTCTGCAGTCACCTTCCTCACTAGGGTTTGCCTCGAGTTGCCTTAACCCTAACCCTGTGGATACTTGTGTTGGCCTAACCTCCCTCCATTCATCCTCTGGTTTCAACTTTTCATTACCCAACTCATCCACCATAGCTGCCTCCGAACCCCTGATCACGCCGCATTCATCTGCTCCTCCATCCGGTAGCTTCTCGAACATCCCTCCCTTATCATACGCCCTTCCTTTCACCCCTCCTCCTCCTCCTGAGGACACACCTATCTCTAAGGATAGCTCTATTCGCCGGGAGGACACAACCGCTGAATCAAGGCCTCGCAAGAAATATAGGTGCTTCAGATCTAAAGCAGAAGACATCATTCTCAGGCTCGAGGAGGAAATTTAGTTAAGGGAAACAATGGATTTGACAGACAGGGTTTTGGTTGGAAGAATTCGAGGCCAAAACTACACTACGGCCCATTTAAAGTTATGGGCCTCTGAGGTATGGGGACATGACTTGGCCGATATACCTACGGTATAGAACTTCGTGAGAGGTTGGTTAGCGTTAAGGTTCACCAGGCCCGATCACACGAACTGGGTTTTATCTTCATTCTGGCACTTTGAGCATGCGCCTGTCCTTCTGAAGAGATGGACACCACTTTTCGACTCAGAAACAGAGCAGATAGGGGTCAACCCAATCTGGATTAGACTGCCGGGGCTCCCGCTACATTTTTGGTCCGAAGATATCTTTCGTCGCATCGACAACTCCCTAGGCACGTATATGGAGTACGATAAGTCCTACCTATCCACAGGCAAGATGGCCTATGCTAGGATACTGGTGCATATGGATACCAGAGGGGGTTTACAGGAACACATCACCATACAATGGAGGACATACTCTCGAAAATAGCTGTTGGATTATGAAGGAGTACCTTACAGATGTCGAAGATGCCACAAGGTTGGCCACGTATTCAAGGATTGTCCCTTGATCAACAAGGGGGGTCAGAGGTCATTTGAAAAAGATCCAGGCACTTCAAACCCTCAGGACCAGTCATAGTCTGCAATGGAGGTAGAAGATCAGCCACAACAGGTCCCTGTAGAAGCAGGCAAGGCACCTGAGAAAGAAGCAAAGAAGAAGCGTGGGAAAGCTCCACTTCGGCCACCCTCTCCACCTCTAACGAGAGCTCGGGTGGCTATAGGGGACGCATTTTCCACAGGTATGACAATTCCTTCTCACTCCTTTGATTTTATTGCATCTGAATCTCCAAGTATCTCTACAATTCACACTCAAGCTAGAGCCTTTGCTTATTCCTCGGATGCATCCCTCTACTCTACACAAGCTCATGCCTCCCATCATTCCCCCTGCCCCTTCCAACAACCCTCTAACAATCAGAATTGCCCTATCGGGACCCCTCCTCCTATCTATACTATCTCCCAACCATCCATCCCCGAGGCTCCTTTACACCCATCTTCCGACCATCCTATTAGCACTGAACCTCGATACTCCCTTCGCTCGAGATTACTCTCACAAGGCCTTGATGCTATAGGATTTGGTATTGAATCAACCCCCTCATTACCTAAACCACCTCAGGGACGTCCCTCCTCACTCTCCAAAGCTAAGCACCAGGTAGGGGAGGAGATTGCCAAAGGTAAACAAAAAACCAGATTGGGTTCTTAGAGTAGAGCAAACCCTAGATCTCCCCCCTCCATGAAGATGCTCTCCTTTAATTTCCGAGGGTTGGCTAGTCTTGGGGAAAAACTAGATGACTGATTTCCTTGGAAGCTGTAGATATCCTTTTTCTCCAAGAAACCCTAGGTCCTGCCAGCACCATCACTCCCTTACTCAAATCATGGTTACCAGGATGGTCTTTTTATTCACTAGATGCCTCGGGTAGATCTGTAGGGGTAGCCCTGGGTATTTACAACCGTTCTATTAAGTTGAATAGTATATGGGGGGGACACGGGTACTTGGAAGCTGATATATTCTCACCCACCCTTGAAGCTGACTACAAAATCATCAATGTATACGACTCTTCTCATGATAGGGCCGACTACTCGAGGAAACTTCTTAATTCAACAATCCTCCAGCAAGACAACATAATTCTGGGAGGGGATCTGAATTTCTCTATAGGGTATGCAGAGTCATGGGGTCAAAAAGCTCAGGTGGATATGCTATCAGCATTATTTGAGAATCTTTTGGAGGACCAGCACCTTATATACATCCCCTTTGCCAAAATACAACCCACATGGAGGAATAATAGAACTGGTGAGGCAAGCCTTGCCAAAAGACTCGACGGATTCCTAATTAAAGAGTCTCTGGTCAATAGGGGCACTCATATCAGACAATGGGTTGGATTTGGGGGTCTATATGATCACAAACCTATCTATCCGGAAATGCAGGATGCCATTGATAAGCCAAAGGCTCCCTTCAAATTTAACTCCACATGGCTAAGGGATGCTGATTTCATGAGGATGGTGGTTGATTTTTGGAAGGCTCACCCACCAGGTACTGATGGGAACACTGTGGAAGACTTTGTCCATAATTTGAAGGAGTTGAAAACCCTCTCCAAAGCATGGGCTCATAGGAAAATGAAACTAGAAGATCAACTGCTAAGATCAGCAGAGGAGGAAATCTACACCTTCGAGGAGGATACTGGAGGAATCATTACCTCCCAAGAACAAAAAGATAAAATTGCCTCACTAATGCATAGGAGGACACAAATCCTGAAGGATAGAGAAGAGAGTTGGAGGCTACGAAGTCAGGCAATCTGGCTCAAGGAAGGGGACGACAACACCAAATTCTACCATAAATATGCTAATGGGAGGAAGGCGATCAATACAATATGGGAGCTAAAAAATGAGCATGGACAAGCTATTCAATCCTTTCGTGAGTTGGCAACATAGGCAAACTCACATTTTAAAGATATTTACAAGGCTCCTCCTATCGCTACTCTGGCTGAAGTGATGCGTATTGCCCAACTTTTCCCCAGATTCGTAGACCAGGAGGCAGACCAAGAACTTACAAGAGAAGTCACTCTAGATGAGCTCGAAGGAACCTTAAAGTGGCTCAAGAAGGATAAGAGCCTGGGGCCAGATGGCTGGACAATGGAATTTTACATTGCCTTCTTCGATATCATAGGGGCAGATCTGTTAAGGATCATAGAAGATTGCCGAAGACGTGGGAGGATGTCGGAAGGCCTTAACTCCACATTCATAGCTCTCATCCCTAAAGCTGACAAACCCTCCTCTTTCGATGATTTTAGGCCTATATCTTTATGTAATTGCATCTACAAAATCATTGCAAATATTATCGCCAACCGCCTAAGGCCAATACTATCCACGCACATCTCCCCAGAGCAATTTTCCTTCCTACAGAACAGACAGATTCACGAGGTGGTAGGCACTGCTCAGGAACTCCTTCACTCTGTTCAGCTCAAAAAACTAAAAGGTATGATATTGAAGATAGACCTATCTAAAGCATTCGATAGAGTCAGTTGGCTCTACATCTGAATTTTGTTAACTCATTTGGGTTTCCCCTACACCTTCATCAAGTGGATCATGTGTTGTATAACCAACGTCTCTTATAGTGTACTCATCAATGGTTCGACATCCCCCTTTTTCATGCAGAATGAGGGCTCAGGTAGGGATGCCCTCTATCCCCTCTCCTATTTCTACTCATAATGGAGGGTCTTAGTAGAATCATTGGGGAAGACCACAAGCAAGGGAGGATTATGGGAATTAATATTACTGACTCCTGCATATTGACACACCTACTCTTTGTTGATGATGTACTTATATTCCTCAATGGAGGCATCGACGACCTTACATCCCTGCACAATGCATTTGGTACATTCCAAAAAGCTATGGGAATGGTGCTGAACGAAGCAAAATCCACTATTACAGCCACAAGATGCTCTCAACATGAAATCCAATATGCGCTCAGGAGATTCTCCTTTACTATCCTGTCTTTAGAGGAAGGGTTGAGGTACCTTACCTACCGAATAAAGCCACATGGATACAAAATAGTCGATTGGACATGGCTAATCACCAAGGTAGAAAAATGCCTTAACATATGGTACCACAAATATTTGTCAAGAGCAGGCAGGTTGGTTCTGATCAAGGCTGTTCTGGAAGCAATGCCCATATATTGGATGATGTTGGCTTGGATCCCTAGAGGAATATTGGCCAGATTACAAAACATTTGTTGTCGCTTCTTATGGAAGGGGAAACAACCTGGGAGAATTTTCGCATGGGCCAGATGGGAAACCCTTTCCTTGCCCAAATGGTGGGGAGGCTGGGGGATTAAGAGATTGGATATCTTCTCCAAAGCATTGGCAGCAAAGTTAGGATGGCAATTGCTCAATAACTGCAGCCTATGGATGAAGGTAGCTGTCTCTAAATATATAACCCCCTCAAATCCTCTAGACTAGATTAGACAAGCACAAAGGATCACTTCAACATATCCATCATTTGGAAGGCTGTAATAAATGCTATGGGTCTTATACGGAATGGACTGACATGGAGAATCTGATCTGGAATGTTGGTGCGCATAGGGGAAGACCCTTAGGTTGGTTGTGGTAATGCTCATAGGCTACTTGCGGAGTTGAAAATACATCTTGTCGATCAAGGCATCACACATATATGCCACATAGCCGACAATTCCCGCTCCACCTTAATTTAATAGGCCTAGAAATTAGGATCCTACTAAATATCCCTCCGCACTAGCAATAGTAGTGGCATGACTACCTAACTGCATTAACAGAGGCCCACATCAGGATCACAGAAGGGGATGATGAACTTATATGGGCATTTGCTAAACATGGCTCATATGCACCCAAGATAGGATATCTGGTATTGATGGAACCCTATAAGCCCCAAGCCACTGAGCCTTGGTGGAACCTTATGTGGAAGCTAAAAGTGCCCCTAGAACGAGGCTACTAATGTGGTCTATTCAGCACAACAAAATCCCGACTGGCGCAAACTTGATGAAGTGATCTTATTTAGGACCATTTTGGTGCCACCTTTGCAGGAACTGCAGTGAAGACAATGATCACCTCTTTCTGGATTGTCCTACCACCCAAGAGCTATGGAATAGCCTACTCACATCGCTTCCCATTTCATGTTGGTGGCACGACGATAATATAAAAGACGCATGGAACAACTGGTGGAAGGCTGCCACTAGAAAGGAGAGGAATTTACCACTACTCATATGTTGGGCTATCTGGATAGCCAGGAACTGTATTATTTTTCAGCAGAAGGCTCCACACTGGCCCTCCATATTGTCTAGAACTTTAGCCGACTATCACTCTCTTCCAGAAGAGACCACTCAACAACATCACAGGAACATCACGCCGGAAACCATAAATACCTCCATGCCATGGGCTTATTTCGATGGATCGACACAGGAGATAGGCTGTGGGGGGGGAGCCATATTACACATATCAGAAATCCATTCCTTCAAAATACAAATGGGTCTGGGCAGAGGAACCAATAACTATGCTGAGCTCTTAACTGCCAAATACCTCATTCACTTTGCCCTGAACAAACAGTGCATGAACCTTCAACTCTTTGGTGATTCAAAATTAGTATGCAACTGGATAAACAAAAAATCTTATTGCAATGCATACTCATTGAGGCATATCTTGGATGATACTCACAGGCTCATCTCGACTTTTGACTCTTTTGTTTTCCATCACATTTACAGGGAGCGCAACTCAGCTGCCGATCACCTATCCAAGGAAGCAACGCATAGGGATGATGGTACTTGGTTGATATATGAGGAGAAGGATGGTGTTACCTATCAGCACTATCACAGACCGTTCATAGATCCAGAAGCATAACTGAAGGCTCAACTTGAGTCAGGAAGTTTATTTTGTTTATATGTAAATATTTATGTTTACTTCTACATGTCATTACAGAACTATGTTGCACTATACTCTCTCTGCGTAGAGACCATAATGTTTTTTGCTTTTTGATCAGTTTGCTCCCTGCGTGGAGCATTATATCACTGTTTTTAAACTTATTTTGGACAGGAAATGCCTTACACTATGCATATGCTCAACATTTACAGAATGTAATTTTCTCTTATTAATGAAAATTACGACTTTTTCCACAGGGAAAAAAAATAAGACCTCAACCAATCACTTTACAAATAAAATTTTTAAATAATAATAAAAAATAACAAAAAATGTTTTCTCAATGTTAAACTATGGATAAGCGGTAGAAATGTTTGGTCTTAGAACCTGCGGTTTAGTTTAAATATATTTTAGTTAAATTGAAAAATAACAAGGGTTACTAGTTAAATTGAAAAACAACAAGTGCTACATAGTAGCTAGTACTTGTGGCTTAGTTTAAATATAGCTCAATGAAACCAAAAAATAATAAAGACAAAATTTCATCACAAAAATAAAACAACTAATAAAATATTATATTGTTGAATAGCATCACAAAAATAAAACAACTAATAAAAGCACGACCAAATGATTAATCATGATTATATCCTTCAGAAAAAAATGATAAATCTGATCCATGTCCAGCACAACGAATTATAATAATGTAAAAGCTGATGTCAACCAACAAAAAAGAATGGAGAGGAACCAACAAAAAAGAATGGAGAGGGACAACTTCTATCAAGAATGGGAAGGAGGGCCATGTGATGGCATTTTTAGGAAATCTTTAACGCAAATGGTGTGCTCAGAAATAGATCTAAAGAGACCCCATCTTTTACTTTACAATTTATAATATATGTGGATTGAGCTGATTATAGAGTTTTATATGTAGGCCGTTATAGAAACCATTGAGATTAGTGACTTCAAAACCCATAGCGTTGATATGTAATCTATAATACATGATTTTCAACACACAATTTGACATGGTATGGAATTATATATCACTAATATACACGTTAGTTTATAGTTTGAATGCATATATATATATATATATATTTTGTAAAATGAGTTTTAAGTAGTATAATATATTTTAAAGTTCATAATATAATCGTTTTTTAATATATATAATTTTCCTATAATTAAATTTATTAAAATACATTTTTAATATAATAATATATATAATATTTTATAATTAAATTTATTAAAATATGTGTTTTTTTGTAAGCTTGGCATTACTTTTCATTTATTTATCTATAAACATGAAGGTTACAAATATATGGGTTGTTCGGTAGCCTCAATTTGCTGAGTTGGAAACTAGGTCTGTTGGCCACTGAATCACATTATAAGCCATCCAAAACATAAATAGTTTGAGTATTTTTAATCAAGATTTATAACGGTGATAGTATGGAAACCAACTAATAAACATCAGATTGAAACTATACATGATACTCGACATAAATAGAAAAAAAAAAAAACAAAATTAACAATCATAGCTTCGACCCACTAATCATCTGACGATTCCATTGGAGCAGGATCTTTAGCACTTGATCCTAGTAATTCATATTGCGGCAGACATGGGATATGTCTCTCAATACAAGCCTAGACGAGCGTTTTGATTTTGCAACTAACGTTGGATAAGCTAGAACTCATTTGGAATGTCTTGTAGACCCAACTCGGCCTCACTGTGCGCTGCTGTGTTGGTGGTCGCAACCATTGCTTTGACCACTGTGCACTTCATCAACCAGTAAATATGAATGGATTGTCTGAACACGGTGAGATGATCGTGCGTGGACCCAGGGTCTGTGATTAGTTACCCCCAGTCTTCGACTGGCGGTTCAAGTTCAACTTGCGAATTCAACTTTGCCTCCTAGTTCACAATCAATTGTTTCACCTGTGCCGAGGTCCCATCACAGTAAACCTTGACTGTGGCCTAAATATTCTCAGAATTTGTTTTTCAACCCATTTTCTGCACAATCCCTTGTTGCGCAGTCCCCCTTTATGTCATCCCCTACCACGTAGTCCCCTCCCATGCAGTCCCCTGTTACGCAATCTCCCACCACTCAGTCCGATCAGAATACGGATCTACATCTTTTCCTTTATCTTCTTGGTGTCTTCTACCTCTTACGCCTCGACCCAAGGATCCACATCGAGGCTGAGACTTCACGATATCTGCCAAGGATGGGCCCCCTTTCTTCACCCTTCTCCCACTTTCCTGCACTTGTGACCCAACCTAGTGTACAAAGGCCATAAGTAAAGACAACGTAGGCGGACCTGGAATATAATTTGTATAGAAAACCACCCGAAAAACAAGCATTAACTTAATGAATGGTCAGAAAAACAAATGCAACGTCGACAACACTGTGTCCCTTCAAAATTCCACCACCCGAGCCAACAAGCATATATAATTAATAACCCTTCGGAGTTGGGATGTATCACCAGAATAAGAATGGTGTCCCCCATACCCCCCTGAGCCCCGAGTCTGTAAAGTTGGCCTTGATCATTTTCCAAAACCCTTGCTCTCCACAAGGTTTTCCTCGAAAATTCAGGCTTAAATCAGGAAACCCAATTATCAACATGCAGAGAAAACATCATGATAAAAGACCGGAAGCCATTAAACATGCCCATGCGAAAAAGAATATTGCCAAAAAATATAGAAATCAACATTACATAATTGAGAAGGCCTATATTGCCAGTCACAAAAACTGCTAATCTAACCAGTGTTTCCTTTCCCCTCTGGGCATGAAGTTTATCTCGAGTAGCCACCCCCCACCCAGGATACAAAGATAACATTATAACATACCAGACTTTATGTGCCAACCTTGAGCAGAGACAGGGAGAAACTAGGTATTCCTCTCGCGTTCTCGGTGCTGCGAACCTGTAACCAACGAACTTAGGAAGAAGACGAGGACCCGAGTTTATACACTGGAGATATGGTCTTAACTCCACCTTCACTCCCACTACCTATAGGAGCCAATGATTACCAACCTTCACGTTGTGGATCTGCCAAGATTTGCAATGCTGCATATTATCATAGTGAATACATGTGTGAGGGCTTGGGGGATACCACCCACCGTCCCAAAATAATAAAAGCTCTGTCATGTCAATCAAGTCCACGCAGGCCTCCAACTGTCTCACACCTCGATTGGGGGTTATTAAGATATGCTTTTAATCTAATAATAAGTTGAGAAAACATTATAAGTCATGAAAATGGAAAAAAAAAACAAATAATAAAAATAAGAAAGTTAAAAAAGGAAATAAAATAAAAATGAAAAATTAGTAACTAACAAATATGGAAGTTACTAAACAACCTATAATAAGATCTCAACAAATCACCTTACAAATAAATAAATTTAAATAATAATAATAAATATCCAAGATTGAATTCCTAATGTTAAACTATGGATAAGCAACATAAATTTTTGGTCAAAGGAAAACTAGTATGCAGTCAAAGACAAAACTGAATGCGTAATACCATGCCTGTGGTAGGTATAATAAGAATTTTTTTCTATTTATAAAAATATTATAATGCATAATAATATTAATTTAAAAATAATATTAAATAAAAAGAGTATTCAGCTAAAAAAAGGTGGAGAAAACTAATCGTCATGTCTGTATCGAGGAGGCTAGTGTTATTGCTAGAGTTTCGCAATTCCATCACCAGAAATTTAGGGAAGCCCTTGAGATTGAAAAAAGGCCGAACAATCTCAATAGAAAGGATGGCTGGAAGAATAGTAGTTGCTGGGGCCCAGCCCTCTCCTCCTAGTCGTTTTCTTCCATTCTTCCCCTCCCTAGGTATAGCTTGATCTTGTTGTCTTTTAAGTAATTTTCCCCTTGTTTCCCGTATCCTGTGGCCTTTGTTCTTTGAGGTGTGGTTGATATAGTTTGAGGTATTTTAATAGCTATTAATTTATGCTATTAGTTTTATTCTAATAATTTGAATTAACAGAAGAAAAATAATCCTGAAATTAATCTATGATAATATGCTAATTTTAACCCTTAAATAAACTATTAATTAATTTTAAATATTAAAACATTCTTTCTCTAATATTTATATATTTAATAACTTTTATAAATAACTATTAATTTAAAATTAATTTATTTTAAAATATGTTTATAAATATAAGTTTATGAAATAGTCCCTTTAACTTATATTTTAATAAGAATATAACTAACTATTTATATATTACTCTAATATTTATATATTTAATAACTTTTATAGCTAACTATTAATTACTCTAATATTTATATATATAATAACTTTTATTACTAACTATTAATTTAATTTTTTTTTTTAATAGTTTATTTTAATATATATTTATAATTATAAGTTTATAAAATGGTCCCTTTACTTTTATTTTAATAAGAATATAACTAACCGAATTAACTTATTAAATAAAGGTTATGCCCCTAATCCAGTCCAAACTAACTGTTTCCTGGTCAAATTTAGCCGTTAGTCAATATAGCCGTTATCTGGTCAAGAAATTTAGCCGTTGGATGTTCTGCTCTGACTATTTAAATTGCAAAGCGAGATCTGTTCCTTCAACTTGTCCTGACGATGAACCACACTGGTTGGTTCAAAATGTAGAAATTTTGAATAATTTAACACATATTCAAGAGAGATTATCCTGATCATGTACTATTGCGGAATACATAGACAATACATAAGCTCCTCTATGTTGATCATCAATATAACAACATCAATAACAATAAAACATCAAGAGCATTCACACATTAACACAATATGTAACCCGGGGAAAGCATCTCACTAAAAACCCCACACTATCTGTATATTAATGATTGAGACCATGTAACATTACAAAGTACAATGCTTATCACAAGCAATCCAGTACCAGCTCCACCTGTTACACAAAATACAGCTAAGATCTGATCTCCAAATCTATTCCACTGCTTGCCTGCCTCCACTGCTCAATACCTGCTCAAGAATGAATGAGAATGGTCTACCAAACTCGTATTTCACCTCCAAAGAATCACTCACAATGTGTAAGACGTGAGCAGAAGCTACAAACTGGGCAAATACATGAGCAAACTCATTGGCATACTCAATCCCTTGATTGTGCAAGATCTGATGCACAACTATAGTCACAATTGATAGCAATCTGATTCTCTAACACCTGTCCCTGCTGAAATGAACATGCACTGACATGAAACTGAGTTAACTGATGTATTCTATAGTTGTATTATGAGTTAATAATTAGTTTAAAAACTCATCATTAGTCTATTTGCAGTTAGACTAACTACAACTAGTTTAACCAAGTCAAACTGAACACAACTCCATCAACTCCACAATCAACTCCACCAAACTCAACTGATTGAGTTCTAACTGAAGTCATGCATGCAACAACTCAACTGACTCATAAGAAAAGCGTACTTCCTTCTGATAGCTGCATGGGCCACCTCTGTAGCTCAAACTGAAGTGCTCCAAGAGAATAAGATCAAGTTTATAGTCCAAATATTATTATGAGACAATAATGTTTTACTTTTCTATTTTTGACAGCCAGTCTAAAAATAGACTTTGATCACCCACACTGTGGTCACCCACACTTTGGTCACCCACACTGTGATCACTCACACTGTGATCACCCACACTGTGATCATCCACACTTTGATAAAAAATAGAACTTGCGCCATAATTTTCCTGCGGGCCCACTTAGTGAAGGCGACTCTTTTCACTAAGCTCCATCATCTTGTTGCAATCTCAACACTCCCTCTCGACAAGATATGGATTATCAACAACCCCTATCCTGCCTCGGTGGTACTCGAATTTGCTCCTAGTGAGAGCCTTCGTCAGAATATCAGCATCCTGATCCTCCGTTGGAATGTATGAAAGCAACATGATCCTCCGCTGCACACAATCTTTGATATGATGGTACCTGATGTCAATATGCTTAGATCTATCATGAAATATAGGATTAGCCGAGAGTTTAATGCAACTTTGATTATCACAGTAAATCATAGTAGGATCCAAATGAGAACTGAACAAACCAACCAGGATCTTCCTCATCCATATAGCCTCGCATGCAGCCAAACTTGCTGCCATATACTCGGCCTCCGTTGAACTGAGTGCCACGGATCTCTGCTTCCTGCTATACCAAGAAACTGATGTCAATCCAATACTGAAGACCCCTCCTGATGTGCTCTTTCTTTCCGTTGGGCTCCCCGCCCAATCTGCATTCGTGAAGCCACATAGCTTCACCTCATCCTCCTGTCTGTACCACAAACCATATCCCGATCTGCCTCTCAAGTAGCGCAATACATGCTTGCCCGCCTTCCAGAAGAGCTTGGTAGGCTTAACCATAGCTTGTGAAAGCTGGTTAACTGCATAGCATATATCAGGTCGTGTATTGACCAAATACATCAGCGACCCCACCAACTGTCGATAAACAGTGGCATCCACTTCTTCTCCCGAAGTGGCATCCTCCTTCCTCCAATCTCCAGGAAGAAGAGTATCAACAGGCTTGCAGCCATGCATGTTGAACTTCTCCAGTATCTCCCGAGCATACTTGCCCTGAGAAACAAACAGTCCACCACTGCGCTGCCATATTTCCAATCCTAGGAAATAGTGAAGGAGGCCCAAGTCCTTCATCTCAAACTCTGTAGCAAGATCCTTCTTGCATGACAGTATCAACAGCTCATCACCCGTTAGAATGAAATCATCAACATACAGTACAGTTATAAGCAACTTACCCTCCACCACAATCTGGTATAGGTTAGGATCCGCCTCGCTCTTGGAGAATACAAGTCCTGTGAAATAGCTGTCTATCCGTGTGTACCAAGCACGTGGTGCTTGCTTCAACCCATACAGCGCTCTCTTGAGCCTGCACACATGCGACTTGCTGCTGAAGACCTCAAAGCCTTCGGGCTGCTCAATGTACACCTCCTCCTTAATGACTCCGTTGAGGAACGCAGTCTTCACATCCATCTGATGAATGTGCCATCCCATCTGCACTGGGAGAGCAAGAATCGTCCGTATGGAAGAATACCTTGCGACAAGTGCAAAGGTCTCCTCATAATTGATCCCCTCTATCTGTGAAAAGCCTCGGGAAACAAATCTTTCCTTGTACTTCTCCACACTCCCGTTAGCTGCCTGCTTGACCTTGTAGATCCATCTCGAACCCACCACTGATTTCCCTTCCGGTCTAGGAACAATCTCCCATGCAGTGTTTCTCACAATAGAATCATACTCTTCCACCATGGCGTCTACCCATGCGGGATCCTCCACAGCTTCCTCGAAAGAGGATGGCTCAGTCACAACACACTTGCTCATCAGAGCCATGTATCCAGTGTACCGATCAGGTGACTGTCTCTGCCTGCGTTGGGCTGTAGGTGGTCCTACAACTTTCTCTGCATCTTGAGCTAGTCGCTCAGCTTCTGTCAAGCGCTTTCGCCCTTTGATGGTTGGCGCTGCATGAGTGGTCTCTTCCACTCCATGAACCTCGTCCTGTGGCTGATCCACGTCCTGAAGCTCATCCTTAGGAACTAATAGCTCCTCATCTGCATGCAAGTGTAGCTCCCTCTCAAGCGAACACTTCATGGCTTTCTCCTCCTGAAATTTTATATCCCATCGCACAACAGTTTTACCACTGTCTGGAAAATACACACGATAGTTGTGGGGCGTATCAGTGTACCCCAAAAATATCCCAACCTCTGCGGTCGGCTCCAACTTCTTCCTGACATCCTTCGTCACATGCATGTAAACGTTAGCACCAAAAATCTTCAAATGAGAAAGATCAGGCTTCTTACTAGAATAAGTCTCCTCAGGTGTACTCATGCCAAGTATCCTATGAGGACAACGGTTCTGCACATAAACTGCTGTATTGCATGCTTCCGCCCACAAGTGAAGGGGTAGGCCCTGATCATGCAACATTTCCCGTGCAACACCCACAATCGTTCTGTTCTTCCGCTCAGCTACCCCATTATGTTGTGGGTTATGGGGAGCTATGAGCTCTCTACGAATCCCTTCTGCCTTGCAGAAATCCTTGAACTCGTCCGAGATGTATTCACCACCATTATCGCTCCTAAGAGCCTTCACCTTCTTCCCCGACTCCTTCTCGACCAGTGCTTTGAATTCAAAGAACTTTGAATATGTCTCGCTCTTCTTCTGCATGAAGAAGATCCAGCACTTACGAGAGAAATCATCAACAAAAATCACATAATACCTGTGTTTTGCTGTCGAAGCAACTGAGAAAGGTCCACACACGTTTGTGTGAATTCTCTCAAGGATCGTCGTGGCATGACTATCCTTCTCGTGAAAGGTGGCTTTCACAAACTTCCCCAAAGTACACCCCTTCACTGATCTGACTGCGCAAGTGTTCCTTTAGGAGCCCTGTAGTGATCTGCTGCAGTATCTTCAAGGCTCCATGGTGAAGATGACCCAATCTCCTGTGCCACAACTCGCCATCATCCCGGCTCACCAATCCTTCGGCCTTGCCCGCCATTGCTGCGCATCTATCTACATGCAATTGATAAAGGTTCCCCACTCGAACCCCTATCTTCCGGGTCTCACCAGTTGTCTTGCTGCGCAGGAAAGCCTTTCCCTTGCTGAAAACAACATCATACCCTTTGTCTTCTAACATCGCCACTGAGATGAGATTCTTCGTCAATCCTGGAACATGCATGACTTCCTTCAATACGAAGGGTTTACTAGACTCCCTCTCAAAGGAAATGGTACCGATACCAGTCGCACTGTATCTACCATCATCGCCCATCTCGATGTGCACTCCAAGATATTTGTCCTCCAGATCAGAGAACAAATCTTTATCTCCCGTCATGTGAAAAGACGCACCACTATCCAAGAACCACACTGAACCCATCACACTTGAAACCAAACATGCGATCAATGAAAAATCAAGCTCAAACTGTGAGGCTAGAGCCTCTCCTGCTGAAGATCCAGCAGCCTGCTTGTTCTTCTTCTTCTGCGGACAATTAGTGGAATAGTGTCCGTGCTGGTGACAGTGAAAACACTTCACCTTGGACATATCCTGCTTCTTGCCTTTCGCATCAGACTGAGAAGCTTTCTTGCTCTTCCCTTTCTTTGCTTTGGTAGCCAAAGCACAATTCTCTTCATCAACTCCCTTTGACGAAGATCCGTCCCTGGTACTCTGCCTGATCTCCTCCTGCACAAGATCTGACCATAGTCTTTCCGATCCTGGCAATTTCTCCCGACCATTGACAGAGTCTTGATAGGAATTCCAACTCTTCAAAAGACCAAGGAGAGCCAAGCTCACCAAGTCCTCATCATCGACAGTAACCCCCACACTTCCCAGCTCATCTCGACACTGAGTGAAATTTGTGAGATACTTGGGAATACTGTCACCCTTCTCGCATTTGATGTTTCTGAGTTTATCTTTGAGCACCAGCTTCCTCTGATCGCTCTTGCTTTGGAATAATTCTGTTAATGATTTCCACATCAAGAATGGAGTAGCCTTTCCATGGAGGCTGGACACAATGTGATCCTTCACGCCCTCCAACAGAATCCTTCAAAATTTTGCGGTCTTATTTTGCCAAACTTCCGCCTCAGTAGCATCAGTAGGCTTTGGGATATCCGTATCTATGAACTCCTTCAGCCTGTTATCATCCAATACTGCCTCCATCCTGTCCTTCCATGCAATATAGTTTGAGCTTCCCTCAAGAGCATACTCCAATCGCAATCCGCTGAAAGACATTGCTGCGTTGTCACCAAGAAAACACTGCTGCAAATTTAAATTCCACCAGCAACCAACTCAACTGCCTCGGATCTAAGATTTGTGAGAACACAACATTTCTCATACAGAGATTGACTGTATGGGCATTCACCGGATATCTCACCTTCCAAAGGAAGGATGAATCCAGAGGCTACCTGGCCTGATTAGAGACTCTGCCTGAAGAAATAGAATGTAAACACTTCCCGAATAGTAGATCTGATGATCAACAGCTTTGATACCATGTAGAGATTTTGAATAATTTAACACATATTCAACAGAGATTATCCTGATCATGTACTATTGTGGAATACATACACAATACATAAGCTCCTCTACGTTGATCATCAATATAGCAGCATCAATAACAATAAAACATCAAGAGCATTCACACATTAACACAGTATGTAACTCGGGGAAAGCATCTCGCTAAAAACCCCACACTATCTGTATATTAATGATTAAGACCATGTAACATTACAAAGTACAATACTTATCACAAGCAATCCAGTACCAGCTCCACCTGTTACACACAATACATCTAAGATTTGATCTCCAAATCTATTCCACTGCTTGCCTGCCTCCACTGCTCAATACCTACTCAAGAATGAATGAGAATGGTCTACCAAACTTGTATTTCAACTCCAAAGAATCACTCACAATGTGTAAGACATGAGCAGAAGCTACAAACTGGGCAAATACATGAGCAAACTCATTGGCATACTCAATCCCTTGATTGTGCAAGATCTGATGCACAACTATAGTCACAACTGATAGCAATCTGATTCTCTAACACCTGTCCCTGCTGAAATGAACATGCACTGACATGCAACTGAGTTAACTGATGTATTCTATAGTTGTATTATGAGTTAATAATTAGTTTAACAACTCATCATTAGTCTATTTGCAGTTAGACTAACTACAACTAGTTTAACCAAGTCAAACTGAACACAACTCCATCAACTCCACAATCAACTCCACCAAACTCAACTGATTGAGTTCTAACTGAAGTCATGCATGCAACAACTCAACTGACTCATAAGAAAAGCGTACTTCCTTCTGACAGCTGCATGGGCCACATCTGTAGCTCAAACTGAAGTGCTCCAAGAGAATAAGATCAAGTTTATAGTCCAAATATTATTATGAGACAATAATATTTGACTTTTCTATTTTTGACAGCCAGTCTAAAAATAGACTTTGATCACCCACACTGTGGTCACCCACACTTTGGTCACCCACACTGTGATCACTCACACTGTGATCACCCACACTGTGATCATCCACACTGTGATAAAAAATAGAACTTGCGCCATAATTTGCATGCGGGCCCACTTAGTGAAGGCGACTCTTTTCACTAAGCTCCATCATCTTGTTGCAATCTTAACACAAAACGCGTCGACAAAAGCATTCCAATGTGATTTTCACCGAGAATCTTCTCTCAAACTTGATATGGATCACAAAAGCCTGAATTTAATAAAAAAAGGTGGTGCGAGACATGTTGAACGGTAAGGCTTCGAGACCAGACAATTTCACTGTGGAATTCTTCAAAGATTGTTGGGATATAGTTGAAAGAGATATGCACGAAGTGGTGGAGGACTCTCATAGACCATCAATAGCCCTCAAGACTTTGAATTCCACCCTCATCACTTTGATTCCAAAAGAAAAATAAGCAAACTCCCCAGATATATACTGCCCCATTTCTCTTTGCAATGTCGTGTATAAGATAATCTCTAGGGTCATAGCAAATAGATTGAAGCCTTTGTTGCTGATTTTGATCTCTAAAGAGAAAGCGAGGTTTGTGGAAGGAAGACAAATCTTGGATAATGTGGTCCAGCCACATGAAATAATCAAATCCCAGAATAAAAGGGATGATCGTGTAACTGCATATAGCTAAAGCCTATGATAAAATGAGTTGGACATATCTGGAACATACTCTTTAGGCGTTTGGATTTAACCAACACTGGATCCAATGGGTTATGTTGTTACTTCACTACTTCTAGCTTCTCAATTATGGTTAATGGATCCCTAGCCAAACCTTTCTCCCCCATAACGGGTCTGCTTCAGGGATGCTGAAGATTGTAACTAGGTTTGGTCTTGATAAATATATTTAAGTTACAATATAATGTATTTGCCAAAAGGGAAAATATTTTTTTATTACTATTAAAATTGACTTATTAAAGCATGGGTTTCATGCTTGGGTCAATTGTTTTTAGGTCAAATCCTCCATTGTAGGCTTCTAGGGTTTATGTCTAGTGTCCTTTTCCATGTCATAATGTAAAGAACCCTTTTTGGGATTTATTTGTCAAAGAAAAAATTTATTTTATTGTAAAATATGTCAAGTAGGCCTCCTCCACAGTCGGCCTAAACTCGGCAGCATAATCACTATATAAAGGCTACAACTCAACCTCATTTGGGACTCACTCGCAACAAGTTCAATCTGCAACTTTTGGGGCCAGAAAAAGGTGTGAATTTCAAGGAAGAAGAGAAGAAGGATAGCGAAGAAGGTCTCTCACAAGCATAAGAAGTCAAAATTTCCTCTCTTTCCCACACGTGTGAAGTTGTGCAGCTGCTGGAAGGGGGACAAAATCCTGCAGTTATTGGGAGGCCGAAATTCTGCAGTTACTAGGAGGCCAAAATTCTGCTGCTGGGGGTCGAAATTATGCAATTGGGAAGTCGAAGTGCTGGATTGTTGCTAGGTTGAAGCTTCTGGATAAGAATATACTACTACATCATCTTGGAAGATTGACTTGGTGGAGGAGGAAGGTCTATTGGTCTAGTGTCCTGGTCCATCTCAATTTGAATTATTGAAGGAAGAATTCTTGACTGGGTTTTCCCCTATATAGGGGTTTTAGCCTTAACTGTTCGCCTACATCTAGTGTCCCTGATTTCATGTTTTTTCTTTTGATAATTTCTTGATGAAACAAATATAAAAGAAGAACGAAGGAAAGTTAATAAGAACATAAGAATATCACAAGTAATTATCAACATAAGAAAATATTTCTACCTTTCTGATTTTCTAACAAGAGGGACCCACTTTCTCCTTTTCTATTTGTCTTGCTAATCGAGGGACTAAGGAGATCTATTAAGCTATAGGTCAAAGTAGGTGAGATAAAAGGGTTACAACCTCACCTAGAATGTAAACCATCCACCCATCATCAGTTCGTGGATGATACCATGCTCCATGGAATACCAATAGTCAAAGAAGCCAAGGTCTATAAAGAAATCTTAGACGACTTTTCCAAAGCTTTAGGTATGGAAGTCAACTGCTAAAAGTATATGATTTTATTTTTTTACACTCGCATATAAGTGCAAAGGAATCTCACAAACATTCTAGGTTTCCAAAAAATTTCATTGCCTTCAAATTATCTGGGAATGCTTTTGACATACAAACCTGTAAGAAGTCCACTTAGGAAGACCTGATCTCCAAAATGAAAAATAAGGTTAACAGGTGGACCTTTAGAGCCTTGAATTGTGAAAAAAGGTTAGTATTGACAAAAGCGATGTTGTAGGCTATGCCAATGTATTTAATGCTAGTCTTACCCACCCCTAAAGGGATCCTCCAAAAAATAGGAGAAATTCAAAGATATTTCTTATGGAGAGGGGCCGAAGAGTGAAAAAAATGGGCCTTGATAGGGTGGGATAAAATTTGCAAAATGAAATCTAGGGAAGGCTTAGGCTTGTAAGACCTTGAGATAGTTTATGAGGTCTCTGGTGAAAATTTGTGGTGGAGATGGATTAATAAGATCGCAGTCCCTTGGGTTGCCTTTTAGAAAACAAAGTATGCTCCAAGATGGAACCCCCAGACCCTGATCAAGTTAAATGGTAGTGTTATGAGCTCTGCAACATGGAATCTAACGTGGCGAAATCGAGTAGTGATATGAGATTACTGTTTTTGGGAAGTTGGGAATGGTAAAACCACCCTCTTTTGCGAGGATGCATGACAACATGAACCCTGCTTGAACACGCAATAAAGACTGGCCCTTAAGAAAGAAACAAAAAAAATAGGGAAAATAGAAGTCCACCATTATTGGGACCTATGGGGAGAAAATAAAAAATGGCGAAAATGGACACCTCTGAGTCACTAGGAGTAAGAGAAGTTGACCCAAGTTGGCAAATAATTGGACAACAAACTACAAAAAACGGAAAATCCTTATCTCGAAGGAAGGATACAAATTAAGGTGGAGGATACAGGATGGATGACAATTCACTCTAAAGGAAACCCGCTTCTACATTACAGGACACCAATAGGTAAATGCAGATCCAATGTGGAATAAAATATGGTCTATTCCTCATTGGCCAAAAATCAAATTATTTATGTGGTTAGTGTTGTACAGGAAAATATTAACCCAGGAAAATATTTGCCAAAGAGGATTCACTGGTCCCTCACAATGGTGTATCTGTGAGAAACATGAGGAAACAATTAACCACCTCAAAAATACTGTGATCATGTAGGCACTCTATGGGATTAGGTCTCATTAGTGTTTCGCCAAACTGATCGGTAGAGAGAATATTCAAGAAACCCTAAGCAAGTGGAGAGACAAAATCATGAAAAACAAGTTTTTTAACCTTGCATGGTGCCTGGTTCCATGCTTCGTGGTCTCTGTAGTTTGGAAGGAGAGACCAACGAATCTTCCGGAGTAAATCCCTCCTAATCACAATCTTTTTTTCTACAACAAATGCAAGAAACAATCCTCATTAGTAATCTAAAAATATCTGAGGAAAAGCCAAGGGACTAGGAAAAAAGAATTATGGAAACATTGAGGTTGGAAGGAGGTCAAGCTTACTGTAATAGAAATAGGGAACCCCATCTTCAAGGAGTTGCAAAAACATGGTCATCTCTAGCTTCGGGTTTCCTGAAACTAAATTTCGACAAGGCCTCAAAAGGTAAATCCGTCTAGGCTGGTGCAGGGGGTGTTATCAGAGATAATTATCGGAGGATTCAAAGCATTTATTATAACAATCTGGATGAGGCAAAAAACAATGCCACAAAATTTTACGCTTTACAAAAGGAGTTGGAAATGCTGGTTCGAGATTTAGGAATTCAAAATATCACCATTGAAGGGGACTCGACCTTAATGATTAAGGTGGTGAAGAATTTACAATGTGGTACAAACATTGGCAAGGTAAAATCCCACTAGCGCCCGGGCCTAATTAAATAGAGAATACAAGGACACTTGGTGACCATGTGAACCACCAATTTCAACCTAGTTCGGAGATCAACGAACATGGTTGCTGACATGTTAACAAATGAGGGATCCAGTGGGACAACATAGAACTACAAATGCAATTGGAAAAGCTGGACAAAACTGGGTAGAAGTGACTGAGGATGTGGCAAGCCCCAGGGCGAGGCAAAGTTTAATGCACAATAAATGATTAACCGAGATCGAGTACACATTTCTCCATGCAACCAATTCGAAGGATGGGTGATGGAGCTAGGTGACGCTGGGCAAAAATAACTGAAGGGAACATGGTTAGATACTGCAGGAAGGAAGGTGGAAGATGGATGTACTATCCCCAGTATAATCCCTAACCCGCCCACTTCCTTCACCCGTTGTCTTGGCCAGGGTCCTCGCTCCATTCCAAACGAAATGGAAACATATGAAGTTATTGGTAATGCCAAATCCTAAGATACTAAGAGGATACCAGTGGAGAGGGAGTAGAGAATGTGGGCGGTTGGCACAAATAAATTTGTGTCGACTATCACATTTCAAACTGGAAATAATGACATAATTAGTAAGGATTTAGAGTGGTGGAAAGTCTGGGGTTTGGGAAATGACTGCTATTCATTACTCGGTTGGTTATACGGTTCCACAAAGAGAGGAGTGTGCAAGGGGCCCGAAAGGCAAGTTACGTTTTATCCTATCCTATTTTTCTCTTTCCTGGTATCAGAGATATGGACTGTTTCAGGCAGACCTATCTTCGAGGCCGGCCACACAGAGGCTAGAAAAAGGAGGAATCCCATAAACACACTAGAATGGAGATAACGACATGAGAAGTAGCACAAACTTACTCTAAATATCTCCTAGGGAAGGGGAAACCAATCCTGGAAATGTTGGAACAAGAAATTAGAGAGAAACAGGCTAATAAGTGAGATGGAAAAATGGAAGACAAAGTGGACTCACTCATCGATCCAGGGATCATCAAAACGTGAGAAACCCTGTTTAACAAGACGGTGGATATAGCTTGGCATATGAAGACGTTGATGGGGAAGCTATTGGCCGAGAATTTCACTATGCTAGGAAACCATGGCCCTTAGTATAAGCAAATGGAAAACATCCAAAAGCACATGTGTTGAGATTTTCGGTTTTATTAAATTTGGGAAAAATCTCTCGTATGTGACAAAAATAGGATTAGTTGCTATATTATCTCCAGTATTTTTTGAGGAGGAGTTAATGCATCCTATATTTGTTGTGAGGGAATTTATGATTTAGTTTTATGCTCCAGCTATATAGAAATGTAATCTCGTAGAGGATTGTGTAAGAGTGTGTAGAGAAAATAGAGAAACCCTCCTGCATACTCTTGTAGATATTGAGCGGCTCCAAAAGGACAAAATGGAGACCTTGACCAAGAAATTTGATGTGTTTCTTCACTATGTCCAATATCTGGGTATCACCCCAGGCAATGGGGTGGACCAACCTACACAAGTGAGGAGGGCCTATGTTAGAGGTTCCAAGGCAAAGGTGTCTCATTAGGCAAGTGATCCTGAGTGAGTAGAACCTAGCGAATCCCCATCCGACATTTGTCCTTGTTTTCAAGTTCAAGCATGCTGTGAGTTAGTCCATGGTTTTTCGTCTGTTTTTTATGTATGGTAAACAAAGTCAATTAGATACTGTCAAGGTCCAGCCAGCTAGACGGATAAGACCTATCTGGAATCAAGTTTCTAGGAAACAACAAGAAAGTAGAATCTATATATATATTTTTTGTAAATTTTGGATAAGGCAGAGGAGTGCCATTAGTATGATGGAGAGAGGACTGTTAAAACCCTATTTCTACTACAGTTGGTCTCGTTTCTAGGTTGGAAGACCAAGTTGCATATTTTGTATTTTTGATTTTAAATATCAATAGAAACCTCTAGATTACTTAAAAAAAAATATTCAACTAAAAACAATATAAAATAAAAATAAAAGAAAGTAATACATTATTAATTTTTTTTAAAGAAGGGATGATTGTTCAAAGTTATCATGTTACATGGTTTGATAATAAACAAAATTGTTATTTGTTATGATTATTTATTTTTGGGTTGTAGAAAGTATATTATTATTATTATTATTTATAAATAACAATGTAAATAGAAAATAATCGTATTATATATATTTAATAATAATATTTATTTAATACAACAATTTAAAGAAAGTATTACTTTTTATGTGTGTTTTTAATAAATTAGTTATTTTAATATTAGGAAGTAAAAGTTGTATATATATAAACACGGAAGTAAGAGAATTTCAAGCCTTCATAATATGAGAAAATTAGGGTAGTCATAAAAATACTTCTTTTGATATCCAATTTAAATCATTCCTACATGCAAAAAAAAAGCAGAGCTTTGTCCTAAGGAAAACCTAGAATTACTAATAGAGTTTGGAAAAAGGTTGTTATGGTTAGTTTACTATATTGGAGACTGGGTATTACAAACATAGTTTGGAGAGGGTTTTAGGGTAGATCTTCCATAGTGGAAATCAGATTGACCTTGACTCTAGAATAAAATTATGAGAGTCTAGAAACAAAAAGCCAACATCAATTAACACAATAAGAACATTCATAACAGAAAAACCCACGTGACTTGAGAAAGGAAACAAAACAAGGATGCCTAAGTAAAGGAAATAACGAAGACAAAGCGATAGAGGTAGAGAGAGAGGGAGTGACAAGGGATATATGGAGAGACAGTGATGGAGAGAGTATAGGAGGGAAGATAGAGAGAAGGAGAGGAGAGAGAGAGGGAGGTAAGGGTAAGAGAGAGAGGGAGAGATGGAGTTGGGAGAGAGGGGGATAAAGAGAAGGAGACAGGGAGAGAGATAGTGACAAAGTTGGAGGGCAGAGAGAGAGAGAGAGATGGGGGGTGAGACATAGGGAGGTGGGAGAGAAAGGGAGAGAGAGGAAGGAAGAGAGAGGAAGGAAGAGAGAGAGGACTTGAGAGAGAGAAGGAGAGAGGGAGGGAGAGAGAGATGGAGTTGGAGGGGGAGAGAAGAAGGGAGAGAGTGATGAAGTTGAGGGGGGTAGAGGAAAGGAGAGAGCGATGGAGTTGGAAGGGGAGAGAGAGAGAGGGAAGAACACAGACATAGAGAGATAGAGGTGGAGAGAGAGAGGGAATGAGAAGGGAGAGTGTTATAGACATTTTTGTGCCTTATAGCATGAAGCATGAAATGTCCATAATCTAAGGGATCGAAAGTCCCTAAAACATGTTGTTCCTACCCCTAGAGGAACAAGGTCAGCAAACCACAGCACTAAAAATCAGTTCTCCACCTGAAAGCCCTCAAAAACAAGCAATTTCGGGATCATGTCAACTGCTCCATTGAGCATCTGCGCTGAATGTCAACTGCCCTTCTCTGTACCTGCGTTGAATGTCAAATCCAACAAAGGCTACCTGCGCTGAGCGAGATTGGACAAGTGGCACAATCATTCTTCAAGGTGTCAATGCCCAGGAAGCTTCCAAAATGACACTTGGATCAGGGAATTCGCCTAGTGATGAGTAAGAGGTTCTTAAACTCCAAGTGGAAGCAAGGATCTCCAAGTGGACTCAAGAACTGAAGTATAACAGAAGTGGGAGAGGACACTAGTCAGCTCTCAAGCTGACTCATCCTTTCTCCAAAACTCCTATATATAGAGCTCTCTCATGAGGTCTAGGGAGGCTGGAATTTTGTGACTGTAAGGAAGTGCTGTTGGTTTGAGTTTAGAGCTATTGGGTGATTGCTTTGAAGGAGGTGCAGAGGAGATTTCTTTCTGCTGGGAGGTGTTGCTGGATTGGGCCTCTTATGGTTGTAACACTCTCAAAACTTTACTTCTTCCATTAATAAAGCATTTGAGGTTCTTCTATATGCATGTGTCTCAATGGTGTATTGTTATACTTGTGTATTTGATTTATTCTAATCCTTGAATCATTTATGAATGTATGCTTCTTGTAGTTTCCCTCTCTTGCCTTTTTGCAGGATCTTTGTGTAGCTGGGCCAGTGAAAGAGCAAGGAGCTGGGAGCAAGCAGCAAGGAGAGAAGATTGGATCAATCATTAGCGGAAGACATCGATTAGTGGATCTCTTTCTCCCCTATTTTACTTTCATAAAGAAGAAACCTTAGATAGCTTTGCTTTCAGTTGTTGCTGAGGTACTATCACCCTTAGAGTGGGATAGGGTCATTCCGTATTGGATACTTTTCCCTACAACAAATTGGCGACTCCGCTGGGGACCGTATCTTGTTGGTTGCTTGTGTTTTTGCTATTCATTTCATAAACACAGGGAGTACCGAATCGAACTGCATTTGGATCTTTCAAATGCAAAGTAGAGGGCAGCTACTCTAGCTCAGTTTCTGGGCATGTTTATGATTTGAAGAGCTGATCCACAAGGACTCTGAACAGCTCTTAGTGATAGCTTTTCATCCTCCTAATTACCCTTTAGTGTGTACTTGATTGATAGCTTCTGATTTGGCCAAAAACTGTGAATTTTTGAGCAATCTGTGACCCGGAAACCAAGAGAAACGCAAGTTTCTCGCTTCAGTGCAGGCACTGTGAAGGCAGTCTGCATTTCAGCGCAGTTCCCGAAGGGGCTACCTGCGCTGAATGTCAAACTGACAGTGTACTACCTGCGCTGAACCAGTCTTGCCTTGTGCTACTGGGGTTCCCTGCTGTTTCTTGCCCTGTTTTCATCCTTGTTTTGCAGCCTGTTACCAGTCAATGTACCTATCTGAAACCAAATTTCCTTGCCACTATTCCGCCTCGGTTGTATAAAGAAACTGTGATTGTTCTTTGTGTATTTCTTACTTCATTTACATTTTCCCATAACGAAAAGCGAACTAGTCTTGCTGTGGCCTCTTAGATCCAGAACTGTGATAAGTGTCGTAGTGATCTTAAGAGTTAGTTTGATTGCTGTTCATAGCTGATTGAGCTTTTGCTTTCATCATATGGTTTGAATTTATATATTTCTAGTGTCAAAACAAGTAAATCTTAAGGTGTCTTTTGATTTTGGACAAAGCTTGTTTGCTTTCACTTGAAATTGAATTCAAAATTATACAACAGCTTTCTTTTTGCAATACACCAACATTAAGAAAGAGAAAAGAAATACCTGCATTGTGCATGTGCATTTTGACAGCTTGCATGTTGATTTAGGAAAAAGTGCATTAGTGTGTGTCTATGATCTGTGTGAAAAGATGATGTCTTTCTTTTCCCTCAGTAGTTAAGATTTTCAAAGTTGAAAGATTGAAAAGCTTGCTTATCATCTTAGACTGCATTTAGGAAGTTGTATATACATCTCGTGGTGATCCATAAAGGCAAACTGCTAAACAAGATCAACTTAAAATGAATTGAATTTACATAACAACGCATTGAAACATAACGCAAACACATAGAGGTCTAAGCTAGAGACGTGTTCCGGCGTCGTTAAACGTGATATCTTAGCGTTGAGTGGTTGGGTGATTCCTCCACGGTGAAGCGATAAATATCAATACGGACTTGTGCTCCCACGTACCATCGCGTATATATTGGGAGACCCCTATAGGAACAAATCCTTTATCCTTAGGAAGCCGTGTCGGCCGCCCTACTGATCGCGATGCAGTGAACACAACATTCACGAAGATCGACCACCCGTACCGTAAAACGTATTCTGTGGTTTCGCGAAAGGTTTGGCACACCCTCTGCCTAGATCTCCAGAGCAGTTTCTTTTGGCCTTTTTCAAACTCTATAACTGAAAAAGTCCATCCGAGCATTTGTCACTTCGGGCTCGTTAAAACATCGAAGGAGACTAGAGTCATCTTTAGCTTTTTCTCGACTCTTAAAAAGTGAAAAAGCAAGTTGTGTCTAAAGCGTCGTTATAAAATTCATTTTAAACGGAACATAATCACCTCTTATTCCCACGTTGATCTGTAGGTTGAGAGCATGGAACGCCCCAACCAAGGAATTCCACATGATGGGAATCCTAGTCCTTTCTCCTCTTGGGGAGAAGTTGGTGCGCCCCATATGGCCACATTGTCACTTCCAGGATTGACAATTGGCCTGCCAATTTGGCTATTCTCAACTAATGTAGTTCAGAACACCATGGTTCCTGAGCAGTCGAGTCAACAGTTAGATCAGTCTAGAGCTGCC
This sequence comes from Pinus tabuliformis, assembly GCA_031772625.1. Lineage (NCBI taxonomy): Eukaryota > Viridiplantae > Streptophyta > Pinopsida > Pinales > Pinaceae > Pinus > Pinus tabuliformis. The sequence continues at coordinate 1,142,351,377 of CM062813.1, read as the reverse complement.
CACCAGCCTTCTACTTCTTATAACCCTTCCTCCAATCCTTCGTCTTCGCAAGGTAGAGCCGAAAAAAGCCAAGCTCCCATGGAGAAGAAGGAGAAGAAGAAGAAAGAGAAGAAGAAGAAGGAGCCTAAGGCGACTGGGGGCAAGCAAAAGACATCTGACAAAAATCCACATACAGCACAGACCGGGCCTAAATCGCCATGTGTCATATGTAGAGGAGACCATTTCCATAGAGATTGTCCCTGTATTCCCCGGATACTAAGGGACTGGTCCCCTCGTTTGCACAATTCGGGAGCATCAACCTCTGATAGCCATGTTGAATGCTTACTGTCAACCAGCGAAAGTGAAGGTTCAAGACAAAGAGGAGGAGTAAGATTCCCCTGCAGACTGTGTGAAGGCGATCACGCCATCCACCGTTGTCCCTTCTTAGACGAAGCGAAGAGAGTTTTGGAAGATCGTCCGGTTTCACCGTTGAGACTTCCTCCTGGATACAAAAAACTCGTGCCAAGTCCTTCGTTGGTTGAAAATACAGCCGGCCCGATCAAGTGGTCGGATGAAGCGTCAGTCACTGAAAATGAACCTACTGAATCCAGACCGGACGAAAGTCCAAAGGTCGATACGGCAGTTGACCCGGTTCTCCCTTCAGAAGTTTCATCTTCAAATGACACCGTCACTGAAGAGTCATCTTCCAGTGACACCCTCACTGAAGAGAATAAGGATGACACCATCCAGATTCTTTTCATCAACACAGACTCTGATGAGCATCAGGGCAATGCGCCCATTCCTTTATCGCAGGAAGGAACATCGTCAGGGTCATATCCAGCCGTATATTCGGTCCCACCACCAAGCAACCTGGTTGTATCCTTTGATTGGAATCAACTAGGCAGACCCCGGTTGCCAGCCAGTATACCATTTAGAATCATTGTCCAAATCTATAGAATGATAATGGCTGGCACTATCATTGATGAAGGGGCATCTGTGAGTATCCTTTCCTCTATTGCTTGGAAAGCACTAGGTTCCCCGGCGCTTTTACCTGAGATAAGAAATCTCTCAGGTTTTGATAAAGGAACCAATCGACCATTAGGGATCCTCCCCAATGTGCCTGTTACATTGAAAGGGAAGACCGTTCAGATGAACGTGATGGTCGTTCAAGGACCCTTGGATTATAACCTACTCCTTGGACGAGACTATATATATTGCATGGGAGCAATAGTCTCCTCACTCTTTAGAGTAATGTGTTTTCCACACGAAGGAAGAGTGGTCAAGCTCGTAGACCAACTTTCATTTCCGGGATCACGCATCGCAAATAGTCAAATACCAACCCTGAATGGTCTATTCACTCAAGAAATGTCTCCACCCCCAGTCCTCCTTCCCGATGAGTGCGAGTGATTCAGAAAGATGGGACTGGAACCCAGGGGGCATGCATCCTGGTCTGCTTTAGGCAGAGAAAACCTCGGGTATAAGGTAGAATTTCTGCGGGAGAATATGACTAGTCCGTACCCCGTCTGAAGAGGAGAGAGGGTTGTTCTAGAATAGGATTCTTTTGTCAAAGTTATGTGAGTGGAATAAACTACTTTTCACTTACCGTTGGCTATTTAGGTAGACATCGCCGAAGAATTGTTTTCGTTTGAAGAAGTTAACAAAACGATCTTTGGGTAACCAGAAAGAGGCAAGCCTCACTCGTTAAAACAAATGTTTTAGCGGATAAGTAGGCGCAGCCTTGAAATTGTACTTTATACCTGGGGGCATGCAACCTTTTGGAGTGCAAGCAAGGGACGACTATTTATTTTTTTAAATTTTTAGGTCCTCCCTTTAAACCTGTAGGTCTAACCCTTTAAACTCGTAGGATTAGCCGTTTCCGAACTTGCATAAAGAAAGAATGTGGAGCATAGCTTCGTGAGATAAAGCTCCATAAAAAATAGCTATCTCACAGGAGACATTCTTATATTATGACTGGTATATCGAGCAGTTTTAGCATAAAGTTCATGCTCGTTAAAAAATAAACGCAAGATCCGAGCAGTTTTAACGCGGAATTCATGCTCGTTAAAAAATAAACATAAGCTATGAGCAAGCTTCCCCCAGAGTTCAAGCTCATCCAGAAAAAATGAATCGGTAAACAACCATTTGAGATCGTAAATCCATCATCCATAAAAGCCTTGGTCGTGTTTGTGTACCGTCACCTCCACTTTTCATTTGGTCGATCGTTCACCTCCATATGAGTGTTTACCTCTTTTGAGAAACAGCTGCGAAGAGTGATTTCACCTAGCCATCCTTGTGACACTGCCGTGATTGGAAAATTCCAACCTGTACCTGGAATCTGCTGCTATCCCTGTTTATCAATCGTTCCTCAAAAGACGAGTCTTCTTTGAGCTCTTTTCATCTGACTCGTAAAATATGAAAAGTTTGCTGAGTTTTGGCCTTCCAGCTCGTTAAAAAACCAGAAGAGCTATCCCTCCTCTAGATTTTAATCTTTTTGGACCTGAGGGATTATTGCACAAAAAGATCGAGCGCTTGTTTTGTTCGGTTCGTTAAAAGTACCGAACACTCATCCCTTTTGTATTGTTTTATACTTTTTCGGACGTAAGGGATTAGATGACGAAAAAGGAATCTTGGAGTTAACTTTCTGTACCTTTTCAGACTCTCTAAAAATGAAAAGGACAGAGTTTTCTTTGTCGTTAGACTCGTTAAAATGATTAAATAGCGACAAACTTGTCTTTAGACGAGAACGAGTTTCCCTATCGCTAGGCTCGTTAAAATATAGCGATAGGCTTGCCCGAAGGGCAAGTTATAGAACAAGCATATGTTATCCTCCTCAAGCTTGACAAAAATAAAGAGGTACTGGTCAGAAATGACTGGGGAAAAATTGGGAGAACCTCAAAGCTTTAATGGTAGCAAGTCGCTCTTGAACATGACACTTTTCCTCCGTACCACATCGGGTTGGGTTGTTTCATTCACCGGTCTCATCACCATGGTCTTCGCCAAACCATCCATTTGGGGTAATGCTACCGATCCATCGCATCAATGTCGTTATATGTTCAAGAGATGTTGTTCAGAAAGAGTCAACCGTGTCCCATCCACTACCATACATTATCCTTCATCCATCCATGATCGCCACCCTGAATCATATGTCACAGACTGTATTCACATCCACTAAAATCATTAGCTCCGTTCCATGTCACTGATGTGGGATTCATTAAGGCCCTCCTTTGACGGATCGCTTCTTGTCGACTTCAGCTCATTATCCAAGAAGTTGATCTAGGAACAACCCCTTCAGTACTTTGAAGCTTTCATGCCTCAATGGCAAGTTTCTCACTTCTGGCGACAGGTATACATCAATGACCTTCGACCAGAAGATTTTGCGTGGTGTTCGATGCCAAGTCCTTTATTCACACCACGTGAATTGTACTGCAGTACCTTGAGGGTCATTATCATTATTGGTGATTCCTCTCACGCTTGTTAACGGTTTACATTATTGACCGGTAATCAAGCGATGTCTTTCCATGTTTGACTTCAGCGCAGTTCTCACATGGATCGACTTGTACTTAGAGTGAAGATCGAACGAGTTTGAAGACCCCGGATCTAGTTTCATCCATCCGGGCTGCGATATATATTCAGGAAATATAAAAACATTTGTCATGTACATCATTGCAGCAGATGATCATCCTATTCAAAGGATGATAATTTCAGCAGAGAATTATCAGTCTACCATCAGACGATCGTCTGTTCTATGTACCAAATGAATTTATAAAGCTGAGCATGGGAATGCCCGCCTCAGCTAGATCATGAAAGCAGAATGAAAAATAATGTATTGTATTGTATTTTATTACAGGTCACCTCTCAGCGATTGAATGAACATCAGATCCTCTGGATAAAGCATTTCACCCGATAAACGACCTCATACTTTAGGGGGCAACTGTTATAGACATTTTTGTGCCTTACAGCATGAAGCATGAAATGTCCATAATCTAAGGGATCCAAAGTCCCTAAAACATGTTGTTCCTACCCCTAGAGGAACAAGGTCAGCAAACCACAGCACTAAAAATCAGTTCTCCACCTGAAAGCACTCAAAAACAAGCAATTTCGGGATCATGTCAACTGCTCCACTGAGCATCTGCGCTGAATGTCAACTGCCCTTCTCTGTACCTGCGTTGAATGTCAAATCCAACAAAGGCTACCTGCGCTGAGCGAGATTGGACAAGTGGCACAGTCATTCTTCAAGGTGTCAATGCCCAGGAAGCTTCCAAAATGACACTTGGATCAGGGAATTCGCCTAGTGATGAGTAAGAGGTTCTTAAACTCCAAGTGGAAGCAAGGATCTCCAAGTGGACTCAAGAACTGAAGTATAACTGAAGTGGGAGAGGACACTAGTCAGCTCTCAAGCTGACTCATCCTTTCTCCAAAACTCCTATATATAGAGCTCTCTCATGAGGTCTAGGGAGGCTGGAATTTTGTGACTGTAAGGAAGTGCTGTTGGTTTGAGTTTAGAGCTATTGGGTGATTGCTTTGAAGGAGGTGAAGAGGAGATTTCTTTCTGCTGGGAGGTGTTGCTGGATTGGGCCTCTTATGGTTGTAACACTCTCAGAACTTTACTTCTTCCATTAATAAAGCATTTGAGGTTCTTCTATATGCATGTGTCTCAATGGTGTATTGTTATACTTGTGTATTTGATTTATTCTAATCCTTGAATCATTTATGAATGTATGCTTCTTGTAGTTTCCCTCTCTTGCCTTTTTGCAGGATCTTTGTGTAGCTGGGCCAGTGAAAGAGCAAGGAGCTGGGAGCAAGCAGCAAGGAGAGAAGATTGGATCAATCATTAGCGGAAGACATCGGTTAGTGGATCTCTTTCTCCCCTATTTTACTTTCATAAAGAAGAAACCTTAGATAGCTTTGCTTTCAGTTGTTGCTGAGGTACTATCACCCTTAGAGTGGGATAGGGTCATTCCGTATTGGATACTTTTCCCTACAACAGAGAGATGGAGAGAGAGTGAGCGAGATAGGAGATAATAGAGAGAGAAGGATATGAGAGAGAGAGAGAGAGAGAGAGAGAGAGATAGAGCGATGGGGGAGAGAGACAAAGGAAGTTGGGAGAAAGGGAGAGAGGCAAATGAAAGGAGGGAGGACTTGAGAGAGTGAAGCAAAGAGGGAGGGAGAGAGAGATGAAGTTGGAGCGGGAGAGAGAGGGAGGGGAGAAAAAAGACATAAAAAGAGAAAGGTGGAGAGAGGGATGGAGTGATAAAGGAGAGATGGAGAAAGGAGGGTGGGGGGAAGAGAGATAAAAAGAGGGAGAGAAGGGGGAGAGAGAGAGAGGGAAGGGGAAGAGAGGGAGAGGGAAGGGGAAGAGAGAGAGAGAAGGAGAAATATATGGATATAGAGAAAGAGTGTGTATGTTTAGGGGGTGATCTAGAGATACAAAGGTGAGAACAATGTAAACTTTGAAACGGGAACTGATACGATTACCCGTTTCGTTGAGATAGCAATACGATTACCCGTTTGGTTGAGATAGCAAAACTGATACGATTACCCGTTTCGTTGAGATAGCAAAAAAGTCGACTGATTTTGAAAAGTGGTGATGTAGAATACACTTCTTTTTTTTCGGAGCATATTTTTGACACTTTAAATTTTCTTATGAATCAAATAATTTTTTTTTTTTAAATGTTAGTGATTTTCATGTTGATTTTGAATCGTGTTGATACAACATCAACCCCTTTTTTTTAGAGAGATTATTTTTGACACTTTAAATATTCTAATGTATTAAGTGTGGATATATTTTTTTTAAATGTTACATTTTTTTCATTTTTTTTTTTAATTTTTAATTTATTTATTATTATTATTATTTATTTTATTTTATTTTTTATTTTTATTTTTTATGTCCAATTGTTTTTTAAATCATGATTACTTAACAAAATTTCGAGTTTTTTATTTCTCTTTTTTAAATGTTGATTACTTAAAAACACGAATATAAAAATATATATAAAAAAGACAAAAAAACAATTTATTTTTAATATAGTAAACAATAAAAAAAATTGGAAAAAAAAACAAAATTTAATTTTTTTTATAAAATTAAGTAAATAAAAATACAAAAAATTTAAAAACCATTAACAAAAAACTAAAAAAATAAAAATAAACTAGATTTAAAAAAAAAATTAAATTTCTTAAATAATTTATAAACAAAATTAAAAAAATAAATAAATTAAAAACATTTAAAAAAACACAAAAAAAATTATTAAAAAAACCTTAAAAAACTCAAATTAAAAAAAAAAAACAGAAAAATGAAAAAACAATTTAAATTAAAAAAAAAATTCAAACTTCGAAAAAAAAAGTGCAATCCCACAGGCTCTGGGCGTCTGAGGGCCGATTCTAAGAATCGACCCTCAGCTGCTCGGGCCCGTGGGGGAGCAATTTTTTTTTATAAGATTTTTTCTTTAATTTGAGTTTTGTTTTGTTTTGTTTTTTTAATTTTTTTTTCGCGTTTTTAAAATGTTTTAAATTTATTTTAGTAGTATTTTAATTTTGTTTATAAATTATTTAAGAAGTTTAATTTTTTTGGTTTTTTTTGTTAATGGTTTTTAAATTTTTTGTATTTTTATTTACTTAATTTTATTGATTTTTTAAATTTTGTTTTGTTTTGTTTTTTTTTTTTGAGTTTACTAGATAATATTTTTTTTTACATGTTTTTTTTTTTGAAAATATGTTTTTGTTATTATATATATATATATATTAGTTTTTTATAGGTTAATGTTTTAAGCAAAGTGTTTTGGTAGAAATCACATAAGAGAAATTTTTGGCGACGCGTTCGAACCAACAAGTGTGGTTCATCATCAGGACCAGATGAAGAGACAGACCATAACAAAGGCTTAATTAGAGAGCAATGTTGTTTTTCTTTTTTTTTTTTACATTTTTATGATTGATTTTTTTATTTTTTATTTTTTTATGTTTGATTTTTGATTTTTGTCTTTTTTATATATTTGATTTTTTTGTCTTTTTTTTTTTGTTTTTTATTTTATTTTTTATTTTATTTTTTTTATTTTATGTTTTGTTTTTAATATACATTTTTATTTACGTTTTGTTATTTTTTTTAAATTTTTTTTTGTTTGTTTTGTTGATCAACACATGTTGAAAATTTATCCTAGAAAAAAAGGTATTATTCCAGCATCAACACTTTTTGTTTTCAGGGTACACATGTTGAAAATTTACCCAAGGAAAAAAAAAGTTATTCTAGCATCAACATTTTTCGTTTTTAGGGTGTTTTTTGCACAAAATTGGTTTTCACTGCCATTTTTAAAACATGTTGAAAATTTACCCTAGAAAAAAAAGGTGTTATTCCAACATCAACATTTTTCATTTTTAGCATTGTTTTTCATGTTTTTTTGGGGTTTTTGGCTAGAGTTCCCATTTTGAGTTTATAGTTCCCGTTTCAAAGTTTATATTGTTAGAGACGAAGAAATAAATATATAGATGGAGTGGGGAGAGAGGGGAGAAGAGAGAGACAAAGAGAGAGAGTGATATATATATATATATATATATATATATATATAGAGAGAGAGAGAGAGAGAGAGAGAGAGAGAGAGAGAGAGAGAGAGAGAGATTGTTGAAAAATGTAACTAGGTTTGATCTTCATAATGACATGTGTAATTGTGATTTTATGTAATTTTTGAAAAGAAGAAAAACAAAATTATTATTGTAATGATTGTCTCATTGGTTTCATGAGCAAGGAATTTTATTTTAGTGATGGCTCCCACTGTGAGCCTTTAGGATTTGTCATATAGTCATGAAAGTCAATTTGAGTCTATGTCATGTATGAAGGACCCTTCTTGGGCATGATATATATTTATATAAGTCCTTAGATAAGCTAGAAAGCCCTCCAAGACCAAGACAAAGTCACCTCCTTCAAGTCAACTACAAAAGAAATAATAATATCTCTCTAGAAGACATGTCGGCTCATCTCCAAGTCATGCCGACGTATTATAGGTTCCAACAACTATAAATAGGGTAATGCAGAATTCATTTAGGACAGAATTTTAGTGAAGGATTTTGGTGATCTGTAATTTGGTTAACATATGAGGCAAATAAAGAAGTGTGAAGGTCATCAAGGGAGCCTAATAACCAATGAGGAAGAAGGAAAGGAGTAACAAAATTTCTAGTGTTGTTTTGGGACTGTTTTTGGGTCAACTTACCTCCACACATGCGAGATTGTAGACCTCTGTATTGCAAAAAGAAGGTCGAAGTATTACAGTCACAGTGAGAGAGGATTTTGGGTGAAAGACAAATCCGAATTTCCAAGAAGAAGTCTCCTTCTAGAGTGAAGAAGATATAAGGTCAAGGTTGGTCAAGCTCATGTGCTAAGGGTTTCTGAACTAGAATCAAGGAGTGTATTACTGAATCAAGGGACTGAAATTCTGAAGAGTAGCCGTGAATGAAGAAGAAGAAAATATTTGATCATTGCAGAAAGAATCTCATCAAGGAGGATTTGTGTCTTGGTATTGGAGTGGAAAATAGGTCAAGTGTCTTGGTCTTGGTATTTGTCAATTGTAATCTTTATAAGAAGAAGAATTTGTTGTTGAATTGAGGCTTCTGTGATCCATAATATTTATAAGTAGAACTTCGGCGTAAATCACATAAAGAGAGACATTAAAGAGTGAGAGGTTTTGGACTTGGCTGATAGCCTATATTTTGTGTCTCTTATATCTTTATGGTTTATGCATTGGTATTTGTTTGATGAAGAAGAACACTAATAACTTAAGTAAAAAAGATCCTAATCTAAAGAAGTAAAAATAACTCACAAGTAGTTACTAATAGAAGAGAAGTCACTTAATCCCTATGCCCTAGATTTCTTAACATGGTATTAGAGATAAGGTGACTAAGTCAAGGAGGGCATATTATCAAGGGACACTCAAGGAAATCTCAAGGAAGGAATCAAAGAAAAGATCATCTTGAAGTCAAAGGAAGCATCATAACCCTAGATCAAAGAAGTCTTCAAAGAGGTATTGAGATCACCATCAAGAAAATAAGGCCAAAACCATACATCTACTCAAGTTAAAGTGTTTTGAAGACTATTCATCCAAAGGAACCTGTATCAAAAGGTGGTGTCATCTCACTCACTATGGGAACAACGATCATTCTTGAAGAAAACTACCTTCATCAAGGAGATTTTTTCTATCCTCTATATCATCATCAACATCAAGGAAGCAACAAGGAGAAGGAGCATCCTATCAAGTAATTATAGTTATGTCCACATCTGGATCTGTCAAAATGTCTTTTTGCAATAAGAGAAAAAAATTGGTTGGGGCTTTAAACTATCTTGCATGGAAGAAAATGACATATCTAAATCTCATTGAAAATGAGGTTATGAAACATGTCAAAGGTTCTATCACTAAACTGAGAAAGGAATATGCTCAAATATTGCCAAGTATATGAAAGGGAAGTTAGGCTCAAATGATTCTCATAGAATCCATCAAGGATCCCCTCATCCCATATGTATCTAAACTTGAAACTTCAAAATAAATCTATCACAAAATGGCAGAGTTGTATTCCGTAAGCACTGTTGGAGAAGTCATCTCATTAAGGCAAGAAATCTACAAGCTGAATATGTCAAGGGAAGATGGAATAACCTCATACTTTATGAGGATATCTAAGATCTGAGATCAACTACAAGATCTGGGAGAAGTCATGTCTGATAGAGAAATGACTACAATTGTATTAATTCACTACCGGAGAAATGGGGTAACTTTACTTCAAGTATTTATGGGAAGAAAGAATCTACTCCATTCTAGGATCTATGGTCACTGTGAAAGATCGAAGAATCTATACTAAAGGCTGAATTTGATGTGGAAATAGGTGAGAAAAATCAAGCTTATGTTATAATAACAAGAAGAAAAAGAATATTTTTGGAAGTCTAATTCTCGAAAAAAGAAAAGGAACATGGCTAAGATCCAATGCTATGGGTGTCAATAATATGGAAACTACAAAAGAGATTGTCCTAAGATCAAGAAGGAAAATAACAAAAGAAGAAGAGAAGAACCTCACATCACTGAAGAAGTGGAGGAATCTGAAAAGAAGAAGTCCAAGATAGAGGAAGTAAGAGATATCTACTATGACTGAGATAGTCTTCCTCACCTAAGTTATTTTCAAGTTCCTACGTATTATGTGTAAGATATGGCTATCATGATTCACTAAATGGATGCATCAAGACATCACAGAAGCATTGAAAGTAAGAGCTCGAAACATCATAGAATCTATGGAAGTCAAGGATAATCTCTTGGAAATCTCAATGGAAACAGAAGTGGCAAAGTCATCTAGCTCAAGGTTCATCATACATCTATCAAAAGGAAACATATGCTAATGGGTATACTTTAGATCCTCAAGATTCTCTGATGGAATCTTCATTAAGAGGTCCACCGATCATGAGGAGAAGCAAGTGTTTCATTAAGAATTCCAGACTTGTGTAATTCATGGGATGATGGTATGATGACATTGAAGCTCTTTCTATCAAGGAAGCTACCGCATGAAGTTTGTATGACCCAAAGGAAAAATGAGGTATGTGTGCTTACATTTGATATTGTAGAAGAAATATCATATGGCTGCAGGTAATATGTATCGATTCTCTATCTTGAGAGCATAATCAAAGGAAGGATCTCCTCCTTCGAAGGAATATAGAAATGCATGCGTCACACATTCACTAGATGAAAGCAACATAATATGTCCTCATATGAAGTATGATGTGGTTGACTATAATTGAGGAACTCTGATTGGAAGCTCCTGGCAATGAAACATGTGAATAAAGGAAGGAAGAGATCATGGGATATGCAACCATGGAATAAGGCAATCGACATCAAAATACCAAGAATATTTGACTAGGACATCTCCGTGGAAGATATGAAGACTCTGTTGGAGTATGAAAAAGAAAGAGACCCTTAAAAATATATATCTTTGGGAGATGTGTCGATATGTATGCAAGATGATGATACAAACTAGAAGATGTCATGATGAAATACCATCACAAAGGTAATGTTGATTTTAATTTTCAATCCTTTATTTATGAACAAATATCTGGATGGGTTTATGTAGGGATGCCAAGGGAAGATCTATGGATGTCTTCCACCACCAATGAACATGTAGTAGGATGAAAAAATCCTTAAGTAAACATGACATGAATAAATAAACATGGCATGAATAAATAAACATGGCATGAAGGAAGGCCATATATGGATTGATGGATCACTTTCCGATGATGACATGCCTGACTCATGGATGAAAGTGATGGTTGGTCGCTGCCCTATGTAGACGTCCCAAACATGAAGACTCCTAGATAACAAAAAGAAGTCCATGACATCGTGAAGAGGATTTATTCAAGCAGCTGGTTGTCCTATCATCTCCACTTGAGGAGCTTCTGCAGGTCCATAATTAAGAGGGGGCCTAGAAACAAGTTTCTTACTTGGAAGAAACTTAGAAATTCCTAAGCCAAGAGGGAGCTTAGGTACATTCCTTTCGTAGGAATGAGTGCATTCATTTATTGGAATAGATATGTCCTCCCTAATTAAGAGGGAGAGATAAACACATCATTCTTGTCTTCACTTGGGAAGATAGAATGGAGGATTGGGTAAACATATGGCATCAAATGCTCTTTGGGGATGTATTAGGGAATCTAAGATAAGAGTAGTCATTGAGGATGGATATTCTTTGAGGACTGGGAATCCAAGACAAGAATAGTCCTCGTGGAATACACCCTAAGAACCCGAGTGGGGCATGTTTCGAGAGAGACAATGATGATGATATCTATACATAATTGGTCTCATCGGCATTGAGCTCAGATCTCGTGGAGAGATAGAGATGTTAGTCAAGGATTTTCTATGTGACAATTTTGGTTGATATGATGCTATACAGATGGGTTACCAAACCGACTCTTCTTATGAGAAATTTTTTAGATTGAGAATGACCAAGTACCATTATGAATACCTCCATAGTTAAGAGGGAGTGTTGAAAAGTGTAACTAGGTTCGGTCTTCATAATGACATGTGTAATTGATGAAAAACGAAAAATAAAATTATTATTGTAATGATTGTCTCATGGGTTTCATGACCAATGAATTTTATTTTAGTGATATCTCCCATTGTGAGCCTTTAGGATTTGTCATATAGTCATAAAATTCAATTTGAGTCTATGTCATGTATGAAGGACCCTTCTTGGGCATGTTATATATTTATATAAGTCCTTAAATAAGTTAGAAATCCCTCCAAGACCAAGACAAAGTCACCTCCTTCAAGTCGGCTGCAAAAGAAATAATAATATCTCCCCAGAAGACATGTCAGCTCATCTCTTCGTCACGTGGACTTATTATAGGCTCCAACAACTATAAATAGGGCAATGCAAATTTCATTTAGTACAAAATTTCAATGAAGGATTTTGGTGGTGTACAATTCGATTAAGGTCTGAGGTAGAGAAATAAGTACGAAGGTCATCAAGGGAGCCTAATAACCAACAAGGAAGAAGGAAAGGAGCAAAAAATTTCTACTGTTTTTTTGGGACTATTTTTGGGCCGAATTAACTCCACACATGTGAGATTGCAGACCTTGTATTGTAGAAAGAAGGCCGAAATATTAAAGTCACTGTGAGAGAGGATTTTGGGTGAAAGAAAAAGCCGAAGTGTGAAGAAGAAGTCTCCTTGTAGAGTGAAGAAGATATAATCTCAAGGTTGGTCAAGTTCATGTGCTAAGGGTTTTTGAACTAGAACCAAGGAGTGTAGTACTAAACCAAGGGACCAAAATTTTGTAGAGTAGCTGTGAAGGAAGAAGAAGCAGAGATTTGATCATTGCTGAAAGAATATCATCAATGAAGATTTGTGTCTTAGTCTTGGAGTGGAAAATAGGTCAAGGGTCTTGGTCTTGGTATTTGTCAATTGGAATCTCTATAAGAAGAAGAATTTGTTCAGGTTTTCCTCTCAAAGAGTGAGAGTTTTTGGCCTTGGATGATAACCTATATTCTGCATCTCTTGTATCTTTATGGTTTATGCATTCGTTGTTGTTTGATGAAGAAGAAAACTAATAACCTAAGTAAAATAAGATCCTAATCTAAAAAAGTAAAAATCACTCATAAGTAGTTACTAATAGAAGAGAAATCACTTAATCTCTATGCCCTATATTTCTCAACAAAAATAAGGAGAGATGGTGGGAGATATAGATATAGATGGCAGGGGTAAAGAGAGGGAAGACGAGAGAGACAAATAGGCCAAGAAAGAGAGGGTGGGGTTGAGAGAGGAGAGAGGGAGGGAGATAGACACAAATATGTAGGGGAGAGAAAGAGGGAAAAAGAAAGAGATACATAGAGAGAAATACGTATATTATATAGTATTATATAATATCGAACATTATTAACCATAAAGGAAGAAGAAGTAAGGCTTTTACAAAAGGTAAAAGAAGTTGGATTTAGAAAGCCATGAATATTTTGGTTTTTAACTGAAATAGGTGCATTGATTTCAATGTAGATATTGATTCATGATCCTATTTGATTGATTGCACAACATGCATTGATTTTGGTGTAGTTGTTGGTTCTAATAATAGTTGGTTGCTTGCACTAGACGCATTGATTTCAATATAGATGTTGATTTCTAATCCTATTTACTGCTTGCACTAGATGCATTGATTTCAATGTAGATGTTGATTTCTAATCCTATTTGATTGCTTAACCAAAATTTTCAAACATCTAGATCCATCTTAACCTACGATCTATAAAGCATTAAGTTAAGATGGATATTATAGGATGGGTTAAGAACCTTTTGTATTATTATTAGATCCAAGTTAAATTTACTTAGTTACCTCAGTTTAAATTTAACCTTTTATAATATTCATCTTAACCTTTCGATTGCTTGCATTACATGCATTGATTTTAGTGTAGGTATTGATTTTTGATTTGATGTAATTATATGTATGATGTACATTTATTTTAAAGTAATTAGATTAATAGTGTTCATTGATTTTAGTTTAAGCACAAAAAGTTATTGATGATGTGCATTGATTTCCGTGTTACAATAATTAAACAATAAATAAAATACTGGAACTTTCATCTTAAATACAATTTTCACTTACCTGAAGTGTTTGCTTCTTGATAATGTAAACTATTTTTAATTGACTACATTATTATTATTCCCCTTTTCCATCATTTAACATTGTTAGTCTCTTTGCATTCGAATGAGGTAATAGGAAACAACTACCATTGAAATTTTGGTTTTAACACATTGACATTAGAGAAAGCTAATATTAATATTGGAGAGCAAGAGAGACAAGGTATGATGTTTACTACAATAGTTCAAGTTAAATATTTGAATGGTCTATGATTTCCACTATCTTTTTGATATGATCGATATGAAAAGATGACAAAACTAACAGGTGTGACAATAAGAACAATAGAAGAAAATAGTTTGAGAATGATCACAATGAAGACTATTTGTAATTGGCTACATTCTTATTATTCAAATTTTCTATCATTCAACACTATTGCATTCACAATTTTTATTTCATCATTTTTCATTATTTAAGTTATTAATAGTCTCTATCATCTCAAAAATCTGAGTTAATTGAGTAAATTTAAAATTAAAATGACCAGATTAATCTTAGACGTATTTAGCATATTTAAAATGATCAGATTAATTAAATGTTCAACAAATTTTGTGTGATTGTGCACTATTGAAACCAACCTAGATCCATCTTAACCCCAGATCTCTATAAAGTGTCGGGAGAGATCAAATCACTCAAGGTGCAAATATTTTCTCAAATTTTATACTATTTTTTTTTTTTTACATTTAGAATAAAAAAATAGTATATGTGTAAAAGATGATCATACTACATAATTTGACAATAATATGTTTCATTATTGCCAAGCATCTTTTTACTTGTATAGAGTACACCATTTCTATTTGTCACCAATAAAAAGAAAAAAAAAATAAACAAAAATAAATAATATTAACATTATAATATAGAATTAGATGATATTAATCCACTTTAGATATGTAAGATTTTATTGATTGATTCTACCTCATTTATTCTCAAAAAAAAAATCCTATAAAAATTTAGATCTTTTTATTACATAATATGTGATAACTTCAGAACCTTCTTCTAATGAAATTAAGAATGTTACATTTTATTCTCAAAAGATTCTATAAGAATTTAGATCTTTTATTACATAATATGTAATAACTTCAAAACCTTCTTCAACCACCCATGTAATAAAATTAAGAATGTTACATTTTAGTTAGTTTAATTGCATTTTTTTATATAAAGCATGTTATATTTAGTTAGTTTAATTGTATTTTTTATATTCTTTATAGTAATCGAATGAAATATGAACCCATGCGGGAAGGATAATACAATAACCTCTTGAGCTAGATCTAGTGACTCAACATGATCAACCAATACTTTATATTTAACATTCAAATATAAAAAATATAAGTAATTGTCAAAATGGGTGTTAAAGTACGAATGAAGAACAATGGTAATTCATTTAAGAAAAAGAATAATAATGTATGTATTTATCACTAGGGTTATAATCCCAATTTTTTTTCCATCACAAACCTGTGTTAAACTTAATATAAGGAGGAGTGAGCTGCATAAATTTGAAGGTTAGTGAGTTGCAGTAAAACAATAATATTCTCAAACTAAAAAATCTTCCATCACAAAGTTGCCTTCAACTGGATATAAAAAGGAGTGAATTGCATAAATTTAAAGGTGGGTAACTTGTAGTATAATAGTAATGATTTTGAACCTAAAAGTTAATGCAAACTATATCTCTATAAAATAAGAGGGTTAATGTGAGAATTTTTAGAATGATATAGATTTAAAGGTGGGTAACTTGTAGTATAATAGTAATGATTTGAAACTAAAAGTTGAGTAAATTACATCTCTATAATATAAGATGGTTAATGTGAAAAATTTTATAGATAAAATTTAGAGTTGAAATCAAATGAATAGTAATGTTATTAATTGATTCTTATAATTATATTAAAAAATTAGTTTAAAACATATTTATGTTCAATATAGTATTAAGAGTTGTATAAATTCAAACATGAATGAGTTGTAATACAATAGTATTGATGGTTCTCAGTTTGAGTTGTACAAATTTAAACATGATTGAGTTGTAATTGATTAAGAGTTGTACAAATTCAAACATGAATGAGTTGTAATACAATAGTATCGATGAGTTTCAGTTTGAGTTGTACACATTTAAACATAAATGAGTTGTAATACAATAATATTGATGATTCTCAGTTTGGTATTAAAAATTTATAAATTCAAACCTCGATGAGTTATAATATAATAGTAATGATTCTCAAAGTCAAAATTGATGGAAATCACACTCTCTATAAAATAAAATAGTTAAATGAGTTGTAATACAATAATATTAATGTTTCTAAATGTAATATTAAAAATTTATAAATTCAAACTTTCATGAGTTATAATGAATTATAATATAATAATGATTCTCAAATGCAAAATTGATGAAAGTCACACTCTCTATAAAATAAAATAGTTAAATTGAAAAAACATGGCATTTAAAAATTCAAAATTGAAATCCCACTTAAAAGTTAGAGTGAGAAAATGTGATATTTAAAAATTCAAAATTCAAATCACTCTTACAAACTGTGAATACACATGTACCTTGTTCTCATGTGATATCTCAAATTTCCAAGCATATCTTAAAATTGGATGATAAGTCCATTTATATAAATAATTTACATTTATTAAGATAATGACATCAGATAATATAGAAATTTTTAATACACATCTTAAATGTTAGAATAATGATCTATTTGAAATTATTAAAGTTACTATTTTTAGTGAAAGATTTAGGGAGAGATTTATGAAATAATTAATGAGAATTTTGTAAAATAGTTTAGGAGAGATTATAAGAATTACTAAAAGATTGTAAGAGATGCAGACTTCTTCTCATGTATAAATATATACCATTGATGATAAAATTATACGAGCCTATATGCATTATATTCAAATTATTCATTTGGTATCAGATCTTGGTGTGTGTTGTTGTATTCTAGAATCCATGTGAGTGGAGAACAAATTTATATGGAGCCAGTGGTGGCTTGATTAAAGCAGATTAATCTGGCATAGTCTAATGAGGCTGAGGAGTTGCCCGGAAAGTTATGGAAATTCCGGTCATATTTAGAGAAAATCCGGCAGGATTTTTGGAAATCCAAGTTATAGTTGTTAAACTTCAAAATTTTAGGTGTTCTAGATGTTTTTGATGGTGCTAAATCCATTTCCATCACTCCCTATACAGGATTTTTTGAAATTTTTTACCCGGATTCCAACCGCTTTTAACCATACAAGCAATTCCTCCACCTCATCAGACAACTCCGATCAATTAACATTGCAGATGTTGCGGAGACTTGCGAGTTATGTGGAAAAGTGTGCGTGCCTGTGTTAACCAGAGCTGTGTGTTCTTTAATTTCTAAAATAAAGAAAAACCAAATTGAAAAGATCCGGTGTCAACCACCATGCAGCTAGCGTGGGGTGTGTGAAAATACATGACAAAGCTGGTTGAAGTATCGAGTGCGTCGATGAGACTTGCATTGAAAATGCATAGCATAAGCCTTGGAGAAACCTGCAGAGTATGAAATTTTAAATATTAAAAGGAATTTTCACCGTGGACCTTTTTCACACCAGGCATGAAATTTAAAAATTAAATGGCATGGAGTTTGAAGTTGAAAGAAAATATGAAAAGTTTGTTCCTTTCATTGAACGAGAATAGAAGGGTGCAGGTGAAATTTTATATTGTAAGAGAATAATTCTGCTTTCTTGATTCTAAAAATTGAAAAAGTGAAGTGAACTGAAAAAGTGGAGTAAGTGTTTTATTTTTATTTTTAATATATATTTCTAAAGGAAGATAGAATTAGTGGAGTGTTTTGAAGGGTAATTATATGTATGGGAGGAATATTTTTTTTAATAAATCTATATGTTCGCTTAATTGTAAAGGTAGGAAAATATATTTTTATTGTAAAGATTTTTATATATTTTCTTACAAGTGTAAAAAATGTTATATTATTTTTTTTTTCTCATTGAGAGATATTGTACTAATTCAGAAATTGCATTTTGTTTCATTTTTGAGTTTTTTAGTTCTTCCTTATACTCAAACATTAATAAAAATGATGATTTGTGGTGGTGGTTGAGTCTTATTTTTTTTGGGACATTGATTCTTGTCCCAGATCGAAGTGGGACACATTGTGTTTTTCTTTTTGCTAGTGCAAGATATGGTCATTCAATGTCATTAAATCAAAACCAAAAAACAAATGTTACACAAACTAAGGGGCAGCCAACCAATGATGTGGGGAACAACATCCACGACCAAAGGACTACCTTCTTGGGAAAAGCGTTGCTTAAATGCGGAATAAAAACTAAAAGAACAGTTGTTCATAACCGAACTTTATAAACCTAAAAAAAATTCAAACCAATGGGCCCCACAAACATGCCCAAAGAAAAACGACCGTTGATTTCAATCAACCAAACCAACAGCGGAAAAGAACATCACTGACCCCAACATGCCGACATTTAACCAACGATCACAACGGTTTCTCGAACTGACTCTCTGCCACTTGTCAAACTCTAAATGTGATCGCGACGAAATAAAAGAAACTGTTTCCCACTCAAGGGGCAAGCGAAAACCGTTCATGAAACCCCAGACCCGTATCTGCCATTGATCTTCATTGAATGTATCCAACAGACGAAATTGATATAGCTCCGGGTAAGAAGGGCCGACGTTATTGAGCGGGGAAGAGCGGTATTCAAAACCCTCTCCCTACCATGCGTTAAAGGGTGAGTGGCATCGCTGCGGAGTCTCCAATACCGCTTCCCAAGAGAAAGCGGAGCGATCAACCAGAAATCGTCTGGGGGGTGGTAATCCATGCCGAGACTTCGAAAACTTAAAAGACCAGGCTCCGGAAAAACTAGGGCACTTCCAGCTCGTGGGGAACTCCCTCGCCTGACCTTGGAACCCTGAATAGAAGAGGGGCTGGTCTCTGAACGAAGATCCTCATACCTCTGCCGAGGAACCTCTGAGATCCGCATTACTCTAACACTCTGAGTCTGAGTATCCAAACAAGGGTCACTATCTGTCGCAAACATAGCCCAAAAGGAAGGCTCATCTAGGGGAAAAACCATTCGATCTATTTCCCTGGGTATTGAGTCTAAACACCTCCCTGTCATCTTCCGCTTGCTCGTCGCATTGAGCTTTCAGTCTGCTAGGCCTCATCTCCTGCCACTTAGTCGGCCCATTTTCCCTTGTACAGTTGACCCCCTGGTTAGCCAGAAGATCCGCTAGCTTGTTTTCCTTCCTGTGAACGTGGTGGAAACTGATAGTGCGTAGGCCTTGAAGATGGCTTTGAATCCTTTGGAAAACTTGAATTAGTTTCCAATGTTTAGAGACTTTATCCGGTGCGGTTCCATTGTGAATTTTTTGCACCGAGTTGATAACTAGCTTTGAATCTGCCTCTATCATGACATTTTGGCAGTTGTCCTGCTTTAGCAAATCCAGGCATTGCTCCATTGCCATAAGCTCGGCCATGTTGTTGGTGGCTGTACCTAGGTGGTAATGAAAGATATCAAGTATACTTCCTTTTGAATTTTTGAGAACACCACCATACCCTGCTGTTCCTGGGTTCACTTTAGAAGCCCCATCGATGTTGTATTTTAGATAGCCTGCCGGAGGGGGATGCCAAAAATCCTTTTCCGAGTCCGACAAAAGGATCCTTCTATTTTTGCCTAGAGGGGAGAGCCCCTGCATCCCCAGCTGCCTGAGAATCCTTGAATCTGCATCTGAGGGGGGTTTTTTGGGGGGTTACGAACAATGATTCCCACAGTTTCTTTGATCTGTTTCAGGATTATCTCCAGCAGGTGTTGAGGGGGCTTTTTTTCTCCCTTAAAAATTCTTTTATTCCTCTCCTTCCACACATTCCATATGATGAAGCTTGGTACAAGAGCCCACGCTGAGTTAAGAATTTCATTGTCCGAAATTTTTTTCCTCCAATTGATGAGGGTATTGATGATGCTTCTTCTGTCCCTATCAGATTGTTGGAAGATTGCAGCAAATGAATCCCACAACCAGGTTGTAAAAATGCAATTTTTGAGTAAATATTCCAAGGTTTCTTCCTGATCTTCACAAAGCAGGCATCTTGAAGGCCCCTGCACACCCCTTTTCCTTATGTTGTCCCAAGTCAGAATTTTCCTGTGATAAACAACCCACATGAAGATTTTGATTTTCATCCACCCTGGATGTTTCCGAAGGTTTTGCCAGATTCTATCTAGAACTAGGTGATCCAGCCCAAGGAGAATGTTTTTAGCCTCCTTGAGATTAAAGGTGCCCTCTTTGTTCTCTCCCCATCTCAGTTGATCTTGTCCCTCAACCACTAAGATTTTCCTTTGTTCTATAATTTTCCTGAGTTCTTCAGCTTTAGTTTTCAGAAAATTGTTATTACTGCAATCAATCTCTTTCCAAACTCTCCACTTTTTCGTGAGATGAGAGTGTGTCCAGTAATCCTTAACCTTTATTAAACCTTGGGACTTCGACTCTTGCTTAAGATCTAGAAACTCTTCTCTTACCAGAATTGATTCTTGCTGCCATTTATCTTCCCAGAAAAGAGCAAGTTTACCGTCTCTGATTTCCCAGAAGCTGTTCTCTTGAACTAGTCTTCTGTTTTCCTAGGCTTTGTTCCAAGTATAAGAACCCTTTATATTTTTAGACATTCTTATAAGATCACTGTTTTGCCAGGAATTAGCATATTTTTCTTTCTAGATCTTAGCCCATTGGGTTTTTGGTTGCTGGACCCAGCGCCACCAAAGTTTGGCTCCTAGAGCCTTACTGAGAATCTCTTGATCATCTAATACAAGCCCTCCATGGTTTTTGGGCTTACAAATTTTATCCCAAGACACTAAGGGTCATTTTCTCTTGGTTTCCTCCCTACCCCAAAGGAAATTTCTTTGAATGTCTCTGAATTGTTGAAGGACCCCTTTTGGAGCTGGGAGGGCTGATAACATGAAGATGGGGATAGCTTGGAGCACTGCTTTGGTAAGAACAAGTCTGCCAGCAAGGTTTAAAGATCTGATAGTCCATTTATTGACCTTATCCTGCCACTTATTGATCAAAGGTTCCCATATGCTTTTATGCATTGGCTTAGCCGTTAGAGGAACTCCTAAATATTTTGAAGGAAGAGAATCTCTTTGGAAGCCTAGAATTCTGGAGATGTTTTTCTGAATAGCAATATTGGTATTGAAGAAAAAGATTTTAGATTTGGAAAGATTTATTTCCATACCTGAAGCCAAGGCAAAGAGATTCAGAATTCTTTTGTAGTTTGAGGTTTCTTGGACTGTGGGGAGTCCCTGAAGCATGGTATCATCAACAAATTGTTGGTGAGTCAGAGCTTGTCCATTATCCGTTCGCTACAGGCCTTTAATCTTTCCAGTAGATCGCGCCTATTTTATAGCTCTCCCAGTCCTTCCATCATGATAATAAAAAGGGAGGGGGAGAGTGGGTCACCCTATCTAAGGCCTCTAGAAGGGTTGAAAATCTCTGAGGGGGAGCCGTTAACCAATATAGAAAAACTGGAGGAGGTCACCAGTGCCATTACCCATCTGACCCAGAGATGATCAAAACCAAATGCAATCAACATTTTCTTTAGGTAGACCCAATGAAATTTGTCATACGCCTTGGCAATATCTAATTGCATGATCATGCCCACCTGCTTCTTGCTAGTTAAAGAGTGCACCACTTCTTGCGCTTGAATGATATTATCCAGAATTTGTCTACCTTCCACATACCCTGATTGCTCCCCAGAAACCAGGACTGGAAGTAAAGGTTTGAGTCTATTAGCCACCACCTTGGATATAATCTTGTAGATTACGTTACAAAGGGCTACGGGTCTGTATTTATCCGGAGTAAGAGCAATCTCCTACTTGGGGATCAGGGCGATGAAAGAAGTATTGAGGGCTTTCAGAATGGTTTTATTTGATCTGGAATCCTCCACAACATTCAATATGTCCAGCTTAACAATGTTCCAACAAGCTTTGAAAAAGTCCACATTGAAACCATTCGGGCCTGGTGCTTTGCCATTTTGCATGTCTTTGATTACATCTCTTAGCTCCCCTTCCGTTACTGGTCTATTAAGGTTGAAGTTGTCCTCCCTGGATACCAGTTTTGGTATGTTTTTGGTAATTTCCCTGATGGCCTGCTCTCTATCTTAAATGTTCTCCTGTGTTATACCTTGGAAGTGGTGGACTAACATAGTTTCTATAGCTTTATGGGAAATCTGAAGTTCCCCTGCTTCATTCTTGATTGAAGAGATATTGTTGTGAACTCTATTGGCCATGGTGGTTCTATGAAAGAACTTAGTGTTGCGCTCTCCTTCTTTTAACCATTGAACTCTGGATTTTTGTCTCCAAAATATTTCCTCTTGCTTACATAGATCCTCCCATTTTTGATACTGTTTATCCGCTTGTGCACTGATCTCTTTATCAAAGTCTTCCTTGATAAGAGCTCGGTTGAGCGCCTGCATTTTGTTTTCAACTGTTCCCTTTTCTTCGAAAATATTACCAAAATCCTTCTTATTCCATTCCTTAAGTCGAAATTTTATGTGTTTTAATCTCTTATGAAGAAGAAACATTCTAGTTCTATGAATCTGCAAGTCCTCTGACCACCATTTCTCAATGTTGTTTATGAAGTCTGGGTGAGAAAGCCAGATATTTTCAAATCTGAAGGGTTTATTCCTAGGAGTCCCTGTGCCTTTGATTTCCAACTGAATTGGCCAATGATATGAGCCTCCAAAGGGAAGAACTTGTGCTGTTACTTCTTTCCTGTCTAACATAAGATTCTCCGAGATGAAGAATCTATCTAGCTTTGAGGCGACTAGGGCTTCTCCTCCTCGCCTGTTATTCCAAGTGAAAAGGCCAGTATTCCAATTAGTGTCCACTAGATTAATGTTATCAGAGAAAGTTTGGAAAGCTGTGGCGTCTCTACTCAGAGATCTTGTTCCTCCTTTCTTCTCTGAGAGGGATTTAATCCTGTTGAAATCCCCTCCCACGATCCAGGGTATGTCTTCATGTCTACCCCAGAGATCCACCAAGGTATCCAAAAACTTAAGTTTGTCATCTATTCTCTGAGGGCCATAAACATCTGTGACTAGAAAGGTATCTCTTTCTCCTACTGGTTGAATGACAATCGATAAGTAATTTCTAGATGCCTCAGCATCCAGAATGCCAATTTTGTGGGGATTCCATAGCGTGAGTAAACCCCCTGCTGTATTCTCTGCTTTTACTTCAAGAAACTCATAGTTGCTGAGCCATTTACTATGGATTTGTCTTACCTTTTGAATGGAACATTTTGTTTCTTGGATAAACATTATATCCGACATTTCTTGTTTCATTCTATTGCTAAGCATTCTTTTCTTTCTCTTACTCCATAGACCTATAATATTCCAAGATGTTAACTTCATTAAAAAAGATTTGTAAAGGAGTAACTGGCTAGATCTTTCATCTTACCTGAATCAATCATCAGTTTTCCACACTCCATTAAGAGCTCATTTTTCTTTTTCCTGCCTCTTTTCTTGCCTGGGTTTCTGTTGACTGGTCCCAATGTAGTTTTCATCGTTTTCACTCCTCTACTGTCCTATTTGTCTATGTTGTTACATCGTTCTGGTTCCCCAGTTTGCGATCTCCATAGAAACAGTTGTTGTATTCTGTTGAGTTCCTTTTGTGGTAGCGAATCCACTCCCCCCGTGGTGCCTTGCCTCAAGAATCCTTCTAGGTCTAGGTTTTCTTTATCCAGAATTTCTAGTAGTTCATGGTCCTCTGTGTCCGTGTCATTCTGGGTCATCTCCTGATCCGTTTCTTGTTCCACATCACTCATAGTGGCTTCTTTCTGGTACTCATTATTTTGTATTTTCTCTGGGTTTTTCCTTACCTCCTTATCTGCCGAACTCCCTTCCATTGCTTGTTCTTCTTTAGTATTCTCTTCCTCTTCTTGAAGCACCTGGAAACTGTTTTGCCTGAATTGTTGCTCTTCTCGCTGCTGAGTCTTCGGACCTCTCTTGGTTCCTTTGCAACAGTTCACCACTTTCTGAAAGCTGTCTGATTCTTTCACTGTATTACTTCTACTTTTATTTATTTTCTTGTTGAGTGGATAGTCTGATGCCCATGTTCATGGCATTTGCAGCATCTGAATGGAATGTGCTCATAATCGACTGTTTGTATCCATTCTTCATCAAAAACTTCCAAGATTATCTCCTCCGGTAGGGATCCTTATAGGTCCATTTCCACACAAATTCTGGCAAAGGAGGTATATTTTCTCTTTCTAGTGGCTTCAGAGGCTTTAACATAGCATCCTAATTAATTGCCTATGGCCGCTAACAATTCATTTTACCAGTAATCAAGAGGTAGAGAGTAGAGTCTTACCCAGACCGGAACTGAAGTAAAACTCTCCTTTTCTAGGACAAAGTTCATAACCCAAGGTCTCATATAGAGTCCTGCAGCAGCATAGAAGTAGGGTCCTCCTTCAAATATTCTGTCCTTGTCTTCAATATTTGTGAACACCATCGTAAAGAAACCCTTATACCCAAGGTGAAGATCTTTGCTTCCTTTAGGTTTCCAGTGGTATCTGATCCATGATTGTAGAGCTTTTTCAGTGGGCCATAGTCCCATGAACTTACAGATGATGGCATATGTACCCATGTGTTCCCTGTACGCCTGCAACTCTGGATTATTTAGAATCACCTTGGGCTTTGTATCTGTTTTGTGTTTGTAGGGTCCTTTGTGTTTTTTGTCTTTAGTTTCCTGTTTCCTATCTTCTACCTCCTTGTCTTTTGTGTGATTTTGGTCCTTTTCTGTGGGTTCCTCTGATCCCACTTCCGTGTTTTTTTCTCCTTCCACCCCTGTTTCCCTGACATCTTCCAGAGGCTTTTTCCCCCTGCTGGCCAGGGCCTCCTTGTAGGAGGGAGTGGAGCCCCCTCATCGTCCACCCTTCATGGGTAAACTAACAACCCCTGCGTGCGTTGAACCCTGCACGTTCTTCCTTGTTCCCGCGCGCTCCGCTCGATGGCCAAAGTGGGACACATTGTGTTGCATAAACTTGTTGGCACAAATAATTTTTATTGTAGAAAACACATGTAACTTATATTCATCACTAAACATTTATGGGAACTTGTAACTGATGGATATACTATGCCTTCTCATGATGAATTCAAAACATTAAGTCATAATGAAAATAATTCTCTTAAGGAACTTATTAAGAAAAATAATGAAGCACTTTCACTTATAGGGAGTGCTGTTGAAGAATCTATATTTCTAAGGATTAACGGTGTAGTATCATCCAAGGAGGCATGAGATGTCTTAAAGAACACATATGAAGGTGTGGTTGTAGCTAAATTGCAAACATTAAGGAGGAATTTTGAAAATTCCCAGATGCAAAGTAATGAATCCATTCATGATTACATCACAAAATGCAAGATCTTTTAATTAGATGAGGTCATTAGGTGAAGATATTCCAGAAAGAAGGATAACTGAGAAGATTTTAAGAAGTGTTCTGCTCAATGTAGAAATTATGATGTAGATTTGCAATTGCTCATGAAGTTTTAATCAAAATCACAAGACACAAACCTACTCTACTGCTCCGCGGAATTCAATTCACAATTTGGAACATCAATCACAAACATGCAATGAGAAATAACACACATGCACACATTATTTTTCTCGGGGAAAGTGATTTTCTAAAAAACCTAATGCCTGCTTGCATTAATCTGATGAATAGAGATGTATTACAATTTCCTTGCTCAACTGAGCACAACATGCAAATGAATAACCTATCTCTTTTCTCACTGAGAAGCTCTGACCCAGACTTAGTCAATTTCTACCTCTGCTTGAGCCCTTATTTTCTTGAGAAATTAGGCCCCTCTTATTTAGGAATTTATCCAAAATGGATTGCACAATTACCAAGGTTGATCATCTGAATGCATGCAACACCTGTACACTCAAGACCAATCTACAATTGATGTTACATTACCTTGGAATCTCCACCATAACTTGGGAACTTGAATTCTCTGCATGCACTAGCTATTTGCGGCTGATTGATCAATTAACTGGATGATCACTGAGTTAGATTGAAGTCTCACTGTACAAATGACCTTCTACTAGTTCCTTCAACAATTAGAACTAGTTTAACTAAAAAAAACTTGAAATAATTGATCTTGATTGCTACAAATTAGAAATCACACATGCTAAACTGAACTCCAACTCCTCTAACTTGAATTTACTAAGTATAATGGGTGACACAAGCCATGTCACACAAGTTAACTGCAACCAAGTTGTTTGTTGATGTGGAAATTCAAATTTTCTCAATTTAATCAAGGAAAAATCAAATTGAGAATTTCTTGTTGTGTTTTTCAATACTCCCTCTTAGCAAGACAGGGATTATCAACCATCCCTATCCTGTACATATGGAAATCGGACTTCCCTCTTGACAAGGCATTTGTCAAAATGTCAACTCTTCTATCGAAATGTAGTGTAACAACATTATTCGCCTTTGCACATAGTCTCGTAAATGGTGATACCGAATATCTATATGCTTTTATCGATTGTGAAATACAGGATTCTCAGAGAGGTTGATGCAAATATGATTATCACAATAGATCACAGTTAGATCCATCATCTAAACAAATAGTCCCACAAGTATCTTTCTCATCCAGATCTCCTCACATGCTGCTTGACTTGAAACCATGTATTCTTCTTTTGCCGAGCTGAGCACCACAGATCTTTGCTTCCTGTTATATCAGGAAACTGTTGTGGACCCAACACTGAAAATTCCACCTGAAGTACTCTTTTGGTCTGATGGACTCCCCACCTAATCTGCATCTGTGAAGCCACGCAACTTCACTCCCTCTGTTCGTCTGTACCATAGTCCAAACTGGGTAGTGCCTCTGAGGTAGCATAAAACATGCTTAGTTGCCTTCCAAAACAATTTGTTTGACCTAACTATAGCGTGGCTCAGCTGGACTGCATAACACATATTTGGTCGCGTGTTCACAAGATACATCAGTGAACCCACTAGCTACCGATAAATGGTAACATCCACTTCTTCACCTGAAGCGACATCCTCCCTCCAGTTGGTCACTATAGGTATCTCCATGGTTTACAACTCTCCAATGCAGAATCTATGTAGTATCTCATTTGCATACTTTCCTAGAGACACAAACAATTCCCAATCGCCTTGCCAGACTTTCTGATACAGGAGCATCCTGCTCATAATATTATAGTTCATTTGGTTGATTTAGGGGGTGATGTTTTTAATTATTTTTAGGAATATTATATAGATTGAGTGAGAAATCTATGTGTGAGGCTTTCAGCTGTGAAATATTCTCAACTATGTGAGAATATCAGGGATCATTGATATGTGTAGATCTCGTAGATATCTTAGGGATTACGAGATCCTCGAATAGGACTTGGTTGAGTGAATTGTAGGAAAAATCATGGATTTAGTATAATCCATAATTATGTAATTATTCCTATAAATTGTGAACCTACGTGTTGTGATGAGAGGCTAGAATGCAATGTAAATCAGGCGAAGATTGTTAGAGGATAGTGTTATAGAGTGTTAGAGAGAGCTAAGTAGTGGAGTGAATAGATTAGAGCACGAGATGTTCTGAATTTATATGTAATTACTATTATGAATGAAAGGAGTGTTATGTTCAAAACACGTTTCTGCGTGATTTTTATTATGTGATTTGATTCTTTAATCATAGGCTGAATCCTCTGTTAATTACAGTGAATCGTTAATAGCCTGGATATGTTTCAAGGTCACAAAACTAGAGACAGACTAAACTTGACAGAAGTGCTAAGTTTTGGCGGAACAAAAAAACCCTGACCAATTCACGAGAGACCTAGAGGAAGAGCGAAGATCGTCGGATTGGCCAGATCGACAGATAATATCGACGGAAGATCTGAATCGTCTGATCGACAGACCAACAGATCTAATGGTGATCGCATGCTAACAAGCGTGAATGTTAATTCTAAAAACGGACGCGATATATTATAAAACTAAGTTAATAGTTCAGTTAATCATGACCGTTGGTTTGAAAGGGGCAGATCTGACGGTAGTCGCATAGGAAAATGCACGGAGTTTAATCCAAATTTCAGACGCGATGAGTTATGAAATGTGGTTTAATCCGGTTGGATTCCAGATCGATCATAACTGTTCATTGTGAAGGTACAAGATCTGACGGATATCACTCCGGAAAATGATCGTAAGTTAATTTAATTTCTGGACGCAATAAGGATTGAACTGGGATTTAATTTGTTTGGGATCCACGGTGTAGATCAGGGTTTGTTAGTTTAGTTAAACAAGGGTTTAATTAGTTTAAGTCTAGATTTGTGTAAAAGGTGCAGCTCCGCTTCATCAAAGATGTATATGTGGTCCCATAATCCATAGGTCCACGCAAAATTTTGAAAAGATGTAGTTTTGCTACATCAAAGTGGTATTAGAGCAGAAGAAGATTCTGCGTGACAATATGCCTTCAAATCAACAAATTTGGCACAATGGAAGCATTGAAATTGAAGAAATGAAAATGTTGTTGGAACATGAACATATTGCACATATGGAAGAAAAATTTCCAAATGTGGAACCTAAATGTAATCACGATGAATTGTTATTCCAATCTTGTAAACAACATCAGGAAGAAAGATTGAAGGACCATCAACAAAACAGAGTTTGGAATCCGGGAGGTAGCATGTCATTTAGACTTGTAGCTGTCACATTACTACAGAAAAGTGACAGACCTCATAGACAGGAGTCTATGACTTTTTTTTCTACATTGGGATTCTGATGCAGGAGCATCCTGCTCAGAATATTATTATTCATTTGGTTGATTTAGGGGGTGATGTTTTTAATTATTTTTAGGAATCTTATATAGATTGAGTGAGAAATATATGTGTGAGGCTTTCAGTTGTGAAATATTCTCAAATATGTGAGAATATCAGGGATCATTGATATGTGTAGATCTCGTAGAGATCTTAGGGATTACGAGATCGTGGAATAAGAATTAGTTGAGTGAATTGTGGGAAAAATCATGGATTTAGTAAAATCCATAATTATGTAATTATTCCTATAAATTGTGAACCTACATGTTGTGATGAGAGGCCAGAATGCAATGTAAATCAAGCAAAGATTGTTAGAGGATAGTGTTACAGAGTGTTAGAGAGAGCTAAGTAGTGGAGTGAATAGATCAGAGCACGAGATGTTCTGAATGTATATGTAATTACTATTATGAATGAAAGGAGTGTTGTGTTCAAAACATGTTTCTGCGTGATTTTTATTATGTGATTTGATTCTTTAATCATAGGCTGAATCCTATGTTAATTACAGTGAATCGTTAATAGCCTGGATATGTTTCAAGGTCACAGAACTAGAGACAGACTAAACTTGGCGGAAGTGCTAAGTTTTGGTGAAACAAAGAAACCCTTACCAATTCACGAGAAACCTAGAGGAAGAGCAGAGATCGTCGGATCGGCTAGATCGACAGATAATATTGACGGAATATGTGAATCGTCTAATCGGCAGACCAATAGATCCAACGGTGATCGCGTGATAACAAGCGCAGACATTAATTCTAAAAACAGACACGATATATTATAAAACTGAGTTAATAGCTCAGTTAATCGTGACTATCGGTTTGAAAGGGGAAGATATGATGGTAGTCCAGTAGGAAAATGCATGAAGTTTAATCAAATTTCAGATACGATGAGTTATGAACTGTGGTTTAATCCAGTTGGATTTCGGATCGATTGTAGCCGTTCATTGTGAAGGTACGAGATCCGACAGATATCGCTCCAGAAAATGATTGCGAGTTAATTTAATTTCCAGACGTGATAAGGATTGAATTGGGATTTAATTTGGGATCCACGGTATATATCGGGGTTTGTTAGTTTAATTAAACAAGGGTTTAATTAGTTGAAGTTCGGATTTGTGTAAAAGGTGCAGATCCGCTTCATCAAAGATGTATATGTGGGCCCATAACCCACAGGTCCACGTGGAATTTTGAAAAGATGCAGTTTTGCTGCATTGCTTCCAATACGAGGAAGTAGTGCATGAGACCCATTCCCTTCATTAAAAATTCCCTTGCAAAGTCCTCCTCGCAAGATATGATTAACTTCTCATCACCAGTTAAAATCAAATCATTAACATATAAGACAATTGTAAGCAATTTACCTTCTACCAAGATGTGATAGAGGTTTGCATCCACTTCACTTTTGGTGAAGCCAAAACCAGTGAGGTAACTATCTATCCTAGTGTACCAAGAACCAGGTGCTTGTTTGAGACCATACAACACTTGCTTGAGTCTGCACACATCCATATGGTGGATCTTCCACCCCATCTGCGCAATTAGTTTAGGAATTGATCTATTGGATGAGTACCTTGCTACAGGAGCAAAGGTCTCCTCATAGTCAATTTCCTCAACTTGAGAGTACAAATTGGCCACAAATCTAGCCTTATACTTCTCTATGCTTCTGTATGCTACATGCTTAACCATGAAGATCCATCTCGAACCCACAACTGATTTATTTGCCGGTCTTGGGACCACTTCCCAAACACTGTTTTTTACAATGGATTCGTATTCCTCCACCATTGCATCAACCCATATAGGTTGCTCTATTGCTTCATTGAAAGAGGATGGCTCAGTATCTACAATCTCAGTCATTAGAGCCATGTAGCTAGTGTACCTCTTAGGTGACCTCCTTTTCTTGCTCAAATTTGAAGGTACTCCTACATTATCCCTCGCATCCTGCAAAAGTCTATCATATTCCCTGTTCTTTTCCTACCTTCTATGGATGGTTCTTCTTGAGTGGATGTCTCCACTCTCAGCTCCTCAATTTTTGGCTGCTCCAAAAATTCTCGAGGCTCCTCCTTTGGAGCTAAAATCTCCCCTTCTAGTGGGATCTGAAGCTCCCTCTCAAGAAAGCACCACATCACTTTCTCCTCATTAAATTTTGCATCCCTTCGCACAACTGTCAATTTGAGGGATGAAAAGTACACACGATAGTTGTTGGGAGTTTCTATGTAACCCAAAAATACCCCCAACTCTGTTATCGACTCAAGCTTCTTCCTTGATTCTTTGGAGACATGGTAGTCTATAAAGCCTCCAAAAATCCTGAAGTGCGACACATTCAAATTTCTCCTCGAAAAGGCCTCTTTTGGTGTAATCATACCAAGAATCCGATGAGGACTCCGATCTGCAAGTAGACTACTGTGTTGCATGCCTCTTCCCACAAATGTAGTGGTAGGCCTTGGTCATGCAACATAACCCTCACAACTCCCACAATGCTACTATTCTTTCTCTCAGTCACCTAATTCTGCTATGGGTTGTGGGGTGTTGTCAACTCTCATCGAATGCTTTCTTTCAAACATAAATATTTGAATTCATTTGAAACATACTCACCTCCATTATCACTCTTGAGAGCCTTTACATTCTTTTCAGTTTCTTTCTTAACCAATGCCTTGAATTATATGAACTTGGTGAATGTATCATACTTCTTCCACATGAAGAAGATCCAACACTTCCTTGATAAGTCATCAATAATGTGGAGGATATCGAGAAAGGTATGCATACATCAGAGTGGATCCTTTCCAAGACTACATGTGCTTTGCTATCTCGATCATGGAATGTAGATTTTGCATACTTCCCTAAGATACATCCTTTGCATACATCCTGCTGCTCAAGTGCTTCTTTAGGGATGCCAATGGTCATTTGCTGCATAATCTTTAAGGCATCATGATGCAAATGGCCAAGTCTTTTGAGCCAAAGTTCACCAACATTGTGGCTTTGCAATTTCTTCACCTTAGTGCTTAATGCAGCATAATATTCTGCATCTAGATTATAGAGGTTCTTCATATGAACCCTAATATTATTCACCTATCCCATGGCTATGTGTCTCACTAATGATTTTCCCTTTCTCAAGATCACATCATAACCATAGTCTTATAAAATTGCAACAGGGATGATATTTTTCTTTAGGCCT
Source organism: Pinus tabuliformis (assembly GCA_031772625.1). Taxonomy (NCBI): domain Eukaryota; kingdom Viridiplantae; phylum Streptophyta; class Pinopsida; order Pinales; family Pinaceae; genus Pinus; species Pinus tabuliformis. The sequence continues at coordinate 1,142,319,335 of CM062813.1, read as the reverse complement.
GGAATGAACATCAAATCCTTGAGTCCGAGAGGGGATCCTGACTCCCTTTGAAAGGTGACTATACTAATCCTGATTGCACTGTACCTTTTATCATCCCCCATCTCGATGTGCATCTAGAGATCTTTCTCCTCTAGGTCACTGAAAAAATGTCTGCACCTTGTCATGTGGAACGAGGCACTAGATTCCAAGTACCACACGCTCCCCATCACTGTGCTTTTCATGCATGCAATAAGGGTGAATTCAATCTCGAACTGTGAAGCCAAAGCTTCACTTGCCAGTCCTCCCAATGTATTCTTGCTTGAATTTTTGTGTGGACACTTCATGGCATAGTTCTCGAATTCATGACAATTGAATCATTTAATTTTGAAAAAATCTTTCTTCTTGCCCCCTAGGCTAGATTATGGTTTGGTTTGAGATTTCTTCCCTTTTCCCTTCTTTCACTTTCCAAACAATGCAATTTTTTTTCATCCCCACCCTTGGATGAAGTCCCATATATGATATTTCTCCTTATTTCCTCATGCACCAAATAAGACCATAAGAATTCCCAATTCGATAGTTTCTCCCTCTCGTTCTTCGAATCTTGGTAGCTATGCCAGCTCTTGGGAAGGCCTAGAAGGGCTAGGATTACCAAGTCATCTTTTGCAAAATTAACACCAATCTCATTGTTATCACCAAAAAATTGATCATCAAGCCTAATTTACTAGATGGATTGAAGTACACCATGTAAAGCCAATTTTACCATAGTAAAATTGCTTTCACTGTGAGAAATTACTTAATAAACCACGTTTGTTAAGTAATTTATAGTTAAACCCATTAAAAATAATTAAATAAATCACTATTTATTTGTTTTTCTTCTAAGAATAATTAATTAAACCATTGTTCAATTATTATTCCTTGTCATATTTGACCCAATCATGAAAAATAAACAGATAAATCATTAATTATCTTATTTTTCTCTAAGAATAATTAATTAATCACTAATTAATTATTATTCTTTGCCAAATTTGACTAAATCCCTTAGGGATAGATAAATAAATCCTTATTTGTTTATTATTTCTTCACTAATTCCTTGAGATGATAAATAAACCATTTATTTATTTACTATTTCTAAATAAAAGTTTAAATACTTTTTCCCTCATAACCAAATATAATAAAATATTCCAAGTGGTTATTCCAAGAATGGGATCAATAATATTTTATTATTTCTCATTATTCGAGGATAACTCAATATTTTGTTATAAATAGAAGGGTTTTCCATTCATTATTCACTTTTGATTATTTTCATTTTTGCACTCATTGTTGTAACTTTGATTATTTTCATTGTCGCACACCATATTTTTGCTGGGTTTACACATTATAGAGAAGAGAGACTCTACACAAGCTAAAGACATTTGAGGATAGCCAAGAACCCATCCCATAGAGGGGACTGATAACATTTGTTTGTTCCCTTCACAGGTGTTATAATAAAACTATTCTTTGTATATCCAGTTTCCATTGGATGATTGGAGTTATTAGTCTTTCTTTTTGTTGTTTAACTATGATTGTGGCGTAGATCAGGACTTTGACAGGTTTTGTTTCTATCAGTTGCTGCAGATCTACAATGTTTAACATCCATGTATATTGTTAAGATTTTTTGTCATCCACAATCTTAAGTGGGTTTTTTCCGTACATCTTTGAGAAGAAAACACTACAACAAAATTGGCGACTCTGCTGGGTTTATAATTCAGATCTAGAAAACTGGGTAACCTTCAGTTTTCAGCTTAGGGTTTCTTATTTTTTCAATTCTCTTAATGTTTCCTAGTTTTTTAACCCTAGATCTGTTAAATTTCTAACTTCCGCAAGCTTTCTAGTCGTTTCCGTAGGTCACAAGAACCAACCACGACAAAGGCAACAATTTTTTCCGAGATTTTCCGATCGAGATCCATGGAGCAGAAATCACACTTTTTGGCCCAAAAAGTGCTATATGGAAACAAGAGCGCACTTATCAGCCCAAAAAGTGCAATCCCAACTGGAAAACACATCAGTGCCTGTGATTTTTGGGGTTTAGGGTTTTTCTTAGATCTATTTTGGGTTTTACAAAAAGCTGTCTGCTGGGTTTGACTATTGTCTTATCCTACTTAGGCCTTGATCTACTCTAATTTACTCATCGAATTTGAATTTAGCCCCCCTAGGGCTTCTAGTACGCTTCCACCTTTATAGGAGGAGTTTAGCTGAGTGAGTAGTCTGAGTTTTTACAGTGCTTTCAACCACATTTTCCAGATCTGTACCCTTATGTTTCAGATTTGTAAAGATAGGTTGTCACCATCCATAGTTTCACATTTAAACTTGTTTGGTCATTGGACTTAGGGTTCCATCAGTTGCCCTAGGTGTTTCACCCATCTCCCTATATTTTTGCAGCAATCTTCCCCTCTGGCTTTTTTGTTGTTGCTGCACCACTTTCCAACAGCTTAGTGTCACTTGATCCCAGTCACATCAACATCTAGATCTCTTGACCATTTTAATGTATTTTCCGTCGATTTAGCCACCAACCAACACTGTGTTTACAAACCTAGTTTGGGTGGGGTTTAGTTAATTATTTTGTTGTTCATCTTCTGTTGTTAATTTCAGTTTATTTTCAGCTAGTTTTTTTGTTTTTTTACAAACCCGATCTAGGTTTAATCAATAAATACACTTGCACACACAAGCACACCTTAAGCGAAGGGTGCTTGGTTTACACCTCCAAGCCAAGACTTAACATAATAAATTTATCTCCCCTCATCGAGACAAATGGATATTGTTGATCTCCCTTCACCTTTTTCGTCTTACGTGTGTCTTACCACCATTGCACCAACAAGGTGTTTGTTGTGGAGACTATTAGGCCTTCACCCCCAGTTTCCGCTTGGGCATATTACCCCCCCCCCATCGGGTTCGAGTTCATAGCCCTCTGAGTCTCGACACCGACTCTTATACTAGTTGACTCGATTAATCATTTGATTCCGAGCCTCCTTCACCGCATATCGTCACCATGTCTAGACTCACAGTTGGTGTAGGTACCCAACCTGGTGTTGGCTCCGGTTCTATCCCGGTGGTCACATCAAGCGAAAAATCTCAGGAACCATTCCGACAACCCCCATGCTCCCCTTTATGGCTAGGTTAAGTCTACTAGATTTTAACCAGTTGATAAACGACCCCATACACCACGATGCTAGTTGGCTTTCTATGCTGACTAAGCTTCTCTCAGGCATCCCAAAGTTTGAGGGTAATGCTGGAGAGTATCCTACCAATCATGTTCGATTCTTCCACATGTGGTGTTCGCCCAACTCCATTATCGATGACTCTATTCGTCTTCGGCTATTCCAATGCACACTCACTAGGGACGCTGCAAAATGGTATGTAGACCAGCCTGCCGCATCTCATTCCATTTTTGCGACACTTGCTAAAGCGTTCCTCTCATATTTCCAGTTACCTCTCTAGTACGACATTGGTATGAAGCTATTGACCTCATTCCATTAGTCCTCCGCCACTCACCTTTCTGACCATGTTCAAGAGTGGCGTAGAAGGAGGAGCACATGCCGTGCCCCGCCCTTTGAAGACCGTGTCTATCTAGATTGGTTTCTTAGGAGCCTTTTAGCACCCATTGGAAAAGATGTCGCATCCCATTTTCCTCAAATCGAGGAAGAAGCTCTCCAAACCGCTCTGAGATATGACTTAATTTATGTGTAATTCGGTTATGTCTATCCGTCATTCTAGACATGCCTCATCCTGGAAGTGCCAATGCACTGGGGGCATCTCACACCACCGACGGTATCGTTGGAACCCTTTCACACCCTTCACCATATAATCAACAAAGTTATGGCTATTCGCAAGGGGGCACCAGTTCCTCCAACACTTATGCCCCTCCTACTAGAAACATGTTTTCAGGGCCCCAACCCGTCTACCAAATTGTTGCTCCTCCTTATGCACAACCTAATGCTCCATCCCCTCAAGCATTAGTGTCGCAGCCTCCCATGCATCCTCAACCCCAGCAGCCAACTCCCACTCAAGGTTAGGGGTTTGCGCAGTAGAGTGCAACCAATCCCCAAAATTCGAAGAAAAATAATAAGGGGAAGGGTAATAAGGGTAACCAGGGTAATCAAGGTAATCAACCTAGTGAACCCCAGGGGAACCAACCTAACACTAACAACCAACAACAGGGAAACCAGCTCAAGCAGAACAAGGATATTCGTACGAACAAGTCTTGTGCATGTTTTTGGTGTACATGGAAATTGTACACATCAGTGTCCTCTCTTACCCCAGATGCACCAAATATGGGAAGCTCAAGGAACTTCTAGACGTCCACAACTACCTCAGAATCCTGTGTCATCTCAATCGACAATGCTTACAAATTCTTTCCCTCAGCAAGATTTTGTTATTGCTTAACCTCAGCTAGGTCAAGCAGCCCATCCCTCCCAAATTTTTGGTCTTGGTGACTACTAGATCCTTATGATGAATTCTGATGTGGTTAACCCCTCCACTATCAACTTGTAAACTCAGTCGCGTTGATATGACAAGCCATCGACTTTGTCCGCCACTGAGTCCAAAACCAAAGAACCTGTTGAGCCTCTTACAACACCAAATGGTTCATTATAGATCCCTCAACCTAAATTTGAGGCCATTCACAAGATCCCAAAGGGACCATGATGTTGTAATGCAGATTCTATCTGAGTTGCCCATAAATACAACATAGTAGACGACTTGGCACAATCACCTGCTTCCATGTCGATGCTGGAAGTCCTCCAGTCATGCCCATATCAAAAGAAATCTCTACTAACATCCTTGGGTGTAGTAGATCCTTTTGACGATCGTTTGGTTGTCTTCCTAGTTGATACATCAGAACATCCTCCATTGCCTTCATCTGATGCTTTCCAGATTCCAGTCCGCGCTCATAATGCGATCATCTCCCGATGCATTATTGACGAAGGCACATCCACCTGTGTGATGTCCGCTTCCATTTGGAAACAACTCAAGTCACCAGAGTTGTTCCCCTCCACCATCACTTTGCATGCTTAGGATGGACACTCCTCCCAACCCCTTGGCATGTACTGCAACTATCTAGTGACCCTTGTGGGCAAGACTGTCCATTTCGAAATTGAAGTCATTGATGCCCCTTTGGATTACAACATTCTTTTAGGTTGTAGTTACACATATTCCATGTCAGATGTCACATCTACAGTGTTCTGCAAGATGTGATTCCCCCATGAAGGGAAGATCGTCACCATCGATCAGTTGACTTACTACGAGCTGATATCCATGACCTCCCATGAGTCCATTATCTGATCGATGGCTGATAAAAAGTCTTCAACCCTTCTTACCAGTGTTTCACCCGGAGTCTATAAAGATTCCTCATTTTCGGGTGCTTTCCCTGGTCCTCCCACTCCCATCTCAAAGCCTATCTCTATGAGTGTTTGCATGTTACAAGCATCACAGGATACCCTTAAACAATCTGGTACATATGATCAACAACTAGCTCCTCAACACCCTGTTGTTGCCATCCTAGCTGAACCCTATGGATCCATTCCCCAGGACCTCCTCCGTTTGTGGGTGCCTCTCCTATGTTTCCATCGAGAACTGTTCCTCCAGGTCTCAACCATCCAGGAGCTATTCCACTGGGGCATTAACCTGCAGGCCAGATAACTTTCTTATTTCCCCCTTCGAGAGTATTTTCTGTCCCTGTCATGACTTCGATGGTCCTTCCTAACATGACTCTAGGGATCCCAGTATGGTACATCGATCCCCCTGCAAAAATTCTGCCTAGTCAGTTAAGACCTTATCATGCTTTGACCCCAGTTCAACCAGTCCCCATAGCCCCTGCCTCTGCTTCAGTTCCATCACAACCTCAACAGGAACCCAGTCTTGTTGCGAAAGAATCTGGATAGGGGGGAAAAGATAAGAGGAAAGAACCTAAGGAAAAGGCTCCCCAAGCCCATCCAGCCCATAAAGCCCCAAAGTCATCACCTTCATGCGCTTTGTGTAAAGTGGTTGGGAACACCACCAATAATTGTCCTAAACTTCCTCAAGTTAAAGCTTTGGTTCATGAAGCATTCCCTGAGCCAAATATCCTAGAATTCCATGTTAACTTGTCGGGCCCACCCAAGAAACTCAAAACGTTGCGCACAAATCACCCTTGTGTCCTGTGTGATCATCATGGTCACTATTCCCATTGTTGCCTTTGTCTCAATGAATTTCACGATTGCCTTGGTATGCTTCGCGAATACGAGGCCACTCGTAGTGGATCATATACTCCTCTACTCGTGGATTTTGATACCACTAGTTAACTAGAACAGGGGGACTCTGGTCCCACCATTGTGACCCCCCCCCCCCCCACCCCCAATGTTGAGATGACAGACACTACATGCCATATCCTTTACCTGTCATCATCCTTGACTTCCTCGAAGGAAAACCTTTTTGATGTCTCTTCGCACTCTTCTATCGAAACTACTTCGAAAAAATCCCAAGTCCCAACATTCGTAGATCCTCCATCTATTAGCTCGTCGTCTACCATTCCAGATGATGGGTATGTGAACCTTCTTTCTTAGGTTGATGCACCGGGTAATGTCGCTGCATCATGTAGCACATCCCTTTGATTTGCGTGTCTTTATTTTTTCCACGAAGTTAGGTAGATATCATCATCTCATCCATTGTCTTTTGCACCTTTAAGATGGATACATTATCCACACCGTATATCAGTCACGCCGATGGTGCGAGTCACTTCCCCAGGATTATAGCCTCGGAATTCTCGACCATTTTTACCCCCTTGCATATGTTAGTCCTTTTAAACAATGTGTGCATTGGATTTGCCACCAATAACCAAGTTGAATATGATGTAGTGAAAGGTTTGTTAGTTGATGCCCTTATGCATTGCATCCTTCATCTTCACGTTCGTTTATATTACTTTCTACTTTTCATGCAATTGAATGGTGTGTATCATGTGCATAACCAAATCCTATTTAGAAAATATCTATGAGTTAAACTATTGGCACGCGAATTTGAAACCATTACATTCAGTCATGTTCCTAGAGCCTGAAACAACTACGTAGCAAATGACATTATAAATTGACATTTATCACATGTATACCACAAAAGATAACTATACTCGAGGGTAAAAAGGCCCCTATATATCCTTATCATCCTTTGGAGGATCTCGTGCCAAGTTGGGCTGAGATGCTTGAATCCCTTTTTCGAGCACTCAGAACATAATAGCGCTCCACAAACTCCTCTTGCTAGGGGGCATCATCCCCACCTTTGCATACCAAATCAATCCCCTACATCACATATGTTTGTAGGCAGTATCCCATGCTTGGGGGAATGATGATTTTCCCCTGGCCATATTCTCATAAGTCTCGGCCTAGATCGCATTGTATCTAGCTATGGTTGATTATCTTACCATTCCTTGGTTAGTTTGTCCTACCGGCCTCTCCAGTAAGCCATATGCACATCGCATATCATAGAAATTTGATACCATATCTTTAAATATTCTACTCTATGTCCACATAGTCCCCATGTTTGACTTCATGGGTGAGAATGATTCTAGACCTCCTCTAATAGTTCATTCTTGTTTTCCTCTTCCCTTAATTCTTCACTAGGAACCATCGTTCCAAGAAGCATTAAGGCCATATTTAGACAAGTAAGGCCACTTGCCTGAAAGTCACAAATCCTGATTCCAATGGTTAGTTTGTCCGCTATGATCTCCACAAGATTTAGGGCCTTTTCCTTATAGGTTTTAACTCTGTACAGAAATTACCTGCATATGAATTTTAAAACAGAAAATAAACAAAGGCGAGAGAATAACACAGAAGAAACATATACACAGAGATTTTCCCATGGATCCCAAAACCGGGACTACCAACTTGATTTTTCATTATGTTCCTTTCAATGTTACAATACATATATATACATGTTGAAGCATCAAATACCATGGACTGAAAACCATCACGCCCAAAACCATGTGTAAAAACCATGCACAAAACCATAGGTAGGTGCCCCACCTAATATAGGGTCCAATTTTTTTCCCCGGGGTGCTGCCTCGGACCCTGTTGAGGGGGGATACCCACCCCCCTCAAACCCCTTGGACAAGGGGGGTTGCTGCCCCCCTTGTGACCCCCTCGCTACATAATCGACGCAACGAAGGGGGGGGCTCCGCCACCCCTCTAACCCCTCGGTTAACTAGGGTAGCTATGCATGGAAAGAATATAACACAACCCAACATTCTCCCACTTGTTGTTTTCTTTCCATAGGGGGCCACAGGAGAGCTTAGTCATTTATCTAGCCCTGCAACACCCATTGTTTCTCTACACCAAGAGAACTTCTTAGAGCTCACAGATTTTGTCAATGCATCTGCAGTATTCTTCAAAGTGTCCACTTTTACCAGCAACACCTTTTTGTCTTCTATCATATCCCTTACATAGTGATATTGAAAATCAATGTGCTTTGTCTTTGAATGATAAGTAGGTTTCTTTGCCAAGAAAATTGCACTTTAGCTGTCACAATCTATCCTTATAGCTCCCTTACTAACCCCATACTTGAACAAAATCTCTGCAACCAAACTGCTTCCTTGCTTGCATGAGTGGCTGCCATGTATTTTGCCTCTGTAGTTGATAGTGCCACCACAAATTGTTTCTTACTCATCTAACGGATTGCACCTCCAGATAGGTTAAACACATACCCACTTGTAGATCTTCTCTAATCCAGATATCTAGCCCAGTCTGCATCAAAAAAGCCATGAATATCCAAAACTTTGTCCAACCCTGGTCTTCCTTGGTAGCACAAACCATAATCACTAGTGCCACACAAATAATTGAAAACCCACTTCACTGCTGTCTAATGCTCCTTCCTTGGTTTTGACATAAACCTGCTCAATAATCCCACTGCATGTGCAATGTCTGGTCTAGTACAGACCATCGCATACATCAGGCTACCGATTGAACTGACATATGGAACACGAGACATGTCCTCTTCCTCTTCTTGTGTCTTGGGACACTGTTCAACAGATAAATTTACACCTAGAGGAATAAGAACCTTCAGCGGTTTACTATCCTGCATATTAAACCTCTGCAATATTGTCTCAACATACTTCCTCTGGTTTAACCAGAGCTTCCTCTTTGCCTGATCTCCTTTAATTTCCATGCCCAAAATATAGTTTGCAGCACCAAGATCTTTCATGTCGAATTTGGAGGACAATTAGGTCTTCAAATTCAGGATAATTTCTTTGTCATTTCCGACAAGCAACATGTCATCCAGATACAAGACCATATAAATAACACGGTCACCAATTAATTTAAAATACACACAATGATTTGCTTTGCTTCTGGTGAAGCCAAGTCCCCGTATAAATGTATCAAATTTCTAATACCACATCCTTGGTGACTGTTTTAGCCCATATAGAGACTTCTTTAACTTGCATACCAGTTCTTTCTTACCCTTCACCGCAAAGGTTTCATGTTGCTTCATGTAGATTTCCTCTTCCAGATCCCCGTGGAGAAATGTTGTCTTCACATCCATCTGTTCTACCTAAAAATAAAAATCAGCAGCAACAGATAAAAGTAATCTAATAGAAGCTACCTTGGCAACAGGAGAAAAAATATCACCAAAATCAATTCCCAGCACCTGGGAATAACCTTTTGCTACCAACTGAGCTTTGTATTTCTCCACCTTTCCTTCTACATTTGTCTTCTTATTGAACACCCATTTGCTGCTAATGGGTTTCCTTGTAGCCGACAACTCCACCAGATCCCAAGCCTCATTTTTGTGCAAAGATGCCATTTCATCAACCATGGCCTATTTCTAGAGTTTTCCATCCTTTAAATCTATTTCTTCCTTCACAATTATGGGATCATCATCAGTAATAGATAAAGAAAAATTTGAACAGAAAGTAGATGGAATATAACTTTCTGGCTGCCTTCTTTCTCGAACTGATCTTCTCACAACTAGAGTTTGTGGCTCTTCATCTTCTGATTCCTCTTCTGCTGTAGAGTCTGATTCCTCCTCATTTAGCTCAAACTCTATCTTCTCAGGTTCCTTTGATGGGACTTCATGTTTAATAACATTTTTCACCTCTTTAAACACCACCACATCTTGGCTGTACATAACCTTCCTTGTTACTGGGTTCCAAAGCTTATAACCATTTAAACCATCCTTATACCCAATAAAGATGCACTTTTCAGATTTACTATCCAACTTTGTTCTTTTCTCCTTTGGAAAATTTACATATGCATCACATCCAAATACCCTCAGATGTGAAAGATACAGTCCATACCTCTTGTGGAGTCTCATCCTCCAACGCTGATGAAGGTGATCTATTGACCAGGTAACATGCTGTCTCCACCACCTCTGCCCAAAATTCCTATCCTAATTCGACACCACTAAGCATGCTTCTTGCCCTTTCCATCAACGTATTGTTCATTCTTTCTACAAATCCATTTTTCTTAGGTGTGTCTGGAGTAGTATTCTGTCATGCTATACCACACTTCTTACAAAATTCTTCAAATTCCTTTCCCCAAAACTCTCCACCGTTATCTGTCCTCAACACCTTTATCTTCTTCTCTATCTGGTTTTCCACTAAAGCCTTAAATTCTTTAAACCTGTTAAAGACTTCAGATTTCTTCTTGAGGAACTATATCCATGTATTCCTTGAGAAATCATCTATAAATGATACATAGTACACAGACTTACCTAGTGATGGAACTTTCACAGGTCCAAACACACCATTGTGCACAAGCTCTAATATTTGTTTCGCCCTCTTACCACCAGAATGGAAACTCACTCGATTCTGCTTCCCATATACACAATTTTCACAGAAATAAAAATCCAGAGAGCTATTAGTCATACCTTCTACCATACCTTTACCATGAAGTATTCGAAGGCCCTTCTCTCCAATATGTCTAAGCCTTTGATGCCATAGCATGGTCTTTTCTCCAGAGACCACTAGATTTTTTGCTACACTTTCAGGAACCACAAAACTGTTGCACCCATCAATAACAGTGCTACCTTGCATCTTATACAGATTTCCAATCCAGACTCCCCGCATCAATACCAGTGCTCCCCGCACCATCTTGTAGGTATCTTTCTCGAACACTATTTTTACACCCGCATCATCTAAATTGCTTACAGAAATCATATTTCTAGCCAATGCAGGAATATCAGAACACTCGGAAGTGTTCTAACCCTTCCACCTTGCAACTTCAACTTTAATTTTCCATGAACAATGATTCTAGCCTTCCTATCATCCCCTAAGAAGACATCGCCACCCTCATATTTCTCATACTCGCAGAACCACTCTCTATGGGGAGTGAAGTGAAAGGATGCATTCGAGTCAATCAACCATGCCTCATGATCTACACGTGTACTTGAAGAAGCCAAGTATACATCCCCACCTTCATCTGAGGTGGTTTTCGCCTCTGCAGAAGGAGCATCATCAGATCCCTTTCCTTTCTTCTGAGCTTTAGATTTACAGTCCATTTTGTAGTGCCCTTCATTTTTGCATTTCTAGCACACCACTTTTACAGGTTTTCCTGGAGATTTAGATCTCCCTCTAGATTTAGATCTCCCACTCGATGACTTATTTTTGTTTCTGTTTTGGGACCTTCCACGTACAGACAAGGAATCACCATTATGGCTCTCCATATTTTTCTGTCTCATCACCTCTATCAGCAAGGATGAGAATATTTCATCAAATTGCAAGGCAGTTGCATTGCTACCTATTGTAATAACTAGACTATCCCATGAATCTGGTAGAGAACACAACAAACTGATGCACTTATCTTCATTTGAAATTTTAATATCAATAGATAATAACTGACTTACCACAGTATTAAATGCGTTCAGATGCTCTGTCATTGAGTCTCCATCTTTCATCCTCAGGTTATACAACTTTTTCTGTAGGAACAGTTTATTCACCAGAGACTTAGATTGGTACAAAGTCCCTAATTTGACCCACAAAGCCTTAGCCGTAGCTTCCTCTGATACATTCAACAATACTGAATCTGAGACACACAATCGTATTGTGCTCTTTGCCTTCTGATCCAACTTCTTCCATTCTTCATCAGAAACTCCGGCTAGTTTAGTACCCAGATCTACCACGATCCACTGATCTTTATCTACCAACAGATCCTCCATCTTGAGTTTCCACAACTCAAAACTCTGACCATTAAATTTATCGATCTCCATCTTTCCACTGCTCGCCATCTGCTTTCACCACCAGAATCGATCCCGCAAATCTCCCACTAAATAGGGTCTACCTCTCAAAGGCGTCCCCTCAGCAATGAAGGCGTCCCCTTGAAGCCAAAACAACTTCGATACGAAATATAGGTTTTAACCCCGTACATAAATTACCTACATACTAATTCTAAAACAGAAAATAAACAAATGCGATAGCATAACACATAAAACACATATACACAGAGATTTTCCCTTGGATCCCAAAATTGGGACTACCAGCTTCATTTTTCATTATGTTCCTTTCAATGTTACAATACATATATATACATGCCGAAGCATCCAATACCATGGACCGAAAACCAACACGCTCAAAACCATGTGAAAAAACCATGCACAAAACCATAAGTAGGTTCGCCCCACGTAATATAGGGTCCAAAAAAGTTTTGCCCAGGGCGCTGCCCTGGACCCCATAGAGGGGGGCTACCCACCTCCCCTCAAACCCCCTGTGACCCCCTCGCTGTGCAATTAGCACAATGAATGGGGGGCTATGCTCCCCTTCTAACCCCCCGGTTAACTAGGGTAGCTAGTCATGGAAAGAATATAACACAACCCATAATTCCTCCTCTCCAAATTCACCACAACTCACTTAGAAAATGAATCCAAATTGGAGGGAATACGTCCTTTCATAGAAAATCACACAATTTTTCTGTCGCCCATTGCGACCAAACCGTAGCTCAGTTTGACGAACCGTCAGCACCATTGGAAATATCTCATCAAGCTCTATAATTAGTATTCCTTAGTTTTTGATGATTCAACACTTCACTAGGAAGTCATTTTTCCAAGAAGGGTCACTTTTTCAACTCTCAAAATCAAATTTCATCATAAAGTGACACTTATAATTTGAGGTCCACCTCCTCTTAATACTTGTCGTACCATATGTCAACTTTCTTCATGAGTAACCATCATTTACTCATGTTTTGATGGTCCCCACCGGGCCTAGTCTGTGTGGCAGTGCCATTGAGTCACCCTTGTTCATAGCATCCATGATGAGTCACCCTTGCATCCATGGAGTTTGTTTCACATCCCATTATATCATGTCACAATATTCCATCCTTATTTGCATACGGTTCATCCCGTGTTTCCCATTTTGGCCTCCAGTCATACTGCCCCCCATCCCCTCCGAAGTTGAGTCAATTGTTGCCAGGTCAACCATGCACTTTATGCTCTGACAAGGAAAGTCTTTTGTTTGTCCCTCAGTACCATTTCTCCCATTATCCTTGGTGTTATTCCATTATTCACATTACTATTTCCCTCGTGATTTAGTTGAGGATCCTCATTGCCTCATCTATCGCGGGCCCTATTCTGTCGACATCAGCTCATTTATTCCAGAGGAACGACCTAGAGTGCGGTGTATCTTGGTTCCATCTCCCATTCTTGTTTGATGCCTTGGATCAAGAACAGGGACTCATTATTTCCCTTTTACTTGGTCGTTTCATGTTCATGATTCATACACTTGATGGTCCAATGATACAGCAGATGGTACCAGTGATTCCCGGGTATGTGAGAGATGTTTCAGACCTAATGCTCCCCTGACTCATGTGAACATGTTCAACAAATGAATCCACCTTAAAGTAGACCCCTTCTCTCTCTCTTTTTCTCTGACTCCCCTATGTTGTCTAGTGATTGTGTCTTTACAACGTACTTTTGTCATATGTTTTGATCCTAGCACTTGTACATTGGGGGGAAATCTGTTATCACCAAAAAATTGATCATCTAGCCTAATTTACTAGATGGATCGAAGTATACCATGTAAAGCCAATTTTACCATAGTAAAATTGCTTTCACCATGAGAAATTACTTAATAAACCACCTTTGTTAAGTAATTTATAGTTAAACCCATGAAGAATAATTAAATAAATCATTATTTATTTGATTTTCTTCTAGGAACAATTAATTAAACCATTGTTCAATTATTATTCCTTGTCATATTTGACCCAATCATGAAAAATAAACAGATAAATCATTAATTATCTCATTTTCCTCTAAGAATAATTAATTAATCACTTATTAATTATTATTCTTTGTCAAATTTGACTAAATCCCTTAGGAATAATTAAAAATATCCTTATTTGTTTATTATTCCTTAACTAATTCCTTGAGATGATACATAAATAATTTATTTATTTATTATTTCTTTATAAAAGTTTAAATACTTTTTCCCTCCTAACCAAATATAATAAAATATTCCAAGTGGTTATTCTAAGAATGGGATCAATAATATTTTATTATTGCTCATTATTCAAGGATAATTCAATATTTTGTTATAAATAGAAGGGTTTTACATTCATTATTCACTTTTGATTATTTTCATTGTTGCACTCACTATTGTAACTCTGATTATTTTCATTGTCGCACACCATATTTTTCCTAGGTTTACACATCATAGAGGAGAGAGACTCTACACAAGCTGAAGACATTTGAGGATAGCCAAGAACCCATCCCATAGAGTGGGATTGGTAACATTTATTTTTTCCCTTCACATGTGTTATAATAAAACTATTCTTTGTATATATGGTTTCCAATGGATGATTGGAGTTATTAGTCTTTCTTTTCACGGTTTAACTATGATTGTGGCATAGATTAAGACTTTGGCAGGTTTTGTTTCTATCAGTTGCTGCAGATCTACAATGTTTAAAATCCATTTATATTGTTAATATTGTTTGTCATCCACAATCTTAAGTGGGTTCTTTTCATACATCTTTGAGAAGAAAACACTATAACAAAATTGACGACTCCGTTGGGTTTATACTTCAGATCCAGAAACCTGGGTGACCTTCGGTTTTCATCTTAGGGTTTCTTATTTTTTCATTTTTCTTAATGTTTCCTAGTTTTTTAACCCTATATCTATAAAGAATATGACTTTTGCAAGCTTTCTGGTCGTTTCCGTAGGTCACAGGAACCAGTCACAACAAAGGCGACAATTTTTTCTGAGATTTGCCGACCGGGATCCACGGAGCATAAATCACAATTTTTGGCCCAAAAAATGCGATCTGGAGGCTAGAGTGCACTTATCAGCCCAAAAAGTGCAGTCCCATCTGGAAAACAGGGCAGTGCCTGCGATTTATGGGTTCTAGGATTTTTCTCAGATCTGTTTCTGGGTTTTGGAGAGAGCTGTCTGATGGGTTGTCTGACCTCTGTCTCATCTTTCTTAGGCCTTAATCTACTCTGATTTACTCGTTGAAGTCAAATTTAGCCCCCCTAGGGCTTCTAGTAGGCTTCCACTTTTATAGGAGGAGTTTCGCTGAATGAGTAGTTTGAGTTTCTGTAGTGCTTTCAGCCATATTTTCTAGATTTTTACCCTTCTATTTCAGATTTGTAAAGGTAGGTTGTCACCATCCATAGTTTCACATTTAAACTTGTTTGTTCATTGGCCTTAGGGTCCCATCGGTTGCCCTAAGTGTTTCACCCATCCCCCTATATTTTTGCAGCAATCTTCCCCATTGGTTCTTTTTCTGTTGTTGCACCACTTTCCAACAGCTTAGTGTCACTTGATCCCAATCACACCGACATCTAGATCTCTTAACTATTTTAGTGTATTTTCTATCGATTTAGCAACCAGCCAGCACAGTGTTTGCAAATCCAGTTTGGTTGGGGTTTAGTTATTTGTTTTGTTGTTCATTTTCTGTTGTTAATTTCAGTTTATTTTCAACAAGTTTTTCAGGCCAGGCAGTAACTCCATAAAGAAAAAATAATTCGTGTGTTCCATTCCATCAGGTAGGTCTTCATTATATACATGAGGGAGAGACTGTTCAGTTCATCTCTCGATGACTGTTGATATTTCTTATTTATCTATTTACATAAATTCACCGAATCACAAGGATTAGGTATCAACATTCCCCCCCTTAATATGAAGGGATGTTGGTGAGTCCAAGCATCATTCTGAATTGTTCAAGTTTTTCTCTTCCAAGAACTTTGGTGAAGATGTCTGCAATTTGCTCATTTGTGGAACAATGATGGAGATGGATTGTTTTTGCCTCAACATGATGTCGAATCAGATGATATTTAGTATTGATGTGATTCATTCGATCATGGAACTTTAGGTTCTTGGCCAACTTTTTTGAAGAGGTATTGTTAATCATGAGTGGAGTTGATTGTACTTGTTTTACCTGCAAATATTGAAGAATTTTCCTGAGCCACACAATTTCTTTTGTTGCTTCAGCTACTGCCACGTATTCTGCTTCTGTTGTCGAATCTGCTGGAACTGATTGTTTGTGTGATCTCCAGGAGACAACTCCTGATCCAAGACTTATAGCATATCCTGAAGTAGATACCCCAGTTTCTTTGTCTCCATCGAATTCTGAATCAGAGTATCCAATCAAGCTGAAGTCGTCCACCTGTGTATACTTGATTCCAAGGTCTTGAGTTCCCTTCAAGTACCTTAGAACTCTTTTTGCAGCAGACCAATGTCCCTCACAAGGCTTTTGCATAAACCTGGAGAGGATTCCAACAGCAAATGAAATGTCTGGTCTGGTAGTAGTTAGGTAGTTGAGACTTCCTACAAGTTGTCTGTACTTTGTTGCATCCTCAAATTCTTTTCCTTCAATAGATGTGAGCTTTAAGTTTTGTTCCATTGGAGTAGTAAGAGGATTGCATTCTGTCATGCCAAACCTGTTCAACAGATCTCCAATGTATTTCTTTTGAGAAAGAAATATGGACTTCGGATGTTGGGTTACTTCAATACCAAGATAGTAATGAACATAGCCCAAATCAGTCATTTCAAAGCTTTTTCCCAATTCCTTCTTTATGGATGCAATGTAGCTTTCATTGTTCCCTGTCATTAAAAGATCATCTACATATACCACAAGATATACAACTATTTTGCCAACTTTCTTGACAAATAAAGTTGCATCATCAAGATCATAATGTTTGAAATTGAGTTTTAGAATATGCTCAATTAGTTTTTCATACCAGGTTCGCGGTGCTTGTCTAAGGCCATACAAGGACTTCACCAGTTTGCATACTTTATGTTCATGTTCTTTCACAGAAAATCCTTAAGGTTGGGACATAAAAACATTCTCTTTTAGATCTCCATTTAAGAAAGCAATTTTTACATCCATTTGGTGGACTTTCCAACTGTTCTAAGCTGCTAGTGCAAAGAGTGTTCGGATAGTAGACCATTTTGCTGGGGGGGTAAAATTATCCTCATATTCAACCCCTTCCTTCTGTGAAAAAGCTTTTGCCACAAGCCTAGATTTGCTCTTGTCAAGTGAGCCATCAACTTTATACTTGTTCTTGTAGACCCACTTGCAGCCAATTGGTTTCGTTCCTAATGGAGGATCAACCAGCTTCCAAGTGCCGTTCTTTATGAGGGCATCATACTCCTTTTGCGTTGCTTCTTTCCATTCATCATGAGAAGCAACTTCTTTGAAGGAAGTTGGTTCAAAATCTGTAGACAAGTTCAATTCACAATCATAAGAAACATCCATATCAACAGGTGAATTAGAGTCATCCACATCACCTCCATTTTTGCAGTTTGAATTTCTAGTTCCTGTCTTTCTAACCTCATCAGGATGAACACTTTCAAGTGTCTTTGTCACCCACTTTGGGGGACCTTTCTCAGATGGTCTAGGCTGCTCCGTTGATTGAGTTGGGACTGAATCAAGATTGAGTCTCCCAATTCTATCAATTACATCACTTAAAGCATCATCAGTTGTTGGATTATCATGCGGGGGAGAGTGTTCTTCAGAAGAAGATTCCACATGTTGATCTAATATATGAATCCCCCCTTCAAGATGTAGAATCTATTTATCAAATTCTTGAAATGATTTTGCTTTTGCGAATCTATCCAAGCGATCAAGTTGCTGCTCAACAACATTGTCAGTTTTGGATGATTCAAGAAAAATTACATCTCTAGATACAACAAACTTCTTATTTACTTCATCATAGAGGCGGTATGCTTTGGAGGTGTTTGAATATCCCAGAAAGATACACTTACGACTTCTAGTACCAAGTTTGTTTCTATGTACCTTTGGTATCAAGGCATAATAGGTGGAACCAAAGACCCTGAGATGCTTTATCGAAGGAACATGTCCATACCACATTTCATATGGAGTCTTGTTTCTTATAGCATTAGATGGAAATCTATTCTTTATATATGCAACACATAGAACAACATTAGCCCAAAACATTACCTTTACATTTTTCAAGAAGAGCATGGATCGTACCATATTTAAGATTGTCCTATTCATTCTTTCAGCTACACCATTCTATCGGGGATTATAAGGCATAGTTGTTTGATGTTTGATCCCATGTTGGCGAAGATAGTTTTCAAATTCATTTGATGTGTATTATTTTCCATTATCAGTGCGAATAGACCCAATATGAGATTGTGCTTCATTTTCAATCCATTTATGAAAATTTTTGAATGTTTGAAAAGCATCAGATTTGTTCTTCAATAAATAAACCCAACACATTCTGGTGTAGTCATCAATAAATGTCATGATATATTTATTTCCATTTGCAGAAGGAATAGGCATTGGACCACATAAATCTGAATGAATGAGTTCAAGTTTTCTATGTGCTCTTGAATGTGAATCATGAAAATACTGTTTGCTATGCTTTCTTAGAATGCAAGCATCACATTGCTTAAGTTTCCTAGGAATTGTAGGCAAACCAACAACACCATTTTTATTCAACAAGCAGAGACTGTCATAGTTCAAATGTCCAAATCTAGCATGCCATAATAAACTTGATGGAAGTGTACCTTCTTCATGATGAGAATTGTATGAGAAATGTTGTGCACGAGTAGAGGTTCCTTGCAGCTTGAGAAGCCTTTCTTCTTCTATTGCCCTCATGACAAGTGAGTGGTCAGATGCTTTTATTACCTCAAGCTTGCCATCAAACATATGAATGGAGTGACCTTGCTGGCGGATGTGGACCAAGGACAACAGGTTTCTCTTGAGCTGTGGGAGATATAGAACATGATGCAGAAGAAAGTCTGGAAGACTAGGCAGTTTAAGCTTGATTGTGCCAAGCCCTGATGGCTTGATTTGTGATTAGTCTGCAAAGTATACTGCTCCATCAACATTTTCAGTGAAATCTTCAAAAAATTCCCTTCTATGAGTCATGTGGCAGGTTGCTCCTGAATCAAGCAACCAATCATTTTTCCAAGAAGCAAGTGAAGCATTAAATAAATCTTCATTTACTCCAATGTTACATTGTGCCACAACATAGTGAGTGGATTCAGGTGCTTTACCTTTGTCTGTATCATCAGTTTTACCTTTCTGTTGGTTTCTTTTCTGATCAATTTTGTCCCATGGTAGCTTGCATGTAGAGGCATCATGTGATCCATTTCTTTTGCATCGTAGGCAGTGCAAATCTTCCTTTTCTCCTTGAGAATGTCTGCCCCCTGCCTTTGAAATATCTTCCTCTTCCTCTTCGACCACCTCTTCCTCTTGTAGAATATTGAGCATGATGATTTTCTTTATGAGAAAGGCACACAGCCTCTTCAGAAGATTCAGGGGCTGTCTTCTTTCCAAAATCTTTCTCTCTTTTAGCAAACTTTTTCACAAGAGAATCAAAGGTTATATCTTTGAGATTTCCATTTGCTTGCAATGACTCAAGATAATTGGAGTAAGTAGGATAAAGTGCCTTGAGAAAAGCAATAAGAGGAATATCCAATTCAACCTTAGTGGATTTGATATCATGCATTATAGAATTTACTTCATATGAAAGAGTAAGAGGATCATTATTTTGCAGTTCAAGAGTGAAGAGTTTAATCATGAGTTGAACAACTTCAAGTGCAGAATGTGAGTCATAGAGTTCTTTCAGATTTTTAAGGCTTCAAAGGCAGTTGAATATGACAAAATATGGTGACTCACCTCTTCATTTATAGATGCTGCAATTAATGCATAAGCTTTGCTGTTCTTGTTTTCCGAAATGACGAGTTCTTTGTCTGAGGTAGGCTGTACGGGTTCATTATCTTTGTCTCCGACACACACTCCTTTCCAAAACTCATTGAAAATGAGGGTGTGTTTTATCATCCAGGACCATTCAAGATAGTTCTCCTTGCCAGTAGAACTACTCCCACCATGGATATGATTGAATGCATTCTGTAAAAAAAACTTCTTCTGATAGAAAAAATACTTTTTCCAATATACAGTAAAATTGTACTTCTAGTGGTAATTTTTTTTTTACATTTCAAAAGGGCATTTTCTCCATGTACAGTCTTTTTCTTTCATGAAAATATAAAACATAGATCAACTATGCATTCTCAGAAATTTTTCAAATTTCATCCTCATCATTTTTCTACAACGTTCTTGAATTGTTTTACATGAAAAGGAAACAGAAAAAGGTGGAATATTGCAGCGACCATATGGACCCTTTTAAAAATATTCAACGCACAATATATATCGAATATGTTTGGCTGCAATATATATCGAATACCATACAACATACCCACTTCACTCATAGAATGACCTTCAAGAAAGAAAGGAACACCAGCACATGACGACCATGTATAAAAGGATTGCAGCTATCATATGGCTTTCAAGGATTCATGCAACATATCATTTAAAGTTTCCCAGCATAACATTAATGCAGGATTCACATAGTGATTTGAACAAACTGTTCCATTTCAAATAAGAAGCATTCCATCATACGCTGCTCTCTTCAGCATATACGAACCAAAGTAGGAGTTTCGACCAGCATTCATTCAATAAAATAAAATGATGTTCACCCCCACGACTGTGCACGACTGTTATGGCAGCTTCAACTCATTACTCAGGGCAACAATCAACTTCATACATTTCAGAAATTTTCTTTCAAAGAATTAACACAGAGTTTCCAGAGTTTACAGGAGAAGGTTCATCGGACATCAATGGAAAAAGGTGGAAGACGCCGTGACAGAGAAATCGAAATCGTCTCAGCATTGGAACTAAAATTGGTTCTGGAATATTCAGCAGAGGAACCTGATAACCTGCGCGAAGCAGCAATTTGGTGATTGTGGCAGTAGCGTTCAGGTGACTGCGTGGAGCAGGCTACCAACATTTATGAACAGGCAGTGTTTTTGAATGGAGAGACAACGCTTTGTATGGAAGGCTATTTGGAATGGAAAGCAAAGGAGTAGAATAAGGAGTTACAAAGGGCATAAAAGCTAAAAAAAGGAGCTGGCTCTGATACCATGTCAGGCTAGGCAGTAACTCCATAAGGCAAAAATGATTTGTGTGTTCCATTCCATCAGGTAGGTCTTCATTATATACATGAGGGAGAGACTGTTCAGTTCATCTCTCGATGACTGTTCATATTTCGTATTTATCTATTTACATAAATTCACCCAATCACAAGGATTAGGTGTCAACAAAGTTTTTTTCTTTTTTACAAACACGATTTGGGCTTAATCAATAAATACACTTGCACACACAAGCACACCTTAAGTGAAGGGCGCTTGGTTTACACCGCCAAGCCAAGACTTAACATAATAAATTTATCTCCCCTCATAGAGACAAAGGCATGTTTTTGATCTCCCTTCACCATTTCCATGTTACGTGTGTCTTACCACCATTGCGCCACCAAGGCATCTATCGCGAAGACTATTAGGCCTTCACCCCCTTTCTGATTGGGCATATTACCGCCCCCCCCATCGGGTTCAAGTTCATAGCCCTCCAAGTCCCTACACCGACTCTTCTACTAGTTCACCTGATTCCTCATCTAAGTCCGAGCCTCCTTCATTGCATATCATCACCATGTCTAGACCCACAGCTGGTCCAGGAACCCGACCTGGTATTTGCTCTGGTTCTATCCCGATGGTCACATCAAGCGGAACAGTCTCAGGAACCGTTCTGGCAGCCCCCATGCTCCCCTTTATGGTTGGGTTAAGTCTACATGATTTTAACCAGTTAATAAATGACGCCATACACCATGATGCTGGTTGGCCTTCTATGGCGACTAAGCTTCCCTCAGATATCCCAAAGTCTGAGGGTAATGTTGGAGAGGATCCTACCAACCACATTCGATCCTTCCACATGTGGTGTTCGTCCAACTCCATTACCGAGGACTCCATTCATCTTCGGCTATTCCAACACACGCTCACTAGAGACACTGCAAAATGGTATGTAGACCAGCTCGCCGCATCTCATTCCGTTTTCACAACACTTGCTAAAGCACTCCTCTCATATTTCTAGTTATCTTTCCGGTACGACACTGGTATGGAGCTATTGACCTCATTCCTTTAGTCCTCTGCCACTCACCTTTTCAACCATGTTCAAGAGTGGCGTAGAAGGAGGAGTACATGTCGTGCCCCGCTCTTAGAAGACCGTGTCTATCTACATTGGTTCTTAGGAGCCTTTTAGCACCCATTGGAAAAGATTTCACTGAATAGGTCGGTGATATGTGTGGATGACTGTCTCCTTCCCCAGAATGTAATTCTTCCATTTCTAACAAGCCTGCAAAATATAATACATCTCTTTATCATAGGTGGGGTACTTACAAATTGTATCAGAAAGTGTCTAACTATGATAGGCCACCCGATGCCTATGGTGGGTGAGGCTTGCACCAATAGCATAATCAATGGCGTCTGACTCAATTTAAAAGTGTTGTTGCAGGTATGGCAATGTGAGTACATGTGCAGAGTAGAGGCGGTGCTTCAGCTCAACGAATGCTTTCGGTTGGGACTTGGACCATGAAATATTTGCTTTCTCTTCGCCCTTGGTAATCTGACTCAAAGGCCAAGTGATATGGGAGAATCCAAACACAAACCTCCAATAAAAATTGGCAAGGCCCAAAATGTTGCAAAGCTCTGTTAGATTGGTCGGGGTGATGAGGACTAGTATTGCAGCTAGAATGCTGCAACTCCTGGGGTTACCGGCTTTACTTTATAAACCCAAGGTTCATACAAACTTGGAGGTGACAGTGCTGTATACACAAGCAGATGCGATGGGTCAACTCTTTTTCATTGTTAGGCTTGTGATATACCACTATGGTTTCTCAAACCAAGCATCTATTGATTCAGAAGAAGTTTGATTACAAATGAGGAAAGGGGGAATTTGCACTAATTGAAATATTATCTACAGTAGTAAGGAAAGGCTAAAATCAAATTCTTA
Organism: Pinus tabuliformis; assembly: GCA_031772625.1. Lineage (NCBI taxonomy): Eukaryota > Viridiplantae > Streptophyta > Pinopsida > Pinales > Pinaceae > Pinus > Pinus tabuliformis. The sequence goes on along the minus strand of CM062813.1, from coordinate 1,142,296,065 downwards.
AACACACCACTCATCTAACCAATTGATAAGATTCTTTACTTCAAAAGAATGCTAAGTTAACATGTGTGTAATCTTACTGTCTTAGGCATGAAATCTGAAATAACCAAACACTCTACTGTTGTGCATGTAAATGAACATAATAACTCTTATTTCCTTTTGTCCTTTTTTGAGTGAAAAATATGAATGCTAAATCCTCTTGGTGATGTGGCAGGTGGGTTAGAAATGGTGGTGAAAGGTCAGATGGCTTGGGAGGCAAGTAGGGGTCTTCTCCTATCTTCCTGGATGCTTTTTCCACATTTCGACCTTAAAACAGGTCACTATAGGTCGTCCTACAGGATGTCCTAATGCTTCCTACAGGATGTCCTAATGCTCCTATAGGATCCCATGTATTCCTACAGGATCCGCTGTATTCCTACAGGAATTGACCGGGAGAAATAAGAGAGATTTGGAAGGTGGTGTAGGGCTTAGGGAAGGTGAATGGTGGGATAAATAAGGAAAGGGAGTGACTAAGACTTCTTCATAGCTAAAAATAGAGTTTGCAAGATGGTTGGATTTGCTCAACAAAAATGGAAAGTTATTCTTATGGAATGATGAATTGGTTGAGGGACTTAGTGGATTTTGGTGATCATGGATGGATGAGGTTAGGCTGGGGTTGTTGGTCATGAGATTTCCCTACACTGTTGAAACTCCTGCACTGTATCAATCACTGACATTTATCCATGAATCATGTCAAACAAGAAAGATTTCCAATCAACTAAAGAAAACATAAATTCATTATCTAGTTGCCTAGTTCATGCATGGGAATACTTGTAGAATAATGCGAAACACTATGAGATCTAATACAAGGCTAAAGATATCAGAAATGACAATTGAATCCTATTCTTTGAAACTGAAAAGATGTTGGACTAAGTAGCAGAAAACCTTAAATTCCATAAGAAATCACAATTCTGTCTTTTTGGGGCTGCATAGGAGTTCTTTCCTCAAACCATGGTCCTTAAAGGGAGGAGTGAGGCCAAATCCACCTACTAACATCTTTTTGGTATTCCTTTATCTTTATAAGCTACTACTAAAGTAATGCACAAATGGAAGCAAACTAATCAAATTCACAACTACTTGCAATGAAATAATGCTAAAACCAATTCAACCATTAATCTATGAAATCAACTAAGCATACAAGTACAAGAAGAGGAGCCTTTGCTGCTAGGGTTGGGCCTTAACCCAAGAGCTTCAACCCTCTGAGTCAGCTTAGTGCTGGATCAAGGAAATGCTCATTCTCATTATCATATCAGAAAAATTACATAACAATGTCTTCCACAAGTCTTGAAATTGAAAATGCTTAGTTCTCTTACATAAAAAATTTGAATCCTAATGAGGCTCTAGGCCTCCTTATTTATACAACTGAAGTCTCCAAAGAATTTCTTAAATATAGGGAGGCTTGGCTCCTAAACTCAAGATGAACTAGTTCTTAATTGCGACTGGCTCGGCTGCCCACGATCTTCATGACTCGACTGCTTGCAACTTCGAGCTAGTGTGATTTGATGGAGGAATATTCGAATGACTGAGGATTAAATGAGGAGGATCTATCTCCTAAAATCTCTCTTCCTTGTCTCATTCGAGTTTCAGCCCTTAATTAGCCAAAATTTCCATGATTTTCTCTCAAAAACCTGTAATTAATTCACATTAGACCACTAGACATAACATCTTACTTTTACTCATCTCATTAAGCAAAACATAATTAAAATATGTAAGTAATTATAAGAAGAGTTGATTTTAATAAGCTTAGAGGTGTACTAAGGTCCATATAGTTACCCAATGATAAGTCTCATCATCACCCCCCTACTAAAAGTGTTTCTCATCCTTTGAGCAACTCAATCTATATCCATGTCCTTCATTGCTCTGGTGTCCTGCCTGACATCCCATGCTTTTGCTGTAGTTTTTTCTTCCTGTGAATAAAATCCTACCTTCCTCTCTATCTCTTCCCATTGATTTATTTATTCCTCTTCTTTCCTTCCTTCCAACATTCCTAAGAGCAGTGGTGGACTGAGTCTCAATCCAATCCAATTGAGTTTGAGTCTTTGTAGAGCTTGGTTGTACATGGGTATTCTATTTAGGGCCTCTCTCATTCTCTAAGGAGAATGGTATTCTCTGATTTTCAGGCTGTAGAGTAAGGTGTTCCATCTCCTTTGGAAAGCTTGCATGCTGTCATCTTCTAACATTCTGAACATGTCTTGAAAGTGTGTGACTGCTTGCTCATTATTGGGTTAGATTACTCAGCTCTAATAATGAACAGTTCTGTCTCTTCTCTTTCCATTACCTTCTTCATCTCTGCAGATCTTAACTCCTCATGATTCATCCATGATGCTAAGGCCATCAATTACAAGTCCCCTAGTTTTGAATTTGGGTCCCACACATTTAAATCTGTCAAGGCCACGCTGTGTAGGTAAAAATCAGACATTTTTGCTCTATCTTCCAAGGTGCTTTGATCAAAGAGATCAATGAATTGTATATAGTCTTGGAAGGGCATAGTGCCTCTCTGTGCTAAAGTATTAATTTGGAATTGCAACCACCGTTCCTTAAGATACAAAGCATAAGACTTTGCTGGCATCTTGCAATGGATTGCCTCTAAGGATAAACTGGCCATAACTGCCAACTGGATTTCCCTTTCTTGTAATTTTCCCCTTACCTATGCATTCTATGCTTCCAACTGAGCTTTCATCATTACCTCTCCATCCCTTATGATGCTCAGTTCTCTGCCCATCTCCTATACTTTTTCCTTCATGTGTCCCACATCCTCCACTCCTTTGGATTTGGAAATTTGCATCCACCTGTGTGTTCTTGCCCTTTCTTTTTCAAGCTCAAAGAATAAAAGGATGGAAAATTTATGTGGGATGACCCTACCCCCTTCAATGAATCTGTAGTAAGAGTCGAGGTTGGGTTGAGGACTAGGTTCTCTCAGTTCTGGGTCTTCCTTCTTTGTTTCTTGCTGAGTGATACCTTCTTGGTCCATTTTTTGAGTTTCCTATAGGTTTAGAAGAGTTTCCTATAGGATGGCCTCTGCTTCCTGTAGGTCTTTCTGTGTCTCTTGTAGGATACCTTTTCCCTTTGATGAGGCAGACCTTGTGACAGGCCTCCTAACATAGGTGATGGGAGATTTGGGAGAGGCTTGCCCTGATGATCCTTCTCCTTGATTTTTCTCAAGAGGAGCTATCTTTTCTTGCTGCTTTGGTGAGTCTTCAATGACAATGGGAATTTTGGTGGGTGTTTGAGGTCTTCCTTTCCTGATCCTTGTGCTTTTTCTTATCCTAAAGTACAATGGGGTTTGTATCTATCTTTTGACTTGATAGGTATACTTAGGGCAGTAAGAGCAGCTGCTGCCTCTTTCTCAGTGGGTTCTGGAGATTCCCTTGTTGATTCTTCCCCTTCTTTGCCTTGAATTGTATACCTCTGTTCTTCTTTCTGTTCTGTTTCCTCTTTCCCATTCTCCTTCTCATCCTTGCATTTTTCTTCATCTTCTTCCTCCAGTTCCTTGTTATATAGCAAAATGACCCCCTCATCAGCTCAGAGGGGAAAGACATGATAGTTAAAGCAAAGACCAAGATCAAAAGCCTTATTTCCACACTAATGCTGGCTAAACACTGACAACATGCTTTATAAAGCTTCGCTGTAAGCCTAAGGGAGCGTTAGTGACCCTACTAACTCTAGTTGTTAGTTTGGGAACAACGTTAGTGGATCCTAATGAGCATATATAGGTTAAAGGAGAGAATTGACTCATAAATATCTCTATATTCCCTCCTAAATCCACTCAGAAAAGCAAGGAAACATCTCAAGTTCGACCTATTTGTGCGATTTCTAATCCTAATGAAGGAGGCAAATGGGAAAGAGCTGAAAAGCATGGCAACATCATTGCGTTTACCTTAAGAGACTCATGGAGGAACTTGGTAACCCTAACTCAATTGCTACATAAGCAAAGCTAGGGCTATGGTGATGGAGGTCAAATCATTTGAAAGGATATCTTACTTGATTTTCGAGCATAGTGTCAAATCTAAGCATAAGAAGCTGGTAAGAAGGGAGAGAGAGAGAGAAACTGTAGGGTAAGGGAAGGCTGATGCAATAGATAGTTGTAATCACTCTTCCAAGATTAATATAGAACTGTAGTTGTACTGTCTACTCCATGGTGTTGGTACTATCATTCAATTAGCATGAGTAGCTTAGTTATGTGTAACTATATGTCTTTTATGTATTCATGTATTAGTTATCAAGATTGTATGTTGTGATTATGCTTGTCTCTTCTATGTGCAGGACTTGATCTGGAGCCGGCTCAGGGGACTTCCACCTAGTTGCATTGCATTCTCTAGGAAATCTACACGGAGGCTTGAGGTAATCAATTTGTTTTGCTTTGATAGTTAGTTATTGTTTATGGACATGCATGTAACTTTGTGACAGCTGCAGATAATATTATAGTCTTCCAAAGGTCCTGTGAAGACCTTTGAGGGTATCTCCATTCTCCATACACCGTGCATTTTATCCTATAGAAGAATTGGTGACTCTGTTGGGGACTATACATTTAGTTCTCGGTTCACCTGGAAAATTCTCAGTTTCCTCCTCCTTCTAGACCTCCCCATACTTTTGCATTCCTTTTCTGGCCCATCAAGACCTTGCTGCATTCTTCCCTCATATGTTCAGCCCTAGATCTGATCCCCAAAGCCCTGTTTTGAACCCTTTTCCCACACTAACACAGGTTAGTAGAGCAAACAAAGATTTATAAAGCTCTGTGTCTGCACAAATAGTGCATTAGTGGACCAAGTAACTCTCTGTGGCCTCTGCTACAGAGCATTAGTCACCCAAATTTTGACATGCAACAGTGTCTGTAAACTCAAAGGGATGGGAAACCTGCTCATGGACTAAAAAAGGATCTGCAACTATACTTTGTTAGCAAGATCTATGTCCTAAAAGTTTTTTTTTTTTAGGAAATAAGTTGTTTTTCTTTCTTAAAAAGTTTTAGAAAAGAAAACTCAAGATTTTTTTTATTCATTCTTCTGCTTAGTTGGTTAAAATATGCTTTATTTAGGTTTCAAATAGTTTTTAGAAAGCATTGGAAATATTTTTGTTGGTTATTCATGTGTTATAATGACTAGGATACAACTTATTTCATTGAATTGAATATTTTCAAGCATTGTGTTTTGCATGATTTTTGAGTCAGAGTCCCACCACATACCATACGTCAACACCCCTATCGAAGATACTAAAAAAGTACACATAAAATTTACCTAAAATCAACTAAGAAATCTTTATATAGCAAAAAAACATTAGTTCAGGCTAGGATCTTGGGATAGGCAGTGTGAGTAAACTGCCCAAGATCAGAAACCAGAACTAGTGTGATTAAAAGAGAGAAAATTGCTTCGGCACTCATACTACCGGGACCATTCCAGTCAAAGTAGAGCTAAATACGAGACAACATCGGACTGTAAGTGAAGGTAGCCCGCTTTTGCTTGTAACTCCTTTGGGTATTTTGTGTATTGAGGATCCCTTCGGGGATTTTGGAGCTAAGTCGGGGACTCAGGTATCCTTCCCACACAACGTACTGTCTGCGACTATGTCCCCCCTGATAGTGTCTATGATCTGAGGTATCCTTAGTGGCCATACTTTTAGGGACTTACACAAGGTGACTGGGGTGGGTTGTCTTGGCACCTAACACAGAGAGACCTACTCTGTCCTTAGTTTTTGGGAGGGTGCTCATCTTCACGAGAGTACTTGGCCCCTTAATCTGAGGATCGGGTGAATCTCTAGAGTAATCGTAACTGTAAATTTGGCCAACCCTCTCTATTATTCATTGGGATACTTGGTTTCATCTCCATTGACCGATGCTTATCAGACAAAGTCATTTCCCTCTGTTTGCTGATTGTTTCACTTAGTGTATTTTTTTATTTTTTAGGTACCCGAGTGTTATCATTGAGACTTTAACAAATATCACGCTAAAATTTATTGATAAAAATTAATGGTCACCGTGGCTACATCTGGCCCTCGTCATCTATCTAGACGATTGTTAGGACTTCCTCCACTCATTGTGGAAGATCCGCCGAGCTCCATTGATCTAGATTCCCCATCTTCGAGAAATTAGTCTCCAAGATCTCACACAGAATCTATTTGGACAACCAACGATTCAAGTTTACCGGAGGATTTCTTCACTGCAGAATTTCTTCCTCCCTACAACCCTCCGATCATGAATCCGTTAGACCCACTTGTCAGGCGGAAAGAGTCGTTTGTGCGGACACAACCGACCTCCCTAGAAGCCTAAGAATTTCTAGTGACAAACAAGACAAATAAGAGCAATCCTTCACTAAATATGCCTTTACAATATGAGAAATCAAGTGTTTAGATCCTACCTGTAACCCAACGCTGTTGTAGCAGTCCAGCTTCGTTGATCCGGATGAGCTCCTCCTTCACTTCGAAACCTGCATTCACTAACAATCAAACGATTAAATAGCACCTGAATATCACATAAAATAAAACATATTTAACATATAGACCAAGGAGTATATGAAACAACTCATAAATAACAAATTTTTGAGAAGAATGGACTAATTTGTATTAAAAGGTAACAAAAGGAACCATTACAACCTGAGCCTTGGTGTTGTGCAAGTCCCTCCCAGGGTCCACAAGAGTTCTCCTTTACTCTGATCAGCTCACCCACTTCCAAATAGCACAAGAAAAGATGGTAATCTCTCCTCACAAGCTTCTACAAGGAAGTCCTAATTCTAGCAGCATCTACCCTTAGGAATATTGAGCTTTCAACCTCCTCTCCCTTTGGCCCAATGCCTGTATTTATAGTGCTCTAGAGGAAGTTATTCAGGTCCACCATCAATGGGATAAGCCCCTCTTTGGATGGGATAGCTCCCCTCTTGATGGGATAAGGTCCTCTTTGGTAGGGATACATGAACCATCTGGAGGCGCTTCATACACGTCAAACAAGCTTCTAGAAGACTCTAGAAATGACCACAAGTAACTTTTTTAAGATGAAACTTGCGCCTTTTGACCTTTACAGGAGTACGCACCCACCCCTTTACATACAAAGCGTACAAGTACGCAGGTATTGTGAACTTGGGTTGCGTACACGCAGGTAAGGCTAAGAGAAACTGCGTACCAGAGATAATTGACTTTAAATGACTTTTCTCTCTTTCTTGAAGTTTGACATGAAGAGCAGAGGCATGAGACTTGCCAAGGAGGATAATATGATAGTGGATGGAGCCATACTAACTGCAAATAGTCATGGTGACATTTTTTAGTGTAACAGATTGCCCCCTAAAGTGCGAAGCCTGTAGTAGATTAGGGTTTTATATGATCTAGGAAGGGTGAAGTACTTTATCATTTCAAGGAGTATCTTGCGGAGAGCCTGGTCAGAACCTGCAAATATTCAACACAAAATACATATATAAGATGCTATCATCGCTGAGGTAGGCATTCCCATACTCAGATTGAAAACTTTAACTAACAATCTAACTACTGCTCTGATACAAGAATGATTTTACAGTACATCACAATCGTAGACTTTTATAGACACAGTACGGATGCAACCATCTGTTTATGGTTAGTCTACTATATAATGAATACAAAACTCCTCGCAGCCTGGATGGTGGAAACTAGATCCAGGGTCTTCATCTCTACTTCCTGAATTGGTACGATTCTATCCATGCGAATAAATGAGTTGATGTCGAACATGGTAGAAACCACTTGATTACCAGTCGATGATGTAAACTATTAACAAGTGTGAGAGAGACCACCAGTGATGTCAATGGTTCTCAAAGTACCCAGTACAATCCATGAAATGTGAATGAATGGTTTGATGTCGAACACGTCACGGAATCCTTTGATCGAAAGTCAATGATGTAAACTGTCGTCAAAGGCGAGAAATCTGCCATTGATGCATGCAGACTTCAAGGTACTGACGATTTCTAAGTCATCTTTCTAGATAATGTGCTGATGTCGATAGAAAGCGACCCGTTGCAGGCAAGCCCACAACACGAAATCATTGTTCAAGTTGAAGAAATGTTGCTGTAAGGACTGACTCAGGGATGGTCAAATGGATGACAAGTATTTTGCATATGAATGGTTTATTTGCAGAGACCTCTTGAACACATAACGACACGACAGATGGCTTGGTGACGATTGACCCAAAGTTAATACCCAGAAACGATTGAAGACTTTCAGAGTGGTTTTATCAGCTTTAAGGCAAAGGATTTCCCAACCCAGGTGAATGAAAAGTGTCGTGTTCAAGAGCGGTGATAAGGTTCTTCTGTAATAAAGGATAACAAATAGGTTCATTCTTCTCTCTTTTCCCCCACCGTTTCTAGCAAGTACCTCTTTATTTTTTACAAGCTTGAGGAGGATAACATATGCTTGATTATAAGCTCATCCTTCGGATGAGTCAAACTTAGTTTAGATTCGGACCCTAAGAAGGAGTGGTCCGTTCCTGTTTGTAATCGAACAGGTCCTTTACTGTGAAATTTTAACGAGTCCAGTATAGGAGAAAATCAGCGTTTTTCAATTTTAGAGAGTCTGAAAAAACTAAAGAAGACTCCAAGGTGAACTTTTTCGTAAATTTGTGTCTCCCAAGCCCGAAAAAGTATAAAATAATACCTGAGAGAACCGCTTGATCTTGCGACCAAGGAGTACTTTCATGATTAATGTCTTTGACCTGAAAAGTAAAAAGCGATCAGAGGCATGTCGTTTTATTTCCAGTATCGAATTTGAAACGACAAAAATCCGGCAATCTTTTCTTGTTTTTACGGTCAGAAAAGAGCTATAAGGGGACCGTCTTTTAATTCCATTTTAACGAGTGTAAAAGAAACGCTAGACAATCTTTTCATGTTTTAGGAGTCAGAAAAGGGCTTAAAAGATGACTCTGATGTCTTGGTTCGTGAAAAATGATGATTTTACCCTAAAGTCCTTTTGTCCTGCACAAAAACAACACATTACTCATACCTGTTTAAGATGGGCAAAAAATACATTGAAAAATATCTTTTCATGGTGAAAAATAAACAAACTTAGCATTCATTTATCCAAAAAACCTATAAAAAGACTTTTTACCATGTCATTTTTACCATTTTACTGTTGAGGGTGAGAAAAGGGCTTTTGACAAGAAACTTCCCGTGGACTTTGCGGAGAATCCGACCGTCGGAATCGAGCGCCGTCTCTTTCAGGTATTTCACAACATCCTCCTCTTCAATTTCATCCGTTTAGAATTCCATTTTAAGTTCTAGTTTGATTTTTTGGAGGGTTTGGGGTTTTAGGGTCCGTTTTTCGGGGGACGCAGGTGCCCCATGGGTGACTTGCGTACCCCGACATTTTCGTATATGGGAAAATGGTCGGAGTACGCAGCCCACCTTCAGAACAGCTGCGTCCCCACGCTCTGTTTTCTGAACGCGGGGTGCGTACTCCGTGCAAATCGGATTTTCAAAACCCAAACTCAAAACCTAACCATCAAAATTTGATTTAATGAATTCTAATCAATGTTTTTTGGTGTGTAGATTGCCCACCATGCTAGATTGGCGTGAAAGAGAACACGAAGATGTCGATTTGGCCGCAATAGGTCATCAAACTTCCATTGATGCTTTAAAGGCATGCGGTCTCTACAAGTACTGGGCCATACCTGGCATGAGGGCCCAGGTGCCATTCTTAGAGTGGCTGGTTGAAAGGTGGAACATTCAGGATCAATGTTTTTACATCGGAGAACACCAGCTCAAGATAGAGTCCTCCGACATATATTTTCTCACTGGCTTGCCTAACAGGGGCGAGCAACTCTCTCTATTCGGGACTAGGCCAGGTGGCCAATCCCTTGCTAGTCTTCGGCTAGAGTGGTGCAACAATCAAAACCAGGAGAAGGGGATAGAAATCAAATACATATCCTGACCTGAACTTATGGTAATTGCCTTTACAGTTACCAGACTTTGCGGTGCTGCCGCTTTGCACATAGCCACTGGTTCCCAAATGCGGATGGCTATAGATTGCTTCCGAGGCACCATTTTCAACTGGTGCGATGCTGTGCTGGCCAATATGAAAGGCCAACTGACTAGGGCAAAGAACGGACAATTGAAGACCTTTGGATATGGGCCTTTAGTTGTGAGCTTTGCCCTAGAGAGAGTTCCAATGCTGATCCCCCAGCATCTTACTGTTCCAGTTGGGCCTCCTCGGGAGCCTAAGTTGACGCGATGCGTTTCGGTAATGGCCCGGCATCCTGATGAGGGAGCGGGAGTTGTCCGATTTCCTGTGGGTTACTTTCACTGGTTGGAGAGCCAGGTCTTTGCGATTCAGGATTTTCCTTATGTCGGAGTAGATTTTCGCAATGATCCAGACATGGTTCTTCCACAGGGAGAACAATGGGACGACAAAGGTACTTCATTTTTCACAAGTTTTTAAATTATCTATTTTTTTTGTTTTTTATATATATCGTCTCAAAACTGACAGTAAATTTTTTTCAAAATGCAGATGTAGGCCCAAGGCGTCCGGCCAATCTCCGGGATTTTGAGAGAAGAGTACCAGTTGCACCAGCACCAGCCCCACAGGATGCGGCCGCAGAGACCTTAGCCGAGCTGGAACAGGACCTAGAGCGTCTCACGGTGGGCATACCAGAGATGACTATAGATGACATTCCTATCCGACTTCAGCGCTATGTGGTCGCAGTCCCAGGACCTTTCAGGAGGTTCCTGTGTAGGGTAGCGCGGGCAGTGGTCTCATATAGAGAGCACCACCAGTGATTGGCTAGTCACTTTTTGTAGACACATGTGACATTTTTGGTTTTTTGTACTTATCATTTTTGCCGATCATAAGGTGTTTTTCAACCTATGATCGAAGACGATGTATATTTTTTGACACACTCCTATCTATATATATCATTATTACTGGCTTATTTTGTTAAACATGTGTGATGAAATGTTTATAAATTTACATTTATGATTGTTACAAATGTCTATTTAACATTCGAGACGCCATTGCATCTGCTAATGTATTTAAAGACCTTGGAATATGCTGATATTCAATGTAATCAAATTCACGTTCCAAGAGACGCACCCTAAGAAACAATCTTAATAACACTGGATTTCTAATGGCATAGACTCTATTAAGCTGTAATACAACGAGTTCAGAATCTAACCTCACTATCAAACTCTGAATCCCAAATGAAATAGATTCAGATAATAATTCAATCACTGCACTGTATTCTGCAATGTTGTTTGTTGTTTGACCGAGGCTCACCCCATGCATAGAAACTAACTCGTCAGAGGGCGAATAGATAACCCAAGCCGCGGAAGAGATATTCTGTGTACTACGACAAGCACCATCAGCAAATCCAATGTACGTTTGGAGAGGCGTCGACATCTGCAATATCAAGAGTAAAACCAAGATAAGCCAGAATAACGACGAAAAAACACACTCTCTAAGCTAAGCACACTGTCTAAACTAACAAAACACACCAGCTAGAAAGAAAAATTAACCTAACTAAACTAACTGAATCTCCATACCCACCATTTAAGCATAATACCTCTTTAGGTAAAGTCCGTTTCTGGGCTTACCCAAAGAGTCCCCATCAAAATCTACCAGCTCATAGGCCCCATTTGCTAGCTTTCGCTTGACAATGTAGGGCCCATGCCACATGGGAACGAATTTTCCAGCACCTAATTTATCGTTAGCTTGATCATACAATAGCACTAGGTCTCCTTCCGAAAAATTACGAGGAGTCACGTTACGATCATACTGAGCTTTCATCCTTTTTGCGTGAGTCTCGATTGCCAAAGCAGCGTCACGTCGAGTCTCATCTAATTTAGCTAAGTATAACAGACGCTTCTCCTCTTCGGAAGTAGCTGGGAGTAATTCGATAGCCATTTGAAGTGATGGGATTTCGCATTCAATGGGAAACACTGCTTCCAAACCATAAACTAGTTGGAAAGGAGTGAACCCTGTTGATGTTTTTACTGAGGTTCGGTACGCCCAAAGCGCTGAAAATAACATGTTATGCCAATTCGACCGATGAATACCAATGATTCGTCGGATCATGATAACTACAACTTTGTTGATGGACTCAACCAAACCATTCGCTTGGGGATAATAAGGAGTAGAACTATCATGGCGTAAACCAAGTTGGCTTGTAAGTTCTGTAATCATAATGTTTCGAAAATGGCGTCCATGGTCAGTGATTATCGCTTGTGGGACACCAAACCTAGCAATAATATGATTGAATACGAAAATCGCAGCTGTCTTGCCATCTGCCTCGAATGTAGGCATCGCCTCGGCCCACTTAGTAAAATAATCAACCGCAAGGATGATATATGCATGCCCCCCCGCCGAGTGAGGGTTACATGTAATAAAATCAATACCCCATTTAGCAAAAGGACCAACGACAATTATAGGGTGGAGAGGAGTAGGTGGTGCGCGCATCTTGCGATCAAACACTTGACAGTTGTGGCATTTTCGGACCGCAATGATACAATCGTTAAACATGGACGGCCAGAAATAGCCAGCACGCAACACCTTCTGAGCTGTGGCATACCCAGACATATGAACGCCACATGCTCCAGAATGGCAGTCATTCATAACCCTTTCTGCCTCTTCATGAGTTAAACAACGACGAAAAACTAAATCCGCCCCACGACGGTAAAGAGTATCTCCAATAATTTTGTGCTGTTGGGACTGGAATCGAATTTTCCGCCGTTCCGACTTTGAAGCTTCGGGCCGAAAGGATTGGGTTTGGAGATAGACGATTATATCTTCATACCACGGATCTAAAGTGCTGATGAGAAACAGAGATTCGTCCGCAATGGGTTCCTCTGCCACAGTTTCCGTGTCAGCACGCGGGAAGTCACACATCAATTCCGCAAAAACTAAGGATTTCTTAGACTTGGACTTCTCGAACTCCAAATCAAACTCCTGCAGGATAACGATCCATTTGGAGTACTTGCCCCCTAGCAATTGTTTAGTCAAAATATAGATCATAGGGTTGCAATCCGAAATCACTGTAGTTTTACGGAGAAGAATGTAATGACGAAAACGTTGGACAGCCTGAACAGCTGCTAGGGCCAATTTCTCCACATGCGAATATTTTAGCTCAGTGGGATTTAACGTTCTACTAAGATAATATATCACATGTTCCGTTCCGAATTCGTCTTCCTGAACTAAGACCATTCCAATGGTGGAGTGGGAGGCGACGAGATACAAAAAGTAGTCCTGGTTGTAGTTGGGAGGATGCAACAACGGTGCATGGGTCAACGCGTGCTTAAGTGCATCAAAAGACTTCTGAGCTATCTCATCCCAAGAGAATTGTGCATTTTGTTTCAACAACTGGGTGAAACCCTTTGTAACCTCGGCGTAGTTAGGAATGAATCGACGTAAAAAGTTTTCTTTCCCCTGCAAACTTTGGAGTTGGCGCAAACTCGAAGGAGGAAGAAATTTGATGATAGCTTCGACCTTCGAGGGATCGACGCGGATACCGGCTTTTGAAACGACAAATCCTAGCAATCGTCCCACTTCTATGCAGAATACACATTTGTGTGGGTTCAACCAAATTCGATAATGCTGACACCTCATAAAAATAACGCGTAAGTGAACAAGGTGATCAGCTCGATGTAAAGAATGAGCAGGCAAATCATCGAGATACGGTTGCACAATGTGCTTGATGTCGTGAAACGCATAAGACATTGCCCGTTGGAAAGTGGCTCCGGCGTTCTTAAGTCCAAAAGGTAATTTGCAGTAAGAAAATGTCCCCAGGGACAAATGAAAGCTGTTTTTGGTTGATCGCAGGTAGAATATTGATTTGGTTGTAACCAGAAAAACCGTCCATAAAAGGAAAATATTTCACTGCCGGCACAATCATCAATTATTTGATCGATATAGGGCGTGGGATAGTTGTCTTTTGGACAAGCACGATTTATATCCCTATAGTCGATGCATATTCTTATTGTTCCTTGTTTCTTGTTAACCGAAACAATATTCGATACCCAATCCGTTAACGGGATCGGATAAATGAAACCTGCTTTCAATAGCTTCTCGACTTCTGCTTTAATCGCTGCCGCTTTCCTAGGGTGTATCTGACGCAGACGTTGCCGAACGGGTTTAGCGTCCGGGTAGGTCTTGATTTCATGAAAAACAATGGAGGGATCAATTCCTGGCATTTCCTCATAGGACCAGGCAAACACGTCGCAGAATTCTTGAAATAGGACCTTGTATGTTTGAATTTCGTCATCTGTACACGAGGCACCTATATGAATGTTCTCAATAATTCCGGATTTGACCGAAATGTCAATGGCAATAGTTTGGGAAATGTTTCCCAAATTCAACTCTGAATCAGGATGTTTCATGGGATTCTGAGTGTCCTTGACATATTCAGCTGTAAAAATTGATGAAAAATCATTTTCAAAGTCATCACTCTCAGGTAAAAACGAAGATCTATGATGAAGATCTTCCCATGGTAGATCGTCTACACTTAGGATTTCGCGAAGTTGTTCGTCAGATGACACAACTTCAGGAAACGTTATCCGTTCTGAGGTCGATGTGAAAAGTGATTCCTCATGGACCACATTCATTTGGTCGGATTGGGTTGAACTTGAGTCGGAAAAAGACTGCACGGCCTCATAAGCAATTTCATATGGACTCAAAGGCATTGCATTACCGAATGAGTCTATCTCAGATTCAGATGGGACAATCCAAGGATCATCATAGATAATAGTGTCTGAAGTAATCATATGAATGGTTGCGAATGAAGGGTCTGCGTTGATTGGAGGGAAAGGAAAAGTTCCCAGTAAACCGGAATCTTTAACTAATCCTACACCAACATCCTTGTAAGGGATAGTCATTTTACCGACATGCTGGATACTCTCTGAAGAGGCTGGGTCGGATGAAAATTAAGCCAGCTGGTCTATCGTCACGATCTTACCATTGTGTGGAAACTTTATAACTCTGAAGACCGATGACACGATCGCTGTCATAGCGTAAGACCAACTGCGACCCAAAAGAAGGTTGTAGTCTAGAGGGGCATCAACCACCTCCACATCCAGACTAATGGTTTTTCCTTCAACCCCTATAGGCAAATCCTGTAGAATGCCAAACGGATGGAACCCACGGCCATCAAAGGCCTTAAGAATCGTTGGGGATTGGTTCAGTGAAGGAGAACTAAGCGATCTCCAACACTGAATCGACATAATACACGTAGAAGCTCCTTCATCAATTACAGTCCGATGAATTGGCCTGTTTTTGACTATCACTAGAATCTGGAAAGCCATCTGATGAGGGAGACACGGTGTACTATTTTCTAGATCAAAGATTATCAGGTTCGGGTCTTGAACATCGACAACTCCTATAGCCGACAGAAGTAATTTTCTCTGTGCTGGGCATGATTACAACACTTCCAAAGCCGACATCGCTGAGGGTGAAACAGCTAAATCCTCAACAATGTTGTAATTCTGGGCTGCTCTCGCATGTGGATTGAAAGCAGACCTTCGAAGTACACCCTTGGCAGGCGGTTTTATTACTAATTCAGGGTTAGGTTTCTCGATCTGTAGTGGATCGGAACCGGGAGCTGAGGTCGATGGATTTGAACGAGAAGATTCTGCTTCTTTCGATCCATCAACAGGACTTTTACTACCATAATCTTGTGATCGAGTCGCAATCCGTACATGAGACATCATCAATATGGGTTCTTCACTGGCGTTTGAGGAAGAACCTATCATTTTACTCTCCTGCTTTGGAAATGGATCTTTCAAAACAACAGGAGTTGGGGATCCTTTAACGATTTTCACAACCTCCGCCCGATGAGGGCAATCTCTTGTGAAATGATCTTCTTCACAAATTAAACAAGGATAGCGAGGTTTGCACTTTTCGTCGTTAGATTCCGACTTCTCTTTTTTCTCCTTTGGAGCCTTGTCTGCTTTATCCTTCTTCTTGCCTTTCTTCTTACCACCGTTTTTTGATTTAGCCGTAGATGACTCTACATCGTGAATGTTGGCGGTAATTTCAGGAGAAGACTCTCCTGTCGGGGAGTCAGGTAAGGTTATTATTGGAGAAGAATTCTTTGAGGATTTCTTCTTACTTTTAGTATTCACCGTACCAATCATGCCATCAGCAGCATGAGACCCCGAAGGAGCAGCAGCAATTTGATTCGACTTAGGAAGATCTGAGATCTTCTCATGCAACGTACCCGACTGAGTGTAAACTAAGTCAAGGTACTGGGCTTGAGCAATGACTTGCTCCTCAGTAACTACTCCGGCCTTAGCTACATCTTCAGTAATCTTCGGTAATAATGATTTTACAAACCATTCATCTAAGATTTGGTCCGGGATAAAAACGTTCACTAAATGTCTTCGACGTCTCCATTCATGGATATGATCGGAAATATAAGTGGAGGTCGACTGTTTTAATGAAGTTAATAGTTCCGTGCCGTTATCGTATCTGACCGGCAACAGAAAATGAGTTAGGAACGAGGTAGCTAACTGGCTGAAATTGTAAAAAGAGGCCCGTGGTAACTCAATGTACCACTTGGCCGTGAGACCAATGAGCGTACGCTGGAAAAGACGTAAGCGGATCGAATCATCCGAGATGGAATTTGAAGCACACCAGAGGTGGTAAGTCATCACGTGATTGGACGGATCCTCTCTAGACTTACCTTCGAACTTGGGTATATCACTGGGCAACTTATTTGGAATTGGCGGCCAGAACGGAAGATATTGTATTGGATCGTTCGTTAGGCGCATCAAGTCTGGTAAATCCAAAGTTGCGATAAACGGTAATTGCTGATTAGGATCCCTAAAACTTTGGGTTACAAGACCAGTCCCAGGAGGAGGATATCCAGGATAACTTGGAACAGGAATCACATTTGGGATATTATATCCTCCTGGAAAACTAGGATTAACCGGACCGTACTTGGGTTGTTGATAAGTGTACCCAAGGTACGGTTGATACTGGTAAACTGGTTGTTGGACAGCAGGACCGAATTGGTACTGTCCCTGGTACTGTTGATAGGTAAATTGAGGTTGACTTGTTACAACAGTACTTAAACCAGGCTGCCCTACAGGCATCTGGACCGTGGTTTGAATCGTAGATCCGGACAACGGTAAAGATGTCTGAGGAGTGGTTGTAGAGACAGTAGAAACCGAAGCTGTCGATACTCCAGAAGTAAGTGCGGTAGATGTTGCGGTAGTTGCAGCAGTCGTTTGAGATGGAGTACTAGGTGCAATTGGCGGCTGAGTAACTATCGAAGTTACAGAAGTTTGAATATTTGACTGGACAGGTTGCGGTTGCTGGGGTGAACCAGAAACTACGGGTTGTCCAGTTTGAGGTACCAACTGTATACTTTGCTGCAACACCTGTTGACCTTGTGATGGATCTCACACTATCATTCCGGGGTATTGACCCGTAACAGGTTGAGGATACTGAGATCCGTAACCGGATTGAGGATAGGATTGATAACTGAAAGGCAGAGTTCCCATACCTTGAACATATGACTGACCTTGAGGTGGTTGATAACCTTGACTCGAGTATTTACCTTGAGGTTGATAACCTTGGGGTAAATACTAATATTGGGGTTGACCTTGACCTTGAGGTTGATACCCTTGAGGTTGATACCCTTGAGGTAAATATTGATACTGAGGTTGACCTTGGCGTACATATTGAGGCTGGGGTTGACCTTGAGGCATGTATTGTACTATGGGTACATACTGTCCTTGAGGTTGTCCCCCAGACGCAATTTGTGTACCTTGAGGTTGCCCCCCAGGCGTTAATTGAGGCTGCCCCCCAGGCGGTAATTGGCCACCTTGAGGTTGAGAAACGGGAACTGAACCTGACATCATGTAAATTTCCCCTACACCCAACAGTTTATTACCATTGTTTCCAGCTAATAACCCATGATCAATGGGTTGAGGAGATGCCCCCGCAAAGGTACCAGAAAGTGACTGATACCCGGCGGGAACAGAAGGACTGCCGTACAAGAAAGATTCAGGAGATTGAGTGAACACGGACGACTGACCAGACATATTTACAGGAGTATAAATACCTCCAGGTGGAAAAGGAGTACGAGGTGGAGAAAAACCTATCCCTGAGTTGTCTAAATAATTGGTTAACGAAAGGTACCAAGTAGTACTTCTAGGAGGACTGTAAAAGATAGATTCACGCTCCCTTAGATCAATAGTAGGTTGATCTTCAAGGATAGATACGCCTAATTCTTCCTCTGGAGAAAAATCTTCAATAGCTACCAAACCAGCAGGAAGATTTTCGGTGATGACTCTTTCTACCCTAGGTGAATCTGGTGCACTAGAAGTTGGAGTAACAGGTTCAGATACTTCAGGTTCTTCGCCTATATCACTAGTAGATGAAAAACTACCAGCAAGCTCAGAAACTGCAACAACTTCAGGATTATAACCTGTTTCTAGACCTTGGTAATCTGGATGGACTACCAATGACAATTCTCCTTCTTCAGGTGAACCTACTTTACTGCCACTAGGAGTTACAAGGACCTTTAAACCTTCGTAATGACTTGGGACGTCTTGAGGAGGCTCACCCCGAAGTCTATGAGATTTCCTCAACAATTCGGCCACAGAAACAACCTCAGGAGACTTGCCCCGAAGTCGATGGGATTGTCTCGGTAATTCCGCCACAGTTAAAAACTTTTAACTACTGCACACGCAAACAAAGTAAAATCTCAAAGCAAACCACCTAAAGTCTCTAAAGAACCAAACAAATTTGAATCACACGCCTAAAGAATCTAGGGCGTGAAACCAAGCACAAACAATAGCCTTCCGGACCAAAAACGCTAGTTGGAGATGAAACCCAACATCGCCGGATTCAGTACAGAAGTGGCGGGTGGAACAGTTACCCCGGCAACCTGCTTAATGAATAGACCGGCACAAGTTCCTCCACTTTAACCGTCTCGAGTGAAGTGAACCCCCCGGAAAATCCAAGTGAGTCTAGCCGATGTCTGCTCCAGGTACAGTGGGATCTTCCCTCCATCGTCACCTCGGTAGAATCCTAAAGATAATGGTCACTAAGGTTACCAATAGCAACAAATGCACCTGGGGGAACAGTCTACACTCCGACAGCACGCAAGGGTAGAGTATCAAGCTCAATCCCCTTGTCGACTCCTTGACAATAATCCAAGGTTTACCGACAAGTGACCCCTGGCTCCTCGACAATGGTTAATCTGAGGTTTACCGTTTGTAATACGTGCGTGTCTGGCGTCGTTCCCAATGAGGGAGGATTGATCCCCTCACTGGTTCGGACACGAGCTCGTGCTTTCTCAGAGTACAAATGAAACAATTGGATTTATTCTATCACAAGATAAGCTAATTATTTGGTTTTGTTGTCTTGGAGAGTTAATTACTCTCCTACTCCAAGACACTAGCCTGATCTAAATTGGTGTTTCAAAGCCCTAGTAAATAAAAGTTACTAAGTTAATTTTACTTTAAGCGTTAATTTTATGGTTTTTCTTAAAGACAAAAAGGTAGTGGAGATGAAACTGGTGGTGTGTAGACTCGACTCGCAACCACTACAAAGATGCACCTAAGATGATTTACACTACTTTTCTTTTTCAATGAATCTCCTAACTAAGAGAGTTGGAAAATGCAAATTTTATAGAAAACAACTTTCTTAGTAAAGACAATCAAAGAAACAATCTCTTTATCTTTTCAAAACACACAACTCATGACCACTAATTACTCTACGAAATTTCCTTTTTCTCCCAAAAGACTACAAATGCTACCAAAGCAAACTTTTCCAAAAGAATTTTTGTGTTTTTTTCTATATTAATAAAGCATGTAAAAACTATTTATCAAATGAAATTTAACAAATCTAAAACAATCAAATCAAATTCACTCAAAAGCAAATTAAAAGGAGATTTACCTAAAAGCAAAAAATAATGAGGACAAAAGCCTACAAGGATAATTCCCGGATGTTTTACTCAGTCAAAATGCAACTAAGGATCAGTTCATGCAGAACCATAAACTAATAAAAAAACAAAATCGAAATCTTTTTGTTCTTTTTTCTCAAGAATGAAATTCAAGGTTTTAACAAACAAACTTTTCGAGATTCGCAAAGAGAAGACACAAAGGTAGGTCTCTCACAAGGGTGACTTCTATGACAGGCCCGACTCCTAAGAGGACTGACCAAAACCAAGGAGATCCAAAGTTTGACAACCTCTAACTCCAAAGTCACTATAGGACCAGTTAAAAATCAAGCCCTAAGGCAAAATTCCTATGAATTCCACCAAAACTCTCGATACTAACGGGACAAGTTCAGGTGAAGATCTTTGACAGTAAACTAATGGATCTGGGCAGTAAAAACAAAGTAAAAACAAAATATAAAGAGCAAAAAGAGGAAAAATGAAATTTTCTCAAATTTGACAGGGGTACGCAGGTGATCTGTTGACACAGGCGCGGGGATGCCCTGTGCACAAAGACGCAGTGCGTACAAGTACGCACTGTGCCTAACTCAGAGACTGCGTACTGCTGGCAAAGCTAAGAAAAATAAAAATCTAAATTGACTCTAAGCTAACCCACCCAAATACACAGTCAGACAACCAAAAATCAGAAAACAAGCGATTTTTCTCAGACCAAAATATCAAATCAAAAAGAACTCAAACACATTCATGGAGTCCCCAGTGGAGTCGCCATTTTGTCAGGCGGAAAGAGTCGTTTGTGCGGACACAACCGACCTCCCTAGAAGCCTAAGACTTTCTAGTGACAAACAAGACAAATAAGAGCAATCCTTCACTAAATATGCCTTTACAATATGAGAAATCAAGTGTTTAGATCCTACCTGTAACCCAACGCTGTTGTAGCAGTCCAACTTCGTTGATCCGGATGAGCTCCTCCTTCACTTCGAAACCTGCATTCACTAACAATCAAACGATTAAATAGCACCTGAATATCACATAAAATAAAACATATTTAACATATATACCAAGGAGTATATGAAACAACTCATAAATAACAAATTGTTGAGAAGAATGGACTAATTTGTATTAAAAGGTAACAAAAGGAACCATTACAACCTGAGCCTTGGTGTTGTGCAAGTCCCTCCCAGGGTCCACAAGAGTTCTCCTTTACTCTGATCAGCTCACCCACTTCCAAATAGCACAAGCAAAGATGGTAATCTCTCCTCACAAGCTTCTACAAGGAAGTCCTAATTCCAGCAGCATCTACCCTTAGGAATATTGAGCTTTCAACCTCCTCTCCCTTTGGCCCAATGCCTGTATTTATAGTGCTCTAGAGGAAGTTATTCAGGTCCACCATCAATGGGATAAGCCCCTCTTTGGATGGGATAACTCCCCTCTTGATGAGATAAGTTCCTCTTTGGTAGGGATACATGAACCATCTGGAGGCGCTTCATAGATGTCAAACAAGCTTCTAGAAGACTCTAGAAATGACCACAAGTAACTTTTTTAAGATGAAACTTGCGCCTTTTGACCTTTACAGGAGTAAGCACCCACCCCTTTACATACAGAGCATACAAGTACGCATGTATTGTGAACTTGGGTTGCGTACACGCAGGTAAGGCTAAGAGAAACTGCGTACCAGAGATAATTGACTTTAAATGACTTTTCTCTCTTTCTTGAAGTTTGACATGAAGAGCAGAGGCATGAGACTTGCCAAGGAGGATAGTATGACAGTGGATGGAGCCATACTAACTGCGAATAGTCATGGTGACATTTTTTAGTGTAACACCACTCTTGGTTTACGTGGCACCTGTACCCCCTGTGTCTTCAGTTGGAACATTTCCATCCATCTTGTTGACAACTAACGGGTCATGGAACGTTTTGGACACTTTTGGTCCCCCACCACTTCCCCAGTCAACAGTCACCACCACACTGTTGATGGCGAACCTTGCTATCCCATTTGTCCCAGGTACAAACACTCACATGACACCCTCCATGAGTGGAACCCAACCTATGTCGGGCTCCACCCCCTTAGTGTCAAACTTTATACCTTCGACAAGTGCTACATACAAGATCCTTATAATGCTAAATATAGCATAGTTAGCACGGGTCCCTTCAACCAACAATACAGTTGGCATCCATTGTATAGTTCTAACCCCCAGATTAAAGTATCTGGGGCACTCCCAATATGAATATACCGGTCGGGAATGTAAAAATTTCCCATCCATTTTCAAGCATGCATGGTCAGTCACTAATTAACATGAGCACTCCTTATGTCAGTCAAGGACATATGGTTAGTTCTGTGGTGGGCAAGAATCCTCAAGGAGGTCCCAACCAATCCATGGGGGCACCCTACTCACAAATGCAAATGAGTCAAGGGGGCACTGCTTATCCTGGGGGAAATTCTATACCCCAGCATCACAATCCCCATGGAAATCCACATTACAATGCTATACCCCAAGGCAAATACTATACCACGCAACCAATGTATAATATTGGGACTCAAACGATGGTAGGACCACAAGGATCCTCAAGTCATATGTCATCACCTTGGTCCGAGTCGGGGGCATTACACACTCTAGATTTTTTAACAACGTTAGATATCCCCGACTTGTACAAACTTACGAATGACCCCATCTATCATAACTTGCTCTAGCTGCCAATCCAACATAAAATATCGACAAACATCCCCAAGTTCGAAGGGAAAAAAGGGGAGGATTCGGGTACCCATATCACCACCTATCATCTTTGGTGTGTTTCTAACTCCATGGTGGATGATAATATTCGTTTATGTATTGTTCCCTGCACCCTTATTGGCAACGCTACCAAGTGGTACATCGAGATACCATGCGTGTCAGTAAATACCTTTGACGCTCTAGCGATGGAATTATTAAAGCACTTCCAACTACCCATCTATTATGAGACTGGGAAAAAACTCCTCACTTCATTACATCATGATACCACCACGCACATCTTTGATCATATACATGAATGGAGACATAGGCGGAGGTTAGTCAAAGCTCCCCTCCCAGACTATCTCTTAGCGGACTAGTTCTGCAAGTCCCTACTCCCCCAAATCACTAAAGATGTCACCTTAGGTGGTGCAGTCATAGAAGACCAATCCATACGTTGTGCCCAACACTTAGATCTGATATATTCTTAGTTTGGCACTCTTTACGACATAATCCCCAATGCCCCTCGCAACTCCAATGCTTCCGCTACTTAGCACCCTGGAGCGCACGCTTATGGGATTATCAGCGCAACCTTTGGGGCTACTGTAAAACAAATCAGTGGTCACATTGCCTAGATGTCAGTGGACCCCTCTACCAAATCGACTGCACTTCTAACCACCATGATAAAATCTGTGTAGTCTACGTAAAAACCAGGTGGTAAGAACAAGAAGAATAAGAAGAAGACCGCTCCTTTTGAGGAGTAGTCAACAAAACAACAAAACCCAAAGTAGAAGGTTGCTGCGCCTCCTGGCGACGGAAAGGATAAACCCGCTTGATTCCCTTACAAAATCTATGCGCAAGAACACATGACATATCTATGTCCGCGTCTTCAGGAATGCATAGATTTCATTGCTAAAATGGATACTGGTAGGACCCCTGTTGTCCTGAATAATCCTTTCTCTGCTGAGTAGCAACAAAACCTTATTGCAAACCAACCCCAACCCCTGCAAGGGGGCAATGGTGGTTCGCAACATCCTTTAGGTAGTGAAGGACCCTCTACTATTTACACCTTTGAAATGGTAGATCTACAAACTAGAGCCAAATCTTATGGAGCTCCTGTTGATCATGCAGAGGAAGCTTCCTCAATTCAAAACCCACCTCTGCCTAAAAATTTGCATATCGAAAGGCTGGTTACTGACCTTGTGATTCGCCCCCCTAAAGGGGCACTTCGACGCACAACGCACAATACATCTGCACATGCTGCCCAAAACTACAACATTGTAGAAGACTTGGTGCAAGCACCGTCGGCTATGTCAGCGCTTGAAGTATTACAAACATGTCTAGCACAAAGGAAAGCTTTGCTTTCAGCTATTGGTGGTATTGACCCATAGGATTCCATGCTTTCAATTTTCGACATGGAAACGTGTAAACCTCCCCTTTCTCACTAGCTTGAATTTCAGGTGCAAATCTTTTCAAAAGGTAAAGGTATACATAGAACTCTCATCAACGAAGATGCTTCTACCTGCGTCATGTTGGCTTCATGTTGGATCGCTTTCGGTTCTCCAACCCTATCCCCACCATCGAATTCCCCTAAAGATTTTGATGGCCACACTTTCATCCCAAAAGGTTACCTTTTCGACTACCCCATCACTCTGAGTGGGAAAATGGTAACGGTGGATATCGAAGTCGTTGATCATAAAATCAACTATAATATGCTTTTGGGCTGCACTTGGACTTATGCCATGAATGCCATTGTGTCTTCGGTCTTCCGTATCATCCTATTTCCCTTAGATGGAAAGATAGTCACAGTGGACCAACTGTCCTTTTGCACCCCATATTATTGCTTGTTACCTAGCGGCTCTATACCCTTAGTGGGTGGTGTACCTGACTCTTACGTCAGTATTGGTACTGGTCTATTGAAGGGCTCTTCCCTGATGGGTTGTTTCCCTCTTCCACCGCCCGCGGTTCCACAGGTAGTCTCTATGGTTTCATCCATTCCACATGAACCGACCGATCCTTGGATCCTCATGGCCCCTTTAGACATTGACACTTACAGAGAAAAAAATGTCACTGTCACCAGTTGAATTGGCATACCAAGCCATTCAATCTGCATCCAAATCTCCCCTCACTTTGGTTACGACCAAGGGTAACACTGCCCCTTCCATAACTAGTCCTTCTTTTGATCCACTCAATCAAGTCCTACCTACAGATGAAGCTATTAGAGAAATTGTTAGCTCTGCTATGTTCTTCAACAGTTGATGGATAAAATCAGGATAGATAGTGCTGGTTTGGGTTGGTATGGATTGCAAAGTGTTTGCAGCTATTTATTGGATCCCTCCTCCTGCATTTTCATTATGCCCTTATAATTCCCTGCGCCTTTGTCTCCTCCTTCCCATTAAATCCTCCTTATGCTCTTTGAGCCCCTTATATCCCTGTTTTACACCCACTTTTGGCATAAAATCCTTATTTATCTAGATCCTGGGTGTTTATGTTTAAAATCCTTATAAAACCCTCAAAACCCTTTATAAAAACGCGACAACCTTTCAAAACCCTGTATAAACCCTTTTCGTTTATTCCCGCGTGCATATAATTAAAAGAAAGTTATAACCCGCATGACCATATTCATAAAGCCACGGGGTCTTTTCACCCGTCACATCAATCCAAACATGCGCGTTCATTCTTGGCCGTCCGATGATCCCGTCTCATCATTTGACGGTGTTCACAAGCCTTTGCCCCGTTAACTACTCGTTCGTAAGCCCGCGGGAAAGTGATTTTCCTCGTCGACCTACCTGCCACGCGTATCCATCCCATTGTATCGCACCGCCCTGTACGTAAACTACCATAGCCTGAAAGCGGTGTGGGGAATACCGCCCGCCCGTGAATCCGCTCGTCCTCGCTCATTAGCGTGCTCGCATCTCCGCTGCCCGTCAGCCATTGGATCTCCCCGATAATGATCCGACGATCCATGATCCGCAGTTCCGAATTTCTTCCCGATGGCTTCCATAATCTCATCTGCACCGTTCGTCTTCGCGATCCGACGGCTTCTTTGGATCCCCGCACCTCTGTGTCATCCATTGTAGCCTACCATCAGATATAGGTCGTCCATTCTGCCATCCAACAGCCAGTGTTCTTCCTCGGTTTTCCGTTCATTTTTTATGCATTTTCAATGTTTTCGGCCTGTTTTGTGTGCGCGAAGAAGCAAGAGATGATCCGGTCTTCTTTGCATGAATTCCTCAGCTACCACAGTTAAAGAATAGCACGGTCAAGGATGAAAAAGTACTGCTTTGAGCAGTTGAATTCCTTCAGTAGTTATGGACATTTATTCATGAAACATTCCACCTGTTCAAGGAGTACAACAAAGTACCAGAGAATGTCAAATTTGTTAATTAAAACAATCAGAAAGTATCAGAGGCCCATAATAGTTTGTAAATGTGGTTGGTAGTCAATTAAGACACCTCCACTCATAGCTCAGCAGAGTAATTTTGTAAACAAACTCTATATATACCCAGAAAAACGATGTAATCAGGTTGATGAGTGTTAGTCTGTTGTAAGCTTCAACTTCTGGAGACTATAACTATTATGAAACCTGCAGCTTCTGGTCTTCATTTCCAGCTAATACAAGCTTCTTTTGCTGTTGATTGCTCACTTTCCACTTCTTCTTCTTTGTTCCAGGCTGTGCCTGTTTGAATTTATTCATGTGCTGTTAATGTTTAGCATTAGAGCGGCTGTCATCCCACCTCTGTGTTAGGATTTAGCATGTATCATTGAATTTGTTTGCAGGTTTTGGTTGTTTTAGTGCCAGAGAGCTGTCATCCTGTTTGAGCATTAGGAAGCAGATTTACAGACCTCTCAACTGGTTGCAGCTGGTCATCACAGGGTCCTGTGCATCTGTTGGTGTGATTAATGTTCTCCATCATCACCTTATCCTCAAACTATGAGTAATTGGTGGTCTAAAGCCTTGTAGGCGGGGGGTGTTCGCCCATGTCTGGGGTCAATCACAGTAGAAATGGTTATTTGGCTTGAATATGCAGCATTTATTTCATTCATCCACCATTTATCCAACGTTTTTGTTGAGTTTGTAATGTTCCCGAGCATCTCTGAGATACAACCTAGGAGAGTTTCTTGGGGTGATAACAGAAATCATGAGTTTAGAAGAGAAACGTTGGGAGGACTCGCACCATCGTGTTTTGATATCTGATTCGAACATGATGCCTCTTCGAATCCCGTCACCTCACATACTAGAAATCGTTTCCTCACCATATACGTCTATCCAAATTTGGACTCGGAAGGAAACATCAGAAATATTTCAAAGACATTGCTCATTGATATTTCTGTCACGACAGGCATCGTGGAAAACATATATATTGGAGCCAATTGCAATCCTGAGGAAATTGTGAGCTTCACCTTCCCTTCAAAGGGTTTCTACGATGTTTTCCCTTGGTCTTTTGAGGAAATGCATGGCATAGACCCTTCTATTGTCAAGAATGAGATCACGAAGTATCGAGCATTCTTTTTATGGTAGTTTTCTTGCTCGTTAATCCATAAAAACCTCAAGTCTCCCTCTTCGGGCTCGTTAAACTACCACGAAGAAGACTGATCATTCTTTTTATGGTATTTTTCTTGCTCATTAATCCGAAAAACCTCGAGTCTCCTTCTTTGGGCTCATTAAACTACTACAAATAAGATATGAACATGTTCTTTTTTGGGACTTTTTCATGCTCTTGAACTGAAAAATCCCCGAGTTTGTCATCGTTGGGCTCATTAAACACATACGATGACGGTCCGAGCAACTCTTTTTTTCTCTTTTTCTAGCTCATTAAACTGAAAAAGATCATTAGAGCATTCTTTTTAGGCGCTTTTTTCTCGCTCATAAAACTGAAAAAATCCCGAGTTTTTTCTTTAGGCTCGTTAAACATTTATAAAGATGACTCGAGCATTCTTTTAGGTACTTTTCTCGCTTGTTAAACTGAAAAATCCTGAGTTTTTGTCACCGGGCTCGTTAAAACATATACGAAAACAACAAGAGCACTTACTCTTTTGGGACCATTTCTCGCTCTTAAATCAAAAAATTCCTGAGTTTTTCCCCTTCTTCGGGCTCGTTAAATCTACGAAGAAGGAATGAGCATTTCTTTTACCTATTTTTCCTCGCTCAATAAACTGAAAAAGATACCTTGAGTTTTCTTTATTTGACTCGTTAAAATTTGATGAAGGTATTGAGTTTATCATCGTGTGACTCATTAAAAATTCACGACGAAAAACGAGTTTAGTCTGTCTCCTCGTACTCGTAACAAAATGAGCTCAACATCTATTGAACATAGGTTTCTCGTTATCCAGATTCAATAGATTAACTCACGGAAAAGTAACTGATCCAGGTATACTATTAACTTTTTTTCGCACCCGGTTAATAACTATGACAAAGGGACCACCCTGGAGTTGTTCTTTACGATCTTTTCAGACTCTCTAAATATGAAAAGACCATCGATTTGTCTCATCTGGACTCATTAAATTAGACAGATGAGGTACAAAGTCGCTCTTTTTATGATCCTTTTTAGATTCTCAAAACATGAAAGGATAGATGAGTTTTCTTATTTGGACTCATTAAACTAATCAGATATGGCATAGAGTCACTTTTTTGGAAATCCTTTCTAGACTCTTAAAATATGAAAAGGTCGACGAGTTTACTCATCTGGACTCACTAAACTAATCAGATGGGGAAAGTAGACAATAAAACTGCATTCAGTATTAGAAAGTGTGGTTTGGTGGCAGTCATTCCCTTCAACATGGCACTCCCTCAAATAAACCTTCCTTGTGACAACCTCTCAATATGAATCCTACCATCTTATGAGTTTTAGCCTAAATACCCTGATGTTCTTGCATCTCTGTATCCTAACACACTTTGGTGTTTATGAGTCTAGTGCTGCATGGTTAAAACCATTGTCGTGCCCTCTATTGTTTAAGGGTTAGCCTTTGTTTCCTCCATCAACCCATCAAGCATATCCTTTCATCATGCCCTTTGTCGTTTAGACTCAATGCTCAAAGATTCCTCAAAAAACAAATCATTCTTGTCCCGTTTCGAGTCGATTGATGTAGGACACATTATTGCCTACCTTTCGACAAGTATCTTCCTATGGACTTCAACACTCTATCTAGGAAGACAACCTAGAAACACATTCAGTGCCTTGGTAGTATACTTAGGGGGGATAATATGGGGTACAAAGGGAGGTACCCAAGGGAATAATGTAATAATGGGATGGACCATAGTAATAAATAAGGTGGTTAACCTGTATCATGTAAGGGACCACACGTAGTTAGTAATAATGTAATGGGCCCATGGTATTAGAGAGATGGTATTGAGGGAACCATGGTAATTACCCATGGTATTGTATGTATGAGGCCTATATAGAGGCTAGAGACTCCCCATTGAGAGATGTCAAGGAATATTGTATGAATAAGCATATGGCTTGTGGAGTGCTCTCCTTCCTTAAGGAGTGAATGTATGGTGTTGCCTTACCTTAAGTGTTTTGATCAATGAAGAAGCATTCTATCTATTTTGATCTTGTTATTTCTTGGGTTTATTTCTTTTATCATATATTTCTGGGTTAGATCCATAACAAGTGGTATCGGAGCACTTTCTTGGGCAAAAGTGGAGATTTTTTTTTTTTTATTATTTTTGTAGGAACTTTCTGGGGTGGCGAGTTTACAGATAAGATATGTACGTTTTGGGGGAAATCTACAAAATATAATTGCAGAACTAGATTCTTTATGAAACAATACCCAAGTTCAAAAAACAATCGGCCAAATCGGAGTCCGGATAAAGGAGATATCACTGATCTAAAAATAAGTGGTGTTGCAAACATTTTTTTTGGTCAGCGGGTTTGCAGCGCAGATATGTACGTTCTGGTGCATAATCTGAAGAATATAATTATATATCTAGATTCTTTGTAAAAAAATACTCAATTTCAAAAACAAAATCGGCCAAATCGGAGTCCGGATGAAGGAGATCTCGCTGATTTAAAAATCAGTGTTGTTGCAAACATTTTTTGGGGCAGCGAGTTTGCGGCACGGATTTTTACGTTCTGGTGCAAAATATATAGAATCTAATTGCAGATCTGGATTATTTGTGAAAAAATACCCAATTTCAAAAAAAACCAGTTGAATCAGAGTCCAGATGAGGGAGATATTGCTGATTTAAAATCAGCTATTTTTTTCAGCGATTTTTTTTGTGATGGCGAGACAGTTGTAGCGCGAATAGGAAATTCCAGTGCCTAGATCAAGATTTCTACCACATGAGAAGATGCAGAAGGGTTGTTCCATTTCCAAAAATAGGTCATAATAGGGATTCTGAGAAATATTGACGAAATTTTGGCCATTTCAAATTTTTGCCAAATTTTTTTATGATGGCGGGCCTAGATTAGAATTTGAGGAAGATATACAAATTTGATGGCTCTAATCCAGAAATATGGGTAGCACTAATGGAATAATATTTCTCTTTGGAGTGCATCGTAGATGATGAAACTAAACTAAGTTTGGGAAACCTTTACTTGAACCAAGAAACATGGCAATGGTGGCAGGGGCATTCTAAATGCTATCCAAGGACAATTACTTGGCAGATGTTCACAAAATCCATTTGTGACCGCTTTAACCCTAAATCTAATTTTTTGGGACCTTTTAAGATCAGATGGACAGGCACACAACCTAGCAAAGATTTTATTGGTACAGGAAAGAAGGAAACCAAGAAACCTAAAGGGTTATTTTCTGCTAGTATCTCCTTATTGTTCATGGATTGATTCAGAAGGAGAAGATTGTTGTGTCTATAAATCCTAGTTGCAAGCATAATTTTATCAATGTTAATTTGGCAAAAAAATTGCAAGTTCCAGCAAAATACATTGAAAACATACAGGTTGATAATGAGGTTGTTCAAGTTTATAAAGATTTGAAGCTTTCTATGGATAAGTATGTGTTGCATTGTGACTTTTATACTTCAGATATGGATAACATGGATTTTGTTTTGGGATATCCTTGGATGGAATCTATGGGTACTATCAATATTAATGTGCAAAAGAAATTCCTGAACCTCTGGTATAAAAAGAAGAAAATTACATTGCAGGATATTTCCATTAAGACCCAAGCAGAAACTATGGAGGCAGAAGCACAAAGCTCTAATAACACTTACACATCAGACGATGAGCCTTTGATGGTTGAAGCAGAAAAGGTTACAGGTACTAATACATCAGAGGAGGACTCAGTGGTTGAAGTAATATTGGAAGATAAGAAACAAAAACAGGCACCACAACATGTACCAGATACCAATCAAGCTCCATTAGGTGGTGAATTAAAGAAAGATACATCGTTGGTTAACACTTCAGCATATCACCACCCACATAACCCCGCAAGAAAACAACCAACATGGTGGCAAGGAATTAGCCACAAGGACAACAACCCCCACATGAAAGATAGAGAGGAGCGAAGATCCACCTACTACACATCAACACAAAAGAGCTGCCAAGGTCAACTTCCATCTCAAGCGAGCAAGGCACCAGCGAGATCGAGGGTTCACCTTTCTCTTGGATGGCTAGATGCATGTGCATGGTACTAATGGACTACTCTTTTGAGTATAATTTATTATTTGTGTTCTTTCCATGTTTCGGGGACGAAACATGTTAAGGGGGGTGGAATGTAGTATACCTAGGGGGGATAATATGGGGTACAAAGGGAGGTACCCAAGGGAATAATGTAATAATGGGATGTGCCATAGTAATAAATAAGCTGGTTAACCTGTATCATGTAAGGGACCACAAGTAGTTAGTAATAATGTAATGGGCCCATGGTATTAGATAGATGGTATTGAGGGAACCATGGTAATGACCCATGGTATTGTATGTATGAGGCCTATATAGAGGCTAGAGACTCCCCATTGAGAGATGTCAAGGAATATTGTATGAACATGCATATGGCTTGTGGAGTGCTCTCCTTCCTTAAGGAGTGAATGTATGGTGTTGCCCTACCTTAAGGGTTTTGATCAATAAAGAAGCATTCTATCTATTTAGATCTTTTTATTTCTTGGGTTTATTTCTTTTATCATATATTTCTGGGTTAGATCCATAACAATCTTTCCCTTGAACATGGCACTCCCTCAGATAAACCTTCCTTGTGACGACCTCTCAATATGAATCCTACCATCCTATGAGTTTTAGCCTAAATACCCTGATGTTCTTGCATCTCTGTATCCTAACACTCTTTGGTGTTTATGAGTCTAGTGCTACATGGTTAAAACCATTGTCGTGCCTTCTATTGTTCAAGGGTTAACCTTTTGTTTCCTCCATCAACCCATCAAGCATATCCTTTCATCATGCCCTTTGTCGTTTAGACCCAATGCTCAAAGATTCCTCAAAAAACAAATCATTCTTGTCCCGTTTCATGTCGATTGATGTAGGACACATTATTTCCTACCTTTCAACAGGTATCTTCCTATGGACTTCAACACTTTATCTAGGAAGACAACCCAAAAACACATTCAGTGCCTTGGTAGTATACCTAGGGGGGATAATATGGGGTACAAGGGGAGGTACCCAGGGGAATAATGTAATAATGGGATGGGTCATAGTAATAAATAAGGTGGTTAACCCGTATCATGTAAGGGACCACAAGTAGTTAGTAATAATGTAATGGGCCCATGGTATTAGATAGATGGTATTGAGGGAACCATGCTAATGACCCATGGTATTGTATGTATGAGGCCTATATAGAGGCTAGAGACTCCCCATTGAGAGATGTCAAGGAATATTGTATGAACAGGCATATGGCTTGTGGAGTGCTCTCCTTCCTTAAGGAGTGAATGTATGGTGTTGCCCTACCTTAAGGGTTTTGATCAATAAAGAAGCATTCTATCTATTTCGATCTTGTTATTTCTTGGGTTTATTTCTTTTATCATATATTTCTGGGTTAGATCCATAACTTCGTTTCTTTGAACATGGCACTCCCTCAGAGAAACCTTCCTTGTGACAACCTCTCAATATGAATCCTACCATCCTATGAGTTTTAGCCTAAATACCCCGATTTTCTTGCATCTCTGTATCTTAACACTCTTTGGTGTTTATGAGTCTAGTGCTGCATGGTTAAAACCATTGTCATGCCTTCTATTGTTCAAGGGTTAACCTTTTGTTTCCTCCATCAACCCATCAAGCATATCCTTTCATCATGCCCTTTGTCATTTAGACCCAATGCTCAAAGATTCCTCAAAAAACAAATCATTCTTGTCTCGTTTCATGTCAATTGATGTAGGACACATTATTGCCTACCTTTCGACAGGTATCTTCCTATCGACTTCAACACTCTATCTAGGAAGACAACCCAGAAACACATTCAGTGCCTTGGTACTTGCAGACATTAGTGGCAGGTCACCTTGTGTTTGATTAGGGGTTCTCATTATTGGCTCTTGGTTAAGCGATTCTACGAGTGTTTAACGACAAAAACATCTTTCACACTCATTAGATTGTATTGTGCATCTTGGAGACCATCACCATTATTGGTGGCCTTCCTTGCTTCTGTTAACGGTCTCCATTATTGACTGGTAATCAAATGATTTCGTGCATGTTCGACATCAATGCATATATTCACATGTATCGATCTATGCTTTTCGCTGAAGTAGAAATCAAGACCTTGGGTAGAGGCTTGCATCACTCAGCCTTGCTTCCTCTCCCATTTTGTATATTTTGTTTTTTGGAGACAACTCATCAGAATGATCCTATTATGACACTGGATCCACATTGTGCTTATCGGCGACCAACATCGTCATATCTCTTTTATGAGAAAATCACTCTGACATATCTACTGAGCATGGGAATGCCCAACTCAAGACATGATTTTAGTTGTTATATATATATGTGTTGTATCAGGTTTCCCGTACCACCCGAAGCTTCGATCCTCTCTCTCTTTTTGTCGATGAAGGAAAATTACTGTTAAGTAAAGTATTTCGACCATCGTCGCAACCTCTGATCTCACACTTTAGAGGGCATCTGTTATACAACAAAATGACCCCCTCATTAGCTAAGAGAGGAAAGACATGATAGCTGAAGCAAAGGCCAAGATCACAAGCCTTGTTTCCACACTAACGCTGGCTAAACACTGACAACATGCTTTATAAAGCTTCTCTGTAAGCCTAAGGGAGCGTTAGTGACCCTACTAACTCTAGTTGTTAGTTCGAGAACAACCATAGTGGATCCTAATGAGCATCTAGAGGTTAAAGGAGCGAATTGACTGATAAATATCTCTATATTCCCTCCTAAATCTACTCAGAAAAGCAAGGAAACATCTCAAGTTCAACCTATTTGTGGGATTTCTAATCCTAATGAAGGAGGCAAATGGGAAAGAGCTGAAAAATGGCAACATCATTTCTTTTACCTTAAGAGACTCATGGAAGAACTTGGCAACCCAAACTCAATTGCTACATAAGCAAAGCTAGGGCTATGGTGATGGAGGTCAGATCATTTGAAATGATAGCTTACTTGATTGTCGAGCATAGTCTCAAATCTAAGCATAAGAAGTTGGTAAGAAGGGAGAGAGAAAGAGAAGTTGTAGGGGTAAGGGAAGGCTGATTCAATAGATGGTTGTAATCACTCTTCTGGCATTAATATAGAACTATAGTTGTACTGTCTACTCCGTGGTGTTGGTACTATCATTCATTTACTTGTTTGTCCAATACCTTTTAGCATGAGTATCTTAGTTATGTGTAACTAGATGTCTTTTATGTATTCATGTATTAGTTATCAAGGTTGTATGCTGTGATTATGCTTGTCTCTTCTATGTGCAAGACTTGATCCGGAGTTGGCTCAGCGGAATTCCACCTAGCTGCATTGTGCTCTCCAACAAAACTACACGGAGGCTTGAGGTAATCAATCTGTTTTGCTTTGATAGTTAGTTATTGTTTATGGACATGCATGTAACTTTGTGACAGCTGCAGATAATCTTACAGTTTGCCAAAGGTCCCGGGAAGACCTTTGAGGGTATCTCCATTCTCCATACATCATGCATTTTATCCTATATCATTCCTCACTTTGTTCATCTATTTATTATTTTGTTTCTTCTTCTGTCTCTTCCTCATTTTCCTCCTCCTTCTCTTTCTCTTTTTCCTCCTCTATTTCCTCTTCATCCCTTTCACTAGAAGTGGGGATTTTGTCATATTCAAGAGTTTTTATTTCTCTCTCTGCCTGCATGTCTCTAAAATTTTTCCATGTAATAGGGAGTCTTAGGTTTTGGAGAGCGTCTTCTAGGATAAGTTTGATTAACCCATGATGGGCTAGCTATTGATGTTTTCCCTCCTGCAATTTGATGCTCATATCTATCATTGATTGAAGAAGAAGTAGGGTATACTTAGTTCATTTTGAGGAGGTGTGTTTGCTCCAAATCTTAGTTCTTGGAGAAGCCTGAAATGGTATCCATGCACCACACTGTATCTCCCTTCACATGATATATATTTAATGAGGTGGTAGCTAACTTCATTCCAAGGGTAAGGAAGGCTTTCTCTTCTGACTCCATTTTTGTCCTCCATTGCCTCCTCCCCTTCCAAAAATAATTTATTCTTTGCAAGAGTGTTGTTACCCTTATCTTATTTTCTTTAAGGAAACCCTAAATGAAGTGTGTTGATTCTTCTTATGACTTCAGGGGTGATTTCTACTAATAGCCCTTTCACCATAGCAGTGGCATGGGTTCTAGTGAGGGGTATGAGTGAGAGAGAAAAGTCTCTGGTCACCTCATCATCATATCCCCTCATTTTTTCAAAGAAACCCATCCAATTGTGCCTTGTGAAGATTTCTAGTACAGGAGGGTGTTGATGAATTCTTACTGTGTTTGTGGGTTTCCTCTTGTTAAAACCCCCTGTCATCTTTCCCTTGGTAATTGTGGAGGCTTGTATGGATATATTTCAAGAATTCTAGTGGGTGAGAGATTTAAAATGATAACTCTGCAATATAATTCCCCTAGACTACAAATTCTTTAACCAAATTGAGGATTTTTTCTTTATTTTTAACTAGAAAATATAGGAAGGTATAACTCCTACCTCCTAGTTACTCTCTGATGAATCCAACCTTTGATCTTTCCTCCCAAAATGCCAACTGATAATCTTGTAGATGATGTAGAAATTATAACTGTAGATTAACCTGATAATGCAATATAACTAAATCAAAATACTATAATCTACTTCTACTATCAAACTTGCGAAAGATTAATAGATTTGAGCAAGATCAAGCGGAACACATATAACCAGAAGAAGAATCAATGCACATGAAACACAGAAGAATACTCTGGGGAAAGCCTCAACTAAAAACCTCGCTATCTGTATTATCATACAAGGTGGAAATATCTCAGAATTACACAAAGCTTTAGCTCTCACAACTAGCCAGCTCTTAGTACAATCCTCCTGGATGCTCATAGGCAAACAAGGCTTCTCACAAACCTTCTCCTCTACCCTCCAAGCCTCCTATATCCTTGCGTTGTTTCTCCTGGGTGATCCAACTGTTACCAAGTGTAACACTGATCACTCACACTAATCTTACACCCTGTAAAACTGCGTAATCCTCAAGGAACCTTGTTCCTTCTGCATGGATGAGTTTCCTTTATAGGAAAACTCATGCAACTAATAGTAACCTATCCCTGTCTTTGATCTCAATTAGGTCTTTCTCTGAATAGACATGCTTGAGTTATTTATGAGAGAATCTTCAGTTATCTGGAGTACACTAATTTGATGCATGCATGCATTAACTGACTGAACTCACAATTAGTTCCTCAAACTGTTTGGAACTAATTTAAATGGACATAACTCAGTTAATTGAGCTAACTAATTAGAACTCAATTGTAACTCATCCTTATCTCCTTAATTAATGGATAATCTCCTTAATTTAAGGGATAACTATTGCATGACTTCACAAAGACTTCTAACTTGAATTTCTCCAACTAATTAATCCAAGATGAATTAATTAATTATTTTTCAAGCAGCTGATGAGACTAAATTCGAATTTTAATTCACAATTTTAATTCAAGGACAAATTAAAATTGGAATATTCTGAATGCTATTTTTAGCATTTCTTGTTGCTATTCTCAACACTCCCTCTCAATAAGAAAGGAATTCAACTCGATCCCGATCCTGAACCTTTGGAATGTTCTGCATGCAACACTTCTCCCTAGTGTTGTTGCTCCAGCAACTCAAGAAACAAAAAATATCCAACCTGAATCAGTATGATGCATCTGCCATCAAAGTCTTTGAATGCATCAATCCTACTGATTCCTCCTACTACTATGTACTTTGGGCTCCCGTAGCAAGGTATGATCCATGAGATAAAAACTCTCTATGAAACCTGCCCAATTTCAGTCTTCTTGGGACTATCACTTCAAATCGCCCCACCTCACACTTGGAGGCATGGTTGCATGTGATCCCTATGCTGACTCTAATTTTGGCTCCTCCACAACTGTCTGAGACTTCTTCTGGGACTGCGTGTTGAGAGGTAATTTACTCTCCCTCTCAACCACCAAGTCTCTAACATTTTCCTTGCTTCTCAAGGCTTTTCATGCATCTTGAACCTCAAGAGCATACAGGTTCTTAACTCGTGAATCAATCTGTTTCACCTGTCCCGTGGTGATGTGTCTAAGGAAAACATTTCCCTTATTGAAGACAACATCGTAGCCTTTGTCCTCCAACATTACGATCGATACCAAATTCTTCTTCAGTCTAGGCATAGGCTTCACATCAGTCAAGGTGATAAGAGCTCCATGCTCACTCCTGAAACATTATACCTTTCATCATCACCCATCTCTATGTGCATCTTGAGGTCTTTCTCCTCCAAGGTACTGAATAAACTTTTATCACCGGTCATGTGGAATGAGGCTCCACTGTCAAGAAACCAACCACTACCCATCATCGATGACACCATGCATGCGATGAGGGTAAAGTCCATCCCGAACTGAGAGGCTAATGCCTCACCTTCAGTTCCTTCCAAGTATCCCTTCTTATACTTCTTCAATGGGAAATTAGTCGCATAATGACCCATCTCATGACAATTAAAGCATCTCACTTTAGACTTGTCAATCTTCTTCCCTCCATGAGAAGAATTTGATTTGGAATGGGATGTCTTCCCCTTCCCTTTCCTTGCCTTACTTTCTAAGGCTATATTTTCTTCATCATCATCCTTGGATGAAGAACCAGCTCGTGTGCTCCTCCTGATCTCCTCCTGCATGAGATCCGACCACAGTCGTTCCCAATCTAACATTTTCTCGCTTCCATTCACAGAATCCTGGTAGCTATTCCAGCTCTTTGGAAGGCCAAGGGGAGTGAGGCTCACCATATCATCATCAGCAGTAGTTATTCCCACACTTCCAAGCTCATCTCTACAGGTGGTGAGCTTGCTCCGATATGTGGAAATAGTATCATCGTTCTCCATCTTGATTCTTCGAAGCTTATCCTTGAGTGCCAATTTCCTCTAGTCACTACTATTCTAGTAGAGGTCCTTCAATGTCTTCAACATTGAATATGGAGTATCCTTACCATGGAGACTCGAGACAATATGGTCTCGAACTCCCTTAAGGATGATCCATCTCACCCTTGCCACACACTTCTTCCACTCTGCCAACTCTTGTGCATTAGTTGAACCTAGATTTGGGATTTCTTGATCAATGGAATCCTTCAAGCCATTGTCTTCTACTACAACCTCCATGAGATCTTTCCATGCTATGTAATTCAAGCTGCCATCCAAGGCATACTCGAGTCTCAAGGCATAAAACGCCATTGACCAACCTTGAAGTATAATATGAATTCGATTTGCACCTGCAACCCCGAACTTCAAACTTCGAATTCTCTTCTCAGTATACTATTCACAACTCTGATAACCTTTGCTCTGATACCATGTATAAATCTAAATGTAGATTAACCTGATAATGCAATATAACTAAAGAAAAATACTATAATCTACTTCCACTATCAAACTTGCGGAAGCTTAATAGATTTGAGCAAGATCAAGCGGAACACATATAACCAGAAGAAGAATCAATGCACATGAAACATAGAAGAATACTCTGGGGAAAGCCTTAGCTAAAAAATCTGCTATCTGTATTATCATGCAAGGTGGAAATATCTCAGAATTACAAAAATCTTTAGCTCTCATAGCTAGCCATCTCTCAATACAATCCTCCTAGATTCTCACAGGCAAACAAGGCTTCTCACAAACCTTCTCCTCTGCCCTCCAAGTCTCCTATTTCCTTATGATGTTTCTCCTAGGTGATCCAGCTATTACCAAGTGTACTACTGATCACTCACACTGATTTTACACCTTGTAAAACTGCACAATCCTCAAGGAGCCTTGTTCCTTCTACATGGATGAGTTCCTTTATAGGAAAACTCATGCAACTAATAGTAACTTGTCCCTATCTTTAATCTCAACTGGGTCTTTCTCTGAATAGACATGCATGAGTTATTTATGAGAGAATCTTCAGTTATCTGGAGTACACTAGTTTGATGCATGCATGCATTAACTAATTGAACTCACAATTAGTTCCTCAAATTGTTTGGAACTAATTTAACTGGACATAACTCAGTTAACAGAGCTAACTATTTACAACTCAATTATAACTCATCCTTATCTCCTTAATTAAGGGATAATCTCCTTAATTTAAGGGATAACTGTTGCATGACTTCACAAAGACTTCTAGCTTGAATTTCTCCAACTAATTAATCCAAGATGAATTAAGTAATTATTTTTCAAGCAGCTGGTGAGACTAAATTCGAATTTTAATTCAAGGACAAATTAAAATTGGAATATTCTGAATGTTATTTTCAGCATTTCTTGTTGATATTCTCAATAGATGAATTCTCTGTATCCTGTAGGTCTTCCTATAGGATCCTATAGGTTTTCCTGTAGGATCCTGTAGGTGCCCCTACGCTGCAAAATATTCACTGTCTTTCCTGTAGATATTGCTTCAAGAGGCTGAGAGCAACCTTGTTTCGATGAATCCTCGAGATTGCGAATGCCTTCTTTGCATGGAAATCAGTGTTTTATTTCCTCATATGGGTGATCGTGTGGGGGTGTGCTGGCTTCCTAAGTATGAGCACCCACTTTTGGACATTCGGTCCCACTATCACTCCATCATTCCTCCTTATCTCGTAATCATCTCCCACTTCGATCATTCGTAATTTAACCATATTTGGCCTTATCTCCCTTTTTCGTCTGATTTGACTGCTACCACATGTGGAGTGGTCTAACTGTTTTCTCCTCGTCGACTAGCCAAAGTTTGCCAAGTTAAGTAACCACCTTTTCTTATAAAACCAACTCTTACACAATCCTACATTTTTTATCATATCGTGCTAGCGAGAGAGAATAAGCAAGATGACATATCTATGGGCACGATGCTTTGATGATGCTACTTGTTGGAGAATGATGTCCTTGTGCTGTGTATTTGTTGCATATATATATTTTTTTGTATTGGCCTCTTTTGATGCTTGTTTCCTTTGATGTGCAGGTACTAGAGAGTGATGCTGACGATCCTACTGCTACTACTGAGTTCTGGAGGAGCTTCCTTGACATTGGGATCTCTATGTTGAAGATGATTGCAACCTTGTGAAATTTCCTTTTGTGGGATAGGCTGATATAGGATTTCCTACAGGAAACCTACATGATGCCCTGTAGCTACCTTTCCCCTAAACTTTTCATTCTTTTTTACTTCTGGAGCATGAGGATTGTTTTCATGGGTAGAGAAGGGGTCTAGTGATTGGTAGGTGAGAGGTATAGCCTTCAGGTATTGTCCCCTTGTCCTCTGTTCTCACCCTCTTCTATTTGTTTTTTTTTTCTTTGAAAACTGTAATCTTTTTGGAATTGACTTATTGGATGAATGCAGGGGTAACATGGTGATGGGAGGCATGTTGATGAGGTGGTGGAGTAAAAATTTTATTTTTTGACACAGGATGGTCATCCCCTTGCTCTAGGGTCACTTTTCTTGGGATTCCCAAGCCACTATAATTCCTATAGGTTTTCAGGGAATCTTGTAGGATTACAGGGAATCCTATAGAAAACACAGAGCCTGTGTAAACTGAGCTGGAGGAGTTCATAATTGGAGGGATTGATGGGATAATGAAGAATATGGGATGGAGGAATGAAAATATGGATTGAATAGGTCCTTCTTCTCCTCTCAAGTTGTTCTGATCCTTCTCTTGCTGACCTACAAAAAACATTTTCAAAATTTTTCTTTTCTCTCTTTTCTTGTTTTGTTTTTGTTTTTTGTTTTTTGACAACAACCAGTCTGCCTCCAAGAGGTTTTCATCTTAGTTTCTTTCCCTGGGTGCCTCAAAAAAGATTTTCACCCAAAGATCTTTTTATTTTTTTTCGAAACCATTGGGATGCCTTAAGAGGTTTTCAACTCAACAATGGGACTCATGTGCCTCATGGAGGTTTTCACTTGTGTCTCCTTCTTCTTCTTTTTTTGTTTTGTTTTTGTTTTTTGTTTTGTTTTGTTTTTTTGTTTTGTTTTGTTTTTGTTTTTTTTTTTTGTTGTTTTGTTTTGTTTTGTTTTTTGTTTTGTTTTTTGTTTTGTTTTGTTATTTTTTTGTTTTTTGTTTTTTTTTGTTTTTGTTTTTTTTGTTTGTTTTTTTTGTTTTGTTTTTGTTTTTGTTTTGTTTTTTTTATTTGTTTTTGTTTTTATTTTTGTTTTGTTTTGTTTTGTTTTTTTGTTTTTTGTTTTTTGTTTTTTTTTTCAGGGACTTGATGGGGTATAAGTTGAGACTTGCTTCATCACCATCACTGTCTTGTTGATTCCATTGATGAATTCTTGCTTTGACAAGGGATTCTTATAGACCTTCAATCTATACCCATTGAAAAGTAAAGGAATAGCCTTTGCATCAATGGTTCTTATCTATATTGAACCATTAACATGACATTTTTTATGACAGAAGGCCCTAACCATCTAGTCCTTAGCTTGAATTTAAAATCCTTGTAGCTGGAATCATACAACAAAGTCCAATCACCTTCTTGAAACTGCTTGTCCTTTATGTTCTTGTCATGCCAGATCTTCCTTTGAACTTGAGTCACCTCTGTGTGCAGGAGGGTCTGCATTCTAAATTCATCTAACCCATTCAGTTGGAGCAATCTTTCTTACTGTGTCCTAGTGAGATCTAGATCTAGTTGTGCTGCCATTCTTAAGGTGTTGTATTCAAATTCAATGGACATCATGGCCTTGTTACCATAGACTAGCTCATAAGGAGTGAATCCAGTGGTGGTCTTCCAAGTGGTATTGTAGGCTCAAGTGGCCTCAACTAATCTATCTGCCCAATCCTTTCACTGCACTCTGTCAGTTACCTCCACTTTCCCATTGGCCCGTGGGTGCTAAGGAGTCGATTTTCAATGCTTGAACTTGTGCTGGATTAACATATTTTCAATCATGTGAGATGTGAACTGACTGCCTTGATCAGTGACCAGCTCTCTAGGGTACCCAAACTTATAAAATACATTTTCCCTTAAGAACTCAGCCACTTTCTCCTCTGTTTCTACTGTGATGGCCTTGGCTTCAACCCACTTGGTTAAATAGTCAGTGCACACAATTATGTACTGCTTTTGCCTGGATGGAGGGTCAATGGGTCCAATGAAATCCATGCCCCACTTGTCAAATGGCTCGAAAGTCACTTGAGGTTGTAGAGGCATTTCATCCCTTGGGGTAGGTTTCCCCATCCTTTAGCAAGGATCACACTGACTAGCATACCTCCTCACATACTGGTGAAGAGTGGGCCAATAATAACCATCTTGTAGCACCTTGAATGTTGTCCTTTTGGCTCCAAAGTGACCTCCACAAGGCCCATCATGACAGGTCGGGAGGATGTCAAAGACTTCCTCGTCCTTGAAACATCTTCTTAGAATTTGATCTGTGCCTAGTTTGAAGAGGTTTCCCCCAATCCAAGTGAATGGGGCACTCTTCCTCACAATCTTGCTTTTCTCTTTAGAGGACAAATTTGGTGTAAACTATGCAGACACTGGGTAATTTTCTATATCATCAAGCCATGGAGAGAGAACTGAAATGGCGGACAAGTGTTCATCCGGTAACTGATCAACAACCATTCTTTCCTTCCCTGCAGGAAAAGTCAATCTGGATAAAAAATATGCAACAACATTCTCCTTGCCAGGCTTATCAATAACAGTTAGATCAAACTGTTGTAATAAAAGTAACCATCTAATAATCTGGGCATTCACATTAGGTTTATTCATCAAGTATTCAATTGCAACATGGTCAGTATGTACAAATGTTTCGTAACCTATAATGTAATGCCTAAATTTTTTCAATGAATGCACAACAACTAGGAGATCCTTTTCAATCACTGTGTAGTTCAGTTCGGTTTTTGACAGATTCTTACTGATGAAGTAAATGACATAAGGTAACTTGTCATCTATCTGGCCTAGAGCTACCCCTATGGCTTTGTGAGAGGCATAAACATGTATATGGAAAGGAAGGACCCAATTTGGGCCTTGGAGAATAGGTGCAATGGTAAAATTGTCCTTTAGCGTGTCCAAGGCCTCTTGACAACTTTCTGACCATAAAAAATTCAGAGTTTTTGGCCAATAACCGAAATAAAGGAGAAGCTAACTTGCTGAATTATTTTATAAATCTCTTATAGTATCTAGCTAAACCTAGAAAACTTCTAACATCCCTTTGTTTTTGCGGAGGTGGGACCCTTTAGATGATGGCTATCTTATTTGGGTCCACCTGCAGTCCTTTTTGGGATATTGAATGACCTAGAATAGTCATTGTAGTCATTAAAAAATCCCATTTTTTGGGACTAAGGGACAATTTCATCTCCATGCATTTGTTCTACACCTTACCCAAGTTGGACAGAGCCTCCTGGAAATCACACCCACGGGGTGTAAATTCATCCATATAAATTTCTATTGCATCAAGGACTAGCTCGACAAAGATACTCATGACTGCCCTCTAGAACATGGAAGGGGCATTGCATAGGCCAAAAGGAAGGACCCTATAAGAGAAAGTACCCTAAGGACAGGTGAATGTGGTTTTATCTTGGTCCTCTGGGCTAATCTGGGTTTGATTTCACCTGTTGAATCCATCTAGGAAATAAAAAAAAATTTCCCTGCTAGGTCATCTAGCACTTGGTCAATGGTGTAATCATAAGTTCTGCATATGACAACGAACTCAAATAAGAAAGTATCTGGATCTTCTAAGGTTAGGCCTTGGAAATGAGGATGAGTAGAGGGGCTTATGTTTTTCATCTTGGTATCCCCATTAGTTTCTCTGACGGGAAAAGCACCCTCAATTCTTTCTCTATCTCCTCAATCATTTCTATTTTCAGCCATTAGGTCAGTTTGAATGGGTTCTCCTTCTTCTTTCCCCCTATAGGCTCTTCAAAAATATCTGTTTGTTTGCCTAAGGGGCCCTCCAATTCACAGCTACCGAAGAAGAGGGAAGGTTAGCTGTTTGAAGTGGTGGGGGTATTTGGTATAAATTTTCCTAAGTTATCC
Organism: Pinus tabuliformis; assembly: GCA_031772625.1. NCBI lineage: Eukaryota > Viridiplantae > Streptophyta > Pinopsida > Pinales > Pinaceae > Pinus > Pinus tabuliformis. The sequence goes on along the minus strand of CM062813.1, from coordinate 1,142,251,996 downwards.
CTATTCCTACAAGGCATGAAAGAAGTGTTTTTGTTTTGTTTTGTGGCTTTTTCAAGCTTTGAGACTAATTGTAGAATTGAAATAACAAACTAAATGGAAACTAACTGCTGAATGAAATCTCACTTGCAAAATATAGAAGAAATAAAACCAACTTACAATTACTTTTGTAGAAATGAAGCTAATAGCAGAATGTCAGAGATAAGAAATGGAAGAAAGAAAGAAGAAATCACATCTTACTTAGACACCTCCCCAACAACGACGCCAAAAAGTGATGATCACCAGTATTGCAACAAGAATGCTGCAACTCTTGGGGCTACCAAATTTACTTTATCAACCCGGGTGTTGGCTTATATGGGCCTGACCCAGGTTCGGAAGAGTTATTTAGCCAAACAAATCCCATAGCTATTGGCCCTTTCGGCAACAACCCACGGAGTGTGGACTGAGGTCTCACCCGAGGTAGCAGGGGAGGGTGCTGGAACCAGGTTTCCGCACCCTTGGGATGTCTTGATGTGGTCTGGAAGGTTCGCACACCATTCTGTGGCTTCGTGCCACTCTGCTCCGTGTAGATCCGGACCCAAGAAACTCCTTAATACTTATTAATGCGCTGTTATAGATTAGATCTACTTTTTATGGTCTTTAAGCAAACATTTAATAGAAATAACCAGTTCACGCACCCAGAAAGATATAGATTTGCATAAACTCATAACATAACCGTACGCGCATAGATCAAACAGTTATATCAACCATAAATTAGCCAGACCCATAATAATTTAGATTTAACACATAATTTCAAAATCAGCTTATCTTTATTTAATTCTTCCACCAATACATCCAAATCCTCCTGTTGTGCTCTACAACAACCCCCCATTTCATATCATTTTTATTCACAAAACTATCATATGAAATGGGTCCCTTTAGATTTTGATTGGTATCAATATTGTATTATTTAAAAAGGTCCGAAAATCAAATGAAAACATTATAAAAAACCTTTTTGAAAAACCCATTTTGATCATATTTATGCAAAGAAATCAATCTTTTATCATTGCGATAAAGCGATCGCAAGATCGCATATCGCAATGACATAAGGAACATAAGTAAATGGCACATTGGTTTCTGCCGATGCGATATCGCTATCGGCTATCGGCAATGTTCCATGCACATTCTTAAAGCGCCCACAAGCCATTCACCCCGATGCGATGCGATATCGCTATCGGCAATCGGCGATATACTATCCATGTCTCATATAATGTCAATACTCCCGATGCGATGCGATATCGCTATCGGCGATCGTGGTTTCAAAAGGTGTCAATATAAGAGGTTAAGCTTTCCCCGATGGCCGATTGCGATAAAGAGCAGATTTCAAAAAGCCGTTAAAATGAAGGGATATTACGATCAATTCATATTAAAATCTTGATCTGTCGAACAATGATTCACCTGCGCTCAACCGCCAAAACATCTATAACACGCTTAAACGAATCATTCGGCCGATTAATGATATAATGGGCATTTAAGGATTGGCAGGTTTTAAACGGCCATTTAATGTAATTGTAAGTCCTAAAATCTTCCTATGGATTGTATCCGCAGCCATTGTAAAAGTTTTCTCTCATCACGCATTGATCAATATATCTCACCATATTGGAGTTTTCATTGCCAATTTTCTGTGTTACATTTATTTTCACTTTTGTGCAGAATTCATCCAAAGAAGAAAACTCAAGCAAAATGGGGAAGAAATCTAAGAAAACCACAGTCGCTTCTGTTGCGCTAGCCACAGGACAAGCTGTCGCTGATCCCTCAAACAAAAAGAAAGGATTGATTTCGGATACTACATGTTCTGGTCTCGGCAAAACTACTTGGCAAAGTACCTACAACTTGACTGAAGCCGAAGAACCTGAAGTGAAAACAGTACAAGCTACTGCAGATTCAACTCGGAAATCTGATGGTACTCTGAAGGACTTAACTGACTCCTTCCTCCATCGGATAGCAGCTAGGGAACAAATTCTCCCATATACAGATGTAGTGCGGTGGGAAATTGAGGAAATCCCAATCATGGATAGAACCTTCAGCACCAGAGACGGGAGAATTTTCGGGTCATTCAAGGCTAATGATTTAAGGCAAATTTATCATTTCCCTGAGCTAGAGAAGAAATACAATAAGGCGTTCCTGGAGAAATTTCGAAAAGAGAACGATGTTGAATCCGAACCCATCCGGGATTGGAGACAAAATCCGGCGAAGCGCAAACATGAATCTTCCGGTAAGTACTCGGTTGATTCCCTGGCTTCTCCTTATTGCTACGCTGGAATAATGATGTGTAGATTGTGGGGATTGCACGACTCTTCTAATTTCACTAGAGAAATGGTTCCCTTAATGGAAGCGACATGCAACAGTATAATAATGGATTGGGCCACTATTCTCTCAGATAAACTAGCCACAGCTGTTCTTGAGTTTAGGAATAAGACCCGCATTACTGAGAGGCTAATTCCCCCATTTTATTACAGTGCCTATATTTCAGATACCTTGTGTTTTAATTCTAAATTTCCCGTGCTCGGCTGGAGGTGGACGCCACAAGACCCCATGCCTATTCACATATACCATCAGAAATTATGGAAATCCTCTTATAAGCACCATTTGCACCAAGTCTGCAATGGCTTTATGTTGCCTATTTATTATTCTATTTTTGATAAACCTGTTCCCAAGATTTCCTACCAAGCTGGGATTGATTTAACAGCAGTAGGGAGATGGTTCGGGGAGGAGAAGTTCAGTTATATAATATTTTTTGGTAGCCAAGCCGAACCTCATGTCCTCCCTTTATACATACTTGATAAACTGCTGGCAAGGGAAATTGCTTACCAGATCATTGCTGAGAGTGTTACACATACTCTCAAGAAAAATAAGAAGCAGGGCTGGCCCTCTTTTCCTTTGAGATGTGGTGTCTATAGCTTGCATGATCTCAAACATGCAGAAAAAGAAGCTACAAAGATTAAATCATTAACTCTAGCAACTCTCCCTAATAGGCAATTTGATCCAAGCAAAGTTGCCTATAATGCACTAGAACAGGCCAAATTGTCAAAATTTGATCATAAAGAAGATATGTTTGACGACCTGTTCTCTTCAGCTGAGTCAATAATGCAGGTTAAAGCATTTGCCAGAATGAAATATCAAGATGAAGGGTTGATTGAGTTTAACAGACTTAGAGAACAGAGGTTGCAAACTCTGCCTCTAGATCTATTAGCAACAACCACAACAACATCGTCAAGCGAGTCTGAACGGCAACGGTCAAAGGAACCTCCGGTTACAATAAAAGAATAAGAGAAGCCACAGGAGGAAAATCAGAAGAAAGAGCAGGAGAAAGAGCAGGAGAAAGAGCAGGAGAAAGTGCGGGAGGATACCCAGACTGAAGAGAAAAAACAGACCAACATTGAAATAAATGTGGATACTCATATCGATCCTAAATTGCTCTAGGAATGGCGGAAATTTTATTCTATTATGAGTGGTCTGGAGTGTTCCAAGAACACTGAAACTTCAAAAACGACAGATACACAGGAAACCACTTCACAACAGGTTCAAAGTGGAACCAGCGGCCCACCCATTTCAAAAGAAGTAGAAATAATACCAAAGGATCCCTCTGATCAAATCATTTTGCAGGTAGAAGAGATTCCTCCCTTGGATGTCTTCTACAGCCCAAGACATAAAGCTGTAGTAAAATGACAGAGGAAGAGAAGAAGGACCGATCAACCTTCCCTTTTCCCAGAACAGACGGTCACGGGCAATGTGGTTTGGAAGGAGGAATTTGACCCCTCTGATGACCTGACAAAACTATCACAATATGCTGGATCCTTTTCGGCAGCAACAATAGATAAGGCATCGGAGGTGAGTCTTTTACTGAAAACAAAGGATCAGGAAATTTTCTTGTTACAGGCACAACTGACTGAAGAAAAGCAGAAAGCGGAGCAGGCAGAGCAGCAATTGTTGACACAACAACAATTAAATAGTCAACTAACTCAACAATTGCAGGCAGAAAAACAAAGGATTGACCACAGCGCAATCCAAAAGTAGAAAGAATTGTAAGAGGTCTTGGCGCAATTGAAGGCAGCGAATGAGAAAATGCTGAAATCAAAAGATGAGCAAATCGCTCAACTATCAGCACAGATTGAAAAGACAAAGGGCGTTCCACAAGTAGCTGAATTCAGAGTAGAAGCACTACAGATAAATACTGCATTGATAGCCCAAATTAAGCTTCTATGTCAAAAAATCGCCCAGGCAGAGCCACTATGCGAATTAACGGCATCCATAAGTAATAAAGTTGACAAGGCTAGGACTGAATTGGATCAAGCTGAAGAAACGATAACTGCATTTCTCGACTGGCAAGATACTGATCAAGGACAAGAGGCGAATTTACCAAGAATCTTAGAGTCACATAAAGATATACTCTTTACAGAATGGCAGTCCTAGTTAATGAAAGAAGAGAGGGCAGTTTCAAGATGCAAATCAACTTCAAGCAATTTAGTTGAATTAGTCAATAACACTCTCTACTTATCAAACATGATTTCCCAATGCACACCAGGAAAATTGACAACGATGAAAACATTGGAGCAATCATGTTATCCAGATCTAGAGGAAAAGGGGAGATTAATTGCTGGGGTTAACAGTTTAACCTGGGACACCTATTGGTTCTTCTTGATAAAACCACACACACAGAGAGCCGCCCTCAAGTGCCTTACGGATGCAATCGGGTATATTATCCCTGATATTCAGGATGCCACCTATGCCGGCCAACTCAGCTCTCGCCTAAACAAACCACCCGAAGTGGAGCCGATGCTTGCGATAAGTCAGCTCAGATTTAAAGGCAAACAACCTACTTGATGATTCATGCCGCCGACTGCCAGATTGCTGAAGAAAATAGGATCAAAATCAATTGATACCAATTAAGTAGGATTTCAGTTTCTTAAATAGTTAGATTAATTAAGTATTTATAGACCCTTTCATTGTTTTGGAAAGGGTCGTAAAGTTTTGTACTTGACTTAAAGACTGAAGTTGCACTATTGTGCTTCAGCCATATTCTTTTATGAAACCGGACCAATTATTCTAAATTTGACAAGGAAGCTTTTATGCAATTGTGCACTATTGTCTTTGTTTGAAAGCATTTCTGCGTTGAAGGAAGAATCACAGATAGCGATTGATATTGGGAGTGTTTATCAGCTCATATGGTACTATTATCTATGTCTGAATCCATTCTTCTCATATGAATTGTTATTTGGTTTCCTTTGCTATTATCAAATATATGTATGTATTTTAACAACAGTTCTGTATTCCTTCCACTATTGGATGTTTATGGTATGCTTTTCTTTTAATCGTATATGTGTCGATGATATAAATGATAAGTGTAGTAATATTGCTTTAATCGCTTTGTTTAACTATTTAAGCAAAGTAATCCTTGAATGAATTAATGTCCATGTCTATTAGATGGAGTCATCTATATGCCTGTCCATAGACATAGATCATCAAGCGCTACACTTCAAAGTACAATAGTTCCCGGGATAAGTCATAGTTCTTTTATTTTGCTGATAGATTTAGTTATTCGCCCATCTTTAGATTAGTCAATAAATTATCCATTCATCCCGTTTATTCATTGCTGGGAAACTGGTCCCATTAGCCCCAGTCGGAGCCACCATTCAATTGGAAAAGGAGCTGTACTAAGGTCCGGACCGGGTGGTTATCCCCGAATGTTGTTGCAGCGATTTTCGAGGCATCAACACCTCCCTGTGCACTCAATTGCGGGGGTCTATGCACACCGTTGCGGACTCTACTAGGCCTCTGCAGACACAGTTGCAAAGCCTCTATCTACCTACCAACACCCTTGACTCGGACTTACAGATGCTTCAAGACTTCGCTCCTCAAAAACCCATTACATTTCAGATCCAAAAGTACTTCCCAAAAACTACCTTCTACCCATAGAGCCTCGCTCTATTTATACATTCCCATGGTCTGCAGACCATGGAAAGCCGAATTACTTCCTATTATTCTATATTATTTCTTGGGCTGACAACCCTTTGAATCGATCTATTACATTTCATGTTCCACATATTTCAGAGTTTTACAATATTTTTATCCTAATTTATAGGCTCTAAGCCCCAAAAATTGTTACGCGGGCCCTCCGCTACCCAACAGGCCCCCAACACAATCATCGTGACTCATTTCGAGTCACTCGTCAGTGCGGAGAGATGTGCTACCTAGGCTCCGTGGTTCACCTTCCCATGAGCGACGTCCTCACCCTCTCACCAGACTTCAGAGCGAAAAGCTCGGTATTGAACCCACTGAGTTCCCTTTATCCAAAAGGAAAAAGGCGAAGAAATATACTGAAGGATCTGACAGTGAAGAGCTTTCATCCACATCCTCCATTTCATCTTCCCCTCTGCAAAGTCAACCATCCACTCGCCCATTACATATTGTTGTTCATCAGGGATTAGGAGCTTTAACATCCCAACCTCCTCACTCCTCAACATTATTTCCTTCCCAGACATTTGGAATTCCAACAGTATTATCAACCACTACTGCTATTACAATGGCAGATCCATGGACCAGGCCTGGTGCAGTCAACATGCCTGCACCATTTCATGCATTACCAGATGCTCCTGAAAAATGGCTACCCAAGTTTAACCCAGATGATGGGACCCAGGCTGAGGAACATATTAATAATTTCATGTTGGCGGTCAACTTGAAAGGAGTGACAGAACAAGATGTTGTTGTTAGACTTTTCCCTTATACCTTGCAAGGATCAGCAGGATCCTGGTATTTTTCTTTACCCTCTGGTTCCATTACCAGTTGGAACACTTGCCAAGAGCAGTTCCTTACCAAGTATGGAGATGATAGGTCTTTGGCTACACTAATAAACGATCTCTCCAATCTTAGGATAGAGCATAGGGAACCGATTAAGGAATTTAACGCCCGATTCAATAAGCTTTTGAATAAAATCCCAATGGCCTCCAAACCAAGCGAGCAAATTCGAAGCGAATGGTATATAACCGCCCTACCTGCCAATATAGCCATTTTTGTAGATAGGGTTGGGAAACCTACCTTAGCCGAAAACATGAAAGAAGCACTTGCTATGGAAAAACGTATCAATGCTCTAGAAAAGAAAGCTGCTCTGGAAGACAGAAAAGCCAAAAAAGTCTCTTTTAAAGATGACTCAAGGAAGAAAACCCCAAAAGACCCATATGACATGGAGGGTTTGCAAAAATTCCTAAAAACTTTGTCAAATGAAATGGTTGAAATAAAAAAATAGGTAGCCGAAACCTCAACCAAAAGACCCTTTAGGACTTATAAGAAAACCGAATCAAAGCCACCGAATGTCATATCTAATGCAGATTCAGAGCAAGAAGAAGAGGAAGAGGAAACAATCTCACCAATTGGTGCTGAAGAAGAAGTAGTTGAATGTCATGGAATGTGGGATTTTATACTCCCCAACTCCGATACCGATAATGAAGAAGAAGCGTTCCCGGTCACTACTAGGAGTAAAAGTACTTCCGAACCTGTTCAGGCAACGTCAAAGAAAAGGAGTGCAGGTGCTGCTACAACAAAGGAAAAAATACCTGCAAAGAAATCACCTGCAGCAGTCCCCCAAGACCAACCTTCAACTTCTAATACTCCTTCAACATCTAAAACGTTAGTGGTATCCGATTCAATGGATTACAATATTGTTGATGACATGAAGAAAACTAAAGCAAACATTACTATGTTTGAACTTAGTAAAGTAAAACATCAGCAGAAATTGCTTCTCAAAGAATTGAATGCTGTTCCTTCTTCACCTCTTCCCAGTGCTAAACTGCTAATGATTCAGGGCAACCTCCTCCTGGTATGGTTGAAGCTACCGATGAGGTGCTGATTGGAGATAGATCAAACTCTCATACTCCACCTTTTCTCCTAACCTATGAGATCTACAATAGAAACCTGCATAACTGTTTGATTGACTCAGGGGCATCTTCTAACATAATGCCAGCTTCAATTTGTTCCAAACTGAACATTGAACCCCAGAAGTCTGCTATTCATATTGTACAGTTGGACAAGACCAAAGTACAGGTTGTGGGAGAGATTAATTCCGTAACTATCAGGTTATCTGCTGATCCCAGAGTAGTACAAAGGATTGATATCCTAATAGCCGATATACCTGAATTTTACGGTTTAATCTGGAGTAGGGATTGGTCTGAAAAACTACATGGGTATATTTCTACTGATTGGTCACATATGTGGCTTCCCTATAAGGGTAAGCAAAATCAAATAAGGATTGATCGAGAAAAACATATGACCCATACAGTTACTGAATTTGAGCAAGAAAACCAACCTGTAGCATTTAATAACAACATTTTGGGGAATTATTCATCTGAGTCATTCTTTGGCAACTTTACTGCCCAACCATCCCCTTTCTCAGTGAACCATTTTACATCTCAGATTGAGAATTTTTCACAAACAGATAGGTCTAGATGTTTCAATGATACTGAGAAAACTGTAAATAAAATTGTTAATACTTCTTTATTTTGGTCGTTATATTTCGATGGGTCCAAATCTAGTGAGGGCTCAGGAGCAGGATGTATTTTGGTTAATCCACAAGGAGAAAAAACAATGCTGTCCTGTAGGCTAGAATTTGAATGCACTAACAATACAGCCGAGTATGAAGCCTTAGTCCAAGGACTGTATAAAGCAATCGGCCTTAAAGTGCAATATTTAAAAGTATTCGGTGATTCTGAAATTATTATCAAACAGGTGAGAAATACAATTCATTGTCTTTCAAATCATCTTAAACATTATCAATCGCTAGTACAAGAACTCACCTCACACTTTTCAACATTCAATATTTCCTCCATCCCTAGGTCTCAAAACTCGGCAGCCGACCTGCTAGCCAATGTAGCTTCCAATCTCCTACCTTCTGAAGACTACAGCCCAGATAGATTTTCAGTAGAATTGCTTTTTAGGCCATCAATTCCTGACAATGTCACTAATTGGAGAGTATTCAACCATGATGAGGATATTTTACAATTCTTAACTTCTGAAAAGTCCTATGATAATCAAATTATCGAGGAAAATGAGGATGACCTTCAAATGAGAGAAACACCTCAGGAAAATTCAATCCCTAAGCCTGTGGTAAAGCTGGAGGATCTTTATGATATTAAAGACAGGTTTAAACCTGTGACTAATGCAATGCTCCAAAGTTCTACCCTAAGGTTTGAATTGATAAATCTTGGCACTGAACAAACTCCTCAAAACATTAATTTAGGATTAGGACTTTCCTTGGAAGAGAAAGAGGCATTCATTAAACTGTTAAGGAAAAATAAACAGGTTTTTGCTTGGAAATATGATGATTTGAAGACATATGATACATCCATTATCCAACATACCATTCTAGTGCTTCCCGATCAGAAACCAATTCAGCAGAAGTTAAGAAAAATACATCCAAGCTTAAAGAGTCAAATAAAAACTGAACTTAACAAACTCTTGAAAGCCAAGATTATTTTTCCAGTCCGACACTCAAACTGGGTCTCCAATATGGTGCCAGTCAGAAAGAAAAATGGCGACATTCGGATTTGTATTGATTTCAGAAATTTGAACAAAGCGAGCTTAAAAGACAATTTCCCATTACCTACCATGGAGCAAATACTCCAATCAGTAGCAGGCTTTGAATTAATGTCCTTTCTAGACGGTTTCTCAGGATATAACCAAGTTTTGGTCCATCCTGATGACCAGCTTAAAACCACATTCAGAACAAAATGGGGAACATATGCATATCAGAAAATGCCTTTTTGACTTATTAATGCAGGAGCGACATTCCAAAGAGCGATGGATATAGCTTTTAGAGGGTTGATTAATAGAACAATAGTCCTCTATCTAGATGATATTACTGTATTCTCTAAAGAGAGGTCCAATCATTTGCATGATCTAAATCAAATCTTTCAACGCTGCAAAAGATATGGTATTTCTCTTAACCCTAAAAAATATTTCTTTGCTCTTGACCAAGGAAAGCTCTTAGGCTTTATTGTGTCTAAAGATGGCATTTATATTGATCCTGATCGGATCAAAGAAATCTCTGAAATCCCTTTCCCACACAATAAGAAATCCATGCGGTCATTTTTAGGCCAAATCAATTTTGTTAAAAGATTTGTTCCAGATTTTTCTCAAATTATTTTGCCACTTCAAACTATGATCAAGAAAAATTCAGTCTTTAAGTGGGGCTCAACAGAAAAAGAAGCGTTTGATTTAATCAAGAAATCAATAATCAATGCCCCAGCCTTAAATACTCCCAATTTTTCTAATCATTTTACATTATACACTATTGCATCCACCTCTTCTTATGCAGCAGTACTCACGCAGCTCAACGATCACAATTTGGAAGCACCCATTTCATTTTTTAGTTCAAATCTTCAGGGTGCTGAATTGAATTACTCCGAAGTAGAAAAACAAGCCTTTGCTGTATTTAAAGTGGTCAAACATTATAGACCCTTCCTTTTGAAAACCCACACAAAAGTTATAGTTCCTTTCCCTGCAGTTAGGAAACTATTAATCCAAAGAGAACTGGGTGAAAAAAGGGCAAACTAGGTCACAGCGCTTCAAGAATATGACTTAGAAATTAAGCCAGCAAAGATTGTTAGGGGCCAAGGATTTTGCAGGTTATTGGCAGGAGCATCCAATATTCCAGAACCAGGAGATACAGATCAAACCAAAGAAATCAACCAGATAAGTATTACTGATTCCGAATCACAGTATACAGATTTAATCTTTTATTTGAAAAATGGTTATGCACCTCCTAACCTGTCTTACAAAAACAAAAGGGCCATTAGGTTAAAAGCGAAATTTTTTATGATTATTGATGATGTGATTTTTAGGCAGAATTATGATTCAATCTTATTAAGATGCCTTGAGAAACCTGAAGCACAAAAGGTTTTGCAGGAGTTACATGATGGACCAGCAGGTGGACATTTTGGAGCTGACACAACAGCTCACAAAATTATTCATGCTGGATAATATTGGCCCACTCTGTTTAGAGATGCCCACGAGTATGTAAGGAAATGCCGCAATTGTCAAACTTCTAGTGGAAGACAACGAAAACCAGCTTTCCCTTTGCAACCAGTCAACATTGAACAACCATTTGAGCAATGGGGATTGGACATCATTGGGGAAATTACTCCACCTTCTTCCAAACAGCATAGGTATATCCTTACTGCTACCGATTATTTTACTAAGTGGGTTGAGGCAATTCCTTTGAAGACAACAAATTCTGAAGCAATCATTGAATTCATAGATCAATTCATCATTACCAGGTTTGGTGTCCCAAATGCTCTTGTTTTTGATAATGCATCTTACTTCTCAGGCAATGCTATGTTTGATTTCGCTATTAAAAGAGGATTTAAATTGAAATATTCTGCTAATTACTATCCCCAGGGTAATGGTTTAGCAGAGTCTACCAATAAAAATATGATCAAAGTCATTAAGCGAACTATCGAACAGAATCATAAAAACTGGCACAAATCCTTAATGTTTGCATTATGGGCTGATAGGATAACACAGAAAGCTTCTATAGGATCTTCTCCATTCAATCTTGTGTATGGAAAAGAAGTAGTACTACCCACAAATCTTGTTCTTCCTTCTCTAGCCCTAGTTCAGTTCATTGAGGAAAGTCCTTCTTCTTCTATTCAGTTTAGACATGATCAAATTCTAAAACTAGAAGAGGAAAGAGAAAAAGCTAGGGTTATTCATGCCAAACATCAGCAAATCATCAAAGCAGCTTTTGATTCAGTCTCATCCGGTTCAAAACAATTTCAAGTCGGTGATTTAGCTCTGAAATGGGACAAAGCCCATGAGGACAAGGGAAAACACACCAAGTTCTAGAAGATGTGGCTTGGACCATTTCAGATCTGTGAGAAGATAGGCCATTCGACCTTCATATTGCAAGATTTATCAGGTTCGAGAGATTCTCTCCCTGTTAATGGCCTTATCTTGAAGAAATTCTTTAATTGAGGAGGTAACCCCTTCTCCTTTTTAGTTTAATAGAGTTTTGTATTTTGTAGGATCTTTAGAAAATAAAGTTGTAAGGAATCCTCCATTGATCTTTGCTGTGTTTGAAAACTTGATCCACAGAAGTAGTATGATATTTGCTTTTAAAATAATAGAAGTCTTAACCAAAAGGGATAATTTCTAGGAAACTAGGTATCATTGTATTCTGAAACCACACTTCAAGTTTTGTGAACTCCTCTCAAAGTTTAGAAGTATTGTAAATCATTTTCTGTTTTCAAATTGGTCACAAAAGGTTATCAATATCAAGATAGAAGCTAATCCAACTTCAGCATCTTCAACTCTTACCCTGTCATCCATCTACTCTTAAGGAGAAAATTGTCCATCCCATTCACCAAAGTTTATGATTACTCAGAGTGTAATTCTAAAAATTTGATATAAAAGATAAGAGGTCTTATTACAAGCCTGCTTACCATGATCATAGGGAAATATTTTAACCGACATTACCAATACTGCATACCATAACAGGGTAATGGCTTAAGAATTATAAGACAAGGGGTCTCATCACGAGCCAGCTTGTTCGGTTAGATTACTACCAGTGAATGGCATTGTCAATAGTTGGCTATCAAACCAGGACAATGGATTTTTGTCTTATCAATAACAGAAAAAGGAAAAGAAATACAAAATATGAAAACATGTTTTGAATTCATTCTGTTAATCACACTCTTAATTGGATGGGACAATGGACAATAACATGGTTAAAATGTATCCCTGTCGAAACTATGAACGTTTGCTGGCAGCAGAGGCTCTACCTATGACAGACGAGTTCACTATAAAAGCTGATTTGGAAAGGTTTTCTGTTTTATCATTATAAACCAATAGAGGCCTATTTAAAACTTAGAATGTATCTATTTTCTTAAAAAGAGAGGAAATTAGCAAAAATAGTTTCATTTTACTCGGAATGCATATATACCTAGTTATATTAGAATTTTCCCCTTTGATTAGAACTCTATTTTGAAAACGTTTAAGTGTTTCTGTACTTTTCAGAGATAACTGTTTCTTCCAGCGAATCGCCAATTGTTGTGCTCTACAACAACCCCCCATTTCATATCATTTTTATTCACAAAACTATCATATGAAATGGGTCCCTTTATATTTTGATTGGTATCAATATTGTATTATTTAAAAAGGTCCGAAAATCAAATGAAAACATTATAAAAAACCTTTTTGAAAAACCCATTTTGATCATATTTATGCAAATAAATCAATCTTTTATCATTGTGATAAAGCGATCGCAAGATCGCATATCACAATGACATAAGGAACATAAGTAAATGGCACATTGGTTTCCGCCGATGCGATATCGCTATCGGCTATCGACAATGTTCCATGCACATTCTTAAAGCGCCCCCAAGCCATTCACCCCGATGCGATGCGATATCACTATCGGCAATCGGCGATATACTATCCATGTCTCATATAATGTCAATACTCCCGATGCGATGCGATATTGCTATCGGCGATCGGGGTTTCAAAAGGTGTCAATATAAGAGGTTAAGCTTTCCCTATGGCCGATTGCAATAAAGTGCAGATTTCAAAAAGCCGTTAAAATGAAGGGATATTACGATCAATTCATATTAAAAGCTTGACCTGTTGAACAATGATTCACGTGCGCTCAACCGCCAAAACATCTATAACACGCTTAAACGAATCATTCGGTCGATTAATGATATAATGGGCATTTAAGGATTGGCAAGTTTTAAATGGCCATTTAATGTAATTGTAAGTCCTAAAATCTTCCTATGGATTGTATCCGCAGCCATTGTAAAAGTTTTCTCTCATCACGCATTGATCAATATATCTCACCATATTGGAGTTTTCATTGCCAATTCTCTGTGTTATGTTTATTTTCACTTTTGTGCAGAATTCATCCAAAGAAGAAAACTCAAGCAAAATGGGGAAGAAATCTAAGAAAACCACAGTCGCTTCTGTTGCGCCAGCCACAGGACAAGCTGTCGCTGATCCCTCAAACAAAAAGAAAGGATTGATTTCAGATACTACATGTTCTGGTCTCGACAAAACTACTTGGCAAAGTACCTACAACTTGATTGAAGCCGAAGAACTTGAAGTGACAATAGTACAAGCTACTGCAGATTCAACTCGGAAATCTGATGATACTCTGAAGGACTTAGCTGACTCCTTCCTCCATCGGATAGCAGCTAGGGAACAAATTCTCCCATATACAGATGTAGTGCGGTGGGCAATTGAGGAAATCCCAATCATGGATAGAACCTTCAGCACCAGAGACGGGAGAATTTTCAGGTCATTCAAGGCTGATGATTTAAGGCAAATGTATCATTTGCCTGAGCCAGAGAAGAAATACAATAATGCGTTCCTGGAGAAATTCCGAAAAGAGAACGAAGTTGAATCCGAACCCATCCGGGATTGGAGACAAAATCCGACGAAGCACAAACATGAATCTTCCGGTAAGTACTCGGCTGATTCCCTGGGTTCTCCTTATTGCTACGCTGGAATAATGATGTGTAGATTGTGGGGATTGCACGACTCTTCTAATTTCACTATAGAAATGGTTCCCTTAATGGAAGCGGCATGCAACAGTATAATAATGGATTGGGCCACTATTCTCTCAGATAAACTAGCCACAGCTGTTCTTGAGTTTAGGAATAAGACCCGCATTACTGAAAGGCTAATTCCCCCATTCTATTACAGTGCCTATATTTTAGATACCTTGTGTTTTAATTCTGAATTTCCCGTGCTCGGCTGGAGGTGGACGCCACAAGACCCCGTGCCTATTCACATATACCATCAGAAATTATGGAAATCCTCTTATAAGCACCATTTGTACCAAGTCTGCAATGGCTTTATGTTGCCTATTTATTATTCTATTTTTGATAAACCTGTTCCCAATATTTCCTACCAAGCTGGGATTGATTTAACAGCAGTAGGGAGATGGTTCGGGGAGGAGAAGTTCACTTATATAAGATTTTTCGGTAGCCAAGCCGAACCTCATGTCCTCCCTTTATACATACTTGATAAACTGCTGGCAAGGGAAATCGCTTACCAAATCATTGCTGAGAGTGTTACACAGACTCTCAAGAAAAATAAGAAGCAGGGCTGGCCCTATTTTCCTTTGAGATGCGGTGTCTATACCTTGCATGATCTCAAACATGCAGAAAAAGAAGCTACAAAGATTAAATCATTAACTCTAGCAACTCTCCCTAATATGCAATTTGATCCAAGCAGAGTTGTCTATAATGCACTAGAACAGGCCAAATTGTCAAAATTTGATCATAAAGAAGATATGTTTGACGACCTATTCCCTTCAGCTGAGTCAATAATGCAGGTTAAAGCATTTGCTAGAATGAAATATCAAGATGAAGGGTTGATTGAGTTTAACAGACTTAGAGAACAGAGGTTGCAAACTCTGCCTCTAGATCTATTAGCAACAACCCCAACAACATCGTCAAGCGAGCATGAACGGCAACGATCAAAGGAACCTCCGATTACAATAAAAGAACAAGAGAAGCCATAGCAGGAAAATCAGAAGAAAGAGCAGGAGAAAGAGCAGAAGAAAGAGCAGGAGAAAGTGCGGGAGGATACCCAGACTGAAGAGAAAAAACAGACCAACATTGAAATAAATGTGGATACTCATATCGATCCTAAATTTCTACAGGAATGGTGGCAATTTGATTCTATTATCAGTGGTCTGGAGTGTTCCAAGAACACTGAAACTTCAAAAACGGCAGATACACAGGAAACCACTTCACAACAGGTTCAAAGTGGAACCAGCGGCCCACCCATTTCAAAAGAAGTAGAAGTAATACCAAAGGATCCCTCCGATCAAATCATTTTGCAGGTAGAAGAGATTCCTCCCTTGGATGTCTTCTACAGCCCAAGACAAGCTGTAGTAAAACGACAGAGGAAGAGAAGAAGGACCGATCAACCTTCCCTTTTCCCAGAACAGACGGTCTCGGGCAATGTGGTGTGGAAGGAGGAATTTGACCCCTCCGATGACCTGACAAAACTGTCACAATATGCTGGAGCCTATTCGGCAGCAACAATAGATAAGGCATCGGAGGTGAGTCTTTTACTGAAAATGAAGGATCAGGAAATTTTCTTGTTACAGGCACAGTTGACTGAAGCAAAGCAGAAAGCGGAGCAGGCAGAGCAGCAATTGTTGACACAACAACAATTAAACACGTCAACTAACTCAACAATTGCAGGCAGAAAAACAAAGGATTGACCACAGCGCAATCCAAAAGCAGAAAGAATTGTCAGAGGCCTTGGCGCAATTGAAGGCAGCGAATGAGAAAACGCTGAAATCAAAAGATGAGCAAATCAGTCAACTATCAGCACAGATTGAAAAGACAAAGGGCATTCCATAGTAGCTGAATTCAGAGTAGAAGCACTACAGATAAATACTGCATTGATAGCCCAAATTAAGCTTCTATGTCAACAAATCTCCCAGGCAGAGCCACTATGCGAATGAATGGCATCCATAAGTAATAAAGTTGACAAGGCTAGGACTGAATTGGATCAAGCTGAAGAAACGATAGCTGCATTTCTCGACTGGCAAGATACTGATCAAGGACAAGAGGCGAATTTACCAAGAATCTTAGAGTCACATAAAGATATACTCTTTACAGAATGGCAGTCCCAGTTAATGAAAGCAGAGAGGTCAGTTTCAAGATGCAAATCAACTTCAAGCAATTTAGTTGAATTAGTCAATAACACTCTCTACTTATCAAACATGATTTCCCAATGCACACCAGGAAAATTGACAACGATGAAAGCATTGGAGCAATCATGTTATCCAGATCTAGAGGAAAAGGGGAGATTAATTGATGGGATTAACAGTTTAACCTGGGACACCTATTGGTTCTTCTTGGTAAAACCACACACACAGAGAGCCGCCCTCAAGTTCCTTACGGATGCAATCGGGTATATTATCCCCGATATTCAGGATGCCACCTATGCCGCCCAGCTCAGCTCTCGCCTCAACAAACCACCCGAAGTGGAGCCGATGCTTGCGATAAGTCAGCTCAGATTTAAAGGCATAAACATGTATATGGAAAGGATGGACCCAATTTGGGCCTTGGAGAATAGGTGCAGTGGTAAAATTGTCCTTTAGCGCGTCCAAGGCCTCTTGAAAACTTTCTGACCATAAAAAATTCAGAGTTTTTGGCCAATAACCCAAATAAAGGAGAAGCTAACTTGCTGAATTATTTTATAAATCTCTTATAGTATCCAGCTAAACCTAGAAAACTTCTAACATTCCTTTGTTTTTGCGGAGGTGGGACCCTTTGGATGATGGCTATCTTATTTGGGTCCACCTGCAGTCCTTTTTGGGATATTGAATGACCTAGAACAGTTATTGTAGTCATTAAAAAATCGCATTTTTTGGGACTAAGGGACAATTTCATCTCCATGCATTTGTTCTGCACCTTACCCAAGTTGGACAGAGCCTCCTGGAAATCACACCCACGGGGTGTAAATTCATCCATATAAATTTCTATTGCATCAAGGACTAGCTCGACAAAGATACTCATGACTGCCCTCTAGAACATGGAAGGGGCATTGGATAGGCCAAAAGGAAGGACCCTATAAGAGAAAGTACCCTAAGGACAGGTGAAGGTGGTTTTATCTTGGTCCTCTGGGCTAATCTGGGTTTGATTGCACCTGTTGAATCCATCTAGGAAATAAAAAAAAAATTTCCCTGCTAGGTCATCTAGCACTTGGTCAGTGGTGTAATCATAAGTTCTGCATATGACAACGAACTCAAATAAGAAAGTATCTGGATCTTCTGAGGTCAGGCCTTGGAAATGAGGATGAGTAGAGGGGCTTATGTTTTTCATCTTGGTATCCCCATTAGTTTCTCTGATGGGAAAAGAACCCTCAATTCTTTCTCTATCTCCTCAATCATTTCTATTTTCAGCCATTAGGTCAGTTTGAATGGGTTCTCCTTCTTCTTCCCCCCTATAGGCTCTTCAAAACTATTTGTTTGTTTGCCTAAGGGGCCCTCCAATTCACAGCTACCGAAGAAGAGGGAAGGTTAGCTGTTTGAAGTGGTGGGGGTATTTGGTATAAATTTTCCTAAGTTATCCCTATTCCTACAAGGCATGAAAGAAGTGTTTTTGTTTTGTTTTGTGGCTTTTTCAAGCTTTGAGACTAATTTTAGAATTGAAATAACAAACTAAATGGAAACTAACTGCTGAATGAAATCTCACTTGCAAAATATAGAAGAAATAAAACCAACTTACAATTACTTTTGTAGAAATGAAGCTAATAGTAGAATGTCAAAGATAAGAAATGGAAGAAAGAAAGAAGAAATCACATCTTACTTAGACACCTCCCCAACAACGATGCCAAAAAGTGATGATCACCAGTATTGCAACAAGAATGCTGCAACTCTTGGGGCTACCAAATTTACTTTATCAACCCGGGTGTTGGCTTATATGGGCCTGACCCAGGTTCAGAAGAGTTATTTAGCCAAACAAATCCCCCAGCTATTGGCCCCTTCGGCAACAGCCCATGGAGTGTGCACTGAGGTCTCACCCGAGGTAGCAGGGGAGGGTGCTGGAACCAGGTTTCCGCACCCTTGGGATGTCTTGATGTGGTCTGGACGGTTCGCACACCTTTCTGTGGCTTCGTGCCACTCTGTTCCGTGAAGATCCGGACCCAAGAAACTCCTTAATACTTATTAATGCGCTGTTATAGATTAGATCTACCTTTTATGGTCTTTAAGGAAACATTTAATAGAAATAACCAGTTCACGCACCCAGAAAGATATAGATTTGCATAAACTCATAACATAACCGTACGCGCATAGATCAAACAGTTATATCAACCATAAATTAGCCAGACCCATAATAATTTAGATTTAACACAGAATTTCAAAATCAGCTTATCTTTATTTAATTCTTCCACCAATACATCCAAATCCTCCTGTTGTGCTCTACAACAACCCCCCATTTCATATCATTTTTATTCACAAAACTATCATATGAAATGGGTCCCTTTAGATTTTGATTGGTATCAATATTGTATTATTTAAAAAGGTCCGAAAATCAAATGAAAACATTATAAAAAACCTTTTTGAAAAACCCATTTTGATCATATTTATGCAAATAAATCAATCTTTAATCATTGCGATAAAGCGATCGCAAGATCGCATATCGCAATGACATAAGGAACATAAGTAAATGGCACATTGGTTTCTGCCGATGCGATATCGCTATCGGCTATCGGCAATGTTCCATGCACATTCTTAAAGCGCCCCCAAGCCATTCACCCCGATGCGATGCGATATCACTATCGGCAATCGGCGATATACTATCCATGTCTCATATAATGTCAATACTCCCGATGCGATGCGATATCGCTATCGGCGATCGTGGTTTCAAAAGGTGTCAATATAAGAGGTTAAGCTTTCCCCGATGGCCGATTGCGATAAAGCACAGATTTCAAAAAGCTGTTAAAATGAAGGGATATTACGATCAATTCATATCAAAAGCTTGATCTGTTGAACAATGATTCACCTGCGCTCAACCGCCAAAATATCTATAACACGCTTAAACGAATCATTCGACTGATTAATGATATAATGGGCATTTAAGGATTGGAAGGTTTTAAACGGCCATTTAATGTAATTGTAAGTACTAAAATCTTCCTATGGATTGTATCCGCAGCCATTGTAAAAGTTTTCTCTCATCACACATTGATCAATATATCTCACCATATTGGAGTTTTCATTGCCAATTCTCCGTGTTACGTTTATTTTCACTTTTGTGCAGAATTCATCCAAAGAAGAAAACTCAAGCAAAATGGGGAAGAAATCTAAGAAAACCACAGTCGCTTCTGTTGCACTAGCCACAGGACAAGCTGTCGCTGATCCCTCAAACAAAAATAAAGGATTGATTTCGGATACTACATGTTCTGGTCTCGGCAAAACTACTTGGCAAAGTACCTACAACTTGATTGAAGCCGAAGAACCTGAAGTGACAACAGTACAAGCTACTGCAGATTCAACTCGGAAATATGATGGTACTCTGAAGAACTTAGCTGACTCCTTCCTCCATCGGATAACAGGTAGGGAACAAATTCTCCCATATACAGATGTAGTGCGGTGGGCAATTGAGGAAATCCCAACCATGGATAGAACCTTCAGCACCAGAGACGGGAGAATTTTCGGGCCATTCAAGGCTGATGATTTAAGGCAAATGTATCATTTGCTTGAGCTAGAGAAGAAATACAATAAGACGTTCCTAGAGAAATTCCGAAAAAGAGAACGAAGTTGAATCCGAACCCATCCGGGATTTGAGACAAAATCCGGCGAAGCACAAACATGAATCTTCCGGTAAGTACTCGGCTGATTCCCTGGCTTCTCCTTATTGCTACGCTGGAATAATGATGTGTAGATTGTGGGGATTGCACGACTCTTCTAATTTCATTATAGAAATGTTTCCCTTAATGGAAGCGGCATGCAACAGTATAATAATGGATTGGGCCACTATTCTCTCAGATAAACTAGCGACAGCTGTTCTTGAG
The DNA here is from genome assembly GCA_031772625.1 of Pinus tabuliformis. Classification (NCBI taxonomy): domain Eukaryota; kingdom Viridiplantae; phylum Streptophyta; class Pinopsida; order Pinales; family Pinaceae; genus Pinus; species Pinus tabuliformis. The sequence continues at coordinate 1,142,231,434 of CM062813.1, read as the reverse complement.
TTTAGGAATAAGACCCGCATTACTGAAAGGCTAATTCCCCCATTTTATTACAGTGCCTATATTTTAGATACCTTGTGTTTTAATTCTAAATTTCCCGTGCTCGGCTGGAGGTGGACGCCACAAGACCCCATGCCTATTCACATATACCATCAGAAATTATGGAAATCCTCTTATAAGGACCATTTGTACCAAGTCTGCAATGGCTTTATGTTGCCTATTTATTATTCTATTTTTGATAAACCTGTTCCCAAGATTTCCTACCAAGCTGGGATTGATTTAACAGCAGTTGGGAGATGGTTCGGGGAGGAGAAGTTCACTTATATAAGAGTTTTCGGTAGCCAAGCCGAACCTCATGTCCTCCCTTTATACATACCTGATAAACTGCTGGCAAGGGAAATCGCTTACCAGATCATTGCTGAGAGTGTTACACAGACTCTCAAGAAAAATAAGAAGCAGGGCTGGCCCTCTTTTCCTTTGAGATGCGGTGTCTATACCTTGCATGATCTCAAACATGCAGAAAAAGAAGCTACAAAGATTAAATCATTAACTCTAGCAACTCTCCCTAATAGGCAATTTGATCCAAGCAAAGTTGCCTATAATGCACTAGAAAAGGCCAAATTGTCAAAATTTGATCATAAAGAAGATATGTTTGACGACCTGTTCTCTTCAGCTGAGTCAATAATGCAGGTTAAAGCATTTTCCAGAATGAAATATCAAGATGAAGGGTTGATTGAGTTTAACAGACTTAGAGAACAAAGATTGCAAACTCTACCTCTAGATCTATTAGCAACAATCCCAACAACATCGTCAAGCGAGCCTGAATGACAATGGTCAAAGGAACCTCCGGTTACAATAAAAGAACAAGAGAAGCCATAGGAGGAAAATAAGAAGAAAGAGCAGGAGAAATAGCAGAAGAAAGAGCAGGAGAAAGTGCAGGAGGATACCCAGACTGAAGAGAAAAAACAAACCAACATTGAAATAAATGTGGATACTCATATCGATCCTAAATTGCTCCAGGAATGGCGGCAATTTTATTCTATTATCAGTGGTCTGGAGTGTTCCAAGAACACTGAAACTTCAAAAATGACAGATACACAGGAAACCACTTCACAATAGGTTCAAAGTGGAACCAGCGGCCCACCCATTTCAAAAGAAGTAGAAGTAATACCAAAGGATCCCTCCGATCAAATCATTTTGCAGGTAGAAGAGATTCCTCCCTTGGATGTCTTCTACAGCCCAAGACATAAAGCTGGAGTAAAATGACAGAGGAAGAGAAGAAGGACCGATCAACCTTCCCTTTTCCCAGAACATACGGTCACGGGCAATGTGGTTTGGAAGGAGGAATTTGACCCCTCTGATGACCTGAAAAAACTATCACAATTTTCTGGAGCCTATTCGGTAGCAACAATAGATAAGGCATCAGAGGTGAGTCTTTTACTGAAAACAAAGGATCAAGAAATTTTCTTGTTACAGGCACAGCTGACTGAAGCAAAGTAGAAAGCGGAGCAGGCAGAGCAGCAATTGTTGACACAACAACAATTAAACATTCAACTAACTCAACAATTGCAGGCAGAAAAACAAAGGAATGACCACAGCGCAATCCAAAAGTAGAAAGAATTGTCAGAGGCCTTGGCGCAATTGAAGGCAGCGAATGAGAAAATGTTGAAATCAAAAGATGAGCAAATCGCTCAACTATCATCACAGATTGAAAAGACAAAGGGCGTTCCACAAGTAGCTGAATTCAGAGTAGAAGCACTACAGATAAATACTCCATTGATAGCCCAAATTAAGCTTCTATGTCAACAAATCGCCCAGGCAGAGCCACTATGCGAATTAACGGCATCCATAAGTAATAAAGTTGACAAGGCTAGGACTGAATTGGATCAAGCTGAAGAAACGATAGCTGCATTTCTTGACTGGCAAGATACTAATCAAGGACAAGAGGCGAATTTACCAAGAATCTTAGAATCACATAAAGATATACTCTTTACAGAATGGCAGTCCCAGTTAATGAAAGCAGAGAGGGCATTTTCAAGATGCAAATCAACTTCAAGCAATTTAGTTGAATTAGTCAATAACACTCTCTACTTATCAAACATGATTTCCCAATGCACACCAGGAAAATTGACAATGATGAAAACATTGGAGCAATCATGTTATCCAGATCTATAGGAAAAGGGGAGATTAATTGCTGGGATTAACAGTTTAACCTGGGACACCTATTGGTTCTTCTTGGTAAAACCACACACACAGAGAGCCTCCCTCAAGTGCCTTACGGATGCAATCGGGTGTATTATCCCCGATATTCAGGATGCCACCTATTCCGCCCAGCTCAGCTCTCGCCTCAACAAACAACCCGAAGTGGAGCCGATGCTTGCGATAAGTCAGCTCAGATTTAAAGGCAAACAACCTACTTGATGATTCATGCCGCCGACTGCCAGATTGCTGAAGAAAATAGGATCAAAATCAATTGATACCAATTAAGTAGGATTTCAGTTTCTTAAATAGTTAGATTAATTAAGTATTTATAGACCCTTTCATTGTTTTGGAAAGGGTCATAAAGTTTTGTACTTGACTTAAAGACTGAATTTGCACTATTGTGCTTCAGCCATATTCTTTTATGAAACCGGACTAGTTATTCTAAATTTGACAAGAAAGCTTTTATGCAATTGTGCACTATTGTCTTTGTTTGAAAGCATTTCTGCGTTGAAGGAAGAATCACAGATAGCGATTGATATTGGGAGTGTTTATCAGCTCATATGGTACTATTATCTATGTCTGAATCCATTCTTTTCATATGAATTGTTATTTGATTTCCTTTGCTATTATCAAATATATGTATGTATTTTAACAGCAGTTCTGTATTCCTTCCACTATTGGATGTTTATGGTATGCTTTTCTTTTAATCGTATATGTGTCGATGATATAAATGATAAGTGTAGTAATATTGCTTTAATCGCTTTGTTTAACTATTTAAGCAAAGTAATCCTTGAATGAATAAATGTCCATGTCTATTAGATGGAGTCATCTATATGCCTATCCGTAGACATAGATCATCAAGCGCTACACTTCAAAGTACAATAGTTCCCGGGATAAGTCATAGTTCTTTTATTTTGCTGATAGATTTAGTTATTCGCCCATCATTAGATTAGTCAATAAATTATCCATTCATCCCGTTTATTCATTGCTGGGAAACTGGTCCCATTATCCCCAGTTGGAGCCACCATTCCAAATGGAAAAGGAGTTGTACTAAGGTCCGGACCGGGTGGTTATCCCCCAATGTTGTTGCAGCGATTTTCGAGGCATCAAAACCTCCCTGTGCACTCAATTGCGGGGGTCTATGCACACAGTTGCAAAGCCTCTATCTACCTACCAACACCCTTGACTCGGACTTACAGATGCTTCAAGACTTCGCTCCTCGAAAACCCATTACATTTCAGATCCAAAAGTACTTCCCAAAAACTACCTTCTACCCATAGATCCTCGCTCTATTTATACATTCCCATGGTCGGAGACCATGGGCAAGCCGAATTACTTCCTATTATTCTATATTATTTCTTGGGCTGACAACCCTTCGACTCGATCTATTACATTTCATGCTCCACATATTTCAGAGTTTTACAATATTTGTATCCTAATTTATAGGCTCTAAGCCCCAAAAATTGTTACGCGGGACCTCCGCTACCCAACAGGCCCCCAACACAATCATCTTGACTCGTTTCGAGTCACTCGTCAGTGCGGCGAGATTTGCTACCTAGGCTCCGTGGTTCACCTTCCCATGAGCGACGTCCTCACCCTCTCACCAGACTTCAGAGCGAAAAGCTCGGTATTGAACCCACTGAGTTCCCTTTACCCAAAAGGAAAAAGGCGAAGAAATATACTGAAGGATCTGACAGTGAAGAGCTTTCAGCCACATCCTCCATTTCAGCTTCCCCTCTGCAAAGTCAACCATCCACTCCCCCATTACATATTGTTGTTCATGAGGGATTAGGAGCTTTAACATCCCAACCTGCTCACTCCTCAACATTATTTCCTTCCCAGACATTTGGAATTCCAACAGTAGTATCAACCACTACTACTATTACAATGGCAGATCCATGGACCAGGCCTGGTGCAGTCAACATGCCTGCACCATTGCATGCATTACCAGATGCTCCTGAAAAATGGCTACCCAAGTTTAACCCAGATGATGGGACCCAAGCTGAGGAACATATTAATAATTTCATGTTGGCGGTCAACTTGAAAGGAGTGACAGAACAAGATGTTGTTGTTAGACTTTTCCCTTATACCTTGCAAGGATCAGCAGGATCCTGGTATTTTTCTTTACCCTCTGGTTCCATTACCAGTTGGAACACTTGCCAAGAGCAGTTCCTTACCAAGTATGGAGATGATAGGTCTTTGGCTAAACTAATAAACGATCTATCCAATATTAGGATAGAGCATAGGGAACCGATTAAAGAATTTAACGCCCGATTCAATAAGCTTTTGAATAAAATCCCAACGGCCTCCAAACCAAGCGAGCAAATTCGAAGCAAATGGTATATAACCGCCCTACCAGCTAATATAGCCATTTTTGTAGATAGGGCTGGGAAACCTACCTTAGCCGAAAACATGAAAGAAGCACTTGCTGTGGAAAAACGTATCAATGCTCTAGAAAAGAAAGCTGCTCTGGAAGACAGAAAAGCCAAAAAAGTCTCTTTTAAAGATGACTCAAGGAAGAAAACCCCAAAAGACCCATATGACATGGAGGGTTTGCAAAAAGTCCTAAAAACTTTGTCAAATGAAATGGTTGAAATAAAAAAACAGGTAGCCGAAACCTCAACCAAAAGACCCTTTAGGACTTATAAGAAAACCGAATCAAAGCCACCGAATGTCATATCTAATGCAGATTCAAAGCAAGAAGAAGAGGAAGAAGAAACAATCTCACCAACTGATGCTGAAGAAGAAGTAGTTGAATGTCATGGAATGTGGGATTTTATACTCCCCAACTCCGATACCGATAATGAAGAAGAAGCGTTCCCGGTCACTACTAGGAGTAAAAGTACTTCCGAACCTGTTCAGGCAACGTCAAAGAAAAGGAGTGCAGGTGCTGCTACAACAAAGGAAAAAATACCTGCAAAGAAATCACCTGCAGCAGTCCCCAAGACCAACCTTCAACTTCTAATACTCCTTCAACATCTAAAACATTAGTGGTATCCGATTCAATGGATTACAATATTGTTGATGACATGAAGAAAACTAAAGCAAACATTACTATGTTTGAACTTAGTAAATTAAAACATCAGCAGAAATTGCTTCTCAAAGAATTGAATGCTGTTCCTTCTTCACCTCTTCCCAGTGCTAAAGTTGCTAATGATTCAGGGCAACCTCCTCCTGGTATGGTTGAAGCTACCGATGCGGTGCTGATTGGAGATAGATCAAACTCTCATACTCCACCTTTCCTCCTAACCTATGAGATCTACAACAGAAACCTGCATAACTGTTTGATTGACTCAGGGGCATCTTCTAACATAATGCCAGCTTCAATTTGTTCCAAACTGAACATTGAACCCCAGAAGTCTGCTATTCATATTGTACAGTTGGACAGGACCAAAGTACAGGTTGTGGGAGAGATTAATTTCGTAACTATCAGGTTATCTGCTGATCCCAGAGTAGTACGAGGGATTGATATCCTAATAGCTGATATACCTGAATTTTACGGTTTAATCTTGAGTAGGGATTGGTCTGAAAAACTACATGGGTATATTTCTACTGATTGGTCACATATGTGGCTTCCCTATAAGGGTAAGCCAAACCAAATAAGGATTGATCGAGAAAAACATATGACCCATACAGTTACTGAATTTGAGCAAGAAAACCAACCTGTAGCATTTAATAACAACATTTTGGGGAATTATTCATCTGAGTCATTCTTTGGCAACTTTACTGCCCAGCAATCCCCTTTCTCAGTGAACCATTTTACATCTCAGATTGAGAATTTTTCACAAACAGATAGGTCTAGATGTTTCAATGATACTGAGAAAACTGTAAATAAAATTGTTAATACTTCTTTATTTTGGTCGTTATATTTCGATGGGTCCAAATCTAGTGAGGGCTCAGGAACAAGATGTATTTTGGTTAATCCACAAGGAGAAAAAACAATGATGTCCTGTAGGCTAGAATTTGAATGCACTAACAATACAGCCGAGTATGAAGCCTTAGTCCAAGGACTGTATAAAGCAATCGGCCTTAAAGTGCAATTTTTAAAAGTATTCGGCGATTATGAAATTATTATCAAACAGGTGAGAAATACAATTCATTGTATTTCAAATCATCTTAAACATTATCAATCGCTAGTACAAGAACTCACCTCACACTTTTCAGCATTCAATATTTCCTCCATCCCTAGGTCTCAAAACTCGACAGCCGACCTGCTAGCCAATGTAGCTTCCAAGCTCCTACCTTCTGAAGACTACAGCCCAGATAGGTTTTCAGTAGAATTGCTTTTTAGGCCATCAATTCCTGACAATGTCACTAATTGGAGAGTATTCAACCATGATGAGGATATTTTACAATTCTTAACTTCTGAAAAGTCCTATGATAATCAAATTATCGAGGAAAATGAGCATGACCTTCAAATGAGAGAAACACCTCAGGAAAATTCAATCCCTAAGCCTGTGGTAAAGCTGGAGGATCTTTATGATATTAAAGACAGGTTTAAACCTGTGACTAATGCAAAGCTCCAAAGTTCTACCCTAAGGTTTGAATTGATAAATCTTGGCACTGAACAAACTCCTCAAAACATTAATTTAGGATTAGGACTTTCCTTGGAAGAGAAAGAGGCATTCATTAAACTGTTAAGGAAAAATAAACAGGTTTTTGCTTGGAAATATGATGATTTGAAGACATATGATACATCCATTATCCAGCATACCATTCTAGTGCTTCCCGATCAGAAACCAATTCAGCAGAAGTTAAGAAAAATACATCCAAGCTTAGAGAGTGAAATAAAAACTGAACTTAACAAACTCTTGAAAGCCAAGATTATTTTTCCAGTCCGACACTCAAACTGGGTCTCCAATATGGTGCCAGTCAGAAAGAAAAATGGCGACATTCGGATTTGTATTGATTTCAGAAATTTGAACAAAGCGAGCTTAAAAGACAATTTCCCATTACCTACCATGGAGCAAATACTCCAATCAGTAGCAGGCTCTGAATTAATGTCCTTTCTAGACGGTTTCTCAGGATATAACCAAGTTTTGGTCCATCCTGATGACCAGCTTAAAATCACATTCAGAACAAAATGGGGAACATATGCATATCAGAAAATGCCTTTTGGACTTATTAATGCAGGAGCGACATTCCAAAGAGCGATGGATATAGCTTTTAAAGGGTTGATTAATAGAACAGTAGTCGTCTATCTAGATGATATTACTGTATTCTCTAAAGAGAGGTCCAATCATTTGCATGATCTAAATCAAATCTTTCAACGCTGCAAAAGATATGGTATTTCTCTTAACCCTAAAAAATCTTTCTTTGCTCTTGACCAAGGAAAGCTCTTAGGCTTTATTGTGTCTAAAGATGGCATTTATATTGATCCTAATCGGATCAAAGAAATCTCTGAAATCCCTTTCCCACATAATAAGAAATCCATGCAGTCATTTTTAGGCCAAATCAATTTTGTTAAAAGATTTGTTCCGGATTTTTCTCAAATTATTTTGCCACTTCAAACTATGATCAAGAAAAATTCAGTATTTAAGTGGGGATCAGCAGAAAAATAAGCGTTTGATTTAATCAAGCAATCAATAATCAATGCCCCAGCCTTAAATACTCCCAATTTTTCTAATCATTTTACATTATACACTATTTCATCCACCTCTTCTTATGCAGCAGTACTCACACAGCTCAACGATCACAATTTGGAAGCACCCATTTCATTTTTTAGTTCAAATCTTCAGGGTGCTGAATTGAATCACTCCGAAGTAGAAAAACAAGCCTTTGCTGTATTTAAAGCGGTCAAACATTATAGACCCTTCCTTTTGAAAACCCACACAAAAGTTATAGTTCCTTTCCCTGCAGTTAGGAAACTATTAATCCAAAGAGAACTGGGTGAAAAAAGGGCAAATTGGGTCACAGCGCTTCAAGAATATGACTTAGAAATTAAGCCAGCAAAGATTGTTAGGGGCCAAGGTTTTTGCAGGTTATTGGCAGGAACATCCAATATTCCAGAACTAGGAGATACAGATCAAACCAAAGAAATCAACCAGATAAGTATTACTGATTCCGAATCACAGTATACAGATTTAATCTTTTATTTGAAAAATGGTTATGCACCTCCTAACCTGTCTTACAAAAACAAAAGGGCCATTAGATTAAAAGCGAAAATTTTTACGATTATTGATGATGTTCGTTTTAGGCGGAATTATGATTCAATCTTATTAAGATGCCTTGAGAAACCTGAAGCATAAAAGGTTTTGTAGGAGTTACATGATGGACCAGCAAGAGGACATTTTGGAGCTGACACAACAGCTCACAAAATTATTCATGCTGGATACTATTGGCCCACTCCGTTTAGAGATGCCCACGAGTATGTAAGGAAATGCCGCAATTGTCAAACTTCTAGTGGAAGACAACGAAAACCAGCTTTCCCTCTGCAACCAGTCAACATTGAACAACCATTCGAGAAATGGGGATTGGACATCATTGGGGAAATTACTCCACCTTCTTCCAAACAGCATAGGTATATCCTTACTGCTACCGATTATTTTACTAAGTGGGTTGAGGCAATTCCTTTGAAGACAACAAATTCTGAAGCAATCATTGAATTCATAGATCAATTCATCATTACCAGGTTTGGTGTCCCAAATGCTCTTGTTTTTTATAATGCATCTTACTTCTCAGGCAATGCTATGTTTGATTTCGCTATTAAAAGAGGATTTAAATTGAAATATTCTGCTAATTACTATCCCCAGGGTAATGGTTTAGCAGAGTCTACCAATAAAAATCTGATCAAAATCATTAAGCGAACTATCGAACAGAATCATAAAAACTGGCACAAATCCTTAATGTTTGCATTATGGGCTGATAGGATAACACAGAAAGCTTCTATAGGATCTTCTCCGTTCAACCTTGTGGATGGAAAAGAAGTAGTACTACCCACAAATCTTGTTCTTCCTTCTCTAGCCCTAGTTCAGTTCATTGAGGAAAGTCCTTCTTCTTCTATTCAGCTTAGACATGATCAAATTCTAAAACTAGAAGAGGAAAGAGAAAAAGCCAGGGTTATTCATGCCAAACATCAACAAATCATCAAAGCAGCTTTTGATTCAGTCTCATCCGGTTCAAAACAATTTCAAGTCGGTGATTTAGCTCTGAAATGGGACAAAGCCCATGAGGACAAGGGAAAACACACCAAGTTCCAGAAGATGTGGCTTGGACCATTTCAGATCTGTGAGAAGATAGGCCATTCAACCTTCATATTGCAAGATTTATCAGGTTTGAGAGATTCTCTCCCTGTTAATGGCCTTATCTTGAAGAAATTCTTTAATTGAGGAGGTAACCCCTTCTCCTTTTTAGTTTAATAGAGTTTTGTAGTTTGTAGGATCTTTAGAAAATAAAGTTGTAAGGAATCCTCCATTGACCTTTGCTGTGTTTGAAAACTTGATCCACAGAAGTAGTATGATATTTGCTTTTAAAATAATAGAAGTCTTAACCAAAAGGGATAATTTCTAGGAAACTAGGTATCATTGTATTCTGAAACCACACTTCAAGTTTTGTGAACTCCTCTTAAAGTTTAGAAGTATTGTAAATCATTTTCTGTTTTCAAATTGGTCACAAAAGGTTATCAATATCAAGATAGAAGCTAATCCAACTTCAGCATCTTCAACTCTTACCCTGTCATCCATCTACTCTTAAGGAGAAAATTGTCCATCCCATTCACCAAAGTTTATGATTACTCAGAGTGTAATTCTAAAAATTTGATATAAAAGATAAGAGGTCTTATTACAAGCCTGCTTACCATGATCATAGGGAAATAGTTTAACCGACATTACCAATAATGCATACCATAACAGGGTAATGGCTTAAGAATGATAAGACAAGGGGTCTCATCACGAGCCAGCTTGTTCGGTTAGATTACTACCAGTGAATGGCATTGTCAATAGCTGGCTATCAAACCAGGACAATGGCTTTTTGTCTTATCAATAATAGAAAAAGGAAAAGAAATACAAAATATGAAAACATGTTTTGAATTCATTCTGTTAATCACACTCTTAATTGGATGGGACAATGGACAATAACATGGTTAAAAGGTATCCCTGTCGAAACTATGAACGTTTGCTGGCAGCAGAGGCTCTACCTATGACAGACGAGTTCACTATAAAAGCTGATTTGGAAAGGTTTTCTGTTTTATCATTATAAACCAATAGAGGCCTATTTAAAACTTAGAGTGTATCTATTTTCTTAAAAAGAGAAGAAATTAGCAAAAATAGTTTCATTTTACTCGGAATGCATATATACCTAGTTATATTAGAATTTTCCCCTTTGATTAGAACTCTATTTTGAAAAAGTTTAAGTGTTTTTGTACTTTTCAGAGATAACTGTTTCTTCCAGTGAATTGCCAATTGTTGTGCTCTACAACAACCCCCCATTTCATATCATTTTTATTCACAAAACTATCATATGAAATGGGTCCCTTTAGATTTTGATTGGTATCAATATTGTATTATTTAAAAAGGTCCGAAAATCAAATGAAAACATTATAAAAAACCTTTTTGAAAAACCCGTTTTGATCATATTTATGCAAATAAATCAATCTTTTATCATTGTGATAAAGCGATCGCAAGATCGCATATCGCAATGACATAAGGAACATAAGTAAATGGCACATTGGTTTCCACCGATGCAATATCGCTATCGGCTATCGGCAATGTTCCATGCACATTCTTAAAGCGCCCCCAAGCCATTCACCCCGATGCAATGCGATATCGCTATCGGCAATCGGCGATATACTATCCATGTCTCATATAATGTCAATACTCCCGATGCGATGCGATATCGCTATCGGCAATCGGGGTTTCAAAAGGTGTCAATATAAGAGGTTAAGCTTTCCCCGATGGCCGATTGCGATAAAGCGCATATTTCAAAAAGCCGTTAAAATGAAGGGATATTACGATCAATTCATATTAAAAGCTTGACCTGTCGAACAATGATTCACCTGCGCTCAACCGCCAAAACATCTATAACACGCTTAAACGAATCATTCGGCCGATTAATGATATAATGGGCATTTAAGGATTGGCAGGTTTTAAACGCCATTTAATGTAATTGTAAGTCCTAAAATCTTCCTATGGATTGTATCCGCAGCCATTGTAAAAGTTTTCTCTCATCACACATTGATCAATATATCTCACCATATTGGAGTTTTCATTGCCAATTCTCTGTGTTATGTTTATTTTCACTTTTGTGCAGAATTCATCCAAAGAAGAAAACTCAAGCAAAATGGGGAAGAAATCTAAGAAAACCACAGTCGCTTCTGTTGCGCCAGCCACAGGACAAGGTATCGCTAATCCCTCAAACAAAAAGAAAGGATTGATTTCAGATACTACATGTTCTGGTCTCGGCAAAACTACTTGGCAAAGTACCTACAACTTGATTGAAGCCGAAGAACTTGAAGTGACAACAGTACAAGCTACTGCAGATTCAACTCGGAAATCTGATGGTACTCTGAAGGACTTAGCTGACTCCTTCCTCCATCGGATAGCAGGTAGGGAACAAATTCTCCAATATACAGATGTAGTGCGGTGGGAAATTGAGGAAATCCCAATCATGGATATAACCTTCAGCACCAGAGACGGGAGAATTTTTGGGTCATTCAAGGCTGATGATTTAAGGCAAATGTATCATTTGCTTGAGCCAGAGAAGAAATACAATAAGGCGTTCCTGGAGAAATTCCGAAAAGAGAACGAAGTTGAATCCGAACCCATCCGGGATTGGAGACAAAATCCGACGAAGCACAAACATGAATCTTCTGGTAAGTACTCGGTTGATTCCTTGGCTTCTCCTTATTGCTACGCTGGAATAATGATGTGTAGATTGTGGGGATTGCACGACTCTTCTAATTTCACTATAGAAATGGTTCCCTTAATGGAAGCGGCATGCAACAGTATAATAATGGATTGGGCCACTATTCTCTCATATAAACTAGCCACAGTTGTTCTTGAGTTTAGGAATAAGACCCGCATTACTGAAAGGCTAATTCCCCCATTCTATTACAGTGCCTATATTTTAGATACCTTGTGTTTTAATTCTGAATTTCCCGTGCTCGGCTGGAGGTGGACGCCACAAGACCCCATGCCTATTCACATATACCATCAGAAATTATGGAAATCCTCTTATAAGAACCATTTGTACCAAGTCTGCAATGGCTTTATGTTGCCTATTTATTATTCTATTTTTGATAAACCTGTTCCCAAGATTTCCTACCAAGCTGGGATTGATTTAACAGCAGTAGGGAGATGGTTCGGGGAGGAGAAGTTCACTTATATAAGAGTTTTCGGTAGCCAAGCCTAACCTCATGTCCTCCCTTTATACATACTTGATAAACTGTTGGCAAGGGAAATCGCTTACCAGATCATTGCTGAGAGTGTTACACAGACTCTCAAGAAAAATAAGAAGCAGGGCTGACCCTCTTTTCCTTTGAGATGCGGTGTCTATACCTTGCATGATCTCAAACATGCAGAAAAATAAGCTACAAAGATTAAATCATTAACTCTAGCAACTCTCCCTAATAGGCAATTTGATCCAAGCAAAGTTGCCTATAATGCACTAGAACAGGCCAAATTGTCAAAATTTGATCATAAAGAAGATATGTTTGACGACCTGTTCTCTTCAGCTGAGTCAATAATGCAGGTTAAATCATTTTCTAGAATGAAATATCAAGATGAAGGGTTGATTGAGTTTAACAGACTTAGAGAACAGAGGTTGCAAACTCTGCCTCTAGATCTATTAGCAACAACCCCAACAACATCGTCAAGCGAGCCTGAACGACAACGATCAAAGGAACCTTCGGTTACAATAAAAGAACAAGAGAAGCCACAGGAGGAAAACCAGAAGAAATAGCAGGAGAAAGAGCAGAAGAAAGAGCAGGAGAAAGTGCGGGAGGATACCCAGACTGAAGAGAAAAAACAGACCAACATTGAAATAAATGTGGATACTCATATCGATCCTAAATTGCTCCGGGAATGGCGGCAATTTGATTCTATTATCAGTGGTTTGGAGTGTTCCAAGAACACTGAAACTTCAAAAACGGCAGATACACAGGAAACCACTTCACAATAGGTTCAAAGTGGAACCAGCGGCCCACCCATTTCAAAAGAAGTAGAAGTAATACCAAAGGATCCCTCCGATCAAATCATTTTGCAGGTAGAAGAGATTCCTCCCTTGGATGTCTTCTACAACCCAAGACATAAAGCTGTAGTAAAACGACAAAGGAAGAGAAGAAGGACCGATCAACCTTCCCTTTTCCCAGAACAGACGGTCACGGGCAATGTGGTTTGGAAGGAGGAATTTGACCCCTCCGATGACCTGACAAAACTGTCACAATATGCTGGAGCCTATTCGGCAGCAACAATAGATAAGGCATCAGAGGTGAGTCTTTTACTGAAAACAAACGATCAGGAAATTTTCTTGTTACAGGCACAGCTGACTGAAGCAAAGCAGAAAGCGGAGCAGGCAAAGCAGCAATTGTTGACACAACAACAATTAAACAGTCAACTAACTCAACAATTGCAGGCAGAAAAACAAAGGATTGACCACAACGCAATCCAAAAGCAGAAATAATTGTCAGAGGCCTTGGCGCAATTGAAGGCAGCGAATGAGAAAATGCTGAAATCAAAAGATGAGCAAATCACTCAACTATCAGCATAGATTGAAAAGACAAAGGGCATTCCACAAGTAGCTGAATTCAGAGTAGAAGCACTACAGATAAATATTGCATTGATAGCCAAAATTAAGATTCTATGTCAACAAATCGCCCAGGCAGAGCCACTATGCGAATTAACGACATCCATAAGTAATAAAGTTGACAAGGCTAGGACTGAATTGGATCAAGCTGAAGAAACGATAGCTACATTTCTCGACTGGCAAGATACTGATCAAGGACAAGAGGCGAATTTACCAAGAATCTTAGAGTCACATAAAGATATACTCTTTACAGAATGGCAGTCCCAGTTAATGAAAGCAGAGAGGGCAGTTTCAAGATGCAAATCAACTTCAAGCAATTTAGTTGAATTAGTCAATAACACTCTCTACTTATCAAACATGATTTCCCAATGCACACCAGGAAAATTGACAACGATGAAAACATTGGAGCAATCATGTTATTCAGATCTAGAGGAAAAGGGGAGATTAATTGCTGGGATTAACAGTTTAACCTGGGACACCTATTGGTTCTTCTTGGTAAAACCTCACACACAGAGAGCCGCCCTCAAGTGCCTTACGGATGCAATCGGGTATATTATCCCCGATATTCAGGATGCCACCTATGCCGCCCAGCTCAGCTCTCGCCTAAACAAACCACCCGAAGTGGAGCCGATGCTTGCGATAAGTCAGCTCAGATTTAAAGGCAAACAACCTACTTGATGATTCATGTCGCCGACTGCCAGATTGCTGAAGAAAATAGGATCAAAATCAATTGATACCAATTAAGTAGGATTTCAGTTTCTTAAATAGTTAGATTAATTAAGTATTTATATACCCTTTCATTGTTTTGGAAAGGGTCGTAAAGTTTTGTACTTGACTTAAAGACTGAAGTTGCACTATTGTGCTTCAGCCATATTCTTTTATGAAACCGGACCAGATATTCTAAATTTGACAAGGAAGCTTTTATGCAATTGTGCACTATTGTCTTTGTTTGAAAGCATTTCTGCGTTGAAGGAAGAATCACAGATAGCGATTGATATTGGGAGTGTTTATCAGCTCATATGGTACTATTATCTATGTCTGAATCCATTCTTTTCATATGAATTGTTATTTGATTTCCTTTGCTATTATCGAATATATGTATGTATTTTAACATCAGTTCTGTATTCCTTCCACTATTGGATGTTTATGGTATGCTTTTCTTTTAATCGTATATGTGTCGATGATATAGATGATAAATGTAGTAATATTGCTTTAATCGCTTTGTTTAACTATTTAAGAAAAGTAATCCTTGAATGAATTGATGTCCATGTCTATTAGATGGAGTCATCTATATGCCTGTCCATAGACATAGATCATCAAGGGCTACACTTCAAAGTACAATAGTTCCCGGGATAAGTCATAGTTCTTTTATTTTTCTGATAGATTTAGTTATTCGCCCATCATTAGATTAGTCAATATATTATCCATTCATCCCATTTATTCATTGCTGGGAAACTGGTCCCATTATCCCCAGTCGGAGCCACCATTCCAAATGGAAAAGGAGCTGTACTAAGGTCCAGACCGGGTGGTTATCCCCCAATGTTGTTGCAGTGATTTTCGAGGCATCAACACCTCCTTGTGCACTCAATTGCAGGGGTCTATGCACACAGTTGCAGACTCTACTAGGCCTCTGCAGACACAGTTGCAAAGCCTCTATCTACCTACCAACACCCTTGATTCGGACTTACAGATGCTTCAAGACTTCGCTCCTCAAAAACCCATTACATTTCAGATCCAAAAGTACTTCCCAAAAACTACCTTCTACCCATAGAGCCTCACTCTATTTATACATTCCCATGGTCTGCAGACCATGGGCAAGCCGAATTACTTCCTATTATTCTATATTATTTCTTGGGCTGACAACCCTTTGACTCGATCTATTACATTTCATGCTCCACATATTTCAGAGTTTTACAATATTTTTATCCTAATTTATAGGCTCTAAGCCCCAAAAATTGTTACGCGGGACCTCCGCTACCCAACAGGCTCCCAACACAATCATCGTGACTCGTTCCGAGTCACTCGTCAGTGCGGCGAGATGTGATACCTAGGCTCCGTGGTTCACCTTCCCATGAGCGACGTCCTTCATTCTATTGGTCCTTCTTCATCTCCTGCAATGCTTCTTCTAGCTCTTGCTTTGTGGTTTCTACCAATCTTCGCAACCGATAATGCTCATTTTGCTTTGCTCGATTAACAAAGAACACCATGCATAGGATTTTAGCTCTAGATGGGGTGCCGCATACGGGACCACCTCATACCAACGCAACCAATTTCTAAGTTCGTATCTTCTCTTCGCACTGTCTGCTGCAGCTTGTGTTGCAATTTTGCAAGACCATTGCTGCTGTCCATGAGATCCCAATCTTCAAGATACACCAGAGATGACTTGTTAACTGCAATTCCACCAATTGGCTCCGTATTCATAGCTTTTCCTTTATCCTTTATGGTTCACCAACCAGCCCATGGGTAAGGCGACAACATCCGGACCAGTTCTGCTTCGTGTCTATAATATTTTGGCACATCCACTCCCATCGATGTTGAACTCTGCATGGTGCCCGCAACTGTCCACATCGTATTCTTCAAAAATCCCAACATCTTTGGCCATATCACAACTCTCGGCCTTACTCCTTGAGTGTAGATAATGAAGAGTTCCATAGCGGTGGGAAAGCACAATAGCTTAAGGTTCTCAGAAGCACAGCTTGTTCAGTGAAGGCCTCCCTGTGATTTATAAGTGTTTCAAAATTCAAATTCGTTGGCTCCCGCCTTTTCCGGTGTCCTCATGTTAAGCCTGCGGCAGATCGTTCTAGATCCGGTTCGTACCTTGTCTCTTAATTGCCCGCCGCCCGCTCCCTTTTGCCATAACTTAGACATCTTGTCATGAATAGTGACAGCAACGGTCACCTCTCTTCTTTTCAACGCAACAACACATCCCTTTCCGTGAAACCGCAATCCTTGCGACAGACCATATTCACGCGTACCCCGTTGGTCATGCAGCTTCCCCCCAAACTGTGTTATCGTCCCACGCTCTCTTTCAACTGGCTGGAGCGGTGAGACTGTCCTTCAGTCAATTAGTCAGGAAGTTGACCCACCCATGTAAAGCTTCAGGCCACTGCCATTTACTCTTCCCAGGAAGGGGTCTCCATTGAGCTTAGCAAGCTGGACCGCACCTCCATCTGTAACTTCTTTGACTACATAGGGACCCAACCAATGCATTCAAAGCTTGCCAGGGAATTTCTCGAACTTGTTGTCATATAGTAATACTAGATCATTCTCCTTGAAAGTGTGCACCTTGATATGGCGATCATGCCATGATTTCTCTCACTATTTTTGTACTTGCTGATGGAATCCGGCCAAAAACCGTTCCTCCTCAAGTTCCTCCAGTTGCGCGAGCCATTCCTCCAAAGCCCCGCGGTCAGCCATGCTTGTTATTGCCGCGATTTGCAAACTGGGTACAATATATTCCATGGGCATAACAACTTCCTTACCATAGACTAACTGGAAAGGTGTCTAGCGCGTCAAATTTTTGCACATGGTTCGGTAAGCCCATAGCACAACAGGTATGCGCAAGTCCCAATTGCTTCATTGCGCGTTACAGAACTTAGTCAACACAGTCTACAAAATTTTGTTGAATGCTTCGACGATCCCATTCGCTTGCGGATGGTATGGCGTACTCTGTTGATGATATATCTGGAATTCCTCAGTGAGTGCACTGATCATTTCATTTAGAAATTGCGTTCCTCGGTCACTCATTAGAATTTTGAGGCATCCAAATTGTGTCAACACATTCTCGAACAAAAATTTCGCCACTGTAGCAGCCGTGCAGTCCTTAACCGACTGTGCTTTTGCCCACCAGGTCAGATATTCTATCACGGTGATGATATAGCGCACACCCAACTTCCCTTAAGGTGCAATAGGTCCGAAGAAGTTGATTGCATATTTCTCGAATGATTGCATCGTCATTTGTGGATTGACCGGAATTTCATCCCTTCGCGATGGTTTCCTAGTCCGTTGACATATGTCGCAAGCTCGAAAGTATGCTTTCAAGTCTTGATGTAGAGTTGGCCACCATAGTCTTGCACGAAGAATCTTCTGTGCTGTGGTGCGACCCACATAATTTCCTCCAGCAACCCCTCCATGTGCTTCGGCTAGGATCTATCCTTGCTCAAATTCAGGTACATATCTGCGTAATATTTCGTCGTTTCCCATTTTGTAGAGGTTTCCTGCAATAACAGTAAAGTCTGATACGTGTATCACCAATTATTTCTTCTGCTAAACGAAATATCCTTGCGGCGCAGTTCTTGTGGTTAAGAAGTGGATTATGTCCTCAAAATGGCCATCCGCGATGTGCACTGCATACAGTTGTGCATCTAGTAGTCCTTCCTCCAAGTTCGTGGGCTCTTCACCGTTCTCAATTCGAGATAGGTGGTCTGGCCTTATGTTCAGACGTCCTAGCTTTACCATGACTTCGGAGTCATATTCTTGAAATAATAACAGCCACCTACAAATGCGCCCCCCCAACACAGGCTTATTCACTAGGTATTTTAGCACTGAGTGGTTAGTATACATCTTAAAGTGTCCTCCAAGCAGATAGTGGTAGTATTTCTGGAGTGCATATACCATCGCCAATCCTTCTCGCTCAATAGTGGAGTAGTTATTCTCAGCTTTTGACAATCGTCGACTTGCGAACGCGATTGGATGATCAATTCCTTCCGCTTCTTCTTGAGTGAGTACCGCGTCCAATGCAATACACGACGTGTCAACGTGCACATGGAATTCGATGTCCCATTTCGAAAAGACCAATATAGGTGTTGATGCCATCTTTTCCTTAAGCGTTTCCAGACTTCTGTTGCATTCCTCATTCCAACAATAAGTAGCATCCTTCTTCAGCAACTGTTCCATTGGTGTCGTGATCTACGCGTAGCTTTTTATGAACTTCCGATAGTAACCAGTGTGTCCCAGTGTGGCACTGTTGAGGGCCCCGAAATCGGGTCAACAACAAGGGGGATACCCACCCGGTCGGGAACCTGGTTGGCGGCTCCTTGCCCATTTGGTGTAGCGGGTCCGACTGGGGATAATGGGACCAACTTCCCAATCTAAAAGATGTGTGTGTGTGTGTAGATTTTGAAGATACTAATCTAAAGGTAATTTTAAACTAATTTAAATCTAGACTCTAAACTGACTCTATGCTACTGTAATCTAACAAAAACAGCACATCTAATCTATACTAACCCGGGGTAAAATTCTTTCATTATGCGATCTAAAAAGATTTCATACAACAACTGGTAATAAAGATCATTCAGCTATCATAAGAATATAAATCAATTAAGATGAACCATTCTGCATAAGAAGTTAGGCAAAACAGTTGTGAACAGCATATCACATAATCAGTTATTCATATGTCAAGCACAAACAAATGACTCCACCATACAAAAGTGCCAAATGGTAACCCACACATTCATACATTAACATATAAACAACTCAGCTGTATATCACTATAAGAATATGAGAAGAAATTAATCAAGAGATAAAAGTACCATTTATGACTGATTTCACTCACAAACTTCAAGCAATAATGATTTATCTCTACTTACTTCTAACATCTACTAAGAGTACAGAAGTGCAACATCAGTAGCAGACATTAAAATGTAAACATAAATAAATCTCGATCCATCCATTCATCAAAAACCCCCTCTGAGGGTGCAAAAGTGCATGTTCTGAGGACAAGTTTTTTGACAAATTTCTGGACCCTTCTCCAAATGCCATGAGAAGGGTTAAATACTACTAACTAACTAATCTTAATTACACAAATTTAGGAAACGACTTCAAATGACCGCCCTTTTACTAAAACAAATTTATTTCTAAAAATTGAATCTAATTTCTAACCGTTTTTGTATCTGCTCCTTAGTGCTGTAAGCAATGCAAGGTTCGCCTGGAAAGAGTCGGCTGGTTGTCTTTTCCTTTTGCTTGAGCGATAAAAGTAGAAATAACAAAAGCTAACACCTCTTTCTGACAAACTAGAAGATATTTTTGAAAATCTTTCTCTGGCTGGGTGTTTTTTGCTGTGTGTATACTTAGTATAACCCAGATTTCTTTCAAACTAATTGTGCTGTTGCTATTTTGGTTTCCGGCTGTGCGAATGACTCAATGAGTTAGGGATTTCGTTGCCTGAACAATCTTACGTATTGAAAATTGCTTCCATTCTTTGTTCTAGGCTTTTCTGAAGCATCATCCCTTTTCAACGTTTTTCTTTTTGCTTTATCCAATCTGAGCTTCAGGATCTTTTGCAAACATGCTGCTTTTGTGCGCCTTTGAATCTGAGTCTTGGATAGTCTATTTTCATCAGTGCCTGTTGAGTGATACTCTGGAATCCACGGCCCTGCTGCATGCGGCATTCATCTGCGAAGGCATCTCCTCTCTGTTCTTCTAGTATTGGTGCTTTCCCCTTTTCCTTAGATGTTTCCTGCATATAGATTTATATTAGTTGTTGCCTTGCAGTTCACGCAAAGGAAAAGATAATTGACGAAAAGATTGACATGAAAGCTTTAAGTTCTAATGAATGCATAATCATGGCACTCATAATGACTTGACTCTTCGAAAAACGCAACACGATCATCTTTGGATACTCAGGCGTGCAATCATTAATTTGCCCTAAGGTGCGCACTCAATTTTGGGTTTACAGATCATGCCGAAGAAACTTTGCGATGAGTGGTTTCTGCGATTCGCATCGCAGCAATTAATAGTCTCATTCGTCGCAGATCGCAAATCGCAAAATCGTAGTTTGTAGGATCGCAGATCGCAAATCGCAATATCGCAATTTTCATTTGTTCGTTGTGTGCTGCTTTTGCGACGTTTGCGATATGTGACGTCGCATATCGGCCGTCGGCGATTCCTTTTTATTTTCTTTTAAGGGCGCTTTCAAAATATGCGATGCGATGAATTTCACATCGCTTCTTTGCAGCTTATTTACGCGCATAGGAAAATGCTTCACTCTCTCTTTGCGATGCGATATAGCTTTTAGGGAGTTAAATACAAAAATTTGGATAAAAATATTTTTGGGATTTTTTGTTAAGGGTCCCCCTTTGCTTGATGTTATTGCTAATATCAAACAAATAGGGGGGTTGTTGGTGACCACAACAATGGCGATTCCTGTGAAGAACCAGTTATCTCTTCTTTTCTATTGACATTTCCACTTCCGAAACAGAAAAATTTTCATGTGTCTAAATTTTGTTATGGACAGATAGAGTAGATTACCCCTTATCATGTCAATGATACTTTGTCTCAACCTTTCTTTTATTCCAATTGTCTGCTTCCTAAGGCTTAGTTCTTGCATTCATACCAGACATTACTTGGTCCTTTTTTAAAGATAAAATAAGGTCTTCTCTGCGTACTGGCTTTAAACTATGCTCATTTGTCGTAGGTAGAGCCTCTGCTGCCCGCAAGCATCCATAGCCTCGACAGGGTTACCATGTTGTCCAACAATGATCCTTTTTCCTGCTTGAAGTTATTTACAACATTTCAGAGAAAAATCCTTTTTGACACTTTTTTCCTTTTTTACTCTCTAAAGAACAATGTCTTGGTTTGGTGGCCAAATTATGACACAGTCATTCACTTGATTTACACTTTTGCTGAACAAGCTGGCTCCTGATGAGACCCCTTGTCTTTTGATTGCAACAACCTTGAGTCGTTGCCCTGTTTTGATAAACAGTATTGGCAAAGTCAGCAAGTTATAATATCTGTGATCATGATAAGCCGGCTCGTGATGAGACCTCTTATTCTTTGAGATATAGTGTTTTCTCGGATTGTTTCTCTGAATGCTGTGGTTTCCTTTAGCAGGGAGGAAGTCATTGTTTTTCCTTAAGAAAGCTCTGGACGACAATAATAGTGTTTGAAAACAATAGCATTACAGAGAATATTTATTTTATTATTGATGATACCTTTCATTGTGCTGGGATAAAACAATTTTTAACCAAAGGTTGATTTCATCAAAGTTTTTTGAGAGGTTGAAACTAATATCATATTCAGGTTAAGGTTAACTCTATTTGTCAATAATAAAAATCAGATTTTTTCGAAAAGTTTTGCTATTTGTACAAGTGAAATCAAAATCTGATAGAGAGTTGGTGTGCTCTTTCATGAATCTTATTCAATGATCATTTACAACCGGTTTTATTTATAAGAAAGAGAAAAACAAAATAAAAGAAACTAAAACTATCCTACAAAAATAGAAGAGTGATCTTCTATGGAAAATACATTTTAAGAATCTGTCCATTCACAGGCAAAGAATCTCTTCTACCTGCCAAATCCTGCAACATAAACGTCGATGGGCCTATGACTTCTACAATCTGAAAAGGACCAAGCCACAACTTCTGAAATTTCGTATGTTTTCCCTTTTCTTCATGAGCCTTATCCCATTTCAAAACTAAATCTCCCATCTGAAAGTTCTTTCTGGTTATGATGGCTGAGTCAAAAGAGGATTTTATTAGCGCTTGGTGGTGAGCATGGGTTTTCTTAGCTTGTTCTCGGCGTTCTTCTAGTTTGATTATCTCCATTTGTCTTAATTGCAAAGAGGAAGTAGATACTTCATCGATGTGTTGTACTAAAGACAAAGAGGGAATGACTAAGTGAGTTGGAAGAACCACTTCTTTCCCATAAACTAAATTAAAGGGAGAAGTGCCGATTGAAGCTTTCTTCGTGATTCTATCTGCCCATAAAGCATTTACCAGCGCTTTGTGCCAATTCTTTTGGTTTTGGTCGACTGTTCTTTTGATAATCCTGATTAGGTTTTTGTTTGTTGATTCAGCCAACCCATTACCTTACGGATAATAATTAGCAGAATATTTCAGTTTGAACCCTCTTTTTAATGCAAACTTAGTCATTTCATTTCTAGAAAAGTATGATGCATTATCAAACATTAAGGCCGTTGGCAATCCAAACCTAGTGATAATAAATTGATCTATGAATTCAATAATGTTTTCAGAATTAACTGTCTTGAGAGGAACTGCTTCTACCCATTTAGTAAAATAATCTGTTGCCGTGAGGATATACCTATGCTGCTTAGAAGAGTGAGGAACGATCTCACCTATTATGTCCAAGCCCCATTGGTTGAATGGTTGTTCGATGTTAACCGGCTGTAGTGGCATGGACGATTGCCTTTGTTTCCCTGCAGCAGTCTGGCAGATTTGGAATTTCCTTACGTAATTGTATGAGTCTTTGAACAGCGTGGGCCAATAATATCCTGCACGTAAGATCTTATGCGCAGTAGCTTCTCCAGCATAGTGTCCACCTGCTGGTCCATCGTGGAGTTCTTGCAAAACCTTTTCGGCTTCAGTTTTCTCAAGACACCTAAGAAGTACAGAATCATAATTCCTTTTAAACAGAGCATCATTTATGAGCTGGTATTGTTTAGCTTTCAACCTCAGAGCTCTTTTCTTGGCGTGATCCAGGTGTGATGGAGCATACCTGTTCTTAAGATAATAAATGGTGTCCGCATATAATGACTCTGCGTCGTTTAGGCTTACCTCATACGTGTGTACCTCTTCAGATGAGTTCTCAGGAATTTGTGATGCTCCAGCTAACATCTTGCAGAAGCCTTAACCCCTTACGATGTTTGCTGGTTTGATCTCAAGATCGTATTCTTGTAGAGCGGTAATCAAATTTGCTCGCTTTTCGCCCAAATCCTTCTGTACCAAAAGGTTTCTTACCACTGGAAACGGTACTACGACTTTGGTATGGGCTTTAAGTAAGAAAGGTCTGAAATATTTGATCGCTTTGAAAACAGCATAAGCATGTTTCTCCACGTCTGAGTAATTGAGTTCAGCACCTTGTAAGTTCGAGCTAAAGAATGCGATTGGAGCTTCCGCCTTCTCTTGATTTACTTGAGTCAAAATCGCGGCATAAGATTTCTCTGAGGCAAAAGTGTATAAGATGAAAGATTCTGAAAAATTTGGGGTAGCTAAAGATGGAGCGTTGATGATAGCTTGTTTGATCAAGTTGAATGCTTCGTGCTCATCTTGACCCCATTTAAAATTTGAATTCTTTTTTATCATATTTTGTAAGGGAGAAATAATACGTGAAAAATCCGGGACAAACCTTTTTACAAAATTGATCTGTCCAAGGAAAGATTGCATTGCCTTTTTGTTATGGGGTATGGATATTTCGGAAATTTCTTTGATTCTGTCAGGTTCAATGTGAATACCAGATTTCGACACTATGAATCCAAGCAATTTCCCTTCACTTAATGCGAAAAAAGATTTCTTTGGGTTAAGTGAAATTCCATACCTTAAGCATCTTTGAAAGATTTGTTTCAAATCTTTGAGATGGTCACTTCGCTTCTTGGAGTACACTGTTATATCATCCAGGTAAATCACTACCGATTTATTGACCAAACCTTTAAACGCAATGTCCATGGCTCTCTGAAAGGTAGCGCCGGCATTGATCAGACCAAATGGCATCTTCCGATATGCGTATGTGCCCCACTTGGTTCGGAATGTGGTTTTCAACTGATCATCGGGATGTACCAGCACTTGATTGTATCCTGAAAATCCATCCAGGAAAGACATTAATTATGAGCCCGCTACTGCCTGTAGTATTTGCTCCATAGGTGGGAGGGGAAAATTATCTTTCTGACAGGCTTTGTTGAGATTCCAGAAATCAATACAGATTCTAATATCTCCGTTTTTCTTCCTAACAGGCACCATATTGGATACCCATTTGGAGTGTTTGACGGGGAAAATTATTCTGGCTCTCAACAATTTATTTAGCTCAGTCTTTATCTGATTTTCTAAGTTGGGGTGGATTTTTCTGAGCTTCTGCTAGACAGGTTTTTCATTGTCAATCATAGGGATAGTGTGTTGAATGATAGAAGTGTTGTATGTTTTCAGCTCATCGTAATTCCACGCAAAAACGTTTTTGTATTGTCTCAGAAGACGGATATATGCTGATTTTTCTTCAGGGGCTAGGCCATGGCCTAGATTAACGTTTTGCGGCTTTTGATCGGTTCCTAGGTTCACTAATTCATAGTTCAGAGTTGAACTTTAGAGTTTAGAATTGGCAGACCTTTTAAACCGACTTTTCAAATCATATAAATCTTCTAACTTAACCACCGATTTAGGTATAGCATTATCAATGCTATTTTGCTGAATTTGGTGATCATGATGGTCTTCGTCAATTATTTGATTTGAGTAGGATCCTTCAGAAGTGAGGAAATTTACAATGTCTGGATCGTCGTTGAATACTCTCCAGTTGGTGATGTTGTCAGGGATGGATGGTTTAAAGATTAATTCTATTGAAAACCTATCAGGACTAAAATCTTCGGAGGGAATCAGTCTAGAGGCTACGTTAGCTAATAGGTCTGCGCTCGCATTTTGGAGTCTTGGGATTGACGAAATATTGAATGCTATGAAATGTGAAGTCAGATCTTGTACTAAAGACTGATAGTGCTTTAAATGACTTGACAGGCAATGTATGGTGTTACGTACCTGTTTGACGACAATTTCGGAATCTCCAAAGACTTGAAGATACTTAACATTCAAGCCGATTGCTTTGTATAGGCCTTGCACCAAGGCTTCGTATTCCGCTGTATTGTTTGTGCAATCGAACTCAATTCTGCATGTAAGCATGATCTTGTTCCCATCTGGGTTAATCAGAACGCATCCTGCTCCTGCTCCCTCATTAGATTTAGAGCCATCAAAATATAATTTCCAAAATAAAGACGTATTTACAGAGTTATCTAAAAAATTAAAACACTTTGAATCATCAGTTTGGGAAAAATTTTCAACTTGGGACACAACTAAATTTTCTAAGTAAGGTGAAGTGTGAGCATTGAAATTGCCGAGGAAAGAATCTACCGAGTAATTGCCTATGATACTACTGTTGTATGCTATTGCTTCGTTCTCTCCTTCCAATTCTGTCTCTATGTACTTTTGGTGCAACTCTCGTTCAACCTTTATTTGATTGGGTTTACCGTTGTAGGGTAACCACATGTGCGACCAGTCGGTTGAGAAATATCCGTGGAGTTTCTCGGACCAATCCCTGCTAAGAATTAAACCATAGAATTCAGGGATATCAGCTACTAGAATGTCGATAACCTGACATACTTTCGGGTTAGACGACAATCCTATGGTCACCTGGTTAAGTTCACCAATCACTTCGAATTGAGATCGATCAAGTTGAACTATGCGCACTGCGGATTTCTGAGGCTGAACATTCAATTTGGCACATATTGATCTAGGTAAAATATTCATTGAAGCACCAGAATCAATCAAGCAATTGTGCACGTTTTTATTGAAAATTTCATAAGTGAGGAGAAAAGGAGGAGTATGGGATCTTGACCTTCCTCCAATCAAGGCAATGTCATTCGTATCAATCTTATTGATCATGTTGGTTGGAGGTCTTCCCGTGTTGTGGGAAGCTACAGCTGTAGGTAAAGATGTAGTAGGCACGGCATGTAATTCTTTCATCATTATTTTCTGTTGATGTTTCAATTTGCTCAATTCGTAAAGAGAGATATTAGCCCTAGTCTTTTTCATGTCATCGATAATGTTATACTCCATTTCATTCAACATTATTAGTGTTCTTGATGGAGGTACTTGATCTGATTGGACTGGGCTAAATTGGGTCGCTCTAGCGGTTGTTTTCTTTGTTGTGACCTTATCTTTTGTTGCAGGGCTTGCGCCCTTCTGTTTAGGGGTAGTTTGGGGAGGATCAAGTTGATTTTTGCTTCGTGTGCTAACCAGAAATGCTTCTTGATCCTCTTCTTGTGGGAGGATGAAATCCCACATTCCTTGTAGCTCCACAACTTCTTCATCATTAGTCTGCCCTTCAGTGGTATTCTCTTCTTCTTCTTCTTCTTCAGATTCGACGTTTGAGACAGCATTGGGTGGTTTCACCTCCATGGGAAGGTTTCTTTTAAAAGATCTGTAGGGCTTTTTTGAAGAAGTTTCTGCTACTTGTTTTCTTATATCAATCATCTCGTTGGACATGGCCTTTAACACCTTTTGTAATCCTTCCATATCGAAAGGATCCTTCGTTTGCTTCTTCTTGGTGTCTGCTTTGAAAGAGATCTTCTTAGATTTGCGTTCTTCTATTGCAGATCTCTTTTCTAGGGCAGCTACGCGTTTTTCTACTGCTAATGCCTCAGTTAGGTTTTCAACTAAGGTCGTCTTGTTTTCCCTATCTACAAAGATAGCCAAGTTTGATGGTAAGGCCGTGATGTACCATTCACATCTTACTTCCTCGCTGGGTTGAGAAGCAGCGGGAATTTTGTTGAGGATCTTATTGAACCGTAAATTGAAATCTTTAATGGGTTCTCTAGCCTCAGCTTTAAGATTAGATAGGTCATTGATCAATGTCACTGTTGATCTGTCATCGCCAAACTTGGTGAGGAATTGACTTTGAAAAATGTCCCAACTTGTGATGGACCCGGAAGGTAACGAAAAGTACCATGACCCGGCTGTTCCTTGCATTGTGTAAGGAAAAAGTCAGACGACAACATCTTCGTTAGTAACTCCATTGAGATTAAAAGAAAGCATGAAATTATTGATATGCTCTTCAGCTAGCATGCCTGTTTCTGGATTGAATTTAGGTAGCCACTTCTTAGGATGGGCCGGTATTGGGCTCAGGGGTGGAGGCATTAAAACCGCCCCAGGATTGTTCCATGGAGACTGGGCCATCGTTGAACCGCTAGTTAATGAGAGTGCAGAAGATGGTCCCTGATGCTGAGAAGATGAAGGTATTATGATTTTTGATGATTGAAGAGGAAGTGTTGTGGAATATGGATGAGTGATTTGGGATGAGGATGTGGGTGGTTGACTTCGTGGTGAGGGTGTTGAAATGGACGAAGTGGATGAAAGAGTCTCATGGTCAGACTCTGGTGGTGCTTTCCTTGCTCTTTTCCTAGTGGGGAGAGGGAGTTCACTTGGTTGAATACCAAATTTTTCACTCTTCAATCTGGTCAGAGGATGAGCAGGATTGTACTGCGAAGTCACGCTGCTGTTAGATTTATCAGACCTATGAGAAAAAATAGAGAATCCCTGGAGTTTATGAATCAAAGTTTGAATTTCAGGGGGTTCAATAATGAGTTGGTCTGATATATTGGAGTAGGTAGCAGCGGTGGATACTCGAGCGACTTCTAAATCCGGGTTTAACCGTAGTGGATAAGTCGGGGGAGTTGATGAGGGTGATTTACTCTCAGAATGGCATTTAGATTTTGACTTAGTTGCCATTCATAGTTCGTGCCCTCCTTCTAGCGCCAAATATGTTGAGGGCCCCGAAATCGGGTCAACAACAAGGGGGATACCCACCCGGTCGGGAACCTGGTTGGCGGCTCCTTGCCCATTTTCTGTAGAGGGTCCGATTGGGGATAATGGGACCAGCTTCCCAATCTAAAAGATGTGTGTGTGTGTGTAGATTTTGAAGATACTAATCTGAAGGTAATTTTAAACTAATTTAAATCTAGACTCTAAACTGACTCTATGCTACTGTAATCTAACAAAAACAGCACATCTAATCTATACTAACCCGGGGTAAAATTCTTTCATTATGCGATCTAAAAATATTTCATACAACAACTGGTAATAAAGATCATTCAACTATCATAAGAATATAAATCAATTAAGATGAACCATTCTGCATAAGAAGTTAGGCAAAACAGTTGTGAACAACATATCGCATAATCAGTTATTCATATGTCAAGCACAAACAAATGACTCCACCATACAAAAGTGCCAAATGGTAACCCACACATTCATACATTAACATATAAACAACTCAGCTGTATATCACTCTAAGAATATGAGCAGAAATTAATCAAGAGATAAAAGTACCATTTATGACTGATTTCACTCACAAACTTCAAGCAATAATGATTTATCTCTACTTACTTCTAACATCTACTAAGAGTACAGAAGTGAAACATCAGTAGTAGACATTAAAATGTAAACATAAATAAATCTCGATCCATCCATTCATCAAAAACCCCCTCCGAGGGTGCAAAAGTGCATGTTCTGAGGACAAGTTTTTTGACAAATTTCCGGACCCTTCTCCAAATGCCATGAGAAGGGTTAAATACTACTAACTAACTAATCTTAATTACACAAATTTAGGAAATGGCTTCAAATGACCGCCCTTTTACTAAAACAAATTTATTTTTAAAAATTGAATCTAATTTCTAACCGTTTCTGTATCTGCTCCTTAGTGTTGTAAGCAATGCAAGGCGGTTCGCCTGGAAAGAGTCGGCTGGTTGTCTTTTCCTTTTGCTTGAGCGATAAAAGTAGAAATAACAAAAGCTGGCACCTCTTTCTGACAAACTAGAAGATATTTTTGAAAATCTTTCTCTGGCTGGGTGTTTTTTGCTGTGTGTATACTTAGTATAACCCAGATTTCTTTCAAACTGATTGTGCTGTTGCTATTTCGATTTCTGGCCGTGCGAATGACTCAATGAGTTGGGGATTTCGTTGCATGAACAATCTTACGTATTGAAAATTGCTTCCGTTCTTTATTCCAGGCTTTTCTGAAGCATCATCCCTTTTCAGCGTTTTTCTTTTTGCTTTATCCAAACTGAGCTTCAGGATCTTTTGCAAACATGCTGCTTTTGTGCGCCTTTGACTCTGAGTCTTGGATAGTCTATTTTCATCAGTGCCTGTTGAGTGATACTCTGGAATCCGCGGCCCTGTTGCATGCAGCATTCATCTGCGAAGGCATCTCCTCTCTGTTCTTCTAGTATTGGCGCTTTCCCCTTTTCCTTAGATGTTTCCTACATATAGATTTATATTAGTTGCTGCCTTGCAGTTCACGCAAAGGAAAAGATAATTGATGAAAAGATTGACATGAAAGATTTAAGTTCTAATGAATGCATAATCATGACACTCATAATGACTTGACTCTTCGAAAAACACAACACGATCATCTTTGGATACTCAGGCGTGCAATCATTAATTTGCCTTAAGGTGCGCGCTCAATTTTGGGTTTACAGATCATGCCGAAGAAACTTTGCGATGAGTGGTTTCTGCGATTCGCATCGCAACAATTAATAGTCTCATTCGTCGCAGATCGCAAATCGCAAAATCGTAGTTTGTAGGATCGCAGATCGCAAATCGCAATTTTCATTTGCTCGTTGTGTGCTGCTTTTGCGACGTTTGCGATATGTGATGTCACATATCGGTTGTCGGCGATTCCTTTTTATTTTCTTTTAAGGGCGCTTTCAAAATATGCGATGCGATGAATTTCGCATCGCTTCTTTGTAGCTTATTTACGCGCATAGGAAAATGCTTCACTCTCTCTTTGCGATGCGATATAGCTTTTAGGGAGTTAAATACAAAAATTTGGATAAAAATATTTTTGGGATTTTTTGTTAAGGGTCCCCCTTTGCTTGATGTTATTGCTAATATCAAACAAAGAGGGGGGTTGTTGGTGACGACAACAAGCATGCAGTTGTTTGACACTTTGCGGTGCTTGTAGATTGAGTATGACAATGATCTTCATTGGATCCACCATCAGACCTTTCTTACAAACCACATGGCCAATTAGTTTCCCGAAGGGGATGAGGAAAGTACACTTCTTCAGATTTAGCGCAATCTGGTGCTGTCGGCAAGTATCCAGCATTAATCGTAAACTCGCGGTATGTTTCTTAACTAGCCCAAATACGGTCCAACCATCAAGATATACCTCTAAGAACTTGTGTATAAATTCCTTGAATGCAGCTACCACAACGCAGGAGAATATCACCGGCACATTTTTTATTCCAAAGGGCATCACCGTATACTGAAAACATCCCCATTTAGTGCCGAAAGTTGTCTTACTTCTATCCTCTGGCTCGACCTTGATCTGGTGGTAACCAAGAAACCATCCATGAAGGAGTAGGCTTCCTATCCTCCCACATTCTCCAGTACCTCGTCTGTAAATGGTGCCGGAAAGGGATCGTTGAAACATGCATCATTGAGCTTGTTGAGATCAATGCAGATGCGAATTTCACCCTTTTGTTTCTTCTCCTGCACAACCATAGGACTTACCCAGTCGGACTCTTCTACCGGTTCAATTATTCCTGCTGCAAGCATCTTATCCAACTCTTTGCAGACCTTCGCTTTGTATTTTGGATTCAACTTGTAAGGCCGCTGCTTAATTGGCTTTGCATCTGGCTTCAGGGTTATCTTCATCATTTCCAGGTCATCGAGGATCCATTTTAACTCCGTGATTTTTGTGGGGAATAAGTCTTGATATTCTCGAAGCAACTTGACCACCTTTTCCACCATGACATCGTCCCAATAGTCTCCCAACGTTGCATACTTCGAATCTTCCTTTGTTCTAATGTTTACTTGTTTTGTTTTCAGTGGCACGGTGATGTCTGAATCGTCGATCGCTGGTCTGTGCACCTTGCGACTCCCCTCTATTTCAAAAATATTGATGTTTTTAGGGTCGTCCTCATCATCTTCTACCTGCACATTGTAACATTCCAGGGCCTAGCTCAACTGTCATGACCAGTATGTCTACACGATTTCTTCTGGTTCCGATGGTATTTTGAAGATAGTGGCATTTACCACCTGCAACGCGTCATCAACAGTATCCATCCATTGATCCTCAAAGAGGAAAGTTGATAGAAACCCTTCACACAAGATATCCCATTCGCCTGTGCCATGTCAGAGCTCTGTTTCGGTATACCAATTCCTTGGGATGACATCCAAGGTATGATAAAATAAGTGTACCCACTCCTGTTGAGGCTCTTCTCTATAAGCTTGGTCCCATCTGGTCAGGTGCATGCGCAGATCATCACATCCATCGTATTTCTCCGTTATGCATAGTTCCGGCCTCCCAAATCGTATCTGCATCATGCGCCTATAGTCACAGCAATTTTTGAAGGTTCCTTCATGTATGCCCCACCAACATGCAATCGTTGTGTGCAATTCCCATTTCAATGCATTGAACTGCTAATGCTCTGGTACCGTGCTTTCAAATTTGATCAAGAATTCATCTACTACTATAAAACCATCATAAATTGGTAGTTCATGATCCTGGGATTTAACGCAACATAGCGATTTAGTCACCATATTGCAATTTAACGTGGTTACCCCATTCAGTTGGTTATGCCATCACTCATCTTCTTCATCTAACTCTTCGATGCAGGACTCTGCATGCTCCCATGATATTCTTCCTTCCACCTTCGGATTGTCCCCCACTTGATGTCGTGCAGTGATTTTTTAAAGACAATCTAATTCATCATCACTTTCTTTGTCGCGTACGAGTTCAGTGTAATGTGGTCCTTCAGTTGGGTCTAACGGAATGACTATGCAGAGTGACTCCCTTTCAAAGATCATTTTCCACTTCTTTAAATTAATAACTCCATTCATGTCACTGGCCCAGTCTATTCCTAATAACATAGGGTAAGGGCTACTTTCATCCACAATTTCGATTACCTTGAAGTCCGTTCGGGTGCTTGCGCCTTCTGTATCTATTGTAATCCCTTGCAGTCTTCCCATGGGCAATATCTTCTGTTGATTCGCCATTCTCAATTGAATAGGATACCATTGCAGCATGGGCTTGCCCATGCGCTCCCACGTCTGTCTAGGTAGTACATTTTCATTTGAGCCCAGGTCCAGAATGATTTGATCCATCTCATAGTCACCAATCTGTGCTGTTAACCGCATTTCCCACCCAGTTCATGATGCATGTTTTCCCAATTTTTGGATCACGTGAGGTTCACTTGACCCTGCGCACCTATTTATTAATTCTTGCAAGCCCTTAGCCGATCTATTGTTGCAAAGAAATTTCATGCATGTCTCTAAAAAGTTAGTCAACATTGAAGGATCCCTTTCTAGCTCAGATTGATCCCTACTACCTGGGGCAGAGACCTCCGCGAAGCTCTCCCTAGCTTCCAAACCTGTCTCCTTGCGGACTTCTTCATCCTCCTTGGTTGGTTTCCCCTTATCCTTTCCTGTGATCGTGCCACTTCTGAGTACCATATTTACGTTGGGATCTTCCTCGTGCGGTTTGGACCTCATCATCTAGACGTTCTGTGTCGTCGTAGGTTGTGCTACCTTTTTCTCATGAATCTGCACTATCAGTGTGGGGCACTCTATCAGTTCATGATCGAATTGTTCACAGTAAGGGCACGATATTCTGGTCGGATTGGTACAGTCCCGCATGTAGTGACCTGGTCCTCCGCAGTTGTAACAGATGAGTTGCCCGCGACCCCTTCCTGGCCCCATTCCTCCCCATCCTCGTCCACGTCCTTGGAACCCACCGTGCGCTATCGTCGTGGCTAGATCCTGACCTCGCACTTCAGTCTGCATTCTGTAAGTAGGTGACTGGTCCATCAATAATTGATAACTACGACAGTCTCGTTCCTCGTGGCCCACCGATCTGCAAAAGTTGCAAAATAGCCGCTTGGGGGGGGGGGGGGTTTGTCTCATGTTCTGTAATAGATGATAGTTGTCCATGGCATGCTTTCCTCCCTCCTGACATATCGCGCACCAGAGTGCGGGTGCTGCGCTTGGCCCTGCCTGTGCCTCTGGTCGCAACGGCGTTGGTCCCCCCGCTGCCACATAGTTCACAAAGACTGGACAATGATCTTTATCATGACCCTGGCTTCTACACTTTATACACCATACTTCCTCCCGGGCTCCTGGGTGGGGTGCCTATTCTTGTTTTAACTTCTGCATTTCTAAACACAGGTTTTGTATTTGCGCGTGGATTTGCTGAACTCCCAACCTTGGATCCTATATCGTAGTTTCATGCAACCTCATCGCTGTCTCTAATGCTTCAGCTTGGATTGAGATCTTTTGTTGTGACAAATCCATCCTTAGATGTGGTGTCAGTGACGCCACAAACCACGCGCAGTTCTGCGCATCCGATAGCGTCATATTCACCTCACGGATTGTACTTTTCAATCTTTGATCTAGATCCCACTGAGTTTCACCAGGCATCATCACGATTTCCTTGAACCCTATGATCAACTGCGTTTCTGATTTCGGTCGGCTAAACTATTTTTTTTAGTTCGGTTCGGATCTCTGCTGTTCTGCATTCGGGTTATCGCTTGAGTACTTTATATACCATGTTAGCGCTCGGTATTGTAACGCGCTAACTAAGGTAGCCTTCTTGATGTTATCATCCATAACTCCATGCGGTTCCCATACCACCACTACCACGAACCAAAATTGTTTTGGATCTTCGCTTCCTGCTCCTTTGAATACTGGTAGCTGGATTGCGCTCATCATTCTTAACCTTTGCCTTGCGCGTCGGTGTTCTATAAACTCATACTGCTCCTGATCCAATCAATATTCAAGCTCTTTCCTTGTAGGATTCTAGTGTTCCGCCATCAGACATCCCTTAGGCAAATCCTGGTCCCAGCAATAGAACCATTTGTTGGCTTATATGGGCCTGACCCAGGTTCGGAAGAGTTATTTAGCCAAACAAATCCCGCAACTACCGGCCCTTTCGGCAACAGCTTGTGGAGTGCGGACTGACGTCTCACTTGATGTAGCAGGGGAGGGTGCTAGAACCAGGTTTCCGCACCCTTGGGATGTCTTGAAGTGGTCTGGATGGTTCACACACCTTTCTGTGGCTTCTTCCCACTCTGTTCTGCGAAGATCCAGACCCAAGAAACTCCTTAATACTTATTAATGTGCTGTTATAGATTAGATCTACTTTTTATGGTATTTAAGCAAACATTTAACAGAAATAACCAGTTCACGCACCCAGAAATATATAGATTTGCATAAACTCACAACATAAGCATACGTGCATATATCAAACAGTTATATCAACCATAAATTAGCCAGACCCACAATAATTCAGATTTAACACAGGAATCAACTTATCTTTATTTAATTCTGCCACCAATACATCCAGATCCGCCCTGCGCACTTAGCTGCAAGGGTCCACGCACACAACTGCAGACTCTACTAGGCCTCTGTGCACACAGCTGCAGAGCCTCTATCTAGCTACCAACACCCTTGACTTGGACTTACAGACGCTTCAATACTTCGCTCCTCAAAAACCCATTACATTTCAAATCCAAAATTACTTCCCAAAAACTACCTTCTACGCATAGAGCCTCACTCTATTTATAAATTCCCATGGTCCACGGACCATGGGAAAGCCGACTTACTTCCTATTATTCTATATTATTTCTTGGGCAGACAACCCTTTGACTCGATCTATTACATTTTGCGCTCCTCATATTTCAGAGTTTTTACAATATTTTTATCTTAATTTATAGGCTCTAAGCCCCCAAAACTGTTACGCGGGATCTCCGCTACCCAACACCAAGGTTCGTACAAACTTGGAGGTGACAGTGCTATATACACAAGAAGATGCGAGTGGTCCACTCTTTGTCACTGTTAGGTTGGCGATAGACCACTATGGTTTCTCAAACTAGCCTTCTATTGATTTAGAAGAAGTTTGATTACCAATGAGGAAAGGGGGAATTTTCACTAACTGAAATATTGTCTATTGTAGTAAGGAATCATCTAACTAATTCCAAAGAGGCTTTACTTCAAAAGAATGCTAAGTTAACATGTGTGTAATCCTACTGTCCTAAGCATGCATTCTAAAATAACCAAATTCTCTACTGTTGTGCATGTAAATGAACATAATAACTCTTTTTTCCTTTTGTCCTTTTTTGTGTGAAAAATATGAATGCTAAATCCCCTTGGTGATGTGGCAAGTGGGTTAGAGATGGTGGTCAAAAGTTAGATGGTTTGGGAGGCAAGTAAGGGTCTTCTCCTATTTTCTTGGATGCTTTTTCGACAATTCGACCTCAAAACAAGCCACTATAAGTCATCTTACAGGATGTCCTAATGCTCCCACATGATTCGCCTGAGAGCAATAGGAGTGATTTGGAAGGTGTTGTAGGGCTTAGGGAAGGTGAATGGTGGGAGAAATAAGGTAAGAGAGTGACTAAGACTTCTCCAGAGCTCAAAACAGAGTTTGTAAGATGGTTGGATTTTCTCAACAAAACTGGAAAGTTGTTCTTATGGAATGATAAATTGGTTGAGGGAATTAGTGGATTTTGGTGGTCATGGATGGATGAGGTTAGGCTGGGGTTTCTGGTCATGTGATCTCCCTACACTATTGAAACTCCTGCACTGCATCAATCACTGGCATTTATCCATGAATCATGTCAAACAAGAAAGATTTTCAATCAACTAAAGAAAACATAAATTCATTATCTAGTTGCCTAGTTCATGCATGGAAATACTTGCATAATAATGTGAAACACTATGAGATCTAATACAAGGCTGAAGATATCAGAAATGAAAATTGAATCCTATTCTTGAAAACTGAAAAGATGTTGGCCTAAGTAGCAGAAAACCCTAAATTCCATAAGAAATCAGAATTCTGTCTTTTTGGGGTTGCATAGGAGTTCTTTCCTCAAACCATGGTCCCTAAAGGGAGGAGTGAGGCCAAATCCACCTGCTAACAAATTTTTGGTATTCCTTTATCTTTCTAAGCTACTGCTAAAGTAATGCACAAATGGAAGCAAACTAATTAAATTCACAACTACTTGCAATGAAATTGTTAATACTCAGGTTGTCCCTTGGCTCCTTAAGGGATACGGCCGAGGTAACCACAAACCAGTCTTTGGATTGCAGGTCCTAGCCTACCTGTAATAAGAGAGGGCTCTCTCTTTAGGATTTAGCTTTGTTTAAGGGATGATTTTAGGCTAGATATGATGCACATGGGTTTTGTTTTGATTTTGGTGGGAAGGAAGATGTTTTCAAGTAGGGAGGCATGCATAGAGTGAGAAGTTCAAACCATTGGGCATGGAGTCATGGATTAGGGCCTGCTGTGGCGTTTTCTTGGTCACAAGAGGAATACAGAGAAGGATAGCTACACATAAAACAACATTCAAGCTGAAAAAGGATGAAATGGAGGTCAAAGGTGAAAGGCAGCTAAGAATCTTTCACCTAGTTGACAGAGGGAAAGTGAATGAACCCTTATCTAGGAGCAGTCAAGAATTCCTAAATAACAGTCTCATATAATGGAACTAGCGTAAACATGAGCCAAAGGGTATTCATATTCATAGCTAATTCAGAGGAAAACATATAAAAGTTACAGAAACTGAGCATAGAGTGCTGTCAAGAAAATTCTAAGTTAATCTTTCGTTTTGTAACTCAGATGGTGGCATACAGATGATATAACATATATAAACTGAAAAACAAAGACAAGGAAGACTTATTGAGTCATGTGGGAGCACGAGAATTCTGTAGTCACTCTTTAGCCATTAAACATACAACATACAGTCCATCACCAAACTCTTCAGCTATCTTTGATTATAGAAGTTTCACAAATATACAGTGCGAGACTCTCTTCAAGCAAATCAACCAACCAACCCCCTGTACATCACTGAGGGTGGTATATATATAGAGAAAATATCCCAAAAATATCTACTACAGCAGATCTTAAACATATCTGAGGGAAATGAGTGCTTTTTTAATCTAAGTTATCCTGAAATAAATGCATAAGTATCTATCTAATGTTGTGCTGGGGCAACCACCTCAAAAATGGGCTGAAATCTGTCCTGGTGGCTCTGTGCTATTCACTTGGCCATAACTGTGCATTGGTCTCTGATCCATTGCTGTTCGGTGGCTTTAAATGCTTTAATCACTGATCTGAGAGCCTTGATGGGCTTTCACCGCTTTCTTTGACTTTGATGGAGGCTTTTAATGTTCACCTGCTTCGGTATTGTCAATCTCATACTCTTTGCCGCTTCACTGATACTCTTTAATTGAATCTGGGCTACTTTCTCTCCCTTGATATGTTTGAAACTGTCAAATCATCTCATTACTGGCCGTTGTTCGGCCCAAATCCCTGTTGAGAATCCCTCCGATACTTCTAGGCGCTTATCGGCCCTTTGCCGCCTTTGGGATCCTATCGGCCCTTGGCCGATCCAAAAACTGCCTTTGAACTAATAAATCGCTACAAAAATGATGAAAAAGAGGCGCCAACAAACCGCCGAGGAGAAACCCTGTGGCGGGAGTGGGTGCTCCATAGAAACCTTTAAAAAGGCCCTTTTGATTGAAACAGGCGGAAGTGTCTTTAAACATGAAATTTTAATTGAAAAACGACGCTTCAGTTGCTTTGAGGCCCTCTTTATTTTATTTCGGGTCCGGCCCATCAGCGGAACCCAAATCGGCGGTCTTAATAATGGAACGGGTCCGCGGACCCGAAATATATATATGCCGAGCTTTATTACGTTTCAGCTCCGCCAGTCGGAGCCATATGGGAGCGATGCGAAATGGGGGGCCGCGTGACAAGATCTGGACCGTCAGATCTGGGGCCCGATCCAACGGTCCTGGATCCATCGGCGGATCGGAGATCGGCGGGATGTATGCATATATATATGAAATGGCGCCGCCGACTGCCGATGCGATATCGCAATCGGCGATCGGCGGCCCATTATAACACGCGCTTTGTAACCTCGAACATTTGCGACATGCCGATAAGTGATATCGCATAGGCCATTGTTGATCGGGCATGAAAATGTTTGTTGTTTCAACACAAGACCTCCCTGCCGACTGCAATATCACATCGGAGGGGGTCTGTTAGCGCTTGAATTTGGCCTCAGGCTGAGGAAGGCAAAATCCAAGGC
This sequence comes from Pinus tabuliformis, assembly GCA_031772625.1. NCBI lineage: Eukaryota > Viridiplantae > Streptophyta > Pinopsida > Pinales > Pinaceae > Pinus > Pinus tabuliformis. The sequence goes on along the minus strand of CM062813.1, from coordinate 1,142,192,919 downwards.
AACATCAAACCACTTAGCCTCGTAGCTACCCTACGGGGACAGGAGAGGGCTCTCTCCGGGTCTATCTCGGAAAAAGGTTTTCAAAGGGCTGAGATGACCAATAAAGAACACTGATTTTAGGCTAGTAAACTGATAGGGAAAGTTTGATTTTAAACTTTTAGGGTTTTGTTGGAAAACTGAGCATGACAATTTTGGGTGCGGGGATGAGACACAGTTTTTGCAGAGGTCTTTTTGGGGCAAGGTAGGAGATTGTCTTGATGCCTTTGAAATAAATGAATGGATAGATATGACCGGTGAGGAGCTAAGGAGAGCAAGAAACCATCGAGAGTTCTCCTTAAACAGATGAAAACATAGATATTAAGCAAACTTAAAGGCAGAGCATAGAAACCATGAATTCTACCTTAACACTTCATTTACTTAATTTGCAGAAGAGAAGAGCAGGAAAATGATGCACATAACAAACTTACAAGTACATGAGAGAAACACACCATCAACACAAATCACCACAGGAATCCCAAATAGTGCTGCAAAACCCTGGTCTTTCCTTTGCCAAAATTGCAGAGATACAAAGAGTAATACATTCTAAGCTTATCCCTCAAGAGTCCAACCATGAAAATGACTAAGAAGATACATAATATAGGCAAGCTAACACCTTTCCTTGCCTCTAGGGGTCGAGCTCATCATTCTAGGAGCTGTTTCAACCAATTCTAAACAAAGCACTACAATCTAGGCAGTCAAAACAACTTGCCTCTATAAGCTAGGAAACCAATTCATTCATTAAATTTTTGCTATTTTATGAATGAACCTTCTAGAATAGGTAAATAAGTGTCATGTCAACATGAAAATACATTAATTACATCAAAGAGGGTGAAAAATCCCATCAAAAGTCAAAACTGGTCAAATAGCTGCGTTTTCCTGTGCTGAAGATGAAAAACTTAGAAAATACCCTGATGCGTAGCGTGCCAAAGCCCTACGCATAGCGCGCCTTTCAACCCACTTTTGGGGCACTTCCCGACATCCAAATGAGGCTCAGGTGGGCTTGTTGGAAAGGTCTGAATGTCTACTTTCCAACCCAAGTAGAATTTTGGAATTTGGTGCCCATTTACCCCTCCAAAAATGAATTCTCCCAATACTGCTTCCTGTGTGTCCAAAAAGGGGCAGAAGGTCATTTTTTGCATGTTTTTTGACCTTTTGGGGGCCCAAAACTTGATGAAATGTCTTGGTAGTGGCTGAGCAGGTGTATTTTATCATGAAAAATCCAAAAATGCAAACCTTTCTTGAATTGAGCCTCCCCATCTTCAGGGTAGCGCGCGGCGCGCTACGCGTTGAGGGCAAAAACCTGTTTTTCACACAAAAATTTCAAAATTGACAAATTTTTCCCCAAATTTCTTGAAATTTGGGCTGGGGGTCCCCAATCAAGTACTATGCTCATTCAAAGAGGCTTTGGCCAAAATTTGGAGTGGATCGGGCCTTTTTCGCCGTTTTAATGCCTTGCTCAATCGCCTCTTAAGGATCTTCATTTTCGCTTTGCAAACATGCATGCGGGCCCAGTAATGATTCTTCATATGGCGGAGCATATCTTCGTCTCTGTTTGCCTTGGCTAACAATTTATCTAAATGAGTGTTCACCCAGATGAGCATAGACCCTTGCTCAATAAGTGTCAAATCACCGAGTCTCTTGTGAGCCAAGTTCCGGTCTTCTCGGATCCTCCGCAACTCATCAAGAGTGTGTTCATCCTCTAACTGTTTGTTGCACTGCTCTAAGTATGTGATTGTCCAATTTTCCATTTCCAACTTCTGCTGCAACAAGTCATTTTCGGCCTTTTGTTGCTGAATGATCTCCTTTAGCTCTATGCTAGGAGAGCTAATATCAAGGTCAATAATATTTATGTCCGGATCACCTGATGGCCCCTCATCAGTGATGGGCTGCTTGCCTCTCTCTTGTACCTGTGTTGCTGTCGAAAGCGAGGCTCCTTCCACCTGATGTGGAGATAACACTCGCTGTGCTGATGAAGAAGGCGAGACCCCTTCCACTTGATGTGGAGATAATACACGCCGTGCATATGCAAATAAGGCCCTGTGGTCTCTCTGATATGTAATACATGCTGGAGTGCTGACATGCTCGGGCTCTGGAATGTCAAACTGATGTGAAAGCCCTCCCTCATCATGGACAATCGCAGGAGGTGAATACAAGGGAATTGTTAGGGAAAGGGAAACATGAGGGAATTAGGGACAATAAAAATAAACAAGGAATTTAGGGAAGGGCAAGGGCATAGGAAATTATGATAATGTAGGGTTTTGGATTTTGTGGAGGGATATTATAGAATTTTATGGGCAATTTTAAGGAGAATGCTGGTGAATGTGGGGAAAAGAAGGATCAAAATGGGAAAACCTTGGACAGCATAACACCTTGTAACCCTAGCACAAACTAGGTCTTTAAATTTCACACAACAATTTAGGGTTTTTACTTCTAATTTTCATGGCATATTTATCATATTTCTTTCACATTCATCTTGGAAAACTGAAACTAGCCATGGAAAAGAAGCTTACTTGTATTTTTCTTGAGTTAAGAGAGAATTTGAGAGCTTGCTGGCAAGTCACTGGGCGAAAAAACCAACGCGTAGCGCACCTTGCCCAACATGTAGTGCCCCTCTGACGCGTAGCACCTGAACAAAATTACACTGAGAAAATCGCGCTGATGCGTAGCGCGCCCCTGACGCATAGCGCGCCCACCCTGATGCGTAGCGCGCACCCAGCTACATAGTGCATTTTTAAGGAGGATTTTGGAGGCCTTCCCAGTGTCAAAATCAGGTGCTGGATAGCTCGTTGGAAAGGTATTTGAGTCTACTTTCCAAAAACACTAGAATGTTTCAATTTAGAGTTCATTTTCCTTGTCAAAAATCAAATCTCCCAAGACTGGTCAAAATGTGCCAAATGAGGCTGCCTCAAGGTAGAGTGCTGTTGTAGTCAACTTTTGAATGCCTTCCTCAACTCCAAATTGAGCTTATGATAGCTCATTGGAAAGATAGTTGTGTCTAGTTATAATGTAACTCATCAAAAAAGTCATTTGGCCAACCAAGATAGGAGAAAACTTGATTTTCCCAACGTCACTTCAGAGGTGCATTCGATTCTCCTGAGGCAACAGTATTTTTGACATTTCTCTAAAACCATGATACCTGTGTAAAAAGTGAAGGAGGTTTTTCCTCCTTGGCCTGTTGTGAACAAAAACCTCTCTCAATTTTCCAAAATTCATCTTTTATTTCTCTGAAACAGCTTTTGAGTGAAACTTATCCCGATGTGTGAAACAAGGAATTTTGTGGAAATGAAGCGAAATGAAGGGGATGAGGGGCTTCTAAATTCTTGGAGAAATTTTTGGAAGTAGGGAGGGATGTTAGTAAGTAGGAGAAAGTGGAATCATGGAGATCAAGTGAGGGGAAGGGTTCCAAAAGGGCAAAACACAGGCCCAACCTAGAAAATTGCCAAGTTGTAGCAAGAAACTAGGGTTTGCGCGAAAATGAGGAATTTGGGGGATCTCAGTGATGGGAAGCATTTGATAAGGTACTTTAAGGATAGGGGAAGGTGTATGAACATCAGGATACAAGTTTTTCTAATGATTTGACCATCCAAGAGAAATTAGCTTTCAAAACCCTAGGAGAGGGAAATGACCTTGCCTGGGCGCAACTGAAGCATGAACAAGGTGTAAAATGACTCATTAGACACTGACATGATAATGAAAACCCTATGAATGATGATATACTCAGCAGAATGATGACATGGACCGACATTTGGACAACTTTAGAAGGATTGAAAGCAAACCCTAGACCTAATGTCTAGTGACCAAATTTTGCTTGAAAATTCTTTGAAATGACAAAATTTGACCTGGACGCTCTGAGACCACTTTGTAAGAGCATATTTGATCACTGGAGGAAGGCTGGAAAGACTGAAACTAACATTGGCTCCAATGGGGATGGTAGCTCCTTGGAGGTGCCAAGAATGACAGATCTTTGGGAGAGCAGACAGTGCCTTCATCCATTGGGCAATGGAGTCAAAAACTCAAGCTGAAATGCATGACTGAAAAATGATGACTTGACAACACAAATTGACTCTCACTCAACTAAAAACTGACTCAATACTTAAACACAACCAACAAACTGGAAATGATGCTCAAAGGGGAGCTTATTCATCACAACCTACTCTAATAGTTTCATTCATCACCTGATCAAGTGAAATGAAATAACCAGTGCAACCAAGTAAGTATTCCGTTTGCTGTTCGAATTCTCCACAAGTGCTCACTTATGAAAAACAAGAGAGAACTACTGAAAGGCAACTCCCATGAAAACTTAGAAATAGATCCGTTGAATGATATGGATTCGCTATCCACCTCCAAAAACACTGCATAAGGATCTTGAAGTTCAAGCACACTGGAACTTAGCTCACCTAATGGATTACTTCTCGTTTGCTCATACCATGAATGCAAACTTTGATCTGAGCCTTGTGACGAGACCTCTGCTGAAAGTGAGAAAGAAACTGGCTGCGGGATCAAATTCATATCAGAACATGTTTCAAGCTCACATGTAGTCAATGGAGAAAGATTTTGACTGCAAACCTCATCCAAAACATCAGCTATTGGATCATGAAAAACTTGAAAAGACTGCTGTAATGTATCCATTGAAAATGTATGACATCCTTCTAACTATTCATCTTTTCCTTGAGAGATTTTACGAAGAGTTTTCCTTATAAACTGAAATGCTTCGAAACAAAAGGGTATAGAATCTTCTTGCATAATCAAATCATGTATTTCGTCCTCCACAGCTTCATCTGTAATCTGCCCTTCAATTTCATTTGGTGGCTGCAAATCTGATGCTACAGGCTGCTCAAGAATTTTGTTATCTGTCTCATCCTCAACATTAACACTGAGAGATTGTTGATTTGTTATAGGCTGTTCATTTGAAGATTTACTATGCAATCTACCCTTCAAAAACTGAAATGATTCAAAATAGAATGGTACGAAGTCATCTTGAATCATTAAATCATGTGTGTCCACTTCCAAGTCTTCAGCTGCAACTTGAAAATCAATGGCTTTCGGGGGTTTCAAATCTGAATATGAGAAGTCTTGAACAAAATTTTCATTGCTCTCAAGATGATTCAAATCAAGACTTATTGACATTTGATTTCTGATTGCATGGTAGTTATCTCTGATGAACTGAAACGAATAAAAAAAAGAGGCTAAGATCCTCCACTTACTTCAAACTGTGCTGCACTTTCCTCGTCAATGTCATAGCTGATATGCATCATTTGATCATCGTACTCGAGCTGCTGTAAGTGAACTTCCTCCTCCTAGCTGCTGATTTGTCTGTAAGATTAGCTTCTGTTTGGAGAACATAATCATCATCATACTGATCAAACTGAGGCAAATCATCAGTATAAAAGACATCATCAAGCATACATGTCATATCAACAGATCTCTCTTCTCCAAGGTGATCTACAAAACAATCATTATCAGATCTATGACAACTAGGATAAGAAACACAATGTTTTGGATCAGCAACTTGTTCTTCTTCAATTAGCAAGCCATGAGCTTGAAGATCATAATCATTCCTTGGGGTGATCCTTTGCATCATCTCTTCTACTGCACTTACCAAAATGTCAAGCTTTACCTCTAGAGATGTTGATTCGGCCGTATCTATTTTTTTCATCTCTTCTTCTTTCAACCTTGCCCTTCGGATCAGCAGATGTGCCTCTACATTTACTGCACTGTTTTGCATCTCGTGAAGCGTTGCAATATCCCTTTCTCTCAGCTGAAACTCCATCTCCGGATCAAAGGCACCCGGATAGTGCAAGAGAGCAGATCTAGGAGTAGGCCTTATCTCAACTGGCATTGAATAATAAACTTGATTAAATCTGGCCGAAAACTATTGTATTGTCTCCCCTGATAGTCTTTTCAGCTGGTTATACTCTTCTACAATCAAGAAAAGGTTCTGTCCGATCATCCACCTGTCGAGAAAAACTTTGATAAACAGCTGAAAATTTGAGATGCTCGCATCAGGCAGGGCTTTGAACCAACTCTTCATTTTAGCTTGCAAAGAAAGAGCAAAAAGCCTAATACTCACATCCTCTTCATCAACTTCAAAAAGGTCAGGAAAAGACTCAAAATTTGGCATATGTTGCTCAGCGTTGACATTCTTACATTCACCATCAAACCTCGGCAAGTATAGATCATAGTTTTTGGGGAAAGGATGGAGAACAGAAGGTAAAATAAGAGGTTTATACCGATCTGGAATTTTACAAGGTGTAGGGGTATTTACAGCAGGTATAGAATCAGTCTTGGTTGCTTGGGGCTCATCAATTTGAAGATGGTCATCACAAAATTCGAAAAAAGGATCTTGATCAAGCTCAAAGGCATGCAAATCTTTGGTATTCACAATCTTCAAAGGGAAAGAATCAACTGCAGGCCGAGAATCTCTTCTCAAATACAGTATACTTTGCAAAGCCTTCTTGACATTCTTGGAAAAAGAGAAGAAATAATTTATGACAAAGAACAAAATGTCTTGGATGAAATTCCAACTTGAATACCTGATCTGCCCATGTTGTCCTTTCATGTTTCTGCTGGTCGGGATCATCCTCCAGTGGAGTCTTTGGATCTAATCTCGAAAATGATTTAGAGTCGCCAAGTGAATGATTTCAGCCTTTCCAGTGTCTGATCGTTGTCCACCATCAACCATCAGATCTGAACTTGATACATGTACTGGTGTAATTAACAAGTTAAATGTCACGTTTACGAGCTAGACCGGAGATTGACGGAAGCAGCGTTTATCTACTTCCGCTAATGCAAAGCAAAAGCGTTTCAAAGGCTACTTGGCTAATCTTCAGGCTCCGTCTGTAGCTTATAAAACAAATGACATCAACAAGCAAACCATTTTTTCTCCCCAGTATGGTCGCCAATATGTTAGCACTTGAATTTGGCCTCAGGTTGAGGAAGGCAAAATCCAAGGCAACATCAAACCACTTGGCCTCGTAGCTAGCCCTACGGGGACAGGAGAGGGCTCTCTCCGGGTCTATCTCGGCAAAAGGTTTTCAAAGGGCTAAGATGAACAATAAAGAACACTGATTTTAGGCTAGTAAACTGATAGGGAAAGTTTGATTTTAAATTTTTAGGGTTTTGTTGGAAAACTGAGCACGACAATTTTGGGTGCGGGGATGAGACACAGTTTTTGCAGAGGTCTTTTTGGGGCAAGGTAGGAGATTGTCTTGATGCCTTTGAAATAAATGAATGGATAGATATGACCGGTGAGGAGCTAAGGAGAGCAAGAAACCATCGAGAGTTCTCCTTAAACAGATGAAAACATAGATAGTAAGCAAACTTAAAGGCAGAGCATAGAAACCGTGAATTCTACCTTAACACTTCATTTACTTAATTTGCAGAAGAGAAGAGCAGGAAAATGATGCACATAACAAACTTACAAGTACATGAGAGAAACACACCATCAACACAAATCACCACAGGAATCCCAAATAGTGCTGCAAAACCCTGGTCTTTCCTTTGCCAAAATTGCAGAGATACAAAGAGTAATACAGTCTAAGCTTACCCCTCAAGAGTCCAACCATGAAAATGACTAAGAAGATACATAATATAGGCAAGCTAACACCTTTCCTTGCCTCTAGGGGTCGAGCTCATCATTCTAGGAGTTGTTTCAACCAATTCTAAACAAAGCACTACAATCTAGGCAGTCAAAACAACTTGCCTCTATAAGCTAGGAAACCAATTCATTCATTAAATTTTTGCTATTTTATGAATGAACCTTCTAGAATAGGTAAATAAGTGTCATGTCAAAATGAAAATACATTAATTACATCAAAGAGGGTGAAAAATCCCATCAAAAGTCAAAACTGGTCAAATAGTTGCGTTTTCCTATGCTGAAGATGAAAAACTTAGAAAATACCCTGATGCGTAGCGCGCCAAAACCCTACGCGTAGCGCGCCTTTCAGCCCACTTTTGTGGAACTTCCCTGCATCCAAATGAGGCTTAGGTGGGCTTTTTGGAAAGGTCTGGATGTCTACTTTCCAACCCAAGTAGAATTTCTTAATTTGGTGCCCATTTACCCCTCCAAAAATGAATTCTCCCAATACTGCTTCCTGTGTGTCCAAAAAGGGGCAGAAGGTCATTTTTTGCATGTTTTTTGACCTTTTTGGGGCCCAAAACTTGATGAAATGTCTTGGCAGTGGCTGAGCAGGTGTATTTTATCATGAAAAATCCAAAAATGCAAACCTTTCTTGAATTGAGCCTCCCCATCTTCAGGGTAGCGTGCGGCGCGCTACGCGTTGAGGGAAAAAACCTGTTTTTCACACAAAAATTTCAAAATTGACAAAATTTTCCCCAAATTTCTTGAAATTTGGGCGGGGGGTCCCCAATCAAGTACTATGCTCAGTCAAAGAGGCTTCGGGATCGGGCCTTTTTCGCCATTTTAATGCCTTGCTCAATCGCCTCTTAAGGATCTTCATTTTCGCTTTGCAAACATGCATGCGGGCCCAGTAATGATTCTTTATATGGCGGAGCATATCTTTGTCTCGGTTTGCCTTGGCTAAAAATTTCTCTAAATGAGTGTTCACCCGGATGAGCATAGACCCTTTCTCAATAGGTGTCAAATCACCGGGTCTCTTGCGAGCCAAGTTCCGGTCTTCTCGGATCCTCCAAAACTCATCAAGAGTGTGTTCATCCTCTAACTGTTTGTTGCGCTTCTCTAAGTATGTGATTGTCTAATTTGCCATTTCCAACTTCTGTTACAACAAGTCATTTTTGGCCTTTTGTTGCTGAATGATCTCCTTTAGCTCTATGCTAGGAGAGCTAATATCAAGGTCAATAATATCTATGTCCGGATCACCTAATGGCCCCTCATCAATCATGGGCTGCTTGCCTCTCTCTTGTACCTGTGCTGCTGTCGAAAGCGAGGCCCCTTCCACCTGATGTGGAGATAACACTCGCTGTGCTGATGAAGAAGGCGAGACCCCTTCCACCTGATGTGGAGATAATACTCGCCGTGCAGATGCAAATAAGGCCCTGTGGCCTCTCTGATATGTAATACATGCTGGAGTGCTGACATGCTCGGGCTCTGGAATGTCAAACTGATGTGAAAGCCCTCCCTCATCATGGACAATTGCAGGAGGTGAATACAAGGGAATTGTCAGGGAAAGGGAAACATGAGGGAATTAGGGACAATAAAAATAAACAAGGAATTTAGGGAAGGGCAAGGGCATAGGAAATTATGATAATGTAGGGTTTGGGATTTTGTGGAGGGATATTATGGGATTTTGTGGAGGGATATTATAGAATTTTCTGGGCAATTTTAAGGAGAATGCTGGTGAATGTGGGGAAAAGAAGGATCAAAATGGGAAAACCTTGGACAGCATAACACCTTGTAACCCTAGCACAAACTAGGTCTTTAAATTTCACACAGCAATTTAGGGTTTTTACTTCTAATTTTCATGGCATCTTTATCATATTTCTTTCACATTCATCTTGGAAAACTGAAACTAGCCATGGAAAAGAAGCTTACTTGTATTTTTCTTGAGTTAAGAGAGAATTTGAGAGCTTGCTGGCAAGTCACTGGGCGAAAAACCCAATGCGTAGCGCACCTTGCACAACGCGTAGCGCCCCTCTGACGCGTAGTGCCTGAACAAAATTACACTGAGAAAATCGCGCTGAGGCGTAGTGCGCCCCTGACGCGTAGCGCGCCCACCCTGATGCGTAGCGCGCACCCAGCTACATAGTGAATTTCACAGGAGGCATTTGGAGGCCTTCCCAGTGCCAAAATCAGGCACAGGATAGCTCGTTGGAAAGGTATTTGAGTCTTCTTTCCAAAAAATCTAGAATTTTTTAATTTGGGGTTCATTTGCCTTGTCAAAAATCAAATCTCCCAAGACTGGTCAAAATGTGCCAAATGAGGCTGCCTCAAGGCAGAGTGCTGTTGCAGTCAACGTTTGAATGCCTCCCTCAACTCCAAATTGAGCTCATGATATCTCATTGGAAATATATTTGTGTCTAGTTATCATTTGACTGATCAAGAAAGTCATTTGGCCAATAAATCTAGGAGAAAACTTGATTTTCCCAAGGTCACTTTATAGGTGCATTCAATTCTCCTGAGGAAACGGTATTTTTTACATTTCTATAAAACCATGACACCTGTGTAAAAAGTGAAGGATTTTTTTCTTCCTTGGCCTGTTGTGAACAAAAACCTCTCTCAGTTTTCCAAAATGCATCTTTTATTGCTCTGAAACATCTTTTGAGTGAAACTTATCCCGATGTGTGAAACAAGGAATTTTGTGGAAATGAAGCGAAATGAAGGGGATGAGGGGCTTCTAAATTATTGGGGAAATTTTTGGAAGTAAGGAGGGATGTTAGGAAGCAGGGGAAAGTGGAATCGCGGAGATCGAGTGAGGGGAAGGGTCCAAAAGGGCAAAACACCGGCCCAACCTAGAAAATTGCCAAGTTGTAGCAAGAAACTAGGGTTTGTGCGAAAATGAGGAATTTGGGGGATCTCAGTGATGGGAAGCATTTGATAAGGTAATTTAAGGATAGGGGAAGGTGTATGAACATCAGGATACAAGTTTTTATAATGGTTTGACCATCCAAGAGAAATTAGCTTTCAAAACCCTAGGAGAGGGAAATGACCTTGCCTGGGCACAACTGAAGCATGAACAAGGTGTAAAATGACTCATTAGACACTGACATGATAATGACAACCCTATGAATGATGATAGACTCAACAGAATGATGACATGGACTGGAATTTGGACAACTTTAGAAGAAGTGAAAGCAAACCCTAGACCTAATGTCTAGTGACCAAATTTTGCTTGAAAATTCTTTGAAATGGCAAAATTTGACCTGGACACTCTGAGACCACTTTGTAAGAGAATATTTGATCACTGGAGGAAGGCTGGAAAGACTGACACTAACAGGGTCCAAAAGACCCTTTTCACCATAGGACCCATTTTTTATGAAAAAGCAAAAGCCAATGAATTTCGGAGGAGCTCCCTTTAGCATTTTGAATGGTTTTTGAGGCATTCGGAAGGGGTCTGAAAGCCCGAAAAGGAGGAATTTTATGCCTTGAGGGACTTTTAACGGTTTTTCAGCGATTTTTATGTGCTTCAAGAAGGGTTTTGAGGCCGAAAGAGGGGTTTATGCCTTTGAAAAGGCAAAACAAGGCCCAAAGGTGGATGTTATAGATTTGGAGGGGGACTTTATGCTTAGGAAGGAGTCCTTTGCATTAGGAGATGGTTCTTAGAGAAAAACAAAGGGTTTGGCCTTCCCTTAATGGAAAACTCATCAAAATGGATCAACTCATCAAAAATGGAACACAGCAGTGGCACTTAGACTAGCACACTCTCATGGACACTTCATTGGCCTCTTTAGCAAATATGGAACATTGCAGCATGCAAAGTATGACATATTTGGCATGTAAAAATGTTGATCATGAAAGATGAATACCTGCTGCAGCAAGAGGCTAATAGTGGCTCCACTTGGGGATGGATTTTCGTTGTGAAAAGCCAAGAACAGCAGGTCAGACTGCCTTGATCTTCTGTTGCTGCTGTATTCTGCAAAATTCCCTTTGTTGGCTGCTTTATTTATATATATGACAGCAGACTTGAAGAGCTTAGGGCCTTCACTTCGGGCTTCAACTGCAGCAAGTTGCTATCCAAACAAAAAAAAATTGAAATCCTACCTACCTACTCTAATCAGCACTTACTTTGCTGGTTAGGTGAAATGAAATAACCAATGCAGCCACTTAAGCATTAAAAACATCAATGATCTTTGCTGCCTGTGCTTGCTGATGCTCGAAACTGAGATCTTGTAATCTGCTATAGCTTTGTTAACCATTGAGAAGGTCAGGAAACTGCTGACCTCCTTTGTTGAATCTAAATACTGTACAAAAGGGTCCTGCAACTTATATACATAATTGCTGAGCTGAATTAGAGAACTGTACAAAGGTTTGGGATCACTATCATGCCTTGGAGTTGGGAGATCATCAACAACTTGATATTGAACCTTGCAGCCTTCTAGTGGAGAAGAGCACTGATTTATTTCTTCATCTAATCTGCCAGCAGATGAATCATTCAAGACATGGAATGACACTTGCAATTCATTACAAACAGGCTCAGATGGCACATGACAGGCTTGCACAGGTTGCTCTTCTTCTTCAAATAGCTCAGATGGCTGAAAACAAAGAGGCAGGGAAAGAACTGGGACTTCTTGATCACATGCTGCTGCTTCCAAGTCTTCTTCTGAAATCTGACATTCAATGGCACTTCGGGGCTGCAAATCTAGAGGTAATGCATTAGGAGCAAGGATTTGACTCTCCTCTAGATGGTCAGTATCAAAGCACGTTGACACTTGATTATTAATTGCATGGTAATTATCCCTGATAAACTGAAAAGATTCAAAACAAAATGGTAAAGTTCCTTTGCTGAAATCAAAATTCTATGCATTTTCCTCCTCTTCCTCATAGCTGAAATGAACAGGCTGGTCACCAATATCAGGCTGCTGCTCCTGAACTGTGCTTTCTGCCAAAATAGCTTCTGATTCCTCTGCAAGGCTGATTTGGATTTGAGGCGCATAATCATCATCATATTGATCGTATTTGGGTAGACAGCTGAAAGAAGAAAAGCCATTATATTCACACAGTAGATCAGGAGATTGCTCCTCTATGTATGGCTCTATGAATATGTCATCTGCTTTGGGGGAAAACTGCTCGTGAATATCAATTTCTTCCCTTTGCAAAACAGATGTGTCCTGGCACTCTAAACATTCAGCTCTCATTGTGATCCTCTGCATCATTTCCTCTGACTTTTGTAACAAACTATGAAGCTTCTCTTCTTGCTCTGCCTTGCGCTGTTCTTCCCTCCTCTTTAGATTTGCCTCCACGTCCACAGCTATGTCCTGCATTTGTTTCATAGTGGACGGGCATCTTTCCCTCAAACGAAATTCCATTTCTGGATCAAAAGCTCTTGGATACTGCAATAGAGCTAAATCAGGGGGAGGTCTTATATTTAAAGGCATGGACTGATAGACTTGATTGAATCTGTCAGAAAATTGCTGAACTGTTTCATCTGGATGCCTTTCTAAATGATTGTATTCTTCAATGAGCATGAGGAGATTAACTTTGACCATCCATCTATCAAGGAAGAGTTTGAGTAACTGCTCAAGATTTGAGATGCTAGCCTCAGGCAAGGTCTTAAACCAAGTCCTAACTTCACTTTGCAAAGAAAGGGTGAAAAGCCTAAGACTAACATCCTCATCTTCTACTTCAAAAATATTAAGATAGTCTTCAAAAGCTTGGATATGCTTTTGAGCAGTAAATCCATTCTCTCCATCAAATCTTGGGAGATACTCAGGATGATCTTTAGGCAAAGGATTGAGCACGGGAGGCAAAATGAGAGGCTTATATCTATCAGGAACTTTACGAGGCACGGGAGTATGTACAGGGATTGGAAGACTGGGCTCTATTTTTGGTTCCTCCTTGGCTGTATAATGATCTTCAACAGAATTAGAAGGCTGCTGTTCAAGTGTGCAAGGAGGCTTTTCAACAACATTTTCCAACGGAAAATCATAAAAATCTGATCTAAAATCGTCTGCAGAATACAATATACATTGCAAAATTTTATGGAAGAGAAAGAACATAATTTCTTGGATAATAATCCAGGTTAAAAACCTGGTCTGCTCATATAGTTCTTTTGGGTTCATTTCTCCAGTGGAGTCTTTATTATGAGGATGATGTGGAGTCGCCAGGTGGATGATTTCTCCTTTGGTGTGTCTGATCTCTATCCACCATCAAAGATCAGGACTAAACGTGAAAAAAGTTCTGAAGAAAAGGAGCACTTTCTCCAGAAAACGAGATTTCCTCTTTGGAGCCAGCAAGATTTGTCCCCAGTGGAGTCGCCATTTATGTTAACAATCAGGTTGTCCCTTGTCTCCTTAAGGGATACGGCCGAGGTAACCACAAACCAATCTTTGGATTGCATGTCCTAGCCTACCTGCAATCAGAGAGGGCTCTCTCTTTAGGATTTAGCTTTGTTTAAGGGATGATTTTAGGCTAGATATGATGCACATGGGTTTTGTTTTGATTTTGGTGGGAAGGAAGATGTTTTCAAGTAGGGAGGCATGCATAGAGTGAGAAGTTCAAACCATTGGGCATGGAGTCATGGATTAGGGCCTGCTGTGGCGTTTTCTTGGTCACAAGAGGAATACAGAGCAGGATAGCTACACATAAAACAACATTCAAGCTGAAAAAGGATGAAATGGAGGTCAGAGATGAAAGGCAGCTAAGAATCTTTCACCTAGTTGACAGAGGGAAAGTGAATGAACCCTTATCTAGGAGCAGTCAAGAATTCCTAAATAACAGTCTCATATAATGGAACTAGCGTAAACATGAGCCAAAGGGTATTCATATTCATAGCTAATTCAGAGGAAAACATATAAAAGTTACAGAAACTGAGCATAGAGTGTTGTCAAGCAAATTCTAAGCTAATCTTTCGTTTTGTAACTCAGATGGTGGCATACAGATGATATAACATATATAAACTGAAAAACAGAGACAAGGAATACTTATTGAGTCATGTGGGAGCACGAGAATTCTGTAGTCACTCTTTAGCCATTAAACATACAACAGACAGTCCATCACCAAACTCTTCAGCTATCTTTGATTATAGAAGTTTCACAAATATACAGTGTGATACTCTCTTCAAGCAAATCAACCAACCAACCCCCTGTACATCACTGAGGGCGGTATATATATAGAGAAAATATCCCAGAAATATCTACTACAGCAGATCTTAAACAGATCTGAGGGAAATTAGTGCTTTTTTAATCTAAGTTATCCTGAAATAAATGCATAAGAATCTATCTAATGCTGCGCTGGGGCAACCGCCTCAAAAATGGGTTGAAATCTGTCCTGGTGGCTCTGTGCTGTTCACTTGGCCATAACTGTGCATTGGTCTCTGCTCCATTGTTGTTCAGTAGCTTTAAATGCTTTAATCACTGATCTGAGAGCCTTGATGGGCTTTCACTGCTTTCTTTGACTTTGATGGAGGCTTTTAATGTTCACCTGCTTCGGTATTGTCAATCTGATACTCTTTGCCGCTTCACTGATACTCTTTAACTGAATCTGGGCTACTTTCTCTCCCTTGATATGTTTGAAACTGTCAAATCATCTCATTACTGGCCGCTGTTCGGCCCAAATCCCTGTTGAGAATCCCTTCGATACTTCTAGGCGCTTATCGGCCCTTTGCCGCCTTTGGGAGCCTATCGGCCCTTGGCCGATCCAAAAACTGCCTTTAAACTAATAAATCGCTACAAAAATGATGAAAAAGGGGCGCCAATAGATCGCCGAGGAGAAACCCTGTGGCGGGAGTGGGTGCTCCATAGAAACCTTTAAAAATGCCCTTTTGATTGAAACAGGCAAAAGTGTCTTTAAACATGAAATTTTAATTGAAAAATGGTGCTTCAGTTGCTTTAAGGCCCTCTTTATTTTATTTCGGGTCCGGCCCATCGGCAGAACCCAAATCGACGGTCTTAATAATGGAACGGGTCCGTGGACCCGAAATATATATATATGCCGAGCTTTATTACGTTTCAGCTCTGCCAGTCGGAGCCATATGGGAGCGATGCGAAATGGGGGGCTGCGTGACAAGATCTAGACCGTCAGATCTGGGGCCCGATCCAACGGTCCTGGATCCATCGGCGGATCGGAGATCGACGGGATGTATGCATATATATATATATATATGAAATGGCGTTGCCGACTGCCGATGCGATATCGCAATCGGTGATCGGCGGCCCATTATAACACGCGCTTTGTAACCTCGAACATTTGCGACATGCCGATAAGCGATATCGCATCGGCCATTGTTGATCGGGCATGAAAATGTTTGTTGTTTCAACACAAGACCTCCCTCCCGACTGCAATATCGCATCGGAGGGGGTCCAAAAGACCCTTTTCACCATCGGACCCATTTTTTATGAAAAAGCAAAGGCCAATGAATTTCAGAGGAGCTCCCTTTAGCATTTTGAATGGTTTTTGAGGCTTCGGAAGGGGTCCGAAAGCCCGAAAAGGAGGGATTTTATGCCTTGAGGGACTTTTAATGGTTTTTCAATGATTTTTATGTGCTTCAAGAAGGGTTTTGAGGCCGAAAGAGGGGTTTATGCCTTTGAAAAGGCAAAACAAGGCCCAAAGGTGGATGTTATAGATTTGGAGGGGGACTTTATGCTTAGGAAGGAGTCCTTTGCATTAGGAGATGGTTCTTAGAGAAAAACAAAGGGTTTGGCCTTCCCTTAATGGAAATCTCATCAAAATGGATCCACTCATAAAAAATGGAACACAACAGTGGCACTTAGACTGCACACTCTCATGGACTCTTCATTGGCCTCTGTAGCAAATATGGAACATTGCAACATGCAAAGTATGACATATTTGGCATGTAAAAATGTCGATCATGAAAGATGAATACCTGCTGCAACTGGAGGCTAACAGAAATAATGCTAAAACCAATTCAACCATTAATCTATGAAATCAACTAAGCATACAAGTACAAGAAGAGGAGCCTTTGCTACTAGGGTTGGGCCCTAACCCAAGAGATTCAACCCTTTGAGTCAACTCAGTGCTAGATCAAGGAAATTCTCATTCTCATTATCATATCAGAAAAATTACATAACAATGTCTTCCACAAGTCTTGAACTCAAAAATGCTTAGTGCTCTTACATAAAAAAATTCAAATCCTAATGAGGCTCTAGGCATCCTTATTTATTCAATTTAAGTCTCCAACGACTTCCTTAAATCTAGGGAGGCTTGGCTCCCAAACTCAAGATGGACTGGCTCTTAACTGTCACTGGCTCGGTTGCCCATGATCTTCATGACTCGGCTGCTTGCAACTCCGAGCTAGTGTGATTTGATGGAGGAATATTCGAATGAGTGAGGATTCAATGAGGAGGATCTATCTCCTACAATATATCCTCCTTGTCTCATTAGCGTTTCTACCCTTAATTAACCAAAATTGCCATGATTTGCTCTCAAAAACCTGCAATCAATGCACATTAGACCACTAGACATAACATCTTACTTTTACTCATCTCATTAAGCAAAATATAATTAAAATATGTAAGGAATTATGAGAAGATTTGATTTTAATAAGCTTGGAGGTGTACTAAGGCCCATATAGTTACCCAATGATGAGGCTCATCACGGGGCTATCCAATCCCAAATGACTTGGATCTTAGCTAAATCCACATGCACACCTTGCTCATCTATGATGTAACCCAAATATTGAACCTGGTTCATGCCAAAGGTGCATTTATCTAAGTTGGCACTTAATTTATGCTTCCACAGGGTTTGAAGGACCTACCAAATGTGTTGCAAGTGCTCTTCCCAAATCTTGTTGAAGATGAGGATGTCATGCATATAAACATCCACGAACGAGTTGGTGAACGGCTTCAAGATGTCATCCATCATCCTCATAAAAATAGCAGGGTAATTTTTCAACCTGAAAAACATTACCAACCATTCAAAAAGGCATTCCTTGGATTTGAAGATGGTCCTCCATACATCTGTCAGCTCTATTGGAACCTGGTGATAACTAGACTTCATATCAATCTTGATGAAATAATTGGCCCCCTTGAGCTGGTGAAAAAGGTCATCAATCCATGGGATTGGATACTTGTTGTTGATAATTATCTTTTCTTGTGCTCGACAATCAATGCAGAGCCTCCAGGTCCCATCCTTCTTCTTTAAAGGACAATCGGGCTCCCACAAGGTGAGGAGCTTGGTCGGATGTTCTATTTTTGCAGCAACTCCTGGATTCGCTGCTTGATCTCTTCATTTTCTAGATTGTAGTGGTGGTGTATCGGTCGATTGGGTAGAGGTGCTCTAGGAGTCAGATCGATTGAATGCTTGACCTGACAGTGCAAGGGTACTCTTGTGGGTGAGGAGAAGTTGTTGTTGTATTCTTCCATGACATTATCCACCTGCTTTTGTTTCATGGTAGAATCTTTAGTGGGGGCCATGGATGTGGCCATGATGTTCCCCTTAGTTTGAGAAAAAATAAAAGAGAAAACAAATTTCCCAGTTTAGGAGATGATCTTACTACATTTCTTAGCGTAGATCAAAGAGGTGGCGGTAGGCGGGGCTACCTCCAGTATTCTGTATAACTTACTGCCCAAAGTAATAATAACAGTGCAAGACCTTGACTCATACACAACATGATGCTTCCAAAAATACGGTTGGCCTAATAATACATTAAAAATTTCAAGAGGAGCAACATCATGAGATACCTCATCCATGAAGGGCTTGATCTTGTAGGAAAGGCAACACTGTTGGATGACGTGGAGATCTCGTCCTTGGTGAAGCCACTCGATGGTATATAATTACGAGTATGGTGTGGTTGGTAGTCCCACCCATTTCATAAACTTTATTGAAATGATGTTCTTTTGGCTCTTGCTGTCAAAAATGAATAGTAGTGGAGACTCCTTCACCCACATCTACGAGTGGAAGAGACACTCCTCTTCCTCTCAATCTTTGGGCTCAATATTCTGGATCTTGGTGGTGCCAACAGTGGCACAAGGCTCCGTATCAATACTATTATTCCATTTTTCATTTCCCTTGTTGGGTTCTGACTCAGAGTTGGAACATGCATATGAATTTGAAGCCTTCAGCGTGGCTACCAATTACAACTTGGCTCGACACTCGTGTTGTGAGTGGGGCTCTTATGAAACTCACACCACTTTTCAATATCCTTCTTTGTCTTCATGGTGTTTTTATTTTCTTATGGCTTCAATGGGTTGTCCTGGGTGTTGAGGAATATAGGGAAAATGTAGTTAATGAGATTCTTCTTTAACTTGATAAATATTTGTGAGGAAATTTACTTTCTTATTAGCACAATTTTCTCTTTGGCATTATTAGAGTGTGAGTTTCTTATTTCATCAAATAGCTACTAGAACAAAGATACATGAACACAAAAATTTGGCATTCTGCCAAGGCTAGAACCTCTTCCTCTTGGAAAGGAAAACTCACACATAATTCTTCTTATAGAGATTCCAATTGACGAACACCAAGACCATGCCACTTGACCTTCTATGCCACTCCAAGACAAAGGCACCAATCTTCTTGTTTATCATTGTTGAGATCATCTTATCTGTATTGCTGAGATCTTCATTACTGCCATCATTATTGAGAACATCACTGTTGTATCTTCATAGAGACCTTCATCATATCAACAAGGTCATCATATCGTTCTTTATTATGACCTTATATTCAGTAGGATATTGTACCGAGATCATAACTGTGTATATTATGTTGAGAGAGAATTATTGTGGGATCACAATTATGTTGAGGCAGTGATCAATGTCTTATAGAGTGTATCATCTTCATCTTTAACATGCCTAGACAATGATCAACACTAAGGTCTTCATCGTCATATCTGTACTAATATTGTGACTGTCATCCTTGCACCCTAGATTGTCATCACCGAGAAGGATAAGACTGTAACTTTCTTCCTGAAATTATACACGATATTGCAGGGGTATCCGAGAAGTGTCTTCTTGTAATGCGAGTTTCAGACTTTTGTGTTTATCCAAGAGAATTGGAGGTCTTGTAATTTAAATGAAGTTTTAGAGATCCGAGATTCTTGTTTTTCCTTTTATGCATAGACCCTGACAGGTATATATAGTGGTTTGCCCCTATATTTGAGACGACATGTCCATCGAAAATATGTGTCTCCATATGTGAGCCGACTTGATGTTAATATTCATTTTGAGGCTGACTTAACTATTCTCTTCATCGTTTTTCTTGCAATATTCTTCTTTGGAGGATAGTGCTTTTCTTGGAGGGCTACTTGATGCTAGGTTGACCCATATTCATGCTCAAGAAGATCTTTTTATCATTAGTTTGATTCTTTGACTTTCCTAGGCCTATAAATGAGCAACAAACTCATTCGAGTAATTTACAAAAATAATATTTATTTTTCTTGACAAGTACAAAGATCAAAATTACATTTACAAATACCAAACCTAGTTACACTTTTCTTCAACATTCCCTCTTAACTAGGGAGGTATTTAAAATGGTACTTTGTCATTCTAAATTTGAATAATTTCTCATAAGAAGAATCAGATTGGTAATCCCATCTGTATAGCATCATGTCAACCAACATTGTCACAATGCAAGGACTTGACTAACAATTCCATCTCTTTAAGATACCATGAGCTACAATGTTGGCAAGACCAATGATTATAGACACCTTCATCATCGTGTCTCAAGGTACATACCCACCCGGGTGTTCACTGAGTATGACATTCTAGGACTATTCTTATCTTGGGTTCCCAACCCTCAAAGAATATTGGTCCTCTTGCATACTCTTATCTTGGATGCCCTACACGTCCTCAAGGAGTATCGAATTCTAGATTATTACCCAATCCTCCATTATTTCTTCTGATGTGAAGACAAGAATGTTGTGTCTATCATGGGTCTACATTTCCATTCATGGGCTTCACCTAAACTTACAGGGCATGACACATGAAAGAGAAAAACACAATTGTCACTCTTTTGTAATCTGGGGTGATCTAATTCAAGCTCCCTCTTGATCAGGGACCTGTCAGATCTCCTTCTTAGCAAGGGACTCTTCTTTTCATTAGCATCTTCTTCTTCGTGTGTCCTTCAGTTGCTTGATCAAATTATTTCCTTGATGTCATAGAGTTCAGTTGAGCTTCTTCCTTGTAGGGAATCAACCATCAATCACTTTCCTTATTTCTTCGTCATGTCATTCCTTTCTTCATGGAAAGTGATCTTCTTGATACATATCTAAAACCTTCATCATGTAGCTACTTATTTCCCATCATGCATATTTCAAGATTTTCCATCCACCACATGAATGCCAGTTGTACTTATACTTACAATTCTTGTTCCAGTAGCCCCGGATGCACTCATCTAGATATTATTCAAGAAATCAAAACATAACATTAAATTAAATCGTACCTTACTAGATGGATATTCATCATGACATATTCCTGTAGGTATCAACATCCTGCATTCATGTTGACACATCTCCCAAAGATATCCATTGTCAAGGGTCTTCATCTTTTCCATCAGAGTCTTCATATCTTTCTGGGAGATTTCCTAGTCAAGTCTTCTTGGTTGTTTTGGATGTTGATCACCTTTATCAGGGTTGCATATCTCATGATCTCTTGCTTCCTCACACATTCCAATCCCAGGAGATTTCAGTCATAGTTTCTTTTATTGTAGTTAACCACCTCATACTTCATATGAGGACATATTATGCTGATTTCATTTGGTGCGACTTATGCCTTCCCGCATCCTTTCAGAGGAGGAGATCATTTTTCTCTTGATCATGCTTCTCAAGATAGACGTAATGATCCATGTTACCTGCAACCATATGACATGTCATTATAATATTAAACATAAGCATACATACCTTATTTTAGCTTCAGGTCATCGAGGCTTCTTCCAACAACTTCTTTGATTGAAGAGATCTTTAATCCCTTGATCTGCTTCATGTCATCACATCATTATCTCATGGATTCCATAAGTTGGAATTATTATTGAAACACTTTCTTCCTCTATAGATTAGTGAACCCTTCAATGAGGATTGCATCAAATAATTTTGAGGATCATGTATATCCCCAACTGCCAGATGTTTCCTTTTTTACTTGATGTATGATAAGCCTTGTCCCAGATGACTCCTTCCTTTTCTTCAATGTCCACTGAGGTTCCCAAGAGCTATATTCTTCATGTTTGTCTACCTCGTGTTTTGTCCTTCATGATTTCGATGGTGATGTCACGAGCTCTTGTTTCTAATTCTTCCATGTTTCCATGATGCATATTATTATCTTGGTCATATCTATAACACAAGATTTAGGAGCTTATGATAGGACCCTTTTATGAGGGATAACATCTTACTCATAGAAGATATTTGTTACTCCATCTTTCCTTGGTCCCTTTCTTCAACTTCCTCCATCTTTCTAGTGATATGAGCTTCTTTGTATAAAATTTCCATAGCATTAAGTCTTAGTTATACTTATTTAGGGTGCTTGAGGACCAAACTTGTCTTTCCTTTCTGCACATGTTTGAGTTCTTTTAACCTTCAATATTTTTGTCATAAACTTGCCTTTCTCTATCTAGCACAGAGAGCACAAATTTTTAAATGAGGCAACCTTCTTGTTCATGGAAAATTGTTATCTTGCTTATTAGTTAGAATGATGATGATTATCTTCCTTCCTAGATCTTGTAGATGGGATCTTATGAAGATATCCTACATCATTTGATACCTTTACTTTCATGAAGATAAGATTTGATGTGACCTTCTTTATTGCACCTTCAGAGAATGAGTTTATCATCTACATCACTTTGATGTCTCCAATATTGCTATGTGTGGGGATCTTTCATAAGCATCCCTTTCCATAAATTCAGAGGAGACCTATTGATATGTTTAATGACTTGAACTTCTTAGAGGTCTATGACTATCCTCCTTCTTCATGCAAGGAATCTTGATGACCCATCCAACCTATAGATGTCCTTGGAATCAAGAAATCATTTAAAAAAACTTAATTATAGAATGAAAAGATACTTACTTTTCACGTGAAGATGAAATATTCACATTGATCATGTTAGAAGTGGTGAAGCAGATGCATTGATGCTTCCTCCAGATGAGATCCTTGTTGTATTCATAGGAAGATTGCCTTCTTGGACTTCGAGTTATTCCAACTTATACATCTAACAAAATGTTGATGTACTTGGGATGTCACTGTATTGCTATCATATAAGTAGACTATGGAACCTTGTAGTATGAAACATTATGTAGAATCATAGAGTATTGAAGTCGCTTTCCATGATGTATAGAACCCATTTTATTGAGTACTACTTATACAAACTTATATATATGCCCTTGAATATATATCATCAAGCTTTGAGAATCTGAGATGTCAAGACTATTCCTTTTATAGAAAGGATTCAATCCAAGGTTGACATGTTTATATAGTGGCACCAAGGCTGTGGGTAGAATGAGACTTGTAAAATAAATGTCATCTGGTTGTGTATATATGAACTGAACTGTTGTATGAACTCTCCTAATTGAGTCTTCTTCCTGTGATTTTTTCATCTTTTGTCTGAGTTTTTTGAGGCTGAGAATGTGGGAAGAATCTGAGTATAGGTCATCAAGTTGAGAGAAACTGTAGTTCAAAACTGTGACATTGTATACTCTTGTTGTAGACTTATCCTTGAATGTCTCTTTTAGCTACCCTTCCTTTGACTTTAGCACCTTTGTTATCACAAAAAATTGATCATCTAGCCATAATTTACTAGATGGATCAAAGTACACCATGTATGGCCAATTTTACCTTAGTAAAATTGATTTCACTGTGAGAAATTACTTAATAAACCACATTTTTTAAGTCATTTATAATTAAACCCATGAATAATAATTAAATAAATCACTATTTATTTAATTATCTTCTAGGAATAATTGATTAATATTCCTTGTCACATTTGACCCAATTACGAGAAATAAATAGATAAATCATTAATTATCTTATTTTTCTCTAGGAATAATTAAGTAATCACTAATTAGTTATTATTCCTTGTCAAGTTTGACCAAATCCCTTAAGAATAATTAAATAAATCATTATTTTTTTTATTATCCCTTAACCATATTTCTTGAGATGATAAATAAATGTTTTATTTATTTATTATTTCTAAATAAAAGTTTAAATATTTTTTCCCTCCAAACCAAATATAATAAAATATTCCAAATGGTTAATTCTAGAATGGGGTTAATAATATTTTATTATTGCTCATTATTCGAGAATAACCTAATATTTTTTTATAAATAGAAGGGTTTTCCATTCATTCTTCACTTTCGATTATTTTCATTGTTGCACTCACTGTTGTAACTCTGATTATTATCACTGTCGCACACCATTTTTCTTTTCCATTTGAGTTCTCATTGAGCTCAAACATTTTGTTTCCTGGGTTTTACACATTATAGAGGAGAGAGACTCTACAAAAGCTGAAGATATTGAGGATAGCCAAGAACCCATCCCATAGAGGGGGATTGGTAACATTATTTGTTCCCTTCATAGGTGTTGTTTAATAAAATATGTTCTTTATATATCTCGTTTCCATTGGATTATTAGAGTTATTTGCACTTATTTTACTATTCCATTTTGCTATTTAACTATGAATGTGGCATAGATCAGGGCTTTGGTAGGTTTTGTTTCTATCATTGCTGCATATCTACACTGTTTAACAACCATTTTTATTGTTAGGGTTGTTTGTCATCCATAACCTAAAGTAGCTTCTTTTCGTACACATTCAAGAAGAAAACACAATAACAACCTTAGCTCATTCCATGTTGAAGAATCTAGGGCACATGTAGTTAATGAGATTCTTCTTTGACTTGATAACTATTTGTGAGGCATTTTACTTTATTATTAGCACAGTCTTCTTTTGGACATTATTAGAGTGTGAGTTTATTATTTCATCAAATAGATACTAGAACAAAGAGACAAGAACACAAGAAGTTGGCATTCTACAAAGGCCAAAATCTCTCCCTCTTGGAGAGGAAAAACCACACATAATTCTTCTTATAGAGATTCCAATTGACGAACACCAAGACCATAACACTTGACCTTCTATGCCACTCCAAGACCAAGACACCAATATTCTTGTTTATCACTTCTGAGATCATCTTCATTGTATTGCTGAGATCTTCATTACTATTGTCATTACCAATAACATCACTACTGTATCTTCATAAAGACCTTCATCATACCAATGCGGTCATCATAGCATTCTTTATTATGACCTTATCTTCGATAGGATATTTTGCCGAGATCATGGCTATGTATATTATGTTGAGATAGTGATCAATGTCTTATAGAGTGTATCATCTTCATCATTAACATGCCTAGACAGTGATCAACACTGAGGTCTTGATTATCATATCTATACTGAGATTGTGACTGTCATCCTTTCACCATAGAATGTCACCACCGAGAAGGATAAGACTGTAACTTTCTTCCTGAAATTATACATGAGATTGCAAGGGTATCCGAGATGTGTCTTCCTGTAATGTGAGTTTCAGACTTTTGTGCTTATATGAGAGAATCCTAGGTATTTTAATTTAACCAAATTTTCAGAGATCTGAGATTCTTGCTTTTCCTTTTTTGCGCAGACCCTAACTGGGTATATATAGTGTTTTTCCCCTGTATTTGAGCCAACATGTCCACCAAAAATGTGTGTCTCCATATGTGAGCCGACTTGATGTTAATATTCATTTTGAGGCTGAATTAATTGTTCTCTTCATTGTTTTTCTTGTAGTCTTCTTCTTTGGAGGATGGTGCTTGTCTTGGAGGGCTACTTAACACTAGGTTGACCCATATTCATGCTCAGGAAGATATTTTTAACATGAATTTGATCCTTTGACTTTCCTAGACATATGAATGAGAAAGAAACTCATTCTAACAATTTAAAAAATAATATTTCTTTTTCTTGACAAGTATAAAGATCAAAATTACATTTACAAATACTGAACCTAGTTACACTTTTCTTCAACACTCCCTTTTAACTAGGGAGGTATTTACAATGGTACTTGGTCATTCTCAATTTGAATAATTTATCATAAGAAGAATTAGATTGGTAATCTCATTTGTATAACATCATATCAACAAATATTTTTACAGTGAAAGGCCTTGAATAACAACTCCATCTCTGTACGAGACCATGAGCTACAATGATGGCGAGACCAATGATTTATAGACACATTCATCATTATCTCTCAAGGTACATACCCTCCCGGTGTTCAATGAGTATGACCTTCTAGGACTATTCTTATCTTGGGTTCCCAAACCTCAAATAATATTAGTCCTCTTGCCTACTCTTATCTTGGATGCCCTACACATCCTAAAAGAGTATCAGATGCCAGATGATTACCCAACCCTCCATTCTTTCTTCCTGGTGAAGACAAGAATGTTGTGTCTATAATGTGTCCACATTTGTATTCATGGCCCTTGCCTATAATTACGACTGTTAGTCCTGGTCTATTGCATGACACATGAAATAGAAAAACACAATTGTCACTCCTTTGTAATCAAGGGTGATCTAATTCAAGCTCCCTCTTGATTAGGGACCTGTCAAAGCTCCTTCTTAATAAGGGACTCTTTTGTTCATCAACAACTTCTTCTTTGTGGGTCCTTCAGCTGCTTGATCATCTTATTTCCTTGATGTCATAGAGTTCAGTTGAACTTCTTCCTTGTAGGGCATCATCCATTGATCACTTTCCTTCTCGGTTCATCATGTCATTCCTTTCTTCATGGAAATTGGACTTCTTGATACATATCTGGCACCTTCGTCATGTAGCTACTTCATCTACATATCTTTCTCTTGATACATATCTGGAACCTTCACGTCTTGTGATTTTGATTAAAATTTCATGAATAGTTGCAAATATACATCATAATTTCTACATGGTATCAGAGCAAGATTCACATTAGAGTAGGAATTTCGAATTTGTTTCTTAGGAGCTTCAAATTTGCAGTTCAGTGTAGAAGGATCTCTTCAGAGCTGAGAAGATGACCTTCAATGGCCTGAGGCTAGAGTATGCCTTATTAGGCAACTCTAATTTCATGTCATGAAGGTAGTATTGGATGAAAATGGATTTCCATAATACATCAAGACAAATGTTGCAAAACCACAAGCATCTGATTCCCATAACCTAGATCAGTGGAAGAAAGAAGTAGCCAAGTTGATGAGAATAATCTTGGATGGAGTACAGGATCAAATTGTCTCAAATATCCATGGGAAAGAAACTCCATTCACAATGTGGAAAGTACTGACATAATTGTTTGAGAATAGTAGTGACCATAGGAAGTTGGTGCTCATGGATAAACTTTGAAATATCAAGATGTAGAAGAATGACACTATTCTGCAATATTTGAGCAAGTTCACACAAGTTCAAGATGAACTTGGCGGGGTTGGTGTTAATGTTGTAGAATATGACTTGGTAATCCTAGCCATTATACGCCTTCCCAAGAGCTGGAATAACTACCAAGATTTGGTTAATGAGAGGGATAAACTACCAAATTGGGAACACTTATGGTCCAATTTGGTATAGGAGGAAATAAGGCAGAATACCAGAGATGAGACTTCATCCAAGGGTGTGGATGAAGAAAAATTTTCATTGGTTTGAAAGGGAAAGAATGGAAAAGAGAAGAAATATAAAACCAAACCAAAACCCAACTAAGGGGGCAAGAAGAAAGACTTGTCCAAAATTAATTGCTTCAATTGTCATGAATTCAGGCACTATGCCACAAAGTGTCCACACAAAAATTCAAGCAAGAATACCTCAGGAGGAGTGGCACATGAAGCTTTGGCTTCACAGTTCAAGCTTGACTTCACCCTTATCACATGCATGGCGAGCATAGTGATGGGGAGCATATGGTACTTGGACTCTAGTGCCTTGTTCCACATGATAGGGTGTAGAGATTTTTTTCAGTGATTTGGAAGTGAAATATCTCTAGATGCACATCGAGATGGGAGATGACGGAAGAAACCTCCAACAGAGCAGAGCTTAATTACAATAAGAGTCGATGATTCTTCCCTTACTATCTAAGACTATTTATAGCTTAATGACATCCAAAACCCTAACTACTAGTGGTACCTTGCATAACATAGGTTAACCCATCTATTTATTAACTATGGCCCATTCATAACTAATTGTGGTCCCTTTTCTATAATGCGGGTCAACCACTAACAATTATTATTAATGTGGATAACCGATTATGGGCTTTTTCGACTCAACTAACTAACTATGACTTTGACTAGGCCCCTTGGGATTATTACTTAAATAAGGGATTAGGGTTGGACCCCAACATGCCCTCCCCCATCAAAAGAAGCCTTGTCCTCAAGGCTGAAGTTGCCAAATAATAATGGTTGGTTCCCATGTCGCATTGTCTAGAGAGGCGTCTTTCCACTTGATGAGGACTTCCTTGATCATGCGAATGTGGAGATGTCTTTCACGAGTATTAAGGACATATTCTGGTCAAAGCTAAAGTGAGCCTTCCTCATCCAATTCTGGTAGAACTTTTTAACCCTGCAATTGTTCCCCACAACTTTCTTGAGGCACGATACATGAAAAACCAGGTGGATTTTTGAAGTAGTTGGCAAGACCAGTTTGTAAGCGGCTTCTCCTATACACTAAAGTACCTGATATGGCCCATATAATTTTGGTGCTACTTTATGGAAACCCTTTTCTTTGAGAGAGGTCTTCTTATACGATTGGAGTCATAGGAACACTTGGTCACCTACTTGAAAATACCACTTAGAATGATTTTTGTCGAACTGTTTCTTCATTTTGTTATGAGCTTGATGTAGATTATCTTTGAGATGAGTGATGATGGTGGCACGATTATGTATGAGATGATCAACTACCTATAATTTATAACATCCAGCGATATAAGAAGCTGGTGAAGGTGAGAGTTGGCCATACACTGCTTCATATGGCCTCATCTCATTGGTTTCATGATAGTTAATATTATACCACCATTCAGCTAAAGGAAACCACTATACCCATTGATGTTGCTTGTCTGAAGTGAAGCAATGTGGATAGGTCTCCAGACATTTGTTGAATTCTTATGTTTGACAATATATTTTGGGATGATAAGTTGTACTCATTGGGAGTTGTGTGCCATAGAGTTTGAAAATTTCTTAGCAAAATTTGTTGGTGAAAGTGGGGTCTCGATCAGACACAATGGAATTTTTCATGCCATGTAGTTTGAAGATTTGGTCCATGAAAACTTGAGCCACCAATGTTGGGGTAAATGGGTCTGGTAGAGTGAAAAAAAAAGCATATTTGGAAAGTCTGTCAACAACCACGATGATGATTGATTTGTTTTTGGAATTTGGGAGACCTGATATGAAATCCATGGAAACATCTGTCCAGATGAACGTAGGGAGTGGAAATGGTTTTAAGGTTCCTCGTAGCTTCATTGTTTCCCCTTCGTTGCACTGGCATACATCAAATTCAACTACAAAAGTAATAATGGCATTCTTCATGTTGATCCAAAAGAAAGAGTGACACGGTCATGCACAAGTCTTCTGAAAGCCTGAATGTCTTGTAATCGAAGAGGATTGCAATTCTTCCAAGATGTAGTTTTTGAGGGTGGAGGTCGAGGATAACACTACCCGATCCTTGTAGTGAAGAACCTCATCCTTCCTAGAGTAGTCTTTTGAGGCATTAAGATATTCTTTTAAGTTATTAATGAGATGGGATAGAGAGGGGTGGGAGAACCATTCATAGCGGGCCTCTTCAATCCAATATAGTATGGGTAGAGAGAGAGATAAAAGGGTGCCCTCATCCTGAAATTGGCTTGATAAGGCATCAAACACTACATTGTCACATCCTTTCTTGTCAATTATCTCATAATCATATCCCATCATTTTTTCAAGCCATTTATTTTTCTCTGGTGGTGATAGACGCTACTATAGAAAATATTTTAGGCTATGATGGTCAGTGCTGATTTGGAAATGTCGTCGCAATAAGTATGGTTGCTAAGTGTCTACTGCATGTATGATGGCCATCATTTATTTCTCATATGTAGATTGACCCAGATGTTTTCCACTGAGTTGTTGACTGGTGAAATCCAATGGTATACCTTCTTGCATTAATACTGCACCAATTTCCATACCTGAAGCATCACATTCAATCACAAAAGATTTGGTGAGTTGTTGGCTGGTGAAATCCAATGGTATACCTTCTTGCATTAATACTACACCAATTTCCATACCTGAAGCATCACATTCAATCACAAAATATTTGGTGAAGTCTGGTAAGGCCAATACTAGAGTGGAGAACATGGATTGTTTGAGAGCGAAGAAGGCTTGCTGAGCTACGTCAGTCCAGAGAAATCAATATTTCTTAAGAATATTAGTGAGGGGTCTAACAATGTGTCCATAATTATGGACAAATTTGCGATAGTAGCCCGTGAGACCGAGGAATGCCCACAAACTCTTCAAGTTTTTGGTTGGGGCCAATCTTGCATTGCCTGAATATTTTTTAGATGAACCCTCACTCTATCATGACCCACAATGTGTCCCAAATACTCTACTTCTTCCATGCCAAAGGATCAATTGGGTAATTTGACAAATAATTTGTGGTCTTGGAGCAGTTGCAATCGCAAAATTGATCTCAGAGTTGCCTTGTTAAGGAGATGGTACTTATGAAGAATCATTTTCGGATGACAATATTTTTCTTATCTCCTCACAAGATCCTTTTTATGGAGACATCTTTGTATATCTCTATACTTCGAAGTTCCCTCTTTCTTTTTCTAAAAACGAATGTCAAAAATTACATCACCTAGCTAAGAATTATCTAATTATTGGTGATACTTTATCATAGTGGGGTTGATTCAATTCTTAGACGATGTTTGACCTTAGAAGAAGTTGAGTCATTGTTGAATGACTTCCACAGTGGGCTTGTGGAGGTCATTTATCTGGGCTTTCTTCAGCTCAAAAAATCATTTTTGGCCTTCAATTTTCAAACACTGTATTGAGGTGGTAAAAAAATTCCATCCTTGTCAAGTTTATACTTGAAAAATGCGTGCTCATCCAGCTCCAATTTTTCCTGTCATCACTGTCAGTCCATTTAATAAGTGGGAAATTGATTTTACTACTTGTAACCCAGCTTCAAAAAAGGGACACAAGTACATTACTGTAGCAGTAGACTAATTTATGAAGTGGGTTGAAGCTCTTCCCACTTTTACGTATGATGGTGAGACAAAAACTCTTTTCCTTTTTAATCAAGTCATTTCACGTTTCGATATCCATAAAGAGATTTCCATTGATCATGGTAGTCGCTTTCAGAATAAGATGATGTCTGAGTTGGCTTCAAAACTGGGATTTCGGCAGGAGCATTTGTCTCCTTATTATCTTCAAGCTAATGGACAAGCTGAAGTCGCTAACAAATCCCTTAAGACTATCCTGCAAAGGATGATTAATCAAGCTAATTCCAACTGTCACATCATGCTATACCGTTCGCCATGGGCAAACAGAATGTCTGTTAAGACTGCTATGAGATTCCATAATTTTTAGTTGGTTTATGGTTTGGAATATATATTTCCTATAGAATGTGAGATTCCATCCCTCAAGTTAGCAGTCTAACTTCTTCTAGAAACCTCACATATTGAAGAGTACCTTATTCATTTGGAGAATCTCGATGAGTAGCATCGGGATGTTGCCACAATGAACAAGGCCAATAAGAAAAGAGTTAAAGCTCAATATGACAAGTTCATACAACCTTGGGTTTTCTTTGAAGGTGACCTTGTCTTGGTCTATGACCAAGATAAAGACACCTTGGGGGCAGGTAAATTCAAACATATGTGGTACGGTCGTTTCATTGTTAAAAGGGTCTTGAAGAAAGGTGCTTATGAATTGATTGATTTTGAAGGGAATGTGTTGTTGGAGCCCAGAAATGGGCTTTATCTCAAGAAGTATTATGCCTAGGATCTTGCCTAGCATCTATTTTGATTTGTAAACATTGTACATATTTTTAGTTTTTTTCTATACGTTTCATGGTGATGATGGTGTTTTCGATCTACTTTGGTAGGTTTCAATGGGTGATTTGGTGTAATTAGGATTCGTAGATGGTGCTAGTAGACATACTCAGAATTTAGCTTCCATTGCTTGGGTAATACATTATCCATCTGGTCAGTTTTTGGTCGCAAGAGGCATGTGTATCAGTCTTACTTCTAATAATATGGTTCAGTATAGTGTCATTATTAATTTACTTTCTTAAGCAATATCTTATGGTATTGAATCATTTGTAGTTACTTGGACTCACAATTAGTTGTGTCTCAATTGAATAAGGTTTATCGTGTGTGGGATCCTTTATTACATCGTCAATATCTGAGAGTGAGATTATTGAAAATATCATTTAATTTTATTACTTTCATTCAAATTCCAAATAATGTATTTTTTTATTCTATAGCCAATCGAGCATTAGATTGGCATATCAATGATTCATCGCATTAAATCAAAGCATCAAATAATCATCTATATTTATGATCAAGTCATCACAAAATATTTTTATATAGATAGATAAGTGTGTCAAAATATTACAAAATGTGGAAAAATGTCTTGCAAAACTAGGGCTTAAGCCTGATCATGTCCATATTAAAAAAGATCAGTCATCTAAAACTAAGTCTGTGGGCCTTGCTCTGGATGAGCATCCTGGTAGAAGACATTGGCATTCACCACTCGTTGGAAGAGTAGCACCCACTCTCGTGGTACTCCAACCACTCGTCTTTGTACAACCTCAGGTAGGTCCTCTACTGCTGCCATTGGAACCTGGCAAGTCAAACCATCCAAGTTCCTTTGTATAGTATGGAGGACTCTCTCAAACTCAGTTGTTTCTCTCTCCGCATCTCTTTTGCGACACCTATGACTCAGTAGACACTCAAGTATCACTGGTCCCACATACGTATCATGATCATTTAATATTGTAAGGATTTTGTTTCATGAAAAAAGACTTTAAATTTCTTGAGATTATATTTAAAAATCCAAAAAATCAAATATATTAAAAATAAAAATAAAAACTTACCAATACTGCCCCATGCAGCTCCTTAAGGAAGTGCTAGCTCTGAGTACCCTTGATGGTTAATCTTCTATTTCCATGACTTGTTTCTTCCACCAACGGAAGAAATCATCGTCAAATGTCACCTAAGTGATTTCACCTTCGCCAAGTCTCTTGACTAGATTTGCCCATCTAGCCATCCTTGGATCTTGAGGACTATTGATGGCAGAAGCTACCCTAGGTCATAGTGTAGGAATCTAATCAGGAAAAATTAGAAGAGGATGATGTCATAGCTGAAGTTATTTTTCTTCCCCTGTCTCACTGTTGACAGTTATTTCTTCATGTTTACTAGGAGAGTTGTGCACCAGTCGTACACTATTGGTTTTAGGAGTTCTACTGCGAAGAACATAGTTGATTGTGAGGCTTGATGCAACAAAGCTAAACCTAATATCCTAACAATGGTGAAAAGGATTATCTTGATGGGAAGGCTCGTGATTTGTTTTATCAGGACTTGTGAACCAACTTTTCTAGTCTCTAGTGCACAATACACAACAATGTAATCAACAACATTAAGGCCTCCACAAGCCTTCCCCTTCAGATCTACTGCTTCTCCCCTTCGGGAGAGTCCTGTAATGAAGTAGATATCTTCTACTTCAATCTGTAAAGGAATTTGATCTATGATGAATTTTTCTTGCTTCGGGTCCCAGTAATGAATCAACATCTCCAATAATCGAGTTTGAGCTCTCATATTGGGCATCATGAAGAATTTGAGCAATCCACAGTTTTTCAATCCATCCAACAATTCTTGATCTTATAAAACCTCATTATCCACATCATTGTGCTCTCTTTCCCTCCAAATGATCAACATCCTAAAAAATTGAGAGATTTCATCTGTTAGAATTTGTTTTTTAAACTTTACTCCACACATATGTGGTTTCTATAAGAGATATTTGCGTATATACACGACTTTCACTTTATTAACTCGTATATAGGGATTTTTATAGGTGACTTTAAAATCCCATAGCCGTGTACACACAAAGCGATTTTAAAATTTAAAAAATTCTCTCAAAAATTCGATCTAATCTATAAAATTTTCGATCAAATGGAAGAGTTTAAGGTCATGAATTATGCGGAGTTTGTGTTTGCTAGATTCGTTGGTGGAATTATGTTAATCTAAAGATGACCTGAGGTTTTCATTAATGTCAACCCAAGCAGCACCAAGGATGACCCTGAAATTCCATGGCACATTGGGCATCATCATTCATGGTTTCTCATCTCATAACCATTATAGGAATACTCTACTCAAAAATATCTTTCTATCGGTATATAGCTCTCCTCGTAATTCCTCACGGTTTGTAAGTTATTCAAGATTGAAGTTAGTAACCCCAATTAGTGGGCTAAAACCCCATGGGGTTGTGGCATGGAATTTATCATTGATTTTGTTCATTGAATAGTCAATAATTAATAATTTTTTAAGCTCCTAAAATCCCTCCAACATTCTCTATAGAAGCCCCTCTCAACTTTATAAAAAGAAATCTCATATATCCTCCAAAAGTAGTGATTGTGGAATTTTCGGTATACATTTATTTATGCAAAGTATTAGATTCTGAAATTAAAACCCATTTGAGCTGAAATCTGGATGAACGTCGTGACCGAATTGTAGATCTTGGTTCGCTATAGTTTAGGAGATATGATCTGTGGAACTTAGGATTTTTGCAAGCTCCCGAATTTCATCTCAAAGAGGTGACCTTGGGAACATCATCATAACTCTCTCTCTGAGAAGCATATTGGAATTATGTAAAAAGCAGCTGATAGTGCACAGACTATAGTTTTCTGTGTATACATTTCAGAGACGAAGGAGGAAATAGTGACACGTGACATGCTGTACAAGTTCGCTCTACTGAACTAGTCCATAATTAGGTCATTGTGAGAGATTGGGCATAACTTTGCCTTGAAGAATCCAAATCGAGTCAGACCTGTGGCATTGGAAAGAAGACTCAGATTCAATTGGGATGAATGCAGAAAAAAGAGAATTTTATGAGGGTGGAAAGAATTATATGCTCTTCAAAACAGATGTAGAGAGGAAAAGTTATGGGATTGGAAAACGTTTAAAGTGCTTTTTGGACTCCTAGTTTGTCCAGTGATGATATATGTGTGTGAATTGTGGGCTAGCAGAAATCCCGTCTCAAAATGGAAACAAATTGAGAAAATACAAAAACGCTTGATCATGAGCAAGTTCAAAATAAAAAGTTCAGTTCCTTATGAGATAATGTTGAGTGAAACAGGAGCAACTTCCATTGAAGCAATTGTTAACAAATGAGAGTAGGTAGATGGCCTAATCTTATCTTCAATGAAGTCATGAGTGAAAGAAAGAAAACATGGATGAAAAAAAACTACACATGGATGCAAAAATGGAATATCTACCTCAATGCCTGTCCCACAAATAGCAAGGAGCTTAAGGATTTTGTTATGGTGAAGTTTTGTAAAAAGGTATGGAGAAAAGAGTTGGGTAGAAAGAAGAAAGATTGCATTGAGGAATTCAACCCTAAGTTTGATTTACAAAAAAAAGAGTTCATTGGAGCTAGCATTTCGTGGAGGGAAAAAGTTCTTATTGCTCAATTAAGGACCAACTCACATCAACTCTAGTGTGAAATAGGATGGTGGAAAAGGCCTAAAGAAGCTTGGGAAGAGCGGGTACGTACATTTTGCATGTCTGGGGCTGTGGAATCGGAAAAACATTTCATTTTGGAATGTGATGCATTCAAAGACATCAGAGAAAGTTATGAGAACATGTTAGCACCCGTTTCTTGGCATTGTCTATTTAGTGAGGGGATTGTTGGAAGGTTGGGTCAGCTCATCATCAATTTGAATTGGAAAAGGATTGAATTTCAAAGAGCGAAAAACAGGGAACTAATGGTATCATAGACCATTTTTAGTCTCATGGACCTGAAAATATCATTTCATTATTGGGGATCTGAAATCGCAAAGATATATTAGATGCAATATCGTGCTCCTAGAAGGAAATAAAAAAAACTAGATCAAGTGTTGTCAAGGGCTGCAAAGGACCAAACTTTCTAGGGCAGAAAAGAGTAGGTGTAGCAAAATGATGCAAAAAAGGTAAGCTCCAGGTAAGTATATTCTGTATATGCATGTTCATCTCTTAATTGCATTAGGTTCTTTGTATTCTAAGTTGTTGTTTTTGTTTAGCACTGATATATACTCTGCAGGATGAGGTAAGTTTTGCTACTATCATGTCATGGGTATTTCCTTGAAGAATTTTTGTAAGTATTATATATTCATCAAGAGAAGACTCAATTCATAATGTAATGTTCTGAAGAGTGAGAAAGGGTAGCATGACAAGAGAAGCAATCAAGGTGCAGAACAATAGCAAGAAGTTCACCACATAAAGTCTTCAAGTGGGAAGCATTGCATATAGTCATTGTGAAAGTATCATTGTACAAAGTCATTGTAAAAGTTGTACAAGTGTCTATCTACCAAGAATTGAAGAGGCTGTGTCGGGAGGTCTAGGTGGTTGTGTCATAGTTGGGGTTATGGTCTAGTGTGTCTTCTTCTTCTACATCATTCTATATCATTGTAAAGTGGACCATTTTCCATGGTATGGGAGCCATTCTTCTTTTATTCTTCTATAGGGTGTTAGGGTGGTGCTAGGCTGGGGCATGAAGTCACCAAAAGGTTCAAGCCTATGAAAACTTCAGGGTGGTAGGGTGGTGCTAGGGTGAGTTTTAGCTCATTGGGTGTTGGGGATTCATTCAGTTGACTACTGAAGAATCTCGGGCATTAGAGCGTCCATCCAGTGGGAGCTGGAGAAGAATGCTTTTCTAGATTCTAGGAAGTTAGAGCTTTCTTTTCAATTGGAGTTGAAGATTAAAGAATTATTAGAAAATCATTCATGTGGTTTTTGTCCCGGAGGGGGTTTCCACCTTAAAAACTGTGTGCATTTGTGTTCCTTTTGTTTATTGCTATCATTGTATAAACAATGATAATAATTGAAGATTAACTAATTCTCTGAAATATTAATAATAATACTAATTGAAAGGAATACTTATTCACCCTCCCACCCTCCCCCCCCAGTATTTCCAACAATTGGTATCAGATCTTGGTTCCTTCAATAGTAGTTTAACAACTGGAAGGAGATCATGGAGCATACCAAGAATGGTGTACCTCTATTCAATAAAAATAATTATGCACTATGGAAAGGAAGAATGGAGGTCTATCTCTTGGCGCAAGGTTACGAAGTATGGGACACTGTTTAAAATGACTTTACACCAACCGCAGATGAACAAGGTAAGAAGAATTTGGTAAATGATGCAAAAGCAAAGAATATTATTATCAGTGGACTTATTGAATTTTCTTATCATAAGGTGTTGGGTCGTAAAACCACCAAAAATGTATGGGACAAGCTTGAGAATATATATGAAGGTGACTTAAATGTCAAAGAAGCAAAGCTTAAAATCTACAGAGCAAAATTTGAGCAACTTGGAATGAAAGAAGATGACAACATTGCTGCATACTTCCAACACGTTGATGAAATAACCAAAACTTTGGAAGGATTGGGAGAGCTTGTTGACGAGAAGAGTATTATACACAAGATTCTTAGAACGTTACCAGGAAGATTCAACCCAAATGTATCGGTCTTAGAATACAATGCAAATCTGGCCAAACTCAATAAAGAGGAATTACATGGAGTTATCATAGCATACGAAATGAGACTTGATGAAGAAGAGGGTACTTCGCATCTAGAAATTGCATTTGTTGCATCTAAGAAAACCAATAAGGACAAACAACCTTCAAAGGCAAAGGACTGCACCTACAACTGTGAAGAAAAGGAATATGACAAAGAAGGTTTTTCAGATGGATAATATGCTTCCTTATGAGAAAACTAAAAATTGGTGAGGGAAAATTCAAAGGTAAACCTCCATTGATATGTTTCCGTTGTGGTGAGGTTGGGCATTTTGTAGCAAAATGTCCAAAGAAAAGTGATGTAAACTCAAAAGGAAAGAAAGGGTTTAATAAATTCAACAAGCAAGGCAAGAAGAAATTATTCAAAAGGAACTTACTCTCTAAAGAAGATATATCATCATCCGATGAAGATAGTGACAGTGAAGAAGAAGCCAGTGAGAGAGTATTGTTTATGGCCAAGCACAATAAACAAGAGGTATCAAACAACGAAGAAGAAGGGTTGACCATAGAAGAATTTTCTAAGGAGGAAATCAAGCTTATAAAAGATCTCAAGGTTGAGAAGATCCATTCCAATACTCTTGAAGAACAAGTTCAAGGTCTCAAAATTGAAGTTGAGGACACAAATGTATTGAAGAGTCACTTCAAAAGAAGTTGGAAGAAAGAAACTGAGAAAGGGAAGCATTAGAAGTTGAAGTAGTCTCGCTGCGTAAGGAAGTGAAGAAGGGAAACACTGTCCAAAACTATGCCAACAACTCAAGGGTGTTGGAAGAAATCAATAATACAGCAACATGAGACCTCAAGAGAGAATTCCAACAGAAGCAACAAGAACTTGACACAGTGTTTGCAGAGATTAGCAAGATCACACAACAAATGCAGGAAGCAAAAATTGAAAGGAAGGAATCTAGTCAAAGATACATATCCGTTGTTGACCAAAAGCAAAAGGAATTAGAAACATATTCAATAGAAATAAGCAGGCTCATGATTGAAAATGAGAAGTAGAAGGAATAGATATAGGTTCTCAACAAAGAAGTAGAGAAGACCACTCTTCTCAAGCTACAGGTTGGGGGCAGAAAAAAGAAGGAAGATCTTGAAAAGATGGTTTCAAGAATATCTTGATCAAAATCAAGAAGAACTTGATGCAACCTGTGATGAGATCAACAAAATCAAGGGATCACAAAAAAAACACTTACAAGATAAGACGGATGAAGAAGAAAAAATGAAGGCAATTAAAGATGGTAAAGCTCAAGTTGATGTAGGGACAAGCTCCACAGCTTCGCAAGATTATTCTAAGAAGGAAGTTGATCAAAGTGAAAAGCCAAAGAAGAATGTTGCAACTCCAAAGTAATCAAGAACAAAGGACCACAACAAACTACAACACCGCCTCAAAAGAAGAATGAAAAATCTTCCAGGTATGTTCTTTTATTTAATGGTTATTGATTTTTATGTGCTAACTATGGACATATGGCTAGGGATTGTGAATTTTTTGATAGGTACAATCATTAATTGCAAAACCCTAGAAGCAAGTTTGCAAGATCACGAGACAGGTTCCACGATGATTTTTTCATAAGGGAATACGTGCTAGATGGGCCAAATATTGAATGTTTCAAATGCCATAACTATGGCCATAGCGCCCGTGAT
This sequence comes from Pinus tabuliformis, assembly GCA_031772625.1. Classification (NCBI taxonomy): domain Eukaryota; kingdom Viridiplantae; phylum Streptophyta; class Pinopsida; order Pinales; family Pinaceae; genus Pinus; species Pinus tabuliformis. Next base: position 1,142,153,968 of record CM062813.1, on the reverse strand, counting down.
TACAGATATCAGATGGAATCGCCTATGGAAAATATTGAATGCTTCAAGTGTTATAACTATGGGCACATGGCTCGAGATTGCAGGAATAAGAAGGGCTGGAAAAGGAAATAGGTACATGAAGACAAAGCAGATAACAATGTTTCAATAGTGATGATTTCAGGACTTGTAAAAGCAAAAGGTCATGAGGAATTAGCAGTTTCTTTAGATAATGACTCAAGTCAAGATGGCCTATAAGGTGACTCACTATTTTGAATAATCTAGCTTGTAGACTCCTTAATGTTTGTACAGGAGGAGTCTATGCAACAATATATGGAACAAGTCTACAATTGACAGGAAGGTAATTTGAACAAGATGGTAGTTTCATTAAAGGTTCAAGGGAAGAAAAACAACTGAAGGATTATAGGTTACTAGGAACAAGGCAAGATTAGTTTGCAAAGGATATGCAAAGGCTGAAGGAATCAATTTTGAAGAAAAATTTTCACCAGTTGCCAAAATGGAAGCCATCCATATGTTTCTCGCCTATGCATGTTCAAGAAAAATAAAAGTCTACCAAAGGGATGTTTATTCAACATTTCTGAATGGTGAATTACAAGAAGTTTACATCGAACAACCTGAAGTTTTTCTACTATCATAAAAAGAAGACTATGTTTTTAGGTTAAAGAAGGCTCAATATGGTCTCAAGCAGGCTCCCAAAGGTATGCTCGTCTTGATGGATATCTACGTCAACAAGGGTTCAAGAAATGTACTACTGATAGCAATCTTTACGTACAAATAGATAAATATAATTTAACAATCATTGAGGTATATGTGGATGATATAATCTTTGGTAGCAATGATGATCGAATAAGTAATAACATTGCTGCAAAGATGCAAAGTGAGTTCGAGATTTCTTTACTTGGTGAGTTGACATATTTCTTAGGGCTTCAAATATATCAGCAAGAGAATGGAATATTTATATGTCAAGCCAAGTAAATCAAGGAAATTCTCAAGAAATTCAAAATGGAAGATTGCAAACCCGTCCTTACTCTGATGGTAACAGATTGCAAATTGAGCATAGACGACTCATCTAACGATGTGGATTAGAGGTTGTACAGATCTATGATTCGTAGTCTTCTATATGTAACAACCTCTCGACCAAATGTTATGCAAGCAGTTGAACAAGTAGCAAGATTCCAAGCAGCACCAAAAGAATCACATATTATTGTCATCAAAAGAATTCTTCGATATCTAAAGGGCACAACAGAATATGGCTTATGGTATCCCAAGGGAAACAATCTCATTATTCAAACCTTTATAGATGCAGATTAGGCAGGAAGCGTTGATGATTGTAAGAGTACTAGTGCAGCAACATTTTATCTAGGTGGTTGTCTCGTATCATGGTTGAGAAAAAAGTAAACCTCAATCTCGTTATCTACAATGGAAGCATAATACATGGCAATGGCAGCTTGTTGTACTCAAGTCCTTTGGATGAAACAAACTTTGCAAGATATTCAAGTACAATTCAGTGAGCCTATTCCCATTTTCTGTGATAACACCAGTGCCATCAGCATCTTTAATAATCTTGTCATGCATTCAAAAACAAAACACATTTCGATCAAATATCATTTTGTTAAAGAACAAGTCGCTAAAAAGAATATCAAACCTGAATATGTTGGTACAAAAGAACAAATCATTGATATCTTCACTAAACCTTTACCTCATGAAGCATTTGAATATCTTTGCCAGAAGCTTGGGATTCTCCCAAGTTCTTATTAGATTTTCCTTATTCAGAGAATAAAGGGAGTGGAAGTGTGTACAGGTCCACAAGATAGTTGCGTGTCAGGGGGAGTTACCCTTTTCCATTGATGTCAAAGGGGGAGAGAAGGAAGTAGGAAGAGGTGCCCTGATCGTAGGGGGAGTACTTGTGTTTCCATCAATGACAAAGGGGAGATTGTTGATCTAAAGATCATCTGATGTTGTCATTGATGTCAACCCAAGCAGCACCAAGGATGACCCTGAACTTCCATGGCACATTGGGCATCATCATTCATGGTTTATCATCTCATAACCATTATAGGAATAATATACTCAAAAATATCTTTCTATCGGTATATAACTCTCCTCGTAATTCCTCACGGTTTGTAAGTTATTCAAGATTGAAGTTAGTAACCCCAATTAGTAGGCTAAAACCCCATGGGGTTGTGGCATGAAATTTATCATTGATTTTGGTCATTGAATAGTCAATAATTAATAATTTTTTAAGCTCCTAAAATCCCTCCAACATTCTCTATAGACGCCCCTCTCAACTCTATAAAAAGAAATCTCATATATCCTCCAAAAGTAGCGATCGTGGCATTTTCGCTATAACTTTATTTTTGCGAAGCATTAGATGTTGAAAATAAAAACCCATTTGAGCAGAATTCCTGATAAACATCATGACTATTTTTGAGAGCTTGGGTCACTATATATCCAAAGATATGATCTGTGGAAGTTAGGATTTTTGCAGGCTCCCAAATTTCATCTCAAAGAATTGACCTTGGGAAAAGCGTCATAACTCTCTCTCTGAGAAGCAGATTGGAATTCTGTAAAAAGTGGTGGATAGTGCATGGAATTTAGTTTTTTGTTTATCAATTTTAGAGTTGATGGAGGCAACAGTGAAACGTGACATGTCGTACAAGTTCGCTCTACTGAACTAGTCCATAATTAGGTCATTGTGAGAGATTGGGCATAACGTTGCCTTGAAGAATCCAAATCGGGTCAGACCTGTGGCATTGGAAAGAAGACTCAGAGGGATACTACAGGACTGAAGATCACATATTGGGTATCTGAAATCATAGAGATACATCAGATTCAATATCGTGCTCCTAGAAGTAAAGAAAAAAACTAGATCAAGTGTTGTGAAGGGCTGCAAAGGACCAGACTTTCTAGGATAAAAAAGAGCAAGGTGCAACAAAATGATGCAGAAGAGGTAAGCTCCAAGTAAGTATATTCTGTATATGAATTTTCATCTCTTAATTGCATTAGGTTTTTTGTATTCTAATTTGTTGTTTTTATTTAGCACTGATATATGCTCTGCAAGATGGGCTAATTTTTGCTATTATCATGTCATGGATATTTCCTTGAAGACCTTTTGTGGGTATTATATATTCATCAAGAGAAGACTCAATGCATAATATAATGTTTTGAAGAGTGAGAAATGGTAGCATGAAAAGAGCACCAATCAAGGTGCAGAACAACAGCAAGAATTTCACCACATGAAGTCTTCAAGTGGGCAGCACTGCATACAATCATTGTAAAAGTATAATTGTACATAGTCATTGTAAAAGCATCATTGTAAAAGTTGAACAAGTGTCTGTCTACCAAGAGTTGAAGAGGCAGTGTCAGGAGGTCCAGGCTCATCATTAGGTGGTTGTGTCATAGTTGGGGTTATGGTCTAGCATGTCTTCTTCTTCTACATCATTCTATATCATTGTAAAGTGGAACATTTTCCCTGGTACGAGAGTCCATTATTATTTTATTCTTCTATAGGGTGGTAGGGTGGTGCTAGGGTGAGTTGTAGCTCATTAGGTATTGGGGCATCCGTTTAGTTGACTACTAAAGAATCTCGGGTGTTGGAGCATCCATCCAGTGGGAGCTGGTGAAGAATGCTTTTCTAGATTCTAGGAAGTTGGAGATTTCTTTTCTATTAGAGTTGAAGATTAAAGAATTATTAGAAAATCATTTAGGTGGTTTTTTTCCTAGAGGGGGTTTCCACCTCAAAAATTGTGTGCATTTGTGTTCCTTTTGTTTATTGCTATCACTGTACAAACACTGATAATAATTAAAGATTAACTAATGCTCTAAAAGATCAATAATAATACTAATTGAAAAGAATATTGATTCACCCCCCCCCCCCCCCCCCCCCCCCCCCCCCCCCTCCCCCCTCAATATTTTCAATAGAGTTGGTTAGATTGGTTTTCCCAAATTCACTCCAAAAAGCCTTCTTCTCAACACTTGGATGGTGAAAATGAAATTGGGTGAGTCCAAAACTGTATTTTATAATCAAAATTTAAAACCCACTTTCCTAAAGTTCATTTTTAACTTTATTATTTTATTTTATGAACTTTTGACCTTTGCTTGAAGTGTTGGGAAAGGTCCTTTTCAAGGTGGTGAAGAATTTTTTATCACCTAGTGATACTTATTTATTTATTTTATTTTTAATTAATTATTATTATTATTATTATTATTTTCTTTGACTCCACGACCACTGACTTGTCGTGGCAGGTATCGTATTCTAAAACTGGCATATAGGTTAAGACATGTCACTTTTTAGTTGCATCATGCATCTTGACCTCATACTGCGATATTTAGGCACATGGTTGTTACACAACATTTTGTCACTGTCCCTGTACTCCCCGTTACTTGATCCTGGAGGACCTGTACAGTGAACCCCACATGCTTTGCCTTCATGAAGAAACTCCCATTGTGTCCCTCTTCATGAGCATATCAATTCCCTTTTGCACCATTTCCCTTAAAACTTCTGTTTTGCACAATTTACAAGACCGATGCTAACGACCTTTATCTCCCCCGTGCTAATGTGCAAAGATTAGTGCTATCCCTAGCACTGACCAGAGTGTCTGAGCTGTGTTCCAGTCACGCTGGTCCTGTTATGGATTTTTTTTTAAAATTAGGAGTCGAAGCTTCCAGCTCTAGAAGCTTTGTAACAAAAGTCTGGTAAAAGGTTTGGCCGGATGGGGTCGAGGATGTCAGTTTGGTCTCCTTTCCCCTATAATGATGGAACTACCTCAAGGGATAAGACCTTCTCCCATGAGAAGAGGATCCATCTCCCATCCATTCATCCTATTTAAACCTCCATTCTTCCCAAGCACAAGCTAGTGTTAGTGTTGAAGTGTTGATATTGGTGTGCTAATGCTATTTTGGTTTGGAGTAGACAACAAGCTATTACTAGTTGTAGCTATCTAGCTGTGTGAGGGAGAAGTGTGATTTGGTTTGGAGTGAAGCCTAAAGAGAATAGCCTTAAAACTATTGTTGATTAAGGCCATCATGGACTAGCAAAAGTGTGTGGGAACCCATTCTTGTTAGAGGAGGACTGCAACATCAAGACAAATGGTTGTAATCTCTCTTTGATATTAATATATGCAACTATCGATTGATTTCCTACATGATTTTTCATCTTACATATTCATGGTTTAATGTTTCTTGACTTGTTAAGTAGGTTGAATTACAATTTGTCTATTATCACGTTTTTTGTCTGCTATTGTTTACTTGTTTCAGGTGCTTGAAGAAAGAAGCGAGAGATAGCTGGAGCGAGCAAGCAAGGACATCATCAAATAGGATAAGCGGACTAAGAGGTAGGCCCTCTTAATTGGTTCTAACCTAAGGAAATCTTCCATAAAATGTATCTGTTGTGGCTAGACCCATTATTGGGCTAGAGGAATTTGTTTGTGTCCACACTTATAATATTACTTCACCACAAATTGGAGACTCCACTGGGGATCCCAATCCTTTTGTTTGTCTTTGATTTCATGATTTTGTGAGAACTTTTCTAGTCCCATTTTTTCCCTTTGGTTCTGTTTCTTTTCTCCTGCTTACTGGTTTGAGTCTAAAATTCATAGTAGCAGATCTGGTCCCTGTTTCATTTTTTATTTTATTTTTTTATTTTTTTCCCTTAACCGCCTCGATCAGTGCACTTAATTCACTCACAGTCGTGCCGATCAGCACAAGTTGCTGAGAAACAATCACGCCGACCAGCCTTTGGCTCTTGTTGTCAGTTAGGAAACTGTATCGATGCCTATAAGTGAAGATTAGGGCTTGACCCCAATCTTGGCTAGTGTGTTTTGCTCTTGTGGTTTTGACCCTGTAATCCTTTTGGACCGTTTTCTCCCTGATTAGAAAGCTACTTTTCATTTGGTTTTGTTTGCTTGTTGGCTTATCATATTTCTGCTTGATTGATTGAGTCATTGAGTGGCCAACGACACTAGGGCATCTAGTTGGTCATCCATTCAGCAGTTTGTGAACTCAGTAAGTTGGGTTGTAGGTGTAATTATTCTTTGCATTTTGTTTTTGGTCCTTTTACAACTTTGACCTCTTTTACACGAGTTTGAAAATTTTCTGTTTGCTTTCCTAAACATTTCTTTTCCGGCATGGATTACGTTGCTTGTCTTGTGGTTGGTAAAACCCATGTTTCATTAGCCTGAATGAGTTTCTCTTTTCATGTGTTCATCTGCTTGAAGATCTTATTGTCTCGAGAAATTTTTCACTGAAAGATTATATGCGAAAATTTTGTTTTGTTGTTTCATGAAAAAGTATGAAATTCTAGCTTATTGCATCATTGTGCTACGATAACTTGCATCATTAAAAGACTAGAATTGCATCGACATTTGAAAAAGGAAGAGAAATTTTTTGCTTTTGAAAGGACTAATAGATAAGTTCTTGTCAAGAAATTAGGAATTGGAATGCATTTTTCATTAGTTTATTTTTTGAAAAAGTAAGGTAGTGAAAGATCATTTCGTTTTCAGTTGCTTGATTGTTTGCATTTGATTGAGTAGTTTCTACCCTCTCTAGTGTAGGCATTTCATCGAATTGAAAGGGTCTTGTCTCATTTAGTTGCATTTAAGGTTTTTCGAGTCACATCGCTAAGACCTGAAAACTGAAACATAACTCAAGATAAACTTTAAAATCAATTCAATTAACCTAAGGTGCATTTGAAATTAACGATCATATCTAGAAGGTCTAGGCTAGAGACATGTTCCGACATATTTAAACTTGGCAGTTGTCGTTAGCTTTGGCATTAGATAGTGCTAGTACGGATTTGTGCTCCCCATATCGTCGAGTATATAATGGGAAACCCCACTAGGCTACAATCATTTTATCCTTATGAAGCCGAGTCGACCACCTTGCAAACGTGATACACCGAACACAACATTTGGGGAGATTTCCTGCTCGTACTTCTCGGTTCACCGGAAGGTATTCTGTAGTTCACGATTGCCTGGTAATCTTGTTTACCTATATCATCCAGAGTAGTCATTTGATCTTTTTGAGTCATTAAACTTAAAATACCATTCAAGCACTCGTCCTTTTGAGTTCGTTTCTAATCGAAAGCAATAGAGTCATCTTTATTTCTTTCTCAACTCTTAAAAAATGAAAGAGCACCAGTCTTTTGTGCATCTTAATAATTGATTGCCCACGATCCAAAACACCCTGTTAGTCTTTTTCTGAGACCAAATCATGAGTTTCCCTTAAAAGAACATTTTAAAGCATTGAAGTTAATTGTTCTGTCAGCTAAGATAAGGTCATCGTGGCTGAACCATCTGGTTCACCTAGTTCCTTTTCCTCTCCTCCATCTGAAAGATTGTCTGAGGAGTCGCTTCCTGAGTTATCAGAGTCACTTGAGGACCAAGGTGTTGAAATCGAAATTGTTTTGAGCATTCAACCTTTGTCATCTTGTCCTCTGCCTACTTTCGATACTGGGTCATCTGCTGATCTTGGTCCGGAATCTCCGGAAAATCCCGTTCAAACTCTAGAGAACTTGCTGACCACTGACAATTAACTTGGATTGGTTATCTAACCTCCGAACCCTCTGTTTGACCTTGTTGTGATATCATCGCAGCATCCTTACAGTTCGTATGACCAACCAGGTGTTCCTTTGGAACTATCCCCTCGTAATTGTTCGACCATTCGTCATCGTTTGTTTTCAAACATGGAACCTGAAGGCGATGCTCCAGTCACATCTCTAGATGAGTCCGAAGTTTCTACTCCACACACTATTGAGGGGGAAGAATATCCTTTTCCTCCCGAGGGTTTCCCATTTTTAGGGGGTAATCCTGCCAGTTTGCCACCCAACTATGTGTCTTTGGCGTAGTTGGTCTCAGGTACACCTAGTGCCTCATCACTTTACCATAACCTTGTTTGGGCGTCAGGTGCCATGCCTACTTCAGGTCGATTCGTGATGAACATGGTTTCCCAACATGTTGTTATCTCAGTCCTGGTGCAACCCACCGTTCCGAATAACCTTGCATCGTCAATTCCAGTTACCCATCAGGCACAACCGATAGTTTCAAAGAATGTCTCTGTCAATTCCTCTGTCCCTCTTATCAGTGGCTAGGCTATGCCACCATTTGGGGGGCAGAACCTGAATGTTTCTATGGTGTCAGGTGCCACTAATGTGAGCAGCTCACAAGCTCACATGCTTAGTATAAACCAGCCTTCTTATGGTATTATTCATAACCCTGTTGATCCTACTAGATCAAGCAATGTCCAGTACCAATAGGTTCAGAATCCCATTGGTCTGTCTAGATCGAGCAATGTTAATTATCAATAGCCCTATTGGGCTCAGGTCCAATAACAAAATCCTTATGTTCTTGTTGTGGTAAGAACACAACCCCCCTATTTTTGACTTGTTCAACTCAAATAATGGGACCCTTTCTATAAAAATTTTGACTAAGCACTTTTTTAGGATTTTTATTTAATCCATTATCCTACGCTTTGGTTAATTTTTCATTTTCTTTGGATTCTTGTTTTGATTGCTTTGTTAGAATCAATTTTTTGTAAGCTTCCCATTGACACTTGTTTCGCCTTATTTGGTCAACTGGTTTGAAAATGGTACTCCTTTGAAGTCCCATCATTTATCTAGTCTGGGTTAAAAATGTTATTTTTATTCTTTTTATTAGCTGTAGTTTAGATAGGTAAATTAAGCTTTAGAAAATTTCATAACTAAACTAAACATCGTTAAAACAGAACCAAAATAAAAAAATTGATATTCAGTGTTAAATTTTAAATTAATTAATATGTAAAATATAATTAATTTAATTAAAATAAAATTTAATACATAATATATATATAAAATAAAAAACATATAAAAACAGAAAAAACAAAACTTCATCGCATCGGAAATTTTTATCGCAATTTTCTTAAAACTCCGATAGCCCTCATATCCCAATAATAGCCCTCATATCCCAATGACCGATATGCGATAAAAACTTTAAGCATTCACCAAAGCTTAAAATACCATGTGTTTAATTTTCAATGCAATCACTCCATCACATCGGGAGTCCTCGACTTATACAAACTTATGAACCCAACTCAATATTACTCCGATGCGATGAGTCAAAGTTGACTTTCGCTTTGGGCTCATCCATTAATCCATTGTTTTGAATAAATACGTTACCATATGAGTGAATTAAAGGTAGGTTAGTTTATTTTTATTAGTTTTAATGTTATTATTTAAATAATTAATTTTACATTAATTAATTTAAATACAACATTTAATTAAATTAAAATTTAAATATTATTTATGTTAATATTAGTTAGTTTATAAATAGTTAATATTTCAGTTAGTTAGATATTAATTAATAAATAGTTTCTTAATTAATTAGTTTAGTTCATAATTCAATAATTAAATTAGAATTAATTATTAGATAATTAGAATTCTAATTTAGACGCAAATTACACTTGACAAAATTCACAACAAATCAAGTTTTCAGAACCTCGACAAAATCCCTTCATGCGATGCGATCAAAGTTAAACCATGAATTTCATTTTAAAGTCATGCTCGCATTTATTCCGGATCCGATATGAGTATTAACCTTATCTTATTAATTTATCGGGTCCACCGATATCGCAAGATTACAATGAACGTTTAAAAAGAATGTGCGATGTAATGTTTTCATGCGATGCAATATTGTGACATCGCATATCGCGTATCGCAATTTTAACAAACTCCTCAACTTAAACATTAAAGGATCTGCGATTGGAAAATGTGATGTGTTAAAGAATTTTAATGCAAAGTTTTTCACCCCTTATGCCTCCCGCACCTCCACCTCGCTCACCCTCACCTCACACTCCACTCACCATATCCCTCTATAATTTCACGTGTATGAATTAATGAGGTTGGATTGATTCTAATGGTTTGTTTTATGGATTTTGTTGGGTTGATTCCGATGGTTTGTTAATTAATTTTTATATTTTTATATTATAATAATTATATTATAATTATAATATTTATTATAATTTTAATATAATTTGAATTATATTTAAATTAACTTTATCAAGTCATTTTTATATTAATTTAATTTTGTAACTTAATTAATTTTTAAATTAGATGATAATTACTTAGAATTAATTGTATACATTAGTTAGTTAATAATTAATTTAGAATTAATTATTAGATAATTAGAATCTAATTTAGGATTAAATTTCTAATTAAAAGTTCTGATTTTTAGCCCAGCAACAGAATTTCCAGATTTATGCCAGATTTGACTCATCAACTTTGGAGGCTCATAGATTGAGTTATACTTGGTCAAATGAGGCCTAGGACGACTCATTGGAAAGATAAAATCAAGGAGAACATTTCTGACGAGGTTTCACTAACAGATTTAGTCATTTATTGGGTCAAAAATCAGGCAGAAGATCAAGCTCCGAATTTTGAAAACAAAATCAATTTTTTGAGTTCTTCATTTTTATTTACCAAAACCTCTTCTCATTGAAGATTCGCTCATCAATAATATCCTTGGCCAATTAAACCATACCATGCATCAATGGAGCTTATATTTTAATTTCAATGATTTATTTAAATAGAATTTGATTGGATTTATTTTAAATGCCAGAAATAGTATTTTGTTTTTATTGTTGCATCTTAATTCATTTTGATTTCTTTTTGCAAGAAAACAGTAGAAGAGATATGGAGAAAAAATATCTCAATCAATGAGAAAGCTCCAGCGATTAAAGATTGGAATTTTGAGCAAATAAAATTGGATTGGGCAGATTTCTTTTCAACAAATTTTCCTCTCAAGAATTCCTTTGCAAATATTATAAATAACAGATTGCAGAATGTAATAAAGGGCGGCTCTCCTCTGCAATTCTGGAATTCTAAAAGCACTTTTGTAATACGGATTTAGAGTTGTAGGTGGGAGGAGTGGAATCTCAGATCTGGAGCTTATTGAGGTTTTTCTTTTACATCCTGAGTTATGTATAATGAACAGAGTTTGCACTACTGTAGCTTTGCTTTTGAAAGCAGAAGCCCAGGCATTGTATAGGACTATTAGAGACCGGAGTTGGAGAAATGGATTTAATAAACTGGTATTTCGAATACTATTGTTTTAAATGTTGGTTACATTTTATGATAACAGAAATGTGTCAATTTACTTACATATTTGTGCACTTTTGTCGGTATGGGTAATTTGCCTCTATTTTATGTTGTTATTTATCTCTGCTCTTATGAGCTGAATTCTGATTTCTGAGTAACTATTTACTCATAAATCTATCTTTTAATATTAGATGAATAAATAGTGATATGTTGTGAACTTCTTCCGCATATTATTGTTTAATTATTCAAGTTACTGATTCAATAATCAATACCATTTTGTGAACTACTTCCTGAGTGTTGTTGATTGATTATTTCAGTTAAAAGGTCTTAATAGGATGTGTTTTGCAATCCATAATGCCAGTTAATTGAACTATTTCATTAACTTAATATTCATTATAAACAAGACATATTTCAATCTCAATATTTTAAATACCTGCTCTTGGTTAGGTTAGATCTATATCTGTCTAATTGAGATAGGATTAGGATAGTTTCTTTTGCTTGCATCTTAGAACAAGTTTGCATTTAGAGTAAATTCTACATTCTTTTAAGTCCTCTTCCCAAAGAGGCAAGATTTAGTAATGGATTGGCTGAGCCCTAAATCAGCTTAAGGATCACTTTCTTGTCTGATCAGCAAGAATGACGATCTGATGCCTCTTTTCCATTGGTGAATGAAAGTCATATTCTAAAGCCAATGGATATTGAGAGAAGGTAACTGGACCTAGTTGAACTAGTCGGAACCACCATTCCAAATGGAAAAGGAGCTGCTTTAAGGTCCGGACCGGGTGGTCATCCCCCATGTTGTTGCAGCGATTTTCGAGGCTTCAACAGTTCCATATGATTCTCAAGGAATGGTTAATAAACCTTACACCCTCCAATCTGGGCAGTACATCCAGCCTGGCTATGGCTAGATTCAGTTTGGCAATTTCCCGGGCACTGTTCAAGTACCGTTGCAGTAGCAAGGACAACCTCTACAACAACAAGGGCAGCCTTTGTTACCTCACGGGAAACCTTTGTTGCAGTAAGGGCTCTCCGCGCAACAATAAGGGAAAATGATCCCATAGGAAGGTCAACTGCAACAACCGCAAGGTCAACCCTTGCAACAGTTGCAGAAAACTGTGTAGCAGTAGATGCAATATGCTCCGCACACCTCTCAACCCATGTCCTCACAAGGCCAACCTTTGCAGCCCCAGGGACAAATTTTGCAACCACAAGGTCAACCCTTGCAACAAAAAAACCAACCAAGGTAGCAGAAACCCTTGTATAGATATCAACAAGGTCAAAAAAATAAAAATAAAAAAAAAAAAATTAAAAAATAAATATAATAATGTAACACATTAAGAAGTGGGCGGTCGGATGGGAGGCTAGAAGGGGATTGGAGAGAGCAGGCGACCATGGAGGCGACTAGGGTTTCGAAACCTGGAAGCTGCTTGGAAACTCGCAAGGGCCACGGTTAGTCTGCATGGTCAGAGGGATGCAGAACAGCTGCCGGCGCGGGTTCAATGTTGACTGGCAGCTGGAGGTTAATCACTGCGACGGATTAGGCCTGTTAACATATCCCCGAGAGCTTTTCATTTTGTTTTTATTACAGTTTGAACTACCGCCCTTGTTTCGTTTCTCCCAACAAGAACCGTGAAGGTTTTCGCCATTGACCAGCAACTGCTACTAGATAACCATGGTTAACCCCGCAGAATTAGTCGATTTGGACCCAGCATTAGAAGACATTTTGTCCATGTGGGGGAAAGAGACTAACGCTCAGGCTGTGGAGCATTATTTTGGGGCTTTCGACCTGTCGAGGCTTGGAGAAATAAATCCGAATGATATCCCTCTGTTTCCTTTAGTGGACAAGGCGGCGGGAAATGCGGAACTTCATTCAAGCATAGAAGACGGTTCCAAGCAGAGTGACGGCGTTTCGATTCCTAGAGGAGCAGCAGAAGAAGGATTACCCTTGGACCCAAAAGGTAAAAAAGACATTTCGCGTTTTCAGCTGACTAAGGGTCTTGAAGATCTTCCAATCTTAGGGCTCGCTGCAAATAACAGCCCTTTAAGGGCCTCTGAGGAGCTTCCCCCGATTACTAGGGCTTCGCTGCCAAGGGTATCCCACACCCTTGAAGGGCCGTTTGTTCAGGGTCCCGGAGATCAACCTGTTGAGGTGCGGGCAGTTTCTGATGGACCAGCTAAGGGACTGTCATCTTCTGGGAACGTGGAAGCAATCTTGGCGAACCAAAATCCGCCTCAGCCGGAGATAACATCCAGTGGGGGCTTTCCGCAGACAAACACAGAAAGGAACGTTAGCCGTAAGGGTTATGGTACCCAGGTGGAAGATTTAGGATTCAAAGGGGCGAAGAGGAAGTCTCAAAGACCCATTGGATCTCAGGCGATAGAGGCCAATCTGGTCCTTGGAATGGAGGTATCTATTGAAGAATCCCTAGCTGTTGCAGAATGCACATTGGTAGGAAGAGCCCGAGGTAAGAAATACTCCTCTGAATTTCTGCAAGTGTGGGGAGAATCCTGTTTTGTAACGGATAGACTGCTTCAGTTTGAAGCACAAGTCCTAGGGAAGGGCTGGTTTAAGCTCTATTTTGTAGATAAAGACTCGGCAGAATGGGTTTTCCAGCGCAATTGGCATATTGGGAACATTCCCATTCTGCTAAAGAAATGGACACCCATGTTTGATGCTTTCAAGGAGAGAGCCGACGAGTTTCCTATGTGGATTCGTGTCCCGGGTTTGCCTTCCTTCCTGTGGACTGAAGAAGTGTTTAAAACCATTGGTAACAGGTTGGGGAAATATCTGGAGGCAGATATGACCTTTTTGCACACAAAGGATCGATCGATGGCGCGTATATTGGCCACCCTTAATCCGAGCAGAGGCTTAGCAAAAACAATTAATCTCCAGTATAAGGATTACGTATTTGAGCAGATATTAGATTATGAATATCTTCCGTTCCGATGCCATCTCTGTCATGAGTATGGGCATTTGGCTAAAGAATGCCCACTGATGCGAAGGAGGCGACACTTTCGGCGGGCCTCAGCGAATAGAGGAAATGTCCAAGACCCTGATCAGCTATCCATGGAGAACGAAATCCCGGAGATGCACGGAGTAGAGGATATGGAGGCAGAGGAAACTGATAAAGTCCTAGTGGATGCAACTGTCCCGAACCAAGAGGGAAATCAGGGAATTGCAAACTTTTCGACAGTGCATGTGGAGGAACCTGTCAAAGATTCGGTGATCGTGGAGGAGCATGTCAAGACAGTCCCGGCTATACAAGCTCATTGCGAAGACGAAGAAAAGGGTATGTCAAGGACCTTTCCTTCTACACATCTTTTGCCTGAGCATGTTCCTGTTTCCCCGCATGTTACATCTCAAACCTGTAATGTACATGAATATAATGTTTATGAAACCATGGAACATAATTCCGTAATGCTTCAAACCGGTAATGTACATGATAATAATGCTGATGAATCTGTGGAAAATAATCCTATATCCCCTTCCATAGACATTATTGCTGATGCTTTACCAGCTCTGGATATTAATCGTGAAGACCATTGGCCCCCCCTCTCTCTTTCGGTTGCCAAATCTCCCTGTCCCTATAACCTGAGATCTTTGGGAGGGAAACTTAGTGATCATGGGACTGTAGGTGGATTGGGACAAACCTCTGAACAAAGTTGCCTCAAAAATAAGCGAGGTAGGAAGTCGGATATGTCCAAAGCAAAGATTAAAGCCAAGCTTGACGTTGCAGATGGCAAACAATACTCTATCCCGGGGGTTCTTAGAGCAGCCCATCCCCCTGAGAATGTTATAAAATGATCTTGACATCCTGGAATTGTAGAGGTTTGGCCAGCAAACCTAAACAACTGGCATTAAAATAGTGGATAAACAATTCTAATCTAGATGTAATCTTCCTGCAAGAAACTTTGGGTAAGGCCGTAGAGGTTGAGGCCTTGCTAAAAACTCTTTTACCAGGATGGATTTTTACTGCTGTTGACTCTTCTGGTCATTCGGGGGGAATTTCCATTGGAATTAAAGAAGGACGGATTAAAATTATAAACCAATGGGCTATGAAATCTGTATTGGGAATGGAGGTTCTTTCCCCAGATTTCTCTTTCCCTATTACCTTGGTAAATGTCTATGGGCCCTGTCAGGGCAGGGAATCTTTTTGGGACAATCTGATGATGAAATCGGTGATGAAGACTCCTTTCTTGCTTCTGGGTGGTGACTTAAATTTCTCCATTGGCAGAGCTGAAGCTTGGGGGCCATCTGCCAGAGAAGACCCTCTTTCAGATTTCTTCCTTAACCTCATATCGGATAACAATTTCACTGATCCTTCTCCGATCAAATTAAAGCCTTCTTGGAGAAATCGAAGAATGGGTGAGGATCAAATTGCTAAAAGACTTGAACGTTTCCTGATAGCTGAGCCCCTGTTAACAAAAATTCCCATGATCAAACAGTGGGTTGAGGAAAGAGGAAACTCGGACCATTTCCCTGTTTTTCTAGACCTTTTTCTCCCTCCTCCCAAGCCTCCCGCCCCTTTCAAGTTCAATCCTGCTTGGCTTCGAGATCCCTCTTTCTGCAATCTGTTTAATAATACATGGAGCCACCCTGTTCCTAACTCTGATGAGGATAAGAGTTTTTTGTTCATGGAGAACCTTAAAAATCTGAAGAAAGCCACAATCTCCTGGGCAAAGGAAAGAAAGCTGAAGCAAAATGAGGAGTTGGGAAATATTAGGGAGGAACTGAAGCAGTTGGAAAGTATGGAGGTTGATGGTTACTCCTCCCAGTCATCCAAAGACAGAATCCTCCATTTGGAGAAACAACAAAATCAAATCCTACTGGATAAGGAAGAAGAATGGAGGATAAAAAGTAGGGCAGTCTGGATAAAATCGGGGGATGAGAATACTAAGTTTTTTCATAACTTTGCTAAAGGTAGGAAAGCTGCAAATACTATATGGCGCCTTAAAAATGAAGAAGGGAGGATGGTCAATTCCTTCTCAGAGCTCTCTGGGTTAGGGAAAAGACATTTTCAAAATATTTTCTCAGATTCTGGGGAGGCTACTATTGCAGAAGTCCTCCAAACGGCACAAAGCTTTCCTAGGTTCATCGAGGAAGATGAAACAGAAGCTCTGTCCTCCCCGGTCTCAAAGGAGGAGGTTGAAGCAGCTATGAAGCTCATGGGCAAGGACAAGAGCCCAGGCCCAGATGGCTGGACAATAGAGCTGTTCCTCCATTTTTTTGATCAATTGGGAACAGAAATAACTGAAGTAGTTGAAGAGTCGAGACAGAAAGGAGCAGTCTATAGACCCTTCAACTCAACTTTTATAGCTCTTATTCCGAAGAAGGATGATCCGGAAAGCTTCGAAGACTTCAGGCCAATATCCTTGTGTAACTGCATCTACAAGATTATTGCAAAGGTTATTGCTCTCAGATTAGCTCCAATCCTATCTCAAAACATATCGATGGAACAATTTGGATTCCTGGATGGAAGACAAATTCATGAAGCCATTGGGGTTGCCCAGGAGGTTATTCATAGTATCAGGATGAAGAAAAAGAAGGGAGTTGTGCTCAAAATTGATTTATCCAAAGCATATGACCGGATCAGTTGGCTCTATTTGCGGATGTTGCTTACACATCTCGGCTTCAACTATTCTTTTGTTAGCTGGATCATGGGGTGCATCACAAATGTCAGTTTTGCAGTTCTGGTTAACGGTGCGGCCTCCTCTTTCTTCAACAGTCAGAGGGGATTAAGGCAAGGGTGCCCTTTATCACCCCTTCTGTTCCTTCTTGTGGCAGAAGGACTAAGTAGACTAATTCATAAAGCCAGAAGGACGGAAAAGGTAAAGGGTATAGAGGTAGCAATCAATCTCTTCATCACACACCTCCTTTTTGTTGATGATATTTTGATTTTCACTAATGGCTCCCCTGATGAACTAAAGGAATTAAAATGCATTTTTGATCTCTTCCTTAAAGCTACTGGAATGCAGATTAACTCAAGAAAGTCCCAAGCTTGTGTGGCAGATTTTGAAAGAAGGGAAAGGAACAGTCTGGCTAATTTATTTCCATTCCCTATTCAGCCCCTAGATACTCCTTTCAAATATTTGGGATTCTGGTTAAAGCCTGTTGGCTACAAAAAAGAGGATTGGAACTGGCTCATAGCCAAAATTGAAGCTAGAATATCATATTGGAGCTTTAGGTGGTTATCCAGAGCTGGGAGGCTGACTCTTATTAAATCAGTTCTTCTAGCTATTCCGGTATACTGGGCTGCCCTGACGTGGATCCCCAAAGGAGTGCTGGAGAAAATCAGGAAAATATGCAGTAGATTTCTATGGGCTGGCACAAAGGAATCCTCAGTGCTGCCTTGGGTGGCTTGGGACAAAGTGGCCAGACCAAAAGAATGGGGAGGATGGGGCATTAAAAGACTTCCAGAATTCAGTCTCTCTTTAGCTGCTAAATCCGGATGGAGGCTAATAACTATGGAAAACTTATGGACAAGAGTGGTAAAAAGGAAATACATTGACCCCATCCCCTTGGAAGACTGGATTCGGAGTCAAAACAAGAAGATAAAAAATGTTTCTGCCATATGGAAGGCCACGGTGGAAGCTTTCTCCGTGATCGAACAAGGCTTAGCTTGGAAAGTTGGTGATGGTAGACTCATCAGGATTGGCAGAGACCCTTGGGTAGGATGCAATGAAGATTATGCTCTGTCACCTGGACTTCTCAGACATCTGGACAGCAAAGGTATTACATCACTAAATCAGGTGGAGAAGGTTGGACAGTCTACTATTTGGGGACAAGCTTGGAAGGATGATGTCGATTTGGGAATAAATGTCAGGTGGAAGGCTGAGTGGGAGGTTTTCATAAAAGAACTTCAACGTTCAAATGTCAAGATAAAAGATGAACCTGACTGCTTGCTTTGGGCCCAGAGTAAAACAGGGGATTACTCGCCTAAAGATGGATACCTTTTCTTGATGGGAAAGAAAGGCTGGGGCATTCCGGATTGGTGGGCCAAAAATTTGTGGAAACTCAAAAGCCCAGCAAAGGCCAGACTTTTTCTATGGTGTATCTTAAAAAGGAAGGTCCCAACTTGGGAAATTCTACAGGCAAGATTCTTAGTTGGGCCTGGTAGATGTCCACTGTGCAAGTCAGATGATGAATCCATAAACCACCTTTTCATATCTTGTGCTTTCACAAGACAGATCTGGGAGGAGGTCACTGCGCTGCTCAAGATAAATGCTAGGTGGGGTCTCGATTCTTTGGAGTCAGCTTGGAGAAAATGGTGGCAAGACTTTCCTGATGGAAACCTGAGAAACCTGCCTCTCATATTCTGCTGGGGAATATGGCTTGCCAGGAATAAAAGCATTTTTCAAGACAAGGACATTCCCTCTTTCGTCATTGCCACTAACATAGCGGCCATTTACTCTGCATTACCGCCCCCTGAGCAAAAAGATCCTAAGCAAAAGCAAAAACAAATCAACATTCAGGAAGGCATCCCTTGGGGTTTTTTTGATGGGGCTTCACAAAATAACAGGGCGGGAGCTGGCCTGTGCATACATATCGATCCTGATCACTCACTAAAAGCTTCTGTTGGGCTGGGTTATGGCACTAATAACTATGCGGAATTATCAGCTCTTCGTTACCTTTTATGCTGGCTTCTTCACAGAAACATAAACATGATACAGATTTTTGGGGACTCTCTTAATGTCATAAATTGGGTCAATGGAAAAGCATCTTGTCATAATCAGATATTGAGGACTCTAGTGGAAGAAATTTTCTTATTAAAGGCATCTTTTAATATTTTTTCTATCTGCCACATTTACAGGGACAAGAATGAAGAAGCAGACCAGCTATCTAAAGCTGGTGTACAACAGGATATGGGCAACTGGGTCATAGAAGAGATCAGACAGGGGCATTCAGTCAGATCAAATATGCCTCCTTATGCACAGTCTCTTTGACATCTGACCTCCAGCTTTATTTTGACAGCAGCTTTGTAGCGGCATTATATATTATATGTATATTTATGTATTTTCCAGCTTTGTTTTCTTTAGTTCTTGTTATCAGTAGCAGCATATTTAAAAACATAGCAAACAGACTTTTTTAATTTCTCTCCGTTTTGGAACTGCTCACGGGCTTTAAGACATATATATTTTTTGTTTTTTGGGGTTGTTTTCCTTCTGTTGAAGGAGACCCCAGTTTTTGTTTCGCATATATGCTACATGGTTGCTTTTGCACCTCCGTTGGGAGGTTGATTGTAAAGGTTTCGTGTCCAACAGAACAGCAGAACAGCTCCTTAAATGTTGAGCAGAACAGCAGACTCCTGAGCCAGATGTGGTGGCATATGATTCAATCGCTTGTAAAACTTTTTATCGCTCTTAATAAAAAGTTTTGATTTTTTCCCCGGAAAAAAAAAAAAATAAATAAATAAATAAAATAAAATAAAATAAAATAAAATAAATTAATTTTTAAATTAGATGATAATTACTTAGAATTAATTGTATACATTAGTTAGTTAATAATTAATTTAGAATTAATTATTAGATAATTAGAATCTAATTTAGGATTAAATTTCTAATTAAAAGTTCTGATTTTTAGCCAAGCAACAGAATTTCCAGATTTATGCCAGATTTGACTCATCAACTTTGGAGGCTCATAGATTGAGTTATACTTGGTCAAATGAGGCCTAGGACAGCTCATTGGAAAGATAAAATCAAGGAGAACATTTCTGACGAGGTTTCACTAACAGATTTAGTCATTTATTGGGTCAAAAATCAGGCAAAAGATCAAGCTCCGAATTTTGAAAACAAAATCAATTTTTTGAGTTCTTCATATTTATTTACCAAAACCTCTTCTCATTGAAGATTCACTCATCAATAATATCCTTGGCCAATTAAACCATACCATGCATCAATGGAGCTTATATTTTAATTTCAATGATTTATTTAAATAGAATTTGATTGGATTTATTTTAAATGCCAGAAATAGTATTTTGTTTTTATTGTTGCATCTTAATTCATTTTGATTTCTTTTTGCAAGAAAACAGTAGAAGAGATATGGAGAAAAAAT
This sequence comes from Pinus tabuliformis, assembly GCA_031772625.1. Classification (NCBI taxonomy): domain Eukaryota; kingdom Viridiplantae; phylum Streptophyta; class Pinopsida; order Pinales; family Pinaceae; genus Pinus; species Pinus tabuliformis. The sequence goes on along the minus strand of CM062813.1, from coordinate 1,142,133,854 downwards.
ATCTCAGTCAATGAGAAAGCTCCAGCGATTAAAGATTGGAATTTTGAGCAAATAAAATTGGATTGGGCAGATTTCTTTTCAACAAATTTTCCTCTCAAGAATTCCTTTGCAAATATTATAAATAACAGATTGCAGAATGTAATAAAGGGTGGCTCTCCTCTGCAATTCTGGAATTCTAAAAGCACTTTTGTAATAGGGATTTAGAGTTGTAGGTGGGAGGAGTGGAATCTCAGATCTGGAGATTATTGAGGTTTTTCTTTTACATCCTGAGTTATGTATAATGAACAGAGTTTGCACTATTGTAGCTTTGCTTTTGAAAGTAGAAGCCCAAGCATTGTATAGGACTATTAGAGACCGGAGTTGGAGAAATGGATTTAATAAACTGGTATTTCGAATACTATTGTTTTAAATGCTGGTTTCATTTTATGATAACAGAAATGTGTCAATTTACTTACATATTTGTGCACTTTTGTCGGTATGGGTAATTTGCCTCTATTTTATGTTGTTATTTATCTCTGCTCTTATGAGCTGAATTCTTATTTCTGAGTAACTATTTACTCATAAATCTATCTTTTAATATTAGATGAATAAATAGTGATATGTTGTGAACTTCTTCCGCATATTATTGTTTAATTATTCAAGTTACTGATTCAATAATCAATACCATTTTGTGAACTACTTCCTGAGTGTTGTTGATTGATTATTTCAGTTAAAAGGTCTTAATAGGATGTGTTTTGCAATCCATAATGCCAGTTAATTGAACTATTTCATTAACTTGATATTCATTATAAACAAGACATATTTCAATCTCAATATTTTAAATACCTGCTCTTGGTTAGGTTAGATCTATATCTGTCTAATTGAGATAGGATTAGGATAGTTTCTTTTGCTTGCATCTTAGAACAAGTTTGCATTTAGAGTAAATTCTACATTCTTTTAAGTCCTCTTCCCAAAGAGGCAAGATTTAGTAATGGATTGGCTGAGCCCTAAATCAGCTTAAGGATCACTTTCTTGCCTGATCAGCAAGAATGACGATCTGATGCCTCTTTTCCATTGGTGAATGAAAGTCATATTCTAAAGCCAATGGATATTGAGAGAAGGTAACTGGACCTAGTTGAACTAGTCGGAACCACCATTCCAAATGGAAAAGGAGCTGCTTTAAGGTCCGGACCGGGTGGTCATCCCCCATGTTGTTGCAGTGATTTTCGAGGCTTCAACAGTTCCATATGATTCTCAAGGAATGGTTAATAAACCTTACACCCTCCAATCTGGGCAGTACATCCAGCCTGGCTATGGTTAGATTCAGTTTGGCAATTTCCCGGGCACTGTTCAAGTACCGTTGCAGTAGCAAGGACAACCTCTACAACAACAAGGGCAGCCTTTGTTACCACACGGGAAATCTTTGTTGCAGTAAGGGCTCTCCGCGCAACAATAAGGGAAAATGATCCCATAGGAAGGTCAACTGCAACAACCGCAAGGTCAACCCTTGCAACAGTTGCAGAAAACTGTGTAGCAGTAGATGCAATATGCTCCGCACACCTCTCAACCCATGTCCTCACAAGGCCAACCTTTGCAGCCCCAGGGACAAATTTTGCAACCACAAGGTCAACCCTTGCAACAAAAAAACCAACCAAGGTAGCAGAAACCCTTGTATAGATATCAATAAGGTCAACCCTTGCAGGGGTACAGTTAAGGTCAAGTCTTGCAAAAGCAGGCTCAAAATCCTCATGTCCTAGGTCAACAGGTTCATAATCTTGCCGTCCAAGGGAATCAGGTACAAAATCCCTATGTCCAAGGGCAACAAGTGTATCAAACTTATGCCCAAGGACAGCAGGTCCAAAACCCTTTTATTCAGGGACAATAGGTTCATCACTCGTATGTTCAAGGACAACAGGTCCCATATCCATATGTTCAAGTTCAACAGGCTCAACACATTTTAATACGTATGTTGATTATTAGCAACCTATGGCCGGACAGTTCCAAGGTATTCAAGGTCAAAATCTTCCCTATGGTCAAGGTAATTCGTAATGGGCGCAGCCTTAGATGCCATATGGCCAAAATCCCCCACTGTGGGGCAAAAATCCTTACCAGTAGGGATGGGATCCTCTGTATGGGCCCGCTTATCGACCTTCCATGCCTTTTAACACCCAATTTCCATTCTTGGCTACACTTGAGTTTCCAGATGTATCTCGCCTTACAAATGATCTAATCCTTTATTCGTCGTCCTGGCCTCCAGTGCTGTCCAAGATACCAAGTGATTGCCCAAAGTTCGATGGGAAAGATAAAGAATATCCTCAGGCCCATGTGATCACATATCACCTCTGGTGCTCATCAAACTCATACATGGACGATTCCATTCGTCTCCATCTTTTCCAGCGAACCCTCACGGGTACTGCAGTGAAGTGGTACATCGGGCTACCTCGAAGTACTTACCATGACTTTAACTCTTTAGCCATGGCTTTCCTCACGAATTTTCAGTTGTCGGTTCACTATGAAACAGGCACCTATTTGCTCACATCGCTTAAGCAAGATATTGTGACACACATCTTTGATCACATCCATGAATGGAGACGTAGACATCAACTAATCAAATTCGAGATTGTTGATTAGTTGCTCACTGAATGGTTTACCAAATCATTCGTGGCCCCAATTGCTCGCGATATAGCTATGGGTGGATGTGTCACTAAAGAGCAGGCCATTACTCATCCCCAGTACTTGGATCTAGTTTACTCTCAGCCTGACAATTTGTACGAGTTATTACCCAATGCTCCGTGACCTTCATCAGATCCCACAGCATCAAAGTCACCAGTTGTACCTACTATTGATGGAGTTATTGGTTCAGTATCCCAGATCCCTGCTAAAACTTCTTCCAAACAAAAGTCGGTCTTAAATGTTGTTCCTAATAGTTCATACCAGAATCCACTTGGCCCTAGTAAAACCTCAGAGGTACACACTATCTAGTCTATCTTAGCAGACAAATCCTCGAAAGGAAAGAAGAAAGGCAAAGGAAAAACTAAAGCCGATGCCTCGAAATAGGGTCCTCCCAAATCGTCTACTGGCAAATATTCGCAACGGAAACCTAAGTATCCCTGCCTCATTTTCGAGGAAGATCACTACACTAAGGATTGTCCCTGATGATCTGAAGTTAGTCGCTTGCTCAAAGGGACCCCCATTGTCCTCAAAGAGTCGTTTCCATCTCAACAGACCCAAATGGTAGACCAACCCCAATCTGCTTCCTCCGGATCTCAAGTGTTCATGATGAGTACACCTATTAATGTGGCTACTAGGTCGAAAGACTATCAAACTCCTGCTTCGGTAGCTGGGAAAGAGAAAGAAGCCACACCTTCTTCTTCTACCTCGAGTTTTGGCCCTCTTCATATTGAGCGCCCTAACCCTGATTCCGCTATGTGGCCACCCTCTCGAGGTGTGCTACGGAAATCCTCATATAATCCCAACGCCCAAGCTGCTCAACACTACAATATTGTTGAGGATTTGGCTCAGGCGCCATCAGCCATGTCAACTCTCGAGGTACTCCAAAGCTGCCCATCACAACAGAAATCTTTGTTTTCCGCTATCGAGGGAATCGATCCCATCAATTTCAATTTGATATGTTTTGATCTAGAGAACCATGTTCTGTGGCTCCCTCATCAAGTTTCCTTTCTTATTCAGGTAATCATCAATGAGAAGACCATCCACTGGACTGTCATCGATGAAGGTGCTTCCACCTACATCATGTCGACCTCATTTTGGAAGGCTGTTGGTTCTCCTGCACTGAACCTATCTTCGAACACTTTGGAAGCTTTCGATGGGCACGATTCGTGACCCTTCACTGTCTTACCTAACATTGCCATCACACTGGAAGGCAAAGACAGTGCAAGTCAAAGTACAAATTGTTGATGCCAATCTCAATTATAATCTTCTACTCGACCAAAGTTGGACCCATGCCATGCATGCCATGGCCTCCTCTTTTTTTCGCGTGATTCGTTTCCCCCATCAAGGGAAGATTGTCACCATCAACCAACTGTCTTTCTTTGCCTCTTCCTCCTCAGATGGCAATGTTCCATACGTCAAGCACACTAGTGCTCCCTATAAAAGTGTGGGGGCAGGTCTTTTCAAAGATTCATCCTTAATGGGAATTTTTCCCCTTCCACCTCCTCATGTTACCTCTGTCAACATGATCTCGATCAAATATGATCCTTGGGTCATACCTTCACTAGATCTTGTTGATACCTGGGGCGAGGTTATGCTGCTTAGTCTCGTCGAAGTCAATTACATGGAAATTGTTTCGTCTTCGAACTCTGCATCCTCGGATTCCGTTATGTCAAAGATCTCTCTCAATACGTACTCTCGATCCTCGTGGCTTGGCACTTTGGAATCACCTGATTCCTTAGTCGAGACCTTCCTGGCTAATGAAGGTATCATGGAAGTAATGTCTCTCAAGGAACCGCCTTGGATCGATACTCACTATCGTTCCTCATTCCTACCTCCCCCGATGGTCAAGTCTATGTGTCTTGCGTAGTTTTCTTCTCAGTTATCTATTGATATGTCAGTTTATCCTGACATTATCAAGATATTTCAACTAAAGGCACATTTATCTCATCAAGGATTCAAGATTTTTCACCCTCCCCAAGTTTTTACCGATTGCCCATCCTTTCAATGGGGTTTCCATCCAACTCGTAACCCTCCCTCGCCTAGGGGGCATGGGGAAAAACCTTATATGAGTTCTACTCCATTATTTGGCCGAGTCGATGCTTACTTGTCATGACAACAGTAAAACTTCGGTGTTCATCTGTGTTGATTGATTACCTGAGTCCCGGCATGGACTCCCTCAAGAAGTACTATGCTTAGGTCATCTTGCATGGTTACTTGTGTACATTAGCGTGTCATTCATTTTTGTGCAGCGTGGTTTTGTGTGATAGTTTTCAAACAACTTTCTTGTTTACTATGATTTTCTTGCTTTGTAGATATTTGCAACTCCCCACACTGGTTTCGCTGATGTTGCTTACCGTAGTACCCGGAACCTATCATCCATGGCATGGGCTATTTATGACCCTAACGGTGAGTTGATTGAACTTCAAGGTATCTGTCTAGGTCACACAACCAACAACATTGCTGAATACAGTGTGGTCATCGAACTATTGTCAAAAGCCATTGCTCCGGGAATCAGAGAACTAGTTGTCAACCTTGATTCACAGCTTGTCGTCCTTCAACTCAATGGGCAATATTCCATCAAAAACCCTCAAATATTGAGAATGTATCTCCCTATCCATCTAATGGAAAGGAATTTTGATTACATTACATATCATCATATTCCTAGATGCATGAATACATTGACAAATGCATTAGCTAATCATGTGTTGGATAGACATTTATGAAATATGTGAAAGATAGAACAAACCATTTGTACCATAGTGGACAGGAAAATACAACATATATATATGGTGATAATTTTTGATACATCAGAACCCCAAAAGATAATATGTGTGTCTAAAATAACATCAACGGCTCGCAGGCCTTATATATCCATGGCACACAGGCCTAAAAAAATATGTAAGTGCTGGACCTAGGAACTAATCAGCATGGTGATCGTGGTAGCATGGTACAACTTGTGCAACACAAGTCAGAAATCGGTAGATCCGCTCCGAGATTCCCACCGTGTGTCTCTCATACTGACGAGGAATGTCTCCTACCCGAGCATACTCCGAGATCCCACAAGTCAACCCCTCAAGGTTCCTCATGATCTCCTCCTCGTTGTCACTCCCTTCTTGATAAGGAGTGACAACATCGATAGGGTGGGGGATGTGCCTGGCTATTGGGGACATCCCAACATGCTGCTCTGGTCCAACGTCTACATTAACAAGAGAAATGTTATAAGAACATATATACCAAAAACAATTAAAAAGTCTCAATTAAAAATTTGATTTTTTACCTTCATCATCGATGTCCTCTCCATCTGGTAAAGGCATATCTGGATCTCCACGGAAATTAGTGCCACTGTATATCCAGTCCTCCACACCGATCTTCTATCGTAGTATCCATGAAAAGAATGCAGGTTGGTATGACATGTGCTAACCCCCAGTGATCCTGGGAATCAAACGACTCTAGCGAGCCATCCGTGGATCACGTGGCATAGGAGGATCTATCTCAGTCAGTTGATATTGGAATAGTGGTACTCGTTCCAAGAAGAAGGTCACAAGCACTGATCCAAAGCCAAATTGCTTCAGATTCCCCACCTTGGCTTTGGACAACTGGCGCTTGATGTTCATCTTCATGGCCTCTGCCCAATTAAAGATCGTAGGAGCTGGGCAGTCAATAGCATAAAGGAACTTCAACTTGTTAGTCTCATGTTCTGTCTAGGACCCCACCACTCTGTCGATAGTCAATAGAAGAACCCTCAATGTCAGATCCCAAACACTGGAAATATCTATCTTCCCACTTTTGAATTTTAGGGCCTCAGGGCAGTGTTCTGCAAGTAAGGAATATATGCTTGCCCCAATCAGTCGTGACTCGTACAAGTTCATTGGTTCCCCTCTGCAGGACAGTCTAGTGATGAATTATATATCTGAAGTTTCAAACTCCAGCTCATGGTCGCCAATGATAAAAATCTCCCAATTAATGTCCCAAAGACTAATTAGGTACCAAAGTAACTCGGGCTGGGCCCGCATCCCTGGCGTGAGAAAGAATTTGAGGAGCCCGCAAGCCCTCAAAGCTTCCAGGAAATTTCAGTCATTCATTGCCTGGGTGTCAACATCCTCATGTTCCCTTTCTTTCCATTCCACCATTTCCAGTGATTCTTTCTTGCAAAAGCCATTAATTTGAGTCAACAATCATCCTTGACCCATAAAATTTAAGTTTAGATAGTGAGTTTTTGAAGAAATATGGGTTTTCACTATTCACGGCGTTGAAAAAATGCACTTCGATTGGCGTGGCTGGCTTTGTTAATCACCCTCGGCCAGCGCGATTCCGTTCCTAGAAATCGCACCGACCAAGGGCGAAAAAGTTTTTAAAAACCCTCCTCAAAAAACTAAAAAAATGGTTAAAAGTAGAAATAAAGGACATGAAAATGGAGCTCAAGGATTTAGCTGTTACCTGGAACTGGCAACTCGTCAATTGACCTCCCGGATATCCCACAAATTGCTCCAAAACAATTAGGGAAAAAGTGAGTAAAATGTCTTCACAGCAAAGGTAAAATGGTAAATGGTAAAAATATATTCACTTTTCCCCTATTTATTCAATTTTTCATGAAAATATCAACTTTTGGTAATATTTTGACCTATTTTTCCTGAAGAACTCGATAATACACTTTACCTTATTTGTGCAGCGACAGGTGATGGATGTTCGACGATGATGACGAGTCACGTTTTAGCTCTTTTCTTGACTCGTTAAACTCATATGAAAATATTTCCGAGTGCTTCTCCCTTTTGACTCGTAAAAGAAAATAAAAGGGGGGGGGGTCTGCTTTCAGCTCTCTTCCGACGCTTTAAAAGCAAAAAGATGGCCGAGCCCTTGTTGTTTCGAACTCATTAACGGATGTGAAACGTCGTGTGCCCAGTATATGTTTACCCCTTTTCTGGGCTCGGAGGCACTATTTATGAAAAGGTACTCCTTGACTGAAATGGTCAAGCGGTTCTCTCAAGTATTGTTTTCTAACTTTTCGAGCTTGAGAGACACAAACATATGAAAAGGGACTAATCAGATATTGATCCAAGACTTTAATGATAGCTTACATTTCAAAGTTTTCGAAAGAGTTTCGAACCTGAATGAAATGATAGATCTCGTCTCCCTAATTCCGGCACCACGAACGTTTCAAAAAACTGACATAGTATGAAGAAGTTATTGACATTTGAAAAAGTCCAGTAAAATGCAATTTCCAAGAATAAATTGATTTTTGGAAAATACTAAAAAAAGAATATTCCTTGGAATATTCCTGTTTGACCGACCAATCAAGAGTTGACATGTGGTGAGCCTGGAGGTCACCATGTGGCCGTGGAATGGTCATGCAAAATTTTGTTCGGGGTCCAGGGGGATCGAACCCGTGACCTCCGACAAGACCAGAACGCGCACTACCAACTTTGCTAACCATTGTTTCTTAAAAGTTATGGGTTGCAGTTTATATTAATGTTGTAACTGTTGGAGGTTTGGGGGTTAGGACTGCCAGCAGTCCCCAAAATCTATCACATGTCCACTGTTTGCAAACCACGCCATTTGGAAACCATGCAGTTTGCGGAATTTATGCCAGCATTAACCTGACCGCCGGTTGCAGCGCAGTCACATGCGGTTGCATGTTAACCGTTGCCAACAAAACTGCCAGCAGTAATGGTCTTCTCCCTAACGGACAGAGGTATACCTGTCACATGCGCACCAATGTTGACAGTTACAGTCAGTAGTTAGCGCTAAAGTTGGCGGATTCCGCTAATTTCAGGCCTGCTACCAGATTTGGCGGCCTTAACTGCCAGTTTGCTAAAGTTAGTGGAGGATCTCTAGGAGATCATGATTAAATGCACTCTGGAAGTGATTTTCAACCTAAGAGAGTGAACCAAGAGGCTAGCTAGGCTAATTGAGGCCTTCTGAAGATAATGGAAAAATCTAGAGAAGCTGAAGAAGCCATCTTCAAGGAGATTTTCATCCAGGGAGATTTTGGAGCTCATGGCCACCAGGAGTTGGAGGCAGTTGCAGGAGCTACCAATATCTGTTCTCAGTGAACCAATAGTCATTCCTAACTATAATGAGCCTTCTAAATCCATTGCAAGGGTTTACAGAATCATCTGAAGAGTTCTAAAGGCCGAGATTCTACAGGGAAGTTTGAGGAAACCGAGTGCTAATCGTGGAGGAAGGCTTAGATCGGGGATACAGTGCTCATTTTGAGAAAATGAACAATATATTGTTGATGTTTGATATGTGCTAGAGACAATAGAAGAGGTTTAAGAGACAGTTGAAGAAGTATGAAGGAGTTTGTGCCATCAAGAAGCTCAGGGAAGCCCAGTGCACTAATTGAAGGAATCAAGTCTAAGGGATCTTAGATATGTTTTCATAATGATGACAACCATGGCAGGGATATAGATGGTTTTCTAAGCCCATTGGTTCAATCAATAACCATTGGAGTTGAGTGTGGAACTTGTAAAAGAATTGAAGCCATAATCCCAAAGAGCCAAGTCAAATTGACAGAAGCTCAAGGAGACGTAGCCCACGATATTCGGGTGAACTCCTAGATTAAATTTGTTGTTATGTGTTGATGTTTATTTGCTGCATTATATGGCTGTTATGTGTGTCTAATATCAGCAAAAACAAATCAACTTAAAGCACTTAAACAATTAAAAACAAACAAAGACATACACCTGTTTCAAGTACTTAATTCCACAATTGTCAACATAAGCTAGATCAAATAATTGTTAAGCTTTGGAGTGAGAGGTTCTTGTAAGTGAAACAAGATGTTAAACCCTCATTTCAGATCAGGTGGTATTAGAGCAGGATGCTTGATTGATAGAGCAATCTATTTTCTTGTTTGACTTGATAGGTGTTTAAACAGTACAAAGGATTCTACTGTTTGATTGTTTGTAAACTGACTATTGTTTGAGTTTGCAAAGGTGAAGGGAAAGCTACTGATAAGCTAAGTCCAGGAGAGGACAAGAAGGAAGAAGGGCTGAAGGCATTCTCCTTACCCCAAGGACCTCAAGAAAATCCTTGATGCATAAGAGGGTTTGTTTACAAAAGGCTGCTTTAATAAGAATTTGATTCTACTGCCATTTAGTTCAAAAATTTGTCATTAGTTCTTTGAAAGCTTTGAGAATTTTGTTGAAGTGATTTTTTTCATTATGATGATGACAACTTATACAAGTGAGTTTTCCAAATCCTCCTCTTTCACAAGATTCTTTGATGAATACTTGAAGCAAGATTTGTTCATCATGATGGATATGGTGAGAGAAATGAGCACCGAACACCGAGAGCAGTTGAATTCCACGAAGGAAGAGAAGCAGTTGCTTTCTGACAAATTGCAGGAAATGGAGAGACAACTTCATATTTCAAATATGGATCTGGAAAGGATGCATGAGTTGGAGACACAACTCCTTGTTGCCAAATAATCCTTAGTCAAGTATCAGCTTGAAGAAGAGGTAGACAATTCTAATTTGTCTTCAATTTCCTCTAAATTTTTTTATGTTGGTTCTTTTGAAAAACATACCAGAGGCATAGGATCCAAGTTAATGTCAAAAATGAGTTATGAAGGAAAAGGATTGGGAAAACATGCACAGGGTATTGTTGAGCCAATAATGATTGAGGAAAGGCCTAAGTATTTGGGTCTTGGCTCTGGACAATCTTATGTAGAAAGTTCCAAAACAGCCATGAAGGCAACTGAAACAGTTCCTAGAAGGAGTTTCATTTCAGGTTCCCTACCTCAAGTTTGTAAAGATTGTATTCTTGGGGAATGCAATTGTTTGAAACATCATTTGTAGGAAGAAGGTGTTCATAAGCATACTCTTGAACCAGAGAGTTGTGAAAGCTCTAAAAGCATTGAAAATATTGATGGTGTTCCAAAGGAAGCTACTTCTTCATTTGATTCACCTCCTCATGAAGGTAATGAAGGTGAAAGAGAAAGGTATAAATCCGATTTCCATCACACTTCTTTTCATTATGTTAAACATGGTAAATTTCCACATAAGCATTGGAAAAGTATTGCATGTTCCTTTTGTGGTTTGGTTAACCATAGTGTTACTAGATGTTGGAATAGAATGGCCACATACAAGAAACTTTTGAAGGAAAGAAGGCAAGAAGCCAAAGGTCCATTGGACAAGGCAAATTATGCTATCAAGAAGATGAATATGTGTTGTACTTATTTCCATAAGGAAGGACATATTGCTAAAAGGTGTTGGACTTTGAATCCAACAATCCTTCCACGAAATTTGAAGAAAGTGGAGAAAGAGTATGGTAAGAATGGAAAGGAAGTTTCCATAATCGATGTGTTTCAGGATGATCCACATGTTGATGTCGATGTACAGTTAAACGAAGCACCTTTGGTGTGGATTGGTAAGAAATGGTTAGAGTTCTTATCCAATTAAAGTTACATGTTTCTTGATGAGAAAAGAAATGTGTCACATATATTTGCATTTCTTTGCTAATGGAATGCAAGTTGCAGGATGGAAAAGTTGAGTATGTAGACTCACTTTATTGTAGCAAAATTATATTCATTTCAGCTTTGAATGTACATGTACATGTGATCAAGGATCTTGTACTTATGATTGTGCTTAAGAGAAAGTGTAAGATTCGAATACATGCATAAGGATGGAATGTATGATGATAGGGATGTTGATGATTTCCTTGTATTTGAACATGTATGTAATTGATCTGATGGAAAGCTATCGACCATCATATTGTTTTGCTTAAACATGCATGTAATGTCATGTTGACTTGGAAGAGTTGATTTGGTCTCTAAGATTGTAAAAGGGAGATAATGATGAAGTGTTTCATCTTTGTAAAAGAATTGTTAATGTTCTTTTTGTATGTGCTAGACTTGAAGGGTCAATTGCTGAAATGACATGCTTTTTTTTGTCGGCTTGGGATTTAGTCATTCATTTGTAGACAAGATGTAAATACACGTTGATGATTCACATGATGTGAAATTTGTTTCTTTTGATGGAGCAAGAATTTGTGTCATCAAGTTGTTTTCTTGTATTTTGACATCGTCCACTGAAGGAGATTTGCAGCAGCAAAGGTTGCCATGGAAGTGGCTTGGAAGCGATGTTCAGCTACCTTATGTAAATTCTGAATGAGTTTAAGGAAGACAGTTCTTAACAGGAGGACAAGCGCATCCAAGAATGGAAGTGTTGACTACCTTCGAGATTTGGTTCAAAGGCACCCGCCATGCAGGAAAGTGTATGAAGGTTGAAAGAAGAGGGTACTGTACTCTCATCTACTGTTTAGATTAGTATATCAGTCTTTTGGGGTCCAAAAGATTCCCAATGGGGAGGAGTGATCAAACATTGATCTAGGACTTTAATGACAACTCAAATTTCAAAGTGTTTGAAAGAGTGTTGAACCTAAATGATTGAATAAATCTCGTCTTCCTAATTCCAGTGCCATGAATGATTTGGAAAACTAACACCGTATGAAGAAGTTATCACGATTTGAAAAATTCTAGAGGAACATTCCTTGGAATATTCCCTTGAATATTCTTGTTTCACTGACCAATCAGGAGCTGACACGTGGCAAGCACGGAGGTCACCATGTGGCCCTGGAATGGCCATGTAAAATTTTGTTTGCGGTCCGGGGGGGATCGAACCCATGACCTTCGACAAGACCAGAACACGCGCTACCAACTCCGCTAACCATTGTTTCTTAACAGTTATGGGTTGCAGTTTATATTAATATTGTAACTGTTGGAGGTTTGGGGGTTAGGACTGCCAAAGGTCTTACTCGCCAATGGTCTTACCCACCAGCAGTCCCCAAAATATGTCACATGTCCACTATTTTTAAACCACGTGGTTTGCGGAATTACCGCCAGCATTAACCTAACCGCTGGTTGCAGCGCAGTCACATGCGACTGCATGTTAACCGTTGCCAACAAAACTGCCAGCAGTAACGGTCTTCTCCCTAATGGCCAGAGGTATACCTATCATAAGCATGCCAAGGTTTACGGTTACAGTGAGTAGTTAGCGCTAAAGTTGGTGGATTCTGCGAATTTCGGGCTTGCTGCCATATTTGGCAGCCTTAACTGCTAATTTGCTAAAGTTAGTGGAGGATCTCTAGGAGATCATGATTAAATGCACTCCAGAAGTGATTTTCAACCTAAGAGAGTGAACCAAGAGGCTAGCTAGGCTAATTGAGGCTTTTTGAAGCCAATGGAACAGTCCAGAGAAGTTGAAGAAGCCATCTTTAAGGAGATTTTCATTCAGGGAGATTTTGGAGCTGAGGGCCACCAAGGGTTGGAGGCAGTTGCAGGAGCTACCAATATCCGTTCTCAGCAAACCAACAATCATTCCTGACTGTAATGAACCTTCTGAATCCATTGCAAGGGTTTATAGAATCATCTAAAGAATTCTAAAGGCAAAGATTCTACAGGGAAGTTTGAGGCAGCCGAGTGCCAACCGTGGAGGAAGGCTTAGATCGGGGATGTAGTGCTCATTTTGAGAAAACGAACAGTCTATTTTTGATGTATGATATGTGCTGGAGATAGTAGAAGTGGTTTCAAAGATAGTTGAAGAATTTTGAAGGAGTTTGTGCCATCAAGAAGCTCAGGAAATCTCAATGCACCGATTGAAGGAATTAAGTCTAAGCAATCTTAGATCTGTTTGCATAATGATGACAACCATGAAAGGGATATAGATGGTTTTCTAAGCCCATTGGTTCAGTAAATAACCATTGGAGTTGAGTGAGGAACTTGTAAGAGAATTGAAGCTATAATCCCAAAGTGCCAAGTCAAATTGACAGAAGCTCAAGGAGACGTAGCCCACGATATTTGGGTGAACTCCTAGATTAAATTTGTTGTTATGTGTTGATGTTTATTTGCTGCATTATATGGCTGTTAGGTGTATCTAATATTAGTAGAAATAAATCAAATTAAATCACTTAAACAATTAAAAACAAACAAAGACATACACCTGTTTCAAGTACTTAATTCTGCAATTGTCAACATAAGCTAGAACAAATAATTGTTAAGCTTTGGAGTGAGAGGTTCTTGTAAGTGAAACAAGATGTTAAACCCTCATTTCAGATCAGGGACCATGTGGAGTTTTATTTTTCATGTCTTTTTTAAACTCTCTAAACATGAAAAAGATACTGAGTTACACCTTTGTCAGACTCGTTAAACTATTAAACGACATCGGATTCGTCACCATGACAAACATGAGCTTCTCCTTCCTAGGGATTGTTAAACTTACTAGGTTGGATTCATCCGAAGGATGAAATTACAGTGCAAGCATATGCTATCCCCTTCAAGCTTGCGATTAAAAAATAATTGGGGTACCTGCCAGAAATGGTGGGGGAAAATTTGGAAATCTATCAGTTGTGTTGGCAGCTCACTCTTAAACATGACACTCTTTGCTTCGTGTCGGGTTTGGATATCCTCCTTTGTATTGTTGAACTCCCTGGTTTTGGGCCGTTCATTTTTTCCTTCCATTTGATCTCTGCCATGTCATCATGACCACTGATCCTATGGATCCAAAAGCTGCCAAAATTCTCGTTGTGTCTCCGATATATTCAAGAGTTGTCCTTCTGCAGTTACACTTACCTCTGATTCTTTGTATCATCCAAAATCATTTTGCATCCTTTCGTCTTGCGTCAATGATTTGGAATTCATTATGGCCCTCTTTCAACATGGTAGATTTCCGTCGAATTCAACTCATTGTCTGGGAAGTTGACTGAGAGACTCCTTTCTCGTACCTTAGAGCTTGCATGCCCTAATGGCAAGTTCTTCGCACTCGACAACAAGTTCACATCAATGGCTTTCGATTAAGTGATTTCATGGGTGTTTGAATTTAGTTCCTCTATTCACATTCCATGGATTACGCTGATAGTACCTTGAGGACCATTGTCATTATTGGTGGTTTCTCTTGCGCTTGTTAATAGTTTACATCATCGACTGGCAATCAAGTGATTTTATAACATGTTTGACGTCAACACATCTATTCACATGTTAGAATCTGTACTTTGATCAGGTCATGTTGGAGCGCAAGACCTTGGACTCAGATCACAAAAGTCTAGGTTACGAAGTGGTGTGACATGGTTATGATGATATGCATGTCTCTTTCAGATGGTTGGCTGTGACTAGACCATGAGTTATCATATTCTATCCTTCTCATTGGGTGGCTACAACCATACCTTGGTTTTGTTATGATCCTCTATGACGGATGGCTACGCCCATGCCTGGATCCATTTACATGATCATTCTCTAGATGGCTGTGTCCATTCCATAATTGATGTATCATTAGACAGAGTTCTTAGTCATGTATGTATATCTGTACTTGCTTGCAGGTTTTCCAACGGTAGACCGGTTCCCCGCACTAATTCATAAAGCATTTCATCCCTCACTCCAGCTCGGCCTTCATGCTTTAGGGGGCATCTGTTACACAGTATTTTGTCACTACCACTATAGTCCCCGTTCCTTGATCCTAGAGGACCTCTACAGTGAACCCCACATGCTTTGCCTTCATGAAGAAACTCCCATTGTGTCCCTCTTCTTGAGCAGATCAATTCCCTTTTGCACCATTTCCCTTAAAACTATGTTTTGCCCAGTTTACAAGACCGATGCTAATGACATTTGTCTCCCCTACGTTGGTGTAAAGAGATTAGCACTATCCTTAGTGCCGACCGGAGTGATTGAGATGTGTTCTAGTCGTACCGGTCCTGTTATGGAATTTTTTTTAAATTAGGAGCTGAAGCTTCCAACTCTAGAAGCTTCGTAATGCAAGTCTGGTAAATGGTTTGGCCAGATGGGGTCGAGAATGTCAGTTTGGTCTCCTTTCCCCTCTAATGATGGAACTACCTCAAGGGATAATACCTTCTCCCATAAGAAGAGGATCCATCTCCCATCCATTCATCCTATTTAAACCTCCCTTCTTCCCAAGCATAAGCTAGTGTTAGTGTTGAACTGTTGATATTTGTGTGCTAATCATATTTTGGTTTGGAGTAAAAAACAAGCTATTACTAGTTGTAGCTATCTAGTTGTGTGAGGGAAGTGTGACTTGGTTTGGAGTGAAGTCTAAAGGGAAGAGCCTTAAAACCTGTTGATTGAGGCCATCATGGAATGCTAGCAAAAGTGTGTGGGAACCTGGTCTTCTTAGAGGAGGGCTGCAACGTCAAGACAAATGGTTGTAATCTCTCTTTGATATTAATATATGCAACTATAGATTGATTTCCTACATGATTTGTCATCTTACATATTCATGGCTTAATGTTTCTTGACTTGTTAAGTAGGTTGAATTACAATTTGTCTATTATCACATTTGCTGTTTGCTATTGTTTACTTGTTTCAGGTGCTTGAAGAAAGAAGCGAGAGATAGTTGGAGTGAGCAAGCAAGGACATCATCAAATAGGATAAGCAAACTAAGAGGTAGGCCCTCTTAATTGGTTATAACCTAAGGAAATATTACATAGAATGTATATGTTGTGGCTCGACCCATTATCGGGCTAGAAGAATTTGTTTGTGTCTGCACTTATAATTTTACTTCACCACAATGGTCAACCCCATTATATTGCAATATTTTAACCTCTCTCACTTGTCATCTTGTAAAATCGTAACATAGTGGTAGAGCCTTTCCTTCCATGGCCTTCCTAGTTAGAATCTCGCTAGCATATGTTTCCCATGCTGCAAGTATTGAGTAGGCTCGGGAGTCCTCTTTAGTCCCGCCATGACTTTGTGTTGAAGCCTCATTCTTCTTCTTCTTTGCTATTATTCTGGCTTTATACCCTAGAGGCTCCCATGTGTTGAGTTGTACTATTGCATTTGATATCGACCACTTTCACCCCTTTTGGCCTTAAGTCAACTTCATTTAGAATCGTGTATAAGCCACTTTTGACCATGACTTTTCTGCAAGTTCAAACCATGCATTCATTAGCCTTTGCGACTTGACACCATTTTCCATGGAGGGAACATCCCTTGAGTGTCGATGACCAACATCCGCCACCTTGAATTGAGTATAGGAATGTTCCAATCCCAGGAACTAGTGAACTTTCCCTTGACACTCATTCTATCCATTGTACTATAGGCATTGTTTTATTCTTTTTAGGGCTTTAAATATGAAAAAGACAAAACAAAAAAATTTCCAAAAAAAGAGAGCAAGAATGAGAAAATTTCTTCATCGTTTGATAGCAGCAAGAATTAGTCATGTCACCCTTGAACGAAGCACTTAAAATGAGTCTTTCCTCCATTTGGATGGGACTTAGTTTGACTTTAGAGAATCCATAACCTTGTTCTTGAGTCAGTCCTCCACCAATTGGTTTTCTCTTCCAAACATATGGAGAGTTTGTTAATGCATCATGCATTATAAACTTATATAAAGTTATTTTATGTTGCCATAAAGTCACATCAAGTCAGACTTTTTTCAAGGGAAGTAAACTTGTTATCAGCCATTCTGTGATGTCCCTTGACTCATTTGTGTTGGCCATACCTGGACTCTCAAGTTATTCTCAGCATCACATCACCAACATGGTCCTTTACTTGTGTTGGTTAATAATTTCCCCATTGACTTCTTACTGGCAGGTCTGCTCTTATCGACTTCGACAATTTTCTTTGACAGTAGACCTAGAGTTTCACCCTACCCCTATTTACATCATTGATAGGTGACCTTGTGCTCAACATCAATCAACATTATGGGTCTTTGACTGAGTGGTTTCCCTTGTGTTCGACATTAGCTTACATTATCACACATTGGGATTCAAGCAGTACCTTGGTTTCCATTTGACCCTATTGGTAGATTCCTCACCTCTGTGTCAACTTTCATTATTGGTTGGTTCCAAGGATATGTCATGCACTAGCTACATCTTGTGTATGCCATAAATGTACTTCACAATGGTTTCTTCATATCTCTTCATCAAAGTTATTCAAAATTATTGGCCTATGCGTTACACTCAAGCTGGTTGATATGGGATGTCTTAATGCCTTCCTTCCAGTGGATAGTTTCCCATCGACTTCAACTCATTGCTCTAGGAACAAGGTCTAGAGTTCTTTTTTAGTGCCTAGGGATTGCAATCGTCAGCGGAAGACTCCTTCGCCATCGACAATATGAATACATCAATGTCTCCTGATTGATAGATTCTTTCAAGTGTTCGACTTCAACACATCTATTCATACTAGTTAGATTGTACTGGGATACCTTGACACTCATTATCATTATTGGTCAGTTGTCTCACATTTTTTAACAGCATACATCAATGATCAATGATAAAACAATTTCTCACATGGTTGAATTTAGCTCATCTATTCCCACAGTGTAGAAATGTACCATTTGCGGTTGGTGAAGACCTTGGGTTGTGTCAATATGTTGGTTCACTTGACAACTCCTTTAGTTTTCTACCAGTGACACCTCTCACCTTTATATGTTGTAGTCTTTCACAACATCATCTTATATTTTGGCACCCAAGTTTATGCAATACCATTATTCCACTTATATGACTTGGTACTTTTATGAGGATTAGTTATGCAACATCATTGATTAGATAGTCTTCTAGCATCATTGATCATACATTCTTCTATATGTGATATTGAGACATAGCTCTGTTGTGTTCTTTCGCAAAAATGATCTAATGATCCACTATGTATTCCTCAATTCCTTCTATACACTAATGTATACATTCTGGATATGCTTTATACTTTATCAGCGGACATGCTTTACTAATTCTGAGCCATGGTATGCCCACCTCAAACATGATTTTTCTTTTTGACTCCTTCGATAGGTATTATATGGGTTGGAATCTAGTGGTCTCCTCCTAGGTTTTCGGATGACTCCTCTCTCTATATTTAATATATTTTGGCCATCATGTTGTGAAGTAGGAAAGTGTTCCCTTTAAGGACAGAGGCAACCCCTCTAGCCTTAGAGTGGGTCTAGTCACAACAAAGACAAAACAACAATCGATTCCCTTAAATAGTCATTGTTGGAGGCCTACCTCAAACCGGTGGTTGATGACGTTTCGTTGCACTGCTCCAGCTTCCGTTTCTTTCTCCTCAATGAGCAATCAACCTGAAACACCACAAGAAAACAACAGAGCATGTAACCGAGAACAACAATGATCTATTTACTTATAAAGTCAAGAAATCATAAGCTATCAAGTAAATTGTACACAAGATATAGGAAATCATCATTGATTGTATTAAAATGAATCAAGAGCAAAGCTTACAACCAAGTCTTGACGTCGTAAGCCTTCTTGGAGGGTCCAGCCAGTATGTTCTTTCAAACATTCACTCTCAAGAATGGGTCTCCCAAATAGACAATATCTCTCTCTCACTTACAAGCTTTAATACAAAGTTAAGGCACTCCACAACCTCTCACCAAACTATTAGCAATCCCACACTTGTCACACTCACACCAAAGCTATCTACTAAACTCAAAAGAACCAGCAGCACTGTCCAACTAAAAGAACTAGCAGATCATAGCAATGGTGAGTGATTTTATAGGAGAAGGAGACTCCATGAAATGAGGGAGACGAAACTTATCCTTAAGGGAGGTTGCACAAAAGACGGAACCACCATCCCAGAGGAGGAAGGGTGACCTAAACTAACCAAACAACTAGCTCTAGAGACATCTAGAAGGCCGACTGTTTGAACAAATTCGCCCAATTTGGATCATTGTTAGTCGTGAACTAAGTCTCTGCGACGGAATCGTAAAGAGGAAATGCATGCAGACCAATCATCGCGATAAATAGTTGGGAGCCTCGCGCCGGGCCCTAAAATTCGACCGTTGTGGGAAACAGGTGTACACCTGCGACGATGTCATGATGAGATTATTTATGACCAGAGATCGTCGTGTATATTAATGGCTTACTCGCGACGAGGCAGAAACTTATGGAATAAGGGTCAACTTGCTGCATCAGAGAGAATTTGCTTAATCTTCTTACATGAGTGGGAATATATGAACATGTTTATTTGATACATGACACAACCGAGGGACTGAGATGAGGACATTGAAAAATTATTGTGTAACACATGTTCCCCTTTTGACCTCAAACATTAGGGGGCATCTGTTATAGCATCATTCAACACTCCTATAGACATGATGCCATTTTATGGCCATGGGCAGTCCCTTTTCATATGCAAACTTGAATTTATACTAAAAAACAGTATCTCAAAATCCAAATGCAACTATGCCTATACTAAATCATGTACATACATGGGTCCCATAACACTATACCCACATATGCCTTTTAAAATACGAAAAAATAAAATAAATTATATTTTTCGGGCGAGGTTTATGGGTTTTACTGAGAGCCCACCTACAGGATCTCGTGGCCTAACTGAAATAACCAATTTTAGGTGGTATATATACACCCCTTAGGTAAGCCTAATTCATACAAGAAGAAGGATATTGAAATTATACTTGATTTCTCCCAGATCAAGTATGTTTTTCCTATACCTCTTGTAATCCCAGTCTCTAGGAAACCCCGGTTTCCTTTACATAGATGTTCAACAACCTTATCTAGCATCTATTTGAACTTATTAGAGAGGTCTTCTTCGCAGCTTGGGTTGGACGGATCCGAAGGAAGGATTCATCGGTGCCTTTGGCCTAGATTAGGTTGTATCTTTCATGCACTTACTGTTGTTAATCAATAAAGAAGCTCATGCCTTGTTCCCGATAGATGTTGCCATATTATGAATGATAGTTTATATGTTTATATATGATGATCTAATATATTACTATGTATTCACATTGAATTATCTATTATGTAATTGCTTTTCAGGTCTACACATTTTGGAAGAAGTAGAGGGTTTGGACCCTACGGGAACATCTTCAAATGTAGGACCCCCGGGTATGTCTCCAAATCCAAGTTTGATAATTTGTATGTTTGGCATGCTTGTTTGAGTGTTATTTGTTGATTATCTTACCCTGCTCTATTGAGGTTTTCAACCCTTGCCTTAGGGAAATTTTCCCACTAACACTTATTGGTCAAAGAATCATTGTTTATTTGGATGATTTTATTATGTTTTCCAAGAAATGTGAAATAGATATTTGACTAGTATCAAAAGTATGGGATTTCTCTTAATCCCAAGAAGAGCATCTTTGGTGTGTTTGAAGGGATTCTCTTGGGTCACATCATTGAAAAAAGAGGAATTAAAATTGATCTCCGGAGGGTCAAATCCACCGATAGATCTTGTTTCCAGTGAATAAGAAGGCCATGCAGTCTTTCTTGGGAAAGATCAATTTCCTGAGAAAAATCATCTTTGATTATGCTCAGATAGTCAAGCCCATACAAGAGATGATTAAGAAAGATGTAATATACAAATGGGATAAATAAGAGAAGGGTGATTTCATTTAGATCAAGTAGACTATTGCTAATCCACCCATGTTTTTCAGTCCAGACTATGGAACATATTTCCTTCTCTATATGTTTTATTCATATTCGTTGATTGCGTTTGTATTGACTCAAAAGGATATTGAAGGAAATGAGCGGTGTATCTCTTTAATGAGCTCTAGTCTACAAGGTCCATTATTAAATTACCCTGCCATTGACAAACAAGCATATTTTGTATACAAAGTAGTTAATTATTTCAGGCCCTATCTATTAAAATCTCACACGATCAGTTTTGTATCTCATCCAGCAGTAAGAACATTGTTCGCACAAAAATAATTAGGTGAGAAGAGGACTAACTGGATGACCTATTTACAAGAATATGATCTGGAATTGATTGCCTCTGTAAGCTAGCAATCGAAGCAATATATTCTCTTGAGAAATATATTTTAGGTTGGGAGAAGGAGATAGAAATGTACAATATTATACATGTTCTTTCAGTCCACGTCTACAATGCCAAGGTATTCAGATTTACGATAATTTCTAGAGCAAGGAACCTTTCCCACACACTTACCAAATAAATAGGAGAGGGAAATTAATTTAAAAGATATATCTTATCAATTTGTTCATGGAGTGATTTCCAGGAAGCACCACAATGGTGTCCTTCTAAGATGCCTTGAGCCACAGGATACAAAGAAGGTACTTAGAGACTTTCATGATGGATCGACAGGTAGCCACTATGCGGGTGACAATACATCGCATAAAGTTATGAGGGCTAGTTATTATTGGCCCACTCTATTCAAACATGCTCACGCTTATGTCTACAGGTGCCAATCTTGTCAAAGATGTGTTGGTCATGATCAAAAGTCATCCGCCCCGCTTCTACCACTAGCAGTTGAGGAAACATTCCAACAGTGGGGCCTTGATGTTATTGGAGAAATATTTTCCACTCATCAAAGAAACACCGGTATATCCTAACAAGTAAAAAATATTTTACCCAATAGTTAGAAGAAGTTCCCCTCAGACAAGTAAATGATCAAGAAGTCATCCACTTCTTACAATAGAAAATTATAACGAGGTTTGGTGTTCCTACGTCACTTGTATTTTATAATGCAACTTAGTTTTATTCTTTAAAACTTTATGAATTCACATTAGAAGATGGGATTGTTTTAAAACATGAATCTAATTATTACCTGTAGGGAAATGGTTTGGCTGAATCAAAAAATAAAAATCGTATCTGCATAATTAAGAAAACCATTTTCTCTGAGAAAAAAAACTTACTTACCGCCTTGAATAATGCATTATGGGTTGACTGTGTATCTCCCAATCCTTCCTTGAAAACCTCGTCGTACTTTCTATTTTATGGTAAAGAAGTTATATTTCCCATGAACCTATATCTTCTAGCCTTGCAACTCTCCCAAGAGTCACAAGGTAGACCTTGTCTTCTAGCTTAGAGGATGATAAACACTTTAATCAAATTCGAGGAAGAGATACTCAAAGCCATGGACATATCTATTGTGCATTAAAATCGTGTAAAGCATTGGTTTGATAAGAATTCCACAAAGGAAAAGAGCTTTGATGTGGGTGACCTAGTACTAAAGTGGGATAAACCCCATGAAGACAAAGGTAAATGCATGAAGTTTCAACTTCTGTGGATTGGACCTCACACCATCCAATAAAATTTTGGCCATAACACCTTCAAGTTGAAATCCTTAGATAGGAGGATTGAACCCCTTCCTGTAAATGGCCGAGATTTGAAACATTACTTCCAGTAGCAGCTACAAGCTGCACTTCCTATACAATTTTTTTGTTTCCTTTCCTTTTGTTTGTGTCATTCATACATGTCTTATATTAGTCATGTCTTGTCATTTCATGTTTGTTGGTCATTGTACATAAATAAGACCTTTTGTAAAAGTGCATGGCTCAAAATACTTTGTGGTATAATAAAGGAGAAGCGTCACAACCACGACGCTTGGATTTTTTTTGTTCTCCTTCTTTGTTTGGGAAAATGACATAGGTTGAGCTAAGTCAAGATGGAAAATAGGATTCATCCAAAAGGAGAAACTTGAGGAAGCCTATTAGGTCAGTTCCTATGCTATTATCTAAACTACTCCACTTGGTGTAAATCTACTTGTGTGTTAAAGCGTGTCCAATCTAGTAAAAAATGGACAAGGGGAAAATCTAAAGCGAGAAAACCAATATCATAGTTCTTAAAATACTTCTCTAAAATGGAAACATCCCTTAATAGTTCTATTAAATTAATAAATAAAGGGTGAAACAAGAGAAAGGATTCCTACTTAGGGAGGTGAAGAAATAAACATCGTCAGAGTATTTTCCAAGCTCACTGGTAGAGAAGAAATGTTTTTGTTCTTGAAGTGACTTTGTCGGGGTACTGTCTAGGCCTGCTGGCAATAGAGAAACACCAAAGATGAAAACTCATACTTTTAATATCATAAAATCTCCACAGACATTACCCTTTCCTAGATTGAAACAATAGTGATATGGTGTATCTTTGTGTGTGTTCAACCAAGTAGAGAAAAGTGAGATGCTATGTAAAAAACTGGGTCAAAAGGGGGAAATCAAGGCAATCAATACTGCCTAAAGGTATGACCCTTTAACAAAATTTATTCCTGGACATAGAAGTTGAATTTTGCCCTGTGTGCCACCAAGTGTTGTCGTTGTTATAACACCCTCCAAAATTTCACTACATTTGAATGTTGGAGGCTCCTATCACTATCGCATTGATCATCAAGTTTTTTCTCATGTTATTTTATTTGTTTCAAGTGTCCTTGAATGGTATCAAGTGTTTTCACACTAATTAGAACATATTTAGGTGCATCTCATGGTCGTAACATCTTTGTTGTTGTAAAATGACACTCTTGGGTCGTAGTCACACACGCTTCACTCGTTGTACTTGGGGAATGTGTACAAAGTGGTGTTTTGATGTATATTTATCATTGTTCAAGATTATCTAAGTTTTCTCTATGAGTTGGTATGTGTCACACATGGTTTTAAGTCTAAACTCATCATGTTCACTCCTCATCTTATTATTTTGACTTAAACAAATCTTTGGTTTCAAAGCGAACTCGTTGTGGCCAATAGTGCATAAGCACACTCGAAGGCCTTGATCAAGAATCCTTCATTGTCCAGAAGTGTGCCATGCACCCTCTAAGAGCATAGAGTGCACTCCTTAAGCTCTTTCCCCTTCCATGTTCTGAATTGTGCCCTTCAAGAGACCAAGTCTTCCTTTGAGCGAACTCCTTCAACTCAAGGAAGTGAGCCCTCCTTGAGCACATGAGCACACCCTAAAGGCCTTAATCCCAATCCTTCAGACTTCGAAAATGTTCCATGTGCCCTCTTGGATCCTTTGAGCACATGACTTCACATCAAATTCATGAAGCATCAACCTTCAGACTTTCACCATGCACCCTCCTGGGCCTCTTGAGTGCATGAGTGTACCCCAAAGGCTTGAAGCCTTCAACCTTCAAAAATGCATCCTATTCCCTCCCTCTCTCCCTTAGATGCACAACACACTTGGGAAGCCTGAAGCTTCCTTCTTTGTCCTTCGGACTTGCACCATGTTCCCTACCTTGATTATCTTTTTAGTGCCTGAATGCATGCTGAAGCCCTAAATCTTTCCCTCTTCAGACCTTTGAAGTGTGCCAATGTGCCAAGAATCTCTCCTTGTCCCTTTGAAGATCACTGAAAAGGAATGAACATAAAATTCTCATAAAACATGCTAGAATAGGATATTTTCAAGTTGATGGTTACTTGTCATGAGTGATTGTAGCCACAGGTATCTCAGAAATAGCATGGAAAGCACACATGAGGAAGATCGGATAGAGAATACAAACAAAGGAAGCATCAAATAACAAAGAACACAATGAAAGCTTGATAATTGGAGCACCCTAAAGACTCCAGGATCAAAGACCCTCTGGAGTGTGAAGGCATTAATGATCAGAAGTTGTATGAAGCAGGAACACAAGAGTGGCATACATGTCATCATTGAAGAAAGTCTGTGTCATCAGTCACTATTAGTCCTACGCACCAAGGATAGTGACACATCACGTCTTCATCATTTGATGATGTGGAAGTTATGATGTAATATTGTAATCATGTAAAGACAAATAAGTGGAAGTCCAAGAGTCATGTATAGATAAAAGAGTCATGGAAGCCCAAAAGTAATACCAAATTTCATATGTAATGCCAAAAGTGATTTGGAAGTCCAAAGGTTGTAGAAGTCCAAAGGTCATTACGAGTTAGAAATTCAAGAGTCATGGGGATGTGAAAAGTCATACCTCAATTTATAAAAGGATCCCCGTTTCTCATGAAAATTACTTTTAACCTTAGCTTCTCCCACAAGGCATTAGAGAGATATAGTTAATACTTTTGGGGAGCAAGTAGTGGCTCTAACACTTCACTAGTGGAGCTAGTGATTTTCATTGTATTTATGTATCTTGGAACTTTTGCTGAATATTGAAGCCTTTTCAGGCTAGCACAGTTTCACACATGGAATGTGAATGTTTCTAAGACTATTCTTTGAACGTTTATGGTTCATGTTTGGTTTCACCTGTACTAGAATAATTGAACTATTTCGGTGACTTCGGTGCTCAAATTATTGGAAATGTGTTGTAATTTTTATAATGATCGCCGCATCTATTTCCATGCATGTCTCCATTAGGGTAGTATTATTACTTCTTTATTAGAGGTTCACTTTGTTTCCCCTCTGCTATGAAAGAAACTTGATACATCTGCAATTGGACAGTCACAAGGTGCACTCATTTTCTCATTCAAAAGGACATTTGTGCTTCTCTCTTGTGCTGACAGTTAAATCCAAGACATATATTTAAGTAAACGACATCTGAGCCATATTCTAGATTGGAATCTTAAACCAAACGATGTGAGGTCTAATTGGGACCCTATATCAGGGATATCCCCTGTATGTTGGTTTTATCCAGCACCGTTAACACCACCTATATCTAAACCTCAAAACATCCACAATTAACTATTAGATATGTATGTAAGACTAGTGTTGCTATTCACACGGGCAAGAGTGATTATGAACCATGGGAAAGCAACAACCAACAATTAAACAAAGATGTGAATGGGGTTGTATTACTTTGATCAAATAAGTGATAAACAGAGATGTCGTCCCCAGTCAACCTTTGGTAATGCAATGTGTTACACTAAGAGAAAACCCTAGCTGCAGTAAAATCTCTAAGGTAACCTCAAACTACTTTGAGGCTGAAAAGCTTGCCCTTTCAACCTGGAGAGGGATCTCTCCTTAAAAATCAGCTACCTAAGGTCATAGTAGTAGAGGTTTTTCAATAAGTGTTATGGCCAAATTTATATAAGAAAAATTGAGGTTGGTTGGACTTTAGGAAAATTTCATCATTGTGGATGGAGTCTAACCCAATTAGGCTTATATAATCATAGGTTTAGTGATCAAACATCACAAAAGCGAGATAGTAACAGTTCCTTTGACAATTTTTAGGAAATTTGGAGGATAATGAAGGAAAACAGTGTGATATATATGTGAAAAACATTTATTTAAATATTTGAAAACATAAATAAAATGGAGCACAACAATATGAATTCCAATTTCAACCACTTAGCATTCAGACATTGAAGAAAATATTACACCAAGAGACGGATAGGGAATTGCGACGCAGGAATTTATGAAAAATTGCTCATGTAGACTGTTTTTACGATAATCTGATCAGAACGTCCATAAAAAAGGCTACTTTCAAATAAGTTCCAACCCTTTTTCCTTATTCAGAAACTGTTTATATAGAGAGTACAATAGATAAAACAAGCTTCTAGATTATCCTTAATTACAATCTGCTAAAAATAAAAGAGATAAAGTGTATCTCTCAAATACATGCATATAGAAAACTTCCAAATCTAATATGCATCTAAAGATCATGTTGCTTCTGGAGATAAGAGTCAGCAAGTCCATTTTGATGAGGTGGCATCCAAGTCAACAACTGTCCATGAGCTTTTTCCTCACAAATTCCTAAAAAATAGGGTCCAGTGATCCCTCTGAAAATACAAAATCATGATAGCTGTTAGAAAACAGAGAGATTTTGTTTTAAATGGGTCCATTATGGACAAAAACCTCTTTCGGTTTTCAAAAACTCATTCTTATTTGTTTGGGATATGATTTTGAAAATAGTTACTAAAACAAGATTGCAAAATCCTAAAAAAACAACCTTCAAATATCCCTTCGAATATTTCAAACCGTAAAACTTGTTAGAAAACTAAGAGAGGTTTTTTTAAATGGGTCCGTTTTGGAAAAAAAATCTTTTGGTTTTGAAAAAGTCGTTCTCATTTGCTTGGAAACTGTTCCCGAAATTACTATTTTGTACAAGAAAATTAGTATAAAGAAACAATTTTTTTCAAGTAAAAACAAATATGCTTTCGCACATTTTCCCTTTGGCTATTGAGCTTGTGTCATAACTTCCATCGTCCAGAAACATAGTAAACAAATATGGGAGTGGGATTTGATAACAAGAATGTGGGATAACAATTGTTTTACTTTGGTGAATAAAACAATACAAATGATTAACTTTGCACAAATTTTAACTCATGGTAATATAAGTACTTCCACCATCTGGAAACACTTGAGATTAAACATGATATTCCATGGACGCATTTCTTTGGTTTTGAAAAAGTTTGAATTTTTCATTTGGCGCTAATTCTCTAACGGTCAGAGTTTAATTGACCATCTTCATAAATTCGCGTTGCTACTCTGATTGTCAACGCAATTTTAGATTTTCAAAACTACAAATAACGTTGACACTATCGTTGTCAGTGCTTTAACCCTGTTTATTACAATTTTGCAATGACACTCCCGTTGTCATCCTTGTTTTGCTTATTCCTAATGGATTTTGGACACCTAATCATTAGAGTAGACCAAGTAACAGACATGACACTTGTGTGAAAGGAGTAGAAAAATGTATTCGATAGAAAAATGAAAAGGTCGGTCATCAATTCTGTAAAAATTCGAGTGCATTAGGGCTTCAAATCGTTAATCAGACTGGTTTGATCGAAACACAAATTGGGCATGGTTCTTTTACAGTTGTGTTGAAGCAGGGGCGATGGGCAATGTAGCTATTTTTCACTCAGTTTTCCACTCAAGATTGGACTCAACATTCGAATTGTACTAAAAAATTATTTGATGTGTGATTCAAGAACAAATACAAACAATAAATTAGGTTAGAAATGTAGGAAGGTAGTACTTGGGCTTGTCCCAAGTGTAGGAATGAGTCTAGACCTAGATTTAGTAGTTCAATTCATTCAAGGATGTCTGATACCAAACCTTTAGGATTTGTGCTCGGTTCAAAATTTAATTCTTCAAAACCTCCATATTTCAAGGTTTCATATTTACTTTTACTTGCGCCATCATTTATGAACAAATGAGGTTAGGAAACTATACACAATCAAGGAGTTTAGACAATCATAAAATTTTATACAACCAAATAATTTTATTAAGTCTCCAAAACCCTTTCCATTGATGTGAAAAGGGGAGCTAAGCAGAGGTTTAGACGATAAAAAAAATTGGGAACAAAAAGGAGGAGGAATATTGTGTTGCCATCAATACCAAAGGGGGATAATGTTAGAAATGTTGGCATTGATGTCAAATGGTCATGGTCATTAATCATTTTGATTTGTTATGTTAATGTTAAGAATACTTGATGTGTTTGCTTGATATTGATGAGGTGGCTTTCATGTTAATGCTGATTGTGTCGATTGCTTGATGTGAAAAGTTTGATTAAAGTGGTATGCAAAGGTTGATTAAGTGATGTGATGTGAAAAGGTTGACTATTGTTGTAAAATCATATTTATGAATATTCAAAGGCTGATGTGTAAGGCTAATACAATGGTGTGTGAGGCATAATACATATTCTATAAACAAATTAAATATATGCCACATGAGAGTTGAAGAATAATGTTTATAGAACTTGATATTTTTCATTGAATATTATATGGTAAATTTACATATCAAAGCCATATAGTGCAATCATTGCTTCTGTCTTGTATTATTTTAGATTTTCTTAATATTAAAAAACTCTTGAGCTGAATTCCATATTTGGAAATGAACAATAAGACTGTGAACAACTCTAGAATACCAAGTGATAACTCTCCATTTCAAATTCTTGCAAGGAATACAAACGCTTTGTTAGGGTCCTATAATAAAGAGGGTAAGTCCTAAAAGAAAAATCAAAAGGACTAAAAGAAAGGATCAAAAACAAAAATGAAATATGAACCCCACCAAAAAACGCTAAAAAATAGATTCTGAAAGTGATGCAAATTAAAATGCCATTACTTTTACTTTGCTTCATAAGATTGTGTGCAGCTTGTCAAAAATGCCACAATCCATGATGGTCAAATATTTTAATCTTGATTCATTCATGCTTTAAATTTCATGCTGTTAGATAGAGAATAAATATCTAGTCAAACTATTTAATCTTAGCAGATCAGTAGTTAGGTAGAGAATAATAATGAGCTCATCAGTTTAATCTAAGCCATTGGAAGTTATAAGATTAGAATTAGATAGTTTGCTTATCAAAGAAAAAGAAATAAAGGGTCAGCAAGCTCAAATGCACCCAATGAATGAAGAGAAAATGTTAGGGTAAATAAAGGGTAGGTAAAAGAGGTTTTGGAATGCATAAGGTTGCTAGCTCAAATGCACCTTCATAATGCTTAATCGTACGTTTCATGTGTAGGAGGAATTATCAAAGAAAGAGGAAATTCACAAAAGTCATATATTACTTTGGGTAGTTACCCTAAAAAGTTCCATATAATTTTAGGCTTGAGTACTAAAGCTCATTCACTAATTTCCTCTCATTTCACTAAACCCCTTACATGTCTAACTTATTAATTTCCCTTCATTACCCCTTCATTACTATTCATTCACTAATTTCCCCTTCTTGATTCCAAAGGATCCTTCCCTTTTCATTTCCTCTTATTCTAACACATTCCCCTTGTAAAAATATCCTTTCCTCTTCATTTTAACCCTTTTTCCCTTTCCTTAGACATTTCCCTTTAAAAATCATTCTCCCCTTATCAATTTCCCTTTTCCATTTAAACCCACTAAAGCCCCCTTATCCTAAGTTTAAATAATGTATCGGGCCCCATTAAAAAACTCTCCCCGATACCCTTTTAACTCATATCACTAGTATATTTCTTCCTCGGTCCCGCATTTTATTAACCCATTGCATATATTAAATCCCATTACATTTTAATTAAAACCCTCTACGATACCATTTTAACTCAATCCTTATATTATTATAACCTATAGTCCCTCTTTATATATTTAACCCATCGCACCACTTATCCTCGGGCCCCGCCACTCAATCCCCGACTCATCCCTCACAACTCCGCCACGCGATAACCCTCCAATCACCCACCTCCAGATCTGACGGTCCACATCCCATATCGCATGCTCCCAAATCTGATCTTTAGCATCCCAAAAGCACACGAGATTCGCAGTTTTGCTCGATCACCCTTTTGCTATGTGGCAGCCCCACGTTGTATCGTGTCATTTGAAAAAATACCACCCTACACTCAAAAGTGGTGTGATAAGCCATAATACCGCCTCCCCGCGTAAGATGAAAGTGCCAACTGTTCAAACATTAATCCCGTACCCAAAGGTTAACCACTGTTGGTTAAAAACCAAAATCCACCCTTTCTACCCTTTTCATTGTTATGCCATTGCCAAGAACCTCCGTCAACCAATTCTAAACGCTCGGAATATTTTCTCAACCATTTTAACCCATTTACAACCAGAAGACGCTGCAGACTCCAATTTGAAGCAGCATAAAGACGATTGAAGCCTTAGAAAGCCTCTGTTGCCCCCAGAGAACCTGTTTGCATAACAAATCTTCGTTTTCCAGGTATTCTTGAAAGAACCAGAAAGGCCCTATACTTAAGCTCTGCACAGTGTTCACAAAAGGTTAATTAATTGAACTAATTAAAAGCCTGGCCAAACTAAAGAAATCCATTATGCATCCAAAAAAACCCATTTCTGCAGACTGTATTCACCTTTCACACTGTTCCACAGGTCCTAACCCTACTGCTTAAGCGATACAATGATTAATTCAATAAAATAAACATAACTATGGCTTCCCAAAGCATTCTGAATGAAAAACCCTTACGAAGCCCTCACCTGGATATTGACCACAACCCATTGGCCGACAGAGACCACAACCCATTGGCCGACAAAGATTTCCAAATCAAAGACATTGTTTCCCCTAGCCATCTATTAAACCTCCATTGTTGGAGTAAAGATAAATTCCTAAACCAAAATGATGACATTCATCTATGGGAATCAAATTTTCCCAAATACTTGTTCCCACAGGTATACTAGTTCCCTGAAATCATCCACCTATGCCAACTTTTTTATATCCCAAGCCAAAGAGCCGTAATCTCTCCTAACCAGTAGATTTTATTTACAATCACTACAGAGTCAATAAACCAAATCTTACAGATCCAACCAAAGCCTAGTGAAACCCCATTTTCTATTGAAAACCTACTTGACCTGTACCTAAAACTGGACCACCCCAAGAGATCTCAAATTTTTCAGACTTTCATCCTAGAAGAGGCTCATATTCCTACAGACAGTCCTCCATACTTTGCCACCATTTTCTCTGAGAGGGCCAGATAGATTGTAACCATGATGTCTTGTGTTCTAGGATATACCACTAATGAGCATGTAGATGAGCCTATACTTGGTTTCCTCTCTTGTTTTTGCCCAGGCAAGCCTCCAGCTACAATTTTCAATTTTGCCGAGTTCTTAGCAAACAGAATCCATGATCAATTGATCAGATTTCCAGATGAAAGAGTATTCAAATACTCTTCAGTATTGTTCCATATGTTCCTATATTTCCAGTCAAACAGGTTTCTAGTCAACATCCAAAAGTTGGACACTAAGGGCCATCCTAGATTTGTTATCTTTTGGACACCCTTAATCCAAAAATATTCCACTGTTTTCATCTACAAGGAGTTCATTTATTCCTTTGTCCACCCAGTTGTTAATATTCTAATCAATAGCAATCAGCGCAGGATCAGTGATGAGATAAAGAAATGTTTACAGTTGTCCAAGCACAATAGAATAGGAGATTGGTATTTATACCAGGATCCCACTGAAATAAGGGTGTATGGATGCAATCTCACTCCCTATATGCTGCCCAAATATCTCCCTATGAGGATATTTGCATTAGAGTATATCAGGCAAATTATAAATTTAGATGATGTGAATTTTCTATCAGGTAGGAAGAAAACACAATTCAAAATCAAAAACCATCTTGGTCCTTTTATCTGCAATAATAGGGAAGCTAGAGAAGAAGTTGAAAATTGTTTACAGGAAATGAAGTTCACCGATAGTTTCAAATGGCAGTATGACCCTTTAGGTGTCATAAACAAAGTAAGACTCAAATTTAAATTGAGCCCTTTTATGCATGAGTCCAAGCCAGAGATTGAAAAATATGCCAACTAGTCAAAGTGGTTAGAAAACACCTTGTAGATATGGAAAAACAGATGGATACTAGTTCCATTCTGCATATTCTAGCCCTACAAGACAAAAATGAAAAAAGGACTAGGGAAGGAGGTTCTTGCTCAAACAAGGATACAACAGATGACAGATTTGAAATCATGTATAGGAAGAAGCCCAAGCTAAATCCTGTAAATGAGAAAGAAGAGACAGTTGAGACAATTGAGACAATTCAAATCATTGATACATATACAGTGGTCAGAGAAAGTACAACTCCAATAGTTTCAGAGGAAACTCATTAGCCTTCAACCTATAATACTCAGATTATTCAAAAGCAGCTTAGTATTGAAGTTTCTTCATCCAACAAACCAGTGGATAAAGAAAAATATATAAAGGATAAGTATAAAGAAATAAACTTAAGAAATGAAGCATTAAAAGTTGAAACCTATGCCCAATATTTCAAATAGACTCATAACAATCAGAATAGGTTACTTTCAACGTTTGACATTAAAACATAGAAAATGCAAATGAACTTTTTGCAACCTACAGTACAACAACCTAAGTCATCAGTAGATTACAATTCAAAGCTATGAGTCTACAAAAACTTCAAACTTCTCTAGAGAATATCACAGCACGGTTTAAACTAGAGAAGGCATGCTCACAAGCAAAGGATAACATAATCATTAGAATAATTGGTTATTGAGATTGGATATAATACAAATGACATCAAGGCAGCAAAAAAGCTCATAAAAAAGAATAATTTAGACATTGCTACATTGAAGAAGCAACTAAAATTTCCTCCTTCTAAACATCCACAGACCAAGGAAGTTCTATAGAATCAAAGCCAAAAGGATGAGATGATGGACCTCATTATTCAACTAAATTCTCAATTGAAAGAAATGGAAAATGAAATGGACAAGTTAGTACATGAGAAATAAGCCAACATTGAAGCAGCTACTGCCACTGCTATTCCTATAGTTACTACAGAAGTTCCTTCTACTTTGGCAGCCTCACTGGCCACAACAGCTCCAATGGTTATAGTACTTCCCACTGCATCAGAAACTACATCAGCAACAGGTTCAACAATAGCAGCAACTCATCCTAGTGATGAAGCAAGTAAACTGATCAAAGCCATGGAAGATATGTCCATCTAAACAAATGAAATAAATAGACTTAAAGAACAAATAAAAATTCTAGAGGATGAAAAGAAATTGGCTCAAATCATGCATAAGAATGAAACACAAAAATCAAACAGGTTGAATGAAAGGATACAAAAGTTAGAGAAGGAATTGACACTGAAAGAGCCACTAGCCCAAGAAAAACAACTTTTATGGGCCAATATCATTGACTCAGTCAATGATATTTGGCCATATATATAAGTGATATTTGAATAGAATGATTTGGTCAAAGAGGCTGGTGAGGCAATTCAAAGGGTTAGAACCGAACTTGGGAATAAGCCAGAAGAACCCTGAAGAATAATCCAATTCCTTAACTCAAAGAACAAGTATGAATTGTGGGAGCTTGGAATATTTGACAGAACTGAGACCATACTAGAGGTAAAGAAGGTAATCAACAAGAGAAACCTGATGATACAACTTGACGAAAAGTGCCAAACAATGGAGCTAGCAATAACTAGGTTTATGGTGAAATTTGATGCTTTGAGGAAAAAAGGTCTGCTTAATGCATTGATGATTAATGACAGGTTGATGCCACATGAAGACTATGATAAGAGAATCAGAGAAGTGGCAAAGGAACAAGCCAACAGTTCCTCCATCAAAGGGATTCCTATAGGAAAATTTCTTTATTAGACTTTTGATAACCTCTTTACCTCCAACATGAGGTAAAACATCTCTTCATAAACAAGCCTACTTTTGCAAAATACACAGAAACTGATGAAGTCTATAGAATAATGGTAAATATTAAATTGTCAGATGTAGAGACTTGGGAAAATTTGAATGATTTACTGTAATAATGCAAGGTAAACAGTGAATACAGAGCAATGAAAGTAAAATAGTAGATCAACTAAGTCAAAGAGTATCAGATGAAAAGTAGATTTTAAATATGAAAGAGTATCAGTCAAAGGCAAAGTAAAAGGACGGCCAGTGTAGAAAACAACCAAAGAGAGAAAACAACAAAAGATCAAAGCAACATACAATAAAAGAGGGACAACTTGCATCAATTACATATCTATCTCTATGTTCTTGCATGAACATATTTCTTTTTCCTTGAATAATTCATAAAATAGTTTAGGATATTTTGTAATAGTTTTTTGTATAAGTATTTCATAATTCGAAGTATAGAGTGTGGATTACTGAACATTTCTATAGTTACATTGATCTAAAACCTAAGGGTTTATTGTAACATTTTCAAGTCAGCATACTGGACTGAATAATAAAGGCATTGAATTACAGGATTCGTGTGTTGGGCCACTTTAGTGAAGTATCTTTCATTTGTTTTATTGTTATTTTCTTAAGTATTTCACATACATACATGTTTTCCAATTTGAATGAAATAACTGGAATGTTACTACAGAATTTGTCTAAGTGCACTCTGTCTTGAACAATTATTCATTTTGATGTTTTCTTCTGATATCCAGAGTAGGGAATTCTTCATTTCTCTTTAGTTTCAATTGACCTCTTTCATTTCCCTCATTATCCGGTTTGAGGAATCCTTAACTACTCCTTAAGCCAGATTAAAAAACCACTTCACCATCCAGCCTAAAAGATTTGAATTTACTTAGCTACCTTTCCCTATGAACACTATCTTTAGAACTTGATTCAGTCATGTTTTCTTGACATTTGGACTCCATGGCCCAATGGTAAAAAGACACTTATTTATCCATCTGAATCAGTGATTCCACCACCAAATCAAATCAAAATCCAATCAAGCTTAAATAACTAGCCTAAAATCAATTAACTCAACAAAGTTAAATCATAAAGAGAGAGCACTCTCTGAGTATTAGGAAGGCTAGATGCTGATCTTAAAAGTAGGTTTGTGGTTACCTCAGTTATTTATTTAAACACAACATGACAACCCTACGGAAATTTTAGAGTGATAACATAGTGGCGACCATACTGGGGACATCAGTCCTCAGTTTAATAAACATTAAAGGAAATCCTAAATCTCATATTTGCACCTTAAGGCCATTTTAGTGTTGCCAAAAGTTTCATTAAAAAAAATAATAATAAATAAATAAAATAAAATTTTGGTTTCCAAAAGAACATATTATACCAGGGCACATCGAGATCCAAATCCTGCTATAATTGTTGATAATCCAAACAAAATCTTAAGAAAAAACAATAAAGTAGAAAGTGAAGAAAGCATTAGTCAGTTAAGTAAAGCAAATTCACTCCCTAAAGAGTTATCAAACTTAGAGGATCTTCAATTTGAATTATCATTTGAGCATTCATTGTTTCGTACCAAATCTAAAACTTTAGCCCATGATACTATAATAGACCCTACTTTTATTCAATTTATTGAATCAAAGAAGAATACTATACATCCTGATTTAGATCAACATGTTCTAGACACGTTTGACAAACTTGGTGCTCTAACCTCAAATTTGATAAGACACATAGACGAAGCCTATTTTCAACAGTCAGTTGAATTAGCTGCCCTAATTGCTGCTACTCCTAAACCTTCTACCATTCCTTCAGAGTGTAAATTCATTTGTACTTAGTATCACCTCATATATTATTTCCACTACACTTCATTCCACATAATCATTCATCCCAAAGCTTCCTCTTCAACCCAGAGTTTTATTCCCATCTCCAAATACCTCAATTACATTTTCTAGCACTTCAAGCTCATCTTTAAGACCTTCAAGTTCATTTTCAAACACTACCACTTTAACTCCTAGCCAAGCTAGAATCTTAGCCATGGCTACCAGATATGCTCCTTTGACCTTACCAACTCAAGTACATGCCATGCCCCAAGACTACCAGAGTAAAATCTTTCAGTTTGATGGTACTGGTCAATATACTGCACAAAAACATGTAAATAAAATGAATGCTTATTTTGAATGACATGAAATTGATGAAGAATATGTACAAATGAGATTATTTGCACAAACACTAACAGGAGATGTCAAGAAATGGTGTAAAGGTTTACCTGTTAGTCATATTGTTGATTTACCTGCTTTCCATAGATTGTTTATCAATAGATGGGAAAGGAATAAAAATACTTTACAAATATTGTCTGAATATAAAAACATTAGAAGAGCTCCTAATGAATCTATTCAGGACTATTGTACTAGGTTTAACAGTATTTATAATGCAATCCCTACAAATATCAAACCTCCACTAGACTTGGCACTAATCAAATTTCCTGATGGTTTTGACACTGATATGTCTTATCAATTGAGAGAAAGAAACCCTCCAAATTTAGAATGGATACAAAGTGATTCAGTTAGTGTAGAAGCTAACTTGTTGGCTAAAAGAGCTAGAATGAGGAATGAGAGGAGAGTTACCATTAAGGAAGAACCATCCACTTTAGATGTTAAGATAGATACTTTGGCTAAAAGTTTAGAAAATTTAGTGGATATATTAGAAATTATGGAAAGAAAACCACAATGGGATAATCAACAAGAAGGTCCTCAAATAATAAATCCAAACTTTAGGAAGAATCCCAACATTGGTAAACCTAGAGAAGGGCCACCTGATCAACAGATTAGACCACCTTTCCAAGAAAACTATGCTGAAAGTTCTCACCAAAATGAAGAAGATGAAGACACTCAGATTAACCTAATGGGAATAGATGATGGTAATACTACTTTTCTTACCCATGAAGAATAGGAATTATGCATGTTACAACAATTACAGTTACAATTTGGAGAGTCCTTTGATTATAAACAAGGTTATGAATTTGCTATTAATGAATTTCATAAGCAATATAACCTTAGGAGTAAGAACAACACAAAGGCCCCTACTAATAAAACTGTCCAAACTCAGACCAAGAAAACAGTGGGAGCTCCTGCAACCAAAGTGTTGCAAATTCTCTCTAGAGAAACCCAAAAAAATTTCACTCCAAAGATTGCAGCCAATCCAAAAATTGTAGACATTATAGATGCTATTGTTAAAACTTCAGCTGATATTCAAAAATCAGCTGTTGTTAAAACTTCAAAAGATGTCCAAAAATCAACTGATACTCAAGCTTCAAATGCTATTCAGATTTCAACTGCTTCCCAAACTATTCCAAATCAAAAAATTGAAAATAGTAAAACAATGGATACCCAAACAGAAACTGAATTACCAACTAAAAATAAGAAAGAAAAGACCACACAAACTCCAATTGCCAAGGAGGAAATTATTCAGTTCGGCAAAACACAGACTCCATTTAATATCCAAACTGAAATTGCCAAATTGAAAATATCAATTCCTTTAATAGAATTGATAAGAAATGATTCCTACAAAGCCCAAATCACTGAAACATTGAATATAGATGAAGGAGAAGACTCTGTTAATATAAATGATAACCAACCAGAGTTAATATTTGGTCTTGAGGTAAATGGAAAACATGAACAAAGTGGTGTTCCTCCATTCTACATTAGCTTGACTATTCATGATAAAATCTTACACAATGCTATGTTAGATTCAGGAGCATCTCACAATTTAATGCCTAAAGCAATCATGGAAACATTGGATTTAGATATAACCAGACCATACAAAGATCTTTTCTCTTTTGATTCTAGTAAAGTTAAATGCCTGGGCCTAATAAAATACTTGTGTGTCACTCTAGTTCAATACCCAGGTAAGAGTATTGTCATGGATATTGTAGTTGATGATATCCCTCCAAAGTATGGAATGCCATTGTCTCGCTCATGGGGAGAAAAATTGCAGGGATATCTATAGTTAGACATGTCTCATGCCACAATTTCAGTGTTTGGTTAGCCCAAAAATCTTTATAGATAAATTTTAATGAAATACATGGTCAGTAGTATAGATAAACCACATAACTATCCTATTTATTTTGTACATTCTAATATGGATTCTTTCATTTTATGTAATTCATACATTGAAAAAGACAATAATGGAGTTGTAAAACAAGAACATAAAGAACCTGGCAGTAATAATATATTTCATGAATCTAGGTGGCACCTAGACTTTGATGGTTCAGTGAACAGATTAGGAGCAGGTGCAGGAGTTTGGATTCATAACATGGAAAATAATCATTTTGAAGGTCATGCCTTTAGATTAAACTTTAAATGCACAAATAACATGGCAGAATATGAAGCTTTGATCTTAGGATTGCAAATTGTAAGAAACCTTGAAGCCAAGAGAATTTCTATCATGGGAGACTCAGAATTGATCATAAAACAAATTAAAGGAGAATAT
This sequence comes from Pinus tabuliformis, assembly GCA_031772625.1. Taxonomy (NCBI): domain Eukaryota; kingdom Viridiplantae; phylum Streptophyta; class Pinopsida; order Pinales; family Pinaceae; genus Pinus; species Pinus tabuliformis. The sequence goes on along the minus strand of CM062813.1, from coordinate 1,142,095,100 downwards.
TCTGTGAATAATCCTAAACATAGCCAATACAGAGAAATTGTTCTAGATCTGATTAAGGAACTTCTTGAAATTGATTTTGTTGTTATTCCTAGGAAACAAAACATGTAAGCTCACAGTTTGGATACTTTTTCTAGCACTTGCAAATTACCTTTTCAGCGGAATCACCAGTACATTGCAGAGGTAAGGCACAGGCATGTTATACCTGATAATTTGAAGTATTGGCAGATTTTTTCACAAGATTCTCAAATCTATGATTTTATGAATGTTGAGGGAGAATTCCAAAACTGTAACATAGATACTGATTTTACAGTAGATGACATCATAGATGGTGAGATATATATAAATGTTGTAGATAAACCCACTAAATTCAGTGAAGTAGAAATAGATAACTTAAAAAAAAGTAGAAATGGAAGAAATAGTTAATGATGATTCTAAGATTTTAAATCTTAAAAATAACTTTTTGCCTAAGGGATTAGTCCCATTAGAAAATTTGTTTGATTCAAATGATGTAGCTAAGAAACCAAAAATGGAGCCTTTAAGATCAGACATAGAATAATGTAACCTAGGAACAGAAGAAAAACCTAAGTTTATTAAATTATCCAAAGCATTACCTCCAGTTGAAAAACTGAAATACATAAGTTTGTTTAAAGAATTTCAAGATGTCTTTGTCTGGAGTTACGAATACCTCAAGTCTTATGACACCAACATTATTCAACATAAAATACCCATCAAAGAAGATCAGAAACCCTTCAAACAAAATCTTAGGAGAATTAATCCAGTTCTTATGCCATTTATTGAAAAAGAAGTAAAAATGATGTATGAGGCACAAATCATAGCACCAATTAGATATTCAAATTGGGTCTCTAATTTAGTCACCACTAGAAAGAAAACAGAAGAAATCGGACTTTGTGTTGATTTCAAAAACTTGAATAAAGTATCACTGAAGGATAACTATCCCCTCGATTTCAGAAACTTAAAAAAAAGTATCACTCAAGGATAACTATCCCCTCCCTAAAATGGACCACATTCTCTAGAGGGTAGTAGGGTCATCCAGAATTTCATTACTTTATGGATTCTCTAGATACAACCAAATCTTAGTTCAACTAGAGGATCAAGCAAATACTGCATTTACCACTCCGTGGGGTACTTTCATGTATTTGAAAATGCCTTTTGGATCAATGAATGCTAGAGAAACATTCCAAAGAGAAATGGACATAGATTTTGCAAAATAAATCCATGACTTTTTAGTCGTTTACCAAGATGATATCACAATGTTTTCCAAATCAGATAATGAACATCTAGATCACCTGAGAAGAATTTTATCAAATGTAGAAAATTTGGCATTTCTTTGAATCCCAAAAAGACACTTTTTGGGCTAGAAGAAGGTAAACTCTTAGGACACATAATTTCAAAACATGACATTAGAATTGATCTAGCTAGAATAGAGGCAATCCTAAACATCAATCACCCTAGGAACATTAAATAATTGCAATCATTCTTAGGTAAAATAAATTTTCTTAGAAGATTCATTTCTAACTTATCAGAACTAATAAGAGAATTGAATAACATGCTAAAGAAAGATTCAACACTTAAGTGGACAGTAGAGGCAAAGCAGTCTTTTGAGGCAATCAAAGAAGCCCTTACTAAAAAACCTGTCCTCATAAGTCCTGATTTCAAAAAATATTTTATAATTTTTTCTTTTGCTTCAAAACACACTATTGAAGCAGTCTTGTTGCAAAGGAATGATCAGGGTTATGAGCAGCCTATTGCATTTTTCAACAAATCTTTGAGAGATGCTCCACTAAAGTATAATATAATGGAAAAACAAGCTCTTGATTTAGTAAAAGCCATAAAGTATTTCAGAGTATACATTTTATACTCACACATCATCGCATGTGTTCCAAAGTCAGTAGTAAAGGACATTCTAACACAAAATGGGCCTAAGGGAAAGAGAGGCAAATGGATTGCCACTATTCTGGAATATGATATTGAAATAAAGCCAAAACTAATCAAAGGCCAAGGTTTAGCTAAATTCATGGTTGAATCGAACTGTCGGGCCTTAGATATAAATTTCATTGGTACTCTAGATGATTAGGAAGAGATGGTAACTCCACAGATCAGTGAAGCTTTTTTAGATTCACCTTGGTATACATATATCATATTTGTTTTACTAAATTTACAAGATCCTCTTGGTTTATCTAGAACTAAAGGTAGATTCTTGAAAATGAAATCAATGAAATATTGTATCATAGACAGTGCTTTATTTTGGAAAGATAATGGTGGCATTTTGTTAAATTGTTTATTAAAATATGAAGCTAACAAATTCCTGCAAGAATTTCATGCAGGAGAATGTGGAGGACACCTATACTGGAAAACAACTGCTGATAAGATTTTAAGGGCAGGTTTTTACTGGCCCACCCTTTTTGCAGATGTCAGAAAATATGTGACCTCTTGTCACAAGTGCAAAATATTTGAAGGAAAGAAGAAACTCTTACCATTACCCCTCAAACCCATCTCCACATAAATTCCATTTCAACAATGGCGTCTAGACTTCATTGGTGAAATTCACCCATCCTCCTCAGCCCAACATAAATGGATTTTGACAGCCACTGATTATTTTACTAAATGGATAGAAGCCATCCCTTCTAGAAAAGCCACTGATTTTGTCATCATCTCATTCCTTGAAAACAATATCCTTTCAAGATTTGGATGCCCACAAAAGCTCATTACTGATAATGTAGTTGCTTTCAAATCTAAGAAGATGGTAGAATTTTGTAACAGATATCACATTACCCTTGGCCATTCCACTGCCTATTACCCTCAAGGCAATGGGCTTGCAGAATCCTCAAACAAAATCCTTGTTAATATCATCAAGAAACTGTTAGAAGACAATAAGAAGACCTGGAACAAAAAATTGGTTAATGCCTTATGGGTAGATAGACTCACTACAAAAAAGTCCATTGGTACATCTCCTTATCAACTAGTATATGGAATGGATGTTGTTTTTCCATCCTTTTTAGGAGTACCAATGATGAAAATGATTCAAGAATTGCGGGTAGAATCCAATGATATCCAAAGGAGGATAAATCAGACAATACATTTGCAGCAAACCAGGGAAGAAGTTTATGTCAAATCCCAAGTGATCCAAGATAAAATAAAAAATATTTTTGACAAGAAAACCAAAGCTGATGATTTTTACATAGGTGAAAAAGTACTTAAATGGGATTCCAGAAGAGAAGAAAAGGGTAAACATGGTAAATTTGATTTCCTATGGCAAAGCCATTATATCATTTATGGTTATAGAGGTAACAATGCATTTTTCTTGAAGCAGTTAGATGGAACAAATCTACCAGGTGGACCAATCAATGGTAGAATGTTGAAGCATTACTTGTCCCCATATTAACATTAGTTCATTTGTTTACTTTGCTCATTGTACATAACATTACAAAATTTAGATTGGATTGGATGATTATCTTTTGAGGTTGAAGCCCGAAGAGAAGGCCCTAAGCTTTGAAAGGTGTACCATCATAAGTGTGAATAAATAAGATCACAGAGAAGTAGTTACAAGGAAACCATAGTCAAAGTGTGAAATACTACTGATCTTAAAGTTCTTGACATTTCACCAGGAAATTCCATCCCCATGTGGAGCCATTGTTAGGGTCCTATAATAATAGGATTCATAATTTTGAATTGACTATGATTAGTCTTGTAATATTGTACATACTTTTTCTTTCTACAAAATGTTTTCCCATATTAAAAATAAAAAAGTAAAGAGGGTAAGTCCGAAAAGAAAAATCAAAGGACTAAAAGAAATGATCAAAAAAGAAAATAAAATATGAACCCCACCAAAAAAATATAAGAAGTAGATTCTGAAAGTGATGCAAATTCAAATGCCACTACTTTTTACTTTGCTTTGTAAGATTGTGTGCAGCTTGTCAAAAATTCCACAATCCATGATGGTCAAATAGTTTCATCTTGATTCATTCATGCTTTAAATTTCATGCTGGTAGATAGAGAATAAAGATCTAGCCAAACTGTTTAATCTTGGCAGATCAGTAGTTAGGTAGAGAATAATAATGAGCTCATCAGTTTAATCTGAGCCATTGGAAGTTATAAGATTAGAATTAGATAGTTTTCTTATCAAAGAAAAAGAAATAAAGGGTCACTGAACTCAAATGCACCCAATGAATGAAGAGAAAATGTTAGGGTAAATAAAGGGTAGGTAAAAGAGGTTTTGGAATGCATAAGGTTGCTAGCTCAAATGCACCTTCATCATGCTTAATCCTATGTTTCATGTGTAGGAGGAATTATCAAAGAAATAGGACATTCAAAAAATTCATATATTACTTTGGGTATTTACCCTAAAAATTTCTTTATAATTTTAGGCCTGAGTACTAAAGCTCATTCACTAATATCCTCTCATTTCACTAAACCCCTTACATGTCTAATTTATTCATTTCCCTTCATTACCCCTTCATTACTTTTCATTCACTAATTTCCCCTTCTTGATTCCAAAGGATCCTTCCCTTTTCATTTCCTCTTATTCTAACACATTCTCCTTGTAAAAATATCCTTTCCCCTTCATTTTAACCCTTTTTCCCTTTATTTCACTCCTTTCCCTATACATTTCCCTTTAAAAATCATTCTCCCCTTATCAATTTCCCTTTTCCATTTAAACCCACTAAATCCCCCTTATCCTAAGTTTAAATAATGTATCGGCCCCATTAAAAACTCTCCCCGATACCCTTTTAACTCATATCCCTAGTATATTTCTTCTCAGGTCCCGCATTTTATTAACCCATCGCATATATTAAATCCCATTAAATTTTAATTAAAACCCTCCACGATACCCTTTTAACTCAACCCTTATATTATTCTAACCTATAGTCTCGATTTATATATTTAACCTGCCACACAACTTATCCTCGGGCCCCGCCAATCAATCGCCGACACATCCCTCACAACTTCGCCATGCAATAAACCTCCGATCACCCACCTTCAGATCCAATGGTCTACATCCCATATCGCACGCTCCCAAATCTGATCTTTAGCATCCCAAAAGCATGCGAGATTCTCGGTTTTGCCTGATCGCCCTTTTGCTATGTGGCAGCCCCATGTTGTATCGCATCCTTTGAAAAAAATACCACCCTACACTCAAAAGTGGTGCAATAAGCCATAAAACTGCCTCCCCGCATAAGATGAAAGCGCCAACTGTTCAGACATTAATCCCGTGCCCAAAGGTTATCCAGTATTGATTAAAAACCAAAAAGCTGCCCTTTCTACCCTTTTCACTATTATTCTATTGCCAAGAACCTCTATCAATCAATTCTAAATGCTTGGAATCTCTGCTCAACTGTTTTAACCCATTTACAACCAAAAGACGATGTAGACTCCAATTTGAAGCAGTATAAAGGCAATTGAAGCCCCATAAAGCCTTCGATGCCCCTAGACAACCTGTTTCATACCAAATCTTCATTTTCCAAGTATTCTTGAAAGAACCAAAAAGGCCTTGTACTTAAGCTCTGCATAGTGTTTACAAAAGGTTAATTAATTGAACTAATTAAAACCCTGTCCAAACTAGAGAAAGCCACTGTGCATCCAAAAAAACCCATTTCTGTAGTCTGTATTCACCTTTCACACTATTCCACAAGTCCTAACCCTACTCCTTAAGACAAATAGTGATTAATTCAATAAAATAAACATAACTATGGCTTCCCAAAGCATTCTCAATGAAAAACCCTACAAATCCCTCACTTGGATATTGACCACCTCCCATTGGCCGACAGAGATTTCCAAATCAAAGACATTGTTTCCCCTAGCCATCTATTAAAACTCCATTACTGGATTAAAGATAAATTCCTAAACCAAAATTATGAAATTCATCTATGGGAATCAAATTTTCCCAAATTCTTGTTCCCACAAGTATACCAATTCCTTGAAATCATCCACCCCAAGCCAAAGAGCCATAGTCTCTCCTAACCAGCAGATTTTATTTACAATCACTGCAGAGTCAATAAACCAAATGTTGCAGATCCAACCAAAGCCTAGTGAAACCCCGTTTTCTATTGAAAACCTACTTGACCTATACCTAAAACTAGACCACCCCAAGAGATCTCAAATTTTTCATACTTTCATCCTAAAAGAGACTCATATTCCTGCAAACAGTCCTCCATACTCTACCACCATTTTCTCTGAGAGGGCTAGACAGATTGTAACCATGTTGTCTTGTATTCTACGATATACCACTGATGAGCATGTAAATGAACCTATACTTTCTTTCCTCTCTATTTTTTACCCAGGCAAGCCTCCAGCTATAGTTTTCAATTTTTCCTAGTTCCTAGCAGACAGAATCCATGATCAATTGATCAAATTGCCAGATGAAAGAGTATTCAAATATTCTTCAGTATTGTTCCATATGTTCCTATATTTCCAGCAAGATAGGTTTCCAGTCAACATCCAAAAGCTGGACACTAAGGGCCACCCTAGATCTGTTATCTTTTGGACACCCTTAATCTAAAAATATTCCACTGTTTTTAGCTACAAGGATTTCATTGATTCCTTTTTCCACCCAGTCGTTAATATGCTAAGCAGTAGCAATTAGCCCAGGATTAGTGATGAGATAAAGAAATTTTTATAGTTGTCCAAACACAATAGAATAGGAGACTAGTATTTATACCAGGATCACACTGAAATAAGATTGTATGGATGCCAGCTAACTCCATATAAGCTGCCCAAATATCTCCCTATGAGGATATTTGCATTAGAATATATCTGGCTGATTATAAATTCAGATGATGTGAATTTTCTATCAGCTAGGAAGAAAACATAGTTCAAAATAAAAAACTAGCTTGGTCCTTTTATCTGCAATAATAGGGAAGATGGAGAAGAAGCAGAAAAATGTTTACAGGAAATGAAGTTCACCAATAGTTTCAAATGGCAGTATGACCCTTTAGGTGTCATAAACTAAGTAAGACTCAAATTTAAATTGAGCCCTTTTATGCATGAGTCCAGGCCAGAGAATGAAAAATATGCCAACTAGTCAAAGTGGTTGGAAAACACCTTGATAGATATGGAAAAACATATGGATACTAGTTCCATTCTACATTCTCCAGCCCTACGGGACAAAAATGAAAAAAGGACTAGGGAAGAAGGTTCTTTCTCAAACAAGGATACAACAGATGACAGATTTGAAATCATGTATAGGAAGAAGCCCAAGCTAAATCCTATAAATGAGCAAGAAGAGATAGTTGATATAGTTGAGACAGTTCAAATCATTGATACAGATACAGTGGTCAAAGATAGTACAGCTCCAGCAGTTTCAGAGGAAACTCATCTACCTTCAACCTCTAATACTCATATTATTCAGAAGAAGCTTAGTATTGAAGTTTCTTCATTTAGAAAATGAGTGGATAAAGAAAAAGATATAAAGGAGAAGTATAAATAAATCAAATTAAGAAATGAAGCATTAAAAGCTGAAACCTATGCCCAATATTTCAAACAGACTCCTAGAAATCAGAATAGGTTACTTTCAGCTTTTAACATTAAAACAGGGAAAATGCAAATGACCTTTTTACAGCCTACCATAAAACAGACTAAGTCATTAGCAGATTACAACAAGACAGAATTTGAAGCTTTGGCTAAGAATGTTCATCCTATAGATCAAATTGAATTTCATAAGCAAGCAGGAGAAATGATATACTCAACAATGACCAACAAAGTTATGAGTCTACAAAAACTTCAAAATTCTCTAGAGAATATCACAGCACAGTTTAAACTAGAGAAGACATCATCACAAGCAAAGGATAATAGAATTAAATCATTAGAAGAATTGGTTATTAAGATTGGATATAATCCAAATGACATCAAGGCAGCAGAGAAGCTCATAAAAAAGAAGAATGAAGACATTGTTGCATTGAAGAAGCAACTAAAATTGCCTCCTTCTGAACATCCACAGACCAGGGAAGTTCTAGAGAATCAAAGCCAAAAGGATGAGATGATGGACCTCATTCTTTAGCTAAATGCTCAATTGAAAGAAATGGAAAATGAAATGGACAAGTTAGTATAGGAGAAACAGGCCAGCATTGAAGCAGCTACTGCCACTGTTATTCCTACAGTTAGTACAACAGTTCCTTCTACTTTGGTAGCTTCACTGGACACAACAGCTCCAGTGGTTACAGTACTTCCCACTACATCAGCAACTACATCAACAATAGGTTCAACAATAGTAGCAACTCATCCTAGTGATGAAGCAAGTAAACTGATCAAAGCCATGGAAGATATGTCCATCCAAACAAATGAAATAAATAGGCTTAAAGAACAAATAAAAAGTCTAGAGGATGAAAAGAAACTGGCTCAAATCATGCATAAGCATGAAATATAGAAATCAAATAGGTTGAATGAAAGGATATAGAAGTTAGAGAAGGAATTGGCACTGAAAGAGCCACTTGTCGAAATTCCCACTGTAGATCAACAGATTATGCAATATACTAAAGTAAAATACTAGATCTACTTCTACAATAAAACTTTGCGAAAGCTTAATCAATTTGAGCTAGATCACTCAAAACACATATAACAGAGAAGAAGAAATCATACACATGAAACACAGAAGAATACTCTGGGGAAAGCCTCAGCTAAAAACCTTGATCTCTGTATTATCATACAAGTGCAAATATGTCCAGTGTTACAAGAAGAATCAGCTCTCAAGCTATCCTGCTCTCTCTGCAATCAAACAATACTACTCATAGATAGTCAAAGGCTCTCGCAACCTTCTCCTCTACCCTCCAAGCCTCCTATTTCCTTGCGTAGTTTTTCCTGGGGTCCAGTGCTTCCACTTGTGTGAATTCCCACCTCACACAGCTCACTTGGCTCAGAATTAACTACACAAACCTGAAGGAGATAATTCGTTCTGCATGGATGAGTTTCCTATATAGGAAAAATCCTCCAATTGATAGTACAATGTCCCTTCCTCTGATCTCAACTGGGTCTCTGACTAAACTGACATGCATGAGTTATTTATGAGAGAATATTCCTTTATCTGGAGAGCAGGAGTTACATGCATGCAAGCACTAACTAACTAAACTCACAATTAATTCCACAAACTGTTAGAACTAATATAACTAGACTTAACTCAGTTAACTAAGCTAACTAATTAAAACTCAAATTACAACTCATCCTTATCTCTTTAACTGATGGATAAATTCCTCAATCAATGGAGAAACTGTTGCATGTCTTCACATAGACTTCATGTTTGATTTTCTACAACTAATTAACTCAAGATGAATTAATTAATTATTTTACAAACAACTGCTAAGATCAAATTCGAATTTTACTTCTCAATTTTAGTTCAGGGACTAACTAAAATTGGAATCCATCCCGAAATGCTATTTATAGCAATGTTATTTTTAGCACTTCCATTTTTCATTCCTTGTTGCTATGTCCAACACTGGTACCCAAACTACTATTTATAGCAATGCTATTTTTAGCATTTCTTGTTGCCATTTTCAACACTCCCTCTCAACAAGAAAGACATTCAACTCGAACCCGATCCTGAACCTTTGGAATGTTATGCATACAACACTTCTCCCAAGTGTTATTGCTCCAGCAACTCTAGAAAAAAAAATCTCCCAACTGACCTCCTTATTGGGATAGAAAAACCCTCTGATGCTGAAGCTACCTCTGCAGCTGGCAAGTGCTCCCTCTCTGACCTCTGAGTTGTTGCAACACCCCATGCATCTCACACCATTGCACACCTCACTATGCCATCCTGTACTGGTGCAACGCTCCTGTGCCTCTAGCATTGTTGCAGCCTGCTAGCTTTGCACTATCTTGGGATTCTTTCACTGTAGCTCTCTCTACCGCTCCATTTGCATTTGTCTCTACCCACTCAGCCAGTCATGCTACTCCTCATCGGGGCTCCCATAGCAAGGTCTAATCAAAGAGGTTGTGTACCTCAATGATCCTACCCCTATTTTAGCCTTCTTGGGACTATCACTTCACATCGCCCCACCTCCCACCTGGAGGTATGGCCGCATGTGATACCTCTGCACACTTGGCTCGATATTCCCCCCTACTGGAGGTCTCTGCATGAGTGGATGCCTCCACTTGGTCTCCTCTCAGCGTCTCTAGTTGTGGCTGCTCCACAACGTCATGAAGCTACTTCACTAGTTGTGGCTCCTCCACAATTGTCTGAGACTTCTTCTGGCACTGCATGTTGAGAAGTAATGTACTCTCCCTCTCAACCACCAAGTATCCATCAGTTGCCTTTCTCCTCAAGGCTTTGCATGCATCTTGAACCTCAAGAGCATACAGGTTCTTGACTAGTGAACCGGTCTGCTTCACCTATCTAGTGGTGACGTGTCTAAGGAAAACTTTTCCCTTACTGAAGACTACATCATAGCCTTTGTCTTCCAGCATTGCGATCGACACCAAATTTTTCTTCAGTCCTGGTACATACTTGACATCAGTCAAGGTAATGTGAGCTCCATTCTCCCACTCAAAAACAACTGTGCCTACACCTCATTACCCATCGCTATGAGTATCTAGAGATCTTTCTCCTCCAAGGTACTGAACAAAATCTTATCATCGGTCATGTGGAATGAAGCTCCACTGTCAAGAAACCAACCACATCCCACCATGGATGAAACCATGCATGCGATGAGTGTGAAATCCAACTCGAACTATGAGGACAATGCCTCACCTTCAGATCCTTCCTTCGATCCCATCTTGGATTTCTCCAATGGATAATTTGTTGCAAAATGGCCCACCTCATGACAATGAAAGCATCTCACTTTCGATTTTTCAAACTTCTTCCCACCATAGGAAGAACTCGATTTGGGATGAGAATCCTTCTCCTTCCCTTTCCTCACCTTACTCACTAAGGCTAGATTTTCCTCATCATCTTGCTTTGATGATGATCCATCTCTAGTGCTTCTTCTTATCTCCTCCTGCATCAGATCTGACCAAAGTCGTTCCCAATCTAACAGTTTTTCTCTTCCATTTACCGAATCTTGGTAGCTATGCTAGCTCTTAGGAAGATCAAGGAGCGCGAGACTCACCATGTCATCGTGATCCCTACACTTCCAAGATTATCCTTGTAGGTGGTGAGCTTGTTCATATATGTAGAGATCATGTCACCCTTTTCACACTTGATTTTCTGAAGCTTGTCTTTCAGTGCCAGCTTCCTCCAATCTTTGTTGTTCTGATATAGATCTTTCAATGTTTTCCACATTGAAAATAGTGTCTCCTTCCCATGGAGACTCGAGAATATGTGGTCTCGAACTCCCTCCAGAGGATTCTCCTCGCTCTAGCCACACATTTCTTTCATTCTGCCAATTCTGTAGCATTAGCTGCTGTCAGCTTGGGGACTTGATCAATGAAGTCCTTTAGACCGTTGTCCTCTAATACTACTTCCATGCGATTCTTCCATGCTATATAATTTGAGCTGCCATCAAGGGCATACTCGAGTCTTAAACCATTGAACGCCATTGGTGAAATTTGAGATGTGATAAGAATTTGAATTCTATAATCAGGAACTTCAAACTTCGAACTTCGAACTTCTTTGTATACTATTCTTCGCTTTGATCACCTTTGCTCTGATACCATGTAGAAATTCCCACTATAGATCAACAAATTATGAAATATACTAAAGCAAAATACTAGATCTACTTCTACAATAAAACTTTGCGGAAGCTTAATCAATCTGAGCTAGATCAAGCAGAACACATATAATAGAGAAGAAGAAATCATACACATGGAACATAGAAGAATACTTTGGGGAAAGCCTCAGTTAAAAACCTCAATCTCTGATTATAATACAAGTGGAAATATGTCCAGTATTACAAAAAGAATCAACTCTCAATCTATCCTGCTCTCTCTACAATCAAACAATACTGCTCATAGACAGTCAAAGGCTCTCACAACCTTCTCCTCTGCCCTCCAAGCCTCATATTTCCTTGCGCAGATTTTCCTGGGGTCTAGTGCTTCCACTTGTGTGAATTCCCACCTCACTACTCACTTGGCTCAAAATTAACTACACAAACCTTTTACAGGGAAAAGTGTCTACACAGAACTGCTTATCCCACTAAGGTGTGATAGCTACCTTAGAAACAAACAAAGTAAAGCTACTTTAATTTTTCCTTTATGAAGTATAGATGAGAGCAAGGATAATTTTAGGGGCGAATGTTCGCCTTTTGGCGAAATTAAGGGGTTTTAAATTTTTAGTGAGCGAATATTTTGTATCATAGTACATTTTTACAAATCACCTCAAATAGCCCACCTTATTTTAAGGGAGAGGGTAAAAAAGGTAAATTTAGCCCTTGAAATTAGGACTTACAACCTTTCATTCGCCCATTTTGAAGAATAGGTTTTATTTGAGTGAATCCATTCGCCCATTTTCAAGAATAGGTTTTATTTAAGTGAATCCTATGGGCCAAATACCATATTTATAAAAGAGGTATGGTAAATTAATAAAAATATAAATAAATGAGAGGTATGGTAAATAAATAAAACATTTTTTATATTTACTCCATAAGTCACCTTATATACATGTAAGGGTGTAAACAAGGGTGTAAACAAATAAAAATATAAGTAAAGTGGAGGTATGGTAAATAAATAAAACATCTTTTTATACTTACTCAAAAGGTATGGTAAATAAATAAAAATATAAATAAACTAGACGTATCATAAATAAATAAAACCTCTTTTTATATTTAGTCTGTAACCCTCGTTCTATTTATGAAGGCTCAAGAAAGAGGTTTTATTTAAGTGAATCCTATGGGCCAAATACCATATTTGTAAAATAGGTATGGTAAATTAATAAAAATATAAATAAACGAGAGGTATGGTAAACAAATAAAACATTTTTTTATATTTACTCCATAAGTCACCTTATATTTACGAACACTCAAAAAATGGGTTATATTTAGGTGAAACCTATGGCCAAAATACTATGGGACAAATACCATGGACTAGATTGTTATTAATACCATGCAAAAAACCATTATTAACCCTAATATTAGAATTAATAAAAATAAAAATGGCACATGGTATTGACCCATGGTATTCACCAAAATGGCACATGGTATTGACCCATGGTATTCACCTGGAATGTAGCCTATTTAAATGGGGGAATTAAACCAGCGTGTAGCCTATGCTAAGATTCACTAGGACTTTACAAAGCTTTATTATTTAGTGAAAGACTCGCCAAGATCTTACAAGATTTTATAATTGAGTAAAATATTCTAATAAAAATAAAAATGGCACATGGTATTGACCCATGGTATTCACCTGGAATGTAGCCTATTTAAATGGGGCAATTAAACCAGCATGTAGCCTATGCTAAGATTCACTAGGACTTTACAAATTTTTATTATTTAGTGAAAGACTCGCCAAGATCTTACAAGATTTTATAATTGAGTAAAATATTCGCCATGCGTGGTGAGAGATTCACCAAAAAATTATATATACATATTATATTATTGATAAAATCGCCTTCCATTTTTCCTATATACCATGGAGATTCGCCCATTTATTATATTTATAAATTTAGGGGGGGTTCTTAAAATTTTCCCTGGATGAGAGAAGAACAAAGAAGACCAGCCTCTGTCTTGCGATAATCTCCTAGTTCAATTCCTCTCTCTCTTGATAGTCTTTCACTACTTGTTCCCTTGCACGCCCAGCTTCACAAAGTACCTGTAAGATCACAGTAGCATGGCACTATACAAGAACATGGATCTATAATCATAAAAAATCTAGGATCAGATGTAAATTGACCATACAAATGCAGCAAACATGAATGACACAAGAGTATGGAGGAAAACTTGAATAGCTTTTATTGATAAACAAGAAAGAGCCAAGGGGAGTTACAACCAGTTTTTCTGACCCAACATCATCCCCTCAGAAAGGAAGCCCCTCTTCACCTCATACAAAGCTTAGATCACCCAACAATCTGATGTTGTCTCAAGAAACCAACAGCAATTCCTTACAATATGCAAAATTCCAGCCTCTGGATCTCTGGGATGAGGGATCCATATATAGATATCTGTAAGGGAGATGAGTCAGCTTGTGATTTGATTAGTGTCTTCCCTCTGATAGTTCTTGCTTCCACTTGGAGATTGATGATCTCTTACTCATCCTTGGTCGAATTCAGAGAGGCAAGTGTCACAGGAGAAGTTTCTAGAAGTTTCCATGCCTCTCCACCTCGCGGAATGACACTGCCATTTGTCACTTCTCACCCATCGCACCCCATAGAAGGGCTTTTTGAAATGCAATGCACCCACACAGTGTGTTTAGGTGAGATGCAACGCACTTTGCCTATGGAGCAGCTGAAATGATCCTGTTTTGACTAGTTCTGAGCAGTTTTTCATGGAGAACTTCTGGGAGAAGATGTAATCAGTTGACCTTGTTCCTTTAGGGGTTAGAACAACACTTTTAGGGACTTAGGAGCCCTTGGTTTATGGAAATTTCATGCTTGGGGTTGTAGTGCCCAAAAATGTCTATAACATTTGCCCCCTAAAGCATGAGGTTGTTAATCTTTTGATGTCGGGTGAAATGCTTTATTATGAGGATCTGAAGTTCTTTCAAGCTGGGAGGAGACCTGTAATAAGATACAATACAATACATTATCTTCATAATATTTTTCATGATCTAGCTGAGGTGAGCATTCCCATGCTCAGCTTTATAAATTCATTTCCATGTACATAGGACAGACAATCGTCTGAGTGTAGACTGATGATTCTGGTAGAGCCATCATCCCTTTGATTGGATGATTATCTGTGCAGTAATGATGTACATTTGATGTATTTATTTCCCTGAATATATGTCACAACCCGGATGGATGAAACTAGATCCGGGGTCTTCAATCTCGTTCAATCTTCACTCGAAGTACAAGTCTATCCATGTGAGAGATGTTCTGGAGTCGCATGGAAAGACATCGCCTGATTACCAGCCAATGATGTAAGCTGTTAACAGGCGCGATAGGAATCACCGATAATGATAATGACCCTCAAATTATTGTAGTACAATTCACGTGGTGTGAAAAAAGGACTTGGCGTCGAACACCATGCAAAATCTTGCGGTCGAAGGCCATTGATGTAAACCTGTCACCGGAAGTGAGAAACTTGCCATTGAGGCATGCAAGCTTCAAAGTACTGAATGGGGTGTTCCTAGATCGACTTCTTGGATAATGAGCTGATGTCGACAAGAAGCGATCCATCACAGGAGGGCCTTAATGAATCCCACATCAATGGCACAGAACAAAGCAAATGATTTTAATGGAGGTGAAAACGATCTGATGACATACGGTTCAGAGTGGTGGTCATGAAAGAATGGAGTGTAAATGTATTGTAGCGGGTGAGACACAAGTGAATTCTCTGAATGACTTCTCTTGAACATATCGGCGACACTGACATGATGGATTGGTAGAATTACCCCAAATGTGGATGGTGTGATGGGACCATGGTGATGTGACCGGTGAATGAAACAACCCAACCCGACTTGGATGCGGAGTGAAAGTGTCATGTTCAAGAGCGACTTGCTACCAACAAAGTTTCTTCAAGTTTTCTTCCCAATTTTCCCCAGTCATTGCTGACTAGTACCTCTTTATTTTTGTCAAGATTGAGGAGGATAACATATGCTTGTTCTATAGTTTTCCCTTCGGGCAAACCTATCGCTATGTTTTAACGAGCCTAGCGATAGTGAAACTCGTTCTTGTCTGCTATGGACAAGTTTGTCGCTATTAAGTTTTAACGAGCTTAACGACAAAGATAACTTGGTCCTTTTCAATTTTAGAGAGTCTGAAAAGGAACGTAAAGGAAACTCCAAAATTCCTTTTTCGTCATCTAATCCCTTAAGTCTGAAAAAGTATAAAACAACATAGAAGGGATGAATTTTCGATCCGTTTAACGAGCCGAACAAAACAAGCGCTCGATCTTTTTGTGTAATAATCCCTCAGGTCCAAAAAGATTAAAATCTAAAGGAGGGATAGCACTTCCGGTCCCTTTAACGAGCTGGAGAGGCCAATGGCTCGGCAATATTTTCATATTTTACGAGTCAGTTGAGAAGAGCTTAAAGGAGACTTGTCTTTTGAGGAACGAGTGATAAAAATGGGTAGCAGCTGATTCTAGGTAAGGTTTGGAATTTTCCAATCACGACAGTGTTACAAGGATGGCTAGTGAGATCACTCTTCGCAGTTGTTCCTCAAAAGGGGTAAACAATCAAATGGAGGTGAATGATCAGCCAATATAGAGTGGAGGTGATGATGAGAACATGACCAAGGCTTTGAAAGGCTGAAGTACTACATTCACGATGGTTATTTACCCTGAAATAGTTCATTTTTTAATGAGCTTAAATGCGGGGGGAAACATTTGCTCATGGCTTATGTTTATTTTTTAACGAGCTTGAACTATGCGCTAAAACTACTCGATGCGGGTTTATTTTTTAATGAGCTTGAACCTTGCAGTAACACTGCTCGATTAATCCAATCGTATAATAAGAATGTCCCATTTTAAAATGGCAATTTTTAGAGTTTTGCCCCACATCCTTTCTTTATGCAAGTTAGGAAACGACCAATCCAAAAAACAGATAAATGATCGCTCTTTGCTTGCATGCCAAAAGGTTTGCATGCCCCCAGGTATAAAACAGAGTTTCAAGGTTACCTTTTGTTCTTACCGACAAAACATTTGTTTTATCAGGAAAGGTAATCCTCTTTCAGGTTACCAAAGATTGTTCTATTCACAGTGCAAACAAAACATTTCTTCGGCGATGTCTACCGAAGTAGACAAAGGTGAGTGGAGGAGGCTACTCCACTCACATAAGTTTGAAAAGAGAATCTTGTTCCAGAATAACTCCCTCTTCCAATCACGGACGGGAGTACAGACCAATCATATATCTCTCGCGGAAACCTACCCTATACCCGAAGTTTTCTTGCCGAAGCAGACCAGGGTGCATGCCCCCTGGGTTTCAGTCATGTCCCCTGAATCACTCGCGCTCATTGGGTGGGCGGACTGGGGATTGATGAGACATTCCTTGTGTGAAAAGACCATTTAGGGATGGTATATGACTATTTGCTATGCGTGATCCGGGAAATGAAAGCTGGTCCACGAGCTTGACCACTCTTCCTTCGTGCGGAAAACACATTACTCTAAAGAGTGAGGAGATAATGGCTCCCATGCAATAAATATAGTCTCGTCCAAGGAGTAGATTATAATCCAGGGGTCCTTGAACTACCATTACGTTCATGTGAACGGTTTTTCCTCTCAATGTTATGGGCACATTAGGAAGGATCCCTAACGGTCGACTGGTTCCTTTGTCAAAGCCTGTTAGATTTCTCATCTCAGGCAAAAGCGATGGCGAACCAAGCGCTTTCCAAGCAGTCGAGGAAAGGATACTCACATAAACCCCTTCATCTATGATGGTACCGGCCATAACCATTCTATATACTTGAGCAATAATTCAGAATGGTACACTAGCCGGTAAACAGGGTCTGCCTAGTTGATTCCAGTCGAAGGAGACAACTAGGTTGCTTGGAGGTGGGACCGAATAGACTGCCAGGTACGACTCTGACGAACTTCCCTCCTGTGGTAAAGGAATGGGTAAATTGCCCCCATGTTCATCAAAGTCTGTGCTTACAAAAATAATTTGGACGGTGTCATCCTTATTATCTTCTGTGATTGTACCATCTGAAGATGGAACCTTTGAAGGCAAGACCGGGTCAACTGCCGCCTCGACCTTTTGACTTTCATCTGGTATGGGTTCAGATGGTTTGTCTTCAATGATAGATGCTTTGACCGACCACCTGGGTGGGTCAGCCAGCTTTTCAACTAGTGATGGACTCGGCAAGAGTTTTTTATATCCAGGAGGAAGTCGTAACAGTGAAACCGGATGATCGTCCAAAACTCTTTTAGCCTCATCTAAGAAGGGACAATGGTGGATGGCATGATCGCCTTCGCACAATTTACAAGGAAATCTGTATTTTCCTTTTTGTCTTGGGGCTTCACTTTCACTAGTCGACGGTGTGTTTTCAACATGATCATCAAAGGTTGACGACACTGGTTTGTGCAAACGAGGAGACCAGTCCCTTAAGATCCGAGGGATGCAAGGACAATCTCTATGATAGTGGTCTCCTTTGCAAATGACACATGGCGATTTGGGCCTGGTCGGTGCAGTGTGTGGATTTTGTCTAGACGACGCTTGGTTGCCTCCTTTCGCTTTTGGCTCCTTCTTCTTCTTCTCTTTCTTCTTTCAAGCAAAGAAGAAGGAGGAGAGGAAGAATTGGAGGAAGTAGAAGGTTGGTGGGTAACTCTGGATTCGTCTAGTTGCTGACTCGACTGTTCAGGAATTGCGGTGTTTTGAACAACAGAGGTTGAGAAGAGCCATACGGGCAAGCTGATTTTCATTCCTGGAAGCGACAATGTGGCCATATGGGGTGCACCAACATCTCCCCAAGAGAAGGGACTAGGATTTCCTCCAAGGGGAATTCCTTGGTTTGTGGGTTCCATTTTCTCAACCTAAGATCAACGTAGGAAAGGGTGATGATTATTCTGTTTAAAATAAATTTTAGACGCTTCGACACAACTTGTTTTTGCAATTTTTAAGAGTCAAGAAAAAACAAAAGATGACTCTAGTCGCCTTCGATTTTTAATGAGCCTGAAGTGACAAGTGCTCAGATGGACCTTTTCTGTTAAGGAGTCTGAAAAGGAACGAAAGGGACTGCTCTGGAAATCTAGGTAGAGGGATTACCAAACCAACCGCAAAACTGCAGAATACTTTTTACGGTACGGCAATCAATCTTCCCAAATGTTGTGTTCAGTGCATTGCGATCGATAGGGCAGCAAACATGGCTTCCTATGGATAAAGGATTAAGCCTATTGTGGTCTCCCAAAATATACTCGACGGTACGTGGGAGCACAAGTCCATACTGGCACTTACCATCAGTGAGAACAACAGTTACCAGGCTTTACGATGCCGGAATACGTCTCTAGCCTAGACTTCTAAATGTTTTGTGTTAGGTTCCAAAGCATTGTTAGATTCATTGAATTTATTTTATAGTTGATCTTGTTTATGAAGTAGGCCTTTTAGGTTCACCGCGAGATGTAGATGTGTAATTCCTAAAATGAAATCTAAGATGATAAACACTCTTTTATCTTCTTTGTGCAATGAAAATCCTAGCTACTAAAGAAAGAGAGACAGTATTCTTTCACAAAGAGCAAAGAGCACACTCTAAATGCACTTTCCTAAATCAAACCAATCAAACAGTCTAAATGCAAATGCACATGCATGTATTTTTTTTCGACTTTCTTAGTATGTAAATGATAAAAAGAAAGTTGATGCACAAATATGAATTACTTTTCAAGCGACAGCTATCAACAAGTTTCTTTTCGAAATCAAAAATGGAGGCAAACACAACACCTTACGATTTTGAAATGAATACTTGTTTTCGACACTAGAAAAATTACAAATTCAGACCAAATACAATAGTAATAGGATAATCGACTATCTAAAACAATCAAACTCTTTCCTATGCCTGAAAACGACACTTGCGACGCTTTCGAATCAAAGGACGACAGTACGATTACGTTACTTTTGCAAAGGAGAACTAAAAATGACTCAACAAACACATAAAAACATTTACAGTTCTTTTGTACAAAGGAGGCGGAATAACAGCAAGGAAAAGGGGTTTCAAATAGAGATATACTGATCACAGGCAGCAAAATTCATGAATAGAACTGGAAAGAATGAATCACAGAAACCAAAACTGAACAATTCCTAGTCTGATCAGCGCACCTGTAACACAGGGAATTTGAAATGCAGTGCACTTGCTACACTCGGGAAGTGCGCTGAATTTCAGATTCACAGAACAGTACCTACGTTGGGCCAGAGACGAGACTTTGCTTGGGTTCTGGGTCACAGTTTGCAGTTTAGTTCATGGGTTTTGGCCGAGCAAATGGTAATCAGTAATTCAACAATCAGGGGTAGATCTAAGGAGAATGTAAGAGCTATCACAAAGGGCAATCAGAGAGTTTGTAAATCAGTTGTTTAATTTATAAACAAATCCCAGAGATTGACTGAAGCAGCATTTATCTACTTTTCATTTGCATAGAAAATGCAGTTCGAAAGCTACCTGGCTCGACTTCAGGCTCCATCTGTAAGTTTATAAAATAGACAACAAAGAAGAAAAACAAACAAACTAATTCGTCCCCAGCGGAGTCGCCATTTTGTTACAGGTAAAAGTGCCTACACAGAACTGCTTATCCCACTAAGGTGTGCTAGCTACCTTAGAAACAAACAAAGTAAAGCTACTTTCGTTTTTCTTTTATGAAGTATAGATGAGAGAAGAACAAAGAAGACCAACCTCTGTATTGCACTAATCTCCTAGTTCGATTCCTCTCACTCTTGATAGTCTTTCGCTACTTGTTCCCTTGCATGCCCAGCTTCACAAAGTACCTGTAAGATCACAGTAGCATAGCACTATACAAAAACATGGATCTATAATCATAAACAATCTAGGATCAGATGTAAATTGACCATACAAATGCATCAAACATGAATGACACAAGAGTATGGAGGAAAACTTGAATAGCTTTTATTGATAAACAAGAAAGAGCCAAGGGGAGTTACAACCAGTTGTTCTGACCCAGCATCATCCCCTAAGCAAGGAAGCCCCTCTTCACCTCATACAAAGCTTAGATCACCCAACAATCTGATGTTGTCTCAAGAAACCAACAGCAATTCCTTACAATATGCAAAATTCCAGCCTCTGGATCTCTGGGATGAGGGATCCATATATAGATATCTGTAAGGGAGATGAGTCAGCTTGTGATTTGATTAGTGTCTTCCCTCTGATAGTTCTTGCTTCCACTTAGAGATTGATGCTCTCTTACTCATCCTTGGTCAAATTCAGAGAGGCAAGTGTCACAAGAGAAGTTTCTGGAAGTTTCCATGCCTCTCCACCTCGCGGAATGACACTTCCATTTTTCACTTTTCACCCATCGCACCCCATAGAAGGGATTTTTGAAATGCAACGCACCCACACAGTGTGTTTAGTTGAGATGCAACACACTTTGCCTATGGAGCAGCTGAAATGATCCTGTTTTGACCAGTTCTGAGCAGTTTTTCATGGAGAACTTCTGGGAGAAGCTGTAATCAGTTGACCTTGTTCCTTTAGGGGTTAGAACAACACTTTTAGGGACTTAGGAGCCCTTGGTTTATGGAAATTTCATGCTTGGGGTTGTAGTTCCCAAAAATGTCTATAACAAAACCTGAAGGAGATAATTCCTTCTGCATGGATGAGTTTCCTATATAGGAAAAATCCTCCAACTGATAGTACATTGTCCCTTCCTCTGATCTCAACTGGGGCTCTGACTGAACTGACATGCATGAGTTATTTATGAGAGAATATTCAGTTCTCTGGAGAGCAGCAGTTACATGCATGCAAGCATTAACTAACTGAACTCACAATTAATTCCACAAACTATTAGAACTAATCTAACTAGACTTAACTCAGTTAACTGAGCTAGCTAATTACAACTCAAATTATAACACATCCTTATCTCTTTAACTGATGGATAAATTCCTCAATCAATGGAGAAACTGTTGCATGTCTTCTCATAGACTTCATGTTTGATTTTCTACAACTAATTAATTCAAAATAAATTAATTAATTATTTTTACAAACATTTGCTAAGATCAAATTCGAATTTTACTTCTCAATTTTAGTTCAGGGACTAACTAAAATTGGAATCCATCCCGAAATCTTATTTATAGTACATTATCCCATCATCTGATCTCAACTGGGTCTCTGACTGAACTGACATGCATGAGTTATTTATGAGAGAATATTCAGTTATCTGGAGAGCAACAGTTACATGCATGCAAGAATTAACTAACTGAACTCACAATTAAGTCAACAAACTGTTTGAACTAATCTAACTGGACTTGACTCAATTAACTGAGCCAACTAATTACAACTCATCCTTATCTCTTTAACTGATGGATAAATTCCTCAATCAATGGATAAACTATTGCATGTCCCCACATAGACTTCATGTTTGATTTTCTACAACTAATTAACTCAAGATGAATTAATTAATTATTTTACAAATAGCTGCTAAGATCAAATTTGAATTTTACTTCTCAATTTTAGTTCAGGGACTAACTAAAATTGGAATCCATCCCGAAATGCTATTTATAGCAATGTTATTTTTAGCACTTCCATTTTTCATTCCTTGTTTCTATGTCCAACACTGGTACTCGAACTGCTATTTATAGAAATGTTATTTTTAGCATTTCTTGTTGCCATTTTCAACACCACTAGCCCAAGAAAAACAAATTTTATGGGCCAATATCATTGTCTCAGTCAATGATATTTGGCCATCTATATAGGTGATATTTGAACAGAATGATTTGGTCAAAGAGCTTTGCGACGCAATTCAAAGGGTTAGAGCCAAACTTGGGAATAAGCCAGAAGAAGCATCAAGAATAATCCAGTTCCTTAACTCAAAGAACAAGTATGAATTGCAAGAGCTTGGAATAGCTGACAGAACTAAGACCATACTAGAGGTAAAGAAGGTAATCACCAAGAGAAACTTGGTGATAAAACTTGAGGAGAAGTGCCAAACAATGGAGCTAGCAATAGCTAGGTTTATGGTGAAATTTGAAGCTTTGAGGCAAAAAGGTCTACCTAATCCATTGGTGATTGATGACAGGTTGATGCCACATGAAGACTATGATAAGAGAATCAAAGAAGTGGCAAAGGAACAAGCCAACAATGTTAGGTAAACTTGACTCAGGATAGAGTCAAAGTTGACCAGGTTATATAGTGATGGTTTTGGGGCACATGGTATTGTGCACCCATAGTATTCTGCCTATGGTATTATATGTAATGGAGCTTATAAAAGGCTAGAAGGACTTCATTGTAATGCAAGACTTGGAGGTGAGCAATGAAGTCTCACTTGGTTGGATTGGCCAAGGATAATGAAATTTCATTATGGTTGGGTTTTTCCCCGGATTTGGGGTTTTCCCGGATAAACATTTGTGTTTATGTGTTTATGGTTGTTGCTAGTTATTTTCTTATATATATATATTCCTCTTAGTAATTATTTATGTTAAGAAGTAAATTTCTTAAAAACTGGTATCAGAGCCAAATATTGGCTTCAAAGGGATTCTTTGATGCCAGGGGTTTATAGGGCCTGATGAGATCAATGCAGCCTTTTTACAGATCTGGGTCTGAAAATAATGGTGGAACAATCGTACGCGGAAGAACCTCAAGGAGAATGCACTGAAGTTAGTGCCGTAACTGCCAAGGATCGCAGTGAATTTGCGATATTTACCGGTTTGGAACACGCTGATGAATTGTTCGGGATTCATGCAGCTTCGAAAATTGTTTGTTTTCTGCTACGTGAGGCCATCGGTGCTGGAATCTACGAGGTTCTTGTCGGGCTCGCAGTTGGAGCGGTTTGATAGAAGTTTTTGAGCAAATCAAATTGAGAGAGGATGGATCAAAATTGCAGTAGCAATAAAAAAAAAAATGAAGTCAAAATTATTGCATGTAAATGGGCATACTACTGTAAGACCTGGTAAGGCATGTGTACCCCTTGGTGATCATCGGTAAAGTCTGGGTTAGACCTAGGTGATAGGGGGGATGTCGGGTTAACCATACCCCGAGTAAAAACTCTGAGGGGGGTAAGAGCTAGAGTGAGTGGGATTGTCTCACTTAGCAGGTTTTTGTTGGAGTTAGTCAAGGAACCCCAAGTCAAGTTTAAGGGGGGAATTGTTAGGTAAACTTGACTCAGGATAGAGTCAAAGTTGACTAGGTTAAACAGTGATGGTTTTGGGGCACATGGTATTGTGCACCCATAGTATTCTACCCGTGGTATTATATGTAGTGGAGCTTATAAAATGCTGGAAGGACTTCATTGTAATGCAAGACCTGGAGGTGAGCGATGAAGGCTCACTTGGTTGGATTGGCTAGAGTTTTGGCCAATGCTAATAAGATCTTATTAGGTTGGGTTTTTCCTTGGATTTGGGGTTTTCCCGGATAAACATTTATGTTTATTTGTTTATGGTTGTTGCTGGTTATTTTTATATTTATTCCTCTTAGTAATTATTTATGTTATGCAGTAAATTTCTTGACACACAATTCCTCCATGAAAGGGATTCCTACTGGAAAAGTTCTTTATCAAACTTTTGAGAACCTCTTTTACCTCTAGCATGAGGTAAAACATCTCTTCATAAGCAAGCCTACTTTTGTAAAATACACAGAAACTCATGAAGTCTATAAAACAATGGTAAATATTAAATTATCAGATGCAGAGACTTGGGAAAATTTAAATGATTTACTATAAAAATGCAAGGTAAATAGTGAATATAGAGCAGTGAAGGTAAAACAAAAGATCAACTAAGTCAAAGAGTATCAGATGAAAAATAGAGTTTAAAGATGAAAGTTTAAATAGTTACTACAACAATTCATTCTACTTTGGCAGCCTCACTGGCCACAACAGCTCCAGTGGTTACAATACTTCCCACTGCATTAGAAACTACATCAGCAACAGGTTCAACAACAACAGCAACTCATCCTAGTGATGAAGCAAGTAAACTGATCAAAGCCATGGAAGATATGTCCATCCAAACAAATGAAATAAATAGACTTAAAGAACAAATAAAAATTCTAGAGGATGAAAAGAAATTGGCTCAAATCATGCATAAGAATGAAACACAGAAATCAAACAGGTTGAATGAAAGGATACAAAAGTTAGAGAAGGAATTTACACTGAAAGAGCCACTAGCCCAAGAAAAACAACTTTTATGGGCCAAACATTGACTCAGCCAATGATATTTGGCCATATATACAAGTGATATTTGAACAGAATGATTTGGTCAAAGAGGCTGGTGAGGCAATTCAAAGGGTTAGAACCAAACTTGGGAAAGCCAGAAGAAGCCTCAAGAATAATCCAATTCCTTAACTCAAAGAACAAGTATGAATTGCAGGAGCTTGGAATATTTGACAGAACTGAGACCATACTAAAGGTAAAGAAGGTAATCAACAAGAGAAACCTAATGATACAACTTGTGATCCGGATTTAAACAGGAACACAACAAATTACAGAGATAACCATATACACAAAGATGCAGCGGAAATAATACTTCATTTCATTAATGGAAAATACTGAAATCTGCATACAACCAGAAATGGAAATAAACCAGCTAGGGCGATGGTAGCTTATCTCTGAGAAGAGATGTGGTGGCTACATGCCTCTGAACTATTCTGAACTGTGTTACAATGAGGCTCGAAGGCCTATTTATTGTTGAGAAACAATGGAAAACCCTTAACATTCCAAAACCTAACCCTAGAATATGAAATGCCAAATTGTGGGCCCCGTTTGCGTAAATTGGTACATCAATTTCCCAGGGTCGTAACTTTGGCATACGATCTCTGTTTGACGCGTATAATAGCTCGTTAGAAAGATCTATCCGAGCACTACCACGATGTTTTTTGGTAAATTTGGGGCAACATTGGTCCATGGACCATGTTGCCCCAGATTTCCCAAAAAACGTCATGTAGGGCCTCAAAACGGCTCCGGAAGTTCAGGACCCAAAAAACTGCTAAAAATAGTAAGTTGTGCTACAATTAAGGAAAGTGAAAATGCTGAAAGAGACAGTTGTGGGGGTCCAAATGGGATAGGTGGGTGGCCACCAACATCCACCTGGATCATTCCTCCCCCCTAGGAAGCAATGGTCCCCATTGCATTGAGTTCCTCCCTGAGATGAGGAAGCTTCTGCTGAGCTGGTTCTCTGGTGAGCTGTTCTGCAATCTCTGATGTGACCAGAAATGGTGGGAAGCATGGTCGACGATGGTCTACATTGAATGCTTGGTGCAAGCGAAGGAATGGAGGAATGTTGTGCTTCAAAGCATTGTTGCCCGTAGCCTTGGTACTGGTGTAAGGACCATGTCGGAGTCGCCTGAGTTTCTGATGGGTTCTGGTAAGGCGTTCTCTCTGCAGATGTAACCAAACTTTGTCGCCCACTTGAAACTTGTGTGGTACCCCTATGGGTGAGGAGAAGTTGTTCCTATGTTCTGTCATGACTGTATCCCTCTGTTGCTGCTGTTGTGTGGAGGAACCCTTCGCGGGGGTCATGGATGTAGCAACGATCTTCCCCTTACGTTGGGAGCGAACCAGACAGAAAATAAATTACCTAGTCTGTGAGATGAGCTTGTTGCCTTTATTAGTAGTGATCAAAGAGGTGGCGGTAGGTGGGGCTATCTCTGGTATCCTGTATAATGAATCACCCAAAGAAATAATGACAGCACGAGGCCTTGACTCATACACAACATGTCGCCTCCACAAGTATGGCTGGCCTAATAATACGTCACAAACATCTAGAGGTGTAACATCACACAATACCTCGTCTGTGAAGGGCTTGATGCTGTAGGGAAGGTGGCATTGCTGGCGAACTTTGAGATCTCATCCTTCGTGAAGCCACTCGATACTGTACGGCTGTGGGTGTGGTGTAGTTGGTAGGCCCAACCGCTTCACGACCTCTGCTAAAATGAGGTTCTTTTGGCTGCCACTGTCGACAATGAATTGCAGAAGTGAACCCTTCACCAACATCTGTGAGTGGAAAAGACATTCCCCCTCCTCTGGATCTTCGGGCTCATTTTTCTGGATCTTGGCGGTGGCAACAATGGCGCTAGGATCCGCATTAATGATCTGCTTCCCTTTTCCATTCCCCTTATCAGGTTTTGGCTCAGGGTCGGAACCTGCATCTAATTCGGAAGCCTTCAACTCGGCCACCAGTGACTACTTGGTCCGACACTCACTTGTGTTATGAGTGGGACTCTTGTGGAACTCACACCACTTCCCTGTGTCCTTCTCCGACTTCGTGGTGGTGTTATTTTCTTGCAGCTTCGACGGGTTGTCTTGGGTCACCCCACCTTGGCTTTGTCCTTTAGGCTTCGGATTTGCAGATCCAAAGTCTCGCTTCTTCTGTTTGAACTTTTGCTCGATTTTGACAGCGTATCGATACACCGTGCCGAGCGAGGAGATGTTCAGGAACTCCATCTCTTCCTGGATGTATCTGTGTAGGCAGCCACGGTATTTGAGTACCAAATGCAACTCAGAATCTTTGATACCCAACTGTGTGCGAAGGGTATGAAAAATGTTTGTGAACTCTGGCACATCTTGGTCTCGTCCCTGCCGCAGTGTGGTCCATTTGATGTATTTGTCCTCATAGCTTTTGACAGGGTAGTACTACTCCTTGATGGCATCACGAAAGTCATTCCAAGTGGGTGTGGCTGAAAACAGTGAGCCTGTACTTTCATCCTTCTGCTCGCAGTATGTTTCCCACCAGCCCTTGACGTGGGGGGCTGCTTTGAGAAGAGCGAAAACAATCTTTTCCCGCCTTGAAAATTCATGAACAGAAAAATAACCCTCTAGCATATTTAACCATTTATCTACAACATCCGCATCTATTTGACCCTCGAAGATGGGGATTTCAAAATTAACTTGTACCTTAAAGGGTGTGGCGTTTCCAGAGTAGTTGCTGGAAGCTGATGCGTCGCCTCTGGGTAGCTGCTGAAGGATCTACGCAAAGTTGTCCATCATCACGTTCCTTTGTCGCTCGAGGGCTTCTTCGAGCAAGATTTTGATAGGATCTCCTACCCCCTCGTCTTTCTTCTCATCCGCCATGGGAGTCCGTCGGGATTTGCGAGGCTGGTCTTGCAAAGGTTCGACCAGTTCAAGCCCTAACTCCTTATACCCTAACCTCGTTGGGTACATGCAAAGAAAAACAGAGAAAAAGCAGACCGCTCTAATACCACTGATCTGGATTTAAACAGGAACACAACAAATTACAGAGATAACCATATACACAAAGATGCAGCGGAAATAATACTTCATTTCATTAATGGAAAATACTGAAATCCGCTTACAACCAGAAATGGAAATAAACCAGCTAGGGCGATGGTAGCTTATCTCTGAGAAGAGATGTGGCGGCTACATGCCTCTGAACTGTTCTGCACTGTGTTACATGAGGCTCAAAGGCCTATTTATTGTTGAGAAACATTGGAAAACCCTTAACATTCCAAAACCTAACCCTAGAAGATGAAACGCCAAATTGTGGGCCCCGTTTGGGTAAATTGGTACATCAATTTCCCGGGGTCGTAACTTTGGCATATGATCTCCGTTTGACGCATACAATAGCTCGTTAGAAAGATCTATCCGAGCACTACCACTTTGGGAGGCAACATGCGTCCATAGATTTCCCAAAAAAACTTCGTTTAGGGCCTCAAAACGGCTTCGGAAGTTCAGGACCCGAAAAAATGCTAAAAATAGTAAGTTGTGCTACAATTAAGGAAACTGAAAATGCTGAAAGAGACAGTTGTGGGGGTCCAAATGGGATAGGTGGGTGGCCACCAACATCCACCTGGATCAACTTGAGGAGAAGTGCCAAACAATGGAGCTAGCAATAACTAGGTTTATGGTGAAATTTGATACTTTGAGGCAGAAAGATCTACCTAATCCATTGGTGATTAATGACAGGTTGATGCCACATGAAGACTATGATAAGAGAATCAGAGAAGTGGCAAAGGAACAAGCCAACAGTTCCTCCATCAAAGGGATTCCAACAAGAAAATTTCTTTATTAGAATTTTGAGAACCTCTTTTACCTCCAGCATGAGGTAAAACATCTCTTCATAAACAAGCCTACTTTTGCAAAATACATAGAAACTGATGAAGTCTACAAAAGAATGGTAAATATTAAATTATCAAATGTAGAGACTTGGGAAAAATTGAATGATTTACTGGAAAAATGCAAGGTAGACAGTGAATACAAAGCAGTGAAAGTAAAACAACAGATTAGCTAAGTCAAAGAGTATCAGATGAAAAGCAGAGTTTAAAGATGAAAGAGTATCAATCGAAGGCAGAGTAAAAGGACAACGAGCGTAGAAAACAACCAAAGAGAGAAAACAACAAAAGATCAAAACAACATACAATAAAAGAGGGACAACTTGCATCAGTTACATATCTATCTCTATCTTCTTGCATGAAGATATTTCTTTTTCCTTGAATATTTCCTAAAATAGTTTAGGATATTTTGTAATAGTTTTTTGTATAAATACTTCATAATTCAAAGTATAGATTGTGGATTACTAAACATTTTTATAGTTACATTGATCTAAAACCTGAGGGTTTATTGTAACATTTTCAAGTCAGCAGACTGGACTGAATAATAAAGGCATTGAATTACAGGATTCATGTGTTGGGCCACTTCAGTGAAGTATCTTTCATTTGTTTAATTGTTATTTTCTTAAGTATTTCACATACATACATGTTTTCCAATTTGAATGAAATAACTGGAATTTTACTACAGAATTTGTTTAAGTGCAGCCTGTCTTGAACAATTATTCATTTTGATGTTTTCTTCTGATATCCAAAGTAGGGAATTCTTCATTGCTCCTTAGTTTTGATTGACCTCTTTCATTTCCCTCATTATCCGGTTTGAGGAATCCTTAACTACTCCTTGAGCCTGATTAAAAAACCACTTCACCATCCAGCCTAAAAGATCTGAATTTACTCAGCTACCTTTCCCTGTGAACACTATCTTTAGAACTTGATTCAGTCATGTTTTCTTGACATTTGGAATCCATGGCCCAATGGTAAAAATGCACTTATCTATCCATCTGAATCAGTGATTCCACCACCAAATCAAATCAAAACCCAATCAAGCTTAAATAACTAGCCTAAAATCAATTAACTCAACAAAGTTAAATCATAAAGAGAGAGCCCTCTCTAAGTATTAGGAAGGCTAGATGTTGATCTTAAAAGTAGGTTTGTGGTTACCTCTATTATTTCTTTAAACACAACATGACAACCCTAGGTAAATTTTAGAGTGATAACACACTCAACAACTCTTTGTATATAAAAAATGTCATTTTGAATGAAAGAGAAGTTTGTTTTTAATTGAGAACTTTGTATGAGAGAGTTTATGAACAACCTGGTAAGGAGAGAAGGGAAAGAGTAGAAAAAAGACTCAAATTTGAGGAAGAGAAACAAAGAGAATAAGCAACAGAAAAGAGGATAGAAATTTATTTTAGAATAGTGAAAACAACTAGGTAACCAACAAATCTGATTTGTAATCTGATTGGGGATTGCAGTCTCCTTTCAAGTTGTAGCTTGATAAAGAACAGGTTGTAGCCTTTTGAGGTAGGAGCCTCCTTTAGGTTGTAGCCCGTAGAAAGTTTGTGCAAGTTGGAGCTTCCTTGAGGTAGCATCTTTTTGTATGTTGAAGCCTAGAGAAAACTTGATGTAATAGGGGAGTAGGAGTTTTCTTTCACATGACTTTCAACCAAATTTTGTGGTTTTCTCCCTTTGTGGGTTTCCACATATATTTGGTTTCTTCATGTGTTGAATGATGAATGTCTCTCTTTTGTGAATGATTTTTGAATTTTTTTTATATATGTCAATGTATCTCTGGTAAAGAAACAATTCAAATTTGAACTCATACATAAGTCATAAGCCATTAGGTGCAAAGGAAATACTTGAGAAAGGAAATTAAATTAAATTAAATAATTTACAAGACATAGTTAGTGATTCATCCCCACTCTCAGTAATTGCCAAGTATTTATCAAAATATCCTCCAAGACGCCCTCGTCAAGAACATAAATAGAAACCAAAAAAAAATCTTCTTTAATTTGCTTCTAGGTTGGATGAGATATGAACCGGTTCTCCTTCTTCCACAGGCCCAAATTCTTATTTTCTTGCTTGATTGAGTTGCTAGCCAAATGAGGGAGAGAAATCACATATTTATATTGTTTCATTCATACAAATTGGTCCAACTAGTCCTAAAGAGGGGTAGGATGTGTATATTTTTGTCTTAAAAACATTATTTCTTTGGAATGGAGAGGAATTAGGGGGCATGTTATACCTTGTTGGAAAGGGATTAAACCATTCTTTAAGCCTATGCAATTATTCGCTTAATTTGGATATCCTTTTCACAACAACAACAATTAATTTCTCAACATCAAAATGTATGGGAAATAGGCCTTAAAACTTTCCTCAAGAAGGCCCAAATTACCTCAAAACTAGCCTTAAATATTGTCTCTATCAGAAAAAATAGCCATAAAATAAATGATAAAATAATTTATCCCAATAACCCTTGGAAGCCCGTCATCTTCTTCAGATAGGCATGAAAATCTTGGCCTCATAAAATCTTAGATGAATTTTCTAATGATAATATATGAAAATGATGAGTTTTGGAGATGAACCGAGTCCCATATTTATACTTGATGAAGGGTTATAAAAAAAGTGGTGGAGGTGAGGGGGGTGGTGGGACATGCCCCAGAACCCCTTAAAAATAGATATAACCTAAACTCTAATTTTATAATTATTTCCACAATTAAAATTTCTTTTTTGAAGCCCACTTTAATCCTACTTTTGACCTCATAAAAATTCCTTTTTGAGGGTGAGTCAGAGCCAACAAATAGTAACAACCATGACCAAATAAAATATAGAAAAGGTAACGCAATAAGATATATTAAGTTTTGTGCCAAGATTTGGACCAAGTCATCAAACCAATTTGGGCATCATGACCTCACATTCGGGGCTTCATCTTTGATATGGCATATCTCCACAACCATGAGGAGTTATGTGACGTGCCACCAATCGTTGGAATTGACATGATGAGGACTATATAATGATGATGGTATTGCATACCAATTTACTAATCTTCTCATCCAATATCCTCATCAAATATAGGGAACCATGACCACACCACAGGTTGGACATCCTTCTCTTTCTTCCAAGGCTTCTTGTCCATTGGAGCTTCCAATTAATGTAATCCATAGAAGAATATTAAGAGCATTCAAAGAACAATGTTGTCATCAATGACAACACCATTCAACAATATTCCCATCTGTGATTAATGGAAACACACATACTCCCTTGCATCCATGCTTCTAATCTTCCTCCCCTGATTTCTCTCCCCCTTTGAAATAAATGGAAAAGGGTAACTCCCCTTGATGAAGTATATTTCTATGCATTTCTGTAATGTTCCTTTCTTCCCTTGTCAACTTCTCTCCCATTGTCTTGCAATGGCTCTCACATTATGATTCAATCTGTCAATATGCTTCAACGAGTCATTCTGTAATGTTTTCTAATATCGATCTTGAAGAGCCACAGAATAATTCACGACTATACCTTTCAAATCTAATGCTCATAATATCGATTAATCTGTCATAAACATCTGCTACATCGGATCACCACATATTCTTTCTTGCATACATACAAAACCTAAAATAAACAACTATGAATCTACCTTTCCAAATCAAATTGCTCGAAAGATAGATATTTCAAATTTGTAATTATTGCTACTTAGACTCATACTCTTAAACATTCACAAGACTGGGAGCCTTTAAGCTAGATTATTTAGAATGATATATGAACCTGCTTTATTGCAGGATCATTTTGAACCTTGACATCTTCCTTGGTACCTGAAAATCTATCATGGTCTTGCGACTTTACAAATCCTGTGAGCATGACCTCTGAGATTTCTTCATTCACCTATTCTTATTCTTTTTGTTTTCTTCTCCAAACATTCTTGCATTTTATATCAAGATTTTCTTTTATAGGATATTCCATCATGTACCTACAATCACGAGATATGTTTCCATAGTTATGGCTTTTGTAACATTCAATGTTGAACATGAATGATGGAGAAAATAATATATACTTTATGTTGATGAATCCATTTGGATATTTGTCTTATGATCCTTTAAACTTTCTTCTAGGGTTTTGATAATGTCCTTTATGATCATCCTTGCCATAATCATAGTAATCCCTAGCCTTATGCCCAAAGTTAGTACATGAAAAACAATAACTAGAAAATATATGAGTGTACCTAGATGATATGTCTTTATGTAGATTATCTTCCAGATACATCGCATTAAGTTTCTTTCCGATCAATGTTTTCAACCAGCAACGATGGTTCATCTTCAGGATGTGAAATATTATTTGAAAGACTTTTCTCAATTTTTCTTCACATATATATAGATGAGATGCTTATCCGATAGATATTAGTTTTTTTTTATTATTATTCTATTATGTTTTAATTTGTTATCTAATTATTATCTTTATTAGGGTTATGGTTATATTAATTATTTTTTTAATTAATTTTATTATTTTAATTATATTTATTTTAATAAATAAATAATTAAAATAAATATAATTAAAATAATAAAATTAATTAAAAATATAATTAATATAAACCTAAAGAAATTAATATAACCATAACCCTAATAAAGATAATAATTAGATAACAAATTAAAACATAATAGAATAAATTTAAAATATATGTATATATATGTATATATATATATATATATATATATATATATATAGATATCTAATATCTGTCAGCTAAGCATCTCATCTATATATATATGTGAAGAAAAACTGAGAATAGTCTTTCAGTCTTTCAAATAATATTTCACATCCTGAAGATGAACCATCATTGCTGGTTCGAAACGTCGATCGGAAAGAAACCTAATGCGATGTATCCAGAAGATAATCTACATAATGATGAAACTCGCAGAAACCTCAAAGACAAAATGATATGTCTTGTTGTGATGATCTTCTAAAGGCATTGCTTCTTGGAGGAGGATCAATCCTTTTTGTTCATTATCCCTCATAACCTCATCATAACTTCTTGGAGCAACAACACTTTCAATCTTCTTATGCCCTTCACTTCGATTTGGCATTTGAAGGATTTTTCTTTTAGTATTTTTTTCAATATTCCTTTGTGAGGGCTTGGAACTTGTGCCTTCATTGCATGGAGCTATCTATTTCTTTTTCCTTCATCTTCAAGTGAGAAATTTCTTGATTCTTCTCATTAACGACATAAATTTTCCTTTCTACATGTTGCAATTGCTCCTTCTACCATCCTCGATCTTGTTTATTTCATCTAGAGTTACATCAAGTTCCTTTTTATTTTGACTAACTTCTGCCTCATACTACTGAACAGATTCCTCTAATTGGCTTTTCAATATTTTTTGTTTCCTTTCTACTTCCTCCACTTGAAGTCGTAAGAGAGAAACTTATAATTGTGCACGATTTTCTTTTTTATTTTCTTAAAGATCACTTAAGGCACTGATAAATTCTCTCTCTAAGTCCATTTTTTCTTCTTCTTATTCATCGATGTCAAATTCTTTAATCTGATTATCTATTCTATTTGAATCATGATCATGATCACCTTAATATTGACTTTCATTCTTCTTTAAGTAGATATTTTGAAGCCTCCCCCAAAGATGTTTGGATGATGAGCATTGACCTACATTGGATTTCACAGAATATGGCAAAGCACTTAAAATGATATTCATGGTTTTTGAATTGTACCTTCTTGATTCATTCGTAGATGTATTTCTAGAAACAACAGAGTGCCATACATCATATCCAAGAGCTCCCAAATAAGCTTCCATTCTACCTTTTGAAAATTTAAAGCATGATTCATTTAACAGAGGACCTGAACCAATGTATTTCTCTTCATCAACTGTAATAGGTCCTAAAACTGGTGCAATATCAAAGACTTCCTTTAATGTTTGGATGGATGCTTCCTTAATTTTCCCATCTCTAATCTCCCTACATCATCCTTCAAGCTGTTAAGATGCAACTGAAGGAACCCGCTTTGATGCCAACAATATTCAATAATACTAAGGGGGGGGGGGGGGTGAATCAATATTGGGCTCTTTTTAAAAAACTTAGCCATAACATGTAAACATGAAACAACTAACAACAACATATAAGAAATTACACAAGATATTTTTAGGTGGAAACCCTTCCAAGAGAAAAACCATCAAATGGTTTAAAAATATTTTTAAAGATTACATCAACAAGAAGCTCCCACTTCCAAGGTTCTCCAGTGAAAATTGGAAGTAGGCTCCAACCCCCTGATTTATCAGCTCCAGCTGAACAAATGTGGTAACACCCTGGTTTATCAGCTCCAACTGGAAGGAGGTTCCAACCCCTAAGTTTTATCAACTCCAATTAAAAGGATGCTCCGACACCTTACAATCTCCAACTTTCCCTAGTACCATCATGCCACCCTAAAGTGTTCTGAAGTTCCAACTTAAAGGAGACTCCAATCTTCACCTCACACCATCTTGCCACCCTACTTGGAAAGTCACCACCTTTACTAAAGGCTCTAAACTTCAATTCACCACACTGGATCACGTTTCATATATTTTCAGACTGGATCCACTTGTTCTCAATATCAATATAAACAATATCAAATCAATCTGCTAACTTTCTCAATCTGTAATATTGGCACAAGGTCAACAATAACAATATAAAATCTCTTTGCATACCAAAAGGGATCAAACCCTAGTTTAAAATCCCAATAGCACTCAAAATTCACTTCTCAACAAACACATATGCTACTGTTGAACATGTATTTTTCGTAGGACCTTCTAACTGATAATTATTTCTTATGATTTCTTTAGTTAATATTTTCTTGCATTCATATTCATCATAAAGTAATTACACAGAAGATATCAATAGTAGAAACAAAATTTCAATAGGATCATAAAGAGATAGCCTAATAAGAGACAAAATAATTTTACCCTTGGGAAAACCCATATGTGGGAAAAACCCATAAATTTTTCCTTAGAGAAATGATTTAGTTCAACATCGATACATCTAATCAAATACAAGGTCAAATTGACCAGAAATATAACCTAAGTCAAACTTGGTAAACCTATCCACTTCTTAAGTCAATGTTATGCCCACTAAACTCAATTTGTTCTGATATAATAGGGCTGAATTTTATCCCATTCCTACATCAAAGAAACTTGGACTTGTTGCCTCAAAGATGCCCAAAAATTATGTCACATGTGTGAAGTTAGCTTGACATAAATGCCACACATGCAAGGTCAGATAAGAAGGAGAGAGCTTGTTTAATAACTAGATAACTTCAACCATATTCTTCCTTATTTACTTTGCTTGGATGGACATATATATGCTTCTTGTGTGAGATCTAAATGTGTCCTTGTAGAGGAGAACCAATTGATTATATATAGTATCTCGGGAGGCCGAATGGGTGTGAGAATGTGTAGGATTACTTGGAGGGACGACTTGACTTTCTTGGGGCTAAAATCCTAAATTTTAACTCTTTTTTTTTCCTTTTAAAGACCGACATGAAGAACGTGTCTTAGAAAGGGAGGTATTCATAATGATTATCAAATGTTCCCTTGTTGAAAAATTTCTCTAAGAAAAAGGTTATAAAAATTCATCAACAACATCATTAGCATCAACATCATTTAATTAACATAAGCTTGGTCAACAACTTTGACACATGGTAAATCAACAATATCAACAAGTTACCATAATATCGTTCAATACCTCTAAGTTATGGTGTATCCTCACTATAATCTTGGTCGGTACTGCTACCACATGGTACATCATTAGCATCAAGTAGTCACCATAATTCTGGTCCATCTAAGACATGGTATACAGACTAGTCTTGGTTCACCATCTTTCTAGTCAATAGTATTGACGATTCAGCCACACTCCACTTGAGTAATTCTGGGCTTGATGTTAAATGAGCTCACTCAACCTATCTAGAGAGTTCTGAGCCTGATGTTGAAAGGTACCCACTCAACTAAGTGATTATGGGCCTCTAGGACCATTCCTCATAATTCCAGCCAACATAATTGACATGGGGAGAATGACTATCCTCTATCAAACCATTATATCTAATTTTGGTCAACATACTTGACACAGGGAGAATTCTTTTCCTGATGCTATCTCATCAATACTATGGACCATTTTCCATGATCTTGGTCAACATGATCCAAGGAGAATGAATATCCTTGATGATGTGATTTCATCACTCCCTCTTTTTTAGAGAGACATGCTCAATAAATCCAATCTTGTCCTTGTATACATACTTCATCCTGGAACAAAGGCTTTGTTCACAATCTGCTTAACTGAGGAATAGCACTGAAGCCAAACTGCTTCCTTCTGTACCATGCCTCGGTACTAGATCTCACTATGCTTCAACCTGTCATCATGGTCATCACTTATAGCCTCTGAAGCCATACTACTTCTCAACTTTCCAACCAAGCTGCAATATACTCTACCTCAGTAGTACTGAGCATGACAAATGTCTCCTTCCTTCTCATCCAAGAAATTATAATGGAGCCCAAACTAAAGAAATATTTTGATAATATATTTTTGTCTTCTGCACTCTTTTCCCAATATGAATCTGTGTATCCCTGCAGTTATACTTCATTGTTTGAGACATATATCAAACCATAATTGAATGTTCCATTACCAACTATACCATCCTAGTACTTCAACGCATGTTGAGCGACATGTCTTGGGATCAATCATAAGTTGATCGGTTACTTTCCAACTACCCTAACTGGGTGATCTTTCTTAAACAACTTCTACTTTGGTAATCTTGGTTTCTCCCTCTACCACTATTGTTTTCTAGTATATTGACTATTTGGCCTAACAATCCCAATGACATTCCATCATCTCAAACTCAGAGGTCAACTCCCTCTAAAGCTAAAACAAGGCTCCCTAGCGGCTCCCTTTGTAACAGAAGCAATTCTTTATACCACAACAACTCCCTACAACATGTGTCCTTTTGCAAACCATATAGGATCAACCTTGATCCATCAATCTAGAACTTAGGTACAATCTTCTTTTTGCAGGAGGGAGACTTCTTCAAGGCCCCCAAAGCCTTGATTTGATTCTGTGTACACTTCTTCCTCAAATTATTCAATGAGAAAAATGACTTATACATCCATCTGATGTAATTCCATAATAGAAGCAACAATAATTATAATAGAAGTGTACCTCATAACTAGAGAAAACATCCTTTTCATGATCATGTCCCTCTTTTTAGGAGAACCTTCTCAAATCTTGCTTCTATGCTACCATCTACTGCATGCTAGATCTTGTAGATCTATCTGGAAGTCACCATCGAATTCTCTTCAACATAATCAAGGTATCCTTCAAAATATTTGATCTCAGATCTCATCTAGTACAATATATCTCAACACAAATTACTTATACTGGGAAATTCCTCTTGTCACAAGATTTTCTTCATCCTTCCACTACTTCCATATGATGCTAGAGCTTTGAAAACCTTCCTTATGTGCCTGACATCCTCACTAGAAGGTCATGGAAGAACAATTATAACTAAGAAAAGAGAAACAAATACAAGAGGCTAGATTATAGTAAAACAACAACAATAATCAAGGAAGAAATATATAAGTTACTTATCTTTTTGAGGATCATAGGAAATGTCAGCTCTCTCTTGATACTATTTTTTCATCCATGTTGCAACTTTATCATCCTCGTGTTGAAAATTAGTGAGAAAAGTGATTCCTTGATTTGTGCCTCAATTCAAGGAGTCAAAGTTGACTTCCTTTTTGTGCATGGCTAAGTTCCTAAAATTTAAGAGTTCCCTAAAAATAAGGAGTGCATGGGGCAATTAACTAGTGTGTTGAAATTGAAATTCAAGTTCTTGATTTTCTAGTGTGAGTTAAATTGGGAATTGAAATCTTAAGTGGCGTTAGCCTCCTATATTTTCGGAGGATCTAGTTAACTAGTTCTATTGACTTTTGTTAACTGGAAAAACTTCAGTTCAATTCCTTAATTAGAAATTCACTAATTTAACCATTCGAATTTCCTTTAAAATAAGGAAAGTAGGCACAAGTTTATTCATTGTTTTGGTGAGCATGAGTTGGTGAGATGAAGCAATAGGAAGAAAAATTTTGTGCATGGAGCTTGTGTGAGGAATAGTGTTCAAGAGAAGCTTGTGCACATGTTGGTACAGGGCAGTAGAGATCAACAGTCTTACAAGGGTTTCAAGCTTAGAACAAGTAGGAAATACAAGTGTTTCTTTCAGATTGAAACAATTATTTTGTAAGACATCTATTAGTCAGTTTTTCTATCAATAAATTCTCATCAAGCATAGGGCTTTCCCTAGAAAAATTGTGTTGTTTTGTGTGAATTTTGTGAAATTATTTGTGTTCTATTTCACTGCTATTTGGTAGAGAATTTTTGTGTCTATGTCAAAAGAAAAAATATTTTTAGGTTGTTCATAACAACAGACCGGAATTTCATGGAAATTCTACATGGCATCGGAGCCCTGAAATCTCATTAGAACCAATATTTTGAACTTGTCTCTCTAGAATTTTGAATCTGCATCTTCAGTGCAACACTTTTTCTTCAGGATTAGAGGAATGTATTTCAACAGATTTGAGATTGGAGTATACCCTGGAGGGTAGCTTGAATTTCATAGCTTGGAAGGATAGAATGGAAGTAGGCTCGATGGCAATGGTGTGTTAGAAAATGTTAAAAATGACATTGAAAAACCCCAGCAATCTAATGCACAACAATTAGGCCAATGGAAGAAGGATATGTTGAAAAGGCCAAAAGAATTCTTATGGAAGGTGTGAGAGACCATGTGGTCTCAAATATCCATGGAAAAGAGACACCATTTACTATTTCGAAGACACTGACTGAGTTATTTGAAAATAGAAGTGTATCATGGGTTGTATACTAGTTTGAGAGTACAGTTGTTGCATGAGTAATGAGATCAATCCTTGGGAATTCTACAAGAAAATAGGAGGAAATTCCTATCTTTTAGGAGATCATTTCCTCATGAATTACACAAATAAATAGGAGGCTAGATGAGAAGATAATTAGCTAAGTGTTAGCTAGAGCTTCTCATTCAGCAGAGAGAACATATATTTTTTTGCAGGTTGTGCTCAGAGTTGGAGCAAGAAATTGTAATAGTTTCTCTATTCAAGCGATTAATGCAAAGAGGATTGAGGGGTTTTTCCTAGTTGGGTTCCCCTAGAAATCACTGTGCACTTATGGTTTTTCTTATTGCATGTCTATGTATGTTGTTCTAAATTGTGATTTCCATTCCGTACATCAGTAAAGTAGAATTGTGTCTCTTGTTTTTCAATTTGACATCTTGAGCAGTTGCAATTTCTATCAGATTTATTCACCTTGTCCTCCTAATCAACATGATGTCATTCCTTCCTTGCATGAGTTAGGGTTTATTTTTCTTTATTTTTTCACTGGAAACATTAATCTAGGTCCAAATCTATGGTTTTAGATACAAACCCTAGGATTTTTACATCCAAGACTTTTAGTCTTCTAGCATAAACCCTAGTTTCATTTTACACCTCTTGCAAGTCCAACAAACTTTGTAATGTGCCAAACCAAATTTCCAAAAACCATAGTCTTAATGCCTACAATATATTCTACCCTAATATTAGACTTAGCAAATTTGTCAAGATCGAGGATATTCCAGTAAGATGTCTTTATCAAGAGATAAATATGATAGCCCATAACATACTAAGATACTGCTTTAACACTACTAGTAGTGATATTCTAGCAACCATGCATTTTCAGCGAGACATTGATTTTTACCCCTTCAACCCAACTAGCCTATACTACATCATAGTAGTAATAATAAGGACACATGAAGTTCTATACATGACTCATCTTTCTTGAGAGGATTTTGATCTCCAAACTTGAAGGAGACTCAACTTCTTCTTTATTGTAAGTTTGTCATGTCATAAGTAAACTTGCTCCTATTGAAAATGGCAACAAGAAATGCTAAAAATAGCACTGCCATAAATAGCAATTTGGGTACCAGTGCTGGATTGAGCAACAGGGAATGAAAAATGGAAGTGCTAAAAATAGCATTTCTATTTCTATCAGTTTAGGATAGATTCCAATTTTAGTTAGTCCCTGGACTAAAATAAGAAGTAAAATTCGAATTTGAACTTAACAGCTATTTGAAAATAAATTAATTAATTCACCATGAGTTAATTAGTTGTGAAAAATCAAACATGAAGTCTATGTGAGGATATGCAACAGTTTCTCCATTAATTGAGGAATTTATCCATGAGTTAAAGAGAAAAGGATGAGTTCTAATTTGAGTAGTAATTAGTTGGCTCAATTAACTGAGTCAAGTCCAGTTAGATTGATTTAAACAGTTTGTTTAAATTAATGTGAATTTAGTTAGTTAATGCATGCTTGCATATAACTGCTGCACTTTAGATAACTGAATATTCTCTCATGAATAACTCATGCATGTCAGTTCAGACAGAGACCCAGCTGAGATCAAAGGAGGGACAATGTACTATCAGTTGGATGGATTTTTCCTATAAAGGAAGCTCATCCATGGAGAAGGATTTATCTCCTTCAGGTTTGTGCAGTTATTTCAGAGGTCAGAGCAGTGTGTGAGGGATTATTACACACAAGTGGCAGCTTGAGGACTGAGGAGAAACTGTGCAAGGAAATAGGAGGCTTGGAGGGCAGAGGAGAAGGTTTGTGAGAAGCCTTTGACTGTCTATGAGCAGCATTGTAGGATTGTACTAAGAGCTAGATAGCTTGTGAGCTAAACCTTTTTGTAATCCGTTCATATTTCCACTTGTATGATAATACAAAGATTGGGGTTTTTTAGGCTGAGTATTTCCCCATAGTATTCTTCTGTGTTTCATGTGTATGATTTCTTCTTCTCTGTTATATGTGTTCTCATTGATCTATCCCAAATTGATTAAGCTTCCACAAAGTTTTATTGTAGAAGTAGATCTAGTATTTTGCTTTAGTATATGCTAAAAATAGAAGTGCTAAAAATAGCACTGCTATAAATAGTAGTTTGAGTACTAGTGCTAGATTGAGCAATAAGGAATGAAAAATGGAAGTGCTAAAAATAGCATTGTTATTTTTAGCAGTTTAGGATAGATTCCAATTTTAGTCAGTCCTTGGACTAAAATAGGAAGTAAAATTCGAATTTTAACTTAACAGTTGTTTGAAAATAAATTAATTAATTCACCATGAGTTAATTAGTTGTGAAAAATCAAACATGAAGTCTATGTGAGGACATGCAACAGTTTCTCCATTAATTGAGGAATTTATCCATCAATTAAAGAGATAAGGATGAGTTCTAATTTGAGTAGTAATTAGTTGGCTCAGTTAATTGAGTCAAGTCCAGTTAGATTGATTTAAACAGTTTGTTTAAATTAATGTGATTTCAGTTAGTTAATGCATGCTTGCATATAACTGCTGCACTTCAGATAATTGAATATTCTTTCATGAATAACTCATGCATGTCAGTTCAGATAGAGACCCAGTTGAGATCAAAGGAGGGACAATGTACTATCAGTTGGATGGATTTTTCCGATAAAGGAAGCTCATCCATGGAGAGGGATTTATCTCCTTCAGGTCTGTGTAGTTATTTTATAGGTCAGAGCAGTGTGTGAGGGATTATTACACACAAGTGGCAGCTTGAGGACCGAGGAGAAACTGCGCAAAGAAATAGGAGGCTTGGAGGGCAGAGGAGAAGGTTTGTGAGAAGCCTTTGACTATCTATGAGCAGCATTGTAGGATTGTACTGAGAGCTGGATAGCTTGTGAGCTAAAGCTTTGTGTAATCCATTCATATTTCCACTTGTATGATAATACAGAGATTGGGGTTTTTTAGGCTGAGGCTTTCCGCAGAGTATTCTTCTGTGTTTCATGTGTATGATTTCTTCTTCTTTGTTATATGTCTTCTGATTGATCTAGCTCAAATTGATTAAGCTTCCGCAAAGTTTGATTGTAGAAGTAGATCTAGTATTTTGCTTTAGTATATGCTAAAAATAGAAGGCTAAAAATAGCACTGCTATAAATAGCAATTTGGGTACCAGTGCTAGATTGAGCAATAGGGAATGAACAATGGAAGTGGGATAGATTCCAATTTTAGTCAATCCCGGGACTAAAATAGGAAGTAAAATTCGAATTTGAACTTAACAACTATTTGAAAATAAATTAATTAATTCACCATGAGTTAATTAGTTGTGAAAAATCAAACATGAAGTCTATGTGAGGACATGCAACAGTTTCTTCATTAATTGAGGAATTTATCCATCAGTTAGAGAGATAAGGATGAGTTCCAATTTGAGTAGTAATTATTGGATCAGTTAACTGAGTCAAGTCTAGTTAGATTGATTTAAACAATTTGTTTAAATTAATGTGAGTTCAATTAGTTAATGCATGCTTGCATATAACTGCTGCACTTCAGATAACTAAATATTCTCTCATGAATAACTCATGCATGTTAGTTCAGACAGAGACCTAGTTGAGATCAAAGGAGGGACAATGTACTATCAGTTGGATGGATTTTTCCTATAAAGGAAGCTCATCCATGGAGAAGGATTTATCTCCTTCAAGGTTGTGCAATTATTTTAGAGGTCAAAGTAGTGTGTGAGGGATTATTACACACAGGTCGCAGCTTGAGGACCGATGAGAAACTGCGCAAGGAAATGGGAGGCTTGGAGGGTAGAGGAGAAGGTTTGTGAGAAGCCTTTGACTATCTATGAGCAGCATTGTAGGATTGTATTGAAAGTTGGATAACTTGTGAGCTAAAGCTTTGTGTAATCCATTCATATTCCACTTGTACGATAATGCAGAGATTGGGGTTTTTTAGGCTAAGGCTTTTCCCAGAGTATTCTTCTGTGTTTCATGTGTATGATTTCTTCTTCTCTGTTATATGTGTTCTGATTGATCTAGCTCAAATTGATTAAGCTTCCGCAAAGTTTGATTGTAGAAGTAGATCTAGTATTTTACTTTAGTATATGCTAAAAACAGAAGTGCTAAAACTAGCACTGCTATAAATAGAAATTTGGGTACCAGTGCTAGATTGAGCAACAGGGAATGAAAAATGGAAGTGCTAAAAATAGCATTTCTATTTTTAGCAGTTCAGGATAGATTCCAATTTTAGTCAGTCCCTAGACTAAAATAGGAAGTAAAATTTGAATTTGAACTTAACAGTTGTTTGAAAATAAATAAATTAATTCACCATGAGTTAATTAGTTGTGAAAAATCAAACATGAAGTCTATGTTAGGACATGCAATAGTTTCTCCTTTAAATGAGGAATTTATCCATCAGTTAAAGAGATAAGGATGAGTTCTAATTTGAGTAGTAATTAGTTGGCTCAGTTAACTGAGTCAAGTCCAGTTAGATTGATTTAAAAAGTTTGTTTAAATTAATGTGATTTCAGCTAGTTAATGCATGCTTGCATATAACTGTTTCACTTCAGATAACTAAATATTCTCTCATGAATAACTCATGCATGTCAGTTCAAACAGAGACCCAGTTGAGATCAAAGGAGGGACAGTGTACTATCAGTTGGATGGATTTTTCCTATAAAGGAAGTTCATCCATGGAGAAGGATTTATCTCCTTCAGGATTGCGCAGTTGGGTCAGAGGTTAGTGAGTATGTGAAGAGGCCAATTCACACAAGTGGCTGCATTGGACCCCAAGGAAAATTGCGCAAAGAAATAGGAGGCTTGGACGGTAAAGGAGAAGGTTTGAGAGAGGCCTTTGACTGTCTATCAACAGCAGAGGGATTGCAGAGAGAGCAAGATAGCTTGTGAGCTGACTCTTTTTGTAATCCAGACTATATTTCCACTTGTATGATAATACAGAGTTGGGATTAGGCTGAGGCTTACCCTTGGTTATTTCTTCTGTGTTATGTGTGATTGATTTCTTCTTATCAGTTATATGTGTTAAATTGATCTTGCTCAATTCGATTAAGCTTCCGCAAAGTGTTGTAGAAGTAGATCTTGTATTGTGTTTTAGTATATTGCATAATATATTGATCTATAGTGGGAATTTCTACATGGTATTGGAGCTAAGGTGATCGAAGCAGTGAACAATATACGAAGAAGAGAATTCGAAGTAAAAATAAAAATAAAAATGGCAGAGCATATATGAAAATTTTTGTGCAAAGTTTTCAGAAACAAATAGCAGATTTGGATTCCTTGCAAAAAAATACCCAA
Source organism: Pinus tabuliformis (assembly GCA_031772625.1). NCBI lineage: Eukaryota > Viridiplantae > Streptophyta > Pinopsida > Pinales > Pinaceae > Pinus > Pinus tabuliformis. The sequence continues at coordinate 1,142,050,259 of CM062813.1, read as the reverse complement.
ATTCAAAAAAACAACCAGCTGAATCAGAGTTCAAATCAGGGATATATCGTTGATTTAAAATCAACTCTTTTTCCAGAAAATTTCGTGACGGTGGGAAAGATGAAACAGATTGGTGTGCTAGCCAAGAACCTGTATGCACTTGAGGTACAAGATGCATGCAAAGCCTTGAGGAGAAAGGCAAAGGTTAGATACTTGGTGGTTGAGAGGGAGAGTAAATTACCTCTCAACATGCAGCGCCAGACGAAGTCTCAGACAATTGTGGAGGAGCCACAATTGGTGAAGCAACTTCAGGAGGTTGTGGAGCAGCCACAACTAGGGAAGCCAAGAGGAGACAAAATGGAGGCATCCATTCATGCAAAGACCTCCAATAGGAGGAAATTTCGAGCCAGGTGGGCAAAGGGATCACATGCATCCATACCTCCAGGTAGGAGGTGAGGCGATGTGGAGTGATCGTCCGAAGTAGGCTAGAATAGGGGCAGGATCCTTGAGGTACCTAACCTCTTTGCTTTGACTTTGCTACAAGAGCCCCGACGAGGAGTAGCAAGACTGGATGATTGGGTAGAGACAGATGCGGATGGAGCGGCAAAGAGAGCTACAAGGCAGGAGTCCCAAGACAATGTAGAGCTAGCAGGCTGCAACAATGCGAGAGGCACAGGAGTGTTGCACCAGTGCAGGATGGCACAGAGAGGTGTGCAACAATGCGAGATGCATGGAGTGTTGTAGCAGCTCAGAGGTCAGAGAGGGAGCACTTGTCAGTAGCAGGTAGAGATTCAACATCAGAGTATGTTTCTAGCCCAACAGAGAGGTCAGTTGGGAGTTTCTTTTGTTTCTAGAGTTGCTGGAGCAACCACACTTGGTAGAAGTGTTGCATGCAGAACATTCCAAAGGTACAGGATCGGGTTCGAGTTGAATGCCTTTCTTGTTGAGAGGGAGTGTTGAAAATGGCAACAAGAAATGCTAGGAATAGAAGTGATAAAAATAGCACTACTATAAATAGCAGTTTGGGTACCAGTGCTGGATTGAGCAACAGGGAAGGAAAAATGGAAGCGCTAAAATAGCATTACTATTTTTAGCAGTTCAGGATAGATTCTAATTTTACTGAGTCCCTGGACTAAAATAGGAAGTAAAATTTGAATTTGAACTTAACAGTTGTTTGAAAATAAATAAATTAATTTATCATGAGTTAATTAGTTGTGAAAAATCAAACATGAAGTCTATGTGAGGACATGCAATAGTTTCTCCATTAATTGAGGAATTTATCCATCAGTTAAAGAGATAAGGATGAGTTCTAATTTGAGTAGTAATTAGTTGGCTCAGTTAACTGAGTCAAGTCTAGTTAGATTGATTTAAACAGTTTGTTTAAATTAATGTGAGTTAAGTTAGTTAATGCATGCTTGCATATAACTGTTGCACTTCAGATTACTGAATATTCTCTCATGAATAACTCATGCATGTCAGTTTAGACAGTGACCCAGTTGAGATCAAAGGAGAGACAATGTACTATCAATTGGATGGATTTTTCCTATATAGGAAGCTCATCCATGGAGAAGGATTTATCTCCTTCAGGATTGCGCAGTTGGATCAGAGGTTAGTGAGTGTGTGAAGATGCCAATTCACACAAGTGGCTGCACAGGACCCCAAGGAAAATTGTGCAAAGAAATAGGAGGCTTGGAGGGCAGAGAAGAAGGTTTGAGAGAGGCCTTTTACTGTCTATGAGCAGCAGAGCGATTGCAAAGAGAGAAGGATAGCTTGTGAGTTGATTCTTCTTGTAATCCAGACTATATTTCCACTTGTATGATAATATAGAGTTGGGGTTTTAGGTTGAGGCTTTCCCCTAGTTATTTCTTCTGTGTTATGTGTGATTGATTTCTTCTTATCAGTTGTGTGTGTTAAATTGATCTTGCTCAATTCGATTAAGCTTCCGCAAAGTGTTGTAAAAGTAGATCTTGTATTGTGTTTTAGTATATTGCATAATCTGTTGATCTATAGTGGAAATTTCTAGAGCTCCATCAAGGCATGCTTTCTACATATTTGTGATAATGATCTTGAGCATCCATATTTCATAAAATAAGTCCCTTCCTTTAGTACTCAAATACCCTATTAGCAAGTAATGTTAGCAGCATATGCAATTCATTTATGACAACAAATGGCATCAATACCTCAAGATCTTTCAAAAACATCCTACTTTGCAACATCTCCAAAGAAAATCATACTTCAAACATTCAACACACATTGTGTATATATCACGTATTTCCCTTATGTGGCTTTCTTTTTCTTTGAGCCACAATGTTGTCAGCACTTCTTGAAATATCAAAATGATTTTCATACTACAAATTAGAGGTGTATCTAACAATATGAATGTGATTGAAGGTCTCTATGAATCACATCACTGAACTTGTAAGAGAAAGGACTTCTTTAGCGTTCTTTGCTATTATAATTGTTTTTCTCCAAGGATAATTATGGATCAGATGTTTTTCTCCAAGGATAAATATGGATCATACATTTGCCACAGACTTATGATATTAATAAGAAGTAGATTAGGAGTCAAATTTGGTATAAAATTTTCAACTTGTTGAAAATTGGCAGCTCAGGGATGAATTTCCTTAAACAAAAATTCATTTTTGAAAATTTTCGAGTGACTTTCTAAAAATAGAAAGTCATGTCTAGCATCTCAAGTATGACTTCCCAAAATTATAAAATCACCTGGCATCAATTGGTAATCAAGTATAGTTGATGGAAAATTGTTTAACTTATCATTAATCGATCCTAATAGTTCAATATCGACTTGATATTTTATCATCAATATTATCATTATCCCCTCAGATGATACTATGATATTATTATCAAAAGGAAATACAAGTCACCTTTCTTACATGACTCTCAATCATGTCATACTTCGCACCCTTGATGACACACATGGCACTACATTACTCTCTCTCTCTTAATGGATACGTTTCACTCTCTCTTACACTTTCATTAAAGGCATGTCATGCAAGATTCCTCTTACAATATCATTAATGCATATGTTACACTCTCCTCATTTATGTCATACATTTCTATCCTCAGTGATGATAGGCATGTGTTGCCTCTCCTTAATGGCATCAGTTACACTTCTCTAAGGCGTGCATTTCCTCTCCTTAATAGCATAAGTTACACTTCCCAAAGGTATGCATTGCTTCTCCATAATGGAATAAGTTACAATTATCTAAGGCATGTGTTTCCTCTCCTTAATGGCATGAATTCGTTGCACCTCTTATGTATGTATCTCATATCATCTCATCTTATTACACATGCATTGTGAAAGAAGAATTTGAATTTGAGAGAGAGAGTTGGAGAGACTTGAAGAAGATTGTGAGAGAGAGAAGTGGAGAATAATAGCAAGACTTGGTGAGCCAAGGTTGATTCAGTGTTTTAGTGTTGATTCAGTTGAGGGGAGAAGTCAAGGTTGATTCAGTTTTTATATCTACTATTGCTACCAGTGATATTTATGTTGCAACTTGTTTATATTTAGGTGAACTTATTAATTCTCTTGATCTCTCATTGTACTAGATATCTTTGCTGAACAATGGATATCTAATAGAAGAATCTTGTTTGGTTTTTCCCTTTGTGGGGTTTTTCCCTAGTCTTTGGACCTAAATCCTCTGTGTTTCATTTTGTTCTTTGTTGTCTTCCATTGTGCATATGGTTTATGTGGTTTATTTTCTATCTACAATTACTTAATTCATATTTCAACAGAAAGGAGTTTTGTAATAATTAATTGTTACAACATAGAACATCAAAATTTCAACATGGTATTAGAGCTTTGGTGAAGACAAGCCCAAGAAGATAAGAGTTATCCCTCGTTTGAAGATATATTACTTTGAAGAGATCTTACTTGTTGCTGAAATTTATTTGACTTGATCAAGGTGTCTTCTTCCCACTTCAAGAATGAAGAGAAGCTAAATGATGCTTCAAATTTTGGACCATGGAAGGAAAGATTGGATATCACTCTTGAAGAACATGATGTACTGGAATATGTTTACGGCAAGGTATCTGAGCCACAAGAAAATTTAAATATTGTTGTCAAAGTCACATACAATAAGGGAGACGTCAAGGCTAAGAAAATTATCCTTGATCCTCTTGGAGACCATCTCATCACCTATGTCTCCAAGTTGAAGAAATCAAAGGAAATGTTTGACAAGTTGATTGGGATGTATGAAATAAACAACTTGAATCAAATCCTTGCTTTGAAGAATCAAATCAAGGACATTAATATGAGCATAGGAGAGACCATTCAAGCATACTTCATGAGCATATCTAAAATCAAGGATCAATTGTCGACTATTGGTGAAATTGTATTTGATAAAGAGTTGGTGTTGATTACACTTGGAGGTCTTTCTCCAACTTGGGAACCTTTATTACTACCACCAAAAAAAATGATAAGTGTCCCACATTTGATGAGCTCCTGGGAAAGTGCAGTAAATAAGAGGCCAAAATGATTTCTAGAGGAAGAATTCACAAGCATAAAGAAGGAGAACTTACTGCCCTTATTTCCAAGACAAGACGCAAAAAAGAAAAAGAGGTCATCACTTTTCAAGAAAGTCTACTCCCAAATAAAATAGTTCCTATAAATGGAATAACTACTTATCAAAAGTTCAATGCTACAATTTCCATAAGCATGGCCACAATGCCCGTGATTGTCCAGAAAATAGAAGTACACCTATATTCAACTACAACAATCGTAGAAACAACTTCAAATATGACTATAGAAGAAGAAGTTAAGCTCTTGTTGTTTGTAAATAAAGCTATAATTCTTACAAGATTTCAAGGAACCCAAGGTATGATAATAATGTATCTGAAACACAATCACAATACTTTCTCGTTTATGCTCTTTCTAGTTTCTCTCATGCAGATTCTTGTGATAGTTGGTTGGTTTATAGTGGTGATTCAAGACACTTTACTGGTCATAAATAAGTTCTCTCAAATATGGTTGAGAAGGAGACAAATCTGAAAATTATACTTGGAGATAATTCTACATATCCTATAAAGGGATTTGGTTCAATTTTTTTTCATTTGGATCAAGGTAAAACTATATTTCTTCAAGAAGTTTTGTATGTACCTAGTTTGAAAAAGAATCTTGTATCTATATCTACCTTAGAAGACAAATCAATGAAAGTTTCTTTCATAAATGGAAAATTTCTCACTTGACCAATGAGATCTAGCATGAGAGATGCCTTCACTCTGAGATCAATATTTGAAGGTGTTTATAAAATTAATGGAATAATAATCCATGCTTTGATTCATGATAATAATCATCAATGTGAACTGTGGCACTAGAGGTTTGCTAATATGCACTATAAAGCATTGCCTCATGTGACAAAGATGGTTTCTAGAATACTTGAGATTAGAGTGGACCATGATGGAGTTTTCTAAGGGTGTGAAAGTGGAAAACATGTAAAGGGAGCATTCCCTTAAATAAAAAACAAAACCATTCAGGTACATCATCTTATACATTTTGATTTATGTGCACCTATGTATATAACTTCTCTTGGTGGCTACTTGTATTATATAATCTTTTTGGATGAACTTTGGTAGAAAAAAATTTGGAAAGTATATCACAATCTTTAGATCTGATAATGGAGGAGAGTTCACTTCAATTGATTTAAATGACTTCTACAAGGAAGCTAGAATCAATAAAGAGACCATTGCATCATATAACCCTGAAAAAAATGGTGTTGCTTAAAGAAAGAACAAAATTATCATGAAAGAAGTCAAAGATATGTTGCATGATCAAAAGCTACCAAAGTTTCTATGGGGAGAAGTTACTAACGCAGTGGTCTACATCCAAAATAGATCTCCACACCAAGCCTTAAATAAAAAGACTCCTGAAGAAGTATTTAGTAGTGAAAATCTCGAGGTTGGGAACATGAGGATCTTTGGCTACCCTGCATACTTTCATGTGCCAAAGGAAAAAAGGACCAAGCTGGAAGCTTCAGGTAAGAAAGGTATGTTTTTTGGTTATTATGAAAAATCTAACGCTTACAAAATATATGTGTCTGGTCAAATATCTATAAATTTAAGCACGGATGTAAGATTTGATAAATATGTAGCTCTTGGAAAAGCAAGAGATTGTCCTCCCCCTTCCAATGTTGAAATACAAGATGATGCCTTGGGTACACGAGAAGAGCTTAAGACTGAGCTTGATCTTGTTGGTGAACCCATGGATCGCATGGACCCCTTGGATCCTACTCCATGTGATCCTCCTGCTAGAAAGAGACCATTATGGTTTTGTGACACGTTACAGAATGTTGATAGACAAACCACCCCTAGAGGAACCTTCAGAGAAAGCAAGAAGTCATGTTGGTTCTAGGGATGCGTTGTAGCCATGAGCAACATTATACAAACTAAACCATGCACTTTTGAAGAAGCAATGAAAGAACAAGTATGGAAAGATGTTATGGCCGAAGAATATGAGTCCATCATAAATAATGATGTATGGGAAGTAGTTCCAAGACCTAAAGGGAAGTTTGTTGTGACTTATAAATGATTGTACAAAATTAAATATGGTGTCGAAAGTATTGAAAAATATAAAACTAGATTTGCGGCTAGAGGTTTCTCTCAGAGAGAGTAGACTATGATGAGATTTTTGCACCTATTTCGTAATATGCTACCATTTGATCTATTGTGGCTCTAAGTGCTATCCAGGAATGGACACTTCATCAAATGGATGTGAAAACTTTTTTTTTTACATGGCTTCCTCAAGGAATAAGTATTTGTGGAGCAACCACAAGGTTTTGAAGAACATGACAGGAAAACTCATGTTTGTAGAACAAAGAAAGCTCTATATGGATTGAAGCAATCCCTAAGAGCTTGGTATGCCTGCACTAATAGCTTCTTGATGAAACTTAGTTTTACTAGAAGCAATGTTGATCCAAATCTCTACTTCAAAATGGTCCAAGGTATACCTTGGATTTTGGTATTATATGTTGATGACTTATTCTTGACAGGTGGAGAACCTCTTATCCTCTAGTGTAGGAGGGAGTTAGCTTCTAAGTTTGAAATGAAAGACCTTCATTTGATGCACTATTTTTTGGGCCTAGAGGTATGGCAGAGACCTGGTGATGTTTTCCTTTCTCCAAGAAAATATGTTGTCAAGCTACTAGAAAATATGAGCTGTGAGGATAGTATGGTTGAGGAATCTCTTTTGAGAGTTGTTTGAGAATGTATCAAATACGAAAATAATATACTGTGACAATAAGAGTGGGATTCGACTTGTAGAAAATCTCATGTTCCATGACAAGTCCAAGAACATTGAGATTATATATCACTATATCCGGGATATGGTGCAAATACGAGAAGTCAGAATCCATCATATTGTGATTGATGATTAGATAGTTGACATACTTATGAAGCCTTTATCGAAAGGGAAGTTCTTGTATTCAAAGAGCAGCTTGGACTGATGGATGTGACCCTTCCTGTAAGCGGTCAAGGATGATCAAGAACATTGAGCTATGCTCTTCCCCCCTATCTGGGCTCACATGCTGGGAATGGATCCATGAGAGCTCCTAGGGTTAAGGGAACTCTTGACTGTAGGTTGTGTGTAATCCTTGTCATGTTTTGACAAGTGGTAACCCCCCTACCATCAATTTTGGGACTTGCCAAGAGTATACCCTAGTATGCATCCCACCCACAAGTTGGGCTTGTTGGATTGACACCCATTTGGCCAATGGGTGTGATGAATCTTGGTTGTGTGTGATCCTTGTCATGTGTTGACAAAGTCTATGGATGTAGAAGTTCTATCACTTGACTCTTGAGGTGATTCTTAGTTTTGTGTGATGCTTGTCATGTGTTGACAAGTGGTAATCCCCCAAGTCTATGCCAAGGTGGGAATATCACTATATATAGGGTGATAGATGAATCTTCCCTATGATAATTATTCTTCATTAGATTGAGACATCATTGTTACAGATGATACAGAGCAGTGATGAACAAAGATGAGCAAAGAAAGCAAAGATATTTTATGTATAAAGAAATTCCTCCTTAGCTGAGAGGGAGTGTTGAAAATTGGCAACTCAGGGATGAATTTCCTTAAATAAAAACTCATTTATGAAAATTCTAGAGTGAATTTATAAAAATATAAATTCATGTCTAGCATCTCAAGTATGACTTTCCAAAATTAGTAAATCACCTTGCATCAATTAGTAATCAAGTATAGTAGATGGAAAATCACTTAACTTATCATTAATAAATCCTAATAGTTCAATCTCGACTTGATATTTTATCATCAATATTATTATGCTACTACGATATTCTTATCAAAAGGAAATACAAGTCACCTTTCCTACAAGACTCTCAATCATGTCATACTTCACACCTCTCTCCTTGATGACAAACATGGCATTATGTTACTCTCTCTCTCTTGATGAATACGTTGCACTCCCTTACACTATCATTAAAGGCATGGCATCCAAGATTCCTCTTACACATTAATACATGTGTTACACTCTCCTCATTTATGTCGTATGTTTCTCTCCTCAGTGATGACAGGAATGTGTTACCTCTCCTTAATGGCTTAAGTTACACTTCTCTAAGGCATGCATTTCCTCTCCTTAATAGCATAATTTACACTTCTCTAAGGCATGCATTTCCTCTCCTTAATGGCATAAGTTACACTTCTCTAAGGCATGTGTTGCCTCTCCTTAATGGCATGAATTCGTTTCACCTCCGATATATGTATCTCATATCATCTCATCTTATTACACATGCATTATGAAATAAGAATTTGAATTTGAGAGAGAGAGAGAGAGAGAGTTGGAGAGACTTGAAGAAGATTGTGAGAAAGAGATTTGGAGAATAAGAGCAAGACTTGGTGAGCCAAGGTTGATTCAGAGTTTTAGTGTTGATTCAATTGAAGGGAGAAGTGAAGATTGATTGAGTGTTTACATCTACTACTGCTACTAATGATCTTTATGATAAAATTTGTTCATTTGGGTGAACTTATTCATTCTCTTGATCTCTCATTATAATATGTATCTCTATTGAACAATTGATATCTAATAGAAGAATTTGGTTGGGTTTTCCCTGTTGGGTGTAGGAATTACACTTAAGCAAACTCCTCAACACTTAAATTTTCAACCCGGGGGATCCGTAAACTTAGAGACAAAGCGTAGGAAATGCCAGAGATGGTGTGAATATTTCTAATATCAATCCCTACTTTCTTTAAAGGAAAGATTGCATAATAAAACTAAAAAGAGAAAAAGGCAACTTGAACCATCAAAATAATCTAAGACTGGAACAAGGAAGAATGCATTTGCAAAAGGGATTTAGAAATAAAGGGGCAATCACTCTAGCTAACTATTGATTAACTAATGAGTGTGAGTTTTTTCTTTAGCGGACACACTTAGAAGTCTCATCAAATGGGCCCTTCAAACCTGCTTATGTAGAGATTTCCCTTTTGCACTAATCTGTCCTACACTATTGCAGTCTGCTTGCACTAGTGCAGGAACAGAGATTTATGCAGAGGGTATAAATGGTTTCTTTACTAAAAGTTTTTTACTTCCCGCAAGGGCTTGAACTTTTTTAGGTTCAGAGCACTCAGATTCCATGGCAAGAAACTAGTTCTTGCACCAGATCAGAGATTCTTGCACTTAGAATTCAATTCTGAAAATAAGTGCTTAGTTACTGCAAGCGCTATTATATTGTGAAATCAAATTGCACACATAAAAATGAATGTTTCTGATTTTGACAGAGTGCAGAAATAAAGAAACAATCCATTTAATTTATCCTGTCATAAAGTGTTTAATGAAAGCAAGAAAATTGCGGGAAGTAAACTACAAAGGCTTGTTGCATCACACCAACGTGCACTGGTGCAGGTTCAGTTCTGTTGCTTGGACCAGGTGGGGAAAACCAACCAAACAGAATTGCAAAAAAGGAATAGCACACCAACGTGCACTAGTGCAGGTTTATTTCTCCTGCTTGGACCAGGCGAGAAAACCAATCAAACAAGACTGCAAAAAAGGAACAGCACACCAATGTGCACTGGTGTAGGTTTATTTCTCCTGCTTGGACTAGGCAGGAAAACCAATCCGAAATCAGGTGCAAGAAAGGAATAGCACACCAACGTGCACTGGTGCAGGTTTATTTCTCCTGCTTGGGCCAGGCGGGAACCAATCCAAAATCAGGTGCAGGAAAAGGAAATTTAACTACTTCACACAGCGGATCCGCTTTCACTCAAACAGGAATACATGTGCTTGAAATTAAATCACACTTGACAATATAAACATAAATTACAAGAAACAGGAAATAGGGTAAATGTGCTGGGTTGGCTGGGCCCTAGCCAACCAACGCATTTCCCTTTCAAATAGAAACGTTGCTCAGTACTTTATCAATTCATCATCTTTCAAACACAGAAATACGATTTATAAAACATGAGGCGGAGCTCCCTTCTTATTAATTCACTGAGGCAAATACATGCGTGAATACATAGTCCAGCCCAGATTTGGGTGATAACAAAATACAATCATGTTACCGCCTCTCTGGCTGTATCTCTGTTCTATACAAACTTCTATCAAAAAATATCTCGTCCTATTTACATTCTTCATTATATAGATCTTTGGCCGAAGGCCAAAAATATCGTTTAACCAATTACATAACCGATATGCAGAATTTAGTTTCTCAGCCTTCAAAATTAGACAGTTCAACAAAACTGGCCATAGCCAATCCCCAGTTGTTCGTTCTTCATAAATTTGATCTTGGCTGCCTTTGGATTGACCTTGCTATCGTGGCTAGAGCTCGGCTGCCTTTAGATCTATCTTGCTGTCATGGTTGAAGCTGCTCAAAATGAGGCGGTGTTCAAGGAGGTTCGGATCTACTGCAAGGATTTGTTGTGCTGGCACTGGTGCAAGATCTAATCTGCACTAGGATCAGTGGTCATGGTAAGCACTTAACTACCAAATAAACATTTGAGATATCGATAAGTTACAAGAGTGATTATAACAATAAATCATGTAATAAATAATTAATGAATGCTAAGTTAAGTTAAAAATATGAAACATAAAGTTCATACGAAATATTTCATCGTTCTTGGACTAGTGCAAGATGTGTATAAGAGAGGTAAAACAGCGGTAAATGGTTATAATTTAGGAAGGGGAAAATGGCCAAAAGAGAGAAAATTAGGGGGCTAACATCCTCTCATCCCTACTGTTGTGTGTCCTCACACAACTCTTTACCTCTGCAAAATACTTCAAAACTTTGAGCATTCCAGCTCAATCCTGCTCTAGCATACTGTCATCAGCCTGCACTATTTCAGACTTCTTCTTTCTTATGTTCTTTAGTTTCTTTGTCACCTTTTTAAGTCACTTGAAACATTGCACAGCTCAATACGTCCAGATTTTAACTTCTCTTTTCTTTTTATGGATCTCTGCCATTAATTCTCCTCTACTATGTTCTTTATCCTCCTGCGCTTTGGCTATAAGCTGTTCTAAGTTCTGCACTTGAAGCTCTAGTTCAACTACCCGAGTAGCAGGAGTTACCAAATATTTTTCCTTTTCTGTTTCGACAAGGGCTATGTCTTCCTCAGGGACCTCAATATCTACCATGGTTACATCAGGAAACCCTTCTTCCTCTGGTCCCTCTTCTTCTGGTTCTTCCTCCTCTGGTTCTTCTTCCTCTGGTTCTTCCTCCTCTAGTTCTTCTTCCTCTGGTTCTTCCTCCTCTGGTTCTTCTTCCTCTAGTTCTTCCTCCTCTAGTTCTTCTTCTCCTTCCTCTCCTTCTTCTGCTTCTTCTTCTATGGGTTCTTCTCCTCCTACTTCTTCTCCTTCTGCTTCTTCTTCTGTGGGTTATGCCTCTTCTTTTTCAGATTCTACCTCTTCTTCTTCGGATTCTTCTCCTCTTGCTTCTTCTTCTTCTTCTGCTTCCTCATCGTCTGGTTCTTCTCCTCCTATCTCTTCTTCTTCTGCTTCTTCGTTTTCTACTTGTTTTTCTGGTTCTTCTTCTTGCACTGGTGCTTCTTCTTGTACTAGTGCAGGAGGGGATTCAACGCCCTGTGGGGACTGTGGTTCTTTGCCTGCATCAGATACATTGTTCTTTTTCCAGGGCTTTTTGATGAAATTGGCCAACAGAGCATCATCTTCAACCTCTGCAAATTTTGCTACATCTGCAAGGACTGACAGGTTATCATTTTCAGGGGTCTGTACCTGTACTGGTGGCGTAGAAGGAGTCTCTTCAGCAGGTGCGCTAGTTGTCTTCTTATTTGAAGATGGGGCCTTTTCTGCTTTTTCAGATCATTTCCTTTTTGCACTGGTGCAAGAAGGACTCCCCTTTTCATTTTTACTCGGGCCCTTGCTTGTGCTGGCGGGGTCCTCTGTCTCCTTTCCAACGGCTGTCTCTTTGTGTAGCTATTTTAATAGCGCCTCCCATGTCATACCTTTAACTTCTAGCTATTTCAGGACCAAAATTTTTATCAGGCCATGGTGATATAGCTTCGTGTCGGCCTAGTCTGCCTGTCCATCCTACACATTTTTAGCCATTTTTTTAAGCTCTTAAGAAGAAAATAGGGGAAATTCATCCTCCATCGGATGTGCCAGCCGGCTTCAAAATGTTGCAACATTCTAAAATGATATACCAAAGTGTGGGTGTATCTTCCCTCACAGGTTACAAACTTCTATAAGATGAAAAGAAGGTCTTTCCACTGACCCAGAAGGGCACCGCGCGGAACTCCTACCTTCGAGTCTACCTCTATCGTCTTGTCGACAATGAAACGCTGCCATCGCTTCCTTTCTAGCTTCTGATTTTTAAACCACTGTTCACCAGTGTTCTCCAAGCCTGTCGATGCTGCTATAAATTCTTCTGTGACTTTAAATTTGAGAGGCCCAATTTTCACTTGGCCGTTTTTGAAACTCCTAGCAAACTGTAAAGCCACTTCTTTATCATGCTCGTCAAACTTCTGCAAGAACTGAAGAAAGCCTGAGTCTCACAATAGTGCAAGACTATTGCAATACTCGGTAGTCTACTCTACCCTACTAAGAGACGAGGATTCGTTCCGAACAGGCGGCATCACTGCTTAACGGCTATGAACAGTTGAAAATTTTACATGTAATACTGGGTAAATCAGTTCTTATAAATAGAGATCCAACTGTCCACCATCCTTTACATATTATCACCCATTCATTTGCCGTAGATGCAAGGCAACTTTGAGGTCAAATCAGATTGGTACTTGCGGCAGCATTTTAATGACTAGGTGAGGTAATCATTATGAGTGAAGGACATCTAAGATTATGGTGAAGAGGGGAAATTATGTCCAAGCAACAGTTAAAACATTTTCGCATTCCTTCATAATTCAAAAAAAAAAGAACTTAGCATTCATTAAAAATGATCATGACTTCTAACTTAAAAACACCTTGTACTTTAAATAATTTTCTCCTAGTTAGTATGATAGCATAAGTCCTCGTCGGCTAAGTGAAAGGACTTCATATAAATTTTCATGATGACCACTTTCCTATGCTGTATGCTATGAAAAGAATAACTTGCACTATGTTTCTGACAAGGTGCATGCTTGCACTGATCTGCTTGCATCGCTTAAATAGTATTATTCTGTTGGTACCATTCTACTTGCTTTATCACATAGGACAACATGCTTGCACTAGTGCAACCATAATATCTAAAAATAGAGAATTTAAATAAAATATAGGTTGGACTTCCACATGACTTCCTCAACTTATACTAGAAATTTGCTTCGCCCTTCCTTGACACTTCAGAGCATATCCTTTTGCTCTTTGTGCGCGAAATCCTGCAATGAATTCATGAGGGAGTAAAGAAGTGGGAAAAGGGAAATTTCAGAATGGGAAGAAATTTTGTTATAAGGATTCCTGGAATAGTACCAAAAGAGGGAATAAACAGAAGTGGGATAGGGAAAAAAATTAAAGGGTAAATTGGGATTTTTTCGAAGCAGATAGGGTAAATTTAGAAGAATGTGGGAAGGTTTAATAATTCTAGGATTGAAGAAGAAAACTGAGAGAATATTACAAAAGTGGAATATGAAGAAAGGAAAAAAAATATCTGGAAGGTTTGCCTACACTGGTGAAAGAAAAAAAAAAAATTGCAGTGAAAATTAAGCGTTACTTGAGTAAAAATATCCATGCTAATTACCCCAATTGTATAAAGATCGGTTCCACTGAACCTGCTTTTACTTGGTGGTCACTAGCATATCTAAAGATCAAGCAAAATTTTCTTTTTATTAGAAATTTTTGATCTTCTTGCCAACAAGCTAGTTTTCAGGTTGATCCTTCTGCAATCATGTTAGCGAACTGATTTTCATAATTACAGGAAAACATTTTTCTTTACTTTTTTCTTATTTATTTATTTATTTTTTTTATTTTTTTTAAGAAGAGAATTCATGTTTTCAAAAGGTTGGTATTACCATTCACCACTGCCGTCCCAAATTGTTGTTAGACTTGTTGTGTAAAATCTTTCCTCGTAGGTAGCTGAAAATACTTCTTTAACCTGTGTCCACTTACCAAGAATATTGAATTTTTTCCATCAATAGTTTTAACTTCTACTGCTCCATTCTCAAATACTAGGATCACTTCATAATGTCCCATCCAACATGTATGGAATTTCCCTTTAAAGATCTTAAATCTAGAATCATAAAGGAGCACCCAATCACCTGTTTGGAATTGCTTTTTCTGAATAGACTTGTCATGCCACCTTTTACGTTGCTACTGAATTAGTATGTTTTTCTAAACAGCATCCCTACGAAATTCATCTAACTCATTTAATTGGAGAAGACGTTGTTTTTGTGCCTCAGAGAGATCTAGTCCTAACTGAACTGCAGTTCTGAAAGTTTTGATCTGGAATTCAATTGGTAACAGAACCTGTTTTCCATATACCAGCTCATATGGTGTATGTCCCATGCTATTTCTCCAAGTGGTTCTGTATGCCCACAAAGCCTTTGGTAATCTTTCAGCCCAGTCCTTCTGATGCATATTTACTGTCTTTGTCAGAATGGACTCAATCACTTTGTTCATGGATTCCACCTGGCCATTTGCTTGCGGCTGATACAGCGTGGATTTCCTGTGTCGGATCTTGTATTGCTCCATCACACCCTGTACCAGATTAGAAATAAATTGTGGACCATTGTCAAAAACAATTTCTCTAGGCAAACCAAATCTAGTAAAGATTTCAGTAAAAATAAAATCAACGACAACTTTTTCCATAGCAAAAGAAACAGCTTTAGCTTCTACTCATTTCGTAACAAAATCTGTGCAAACCAAGATATGCTTTTTACTTAATGATGTTGGATTTATTGGCCCTATAAAATCAATAGCCCATTTTTCAAATGGCTCAATCATAACTTGGGGGTATCAAGGCATTTCACTGGTTTGATTAGGCTGGCCCATTCGCTGACAGCTATCACAATGCCTGACATACTGTTTGGCATCCTTAAACAAGGAAGGCCAAAAGTAACCAGCACGCAGTACTTTATATGCAGTTTGCTTATCAGTGAAGTGGCCTCCACAAGGTTCATCATGAGCAGATTTCAATATGTCAAACACTTCCTCCTCTCTTACACACCTATAGATAATCAGATCTGGACGAGTGTAAAAGAGATCTCCTTGAATCCAGGAATATGTAGCACTTTTCTGAATAATACTCCACTTTTCACGAGTAGACAAGTGGGGTGGTGTTTTCCCAGTAACCAAGTAATTAGCAATGTCAGCAAACCACAGGGAATTAGTTGAAATCGCAAAAAGATGTTCATCTGGAAAATAATCATTAACAGGAGTTGCTTCACCAGGATGATCTAATCTAGAAAGAAAATTTGCTACAACATTAGACTTTCCTGGTCTATCAACAATAGTAATATTAAATTCCTGCAACAATAGTAACCACCTAGTCACTCTACCGCTAGTTAATGGCTTGTTCATCAAATATTTTACCACAGAATGATCAGTATGTACAAATACTTCATATCCTGTAATATAGTGTCTGAACTTATTAATTGCAAAAATTACAGCTAAAAAATCTTTCTCTGTAACTGTATAATTTATTTCAACGGAAGACAAATTCCTACTAATATAATAAATAGCATAGGATTGTTTATTTTCCTCTTGTCCTAACGATGTGCCAATAGCCAAATCTGAAGCATCAGAGGAAATGTGAAAAGGCAGGGACCAGTTAGGACCTCTCAAAACCGTTGCATGTACTAACTTTTCCTTCAATGTTTCAAAAGACTATTGGCAAGCTGTGGTCCAAGAAAATTCACTATCCTTAGCTAGAAGTTGGAAAAGAGGGGAAGCTATCTTAGAAAAAATTTCAATGAATCTCCTATAATAACTAGCATGTCCTAAAAAACCTCTTACTTCCCTTTGAGTTTTGGGTGCAGGAAGATGCAGAATGATTTTGATCTTTGCTAGATCAACCTAGATACCTTTACCAGAAATCAAATGGCCAAGTACCACTCCATCTTTGCACATTAATCTACATTTCTTGTCACTCAAGGCGAGATGGGATTCCTGACAGCGAAGAAGTACTTTTTCCAGATTTTCGAGAGCTTCCTGAAAAGAATCACCAAACACAGAAAAGTCATCCATATAAATTTCTACAAATTCTAGGTCAACAAAAATGGCCAGGATTTCCCTTTGAAAGGTACTCGGGGCATTACATAAACCAAAGGGGAGCACTCTATAAGCAAATGTACCCCATATACATGTAAAAGTAGTTTTATCCTGATTTGCGGGTGCAATTTGTATCTCGTTATAACCACTGAAGCCATCCAAAAAGGAAAAATATTTCTTTCTTGCAAGGGCATCAAGCACCTGGTCAATGAAAGGGAGATGGAAGTAATATTTGAGAGTGGCTTTCTTTAATTCTCGATAATCAATACAAATAAGCAATCTTCCATCCTTCTTAGGTACTAGCACTAGTGGAGAGACCCACTGACTATCAAAAATAGGATAGATAAAACCAGCATCCAAGAGTTTTTTTAGTTCTTCCTTCACAATATCTCTTAGAGCTGGATTCATTTGCCTCTAGGGTTGTTAGACAAGTCGGGCTCCTTCTTAAATATAGATATGATGTGTACAAGTTTCAAGGGGAATACCCATCATATCTTCATAGCCCCATGCAAAGGCACTAAGATGGTTTTGCAACAAATTCACAACCTCCTCTCACTGAGATAAGTCCAAATCTGAACTAATATACAAGGATTTACTGGGGCTAATCTCAACAAGAGTAGTATCAGGCTTAGGAGTACTCAAGGGGGTGGTCAAATGCAGCAGTACAGAAGAATGAGAATCATGGTTATCTTGAAAATCTAGGCTGAAAATCTAGCTCAATAGCTCAAAATTAGGCATAGTGTCTAGATTATTCAGGAAATCTTGAATCTCATCTTCTTGTGAAGACCCAGTATGCTGATGGATAAGGGAAATGGGTTGAGTCTCCTCATCACTGCTCAAATCCAACCATGAAGTATCTCGAAGGTCCTGAATGGATCTAGAAGGGGGGTATAAGGTAACTTTTTTCCTAGAATCTCCATGCAAAATCTACATATCACTGGAGAGACATCCAATATATGCATCGGCTATAGCAAGCCATGGTCGACCCAAGATTAATGGATTTCCTCCTACTGGGTTCTTTGGCTGAAGCACAATGAAATCAACAGGATATTCCCAAGAATCTAATGAGATGATCACATCGTCCAATACTCCTTCTGGCTTAATTTTAGATTTATCTTCTAATTCAAGCAAAGTGGGAATAGGGCGAAGATGAGATAACCAAAGTTGATCCATGGTTTTCTTAGTCATGACATTAATGGCTACCCTCAAGTCTATAAGAACATTAGAGACAAGGACATTACCAATTTGAACTAAGACAACATGGTTTCCGAGATCAGTATATTTTTCCATAGACACACATCCCGTCATCAACTCTGCTGCTCTACCCAAAAATTGAATGGTTTTGGGTTCCAATCTCTTCCTCTCGGGTTTCTTGAGACAGGGTTCCTTAATCATATTGGTACAAATGGGGATCTCTTTGATATCTTGGAGTAGGGGTATCTTAATGAAAAGATTTTGAAGCTCCAATGCCAAGCTAGTCTCAGAAATAGGCTCACTTCTTTCCATTACTAGCCTCTCTAGGAAGGGATGCTGGTTGGAAGAAGATGGCAAGGATTCAGAGGGTAAGGGCCTTTTAGTGACATCTTTCGGAGAATGATTAAGAGTTTCCTCTTCTTCTTTCTCTTCAACAATCACTCTAGGTTGCTTCTGATTTTCTGATGTTACAGTCCTTCCTGATCTTAATTGAACATCATGAACCCCAACTGGAATATACTGGTACTTGAATAAAGTGGGTTTGTTACATAGATAATTTGCACTGATTTATTATTGTCGGGATTGGGAATAGGTTGAGCAGGAAACTAAGGAGGTCGAAAAGGTGGAGGTAAAGGTAATGGTGGAGTAGACTGACTCGGAGGTTGAGGCATTGAATAAGGTGTATGTGTAGATGGATATGACTGCATGGGTGGTTGTTAGGAATATGGAGAATGAGTTGGACCTCTCCAACCTTGTTTCCATGGTTGAGAAGGCTGCCCATGCTGATATTGGTTCCCATATTTCCATTGTTGATTAGTGTTAAGATAAGAATATGCATGTGAATTATAACCAAAATAGTGTGGAGAAAAGTCAGGAGCCATACCTGCACCTACCTGAGGCAAATTTCTTTTTGCCCCCATAGCATACAAGTATTCAGCTTCAGGCTGTCCCCCTATAAATACAGCTTTAAGTCTTGGTATAGAGGGACATTTTTTTGTGACATGGTCTTCTGCAAAAATAGCACACTTATTAGTTTCTTTCAAATTAAGAGGACATTCTTTAGGAGGATGCTTGTCTCTACATTTAGGACAGAAAATATTTAATGACTCTTGTTTCTTCATGATTTTTTGTTGAAATTTTAAAGAGTCCAACTGTTTGGTAACAGTATTCATTATATCAATTTTCATGTTTTCCATTTTATTTTCTAGTCCAATAATCATAGCATCAGTAGATTCGGTTTTTCTACTTCTGTTTCGAGTTCCTCTACCGGATCTATACTGATTTTTTGAAAATTTCTTGCATAATTTACAATTTTTTTCAAAAGTTTGCTGAGAAATATCACCTTGTCCTAACAGATTTAAATTATTTCTAGCATTATCAGTAAATCCTCTTAAGAACAAGGTTCTAATAGTACTAGAATCAAGCTTTAGTTTCCACCTTTGTAAAATATACAGAAATCTTTCTAGGTAATCTTCAAGAGTTTCATCATCATCCTGTATGATTGTAAAAATCTCATCCTGCATGTCCCGAGTTTTGCAATATTCTTGATATTTAAACAAAAACACTCTCTTCATTTGATCGCAAGAGGCTATAGTGTTTCCTCCTAACCCCATAAACCAGTGTAAAGTTGAGTCCTTGAGAGTAACGGGAAATAATCTTAGCTTCTGAGCATCAGTTGAATAATCATAACTTCTACACAGAATATCAAACTCGAATAAAAAAGAATCAGGATCTTCATGAATTTTACCATGGAAATGAGGGAGAGCTAATGGTGGAATATTCTTCATTTGTGCCACAGTATCGGGGTCCACAATTGGAAACACAAAAGTGGATTGTTCCCCACTTACCTAGTTTTCACCAGTGCCTTCCACATGATCTTCATGGTCTGCTATTGTTTCCCTTTTGCACCCAATAGACTGAACCACACCTGAGCTATTGTCACCAGAATCCAGGTAGACTATTCCTACATGATGGGTTTGAATTGGATTGGGCTTCCTGCTCACAGAAGGATACCCAATATGAGAATAGTTTTCAGAATTGTTTTGGCCCTTAGTGGGCTTTGAACCCCTACCTTTTCTAGGCATTCATTTCAAAAAATAAATAAAAATAACAAAACAATTTCTAATAAAAAAATGTTGTCAGAAATCAATCAACACAAGTAAAATTCCTTCAAATAAGTTTTTTTCCTGCAAAAAATAAAGGAAAAACTACCTCTATTGTATAATCAGAAAATTCTTACCAAATCAAATCACCTCCCCAGCAATGGCGCCAAAATGTTGAGTGTAGGAATTACACTTAAGCAAAATCCTCAACACTTAAATTGTCAACCCGGGGGATTCATAAACTTAGAGACGAAGAACAGGGAATGCCATAGATGTTGTGAATATTTCTAATATCAATCCCTACTTTATTTAAAGGAAAGATTGCAGAATCAAACTAAAAAGAGAAAAAGGCAACTTGAACCATCAAATAATCTAAGACTGGAATAAGGAAGAATGCATTTGCAAAAGGGATTTGGAAATAAAGGGGCAATCACTCTAGTTAACTATTGATTAACTACTGAGTGTGTGTTTTTTATTTAGTAGAGACACTTAGCAATCTCATCAGATGGGCCCTTCAAACCTACGTATGTAGAGATTTCCTTCTTGCACTAATCTGTCCTACACTATCGCAGTCTGCTTGCACTAGTGCAGGAACAAAGATTTATGTAGAGGGTATAAATGGTGTCTTTACTAAAAGTGTTTTACTTCCTGCAAGGGCTTGAACTCTTTCGAGTTTAAAGCACTCAGAACCCATGGCAAGAAACTAGTTTTTGCACCAGATCAGAGATTCTTGCACTTAGCATTCAATTCTTAAAATAAGTGCTTAGTTACTGCAAGCGCTATTACATTGTGAAATCAAATTGCATACATAAAAATGAATGTTTTTGATTTTGAGAAATAAAGAAACAATCCATATAATTTATCCTGTCATAAAGTGTTTAATAAAAGCAAGAAAATTGCGGGAAGTAAACTAGAAAGGCTTGTTGCATCACACCAACGTGCATTGGTGTAGGTTCATTTCTCTTGCTTGGACCAAGTGGGGAAAACCAACCAAACAAAACTGCAGAAAACGAATAGCACACCAACATGCATTGGTGGAGGTTTATTTCTCCTACTTGGACCAAGTGGGAAAACCAATCAAACAAGAATGCAAAAAAGGAATAGCACACCAATGTGCACTAGTGCAGTTTTATTTCTCCTGCTTGGACCAGGCAGGAAAACCAATCCGAAATAAGGTGCAAAAAAGGAATAGCACACCAATGTGCACTGGTGCAGGTTTATTTCTCCTACTTGGACCAGGGGGGAAACCAATCCTAAATCAGGTGCAGGAAAAGGAAATTTAACTACTTCACACAGTGGATCTGCTTTCACTCAAACAGGAATAGATGTGCTTGAAATTAAATCACACTTGAAAATATAAACATAAATTACAAGAAACAGGAAATAGGGTAAACGTGTTGGGTTGGCTAGGCCCTAGCCAACCAATGCATTTCCCTTTCAAATAGAAATGTTGCTCAATACTTTATCAATTCATCATCTTTCAAACACAGAAATACGATTTATAAAACAAGAGGCGGAGCTCCCTTCTTATTAATTCACTAAGGCAAATACATGTGTGAATACATAGTCCAGCCCAGATTTGGGTGATAACAAAATACAATCATGTTATCGCCTCTCTGGCTGTATCTTTGTTACATACAAACTTCTATCAAAAACTATCTCGTCCTATTTACATTCTTCATTATATAGATCTTTGGCCAAAGGCCAAAAAGATCATTTAACCAATTACATAACCGATATGCAGAATTTAGCTTCTCAACCTTCAAAATTAGACAGTTCAACAAAACTGGCCGTAGCCAATCTCCAGTTGTTCGTTCTTCATAAATTCGATCTTGGTTGCCTTTGGATTGACCTTGTTGTCATGGCTGGAGCTCGGCTACCTTCAGATCTATCTTGCTGTCATGGTTGAAGCTGCTCAAAATGAGGCGGTGATCAAGGAGGTTCAGATCTGCTGCAAGGATTTGTTGTGCTGGCACTGGTGCAAGATCTGATCCTGCACTAGGATCAGCGGTCATGGTAATCACTTAACTACCAAATAAACATTGGAGATATCGATAAGTTACAAGAGTGATTATAAGCAATAAATCATGTAATAAATAATTAATTAATGCTAAGTTAAGTTAAAAATATGAAATATAAAGTTCATACGAAATATGTCATCGTTCTTGGACTAGTGCAAGATGAGTGTGTATAAGAGAGGTAAAACAACGGTAAATGGTTATAATTTAGGAAGGGGAAAATGACCAAAAGAGAGCAAATTAGGGGGCTAACATCCTCCCATCCCTACTGTTTTGTGTCCTCACACAACTCTTTACCTCTGCAAAAGACTTCAAAACTTTGAGCATTCCAGCTCAGTCCTGCTCTAGCATACTGTCATCAGCCTGCACTGTTTCAGACTTCTTCTTTCTTATGTTCTTTAGTTTCATTGTCACCTTTTTAAGTCACTTGAAACAGTGCGCAGCTCGATACGTCCAGATTTTAACTTCTCTTTTCTTTTTCTATATCTCTGCCATTAATTCTCCTCTACTATGTTCCTTATCCTCCTGCGCTTTGGCTATAAGCTGTTCTAAGTTCTGCACTTGAAGCTCTAGTTCAACTACCAGAGTAGCAGGAGTTACCAAATATTTTTCCTTTTCTGCTTCGACAGGGGCTGTGTCTTCCTCAGGGACCTCAATATCCGCCATGGTTACATCAGGAAACTCTTCTTCCTCTAGTCCCTCTTCTTCTGGTTCTTCCTCGTCTGGTTCTTCTTCCTCTGGTTCTTCCTCCTCTGGTTCTTCTTCTCCTGCCTCTCCTTCTTCTGCTTCTTCTTCTGCGGGTTCTTCTCCTCCTACTTCTTCTTCTTCTTCTACTTCTTCTTCTGTGGGTTCTGCCTCTTCTTTTTCGGATTCTGCCTCTTCTTCTTTGGATTCTTCTCCTCTTGCTTCTTCTTCTTCTTCTGCTTCTTCGTCGTCTGGTTCTTCTCCTCCTGTCTCTTCTTCTTCTGCTTCTTTTTCTGGTTCTTCTTATCGCACTGGTTCTTCTTCTTGTACTAGTGCAGGAGGGGATTCAACATCCTGTGGGGACTGTGGTTCTTTTCCTGCATCATATACATTGTTCTTTTTCCGAGGCTTTTTTATGAAATCAGCTAATAGAGCATCATCTTCAACCTCTGCAAATTTTGCTACGTCTGCAAGGATTGGCAGGTTATCATTTTCAGGGGTTTGTGCCTGTACTGGTGGTGTAGAAGGAGTCTCTTCAGCAGGTGTGCTAGCTGTCTTCTTATTTGAAGATGGGGTCTTTTCTACTTTTTCAGATCATTTCCTTTTTGCACTGGTGCAAGAAGGACTCCCCTTTTCATTTTTACTCGGGCCCTTGCTTGTGCTGGCGGGCTCCTCTGTCACCTTTCTAGCGGTTGTCTCTTTGTGTAGCTATTTTAACAGCGCCTCCCATGTCATACCTTTAACTTCTAGCTATTTCAGGACCAAATTTTTTATCAGGTCATGGTGATATAGCTTCGTGTCAGCCTAGTCTGCCCGTCCATCCTACACATTTTTAGCCATTTTTTTCAAGCTCTTAAGCAGAAAATAGGGGAAATTCATCCTCCATTAGACATGCCAACCTGCTTCAAAATGTTGCATCATTCTAAAATGATATACCAAAGTGTGGGTGTATCTTCCCTCACAGGTTACAAACTTCTATAGGATGAAAAGGAGGTCTTTCCACTGACCCAGCAGAGGACAACATAGAACTCCTACCTTCCAGTCTACCTTTATTGTCTTGTCGACGATGAAACGCTACCATCGCTTCCTTTCTAGCTTTTGATTTTTAAACCATTGTTCACCAGTGTTCTCCAAGCTTGTCAATGCTGCTATAAATTCTTCTGTGACTTTAAATTTGAGAGGCCCAATTTTCACTCGTCCGTTTTTGAAACTCCTAGAAAACTGTAAAGCCACTTCTTTATCGTGCCCGTCAAACTTCTGTAAGAACTGAAGAAGTCCTGAGTCTCACATTAGTGCAAGACTATTCCGATACTCGGCAGTCTACTCTACCCTACTGAGAGATGAGGGTTCGTTCCGAACAGGCGGCATCACTGCTTAACGGCTATGAACAGTTGAAATTTTTTCATGAAATACCGGGTAAATCGGTTCTTATAAATAGAGATCCAACTATCCACCATCCTTTCCATCTTATCACCCATTCATTCGCCATAGATGCAAGGAAACTTTGAGGTCAGGTCGGATTATTACTTGCGGCGGCGTTTTAACGGCTAGGTGAGGTAATCATTATGAGTGAAGGACATCTAAGATTATGGTGAAGAGGGGAAATTATGTCCAAGCAACGTTAAAACATTTCCGCATTCCTTCATAATTCAAAGAAAAAGAACTTAGCATTCATTAAAAATGATCATGACTTCTAACTTAAAAACACCTTGCACTTTAAATAATTTTCTCCTAGTTAGTATGATAGCATAAGTCCTCGTCGACTAAGTGAAAGGACTTCATATAAATTTTCATGATGACCACTTTCCTATGCCGTATGCTATGAAAAGAATAACTTGCACTATGTTTCTGACAAGGTGCATTCTTGCACTGATCTGCTTGCATCGCTTAAATTGTATTATTCTGCTGTTACCATTCTACTTGCTTTATCACATAGGACAACATGCTTGCACTAGTGCAAGCATAATATCTAAAAGCAGAGAATTTAAATAAAATATAGGCTGGACTTCCACATGACTTCCTCAACTTATACTAGAAATTTGCTTCGCCCTTCCTTGATACTTCAAAGCTTATCCTTTTGCTCTTTGTGCGCGAAATCCTGCAATGAATTCATGAGGGAATAAAGAAGTGGGAAAAGGGAAATTTCAGAATGGGAAGGAATTATGTTATAGGGATTCCCGGAATAGTACCAAAAGAGGGAATAAACAGAAGTGGGATAGAGAAAAAAATTAAAGGGTAAAGTGGGATTTTTTCGAAGCGGATACGGTAAATTTAGAAGAATGTGGGAAGGTTTAATCATTCTAGGATTGAAGAAGAAAACTGAGGGAATATTACAGAAGTGGAATATGAAGAAAGGCAAAAAAAATTCTGGAAGGTCTGCCTGCATTGGTGCAAGAAAAAAAAATAACTCCAGCGCAAATTAAGCGTTACTTGAGTAAAGATTGGTTCCACTGAACCTGCTTTTACTTGGTGGTCACTAGCATATCTAAAGATCAAGCAAAATTTTCTTTTTATTAGAAATTTTTGATCTTCCTGCTAGCAAGCTGGTTTTCAGGTTGATCCTTCTACAATCATGTCAGCGAACGGATTTTCATAATTACAGGAAAACATTTTTCTTTACTTTTTTCTCATTTATTTATTTATTTTTATTTATTTTTTTTAAAGAAGAAAGAGAATTCATGTTTTCAAAAGGTTGGTATTACCATTCACCACTGCCGTCCCAAATTGCTATTGGACTTGTTGTGTAAAATCTTTCCTGGTAGGCAGCTGAAAATACTTCTTTAACCTGTGTCCACTTACCAAAAATATTGAATTTTGTCCATCAATAGTTTTAACTTCTACTGCTCCATTCTCAAATACTCGGATCACTTCATAATGTCCCATCCAACGTGTATGGAATTTCCCTTTAAAGATTTTAAATCTAGAATCATAAAGGAGCACCCAATCACCTGTTTGGAGTTTCTTTTTCTGAATAGACTTGTCATGCCGCCTTTTACGTTGCTACTGAATTAGTATGTTCTGCTAAATAGCATCCCTACGAAATTCATCTAACTCTTTTAATTGGAGAAGACATTGTTGTTGTGCCTCAGAGAGATCTAGTCCTAACTGAAATGCAGTTCTGAAAGTTTTGATCTGGAATTCAATTAGTAACAGAACCTATTTTCCATATACCAGCTCATATGGTGTATGTCCCATGCTATTTCTCCAAGTGGTTCTGTATGCCCACAAAGCCTCTGGTAATCTTTCAGCCCAGTCCTTCTGATGCATATTTACTATCTTTGTCAGAATGGACTCAATCACTTTGTTAATGGATTCCACCTGGCCATTTGCTTGCGGCTGATACGGCATGGATTCCCTGTGCTGGATCTTGTATTGCTCCATCACACCCTGTACCAGATTAGAAATAAGTTGTGAACCATTGTCAAAAACAATTTCTCTAGGCACAACAAATCTAGTAAATATTTCAGTAAAAATAAAATCAACAACAACTTTTTCTGTAGCAAAAGAAACAGTTTAGCTTCTACCCATTTCGTAACAAAATCTGTACAAACCAAGATATGTTTTTTACTTAATGATGTTGGATTTATTGGACCTATAAAATCAACATCCCATTTTTCAAAGGGCTGAATCATAACTTGGGGGTATAAAGGCATTTCATTGGTTTGATTAGGCTGGCCCATTCACTGATAGCTATCACAATGCCTGACATAATGTTTGGCATCCTTAAACAAGGAATGCCAAAAGTAACCAACACGCAATACTTTATATGCAGTGTGCTTATCGTGAAGTGGCCTCCACAAGGTTCATCATGAGAAGATTTCAATATGTCAAACACTTCCTCCTCTCTTACACACCTACGAATAATCAGATCTGGACCAGTGTAAAAGAGATCTCTTGAATCCAGGAATATGCAGCACTTTTCTTAACAATACTCCACTTTTCATGATCAGACAAGTGGGGTGGTGTTTTCCCAGTAACCAAGTAATTAGCAATGTCAGCAAACCATGGGGAATTTGTTGACATAGAAAAAAGATGTTCATCTGGAAAATCATCATTAACAGGAGTTGCTTCACCAGGATGATCTAATCTAGAAAGTAAATTTGTTACAACATTAGACTTTCCTGGTCTATCAACAATATTAATATTAAATTCCTACAACAATAGTAACCACCTAGTCACTCTACCACTAGTTAATGGCTTGTTCATCAAATATTTGACCGCGGAATGATCAGTATGTACAATTACTTCATAACCTGTAATATAGTGTCTGAACTTATTAATTAAAAAATTACAACTAAAAAATCATTCTCTATAACTGTATAATTTAATTCAGCGGAAGACAAATTCTTACTAATATAATAAATAGCATAGGATTGTTTATTTTCCTCTTGTCCTAAAGCTGCGCCAATATCCAAATTTAAAACATCAGAGAAAATGTGAAAAGGCAGGGACCAGTTAGGACCTCTCAAAACTGGTGCATGTACTCACTCTTCCTTCAATGTTTCAAAAGATTGTTGGCAAGCTGTGGTCCAAGAAAATTCACTATCCTTAGCTAGAAGTTGAAAAATAGGGGCAGCTATCTTAGAAAAAATTTCAATGAATCTCCTATAATAACCAACATGTCCTAAAAAACCTCTTACTTCCCTTTGAGTTTTGGGTGCAGGAAGATGCAGAATGATTTCGATCTTCGCTGGATCACCCTGGATACCTTTACCAGAAATCAAATGGCCAAGTACCACTCCCACTTTGCACATTAATCTACATTTGTTGTCAATCAAGGCGAGATGGGATTCCTAACAATGAAGAAGTACTTTTTCCAGATTTTTGAGAGCGTCCTGAAAAGAATCACCAAACACAGAAAAGTCATCCATATAAATTTATACAAATTCTAGATCAACAAAAATGGCCAGGATTTCCCTTTGAAAGGTAGTCAGGGCATTACATAAACCAAATGGGAGCACTCTATAAGCAAATGTACCCCATGGACATGTAAAAGTAGTTCTATCCTGATATGCGGGTGCAATTTGTATCTCATTATAACCACTGAAGCCATCCAAAAAGGAAAAATATTTCTTTCCTACAAGGGTATCAAGCACCTGGTCAACAAAAGGGAGAGGGAAGTAATCTTTGAGATTGGCTTTGTTTGATTCTTGATAATCAATACAAATATGCAATCTTCCATCCTTCTTAGGTACTAGCACTAATGGAGAGACCCACTTGTTGGCTAGTTGAATTATTTATGAATTAAACATTCAAGTACCACATTAATTGTCGACCAGGGAAAGTCTTTTTATTTCAAAGGCATTGTGTACTGTATGTACTTAAAGTCTAAAAGCATTGAAAGTTGTAGTATACGTAATTCTTACGCTATATCATTACAGTACTTGTTAAAATGAGAGCAATTAATTAAAACTACGAATCTGGAAAGCAAAATAATGGACGCTCTGTTGGCAGAGGATCAGGACCCTATCCTCCAGATGGGGACGTTCAGCACCTGCCCCTGTAATCAGAATTACTGATGCACACTGCACTCTCATTCACCGGTGAGAAACAAACTCAAAGATCAATGAAACAGAGTACTAGTAAAACAAAGAATACCAGAGGTAATGCTAGCAAATCCAAACAGAGTACCAAAGAGAAATTACTGCACACTTACACACTTGAAAGGAAAGTAAATGGGCGAATCTTGTGAGGAAGGTGGGCCCAGTCCCTCTCACAAGATTCCCCAGGAAAACGAAGACGGAATTAAGTGCTCAAAACAGTTTTATATTCATCTGCCAAAAGGATTAAATACAAATAGAGTTCGGACTTGCTGATGTTCTCAAAATCTCAGTTACAGACTGACCATAGACACCGACTAACTCCCGTTTCATGTAGATGTCTCCTCTTTATAGAGGAGACATCTATTACAATAGAATATTACATCCTATTAAGTTAACCCATTTTGTCAAAAATAAGCAATTCAGAGTGCTGTTACAACAGTATAACAATACATTCTTTTCTTGAACTTTAGCTGTTACACGACGGGTAACTGACTTTGACTGTCTTCTCGGGATCTTCATATTCCTTCGCCATTTCCCCATGTTGTTCATGCTGACTGTGTTCTTCTTTCTTTAGACTTCTGCTTGATTATGCCACGTCACGATTCTCTAGATAGCTGCCATCTGTTGTTCGTGGCTGTTACAAAATAGCTTGCTTTAGATAATTGTTGTTGCTGGTGTTGCAGCAACTGCGTAGTTGTTGTTTCTGGTGTTGCAGCAACTGCGTAGTTGTTGTTTCTGGTGTTACAGCAACTATCCATTATGACTCCTGCAAGCTTAAGACAATTATTTGACAATTTAGTCAGCGTTTTCCAAGGATAAGTATAAAGATATTCACGAATATGAAATAAACAATTAAACATAGACATGCGGAAGGTTACTTCATACCTTGGGGTTAATATGTCATTATAAAATAAAAGCTTTCACTTATGACTGCAAAAAGGGTAATTACACGGCAAAAGATAAGGTCAAAAATAGGTCAATTGTGAGTCCCAACATCCCCCCCAACTGAAGAGATTGCATGTCCCCATGCAATGTCTACTCTGAGTCTGAGTCGGAGAACTGGGACGAACAATGAAGATTACTAAGGCAATAGCTGTAGGGAGTAACATCAAACTTGTCTCTGAAACCACAAACAGTTCGTAACTGTTTCCATACTGCTGCCTCTTCTCTGTTAGAAAGTCCAAACTGACCCTTATACTGATCACCCGGCAACCATAAAAGTGGGAACTTGAATTTGTAACCTATCCAGTTTTCTGCACAAATTTGCATGCTTTCAACATACCGAGGTACCCTTAATAATGCTACTTGCAGATTTGCTGGGTTATACGGGTGATATTCTTTCCTTTCTGCGGGGCAGTTATCCCAAAATAATTTATTTGCTTTCACAGCCAATGATGCTTTGGTTTTTATATACTGCTGACAGTCTGTTAAGACCTCTGTTCGCAGTCTCATAACATGATCCTTCATCTTATCATTTTCTATCATTTTTAAATGTTGCAAAATGAAAGTGGCAGCGTTCTGTGGTTCAGCCCGAATCCACAAAAGGCAATTCTGTTTGTTCTGGACGCCTGAGACATAGGCATTTTGCCAGGTGAGCTGATTTGCCAAAAAGGAAATGAAAGCTCTCAGTTGTATATCACCTGCTACAGGTGTCATATTCATGTTTCTTTCTTCAGATACTGCCTCATTATGGAGGTATAATTCACATAGCAGGTTTTGGTCACTTTTGGGTGCTTCTGCAAAAGTTTTCATAAACTGATCTGCTGTGACCACTTAATAAGGCCTCCCCTCCTTGATGGCCTTCAGCTGAATAAATGCAAGCCTTTCCCTTAAGAATGTGGCATAGTTGAAGGAGGGTTTCCTTGCGGCGAGCATCCTTTGGCATAACTCAAACATCAGGGACATCCTGTGTTTCAGCTCCTTAATTTCTTTGTACTGGGCCCTGCACTGTTCCAGTGCTTCCCAGTTCCTATAGGCATGATCAAACCAGGTCCCTTTCTGTTGTTCAAATGCTTTCCCTTGGGATTGATGATATTCTCTCCACCATCTGCGTTTCACTTCCAGAAAACTTTCTGTTTCTACACATGCATCTTTAACAGTGGGAGGCTCTGTTTGCATACAGGCGTCAACCAAAATCATCTGTTCTGTCGAAGTGGGCTGGGATGATCCAGCATCTTTTTCTTCATCTTCCACCAGAACTTCTTCCTCTTGCTGGTCTAATTCATTGTTCTCCAGGTTGATTTTGGTGGTCCGGGGTGAATCTGTCTCTTTTTCCTTTTTCTCCTGCATAGCATCGGGAAGCTCCTTTGTTTGTTCTTGTGCAGCCGCTGAGGAACTTACTGGTTCTTGTGTGTCAGTAAGTTCTTGATCTTGTACAGCTTCAGGTGGACTTACTGGTTCTTGTGTATCAGTAAGTTCCTGTTCTTGGTCTTGCATGTTTTCTGGATGGCCTGTTGGTTCTTGTGTATCAACAAGTTTCACTGACTGCATTTCTTCTAAGGATCCTGTTGGTTCTTGTGTCACAACAGGGTTCTCTTTCTGCACTTCCTCTGAAGCTGGTTCTTCTATCTGCACATCCTCAGGGTTGTCTGACTGTAATTTTTCTGAAGCTCCTGTTGGTTCTTGTGTGTCAACAGGGCTTGCTGGCTGCGCTTTTTCTACAGATCCTGTTGGTTCTTGTGTAACAACAGGTCTTTCTGTTTCAGCAGAGAATTGTGAGATTTTTACTTCAGCATCAACAGACTCCTTTGTTTCATTTTCAGCCTCGGGGGCTTCCTCTATTGGTTCCTGCACTAACCTATACCCTGCCTGAGCATATATCTCACCACAACTTGTACACAGATATTCGATATCTTTGCTTTTCTCTGCTGCCGAGGCTGCTCTTGCTAAAACATGCAGACTGAATTCTTCTTGATATGCCTCCTTGATTCTTATTATCTCTTCCTGGTAATCCTGAATCTGAGCTTTCAGAAACTCGATTTCCTCTTGCAGGGCGGGTATAGTAGGCTGATCCTTTGAGACAGTAGATTCCAGTGGAGGCAGAGGTTCCGCTACGTCAATTCGGTCAATATTTCCCACAGGTGGTTCTTGTGTGTCACCTGGGGTAGTGGCTGGTTCTTGTGTTGCAGCCACTTGCTCACTATCATTCTGGGTGTCGACAGCTGGTTCTTGTGTATCAGCTGTCTTAAGATATGATGCCACGAAGCTATGAACGCTCTGCATCTCAGCCTTTGTGGGTGAGGGAGAAGGGTTTCGGGAAGTGGCCGGAGTACGGGGTTTTAAAACAATGGATGGTGGGCTGGAGGGATCAGGGGATCCAACTACTGCCGTTTTTCGTTTTGGTAAACAGGCAGGGAATTGAGGTGTTTTTCTCTTCCTGCTGGCTCTTGTGACCGGAACAGTAGTCGGGGTGGTGGGTGCTTTGGTCGAAACCCTCGTTCTTCTTCTTTTTACTGGGGTTTTCTTTGCCTGCTGCTTTTTTCGTTTAAGCTGCATAATTGGGATATTATCTTCAGAATCATCAGTGGAGATACTGAGTATGGGGGCGGGAGAATTGGTTCTTTTGGGCGACACAGTTAATTCCACTGCTTCTTGTTCATTTTCTGTAACATGCAGAGGTATTTGCTGGGGTTGTTCGGGGGTATGTTTTGTCTGCTGAGGGTTTTCCGAAGGGGTTTGCTCAGGGGTGTCGTCCGTTTGTTGAGGAGGCTCCTGGTCTTGCTGAGGTATATCCTCAGCTTGACGAGGAGTTTCCTCTTCTTGATGAGGACTACCCTGCGCAGGCTGTGGACTTCTTTCCTCCGGATGGGGATTAATGGGGGGTGGAGGGATGTTCAGAGGAAGAGCTCTGTTAATCAACAGTTGAACTAGGCGATGGTGTTTTAGGGAGAGGGCTGGATTCTTCGCTTTCATAGCATATCGTGCCATATTTTTAAGACAACCCAGCAAATAATATGGCATATTCAATAATTGACCATTTCTTAAGTGATTTAACAGAACGAAGTCGTGCTGGTAGATTACCTGGTAACGACCTTCGCATGTTAGATACTTCTTGACGAATTCGGTGACTCTTGGCCATGGTTGAGGTAGCGACCGCAATGCTACACCTCTGCCCTTGATTTCTACTTCCTCGCCCAGACGGAGAAAGTCTTGCTGCGCGTTCAGAATCAAGTGCTTCCTGCTGAACCATCTCGTACCAGTGGTTGGGAGTCCGGTGACTTCGGCTATGAATTCTTCTGTAACCGGAACTTGAATTCCTTGGACGACAGAGAATCCTTCTATCAAATTGCATGTGAATTCCAGGACTTGCTGCTCGTCAAAGTCCGGAAGTCGCCTGAAATATTCTATCCATCCAGCTTGCAAGAAAATTTGGTAAATTTCCGGAAAAAGCTCCAGAACTGCTGTCGTGCCTGGTTCATGAGTGATAAGGGTTCCTCCCATGGCTATTGTTTCGGTAAATCTTCAGAATTCAGAGCCGAGCTACCGATTTTAACTCAGAGTATACATCACAATTGGTAACATGCTGTAATTTTTACATACAACCGGGAGAATTAAGGGTGGCAGTGGTTGGCGTGGTTATCCATTATGGAAATTGCTTTGGTAACCCCCCCTTTCCTACGTGTGAATGATATGATTGGGGAATGCAATCATTTGATGGACCTATCACCCTTTTTCCGCTTATCTATTATTTAATCCTTATTCATAAACGTGCGTACCTTCGTCCTTTACCTTTTTGGATGCTATCAAATTATAATCATTACTGTGGATCTGAAAGCACGGGAATATGATAATGACGGGAAATGACGGTGAGGTTCTGTAATCATCATGAAAAGTGATGTGTTTCGTGTGGAAAGGATATTTTGGATCAGGGAGCACTGTCGTGGCACCGAGATTGGTGTTGCAGCCGCAGAGAATTACTGTTGGGCAACGGGAAGTGGTGGAATAATGGAACTAGTGTTACAGCAACAGGAATAATGTTGGGACAACGGGAAGTGGTGTTGCAGCAACGGGAAGTGGTGTTGCAGCAGCAGGAAATGGTGTTGCAGCAACAGGAAATGGTGTTGCAGCAACAGGAAATGGTGTTGCAGCAACAGGAAATGGTGTTGCAGCAACAGGAAATGGTGTTGCAACAGCACGAAATGGTGTTGCAGCAACAGGAAATGGTGTTGCAGCAACGGGAAGTGGTGTTGCAGCAACAGGAAATGGTGTTGCAGCAACAGGAATTCGGAGTCCGCCCTGTAGTTTCTTTTGAAACCTTGCTCTCAGCTACTTTCCATGCTACATCTGCAAAATCTGGAAATATAATATTGCAATCCTTGGCAGGATTTATTAGTTCCTAAAAAAAAAAATTCTAATCCTAATAATTACATAAATAATAGAAATTCAAGTGTTCTGAGGGACGGCAAGTTCCCCTGGAAAAGAATACTGTTTTATTGCCATGCAAGTGGCTTTAAAGTCCTCTTTGGAAACCGGCCACTGATACAACCGAAGTCGGTAGCCATTCACCAGCAGTGGTGTTCTACTTCCATCGATTGTTACTAGTCTAACTGTTCCATTTGGGAAAACAGTATCCACTTCATACGGTCCCAGCCATCTTGTTCTCAGCTTCCCTTGAAAGTTCTCGAAACATGAGTCGTAAAGAAGAGCCCAGTCACCTTTCTGGAACTACTTTTGCTTAATGGTTCTGTCATGCCATCTGCTCCTTTGTTGCTGTATCATAGTTGTTTGGTGGACGGCATCCAGTCTTTTCTCGTCCAGTTCCTGCAACTGCTGCAACCTGGCTGTCTGTGCATCAGTTAAATCAAGGTTAACAGCTAAAGCAGTTCTTAAGGTTTTAATTTCAAATTCTACAGGAAAAATAACATTCTTTCCATAAACCAATTCATAGGGTGAAAATCCTGTTGTGTTTCTCCAGGTAGTTCTGTAGGCCCAAAGAGCCTCGGGCAAACGCTGAAACCAGTCCCTTCTATTCTCCTTTATTGTTTTCGTTAGGATAGCTTCTATGACCTTGTTGGTGCTTTCCACCTGCCCATTTGCTTGGGGGTGGTAAGGTGTGGTCATCTTATGTTTGATATGATATTTCTGAAGCGTATCCTTGAAACCGTGGGAATTGAAAGGAGGTCCTCCATCAGTGACTAATTCTCTAGGTAGTCCAAATCTAATGAAGATTTCTTCAAATAGGAATGTTAATACTGCTTCTTCATTAGCTTTGATGAGTGCTTTGGCCTCTACCCATTTAGTCATGTAATTTGTGCATACTAAAATGTAAACTCTTTGATTGGATGGAGGGTTAATGGGACCTACAAAATCTAATGCCCATTTCTCAAAGGGTTCGAGAGTTACCTGAGGGTTGAGTGGCATTTCATCCCTATGGTTGGGCTGGCCCATTCTCTGGCAGCTGTCACAAGCCTTCACATATTTTTTTGCGTCTTTAAAAAGTGATGGCCAGTAATATCCCATTCTAAGGACCTTGTGAGCTGTTCTTTTATCTGCAAAATGTCCTCCACAAGGACCATCGTGACAAGCTTTCAATATGTCATAAATCTCATCTTCCCCAACGCATCTCCTGATTTCTTGATCTATCCCTGTATGGAACAGACACCCACTTATCCAGCTGTACCTAGCACTTTGCTGGATGATCTTTCTTCTTTCTCTGTGTGATAGGTGGGATGGCAATTTTCCTGCAACTAAATAATTAGCAATGTCTGCATACCAAGGTGAGTGATCAGATACTGCAAATAGATACTCATCAGGAAAAGAGTCATCTACTGGAATATTTTCATTGGTTTTTAACCGAGAAAGAAAATCAGCAACTACATTTTCTTTTCCTGGCCTATCTACTATTGTGATATCAAATTCCTGTAATAGCAATAACCACCTGGTGACTCAAGCATTAGTAATTGATTTATTCATTAAATACTTGATGGCTGAGTGGTCTGTATGCACAAAGGTAGTATAGCCAGTAATATAATGCCGAAATTTATTAATAGCATAAATAACTGCTAAAAATTCTTTCTCAGTTACTGTATAATTTAACTCAGCTGGTGTCATGTTTTTGCTAATGAAATAGATAGCATAGGGGAGATTGTTTTCTTCCTGACCCAGGACAGCTCCAATTGTCATGTCTGAGGCATCAGAGGAAATGTGAAAGGGCAATGCCCAATCTGGTCCTCTCAAAATAGGAGCTGTGGACAACTGATGCTTAAGTTTATTGAATGCAGTCTCACAGTCATCAGTCCACTTGAATTCAGCATTTTTCATTAATAACACAAACAAAGGGGAGGCTATTTTAGAAAAATCTTTAATAAATCTTCTGTAATAACCGGCATGTCCTAAAAAAATTCTCACCTCTGTTTGTGTTTTGGGGATAAGAAGGTTCTGAATCACCTGAATCTTAGCTGGGTCGACTTGGATTCCTAAAAATGAAATGAAATGACCTAATACAATGCCCTGATTCATCATCATGTGGCACTTTTCAGTGCTCAAAGCGAGGTGTGCTTCAATACACCTCTTGAGTACTTTTTCAAGGTTTTGGGCATCTTCAAAGGTCACTCCGTAAGGAGTAAAGTCGTCCATGAATATTTCTAATGAATCGTTTAACATATCAGAAAAGATTCCTATCACCGCTCTCTGAAATGTCGCTGGAGCATTACACAACCCAAATGGCAGTACTCTATAGGCAAAGGTTCCCCATGGGCTGGTAAATGTGGTTTTGTCCTGATCCTGGGGTGCAATCCTGATTTGGTTGTAACCACTAAACCCATCCAAGAACGAGAAAAATTTCTTACCTGCTAAATTATCCAATACTTGATCAATAAAAGGTAAAGGGAAATGATCTTTTTGCGTTGCTTTATTTAATGATCTATAGTCTACACATACTCGCCATTTCCCATTCTTTTTTGGTACAATTACGAGTGGAGAAACCCACTCGCTGTCAGATATTGGGTATATAAATCCTGCATTTAGGAGTTTTTGGAGTTCCTCCTTCACAATTTCTCTGAGGTTAGGGTTCATTCTTCGTTGGGGTTGGCAGACTGGTCGGGATCCCTCCTTAATGTATATACGATGAGTACATAATTCAGGGGAGATTCCTTTCATGTCTGTGTAGTCCCATGCGAATGCCTCTTTGTTTGCTTGGAGTAACTTTATCACTTTCTGTTTTTCATCCTCAGTCAAATCAGGATTTATATTCAGCGTTTTACCAGGCTCGATTTCAACTGTTGTGCTCTTGGAAGAGTTACCTAGTGCTGTTTGGCATAAGTTTTCATCATTCATATTCTGCTGGGATTCCGGTTCTAGGATTGCAGCGAAGTGATTAGATGTTTCTGGGTTAACCGAAGACGGTTCAGAAATAAAACTGCTAATTAGCTCATCTTCGGTGGAATCTTTAAAGGTTAAAGCTTGTCCAATAGTTAATATTGGTTGGGTTTCCTCATCCTCATAGTCTACCCATATAGAATTATCACTGTTAATCATGGGAGTGGCATGGGGATAGAGGGTCAGCTGTTTAGTTTCTTGTCCATTGGAGATGGTCATCGATCCAGATCTACAGCTGATGAAAGCGTCTGCTGTAGCCAACCAAGGTCTCCCTAGAATCAACGGATGACCCCCCAACTTTGTTTTGGTTTGTAAGACCACAAAGTCAACCGGGTAGTTCCATGATTCTACAGAGATTATAAGGTCTTCAATGACCCCTTCAGGTTTGATCGTAGAACGGTCAGCTAGTTCTAAGATAGTAGGAGTTTCCCTGATAAAATTTTTCAGTTGGAGCAATTGAGCTGTTTCGAGAGTCATGATGTTTATTGCAGCTCCTAAGTCTACTAAAACTTTAGAGATGAAGGTTTTTCGGACCTGGACTGTTACCGTAGGATGACCAGGGTCACCATACTTGACAGGATAATCTTTTTCAGTCATTAAGGCAGTTAATTCCCCCATCACATGAACTGTGAGGGGGTCTTTAGCCTTCCTTCCAGGCTTCTTTACACAGATGTCTCTAATAGTTCTAGCGTATATAGGAACATCCCTTAGTGCTTGCAACAATGGGATTTTGACATACAAGTTCTGTAACTCTCCTAACAGATTGAAGGTAGGTTGTTCAGGTACTTTAGTGAGAGTTAGTCTTTCAGGGAATGGTGGGTCTACCGTTTGGTCATTATTGTTAGGTGTTGTTTCTACTGTTTCAGTATTATGGTTAGCTGGTTTCTCTTTTCTAGTTTCTTCTTTATCAGAGTCTGTGATATCATCTATAATAGGTTCAACTATTCTCCCTGAGCGGAGATGGATGTCATTACATTGCAGGGGAGGAATAGACTGACTCTGAATGTCAATAACTTGCAAGGCCTTATTATTCGGGTTAGGGTTAGGTTGTACAGGCAGCTGTGGTCTCATTGCCTGATTGTTCGGAGGATTATTAGGTGGTAAGGAAAGAGATTGTTGTTGTTGAGGAAAAGGTATCTGTTGGGCTGCCCAGTTTGGGTTCCATTGATTAAAGTATGGTTGTTGGGGGGCCCAAGGATTCCACATAGTAGGGTCAGGAAAAGGTTGCTGCATAAGTGGAAAGTTCATTGTGTTGAAGGGTGGGTATTGCATTTGATTCATGGGTGGGTAAAAAGGAGAACTATTATTCCAACGATTGAATGTTGTGTTAGAGCTCGTACCTTGTCTTTGCGGCCATTGCCTCCTCTGAGTCATTAGATACACCGCTTCAGCTTCTTCTTCAGTTGTTTGCAGTGCTGCTTTGATTCCAGGCAAAGAGGGGCATTGCTGTGTTTCATGATCCTTCTCGCAGATTGTGCATATAGGCATCCTATCCAGTGGGCATTCTCTAAGTGGATGTTTCTCTCTGCATTTTGAACAGAAAATCGCCAGAGCAGCTTCTACTTCTGCCTGTTTCTTCTTGACCTGCAGGGAGTCAATCTGTGAAGCAAAAGAACTTAGCATTTCAATTTTAAATTCTTCTAATAAGTTACCTATCTCTGCTCTTGTTGCTCCTCCACTGGCTGACTTTTGAACCCTTGAATACACATTATCTCTGCCTTTCGATCTGCCTACCGCTCCCCTTGAACACCGCATACAGAGCTTAATAATTTCATCAAAGGGTTCTTTAGAAATGTCCCCTTTTCCAAGCATGTTCAGCATGTCCAGGCAATCATCTCTTACCCCTTTTAGCAGTATGGTCTTCAAAATATCTTTGCTCATATTAGGATGATCAGACCGCTGCAGATTATACTGTAAGCTTTCCACGAAATCTTCTAGATTCTCGTCCTCTTTCTGGACCATTTTAAACAATTCTTCTTTTCTCTCTCTTGTCCGACAGTAGTCTTGATACTTAGCCAGAAATCCCTCTTTCATTTGGTCCCAGGTGGTGATTGCCTGGGCTCCCAAGCTCATAAACCACCTCAATGCGTTCCCTTTTAGTGTTGCTGGAAACAATTTCAGCTTCTGATTAGGACTTATGTAATCATAGCTTCTACACAGTATGTCGAATTCGAAGAGGAATTCGTCCGGATCTTCGGAGGACAACCCATGGAAATTGGGTAATGCCGAGAGTGGAATATTTTTCATGGGAGTCGTTCCTCTCGGAAGTTCCCCAATAGGGAATTCCAGGGTAGAGAGCGAGTTTTCCCCTCTCCCTTCTGTTCTGTTATCCTCCATCGGGATTTTCCCTGAATCACTTGCCTTGTCTTCTGTGTCTTCTGTTTCTTCAGGTTCCTCTTCCGGTTCCTCGGTGTACTCTGGTGCTTCCAGCTTCCTCTCAGGTCCTATCACTTCCTCCGTCTGCTGGTCTGTTTGTGAGGAGTATTGGATCTGGGGTCTCCGGGAACTTGTCCTCTGTGATGCTTCGGCCTTAGAGATGATTTCGTCAATGTAAGTCTTCCTTCCTCCTTTGCCGCTTGTAAAGTTAGGTTTCTTGCGTCCTCTCATACACGCTGTTATATTCACAAAGAAACCATTAATGCTTTTAGAATTCTTTAGTTGCCTTCCCCGGCAACGGCACCAAAATGTTGGCTAGTTGAATTGTTTATGAATTAAACATTCAAGTACCACATTAATTGTCGACCAGGGAAAGTCTTTTTATTTCAAAGGCACTGCGTACTGTATGTACTTAAAGTCTAAAAGCATTGAAAGCTGTAGTATACGTAATTCTTACGCTATATCATTACAGTACTTGTTAAAATGAGAGCAATTAATTAAAACTACGAATCTGGAAAGCAAAATAATGGACGCTCTGTTGGCAGAGGATCAGGACCCTATCCTCCAGATGGGGACGTTCAGCACCTGCCCCTGTAATCAGAATTACTGATGCACACTGCACTCTCATTCACCGGTGAGAAACAAACTCAAAGATCAATGAAACAGAGTACTAGTAAAACAAAGAATACCAGAGGTAATGCTATCAAATCCAAACAGAGTACCAAAGAGAAATTACTGCACACTTACACACTTGACAGGAAAGTAAATGGGTGAATCTTGTGAGGAAGGTGGGCCCAGTCCCTCTCACAAGATTCCCCAGGAAAACGAAGACGGAATTAAGTGCTCAAAACAGTTTTATATTCATCTGCCAAAAGGATTAAATACAAATAGAGTTCAGACTTGCTGATGTTCTCAAAATCTCAGTTACAGACTGACCATAGACACCGACTAACTCCCGTTTCATGTAGATGTCTCCTCTTTATAGAGGAGACATCTATTACAATAGAATATTACAGCCTATTCAGTTAACCCATTTTGTCAAAAATAAGCAATTCAGAGTGCTGTTACAACAGTATAATAATACATTCTTTTCTTGAACTTTAGCTGTTACACGACGGGTAACTGACTTTGACTGTCTTCTCGGGATCTTCATATTCCTTCGCCATTTCCCCATGCTGTTCATGCTGACTGTGTTCTTCTTTCTTTAGACTTCTGCTTGATTATGCCACGTCACGATTCTCTAGATAGCTGCCATCTGTTGTTCGTGGCTGTTACAAAATAGCTTGCTTTAGATAATTGTTGTTGCTGGTGTTGCAGCAACTGCGTAGTTGCTGTTTCTGGTGTTGCAGCAACTGCGTAGTTGCTATTTCTGGTGTTACAACAACTATCCATTATGACTCCTGCAAGCTTAAGACAATTATTTGACAATTTAGTCAGCGTTTTCCAAGGATAAGTATAAAGATATTCACGAATATGAAATAAACAATTAAACATAGACATGCGGAAGGTTACTTCATACCTTGGGGTTAATATGTCATTATAAAATAAAAGCTTTCACTTATGACTGCAAAAAGGGTAATTACACGGCAAAAGATAAGGTCAAAAATAGGTCAATTGTGAGTCCCAACACCACTGACTGTCAAAAATAGGATAGATAAAACCAGCATCCAAGAGTTTTTTTACTTCTTCCTTCACAATATCTCTTAGAGCTGGATTCATTCGCCTCTGGGGTTGTCAGACAAGTCGGGCTCCTTCCTAAATATAGATATGATGTGTACAAGTTTCAGGGGGAATACCCTTCATATCTTCATAGCCCCATGCAAAGGCACTAAGATGGTTTTGCAACAAATTCACAAGCTGCTCTCGCTGAGATGAGTCCAAATTTGAACTAATATACAAGGATTTACTAGGGCTAATCTCAAAAAGAGTAGTATCAGGCTTAGGATTACTCAAGGGGGTGGTCAAATGCAGCGGTACAGAAGAATGAGAATCATGGTTATCTTGAAAATCTAGGCTGAAAATCTGGCTCAATAGCTCAAAATTAGGCATAGTGTCTAGATTATTCAAGAAATCTTGAATCTCATCTTCTTGTGAAGACCTAGTATGCTGATGGATAAGGGAAATGGGTTGAGTCTCCTCATCACTACTCTGATCCAACCATAAAGTATCTTGAAGGTCTTGAATGGATCTGGCAAGGGCGTATAAGGTAAATTTCTTCCTAGAATCTCCATGAAAAATGTACATATCACTGGAGTGACATCCAATATATGCATCAGCTGTAGCAAGCCATGGTCGACCCAAGATCAAGGGATGTCCTCCTACTAGGTTCTTTGGCTGAAGCACAATGAAATTAGCAGGATATTCCCAAGAATCTAATGAGATGATCACATCGTCCAATACTCCTTCTGGCTTAATTTTAGATCTATCTGCTAATTCAAGCACAGTGGGAGTAGGGCGAAGATGAGATAACCGAAGTTGATCCATGGTTTGCTTAGTCATGACATCAATGGCTGCCCTCGGGTCTATAAGAACATTAGAGACAAGGACATTACCAATCTAAACTGAGACAACAGGGTTTCTAGGATCAATATATTTTCCCATAGACACACATCCCGTCATCAACTCTGCTGCTCTACCAACAAATTGAATGGTTTGGGGTTCCAATCTCTTCCTCTCGGCTTTCTTGAGACAGAGTTCCTTAATAATCTTGGTACAAATGGGGATCTCTTTGATGGCTTGGAGCAGGGGTATCTTAATGAAAAGATTCTGAAGCTCCGATGCCAAGCTAGTCTCAGAAATAGGCTCACTTCTTTCCATTACTAGCCTATATTGGAATGGATGCCAAGCTAGTCTCAGAAATAGGCTCACTTCTTTCCATTACTAGCCTATCTGAGAAGGGATGCTGGTTGGAAGAAGATGGCAAGGATTCAGAGGGTAAGGGCTTTTTAGTGACATATTCAGAGAATGATTAAGGGTTTCCTGTTCTTTTTTCTCTTCAAAAAGGTTGCTTCTATTTTTTTTATGTTACAGTCCTTCTCAATCTTAATTGAACATCATGAACCCCAACTATAATATACTGGTACTTGAATAAAGGTGGGTTTGTTACATAGATAATTTGCACTACTTTATTATTGTTAGGATTGGGCATAGGTTGAGCAGGCAACTAAGGAGGTCAAAAAGGTGGAGGTAAAGGTAATGGTGGAGTGGACTGACTCGGAGGTTGAGGTATTGAATAAGGTGTATGTGTAGATGGAAATGACTGCATGGGTGGCTAGTAGGAATATGGAGAATGAGTTGGACCTCTCCAACCTTGTTTCCATGGTTAAGAAGGTTGCCCATGCTGATATTGGTTCCCATACTACCACTACTGATTAGTGTTAAGATAAGAATATGCATGTGAATTATAACCGAAATAGTGTGGATAAAATTCAGGAGCCATACCTGCACCTACCTGAGGCCAATTTCTTTTTGCTCCCATAGCATACAAGTATTTAGCTTCAGGCTGTCCCCTTGTAAATACAGCTTTAAGTCCTGGTATAGAGGGACATTTTTTTGTGACAAGGTCTTCTACACAAATGGCACACTTATTAGTTTCTTTCAAACTAAGAGGACATTCTTTAGGAGGATGCTTGTCTCTACATTTAGGATAGAAAATATTTAATGACTCTTGTTTCTTCATGAGTTTTTGTTGAAATTTTAAAGAGTCCAACTGTTTGGTAACAGTATTCATTATATCAATTTTCATGTTTTCCATTTTATTTTCTAGTCCAA
This sequence comes from Pinus tabuliformis, assembly GCA_031772625.1. Lineage (NCBI taxonomy): Eukaryota > Viridiplantae > Streptophyta > Pinopsida > Pinales > Pinaceae > Pinus > Pinus tabuliformis. Next base: position 1,142,007,663 of record CM062813.1, on the reverse strand, counting down.
TAATCATAGCATCATTAGATTCAGTTTTTCTACTTCTGTTTCGAGTTCCTCTATCGGATCTATACTGATTTTTTGAAAATTTCCTGAATAATTCACAAATTTGTTCAAAATTTTGCTAAGAAATATCACCTTGTCCTAACAGATTTAAATTATTTCTAGCATTATCAGTAAGTCCTATTAAGAAAAAGGTTCTAATAGTACTAGAATCAAGCTTAAGTTTCGACCTTTGTAAAATATATAGAAATCTTTCTAGGTAATCTTCAATAGTTTCATCATCATCCTGTATGATTGTAAAAATCTCATCCTGCATGTCCCGAGTTTTGCAATATTCTTGATATTTAAACAAAAACACTCTCTTCATCTGATCCCAAGAGGCTATAGTGTTTCCTCCTAACCCCATAAACCAGCGTAAGGAAATAATCTTAGCTTCTGAGCATCAGTTGAATAATCATAACTTCTACACAGAATATCAAACTCGAATAAAAAAGAGTCAAGATCTTCATGAACTTTACCATGGAAATGAGGGAGAGCTGATGGTGGAATATTCTTCATTTGTGCCACAGTATCGGGGTCCACAATTGGAAACACAAAAGTGGATTGTTCCCCACTTACCTGGTTTTCACCAGTGCCTTCCACATGATCTTCATGGTCTGCTATTGTTTCCCTTTTGCTCCCAACAGACAGAACCACACCTGAGATGTTGTCACCAGAATCCAGGTGGATTGTTCCTGCGTGATGGGTTTGAATTGGATTGGGCTTCCTGCTTACAGAAGGATACCTAATATGAGAATTGTTTTCAGAATTCTTTTGGCCCTTAGTGGGCTTTGAACCCCTACCTTTTCTAGGCATTCATTTCAATAAAGAAAGAAAAATAACAAAACAATTTCTAATAAAAAAATGTTGTCAGAAATCAATCAACACCAGTAAAATTCCTTCAAATAAGTTTTTTTCCTACAAAAAATAAAGGAAAAATTACATGTATTGCAAATCGCCTCCCCAGCAATGGCGCCAAAATGTTGGGTGTAGGAATTACACTTAAGCAAATTCCTCAACACTTAAATTGTCAACCCGAGGGATTCATAAACTTAGAGACAAAGCACAGGCAATGCCAAAGATGGTGTGAATATTTCTAATATCAATCCCTACTTTCTTTAAAGGAAAGATTGCATAATCAAACTAAAAAGAGAAAAAGGCAACTTGAACCATCAAAATAATCTAAGACTAGAAAAAGGAAGAATGCATTTACAAAAGGGATTTAAAAATAAAGGGGCAATCACTCTATTTAACTATTGATTAACTATTATTCACAACTTCCTAATAACGGATGTAAAGACTTAAATAAACCTAAAGCTACTGAAAAGAGCACGCTGTAACCTCTGAGACCAAGCGTGCAGAGCCTGCGAGATCCAATTTTAGCGCGATCCGAGCCTGCAAGCAGGCCCGCACTTCGCGCGCCCTTAGCCTGCGGGGGAGTCCACGAAAGGATCTGCCTGGTGCCCGCAGATGGTTTCATTTTATGCCTGCGGGGGTCCGCCGAGGGTTTTGTTTCAGGCTGCAGACGCCCTGGCTGGAGTTGTTGGCTCTCCATGGAGGAACCATCTCCCCCTCCTTCTCCACCATCCATAGTAGAGGCCTTCAAAACCCTATTGGCCTCCCTACCTAAGAAGAAATACACGGAAGCAGCGAAGTTTTGAAGAGGCGTGGAAGATATCGCTGAGATTGCCCTACCGCCAAAAGGACTGATCCAAGTTGCTCTTTCTCTCGCATATCAGGCCCTGGTTGGTCAGTTTACAGGACTTTGACCTTCCCCGAAGACGACCGAGAACTGGGTAGCCAGGAATTGGGCACCTCTGATACAAAACAAGGTAACCTCTTACTTCCTCAGGAGAGGATATTTTTTGTTTGAATTCTCTGCAAAAGAAGACAAAGATCTCATATTCAGGAACGTCCCCTACTTCATGGGCCATCAAGGACTGTATTTAAACAAATGAATGCCAGACTTTGATCCGGCGGTGGATGTGCCGACAGCGGTCCCAGTGTGGGTGAGACTCCCCAACCTCCCAGTTCATTGCTGGAACTGGGATTCTTTGAAGCACATCGGAAATACCCTAGGAAAATTTATAGACAAGGCCAATAGTAAGGACCAGTATTACTGTGCCAGAATCTGTGTGGAGGTAGATCTAGAGGTCGGACTACCAGAAACCATCAAGATAGTTGTAGGTCCCTGGACCCATATACAGAAACTAGACTACGAGCAGCTTCCATTCAAATGCTGGAAGTGCCATGTCTACGGGAATTTTTCCAGATACTGCCCGTCTAAAGGGGTGGAAGAAAAGGAAAGGAAGAAGGATGGAACCAGGCAAAGCACTCCAAACCCTTTCATGGGAAAAATTCAATTGGAAACGCTAAGGCTCCTCAAGTGGGCCCTGCTCAAAAACCGTCCATGGAAAGCCAAGGGAATAAATTTGAGATTCTTGGATCTGAAATCATGAACACCCAGGAGACAGAAACTGCCAAGGAAGCTTCCCCCTCTGAAATCTCCCCCATTCCAGAGAAATCCAAAGGGAGGATGCAAGAAGAAGAGGAGGAAACCCAAGAGTCTAAGGAATCGGAGGAGGAAGGGGAAATAGGTGAAACCCAATCATCCCCCAAAAGATCTACAAGAGGACGTAAGTCTGCAAAGGAAAAAAGAGAGCAAGAAACCTATAAGGACAAGCTCCAGGGAAGCCAGCCAACTTTAGAGAAGCTTCTAGCAAAAACCCCGAAGATGACGAGGATCCAATCCCAGAGCTCCAAGGGAGCTCAACAAGGAAAAAATAAATGATGAAGATAGTCTCCTGGAATTGTAGGGGAATGGGCACCACAGCTAAGGAAGAAGCAATGAAGAGTTTAATAAGATTAGAAGCCCCGGATATCCTCCTCATCCAGGAGACCAAATTGGAGGACACAACTTTCCTCCAAACAAGCAAAAAATTTTGGAACAAAAGTGGAGTGCATGCAGTCTCTGCCCGTGGAGCATCGGGAGGACTTGGATCGCTCTAGAACACAAATAAGTTCTCACTAATGTCTGAGTTTTTAAATACCCATTGGATTTTTTTAAAAATGCAGCACCTAGAATCAAAGGAGATTATTTGCCTTTTCAATGTTTATGCTCCTAACAATGCAGGTGAGAAAAGAAACTGCTGGGACTCTATCAAAAGCCCGGCAGATCTGGAAAATTTGGAAAACATAATCATAGTCGGAGATCTAAATCTCACCCTCCTTTCATCAGAAAAAAGAGGTGGGAGTATAGTCAGAGATCCGGCTAGAGAATGGGCGAAAGATCTCATGCAAGACTGGGATCTGCTGGAAAAAAAGCCAATTACAAGCACGTTCACATGGTCAAATAAAAGAATTGGACCAGTTCACATTGCAACAAGGCTTGATAGGTTCTTTGTTCAAAGCTCTTTCCTGCTTCTTGGGTTAGAGTCAAGAATGTGAATTCTTCATAGCAGTGTTTTGGATCACAAACCCATCAGCCTAGAGTTGTTGGCTCCCAAGGATCTGGGGCCCATCCCTTTCAGATTCAGCTCACTATGGACCAAAGAGGCAGATTTCATGCAAAGGGTCAAAGATTGTTGGAAAGAGCCAGTCAGAGGCTCTCCCTTCTTTATTTGGGAGGAAAAACTGTGTAGAGTTAAAATAATGCTAAAAGGATGGGTTAAGACCTTGCCAAACCTCGTTGTGGATAGAAAATTAATTCAAAATGAGCTGGAAAAATAGCACCTCCACCTAGAAACTTCCAAAATCACAAGAGAGGAGCTGGATAAAGAATCACAGCTACAACAAAGTTCCATAAGGTGTGTCTGGTAGAAGAAGAATTCTGGAGACTAAAATCAAGAATTGTATGGCTCAAAGCTGGGGACCGAAACTCTTCTTTTTTCCTCAAGCAAGCTCAATTCAGGAAATGCCGAAATTCTATATCAGAAATCAAAAAAGAAAATTGCACTTTAAAAGACTTTGGCAGCATTAAAAAAGCAGCTTCATCTCACTTTGAGAATATGTACAGTGAGGGCATTGAAACTGGTCAAAATGACAATCTACTAGATGTTGTTCCTAAACTCATCTCAACAAAAATAAACCAGACTCTTGAAGGTAAAATCACCAAAGATGAAGTTAAGGAAGCACTCTTTGCAATGGAGCCAGATAAAGCCCCGGGCCCAGATGGTTTCACGCCCAGGTTTCTTCAGATGTGTTGGCAGATAGTTGAGAAGGAACTCTTCAAAATGATCCAAAAGTCCCAAGAGTGCCAAAAAATTGGGGGCTGCACAAATTCAGTGTTCCTTGCCCTCATACCTAAAGAGAAAGGAGCAAACACTTTTAATAGATTTCGCCCTATATCCTTATGCAACATTGGATATAAAGTGATTACCAAGGTTATAGCAAACAGGTTGAAGAAAATCCTCCCTAAAATCATCCCAGAAAATCAAGGTGGATTTATACATGGCAGGAAGCTAGTAGATAATTTCATCCTGGTTCAAGAGGCGATCCATTCCAGTCTCCGTCGAAAAGAAAAAGGTATGGTCATTAAACTTGACTTAGCAAATGCTTTTGATCGTGTAAAACATAGTTTTTTGTTTGCTGTACTGCACAAGCTTGGCTTCGGTCAAAATTTTATCAAGTGGATCAAAGCTTGTATCTCGGAACCCTGGATTGCACCCTTAGTAAATGGCAAAGCAGCAGATTTCTTCAAAGCTTCTAGAGGGCTGAGGCAGGGGTGCCCCCTCTCACCCCTTCTCTTTGTGCTGCAAGCCTCTGTCCTCAGTTTCTATCTAAACAAGAAACAACAAGATCAAGACTTAAATGGATTGTGCATAGCAAGAGGGATTAAGAGCATTAACCACGCCCTCTTCACAGATGATACCATGTTATTAGGGGATGCAACTCAAATGTCTGCAAATAAATTCAAAGAAATATTGGAGGACTACTGCCAAGCATCGGGCAGTGAACTAAACAGGGGTAAGTGCCATGTTTACTGTTGGAACATATCAGCTGTTGCGGAAAATTCCATAGCCAGGTGTCTAGGCTTTGCAGCCTCAACAACCTGGACCTCTTTTAAGTACCTTGGGCTGCCCATATTTCATAAGAGGGCTATGAGCAAGGATTGGCTCCCCCAGATTGAAAAATTCAAGGCAAAAATGCAGGCCTGGGGATCCTCCTGGCTAAACATTGCCGGAAAGTCAGTCCTCATTAAATCAGTTCTAAGCAGTCTGCCACTTTTTCAATTCTCTGTTCTCTTGGCGCCAGTAGGAATCATTAAGAGGATGGAGGAGCAAATTAGAAATTTCCTCTGGAAAGGAGGCAAACAGAATGAAAAGAGAATTCCCCTGGTTAATTGGGAAATAGTCTCCAGGCCATTGTAGGAGGGAGGACTAAATTTCAAGAACTTAAACATGCAAAATCTAGCAATGGGAGCCAAGCTGATATGGAGGATCATTGCTCCAAAGCCAGGATGGGTGCAATGGGCGTTGTGGAGGAAATACTTCAGAGGGAAGAGACTGAGGTGCCTGGAGCATCCAAAAGAGCACAACAAGACCCCCCTCAGTGCCTTAATCATGAAAGTGGGGCCACGCATTAGAGAAAACGCATTCTGGGTGCCAGGAAACGGCAAGCAAATCAGGCTATGGCATGATAGCATCATGGGCAGATCACCGCTGGCGAACTCAAATCTTGGGATCGAACTGAAAGATTGGATGGACGCAGCTAACATAACCACGCTCTGGGACATCTCAAGCTGGAGTGGGGACTGCTGGTCTGGCTGGAAGAAGATCAGCGTCCCTCCTGCGTTGCAGTCAGATTTTGATGCATTGCTAGAAATGCTACATGGTGTGGCTCCTTTGCATGCAAAACAGAAAGACTCGAGAGGCTGGGGACCAAAACAAATTGGTTACACGGTGTCTCAAGGGTACTCCAAATTCATGGAGAGGCCTCACGTGCCCCCAAATTCGGCGCCCTGGATAGGTATTTGGAACTCCCCAACCATTCCAAAAATCGATTATTTTTGTTGGCTATTATGTCATCAAAAAATCCTAACAGATGACAGACTCCAGAAGAGGGGATTCCTAGGACCATCAAGATGCACATTGTGTAAAGAAAGCCCGGAAACTGCATTTCATCTTTCACTGGCATGCAACTATACAGGACTGATCTGGTTCGAGCTTCTGGGAGCAGAGAAAATGCCCATCCTCCCCCAATCTGTCCAGGATTTGTTTGCTGGGTGGCTGGCCAGGTACCCAGGCCCAACCCCAAAAAATAAAATTGTCAAAGCAGCATGGAATGCACTACCAAAATTTATCAGTTGGCAGATCTGGCTGGAGAGGAATAGAAGAATTTTTAGAGGCAAGGAACAACATTATAAACTTGTAGCAAATACAGTGAAAGGTCAACTAAATGAATGGCTACGAGACAAGTGTGATGACACAAACTTAAATCAGCAGGACATAGAGTTTGGAGCAGTCCTCAACCTCACTTTTCAAAGTTCGCCAGCTACACATATAAATCTCAAAGATTGGCAAATAAGGAGACCTGAAGAGAAATTTAAATCTTGTTGTCCAAGCAAACAATCCCCATGCTCTTCTTTGACGGGGCAGCCAAGGGAAATCCAGGAATGGCTGGAGCGGGAGGTCTCATTATAAATCCAGCAGGGACAACTATACATAGATTTGCATGGGGACTGGGCCACTCTTCAAGCATCCAAGTTGAAGCCATGGCTCTGTTCCAAGGGATTAAAATGCTCAAAGAACTGGGACACAAAAAAGTTGTTGTTTTTGGAGATTCCCAGGTCATCATCAATGCAATGGTGATCAACACGAAACTAGCAGATCTACGACTTGCAAGGGCAATTACAAGAATTAAAGATATGATAAAGCTCCTAAATTTAGAATTCTTTCATATCCTAAGAAGCAACAACAAAGAAGCAGACATAGAGGCAAACAAGGCAGCTCAGCTAGGTGCTGGAACTTTACTCAGAGATAATGAAATCTTCTGGGATCCAATTCCCTAATATGCTATGTTTTTCTGTTTTCTGGTAAACCAGTTTGTATGCATTCATAAGCTTGGGAAATCAGCAGCAAGAAGGCAAGTGAAAAATTGTAAAAAGAGGCGATTTATAAGCCTGTGCGCCATGATTCGATGGTTGGAGAGAGGCCAAGAAATTAGTTTCATCTCTTGTAACCGATATTATGGCTTTTCGCCAAACACTTAATGAAATCCCACAACCATTCCTATAAAAAAAAACTATTGATTAACTACTGAGTGTGTGTTTTTTCTTTAGCAGAGACACTTAGTAGTCTCATCAGATGGGCCCTTCAAACCTGCTTATGTAGAGATTTCCTTCTTGCACTAATCTGTCCTGCACTATTGCAACCTGCTTGCACTAGTGTAGGAACAAAGATTTATGCAGAGGGTATAAATGGTGTCTTTACTAAAAGTGTTTTACTTCCTGCAAGGGCTTGAACTCTTTCAGGTTCAGAGCACTCAGATCCCATGGCAAGAAACTAGTTCTTGCACCAGATCAGAGCTTCTTACACTTAGCATTCAATTCTCAAAATAAGTGCTTAGTTACTACAAGCGCTATTATACTATGAAATCAAATTGCACACATAAAAATGAATGTTTTTTATTTTGACAGAGTGCAGAAATAAAGAAACAATCCATATAATTTATCCTGTCATAAAGTGTTTAATAAAAGCAAGAAAATTGTGGGAAGTAAACTAGAAAGGCTTGTTGCATCACACCAATGTGCACTGGTGCAGGTTCATTTCTCCTGCTTGGACCAGGCGGGGAAAACCAACCAAACAAAACTGCAGAAAAGGAATAGCACACCAACATGCATTGGTGTAGGTTTATTTCTCCTGCTTGGACCAGGCAGGAAAACTAATCAAACAAGACTGCAGAAAAGGAATAGCACACCAATGTGCACTAGTGCGGGTTTATTTCTCCTGCTTGGACCAGGCGGGAAAACCAATCTAAAATAAGGTGCAAAAAAGGAATAGCACACCAACGTTCATTGGTACAGGTTTATTTCTCCTGCTTGGACCAGGCGGGAAAACCAATCTGAAATCACGTGCAAGAAAAGGAAATTTAACTACTTCACACAGCGGATCCGCCTTCACCCAAACAGGAATACATGTGCTTAAAATTAAATCACACTTGACAATATAAACATAAATTACAAGAAATAGGAAATAGGTAAACATGCTGGGTTGGTTGGGCCCTAGCCAACCAGCGCATTTCCCTTTCAAATAGATAAGATTCTCAGTACTTTATCAATTCATCAGCTTTCAAACACAAAAATACGATTTATAAAACATGAGGTGGAGCTCCCTTATTATTATTTCACTGAGGCAAATACATGCGTGAATACATAGTCTAGCCCAGATTTGGGCGATGACAAAATACAAGCCTATTACCGCCTCTCTGGTTGTATCTCTGGTCTATACAAACTTCTATCAAAAACTATCTCGTCCTATTTACATTCTTCATTATATAGATCTTTGGCCGAAGGCCAAAAATATCGTTTAACCAATTACATAACCGATATGCAGAATTTAGCTTCTCAGCCTTCAAAATTAGACAGTTCAACAAAACTGGCCATAGCCAATCTCCAGTTGTTTGTTCTTCATAAATTCGATCTTTGCCTTTGGATTGACCTTGCTGTCGTGGCCGGAGCTCGGCTGCCATCAGATCTATCTTGCTGTCATGGCTGAAGCTACTCAAAATGAGGCGGTGTTCAAGGAGGTTCAGATCTATTGCAAGGATTTGTTGTGCTGGCACCGGTGCAAGATTTGATCCTGCACTAGGATCAGTGGTCACAGTAAGCACTTGACTACCAGATAAACATTGGAGATATCGATAAGTTACAAGAGTGATTATAAGCAAGAAATCATGTAATAAATAATTAATTAATGCTAAATTAAGTTAAAAATATGAAATATAAAGTTCATACGAGATATGTCATCGTTCTTGGACTAGTCCAAGATGAGGGTGTATAAGAGAGGTAAAACAACGTAAATGGTTATAATTTAGGAAGGGGAAAATGGCCAAAAGAGAGGAAATTAGGGGGCTAACATTCCCCTTTGTGGCATTTTTCCCTAGTCATTGGGCCTAAATCCTATGTGTTTCATTTTTTTCTTGTTTGGCTTCCATTGTGCATATGGTTTATGTGGTTTATGTTCTACCAACAATTGCTTAATTGATATTGCAGTAGAAAGAAGTTTTGTAATACGTAATTGTTACATCATAGAACATCAAAATTTCAACACAACCAATCCCATTTATTGACAAGGCTATGAAGTGATCATTTCCTCTGTGATAATGTTAACAAAATAAAACCTTCAATCTAAACATGAAATTAGTATGAGTAATTTGAGCGATAATACATACTTTGTATTGCAGGCATGAAATATACTTGTTATGTTCTTGTTGGTCCCTTTTGTAGGTTTGTAGGCTTCTTTGAACATTCCATGATTGTCATGTGCTTATGTAATAGAATCATTCAATCTATGGATTAAATAGATGTCTTGATGTCAATCTTAGAAAAAATCTTCAAGGAGAACGTTAGAAGAAACACATCAACCTTTCCATTGATATTAAAGTATCAACCCTTCTTTTATGCACAATATCTTCTAAATCATTCTTCACTCTTGGATATGCTTTATGACATATGGCACAATCTTCTTGCTTTCACTTGAGATTTAGGTGAGATACATATTTTTTATTTTAAGAAAATGATCTTACTTCATTTTAATCCTTTTAACATAGTAATTATTTATCCCTTTATCTCTTTGAAAGGAGAATAAGTATATTCTAGTGAGATCTCCATGAATTGTAGCTAAGATTACTGAGAGAAATAATGCATACCTTTCAATCTAAAGATTGCAATGCAAACATATTTGAGTTGAAGACACATTCACTAATTTTGTCACTAACTGAGACTCTTTATTTGGATTCTAATAGGCTTGCGACCCTTTCTAAAGCTCCTCAAACTTCTTGAGGTTTATTGGCCTACTTATGATATCACTGAGACATTTTCGGCCTCTGTATCTTTCATATAAATTTTTTAGCTCCCAGCAATAGACCCTAAGGCTCAACTTCTATCATAAACTTTTAGTCTCCCTCGGCTATTCAAATAGACTGAGGTTTATTTCAGCTTCTTCAGGTAATGAGGTATTTGATCCTTTAATAGATGGATTGAGCATTAGGGATTTCACCTTCTTTATAATATTGATCAACATAATAAACAGATCTTTATTCCTCTTGCAAACTATGATATTGATTTAGGACTCCTTTCTCCACAATAGACTTTCGACATTCTTTGGAATGTGCTTCTTGAACTAGGACTTCTAAGGCTAGTGACAAAATCAAGCCCTAGAGGCTAGCTTGAGACAAGAATGACTTATTCTTCAAGGCTGCTCTTTCACCATAGCTATGATACCAAGTTGATTTTTCATAGGATCTTCTAAATTGATAATTGATTCTTATGATTTCTTTAGTTAATTTTTTCTTCCATTCATATTCATCATAAATCAATTACACAAAAGATCTCAACATTCGATACAAAATGGTAGTAGGATCATAAGGAGACGTCCAAACAAGAGAAACAAGCATTTTACCCTAAGAAAACCCACATGGGGGGAAACCCAACAACCTTTTTGTTAAGGGATAAATTCCCCTAGGGTCTTGGATTGATACCCTAGCAGATGGGAGGTTATCTACAAAGAAAAACACACATTCCACATAGCCATGATGCTAATATAAAAAAACTATACGAAGAGAGATGCACCTGGGGGTCCTTCATTTGGGAAGATCCAGCCAGGGTCCAAACCCTCTTGGAGTTCCTTTTAGTCCTTCAACCTACAAAACAATCAATTCCAGAAAGTACAGCAGTATATTGACCAACCATCATAAAGAAATCATCTTCATATCATATTGAAAGGTAGTTAGTTATACAATTAAAACAACCATTCATATGTGAATCATAACATTGATATCATAAACATGAAGAAGATTTGTATCAGGAACAAGACAAGTGTTTCTTTTATTATACATAACTAAAGTACAGAAATGAATGATTTCACCTAAGTCTTCCTTTCGCAGGCTCCAAGCAGAATCATCCTCCGGATTCGTCCAGTCTCAAGCCTTCAACAAACTCCTTCCATGACTTACTCCAAGATATCTCAAGTAGTAGAAAGACATCATAACACAAGGAAACAAGGGTTTCTTGTAATGGGGGAAGTGCTGGAAGCACAAGGATCTTCAAACCTGGTCAGGGATAATCTCAGCAGAGTGATATTTCTCTCTATCCTTTCCTCCTTAGGCCTTCCCATTGAAGCCTTTTTATACTTCTCCCAAAGTGGTTTTTTAGTTTGTAATTCATTGGGAACGGTTGGGCCACGAGCACTAATAGGTAATCAACAGGTAAAACCCGTGATCTCCGCCCGAAATTGAGATTTAATTTTTTTAAGTGTTTTAAGACATATATGTGAGTCGGGTATACACAAACTCGCGTACACACGCATTTAGCTCAGGGCAATGTTGCGTATAGGGAGTAAAACACTGTTTTTTAAGTATTTGGATTAGGTCTGGAAGGAGGGGTTGCCCTAGGCCATGAGTGCAGCATCACAAACATCAGCTATAATAGATGCCCCCTAATATATGAGGTCAGAAGGGGTGCATGATGGCTGAAATGTATTAAGCAAGTGCATGGAAAGGAAACCTGTCAAAAACTAAGAAGGACTTCACCAGATTTCAGCCTACCAAGCCACAAAAGGAGATCAGAAAGAAACATTGTCTAAGGCGGGCACACCCATGCTCAGAAAAAGTAAAGCATGTCCACATATCAAGTACAATCAAATCCACTAAGTATATAAGTATAAAAGACTGGGAAATACATAATGGATCATCTGATCATGATCGAACAAGTACATGTCTGAATATCACATATAATAATGTCAATGATGTTGAAGGATGAAGCGTATCACTGATATCAAAGACTGATCCCAAAGGTACCAAATGAACATGATGGAGTAAGATCATACACTGCAAACATAGGTGCCAGCATATAGAATGTCGCCATAAATGACTACAACATATAAGGTGGAGTGGTATAAACTAGTAGCAACAGGAGCAACTGTCAAGTGAACCAATGAATGCTGATACAACCTGAGGTCTTCACCGACCACTGTGGTACATTTCTACACCATGGGAATAAATGATCTAAAGTCGACCATGTGAGAAATTGTTTGATTACCGGTCATTGATGTATACCATTAACAAACACGAGACTACTCACCGATAATGATAATGAGCGTCAAGGTACCCAGTACAATCTAACAAGTGTGAATAGATGAGCTGAAATCGAACACCTGTAAGAATCTATCAATCAGGAGACAATGATGGTTTCCCACTATCGATAGCAAAGGATCTGCCACTAATGACTGCAAACCCCAAGGTACTGCCAAATGGACTCTAGATCTTTGCCCCATAGTAATAATTCATAGTCGATAGGGAAAGATCCGCTAGAAGGAAGGCATTAAAGAATCCTTCATCAATCTAGTGCGAGTGTAACCCGTAGGCCAATAATGTGGAAAGAATCGGACGAAAAAGATGTAGTAACTCAACCGAAGCATGTTTCTAACATACACAAGATGTGGCTAGTGCATGACAGAAACCCTCTGAACCAACCAATACTGAAAGCTGACACAGAGGCGAGGTATCCACCAATAGGGTCAAATGGAAACCAAGGTACTGCATGAATCCTAATGTGTGATAGTGTAAGTTGATGTCGAACACAAGGGAAACCACTCAGTAAAAGACCCATAATACTGATCAATGTTGAGCACAAGGTGACCTATCAATAATGAAAATAGGGCAAGGGTGCAGCTCTAGGCCTGTCATTAGAGCAAGATGTCATCGTCGATAAGGGCAAGACCAGCCAGCAAGAAGTCAATGGGACCTTCTCAAACCAACACCAGTAAAGGACCAATATAGCTAATGTGATGATAAACAAAACACTGACAACCAAGGATGGCCGACTGAAAAATGAGTCAAGAGACACCACAGAGAGGCTGACTCAGGCTAACTTCCCTTGAACAAAAGAACGACTCAATGTGACTATGTGGTAGCATATGATGACTCTGTATAAGTTCGTCATGCAGGAGGCACAAACGAACCCTCCAGATGATTGGAAGAGATAACCAATCGGGGGAGAACTGACTCAATAACAAGGTTAAGACGTACCTAAGTCAAAATAAATCCCGCCCAAACGGAGGAGATTTTGTTTTGAGTGCTTTGTTCAAGGGCGACACGAGTGACTCTAGCTGCCAACAATAAGTGGAAATATTGTCCCGTTCCTGCTCTTTTTTTGGAATATATAAATTTTTTTGTCTTTTTCTTTAAGCTGGAAAAAGAATAAAAGAATGCTATAGTACAGTGGAAAGAATGAGTGTCAGTGAAACAGATGATCTAGTTCCTAGGATGGGAACAATCCTATGCTCAATGCAGGGAGGCGAAAACTGGTCAAAGACACTCAAAGGTGTGTTCCTTCCATGGGTCAAGGTGTGCCAAGTTTTAGAAGTCAAGGGCATGCAAGTTTGATTTTGCAATCGTCATGGTCAAAAGTTGGCTTAAACACGAGTCCAAGTGAAGCCATCTCAAGTCCAAAAGGTGCAAACAGTCAAAATGCAATGTAGTAGTACAACTCAACACAAAGGAGCCTCTAGGGTATAAGGCCAGAACGAAGTGAAGAAGCAAAGAGGAATGAGTCTTCATCACATAATTAATGGTGGGACTACAGAGGACTCCCGAGCCTACTCAGATCGAAGCAGCATGGGCAACAAATGTCAGCAAAGTGCTAACTAAGATGCCCATGAAAAGGATGGCTCTACCACCGTGTCATGATTTAAAAATCAGTGAGTGACGATGGTTTTTGAACCATGACATGATGGGATCGACCCTATGGCAAGTGTATCAACAAATGGAGGCTAGAATGCATAATGCAACAGAAAAATGGTTTCCCTAATCTATATGCCAGTGAGAAAATGATACCTTCCATGACCGGTCAGCAATCAGGGAATCGTCTCGAAACTACCGAAAAAGCATCCAAAATGTCGTGAAAATCAAACCATTCTCGACATCTCAAGCTCCCAAGTTAAAAGTTACATGAGACAAAACAAAATCAAGTTTTGAAAAAATTTTGCATTTTCAAAGCCTATAAAATAGTTTTTGGACTCACCATTTTCACCATTTGATTTGAGAGCAAAGGAGTGGAGCAAAAGGAGCAAACCTTTCGATACGCCAAATTCAACCATTCAAATCCTTCCAAAATCACCAGGTAACCCTTAAACTTATCTTGCATTCCTTTGTGATTAGTTTTAAAATTTAAAATTTAAGTTTTACTGTTGAATTATTATCAAAAAGTTTGTCGCGGCGTATACGTGGGTTGGATATATGAAACTTGCGTATACGCAGGCCCTACACGCGACTGTGTGTAAAATGGACTCGCATATACGCCGCGAAAACTTTAAATAAAAAATCTAACGGTATAAATTAATTTTTTCTTCAAGATGCCAATCACTTGGAGAGAAAGAGAGCATACCTTAGTGGATGATGAGGTTATGAACGATCCTAATGCTTTGGATTCCTTATGGGGATGTGGTTTTCTAAAGTTCTTTAAAATGCCAAATATGAAAGCAAACACTCGCCTGCTCGAAATGCTCATTCATTACTGGAGCATCGAGGATGAATCGTTTATGATTGACCAGATGCCACTCAAGATAGAGGTTGAAGACATTTATTTCATCACAAGCCTTTCCCGGAGGGGAGAGGTGGTACATTCTACAGGCAGATCACGAGGCAGTCTCTCGATCGAGGACTACGTACATATATATTTCCCGGGACATCCAGAAAAGGTTGGAAGTCAAATTCCAATCAAGCATGTGGAGAGTTTAGCACTGAGGATCATCCTGTTCACTATAGCCAGAGTGAACGGATCAGCTTCCTTGCACCAGGCTTCACAGCTAGCCATGAGCTTGGTGGTAGACTGTCTCACCACTGTATTTGACTGGTGTACTCCTCTTCTGGCCAACCTGAAAAGCCAGCTTACTTCTATCAAGAAAGGGCAGACCAAAAACTTCGGATATGGAACCATTTTGTGCTCTTTCTTCTTTGAGAGGGTCCCAGCACTCCGTCCTAGAGTATCAGTTTCAATCAGCACCCCACGAGATCCACGGATGGGCAGGTGGGCTAACTTGATGAAACGCCTAGGAGGTGGGGATGTTCCACGGACTGCATTTGACGATGACTTCTTCTCCTGGTGGGAGCAGCAGATCATTGCCATAGACGACTACCCTTATGCTGGGCTGGACTTCCGAGGAGATCCAGATCTAGCTTTACCACCAACCACAGCATGGGACGATATAGGTAAATGTTTTTTGATTTTATGATTTTTATTATAATTTTTCAAGTATAGAAATCAACATTGAAAAATATTTTTGATAGGATTCAAATGACTAATATGATGATCATGTTCCAAATATTGGGCCGGTGCGACCAGATGGATTCCCACGGCATGGGTGTTGCGGCCGAGGTGCCGAAGAGGCGGCTGCGGAGACAGAGTGATTTCTACACACAGTTCAACGACACTTGGTGAGACTAACTCACCAGGTATCAATGGAGGTTGTAGATGATCTCCCTATAGAAATGTAGCGTCATGTGGTTGGCATGCCACGAGATTAGGTTCGCACTCTTAGATGTGTGGCCAAAGCAGTAGTTGCCTACCTAGCCACTCATCTTGAGCCGGGGCATTAGATGTACTGGATATGATTATGGGCATTTGAGTCCCAATTTTTGTATATTTTTATGGACAAACTTATGTACACTCGAGATATTTTATGATATATATATACAGTTCGACTTTTTGATGCTTGATTTTATTATGATGAATGAATGATGTGCCAGTCTAATGCTTGATTAGCGATAGAATCGGCTAACCAATTATGAGATCTTGGAATGTGCAAATAATTAATATAAGTAAATGATCTTTGCAACAACCTCACCCTTAAATAATGGCGATATAAACATGGATCCCTTACCCGTTAAATTTTATTCAATTGTGACACTATCAATTGTGAATCAAGACAAACTACCAACGAATTGATTTCATAAGAAATTGCTTCAGATAGTAAATTAATGATGGCAGTATACTCAGCCATATTATTTGAAGCGGGACCAATGCATACCCCCCTTGACACCATCAACTGACCAGTTGGATAGTATAGTACCCAAGTTGTGGAAGCGAGGTTCCGAGTGTGCCAACTAGCACCATCGAGGAATCCAAAATAGACCAAGTCATCCATCAATACCTGTCACAGCAGACCAAAAAGTGTCAATATCAAAAACTCCAGATAAAATATGTACAAATATACAAAATGTAAAAAGAATCCATTTCCTAGCTGCTCTTAAGCAAAGTATTTCTTCAGGTAGAGCCCGTTTCGTGGCTTCGCCAACTTGTTTCCTTCAAAATCGATTAACTCATACGCCCCTTTTTCTAAAAATCGTTTAATTATGAAGGGACTGTATCACATGGGCTTGAACTTTCCTACCCCCAAGGCATTCTTATCTTTGTCATAGACCAAAACAAGGTCGCCTTCAGAAAAGGCTCGAGGATGGCTAACTTTATCATACTGAGTTTTAACCCTTTTCTTATGAGCCTCATTGATTGTGGTGGCATCTCAACACTGCTCATTGAGATGTTCCAAATGAAGGAGGCGCTCTTTGAGACTAGAAGTCTCTGGAAGGAGCTCAACAGCTAACTTAAGAGATGGAATTTCACATTCAATAGGAAAGATAGACTCCATCCCATAACTAACTAAAAAGATTTAAAACCTGTAGCAGTCTTTACAGAGGTTCGGTATGCCGAAAGAGCCAGATACAACATAAGATGCCAATTGGACCGATTTTTGTCAATCATCCTTTGCAGGATCATCTTAAGGGTTTTGTTCACTGCCTCGACCTATCCATTGGCCTGAGGATAATAAGGAGATGAATGTTCCTGCCGGAAACCCAATTTGAGAGCTAATTCAGACTTTAGTTGATTCTAGAAATGACTGCCATGGTAAGTGACAATCTCTCTCGGGATACCGAACCTTGAGATAATCTGATTAAAAAGGAACAATGCCACTATTTCACTATTGTTTCTATAAGTGGGCATGGCCTCAGCCCACTTCGTGAAGTAGTCTACAGCCACGATAATGTACTTGTGATTCGCTGCTGAAGGCGGATGACAAGTTGTAAAATCAATACCCCACTTAGTAAAGGGACTGACGGTGACAACAGGAAAAAGAGGAGATAGATGTGCGCGCATCTTCCGAGTATAGATTTGAAAGGGGTGACAGCGTTTGACCGCTTCAACACAATCTTTGAAGAGCAAAGGCCAAAAAAAGCTGGCATGCAAGATACACTGAGTTGTAGCAAGCCCTGAAATATGACCACCACAAGCTCCACTATGGCAGTCATTGAGCACTGACTCTGCTTCCTCTAGGGTTAAACAGCGCCGAAGGATTGAATCAACCCCTCGACAATATAATGTATCACCAATGATAACATAATTTTTAGCCAGGTGACGTAATTTTCGGCGTTCATCCTTAGAGAAAGTAGAGGGAAACTTTGAAGTTTGGAGATAGACAATGATATCTCCATACCAAGGGTTGAGTGAAGAGATGAGGAATAAATGTTCGTCAAGAAAAATTTCCTCATAAATAGTATCCTCTCCACAAGGCAGCTCGGAAATTAACTCGGCAAAAACCATTGATTTCTTAGACTTGGCGGACAAGAACTCGAGATCAAATTATTGTAAAATGACGATCCTTCAATTATATTTGCCCCTAATCACTCGCCTATTGAGGACAAATTGAAATGTATTGACCGCTGCTAAGACAAAAGTTTTGCGTAGCAAGATATAATGACGGAGTCGTTGGATAGCATGGACAACTGCCAAGGCCAACTTCTCAACAGGAGAATAGCGAAGTTCAGGACCTAACAAGCCTCGGCTCAAATAATAAATCACATGCTCTGTGAGAGCATCGTCTTCCTGAATGAGAACCATACCTATGGTTGATTTTGTTGTAGCGAGATATAAAAGGAAATCCCTACCATAATCCGGTGGACTCAAAAGTGAGGTAGAGATTAATGCCTTTTTCAAGGCATCGAATGACCACTGTGCAAAGTCATCCCATACAAATGGAACTCCTTTCCGTAGTAGACGCATAAACCCTTTAGTGATCTCGGCATAATTCGCTATAAACCGTCTTAGGAAATTAGCCTTCCCTTAAAGACTTTGAAGTTGTCAAATTGAGGACGGGGGAGGAAACTGAATTATTGCCTCTACCTTGAAGGGATCAACCCTAATCCCTTCATTTGAGACAATGAACCCTAATAATCGACCAGATGTAACAGCAAAAATGCACTTATTGGGATTCAACCATATTTTTTAAAAACGACATCACTCAAAAACCAATCGAAGATGACTAGGGTGATTAGTTCTCTTTCGAAAACGAGCAGCTAGATTGTCCAAATATGCTTCGATGATATGTTTAATGTCATGGAAAGCATATGACATGGCCCGCTAGAAGGTAGCTCCAGCATTTTTGAGACCAAAAGGCATCTTTCTGTATGCGAAGGTAAGCCAGGGACATATAAAAGTTGTCTTATGTTGATCTTTTAGACAAATAGAGATCTTATTATAACTAGAAAAACCATCCATGAAGGAGAAAATATCATTACCCACGCACTCATCGATGAATGGCGTGGGGTAATTATCTTTGGGACAAGCCTTGTTTAGGTCCTTAAAGTCAATGCATACTCATATTGTTCCTTGCTTTTTATCCACAGGGACTGGATTAGAAACCCAATCTGTAAGAGGAACAAGGTATATGAAACCCGCCTTGAGCAGCTTCTCTACTTTAGCTTTAATGGTTGCTACTTTCCTAGGATTAACCAGTCGAAGCCTTTGACGAACCGGTTTGGTGTTTTCATACGTCTTGATCTCATGTTGAACTATGGATGGATCAATGCCAAGCATTTCTTCATAAGAACAAGTGAATACATCTCAAAATTCCTTGAAAAGTTCGATGTAAACTTGAATTTCTTCAGGGGAACATTCGGCTCCGATGAAGAGATTCTCGATCATGTTAGGGTTCCTAGAGATGTTTATAGATATTGTTTTTGAAATTACCGACATATTACCCCGGCACGAAAGTGTGTTGGAGCCAAAGGGTTTGATACCATACAAACTTCCCTAGTAAACAGCTCGGAGAACCTAGAGTCTACTTCCTGTAACGGAAGAATAAAATATGAACGATGGTGTAAGTCTTCCCAAGGTCGATCTACACCCATCGTCACTTCTAGGATTGCTTCTGTGGATGGTAAAACCATATCTAAGCAGTCCATAGCGGAGCTAGAATCAAGGGTCCAGGCCGGGGCTGCATCACCATCTAACTCCTCCTCAGAGAAAAGAGTAGAATGGTTATCTACAGAGTTAACGATAGAATGATATCTAAGCTCTGTTGTAGACATAGGAAATGTCATTCCACCAACTTGTCCTTCAACTAATGTGGTCGTAGGTGAAGGCAAGGTCCAAGGGTCTGAAAAATAATGAGTTCGGAAGAACTCTTCTCGTGAAGACTCCTTGGATGATGAAATGACATTGATTCTAGTGATAGGAGAGGGAAAATCAAAGGTACCCATCAATGAAGAATACATCCCAACTCCTAGATTCTCAGTAGGTAGACAAGGGTTATCCACTAAAGGAACAGTAGAATCCAAAGTTGCCCTAGGATCAGCTGGAGAATAATCCAACTGATCAACCTTAACAATTTTCCCCTCATGAGGAAAGAAAATGACACAAAATAGAGTCGAAACAACGGCATCCATTTCGTATACCCAATTCCTTCCTAAGAGGAGATTGTAATCTAGGTTAGCGTCAATGACTTCTACTTCGATATTGATGACCTTCCCCCCAACACATATGGGAAAGGTCGGGATAATCCCATGTGGCCTATGAGAATGTCCATCAAATTCAGTCAAGAGGGTAGGTGAAGGAACAGTCGAAGGCGATCCAATGGCCTTCCAGTATAACATCGACATGACGCACGTGGAAGCTCCTTCATCAATAACAGTACGAAAAATGTTAATTTTCTGGTATGTAGACTTTATTTGAAAATCCATATGATGAGGAAGTCACATTTTGACATTAAGCATGTCGAAAGTGAGCACTAAAGAGATATTTGGATCAACTGCCCCTATCGCTGAAAACAAAGCACTTCGTTGAGCTGGACACGACTGGAGAACCTCTAAAGCAGACATAGCGCATGGACTCTGAACCAGATCCTCGACAATGGAGTAATTTTGGACGCCCTAGCATTAGGATTAATAGTCGCGCATTTAGCGGAACCTTTTGGTATCCATGGTATAATCTCGACAGGGGGTCGCTCAATATGAAGGTCGGTATTTCCGGGAGCAGTTTTGTCCTTGGAAGTTTCTGCTTCACCGTAATCATGCAACCGAGCAGCCTCATGGACATTAAAACCCATCATGAAAACATTTGATGATTTTTCCCCTTCCTATTTTCCCCCTGTAGAGGTACCAAGATTTGAACTTACGCCAGCAAGCAGTTGTTGCCCTTGGGGAAAAGGGTTGGTTAATACAGCTTGAGGGTTAGAAGTCTCTTGCTACCCTAACAAGCGTTGAGTGTCTTGAATCTTTGGGCAGAGATAAGTTAAATGGTCTCCACTGCATAGCTTGCATGGAAACTTGACTTTCTTTCTAAACCCATTTCTACCACCACTAGCATTATTTCTGGATTTATTTGCGTCAGCCTTCCCATCTTGACTCTTTTTCTTACCTCGTCCTTTCCTTTTCCCATTGGAATTTTGATTTCCTTTGGGGTTGGTAGATTGGATGGCATTAACCGAAGAGGGTTGGGAAGACGAAGGGTTAGACGATGTGACTTGGTTGTTAGGCGCAGTTTTCAAAGACAACTGTTGCAATTGGCTCAACAGGTTCACTGCATTTGTATCTACCGATCCAACGATACCATACGCATGGGGACCTGGCTTCGACTTGGCTATATCAACCTTAGTCAAAAGAACATCAGGAAAGATATTTTGTATAATCCCAGACTAGGAATAAATCAATTCTAATTGTTGGACCCTAAAAATAGCTTTCTCCTCATAATAGACTCCAGACAGGGAGACATCCTTAGAGATTTCAGGTTGTAAAGATTTCAAAAACCATTCGAGATGGTATTCCAGAGGAATTTCGGCTTTAATGAGCCTCTTTCTCTGTCTCCATTCCTGAATGTGATCAGAAATGTGAGTTGTCGTATCCTGACGAATATTGGCCAGGAGTTCAGTTCCGGCATCATAACGGACGGGCAATTGGAAATGATTTAAGAAAATATTAGCTAAGTCAGTGAAAGATGTAAAGCTGCCCCCTGGCAACTCTATATACCACTTGGCCGCATTACCAGTCAAGGTGCATTGAAAAAGTCTCAACCTAATCGAGTCATCGATAAGGGAGTTTGATGAGCACCATAGATGGAATGTAGTTACATCGTCGCCTGGGTCTTCACCACCCTTCCCTTCGAATTTAGGAATGTCTAAAGGGAGTTTGGTTGGGACCGGAGGCTAGGCTGGACTGTATTTGATTGGATCATTTGTTAATTTCATGAGATCTGGCAAGTTCAATGTTGCCAGAAAAGGAAGCCTAGGAGGACCTTGGGGATTCAACCCAGACTGGGCGGAGCTACCAAAGTTCTAAGAAGATTGGCCTAGATTTTGGAAGGCACCAGGCTACCCGAAGTAACCCACAGAACCAGCTGAACCAAAAGGCAGGCCTTGTGATCCAGCAAAACTTGGAGTTTGACCAACTCCGACCGAAAAACCTCCATAACCGGCAAAGCTCCCTCTTAAAGGATTATAAGGAGTTGATAACCCCTGATAAGGATTCCAAGCAAAAGCTAAGGGAGGAATACTTCAAAACGAGCTAACTGTGGAGTACGGCCTCTTCCATTGTTGGCCAAAATGGATTCCCAGTTCCCATGCCACTAACCGCGGGGTTAGTCCAACCTTGAAAGGGATTATTGCCTTGTCCTGTAGAAGGAAAATGCATAGATCCTGTCATCAGGTTGGAATGCGGTATATGACCACTTCCAAAAGGGAAACCCTGAAATGAAGTCGACCCACCCATCATGGATGTGGCAGCACTGAACGGAACTGGCGGAATACCCTATGAATGGGTCCCAAACGGGAAGAACCCATAACTGAAAGCGTTGGCTTGGGAATTTCCACTCGTAGAAGGAATGGAGGTAGACCCAAATAAAGATGTGCTAGCAAAAGGCCCAAATAGAGATGTAGAGGGGACGAAAATAGTTCCTCCCCCTTGTACTGATGTTGGAGTCTGCATAGTTGTAGCACTTGTGGTAGAAGCCATGCTTCCAGTAGTGGCCATCGATGGTAAGTGCGTAATATGACCTGGACTTGACAGTCTATGCATCGGAGTCCCAACGTATTGTAATACGTCTGGATAGTTAGATGGTAGAGGAGAATTCGGAGCCGCTAACGACTCTGGGAGTTCTTCTACCTCTATGTTATCTTCCGATTGAAAGAGAACTCGAGAAAGAACTGGAGTGTTCCTCTCTAGTTCTGCGGAAGTACCAGGCCTATGCTGAACACTAATGCCCCCGAGAGGAGGATCAATCCCCGATGTGTCAGCTGCTATGGATGAAACCCACCGGCAGTATTACCTCTGTGCCTTCTAGGAGAAGGCTCTAAACTTGGTGGTGAAAGACCATGAAGTCTTCGAGACTGTCTAGGTGATCGGTCAACCACTTTAAATTTTTTATTAAGATCTTATTAAAGACTCAAGAAAAAATGAAAGCTAGGCCAACTAAGATCATAGAGAACACACTAAAAAGTCCCTAAAAGATGTCAGCCAATCAAACAACTTTCAAGTATTTTCACTCCGGGTGATGAGGACCGGACACCAAAATACAAGAAAGTGAAGTAAGGGGCCTTCCGAAGATAGTCTGGGATAATGACAGCCCAATCCTACCAGCGAAGGTAACAGAGGAAGTTACGCTGACCTCCTACCAACAGCCTGCGCCGGTGCAAGCCCCTAAGCTTCGCAAGGGTGCCCTCCAGTAGTACAGTTGAGAGTGATACAAAGTCGACCTCAGGTTCCATGAGATTCCCCTCTGCAGCCACCTATGTAGATCCCTAGGAGTAGCAACTAAGGTTACCAACTCGTGTCAAAAGCTAGGCGAAACAGTCTTGAGGTAAGATCCGACAAGTAGGAGAGGGGGTATCTCTCTTCCTTATCTTCAAAAACCCTCGTGCATAACTCCCAAATCGAGAGCTTTCCTGGTCTTCCTAATGCTATTGGATTTTCACTCACTATTCAGACTCTTGTGTTTGACATTTTGAATGGCCTTGGAGAGTTTTCTCTCCACTCGCCTAATCCAAGGCCCTAAAATATCCTAAAACTTGTTGGTGTTTCTAACTTGACAATTATAAAAAAGTTTTAGTGTATTTTAATTAGCGCTTGTTTTTAAATGGGCTGTTATTTAAGTCAAGGGATAAGCGGAAGTGAAACTTGTGGTGTTTTGATGCAAAATAAATTAATAAAAACCAAACTATATGCAAATGCACTTGTTTTGTTCTTTGATGAAAGAAATTTCTACTAGGTTCTAAGGAACTTCTAAAAAAGCAATAAATTCTTCTTTTCTTTTCTTTTACTCAAGCTTCACACTCACAAAAATTAACAAAACTATGGATGCCCTAAAAGATGCACAAATTTATCCTAATGCAATGAGTACATGCTGATGCAAGACTTAAGACTATTCTAAATCAAAGAATGAAAGTAACTTGTTTATCAATTGTAGTTTGCCACTTAAGATGTTTAGATAGAATATAAGTTGCTAATGCTCATTTTTGTCCAAACATTAAAAGCAAGTTTCAAGACAAACAAAAATGCACTTTCACTCGCGAAAAGGAAACTAAATTCAAACAAGGCCAAAGAAAGCAAAAACCAAGTTTTCAAGAAGTTTTCTTCAAAAGCAAAAACAAAAATGACTTTTCAAAAGTGCTCCAACTAAGACTGAAACTTTATGATTGAAGAATAGGCAACAAAACACTTTGCAAGTTTACAACAAAAAACGGGTGAAAACTCCACAAAAAGTGTGTTTTAAGATGCTCTTAACAATCAGAAAGCAGTCCAAAAAGCTTGGTGACAACGATCAAAAAATCAAGAAAGAGAACTCTCAAAACCGTCACACAACAACTTTCAAAAAGAAAGAAAGAAAATGGTCATAAAGATGCAGTTTTGACATGCAAAAAAAAAGATCACCAAAACAAGATTTGCCACAAAGATTGAGACCAATCTTTCTGTCCTGGAAGACCAGAATAGCCAAGATTTCCATAAAGAAATCTTGTGTGTTTAAACAAAAAATGATGACGCTTGAAACAAAACAAAACAAGACCAATATTCTCTACAACCGGAGAGAATTTGAAATCACGAACTTGTTGTAGAAATAAAG
This sequence comes from Pinus tabuliformis, assembly GCA_031772625.1. NCBI lineage: Eukaryota > Viridiplantae > Streptophyta > Pinopsida > Pinales > Pinaceae > Pinus > Pinus tabuliformis. The sequence goes on along the minus strand of CM062813.1, from coordinate 1,141,983,032 downwards.
ACTGACACAAAAAATTAACTGTTCAGGAAACACTCGGACCAGCAGACAGATCTTCAGAAACAAAAATATTTGAAAAATCTTGAAAATTTTAGGGTATGAGCGACTGTGTTGATGCACAGCTGCGAGTATACGCTATTAAGCCTAAGGAAACCTACGTGTACGCAGGTTAACTTAAGGAAACATGCGTATATACACCTCTGTAAACTGGAAAAACAACGTATGTAAAAGATCACAAGAAAAAACAAAAAGAAGGTCTGAAGAAACTGATCAAACTTACAGTTCAAGTTCCTACAGGAATAGACTACACAATCATAGCAAGCAAATAAACAGTTGAGCGCTGATTGGCTTGAACAAACCCAAACTAGGAACAACGATGTTGTTGTCCCCAACGGGGTCACCAATTCTATTAAGGGATAAATTCCCCTAGGGTCTTGTGTTGATACCCTAGCAGATCGAAGGTTATCTACAAAGAAAAACTTACATTCCACATAGCCATGATGCTAATATAAAAAAACTATACAAAGAGAGGTGAACCTGGGGGTCCTTCGTTTGGGAAGATCCAGCCAGGGTCAAAACCCTCTTGGAGTTCCTTTTAGTCCTTCAACTTGCAAAACAATCAATTAAAGAAAGTACAACAGTATATTGACCAACCATCATAAAGAAATCATCTTCATAGCATATTGAAAGGTAGTTAGTTATACAATTAAAACAACCATTCATATGTGAATCATAACATTGATATCATAAACATGAAGAAGATTTGTATCAGGAACAAGACAAGTGTTTCTTTTATTATAGATAACTAAAGTACAGAAAGGAATGATTTCACCTGAGTCTTCCTTTCGCAGGCTCCAAGCAGAACCGTCCTCTGGATTCGTCCAGTCTCAAGCCTTCAACAAACTCCTTCCATGACTTACTCCAAGATATCTCAAGTAGTAGAAAGACATCATAACACAAGGAAACAAGGGTTTCCTCTAATGGGGGAAGTGCTGGAAGCACAAGGATCTTCATACCTAGTCAGGGATAATCTGAGAAGAGTGATCTTTCTCTCTATCCTCTCCTCCTTAAGCCTTCCCATTGAAGACTTTTAATACTTCTCCCAAAGTAGTTTTTTAGTTTAGAATTCGTTGGGAATAGTTGAGCCATGGGAACTAATAGGTAATCAACAGGTAAAACCCATGATCTCCACCCAAAATTAAGGATATTTAATTTTTTTAAGTGTTTTAAGACATATACGCGGGTTGGGTATACACAGACCCGCGTACACACGCATTTAGCTCAAGTCAATGTCACGTATAGGGAGTAAAACACTATTTTTTTAAGTATTTGGACCAGGTCCGGAAGGAGGGGTTGCCCTAGGCCATGAGTGCAGCATCACAAATATCAAGAGTGAGATTTGGAGCTATAACACTTTTCCTTAGAGAAATTATTGAGTACAATAGAGATACATATAGTCAAATAAAAGGTCAAACTGACCAGAAATATAGTCTAGGTCAAACTTGGTCAACTTGCCCACTTGTCAAGTTAATCTTCTGCCCGCTAAACTCAATCTGGTCTAATCTGCTAGGGCCAAAATTTTGGCTTATTCCTACATTAGAGAAACTCAGACTTCTTGCCTCAAACATGCCCAGAAATTTAGTCATACGTGCGAAGTCAACTAGACATAAGTTCCACATGTGTGAAGTCGAATAAGGAGTGAGCTCATTCAATAGTTGGATAACTTCTTCCATATTCTTGTTTCCTTCGCTTAGATGAAAAAATATATACTTCTTGTGTGAGATATAAATGTGTCCTTGTGGAGGAGAGCCAATGGAGTATATATAGTGTCTTTGAAGGATGAATGGGTGTGACAATGGGTAGCCTGACTTGGAGGGCCGACTTTACTTTCTTAGGGCTAAAATTATAAATTCAGAACCAATTTCTTTTCCTTTTAAAGACCGACATGAAGAACATTATTGGAAACCTTGAGCAATATTGAGAAGGAGCAGGGGGAGGGGGGAGGGTTGAATCAGTAGTGTGTCTTATTAACAATTTTCACCAATTTAAACTTCTCTACTAAATCTCACTTATATTAACCAACAACACATTTATCATCACATGAACATAAACAATGTAAAAAAATAAATGAAACAACCATAAGAGCAACAATACACAACAAAACCATCAAACACATAAGCGACACAAGATTTCTGGAAACCCTTCCAGGAGAAAAATCACCCTTGTTGTTGTTGCACTATTATGAATCTCAATTATGTCAAGCAATGGTGTTTTACATATATTCGTTGACTCCCATCATCTAGGAGACTTGACCTCATATACAATCAGCTAACTCTAATCAACTAGGAGACTTGACTCTATTGATCAGCTCACAAGGCTATGTTCTCACACGGATCTACAAACTACCATCCATTGAAAGCCACCATGATCAACAATCCTCACCCAAATCCTATTGGACTATCCAACTACCATTGGATGGAGAAATTGTTCTTTTTTCCAATGCTACGGAATCACTACGGAATCACTGCTCCACCATCATGAATCACTGCTCCTCTACTCTATGCAGACCTCGTTTCATATATTTTCACACTAGTTCCCAAGACTCACTGCTTAACTAGACTCAAATCTTCAATACAATGTCCAACAACAAGACACCATCAACAAATCAAATGAAATACCACCAAAGACATGATCTCTACTCCAGAAAAATAGTGGCTCAAATCCATGCATCAAATTTTCAATACTATAACCAACCAGTGGAAAAAATACATCTCATACTCAACCATATTATCAAACCCTCAATAAATATGCAGAAACAAAACAACCTGTCATAAACACTAGTAGCTCTGCAAAAAAAATTGATCAATCAAAAAATTATGGGACACTCTATGCACTCTCTCATCTCTACTATAAAATTATGCTCCATATACTAAAAAACAATATTTGCTAAAGCTCCATCAATTTTTCTCTGTAAACTAATATCTTTGCTTCAGCAATCTACTCCATTCAATATCATTAGCACTCATACACTGAAGCAATCTTTCTCACAAATTGATCTGAAAACTCCTCTTCTATACAACCTTCTCTCGTCCACACTATCACTAACCAACCATCACACAACTCCAAAGTGAATGTTATAAAATATGTAGGGCTAATTTCACTTTTGGACTGAGATCAAGAATGTACAAAGTTGACAAAATCTAACCACTATCATCACTACTTGTGCACTAAATGGGTTCACACTTACTAGAGGACTTTCTCAACCAATTTTGACCTTATGTCATTAATTTAGAAGCTTCCCCAAACATACAAGTCGAAATACTTCGGGAGTGTGCACAGAATGCAAAGAAATTTTCATTCTAAGCCTCAACCACACCCACAAAACTAGCAGATTTCAGTCGTAACTGCACTCACAAGCCTAATAAATTTCGGTTGGAGCCTTTCAACCACACACATAAGCCTATCTCTAAGTGGTTGGGGTAGAGCATAAGGAAAAACACAAAAACTTCTACTCATAACCTCTACCACATGAATGGTCACCTTCTCCATCTATTGTACATGCTTCCAAACTTCTCCTAAGATTAAAACGCCTCTGTAAATGGGCCAAACATGTCTCCCAAGTGATATTGCCATGTTAACCTAAATACCAACAATCAAAGGTTGGCATGACTTCCAACAAGTCATCTACTCTCCTCTAGCACCTACACAAGTTGCAACACATCTGTAACACACTGAAGTACATCTCCATCATCATCATCGGGTCATCACACTGCTGCAACAATTCATCCTCTAGTTCATGCAATAGGTAGGCATATTGCACTAGGTCATGAACAAGAACATAACCATCACTAACACATGAGAAATCATTAGACGAAATCACTATCGTCATCCTACATCAGTCATCATCCTACATCAAGGTTGACATCAATGTCAACACAACCAGCTCAATTCCAACTCAACCAATTGCAACCATATGCTACAAGGATGGCATCAATACATAAGCTAGACTACATAGAGTTGACATAAATGCCAACACAAGCTAGCTGCCATCATAAAACCACTACCACCATCAGCTAGTTGGAACCATGCACACAATAATGCCAAAAAATATCCCCCTTTGGCATTGATGGAAAAATCTCCATAACAATATCCACTTCTAACACTCCCCCTTTGACATCAATGGCAAAGGGTCAACTCCATCTAACAAGGTAGAAAAAATTGAAGCTCAAACACTACAGAAACTGGTCTCTACATGGCTGAAAAATAATGCATATCAACCAACATCCATGCCTCACATATTAGTAGAAAGTAGTACATATAACCAATAGACATTCAAAGAATCATATCCAGCCAAACACCTCTAACAGTTGCAGCAATATGAATATGAGGCAACCACACAAGCATCAACAAGCAACATCATAATGAACAACAACATGCAACAATGGCCACACGAGGCACCAACTAACACTCTCCATATAAATCACATCGTAGCAATGCAAATAACTAGTCACCAATCTCTTTTCTCATAACACGAGGCCAAGAACTCCCAACAGTCAAAGTATAGCATGAGGCACACCATGACACCTCCAAGTAGATCATAATGTAAAAAATTTATGGCTGAAGTAAGTAGGAACATATAATGCTCCCCCTAGACATATGCCATCTCCAAATCAGCTCCAACCTGCAATGAACTACTTCTGCTACAAACAATGCTTCCTTTCCACAAATAGAAGCACCACATGGACCTAGACTTCACATGACCATCACTAAATTACATATACATTGATAAACACATGGTTGTAGCAGTGACATAAAACCTCATATATGACTGTCATATGACCATAACATGACCTCATGACTCATGACTAAATGACCCAATGATATATATAATACAATTACATGGCTTCATGAGAATTTTACATGGATATATCAATAAATACATTATTGATATGATCATCTCCTATGGACAAAAGACTCAAATACATGACAGAGCATGATTGTTACATCAACATTAGCCCATACATATGGTTGCAATAAACTCTATGACATTTTCCAAAACATGCCTATTATCATGATAACTCATCATACTAAGGATCAAAATCTCAACCAACATAAAATTATGATACAATAACAAATACATGGCTAAGATAATCATCATATAACAACCCACACATGGTTGGTCCAAGTCTCAAATCACTTCGGTACATGGTTGTAGCAAAAATTTCAATCTAGCATGGTTGTACAACTTTTCAACCAACTCTCAGTAGAGACCAAAAACATATATATGTGGCTAAAAAATTTACTCTTTTGACTCTGATAAACATATGTAAAACTGAAGAAAATATCAAAAGACACGTGCAAAATTCATGTCATGCATAGCTCCCCTTGATCTCAATATACCTCCAATGTGCAAGTTAATATTGCGAACTCAAATGTGCGAGAGGCTCAAATGAACTCATCATAACTACTACTAACAACTTGTTTCATACGTTCCCCCTAAGGTTATGCACCTCTCATGAAATTTGTGGTCCTCTATGAATATGCATGAATAATTGTCTTGAATAATAAGGCAACATGCAATCTCTCGCCATATGGCCAAGATTATGGCATGTGTACCACTCCACATGGCCAAGATATGAAGAAAAAGGATCAAATATCCTGCTAATCATGATAGACCTATACCTCAAATTCAATGAACTACTCCTCCATTGGTTAGATCTGCAATCAATTTCCTTGTGGCCAAACATGTTACATGGGTAACAATAACCATAAAAATCATGATTATACTTGTTGGCCAATCTCCTTGGCTATTGATACTGCTATAAGCTCCATTGATTAGATCTATGCATTATCCTACTACAGTTAGCTACAGCATGCCCAAACTTGTGATGGATGTAACATTCTACCTTATGCATGAAAGGAACAAAGGGACATTGGTTCCTTTAAATTTTACAGATCCGCCACATTCCTCTCTTGGAGAAAAATATTTTCTAAATATAGGTGCTACTTGAGGTTTTCTTCTCAAATGTTGTTGGTTCTACTCTTGGATCTGTTGTTTATTTATTTCTTTGCTACTCTTACTGTTGGCATTGTTCTCTACATGTTCTTTTGGTTCTACTTTGGTTTTTTTACCAACATGAAAACTAGACTACCCTTTTGAAATCCAAGACCAAATCTATCCAATGGTGATCTCTAGATCTCAAGAAAATTAACCAAGGCCACAATTCTCTTCTCCATCTTTCGCTACTTCATCAAAGACATCACTTTAGCTTATAATATCTCACACCAATATTCCCTCTCTTTGTACTACTTCCTCATGCCTTATTCAATTATTTATGCTTATTCCATTTTATTCCTCAAGCTAATTATCTCATCTTTGAGCTTGGCCTCCTTATCATCACAGATCTACAATAGTTTTTCTTGATCCTTGCATGCAGCTCTTAGTTTATAAATCTTAGCTCTAAAAACCTTAACATCATTCTCATCTTCACTAGGCACTTCAACATGATCAAAATTTGAATCATCAAAATTATAACTTAACACAAAATTATTAATATTTATACCTTTGGGTTCCTGATTTTCTAATCTCTACACATCATCAGCTGAATCATTGGCACTAGGATTATGAGACTCTTGTTTCCGAGCTTCTTGATTTTGAAGGCCCTTATTCTTGTTATTTTTCTTGTTCTTCTCCTTGCTTCTCTTCTTCTCATTCTCCTTATTATTGTGGGTGCCATCTCCAAATATGGACTCTATCTTGTCCCATATTTCTTTAGCGTACTTCAAACCTATTAGTTTATTCCTATCATAATTATGAAGATTCTGGTAGATTATGCATCTAGCTTGCACATCCAGCTGCAAAATTTTAGGTGCAAGTGGATCCTTGCCACAACCTTCACATACCAATCTCCAAATGTTATATCCACTAAACAATAATTGAGATTTAACATTCTTGTGCCATGCCTTGAAATTTGTAGCAGTGAGGACAAACACTCCTTGAGAAGCCATTCTAAACAAAAAAATCAAAATTTTCTCCAACATAACCCAGATCTACTCTATAATGATCAAGTTGTAACCAAAAGCCCTGATCTGATATCAATTGTTGGAAACCTTGAGCACTACTCAGGTGGGTGGGGGGGCAGGGTGTGAATTAGTAGTGAGTCTTATTAACAATTTTCACCAATTTAAGCTTCTCTATTGAATCACATATATTAACCAACAAAAATTTTATCATCACATGAGCATAAACAATGTAAGCAACTAAATCAAACAACCATAAGAGCAACAATACACAAAAAAACCATCAAACACATAAGAGTCACAATATTTCTGGTGGAAACCCTTCCAGGAGAAAAATCACCCTTGTTGTTGTTGTGATACTCTTAATCTCTATTATGTCAAGAAATGGTATTTTACATATATTTGTTGACTCCCATCGGCTAGGAGACTCCACCTCATATACAATCAGTTGACCCCCATCAACCAGGAAAATTGATTCTAATAATCAACTCGGAAGACTATGTTCTCACATAGATCTATGGACTACCATCCGTTGAAAGCCACCACTATCAACGATCCTCACCCAACTCTGATTAGACTATCCAACTATCATTAGATGGAGAAACTGTTCCTTTTGCCAATGCTACAAAATCACTGCTCCACTCTCATGAATTCACTGCTCCTCTACTATACATGAACTTCATTTCATATATTTTCACACTAGTTCCAAGACTCTCTGCTCAATTAGACTCAACTATGCAATAAAATATCTAGCAGCAAGACACGATCAACAAACCAAATAAAATACCACCACAAAAATGCTCTCTAATCCAACAAAATAGTGGCTTAAATCCATGCATAAAATTTGCATACTATAACCAACCAGCAACAAAAAATCATCTCATGCTCAACTATAACATCAACCCCTCAATAAATTTGCAACAACAAAAAAAATTGTCATAAACACCAGCAGATCTGCAAGCAATTTGATCAGTCACAAAAGTATGAGACACTCTACACTCTATCTCATCTATACTAGAAAACTCTACTCCATATACTGAAAAAAAAATCTCTGCTACAACTCCATCAACTATGCTCTACAAACTAATATCTTTGCTTTAGAAATCTGCTCCATTCATTGTCATTAGCACTCATACACTGAAGCAATCTCTCTTGCAAACTGATCTAAAGCATCCTCTTCTATACAAATTTCTCTCACCCACATTATCACTAACCAACCATCACTTAGCTCCAAAGTGGAGAATATAAAACATACAGGGCGAATTTCACTTTTGGATTGGGATGAAGAGTGCATAAAGTTGACAAAATCCAACCATTATCACCACTACTTTTGTACTAAAGGTGTTCACACTTACTGGAGGAATTTATCAACCAATTTCGACCTTATATCATTAATTTAGAAGCTTCCCCAAACATGCAAGTCGAAATACTCTGGAAGTGTTCTAGGAATGCGAAGAAAACTATGTTCTAAGTCTCAACCACACCCACAAAACTAGCAGATTTCGGTTGTAACCACACTCACAAGCCTGAAAATTTTCGGTTGGAGCCTTCCAATCACATGCATAAGCATGTCTCCCATTGATTGGGGTAGACCATAAGGAAAAACACAAAAATATCTACTCATAACCTATGCCACCTGAATGGTCACCTTCTCCATCTCTTTTATATGCCTCCAAACCTCTGCTAAGCTCAGTAACACCTCTGTAAATGGATCAAACATGTCTCCCAAGTGCTACTTCCATGTTGACCTAAAGGCCAACAATCAAGAGCTGTCATGAATGCCAACAAGTCCTCTACTCTCCTCTACACAAGTTGCAACACATATGTAACACATTGAAGAACATCTCCATCATCATCATTAGGTCATCACACTATTGCGACAAGTCATCCTCCAGTTCCTGCACTAGGTAGGCATCATGCACTAGGTCATGAATAGGAACATAACCATCACTAGCACATGAAAAATCATCAGACCAAATCATTTCCATCATCCTATATGAAGGTTGACATCAATGTCAACACAACCAGCTAAATTCCAACTCAACCAGCTGCAACCATATGCTACAAGGATGGCATCAATACATCAACTAGACTACACAGGGTTGACATAAATGCCAACACAAGTTAGCTACCATCATAAAACCACTTCCAGCATTATCTAGTTGGAACCATTCACACAATAATTCCAAAAAACATGTCCAATATACTTTATTATACACATCAAGGGATAAAATATAAATTATGAAGACTAGCCATAACTACAAAATTCAACATGGAAAACCCTAGCAGCATAGATAAAAAGTCTCTAAGATGAAATAATTCTACCAATAACATCCTATAGAACAAAATCTGTTCAAATCCTAACATCCTATAACAACAATTTGATCTCTACCTCAATAATATCAATAGGCGAGAAATTCTTAATAGCGTAAGACTAGGTCAATGGACCAACATCAATAGTTACCAAGAATTATGTCAAAAGGCTCAAACCAAAAATCACTTTCCAACCAAGTTCAGAACCCTTCATCACTTCATCAAATTTAGATATATCAGATCTTCCTAAAGCAATTTCTGAGTGCAACTCTAATCCAGGTGGACCTTCAAAAAGTACCAGTGGCATGGTAAAAGGCTTAAAAATTCAAAGTAGCAGAATTTGGCTAAACCTAATGTCAGATCAAAGTGCTCATCATCCTGATTCCAACGGTGTGAACAAAACTCAAATCTGAGTTCATATGAAGAAGTTAGAGCAAGTCAAAGTTTATGTTTGACTTGGACAGGTGGCAGGAGGAGATGACGTGGCAGACACTCTCAGCGAATGGGGAAGCGCCAAGTGGTAGGCTTCCATTGGTCTCACATATCGCAGATTGTAGAAGGAAGAGGCCACGGCTTAAATAAAATCGACCCCAAGCAAGCCATGGTTGTGATGCGATCAAATCGCAATCACCCATCACAAAAGGAGAAGGTGAAAGAATCGGCCCCTGAAGCAAGTCCTAGTTGCGATGCGATATATCGCAATCATAGAATTATGTTGTGATTTGCGATATTGCAATCACATTTCGCAAAGGGTAAGCAGTTGCAAGGTGTACTAATTTTGGTTTCCACCAATTGTGATTTGCGATATGGACTATCAGACCCGATATATTATATATCACGGTTAATAGTTCATCGAGTTCGTGGTAATCGCATGGCACCTAATGTATGGGCTTTTAGCCTATCCGCCGATTGGAAACGCCGATGGAAAAAACAACGATAGTAAAAGGTCATCGAGTTAAATGTGTGGTTAAGAGCTTTTCCATATTTATGATTTTTGTTGCCGCATATTATGTGGAACCCAAGATCCTCTGTATTAAAAAAAATAGACCCGCCTGCTAAACTTGTCGTTGGTTTAGAACTACCCGAGAATTGAGAGATTTACCACCAGCATATATAAAGGACTATCCACGTCAGAGAAAGGGGGAGAGAAGCTACAAGATTTCTCAGAATACCATTGCAGAGCAGTGGCACCTGCTCTTGGCAGGTGGTCGGAACCTTGCCTCAAGTATCTAAAGGTTCTGAGAGGTGCAGGAAGCCCGATTATCAGAATTGGGCGTTCGGACAGGCGTTTCTGCATGATTTTTTGCCAGGATTTTAGTGATGTTGTCTGTTTCTAGAGTTGGGCTCTCCATTTGTCAGCTATCTTCCAGATTGGAGGTATAAGGGTGTTTATGTAAAATCTACTTGTACTTCTTCTCTTTTCATGCCACTTAATAAATCAAGGCCTCCCCACTGTTGAGCCGAGCCCGGAGACGTAGTCCAAATTGGACGAACTCCATAATTAAATCTTTGTGCCTTGATCTCATGCATGATTATGTTTTTGCTCTTCATTTGTAAGCTTATGTTTCATGATTTTTAATAAGCTCGGTTAAATGTAATTATGATGCATCTATAAGAAAAAAAATCTCGGATCAAGTGGTATCAAATCATGTCTCAGTTGATGCGAGTTGCATGAGTACGCTAACCAAAAACAAGCTTCAAAGGATGTGCGCTACGAAGAGGATACATGGCAGATGTTGAAGCATTTTGGGAAGATAAGCAATCTTTTGTTGATAGGAAATTACGTGTGTGAATGACCGAATGTGCAACCATGGAGGATGATAAAGAAATGCACGAAGCCTTCCTGAGGATGTCCTGAATGGTGGACATCATGTATGGAACATATGAGAAAAGAAGAGAGGAGGAGAAAGGAAGATCCGAAAGCGATGCTTCATCCACATCTTCCGATGCTTATGCATCTTATTCACCACCTTCCTCATCTTCTCATCCCTCAAATGAGGAGATTAACTAGAGGCTTCAAGAAGAGAATGTTGAATTAAAGAGGCTACTACGGGAAGAGAATGAGGAGAAACAAAGGTTGTTATTCTAGTTGTAAACTAATGACGAGGCTTTGAAAAAGCTGCAACCTAACTCCTGTGAGGTAAACAACAATTCTTCGACTCCGTGTATTTTTCTTGACAATGATTTCACCACTTTTGAAGAACATACCACAGGTATCGGCTCCAAATTGTTAAAGAGAATGGGGTATGAAGGGGAAGGCCTTAGCATTAATGGCCAGGGCACCATAGACCCAATCAAAGTAGAAAAATTATCCCGACATACAGGACTTGGGTATGTCAGGAAGGAGTGTCAGGCCAGGGTAACTCCTCATTGAACGAGAGAAAACACTGATTGATTTTTTATTCATTAGCTAGCACTTTATTTATACAAATACAAAATGGATCAGTTCATCTTCTAGATGACTATCCGGCTTCACCTCATCCGTTTCGGATTAGGTGTCAACATTCCCCCCCTTAATCTGAAGGGATGTTGGTGAGTCCAAGCATCATTCTGAATCTTTCAAGCTTTTCTCTTCCAAGCGCTTTGGTGAAGATGTCTGCAATTTGCTCGTTTGTGGAACAATGACGGAGATGGATTGTTTTGGCCTCAACATGATGTCGGATCAGATGATATTTAGTATTGATGTGCTTAGTACGATCATGGAACTTTGGGTTCTTGGCCAACTTTATTGCAGATGTGTTATCAATCATGAGTGGAGTTGATTGTATTTGTTTTACCTGCAAATCTTCAAGAATTTTCCTGAGCCACACAATTTCTTTCGTTGCTTCAGCTGCTGCCACATATTCTGCTTCTGTTGTGGAATCTGTTGGTACTGATTGTTTGCGTGATCTCCAGGAGACAGCTCCCGATCCAAGACTCATAGCATATCCTGAAGTAGATACCCCAGTTTCTTTGTCTCCATCGAAGTCTGAATCAGAGTATCCAATCAAGTTGAAGTCGTCCACCTGTGTATACTTGATTCCAAGGTCTTGAGTTCCCTTCAAGTACCTTAGAACTCTTTTTGCAGCAGACCAATGTCCCTCACGAGGCCTTTGCATAAACCTGGAGAGGATTCCAACAGCAAATGAAATGTCTGGTCTGGTAGTAGTGAGGTAGATGAGACTTCCTACAAGCTGTCTATACTTTGTTGCATCCTCAAATTCCTTTCCTTCAGTAGATGTGAGCTTCAAGTTTTGTTCCATTGGAGTAGAAAGGGGATTGCACTCTGTCATGCCAAATCTGTATAAAAAATCTCCAATGTATTTCTTTTGAGAAAGAAATATGGACTTTGGATGTTGGGTTACTTCAATGCCAAGATAGTAATGAACATAGCCCAAATCAGTCATTTCAAAAAAAATTCCTAATTCTTTCTTTATGGATGCAATATAGCTTTCATTGTTCCCTGTCATTAAAAGATCATCTACATATACCACAAGATATACAACTGTTTTGCCAACTTTCTTGACAAATAAAGTTGCATCATCAAGATCAAAATGATTGAAGTTGAGTTTCAGAAGATGCTCAGTTAGTTTTTCATACCAGGCTCGTGGTGCTTGTTTGAGGCCATACAAGGACTTCACAAGTTCGCATACTTTGTGTTCATGTCCTTTCACAGCAAATCCTTTAGGATGGGACATAAAAACATTCTCTTTTAGATCTCCATTCAAGAATGCAGTTTTTACATCCATTTGATGGACTTTCCAACCGTTCTGAGCAGCTAGTGCAAAGAGTGTCCGGATGGTGGCCCATTTTGCTGTGGGAGCAAAAGTTTCCTCATAATCGACCCCTTCCTTCTGTGCAAAACCTTTTTCCACAAGCCTAGCTTTGTGCTTGTCAAGTGAGCCATCAGCTTTGTACTTGTTCTTGTAGACCCACTTGCAGCCAATTGGTTTGGTTCCAAATGGAGGATCAACCAGCTTCCAAGTGCCATTCTTTATGAGGGCATCATACTCCTTCTGCATCGCTTCTTTCCATTCATCATGAGAAGCAGCTTCTTTGAAGGAAGTTGGTTCAAAATCTGTAGACAAGTTCAATTCACAATCATAAGTAACATCCATATCAACAGGTGAATTAGAGTTATCTACATCACCTCCATCTTGTCGGTTTGAATTTCTGGTTCCTGTTTTTCCAATTTCATCAGGATGAACACTTTCAAGTGTCTTTGTCAGCCACTTTGGGGGACCTTTCTGAGATGGTCCAGGCTGTTCTGTTGATTGAGTTGGGTCTGAATCAAGATTGAGTCTCCCAATTCTATCAATTACATCACTTAAAGCATCATCCGTTGTTGGAGTGTCATGCAGGGGAGATTGTTCTTCAGAAGAAGATTCCACATGTTGATCTAGTATAGGAATCCCCCCTTCAAGATGTGGAATCTGATTATCAAACTCTTGAAATGATTTCGGTTTTGTGAATCTATCCAAGCGATCAAGTTGCCGCTCAACAACACTGTCAGATTTGGATGATTCAAGAAAAATGACATCTCTAGATAAAACAAACTTCTTATTTACTTCATCATAAAGGCGGTATGCTTTAGATGTGTTTGAATACCCCAGGAAGATACACTTACGACTTCTAGCACCAAGTTTGTTTCTATGTACCTTTGGTATTAAAGCATAACAGGTGGAACCAAATATAGGAACATGTCCATACCACAATTCATAAGGAGTCTTGTTTCTTATAGCACTAGATGGACATCTATTCTTTATATATGCAGCACATAGAACAGCATCAGCCCAAAACATTGTCTTTACATTTTTGAAGAAAAGCATGGATCGTACCATATTCAAAATTGTTCTGTTCATTCTTTCAGCTACACCATTCTTTTGAGGACTATAAGGCACAGTTGTTTGATGTTTAATCCCATGTTGGCGAAGATAGTGTTCAAATTCATTTGATATATATTCTTTTCCATTATCAGTGCGAATAGACCTAATATGAGATTGTGCATCATTTTCAATCCACTTATGAAAATTCTTGAATGTTTGAAAAGCATCAGATTTGTTCTTCAATAAGTAAACCCAACACATTCTGGTGTAATCATCAATAAATGTCATGATATATTTATTTCCATTTGCAGAAGGAACAGGCATTGGACCACATAAATCTGAATGAATAAGTTCAAGCTTCCTATGTTCTCTTGAATGTGAATCATGAAAAGACTGTTTGCTATGCTTTCCTAGAATGCAAGCATCACATTGTTTATGTTTTCTAGGAATTGTAGGCAAACCAGCAACACCATTTTTCTTCAACAAGCGGAGACTATCATAGTTTACATGTCCAAATCTAGCATGCCATAATAAACTTGATGGAAGTGTACTTTCATCATGATGAGAAACATATGAAAAATGTTGTGCATGAGCAGAGGTTCCTTGCAGTTTAAGGAGTCTTTCTTCTTCTATACGCCTCATGACAAGTGAGTGGTCAGATGCCTTTCTTACCTCAAGCTTGCCATCAAATATGTGAATGGAGTGACCTTGCTGGTGGATGTGGACCAGGGACAGCAAGTTTCTCTTCAGCTGTGGGAGATATAGAACATGATCCAGAAGAAAGTCTGGAAGACCAGGCAGTTTAAGCCTGATTGTGCCAAGCCCTGATGGCTTGATTTTTGACTGATCTGCAAAGTATACTGCTCCATCAACATTGTCAGTGAAATCTTCAAAAAATTCTTTCCTATAAGTCATATGACAGGTTGCTCCTGAATCAAGCAACCAGTCATTTTTCGAAGAAGCAAGTGAAGCATTAAACAAGTCTTCATTTACTCCAATGTTACATTGTGCCTCAATATAGTGAGCGGATTCAGGTGCTTTACCTTTGTCTGTGTCATCAGTTTTACCTTTCTGCTGGTTTCTTCTCTGCTCAACCTTGTCCCATGGTAGCTTGCATGTAGAAGCATCATGTGATCCATTTCGTTTGCAGCGAATGCAATGCAGATCTGACTTTTCTGCTTGAGAATGTCTGCCCCCCTGCCTCTGAAGTATCTTCCTCTTCCCCTTCGTCCACCTCTTCCTCTTGTAGAATCTTGAGCAGGATGCTTTTCTTTGTGAGCAAGGCAAACAGTCTCTTCAGAAGATTCAAGGACTGTTTTCTTTCCAAAGGCTTTCTCTCTTTCAGCAAACTTTTTCACAAGAGTGTCAAAGGTTATATCTTTAAGATTTCCATTTGCTTGTAAAGACTCAAGATAGTTAGAGTAGGTAGGATAGAGTGCTTTGAGAAAGGAAATAAGAGAGATATCCAGCTCAACCTTAGTGGATTTTATATCATGCATTATAGACTTTATTTCAGATGCAAGAGCAAGAGGATCATTATTTTTCAGTTCAAGAGTGAAGAGTTTAATCATGAGCTGAACAACTTCAAGTGCAGAATGTGTATCATAGAGTTCTTTAAGCTTTTGTAAAGCTTCAAAGGCAGTGGCATAGCATGAAATATGACGACTTACTTCCTCATTTACAGATGCTGTGATCAATGCAAAGGCTTTGCTGTTCTTGTTTTCCCAAATGGCGAGTTCTTTGTCTGATATGGGTTGCACAGGGTCTTTGTCTTCTTCTCCGACACACACTCCTTTCCACAGCTCATTGTAGATAAGGGTGTGTTTTACCATCCGAGACCATTTAGAATAGTTCTCCTTGCCAGTGAGAACTATTTCGACCATAGAAATGATTGAATGCATTCTGTAAAAAAAAATATCTCTGCCAAAAACTTTTGTAAACAAGATCCTTCTGAAAAAAATATCTCTGCCAAAAACTTCTGTAAAAATATCCTTATATCATAGCCTTATGCATTTTATTCTTCTTCTAACATTTCATCAGCATGTCATGAGCATTTCTTATATCACCATCACTTCCATAATATTATGTTTTTTTTTTTTAAATACGAGGGCGCTCAAATATATATCACTGTTTTTGAAAAAAAAGAGAGGGCGCTCAACATATATCACTGTTTTTGAAAAAAGAGAGGGCGCTCAACATATATCACTGTTTTTGAACAAAAGAGAGGACAGCATAATATATATCATTTCAATATATATTATTGATGTAAAAACTGTTCAAGAGGACAGCGTAATAAAAACTCCGCTCCATTTTTATTTGTCAAGCCATAACTGTTCCGCTGCTATCTCAACGCTAGTTACAAATAACTCCTCCCGCTCACCACTGGCCTTCTTCCCTACAGGAATAGTAAACAATACGCAGCCAATACCAATAGCATTCTTTTTACAAACAATACGCAGCCTCTATCAATAACATTCCTTTTACAAACAATACGCAGCCATACCACCGTATGTTGCCTTTTCTTATATCTGCATAAAGGTTATACCACGTATGCAGCTTACAAACTTTTCTTGCAATACCACAGTCTTTACAAAAACAACGCGGTCATAGCATTTAAATGTATATCCACAGCTAAAAAATACGCAGACCACAGTTTACAGTCTTCAAACGTAGTCACAAAAAACGCAGTTCTTTATAACAAAAAAACGATACCATTGGATTGCTGGAATGAACGCTGGATTACTGGATTGAACGCAGTTCTTTATAATAAAAAACGATACCACTGGATTGCTGGAATGAACGCAGTTCTTTATAATAATTTCACAGTTTACAGTCTTCAATAAAGCAGTGTTTTTTTTTTCTTAGCGGATGAAGGACTCCGCACCATTAAAAAACCGATACCACAGTTCTTTACAAAAAACACAGCGCAGACTTCAATATGACGCAGCGTAATTTCAACATAGTCATAAAAAACGCAGTCACCAGCGTAATTTTGGAGTGAGATAGGTTTTACCTAACAGTGGAAACGCATATACCATTTTGCTGGAATGAGATAGGTTTGAGCAGAAACGCATCAACGTACAGTTCCACGGACAGAGGGCGCAGTCTTCATGTCAGAACAGAGGGCGCAGTCTCGGCAGTGTCAGGCCAGAGGCGTTCAGGACAGAACAGACCAGGAGTTACAACCAACTTGGGACCTGTGCTCTGATACCATGTCAGGCCAGGGTAACTCCTCATTGAACGAGAGAAAACACTGATTGATTTTTTATTCATTAGCTAGCACTTTATTTATACAAATACAAAACGGATCAGTTCATCTTCTAGATGACTGTCCGGCTTCACCTCATCCGTTTCGGATTAGGTGTCAACAAGGAGATTAGGGAATGTGCTAAAACAATCAGCTAACCATCAATGACAAATGATGAGAAGCCCTCACCAATTCTTTCCAAATCGACCATGGAGGTAAAAGATGTTGATTTATCTTTAGTTTCATATTCACATAATATAATTTCCGTTGGAAATGTGGAGATACCCATTACAGGGACAAGCATGAGACTCCTTACCAAGATGAGGTACAAAGGAGAAGGACTTGCTGCTAATGGCCAAGGCATAACTAAGCCATTGGAGGTTGAGAAAAAACCTCGATTTGAAAGTTTGAGTACATTGAAGGAAAATGCTCAAAGGTGTCAGAAGCTTCCATGACGTTGTTGAATTCATCGAGGAAAGAGGAAGATGGGGATACATCACCATCAACCTATGGCAGTATGCATTACAGAAAAAGGGTTGAGGCAAGATCTCGTTCCCATGATTGTACCAGAGACC
The DNA here is from genome assembly GCA_031772625.1 of Pinus tabuliformis. Classification (NCBI taxonomy): domain Eukaryota; kingdom Viridiplantae; phylum Streptophyta; class Pinopsida; order Pinales; family Pinaceae; genus Pinus; species Pinus tabuliformis. Next base: position 1,141,965,075 of record CM062813.1, on the reverse strand, counting down.
AATAGTAAAGGTATGGCAAGTCTAGGTATTCTAATGTTCATTTTAATTACAACCATATTGTTAATAATGAATGAAAATCATGGCATAGAAGAACTTGCAGTTTTTGCAGATTGCATAACCATGTGTTTGCTGAGTGCTAGAGGAGAATAGAAGCATGAAACAAGATGAGGCATGAAAGACCCTCTCAACAGCAAGAAAAGAAGAAGGTAAAGTAGATCTGGAGGGAGAATACTTATTGTAGTCATTTTGGCATAGGTGGTCATCAAAGATCCATGTGTCAGAGGCTCCATCCAAAGTAGCGTCGCAAGGACAAAGCGTTCGTGCACGAACCAGGTGAAACAATTGTTCAACCATCAAATGCACCACAGCAAGACGACCCATTCACTTTGAAGGTGAAAGATGATTTTTCTAGGTGTGGTAGAATGTCATGGCCTTGTTTTTAAAATCATGTATTGCGTGTTAAACTGTAAAAGTGATGATGTGTTTTCCATCACTTGTTGTAGAAACAATGATGTTTGGCCTTATTTTTGTAAATCATACGTTGCAGTGATGATGTGTTTTCCATCACTTATTAAAGAAGCAATGGTGTTTGGACTTATTTTGTAAATCATGTGTTGCAATTATGATGGGTTTCCCATCACTTATTAAAGAAGCAATGGTGTTTGGCCTTATTTTGTAAATCATGTGTTGCAATGATGATGTGTTTTCCATCACTTGTTGAAGCAATCATGATGTTTGGCCTTGTATTGATAGCTAGGGTATTGTTTCCATTTTTAAGTAAACTTGACCACATAGTATGTGTTATAAACTCGTGGCAAGTATGGGATTCTTGGCTTGTTATTGGTCATAGAATTAAGCATGTAATTTGCAAGAGTATTGTACTACAGGTTTGCAAGGGATGTAGGTGTTGGCTCATCGCTTATGGCTCTGAAGGACAAAGGTGAAGGAGAAGGAAGGATGGACATGTTAGGACACTTGTGGTGCAGATAATGTACACAATAGCTGCAAATTATTTTAATGCTTTTGGAGGACCAAAAGCTTTGCAATATGGAGGATTGATCCAGGTGGATCTTCAAAAGGTACCAGTGGCATGGTAAAAGGCTCAAAAATTCAAAGTGGCAAAATTTGGATAAACCTAGCATCTAAGTGAAGTTCTCATCATCCTAATTCCAACGGTGTAAACAACACTCAAATCCGAGTTCATATGAAGAAGTTAGAGCAAGTAAAAATTTATGTTTGACTTGGACATGTAGCAAGAGGAGATGACGTGGTAGACACTCTCAGTGGATGGGGAAGCACCAAGTGGTAGGTTTTTATTAGTCCCACATATCGCAGATAGCATAAGGAAGAGGTCACAACTTAAATAAAATCATCCCCAAGCAAGCCATGGTTGCGATGCGATCAAATAGCAATCGCCCATCGCAAAAGGAGAAGGTGAAAGAATCAGCCCCTGAAGCAAGTCCTGGTTGCGATGTGGTATATTGTAATCACATAATTATGTTGTGATTTATGATATCACAATCGCATTTCGAAAAGGGGAAGTAGTTGCATGGTGTACTAATTTTGGTTTCCGTCGATTGTGATTTACAATATGGACTCTCGAACCCAATATATTATATATCGTGGTTAATAGTTTGTCGGGTCCATAGTTATCGTAGGGCGCTTGATGTATGGGCTTTTAGTCTATCTATTGATTGGAAACACCGATGGGAAAAATGTTGATGGTAAAAGGCCACCAGGTTAAATGCGTGGTTAAGCATTTTTCCATATTTATGAGGTTTTTGTTGCATATTATGTGGAACCTGAGATCCTCTGTATTAAAGAAAACAGGCCCACCTGCTAAACTTGTTGTTGGTTTAGAGCTTCCGGGGAATTGAGAGATTTATCACCGCCATGTATAAAGGACTATCTACGTCGGAGAAAGGGGAAGAGCAGCTGTGGGATTTCTCAAAATACCATTGCAGAGCAGCGGCACCTGCTCCTGGCAAGTGGCTAGAACCTTGCCTCAAGTATCTAAAGGTTCTGAGAGGTGCAGGAAGCCTGATTATCATAATTGGGCATTCGGACAAGTGTTTTTGCATGATTTTTTGCCAAGATTTCAGTGATGCTATCTATTTCTAGAGTTGGGCTCTCCATTTGTCAGCTATCTTCTAGATTGGAGGTATAAGGGTGTTTATGTAAAATCTACTTGTACTTCTTCTCTTTTCATGCCACTTAATAAATGAAGGCCTCCCCACTATTGAGTCGGGCCTAGAGACATAGTCCAAATTGGACGAACTCCGTAATCAAATCTCTGTGTCTTGATCTCATGCATGATTATGTTTTTACTCTTTGTTTATAAGCTTATGTTTCATGATTTTTAATAAGCTCAGTTACATGTAATTTCGATGCATCTATAAGAAAAAAAATTACATGGAGCTAAGATACATAGATATATCAATTTGTCATTATGTAGCTATTGACAATGTTGGAAATTCGTCAACCAAGGGGGTTTCCATGGTGTGAAGTCCCAATTAGACCTCACATTGCCGGTTGCCATAATATTAGGAATTTTCCTTGGCTACAATTATCAACACAAGATATTATATAAAAATATTTGAAATAAGCAAGTTGGCAATGTGAGGCATACAACTATAATGTACATAAGGTACTTTCACGACATGGAAAGAAAGAGTGAGCCTCTAGAAGAAAAGTAATAGTACTATCATAAAAGAGACACACACGAGCATGGAAATAATTGTTGATTAACCTGCAAAGTAGTTCACAAGATAACAACGATGATAAAATCAAATAACAACACACATTCAACGAGATGCATACCAAATCCAATGAAATAGTTCATTTTCATTAGTACGTGTTTGGTGAGCCCTGGTATTACACCAAGAATGCGGAAACTCTCAAGGGCTCCTCAACTCTATTTATCAACCTGGGGTTCGTACAAACTTCGAGGTGACAGTGCTATATACATATTAGATGGGATTCTACTCATGCCACCCTCAACTAACACATTTTATCAATAGTGCTCCAAGACCATTCTTTCTACTGAATTAGAAGGAAATTAACTACTAAAGGTGCAATTCAAAAGCTAGCTCTAATGAAAAAAAGGAAAATTCTTTTTAAACCTCAACTTGTAGATGTTATTAACTTGTAAATGCTATTGAATCAATTCATGAAAGAAAACAAGAGCTACACTACTTACAGAAAGGGAACTACACTATTTTTCAATCAACCATCTAGCTACCAAATCCACTTGTAAATAGGAAACTACCCTACCAAATCATAACTCAATATTTCATGCATCATCTATCTAGTTCACACTTGCATATAAATAAATGTTCTATTTGTGCTAAATCTATGATAAAGAAACCAATTCTATTCTATCTTGCAGAGAAATAAAATGATGGTTGGAATGGCCTAGGTGCCGCCCTTGATCATGGAGTCACAACTAGGGGTCAACCTAATCCTAAAATAAGTCAAACTTTCATTACAGGTCGAAACAGAGGATGAAAAAGGCTACTACAAGCATGACATAGGAAGCTACTATAGGTGCCATGTATTGCTACAAGAAGGCCTGTAATGTTAGAGGAAGGTTTCCGAGAAGGTTTAGGAGGTAGGAATGATGATTTCAAGGGATGGTAAGGTGGATGGAGGTTGTGGTAGATGGATGAGAGGTAGACAACACCCCTATCCAATCTCAGCACCTCAGGAATGCCTATTTTGAACTAAGAGGGTTGCTCACAGTGACCTAAGGGATTGAGCTCAAGAACAGAATTTTTTGGATTCATCAAAGAAGGTGAAGAAGTCCTGGATGGAGATGGTGAAAGGCCCCTTGCCTGCAAATCCAAACCCTGCAAAATCACATCCACATACTCTTTTATTTATGACAACATAAAATAACCAATGGTGGAAAATATGAATTGAATTTAAATACCATCTAATCTATGCCAAAAACTCTGATCTAGTCAATAAATCCATTTTTAAGCTACAACAAACATATGCAAAACAATATGACTAACATAGAACTTCTTCCAAGAACTAATACACATAACATTTTTGGAATGTGACTGTAGATTCTTCCATTCATGCTCCCATGAGAGAGATAAGATAGAGGTTGCAATCACAATATTTTTGAGGGGTTATGTTCTAATGAAATGCAGAGAACTAATAAACATTCTAAGCTAAAAAGAAATACCCATACATAAGAGGAACCTAAGCCATTGGGGTTGGGCCCAAACCCAAGATCCTTAGCCCTCTGTAACTAACTCGGTGGTGGATCAATAAGAAACTTCTCATTATCATTGCACCAATGTCAAATACATCACATAACCAGTCAAAAATAACATTATGAAGTGCTTGAGCTCAATATATTCTTATCTGAAAACAAAGTTTGAATAATAATGAGCTCTTTGGAATGTTTATTTATACAAGAGGGTAGCTACTAACAACTCCCTCAAAAATAGGAATGTTTGTCTTCCAAAACATGAGAAGGGTGGATCTAGATCTTCTTTAACTGCACTTGCATGATGTCCAATGACCTCATCCTACTTGGCTGCCAATGACCTCGAGTTGATGAGAGAGTGTGGTGATTTTGGTTGATTGAGGGAGTTAAGGAGGTGGAAAACCTCCTAGAATATTTCCCTGTTTTCTACTTCGATCTCCTGCATTGAAATCATCTAAAAAATGCTTTGTTTCCTGCATTTAAACCATATTAGGCCACATGACATAGAAAATCATCTTTTACCCCCCTCACTAAGAATAATATAACAAAAATTGTAAATAAATGTGAGAAAGAGATAGTTCTAAATCTGGAGGATGGAATTATGACCCTTATGATGTACCTATTGATGAGCCTCATCATCACCCCCCTACTAAAATTGTTGCTCATCCTCTGAGCAACTCAGTCATCTATGTCCATGTCCTTCATGGCCCTGGTGGCCTCCTTGACATCCCAAGGCTCCTGAGATGGTGGGCCTTCTTAAGGATAGAAGCATGCATTTTTTTCTATCTCTTTCCACTCCTTCTCCTCTTCTTCATTTCTTCCATCATGTAGGCCTAGAAGCAAAGGTGGGCTAAGCTTGAGTCCAATGCAATTGACTTTTAATCTTTTCATGATTCTTTTGTATAGGGGTGTCCTTTCCAATGCATTCCTTAGCCTTTCAAGAGAGTGATAATCCCTAATTTGAAGACTTTGGGGTAAGGCTTTCCATATCCTTTGGCAGGCTTGATAGCTTTTTGTCCCTAACAACCTAAGTGTGTCTTTAAAATGTGAGATGGCTTGCTCCTAGGCGGCAAGGTATTTGGGTGCTCCAATGATGCTATGATTGTTAATTACAACCAATGGGCTGATTAGATCTACCATAATATAAATTGGTTCCTTTTCTTCCTTTGCCATGACTTTATTTACTTCCTCGGCTCTTACCTCCTCATGAGTCATCCACGATGCTAGGGCCATCAATTTTTATCCCCCAATTTTGCATTGGGATAGCATTAGGATCCCAAATATTCATATCAGTCAAGATGAGGCTTTGAATGTAGAACTCAACCAATTTTTCTTTGTCTTTTATGCTAACCTGGCTGCAAAATTCAATGAATTGTTTGTAATCTTGAAATGGTATAGTCCCATGTTGTGTAAGGTCTCGATTTGGAATTGCATCCACTATTGTTTGAGAAAGAGTGCATAAGGCTTGGATGGTTGTATAAATTGTAATGCCTCCATGGAGATTCTTTCCATTGTGGCCAGTTGAATTTCCTTCTCCTACAACTTCTCCTCAACCAACTATTTTCTACCTGTAGATTCTCCCTGGTTGTGGACTCCCTCTATCTTAGCTCACTTAATTCTTTTCCCATCTCAAGGACATTTTCTTCCATGAGGCCCACATATTCAACCTTTTTAGACTTATCGATTTTCATCCATCTATGGGTTCTTCCTCTTTCTGTGTCTAGCTCAAAGAAAAGCGGGACTACAAATTTTTGGGGAATAATTATCCCTCCCTCAAAGAATTTATAATAGGAACTTAGGCTAGGGTTGTGGACTAGGCTCCTAGAGCTCTGGGAATTCCCCCTCAAATTTTTTTGGGGAAGCTGCTACCTTCTATAGTTGTTGTGTCACATTATGCCCCTCTTGTTGCTCATTCTTCCCCTCCTATAGCATCATTTGTTCTGTAGCGCACTTCGTTTTTATTGTAGCACACTTTTTTTTTCCTATAGCATGATCTACCCTTCTTGTAGTTTCCCCTTTTCTTCTTGTTGGAGGGTGGTAGGTGCCTTGGGTTGTTTGAAGGAGGTTGATATGGTTGTGTGCCTCCTTACATATTGTATAGGAGTATTTGTTATGGATTTTGGAGAGGTTACCTCTTTAATTTTTCTTTTAGTGGACCCCACCTCCTCTTTCTTACTTGTGGACTCTTCAATTGTGATAGGGGCCTCTGTGGAAGTTTGTTCCCTTCCTTGCTTGATCCTAGTGCTTTTCCTGGTCTTAAAGTAGAGGGGGATTGCCTTCATCTCTTCTTCTTAGGTTTCATTGGGGTGCTCAAGGTAGTTAAAGTTGCAACTACCTCTTTTTGAGTGGGTCCTGGAGACAAACTTTCTTGTTTTGGGGATATCTATGTTTCTCTGGGCTCAGTAGTTTTCTCAGGACTTGATTTTTCCTATTGCTCCCCCTCTTCCTCTTCATCTTTCTATTTTCTACCTCTACCTATGGTTCTTCCTCTATCCTCTTTGCATTTGTTTCTCCTTCCTCTTCTTTTGGCCCTATTGCTTCTTCCTCTCTTGCCTTTATCCCTTCTTCTTCTTCCTTTGTCTTCCCCTCTCTTCCTCCAACACTAGAGGTTGAGGTATCTCCCGGTATCAGAGTTTGTGTGTTAATGAATGCCTCTCTATCCATGTCTATGAATTTGTACCAAAGGACGTGGATTCTCAATTTTTTCAAGTAATCCATCACTATAATTTTAATGAGACCATGGTGGCCTAGGAGTTGGTATTTTCCCTCTCTTAGTTTTTGACTCATGCCCCTGATGGATTGTAGGAGGAAGTAGGGCACACTAAGTCTTTAAGCTAGAGGCAATTCTTCTTGAAATATGAGTTCATGAAGTAATCTAAAATGGTAAGCATAGACCACACTCATCCTTCCCTCACGAGAGATGTATTTCACGATATGGTAGGAAAGATCATCCCAAGGATAAGGTAGGATTTCCCTCCTAACTCCATTCTTGTCCTCGATGGGCTTTTCATTGGCAGGGAAGAAGTTCTTTTTAGTAGTGGCACTGGTGATTTTGTCTTCTCTACCCCATTTGATTCCTAGGGGTAGGATTGTCACTCTACTAATTAGCTCAGGGTTGATTGAAATAACTAATCCCCTTACTAGAGTGGTGGCATTGTCTTCAAAGCATTGTCTTTTTTCTGTGAGTTCAGGGCGATGGCAAATTAAAATCCAATGTCATCATCATATCCTTTCAACAACTCGAAGAATCCTAGCCACTGGTTTCATCTAAAAATGTCTACCACAGGTGGGTGTAGGTGGATTCTTTTGGTATCAAAGGGTTCCCTTTTGTTGAAACCTACCCCCATTTATTCTCTATGTTTTCAGCTAAGTGAAGGATAGATACTTCCTTTAATAGCTTTAGTGTATAATTCAATGGCAACAGTGAGTTAAAATTATTTGTTGATGATAATTTCCTACATTCCCTCTACTCTACATCCCAAAAAGTTCTTTCAATTTCACAATTTTATTGTTACTGCCTGTAGAATTTGGGGTGCACCTTGCATACAATTTATGGATGGATGAAGGAGATGGTGCACTTAATTTTTATCACGTGGTTTGTGGTGAAGGTAATAAATTGGAGACCGATTCGACCCTTTTCAACATTCCTTCACCCTTTTAGTCTTCCTGTAGCAGTCCCTCTGCTTTCTTGTAGTAGTTGTAGGCTTTCTTGTAGCTCCCTCCTGTAGCAATGGTAGAACAGGGTTCGAAACTCCTCGATGGCATCCCGAGATCATCCTCTCCTTAAATACTTTTGAAATGGCACTTATGCTAAACAATTCAAGCCCCAATGCATAATATGCCATTTTTGGCTTATGTTTGGAGCATTGTGATGACTTGGTAGTCACATGAGGTTTCCTCTTTTGGATGTTGTCCCAACTCGGAGTAATTATTCCCTCGTTCCTCGTAAAACGCACTGACTATCTATGATCCCAACTCGACTAATGTGACACCTCCACATTGCATGAGTGCTTACCATCACTTTTCGTTTACTAGTCAAGGGTGGCCAAGTTAATTTTCCACCTCCATCTTATTAAAACACCTCCTCACGACATTTACACATTTTTCGTTATTTACACATAGCAAGGAGATGATAGTTTTCCATACGTGTGCCTACCTCATGATCGAACTAATGTAGGGATGTGCATGCTGGAGCTGGACCTCATTGTTGTCATCAAGGAAGTTGACTTGTTGTGTTGTTTTCTTGTGTTTTCGTCATTTCTCCTCATGATATTTGGCTGTTGTGGTTTTTGTGTGTGCAGGTACCTTGTTGATGTCCAAGCTGCTACCACTGGTGGAGAGTCTTGCTGGGAGTGACATGAATACTGCAAAGTGGTCTCATAATTTTTCATCACCCCCCTACTGATGAGAAAAAAACAATATTATTGCTTTCCGTAATGTGTGCACAAGCTACTACAGGAGGAGGTTCTCTTCCTGTAGTATTCCTTTTCTTTTATTTGGCGTCTTCAAGCTGCATGGGGGTGATGAGAGAGGATGTAAAAGGTATTGAAGGCAATGGCAGGACTTTGAGGGAGTGGTTTATATTTGTAGAAATTAAGAGGATGTACTATGTGTGGTTCTCCAAAATACTTTACCAGGGGTAAGACAGAGTGGAGGGATTTTAGTGAATTTTTTTTTTTATTTTTTTATGAAATGGGATGGTTGAGTGATGGATGGATGGTGGACCATGGTGGGGGAACCTTATTCATCCTTTTCAAGGTCATGCTAAGTTTTCCTTTCCTTTGTATCTCCCTCATGTACTTTTTGGAACCTTCCTGTAGTAATTACAGGTCCTTTCTATAGCAATCCCGAGAGGGTGTAAAACTTGAATTTTGCGTTGTTGGGATGTTGGAGAGAGGTGATCACATGAGTGTGTATGATGGATATGAAGTGGATGGCGGGAGGATTGAAGATAATTTTGAGAATGTTGGCCCTATAGCTATGGAATTTTCCACTGTCTTTAATCCTGCAAAATGACAAAAAAATAGCAGACATGTTGTAGATCCATTTCATGTGTTTTTCTTTTAGAGACACACAAGCTCCCTCGGAGGAGGTTTTCAACATGTATGCATGCCCTAGGTGCCTCAAGAGAGGTTTTAACCCAAAGATATTTATTACTTAACTTCTACTTTTTTTGTCTTGGGCTGCCTCAGAGATGTTTTCAACCAAAGATTTGGCCTCAGATGCCTCATAAAGGTTTTCATCCAGGCCTTTTATTTTCTTTTTTCTTTTTTCAGAAAGTACCTAGAAATGTTGTGGACTGGAATGTCTGACACTTTCAATCACATTGACTCCTCTGTTGATTGTATTAATGAATTCTTCCTTAGACATATGTTTTTAATATACCTTCAACCTATAGCCATTGACAAGCAAGGGAATCCCTTCCGCATCAATGGTCCTGATTTGAACAACTCCATTTTCATGGAATTTCTCTATCAGGTATGGGACTAAGCATCTTGTCATCATTTTTCCCTTGAAATACTTGAACCTAGAATCATATAATAATGCCCAAACCCCTTCTTGAAAAACCTTGTCCTTGATATCCTTATCATGCCAGACCTTCCTTTGAAATTGTATGACTTCAATGTGTATGAGGTCCTACATTATGAACTCATCCAAGCCATTCAATTGGAGCATCCTCTCTTCAATGTGCGTTGGTGACATCTAAGTCCAATTGAGCTACCATTCTCGAAGTATTATAGGCAAACTCAATAGAAATTATAGCTTTCTTTCCATAACCCAGATCATATGGAGCGAACCCAGTAGTTATCTTCCAAGTGGTATTATAGGCCCAAGTGGCCTCCACTAATATGTCTGCTCAATCTCTCCTACTGCTACTCACAACCTTGGTGAGGATTCTCTCCAATGCCCTATTTGTAACATCTACTTGCCCATTTTCCTGAGGGTGATAGGCAACAGATATTATGTGTTTGATATGGCATAGCCTTAAAATGTTCTCGATCAGATGTGATGTGAATTGAACTCACTGATCGGTGACTATCCCTCTGGAGTACCCAAATTTGTAGAAGAAATTTTCCCTTAATAACTCATCCACTTTCTCCTTTGTTGTTTCCTTCACAGCCTTTGTCTCAACCCACTTTGTCAAGTAATCAATGCACACAATGATGTACTTTTTCTGTCGTGATGGTGGATCAATTTACCCAAAAAAATCCATGCCCCACTTGTCAAATGGCTCCAATGCCACCTAAGTTTGTAGGGGCATCTCATCCCTAGGTGTGGGTTTTCCCATCCTCTGGAATTTATCACATATGTTGGTATACCTTCTTTCATCTTGGTGGAGATTGGGCCAATAATATCCATCTTATACATCTTTGAAAATTGTTCTCTTGGCAACAAAATGACCTCCATAGGGCCCATGATGAAAGGTCAAGAGGATGTCAAAGAATTCATCTTACCTGATACATCTCCAGCAAGACTCTCCAACTACCTAGTTATTGCAAGACTACAAGGTTGAATTTTGCAGTAACTAGGTAGTTGGCTATTTCAGCAAGCCATAGAGAGAGCACTGAGATAGAATATAGGTGCTCATCTGGAAGTTGATCATCGACCATCCCTTCATCATCTACAGGAAAAGCAAGTCTAACAAAAAAATATGAAACTACATTTTCTTTTCCTGGATTGTCAATGATAGTTAAATCAAATTGTTGTAACAATAGCAACCATATAATGATTCTATCATTCACATCAGGCTTATTCATCAAATATTTTATTTTCCTGGTCAATATGCACAAAATTTTGGTATCCAGTGATGTAGTGTCTGAATTTGTTTAAGGAGTGTACAACAGCTAGGAGTTCTTTCTTAGTTACAGTGTGTTCAGTTCAGCCTTAGACATATTTTTACTAATGAAATAAATGGCATAATGTAACTTACCATCTATTTGTCCCAAGGCTTCCCGCACATCTTTGTCGGATGTATAAGCATGAATATGGAAAAGCAGAGCCCACTTTGGGTCCCTAAGTATGGCTGCAGTTGTTAATTTCTCTTTCAAAATCTCAAGGGCCTCTTGGCAACTATTTGTCTAAAAGAATTCTGAGTCCTTGGCCAGCAATCCAAACAATGGTCAAGCCACTTTTCTAAATTCCTTTATAAATATCCTATAATATCTATCTAAGCCCAAGAAAATCCTAGCATCCCTCTGCTTTTGAGGAGTATGGAACCTTTTGATGATGGAAATTTTATTTGGGTCCATTTGTATTCCCTCCTAAGATATTGAATGGCCAAGGATAGTCCCTACATTCATTAAGAATTCAAATTTCTCAGGACTAAGTGAGAGGTTCATTTCAATTCATTTCCTCAGGACTTTTCCTAGGTTAGAGAGAGCCTCCAGCAAGTCACACCCATAGGGAGTGAAATCATCCATGTAGATCTCTACAAAGTCATGGACCAACTCAACAAAGATGTTCAGAACTTCCCTTTAAAAAGTGGCAGGGGAATTGAATAGAATGAAATGGAGGATCCTATAAGAAAATATACCACAAGGACATGTGCATACAATTTTTTCCTCATCCTTAGGGTTGATCCAGATCTCATTTCAACCACTAAAGCCATCTAGGAAAGAGAAGAATGTATTCCCTGAAAGACCATCTAAAACTTGATCAATGAAATGCAAAGGGAAATGGTCTTTCTTGGTGGCTTTGTTCAGTTCTCTGTAATCCACACAGATTCTCCACTTCCCATTCTTCTTTGGGACCAAAAATAGAGGATACACCCACTCACTATCTGAGATGGTATATGAACCCTGCATCCAACAACTTTTTCAATTCTTCCTTTACTATGTCCTTGAGGGTTGGGTTCATTCTCCTCTAAGGTTGGAACACAGGTTTGTATCCCTCATTGATGTAGATGTGATGAGTACAAACTGAGGGATGCACCCCCTTCATTTCTTTATAGTTTTTGTTATAACGGCTATAACCACCCTCCAAAATTTTTCCCTAACTTTGTTTTGGAGCCTCCTACACAGAGAGGTGATGCAAGTAACTCCATCGATGTATTGACTAGGCTCGCTAGAAGCGGAGCCATGCTTGTGTTCCTATGTGACTCCACTGGGGTACTGTCCAAGCCTGCTGGCAGTGGAGCAACACCAAAGATGAAACCAAGACTCTGACAACTATACTACTTATGCACCAATATACCCCTCAACCCCAATCAAAACAATTGTGCTACCTTGGCTTGGAATGTGTGTCAATCGACCAAGAGCTTGGCAGATGCTACATCTTACAATCAAGCTAGTGTGAAACCAAGGTGAGCTGAGAGCTGAAAAATACTTCCAGAGGTGTTAGACTTGTTTTTCACGAACAAGGTCCATTCAAAGAGCTGGAGTTCTACCAGTGTGTCACCAAGTGTTGTAGCGGCTACAACCACCCTCCAAAAATTTTCCCTAGCTTCGTTTTGGAGCCTCCCGTCCAAACTTCACAGGATCTTTCCTTGCTTCATCAAGATCACAAGCTTCAGTGTTTTGCTTGCACAGATCCAGCCTATCGATCACAGCTTGATCAATTCCCCTCACAGGTTGTTCACGTGGACTTGGTCAGATGTAGGCTAAGCAGCTTCCCCAAGAAAATTGTGCATTTCTGGATGGAAACCATCCTTCCCTCCAGAAATTTCACAATCCTACCTAGCAGCCTGCTGGGCTCCAAGATTGCGCAAGTTTGCCAGTCAACACTCCCAGCAAGAATTGTGCGATTTTCCCCGACAGGGATGCTCAACCCAGAATTTGTGCCCATATGGGTAGCAGTCAGCTTCTCTACCCAGAAATTGTGCAAATCTCATGGGAATTCAGCCCATCTCCCAGCCAAAAATGTGCATTTCCTTCGAGCAGTCGAACAACCTCTTGCATGTGTAACTGAGTTGATTGGTTCCCTCTCGGACCAAGAAAAACAGAATTTCATGCATGGGCTACTTCTCCCAAGGCAGCATGCAAAGGCATCCCTTGTTTCAGGGATCTATATTTAGCAGTTGGAGATTACATGTAAGGATCATTTCAAAAACCTCCCACCAAGTGTCGCTTTCCCTAGATTTCTGGCATGCGCGTCACAACCTTGATGTTGTCAAAACTCAACAACTGGACGCTCTAAATCTCATTCCTCACATCAACCTTGTAGCTCTGGCATCCCACATCACATCTATGAGCAATCTGCACATTCAGCTCAGCTACTTTGGGGTAAGCCCGCTTCCCATACCATGTGTTGCATTTCTGTTGCTTTTTGTGTTTTCACTCGTATGAGTATTGTTTTCTTGATTTCTTTGAACACCTGCTATCATTCACATGTATATTAGCTTGTCCTAGCACCATTTCAATTTTAGTTAACATCTCACTACTATCGCATGCATGAAACTGTTGTCTGCGAATGGTCATCAATTTGGGGACTCGCCTCACCCATATGCATGTTGTTCCATTTTCTGAATCTGTCATTCATCATTTGCATGCATGATCATTCACTTATGCTCAAACTCAGTATCAGCATGCATTCATTGTCCTATTTTCTTTTAAGTTCTCATCGGCGAGTCGAGCCAACCTTGGCCCGGACTCTGCCTTCACCAAGGCTGCATTGTGCAATCTAGGGAGGGAAGGCTCTGCCTTCCTCTCTAGAAATGTGCATTTTTTCCCAACACTGGCCTCCAGGACTATTTTGCACATTTCTGGAGGACAGTGATTGTTGGCCCAGAAAATTGCACAATGCAGTCACTAAGCTTGTAGCCATTGTCGGTTAAGATTGCACATTGCACAATTCCAGTAGTCAGCAACTAGACTGGACTATGCATTGCATAGCTCTAGCAATCAGTCAGTGTCCCGTAGCCCAAATTGTGCCTTGTGCAGTATTGGCAATGGGTATCCTGACCTCCCAGCCAAAATTGTGCAACCTTCATGATCAATCACACAGGTGTTGGGAACAGGATCCCCCAAGGAAAGTTTTGGGGCTAAAAGCCCATGTTATGGGTCAGATTTTGTAATAAACTTGTAAATACTCTGCATTTTGTGGTCACGAAGTGTGAATGTGTCATGAGTCATAAAGGGTTTTCCACCCTTATTTTTGTAAAGTAAAGTTGACGGTAAAAGATCTACCCATGGTCCGCGGACCATGGGATTGTATAAAAATAGCTAAGTAAGCTCTAGGGAGAGGAGATAAGTCTTAGAAAGTCATAGCTTTGAAGAAAGGAGTCTAAGTTACGCGTCTTAGTGTAGGTAAAGGCTAATGCAGGAGCATTCGGCTCAGAAATATCATTGTATTTTAGTAGACATAGGGGGTCTTGTGTTTTCAAGGAATTTGGTTTCCTGAGTACCAAATTAATGTAATTATTAAGGTTTTGAGTGATTTTAATGAAAGATATCTAGAATAGGGATTAATTAAGTATTGTAAGGCATATTTTTAAATGTTCTCGAATGTTGGAGAACATGAGAGATTTAGGCTAGTTAAGATTCCATAGGGATTGAGAGATTTGAAAATCAATTGTAAATATTGGATTAGGAATTGGTTTCATGATTTGGGGATTAAAGAGGATCCTTAGGAATTAGTTGAGTCAAAAGTGGACTTAGAGGATATTCAAGATTTAGTTCAAAAGATTAAGGATCTGAACCAGAAATGGGTTACAGAACCTTTTGTATAAATGTAAGCCTAAAAGGCATAGAGAAAGTTAGTTAGTTAGAGTGAGAATTAGAGTTTAGAGATTAGATAGGGTTTGACTGTAAGCCTACGTGCAGGAAAGGAAAAGGAAAAGGCCACTGATTAGAAAATTAGGCCAGAGAGAGAGATTCATTATGTAAAGAATTATTTATAAAGATAGAGAATCTGATTCATGAGTTGTGTGATGTGTATTGATTAATGGAATTGTAGATTGTGTGTGAATTAGAGTAATTCTGCATAGTATATGTATGCGGGTGGAATTAAAGCAGATCGCAGAGGTGGAGAATGAAGGATAGTGGTCTGATCGTTTGAATCCGACTGAAGGACCAAAGTTGAAGTTCGGATGTGATAGCGCAAAAAAATACGTAGAAGTAAGTTCAGGAAGAAGTTGCGCTGAAGAACAACCCAAGACTAGGAACCCTGGAGAAAACCTAAACCACAAAAGAACAGAGAAAGGATAGATGCACAAAGAATGGTATAGTCGAGTTGGACGAATAAACCAGAACACTGAGGAATTGCATAAAGGCGAAGAAATGAAGTAACCGTGCATAAGAACCATTGGATCAGTCAGATCAACGAATGAGAGTGAGGGAGATAGACGGCTAGGATTAAGTCGTGCAAAATAAAGTCAAGAAATGAAGAGATCAGATGAAGCCACGTGTTAATGGACACGAGGTAGTATTCGCAAGGGGTAAGTGGTATCTCGTGCGCTCAAAAGGTCGTAAATGGAATTTGGAAAATTCATGTGATCAACCTTAGCGGTTGACACATAGCACACAATGGAAAGAGAAAACCACTTTTCTCGTACGATCTCGATCTTATAATGATCATGCAAGAATCTGTGCGAGATTGCGTGATAGCCATTGGATCTAACAAGACAGATCGACAATGGAGATTGTTTAGGCTAGTTGGCGATCAGGTGACGCAATAACCGTCAAATTAAGGAATGAGATCGATGACGGAGGTTGAATGCACTAAAGAGAGCATTGATATATGTGCAAAGGTTTGTGGAATGGCGGAAAGGTAAGGTTTAAGTGTGGTTTATGAAATATTTCTATTATATGGGAATTATAATAGGAATAAGCAAAATCAATGGATTATGGTTTAAGTTTGAGTTTTAGCCAAGGTCCAAAGATTATGGAAGGGTTTATAAGGTTCCGCTCAAAGGTTTATTAAAGTCTAAACTTGGGATAGTTAGATGAAATATTTCTGCTTAAGGAATTTAAATTTGATCAAGCGGGTTTTCATCAGATTTATATTTCCGTTGGTTAAAACATTGGTTTAAGAAGGTTTATTTAAATAGGAATATTGAAATTCCTAGGACGTGTATATGACATGCATTTTATATGCATATTGTGGGTAGATGCAGCTTAGGCCATCATCATTTTTGGTATTTGCGGCTTAGGCTGGCGTCATTTTGGTATCAGAGCAAAATAAGGAAACTCTACATGTGAGAATTCTTTAAGGAAACTTAGAACAGAGTTATGTCTTGAAGGTGTGTATACAGGTGAATGGTGATGAAAGGAGGCAAGAGGAGATCAGATTTTAAATCTGACAAATAGTAGGCACATAGAGATAAAGTGTAGTAGAATTTGCAGATGCAAGGAAAATGAGAACAAACCATTCAAAGTGCAGGTGAATGGTAGAGCAAGATCATGCAGAGGCCTTGAAGGTAGCGGCATAAGAAGGTGAGAAGATTGCAGCAACCTAGAGCAAGGAGTGCTCAATTGGTTCCAAAGGAGAGAACCAGAGAAATACCAAAAGAATAAGCTCAGAGGAGAGAAGCTTAGTGAGGTATCGTGTAGCAAGGAGGACTTGTTACTGCAGAGGTTTTGTTGCAGCTCACGAAAAGATCATAAAGGCAATTCCACAGAGGATGTGGGATGATCGCTAAGGGATGAAGGAAGCTGATAAGAGTTTCTAAATGAAAGTAGAATGTGGTAGAACCTTGAAAAATTCCAACAAAGGTTGGATAAATAGGACAGTTGTGTTTTTAAAAGGTGCAGATGAGTTGAAGCCTAGAAGGAGCAGAGAGAAGTGCTCAAAAAGGTTCGAGAGAATAGCGAACCAAGTGCTTTCCAAAAGACCAAGTACAGAGGAAAACTTGGTGAGGTAAGTGGTAGCAGGGGGGCCTTGCTATTGCAGAGGCTTTATTGCAACTCATATTAAGTGAGTGAGGAACTCATGAAGATAGAGAAGGAGATGACTACTAATAGTCATAACAGAGATGACAAAGGTTCTGAGGAAGACCACAGCAGAAGAAAAGTGAAGAAGGAGGATGCCAAGGAAAATGGAAATAGGATGATTCAAGAGGAGTTGGACAAGGATATTGTGGAGTTAAAAGAACAACTCGATGTATTAAGGATGCTACTAGAGGAAAACCAAAGACAAGGTTGGATCTTGAGGAAAAAGGCAATGCAGTGGCATAAGTTACAAAGAAGGCTACAGTAGAGGCAAGTGAAGTGGCTGGTGGAAAAACTCAAAGAATCTAAGTTGAGAATGGAGGTTTCCATTTGTGAAGCAGAACAGGGTGAAGTTCTAGGTAAAGATGAAGACTGGAGATCTATGAAAGATATTATGAACCATTGTGCGAATTCGAGACAACAAGAAGTTTACTTTGTCGAGGAAGGAATTATTGATGATTTTCTAAACCGTTGGACAAATTCAAATCAGCAGGAAGATATGAAACCTTGTATATTTGAATCTAATAATTTTGATGTAATTACAGGTTTTACAGAGGATGAGTAGTCTTTTGAAGTTGTCAAAAGTATGGAAGAGTATCTTTCAGAAGATAAATACTCTGAAGTAAAGAATGATGGATAATGTCTCTTGAATGAGAAAAGAAGTGAATTATTGCAGCAGAAAGAATTTAGTAATACATTGATGTTTGAAACTTTTATAACACAAGAACAATTTCTTGTGAAAGAAGGAGATGAGATTCAGTCTGAAGAACTGATATGTGAAGTAACAGTTGAGACTGTTGAACCTTGTAATTCTCAAACTGATAATTTGTGTATAAATGCAGGAATTATAAGTGATGATGAAATACTTATGAAGTGTCACAGTGAACTTGAATTATTGGATTATTTGCTGAAAAACTTGAGTATGACACTGTGCTTGCAGACAAAGGAGTTCACTACAGTGGAGAAGAGCAGAAAGACATCATTGAAGCAGATGGTGTGGAAGAGATATTTGCTAACAGTTTTGAGAGTCCTTTAGAGAATTCTTTAGAGAGGAAGAATCAGCATACTGATGTGATGATAAAAGAGGAAAAATCATAGCAACATACTGAAATGTTGCCAAAGGAAGAAGAGGCATTGAGGCCTTATGTTTTTTATTTTAATAATTGTTTTATGAGTGTAGGTTTTATTGCAGATGCTGGAGAAAATTTGACACAGATGAGCAACCAAGAAAATATGGAAGAGGAAGATTATGTGGAAGTATCTAATCCATGGAACAAAGATATTATGTTGTTGGAAAGAATGTTAGAGAATTAGGATTTGATGCAAAAAGAGAATGTGAAGATGCAAGAGCTAGTGGACAGCAGCAACAAACTGAAACAAAGAGAAAGAGGTAGCAGTAAATGGCAGAGTATGTACCAACCCAAGGATATGCTGGAGATAGAGATTGAAGAATTATGGCAATTAATGATGAAGCAGTCCAGATGGAGGAGACTGATAGCAACAGGAAGAATGATCAATCATAATTTGAACCTAATTGACAAGGAGACAAAGATGAAACAGAAGAAAACAAACATACAGCAGCAACAAAGGAACAGAGCATTCAGAAAAATACAAACTAAAGTTTGTGACCCTGGAGGTTTTCTATCAACATATGAGAACACATGATCATGAGATCATGAATGTTTTCAACCTTGAGAGTTTGATGCAGGAGCATTCGGCTCAGAAATATTATTGTATTTTAGTAGACATAGGGGGTCTTGTGTTTTCAAAGAAGTTGGTTTCCTGAGTATCAAATTAATTTAATTATTAAGGTTTTGAGTGATTTTAATGAAAGATATCTAGAATAGGGATTAATTAAGTATTGTGAGGCATATTTGTAAATGTTCTTGAATGTTGGAGAACATGAGAGATTTAGGCTAGTTAAGATTCCACGGGGATTGAGAGATTTGAAAATCAATTGTAAATCTTGAATTAGGAATTGGTTTCATGATTTTGGGGATTAAAGAGGATCCTTAGGATTTAGTTGAGTCAAAAGTGGACTTAGAGGATATTCAGGATTTAGTTCAAAATATTAAGGATCTGAACCAGAAATGGGTTATAGAACCTTTTGTATAAATGTAAGCCTAAAAGGCATAGAGAGAGTTAGTTAGTTAGAGTGATAATTAGAGTTCAAAGATTAGATAGGATTTAACTATAAGCCTACAGGCAGGAAAGGAAAAGGCCACTGATTAGAAAATTAGGCCAGAGAGAGAGATTCATTACGTAAAGAATTATTTATAAAGATAGAGAATCTGATTCATGAGTTGTGTGATGTGTATTGATTAATGGAAATGTAGATTGTGTGTGAATTAGAGTAATTATGCATAATATATGTATGAAGGTGGAATTAAAGCATATCACAAAGAAGGACAATGAAGGATAGTGGTCTGATCATTTGAATTCGATTGAAGCATCAAAGTTGAAGTTCAGATGTGATAGAGCAAAAAAAGTACATAGAAGTAAGTTCAGGAAGAAGTTGCGCTGAAGAAAAACCCAAGACCAAAAACCCTGGAGAAAACCTAAACCACAGAAGAACAGAGAAAGGATAGATGCACAAAGAATGGTATAGGCGAGTCGAATGAATAAACCAGAACACTGAGGAATTGCATAAAGGTGAAGAAATGAAGTAACCGTGCACAAGAACCGTTGGATCAGTCAGATCAAAGAACAAGAGTAAGGGAGATAGATGGCTAGGATTAAGTCTCACAAAATAAAGTCAAGAAATGAAGAGATCAGATGAAGCTATGTGTTAATGGACGTGGGGTAGTATTCTCAAGGGGTAAGCGGTATCTCGCACACTCAAAAGGTCGTAAATGATATTTGGATAATCACATGATCAACCTTAGTGGTTAACACGTAGCACATGATGGAAAGAGAAAACCACTTTTCTCGCGCGCTCTTGTTCTGATAACGATCCTGCAAGAATCTACGCGAGATTTCATGATAGCCATTGGATCTGACGAGATAGATCGATGGTGGAGATTGTTTGGACTAGTTGGTGATTGGCTAATGCGATAACCGTCAGATTAAGGAATGAGATCGATGGCGGAGGTTGAATGCGCTAAAGAGAGCATCGATATATGTGCAAAGGTTTGTGGAATGGCGGAAAGGTAAGGTTTAAGTGTGGTTTATGAAATATTTCTATTATATGGGAATTATAATAGAAATAATCAGAATCAATGGATTATGGTTTAAGTTTGAGTTTTAGCCAAGGTCCAAAGATTATGGAAGGGTTTATAAGGTTCCGCTCAAAGGTTTATTAAAGTCTAAACTTGGGATAGTTAGATGAAATATTTCTTCTTAAGGAATTGAACTTTGCTAAAGTGTGTTTTCATCAAATGTTATATTTCCGCTGGTTAAAACTTTGGTTTAAGAAGGTTTATTTAAACAGGAATATTGAAATTCCTGGGACATTTATATGACATACATTTTATATGCATACTGTGGGTAGATGTAGCTTAGGCCGTCATCATTTTTGGTATTTATGGCTTAGGATGGCATCAGAGGCTCTGTAGCTGAGTGCGTACAGGCCTAGGGTGGAAGTTTGCAGGTGAGAGCGCGGACCCCTGCAGCTGTGTGCGCAGTGCAGATAGAGTCTGTAATCACTTAAAGATATCAATAAAGAGAAGTATTCTTCAAATTCTATGTATTTGTTCCGGTTAATGCATCTTGTCATATTGTGTATGAATTTCATTTATAATGCTTATATAATGCACGAATGTATGTAATTACGTTGGTTAAGTGAACGCAAGCAAGAACATCTATTTACGTGATGCTAACTATGATTGATTAATAAGATAAGTAAGATCCTTAAGATAACTAGGGAATCTGTGCAAAACGCTACCTTCACAACGTGAAAGTATTTGAACTGAGGGTTAAGGTTGCGTGAAGGTCAGTAGTACCCTTTCATGGAGGTATCAAAGGGAGGAATAAGGGGTTAGGCAGCCAAAGCCCCATAACTTAACGACCTGCACGAAAGCAGGAATAAAAGGAATATACCGACATCATGTCTTGCGAAGAGATGGCTTGCAGTCATTCTTCTTTCCATCGGCATCCATTCATTTCTTCCAAGAAATAAAACGCTCCAGCAAATGTGGCCTCGACATGTCAGCGGTTTCATTGACCGTTCTATGTTTGTATATTTTGATTTGTATATTGAAAAGAACAGGACGGTGGAAATTCATGGAAGACCGAGGGTCAGTTTTCTTGCAGCATAAGTATTACCTCTGGATATGGGTAAAGCACTTTTTTTTGGCAGAAGAGGAGTCGATTTTATTATGATAATAAAGAAGACTGTTTCAGTCAAGAAGAAGCCTTTCACAGTTTCAGTTTTTATGTTAAGAATGAGAGTATTGTTGCTAGCATGAGGATATATGTTTTGTTTTGTGCACAATAATGACAGAGAGTTTATGACTAGTCTTGGTTATCCGAATATAATTCGTTATCATGGTTAACTCATGAGAAGACTCCTATTTGAAACCATATTAAACACCAGTTGCAAGTTTGATTTGTAGGAAAAAGAATGTGTATTCCTTTACGAGTGGTTAGGCTGCAATTAAGCTTAAATACAACATCGTTCATCGATGAACCTAGTAATTGATTCATTGGAACCTGGAATCCAAATATGATGTTTAATCTCTTTTAATTAGGCTCCTGCAGGATAGGTTAGAATAGTTAATATTAACACAAATAGGTAGAATCAGTATAGGTAGAGCATGGTGCATATAGGTTAGTTGTTTATTTTGTTGATTTAATTGAAGTCTTCATCCGGGAAGCAATCTTTCAACCCCTATAACAGTTCACGGGATCCTTTAAAACCCATTGGAACTAGCCACCAAAAACGAAAGTAGATCTGATTGGGATCTGCGATCGGGTTGGTTCCCTTTGTTGGCATAGCGAAAATTCATTGTGTCAACAAATTTGGCGCTAGAAGGAGGGCCTAACCTCTGTTCACATCTTTTCAGGTTTTCATCTATAAATGTTGCATATGGATTCAAAAAGACTAATGTATTGATTGTAAAGGTAGAAAAGATCCTTCCACCCATTTGGAAGAGCCTCATTTTGAAGAAACAGATGTCACTCTAAGTCCCGGGTTTGGGTTACCCAAGGAAAAGAGACTGTGGGAGTATCCTATCACTCAGGAACAACCAGTTAGAGCACTTACTCATGCCTACGCTCATTCCCTCTCTCAGCTCCCCATCTTTCATTCCTTAACTCTGACCGCTAAAAGAAAGCCAAGGATCTTTCCCATAAACAAAGAGACATCTGCAACCCTTTCTCTTGAAGATATTGTGCTAGAGTCCCTGCAAAGTATCGACACTCCTTGGGAGGAAATTCCTGAGGATCCCCTCTCTAGAGGTGATTTGTGCTCGGAAAATCAAGGAAACAGGCATCCCTGGCTTGATTTGGAAAATCCTAACAAAGAACGCCCAGAGGAGACCCTCAACCAAAACTTCCCAAATCATACTATGGCTAATGTTCCTCCTCTAGGTGGGAATCAGCCTCCACCACCTCCTCCAGGTGGGAATCAACCCCCACCTCCTCTGGGAGGACTCCCTCCCTGGCTTGCACAAGATATTGTAGCAGTACCTAGGCAGTAGCATGCCTTACCCAAGAACGCAGAAAGAGTATTACCCAAATTTGACCCTAAGCAGGGAGACACAGCTGATAACCATATTCACTCTTTCTTCCTAGACATGCACATGTTTGGGGTAGCTGATGAGGATGTGGTATGTCACTTATTCCCTTTTGCTCTTATTAGTGTAGCATCCACATGGTACTTTAGCTTGAGAATAGGATCAATCACTTCATGGGATGCTTTTCAACGGGCCTTCTTAGACAAGTTTGGCAATGATAAGACACCTGCAGCCTTGGTTTTATAACTATCACATTTAAAAATGGAAACCAAAGAAAAGCTCAAGAATTTTAACATCCGGTTCAACACTTTTTTCAACAGAATCCCATCTAACACTAGACCTACTAACGAGGTACTCATGGAATTCTACATCACTACTCTCCCTGTCCCTACTGCAATGTGGGTCAAAAGGAGTAATGCACAAACCTTATAGGGTGCCATTGATGAAGTAGTAAAAGTTGAGAATGAAATGATCAATCTCACAGCATTTCATCATACAACCAAATAAAAGAAAGCCTCTCAATCATCAAAGAAGAATAATGGGAGTGATAACAAAGAAACTAAGATCAAATAAAAGGACACCACAAATGTGGAAGGTTTGCATCAGATCATTAAGAAATTGACGAACACAGTCATCGATATGAAAAGGAATTCTGGAGAGAGTACAAATGGGAATGGAGGAAATAATAACAACAGGAAATCCTTCAAACCTTTCTATCGTAAGAAGATAGAAGGTGGTCATGGTCAACCTACATTGCCTACTCCACCTAATGAAGGGATTTTAAATATGGAAGACCTGGCTCTTATCAGATCTCTTTTTACCAAAGAAGAACCTATAGCAAATCTGGAGCAAGAACAAGAAGATGAGAAAGATTACAAAGTAGAAGATCCCAGGGACGAGGCATCTCAAGTCAATGTACTATGGGATTTCTATGCAAATGGGAACGATGATGAAGAAGATAGTATAGAAGAAATTCACACTACTGAAATCCACACACGAAGTAAAGGGCCACTTACAGATGTGATGAAGGTTGTAGACCAGACAAAGAGAGATGTCCGCCCTTCGAAGACATCCACTCCCAAGGCTCCTATTGAGAAGAATAAACCTAGTGGTAATTCCAAGAGTACTCCAGTTGTGAGCTATCCAGAGAAGGATAATACATCACCAAATGAAATGAAGGCAACTCAAAATGGTAAATTCCCACCTAAGAGTGGCAAGACCGGTATGTTTACTTTGCCCTACCCCATTTATAATATTGATTACAACATTGTGGATGATCTTAAGAAATCTCGAGCTAATATCACGTACTTCGATTTGTTAAAGTTAACGCAGCAAAGAGATTTGCTTTTGAAAGCTATGAATGAACAGAATTGCAAATCTCTCACCAATCCAAGTAGTCAAACCAAAACTTCAGTGTCTAGACCCATTAGTACCTCCAATACTTCCCAAATGCCATCAGCCATGGAGGCCACTCTGTCAAAAAGGAATTGAACACCCCAAGATGTCAGTGCAGCCATGATAGGAAGGAAATCAAAATCCATGACTCCACCTTTCCTTATCACATTTGAAATCTTCAACATGAACGTACACAATTGCCTGGTAGATTCTGGTGCCTCATCCACTGTTATGCCTTACGTTGTTGCTAAAAGTTTTCATGCAATGCCCGAGAAAATTGGAACTCGCATTATGCAACTGGACAGAATGAATGTAAAAATAATTGGAGAATTGAATGATGTGTTGATTTGGATGACTCTCAAACCACAGTACACGCAAGTCATTGACATAGTGGTAGTTGACATACCCAAGGCATATGGAATGCTTCTTAGTAGGGACTGGTAAGAAAATTTGAATGGATATTTCTCAACTGATTGGTCCCATCTCTTGTTGCCTCAGAAAGGAAAAGGTGATATGCTGAGAGTTGATCGAGAAAGATACATGAAGTATGTAGTGACAGAACTAAATGACCCCAATGAACCTGTAATGTTTACCAACTCTATCCTTGGGAATTGTAGTTTCGACATTTGTGCCATGGAAACCTATTTTGGAGAATTCCATGCAGAGACAATTGAAGAAACTGCAATGAACACACAATTGGAAGCTCTCCCCTGTAGTCCAACTGATGAACTATCATGTATTATAGTAGATGATAGGACTAATTTCGTAGAAAGTAGTTCAATTGATGTAACATTAGATTCTATATTTTGGACACTCTACTTTGATGGCTCTAACTACATAGAGGGTGTAGGTGCTGGGAGAATTCTCATTGACCCACAAGGGAACCAACATTTGATGGTCAGGCGATTGGAGTTCATGTTCACCAACAACACAGCAGAGTACGAAGGCTTTTTGTAGGCCCTGAAGAAAGCCATTGATATGAAGGTAAAAAATCTTAAAGTTTTTGGTGACTCACAGACAATTGTCGAGCAGGTAAGGAAAATGATACATTGCAGTTTGCCACACCTGGTAAGATACCAACATGAGGTATGGAGCTTAATTGATAGTTTTGATTCTTTTAATATCACATACATACTACGTGGGAAAAACCAAGATGTCGATATGATCACTGGTATGGCTTCAAAACTTTTTCCTGACCTTAGATTAAACAAGAATAAATATTATGTTGAAATGATTTTCAGACCATCCGTACCTGATAACATCTCAAATTAGCAGGTATTCGAAGGTGACGGGAAAATCCTTGAGTTCCTGCATTGCGAAAAGACATTAAAAAATGCACTTATTAATGGAAAAGAGCATGGCAGGCTTATGAATGAGAGTGAAGATGAGGAAAAATATCAATCCAATATAATTCCCAAGTCAATTTTCAAGATGGAGCACTTTTATGACCTACATGATAAATTTTAAGAGCTGACTAATTTCAAAACGCATAGCTCATCATGAAGTATGATTCGATCAACCTTGGAACCAAAAAAGACCCAAAAAATGTTAATTTGCGCTTAGGATGCTCTCCACAAGAAAAGGTTGTGCTTGTTAAGTTGTTTAAAGAGTACAAGGATGTCTTTGCATGGACATATGGTGACTTGAAAACCTTCGATACCATCATGCATCATGTAATTCCTTTGGAAAAGGATGTTAAGCCCTACCAACAAAAGCTTCGTAAGATGCATCCAAGCTTGGAACCATTGGTGAATAAAGAATTAAATAAAATGATGGACGCTAAAATCATTTTTCCGATCAAGCACACCCGCTGGATAGCCAATCTCGTGCCAGTAAGAAAAAAAATGGAGACATCAGATTATGTATCCTCTTCAGAAACCTGAACAGAGCATCGCAGAAGGATAACTATCCTGTCCCTTCTATGGAACACATTCTTCAATGTGTTTCTGGGTATGAAATGTTATCCTTATTGGATGGTTTCTCGGGATATAACCAAGTGTTGGTGTCGAATGGAGATCAACTTAAGACAACCTTCAACACTAAATTGGGCACCTATGCATATCGTAAAATGATGTTTGAACTTATTAATGAAAGCACCACATTTCAGAGAGCTATGGACATAGCTTTCCAAGGATTTATTAACAGATCAGTAGTGGTTTACATGGACGACATCACTGTGTATTTTTATCGCAAAAGGGATCATATTTATCACCTGAAATAGATTTTCAAAATATGCTGAAGGTACGTAATATCGTTGAATCCAAAAAAAAAAAAAAAATTGCAGTTACAAAAGGGAAACTACTGGGTCATATCCTCTCCAAGGAAGGAATTATTATCAATCCTGAAAGAATAGAGACCATCATGAGAATACAACCTCCTGCAAATAAAAGAGCAATGCAATCTTTTTTCGGGAAGATTAATTTCATCAGGAAATTTGTTTCAAGCTTCGCTGAAATAGTGCATCCAATTTAGTTGATGATGAAGAAAAACGCCATGTATAGGTGGAGCAATGAAGCTAAGATATCATTTCAGCGAATTAAGGAGGCCATCGCAGAAGCTCCTACATTGGTTAGCCCCAATTTTGACAAGGAATTCCTCTTGTACACTTTCGCTTTTGATGTTTCATATGCCGCAATCCTCACCCAAAAAAATGATAACGACAACGAAGTCCCCATTTCTTATATGATCTCTAATCTTCAGGGGGGAAACTAAATTACCCTGAGGTGGAGAAACAAGGTTTTGTGGTTTTTAAAGCCATGAAACATTTCCGCCCGTATTTACTGAAGGCCAAGAACAAGGTGATCATTCCCCACCCTGTTGTAAGGACCCTCTTCGTGCAGAGGGAGATGGGAGAATAGAGAGGGAACTCGATAACAGCTCTTCAGGAATAAAACCTTGAGATTAAACCAGCAAACATAGTTTGGGGGCAGGGGTTATGTAATCTTGCAGTAGAATCCATGGCAGGTAAAAAAGGGACATCAGAGGAACCAGAAACTCATTGCGCGCGGAATGCTCAAGTAGCATTCAGGTAAGAGCCCGGATGGGACAACGAAATGTTAATATATGAGTGCGAAATATTGGAAGTCACATTGGACTCTAATTCATGTTATTACAACATACGCTTATATCTAACACGGGGGTCATGTCATGAGCAGATGGACGCATCATGGAGAAGATTGCTCAGATTAAAATCTAATCAGTATCACTTGGCCAATGACACATTATACAGGAAAAATTATGATGGAGTTTGGCTGAGGTGTTTGGAAAACCATGATGTTGATCATGTCTTGAAAGAAATGCACGACGGCCCAATAGGTGGTCACTATGGCGGAGAGACCATTGCTCACAAATTATTAAGAGTTGGGTATTATTGGCCCACAGTGTTCAGAGACTTGCATGCCTACGCTCGGAAGTGCAAGGTATGTCAAAATGTCGCAGGGCGAGAAAGAAAGCCAGTTGTTCCCCTTAGGCCCGTTATGATTTATCGCTCGTTCCAGCAATGGGGCCTAGATGTCATAGGGGAGATCACTCCGAACTCTTCACAGAAACATAAGTTTATACTCACGGCAACCAATTATTTCACCAGGTGGACCGAAGCCATCCCACTTCAGAGGGTTAATGAAGACAAGGTAATATATGTTATTGAGAAATTTATTGTCAACAGGTTTGGTATTCCTGGCACTCTCATATTTGATAATGATTCTTACTTTTCATCACTAAAATTGACCGAATTTGCTATTGATAAATCAATTCACATAAGTTATGCAGCAAACTATTACCCTCAGGGAAACAGATTTGCAGAGTCCTCAAATAAAAATCTCATTCGCATAATCCGTAAATCTGTTGCCGACAACCAGAGGAATTGGTACAACGCTCTAACAAACGCCCTTTGGGCCGATAGAGTCACCCCAAAAGTAGAATTATAGAATTCCCCATACTTCCTCATCTATGAACAAGAAGAGATTTTACCTCCCAATGTTACCCTTCCCTCTTTACAGCTCTCCCAAGCCTCGAGAGGGACCCCTTCAGCCTTACTTCAAAAAAGAATCAACCAACTGGTGAGGTTGGAGGAATTGACAGAAAATGCCAGAAATAAGTTCAGGAATCACCAAATGATTGTGAAGAGATGGTTTGATCATCATCAGGTGGGAAATAAAGATTATCAAGTTAGAGAGCTAGTCTTGAAATGGGACAAGTCGAAGGGTAAGCACATGAAATTCCAACATTTATGGTTGGGCCTGTTCCAAGTTGAGGAAAAAATTGGTCAGGGAACCTACAGATTAAAAACTTTACAGGGAGAAACTGAAAAACTCCCTGTTAATGGCCAACATCTTAAGAAATATTTCTAGTAGCCACCACATGGTGGTTACCTCCTAAGTAGGTTAGGATTTATTTTATTTTTGCTATTAGCTTAGTTATATTTTTCATTTTTTTTCACGTTTTTGTTTTTATGCAAAGTTTATCTTCCTTTTGTTTTTGAACTTCAGTCCTTTTCAGCCATTTGATTTCGGTCTTTCAGTTTCATTTTCACCTTTTGCAACTTTCTTTTGATTGCCCTCATTCGTTACCTTCAACATTTTTGCTTCCCTCACTAACCTACTAATGAGTCTACAGATCCTAAATTCATTATTACTTTGCAAGTCAAACAAACCTCTAATGAGCTTCTGAGAACTGGAAAATCAGGGGTGAAATTCGAATAGAAGCCACTCACTAGCATCTATTGGGAACTAGGTAGGCTCTGTTGATAAGCTGGATACCCTAAGCATGTAGGGACATCTTTATAAATTAAAAAATGTGTAACCACAGCTGGACTGGCATGGTGAAATGTTGCATTTTTTTAAATCCTACCTAGACCTAGCCTATACTTGTCTATAAGGTTTGCAGTTATTCTCCATTGGTTCCACCAACCACACTAAAATTACCAGTATCTATCAGCTGCAAGTAAATCTCCTTTCATGGGCTAAGCTCGTTGTCATATATCCTGTGGCAAATTCAATTGTGCTCTAGTCCTTGTGCCTGAAACTAGAAGGACTTATTTAAAAGAAAATAAAATGTCGAGTCCTTGTGCCAATCTAGAAGGACAGGTTGTTTGGGAAGCTGGTTGGAGTAGGGACTGTTGCTAGACTCAGAGTACCAGTTGACACAACAAGCCCCAACCTTGCTTAAGCAGTTTAAAAATATGGTATGATCCATGACTGCGCCCCATTCGATCATACGAAAGTATAGCACTAAAATTTCTTGCATAAAGTGTGGATGACCATATCTACATATATCCATCAAGCTTGATGTGCGATAAAGAGCTGAGGTACACACCTAAACAGGTATTAACAAACTAGTGATGTCCCCAAAACGATTTTGAAAGTACAAAATAGGTAAAGGATGGTCAATGAACCCCATAATGCGACCATTGGAGAATGCCTGTCAAAACCCTATTAGTAAGTAGAGCTATTTGTCTTTATCATGCCTGAGGCGAACAATGCTAAAGTGGAACCCATGCCTATTAGTCTATATAGTTTACATTTCAAGTTTATCTTAACACCATGATGCTCTACTGGTCCAAGGTTTATTTGGTAACACAGGGAACTGGTTCGCCCAGCAATTCACCATTTTTTGTGGCCACAACCACCACCCTATTAAAACCTGCTCTGGGAGAAAATTTGAATGGGTCCCTTGAGAAGTTTGATCTTTCGTCTCTCCGAATGATAACTGTATTTTTCAGATGGATTTATGTCCTCGAAGCTGAATGGTTCAATGGTTTATTAATTATGGTTGCAACATCCCCAAAAAATCATCGTGTCCTCTTGAGATTTAGAGCCGGTGGACTCATATAACCCCCAGTTGCAAAGTCTGTCTCTTTATGAAAGTTTTTATGAAGGTAAGGTTTGTTTTAGGCGTTTCTGTCATATCTCTCATAATCATAGCTAATGCTGATCATTCATGCAGGGAAGGACCAAGAGAAGAAAAAAAGGTCGGTGAGCTAATGCATAAGCATCATGAAGGGCTGCAACGAAAGATGCAAAGGGATCATGAGGTGGTAATAAAATTCGAGAAAGTAACACAACCTTTGAATGATCATCACAGGGATAGCATGCCTATTCCACATGGTACCTCTACTAGATAGATTCTTGTTGCCATGTGCCGTGGCTTTGGGATAGAATGGGGTAGGATGTCCTAAAATTCTGAGAAGATAGGAATTAGAACAAATGTTGGTATAAGTGTTCTTATGTTGCTCTGGGGACTCTAGATGACACCTCTGCACCACCGATGTCGATATTACAAAGACATACTCCACAAGAAAGGGATATGGAACCACCACAGTGCATAATGGAGGCACACTCTATGTTAAGTGGAGGTACTCCTGACAGCGCAGATCCATCAAGTTGTTGTTACCTCCAGATACACCTTAAATCATGCCAAATGTTCGATGATGAGCGCAGTGTCTTCATTTTCCCTCAAGAAATAATAGGGAATAATGTTTAGTCGATACAGGTGTGAAGAGATGGCTTGTAGTCATTCTTCTTTCCATTGGCATCCATTCATTTCCTCCAGGAAATAAAATTCTCCAGCAAATGTGGCCTCGACATGTCAGCAATTTCATTGACTATTCTATGTTTGTATATTTTGATTTTTATATTGAAAAGAACAGGAAGGTGGAAATTCATGGAAGACCGAGGGTCAGTTGTCTTGCTGCATAAGTATTACCTCTGGATATGGGTAAAGGACTTGTTTTTGGTAGAAGAGGGGTCGATTTTATTATGCTAATAAAGAAGATTGTTTCGGTCAACAAGAAGCCTCTCGTAGTTTCAGTTTTTATGTTAAGAATGAGAGTATTGTCGTTGGAATGAGGATATATGTTTTTTTTTGTGCACAGTAATGAAAGAGAGTTTATGACTAGTATTGGTTATCCGAATATAATTCGTTATCATGGTTAACTCATGAGAAGACTCCTATTTGAAACCATATTAAACAACAGTTGCAAGTTTGATTTGTAGGAAAAGGAATGTGTATTCATTTACGAGTGGTTAGACTGCAATTAAGCTTAAATACAACCTCGTTCATCGATGAACCTAGTAATTGATTCATTGGGACCTGGAATCCATATATGATGTTTAATCTCTTTTAATTAGGCTCCTATAGGAAAGGTTAGAATAGTTAAGATTAACACAAATAGGTAGAATCAGTATAGGTAGAGCATGGTGCATATAGGTTAGTTGTTTCTTTTGTTGATTTAATTGAAGTCTTCATCCGGGAAGCAATCTTTCAACCCCTGTAATAGTTCATGGGATCCTTTAAAACCCGTTGGAACTAGCCACCCAAAATGAAAGAAAATCTGATTGGGGTTTGCAATCGGGTTGGTTCTCTTTGTTGGCATAGCGAAAATTCGTCGTGTCAACACGATGCAAGATCCAAATCTGGGGGTTCAGTAGATCCATGCGTAGTTGAAAAATCTTTGCCTTGAGACGCAAAGTTTGAAGCAGCACAAAACAGTTCAACTAGAAGTGCACGAAGAGGTATGGTGCCTAAAATGCAAGGGTCAGGGACACGACAAAGACCATTTCCCGATATTTGCAAACTATATTGTAGGAGGAGGACCAATGCCTTTGAGGTCGGAAGCTCAGGTAGGACCAAGTGCGAGGCCTGCATTGTGGTGCACTATATGTCAGGTAGCAAGAAAACATGCCACGGATAATTGTCATTTGTTGAAGAAGTTTGTACAGACACTGTAGCAAATATTTTGCAACTCATGTAGGTCAGTAGGGCATGATGAGCACAACTGTAGAAGTTATGAATTGATGATGGATAGAACACCCGCCTATAGGGTCCAGGCAGAAATGTGGCCCCTTGACCAGAGCGCAGGGATGGCGCGGACATGCTTTCAGGGGCATAGACGAGGCCAAGGTGAAGGAGGACCTGGCAGAGATTGGGAGCAATTGATTTGATACAATTATGGAGGACCAGGACACTATGCCCGCGATTGCACTAACCCAACACGTCTGTTGTGCAAGTATTGCACTCTATTTGATCATGAAACAAAAGATTGTCCTACGTTGATAGCAAGGATAGGTGACAAAGGGGCACTACCACCCCAGCCAACTCAGAACCTGCAAATGATGAGGTCTGAGCCACGCAAAGAGGATCCGAACGTAAATATAGTGCTCCAAAGTGGAATCACAACAGGAGATGATAAGGGGAAATAGCCCGAGAACAACACATGGGTTCACAAAGCTCCGGCGAAGGAGATTGAGTTCGATTTCGAGCACGCACGTGAAACATTTATCGAGGCAAAGAAGGGCTTCGTTGAGGCCTCCACCTCAGGGAGCAAGGATAAGCCTAATCAGAAGATGGACACTTCTATGCTTACAACCTTCCTCGAGACCTGCATGAAGTTACTGCGCGATAGAAAGGTTGTGAAGGGGTTACAGGAGCTCATAAATAGATGCACCAAAAACACTCCAACTGAGTCGCGTGTATTATGAAAGATAGGTAAGCATAAAACAAGGACAGGATGGGAGATGGGACTGACCTCATAGATAGGAGAGTATGAGATGGATCAGGTTATCTTGGACCTGGGATCAGACACGAACGTCCTACCAAAATAGACTTGGGAACAGACGGGAAGACCTGCGCTACAGTGATCTCCGATTCAGCTAAGGGTGGTGAATCAGCAGAAGATCATCCCCATGGGGCGGCTACAAGGGGTGATGGTATATATTGAAGGCATGAGCGCACTGGCTAACTTTGAAGTAATAGAAATTGTGGATGATAGCAACCCCTATCCTACACTCCTTGGAATTGATTGGGCTACTGATATGAATGGGGTAATCAACCTAAAGAAGTGAAAGATGATATTTGAGAAGAAATCGCTCCACACGATAGTACCTCTAGATCCTACTGAGGAATCGCGCTATACTGAACCAGTCCGCGATTATGAGAGCGATGACGATCTGGACTGTATATATAAGATAATGGCACGAGACCAAGACTGGGTGAATCCAACAGTGGATGGACGAATTACATGGGATCACGAGAGTTCATGCACCTCAGACTCTGATGAAGAATTAAAGCACTGGCAGAATTGGTTACATGAGGTAACAACACTGAGCTGTAACATGATGACTCGGTCGCTGCGCTGTGTGTTGTCAAAGGTAAGAAATCTACCCACTTATGATGGCTTGAATGATGTAGATATCTTTTTGGATGCATTTGAAAGGGAGGTACCAGAAAATCAATGCTTCCAAGCATTGGACTGGGCACTACACGCTACGCCCGCAAGATGGTGGGGTACGCACAAGGGAAGCTTTGATGATTGGAGCGAATGTAGGAGGATGATGCAAACATGCTTTAGGAAGCTGAAGGTGTGAATAACAGAAAAATATGATGGACAGGATGATCCACGCGTGCACTTGGCCAAATGGGCTTAGGCTTATCAAGAGAAGCCCTAGCCTGAATGGGTGCACTTGTTCTGTCACACCCTGGATGTCATCCCAATGAACTGGTACATAGAAACAGAGCTCCACCATGGTACAGGTGAATGGGATATTCTGCACCAAGGATTCATAATGACATTCAGCTTTGAAGACGGGTTTGATTGTATTGATGAGGCACTACAAGAGGTGAAAGCAGCAATATTTAGGATACCGCAAGATCCTTTAGACCTGATTCAACCTGAGTGGGTTACTTAGCTAACTCATGCGCTAGAATGCTATAATGTAACCGTTAAAGAAGAGGATGAGTATCCGCGAAAGATTAACATCCCTAAAACAGAAGGTCACCGCGAGGTTGAAGGACCACAGGTTGAGAATCCTGATATAACCACGCCGCTAAAAATGAAACAGGTAAATATTGGTATGGAGGTAGAGCCCAAGTTCACGAAGATTGGATATTACTAGGACAACACGATGGTAGATAAGGTCATTTAATTACTCCACGAATACCAAGATTTATTCCCTACCAAGTTTACAGATCTAAAAGGGATAATCAGGAACCTAGTTGTTATGAAGATTGTGTTGAAACCTGATGTGAAGCCGGTTAAGAAAATACATTACCGTCTCAATCCGAAGTATAAGGAGAAGGTCCGCTTAGAGCTAGACAAGATGCACACGGCAAGCATCATTGAGCCTGTGGAAGAATCTGACTGGGTAAGCCCAATGGTGGTACAGGAGAAGAAACAAAAAGATGAAATAAGGATATGCGTGGATCTCATAAAGTTGAATGACGCTTGTGTACATGATCCTTTCCCCACTCCGTTCACGGATGAACTGTTGGAAAATGTAGGTGGCTAGGAAGCATATTCCTTCACTGATGGGTTCTCACGGTACCACTAGATCAAAATCGCGGTGGATGATAGGAGCAGGACAACCTTCGCAACTGAGTGGGGTTGTTTCCAGTACACTGTAATGTCATTCGGGTTGAAGAATGTGCCTGCAATTTTCTCACACGTAGTCATTGTTGCGTTCAAGGAATTTATTCATAAGTTCCTGGAAGTATACTTTGATGATTGGACTGTGTTCGGGCTAGTGAAACTCCATGTCGCTAGTTTACACTTGATGCTAGATACTTGCCGAAGATACCAAATTGCGCTCAATCTGAAGAAGTGTCTATTTTGTGTTCCTTTTGGAACCCTGCTGGGTCATGTGGTTTGCAGATAGGGACTGATGGTATATCCCGTAGATATCATAGTGATACTGAACTTGGAGGCACCAAGGAGTGTGAAACAGCTATGCACTACCCTAGGACATACAGGATATTACAGAAAATTTATCAAATGCTATGCCCAGATCATCGTGCCTATGGAGAAATTGTTAAAGAAGGATGTCACGTTTTGCTGGAACGAGGACTATAAGAAGAGATTGGATATATTGAAATAAAATATGGTCACCACACCGATTCTAGTCTTCTCGGATTGGAAGAAGGAATTTCAGGTACATGTCGGCGCGTCATGTATAGCGTTGGGAGTAGTACTGACACAGGCTGGCGAAGGAGACTTGGACCATCCTATCGTGTTTGCAAGCAGAAGGTTATCCAAGGCAGAGAAGAAATATTCCACCACCAAGCGTGAAGGGTTAGCTATGGTATATGCACTCCAGAAGTTTAGATGGGAGGCCATTTTAAGATGTATACAGACCATTCTGCATTGAAGTACCTATTCAATAATCTTGTGTTGGGGGGGAGAACATGCAGGTGGCTTTTATTGTTCTAGTAATATGATTTTGAGGTTATTTTGAAGCCTCGATGACTAAATGTGGGACCAGACCATGTGTCGCGCATTGAAACACGTGAAGAGCCCACCAATTTGGAGGACAGACTACCTGACACATAGCTATTTGCAGTGCGCATCGTGGATCATCATTTTGAGGATATCATACACTTCCTGACAATGGGAACTTCCCTCGAGGGATACACCATCTAGCAAAAGAAGGAGTTAGTGGTGCGTGCGGCAGATTTTTCTGTCATTGCTGGGCATCTGTACAAAATGGAGTCTGATGAGATATTTCGACAGCATCCTCGCAGATGCTCATGGGGGCACCATGGGAGGACATTATGTAGGGAGAGCGACCGTGTAGAAGATTCTACACGCAGGGTTGTGGTGAAAAACCCTCCATCAGGATTCAAAATCATACTGCAAGGTGTGCAATGTATGTCAAAGTACTGGTAGGCCATCGTTGAGGGATGAGATACCTCTGAATCCACAGATGATGTTACAACCGTTTGAGAAATGGGCGATAGATTTTTTGGGACCCATCCAGCCCCAAGGGAAGACGAGAACAAGGTACATTATCACCACGACGAAGTATTTGACCCAATGGGCAGAGGCACATCCTGTGAAGGATTGCACAAGCGTGACTACTGCAAAGTTCCTCTTTAAGTATGTACTGATGCGATTTGGGTGTCTAAAGATTTTGATGAGTGATCGTGGTACGCACTTTCTAAATGATATGATCAGTGTGCTAATAGAGGAATTTTAGGTATATCACCAGAAGAGCACGCCTTATCACCCACAAGCTAACGGGACGGTGGAAGAATTCAATAAAGTGCTAGAGAACACGCTGACCAAGGTTTTCAATGCTCAGCGAAGTGATTGAGACCTACGCATACCCGCAGTACTATGGGCCTATCAAACGACATGCAATAAGTTGATTGGACAAACACCCTTTTGTCTTGTCTATGGTGTTGAAGCAGTGATGCCCTGGAATATATTATGCCTCGTCTGCGCATAGCGGCACTCACAGGTATGACGAACCATGGAGCCCTGGAAGAAAGGCTCGCACAGCTGGCTAAGCTCGACAAAGAGAGATTTCTAGTTGGATTTCACCAACAGGTCCAAAATCAGCGCGAAAAAGCATGGCATGATTGGCACATTAAGTTGCGCACCTTTAAGGTAAATGACTTAGTTTTGTTATATGACAGCAAGTTTGATAAATTTCTAGGGAAGTTCAAGATGCACAGGTTAGGGCCCTATGTCATTAAGGAGATTACCAATGGAGGAGTGGTATAGCTGGTCAAGTTGAATGGAGATCCCTTCCCGGGAAAGGTGAATGGCAATCGATTGAAGCCATACACCGGCTGTCTGACCATGTGACTAAATGAAGGTAGCATAGTCTTAGCACTCCAGGCAGCTGAAAGGAGGCGTGGAATTATAAACAACACTACTTAGGTTGGGGAGCTGCGCGATTGGAGGATTGTGTGAAGCAAGGAAGTGTCACAGGGTTCGCAGCAGTGCAAAGGGAGTCACGCTACCTAGGGAGAAATCGTGCAGGTCAGCTGGAAAGTGACCGTTAAAGTCACTGTTCGTGATTTGACGGTAGAAATGCGGCCAAATGGAGCGGGTGGCCGACATTTAAGACGAAATTTATGGGTCAGATCCTTGAAGATCTGCCACCAATCTAGCATTAATGAACCAAATTTGGGCAGGAATGGTCGAATTTGAATTGAAAATGCCCTATAAATTACAAGTGGCTACCCAGTGAAAAACACTTGGCATTTTGAGAATTGAGTTGTTGAGATCTCAGGCACACATGAACTGAGAATTCTTCGAGTCTTTGAAAGCGACTCTAGCGTTTTCAAACTTACTAGAGACATCATGAGTATTGTTGGAAAGCATTATGTCAGCTCTCACAGAAACTATAGATACCGAAGAAGTAGCAGAGGAGCTGGTGTCGGAAATGGAGATGGAGGCAGAAGTAGTTGCTCCATAAATGATTGAAGTATTACCAAAAGTCCCTAAATCACCAAGGATGTTGAGACCAAAGCCGACCCCAACCAAGGAGAGCACGAAGGATAAGAATGGTCTGAAACCAACCACACAAGAGAAGGGCAAAGCCATCAATTTGGAGCCAGATGGGGAAGAAATTGAAGACATATCGATGGATGATGAGGATGTGGGAGTAGAAGTTGAAGAGGTTGAAACCTAGGGTGTCAACCCTATTACTCGGTTGCCTGAGTATGTCCCTCCGCATAAGGGCAAGACCAAGGTGCCGAAAGACACCGATGAGAGAAAGACCCCCATTGCAAACCCCTCTGTTGTCGAATGAGATTGTGTTCGAAGGATCGCACTTGGCGTGGGTGCCGCTGCTAAAACTTAAGGACTGGGACTTGGTTGATCACAAGAAGTTCCCACACCTAGCGACTGAGCAGTTGATGTGCCACATCATCGATACAAACACTGGAATGACCGCATTGGAGCCATAGAGGTGGCTCAGAGGAGTAGACAAGGCAGGGTTTCTCAACCTACTTTGGGTGTCACACTACAACTGCACCCCGGTGACATTATTGGTCATCAAGCAATTGTTATTCTTGGTGCATGATGGGTGTCTATGGCTGGAGGAGGCAATACCCATCACAGATAGATTGATTCATAGGATAACACAGTTTCCTTACACAAGAGAGGATCCGACCATGATATTTGGTGGAAAAGGTGGTGAACAGGCCCTCGCAGAACACATGAAAGAAAAGTTTAAATTAGTGGAGAAGTCACGTGGATATGCTATATCCAGCATCTGCGACCCTGCTGTGAAGGTAGCTACACAGATCTTAGCAGGGAAGGTATGAGGAAGCATTGTGCCGATGAGGTGTTAGCACCTGTGATCGCACTAGTAGCCCAGTGCACTGAACGAGTTTAGTTCAACTAGTCGGACTACCTTCGCGGCGAGTTCCTAGCAAACTGTCACGAAGCACAAGAGCTCAGCAAGATGTTCCACTATGTGTGGCTCTTGATGTCAATTTTGTTGGTAGCGTGGGATCTACCAGAGGATAGTCAATTCCCTTCAGTCACGCTAGACCTATCAGAAGTAGTGAAGTACGCTTCACTGTGGGCGACAAAGGATGCACAGCACGTCAAGGATAGCAATATCTTCTAGATCTTGATGGAGATGAACATCCGCAAGGCCATCAATCGCAAACCGCGGTTGTCACCTACGATGTATGCCAACCTGCAAGGCTATGCAGAATTTAAGGTAGATGTCCACCATCTATCCATCAGGGCGTGGAAGGACCCTACTCCAAAATGGTACGACTTGCCTTACTTGGAAACGGATGACACCATTAATGCGGTACTCAATCAATGGTCGATAGAGTGGCACGCTACAATAAGCTTGGCAGTGGGAGGGAGCAAGTCCGCCACGCAGAAGAAGGAGTAGGCCAAGCTTAAGATGACAGAGCTGGCCGAAAAGAGGAAAAAGGAGGCTGCTGAAAAAGGCCCAAACAGAGCGCGATGCCTCTCAACAGATAGGGAAGCAAATAGGTGGAACAAAGAGGGGCTCTGACAAATGCGTGAGGTCGCCTTCACCTGAGAGAGAGGAGGAGACAGACGAGTAGACTAAGTAGAATAGTGCGGACCCTCAGGAGATGTTCATCCACATCAAGGGTCCAAGGGAGCAGGAGAAAGGAGGGTCCAGGAAGAAATCAAAGGCTACCAAGACATCACTAGACCCCATCGCCCTCATAGAGGGCGATTTGCATGATATTGGTGACACAATGAGGGATGTCACTGTAGAGGCCCTGCAATAGTTTGAGTAGCAGTAGCAGATAATCTTAGGGGTTATCCAGACAATTTTATAGGAGCTGCGGACCCGCGCACCTTAGGCTGGCACAGTGTCCAATAGCCTTGCTATCGACACTTCAGAGGCTGTTGAGATGCTGCGCACGAAGGCCTCCAGTGCGATAGTGCTACCTGATGGAGCACTGACCATGGAGAACGAAGCTGGCAAGCCCACTATCAGCACCCTAAATGGAGTAGGGTTGAATCTGGAAGCTCTCCCTAGTGAAACGCTCCACCTCTTGTAGGATGGAGTAATTGCAGAACTGAGGGCCCATGAGCACCGCGCCCTCCAGATGATCAGTGAACAGCGGATCAACAACGAGCAGATGGCACTACAACGAGACTCTGTCATCGCCACTTTGATCGAGGCGACCAATCAAAACAAGCACATTATGCAGGTTGACGAGGAGGCATGCTGAATGGTCCCAGAGTTGGCCATTCTGTAGGAGGAACCAGTCGAGGTGCGCATCCGCAAGCTAGCTACGTGGGTGTGCGACACTCGTACTAAGATGGTGAAGGTTCAATTGGAGTTGAACCTGAAGATCACAGAGTTGTAGTTGAAGGCCTAGCCTTCAACTCCGCCAAAAGTAAAGGAGCAGCAGGCGACTGCTATCACAGAAGCAGCAGCGGCAGTGGACAGTGTAGTAGCAGACTGCACGCAATTTTTTGAGTAGTCGTTTGAGGTCCTGACAAGCTTGCAGGAGGAGCCCAATGTACAGCGACTAGAGATGGAATCACGTGAGCTACAGCAGTGCTTTGATGAGTTCAAGGGCACAGCACGAACCGTCATGCTGACACAGAGACTAGCCAAGCTGTAGGAGGCCAAGCAGCTGAAAGAATAGGTGGATGCAGAACTGCACAAGGAAGCAGTGTTGAAGGCAAGACTGAAACCCTGGCTGGATGAGGCTTACATGGTAACAGGCTCTATTGAAGGAAATCTTGCGACTCTGCAAGAAATGCAACAAAATCTTCAGGTCGATAGTTTAGGAGCAGTGACCGCGCAGATGGTTGAAGACGTGAATCAGGCGGCTGCACAGCGTACAGCTAAGGTTGCGGTCATATGAGTTGATCTGGAAGGACTTCGAACTATTATGAAACCAACTCACAAAAAGATAGAAAAGATAGTTGAACACCTTAGAATTCAGCCTCTTTGAGGGGGAAACCTCCTTTACATGCAGAAATGAACAATTCTTGGATGATACAAATGAAAAAACCTCATTTCTATATATAGGAGTCTAAGGGGTCACAATATAACCAAGCCGACCTAACAATAATAATATAAAGGGACAAAAATAACAATAGAGGGATTCTATGGGGCACAGTAATAACAATATGGGGACAATAGGGGGACAACAATATTAATAAGGGATACAACTACAATAGTAATGGGGGAATCACTAGTATTATAGGGACCTAACATGCCCCTCTCCTTCAAAAAAGTGTTGTCCTCAACGCTTGAGTAGTTTTGGATGCTTCTGTATAAAATTCTCATCCTCCCGTGTGGAATCTTCAGCGGATAAGTTCTTCCACTTAATGAGATACTCTGAAATGGATCAATTTTGTAGCTATCGAGTTCTTGTTTCTATGACTGCTTCCGGTTCCCATATAAGTTTTCCTTCCTCGTCAAGTTCTGGTAATATTGTTTGAACTGGGAGCTTGTCGCCTATAACCTTCTTTAAACTTGAAACATGGAAAACTGGGTGCACTCGAGAAGTTCCAGGAAGCTCCAATTTGTATGCCATAGTACCAATATTTTGCAACACCTTATACGGACCATAATACTTTGGTGACAATTTATTATCCTTCCTAGCTTGCTTGAGGGACATTTGTTTATATGGTTGTAGCCGTAGGAATACCCAGTCACCTACATCAAAACTTCTTTCGTTGCGATGTTGATCTGCCTGTTGTTTCATTCTATTCTGCGCCAACACGAGGTTATCCTTTAAGAGTTGGAGAACTTGTTTTTGATGCTCGATGTGATGTTCCACTGCTTGAACCTTAGAATTTTCTCTTAAATATGATGTGATGGATGGTGGCTGATATCCATAAAGTGCCATAAATGGGTTCATTTTTGTTATAGTATGGAAGGAAGTGTTATACCACCATTCATCCAAAGG
Organism: Pinus tabuliformis; assembly: GCA_031772625.1. NCBI lineage: Eukaryota > Viridiplantae > Streptophyta > Pinopsida > Pinales > Pinaceae > Pinus > Pinus tabuliformis. Next base: position 1,141,923,766 of record CM062813.1, on the reverse strand, counting down.
CAACCTTTGACCCAGTGTGTCTGTTTATCATATACAAAGCAACGAAGATATCCTTCCAAACATTTGTTTACTATCTCAGTTTTCCCATTAGATTGAGGATGATAAGATGAGCTATGAGCTAACTGAGTACCAAGACAAGAAAATAGTGTATTTGCTATCACAACTATAACAAAGCCCTTTTGCTCTTTTTTCTTCCAATTGTTGTGGTGTCAACTTTATAGGTTGTGGAAGGCTAGGGGCAACAACACTTCCATATTTATAGTTGTGAGTGGTAGGCTTCCTGGTTGCCATAATTTTGCTTTCCATTTTTCTTGCTAACCTGAATGCCTTCTCTAATGAATCAGGTTCCCAAAGGCGAACATCATGTTGGATATTATCATTTAAAGTCCCTATGAACACATCAATCCTATGCTCCTCTGGAATATTTTTTACCCTTATGTTCAATTTTTGGAACTCCTCAATGTGCTCCATCATTGAACTCTTTTGTTTGAGACTTATCAATTGGCTAAAAAAAGTGTTGCTTTTTGTATCCTCATAATGTGTTGTCATTTCTTCCGTAAAAATTTCCCAAGTGATAATTTGTTTACGAGAGAAAAGCCATTGACACCATACAAACTGATTTGGTTCCAAATATAAAGTTGCAATACGTACCTTTTGTGTGTTTTGCACATTATTGAGATCGAAAAATTGCTCCATCTATAGTATCCATGTTGCGGGATCCTTGCCATCAAACTTCCTCATATCGATTTTTGGAATATGGTGGGTCTTCAATCCCACATTAGAGTCTATGAAATCGTGATTAACATTTATTTTGTTCTCATCATGAGTTTCTTTTACTACCCTTTCACCATTAGTGACCATTTCTTGTAGCAACTTATTCAAATTTATCTTCAATTCCTCCATCTTATCATCCATGCCATCCATTTTAGTGTACATGCCATTCATCTTAGCTTCCATGCCATCCATCTTAGCTTCTACGCCTTTCTTTAAACAATCCATCTTAGCTTCTATGCCTTTCTTTAAACCATCCATCTTAGCTTCTACATATTTCTTTAAACCATCCATCTTAGATTCTATTACTTTTTGTGCAAGTGACATTTGTTGCACTTAGTCTCATAATTTTGATATATCATGTTTCATTTCTTCCTCTTCTTCATGAGTCATGTCAGAACATTCAGGTTTCTTACTAAGTGTTTGCATTTTCTTTCCTTGGGGCATCAATTACTGATAATAATGTTTTACTATGCCCTTTGAATTCCTTCAAACTAATTTTTCAAACCAAGCTTATGCAAAAATTTAAAAAAAAAAAAAAAACTATACACCTTTTTTCACTTTGTAGGAGCTTGATATTGAATCTGATGTATCTCTATAATTTTAGATCATCCAGTTTTGAAATTGCGACCTGTAGTAGCCCTCTATGTCCTCTTTCCAATGCCACCAGTCTGATCGAATTTAGATTCTCCAAGGCAGATTTATGCACAATCTTCCAAGATTCCCTGATTATAGACCTTTCCAGAAGAGAGAAATTGTATGAAGTGCCACGTGTCACTATTTTGACCTTAGTATCTGAAAAATATACACATGAAACTATAGTCTGTCCTCTTTCTGTAATTTCTTATGAAATTTCAATCTGGTGCTCGAAACAAAAGTTATGACGATTTTCCCAAGGTCATATGTTTGGAATGTAATTCAGGAGTCTGCAAAAAGGAAAAATTCCTCAGATAATATCTCCGCAAATATAGTGCGAAAAGCTCTGAAATTCGGACCCGAGGTTAAACGTAATTTTGTCTCAAATGGGTTTTTTTTTTGCTTCTGAAACATTGTAAAAAAAAAAAATTTATAGCAAAAATGCCACGATGACCTATTTGGAGTAGCAAAACCCTAGAATCCAAAGCTCTGATACCAAATGTTATGAAACCAGCTCACAAAAAGATAGAAAAGATAGTTGAACGCCTTAGAATTCAGCCTCTTCGAGGGGGCAACCTCCTTTACATACACATTGAATAATTCTTTGATGATACAAATGACAAAACCTCCTTTCTATATATAGGAGTCTAAGGGGTCACAATATAACCAAGCCGACCTAACAATAATAATATAAAGGCACAAAATAACAATAGAGGGATTTTATGGGGCACAGTAATAACAATATAGGGACAATAGGGGCACAAAAATATTAATAAGGGATACAACTACAATAGTAATGGGGGAATCACTAGTATTATAGGGACCTAACACGAACAAAGATCCTCACGCCTGCCGAGTGACTCGAGGGCAAGTCACGATATTTGTGTTGGGGGCCTGTTGGGAACGGGATCCCCCAAAGATAGTTTTGGGGCTAAAAGCCCATGTTATGGGTTGAATTTTGTAATAAACTTGTAAAGAATCTGGATTTTGTGGTCGTGGAGCGCGAAGGTGTCATGAATCATAAAGGGTTTTCCACCCTTATTTTTGTAAAGTAAAGTCGGCTGTGAAAGATCTACCATGGTCAGTGAACCATGGGATTGTATAAAAATAGCTAAGTAAGTAAGCTATAGGGAGAGGAGATAAGTCTTAGAGAGTCATAGCTTCGAATAAAGGAGTCTAAGTTTCGAGTTGTAGTGTAGTAGAGGCTCTGCAGCTGAGTGCATGGACCCCTGCAGCTGTGTGAGCAGGGCAGATAGAGTCTGTAATCACTTAAAGATATCAATAAAGAGAAGTATTTTGCAAATTCTGTGTCTTTGTTCTGATTAATGTATCTTGTCATATTGTGTATGAATTTCATTTATAATGCTTATATAATGTGTGAATGTATGTAATTACGTTGGTTAAGTGAACTCAAGTAAGAACATCTGTTTACGTGGTGCTAACTGTGATTGATTAATAAGATAAGTACGATCCTTAAGATAACTAGGGAATCTATGCAAAATGCTGCCTTAACAGCATGAAAGTATTTGAACCAAGGGTTAGGGATCCGTGAAGGTTAGTCATACCCTTTCGCGGAGGTATCGAAGGGAGGAATAAAGGGTTAGGCAGCCAAAGCCCTAGAACTTAACGACCTGCGTGAAAGTAGGAATAGAAGGAATAAACTGACATCACGACCATCTCAGGGTGCGGAAACTTGGTTCCTGCATCCCCCCATACTACTTCGGGTGAGACTGTAATCCACACTCTGTGGGCTGATGCCGAAAGGGCCAGTAGTGTAGAGATTTTTTTGGCTAACTGACATTGAACCTAGATCAGACGCCAACAAGCCAACAACAGGGATGTTGCAAGTTAGTTCTCAAGTTCATTTTCATTTTCGACTGAAAAATTGCTTGCCATGAGTGTTTCCATGTCTTCAGGTATTACAGGTGTTCATCTGCCTCTCAGCGGTGTAGGTGAAATGGTTTCCAAGAGGGCAGATTCAAAGACACCGCTAAGATCACACCTGGAGATGCAGTTGAGCAAATGTCTATGAGCTTTCCTACTCACGAAGACATAAAGTTGTTCGTAGACAAGAAAATCAAGATATCATAGCGAGAAGCATCATGAACAAAAACTAAAGGCAGCATACCAAATGCAGTGAATGCAATGAATGCAGCGAATGCAATGAATGCAAGAGGAAGGTTGTTGACAAAACAGAGGCAGAACAAAGTTGCAAGATCAAGCAGATCCACTGATGATGAAAGCAACCTGGGAGACTCAGTCTATGAGGTGACGGTGCGACATGAAGATCACACGAAGATAGAGAATGGAACAAAGAAGGAGTTGCATGTGCTGAAGAAAAAACTCAAGGAAGAACATGAAGCTTCACAAATAGACGAATGAGTTGCAGTAGGAATAGGAACAGCAATGGGCGCAACATGCACACATGGATGAAACTGTTCCTATACAAGTTAAAGATCCATCCCAGTAGCTGGCACGGAGCATACATGGAGAGCAATGTTGTTGTTCACATGCAATAGATTCAGCAACATGCATGTCATTGTGTGCACGCATGCATTCGAACCCATGCAACACACTCACCAAGGCGAAGACAAGAAGCAATTCCAACTGGAGCAGAACATGTACTTTGGCAAGTTGATGTGCATGACCTCCAGCACACACTTTAAGATCAGCATGGACAATATGCATCAGTGTGAGCCAGTTTATCCACACCCAAGAATACCATGCACATGTTAGAAGATGAGTTAGATGAAGGAACCGAACCAATGCACCATATACAACAGAGGCAAGAGTTCGCTTCAGCAAGATGTCACCATAGCGTGCATGCACACATCACGGACGACCAAGCTTGGCATCGTCTCGCCACCTTCATCATCACAAGCATGTCAAATATTTGGTCTCATCACAATGGACCAAGTGTCAGTGATGTCTTGCATTGCTTGCTCAAGCCATTTTGTCTCACATGAGTACATGTGCATTGTAATGTTGAGTCATGTCAAGTGTAAGTCAGTTGTCAATAGTTGGATGTAACAGTCATAGAGTAGGTGAAGAGTCATGAGGGTAGTTGAACTGTCACAAAGGGGAATGTCAAGGGTCACCCCACCCTTTGCTACAAATAGTCCTTCATAACTCATTGCAAGGGATTTTGGTCAGTGAAGCTTCTGATAAGACTATTCTTGGAAAGATCTTGGATAGTATTGTAACGTGCCTTGGCTTCTCCACTGCATGGAGCTAGTTCATGTCTTTGGAGGACTAGGCGGATGTGGTTCTAATGTTCCATTGTTGGGGCTAGCAGGTTTACATGGATGTATTGTATGATTGTAACTTACACTTCTTTATATAATAAGAGCCAACATGTTTTTACACATGTATTGTATATGTTGTAAGACTGATCTTTAACACTTGTAATGCATGTTGCTTTAACTTGTGTTCTACATCTGAACTGATTCATTTGTTGTAATGCATAATCTATTAATGGAAATGTGTTGTATATGATGTTAATGTTGTCCCATCCGTGTCGACTGCTCTGCCAGACATCACACAGACCTTTCACATGAACCTTGTTGTAACAACTATTGCACTCGTTTAGACTGATTCGTGAGTGTTGTACATGTTATCTTACCTTGTATGTTGTGACTACCGTATCCGAGTGGATTGTTCAGCTGAAAGTTGTATACTTCATGTGTGTTGTGTGTTCCTAGCTGAGTTGGGACTAATCCCTTTCAACCTGGAACTCATCTTCACCCTCATCTCAACCCACCTGTGTTAGAACCTCTCATACACCTTCCTTGACTCACTACAGCGATCACACCCTTGTTGCTGACAGAGTTATCTTACTTGCTTGTGTGCAACATTGCGGTCAAGGCATTACCTTATGACCCACTGCTGGGACTCCTACACCAAACGGTCTGAGGTCTAATTGGGACTTCTTACCGAGGAGATCCCCTTACATGTTGGCAGGTCCAGCACCATTAACAAGTTCCAAGAAAAAGCATTTAAGTGTTCTCTCAGCATCTTGCACAACTTCTCTTCTTGGTTGGCTGACCGATAGGGGCTAATATTTAAGGTTCTAGATGGACCAAATTATACAACTTTGACATGGGTAGGACTTGGGTCAACTAAGCATAATTCAGTCCAAGGACTACTCTCGGACTCTTTCAAAAGCTCATCAAGAGGCATGGTATTGGGGGTTCGTTCTGGAGGATCTGGTCAATGAGTTCATCTTCATCAAGTTTCCCCCATCCTATAACAACATACAAGGTATAGATTGGATGGGATGTTGTATGATACACTTCATCTTCATCCTCCTCTTCTAGCCATAGGGGTAATTCATGCTCAATGGATGGCTGAGAAGGGGGGTACAATGCCAATTTTTTGGACAAATGCTCGTTCTTAATGGTCATGTTCTTGGCCCTGCAACTAATGTAAGCATCAAAAATGGCTAACCATTTCCTTCCTAAGATGAGAGGATAACCATTGAATTTGGTTTTGGGCTAGAGAACCAAGAAGTCAGTAGGATACTCCCAGGAGTCAATAGAGACAATTACATCCTCAACAACTCCCTCAGGAGCCACTGTGGATCTATCTGCAAGTTGCAGCACTGTAGTGGTCTTTCTTAAGGATCCTTGGAGGTTTAGTTTTAACATGGTTTCTTTATTCATCACATTGATGGCAGCCCCAAGATCAATCAAGGTATGAGGGACAATGATGCCATCAATGTGCACATCTACTACTAGACTTCCAGGGTTTAAATATTTTGGACAAATCACTCTCCCCAACATCAAATCAGATAATTGACTAATAACATTGATGGTGGGGGTGTCTCTTTTTCTCCTCCCAAGGTGTTTGAAACATTTTTCTTTGATAAGCTTATTATAGATGAGAACATCCTTAATAGCTTGGAGGAGGGGCAAAAAACACACATATTCTCCAATTCTCCCAGAAGTTCAGTCTCTTCTGGGGTGTGTTGGTTAGGATGGATCAATCTCTTAAGAAAAGGAGGTGGATTTACTTGAGGGGTACCCTCTTCCTTTTCCTCTTCAAGTTCCTCAGGTGGATATGGAGGTTGGTTATCTGGAAGCACTCTTCCAAACCTGAGGTTGATTTCTTGAGTCTCCATAGCATAGGTAGGGTAAGATATGTCTCCACTATAGACTTGTTGTGCTTGCTTGTTATTCGGGTTCGAATTGGGTTGAGCAGGCATTTGAGGTTGCTTGGGTGGAGTAGGATGAGTGAGTTATGGTTGAGATGGAGGTGGAGGCAATAAAGCAGGAGGTTGGTTTAGTTGAGGCCTCCACCCTCATGATGGGTTATTCCATTGAGGATGTTGAGAAGAATATGGCTAAAATGGTTTGTTCACAGGTTGGGGAGGATATTGAGGAGCATAAGGCCAAAAAGGAGGTGTGGACCATGATGGACGAGTGGAAGAGTACTAGGGTGGCAAGGATGCATTCTAGTTGGGACGGTAATAAGAGTAAGATGCACCTTGCATGCCCTACTGGTGTTATCACCCAGGTTGTTCCCTTTGACTCCCAAGGGAATACGGCCGGGGTAACCACTAACCAATCTTTGGATTACAGCTTCTAGCCAAACTGTAATCAGAGAGAGCTCTCTCTTTAAGGTTTGTCTTTGTTTTGTGAATATTTTAGGCTAGTTATGAATTCAGGGTTTGGTTTTGTGTTTTGCTTGAGGGATGTCTTCTGTACCTAAGGTGGAAGTCTTCAGGCAGTATTAGTCCATTGGGCAATGGAGTCTGTGGCTACAGGTTATCTGAGATATTAAGTTGAGTTGCTGAAACTGCAGGGCCATTCAAATACATCATGAAACAAAATTTAAATTGTGATTATGAACTGTGATTAACCAGTGAAAAGCAATTAAGAATTTTCCACTAAGCTGGGGTGTAAGAAAGAGATATATTGCACAGGAGCAAACTTGAATTCCTGAAACAACAATCACTGTGAAAGATATAGTTTGGAGGTGCAGCAGTTAAGAATTACACCTTATGACTATAACTGAAGAAAAACACTTATAACAGCATAGATTGAGTTCAGGGTATTCTGTGAATAAATCCTGGAACTATTCTTTTTCTTTGCCATTAACTATGAGACACAGAAACATGAATGAGCTATGAAAAGATAACAAAACACATAACGAAGAGTTTTTAAGGAGAACTTATTGTGCCATGAAGTACGCAGGAATCCTGTAACTCTCAGCAAAACACCAAAATGCCTCAGATAACACAGAGATTTGGAAATTCCATCAGCTTTTGTATTAATACTCTGAAATGTTACAGCATAAGAACTCTAGAAGAGAAATCAACAACAACCCCTGCAAACTTATGCGAGGGGGGAATATATACAAACGGTGATACAAAATATCTGAAGCGTTGAGTCATCTGAGAAATAAATATGTTCACCAACTTGTACAGAACAACAGATAAGAAGTTATTACAGCTTTGAATACAACATAAATGCTTTTCAATTCTGTCAGAAAACTTTTTGACCTTTGGAGGCCACTGAGTCGGTTGAATGTTCTGTTATAAATGATGAATGACGTGTCTTTGTAGCTCTGTCATCTTGTAGCTTTTCGGCCCTATCACCTGTGACTGTCAGTGCTGCTTTAGTGGCCGAATAGTTTTGCTGAGTTGGCTCATCCCATTCTTCTCCATAGATGCTGATTTTATCAAAATTTTCCTGTGTATGATAACTTATATATTAAAATGAAAAAATTTGAATACAGGCTCTGGTTTACAGTATTAATTGTATCATATTGGTCCAGACCTCCTGTGTGGGCAATTGATGTCTCAGGATTGCTTCTAGAGTCTCATCTGCCTCTGTGTATTTGTAGAAATTTGGAGGCACTTCAAACAAATGATTGATCTCATTCATGATGAAAAATAGGTTCTCAACCCTGTTGTAGAGACTCTGCCCTGATGTTGGCCCTGATTCTTCTGAAGTGTTGGGTCTTTCTGTAATCTGATTTGTAGCAAATGTGTTGACCCTTTTGGCATAATTTTCATGGGAAAGTAGTCTTCCTGCGTTGTTCAGTAAGCTAGGAAGACCTCTGTTCTGCAATGCTACAAATTTGTCCATGAATTTATTAACCTCTGTCTGCATATCCTGGCTTCTTCTTTCTAGTGTTTGCACCAGGCTTCTTAGTGTTAGGACTCTTTTTATTAGCTGGATGGTTTCAGTTCTACTGGAGATTCCCATTGCTGCCAGCTGAGCACTTGTTCTGTTATTAAGCACATTAATCATTCTGTTGGCAACCTCAGGCATATTGCCTAGAGATGCCCTTGATCTCTGGATTTCTCTGTGTGCTTTTCCTATGAGCTCTATTTGCTCATGAATGGTCTCAATGTATTGCCATTGATCAGTGATTGATTGGCCAATGTTGGCCCATAAAACTGTCTTAAGCTCAGCTGTCACTTTGTCGAGTGTGAGCTCCTTCTCCAGCTCCTTTATCTTCTCCTTAAGGGCCTTTATTTCCCTTCCTTTTTCTGCTACAGTCTGCTTGTATTTGTCATATCTTTCATTGAGCTTAGATAGACTCTCCCCGGCCTCATTTAGCTCTGCCATTTGGGCCTCTAAGGCCTGAATTTCATTCTTGAGCTTCTGCATATCCAGGCTTGGAGCCTGCTCTGTTGTTGGTGCTGGTGCTGATGTGGAAGGCGCTGCCTGTTCTGTCCGTTCAGTGGGAGGAGCCGTAGTTTGAGGAGGCTCCTCAAGGTTAATTATCTCTGGAGGAGGCTGAGATGTTTGTCCTCCTTCTTTTTGTTGTAATGTTGCCTGCAGTGCAGCCTGTGCAGCCTCTGATTCTCCCAATTTCTCCTGTGTCTGGATCAGCTGCTTGTATAATGACACCAGCATAGTTGCTGCATCTTGGTCATGTCTCAGCTGGGCAACTTCTCCAGTTTGTGGGTGAATGGTTGCTGGGACTTTTACCATTTTCCTTAGTGCTGCCATATCTGCATCTCTTAACTTCAATAATGCTTGTACAGCCTTGATGTCCTTGGGATCATGCCCAAGTTCTATGATTATCTCCTCTAAGGCTTTGATTCTGTTGTCCTTTGCTTGAGAGGATGCTCTCTCCAACTCCAGTTGGGCAGTTGTATTATTTAGGCTATTTTCTAGCATGTAGTTCTCCAATGTCTTATCTGCCAAGGAGGCATATACCATCTCACTCGTTTGCTTATGTAATTCGATTTTATCCATTGGGTGGATGTCCTTGGCAAGGACCTCAAGGTTGGTCCTTATGTAATCTGCAGCTGACTGCGGCTGCAACACTGCTGGCGTAAAATGGCTCATGATCATTTTGCCCTGCTGGACATCATATGCAGACATTAGTCTTTGCTGGTTAGTGGGAGCCATTTTCAACAAATGATTATATAGTTGTATTCTTATGGGCTCATTCCTCTTCTTTATATCGATGAATTGTTGCTTGATGCCCAATTCACCTCCTCCTTTCTGGCTTGAGGAGCTGACTTCTCCTCCAATCATCCTCTCTTTTTCCTGCTGGAAGGAACTTGCAGATGCCTCCATGCTAGGTGGGCCCATGCCCAAAGATTTCCCTATAGGCATTTCTTCCTCTGAGAGGGGATTCATTCTATGTCTCTTCTCCCCATGAGTTGTTGATGTTGTGAGGGGAGTTTCTCTGTCCCTCTTTCTACTTATGTCTTCTTTTTGTGGGGTTTGGAGGACTGAGGCCTCCACTGTTGTCTCCTGCCTAAGAGGCAGAGTGTCCTGAGCTTGCTGGCCAATGGATTTTGGGGCCTGTGATGTTTGCTCTTGTTGCACTGGTTGTTCCTTTTCTTGCTGCCCCCCTTTTCGCTATTGTACCTGTGGCTGTTGTTGCACTTCCTGCTGTTGTACCTGTTCATGAGGTGGCTGCTCTGGCTCCATCTCTTTCTCTTTGCCTTTGCTAGAGGTTTGATCAGTAGTTTTGGCTGCCTGCTGATGTGCTATGGAGGATGAGGCAGCTGCTCCCACTTGAGTGCCTGGAAGAGCAAATACCTGTGCACAAAGCTCTAAGTCAGCCATCTTTTGGAGATTTTTAACTGCTCTTTGATTTAATTCTTCTTGTGTGACAACTTCCTCTAAGGTGCCTCTCCTCCACTTTATTTGATTTGCATATTTTTCTATGTGAGGCAACCTTACGTGGTCATAACTGGCCAGCCTATACTTGACCCTTCTTAAAGTTATGAAGTGATTGGGGTCATAAGGTTTCCAAAGGAAACTGGTCTGTAGGCCAAGGGATTCTAGCATTCTGTCTGCTTCTTGCCAACCTTCCTCCCTTTTGTTGTAAATGAAGTGGCCTAATTGGTTTCTTACTTTGAGCTGTGCCTTCTTGCCTTTGCCTGAAAAATGTAGCACATCAGCATTCCCAAACTGCCTGAAGTATTCAAGGGCAAACAATCTCATGGGCACATATTTAGGCAATCTGTATGGGGGTAAATCACACCCATATATTCTGATGATTGTGTGGTTTTGGTAATAGTACCAATCCCCAATACTGTATACCTTGGACAGCTGAAGAATCCTCTGCATCTGATCAGTTAGTCTAGGAGGAGGTGAGCTCAGAATCAGAGACATGGCTGGGTGGATGAAAATGTCTATAAACTCACAATAAGTGTATGGAGAACAAGATCTGCAGTGGATAGCAGAGGACCAATAGACTACTGACCTTCGATTGCCTTGTGCATCCACTCTCTTGATAGAAAACTGAAATTTCTCATGTTGATAATACAAAATTAAGTGGTAGATGTAGGAGGTGTATCTAAACACCCTTTCTCTTGCCAAGTTCATCAATTGCTCATGTATTTTGTCAGATATGTAGGTGGCATAGTCATAGCAGATTGGAGGCTTGCCAGGGGAAAACATGAGCATCATCACCAGCACAGTTTCATCAACAAACTCAATTGAATTATAGCCCAGAATGGGACTGATCATGTCTACAAGGTCCCTGCCCAATTGGTTGAGGTAAACATGAGAAATGGGAGGGTACTTCACAGTGTCAGAGTCAATGTACAATTGATTTAGTTTGGTGACCTGAGCATCTGTCAATTTAGCTCCTTGCTTTATCAGATCAGTCAGTGATAAAGGAACCAATTTCTTCTCAGTTTTGAAGTGCAACATCTCTCTGATGGCTTCAGGGGTGACATAGAAAACGACTGAGCCTGAAGGGTCAATCACAGCCCTCTGAGTGGCGTCGTAGCAGTCAGCACATAGGTGGATTAGGTCAGGGAACTGGTTGACCTGAGGGAGCTTGAAGATAGGGAGGAAAGAATCCCAAATGCCCAATACATCTGTTCCAGTCTCGTGTTTAATCTTCAATTCGTTTAACAAGTGGATGTGGTACTTGCTGTGCATTAGCATTTATTCTGATATTTGATAATCCAGGTCTGCTAATGGTTTCCATTCCAATTCTCTCTGAGGGGCATTTAATGGAGCAATATTCAAGGCTACAGGAGCTACTGGTGCATCCATGGTTACTTTAGGATTCTGTTTGTATGCACTGGTGTTACTATGCAGAGCAACACAAAGGATTATTTCTTGGAGAGAGAGGTGATTTACTGAGGAACAGAGGATAAAATGGCAATGGCAGCAATTGAAACACTGCACAGAGCACTGATAGCGCAAATGCTTGGCCTTAAAAACTGTCTTTACGGTGAATTGGTGTAGCTTGGGTTCTCAGTTCACGAATGCACGAACTAACTGTAATTTTTATGAAAACTTGGGTAAACAAGGCTGTGCCGGGGAATTTCGACTTTACAACTTAAAATGGAGGCTAGCCACAGGGGATTTAGCGGTAAACACAGTGTTTTCTTACTCTTTAAGCTATTGTTGGAGAATGCAGGATAAAACCAGGCGCAGAGGGAATGACTGGGATAAATACCTGGTAAAACTGTCGGCAATAGTCACAAATGCAGGTGGAATTGGCGCACCAACAGTCCTCGAGTCGAATTCAGCAGGTTGACGCTTGTTTCGTCGTAAATTACATGCAGAGGTGCAACAGTCGTTTTTGCAAAAGTAATGAAAAACACGACTTTTCGGCCAAAATATGGATTTTTGGGTTATTTGGTGCTTTTTTGGATGACGCCAGCATGACGTCATCAGGTGGGGTCAAGGTCGGATGACGTCAGCATGACGTCATCGAGTGACGTGGCGGCTTGAGAGTGGTCCACGGGGATGGTGAGGTGGAGGGCAGGTTAGAGCAGTGGCGGACGAGGGCGCTGACGCGGCGGTGAGGTAGCAGTGACATTGGCAAGGCGGGTTCACAGAAACCGGAAACGGTAAGCAGTATAATATCGCACCGCTCTCTATACGGAAGCGGAATTGTCAGAGGGCGCTCCGATACGATTTGGGGGTGACGCGTGGCAGAGGCCTGACGTCACCCTCTGACAGATTTCGGAAGGTAACTTTCAGACGTCGGGCCCGGTCCGAAATGCATGAGAGTCGTCGGATGAAAAGGGCCAGATCCGACGGTTGACGGATCGTTAAGGTGCCAGGTTGATACGGACGTGGGCGGGGATTAAAATAATATATTTGCTTGAAAAGCGCGCCCAGTGGGATTGTGGACTTTGGCGAATTTGTATGACTTTTGAATGTATTTTATCAAAACGCGCATTGCGCCAATACTTTGGGTAAAATGGGAAAAGTGGGTTTTTATGTATATTTTGCAAATGAAGCGGGTTAGGGGTGAAAATGGGGTTTTTTACAAGGTTCTTTTAGCAAATGAAGGGTTTAATGGTTTAGATAACTTCTGAAGGGGGAAGAGGGGTAGGGTTTGGGTTCTTAAACTGACCAGATGTCAATTTAATCCCTGACTGTAAACATATGGCTATAATGCCAAGGGGGAAGGGATATTTATAGAGTGCTTGGGGTTTATACACCATAGTGTTTATAATAATAGGGAAAGGGTAACATAGGGGATTTAGATAATAAGAATTAGGGGTTAATATGAATGGAAGAGGTGAATGAGGAGTGATATCACTAAGTTTATATAAAAACAACTTAGCTTAGGGAGTAGATCAAAATGAAAAGAATTTTAGACAAGAAATGTGGCTTTTAAAGGAATAAGAACCAACATAAAACCTTAAATTCTTCCATGAACACAACTGATGAAGGGATGTTAGTAATGAATGTGAAAGGGGAGAAAAGGGAGTTAGTCATGCTCCTTTGCTTTGTTGCAACATGATGGAGAAGAGGAGCTTCTCTATCCACTGATGTTCCTTTATGCTAGACCAGCAAAATTCAGTTGAAATGAATGTCATTTCTGCAACCCCATCTACCTACCCATCTACTTGCCTAGCATTTTTTGTTTCTTCATGGAGGGTGCATTTAGACTTGCAGACCCTTATGTGCCTTTTCTTCTCTTTTGGCCTTTTCTTTTCACTTTCTATCTAAGGCTACTCTTATTGCTTCCAAGGTCCCAGATTAAGCAGTTGGGAACCTTACTTCTCTACCTAGCTACTGGTCTGCCAAGATTTAACAGTTTGGACAGACTTCTTTCTCTATTCTACAACAAAAAATTGAAACATGGTATGATCCAGATTAGGCTGTTGGACCATCCATCAAAATTGAGACAACATCAAGCTATATACACATGTTGCCTTTCCTTGAAAATATGGGATCTTTGCATCATCAAAGCAGAGCATATTTGGAACTTTCTTTGCCAATCATGAAATATGAAACCTATTGGTATAGGTAGCTAACAACTGGTATGGCCAAGGTATTTGAGGCCTCCTTTGATTTATAAAGCAGATTTTCTCAGCCCTACCTTCTGCCCCTTGGTATACAACTTTTAAAGGATGAAAATAAGGACATTTATCTATGGCATGGTTTTCCTCACAAACTTAGCAGACCTCTATGACATTTAGTGGGCATTCATTTTTGGGGCATTGTTGTAGTGGCTACAACCACCCTCCAAAATTTTTCCTTAGCCTTGTTTTGGAGCCTCCCTTCCAACCTTCACAACAGCTTGCCTTGCTTCGTCAAGTTCACAAGCTTCAGTGTCTTTCTTGCACAAAAGTCAGCCTGTCGATCACAGCTTGATCCATTCCCCTCACAAGTTGTTCACTAGGACTTGGTCCAGCTGCAGGCTAAGCAGCTTCCCCTTGAAAATTGTGCATTTCTGGAGGGAAACCATCTTCCCTCCAGAAGTTGTGCAATCTTCTCCCACAGCCTGCTAGGCTTCAGGATTGCGAAATCTTGCCTACCAACACTCCCAGCAGGATTTGTGCAAATTTCCCCAGCAAGGTTGCTCAGCCCAAAAGTTGTGCAAATCTGGGCAACAGTCGGCTACTTTACCCAGATTACGCAAATCTCCTAGGCATCCAGCCCAACTCCTAGCTAGAAATGCGCATTTTTCTCTAGTAGACGAGCAGTCTCTTGCATGTGCAGCTAAGTTGACTGGTTCCCTCCGAGACTGAGCAAAACAAACTTGCATGCATGGGCTTCTTCTCCCAAGGCAGCATGTAAAGGCATCCCTTGTTTCAGGGATCTATGTTTAGCAGTTGGAGGTTACATGGAAGGAGAAATTCCGAAACCTCCCACCAAGTGTCGCTTCCCCTAGATTCGTGGCATGCACATCACAACCTCTATGTTATCACAACTCATCAACCAGATGATGTAGAGCTCATTCCTCACATCAACCTTGCAGCTCTGATATCCCACATCACATCTAGGAGCAGTCGTCAAATTCATCGCAGTTGTTTTGGTGTAAGCCCGCTTCGCATGCCTTATGCTACATTTCTGTCACTTTTTGTGTTTTCTCTTGTGGGAGTATTGTTTGCTTGATTTCTTTGAACGCTTACTATTTTTTACATATATACTAGCTTGTCCTAGCTCTGCTTCAGTTTTTGTTGCTATCTGTCGCATGCATGAAATTGTTTTTCACAGACATTCGCGCAACCGGCAAACTGACTCACCCACATGCATGTTGATCTGTTTACTGAATCTTTCATTCATGTTTTGCATGCACTGTCAATCACTTCTGCTATCATTTAGTGTCGTCGTGCATTTACTGTCTTAGTTCCTTTCAGTTGCCTGTCGGTGAGTCGAGCCAACCTTAGCCTAGACTCTGCCTTCACCAAGGATGCATTGCATAATCTAGGGAAGGAAGGCTCACCTTCCTCTTGAGATTTGTGCATTCCTGCCCAGACTACCCTCCAGGACTGTTTTTCACATTTTTGGAGGACAATGGCTGCTTGGCCCAAGAAATTGCGTAAATCTGTCCCTAGGCCAGCAGTCCTTCCCAGTTGGAATTGTGCATTGCACAATCCCAGCAGTCAGTAGCCAGACTGGACTATGCATTGTGCAGTTCCAATAGTCAGCCAGTCTCCCAACAGCCCAAACTGTGCCTTGTGCAGTCTTGGCAGTCGGTCTCCCAACCTCCCGGCCGAAATTGCACAACCTTCATGATCATGCACCCAGGTATGTTGCAAGTCAGTTCTCATGTTCATTTTGGTTTTCGACTGACAGATTGCTTTCCATGAGTGTTTCCATGTCTCTAAGTATCCCAAGTGTTCATCTGCCTCTCAGAAGTACAGGTACAATGGTTTCCAAGAGACTAGAGATGAAGACACTATTCAGAGAAAACTTGGGGATGGATTCAATCAAGTGTCCATGGACTTGCCTACCCACGAAGACATCAAGTTGTTCGTAGACAAGGACATCAAGATATGACAGCAGCAACATCACAACAAGTAGCATCATGAACAGCAGCTGAAGACAGCATACCAAATGCAACGAATGCAAGAGGAGGGTTGTTGACAACACGAAGGTGGAACAAGGTTGCAAGCTCAAGCAGGTCCATTGATGATGAAAGCAACTTTGGAGACTCCGGCTATGAAGTGACAACACGACATGAAGATCACACAAAGGCAGAAGATGGAACAAAGAAGGAGTTGCATGTGTTAAAGCAGCAACTCAAGAAGAACATGAAGTTGCATAGACAGACGAATGAGTTGCAACAGGAACAGGAACAATAGTGGGCGCAACATGCACTCATGGATGAAATTGTGCCCGTACAAGTTAAGGATCCATCCCAACAGCTGACACAAAGCAGACATGGTGAGAATTGTTGTTGATTGCATGCAAGGGATTCAGCAGCATGCATGTCGTTGAGCGCACGCATGCAATCCAACCCATTCAACACACTCACCAAGGCAAAGATAAGAAGCAAGTCCAACTGGGGTTGAATTTGTACTTTGTCAAGTTGATTTGCATGACCACCGGCACACACTTGAATATTAGCACAGATGCTATGCATCAGTGTGTTGTCAGTTCAACCGTACCCAAGAAGACCATGTGCATGTTAGCATCCGATTTGGATGAAGGGGCCGAACCAATGCACCGGTTGCAGCAGAGGCAAGAGTTCGCTTCAACAAGATGTCACCATGAGGTGCATGCACACCATCACGGATGACCAAGTTTGGCATCATCTCACCACCTTCACCATTAGAAGCATGTCAAAGAGTTGGTCTCATCATAGTGGAACGAGTGTCGGTGATGTCTTTCAAGGCTTGCTCAAGCCCTTCTGTCTCACATGAGTACATGTGCATTGTGATGTTGAGTCATGTCAAGTGTAATTCAAGTGTCAATGGTTGAATGTAACAGTCATAGAGTAGGTGAAGGGTCATGAGGGTAGTTGAATTGTCACAAAGGGGAATGTCAAGGGTCACCCCACCCTTTGCTATAAATAGTCCCTCATAAATCATTGTAAAGGCTTTTGGTTAGCCAAGCTTCTACTAAGACTATCTTGAACAAGGCTTGGACAGTATTGTAACATGCCTTGACTTCTCCACTGCACGGAGCTAGCACATCTCTTTGGATGAGTAGGCGGATGTGGATATAACATTCCACTATTGGGGCTAGCATGTTTACATGGATGTATTGTATGATTGAGACTTACACTTCTTTATATAATAAGAACTAACACATTTTCATGCATATGTTGTTATTGTAGTTGGACTGCTCCGGTTGCCTTAATGATATATGTTGTTTAACTTACGTACTTTTGTATGAACTTATTTGTATGCAATTATATGAATCTTTCTGTTAATGTGTTGCATATGTTGTTAATTTTTTCACTATCCATGTCGACTGCTCTACCGGACATCAGACAGACCTTTCACATGGACCTTGATGTAACAATCGTAGCACTCATCTCAGACTGATCTGTGAGTGTTGCACGTGTTATCTTACCTTGTATGGTGTGACTGTCGCATCCGAGTGGATTGATCCATTGGAAGTTGTGCATGTCCATTTGTGTTGTGTGTTCCTAGCTAGGTTGGGACTGATCCCTTTCAACCTGGAACTCAACTTCACCCTCATCTCCCCTTTATGTGTTAAAGCCTCTCATACACCTTCTTTGACTCACTACATCAGTCACACCCTTGCTACTGACAGATTTATCTTACTTGCCTCTGTGCGACATCGCGGTCAAGGAATTACCTTATGACCAACTGTTGAAACTCCTACACCAAATGGTCTTAGGTCTAATTGGGACTTCTTACCGGGGAGATCCCCTTGACAGTTGGAAAGTCCAGCACCGTCAACATTTCTAGCGCTAGAAGGAGGGCCTGATGACAAGCTGTGTCCTCTCATCCATTTTTGAACCTTTTCATATCTTTCATGGAGTCTTGCACTCCTCTTCCCTCGAGGTGTTTTTTCGAATCGTGAAGATGTCTCCATCTCAGGGAAGCTTTTCGATCTCTTTTCCACTCACACATATGATGGTGAAGGTGAAGTGGCCTAGCCTAAGAACTTACATAACTTTCTTTCCATGATTCATGAGTAAGATGAGTTTTCTAATGAATAGGTTGGTTTGCTGCTTGCATACAAACTTCGTGAATCTCCATTTCGTTGGGTGCTCAGCCTACCGGATGACACCGTGCACTCATTTGAGCACTTTTGTGATCTTATTGAAGACACGTTCTATCATTTTGATCCAGACCATCTTGACCGGAAACTATTATAGCAATGGAGGGCTCCGCATGAATCCGTTATTGACTTTTGGCAGCGCTTCCATGACTTGCAGTTTCAAGATCCGAGGATCTAGATGAAATTTTCTTATCTTTGGCACCGATTCGAGTACTACCTTAAGAAATCTGCCCATCCCAAGAGAAATTTTGAGATCAAGCCTCACTCAACATTATTCGTTGATGGAGCTACGCAATCTCATGTGGAAGCAGGCACTATCTCGACTAATTGTCCGCCTTCCTCTTATTCAATATCTCCTCCACTGCCCAGTGATGTTGAGGATCATGCTCACACACCTGTTCATCCTTCACACCCTCCCAACATCGTTTCGGTCAATTTTCACGCAGATTTGGTTGTGAGTCCTTTGAGTTCTCATATGCATTATTTTCTATGACCTCTGTCTTCGCACCCGGGTGTTCCTCCAGATTCTTTTGTATTGTGTTCATCCATTCCGAACTCTTCACTTGTTGTGAACGAGGAACAACCCACTAATGGAGTTGGTGTTGCACAACCAACATGCGTTGTCATTCATGAAGAGTATGAGTGGGAGCTTGAGCATTAACACGCGGCGAAGGATGACTCCCTTCCATCCTAGGCCCCTCTGTTCTTTCCTAACATCGTTGGTGAACCTACCATCCATGATTTCACATGTGTGTCTTCATCCACGGATGCACCCATTGTTGATCTTTCGCAGGACACACCGTATGTTAGCCCATCATCCAACAACGACGAATATTTCATCTACTTTTTCCGGAAACGCAAAGGGTGAACATCCTTCCTCCTCATCTACCCCTCTGTGTGATTCATCAAACCATGACGATGTCGACCAACATCCTAAGTTTTCTAATCTTGGTTGTCGTGATCTCTTCACCTCATCATTTGATCATGATGTTGATTCAATCGTTGTTAATCTTTCTAAGCCACTGGTCTACGAAGATCCATCTATCAACGAAGTCGAAACCCCACAGACCATCAAGGCACTTCAGCCTGAGCTGATGGTTATGTCAGGCCCTCACTGTCCTGAGGTTGGTTTCACTTCCGATCAAGAAATTGTTCAAACACTCAAGGCTCCTCATCACTCATCTGTATGCACTCAAGATCAATATAACACTCAGATTTTACTTCCTCCACTCGAACTACACGATCCCATTGCTCATGCATTGGAGGAGTCTTACATTGCAAGCACTCATGCACGACACAAGTTATCTTTGTTTCTTTCGTTTGCTTGTATGTCACAGTAAACAGTGTGCTTATGCTTCGAAGTTGCACGTAGTGTCACACAGCACCATGATAATTCAGCAGACTACCCGTCATGCACATGCACTCACTTATGTCCCGTGGGCACCTTGAATCACGAAGTGTGGTTGTCTTCATTGTTATATCTTTCTTGCTTGCTGGTTTGCACAACTGGGTTGCTCGCAGACCAAGCCTTCACCAACATAGGTCTACCAATGCATAGGTGGTTGCATTAGAAGTATCACTTCACGTGATCAGGCCCATGTACCATTAGTGTAGGAGTAGGAGTAGTGTTTTCTTTCAGCTGTTTGCATGCATGCTTGTTCGCTTACATGCTTTATTTGCTTGTTTGTTCACTTTCTTTTTTGTTTACTTGCCTCGCTTTCATTTTTGCTTCTCCTATTGCTTTTCTTTATTGATTGTTAGTTCGTTCGTTTGTTTCGTTCATAAGTTATTTTTGCATGAAACCATGTATGACTCTTGAAGTGAGCCGGGTAAAGTAAAAGAGGGCTTGTACAACTATCACTGCTTTGTTATCCGTCATCTTGCCTCTGTACTCCTGGTAAGGAGTTTTTCACTTACATGGTAGGAGGAGTGAAAGGTTTGAGGCAGGTGCCATTCACCCACCCCTCCTAGAGCGTTCCATCCAAGTATGCAAGTTGTGATGAGCTTGTTACTTTTAGTCCATGATACATTGAAAGAAAATATGTATTGTTTGAAGTGAACCACGCTATAAACACAAGGCTTGCGCGCTAACTAGTGTCATCTTCTCTAGTCGATTGTTTTTGGGTTAACCCTTGTTAGCTCATTCAAGTACAATAAGGTAAGGTAGAAAACCTTAACAGGCACGTCAGAGATACAATAAACTACTTCTATGCTAGAAAAACTTCTTTTTCTCTCAATAAGTCGGGATCCCTCTTCTACCTCTGAAATGAATAAGTGTTATGCACAGTGAAAAATGAAAAGCCAAAAATGAATAATGAATAATGAATAAGGCGAAAGAAGAGAAAGGCTTCCTGCATAGGGAGGTGATGCAAGTAACTCTGCCGGGGTACTGACTAGGCTCACTGGTAGCAAATCCATGCTTGTGTTCCTATGTGACTACACCGGGGTATTGTCCAGGCCTGCTGGTAGTGGAGCAACACCAGAGATGAAACTAAGACTCTAATGACTATATTCCTTGTGCACCTATATACCCCTCAACCCCAATCGAAACAACTGTGTTTCCTTGGCTTGGAGTGTGTGTCAATCAACCAAGGGTTTGAAAGATACTACATCTTACAATCAAGTTAGTGTGAAACCAAGATGAGTTGAAAACTGAACAATACTTCCGGAGGTGTTAGACTTGTTTTTCACGAAAAATGTCCATTCAGAGAGCTGGATTTCTACCAGTGTGTCACCAAGTGTTGTAGCGGCTACAACCACCCTCCAAAATTTTTCCTTAGCCTCGTTTTGGAGGCTCCCTTCCAACCTTCACAGCAGCTTGCCTTGCTTCATCAAGTTCATAAGCTTCAGTGTATTTCTTGCACAAAGGCAGCCTGTTGGTCACAACTTAATCCATTCCCCTCACAAGTTGTTCACCCGAACTTGGTCCAGCTGCAAGCTGAGCAAATTCCCCTAGAAAATTACGCATTTCTGGAGGGCAACCAACCTTCCCTCCAAAAATTGCACAATCTTCTCTGGCAGCCTGCTAGGCTCCAGGATTGCGCGATATTTCCTACCAATACTCCCAACAGGATTTGCACAAATTTCCCTAGTAAGGATTCTAAGCCCAGAATTTGTGCAAATTTGGGTAGCAGTCAATTGCTCTGCCCAAAAATTGCACAAATCTCCTGGGCAGCCAGCCTAGCTCCCATCCAAAAATGTGCATTTTTCTCCAGTAGTCGAGCAGTATCTTGCATGTGCAGCTGAGTTGACTAGTTCCCTCCGGGACTGAGAAAAACATACTTGCATGCATGGGCTACTTCTCCCAAGGCAACATGCAAAGGAATCCCTTGTTTCAGGGATCTATGTTTAGCAGTTGGAGGTTACATGCAAGGAGCAATTCTGAAACCTCCCACCAAGTGTCGCTTCCCCTAGATTCATGGCATGCACGTCACAACCTCGATGTTATCAAAGCTCATCAACCGGACGCTATAGAGCTCATTCCTCACATCAACCTTGCAGCTCTGACATCCCACATCACATCTAGGAGCAGTTGTCACATTCAGCTCAATTTTTTTGGGGTAAGCCCTCTTCCCATGCCTTGTGCTACATTTCTGTCACTTTTTGTGTTATCGCTTGTGGGAGTACTGTTTGCTTTATTTCTTTGAACACTTGCTGTCATTTACATATATACTAGCTTGTCCTAGCTCTATTTCATTTTTCGTTGCTATCTCACTGTTGTCGTATGCATGAAATTATTTTGCATGGATGTTCGCCCAACCGGCGAACTACCTCACCCACATGCATGTTGATCTGTTTGTTGAATCTTTCGTTCATGTTTTTCATGCACTATCAATCACTCCTACTATCACTTAGTGTCTCCATGCATTTACTGTCTTAGTTGCTATCAGTTTCTCGTCGGCGAGTCGAGCCAACCTTGGCCCGGACTCTACCTTCACCAAGGCTACATTACGCAATCTAGGGAAGGAAGGCTTGCCTTCCTCTCCACATTTGTGCATTCCTATAGAACATTGTCCTCCAGGACTATTTTGTACATTTCTGGAGAATAGTGGTTGCTTGGCCCAAGAAATTGAGAAAAATTGTCCCTAGGCCAGCAGTCCTTCCCAGCTAGAATTGCGCATTATGCAATCCCAGCAGTCAGTAGCCAAACTAGACTGTGCATTTCACAGTTCCAGCAGTTAGCCAGTCTCCCAACAGCCCAGATTGTGCCTTGTGCAGTCTTGGTAGTCGGTCTCCCGACCTCCCAGCCGAAATTGCGCAACCTTCATGATCATGCACCCAGGTATGTTGCAAGTCAGTTCTCATGTTCATTTTGGTTTTCGAGTGAAAAATTGGTTTCCATGAGTGTTTCCATGTCTCCAAGTATCCCAGGTGTTCATCCGCCTCTCAGCAGTACAGGTACAATGGTTTCCAAGAGACTAGAGATGAAGACACTATTCAAAGAACACTTGGGGATGTAGTCGATCAAGTGTCCATGGACTTGCCTACCCACGAAGACATCAAGTTGTTCGTAGACAAGGACATCAAGATATGACAGCAGCAGCATCACAGTGAGCAGCATCATGAACAACAACTGAAGACAACATACCAAATGCAATGAATGCAAGAGGAGGGTTGTTGACAACACGAAGGTGGAAAAAGGTTGCAAGCTCAAGCAGGTCCATTGATGATTAAAGCAACTTTGGAGACTCTGGCTATGAAGTGATGGCGTGACATGAAGATCGCACGAAGGAAGAAGATGGAACAAAGAAGGAGTTGCATGTGTTGAAGCAGCAACTCAGGAAGAACATGAAGTTGCACAAACAAACGAATGAGTTGCAACAGGAACAGGAACAATAGTGGGCGCAACATGCACTCACGGATGAACTACACCCGTACAAGTTAAGGATCCATCCCAGCAGCTGACATAGAGCAAACATGGTGAGCAGTGTTTTTGATCGCATGCAAGGGATTCAGCATCATGCATGTCGTTGAGTGCACACATGCAATCCAACCCATTCAACACACTCACCAAGGCGAAGACAAGAAGCAAGCCCAACTGTGGCTGAACATGTACTTCGGGAAGTTGATGCGCATGACCACTAGCACACACTTGGATATCACCACGGACACTATGCATCAGTGTGTTTCTAGTTCAACCGTACCCAAGAAGACCATGCATATGTTAGCAGACGAGTTGGATGAAGGGACCGAACCATTGAACCGGTTGCAATGGAGGCAAGAGTTCGCTTCAGCAAGATGTCACCATGAGGTGCATGCACACCATCATGGACAACCAATCTTGGCGTCAACTCACCACCTTCACGATCACAAGGATGTCAAAGAGTTAGTCTCATCACAGTGGACCGAGTGTCAGTGATGTCTTGCAAGGCTTGCTCAAGCCCTGTTGTCTCACATGAGTACATGTGCATTGTCATGTTGAGTCATGTCAAGCGTAATTCAAGTGTCAATGGTTGAATGTAACAGTCAGAGTAGGTGAAGAGTCATGAGGGTAGTTGAACTGTCACAAAGTGGAATGTCAAGGGTCACCCCACCCTTTGATATAAATAGTCTCTCATAACTCATTGTAAAGGCTTTTGGTCAGCCAAGCTTCTACTAATACTATCTTGAAGAAGGCTTGAATAGTATTGTAACGCGCCTTGGCTTCTCCACTTCACGGAGCTAGTACGTCTCTTTGGAGGAGCAGGCGGATGTGGTTGTTATGTTCCATTATTGGGGCTAGAAGGTTTACATGGATGTATTGTATGATTGAGACTTACACATATTTATATAATAAGAGCCAACACATTTTCATGCATATGTTGTTATTGTTATTGTTGTTTAACTTACGTACTTGTGTATGAACTGATTTGTATGCAATTATATGAATCTTGTTGTTAATGTGTTGCATATGTTGTTAATGTTTTCACCATCCGTGTTGACTACTCTGTCGGACATCAGACAGACCTTTCACATTAAACTTGTTGTAACAACCGTAGCACTCGTCTTGGACTGATCCGTGAGTGTTGTACATGTTATATTACCTTGTATGATGTGACTCCCACATCCAAGTGGACTTCTCTGCCAAAATTTGTTCATGTCCTTTTGTGTTGCGTTTTCCTAGCCTAGTTGGGACTAATCCCTTTCAACTTGGAACGCACCTTCACCCTCATATTCCCTTTATGTGTTAGAACCTCTCATACACCTTCTTTGACTCACTGCATCAGTCACACCCTTACTACTGACAGAGTTATCTTACTTGCCTCTATGCGACATCGCAGTCAAGGCATTACCTTACAACCCACTGATTGGACTCCTACACCAAACGGTTTGAGGTCTAATTCAGACTTCTTACCGGGGAGATCCCCTTGACATGTTGAGGGGTCCAGCACTGTCAACAGGTGCCTTCTAGTGTATTTAGGGTAGAAAATAGCTAGGGCCCTCTCTGCTTCCTCTTGTCTCCTCTTGATATGCATGGTATCCATTTGCAAAGAAAATATATGTATCATTTCACTTTTAAAGTCCTCCAACATGTTCCCAATCTCATTCTTGATGGATGTTGTGGAAGGAGAGGAATTGACCAAGGCTTGACTAGCCCTACCCTTCTTCCTAGCAGCCCTAGAGTGATTTTTGAACATTGTTTTGATGTCATCATAGGATAACTGATAGATGTCTCCCCCAAACAACATGTTGAGGGTTTCCAGCATGTCCTCCCTGATCCCTCGGAGAAGAAATAGCTTGAGTGATTCAGGATCAAGGGTGCATATGGCCCTCCTATAACTGAGTTGAAATCTCTCCTCATAGTCCTCTAGGGATTCATCAGGTCCAAGAGTCATTCTAAATATTTCCTCCTTGGTTCTTTGGACCTATAGTAGTCCATGTACTTGTTATTAAAGGATTGTTGCATTTGAGCCTAGGTAGTGATGTTATCCTCAGGCAGACCCATAAACTAGCAAGGCTACATCTTTAAGGGTAGATGGAAATAACTTCAGCTTCTGGTCATCAGAGGCATAGTCATAGGTCCTACAGACAACATCAAATTCAAACATAAAAGTATCAGGGTCCTCAGAGGTTAAGCCATGGAAGTGTGGAAGGGCAGTAGGGCTTATATTCTTCATTCTAGCCTCTCCATTAGTCTCTCTAATAGGAAAAATCTCGTTGTTCCTATTTCCAACCATGGTTTTGGTAGGTCAAATGGGTTCTTCTTCTTCCCCAATAGGTTCTTCAAAGATCTTAGGTTGTTCACCTAAAGGGTCTTCTAACTCCCCTGTATTCAGAGAGGGAAGTTGATAATCACTAAAGAAGAGTGAAGGTTTACTGTTTGAGGGTGTGGGGGTGTTTGGTAAGAATTTTCCTTGAGTATCTCTATTCCTACGAGGCATGAAATTTTTTTTTTATGTGATTTTTGCAATAATGAATGCAAAATAGAAAATAATTCTTAAGCAAAAATAACATCTACCTAGACACCTCCCCGGTGATGGCACCAAAAAGTTATGGGCCTTGGTATTGAACCAAGAGTGCTACAACTCCCAAGGGCTCCTCAACTCTATTTTATCAACTCGGGGTCTGTACAAATTTCGAGGTGAAAGTGTTATATACACAGTAGATTGGATTCTACTCATGCCACCCTCAACTAAGACATTTGATCAATAGTGATCCAAGACCATTCTTTCTAGTGAATTACAAGGGAATTGAATATTAAAGGTGCAATTCAGAAGCTAGCTCTAATGACAAAAAGGAAAATGTTTTTTAAACCTCAACTTGTAGATTTTATTAACTTGTAAATGCTAGTGAATAAATTCATGAAAGAAAACAAGAGCTACACTACTTGTAGAAAGGGAACTACACTATTTCACAATAAACCATCTAGCAATCCACTTGCGAATAGGAAACTGCCCTACCAGATCATAACTCAAGATTTCATGCATCATCTATCTAGTTCACACTTGCATATAAATAAATGTTCTATTTGTTCTAAATCTGTGTTAAACAAACTAATGCAATTCTATCTTGTAGTGAAATAAAAGGATGTTTGGAACAGTCGAGGTGTTTCCCTTTATCATGGAGTGGCAGATGGGGTTCAACCTAATCCTAAAATAATTCAAACTTGCATCACGTGTTGAAACAGAGGGTGAAACAGGCTACTACATACATGTTATAGGAAGCTGCTACAGGAGCCTTGTATTGCTACAGGAAGGCCTATAATTCTACAAGAAGGCTGCCAAGAAGGTTTAGGAGGTAGGAATTATGATATCAAGGGATGGGAAGGTGGATGGAGGTTGTGGTAGATGGATGAAAGGTGGCCAACACCCCTAGCCAAGATCAGCACCTCAGGAAGGCTTGTTTTGAACTAAGAAGGTTTCTCATGGTGACCTAATGGAATGAGCTCAAGAACATAATTTTGGGATTCGTCAAAGAGGGTGAAGAAGTCCTGGATAGAGATGGAGAAAGGCCCCTTGCCTTCAGATTCAAAGGGTTCTGCAAGATCACATGCACATACTCTTTTATTATTGACAAAATAAAATAACCAATGGTGGAAAAGATGAGTTGAATTTAAATACCATCTAATCTATGCCAAAAATTCTGAACTAGTCAATAAATCCACTTCTAAGCTACAACAAACATATGAAAAACAAGATGACTAACATAGACCTTCTTCCAAAAAATCATAAACATAGCACTTTTGGACTATGATTATAGATTCTTCTATTCATGCTCCCATGAGAGAGATGAGATAGAGGTTACAATCACAAGATTTTTGAGGGGTTATTTTCTAATAAAATGCAGAGAAATAATCAACATTCTAAGCTAGAAGAAATACTAATACAGAAGAGGGACCTAAGCCACTGGGTTTGGGCCCAAACCTGAGAGCCTCGACCTTCTAGAAATAACTTAGTGATGGATCAATAAGAAACTTCTCATTATCATTGCATCAATGTCAAATACATCACATCACCATTCAAAAATGACAATATCAAGTGCTTGAGCTCAAAAGATTCTTAATTGAAAACAAAGTTTGAATCCTAATGAGCTCTTTGGCATGTTTATTTATACAAGAGGGTAGCTACTAACATCTCCCTAGAAAATAGGAATGTTTGTCTCCCAAAACTCAAGAAGGGTGGATCTAGATCTTATTTAACTACACTTGCTTGGTTGCCAATGACCTCATCCTGCTTGGCTGCCAATGACCTCGATTTGATGAGAGAGATTGTGGTGATTTTGGTTGATTGAGGGAGTTAAGGAGGTGGAAAACCTCCTAGAATCTCTCCTTGTTGTCTACTTCGAGCTCCTACATTGAAATCATCTCAAAAATGTTCCATTTCCTGCATTTAAACCATATTAGGCCACATGATATAGAAAAACATCTTTTAGCCCTCTCACTAAGCATAATATAACAAAAATTGTAAACAAATGTGAGAAAGAAATAGTTCTAAAGTTGGAGGATGGCATTATGACCCTTATGATGTACCTATTGATGAGCCTCATCAGTGTTAACATAAACATACATCGCAAATAATGAAAGAATAGCCTTACAATCATTCACGACATATGCATGAAAGTGAAATGGCTCTGAGAGCTTAATCTATTAAATGAAATTCCCAATATACATGATTACAACGCTACCACACTAGCCCCAATATTGGAGCATTAAGCAACTACTTGCTCCTCCAAAGAAAAATCTTCTCTCCTATGCCAAACTAGATAAATCAAGGTGAAAAGTCGAAAAGTCCTTTTTCTTGAGCTATGAGGGTGTATTTATAACAAATGAGGCGACTCTCCACCTCCCATGTGACTCTTGAGCTTCTACTATAAAATTTTGAATTCCAACATGACTTTCGAGCTTATATATGACTTTAGGACTTTCTAGTGACTCTCCATATTCCATGTGGGACCCTTGGGCTTCCACACATTTTACATTTTCTCATTTTTTGGGAAATTACATAATTACATTCCACAAATGATGTGGCAAAATACATTGACTCATATGAATTTATAATGACACTATGAGAAGCCATGACTTAGCAACAGCGATATAAGACTTCATTTCATCAATGTCAAGCTCTTCTTCTTACTACTATGAATTTGGTTTCTTCATGATGGATCTTTACTTGTTCTGAATATTCACCCTCCAAAGGGTCTAGATGAGTGTCGGAACCTTCCAAGTTAGCATGAGTTTCCATGCCTTTGCCTTCGTCCAAGATTCTTTCATGTCCTCCATGATGGTTCATTCTTCTTCTCCTTCTTTGCAAATTATCCCTTGTAGCCTCTCCTTGATGACCTCCCTTGAGAATGATCTTTCCATTTTGCAATGATAACACCTGCAGATTAAGTCCACTCATGACAAGCCAACATCAGTCAAGAAACCACCTATTCTACCTTTTCTTGCTCATGGAAGATGTTGATTATGATGAGGCAACATATAGGGTTTTGAGAGAAGGAGGTTGAGAATTGCACAGTTGGGGACTATAGGGACTCAAGGATAACCAAACTATCATCTAAAATTATGCAATGTGCAGTAGTAGGCAAGTCAGGACAAGGTATTGCGTAGTGAGGGATTTCAGTCAGTAGGAGTGAAAGACTAGTCACTATAATTGTGCAACGCGCAATTGAGGGACATACTTAGTGAATTGCGTAGTTGAGGGCCTTAGTGGCCTAGAAGTGACCTACTTCTCACTAGAAATGTATGAGTAGGAGGCCCACCTAATGAAGGGATTGCATAGTTGAGCAACTTAGATAGACAAGGAAGGGTTGTCCACTGAAACTATACAATGCGCAGTTGCTGAAGATGAGACTTGGTGGACTGCGTGGTTGGGAAGGACAGTGACATAAGGAGGCTCTACTTTTCATTTTAACTATGCAATGGGAATCCATGGTAGGAGGAACTATCAATTTCACACTTGGAAGAGCTATGCAGCAAAAGTGATGAACCAAACTTCAAGGTTGTTTAGTGTGCAGTTGAGAGAGACTATCCTCTAGGGCTATGCAGTGCATAGTTCTAAGAGGCAAATTATGTTTCACTATCGATTAGGAATGTGCATTGCACAATTCCAGGAGGAAGAAATATCAATAAATTGTAAAGACAATGAAAGCTCCAAAAATGGTTAAGTGTGGGATTAGTGAGGCAAGAGAGAACAAGGCTTGGAATAGTGATCTCACACTCGTATAAAATCAACCCAAGTCAATAGAATGCACAACATCCAAAATAAACATGCATACCTTGAAGTCACAACAAAGAAACACTTATTTCTAAGTGCAACAATTCAAATGTCACTTTATAACATTTAGAATACAAGTTACGAAAGGAGTGTTGATTGCAACCAGAAAGTGCACTAATCTGTGGGAGAGTTTCTAGCACATATTCTTATTAGATACATGATCAGTTAATGAAAAAGATTGTGCTAGTGTTGCCTCTAGTGATGCACCAATGTGCGGCACATGCAGGAGTAAAAATAGTTAAGAGCGACACTTGTGACAGTAAGAAAAGTGAAAACGACACTTGCAAAAGCTCGAAAAGGTGAAAGCGACACATGCTAGAGTGAACAAAAATAAAAAGAGACACTTATTAAAGTGAAAGCAAGAAAAAATGACAATCATGAAAGTGAAAGTGATACTTGCAAAAGTAAAGGTGAATAAAAGTGACAATTGAGAAAACTCACTAGAATGAAGATGCAGTGCAACCAACAGTAAGAGAAATATTGTCAAGAGATATTGCACTCTTATTGTTGACATAGATTACGTAGTTACTATCTACGCAATCACTTATAACTAAACATTGCACAAGAACTATTCCTAGAGATTGTGCAAGCCTTAGTTTCAAGAACCGCGCAATGGTTATTCTCAAGGATAAACATTGGTTACTCAGCTTGCTATAAATAGGGTGTTTTTCTGGATACATCAAGGACTGATCATGTGTAAGAAAGTTTTTTTGACAGTTAGAATCTTACAAAAATACTTAGAAGCTTAGTGGAACATCAACCAATCATGAAGCAATAGTGGAGAAATTTGAAATGAAAAATCATAACGTCATAGGTAGGCCCCAAAATTCAAGTGCAAGAAAATTTTTGAAGGGTCTTTGTTGCAATGACAACACTTCGAAACACACTAGAATAACTCCAGCTTCTTTGTTTAGTTCTACCTTTGAGCACAAAATCTTAGTATTTCTCGAAGTATTAATTCACTGTATGGACCATATCAGCTTCCCCATTTATCTTGGTTATAAGTATAATCTCTCCTATCTCCTTCTCAAATAAACACATTTACAAGGCTTATTGGATGTTAATTGTTTTGATCCAGGAAAAGGATAGTATATATTCGCGAGTTTAAGATGATAAAAGTTTTAGTTCCATCTATGGTGTTTCTCCACTGCCAATAGGCCTGTTCGGTACCCAAACGGAGTCACTTTAGGAAAAAATGCTTGCTTCTCTTTCAGTGAGCATGTTCAATACCCTGATGAAGTTACTTGCTTCACTTCTCTACGCAAGAAGTCTTTATCTTATTTCACCCTTTATTTTATTTTCAATAAGATCATTGGAATTTTATTAGCGTTTGCATCGCTAAGGTGGAAGAGGGATCTCGAATTATTGAGAGCAAGAGAGGTTATTCCTTCAAAGACTGTTATATACCTCTTAAATTAATATACTTACTCTTAGTTTTCTCCTTTTCCTTCTCTACTCAACTGGATCGACAAGAAAAACACCATTCAATTCCCATACCAAGTAAAGGAATGAAGATCCTACAATAGATACGGGCATCATGGTTTTTCTTATGGTTTTTCATTCGAATGGATCGTATTTTCCATTCAAACATCATTGACCTTAAAATATATGTAGGCCCAAACAATGAAGAGGAAGACACATTATCCAATAGTTGCTTGTCATCACAAATTCCTTTTCAAAACTTTGCCACATTGTCCTCTTGACCTAGATAAAATCAGTTCTCGTGCATGGTATTATTAAACAAGATGCAAAAGAAAAGATGTGAGAAAACAAGAGAAAAAATAAACTGAAATGAAAAGAAATATGCAAGGTAGAAAACAAGAAAACAAACAAATATAAAGACCATATGAGAAGTAAAATGCAGGTTCAATGCAATGTAACTAGAAAAGTAAAAATGTAGCTAGACCTACTCCTAACCTAATGGGCTAGAAGGTCATGACTAAGTGAAGTGAAATTTCCAATGTAGCCACCGAAGCTGCTCCCAACCTGCAAGTAGAAGGATACAAACAATTAAAAGTTGTATAACATAATGTGCAAAGGAAAAGATAGCAACTTGAATATCTTGCACAGAAAATTGAAGGTCTTTCCTTTGTGCGATGAATAACCAACTTGCAATCATATTTCTTCTCTTAGAAAAACAATGATACAAACCTCGAAAACTTCTTGTGAATGTACCTTTGTTCATGTTTTCATTCTTAGAAAACAACATGAAAGATAGAAACTTATTATTAGTGATAAAGCTTGCTAAGTAGGATGCTTCTAGCCAATCACATATTTGATCATGGTACCCAAAACATTCCTCTTGAAAACCTTAGCATTCTTGAGAAGATGAATTTTCAAGCAACCCATTCAGATTAAACAAAGAATCTTATGAAAGAAATGTGATGTGATCATGTTCAGAGACCTTGTCAAGATCATGAGAACCTGACATAACCATCAGCAAAGGCTGAATTGCCTCAACTGCCTGACAAGTATCTGAACAGTGATATGATAAACTATAAACATCAATTGGTCCAACGAGATCAAATGATGTAAAACAACTATCATCATATATATTAACGAAAAAATGATTAATTAAACGTTGATTGTTGGAACCAATGTTATGATCAGATGGATCAATTAAGACATCAAATTCTGCATTGTATGAACATAGAGATGGATCAATTTGAGAAGCTTCAATATTGATTTGAATAATAGAATCATTATCCTCATACGTTGCATACAAAAATTCACTACCTTGTATTTGACTAGAAGAATTAAAGATGAATGCTAGTATAGAAAATACAGAAAACCAAATAAGATACAATGAATCAACATGTGTTGACTCAGATTCAACCTTTGTGTTAACTTGGGACATTAGTATGTCAAGAAGAGGAATTTGATTCACCAAATAATTCAAGAATTCACTAACACTCAAGAAGGTATCTTGTGCCAAAAGTAAAATGATTAACATCACAATATTCACAAGAAAGACTGGGATTGATTATTCTCATAAGTATTTGACAAATGTGAATCCTTCGGTTGATGAGAATCTTTGTCATGATAATTAAAAGGATAAGTTCCATAAATTTTTGCATCCATGTAAGATATGCATTCCAATCTTGAGTTCAATGCAATAGGTTTAAATGAAGATAAATTAACAGAATCCTTTATCTGTTCAGAAGCCCAATCTTAAAAATTACAAAAACTATCTCAGAAAACCCAAAATTTATCAAGAATAAGTCTGCATCCAGTGAAACAATACAAAGAATAATTTTGTGAGAAAATCCAAATCAAAAGTAGTTCGAGGATCTCATCAATATTGTGAGAACCTGACATAACCATCAACAGAATTTGAAGTGTCTCGACTCTCAAACAAGTCCTGGAAATTTAGAAAATTGGATAATTACATTTTGAGAGCTGAGTCATATTGTGCATTACATGTGGACAACTACTATTAGTTATTTCAACAAGATCACTATTATCTTAATGGTATCCATGTACATCGCTGGTTTGATCATATTTTTCAACTTCAACAGACATATTACTCAAGTCATAAGGTTCCTCTAATTGCAAATCCAGATATATATAAATTGGAGAAATATCATGAGAAACTTTATTTGAAGAGTTGTCCTCATGCAAAATAGGAGATTGCAGGGAATGGAATGGATGCTCAATAATTTAATTTTTCTCTTCTTCAACATATATGACCTCATTGCCTTCTGTCAGTTCAATATTTCTCTCATCGAATTGTAGATTCAAAAAGCATGGCAAGTCTTTATCATGAGTTAATTCACTACAAACAATAAGACACAAGGGATAGTGAGCTGAAGAAGTACTCATGAGAGAATCTTCATGAGAAATCAAAATATCGGTTGATGTACATAGACAATCATCACCACATACATTAGCAGAATCATTGTTTTCAAGATGGTGGTTGCCCAAGGCTTCGGGTTGATTAAGGGATTTGATTTCATTTGATTGATTGTTGAGATCACTATATTATAAATCATCCAAGAATGAAGGAATATCATATTGACATAGAGGAATTTGAAAAAGAGAAGAGAGATCAAAAGTATCTTCACCTTTCTGCTCCTCTACCTGTGGAATGTGACCATCTTGTACTTGATCAACATTTAGACCAACAAATTGAGAATTAAGAGTATTTGAAGTACTAGTTGGTGGTGTAGATTAATTAAGTGGATCAAGGTACAAAGGATCATAGCATGTAGATGATAGAGGGTGACAGATGTCCATTGAAGAAGCAATAATTTCAATAAGATCAAATTCAATATTAGGATTATGTGCAATGTGATCTGGATAAATCAAAGGATCAACCTTCACCCTAGGTTGCTTGTGTGTAGAGTATCGACCAAGAAGATAAATTGAGGATGGGATGAATTGATCCAAAATCTAATCTTTGGATTTCTCAACTTTAACAATAGCACTAGAGACATCCTTGTTATGCAATGAAAAGGGAGGAGGACAAGGGACAAAAGGAATAGTAGGTTCCTCCTCTAAGATTGGAGGTGTCTCATGATTAATAAGAGTTGGGAGAGAACTATTAACCAAGGATTCAAATTCATATTGTTTCAAGCAGAGTTGAACCAAGCGTTGAAACCTTTCTTTGAAGAAATACCAATCCAAATCTTCTTTGGGAAACCCATAACACAAGTGAAGAAATCTATTAGAAAAATCCTTTATTGATTCATTAGAGTTCATTCTAAGTTGATTAATTCTTTTATAAACATCACAGTAATCATACGTGTCAAAGGCTTGATGGATCTCTTTGAAATTTTTTTCAAATGAATGAATAAAAGTAGTTGGTAAGGTATGACACCACAACTTAACTCGACCTTCAAGTGTGAGGGTGAACAATTTACAAGAACCATATTCACAATTGATTTCATGAAATTCACAAAACTTGTGAAACATAGATGTATGCTTGGTTATGGATATTTCACCCTCGCCATCAAACCTTAACTGAGACAAGTTGTAAAAAAGTTTTGAAGGGAGTGAAAGTTTAAGATTCAATCTATTAGAAAAAAATCCTGGGAGAATGATTTGGGAATGGGCCATTCAAGTTTAGAGATTCAAAATAGACTCAATGGGCTCAACTTGTCATATGGCCCTCCTTCTAGCACCAATTGTTAACGATGCGGAAAATTCGTCAACCAAGAGGGTGTCCCTTGTATGAAGTCCCAATTAGACCTCACACCGTTTGGAGTAGGAGTCCCAACCAGATAATAAGGTCAGTTCCCTTAAACTTAGGAATTTTCCTTGGATGCAATTCTCAGTAGAAGAGATTATACAAACAATCTTTGAAATAAGCAAGTAATTTGACATTGTGAGGCATACAATTGTAATGTACATGTCAGGCTAGGAGTAGCTCCAGTTTGGCAGAAAACTGATTCGATTTATTTCATTAGTTAGCTATTGTTATATACAAAGGATGTGACTGCTCAGTTCATCTTCTGATGACTGTTCACATTCCAAATTCACCCAATCGCAGAGGATTAGGTGTCAACATTCCCCCCCTTAATCTGAAAGGATGTTGGTGAGTCCAAGCATCGTTCTGAATCTTTCAAGCTTTTCTCTTCCAAGCGCTTTGGTGAAGATGTCTGCAATTTGCACATTTGTGGAACAATGACGGAGATGGATTGTTTTGGCCTCAACATGATGTCGGATCAGATGATATTTAGTATTGATGTGCTTTTTATGATCATGGAACTTTGGGTTCTTGGCCAACTTTATTGTAGAGGTGTTGTCAATCATGAGTGGAGTTGATTTTACTTGTTTTACCTGCAAATCTTCAAGAATTTTCCTGAGCCACACAATTTATTTCGTTGCTTCAGCTGCTGCCATGTATTCTGCTTCTGTTGTGGAATTTGTTGGAACTGATTGTTTGTGTGATCTCCAAGAGACAGCTCCTGATCCAAGACTCATAACATATCCTGAAGTAGATACTACAGTTTCTTTGTCTCCATCTAAGTCTAAATCAGAGTATCCAATCAAGCTGAATTCGTCCACCTGTGTATACTTGATTCCAAGGTCTTGAGTTCCCTTCAAGTACCTTAGAACTCTTTTTGCAGCAGACCAATGTCCCTCACAAGGCTTTTGCATAAACCTGGAGAGGATTCCAATAGCAAATGAAACGTCTGGTCTGGTAGTAGTGAGGTAGATGAGACTTCCTACAAGTTGTCTATACTTTGTTGCATCCTCAAATTCCTTTCCTTCAATAGATGTGAGCTTTAAGTTTTGTTCCATTGGAGTAGAAAGAGGATTGCACTCTGTCATGCCAAATCTGTTTAACAAACCTCCAATGTATTTCTTTTGAGAAAGAAATATGGATTTTGGATGTTGGGTTACTTCAATGCCAAGATAGTAATGAAAATAGCCCAAATCAGTCATTTCAAAACTTTTCCCCAATTCCTTCTTTATGGATGCAATGTAGCTTTCATTGTTCCCTGTCATTAAAAGATCATCTACATATACCACAAGATATACAACTATTTTGCCAACTTTCTTGACAAATAAAGTTGCATCATCAAGATCAAAATGATTGAAGTTGAGTTTCAGAAGATGCTCAGTTAGTTTTTCATACCAGGCTCGCGGTGCTTGTTTGAGGCCATACAAGGACTTCACAAGTTTGCAAACTTTATGTTCATGTCCTTTCACAGCAAATCCTTCAGGCTGGGACATAAAAACATTCTCTTTTAGATATCCATTCAAGAAGGTAGTTTTTACATCCATTTGATGGACTTTCCAACCGTTTTGAGCTGCTAGTGCAAAGAGTGTCCAGATGGTGGCCCATTTTGCTGTGGGGGCAAAAGTTTCCTCATAATTGACACCTTCCTTCTGTGCAAAACCTTTTGCCACAAGCCTAGCTTTGTGCTTTTCAAGTGAGCCATCAGCTTTGTACTTGTTCTTGTAGACCCACTTGCAGCCAATTGGTTTGGTTCCAAATGGAGGATCAACCAGCTTCCAAGTGTCGTTCTTTATGAGGGCATCATACTCCTTTTGCATCGCTTCTTTCCATTCATCATGAGAAGCAGATTCTTTGAAGGAAGTTGGTTCAAAATCTGTAGACAAGTTCAATTCACAATCATAAGTAACATCGATATCAACAGGTGAATTAGAGTCATCTACATCACCTCCATTTTGTTGGTTTGAGTTTCTGGTTCCTGTTTTTCCAATTTCATCAGGATGAACACTTTCAAGTGTCTTTGTCAGCCACTTCGGGGGACCTTTCTAAGATTGTCCAAGCTGCTCTGTTGGTTGAGTTGGGACTGAATCAAGATTGAGTCTCCTAATTCTATCAATTACATCACTTAAAGCATCATCCGTTGTTGGAATTTCATGCAGGGGAGATTGTTCTTCAGAAGAAGATTCCACATGTTGATCTAGTATAGGAATCCCCCCTTCAAGATGTGGAATCTGATTATCGAATTCTTGAAATGATTTCGTTTTTGTGAATCTATCCAAGCGATCAAGTTGCCGCTCAACAACATTGTCAGATTTGGATGATTCAAGAAAAATTACATCTCTAGATACAACAAACTTTTTATTTGCTTCATCATAGAGGCGGTATGCTTTGGAGGTGTTTGAATACCCCAGGAAGATACACTTACGACTTCTAGCACCAAGTTTGTTTCTATTTACCTTTGATATCAAAGCATAACAAGTGGAACCAAAGATCCTGAGATGTTTTACCAAAGGAACATGTCCATACCACAATTCATAAGGAGTCTTGTTTCTTATAGCATTAGATGGACATCTATTCTTTATATATGCAGCACATAGAACAGCATCAGCCCAAAACATTATCTTTACATTTTTGAAGAAAAGGATGGATCGTACCATATTCAAGATTGTTCTATTCATTCTTTCAGCTACACCATTATGTTGGGGATTATAAGACACAGTTGTTTGATGTTTGATCCCATGTTGGCGAAGATAGTTTTCAAATTCATTTGATGTATATTCTTTTCCATTATCAGTGTGAATAGACCCAATATGAGATTGTGCATCATTTTCAATCCATTTATGAAAATTCTTGAATGTTTGAAAAGCATCAGATTTGTTCTTCAATAAATAAACCCAACACATTCTGGTGTAATCATCAATAAATGTCATGATATATTTATTTCCATTTGCAGAAGGAACAGGCATTGGACCACATAAATCTGAATGAATGAGTTCAAGCTTCCTATGTGCTCTTGAATGTGAATCATGAAAAGACTGTTTGCTATGCTTTCCTAGAATGCAAGCATCACATTGCTTATGTTTCCTAGGAATTGTATGCAAACCAGCAACACCATTTTTCTTCAATAAGCTGAGACTGTCATAGTTTAAATGTCCAAATCTAGCATGCCATAATAAACTTGATGGAAGTGTACCTTCTTCATGATGAGAAATATATGAGAA
This sequence comes from Pinus tabuliformis, assembly GCA_031772625.1. Classification (NCBI taxonomy): domain Eukaryota; kingdom Viridiplantae; phylum Streptophyta; class Pinopsida; order Pinales; family Pinaceae; genus Pinus; species Pinus tabuliformis. The sequence continues at coordinate 1,141,885,875 of CM062813.1, read as the reverse complement.
ATGTTGTGCATGAGCAGAGGTTCCCTGCAGTTTGAGAAGCCTTTCTTCTTCTATTCCCCTCATGACAAGTGAGTGGTCAGAAGCTTTTCTTACCTCAAGTTTGCCATCAAACATATGAATGGAGTGACCTTGCTGGCGGATGTGGACCCAGGACAGCAAGTTTCTCTTGAGCTATGGGAGATATAGAACATGATCCAGAAGAAATTCTGGAAGACCAGGTAGTTTAAGCCTGATTGTGCCAAGCCCTGATGGCTTGATTTTTGACTGATCTGCAAAGTATACTGCTCCATCAATCATATGAGTCATATGATAGGTTGCTCCTGAATCAAGCAACCAATCATTTTTCTAAGAAGCAAGTGAAGCATTAAACAAATCTTCATTTACTCCAATGTTACATTGTGCCTCAATATAGTGAGTGGATTCAGGTGCTTTACCTTTGTCTGTATCATCAGTTTTACCTTTCTGTTGGTTTCTTTTCTGCTCAATTTTGTCCCATGGTAACTTGCATGTAGAGGCATCATGTGATCCATTTCTTTTGTAGCGAATGCAATGTAAGTCTGCCTTTTCTCCTTGAGAATGTTTTCCCCCCCTACCTCTAAAGTATCTTCCTCTTCCTCTTCGTCCACCTCTTCCTCTTGTAGAATCTTGAGCAGGATGCTTTTCTTTATGAGCAAGGCACACAGTCTCTTCAAAAGATTCAGGGGTTTTCTTCTTTCCAAAGGCTTTCTCTCTTTCAGCAAACTTTTTCACAAGAGAGTCAAAGGTTATATCTTTAAGATTTCCATTTTCTTGTAAAGATTAAAGATAATTGGAGTAAGTAGGATAGAGTGCCTTGAGAAAAGAAATAAGAGGGATATCCAGCTCAACCTTAGTGGATTTGATATCATGCATTATAGATTTTACTTGAGATGCAAGAGCAAGAGGATCATTATTGTTCAGTTCAAGAGTGAAGAGTTTAATCATGAGCTGAACAAATTCAAGTGCAGAATGTGAGTCATAGATTTATTTCAGCTTTTGTAAAGCTTCAAAGGCAGTTGAATATGATGAAATATGGTGACTCACCTCTTCATTTACAGATGTTGCGATTAATGCATAGGCTTTGCTATTCTTTTTTCCCAAATGACGAGCTCTTTGTCTGATGTAGGCTGCACTGGGTCATTGTCTCCTTCTTCGACACACACTCCTTTCCACAACTCATTGAAGATGAGGGTGTGTTTTATCATCTGGGACCATTCAGGATAGTTCTCCTTGCCAGTGAGAACTATTCCTACCATAGAGATGATTGAATTCATTCATGAGACAGCACATTCAAACGTCCCACTCGTATATCCATTCAAAAATGCATACAGGAGCTGGTGGCGTATCTCTGCAGTGGCACCGTCAGGTCTCAGTATGGACAGATGTGTAGTGTGGCAGAGGCAGATTATTTCAGAACAGAAGGGAATAAAGCAGAGGCAGAGGCAGAAGCTAGGACAGAGGAGTTACAAGGAGCATAATAGCTAAAACAAGGAGTTGGCTCTGATACCATGTCAGGCCAGGAGTAACTCCAGTTTGGCAGAAAACTGATTCGATTTATTTCATTAGGTAGCTATTGTTATATACAAAGGATGTGACTGCTCATTTCATCTTCTGATGACTGTTCACATTTCAAATTCACCCAATCACAGAGGATTAGGTGTCAACAGTACATAAGGGACTTTCACGGCAAGGAAAGAGAGAATGGGCCTCTAGAAGAAAAGTAATAGTACTATCCTAAAAGAGACACACAAGAGCATGGAAGTAATCATTCATTAACCTGCAAAGTAGTTCACAAGATAAAAACGACGATAAGAGAAAATAAAAATGCACATTCAACAAGATGCATACCAAAGCCAATGAAATAGTTCATTTTAATTAGTATGTGTTAACATAAACATACACCACAAACAATGAAAGAATATCCTTACAATCATTCATGACATATGCATGAAAGTGTGATGGATCTAAGAGCTTCATATATTAATTGAAAGTCCCAATATACACAATTACAATGATGCCAGACTGGCCCCAATAGTGGACTAAGCCACTACTTTCTCCTCCAAGGAAAGATCTTCTCTCCTATGCCAAACTAGAGAAGCCAAGGTGAAAAGTCCAAAAATCCTTTTACTTGAGTTATGCGGGTCTATTTATAACAAATGAAGTGACTCTCCACTGCCCATGTGAATCTTCACCTCCCTCATGACTCTTGAGCTATACTATGACTTTTCAAATTCCTACATGACCTTTGAACTTCTATATGACTTTAGAACTTTCTAGTGACTCTTCATATTCCATGTGGGACCCTTGGACTTCCACACATTTTACATTTTCTCATTTTTTGGGAAATTACATAATTACATTCCACAAATGATGTGGAAAAATACATTAACTCATATGGCTTTGTAATGACACTATGAGAAGCCATGACTTGGCGACGGTGACATAAGACTTCATTTCATCAATGCTAAGCTCTTCTCCTTGCTTCTATGACTTAGAGTTCTTCATGATGGATATTTACTTGTTTTTCATATTCACCCTCCAAGGGTCCAGATGAGTGTCAAAACCTTCCAAGTCAGCATGAGTTCTCATGTCTTTTCCTTGGTCCAATATTCTTGCATGTCCTCCATGATGGTTCATTATTTTTCTCCTTTGCAAGTGCTCTCATGTAGCCTCTCCTTGATTACCTCCCTTGAGTATGACCTTGCCAAGTTGCAATGATAACACCTGCAGATGAATTCCACTCATGACAAGCCAACATAAATCCAGAAACCACCCATTCTACGTTTACTTGCTCATGGAAGATGTTGATTATGATGAGGCAACAGACATGGTTTTGAGAGAAAGAGGTTGAGAATTGAACGACTGAGAGCTATAGCGACCCAGGGATACATTGTCATTTGGAACTACGCAATGCACAGTAGGAGGAAATTCAATATAGGGTATAGTGCAGTGAGGGGTTTCAGTCAGCAAGAGTGAAATACTAGTCATTGTAATTGTGCAATGCGCAGTTATTGAGGAACAGAATCAATTAATTGCGCAGTTGAGGGGCTCGGTTACATAGAAGTAACATGTTGCTCACAGTAACTACACAATGTGCAATAGGAGGCCCACCTGATGAAGAGACTATGCAGTTGAGCAACTTAGAGAGACAATGAGGCAGGGTTTCCCATTGATACTACGCAATGCATAGTAGTTGAAGAAAAGACTTAGACTGCATAGTTAGGCAAGATAGTGACACAAGGATGTTGTACTTCTCACTATAATGATGCAATGTGCAATCCATGGTAGGAGGAATAGTAAATTTCATAGTTGGAAGAGCTAGGAAGCCAAAGTGATGGTCCAAACTTGAAGTTTTCTCAGTGTGCATTTGAGAGAGATTGTCCTCTAGGATTGTGCAGTGTGCAACTCAAAGAGGCAGAGGATGCTTCAGTATGGATTAGGAATGTGTAGTGCACATTTCTAGGAGGGAGAAAGATCAGCAAGTTGCAAGGATAGTGAAAGATCCAAAAATGGTTAAGTGTGGTTTTGTCACCTATCATACTATGTATTTGTGTCAAATGGTCTTATTTTTATCCCTGGTACAAAGAAGGACAAGTATTATCTAAATATGCTAAAGGGAAATGAGAAGGAAGGCCAATATTTAATCAGGAGCCGAAATCAAATGGTAGGGCCGAAATTCGAAGGTTGATATCAAAAGGTGGACCTGAAATTGAATATCAGAGCAGGTAGTCGGAAGGAAGGCACATCGGAACCCGAATTTCAGAAGGTCAATCATTTCAAAACTTGGGGTATTGAAACCTCGTAACTCTTTAAAAATTGGAATATTGTTATAAACATCAAAGTGCGAGGAGAATAGAAATACAAAGGAGATCATCACAAAACCAAGGACCCTTTCTCTCTCCTCTAAGAACACATGGCAGCAAATGGTTGGCTTTGAGAAGCTAATGAGGTGGATGACATCAGCGTGATGTCGCTGTGTGGTGGACATATGGCAGTGAGTTTCAACATTTTTGAGAGCCCAATGGGGCAAATCTAGGTGACATGTGTCACCGCTAACGAAGTGCCACGTGGAGATGATGACATCAGCGCGACATCATTTCAGAGGTCAGTTTTTGGAGGATGGAGTTTTCGTAACTCTTGTCAAATTTTTTTATCAAAAGTATTGATCCGAAGAAGGGGCTTCAATGTTAAGTGGCAGTTGGTCATGAGGACTCAGAGGATCAAGGGCCTAGAAAGGGTGGAGCACCCAGGGGCTATGGAGAATATCAGAGATCGGAGTTTTCAGAACCCCTTTGAAATTGAATTTTACAAAATTTCCGATGAGAGGGGCTTTCGATGTAGACTGGCACATAGTAGTGAGAAATCCAAAGAACCAAGAGCGGAGAAAATATTTAGCATTTAAGCCTTATGGATCATTTTGGGGCTGTGGATATCAGAACTCCAATCCTAATTGATATTTGAAAAAGTTCTGATGGAAGGGGCTTCCAATATATGATCAGCACATGGTCATGAGGACTCAAAAGAACCAAGGGCGTGGACCAAGGTCTAGCACCCAAGTGCTATGGAGCTCATCACGAGAGGGAGACATCATAACTTTATTTTAATTTCAAATTCGAATAACTTCTAATGAAAAGAGCTCTGATGCATTGATGGCTCATGGTTGTGGGAGACTTAAAGGAACCAAGGGCATAAGAGAAAACGCAAAGGGAGATAGGCCCCCGATCCCGAAGGATTTAGTACCCAAGTGTCAAGCCGCTGGTCACAGCGCCCGGTTCTATGGCAGAATTGCAATAAGAGGGCTAAGAGAAAAGGGGCTAAGAGCATCAAAATGTTATAATTTTGTAACGTTCATTTTAAATAGAGTTACGATGGATGAAGGCTCCAATACTACATCCCCTAAGCACTATATTAGTAGTCACAGGAAGTAGTTCTATGGTGTATAAGAAATAAGGGGCTAAGCATAAGGGAGGCTAAATGCATCGAAATTTCGTGTTTTCATAATTTCATTTTAAAGGAAGTTATGATATATTTCGGCTCTAAAATTTCACTATGGAAATGTTACGAGATGTATTGGGCCCCAATGGTGTAGCACAAAGGTGATAAAGGATTGATGAGTCAGTAGCTCAGTTGCAAAACACCTCTAACGCCATCACACTCGATCACGTCTAGCTCCAAAAAGGGGAGATTCAAGCAGTTAAAGGGAGAAATCGACCAACGAATTGGATGGTAATCGTGGAGGAATACTGTGGCAGAGGCGTGGCTTGATCAGAGGCATTCAGAGGAATCGACATTGGAGATATTTTTTCATGTCAATCATGACACCTCTTGTTTTCCATGTTTTGATAATTTTCCATTTTCAAGAAAAGAATCAAATCTGTTATGCAATCATTAGGACAACTAGGTCATTTCCATGCTTAGATAGCTAGTAGTTCAAAAAGCTGGATCATTTTGATATATTTTGTAATTGTTGTTTGAGCCCTCTCTCCCAATAAAAGGGAAGAGGAAATTCATTAGAAAGGTTCCCAAATTTTGTTCTCAGTGGTTCTGAATTATGTATTTTCAATGACTCTGAATTATGTTTTCAAAGAGAGGTTCCAAGTTTCGGTTCAATTTCTTGTTCCTGAGGTGGTAATTGCTCTAAAATTTTACCAGTTTGAACCTGTGATATGGGCTCCATTTTTGAAGATTAATGAAGAAGATATGGTGATTCCAAGCATAGGAATGTGTATTATGTGTTCTTCCTCTATATGTCACATCATGTTTGTTTTCCTTCATCAGAAATTGTGTAATTTGTAGTTGTTGGATTCACTCATAAATCATAAACTTACTTATGTTATGTTGCAGCAGACAATACATATGAGATTGCAGATTTACTATGTTATATTATAGCATAAATTAAATGTGAAATATCGAGTTGGAACTGTTAAACACACACATGGCAAAGACAAAATAGGAAAGATAAACATGAGATTGCATTTCTTATTCACAATGATACATATTTGTAATACATAGGAGTGACCCTTGGTTTCATATTCCAAGTGGTCCCTTGGACTCCTTTTGGTTGTTCAGCTTCCACACCAACCTTTATAGGATTAGGTGTCCAACATTCCCCCCCTTAATCTGAAGGGTTATGTATGAGTCCAAGAAGAGAGTTGTAATACAAAATGTGCAAAAATGCATGGCAGCACTAAGTTGAATGTGCTCTCTAAAATGTTGGTATGAGGGGTGGCGGTTTAAGGATGACCACCAACACTGGAATGCTTAGTGCAGTTCCCAAAACTCTTCCAAATCTAGCATGAAGCTCAGGTCTTCTGCCAGAGGAAGTGCTCCTGATGTTTTGAAGAGGGAAACCTTCAACCATGAAAGGGAGGTCTCACCCCGCATAAAAGGGAGAACCTCAACCTGAAAATGGAGGTCTCAACCTGTGATGGTTTAAGGATTACCACCAACTCTAGAATGCTTAATGTAATTCATGGAACTCTTCCAAAATTGGCAAGAAGATGAAGTCTTCTGCTAGAGGAAGTGTCCCTGATTCTTTGAAGATGCATCACCAACTGAAGGCATGCTCAAGGGCATCTTTGTCTCTGGCTACAACTCTAAATCTAGTGTGGCAGGTTGTGGCTCAGGCTCGCTTGATGTGACTTTGAAGCTTGGAGATGACCATCATTTCCCCCCTATCAGATACAAGGTGGGATGATGGAGAAAACTCAACTGCAAGATTGTTCAATACTCTAAAATAAGTTCTGACATATGACTAGAATATATTCTTGGCTGTTGATGCCCATTGCCAAGAAGCGATCCATCCAAGATGAATCTTTGTTCTTGCATGAGGTTTGTTTCTGAAGCATATGTTTGAAGAATGACTGGTTTTATGACAGTGCTTACATGGATGAAGATCAAAACAGTGATATTTAATATGGCCAACTCGGTCACAATGTTGGCATTTCACAACTTGTTGTTGCTGTGGAAGAGGAGCAAAACCTGGAACAGTTGAAGATGAACTGCCATGAAGAAATCCAGCACTCTGAAATTGAATGGGCTTTGAGTAATCTGGAATATGAAAGGACACGTCCTTGTCATATCCAAGACCAGTTATGTGCTTGTTGTGGACAAGCTCTTCCCAAGGTCTGATGATGGGCTTGGGAAGTGAAAACTGAACTTCTGCATCTGCATGTAACTCTGTTGCTTTATTGGGCACTGGATCTGAATCAACTGTAACATTATTGTCTTGCTACTTATGGGAGTTTGTTTCAATCTTCTGAACAGAAACAGGTTCAGAATGATGACTCCACTGTTGTAATTCTTCCTGTTGTAGTTGAGATTCAAGCTGCAAAAACTCAATATTCTCATGTGCATTTTGGAGACAAATTTTAATATTGGAAAGAGAGGTTTTGTTGATCTTAACCATCTCATCAATAGTGGAATGTATTAAATTATTCAGTAGTTTCAATACATCATCTATTCGATCCATTTCAAACCAATATAATCAGAGAAGTGATGTTATCTTCAGCTACAAATTGACCTATAAAATGATAAATAGTTGCAACTATTAGATGAGTAGCAGGATACCAATATCACCAAGTCACTGTAGCAAACAACCCAGTACTAATTTCAACGCAGCAAATGATGCTTCAATGCACTTGGGAAGAGATCCTAATGCACTACAGGGTCTCAACGAATTTATTGGAAATGAAAACCAAGAACAAATGAGACCTCGAAAATGAGGCCATCGAGTGCCACACCAATGTAGAACGGTCAATCGACAATATCTAGAGGCCCGAACTCAGCTATACTGGGATGAAAGAGCACCAATAATATGTGCATGTGCCCACTTACAACCTTATTCCTTCCCTACGTTCGCATTGTTTTCTTTTCATTTTTGCATCAACAGTGCGTGATCCATTTCAATTTTTTCATGTGGATCGGAGCTGATGTTGATGAGTTAGTGTTGATCCTTGGAATCCAGTAATTATTTAAAGATTTTATGTCTCGACTAATCTGTGCTGCAAGGATCACTAGGGGCCCAGCATTTACCAATAATTTGGATTAATTGGAGTTGAAGTCTTAGATCTCGGAATCATGACTGCCTTCATGAAGGGAACGCAACTGAGGGATATGATTCGAGCCATTCGTACATGTAAAACTACTGCTGAGGAGCATGTTGTTGTTAGAAAGAAGTGTGCAGCTATACGTACTGCAATTAGTGAAGATGATCAAGATTATAGGCATCGCAATCTGGCCAAGCTCATGTTCATTCACATGCTTGGTTATCCAACGCATTTTGGGCAAATGGAATGCCTAAAGTCTATTGCATCTACTGGCTTTCCTGAGAAACGCATAGGATATCTTGGCCTCATGTTGCTTCTTGATGAAAGACAAGAAGTGCTTATGCTGGTTACAAATTCTCTCAAACAGGACTTGAATCACATGAATCAATACATAGTCGAGCTTGCACTGGGAAACATATGCTCAGCTTAAATGGCCCGTGAACTTGCCCCGAAAGTTGAGAAAATTCTTCACAATAGCAATCTGAACATCCACTAGAAGGCAGCTTTATGCTCTGTGCGAATTATATGGAAAGTGCCAGATCTTGCAGAGAATTTTATGAAACCTGCTAGTTCTTTACTCAATGAAAAACATCATGGAGTTCTAATTGCAGGAATCCAGTTGTGTATGGAACTTTGCAAAGCAAGTGTTGAGGCCCTTGATCATATAAGAAAGGTCAAGAGTGTGTTTTGCATATCTATGTAAATTTCAAAAGGAGCTAGAGCTACAGATTATATCCATTATACAAAGGATTTAGTCTGTGTTCTGAAGAATATGGTCACTAGTGGGTACTCACCGTAGTTTGAATGTTGGTGAATATGAGGGAGACAGTTCATCCATAGTGCCCAACCCCATTCCCATGCCTTTTTTTTCTCCACTCCCTGAAGTGGTGTGGAATTGGAACCGAGGCAGAGATCTCACTGTGTTGTCTTTGCAAGGGATTATCACCTATGGGTCCCGTGTACTGTTAGTCGCTTCCAAATGGATGACAGCTCAGGTTGATAGGGACTTGGCGATTATTATTTGGGATGAATCAATCTGATAAACAAGAATTTCACTGGAATTTCTACACTTGAATCGAAGACTACGTGTGTTTCGTACCATCAATCTATCAGCAGCCTGAGCACTTAACCCAGAGAATCAGTAGAGTTGGTGGACAGAAAAATGATAAATTAAGACATGCAGATTTCAAAATACAAAGAAACCCTAAAAACTGTTAAGTGTGGCATTACTACAGAAATATGGTAGACCAACAAATATGTAAAATTAGGCTCACAGTAATTATACAGGTCAGAAATATGCCTGCAGCTCTAATACCATGTTAAACACACACATGGTAGAGAGAAAATAGGAAACATAAACATGAGATTGCATTTCTTATTCACAATGATACATATTTATAATACATAGGAGTGACCCGTGGTTTCATATTCCAAGTGGTCCCTTGGACTCCTTTTGGTTGTTCAGCTTACACACCAACCCTTAGAGGATTGGCTGTCCAACAGGAACCCTTAAAATGTGCTCCATAATTTTTTCACTTCATTTTCTTATTATTTCATGATTCTACTAGGATTTTCTACTTAGGATTCTGGGTTTGTCCAGCCCTTTGTACTTAGTTCCTTCCTTATATTTCTCCTTCCCATTTTTACTGCAGCGACCTGTTAAGTTGCATTACTGTGTGTAGTCTACCAGACATGAACATTTATTCTTGGTAATGATCTATATTGTTGATGTGAATATTTGAATTTTCCTATGAGAAGGGAAATTGAACCAAATTTAAGTCATTTTATATTCATCTCTTCAATGACAATGAATTATCTTCAAGAGGCACCAAGATGTCTTAGGCACTAGGCTCTCCTCAACCCAGGGGTTGTGTCTAGGAGCTAAAACATCTTATGGTTCCATTTGCAAGGACAAATAAGAATATTTTTCCCTAGGTATGACATTTGTACACCCCTTGGTTAGGTGAGCATAAGGGGGTGTGGGTTAAAGATCTCTCACCTTGGCGACTCCACTATTTAATTTTGTGTTTCATCATCTTGGCTTTCAAAAGGCCTCATACTCGTTTTGACACTTCTCTAGAAGGGTTTGGAAAGAGATGGCCCCTGTTACTCCATATCCTGCAATATCTTTTCCAAAAATGTTGACTTCCAGTGCTTAGAAAGCTAAGATAAACTGCTATGATTCCTCTTTTGAAATCCTTGGGATATTCAGAAGTACACTTCCAACTGTTTAGCTCATTTCCCTCTAAAGTTAAATCTGAAGAAGATTATGTCAGTTTTACTCCTCTCATATTCCCTACCTTCCTAGAACCTGAAGAATTCAAAGATATCCTCATAAATAGTCCCACTCATAGCATTGCTAGCACTCCATCTCAGCTCCATACAACCATAATCCATACATCACCTCAACTAGGCCATGTGGTAAATCTTCTACCACCTCCATTGAAAAACATGGTTGTCCCTGGTTTTCTACTTAATAGATATGCTCCACTCAAATTTCCACAGCCTCTAAATGGGATGCCACAAGATTACCTTAAAAATATGCCAAGGTTCACTGGAGAGGATGATATCTCAGCCCAAAAACATATAGAGGCTTTCTGTCCATTTGCTGAGAATATGAATGTAGAACATTTGGATGTAATATTGAGACTCTTTTTTCAGTCCTTAGATAGGGAGGCTAGGAAATGGCTCAAGACTCTACCAAATTCTTCAATTAATACCTGAGAGGAGAATGGAGAACACTTTCATGTAGAAATGGGGTGAGAAAAGGGACTATGGCTATATCCTTACAGAATTTAATGCAATGAAGAAAAATCATAATGAAGATGTTTCGGAAGTTATAAAAAGGTTTAATAAATTATATAATAGTATTCCTGCGAAAATTAAACCTCCACAAGTTGCAGTAAAAGTGGTTTTTGTTGGAGCCTTTGAACTAGAGTTTAGGTTTACCCTCAAAGAAAGAAAGTCTCGTACTCTGGAGTTGAAGCAAATTTCGCCTCTACTAGAAAGTGGAAAGGGAAAGTTGAATATGGTCATAGAAGGAGAGGAAAGGAAGAAGCCAGCTCTTCAGGCCATGTAAAGGAAACTCAAGAAAAAAAGTTAGAGGATATGAACAAGTTGATAAGGAATTTGTCTAACAAATTGGTAAAACTGGAGTTGGAGAACAAAATCCCCCTTGACAAAGTCAGCCGACTCCTAACAGAAATTTTAATCCTCAATAGAGTCAGCCACCTTTGCAACTCTTGCAAAGGGAGAGAAAGGATCAACAGGATCATATTCAATCTCCTTTGTACCTAGAAGAAGATCCTAAAGAGAATATTGAAGAAACCATAGAAGTTCAAGAAATTCAGTTCTCTTCTCTCTCAGAGGGAGAAAATGAAATAGAATCTAATGAAGGAGAAGGGGATGATTTAGAAGCCCCACTAGATGATGATGAGATAGACAGTTATTGTAAGCAGTCTGCTAACTTCATGCAACCCAGTTGCATAGGAAATATGATCTTCGGTCATCTAGGAAAAGGTCTAGGGGGCAAGATCATAATGAAGAAACTCTTCATCCTAATTCCCTTAAGCATCAAATAAAGGGAAGAAAGCATTCAACCCTGTCCCACCAACTCCGAAAGAATCCTCCCATCCCATTAAAAATGTGTTTGAAGCCTCTAAAATAGAGCGATTTCCCCCACCGATGAAGCCAATCTGTAATGAGGATAAAGCACCTATAAAGTTTTCTAAAATTGATAAGAATCACTCTACCTTCAGTCTCTAAAAAGAGTTAGAAAAAGTCAAGATAGTTGTTCCTTTGACTAAATTATTGAAAAAACCCTGTTATAAAGTTCAAGTGTCTCAATTTGTTCACCCACCACTACCCCTTTGCAAGATAGACTTAACCTTAAAGAAGAGAGGCTTATGGTTTTTTTGGACCCCATGTGGAGGAGAAAGACCCTTCCACTCCTCCATTCTGTCAGTTTGGTAATTCATGACTTGCTACTACATAATTGTATGCTTGACTCAGGAGCATCTCATAACTTAATGTAATTATATATGATGGAACAGTTGGGACTGAAAATAACAAAACCATACAAAGATATATACTCCTTTGATTCCAAAAGAGTAAAGTGCATGGGTATGATCAAGGATCTAGTGATCAATTTGGCTCAAATTCCAATAAAGAGTGTAGTAATGGATATTTAGTTGCTGACATCACTGCAAGATTTGGTATACTTTTGTCCACGTCGTGGGGAATGAAGCTTGGGGGTTCCATTAAACTGGATTTAAATTATTCTACCATTCCCATGTTTGGTGGAGAAGAGCATCGATTATACGGGGAATCCATATTTTTGAAGACATGTACAAAGGCAAAATGTTCCAACAATGCTCTTGTGTATGGTAAGGAGACATATTTTTCTTGTCTATTATTAGAAGAAGATGATCAAATCATGGGAGACACCCAGGTGGAATGTACAACTCAGCTGATAAACAATCATTGGAGCATGACAAGGTATGGAAATTATATTTTGATGGTGCTTATTCTAGGGAAGGAATGGGGCAAGTGTGTTATTGGTATCTCTAGGTGGTAGCTTGATCCCTCTCTCTTTCAAGCTAGAATTTGAGGCCACAAACAATTTTGTTGAATATGAAGCTTTTTCGTTGGGGTTGAAATTTTCTAAAAACCTTAACATCGGGTGTTTGAATGTGTTTAGGGATTCAAAGCTGGTGGTGAAACAAATAAAAAATCAGTGTCAAACCAAGCATCCAAGATTGAAGGCCTACAGGAACGAAATGTGGGAATTGATTGAAAATTTTTTCTTAGCTTTCAATATTCATTTTTTTCCCAGGGAGCATAATAGGATGGAAAACTCCTTGGCCATCATTGTTATCAATTTTAAGCTTCACCAAAATCCCTTGCTCATATAAGAAGTCGATGTTAGGTACAGGTCATTGATACCAGACAAGTTGAAGTACTGGCAGGTATTTGAAGATAAAGAACAGATCAAGCGCCTCATGGATGTTTTTTGGGAATTCTCGAACTCGGTGATTGATCAGGAGGATGAGGAGATGACATGTGAACAACATGCCAGTTGGGATGAAACCATTGTTGGTCACAAGATATTGCAGCTAAAGGGGAATACCATACCTAGAGGGTTGGTCTCGTTGGAAAGGATTTTCAACTCAAATGATGTGGCTACTAAGAAGATTGAACAAGAGCTTGAGGAGGAGGTGGAAGATTGTAATATTGGCACCAAAGGAGATCTGTGAATCATCAAATTAGCTAGATTTCCTAGGGAATACAAACAAAGTTACCTGGGCCTTTTCAAGGAATACATGGATTTATTTTCCTGGTCATATGATGATTTGAAGATGTTTGATCCTGGTTTCATACAACACAAAATTCCTTTAAAAACTGGAGTGAATCCATATAAGCAGAAGCTCAGGAAGATTAATCCTCTGTTACTTCCATCAATTGAAAAGGAGGTGAAGAAATTGCTACAGGCTAAGATTATTGTGCCTTTGAGGTACTCCGATTGGGTAGAAAAATTGGTTCTTGTCCGGAATAAGAATGTGGAAACAAGGTTGTGCATAGAATTTAGAAAATTGAATAAGGCCTCACTAAAAGATAACTATCCTTTGCCTAAAATGGATTATATGTTGTAGAAAGTGATAGGGTCCGCCCAAATTTCCATGATGGACGGTTTCTCTAGATACAACCAAGTCATTGTACACCCTAAGGATCAAAAGAAAACAAATTTTAATACACCATGGGGAATGTTTATGTATGCAAGAATGCCTTTCGGCCTCACAAACGTTGGAGCTACTTTCCAGAGTGCGATGGATATAGAATTTGTTGGAGAGCGGGATAAATTCATAGTAATCTATCTGGATGACATAATTATTTTCTCTAAATCAAATGAAGAGAACCTCAATCACTTATAGCTCACTTTTTCAAAGTGCAGAAGGTATGGTCTGTCCCTAAATCCAAAGAAATCACAGTTTGCTTTAAGTGAAGGGAAGTTATTGGGCCACATTGTGGAAAAGGAAGGAGTGAAGATTGATCCCAAAAGGGTGGAGGCTATTAATAATATTCCTTTACCAAGGAATAGAAAATAAATTCAAGTTTTCTTGGGCATAATAAATTTTCTGAGGAGATTCATACCAAACTATGATGAAATTGTCAAAGAAATCATAGAAATGTTGAAGAAGGATAGCGAAGTAAAGTGGACCATCAAAGCACGAGAGTAATCTCTAGAATTAAAAAAGATTGTGTAGAAGCCTCAGTCTTATCCAACCCAGATTATCAGATACCTTTCTTTATTTTCTCTTTTGTCTCTCCTGACATAGTGTCAGTTGTTTAATTGCTGAAAAATAGCGAAGGACAGGAACAATCGATTGCATTTTTCAGCCAAGTGTTACAAGATGTAGATTTGAAGCATAATATCTTAGAGAAATAGGCTTGCGCTTTGGTCAAAGCTCTGAAGCCCTTTCGAATTTATGTTTTGTAGTCTAATATAATAACTTATGTCTGTTATGAAAGACATTCTAGTGTAGAGAGATAGTGAAGGTAAGAGAGGCAAGTGGATTGCCAAGATTCAAGAATATGACATGGATATCAAACCCACTAAGTTGATCAAGGGGAAAGGATTGGCTAAAATATTGTTTGAGGCTAACTGTCAGGCCCTGGGTATGAATTTGTTGACAGATAAGGAAGGTGGAAGCATAAGAGAAGAGGAGAAGAATAATATTAAGACCTCAACACAGAGAATTCAGATGAAGTACCTTGTCTCACAATGGTATAAGTATCTCATTGATTATTTACTTTTTTCTGAAATTCCCATTGAATTATGACAAAGTTAAATATAGGGCCTTGAGGCTACAAGTGTAGAAATTTGTTATCTCAAATGGCCAGTTGTATTGTAAGGATGAAGTGGGAATTTTTTTATTATGCCTGGTAGAAGAGTAGATTCACAAGGTGATTGATGAATTTCACAGTTGTGTTTGTGGGAAACATTATAGATGGAGAGACACAACCCATAAAATCCTCAAAGTTGGTTTCTATTGGCCCAAATTGTTCGGCAAGGTGCATACATATGTTTGGGTTTGTGAGAAATGTTAGATTTTTTAAAAGAAGCAAAAGTTGGTACCCCTCCCTTTGATCCCTATTTTTTTAGAGGAACCCTTCAGGTAATGGGGGCTAGACTTTATTGGAGAAATATATCCATCATCCAAGGGTCAGCACAAGTGGATACTTACAGCCACAGATTATTTCAAAAAATGGGTGGAGGCCATCCCAACTAAAAATGCAACCGATGCAGTGGTCATTAAGTTTATGGAGGAGAATATCCTTGACAGATTTGGTTGTCCAAGGAAGATTATCACTGACAATGTTCAGTTGTTTAAGTCAGCCAAGTTTATTAGTTTCTGCCAAAAGTACAATATCATCGTGAGGCACTCCACCACCTACTACCCGCAAGGTAATGGACTAGTTGAATCTTCAAATAAAACTCTAGTGAGGATTTTGAAAAATACCATATCTGAAAATCAGAAAAACTAGGACTCACAACTGAAATTCTCTCTATGGGCAAACTGGGTTACTACCAAGAGGTTAACTAGGAAGTCTCCTTGAGTTGGTATATGGAAAGGATACAATTTTCCTTGTCCAACTAGCCATGCCAGTGGCTAAAATTTTACAGGATGTTGAGGAGGAGCCCAATCCTTTGACCAGGAGAATAAATCAGCTAGTAGAACTACAAGAAAATAGCGGATAGGTATCTTAGAATTTGATTGAATATCAGGAAAAGATGAAAGCTCTTTTGACAAAAGGGCAAGGGACAAATCCTTACAGCTAGGAGATTTGGTGCTTAGATGGGATGTTAGGAGAGAGGATAAAGGAAAACATGGGAAGTTTGATCCCTTGTGGTTTGGACCTTTCAAGATATCTGAAGCAAAGGGAAACAACACCTTCTTGCTGGAAAATTGATGGTGAGGTGCTTGAAATACCTATGAATGGGCATTTTCTCAAGCTTTATTTACAACATTAAAGAGGTCCATTTTCACCCACTGTATATACCGGTGAGCCATTGTACATACCAATAATGTTTTAAGTTCTTATTGTTTCTGTTTTTTCTTTTTATGTACTTGAATCAAATAACTCCATGCCCAATGGATGGAATGCATTAATCTACAATTTCTCAATGCATTGCTTGCAATACATTGTCCCCAATTGGAGTCGATGTTGTCACCTATCATACCATCTTGTCTTGTGTCAAATTGTCTTATTTTTATCCCTGGTACAGAGAAGGATAGGTGTTATCTAAATATGCTAAAAGGAAATGAGAAGGAAGGTTGATATTTAATCAAGAGCTGAAATCAAATGGTAGACTGGAAATTTGAAGGATGATATCCAAAGACAGACCCGAAATAGAATATCGGAGCAGGCAATCGAAAGGAAAGCACATCGGAACCTAAATTTTGATGGGTCAATCATTTCAGAACTTCAGGGATCAGAACCTCGTAAATCTTTAAAAATTGAAATTTTGTTATAAGCATCGAAGTGTGAGGAGAATAGAAATACAAAGGAGATCATCACAAAACCAAGGACCCCAAGGACCCTTTCTCTCTCCTCCAAGAAGACACATGGCTGGAGATAATTGGCTTCAAGAAGATGATGAGACAGATGACATCAGCGTGACGTGGTCGTGTGGTGGACACATGGTAGCCAATGTTGGCATTTTTAAAGGCCCAATGGGGAAAATCTAGGTATCTAGGTGACACTTGTCACCGCTAATGAGGCACCACGTGGAGATGATGACGTCAATGTGATGTCATTTTAGAGGTCAGTTTTTCAAAAGATGGAGTTCTCATAACTCCTGTCAAATTTTTTTTATCAAACGTGTAGATTCAAAGAAGGGGCTTCGATGTAAAGTGGCATTTGGTCATGAGGACTCAAAGGAATAAGGGCATAGAAAGGGTGGAGCACCCAAGTGCTATGAAGAATATCAGAGGTCGGATTTTTCAGAACCCCTTTGAAACTGCATTTTGAAAAAGTTCCGATGAGAGGGGCTTCCGATGTAGACTCGCACATGGTCGTGAGAAATCCAAAGAGCCTAGAGAGGAGAGAAGATTTAGCACCTAACTGTTATGGATCATGAAAGGGTGTGGATATCAAAACCCCAATCCTAATTGATATTTGAAAAAGTTCTAATGGAAGGGGCTTCTTATATATGATCAACACATGGTCATGAGGACTCAAAAGAACCAAGGGCACGGACCAGGGCCAAGCACCCAAGTGTTATGGAGCTCATCAGGAGAGGGATACATCGTAACTTTGTTATAATTTCAAATTCAAAGAAATTCCAATGAAAAGAGCTTTGATGCGTTGATGGCTCATGGTTGTGGGAGACTTAAAGGAAACAAGGGTAGAAGAGAAAATACAAAGGGAGATAGGACCCCAACAGGAGCTCGAAGGCTTTAGCACCCAAGCGCCAAACCACTAGTCACGACACCCGGTTCTATGGCAGAATCACAATAAGAGGGCTAAGAGAAAAGGGGATAAGAGCATCAGAATGTTAAAATTTCGTGATGTTCGTTTTAAATAGAGTTACGATGGATGAAGGCTCCAATACTTCAACCCTTAAGCGCTATATCGATGGTCATAGGCAATGGTTATATGGTGTATAATAAATAAGGGGCTAAGCATAAAGGGGGCTAAAGGCATCGAAATTTCATGTTTTCATAATGTCATGTTAAATGAAGTTACGATATATTTCGGCTCTGAAGTTAACTATGGAAATGTAACGGGATGTATTAGGCCCCAATGGCATAGCACCAAGGTGATAAAGGATGTATGAGTCTGTAGATCAGTTGTAGAAAACCTCTAACGCTACCACACTGAATCACATCAAGCTCCAAAAAGGGGATATTCAAGCAATTAAAGGGAGAAAGCGACAAGCGAATTGGCCGGTAATTGTGGAGGAATATCGTGGCATAGGCGTGGCTTGATCAGAGGAATTGACATTGGATATATTTTTTCGTGTCAATCATGACACCTCCTATTTTCCATGTTTTGTTAATTTTAAATTTTCAAGAAAAGAATCAAATATGTTATGCAATCATTAGGACATCTAGGTCATTCGCATGCTTAGACAGTTGGTAATTTAGACAGCTATAGCATTTTGAGATATTTTGTAATTGTTGTTTGAGCCCTCTCTCCCTATAAAAGGGAAGAGGAAACTCATTAGAAAGGTTCCCAAATTATGTTCTCAGTGGTTCCGAATTCTGTCTTTTCAGTGATTCCAAATTTTGTTTTCAGAGAGAGGTTCAAATTTTTGGTTCAAATTCATGTTCCTGAGGTGGTAATTGTTCTACAAATTTTACCAACTTGAGCCTGTGATATGGACTCCATTTTTTAATATTAAAGAAGAGGATATGGTGATCCCAAGAATATGTGTAGTATGTATTCTTCCTCTGTATATCACTACATGTCTGTTTTTCTTCTTCAAAAACTGTGTAATTTGTAGCTGCTAGATTCACTCATAAATCATAGATTTACTTATGTTATGTTGTAACAGACAGTACCTATGAGATTGCAGATTTACTATGTTATATTGCAGCAGAAAGTACCTATGAAATATCGAGTTGGAACCCTTAAAATGCGCTCCATAATTTTTGCACTTCATTTTCTTATTCTTTCATGATTCTACTGGGATTTACTACTTAGGATTTTGGGTATGTCCAACCCTCTGTACTGAGCTCCTTCCTCATATTTCTCCTTCCCATATTTACTGCAACAACCCGTTAAATTGCATTCACTATGTGTAGGCCACTATACATGAACATTTATTCTTGGGAATGATCTATATTGTTGATGTGTATATTTGAATTTGCCTCTGAGAAAGGATTTAACCAGATTTAAGTCATTTTATATTCATATCTTGAGTAGGATTGAAATGTCTTCAAGATACACCAAGATGTCATAGGCACTAACCTCTCCTCAATCTGGGGGTTGTCTCTAGGAGCTACAACATGTGGGATTAGTGAGGCGAGAGAGAATAAGACATGTAAATAAGACCTAGAATAGTGATCTCACACTCGTATAATATCAACACAAGCCAATAGAATGCACAACATCCAATATCAAAATGCATACCTTGAAGTGACAACAAAGTAACACTTATTTCTAAGTGCGACAATTGAAACGTCAATGTATGACACTTAAAATACAAGTTACGACAGGAATTCAAATACAACCAAAGAGTGCGCTAAGTTGTGGGAGAGCATCTAACACATATTATTATGATATAGGCGATTAGTTAATGAAAAAGAGTGTGCTAAAGTTGCCTCTAGTGATGTGCCAAAGTGTGACACATGCAGGAGTACAAACAGTTAAAAGCAACACTTGTGATAGTAAGAAAAGTGAAAACGACACTTACAAAAGCTCGAAAAAGTGAAAGAGACACATGCTAGAGCGAATAAAAATCAAAAGCGACACTTGTTAAAGTGAAAGAAATCAAAAGCGTCAGTTGTGAAAGTGAAAGCGACACTTGCGAAAGTAAAAGTGTTCAAAAGCGACATTTGAGAAAACTGACTAGAATGAAGATTACCAAGAATGAGAGAAATATTGTCAAGTGATATTGCGCATTGAATGTCAGCATAGATTGTGCAATGTATTGTCTACGCAGTCACTGTCCACAGGGACTACACAAACATTGTAACTAAACATTGCATAGGCATCATATCTAGAGACTACGCAAGCCTTACTTTCAAGAACTGCACAATTGTTATTCTCAAGGATAGACATTGGTTCATTAGGGGAATTTTGAGGTCTAAAATGGGCCTCCTAAGAAAAATGTACAACCAAAATAAACTGTATAAGAACCAATAGGATTCAAGATGATTATGTCAACCATGGGGGATGATTCACCATTTTTGGAGTAAAAAAGTAAAAAGATTAAAATATAATAAAATAATAAAACTACTTTTTCAACTTATCTCCTTAAGGTTTTACTCAAATTTCGAGCGAGAGTACTTGTTGGATGCAAAATTTAATTCCTCATCCAAGGAGTACACAGGTTGCATATTTTTGATGGACCCTACTACACGAAAAATGATAAATACATGAAAAAATGTGATTGCAATCACATTTTTCATGTATTTCTCATTTTTTGTGTTACTAGTAGGGTCCATCGAAAGCATGCAACATGGGTACTCCTTGGATGAGGAATCAAATTTTTCAACTCAAAATTTGAGTAAACCCATAAGGATATAAGTTGAAAATACGAGTTGAAATTATAGTTTTTCCTTTTTTCCCTCTAAAATTTGATGGTGTAATCTAATATTATTTTATTATTTCCACTATTATTTTATAATTTCCTTAGGAGGCCCATTTTA
The DNA here is from genome assembly GCA_031772625.1 of Pinus tabuliformis. Classification (NCBI taxonomy): domain Eukaryota; kingdom Viridiplantae; phylum Streptophyta; class Pinopsida; order Pinales; family Pinaceae; genus Pinus; species Pinus tabuliformis. Next base: position 1,141,865,429 of record CM062813.1, on the reverse strand, counting down.
GAACTAAAAATTCCCCGAATGGCTGAGCTTGCTAGCAAGGGGTGTGCTTATGGATATATCAAGGACTGAGCATGTGTAAGCAAGTGGTTTCAATAGTTAGAATCTCAGCAGAAGATTTTGACACTTAGCGGAACATCAACCAATCATGAAGCAATAGTGCAGAAATTTGAAATGACAAATCATAAAGTCACGGGTACACTCCAAAATTCAAGTGTAAGAAAAATTTTGGAGGGTGTTTGTCACAACGACAACAGTATCATAGCCTTACATCCCTTAATAGCTCTAACTAGCACTTACTTTACAAGTAAGATCAAAACTTTAATGCATGCTTTGTTAAACAAATTCACTGCCAAACCATGTCCTTGTCTGCTCATTCAACAATATATCATACATACTTTATGCTCATCATTCAATTACTCAACGACCATGCTATGGTTAACAAATATATTAGTAATGCTGGAAAGGAAAAGGAAAAATTGGTCAATGTTTCCTATTATGAACTAACTCAAGCAGAAAATGAGGTGTTAAATAAAGGACTTAGGTTTGTCATTTCCCCTAAACACATTCCTACTAAAAACATCATCTGTGGTATTGAGGATAGTATTCAAAATGTAAATGAAGTCGATAAGGAACGTATCCAGAAAGACTGTGCACTCATTTTAAGAAAACCAGGCCTCCCAAACATAATCTTAGTCCCAGCCTTTTGATGGCTCCCAAGAGGTTAAGAAATAATGACAGTATCGCTATTTTGGAAGCAAACAAAGGTGGTGCCATGGTGGTTATGAATAAGTAAGATTATGACCAAAAAATGAAGGATCCTCTCTATAATAGTGGTTGTTACAAAAATCTTAAGCATAATCCCATACACAAAATTATTAACGAAGTAAAGCTAGCAATTAAAGAATCTAATCTTGATGATAATCTCAAGAAAAGATTGACACCATAGAATGAGATTACCCCAAGAATCTATGGCCTTTCGAAAATATGTAAAGAAGGAATCTCGTTAAGGCCCATTGTGAATACCATTGGCTCTCCCACCTATTTTTTGGCTAAATACATCGTTGGTATTCTTAGTCCTTTTGTTGGCAACACGAGTTCCTATATTAAGGATTCCAATCATTTTGTTGATTTGATTAAAGATGCATCATGGGAACCCGATGATCTTATGGTAAGTTTTTATGTGGTTTCATTGTTCACCAAAATCCCCCTTGATGAAGCAATAGAGGTTGTCCAAGGTGTGACAGACCCCCAAACCACCAAAGTTATTGAGATATGTCTTAGATTTCATTTTTCAGTTTTCAAGGAGACTTATTTGAACAAACCACTAGAGTAGCAATGGGATCTCCATTATCACCTTTTGTTGCTAATTTATTTATGAAGATGTTTGAAAATAAGGCCATCAATACCTACCCCTTGAAACCAAAACAATGGAAAAGGTGCGTAGATGACACAAATGTGAATTGGCCCCATGGAAAATTTGAACTGAACAAATTCTTGGAAGATATTAATGGAATTTCTATGGACATTAAATTCACTATGGAACTTGAGAGCAACCATTCCATCCCCTTCTTAGATGTTCTTCTCACTAAAAAATATGATGGAAGCATGGGATATCAAATTTTCAGAAAGAAGATTCACACGGATAGTTATCTCCATGTCGAGTCCCACCACCACCCTGCTCAAAAAATGGGGATCCTTAATATGCTTATCACTAGGGCATTAAGATTATTTGACAAGGATCATATTTAGCAAGAAATTGAACACCTCACTAAGATTTTCCATGGAATTGGATATAGCTACAAAGACATCAGTAGAGCCATCAAGAGAGCAAAAATAAAATCCCCCTCTCTCGATTCCCCAACCCTTAATGAGAAGGAATTTCTTCTGTATATCGGTGGTACTACTAATAAGATTGCCAGAATCCTCAAAAGATATGGAATTACCACTTCATTCAAACCCCTTGAGACCATCGGTCATAAAATGAGGTCCGTGAAAGACAAAGTTGACTCATTGCAGTTCAAAGGTGTCTACAAAATTAATTGTTCTTGTGGATTATGCTACATTGGAGAAACTAGTCGATCATTCAAGATAAGGTTGAAGGAACACGATGCGGATATTAAGAAGGAAATAATATGATCCTCTGCCCTTGCTGAACATTCATATAAAAACCGAACATCACTTTTTCCTTGAAGATACTAATATCATCACAAAATAATCTCACTATTTCAAACGCAAACTCAGAGAAGCTCTTGAAATCATCAAACATCCTAATAATCTCAATCGAGATGGTAGCATTGAAGTTAGTTGAAGTTGGCTTCCCCTAATCTCTAGCAACTAGTCTCATCCTTTCACCTCTTGTTTATATTTTCTTTCCCCTCTCACCTTCTCCACTCTCCTCATTCCCTCATTTTCCTTATTTCTCCCTCTCTTTTTTTATCCTTTTTCCTTCTCTTCCTTCTTTTCTTTCCCCTATCCCCCTTTTATGAGAACCACCACTTTCCCTTCCCTCATTCCTTTCCTTTCTCCCTTATGGTTTCTCCTCTTGTGATTGGTTTATTTATTTACTAATCTCATTCCTTTCCTCTTTATCCATTTTTTCTCTTCTTCTTTTATATTATTTTATTTTTACTCATTTTATTTTATTTTATTTTATTTATTTTGTTTTGTTTTGTTGTCCCTTATGTTATTTCCTTTTGTTTTGTCTCCTTTTTTTCTCCACTTTCTTTATGTTAATTCATTTAATTTCATTTATTTTCTTATTCCTTTCCTTCTTGTTCTTTTTCTTTTATTATTTTTCATAGTCGTCCTTCCTTCCTTTCACTTTCTAATTTCTTATTTCTTGTATTTATTAATCATTTTTTACCTTTCTTTCTCTCAGTTTCTTATTATCCTTATGATGGGTCCTGGTTGTGATCTGGAACGTCGATACAAAATGATAATTGTGGATTCATTTTCGATTTCTAAATCTTCAAGGACAATGTTATATGCTTGCAGATCTCAACATTATACAATGCATTGTTACAACAAGATATACAACACAGTTTTGGTCACCAATACATCAGAGAACCCTAAGCTCAACAACTTGGTCTAGATCAACCTCTAATTTCTCTTCTCTGCCTCCTTACCTATGGATGATACAAGCCTCATATCTCAGGCTTCACTGTTTCCAAGAATACCACCCTTTTAGCGGAATTTTTACTCCTTTCACTATGTTCTGAGCAGACCTAATTTGGCCTTATAATTCTCAAATATCCTCTTCCTCTGTGGCTAAAACAGCGTAGACTCAATGCTAACTAATATGAACTAATGAAGGCTTGATTTGTGCATAAATATGTATTTTCAACAACCCTAATTAGGTCCCTTAATTGCAGCCTTCACACAGCAAACAAACTAGCCCTAGCTTGGACCTTAGGCAACCTCAAAACAACTTCTCGACTTGACTAGCAATCTTCCTTAGGAGCGCAACCTAACTAGAGCTTATATGCCTTAAATCCAACCTCAAAACATGTGAAATAAACCTCAAGAGGAGGGCCAAAATTCAGCCTTAAAAAATGCAATAAATATCCACAGAGATAGCCTCAGGAAGGTCGAAAGATAGGCTCCATACATCCTGCCTCAGAGGGGCTAAATAAGAGCCTCAGAAGATATGTGAATAAGCCTCAGGACATATGTGAAATAGGCCTCAGAATGTGCCTCATGGAGGCCAAAAGTGCCTCAAAACAAGCCTCAAGTTTTTTCTTTGTCACACCAAAAAGCCATCAAAAACTTGACAAAACAATTTAGCCCAATAACCCTTGAAAAACTCTGCCTCTTCTTCAAATAAGAATGACAATCCCGGCCTCAAAAAATCTTAGGCAAATTTGCTAATGATAATTCATGAAAATGATGTTTTTTGGAGATGAACCAAGACCCATATTTATACTTGATGAAGGATCATGAAGGGGGGGGGTTGGGGTTTGATGACATATCCTAAAACCCCTTGAAAACAAAGCCGACCTGAACTCCACTTTTAGAATTATTTCCATAATTAAAATTCCCTTTTTAAGGTCGCCTTTAATCCTCCTTTTGACCTCATGAAAGTTCCTTTTCAAGGGTGAGTTTAGCCAATGAATAGTAACAACCATGACCAAATGAAATACATCAAAGATCACCCAGTAAGATATATTAACTTTTGTGCCAAGCTTTGGACCAAGTCATCAAACCAATTTGGGCATCATGACCTCACATTCAAGGCTTCATCATTGAGATGGCATATCTCCCTAACATGAGGAGTTATGTGATGTGCCACCGAACGTTGGAATCGACATGACAAGGACTACATAATGGTGATGGTCTTGCCTGCAAATTTACTAATATTCTCATCCAATTTCCTCATCAAACGTGAGGCACTATGACCACACCACAAGGGCCAGGCTTCCTTATCTTTCTTCCAAGGTTTCTTGTCCATTGGACCTTCCAATTAATGTAATCCATAGATGAACATTAAGAGTGTTCAAAGACCAACATTGACATCAATGACAACACCATTCAACACACTTTTCATAGCCGTTGTTGAAGTTATCACCAAGATTGAGACAACTTTGGTAAGCTCACATTTTGTCAACATTTCTCAAGAGCATATTGGTGAATTTGAAAAGCATACTATGTTGGATGGGTTTTGGTGTAATGGAAAACCTCAACATGGTATCAAAGCAATTTTGGCTTCAAGGGGATGCCTTTGTGGCCAAGGGGTTTCGCTTGGCCCTGTGGTAAACCATGTTATGGTGGGAGATCTGTAGAAGTGATTCTTGCAATGAAAAGGAAATGAAAAACAATTCAAAGATAGAGATTGAGAAATTCAATGGGTGAAGTTTTGAGTTGTGGAAACACAAAATGGAAGATTTTTTGGTGGACAAAGATCAATGGATTATTGTAGATATGGATACTGCACCAATAGGGATGCCACCAAAAACACTATACCAAGTTGGATCGAAAGGCAAAGAGCATAATGCAATTGTGTCTCTCAGATTTTGTATTATTAAATGTGTTAAGGGAAGCTACAGCAAAGGTTTTGTGGGACAAGTTAGGCGTTTTGTATCAATCTAAGTCCCTAGTGAACAAATTATTCTTACAAAAGAAGTTGTATAGCATGAGGATGAAGGATGGAGACTCAGTCACAAAGCATTTGAATGCCTTCTTCTTTTTGATCAAGTAAGAGTATGACCTTCTATTAAACTAGCCAATAATACATAATTTACATTAAGCCGCACTTACTCTGTGAGAGTTCAACAGATAGTAGGGCAGGCAGAAACTGAACCACGCACCCAAAACCATGAGAGGCCTAAACAAGAAAAACCGGGGAGATTCAGCCAAACAATTAGGGCAAAAAGCAAGCAATAGACCATCTGGTAGTACTGATGTGCACCAAATGAAACCTTGAACTCCTTGGAAGACGAGTCCACAGAACCGAGGCCCACAAAAAGCCACAAATGACCCGCCGAGGGTCCACAAGAAAGCCCACAACAAACCACACTTAAAACTTTCTTACGGACTCGACAAAAGCATTAGGCATAGCTCTCTAATATTTTTTGGGTCCGAAACACCAAACCAACTAACACGAACAAGCCTCCATCGTTGATCACCAGACTTAGATCCGACGGTCTTCGTAGATATCGGTTGGATGAGAAGCGCGAGGGTTAACCACCCAATGAGGGCAGTTTTCTCTCACCTCTCGCCGCAACGTGTCGCACGAAGAGTGGAATCGAGGGCCAACCTCAAAAAACCAGAAACCACTCGGACCCCGCCCAATATACCACTTGTGGTTTTGAATCGATCGTCTCGTGGAAAAGCATGCACGCTCTTTCGCCAAGCGATAACCGTTAATCCAGTCTAGTGGGCGGTTCTTGAGCCTTCCTCCCAAATTCTCTGTCAAACACCATCTAAGCAATATGAAAATGGACGACCAAACCTGTGGTACTTCCCGAGTCAGTCCTTTCACCATCCAACCGAAAGAAATCAAAGCTTTGGAATGCAACCAAAACCAAAAAGGGCAGACGGTTTAGGGATCTCCATCCTCCCTCCTGTCTCCTAAATCCCTTCGATCCATCCTGTTAATCCATAGTTCCATATCTTAGTTTGCCTGACAGAGACAGTTCCCCCACAGTTTTCCTGGAGGTAACAAATCCCAACCATGCCAAGAATCCCTGTCCCTATTGGTGACTCCTTCGTTCGCCAAACGATCCACTAACATGTTAGCTTTCCTTTTCACATGGACAAATCTGATAGTTTTTAGGGTTTGCAGGTGGGAGTAGATATGGTGAAAGACCTGCAAAAGCTTCCAATGCTTCGACACTTTATCTGGAGAAGTTCCATTGCATATTTTCTTGGCCGCTCTAATAATCAATTCTGAATCTGCTTTAATTATATTATTATGTGAATTTGAATCCACCAGGATTTCCAAGCATTGCTCTAATGCCATGAGCTCAGCCATGTTATTAGTGGCCTTCCCCAAGTGGCCATGGAATATTTTCTTTATTTTCCCCTGATCATCTCTTATGGCACCCCCAAAGCCAGCTAATCCTGGGTTGCCCTTAGATGCTCCATCTATATTAACCTTTAAGAAACCATAAGGAGGAGGCTTCCAAATGTTAACATCTGTATTTATTTGGCTCACTCCCTTTATTATTCCCTGAGGACTTATGGACTGGAGACCCAAATGAAGTATAATACTCTCCTCTTGGGGCAGAGGAGGATCCTTAGGAAGTGTCCTCAACAAGCTTCTTACTGTGTCTTTGAGCTGCCTTAGAATTTGATCAATTATGTGTTGGGGCTTGCTTGTTTTGTTTTTGAAGATCTGATTGTTGCGCTCTTTCCAAACATTCCAGATGACAAAGCCTGGAACCAGAATCCAGGCTTTATTAATAATATCATTCCCTGAGAAGTTCTTCCTCCAGTTCTTCAAAGTGTTGGATATGCTAAGACTATCCCTATCATTTTGTCTAAAGATTGAGGCCACCCAGTCCCACACCTTGGATGTGAAAGGATAGAGGTTAAGAAGGTGTTCCATTGTCTCCTCATGTGAGCCACAGAGGTAACATTTGGAAGGACCAATGAAGCCTTTCTTTAGGAGATTCTCCCAAGTTAAGATCTTCCTTTGATGCACTAGCCAGATGAAGAACTTTATTTTCATCCAATGGGGGCTTTGCCATAGTTTCTTCCAGACTTGATCAAGGTTCATATAGTTAAATCATGTAACTTCCTGTTTAGTTTCTTTGAAGTTAAAGTTACCTTCGGTGTTCTTTCCCCATCTTAATTGGTCAGGTGAGGAGGAAACCAAAATCCTTCTATGCTCTAGATCCTAGGTGAGAGCGTCTGCCTGGGCCTTCAAAGGACTCTCATCACTATGTCCTAGATCCTTCCAATTCCTCCATTTTCCATTATTACTTCCCTGGTCCCAGAAGTCTTTTACCAAAAACAGACATTTGCTATCTGTGTCCCTCTTGAGAGCTGCTAATTCATCTCTGTAAAGGTTGGGTTCCTGTTGCCAGTTTTCCTCCCAAAATCGAGCTAGGTCCCCTGCTCGGATTTCCCAAAAGCAATGTTGTTGAACAATAGTTTTATTTTCCCAGGCAAGGTTCAAAATATGGGAGCCCCTGATTTTCCCTGACATTCTAATGTGATCCTTCTCCTGCTAATACTTGGCATATTTTTGTTTCCAAAGCTTAGCCCAAGGAGCAGTCGACTCCTTAATCCATCTCCACCAAAGCTTAGCTCTCGAAACTCTGCTTAGGGTCTCAGGATCATGAAGCCCCAAGCCACCATGGCTTTTGGGCTTGCAAAGCTTGTCCCAAGCTACTAAATCCCACTTCTTTTTCTCTTCCCCTCTGCCCCACAGAAAGTCCCTTTGTATGCTCCTTATCTGCTGCTTAATGCCTTGAGGAGCAGGAAGAGATGAAAACATGAAAATGGGAATGGCCTGCAAGACCGCCTATGTGAGCACAAGGCGCCCTGCCAAATTTAGTGATCTACATGTCCATTTTCTAACCTTGTCCTAAAGTTTATTTATTATTGGCTCCCACACTTTCTTGCTTAGAGGTTTGTCAGTAAGAGGAATGCCAAGATATTTGGAAGGTAGTTGTTCCCTTTGAAACCCAAGAATTCTAGTAATGTTTCTCTGAATAGCAATATTAGTGTTAAAGAAAAAGACTTTGGACTTGTTGAGGCTTACCTTTGTGCCTGTTGCCATAGCAAAGTCATTTAAGATGTTTTTGATTGCTCTATCTTCCCTAACTGTGGGTATGCCCTACAACATTGTATCATCCACAAATTGTTGATGAGTGTTTGTTGCTCCATCCGAGGTGAGTTTGATACCCTGGATTCGTCCTTCAGCGTTTGCCATTTTGATCGTTCTACCAAGTCCTTCCATCATGAGGACGAAGAGGAACGGTGAGAGCGGATCTCCCTGTCTGAGTCCTCTGGAGGGTGTGAAGGTTCTTGTTGGAGCTCCATTAAGCAATATGGAAAAACTGGTCGTGGTGACTAGTGCCATAACCCATCTTATCCAATTTTGGTCAAAGCCATAGGCTTTTAGAATTGCTCTTATGTAAGACCAACTTAGCTTGTCATAGGCTTTCGCTAGGTCCAACTGAATGATCATACCAGCTTGTCTATTGCTTTTGAGAGAGTGTACCACCTCATGAGCTTGGATGATATTGTTGAGGATTTGTCTTCCTTCCACATAGCTTGTTTGCTCCTCCGAGATGAGAGAAGGTAGAAGGGGCTTGAGTCTATTGGCTATCACTTTGGAAATAATTTTATACACCACATTACATAAGGCTATGGGTCGAAAACCATCCGGAGTTATGGCATTTTCCTGTTTTGGGATCAGAGCTATGAAGGAAGCATCAAGAGCCGTCAGAACCTTTTTGGATTTTCTTAAGTCTTCCACAAACTTGAGGATATCCTGTTTGATTGTTTCCCAACGGGCTTTGAAGAAGTCTACATTGAATCCATTCGGCCCGGTGCTTTTCCATTTTGCATTTCATTAATCACTTCACTAACCTCCTCTTCTGACATTGGCCTGTTAAGATTGTGGTTGTCCTCTCTAGTAACCAGCTAAGGGATATACTGAGTGAAATGGTCAATGAACCTAGATCTATCCTCCAGTGGCTCCTTTGCAATATTGAAGAAGTGTTGTATAAGGACCGATTCCATATCATTGTGAGAGACAAGCTCAATCCCTTGAGAATCTTTGATCTTTGTGATTTTGTTGTGTGCCCTGTGAGCCATGGTGGATTTATGAAAGAACTTTGTATTTCTTTCTCCCTCTCTAATCCATTGTATCCTTGATTTCTGCCTCTAGAAAATTTCCTCTTGTAAGCATCGATCTTCCCATTCTTCCTGCAAAGAGTCAGTTAGTTTTTGCCGCTCTTCGGTGAAGCCATCTGTGATGTTGATCTGATTGATCTCCTAGAGCTTCTGCTCAGCTTCTCTTTTGGCTTTGAAGATATCGCCAAATTCCTTTTTGTTCCAAGCTTTAAGTCTGGATTTGATGTGTTTAAGTTTCTGTTGGAGCATGAACATTTTAGTGCCTTGAATGTTCAAATCCTCTCTCCACCATTTAGCAATGTTACCGGTGAATTTAGGGTGTGAGAGCCAGGCATTTTCAAACCTGAAAGGTCTGTTTCTCGGTGTGCCCATAAAGGTGGCTTCCAGCTGTACAAGCCAGTGATCTGATCCTCCAAAGGGCAGAATGGAAGTTGTCATGGCAAGGCCTGTGAGAAGGAGGTCTTCTGAAATAATAAATCTATCAAGTTTGGAGGCAACTTGTGAAGCCCCTCCCCTCTTGTTGTTCCATGTGAAGGTTCCATTTATTATTTCAATGTCCACTAGTCCCATGTTCATAATGAAGTTCTGGAAGGCCATGGAGTCTCTACCTAGCTGTCTAATACCTCCTTTTTTCTCTGAAAGAGATCTTATCATATTGAAATCTCCTACAATGATCCAGGGTATATTGGGATGTCTTGCTCTTAGTTCCTCCAGGGAGGTGAGAAGCTTGAGTTTGTCTGCTTGCTTTTAAGGTCCATAAACATTTGTGATCATGTATATCTCCTTATCACCTACAAGTTGACATACCAAGGAAAATATCTCCTTATCACCTACAGGTTGGATTCCAAATTTTTGTGGATCCCACAGCGTGAGAATCCCCCCCCGCCGAGTTATTTTCCTTAACCTCTAGATACTCATATTTTATTAACCACTTATTATGAATTTATCTTATCTTATCCATCGAACATTTTGTCTCCTGAATAAAAATCATATCTGGTTTTTCTTCTTTCATTCTATTACTGAGATTTCTTTGTTTCCTTCTATTTCCTATGCCTCTAATATTCCAGGTTGTGAGCTTCATTAAGAAAGGTTAGTAAAAGAATAACTGGTGAGATCTTTCATCTTACCTGAGTTGATCAATAGTTTTCCACATTCGTTTAGCAGCTCATTCTGTCTTTTTCTTCCTCTTTTCCTACCTGAGTTCTTAGGAGATTGTGTCTGTGAATTCTCCATCATTTTGATCCCACTGGGTTCCTGGCTTTCATGATTTCTTTTGACTCCAACTCCCTTCGCTTGTGACCTCCATAGAAAGATCTGTTGTACTATGTCATAATCCTCTTTTGGCAGGGATTCTACTCCTATTATCTTTCCTTGTTCCAGAAATTTCTCTAAATCTAGATTTTCCCTATCTAGAATCTCATGTAGTTCATGGTCCTCCATTCCCGCTTCACTTGGAGTTATCTCATGGTCCCTACTGATCTCCATATAGCTTGGTAGATCATCCTTTTGCTAGTTGTTTACTGTGATATCCTCCATGTCAGCTTCCTTATCCTGCTCCTTGGTTATGTTCTCCATGGCATGGACTATATCCTTGTTCGCCTCTTCTTCCTCTAGGATCTTGAAACTATTGTCTTGTATATCTGTCCTCATTTATCTTCTTGTGTGGACGTTTACCCCCTTTCCCTTTGCCCCCAACCTTGGTGAAACCCTCATGATCTCTATCCACAGTAGTTTTCCCATTACCTTCCATATTGATTGTTGGGAAATCTCTGAATAGATGCCCATGTTCATGGCATTTGCGGCACCTAAATGGGATGTGCTCATAGTCCACAGTCTGCACCCATTCTTCATCATACACTTCTAAAATTATCACTTCTGGAAGGGCTCCAGATAAGTCCATTTCCACACATATTCGGGCAAAGGAGGTATATTTTCCTTTCAGAGTTGCCTCTGAGATCTTTAGAAAATGCCCCAGCTTGTTGCCTATTGTTTTCAAAGATTCTGGTAGCCAATAATCCAGAGGAAGGGAGTATAGTCTGATCCAAACCAGTACTGATGTGAATGTTTCACATTCCGAGACAAAGTTCATCATCCATGGCCGCATGTAGAGTCCTATCGCAGCGTAGAAATATGGCCCCCCTTCAAACACTTTATCTTTGTCCTCTAGGCTTCTGAACACCACTGTGAAGAAGCCCTTAGAACCCAGATGTAGATGTATTTCCCCCTTCAACTTCGAATGGCTCCTTATCCAGACGTGTAACACCCTTTTCGTCGGCCATAACCCCATGAACTTGCATATGATCGCATGTTCCGTCATATGATCCCTATGTGCTTCTATTGCTAGATCGCTCAATATGACCCGAGGAATAATGCTCGACTTGGGTTTGCAGACCCCAGTTGTCCTTATGGAAGTCGGTTTTTCATTGTGCCTCCATTCTCCTTTTCTTTACTTGTTTCCTGTTGATTCCCTTCCTGATCTTGAAGTTCGTTTCTTCCAAATGTTCCCTTGCTTCTTGCCTCTGATACCTTCTCCAGAGGTTTTTTGAAATGCTTCTTTCCCACATCCTTACTTCCCTCTGTAACTACCTGACTGTAGGAGGGCACAGCACTCCCCCCTGCGCGTCCCGCCATGGTACCCTAAGTCAAAATCCTAGCTCCAACTCCAACCCTAGCTCAAGTTCTTCAACATTGTTGAGTGAGTTTGTCTTCTTCCGCATTTGAATGCCTTCAATATTGTGATATTTTAGATGAAAATAAGTGCATCAGTTTGTCATGTTCTCTACTAGACTTGTGGGATAGTTTGGTTGTTGCAATAGGTAGTAATGCAACTACTTTAACGTTCAATGAAATAGTCATTCTTGTTATTGGAGGAGATGAGACAAAAAAACACGGTATCAGAGCCTTAGCCCATGTTTGATTCCCTCAAGTTATGTCGAAGGGGGTTGTTGGACTAACCACCCACTCAAGGTAATGGTAAGGGTTTGGAAGTTTACTGATGTTTGTGGTTTTGATGTAATGGCAAACCTCAACATACTAGAGGAATTAGATCGAAATGATTAAAGCATACGTATTATAATGAAAAAGGAATATGCAAGAGAAGGCAAGGCATCCTAAGCTCCATTGTTCTTGAATGAAGGGTCAAGCATGGAGGCTTGGGTTTTTATGGCAAAGAGGAAAAGGTGATGAAATCCAATATCATGTCTGTGAAGGAAATGGACATCACGGAATTGGACTCATAAATAAATAAAAAGAGCAATAGTACATGAAGGTGGCTTCCTACTACCACCTCAACCTTCTTGTGGTGAATTGTAGACTGTTAATGTGGGAAGAGTTCAAAGATTCATCCTACTAATGCACTCAAAGATGATAATAAGCATATCAATTGGAAGAAAAAGAAGAACCAAGGGCATGTGTCAATAAGGCATCACTTGTTTGTCATTACCGTAGGAAGAAATGCCTTAACACCAAATATTGGTATTCAAAGATATGTTCATTCCATGTGAAGAAACGTCATAGTATGACATCTTGCTAGCAGAAGCAAGCCATGTGCCATAAGCTAGATTGCTTTCGAAGGAGTAATGGTAAGAAAATGTCCCCTAAACAATAGAGAATTCAAAGGCACGAAAAGAGGAGCGTGTTAAGAAATATGTATAACACTTGTTATGAAATTTATATATTTAAATGCTTTCAAGATTAGATCCTTTCTTTATTAAATATTACATGCTTGAACCACTAAATAAAATAAAAACAAAACAAAACAAAAAGCATAATCTAAAACTTATAATAAGATTCAATAGTTTTATGTAAAATTATATCAAATAGTAAAAAGTAGATGGTATTACATGTATTGAACACATGAGAATATTAGTAAATTTTAACTATGTAATTCCCTTAAAGAACCCATTACTAGAAATAATTAAGAGTAAAAAGGTTGTTCATCTTTCTTAAGTGGCATTTGCATGGTAATCTTACTTGTACAAATAGATAGACACAACTAGGCATATACCAAGATTAGTTGTTAAAAGGTCAAATTTAAAATTAGTGAGTCCATGCAATTTCCTTTAATCCTCACTCGATTTTGTGTTTTTATTTATTCAAAAAATAACAAATATGATTAATTCGAAAATGAAAATCATGTAAAAGTTTTCTTTGGAGAGAGAGATTTGATGCCTACCATGGTGTGCTACAACATTTCTATGAAGTTGAGTGTGGCAATAGTTGTTGGAGGGGAGAGGTGATACTCTAGCATATTGTGTGATAGCATTCCCTAGAAGGGGAGAGGTAACATGCCCCCTCCTAATCTCCTCTCATGATTGCCTTCGTGAAAATGCTTTTATTTCCTTCCACCTTTCCATGGGTTGCACTGGTCCAATAAATTGGGCACTATTTTAACTTGGAAATTTGGTTATATCAATTTGGTTAGCTAAAGTAATTTTAATATGCAGTTTACATAGTTAAAAGTAATTTGGATATGCAAGTTTACAAGACTATAAATTTATGACTATTTTTGGAAACCTAATTCAATACAATGTTTAAATATTAACCACTTAAAAGGGGTAATCTTCATTTTGCTGGAAAAAGGGTTGTACATAAGACGGTGATACCACATCACCACTTTTTAATAAAATGTCTAAATATGGAGATATTAGTAAGATTATTTTTCCTCTTAAGGTTGATGTTTGGGTTATTTTACCATAATCAAGAGGTTTTAGCATTAGTTCTCTGATTTTGATATAATAGTTCTTGTCAATTGGCTACCCATCTATGTATCTATAAGGAATGTAAACGGTTAGTTCAACCAATTGTTGCCAATGTTGTTGGCATTTGGCTAGTCCCTTGCTAGTAAGTGTGTGGTTTGAATCCACTTGGATGAGGTGTATAGCTTTATACCAATGGATTTAGGGGATGTCATCCATGCACGTGGGGAAGCATGCCTTCAAATTCCCCGCCACATATGTTTGTGTGTGTGGGCACACAAGTTTTACCAATTTGTTGCCTAAATTCAACATTTGAATATTTCTTCATATTTTGTTATGAATATATAATCTATTAATTTAGAATTTTATATTTGTTTGTTTTTTAAATCTATTATCTTCTTGTTTCTAAAGATTTTTTCTGGTCAGATTTTCATGATATCCTTCTTTGAAAAACCATACATATTTTCAATATTCATAAAACTTAACTGGAAAATGATAAAACAAAAATAAAAAATAAAATAAAATACTTATAAATATTTCCCACTGTCCTAAGGGGTTAGCTTAACTTATTGTCTACAATGTTGCTAAGTTGCTGGACATTTCGCCACTTCTGTGTTAGTAGATGCCTAATTTGAATCGCCTTAAGTGAGTTGCACTAATTTACATCGATAAATTTACTAGAAATGCTATGCACATATATAAAAAAACCACTCCTTATATCCCCTGCAAACTTTTAAAAGTGCTTCTCATTAAAATTCATGCTAATGAATGACAAAATACTAAATCCTTACAAACATATAATCTTTAAGTGGCTATAGTGAAATCATAAGCTTGTGCATGCCTCCCAACCTCATTAAAATGAGGGTATCTAATAAGATTTATGCCTTGTGTTTCATCACCGAAAAATAACACTCTTTGGTCCACGCCACATAAATACAATGTCTAAAATAACACTCTTTGGTACAAACCATCCAATATTTACTTTTACTAAAAACATGAAGTTACAAGTTTTCCTACTCCAATAGATCCCTCTCCTCAAAATTTCCCTTTTTTCTCCCATTTTTCTCATCACTTCATTTTGTCCTTGTGATGTATGGTATTCGTAAATTTTCTTAGTTTGCTCTAGATTAGCATTTCACAAAAAATGTGCATATCTTGTAATTACTCTGTGGACTCTGGAATTATTTGGGATGCTGTTTTCTCACTGCATGTTGGGCTTCACATAAATGTCTTTCTGAACGTACTTTGTGGCTGTCTCCACATGCTTTTTAAAGAGTTATTTCGACACAAGTATTTACAGAATGCATATCCATTCTGGCTCACAAGTACAAGTGTTACATTGCCACTTACCAGGAAATAAAAGATCCATGGACCCGGTAAATGGTATAAGATATGCTTATCAACTACAAGCAAAACATAACTGATTGGTCAATTTCAAGACAATTCAATCAGTTGACCTTGAGAGCATCGAGCCAGAGACTAAGCAACAGTATTTAGTTGAGGGGAAGAACCTCATAGACAAAATATGCTGAACATATCATGAAGTTTAGCGAACAACTTAGATTGACAATTTGTAAGAGAAAAACGAGAATGGGATTCAGGTTTTTTCTCGCTTTTCCTTCTCAATTTAAAGAATTGCTGCATGACATTGGAACACTCACTGGCAAGCACCCCTCGACGAACTCTAATATTTGGATGGAATGGATGAACTGGAGCAGTTGAAGGCGGCCCCCCATCTGTGCCATGCAACCTTTCCTCATCTGCTCTAGGAAAGAGACTGAGAAAACAACGATATGGCCAGTCAGAACGTAATAATTGGATATTCTCATTTGCATTTACTTTGCAACAGAGTAGCAATTTGATGTTCCAATCTGAAGGATGCTAAAAAACATGTCCAAGAATTAGAGAAAACATCCTAAAGATTCTAAGTTAAAATGAGTTTGAGGATATGCTCAATCAAGTATGAAAGAAGGATTAGCAGTTTCAAATATAATGTCATTATGAATCAAGCGCTCAAAAAAAGCTTAAATATGTCCTTCACAATCATTGGAAGAAAATAAGGGTAGATGCATTTTCAGTAAGTATTTCATCTGCCAAAAATAAGATGGGCATTCACTTTGAGAAGATCAGTAATGAAGTCAAAAGAACATTAACTTATACCTATCGAACTAAAAGCATCACTTTCATGCCACCTCAAACAATGTCTGCAAATAGCTACATTTTAAATGGTATAAGTTGTCTTCAACAAAGTCCTTGGGTTCATGTAAAAGAAAGCAAACTTTGACAACAAACTAAGGATATCAATATGACTACTACGCTTCATTCTATTAATAAGTGACGGTTGTCAACAACTGAGCCATTGTTTATTTCAATAAAAAATAAACAATTAAGAAAAAACTGAACCATTGATCAGAAAGGACACAGATGAAGAACTTATCACTTTTATCCTGTGTATGGCAGATTTCAGTCAGAGATATTTACATATTTTGCAATAGACTGACAATTTCAGAGTTTCTCTACTGACCTCAGTAACATGACACATCCTCCCCCACCCCCTCGTGTCACATATTATGATATTTCACATGTTGTGTCTGACACATGGGTTACACATGTCCAACACAAATTTGACTCGTGTCCGATTCGTAGGACACAAGTTTGACTGGTGTCAGACACAAGCCGTACTGTTGTCCCAAAATTTGGATATGTGTCCAGTGAAAAAAGCATCTTAAAATCGATCCATTGCCTCATTCTCATACAATTCAGTCACAGGTTTGGAGTTCTCAAAGGTTTTGGAGTGCAGCTAAGGGTAATTAAGCAATGATAGAAGGAATTCCAAGTGTTGGGAAGCGGATTTGTCCAGGCCCTGCTAATGCTATGCAATTAATCATAATGTTAAATTCTTAAATTAAAAGGATAAAGATTCATCCTTTTACTTAAATTTTTAACATTACCATTAATTGACTCGGGATGTTTGAGAGTGGTTCCGACCTCATCAGATTTCATATGGAGAAAGCAGAATTTTAGATCCCACTCAAAATCCAGCAGACTTACCAGTTTTCAGGATTTCAAGGATTGGGGGGATTGTAATGTTTCCATTGGGATTTGTCATGTATGAGGATATGGAACTAGCATTTCATTAAGAGGACCAAGCGCTCTATGTAACTTGATGTTGGTGGCATTGATTGTTGACCTCCTCTGTCATGACCCTAGTAACAATTTACCCATCACTCAAACAGATTCTCAATTTGACATGTTAAGCTTTTTCTATCTTATTGTAATGCTTAGAGGCTGATATGGATGATGAGGATCCCAATAAAGGCAATAATTTTGATGATATGTAGTACTAGTTATTTGTTATAGCATGATTATTTTGGACTCTACAATCCATTTAGGGTCTCTTTTTTGATGTACCTTTCGTTCAGAGATGGATTGCACTCAATGCTATTTTGGTTATATGCATTAGTAGTACGATTGAATTTGTATCATCGTCATGTAGATGTTTTATATATTTCATATTTTAGTGTAATTCACTAATTTGTTATAATTTTTAATATATAATGTGTCATCCGTGTCATGTTCCACAGGGTCACCATGTCACGTGCCGCATACTCGTATTTTTGTGTCCCCCATGTCCCGTTTACCGTGTCCTCATGTCATGTAACTTAGCTCCTGACCATAGCTTTGACCACATTAGGTCATCACAGATTCAGTACAAGCTCGTTTCACTTTTGCGAGGACTCTCAGAGTAATGAAGCTTTATTTGCCATTCTACAACACTGTTCAAAGTTGTTTTTTAAATCAACTTGTATTCTTTTGCAATGTCAACTTTCCTTTTGCACTTGTAGATGTCCAAGTTGAGTACTTGAGTTGTAGTACATCAATTAAGCCTAGCAACAGATGCTCCTTAATTAGTTTAAAGTCGTTGAACTTTATGCTGCTTACGGCTTTAGATTCTATTTGGTTGTTAGATGGTAATTACATGGAAAGATATGCTACAGTGGTCCCACAGAATCCCATTGTCTAGACTCTTGGCACCCTATATGAAAGGCCTATTGTGACCTAGCTTTACTTCTGAGAGTTATTACGTTGGCAGTTGAGAAGTATTCGATATATCATCAACACCACCATCATTGAAAATATACAAAATAACTACAATGGACTTGATACTGATAAACCAAGGAAAATGCTCCTATCAGCCCTTCTTTAGATTACAACACTAGATGTTACAAGTGTTCCTAAAGAATCAAGGCTATGATCCATGTGTGTTTATCCTGTGATAGAATTCTCAAGACATTCTCGATGTATATTACAATTTTCGGCAAACACTCGGCTCTGACATAGAGCATCTTAGTGAAGAAAAGCATGTATAAAATGACACAGTATTCCAAAATGAATTTTAGCATTCTAATCTTGTTCCTATCAGCCAATTGTATCAAAGTAGAGAAGGCTAAAAATATCCTAAATGCCCTCCAATTTTCAAAGCCAGTCCTAAAGATCTTAACAAACTGCTGTGATTGATCTGGCTTCTTCATCAATAGTCACAAGTAATTTGACTCATTTTAACTCTGCGCACTACATTTAATGCCTCTGTAAACGTTACATTGATCTCGATGCTTTCTTTGCCAAAGTACAGATATTCCATTTTGCCTCTAAAGATGGTAACAAATTTCTATATGGAAAATTCATACGGAACTCATATTCACATAATCAATTCTTCAAGCATATGCCTTAATGTGACTTAAGTCCTGTTTCAGCTGTAGAAATGTTTAACACATAGCTAAAAGCCAAAACAAATACAGATGAAATTCCCATTTAATTTTGAAAAAACTTGAAATAAAAAATGCAAGTTTTTCAAACAACAAAATAATAAGTGTTTGCATACCTTATCCAACTACCATCAGCTCCCAGAAGCTTGTTAGGTGCTCCCCAAACCACAGTTCCAATCCTAGCCTGAAGAATAGCTCCAGCACACATTGCACATGGCTCCAGTGTCACGTATAGGGTTGACTCCTAAGTTATGTAAAGCACAAAAATATAAGCACAACTATGCAGAAGAGGATGACTGAAAAGTTACCATTCACATAAGAGCATGCAAAGTTACAGTGGTTGTCCACTTATTATAAGCTTTAAACTCAGCAACAACATTGCCCACACCTTTGTGGTAGACATCTAACATTGGCTTCAAAGTAGGATATTGATTTATAATTCTCTAATCAAACAATGAATTACAGTATTTATGACTACAAATTCAACATCATATGAAAAAAAAAATCGATGCCACATTTGTGAATACCTTGTAATAAAGTAACAGTCATCTTTTTGATTTGACAGATATACGTGTTGAATCTATTAAGAATGAATTTGATAGAATAAATGGAACGAACAATGTTCGTTCTTCAAGTTAAATAATCCAGAAGACTTGGAATATGTAGATCTCCATTGAGATACAAGAATATATATTAAAATGTACGAATAAGAATGATGATGATACAATTGAGAGTGAAACGCTTGCTTATATACCAAATAGATGTCCCTTTAGGAACAGTCATGTCTCCTTAGACATGCCTCTTTGTTTAACTAATTATTACGTATTTACATATTATTATGTTTATTATTTATTACTTTTACATAGTTATATTCATAACATTGTCTTCCACTTCAAAAAGCTTTGTCCTCAAAGCTTGTTGATGAAAGGACTTAACCTCTTTTTCCTGCTACGAATGTTTTATTGTCTCGGGACAGTCATCTTTGTCGATACAAGTTGATATGATCCTTGGATTGATATATAAAATTGTCGCACAGAGGAAAGATCTGACCATCCTAAATTAATCCTTTGATTATTGGAAACTTGTGATGAACTGTTATCACTAAACTGAGTTGTGCACACTTCAGTATTCTTCGGAACATGAATTTGTTGTTTATGTTCTGAGTGATACGGATTCGTAAATTGATTGCGATGTTTGTTCTTGTAATTCAGATGATGATAAGGAGTTCTTCTGGTTGGACTTTCCCTTATCATGTTAAGGCCAATTCCCTGATTTCCTTTAGGTGTTGTTGTTGAGTTGGCATCACCATTTGGAATATTCATCATTTGAACTGCAACTTTTGAATATGTTTTAACTTCTTTTGGTTTCTCATCCTCTTGAGTCGTGATATTAAATGGATCGATATTTATTCCTTTATCTTCAACTTGGACTGACGACTTCGACACTTCTTTCGTGATAAGTTCTTCTAACTTGTTTTCCAATGATTTCCTATCATCCTTAAGTTTCTTAATTTGAGTGAGTAGACTTCGATTATGGTTTCTGAGACGTAAAAGTTCCTCATTTTCTGAGTCAACTTTATTTTGGTATTCAAGCTTCTCAACTTTTAAACACTTGATTTGTTTTAATAACCTTTGGTTAAGGTTCTTTAAGCATAAACTTTCCTCTTCTTTTCCTGATAGACTTTCGTTGAGTTTTTTTTCAGAAATTTCATTTTCTTGTTCTAACTGGTGTTTCTTAGCTTTACATTTTCTTACTTGTGTAATTAGCTTTTGATTATACTCCAAACATGAATTTTCTTTATTTTTGTTGGATATGACTTCTTCAAACTCTTTTTGCTTCTTAGATAGTATTTTTGGATTCTCTCAAAACATTAATTTCAAAATATCCTTAAGATCTTTTGTTGAAGACATTATCAATTTTGATTTCGTTGTCATGTCTTGGAACGTGACCATCTTCTTCTTGTAAGGGAACATCAAGAATTTGTTTTATGTGTTTAGAATGAACGTACCTAATTCCTTGAACCAAGGTTGACTAAGAATTATGTCAACATTTTTGTCAAGCATAGTTACAACACAAAATTAAGATATGTACTCATAATGATCAATTGTCACTTGTAAATCATTAATTTCATATTCTTTTCCTCCAAAAAGACCTTCTCGTTCATCTATATTTGGCTCTAGAATTAATAGTTGATTTGCCAAATTAATATTGATGTAATTATTTTCGGTGTTTGTATTAATAGCGATAATAATTTATTTCTCTTGGATATACCCCTTTAATGTAAATAATCTAAAATCTACAATTGGAATACCTTTATAGGAAAATCTTCCTTCCTTTGTTTCTGAATTAGACTCCATATTTTCTTCTTTGGATGAGCCTAGGGTTTTTAAAAGTAACCCCTTTAACTTTTATTTTCCTCAATTATATATTTTTTCCCACTTAAAAAAAGTTAATATAGCTCCACTATTTAAATAAACTACACCTTATATTTATTATAATGCTTTTAAAAAATACTCTTCCTTTGTTATAACTTGTTATCCTTATGTCTCTTTATAGTTCTAGATTTAACCCTTTATAAACTTTAATATATGGATCTTTCAAGTAACCTTTTATAATAATACCCGCTTTGTACTTATATATATTTTCAATAATTTTATGACTTGAACTTTTCTTTAAAATACCCCTTTATAATATAATACTTCTCTTTATATATCTTTTATTTATAATCTTTTTTTTTTTCTTTTTGAAAAGTTACAACCCTAGTGAAACGTGGCTATTCACCTCTTTGGAGTATAATATAAAATATATGTTCACTTATGTGCTTTTGACTCTATTAATTTTCTCCATGTAAAAAGTAAAACTTACCATTCACATAAAGAGATTTTGTATTCTTTTTGTTTTTCTCTTACCTAGAAAATACCATGGGCAATTACCATGGGTTGCTAAAACCACGAGATTGTAAACCACTTAATGAAGAATCAAGATAATATTATCTACTCTTCCTTCTCTTACTTATAGTTTTAAAAATATTTGGAAAAATTCCCTTTTAACTTTATCATGTACTTTTTATCAATAATGTAGAACCTTTTTTATATATATGAATGTTCTCCTTCAAAATTTACACTAGACTAAATATATCTTTTTTTAATAGTATATTTTTATATGATTTTTTTCTTTAATTTTTTTTTTAAATCTTTATATGTACTTTTTTTTTCTTTTCTCTTTTTTTCTTTTCTTTGACTATCTTCTTTAGAAATGGCCAAGGGCCTCTGACGAACTCAGCAATGGAAAAACTCCAAAAGTTTGTAGCGAAACGCTTCAACGGCAACGAAGTTGACGAATTTCAATGGTCAAAGACCTGGATCAAAGAATGAGCTCTGTGTAGCAATTGAGCAGCCAGAGGATCAAACTGCTCTAATACCAAATGGAATGAACAAAATTCGTTCTCCAGGTCAAATACTCTAGAAGACTTGGAATATGTAGATCTCCACTGAGTTACAAGAATATATATTAAAATGTGTGAATAAGAATGATGATGAAACAATTGAGAGTGAGGGTTTGCTTATATACCAAGTAGGTGTCCCTTTATGAACGGTCATGTCTCCTTAAACATGCCTCTTTGTTTAACTAATTATTACTTATTTACATATTATTATGTTTATTATTTATTATTTATATTTATTACTTTTACATAATTATATTCATAACAATAAACAGGAGATAATACACACAGAAACTGTGATGAGGAGATATTATACCTAGCAAATCTGAAATCAATTCATATAAATTTCTTAAAAAGCACGCATGCAGGGTTGCATATGGAATACACAGGTACATATCTAAGATAATCCCTTAAGCAACCAAATCAATCAATGTGTATGTGTGTTTTTGTGTTGTGAAATGATTGATAGTTGAAAACTCTATGTGCTCTCTGATGTGCATGATGAAAGGAGAATGGCAAGGATACACAATGCAGATTTGGTGAATAGTACAAGACTTGGAGAAGAGAGTCACCAAAATAACTGCAGCATTCAAGAGAGAGTAGCCTCTCTTCTCAACCTTCATCAACAATGTCCAAAAGTCCACCCAGATAGTGCATGCACAAAGGTCAAACTCCCTAACTGCAACTGGGAAAATCAATGAAGTGGGAATAGCTCTATGCACCAGTACATTCATGGAGTTTTGTTAACTCTATTTCAAGTGGCATTTCTTCCTTGTCTATACAACACAAAAAATTGCAAAGGGATATATTGCCTACATTCCTTCCCAAAACTCTATGTAGAGTTCCTAAGGCCAAGTAAAAGTGGCATTCTCCTTTATTTTTCATTTTCATCCTTTTACTTAAATTTCTAACATTACCATGAAATGACTCAGCATGTTTGAGAGTGGTGCCAACCTCATCAGACTTCATATGGAGAAAATAGAATTTCATATCCTATTCAAAATTCAGCAGACTTAACAGTTTTCAGGAATTCAAGATCAATGGAATTGTGGCATTTCATTAGATTATATCATGTATGAGGGTATGTGATTAGCATTTAATCAAGAGCACCAAGCCCTATATGTACCCTAGTGTTGGTGGTGTTAATTGTTGAACTCCTTTGTCATGCCCTTAGCAAAAAATTACCTTTCAATCAAGTCAAAATCATCGATCAAGCATGTTAAGCTTTTTCTACCATATTTTAAGGCTTGGATTAGGTAGTTTGATCAAAATTGGGCAACGTTGACTAATATCCCTAGACAATCGAGGTAGAGGCAAAGGCTAGACAAGAGGAGAAGAATCTAGATTCTAGATGGTTGATGCATCTAAATGGTTGATGCTCGAATAATTAATCATTAATGTACAATGGATGCCATATCTATCTTGATTTATGTACAAATATGCATGCTTCCATATCTTTTACAACTAATTTGGTATTTTGGATTTTTTTTTAATATAAATGCAGAAAAATATAAATATATATATATAGTAAACGCTTCTGAGACACTTCTCTTCCTAGATTTTTGGGAAATGGCGCTTCCACGTCCCTGCTTCGTGTAACATTGGTTGGAACATGAATGTTCCTGAAGGTTTGACCTTGGTAATAGCAAACTTGTACTAGTCTGTATACCATGAGGTTAAGGCACCAAACAGATCATGGTGACTAGTTGTTGTGCCTTAGACTAGCCCATATGATGTCACACAAAGTTGTTGAGTTGGTACCTTGGCAAATAGCCTTGATGGTACCTAGATCTTTGTTGAGTTGGTGCCTTGGCAAATAACCTAGATGGTACCAAGATCTCTAGGGTTAGTAGCTTGGTTGATAGCCTAGATGATACCTAGATCCCTATTAGGGTTGGTATCTTGGCTGATAACCTAGATGATACCTAGATCCCTGTTAGGGTTGGTATCTTGGTAGGTAGCTTAGATGATACCTAGATCCCTGTTAGGGTTGGTATCTTGGCAGGTAGCCTAGATGATATCTAGATCCCTGTTGGGTTGATACCTTGGCAATAGCCTAGATGGTACCTAGATCCCTTGATGGGTTGATAAGACGGTATCTAGATCCCTGGAATAGTATATGTTGGCAATAGCCTAGATGGTACCTAGATTCCTAGATCAACATGTCTTTTGGATTGGTGTCTTAGCACCTAGAGTGATCCAAGTGGATATTGGTGGCCACCCGCCAATTCGACTTGGACCCCCACCATTGTTTCTTTCAGTTTTTCAGTTTCCTTAATTGTAGCACAGTTTACTATTTTTAGCAGTTTTTTGAGTCCTAAACTTCTGAAGCCGTTTTGAGGCCCTAAACGACGTTTTTTTGGCAATTTACCGCCAGCGAATTTTTTCTAAAATCACCTTTTCCGTCGTAGTCCTCAGAGAGATCTTTCCAACGGGGTATCATGCACGTCAAACGGAGATAATATGTCTAAGTCGCGACCCGGGAAGTTGGTTGTCTAATTAACCCCAACGGGGCCCATAAACTCTTGGCGTTACATCTCCTCAGGTTAGGGTTTTGGTTGTTTAGGGTTTGCTCTTATTGTTCAATAATAAAAAGGCCCTTGAGCCTCATTGTAACGGAGTTTAGAGGCATGTAGCCGTCACATCTCTTCTCAGAGATAAGCTACCATTGCCCGAGCTACTCTTATTTCCATTCTGTTTGTAAGCATATTTCAGTATTTGATATTAATGAAATGAAGTGTTATTTCTACTGCATCTTTGTATTTATGGTTACATCTGTAATTTGTTGTGTTCCTGTTTAAATCCAGATCAATGGTATCAAAGCAGTTTGCTCTTTCTTTGTTTTTCTTTGCATGTCCCCGACGAGGTTGAGACATAAGGAGTTAGGGCTTGAACTGGTCAAACATTTGCAAGACCATACTTGCAAATCCCGACGGCCTCCCATGGCGAATGAAAAGAAAGACGAGGGGGCAGGAGATCCTATCAAAATCTTACTCGAAGAAGCCCTCGAGCGACAAAGGAACGCGATGATGGACAACTTTGCCTAGATCCTTCAGCGGCTACCCAAGGGCGACGCATCTACTTTCGGTAGCTACTCTGGAAGCACCACACCCTTTAAGGTACAAGTTAACTTTGACATTCCCATATTTGAGGGTCAGATAGATGCAAACGCTGTAGATAAATGGTTAAATCTGCTAGAAGGATATTTTTCCATTCATGATTTTTCCAGCCAGGAAAAGATCACTTTTGCACTTCTCAAAGCAGCCCCCCACGTCAAGGACTGGTGGGAAACCTACTATGAGCAAAAGGATGAAAGTACGAACTCACTGTTTTCAGTCGCACCCACTTGGAACTCGTTCTGGATGCCATCAAGGAGTAGTACTACCCTGTCAGGAGCTATGAGGATAAATACATAAAGTGGACAACACTGCGACAGGGAAGGGACCAAGATGTGCCGGAGTTTACCAATGTTTTTCATACCCTTCGCACGAAGTTGGGTATCAAGGATTCTGAGAAGCATTTGGTTCTCAAGTACCACGGCTGCCTGCATAGGTACATCCAGGACAAGATGGAATTCCTAGACATCTCCTCGCTCGGCACAACATACCAATATGCCGTCAAGATCGAGCAAAAGTTTAAACAGAAGAAGCGAGACTTTGGATCTGCGAATCCAAAGCAAGGGAAAGGTACCCCCAAACCGCAAAACAAAGGACAAAGCCAAGGCGGGGCGCCCAGGACAAACCCGCCAAAGCGCAAGCAAAGAACAATGCCACGAAGCCGAAGAAGGACACGGGAAAGTGGTGTGAGTTCCATAAGAGCTCTACTCACAACACAAGTGAGTGTCGGGCCAAGCAGTCACTGGTGGCCGAGCTAAAGGCTTCGAAATTAGATGCATGTTCTGACTCTGAGTCAAAACCCGACAAGGGAAATGACAAAGGGAAGCAGATTATCGATGAGGAGCTCAACGCCACCATTGCCACCACGAAGATCCAGAAGGAGGAACCCGAAGATCCAGAGGAGGAGGAGAGTCTCTTCCACTCCCAGATGTGGGTGAAGGGTTCCTCGCTACAGTTCATTGTCGACAGCGGGAGCCAGAAGAACCTCATTTCAGCAGAGGTCCTGAAGCAGCTAGGCTTACTGACCACAACCGTACACCATCGAGTGGCTTCACCAAGGACGGGATCTTCGCGTGAGCCATACAACATCAAGCCCTTCACGGATGAGGTATTATGTGACGGTGCTCCCCTTAATGTTTGTGATGTATTATTAGGCCAACCATACTTAAGGAAGCGACGTGTTGTGTATGAGTCAAGGCCTCATGCTGTTATTGTTACTTTGGGAAATATGTTGTACAGGATACCAGAGGTAGCACCGCCTACTGCCATCTCTTTGGTTACTGCAAAACAATGCAGTAAGCTCATTTCCAAAACTAGGAAATTTGTTTTCCTGATGATACGCCCTCAAGGAAAGAAGAAGATGGTGTCCATGACCTCCAGACAGGGCCCCTCCGCACGACAACAATAGATGGACAAAGTCGTGGAGGAGTACGATGACATCTTCACCTCCCCCGCAGGGGTGCCTCTGCACTGTCAGGTCAAGCACTCCATCGATCTAACCCCAGGTGTGTCGCTGCCCAATGGACCAATCTATCGACGCTCCATTCTAGAGAACGACGAAATCAAGAGGCAGATTCAAGCGCTGATGCAGAAAGGTCACATTCGTCCCATTTCATCGCCCTATGGGAGCCCAATCGTGTTGGTACAGAAGAAGGATGGGACTTGGAGACTCTGTATTGACTATCGGGTGCTAAACAAGATCACTGTCCGAAATAGGTACCCGATCCCACGGATTGATGACCTTCTGGACCAACTGAAGGGGGCAAAATATTTCAGCAAGATCGACTTGAAATCAAGATATCACCAAGTACCAATCGAACCCTCCGATGTGTGGAAGACTGCCTTCAAAGCCAAGGAGGGCCTTTTCGAATGGTTGGTTATGCCTTTCGGGTTGACAAATGCTCCTGCAACCTTCATGAGGCTAATGGATGACATCTTGCGGCCATTCACCAACTCATTTGTAGTGGTATACTTGGATGACATCCTGATCTTCAGCCAAAGTTGGGAAGAGCACCTCCACCACATCCGACAGGTTCTCCAAACACTGCGGTTTGGACAAATGCAATTTTGGCATGACCC
Source organism: Pinus tabuliformis (assembly GCA_031772625.1). Lineage (NCBI taxonomy): Eukaryota > Viridiplantae > Streptophyta > Pinopsida > Pinales > Pinaceae > Pinus > Pinus tabuliformis. The sequence continues at coordinate 1,141,838,023 of CM062813.1, read as the reverse complement.
AAGTTCAGTATCTAGTATACATTATTGATGAACGGGGGGTGCATGTGGATCCAGCCAAGATCCAAGTCATTCGGGATTGGCCAATTCCAATCACTCTGACAGAGCTCCGCATCTTTCTGGGTCTTGCCAATTTCTACCACAGGTTCGTGTTGGGATTCTCTCATATCGCTTGGCCCTTGAGTCAAGTCACCAAGGAGGAGCGAAAGCAAAATTCTTTTGGTCTGAATCTCAACAGAAGGCATTCACAAAGTTGAAACATCGCCTCTGCTCTGCACCAGTGCTCACATTACCATACTTGCAACAGCCATTTGAGATCGAGACAGATGCCTCTGACTATGCTATTGAGGCAGTCCTTACTCAACAAGGGCATCCAGTGGCATATCACAGTGAGACACTTTCAGACACAATCCGGAAGTATCCCACTTATGACAAAGAGATGTATTCCATTGTGCAGGCCTGCCGACAATGGAAGCATTACATTTTGGAGAAGGAAACGGTCATCCACATAGACCACCAGCCCCTGCAATTCATACAAACGCAAGGGAAGTTGTAGAATGATCGCCATCAAAAGTGATCCACATACCTGCAACAGTTCCATTTGAATATCAAGTATAAGAAGGGCAGCACCAATAATGTTGCAGATTGCCTCAGCCGACCACTGATCATGGCATTAACCACCGTGCTCAACTCTTGTGGGCACGAGACTTCTGATTGGCCACTTCTCTACAAAAGCGACCTAGAATTCGGCCACACATACCAAATGCTCTTGGAGGGTCAGCAAGTTCCAGATTTTCACCTCCAGGATGCCCTATTATGCCACCTGGGACACCTTTGTGTTCCTTCAAGCGAGTGTGCCAAGATGATTTGGGAAGCACACTATAGTCGGGTCGCTGGGAATTTTGGGGTCGAGAAAATGGTGGCAGTACTGCAGAAGTATTTCTATTGGCCGAATCTTCGACAGGATGTTGGGAAGTACATCAGATCCTGCACTGCCTGCGCCATTGCCAAACCGACCATCAAGAAGCAAGGCCTCTATACTCCGCTACCTACCCCTAGTCGACCTTGGGAATCCATCTCCATGGATTACATGTCGGGCCTTCCTTCTACTAAGCATGGCAACGACTGTGTTTTTGTGGTCGTCGACAGATTCTCGAAGATGGCCATTATGGTTGCCTGCAAGAAGAATATCACAGCGGAAGCCACTGCTAAACTCTTCTTTGAACGAGTGTGGGTACACTTTGGGATCCCACAGTCTATCATCTCAGATTGGGACAGCAGGTTCCTCAGTACATTTTGGTCCAATCTCTGGTCGATGCTGGACACTAAGCTCACTAAGTCCACAGCTTTCCATCCCCAAACTAATGGCCAGACAAAGGTCGTCAACAGGATGATCGTACACATTCTGCACATGTGCAACTCAAAAGCATCCACGCACATGAGATGAGAGCCTCCCCTATGTCCAGTCGGGCTCTCCACAACTCGACTGGCCACAACCCTTTTAAGGTGGGCTTGGGATTCTAGCCACTATGTCCCATTGATGTGGCCATGTCATTTGCAGCTACTCATGCAGATTCGGCTCATGTCCAGTCCGAAACCGATAAGGAAAACAGCTTCATTAAGCACATCCAACATATCCACTAGTAGATCCATGACATTCTGGAGAAATCAAATGCCAAGTACAAGCAGCGACATGATCAACATCGGGTGCCACACAAGTTACAAGTGGGCGACAAAGTTTGGTTGCATTTGCAAAAAGAACGCCTTACTGGAGCCTATCGGAAACTCAGACCACTCTGATATGGTCCTTACACCATTACCAAGGTTGTGGGAGACAATGCATTTGAGCTCAACATTCCCCCATTCCTTGGCCTTGTTGTGGCCGCAACCACCACCCTACTAAAACCTGCCTTGATAGCAATTTTGAATGGGTCCTCTTTCACCTCTCCGAATGATCTGTTTTATCCCAGAGACTTTAACTCGTTGCCAAGTCAAATCTTCAATGCCTAATGGTTAAGCCCCCTCTTCAAATATTTGCCGCATGGTTCATCTCTAACCCTTTCTAGCCCCTCATTCATACCCTCCATCGGGACCTTTTCAACCCTCAAAAACCTTCTATCGCACCTTATTTCCATTAGAACTCTTTATAATGGAAATGCTTCACAAACATGCATAAATCACCCTTTTTGCCTATCGCAATCAACACTGCGCACCGCTGTCTTCCAGACCCGATGGCATTATTAACCCAAATATATATATTTCGGGTCCAGAGCCATATCACATATCGCAATCGGTGGGGTCCGGGGCTTATATATAAGGCGTGCCACTATACTCCGAACCCGACGGCATTATTAACCATATTATATATATATCGGGTCTAGAGCCCCATCGCATATCGCAATCGGCCAGCTCCAAGGCTATATATATATGGCGCGCCACTGTCTACCAGACCCGATGGCTTTATTAACCGCAATATATATATTATCGGGTCCAGAGCCCCAATCGCATATCGCAATCGGCGGAACCCAAGGGTTATATATAAGGCACGCTGTGATATTCTAGACCTGCCGACAACTATGAATCCGGGTATATAATATTTCAAGTCCAGCCCTATGGCCGGACGCGGGTTTTCCCGTATATTCCTGTGTTTTTCAAAAAGTATTGAGGTTGGGGTTTTCAAAGGGAAGTCTTACATTGCAGACCTGCCGGGATCATTAAACATAATGCATATATTATCGGGTCGGAGCCCCAATCACTTATCGCAATCGGCGTAGTTTAGCATTTAAACATAAGGCGCGATGCGATTAAGCAAACCCAACGATAACTACAGGCCTGGGTATATACCATTTCAAGTCCGGCCGCAGGTTTTCCCGTGTTTTCCTGTGTATTGCGATGAAAGGCTGTGGTCCGGGTTTTCAAGGGAAAATCCCGTAAAATGAATAGGTTTGTCCTGGAAACATTGTTAAGGCAATCCTTGAGTAAAATTGAATATTAGGGGCAACGAGAATACGTGTCACAGCAAGGTTCGGTGGTTTGACAATTATAGTTGCTCGGAGTTGCAAGATTAAATAGAAACTGTGGCTGAATGCAAGGTTTGTGTGTGATCATGTTGTGTTGTTTCATAATCATAAAACTAATGTTAATTATCTCTACAGGCAAGGAGTAAAAAAAAAAAAAGCATGAGCAAATTCAAAGAGTCCATATATGCAGATGTGTCGTTTAAAGAGGCAGCCTTAGGCGTTTTCAGTCGAGTTCCATGCGTTGCCTGTGTATTCCGAAAGTGAAATTGCCCCAGGTTTCATCATGAAGAGATGACACACAGTCATCCTCTTCTAATCAACATCTATTCATTTCCCCAGGAAATGAAGCGCTCCAGTGACAGGAAATGCCTTCTACGTGTCAGCAGTGACACCAATTGTTCTACATCTGTGTATTCTGATCTATATGTTGAAAAGAACAGGGGGAAGGCGAAAGGTTAAGGGAAGACCGAGAGTCATTTCCAGCTAATATAAGTATTACCTCCGGATAGGAGAAGGGGGCTTTTTGTTTGGAGAGAACAACTTTGATTTATTGTGAATAAAGAAGTCTGTTTGGTTCAAGAAGGAGCCTGTTGTTTCAAATTTATTTTCCTTTTCTCTCATATGTTTAGAATCAGTGTGTTGTTGTTGGCATAAAGATAAATGTGATTTGCTTTGTGCATATTGATAACAAGCAGTTCATGGTTATTCCTGGTTATTTGAATATGATTCAATAGCATTGTTAATTCATGAAAGGTTGCTGATTCGAGACTTTGTTAAACATCAGTTGCAAGTGTTATTTGTAAGAAAATGAATGTATATTCCTGTATAAGTAATTGGATTGCAATTAGGATTTAATACAGCCTTGTTCTTATTGAACCAGTAATTGATTCATTTGGACTTGGAATCTATATATGATGTTTAACCTCTTTTGTTATGCTCCTGCGGGATAGTTAGGACTAGCCTAAGTAGTGAGAAGTAGTGTAGATAGGATTTGATACATATAGGTTAGTTGTTTCTTTTGTTGATTTAATTGAAGTCTTCCTCAAGGAAGCAATCTCTCAACACCTTTAACAGTTTACGGGATCCTTTAAAACCCGTTGGAGCTAGCCATCCCAAACGAAAGCAGATCTAATTGGGGTCTGTGATCGGGTTAGTTCCTCTTGTTGGTATAGCGAAAATTCGCCATGTCAACAAATTGGTGCTAGAAGGAGGGCCTGAACCGCCGTCCACAGCTTTTTATGATTTCATCTATAAATGTCATGGATTCAAAAAGATTAATGCATGGATTGTAAAGGTCGAAAAGATACCTCCTCCCATTTGGAAAAGCCTCATTTCGAAGAAGAGTATCCTGTCATTCAAGAACAACCAGTCAGAGTACTTACTCAGGCTTACGCTCGTTCCCTCTCTTAGCTCCTTATCTTTCACTCTTTACCTCCGACAACTAAAGAAAGCCAAGGATCTGTTCCATAAATGAAGAGACCTCTACAGCGTCGTCTCTTGAAGATATTGTGCTAGAGTCCTTGCAAAGTATCGACACTCCTTGGGAAGAAATTCCTGAGGATCCACTCTCTGAAGGTAATCCCTGGCCCGATTTGGGAAATCCTAATAAAGAACACCTCGAAGACACCTTCAACCAGAACCTCCTTATCCATAATATGGCTAACATTCCTCTTCCAGGTGGGAATCAGCTTCAACCGGGTGGGAACCAACTCCCACCTCCTCCGGGAGCACTCCCTCCCTGGCTCGCTCAAGATGCCATAGCGGTACCTGGGCAGCAGCATCCCTTACCCAAGAATGCAGAAAGAGTACTGCCTAAATTCGACCCTAAGAAGGGAGACACCGCTGATAACCATATTCACTCTTTCTTCCTGGTCGTGCGCATGTTGGGGGTAGCCGATGAAGATATAGTATGTTGCCTATTCCCTTTTACCCTGATTGGTGCAACTTCCACATGGTACTTTAGCTTGAGAACCGGATCGATCACCTCGTGGGCTGCCTTTCAACAGGCCTTTTTAGACAAGTATGGCGATGACAAAACACCTGTGGCCTTAGTTTTAGAACTATCCTATTTGAAAATGGAAACCAAAGAAAAGGTCAAAGATTTTAACATCCGGTTCAACACTTTGTTCAACAGAATCCTAGCTAACGCTAGACCTATTGAGGAGGTGCTCATGGAATTCTACATCACTGCTCTCCCTGTCCCTACTGCGATGTGGGTCAAAAGGAGTAACGCACAAACCTTACAGGGTGCTATCAATGAAGCAGTAAAAGTCGAGAATGAAATGATCAGTCTCACAGCATGCCATCATACAACCGGAGAAAAGAAAGCCTCTCAAGCATCCAAGAAGAATAATGGGAGTGATAACAAAGGGGCTGAAATCAAGGAAAAGGATACCACAGATGTGGAAGGTTTCCATCAGATCATTAAGAAGTTGACAAACACAGTCATTGATATGACAAGGAATTCTAGAGAGAGTACAAGCTAGAATGGAGGAGAGTATAACAATAGAAAACACTTAAAACCTTTCTATCGTAAGAAGACAGAAGGTGGTCATGGTCAACTTGGGTTGCCTGCTCCACCCAATGAAGGGAACCTAAATATGGAACAGTTGGCTCTTATCGAATCGCTCCTTAAGAAAGAAGAACCCATAGTGGAGCTGGAGCCAGAACAAGAAAATGAGGAAGAGTACCAAGTAGAAGAGCCCTTGGACAAAGAATCTCAAATCAACGTACTGTGGGATTTCTATACAAATGAGAACGATGATGACCAAGGAGACAGTATGGCAGAAATCCACACACGAAGTAAGGGGCCACTTGCGGGTGTGATGAAGCCTGTAGACCAGACCAAGAAAGATGTTCACCCTGTGAAGGCATCCGCTCCCAAAGTTCCTGTCGAGAAGGGTAGACCTAGTAGTGAGTCCAAGAATACTCTTGTTGCAAACTATCCAGAGAAAGAGAATACATCTCCGACTACAACGAAGGCGACTCAAAATGGTAAACCCCCACCTAAGAACGGAAAAACCAGTATGTTTACTCTGCCCTACCCTGTTTATAACATTGATTACAACATTGTGGATGATCTTAAGAAATCTAGGGCTAATATCACATACTTTGATTTGCTAAAATTAATGCAGCAAAGAGATTTGCTCTTGAAAGCTATGAATGAGCGGAACTGCAAAACTCCCACCATCCCAAGCAGCCAAACCAAGAAGTTGGTGTCCAGACCTGTTAGTACCCCCAGTACAGCCCAAATACCATCAGCTATGGAAGCCACTCTGTCTAAAATGAATCGAAACCCCCAAGATGTCAGTGCAACCATGATAAGGAGGAAATCAAAATCCATGACTCCACCTTTCCTTATCACATTTGAAATCCTCAACATGAACGTACACAATTGCTTGGTAGATTCTGGTGCCTTGTCCACTATGATGCCTTATGTTGTTGCTAAAAGACTGCATGCGATACCCGAGAAAACTGGGACTCGAATTATGCAATTGGACAGGACAAATGTAAAAGTAATTGGGGAATTGAAAGTTGTGCTGATTCGAATGGTTGTTAAACCACAATACACACAAGTCATTGATATAGTTGTAGTCAATATACCCGAGGCTTATGGAATGCTGCTTAGTAGGGATTGGTCAGCAAAACTGAACGGATATTTCTCACCTGATTGGTCCCATCTCTTGCTGCCTCAGAAGGGGAAGGGTGATATACTAAGAGTTGATCATGAAAGATACATGAAGTATGTGGTGACAGAATTAAACAACCCCAATGAACCTGTAATGTTTACCAACTCTATCCTTGGAAATTATAGTTTCAATGTTTGTGCCACAGAAACTTGTTTTGAAGAATTCCATGCAGAAACAATTGAAGGAACTACAATAAACACACAGTTGGAAGCTCTCCCCTATAGTCCAACTGATGAACCACCCTATAATATAGTAGATGATAGAACTAGTTTCGTAGGAAGCAATTCAATTGATGTAACATTAGACTCTATATTTTGGACACTCTATTTTGATGGCTCTAACTACCTTGAAGGTGCAGGTGCTGGGAGCATTCTCATTGACCCACAAGGGAACCAACATCTGATGGCCAGCCAGTTGGAGTTCACGTGCACCAACAACACGGCAGAATACGAAGGCTTGCTGCAAGGCCTGAAAAAAGCCATTGATATGAAGGTAAAAAATCTTAAAGTTTTTGGTGACTCACAAATAATTGTGGACCAGGTAAGGAAGAGGATACACTACCATTCACCACACCTAGTAAGGTACCAGCATGAGGTATGGAGCTTAATTGACAGTTTTGATTCTTTAAATATCACATACATACCTCGAGGGCAAAACCAAGATGCCGATCTGATGGCTGGTATGGCTACAAAACTTCTGCTTGATTTTAGATTAAAGAAGAATAAATGTTATGTTGAATTGATTTTCAGACCATCCGTGCCTGATAACATCTCAAATTGGCAAGTGTTCGAAGAGGACGAGCAAATCCTTGAGTTCCTGCATTGCGAGAAGACATTCAAGAATGTAGTCATTGATGAAAAGGAGCATGACAGGCTTATGAACGAGAGGGAAGATGAGGAAAAGGATCAATCCAATATAATTCCCAAGTCAGTTGTCAAGATGGAGCACTTGTATGACCTGTATGATAAATTCAAAAAGCCAACTAATTGCAAAACGCATAGCTCATCCATGAAGTATGAATCGGTCAACCTTGGAACCAAAGAAGACCCAAAAACTGTTAATTTGGGCTTGGGGTGCTCTCCACAAGAAAAGGCTGCATTTGCCAAGCTATTTAAAGAATACAAGGACGTCTTTGCATGGACATATGGAGACCTAAAAACCTTTGATACCAGCATTATGCAGCGTATAATTCCTTTGGAAAGGAGGCTAAGCCCTACCAAAAAAAGCTTCGTAAGATGCATTCGAGCCTAGAACCGTTGGTGAAGAAAGAATTAAACAAAATGCTGGATGCTAAAATCATCTTTCCGGTCAGACACACCCACTAGGTAGCCAATCTCGTGCCAGTAAGAAAGAAAAATGGAGATATCAGGCTATGTATCGATTTCAGAAACCTGAACCAAGCATCGCAAAAGGATAACTATCTGTCCCTTTTATGGAACACATTCTTCAGTGCATTTCTGGGTCTGAAATGTTGTCCCTATTAGACGGGTTTTCAGGATATAATCAAGTGTTGGTATCTAATGTGGATCAGCTTAAGACAACCTTCAACACTAAATGGGGCACCTGCGCATATTGTAAAATGCCTTTTGGAATTATTAATGCGGGCGCCACATTCCAGAGAGCTATGGACGTAGCTTTCCGAGGGTTGATTAACAGATCAGTGGTGGTTTACATGGATGACATCACTGTGTATTCATATCACAGAAGGGATCATATTTATCACTTGAAACGGATTTTCGAAAGATGCCGAAGGTATGGAATATCGTTGAATCCCAAGAAGAGCGTCTTTGCAGTCACAGAAGGGAAACTACTGGGTCATCCTCTCTAAAGAAGGGGTTGTTATTGATCCTGAAAGAATAGAGACCATCATGAAAATACAACCCCCAGCAAATAAAAGGGCAATGTAATCTTTCTTCGGGAAGATCAATTTCGTTAGGAAATTTGTCTCAAGCTTCGTAGAAATAGTGTCCTATGCAACTAATCATGAAAAAAGACGTTGTGTATAAGTGGAGCGATGAAGCTAAGAAATCATTTCAGCGAATCAAGGAGGCCATCGCAAAAGCTCCTGTGTTGGTCAGCCCCAATTTCGGCAAGGAATTCTTCTTGTACACTTTTGCTTCTGATGTTTCATATGCCGCAATTCTCACTCAAAAAAATGATGATGGCAACGAAGTCCCTATTTCTTATATGAGCTCTAACCTTCAGGGAGCAGAACTGAACTACCCAGACGTGGAGAAACAAGGCTTTGCAATTTTCAAAGCCGTAAAACACTTCCGCCCTTATTTATTAAAGGCTAGGACTAAAGTAATCGTTCCCCATCCTGCTGTAAGAGCCCTCTTCGTGCAGAAAGAAATGGGTGAACGGAGAGGGAATTGGATCACCGCACTTCAAGAATTCGACCTCGAGATTAAGCTGGCAAAGATAGTTCGAGGGCATGGATTGTGCAGGCTAGCAACAGAAGCCTTGGCGGACAGAGAAGGGACATCCGAAGAACCAGAAGCGCGAAGCATGCAAAATGAACAAGTAGAATTCAGGGAGGAGCCCCTATGGATTAATGAGACGCTGATGTGTGAGCGCGAAACATCGGAAGCCCTTTTGGATCCTGAGTCGTGGTATTACGACATACGCTTTTATCTCACACGGGGAGCATGCCCTGAACACATGGATGCATCACAGAGGAGAGCGCTCAGATTGAAATCTAATCAGTATCACTTGGTCAATGACACATTATACAGAAAAAATTATGATGGAATCTGGCTGAGGTGTTTAGAAAAGGATGATGCCGACCATGTCTTGAAAGAAATGCATGACGGCCCAGCAAGTGGTCACTATGACGGAGAGACCACTACTCACAAAATATTAAGAGCCGAATATTATTGACCCACAGTGTTTAGAGACTCGCATGCCTACACTAAAAAATGCAAGGTATGTCAAACTGCCGCAGGACGAGAAAGAAAGCCAGTCGTTCCCCTCAGGCCCATTATGATTTATCGCCCATTCCAACAATGGGGCCTGGATGTCATAGGCGAGATCACTCCAAACTCTTCACAACAGCATAAGTATATACTCACAGCGACCGACTACTTCACCAAATGGACCGAAGCCATCCCGCTTCGGAAGGTGAACGAAGATGAGGTAATATCATTTATTGAGAAATTCATTATCAACAGGTATGGCATTCCTGACGCTCTCATATTTGATAATGCTTCTTACTTTTCATCACTGAAATTGACTGAATTTGCTATTGATAAATCAATTCACATAAGGTATGCATCGAACTATTACCCCCAAGGAAATGGAGTTGCAAAGTCCTCAAACAAGAACCTCATACGCATAATCCGTAAATCTGTCGTTGACAACCAGAGGAACTGGCACAACGCTCTAACAAATGCCCTTTGGGCCGATAGGGTCACCCCAAAAGTGGCCTTAGGAAACTCCCCATACTTCCTCGTCTATGGACAGGAAGCCATCTTGCCTCCAAACATTACCCTTCCCTCTTTATAGCTCTCCCAAGCTTCAAGAGGAACCCCTTCAGCCTTGCTTCAAGAAAGGATCAATCAACTGGTGAGGTTGGAGGAAGAGAGATAAAGCCATAAATAAATTCAGAAATCACCAAATGATTGTGAAGAGGTGGTTTGATCGCCATCTGGCAAGAGATAAATATTACCAAATAGGAGAGCTAGTCCTGAAATGGGAAAAGTTGAATGAGCCAAAAGGTAACCACACGAAATTCCAACACTTATGGTTGGGCCCATTCCAAATTGAAGAGAAAATTGGTCAGGGAACTTACAGACTGAAAACTTTACAGGGAGAAACTGAAAAACTCCCTGTTAATGGCCAGCATCTTAAGAGATACTTCCAGTAGCCACCACATGGTGGTTACCTCCTGAGTAAGTTAGGATTCATTTTATTTTTGCTGATAACTTAGTTACATTTTCGTCCTGTCCTTTCCTGTTTTACGCAAAGTTTATTTTCCTTTTGAATTTCAGTTCTTTTCAGCCAACGGATTTCGGTCCTCCACTCTCGTTTTCACCTTTATAACTCCCTTTAGATTGTCCTCATTCGCCACCTTCAGCTCTTGCCTCCCTCATTAACCTGCTGATGAGTCTGCCGATCCTAAATTCATCGTTACCTTGCAAATCAAACAAACTTTCAATGAGCCTATGAGAACTTGGAAACCAGCTGTGGAATTCAAATTGAAGCCACTCACTAGCATCTGTTGGGAACTAGGTAAGATCTGTTGATAACCTGGATACCTGGAGCATGTAGGGGCATCTTTATAAAACAAAAATGTGTAACTACAGCTGGACTGGCATGGAGGAACGCTGCATTTTAAATAAATCCCACTCAGACCTAGCCTATGCTTGCCTACAAGGTTTGCAGTTATTCTCCATTGGTCCCATCCACCACACTAAATTCTCCAATACCTGTCATCTACAAGTAAATCTCCTTTCATGGGCTAAACTCACTGTCATATACCATGTGGAAAATCCAATTGTGCTCTAGTCCTTGTGCCTGAAATTGGAAGGACTTATTTAAAAGAAAATGAAATGTCAAGTCCTTGTGCCAATCTAGAAGGACAAGTTGTTTGGGAAGCCAATTAGAGTAAGGACTATTGTTGGGCTCAGAGTACTGGTTGACATAGCAAGCCCAACCTTGCTTAAGCGGTTTAAAAATATGGCATGATCCATGACTGCGCCCCATTCAATCATATGAAAACACGGCACTGAAATTCTCATATAAAGTGCAGATAAACATATCTACATCAAGTTTGATGAGCAATAAAGCGCTGAGGTACACACCTAAACAGGTATTGACAAACTAGTGATGGCCCCGAAAGGATTTTTGAAAGTAGGAAACAGGTAAAGGAAGGTCAATAAATTCCATAATATTACCATTGGAGAATGCCTGTCAAAACCCTATCAGTAAGTAGAAGTTATTTGTCTTTATCCCACCTGAAGCAATTAATGTTGAAGTGGAACCCATGCATGTCCATCTATACAGTTTGCATTTCAAGTTTATCTTAACACCCTGATGTTCTATTGATCCAAGGTTTATTTGGAAACAGAGATAACTGGTTTCGCCCAGCGGTTCGCCATTTGTTGTGGCCACAACCACCACCCTATTAAAACCTGCCTTGATAGCAATTTTGAATGGGTCCCCTAAAAAAGTTGATCTTTCACCTCTCTGAATGATCTGTTTTATCCCAGAGACTTTAACTCGTTGCCAAGTCAAATCTTCAATGCCTAATGGTTAAGCCCCCCTCTTCAAATATCTGTCACATGGTTCATCTCTAACCCTTTCTAGCCCCTCATTCATACCCTCCATCGGGACCTTTTCAACCCTCAAAAACCTTCTATCGCACCTTATTTCCATTAGAACTCTTTATAATGGAAATGCTTCACAAACATGCATAAATCACCCTTTTTGCCTATCACAATCAACACTGCGCACCGCTGTCTTCCGAACCCGATGGCATTATTAACCCAAATATATATATTTCGAGTCCGGAGCCATATCGCATATCGCAATCGGCGGGGTCCGGGGCTTATATATAAGGCACGCCACTATACTCCGAACCTGACGGTATTATTAACCATATTATATATATATATATATATATATATATATATATATATATATATATATATATATATATATATATATATATATATATATATCGGGTCTGGAGCCCCATCACATATCGCAATCGGCCAGCTCCAAGGCTATATATATATGGCACGCCACTGTCTACCGAACTCTAGGGCTTTATTAACCGCAATATATATATTATCGGGTCCAGAGCCCCAATCGGATATCGCAATCAAGGGATCCCAAATGTTATATGTAAGGCACGTTGTGATATTCCGGACCCGCCGACAACTATGAATCTGGGTATATAATATTTCAAGTCCGGCCCTATGGCCGAACGCGGGTTTTCCCGTATATTCCTATGTTTTTCGAAAAGTCTTAAGGTCAGGATTTTCAAAGGGAAGTCTTACATTGCGGACCCGCCGGGATCATTAAACACAATTGCATAAATTATAGAGTCTGGAGCCCCAATCGCTTATCACAATCGACGGAGTTTAGCGTTTAAACATAAGGCGCGATGCGATTAAGCGGACCCGACGATAACTATAGGCCCGGGTGTATACCATTTCAAGTCCGGCCTTATGGCTCGGCCGCGGGTTTTCCCGTGTTTTCCTGTGTATTGTGATGAAAGGTTGTGGTCCGGGTTTTCAAGGGAAAATCCCGTAAAATGAATAGGTTTGTCCTGGAAACATTGTTAAGGCAATCCTTGAGTAAAATTGAATATTAGGGGCAACGAGAATACATGTCACAACAAGGTTCGGTGGTTTGACAATTATAGTTGCTCAGAGTTGCAAGATTAAATAGAAACTGTGGTTGAATGCAAGGTTTGTGTGTGATCATGTTGTGTTGTTTCATAATCATAAAACTAATGTTAATTATCTCTGCAGGCGAGGAGTAAAAAAAAACGCATGAGCAGATCCGGAGAGTCCATATATGCGGATGTGTCGTTTAAAGAGGCAACCTTAGGCGTTTTCGGTCGAGTTCCACGTGTTGCCTGTGTATTCCAAAAGTGAAATTGCCCCAGGTTTCATCATGAAGAGATGACACACAGTCATCCTCTTCTAATCAACATCTATTCATTTCCCCAGGAAATGAAGCGCTCCAGTGACAGGAAATGCCTTCTATGTGTCAGCAGTGACACCGATTGTTCTACATCTGTGTATTCTGATCTGTATGTTGAAAAGAACAGGGGGAAGGCGAAAGGTTAAGGGAAGACCGAGAGTCATTTCCAGCTGATATAAGTATTACCTCCAGATAGGAGAAGGGGGCTTTTTGTTTGGAGAGAACAACTTTGATTTATTGTGAATAAAGAAGTCTGTTTGGTTCAAGAAGGAGCCTGTTGTTTCAGATTTATTTTCCTTTTCTCTCATATGTTTAGAATCAGTGTGTTGTTGCTGGCATAAAGATAAATGTGATTTGCTTTGTGCATATTGATAACAAGCAGTTCATGGTTATTCCTGGTTATTTGAATATGATTCAATAGCATTGTTAATTCATGAAAGGTTGTTGATTCGAGACTTTGTTAAACATCAGTTGCAAGTGTTATTTGTATGAAAATGAATGTATATTCTTGTATAAGTAACTGGATTGCAATTAGGATTTAATACAGCCTTGTTCTTATTGAACCAGTAATTGATTCATTTGGACTTTCTATATATGATGTTTAACCTCTTTTGTTATGCTCCTGTAGGATAGTTAGGACTACCTTAAGTAGTGAGAAGCAGTGTAGATAGGATTTGATACATATAGGTTAACTGTTTCTTTTGTTGATTTAATTGAAGTCTTCCTCAAGGAAGCAATCTCTCAACACCTTTAATAGTTTACGGGATCCTTTAAAACCCGTTGGAGCTAGCCATCCCAAACAAAAGTAGATCTAATTGGGGTCTGTGATCGGGTTAGTTCCTCTTGTTGGTATAGCGAAAATTCGCCATGTCAACAGGGTTGCACCCAGTGTTCAATGTGGACCACCTTCGACCATACTTCCCACCATTGCTAGACACATTAGACATTACAGAACAATTCACACCTATAGAGTTAAATCCAGATTGCATGGAACAACCCACAACGGATTGGATCATGGACACGTAGATCAAGCACACTCGCTAGCAGAAGATCCAACTGTATCGAGTTGTCAAAGTAGGCCAACTCCTTCACTAGGGCAAGTGGCTCACCAGGGACCAAGTTCAACAGAAGTTTCCTCATCTCATGGAGGAACTCAACGCAATGGGGACCATTGCTTCCTAAGGGGGGAGGAATGATCCAGGTGGATATTGGTGGCCACCCGCCAATTCCACTTGGACCCCCACCATTGTTTCTTTCAGTTTTTCAGTTTCCTTAATTGTAGCACAGTTTACTATTTTTAACAGTTTTTCAGTTCCTAAACTTCCGGAGCCGTTTTGAGGCCCTAAAAACATTTTTTTTGCCAATCTACCGCCAACAATTTCATTTCTAAAATCATCTTTTAGGTTGTAGTTCTTAGAGAGATCTTTCCAACGAGGTATCATGCGCGTCAAACGGAGATAATATGACCAAGTCGCGACCCCGGAAAGTTGGTTGTCCAACTAACCCCAACGGGGCCCATAAACTCTTGGTGTTACATCTCCTCGGGTTAGGGTTTTGGTTGTTTAGGGTTTTCTCTTATTGTTCAATAATAAAAACGCCCTTGAGCCTCATTGTAACGGAGTTCAAAGACATGTATCCACCACATCTCTTCTCAGAGATAAGCTACCATCGCCCAAGCTAGTCTTATTTCCATTCTGTTTGTAAGCATATTTCAATATTTGATATTAATGAAATGAAGTGTTATTTCTACTACATCCTTGTCTTTATGGTTATATCTGTAATTTGTTGCATTCCTATTTAAATCTGGATCATAGAGTCCTGTAAAAGAATGTTTGTTGGATTGGCACCTTGGCTGTGACTCTTCTTATGAGAATATTTCAATTTGAGAATATCCTTGCATCGGTTGTGCAATTATGAATACCTCCCTAGTTAAGAGGGAGTGTTGAAAAATGTAACTATGTTTGGTCTTCATAATTGTCTATGTATCTATATCATTGTATATTTATTGTAAAATAGTGAAAAAGAAGAAAAATAAAAGTATTGTTAAGTATGGGTTTCATGCTCTTTTATTTGTCTCCTAGGTCAAAAAACATGCATTTCATGCTTCTAGGGTTTGTCATGAGTCAAAAGATTTTTTGTCATATGTATTAGACCCTTCTTGGGCTATTTGTATCAAGAAAGATAATTTATTTTGTGTCAAGACAGTCAGATTTGCCTCCAAGACCAAGTCGGCCCTACCTGTGACAAGTCGGCCTTGATGTGGTTATTCGAACTCCTCGAAAAAGGTATATATTGGAGGAAACTTCGACCTATTTGTGCATCTAATGATCACAAGTTTGATCTGCAATAAAAGAAGGAGAAAGACTAGAGCAAAGGACAAGAAGTCAAGGAGAAAACAAAAGCAAAGGGAGAAGACTTGAAATTTGACCTTTTTTTCACTCACATGTGCAAGTTCTCTAGGGTTTCTGGGCAGATTGCAGGTCTGAAGTTGTAGGCCGAGATTGCAGACCTGATGTGAAGGATGAAACCCAGATTGAGGCAGAATTTTGAAGCGTTGACTTTCGTTGTCTTTGAGAGACCTTGACTTGTTTTAAGGAGAATCCTTGGGAGGGTTGACTTGGTGCTTGGAGGGAATCTTTGTCTTGGTCTAGAGGTCTTGGATGTCTCATTTTGTCTTGGTTCTATAAGAAGAAGAGAATTTTGATTGGGTTTTCCCCTAGGAGAGGGGTTTTGCCCAGGCTGAAATCCTACATACTATGTTCTATTGTTCTTGTGACCTTCATGTTCTTTATGGTTTGATAGTTGCTTGATGAAAAGAAGACATAAGAAGATAATATAATTCAAATATATCACAAGCTATTATCAAAGTAAGAAAATCTTTTTTGCCTTTTGATTTTCTAATAAATCAAAGAGAAATAGGGTTTGAATATTATAGAGAAGACATAATTAAGCCATTTGTTGATGTGCCATAATTAGTTCAAAACAAACTTTCATTTTATGCAAGAATAAGGGAGAATCTTTATAGATGCACACCATCACAATCATGAAATTACAACCAAGTAATAACATGCAACAATGAAGTAGTACAACCTTCTTATACAATAAGCAACCAACAATACACCAATTTATCAATATGATTTCACCACAAGATTAAGATACCCATAATGTGCCACACTAAACTTTCTTCCTTAGCTAAACCAGCCCTGAAACATGGAGTAAACAGCCCTAACCAGCAAATTACAACAGCAAACTCCAATTGTCCAACGTCACATCAAGAGTTACGGAGGATTTCACCTCAACCCTAACATCCTCTTATTGAAGCAAGACTACCCTTCTTCAAAAATTATTTCAGCAACAAAAACAATGGCAATCATTGCAAACACCCTGCTCATCCATGAAGGAGAAAAAGAGATATTGAAAACCTCCTGAAAGATCTTCATATAAGCTTGGAGGGAAACTCCCACAACTCCAACCATGCCTTTAGCAAATGAATCTCTCCAACATTTATATCATTCAAATCAAACCCCAATTCATAAAATAACATTTATTTCTGAAAAGCCCTAGAATCCTCCTTGAGTATGCTTTTTGAGTTAATAAAATAAGCCCATATTGACACTTGTCATCTTTCTATTTCATAAGATCCTTTTAAAACATGCATTTATTATTCATTTAAGGGTTTGACCATGTCAACAATGCCAAATGGCATCTCTTTAGGGAAAGATCTTTTCTCCAAATATGCAGAAATGCCTCAAACAAAATGTTGTCAACACAAAGCCCTCCTAAAAGGTGAAATATGCCTCCAAATATGTAGAAAATGCCTCGAACAATGTGTTTTTAACCCCAAATAGCTCAAAGGGTGAAATATGCCTCCAAATATGTGAAAATGGACTAAATAATGTGTCTTGCCCCCAAACTTTCTCCTCAAAAGGGAAATGTGCCTCCAAATATCTAGAATATGCCTCGAATAATGTGTGATGCCCCGTCAAGTCACTTTAATATGCTTTAAATTCTTTCTTGCCAAAACATCCCTCTTTAAGGGGATATATTCATGATCAAGCAACCAAATGTTCTTCTTTTTACCCATGGAGTAGGATGCCCCACATCAAATGACCCATATTTGACCATCCAAATGCCTTCAGTGCCATATGTCATCATTCTTAGCAAGGCATTCCTTCTTTAGCTTCTTTCTTCACCACTTGTCATGCCTTGGGCTTCATCTATGATAGTGTGTTTTGCTCGTTTGGACTTTGTCTTGCCTCATGCCATGCACTACACCTCCCATAATGTAGATCATTCCTTTTCTAGGGTTGTTTCTAGTCCTTACATCACAATAAATCATACTTTGACACTTTTTGAGGTAGGGCATTCATCCTCTAGGGTTTTCTTGCTTTCTCACATCCTCCATCTACATGGTCTAGGATCTTGGGCACAACTAAGGCACAAGGCTCCTCATTAATGATGTGACAAAGGATAGTGTAAGCCATGCCTCCAAATCAGTGTTAAGTGCACTAAAGTAGAACCTCATGATGAAATGTCTCCGAAAATGTCGTCATTCCTACCTCTCAAGTCTCTTCCTGCAACCTATGACAACCACTGAACTCCAAGGATCTACTCTGCTGGTGATAGAAGTAAGGCCCATGAAAATACTAAATGAACCATGCATTTTCAAGGGGTAACAGAATGGAAGGAATCTTGACCAAGTTTTAGGAATTCAATTGGGAGACCATTGATAATAGCAATTTATTAGTTTGTAACTTATAAATAGCTTCATAAATAATGTGATGGAGAAAAATATGAACGAGAGTGTGTGTGGCCAAGTATGATAATGGATGTTTTGTAGTATCTCCAATACATGGTCAATAATACAACATAATTAATGATGACGATAAGATACACATATGATGATGATAAAGATTTTTATAGGCTTCTGCTGCAGAATCATACCCTTTAGAACAGTCATGACAAGCAGACTTGCTTTCATCCATTTGTTGTATACTCATCAAGTGGGACTATTTATTATGGTTTTGGCCTGTTAGGTCTATTGCAGGTGGTATATCCTTACTCTTATTAGTCAATCCATTTTTCTTTTCCCATTGGTCTTTTAAAACAAACTTCGTTTCCTTCACTCCTGGTTATCTTCCACTTTGTTCTTTGCCCTTCCTTTGGATTCATACTTGAAAAAAAAAAGGAGCAAGAGAATGAAAATATTGAAAGAAAAAAGTGCCACCCCCGCCCCATAAAATTAATTAAAAAAAAAAAAAAAAAAAAAAAAAAAACTCACTTCCAGCTGCATGAAGTGTTAAATTCCTTGAAATTCTGCAACTGCTATGATGAACAATCTGAAACTAATTTCCTTTCACCAAGACACAAAATTTCTTAAAAGTTAACACCCATAAGCAGCGGAATAAACACAAAGATAAAAAAACAACAGTCACAGACACACCCTGCAAAACCTCGACCTCTGCTCCTACTTCCTTGTGGCTTGCCAGGCCCTATTTCCTTGCGCTGGTTCCTCATATTTCCTAGCACAGTCTTGGCCCCTATTATTTAGGAAAATCCTCCTAAATCCTAGTACAAATATGGCAGCAAGAAGTCTCTCTATCACAGCATATAGGCTCCTCCAAGGAACGCTCTCACAGCAAGGCTCTCACACACAAAAACTCGTGCATACAAGATTGAATAAATCTGTGCCTTCGCCCTTCCTTTATAGGCTCGATCCATGCTAAAATGAGGCAATTAACAAATTTAGAACAGCAGTTGTGATTGACAAGTTAACTGGATTCAAACTGAACTCTCTCCAATCATAACTTGGAGTTATAACTAAACTGAAGCTCCCAACTCGTCTTATTCCAAACTCAAACTGCCACTTGAACTGTAGTCAAACTGAAGGAAGGATCCTCATGACTGGTCCTCCAACACTACGCATGAATTTACCAACTCCATGAACTCGTCCATGGTCAAAGGAAAGACAAACTCAGCCTTTCCGGCTAAGGCACAAGCCAGAAGACCTTCTCTCGCTACAATTTTCAACATGATGCACAGTCCATCTCTGACAAAAATTTTATCGTATCTTTCAACTGCATTAACCACAGTACATGTCTTCTAACTTCACAATTCTATCTTTCGTCTTCTATTGTATTTGGTCCATCCACTCTGCTCAGTGTTCTATTTTTCTAAATTAGTAAATTAGTTCTCATATACTTCTATTTTTTGTTGTTCTCATCTTTAGCTCCCATAAGTCTTGTCTGTTTCCTCCATTCTACACTCTTTCTACCATCTGTTGCATCCATTACTGCATCTGCCACTATCACAGGATCAACATTGTAACATGGAATTAGAATGGAAAGGCTTTGTTATTGTCATGCACAGTTCAAACTTGACATCATTCTTGGAGGAAGATGCAGGTGGCCAGTTTAGCCCAACCAATCTGCAGGCTGTCTCTAATTCAACCATGATACTTTATAGTTGTTGCTCACTTGCCTTGTATATGTGATAATGTTCGGTGATGAATCTGTAACTGTCCACGCTAGTATAGCCACAATTTGCGGGATTTGGTAGCTATTAACTAACATTTGTTCCCTATTGAAGTTCACCTTCACAATAAGTTCAACGTTGTCAAACTGTTGGGGCTCTGGACTATTTGATGACTAATGATGCCAAATTAGGGCAACTCACAAATAAACATGAACAAATTAGAAGGAAGTTGGAATTTTTGTGACACAAAAGAGGTGAGGAGGAGGATATTAAACACATAGTACCATAAAGCATAAATATTTGACAATGACACAGTAAATAAAAGAAAACCAAGGAGAGAACAATTGACTTCCAGCTTCAATGACCTGCTAAAAAAAGGCACTAAGAAGAGTTGAACACATCTGAGACCAAACAATTTCAACAGATACGAAAACATGTTATTATATTCTATTTTATTCCAAAACACCCAAGTCCTATGAAGAGGATCTAGGACTGCAAAAGCACAGTTCATGGATAAAACAACTGTGAGCAATCTCCCAAATGCATGTACTAATGTATGTTCATCCACTGATGCAAAGGATCAAATCACCCCTAAAAACTAAGAGTAAGACCATAACATAGTTAGTGTCAGTGTATCGAGCCTCCTTGTAGAAAAGAATGAGATCAGGGAAACTGAGTGAAGTACCGCAAGGCGCCATGTCTTAAGTTGATTCGAAGCATAACGAATGCAAAGCATTTCTGCATGTGCAGTTGCATCTCTGTTCTCCTCCACTCTGGAATATGCAGTGTCAACCAATCATAAACAGAAAATCTCAATTTGTGAAGGGTACTTTCAGGACTGTAAAGAAACAATTTAATCACTACAACAGAAAAGCTAGGATCAAATGGCATCACTGAAATGCCATTGCAACATTGCACAGTCTGGTACTCACAAATTATGGGCTCGGGCAATGATTCTTCCATTCTGAACCAAAACAGCACCCACAGGTACTTCCCAGGCATCTGCAGCCATTCTGGCCTCAGAGAGAGCCTCTCTCATAAACTTTTCATCTTCTTGTCTCTGCTCACTTTGCAATATAAGTGCTTCTTCCCATAAAATGAAAGTTTCCTTGGGAACTTGATTGGTTAGCTTAAGTTTGCTGGTCATTTTTTCCTTTTCTTCAATTTCTGAACTTTGAACCAATTCCTGGATGTCGTCATGTTCCTCTATTTCATCCTTGTTTACCAGAGATATTTCTCCCTTTCCCCTCTCCACACAATCATGTTCTTCATGTGACCCACTTGGAACGCGTCCAATAGAAACTGCTAATTCATCTTCTAGTGATCCTTCTGAAACCCATTGTATAGCAGCCTTCTGCATCTCTACCTGTTTGGTTCCCTCTGTTTTCTTTGTATCTGCAATAGCAACCAATCGCCCTCCCTTTCCCCTTATCTGCCTTTCATGTCCGTTTCCTGCACTTGAGACACGTCTCCTTGTTAACTGTGAATAATCCAAAGAACTTTCTGAAGTTGATTTTTTAATAGGTTTATCTGCCTTTTTTGCTTGGGGGCTCTCAGTTTCTTTCAAATCTACAGTTTTACTTGGTCCTGTACTCGAAATAACAGCATCTACCTGTCTCTTGGCTGATATTTTCTTTTTATCCTTGCCTTTTTTTTCCTTTGAGGTGTACTCCTCATCCTCCAACTCTGGAACAGAAAACCATTCCTCACTATCTGGAGATTCAGTAGATGGTCTTCCTGAACCTGATTTCATAGTAGAGTTTTCTGAGTCCACATGCGAACTCCAACCCTTACTGCAAAGTTCTGCTATAGAGCTCCACAGCCCCCTAGAATGTCTTCCAACAATAATCTTTCCATCTGATTTGGAAGCAGTAGAGTTACCTTCCTCCAATCCAGCAATGTTTTTTTGCAAATTGTCTGATGGCTCTTCAGAAGTCAATGTTTCAGAACCCCTTTCTTCTTTTTCATTACCTGAAGAATGTAGTTCCTTGGATTCTTCTCGTGAAGAGCACCCTGCAATAGCCCAGACTTCCTCTGAGGGACCTCCGGCAGCAAAATTCCCAGATAATAGCTGAGAATTGTGTGATTGAGGGGGAGATTCCTCTGAAATTTTTTCATTCAATCCATGGTTCTCAGTTCCTTCAGCTGAAAACATTTCCAAGCTACATTCTGATTCATCAGAAAGTTTTCCAGATGCCGATTTCCCAAACATTGCCTGTGTGTTCGTGTCTGTGGTGTATTTCTTCTTTTCCAGTTCTGTGGTCATTCCTAAGATCTCATTACTTGAAGATTTAGAACGGAGATCACCGGAAAACTGGGAAATTTTACTGCTTGTTTTATGGTCACTAGTGGATCTTATTTTCTCCACTTCTGTAGCTGCACTGAGGACGCCATTGCGAACCAATGTATAAGATGAAGTTTGCAACATATTCTCAGATGTATTATCAGCTTTTCCAGAGCTTGTAGTGGATTTATTTTTCTCTGCTACTAAAGCAGAGGCTTCACCATATACAGGTTTAGACGATGAAGTTTTAAACAATCTCTGGGAAGTTTTGTTGCCTTTCTCATAATCCACATTAGAGATCTTTTCATCCAGTTCTATCCCTGAGCTCAAGACATTGCTGCTTCCAGATATATGAGAGGATTCTTTGAAAACCTTCTGAGAATTACTATTGGAGATTGCCAGGAAACCCGATCTCTCAGATGCAGTTTTTGCATTCTCTTCTGTTGTGCCCCTTTCTTCCTGCAACTTGGCACTGGAACTTCTCCCATTTTTACTAATAAAATCATCCTGCTGTGGAAAAACCAACTTTTTAGTGGTGCTCTCAACTCTCTCTTGTTCTTTCAACTTTGTAAGAGAACTCAACCCAGCAATCTCACTTGAATAATTTGACAGCATGCCAGGAGCCAGTTCTCCCCTCTCCTTTTGCAATATTTGAGCTGATTTCTTCCTTGAGTCCAACTCATCCTGTTGTCGGAAAACCAATGTTTTGGTGGTGTTCTCAACTGTCTCTCTTTTCGCAAATTCTGGATCCGAACTCCACCTAGCAGTATTCCTGGAATGATCAGATGACAAACTGGAAACCAATTTGCCTCTCTCCTTTTGCAATGTTTGTTCCATCAAATCCAATTTATCTGGTTTGAAAACCAACTTTTCAGTAGTGTTCTCAACTGTTTCTTGCCGCACCATTTGATCTAGATGCTCCCTTGAATGTTCACCTAAGCCCAAACCTACACCAGAACTTTGCCCTTTTTCCAATGAACTTGTTTCATCCTCTCCAGAGTGTGTCATAGAGACCTGTCTCATATTCTTCGAATTATTTGAAGGCAGCTCAAAACCAGATTTTTGGGTACTCTCTTGTACTGTTTCCTCCTGCTTTTGGAACTTCACAGCAGAAATCCATTGCACATTTCTTCTCAAACTATCTAACATTTTTCTAGGACCAATTTTTTCAGTCTCATTGCCCACAGTTTCCTGTAGAAGCTTTGTGAATCGACTTGAACTGTTTAACGATGTATCAGAACCAAACTTCTCGGTACTCTTTTTAATAGTTTCCTCCCTCTTTTCGGGATAAACTGTAGAAGACCATCTCACACAACTGTCCAACTGATTCCATCTTTTCCCCAAAGCAGTTCTCTCTGCGCCATTTTCAAATGATCCTTCCTGCTTTTCCATTTCTAAAGCACAAATCCAGTTTAGCCTTCTGTTCTTGGATTCTAATGCAGAAATCCAATTCAGCCTGTTCTTCCATCCATTCATCGATGTATCTAAGCAGGACTTCTGGCATGTTCCTTTCTCACACAACGACTCTTTCTTAACATTTTTCTTCTGCGCAAAACCGGTGAATTTATCCCACTTGTCCTCGAACTCCAATGGTTCAAATCCCTTTCCGGCATTCTCTTTCTCCGCAGAACACGATGTCTGTTTCCCAATTCTTTCCCCAATTGCTCTTTTTGCATAACATGATTTCTCCTTCCAAACTACTCCTAACCCAGACACTGTCCCGGAGACTTCCGAAGATCTTAATATTTCCCTTCTCTTTGATCCCTGAGCCCTTCTGCGTCTATCTTCTATCAAGAAACTCAACATCTCCTGAACCTCCCCGGTTGGCTCGTAACCCTGCAACCCTCCAATACATGCTTCTTCTTCCTCCTCCTCTTCTTTTTCCTCCCCCCATCCCAAACATCTGCAAATCCTGTCCTGGCCTGGATATATAACACCAGCACGCTTTTTCTGTATGTGACAACCATTATTCCCT
Source organism: Pinus tabuliformis (assembly GCA_031772625.1). Classification (NCBI taxonomy): domain Eukaryota; kingdom Viridiplantae; phylum Streptophyta; class Pinopsida; order Pinales; family Pinaceae; genus Pinus; species Pinus tabuliformis. Next base: position 1,141,813,930 of record CM062813.1, on the reverse strand, counting down.
ACAACTCGCCTATACCTAGAGCTACAGATCAGGGCAGACTGTCTCAACCCACATGAAACTTTTAAACACGGTGAAAAAGAGTGAATGCCAGTTGATGTTGGGGTTTGTTGTTGTAAAAAATGGTTGCAGCAACAGTCATTCAGATAACAGTCTATACTTCTTCCCCTCCTCAAACTTGTAGTTGAGCTTATATGCATATACATTTTGGCTTCATAGGGGATTATATTCAATCAAAATTTCTACCAATATGGAATCTTATGAAACTGAAAGGGATCAGTACAAGCAAAAGGCGTATAATGAATATAGACGTGAACTTACCTTGAACTGCTTCTGGTTGATAACCTTGAAAGCCCAGAGAAGCTTTAATTGTTTTCTTCTACAACCCATAAACATTTAATATCTATTCACATTTTCCTGATGCAGAACAATTGATCATAGCACTTTTGATGATAGATGCATCGTATATATGACCTTTTCTCGAGGATATAGATTACGACTTTAGACTTGTCGAAAGTCTCACAACTGTTGCCTGGAACATTAATTTTAAGAGGAGATACTGTACTTTTTAGTGGTCAAACATGTTGAGTTACAGATAGAAATGCTGAGAGGGAGAAAAAACCATGCTAACATAATTTTATGTTATTGTGTGCTCCAGTACACAAGCAACAGACGGTCCAGCCAGAGCAAAAGTATTTTGTCAGGTGAGCACATCGTTTTCCTAATTCTGCGATTACACGCAACGTTAAATCAAATATGGCTTTTCCGTTTCCAATAGAGATTCCCTGGTTTCCATTAAAGCATACAGGTCCTTGTGCCTTCCACAAACTTGGGCTGATAGGGAGGACAGTAACTGAGGGTGCTTTCATATTTTAATAGATAAGAGTTTATTTCACTTTTAATTATAAAGATGAGATAGATGTCGAGGATCATATTTGTACTTTCTGTGATTCTTGTGTGAATTGGGGGAAATTTATAATAATTTAGTGATTTATCACACTGGTTGAATGAAAACTATACAGTTTAGAGCGCTATTTGACTTTTAATTATAAAGATGAGATAGATGTTGAGGATCATATTTTTACTTTTTGTGATTCTGGTGTGAATTGGGGGAAATTTATAATAATTTAGTGATTTATCACTCTGGTTGAATGAAAACTTTACAGGTTAGAGCGCTTTTTAATTGGTTTTTAAGGGTGTTTTTAATTGGTTTTTAAAAATTAGTTTAGATTTATTTTAATGCTAGATTTATTAAATGTAAAGAAGGATCAAAAAAATTTACTCTAAAAGAAGTTTGTATTTAGAGAGATTTGATACTTCGGGGGTTGGTAGATCTGATATTAAGATGGAACTAGGCTGGTTTAATTATTAATTTTATGTTTTTTTATTTTATTTTGATTGAGTGAAAATGTTAAGCAAGACATTACAACATCTTTACCATATTGAGTCGGAGATTTTTTTTACCAAGTCAAAATGTTAAACATGACATCACAACATCTCTACCATACTAGGCTAGAGAGTGCCTCTCAGTGTAATTAGGAAAAAATTATGTTAGAGCATTTTAGTTTGAGTGGTTTGGTAACAAATTGTTTCCACAACTAGGTGAGTTCAAGTCTCAAGAAACATGAGGTTTCCCATCTCCTAGGAGTAAATGTCACTTGTGAAGTATTTTCTATTACAGATTGTCTCATATCATGGGCCCAGCATGCCAAGCCTTATAGGGTTGTCCCATTTTATACATTTTGGGGGATTTGGCGAGCTAGGAACAACCTCATTTTTTAGGGTAAAGTCCCATATAGCAAGATGGTGGCCCTCAAGATCGTGGAATTCCTCAATGAAATTGGTCCATGGCATCCCAAGGTTCCTTCTTGATTAGTCACATTGGTTGATTTGGATGGTATATTCCCCAAATGTTTCTTTCATTGTGCATCTACAAGGGGAAATTGTGGTTGTGGTGTATACCTTCGTATTGAGCCCTCTTCTCTATATCATTTTTTCTGGTCTGGTGGGTCTAGAGACAATTGCGGGGCAAAGATGATTGCTTTATCGGGTGCTCTTCAATTGGTCTCTTGGATTGGCATTGAGAAGGATGTGATCATTGATGACTCCCTCTCTATAATTTATTGGATACAGGGCAGGTGTGATATGGATGTCCCTCCTCTATGCAATTGGATGTAATGAATCTGAGATCTGAAGTCTACCATACTTGATGTGTCATTTCAGCATGTATACCAGGAACAAAACCTAGAGGCGAACACTCTTTCCAAGCACGATGTGGCTCGCTTAGATGGGCATATGGTTAATGAATATATGGTCGATGGTATCATTTGCGGCTAAGGTTATTTTGAGATCTGATGGAGAGACATTATGTTCTCTTACCCATAAATTTTGTACTTTGTCTGTCTATCCCTGTTTTGTTATGTTTTTTGCTCCCAGTATGAGTATTTATTTGACAGTCTTATTGTAGTGTTCTCTTGACATATCAGTGGGCATTTTTCGGTTATATGTCTGGACTTTACAATCCGGCTTGGGCAAGGCCTGTGATAGATGTAAGCTGATGTAAATCAATCTTCGCATCTAATGAAGACATGTTAAAAAAAACAAAACAAAACAAAACAAAACAAACAAACAAACAAACAAAACAAAAACAAAAACAAAAACAAAAACAAAAAACAAAAAAACAAAAAACAAAAAAACAAAAACAAAACAAAACAAAGACTAGCTCGATACTACATTTATGAGTAGTTATATCTGGTATAATAGTGATTTTTCCAAGTTACCAAAGATTATGTTAGAGGGTCTTAGTTTGAGTGGTTTTTAGTTATCTTTACATCTTAAATTGTTCTCCTTACATTTGCAGGGCAAAGATGATTGCTTTATCGGGTGCTCTTCAATTTGTCTCTTGGATTGGCATTGAGAAGGATGTGATCATCGATGACTCCCTCTCTATAATTTAGTGGATACAGGGCAGGTGTGATATGGATGTCCCTCCTCTATGCAATTGGATGCAATGAATCTGAGATCTGAAGTCTACCATACTTGATGTGTCATTTCAGCATGTATACCAGGAACAAAACCTAGAGGCGGACACTCTTTCCAAGCACGATGTGGCTCTCTTAGATGGGCATATGGTTTATGAATATGTGGTCGATGGTATCATTTGTGGCTAAGGTTATTTTGAGATCTGATGGAGAGACATTCTGTTCTCTTACCCAGAAATTTTGTACTTTGTCTGTCTATCCATGTTTTGTTATGTTTTTTGCTCCCAGTATGAGTATTTATTTGACAGTCTTATTGTAGTGTTCTCTTGACATATCAGTGGGCATTTTTCGGTTATATGTCTGGACTTTACAATCCGGCTTGGGCAAGGCCTGTGATAGATGTAAGCTGATGTAAATCAATCTTCACATCTAATGAAGACATGTTTATGTTTTTTCTTTAAAAAAAAAACAAAAAAACAAAACAAAAACAAAAAAACAAAAAACAAAAACAAAAACAAAAACAAAACAAAACAAAAAACAAAAAACAAAAAAACAAAAAACAAAAAAAAAAACAAAAAACAAAAAACAAAACAAAACAAAAAAACAAAAACAAAACAAAACAAAAAAACAAAAACAAAACAAAACAAAGACTAGCTCGATACTACATTCATGAGTAGTTATATCTGGTATAATAGTGATTTTTCCAAGTTACCAAAGATTATGTTAGAGGGTCTTAGTTTGAGTGGTTTCTAGTTATCTTTACATCTTAAATTGTTCTCCTTACATCAAACAATTTTAAGTGTGTAAATTAGTTCTTATTTTTTTTTCACGACATTTTGAAATTTTGAAATTATTTTAATTTAAAATTAATTATTACCCCGATGGGCTTAATAATGGTTGAGCCAAACCACACTAATGCATATCTTCAAGTCATTGAAGAGCCATCCAGAGGAGGTACTCCAATTGAGACACCAACAGAGATTCGGTCAACAACATTTAACGTTTAAGCATGTCAAGGAGCAAGGTGGTGGAGTGCATGGCTCCGATATTAAATTCCCATGCACACTCTCTACCCTTTAGCCGTCAGTCACTCTATTCCATTTACTCTGTGCAGTCAAGTCTGAAGATGGTCATTCACTATGACGATATTTTCATCAAGGGATTGGGAATGTTCGTGATATATATATAGAAATATAGTTATTTGTGAGCACTCTTACCTTTGCTTCTTTGATAGATTTGGCATTCCAGAAGGCAACAACACTATGAAAGATAGTCTAGTCATGCATCGAGTTGAAGGATCGGGCCCTCCTAGATTGGTCCCTTGGTCTCTACGGACTCTACTCGCTTCCTATAGTCAACATCCTCGTGCTCAGGTTATCAACTGGCCTCGCCACGAGGGGAACCTAGTAAAATGATTGTTTTCTTTGCACTTTCAATTAAACAATGCTCAAGTTTATTTCTCTAGTTCTATTTGGTCTCTCCTTTCCATAAGTCTCTGGTTATTTATGGCACTTTGGGGACTTCTAGTTGGTGGCCTAACTCTGGTTCCTTCGGTTGGTGTTGCACTTTTGATCTTTTCTCTCCCTTTCTGCAGCTCTCCATGCTCTCTTCTCACTCTCCAACATAGGGATCCATTCTCCTTACCTTTGGCTTCTTCCCAATTAATGGTTCATATCTTTGCAGTGTTTTTTCTTCACTCCTTAGTGATGTTTGGGCGAGTTTTCTTGAGGAGAGGTGAGAAGGGGAAGTTGTGGCCAGGCAAGTCACCCTGCCCCCATACCTAGGCTCAAGCATTGACAGCAAGATTCCAAGAACATTTTCCCTTGGCAGCACCAAGCGACTTATCAGTCTTGGAGCACGAATTTGTTAAAGAGTAACAAGAGTTGTCAACTTCTAAAGTTTTGGCAAAGGTTTGAAATTGGGTGCCAAATTTAGGCACTCCCAGACCGAGAAGAAATAAATATTTACACATGGTCAATTTGTACTAACTCATCAAGAACTTATTCAAGAAGGTCATGTTCAATCGAAGTGAAACAAGAGATGAGCTCCTCCTCAAGATGGAGGAGCTCCATTTGTTGTGTAAGATTATGGATGGGTGATTACAGTGACTAGAAGAGGCTCTGCTCCCAAACATAGCACTCCCTCCTCCTGCCAATCTAGAGCCTCCCGCTCCTGCAAGCTAGTGCACATGATATCCACATGGCGACATGCCACCAGTAGTAAGCTCAGAAGTTCTATCTGGTTTTTAGTTTTTCTTGCATGTTAATTGTTTTATCTCAATCAATATGGCTCTCATAGCCTCATTTTGTAACTTAGGGAGCATGGTCACACTGAGCTTTACTATGGCTTTTTTGATACATTTTAGCTTCATTCCTCATTAGACTTCTTCACCTGGTTTCCATTTTGGCAGGGCAACTCTGATTAAGACGCCTATATGTATTATGCATTATACATATTGTTGTAGCATTTTTTGGTTTTGATAAGTTAGAATAAATTAGGCAAAAAATGAAAATGTATATACAAAATGTTAAGATAGGATATGGACAAAAATAATATTGAATAAAAAATGTTAGGAAAATTTTGAATAAATATGTCCATATCAAAGAAAATGTTAGGGTAGATGCCCTAAAAAATAAAGGCAAAATAAAATGCTAGGTTAGACAGAAAAGAAAATAGAAATAAACCATGAAAGTGTGCAAGTCTAAATGCCACTACTATTTACTTTTATGCATAATAATGATTGTGTGCAACTTGTTATTCATGCCACAATCCATGGTAATCAAACTGTTTAATCTTGGTTATTCCATGCTTTGAATTTTATGTTTATAGATCAGAGAATAAAATCTGACCAAACAGTTTAATCTTGGCAGATCATAGTTAGGTAGAGAAAATAAAAGGAGCTCATAAGCTTAATATGAGCCCTTGGATGATATAAGGTTAGAAATAGAGTTAGATTGTTTATAAAAAGAAATATTGAGTTGCTAGTTCAAATGCACTCTAAAAGAATAAGAAAAATGTTAGGAATAGAAGGGTAGGTAGAAGTTAAAGGTTTTGAAATGTTCAAATGGTTATTTCCTAAAGTGTAATATCACATCGCATAATTCATAATAGAATGAACCATTGGGCGGAAGCAAAGAGCGATGTGCGATGTGTGATAATGCTGTCAACCGTTGGATGACTGTGGATTCCTGACCGTAGGATCTTATCGCATCGCATCGCTCTTAAGGGAATGAAACATTAGGCTTAAGAAAATGCAATATGCGATATTCTATCCCTTTATTCACTAAATCACCCAGACCCACATCCGCCTATCATATCCTTTATAACCATTCATTCCCCGCTATTACGATAAACACCCATTAACCTCCGCTCCACGTAACTTCATTTAGCCTCTGCCTGATTAATGTTAAACCCATCATTAACCTTCAATAATCCCTTACCGCCAATGCTTAAAGCACTGGGCCCCTCCCTAAGCCCATGCTCTATCACCCGCTCGCTTCCCTCGCCCGACTGCCATTAAATCAACTCTCGTCTAATCCAACGCTCCACATCTATATCGGCCATGCCCAATGTCCGAACAATACCCATTCGATAAAGCGGTTTTCCTCGACCCCCCTGAGGCTACATGTCACGCTCTAAAGTATATCGTGTGAGCCCTATTCAAAGCCACCTTTGCCTCATAAGCGGTGCGACGACCCTTTAAAATTGCCTCCTCGCCAACCCGATAAACCGCCAATTATTCAAACATTCGTGCCATATTAAAACTTGCCTGTTACACTTTAAAAACCCCAAAAACTCTTGTTTTCATGCCTTACGCCCGTTTCACAATTTAAACCATTAAAACCCTTCAGCGCTACCCTGAACCTCTGTGATGCCATTTGACCTCCAATTACATTCAGGACGCTACCACAACTCCTTCCTCAGGCGTCCCTGTGTAAACAAAGCCATCAATCACCTTCCTCCTGAACCTGTGTTTTCTTAACTATCGTTGTGTTTTGCAGGTAATTAGCCAAAGACTTGAGCATTGGATAGACAACTCTAATATCAGTGGCAGAGTCTATCTATTCTAAGACTCAACAAGAAAACTGTTAAAAAGTCTATAAACATAGAAGAAGACCATTACACAAGGAATAGAGAAGAAGACAATTATGCCGAGCCTTGAATATTAAAACAGAGGATCAACGATACAATTCACATGATTAAAAACACTTAGGGATTCTTTTTTTCATCCTGGATCAAATCAAGCATATATTTTGGGTAAAGCCCTCTTTTAATAAATACACCGAGATGGATGAAATCTACAAAAGATAACAAGCATTTCTATCCCATATAAGAAATGCTGAGAAGAACTAACAGATTTACTTAATTAAGATAATTGAACAGCATTCAGCTTTTGAAGGAACAGTCAACTAGCTTCAACCTCCTTTCAACTTTTTCAGTGATATGTCATCAAACAGCACAACACTAAAGCAGTGCCAGATCATTAGACAATTTTATTTTTGATTGTGTAAATAATCTATTTTTGTAAAAGCAGTTTAGGATATTTTTTGTCCTACTGTTGTATAAATAACTCTCTTCACGAGTTATCATGGGTTGCACCCTTGATGAAGCATTTCTAGATACAGTTTGCGTTTCATGTAAGTTTTTCCAGTATCACTCATTATGTTTTTCTTCATATTCTTATGACTTTACATAGATAACTAGGTAGGAATAATTGTGTCTCAATCTATTCCTATAAGCTTTTTGAAGTGATAATCATTAAAGAGAATGGATTAATGGATTGTTTGTTTAATTAATTCCCTCTGAATCAATAAATCATCAGCATCTCATTGTAAGCATAAGCATATTCTCTTGAACCTTCTGAACATCGGTCAAAGGTTTTCACACTTATGATTATGCAATTATCTATCTAAGAATTGTGATAATCATATTATTTTTTGTTTTCTGCTCACCACTATTCAAGCTTTATCACTGTGTGAAATTTTATAGCAGCCCTTTACTGAGATATTGATATTATTCAAAGGGTTAGGTATATCAGTTCTATATTTGTTTTATTCATTGGTCTCCCAAATCAAAACAAAAACCCCCAAAACATTTATCTTAGATGCTCTGGCATAATAGCTGACCATTATTATCTCAGAGGTACAACATCGAACTGGCGCCATTGTCGGGGACTCGAATTCCATTAAGTTTTCCTAGGGCAACGATATGTATTCTATTCCTTTAAGGTGATTAAAGGTCTAGAAAGGTTAAAATCCTTCACCTAGCGACTCCACTCTCTCAAACTGGCACCTTTTAAGCACACCAGATCTCGTTCAGAGGGTAACCTAGTTGATCCTTTGTCAGATCTTGATTTTTTTTTTTGAGAAAAGCCAGTTCTAAAAGGGGACATCAACCCTCTTCTTCTTCTTCTTCTTCAGTCTTACATTCTGAAGATTTACCATCATTTGATCCTTATAGTAACATTCCATCCAGTCCAGATTACTCTCACCTATCACCTAGGGTTGCTGAACTCTTGAGGAGAGGAGTTGATTTTAAATCAGCATTCCTCATTCATTCATTTGAAACTCATCCAGAACCCTCACTACCACCAGGATCTCCTAAAACTGAATCTGACTTAGGTGTTAATTTACGAGAATATAAACCAACAGATTTCATATCCCCTACCACTTATTCATTTCCTCCCACTTTTGGACAACCTGAAGCTTCTACTTCTGAACAACCCGAAGAGACCTTCTCTATGTATTCAAATCCACTCTTTGAAACAAAGGAAGGTATTCATCCACAGGTCCAAAAGTTAGTTCTCGGGACTCCTTTGAAATCACTCAAGAGATCCCCTCCTTCTTCACCTCCAACTAGTTCTTAAACCCCTCAATCACCTTCTTCAACTTCTACATCCACACAAACACCTCATACACCACCTCCCACTATGGCTTTCCAACCTATTGTACAGGCTAGATATGCAGCTTTAGTCTTACCTCCTAATCTCGATGCATTCCCAGTTGGATACTTGAAATACCTTCCCAGGTATAATGGAGAGACCAGTCCTTCTATTGAAGACCATCTTCAAGCCTTTTTAGACTTTGCAGATAACATGAATATTGAACAAGAAAATGTTTACATGAGGTTGTTTGTACAATCGCTTGAAGGAAATGTAAGAATTTTGTTTAGGAAGTTACCTACAAATACCATTAGAAATTGGGAAGAACTTACAACTATATTTAAAAACTAGTGGGGTGTGAAAAAGGATCCTCTTTACTTTTTTACTGAGTTTGATGAACTTAAAAGAAATTTTGGTGAACCTGTATCAGACTTTATCAAAAGATTCAATAAGCTTTACCATAAAATGCCCCCTAATTATAAACCCCCTGTAGCAGCAGCAAAGTCTAGATTTTCTAAAGCCTTTGATGATGATTTTTTTGTTATGCTAAGAGAGAGAACTTCAATAATTCTTGAAGATATATAAACAAATGCTATTGAGGTGGAAGAAAACAGGGCTACTTCAACTACTTTGAAAGTTAAAGAGGAAAAGGCCCAAAGAAAACTCAAATCGACACCAGAGGCTTCTAGTTCCTCTAAGACTAAAACTGAAGATTCTAAAATAGATGAAATAACTTCTCTTCTTAGAAATCTATCTAATAGAATTTCCAAGATTGAGACTCAACCTAGGACAACTCAACAAACAGTTTCCAGACCCCAAAATCAAAATCAAGGTCAGTATCAAAGAAATCCACCATTACGAATTCTTCAGAGACCTAGTAATGATCAACAGGTTCCTACTCCTTTGTTGATAGATGATCAACAACCTGATGATAATACTATGACCATCACTGAAGATATAAATAATTTGGATACTTCCTCTGATCAAACAATTATTATTCCTCTTACACAACAAAATCAGGTTCAAGAAGATCAAGAATCTTCACAGGTTTCTAAATACCATGCCTTCTCTGAATTTTTAATTGCAGAGTTGAACAAAAGATATGACCTTAGGCCTAGGCCTGGCCCTGGAAGACCTCCTAAGGAAACTCTAGTAATTGAACCTCGTTCCAAAGCTGCTCAAACTCAAACAACTTTTATTCGACCATTAGAACAACCAATTGATATTCCTCAAAATGACAAAAATGCATTGACTACTTTTAATGTTGAGAAAGAGTTAGAAAGAGTTAAAATTCCAATTCCTCTTTCAGAACTTTCTAAAAACCCTTGGTATAAAAATCAGGTCTCCAAGTCGATACAAAATACCTCGGTTGATGCTGAAGGTGATATCATTAGTTTGCAACATGAAAAACCAGCAGTTATTTTTGGCCCGAGCTCAGATATGATAGATGAAATAGTGCCTCCTTTCTATGTAACTCTTAAGAAAAATGATTCCATGTTGTATACTTGTATGCTTGATTATGGAGCATCACATAACCTCATGCCAAAAACTATCATGGATCATTTAAAACTTGACATAACTAGATCCTATCATGACTTGTACACCTTTGATTCTAAATGGGTGCCTTGCTTAGGATTGATTAAGGATTTAGTAGTCACCCTTTCCCAAATTCCAGTGAAAAATATAGTACTTGATATAGTTGTCACAGATATCCCTCCCAAATTTGGAATGCTCCTTTCAAGGTCTTGCTGTGCCAAATTAGGGGGAAATCTTCAGATGGATATGTCTTATGCTACTATTCCAGTTTATGGGGGAGAACAACTAAGATTATATAGGGAGGTGAGATTTGTGCACACTGTTTGTAAAACAGATCAGCCAAGGAACCATCCCATTTATGCAATTGACCAAGATTTTGGTTGCTTTCAACTCTCTTCAAACCAAGTGCATGAAACTCAAGTTAAAATTGAAGATGTAATTGAAAGTCTAGTACCAAATAAAACTGATATATGGAAACTATTCTTTGATGGCTCCTGTACAAAAGATGGATCAGGAGCTGGAGTAGTTCTAATATCACCAAAAAAAGAAAACATTACCCAATCATGTAAGCTTGACTTCGAAGTTACAAATAATGTGGTTGAGTATGAAGCTTTCCTTTTAGGATTGCAATTAGCCAAAAGCTTAAAGGTTCGAAACTTAAGTGTTTTTATTGATTCAGAGCTTATTGTCAAACAAGTGAGAAGTATTTGCCAGACTAAACATCCTAGACTTAGGTCTTACCGAAATGAAGTATGGTATTTAGTTGAAAACTTCTTTGATGCCTTTAATTTGACTCATATTCCAAGAGATCAGAATAATCATGCAAATGCCTTAGCTGTTTCTGCTAGTTCATTTAAAATTCCTGATCAAACTAATGTACTCTACCAAATATAAGTCAAGTATAGACCATCTATCCCAGACAATCTGAAACACTGACAGATATTTGAAGATGACGAACACTTGAAATCTTTTCTGCAACTTGTAGATCAATTTTCTCTTTTACAAATTGATGAAGATAGATCCCAAATAAATGAAAATACAAGTGAAAATGATACTTTAGATTTCAGTTCAAAAATTGTTGATCATAATATTATTCAATTGTCTAACAATTTTATTCCAAAAGGCTTGATACCTTTAGAAAAATTGTTTGATCAAAATGATGTTCTCTGAAATCCTCAGTCCATTTCTTCTGAAGAGGACATAGAGGAAATTAACATTGGAACAAATGATGATGTCAAAAGCATCAAAATCTGTGCATCTCTAGACCCTGAGATTAAAACTCAATATCTTAAGTTACTTCAAAATTATAAGGATGTTTTTGCTTGGACCTATGTTGATCTAAAAACTTATGATACTTCATTAATACAACATAAGATCCCTTTGAAGCCAGAAGCAGTTCCTTATCAACAAAAACATAGGAGGATTAATCTAGCCCTTTTACCAATTGTCGAAAGGGAAATTAAGAAAATGCTAGATGCCCAAATCATTCTCCCTCTTAGATATTCTAATTGGGTTGCAAATTTAGTTCCAGTTAGGAAAAAGAATGGAGAAATTAGGCTTTGTGTGGACTTTAGAAATTTGAACAAAGCATCATTAAAGGATAATTATCCTTTGCCCAAGATGGATCAGTTACTTCAAATGGTTTCAGGAGCACAAAGACTTTCTATGCTTGATGGTTTTTCAGGTTATAATCAGGTGAATGTTGATCTAGCAGACAGGGAAAAGACAACCTTCACTACACCCTGGGGTACATTTATGTATGCTAGAATGCCATTTGGCTTATCAAATGCTGGAGCAACATTTCAGAGAGCTATGGATGTAGCTTTCATGGGTCAGGTAAACAAATTTGTAGTTATTTATCTTGATGACATTACTGTTTTTTCTAAATCTGATCAGAAACATCTAAAGCACTTGAACAAGGTTTTTGACAGGTGTAAGAAATTTGGGATATCATTGAACCCTAAAAAGTCTTTGTTTGCTATTAAAGAAGGAAAACTATTAGGCCATTTAATCACAAAGGAAGGAGTGGTAATTGATCCTAAGCGTGTGTCTGCCATTGAAACATTGACCTTACCTAGAAACAAGAAAGAAATTCAAGCTTTTCTGGGTAAGATTAATTTTTTAAGGAGATTCATCCCAAATTATGCAGAGATTGTAAAAGATATAACTGACATGCTCCGAAAGGATCATGAAGTTAAATGGACTGACTCTTCCAAGCATGCATTTGATCAGATCAAGAAAGCTATCTTTGAAGTTCCCACCTTGGCCAGCCCTGATTATATTAAACCATTCAGTATCTTTTCTTTTGCCTCAGAAACAACCCTTGTCGTTGTTCTATTACAAATGAATGAAGATTTCCATGACCAACCCATAGCCTTTTTCAGTAAGGTTATGAGAGATGTCGAGCTTAAGTATGACATAATCGAGAAGCAAGCATATGCCCTCATTCAAGCCCTGAAATCTTTCAGGATGTATGTCCTACATTCACCTATTACTACTTATGTTCCTAATGGTGTTGTAAAAATTGTTTTAACTCAACCTGACACTAATGGGAAAAGAGGTAGGTGGATCACTCAAATACTTGAGTTTGATCTAACTATCAAAACTACAAATCTAGTAAAAGGCCAGGGATTAGCCAAGCTTCTAGCAGAATCCAATTGCAAAGTGCTTGGAATCAATTCTATTTTAGAAGTATAGGGGAAGAATCCACAAGAACCTTCTGTCCTAGTACAAGAGAAGAATCCACAAGAACCTTTTGTCCTTGCACAAGGAAAGAATCCACAAGAACCTTCTCTTCAATTTGAAGAAAAAAATCCACAAGAACCTTTACCTTCACATCAGATCAACCCTTTACATATTGATGACAAATGGTATAAACACATTGTAAATTTTCTCCTCCATTTTGAATGCCCAACATCATTTTCCAAATCCCAGTGTAAAATTATTAAATTGAAAGCAATCAAGTACTGCATCATAAATGCAAATTTGTACTAGAAAGATCCACTGAATATTTTGTTATTATGTTTAACAGAATCAGAAACTGAAGGAATCATTGATCAGTTTCATGTAGGATTTTGGGGAGGACATTACATTGCTTGGAGAGCAACATACAAGATATTAAGGGGAGGATTTTATTGGCCAACATTGTTCTTGCAAGTAGGGGCAAAGGTTAGAAGTTGTGTTCCTTGTCAGATGTTTGCTGGTAAGAAGAAACTAGTAGCTCTTCCACTAGTACCATCAATAATCTCAACACCTTTCCTTCAATGGGGATTAGATCTTATTGGAGAAATCCATACCACTTCAAGTAATTGTTGGGTTGTGTTATATTCTTTCCACGTAGTTAACAGGGGGTTTGAGGGGCACATGTAACCCCACTTTATGGGGTCTGGGGCAGCGCCCCGGAAAATTTTGGTTTTGGACCCTATGTTAGGTTGGGCGGACCCACCTATGCTTTTGTGCATGATTTTCGCACATGTTTTTTGGATGCGATGGTTTTCGGTCCATGGTATTGGATGCTTCGGCATGTATAAATATGTATTATAACATTAAAAGGAACATAATGAAAAAATCAAGTTGGTAGTCCCGGTTTTGGGATCCAGGGGAAAATCTTTGTGTATATGTGTTTTATGTGTTCTGCTCTCGCATTATTTATTTTCTGTGTTTTAGAATTCGTATGCATGTAATTTCTGTACGGGGTTAAAACCTACATTTGGTATCAGAGCAGATTTGGCATCAAGGGGACGCCTTTGTTGCTGAGGGGTTTCGCTCGGGCCTGTGGTAGACCTTGTTCAGTGGGAGATCTGCGAGATTGATTCTAGTGGTGAAAGAAGATGGTGAGCAGTGGAAAGATAGAGATCGAGAAATTTAATGGTCAGAGTTTTGAGTTGTGGAAACTCAAGATGGAGGATTTTTTGGTGGATAAAGATCAGTGGGTTGCGGTAGATCTGGGTACTAAACCAACGGGAGTGTCCGATGAAGAATGGAAGAAGTTGGATCGAAAGGCAAAGAGCATAATACAATTGTGTGTCTCAGATTCAATATTGCTGAATGTATCAGGGGAAGTTACAACAAAGGCTTTGTGGGACAAGTTAGGGACTTTGTACCAATCTAAGTCTCTGGTGAATAAACTGTTCCTGCAGAAAATCTGTATAACCTGAGGATGAAAGATGGAGACTCGGTGACAGAGCATCTGAACGCATTTAATACTGTGGTAAGTCAGTTAGCATCTGTTGATATTAAAATTTCAGATGAAGATAAGTGCATTAGTTTGTTTTGTTCTCTACCAGATTCGTGGGATAGTCTGGTTATTGAAATAGGTAGCAATGCAACTGCCTTGCAGTTTGATGAAATAGTCTCAGCCTTGCTGACGGAGGAGATGAGACAGAAAAATATGGAGAGCCAGAATGGTGACGCCTTGTCTGTACGAGGACAGTCCCAGAACAAAAACAAAAATAAGCCATCGAGTGGGAGATCTAAATCTAGAGGTGGATCTAAATCTCCAGGAAAACCTGTAAAGGTGGTGTGTTGGAAATGCGGAAAGGAAGGGCACTACAAAAGGGACTGTAAATCTAAATCTCCTGATAAAGGAAAGGGATCTGATGAGGCTCCTTCTGCAGAGGCAAAAACCACCTCAGATGAAGGTGGGGATGTGTACTTGGCTTCTTCAAGTACACATGTAGATCATGAGGCATGGTTGATTGACTCAGGTGCATCCTTTCACTTCACTCCCCATAGAGAGTGGTTCTATGAGTATGAGAAATACGATGGTGGTGATGTCTTCTTGGGGAATGATAGGAAGGCTAGAATTGTTGGTCGTGGAAAAGTAAAGTTGAAGTTGCAAGGTGGAAGGGTTAGAACACTTCCAGGTATCTAGTGGTCCCTAGAGAAAAGACCATGTTGTGGCATCAAAGGCTTGGACATATTGCAGAGAAGGGACTTCAAATACTTCATGGTAAAGGTATAGTAGAAGGTATGAGTAATAGCTCTCTGGATTTTGATTTATGTGAAAATTGTGTATACGGGAAGCAGAATCGAGTGAGTTTCCCCTCTGGTGGTAAGAGGGCGAAACATATATTAGAGCTTGTGCACAGTGATGTGTTTGGACCTGTGAAGGTTCCATCACTGGTTAAGTCTGTGTACTATGTATCATTTATAGATGAATTCTCAAGGAATACATGGATATATTTCCTTAAGAAGAAATCTGAAGTCTTTGATAGGTTTAAAGAATTTAAGGCTCTAGTGGAGAACCAGATAGAGAAGAAGATAAAGGTACCGAGGACAGATAATGGTGGAGAGTTTTACAGCAAGGAATTTGAAGAATTCTGTAAGAAGTGTGGTATAGCACGACAGAAGACTACTCCATATACACCTCAGCAAAATGGAGCTGCAGAAAGAATGAACATGACGTTGATGGAAAGGGCAAGAAGCATGCTCAGTGGTGCCGGGTTAGGACATGAATTCTGGGCAGAGGCGGTGGATATTGCATGTTACCTGGTCAACAGGTCACCTTCATCAGTGTTGGAGGATAAGACTCCACAAGAGGTATGGACTGGTAAGAAACCCTCTCTTTCACATCTGAGGGTATTTGGATGTGATGCATATGTACATGTTCCAAAGGAGAATCGAACCAAGTTGGATAGTAAATCTGAAAAGTGCATCTTTATTGGGTATACAGATGGTTTAAAGGGTTATAAGCTTTGGAACCCAGTCACACGGAAGGTTGTGTACAACCGAGATGTGGTGTTCAGAGAGGTGAAAGATGTTATTAAACATGAGGTCCAACGAAAGGAACCTGAGAAGATAGAGTTTGAGCTAAAGGAGGAAGAATTAGACTCTACAGCAGAGGAGGAATCAGAAGATGAAGAGCCACAAACTCCAGTTGTGAGAAGATCAATTCGAGAAAGAAGGCAGCCAGAAAGGTATATTCCATCTGCTTTCTATTCAAATTTTGCTTTGTCTGTTACTGATGATGATCCCAAAACTGTGAAGGAAGCAATGGATTTAGAGGATGGAAAACTCTGGAAAGAGGCCATGGTTGATGAAATGGCATCTTTGCACAAAAATGAGGCTTGGGATCTGGTGGAGTTGCCGGCTGGAAGGAAACCCATTGGTAGCAAATGGGTGTTCAAAAAGAAGACAAATGCAAAAGGAAAAGTGGAGAAATATAAAGCTCGGTTGGTAGCAAAAGGTTATTCCCAGGTGTAGGGAATTGATTTTGGTGATATTTTTTCTCCTGTTTCCAATGTAACTTCTATTATATTACTTTTATCTGTTGCTGCTGCTTTTGATTTTGAGGTAGAACAGATGGATGTGAAGACAGTATTTCTTCACGGGGATCTGGAAGAGGAAATCTACATGAAGCAACATGAAGGCTTTGCAGCGAAGGGTAAGAAAGAACTGGTGTGCAAGTTAAAGAAGTCTCTGTATGGGTTAAAACAGTCACCAAGGATGTGGTATCAGAAATTTGATATGTTTATACAGGGACTTGGCTTCACTAGAAGCAAAGTAGATCACTGTGTGTATTTTAAATTAATTGGTGACCGTGTTATTTATCTGGTCTTGTATGTGGATGATATGTTGCTGGTTGGAAATGACAAAGAAGTTATCTAGGATTTGAAGACCAATTGTCCTCCAAATTCGACATGAAAGATCTTGGTGCTGCAAACTATATTTTGGGCATGGAAATTAAAAGAGATCGGGCAAAGAGGAAGCTCTGGTTAAACCAGAGGAAGTATGTCAAGACAATACTGCAGAAGTTTAATATGCAGGATAGTAAACCGGTGAAGGTTCCTATTCCTGTAGGTGTGAGGTTATCTGCTGAACAGTGTCCCCAAACACAAGAAGAGGAAGAGGACATGTCCCGTGTTCCATATGCAAGTGCAGTCGGTAGCCTGATGTATGCAATGGTCTGTACTAGACCAGACATTGCACATGCAATGGGAGTATTGATCAGGTTTATGTCAAAACCAGGGAAGTAGCACTGGACAACAGTGAAGCGGGTTTTCAGGTATTTGCGTGGCACTAGTGATTATGGTTTGTGCTACCAAGGAAGATCAGGATTGGACAGAGTGTTGGATATTCATGGCTTTGTTGATGTAGACTGGACTGGAGATCTGGATCAGAGAAGATCTACAAGTGGGTATGTGTTTAACCTATTTGGAGGTGCAGTCAGTTGGATGAGTAAGAAACAATCTGTAGTGGCACTGTCAACTACAAAGGAAGAATACATGGCAGCCACTCATGCAAGCAAGGAAGCAGTTTGGTTGCAGAGATTATGTTCAAGTATGGGGTTAGTACAGGAAGCTATAAGGATAGACTGTGACAGCCAAAGTGCAATTTTCTTGGCAAAGAACCCCGCATATCATTCAAAGACAAAGCACATTGATGTTCAGTATCACTTTGTGAGGGATATGATAGAAGACAAAAAGGTGTTGCTGGTAAAGGTGGACACTTTGAAGAATACTGCAGATGCATTGACAAAATCTATGAGCTTTGAGAAGTTCTCTTGGTGTAGAGAGACAATGGGCATTTTAGGGCTGGAAAAATGACTAAGCTCTCTTGTGACACCCTATGGAAAGAAAACAACGAGTGGGAGAATGTTGGTGGTGGGCTCCAGTATTGTAGCAATAATGCTACAACTCCTAGAACTCCCTTATTTAATTTTATCAACCCAGTAGTTCGTAACAAACTTGGAAGCGACGGTGCTGTATGCACAAGTACTAGCTCTTGCCGTAGCTGTCACTTGGTCAGCTGGCACAAGTCCACTAGGAGCTTAAGCCAACTTCTATGAGCTCTTAGAAGAGGCTTTTTAATTGATGGATGAAAGCTAACTCGAAGGAAGCTAATCTAATTGCAAAAAGAAACTGAAAGCCAAAAAGAAACGCAAACCCTAGCAAACCCTAATTCTACCAGCTAGTCCTACTGACGCAAAGGAGAGCATGCAAACTACTGAAAGAGATGCCATTACTTCTATGAAGGTAAAATGCAAATGTCTAAGCTATCACTATCTGAAGAAAACATCTTTTTGTATTTTTGATTAAGTTGTTGGAGTTATCATGCATGTGCTTCTAACTATTTTTGACTGTGCATGTTGAAAAGTGTGCAACAAGAAATGCTTGTTGAGAGTGCAACAAGATGATGGAGCTTAGTGAAAAGAGTCGCCTTCACTAAGTGGGCCCGCAGGCTATTTTTGGCGCAAGTCTATTTTTAGACTATGTCTATTTTTAGACATATGGATCATGTCTATGGATGATTGATCAAGTTGGGAAAAATAGATGGACTTCTATTTTTTATGAAAGTGTGAGTGATCACAGTGTGAGTGATTACAGTGTGAGTGATCACAGTGTGAGTGATCAAAGTCAAAAATAGAAAAGTCAAATATTATTATCTCACAATAATATTTGGACTATAAACTTAATCTTATTCTCTTGGAGCACTTCAGTTTGAGCTACGGAAGTGGCACATGCAGCTGTCAGAAGGAAATTCGTTTTTCTTATGAGTCATTTGAGTTGTTGCATGCATGACTTCAGTTAGAACTCAAGTGAGTTGAGTTTAGTGGACTGGAGGTACAGTTGATGGAGTTGTGTTCAGTTTAGCTTTGTTAAACTGGTTGTATTTAGTCTAACTGATCAATAGACTAAAGATGAGTTGGGTGAATTAGTTATTAATTAATTCACAAGTTATTAACTCATAATGCAACTATAGAATACATCAGTTAACTCAGTTGCATGTCAGTGCATGTTCAGTTCAGCAGGGACAGGTGTTAGAGGATCAGATTGCTATCAGTTGTGACTATAGCTGTGCATGATGATTTGCACAATCAAAGGATTGAGTATGCCAATGAGTTTGCTCACGTATCTTCATGATATTATAGCTGTTGCTCACGTCCAACATAGTGTGGGTGACTATTTTGTAGTGTAAAATCGAGTTTGGGAAGCAATTCTCATTAGTTCTCGAGCAGGTATTGAGCAGTGGAGGCAGGCAAGCAGCGGGAGAGATTTGGAGATCAAATCTGAGCTGTATTGTGTGTAACAGGTGGAGATACTTGTGAGAAGTATTATGCTTTGTATTGTTACATGATTCAATCAATATAATATACAGATAGTGTGGGGTTTTTAGCGAGATGCTTTCCCCGGGATACATACTGTGTTTATGAGTTTGATTGATGCTTCTATGTGTGCCTGTGGATGTTTCTGCTTCTGTAATTTGATGATCAACGTAGAGGAGATTATGTATTATACATGTTCCGCTTAAATTGTATGATCAGGATAATCTCTGTTGAATATGTGTCATATTATTCAAAATTTCTACAGTGCAGAGGTGGATCAAGGAGGAGAAATGCTTGGGAAAGGTTGGGAAGGTTCAGAGAGGGTCTAAGGGGTCCCTAACACCCTTCCAGAGAGTCTCACAAAGTTTGGCTGCCAAGAAACCATGTTTATGAGCTTCTACAAGAAGTCTGCAGGGGTTCTACAGGATGTTATGTAATTCTTCTACAGGATGTTTCGAAATGGGATTTTGGAGCATGGATGGAGGGAAAAAGATGGAGGAATGAGTATGGAGGTGAAATAGGGGTGTGAAGAGGTCTAGGACTTGGTGGATGAGGCTAAGGAGCGATTGGATTTGTTCAAGGATGGAGGAAGTGATGATGCACAAGAATGTAGGAATTAGGGCAAGGTGGGGAAAGTATGGCAAATGAAGGGTACGAATCATGGACTAAGGGTTGGAGCAGATTATCTGATGGATTATGGGTAGATAGAGAAGGATAACAGGTGCTCTGCAAGTTATTTTTCGAATTTAACAAATGAAGACTTGGAAAATCAAGAACCTAATTACCTTGACCTAATCTGACCTAGATAATAGCAAAAGAAATGGAACAGAAGTTTATTTGCACAAAATCAGATGAACTAACTATGCAACTAAGCAATCATAACCCTAAGCATGCAGTCAAAACTGATATCAAGTTTGACAACTAAGAATCCAACACTAATACCTGCATGGTGAAGCAAAACATTGTTTTTGTGGGCAACAAGGTCACCTTTGTCCCAACTCACGATCCCACTGAGGGAGAGGTAAGATCAGAGGTGCTTGAGCCCCTTTTTCCAAGGATCCTTTATGTTATTAATCTATCCAAATCAATCTGAACATGAAAATCTACTTTAATCATCAAAAGCAACCTAAATAACACAACAAGTTTTAAATCTAAATAGCAGATTTTACTCGAAGAATGCAGCAAAGACACATGAAAGTAAACAAAGGAGGTACTGGGCGCTTGAGATGGGCCCAACCCCAAGAGCTACAACCTCCTAAGAGAGATTCAGAGCTGGTGCAAAGCTAGATTCATCTTTATTGAGCAAGAAAAGAAGAGTTACATCAAAACTGTCCACAATGGAAACTTGAAAATGTGCTGAAAGCAAAGCTAATCTACTGCATAAAAATCGAACTACAAACTAGCTAACTTCTGCCTACAAAATGACTAACCACTAGCTAACCAAAATGAGGCCCTAAGCCTTCTTATTTATACAAATTGAGGACCCCAACAGTCCTCCTAAACTTTAGGGACTCGGCTGCCCAAGACTTGTAGTTAACAACAGTCCTACTTGACTTGCTTGGCTGCCCTTGTGCTGATTGATTTGGTGGCCCTTGAACTCCGAGCTGATGGTGAGGAATTCAAGGTAAGGGCCCATAAATGAGGGGAACACCTTCCTAAAAATACTCTCCACGAATTTGGCTGCCAAGTGCTCATTTCAACCATTGATTTTGTCTCCAAATTGACCAAAAAGGCTACACAAAGAACACATTAGACTTGTTGGCATAATGACTAACCCAATTCACTCTATTAGCATAAATATAATAAAAAACATGCAATAAACTAATGAGAATGGTGGATTAAGTCGAATTAGGAGGTTGAATGAGCCCAAATAATTATCCATTTTTGGGGCTCATCATCACCCCCCTACTGAAAGTGTTGCTCATCCTCTGAGCAACCAATCTATCTCCTCATCTTTGATGGCCCTGGTGGCCTCCCTGTCATGCCAAGCTTCTGAAGTGATGTCCTCTTCTCTGTCATGAAACCATGCTTTTCTCTTTGCTTCTTCCCACTACTTGCTCCTTTTTCTAGAGAATTCTCAGCTTTAGTATGATTGTGCAAACATACTCAATCTGATGGTGGCAATGGTGGTGAAAGGAGATGAAATCAGTGGAGGATGGAAGAAAAGAGTGGCTACATGCCTCCTCAACAAACTTCAAGCTTCAAATCCCTCTCCATAATTGATTTTGGCTTGCCCAAAGGCTTCTACAGGATGTTTCTGGTAAAAATACAGAACTTCCTGTAGAAAGTCCTGTAGCTTCCTGTAGAAGGTTGAACCATGACCAGATTGTGTCCGAACCTTGAAAAAATGAGTGTTCATGGAGGGGATGGATGTGCTTAGGGTGGCTAGCACAGGTGCTACCTCCCTAGCTAAATTCTCGGCCAATTTCTCCTTCTGCTGCCCTCTCCCCAAACTTCCTCGTATGCCACTCCCAAACAATGCAAAGCCTTTGAACTCATTTGATGAAACTTCCTCAAGAGTAATTTCCTTGATGCATCATCTAATTCAACAACTGATCCATCTGCAAGTTGTTGAAAAGCACTCCTTTCAAGCAAATTTTCCATGGCGCCCTTCACTAGCAGACGATTTTGTCCCATTGGTTCCGTGACAATAACACCCATGGATTTTCGATCACAATCAAACTCCAATAAAGCCCGCCTCTTTGATCTTTGTATCCACCAATCACAATTGCCCAATTTCATTGTGCCACTGTTGAGAATGGAACTTGTATCACCTGCCATTGGGTCTGGAACTCCCATTTTTTTTAACCAATACCTTCAAGGCTGCCTCAGTGGGAATACCAGTAGCATGGAACTGGTGATCTTGACAAGATATCCCTGCATCATTGCAAACTGCAGCAACTTCTGCCAGAGTTTCTAAATTTCCCCCCATATTATGTGCAGGCCAATCCAATATTTCCATCCTCAGGATTATATGTTGTTCCTTCACAGTAAACTCTCTAAGTGAACCAACACTGTGCCCCATGGCTATAAACTCACTGACAGACATCTGATTGGTTGTAAGAGTACCTGTCTTATCAGAGCAAATCACTGTGGTGCAACCCAAAGTCTCCACGCTCGGTGACTTACGCACAATAGCATTCTTTTGTGCCATCTTACGAGTGCCAAGAGCCAAACATGTAGTAATCACAGCAGGCAATCCCTCTGGTATAGTAGCAACTGCCAGAGCAACAACAATCTTAAAGTAGTACGTACATTTCTCAAAGGAAAACCTGATATTTTTTTGGCCACCCATCTATGACTTCCCATGAAAGAAAATATTTGTAGTTCATGATCCAGACAAGAATACAAATGGCACCAATCACTGTTGTCAGTCTTTCACCAAATTCATCTAACTTTCTTTTCAAAGGGGTATCATGACATTCCATTGAAGCTTCCTGAATTTGTGCCTGAATTTTACCTATTTCTGTAAACATGCCAGTGCTCACAACAATGCATGTGCAACAACCATTGGTAACTGTAGTTCCTGCAAACACCATGCATTCTTTTGACTGCAACTCACAGTCACACAAGGTGGCTGGATATGTTCTTTTGACCACAGGCATGCTCTCTCTGGTCAGGGAGCTCTGCTCCATCCTAAAGGTGGATGTCTTGAGGGACACAATTCTCATGTCTGCAGGAACCTTGTCTCCCACCTTCAGTTCCACTATATCTCCTGGAACAAGTTCTCTGGAGGGAAGATCTACAACATAATTTCCATCTCTCAAGACCTTTGCATGATCAGATTGCATTTCTTTGAGAGCTTCCAAAGCCTTCTGAGAATTATTCTCCTGCCATATTCCAACAATGGCATTGAGGATGAGAATCAGGAGAATGACCAGGGGCTCTACATAGGCTGTTATGCCCTTCTCAGAAGACACATTATCACGAAAGTAGGCAAGAAGAAATGAAATGCCAGCTGCCAGCAGAAGTATTTTAACAACTGTATCATCAAATTGCTCCACTACCAGCTTCCACAAAGGTGTACCATTTTTCTTCTGGAGCTCATTCCATCCATATATTTGACGGCGTTTTTCCACTTCATGAGAATTTAAACCATTCTCTAAGCTCACATCATATTCTTCTAAGCATTCTTCAACAGTTTTAGACCAAGCAGGGAATATCTTGTCCTCCATGGACTATGAAATAGATGATCAGATTCTGAATTCAAACAGATTGCTCCACCATTAACAGATCTATAATGCGTTTGAAAAACTCCAAAATCAATACTTTCAAGAACCCTGGTAACCTTGGACACGAGCTTTAACTACTTTTCTCATTTCAAGCTTGAATTTTGACAAAAATCTCGGGTTTTCCTTCTGCAGAGCTGTTTTCTGCGTTTCCTGTAGACGACTTCCTGTAGAAACGCCTGTAGAGTGCCCCTGCACCTCTAAGTGAGCCCGATACGCTGGAGAATTGTGAACCAGGCCACAAAGCTCAATGGAGGACGATGGGTTAATCATTTTGTGGAATCAGAGGATGCATACTTCAGTTGAAAATGTTGCAAGTGCAAGTTAACAACAGTCTGTGAGTTTCAGCTGAGCGTTCGTTAATTGCTGCGTGATTTGTGGTGAAGGAGTGAGGTGGCCAGGTGTACGTGGCCACATGCAGACGATAGTGCTATAATGAGCTGCATGTCCTCTTCTTATTAATCAGTTGCACTGGAGTTAAAGCCTCTACCACTGTCTGTTTTTTTATTTTCAATTTTCACGGGAGTGACTTACCCATGCATGCTGCGTGATTTTTGCCTGGATGAGTGCAATCGGATATGGCTAGCTTCCTGGCTGAATCCCCCCATCTCATTCGTTTATGCAGTGCTTAGATTAGATTCATGCAATAGAGGAACAAGGTTTAGTCACGTACCTGAAGTCAGATGGTTGCTGTGAGGTGATTTTTGCTGCTGCATGCTCATATTTTGCTGTTGCATGCGTGGATCCTTTGGTTGCATGAGGGCTTGGCTGATGATTTTTGGTTGTTTTCCTTGTGCAGGTGTCCTCTGGCCGGATGCATGCTGCAGGAGTTCATTTCCACGTTCAGATCTGCACCTTCAAGCTGCTGCTGCTGAATTTTCACAAGACCAGAACTTGTTTTCGCCATTGCTCCCAAACGGTAAATCGGATCGATCTGAAAATTTCTGAGCATGTTCCTATCATCATGATGCACCTCCCATAGCAAAATCGTGATCAATGGATGCACAGATTTCGAGAAAAATGGAAAATGGCTGAAGATTTCAGAGATCAATTTCTCAGAAACCGTGCATCGGAATTGGCTAAAACTGCTTGGGTAGGCTACTATCACCCATGTGCATCTCCCCATGAAACAGGTTTTGAAACGGACGCACGGATATGGAGAAAATGCAAAAATGGCTGATGGTGATGGAGGCTGATTTCTTGGAAACCGTGCACCGGAATTGGCTGAAACTGCTCAAGCATGTTTCCATCACCCTTGTACAATTCCCCATAAAACGGTTTGTCAAATGGATGCATGGTTTTCAAGTTATGGCAAAAACAAATTTTGTTCTATGGATTTTTGCTTCAAGGCCTTTTTGCAAGTGTTTGCATGGAAGGAAAAACTGAGCTTGGGCTGTGATGCAGGTATGGAGATGATGGAGGAGGAGTTGGAAGATTGCATGAGGACTTCTGAACCCTCGAGGAAGCTACCATGTTCGCCAAACCATTTTTTTGAAATCCATGTCTAGTTTCCCACAATTTCTACAGGAAGTTCCTGTAGAAGCACAATGAGAAGCACAATGAGGTGGAAAAAATGATGGAGAAAGGCAAGGGATGGACACACAAGTGCTTGTAGGCCTAATCAACAAATTCCCACCATCAGATTCCATTTTATACTTGAATTTGGTTCGTCCAAAGGTTCTACAGGATGTTTCCTGTAGAAATATAGAGCTTCCTGTAGAAGGCACAAGAAAAATTCCTTTAACCTTGATTTGAGTGCTCCTCCTGTCATGAAACGTCCTTCTTGCAACCTGCAATTAGCCAATGGAATTAGTTTTATTTTTCTTTTTCTTTTTCTCTTTTGTTTTTTTTTTTGAAAAACAACTAGGGCGCCTCATGGAGGTTTTCACCCTAATTGCCTGCCTTGGGCGCCTCCAAGGGAGGTTTTCACCCAAAGATCTTATTCTCTTTTCTCTTTTTTCCAACCTATTGACCGCCTCATGGAGGTTTTCAATCAATGAGCCAATCTAAGGCGCCTCCGAGGAGGTTTTCACCTTAGATTTCTATTTTCCTCTTTTTTCATTTTTTTTTTTTTCCTTTTTCGTTTTTCTCTTTTTTCTTTTTTCTTTTTTCTACCCTACCCTACTTGAAAAACAAAATCGTTCTCAAGTATAAGAATACTTCCAATGGAGCCACGTGCACATCGAGATTAGAGACAAGATGATGTGGAGGCTCGAAATGCATGCTTGGATAGGTATCCAGATCTTAGAGACCAAATGATCTGACCTTGAAGGGATCAAACATAGTTGCGGAAGAGAGTACTGCTGCAACTTAGTGACTGTCTGGAACCATGTCTCAATATAGCTTTGATATCCTTGGTCCTTTTGTTGATCTGGATCATTCTTCATGTCACCTTCTATCATGACTTTCTCATCTTCCTCCTTTTGCTGATCTTTCTCTTGAGTACATGGAGGATTTGATGGTAACCATGAAGGAACTCTCTCGATCTCTGATTCTGATCTCTTCTCTTCATCAAGTGCAGCCCATGGTTCTTTGATCTCCTCTTTTGAATCTTCTTTTGATGGATGTGATCCTTTAATGCTTTCAAGATGATCTCTTTTTTGCAATGCTTTTCCTGATCTATGGTGAAGATCATTGAGCTCAAAAGGAGTCATTTGCACATGTTGTGCCTCAGCTTTGCAATTGGGTTGAGCTGCTCCATTGTATGGTTTTGGAAATGGTGGTACGGGTAGTTGAGTGGAGGTGTGTAATTGAGATGGATGTGGATGGGGTTGTGGTTGAGCAGGCATTTGGGGTTGCCTTGGTGGAGGAGGAGGCGATGGTTGTGGATGAGCAGGTGGTGGAGGAAAATGAGCGGGATGAGAGTTGTACTGGGGCCTCCACTCCTGATAAGGTGCATTCCACTAAGGCTGTGGCTGAGCATAAGAGTGAAATGAATGAGAAACTGGTTGGGCATAATATGGATCTGTGAAGGAACAAGGAGGAGGTGTGAACCAGGAAGGATGAGCAGGGGGACCCCAAAGAAGGCATGAAAGTGGCTTGATAGGGGTCATAATAGGTCTCGGATGTCCCTTGCAGTTCCTGTTGATAAGATCTAGGTTCATGTGGCCTCCTTTGGTTCATATAGTAGAGTGATTCAGTGGCTTCTTTGGCTCTCTGATATGTAGCTTTAATTCCGGGCAAGGAAGGGCACTGATCTGTGGGATGGTATTCTTCACATACAAAACACACTTCTATGGAGTACAATGGACATTCGTTCCTAGGATGCTTTCTAGTGCACCTAGGACAAAAAATGACCAAAGCCCTCTTGGATTCCTCTTGCTTCTTTTGGATCCACAGGGTATCCAATTGCATGGCAAGAAACTGCCTCATATCACTCTTGAAATCTTCTATCTGATCTTCAAATTCGTCTTTGGACAAGGGACTGCTCCCAACATTTCTGCTTGTAGCCATTTGCTCCAGAGGAATGGTTTCTTCTTCTTCTCCCCTAGAGGTTCTTCAAATATGTCTTGATGTCCACCCAGGGGTTCTTCTTAATCACAGCCATCGAAGAAGAGAGAAGATTGGCTGTGTGAAGCAAAGGGGGGTGTTGTGAAAATATTTTTCTAACTTATCTCTACTCCTACAAGGCATGAAATGAAATCTTTTTGGTTGATTTTTGCTTTTTTCTACTTCTACCTGCAAAACTGAAATAGATTGAACTGCAACTAACTATATTGCTAAAATGAAAATGCGGAATTGAAATGAAACCAGGAAAGGACTAATCTATTTTGCTCAAATGAAATTGCAGGAATGAAATGCTAGGCTACGCTTGCGGAATTGAAATGCTAATCTACGCTTGCAGAAACGAAATTGCGGAATTGAAATGCTAATCTATGAAAGCGGGAAATGCTAATCTACTTTTGCATAAACAAAATTGCATAATGGAAATGAAATAAACTACTTAGCAGAAGATTGTAGTGGAAAATAGAAGAAAAGCGGCAATCACCAATACTTTGACGCTTCCCCGGCAATGGCGCCAAAAAGATGGTGGGCTCCAGTATTGTAGCAATAATGCTACAACTCCTAGAACTCCCTTCTTTAATTTTATCAACCCGGTAGTTCGTAACAAACTTGGAAGCGACGGTGCTGTATGCACAAGTACTAGCTCTTGCCATAGCTGTCACTTGGTCAGCTGGCACAAGTCCACTAGGAGCTTAAGCCAACTTCTATGAGCTCTTAGAAGAGGCTTTTTAATTGATGGATGAAAGCTAACTCGAAGGAAGCTAATCTAATTGCAAAAAGAAACTGAAAGCAAAAAAGAAACGCAAACCCTAATTCTACCAGCTAGTCCTACTGACGCAAAGGAGAGCATGCAAACTACTAAAAGAGATGCCATTACTTCTATGAAGGTAAAATGCAAATGTCTAAGCTATCACTATCTGAAGAAAACATCTTTTTGTATTTTTGATTAAGTTGTTGGAGTTATCATGCATGTGCTTCTAACTATTTTTGACTGTGCAGAGGTGGATCAAGGAGGAGAAATGCTTGGGAAAGGTTGGGAAGGTTCAGAGAGGGTCTAAGGGGTCCCTAACACCCTTCCAGAGAGTCTCACAAAGTTTGGCTGCCAAGAAACCATGTTTATGAGCTTCTACAAGAAGTCTGCAGGGGTTCTACAGGATGTTCTGTAATTCTTCTACAGGATGTTTCGAAATGGGATTTTGGAGCATGGATGGAGGGAAAAAGATGGAGGAATGAGTATGGAGGTGAAATAGGGGTGTGAAGAGGTCTAGGACTTGGTGGATGAGGCTAAGGAGCGATTGGATTTGTTCAAGGATGGAGGAAGTGATGATGCACAAGAATGTAGGAATTAGGGCAAGGTGGGGAAAGTATGGCAAATGAAGGGTACGAATCATGGACTAAGGGTTGGAGCAGATTATCTGATGGATTATGGGTAGATAGAGAAGGATAACAGGTGCTCTGCAAGTTATTTTTCGAATTTAACAAATGAAGACTTGGAAAATCAAGAACCTAATTACCTTGACCTAATCTGACCTAGATAATAGCAAAAGAAATGGAACAGAAGTTTATTTGCACAAAATCAGATGAACTAACTATGCAACTAAGCAATCATAACCCTAAGCATGCAGTCAAAACTGATATCAAGTTTGACAACTAAGAATCCAACACTAATACTTGCATGGTGAAGCAAAACATCGTTTTTGTGGGCAGCAAGGTCACCTTTGTCCCAACTCACGATCCCACTGAGGGAGAGGTAAGATCAGAGGTGCTTGAGCCCCTTTTTCCAAGGATCCTTTATGTTATTAATCTATCCAAATCAATCTGAACATGAAAATCTACTTTAATCATCAAAAGCAACCTAAATAACACAACAAGTTTTAAATCTAAATAGCAGATTTTACTCGAAGAATGCAGCAAAGACACATGAAAGTAAACAAAGGAGGTACTGGGCGCTTGAGATGGGCCCAACCCCAAGAGCTACAGCCTCCTAAGAGAGATTCAGAGCTGGTGCAAAGCTAGATTCATCTTTATTGAGCAAGAAAAGAAGAGTTACATCAAAACTGTCCACAATGGAAACTTGAAAATGTGCTGAAAGCAAAGCTAATCTACTGCATAAAAATCGAACTACAAACTAGCTAACTTCTGCCTACAAAATGACTAACCATTGGCTACAAAATGACTAACCACTAGCTAACCAAAATGAGGCCCTAAGCCTTCTTATTTATACAAATTGAGGACCCCAATAGTCCTCCTAAACTTTAGGGACTCGGTTGCCCAAGACTTGTAGTTAACAGCAGTCCTACTTGACTTGCTTGGCTGCCCTTGTGCTGATTGATTTGGTGGCCCTTGAACTCCGAGCTGATGGTGAGGAATTCGAGGTAAGGGCCCATAAATGAGGGGAACACCTTCCTAAAAATACTCTCCACGAATTTGGCTGCCAAGTGCTCATTTCAACCGTTGATTTTGTCTCCAAATTGACCAAAAAGGCTACACAAAGAACACATTAGACTTGTTGGCATAATGACTAACCCAATTCACTCTATTAGCATAAATATAATAAAAAAAATGCAATAAACTAATGAGAATGGTGGATTAAGTCGAATTAGGAGGTTGAATGAGCCCAAATAATTATCCATTTTTGGGGCTCATCAGTTGGGTTGTGTTATATTCTTTCCACGTAGTTAACAGGGGGTTTGAGGGGCACCCATAACCCCACTTTATGGGGTCCAGGGCGCTTTTGGTTTTGGACCCTATGTTAGGTTTGACGGACCCACCTATTGTTTTGTGCATGATTTTCGCACATGTTTTTTGGACACGATGGTTTTCGGTCCATGGTATTGGACGCGATGGTTTTCGGTCCATGGTATTGGATGCTTCGGCATGTATAAATATGTATTATAACATTGAAAGGAACATAATGAAAAAATCAAGCTGGTAGTCTCGGTTTTGGGATCTAGGGGAAAATCTCTGTGTATATGTGTTTTATGTGTTCTGCTCTTGCATTATTTATTTTCTGTGTTTTAGAATTCGTATGCAGGTAATTTCTGTACGGGGTTAAAACCTACAGTAATCAACACAAATGGATTCTCACAACAACAGACTACTTTACTAAATGGGTGGAAGCAATTCTAGTAAGAAATGCTACTGATTCAGTAGTAATTGAGTTCATTGAAGAAAACATCTTATATAGGTTTGGTTGGCCAACTCAAATTGTCACAGATAATGCAGCAACATTCTCTAGTGTTAAAATGATTGAGTTTTGCCAAAAATATCAGATTTTGTTACATCATTCAACTCCATACTACCCTTAATGTAATGGCCTTGCAGAATCCTCAAATAAAAGTCTAGTAAAGGTAATCAAAAAGACCCTAGCAGATCATAAAAAGATCTGGGACTCTAATTTAGTTTATGCGGTATGGGCAAATAAAATAACTCCAAAAAGATCTACTGGTAAATCTCCTTTTCAGTTAGTCTATGGGAAAGATGCAATTTTTCCAACCAATTTGGCTTTCCTAGTTTTAAAATTCTTGCAAGACTCAACAGATGAACCTGATGATTTTTCAAAAAGGATAAATCAGATTATTGAACTAAATGAAAATAGAGATGAAGTTCAATATAAATTGAAGAAATATCAGAATATGATGAAAATCCTGTTTGACGGAAGAGCCAAGGAAAGGGACTTCAGAGAAGGTGACCTAGTTCTAGGATGGGACTCCAAGAGGGAGGAAAGGGGAAAGCATGGTAAGTTTGACAACCTATGGTTTGGTCCATTAGCAATTGCTGAAGTAAAGGGTAACAACACCTTTCTGCTGCAAAATCTCGAGGGACAATATTCCAATTATCTTGTAAATGGAAGGTTTCTCAAACATTTCATTCAGTACTAAGAAGTTGGGATACATTTCATTGTAAATATTCCGGTTTCTTTTATTTTAAAGTTTTCAGTGAGACTTTTTACAGCAAAGACTCCGGAGCTCGAGGAGAAGGCACATGGATCTGCAGGTTCTTTGCATTCTACAGGAGAAAGCAGTCCCCAGTTGGAGCCGATGTTGTAGCATTTTTTGGTTTTGATAAGTTTGAATAAATTAGAAAAAAATGAAAATGTATATACAAAATGTTAAGATAGGATATGGACAAAAAGAATATTGAATACAAAATGTTAGGAAAATTTTGAATAAATATGTCCATATCAAAGAAAATGTTAGGGTAGATGCCCTAAAAAATAAAGGCAAAATAAAATGCTAGGTTAGACAGAAAAGAAAACATAAATAAACCATGAAAGTGTGCAAGTTTAATGCCACTACTATTTACTTTTATGCATAATAATGATTGTGTGCAACTTGTTATTCATGCCACAATCCATGGTAATCAAACTGTTTAATCTTGGTTATTCCATGCTTTGAATTTTATATTTATAGATCAGAGAATAAAAGTTGACCAAACAGTTTAATCTTGGCAGATCATAGTTAGGTAGAGAAAATAAAAGGATCTCATAAGCTTAATCTGAGCCCTTGGATGATATAAGGTTAGAAATAGAGTTAGATTGTTTATAAAAAGAAATATTGAGTTGCTAGTTCAAATGCACTCTAAAAGAATAAGCAAAATGTTAGGAATAGAAGGGTAGGTAGAAGTTAAAGGTTTTGAAATGTTCAAATGGTTATTTCCTAAAGTGTAATATCGCATCGCATAATTCATAACGGAATGAACCATTGGGTGGAAGCAAAGAGCGATGTATGATGTGCGATAACGCTGTCAACCGTTGGATGATTGCGGATTCTTGACCGTAGGATCTTATTGCATCGCATCGCTCTTAAGGGAATGAAACATCAAGCTTAAGAAAATGTGATATGTGATATCCTATCCTTGTATTCACTAAATCACCCAGACCCACATCCGCCTATCATATCCTTTATAACTATTCATTCCCCACTATTATGATAAACACCCATTAACCTCCGCTCCACGTAACTTCATTTAGCCTCTGCCCGATTAATGTTAAACCCATCATTAACCTTCAATAATCCCTTACCACCAATGCTTAAAGCACTGGGCCCCTCCCTAAGTCCATGCTCTATCGCTCGCTTGCTTCCCTCGCCTGACTGCCGTTAGATAAACTCCCGTCTAATCCAATGCTCCACATCTATATCAGCCATGCCCGATGCCCGAACAATACCCGTCCGATAAAGCGGTTTTCCCCGATCCCCTGAGGCTATGTGTCACGCTCTAAAGTATATCGGGTGAGACCTCTTCAAAACCACCTTCGCCTCATAAGAGGTGCGACGACCCTTTAAAACTGCCTCCTCACCAACCTAATAAACCACTGATTATTCAAACATTCGTGCCATATTAAAACTTGCCCGTTACACTTTAAAAACCCCGAAACTCTTGTTTTCATGCCTTACACTCGTTTCACAGTTTAAACTATTAAAACCCTTAAGTGCTACCCTGAACCTCAGCGATGCCATTTGACCTCCAATTACGTTCAGGACGTTACCACAACTCCTTCCTCAAGCGTCCCTGTGTAAACAAAGCCATCAATCGCCTTCCTCTTGAACCTGTGTTTTCTTAACTATCGTTGTGTTTTGCAGGTAATCAGCTGAAGACTTGAGCATTGGATAGACAACTCTGATATCAGTCGTAGAGTATGTCTATTCTAAGACTCAACAAGAAAACTGTTAAAAAGTCTATAAACAGAGAAGAAGACCATTACACAAGGAATAGAAAAGAAGACAACTATGCAGGGCCTTGACTATTAAAATAGAGGATCAGCGATACAGTTCACATGATTAAAAACACTCAGGGATTCTTTTTTTTCATCCCGGATGAAATCAAGCATATATTTTGGGTAAAGCCCTCTTTTAATAAATACACCGAGATGGATGAAATCTACAAAGGATAACAAGCATTTCTATCCCATATAAGAAATGTTGGGAAGAATTAACAGATTTACTTAATTAAGGATAATTGAACAACATTCAACTTTTGAAGGAACAGTCAACTAGCTTCAACCTCCTTTCAAATTTTTCAGTGATATGTCATCAAACAACACAGCACTAAAGCAGTGCCAAATCATTAGACAGTTTTATTTTTGATTGTGTAAATAATCTATTTTTGTAAAATCAGTTTAGGATATTTTTCATCCTACTGTTGTATAAATAACTCTCTTCACGAGTTATCATGGGTTGCACCCTTGATGAAGCATTTCTAGATATTTGATGTACTTGAATTTTCTGGAACCTCAATACGAAGCAAAGGATTCTGAATTCTGTTTTGCACAGTTTGTGTTTCATGTAAGTTTTTCGAGTATCACTCATTATGTTTTTCTTCATATTCTTATGACTTTACAGAGATAACTAGGTAGGAATAATTGTGTCTCAATCTATTCCTATAAGCTTTCTGAAGTGATAATCATTAAAGAGAATGGATTAATGGACTGTCTGTTTAATTAATTCCCTCTGAATCAATAAATCATCAACATCTCATTGTAAGCATAAGCATATTCTCTTGAACCTTCTGAACATCGGTCAAAGGTTTTCACACTTATGATTATGCAATTATCCATCTAAGAATTGTGATAATCATATTATTTTTTGTTTTCTGCTCACCACTATTCAAGCTTTATCATTGTGTGAAATTTTATAGCAACCCTTTACTGAGATATTGATATTATTCAAAGGGTTAGGTATATCAGTTCTATATTTGTTTTATTCATTGGTCTCCCAAATCAAAACAAAAACCCCCAAAACATTTATCTTAGATGCTCTGGCATGATAGCTGACCATTATTATCTCAGAGGTACAACACATATGTTTCAATATAATATAAGATTCTAAGCTCTCTCTCTCTCTCTCTCTATATATATATATATATATATACTTTTTTTGGTGGTTTATAAAGGGTAGGTTTCCATTCTTCCTAGATGCTTTACATTTAAATTATTTTCCTTAAATATTAGAAAGATCAACTCTTGATCAAGTAAAAACAAGTTAATTTTTTTTTGTAAGTATGAACTTTCTATTAACTGCAAATGTTAATATTTATACAATTGTTCCATATAATTTTGTTGGTCTCACCCCGATGGGATATGTTAACCAGCACTAACCAACTTGGACATACATTCCAAAAATTACATATACTAGCAGACCATAACCTTAGAGGCCAAAGATGAAAGAAAACCATCAAAACTAATAGGACACCAGTAGACATGATCGATCATCAGCAGTGACATAAGCCAAATTGTCTAACCTGATCCGCGACGAAGGGGGAGGGTGGTAATTGCAGCTAACATGTTGCTCCAGGTGAACTGGCCAAGCTTCCAGTTGTTCTAGCTTCTCCAAGATACAGATAATGCCCACACCACACCACAACCACACATTCCCTCATGCGACATTAGAAATACTAAATTTGAGTCAGAGCCGCAACCAAGGCCTCATGCTCCTCTCGACGATTCCTATCATATTCCTCTAACTGAGCTTTCAGCGTCTGTCACGGCTGAGTTGGAGCGACTCGCTGGTATTTTCCACCCCTCCTCTATGTTTTCCAATAATCCCTACAAGGGCGTGGAGCCTGCGACCTCTCCCTCCTACTTGACCCAGCTAACGACATCTCTTTGCCTTTGATGATGCCCAGTAGGTGGAGTCTCAGAGGCCTTCCTTTATCAAAGATAGAGAGGGGGGAGCTCCTTCTTAGACGGGCCATGGGATAGAATTTACCACAAAGCGAACCTCCTGAAAATGCCTCACCCGCTAACAACCAAAATACCTCCAGGCATTCAACCTCCGACAACCACTGAACTAACACCAGCACCACACCAAATTCTTTAATGTTAAGCAACCACCCGCTCAAGAGCTAGACATGCCATTCAAGTAGACCAGACAAGCTACCAAGGATGACTCGCCACAAATAAAGACCCAAGAGTAAGTGACAAGAGCAAATGCCCTTATGCTTACCAGAATTAAAGGCCAAGACCACCATGAGGAGATTCGCCACCTCTGAATTAAACACCCAAAAGCCATACCACCCCAGAAAAAATTTTGAAACTCGCACACAGGCATCGACCATAAACAAGACATTAACGCGAGAGTAAATACTATAGGCTGAGACACGTAGGGAGGTAGAGAGATGGGCCCTGGAAGTGTTGCAAATCCAGCACCCCACTCACCACTTGAAACTAGCTTGCTCCAAGTTCTGCCTCCCACCCAAACTCCAACACCGAACTCACCGCGAAGGTTGACATTCTGTCCAAACAAAAGCAAAAGGAAATTGTCATACCATGACCAAAGCCAAAGATGTAAAAGGTTACCTAGTGCTTATGACAGATGCCAAAGAGACTACAGGGAAACTTGGGGGATGGTGTTGTGCCCAATAGTCGCCTCTAGACTCCCAACTCCACAACTACAAACAAAGTCCCAGTATGCCTCCCTACCTATCCTTTATAAAGAATCATGCTCACTGCACCAATCTACCCCCCCAACATTACTCCATACACCAAGCATTACCATGATGAAACCCACACTGAACCTTATGTAAACTTTGAGCCACCTACTTGGGTGTAAATGTCGCCCTTCATCGGCGTCTATCCTCGCACGAGCAGACGGACCGATATTCTGCCACACTCTCGTTTGCCTTACTACACACGCGTATTACCTTGAGAGGGGTCGAGCGCGGCTCCCAATTACCTCAGGGTCTACACCCCCATCAAGGAAAGTAAAAACAATTTGAAGCATGTTAATTAGTTCTTATTTATTATTTTCATGACAATTTATAATTATTAATTTATTTTTATTTAAAAATAATTATTTTAATAATTTAAAATTATAATTTATTTTTTAATTATTATATTTATTTATAATTTATCAATAAATTAAAATTGCATTTTCTTCTTTTTAATTTTACATAATAATAATAAGTGTTGTATGAGATCCTTTTCTTTGTCACAAAAGATGCATATTCCACTTCTCTTTGAATTTCAACTTTCAATATCTTAAAAAGGAAATGCATACTTTTAACCACTGAACCCACTCAATATAGAATATAATTTTACAAAATTTCAATCATCCACTTAATAATAAATTTTCTCCTTAACATAGTCCCAAGGGGCAACTTAATTGATAATGGCCATGAAAGGGTAGTGTTACGTGTGAGCAGGTTTGAGGTTCAAATCCTCCCAATTCACACGTGCTTGCAGAAGGGGCATACGTAAACACCTAGAGGTTATAGTGGTAGTAGTTGGAATCGACCTCATGTAATGCAAATACAAGAGTAACCCAATTACCAATTCCTCTAAATACAAATAAATAAATAAATTCATAGATATAAAACATTTAAATACACATAATATGGATAAAGTCAATCTTATAAAAAAATTATCATTTAACAATCAATATCATCATTAAACTAGCATAACAATAACATATAATATAAATAAAATCAATCTTAAGATGGTGATGAGGTGTACTGTTAAGTCACTTCGTGATGTGAAGGTCACAGGTTCAAAACTCCATGGACAAAAACCTAAACATATTAAGGGTTGGTGTGCCCAAGCCGAGTGCGATCCCCGAGTGATTTTAACGGCTTAGATGTCCTTGGATCATGCTTTCTCAAGCCACATGTCAAGCCTAAAAAACTCATACCACTTAACAAAAAAAAACATTTTTACAAATATCTATATATATATATATATATCACATCATCATCATATTAATTTAATTTTAAAATATTAAAACTTCCCAAGGATTTAAAGTAATAATAATGTTTATATTATCTACTAACATAAACAAATTCCATCACCACATTGTTCAAGAGTATACGCCAATTCCATATAGTTAAGATTGTTTTATCTCAAGGAAATTATTGGCATACCAATGATAATAGTGAAATTTGGTTTAATCTATTTATTTGTTTAAATATTTTTTGAAATAATTATTTTATGAATAACATATACTCATTTAAGTGAGTAAATAGTATTTTATTGGTTTGATGGTTAAATATCTTAATTTTATGTATGTTGTTGGTTTTTTGTGTTTTGTGTTTTTTTTTTTTATTGTTCGGCACGGAAGTTGAAGAATAAGTAGGTGTCTTTTTTTTTGTGATGTCTCAATTCTTATTAAGTTATTGATATATCTGGTTTATAAATTGTTGGATATACTCTTGGTGTTATAGTGGCAGTTGAAGATTTGATCTTGGGCCTAGCCTAAATTACTCTAACATATTACTAATTCACCATGGTTGGAAAAAAAGGCAAGAAAGTGAAAGAATAGACAAAATGTCATTTGGACAATTTCAGCTATGCCAAATTGAGTCGCGAGATAGTTGCAAAGCAAGTAGAAGACAATTGTTTTGCAACCTAAATCAGTTGATATTAATGATGTAATTGAATGTCTTTCTTTATCTAACTACATTAGTTAGGTTTTGGTGTAGTCAATCTTAACTTGTCTAAATTGTATAAGTAGACCCTTCAAGGCTACAAGAAAAAGGTTAATGAAAGTGGCAAGGTTGTTGGAGTATGTGATAAGAGGTCCTGGTGTAGATTATTGTGATTATTTCCGAGAGAGACCCAAAGTTTTGTTGTGGGCATACAATTGTAATGAATTATGATAAATAATATTAAATAGGGAACCCCTTTCATTTTCATTTTTGATATCATAATGATGTGATGAGTTCTAATTTTTTTCAGTGTATTTATGTGCAATGCATGATTAATGTTTTCGTTAAGAATGATTAAGACTTACAAAGATTGAGCTAGGGTTTTATGTTGAATACGTATAAGTTTAACAATGAAATACTTTTCATCCTACAAACTCATTATCCTTTTAGGGGATTGAAAATTCCATCATGCTAAACTACAACAAATCCCCTATATTGGTCATCTAGAGAGAACCTTGGGTCTCAAAAAGAGCAAACAAATGGTTCCTTTGCTAGGACATGTGCACTAAGGAAGGGATATCTATAGGATGAAACTATGATTTTTATTTACTTTAAATCTTCAAGATCGTTGGAAAAAGAAATTTGAAGATTTCATGGTGCAAGAAGGAGTTGTGCAGGTGGAACCTTAGATGAATAGAGACATAGTTTTGTTTAGGAGCCCTAGTGCAATGTTTATTAGATTTTATGGGTTGAGTTCCCAATAATATTATACAAATGATGGAAGCAACTTGAGAAAGCACCCAAATATGCAAACAGAGAAAGAAGTGTGGTAGAGTGGAATGTTTAAAACCTACCCATGCTTCACCAACTAGATCATTAGATCACCCACATAGTTAGTTTTTAGATGTTGACCATAATCACAGAGTACATAGTAGAACTTCTTGTGGAATATTGCTAGTCTTTTAAAAAAGTAGAATTAGAGTTTTAAAAGGGAGCACATGAGAGATTTTCTTGAGAAATACCCTTTAAATGAAGATGTTGATTATTGAAGAGGGGTTGATATTTTGAACCTATTGATATGGCTAAGTAAACAACTTATGTTGGGGAGGTTGGGAGGGTGTTTGGCATGGTGTTGGTGATGGTAAGAGATCCACATATTGGATATAATAGAGGCATCATAAGACAACACAAGGGTTTAATGTGCTTTAAAATGGGTAATGAACACAGACGCATGGTGGATGAATAAGATGAAAACAATGAGAAATAGAAGTGCATAGTTGGAAAAGGAGATCAGTGATGATGGAAGCAATGAAGAAAAGTTTAAAAAGTTGCAAAAATTTAGGAGACAAGGAGAGATATCCTACTCATGGTTGTGAGAGAGAGGCTTAATGTTGGAATGGAGTTCAGTGAGAGAGATGAGGTAAATAAGGGTCTTTAGGATTTGAAGGACCGATATGGAAAGAAGTATAAATAGATGTAGAAGTATAGAAAAATGAAGGAGAGATGCCCTTGGAACGATTATTGATATAGTATGAATTCAATGAGACCGAGAATATTGTTATAATAGGTGATATGTAATCAAAAGTACATGCTCACTAATAGTTTTGTTTGTTCGAATAAACAAAAACCCTAAGAAAAAGATAATGCTACATAATGCTAGTGGAACTTACTCAACTCCAACCACACCCCATACATTCATGATTAGGAAGGTACTTAATTATATTGATTTAAAGTATCCTTCTAACACAAATCAATTGAGCTTTAGTGGAGGTAGTAATAATCAGATAGTAGAGTTAGTGGAAGTTTGTTGGGAAGTTACTAGGGAGGTAGTAGACATAGTTTGTATTTAATTAGACAACCAAGTCTTAAAGGATGTATTTTAATAGATTTTTCTTTGAGTATTACCATAGGAGCACAAGGTGGTCACCCTTGAGGCAACTTGAGTTCTATGGGAATGGTGAAGAAGATGTCACCCAATGTGGGTTTCTTTGTGAAGCCATGTGGAGAGCCAAAGGCACTACCAATGCCAATAAACTAGTGGAATTATATACTACCTTATGGGGTAGGGCATTGCCATGGTCTATGAAATTCATAGACTATTTCCAGGCTGGAGTAGCAACCACTCTATATGAAGTTAAACAAAATTGTAACAAACTTCTAACAACCTAGATTAGAACAAGGGAGTATTGCAAAGCTAAAGGAGATTTGGCAAATGGTAGGGGTAATAGTGTGGGAGTGCACTTGGTGTTTTAAATATCTAATGGGTAGGTTTACCTTTAAAATTCATGGCACATAGAATAAATAGTGGTTTATTATTGGGTTATTATCATTGACTATAATCCCTTTGATGCAATAGAAGATTGAAACCCCTAGAGAGGCATTAGAACAAGTGATGAGCTTTGTATCCATGATGGTGCCTTCTGTCAATACCATGGTTGCAACTATTGAAGTAGCTCTTGACTTATCCTATATTCAAACCTGGATTATTGTTCTCACTAAATATACCCAAGAGCTATCCTCCCAAGGGAAGCTCAATCGACGATCTCTGTGAAAATGGTGTTATGTACTAAAAGATTCTAGGTTTAAATCCCCAAATTTTACCCATGGCCACATATTGGGGGTGATGTAGTTCACTTAGGGGTTATAGTGGTAGTAGTCAAAATTGACCCCATGTCACACAAGTAAGAGACTGGCCCATTTGTTGATTCCTCTAGTAAAAATAAATAAATAACTAAATAAATAAATATATAAGAATTGAAAAAACATGAGATTGGGATAGAATATATTTGGCATATCAATTTTAAAGAAAAGGGACATCGTGCCCATAAATGCTCTCTAAGCATAGGAGAAGTTGCACAAAACCCTCCTAATGGACCTTTTCCATAAAGAATAAGGGGTGGAGTTATGCAAAGTTCTATAACAACTCCTTTTCAATTTGTAGCATCCTTTTAGAATTAAACACCATACTTGAATGCACACTCACGAGAATATTGTGAAATTTTCTACGCATATGGACATCATAGGCAACATTGTCCAATCTTGTAGAAATATTCTTACATGCCAAAAAAATTATGTCATGATTTTTATGTTTCCAACATCCACAACAAAGGTAAATGCAAAGTCTTAGAATGCTTTGTTTAACTTCATTCAAAGTTGGAAATAATCCCTAGTTGTCATGTGGAAGAGGTGAAAGACGAGGACATAAAGGAAGATGGACCAATGGACGAACGATACCAATTAGGTGTTATAATTGTGATGAGGTGAGATATGTTTCCCATTTTCCCCCACTATGTTGATGGCGTTGGTGCACATATTAACGGGTTAATGCCATGTCATTGAATATTTCCCTACTCATTAAGATATGGGAGGCTCAAGTCACAGGGGATTCAGTTAGTGAAATTGTGTCATAACACATTCGCTCATGGAATATTAAAGAATATACCTAATTTTAGTAGATATTGAAAAACACCCCTAAAATCCCTTTTGTTGACCCCCACTTCCAATACATACTTGCAATTTTTAAAATCCCTATTTTTACTAGATTTTCTAGGCATGCATTTTTCTGTGGCTTTTTTAATACCCCCTTTTATTTCTACCACTAGTATAGAAACATGTTGGAACTCTTATATGCCTACAAATCACAAAAATGATCCAAAAATAAGTGATAAGTGCACAACATCTCAACATATGGATATGCCATCGTAATAATATAGCCTTGAATTTAGGCTTAGCATTCTACTACTTTCGCCACTATCTTTAGTCTAATACATGCTCATGCATTTTTTTTGGAAGGGGGTTTATTTAGCTACAAAAACTCAAATTAGATAATTCTAGTACAAAAAATTGCTTTACATCTCTGTGCGAAATAGGACATTGAATCATACCACATCAATGTCTTTAACTTCTTGCCAAATAACCTTATAGTTGAATTTTAGAAAATGCAACATGAACATGAAGTCGTTCCTTATGATTTGATTCATTCAAAGTTTTTTGTTTTTACAAATTACCCAAAGGAAAGACCACTAATTGTGGCACCCAAAAGCATTTTGGGTTCATGGATGAAATAATACAAAAATTAGGGAGTGGAGGAGATCCGTGTTTATAACCTATATCATGTAACCAAGAAGGTGTTAAGGCCTCAAAATTCGTTGCATCAACACGGGGGAAAACCACCCGGTCCGGACCTTAAGACAACTCCTTTTCCATTTAGGTAGTGGCTCTGACTGGGGATAATGGGACCAGTTTCCCAATGAAAGGTGATTGAATGAATGTGTAATTCTTATAGTGGAGTGAAATAGATGGATTTGCAGCAATGAATCAAATGGAAAACATATGCATTAATCTACTCTATAACCCGGGATTGTTTAACATTTATCTAGATGTGATCTATAATGATTTTCCTTAGTAAATGACAATATAGATTGCTCAAACACCAATGGAAATGAAAATATTTCAAGATGATTATTTTGATTAAATAGTTAATCAAAATAATGTGTATAACTCATATCGCATTTAGAATATCAAAGCAAATTGCTTAACATGTATTTAAAAATATCAATGACAGCATGATCATAAATGAATACATGTAACATTGTTCTTTAAATACCATGTAATAAGCAATCTGAAAAGATAAATTCACTATTTATTTATGAACAAAACAAAGGTACAAAGATAGAAATACCAAATGCACGTTGCTCAGCTCATAAAAGAAATAGCAGCAATTTAGTCCTTCTCACAAAGATGATTTCGAGAGTACAGAAATGCAACTTCTCAAAATTCTTTATGAAAATTCCTAAAACAATGTTCCAGTCATTCTATTGAGAAAAGTATGAAAGTACAATAGTGCGAGATTTCGTAAGCCTTTCTTCATAAAATTCAGGACCTTAATTTCATACAACAAGTAAGCTTAAATAGCAGAAAAACAACTGAATGTATTGTGCAGAGCGTTGATGGTTTTTAAACATATCCCTTCAATAACGCTTAAAGAAAAACAATTTTTTGGTAGAAATTTCTTTCGGGACCTTAATTTCATACAACAAGTAAGCTTAAATAGCAGAAAAACAACTGAATGTATTGTGCAAAGCATTGAGGGTTTTTAAACATATCCCTTCAATAACGCTTAAAGAAAAACAATTTTTTGGTAGAAATTTCTGAATGTGATTTGTTGTCTTCACAGGCTTTGTTTGTTCCATCGATTATATAGATGTTTTTCCATCTGTTTGAACTGAACTGCCACTTATTAGCACAACTGTCCTCTTCTTTCATGAACCTGAACACAGAAAACATGAATCGATAAGTAAAAATTAAATGAGACTGATAAGCGAGCTTTATATGAAACAAATCATGTTTAGCAGGAAATCAGGAAAAAATGTAGGGCATAATAAATCCCGAACACAACCATCATGGAGAGGAATGCGGAGTGAGGTCTGTGATAAGAGAGGTGGACTTTACGGTCTTATGAATTTATGGTCTTATCACAAATTGTAAAACACAGAGATATCACAATCACAGTTATGGAGTGGCAGACTATACGTAGTGGCTAAAAGACTTGCGATATGCGGGATGACATAAAGGATGATGTGATGGTGATGTCACTATGACGTGGCAGATGATGTGGCAGATGATATGGCAGTGGAAAGGGTCTTATCGCAGATCACAAAACAATCGTTGTTTTTTTTTGCTGAAGCAAGCGCTAATCCTTCTATTTCCTTAAATCAAA
Source organism: Pinus tabuliformis (assembly GCA_031772625.1). Classification (NCBI taxonomy): domain Eukaryota; kingdom Viridiplantae; phylum Streptophyta; class Pinopsida; order Pinales; family Pinaceae; genus Pinus; species Pinus tabuliformis. The sequence goes on along the minus strand of CM062813.1, from coordinate 1,141,770,678 downwards.
AGAAAAATTACATATTTGTACAACAACCCGATACTTTACAAGAAGACGGGAAAAGGAATCCTTGCCAATGTCAAAGACCCCTCTGAAGAGAAGTTGACGTAGAAAGGCTACCAGAGCCCCCACCCACTACGGAAAATCCGTACAGATACATTCCCCGAAGCCGACTAACAAACACAAACAACTCCAATCGCGTGAAACCCACACCCCACAAAAGAGGGAGAGGACACTCCAAAAAGGCTTGATGAATAGCACCCATCGGGCCCACAAAACCATAGCGCCCAGCGGGCCCACAAAACCCAAAGTGCCCATCGGGCCCACAAAACCAAACAATCATTTTTAGCCGTTGATCCTGGCTGCTGGATCCAACGGCCAGGAATCATATCACGCACCCAAACATGTCTGAAAAATAATGTGTGATCAAGGGCGGTATTCAAGTCCTTCCATTGTCCACGTGTAGCAATCTCAATGGGATCGCTGCCAAAACTAAAAAACCACAAACCGCTCATGGGACGAGCGATCACCGAAGAGCCGACCCGAGCATGGTTTATGGTCCTGAACGTGGGAAGAGGGAGAATACCCGCAGATGGAAAACCAATTCTCATTCTTTGTCTTTCCTTTCCACTGCGCCTATCCCCACTACTAAGCTCATTTTATAGGTGACCTCGTAAATTGTCATCTGAGTACTTGAGGCTTCCCTTTACCTGATTTCGGTAGAGCGTGAGACAAATCATGGCTTGTCTTTCTATCAAATGCATTCCAAAAGGTTGAGAACCATCTTGCCAGATAAATCAATTCATGCTTCCTATCCGGGTCCGATAATGATACATTTCCTTATCTTCTGCAGCTTGTTCCTCATAGAGAGCCTTTAAACGGTTTTGAGGAATCTCCTGCCACTTGTACGCTATCCCGCTATCTGCATTGTTCACCCCTTGGTTGGCCAGAAGGTTCGCTAGTTTATTGGCCGAACATCGGACATGGTTGAAACTCACCGTTCGCAGCCCTTGAAGGTGAACCTGGATTCTTTGGTAAACCAGGAGTAGTTTCCAGTGATTAGAAACTTTCTCCGGCCGAGTACCACTATTAATTCTTTTCACAGAGTTAATAGTAATCTCCGAGTCCGCTTCAACAATGACGTTTGAGCAATGATGCTGGATCAGAAACTCAAGACATTGTTCCATAGCCATTAATTCTGCCATATTATTAGTGGATCTACCAAGATGATAATGGAAGATAAATATAATTTTGCCTTCTTCATCTCTTAAAACTCCTCCAAAACCAGTTGTGCCCGGGTTGCCTTTTGAAGCCCCATCAATGTTGTATTTCAGATAACCTTTCAGTGGAGGTTGCCAGAACTCCTTCCCTATATCCATTGCTATGTCCTTTCTGATAAGACCTTGAGGAATAATCCCTTTCATTCCCAATTGTCTGAGAATTCTCAGCTCAGACACAGAGGGTGGATTTTTGGGGAGATTGTGAACAGTGGTACTAACAGTCTCCCGAAGCTGTTTCAGGATAAGATCAAAAAGACCTTGTGGGGTGGACTTTTCACTTTTGAAAATCCTTTTATTCCTTTCTTTCCAAACATTCCAGATAATGAAGCTTGGCGTGAAGGCCCAGGCCAGATTAATGAATTCATTCTCTGAAAAGTTTACTCTCCAATTGTTTAGGGTATTAGTGATACTACTTCTATCCCTATCCGACTGCTGGAAAATGGAAGAGAAGGATTCCCATAACCAGGTAGTATAAGAGCAACTATTAAGAATGTGCTCCATATTCTCCTCCTTCTCTTCACAAAGCTGGCATCTGGAAGGCCCCATAACCCCCCTTTTCCGTATGTTGTCCCAAGTTAAAATTTTCTTATGATGAACCAACCACATGAAAAGCTTGATTTTCATCCAACCTTGGTGCTTCCAGAGGAGCTGCCATGTCTTGTCTAGAACCCTGTAATCAAGCCCAAGAAGAATACTTTTGGCTTCCTTAAGATTAAAGTTACCTTTATTGTTATTGCCCCATCTCAATTGATCCTGCCCCTCTGTAGCTAAAATCATCCTTTGTTTAAGCAATCTCCCAAGAGCCTCTGCCTTAATTTTCATGGGGCTATCATCTCCATAATCAAGTTTACTCCAGCTTCTCCATTTTCCTAAGGTCTAAGCCTGATCCCAGAAATCCTTGACTTTATTTAACCCTTGGAGGTCTGTTTCCTGCTTGAGACTAACAAAGTCCTTTGTTAACAATATTGGTTCTTGCTGCCACTTGTCTTCCCAAAAGAGTGCAAGATCTCCTGCTCTAATTTCCCAGAAGCTGTTATTTTGAACAAGGCTTCTATTATCCCAGGCTCTGTTCCAGATGTGAGACCCTTTCACATTGCCAGACATTCTTATTAGATCCTCAATGTGCCAACAACTGGCATATTTTTCTTTCCAGATTCTTGCCCACTGTGCTTTTGGCTCTTGGACCCAACGCCACGAAAGCTTGGCTCCTAGAGCTCTATTAAGAATCTCCTGATCATCCAAGCCTAGTCCCCCCTGTCTCTTGGGTTTACAGATTATGTCCCAAGAGACCAGGGCCCATTTCTTCTTAGTTTCTTCTTTACCTCAGAGGAAATCTCTTTGAATGCTTTTGAATTTCTCTAAAACACCTTTGGGAGCTGGGAGGGCCGATAACATGAAAACCAGGATCGATTGCAGGACTGCCTTTGTCAAAACTAACCTGCCTGCCAGGTTCAAGACCTGGAAGGTCCACTTTTTGACTTTGTCTTGCAATTTATTAAGCACTAGTTCCCAGATACTTTTGTGCATTGGTCTGTCTGTGAGAGGAATTCCCAAATACTTTGTGGGGAGGGAATCCCTTTGGAAGCCCAGAATTCTTGAAATGTTTCTCTGAATAGCAATGTTAGTATTTAAGAAGAAAATTTTTGACTTGGAAAGATTAACTTCCATACCTGTGGTCAAAGCAAATTCTTTCAGGATTTGATTGTAGGTTGAAGCTTCTTTGACTGTGGGGAGCCCTTGCAGCATGGTATCATCTACAAATTGTTGGTGAGTCAGAGCTTGACCATTTTTAGATAATTGAAGACCTTTGATAGTGCCCATTGCCTTGGCATGCTTAATGGATCTGCCCAGTCCCTCCATCATAAGAATGAAGAGAAAGGGAGAGAGCGGGTCTCCCTGCCTGAGGCCTCTAGAAGGAACAAAGATCTCTGAGGGGGAGCCATTCACCAAAATTGAAAAGCTAGAAGAGGTCACTAGAGCCATGACCCATTGGATCCAGTTGTGGTCGAACCCAAAAGTCGTGAGAACCTTTTTGATGTAGATCCAATTGACCTTGTCATAGGCTTTGGCTATATCTAATTGCATGATCATCCCCGCCTGTTTTTTACTGGTAAGCGTGTGGACCACCTCATGGGATTGAATGATGTTATTTAAAATTTGTCGGCCCTCCACATAACCTGATTGTTCCTCTGAAACTAAAGAAGGAAGGAGAGGTTTTAGTCTATTTGCCACTACCTTAGAGATTATCTTGTAAACCACATTGCATAAAGCTATGGGTCTGTATTTGTCTGCGGTTTGGGCCGATTCCTGTTTGGGGATCAGGGAGATGAAGGAAGTGTTGAGAGATTTTAGGATCGTTTTGCTGGACCTGGAATCCTCCACCACTTCCAGAATGTCCTGTTTGACAATATGCCAACAAGCTTTAAATAAATCCACATTGAAACCATCCGGACCTGGTGCTTTGCAGTTCTTCATGTCTTTGAGGACCTCACTTACTTCCTCTTCAGTAACAGGTCTGTTGAGATTAAAATTGTCCTCTCTAGACACTAACTTAGGGATATGCCTTGTAATCTCCTTGATGGATAGTTCCCTATCTGGATTGTTTTCTCGGGTGATGTTTCGGAAATACTGAACAAGCACAGCCTCAATACTCTTATGGGTGTTCTGGAGCTATCCATTCTCATCCTTTATCGTTGAGATTCTATTGTATGCTCTGTTAGCCATAGTGGATCTATGGAAGAATCTTGTATTCCACTCTCCTTCCTTGAGCCATTGCACCCTAGACTTCTGCCTCCAGAATGTTTCCTCTTGTTTGCATAAATTATCCCATTCTTGGTGATGCTTATCAGCCTGATCACTTTTGACTTTGTCAAAGCCGTCTTTGATCAGAGCCTGGTTGAGTTCCTGTAATTTGATTTCCAATGATCTTTTGTTCACAAAAATGTTACCAAAATCCTTTTTGTTCCACTCTTTTAGCCTGAACTTGACATGCTTTAGTCTTTTATGAAGGAGGTACATTTTTGAGCCCTGGAATTGCAAGTCCTCCGACCACCATTTTTCAATGTTGCTGATGAAATCCGGGTGGGAGAGCCACATATTCTCGAATCTGAAGGGCCTGTTCCTGGGAGAAATCAAACCCTTGATTTCTAGTTGAATCGGCCAGTGGTCGGAACCTCCAAAGGGAAGGATTGTTGCTGTTATTTCTTTATCTGTAAGCAAAAGCTCCTCTAATATCATGAACCTGTCCAATTTAGAGGCTACCTGTGCCTTACCTCCTCTTTTGTTGTTCCAAGTAAAAAAGCCATTGTTTAGGTTAGAATCAACCAGTTTCATCTCATCTGTGAAAGTCTGAAACGCTAAGGAGTCTTTGTTGAGTGCTCTGGTGCCTCCTTTTTTTTTCCGAGAGAGATTTGATCATATTAAAGTCCCCTCCTATGATCCAAGGAATCCCAGCCTGTCTGTGCCTGAGATCAATTAGGGAGTCTAACAATTTGAGTTTGTCATCTATTCTTTGAGGACCATAAACATTTGTGACTAGGAAGGTTTTTGGATCCCCCACTGGTTGAATGACCACTGATAAGTAGTTTCTAGATGCTTCTACATCTGTTATACTGATTTTCTTTGGATTCCACAAAGTTAGAATGCTCCCCGTTGTGTTTTCAGCTTTAACCTCTAGGAAATCAAATTTATTAAGCCATTTGCTGTGGATTTGTTTTATTTTCTGGATGGAACATTTCGTTTCCTGGATGAAGATAACATCTGGCATTTCCAGTTTCATTCTATGACTAAGCATCCTTTGTTTTCTTTTACTACCTAGACCTCTGATATTCCATGATGTGAGCTTCATATTTAAAGATTTGTAAATGAGTAATTGGTTAGGTCTTTCATCTTACCTGAGTCTATCATTAACTTTCCACACTCCATCAAGAGGTCCTTCTACTTTTTCCTACCTCTCTTTTTTCCTGCATTTCTGGTCGCTAAACCTGGAGTAGTTTTCATTACTTTCACTCCTCTGTGTTCCTGTTTTTCAATGGTTTTTTCGTTATCTAAACCTCTTTCCTGAGTTTTCCATAAGAATAGTTGCTGAATTTTGTTGCAGTCTTCTTCGGGTGGTGAGTCTATCCCTCCTGTGGAACCTTGCATCAAGAACCCTTCCAGATCTAGATGTTCCTTATCTAGAATTTCCTGAAGCTCATGGTCTTCCAGATCTGTTTCACTTTGGGTCATTTCCTGATCCATCTCTAGTTCTGTTTCACTCAATATAGTTTCTTTCTTATTAACCGTCTCTTGTGTTGGGTTGCAGTTGTCTTTCGTTTCCGTTTCCTTTTCATCAAGGCCGTCCTCCATAGATTGGTCTTCATTTGCCATTTCTACATTTTCTTCCAGTACTTGATACCTATTTTCACTGACCTTTTGCCCCTCATTACGAAGTTGCCTTGATCCCTTTTTTCCGCCTTTTCCTCTACTAATAACTTTCTGGAAGCTGTCTGTGTCCTTCATTTCCTTAGGTTTGCCCTTGTTATCTGCTTGACTAAGAGGGCAATCTCTGAACAAGTGTCCATGTTCATGGCATTTACGACATCTGAACGGGATATGCTCGTAGTCTACTGTTTGAACCCATTCCTCATCAAAAACTTCCAGGATGACTTCATCCGGAAGAGCTCTTGATAGATCCATTTCTACACAGATCCTAGCATAGGAAGTGTATTTGCCTCTTCTTGTGGCTTCTGAATCTTTGACAAAACGTCCTAGTTTGTTACCTATTGTAGCAAGCGATTCAGTTTGCCAATAATCAAGAGGAAGAGAATAGAGTCTTACCCAGACCGGTATCAAAGTGAAAGTCTCCCGCTCTGGCACAAAGTTCATCTTCCAAGGTCGCATATAGAGGCCAGCTGCAGCATAAAAGTAGGGTCCTCCTTCGAATATTCTGTCTTTGTCTTCGATGTTTGTAAACACCACAGTGAAAAATCCCTTGGACCCTAGATGCAGGTCTATACTTCCTTTGGGTTTCCAGTGATACTTGATCCATAACTGTAAAGCCTTTTCTGTGGGCCATAATCCCATAAACTTGCAGATTATAGCGTAGGTCCCCATATGTTCCCTGTGTGCCTGTAGTGCAGGATTGTTTAACACCACTCTAGGAGTAATCTCCATTTTAGGTCTGCACGGTCCCTTTTGTTTATTGTTCCTTGTGTCCTGGCTTTTGTCTTCTTCTTCCTTGTCTTTCATGCTAACATTTTCCTTGGGCCTGCTCCCCTCTGTTTCCTTTTCATTATTACTCTGTTCCTCTTCCACATCATCTTTGACTTTTCCCAGAGGGGACTTGCCTCTACTGGCAACATCTCTTTTGTAGGAGGGAGGGGAGCTCCCTCCCCTGCGTTTCTCCATTAGGAGCAGGCGCTGAACCTCTTCGAACCCTAGCTGCTCATTTTTCTCCTTCGTATCCCTTTCCTCCATCTACCACAAAACAATCATTGTTAAAAAGGGGGGTTTTAGTAGTTTTTTCTGAGGGGGTTCGAAGTGGTAAGTGGTTTTTGAAGATGGGAGTCCGAAAGAACAAATGAGTGACACATAGATATAGGGCTGGCGAACCCCCCTTGAGAAACTTAAAATTGAGCACAGGGGGGTTCGAAATCTTCTCTGTCGTTGATCTGGGCAGATTAGATCTGAGTCGTTTTGATTAAATCGGAAGAAAGACCAAATCGCAATTGCTTTTAGACCGAGGGTACTCCAAACAAAATCCAAAAGGGGCCTTCTCAAATCATATTGCAATTGACATGAGGCGGGAGTATGGGCTTAAGCTTTTTTTTGGAACTTTTGAGATAGCTGCGGACGCGGGGATTTATCAATTGCAGTGGATAATCTTGTCTGGTCCAGGGCTTTATCGCATATCACAATTGGTGGCATGGGCATCATGTCTATGGAAATTTTGATTGTGCGGACGCAGGGTTTTATCAACTGGAGTGTATGAATTCGTTGGGTATGGGTTATCTCAATCACATAAGAGATGGGTAATAGGACTTGGGCCATGGTTCTTGCGATTCCACGGACGTGGGATTTTAATGAAGTGAAGTTTATGATCTCGTTGGGTCCGATATCATATCGCAATCGCAAATGGAATTAGTGGAGGGGTCTTGCCTTAGTGTATTGTTTATTTGCGATGTAGGGGAGCAGTAAAGAAGAAAACTCTGATTATTTTGATTTTTTGTTGAAATAACCCATGTTTTAATACTTAGGGCTTTAAAATCTTAAGTATGATTTGGGTCTCGGGGGCTGTTTAAAATTTGGTTTTTTATAATCAAGGTTTAATGCTTGGGTTTAAAAAATCCTAAGTATTAAACTTTGGTTATAGTTCATTTTTAACAATTTTTCTTTAAATAAAATCAAAACATTTTTTAAAACTAAAGGGTCCCTATTTTAATATAATAAATCTCATAGGAAATTTATAATATATTAAAATAGGGGTTGTTGAACAATACAACAATTGGCGATTCACTGGAAGAACTAGTTATCGCTGATAATAATAAATTTCTTCAAAGATTCAGTAAAAATAATTTAGGAAGTGGAAACTACTTTTCAAAACATTTAGATAAATAAAATTACTCTAATTATAAAACTCATTAAATTGCAATTTCTTTTTTAAAAACCTTTCGTGAATGAAAAACACATATTTACTTGTATAATTTATTAGTCAATTTATAAAAATAAAGTAGGGGGCATTTTACGACTTAGTTTGTAGTGTACTCGTTTGTCATAGGTAGAGCCACTGCTGCTAGCAAGCGTTCATAGCCTCAACAAGGTTACCTTTTAACCAAAAACAATCCAATATCCCATCCATTTAATAATACAATAATTAGAGGTAAATTTTAGTTTTCTTTTCCTTTTTTTTATGCTAAAAATCCATTGTTGTGGTTTGGTGACCAGATAACGACAATGCCATTCACCGGTAATAATTAAAACTGAACAAGTTGGCTCGTGATGAGACCCCTTGTCTTACAATTAAAAATCATAAGCCATTACTCTGATTTAGTGTTCAGTGTGGTAATGTCCGTTTAATTGGTTCCCTATGAACATGGTAAGCAGGCTCGTGATGAGACATCTTATCTTTTTAGTGAAGGATATTAAAACAAACACAAACACACATAAATTATATCAGAGACATTAACAAACTAGGCATGGCGGAAAATGCCTCAACCTTGGTGTATTCCTCACATTTTCATTATTAAAAAATGTTTATGATACATATAAATACATAAGAAGAATTTGTCTCAAGATAGTGTTTCTATATTGCACACTATGGTTGAGCAAATCTCTCAACCAAACACTAATCTAGGAGCCTAACTAGTTGGAGAGAATCTCTCAACCAACTAGGCCTAAATTGACTCCTAACCATGAGGAACAAACTCAATCTAGAAAGGTAGGATTAAATCCAACTTTCTTGATTTTAATTAATTTAATTATTTGGGACTTAGAATTGTTTTCATCACATGAGAGTGAGGATAACATTCCCCCCTCAATCATAAGTCCAAAATAAGAACCAGGAACCATCTTCCAAGTTCTCATGTTGAAACTGTTGATCCTCAAAAAGCACTGCTTGAAAAACCGCCAAATCTGGATGTGAAAAAACTCCAATCTAAAGAGAACATGAGTCAACTGCAAGTCTGATTCATCTCTAAATTTTTCTTGATAACCCCATCATGTGCCAAGTTGCAAAAGGATCCATTTGTCCTTTTCTTGCAATCATCATCCTTTATCCACAGACAAAATGTTGATGATGCCCACTGGCGAATTTGCTTTGTCAATTGACAAAATATTGAGAACACCCACTTGCGAATTTGCCAATCTTGAAACTGCTCACTGGCTGCTTTGAAGAAGATGATGACTGCCCACTGGCTACTTGATGTTGCCCGCTCACTCGCTGCTGATGATGATCACCCATTGGCTGAGTTTATTCTGTCGAAAACTGTTTACTACTGCTTGTTGATGTTTTCGAAACTTTCAGTATGAAAACCTTCAATTCCATTATTATCATTCCCCCCCCTTGTCAGCTGAAAGGAGAGAAAATTGACATTTGATTTTGGAACTCCCCCCCTTCATGTATAAGAGATTTTCACCATCTTCATTTTACTATAGAATTTGTCTGCATGTGAGACTAAAACCTTCAGTAACACATAGACAAATATTTGACTGTAGATGACCACTTCCAAGGATCAATCCATGTGTAATTGATCTTCACTCTTGGTGGTTGATTTCGCTTGTAGCATCTTTGGAATGAATGATTTTTCTTGCCATAATGGTGACAAGGATGGAGGTCAAATCATTTACTCTTCATATGGCCATTTCGTTTACAATGGTTACACTTAACCATATTGTGATCACTGTCTAGAAAACCAACACTTACAAAATGAACTGATTTTGAGAAATCTGGAACAAACACACTTTTTTCTTTGTTGTATCCAAGGCCATGTTGATCTTTATTAAAGGAGATTTCTTGCCAAGGTCTGATCACTTTCTTGGAAATACTATCATGCTGCTGTTCTTCATACTTGTTGCTACTGCTAACATCCCATCCTTGACTTATTAAACCTTCTATATCACACTGGACATCAAGCATTAACAATTCATCTGTTTGACATGCTGCATCAAACTGATCAATTTGATTGTTGGTACTACTTGTCACATCATTAAGTAGTACAAATGATAGGTTGAGATCACTTGTGTCACAAATTATATCAACCTAATTGATTAGTTCATCTGTGTCACAAATTATATCAACTTGCTTGATTAGATCATTTGTGTTGCAACCTTCATTAATATATTGAATAAGATCACTTGTATCACAACTTTTATTTTTTGTTCTGATGAGGTCTTCTATGTCACAACTTGCATTTGTCTTCTCTACACATTGTACATCAAGTAAATCTTGCTTTTCACTTAAATTAATTTGAAGTGCACGAATGATTTTTTCTTTCACTTCAAGCTCAATTTGAAAGTCTTTCGTTGCTTCTAATGTACTGGTCATTTGATTGATTAAGGTTTGACTTTGCTTCAACTTCCATTCTAGTATTTCAATTGTGTTCTATAACTCATGATTGCAATTTTTCAACTCTTTAATCTCCAGTTCTGCACTTTGAAGACGGTTTCCTCCTTTACCCATTATGAGTTTGGACATGCTCGCTTGTACTCGCTCACTTGCTTGCTTGATTTTTCTTGATGGTTTCTTGCAACACTTGCGGGATTTGAAGATCTCACTCGCTTGAATTCTTGAACTTGTGTGCCTGATTTAGTTTATCAATGGAATGGTTGAACTCACTCTCGCTTGAACTTTGTGAATGCTTCAATCAGCTTGACGTTTTCTTGAAATTTCTGTTAACAATTGAATGCACACTCGCTTGAATTTTGTACTAGGATGAAGGTGTCGGATACCACCGAAAATGCACCCAATGTTTACAATGACAAGTTCAAATTATATTGACTCAGTTGAAGAGAATTGACTCACTTAATTGGCTCATATGAGGAGAATTGACTCACTTTACCTCGTATAAATTCATAATTTGGGTGTTGGTTTTGACGGAGAATGCACCCTTACAATTCAACTCAATTTGAATTTGATTACAAGCTAACTTACAAATTATGATTTGCAAGTTACAGTTTTGTATTGAGCTTATTCTTAAAAAAATGGTGCAAGTGCATTTTCCAAAAAAATTGCTTTTGAATTGATGCAAATGTTGTTGATGTAGATGACAACTTCATTAACTTGATTGGATGTTGATGTAGAATAGTCTTTGACAACTTGATTATGCATTGTTGCTTCTTGATTGGTTGTAGTTTGCTTGATTACATAAGCTTTGATGGAATTGATTATGTCAATGCAATTCTTTAATTTGTTGTGTACTCCATGTGTACCATTTTACAAAGATAGTGTCAAAACTAGACACAAAAAATAAGCAACATCAAAAATCATGCGCCATCACAAACATACTCATGGTATACCTAAGATCCCCTTATTTAATTTCAGTCAGATCTAGGACACAATTACCAAAAAAACCAATCTTTTTATTATACAAGTTACAACCAGCTCTTACACCCAAGAGCAACTTTTCAATTACAATATTTTGCTTGTTTAGACCCTTTTTCAAACAACAAATTCACTTCAAAGACTTTTGAAACTCAACATCAATTTCTACTCATTTTGTCTCAAAACACTACAACGATTACCTTTCCTTAAAATTCACTTATCACTCCAAATATTACATAATATACCCTCATTATTACATACCACTAAAAAAATTATGATCGCTCTTTAAAAAAGCCTTTACATATTTCCCATTAAACTATTTATTACAACTTTATGAAGTCACTTAAAGTCACATGATATGAAGTCACTTAAAGTCACTCACGTTGCCTTTTAAACTTTACAACTTATGCATGTGCCTTTTAAACTTTACAACTTATGCATGTAAATGTATATTCGCCATTCACTTTATGCATATAAATATTTAAGCAACATTAACCATACAAGTGTTTTCAAAAGCTTCTCCAAGGTAAGGTTGTGTTCATAGTGAACGGTGTTCACAGTGAACACGCTAAATCACTCATCTATAAATAGATTTACATAGTGATAGTGTTTACCTTTTAATCATTTTGTCTTTTGTATGGACCGTCTATTTGCCTCTTTGAATATGTGTGTGGAAACTCCACACTTCCACACAAATATCCACATAGTGTAAGTTCTTTCTACGCTACTATACTTGACGCAGATCTTCACGTTGTTGAGCCTCCATGTTGCTGGCTTTCTTCGCTTGTTAGCTCTTCCCTCAGGCATGTCTTTCACACATCGTTTAGTATTCCACCGGACCTGTGAATAGTCACAATCTCCTTGCCAAATTTCGGGGGTCTTCGCTTGATTTACAAAACCGCTTTATAAATGTTTTCAATGCAACACACTATTTATCCAACGTGTGATCTGTTAAGCTCCATTGATTTTACACAAAAGCTACCTTGATTTATGGAATTGCAGCTTTTCTTAACTTATGGAAACCAACTGCAGTAGTTTCCTTAAGTTAAGAAAATCAACTGCAATTACTAAATTTATAATTGGGAGCTACTAAAATGGTCCATCACTTTGATCTCATCTCTACCTTGATTTGTGGTTTTTCTAACACATAGCTTTTAGAAGCTTGATGGAAGCTTAGCTATATGTTCATCTGTTTGGTCCCCAAGCTCATATCTCAATCCCCTTCAGTTCTACACCATCTAGCTGAGATAGCAGAGCTCGGAAGTGCCTTCAGACTAGTTGTCTTCTTTCCTTTTTGCATGTGTAGCTGGAGCGTGGTGTTTCAGAAGGAAATTGCATCAACAGTTTCACCAATGGCTGGAGGTAACTCGTATCCCTGGGCATTAAGATTTAATGATTCTTTGAGTTTATTCCGCATGAAGAATCATTGTTGAAACTGTAGAATATCTTACATTTGGTATCAGAGCCTCTATTACCTCTACCTTGGTGTGCTCTCGCCGCCCTTTTGTCTTTCTGTGCACCTCAAGGGCGCCACAGTTGAGCTGCATGCGCTCCCAAGCCAAATGGCATATGACTTTGGTTTTTGGAATTACCTTTCGTTTCTGTTTTAAAATTTTAAAATTCTCTTTTTTATTTTGTTATATGTTTTAAGGTTGAAAATCATAAAGGGAGAGTTTTTTAATTGGAAATGGTATAGAGTTTTATTCAAAGCCGATAACAGGTGTGTTGGATCTTTCTCTTGATGGGTTTTTTAATTCTGTGCAAGCTGAATTCACTTGCGTTAACTTCAGATTTTATTTCCCCCAGATTTTATTTCCCTCTTTTCGGTATGCGATTCCTTTGTTGTGTAATAGGTTGGGTTAAGTTTGGAATATTCATAAAATAACTTATGCTTCTTGTGAGATCGATCAACTCTGCGAGAGTTGAAACCTGAACGTATTTGCACTCATTGCGATTATTTTTTAAAGAAGTGAGGGCATGGGATGGGGTTTGAACATGCAAACTGTGCTATGCAACTGAGCTAAATATTAATCTGCCATAGTATACTATTGATTTAAGATTATTTTGTTTGTGACATTATTATTGTTTAATTTTAAAATTATGGGCACTACCATTGACTATCGAAAGTAAATTCAGAAAGGTGTGGAATGTTCATTGTTATTGTCAGGCATATTCTTCACTGCATCTCCAAAATGTATGAAGTAAAGTTAACTATTAATTTTGAGTTTGCTTCGTAATTATTGGATGTGGGAATCTGCCATCCGCATGAAGTCAGTTATGAAAATCCAAAGCTCGGAAAGCTTGTTCGTGTTCATGGTAATTTAATTGACTATTTAATTTGAGATCCCGAAATCAATTTCAATCACGGAAAGTGGAGCAGAGAGGTGGTCTATGCAATTTAGGACATTATTCATTGCATTATATATATGAACTATGCATCCCACCATGGAAATGTCGATCAACAGAAATTTTATTGTTTTGTCCCTTTTCGTTCTTCCGTCTGCTTAAATTTGTATTCCACGTTTTCTGTTTGAAATTTATATGGTATTGTGACTATATGGTATGGTAAATTGTTACCTGTCCGATGCAACCATTATTATGTTTATCATAAAACACACTATGGATTATCCAACGTTTACCAAATACGTTTATGGTATATGGTTAACAAAATACGTGGCATGGTATATATTTACCAAATACGTTTATCCAACGTTTACCAAATACGTTTATGGTTTACCAAATACGTTTATATTGTATTGGTTTACCACTAAGGTTTCAATCAAAAACGATATTGGTAAAGAGTTATAAGTGAAAATTGAATACAATATAGGTTTACCACTAAGGTTTAAATCAAAAACTTATATGGGGGCAGAAATGCCTGTCTTTGTGTTTTTATTTTTGAGTTTATAATTGGAACTGTTTGGAGGCTTTTAGAACCCAATGATATGATAATCTCCTGCCCTGAAGCCCCGGGTCCGGCATGAGATCTATGACATGGAGTCCATTCTTTATTTATTTAATGGTAAGCTCAAATGGATTTTTCCAATTGTAAATCGTTTTGATGTGCAAAGTAGTTCTGATCATGTTTTAAGAGCAAGCGTCCAACTCTTATTGGGATTATAGCCTAAGAGGTTTCCTTTTGATAAAAATAAACACGAGATCTTTAAAAGTGCTATATGAAGTTTTTTAATTATATCACTTTTTGAAGAACAAAGTTTTTTTTGATCATGTGGTAAGAGCCAGTGCTCCTTAACTTTTTAAGGTGATAGAGCATTTTTTATTATTTGATAATTATTTTTATGGAAGAATAAACTTGGCCATATTTTCAAATGGATGTCTTTATGTAGCAAGGCTTCTGGCTGACACATCTAGTGGTGCAGTTAGCAGCCTTAAAGACTTGCACAATTTGTGTGTTAGCGTGTGCCATGCTATTCAATATATGTTTATATGATGGTTCTTGAATTCGTTAGCTGCGTCTCCTGATCCCATCATTATCGAATAATGGCACTCTGTAAATTTTATAATTGATTACATATTCATTGTAAAATTTACGCTGAACTTAAGGACGGAGCCTGAAGTCAAGCCAGCTAGCCTTCGAACTGCATTTGCTATGCAAGTGCAAAGTAGAACAACGCTGCTTCAGTCAATCTCCGGGTTAAGTTTTGTTTATGCAACAAAATAATGTCTAGTGATCCATATGATTTTAATTAATTAGAGAATAGCCACAGCATCTTTAATTAAATAAAATTATATATTTTGATTGATCACATGAAGATTATTTAGACATTAAATTGTAATTAATTACACTGAATATAATAAATCTTATCCCACAGGAATTTTTATTATATTTATGTAATTAATTAGGATAAAATTTCATAACCTACCCACAGGAGTTATGAATTAATAAGTTTTATCATAAAGTTTTATTGAATCTGTTTGAATTGAAAATTTAGCCCACAGGCAATTTTCATGTCATTTGATTCAATTCTTTTTAGCATGTTTTACATTGGTAAAACATGAAAGTTCATAAAGTTTTATTGAATCTGTTTGAATTAAAAATTTAGCCCACAGGAAATTTTTATGTCATTTGATTCAATTCTTTTTAGCATGTTTTACATTGGTAAAACATGAAAGTTCATAAAGTTTTATTGAATCTGTTTGAATTGAAAATTTAGCCCACAGGCAATTTTCATGTTATTTGATTCAATTCTTTTTACCATGTTTTACATTGGTAGAACATGAAAGTTTATTAAGCCTCAACATAAGCATGTGATTCTTTATTTTGATGCAGTAGTACAACCTGCAAATTTCTCTGAAATTCGTTCTGACATTCCCGAACTTGAGGAAGTAATCTCGTTTGTTTGTTATGAATCTGATATGGTTAATGTTAATATTAACACATGGTGGATTGATTCTGGATCAACAGTTCACATTTCGAATTCCTTGCAAAGGTTTGCAAAACCTAAGGAAGCCAGTAGGAAGTGAGCAAAGCGTCTTATCAGGAAACAAGATGGGCTCGCATGTGGAAGCTATAAGAACATGTTATTTAACTTTAAGTAGTGGCTTTGTTTTGGAGTTAGAAAAGACCTTTTACGTTCCAAGTTTTTCTAGAAACTTAAATCTGATTATGTTGGGAATGGTATTTTGTCTAATGGTCTTTACTGCATTAATTTACAAAACAATGTCACATATGATTCAATGCATGTTCACACTGGCACTAAAAGATGTGTTGTTAATGAAGATTCCTCTAAATTATGGCACCGGAGACTAGGTCATATCTCCATAGATAGAATTAAAAGATTGGTAAATGAAGGAATACTTAATACTCTAGATTTTACTGATCTTGAGACTTGTGTGGACTGCATAAAGCGAAAGCAGACCAACAAGTCAAAGAAAGGTGCCAATAGGAGTTCAGACATATTAGAAATCATACATACTTACAGATTTTATTGTCCATCTCACAGCACTAGGATTGTGGAATCAGGAAATGCAAAGTTTCTTGAAAATGACTTGATCAGTGGGAGCGATCAAACCAGAAACGTAGTTTCTGAGAAAGATCATTCAGAATCTCAACCTTCCACTTCAAGTGATAGATTGGTTGTTATTCATAGCACCCCTCAAGTACAAACTGGTGTTGAACAACCAATTGTTGAAGTTCCACAAGCTGCTGACGATATTCCAGTAGATCAAGGAGTTCAAGAGTTGCCAAGAACTTTTGAACAACAAGTTGAACCACATACTTCTCAGGAAGATGATGGTACAACATTAAGAAGATCTACTAGACCTAAGAGATCAGCAATTCCTAATGTATGCTCAAGTCTGCACAAGACCTGACATTGCATTTGTTGTGGGAATGTTGGGACGATATCAGAGTGATCCAGGTTTAGACCACTGGAGAGCTGCAAAGAAAGTAATGAGGTACCTTCAAGGGACCAAAGACTACATGCTTATGTATATCCTGTTTTGAGGCTGCTTTACATGGTGTATGGCTTAAGAATTTCATTTCTGGGCTTAGAATTATGGATTCTATCTCTAAGCCATTGAGAATATATTGTGATAATTCAGCTGCTGGTTTTATGGCTAAAAAAGTGGGAGTCAAAATAAACACATCGACATTAAGTATTTAGCTATAAGGGAACGTGTTAAAGAAAATAAAGAGGTCATTGAGCACGTCAGCACTAAGTTAATGATCACTGATCCTTTGACTAAGGGCATGCCACCGTTTAAATTCAAGGATCATGTATTGAATATGGGACTTGGTTCCATTATGAAGTTTTTCATTGTATGGACAATGATATTTTAATGAAATTCTTAATTATTGTGATGTTTTTTCTCATATATATGTGCACCTTAAGTTGATTTGAGAAAATTCATTTAAGAAGGACCAAGAATAAACATAAGGTTTATTCATTAAGATATTGTTGCCACATAAATTATAATAAGAATAAATGCATAGTAATACATGGAAGATAATACTCGTCATAAGAGGACTTATCGCCATGATTCATGTATCTATTACTTAATACATATTGTCAATGGTTTTTGAGACATTAAGTTTGGAAGTATGGACCAAGTGGGAGAATGTTAAGCTCCATTGATTTTACACAAAAGCTACCTTGATTTATGGAATTGCAGCTTTTCTTAACTTATGGAAACCAACTGCAGTAGTTTCCTTAAGTTAAGAAAATCAATTGCAATTACCAAATTTATAATTGGGAGCTACTAAAATGGTCCATCACTTTGATCTCATCTCTACCTTGATTTGTGGTTTTTCTAACACATAGCTTTTAGAAGCTTGATGGAAGCTTAGCTATATGTTCATCTGTTTGGTCCCCAAGCTCATATCTCAATCCCCTTCAGTTCTACACCATCTAGCTGAGATAGCAGAGCTCGGAAGTGCCTTCAGACTAGTTGTCTTCTTTCCTTTTTGCATGTGCAGCTGGAGCGTGGTGTTTCAGAAGGAAATTGCATCAACAGTTTCACCAATGGCTGGAGGTAACTCGTATCCCTGGGCATTAAGATTTAATGATTCTTTGAGTTTATTCCGCATGAAGAATCATTGTTGAAACTGTAGAATATCTTACATGATCTGGGTCTTCATACTAGCTATTTGTATATTCAGTTGAAAGAAATAAAAGCTTTTTTAAATATGTGCAGACTTAGATCTTCTGCATCTCCAAGGCTCATGTACATCAGATCAGAAGGTGACAAATTCCACTCAAATAATCCACATCAATGGATAACTCCGACACTTCACTTTTAACAGTTGGGCACCTTCAAATCCTTCACATAGACTCTAAGAACTCGAATCTTTGTAAAAAAATTCAATTTCATTCAACATTTGACCTGAGCTAGGTGTTGCCTTCAATCCAACAATCTAATTTCACTTGGCAGATCATATGGTTCTCATTTGATTTGGCAATCTGGGACTTTGTCTTTTACTCCATCGGAAAACTAATGTTGATGCCGATGGAGGAATCATCTCGACACTGTGCTGGTGATTGCGCCAAGTGCTGTGAATGTTATGGAATATGGCTAGAAATAGTGACAAGACAATATTCAAACAACAATTTCATACATGATTTCAACGTGCAGACTCGACACTGGGATGAGATTTCGATACCTACACACAATCCACACTCTCTACATGAAGTTCATCCCTCAACTCATTATTTCTGTTGTGGCCTTCTGCGTTCACATCACAGGATATCCATGTCTGGTCTCTGGATCGTATCTCACAGCATCTGCGTTCTGAGCTTATTGTTGCACTTGGTGCAATTTCACTTGTCCTATCTCTTGTACATTTCTATCCCTCTTTCTGCAAGAGCAAGAAAAAAAACGTGGTGTTTCATACACTCGATATACAAAGAGATGACAGTGTTACCGCATTTGCCCAATGGTTGAAGAAGCCCACATATGCAATGCTGATGCTTTCACGTTCCTCAACACGTGGTCTATTAAGACTATTGAAAGCCTAGTCGGAAAGGAATGCAATTGAATTGCATTGCCTAGCGCCTCGACTTGACTCAGCCTCCTCTTTGGCTGCCTCAAATTTTCTCCAGCGTCCTTCAATCGGATCTAAAACTTCAAATTGTATTTCTTTGACAGTTATTAGATCAATTCCAATTTCAACATGCAAATTTTTGTCAAGAACCTCACTAGCAAGATGACCACTTCTCATCATTTGATCATGATTTGACACAAAAAATGGTTAATTTTGATGCCAGCTCCAAACTCAAATTCATATACAATTTGATCCTTCCTTCAAACTACCAATGATTTTAATCCTCAAACAGAGGCAGTTGAAAACAGATCTTCTGACTCTCTCAATTCAACACGCATGGCTCTCCTTCTCGATTAAGGAATGGAGCATGCTACTATCCACGAAATTAGCAGATTAAAAATATTGGGCCCACCAGATTTGCTCGTTGGGAAATCCTTCAAATAGGTATGACGCTCAACGTTGTTGGCTCCTCAGCGAATCCAGATCTGCAATGATCCTCAGATCCAAACTATGGATTCATTTTCTCTGATACCACAATGAAGGATATTAAAACAAACACAAACACAAACACACATAAATTATATCATAGACATTAACAAAGCATGCATGGCGAAAAATGCCTCAGCCTTGATGTATTCTTCACATTCTCATTATTAAAATAATGTTTATGATACATATAAATACATGAGGAAAATTTGTCTCAAGATAGTGCGTCTATCTTAGACACTATGGTTGAGAAAATATCTCAACCAAACACTAATTTAGGAGCCTAACTAGTTGGAAAGAATCTCTCAACCAACTAGGCCTAAACTGACTCCTAACAATGAAGAACAAACTCAATCTAGAAAGGTAGGATTAAATCCAACTTTCTTGATTTTAATTTATTTAATTATTTTGGATTTAGAATTGTTTTCATCACGAGAGTGAGGCTAACATTTAGATTTATTTTATTTTAGAATTACACTCTAAAAATTCTCTTTTTAATGGATGGGGAGGATCATTGACTCTTTAAGAGTTGTGGATGACAAATCTGAGTTGAAAGTGCTTTACTCGTAAGATAGACTTTACTTTTTAAGGATAACCTTTTTGACTAAAACTAGAGTAAAAGGATGTAATTTTTGAGGTTTTTAAGATTTTACAACTTGATGGAAAAAATGTCAGAGTTATATAATTTTTATCTAGTTTTAAATTTTGGTAACCACTTCTTAAAAAATTCCTACCTTCAAATTGAAAAAAATTAAAATATTTTCAAGAGATGTTTGAAAAGTCAATAGAGTACTACTTAACATTTTACTAACAAAATCTGTAAAAGGAAATAGATTACAACGGGATGTACAATGGAAGTGATTTTTTACAGATTTTTATTTATTTATTAATTCTTAAGAAAATAATTTCTTTAATATGAGCCCATTTATAGGGAGAAAATCTCTCTTTCCTGATAAATTTTGAAGCATAACTGTAAATGGGTTTATCTGTTCAACAATCTGAAATGGACAAAGCCATAATTTTTGAAATTTGGTATGTTTCCCTTTTTCTTCATGTGCTTTGTCCCATTTGAGAACTAGATCTCAAACTTGGAAGGATCTTTGTGTGACTTAACTTGCATTAAAAGAAGCTTTCGTCATATGTTGATGTTTGGTGTGTGTGAGTTTGGCCTTTTCCCTTTCTTCTTCTAGTTTTAGGATTTGTGAATTTCTTAATTGCAAGGAGGAAAAAGGTGTTTCTTCAATAAATTGAACTAGGGCTAATGAAGGGAGAACTAAATGTGATGGAATGATGGCTTCCTTCCCATATACTAAGTTGAATGGAGAAGTGCCTATAGAGGCTTTCTGAGTTATCCTATCAACCCATAGAGCAAATATTAAAGCTTTGTGCTAGGTTCTTTGATTTTTATCAACAGTTCTTTTGATTATTCTAAGGAGATTTTATTAGTGGATTCTACCAAACCATTTCCCTGGGGATAGTAATTAGCAGAATATTTGAGTGTAAAACCTCTCCTAATTGTAAATTCAATAATACTAGTACTCAAAAAATAATATGCATTATCAAATATAAGTGCAGAAGGCAAACCAAATCTTGTAATGATAAATTGATCAATAAATTAAATAACAAATTCAAAATTGACTACCTTTAGCGGAATGGCTTCCACCCACTTAGTGAAGTAGTATGTAGTAGTCAGAATATATCTATGTTTTATAGAAGAATGAGGAATGATCTCACCTATGATATCCAGTCCCCATTGTTCGAAAGGTTGTTCGATGTTGACTGGCTGCAGAGGCAACGCTGGTTTCCATTATCTTCCAAAAGCAGTTTGGCATGTTTTGCATTTCCTTATGTATGCATGTTTATCTTTAAAGAGAGTGGGCTAGTAGTATCCAACATGTAATATTTTTTGTGCGGTAGTATCTCCTCCAAAGTGTCCACCTGTTGGTCCATCGTGAAGTTCCTACAAAACTATTTGTGCTTCAGACTTTTCAAGGCATCTTAACATTATGGAATCATAGTTTCTCCTAACTAACACGTTATCAACAATCTCATAGTGACTTGCTTTTAATCATAAAGATCTTTTTCTTTTATGATTAAGTTAAGGAGGAGCATATCCATTTTTCAAATAAAAAAATTAAATCAGCGTATTGGGACTCAACATCAATTACACTTACCTCATAAATGTGTTCATTGTTACCTATGTCCCCTTCAGCTGGTATGTTGGATTCTCTTGTAAGAAACTTGTAGAAACCTTGCCCTCTGACAATTTTGGCTAGTTTAATTTCAATATCGTACTCCTGCAGAGTTGTTACCCAATTTTCTCTCTTTTCTCCTAATTCTTTCTGCATTAGTAATTGCCTCACTACTGGGAATGGGACTATTACTTTCGTGTGTGTTTTTAAAAGAAAAGGTCTAAAATTCCTTACAGCTTTATATACAACAAATGATTTTTATTTATTTATTATTTATTTTTGAATAATTCAGTTCAACGCCCTAAAAATTTGAACTGAAAAAAGAGATGGGTGCTTCAATTTTCTGATTATCAATTTGTGTCAAAACAACGGTGTAAGACGTTGAAGAAGCAAAGGTATATAAGATGAAATGATTGCAAAAATTCAGAGTATTTAAAGAAGGAGCATTGATAATTGCCTATTTGATTAAATCGAGTGTTTGTTTTTCATGATGACCCCATTTAAAAATTGGGTCTTTCTTAACCATTTGTTGTAACGGCAAAATAATTTGTGAGAAATCAGGGACAAACCTTTTGACAAAATTGATTTGTCCAAAAAATGATTAAATGCTTTTTTTGTTATATGGTGGAGAGATTTCTGAAATTTCTTTTATTCTATCAGGGTCAATGTAAATTCCATTTTTTGATACAATGAATCCTAAAAGTTTCCCTGCATTACGAGCGAAAAAAGTCTTTTTCGAATTTAATGAAATCTTGTATTTTTTACAGTGTTCAAAAATTTGTCTTAAGTCCTGCAAATGATTATTTATGTTCTTTGAATAAACAATAATGTCATCTAGATAAACAACAACCATTTTGTTTAACAGACCTTTGAAAGCTATATCCATGGCTCGTTGGAAAGTGGCCCTGCGTTTATTAAACTGAATGGCATTTTTTGGTAGGCATAAGTTCCCCATTTAGTTCTAAAAGTAGTATTTAGCCTATCATCTGGGTGGACCATGATTTGATTATATCATACGAAACCATCAAGTAAAGACATAAGTTCGGAACCAGCAACTGATCGTAAAATATGTTCTATAGTGGTAGCGAGAAATTATCCTTTTGATTGGCCTTATTGAGATTCCTAAAATCTATACAAATGCGGATATCACCGTTTTTCTTCCTAACAGGTACCAAGTTGGAAACCCATCTTGAATGCCTAACAAGAAAAATGATTTTAGCCTTAAGGAGTTTATTCAATTCCGTTTTGATTTTATTTTCTAAGTTCGGATGAATTTTACTTAATTTTTGTTGGATAGGTTTATCATTAGATGTCATCGAAATTGTGTGTTGAATGATGGAGGTGTCAAATGTTTTGAGATCTTCGTAACACCAAGCAAAGATATCTTTATATTTTTTAACAGATGAATGAAGGATAATCTTTCTTCAGACGAGAGACCAAGTCCTAAATTGATGTTCTAAGGTTTAAGATCTATCCCACGGTTTATTAATTCAAACCTCAAAGTTGAAATTTGTAGTTTTGAATTAGTAACTCTTTTAAATCATAGAGATCCTCAAGTTTTACTACAAATTTGGGTATGGGATTATCATCGATTTTCTGTTTTAATTGATTGTTGTGTTCATCTTCATCAATTATTTAGTCATCATATGATTTTTCTGAAGTTAAGAAGTTTAATATGTCTTGATCATCATTAAATACCCGCCAATTGGTGATATTATCAAGAATGGATGATCTACAGATTAACTCTACAGAAAATATATCGAGACTATAATCTGCGGATGGGATTAGTTTTGATGCAACATTAGCAAGAACGTCAACGCTGGCATTTTGAATCCTAGGAATAGTAGAAATGTTGAACGCTAAAAAATGTCAAGTGAGAGACTGAAGCAAATACTGATAATGCTTCAAGTGTATAGAGATACAATGCATCATATTTCTTACTTGTTTAACTACAATTCCTGAATCTCCAAAAACTTGAAGTTATTTAACGTCAAAACTAATAGCTTTGTACATACCTTGGATTAATGCCTCATATTCTACAATATTATTTGTGCATTCGAATTCCAATTTTCAAGTCAACATTGTCTTCACACCTTCAGGATTAATCAATATGCAACCTGCTCCTTCACCATCACTTGATTTCGACCCATCAAAATACAATGTCCAGAATAAAGAATTAACTAATGGTTTTTCTAGCATATTTACACATCTGGAAAAGTTTGTCTGTGAAAAATTTTCAATTTGAGAAGTTACAGGTTTACTAATAAATGGTGACATTTGTGCTTTTAAATTCTCAAAAAATGATTTAGCAGAGTAGTTTCCAAGAATGTTGTTATTAAATGCTACTTCCTCATTTTCACCTTCGAAATCTGTTACCGAATGTTTCGTGTGTTTTTCTCGGTTGATTCTAAATTGATTCAAATTTCCATTAAATGGGAGCCATAAGTGGAAAAATAACCATATAGTTTTTCTAACCAATCTCTACTAAGAATTAAACTGTAGAAATCTAAGATATCAACAAATAGCATATCAATTATTTGACAAACTTCAGGATTTGAAGATAGTATAATAAGAACTAAATTCATTTCTCCCATGACTTTGAATTTTGTCCTATCGAGTTTCACAATGTGAACTGCAGTTTTCTGTGATGACATGTTTAATTTCAGACAAATTGAATACGACATGATATTCGAAGAAGCCCCTTTATCTACCAAGAAGTTATGTACATTTTTATTAAATATTTCAGAAGTCAAAAGAAAAGGAGGGGTATGTGAATTAGACTTGTCACCTATTAGAATAGCATCAAAGGAATGGAAAAATGAATGACCAGGAGATTTACCCATTCCGTTAGAATCTTTGGATACCACAGCAGCAGGAAGAGGAGAAGCAAGTACTGTGTTCAATTCTTTCAGTAAAAATTTCTATTGTTGTTTGAGTTTAGTGAGTTCATGAAGGGAAATGTTTGATTTTATTTTATTCATATCCTCAACTATATTGTACTCAATAGTAAATGAAACTGCTAAGGTTCTGGGTGAAGATGGAGAATTGGATGAAGAAGAAATTACTTGGGGGAAGTGGAAGTGGATTTTTTAACAACACCTTTATCTTTAGCAGTGGAAGTTGAAGGTTTCTATTTTTGAATTGGTTGTATAGGATGAATTGGACCATTACTTCTTGTGCCAACAAGTAATGCTTCATATTCATTTTTACAATCAGAAATAGGAAGAATAAAATCCCACATTCTATTTAACTCAACTATTTTTTCATCTTGGGATTCATCAGCAGAAAATGTTGCTTCCTCCTCATCTTCATCATCAATTTCTGCATTAGAGATTGTGTTTGGAGGTTGTGGATTAGGTGGCTGATTTCTTCTGTATGTTCTAAAAGGTTTTTTGGAAGAAGATTCAATTACTTGTTTTTTAACCTCTACCATCTCGTTAGACAAATTTTTAAGGACTTGTTGCAAGCCTTCAAGATCAAAGGGATCTTTAAGTGCTTTCTTTTTAGATTCATCCTTAAATGTAACTCTTTTTAATTTTTTGTCTTCCTGATCCTTTTACTTTTCCAGTGTATTTATCCCCTTCTCTATGTTGGAAATACTAAGAAGGGGAGGGAGGGGGGAGGTGAATCAGCATTCCTTTCAATTATATTATTATCACTCTTTCAAAGAATTAGTTAATCTTCAATTATTATAAGTGTTTGTACAATGATAGCAGTAAACAAAAGGAATGCAAATGCACATAGTTTTTAAGGTGGAAACCCCCTTTGGGAAAAAAACCACGTGAATGCTTTTCTAATAATTCTTTAATATTCAAATCCAATTTAAAAGAAAGCTCCAACTTCCTAGAATCTAGAAAAACATTCTTCTTTGTCTCCCACTGGATGGACGCTCTAACACCCGAGATTCTTTAGTAGTGAACTGAACGGATGTCCCAACACCCAATGAGCTACAACTCACCCTACCACCACCCTACTACCCTTAAGTTTTCACAGGCTTGAACCTGTTGGTGACTTCATGCACTAGCCTACCACCCTATAGAAGAATAAAAGAAGAATGGACTCTTGTACTAGGGCAAATGGTCCACTTTACAATGATATAGAATGATGTAGAAGAAGAAGACACACTAGACCATAACCCCAACTATGACACAAACACCTAATGATGATCATCGACCTCCCGACACCGCCTCTTCAAATCTTGGCAGATAGACACTTGTACAACTTTTACAATGATGCTTTTATAATGACTCTGCACAATGATACTTTTACAATGACTGTATGCAGTGCTGCCCACTTGAAAACTTTATGTGGTGAACTTCTTGCCGTTGTTCTACACCTTCATTGCTGCTCTTGTCATGCTACCCTTTCTCACTCTTCAGAACATTAGATTATGCATTGATGCTTCTCTTGATAAATATATAATACCCGCAAAAAGTCTTCAAGGAAATACCCATGACATGATAATAGCAAAACTTACCTCATCATGCAGAGCATATGTCAGTGCTAAACAAAAACAACAAATTAGAATACAAAGAACCTAATGCAATTAAGAGATGAACATGCATATACAAAATATACTTACCTGGAGCTTACCTCTGCTGCATCATTTTGTTGCACCTTTCTCTTTGCTGCGCTAGAAAGTCTCATCCTTTGCAGCCCTTGACAACACTTGATCTAGTTTTTTCTTTTTTGCCTTTTAGGAGAATGCTATTGAATCCGATGCATCTCTGTGATTTCAGATCCTCAATATGTGATATTCGGTCCTGTAGTAGCCCTCTGAGTCTTCTTTCCAATGCCATAGGTCATGTCATTGTTTCCTCCATCAGCTCTGAAATTGATACATAGAAAACTACAGTTCATGCACTATATGACATTTTTTACATAATTCCAATCTGCTTCTCGGAGAGAGAGTTATGAAGGTTTTCCCAAGGTCACCTCTTTGAGATGAAATTCGGGAGCCTGCAAAAACCCTAACTTCCACAGATCATATATCCAAACATATAGCGAACCAAGATATGAAATTTGGTCACGTCATTCATCATCATTTCATCTCAAATGGGTTTCAATTTCAGCATCTAAGACTTCGCAGAAATAAAGTTATAGATAAAATGCCACGATCGCTCCTTTTGGAGGATATATGAGATTTCTTTTTATAGAGTCAAGAGGGGCTTCTATATAGAATTTTGGAGGGATTTTAGGAGCTTAAAAAATTATTAATTATTGACTATTCAATGATAAATTCCATGCCACAACCCCATGGGGTTTTAGCCCACTGATTGGGGTTACTAACTTCAAACTTAAATAACTTACAAACCGTGAGGAATTACGAGGAGAGCTATATACCGATAGAAAGATATTTTTGAGTAGAGTATTCCTATAATATTTATTAGATGAGAAACCATAAATGATGATGCACAATATGCCATGGAATTTCAGGGTCATCCTTGGTGCTTCTTGGGTTGACATCAATGACAATCTCAGATCATATTTAGATCAACAATATCCCCCTTTGGCATTGATGGAAACACAAGTACTCCCCCTGCAATCAGGGAACCTCTTCCTACTCCCTTCTCTCCCCCTTGACATCAATGGCAAAGGTTAACTCCCCCTTACACACAACCATCTTGTGGATCTATACACACTTCCACTCCCCCTTTATTTTCTGAATAAGGAAAATCTAATGAGAACTTGGGAGAATCCCAAGCTTCTGGCAAAGATATTCAAATGCTTCACGAGGTAAAGGTTTAGTGAAGATATCGGTGATTTTTTCTTTTGTACCAACATATTCAAGTTTGATATTCTTTTCAGCGACTTGTTCTCTGACAAAATGATATTTGATTGGAATGTGTGTTGTTTTTTAATGCATGACAAGATTCTTGGAGATGCTGATGGCATTGGTGTTATCATAGAAGATGGGAATAGGCTCACTGAATTGTACTTGAAGATCTTGCAAAGTTTGTTTCATACAAAGGACTTGAGTACAACAAGTTGCCGTTGCAATGTATTCTGCTTCCGCTCTGGATAATGAGATTAAGGTTTGATTTTTGCTCAACCATGATACGAGACAACCACCTAGATAGAATGTTGCTCCATTAGTACTCTTACGATCATCAATGGTTCCTGCCCAATCTGCATCTGTAAAGGCTTGAATAATGATATTGTTGCCCTTGGGATACCACAAGCCATATTATGTTGTGCCCTTTAGATATCGAAGAATTCTTTTGACGACAATAATATGTGATTCTTTTGTTGTTGACTGGAATCTTTCTACTTGTCCAACTGCTTGCATAACATCTGGTCGGGAGGCTGTTACATATAGAAGACTACCAATCATAGATATGTACAACCTCTGATCCACATCCTTAGATGAGTCGTCTATTCTCAATTTGCAACCTATTACCATCGTAGTAAGGAGGGGTTTGCAATCTTCCATTTTGAATTTCTTGAGCATTTCCTTGATGTACTTGGCTTGACATATAAATATTCCTTTATCTTGTTGAGATATTTGAAGCCCTAAGAAGTATGTCAACTCACCAAGTAAAGACATCTTGAACTCAAATTTCTGACTTAATTAATCATCATTACTACCAAAGTTATATCATCCACATATACCTCAACAATTGTTAAATTATCTTTATCTATTTGTACGTAAAGATTGCTATCAATAGTACCTTTCTTGAACCCTTGTTGACGTAGATA
This sequence comes from Pinus tabuliformis, assembly GCA_031772625.1. Lineage (NCBI taxonomy): Eukaryota > Viridiplantae > Streptophyta > Pinopsida > Pinales > Pinaceae > Pinus > Pinus tabuliformis. The sequence goes on along the minus strand of CM062813.1, from coordinate 1,141,742,508 downwards.
TCCATCAAGACGAGCATACCATGTCTGGGAGCCTGCTTGAGACCATATAGAGCCTTCTTTAACTTGCAAACATAGTATTCTTTTTCTGCTAGTAGAAAACCTTCAAGTTGTTCGATGTAAACTTATTCTTCTAATTCGCCATTCAGAAATGATGACTTAACATCTATTTGGTAGAATTTTATTTTTCTTGAACATGCATCAGCGAGAAACATTCAGATGGCTTCCATTCTGGCAAGTGGTGAAAATTTTTCTTCAAAATTGACACCTTCAACCTGTGCATATCCTTTGCAGGCTAATCTTGCCTTGTTCCTGGTAACCTGTAATTCTTCAACTATTTTTCTCCCAGTGAACCTTTAATGAAACTACCATCTTGTTCAAACTACCTTCCTGTCAATCGTAGACTTGTGCCATATACTGCTGCATAGACTCCTCCTGTACAAACATTAAGGAGTCAACAAGCCAGATTGTTCAAAATAGTGAGTCGCTTAATGGGGCACGTTGACTTGAGTCATTATCTTAAGCAACTATTAATTCCTCATGACCTTTTGCTTTTACAAATCCTGAAATCATAACTACTAAAACCTTCTTATCTGCTTTGTCTTCCTGTACCTATTTCCTTTTCCAGACCTTCTTATTCCTACAATCTCAAGCCATGTGCCCATAGTTATGACACTTGAAGCTTTCAATGTTGTCCATAGGCGGTTCCAGCTTATATATGCAACTGCGAGCGCTATGGCCATAGTTATGGCATTTGAAACATTCAATATTTGGCCCATCTAGCACATATTCTCTTCTGACAAAATCATCATGGAACCTGTCTCGTGACCCTGCAAACTTGCTTCTAGGGTTTCGTAGATAATGATTGTACTTGTCAAAAACTTCACAATCCCTAGCCATATGTCCATAATTAGCACATAAAAAGAAATAACCATTAAATAAACGAACATACCTGGAATATTTTTCATTCTTCTTTGGAGGCGGTGTTGTAGTTTGTTTTGGTCCTTTTTTCTTGATTGCTTTAGTTTTGTTCTTTGGAATTGCAACATTCTTCTTTGGCTTTTCACTTTGATCAAGTTCCTTCTTAGAACCATCCTGCGAAGTTGTGGAGCTTGTACCTTCATCAACTGGAGCTTTACCATCTTTAATTGCCTTCATTTTTTCTTCTTGATCTATCTTAACTTGTAAGTGTTCTTTTTGCGATCCCTTGAGTTTGTTGATCTCATCATGGGTTGCATCAAGTTCTTCTTGCTTTTGAGAAAGATCTTCTTGAAACCATCTTTTCAAGATCTTCATTCTTTTTTCTGCATCCTCAACCTATAGCTTGAGAAGAGTGGTCTTCTCTACTTCTCTATTGAGAACCTGTATCTGTTCCTTCTGCTTCTCATTTTAAATCCTGAGCCTGCTTATTTCTATTGAAGATGTTTCTAATTCCTTTTTATTTTGGTCAACAACGGATATTTATCTTTGATCAGATTCCTTCCTTTCAATTTCTACTTCCTTCATCTGTTGTGTAATTCTGCTAATCTCTGCAAATATTGTGTTGAGTTTTTGTTGCTTCCGTTGGACTTCTCTCTTGAGGTCTTGTGTCATTGTATTATTGATTTCTTCCAATGCCCTTAAGTTGTTGGCATACTTTTGGACAATGTTTCCCTTCTTCACTTCCTTACGAAGCGAGACTACTTCGAATTCTAATGCTTCCCTTTGTCTGTTGCTTTCTTGCAACTTCTTTTGAAGTGACTCTTCAGTACATTTGTGTTCTTCAACTTCAATTTTGAGACCTTGAACCTATTCTTCAAGAGTATTGTGCTTGGCCATAAACAATACTCTCTCATTGGCTTCTTTTTCATTGTCACTGTCTTCATCGGATGATGAGCTATCTTTGACATTTGAGTCACCTGCATATATATTCTCAAGCTTTTCCATACATTTTTGGCGGTTTTACAACCCAACACCTTATGATAAGCAAATTCAATAAGTCCACTGATAATAATATTCTTTGCTTTTGCATCATTTACCAAATTCTTCTTACCTTGTTCATCCGCAACTGTTGTAAATCCATTTTGAACAATGTCCCATACTTCATAACCTTGCGCCAAGAGATAGACCTCCAATCTTCCTTTCCAGAGTGCATAATTATTTTCAATGAACAGAGGTACACCATTCTTGGTATGCTCTATGATCTCCTTCCAGTTGTTAAACTGCTATTGAAGGAACCAAGCTCTGATACAAATTGTTGGAAATACTAAGGGGGGGGGGGTTCCTTTCAATTAGTATTATTATTAATCTTTCAGAGCAATAGTTAATGTTCAATTATTATCAGTGTTTGTACAATGACAACAGTGAACAAAAGGAACACAAATGCACACAGTTTTTAAGGTGGAAACCCCCTCTGGGACAAAAACCACTTGAACGCTTTTCTAATAATTATTTAATCTTCAAATCCAATTGAAAAGAAAGCTCCAACTTCCAAGAATCTAGAAAAGCATTCTTCTCCAGCTCTGACTGGATGGATGCTCCAATGCCCAAGATTCTTCAATAGTCAACTGAACGGATGCCCAACACTCAATGAGCTACAACTCACCCTACTACCACCCTACCACCCTTATGTTCTCATACACTTGAACCTTCTGGTGACTTCATGCACCAACCTAGCACCACCCTCCCACCATATAGAAGAATAAAAGAAGAATGGACTCTCGTACCAGGGAAAGTGTTCCACTTTACAATGATATAGAATGATGTAGAAGAAGAAGACACACTAGAACATAACCCAAACTATGACACAACCAACCTTAATGATGATCCTAGACCTCCCGACAATTCCTCTTAAAAACTCTTGGCATATAGACACTTATACAACTTTTACAATGATGCTTTTACAATGACTCTATACAATGATACTTTTACAATGACTGTATGCAGTGTTGCCCACTTGAAGACTTCATATGGTGAACTTATTGCTTCTGTTCTACACCTTGATTGTTGCTCTTGTCATGCTACCATTTCTCACTCTTCAGAACATTAGATTATGCATTAAGTCTTCTCTTGATGAATATATAATACCTTCAAAAAGTCTTCAAGGAAATACCCATGACATGATCATAGCAAAACTTACCTCATCCTGTAGAGCATATGTTAGTGCTTAAAAAAAAACAACAAATTAGAATAAAAAGAACCTAATGCAATTAAGATATGAACATGCATATACAGAAGATACTTGGAGCTTACCTCTGCTGCATCATTTTGCTGCACCTTGCTCTTTGCTTCCCTAGAAAGTCTGGGCCTTTGCAGCCCTTGACAACACTTGATCTAGTTTTTGTTTTTTTTGCCTTCTAGTAGCACGATATTGAATCTGATGTATCTCTGTGATTTCAGATCCCCAATATGTGATCTTCGGTCCTTTAGTATCCCTCTGAGTCTTCTTTCTAGTGCAATAGGTCTGACCTGATTTGGATACTTCAACGCAAAGTTATGCCCAATCTCTCACAATGACCTAATTATGGAATAGTTCAGTAGAGCGAACTTGTACGGCATGCCACGTGTGATTGTTTCCTCCTTCAGCTCTGAAATTGATATACAGAAAAATACAGTCCATGTACTATTTGTCAATTTTTACATAATTCCAATCCGCTTCTCAGAGAGAGAGTTAAGATGATTTTCCCAAGGTCACATTTTTGAGATGAAATTCGGGAGCCTGCAAAAACCCTAATTTCCATAGATCATATCTCCTGAAATACAACGAACCAAGATCTGAAATTCGGTCACGATGTTCATCGGGATTTCAGCACAAATGGGTTTTAATTTCAGCATTTAATACTTCACATCAATAAATTTGTAATGAAAATTCCACGATCACTCCTTTTGGAGGATATATGAGATTTCTTTTTATAGAGTTGAGAGGGGCTTCTATAGAGAATGTTGGAGGGATTTTAGGAGCTTAAAAAATGATTAATTATTGAATATTCAATGACAAAAATCAATGATAAACGCCATGCCACAACCCCATGGGGTTTTAGCCCACTAATTGGGGTTACTAACTTCAATCTTGAATAACTTACAAACCGTGAGGAATTTTGAGGAGAGCTATATACCGATAGAAAGATATTTTTGAGTAGAGTATTTGTTATGGAACCAGCTCACAAAAAGATAGAAAAGATAGATCAACGCCTTAGAATTCAGCCTCTTCGAGGGGGCAACCTCCTTTACATTACATAAATGAGCAATTCTTCGATGATACAAATGAAGAGACCTCCTTTCTATGTATAGGAGTCTAAGGGGTCATAACATAATCAGAGCCGACATAACAATAATAATGTAAGGGCACAATAATAACAATAGTGGGCTTCTATGGGGCACAATAGTAACAATATGGGCACTACATGGGTACATCAATATAATAAGTGGGTTGTACTAATAACAATAAGGGGTTACACTAGTAGTATAGGGGCCTAACATGCCCCTCTCCTTCAAAAAGCGTTGTCCTCAACGCTTGAGTAGTTCTTGATGCTTATGTATAAAATTCTTGTCCTCCCATGTGGAATCTTCAGCGGGTAAGTTCTTCCACTTGATGAGATACTTTGAAATTGATCGATTTCGTAGCTGTCGGGTTCTTGTTTCTGTGACTGCTCCAGGTTCCAATATGATTTTTCCTTCCTATTCAATTTCTGGCAATATTGTTTGAATTGGGATCTTTTGCAACTTTTGAATAAGTGGCCATACTTCTTCGTCCTTCTTCCATTCATCCCTTGCTTTGTTTATCCAATCTGGTTGGATAACAGAAATAGCACAAAAAAATGCTTCCACATCCTCATCCTTGAAGAGTCTTCCCATTCAGTAAGGTCGCCATTTTTCAAGTGCATGTAGTATTGCCAACATTTCCTTCTCATAAATAGCTTGCTTGAGATGTAGCAGTAAAAATACTCAATCACCTACATCAAAACATTTTTCACTACGATGTTGATCTACCTGTTGTTTCGTTTGATTTTGCACTGAAGTGGCGTTATCCTTTAAAAGTTGGAGAACTTGTTGTTGATGCTCGATGTGATCTTTCACTGATTGAACCTTTTTCTTCTTGATATGTCCTTCTATCTATAGAGTTTGAGGAGTGGTAATTTCTTCCAATCCTTTACAAGATATGGTCGGATTCATTTCTTGATGCTCGATGTGATCTTTCACTTCTTGAACATTTTTCTTCTTGATATGTCCTTCTATCTTGATAGTTTGAGGAGTGGTAATTTCGACCAATGAATTACAAGATATCGTTGGATTCATTTCTTCTTTCTCGATGTGATCTTTCACTTCTTGCACTTTTTTCTTCTTGATATGTCCTTTTATCTTGAGATTTTGAGGAGTGGTAACTCTTGCCAATGCTTTACAAGATACGGTCTGATTCATTTCTTCTTTCTCTGGGGTGGGGTGCTGGCGTATATTTTCTTCTTTTGATGTTTCTTGATCCTTTTCTTCCTCCTCTTCATATTCTATGTAAAATAATTTCTTCTCAGCACACTTATGACCTTTAGTGCATTTGCTATCACAATTGTAACAAAGCCCTTTTTCTCCTTTTTTTTCCAATTGTTGTGGTGTAACCCTTGTAGGTTGTGGAAGGCTAGGAGAAACAACACTTCCATCTTTATAGTTGTGAGGAGTATGCTTCCTGGTTTCCATAATTTTGCTTTCCACTATGTCACAAAGCCATTTTACTCTTTCCAATTGTTGTGGTGTTGCTCTTTGTATCCTCATAATGTGCTATCATTTCCTTCGTGAAATTGACCACGTAACAAGTTGTTTACGAGAACAAAGCCCTTCATACCATAAAAATTGATCTGGTTCTAAATATGAAGATGCAATACATACCTTTTGTAACAGTGGTACACCATATAGATCAAAATATTGCTCCATCTGAAGTATCCAATTTACTGGATCCTTGCCATCAAACTTCCTCATCTTGCTTTTTCTTGATTTTAGGAGCTCGATCTTAAAACGAATGTAACTCTATACTTTTGGATATTTAAGTTCTGAAATTGCGACCTGTAGTAGCCCTCTGTGTCCTCTTTCCAATGCCACTAGTTTGATCCAAATTGGATTTTCCAAGAAAGAGTTAGGCACAATCTCCCACAGTGACCTGTTTATAGACAAGTTCAGTAGAGCGAACTTGTACGACGTGCCACGAGTCACTGTTTCGACCTTTGGCTCTAAAAAATGTCTACAAGAATCTATAGTCCGTCCTCTTTCTGTACCTTCTTATGAAATTTCAATCCGATGCTCAGAGAGAAAGTTATGACGATTTTCCCCAGGTCACCTGTTTGGAATGTAATTCAGGAGTCTGCAAAAAGACCAACTTCCTCAGATCATATCTCCGCAAATATAGCGCGAAAATCTATAAAATTTGGACTCAAGATTCAGAGTGATTTCTTCTCAAATGGGTTTTTTTTCTAGCTTCTGAAACGTCGCAGAATTTTTTTTTTATAGCGACAATGCCACGATGACTTGTTTGGAGCAACGAAACCCTAGAATCCAAAGCTCTGATACCAAATGTTATGGAACCAGCTCACAAAAAGATAGAAAAGATAGATCAACGCCTTAGAATTCAGCCTCTTTGAGGGGGAAACCTCATTTAAATTACATAAATGAGCAATTCTTCGGTGATACAAATCAAAAGACCTCCTTTCTATATATAGGAGTCTAAGGGGTCATAACATAATCAGAGTCGACATAACAATAATAATGTAAGTGCACAATAATAACAATAGTGGGCTTCTATGGGGCACAATAGTAACAATATGGGCACTACATGGGTACATCAATATAATAAGTGGGTTGTACTAATAACAATAAGGGGTTACACTAGTAGTATAGGGGCCTAACAGTATTCCTATAATGGTTATGAGATGAGAAACCATGAATTATGATGCCCAATGTGCCATTGAAATTTAGGGTCATCCTTGGTGCTGCTTGGGTTGACATTAATGACAACCTTAGATAATCTTTAGATCAATAATCTCCCCCTTTTGCATTGATGGCAACACAAGTACTCCTCCTACGATTAGGGCACCTCTTCCTACTTCCTTCTCTCCCCCTTTGACATCAATGGAAAAGGGTAACTCCCCTTGACACACAACCATCCTGCGGACCTGTACACACTTCCACTCCCCCTTTATTTTCTGAATAAGGAAAATCTAATGAGAACTTGGGAGAATCCCAAGCTTCTGGTGAAGATATTCAAATGCTTCACGAGGTAAAGGTTTAGTGAAGATATCAACGATTTGTTCTTTTGTACCAACATATTCAAGTTTGATATTCTTTTCAGTGACTTGTTCTCTAACAAAATGATATTTGATCAAAATGTGTTTTGTTTTTGAATGCATGATAGGATTCTTGGAGATGTTGATGGCACTGGTGTTATCATAGAAGATGGGAATAGGCTCACTGAATTGTACTTGAAGATCTTGCAAAGTTTGTTTCATTCAAAGGACTTGAGTACAACAAGCTGCTACTGCAATGTATTCTTCTTCCGTTGTAGATAACGAGATTGAGGTTTGCTTTTTTCTCAACCATGATATGAGACAACCACCTAGATAGAATGCTGCTCCACTAGTACTCTTACGATCATCAATACTTCCTGCCCAATCTGCATCTGTAAAGGCTTGAATAATGAGATTGTTGCCCTTGGGATACCACAAGCCATATTTTGTTGTGCCCTTTAGATATCGAAGAATTCTTTTGACGACAATAATATGTGATTATTTTGGTGCTGCTTGGAATCTTGCTACTTGTCCAACTGCTTGCATAACATCTGGTCAGGAGGTTGCTACATATATAAGACTACCAATCATAGATCTATACAACCTATGATCCACATCCTTAGATGAGTCATCTATGCTCAATTTGCAACCTGTTACCATCGGAGTAAGGACGGGTTTGCAATCTTCCATTTTGAATTTCTTGAGCATTTCCTTGATGTACTTGGCTTGACATATAAATATTCCTTTCTCTTGCTGAGATATTTGAAGCCCAAAGAAGTATGTCAACTCATCAAGTAAATACACCGTACAGAAATTACCTGCATACGAGTTCTAAAGCACAGAAAATAAAAGTGCGAGAGCATAACCCATAAAACACATATACACAGAGATTTTCCCCTGGATCCCAAAATCGGGACTACCAGCTTGATTTTTCATTATGTTCCTTTCAATGTTACAATACATATTTATACACACCGAAGCATTCAATACTATGGACTGAAAACCATTGCGTCCAATACCATGGACCGTAAACGATCGCGTCCAATACCATGTACCGAAAAACCATCGCATCCAAAAAACATGTGCGAAAATCATGCACAAAACCATAGGTGGGTCCGCCCAACCTAACATAGGGTCCAAAACCAAAATTTTCCGGAGCGTTGCCTTGGACCCCATAAAGTGGGGTTACGGGTGCCCTTCAAACCCCCTGTTAACTACGTGGAAAGAATATAACACAACCCAACATTCTCCCACTTGTTGTTTTCTTTCCACAGGGGGCCACAAGAGAGCTTAGTCATTTTTCCAGCCCTGAAATGCCCATTGTCTCTCTACACCAAGAGAACTTCTCAGAGCTCACAGATTTTGTCAATTTATTTGCAGTATTCTTCAAAGTGTCGACCTTTACTAGCAACACCTTTTTGTCTTCTATCATATCCCTCACAAAGTGATACTGAACATCAATGTGCTTTGTCTTTGAATGATATGCGGGGTTCTTTGCCAAGAAAATTACATTTTGGCTATCACAGTCTATCCTTATAGCTTCCTATACTAACCCCATACTTGAACACAATCTCTGCAACCAAACTGCTTCCTTACTTGCATGAGTGGCTGCCATGTATTCTGCCTCTTTAGTTCATAGTGCCACTACACATTGTTTCTTACTCATCCAATTGACTGCACCATCAAATAGGTTAAGCACATACCCACTTGTAGATCTTCTCTGATCCAAATCTCCAGCCCAGTTTGCATTAAAAAAGACATTAATATCCAACACTTTGTCCAATCCTAGTCTTCCTTGGTAGTACAAACCATAATCACTAGTGCCACGCAAATACCTGAAAACCCGCTTCACTGCTGTCCAGTGCTCCTTCCCTGGTTTTGACATAAACCTGCTCAATACTCCCACTACATGTACAATGTCTGGTCTAGTACAGACCATTGCATACATCAGGCTACCGACTACACTTGCATATGGAACACGGGACATGTCCTCTTCATCTTCTTGTGTCTTGGGACACTGTTCAGCAGATAACCTCACACCTACAGGAATAGGAACCTTCACCGGTTTACTATCCTGCATATTAAACCTCTACAATATTGTCTCGACATACTTCCTCTGGTTTAACCAGAGCTTCCTCTTTGCCTGATCTCTTTTAATTTCCATGCCCAAAATATAGTTTGGAGCACCAAGATCTTTCATGTCGAATTTGGAGGACAATTGGGTCTTCAAATCCTGGATAACTTCTTTGTCATTTCCAACCAACAACATATTATCCACATACAAGACCAGATAAATAACACGGTCACCAATTAATTTAAAATACACACAGTGATCTGCTTTGCTTCTGTTGAAGCCAAGTCCCCGTATAAATGTATCAAATTTCTGATACCACATCCTTGGTGACTATTTTAACCCATATAGAGACTTCTTTAACTTACATACCAATTCTTTCTTACCCTTCACTGCAAAGCCTTCAGGTTTCTTCATGTAGATCTCCTCTTCCAGATCCCTGTGAAGAAATGTTGTCTTTACATCCATCTGTCTACCTCAAAATCAAAAGCAGCAGCAACAAATAAAAGTAATCTAATAGAAGTTACCTTCACAACAGGAGAAAAAATATCACCAAAATCAATTCCCGACACCTAGGAATAACCTTTTGCTACCAACTGAGCTTTGCATTTCTCCACTTTTCCTTCTACATTTGTCTTCTTTTTGAACACCCATTTGCTGCCAATGGGTTTCCTTCCAGCCGGAAACTCCACCAGATCCCAAGCCTCATTTTTGTGCAAAGATGCCATTTCATCAACCATGGCCTCTTTCCAGAGCTTTCCATCCTTTGAATCAACTGCTTCCTTCACAGTTCTAGGATCATCATCAATAATAGACAAAGCAAAATTTGAACAGAAAGCAGATGGACTATACCTTTCTGGCTGCCTTCTTTCTCAAACTGATCTTCTCACAGCCGGAGTTTGTGGCTCTTCATCTTCTGATTCCTCCTCTGCTGTAGAGTCTGATTCTTCCTCCTTTAGCTCAAACTCCATCTTCTCAGGTTCCTTTGGTTGGACTTCATGTTTAATAACATCTTTCACCTCTTTGAACACCACATCTTGGCTGTACACAACCTTCCTTGTTATTGGGTTCCAAATCTTATAACCCTTTAAACCATCCTTATACCCAATAAAGATGCATTTTACAGATTTTCTATCCAACTTGGTTCGTTTCTCCTTTGGAACATGTACATATGCATCACATACAAATATCCTCAGATGTGAAAGAGAGGGTTTCTTACCAGTCCATATCTCTTGAGGAGTATTATCCTCCAACGCTGATGAAGGTGACCTGTTGACCAGGTAACATGCAGTATCCACCACCTCTGCCTAGAATTCATGTCCTAACCCAGCACCACTGAGCATACTTCTTGCCCTTTCCATCAACATCTTGTTCATTCTTTCTGCAACTCCATTTTGCTGAGGTGTATATGGAGTAGTCTTCTGCCGTGCGATACCACACTTCTTGCAGAATTCTTCAAATTCCTTACTGCAAAACTCTCCACCATTATCTGTCCTCAACATCTTTATCTTCTTCTCTATCTGGTTTTCCACTAGAGCCTTAAATTCTTTAAACCTGTCAAAGACTTCAGATTTCTTCTTAAGGAAATATATCCATGTATTCCTTGAGAAGTCATCTATAAATGATACATAGTACACAGACTTACCCAGTGATGGAACCTTCACAGTTCCAAACACATCACTGTGCACAAGCTCTAATATCTGTTTCGCCCTCTTACTACCAGAGGGGAAACTCACCCGATTTTTCTTCCCATGTACATAATTTTCACATAAATAAAAATCTAGAGAGCTATTACTCATACCTTCTACCATACCTTTACCATGAAGTATTCGAAGGCCCTTCTCTCCAATATGTCCAAGCCTTTGATGCCACAACATGGTCTTCTCTCCAGAGACCTCTAGATTTTCAGCTCCACTTTCAAAAACCATAGAACTGTTGCACCCATCAAAAATAGTGCTACCTTGCAGCTTGTACAAAGTTCCAATCTGAACTCCCCGCATCAATACCAGTGCTCCCCGAACCATCTTGCAGGTATCTTTCTCAAACACTTTCTTTATACCTGCATCATCCAGCTCACTAACAGAAATTAGATTTCTGGCTAATGCAGGAATATGCAGAACACCTGGAAGTGTTCTAACCCTTCCACCTTGCAGCTTCAACTTTACATTTCCACGACCAATGATTCTAGCCTTCCTGTCATCCCCCAAGAAGACATCACCACCATCATATTTCTCATACTCACAGAACCACTCTCTATGGGGAGTGAAGTGAAAGGATGCACCTGAGTCAATCAACTATGCCTCATGATCTACATGTGTACTTGAAGAAGCCAAGTACACATCCCCACCTTCATCTGAGGTGGTTTTTGCCTCTGCAGAAGGAGCCTTATCAGATCCCTTTCCTTTGTCAGGAGCTTTAGATTTACAGTCCCTTTTGAAGTGGCCTTCCTTTCCGCATTTCCAGCACACCACCTTTACAGGTTTTCCTGAAGATTTAGATCTCCCTCTAGATTTAGATCTCCCACTCGATGACTTATTTTTGTTTCTGTTCTGGGACCATCCTCATACAGACAAGGCATCACCATTTTGGCTCTCCATATTTTTCTGTCTCATCTCCTCCGTCAGCAAGGCTGAGACTATTTCATCAAACTGCAAGGCAGTTGCATTGCTACCTATTGCAATAACCAGACTATCCCACGAATCTGGTAGAGAACAAAACAAACTGATGCACTTATCTTCATCTGAAATTTTAATATCAACAGATGCTAACTGACTTACCACAGTATTAAATGCGTTCATATGCTCTATCACCGAGTCTCCATCTTTCATCCTCAGTTTATACAACTTTTTCCGCAGGAACAGTTTATTCACTAGAGACTTAGATTGGTACAAAGTCCCTAACTTGTCCCACAAAGCCTTTGCTGTAGCTTCCCCTGATACATTCAACAATACTGAATCTAAGACACACAATTGTATTGTGCTCTTTTCCTTCTGATCCAACTTCTTCCATTCTTCATCGGACACTCCCGTTGGTTTAGTACCTGGATCTACCGTGATCCACTGATCTTTATCCACCAACAGATCCTCCATCTTGAGTTTCCACAACTCAAAACTCTGACCATTAAATTTCTCGATCTCTATCTTTCCACTGCTCACCATCTTCTTTCACCACCAGAATCAATCTCGCAGATCTCCCACTGAACAGGGTCTACCACAGGCCCGAGCGAAACCCCTCAGCAACAAAGGCGTCCCCTTGAAGCCAAAACAGCTCTGATTCCAAATGTAGGTTTTAACCCTGTACAGAAATTACCTGCATACGAATTCTAAAACACAGAAAATAAAAAATGCGAGAACATAACACATAAAACACATATACACAGAGATTTTCCTCTTGATCCCAAAACCAGGACTACTAGCTTGATTTTTCATTATGTTCCTTTCAATGTTACAATACATATTTATACATGCCGAAGCATTCAATACCATGGACCGAAAACCATCACATCCAATACCATGGACCAAAAACCATCACGTCCAATACCATGGACTGAAAAACCATCGCGTCCAAAAAACATGTGCGAAAATCATGCGCAAAACCATAGGTGGGTCTGCCCAACCTAACATAGGGTCCAAAACCAAAATTTTCTAGGGCGCTGCCCCGGACCCCATAAAGGTGGGTTACGGGTGCCCTTCAAACCCCCTGTTAACTACGCGGAAAGAATATAACACAACCCAACAACACACAACCATCCTGCGGACCTGTACACACTTCTACTCCCCCTTTATTTTCTGAATAAGGAAATTCTAATGAGAACTTGGGAGAATCCCAAGCTTCTGGCGAAGATATTCAAATGCTTCACGAGGTAAAGGTTTAGTGAAGATATCAACGATTTGTTCTTTTGTACCAACATATTCAAGTTTGATATTCTTTTTAGCGACTTGTTCTCTAACAAAATGATATTTGATCAAAATGTGCTTTGTTTTTGAATGCATGATAGGATTCTTGGAGATGTTGATGGCACTGCTGTTATCACAGAAGATGGGAATAGGCTCACTGAATTGTACTTGAAGATCTTGCAAATGTTGTTTCATTCAAAGGACTTGAGTACAACAAGCTGCCATTGCAATGTGTTCTTCTTCCGTTGTAGATAACGAGATTGAGGTTTGCTTTTTTCTCAACCATAATATGAGACAACCACCTAGATAGAACGCTGCTTCACTAGTACTCTTACGATCATCAATGCTTCCTGCCCAATCTGCATCTGTAAAGGCTTGAATAATGAGATTGTTGCCCTTGGGATACCACAAGCCATATTTTGTTGTGCCCTTTAGATATCGAAGAATTCTTTTGACGACAATAATATGTGATTATTTTGGTGCTGCTTGGAATCTTGCTACTTGTCCAACTGCTTGCATAACATCTGGTCGGGAGGTTGTTACATATAGAAGACTACCAATCATAGATCTGTACAACCTATGATCCACATCCTTAGATGAGTCATCTATGCTCAATTTGCAACCTATTACCATCGTAGTAAGGACAGGTTTGCAATCTTCCATTTTGAATTTCTTGAGCATTTCCTTGATGTACTTGGCTTGACATATAAATATTCCTTTTCTCTGGCTGAGATATTTGAAGCCCTAAGAAGTATGTCAACTCACCAAGTAAATACATCTCGAACTCAAAGTTCTTACTTAGTCGATCGTCATTGCTACTAAAGATTATATCATCCACATATACCTCAACGTCTGTTAAATTATCTCTATCTATTTGTACGTAAAGATTGCTATCAAAAATACCTTTCTTGAACCCTTGTTGACGTAGATATCCATCAAGATGAGCATACCATGCTCTAGGAGCCTGCTTGAGACCATATAGAGCCTTCTTTAACCTGCAAACATAGTCTTATTTTTCTGATAGTAGAAAAATTTAGGTTGTTCGATGTAAACTTCTTCTTCTAATTCACCATTCAGAAATGTTGACTTAACGTCCATTTGGTAGACTTTTATTTTTCTTGAACATGTATAGGCGAGAAACATCTAGATGGCTTCCATTCTGGCAAGTGGTGAAAATTTTTCTTCAAAATTGATTCCTTCAACCTGTGCATATCCTTTGCAGACTAATCTTGCCTTGTTCCTGGTAACCTATAATCCTTTAACTATTTTGATCCCCCACCATCTTGTTCAAACTACCTTCCCATCAATCACAAACTCGTGCCATATACTGCTGCATAGACTCCTCCTGTACAAACATTAAGGAGTCAACAAGCCAGATTGTTCAAAATAGTGAGTCACCTAACGGGCCATCTTGACTTGAGTCATTATCTAAAGAAACTACTAATTCCTCATGACCTTTTTCTTTTTCAAATCTTGAAAGCATAACTGCTAAAACCGTGTTATCTGCTTTGTATTCCTGTACTTGTTTCCTTTTCTAGACCTTCTTATTCCTCTAATATCGAGCCATGTCCCCATAGTTATGACACTTGAAGCATTCAATGTTGTCCATATGCGATTCCATCTGATATCTACAACCACGAGCGCTATGGCCATAGTTATGGCATTTGAAACATTCAATATTTGGCCCATCTAGCATGTATTCTCTTCTAACAAAATCATCATGGAATCTGTCTCGTGATCCTGAAAACTTGCTTCTAGGGTTTTGCAGATAATGATTGTATCTATCAAAAAATTCACAATCCCTAGCCATATTGTTGGGTGTGGAGCCTGATTATCTTCTTTATTTAGAAGTATCACCGCATTGGACCCCAATTCGTAATGTGGCGGCGATGCTGCTCGTAAAATGTACGTCGCCAGGGGGGTCCATGGGGGGCGACGATGATTATTTGGAGCCCCCCCTTGGCGGGGGACAGGGGGCATTGTCCCGAAGCTACAAATAGATGTAAAATTTCCTTGTAAAATGTTGTAATTTTGTAGTCAATCTGGGTCGTTCATTAGGCGGAGATCTGACGATAGAAGTTAAGTTTAATTTAGGGTTTTTTCCCCTAGAAGGCAACCCCTGGCTATATATGATGGAATTGTATTGCGTCTATGTAGATATGTATTTAGAGTGAGAAAGAGAGAGGAGATTGTGTGAGAGCAAAGAGGGAATTACAACGGATTCGCTGTAGGTGTATCTCTTCATTTCACTAGATAACATAAAAGGAAGGATTGGATGTTTCTCCGTGGACGTAGCCCAAATTGGGTGAACCACGTATATCTATGTATCTCTTGTTTTATGTGTTTATATTTATGCAATATTTTATGTGTTCCATTGCTCTGTAATATATAATTTTCTAGCAACTAGTATCAGAGCCGAAGGTTTATTTGGCTGATAAACTCGTAGGAGAGAAGTGTTCCTGGTTCGAGTGGGAGCAATGGCGGAAGATGGTAGGTTTAGGGTCGAAGAATTTAATGGCCAAAACTACCAGCTATGGAAGATGCAAATGGAAGATCATATGTATTAGAAAGATCTGTACCTACCATTGAGCGGAAAGACAAAGAAGCCGACGAGTATGACAGACACAGAATGGGGTATTCTCGACAGAAAGGCACTTGGAACAATACGGTTGTGCCTAGCGGCGTCGGTAACCTTTAATATTTCAAAGGAAATGACAACAAAGGGTTTAATGTCGATATTGGCCAAATTATATGAAAAACCCTCGGCCTCAAATAAGGTATTTCTTATGAAGCGTTTATTTAATATGAAGATGTCAGAAGGTGGATCTGTTGTTGATCATTTAAATGAATTTAATACAGTTACTAGTCAGTTAAGTTTTATAGAGGTAACTTGTGATGATGAAGTTAGGACTCTGTTATTTCTGTGCTCATTGCCAGAAAGTTTGAATGGTTTAGTTATGGCCATTAGTAACTCTATCTCTAGATCTAGTACTTTGAAGTTTGATGATGTTGTCGGTGCAATCCTTCGCGAGGAAATGCGATGGAAAAGATCCGGTGAGACATTAGGTAATGCTTTGACTGCAGAGACCAGGGGAAGAAAAATGGAAAGAGGAAAGAGCCCAGGATATCACAGTAAGTCAAGGAAAGGAAGATCCAAGCCCAGATCGGGGATAGTATGCTGGAAATGCAGGAAGAAAGGACACCTGAAGAAAGACAGCAAGTCTCGGAAGGGAAAAGAAGGAGACACACAACAAGAAAACAATCATGAAGCGAATGTGACAGGTGATGTGTTGCAAGATGCTTTGATTATTTCATTAGAAAATATTATTGATGCCTGGGTGGTAGATTTAGGGGCCTCATTCCATGCCACACCTGATAGGAAACATTTTCATGATTATGTTCAAGGAGATTTTGGACAGGTTTGATTGGGTGATGATAAACCTGTAAAATCATTGGAATGGGTACAGTTTTCATAAAACAACAGAACGAAAATCAATTGCTATTGAAGGAGGTAAGGCATGTTCCAGATTTGAAGAAAAATATGATTTCAATAGGGCAGTTGGGAGGTGAAGGCTGTGTGACTACTTTTATATATGAAACCTTGAAAGTCACTAAAGGAACCCTGGTAACAACAAAAGGAGAAAAGGTTGGTACATTGTATTTATGCAATGACATTTCTAATTCTGTTAATGCTTTAACCTCTACAGGAGAAGATAAGACATTGTGGCGTCATAGGCTCGAGCACATGAGTGAGAAGGGGATGCAGATTCTTCACTCAAGAAATTTGTTGCCAGTTTTGAAGCATGTTGATTTAAAATTCTGTAAAAATTGTGTTTATGGAAAACAGAAGAGAGTCAGATTTATCAGAGTTGGGAAAGAAAAGAAGAGCGAAAAATTAGAGCTTGTGCATACAGATGTATGGGGACCTGCTCAGGTATCATCTCTCGGTGGCTCTTGTAATTTCGTAGTCAATCTGGGCCGTTCATTAGGAGGAGATATGACGGTAGAAGTTATGTTTAATTTAGGTTTTTTTTTCCCTAGAAGGCAACCCCTCGCTATATATGAGGGAATTGTATTGCGTCTATGTAGATCTATATTCTGAGTGAGAAAGAGAGAGGAGATTGTGTGAGAGCGAAGAGAGAATTATAACGGATCTGTTGTAGGTTGTATCTCTTCATTTTGCTGGATAATATAAAAGGAAGGACTGGCTGTTTATCCGTGGACGTAGCCCAAATTGGGTGAACCACGTATATCTGTGTCTTTCTTGTTCTATGTGTTTTCTGTGTTTATATTTCTACAATATTTTATGTGTTCCGTTGCTCTGTAATATATAATTTTCTAACAAATATGTCCATAGTTAGCACATAAAAAGCAATAACCATTAAATAAACGAACATACCTAGAATATTTTTCATTCTTCTTTGGAGGCGGTGTTGTAGTTTGTTGTGGTCCTTTGTTCTCGATTTCTTTGGTCTTGTTCTTTGGAGTTGCAACATTCTTCTTTTGCTTTTCCCTTTGATCAAGTTCCTTCTTAGAATCATCCTGTGAAGCTGTGGAGCTTGTACCTTCATCAATTGGAGCTTTACCATCTTTAATTGCCTTCATTTTTTCTTCTTCATTTGTCTTATCTTGTAAGTGTTCTTTTTGTGATCCCTTGAGCTTGTTGATCTTATCACGGGTTGCATCAAGTTCTTCTTGCTTTTGAGCAAGATATTCTTGAAACCATCTTTTCAATATCTTCCTTCTTTTTTCTACCTCCTCAACCTGTAGCTTGAGAAGAGTGGTCTTCTCTACTTCTCTGTTGAGAACCTGTGTTTGTTCTTTCTGCTTCTCATTTTCAATCTCAAGCCTTCTTATTTCTATTGAATATGTTTATAATTCCTTTTGCTTTTTGTCAACAACGGATATGTATCTTTGATCATATTCCTTCCTTTCAATTTTTGCTTCCTGCATTTGTTGTGTGATCCTGCTAGTCTCTGCAAATGATGTGTCGAGTCTTGTTGCTTCTGTTGGAATTCTCTCTTGAGGTCTTGTGTCGTTGTATTATTGATTTCTTCCAACGCCCTTGAGTTGTTGGCATAGTTTTGGACAGTGTTTCCCTTCTTCACTTCCTTACACAGCGAGACTACTTCGGCTTCTAATGCTTCCCTTTCTCGGTTGCTTTCTTCCAACTTATTTTGAAGTGACTCTTCAATACATTTGTGTTATTCAACTTCAATTTTGAGACCTTGAACTTGTTCTTCAAGAGTATTGGAACGAATCTTCTCAGCCTTGAGCTCTTTTATAAGCTTGATTGCCTCCTTAGAAAATTATTCTATGGTCAACCCTTATTCTTCGTTGTTTGATACCTCTTGTTTATTGTGCTTGGCCATAAACAATACTATCTCATTGGCTTCTTCTTCACCATCACTATCTTCATCGGATGATGAGTTATCTTTGACATTTGAGTCACCTGCATATATATTCTTAAGCTTGTCCCATACTTTTTTGGTGGTTTTACAATCCAACACCTTATGATAAGCAGATTCAATATGTCCACTGATAATAATATTCTTTGCTTTTGCATCATTTACCAAATTATTCTTACCTTTTTCATCCATGGTTGGTGTAAATCCTTTTTGAACAGTGTCCCATACTTTGTAACCTTGCGCCAAGAGATAGACCTCCATTCTTCCTTTCCAGAGTGCATAATTATTTTCATTGAACAGAGGTACACCATTCTTGGTATGCTCCATGATCTCCTTCCAGTTGTTAAACTGCTATTGAAGGAACCAAGCTCTAATACCAATTGTTGGAAATACTGAGAGGGGGGGAGGGTGAATCAACATTCCTTTCAATTAGTATTACTATTAATATTTCAGAGCATTAGTTAATGTTCAATTATTATCAGTGTTTGTACAATGATAGCAGTAAACAAAAGGAACACAAATGCACACAATTTTTAAGGTAGAAACCCCCTTCGGGACAAAAACCATGTGAACGCTTTTCTAATAATTCTTTAATTTTCAACTCCAATTGAAAAGAAAGCTCCAAGTTCCAAGAATCTAGAAAAACATTCTTCTCTAGCTACCACTAGATGGACGCTCCAACGCCCGTGATTCTTCAGTAGTCAACTGAACGGGTGCCCCAACACCCAATGAGCTACAATTCACCCTAGCACCACCCTACCACCCTATAGAAGAATGAAAGAAGAATGGACTCTCGTACCAGGGAAAATGGTCCACTTTACAATGATATAGAATGATGTAGAAGAATAAGACACACTAGACCATAACCCAAACTATGAAACAACCACCTAATGATGATCCTAGACCTCCAGACACTGCCTCTTCAACTCTTGGCAGATAGACACTTGTACAACTTTGACAATGACTCTGTACAATGATACTTTTACAATGATTGTATGAAGTGCTGCCCACTTGAAGACTTCATGTGGTGAACTTCTTGCTGTTGTTTTGCACCTTGATTGCTGCTCTTGTCATGCTACCTTTTCTCACTCTTAAAAACATTAGATTATGCATTGAGTATTCTCTTGATGAATATATAATACCTGCAAAAAATCTTCAAGGAAATGCCCATGACATGATAATAGAAAAACTTACCTCATCCTGCAGAGCATATGCTAGTGCTAAAAAAAACAAAAAATTAGAATACAAAGAACCTAATGCAATTAAGAGATGAACATGCATATACAAAAGCTACTTTCCTAGAGCTTACCTCTACTACATAATTTTGCTACACCTTGCTCTTTGCTACCCTAGAAAGTTTGGTCCTTTGCAGAGCTTGACAACACTTGATCTAGTTTTTTTTTTTCCTTCTAGGAGCACGATATGGAATCTGATGTATCTCTGTGATTTCAAAACCCTAATATGTGATATTTAGTCCTGTAGTATCCCTCTGAGTCTTCTTTCCAATGCCATAGGTCTAACCCAATTTGGATTCTTCAAGGTAAATTTATGCCCAATCTCTCACAATGACCTAATTATGGACTAGTTCAGTAGAGCTAACTTGTACTGTGTGCCACGTGTCATTGTTTCCTCCTTCAACTTTGAAATTGATACACAAAAATCTGTAGTCCGTGAAATATCTGCCACTTTTTACAGAATTCCAATCCGCTTCTCATAGAGAGAGTTATGGCAATTTTCCCATGGTCACCTCTTTGAGATGAAATTCTGGAGCCTGCAAAAACCCTAACTTCCACAGATCATATATATGAAAATATAGAAAACCAAGATGTGAAATTCGGTCACGACATTCATTAGGATTCCGACTCAAATTGATTTTAATTTCAACATCTAATACTTTCCATAAATAAAGTTATAGAGAAAATTCCACAATCCATCCTTTTGGAAGATATATGAGATTTATTTTTATAGAGTTGAGAAGGGCTTCTATAGAGAATGTTGGAGGGATTTTGGGAGCTTAAAAATGATTAATTATTGACTATTCAATGACCAAAATCAATGATAAATGCCATGCTACAACCCCATGGGGTTTTAGCCGACGAATTGGGGTTACTAACTTCAATCTTGAATCACTTACAAACCATGAGGAATTACGAGGAGAGCTATATACCGATAGAAACATATTTTTGAGTAGAGTAATCCTATAATGTTTATGAGACGAGAAACCATGAATAATGATGCCCAATGTGCCATGCAAGTTCAGGTTCATCCCGGTGAAGGAGAGCATTGATACAGAATCAGACCTGCCAGATCTGTTGAATACGGTGCTGCATCAGGCGGAGAAGACCTCTGTCAATGGCACCGAGATCATGCTCTATGAAATCGCTGTCTCTAGCAAACGCGGAGCCCTCAGGACGGAAAATAGCCGATCCTACCACAGGTATGAAGGAATAATCCTGTTTTTTGCATATCAAAGCGCAGATCTGTATTATATTGCTGCGTTTCTTGACACCCATAGGCTCAAACATCCGCCATTGAGCCCCGATCGGGCAATATACCCACAGATCCGTGGCAATGAGCATAGATCGAGCCTCGGGCTCGTAGATCCAGACCTGCAATTGGAAGAACGACCCTATATATGGTCAGATCCGGAAGCTCGCTCACAGCCAGAGCACACGGAACTGATCCCTAAGGCAGATCGACAACAGAAGGGATACATGCGTGATACCGGGTTAGGCGGATCAGGTTCACATCCAGAACACAGGGAACAGGTAACATCACCTTGTTTTTAGATTTTTATAAAACCCCCTGTGGGGAAAACCAGTCTAGTGTGGGTACATGCAGAAAGCACCATTATGCAGTTGAAACAGAAAATATGGGCACTGATGGGATACCCTGTTCAGATCCAACATTTGGTCAGGGGTAGGTGGTCCCTTTAGGACAATAGAACCCTGAGAAACTATGATATTACCCCAAAAACAACCATTTCTCTAAACCTTAGGCTGAGAGGAGGTGCTCTGCCCCAGGGTCCAAGCTCCTCAGGAGGAGACAAGGGGAAAAAGACAGCAGCTCAGCATCAGCCAAAGGGAGGCTCCTCCTACAAAAATATCTTACAGGGTAACAGAGATCCAGGGCCCCCTCCAGATCAAGGTGGATATACACCTAGGCCATACATAGTAGATCAGCTAGGGCAAACCCCAGCCCTAAACTTTGATTCTACAGGACTTGAAGATTTCGTCAAGTCATATGAAACACAGGCCCTAATCTGCCGATTTAACAATTTTTGGCCAAAGGCAATGGATCTATTTCACTGGATCTTCACCAATTAGACCATGGAATGTGATATACATCTATGCTCCAAGGGGTTTTTCATTGTAAAATTTGCATCCACGGAAGTCAGAGATACAATCATCAGTGCAGGGCCTTGGTTTTGGGGAACTTCGGGTCTTTTTATGACCCCATGGTTTCCAGATTTTGATCCAAACAAAATGACTATCTCCAAAATGCCAGTCTGGGTCCGCCTATATAACCTTCCTCTTCACTTTTGGAGTGAACGAGTTTTGGAAGGAATTGGGAACAGTATAGGGAAATACATCAAAACAGATCTGGAAAGGACTGATGAGGGGATCTACACTTTTGCACGCATTTGTGTGGAAGTAGATCTAAGTAAAGGACTGCCGGAAAGCATAAGGCTGGTATACAAGCAACAAAACTGGCTGCAAGGACTAGACTACGAAAACACTGCTTTCAGATGCAGGAACTGTAGGCTGATAGGACACTTGCAAAGCACATGCCCAGAAGCCAAAAAAGCAAACAATAAAAAGAAGCAGAAAGGGAAGCAGAGGAAAGGGTGGCAATTCCCCCCTCCTGATTCAGAGGACGAGGAATCAGAAGCAGAGGAGGAAGTTACCCCCACAGAGAATATTGAGCATACCCAAGGAAAGGAGACTCAAAAGGAAAACATATCAGCCAACAAGGTTTCACAACTCCACTCAAATCAGGTAGATAAGACAAGCGAGGATCTGAGTATGGGAGGGATCAAACGGCATCACCCCTTAGACACTTCAGACTCAGACAAGGATACAGCTCCACAGGAAGCAGAAACACAGTTAGTCCTAGCTTCGATCGAGGCCACCCAAGGTGAGTGGCGCAAGGTCGAAAAGAAGAAGGGGAGAAAAACATGAGGTGTGAGTCCTCTACTCACCCCTGGGAACCAGTTTTTCTGTCCCTTCCTCCTCTCTTTTTTATTTTCTCTCATTCTTTCTAAATGCACGGTAGCCTCGCTACGCTGCATTGTGTGCGAAAGCACAAGAGCCCAATGGGCAACTTCTGGAAATGCTTCATTGCATATGCTTTGTGTAACTTTTCATTTTTTTAATAAAAGGTTACTGCTTTTTTCTTGTGGAAAAAAAAGTTCAGGTTCATCCTTGGTGCTGCTTGGGTTGACATCAATGACAACCTTATATCATCTTTAGATCAACACTATACAGACACACCCTTTTTCATGTTTTCTACTAAGGTATTTTTATTAGCTCTATCTACAAAAATTGTTACGTTAGAAGGAAGATATGAAATATACTATTCAATTTGGACATCGACACCAAGTCTGGAATTAGTTGGGATTTTATTTAACAATTTGTTAAATCTGGAATTGAAATCTTTTATCTTTTCCCCTGAATTCGTTTTTAAATTGGAAAGGTCATTGATAAGAGATGTGGTTGAGCGATCATCACCAAATTTAGTCAAAAATTGTTCTTCAAAAATATCCCAACTAGTAATAGAATTGGTTGGTAATGAAAAGTACCAAGACCCTGCTGATCCTGTAAGAGTGTACAGGAATAATCTAACAACAACGTCTTCTTCAACTACCCCATTAAGATTGATGGCTAACATATAATTATGAAGGTGCTCTTCAGCAGGTAACCCATCATCAGGATTGAATTTGGGAAGCCATCTTTTAGGATGTTTTGGTAGAGGATGAAGTGGTGCTGGCATTTGAACAACTCCTGGATTAGACCATGGTCTAGTTTCCATTGTAACAGTTGGGGAGGTGGATGTGATGAAAGAAGAACTCGCAGCTGTGATAGTACTGCTTGAGGCAACACTAGTTGTTTGTGTAGAGGAAATGGAAATAGATGAAGTGATTGGTAGAGAGAAAAGAAATGAAAAAGGAATAAATGGAGATTATTTTGAATGGGAGAATGAGGTAATATCACTAGTAGATGTTTGGGAATCTGATGTAGAAATTTTCGTTCGATAGGATTAAGTGGAAATTCAAATGGCGAGATGCCAAGTTTTGTACTTTGGGACCGAGTCAAAACACCAGTTCCGTGAAAAATAGAAGTTATACTTCCTTGAGAAACTTCAGATGATTCAGGATTTTCTGCTGAAATGGACACGTCTTCCAATTTATTTATTAAAGCTGTAATTTCTGGAGTATAATATGCAGGGATTACCTTAGGAAGTATTCTAGTAGATTTGGGAGGTGATTGTACAACTCCTGATCTAAAAGTAGGAGATTCTAGAGCTAATCTGGAAGTTGTATGAGATTTGGAGGGAAAATGACTCTTGGAATGGCCTTTTGTTTTTGGATTGGACTTAATTGTCATTCATAGTTTGCAAGCCCTCCTTCTAGCACCAAAAGTGTTGAGGCCTCGAAAATCATTGCATCAACATGGGGGTAAACCACTCGGTCCGAACCTTAAGACAACTCCTTTTTTGTTTAGGTAGTGGCTCCGACTGAGGATAATGGGACCAGTTTCCCAATGAAAGGTGATTGAATGAATGTGTAATGCTTATAGTGGAGTGAAATAGATGGATTTGCAACAATGAATCAAATGGAAAACATATGCATTAATCTACTCTATAACCCAGGATTGTTTAACATTTATCTAGATGCGATCTATAATGATTTTCCTTAGTAAATGACAATATAGATTGCTCAAACACCAATGGAAATGAAAATATTTCAAGATGATTATTTTGATTAAATAGTTAATCAAAATAATGTGTATAACTCATATCGCATTTAGAATATCAAAGCAAATTGCTTAACATGTATTTAAAAATATCAATGACAACATGATCAGAAATGAATACATGTAACATTGTTCTTTAAATACCATGTAATAAGTAATCTGAATAGATAAATTCACTATTTACTTATGAACAAAACATAGGTACAAAGATATAAATACCAAATTCATGTTGCTCAGCTCATAAAATAAATAGTAGCAGTTTAGTCCTTCTCAGAAAGATGATTTTGGGAGTACACAAATGCAACTTCTCAAAATTCCTTATAAAAATTCCTAAAACAATGTTCCAGTCGTTCTATTAAGAAAAGTATGAAAGTACAATAGTGCAAGCTTTTGTAAGTCTTTCTTCATAAAATTTGGGACCTTAATTTCATGCAACAAGTAATCTTAAATAGAAAAAAAACAACTGAATGTATTGTGCAAAGTGTTGAGGATATTTAAACAGATCACTTCAATAACGCTTAAAGAAAAACAATTTTTGGATAGAAATTTCTGAATGTGATTTGTTGTCTTCATATTTTTGTTCCATCGGATTATATGGATGTTTGTCCATATGTTTGAACTAAACTTCCGCTCATCAGCACAACTATCCTCTTCTGTCACGAACCTGAACATGGAAAACAGGTATCAATAAGTAAAAATTAAATGAGACTAATAAGCGAGTTTTATTTGAAATAAATCATGTTTTGTAGGAAATCAAGAAAAAATGTAGAGCGTAATAAATCCCGAACACAACCATCATGGAGAGGAACGCGGAGTCAGGTATGTGGTAAGAGAGGCAGACTTTACGGTCTTATCGCAAATCTCAGAACACAGAGATATCATAATCGTAGTTATGGAGTGGCAGACTATAAGAAGTGGCTGAAAGACTTGCGATTTGCGATATGCGAGATGACGTAAAGGATGACATGATGGTGATGTCACTATGATGTGGAAGATCCATGTGGAAAGATGATGTGGTAGATGATATGGCAGTGGAAAGGGTCTTATCATAGATCAAAAAATAGACGTTGATGAAAAGGGGAGGTTTAGTGGTTTTTTTTGGAGGGGGTTCGAAGTGGTAAGTGGTTTGTGAAGAGGGGAGTCCGAAAGAATAAATGAGTGACACGTAGATATAGGGTTGGATGGAAAAACCACTTTTCAGACCCCCCCTTTAAGAAACTTAAAATTGAGCGCAGGGGGGTCCGAAATCTTCTTTGTCGTTGATCTGGGCAAATTAGATCTGAGTTGTTTTGATTAAATTGCAAGAAAGACCAAATCACAATCACTTTTAGACTGAGAGTACTCCAAACAAAATCCAAAGGGGTCCTTCTCAAATCATATCGCAATTGGCATGAGGCAGGAGTATGGACTTAAGCTTTTTTTTGGAACTTTTGAGATAGCCGCGGACGCAGGGATCTATGAATTGTAGTGGATAATCTCATCGTGTTTGGGGCTTTATCACATATCGCAATTGGTGGTGTGGGCATCAAGTCTATGGAACTTGCGATTGTGCGAATGCAGGGTTTTATCAACTGGAGTGTATCACTCCATCGGGTCTAGGTTATCACAATCGCATAAGAGATGGGTAAGGGGACTTGGGCAATGGTTCTTGCGATTACACGGACGTGGGCTTTTAATGAAGCGAAATTTATGATCCCGTTGGGTCCGATATCATATCACAATCACAATTGGCATGAGGCAGGAGTATGGACTTGTGATTTTTTTGGAACTTTTGAGATAGTCGTGGACGCAAGGATTTATGAATTGCAATGGATAATCTTGTCAGGTTTGGGGCTTTATCGCATATCGTAATTGATGGTGCGGGCATCAAGTCTATGGAACTTGTGATTGCATGGACGCGAGGTTTTATCAATTGGAGTGTATGACTCCGTCAGGTCCGGGTTATCGCAATCGCATAAGAGATAGGTAACGAGACTTGGGCAATGGTTCTTGCGATTGCGCGGACGTGAGATTTTAATGAAGTGAAGTTTACGATCCCGTCGGGTTCAATATCATATCACAATCGCAAATGGAATTAGCGGAGGGGTCTTGCCTTAGTGTATTGTTTATTTGCGATGCGGGGGAGTGGTAAAGAATAAAACTTCGATTATTTTGATTTTTTGTTTAAATAACCCATGTTTTAATACTTAGGGCTTTAAAAGCTTAAGTGTGATCTGGGTCTTAGGGCTATTTAAAATTTGGTTTTTTATAATCAAGGTTTAATACTTGGGTTTAAAAAAGCCTAAGTATTAAACTTCGGTTATTGTTATTTTTTAACAATTTTTTGTTGATTTTCTATTTTTGAATTTGTTTTTGTTTTTTAAAGAAATAAAATCGAAGGCTTTTTTAAAAATAAAGGGTCCCTATTTTAATATAATAAATTTCATAGAAATTTTATAATATATTAAAATGGGGGTTGTTGAACAATACAATAGAAGTAAAAATCATTAAGATACAGCCAACTTCATACATCTAAGGAATGAAAAATGAAGTAGAGCATTCTCCTTATAAGTTATTCATAGTTATCAAGTATAACTTTTGGAAAAGAAATCAATTGACAAAACATTGCCAACAAATTCTACTTGACAGATGGAGACTAATAGTTTTAGGTGAAGGGCATTTCCCCCGAAAAAGGACACCAACATAGAGCTAGGAAAAAAAGGAAGAATGCAAAGATTGAATGGTCAATGCATATGCCACATTTGACAGATTGTTGATCAACTTCAACATAGGATGGCCACCAAAATGTGATATACAAAAACTTGTTTCATCCTTTTAAAAGTTTCAATAAGTTTGATGCCTTGTTTCCACTCCATCACAAAGTATGACTATAATATCCAATCAAAAAAGTAATAAGAAATATCTGAATCCCAACAATAGCATGTTGAGTTATCCCAACTTTTCACCATCTGAGCCATTCACCTTACCTGAGGTCAAAAATTATAAAGTGAGTATAAAACTACTACAAACAAATCAACAATGATACAACCAAGAATACTTTATAAATAATATACGAGATAGTAATAAAAAATAAAATAACAAATATAATATTTTGAAAACTATGTGAAAACTCTACCTTGTTTAGATATTTTACAAAATCTTCAAAAAAACTATAATCACTTTCTTCTAGTTTGTATGTGTCATTCTTAATATTGTATGATAAGTTGGCCACTGCTATAACAACTTCAAGTTGTATGAAAAAATGACTTGTCAAATCATACTTGTACATTTGTTGCCCCTTTATTCAATTGTACCAACAAAGTTAAAGCTCAACTCCTTTTGGCCTATCCAAAAGATCAATGTCATTATGATAATCAAATACCTTATTACCATCCTTCTTTCTTATTCTTTGAACTCTTCCAATGTACCAAACCCCACAAGGCAGATAATTTTTTTTGCTTTGAGAAACACCTTTCATGTTGAAAGATAGGTATAGATTCATTTTCAAACAACACTGCATAATCCAAACTAATTGAAACACCCTTTTTTGGAGCCCTCTCATCTCGCCTAAAGTAGACCCCATTTCTCACTTTAGCCAACCTATATTTGGATAATGTTGTATTTCCATTCAACTGACTAACCAAACAAGATTTATACATGTCCTTACCATCAAGCTCCACCACTAGTTTGGTAGTTATGTTTACATTTTCGTTAGTGGAATCTAAAATTTCATCAATGTCATTTCTCCATTGACTTTCATTAAGTGCCATTAAGGAAAAAGATTGGAATATAGGTTTGGAATAAGCTAGTGGGAAATCATTAACTACTGCATCTGAAATGTTGGAAATTTTTGATCATTTGTGGTTTAAACCACCAAGAACATTGTGTTTTTATTTTTGGTTGCATGCTAAGGTTTAATAAAACATCATGTGTATCCCCCAATCATATCTTCAAGGCATCCATAATTTTATCATAAATATATATTGAATCATATTGTGACAAAACATCAAGGTTCTCATTCATTTTTTGGTGCAATGTATTCCAAATGCTCATTTATTTCTTAT
This sequence comes from Pinus tabuliformis, assembly GCA_031772625.1. NCBI lineage: Eukaryota > Viridiplantae > Streptophyta > Pinopsida > Pinales > Pinaceae > Pinus > Pinus tabuliformis. The sequence goes on along the minus strand of CM062813.1, from coordinate 1,141,713,874 downwards.
GAGATTTAATAAAATGAAGTCCTTGGGGATTTGATTCTTCTTCAACAAGTCTATTGAGAGTTCATATAACATGAATTAAGTCAGCAAAATCACATGCCTTCTCTACTCCAACCACCCCACCAAATTTCTTAATGATCCAGGAGGATCCCTAAAGGGCTAAAAATTAAATTCCTCAAATATTAGGGAAACTAGCATCAAATCGAAGATCTCATTGCAAGGAATCCAATGATGTAAACAATGCCTCAATTCAAGTTTGTATGCAAAAGTTATGCCCATTCAAAGTTACAGTCAAACTTGGAAGAAAGGAAAAAGTTTTAGTTGTTGCTAGACAAATTTGGACCCTCGCTTAAATTGGTGGTTCGGAAAAATGTGGTGGTTTGGGGGGCTAAACTTAGCAACGATTAAATAAACTTGGCGACAAACTTAGTTGTAGTTAAAAATGACAAGACCACCAAAATTGGTGGTTCCGCCAAAAGTACCAATAGTTTTCATATAATGGTTTTGTTTTATTTTTAAAAAGGTTTATGGGGCTTCAACCCACAAACCATACAACAAACCTATGCCTTAAAAAAAAGAGTACTAGCGAGTCTGCCGACTGACAGGACTTTGAAAAGTTTATCAGTGCAACAATATACATGCTTTCCCCATTTCATTCAAACAACGAAGGAGCAAGGCCAATGGGCGGAGCAGAATGTGGAGCCTCAGGGAACCAAAAGGGCCAACAGAACCTTGCTAGTAGAACCTCACGTGGGCATGAATTTCGAGAGAATATTCTCTGGAATACTCTTAGGAATATTCCCAAATATTCTATTATGGAATCTTGAAGATTCTCTAAGGGTCCAAAGTTGACGGTTTCAGAATCTGGTCAAGTTTATACTCATTTTACTCAGAATTTCCCTAGTGCAGTCATATTTGGGATTTGAGTAGCCCATTTTCAAGTCACTCCCAGAAGTGAGGTATAATGATGTATTTTTCCATGTACTTGCCTTTTAATTTCACGGAGATAATATATAGGCCTCTCCAATTTGCAGTTGGACACAGAGATGTAGCTCACACATTGTGAGTGAACTCCGTTATCAAACATTGGTGCATTATCTTTATGGTATCTTTATGTGTTTCTTCTTCTTAAAGTGTCACATTTATGGTTTACATGATCTTTTATGAAATTCTACTAACATAACCAAAGTAAAGATCCCATATCATGTTGGTATCAAAGCGATCTTGTTTTTTATGAGAATTATGAGTGTGGATGATAACTAGGGCCAAACTCAAAGAGGGTGAAGGAAAACTCAAGTATTTTCACCTCGAGATTGGACATGCAACACAAAGAAGGAAAATGGAGAATCATGATGTTTGCATTGAGAATGAAAAATCTTTCCATAAAGATTTCTATAGGATGGTAGACATGGTAGATAAATTGTTTGTAGATTATGAGAAGAGAATAGCAAAGTAGGAAAAGAAGAAGAAAGTGAAAACAAACGACAATGCTTACGTAAATAAGGGAAATGGAAGAGAACCTCCTAAACCTCCATCTCCATCTTCAAGTGAATGTTCTTATTATTCTTCATCTCATTCTCATCATTCAACTAGACATCAAAGAGATGCTTCTAAAAAGCCATTTTTTAATTTAGATGTGAAATTTGATTTTCCCATGTTTAATGGAGAAGCTAATGTATAAAAGCTAAACAATTGGATTAGATAGATCAAAGTACATTGTTGCATACAACAAATTGAAGAGGATCAAGAAAAGGTCCAGTTAGCATCGCTTCGACTCGGAGGCACAACTCTTGTATGGTGGGAGAGAAAGCTTCAAAAAGGTAGTCAACATAATGGTAAACTTCTCTCTTCATGATCTAAGTTTGTTTTTGCAATAAGAGGGGAATTTTACCCGTTTGGTTACAAGCAAAAGGCCATGATGGAATGGAAAAACTCGAGATAAGGCAAAGGTCAAAATGTTCAAAGTTTTACAGAAAAGTTTAGGAAGAAAGCATTGGCATTGAATATTGCAAAATTATCTTCAACATTCATTGTTGTTATTTGATCCCACTACTCTTGATGAAGCTACTGTGAAAGTAATTCATCTTGAAAACAGGGGAAAACATGAACAAGATGACCATGCAAAGAAGAAAATGACAACAAAGGAAAAGGAAGAAAATCCATCTTTCACTCATTGCAAGAAATAATGGCATGATGAGGAGAATTGCTGGAAACTGCATTCAGAGTTAAAGCCTAAGAAGTATGGTGGCAAAGGGAAGCATAAAATTGTTGCTACAATGCAACATGACCTTGGGTCTAATTCAGGGTATGAGATGAAGATCACATTTGTTGGGATTGCAGGTGTTGGACCACTGATGGGAAAAATATCAAAGCATGCATTGCTCCAAGAACTTGAGGAGATCAACGAGAGCGCTAAAGCAGAGAATGTTGAACTGAGAAGACTGCTACTAGAAGTAGAAGAGGAGAAGCAAGGATTGCAGCTTTCATCACAAGCCACAGAGGAGGCCTTGTAAAAGTTGAAGTTAATGAAGTCTTAGCAAAGCCGTCATCACCCACCTTAGAATCGACAATTGACGTAAACATTGTTAATGATTCTTTAGTTTCATGTTCTCATTATGATGATGATTTTGGTGTATTTGAAAGGCATACCAAGGGAATTGGTTTGAAACTAATGAAGAAGATGGGATATGAAGGAAATGGCCTAGGAGTTAATGGCTCGGGCATTGTGAATCTTATCCAAGTGGTGGAACTACCTTGATATGCATGATTGGGCTGTCAAACAGGAAGCTAAATAAAGACACTCCAAACCCATGGAGACAAGAGAGCCTTCAAGTGACAAGTATGAGTCAGTGCAGGATGCTGAGAGCGCATCATAACCTTCCAGTTGTTGTAACTTATTTTTACACTTGTAATAGTTTGTAATTTTCCTTTCATTTTCCAAAAAAAGAGAAAAATAAAGAACAAAGGAATAAAAATAAGAAAAAGCAATAGAAAAAAAAAGAGGTGAAAAAAAAGGGAAATAAAAGAATGAAAAAAGAAAATATTATGTCCCTAGAATTAGCGAGCACATTTAAATGTTGCTCTTTTGTTTTTATTATATTTAGCCCCTACTCGGCTTTTGATAAGTGGCAAGATCTTTAGCATTGCGGTACCTCTCCACTCAAAACCACAAACCATTGGCACACACCCCCCCCCCCCCCATAAACTGCTCATTTCCTTCTGCCATTTTCACCTTCCACTAATTTCCTACTACGGTTAGTCATGACCATTCCTTCCGCTAAATCTAGCAGGTGACCATTACACCATTTAATTCTCCCGCCAATGTTCAAAAGCATTAAAACTTCCGCGCCAATAATGGTTAGCCCAACTAAAATTTGTTACGAACACCTTAATAAAAGTTGTTATCCTCTCCAAAATAGATCCTTTCACCATTTCTACCTGCAACCATAACTTTGAGCATGACACTGCAATCGAATTCTTGTGAATACCAACCTTAAATCATCATTATTTCAAGGTAATTATCCAATTGTCCTCAGTAATTTTTTTTTCCCAAATGGCTAGCCATAAAGGAAAATCTAAAGTGTCTGTAGAAAATCCTCTGTTACCACCTGTGATTAATTTAGATGAACTGCCCCTTATTGACACCCATTTCAAAATTGTGGAAACCAATTATGAATTCGACTTGTACAAACTTCACAATTGGGCTTTTTAGAAATATGAAGATGTTAGTGACGAATTTTCCTTCTGGGAATCCTTACTACCCCAGTTTTGTTTCCCTCATACATATCATTTTCCAAAATTTGTCACTTGGTGTGGAGCCCGATATCTTCCTAGTCAGAGAGCTGTAATTGCTTAGAATAATGAAACTCTGTTCTACATAACCTCTGAGTCAATTTGTCAGGCCCTCCAATTAAACCCTCAAGACTCCCTTCACCCTTTTTCCATTGATGCTCTAATGGATATTTACCAGAAACTTTCTTTTTTCACAAAGATCCCATAACTTTGAGTCATTTTTACTAGAAAATTCAGAATCACCTTATCCCTTTACAATGTTCCTTGAGATGTCTAGGTAGGTTATTTCCTTAGTTTCTTGTCTGTTAGGATATCCCAATGATCAATGGGTAGATGAAGTTATTTTCGGCTTTTTATTAGTGTTTTCTTTTGGTAAAAGACCTTCAATCATGTTCAATTATAGTCAGTTTTTGTCTGATGCAATTCATGATCAATTCTTGAAGTTCAGTGTTGAAGGGTCATTCAAACACAAGTCAGTTTTGATTTACTTATTCTTATATCATCAGTTGGAAAGGTTCAAGTTTCCTTTGCAAAAATTGGATGTTGAAGTCAAACTCAATAAGTGATTCCTTGGACCTCTTTAGTGAGGAAAATTTCTGAAGAATTTTCTTTCATTGATTTTGTTAATCAATTTTTATATATGGAAATATTCTTGTTAAGGAGTGATGCAGTTTCCAAATTTTCAACAAATATCAAAAGGATTATACATTTGAGTGAGCAGTCTAAAGTTGGAGACTGGTATTTATACCAGAATTTCACGGAGATTAAGATCTATGGCTACGAACTTCCACATTATAAATTACCAGTGTTCCTCCCTCTGAGGATTTTTGCACTTGAGTATATTAGCCAGATGATGAACATGGATGATGTTCATTTTGTTTCCAGAAAACAAAAGGCTCAATTTAAAATAAAAGCACAAGTTGGCCCATCTATAGTCAAAACCATAGCTGCAGAAAAAGAAGTCAATGATTGTTTAGGTTAGCTGAAGTTTAGATTAAGTTTCATTTGGTCATATGAACCATTAGTATATCATCAATGAGAGTTGGGCAGAAGTTTTCTCCATATGTGCACATTGCAAAACCTGAAATTAAACAATATGCCAACAAAGAAGAATGGGAAGAGAACACACTACAGGAAGTTGAGGAGCTAGTTTCTAGTCAAACAACATTGGAAACTCCAAGGATGATAGAAAAAGAATTGAAAAGACCGAGAGAGAGTCTATCTCCAACAGGATCAGAGTTACATAAGGCAACATTCAAAGTGTTCAAGAGGAGAAAAACCATAAATGTTGAAGAAGAATCCTCAGAAGTTCAAACTTTTGAAGAACCTACTACAATCATACTTTCAAGAGAATCTTTATTTTCATTACAGATTGAAGAAACCACAATAGATTCTCCTTCTTCTCCTTCTTCTTCAAGGCAAAAAAGTATATTTGCAAGATTCTTAGAGATGAAGAAGAAAAATGAGGCACTAAAAACTTCTACATATGCAGAGTTTTGGAAACAGTCTTCCACAACTCAAACTAGATTACTTTCTACCTTAGATAGTGAAAGAGGACAATTCCAATTAGCATTTTTGGAACCAAAGGTCCCTGTGCCTAAGAGTGTTAAGGATTACAAAACCTTTGTGTTTTCATTTGATACCAAACAGATACATCCTATAGATCAAATTGATCTTCACAAGCAAGCAGGAGAAATGATATACACATCCTTGACAAGTTCTGCCATGGCAACTTCTAAGCTACAAGCATCTCTGAACAATATTCATTCTCAATTGAAGCTAGAAAAGATGTCTTCTCTAGAAAAAGATACCAAAATTAAGGGGTTGGAGGATTTGGTTTTAAAGTTAGGATTAAATCCTAAAGATGTAAAGGCAACTGAGGAAATAATTAAAAGCAGAAATGCAGACATATAGGGACTAAGGAAACAACTAAAATTACCAACAATTGAACATCCTCAAGCATAAGAAGTAGGTCAGATGGAGAAGGAAAAAGAAAATATGCTTCAGATGATTGTGGAACAAAACATACAAATTTAGAAAATGGAGGCAAAGATGGAGAAATTGATCAAGGAAAGAGAACTCCAAATCAGCACTGAAGTAGGAACATCTATAGTAGCAGTATCTACACCAGCAGTGTCCACAACAAAAATAGAGTCTGCTAATCAGAATCCAACAAAGCAACTATCAAAAACTATGGTAGACCTGTCATTAAAAGATATGGAGATTGAAAAACTCAAAGTTCAATTGGAGAAGACTCAAGATAATAAGATAAAAGCTGATAATGCATATCTGACCAAAGTACAAAAAAACTTTAGATTAACCAAGAAACTAGAAAAATATGAAAATGAATCATTGATTGCACAAACATTATTTGAAGCAAAAGAAAAAATATGGATTAATATAAATTCAACCACGACTGAACTTTGGACACCTATTGAAATCATTTTTTAACAGGAAGAGCTAGTGTAGAGGTCAAAAACCATTACAGATGTGAAAGAAGATTTAGATCACAAGCCAAGGGAAGCTACCAGAATAATCAAAGTGCTAAACTCTAAAACAAAAGAAGAACTCGAGGGATTTGGAATTGAAGATAGTACTAATAGAGTCCTAGAAGTATGAAGGGTTTTGACAGAAAGAAACTTGATGTTACAGCTAGAAAATAAATGTCAAAACTTAGAAGCACAGGTAAAAGTTTCACAAAAAGTTTAATGATTTACACCAAAAAGTACTTCCATATCTACGAGATTCTAGTGGCCAATTGATTCCACTAGAGAATTACCAGCACAGGTTGCACGAGATAGCAACAGATAGAACCAAGTTTTCCAAAGTCAAAGGGATAATTAGTGGTAAAGCATTCCTTGAAGGCCTAGAATATGATCTTTTTATTCAACATGAAGTTCAACATTTGTTTATTACTAGGCCAAACTTTGAGAAATACACAAAAGTCGATGAGGCATATAGAAAAGTAACAAATTTTTCTATCCCAGATGATAAAAGATGGGATAAATTACTTGAACTCATCGAGTGAAACAAAATGCAAAAATTCAGTAACCAGTTGTAGAGAAAGAAGGAGCAGAAAGCAAGATAACAGGGGTAGAAAGCAGAAAATTCAGTTTCAAGCAACAATCATCAAAAAACACCCTCGAATTGTGTGCTGATTACTCAAATCAATTCAGAAAAGCTATTTTTATGTTCTATTTTTGTAATATCCAAATCAGTTTTGGATAATATTCCATTTTGTAATAAATTTTATTTAGATCTAGATATTTTTGAATTACACTCTATAAGTATTTTGTAATTCGAAGAAGGAAGGGTTGAACCCTTGTGATGATCCAGTGACACCATTGTAATACTCTGAAATATTTCTGAAGATAATCAAAGGATTATGGCTTCATTCTTAACAACTTTTGTGTCCATGTGAGTTTTTACAGTATATTCAATTATGTTTTTCATAATTTAATTCTACATATGTTCAAGGTAACATAGGAGTTAGGGTAAGGATAGATTGAGTATCAATCTCCCTGATAACCCACTGCAAAGTTATAATCATTAAAGAGATTAATTAACTAAACAATTTGTTTAAGTTAGTTCCTCTATATCTTTTAATTGTTTCCTTCTTTCATCTCCGAAACATATATTGTTTGGTTGTAGAATTTTTCTGCACACATCAACTGTATTTGATTAATTAAATATTTAATATGGATATTTGATTATCATATATTTCCTTAATTTTTGCTTTCAAACTCAACTTAAAGATTTATTCTGTTATGAATGAAAATAATCCCTTTGAGGTTCTCAGAAATATTTAGATTTTACAAGTGTTAAAGGTTAAAAACATTAGTCATCTAATTCAATTAAACCCTTGCTTAGATGCTTTGGCACAGTTCCCCATACTAGAACTGTCTACAAAGTTACAACATCAAATTAGTGTCGTTGTCGGGGAACGAAGTTTGAATTTTTTCCCTGGGACAATGATCAAACTTACCTCTTAATGGTGAATAAGAGGTCAGCATGCTAAAATATTTCACCTGGTGACTTCACTAGTTAAATCTAGCTTCAAGCAAACATACTAGATCTCATTAAGATCCAGAGCTCTTCTCTCCTTTATTAGATCCAGAGAGACTTGTGAGAATTTCATCTATCAAACGTAGATTAGAAGCATCCACTTCTATTTTTGCCTCTCTTCCACCTGAGATACCCTCACAAACTGAGCCTTTTCAATCAATTCCAATACCTGCTGAATTTTCAGATCTGCCAGCAAAAGTTTTAGAACTATTTTCCAAAGGATTAGATTTTCAATGAACATTGCTAGTTCATCAACTTGAGACCTTTGAGTTTCCTGCTTCCCATTCAGAACCATCTGATACTGAAGCAGATCCTGAGCTTCAATTTCCTGAATTGAAACCAGTTGATTTCATTTCCTCTCTCATACATACTCATCCTTCAATTTTTGCCAAGCCTGAAGAGGAAATTAGCATTTATACCAATCCTCTAGCCTTTGAAGATCAAGAGAAAATCATACCTGAAGTTCATAAATTAGTTTTCCATCCTTAGTTTTTCAAGAAACCTAAACCTCCATCCCAACCATCTTCAAGCAAAGTTGTCTCCCCAAAACAAACAGCTCCATTACAACACCAAATGGTTGGATTTAGGCCAATTGTAATAGCTCGATATGCAACATTAGTACTTCCACCAGTAGCCCAACTTCATGATTTTCCTGAAGGGTATTTGAAACATTTGCCCAGATTCAATGGAGAAACTGGGCCATCTGCAGAAGACCACTTGGTTTCATTTCTTGATTTTGCAGATAATATGAATATTGAACACGAGGATGTTAACACTAGACTTTTTGTTTAATTATCCCACTTCATATTCTTCTGCACAACCCTTTATTCTACACATTCTTTTTACTATACTCCATACTTAAGCATTGTCAAACTCCACTTTATATTCTTCTGCACATTCCTTTCCTCAACACATTCCTTTTACTATATTCCACATTTAAATATTTTCACAGTTAGCTTATTTTCCAATTTCCCACACCTCACCTTTACATAATTAATATTTCTCATATCATTTAACAAAAAAATGCATTATGTGTAAGCTACGCAAGGTTCCATGTATCTTTCTACTTCATATAAAAATAATATGAAGAGACCATTTTCTCTATAAAGCATTATAAATCCCCTCTTACAATGCATGTGAGATGGATAAAGTGGATATATAAGTCAAAAGGCCAAAATTTATGTGGGCCAAGTCACTTCGTGTAGATCAACAATGGTGGTGTCATGAACTTCTAGAGGCCATAACTTGAGTTCTTGATGTCCATTTTGGGTAGGCGGAAGCTCCGTGGAAAACTAGAAGAATGAAGAACATGTTGGGAGTGATTTCTAGGGTTAGAACAATAGATATCAGATCATAAAACTAAAAGAACAACCATGACCAATTTTGGCCCTACTACCAAATTATTTTTGAAAATGATTTATAAAAAGGGAAATCTAGAATATATGAAGTAGGACCCAACTTGAACGACAAATTCCAAACTTCGTATTTCTAAAAATAGATATTTATTTAGTCAAAACAAAGAGAAAAAATACCTAATGATGAAGTAGTTACAAAGATAAAGACACAATTCTAAAGCGAAAAAATCATAATCAACATGAGCATGATTAGTTCATTCCATACTTTGTCTTCTGCAATTTTGTGAGTGTTCTTTTTTTATTTTGAACCAACTCCCCACTTTTTTCTTAGTCTTTGATCATCTAACTTCTTCAATTGTCTTATATTTTTGTAAATCTGATCCTTGATAGCAATTTATTTCTTTCTTTTTGGAACCCTTACATTAAATGATCCACAAGGGTCTAATCGATGCAGGAGCATTCAACCTAGGGTTAAATGTTTACTAAAGGAGTTAGTTCCCTAGGTTAGGATTTAATTATTTAATGTATTTTTTGTTAGGTGCCTATAATACTAGTGTATTTCCACATTGTTATTAGTGTAGCCCTCTTATTTTTATTGTTGTGCCCCATAGAAGTCCACTATTCCCTCATTGTTATTTTTTTTTTCTCGTTAAAACTATGCTATTATATTATATACATGAACAGGAAAACATTTACAGTCATTGAGTCATACTGCCAAAGGCCATGGATGGCACTTTGGACTGAAAGTTATCAGAAAGAGCAACCCACGCAGGGGCACCGCAACTGAGACAAACCGCCCGCGCAGGGGCTTTAAACCACCGAGGTGCTATCAGAGCAAAAATTGACAACCCGCACAGGGGCTCAAAAAAGAAAAAAGAGACCTTCATTAGGATCCCTCGCAGGGGCATCGAAAAGCATTCAACAAGATTTCTTTCGAACCATACATACACAGCAAAAACATACAGTAGGCCATTGTAACAAACATAGTAAATCATGGGTGGACCTGAGCAGCGTCTGAGTGAGAGATGCTGGGCGAAAGGACGGCTAATCGTCTGGCTCCTCCTCGATGATCCTGCACCAGCCATATCCTTCAGGGAGAGGGTCCGATTCTTTCTTGTCCTCCGTTGGAGAAGGCGCTGCCTAAGTCGGAGGTGGATTGACAACATGCTCTGGGGCAGCTTCTGGCGATCCCTCGACATCCCTTGAGCTTCCTGCCTGGTGCATCTTCTTGCTGGGGTGTTCCTCACCCTCATCCTACGGTTCTTCAAGGAAAAGGACCGAGACATGGGCGTTGATGCGAGAATTTTCCTGGGAGTTGCTGAAAGAGAAGACGGCAGTGCCAAACGCAGGTAGAGGTGCCGAGTCCGGATCTGGACTTCTAGAGTCCAAGAATTGGCTCGATTGGATGGGATGGGCTTCTGCAACTCGATGGCAAAGGCATCGACAGCAGCGGGATTGGGGAGTTGCATCTGAGGGACGAGAAGACCCACCTCGGCTAGAGCCTCGACGGCTGAGAAGGCGCTGTCGAGGCCTGACCATTTTTCCACAAATAACAGGGGGAAAGAACAGAGCAGAATAGGAGGAATTGGGGAAATTGAAGCGCCCTCCACCCTCCCTTTCAGACTTGATACAACAGTCAATTGACAGAGGAGTGGCGTGAGCGGTAGCTCCGTGAACCATAGACCAAGCAGATGCACACTCCCTAAACCATAGACCACACTCCAGTTTCTGAGCGCGAACCAACACATTGCAATCCACCCCCTCACCATTCTTAAGCTCCTCATCTTTTCCTCGAACTCTGCATGCCATAACTGCACTCTGTAATCGCACCTGAACCCCGGACAGTGCATTGAATTGCCGTCCATGATCGCACCTGAACCCACGCTTATATTCCTTGGCGGCGGTTCGCATTGAATGCTTGTCTTAGGCTTGAGGCCGCACATGGCTTCCATGTGGCTCCTCGCCTTCAACCATAGTGTCACCCGCATCCGGGGAAGCAGCATCTCTTTGGACCAGCCTAGCGAAGTCCTGAGCCTGGGCATTATTTGGTATAATAGTCGTGGTTCCTGTGAGGAGAGTATGTTCATTATCTGCTCCTATGTTAGCTAAGAGGTCTGCAACCTTGTTGCCCTCTCTTTTTGTGTGATTGAAGGTGATGGCCCTGTTGCTGCGGAGAGCTTGTTCGATGGCTTCTAGTCTGGCTGCGAGCCTCCAGCTATCTGCGATTTTTTTTGCTTGTGAGCCATTCTGCAGGCGCTTGGCCATGTTTATGAGAATCTGAGAGTCTCCTTCCACGATCAAGGGTTGGAGATTGAGATTCCATGCGAGAAGGAGCCCTTGCCATAAACCTTCAAGCTCAGCTGAGTTGTTGGTGTCCCAACCCAAGTATCCGAAGTATATCTGCAGGGGGGTGCCTTCGTGATTCCTCAGAATACCTCCAAAACCTGCCATTCCAGGGTTACCTTTGGAGGCCCCATCAAAATTGAGCTTATAAGAATGCTTGGGGGGAGCGATCCAAGTGCCTTTGATTGTACTGCTGCATTTGGAGGGGCTGATCTTGTGTAGATTATGAGGTAGGAGCATTTGCCAGTTGCTTAGAATGCCTTTCTCGACGTCTAGAGATGGAAGATCTTCCTGGGTCCAGGAGTGGAGCAGCAGCGTCTCGTTGAGGTTCCCACAGAGTCTGGTCCATATGTCTTCGATCGTAGAGCGCTGATTTTTGAATATACGTTTATTCCTTTCCTTCCATATACCCCATAAGATGAGTCCAGGGAGCATGTTCCACAGACAGTTGAGTAGCTCGCTCTTATAAGGATTCTGCGGCCATTGTCTTAAGGAGTTGGTTATGTCGTTCTCTGTTCTGCATCTTTTTTGACATCTGAAGCTAGCCTTTTCCCATAGCTGATTGGCTAGGGGGCAAGTGTCCAGGAGGTGTTGGAGCGTTTCCTCATTTTGATTGCAATTGGGACATATCGATGGTCCATGAAAATTTCTTCTTCTTAGTTTGTCCCAGGTGAGGATTCTTTTGTGGCTAACCAACCATAGGAAGTAAGAGACTTTGGGCCAGGATCCAAGACCCCATATTTTGCTCCAGATTGGATCAGAAGGGGTAGTGATGTTGCAGACTATCTTGTAGGCCTCTGAAGTAGTAAAGGCACCCTTTGGTCGGTATCCCCATCTTAGGATGTCATTGCCTTCGTCGTGTCTGATGCTTCTTTTTCCGAGCTCCTTCTCCAATTCCTCGATATCCTGTAGGTTTGTGATGTTAATTAGCTGATTACCCTGTTTCCATTTCCTGAATCCGTGCTCTGTTTCCTGCACCCAATAGTGATGGATCTTTTCTTGCTGCTGCTCCAGCCTAACGAGATCCGGGGGTGAATGAAGAACGTGGGTGAGCTTTGGCAACTGGTTCCATGCATCTGTCCAAAATCTTGCAGTCTTGCCGTCCCTGACCTCCCAAAAACTGTGCTGCTGAATTAACTGGAAGTGCTGTTTGGCCGCGTTCCATATTAGCGAACCTTTTTCCGTGGGGGTGAACCGGATGAGCTCCTCCTGAGGTCTGTTATTAGCATATTTAGCTGTCCAGATTCTTGCCCAAGGTTTTTCTGGATTTGTGATCCAGTGCCACCATATTTTGGCGCTCATGATGGAGTTGCTGTGCTCCGGGTCTCTCAGACCAATACCCCCTTTGTCTTTGGGTAAACAGACTGTGGGCCATTTGACTAAAGCCCATTTACGATTAGTTGCCGAGCCGCCCCATAGGAAGCTGCGCTGAAGATTCCTGATTCTTTTTAAAACCCATTTGGGCGCTGCAAGGATTGAGAAAAGATACAGGGGCATTGCCTGAAGGACAGACTTAATGAGCACTACCCGACTGGCCAGATTAAGAGATCTGTGCGTCCAAAGGTTAAGTCGAGATTCAAGCTTCTCAATGAGGGTTCGCCATGAGGAGTGCTTTATGGCTGAGGCAGTGAGGGGGGCTCCGAGGTATTTGGAGGGAAGGGAGGCTGTGGGAAAGCCAAGGATTCGGGCAACCGCCGTTTTAACAAGAGGAGGCGTGTGAAAGAAGAAGATCTGCGATTTGGTACAGTTGACATCAGTGCCTGAAGCTTCAGCAAAGTCATTGAGCAGGGATTTGAAGCATGCGGCTTCCTGGACCGAGGGATATCCAAATAGCATGGTGTCATCAACAAACTGCTGATGAGAGGTAGCAGGGGTGTTGTGAACTGAAAGGCCTTTGAGATGGTGGGATTGGAGGGCATGTTTAATGTGACAGCCAAGCCCTTCTGCCATGAGAACAAAAAGGAAAGGGGATAGGGGGTCCCCTTGCCTAATTCCTCTTGATGGTTTGAAGGGGCGGGATGGGATCCCATTCACAAGGATGGAGAATTGAGTGGAATTAATTAAGCTCATGATCCAGCAGATCCACATAGTACAGAAACCAAAAGCCTTTAACATTTGCTGAATGTAATTCCAGCTGAGTTTGTCAAAAGCCTTAGAAAGATCCAGCTTGAGAAGCATACCTGCCTGTTTTGATTGTTTGAGAGTGTGTATTATCTCGTGCGTGAGGAGAATGCCGTCCATGATCTGTCTTCCTTCCATGTAACCCGACTGTTCCGGTGATATGAGCAGAGGTAACAGGGGCTTCAACCGGTTGGCAACAACTTTGGATATTACTTTGTAAATGACATTACAAAGTGCAATTGGCCTGTATTTGTCGGGAGTAATTGAGTCCTCCTCTTTGGGGATGAGGGCAATGAAGGTGGAGTAGAGAGGGAAGCAACCAATGGAGAGCTCTCGATTCTTCAAAGATTTGCCAGACTTCCTGTTTTATCATCTCCCAGAAAGTGTGAAAGAACGTTGTGGTGAATCCGTCCAGTCCCGGGGCTTTTCCTTCCTTAAGCTGGGACATTGCCTCGTCCACCTCCTGAGGCTGAATTGGGCGGAGGAGAAGCTCATTATGTTCCTCCGTAATGATCCTTGGCACATTGTTGGTAATTCTTTCAATTGCCTGTCGCCTGTCTCCCTCCGGCTCTTGAAGGACCTGATTGAAGTGATTGAGAAATTCCTCCTCAATTTCCTCATGCTTTTCTACTTTTACCCCGCCTTGCTTTTGGATGAACGGAATGCTGTTGTGCATTCTTCTTTGAATAGTGGTTCTGTGGAAGAATTTGGTATTTCGTTCGCCCTCCTTCAACCATCTAATTCTGGATTTTTGCCTCCAGTAAACTTCCTCCTGCTTCTGCCTTTCCTCAAGCTGTCTGTGGATACGTCGTTCCTGTTCCAAGGTCACTTCAGTGTGTCCCTCTGTGGTTACTCTTTGTTGGAGATCCATCAGTTCCCGATTTAGTTCTTGTTGCGCTCTAAAGATATCTCCAAAGGTTTCCCTGTTCCAGCGCTTTAGGTGATTTTTTAGGAACCTGAGCTTCTGTTGGAATTTATACATCTTAGACCCTTCTGGTGGGATAAAGGAGGTCCATGTAGTTTTGACAAAGTCTTTAAACTCGGGATGCGAGAGCCAGAATCCTTCGAAGCGGAAGGGCCTCCTGGTCAAATCACCTGGTCTTTGCCATTGGAGGGCAATCGGCCAATGGTCCGAGCCGGTGTGCGGAAGAATTGCAGCTGAGATATCTCCTCCAAGGTGAACCGCGTTATCTGAGATAAGGAAGCGATCTAGTTTGGAAGCGATTTGGTGTTTTCCCGCTCTGCGGTTGCTCCATGTGAAAGTGCCATTGCAAAAAGGCAAGTCTATGAGGGAAGTGTTTTGAATGAAGTCCTTGAAATGGATGTTTTCTTGTTCCAATCTGTTCCTCCCCCCGATCTTCTCCTCTAGCTTGGTAATCATGTTAAAATCCCCTCCGATGATCCAGAGTGGGTGCCTCCTGTTGTTGTTCAAAGCCTCTATGGTGTCTAGAAGCGCAATTTTGCTTCCTGTATCCTGCGGGAAATATACATTTGATAGGTTTCCATGGATATTCGTGCCCAAAATGTGGAAGGCTGCCTGTATGAGATGATGAGAAGCATGGAAATCTGAGAGATTTAACGCTTGAGTATTCCATGCAATGGCCAGCCCTCCTGAAGCTCCAGAGGCATCTACTGCTACCGAACGACATCCTGGCCATGCTTTGGAGAGAATGCTACCTAATGTAGATCCGTTGCATTTGGTTTCCTGGAGAAAGCATAGTTGCGGCTTTTCCATTTTAATCATGTTTTTTAACATTCTGAGTTTCCCTGGGCTATTGAGCCCTCTTAAGTTCCATGATACAAGCTTCATGGTTCAACTATTTGCAGAGGGTTTATAGTACTTTGTCAATTTTGTATATCTACCTGAGTCTACCAGGAGTTTCCCAATTTCGATCGTTCTCTGTAAATCTGTTCTTCGTCCTCTCTTTTTGGTTTCTTTTGGGGGGTGGCTTCCATCCCACTAGCTTCCTGGTTGAATACCTAGTTGCTGCTGCTGATATGCCCTCAAAATGACTACTTCCAGCTTGCTGAGTTGGGTTTCGGATATGCTGTCATATGCTTTCTTTTTGCATGCGAGCTCTAGTTCCAGAATGTCTAGGCCATGCAGATCTATGCTTTCTGGTTCTTCTTCCATCTGTTGCACTTGACTGCTTCCTTCCACATTAATCTCTGAGCTAGAAGGAGGGTCTAGCTTTCCATCGACTTCCATGTCCTTGTCTTTCTCTGTCGATTCTTTCAGTTCTCCTGAGGGGGAATCATTGAAGATTATGGGGGTTTGGCGTTTGGAGGGGGAGGCTGAGGGGGGGGGAGGGGAGGAGGAAGAGGGATGGGAAGGGTTAGACTCAGAGATCGGGGGGTGTTCATCAGAGGATTGAGCGAGGATTTCGAAACTGTTCTTAGAAGCTGGGCCATGGGTGCTGTATTGCTGGGGCTTATTCCCATTAGAGGGTTTCTTGTGCGCTCGCCTTCGGCTAGGGGCTTTGGTGAAGCCGTCCTGGGTTGCGGAATCAGAAGGGTCAGGAGAAGTGGCTTTGGTGTTCAGGGGGCAGTCACGGAAAAGATGCCCAAGAGCGTGGCATCTCCTGCAACGGAAGGGTACATGCTCATAGTCCAAGGGTTGAATCCACTCCTCGTCACGGTGGGAGAGACTTACCGATTCTGGTAAGGCTTCATTCAAGCGCATGAAGACGCAGATGCGAGCATAGGAAATGAATCTGCGCAGTTTGGTTTCTTCTGCAGTCCTGATGTACTCCCCTAGTCCATTTCCTATGTTCTTGAGAATGTCCTCGTCCCAATATTCATCTGGAAGTCCATACATTCTGATCCAGACTGGCGCCCAGGTGAGATCTTCCTTATCCGGGTTGAATCTAGGTATCCAGTCTCTCATATACAGGCCCGCTGAGTTGAAGAAGTGGGCCCTGTTCCCAGTACCCTGAGTTTGTCCTCAATACAGTAAAAAATTGCTGTGAAGAAACCCTTCGGCCCTAGCTGCAGGGTAACGTCTCCTTTGGGCTTCCATTTCGCTGCGATCCACCCGTATAAGGCTCTTTCTGTCGGCCAGAACCCTATAAACTTCCCAATAATGGCGTGATCCCTCATGAACTCGATTCGCGCATCAATCTTGTGTCCAGGTAGCTCTATTCGTGGCCGTTCTTTGGCTATTGGTTTGCATGTTGTCGAGGAAACCTTCGGGATTTCCTCCGGATTTTTCCCTCTGTCTTGGGTGACGCTGGCTTGGTCCTTCCGTCCTCCTGTCTTCTTGTTTCCCTGCTGATGCCTGTTCCCATTGATCAGGATCTCCCTGTCAACCGATCCAAAGAGGAACGCCTGCTCAGGATCGTGCTGCGATGGGGAGGGCTCTGACGCCCTCCCCTGAGGAGATTCCATTGAGCTGCTCTAGTACTCTGCTATTCCGCTGCGCAACAGTTGATTTGGTCTGGTTTGTGAACAGATCCAGTGCTGTACTGCCTGCGCCGTCGATACTTTCCTCAGAACCCTAATCGCCTTCGTGCCCCCTCTCTAGTTTGTTCAGGCTGTATTCCCTCATTGTTATTAGTGTAGCCCCCTTATTGTTATTATTGTGCCCCATAGAAGCCCACTATTATTATTGTGGTGTCCTTGCATTATTATTGTTATGTCAGCTCTGATTATACTGTGACCCCTTAAACTCCTATATATAGAAAGGAGGTTGTGTCATTTGAAACATCCAAGAATTGTTCATTTGTGTAATATAAAGGAGGTTGCCCCTCGAAGAGGCTTATTTCTAAGTCGTTGATCTATCTTTTCTATCTTTTTCTGCACTAGTTTCATAACATTTGGTATCAGAGCTTTAGATTCTAGGGTTTCGCTGCTCCAAACAGGACATCGTGGAATTTTTGCTATAACAATTTCTCTATGAAGTTTAAGAAGCTAACCAAAAAACCCATTTGAGGTGAAATCGCTCTAAACCTCGATTCCGAATTTTAGATATTGTCTCTCTATATTTTAGGAGATATGATATGAGGAAGTTAGGGTTTTTGCAAGCTCCATTTCCATCTCAAACATATCATCATGACATTTTCGTTGTAATTTGTTTTATATGAAGGTTCAAACTCTAAAATTAAAACCCATTTGACCCGGAATATTGGTGCAGCTCAGGTCCAAATTTCAGATCTTTTATCACTATATTTTAGGCGATATGATCCAAAGAATTTAGGGTTTTTATAGGACCTTGAATTACATCCCAAACAAGTGACCTTAGGAAAATCGTCATAACTTTCTCTTTGAGTATCAGATTGAAATTTCGTAAGAAGTTACAGAAAGAGGATAGACTGTAGTTTTTTGTGTAGTATTTTCAGGTATGAAGGTGGAAATAATGATATGTGGCACTTCGTACAATCTATACTGAAGAAGTCTATAATCAAGACAGTGCGGGAGATTTGGCCTAACCCTTCCTTGAAGACTCCAATATTGATTAGTCCTGTGGGGCTGGAAAGAGGTTTTAGAAGGCTACCACAAGAAGAAATTACAAATATTGGAGATCCGAAATTGCAAAGATACAATAGATTTAATACAAGCTCCTACAAAGCAAAAAAAAAGGTGTGTAGTCTTTTTTTTTTGCATAAGCTTGGTTTGAGAAATTAGTTTAAAGTGATTCAAAAGGGCATAATGAAGCATAATTATCATTAATTGATGCCCCTATGAAATAAAATGGAAACACCTAATAAACAACCCACAAGCTCCACTATGACACATGAAGAAGAGGAAGAAATGCAACATGATATATCAAAATTGCAAGACCAAATGCAACAAATTTCACTTTCACATAAAGTAACAAAAAATGAATTGGAAGCCATGATGAATGTTAAGATAGATGGTATAAAAAGGGACATGGTAGTTTTGAATGATGGTTTAAAATCAAACATGGAAGCAATGATGAATGTCAAGATAGAAGGATTGAAAGAAAGTTTGGCAAAGTTGCTAGAAGAAAGACGTCCCATTGGTGACAAGGAAATCCATGAAAATCATGATGAAGACAAAAGAAATATCAATCACAATTTTAGAGACTCCCATGTGGGGTTTAAGAACCACCACATTCCAAAGATAGAGATGAGGAAGTTTGATGGCAAGGATCCGGTAACTTGGATAATACAGATGGAGCAATATTTTGATCTACATGATGTGAAACCCTCACAAAAGGTACATATTACATCTTTATATTTAGAACCCAATCAATTTGTATGGTATAGATGGCTTTGTTCTCGTAAACCACTTGTCACCTGGTTAATTTTTATGGAAGAAATGATAGCACATTATGAAGATACAAAGAGAAACACCTTCTTTAGCCAATTGATAAATCTCAAACAAAAGGGTTCAATGGCAGAGCACATTGAAGACTTCCAAAAATTGAATATTAGGGTAACCAATATTCCAGAGCAGCATAGGATTAATGTCTTCATAAGGACTATAAAAGATAACATCCAACATGAGGTTTGCCTTTGGGAACTTGATTCCTTGGAGAAGGCATTCAGGGTGGCAAGAAAAGTTGAAAGAAAAATTATGGCAACAAGGAAGTCTACCAATCACAACTATAAAGATGGAAGTGTTACTAGTCCTAGTCTTCCACAACCTACAAGGTTGACACCACAACAATTGGAGGAAAAAAGAGCAAAAGGGCTTTGTTACAGTTGTGATAGAAAATACACTAAAGGTCATAAGTGTGTTGAGAAGAAATTATTCTACATAGATTGTGAAGAGGAGGAAGAAAAGGAACAAGAAACATCAAAAGAGGAGGATATACACCAGGAATCAACCCCAGAGAAAGAATAAATGAATCCAACCATATCTTGTAATGCATTGGCAGGAATTACCACTCCTCAAAATCTCAAGATAGAAGGACATATCAAGAAGAAAAAGGTAATAATGTTGATTGATTCGGGTAGTACCCATAATTTTATTCATTGTAAGATAGCAAAGGAATTAAATTGCTTCCTATATCCAGCACCAGAGTGTCAAGTGATGGTTGCAAATGAAGGAACTATAAATTGCTCTAGAAAGTGCCATAATATCAAGCTATCCATGGGAGAATATGTATTGAATAGTCCAATGCTTTCCATTCCAATGGGTGGTGCTGATGTTGTACTAGGAGTCCAATGGTTACAATCTTTGGGTACAATAACTTTTAATTTTCAAGAACTTTTCTTGAATTTTTTTTGGGAAGGAAAGGAAGTTGAATTAATGGGTATCGTAGGGAAACCAGGAAAGATAATCAACTCTAATAGCATGACAAAGCTTCTAAAGAAAGAACAATGGGGCGTAATTACACAATTATGTTCTCTAGAGGTTCAAACATCAAAATCATCTATTTCTCCATACCTCCAAAAAGTCTTGGACAATCATTCCAAGGTATTTGAGACTCCCAAAGGCCTCCCACCTATTCATGATCATGATCATGCTATTCATTTGATTCCAGGAAGTATTCCTCTAAAGATCAGGCCTTACAGATACCCCTATGCCCAAAAGAGTGAAATTGAATGTATGGTTGTAGAAATTCTAGATGCGGGTATAATTCAACCTAGTCAAAGTTATTTCTCTGCTCCAGTATTATTGGTGCACAAGAAGGATGGATCATGGTGCATGTGTCCGGATTATAGGGAGCTCAACAAGATCACTATTAAAGATGAATTTCCCACTTGTCATTGATGAATTATTAGATGAATTACATGGAGCAATTTACTTCACCAAGTTGGATCTTTGTTCAGGATATTGTCAAATAAGAATGAAGACATAAGACATTCTGAAAACAACATCTAGAACTTATGAAGGTCATTATGAATTTTTATTCATGCCTTTTGGCCTTACCAATGCACCTTCTACATTTCAAGGTTTGATGAATTCCATTTTCAAACCCTTCCTTAGAAAATTTGTGTTAGTATTTTTTGATGATATACTAATCTACAACAATTCCTGGAAGGATCATGTTCAACATGTTAACAGGGTGCTCAATCTATTAGAGGAGAAACAATTATATGCAAAAACCTCCAAATTTTTCTTTGGAGTACAAGAGGTGGAATATCTGGGTCATATTGTATCTCATGATGGTTTTAAGGTAGACCCTAACAAAATTAAAGCCATTAAGGAATGGAAAATCCCCACATCCATAAAGCATCCGCGAGGATTTCTCCGGTTGACAGGGTATTATTGCAAGTTTTTTAAGAATTATGGGAGAATAGCAACACCTCTAACAACATTACTGAAGAAAGATGCATTTTCTTGGGCTCCAGAAGAAACTAAGACCTTTGAGCATCTTAAAGAGGCAATGTGCCAAACACTGGTCTTAGCTACACCAGAATTCACAAAAACATTTATTGTGGAATGTGATGCCTTAGGAAATGGAATTGGTGCTATTTTAATGCAAGAAGGAAGACCCATTGCTTTTGAAAGTCGTCCAATCAATGGAAAGTATTTACACAACTCTATTTATGAGAAGGAAATGTTGACAATACTACATGCACTTAATAAATGAAGACCTTACCTAATGGGAAGGCACTTCAAGGTAAAAACATATCATGATAGTCTTAAATACTTTTTAGAACAAAGATTATCTTCAGAGGAACAACAAAAATGGGTCACAAAGATGTCGGGTTATGACTTTGAAATCATTTACAAAAAAGGGAATAAAATGTTGTTGCGGATGCACTCTCAAGAAAGGATGAGGATGTGGAAGCATTGGTTTATGCCATTTCTATTATCCAACCAAATTGGATAACTGAATCGAGGGATGAATGGAAGAATGACGAAGAAGTGTGGGCAATCGTTCAAAAGTTGCAGCAAGATCCTAGGACATTTGATACATTTAATTAGAAAAATTATGCATTATGGTACAAAGATTGCTTATACCTTTGTAAGAATTCCCAACTCAAACAAAAGATTCTTCTAGAATTGCACACCTCTCCCTTAGGAGGGCACTTAGGATTTTTAAAAACTTACCACATGATTAAGAAGGAATTTTTTTGGGATGGCCTTAAAGCCAATATTCAAAAGTTTGTGGCAAAATGCTTGGTTTTCCAAAAAAATAAAGTTGAGACAATTAAGACCCCATGTCTGTTACAACCTTTATCCATTCCAAGTCAACGTTGGGAGGAGGTTTCAATGGATTTTATCACAGGTTTACCCAAGTTCGAAGGAAAGAGTGTCATCATGGTGGTAGTTGATAGACTTACCAAGTATGCACACTTTTGTGCATTACCTCATCCATTTAAAGCCAATACAGCTACTACTGCATTTATGGAAACAATTCAAAAGCTACATGGAAACCCAAAGATTATTGTAAGCGACAGAGATCCTATTTTCACTAGAAAGTTTTTGACATAATTATTTTCATGTCTAGGCACTCAATTAGCCCATAGCTCATCTTATCATTCTCAATCAAATGGGAAAACTGAGATAGTAAACAAATGCTTGGAAGGATATCTCATTGCTTTGTATATGATAAACAAACACAATGGGTCAAATGGTTACCTCTGGCTGAATGGTGGTATAACAATTCCTTCCGTACTGCAGCAAAAATGACCCCATGTATGGCACTTTATGGATATCATCCACCATCCATCATGTCATCTTTAAGAGAAAATTCCAAGGTTCAAGCAGTGGAATATCACATAGAGCATCAACAACAAGTTCTCCAACTCTTAAAGGATAACCTCACTTTGACGCAAAAGAGAATGAAACAATAGGCGGATCAACATCGTAGCGAAAGAACTTTTGATTAATGCGACTGGGTATTTTTACGGCTACAATCATACAAACAAATGTCCCCCAAACAAGCTAAGAAGGATAATAAATTATCACCAAATTATTATGGTCCTTACAATGTGTTGCAAAAAATGGGTACTATGGCATACAAATTGGAGCTTCCTACATCTTCTAGAGTGCACCCTGTTTTCCATGTTTCATGCTTAAAGAAGGTTATAGGTGACAAGCTCCCAGTTCAAACAATATTGCCAAAATTTGACAAGGAAGGAAAAATCATATTGGAACCTGAAGAAGTCATGGAAACAAGAACTTGACAGTTACGAAATCGATCAATTTCAAAGTATCTCATCAAGTGGAAGAACTTACCCGCGGAAGATTCCACATGGGAGGATGAGAATTTTATACAAAAGAATCCAGAACTACTCAAGCATTGAGGAGAACACTTTTTTTGAAGGAGAGGGGCATGTTAGGTCCATATAATACTAGTGTATTCCCACATTGTTATTAGCGTAGCCCCCTTATTGTTATTGTTGTGCCTCATAGAAGCCCACTATTCCCTCACTGTTATTAGTGTAGCCCCTATATTGTTATTATTTTGCCCCATAGAAGCCCACTATTGTTATTGTGGTGCCCTTACATTATTATTGTTATATAGGCTCTGATTATATTGTGACCCCTTAGACTCTTATATATAGAAAGGAGGTTGTGTAATTTGAATCATCCAAGAATTGTTCATTTGTGTAATGTAAAGGAGGTTGCTCCCTCGAAGAGGCTTATTTCTAAGTTGTTGATCTATCTTTTCTATCTTTTTGTGAGCTAGTTTCATAACATTGTCCCTATAGTTTTGGGAGAGAATGAGAATTATTGTAAATAAGAGAAGGTTCGAGAGTATTTTGGAAGAATTGAGAGATTTGAACGTTAGTTATATCTTATTTAGATATAAAAGATTAGGTGAGAGTTTTTATGGATCATGAGAGATATTGTGGGAGTTTGTTTAGGATCTAGAACCTACTTTGGGTTCATATCCACTTGTATAAATCTAGGTGAGTCCATGAGATATGTAAGTGAAATAGAGTGAGGAATGAGAGGCCAATGATTAGGCCAATAATTTCCCTGTACATATTTTATTTATTAATTAATTATTTCTAAATATTTATATGCATACGTATTGTCTGGATTTCAGTTTTATGTTGTGTGTTAATTTTTAAATTGTGGGCCCTATGATTCTGCGACATCATTTTTGGTATCAGAGCAGGTTGAGTGCTGTCTTACATATGAAAGCTTGTGCATAAGGTGTTTATAAATAGATGTGTTGATGCAGGAGCATCTAGACCAGGCCAGCAATGTGATAGGATGGTCACATGTTGGGCTAAACGCAAGACTTGAGGAAAGCTTAGTTGTTAAATTTGGGTTAATTTCAATAAGGGTAGGTAGTTAATAGTGGTCTAGTTTAGTTAAAAGATGATAAAGATTGAGTTGTAACTAATTCTTTCATGTATGGTAAGGTTTTTGGATGGCAAGAAGTTTGTAAGCCTCTGGGCATTTGAAAAGGGCCATCGATCTGAAAATCTGGCCATGAACCAAGTGAGTTTTTGTAATTGATTACATTTGGCTAAATTGATGAGGAATTTGTTCTGGAAATTCTGTGTGAATTATATATATATTCTTGGTTAAGTTCTGTTTAGAGAATGTTTAATTTACTGTGCAAAGCATATGAGGGAAGCATTGTTCTTAATTAATATCAAATTATGTATTGAATGAAATTCAATCTACACATGCTAAAGGGGATGTAAGAAAAGGGACTGATCACTCTGGAGGAAGATTGAATCGAGGTTTGATTCAAGTTGGTATTCGTATATCGGCTTGGAAAGTCGATTTCCAGGTTAGCACGGTGGAATTATGAATGGAGGGATTTTGAAAGAATCTGTGGAAGACTGAATTATAATTGAGGAACCGACTGCGTGATGGGGTATGGCGCAGAGCTTGTGCCAGTGGTGAAAACAAACCATGGTCTGGATGATACAGAATTTGTCATTATGTGGAAGAATGCAGATTCCAAAACTGAATTCGAAGTGGTCTGCGTGGAGTTAGAGCAATCACTGGAGACAGAATTGATAGGGTTTGATTGAGCGGATTGTCGTGTTGATGTTGGAGGCAAATTCCAGTAAAACTGTTATGTAAGTGTTTGGTTGTTTACATCTCACCGATATATATGTTCGAGTGCTTTGATAGATGAAGATTGGTATCGTTCGACTGGAGAATCGAGAACAGTTCAGTGGTTTTACAAATTAAGGCAGAACCAGAGAATTTGAACCAGAGCAAACAGTGAACGGACCTTCGATGATGAGGTTGAATCGAATGAAGTTGTGAGAATGAATGGCGGCAGGGGATGGACGCAGAGGTCGTTAAGTCTCTATGCGTACTATAGTAGAAGTGTATCAAAGATGAGGGCCGTCCAAGGTAGGGAAATGTGCTGGTAGTCATACAAGAATGAGCCAAAATGGAGCTGGGCATATTTACTTTGGAATTGGTAAATAGTGGTCCACAGCGTGATTATTAACCCAAGGGCGCCGTGGTAGCAGTTAATTGCAGACCCTCTGTATATTTGTTCTGCGTGTAAGAAATTGATACAGAATGAGTACCCTAATGAAGATGCTTAAGTTTATGACTTTCAATTGAGAAGCTTCCACAATTCAGGTGTGATGAAAATCGCCAGAAGGAGTCTTGTCTGGACAAATATTTGAAGATGCATTTTTTTTTATATGCCTGAGGATGGAGAGATTCTGGGTTTTGCAGGGTGAGTCCTGCATCATGTGTGATGTATAAATGAAATATTGTTTATGACAAATTTTAAGATTGGAGTCGTGAGCATGGAAGAACCCGAAGTCTACGATGTCGTGCTTTTGTTTGGCTTGTGTGCGTTGTAGATTTTAAATGTAGTCCATATGGTTTGTGCATCATTTTATATCAGTGCTTGGTGCAACTGTTATTGAAATAAGAGATCAAAAAACTTTTGTAGAATTATTGTGGAAATGGGAAGCACACCGATTTGCAACCAACACTAAATTAAATACATAATTTGTTTTTTGTTTTGTTTTTGTTTTTTTGTTTTGTTTTTTTTATTTTTGTTTTGTTTTGTTTATTTGTTTTTTTTTTAATGAGCACCAATGCAAAAAGGAGATATACAACAAGATGGTGAGTTTGGGAGATATTATCCTGCACATTATGAGATCCCAATGTAATATGCAAGTCCTTCAATAATGCAAATTTGCAAGGTCTTGTTTACTCATAACCATCATTTTGGTATTAGAGGCGTGTGGCCAGGGAAGAAATGCCAATATTGTGCAACATAAAAAAATCTTTGTGAGTTGAGATTATCGATGCGTAAGAAATTGTGAGATCACTAGATGTTAGAGAGACTTGAAATATTTCTGCTCGTGTGAACTAAATTAAATACATAATCTTCTTGAAGTCATGGGATCTTGATCGATTATATTTCATCATTTTTTATTTATTTATTTTTTTCCCTGAGCGCCAATGCAAGAAGGAGATATCAACAAGATGGTGAGTTTGGGAGATATTATCCTGCATATTTTTTTCTCTGAGCGCCAATGCAAGAAGGAGATATCAACAAGATGGTGAGTTTGGGAGATATTATCCTGCAAATTCTGATATCCCAATGTAATATGCAAGTCCTTCAATAATGCAAATTTGCAAGGTCCTATTTACTCGTAACCATCATTTTGGTATTAGAGATGTGTGGCCATGGAAGAAATGCCAATATTGTGCAACATAACAAATATTTGTGAGTTACAATTCCGTTTTTCAGTTTTGGTCTGAGCCTTGGTGATAGATCTTTTGTATGTTTTTATATCATGTATATAAGAACAGCTGAACTGATATAATGTTCTTGTTTATATTTATGATATAAATGCAATATAGTTTTTTCGACCTGAAAAAAAAAAAAAAAACAAATATTTGTGAGTTGAGATTATTGATGCGTAAGAAATTGTGAGATCACGAGATGTGAGAGAGACTTGAAAGATTTATGCTCGTGTGAAACCATTATTTATATTTCTTGTTGCATAGATGGATGCGAGGTTAGAGCAATTGTGAGATCACGAGATGTGATAAAGACTTGAAAGATTTATGCTCGTGTGAAATCATTATTTATATTTCTTGTTGCACAGATGGATGTGAGGTTAGAGCAAAGTGCGCGGAGAATAATAGGGGAGAATAGTAGCGTTGTATTGATTATAAGTACGATAATTTGAATGCGTTGATTAAAGCTGTTGGGTATTTTTCAATGGGAAATACCAAAACCAACTAAATAACCAACACAGAGACAATGCTCTGTTTCCTCTGTCTCAGGATCTTTATGCACAGGGAAGCTTTTAAATAAAATTACTCAGAACAGAGTATTACACAGCCATAAAATATTTCTATTGATTAAAATATAAAGCCTCATACAAACATTCATCCTCATTGCTGAGAGGGATTCACAAAAAACAATATTAAACAAAAACTCTGTTTTCACCCTGAGAAATTACTGAGCTGGGTTTACTGCTGTAAATCCCCTTTTACATTCACTGCAGTGAAAAACACTTTACTGCTGTAAAATAAAATTTACATATGCATACAAATGCGCTCCACCATTTTCCTTATGCACTTCTGTGCAAAACCACACATGGTTTTTCTTACACCTCTGTTTCACAAAAATGCCACACAAAACATTACAACCCTGTTCTTGTCTTTTTACACACTGCTATGTGTTTCACCTTTTACTGCACCATCATTTTACAATGCTCCACAAAAAAGATTCAACCCACGAGCTCTTTTCATTTGGCTCACACTATTCTCTTTCGCTGCTGCGCTCTTACATATCTCCCATAATACAATGTTAACTCAAAGAAAATATATATACGCTCCACAGTTTTTCCATATGCACTGCTGTGCAATCATTCTTGGCTTTTCGCTGCCCCTTTGGCTTTTTTTCGATGGCCAACACATATAAAAAAAAATATCTTGCTCCCCTGCCGCGAGCTCATTTCACGCTCCAAAACGTTAACCCATTTTTTTAATATGAATGCCATAAAAAACATAACGTGTACACCAAAACAAAAAGGTATACCACGTATGAGCCCATCACCTTATTAAAGAGCCTCCACCAAAAAAATATGAGCAACCACCAGCTCCATTAATTCTCTTCTACGGTGGTCAACGGGAATCCTCACACGCCACGCAAACTATTGATTTGATGCGGGTCGTATGCAGCTTCGGAGATCGACGGTGGAGGATGAAGAAGCAAATCCAACAGTGGAGAATGATATCGGAAGCCACCTTGTTGCTGAGCTTTACCTCCCGATATGTCAGAGATGCTGACGTCAGGCGAGAGCCACGTGCCTGCACCAAAACGCATCGGAGGCCAATATACGGAAACAACTTTTCATGGGAAGGCGGTGCGATGTGCTCTAGGCGGTTTTGTGGTTTTCAATCTGGCGGTTTTGGAGAGCGCAGTACGGCTGCGTTGAAATTACATTTTCAACACTCCCCTTTAATTTCAACTGCTGGGCGTTCAAACATACCCAAACACTTCCTCACATCGAGGGATTCACCAACACTGCTGTTACAAAGACATCTTCCTCACATAGAGGGATTCACCAACTGCTTCTGATGCAGTTCCACAAACAACAAAGTTGTCTTCCTCTTAATAGAGGGATTAACCTAAAACTGTGCTTAAGAGCACCTTCCTCATGACAGAGGGATTCACCATAACAATGTGCTGAAGAGCACCTTCCTCATGACAGAGGGATTCACCATGTGACTGTGCTTAAGAGCACCTTCCTCTTGACAGAGGGATTTACCAAACTATGCTAAAGAGCATCTTCCTCTCAACAGAGGGATTCACCAAATGACTGCTTCAAATGCAGTTCCAAAACAAACAATCATTGCACTGCTGTGTGTGCAAACTCATTACAATGTTCTTTTATGCTGCTGCATATTCTCTGCTGCACTGTTGTGCCATCTTCTTTACTGTGTCTACCCCACACTGCTGTGTCTACACTTGCACTGCTTGTGCACTTTTCAAAGACAAAATACTCTGTCTTTTCTGGAACAATTACACTGTCCCAACTTACAAATTTACACTGCTGTGTGTAAATATTTCTTACATTCACTTTCATTTCTTCAACAAAACTTCATGCTGCTGCATTTTCTTATTTGCATTGCTGTGTGCTTCTCCTTCTTGTCATCATGCTGCTGTCCATAACTTCTTGCTGCTGCATTTTTCACATTCACTGCTGTCCATACCCATAACCATAGACTGTCATCCCTGGGTTTTTATTTGCTGCTGCGTTGCCTCTGCAATTTGCACTTTCGCTGCCTTTTGTTTCATCATACTGCTGTGCCCATACTCTTGGCACTTCATTCTCCACACAAAAAAATTAACACGGGCTGCTGCCTTTTCTTATGCACCCTTGCTTCACACAATCTTCAGCTTCAATTTTTTTTATTTTCATAATGCACTGCTGTGCAATCCCTTTCAATTTGCTGCTGCCACACACATTCTTATTTATCCATGTGCATTAAAAATCTGTTGTCCATGTTTTTCTTTATGCACTTCTTTGCATGCTGCATTGCATATGAAGAAAAACATTACATTTTTCACTGCTGTGTATTATACTCACTCTGCTGTGAGTATATTCTCTCACTTTACATAAAAGGAAACTACCTTCCATTGCTATGCATTTCAATGCATGTGCTCCAAAAAAAATTTCCAAACTGCTGTTTTATGTTTTTTCTTCCCACTGCTGTGAGGGTCTCCAAGCTCTGCATACTTTTCTTCTTGCGCTGCTGCTCTTCACATTTCAGCGCTGCCATCTTTTTTTTCTTTATGCATTTCTGTGCATATTGCATAAAAACAAAGCAAAAACATTGCTAATTTCATCACTCCTGCATATTACCTTTCAGAGGGATTAACAAAGATTTCATTTGCAACTGCTGCGCTGCAATACATCCTCCATCAATAAATGACTGTTAATACAGTTCAGCAAACAAAAAAAAATTACAAGCTCCCCTTTAATGTGTGCTTGTCTTCTTTTGGCGAGTTTTCTCAAAACAAACTTAGATCCACTGGAGAGTTCAAGGGGTTTTCAGATTGCCTTTCCTTCCTTCTCCATACTTGTGTAACTTTCTTCTTTTGTATGGGTCTAGCTTGTGTAAGAGCCCATGTCAAGTTACAATCTCGTGCCATATGCCCAATGTTATGACACTTGAAACATTCTACATTTTTCATGAATAACATTTCATGATTTCTTCTAAAATTGTTTCTTGGGGATTTTCGGAGACCACAACATTTATCTTTATGAAATTCTCTACAGTCTTTTGCCATATGACCAAAGTTTGAACAAGCATAACAATAACCATAAAATGAACTTTGGTAGCTGGGAGATGGAGGTTTCCTTGATGTACTTCTGAAGCCTTGCTGCCTTGAGATTCTTTGTTGATGACCATTGCCTCTTGCCTCTTTGACATCAGCTACATTTCTTCTTGGAGCTGGTTTTCTACTTGGAGCATGATTTCTTCTATTGCAGCCTTCATTTTTCTCCTTGCCTTTGCTAGAACTAAGAGCATCACCATCTCTTTCTGGCTTCTTCACATCTCCTTTGCTTAAAGCATCCTCATGCTTGTTTGAGGGTTCACCTACATACCCAAGTCCTGATTTATCAGATGGAGATCTATGATAGCTAAGCATGTCATCCAAAGCTTGAGAGCTCTTCATGATCTTGTTCATCCCTTCAACCTTCTTCCTGAGGAGGACAATCTCTTCTTCTAACTTTTCACATTCATTATTTTTCTTTCCAAGCTGTCCCTCAGTTTCTTCCTTGCTACGAGTAGCTTCAGCTGCTACTATTTTGAGGGAGATAATATCAGACTTCATTTTGGAGATTTCTTCATCTTTTGCTTGACTGCTCTTCATTTTCTTTTCAGCTCCTTGTGCCTGCTTCCTGGCTTCTTGTAGTTCGGACTTAAGGGAGGAGACCTCTACCTTATACTGTCCAATCTCTTCCACAAGCTTATTCACTCTCTTGTGTCTTTGTTCAAGTTGACTTAACAAGTCATCTTCCTGCTTCTTTGCTTTATTCAGCTGATTTGTCATGGATATGACTTCTTCATGATGTTTCTTCTTGCATTGGTCAAGCTCCTTCTTCAGCTTGGTAAGCTCTTCATCCCTTTCTTTTACTTGAAGCTTGATAAGGTCAAGCTTTTCATTCTCAGCTTCTGTGATGGGTTCTTCTTGACTCATTGTCATGGTCAGTGCTCCCTTTGCATGAAGGTCATGCAGTCTGTCCCATATATCCTTTGCTGATGTATATTTTCCAAGATTCTTCTTCACAGAATCAGGCAGTCCATCCAAGATTAGTTTTGTTGCTTGTGCATCATACTCCATGGATTCTTTATCCATCTTGCTATCATCAATCACTGACTCCCAGACTTCAATCCCCTCAGACATTAGGAAAGCCCTCATCATTATTTCCCATACATCAAAGTTTCCATCAAACTTTGGGGTTTCAAATAAAATGTATTCTAATGGATTGCCTTCTAGTTTAGTAGAGGAGGGAGACACATTTTTAGCAGGCTTGGAGGCTTTCTTCTTTGACCTTGCCATTCTTATCTAGGCTTCAAATACTTGACTGTGTTTTTTTTGAAACAACTGACTGTCTTTAATAATAACTCAAAAACTTGAGAAATACCTAAATCCCTTTGGCTGAAACTTCACATTGCTGGAGAAGCTTTCTCTGCTGCAACAAGAAACTTTCCTTCAGCTTCTTTGACACTTTTAAAGAGCCTGAACCAGCTTTGTCACCATCAAAGAGCCTGGACTAGCTCCGATACCACTGTTGGGTATTTTTCAATGGGAAATACCAAAACCAACTAAATAACCAACACAGAGACAATGCTCTGTTTCCTCTGTCTCAGGATCTTTATGCACAGGGAAGCTTTTAAATAAAATTACTCAGAACAGAGTATTACACAGCCATAAAATATTTCTATTGATTAAAATATAAAGCCTCATACAAACATTCATCCTCTTTGCTGAGAGGGATTCACAAAAAACAATATTAAACAAAAACTCTGTTTTCACCCTGAGAAATTACTGAGCTGGGTTTACTGCTGTAAATCCCCTTTTACATTCACTGCAGTGAAAAACACTTTACTGCTGTAAAATAAAATTTACATATGCATACAAATGCGCTCCACCATTTTCCTTATGCACTTCTGTGCAAAACCACACATGGTTTTTCTTACACCTCTGTTTCACAAAAATGCCACACAAAACATTACAACCCTGTTCTTGTCTTTTTACACACTGCTGTGTGTTTCACCTTTTACTGCACCATCATTTTACAATGCTCCACAAAAAAGATTCAACCCACGAGCTCTTTTCATTTGGCTCACACTATTCTCTTTCGCTGCTGCACTCTTACATTTCTCCCATAATACAATGTTAACTCAAAAATATATACGCTCCACAGTTTTTTTTATATGCACTGTTGTGCAATCTTTCTTGGCTTTTCGCTGCCCCTTTGGCTTTTTTTCGATGGCCAACACATATAAGAAAAATATCTTGCTCCCCTGCCGCGAGCTCATTTCACGCTCCAAAACGTTAACCCATTTTTTTAATATGAATGCCATAAAAAACATAACGTGTACACCAAAACAAAAAGGTATACCACGTATGAGCCCATCACCTTATTAAAGAGCCTCCACCAAAAAAATACGAGCAACCACCAGCTCCATTAATTCTCTTCTACGGCGGTCAACGGGAATCCTCACACGCCACGCAAACTATTGATTTGATGCAGGTCGTATGCAGCTTCGGAGATCGACGGTGGAGGATGAAGAAGCAAATCCAACGGTGGAGAATGATATCGGAAGCCACCTTGTTGCTGAGCTTTACCTCCCGATATGTCAGAGATGCTGACGTCAGGCGAGAGCCACGTGCCTGCACCAAAACGCATCGGAGGCCAATATACGGAAACAACTTTTCATGGGAAGGCGGTGCGATGTGCTCTGGGCAGTTTTGTGGTTTTCAATCTGGCGGTTTTGGAGAGCGCAGTACGGCTGCGTTGAAATTACATTTTCAACAAAAGCTTCATCATGATAACTTGTTTATCCATAACTGCTATCGTTGGTAGTGAGTTACTGTCATCTGAAAAAGTTGTTTCTACAATCATTTGTCATTCGAGGAGGAA
This sequence comes from Pinus tabuliformis, assembly GCA_031772625.1. Lineage (NCBI taxonomy): Eukaryota > Viridiplantae > Streptophyta > Pinopsida > Pinales > Pinaceae > Pinus > Pinus tabuliformis. The sequence continues at coordinate 1,141,681,212 of CM062813.1, read as the reverse complement.
AGAGTTGGACTGGTTATCGGAACCAGAGGAGAAATCAAAGTCTCAGCCACAGTCGTAGTCCTGTAGATGAGCGTCCTCATGTAAGTGATCAGTTGCGCTCTCGTCTTGGTCCACAAGATTCATACAAAAGTAGAAGAGTACAGCAAGGAGATGTGAATTCGCCTTCAATTTTTTTAAGCGATGAAGGAATCGTTATAGTTCAAGCATTAAAGTTGGGATTTGGCGCTTAATAAAGAAAGGTGTTAAGGCTTAAGAGAACGACAGTGTTGCGGTGGTTCTTTTGGAGAAAGAGAGAGGTTTCTGTTTGTGTAATTAAAATGGTGTTTTAGGGTTCTTATTCATCTTTCTATTGGAGTTTTATTTAAATGTGTTCAGGACCTAAGCCGTCAATGGCATCCATAGATTGTTTGACATGAATAACATTGAATTTTCGCATAATTTTGTATGCATGGTGGATTGTGCGTTCTGTGTAATGCTCTGATAGATGAGACTGTTATCCATGGTGGATTGTGTGTTCTATGTAATGCTCTGATAGATGAGACTGTTATCCATGGTTAAGGGAGGCATGTGTTGCTGGCAGCGTAGTGTGTAGGCATAGTTGTTTCCTATGAGCCACAATTTCCCCATGAGCAAGAAAATCGATGATATACGATGAATGTTGTATAATTGGCAAGTTAATGAACAAATTCTAAGCAAGAATTAGTGCTACAAGTTCAGAGAAGAGAAGTCGCTAAGGAGCCATCGTTGTCAGTGGTGTTATTGCAGAAAGCGAATCAATGGAGTTCATGTGGATAAGGTAGTGATTTATTTTATTTAAAAAATCTTGAATCAATGGGGAGTGAATAAATTGTGTGAGAGTCAATAGAATGTCATAGTTTGATAAAGTAGAATAATTTAGTCATATGTGAGTTTATGGTGTTAAGATTAAAAGTCCATGTGATGTAAAGAATTACAATATCAAATGAACATATAAATGTATTAGGGGTGGATCTTAGCTAAATTTGTAAAGTAAAATAAAAGTTTATAGTCATGTATTGGTATGTAAAACAACACATTTTTTGTTGTGCTCGACATCCAAGGTCCATTAATGTAAAAAGTTGATGTTAAATTAGAAGTCTGGAGTCAAAAGGAAATATAGAGTCATAAGTCAAGTCAAAAGTGCATTTAAGTTTGAGTCATTGAATGTAATGGGTGCATGATCGGTAGAGCCTGACACCCAAAGTCTGGTCAATGTATTGTAAAGACAAGGGATATTGCAGTTGTTTGCAGCAAAGAAAGCAGAGTACAAAGGAACTTATGCAAGGGAAGAAGGAGATGAAGATGACTATGGATAGTCATTTGTAGAATTCAAAGAAAAACCACAACAATGACATAGAAGTTGGCATACATGATGAAGAGTTCAAGAAAGAGATCGTTGAGTTGAAGGCACGACTTGATGTGTTGATGGAGTTGTTACAAAGTCAGAAACATGGATGGATAATGAAGAGGACAACTAGATGGCCAATCAAGCAGTTGATTGCAAGAAGACAAAAGCACAAGTTGAAAGTTTTGTTAAGGGAAGCAGAAACACTCAAATAACCGATATGAATGTATCCATTTGTGAACCAGAACAAGGATTGGTGCTTGGTGAGGACAATGATGATGCTAAAATGAAATTTTTTGATATGAACGTGGTTTCGATTCCCACAGACGGCGCCACAAATTGTTTAGCAGATCCGCATAGGATGATTGAATCGTTGATAGAAGATAACAATAATGTTGGTTTTAAATCTGATAATTGGTGTGTGGATGCAGGATGTGTTGCAGATAATGGACGAGAAACTAATTTTGTTTCATGCATGGATGAAGACTAGTATGTTGAAATGATTTCTGAAAGAGACCATAAAATGCTTATGAAATGTGAAGAAGAATTACAATTGCCATAAAATATGTTGATGGAACCTGAATCCAATCAAGTTGCAGATAAACAGGAGAAATGTTCAAGCAGTGAAAATGTGGACCTGAGATAAAATGTTATTTGCAATTTAATGTTAAATATGATGGATTGATTTTACAAACTAGTAAGAGTAAAATTCAATTAAAAACTAAATTGGATGATGATACTAAAGAATTGAGGAACCTGATGAAAAAAACAATTAAACCAAGATATTGCAAGATGAGGAAGAAGGACAACAACATGATACATTTGACTACACAAGTATACATAAAAAAAGTAGGAGGAGAATTGAAACATAAATTTTGGAAGCCTGGAAGACAAAAAAAGACAACAAAAAAATGGCAACAATATGACAAAGCAATTGATCAGGGACAAACTAAAGTTTGGGATCCAAGAGGAATTTAATCAGTTTATGAAGATATGTTGTCGGGAGACAATGGATTTCTTTTACTTGGGGAGTCTAATGCATGAGCATCTAACCTAGGGTTGAATGTTTACTAAAGGAGTTAGTTCCCTAAGTTAGGATTTAATTATTTAATGTATTTTTCCTATAGTTTTCGGAGAGAATGAGAATAGGAGAAGGTTTGAGAGTATTTTGGAAGAATTGAGAGATTTGAGGGTTAGTTATATCTTATCTAGAGATAAGGGATTAGGTGAGAGTTTTATGGATTGTGAGATATTGTGGGAGTTTGTTTAGGATCTAGAACCTACTTTGGGTTCATATCCACTTGTATAAATCTATGTGAGCCCATGAGGCATGTAAGTGAAATAGAGTGAGGAATGAGAGGCTAATGATTAGGCTAATAATTCTCTTGTAAAGATTTTATTTATTATTTAATTATTTCTGAATATTTATATGCATACGTATTGTGTGGATTTCAGTTTTATGTTGTGTGTTAGTTTTTAAATTGCAGGTCCTATGATTCAGCAACATCACCAATCCTAGTCTCTTAGGGACGAACACCTTAACATTTGCAGTAAATGTCAATATTTTGTCAAGTGCTTTAGGCACTTAACTTTATTCGAATTTGTAAACTTGTTCTTCAACTCTCGTAGAGATTTTTTTGGGAGAACATTCCATTTGTGGTTTTGAGACTTATTAAAAAAAGGTAGGAATTTCTTGAATGCTTTCCTATGCTCTTATAAATTGAAATGCTTGAAATCATTTTATAGCTCTTAGATAACTAGACCTTACACTTTTATTTGTGTTTATTTAAATCGTTTCAAATGTGTCCCCTCATGTTGTATGAATGGATAAATGTCATGGAATGAGTCTTGAAGAATATGTTTATTTATGTTATCATTATCTATTTTTATTTTGAAAACGTTTGGTGCACTCTAAGGTGCATGTGCTGTATGTCTACATTTTGTAGATTTAAGTTATTTTGAATACTTGTGTACGTGCTTAAATAAGAGTATCACCTCTATAAAAATACAAAGGAAACTTGAAAATAGGCCCTAGGAGGTCGAATCTTTTCCCTAACAAAAAAGACAACATGAGGTAAAATGAGAGATTGATCAAATGCTCTCAACCAATTTGATATTCCTAGTGGATGAGTTAGGTTGGCTTAGCCCCATCATAATCCAAAGTAAGAAGGGTGTTGAAGACATATGGGTCTAAGTTTATTTCAAAAGTCTCAATGTTTATGTGTATGTGATCCATCCTTGACTCCTTTTAGTGATGAAGTATTTCATCAAGTTGTAAGAAAAGAAAGATACTCCTTTACCGAGTGGTTTTCCAAGTTATCGCCAAGTACAAATTGTGGAAGAAGACTAAAGAAAGACTACCTTTACCATTGAATGAGGTTCTTTTGCTTATAATTTCGATCCATTTAGGTTAAAGAATACCTTTATCGGGTTCTCTTGCATTGTGATAATAACCTTTAGGGACTAGTTCTTAGAGGCTTATTTGGATGGTTGGATATCAAACAATTTAGTGAAAGATCATATTACAATGCTAAGGCTTGTGTTTGTTCATTGTATCCCAAAGTGTGTTTCCTTGAACCTAAGGAAATGTATCTTTTCTACAACTTTTTGGACCTTGCTAAAGAAATGTATCTTTTATATAACTTTTGGGACCTTGCTGAAGAAACATATCTTTTTGATCCAAAATAGATTTTGGATAGACTCCTAAGTCTAAGTGTTCCTCACTGAGGAAAATGAAATTCCATGGAAGTTCCTGAAACTGGCCCCATTGCAGAGATCATCTCATTCTGAATCTACTGCAACTTGAATGGGCAAAAATGGACTTAAGATGCAGAAGTTATCATAAAATGAAGCTGCCCCTTATCCTTTGGAAAAAGGGGCAAAATCCCCTAAAAATGGGTCCTAAAAACTCTCTAAGGCTTCTAAAGACCAAAACTATCGCAAAAGGAGAACCTTTAAAAAAGGCGGATAACACTATCAGAGGAAAAAACATGAAGAAAATAGTGAAATTGAGCCTATCGGAGGTCAAACCAACTTTGCACAGGAGCCGTCGAATCTGGCCAATCAACAATCCAGATCCGATCAGCAAATCACAATCGGCGGAGGATACTGGAGCATATCACATGACAGTTGAGACTTGCGATAGCGATTAAGAGGCGGAATCGATAGGAAAATAGTGCAGATTTGTGGATATTTGAAGTCCGATAAACAAAGTTTTTGCGGATTTTTCCCGTGTTTAGTGTATTTTCCTGTGTAAGCCGGGAATGCTAATTTTGGGGATTTCAAAGGCCCGATGGTCCCTTCCGTTACAGAACAGGTGGCCACCATCCCTGAAGGCATTTAGCAATGATTGCTAATGCTCAGAGAGGGGATTTGAGTGGACCGAGGCCAGAAGATAGAGAGCCGAGAGGGAAAATGAACAGACAAGCACCGATTGGCTTAAAAGCCATGAATGTCAAAGACAGAGGTTGGTTGTTGGGGGTTGTTGCTAAAACAGAGAATAAGCTAAGCCAAAGCAGGAAGCTAAGGCGAAAGAGGCAGTGCAAAAGCAAAGAGAGTAGCCGAGGGAGTCACTTGGAAGTCAAGTGAAAAGCCAAGAGAGATGTAAACTAACAGAGAGTAGAAAGAAGCCAAAGCCAGAGCTAAAGAACAAGAGCTAGAGCCAAGAGCCAGAGCTAAGAGCCGGAGCCAAGAGCCAGAGCTTCAAGAGCCAGGGGATAAAATGGTGTCTGAATCCACTGTTCCTGTGTAAAACAACAGGAGTTGAGCCAAGAGCATGTAAAAAGGACTTATACCATAATCCCAGAGAGCCTAGTTGACTTGACTAGAGCTCACGGAGACATATCCCAAGAGTTTTGGGTGAACTCATAATTAAATTGTTGTCTTATATGTTTGTTTTTACTGCTGCATTATTTATTGTTATATGTATTTATATATCAGTTTGAGCACATTAAATTACAACACATAAACAATTTTAATAAACAACACCAGCATACACCTTTTGTTCAAGCACATATTTAATTTTGCACTGGTTAATCATAAAGACTTGGGAATAATTAAGCTTTGGAAGTGGGAGAGGTTCTTGTAAGTTAGACAAGAAGCCTAAGAGCCCCATTTTCAGATCAGGTGGTATCAGAGCATGATATTGATTAACCACGCCTTCAAAGGAAAGTTATATCAGAGTGCTTGATTGACAAAGCAAAGACTGCTTGTCTAAAAGGTGTTTTGAACAACAAGAGGTTGATTGTATGCTTGTTTTGCAGACTGACTATTGTTTAAGTTTGCAGAGGTGAAGGGAAAGCTATTGATAGCTCAGTCTAGGAAGGACAAGAAGGAAAGAGAGCTGAAGGTACTCTTCTTATCCCAAAGGAACTCAAGACAATTCTTGGAGCACAAGAGGTTTGTTGCAAAAGGTTGCTGAATAAGCTCTTTATTTATCTTGTTGAAGTTTTTTTTGTTCGTTGGCATAATGAAAACTTCTACAAGAGGGTCCTTAAATTCTGCTTTCTTCACAAGATTCTTTGATGAAGACATGAAGCAAGAATTGTCCACCATGATGGATATGGTGAGAGAAATGTATGAGGATGGAAGGAAGAGTAGCAGACTTAGAGAGCAGTTGAATTCCATGGAGGAAGAGAAGCAGTTGCTTTCTGACAAATTGCAGGAAATGGAGAGGCAACTTCATATTGCAAATATGAACCTGAAAAGGATGCATAAGTTGGAGACACAACTATTTGTTGCCCAAGAAGCCTTAGTCAAGTATCAACTTGAAGACGAGGTAAACCATTCCAGTTTGTCTTCAAATTCCTCTAAGAATTCTTATATTAGTTCTTTTGAAAAACATATTAGAGGCACGGGTTCCAAGCTAATGTCCAAGATGGGCTATGAAGGAAAGGGCTTGGGAAAGCATGCACAAGGTATTATTGAACCAATAATGGTTGAGGAAAGGCCTAAGTATTTGGGTCTTGGCTATGGACAGTCTTATGGAGAGAGTTCAAAAGCTACCATGAAGGCCATTGAAACAACTCCAAGAAGGAGTTGCATTACAAAGTGTGAAGATCGTATTCAAGAGGAATGCAATAGCTTGAAACATCATTTGCAGGATGCAGGTGTTTAGAAGCACACAATTGAAACAGAGAGTTGTGGAAACTCTGACAACCTTGAAGAGATTTATGGTGTTCCAAAGGGAGCCACTTCTTCAGTTGCTTCACCTCCTCATAAAGGCAATAAAGGTAAAAGAGGTAGGTATAAATCTGGTTCTAAACATATTCTTTTTGATTTTGCAAAGCATGGTAAATTTCCACATAAGTATGGGGAAAGAGTTGCATGTTCCTTTTGTGGTTTGCATAACCATAATGTTTCTAGATGTTGGAAGAGAATGGCCACATACAGGAAACTTTTGAAGGAAAAGAAGCAAGAAGCCAAAGTTCCATTGGACAAGGCAAATCATGTTGTCAAGAGGATGCACATGCAGTGCACTTACTGCCATAAGCAAGGACATATTGCTGCAAAATGTTGGACTTTGAATCCAGCAATGCTTCCACAAAAGCTAAAGAAAGTGGAAAGAGAAGATGGCAGAAATGGAAAGGAAGATTCCATGAATGATGTGTCTCAGGATGATTCACATGATGATGCTGATGTGCAGACAAAGGTAGTACCTTTGAAGAGGATTGGTAAGAAACGGTTAGAGTTCTTATCCGATTAAGATTGCATGTCTATTGATGCATCTACATTATATTTCATTTCAGCGTCGAAAGTACAGTGTGCTTAAGCGAAAGTTGGAAATGAAATGCATGCATGAGCTGGATGTGAATGAACAAAGGGATACTGATGAATTCCTTGTATTTGAACATGTATGTGTAATTAACTTGCAGGGTTGATTGCTTTGACATGCAAGTGATGCAATGTTGTCTTGGGAGAAGTTAACTTGGTCTCCTAGATGGGGATAATGATGAAGTGTTTCATCTTTTGAAAAAGAGTCCTAATGGTTCTTTTCTACATGCTTTACTTGAAGGGTTGTTTGTTTTAAAGGCATGTTTTGTGGGCTTGTTGTCTAGTCCATCATTTGTATGCAGATGTAAGACATGGAGGTGTTCACAAGATGTGAAAATCTGTTTCTTTTGTTGAAGCAAGAGTTTAGGCCATCCAGTTGTTGTCTGTATTTCTGTTGTTGTTAACAGTTGTTGTTGACAGCTTGTCAAACAGGTACAAATGAATTTTTTTTGGAGCAGATATACTTCACATCTGTTTGAGCCACCTTGGATCAATGATCAAGGCAGAGAAGTTCAAACTACCTTCTATGACCATTTCAGCAGAAGTTCTGTAGGAAGGCAAGGAGGAAGACAATTCTTCCCAAGAAGACCAACCCATACAAGAAGCGAAGTGGTCAGAAACTTTGGTTCAAAAGCACTATGCAAGGCAAGTGTAGGAAAGCTGAAAGAAGGGGGTGAGTCACTCTCATTTACTATTCAGATCAATATATCAATCTTTGGAGACAAAAGTTCTTTTAGTGGGAAGGCGTGATCCAAAATGGATTTTGGATAGACTCCTAAGTCTAAGTGTTCCTCACTGAGGAAAATGAAAGTCCAAGGAAGTTCCTAGAACTGGCCCCATTGCAGAGATGGTCTCGTTCTGAATCTACTGCAACTTGAATGGGCAAAAATGGACTTAGGATGCAAAAGTTATCATAAAATGAAGTTGCCTTTTATCCTTTAGAAAAAGGGGAAAAATCCCCATAAATGGGTCCTAAAAACTCTCTAAGGCTTTTGAAGACCAAAACTATTGCAAAAGGAGGACCTTTAAAAAATGCAGATAACACTATCGGGAGGAAAAAACATGAAGAAAACAGTGAAATTGAGCCTATCGGAGGTCAAACCAACTTTGCACAGGAGCCGTCGGATCTGGCCGATCAACGGTCCAGATCTGATCGGCAAATCGCAATCGGTGGTGGTAGGCAGAGGATATCGGAGCATATCACATGACAATTGCGACAACGATTAGCGGGGTCAACGAGGACCGTCGATCAAGCACGCAGATCGACGGCCCAAGTTAACTCGTGATATCGCAATTGGCGATTACAGAGAAGTGCTTTCAAACGGCCCGAGGGTATGTGCGATATGAAATTGCGATAAATCGCATCGCAATATCGCGTCGGAGCATTACAACGGAGTGGGGCTACATATATATGTGCGATGCGATAGTCGGACCCGATGGAGATATAGGTGATATTTCATATATTTTGAGATCCGGAAAACGACATTTTCCTTTGTATTTGCGTTTTCCACCAAATAAATAAAATACAAAGGAACTGTGCCGATGCGATGAAACCAAACTCGAAAGGGTTTATAAATGCAAATATATAATATTTCAAGTCTGCCTAAAGCCATTTTACGGGATTTTTCAATGTTTTAATGTATTGTTAAAATACAAAGGGAAACCACGGAACAAGGCAGTTGCGACTTGCGATAGCGATTAAGAGGCGGACCTGATAGAAATATAGTGTGGATTTATGAATATTTGAAGTCCGATAAACAGAGTTTCTGCGGATTTTTCCCGTGTTTAGTGTATTTTCCTGTGTAAGTCGGGAACACTAATTTTGGGGATTTCAAAGGCCCGATGGTCCCTTCTGTTACAAAATAGGTGGCCACCATCCCTGAAGGTGTTTAGCAATGATTGCTTATGCTTAGAGAGGGGATTTGAGCGGACTGAGGCCAGAAGACAGAGAGCCGAGAGGGAAAATGAACAGACAAGCACCGATTGGATTAAAAGCCATGAATGTCAGAGACAGAGGTTGGTTGTTGGGGGTTGTTGCTAAAACAAAGAATAAGCTAAGCCAAAGCAGGAAGCTAAAGCGAAAGAGGCAGTGCAGAAGCAAAGAGAGAAACCGAGGGAGTCACTTGGAAGTCAAGTGAAAAGCTGTAAACTGATAGAGAGCAGAAAGAAGCCAGAGCGAGAGCCAAGAGCCGGAGCCAAGAGCCAGAGCTTCAAGAGCTAGGAGATAAAATGGTATCTGAACCCACTATTTCTGTGTAAAACAACAGGAGTTGAGCCAAGAGATTGTAAAAAGGACTTATACCATAATCCCAGAGAGCCTAGTTGAGTTGACTAGAGCTCACAGAGACGTAGCCCAAGAGTTTTCGGTGAACTCCTAATTAAATTGTTATCTTATGTGTTTGTTTTTACTGCTGCATTATTTATTGTTATATGTATTTATATATCAGTTTGAGCACATTAAATTATATAGCACATAAACAATTTTAATAAACAACACCATCATACAGCTTTTGTTCAAGCACATATTTAATTCTTCACTGGTTAATCATAATGACTTGGGAATAATTAAGCTTTAGAAGTGGGAGAGGTTCTTGTAAGTTAGACAAGAAGCCTAAGAGCCCCATTTTCAGATCACTTTTATACACTTTTTGGGATATTTCGTGTGTAAATAAGGAGCTAGTATATCCAACTAAATTTTTGGTCATTTTCAACTTGTCGTGTCAAACAATGTTAAAACGTATCTTCCACTTAGTGACACACACGGTTGTATAAGCAGTTTATCTGCAACTATGCATCAATTACTAAAACCATGGAGAAGCTGCTCAAGAATTCTAAGGTTATATGTTGAACTCCTCAATCCAATGGTACCTTCAATATGTTGAAGGAGAAATTGGTAACTATGCCCATCTTGGTGTTTCCTAATTAGGATGTTGAATTTCATGTACATGTTGGTGCCTCTACTATAACACCAAGAGAAGTCATTGCATAACCAAGGGAAAGAAATTTGGACAAACCTATGTACTTCATAAGTAGAACGTTGTCTCAATTTGAGCATACTTATATTGTTACTGAGAGGAAATGACTTGCAACGATTTATTCTTTGTAAAAATTTTAGCAATATGTAATGGGAGGGTATTTTAAGTCTTTTACTAACCATTCTACCCTCATATATTTGGTCAATAAGACTATTTTGGAAGGTCAAGATTGATAGTGGTTGCTATTATTTTAGGATCTTTCATTTGAAGTCATTATGAAGCCTAGTAGACGTAATGTAGATTTAGATCATTTATCACATATTGAATAAAGGGAGTTTGGTTGTGTAGTTGATGATCAACTTCTTGATGTTGATATTTTTTGCATGAACATTTTTCTTGATTACTTGGAAGAAGTTGCAATGTCCTTAACCATAGGTTTTGGCCCTACATATAACTTTGTGGCCTAGAAATGTCATTTAGTAGTGTGGTTTGTGGATGATCAATTAATTGTGGGATATCTATATAAGTCGGGTAGTGATGGAATTTTAAAAAGATGTGTACTAGACCACGAACATAAATGCTATTAGGGAGTTGCAAGTAGACATTTTGGAGGAAAAAAAACTCTTAGGAATATTCTACATGTTGGTTTTGGGTTGATTTTCCAAGTGAAGATGTTTCATGTTGTAGGAAACTTTCCTCTAAGTGTCGAAATCTAGTAATACAAAAGGTCATACTTCATATCAATTTGGAAATTTGATGAAATTTTGATGAAATTGTTAGATTCAAATTTGGAAAAAACTCCAAGGGCATTAAACCCTATGCAACGATCTTAAATCATGGTACAACCTTACTCATGCTTCGAATTTATGCTAGATTATATTAATTTCATGGCTGAAAAAAAAGTTTAATTGTTATAATATTGAGTTATTTTTTTTCTAGTCTAGCTACCTCTATCATCTATCTCACTCAATGTTCTTGCCAAATTAAATGTCATAATCAATATTAATGAATTGGCAATAAATAACATCCACAAATATTTCAAAGTGTCTAAGAATTTCCCTATAAAGTATTATTTGTTAAAAATATAATAAAAATTAAAAACAAATTAAAAAATCCCTTTATCACAGGTTTCAATTTTAAATAATGTATAATAACCACCATAGAGTAAGACTAGTTCTATGAATAAATATTGAATTTATAAATTCAAATTAATATAATATACACTCATTTCACTTTCATATGGAGAGGAAAATTGAAATTTGAAATGATCTCAATTATTTACTAATTTATTATAAAATAGTTAATATAAGAAGTGTTGAAAAATGTAACAAGAAAATTTCAGTTTGGCTTTTCCTTGATTAAATTAGAGATAATTCAAATTTCCAAATCAACAAAAATCTTGGAGGTAGTTAACTGGCGTGACATGACTCTTGTCACTTAGTTAACTCAGTGAATTCGAGTTGGAGGGCTTGAGTGCAGCTAATTCGGCTATATTAAGTTTTGTTCAGTTAAACTAGTTCCAATTGTTGGAGGAACTAGTGGTAGGTTAGTTGTGTAGTGTGACTTCACTCTAACTCAGTGATCATCTAGTTAACTGATCAATTAGCCCAAAATAGCTAATGCATGCAGAGAATTTGAGTTACCCAGTTGAGGTGGAGATTCCAAGGTAGTGTAACATCAGTTGTAGACTATTTTGGAGTGTACAGGTGTTGCATGCAGTGTGATGATCAACCTTTGGATTTGCGCAATCCATTTTGGAGAAATTCCTAAATAATAGGGACTTAATTTCTAAAGGAATTACACAAGGAAATAGGGGCTCAAGCATAGTAAAACATTGACTAAGTTTAGGTCAGAGATTATTAGTGAGCAGAGAGATAGGTTATTCACTTGCAGGTTGTACTCAGTTGAGCGAAGAAATTGTAATACATCTCTATTCATCAGATTAATGCAAGCAAGCATTGGGGTTTTTAGTAGATTGTTTTCCCTAGGAAAAACATTGTGTGCATGTGTGTTATTTCTCGTTGCATGTTTGTGATTGATGTTCTAAACTGTGAATTGAGTTACGCAGAGCAGTAGAGTAGGTTTATATCTTGTGATTTTGATTAAAACTTCATGATCTGTTGCAAATCTACACCGTAATTTCTACAAGAACAATATTCACATTTAATAATAAAAATCCAAGGGAGCCTACACATGAAGTAAAAATAAAATGTTAAAACTCTATACACATAGTATACTCTTCGTGTATATGTATATATATATGGGGTTAGACTCTTCATTATATTTTATATATATTACAAAATTGTAAAGAGAGTTAACCAAGCTTCAAATAAACTACATTAAAATAGTTAAGTAATGAAATCACTTTCTGAAAACAAGAAGGATAAGATGTAGCCTTACAATACATAAGAGTAAAGTATACAATTGTAATTAACTACAATAAATTATAATAAAGTATAAAATAAACAAGGGTAACGCTGCAAAGCAAGTTAGTCCCCTCCGCTGTTGCAAAGCAACATAGTCCCTTTCGCTACCACTAATTAATTGATTAAGGCACTATGGGGTCGGCATTTCATCATTACTCAAGAATGCTTTCCGCAATTGCAATATGTCGTTATTCTAACTTTTGAACACACTTCCTCCGCAAATCCACTTCCACACACTATGCACAACTTCCTCCGCAGAGCCAGAGATCTACTAGGATTTTACAACTTGTTGTTTGCCAATAAAATAACACACTACCTTTTTTGGAAGATAAAATTAGTTAAAGTTCTGAATCAGAGTTGTTGCCACATGATAGGCTAGCAAGAATGGCACTTGGAGGGCAACTTGTTTGCAAGGATTATAAACAATTTGATGTGCCTTGCCTAAGGGAGGAACGTTGAGCGATAATGGTTGTTATCAATATTTCGCCTCGTTCATTAGGTTTTTCTCCAGTATTATATACAAGCGTTTTGCTTCAGTGTCGAACCCAATGTGTATCCACAAAGTGTCTAAAATTGCTCTATGAACAAACCACGTCTTGAACCATTGAACGTACTATTTCATGTTCATTTTTGAACTTGTTTTTAGTATTGCAATGTTTTTTCATTGATCTTGTGTTCTTGTAAACGGATAGCCTAGCTGGTAAATCTCTCATATTCCATCCTCTTCATGAATACATAAGATCTAACTCAGCTTAGGAGCAGAAGATCTGCATTCCGTCCATGTCGATGTGTATGCTCTTAAAGGGATAATTATTAAGACCAGGGAAATTCAATAAGCTAATATAATTATCATTCATTCACATTAAGCTACCATAATTATCAAATTAATATATAAAATTTCCAAATAACAAAATGTAATACAGGGTACTGAAATCATTAATTAAAAAAAAAATGATCAAAATGATAGCAGTTTACATTGAACTGATATTACTTATCAGAGTAAACCCATTTTAAGTATGGATCTAACATGAGTAAAAAAGGATCAAATTTGTTCATGTGCAAGTTACAACCCATCTTAAGTATGGATCTAACATGAGCCAAGAGGGATCAAATTTGTTCATCTTCAAACTACGTGTTATTTTTCATTGTTTAAATTGCATTTTTGAATGCTAAATAAAGTATATATATGACCAAATAAAAGTTTTAACCATAAAAATTTATTTATTTACATGATATAGACATATTTTTTTTTAAATGATATATAATACATACGTAATTTACATTAAATGTACATCAAGACATTTTATCAAGAAAAATAAAATGGTTTTTTATTATTTATATATTTTTAAGTATATGTCAATATTAATTTTTATTAAATTATTTGATTAATAACCCATATTGAATATTTTTTTATATACTACATTAAATTGTTTTATTTTAACATTTTTTTTTTTTTTTTATATATGAAGTTGATCTTCAAATAATTTAATAAATGGACATATATATATATATGTATATAGATATATGCAGTTGTAATTTTAAATGGACATTTTCATTTAACTTTTTAACTTTTGTTAATTTTTTAAACTAAAAAATTATAACATAAATTTTAATATTTATTTGATAAAGGGAAAACGGTGGAAACAAAGAGAAGATTGATTATCCATCATGGTAATAGATTTTTTGATTATCTAGATCTTTATAGTATATCCCAAGATCGATCCTTAGAGGGGATTGTGGGTTAACTCTCGATTTTCTCTTGACAAACATTTTGCACAAGCCCTTTAAAGCCAACCTCAAAAGGAACAAACCTCTCTAAACCCTATTTAAGCTTTTTGGTGGATTGTCTTGAAGCCTTAAAGGGCACTCTAGTTCTTGAGATTGATAAAGACAAAATGCAAGAAGAGATTCAACTGTTAAAGTTGTAACTAGATTTAGTCTTTATAATTAAATATAAATTTATCATTGATGTATTTATTCATTACTATTACTTTTGGTCAAAACATGTTCTTCATGCTTATAGAGTCAAAAAGAGTCAAAAATAAATTATTATAAAAATGTATTTCAGTCATGTATCATTTGGACATTTGTAAGAAAAATGAATTTGAATTTTTATTTGAGTCAAAGACCACCAAATGAGCAAGTCGCCCCTCCTTGGAACAAGTCGGCCCATTCCTCCATCAAATACCCATTTGACCTCCTGGACAACTATATATAAAGGACAATTCAAACTACTATGAAACACATTCAAGCACAATACAAGAAGCATTTTTCTGAATTGGCGAAGAAGAAAGGAAGCTAAATTAAAGAAGAGAGAATCTCACAAATGTGGAGGATGAATTTTGTGTATGAGGACGAGTCCTCTAAGCTAGCTACAAACCTATTTTCAGCCCCTCTGTTGCATACCCAAAATTTCAGGACGTTGACCAGAAGAGGGTCAAATTTCAGGAACAAGACTAGATTTGGACTAGGTTTTACCTGTGTTGACTTTTCTTCTTGGAGGTGACTTAGAGGAGGGTTGGACTTGATGATTTTGGTGGTTGTTTTGGTATTGGGTCTTGGATAGCTCATTTTGATCTAATTCTACAAGAGAAAGATTGTTAGGTTTTCGCCCTTGTGGGGTTTTGCCTTGGCTTGGAGCCTAAGTTTTGGTGTCTCTTGTCTCTTTATTTTCTTGAAAGACTGAAAATTTGTATAATTGCTTGGTGAAGAATAGTTAAAAAAGTAATAGTAAGATACTAAACATCCATAAATAATTTTCAAGATAGAGAAGTCAAACTTAATCCTACTGCACTTGATTTCTGAACATGGTATCCAGGCTAAGGAAGATCGAAAAAGTAAGAAAGTATTCTCTCTCTCACTGAAATATAATTCATCTTATGACATTTATAACAATGATCCGAGAAGCTTGATCTGAAATTATGTGATATCTTTTCAAAGTTTTGTGGCTTGATCTAGGTCTAAGGCATAAGTCTGAATCCTTTGGTGACATGAGCGAGATTCTGTTGCATTGACCAGAGTATGTAGCACCTATCTGAACTCTGTTCTGAAGTACAAATCCAAGTTTGTGGTCTATATAACTCAAGATGGAGACAATGATCTAAGATCTGTAACATCTGTCCAAGAGATCTAAAACCTTCATATCAAGTTCAAGATCTATTCTTTGGTTGAAGTCCAAAGTACAGGCTACTTCAAGAGGTTTGTACCCTTATTACCATCCAAAATTTGTCTCAAGGCTAAACTTATCAAGATTATTTTTCTATGGTTTGTGAGAATGATTACTAGGCCAAGACCTAGAAGAGAAGATTGAGACCTTTGTTGTGAAGATCAAAAGAAAAATAAAATTACTTATTTCCTTTAGAACTTGTGACATTACTATAGACCTGAGCTTAATCAATGATTCAATAATGAGAATATGATCTGAAGTTCTCAATGCAAAGATGTGAATCTCTGGGACCAAAGCGAGGCACATTCTCTATCATAAGCATCCTAGTGAAATGAAAATCTTAAAAGTCTATACTGAAGCTCGTATCCCTAAAGAAGTATATTCATCTCTGAAAAGGTATCTGAACTTCTTGAAATTTGAACTATCTAATGAAGATCTAAAGCTCATATGACAAATCTAAACCTTTGACAAATTCAAGCCTTCTGTGGTGGCATTTGAGCCTTCTATGGCACTATAGTCTATAAAATTATTTGTGGAAACACCTTTCTGAGGCACCCGAAGCTTATAATGGAATTCAAATGATAAATTTCTCTGTGGAAGAATGTGAATTTTGTGGCACTATATTCATTTCTGAGGCATTGTATGCAAGAACTTGAGGGACATTGTTTTATGGCCATATATCTTCATAGAGGACAAACCAATGACATATTGGATGGAATAAATTATAGGACAAGACATTGTGAACTCTGTGGAAGAGCTATGACAAGATATCTGAAGTTTTATGAAGCTTATTTATGTGACACAAGTATATGAAGCAACTATGCTACCGAGACTTCCTTCCTATACATAAAAGAAGGACCTATTACACCATTAAAGTTGACCTATCTAATACAATGAATTCTGATAAGGGACTTAATATTATGGATAGAATAAAGCTTCCTCTATAGACTATGTATGTGCAAACTATGTGAACCAAGACAAACGACATTTCTAGCAGCTCAAAGAAATCTCTGTGGTTTGATGGTTAAAAGTATAAGGAATCTTTGTTGGAGAAAGTTGATACATGTCAACTAAAGAAAAGTCAAAGGATCAGATCTCTGCAAGGATGAATAAGGTAAGATTGAAAAAGGTATGTATAATCTTTGTTCATTTGCAATCAATGACCTATGTCAATTGTAGTGCATATAATGCTAAGATAATGATCTAATGCTCTCTTGAAAGATAGTAATGCATCATAAAAGGGTTTGTGTAGATATATTTTAGAATCATTGATATGTTAGCATTTGAAGTCTTTCCTTGCATACAAAGACTAGGTTTCTGAAATCAAGGAATGAAATGAATCTCATG
Source organism: Pinus tabuliformis (assembly GCA_031772625.1). Lineage (NCBI taxonomy): Eukaryota > Viridiplantae > Streptophyta > Pinopsida > Pinales > Pinaceae > Pinus > Pinus tabuliformis. Next base: position 1,141,664,163 of record CM062813.1, on the reverse strand, counting down.
TATAGAAAGCCTTTCAATGACATTTCTAGGGTTTGCAACTAACCCATTAGTATGCTTATAGACATTGAAATTTTTAAAAGTGGAAAATATTAACTACTTTGGACGTCAATTCATTTAATATTTGTAAACCCTAGCAAATATTTTATTTAGAAAACCCTAGGAACAAAACCCTACCTAATCATTTATGTTATAAGAAGAAGTCCTAGCTCTTGAGAATGACAAAAATGACATCATGTTGATGGACAAGATTGGTGAAAAGGTTCAAGATTAAGAGGGAGTTGACCTTCCTCAAAAGATAAGTACTCTACGTCTCCTTGATCACTAATATTGTTATTGTCTTTGTACTTTGACTATTTATATTTGTTCTTTCATAGTCTTCTAATAAAGCTTGCAGGTCAATAATTTCCTAAGCTTTGACAATTGATGAAAGAATGTAGCAAAGCATGAAGACTTTCCTAGAATACATAAATTAAGAAAGAGAAATCAATTTGAAGTATGCATCAAAGAATACGATTAGATGGCAACATGAAAGCAAGACTTAATAAAAGTGAAGAATTTCACTTAAGAAGTTGGAAAGAGGGAGTTGTAAGATCTTAGATGGATACAATACTACTTGAAGTTTGGCAAAGAATTTTGTGATCAAAAGGACATATGACATATCTATGGAAATACCCTTTAGCAAGAAGTTGAAGAGTTCTTTATTGATACATCATTGTATTGGCAACTAATTGGTTCCCTGATATATTTGATTCAAGAACACATCGATTGGGTTAACAATACTGATGTTGATAAAGATACTACTGATGGTTGAGAACTTGTATGATTTCTTGGAAGAGCATGAAGAAATATTATATTGCAATGCGAAGGAAGATGTGAAGGCTGGTACTATCATATATGAAGAAGTTTGGCTCCGTAAGGTGTTTGGTGAACTACTTGATGATATGTTGGATTTGATTATGATATTGATCAAAGTTGCATGAAGATTGTTATGGAACCAGGAAGGTCAAAGTGCTTTATGATTTGAGAATATGATGCAGATAAGAGCTGAGAAGCTACAACAAATCTCCATGGAAGAACATGTAGCTGATTTAAGGGAAGTATGAGTACTTCCAACACAATCTTGGGCTTGTATTTATCTCCTCCATGTTTGAGAGGGAGTGAGGATCTCCTCCCTGGTTAAGAGAGAGTAAGTATAGACATTGTGTTCTCCATTTGTCATGTACTATGGCCAAGACTAACAGTCGTAAGCCTACTGCATGAACACTGGTAGGGAGAACGATGGATTGGATAAGCATCAAGAATGTATATTATTGAGTCATGTATTGTGGTTGATTAGGATTAACATCCTAAGTTGGATGCATGCATTATAAATTAAATAACGGAGCTATACATAAAATATTGCAAAAATACAATTACAGAAATGCATAAAACAAGAGAGACACAAATATACGTGACTCACCCAATTTTGGCTATGTCCACGGAGAAACAACCAATCTTTCCTTTTATATTATCCAACAAATCGAAGAGATACAACCTACAACAGATCTGTCATAATTTCCTCTTCGGCCTCACACAACCTCCTCCCTCTCTCTCGCTCAGAATAATAATACACAGTCGTAATACAATTCCCTCATTTAAACCGAGGGTTTCCTTCTAGGAAAAAAAACCGTAAATTAACATAACTTATACTGTCAAATCATCCACCTAAAGAACGACCCAGATTGACTATGAAATTACAATATTTTATAAGGCAAATTTTCAATTTTTTTTAGCTTCAGGGGCATTGCCCTTGAATCCCATGCCGGGGGGGGCTTATTAAAAGTAGACATCGCCCCCCTTGGACCCCCTCGACATCTATCATACGAGTGACATTGTTGTCCCATTTAGGAATTGGGGTCTAACACAGCTGAGACCTCTGAATCAAGAAGATAATCAGGCTCCACACCCAACAACATGGACTTGGTAAAGAATGGTCTTGAGGACATACTTTTCCTTGGGACTAGGAGATGGTCCTGTGAGGTCATACCTTCAGAACACCTAGGTGGAGTATGTGCCTTGAGAGGTGGTGGTGTCCAAATTAATGCCTCCCAACATTATGCTCTGATCTAGTGGAGAGATATAGCATACTTGTCAAGGGCTTGGTAGTTTGACAATGTTGGTTATGATGATGTAATAATCATTGATGCATATCAATTCAACTCCTTTCTTATATGAAGATTTCAACTTGAGATTATCATGTTGAGCCATTACAAATACCTCCCTAGTTAAGAGGGAGTGTTGAAGTTGTAACTAGAGTCAGTCTTCATAATGTAATATAAATTTATCATTTCTATATTTATTCATTACTATTATTTTTGGTCAAAAAATGTTATTCATGCTTATAGAGTCAAAAAGAGTAAAAAAGAAATTATTATGAAAATGTATTTGAGTCATGTCCCATTTGGACATTTGTAAGAAAAAGGAATTTGAATTTGCATTTGGTTAAAAGACGACCAAATGAGAAAGTCGGCCCTCCTTAGAACAAGTCGGCCCAGTCCTCCATTAGGCACCCATTCGACCTCCTAGACAACTATATATCAAGGAAAATTTGACCTACTTTGGAACACATTCAAACACAATACAATAAGCATTTTTTTGAACTAGTAAAGGAGAAAGGAAGTTGAATTAAAGAAGAGATAATCTCACACATGTGGAGGATAAATTATGTGTGTGAGGATGAGTTTTCTAAGGCAACTACAGACCTGTTTTTGACCCCTCTATTACAGACCTGAAATTTCAGGATGTTGGCAAAAAGAGGACCAAAATTTCAGGAAGAAGACTAGCTTTGGATCAAGTTTGACCTGTGTTGACTTTGATTCTTGGAGGTAACTTGGAGGAGGGTTGAGCTTGATGCTTTTGGTGGCAGTTTTGGTCTTGCGTCTTGGATATCTCATTTTGATATGATTCTATAAGAAAAGGATTGTTGGGTATTCCCCCTTGTGGGGTTTTGCCCTAGCTTGGAGCCTAATTTTTGGTGCTTCTTGTCTCCTTTTACTTGAAATATTGAACATTTTTATAATTGCTTGATGAATAATACTTAAAAAGTAATAAGAAGACATTAAATATTCATATTAATTATCAAGACAAAGATCAAACTTAATCCTACTACACTTGATTTCTCAACATCAACCATGTGCATGAAAAAGACTCATCTGCAAGTTCATGGGACTAAGACCCTTAATCCCAATGGTAAAACAATCAACTTATCAAATATATAAGATATGAAGAGACACAAGTTTATATTTCTCCCAAAAGGTTAGCTTATGGCAATCCTTAACTTTTAAAATATTGATATTTAGCCTTTTGAGGTGTATTCATGTTCTTCAAAAGAGTTGGGTAAAATTATCAATACATTTAACCATAAATTCACCAAATTGTATAATAAGGTTCCTAAATAAATTAGGCCCACAAACAAGGTGCTTTGGTCCATGACAATAACACCCTCTTGCATGCATATAAGGGTACGTTGGAAGAGAAAAACATAAACAATCTTGGCTCAACATTACAAACTAGTAATGAACATGAAGAACAACTTTTCCGTTGAAAAATCCTAGTCCAAATATTGATTTGTATACCATAGAAGAAAATACAATCACATGATAACATTAATGTAAAATTTATAATGATGTGAAACCTCCTTCTTTCCAAATAGCCACAAGGCCTCCTAGGCAATAAACTTTTGTTTCTAGCTCTTGGTGCAAATTTTGTGATAAATCCCATGACCCAACAACGTGTGAGGACTTCCTTTTCACTAAAGAGTGCATGAAAGCAAAGAAAAAAGTTAACATAGTAGAAACAAATGATAAATATGACATTGTTTTGAAACCATGACACAAAATCATTCTTATGAGTCCAAAAACAAGGACATTTATGCTCGAAACAACAATTCTGATGTTGTTGTCTGTAATGGTAATGTAGCAAATACTTCTTAAGTATTTAAATTGTTTCAAGTGAAAAATACAAAAGTATAGCACGATTTTTGTTCTTCAATTTTGGATAAGAAATTTTCACATATAATGTAGTTAATGAGTTTTTTTGTGATAGAGCTTTCTATGTAGGGTTCTTATGCAAGACATGGAAGAAACTAGAGGAATAAGTGACTCCACCTCTCCATTCATCTTCTTTTCTTCTAAAACCCTGACATTCAAGTTCATAGCTACAACAAAAAAAGTTGAAGAGAGCCTCCATGATTTGTAAAAAAATGGACCAAATGCCCAATATGAATGTTCCTCCTTCAAATTATTGTAAGAAGTCCTTTATAATGTATGAGAGGGGCAAGATTAATCAATCTAGAGGACATTGTCCTTCACCTAATTCAACAGACTTGGCTCCAACATAACTACCTTTCTTTAATTAAGGGACAGATGTAGGTGTTCTTCCATGATGGGGGTTTTTATGCATTCATGCTTGAACTAAAAGAAGTTAGAGACCTAATATTCTATAGTAACCCCTACTTCATGGGCCCATAAGTGATATGTTTGAATAGATGGATTTTGAATTTTCACCCCAAAAAAGATGTGTTAATTATAGTTCTAGTTTGGGTTCATCTCCCCCAACTCCATCTCATATCATGGGAATATAAAACTTTGGTCTCAATTAGGAACTCTGATAGGGTTAATCCTAAACTAGGTTGGTTTGCATGTGTAATAATCTACATGGACATGGATTTAGAGAAGGAACCCTTAAGGTAGTACAAGTAAATTTTGTTGATTGGACCCATGTTAGGGATCTAGTCTACAAGTATATCCCATTCAAATGTAATATTTTCTATGAATAGGGTCACTTAAAAAATATTACAAGAAGAATCTCAAACTCCTAGATAAGGACTTGTATGTAGTTGAAAAATATCCTTCTCCAGTGAAAAATCCCCATAGGGACCAAGCAAGCTCCTCTGTCCCAAGGAAACCTAGAAACTTCTATAAATAATAGGTTTGAATCATTAAGATTTGATGCCCAAGAGGTTGAAGTGTAAGTGCAAGAAACTCCACCCAATCAAGAACAATCATTAGAGGCAATAACTTCTATAGGATTGTTATTGATGAAAGTGTTTGGTGCTTCACCAATATAGGAGGCATTGGAAAGGAAGCATCTCTTTCCAAAAATTAGCATCGAAAAGGGTATGTTTCACACGTAATTTCCTTCTTGGAATTGTACATTTGCATTATTTAAATCCAATCAACTACATGTTAATAATCACCATAGATTCATTAGCTCTAAATCCATTACTTTGTAATAATATTTTGAGAGGTTTTCTTATTAAGGTGTTTCAACTTCAAGATAGAGAAGAGGTGGAGGAACCTTGAAATCAATGAACACAAGGGAGAAACCTTAATAAAAAGAAATAAAAGGGGGAAGCAAGGCCTTTGGGGTATAAACTACCCTTCAAAGCACCTTTGGAAGTGGACCCAAAATATCTCAACAAAAGAAATGAAGAATCTTTATTAAAATTGTAGAAGTGAAGGTAGAATAAAATAATTAAGAAGCATTAGAAGTCTTATGTAGAATAGAATGAACAACATTTTTTCTTGCAAGAGACAAAGATGGAAGATAATTTTTTTGTAACTACATAATAAGTTGTCGGAAAATAATAAGGGGGTATACATTAGTTAGAAGGATTTCCAAGGGATATTGAACTCTAAGGGATCTACGAGCCCTAAAATTTCTCTCAATCCACAAAAAATGACAATGGATATTTACTTTAATGATTGAAAAAAAATATAGACACATAATGAAAAACTTCAATGTTTATACCCCAAATAACTACCAAGAGAAAATAAGTTTTGGGAATCTCTAATAGCTATGGGAACACTTTATCACGTGAAAGAAGAGCAATCATTATTGACTTGAACCTAGTCCTCATACCTTGGGAAAAGATAGGAGGATTATGTATGTGACCGTTGTCGAGAGGTTATAAATAAGTTTATCGTTGATTGGGATTTGATGTCCTATACCCCATCTAAGGAAAACTTACCAAGAATAACAAGAGGTGTCATTTAGGGAACATAGGAGAATGATTGGATGAATTTTTTATTCAACACTCCTTCCTTTTAGAAGTGGTTCAAAATTGCTCAAATACCTTCCATCTATAGAGTTGAATCTCAAACCAATTCCCATAAGATTTGAAAAGGAGGAATATTATGGCCCAATTCCTTTTAAGTTTTATCTAATTTTGCATCATTAAGTATTATGGTACACTAATTAGTCTTCATGGTGTATTTTAGTCTATGGATTGGCCTTTTATGTATGAGAGTAGAAGATAAATGAAGGGAGATGAAATTAAGAGAATGGTATAAAATCGCCTTTATTATTCTAAAGTTGGGGAATAATATAGTGAGAAACTAGCAGCCATCTAGTTCGTAGTGGAAGCATAAAAAAATAATAGAGGACCTTCTAGCTAAGGAATATTTGCTTCATTATATCTTTTTAAGGCTTAATGTGAAGGTAAAAAATATTGGAAAATCAAATCCTAAAGTTTATGGCTCAAATTGAGGGATACGATTACAAAATTCTTCCACAATTAGTCTTGTTCAACTCGATGGACCCATAGTAACATCTCAAAAATCTCATTAGATAATGGCATTTGAATATTGGAAGCAACTTAGAAGCATTTTAGTTCACCACATACATAAGGACCCCATTTGTTCATCTGTAAAAGTGCTTGGATATTCCAACAATGGGCTCATTGAAATAATCTAAAACTGAAAGAACTACACTGAGCATGTGCTTGACTATATGACTATATTTTTGTATTTTTAACACTTTAACATAAATAAAAAGACACAATATAAATTCCTTAACTATGGTTAGATATGAAATAGAATACAAGAGGAAAGAAACAGCTAATGGAACACAAATATCAAACTTGGAAGTCCATATTGTAAAATCAACATTCAATGGAAGATTATGCCTTCTACCTCTTATAGTATGGAGATTGCAATATAAATCACAAGGATTTCAAAGATTACTATGAAGCTATGAGAAGTTATCGTCTTATAAATTCATCTACAAGGTGCTTCTATATTTCTGCTCTTACCATCTCATCAACACTCTTTCTCATATTATGGAACAACTATTGGCTAAAGAAAAACATAACCCTTTTCCCTCTTGCTAATTTTCTGATGGCTAGAATTAATGTTAGGTTTTGGTTTTTGAAACTCTATTGGAACCTCCATGGTGGTTATAGAAGTCTCTAGTGGATTACCATTTGTTACTAACTCCCCATACTCAAATTATGGTAATCTAACATGGTCACCACTTGGACATGTGGGTAATATTTGGACCATTACTTTGTTGGGGCCATAAGTTTTACCGCACAAACTTTGCTTTACAGGTGCATGATAGCTCATTAGAAATATTTCTATGAAAATAGTTATTTCAACCTTGGATGAAAACCACCATTTGGAATCATGCCCAAAAAACGTTATTTAGGGCTCAAAAAATGCAATAAAAGTTGATGGCTTATATTTGACAAAACAAGCATCATCTTTGAGATTTCCCAAATTCCAATCTCTCCCAAGTTCATACGGTACATATGCAGATCCACTTTGGATGATATGTCTCCCCCTCATGCATGGGAATACTATTTAGAGGTGTACGAAGAAAGTCTCAATTTGACTTTGCCTTGGTCAAATTGATAAAATTCAAAATTTCCACATCAGCAAACAAATTGGAGGTAGTTAACTGAGGTGACATGGCTCTTATCACCCAGTTATACCAGTAAATTCAAGTTAAGGGCTTGGAGTTTAGTTTTCTTGTGTTGATTGCTAATTTGTAGCAATCCAATTCAGTTACTTCCAGTTGTATTCAGGTAAACTAGTTCTAACTAATGATAGAACTAGTTGGAGGTCATTTGTGTAGTGGAACAACAATATAACTCAATGATCATCGAGCTAACTGATCAATCAACCAAAAATAGCTAGTGCATGCAGATAATTTGAGTTCCCTAATTGTGGTGGAGATTCCAAGGCAGTGTAACATCAGTTGTAGACTAGTCTTGAGTGTACAAGTGTTGCATGCAGTTAGAGGATCAACCTTGGGAATTGTGCAATCAATTGGAGGAAAATTCCTAAAAAATAGGGGCCTAATTCCTCAAGATTTTTGCAAGGAAATAGGGGCTCAAGTAGAGGCAAAAATTGACTAAGTCTAGGTCAGAGCTTCTCATTGAGCAGAGAGAAAGGTTATTCACTTGCAGGTTGTGCTCAGAGCAAGCAAGCAATTGTAATACATTCTCTATTCATCTAATTAATGCAAGCAGGCTTAAGGGGTTTTTACGAGTTGGTTTCCCCTAGATAAATTTGTGAACTTGTGTATGTGATTGATGCATGTTTGTGAATGTTGTTCTAAATTGTGAATTAATTTCCACAAAGCAGTAGAGTATAATTGTGTCTCTTGATTTAGATTAAATTTCTTGAGTAGTTGAAATTCTATCACCATATTTCTACATGGTATCAGAGCAAGATTCACATTAGATCAAGAATTTTGAAGTTATTCCGCAAGAGGTTCAAATTTTCAACTTCAGTGTAGCAAGATCTATTCAGAGTTGGGAGAATGGCCTTCAATGGACTGATATTAGAGTATGTCTTGGAAGACATCTCGAATTTCATTGCATGGAAGGATCGCATGGAGGTGGTGTTTGATTACAACGGATTGCTAGAATATGTGATGACAGACATTCCAAAACCAGGATCGGCTAATGCCCAAAACCTAGCCCTATGGAACAAATATGTAGCTAAGGCAAGGAGAATAATCCTAGAGGGAGTGAGAGACAACATTGTCTCAAATATCCATGGGAAAGAAACTCCTTTCGCAATGTAGAAGGAACTATCAGAGCCATTTGAGAATAGCGGTGACCATAGAAAACTAGCCCTCAAAGACAAACTTTGAAATATCAAGATGCAGAAGAATGATAATATTCTGTATTATCTCACCAGATTTACACAAGTTCGTGATGAGCTTAGAAGGGTTTGTGTGAATGTTGTAGAAGATGACCTAGTGAGCCTAGCTCTTCTAGGCCTTCCCAAAAGCTGGAATAGATACCAGAACTCGATGAATGGGAAGGAGAAATTACTGAATTTGGAACACTTATGGTCTAATTTGGTACAAGAAGAGATTAGGCGAAATACCAGAGATGGAAGTTCATCCAAGGGAGAGGATGAAGAAAATTTTGCATTGGTTGGAAAGGGAAAGAAGGGAAAAGGGAAGAAATCTCAAACCAAACCAGAATCCAGCCAAGGGGGAAAGAAGAAAGACTTGTCCAAAATAAAATGCTTCAATTGTCATGAATTCAGGCACTATGCTACAAAGTGTCCACACAAAAAGTCTAGAAAGAATAACTCAAGAGAAGCAACAGGTGAAGATTTGACTTCATAGTTTGAGCTAAATTTCACCCATATCGCATGCATGTACAACATTGTGACAGGGAGTGTGTGATACTTGGACTTCGATGCCTCGTTCCACATGATAAGGTGTAGAGAGTTTTTTAGTGGCATGGAGGAGAAAAACCTTCAGATGCATATTGAGCTTGGGTATGATGGAAGGTACAATGCTACTGGGATTGGTACAATAACCTTTAAGAGGGAGTCAGGATCCCCTCTTCGCCTCAAAGATGTCATGTTTGTACCATGCTTGAAGAAGAACCTCATCTCTATAGATTTTTTGGAAGACTGTGGCTATGATGTGATCTTCAGTAAAGGTAAAGCCTTTCTGAGACACATAGCTACTGGGCAGGTGAAGCAGATCAGGGTTTATGTGAAGAACCTGTATAAACTTGATGTGGAATATTGTGCTGCATTAAGCAGTAAGGCAGAGAAAGTGTAGAGTCACGATGTGGGTGAACTCTAGCACAAGATATTGGTCCATTTGCATCATGATGTCTTAAATATTATGCAACAAATAACCATTGGCCTCCCTAAAGGATCACTTGAGCAGAAGGATGTCTGCAAAGGTTGTATCTTGGGGAAGTATGTGAAATCCACATTCCATGATCGAGAAAGAAAAGCATGTGCAGTATTGGAAAGAGTCCACTCTAATGTTTGTGGACCCTTCTTGAAAAACTCCACTACCAAACATATGTACTATGTTATTTTTATTGTTGATTTCTCAAGGAAGTGTTGGATCTTCTTCATGTAGAAGAAGGATGAGACATTCTCAAAGTTTGTAGAATTAAAGGCACTAGTTGAGAAACATACCGACAAGAAGGTGAAGGCTCTTAGGAGCGACAATGTAGGTGAGTATGTTTTGAACAACTTCAAGTAATTTTGTGCCAAAGAAGGAATTTGAAGAGAACTGACAACTCCCCACAACCCACAACAAAATGGTGTAGCCAATAGAATAACGAAATAATTGTGTGAGTTGTGGGAGCTATGCTACATGGTCAAGGCCTACCACTAATTTTGTAGGCAGAGGCATGTAACACAACAATCTACTTGAAAAACCAGATTCCTCATCATATTCTTAGTATGGTTGCACTGGAGGAGGAGTTCTCGGGGAGAAATTTGGATGTGTCTCACTTCAGAATTTTTGGAGCCTCTGTTTACTACCATGTCTCCAAAGATTCAAGGAAGAAACTTGAGCTAACGATAGTGTTGGGAGTTTTTATGGGTTACATTGAAACTCCACACAATTTCCAGGTGCTCTTACCTTCCCTTAGAATGATAGTTGTGCGAAGGGATGTAAAGTTTGATGCGGAGAAAGCGATGTGGTGCTCTCTTGAGAGGGAGCTTCAGACCCCACTAGAAGAGGAGATTTTAGCTCCAAAGGAGGAACCTCAGGAAGTTGTGGAGTAGCCATAAATGGAGGATCAGAGAGGAGGAAGAGTGGAGACATCTACTCAAGCAGAACCATCTAGAGAAGGAAAAGAAAGAACCAGGGAAGTTGATAGATTGGTGCATGATGCGAGTGAGAATGTGGGATCTCCTTCAAATTTGCACAAGCAAAGGAGGACACCTGAGAGGTACACTGGCTACATGGCTCTAATGATTCATCTTGTAGAGACCGATCCATCCTCTTTGCGGAAGTAGTTGAGAAACCAGTTTGGGTTGATGCAATGGTGGAAGAATATGAATCCATTGTAAAGAACAGTGTTTGGGAAGTGGTCCCAATACTAGAAAATAAATTAGTTGTGGGTTCGAGATGGATCTTCAAGGTTAAGCATGTAGCAGATGGAAGCATAGAGAAGTACAAGGCCAAATCTGTGGCCAAATTATTCTCTCAAGTTGAGGGAATTGACTATGAGGAACATTTACTCCCGTATCAAGGTATTCATCCATTAGATGAATTCTTGCACTGATTGCGCAGATGGGGTGGAAGATCCACCAGATGGATGTAAAAACAAGATTTTTCAATGGTGTTATTGAGTAGGAAGTGTAAATCGAGCAACCAAAATGTTTTGAGACAATTGACCAGGAGTCTCATGTGTGTTGGAGAATCTAATTCCAACTACCTGTTAGGTGTCAAAACCGTCCCTCCAAGTGTCCTAGTTCAGTTTCACTTAATCCAGTTTAAGTCGAGTTTAAGTCCAGTGTTAAGCTTTTTGTCAATTCATTTTTGGAGCTCTCCTTTTCTACTCTCTCTCTCATACTTTTTGACACTTCGAGTTTTCTTGGAGCACTCTTGGAGGAGTGTGGAATACTTGTAGTTTTGGAGCAAGAAGGGAAAGGGATCAGGAAATAGCAAGAGGACACCAGGATCAGTAGTTATAATGTGTTTTTCTTGTAGGTACCGAGTTGCATGTATGATTTCCTTGCTAGTTTTGGCATGCATGACACATGCATGTGGTTTCATTGTTATGATCTATCATTAGCATGGAGGATTGCCTGGATTGATGGTGGATTTTTCTAGACTTGTAATTTCCAAGATATCCATGGTATTGTGGGTGTCTTCCTTTTTTTCCTAGTTGGTTCTCATGTTCCTTGTGGTTGTAGGTTGAGTTACTAGTTCCTGGAAGCCTTGGTTGTACAAACGCTCTGGGAGCCTTGTAACAACTTGGGTTGAGTTACTAGTACTGGAAACCTTGGTTGGAAAAATTCTCTGGAAGCCCTCAGTGGGTTGAGTTACTAGCCTTGAAAGCCCTAGTTTGACAAACGTCTAGAAGCCCGACAGCAGCTCTGGGTTGAGTTACTAGTCCTGGAAGCCCTAGTTGGAACAAACATTCTAGAGCCCTAGATAGCCTGGGTAGAGACCAATCTGGTGATGTTTAGTGATGTCCTACTGTGAGGTGGAATCATTAGTTGAGGGTTATGGTAGTTTTGCCTCTGGAATCCCTGGTTTGGTTTTGTTACGTGTGTTCCATGATATCCCACATTCATGCTTGGAATATGGCACGGGGGTGATTGGCTGAAAGAAATATTTGGTTCAGCCAATCTATGGTTGGGTGGTACATGGAAGTCCTAGACCTGGTTGCATTTTGCATATGTTAATAAGAGATTATTTCCTCTTATATTGATGGGTAAATATACTTGTTCATATGTGGTTTTTATGGTTGTTATATCCTTGTTATTTATGTTGGTTATATGTTGGTTATGAGTATGTTTTATGATAGTGATGATATATGGCTCTCATCATGTTTTTATTTGAAAATGAATGGACAATGAATATATGAACTAATATATGATAATTCAACTGATTTGATAAGGCATCAATGCTTCTTAGTGATTCTCAAATAAGTATGAGACCCATATGCTCATATATGTTGATATCACCTGTAGATTTCATATTTTTGACATGTTTGACGAAATGTTTGTCATGGATAGTAGGGGTATTATCAAGTATTTGCATCAGTATGATTGTTTCTATGTTATTTTTCATTTATGGAAGTTTCATGAAGTTCTGGGCAATGGCCTAAGTCCTGGCCCTGAAAAAGTGGCACATAATCTAGGGTTGCAGGCTCAGAACTAGCTAAAAAAGTCTCGAGTTGTTGGCATGCCCTTGTTGTGGGAGCAACTTGAGGGTCCCAGTCGCATGCATGCCCTTGTTGTGGGAGTGACTAGAGGGTCCCAGTCAAATGCATGCCCATGTCATGGGAGCGACTAAGGCTCTAGGTCAGTAAAATGTCAAGTTACCTCAGGGGTTGGTCACCTGGAAGGGTTGGTTAGCTCTTGAAGGTTCTGTAACATGTGTAGAAGGTCAAATTGGTTGTGTTTTGTTGGTTCCACTTCCTTAACTATACATGGGGATTTGAATCAAATCATAGTAGCCTCTCATCACATGTTTGTCTCAGCAGACCGGTTAAATTGGGTAAATGTGGGAGGAGGTGATTACAAAAGAATATATTGTCAATTCATCAATTATCATATTCAATGTTCTAGACACTAATTCTAATCCCAATGCATCAAAATATTTTATATCAATCGGGGCCTCTTTCTTATATCTTTTTAGCTTCTCATTCTTGCAAGATGTAACCTCTTTACTTGGCATACAATGAGATTAAAATCAACAATACATTTTAAAAAATTACTTAAATCTCTATCTACATTCCATCCAAGAAAAAGTGCCTCATCCTCAATGACATTATTAGTAGCTTTTAATTTCAATCTATAAAAAAATTAAAGAAATCTAGTATCAAGAAAGGTAAGCATCACACCTACCCCGCTACATTGCTTAGAGCTTGTCTGTTAAAGTTCATCTTCCACATTCAATTAATGTCTACTTAGGTTGCAACCTATATTACAAGTACTATGTATGATCTAATGCTTTCTTCTAGATATATGAAACTATTCTTGAGATTTCTTGGATCTTCTACATGATTCTGCTTGAAATGTTATATGTATAATGTAAATTGTTTCACTATATGGAGTGGAAATTGTTGGTATGAGAAATCCATTTGAATATTCTCCCCCATATATACTAATCATTTGTGGGATAACAACATTCCCCATGCAGCCAAAACATCTAGGACCACTAAGTTCATGTTGACATAAACATGTGAGTGTATTGCAAGGTGGACTTGAAGATCATTAATAAGACTGATTGATAGAATCTCTTGGGAATGAAAAGTTCACACGTTCATGTAGGGCTTGGAGATATTCAACCCCATATTCTTGGTACATCAAGAGTCATTACATTTATGAAAGCTCTAGAATATAACATGCAATTGTGTAAAATCCAATATTTCATCGTCAAGGAAATGAAGGTTGGCTCGTGAAAACTTTTGGAAATTTACCTACCAAAGGTTGATGACATAATGATGGGAAGATCTTCTTTTCTATTTGAAGTTGACTTTTGGTTACCTATTGCTTCAAAGCCAAATACCTTTCTATTATGCTTCTTGAATTCTAGAAACTTAACTATTTCAACCAATGGCATTGGCACCTTTACACTATCATGTAAATTCAAAATCTATTCTTCCTAAGGATGATGTATTTGGATTGCTCTAAACTCATGGAGATTCATTCTGATCATTTATCAAAGGAGTAGATGGCTCTTTCTGATTAATTTTAGGTGTTTTATTAATCGTTCTACAATAGGTCAAGCCTTTAAAGCTAACTTCAAAAAAATTGTTTAATTTTTCAGGGGAGGGAATCTCTTCAAACATCTCTATTGTTGGATATACCTATAATGTGTTCACCTAAGGTTTTGTAGATGTAATATTAATGCCACCTTCCAACATCATATTACATGTGTCTATGAACCATGTGCCTTCTAAACTCTCTGGCTTGAGGATTTTTACTATTGCATAGATTTCTTTAGCATGAAAGGTTTGACATGGTCTACACCAATGGGGTATGGTTAATCTACTTTTCCACTTAAAGGTTGTTCACATGTTTCTGATTTTGAAAGGGACCTCCAAATACACCCCTCTATTATTGATACCTATTAGGTTGTTGCCATTGACTTCTTTCTAACTTTACAATTTAGTTTTGCATGGTTACCCAGGTCTATGTAATGATTCCATGTAATTTGTTGAATTTCACTTCTAATAAAAATGTGGGATTTGAGGTTTATGTGGAGGTTGATGCTTTCATCTTAGGTTCAGGTTTAGCTTTGGTTGGAATTGGGATGTTTGGCTTCCCAGATAGTGTCCAACTTTCATCAATTCTATTAGCATTTTCTTTTTCCTTGCTATATTGTTTGGTTGATATTGGTTTAGGAAGAAACTAAATAATCTTTGAAAAGAATTCATTTAGTATATCAATGTGGCTTGAGAAATAGGTTGATGTGTCTGTGGGATTTCCTACATAGCCTTGTAAATCCTAGCATTAAACTCATCAATATTGTCATCATATGTTTGTTTAATGTCAATTAATGCATTCAAAAGAAATATAACATCTTTCTTTTAGTCCATCTATTCAAAAATACATTTCTCAAACCAACAACATTATTAATGTTATCATCGGGAAAAAATTAAAACCATCTAAATGAACCACCATTCATAGATATAGTAAAACATTTAAATAGTATGTTTAGATGAGATACACTCAAGACTCTTATGCTATGAATGAACTTATCCCAAAATTCCCTAAATCCTTGAAAATGGACTCCATTAAAAGGGGGAACTTCCTTAAAGGAATTTGCGAGAGCATGGGGTTGACCAACAATATTAGAAAAAAAAAAAAAAAAAATTGTAAGTATTGGTTAACCATGGAGCAACCATTTATTCTGTATTAGGGTGAACAAAAAAAATTCTTAAATCAAGAAGTGAATCAAAGTGCGCTTGATTACTAGCTTCGCTAGCCTTTAATATATGTTTTCTTATTTGATAATATAACTTGGGCTTAGGGATAAATATGATATCACCTTGGGATTTTGATCTTGTATTGTAACTAATTATCATGTATTTATCAGATGGAGTCTCTAGATGAGATCTTACAAGTGTATGCTAATAAAGCAATGTCATCAAAGTACAAACAAAATAAAACTTACACAAGAGATGTCATTGAATAACCAGGGTAGATGACCTCCTCCCTTGCAACAACACCAAAAATGTTACCACCCAAACTAGTATGGGTTTATATGGTCCTTATCCCAGTGCTAAGGTGGCATCACACAGGACAAGTTCCCATTGTCACCTTGGCACCAGTCCCACTCTTCAAGTCAACTCCTACAAAGCCACAAGAGGATTCCCTACAAAAATAATATCCAACATAGGTTGGTAGACTAGTACTTACTAATACATCTGTGTGGTGGACACTAGGAGTCATTTTAAATATTTTTGTTCTAAAGATGAAAATTTGACTATAGAAAATGCAAACCAACAGGAAAATAACACTATAATTATGAAAAACAAGCCTTGAAATAGCACAAAATTTGAGTGTTGGGAGCCCTTACCAAGTTTGACATTATTATCTTGTTGTAGACCTTGGTAAATGGATTAATATGAGCAATCAATTTTCTATCGTACAACTTCAAACCTGCAAATTGCTGAAAAACACAACAACTAGCAAGCTAAACCCATTTTGGGGCTACCCACAAGTTTAAAATTGATCTAACAAAGTTGGATCTACGAGTGGAAGTGTTATTGCAATGAATTAGCAACAATATGAGTAGCCCAATACTTAAAATGAGTAAAATGAAAGATATTGCAATTTGGAAAATATTACTTAATGAAAGGGGTCAAACCATCCTAGGTCAAAACCTAGATTTGAAACTTATGCTAAAAAATAATTTCTAGTAAGATGGAAATCGATTGTTCTCTTCAAATAATGATGAATTAATTCCTAGAAGTGAAAAAATAGAAAGGGTTTATGAGTAATTAACTTGAAGATCAAATCATTGGGTGAGGGTTTAACTTACCATGCAAAATTCACTTTTGTAAATTGAATTTACAAACCTATAAAACCCTTGTTTAAACTCTTGAAATGCTTAAAATCAGCTTTCCTACACAATTCAAGCAATATATACCTTTATTGGGTCAAATGAATAAGATTCAACCATAGCCCACTTGATAAAATTACCTAAAAAATAGAAATTTAAGCTCAAGCTAGTGAAAATTCTTGTTATTTTATATATTTGTATTTTTATATTTTATAAAACGGAATTTCAAAAATAAATAAATAAATAAAATAATATATATATATATATATATATATATATATATATATATATATATATATATATATATATATATATACATACATACATACATACATACATACATACATACATACATACATACGTACATACATACATATATATATATATATATATATATATATATATATAACTAGATTATTAAATATGCGGTTGGTGAGGTGAGGCTTATTGTTTCCTTACACATTACCTCTTTCAAATGCAGTGTGATCACAAACCCCTTCTAAATCTACCTTGTACTTTGGATTAAGATGTGATTTTGGAGTGAAAAGACTAGTCGCTCTCACTCTAGTCTAAAATGATGTACCATTTCCTAATTCCAACTAGGATAGATTCCCTTTTGAAATAGCTTAGTCCAATAGATCAATTATGGTATTAGGAGATATCTTGTCCTTGAAGACAAAACCCTTAATAAGGGTTACTCCAACGATTATATTTTGATAACCCTAGCCCAACAAAAAGAAAGTGAGGGCTAACACCCTAACCTTCCTCTTCTACATGACTATGTAGACCCTCAATGGGTCAATCCACAAAAATTCTGTGATTTGGAAAAACTTGCAAAAGTCTTGTGAAGCACAATTTCTAAGAACGACTAAGAAGAAACAAGATATAAGAATCAATCCACAAGACAAACTGTTTAACAAAAATAAGTTCTTATTATGGCATGATCTCACAAATCACAAAAACAATTGGGAGGAGGGATTAGCCTTAAATGATTTTACTTCTAATAACTAGTTGAAACCCTCTCCCTAAAATAATGATCTGAATTATCATCTACAAACTCAGAGACTTAGTATTTACATTGAAGAATAAACTTTTTACATAAAAATATGCCCTTAAGAACTTGCTTGGAGAAGGATCAATTTAACGTGATTTGACTAGAAAAGAGGCTCACTTCTTTCCAATGACTATTTTGTCCACTCGAGGCCCAACATTTACTTGGAGTGCCCTTTTCTTCTTCAATGTTCCCTTGGAGATGATCAACAACTAGTTTCATAAAGTCGACTTGGTCCATTTTCCTGTACTTGCAATGGCTTTCCAATTTTTTGCAGGATACTTGACGTTTATTGAGAATTGTCACTTTTCCATCATTTACTCATCCCAATGGCTAAATTTGACCCTCCAGACGTCTTCAAGACATCACACTATTGGGCCAACCCTTCATTTAATAACCCACAATGGTATATCTTCAATGCCTTGCATAATTTGAGAATTTGGACACATTGGTTTTCTTGGAATAATTTTTTAGATAACTTCTGATGTAATACATGCCCCATTTGGACAATTATAAACCTCTATATGCCTTCTTTAATCTGCATGTGCCATAGGAATGAGGATGATCACCTTTGACTAGGAATATCTCCATGATGTTTTGAGTTTGTGACAAAATTTCCACATGGCATGTGAAGTACATATTTTTGTGAGCATGATGAGCCTTTCTTGGATTTTGTGACCTCGGGGACCCTATGCATTAGGATACGTGAACCGCCTCTAGAGATGTGAAATTTTGTGAATTGTGAGATTATCATGTTAAGAATTGTACAATGATAATGCAAAAAGTTGAAAGAATGTATACAAATTGTATGACACATGACCATGTGGGAATGACATAGGTGATTTCATGACATGGGCTGGACTAGCCCTTGTTGAGAAATCAAAGTACTGGAGATTTCCCTTACTTGATAATTACTTGTGAATTGTTGTTAGCTTATTATTATCGTTTCATATTCTTATTTCATTAAGAAATTATCAAAATGCAAAAAATATGAAGATCACATAAAAGAATGACACATGATATAGGCTCGAAGCCAGGGCAAAAACCCCACAAGGGGGAAAATCCATAAATTCATCTTCTTATAGAATCTGATCAAATTGATATATCCAAGACTCTAATACCAATACTACAAGAATCCAAGTCAGTCGTCCCTTCATGTTTTCAACTATTCAGATCATGATTCTTCTTCAATTGTTCAAAACAAGATCTAGGCCTCCCACGGTAGTATACTTTAGCTAACATCATATCTCGGTCTTCTACTTTATACCTCATCATTCCATATTATACCTTGACCTTCCATATCATAAAAATCTTATCTATAATAGATCGGTCAAGGATCCCTTCACAGAATTTTGTATGCTTGGAACAGAACTTCAAAATATCTTTCACGGGAAAGCTAGCATTATCTCAAACATATATTCCAGGAAATTTGAATTCTTTTGTAGGCACATGACATCAAGAAACTCACATTTATTCACAATAATATATCCTTTGAAATTCACATTTCTCTTGCCTTATAATGCATCACATAACTCACCAAATTGCTTGCCAAATTGGTGGAGGACGCATGCCAATATATAGTTGTTCTCATATGTGAAAAGACACATCCTTTCAGTGCGCTGACTTGACATCTAGGAGGTCCAACTTGGCTTCTTGAGATGAATTGACCAAAATTATATTTTTTTTTAAACATTTTTTCTTAAGAATTCCAAATAGGACTTTGACTCAATGAAACCTAGAAGCATGAAAAACATGCTTATCTAATGGAATAAAAAAATAATTTTCTTCTTTTCGCTTTTTACATCAAATACATAATGATAAATAAGTACAAGAATAATTATGAATACTGAACCTAGTTACATTTTCCAACACTCCCTCTTAACTAGGGAGGTATTCATAATTACACAATGAGGACAAGGATACTCTCAAATTGAAATATTCTGATAAGAAGAGTTCATATTGATAAGCCATCAACAAGCATCAACATCATAACCAACAATGTCAAAATTCAATATAGAAAGGACTTAACTAACAAGCTCTAACTCTCCATTAGATTAGAGCACAATGATGGGAGGCATACGTTTGGACACCAATGCCACAACCTCTCAAGGCACACACTTGATCCAAATGTTCACTAGGTATTTCCTTACAATACTATTCTTATCTTTGATTCCCAATCCTCAAAGAATATTGGTCCTCTTCAACTACTCTTATCTTGGATACCATGTCCTATCCTCAAAGAGTATCGGTCCATGGGAATGTTCCCTATCTTGTATTTAAAATCCTCAAGCATTATCGGTCCCAGATGCTTATCCAATCCTCCATTCTCCCTACCAATGCCTTCACTAGGCTTACAGTTGTTAATCTTGGCCTAGTGCATGACACATGGAGAATATGATGTCCACCATCACTCCCTCTTAACCATGTCCACCATCACTCCCTCTTAACCAGGGAGGAGATTCTTACTCCCTCTCAACTAGGGAGACATAACCATAGGCTTCAACTTGTCCCATTCATCGACTACTTGTTCTTCTATGGAGATATCAGTAGTATCTTGTAGGGATTATAGATTTGTGCAAGGATTCTTAGCTCCCAATAGCATCACATCATATCAAACTTTGACCTTCCTGGATTATAATATTCATGCAACATTATCATCAATTGGCTCATTTATCATCTTCAAGGAGTCGTACTTCTTCACAGCTTCCATCACATGCCTTCTTCCTTACATAATAGAATTATTCCCTCATGATTTTTCATGTCATCATCAATGTTGTCCACTTGATCCATGTGCTCCCAAATTGAATCAAACAGTTGTAAGTACAATATCATCAAAAAAAATATCTTCACTTCTATCTTTCCAACCTCTTCACATACTTCTGCAATATGTCCTTCCAGGGATCCAAACCATATTCCATCATTATTAGAGTTACCAAATCACAATAGCCTTTAATCAAGGTGCGAGATTCTTCATGTCAAATTTTGCTACTTGCTCCCTATGAGGTCAACATTCCTTTGCATGGTATATCTTCATATTGCAACAAAGTTCTGGTTCATGCTCTTCAGCTTTCAATCATTAATCAATGTTTTCCTAGAATGAACTAATCAGTTGCAAGGCTTGAATTAATATAGTATTCATTAAGGTCTTTAGAACTCCCTCTTTATATCTAAGGTCAGTGAACTTCTTATCCTATAATTGACTTCCTTGATGCAAGCTTCAAATTGTTCTCTTCTGTCTTGGTTTTGGTCTTCTTTTATATCATATTTATCCTCATCATTATCAAGGAGTCATCATCAAACATGAGTCTCACTTCACTTTATTCTCCCATCCTTCCCATCTTGTTTCCACGACTTTGACAACCTTCATTATGTGCCTGTGATTCTCACCAGAAAGTACAACCAAGTAGAATAGACAAAGACAATAGAATAGAATCAATAAGGTACTTATTTCTTAAAAGCATGATGTCAATCTTGTCATTCTATGGTTTTTCTTTTTACAGGGAAAACAATTAGCTAGAGTTTCTAGGGTTTTCTAATTCATCCTTGCTAGGGTTCATAAATCCTGGGTTCTTCATTTTAAAATTCTTAGTGCAAACTCTAGAAATCATGTATACTCTTTTCAAATTATGTATACTAAAGGGTTAGTTGCAAAACCCTAGAAACACCACTTCTATTTATGAAATTTTCAAATGTATGCAAGAGAATGCTAAGGATCTCTACATCAGCCTTATTCATGATGCATTGAAAAAATAAAAGTGTACTTACCTTATTCAAACTTTATCTTATTCACTCTAGCAAAGATTCTTCAGTTTGTCAAGTACCAAGGATGCTTCAATTTCTTACAGGAATTCTTTTGAGATGCTGGCATAGATAGGTTGAATTTATTGATGCATTGGATTCTTTTATGTATAGATGCTTTTCATACCTGTGCTCCACGAACTTCAAATATATGATAGCTTTAGTCCCTTCAATAGTTTCGAATTAGTGGTCTGCTTCAGAACTTGTGATGTTGCCCATAATGATGTCTTTCTTTGTGCTTTCGTACTTTCATACAGAGGTCATATATCATCAAGGTTACTATCATGCATTATATCACTGTCATGGAAATGAGTCATACTTATCAATTGTTATCAAGCCATTCTTCACTGGTGTAATACTATCAAGTTATTGTTATGGTGTCAACCATGCTTTGTTGTCATACTGCACAATGTGCATGCCTATATATATACATTTGTCACGTCATTGTCAATGAGGCAAGCCATATATCATGGTCTGCGATATAACTCACATTGCTCAGACTTGTGTTGCCTCAGTATATCAACGTCAAATCTTTGTATTACTGTCATACCCTAGGATTGTCAACTCATAGTTTCTTGCATTGCTTCGTATTACTCTCATAACATATCTCAGAAGGAACTTGTATCACTGCCAGACTTTGGAGGAGATACCACACATCATTGGTGTAACTTGTATTATGCATATCACTTGTTATGTCAAGAAAGGTAACTTATAGAAAAGAGGAACCCATACCATTGTAGAGCATTGTAGTCATAGCATAAGTGATTCGGATCACTGTTCTAGAAGGAGAGGCATATGTTGAAATTTGACAACAAATTTCGTAAAAATGTGTAAAATTGTATTAGTTACTATTCAGTTAGTTTTATACTTGAAACAACGGTTATGTAACGGAGGAGGCTCTTATAAACTGATGAATGCCCGAACTATTGTATGAAGGAGAATCATTGTTGATTTAATAAAGAATCCAATCCCTTGCCCCGTGGATGTTTCCTTGACACCCTGTCAAGGTTTTACCACGTAAAATCTTGTGTTTTTACTTGTGTGATTGTATTCGGTTTCATTTCTTTCTTGTTTAAATTAACCTCTCAAAACTACAATTGGTATCAGAGCATTTGGGTTGTTGAGGAAGTCTGATTGAAGGAGACAGGGTTCATTTGAATGTGCCCACACGGAAGTCCTCATTTTGTTTAAAGCCGCCAGGCCAACAAGGAGCCGCCGCTGAAAACTGTTGTTTTATTTTGAAAACCCTGCACGTCACTGGATAAGTTGTCCATGTGAGAGAGAAGCCTACGTGTTGGAGAGTTGCATTGTGTGTTGTTTCTTGTTCTGCTGCGGAAGAGAAGGAGCACAAGAAGAGAGATTGTTGTTGCCCATCTTTTTGTTGTTCTACTGCGGAAAAAAAAAGAAGGAACCGTCTATTGCTGCCCATCTCTTATTTTTTGCATCTCTGCTGTAGAAGAAAAGGAACCGTCATTTTTTTTTAAGAAGTGCTCAGGAGAGACTCTACCGCTGCAGCCACATGAACGCTGTTTAGAAGGGACGTGTTGTGAAAATCGAAAAACATCTCTGTCGTTGAGAAAGGAGAGCCACCAAGATAGCTGCACACCCTTGATGAACTACAGAGATCCAAGCCTGTGCTGAGTTGGGGAAGTTCGTTGAAGCTGAAAGAAAACTGCTAGTTGAACAAACTAGAACAACGGGTATTTTTTTTTTTCCAACAAATCTGTTGAAGGGTTTCTGGTTTATAAAAATAAAAATAAAAAAGGCAAATTTTCTTTCTAGAAGAGTAACAGAAAATCTGAATAAGGTTTTTTTTTAAGAGAACAGATTTAGATTTTTTTTTATATAAACGGGCTCAATTTGTTTTTTAAAGGCTCAAAATTATAGAAAAGAGTTTCTTTATTAAAAAAGCTCAAAATTCTGAAGAGGAAACCAGAAATTAAAGAAACCCTAAACCCTTATTTTTTTGAGAAACCTTAGTTGGAAGAAGGGAAATTAGCAAGGGAAATCATAAATCATAATTTTTAAAGAAACCCTAGTTGAAAGAAGGATTTGTAGGAAGGAAATGGCTAAAATGACGAATGCAAAGTCCGAGGTGGAGAAATTCACTAGCAAGAACAACTTTGCTCAATGGAAACTGAAAGTTAGGGATTTGTTGGTGCAACAAGGGTTGCACAAAGCATTGGACAGGGAAAATAAGAAACCTGCTAGAATGACAGATTGGGATTGGGAGGACTTGGATGCCCGAGCTCTCAGCACCATCAGGTTATGCCTGGCGGACGAAGTTCTCTTCAACATTGTTGAAGAGAGTATAGCGGCAGGTTTATGGGAAAAAATGGAAAAACTATATATGACAAAATCGTTAACCAATAGAATTTATTTGAAAAGACAATTGTACAGTATTCGAATGAAGGAGGGTACAAAAGTTGCAGAACGTTTAAATGTTTTTAATACACTTATATGCCAATTATCAGACATGGAAGTGAAAATTCAGGAAGAAGACAAAGCTATAACCTTGTTATGTTCTCTACCTGAGTTGCGGGACCACTTCGTAACTTCAATCAGTTTGAGCGCTGCTGATTCTTTGAAATTTGAATCAGTTGTGGGAGATATCTTATCTGAAGAAGTACGAAGGAAATCCAATACTGAAACAACTACACCAAAGCCATGATCGCCAAAGGACGGTCAAAGGAGAGAGGATAAAAAACAAGGGGGTCTTCCATATCAAAATCAAAGGGAAAGAAGTGCAAGGCGAAATGTTGGCACTGCAATAAAATTGGACACCTCAAGAAAGACTGTTGGAAACAAAAAGAGTTTGATAACCCAAAGAAGGAAGCAAATCAGCTTGATTCATGTATAATAGACGAAGTTTTATGTGTTGAAGGATTATGTATGATAGATGAAACTTTACCTGTATGTAATGTCTCTCAGGATTTTTAAAGTTGGTTGTTAGACTCTGGTGCTTCTCATCACATGTGTCCACACAGAAATTGATTTACTTCATATGAAGTTGTAAATGGTACTTTTGTGTTTATCGGTAATAATGTATCATGTCAGACTGTTGGGATGGGAAATATCAGGATTAAAATGTATGATAACAAAGTTAGAACATTAACTAGTGTTAGACATGTACATGAATTGAAGAAAAATTTGGATTCTTTGGGAGTGTTGGATTTGGATGGTTATAAGTTTACAGGTCAGAATGGAGTGTTGAAAGTCTCAAAAGGTGACCTAGTTGTTATGAAAGAAGAAAATGTTGGAAATCTTTACAGACTCAATGGAAGTACTCGGGTCAATGAAGCAGCAATTGTGTCAGAAAAAGAAGAAGAAGGTACTCGCCTATGGCATCAAATATTGGGTCACGTGAGCGAGAAAGGTCTTCAAGTACTGATGAACCGTAAATTACTTCCTGATTCGAAACGCTTGATGTTGGATTTCTGTAAACATTGTGTGTATGGAAAATAGTGTAAATAGAGGTTTAAAACTGGAAATCATGATAGTAAAGAAATTTTGGACTATATTCATTCTGATCTGTGGGGACCATCTCCTGTTGTATCATATGGAGGTGCTTTATATTTTTTAACGTTTATTGATGATTTCTCCTGTAAAGTTTGGGTCTTTATGCTAAAAAAGAAAGCTGATGTATTCAATGTCTTTAAACAATTTAAAGTAATGGTAGAAAAAATAACAGGCAAATCAATTAAATGTTTAAGAACTAACAATGGTGGTGAATTTACTTCTCTAGAATTTGAACAATACTATAAGGATGAAGGAATTGTTAGACACAAAATTGTTGTTTATACTCCTCAGCAAAATGGTGTTGTTGAACGTATGAATCAGACTCTTATGGAAAGACCCAGAAGCATGATCAGCAATGCTAACCTGCAAAAGGAGTTGTGGGCAGAAGCAATATCCACTGCTTTTTATTTAGTTAACAGATCACCTTAAGTAGCAATTAATTGTAAAATTTCCGAAGAAGGTTGGTCAGGTCAGTCTTGTGATTATTCACATTTAAGGATATTTGGTTGTGATGCCTATGCTCTTATTCCTAAAAATCAGCGTTCAAAATTAGATCCAAAATCGAAATGTTATGTCTTTGTTGGGTATGACTATGTGGTGAAAGGATACAGGTTGTGGGATGCTACGTCACGGAAGAAAGTAATTAGTAGAGATGTAAAATTTGATGAATCTTCTCTTTTAAAATCAAATGTTGAAAGAATTGAATAGGAACATGTATCGCCAAATCAACAAATTCAGTTGGAAGCTAGACCTTTTTTTGAAATTCGAAAAGAAGGAGAGACTTTTGGAGGAAAAGGTGATGGAGATACAAAGGAAGCTGTTAAAGTTTCTGAACCAATTCAGCAACCAGTCATTCTAAGAAGATCCACAAGGGAAAGAAAAACTCCCAAAAGGTATGAATATTTTGCTTCATCTTTTGCTTTGATTACTGAAGATGGGGAACCTTCTTGTTATCACGACTATGGAAGAAGAAATGGATTCCTTAGCCAAAAACAATACCTGGGATCTTGTAGAACTTCCTGAAGGGAGAAGTGTTGTTGGATGTAAATGGGTCTTCAAATTGAAATAGAAAGTTGATGGAAGTATCAAAAGGTATAAGGTGAGACTGGTAGCAAAATGGTATTCTTAGGTTGAAGGTATTGAATTTCATGAGATTTTTTCACCAGTTGTAAAACTTGTTTATATTCGTACTGTGTTGGTACTAACTGCATTACTTAACCTTGAGTTAGAACAGTTAGATGTTAAAACAACTTTTCTACATGGTGATTTGGATGAAGAGATATATATGGAATAACCAGAACGTTTTGTACAAGGTCGCAGCAGAAGATTAGTTTCAAGCTCAGGAAATCATTGTATGGCCTGAGGCAGTTTCCCAAGAAATTGTACAAGAAGTTTGACTCCTTCATGGTGAGCCAGAACTTTATTAGAAGTGAGTATGATCATTGTGTATACTTCAAGAGTTTCAATGGCATATTAATTATCTTATTTTTGTATGTTGACGATATGCTTATTGCAAGAAAAAGCATGGATGAGATCAATAGGTTAAAGGCTTAGCTCTCTAGGAGGTTTGATATGAAGGATATTGGAGCAGCAAAACATATCTTGGGCATGGAGATACACAGAGACAGGAAAAATGGTAAGCTTTGGTTATCACAACAAAAGTATGTGGAAAGAGTACTTGTAGAGTTCATTATGAACGATGTGAAACCTATTAATGTTCCATTAGCTTCCCATTTTAAGATTTCTTCGGTTTTCAGTCCTAGAACTAATGAAGAAAAGTAGTATATGTCTCGTGTACCATATGAAAATGTTGTAGGCAACTTAATGTATGTGGTGGTATCTACAAGACTTGACATTTCACATGCAGTTGGAGTTGTCAATAGATTCATGGCAAATCCAGGTGAAGGACATTGGCGAGCAGTGAAATGGGTGCTTTGGTATTTAAGAGGCACAAGTGATCATTGCATCATATTTAATGGCAGTAAAGGAACAGTCTGTGGATATGTGGATGTTGATTATGTAGGTGATTTGGAAAAAAGGAGATATACTATATGTTATGTCTTTACTCTTGCAGGTGGAGAAATTAGTTGGATGTCAAAGCTTCAAGAAGCAATTGTGTTGTCCGCTACCGAAGCAGAATATATAGCTGCTTCAGATGCCAATAAAGAAGCAATCTGGTTAAAGGGTCTACTTGATGAGATTGGAAGGATGCAGGAGAAAGTGAATGTACTCTGTGACAGTCAGTGTTATTCACTTGGCTACAAATCCAGCTTATCACAGCAAGAGAAAGCACATTGATGTAAGGTATCATTTTCTGAGACATGTGATCGATGGCAGAGTAGCTCTCAAGAAGGTCCATACATGAGAGAATTGTGTAGACATATTCACGAAGCTAGTTACAGTAGAGAAGTTGTGATGGTGTTTAGCTTCTCTTGGCTTGCAGAAGAGATGATGAATGGGCATGGGCAAGGGATTAGGAAAATTGTTGTCAAGGTGGATTTGTTGAAATTTGACAACGAATTTCGTAAAAATGTGTAAAATTGTATTAGTTACTATTCAGTTAGTTTTATACATGAAACGACAGTTATGTAACGGAGGAGGCTCTTATAAACTGATGAATGTATGAACGAGAATCATTGTTGATTTAATAAAGAATCAAATCCCTTGCCCCGTGGATGTTTCCTTGATGCCCCGTCAAGGCTTTACCACGTAAAATCTTGTGTTTTTGCTTGTGTGATTGTATTCGGTTTCATTTCCTTCTTGTTTAAATAAACCTCTCAAAACTACAGCATCTCTCACCATGCAACAAATCACACACCTCAGATTCTACAAGACTTCACAATATTGTTATACTAGGAGAAGATTACTTGTTAAGTCTTGTCATGATTCAGATCATAGTAAACATAGAGGGGTAATTCAGACTAACTCAGAACTTCATAAAGAGAGCTCAGAAACTTGTATCACCTTAGTAGAAACTTGCATCAACATATAAGAAGTATCGTTGTCTTGGATCATTGTTTCCAAAGGAAATACATCAGTTCAAGGATGAGTGACTTGTGTCATTTTTCAAGAAGAGTTTGCATTAACACTATAACTCGCGTCAATCTTTTATTGTCATGCCTTGCTTCATTTATTTATGCCAAGAAGAGAACTTATATTGTTGTCCAAGAAGGAGTATATCATTGTCTTAGAAGAAATATACTTAGCAACTCGCATTATCATCCTTGCATTAGTCTCACATCCCTTCACATTACCTTAGGAACTTCATATCACAAAGATCTTACAGTGGACTTTGCATCTCAGAGTTGAACAAAACTCGTTTTTTAGAAATAAGGTCTATTATTATCCTTATTTACTTTTGATAAATGAATTTTTGTAGGAGTATCTTCAGATAAACTCACCAGGGTGATCTTAAAGTTGCTTTTTCCACTACTTTTGGCTCTGATACCATGTTGAGAAATCAAAGTACTGGCTATTTCTTTTACTTGATAATTACTTGTGAATTGTTTTTAGCTTATTATTATTATTTGGTATTCTTCTTTCATCAAGCAATTATCAAAATAAAAAATAAAAATATGAAGATCGTAGAAAAGAGAGACACAAGATATATAATCCAAGTCATGGCGAAAACCCCATAAATGGGAAAACCTAGAATTTTGATTCAGGAGCATCCAGCTCAGGGAAACATCATTGTATTTAATAGAATAGGGGGTCTTGTGTTTAAAAGGAAGTTGGTTCCCAAAAGGATTAAATTAATGTAATTTTAATGTTTTTGAATCATTGATAGGATATTTGTAAATGTTCTCGAATATAAGAGAACATGAGGAATTAGTGAGGATTGAGAGATTTTGGAATATTATAAATATTTAGATTAGGAAATGGTTTCATGATTTTTAGGATTAGAGAGAATCCTTAGGAAATTAGTTGAGTCAAAAATAGATTTAGGAGATATTTAGGATTTTGTTGAGAAAACTATGGATCTGAACCAAAAATGGTTCCAGAAACTTTTTGTAAGCCTAAAAGCCATGAGGGACAGAGAATTAAAAAAAGGGAGGACTAAATTGGGTCTAAAGAAGAGCAGACAGAACACGAGATGTTCTGAACTTATGTAAATATTGTTTATGAATGAAAGGAGGGTTTCATTGTGTTCAGAATTGTTCCTGTGTGTGACCATAATTGAATGAGACCGATCTCTGTTTAAATGAATTTTTGTACATGATTTCTAATTGAATGAAGAAATTTTTCTAAAGGATAAAAGCCTTAGTTTCGAGATATAACTGGTGTGATAAATGATTTGTTTTGTGAAAAAAATATGGATGATAAAATCCTGTAGTGGAGTTAGCGTATAACGGATTACTCGGCAGAGATTTGATTGTCGAAACTCTAATTAAAGGTGGATCAGATTTGATTTATGAGAGAATTCATCATTGACCACAAATAGGATCAATGATGATCCAGTTGAAATGAGGTTGAAAAGGGAATTCAACATAGTTTTGTTGTATTTGTCTAAATACATCGAGATCATTTGTTCGAGTAGATCTCAAGAAAGAAATTATTTGGAAAACAATGTAATGACAGAGTACCACAACAGATGAAGTGATAACTTGGCGAAACGCAGAAAAAGAAAACCAACAAAAGTCGCATGAAAGTCATGAGACTATTGTGACCGTTCACCGAGGGAAGATCCAAAGGTGATTAGGTGATCACATGCAAAGATGTACTCGTTATAAAGTGGCAACCAGACCCGATAACCCTATAAAATCGAGTTGATTGATGGATAAATTGTGACCGTCCAATCTGTTGGGAATCTGACAGATATCACATGGGAAGATGCGCACTGGTTAATTTGGAAATCGGACCCGATGATTTATCAACGCAGGTTTAATTCTATTTGAGATTCGGTCTTATGTGTCGAAGTGGGACCGGTGTTCATTTACAGAATGTGTTGTATTTTTCCGTAGTTTGCTTGTTTGCGGATGTTATGCGAAGTACGCCTATAAATCGCTTCTGATGTAAATGTGGTCCTAATTCACAGGCCACACATGGAAAATTGAAAAGATGCAGTTTAGCTGCGTCATTTGTGGTATTAGAGCAGAAGAAGTGGATTTTGCATGTATTGGAAAGAGGTATGATTAGTTAATGATTGATTTTGTGTGAAATAGAATTAAAGTTCTTTAGAAAGTTGTAACAGAATTTGAAAAAGAAGTTGCAGGATCAGATTTTAAATCTGTTTGGCAGCAGTTGTAGATTGAAAAAAAATATGCAGTGGAAGCATCGTATCCTAAGACTATGAGGAAAATCATATTTGCAGAACCTGAGTTGAAAAGCATATGAACCATTCAAAATGTTGGAGAAGGAGAGACAAGATCTTGCAGGTATATTTGTGATAAATTTAGTTTTGAGGATTGAGTTTGCATATTTCAGGTTACAGATGAAGGAAGAATATCTCAGCCAAAGGAGATCAAACCTTAAGAAGCAGTGAGTGATGAAGAAAACTAGTAAGGATTTTCGAGTGAAAGAAGAAGTGTAGTCAGAACTTAGTATTTCATCTAGAAATTGAAATACAAGAGGACAGTCGTGTTCTTAAGAGAAAATGAGCTGAAGCCTAGAAGGAGTAGAGGAAAGCTCAAGGAGGTTCAAGAGATAGAGAACCAGTACTGGCCAAAAGTCCAAGTCCAGAGGAAGAACTTGGTGAGGTAAGTGGCAGTAGGAAGGACTTGTTGTTGCAGAGGCTTAGTACAGCTCATAGTGAGTGAGTGAGTAATGAACTCATAAAGATGGAAAGAAGAAGATGACTACTGATAGTCATCGCAGGGGTTTTGAGCAAGACTACAGCAGATTAAAGGAATGGAAAGTTTGGCACAATATTACAGCAGTAAGACTGTAGGAAGAACTTTTGAAAGTTATTAGAAATTGTAGCAGGACCTTATTCCAGATAAGACTTGGAATAGACAGGGACAATGGTGTTTTTAAATGAAGTGATTGCAGCAACCAGAAAAGAGAGCAAGGTTTCTCAGTGCAAGTTCTGAGAAGGAGAGAACTTGAAGACCAGACAGAGGAGAAGCTTGGTGAGAAGAATAACCAGTATGAGGTTGATTGATTGCAGGTGTAGAAGCTCACACAGAAGAGAAGATGACTATGAGAAATCATGTGCAAGGTTCATAACAAAGCTACAAGATGAAGAAGAAGGGTGTTAAAGAAATTTGCAGGAAACAGATGAGTCAAGAGGAGCGTGACAAGGAGATTGCTGAGATAAGAGAATAATTTAATAAATTAAATACGATGATAGAAGAAGACCAAAGACAAGGTTGGGTATTGAGGAAAAAGACAGTGATGTTGGAAATAATACTGAGAGGGGGGGTGAATCAGTATTATCAAACTAATAATTTTTCATTTCCATAATCAGATTCATATACACTACTTTAGTTAAGGGAACTCGTGTGTACACGCAACTGTGTTTAGAGCAACTAGCGTATATCCAACAAACTTATGATTCAGTTAATTAATCATATATTGTTCTTTAATCAGTGCATTAGAACCATATAAATAGCAACCAGGTGCAGTGAAACAAAACAGATCATCACACATAAGAAAAACACATGAACACCAAGATATAAGTTAGAAACCAAATGTGGGTGAAAACCACCTACTGCAATCGTCTCTGTCTTCTTTTAATAATAAGAGAATTCTATTTACAATTTTTGTACTGGTGCAGTCTTATACCAGTACGCAGGCTTCTACTAGCAAAGGCTACAACCTTCTCTCATTCTCCAGCTTCTACTGGAAGGGAGCTACAACCCCCTAGCTCTTGTACTAGTTAATATGTTTACTAGTACGTAGGTGCCAGCCTATAGAAGGCAACAACCTTCTCTTTTCTTCCAGGGACCTCGTTTCATAAATTTTCATATTGGATCCATCAAAAACATTATTCAATCATCAAATATATCTGCATCAACCAATCTCCTATTGAACCAACCACAACCGAATCAATCAATCACTCTGATCATT
The DNA here is from genome assembly GCA_031772625.1 of Pinus tabuliformis. Taxonomy (NCBI): domain Eukaryota; kingdom Viridiplantae; phylum Streptophyta; class Pinopsida; order Pinales; family Pinaceae; genus Pinus; species Pinus tabuliformis. Next base: position 1,141,631,999 of record CM062813.1, on the reverse strand, counting down.
CAGAATGTTGTCACCAGAGGATAGTAACTAGAACCCAAGCAATAACCTAGAACATTGCAACAGCAAACAACAACAACTTAAACATAGATTATAAGGTATACGCTACTTTCTTGTGCCGAACTTGTGTGTATACGCGCTTTCCTCAAATCCAACCAGCATATACATATGTAAATGTTAATTCATAATTCTGCAACTATACCAGACTTCAATTATACCCAGATCATATCATTTATAGAATATTATATGCATCAGTATTTAGATCTATAATATTCATGAGAAAAAACACATAATGATAGTTCACTTTACGCCTTAAGATCCTGATCCATCATTAGATCTTATTCTCCATCAACTGCTAAGGTTCCTCCTTGGTTCAGATCCAGCAATGCACCATAACCCAATAACCTGCATACTAGATCTCACTTTTCATTATATATTCAATGCTTGAGTATCTTGGCCTAATGATCTTCTCCTCCTTTTATAGTTTTAGGCCTTTCTCAATACCATGGACCAAAACCACTTAGGACCAATACCTTGGATCAAATGCCTAGGGTCAATACCTCGGATCAAATACCATGGACCAATACCATGCACCAAATACTTCAGACCAAAACTTAGTTTTCCAAGGTATACGCGCTTTCATTTCTGTGAAAGTGTGTGTGTATGTTATACGCTCCTTTTGTTCTATTAACCCCCGTGTATACGCAGCTTGGTCAATGGTGAACCTATGTATACCTTTCTTTCTTCAATCTGTGAGTCTGATCTATGACTCTGTGTTGTTAACCTGTAGTACTGTGATCTGTCATCTGAATGAGTTGCTTTCTGAACTGATTCCTTGAAGCTGCCTTGCATTTCATCACATCTGTAAACACTACTATCATGCATTCTGTCACATCTGATATCTCTTCTGTATTTCATCTAGTTACCATATACAAGTGAGTTGTTCTACTATAAGTGGGTTTCCATCAAGTACAACACATACATCATAATGCCAACAATCTTCCCCTTTGGACTTGATGGCAACAATAACCACACCAAGTCACTCTCCCCCTTTGACATCAAGGGCAAAGGGTCATGCTCCCCTTGAGTGCATGCTGAAATTTCTGATATGCTGAAGTGTGATGATTGAGCTCTCATGATCAATTCCATGCTCCCCCTGAGCATAAGGAAAGTCTGTAAAAAGATGTTCTAAAAGAAGAACATGACTCTATACATACATCACAAATGACCTTCCTATCACCAAAGACTCATACATACATCCATCTCATGCATAGTGGGGTTACAAAATTGGTCTTTTCATGACCTTTTCATTAAAAGATGTGTATGACTTATATAACAGAGACCAACTATCTAAAACAAGACCATGATGGTCATCAGCAAGTAGCATCTGTCAATCAGCATCTAGACCAGCAACCTGTATATATCCATCATTAGTTCCCAAACTATCATCAACCATGTTCTCCCCCTGAACCTGTTCCACCTGTTTACTGTCAGATATGATCATTGCATATGTCAGTAAGAGATATAAAAGCATCATCATCAATCAGATATACATCAAGTTATCAACAACTTTATGAGAACCAACATTTTCACATGTCATCTATAACCATCATAGAGCAGATAATTCATTGGACCATATCAAACCCCTTCTCCTGAGTCTGGCCCACTTCTTTTCCTCAAACTAGCCTATACACGACTATACCTGCAGAAACCAATGTATATACGCGACTGCACTTCATGAAACTCGCGTATAACCACCTTTCTCTGAAAACATGGATTTTAACAGCAGGATGATGCAACAACTACTCCCAGCTTCTGTCTGAGATATTCAAATGTCTCTATGGGCATTGATTTAGTGAATATATCAGCAACCTGTTCTTTGGAGGGAACATATTCCAATCACCTTTTGTTCAAGCACTTGTTCATGTAGAAGATGATATTTGATGGGTATGTGCTTGGTCTTGGAGTGCATGACTAGATTCTTTGAAACAGTGATGGCACTTGGATTATCACATAGAATGGAGATGGGTGGAGTACATGTGATCTAAATGTCTTGCAATGTTTGCATCATCCAAAGTAGTTGTGTGCAACAAGATGCAACAACCACATATTCTGCTTCAGCTGTAGATAATGCAATCGAACTTTGTTTCTTGTTGAACCAAGACACTAACCTAGAACCCATATAGAATACACCACCACTAGTGCTTTTTTTGTCATCAACACTTCCTACCCAATCTGCATTTGTATATGCATCAAGTGTAAGATTTGTATCTCTAGGATACCATAACCTAAAGTTTTGTGTTCCTTGGAGATATTTGAAAATCCTTTTGACTGCCTGAAGGTGTGTTTCCTTAGGATTTACTTGGAATCTTCCAACTATTCCCACTGCATGCATGATGTCTGGTTGGGTACCTGTTAGATAAAGCAGACTTCCAATCATGGATCTGTAAGTTGGTTGATGTACTGCTGCTGATTCATCATTTGAGCTAAGACTGCATCCTGTTACCATTGGGGTGCATACTGGTTTAGAATCTTCCATGCCATACTTTTTCAGGATTTGCTTGAGATATTTGGTTTGTGAGAGAAAAATACCATCTTTATTTTGCTGAACTTGTAGACCAAGAAAGTAGGTAAGCTCACCAAGCAAGGATATTTCAAATTCTTGCTGCATTACTAAAGAAAATTTTTGACTCATGGATTCTTCATTGCTGCCAAAAATGATATCATCAACATACACAACAATTATTAGCAATTTATCAGTGTCCATCTTTGTATATAGATTGCTATCTGCTGACCCCTTTGAAAAACCCTGTTGGTGGAGATATTTGTCAAGACGGTAATACCATGCCCTTGGAGCCTGTTTTAGACCATAGAAGGATTTGCTGAAATTTCATACAAGCTTTGCATCATTTCCAAGAATGAATCCTTCTGGTTGTTCAATATAGACTTCTTCTTCTAAATCTCCATTAAGAAAGGCAGATTTCACATCCATTTGGTATACTTTGAATTTCTGAAAACTAGAAAGAGCAAGAAACATTCTGATGGCTTCAAGTCTAGCAACAGGTGCAAAAGTTTCTTCAAAATCTACACCTTTTTGTTGAGCATATCCTTTACAAACAAGTCTGGCCTTGTTTCTAATAACTTCTCCATTTTCATTCAACTTGTTTTTGAATATCCATTTAGTTCCTATGATATTCTTATCATGAGGTCTAGGAACTAATTCCCAAGTATTATTCTTTTCAATTTGCTCAAGTTCTTCATTCATGGCCTTGACCCAACATTCATCTCTGCATGATTCATTTACATTTTTAGGTTCAGTGGAAGATAATAATGCTAGATAGCTTGAAGCTTTGGCAATGGTTCTTCTAGTCTGCACACCTGCCCCTTTTTCTCCTAATATTTGAGTTTCTGGATGATTTTTTTGAACATACCTGGACGGAGTCTTTTCTTCTATCGTTATCTCTTCTTCTGGTGCTTAAATGGTTTCTTCTTTAGAATCAGTGTGATTTGATGTGGGAAAATGATCCTCATCTTGTTCATTGTCATAATCTTTGGTTTTTATCTGTTTTGGATTTTTGCATGTTTCATCAACCACAACATCAATACTTTCAATAATTTTCCCAAGTCTTTTGTTGTAACATTTATATCCTTTACTTCGGGAAGAGTAGCCAAGAATAATACCTTCATCTGCTCTGGGTTCAAACTTACCAAGTTTTTCATCAATCCTTTTGATGTAACATTTGCTTCCAAAAACTTTGAAGTATTTTACAGTAGGAGTCTTACCATACCAAAGTTCATGTGGAGTTTGAGTGTTGTTTACCCGAACATTTGCTTGATTGAGAATAGTGACAGCAGCGAATGTAGCTTCACCCCAGAAGGTTGTAGGAGTTCCAGATTCATCTAGCATAACACGAGCCATTTGTTGAACAGTTTTGTTCATCCTTTCTACCACTCCATTTTGTTGAGGAGTCCTTGCGATGGAGAACTGCCTTTTTATTCCATGTTGTTCACAAAAGTCAAAGAATTCGTCTGAGGTAAATTCCCCTCCTCGATCAGATCTGAGGCATTGATTTTATGATAAGATTCATTTTCAACCAAAGCTTTGAAGGCTTTGAACTTTTCAAATGCTTCATCTTTATGCTTTAGAAGACCTATCCAACACATTCTAGAAAAATCATCAACGAACAATATAAAGTATTCTTCTACACGAGGTGACTTTTTCCTTGATGTACAACATAAATCAGTATGAACAAGTTCAAGAGGCTTACTAGCTGACCCTTCCTTTTCGATGAATTGAGATTTGGTTTGCTTACTGAATTGACATGATTTGCATATAGTATTTTTAGGAATGTTGATATTTGGAAGATCACGAACAGCCTGGAATCTGCATGCTTTTCTTATTTGAGAAAAGCTTAGATGTCCCAATCTTCTGTGCCATAGCCAGTTTTCATCATTTTTGCTTAGATAGCACTGTTGTTGTCCTCCCTTGAGTATGTATAGGTTGTTTGGAGTTCTTGTCCCTTTAATCATGATTTCTCCTATATCAAGCTCACGAACAACACATCCATTTGATCGAAACACTACTTCATTTCCTTGATCACACATTTGACTCACACTCAACAGATTATGCTTTAAGCCATCAACATACATAACATTCCCAGCTTTAACTTTTTCTTTCAAGAAAACAGAGCCTTTACCTTTTATGACAGCAGGAGTGTCATTTCCAAATGAGACACTCTTTTCCTTTTCTAAGGCATTATATGAGTGTAGTTTTTCTTTGTCACTTGTCATGTGCTTTGAGCATCCACTGTCGATGTACCACTGGTTTTCTTGTCCTTCTGCATACAAGGCTATACCACATATTTCTGTTTGCGGTTCTTTCTTTCTCCATATTTTTGGATTTAATGGAGTTTTCTCTTTTTGAGCTATTTTCCGAAATTTACTCCTACATTCAAATTCTTCATGGCCAAAGTTGTTACAGATTGAGCATTCTGTTTCATTTTTCAAGAAGAGAAAAGTTATTGTAGGAACTTTTCTTGATCCCTGTCACATTCCTTTGATTTCGTGCTTCTCTAGTCATGATAGTTTTGTAAGCAAAACATTCAGCAGCTTTGTGTCCAAAATTATGACATGAGAAACATTGACCATTAAAGAAGTTCCTGTGATTATCGAATCTACTGACCTGTTGATTGTAGTTGAAGTTCCTCCTACTGACCTGTTGATTGATATTCTTTGAAGAAAATTGAGTATGATTTACCTAAGGTTGATTGTGGCTTTTGTTTATTCTTGAAGCAAATTGAGCCTGATTCACCTGGTGATCTGCTTCATGCCTTTGCTGACGATTGTTGAATTGTTCAATGCTCTTTGCTGCGTCACGATAGCTTTTAGTGGAGGTTGACGGCTTCTGTGATTGAGATGTTCTTCAGTGTATCCAAGACCTATCTTTATCAGAGGAGAGCGTTATACTTTGACAATTTCATTTAAGGTTTCTGATCCTTTAGCAAATCTAAGATTGAGAGCTTTTGTTTTCTCAAGATCCTTTCTTAGACCCACAATTTCACATTCTAGCTTTTCATTGTGTTTTTCTCTTTCAGCAAGTTGGAATGTCAAGGTATCTATAATCATATTCTTTTCTTCTAAACAGATTTTGAGTTTAGAGATTTCTTCATAAAGGTCATCTTCATCTAAAGCATCCAAAAAATCATCATCTTCATAAGCCATCAGAAGACAATAGTCATTACTATTTTCATCTTCATCACTATTTGATAAACCATTGCTATCTTCATGAGTATAGTAGCTCTTTTTACTTACACTCTATTTTCTATTCCATTTTGTAGTTTCCTTCCCTTTATCATATTTGTCTTTATGAGGACATTTGGCAGCATAATGACCGACTCTACCACAAGCAAAACATTTGAAAGGTAGTTTACCTCTAAATCTACCAAAACCCGGTTGAAGATTCTTGACAAAGTTCGCTTCCTCTTCTTCTTCTGAAAGATGTCCTGATTCATTGAGTTATTCTTTTCCTTTTGTTGAAGCTTTAAATGTGGCTTCTCTCATATCTGATGGACCTCCTTTTCTCATTTCAAAGGCAGTTAAGATTCCGTGAAGCTGTGTCATAGTAATAGTCTGTAGATCCTGCTTTTCTTCTATGGCGGATACTTTTGATTCAAATTTAGCAGATAAGGATCTTAAAACTTTTTCAAATAAGTTAACTTCCTTTATCTCTTCACCCAAATTCTTCATGAAATTAACAATCTCATCTATAAGTAAGAAGTAACTAGCTACACTTTCATCATTGTGCATCTTGAGAGTTTCATATCAAATTCTGAGAGTTTGCAGTTTAGCACGTTTTACCTAAGAGTCTCCTTCGTAGCTTAGAATGATTTTGTCCCATATTTCTTTGGCTGATTTGAGCTGCATAACTTTGACAAACTCTGATTGTGACAGACTTCCCAATAATGTATTGACAGCCTTGGCATTGGTTTCATATTGCTTTTTACCTGCTGCATCTGTAGGAATTGCTGATGGAAATGTATATCCTCCTTCCACGATTTCCCAGACATCTGTTCCAAGAGATTGAAGATAGGTTGTGGTTCTTACCTTCCAATAAACAAAGTTTCTCCCATCAAAGATTGGCGGTCTAATGGATCCCCCGCTTTCTTGATTACTCATGATGATGGATCTTCCTTCAAGCGATCAAGCTTCTTCTGAAGGACCTGCTTTGATACCAATTGTTGGAAATAATACTAAGAGGGGGGTTGAATCAGTATTATCAAACTAATAATTTTTCATTTCCATAATCAGATTCATATACGCTACTTTAGTTAAGGGAACTCGTGTGTACACGCAACTGTGTTTAGAGCAACTAGCATATATCCAGCAAACTTATGATTCAGTTAATTCATCATATATTGTTCTTTAATCAGTGCATCAGAACCATATAAACAGTAACTAGGTGCAGTAAAACAGAACTGATCATCACACATAAGAAACACACATGAACACCAAGATATAAGGTGGAAACCCAATGTGGGTGAAAACCACCTACTGCAATCATCTCTGTCTTCTTTTAATAATAAGAGAATTCTATTTACAATGTTTGTACTGGTGCAGTTTTATACCAGTACACAGGCTTCTACCTACAGAAGGCTACAACCTTCTCTCATTCTCCATGTTCTACTGGAAGGGAGCTACAACCCCGTAGCTCTTGTACTAGCTGATATGTTTACTAGTACGTAGGTGCCGGCCTACAGAAGGCAACAACCTTCTATTTTATTCCAGGGACCTCGTTTCATAAATTTTCAGACTGGATCCATCAACAACATCATTCAATCATCATATATATCTGCATCAATCATTCTCCTATTGAACCAACCATAACCGAATCAATCAATCACTCTGATCATTCAGAATGCTATCACCAGAGGATAGTAACCAGAACCCAAGCAATAACCCAGAACACTGCAACAGTAAACAACAGCAACTAAAACATAGATTATAAGGTATATGCTACTTTCTTGTGCCTAACCTGCGTGTATATGTGCTTTCCTCAAAGACAACCAGCGTATACATCTGTAAATGTTAATTCATAATTCTACAGTTATACCAGACTTCAATTATACCCAGATCATATCATTTACAGAATAATATATGCGTCAGTATTCAGATCTAGAATATTCATGAGCAAAAACACATAATGATAGTTCACTTTACGCCTTAAGATCCTGATCCATCATTAGATCTTATTCTCCATCAACTGCTAAGGTTCCTCCTTGGTTCAGATCCAGCAATGCACCATAACCCAATAACCTGCATACTAGATCTCACTCTTCATTAGATATTCAATGCTTGAGTGTCTTGGCCTAATGATCTTCTCCTCCTTTTATAGTTTTAGGCCTTTCTCAATACCATGGACCAAAACCACATAGGACCAATACCTAAGATCAAATACCTAGGTTCAATACCTCAGATCAAAACCATGGACCAATATTATGGATCAAAATACCATGGACCAAATACTTCGGACCAAAACTTAGTTTTCCAAGGTATACACGCTTTCCTTTCTGTGAAAGTGCATGTGTACGTTATACGCTCCTTTTGTTCTGTTAACCCGCGTGTATACACAGCTTGGTCAATGGTGAACCTACGTATACCTTTCTTTCTTCATTCTGTGAGTTTGATCTGTAACTCTGTGTTGTTAACCTGTAGTACTGTGATCTGTCATTTGAATGAGTTGCTTTCTGAACTGATTCCTTGAAGCTACCCTGCATTTCATCACATCTATAAACACTACTGTCATGCATTCTGTCACATCTGATATCTCTTCTGTAGTTCATCTAGTTACCATATACAAGTGAGTTGTTCTGCTATAAGTGGGTTGCCATCAAGTACAACACATACATAATAACACCAACAAGTGAAGTGGCCTAAATTACAGGAAAAGCTACAGCAGAGGCAAGTGAAGTGGCTGGAGAAAAAACTCAGAGAAGCAAAGTTAGAAATGAGAATTTCTATTTGTAGACTAGAACAGGGTGATCCAAAATGGATCTAGAATAGACTTCTAAGTCTAAAATGTTCCTCACAGAGAAAAATGAAAGTCTAGGGTTGCTCCTAGAAATAGTCCCATTGCATAGATCTTTTCATTCTGAATCTGATGCAATTTGAATGGGCTAAAATGGACTTTGGATGAAGAAGTTATCACAGGAAGAAGATTGCCTTTGTCCTTTGAAAAAGGAGGCATTTCTTCTAAAAATGGCATAAAAGGCTCCTTAAGGAAATCGCATTGCAAATGTGCAAAAGGGTGGACTTAAGGCAAAGGTGGAATGACTCCCCCGCCTGTGAGCTCCGACTTATCGCATCGAAGATAGCCCCGCATGTGATATCGAGACCCCAGGCATTGCAATATGTCGATTGCGACTTGCAATTGGAGCCGATAGCGATGATCGGAGATATCGGCAGATCGGCATCAGCGTGGTCCATGGCATATGGAAAGACCCTCGGGGCCATTGCGATTACGATTTGCGATACAGCAACGGGGCCGATAGCGAAACACCGATATTGGATATCGGTGATCCCCAATATAAAGGGCCATTGGCATCGCGACATGCGATAAGAAATAAGGGCCAGACCCGATGGGATTATGGACACGATTCTATAAATTTTGAGTTCCGATATAAAAGTGTTTCCAGGCTTTTTTTGTGTATTCGCGCATTTCCGTTATAAAACCAGAATACGAAGGAAATTACCCGAAGCGATAAATCCAGACCCGAAAGGTTTATAGATGCAGCTTTATGTTATTTGAGTTCCATGGAAAGTGAGATTTCGGGCGGGCCTCAGGCGGTAAGTGGTATTGGATGGGCTCCGCCCAATCCCATACACTGGCAGACACGTGGCACAGTGTAGGAGAGAGAAAACCGCCTTTTCAAGTGGGTAATATCTGCGCACATAAACCACCCGAAATGGTTGTCAGTCGTTGGATCGGAGATCACGCAAATAAATGATGGGCTTGTGACAACCATAAAAGGGTGGACCTGGTAGGGATTATGAGCGTGATTTCATATAATTTGAAGTAGGGGATTTTGCACCCGATGGTGTATTTCCAGTAAATCTTTGTGTATTGGAATTTTGTTCCATTTTCAGGTTTTCCCCTGAAGGAAGGCCCCGATTCCTTTGTAACTACCCCTGATCATTGTGCCACGCTGCAAGCGGGCGTTTTGTACCAGTGATGCGTTTGTAACACACAGAGCCACAGAGCCAAAAGCCAGAGGGCTAACTGAAGAGATAGAGAAATGATTACACGCGGAGAAATGGATAGGAAGCTGTAGAGCTGGAAGGATGCCTCACAAAATCCAGAGAGCATGATTGAGAGGCAACGCAGAGAGTTTTGGAGTCACTTGGAGGTCAAGTGAACCAAAGAGCTCAATTGACAACAACGGAAAGTTGCTGAAGGTCGCTGGAAGGTTGCTGAGAGTCACTTAGAGGTCAAGAAAACTACAAAGGCACGGAGAGGCCAAAAGAACCTCAGAGCAGAGGAGCCAGAGCCAAAGCCGAAGAGCCAGAGCGAGAGACAAGAACCAGAGCCAAAGCCAAGAGCCAGAACCAAGAGCCAAAGCTAGAGCCAAAGCCGAGAGCCGGAGCCAGAGCTAGAGCCAGAGCCAGAGCCAGAAAGCCTGAGAGCTTCAGAGCTAGGGATAAGATGGTGTTCTAAGCCCATTGTTTCTGTATAATCAAATGGAGTTGAGCGTGGAGATTGTAAAAGAAATTATGCCATAATCCCAGAGAGCCTAGTCGATTTGACTAGAGCTCAAGGAGACGTAGCCCAAGAGTTTTGGGTGAACTCCATATTAATATTTCTGTTATGTGTGTTTGTTTATTTGTTGCATTATTTACTGTCACATGTATTTAAATATCAGCATAAGAAACAAAAATTAAATCACTTAAATGTTAAAGGCAAACATAAGCATACACCCATTTCAAGCATTATTAATACCACAATTGGTTAATCACAAGATCTTGGGAATATATATAAGCTTTGGAATTGGGAGAGATTCTTTTAAGTTAGACGTGCCCCATTTTCAGATTAGGTGGTATCAAAGCTTAAAAGTGATTAACCCCACCTTCAAAGAAGGTTATATCAAAACTATTTATACCATGAAGCAGGTGGTATCATGATGCAAGTGGTATCAGATCAGAATGCTTGATTGACATAGCAAAGATTTCTTGTCTGAAAGGTGTTTGGGCAGTCAAGGATTGATTGTCTGATTGATTGTATGCTTTTTGCAGACTGACTATTGTTTGAGTTTGCAGAGGTGAAGGGGAAGCTATTTATAGCTTAGACCAGGAGAGGACGAGAATGAAGAAGGGCTGAAGGAATTCTTCTTATACCAAAGGACCTCAAAGAAATACTTCAAGCACAAGAGGTTTATTGCAAAAGGTTGCTTGAATAAGCTCTTTGTTAGCCTTCTTTGAAGTTCTTTTGTTCATTTTGATAATGACAACTTCTACAAGTGAGTCCTCAAATTCCTCCTTCATCACAAGATTCTTTGATGGAGACATGAGGCAAGACTTGTTCATCATGATGGACAAGGTGAGATAAATGTATGAGGATGGAAGGAAGAGCAGCATACTTAGAGAGCAGTTGAATTTTGTGGAGGAAGAGAAGCAGTTGCTTTCTGACAAATTGCAAGAAATGGAGAGACAACTTCGTATTGCAAATATGAACCTGAAAAGGATGCATGAGTTGGAGACACAACTCTTTGTTTCCAAAGAAACCTTAGTCAAGTATCAGCTTGAAGAACAGGTAAACAATTCATGTTTGTCTTCAAAATCTTCTAAGAATGCTTATATTGGTTCTTTTGAAAAACATACCAGAGGCATAGGTTCCAAGTTAATGTCCAAGATGGGCTATGAAGGAAAAGGCTTAGGAAAACATGCACAAGGTATTGTTAAGCCAATAATAATTGAGGAAAGGCCTAAGTATTTGGGTCTTGGCTATGGAAAAGCTTATGGAGAAGGTTCCAAGGCTACCATGAAGACCATTGAAACAACTCCAAGAAGGAGTTTCATTTTAGGTCTTCTACCTGAAGATTGTGAATATTGTATTCTTGGGGAATGCAATGGTGTGAAGCATACCTTGCAGAAAGAAGGTGTATATCAGCATACACTTGAACCAGAGAGTTGTGGAAACTCTGGCAGCCTTGAAGAGATTGATGATTTTCCAAAGGGAGTCACTTCTTCATTCAATTCACCTCCTCATGAAGGCAATAAAGGTGAAAGAGAAAGGTATAGATCTGGTTCTAATCATGTTCCTTTTGATTTTTTAAAGCATGATAAATTTCCATATAAGTGTGGGAAAAGAATTGCATGTTCCTTTTGTGGTTTGGATAACCATAATGTTTCTAGATGTTGGAAGAGAATGGCCACATACAGGAAACTTTTGAAGGAAAGGAAGCAAGAAGCCAAAGGCCCACTCGACAAGGCAAATCATGCTGTCAAGATGATGCACATGTGTTGCACTTACTGCCATAAGCAAGGACACATTGCTGAAAATTGTTGGACTCTGAATCCAACAATGCTTCCACAAAATTTGAAGAAGGTGGAAAGAGAAAATGGCAGGAATGGAAAGGACGATTCCATGATTGATGTGTTTCAGGATGATTCACATGTTGATGCTAATGTGCAGACAAAGGTAGCACATCTGAAATGGATTGGTAAGAAATAGTTAGAGTTATTATCATATTAAAGATTGCATGTCTTTTGATTTGATGCATCTATTTGCATTTCTTTGTTAATGGAATGCAAGTTGCGGGTTTTTACCAAGAAGGTGAATGGAAAAGTTGAGTAGGAGACTCACTTTATTACTGCAACATTATGTTCATTTCAGCTTTGAAAGTACAGTGTGTTTAAGTGAAAGTTGAAGGATGAAATGCATGCATGAGAACAATGTGCATGAACACAGGGATGTTGATGATTTCCTTGTATTTGAACATGTATGTGTAATTAACTTGAAGGGTTAATTGCTTTGTTTTTAAACATCCATGTAATGCAATATTGACTTGAGAAAAGTTGATTTGGTCTCCAAGATGGAGATAATGATGAAGTGTTTCATCTTTGTAAAAGCATGTAGAAAATATGTAAAGACATGCTTGACTTGAAGGGTCATTTGTTTTAAAGGCATTTTTTGTGGGCTTGTTATCTAGTCCATCATTTGTATGCAGATGTAAGACATGGAGGTGTTCACAAGATGTGAAAATCTGTTTCTTTTGTTGAAGCAGGAGTTTAGGTCATCCAGTTGTTGTTTGTATGTCTGTTGTTGTTAATAGTTGTTATTGATAGCATGTCAAACAGGTACAAATGAAAGTTTTTATGAAGCAGATGTAACTTCACATTGGTTTGGGCCACCTTGGATCAATGATCAAGGAAGAGAAGTTCAAACTACCTTCTGTAACCTTCTCAGCAGGAGTTCTGCAGGAAGTCAAGGAGGAAGACAGTTCTTCCGAGGAGGACCAGCACATCCTGGAAGGAGAGTGGTCAAAGGCTTTGGTTCAGAGGAACTATGCAAGGCAAGTGTATGGAGGCTGAAAGAAGAGGGTGTTGTTACTCTCATTTACTGTTTAGATCAGTATATCAGTCTTTTGGAGACCAAAAATTCTTTTAGTGGGAAGGTGTGATCCAAAATGGATCTAGAATAGACTTCTAAGTCTAAAATGTTCCTCATAGAGGAAAATGAAAGTCCAGGGCTGCTCCTAGAAATGGTCCCATTGCATAGATCTTTTCATTCTGAATCTAATGCAATTTGAATAGGCTAAAATGGATTTCGGATGAAGAAGTTATCACAGAAAGAAGATTGCCTTTGTCCTTTGAAAAAGGAGGCATTTCTTCTAAAAATGGCATAAAAGGATCCTTAAGGAAATCGAATCGCAAATGTGCAAAGGGGTGGACTTAAGCCAAAGGCGGAAGGACTCCCCCGACTGCGACCTCCGACTTATCGCATCGGAGATAGGCCTGCTTGTGATATCGAGACCCCAAGCACTGCGATATCCTTTTTGAGACTTGTGATTGGAGTCGATAGCAATGATCGAAGATATTGACAATCGGTGGATCGATGGATCGGTGTCGGCGTGGTCCATGGCATATGGAAAGACCCCCAGGGACGTTGCAATTGTGATTTGCGATATAGCAACGGGGCCGATAGCGATACGCCGATATTGGCGATCGGTGATCGGTGATCCCTGATATAAAGGTCCATTGGCAGCGCGACATGCAATAAGTGATAAGGGCCAGATCCGATGGGATTATGGACATGATTCTATAAATTTTGAGTTCCAATATAAAAGTGTTTTCAGGCTTTTTCTTTGTATTAGCACATTTCCGTTATAAAACCGAAATACAAAGGAAATGATCCCAAGCGATAAAGTCAGACCCGAAATGTTTATAGATGCGGCTTTGTATTATTTGAATTCTATGGAAAGAAGGATTTCGGGTGGGCCTCAGGCGGTAAGTGGTTTTGGACGGGCTCTGCCCGCTCCCATACACTGGCCGACACGTGGCACGATGCAAGAGAGAGAAAACCGCCTTTTTGGCCAAGTAATCTCTGTGCACATAAACCACCTGAAATGTCTATCAGTCGTTGGATTGAAGATCACGCAGATCAACGGTGGGCTTGCAACAGCCATAAAAGCGTGGACCTGATAGGGATTATGAGTGTGATTTCATAGAATTTGAAGTTTGACATTTTGTGCCCGACAGTGTTGTTGACATGGTGAATTTTTGCTATGCAAACAAGGGGAACTAACCCGATCGCAAGCCCCAATTATACCTACTTTCGTTTGGGATGGCTAGTTCCGACGGGTTTTAAAGGACCCTGTAAACCGTTAAATGCATTGATAGATTGCTTCTAGGAGGAAGACTTCAATTAAATCCTATCTACACTACTTCTACTTTCCTATACTAAACTTAACTATTCTAGTCTATCCTGCAGGAGCATAATAAAAGAAATTAAACACCATAAATAAATTCCAAGTCCAAAAGAATCAATTACTGAATTCATAGATGAAAAAGGTTGTATTAGAGCTTGATTACAATCAGATTACTCATAAAAGAATACACATTCCTTTTCTGCACAAATAAACCTGCGACTGGTGTTTAATATGGTTTTGAATCAGTGATTGCTCATAAGTTAACCAAGCAATTGAATCATATTCAAATACACAAGACTAATCATGAACAGTATGCCATCAATATGCACAAACACAAATCACATTTATATTTATGCCAACGGTAACACTCTGCTTCAAAACACATAAAATCAAAGGCAAAATACATCTGAAACTACAGGCTCCTTCTTGAACCAAACAATCCTCTTTATTCACAATAAATCAAAATTGTTCTTATCCAAACGAAAAGCCCCTTCTCATCTTCAGGGGTAATACTTATGCAAAATCCCATGACTCTCGGTCTTCCCTGCCTCTTCATCTCCCCCATTGTTTTCGATATACAAATCAAGTATACAGAGATAGGATGGTTAGCGTAATCACTGACACGTAGAAAGAATATCTGCTGGAGTGCTTCATTTCCTGAGGAAGTGAACAGATGTTGATAAAAAGGGTGATTGTGTGTCGCCTCCCCATGATGAAAATCGGGACAACTTTGCTTTCGGAATGCACAGGCAACGCATGGGATTTCGACCTAGAATGCCTAAGGTCGGATCTTTAAACACAACGCTTCTGCATACATGACTCTTCGAATCCACTCCTACGTACTTTACTTCTCGCCTGCAGAGATAGTTATCATTAGCTTCATGATTGTGAACAATATAACAGAAATGTTCAAACAAAACATAAATGTTGCCTTCATTAACTTTTATAAAACTACGGGAAACAAGTGTGAAAGAAAAGGATTTATGCACAAAACACATGTAACACATAATTTTCCCACTTAATCCATAGGCCAGGCACAGTTTTCGAGGGCTTCACTTAATCGCAATTGGGTATCGGCCCCTCTATGGGTCGCAGTACCCGTGCCTTCCACTTCCCCGATGTGCGATTACACTATCGGGACTCCACAAGCGTGCCTTTTACACTAAAAACCCACTCCCTTTGTTATATCGGGAATTTTGGAAAACACGGGAATACAAAGAAAATCCCGCTCCAATCACTTAGGTCGGACCTCAAATTTTATGTATTTGGGCCTATAAATATTGTCGGGTCTGACATATCACATATCGCAATATGCACAATCCTGGGACTCTGTCGATTGCGATATGCGACGGGGCTTCGGACCCGAAAATATATATATCATATTTGATAAGCTCGGCGGGTCCACCATATCGCCACACACATTGTGTATAAGGCCCGGGCTCCGCTGATATGCGATATGTGATTGGGGAACCGGACCCGATAATGTATATGATACGATTAGTGATGTCGTCGGGTCTGAAGGCCAATGGTGCACCATATATATATATATATATATATATATATATATATATATATCTATATATATATATACATATATATATATAGATATATACATATATATATATACATATATATATATATACATATACATATATATATATATACATATATATATATATATATACATATATACATATATATATATGTATATATATATATGTATATATATATATATATATATGTATATATATATATATATATATATATATATATATATGTATATATATATATATATATATATATATAAACCCCAGGACCCCACCGATAGCGACATGCGATATAGCTTCCGGACTCGAAAATATATGAATTTGGGTTGATACTACCATCGGGTCTGGAAGGTAACGGTGAACCTTGAGTCTTAGCGTTAATTGCGATAGGCGGGAAAGGGTTTTACGCATGTTTTTGAGCATTTCCACTATAAGGAGCTATGATGGGAATAATGATGCAATGGGAGGTTTTGTGAGTTAAATAAATCCGATGAACATATGAATGAAGGGCTTAAACAAGGTTATATGCGAGGGATTTATTAAGGGGCTTAAACCATTTGTGAATGGAAGATTTGACTCTCCAGAGAGCTAAATCCCTCAGGTAAAACAGATCATTCGGAGAGATGCAAGATTAACTTCTAGGGGACCCATCCAAAATTGTTGCCAAGGCAAGTTTTGATAGGGTGGTGGTTGTGGCCACAACAAATGGCGAACCGTTGGGCGAACCAGTTATCTTTGTTTCCAAATAAACCTCAGATCGATAAAGCATCAGGGTGTTAAGATAAACTTGAAATGAAAACTATACAAATGAAAGGCATGGGTTCCACTTCACATTAATTGCTTCAGGTGGGATGAAGACAAATAGCTTCTACTTACTGATAGGGTTTTGACAGGCATTCTCCAATGGCAGTATTATGGGGTTTATTGACCTTCCTTTACCTGTTTTCCACTTTCAAAAATCCTTTTGGGGTCATCACTGGTCTGTCCATACCTGTTTAGGTGTGTACCTCAGCTCTTTATTGCTCATCAAACTTGATGTAGGCATGTTTATCTTGCACTTTATATGAGAATTTTAGTGCTATATTTTCATTGATTGAATGGGGCGCAGTCATGGATCATGCCATATTTTTAAACTGCTTAAGAAAGGTTGGGCTTGCTGTGTCAACCGGTACTCTGAGCCCAGCAACAGTCCTTACTCTAACCAGCTTCCCAAACAACCTATCCTTCCAAATTAGCACAAGGACTTGACATTTCATTTTCTTCTAGATAAGTCCTTCTAGTTTCAGGCACAAGGACTAGAGCACAATTGGATTTTCCACAGGGTATATGACAGTGAGCTTAGCCCATGAAAGGAGGTTTACTTGTGGATAACAGGTATTGGACAATTTAGTGTGGTGGATGGAGCCAATGGAGAATGACTGCAAACCCTACAGCTAAGTATAGGCTAGGTCTGAGTGGGATTTATTCAAAATGCAGTGTCCCTCCATGCCAATCCAGCTGTAGTTACACATTTTTGTTTTATAAAGATGCCCCTGCATGCTCCAGATATCCAGGTTATCAACAGATCTTACCTAGTTCTCAACAGATGCCAATGAGCGGCTTTGGTTTGAACTCCACAGCTGATTTTCAAGTTCTCACGAATTGATTGAAAATTTGTTTGATTTGCAAGGTAATGATGGGTTTAGAAACAGCAGAATCATCAGCAGGTTAATGAGGGAGGGAAAGGTTGAATGTGGTGAATGAGGGAAAATCTGAGAGGTAAAACGAGGCTGGAGGACTGAAATCAGTTGGCTGAGAAAGGACTGTGATTCAAAGCAGCAACAAAATAAACTTTGCAGAAAACAAAAGGAAAATACAGAAATACAATTAAACTAACAGCAAAATCACATGAATTCTAACCTACTCAAAAGGTAACCACCATGCAGTGGCTACTACAAGTATCTCTTCAGATGCTGGCCATTAACACGGAGTTTTTCAGTCTCTCCCTGTAACATTTTCAATCTTTAAGTTCCTTGACCAATTTTTTCAACAACTTGGAATGGACCCAGCCATAAGTGTTGGAATTTCGTGTGTTTGCCTTTTGCCTCACTCAGCTTGTCCCATTTCAGGACTAGCTCCCTACTTGGAAATCTTTATCTCTTGCTAGATTATGATCAAACCATTTTTTTACAATCATTTGGTGATTTTTGAGTTTAATTCTGGCTCTATCTCTTAATTCCTCCAGCCTCATCAGTTGGTTGATCCTTTCTTAAAGCAAGGCTGAAGGGGTTCCTCTTGAAGCTTGGGAGAGCTGTAAGGAGGGAAGGGTAACGTTTGGAGGCAAGATGGCTTCCTTTCCATAGACGAGGAAGTATGGGGAGTTTCCTAAGGCCACTTTGGGGGTGACTCTATCGGCCCAGAGGGCATTTTTTAGGGCGTTGTGCCAGTTCCTCTGGTTTTCAGCCACAGACTTGCGGATTATGCGGATAAGGTTTTTATTTGAAGACTCTGAAACTCCGTTTCCCTGGGGGTAATAGTTTGTTGCATACCTTATGTGGATTGATTTATCAATGGAAAACTTAGTCAATTTCAGTGATGAAAAGTAAGAAGCATTATCAATTATGAGAGCATCAGGGATGTCATACCTGTTGATAATGAATTTCTCAATGAATGATATTACCTCATCTTCATTCACCTTCCGAAGCGAGATGGCTTCGGTCCATCTGGTGAAGTAATCAGTCGCTGTGAGTATATACTTATGCTGCTATGAAGAGTTTGGAGTGATCTCGCCTATGACGTCTAGGGCCCACTACTGGAACAGTCGATAAATCATAATAGGCCTGAGGGGAACAACAGGCTTTCTTTCTCGTCCTATGGCGGTTTGACACACCTTGCATTTGCGAGCGCAGGTATGCGAGTCTCTAAACATTGTGGGCCAATAATACCCAGCCCTTAATATTTTGTCAGCAGTGGTCTCTCCACCGTACTGACCACCTGCTGGCCATCATGCATTTCTTTCAATACATGGCCGGCATCATCCTTCTCCAAACACCTCAACCAGATTCCATCATTATTTTTTTTGTATAAGACGTTGTTGGCCAAATAATATTGATTGGATTTCAATCTGAGTGCTCTCCTATGTGATGCATCCATGTGTTCAAGACACGATCCCTGCACTAGATAGAAGTGTATGTTATAGTACCACGACTCAGGGTCCAAAAGGGCTTCCGACGTCTCTCGCTCATACATCAGTGCTTCGTTAATCCATAAGGGCTCTTCCCTGAGTTCCATTTGTGCATATTGCATGCTCAGCGTTCCTAATTCTTCGGACGCCCCTTTTTTGTCTACCAAGGCTTCTGTCGCTAGCCTGCAAAGTCCCTGCCCTTGAACTATCTGTGTCGGCTTTACCTCAAGGTCGAACTCTTGAAGGGCGGTTATCTAGTTCCCTCTTTGTTCACCCATTTCTTTCTGCACGAAGAGGGCTCTTACAACAGGATGGGGAACGATGACTTTGGTCTTGGCCTTTAGTAAATAAGGGTAGAAATGTTTTATGGCCTTGAAAACTGCATAGCCCTGTTTCTCCACGTCTAGGTAGTTGAGTTCTGCCCCTTGGAGATTAGAGCTCATATAAGCAATAGGGACTTCGTTGCCTTTGTTGTTTTTCTAAGTGAGTATTATGACATATGAAACATCAGAAGCAAAATTGTACAAGAAGATCTCCTTGCTGAAATTGGGGCTGACCAATGCTGGAGCTTTAGCGATGGCTTCCTTGATTCAACGAAATGCTTCCTTGTCTTCATCGCTCCATTTATACACAACGTCTTTCTTCATCATCAGCTGCATGGGGTGCACTATTTTTGTGAAGCCTGAGACAAATTTTCTAACGAAATTAATCCTCCCGAAGAAAGATTGCATGGCTTTTTTATTGGCAGGGGGTTGTATTCTCATGATGGTCTCTATTCTTTCAGGATCAATAACAATCCCTTCTTTAGAGAGGATATGACCCAGTAGTTTCCCCTCTATGACTGCAAAGATGCTCTTCTTGGGATTCAATGAAATTCCATACCTTCGGCATCTTTCGAAAATCTGTCTCAGGTGATAAATATGATCCCTTCTGTGATATGAATACACAGTGATGTCATCCATGTAAACCACTATTGATCTGTTCATCAACCCTCGGAAAGCTATGTCCATAGCTCTCTGGAATGTGGCGCCCGCGTTAATGAGCCCAAAAGGCATTTTACGATATGCGTAGGTGCCCTATTTGGTGTTGAAGGTTGTCTTAAGCTGATCCCCATGAGATACCAATACTTGATTATATCCTGAAAACCCATCTAATAGGGACAACATTTTAGACTGAGAAACACACTGAAGGATGTGTTCCATAAAAGGGATAGGATAGTTATACTTTTCACATTCTTTGTTTAGGTTTCTGAAATCAATACACAGCATGATGTCTCCACTTTTCTTTCTCACTGTCATGAGATTGGCTACCCAGCGGGTGTGTCTGACCGGGAAGATGATTTTAGCATCCAGCATCTTGTTTAGTTCTTTCTTCACCAATGGTTCTAGGCTTGGATGCATCTTACACAACTTTTGTTGGTAGGTCCTGGCCTCCTTTTCCAAAGGGATTACATGCTGCATAACACTAGTATCGAAGGTCTTTAGGTCTTCATATGTCCACGCAAAGACGTCCTTGTAGTCTTTAAATATCTTGACAAATGCAGCCTTTTGTTGTGGAGAGCACCCAAGGCCCAGATTGACATTTTTTGGGTCTTCTTTGGTCCCAAGGTTGACTGATTCATACTTCATGGGTGAGCTATGCATTTTGTAGTTAGTCGGCTTCTTGAATTTATCATGCAATTCATACAAGTGCTCCATCTTAACAACTGACTTGGGAATCACATTGGGCTAACCTTTTTCCTCACCTTCCCTCTCATTCATAAGCTTGTCATGCTCCTTTTTGTCAATGACTGCATTCTTGAATGTCTTCTCGTAGTGCAAGAACTCAAGGATTTTCTCGTCATCTTCGAACACCTGCAAATTCGAGATGTTATCAGGCACGAATGGTCTGAAAATCAATTCAACAGAACATTTATTTTTCTTCAATCTAAAATCAGGAAAAAGCTTAGCAGCCATATTAGCCATCAGATCAGCATCTTGGTTTTTCCCTTGAGGTATGTATGTGATATTAAAAGAGTCAAAAATGTCAATTAATTCCCATACCTCATGCTGGTACCTTACTAGGTGTGGTGAATTGCAATGTATCATTTTCCTTACCTGATCCGCGATTATCTGTGAGTCACCAAAAACTTTAATATTTTTTACATTCATATCAATGGCTTTCTTCAGGCCTTCATATTCTGTTGTATTGTTGGTGCATGCAAACTCCAACTGGCTGGCCATCAAATGTTGGTTCCCTTGTGGGTCAATGAGAATACTCCCAGCACTGCACCT
Organism: Pinus tabuliformis; assembly: GCA_031772625.1. Classification (NCBI taxonomy): domain Eukaryota; kingdom Viridiplantae; phylum Streptophyta; class Pinopsida; order Pinales; family Pinaceae; genus Pinus; species Pinus tabuliformis. The sequence continues at coordinate 1,141,610,599 of CM062813.1, read as the reverse complement.
TCAAGGCAGTTAGAGCCATCAAAATAGAGTGTCCAGAATATAGAATCTAATGTTACATAAATTGAACTGCTATCTAAGAAATTAGTCCTATCATCTACTATAATACAGGACAGTTCATCATTTGGATTATGGGATGGAATTTCCAACTGTGTGTATGTCAAAGTTTCTTCAACTGTTTCTACATGGAATTCTCCAAAACAGGTTTTTGTGGCACAAACATTGAAACTATAATTCCCAAGGATGGAGTTGGTAAACATTACAAGCTCATTGGGACCAATTAGTTCCGTTACCACATACTTCATGTATCTTTCTTGATCAACTCTCAGCATATCACCTTTTCCCTTCTGAGGCAAAAAGAGATGGGACCAATCAATTGAGCAATACCCATTGAGTTTTGTTGACCAATCCCTACTAAGCAACATTCCATAGGCCTCAGGTATATCGACTACCACTATATTAATGACTTGTGTGTACTGTGGTTTAGCAGCCATCCGAATCAACACATCTTTCAATTCTCCAAGTACTTTCACATTCGTCTTGTGTAATTGAATAATCCAAGTCCCAGTTTTCTCAGGTATTGCATGTAGTGTTTTAGCAACACCATAAGGCATCACAGTGGACGAGGCACCGGAATCTACTAGGCAATTGTGTACGTTCATGTTGAGGATTTCAAATGTGATAAGGAAAGGTGGGGTCATGGATTTTGATTTTCTCCCTATCACGGTTGCACTGACATCTTGGGGTTTTCTGTTATGAACTTAAAATCATAACAAATTAAATAAAATATTAAAATATTAGAAGTATTATTTAAATAAATAAATTATTAATTATAATCAGTTAATTAGAAAATAATTCGTTAAATAAAGATACATTAGTCCCAAGGGACATGTACTCTCTGATTAGGTGTGGCCAGTCAACTCCTATTTAGGGAGCATCGCCACAACCCTATATTCATCAATTCAATTTTTATCATATATATATATATATATATATATATATATTACATTCAGAATCTTATCTGAATCTTATTATCAGTTACAGCAAATTAAATATTGCTAATAGTGGTATCAAAGCCAGCATCAGACTGGTGACACCCACAGGTTCTGCTGGCCATCAGGCCCTACGGGTTTTCCATAAACAACAGCTATGTGTGGCTATGCGTGTGTCTGCTTAGTGTCATGGCTGGAGTGTGTGGTCACGGGCCTTGCGGCTAAACAGCAGCCAGTCGCAGGTTTTTCAATACATAGCTACGTCGAGCCGTAGCACAAACCCACGGACAACTTAACACCACAACTAACCACGCTACAGTGTCGGAGGTTGGTACGATGAACCATCGGCGAAAGTCTGCGTCGTGGTGATCTTGCGGTGACCTGCGGCTGCCGTCGTGGTGATCTCTGTGGAGATATCCGCACTAAGGCTCAACCATCAGACCAAGTATGTGATCGTTCAGTCAACAAGTGATCGTTCAGTCAGTAACGTGACTGTTTGGCAAGGGGACGTGACTGTCCAACGGAATAATCCATCCAGTTAATTAAATAAATTCTAATATACGCATATGTATATAAAATATACATATATTTAATTAAATTATATATAATTAAAACTATATATAATTTGTAAAATATACATATATTTAATTAGATTATATATATTTAAAACTATATATAATTAAAAATTACATATATGTAAGTAACATTAATTAATTAAACATATATATTTTAACTAATTAATTAAAAAAAAAATTGGGTCTTCAAAAAAAAAATCGGAACAAAATGACGAACGACAACAATGACATTATGAATAAGATCCAAGAGGACATCAGTAAGCTATGCAAATCACATAAAACAATTCATTAAATTCAAATGGGATGGACGGAAATATCAGTTGTTCAGTTTTCAGGCACCACCAACACAAGTCATCTCTGCTCAACAAATGAAGAAGCTTATTCGCAATGAGGCACCAGCATTTGTTGCGCAATTTCAGCACTTGGAATTATTATCAACAGAAGAGACTCATCAAACATCAGAGATTTCACCCTTGATCCAGAGATACGAGAAGGTTTTCCAAGATCTACCAATGAAGTTACCCCTAGAAAGGCAAATTGAACACATTATCGAAGTCAAAGCCGACTCAACTCTAGTTAATGTCAAGTCATACCGTTATCCCCATCACCACAAGACAGAAATAGAGCGCTTAATTCAAGACCTACTGAAGCATGGAATCATTACGAAGAGTAGAAGTCCATACGCTACACCCATAGTATTGGTCAGGAAGAAGGACAGATCTTTCTGATTAGTATAGATTACAGAGGCTTAAATAAAATCACTATTAAGCATAAGTTTCTGATTCATTTCATTGATGAAATGTTAGATGAATTACATGATTCAGAATATTTTTCTAAGTTAGATCTAAGATCAAGATACTACCAAATACGAGTAAGGTTAGAAGACATCGAAAAGACAACATTCAGGACTCATGAAGGGCATTATGAGTTCAAGGTCATGCCATCTGGATTAACAAATGCACCAACCACCTTCCAAGCCACCATGAATGAGTTCTTTCATCCTTACCTTAGGAAGTTCGTATTAGTTTTCTTCGATGATATTTTAGTGTATAGTAAGATGTGGAAAGAACATATCAAACATCTAGAATAAGTGTTGTCTATTTTGGAAAAGAACTAGTTTTATGCCAAGCTATCAAAATGTACGTTTGGGCAGAAGGAAGTTGAATACCTAGGTCATATTATATCAAGGGAAGGAGTCCAAGTGGATCCCAACAAAATCAAGGCAATCAGAGAGTGGCCGAAACCCAAGAACATATCTAAGCTAAGGGGATTTTTGGGTTTAACAAGGTATTATAGAAGATTTATAAAAAACTACGCACACCTGACAGCACCCCTGACGAATTTGTTAAAGAAAATTGCTTTTAAATGGGATGACCAAATAGAAAAGTGTTTTGAGAAATTAAAGGAAGTGATGTCAACCACATCAGTACTAGAATCTCCTGATTTCTCCAAACCGTTCGTGGTCGAATGTGATGCTTCTGGGTTCGGAATTGGAGCTGTACTGATGTAGGACAACCACCTTATAGCATTTGAGAGCAAGAAACTTAACAAACAAGAAGGCTTAAAATCAACATACCAAAAGGAGATTCTCACCATCATACACGCTTTGACGAAATGGCGCCAATATTTGCTTGGAAGTAAATTCTCAATCCGAACCGACCACAATAGTCTTCAATACTTACTTCAACAAAAGACATTATCAAAAAAACAACAGAAGTAGATGGAGAAGTTGTTAGCTTTCGATTTAGAAATATTACACAAGAAGGGAAAGGAGAATGTCGTAATTGATGCACTCTCACGTAAGGATGATGATCACGCAACATGTGCCACCATAATAGTCGTTCTGGAATGGTTGGATGAAATACGAGCCGAATATGCCAAGGATAAGGATTGTGACTCCATGATCAACAATATCAGTCAATATACCAACTTCGAGTGGAAAAATGACATCTTATGGTACAAGGGGAGAATTTATCTAACACATGCATCCATTTAAGGTAAAAGTACTAAAGGAGTCTCACAATTCACCGGCAGCTGGACATGTCAGATTCTACAAGACTTACTACAACGTTCGACAGTCATTCTATTGGAAGGGTATGAGCAAGGAAATTTAGAAATATGTTTCGGAATGTGATATTTGTCAAAGAAACAAGAGCAAAAATGTTCCAACTCCAGGGTTGCTACATCCACTACACCTTCCAAATAAAAAGTGGTAGGAGATTTCGATGGATTTTATTGAAGGACTACCTGCATCTGACAGAAAGGATAAAATATTTGTGGTAGTCAACAGGCTCACTAATTATGCCCACATTAATGGCTATTAAAAAGACTGACACAACCAAACAAATTGTTGATGTGTTTTTTAAAAACATTTACAAACTACACGGGTTTCCTAAGGTCATAGTCAGCAACAGAGATGTAAGGTTTAAAGGGAAATTTTGGAAGGATTTCTATCATCAAGAAGAAATATCACTTAATATGAGTTCATCCTATCACCCCCAAACTGATGGGCAAACCGAAATCGTTAATAAATGCTTGGAAACATATCTTCGTTGTTTCGTTACAGATAAACAAAACCGGTGGACACAATGGCTACACCTGGCCGAATGGTGGTATAATACTGCATACCACACGTCAGCTAAGATGACACCCTTCCAAGCCATATATGGTTACGAACCACCCCAAGTGGAAAGACTTTGCATTCCTTGATTCTAGGGTACCAGCTGTTAAAGACCACTTAGGAGAAAGTCAAAGAATCATCAACTTACTAAAAGAAAATCTAACCATGGCCCGTAATAGAATAAAACAACAAGCCGACCAACACCGTTCTGAAAGAGAGTTCGAGGAGGGATACTGGGTATTTGTTATACTGCAACCTTATAAGCAACTATCACTAAAACAACAAGGGAAGAATAAATTGTCACCTAAATATTATGGACCATACCAAATAATTAAAAAGATAAGTAGTGTAGCTTATGGGTTAAAGTTACCAGAAAAATTCCGAATCCATAATACCTTTCACGTATCAAGTCTCAGAAAAGTATTAGGGAAAAATCAAACAGCATAGATAGAAATACCGGAGACCAATGAAGAAGGAAGAATAATCCTTGAACCTGAGGGTATACTTGCTACCCGAGAAAAAGTTTTACGATCTAAGACAATAAAGGAATACCTCATCAAGTGGAAGAGGTTACCAGAGGAAGATTTGTCTTGGGAATCAGAACGTTTCATGCATCAACACCCAGGCCTACCTTTGCTTTGAGGACAAAACATCCTAAGGGGAAGGAAATGTTATGAACTTAAAATCATAACAAATTAAGTAAAATATTAAAATATTAAAAGTATTATTTAAATAAATAAATTATTAATTATAATCAGTTAATTAGCAAATAATTAGTTAAATAAAGAGACATTAGTCCCAAGGGACATGTCTCTCTGATTAGGTGTGGCCATCCAACTCCTATTTAAGGAGCACCGCCATAGACTTGTATTCATCAATTCAATTTTTATCAAATATATATATATAAATATTACATTCTCAATCTTATCTGAATCTTATTATCAATTACAGCAAATTAAATATTGCTAACATTTTTGATTCATTTTGGACAGAGTGGTTTCCATATCTGATGGAATTTGGGCTGCAATGGAGGTGTTGACAGGTTTGGACACTGACTTCTTGGTTTGGCTGCTTGGGACGGTGGGAGTTTTTGCATTTCTCTCATTCATAGCTTTCAAGAGAAATATCTTTGCTGCGTTAATTTCATCAAATCAATGTATGTGATATTAGCCCTAGATTTCGTAAGATCATCCACAATGTTGTAGTCAATGTTATAAACAGGATAGGGAAGAGTAAACATACCGGTTTTTCCATTCGTAGGTGGGGGTTTACTATCTTGAGTAGCCTTTGTTGCAGTGCGAGATGCATTTTCTTTCTCTGGATGGTTTGCAATAGGGGTATTCTTGGATTGACCGGTGGGTCTACTCTTCTCAACAGGAACTTTGGGAGTAGATGTCTTCACGGGGTGGACATATTTGTTGGTCTAATCTATAGGCTTCATCACACCTGCAAGTGGCCCTTTGCTTCGTGTGTGGATTTCATTAGTATGGATTTCTGCCATATTGTCTCCTTGGTCATCATCGTTCTCATTTGTATAAAAATGCCACAGTACGTTGATTTGGGATTCTGCTTCCAAGGGCTCTTCTATTGGTATTCTTCCTCATCTTCTTGTTTTGGCTCTATCTCCACTATATGTTCTTCTCAATTGAGGAGCGATCTGATAAGAGCCAGCTCTTCTGTGTTTAAATTCCCTTCATTGGGTGGAGCAGGCAGTGCAAGTGGACCATGACTGCCTTCTGTCTTCTTACGATAGAAAGGTTTGAAGGGTTTTTTGTAGTTATACTCTCCTCCACTCCTACTCGTATTCTCTCCAGAATTCCTTTTCATATCGATGACTGTGTTTGTCAGCTTCTTAATGATCCGATGCAAACCTTCTACATCTGTGGTATCCTTTTCCTTGGTTTCAGCCCCTTTGTTATCACTCCCATTATTCTTCTTGGATGCTTGAGAGGCTTTCTTTTCTCCGGTTGTAGGGTGGCATGCTGTGAGACTAAGCATTTCATTCTCGACCTTTACTGCTTCATCGATAGCACCTTGTAAGTTTTGTACGTTACTCCTTTTGACCCATATTGCAGTAGGGACATGGAGGGCAGTGATGTAGAATTCCATAAGCACCTCTTCTGTAGGTCTGGCAATGGCTAGGATTCTATTGAATAAGGTGTTGAACCGGATATTAAAATCCTTAACCTTTTCTTTGGTTTCCATTTTCAAACGGGATAGCTCCAGGACTAAGGTAGCAGGGATTTTTTCATCGCCATACTTGTCTAAAAATAACTGTTGAAAGGCAGCCCATGAGGTGATCAATCCGGTTCTCAAGCTAAAGTACCATGTGGAAGCTGCACCAGTCAGGGTAAAAGGGAATAGGCGACAGACTATATCCTCATCAGCTACCCCCAGCATGCGCACGACCAGGAAGAACGAATTGATATGGTTTTCAGCGGTGTCTCCTCGCTCAGGGTCGAATTTTGGCAGTACATTTTCTGCATTCTTGGGTAAGGGATGCTACTGCCCAGGTATTGCCATGGCATCCTGAGTGAGCCAAGGAGGCAGTGCTCTTGGAGGAGGTGGGAGTTGGTTTCTACTCAGTGGAGGAATATTAGCCATATCAAGGATAGGGATGTTCTAGTTGAGGGCTTCTCCATTAGGATTTTCTAAATCAGGCTAGGGATTGCCTTCAGACAGGGAATCCTCAGGGATTTCTTCCCAAGGAGAGTTGATACTCTGCAAAGAATCAAGCACAATATCTTCAAGAGAAGGGGCTGCAGACGTTTCTTCGTTTATGTGATAGACCCTTGGCTTTCTTTTTGCTATTGGAGATAATGACTAAAAGATAGGGAGCTGTGATAGGGAACGAGCGTAAGCCCGAGTAAGTCTTCTGACTAATTGTTCCTAAGTGACAGGATACTCCCACAGTGTCTCTTCTTCGAAATGAGGCTTTTACGAATGAGAGGAGGGGTCTTTTTGACCTTCACAATCCATGTATTAATCTTCTTGGATCCATGCATGGCACTTACAGATGAAATCTTGAAAAGGTGTGGATTGCGGTTCAAGCCCTCCTTCTAGTGCCAATTTGTTGACATGGCGAATTTTCGCTATGCCAATAAGGGGAACTAACCCGATCGCAAGCCCCAATTAGACCTACTTTCATTTGGGATGGCTAGTTCCGACTGGTTTTAAAGGACCCCGTAAACCATTAAATGCGTTGATAGATTTCTTCTGAGAGGAAGACTTTAATTAAATCAACAAAATAAAACAGCTAACCTCTATGTATTAAATCCTATCTACACTACTTCTACTTTCCTATGCTAAAATTAACTATTCTAGTCTATCCTGCAGGAGCATAATAAAAGAAATTAAACACCATAAATAAATTCCAAGTCCAAAAGAATCAATTACTGAGTTCATAGATGAACAAGGTTGTATTAGAGCTTGATTGCAATCAGATTACTCATACAGGAATACACATTCCTTTTCTGCACAAATAAACCTGCAACTGGTGTTTAATATGGTTTTGAATCAGTGATCGCTCATAAGTTAACCAAGCAATTGAATCATATTCAAATAAACAAGACTAATCATGAACAGTATGCCATCAATATGCACAAACACAAATCACATTTATATTTATGCCAGCGGCAACACTCTGCTTCAAAACACATAAAAGCAAAGGCAAAATAAATCAGAAACTACAGGCTCCTTCTTGAACCAAACAGTCCTCTTTATTCACAATAAATCAAAATTGTTCTTATCCAAATGAAAATCCCCTTCTCATCTTTGGGGGTAATACTTATGCAAAATCCCATGACTCTCGGTCTTCCCTGCCTCTTCATCTCCCCCACTGTTTTCGATATACAAATCGAGTATACAGAGATAGGATCGTCAGCGTAATTGCTGACATGTAGAAAGCATATTTTGGAGCGCTTCATTTCCTGAGGAAGTGAACAGATGTTGATAAAATGGGCGACTATGTGTCGCCTCCCCATGATGAAAACCGGACAACTTTGCTTTCGGAATGCACAGGAACGCATTGGATTCTGACCTGGAATGCCTAAAGTCAGATCTTTAAACACAATGCTTCTGCATACATGACTCTTCGAATCCACTCCTACGTACTTTACTTCTCACCTACAGAGATAGTTATCATTAGCTTCATGATTGTGAACAATATAACAGAAATGTTCAAACAAAACATAAACATTGCCTTCATTAACTTTTATAAAACTACGGGAAACAAGTGTGAAAGAAAAGGATTTACGCACAAAACACACGTAACACACAATTTTCCCGCTTAATCCATAGGCTTGGCACGGTTTTTGAGGGCTTCACTTAATCACAATCGAGTATCGGCCCCTCTGCGGGTCACAGTACCCATGCCTTCCACTTCCCCGATGTGCGATTACACTATCGGGACTCCACAAGCGCGCCTTTTACACTAAAAACCCGCTCCCTTTGTTATATCGGGAATTTTGGAAAACACGGGAATACAAAGAAAATCCCGCTCCAATCACTTAGGCCGGACCTCAAATTTTATGTATTGAGGCCTATAAATATCGTCGGGTCCGGCATATCGCATATCGCAATATGCACAAGCCTGGGACTCTGCCAATTGAGATATGCGACAAGGCTTCGGACCCGAAAATATATATATCATATTTGATAAGCTCAGCGGATCCGCCATATCACCGCACAGATTGTGTATAAGGCCTGGGCTCTGCCGATATGCGATATGCAATTGGGGAACTGGACCTGATAATGTATATAATGTGGTTAGTGATGTCGTTAGGTTCGAAGGCCAGTGGCGCACCATATATATATATATATATATATATATATATATATATATATATATATATATATATATATATATATATATATATATATATAAACCCCGGGACCCCGCCGATAGCGACATGCGATAAAGCTTCCAGACCCGGAAATATATGAATTTGGGTTGACACTACCATTGGGTCCGAAGGTAACGGTGAACCTTGAGTCTTAGCGTTAATTTCGACAAGCAGAAAATGGTTTTACGCATGTTTTGAGCATTTCCGCTATAAGGAGCTATGACGGGAATAATGATGCGATGGGAGGTTTTGTGAGTTAAATAAATGCCAATGAACATATGAATGAAGGGCTTAAACAACGTTATATGTGAGGGATTTATTAAGGGGCTTAAACCATTTGTGAATGGAAGATTTGACTCTCCAGAGAGCTAAATCCCTCAGGTAAAACAGATCATTTGGAGAGATGCAAGATTAACTTCTAGGGGACCCATCCAAAATTGTTGCCAAGGCAAGTTTTGAGAGGGTGGTTGTTGTGGCCACAACAAGTGTATTTCGGTAAATATCTGTGTATTGGAATTTTGTTCCATTTTCGGGTTTTCGCCTAAAGGAAGGCCCTGATTCCTTTGTAACCGTCCCTGATCATTGTGCCACGCTGCAAGCGGGCGTTTTGTACAAATGATGTGTTTGTAACGCGCAGAGCCATAGAGCTAGAAGCCAGAGGGCCAGCTGAAGAGACAGAGGAATTATTACACACGGACAAACGGACAGGAATCCGTAGAGTCGAAAGGATGCCTCACAAAAGCCAGAGAGCACAATTGAGAGGCAGTGCAGAGAGTTTTGGAGTCACTTGGAGGTCGAGTTAATCAGAGAACTCAATTGAAAACATTGGAAAGTTGTTGAAGGTCGTTGGAAGGTTGTTGAGAGTCACTTGGATGTCAAGCGAACTACAGAGGCACGTAGAGGTCGAGAGAAGCTCAGAGCCGAAGAGCCAGAGCCAAAGCCAAAGAGTCAGAGCCAGAGCCAAGAGCCAGAGCCAGAGCCAAGAGCTAGAGCCAAGAGCCAGAGCCAGAGCCAGAACCGAGAGCCAGAGCCAGAGCCAGAGTGAGAGCTAGAAAGCCTGAGAGCTTCAGAGCGAGGGATAAGATGGTTCTAAGCCCATTGTTTTTGTGTAATCCAATGGAGTTGAACGTGGAGCTTGTAAAAGAACTTATGCCATAATCCCAGAGAGCCTAGTCGAGCTTACTAGAGCTCAAGGAGACATAGCCCAAGAGTTTTGGGTGAACTCCATATTAATATTGTTGTTATGTGTGTTTGTTTATTTGCTGCATTATTTACTGTCACATGTATTTAAATATCAACATAAGAAACAAAACTTAAAGCACTTAACAGTTAAAGGCAAACATAAGCATACACTCATTTCAAGCATTATTAATTCTGCAATTGGTTAATCATGAGATCTTGGGAATATATATAAGCTTTGGAAGTGGGAGAGGTTCTTATAAGTTAGACAAGAAGCCTTTAGTGCCCCATTTTCAGATCACAGGTTGAATTCCTGAGTGAAAATAAATATTGGAGATCTGTGAAAAAACTTATAAATTAAAGTGAGAATTCAAGACAACAAGAAGTTTACTTTGCTAAGCAAGGAAATATTAACAATTTTCTGAACTGTTGGACAAGTTCGGATCATCAAGAGGATATCAAGCCTTATATGTTTAAGTCTAATAGTTTTGGTGTGTTTGCAGGATTTGCAAAAGGTAATGGACAGTCTTGTGAAACTGTCACAAGGATGGATAAAGTTCTTGAGGAGAAGTATGATGAATAATGCCTCTTAGAGGAGGAAGTTACTAATTTGTTACAGTAGAAAAAACTCATAGATTTTGGTGAAAGAAAATTATTTGAAGATGTTGTAAAACAAAGACAATTTCTTGTGGAGAAAGAAGATGAGGTTCAGCTTGAAGAGCTGATATGGGAAAAATAAGTTGAGGTTGTTAAGCCTCACATTTTTTAAAAAACTAACAATTGGTTGATGAATGCAAGGATTGTAAATTTCAAAGGAGTACAGTTTTCGAATACTGTTACACAGCATGGAACTAATACATCATTGTTTTCTGAAAGCATAAGGAAAGAACAGAAATTTACTTCTGTTATGGAGATGACTGAAACAAAATTGTCTATGGACAAAAATCAAATTGAGCAACAGCCCCTGAACAATAGTAATCATGTAAAAGATGAAGCTAGAAATGAAGAGCGTTATGAGGAAATGCATATTAAATCTGAAGAAGAGATTAAAATTCTATAAGAACCTAATAGCAGAAAACTAGAGGCTGCAATTATAGTTCCTGAGGATGAAAACATGTCTCTAGTAGTCATGAAGACAGAAGAATGTTTTGAAAGCAATAGCTTGTTTACAGATTCACTGAATAGCATGAATGAGTATGATTCTATGATCAAAGAGATTGGGCAGAAATTGTTTGGAGATGAGGTAGAAATTCAAAAGCGTCAAGAGGGTAAGGATGTAAGGGTTGCAGCAAGAATCAAACAAATCCAAGGTAAAGGTAACCTACAACAAGTAAAAGGTAAATTTTAAAGAGAGATCATGATAGCTGAAACATTAATAGGAGATCATCATTTCGATGTAATGATAGACAATGAATGGGAGAACAAGGTAAAACTACTGGAGAATTTCCTAAAAGCACCAAAAGAAAGGAAAGAGTCTGGCGAAGATTGCAAAGAACATATAACAGAGGAAAGAGTTCAATACTATGAACTAGAGCAGGGAGACATTCTTGGAACAAATGATGTGGAGGAAAGACTAGCTGACAGTCTCGAAAATTCTTTGGAGGATCTGAATCGGCATACTAATGTGCTGACAGAGGTGAAAAAATCAGCATACTGAAATGTTTCCAGAGGAAGAAGAGGCACAAAGGCCTTATATTTTTAATTTTGAAAATTGTTTTATGATTACAGGTTTTAGTGTAGATATTGGAGAAAATTTGTTGCAGGAAAATAGCCAAATGGACAAGGGAGAGGAAGATTCTATGGAATTATTTAATCCATGGAATAAAGATATTAAATTTTTGGAAAGAATGTTGGAGAGACAAGATTTGATTTAGGAAGAGGAAGCCATGGAAGAAGAAGAAAAATCGCAATTTCAACATTGGGAAGCAAGAGAGAATGAAGATGAAATACAATTCTTTGAGCAATGGATTAAAGAGGGGAGTTATGTTGGCATTGATAAGTAGCATAGTGATGAGATAGCCGAAAGGAATTGTATAGAAGAAAAAAAGTTAAAGAACAATTTACTTTTTCAAAGTAAATTGGCAGACAAGGAGCAGCGATTAGATATTGCAGAGGGAGATATCTTCAAAGATATGCAGGAAGTTTGGGAGGCAGCAATATATAGAGTAGTAACTACAACAATATCTACAGCAGTGATCGGAGTAATTTCAAGAGAAATAACAGGAGTTGAAATGGGAAAAGTTGGAGGAGGTAATCAGCAATTTGAATATATGCAGAATGTGGAGATGCAGCAGCTAGTGGATAGTAGCAGAAAGCTTCAGCAAGAAGAAAGAAGAAATAAATGGCAGAGTATGTACCATCCCAATGATATGCTGGGCATAGAGATTGAAGAACTGAGGAAATTAATGATGAAACAGTCCAAAAGAAGAAGACTGATAGTAGAAGGGATGATCAATCAGAATTTGAAGCTGATTGAAGAGAAGAAGATGAAACAGAGGATAGTAGACATACAAAAACAACGAGGGAGCAAAGCTTATGGAAATTTACAAACTAAAGTTTGGGATCCTGGTGGAGTGATACATAAAAGCTTATGAACAGGAGGTCATAAAAAAATTTCACCTTGGGAGTCTGATGCAGGAGCATCCAGCTTAGGGAAAAATCATTGTATTTAATAAAATAGGGGGTCTTGTGTTTAAAGGGAGTTGGTTCCCAAAATGATTAAATTAATGTAATTTTTTTGTTTTTGAATCATTGATAGGATTTCTAAATGTTCTCGAATATAGGAGAATATGAGGAATTAGTGAGGATTGAGAGATTTTGGAATATTATAAATAATTAGATTAGGAAATGGTTTCATGATTTTTAGGATTAGAGAGAATCCTTAGGAAATTAATTGAGTCAAAAATAGATTTAGGAGATATTTAGGATTTTGTTGAGAAAACTATGGATCCAAACCAGAAATTGTTCCAAAAACTTTTTGTAAGCCTAAAAGGAATGAGGGACAGAGAATTAGAAAAAGGGAGGACTAAATTGGGTCTAAAGAAGAGTAGACAGAACACGAGATGTTCTGAACTTCTGTAAATATTGTTTATGAATGAAAGGAGGGTTTGATTGTGTTCAGAATTGTTCCTGTGTGTTACCATAATTGAATGAGACCGGCCTCTGTTTAAATGAATTTTTGTACATGATTTCTAATTGAATGAAGAATTTTTTTCTGAAGGATAAAAGCCTTAGTTTCGGGATTAACTGGTGTGATAAATGATTTGTTTTATGAAAAAAATATGCATGATAAAATCCTGTAGTGGAGTTAGCATATGACGGATTCCTCGGTAGAGATTTGATTGTCAAAACTCTGATTAAAGGTGGATCAGAGTTGATTTATGATACAATTCATCATTGATCACAGATAGGATCAATGATGATCTAGTTGAAATGAGGTTGAAAGGGAATTCAACATAGTCTTTTTGTATTTGTCTGAATACATTGAGATCATTTGTTCGAGTTGTTGGCATTATGACACAGGTTTGGCACTATGACACAGGTGTTATCCTTGATGGAAACTCACTCAAATGATATATCACAGTTCAGGGTCTTAGAATGAAGGAAAACGAGATATATGCAGGTTCCTCTTAACCAAGTCACGTATACACGCGGGATCGCCGATCAAAAGGCGTGTATGTGTATGCATGCACTTTCATACAAGGAAAAGCGCGTACATGTTGGAAAACTTGTTTTTAGTCCATGGTATTTGGTCCTTGGTATTTGGACCTATGGTTTTGGACCATGGTTTCTCGTCCGAAGTGTTGAACCCAAGGTATTGGGTCCCAAGTATTGGTTCTAAGTGGTTTTGGACCATGGTATTAAGTAAGGCCTAAGACTATAAAAGGGAAAGGAGATCATTAGGCAAAGGCACTTAAGGATTGAATATCTTATGAAGAGCAAGATCTAGAATACTGGTCATTGGGTTATGGTGCATAGCTGGATCTAAATCAAGGAGGAACCTAAGCGCAAGGAGAAGGATAAGTTCTATTGATGGGTCAAGATCTTAAGGCTTGAAGAGAAGTATCTTTGTGTGATTTTGATCTGTTATATTTGGTGCATGACTTGATCTATAAATCTGATGATCTGGGTATAACTGATGTCTGAATATTTGAAAAAGGTCAATTATCTTTTATAGATTTGTACGCAGGTTCAGCATAGCAAAGGCGTGTATACACACTAGTTCGGTAATTCAAAATAGCATATACACAGGTTTGTCTTAATACAGCAGCGTATGCACGCAAGTTCCACATATTGAAGTAGCGTATGTCTCATAAAATATGTTTTAGCTACTTCCTTTTATTGCTGCAATGTTCTGGGTTCAGGATTGGTTTCTGGTTACTGTTACTATATTCTGGTTACAACATTCAGAGAAGTGATTGTTTGATTCAGTTTTGTTTGGTGAAAAGGAGACTGGGTTGATGCAGATACATTTGATGTTTGATTGATGATGGATCTAGTATGAAAATTTATGAAACGTGGTCCTTGGAAGAAAAGAAAAGGTTGTAGCCTATTGTAGGTCAGCACCTACGTATTAGTACATCAGCTAGTACAAGAGCTAAGGGGGTTGTAGCTCCCTTCCAGGAGAAGCTGGAGAAAGAGAGAAGGTTGTAGCCTTCTGCAGGTAGAAGCCTGCGTACTGGTATAAGACTGCGCCAATACAGAAATATTGTAAAAAGAAGTTTCTTATTAAAATAAGATAGAGACGAATTGCAGCAGGTGGTTTTCACCCACATTGGGTTTCCACCTTATATCATGGTGTTCATGTGTGCTTTTCATGTGTGATGATCTGTTATGTTTTACTGCACTTGTTTACTGTTCATATGGTTAATGAAGTTCTGATGCATTGATTAAAGATCAACATATAATGGATTAACTTAATCATAAGTTTACTGGATATACGCTAGTTGCATTAAACACAGTTGCATGTACATGCGGGTTCCCTTAACTGAAGTAGCATATATGAATCTAAGTATGGAAATGAAAAATTTAGTGATTTGCTAATACTGATTCACCCCCATTTCATGTTTTCAATCATATTAGTATCATTAGTATCAGAGCAGGTCCTTCGGAAGAAGCTTGACTGCTTGAAGGAAGATCTATCATCGTGAGCAACTACGAAAAGGAGGCATCCATCAAGCCACCAATATTTGATGGGAGCAACTTTGTCCATTGGAAGGTAAGAACCACAACCTATCTTCAATCTCTTGGTACAGAAGTTTGGGATATCGTGGAAGCAGGATACACATTTCCATCAACAACTCCTACAGATACGGCTGGTAAAAAGCAGTATGAAACAAATGCAAAGGCCGTCAATACTCTATTGGGGAGTCTATCTCAATTGAAATTCATCGAGGTTATGCAGCTCAAAACTGCCAAAGAAATATGGGACAAGATCATTCTAAGCTATGAAGGTGACGATCAGGTAAAATGTGCAAAACTACAAGCTCTCAAAATTCAATATGAAACTCTCAGAATGCATAATGATGAAAGTGTGGCTAATTATTTCTTATGTATAGATGAGATTGTTAATCGCATGAAAAATTTGGGTGAAGAGATAAAATAAGTTACTTTAGTTGAAAAGGTTCTAAGATCCTTGTCTTCTAAGTTTGAATCAAAAGTTTCTAACATAGAATAAATCAGAATCTTCAAAGTATTACTATGTCACAACTGCACAGAATCCTAGCTGCTTTCGAAATGAAAAAAGGGGGACCATAAGATAGGAGAGAAGCCACATTCAAAGCTTCAGGAAAAGGAGAATACAATGAGTCAGGGCATACGTCAGAAGGAGAGCAAGAATCAAACTTTGTCAAGAACCTTCAAAGGGGTTCTGGAAGATTCAGAGGTAAGCTACCGTTCAAATGCTTTGCTTGTGGAAGAGTCGGTCACTATGCAGCCAAATGTCCTCATAAAGATAAGCTTGATAAAGGTAAGGAACCAATTAAATGGAACAGAAAACAGAGCGTAAGTAAGAATAGTTATTATACACATGAAGACAGTGATGGACTTTCAAATAGTGATGAAGATGAACATGGTAATGATTATAGACTCTTGATGGCATTTGAAGATGATGATTTCTTGGATGTTATAGATGAAGATTATCTCTATGAAGAAATTTCTAAACTTAAAATCTGTTTAGAAGAAAATAGTATGATCATAGATACTCTGACATTCCAACTTGCTGAAAGGGAAAAACACAATGAAAAGTTAGAATGTGAAATTGTGGGACTTAGAAAAGATATTGAGAAAACAAAAGCTCTTAATCTTAGATTTTCTAAAGGATCTTAAACTTTAGATGATATTATCAAAGTGCAGTGTTCTCCTCTAATCAAGACAGGTCTTGGATATACTGAAGAAGCATCTCAAGCACAGAAGCCATCCACCTCCAAAAGTTATCTTGATGTAGCAAGGAGAAGTGAACAGGTTGACGATCATCAGCAAAGGCATAAAACAGATCACCAGGTAAATCAGGGTCAAGGATGAACAAAAGCTACAACCAACCGCAGCATTCTCAATTTGCCTCAAGAATAAATCACCTGGTCAGTAGATTTGATAATCATAGGAATTTCTTTAATGGCCATTGTTTTTCATGTCATAACTTTGGACACAAAGCTGCTCAATGTGTTGCCTACAAGACCATCGTGACTTGAGAAGCACGAAATCAAAGGAGAGTGACTGGGATCATGAAGAGGACCTACAATAACTTTTATGCTCTTGAAAATGAAATAGAATGCTCTATTTGTAACAACTTCGGTCATGAAGATTCTGAATGTAGGAGTAAGTTTTGGCAAACATCTTAGAAGGAGCAAGCTCCATTGGGTCCCAAAACATGGAGAAAGAAATAATTGCAACCAGAAAGATGTGGTATAGCCTTATATGTGGGAGGACAGGAAAATCAGTGGTACATCGACAGTGGATGCTCGAAACATATGACGGGTGATAAAGAAAAACTTTAGTCATATAGTGCCTTAGAAAAGGAAAGGAAGGTCTCATTTGGAAATGACACCCCTGCACTCATAAAAGGTAAAGGTTCTGTTATTTTGAAAGAAAAAGTCAAAGCTAGAAATGTTATGTATGTTGATGGCTTAAAGCATAATCTATTGAGTGTTAGCCAAATGTGTGATCAAGGAAATGAGGTAATATTTCGATCAAATGGATGTATTGTTTGTGAGCTTGATACAGGAGAAACAGTGATCAAAGGCATAAGAACTCCAAATAATTTATACATACTCAAGGGAGGACAACAACAATGCTATCTAAGCAAGAATGATGAACATTGGCTATGGCACAGAAGATTGGGGCATCTAAGCTTCCCTCAGATAAGGAAAGCATGCAAATATCAGGTTGTTCGCGATCTTCTTGACATCAAAATTCCAGACAATACAATATGCAAATCATGTCAATTTGGTATGTAAACCAGAACACATTTCCCTGAGAAGGAAGGATCAGCTAGTAAGCCACTTGAACTTGTCCATACGGATTTATGTGGTCCATCAAGGAAAAAGTCACCTCGTGGAGAAGAATACTTTATATTGTTTATTGACGACTTTTCCAGGATGTGTTGGATAGGACTTCTGAAGCATAAAGACGAAGCTTTCGAAAAGTTCAAAGCTTTCAAAGCCTTGGTTGAAAATGAATCAGATCGCAGAATCAAATGCCTCAAGTCTGATTGAGGAGGGGAATTTACCTCGAATGAATTTTTCGACTTTTGTGAAGAACATGGAATAAGAAGGGAATTCTCTACTGCAAGGACTCCTCAACAAAATGGAGTACTGGAAAGGATGAACAGAACGGTTCAACAAATGGCTCATGCTATGCTTGATGAATCTGGAACTCCTGCAACCTTCTGGGGTGAAGCTGCATTTGTTGTCATTACTATTCTCAACAAAACAAACGTCCAGGTAAATAGCACTCAAACTTCTCATGAACTTTGGTATGGTAAGACTCCTATGTTAAAATACTTCAAAGTTTTTGGAAGCAAATGTTACATCAAAAGGACCGATGAAAACCTTGGCAAAGTTTGAACCTAGAAAGATGAAGGCATTCTCCTGGGTTACTCTTCCCGAAGTAAAAGATATAAGTGTTACAATAAAAGACTTGGAAAAATTGTTGAAAGTATTGATGTGGTGATTGATGAAGCAGGCGACAATTTAAAACAGATAAAAATCGAAGATTTTGAAGATGAAGAGGACTATCCTTCAACTTCAAATCAAATGAATGGTGAAGAAGAAATCGATGAGGCACCAAAAGAACAGATAAGGGTAGAAGAAAAGACTCCATCCAGGTACATACAGAAGAATCATCCAGAGACTCAAATTTTGGGGCAGAAAGAGGAAGGTGTTCAAACAAAAAGAACTATTACAGAAGCTTCAAGCTATCTAGCATTTCTCTCCTTCGTCGAACCACAAAATGTAAGTGAAGCATGCAAAGATGAATGATGGGTCAAGGCCATGAATGAAGAACTTGAGCAGATTGAAAAGAATAACACTTGGGAATTGGTTCCTAGACCTAATGATAAGAATGTCATAGGGACCAAATGGATATTCAAAAACAAGCTGAATGAAAATGGAGATGTTATTAGAAACCAGGCCAGACTTGTTTATAAAGGGTATGCTCAACAAGAAGGTGTAGACTTTGAAGAGACTTTTGCACCGGTTGCTAAACTTGAAGCCATAAGAATATTCCTTGCTCTTTCTAGCTTTCAGAAGTTCAAAGTACATCAAATGGATGTGAAATCTGCCTTTCTAAATGGAGACTTAGAAGAAGAAGTTTACATTGAGCAACCAGATGGATTCATCCTTGGGAATGATCGAAAACTTGTATGCAGACTCAAAAAGGCTCTATATGGCCTTAAACAGGCTCCAAGGGCTTGGTATTATCGTTTGGACAAATACCTCCATCAACAAGGTTTTTCAAAAGGATCAACAGACAGCAATCTATATATAAAAATTGACAATGATAAATTGCTAATACTTGTTGTGTATGTTGATGATATCATCTTTGGTAGCAATGAAGAAACCATGAGTCAAAACTTTGCTTTGGTGATGCAGAAAGAATTTGAAATGTCCTTGCTTGGTGAGCTCACATAGTTTCTTGTTTTACAAGTCCAACAAAACAGAGACGGTATCTTTCTATCACAAACCAAGTACCTCAAGCAGATCTTGAAGAAATATAGGATGGAGGAATCAAAACCAGTATGTACCCCTATGGTAACAGGATGCAGCCTCGGCGCAAATGATGAATCTGCAGCAGTACATCAACCAACCTATAGATCCATGATTGGCATTCTGCTCTATTTGAAAGGTACCCAACCAAACATCATGCATGCAGTGGGAATAGTTGGAAGATTCCGGGCTAATCCAAAAGAAGCACACCTTCAATCAGTTAAAAGGATTTTTAAATATCTTCAAGGAACACAAAAGTATGGCTTATGGTATCCTAGAGATATAGATCTCACACTTCATGCATATACAGATGCAGATTGGGCAGGAAGCATGGATGTCTTTATGGGTTCCAAATTAGTATCTTGGTTCAGCAAGAAACAAAGCTCAATTACATTATCTACAGCTGAAGCAGAATATGTGGTTGTTGCATCTTGCTGCACACAACTCCTTTGGATGATGCAAACTTTGCAAGACATTCAAATCACTTGTACTCCACCTATCTCCATTTTATGTGATAATACAAGTGCAATCAGTGTTTCAAAGAATCCAGTCATGCATTCAAAGACCAAGCACATACCTATCAAATATCATTTTCTCCGGGAACAAGTGCTTGAACAAAAGGTCAAATTGGAGTATGTTCCCTCCAAGGAACAAGTTGCTGATATATTCACCAAAACACTGCCCAGGAGACGTTTGAATACCTGAGATAGAAGTTGGGAGTAGTTGATGCATCATCTTGCTACTGAAACTTATCTGTTTCAGAGAAAAGTGGTTGTACGTTAGTTTCATGAAGAGCATCCGTGTACATATGCATGTTTCTGTGGATACATTCGTGTATATGTTGATTTGAAGAAAAACAGTGGGCCAGACTCAGGATGAAAAAAGTCTGATATGGGTCTGACAGAGACCATCTGGCACAAGTTCAGGGGGAGAATTTACTTCTAATAATGCATTTTTGGCATTATCTTAGAAGATCTTGGTCTACTTCACAATTGTTTTTTATTAAGGTGGAACAAGTGCAGAGGGAGATCATGGTTGCTAGTCTGAATGATGATTGACAGATGTTGCTGATGATAGTTGCTGATGACTATAATAGTCTTGTATGAGATATTTAGCGTCTATGTCATGTATTTATTTTATTATCAAGGTCATGTAACAGCCTATTTTGGTTTCCCCACTATGCATGGGATGGATTATGTAATGTTCTTGTTTTCTTTTATTATCAAGGTCATGTAACGGCCTATTTTGGTTTCCCCACTATGCCTGGGATGGATGATGTAATGTTCTTGTTTATCATGTGTAAACTTTTGGTGTATCCCCACTTGGTTGGGTGGATGAGTCAATATTGGTATATCCCCACTTGGTAGGGAGATGGATGTATGTATGATTATTTGGTGATAGGAAGGTCATTTATGATGTATAGAGTCATGTTCCTTCTTATAGAACATCTTTTTGCAGACCTTGCCTACAGTTAGGGGGAGCATGGACAGCATAGCAGAGCAGAGATTTCAGCATGAACTCAGGGAAAGCATAACCCTTTGCCCTTGATGACAAAGGGGGAGAATGACTTTGAGTGACTTGGGGTTGCCATCAAGTCCAAAGGGGGAGATTGTTTTCATTATGACACAAGTTTGGCACTATGACACAGGTGGTGTCCTTGATGGCAACTCACTCAAATGACAGATCACAGTTCAGGCTCTCAAAATGAAGGAAAAAGAGATATACGCAGGTTCCTCTTAACCAAGTCGTGTATACATGTGGATCGTCGATCAAAAGGCGCGTATGTGTATGCACACACTTTCATACAAGGAAAAGCGCGTACATGTGGGAAAACTTGTTTTTAGTCCATGGTATTTAGTCCTTGGTATTTGGACCTATGGTTTTGGACCATGGTATCTCATCCGAAGTGTTGAACCCAGGTATTGGGTCCCAAGTATTGGTTCTAAGTGGTTTTGGACCATGGTATTAAGTAAGGCCTAAGACTATAAAAGGGAAAGGAGATCATTAGGCAAAGGCATTCAAGGATTGAATATCCTATGAAGAGCAAGATCTAGAATACTGGTCATTGGGTTATGGTGCATAGCTAGATTTGAATCAAGGAGGAACCTGAGCACAAGGAGAAAGATAAGTTCTATTGATGGGTCAAGATCTTAAGGCTTGAAGAGAAGTATCTTTGTGTGATTTTGATCTATTATATTTGGCGCATGACTTGATCTATAAATCTGATGATCTGGGTATAACTGATGTCTGAATATTTGAAAAAGGTCAATTATCTTTTATAGATCTGTATGTAGGTTCAGCATAGCAAAGGCGTGTATACACATTGGTTCAATAGTTCAAAATAGCGTATACGCAGGTTGTCTTAATACAGCAGTGTATGCACGCAGGTTCCACATATTGAAGTAGTGTACGTCTCATAAAATATGTTTTAGCTACTTCCTTTTATTGCTGCAGTGTTCTAGGTTCAGGATTGGTTTCTGGTTACTGTTACTATATTCTGGTTACAACATTCAGATAAGTGATTGCTTGATTCAATTTTTTTTGGTAAAAGGAGATTGGGTTGATGCAGATACATTTGATGTTTGATTGATGATGGATCCAGTATGAAAATTTATGAAATGTGGTCCCTGGAAGAAAAGAGAAGGTTGTAGCCTTTGTAGGTCAGCACCTACATACTAGTACATCAGCTAGTACAAGAGCTAAGGGGGTTGTAGCTCCCTTCCAGGAGAAGCTGGAGAACGAGAGAAGGTTGTAGACTTCTACAGGTAGAAGCCTGCGTACTGGTATAAGACTGCACCAGTACAAAAATATTGTAAAAAGAAGTTTCTTATTAAAAGAAGATAGAGATGAATTACAGCAGGTGGTTTTCACCCACATTGGGTTTCCATCTTATATCATGGTGTTCATGTGTGCTTTTCATGTGTGATGATCTGTTCTGTTTTACTGCACCTGTTTACTGTTCATATGGTTAATGAAGTTCTGATGCACTGATTAAAGATCAACATATAATGGATTAACTGAATCATAAGTTTACTGGATATACACTAGTTGCATTAAACACAGTTGTGTGTACATGCGGGTTCCCTTAACTGAAGTAGCATATATGAATCTAAGTATGGAAATGAAAAATTTAGTGATTTGCTAATATTGATTCACCCCCCCCCTCTCAGTATTATTTCCAACACGAGTAGATCCCAAAAAAGAAATTATTTGGAAAACAGTGTAATGACAGAGTACCACAGCAGATGAAGTGCTAACTTGGCAGAACGCAGAAAAAGAAAACCAACAAAAGTCGCGTGAAAGTCATGAGACTATTGTGACCGTTCATCAAGGGAAGATCCAACGGTGATTAGGTGATCGCATGCAAAGATGTACTCGCTATAAAGCGGCAACCAGACCTGATAACCCTATAAAATCGAGTTGATTGATGGGTAAATCGTGATCGTCCAATCTATTGGAAAGCTGACAGATATCGCATGGGAATATGTGCACTAGTTAACTTGGAAATCGGGTCCAATGAGTTATCCACACAGGTTTAATTCTATTTGAGATCCGGTCTTATGCGTCGAAGTGGGACCGGTGTTCATTTACAGGTTGTGTTGTATTTTTAATGGTTTGTTTGTTTGCGGATGTTATGTGAAGTCCGCCTATAAATCGCTTCCGATGTAAATGTGGTCCTAATTCACAGGCCACACGTGGAAAATTGAAAAGACGCTGTTTAGCTGCATCAAAATTCGTCTTCTTTTATAATCAAATCAAAGTAAAATATCCAAGAATCTAAGACCAAGACTACAAGAATCCAAGTCAGCCCTCCCTTCAAATTTTAAACTATTCGGATCAATATTCTTCTTCAATTGTTCAAAACAATATCTAGACATCCCATAGTAGCATACTTCGGCTAACATCATATCTCGATCTTCTACTTTATACCTCGCCCTTCCATATCGTATCTCGTCCTTCCATATCAGCAGAAGCTTATCTATAGTAGCTTGATCAAAGGACCCCTTCACATAATTTTGCTTGGAATAGAAATTTAGAACAAGACTTTGTATGCTTGGAACAGAACTTCAAAACATAACTCCATATTCTTGGAACAAAACTTTAGAATATCTTTCACAAGAAAGCTTGCATTATCTCATATATATAATCCAGGAAAATTGCATTCTTTTGCAGACACATAACCTCAAGAATCTAACATTTCTTCACAAGAATATATCCTTTGAACTTCACATTTCTCTTGCCTCAAAATGCATCACAAAAATCTCCAAATTTCTTTCCAAATTGGAGGAGGATGAATGCCAATACATAGTTGTTCTCATATGTGAAAAGATACATCCTTTCAATGAGTCGACTTGACATCTGGGATGGCTGACTTGGTTTCTCGAGATGAATTGACTAGAATTACATTTTTTTTAAATTCTTTTTTTTATTCTTAAGAAGTTCAAATAGGACTTGACTCAATGAAACCTAGAAGCATGAAAAACATGTTTATCTAATGGAATAAATATTTATTTTTCTTCTTTTTGCTTTTGATATCAAATACATAATTATATAAGTACAAGAGTAATTATGAAGACCGAACATAGTTACATTTTCCAACAACCCTTTGGTGTCATCATCCCTACAAAACCAATGGCTCCTCTAAATCTTATGTCTAAGTAGGTCCATATTGATCTCTCCAATTCTATATAGGACAAAAGCACCTGCAAGTGGAGTTTAAAGGGATGGAGCATAGTTGACCATAATAGGCCGAGGATACCATAATACATAGCACCACATGGCCTACAAGGAAGGCTTTGACTTGCACTCTTTGGACTTACAATGGTGTTGCCAAAAGAAAATATGAAAATAGGCAACCTTGCTAAAATGAGGGGTAACAATACCTATGTAGGTTCCTTTTTAATCACATATCTTCCCATCATACCTGGGAATATATGCTAAGTGTCATTCCTAATCTAATCATAGGAGAGAATAACATTATCTTAATGAAAGAAATCATAGAAGTTGAATTGAAGGTTTTCCTCTGTTCAATGGTTTCTAAGAAGGCCCTTGGGATGGAACACTTTTCAACCCATCTTATAGGGACACTACTATATATTAAAAGGAGACTAGAGGAACATGTTTGAAGGTTGAGGTGACAATTAAAATTGGGAAGCGGAATTATCTCCTCTTGCCCATAGCAAAATAATGAACTATGACTTTATTTGAATTCTTATGTCTAATCTCCTTGTGTAATGTCTCTTGTAGGATCTTGACAAAGGTCATTGCCTCTAAGATCAACTAAGGAGGTTTTTGTGAAAGGAGGACATATAACTAAGAACTGAGTTCATGAAGTGACATACTCTAGTAGACAAGAAAGAGAATGTGGTCTGCTAATCAAACTAGATATGGAAAATTCCTTTGATGGATTTCATTATTAATTCCACCTTGTTGTGGCTTGTGAATTCAGGTATATATTCAATCGAAATTATATAGGTTACACCACTTTCCTTAAACACCCAAGATGATATTGACATGGGACTATTATATTTGATAAAAATTTTGAATGTTAGGAAGAACATAGGTAGCATCTTAGGCCTTTGTCATATGTATTTGATTCTCCCTCCTACAATGACATTCAAACACAACTTCACAATAATAAGCTTAACCTAAATTATATATGAGAGAGAACCCCAAAATGTAGCACTAAGATGAAATTACAAAACACAATCCAATAAATAATAGCAATTGTTGCAATAACCCTAGACTTTGAAGCCTAAATATGACTTAATGATCATTTTTTATCTCTATCCACATTAAATCCTCTCATAGCACATGGGAGAGGTTTTACCTTAAATAGGGTTTAAGTTTTCCTTGTTATCTTTTGGGATTATTCAAACAATAAATGTGATAGTAAGACTATTGTTTAGAAAAAGTATTAAAACATGTGATAAAAAAGACACATAGACCCAAGGATCATATTTAAAACTCTCTATCCATAAAACCTGACAAGCATCCCTTTCTTCCACTCATAAAGAAGGTGTATGGGAGGGAAATACCCTCTAAATCTTTTAAATAGACTTACTCTCTTTTCCCTCATCTCTACTACTTTCTTATAGTGAAATATTTTATCTTTATCTACTTTCTTAGGGGAACCTTATGTTTCCTTTTTTGTATTATTCATTTTTTATGTATCTAAAAGTTAGTTATAGGTCAAATATGTGAAATTTTCTATAATTAGATTTGGTTAATGAAGAGCTCTTATACCACTATTGACATACATGCTTAACTAATGGGTAGGATAGCTCCCATTACAAGCCAAAGCAAAGACTCTTAATCATTATGCCATAATATATTCCAATGGGAGGCCCTAAGGAGCAACTCAATTGGTGATGGTCATGATATAGTCATATGGAAAGTAAGAGGTTCAAATCCCTCTGATTAATTGTGTGAGCCATGTGTGGGGGTGCATATGGGTTCACCTAGACTTTATAGTGGTAGCAGTCAGAATTGATCCCATGTCACATGAGTACAAACTCGACCTAGTTGTCAATTCCTATGTGTGTGTTGTGCATTCCAATGGGATATCTTACAATTTTACCCTTTAGTACAAGTGGCCCCAAAATTGAGAAATTTGAATTATGGGTCATTAATGACATACTAAAAAGCACCCTTAGTGGGTGTATCAAACACCATAATCTTAGCACTTTAGCCTTCTATTGGAAAAATGAAATTAAATCTTCAAGCCATCAAACAAGGCCCCAAGAAATTCTTTTAAGGTCCCTGCACTTGTGAACCCTCTTTCTAGCACCAATGTTAATGAGTTGGGTGGCACATAAGCTAATCAAGATAAACTCAATCCCTATAGATTTGAACCAAGTCATCTGAGCCCCAAGTATAATAGTAGATTTGGGGGTAATGCAATTGAAGCTTTCATCAAACAACTCCAAGTCTCTTTTATAGGCTTCCTAAACAAACTCATGCACAACCTTGATTGGCATGGAACTCTACCTAAAGTTGTAAAGTTGTGAATATCTTCTCTCAAATTTACATATGTTGTGCCACTTTCCTCAAATGTATATGATCATATTGACACAAGTCCACTTTAACTTCTATTGTTCACCAAGATAGAATGTTTTCAATAAAAATGAATTTTAAGAAGAACCATAGTAGCATCTTGGAAGAGCGAATTTTATCAACTATGGCTTATTCTCAATCATTCAACAAAAATATCTTCAAATGACCTTGAAAAATATGTAAGATAGAACTATTTTATATACATAAAATAACCCTAAGAAATAGAAATAAGATGAGATCACAAAACACAATAAGCAGATGAACAAAAAGTGATTGTTATAATAAATCTAATCTTTGAGGCCTAAAAATGACATGATGATAATTATTTATATCACTATACATCAAATCTTCTGAAGATACATGAGAGACATTTAACCTTAAACATGTTTTGGGTTTTCCTTGTCATGTTTTCAAATGATGCAAATATTAATGGGGTAACTACCAACATATATCCATCTTAACTTTGAATCTACCAGGCACCAAGAGATCAAATCTCTCAAGATGAAAACCTCTTTTTGAATGCAAACGTTAAGGATAGGTTTGCAACTTGAGAAATTTGATTCCTCTCAATGCTTGGTAGATCCAGAATTTAGATGGATCTATTATGGTTCTTAATAACATTATTTATATTTATATAGATTTCACATCTCTATATATTGTAAGAATTTATAGGGTAAGTTCCTTAGATAGAACACCAAAGGACACCACTCACAAACAGATCACAGATCAGTACACCATTATTGTTGAGGTGGTTAAAACCCTCAAAGAGGGAAACAGTCTACGGCCTAAGCCAACGCGGCCACTTCAGGCAATTTATTAATGTAAAAGAAATAAAATTTGCATAAGCTTCTCTCATGAACGGTCACCTAACAAATGACCCTCCATGCTCTTTAAATAGAGATCATGGACCAATCAGGTGTTAATCCATGGATCACGTGTCGATAATACCGAGGAGAGAATGAACTGTCGGATCACTTCATGTCTAGAACATACCATGATCGTTGGATTGTAAGTTACAAAAAGTATATACTAAAGAAACAGACTTTACCTAACTATACACTAGACCAATTTATACTTAATTATTTCCTATGTGTCAGAATATCCCAACATCCCCCCTTAAGAACAACTTGGGATAGGATGTACAAAGATGAGACAATAGGATAAGGAAGGAGGCATTAGAGCCTATCTCCCCTTAGTGACAAGTTCCTGAACTCCAACCATAAAACGAAGTTTAGTAAACTTCGCCTCTGTGAGAGCCTTTGTAAAGATGTATGCAACTTGATCATCAGTTGAAAAATATTTCACTTCAAGAACATGGTCATGAATGATCTTTCTAATGAAGTGCATGTGTAGTTCAATGTGTTTGTTGCATTGATGTTGGACTGGATCTTTGCATAGTTGAATGGCACTTTGATTATCACACCAAAGGGTAGTCAAATGCTCCTGCTGAAAACCAAACTTTGACAGGATCTGATGAAGCCACAGGGCTTCCTTACTAGCTTCAATGGCGTCACGATACCCTGCTTTTACTTAAGAAAGAGAAATGACACTTTGTTTCTTGCAAGCCCATGTAATAGGTCCAGAACCAAGAGTGAAGACATAACCTGCACTAGACTTCCGATCGTCAGGGTCACCAGCCCAATTAGAATCAGTGAAACCAACCAATAGAGGAGATGCTTCTGCACTGTAATAAATCCCAAACTGAATTGTACCTCAAACATAACGAAGTATTCTTTTAGCTGATTTCCAATGAATTTCATGTGGGTTTTGTATAAACCGAGCAACAAATCCAACAGCAAAGGAAAGGTCAGGATGGGTATGGGTCAAATACAAAAGTTTTCCAACAAGTAACGGTATAAGGTAGCATCAACTTCAAGGGAAGTACAAGTGACTTAAAGTTTGGCTCCAGAATGAAAGGGAAAAGGGGCTGACTTACATTCTTCCCTGTGAAAGTGGCGTAGAAGATCACAGACATACTTGGACTGGGAAGGGGAAATACCTCCTTTGGATTGCAAGACTTGAATACCAAGAAAATAATGCAAGTGCCCTAAGTCTGTCATTTCAAACTATTTTTTAAGGCTAGAATTCACATGGTTTATAAGGTTGGGATCACTACCAGTAAGGATAAGATCATCAACATAAAGAACAAGAATGATAAGAGACTTACCCACTTTCTTGGTGTAGACAGTATTTTCAAAATGACACCTAAAAAAGCTAGTATCTAAAATAAAGTTATCCATTTGGCATATCAAGCCCGAGGGGCTTACTTGACACCATAAAGGGATTTTTTAAGTCGACATACAAGGTTGGAGTCAGTTTGTATAAATCCAGGAGGTTTTTCCATATAGATTTCTTCATGCAAGTCCCATGCAAGAAGACGATTTAACATCTATCTGATGGACTCCCCATTTGAAAGAGGCAACAAGGGAAAGAACAAGGCAGATAGAGTTCATTTTGGAAACAGGGGAGAAGGTTTCAGTATAGTCAATGCCTCCAACTTGTAAAACCCCTTAGCACGAGCTTTATGTTTATCAACTTTTCCATCTAGTCCAAACTTGGTTCTGTAAACCCATTTTCATCTAACAGTTTTCATCCCTTTGGAAGAGGAATAAGGTCCCATGTATCATTTGCTAATAGTGAATGATATTCTTCATTCATAGTTGTGTCCCAATTTGGATTGGACTGAAGCTTCTGCAAAGGTGTCAGGATCATAATTCGTTGAAGCTTGAGCTAGTAAAGAAGAGGCTCTATCGAACTGAGAATGTGTACGATGCTGATCCGTAGGATCACCTGTAAGAGAACTTACTGCATCCCGAGTAGCGCAGACCCATTTTGGAAGTTGAGGAGCTGAAGGAGGATCCCAAGAAGGTGGGGAGGATTTTCATCCTTATTGTCATCATCGGAAGAAGGAATGTTTTTAGAAGTATAAGGGATAGAGAGAGGTGGCACATCCGCCGAACTAGGCTCGTATGCCAATAAATTTTCCACAAACTTTACATCTCTTATAATGATAACATTTTTGGATTTAGGTTGAAGAAGTCTATATCATTTGACACCTTCAGAATATCCAACAAAAATACATTTTTCACTCTTAAGTTCTAAGGATTTATGTTTCTCATCTGGAATATGGGCCCATGTTTCACTTCCAAAAACACGAAAGTGGCTTACATCTAGTTTAATTGAGCTCCATGCTTCTTCTGGAGTGATATTCTTTAAACCCTTAGTAGGAGTGTAATTTTCTATGTAATTTGCACAGTTAATTCCTTCTGCCCAAAAAATGAGACTAATTCATTTAGATTAAAGCATACAATTAGCCATTTCCTTTAAGGGGTGATTCTTCCTTTCAGCTACACCATTTTACTGTGGAGTATATAGAATAGTATGTTGCAATTGAATTCCATGCTCAGTGCAAAAGTTGATGAATTTGTTGTTAACATATTCTCCACCATGATCAGATCTTAGCTTAAGAATTTGATGTCCAAATTGTTTTTCAACAAATGCCTTAAAAGCCAAGAACATGTTAAAGACTTCACTTTTGAGTTTTAAGAAGTATACTAAGTGTGTTTGGAGAAATCATCAATGAAAGTTAAGAAATACTTGTATCCAGAGAATGAAACAACTGGAAGTGGACCACATAAATCACTATGCACAAGTTTGAGGTACGTTTTTCAAAACTATCCCGATGATGTTTTCCGAGCACACATCCGGAACAAACTCCACCTCTGCAAGATACCATAGGAAGACCTGTCACCATATTTTCTTTACATAGATTTTGAAGGGAGCAATAGTTTAAGTGACCAAATCGCTCATGCCAAAGTTTGCTCACTTCATCATTTTGAGCAACAAATACCGAGGGAAGAGTTGATGACCAAATTTGTTAAACTTATACAACCTTGTAGAATCATCAACAATGCCAGTAGCTAAAGTTTGTATAGGATCTCTTAGGTCCTTAATTAACAACATCATGAGGTGAAAAAACAACGGTTTTACCTTCACCTAAATGAGTTATCTGATATATAGATATAAGGTTGCAGGATAAGGTAGGAACACATAATACATCATTAAATTAACCATTATCTAGATGAATAGTTCCAGTCCCTACAACACTAAGTGATCTATCATCACCAACATATATATTTTTGGTGTTACAATCATTTAAAGAAGAAAACATGGCTTTGTTTTTAGTCATGTGATATGAAGTTCCAGAATCAATGAGCCACTCATGAGAATGAGAAGAAGGAGATACATTTAATGCATAACTAGATCGAGATGCTTGACAACCACATGCAGAAAGTGTTATTCCTAATGATCAGGAGCTCAAGACCAAGTGTCGAAAAATGCTCAAAAATAAAAGTTCTCAGAACTGGTTTGAACCTAAACGAGTGGATAAAGCTCGTCCTCCTGATTCCGGCGCTGTGAACGGTTCGAAAAAAGGACTCCGTATGTAGAAGTTATGCCAAAAGGAAAATCGCCCAATAACCCTTAATTTTTGAATTTTTTTCAAAATATATATATATATATTCTCTGAATATTCTAAAAATATTCCAAGAATATTCCATTTATGTAGCCAGTAGAATGCTGCCACGTGGCACAAGTGATGTCAGCAAAGGGGCGCATATGTTAAAATTTGTTTTGGCATTGGTGTGGTTTGAACATGCGGCCTCCCACTAAGAGCAAACAACCTTCACCACTAGACCACGCAGTTCAGACGTGTTATGTAAACAGAAAAAACTTTTATTAAATTCTAAATTTGATTAACCACCTGGCACGAAATCCGAGGATAACCTCCAGCTCGCAAATTTTGGTCACATGCGCCGATTTTCTGGCAGTTAACTAACAGTCCAGTTAACGGAAGTTTTGGCAAAGGTGCCATTTTTGGTGGACCCGCCATATGTGGCGGACTTAATTGCAATTATCTAAAGTTAGCTAGAGTGATTTTAGGAGCCAACTGGCAATTGGAGTAAATAAGCCATAACTTTGGCTAGGAAAGTCCTTTTTGGACGAATTTTTTTTTTATTTTGACTAATCATATGATTTTGAAGCCATTGGCACAGGTTAGAGAGCAATCAGAGGTCATTTATAGGTGTTTTTGCTCTATGGAAGTTCTAGGAGCCACTAGGGCCCAGCATTGTGAGAGTTGTGTAGGGTTGCAGATACCCATTGGATGAGAACCAGTAGTCATTCATGACTGATTTGAGCGCTCTGAATCCATTTTTATAGTCAATTTCACCTGTCTAGGCTTTCTTCTCACTATTTAGCTTCAGGGAAGCTTTCAGGGCCACTAGGGCCATTTCATTGATTGAGTTGTGTTGTCCTAGGTTCATCTGTTTGCGGTGAAACAAAAGTGTATTTCTACTGTATTCGACATTTTGAATCCATTGGTAGAGGTTACAGAACCATTGGAGTATTTCTATAGCTCGAGAAGTTGATGTGAAGTCATGGGCAACCCTGGGCAAACTGTGGAGGAGAGCCATTTTTGGGGATGTTGTGCTTGATGTAAGCAATTAATTAGTTGGTATTTGGTGTCTGATCATCATTGGATACAGAATTAGTGGTCTCAGCGATAGAAATAGAAATCTGAGGGATTTTGTGCCATTTAGAAGCTCAGAGAAGCTTAGTGCACCGACAGAAGGATTTGTATCCATGAAGCCTTAAGCTGCTTGCAGGAATTGGACAACCATTAAAGGGATTTAAAATGGTATTCTCAGCCCTTTGAATCAATTCTTGTATTCATTGTGGTTAAGTGTGGAGCTTGTAAAAGAATTTAATTACCTTAATCCTAAAGATTTTAGTCATGTTGATGAAGCTCAAAGGAGATGTAGCCCAAGAGTTGGGTTGAACTCCTATATTATATTACTGTTGTGTTTTGATATTCTATGGCTGAATTATGTTGCTGATATATATGTTAAATTTCAACAAAAACAAATAAACTTAAAACACATAAACAGAAGAAAAGACATACACCTCTTTGAAGCTAAAATTCTGCATAACGTCAAGTTCAAGCAAGGTTTTTTTAATTAAATCTAAGTGTTTACTTCTATTATTTCTTTAGGCAGAGTTTGTAGAGGGCCAGGTAGCTTCTGGATCTCATCCTCTCTTTAGAGGTGACATATCCAGTAAATGCCCCTACAGTCTATCTTTGTATTAGAAATAAGAAGTTCTCACATTTTCAGATTTAAACTTGGAGTACTTCTGCACTCATTTACATAAATGAAATGGATATCTTGCACCCTTTTTCAAGTACCTTCCATTTTTATATTAGGTTGGTATCAGAGCACTTGGTTTTCTTGATTGAGATCACAATAGCTTGATTGTATAGCTTGAAAGGTGTTTAAAGCAGTGTAGAAGATTAGTTGCTTTACTATTATGCAAACCGTGTGTTGTCTGAGTTTTCTAAAGTTTGGGGATAGCTACTGATTAGCTAAGTCTTGGAGAAGACAAACGGAATAGAATATATTTTCCTTACCCGAAAGGACCTCAAAACCACTCCAATGTTTTCACTTGAGTTGGTTTGTTGTTGGCTGCTTGAACAAGATTTTCACTTGATTTGTGTGTTGTTGGTTGTTTGAATATGTGATGGTTGTAAAGACATTTGGGTGAAAAAGATTTGTCATTTGTTTTGAAAAGCTTTAAGAACATTGTTGAATTTAATTTGTTCATTAACATCATAATGACAACTTCTACAAGTGAAGTTTCCTCCTTCACAAGGTTCTTCGATGAGGATATGAAGCGTGAATTCCTTATATTGAAGGATATGGTGCAGATCATGTTTGAGGATAGAAGAGAAAGCACGGAGCTTCATGAGAAATTGTTGGCCATGAAGTAGGAGAAAGAAGAAATTCTTCAAAGATTGCATGATATGGAGTTGCAGCTTCATCAAGCCCAAGAGGCTTTGATTAAGAACATGCGTGAGAAAGAGGTAATCCATTCTGATTTGTCTTCAGTTTCCTCTTTAGAAAGATGTGTTGGATCTTTTGAAAAGCAGACAAGGGGAGTAGGATCCAAGTTAATGATTAAGATGGGTTATGAAGGCAAAGGATTAGGAAAGCATGCACAGGGCATGATTGAACCCCTTTCTCTTGAGGAACGACCCAAGAATCTTGTACTTGGTTATGTGCAATCCAATAGCGAAGACTCAAAAGCCATGAAGGCATGTGAGGCTAATTCAAAGAGAACTTTTGTTCCAAGTTCCATGAGGCAAATATGTCAAATTTGCTTCAAAGATGATTTCCATTGCTTTAAGCCTTTGTTGCAACAAGAAGATAGTAGACATGCAGCTTATGGCAACCATGCAATTTTATGCAGTTTTCAAGACAAAAATGATGATGTTAGTTTGCAATTGAAAACTGAAGCCTCTCTAGTTCATCTCCTCATGGAGGAAAAAAAGATAAACATGCAAAGCAGCACAAGAGGTATAAATCTTCTCATGATCAATTCCATTGTGTTTCTACAAGGCATGAAAATTTTACATGCTTTAATGGAAGCAAGATTTCTTGTACATATTGAGGTTGATTTAACCATCATGTTTCGAGATGTTGGATGAGAAAGCACACAGGAAGCAATGAAGCAAAGACTACCTTCTAAAAATGTGAATAAGGTTTGCACTTTTTGCCAAAAGAGGGGACATGTTGTCTCTCATTGTTGGACTTTACATCCAACTCGTCATCCCACACACATGCAGCAAGAGGACGAGAAGATTGGCAAAGGTGGAACCACAGATTCCATTATTGATGTGGAAAGGGAAGTTTCACAAGAGGCAGAATTGCAGCAGAAAAAATTGCCATAGAGTTTGATTTTCATACTCATTTTGCACATGCTTAACAATCATGCATTTCAGTTGAAAGGTTGATGCAAGATTGCATGTGAAGCAATTTCAGTTTGCAGGAATTTTTATGTTGTTGCAAAATTTCACCATGGAGGTAAAAGATGAGTATGGTACTCACTATTATTGCAGCAATGTCTTTCATTTCAGCTCTTGTCACCCACATGTTGTTTTTGGGTTGATGTACTTGTTGGTCTTTGAAAAAAAAAAAGAGTTGAAGTTGCACCTGTACATAGAGGTTGTAGGTGTATTTGTCGACCTGTATATAGTTCATTGTTCATTATACATGCATATGTATTTGTAAATGTATCTTGTTGTTAGTCGACTAGTGTCACTTGTGAGCACACTTTTTACATTGTCGATTGTGTCACACATTGCTTATCGACTTGTGTCGATTGTGTCGCACCTTGTTCATCGACTTGTGTCGATTGTGCCACTTATGTTGTCGACTTGTGTCAATTGTGTTGCATATGTTTTGTCGACTTGTGTCGGTTGTATACACACTTGCTACATTTATGGTTGAGTCCATTGTTCAGCACATTTCAGGTCAACTTGTTGTTAATGATTGTCTTGTTGCACAAGATGCTTTTGGTGTCATTTGGTGCAGGGAACGAAATTGGTGCAAAGCAGTGCTCAATTCCATGAGTTGGAAAAGCATGCAAGCAAAGAGGGCTCAAATGTCAGCATGGGTCTCTACTTGGTTCATTATGGTTTGCTTACTTTTATTATTCGTGAACAGAACCATTGTACTTCTTTTTGGAGAAGTTTTTGCAGCAAGTATCCCAAGATTTTGGGATGAGCATTTGCATTATTTTCAGCGTGCTACAGCCGATACAAGCATTCTTCTACATCTACTTCCTTTTTGGAAGTTTGTTGTGGGTATTGGTCTAAGTCACCTTCAGTTTTCCTTCTGGAGAAGGAGGTGCCATTGATGGGCATAGTGACAATTGGCAAGCCGCATGTTCAGTGGAAGAATTCAGCTCATACATCAGCAAGTGTCATTGCTGGTTTATGCAAATTTCATATTTGTCTGGCGAGAAAGCTTGGTCAGGATTCAACAAGTACTTGGCTTATTCAACAAAAATTCGCCATGACGACAATTGGCAAGGCAAGAGATTTTGGTTATATTTCTGCTCATTTGGCTGAACGGAAGAGGATATTTTTGTTCTCTCATTTGTTGTACAATTCAATTTAGAGATTTCAGTAAGCTTTTGGGGAACAAAATCCTCTCATTTAGGAGGTGTGATCAAGAGCTCAAGACCAAGTGTCGAAAAATGCTCAAAAATGAAAGTGCTCAGAACTAGGTCAAACCTAAACGACCAGATAGAGCTCATCCTCCTGATTCTGTCACCGTAAACGGTTCGAAAAACGGACTCCGTATGCAGAAGTTATGCCAAAAGGAAAATCACCCAATAACCCTTAATTTTTGAATTTTTTCAAATAAATATATATATATATATATATATATATATATATATATATAGTCCAAAATATTCCTAGGAAAATTCCCAGAATATTTTGGGAATATTCCATTTTTGGCAGCCAGTAGAATGCTGCCACGTGGCAGGCCCGGAGGCTGCCACGTGGCGCAGGTGGCATCAGCAAAGGGGCACATATGTTAAAATTTGTTTTGGCATTGGTGTGGTTTGAACATGCGACCTCCCACCTAACAGCACATAGCCTTCACCACTAGACCACGCAGTTCAGACGTGCTATGTAAACAACAAAAACTTTTATTAAAGTTTAAATTTGATTAACCACCTGGCACGAAATCCAAGGATAACCTCCAGCCCACAAATTGTGGTCACATGCGCCGATTTTCTGGCAGTTAACTGACAGTCCAGTTAGCAGTGGTTTTGGAGGAGGCACCATTTTGGCAAACCCACCATATGTGGCAGACTTAACTACAGTTATCTAAAGTTAGCTGGAGTGATTTTAGGGGCCAACTGGCAGTTAGAGTAAATGAGCCATAACTTTGGCTAGGAAAGTTCGTTTTGGACGATTTTTTTTTTTTAACTAATCAAATGATGTTGAAGCCATTGGCATAGGTTAGAGAGCAATCATAGGTCGTTTGCAAGTGTTTTTCTCCGTGGAAGTTCTAAGAGCCACCAGGGCCCAGCATTGTGAAAGTTGTATAGGGTTGCAGATACCCATTGGATGAGAACCAGTAGTCATTCCTAACTTATTTGAGCGTTCTGAATCCATTTTTACAGTCCATTTCACCTGTCTAGGCTTTCTTCTCACTGTTTAGCTTCAGGGAAGCTTTCAGGGCCACTAGGGCCATTTCAGTGATTGAGTTGTGCTAGGCTAGTTTCATCTGTTTGAGGTGAAACAAAAGCTTATTTTTGCTGCATTCAACATTTTGAATTCATTGGCAGAGGTTTCAAAACCATTGGAGTACTTCTACAGCGCGAGAAGTTGATGTGAAGTCATGGGCAGCCCTGGGCAAACCGTGGAGGAGAGCCATTTTTGGGGATGTTGTGCTTGATGTAAGCAATTAATCAGTTGGTATTTGGTGTCTGATCATTATTGGATACAGAAGTAGTGGTTTCAGTGACAGAAACAGAAATATGAGGGAGTTTGTGCCATTTAGAAGCTCAGAGAAGCTTAGTGCACCGACAAAAGGATGTGTATCCATGAAGCCTTAAGCTGTTTATAGGAATTGGAAAACCATTAAAGGGATTTAAAATGGTATTCTCAGCCCTTTGAATCATTCCTGTATTCATTTGGTTAAGTGTGGAGCTTGTAAAAGAATTTAATTACCTTAATCGCAAAGAGTCTAGACATGTTGACGAAGCTCAAAGGAGATGTAGCCCAAGAGTTGGGGTGAACTCTTCTATTATATTGCTGTTGTGTTTAGATATTCTATGGCTAAATTATGTTGTTGATATATATGTTAAGTTTCAGCAAAAACAAATAAACTTAAAACACATAAACAGAAAAAGACATACACCTCTTTCAAGCTAAAATTCCGCATAACGTCAAGTTCAAGCAAGGTTTTTTTAATTAAATTTGAGTATTTACTTCTATTATTTCTTTAGGCAGAGTCTGTAGAGGACCAGGTAGCTTTTGGATCTCATCCTCTCTTTAGAGGTGACATATCCAGTAAATGCCCCTACAGTCTATCTCTATATTAGAAATAAGAATTTCTCACATTTTCATATTTAAACTTGGAATATTTATGCACTCATTTACACAAACGAAAATGGATACCTTGCACCCTTTTTCAAGTACCTTCCATTTTCAGATCACCTAAAGATGAAGTTGAAGTTGAAGAGTGCTCCAAATGGATATTATGCTTTTTCATTGTTGCTTCCAAGGCTTCCATCTTCTTAAAGCATTTGGATTCTAAGTGGCTATCACAATTACAAAAGTTGCAATGTCTATCAGTCTTTTTCCCTTTGTTTTTAGTTGCCTTATCATTTTATTGTGTTGATTTTTCATTGTGAGACTGAAATTGCTTAGGACCCTTGTTTGGTTTAGGACCATTATTTTTAGGATGTTGCTTCTTAGGATTCTTTGAACTTTGTTGTTGTTGAGCTGATAAGGCTTTCTTAGAAGAGTTTCCAGTATTAAGAAGACCAAGATGTAAGAGTTTTTCTTGTTCTCTTAGTAAAGAATCACAAAAATCATCAAAAGAGGGGGACTTGTAGTCTTATCCTTGAGAATTAAAGGCTTCTCTAGTAGAATGGAAGGTGGAAACAAACACAAAGTAAGTTGGTCGTAACTTAGTAAGAATGGAATAGATAAGGCTACCATCTTCTTTCTTAACCTTAACACCTTCCAAGAGAAGTCTAAGGGTCTTGAACTTGGACAAAAAATCTTCAATGGAAGAAAAATTATTGGGGTCCAACATAAGCAACTCATTTTCAAGTTGATGGGTTCTAATTTCATTTTTAATTCCAAAAACTTTATTGAGTTTTTTCATAGCTTCATCGGGGGTATCAATTTCTGCGATATGGAATCTAAGGTCTGGAGAAATAGACATCTCTATCAACCCACATGCTTGATCTTTCTTATTTTTCCATTTGGATTGCTTATTTTCATCTTGAGGTTTAGACTCTTGGCTTGAGTCTATTCTATAAAAACATTTACCTCTAAGTAAATCCACCATGTAGGATAACCATTGGAAGTAGTTGGTGTTGTCAAGAATAACTAGGCATGGACTTTCCATTTTAAAATAAATTGAAGGTGTATGTGCTGAAACTAAGTGTTCCAATGGAAAGATCTCGAAAAAATAAGCTGATTAAAAAAACGGCTCTGAAAATGGCTTCCGCATGAAGAAGTTATGGTTTTTTTAAGAAAAATTGTTGAAGATGCCAACGAACCACGTGAATGTTGGGAAGTTGATGATAATGTTATATTAAAAAAAATCTCCCTCTTTTTCAAACTTAATTTAATTAGCTCACTTTAAGAAAAAAAAAAAGATTATTTTATGTGACCCACTTTTATAAATAAGTGAAAGTCGCTTTTACAATGGTATTTTATGAACTATCCACTAAATTGTGACTTAACTAAAAGATAAAGTGACTTTAGAATTATAAGTGACTCAATTTTTAGAATGAGTGAGAAACTTTTACATAAATTAACTTTAAAACATAAGTTACATGTGTTTTTTGAAAAAGTAACTCAACAAAAAGAAAGACTTGAACCCAAGACCTACCTCTATTCTCATAAAGTAACTTTAGACCAAGTGCGCTGGTTTAAAAAATTGGTAATTTTTGAAAAGGAGAAAGTTTTTTTTTAAAGCTTTGGGGTGTGAGCTTACTTAAAAAACCATTTTTTGCCTGCAAAACAAAAAAACAACCACACAAACCAAATGAACAAGAAAAAGTATCTATCCCTTACGGCTTAAGTTAGATTTGGAAATAAACTAAATATTTTCCTCAATGTTTTTTATTTTCCAAAATCACACTAAGATGCGACGGAAAAGAGCATATGCATGAGAAAAATCATTTCTTTTTGTTTCTGGTTTGTCCAGATTGCACAGAGTCACGGAGCAAAGAGTATACACAGAAATGAAAGGTATAGATCCAATAATAAAAAAAATATAGAGGACTATAAACTGAAATAAATACAAAGATAAATAATTATAACTGCAAATAAAGACTACATACATCCATATCTTAAAAATGATGTAGCTAGGGCTACTGGAAACCTTTTCACGTGAAACGAAAGGGGTTCATCACTGGAACAGATGCTCCTAACACAATAAAGCAATCCTCTCAGCTCGAAAGTGATCAGAAACAGTAGATCTAGAAAACGATAGTCGGATGTAGTTGTGTCGGCTTCGAATTTAGATCACCAACAGATGTGGCCATCGAATAGCTCTGATACCATGTAGGAATTTATAGGGTAAGTTCCTTAGATAGAACACCAAAGGACACTGCTCACAAACAGATCACAAATTAGTACACCAATATTCTTGACGTGGTTAAAACCCTCAAAGGGGAAACAGTCCACAGCTTGAGCCAACGCGATCACTTCAGTCAATTTATTAATGTAAAAGAAAAAAATTACATAAGCTTCTCTCATGAATGGTCACCTAACAAATGACCCTCCATGCTCTTTAAATATAGATCATGTACCAATCGGGTGTTAAGCCACGAATCAAATATCATTAATACCGAGAAGAGAATGAATCGTCAGATCACTTCATGTCTAGAACATATCATGACCATCGGATTGTAAGTTACAAAAAGTACATACTAAAGAAACACACTTTACCTAACTATACACTAGACCAAGTTATACTTAATTATTTCTTGTGTCAAAATATCCTAACATATATAAAAATATACTTATTTTTAATTTTATTAAAATCATGATAATACATATAATTACATATATATGCAACGTTTTTCTTGATATGTTTTATAACTTTATTACTTTGTTTTTTTAATGTGACGTGCATAGCATTGATAATATAGACAAATGGATATGTATCTTAGAAAAAAATGGTTTATTATAAATATTATTTTTTTATGCTTATTAATTAAATTTATATATATAATTTTAAAATATAATTGATGCAGGAGCATTTTTCAAGGTTTATAAGACCTAAGAGTCTTATCACACATTTACTAAAGGCAATGGGTTTCCTTAATTATTTATTTACTTACCCAGGTTTATTTTGAGTTTTAAAGAGATTTGAATGTAATTTGATTAATGGAGAATATGTCGTGAATGTAGAGATCTTAGAGACAGTTGAGTAATCCTAGGAAGAGTGAGGATTTGAGGGGTGTAAATGATTAATTTGGGTTTCTGTTTGAGAAAAGAGTGGAGCAGGAGAGATACTTTGGGGGAGAGAGAGAGATTGTTGGATCTGAACTAAATTGGTTCATGAATCCGTTTTTGTATAAATTGTGATCTTTTGAATAATTCGAGAAGTTAGAG
Organism: Pinus tabuliformis; assembly: GCA_031772625.1. Taxonomy (NCBI): domain Eukaryota; kingdom Viridiplantae; phylum Streptophyta; class Pinopsida; order Pinales; family Pinaceae; genus Pinus; species Pinus tabuliformis. Next base: position 1,141,569,915 of record CM062813.1, on the reverse strand, counting down.
TTAGAGGTTAGCTAGAGGCTAGCTAAGGGTTAGAGAGCTAGAGGGTAGTAAAATCAAGAGTGAGGAGTTAGGAAGAGTAGTAGTTGGATTTTACGAAAAGGCGCTGAAACAGTCGAATGTGACTGGTTTCCTTGTAAATATTTTATAAAATACCAAAACAGTGTGGATTTGTATATATATCATGTGTGGGAATTTGTGTCTGTATGTGTCTTAGTAGCCTTATGGTGCGTTGACTGTGAGTCTGAGAAATACTGTGAAATTTTTGTGTTGAATAACATGAATGACTGTCGGAATTTCCTTTACGGGATTAGCATTTAATTGTCTAATAAAACCTGTGTATAGGCATGTAGAGATTGGATTTTCCTTTTGAATGGACGGAGAGATCAGCAGAAGCAAGCGTAATTGGTTTTCACAATAGACAGAGGAAGATTGAGAACTATCTTCTATAGTGGAGGACGCATGCTTTTTATCAATTTCCTAAAGGATTGTAAAGAGACAGTGAAGGGCGAAAGAACGGTGGAGATTAAGTCGCATCGTTGAAAATGGAAGATCGATGGCGTAGAAAGAATTAAAACGACAAAGAACGGGAACCGTTGGATCGGACAGATCCAACAGATCTACAGTCATCGCATGGTAACAAGCGTCGAAGTTTAATTCTAAAAGTGGACCCGAGAAATCATTAAAACAAGTTTAAAGTCGGGGGGTGCTCGACCGTCCATTGAAAGGTGATCGAACGCATATCGCGTGCAAACAAGTGCGGCCATTAATTCCAAAAACAGATGCGATAAGGTTTTATTCAATGGGCTTAAACCCCCGTTGAGTTCTGATCATCAGGGTCGTTCGTTGGTTCACTGATCGGACGATAATCGCACTCGAATTTGCACATGGGCTAACATGCTGGGCAAACCTGATGAATTATTCAAAGAAGTTTAACTTCTTTGAGTTCCAGCAGGAAATGGGTTAAGGTTGGAGATCGCGCGATAGTCGTTGATCTGATGGAGTGGAATTGACAGCGTGGATTGAAGCCTGACAAAAGTAAAGTTCAAAGTGGGACCGATGTTTGTTGGTCGGGTTATGTTATATTCCGTTGTTTGTTGTGATTACATTATTAGCACTTAATTTATGCTAATAACAGAAGGAAAATAATCTTGAAATTAATCTATGATAATATACTAATTTTAATCCTTAAAATAAACTATTAATTAATTTTAAATATTAAAATATTCTTTCTTACCCTTAAATTACTCTAATATTTATATATTTAATAACTTTTATAAATAACTATTAATTTAAAAATTAATTTATTTTATAATTAATTTATTTTAATTTACAAATATAAGTGTATGAAACAGACCCTTTAACCTATATTTTACTAAAAATATAACTAACTATTCATATATTACTCTAATATGTATATATTTAATAACTTTTATAACTAACTATTAATTACTCTATATTTATATATAATAACTTTGATAACTAACTATTAATTTAAATAATTTTATTTTATAATTTATTTATTTTAATATATATTTATAATTATAAGTTTATAAAATTGGTCCATTCACTTTGATTTTAATAAGAATATAACTAACATAATTAATTCATTTAATTAAATAAAGGTTTTACCCCTAATCCTGTCTAAACTAACCGTTTACCGGTCAATTCTAGCCGTTGTCAATTTAGCCGTTACCTGATCATGAAATATAGTCGTTGGATGTTTTGTCTATCTATTTAATATGCAAAGCGAGATCTGTTCATTCAACTTGTCCTGACGATGAACCACACTGGTTGGTTCGAAAGGCATCGACAAATGAAATACCATGTGATTTACGCCAAAAAATCTATCATAAAATTAAAAAGCTTCCGATATATATGTGGGTCCATAACCCACAGGTCCACCCGCAAAAATTATGTAAAGATACAGCTTTGCTGCGCAAAAGCGGTAACTATCATCAATAATGGTCATTTATATATATATATATATATATATATATATATATATAATTCATTAAGTTTTTATATATTTATTAATTATATGTTTTGAAATACCAGGATGCGGGTGACACGATGCAGCATTAATGGTTTGTATGCAGAATGGCGGTGAGGGGACGGACCACTTGTCCGATGGCGCCCCTCCCCATATCACTCTGAAGCGCCTTCATTACCATCTACAGGCAACATTCAATACAGGTTTAGTTCAGCTAAAGGCTTGTCAATGTTGGGTTATGGAGATACCTCATTTCAGTTCTTCACCGTCTCCCCTGCTCTGCAGCATCTGCCCACCTCATGCCTTTGAGCCCTGCCTCCGCACTGTAACTGGTTGACGCTGCTGGATAGTTTGTTGTGCGGATTTTGACAATGGCTTCCATCATTCGCATTCGCATCTCTGCTTTGTAATTTCTGCCCGGTTCAGTACTGTGACGCCTCTTATCCCCACTGCCACTGCCCCCTTTTCCTTAGTCCCTCTGGTTCCTGCTCCTTTCGAGCGCCCTGCCAGCGATTTCAATATGTTTAGGCACCGAATGCGCAGTCGCAGGGGAGGAACCAAGGGAGGAAGCCCTCGCCCTCTGGTGGAGCGCTCCAACTCCTCTCCTTCCCCTGAACTGCATCACCCTCTTTCTTCTGGAGATGGTAGACAACCTAGGACCAGGCGAGGAAGAGGTCGGGCTCGTTCTTCCGGTGTTATTCTTGATGATTTTGATGTCCATTCTGACAATTCTCCTCCGCCCCTTCATACCGCTCCTCACTCTGCTCATTTCAGATTCAGTAGCTCTCTGATTCGGCTAGTCATTATTGCTTCTATTTCCATTTCCTTCTCTGAAGAAGTGGCTCACTCAGCCTCTCAGGTTGATATCTCTAACTCGCAGCAGGAAGGCGCTCTCAGGCGCAACAATTGTAGTGATTCTGGTAACATTGTGATGGTTGACAGTCTCCTTACCTCCCCTGGTCCGAACTTGGGTGGTATGTTGCATGGTGAAGGGAGTCACTCTGCTGCCACGCGCCCCTTTGCTGACTCATGCCATGACGGACCCTCTTTGCAGGATGCTTCTGGCGTTGGAGGAGAGCCTCACGGTGGTGGGGGAATGCTTCTTGGCAGCGCTTCAACAGACGTGGATGATGACTGGGCTTGCCCAATCATCGAGGAACCCCCCCAGATGACCTGTGCTAAGATGTTGTGGCATCCAGGTAGCAGTAAGCGGCAGACTGAGTTTCGGCAGAGGCTCACGGAGGTTAGAACGTGGTAGGCTAAGGCCATCTTGATATCTTCTATCTGGTTCTTTTTGGTTTTTGACAATCTTAGTGTGAATGTTAGTTTCCTTTCGGGACTAAATGTCAGAGTTTTGTCTCACTGCCTCATAGTGAAGTCTGGTCTCAATTCTGTTACCATTTTTGAAGGTTATGTCCTTGATGGACTGGTTTCCCCAATGTTGGGGCAATCAGGTTTTTGATATCTCTTTGAAAAACTTGTTCGAGGCTTTGTCCTCTTTGTATATTTTCTGTACATATCAATAGACTACTTTTACTTATAAAATATATATATATATATATATATATATTGAAATATTATGGTTGAATCATTATTATTTAAATATATTTTATTACAATATGCATATTATAATTTTTCCCATGAAAAAAATGTTTGTAATTTTACTAATGAAAACAAAATTACAATATAACAAATTGAATTGAATCTACTTATTACTTTTTATTATTTTTTTAATTGAATCAATATTATTATTTTTTATTATTATTGTTATTAGAATTAATGATTCGTTTTACGGACACTACAACATCTTTCCTATATTGAGCCAATATTTAAATGTTTAAACTCATTTACAACTACTACAACATCTCCCCCATACTAGGTTGTAAAACATCTCTTGACGCAAAGAAGACAAAATAAAGCTATATTTCACATGTATATTCACCATTATTTATAGTTATTAAAACCTATAATTAAAAGACAACCAAGACCAAGGATCTTATAGGAAACATTATCCACAAAACTAGACAAACACTCTTTTACCCCACCAACAAAGTATTTATATGTACAATACTTTCTCTCCTCTCTAGTTTCCTCTGAAGGAAGATTTTATTTTTCTCTACGTTTTTGGAGGGAAACCCCAATGTTCTTCCTTCTTTATGCACGTAAAAGATTCATATCTAAGAAGAGAAAGGAGATTCTCTTTCAAGACTAGAGACCAAGATCTCTCAGAATACCCTAGATAAGAGGGATCCGTCCTTCTATATTCTTTCTCTGTTCATCTTTTTCTTTCACTCCCAAGTCCGATTTCTCTTCCAAGCAAGAATTTGCTCTACCGGCAAAAAACTCTCGATTGACGATAGAATACAGGAGGACGTATAGAAGGGGAAGGGAAGAGCTGCTCTAGCTCTAAGAAGACTTCTAGAAAGACAAAGCCAGGAACTAGCCTCTTCTTTCTATAGTAAAAGCTATATTTCATACTTTACTTACAAAAAACAAGTATCCAGTTCTTGTTTGTTTAATCCGATAGACCTCCCAGTAAATTACATGGTATTCTCCATAGTTAGAAAATTACATGGTATTCTCCATATTTAGATTCAATTAACAGTGAGCTATTCTACCACTAACATATTACTTCAATTACAAGCCAAAACAAAGACTTAATTAATATGTCATAAAATATTTTTCTGAATCTCTTAAGATTTATCATATGGTACAAGACACCCCAAAATTGATAATTTTGGTCAATGGAACATGTTGATGCATCAAAATAAAATGATTGCATAATCTTTATAATCTTCCATCTTCTCTTTCCCTCATCCTCTTTTGGCGTCTTTTTCTTCATTGTTTTTTGTGTAACCCATTACTTCTTTGTATCCATCCATGACTTTCATGTTTTTGGTCCAACCAATTACTGCTTTACATCAAGTTGTTACACCTGTACTTCAATGATCATACCCTTATAGATTCATTTCCCTACGACTTTTTACATTCTGCCCTCACACCATCAACCTCCTTCATGAATTGTCCTATTGCACATTTATCTACTCTTCCTCCAATGCTGACATGCTAATTTTTAACATAAAGATATATGCCAACTGTAAAGATCACTTTCATCTTTACTTTTAATGCCTTATAATTTGAATCTTGAGAGTATATCTTGTCAATTTCATTATAACTCTTCGAACTCTACATCAATTTCAATATCTTAAAGCACCAAACCCATTTATCCCTATATCTTCAATCCATGGTCAACCTAACGAAATCTAAAAAGCATTTGAGAATACTCCAAATCCATAACTTCAAAGTCCTCTATCTGTAATAGTAAGCTAATATCTGATTTACCAATTCTTAAAAGATCAAATGAAAATAAGTTTTCCCTAACACTGGTAATTGGCACTCCATCAAACCTCAACAGATTAACATGTTACTCTGTTGTGAGGGATCATCAAACAAAAGCATCCTTTTGCAAGGTTTCTTATCCATAAAACATTTTCAATGTCTCAGCCAATGAATATAGTATTTAAGTTTGTTTTCTCATATTTTCATGTTCTTGATCATCTCGTCCATTTTGTCCTTTCGCTTTTATTAGTCCATTGTTTTCTCTACCTCTGTTCAGTATGCCCATTGTTTTCTTCCACTGCTTTGTTAATATATCTGAGTATGTGTTCCAGTTTCTTCTTTTACTCGTCATTTTTGACACACTAGTACTAATAATGTTTAAACCTTGATTACAATATGCACATTTTTTTAGTTCTCATACTTTTCTAGAAGTTGTAAACTTGTATTTGAACAGCCAGCAGCTCTCACAAAGCTCACATGGTGACACATTTAACATACAATATGAATGTGCGTTAACAATATGCCTAAATTTTGCATTTATGATATTTGAGAGGCTTTTATATTTATAAGTTACAGGTTGTTTTCCTCTTGCTCAACAAGATGTTTAATCCAACTACATCTCTATATCTAGACCCTCCTGCATCAAACTCATCATAAAATGGATCTCATGTGTTTAAACCATCCCAATTTAAAACAAAATACAATTGTTTTTTATAATAGTGCCTATTTTTCTTACTATATCCACATTTTTAAAAAATCCAATATCCATGTACCTACTAAACTTCCTAATTCAAATACTATTAAAATTTACATAAATTCCTTCAGTTTATCTCAAATACCATACAGTTAGCATTTCATTATGTAACATAACATTTCATATACTATACAAATAGCATTTCATTATGTAACATAACATTTCATAGCATAACACAACTAATAATTTACAAACATCAAATCAACCAAATCCTTGCATCACGAAAAGTATGCCATGGAAAGGTTCACTAGCAAAATAATTACAAAATTTCAACTTTCACAGGTGCAATTTATAAGTCTTTGAATACTCCCTTGGATATTAGAATTTCGAATGAGGTATCCTTGTAAGATGCATCCTTCACACTTCCAAAGCTCGAAAAGAAATTTTATAGCACAGCTATTGAAATCAGAAATATGATTTTTTTCTTCATTGATCAATAGAAAATTCTCAGAATTTGTATCCTCTCCGTATTCAAACAAAATCATTCTGGTCCTGTGAAAACAGAGTGAATCTACTACCACAAGAAAACAATCTCCGCAAATTTCCAATGGCATACATCCAAAATGTCAGTTTCATTTATATATGTTTTCTTTTCAAACGAGTTTGTTCTATTCCAGCCTTACTAATCACTAACGCAACATATTTTCCACAATTTGCCCTAACAAGCTATTTAGCATACATGCCTCTAAGTAGTTTCAACTATGCTTAAATATGTAGTTTCCATAAAAGTTCTAAATGAAAAAGAATTTTGAACAGCAGGTAAATGGCAAAAGTCAAAGACAAGTCACAAATGTCACTCTGCTGATTAACAATTTTAAAGAGCATCTTCCATTTCACCCAATAAAATAATATTTCTATTACAAACGCAAAGAATCTATCAATAACTATTTACCTCCATTCACAAGCAGGGCTGCATAAAGATTTCCATCAAATGGCCACTGCCTAAATAACCCTGTTACGAGTAGCTCCATCTTGATAATAACAAACCTCAACAATGAAATATAAAGAGATCACTGGGGAATAGCATGGCAGCTAATGCAGTCATATTCAAAAGCCTTTACCTAAACTAGTAGTACAGAGAAAATCCTTAAAAGTATGACACAGTGCAGTTAACTCTCCAGCAGCTCCAAGAGCACCAATTTCTACTTCAAGAGAGTTTTAACAATTGATTTGACATTAAGCTTTTTCAGATCTGTGTATGATTGTCCACAACCCACAAACATCACAGGTGCTCCTGAAATGTAGACCATAGAAAGTGCAGCTCCAACCTGTAACAAAGATGGGATTTCAGAAACTCAATTGATAATAGATGGTATCCAAGGAATTCAGTACGAAAACTAATTCATTCTTGCAGCTTGAATCAATAATGTCAAGCTTCAAAACTACTTTTGCAATATGAAGCACACACAGGTCACTCATCTTAAGAGGAGCCATTAGTACCACAATATAACACAAGAGAGACCCAGAAAAGCTTCAGGAAGTTTCTCAACAGATTTAACCTCAGTAAGAATGGGCATAAGAAAACTACAGTACAAATAATCTCTCATAAGGCTGATGACTCCGGTACCTTGTCATCGATTGTATCAAACTTGGTCAACAGAATCCCATCAATCAACCTGGCATTAGCAGAAGTAGAAAGGTCTGCCAGTTTCTGTAATCAAAACATCCATGTTTAAGAGTTAATCATTGTTTGAACCTACCCACCTCAGTTCTCAATACAAGTATAATCACAGAAATAACTGTAGAGCACTTGCATTTTAACTAAACTACAACAACAGACACTTGAATTTTTACGCATGTGCTTACCTGATTGAACTTTGTGAGCTGGTCCACAGCATCATTGCCAACCAATGCTTCACCAACAAAGAGTATCAAATCTGGACTGTTGATGTTGATAAGTTTGGAGAGAGCTCTCATCAAAGGCTCATTATCCTACAAAATTTAAGGCACATACACTCTTATATAATATCCTGCTTACATGCCTCTTTTCAAAAGCATGAATCATCAAATTTGGCAATATCATATGACAATTGAATTTCAGCTGCAACAGAAGTACATAAATGTTGCAGAATCCTATGATCAAACCCTTGATACCCAGAAGGAAGCACTGTTATATACTATGCATACCTGCATTCGTCCAGCTGTATCAACAAGGACAACATCTGACTTATTTCGACAGGCCTCCTGAATGGCTTCCTTTGCAACAATTGCTGGATCCTTCTCATAACCCTTCTCAAAGATAGGAACCTAGAAAAGATAAAATTTCACATCATGAGAACGGAATTCTTCATATCATACAGTCTGTAGGATTTCACTTCTCTGGTATAAATGACCAATAGCCGTAATACATTCATCATACCTGAAGCCTACGTGCATGTGTGCGGAGCTGTTCAACAGCCCCAGACCGAAATGTATCACAGGCAGCCATCATAACACTAAGCTCATGTTGCAGCAACCAATATGCAACCTAAACATTGCAGAAGAAAAGTTCATCAATTGTAGCAACTTTCAAATGTTGTGATAAATAATCACAAACAGTATCTCATTATAAATTGTGACATCAAACCTTTGCAAGGTTTGTTGATTTCCCCACTCCATTTACGCCAACAAACACAACAACATACGGTTTCCCTTGCTCCTTGGCAGCATGCACATCCCTCAAGATATCAATAGATCGTTTGGGTGTCAAAATTCGAAGAAGAGCTTCTTCCATTGCTGCCTGCACCGAATGTGAATTAAATCAGCTATACTTAAAACAAAAAAGGACATCAATAGCATGCTCAAATTTAACTTCCTCATGGTATGCCTACCAATTCCAAATCAACATTTTTCCCACTAAAATGAAAATCCACAACCCCACCTGTACAGTAGTAGAAACTCTTGTGAAAGAACCCAACTTTTTGCCTTCAAGACTGGCTGCTACTGATTCACAAAGCTTTTCGGCAATCTCCTCTGCCTGTGAAATGGAGAAACATCATTACTCCAAACCTTCCACTTAAAGTTAAGATTAATCAAACTAAGCATTTGTTATAAATACCAGGAGGAATACAGCATACCACATTCTTCGTCATAAATCGATCCTTGAGTGCTTTCAGAGCTGGCTCCAAGTCTGCTTTTTCAAGAACTGATTTTCCTGCAACACTGCAAAGAACAACAAAGATATGATCAGAACTCTAAGAAGATAATACATGAATGTTTGTTTACAAGCTAGGAAAAGTTAACCAAATGAATAGAGAAAAATAGAGCATATGAATGTTCTAGTTACCAGCATAAAAGCTAAAAAATAAAGCTCCATAGGAAGACGGAGAGATTGTTGAAATATATACACAAATGACTTGGTAGCCAGATGAAACATTCAAACACAGTACACCATGGTTATGAAAGTTCTCAGGCCCACCAAAGGCTTTTGCCCATAACTATGTATAGGATTTTGTTGTTCTGTGTTTATCAATGGTATATACTAAATAGTAAATACTATACTACTTCATCAAACATCTCTACTTGATAATCATGATTGAGCCATTTAAAAGCTAACAAGAATTACTGTTAATTAACAAGCATGTCTCATAATTAAATACTTCTAGAAAGATGTGAACAAAACTCAACAGTTACTATTCTAGTTTATATCTATCAAAAGTTCAAATCAAACATCTAAAATTTTGATTTTGAGTTGGCAAAGCTTGGGCTGAAAAACAACCCTACTCTTATTAGGCACTCACGTTCTCACTGCATATAGGAAGTCCACAATAGCCGCTTACAAATTTTTGATCAAAACATTTACCTTGCTCATCATTGCACATAATAATCCATATGATCAAAGGCACTCTCCAAATCACATCCCCCATTAGGGAAATGATAGGTAAAATCCCACTAGTTCACCTCTATGTGCCCTTAAGGAAAAACAGGACCTAAATGCCACCTTTTTAACCTTTGATGGTTTCAAACCGAACTCAATATATAACAGGGTGTCCAAGATAATCCAAAGAATGATAGCTAATTAATTAAAACCCCTTCTGCAAAAAATTATTTCATTGCAACATAGAGGTTTCGTCCTGATATTGGATCTGACACTCTTGGAGATTGGATATTCAGACCCATGGATTAGATCTGGATCCACCTGGCTATACCAAGGATTAGTTCTGAAACAGACTATGCAACCAGAAACATTTCCTATGCCTCTGAAACAGATCCTGCAAATGTGAAAAGGATTCCGGACAAGTCTGGCTACAGATCCAGCCAAAAGATAGCTTTAACAGAAAAAGAACCCACTTGTTGAAACAATTAAAGCTTAAAATGCTAAACCTCAATCCTAGTCTATAAGAAGACACATCCCTCCCATTCCAAAACACAAACAATAACTCCATCTACCTCCAATTGTTTGGAACTTGGATAAAATAAGATAATCTTATTAATGGCCAATGCATAATCACCTGCTTCGTGTTCATGTTCGAATTCGACTCCAATGAAATTCAACAAAAGTTCATGAAGACATAATCAAGTTTGATGATGTTCAACATAAAATATACTCTATATAAATTATTAAAAATATCTTTTATATTTTAATTTTATAACATATATAAATTTTAATGCATATATAAACTATATATTGATGTAAAAATTATATGTGTGTGTGTGTTTAAAAAAACATGGTTAGGAAACATGTATATAAATTTCTATATAGAAGTTGTATATAATTTAATACAAATATTTTTTGAACATATTAATCCCTTAAAAATTTAAAAGACGAAAGAGCTAGAACATTGGAACATCAACTGTAAGGCCAAGTATTAGAAGGATAAGGCCCAAGACACACTGTCTGAATGCTTTGTAAACTATTTCTAAAGGGTTTCGATGGTGTTTACAAATGGTTTATGCTTCCACTTACAATTCCATTTCCTAGTCGATCTTGAAAGTACTTCTAACGCATCCTTTTCAAGTTGTTTCGTGAGTTTTGATTTTGATTTGAAAGTAACCCTTGGCATCTCGAAAGTAGGTCGATTTCAATACAACAAAGTCAGCTTATGAAAGGGAGGTTTGCTTTACGCCAATGGTTTACAAATCATTTTAATTGTCGATCGATTACAACCAAATATATTATTTCCTTAACCATGTAAAACCCTTATTGACCTGCTATCTTATTCAATGCTTAATTCATGTCATCTCTCATCGTAATTCATCCTTGGCCTGTATGTTAATTCATGTCGACTCTCTTCTCAATTCACCCTAGACTTGTATGCTTTAGCTCATATGTCCTCTCAAATACTTCACGAGTCAACTTCCCCCTTTGAAAACATGTTGAAGACAATACCAAATTGGTTTAAATGTTCGGCGACTTTTCGAGACAACTTTCAAATTCGCCATAATTCGAACTTCAAGCTCTGACTCAAGCAAACGCTAGGACTTTAAAAGTACATTCAATATAAATACATAGTGGTAGTGCATGTAGGAATTTACAGGGTAAGTTCCTCAGACAGAACACCAAAGGACACCGCTCACAACCAGATCTCAGATCACCACTCACAACCAGATCTCAGATCAATACACCAGTATTTTTGACGTGGTTAAAACCCTCAAAGAGGGAAACAGTCCACGGCCTGAGCCAACGCGGCCACTTCAGGCAATTTATTAATAAAAGAATGAAAATTTACATATGCTTCTCTCATGCACGGATTACCCTACAAATGACCCTCCATGCGCTTTAAATAGAAATCATGGACCAATCGGGTGTCAAGCCACGGATCAAGTGTCGGTAATACCAAGGAGAGACTGAACCGTCGGATCACTACATATCGTGACCGTCGGATTGTAAGTTACAAAATGTACAAGGTAAAGAAACACACTTTACCTAACTCTATACTAGACCAAGTTGTACTTAACTATTTCCTATGTGTCGGAATATCCTAACAGTGCAAAAGTAGTGCCTATTGCTATGCTATCAAAAGAACATGAAAATCTAACTATCTAGCTAAAAGGAGTACAATAGTATATACTATATAGTGTCATAAACAAAGCTATGACATGTACAAATAGAGGATGCCAAGGTGTGTTGGAGCTAGTGGCACAGTCCAAGTGAGTGGGGGTAGAAGTGGAAGGCTTCTCAACTAAGTCATCAATCATTACGAAGGGTTCAATGCACCCTTTAAAAATGTTGTAAAGTACCCAAGGTTAAAAGAACCTAGCTATGAGATCCTAGGAGGAAGACTAAAGCAAGGACGTCCACCACTCCAAACATCGAAGGTTGAGGGAAAGAAGCTTTTGAGGGACAACTAGCTATTTGACCGATATTGAATAGCAATATTCTATGCAAGGAGAGTCTCACTTAAGGTCCTCCTAGAACTAATATGTCCATTAGTCTAGAAGCTCCTCAAAATTCTCAAGGACGTTGGACAACTCTAGGGTGCGTTGAAATGAGCCCAATGTCTAACAAAGCAAGATTTGTAGTGAGAATCTTTACCTATCATTTGCTACCCCAAACAAACAAGACATCAATGAAGAAAGGGTTGATCCTCCTTGTTAGAAAATCAAAAAGGCAGAAAGATTTTCTTATTCTTGGTAATTACTTTTGATGTTCTTGATTTGTTATTACGATTCTTTATATCTTCCTTTTTTTAGTTCATAAAGCAATTACCAAAGCAATAGCACATAAAACAATGGACACCGGATGTAGGCACTATGCCAGGGAAAAACCCCCCTCGAGGGGAAAACCCAATCAAGAAAAATTCTTCCTTTCAATAGTATTCTTTGAGACTCTTCACCCTAGACAAAGACTAGACCTTCCCTCCACACCACGTCAGCCTCCCAGATTTTCGACCTCCTTTCCAGCAACTTCAACTAGGCAGCAGCTTCTAGCATCAGTGAAACTTGGAAGACTTCGATCTCCCAATCTAGGGCACGAAACAGAGAGAGAGGCACCAAAATTTTGTTTTTCTTCTTCTCCTTAGACTCCACCCACCTCGCACTTCTTTTGACTTTCCAACTTCAAACTTCGCACTTCCCAGCGTCCTTACAGATATCGAACTTGCTTGAGATGAGTTGCTCCAAATGAATTCGACTTTCTTGTATTTATAGGCTCCATGTGAAGTCGAATTAGTGTCCTTAGGCCGACTTGGTGTGGAGGATACATAAACTATATTTGACTTAATACTTAACCTTTTTACATGATTCAAAAGCCCAAGAAGAGTCTCTTTAAAAGTACAATGACTCTATTGACTCTGAATAAATCATAGAAGTCCTCAATGGGGACTTTGACATAAAACATGGTGACCCAATCATGAAACCCATGTTTTAACAAGTCACGATAACAATAATAATTCGTTTCTTTATTCTTTTGACAAGTACATTACAAGATGACTCAAATACATTAAATGAAGACCGAACCTAGTTACATTTTCCAACAGTCCATCTTAACTAGGGAGGTATTCATGAGATACAAATATAATGGAAGATCTCAACTATATGGACCATGAAGAACTTTTAGGCACCGCAATGCCATGGACTAGATTCCTGATCAAATACATTAAATGAAGACTGAAACTAGTTACATTTTCCAACACTCCCTCTTAACTAGGGAGGTATTCATGATATACAAATATAATGGAAGATCTCAACTATATGAACCATGAAGAACTTTTAGGCACCGCAATGCCATGGACTAGATTCCTGACTAGGGCAATCTATTCATTGGTGTCTCAACAATTTAGGCACCGAAATGACATGGACTAGATTCCTGGCTAGGGAAATCTATCCAAGTGGGAATAAGGTGGACTCAAGCTTTCAGCCTCTAGTACCATCAGGCTTACTTGCTAACCACCAAACCAGGGACCTAGGTGTGTATCCATCTAAGTAACCTGACAGGTGGATTCGGGATTCGTAGGATACAGGGATTCGAGTGTCAGATTCAGACACGTTGACCCCTCAGAACAGGACACATTCGAATACGTTATATATTATTTTATTATATATATATATATATTAAAAATTAGATGAAGATCTAGATGTAAGTTTTACTACTTACAAAGTAAGTTAGTAACATTATAGCATGCATAGTACATACAAAATTTAAATACATGTCACATAAATGATAAATCAATGAATCATAAATTCTAAATTCATAAATGATAAATCATAATACATATTCAATTCATCAATGATCCAATAGGAGAAAGACAAGATAGTAAGATAAAGACACTGGCAGTTGTAGTTTTCTCATTAAGTCATCAAAATCAAAATGTGTTACATAGGTAGTGCAATGCCAATGGAAATAGAAATACAAAATACAAAACAACTACAAGCCTCAAGGCAGTAGGTAGCCCATGACTCATGAGTCATCAATCCTCATAGTCATCATCAAAATCAGCATCACTGTCCTCATCATCATGGTCACCACTGCTCTCCTCTGCATCCTCCTCCTCCCCTGTATCCAAAGTCATCTCTGCATCTGTTGGTGTGGAGGATGACCCCTCTACAGTATCACCATCATCAAATCTAACAGGCTCTAGGACTGGATCATTGAGATCCATGTTGGCCAAAGCCAACTCAACACTGTTGTCCAGACTCATATCATGAGGAAAGACATCCCCCATCTTTGTCTTTCCCTTCAACCACTCTTCCCTCTGCTTGTAAATAAGACGAAGATTGGTGTGCACATACACCATTGTCTCTACCCTGGATTGCTCAAACCTGCTCTTCTTAACACTATACAAATTCCCATATGTGCTCCAATTCCTCTCGCAACAAGAGGATGAAGTCACCTGAGAGAGGAGCCTCATGGCTAACTGTTGTAGAGGAGGGCTTGTTGCCCCATGATTTGCCCACCAAGAATAGGGCTTCTTAGCCCCCCTGTCTCTAATCACATCATATCCTGCAAATCGACTAGTGCCAGTGGAAAACTCTGCAAAGGCATCCTCCACCTCATCAAGCAATGCTCTATCCTGAAAAACCCGCCTGAATGCATCTTTCCTCCCCTGTGAGATTTCACCATCCATGTGAGGAGGGAATCTGCGGGAAGGTCCACCATTCAGCCACTCATGGCTGTAGTATTTTGGGTTCAATGAGTGAGCCAAACAATGTAAAGGTGTGCAATTCTTTTCCCATCTACTGACAAGAATATCTTGTATAGTACCACAGAAGGCCTCTGGTGATGTCTCATACTCGGGGCACTCACTCTATAGAATAATGCTTCTCACAGACTCAATCATGAAATCCCATCCCTCATAAACCTCTCCTAGGATGGGTTTGTTTGTATCTGCAAATTGAAGCAAAGAAATGATAGGGTCCGTGATCTGAATAATTAGATCTACCCTCTCCCACCAGGCATCATCGCCTATTGCAAAAAAAACGACACAAAATGATACAAAATAGAGGCATTTCCGCCCTTTTATGGCCGTGCGGGCCTCGGTTTGTCGGATTCGTGTTCGTATTTCGTGACACGATGTGTCTGAACGGGACACGATCCAGATTCGATCGTGTTCCATTCGGACACAACGTGTCACGAAATTCGGACACGAATTAGGTCGAATCGAATCTGATTCGCCGGATTCGAACACGTGGCCCTCAAACAACGAATTTGGTTTCAAAGGTATCCATGGTCAGAGCTTTATGACCCACGGCACCCTCCCTACTTAGGGACCTACACATCAACACAAAGTGTCGGCCAGATGTCTTCCCAAGCAATGCTTCAATCACAAAGCCTCAACACTCCTTGAACCAGCAGTTCAAGGATAACCAATCTCTCCCAATCAAACTAATTGGTAACCAGCATGCTATCAAAAACCTTCAAGAGATTCACCTGTACAAACACAACCCCAATCAATAATATACTTTCATATGTACATAATCAAATACAAACCTTTGGGGTCTTCTAGACAACTTGATGTTGCTTCTCAACTTTTCATAGTAGGACCGAATCTCTGACAAAAGATTCCTCAATCATACACTTTCATTTCCTACTTCTCATGCAGAAACATATCCTTCGAAATTCATTCTTCAATCAAAACCAAGATATGCCCTCCCTCTCAACCAAGGAGATTTTCTTTATCCAAGCGCCCTCTTAACTCAGAGGGATTTCTTCTATCTAGACTCCCTCTTAACTCTAGGACATCAACATTTTTTCGTCATCAGAGAATCTTTCATGGCTTCCAACCATTTTATCAGAGTTATCATCATCCTTATCATGCTTATCACATCAACGAACATCTTCACCGTATTAAAGATTGTGTACCTACACAACTTAGATAGCAAGTACAACCAAATCTATAGAAGCATGAAGTTAGCCATATCAAAATCACAAAAGCATTTCAACTTTATACACCCAAACTTAATTACAAACAAGAGACATATACTCTTCAACATCTTGCTAGGGACTTTGTCATGAACCTAGACTACTTCATAACAACTTTCATTCTCTATCTAAGGTTTCAATGTTTCTTTCAAAGGTGTAACATACCCTACTACAACATATAGCAAACCCTAGAAATAATTTAGATAAATATAGATCTACAAGGTATCTAACAACTTTCAAAATTCATATGTTAGATTTTCCACTAGGATTACATACACATCCTAGATTTCATACAAGAGAATCCATCAAAACCAATCACATCTTAGTCATTAACATGACCAGCTTCCACTAAGGTTAGTTGCAAACCCTAGATTTTCAATCAAATATCAATCCCAACCAAAACTTAGATTTCAACACCTTACACAAATCTCAAATCAGCATATTGTCATTATACATCAAATATTTTCACTTCTACTAAGGTTTAACTCCAAAACCCTAGAATTTCATTTTCACAATCTCAACAATCATTATATGAGATCTCAGATTGTTATATCACATATACTAGAGATTTTAACTACTACTAGGGTTTAGCTACAAAACCCTAGATTTCCAAATATCATCGTCCTAGAATCTTAGACAAGGACTTATATTAAATCCTAAGAATTATGACCATCAATAACTAGGTCAGCACACATATCTAGGAAATCATAATCATGCATAAGCATAACATATGTCCAACAACATTAATACATTAGAAATATATTGACCTAGACCAAGTTAGGGTTTCGACCAAAAGTACACATGCCTAGGGCTTCATTCCTAGGATCTTACTTTAAACATTTAATAAAGGTTTTTCCAAACCCTAAAGATCTAGGGTTTCATAACTTAGCAAACCCTAATATTCCAAAATTTCAAAGGTTAGAGATCTCAGACAAACATCATTCAACCCTAACAAGTTAAGGTTTCATGATCATACTGAAATCCCAAACATGACATCATCAACAAGAACTTCAAATAGCATTTCCTAATTATCCTAAGCAGGCTTGGGTTTCACACAACTAGGGTTTTCCAGAGAACCTATCTAGGGTTCTATAAAATCAGTCAAGAATAGAGTGGGGTAGATTTATCAAGTGATGAATCTCCCAAAACAAGAATCAATATGATTCAATATAGCTAGACACAACAATGTTAGTAACAGATTGTCAAATGAATAAACATTTACTAAAGAAGTCAATGTTTTTGTAGTTTAAGGCATACCTTTGTTTCTTGACAAACCTTATCTTGGGTGGCTTTCTTCCATACTCCTTGAGGATATAGCAGATGTCTTCCTAATCAAGACAATAGAGGGAGAATGGTGATTAGTATT
Organism: Pinus tabuliformis; assembly: GCA_031772625.1. Taxonomy (NCBI): domain Eukaryota; kingdom Viridiplantae; phylum Streptophyta; class Pinopsida; order Pinales; family Pinaceae; genus Pinus; species Pinus tabuliformis. The sequence goes on along the minus strand of CM062813.1, from coordinate 1,141,552,187 downwards.
TAATATAATCAAAACTAAATGAGTACATGAAACAAAAAACTGAAAGGAAATGAGATACTTATCTTTGGGAGTTGTTGGGGGCTCCCTCCAAAGCTTGAGGGATACCTATAAACTTATAAAACAAAAGAAAATGTCTTTTCCAAAAACATGTTAAAACCTACAAATTCTAAATATCAAAAATATAAAATAGAATAACTAAGACTAAAAGCAAAGGACTTAGTAGTGTAAGTCCCTTATGTTAGATTCTTCAGGTTTGACTTTCTTTGGGTCTCCTTCTTCAACAATGTTGGCTTGATCTCTTTCTCTCTTCTTGTTTCTTGGATTGTCGGGACAGTCACTCCTGCAGTGACCCTTCTTATGACATTGATAGCATTCTACCTTGCACCTTTCAATTTCTTTCCTTTATGTTGAGCAATGTAGGCATTTGACACTCCTTCAAGATTGGCAACTAGAGAGATCCTCAATTCTTTTTTACTGCAAGCAGTCCATAGTTATTCAAAAGTGGGAGCTTCCTTCCAGCTGTTAAGTCCTACAGCAAATGCACCCCAAGTAGGTGGCAATCCTAATAGAGCAGTGATCACGAGTTCTTTGTCTGGAACAATTTCATCAATGGCCAAAAGATCATCCCTGATTCTTGCTATCTTCACAAAGGAGGCTACTGTATCTTCTTAGTCATCTTTGTGGTCCTTAGCTCATTCTTCAAGCTTGCCACTTGACCAATGTTCTTAATAGTAAATAACTTTGACAAGGCTTCATACATTTCCTGAGCATGATTGATGTTGGCTATGAATGGGACAAGGTTGTCCTTTACTCCTTCTACCATTAGAGTCATGGCCACCAATTCTAGTTCCCTGGATTTTAATTTGTCAGCATCACTGGAGTCATTTGTAGGCTTCTTAACTTTTCCTTTGACTAGGTCTAGAACCATATTCTTTTCAAGGATGAGGTAAATCTTCTTCTTCCAGGACCTAGAGTTTTAGGCTCCTTCAAGATTGTTCTCTCCCTTGATAGTCCTTTTGAATGGTTCCTTGATCAAGTGCTTGAGACTGCCTTTTTCTTCTTTCTTCACCAAAGCTCTGATACCATGTTAGAAAATAAGAAAGGCAAAAAAAAAATTCTTATTCTTGATAATTACTTGTGATGTTCTTGATTTGTTATTACGATTCTTTATATCTTCCTTTTTTTTAGTTCATCAAGCAATTACGAAAGCAATAGCACATAAAACAATGGACACCAGATGTAGGCATTATGCCAAGGAAAAACCCCCCTCGAGGGGAAAACCCAATCAAAAAAAATTCTTCCTTTCAATAGTATTCTTTGAGACTCTTCACACTAGACAAAGACCAGATCTTCCCTCCACACCAAGTCATCCTCCCAGATTTTCGACTTCCTTTCCAACAACTTCGACTAGGCAACAACATCCTCTCTAGACCAACCAATAACCATGAATGAAAGATTGTAGCATAAGGCTTGGAAAAGATGGATCCAATCATGATGGTTTGATAGTTGTTTGGATTTGAAAATTAAGTGGATGATATGGTCGAACCATGATGGAGAGAAACTTGAACAAACAACATGATTAAACAAATCAACAATGCGGGAGTCTAGAGTGCGAATACCATATTTGAGGAACTCTGGGAAAGTAGTTTATCAAGAGAAAAGGGTGTGCTAGAAGTCCTTAGGTGAATGGAGGAAGGCTTCACAAAGGTTGCATTTTATTATGAAGAGGAATTCTCATTTTTTACAAGGGAGAAGACAATGAGAAGTTATCTAAAGAAGGTAAGGAACAAAATATATGTCCAGGAACCAAGAACAGAGAACAAATAATAGAATCTAATCAAAGAACATAAGAAAAAAATAATGCTCCAAGATGATGGGTGGTGTCCAGAGACATCATTATATCATTAAAGGACAATTAGAACATCATAATGCATAATGAACAATATTATATCATTGCAACACAATATGATCCATATTCAAGTAATTCAACCCATAGGGTTCTTTATTTATAGGTACCAAATCTAACCAGTTTCCTTGAATTACTAAGGATTTGGTCCAATGACGAGGCTTGACCATTACAATTGTTTCTAGTAAATCCCCACTATCTGGTCAGCTATCTTCATGTCGATTAGTTGACTATCCAAGTTGATCCATCATTCCACTGATTGTCTAGTGTTAGTTGACCCTTCAACCGACTACCTCCAAAAGCTCCAGATGTATGGTGAACCAACATAACCTTAGGTTCCAACACCCCCCATCAACACAACATTCTGAAGGGTTCAAGAGGTGAATTTACGTCTATAGGACACACCTCCCCACCATAATTGCAACGTCCTGAAGACCAAGCAAACCACGTAGCTTGAAAAACTTGGCTTCAACTAAAGGCTTTGTAAAAATACTACCAATTTGAACATCAATGCTACAATAGACAAGAGTGACAACCTTATCTTGAACCAATTATTGTAGATAGTGAGCATGAAGCTCGGCATGCTTCATCTTATTGTGTGCAATACGATATCATCAACCTGAATTGCACTTTTTCACAATAGATAGTAGTGGAAGTCTGAACAAGAAAGCCAAGCTTGCCCAAGAGTTGACGAATCCATATTGCATCCATTCCTGCATTAACAACTCCATAATATTATGCTTTCTTAGTTGATAGAGAGACTACACGTTTCTTGCACAGCCAGATTAGGAGTTCAGCATTGAAATGAAACTGTGAAACACATAGCTAGAAGTGGATTTCCTATCTTCACTGTAACCTAACCAGTCGAAGTCATTGAAGCTGACCAATGAATCTGAACTTCAACAATATTTCATACCAAATGAGAGATACCTTTAAGGTAACAGACAATTCTCTTTGCAACTTTCCAAAGAATTTCTTGTGGATCTTTGCATAAACCGAGAAACCACACTAACAACAAAGGAAATGTCATGTCGACTATGAGCCAAACATATGAGGCTACCAACTAGTCGTTCATAAAGGGTAGCATCAACTTTTGAAGAGGGACACTCTTTCGTCTACTTAACACCTGATTGAAAACGAGTAGCACACAACTTATAGTCGTTCATGTTGAATCTTTTCAACAAGTCCAATACATATTTAGATTGAGAGATAGGGAGGCCATCAGATAAACGCAAGATTTGAAGACCAAAAAATAAATGTAAAAGACCAAAGTCAATCCTTTCAAAGGTATAACAAGTCAATTCTTCAATCTAAGAATTGCATCAGTATTAGTACTAGTGATAAGTAAATCATTCACATAGATAGCAACAAACAAAGTTTCATCATTGAGATGTAATACATAAATATTGTGGTCAAATTCACAGCATTTGAACCCAAGATTGAGAAAGAAAAAATCAATGAAGAAAGGCACTTTTAAATTCCATTTGATAAAGTGGCCATCAAAAACAAGAAGCAAGTGAAAGAATAAGTCAAACAAAGTTCATCTTTCAAAAGTAAATTTGGTGTTATATAGCCATCGACAGTTGACAATGTTCTTTCCTTATATCAAGAAACTAAATCCCATGTGTGATTCTTCAGAAGAGAATCAACCTCAACCTGTATAGCATGTTCCCATTCAAGTTGTTCTTGTGCATCTGCAAAGGAGTCTATATCACTAGTTTCATGAGCATAAGCCATCAACACAAGACTAGCATGTTGCTTGTGACTATAAGTCATCTCGCTGGTAGAGACATCGTCAACATTTGATCCGGGGGTTTCAATAATTTTAGTCAGTGTTGATAATATCAGCATCAACAAAATATCAGCGAGGGTCCTCAAAACATCTTATTGGCAACATCGGCAAAAATATCGAAAAATATCAGCAAACATTTAAAAATGCATAATGTATTCATTTTTTTTCAGATTAAAAACGTCGGCAAGAGGTTGCTCGCCAGGCAATATTTTGGGTCTTCGTGCAAGATTTTGGAAAAATGTTGGCAATATTTTGGGTCGTCACGTAAGATTTGGGCGAAATGTCGGTGATATTTTAAAATATCGTGATATTTTCCAGGCAAAATATCATTTGCTGGAAAATATCACAATACTCGCGATATTTTGCAAAATATCGCCAATATTATCAACATTAATTTTAGTATCCCACCAAGGTAAACACGGTGTCGGGGAACAAGCATGAGCTTAAGAAAGTTGAGAGGTAGAGAGTATTGATTCAGTGGGAGATGACTGACTAGTAGTCGACTCAAGAATTATAGTCGACAAAGCAGTCAAGATATGAAAGAAAGGTATAGTCTTCAACAATGACAAAAGGATCATTGTTCAACATCCCGGAAGAAGATTTCAACAACTTAATGCCAAAAGCCTTCTCATGAAAGATGACATTTCTCCTTATAATGATTTGCAACTTGAAAAGGTCAAACAATCGAGATTCGATATGCTTTTGACTCATTATAATAATCCATCATGATGCAAGCATAGCTCTTTGCATCTAATTTCTTTCTGAAATCATTAGGAATATGTGCCCAAGTGATGCATCCAAAAATTCTAAGGTGACTAACAGAGGGTTTCCTACCATAACAATGTTCCACTAGAGTCATAGAACGAACAACTCTAGTCAGAACAAGATTCAAAAGATAGTTGGCACTAGTAAATTGCTTCAGCCCAAATCTTCATCGATAATTCCTTTGCTTACAAAAGACATCAAGCTATTTCAACTAGGGTGTTATAATTTTATTCCACCGCGACATTTTGTTGGACCGACCTCTGCTAGGAGATCTGAGATACCCCATTGAGTAAGGTAATCTTTAAATGGTCGATTCACGTATACTCCAACATTATCTGAACTCAAGCATTTAATAGAGTGACCTGATTGCCTTTCAACCAAAGCCCAAAATTCCTTGAATCTTTCGAAGACATGGCCCTTATTTCTCAAGAAATATACCAAAGTAAATCTTGAAAAATCATCAATAAATATCAAAATATACCCGGCACCGATTGATGAAAGCACCTTATTTATGCACCAAAGATCACTATGAACAACCTCCAATGGTTTTTGTGTATGCCATGTTTTTCAAAGTCAAAGGGTACCTCATGATGCTTTCCCAACACACCTCACTTATAGACTCCATCAAGTGGAAGAATCTTTCGTAACCCAACAACCATATTCTACATTGACATATTATTGATGCTTCAAGGTTTAAATGTTTGAGTTATTCATGCCAGAGTTAACTTCATTCAGTTGTCTATGCCATAAGAGTGGTCAATTCAAGGTCAAGCTGAGATAGGTTGCGGAACTTATATAGTCCATTAGTAGAGTCGACATAATAGTAGATTTTGCACTCAAACTAAGCACATGGTAGACATTTAGGATTCTGCAATGTTAACAAGGTACATCACCAAAACCAACAATGTCTAGAGCAAAGTCATCTGCCAAGTAAATTTTTTGCTTCGCAATACTATCTACAGAGGAAAACAAAGAAGTACCTTTCACCATATGGTGAGTACAACCAGAATTGACAACCCATTCAGTTTGTGAGAGATGAGCATGCAGTGCTTGAGTTCCAACTGAGAAAGTAAAGTTGTCAATAAATCAATGAGTAAATCGTTCAATTTCAAGCAATTTGACTTTCTGCTCCAAGTCATCTCTCTTCTTGAATCAAGTTTTCTCCATGTCCAACCTTCCCATAGTAGGTACATGTCTTCTTCTTACGATTTTCTTGGTTGATTCAATCTTGTCACATTTATGGGGTTTCTAATCACGATACTCTGGTCAAATTCGACTTTCCTTCTATGCCAACTTGCTCATTCCTCAAAGTATATGAGCTTGGTGCTTATTACCACACTTCCCTTCATCAAGCAACCTACATTGGTCCTTGATCAACAAATCACAGAAGGTATCAAAGGTATAACCCTTACCATCTTCCTTGCATGATCTCCAACTAGCGTGAAACGAAGAATAGAACAAATCATAAGGTGTCCGCAAATTCATTAGTACTTGTTCTAAGTTGTCCATCTTTCTTCAGATAGTTCTTCTCGCAATCACCCAATTTCAATTGTAGTTCTCTTATACGAGTTAGATAGTTCTCAATTCTTTCAAAGGAATGAGGATCAAGAGAGATCATCTCTTTTTCTAACTACATGACCTAACTTTCGTCGATGTTTGTCAAACAACAACCTTAACTTCTTCTAGACTTCATTAAGGCAGACAATCTCGCTCATATGAAAACAAATTTTTCAAGCAATATAGGTCATGATGACCCCAATGACCTCATCCTTCTTTTCGTTGATGTTAAACTTCATCTAATTATCCTTTGAATGTGGAACAACAATCTTCATATATTGCCAAAGCCCTTTGCTCTTCAAAAGAGCTTCCATATTTGGTGCCCAAACAACATAATTTTTCCATTAAAAAAAAAACAAGATCAATCTTGGAAGCCATCTTCAAAAAATTCTGATAGCTCTAATCTTTCTCAAAACAGGTTCCATGCAACAAATCGATCGACCCATAGTCAATCACGGAAAGATCTAATTCAACACAAGTTGCAAAAAACAAGGCTAGGTCTTAAACCATCAGCTTTGATACCATGTTGGGGCATGCTCTAATGTCCAGGAACCAAGAATGGAGAACACATAACAAACTTTATCAGAGATTAAACAAAAGAGAAAAATAACACTCCAAGATGATGGTTGGTGTTTAGAGACATTGTTATATCATTCAAGCACGGCACATTATGATCAAAACATCACAATGCACAATGAACAATATTACATCATCACAATAGAATGTGATCCCCATAGGGTCCTTTATTTATAGGTACTAAATCTAACCAATCTCCTTGAATTATAGAGGATTTGGTCCAATGACAAGGCTTAGATGTTACAATTGTTTCTGGTAAATCCGCGTTATCTCGTTAGCTATCTTCATGTCGGTAGGTTGACTGTAATTGATTCCTTTAACCATTCAATCGGTGGTCCCACTATTCAACCACTATCTTCTAGTCGATTAGTCGTACATGTGGGGATAAGAATCAGGAGAAGCCTCCTAGACAACTTTGGTGAAAATCTCATACATGGTTGTCATTGTCACCAACGATGAGAAGTGGGGAAGGCAGAAAACCAACTAGCGAAGGTGAAAATTATAAGAGTTAGCATAAGCCTTATCAAAATGGAAAGTAGTGTGCAAGGTGCCAAAATGAGGAGAGTTGGGAAGAGAAGGGGGGTTTGTGGCTTAGAGAAAGAAGGTAAGGTATTGAGTGCATGGTTAATAAGGAGGAGGGGGAAGGAGATGAAAAGGTGTCAAATGCAAGGGAGAAAATCCAAGACCTAAAGGACCACCCAAGCTCCACCATTATGAAAAAAGCATGTAAAACTGCTAGAATTGAGGTAGCACGAGAGACCTTTCAAGTGCATCAGGACATGAAGTTCCCCAAGTTGTAAAAGGTGCCTCCTATAAGCTACAAGGGGCCTTAAACCATCATTTAAAACCCTATGCAAAACCATAGTGTTTGAGCCAATCTCCTAAAGACAAAGAGCATCCTCATTTGTCATAAATTAGTAGCTGTAAAAACAATGTGTTGCGTTGAAGTCCCTCATGAGGATAACATCGCCTAAAGTAGATTAATGATAAATATCTAGGTACAGTTCAAAAAAGGGATCTCCATTGAATTTTTTGTAGAATGCAAAACTTGAGGAATTTGAAGGGAAGTAGCAAACTATAATGAAAATGTCCCAAGATAAATAGATAATATAAGATAATTGTATTAGTATCCAACATATGACCACTAAAGTAGGTCATTAGGACTATTGGGTGCAATGATGTCAATACATGGCAAGAGCAATAAAGCAACTCCTATATAAAAAGCAAGATGCAAAAAGTAAAGTAAGAGTATAATTTAGATCCTAAAAAGCCAAGTACACAGGGGATACTAGTGGGGAGACAGATGCACAAGGTGAGTGGATTTGGGATTTATGATACATATCCTAGTCCATTAGAACCATCTCTCCTAACACCTTAAGCCTAATGGAGAAAGCTCAAAATAGATGCCTCTTTGAAGGAAGAATTGAAAGAGGCGTTGGACTAAGCACTATGTTGCCACCTAGAATAAAGAGGTCGTGGTTATGGTTTAGAAGATATCCTCTAATTAGTGGTCTGTCTATTGATATGAATAAGGGTTGACATTGCTGCTAGAGTTTCATGAAAGTAGAAAAAATAATGTTCCAAGTCCACACTAATCAAGGGTCAAGGACAAGATCATTATCCATCTATCAATTGGTGCCCATGGCAACACTTTAAAAAAGGAAGTGATCTATTGGGTGGAAGTTGATCTAGGATGTGGGTGTGGTTGGAGGATGAGAGAATGAAGACAAAAGGACTCCTGCATGCATAAGGCTAGGCATCTCTAATCGAGTTACTTGAAGAAATCAACAAGACTTTGGAGCTTCCTGAAAAGATAGTGGAATCATCCTTGAATCTGGTAATAAACTAGGCAATGAAAGATGAAATGCTCCTCCGTATCAACCTCTTGAAGATGGCGCAATTGGTAGATCCTATCTAATTGATCAACCTGGGGGTGGTCCATCTCAACACATAATCTATGTGATCCAACTTTGAATTGGACCAAGGGAATGTAAAGAACATATACCAATAGCAAAGTGTGTAAAATGGGGTCGAGCAATGAATCTATCCCTCAAATCCATGAAGTGCTCAACATAGAAGGCCATCTTTGTTAATTTTTGGTATGTTCTATGCTAGAGCAATTTATTTAAATTTTCACAGTTAGCAATCACATCAGCATTACGATAAACTGCAGATAGAACATAAATATAAAACGCAGAAGACAAGCCAAGACAAGAGGACACAAGATGTGGCGCGAGCCAGGGACAAACCCCACAATGTGTGGGGAAACCCTTTGATCAAATCTTCTTTTATCTTCAAAGTTCAGCAGAGAGAGAGAGAGAGAGATAGTACATTTACAATAGAAGTCAACACTTTGACTTTTGATATCCGCATGAGATCAGTTGAAGACATATGGCTTCAACTAATTCTCTAAGGTGACTCGCTCAACTGTCATTGGGTTGCTCCTATCATTGAGCTACTCTTTGTCCCAGATTTGCACCTAATATTGCTGATCTGCATTTAATGTATGTTATGCTGTCCTCATCCTACAACATCCATCATCACTGTCTTACTGCTGCATCACTGATGTTTTCAGTACAGCTACCATCATTGATAACATCATTATTGTACCATGACTGTCCCTTGAAATTACCACAGAGGTGATCTCTGCATCTTCAAGGAGATCATGATCTTACAAGAACTAGATCATGACTTTGTCACTGATCATTCTTGGCATAGCTTCTTCCATTATGCTATAACTATCACTGTCATTACTATAGCAGCTCTTGACATTGCTTGAAACCTTCGTAACTGCTTCTCATGGTGCCCAGACTTCCAGTAATTTCCAACAATCCTTTTCAACATGATTGTGTAAGATATTTATGCTGAGACTGAGGTTGTACCTTAAGGATCATAGTGATCTCCATTAATCCGAGACAGGGAGAACATCAAGGGTTCTAAGTTCTTTACATCACATAGATTGCTTATGAAGTAGATCTAATGAGATTGTGATCTTACCTTCCATCTAGGCCGAGACTGTGATGGTTACTGCCTTTGTCATGAATATGAGACTCATTATCACTGTCACCATTGATGCTGCGTCTCACCAATATGCCAAGTTTGTCTTACTGTTTTATGCCACTTCAAGTATGAGAGCTTCCTGAGATGCGAAGTCACTTTCTAGCTCTTTCAAGCCATCTGAGCTTTCTGTCCTTAAACCATCTGATGTGCAGACAGACCTTTGATGCATGACTGCGGCTACCTTACGTGACTGCAGCTCACTGTGGTTACCTTACGTGACTGCGGCTACTGTGGCTCACTGCGGTTATGTTACGTGACTGCAGCTACTGCGGCTCACTGCAGTTACCTTACATGACTGCGGCTCACTGCAGTTACCTTGGATCCACTGATCTATGACTTCTTAACTCCTGTTGACTGCGGTTTACAGCCACTGTTCTTTGTACCTTTGAGACTGCGGCTAGGTGACAGATAGATCCTCTGACCTGCGTATTAATATTTATGCATCTGAGAACATTACAACCTTTATTGACTGCGGCTCTTTCTACTGCAGCTAGGGCATCCAACGTATTCTCTTTTGTGTCTTCTCCTTCTCCAAAAACCCAAGACGTGGAGAGGAGGAGTTCACATGGAGAATGTGCTACAAATGACATCAAATCCTCTCTTATTTATACTAAAAATGTAGAGGTTGAATAGTCACGTCGGTTGGGCTTCTAGAGCCTACATAAAGAGCTGGTCGGCTTGACTATAATTACATAAACAAAATAAATTCATATCTCCATAAATACTTATCGAAATCGGATGATCTTTGGATCAATCCTACACCTCTCGACGAGAGGGATCCAATAAAAATATCAGCTGCCATAAATAAGCTGACCCACATGGAGTTTGGCCCTAGTTGCCAATTTAACAATCTTCAAATGTAACCCAATTTTAGATTTATCCAAATGACTTGCACAAACTGCCTATAGATATCATCTATGATGATCTTGTTCATCTCCTACCTAGTAGGTAAGAGGTGGCCAAACGCATCAAGGAAGTATCTAACTGTAGGAAGCCAGTCCATTGTAATATTGATACATGTCGAAGATTTGAGACCCTTACATACTAGCAAAAAGTGTGACCTCGGTGACTAGTTGAGGGAATGGACTTCGATGAACAATAGGCCAAGTATTAATATTGGTCCCATCACTTGGCTAAGTCAAAGAAACTTTGAATGTGGTGTAGAAGTGAGCTAAAATTGAACATTGTCTCAAGCTGAAAGGGCCTAGCACCAAACTCTACAAGGATGATGTGTGAGGGATTTCCTAATTGCATTTGATGATGCGATGAAAGAAGATGATTTGGACTCTGGGAAGTTCATATGTTTCAGCAGGAGGTCTGCTTCCTCTCCTGCTGCAGATGAAGGGTCCTACCTGTGTTTTGATCTGGAACTGAGATTTCTTCTTCGTTGCCACAAATGGATGTTATCAGAATGAATTATTTGTCTGATGTATTCCAAGGCAAATATTTAGGCAGTTTGTATGGTGGCAGCTCTGAACCATACACTCTAATCTCTGTGAATGACTAGTGTTGACCACTACTTGTCAACGACCCATAACAGTACACCCCCTTTTTTCGCAAAAGGGATAGTGCCTGATCGATGTATTTGTGCCATCCAACTATCATCATCAGCGTGATTATCATGTTATAATGTAAACCCATTCTGCATGTATATGATGTAAATAATCTCAGCAGATCTGTGTCTTGTATGTAATTACCTAGGTAAACCTACTTTTCTGGTGATGATCTACATTCCAAGAAGTTTTTTGTCTCACCGATCCATTCTTGGATGGTCGGCAAAGTTTTCCTTTAGCCTTATCCCAAAAGCCGAAATGGATTTTGTCACTCGGATCTTAGGCGAGTCCTAGTGTTCTAGATCGAGTCTATGTAAAAGTGATTTGGGAATAATCCTAACTATTTGGTTAGGTTATTTTATTACAAATTGCTTGGTCTATTGGATTATATTTGTGTCGCAGAAATGGGTAGTCTGTGAGGATCTATTACAAATGGGTTTTCCCCCTTGAGATGTAGAAAATATGAAAATCATGATGTAAAGTGTCTTGAGGGTTGGAAAAATAATTTATCCCCTCATAGGTTAATTAATTAAATTTTCTAGCCAAAAATTAATTAAAATCCTAAGCCAGAAATTTAATTAATTCTAGGTCCTATGTAAATTTAAATTCTTTGAAGGCAAAATTTGTCAGTCCTTAAAATTAAATTTTAAGAGGTCTAGAGACCAAGGTAAATTAATTATTTTGATCAATTTTAAGCCTTTCATCCCTCGGGTTAAGTCAAAGTCAAAATTTTGAGGAAATTAATTCAAAAAATTAATTTTTGAATTAATTAAAATGCATTAAATTGAAAATTTCGAATTTTCTCGAGAATTTAAATTTTGACGGATGAGATTAAAAGAAATTTTGATCCTCATCAACGGTCGAGATTGCTTTGACGAGGATCACTCGAACTAGCCGTTGGAGGATTTATCTTTAAATAGGAAGTCATTTGTCAATCAATCTATCCGACCTTGGAGTCGTGTGTAAGCTAAAAGCTCTCGTGTAATTTTTATTCGGATAATAAAGAAAGACTTTGGAGTTAATCAAAACAAAAACAAAAACAAAAAATAAAGAAAAAAATTCTGGTGACTAAAGAATTAAACTAAAAAAGGGATTTGCGCTTTCACATTTAATATTTTAATGTGGCCTATGGCCCATTAAAATCTTCAAATTTTAACCCTTTGATTTAGTTCGACTTATTTATTTATCACATTGAAGTTATTGCCTAAGGAATAATTAAAATTTAAATTTGAAGTTCCTTAGTGTTATTTGGTGATTAAATGCATTTTTGATATTTCTCTATTGTCAAGTGCGATAAACGTTTTAAATCATATTGACTGTTGGAGAAAATTAATTAATTCTAGATCTGGGTCATTAATGAAAATTATTTTAAATTTGGAATCTCTTGCATGATAGAGTTTTGGGCGTTTACATTTAATCATTCTTGATTGTCACTATTCGTCACATTTGTAAATTGCTCGGGATAACTTGTCATTTATTTAGTCTTTGCTTATTGCAAATATTAAAGGCATTGGTCTGTAGTCATTTATATCTTGTAATTGTGTCTCATTTCAATCCATCTATCTTAATTGACCGAGACATGCTTTAAATTCATCAAGTTGTTCATCATTAAAATCTCCTAGAGCCCATGTTCCACAGGCTACCCTCATTCATTCACCTTAGGGACTACCCCCCCTAACTTGCCTAGGAGAGAGTCTAAATGGAGTGAGTAAGGATTAGAGTGACAGCCCTTACTCTGAGCATTGTCGTAGTGCCTAGACACTATGTGCGACAACCATTGGTAAAGATACTAGTCCCTTGTTTTGACATGTTCACTGAACTGCAGAACCTTCTGAATGTCTTCACAAATCCTCGAAACCTGATGGCCACTCAACAAACAAGTTGTTGGATACACAAAGTGGTCTATGAACTCTGAGAAGTTGAATTCGTGTGATTGTCTTCTGACTAAAGAAGTCCATAAAACAACAGACTGAGGCTCTCCTTGTTGATCAAGCTTATACACTAAAAATGGAAACTTATCTGTTTGAAAAAACATAAACATATACATGAGAATTGATGAATATCTAACATTCCTTCAGTTAAAAACTGAAGGAATTGTTCATGAATTACATTTGATAAAAGAGGACCATAGTCAAAGCTAACTGATGGTCCTTCTTCTGAAGATTGGGTGGATAGAAAGCCTAGAATAGGCTCATCTACCCACTCATCTGAATAGTCACCAAGAAGGGATGACAAGCCAAAGATAATCTGTCTTGTCCTTTGATGGAACATAGAAGAGGGATATGGGGAATTTTTCTTAGGGAGTTGAGAGTCTTCAGGGAGGAAGATTTCAAAAATGGCAGCTCTCTGGGGGAAGGTTAATTTCTGGAAATTTCTTTGAGAGCTTCAAGGGAGAAAAGGGAGAGGGAATCACAGTCAAGGACTTGCAGCATTTGATTTATGTTGTCAGCTATGATGGTGAAGAGAATTTCACCATTTGGGGAGATAATTGCCCTCTTGCTTGCAAGGTAAGAGGCCTGGCATGTTAGAAAGAATTCTAGAAAATGATAGGACTGAGGGACAACAAATAGAGGATGTATGGATTGCCAGAGGTGTATCTCATCGGATTGACCAAGGAAATTATCCCCGAAACTAGCAACGTAATTCGAGGAGGTCAAATTCACACTGAGTTTCAGCAATTTTGTAGTCTCTATCTGCGAGTGGGGTAGGGTCTAAGTCGATAGGCGGATTAAGCATAGGATTGACTACAGGGACAGTTTTAGGTGCCATGGTTGTTGCAGAATAGATAGGTAAGGATGAATCGAGAGGAGTTGGCAGTAAGTTCAATAATTGGCGGGAATTTAGAGTGGCAATGCTCAGTAAATTTATCAATTATAGGCAACTGAAATGCTGGTTGAAGATCAGAGCACAAAGGAGCGGGAGCAAGATGCAATGAGCGAGGAAGAAAAAGTGTAATCGCAGAGGCAAATTCCATATTTATCAGTCGCAAATTAGCCTTAACCGTTGGATTAACTGTCTTTTTAGGGCATTAACTCCTGTAATGGTGGGAGCAAATGGATAGGGAATTTATGGAGGTTGCAACGATCTCAGAGGTGGCAGCTGGGGATTGGTGGGCAAGTGGCGCGGAACCATTGGCGAGAGTGACAAGAGTAGGGACAGGGGGTGCGACGGGAGTGGGAGCTGCAACGGGACGTAGAGGCGACACATGGCGGGAAGTCGAGTTAAGGCAAGATGGAAATACAACTTTCAGAGGGGGGTGGGGTGGTATCCGATAAGTGGAGAGGGGGGTCCGAAATCACACTGCATTGAAACGTAAGGGGGCAGTAAACAGCTTTTCGGACCCCTCCCCCCTTGTCATTAAACGTTATCGCTTCAGGGGGTCTGAAACCTATTGTGGGCCATCACATCAATGCTATGGGAGATCGGGAGTTGTGAAATGGGGGGAGGTTAACACCGGAGGGCTCCACAACATTATTTCGAGCTCATGGATAATAACCCAAAGTCCAAACTTTGGATAACGAAGCACTTCAGACTTATTACATAAAAAACCTTTATTTTCAATACCTAATGCTATTCTTAAAGCAAATGAGGGTGCATTTGAGCATGCAAACCCTTTCCATTTTTTCATTCTAAGAGAGAAAGAAAAATTATTTCTAACATTAAACTAATCTAATCAACTAAATTAATCCAGATTAAACAGTTGGACTAACTTTATTCACCGATTCTACCTATCTAATTTTAGCCAAGATTAAATTGTTTGGCTAAGTTATTCACTCTAACCTAATTAACATAAATTGAAAACAGCTTGAACATGATTAAACTGTATGTCTCAAGCAGAAAGGGATTGTGGCATTTTAAACAAGTTGCACACAATTTCACAAATTTATTCTTTACAAAGCCAGAAGGCTAGTAGTGGCACTTAAGCTAGCATCACTTTCATATTTATTCATTTTTTTGTGGGGTTCATTTATCATTTCTTTTATTTTTCTCTTTTTTTCTATTTTTATACCCTCCTTTCATTTTTTATTTTCATTTTTCTATCTTTTTTTGGAAATCATTTGCAGAAAGCTATATTATTTACAATCTGAGATACTGAAAGCAATTACTCAATGATCAATTGATCCTATAAATTATAAGACCCTAACATACCAGAAACCTGCACTACACTGAGACCCGACTCTGCACTGCTCTCCAAAACTGCGCAGAATTCCCAGCGGGTCTCCTGATTGGCCTGCCTTGTCTTACCCTTGAAAACTGCACAGCAATGCCAAGCAGCCTTGCTCTGTCTTCCCTCTGGAAACTCCGCAGAACTGACTAGCATTCCCTCTACAGCCTTGCTCTGTCCTCCCTCTGGAAACTGCGCAAAAATGCCAAGCAACCCTGCTCCGTCTTCCCTCTGGAAACTGCACAAAAATGCCAAGCAGCCCTACTCTGTCTTCCCTTTGGAAACTGCGCAGAACTGCCCAGCAATCCCTCTGCAACCCCGCTTTGTCCTCCTTCAGGAAACTGCGCAAAAGTTGTCCCCCTCAAGATCCCATCTTGCAGTTGACACTAGTGACTATTTGCATAATTTTGCCTCCCAGTGATCACTGCACAGTTTTTCCCAACAGTGCAAACTAAGCTCTAGAATTCCTCATCCCGGCCTGCATTGTGCTCTACACAGTTTCAGTGTCTTGTCCTCCTTCCCGGTCACCTGGACCCGAACACGGAAAACAATGCATCATGCTAGACTAGGAGGTTTTGGATTTGATGTCGTCCTGTCATGAGTGAATTATCGGAACAGGTACACTAATGAATCATGGTGAGACGATGTACGAGATGAAGAAGGAGCGCATGCTAGAAGACTTGCTTGCAGCTGGATGGACGTACAAACCACATCAAGCAACAAGCAAAAGGAGTACATGCATGAAACCATCTTGCAAAAACCAAGACCATTGGAGACCCCACAACACCAAGCTATGCAGAGGTAAAGACAAAGCACGTTCAAGAACACATCTATCACTCAACAGTGTAGCAGCTTAACATGGACACCATAGTCAACCTGTATATGTCAACAGTGTCATGTCGAGTTGTGTCATGAGTTGTCTCAGCCACCTCACTACTATGAGTTGTATCTGTTGTAATCAAATGTAATGCAAAGTGAAATTCCAATTGTCATTAGTGGAATACAAACAGTCATATGTAATGTAAAGAGATATACGTAATGAAGTTGAAGAGTCATGAGGGCAGTCCAAGAGTCAAAGGCGAATGTCAAAGGTCACCCCACCCTTTGCTATATATAGAACCTCATAACTCATAGAACAGGCTTTTGGGAGCCAAGTTGTTGCTAGGCATTGCTTAGAAAAGGCTTGGAGAGTATTGTGACGAGCCATGGTTTCTCCATAGTGCAAAGAGAGTACATCTCTTTGGAGGAGCAAGCGGTGTTGACTGTAATGCTCCACTATTGGGGCGAGTGGTTGCCATGGTGTATGTATGGATGAAACTTTCACTTTATATATATATAATAGAGCCAGCACGTCTTCATGCATATGTTATTATTGTAATTCGACTATTCTGGTTACTTTAGCAATGTATGTTGTTTAACTTACACAGTTGTGTATGAACTATTTTGTATACAATTGTATGAATCTTGTTGAAGTCGTGTTGTTGGTTTAACCTGTCACTTTGGATTGTGGACTATTCTGCATTCTAGTTTGTGATGTCATTTAGCTCGTGTGTTCCTTTCAGGTTGCGTACTATTACAGGTTTCTAAGGGACACACTTCCTTTTCCCCTCCGTGTGTTAGAACCCCCATGCATCTCACTTGACTTGCTGCAAGGTCACACACTTGCTTCCGACAAAGATATCTTGCTTACCTTTGCGCGTTATCGTAGTCAAGGCATAGCTTTACTACCCACTGCTAGGACTCCTACTCCAAACGGTTTGAGGTCTAGTTGGGACTTCTTACCAGGGAGATCCCCTGACATGTTGGCGGGTCCAGCACCATCAACATTTATGGCGCTAGAAGGAGGGCCAAATGACAAGTTGAGTCCTCAAAGTCTGTTTTGAATCTCTACACATCTTTCATGACTTATGCTACAATTTATCCTCTGACATGTCTTTCTTATGGAAATGATTTTGAAGTATCGAAGGATCTCTGGAATGACTTGTCACGTAACACATACGATGGTGAAGGCGGAGAAACCTGGCTTAGACACAGAGCTGCCTTCGTAGCCTTCTGTGTAAGGCATGAAATCCATGAAGATTACATTGCCTGCTCGTTGTTCGCATTCACGCTTCGAGGGCATCCACTGCAATGGTGTGTCACATTGCCCGCAACATCCATTCACTCTCTTAATCAGTTGGTTGGAGAGTTGGATCGTGCTTTCCATCATTATGATCGTAAATCACTCAATAAAAAAATTCTAGAATTACATAAAGCACATGATGAATCCGTTGAGCAATTTCACAAACGCTTTTGTAATCTTGCATTTCGAATTCCTGAAGATGAAATTGATTGGAAATTTCTCAATGAAAGATTTCAGTATCTTCTTCACATATCTAAGAATCCACATATCTTAGAATCATTCGAACCCCTCCTAGCATACCTCGGTGTTAGAGCTTCCAAATCTAAGACAGACAAGGTTACTACCACAAGTGACCGTTCATCCTCTTCTCATCAAACAGCTCTAGCTCCATAGTGCAAGGTGGGAGAAGGTGCGCACCCATCTATTGAACTGTCACATCCTCCCACCCCACCTGCTTTGGATATCTGTGCAGATTTGGCTTGCAAGCCTGTTGGTTGTCATGTTGTCTTGTCTTCTCAACCTCTATCTTCTGGTTCCATTGATCCTCCAGATTGTACTGTGTTGTGTTCTCCCGTTCCGGACTCCACATCTTGTGTTCACGAGGATCAAGTTGTCAACGGAGTTGATGTTGTGCAGCCAACCTGCGTTGTCATTCATGATGAGTGTGTGTGGGAATCTGAAGAAGAACTTGCGGTGAAGGATGACTTCCTTCCATCCGCGCCTCATCCGCTCTATCCTAACATCTCTTGTGATTCTGCCACTTTTGATTTTCCTTGGGAAAAATCATCATCGGATGTTTCTACTTCCGATCATTCACAAGACACACCGGATGTCAGTCTGTCATTGCATTGCAAAGAGGACACATCTTTCTCTGAAAATCCATTCAATCTTTCATCTGCCATTTCCGAAAACGCAGAGGGTGAACATTCTTGTTTCTCATTAAAACCTCTACATGATTCATCAGATCATGAGGATGTCGATGAACTTCTCGAATCTTATGGTCGTAGTTGTCGTGATGTCTTTATTCATTCAATCGATCACGATGCTGACTCATCCGCTGATGATCTTTCTAAGCCACTGGTCTTTGATGATCCACCTACTGATGAAGTGGGAACCCCTCAAGCTGTCGAGGCACTTCAGCCTGCACTTATGGTTATGTTAGGCCCTCGTTGTCTTGAGGTTAGTTCCACTTCTGATCATAAATTTGTTGAAACACCCTAGGCTCCTCATCACTCTCATGTTTGCATTGAAGATCAATCTAGTTCACAGATTTCACTCCCTCCACCGGAATCACGTGATCCCATCACTCATGCATTGGAGGAGTCATACACAACGAGCACTCTTGTGAAACGTAAGTTGTCTTCCTTTTTCATGTTTGCTCATTTGTCACGATCAAAAGAGTGTACGTGCTTATCATCTGCGCACAGTGTGTTGCAACACCATGGTACATCTGCAGAATGTTTGTCTTGTGCATTTACTCTTTTCTTTTTTGTGGACGCTTTTAAACTTCGAGTGTGTTGATCTGCACTATCTTATCTTTTTTGTTCGTTGGTTTACATGCTTATCTTTCTTGTTTACCATGCCTTCACCAACAGGGGTCAACCAATGTGTCGGTGGCTGCATTGGAAATATCACTTTACGTGAGCAGGCCCAGTGACTGTTTAGCGTAGTAGGAGTACTGTTTGCTGTTTGTTTGCTTTGCTTTCTTGCTTTGTTTTGCTTTGCAAGCTTGTTTTGCTTTCGCTTTACTTCAGCCCTTTGCTTTCTTTGTTTGTTTGCTTGATTGCACCCGTAGGTTAGCTTCACATGACGCTGTGTTTGGCTCTAGAGACAAGCCAAGCAAATATAAGAGGGCTTGTACAGCTATCAACACTTGTTTATTTGTTGTTCTGTCTCTATATGAAGAGCTTGTTGTCTTCAGTCGATGATACTCTAATGGAAAATACATTTTGTTCAGAGTGAGTCTTGGTGAAAACACAACGCTTGCACTTTTAACTAGTACCGCCTACTCTAACCAGTTTTTTTGGGTTAACCCTTGTCCGCTCAATCAAGTAGAGTAAGGTGAGGGGGAAAACCTTAACAAGTATGTTAGAGGTATATATAACATACTTCTCTAAAGGAACAACCTCTTCTACTCTCAATAAGTCTGGATCCCTCTCCCGCCTCTAAAATAAATAAGTGCCTATGCATAGTTCTTTGAAAAATAAAAATAAAAATGAAAATGAAAAATAAATAAGGCGAAAGAAGAGAAAGGCTTCTGACGCAGAGAAGTGATGCAAGTAACTCAGTCAGGGTACTGACCAGGCTCGCTGGTAGCGAAGCGATGCTTGTGTTCCTGCATGACTCCGTCGGGGTACTGTCCAAGCCTCCTGGCAGCCGAGCAACACCAAAGATGAAACTAAAACTCTGACAGTTATATTACTCGTGCATCAATATACCCCTCATCCCCAATCGAAACAACTCAGTTGACTCGACTTGGTATGTGTGTTGACCGATCGAGAAAATCGTAGGGACTACATCTTTCACTCAAGCTAGTGAGGAAGCCATGACGATCAAAGAATCAAACAATACTTCCGAAAAGCTTAGACTCGCTTTCACGAAACAAGGTCCATACAGAGAGCTGCAGTTCTACCAGTGTGTCGCCAATGTTGTAGAAGCTACAACCACCCTCCAAAATTTTGGCTCGCATGCAAATTTTGGAGCCTGTCATGGATCCTACGATCAATCGTTCCTTGGTCACTTATTGGTAAGTTGATGATCTCATGCCCCCCTCCTTGATCTTAAGAGTTGTTCACGTTCTCATCCTTATGCAGCTTGTGTCATCCTTGGGCATGGGGATTACCGTTTGTCATGCAAAGGGAAGCTTGTTCTGCTTCAAGGTGAAATCTTTGTGCGTATGAGTTGTTCTCATCACATAGAGACATGTTTCACACTCACTTCACGCACTCTTGTCACGAAAGTTGTTGCATCAAACACAATATGTTTTATATGTTGTATCACTAAGTGTTTGAGTGTGTAATCATAGTCAAGTTCTATCACTTTTTACATCAGTTTCACTAAACCCACACTTAGCCAGTTTCTCGAGCAACTTAGCCTCATCCAGCATTCCGGAACTGCACACGTTGCTTCTGCAACCCCCAAGCTTTTTTTGTTCCCTGTTGGAACTGCGCAATGCGCAGAGAGTCGAGACCCCAGCCTCCCTTGGCATCCAAAATTGCGCAATGGTTTCCTCTAGTGTCCTTCCCTCAGCCGAAACCCATTGTCTCCAGAAACTGCGCAGTATTGTCCCTCAGCTGCCCAGTCTACCTTGCATCCAGAAACTGCATAGAGGTGTGTCCTATCAAGACCCCATCCCGCAGCAGTGTCTTGCATTCAAAAACTGCGCAATGTTGTCCTCAGTTGTCGAGTCTGCCTTGCATCTAGAAACTATGCAGAGGTGTCCTCCCATGACATCATCCCAGTAGCAGTCACTGCCCGCAAAACTGTGCATATGTATCTCTCAGTGGTCACAAGGAAGGATGACATGCTAGATGACTCTCAAGGAGTTGAGGAGAAAGACCAACGAACCGAGTTATAATAGAAGATCGAGACCGCATGCGAACTCCGTCGGATGCATAACCATCTGGAGGGTAAGTATGGTAAGTAAAGTACATCTTTTTAAAGTACATCTCTTAATGCAGCTTTATCGTCATATCATTCTGTCTTCAATGACATGCATGTTTGCAAATGTTGAAAGTCATTTCGTGTGTTTCCTTTACATGTCTTGCTCCCTTTCGCTTGTTGGGCCAACTATCGTCTTTTGCGAATTGATTGTTGTGCCATGATTGCGATCTTGTTCTGGTGATTTTGAAGGTTTGTCTTTGTGTGCATGAGTCGTCTTCGCTCTATGAACATCGGTCGCACTCACACACAAAGTTGTAAGCACAGTTTGGCAAGTGTCGTCACAGTCGTCCAAAGGCCTATCTCAAGTGTCCCACTTGTCACTCTTAGCTTTAAGACAATCTCAGTGTGTTGACCTCTACTGGTCAACTACCCATGCAGTGCACCCCGTTTTTCTTGACAGAAAGAAGCAGCACCTGATCAGCATGTCCGTGCCATCCTGCCATCATCAGCAGCTTGATCATTTTTTGTTGTAAGCCCAGTCTGCATGTATAAGTTGTAAATAATATAAGCAGATCAGAGTCATGTATGTAAAGTTGCCTAGGTGGACCTAACTTTCTAATGATGATCTGCGTCCCGGGAGGTTTTTCGTCTCACCGATCTACGATCGGCAGAGTTTTCCTTCAAACCTGACCCCAAAGCCGGGATGGATTTCATCATCAGAACTTTAGGAGAATCTTATATGTTAATCTGCTAGATTATAGTTGTGTCGCAGAACTGGGTGTTCTATGAGGTCTGTATTAAGTGGGTTCATCCCTTTGAGATGTAAATTGTAAAAATCATGATGAAATGTGTCTTGAGGGTTGAAAATGTTGTAAATCCCCTCATGAGTCTTAGGTCCTAGGTCCTAGGTGATGTTTCCAACGGCTTAGTTTGATGATCCATCTTAAAATGAATTAAAAATTTAAAAAATGAATAAAAATTAAAAAATTAAAAAAAAAAAAAAACCCCAAGCAATAAAATAATAATATTTTTGTGAATGCATGCAAAAATAGCTTTTTTAAATAAAATCGACAGATGAGATTAAGGGATGTCTTAACTCTCATCGACGGTCGAGATCGCTTCAACATGGATCACCCAAAACTAGCCATTGGGATCATTTCCTTTATATAGGGTCTTAGGGGGTCATTTCAAATGATTCGATCTGTGAGTCTTGTACTGAAGAAGCTCTCTTGTAAATCTGTTTCTGGTTAATAAAAGAAGACTTTGGGGTCCATATCTTGCTGGTGTTACTCTCTTGAAATGCTGTGAGATTGTTTTAATTTTCTGCATATGTTATTTTCAGCTGTTAATAATAGCTTTTGTAGAGTATTGTGGGTACAGGTATCTTGCTCACTTGCTAGGGTTTGGGTGCTGTTAGGGTTTCTAAAGTAATGGCAGGTATCTCCATTACTTCCTGAGATCTAGCAGCATTCTTGCCCTCTTTACTGATGGTTGTTTCTGAGCTATGCAGAAAAACCCTTGTTGAAGAAGATTTGGTGGGCATTAGGGGAAGTTCTCGGCTGAACCAGCCAACTCCCACAAGCATTTTCTGCTGAGCCCAGTGGATTTGATCCTGGGTCTATCATTCGGTTTTATTTTTCTGATTTGCATGAGAGAATTTCTGAAGTTTCTTTTTACAGTGACAATCTGAAATTTCTTTTCTTTAAAATTTTCCTGTTCTTATTGTTAAATCTGGCTGTTAAGGGGCTAAATCTGTAAATTATTAGCTGATCTAGGGTTTCAAATTTCAAAAGTTTTGCTTTCTTCAGTCTTCATTAGGGTTTTGTATTTTTGTGTTTTCAGCTACAGGGTTTTTATCAAGAGCAATTTTTTGAGTCAGCTGTCGAAGAGCATTCCTGGAACCTGATCGTCAATATTACTTGCATTACATGAAATCAAAAACAGTGGAAAGCCCTCAGCTATCGAAGCCGTAGCATGCATCATTCCGAAACCGAAAGCATACGCTGTGGTTTTCCTGGGCAAATCGCTTCATCAGCTGAGGTTTATCGTTCCAGTTACTGCGTGAACAGATCCTTTGAAAACGACTGTGCAAGAAAAAACGTCGATGTATTTGGCATGAAATAGTATTGAAGAATCCAGTTGTGAATTTGGAGGCATCGGTTCAATCAGAAGCACGTGCTGGGGTTGTCTGAGCCGCGATCCGTGCATATTTAAAACCTGTTCCCTTTCTCAAATCCGCATCCAAGGAGATCCACGTCATATACATTGCAGAAATCGCATTTTTTTTGGTGTGAAAAGGGCATTCGCGTGGGCATCAAACCCTACTCACGCCGGCAGCTAATTTCGATTTGATCTGCGGCTCAGTTTATCTGCCATTTCCAAACGTCGATAGTCTCCAGGTCACGTATTTCCTCCGGTGGCTGAGTATCAGCGTTTTCCAGGTAAGTCGATGTTGGCTCTAGTCATTCTGCGCAGTCACGGGTTTCTCTGTGGCGTCGGTTCTCATTTCCGATTTTACGGCTAGGGTTCATCTCGCATTTTGTTCTGATGCGTTTCACGTATTTAACGTAGGTTAATTCAGGCTAGGGTATTTACGTTTTTTTTTTGAAACTTAGTTTGTATTTTAATATTTGATTAACGTAGATTTTAGTTCAATGTTTTGTACAGTCACGTATTTTAACTTCAATTTATTTTTCTTTAGTTTAGTTTAGACTTTTGTATAGTATATAGATTTTAGATTTTTAGGATTTAACTTTAATTAGATTTAAATTTTTGTTTTATTTTTTGATTTTAGAATAAAAATAATAAAAAAATGAAAAAATATATTTTTAGTTTTATTTTTAATGGTTAGAATTTAGTTTTAGATTTTTTTCTTTTTTTTGATTTTTTATAAAAATAAAGAGGTTTAGGTTTTGCTTTATATTTTTTATATAGTCTAGTTTTAAAATTAATTTAGTTTTAAAATTTAAAATTTTTTAGATTTCTAATATCGAAAAATAAAAAATTGAAAAAAAAAAAAAAAAAAAAAAAAAAAAGATTTAAAAAAAAATTTGAAAAATAAAAATTTTGTGGGAAATTATTTTTGCAAGTCTCATGAGCTTTCGCGTTATGTGTTTTATGCTGAGATGCTAAATTTTCAAGTTTGAGATGCGAAATTGATATCTGGTTGATGGTTTATGATTCTCGTGGTGATTTAAAGCATTCATCTTTTCAAATTTTTAGCTGCTGGATATCGTTTTTGTCATTCTAAGAGCATTGTGTTTTTAGCGGATGATAGATGATTGTTGTTCATGGTCCATCCTTTCATATCATTTAACAAGTAATCATTTTAATAACAATCTCTTAAGGCACTGGTCTGCTAAATTAACCAAATCCATCGAGCCCTTTTTATATCGTATCTCGTGTTTCCCAACCAACTGGTCGACAGTTGGCCTCATCATCCCACAGGGACTACCCCCCTTAGCCGCGGGAAACAGGCTTAAACGGAGGGATCGGGGATCAGAGTGACAGCCCCCGGTCTGAGCGTTGTCGTGTCAATCTGCGCGACAACACAGTGAACACATGTTTTGTCTTATTGGTTTGTATTGTATTGTATTGTCTTATCGTCAAAATATGCTAAGTTTATGATCACATTGTCAATCTGCACAAATTCACTTGCTTTCAACACATCCATTTTCCTGAAAATCTGCTCAACCGGACAACCTCCTTCAACCGAACCCCGACTAAGCTGCACTACGCAATCTCATCCCTCAGTGACCCTGCATTGTTGCCCTGAACTGTGCATGTGCTTGAGGTTGTCCTCCAGGACAGCTGGACTGCGCAATCCCGGAAGTGAGCAACCTGTCTACCTCCCAGAACTGTGCAAAAGTTGCCTCCAAGCCTGATCCAAATTGCGCTTCCTACAAGATCAATTGTCAAGCCTCCCTCTGGTCTGCTGGAAACCTGCACTGCACTGAGACCCGGAGCTGCACTGCTCTCCAAAATTGCGCAGAATTCCCAGTTGGTCTCCTGAGTGGCCTGCCTTGTCTTCCCCTTGAAAATTGCGCAGCAATGCCCAATAGCCCTGCTCTGTCTTCCCTTTGGAAATTATGCAGAACTTACTAGCAGTCCCTCTACAGCCTTGCTCTGTCCTCCCTCTGGAAACTACGCAGAAATGCCAAGCAGCCCTGCTCTGTCTTCCCTCTGAAAATTGCGCAGAAATGCCAAGCAGC
The DNA here is from genome assembly GCA_031772625.1 of Pinus tabuliformis. Taxonomy (NCBI): domain Eukaryota; kingdom Viridiplantae; phylum Streptophyta; class Pinopsida; order Pinales; family Pinaceae; genus Pinus; species Pinus tabuliformis. The sequence continues at coordinate 1,141,526,877 of CM062813.1, read as the reverse complement.
CCTGCTCTATCTTCCTTCTGGAAACTGCGCAGAACTGCCCAATAGTCCCCTCTGCAGCCCCACTTTGTCCTCCCTCGGGAAACTGCGCAGAACTACCCAGCAGTCCCTCTGCAGCCCCACTTTGTCCTCCCTCGAGAAACTGCGCAGAAACTGTCCCCCTCAGGATCCCATCTTGCAGTTGACACTGGTGACTGTCACTGCCCGATTCTGCCTCCCAGTGATCACTGTGCAGTTTTTCCCGACAGTGCAGACCGAGCTCCAGAATTCCTCATCCCAGCCTGAGTTGTGCTCTGCGCAGTTTCAGTGTCCTGTCCTCCCTCCCGGTCACCTAGACCCGAACACAGAAAACAATGCATCATGCTAGCCTAGGAGGTTTTGGATTTAATGTCGTCCCGTCATGAGTGAATTGCAGGAACAGGTATACTGATGAATCATAGCGAGACGACAAACAGGATGAAGAAGGAGTGCATGCTAGAAGACTTGCTTGCAACTTGACGGACGTACAAAGCACATCAAGCAGCAAGCGAAAGGAGTACATGCACGAAACCATCTTGCAGAAACCAAGACCATTGGAGACCCGCAACACCAAGCTATGCGGAGGTGAAGACAAAGCACGTCCAAGAACACATCTATCACTTAGCAGCGCAACAGCTTGACATGGACACCACAGTCAGCCAGTACATGTCAGCAGTGTCATGTCGAGTTGTGTCATGAGTTGTCTCGGCCACCTCACTACTATGAGTCGTATCTGTTGTAATCAAATGTAATGTAAAGTGAAATTCCAAGTGTCATTAGTGGAATACAAACAATCATATGTAATGTAAAGAGTTATATGTAATGAAGTTGAAGAGTCATGAGGGTAGTCCAAGAGTCAAAGGGGAATGTCAAGGGTCACCCCACCCTTTGCTATATATAGAACCTCATAACTCATAGAACAGGCTTTTGGGAGCCAAGATTTTGCTAGGCATTGCTTAGAGAAGGCTTGGAGAGTATTGTGACAAGCCTTAGCTTCTCCATAGTGCAGAGTGAGTACATCTCTTTGGAGGAGTAGGCGGTGTTGGCTATAATGTTCCACTATTAGGGCTATTGGTTGTCATGGTGTATGCATGGATGGAACTTTCACTTTATATATATATAACACAGTCAGCACATCTTCATGCGTATGTTGTTATTGTAGTTCGACTATTCTGGTTACTTTAGCAATGTATGTTGTTTAACTTACGCATTTGTGTATGAACTATTTTGTATACGATTGTATGAATCTTGTTGACGTTGTGTTGTTGGTTTAACCCGTCACTTTGGATTGTGTACTATTATGCTTTCCAGCTTGTGATGTCATTCAACTCGTGTGTTCCTTTCAGGCTGCATACTATTACAGGCTTCTAAGGGACACACTTCCTTTTCCCCCTCCGTGTGTTAGAACCCCCATGCATCTCATTTGACTCGTTGCAAGGTCACACACTTGCTTCCGACAAAGATATCAGATATCTTGCTTACCTCTGCGCACTATCGCAATCAAGGCATAGCTTTACTACCCAGTGCTAGGACTCCTACTCGAAACGATTTGAGGTCTTGTTGGGACTTCTTACCGGGTAGATCACCTGACATATTGGCGGGTCCAGCACCGTCAACAGGTCCCTACCTGCTGTCAGCAACTTCAAAAAATCAGTCCTTTGATTTTCCTGCTTGTCAAGTTTTCCTCTCTAGCTGCCCCTTTGCACTCTTCCTCTAGGATCTGCACACTTCGATGAAATTCCTCCTTCACCCAATCATTGATATCCTCACTATCTCATTGTGTCTTGTGCTCACTCTTGTGTCTTCCTCCTTCACCTACCCTTGTTTTTATAAGCTTGAGTTGTTGACCAAATCCATATCCCTAATCTCCAAAGTGATTAACAGTTGAAATTAGATCTCACCTCACTTGAGATCAATGGATATGATTCATCTAATTCACTAATGCAAATAACCTTTGCATCTCATTAGATTAAACTCACTTTTCTAAAAAACACAATCTTTAATTAAACTAAATAAGCTAAGGTTGAACGTCTTGGACAACGTCCACACATCGAAACACTTAGACCTATGCGAAAGTACTTGTCTTATACTACAATCATCAACACTTCCCTAACCCAATATGCTCGAAAACTCGATTTTATGTCTCAACCCATGTTGAACAATCATCTTCCCAGCAGCTCAAACAAGAGCTCTAGAAGAGAGGCCGATTTGAACAAATTCCTTTTCAATCCATTAATTAGATTGCAATGTCTTCCACTGGAATTTTAAAAACATAGAGAGAACCTATTCATAGTTAGTGGAGGAAATCCTTTTTATGTTTTGAAATATCTATAAATTTTCAGCTGCCAGTCATTGTTGGCAAAACTAGGGCATGGAACAATTCACTGTCATAAGAGAAAATAACTAGTTTATTCAAAAAATAAGGCAAAACAACTTGTCTAACACTTTGGTTCAGTGAAACTGCTTCAAGCTAAATCACAAGTGAACGTTGTGACAAGCACAACTACTAAACTCTCTGACATCACCCAAAATAACTAGCGATTTGATTAGGAAGACAAATTAACCAATGGACTCTGATACGGAATATAACAAGTGAAGTCTTTGGCATGGTGTGAGCAATGCTGCATCAAATCAGACATTACACGATTTTGGGGGAATATGGAGGGCATGAACAGACATTCAGTGGCTGAACAGTATGTTTGCTCTTCTATATTTTAAATTTACATTGGTGAATTAAATAGATAGCAAAAGGTCAATTTAAATAGTTTAGGCTAGAGTATTAACAATAGTTTAATAATAAAAATTCAGCCACTTTATATTTTTGCTTAAGTAATTCACCCATTGGCTAAATTTCACCCCTAAAGCTTTCATTGTAGGGAAATGTCTCCATACCAACCCATCTCCTTGTACTCTGATTGTCAATTTTTCTACAGAAAGAAAATGACTCTGTTTTGTCCTATATTTTCCTCGGCATTGGGACTATATTAGAAAACTAGGTGCTAGGGAAATGCCTCTATGCTAGCCGTCCATCTTGTATTCTGATTTTCAATTTTTCTACTGATTGCAATCATGCTTTTGCACACACACAAAAAGAGATAAATTGCCAAATCCAATTTTTCCATAAACATTGCAATACAAAGCTGAAACAAAAAACTGAGAAACCAGAACTGGTGATCGGATTTACCTTTGGAAGATTGAAGAAAACCATCCTTTCTTCTTTGGAGCAGAATTGGTTTTCCCCTGGGCCACATCTTCATCCTCAATCTCACTTTCACTGCTTTCATTCTCATCTCTATCCATCATACTTTTACCCGCATTCTTCAAAGCCGCCACTTTTTCCTCCCCTTTCTCTTCAACAGGATCTGTAAAATCCAGCTTTATATCCTGAGGCTTATCATCCCATACTCTATTCTTCTTTGGTTTCTTCTTCCCCGGCTCTTCTTTGGGGACTTTTGCTGATTCGGTTTTCCTACTTGTTTTTGAGCGAAATTTCTGTAACTTATTTACATCAAACGCTACATCAGTGGTTTTCTGAACATTACCGTCTTCACTCTTTTTGTTCTCTGAATGGTCATTCTGAAGGCCATTTGTTTTTCCATTAGAGAGTGAATTTATTCCCGATTTCTTGGTGGATATATGAGCATCGTCATCATCTGCACCACTTTTCCTCCCTTCACCTGAGATCGATCTTTTTGATTTGTAGTTTGTCCCTGTCTATTTGTTGAAACCTCAGGGAGTTTATTCTGCTGCTTCATTTTCTTCAGTTCTTCGGCTCGAGCCTCAGACTCCTTTAACAGCTGCCTAAAGGTATCATCAAAATCCGTGTAAACCGTCCGCTTTGGATTATAAATTTCTGCAAATTCATGTTTTACCTTGTCTAATAGCTCATCCACATACAACAGATGCAACATCCGCTGATAAACAGCCACAAAAACAAGACCTAACTCATTGTGAAATGTCCACTTCAGAGTATATGAACCCCCGGGGCCATCATATTGATAAGCTGCATCACCAGATCTTTCCTCCAAAAGACAGGATCGAATAAGAGCATCAATAGGCGAACCTTTAAGAGCATTTCCAAGCTCTCGACATGTCCAGAGAATTAATCCGCCTCTGGTGAAGATGAGCAATTGCTCGAGCATTTTCACACTCTAACGTTGTTCGAATTTTTTTTATCTGCAGAAATTAAGAAGAAATCAGAATAACAATTCTTGATGTGTTATACCTTTAAAACTTGCTCTTGATTTACTGATGTCAGCATACAACTAATAATTGATCTTTTAAGTTAGATCTTCGGAAAAATGTTCAGATACAATAACCTCGTACTGAAGTTGTAATAGATTATTTCAATTTTGCAGGAAATTCATCAAATTTGCTTTGGATCGTTTATATTTTTCCTTAGTTTTACTTGTAGCTCATGAAATGTCTACTAAATCTACAAAGTCAGCTCTAATTTTAAATTTTGTATAATATCCTTCAAAGTTTCCTTGGACAGCCCCAAAACTTGCATATTTTGCTATTTGTGTGAAATTATATCATTCAAGTCCTTGATGGGACAGATTTATGCTCTGGCCAGTGAAAATGAAAACATAAAAATCTATACAACTTTGATAATGCCTCAAATACCTCAAATTAAAACTAAAACAAAAAATCTGTAAAATTCAGGCCCGATCGGCCAGATTTGTTCGTTCAACGCACAAAATAAACTAAAAAATAGGGCTTGAACCAACAAGTTTTTACCATTCAAATCTTCCACACAAATTCACTATATTTACAGCCAAATAATATAATCTGTATGAATCCATTCCCCACGAGAACACACAGATATTCAAGCGTTGATAAAAGGTTGGATATCATAGTTTTAACTGTTCAAATTATCAATAAAATCTAACTCAATTGAAGTACAAACATCGTAAAACTTACATTGATCGATTGTTCACAAGACAGCGGTGATGTCCGCAGCTTCTGATTGAATGGCCAGGCCTGTGATTTGGCAGAAGTAGGAAAAAGAAATAGATTTAAAAGAAAAAACAAAACAGAAAACCTAAGCGACCGCCCTCTCCGGTCCTTTTCTCGGTACTTTCCTTTTATATGTAAATTTGTCATAGATGCTCTCTCCGGCTGATTAAATTAAATAGTTGAAAAGAAAAAAAGCCTGGCGTGCAGCACTTTCTTATTCGTTGACCATTTATTATGTTTGATGAAGTCATAATTTAAAACACAAATAAATATTTTAAAAAAGAATAAAAAGGAAAATTACCATGGGTAGGTGTAGTTGGTTGCTAGTGATGTGCACATTAAACTTGTGCCATTTTTTTAATTTCAAAATGATTTTGATAGCGACACATTTTTTGGAAAGTGTGATGGGCAAATAGCGACATATTTGATGGGATTGTTATAACTAGCAAAATTTGGGTGAATTCCTCTATATTTGTCTCATTTCAGCGTCATAGTCGAAACTCTTGTCATTTTTTATGTTAAAGTTTGAGGGAATAGAAAATTTGAGAGAGTTGGTGAAGGCAAAGGACACTTTCCATACTCACTATGGCATTTCATGGTGGTTGATTGTCATAATCTGCGACTCCAGGTGACCTAAATATCACTCTTAATATGGACGAAATCTAGGGCATCAATAAGAAACAGGATCTTATTGCGGACAAGATTAAAAATGAGCTTCTAAGTAGAAATTTTGTTGACATTCTCCCTCCCAAAATTCTACCAACTTGGGAAAATGGAAGGGTCGAGAAGGCATATATTGCTAAGAGAATCGACAGATTTATCCTTCATGTCAGTCTAATTGACATCCTGGGCATGCCTTTTTCAACAATCGAGAATGTCTTCATTTCTGATCATAGACCGATTATACTAGGATGGAGGGATAAGGGCTTCAGAAAAGGCTACTCTTTTAAATTCAACAGGCAATGTTTAGAAGATCCAGAGTTTAATAACATTATTTCAAAAGCTTGGAACGAGATGTCGTCTTCAAAATCTTTTCCTACTTTAATGACTTTCAGAGATAAGATGGAATCAATCCGAAAGGTTGTAAAAGAGTGGCAGTTTCAAAAAAGGCAAGCGAATAAAAAAGACCTCCGGGAAATTCAAAAGGAGCTAGACAGTGCTGCGGATTACATGGCTTATAATTCCTTATCTTTTGAAATGAGATGTCGAATAAAGGGTCTTCAAAAGAAAAAATTGATGATTTTGAAACAAGAAGAAGCATTCTGGAGGTTAAAAAGCAGAGCGATATGGATGAAAGAAGGAGACAGGAATTCAAAATTTTTCCATAATTTCGCCAACTCCAGAAGAGAAAAGAATTCTATATGGAAAATCAGTGACGGAAAAGGGGGCTTCCTTTATTCCCAACAGGATATAACAAATGAGGCGGTGGCATATTTCAAAAATCAATATAAAAGATCGAATAAATGCAAAATCCAAGATATTCTATGGGGAATTGATCTGTTCCCACAGATGTTTGATGGTGATTTAAATGATCAAATCTTCTAGCCAATTTCAGAGGAGGAGCTGCTTGCTACTATGAAATCCTTTAAAAGGGACAAGGGTCCTGGTCCAGATGGCTGGACGATAGAGTTCTTCATTCATTTCTTCGATATCATCAAAGCTGATCTATTGAGGATGGTAGAGGGTACCAGAATGTCGGGTAGTATCAATCAAAAAATCTCCTCCACTAACATAGCGCTCATTCCCAAAAAGGGGGATGCTCAATCTTTCAAGGATTTTAGGCCGATTTCGCTATGTAACATCTCCTTCAAGATTGTTTCGAAGATCATAGCTGAGAGAATCAAAGGAGTTTTTTCAGAGTTCCTAACAAAGGAGCAACACGGTTTTCTAAAAGGTAGAAACATTCATGATGCAGTTGCAAGTACTCAAGAGGGTCTGTATGCTATTCATTCAAAAAAATGTGATGCGATTATTCTCAAGATCGATCTCTGGAAGGCATACGACTACCTGGATTGGGGCTTCATCAGGTGTTTGCTCGCAAAGATTGGGTTGAGAACCAACATGATCAACTGGATCATGGCTTGCGTTGAAATAGTGGACTATGCGATCATCATCAATGGGATACCATCTCCTTTCTTCCGTGCGGAAAGGGGTCTTCGTCAAGGATGCTCCCTCTCCCCGCTTTTATTTATTCTGGCAATGAACTCTCTTAGCCTGTATATCAATAAGGCTGTCAAGGAAAACATGTGCCGCCCCCTAAAAATCTGCAGAAATATCTCAATCTCTCACAATTTATTTGTAGATGATATCATCTTATTCAACTTGTTTTGCAGGTTCACTTGGATATGCTTCTATGAAATCATAAAAAATTTCCAAAAGGCTACGGGTTTGCAAGTTAACAATGAGAAGTCAACAATCTATCACAATGATATAAATCAAGAAGATGTTGCATGGTTATCTGATCTTTTTGGAATTAATGTGCAATCTATCAGTTGTGGTATTAAGTACTTGGGTTTTCAGATAAAAGCTAATGGTTACTCAAAAACTGATTGGAAATGGATCCTGGATAGATTCTACAGGAGGATTTCAGCTTGGGAATTCAGATGCCTCTCTTTGGCGGGAAGAGTGATTCTGGTGCAATCAGTATTAAATCAACTCACGGTTTACTGGGCGCATTTATTTTTTCTTCCTGCGAGTATTATTAATAGCATGAATAGATTAACAGCTAACTTCATTTGGGGTGGTCAAGTGGATAGGAGGAAATACCATCTCACAAAACTATCCAGTATCTCTTTACCAAAGAGCATGGGAGTACAATCCTACCAGTACAATCCTGTTTTCCCTCGAATTTTCTGGAAGGATGGTTGCCCTTCAAAAATTATTCTTTTTGCTTGGCTAACCTTCCACAACAAGAATTTAACCTGGGAAAATTTAATGAAAAGAGGATGGCACGGGCCAGGTCTATGTTCATTATGTAGGTCAGAGGGGGAAAGTAATTTTCACTTGTTTTTAAAATGCAAAAAATCGCAACAAATATGGCAGGCTTTGGAGATCAGTTATGGAATTCAGCATATGACGCATGCTTCAATTTCTGAAATGTTTCTATGGTGCAGCGAGCAGAAGGAATCATGGAGAAGGATCTTCATCTTTTCTCTGTGGAGCATTTGGAAGTGGCGTAACAGCAATATATTCAATGGCATTAAATCTACTTGCTCGGAAATCTACTTTAAAATTGTCGCTTCCTTTGAAGCCTATCAATCAAAAAAAGGTCGCCTGTACTGATCAATCAAAGGAGCTCTCATCTTTCCCTAAGGCGTTCTTCGACGGAGCTGAGCAGAAAGGCACTTGTGGCTGTGGTATACTCATTATGATTAATGAAAACACTCATTTTTCCATTCACTGGAATGGGGGGAAAGGCTCCAACAGTAAAGCGGAGGCTATGGCTCTCGCTGGACTATTAAAATTTTGCCTCTTTCTTGATATTCAGCATGTCTCGGTATTTGGAGATTCGAAAGTAATGGTAGATTTCGTCTCAAGAAAAAATCATATATTAATGCCTCACCTGATTGGCTGGATGGATAGGATCAATTTCTTCTGGGGTTGTTTGGTTGGAGGCACAATTCACCATATCAGTAGGGACAAAAATTTGCAGGCCGACTCTCTGTCAAAAATGGGTCTTCAATCAGCTCCAGGATTATGGTTTTTGCAGGTTTTTTCTGAAGGGGAAATCTTTTATATCCAAGAGTTTTCTCTCCCGGACTTCTAGGTTGTGTAACTTTGTTTCACAGGTTCTCCTTGGATCATTTTGGTTTTATGATGCTGCTTCATGATCTCTTTCTCGGCAGAATCCTCTTCCTTTGTCTTTGCTCATGTATATATTTTGCTTCAGATAGTCGATTCTGCTTTTGATTTGCGCCCTCTATGATCTTTGGATCTTTATACAATGGGGATCTCCCAGATCTGTCTCTCCTGGCAGGAACCATTTTGTTATCTAGATATGCTTCCATGTTGTTCCCTTTTTATTTGATCCAATGTTATGGGTCATCTACAGATGTAAACATATTGCCTCTTATATCTCTCATATAATATAATATTTAGCTTTTTTTGTCCTGAAAAAAATCTTTCTCAAATTTTTTTTTTATTATATATGTTTTTCTTAATATTATTTATATATAAATTGTAATTAGAAAATTTATATCAAAAAAAATTATGTGGTTGTATTATAGAATTGAATTATGTTGAAAATAATTTGCTTCTCTAAACTTTGAAAATAAATTAATTTTTTCAAGATGGTCTTTTCAAATCTTCTATTCCTTCGCCCATGGGGCTTTGGATTGACGGTGAATGGGTGCGCTGTTAAGGCACTCCTTGTGATAGGTCACCGTTTCAAATCTCCCGTGGGTACTTAGGTTAGTCTTAACTAGAAAAAAAAAATCTTCTATTCCTTCAATATATCTTTGTACCTTTAGGGACAATTGCTAGTTAAAATAAAAATGATAATTATGTATCAAACTAGTATAGATCGTATACTGGAGATGGTCTATAGTATTTTTTTTACCCAAATTTAATCTAATAAAACTTATCTTAATTGATTCCTCAAAAACTAGCACACTAAACCACATACAAAAATATATATATAATTATTTATCATTACATTTTATTTAATTAAAACGAATGATAATGATATAAAAAATACAACCTAACAACAAAGTATTAAAAGGACTTAACATAGCTAGTGAAATCAAACTATAAATACTTTGGTAGAGGCTTGTTAAACCGGTTTGTGAAAGTTCAACATTGTCCGGTTAATGCCACAAGGAAAATATAAAATTTAAATGTAAAGAGAAGGGTTTGTCATCGAATGGAATTGTACTATCGTTGACGACTTAACAAGAACGAGAGAACGAGATATTACAGGTTCAGGAATCCAAACTAGTAGCCGCAGAACGGAATCTCAAAATTACCATCCACTTGTTGGCAATCGCCAAAATATCTGTTGAATATCCAAAAAGTATAATCTCTGTAAGCGCTGCACCTGTTGTCTTACATCTGTTCATTTTTTGTTTTCAATCATTCGAACAATGTTCCGCATGGCTCGACAGGAGGGTTTGATCTTGCATTTGGAATAAAGATGGGAAATTTTGCCATAAATAACTAAGCTTTGACGTGAAGATTGGAAAAATTGACATATATTCTCAGAATCTCCGAGTGAAGGTTTGGATGCCTTTACTTAAATTTTACACGTTTCCGAAGTTTTTCTCAAGGTTGAAAGTTATGGCATGAGCTTTTGAAGTCTTATGGACATTTGCTTTGAGGATTGAAAATAGTTTGATAGATCTTGAAATTATTCAAGCCTTTCTAGTTACAGATAGGCGTTTTTGCCTAAATTTTAATGTCAAATGCATTTCGGAGATTTTCACCATAGACTTTTCATAAAAGGGCTAAAAGATCGGATCGGGTCATCTGTCTGTTGCTCCCGTTCTTGCTTTTTGTGGATTTTAGCAATTTCTCATAAGGTTTAGAGTTTTTGTTCAGATTTTGGAGGTGGGCGTTGTTTCAAGGTTGAAAAGAAAATGAATTTCATTTGGCAACAGCGAGCGGAGTTTGTTAATTCTACTTAGTGTAATCTGATCTGAGCCAAGGCTCAGGTTCGACCAAGAAGAGATTTCGTAAGGACGAGTCAAGAAAAACGTGAATGCTTCAGAGTTTGTCTTCCATTTTTAGTTGGAAACTCTTGGGGTCATTGTTTATGTGGACGGAACACACCAAGGCATGTGATTGAGATGCGTTAGAATATCTCAAAAATGCAGATTGAGATGTGCTGAATACCTAAAATTGCAGGGTGAACTGAGAATTTTGGTCAGAAAGAATGAATAACACCTTTAACCATGCTTCTGTGAGAGAATTAGTTTGGAACGAAGACAAGTAGTAGTAGGTGGGTTTCTTAGATCGTTAACTACTTCAGCACCACATCTTTACTGTTCCTTTTCTTACGCACAACTTTATTATTGATTCTTCGCCTCTATCACCTCCACCATTCGTGTTGTGGCTAATACCTGTCGGGATGCTTTTGATGGCAAGGGCTAACGAGCCTGCCATAGGGCATTAAATGCCCATTCAGCTGCAAGTTCGTTAGCAATATAACACGAGGTGGGGACGGAGTGTTCAGAAAGTCACCGCGCGCGCGTGTTAGATATGGCTAACGAGCTTGCAGCTGAGCGGGCATTTAATGCCCTATGGCAGGCTCGTTAGCCTTTGCCTGCTTTTGATTACTCCCCTTGGTACAGTGGCGGCAAATGGTAGAATTTATTAATGGATGTGGTTGTGCTCTTGCAGCTGAGCGGGCATTTAATGCCCTATGGCAGGCTCGTTATCCCTTGCCTACTTTTGGTTACTCCCCTTGGTACAGTGGCGGCAAATGGTAGAATTTATTAATGGATGTGATTGTGCTCGAATCGATGGTGGAGAACAGTGACAGTTGTTGGTTTGAATCAACGGTGCAAAACAAAATGGTAGATGAAAGTCGGCGCTAAAGGGTTTCAAAATGTAACACCTTCCGTGTAAATATTTGATTTAATAATTTATAAATTTTAAATTTAGAATTTAATAAATTTACTATTATATATTCTAAAGAAATTTGTTTTTGTTTGGTTAAATGTTTATCTTTTTTGATGTAAGGAAACAAGTTAATGACTCAAGATTAGAGACTTATTGTAGAAGTAAAAGCCTACCCTCTTATGGATCACCAACGTATTATTTTGTAGTTAGTAATGACTAGACTTAGAAAGAAGAAAGAAATTGTTTTAACGTCCATGAGGCTAAAGATAGCCTATGGGACAGATTCCTTCTTCATCTCCTTGATGTATTCAACCATTTTTCTATGAAGTTTCAAAATAAATGTTTCTATCTTCTCGACAAACCCCTCACTAAATAGATTATCCCAAGAGCTAGCTGCTAGCATATCTGCATAATTTTCCTTGTTGTCTTTGAAGGCCTCACATTCTAAAATGAAATGTTTTTCTGTTTCCACTTTTCCAGAAGAACAAAAAATGCATACTCTTTCCTTCCACACTTCTTTTGGCCTTTTCCAGCGCCCTGTTTCACAGCGGAGTTTATGAGAATTAGTCCTTAACTGAGCAATATAAATTTTGGCTCTCCAAGAGATATTGGCCTCTATGTATGCTTTTGGTTGATGACTATGAGTGGGATTAAACACTTCAATATAGTATTTTTTCTTTTTTCCTAGCTCCTTATCCCAAGTACGCTTGTGGAACTTTTCCGTAACAAAAGCTTTTATGTCTTTGTTGTTTATGGGACACACGTTCAAGACAACTTTAGGCCATCTACCCTCTTCCATTTGCTCAATTTTTTTTAAATACCATATGACTCGCACCATAGCAATTGCTTCAATAGGAGCAGTCATGTTTCACTTAACAAGATAGCATAAGGAACTGCACTTTTAATCTTGTATTTGCTTGTAATCAAACGCTTATGAATTTTCTCAATTTGTCTCCACTACATGTCGGATGTACTGCTGGCCCATAGTTCACAACCATAGAGAATCATAGTTTAGGTCCCTTCCTGTTGTACCCTCATCGGCCCTTGGCCTGGACATAGACCCCCCCCCCTACCATTACTCCCAAACCCCCTCGCGGTCGCCAATCAAAAATTTCTAAGGCAATAAAAAGGGCTAGTGCTGAAGTAGCCTCCGGGGTTCAATCCCCAATTGACTGAGTTCTTAGAGAAAAGAGAAACCCTCTCACCACCCCCCCATGATTTGTCTTTCTTTCAATTGTAGGGGTCTAGTCAACCTAGACAAAAAGCTGGCTCTTAAGAGGCTATGTCTATCTAAAAAACTGGATGTTATTTTCCTTCAAGAAACTCTAGGGGAAGGTCATCAGATCAACAAGATCCTTTTAAGTTTTCTCCCAGATTGGGAATTTCACTTTTTTGATGTGAAGGGCCACTATGGTGGTTGTGCATTGGGGTTTAATAAACGTTCTACAAAAATCCTCAATGTTTGGGGAGGAGAAGGTCTTCTTGGGGTTGATATCTTATCTATGGAGCTCAATAGACCTTTTAGGATTATCAACATCTATGGCCCTTGTCAGAATAGAGAAGTCTTCTGGAATAGGTTAATGAAGGTTGATTTTATGAATCAAGATAATATAATCATTGGTGTAGATTTAAATTTCTCTCTCGTATCAACGAAATCTTGGGGATTCAGGGGTCAAAGTGATCATCTCATGGCTTTTTTTGAAAAATAGTTGGATGCCCATGACTTTCTAAATATTGAACCTATTAAGCTCAAGCTAACTTGGAGGAATCACAGATTGGGGGCCCTTGCTAGAATATTGGACCGATTTTTGATCAAAGCCCCTCCCATAGCAAGTTTAAATATGTTTCATCAAGGGGTGGAGAGCGATGGGATCTCTGATCACTCTCCAATTTTTTTGGAGCTCAAGGGTAATTTTTCTAAACCCCCTTCACCTTTCAAATTCAACTCCTCTTGGCTGCTGGAGCCGATTTCCTGGAATTTGGTCACAGATACTTGGATACATTGCTCTCAGGATGAAACCTCCTCTTCTGGGGAGGTATTTGCAAAGAATCTAGCAGCATTAAAAGGCAAAACAATAACCTGGGCCAGATTAAAACAAAGAAAAGAAGATGAAGATCTACAAAGGATTGAAAAGGCTCTTTCAAATTTCGAAGAATCAGTCCCCAATGGAGCGAACTCGGCTAAAAAAAAGCTGCAGTTGGTTCAGCTGGAAACATAAAGAATTAAACTTCTTTGCTCAAAAGAAGAAACCTGGAGGCTCAAGAGTAGAGCAATCTGGCTCAAAGCAAGTGATGAAAAATCAAAAAAATTTCAACAATATGCAAGGGGTCCGAAAGCCATTAACACAATCTGGGAATTACAAGATACTGAAGGAAGGAAAGCGGGTAATTTTGAGCAATTGGCTGACATGGGGATTAGACATTTCTCTGATATTTACAAAGTCCCCATTGGAATAACCCTTCCAAGCATCATTCGCACTGTCGAAGCTCTGCCCAGATTTATCGAGCTAGATGAAATTGAAGATCTAAACTCCCAGGTTACCAGAGAAGAGCTTGAAGCAATGCTGAAGTGCTTTAATAAGGATACGAGCTTGGTTCCTGATGGGTGGCTAGTTGAATTCTTCAGTTCCTTTTTTGAATTAATAGGAGATGATCTCATCCAGACCATTGAAGAAAGTCAGAAAACTAAGAAATTTTGGAGGCCTTCAATTCGACATTCCTGGCCCTTGTCCCTAAAACTGATAACCCTTCCACTTTTGACGACTACAGGCCCATATCCCTCTGCAATAGCATTTACAAAATCATTTCCAAAACAATAGCACTTCGCATCAAGCCCTTTCTCTCCCGAATGATATCCAAGGAACAATTTGCCTTTCTCAGTCATTGCCAGATCCATGAAGCAATTGGTAATGCTCAGGAATCTCTTCACTCGATTAAGAAGCTCAAAAAAAAATCAGTCATTCTAAAAATTGATCTCTCCAAAGCCTTTGATCGAGCCTGTTGGTCCTATCTTCGGATTATGCTCACTCACATTGGCTTTCCCTTTGCTTTCATCAACTGGATCATGGGTTGTATTACATCAGTCTCCTACAGTATACTCATCAATGGAGTGACCTCGGGGTTCTTTCATGCGGAACGAGGTCTTAGGCAGGGATGCCCTCTCTCCCCGCTGTTGTTTCTCCTCATTATGGAAGGCTTTAGCAGACAGAGAGGAAGGCTCCTTGGTTGGTGTTAGGATCTCGGATATGTCCTCTATAACCCATCTCTTATTTGTAGATGATGTTCTGTTTTTTTTAAATGGATCTTTTCAAGACTCTTATGCTTTCAAGGCCATTCTATCCCTTTTTTGTAAAGCTATAGATATGTAGCCAAATTTTGTGAAATCAACTATTATCATAGTTTCCTGCTAGCTGAAAGAAGCAAGATTAACTTGCCAACTTTTTGAATACGAGCGACAAGACTTAGATGATGGACTAAAATATTTGGGTTTCAGATTGAAACCAAATCGTTATCGCATAGCAGATTGGGCTTGGCTTATAGCTAAGATTGAAATCAGAATCAACATTTGGCAACAACGACGGCTTTCTAGAGCAGGTAGGCTCACTCTCCTCAAGTTTGTCCTACAAGTTATTCCGGTTTACTGGATGTCGTTGGCCTGGATTCCCAAAGGCATATTAAAAAGAATTCAACAACTATGCTGTCGTTTCCTTTGGCGAGGACAAAATCCAGGGAGAACCTGTGCATGGGTTCGTTGGGACAACATTAATAAGCCCAAAAACCTGGGAGGATGGGGCATAAAAAACATGCAGTTATTCGCTGAGGCTTTGGCTGCAAAAATGGGCTGAGAGATTATAAACTCCAGAAGTATTTGGCAGGAAATTACTTTTTATAAATACATATATCTGCTCTCAATACTGGAATGGATTCGTAGATCTTCAGTTCCTACGACTGGCTCCTCCATAATTTGGAAAGCAATATCACAGTTTCTTTCTCTTATCAAGCGAGGTCTAGCTTGGAAAGTTGGCAATGGAGTTCAAGTGAGGATCGGTTTGGAAACTTGGAGTGGTTGCGGGAATGGCCACATACTTCCCCGACCTCTTCGCAATTTCCTTCAGGCCTCTCGCATCACCCACTTATCGCATATAGCAATTGCAAATCAGGATAGTTGGCAAAACTAGACCTAGAAGGATCATAGAACGCTCAATATTCTGGATGTTTGGGTCGAAAACTGGCAGAGATTCATTGGCTCACTAGAGGAGGCCAATGTGCGGATTAGTGACAACCATGATGACCTTATCTGGGCATTGGATTCCCATGGCAGATACTCCCCCAAAACAGGTTATGCTTACGCAACGATAGCTAAACACACTGGTGATTTTTCTTGGTGGTGGGGTCACATCTGGAAATTAAAAGCCCCTCCTAACTCTAGGCTTTTCATGTGGTGCATTTTAAAAGACAAGGTACCCACTGAACTAATGTTGATGCATCGTGCAATCTGCAATCCATCTAGATGTTGTCTGTGTAAGCAGCATGAGGAAGATTCTACTCATCTCTTCCTTACTTGTCCTGCCCCGAAATCATTTTGGTTAAGGATCCTCACTTCATTGAATCTACATATCGATTGGTCAGGACAATATGTCGAAGAGGCTTGGCAAAGATGGTGGATAAAAGCCAACTAACAGAAAATTAGATGCCTACCACTATTTATTTGTTGGGGAATCTGGCTCAACAAGAACAAATCCACATTCATGAATGCCAAAATAGATTGGGATTCCTTCAGTGTTGCGTTGTTGGCCATTTACAATTTACTCCCGAAGGACCTGGACAATCGGCCTTCTCAGATCATTACCTCGGAAATTATAGACATAAACTCCCCCTGGGGTTATTTTGATGGTTCGGCACAAGTTGAAGGCTGTGGAGGTGGGGCGATGTTGCATATTGATAATATAGTGTCTTTTAGAATCAAGGTCGGCTTAGGCAGAGGCACCAACAACTATTCTGAATTGAGCAGTCTAAAATACCTTCTCCTTTTTGCAAAAGAACAAAGTTGCCAACAACTTCAGATATTTGGAGACTCACAGCTCACTATTAACTGGGAAAATGAAGTTAATCATTGTCACTTGCACACACTTAGAGATATTCTGATTGATATCTTTTCTCTAAAGTCTCAATTTGATTCATTTGCATGCTCACATATATACAGGGAAAGGAATGAGATCGTTGACCGTCTATCCAAAGAGGCAGCACAGCTAAACAGAGGTCAATGGCAGATATAGGAATTCAGGGAAGGCATTTTCTACAGTTACTATCATCGTCCATTCATGGATATGAATGGTTCTTCACTGAATGATCGCTAGATCATCCAACAGTTTTTCTATACTATCTCCTTTCTATGTACATAATTTTGTCTTCTACAGTTTTTTGGATAGAACTCTTTAACATTTTTTCTGAAACTTACTGGACTTCTCTGAAGTTTATTATCAATATACATCATAATGGGTTTTGTAAAAGCTTATAATAGTTCTGAACTATTTCCTTTTCTATGACAACATTTCATATATGCAATATCATACAACATGTAATTTTCTTATCTTTTTAATGAAAATTACGCTAATTCTAAGGAAAATATATATATATATATGACTATTACTATTTTGTAGTTATGTGTATTAATATTTTTTAAAGACAACAAATATTTGATTTAATAACTTATAAATTGTAGATTTGGAATTTAATAAGTTCTATAATTGTGTATTGGGCTTACAGTATGTTCCAAAATTGTTTTTGTTGGGCTAGGAGCTCGTCTTCCTTGGATGCAAGGAAATAGGTTATTGACTCAAGACCCAAAGACATCTAGCATAGTGAAAGTCTGCCCCCTTACGGGTTACCAACATATTTTCCAGCTGGCGTGGTTTTCCTTGAAGAACGCTAATGAGTCAATATGCATTCACAAAAGTTATGATAGATTTTCCCATTATTAAAAGAAAAATACAAAAGAAAGAAGTTTTACTATTTTGTAGTTATGTTTATTAATATTTTTTAAAGTGGGTAATTTAATTATTAAATGTTTTGATTATCTTTGTTGGAATTTAATAATATAACAATATTACGATTTTTTATTATTTAAAATGTGTCTTAGAATTCAAAAATGAAATTTTACTCTACAGAAAACTCCCTAGATACACTCAAATGATACATCTTATAAAGATTAAACTTATGATTTTAACAAATCTATGTCAAATCTTGGGTAAAATTTACTAGAAAACATACCTAAAAAAAGAGTTAAATGTCTAATAGTTAAATTACACTCTTTTTAAATCACCCAACTCCATCCATCTCTATGAATCCTCAAGAAATTTCTTATTCCTCCAATTGTTGGGAAAGATCCTATCCCTTATTTTTATGTGAATAGGAAAATGACAATGTAGTTTTTATGCTAAAACTTGTTTGGTTTAATGTGGAGAAAGATATTATTTAGCACAAAACACACTCTACATGATCAATGTTATTTAATCCTCTTTAATGTAGCACCAAACTTGATGTTAATAATATGCACTCGACCACCTCGATGGGGGTGGGTGATCAACAAAATGGTGGGATTGGGGGAGGAGGGGCACTAGCCACCCCACTGACTCCCAAGGCTCTTAAGGCGGGGTAAGTGTGGCATGCCCTCCATGCACCATACATGTATCATTAAGGTTTAAACAATCTTGGGTCTCGATTACAGTTTTGTGATCCTTCCTCACGTTGTTTGTCGATGAAGGTGGTCACGTGCTTCAAAGGGTGGCAGGGTAAGCTTAACAAAGGTTCAGTAACCTCGGTTCTCAACTGCAATGAAGGACATTTTATGTTATAGTGGTTGTATTCTATGAGGCTCTGTGATTGGCAAAAACATGAACACGACACTTGGGACCCTGCTGTTGTGAAAACTATACAATCCTAGAAGGTGTTGATCGTAAACAAGGCTTGGAAAAAAGTTCATAATTGTGTTGCGAAATTGCAACTGAGCTTCACTCTTTGCACTTGGTTGTTTCATGAGGTAACTCAGAGTCCTTGGTTGGCCTAGTATATAATTTTTGTTGTAGTGATTTGTGGGTTGAATTTTAGGTTCTTGCTCCTCCCATGTTTAATTTTGGGAGTTGGATAGTATGGTCTGTCTGGTTTACTATATTTGGCCTCGAGTTCTCTATATCGGTTCAAGTCTTGTGTGTTCAGCCGAGAAGACAAGCCGCGAGCCATTGGCTTTTCTTCTATCTCAAATCTTCAAATTAGAGGAAATTTTAGCTTAAAAGTGGCCTACTAATGAAAAATAATAAAATAAGAGTTATGAATTTTGGAGGGAAAAGAACAAAACTACTTTCTTTTAACTGTTTTTTTGGCTTATCTCCTTATAGGTTTTCAAATTTCAAGTGTAAACACTCGTTCAATGCGGAATTAAATTCTACATCCAACGCATACCCGTTATGCATACTTTCGAGAAGACTCACAATGATAAAATATAAAGATATATTAAAAAAGTGTGTTCAACACGTTTTTTTAATGTGTCTTTCATTTTTATCAATTCAGGTCTTCTGAAATGTATGCATAATGGGTACTTGTTGGATTTGAAATTTGATTTTGCATCCAACAAGTGTCCACACTTGAAATTTGAGTAAACCTATAAGAAATAACCTAAAAATACAACTTAAAAAAAAAAAGTTTTTCTTCTTTTCCCTCCAAAATATTTACATATACCTCTTTTTAAATTTAAAGGATTTTGATTGGTTTACATATTATGACATGGGAATTAGTTGAAAATTTCATGGACACTTTTAGGCTGAAATTTCCTCTAATGCTCTAGTGGCTTTGCATTATTCTAGTCAAAGCGACACTACTTGTTTTGTGTTGGCTTTATTTGAGGTCACGGGGCTTTCACCTTTCTCTGTTTCCTTAGGACCATGGAAAGTCGCGACATGTAGGTTTTGCAGGTGTCAAATTTTTCCTGCAGTATTGCTCTTCCCTGGTGGTGTGAGAGGCCCTTCTCCTTGGGCTTATTTGTGAATTCTCTAAGATTTGTTTCCCTTGGTACCTGGCTAGCCTTACCATGCCATGTTAGCACGACTGAGTCCATCAGGGTGTTGGAGAGAGGGGGCAGTCAAGCAGGCCTTAGTTGGAGGCACAAGCCTAGACGAAAGTAAGGAATTTTCAAGCTACACATTCACCTAGCATGCATAATGACACTCGTTGCTTTGAGGGCTTTACTTGAAGAGAACAACGATCGTTCTCTAATTTTGAGCTTATTAACAAATTTTCTTGTAGGCTCCCTAATATTGGAATTACTATGGAGCACAAGGTTCAATGCCTCCCTTCACTCACCCTAAAGGAAAGGCATGATGACTGCATTGTAATTATCCCTTTCATGAATGACCTTCAAAGCAACCAATGACATATGTAGGGCAACTTGGATCGTCTTTAATGAAACCAATGACACATGCTAGAAAGTTTGGAATGCCACATCAAAAGAGATTAACACATGTGTAAAATCATGTACATTGTGAATTTCAGCCTCTAACTCCCCTTGGCTCAAAATCGGAGAATCCTGTTGTGGCAACTTCATTAGAACCCTAATGGCAATTTGTTGTGTCTTGATCTTATTGGTATTTTGGTTTTGTGTTTCCCTTTGGTTTTGGACTCCACACTCTTTTTGGAATGGTGTAATCATTTTTAAAAATTATATACTACCAAAAAAATCTAGTAAGAGTGAGGCTAATAAAATTTTACAAAAAATGAAAGCGACGTAATATTTCCATATAAATAAAAAAATTTGACTATACACTCCACAATAAATCAAATAATATTATATAAATTAAGATATATATGATTTGAAATTTAAAATCAAAACCATATATATCTTAATCTATATAATATTAATCATTTTGTTTTTAATATTTTGAAATATATTTATAGAAAATATTATGATAAATTTTCTAATAATAAAAAAATATTTATGGTAAATTTCATCAAATAAAAGTAACAAAACCACAAATGACACTAACAAAACACAAGAACAAGCCATAAATATAAAGCCAGGTGTAACTAGGTTCACTCGATTTAAGCAATGGAACCTTTATTCAACTCAAATAAAAATTCAAAGCTCTTCACATTACAGGAGGTGGAGAATGGAATTAAGAAGCTGAAAACATGAAATGCAAAGGACTTGGTTGAAATTCAAGCATAGTATCTAAAATGGAAAATGAACGCTCTTGCACCGCACTTCATGAAAATATTCAACAACATCATTCAGCAAGGATTCCAAAGAGACCGGACAACTAGCCTAGCAATACCCCTTTTTAAAAGTGGAGACATTAATAATCCATCCAACTATAGAACAATTATGATCAATCCTTGTTTGCAAAGCTTTTCGGCAGCATGGTAGAAGACATAATTAGCAAGTGGGTAGAAGTAAAGGAAAAGAGGGCAAGAGGACAAGCGGGTTTTAGGCCAAAACATTCTACATTGGATCATGGCATCACGTTGAGACACATTGTTGAAAAGGTTTGGGAGGACAAAGAAGAAGTATTTTGCTGCTTTGTTGACTTCAAAAAAAAGGGATAAGTTGTGGCGTAGAATGGAAGAACTTGAAATTCCTGTGCATTATAGAGTTGTTGTCCAGAGACTTTATGAAGAAGTGAAAGTCAAAATTAGAACCTCAGCAGGTATTTCAGAAAGCTTTAGAAGTGACATTGGAGTCAAGCAAGATTGCCCTTTATCCCTCACTCTTTTTGGTCTATATATTGATAAATTGGAAGAGTGGCTAAATATGCAAGGTGGAGATGGTGTTCGGTTGGGGGAGTTTGTGATAAAGATTCTTTTATATGCTGACGATATTGTATTGGTTTCTAAATCGGCCCATGGATTGCAAATGCACTTATATGCCCTTGAGCATTTTTGTAGAGCAGTGGGGATGCAAGTCAATACTAGCAAGACCAAAATAATGATTTTTTCTAATAAAAGGAAGCATAACCAGCATACTTTCTTCTTTGAAGACAACATTCTTGACGAAGTAAAGGAGTACAAGTACCTTGGGATTGATTTCAACAACAAACTCAATTGGGAGGACTGCAGAAAGAAGAGAATTTTAGGAGGGTGGAAAGCATTATATTCTCTTCAAAACAGATGTAGAGAGGCAGAATTATGGGATCGGAAAATGATTAAAGTTCTTTTTGGACTCCTAGTTTGTCCAATGATGCTATATGGGTGTGAATTGTGGGCTAGCAGCACTCCCGTCTCAAAATGGAAACAAATTGAGAAAATCCAAAAACGTTTGATCATAAGCAAGTTCAAAATAAAAAGTTCGGTACCTTATGAGATAATGTTGAGTGAAACCTGAGCAACTTCCATTGAAGCAATTGCCATGGTGTGGCTCATAAGATACCTAAAAAGAATTGAACAAATGAGAGTAGGTAGATGGCCTAATGTTATCTTCAATGAAGGCATCAGTGAAAGAAAGAAAACATGGATGAAACAAAACTACACATGGATGCAAAAATGGGATATCTACCTCAATGCCTGTCCCACAAATAGCAAGGAGCTAAAGGATTTTGTTATGGAGAAGTTTCGTAAAAAGATATGGGGAAAAGAGTTGGGTAGAAAGAAGAAATATTACATTGAGGAATTCAACCCTACGTGTGATTTACAACAAAAAGAGTTCATTGGAGCTAGCATTTCGTGGAGGGCAAAGGTTCTTATTGCTCAATTAAGGACCAACTCACATCAACTTCGGTGTGAAACAGGACGGTGGAAAAGGCCTAAAGAAGCTTGAGAAGAAAGGGTGTGCACATTTTGCATGTCTGGGGCTGTGGAATTGGAAAAACATTTTATTTTGGAATGTGATGCATTCAAAGACATCAAAGAAAGTTATGAGAACATGTTAGCATCAGCTTCTTGGCATTGTCTTTTTAGCGAGGAGATTGTTGGAAGGTTGGGTCAGCTCATCATCAATTTGAATCGGAAAAGGACTGAATTGCAAAGAGCGAAAAACATGGAACTAATGGTCTCATAGACTATTTTAGTCTCACGGACCTTAAAATATCATTTCATTTCATTTCAAAATCTTGAATCTTTATCAAATGTCTTAATTTAGATCAAATCACCTAACCTCCAATGGGACATTTGTGCTATAATACTCTACACATCATCAATCATACTTTCTAGGATGTTATTGACCTAATTATATATACACGTGATATTGTTTACAATATTTTTATTGCTTGTGTATTAATTTGAACAAAGGTAATTCCAAACTAAATTGTATTAGAGAATGGAGACCAAAGTTAGACCAAACGCATAGATTATAAAAATGTTGTTTTTAGCTGCAAGTTCGTAATGAGCATGGATATATGACCACTTCATGTCCCAACGCAAATAATTTCTAGAAATATTTAAGGAAGATGAAAAAGCTTTTGTGATGGAAAATTTAGAGACGGGTAATATATATATATATATATATACATAATTTTAAAATAAAACTATTAAATTTATATAGTTTTTTCGTAAGTTTGATAGAATTGCATTTTCAGTATGTGTAATATATCATCTTGATTGGGGTGGGGATTTGAATCGATTACTTCCCATCAAAGAGTACCTTAACAGAGCACTCGATCATCATCTATCTAAAATCTCGTAGACTTTAATTTATAATTTTAATGGAAATAACTCTTTAAAAAAGGAAAAAGCACACCACACTTCCAAACAAAAATGGAAAAATTATTAAATTCATACCACTCCCCTTTCAATTTTCAATTTTCTTAATACAAGGAAGCTGCTTTTAAGAAGAAAATAAAAATAGACAAACAAAACAAACAAACACAAAAAAAACACATCAAACAAACTCAACAAACAAACACCAAAAAAACACATCAAACAAACTCTTTGGATTAAGAAAGAGACTCGATAATCAAAGTTCTAAATGATAAATCAAGGGAACTCCTTTGGAGGGAAAAAAAAGCACAGCAAACAAACTTTTTGGATCAAGAAAGAGACTTGATAATAAAAAAGATAAAATATTGATGAAGGAAACATATTTCAAATAATAGTTTATATTTTAATTTTATAATTAAGTAAAGTGGAATGTAATTTATAATAAAGCAAATGATAATATTTTTTCATAAAAATGATAAATAATAATTTTAAAAATAAGAAAAATAAATAAATATATATATATAAAGTGGAATGTAATTTATAATAAAGCAAATGATAATATTTTTTCATAAAAATGATAAATAATAATTTTAAAAATAAGAAAAATAAATATATATATATATATATAATTTAAAAAATCGATTAATTGTATTAAGAGTTGTTTTAAATTTTAAAATGGTAGATGCTATCTTTTATATATATTGTTATTTTTTTTTGTGAATTTTTATGTTAGCATTATTTTAAAATATTAAAATATTAAGATATACTTGCTAAATATTCATGATTTTATTGAATTTATTGGATAGTCTCAATCTACCACAAGGGAAACCAGATATATTGACTGTCTATGAAAGAAAAACTCTGAGCAAGATAAAAGAAACTATTGGAAATAAACAAATCTATCAACTATTAAACTACAAATAGAAGTGCTACAGTAATACATGATAGAAATTTATTAAATTAAAATAATAATAATAAATAAAATATAAATTAACTTAATTACACTTTAAACAATTACGTGTAAATCAACTCCATTATACATTACACACATGCCATTACCAACATGAGGCTGGACTAGCAGGAAAAACGTTCGTGTTTTCATCACAGATTTATCCATTAAGCTGCTTCTTTCTTTGTTTAAATTGCCCTACACCTAGAATTGAAGTCCATCAATTAAATATCCAACTAATCCATTGATTTACAGATTTATCCATTAAGCTGCTTCTTTCTTTGTTTAAATTGCCCTACACCTAGAATTGAAGCCCATCAATTAAATATCCAGCTAATCCATTGATTTACGTGTACAAGGTTGATTAAAGAAGACTTTAAGATTGAATTGGTAGACAAAAATAGTATGAGATTAAGTACAGAAAGGCATATAGAAGATGATTAATATAGCAACCAATGGAATATTATAGTGGAAAATTAATTAGGTGATTTCAACTACTAACACGGTTAGCAACTTAATGAGAACTTGATTGAGTTTTCGTTTTTTTGGAGGTCATATTAAATCATGAATTTCATGTTGATTTTGAAAAGTGGTGATGCAACATTACCCTTTTTCATTTTAGGGTCGAAATTCCAACAATTTTCAACTATAGCAATAAAAATCAAACATCATAATTACAAAAGACATGAAAAACCACATTTTTTTAGTTAAAATTTAAACACTTTTCAATCATGGAATTAAAGGCCAAATATCACGATTATAAAAGATACGAAAAACACACCTAAACACAAAAGTGGTGCACAACATCATAATTTAATAGGGATAATATTCAAACATTTTTCAACCATGACATTAAAAACTAGATATCATGAATATGAAAAAAACTAAAAATCGGCACCTAAAGTTTCTCTCTTTCTTTTTTTTTCTTTTTCAAGGCTCGTTTTTAAAGTGTTTTTCAAATTTGTCTAACTTTTATTTTATTTTTAAGAGTAAAATTACCACACTAAGGCCTTGCCTTGTTGAAAATAAAACAACATATATTCATTTATAAATTTTAAAAGTGACACTAAATAATATTTAATTATTAATTAACTATTTTTCAGATAATAAAAATATATATTATGAAAATTGTTGTAATTAATTTTTCGAGGGGATTAAATTAAAAATAAAATAAAAACAAAAACAAATAAAAGTCACATTACATAAATTTGTTTCATTCTCATAATTTCAAAAAATTAAGAAAGAAGTTTTTAGTTGAATTGAGGCTTCTGTGATCCATAATAATTATTAAGAAGAATTTCGGCATAAATCACATATAGAGAACCTTTGTCGACGTGTTTCGAACCAACTAGTGTGGTTCATCGTCAGGACAAGTTGAGGAGTCAGAT
This sequence comes from Pinus tabuliformis, assembly GCA_031772625.1. Lineage (NCBI taxonomy): Eukaryota > Viridiplantae > Streptophyta > Pinopsida > Pinales > Pinaceae > Pinus > Pinus tabuliformis. Next base: position 1,141,501,329 of record CM062813.1, on the reverse strand, counting down.
CATAGCTGCCAATTATATAGGAAGAGCAGATCATCCAAACGGCTAGGTTGACTGGGTTGACCAACAACGACTATCCAAAACGGCTAGATTGATGAAAATAAATAAAAATAATAGAATAAATAACTACTTGTGATTTATCATATTAATATCTTTCTCCAAGTTAACAAATTATTAATATAACTCATTCATAAATGAAAAAAGGGTTTTTTTATATCATAGGATGTTAAATTATTTTATTTTAATTATTATAGTAAGTTACCTAATTCCAATTTATTTAGTCAATGGAATTGTTTTATATATTAGAAATATTTATTTATTCGATTATTTACTAAATTTTTAATTCATTTACTTATTTTAATGGAATAAATTATGAAAATAGGTTAAAATTAATATATATTTCTATTTTCATTTTAAATTTATTTATATGGTAAAGGTAGAACTAGGAATATTAATATTCATAAAAAATTTGATAAGGAAAAAGTAAAAATTAAAACGGGCATCAAATTTTATTTTAATTAATACTAAGTTTTAGCCAAAGGAATTGCTTTATATAATAAAAATATTTATTTATTCAATTATTTACTAATTTATTAATTCATTTACTTATTTTAATGGAATAAAATTATGAGAATAGGTTAAAATTAATATATATTTCTATTTTCATTTTAAATTTATTTATATGGTAAAGGTAGGACTTAGTAAATAGGAATATTAATATTCATAAAATTTTTGATAAGGAATAGTAAAAATTAACATGGGCGTCAACTTTTATTTTATTATTATTATTATTATATTTTATATTTATTATTATTATTATTTTTATTTTTATTTTTTTTATCAAGGAGGACAAGAACAAGACAAGAGTAAGAGAACATGACAAAGAAGTTTTTGTTTTAAAAGCAAAGTCAGTTAAAAAAAAAAATCAACTTCAAAAAAAAAAAAAACCTAGAAAATGCTAATTTATTATTTTAATTAAAAGAAAAAACAATTAAAAAAAAAGAAAGAAAGAAAAAGAAAATAACATTAAAAATATATAATAAAAAAATAAAAACTAGAAACTAAAAACCAATAAAACACTTCAAAAAATAAAATAAAATATATAATATAAAATTATTATTATTATTATTATTATTATTATTAATATTATTAACATATTAAAAATATTTTACCTTGATGGGGTGTACCAACACTTGGTCAGACCACCTCAAAGTTTCGCCTCACGAGGCATGCGGTAGGTGAAGGCTTTATGAACTATAAGGTGATGAGATGGGGTAGTGGTCGATCGAACTCTCCAAACCCGCCTCTGGTTGTTATATTTTGTAGAGATGACAGTGTAATGATTGTTGTATTTTGGGCGATGAACTCTATGTGTAGGGTGGCAGGCGAGAGTGTTAAAGGTCGAGAGAGCTTACCAGGGCCATGGGGTAGTTGGACCTCGGTGGAATGCTTGACTCTGGTACTATGGCTTCTCTAATGGGTTTTTGCGCATTCATATGGGATCCTGGTTTGTTTGAAGGTTCCTTTCTTCTCTGGTGCATTCAGTTTAGTTATGCAAGGTGGAACCTCGAGTGTCGTCGAAGGCGAGTTGCTCTAGGCTGGCGGGTACTCGACGGTTTCTAGGTTATTGTTTATATCTGGTTAAGGTCTTTCCTTGAGCTATGGTGGTCGGTGGTCATTAGTAAGTCGAAGCTACCCATTGCCCAGTGGTGGGCGTGGTCTTGTATGCGGCTACATTTTCTTTATGAAGTCAATTTTCTCACAAACAATCAAGGTCTTTGGTGGCACCTGCTTTTGTCGAGGCCCTTTGGTAAATTTTACAAAGGAGGGGTGTTTCTGGTAGTGGGGAAGTTTATAATTCCCTTGTTTTTTTGTCTCCTAGTTGCTTATATTGAGGAATTGAGTGAATCGTTGGGAGTGTGGTCGTGTGCTTTTGGGTAGAGCCTTACAACTAGCCTTCCCCTGTTAAGGATGTGGACTGAAAGAGGAAGGGGGCCACCCAAGGGCTTTAGCATCGTGCTACTTGTGCAGATTCGTTGGGTGGCCTAGCTTGGCTAGAGATGTAAGGCCAAAGTGGGGAGTGTGTGACACTATTCATGGTTGCTCGGGCGTGTGCAGATGGTTGGTTCCTCTTGGGAGGTTGTAGCCTCCCTGCTCATTCCGGTTGGCGGTATTCAAAAGTGGTCAATCATGCCTTGACAGCATGGGCGTCCCCACCATGGAGAAGGGCATCAGGGCCATGGTAGATGATAAATTAGGGCGTTGAGCTCGAATTCGGAGGATGCGGTCAATGGAGAATGAACAGATGATGTTGCTCAAGCTCATGAGTGCTCGTCAGGTAGAGTGGAGGGTCTAGCTTCGCTAGAAACCATTGCAGATCATGTGAGAGCATCCAGGCCAACCTAGACATTATGAGAGAGCATCGTTATGAAGATCGAAATGAATTAGTGCCCTACTTTAATGACATCCAATTCTACCTCAATGAGACTCTAGAGTTGGTCGAGTATCAACCACAACTAGAGACGCCTCAATGACCGCTTGCGTGATTTGGAGGCCCGAGTGACACACGTTGATTTCCATATGCATGAGCGGGTTGGCTTCCTTGCAAGTCGCCCTGGACTTCCACCCCACCACCCTCCATGATATGATTATCTCAAGTTCTTGGTCTTATCTATCATCCTTTTGTTATGTAAGGCTAGTAAGCCTATATGAAATAATGGGTATCTGGTTGAATCTTTTGTTATCTTTGGCACCCCTTGCTCTCCCCTTTGTCTATCGTGAAGCTAAGGGGTGCATGCAACCCATTTTTGTACTCTGGATTTAACTGATGATAATATAATGCAGTTCTTTCGACAAAAAAACCATATTAAAAAAAATTAAAAATAAAATCAAAATTTGAATTTCAAAACACATAAAATAAATAAATAGAATAAATAAAATTCGATCTAAATAAACAAATAAAACATTAAAAAAAATGAAATAGCATGGTCTATGCAACATGGGTTGTATAGCAACTATAGATTAGTGGTGATGCTCAACATCATTCCCACAATATTTAGTTTTGTTTTTTTTAATACATGTTTTTTATAAAAGAAAATCTGAAATTTTTAATGTATTTGTTTAATATTTATTTATTTTGTTTTTTATCAGAGACCTTGGTTTCAGGGTCATTATGGTCTTTTGTTTCAACCATAGTTTCCAAATTTTGATCCTCTCTCTATGATGGCTCTAGCAACTCCAATTTGGGTTCGGCTCCATAACGTGCTTATCTATTTTACACAACCTGACATCTTAAGATGTGGGAAATCTTCTAATATGATTCATTAAAATAGACACTGAAAGTATTTCGAAAGGAATTATCATGTTTATTTGCATATATGTCGAAGTGGATCTTAGTAAAGGGTTGCTAGATAAAATCATTCTCAAATGGAGGGGGAGGGTTTATTCAAAACTGGTGGATTACAAGAACATTGCTTTCTGATGCATGACATGTCAACAACCTGGTCATCTTCAAAATGCCTACCCCTTTTTGCAAGGGTCCTTTTCCTATCTGGATACTAAGAAAAATAGTTATGGTTGTCAAGATCCAAAGGAAACAAAAGAATCCAAGAATACTTTGGCTCATAAGCAAGACAACTCATAGCAATAGAAGACATCTACCACAAATCAACTCCTTCAGACTCATCTCAACCACATGTAGCGCCATTTTATCCCTTAGCAGAGGAGGCACATCATTTGAGTAGAAACAAAATAGACTATAATTTTGGCTCTGTTAATGAGTGGACACAAACATATCCATGAATCAGATCACTCAGATAGCAACAAGGAAACAACAAATATGATAAAAACACTGGAAATGGAAATGTTTGAAAGGAGTGTTGTCAATGCCTCATCTACATCTTTTCCTAGCAATGCCTCATAATGGATTGACGTCCGCAAGATAAAAGGAAAAAAGGAAAAACCCATGAACAATCCTGGGATTTAAAACCAAGAATGTAGTAAATGCACTATCATGTACAATGTTTATTACTAATGGATGGATTGATGTAATTGGTTATTTTGAGGTAATACAAATTATTCTCCCTCTCCCTCTCTCTATATATAGAGAGAGAGACAGGTGATGCTCTTTTGTTTTTTACTCTTCCTAATTTATTTAATTTTTTTTTTTTATAGCAAGCCTATCTGAAATAATGGGTACCTGGTTGAATCTTTTGTTATCTTTGGCACACCTTGCTCTCCCCTTTGTCTATCGTGAAGCTAAGGGGGGCATGCAACCCATTTTTGTACTCTGGATTTAAATGATGATAATATAATGCAGATCGACAAAAAAAACATATTAAAAAAATTAAAAATAAAATCAGAATTTGAATTTCAAAACACATAAAATAAATAAAGAGAATAAATAAAATTTGATCTAAATAAATAAATAAAACATAAAAAACAAGAAAAAAATGAAATAGCATGGTCTATGCAACATGGATTGTATAGCGACTATAGATTAGTGGTGATGCTCGACATCATTCCCACAATATTTATTTTTGTTTTTTTTTTTAATACATGTCTTTTTATAAAAGAAAATCTGAAATTTTTAATGTATTTGTTTAATATTTATTTATTTTGTTTTTTATCATAGACCTTGGTTTCAAGGTCATTATGGTCTTTCGTTTCAACCATAGTTTCCCGATTTTAATCCTCTCACTATGATGGCTCTAGCAACTCCAATTTGGGTTCGGCTCCATAATGTGCTCATCTATTTTACACAACCTGACATCTTAGAAGATGTGGGAAATCTTCTAGGATGTTTCATCAAAATAGACACTAAAAGGATTTCGAAAGGAATTATCACATTTATTTGCATATATGTCGAAGTGGATCTTAGTAAAGGGTTGCTAGATAAAATCATTCTCAAATGGAGGGGGAGGGTTTATTCGAAACTGGTGGATTACGAGAACATTGCTTTTCGATGCATGACATGTCAACAACCTGGTCATCTTCAAAATGCCTACCCCTTTCTGCAAGGGTCCTTTTCCTATCTGGATACTAAGAAAATTAGTTGTGGTTGGTAAGATCCAAAGGAAACCAAAGAATCCAAGAATACTTTGGCTCATAAGCAGGACAACTCATAGCAACAGAAGACATCTACCGCAAATCAACTCCTTCAGACTCATCTCAACCACATGCGGCACCATTTTATCCCCTAGCAGAGGAGGCACATCATTTGAGAAGAAACATAATAGACTATAATTTTGGCTTTGTTAATGAGCGGACACAAACATATCCACAAATCATATCACTTGGATATCAACAAGGAAACAACAAATATGATAAAAACTCTGGCAATGGAAATGTTTGAAAGGAGTGTTGTCAATGTCTCATCTACATCTTTTCCTAACAATGCCTCAAAATGGATTGACGTCCGCAAGAAAAAAGGAAAAAAGGAAAAACCCATGAACAATCCTCGGATTTAAAACCAAGAATGTGGTAAATGCATTATCATGTATAATGTTTATTGCTAATTGATGGATTGATGTAATTGGTTATTTTGAGGTAATACAAATTATCTCTCTCCCTCAGGTGATGCTCTTTAGTTTTTTACTCTTCCTAAAAATTGTTGTTTTTTATTTATTTATTTTAGTTTATATATATTACTTGATTTATTTAATTTTTGATATGATTTTTTAATTATCATTTTGTTTTTTTTATCATTTTTTAATTTTACTATGCTTTTTTGTTGTTGTTTATATTTGGTTTTTTTAAATGATTCAAAAAGGTGTATATATATATATATATATATATATAATGTGGTGCATTGTCTTTTTAGGTATTTTTCATGGTTTTGTGTACGTTAATGATGATTTTGTAGGCTGTAGTTAAGAAAATATTGCAATTTTAGTGTCCCACTGAAAATGGGTTAAGTTTTTTTTCACTAATATTTCAAATGAGTTATAATTTGAAACTTAAAGGATCTTGGTAGAACCACTCTTTGATTTAAGTATTGATTTTTAGGGTTTTCCATAATCATGATATTTGCTATTTAATACTATGGTTGAAAAGTATTGAAATTTTAAGGTTTGTTTGTTTTTGTTTGTTTGTTTTGTTTTGTTTTGTTTTTGTTTTGTTTTGTTTTGTTTTTGTTTTTTTGTTTTGTTTTTTTTGTTTTTGTTTTGTTTGTTTTGTTTTGTTTTGTTTTTGTTTTTGTTTGTTTGTTTGTTTGTTTTTGTTTTTTTGTTTTTTTTTTGTTTTTTTTTTTTTTTTTTAACTTATGATATTTGCATTGAGAGACATTCTTCAACCCAATAAGGTAGAGATGTTGTAATGTAATTTCCTGTAAATATTTTGACTTGAAAAAAAAAAGGTGTTGTCTAAACATGCTACGTTTTGGAGTTTTTGGTAAGAATACAACGAAATTATTTTTGGCCAAATCTTATTTTTTGTTGTTTAAAATCAGCTTTTAACTGAATATATTGATTCAACATCCTGAAAACCCCCTAAGGCACTCCGATTGTGGAGAGTTTACATTTCAAAATTGTGATTCCAAGAATTTTCTATCGGATTTTGGGAAAATTAAACTGGAATATATGTTGGAAAACCCTCCAAAATGCAAAACAAATAAACTATTATTATTTATTTTTTTAATTTTATTTTGTTAGATAGTTAATGTAAACTTGACGTGGTCAAGTTACCAATGGTTTTTGAACCCTAGGTTTATGATAACCCACGTTATTGATCCATGGTATTCATGTGGAATATAGCCTATTTAATGGGGAAATTAAACTAGCCTAGATCCATCTTAGCTCTAGATCTACCAAGCGCTTAGAGGGATCAAATCTCGAAATACAAACCTATTTTAGAGTGAAAAGAAATTTGATCTCTCTCGATGCTTGGTAAATTCGGAGTTAAGATGGATCTAGACTCGTTAGCTTTAATTCCAAAGTTGAAAAATGTTAAAATTTTAAGGTTTTTTGTACTCATAATATTTGCTCTTTAACAACATGGTTGAAAATTATTTAAATTTTATGGAATCCTATAATCATGATTTTGATTTTTAATGCTATGGCTGAAAAATGTTGGAATTTTAACCCTAAAAAGGGACAATGTAGCGTCACCACCTTCTTTTTTTTTTGAGGTGTTTTTCTTGTTTTTTGCGCAAAATAAAGGTTTTTTTGTTTTTGTTTTTGTTAAAGGTTCATTTTAAATTTATAGTTCTCATTAAAATGGTAACTCTTTTTACTAGAAAATGTAAATTCCAACGATTTTTCTATTAAATAGATAGTTGTGTTCTGATTATAAATGCTTCCAGGAGTAAATGGGAAGTTGTCTCAAATGGTGATGTCAAAAATATTGAGATTTTTACAAATCACAAGTAAAACTGAGCAGTTATGGGGCCAAGTAAAGAGGAGCAATTCATAGTTTAGGAGTTTTGGAAGCATAGTTGTTGATAAAATAATCTTAGTAATAGAGTATTTTTATTGAGGGTATTTTAGGAACAATTTTGACATTGTTCTTCATCTCCCATAATTTTTTATAAATATGTTTGAAAATTTTTAATGTTATTTTTCCTCTCATTCTTTAATATTTTAAACCAACTTAAATCCATGTTAACTCTAAATCTATCAAACACAAAGAAGGATTAAATCGCTAGAGGTAGAAACATTGAGTTTCGTATTATAAAAAAAGTTTCCATTTAAAAAAATTGGCCCCTCTTGATATTTGATATATCTAAGGTTAAAATGGATCTTTAAATTATTGTGCCAAGAGACGTTCTACAACCCAGTATGGGGCAGATATGTAGGTGTAATGTAAGAAAGTTTGTCAACATTTTTACATGTCGACTTAATATGTTGAATTTATAAGATGTAAAGGATTTGTAAACATTTAATAAAAGGTTAAAAGTAATATAGAACCCACTACGAGGGAGATGTTGTAGTATCCTTAAAAAAAATAAAAGTAAGAAAAATAATAAAATTCAATTTGTTATATTGTAATTTTGTTCTAATAACTTTTTAGATAAAAATAAAGTAATAATATACATATCACATTAAAATATATAACATATTTACCTTATAAATTAAAATAATGATTTTGTAACCATATTTAAATTTAATTAATAAGCACATAAAAACTTTAATAGTTAAAATAAGCTTATCATATAGCAATATTTTTAACCATGGATATTCAGGCCAACTTTACCATAAATATTATTAGTTATAAATAGGTTTTGTTAATTAATTAATAGGCATTTCACGATCAAAATATTTTATTTGAATTTTATTTATAATATTTTTTTTTTTTAATCAATGTAAAAGCAAAAAAATTATAATTACTTTTGAGATGTATCTAAACTCTCTATCACATTAAGATATATAAGATATTCCCGGATGCAGGTGATCGGGACAGATAACAGGATGATGGTAGCGGGAGCAGTCGGCGCATGGAGTACTTCCTGTGCCATCTGGCTTCACCTGCGGTTGGCATTCAATACTCTGGAGAGCTCATTCAAAGCCGAGTTAATGAGGCCTGACGTTTTACACAGGTTCCCCTGCTCAAATCAGATGGTGCATTCCCATTTCAGCTCTGTTCCTTTCTCTCGCATTCTAGGCCTCCTCGCAGGTGCTATGCTCTGTTTGGTGGAGGTTTCAGGTTTCCTTGGTATTCAATCTTATGGAGCAACTACGGTGATGGTTTTCCTAGTTCGCCATAGCCCCTACAACATTCTCCTCAGTTGTATGCCTTCCCGCTCTCTTAATTCTCCGACCATCTTGTTAAATCGCCCCCTTCCTGTCTCCCTTGTTCACCTTAGCATTGTTGTTCCTGCACTTTATTCTCTGGGCAACATGACTATCCTGCGACAAAGAATGGGTTGTTGCAGGGGTGGATTTTGTGGTCGTCCATTGCGCCATGCCTCGTCCTCTTCAGCGGATACATTCCCTGGCTCTTCCTCTGAGAGTCATCCTGCTCCCAGACGTGGGCGTGGTCGCGGCAGGGGACAACGGGTGGCAACTTCGAGCTCCCATCACACTCATGAGCACTCGGCCCGCTTTCAAATTCCCTGCACGCTAAGCAATCATTCTTTCATAGCCACAGTCACGATTCAGTTAAGTGAGGGCGCAACAGGTATGGTTTCAGCTTCTCCACATGCTACACCGAAGTCGGGGGTGGAAGATTTTCCAAGCACCTCTCAGAATCAGTGCCAGCAGTGTGAAATCCCAAAGAATTCTGCATTCCAGGTCAAGCCTGCTGTGGCGCGTTCAAATCCTCCAGGTGATGGGAGTCCACCAAAAGAAAAGGGTCTTCCCTCTGATGAGGACGACCTCTCAAGTTTCGGCTGTCCAATTGTGGAAGAATCGCCCTCCACTGCTCATGATGCCTGATCAGGTTGTCGTTCTTTTTGAAATTATTGTGTCTGTTCAAAGGAAATGCTCTGTTGTTTTCTGTCTTAGTTCGGTTGGTCTCTGTCTATGTCAACAGTTCGAGTCAATAGTATCACCTCTGTTAAGCAGTTTTGGAAATCCATACAGTCTTCATTTTGTCAAAGCGGTTCCGGTTTAAAGGCTCCGGCAATAGTCCTAGATCTAGGCGGTCTGATGCTTGTTTCAATGGAGTATATTCCAAATTTGTCATGCGAGAAAGCCATTTTCTAGGCTAGAACTCTTGAGGCTGCTACCTCGTTGTAAAATTTTTGTATCAATAATAGGAGTAGACTTATTCAAAAAAAGAAAAAAAAAAAAAAAAAAGAAAAAAAGAGGAAAAAAAACAGAAAAAAAGAAAAAAAAAAAAAAGAAAAAAAAAAAGAAAAGAAAAAAGAAAAGAAGAAAAGAAAAAGAAAAGAAAAAGAAAAGAAAAGAAAAAAAGAAAAGAAGAAAAGAAAACGAAAAAGAAAAAGAAAAGAAAAGAAGAGAAGAAGAAAAAAAAAAAAAAAAAGAAGAAGAAGAAGAAGAAGAAGATATATAAGATATAAATAGTGGCTATAAATTAGAATCCATTTTTACAATACAAATTAAAATAATAATTTTGCAACTAAATTTAAATTTCATTAATAAACACATAAAACTTAATACTTACAATATAAAAAAGATATTTAACCTCGAGAGATCTGATCCCTCTTGGCACTTGATAGATCAAGAGTTAAAATGAATATAGGTTGGTTCTAATACAATATATGTATGAAGAAGTATCAATACAATATGAAAATAAAAGATTAAAAATATTTTAAGATAAAAATAAAAATAAAAATGGGAAAGAAAAATAAATAAATAAGGAAAAATTACAGATAATAAATAATAAATTGAAATATAAATAAATAAAATGGATTTATAGTTTCATGGGTTAGTTGAATTAGTGATTGAAGATTGAAATAATGTGAGTTTGTGGTAACTAAGAGATCCAAGATTCAAATCCTGCGGTTGCGACCTGGTTTATGGAGAGGAGGATAGGTCATAACCTTCTAGAGGTTTATTGATAGCCCTTGTTACGCGAGATGCCAAGTTCCTCCAATTAAAAAAAACTATGAAAGAATATAAATAAGTATAAAATAAATTATTATATAGAATTTTTTTATTAGAAAAGAGAGAAAAACACAATGGTTTGAAAAAAAAAAATTGAATAAAGAAAGAAGAATAAAAAGTTAATGTGGAAAATAAGAAAAAAAAATTAAAAGATATACCATTAAAAAAATTAATTATTGAAAAATATACTAATCAAAATGGGAAAAAAAGAATGTTAGATGAAGTTGATTAAGTAAACTAGGAAAAACAGACGTGTTACACCAGGATGAAAGCATGAAGAATAATTATAATTATCTAAAAAGAGAAATTGGAAAAAATGAATTTAAAAGAAGATGATTAATCGTTTTAAATTTATTTTTTTGAAAAAAATAAATGTATATATAAAAAAATTAAAAATAATAAATAGAAAAAGAAGAAAGTTAATAAAGAGCGGAAAAGGAACCTGTATTGTAGTAGTGTTAAGGAAAGAATAAAGAAAAGAAGGAATCAAGGAAAAGAAAAGAGTGTTCAATCACTTTAGAATGAAATAAATTAATAAAGGATTTCAAAAGAAGACGAGAAGATTGAAAAAATCTAGAAATTGAAATGAAACTCGATGTTAGGATTGGAAATAGTCAAAACTCGAAATGTATTTGAAAAATTGGGGAGGGAAAAAGAGAGGAAAGAGACCAATGATTTATAGTTTAACAAGGAAAAATAGAGAAAGAGACATAAAAGGAAAATGAGGTAATATGTAGTGTTTCTGTTTAGTACCTATCTCTTATGCAAAAAGTAATTGATAACTAAATTTTAAAGTAAAAACAATAAGATGGAAATATTTTCTTTATTAAAATCATTATTCAAATATCATAATTCCAAAACTTGAAACTAAGTGAAAGAACTAAAGTCGGATTTGAATCATGATAAGTTTTAAGCTCTCCATTTGGATGAAGTAATATAGTCATTAATTTATATCCATTTTTTTTGTTTTCAACATTTGTTATTTGAATTATTGATTTCAATTTTATTATATTTGTATTAAGATAGAATGAAATAGTTTTATTTATGATTTCAAAACTTTAATAAACTTCATAGAATCTGGTTAAAAATTTCAAAACTAATCCAAAGTCAAAACTTTTTGACCAAAATAAAAAATAATATAACTTGCCCTAGGGCAGGTACAAAATTGAAAACCCTTATGGGTGATTGTGATCATATAACTTAGTTAGATTAAGCGCATGATTTAAGCACCACAACCTTGGTGGAGGGGGAAACAAATTGCTAATAATATATTGGTACATGATAACATAGTTTTATGAAAAAGGTTGGCGACAATTAAATAATTAAACTACATGTTATCACAATTTTAGTTATTAGTTTTTAAAAGCGCTGACAGTTTCAGTGTAAGCACTGATTTGTAAATAAAACAGTGTTAAAGCGCTGACAACGGGAGTGTCAGCGCCGATTTGTAATAAATAGGAGAATGTCGATAATGGGGTTATCAACGTTTATCAGTGGAAGAAAAATGATTAACAAGAATACGCTGACAACGAGAGTGTCTGTGTTATCAGGTATTGGCTCATAGCGAGAATATCAACGCCAAAAATAAAATAAAATTTCAAATTTTTAAATGCGCCAACACATTCCACATCAGCAACAAAATAATCATTATTAAAAAAAAGGAAAATGTGCTGACAACAGGAGTAGCAGCGCATTTCTGTAAAAATGGTCAGTTAAAACTTTGTTTTTCGTGTACAAAAAGTAATTTCGGGGAATCTTTCTAGATAAATGAAAATGAATTTTTCAAAACCGAAAGAGGTTTTTTTCCACAACGGACACATTTAGAAAAACCTCTCTTGGTTTTATAATATCTATCATGGTTTTGGATTTTCAAAGGGATCACTTGACACTATTTTTCAAGATTTTGCGAGGAAAAAGCTCACAGATATTTGTTGACTTGGATGACACCTCACCAAATTCGACTTGTTGATCCTTATCTCCAGCCATGACTCCAACAACAACATGATCTTTAGATGCAGATAGGATTGGAAAGTTTTATATTCGTGCGTTTGAGATGTACATTGTGATTTTTAGACTTCGTAATTAAAGCTTTGTTAGAAACTAGTTGTTGTTGTTTTTTTTTTTTTTTCCTATAAAGACAGGGGTTGTGTAATGAAAAAGAGGTTGGCTTTACTTGAAAATATAGCATTCTGGTGTATTATTTGAGCAGATCTTAAATATATACAATGTTTCATGAGCAATTGCAGAAAATTCTTGTGCCTTAGTTCCCTGCCGTTTTTTCTTTGTTTTAAAAAACTTTCTTCATGTCTAGAAAACTTAGTATCTGAAATTGGGATTCATTATTCTCTGGTTTCGTTTTTTCAAGCATTAGTACTTGTTGTTTAGTTAGATAACATACTGTTTTCTTCAGTTCTCTTCTCCCAAATTTCTCAAATTGTCAAAGGAGTTATTGCTACGTGCTTTTTGTGTCTTGCTCATTAAATTCATAGCATCATATAATAAGCCTAGACTTCATGCCCAATGGTTTATTTTCTATACAACCCAACCAAATTTCATCATTCTATGGACAAATATAGCCATAGAGTTAAAGTAAAGCGTATTACTACAATGACCTTGAGTAGTTGAGTTTTTTAGGGAGATATCCCTCTACAGGTTTAAGGGACAACTTTCAACCTCAAAGAGGTTCGAGGTTACCTTAGGTTTTCCCGCAGCCGGGTTTCCTCTAAGAGATAACACTACCAATAAAATATTACGATTAATAAAATATATCTAGAAAATCCTTGAAACCTTGCAACTAATAATGAGATTAAGTTGATCTGCAAAAGACATAAGATTTATTTACCAAAATTATGGGAAAAGAAAACAATGAATAGAAACACAATCACACATAGAACAAAACATTTTATCTCAGGAACCCAACTAGGAAAAACCCTCTTTCTTGTATTAAATCAACTCATAAATCTGATCTATTACATAGAAACTACTTCAAGCCTGAAACCTCTGCAATACTGATCAACTCTCCACAAGACTTTCCCAACACTTAGGAAAATGAGGCCTACTAGGAGCTCCTATTTCCTAGTGCAAGTATGCCCCTAAAAATAGGAATTTCTCGTATTTCCTTGCGCAATTCCTAAGATGAATTGCTCTACTTGCTTCTCAAGCCTCTTGTTGTGCTTGCTTCTCGAGCTCTGCTCAAAATCTCGTGTACAATGAATAAGTAGATATGTGCCTTCATTTAATCTCAATAAGAAATTTGAATTGCATGACCTACTAGGGCTAAAAATAGCAGTTATTGGAGTTAATTGTTAGTAAGTTGAGTTAAAACAAAGTCAACTACTCAACTAAACTCATGTTTATCTCTATTCTAGAACTAGAGACCAGTTCATTGACAGACACTAGAGTTAACTCCACTAGATAGCTAATTTTAGCCATCAACTAGTCCACAACTCACTGCATGTCATTTAACTTGAATTAACTGATAATATACTAGTGATAGGTCACATCACCCATGTTAATTGACAACTAACTCAAGTATCTATGAGCTTGGATTCAAATTAGCATCTTTGACTAAGGCACAAGTAAAATAAACCATTCTTTGCTACAATTTTAACACTCCCTCTTAGCGAGGAAGGGATTATTGAAAGAACCTCGTCCACCTGGATTTGTCTTCACCTCTGCCAAGTTTACTATTATTGCAGTTTCTCCCTCTGAACTAGAGAGTGCCATGTACCTTTTGTTTTTGGGTGTCTACTTCTTGACGTTGGGATACTCAACTCTCTTCTGAGTTCCCTTAACCAAATCCTCTGCCCACTTGGTTCGAACTTTCCCTATATTGGAAGTCTCTGACTAAGTGGCTACCTCCACTCACCCTGGGCTATGGTCCTCATCATCATCATATTATTGGTCAACCCAACTTCTAACTAGATTAACCTGCAACTGAGATATTGGTTGAGTCTCCATCCTGAGAGCTCTATCACACTCTCTCTCAACCACCTCATCTCTACTCTGAGAACTCTTTTCCTTGCTGCTCATGGTTGCACATGCATCAACCTCTAATTTGTAGAGGTTCCTGACCCTAACACCAATCTGCTTAACTTGTCCTGAAGAAAAATGCTTGAGGTAGGCCTTCCCTTTGTTGAATACAACATCATACCCTTTGTCTTCAAGGAATTCTACTAAGACAAGGGATTTCTTCAATCTTGGGACATACATCACATTCTTTAGATGGAGAAGGGAACATACTCCCTCTTAAGGCTCACTGTACCAACTCCTTTGGTCATGTATCTTCCATCAGCTCCAAGATTGATATGGAATTTCATGTATTTCTCCTCCAAACTATTGAAGAAATCTTTATTCCCTGTGATGTGAAATGAGGCCCCTGAATCAAGATACCACTCACTACCTTGAACTGAGCTTGCCATGCTTAAGGAGAAATCCAATTTGAACTGGGACGGGAGTGTTTCTCCTCCTGTTGTTGTTGAATCATTCTTACTGGATTTCTTGTTTGGACATTTTGTAGCATAATGTCCAAACTCATGACAATGAAAACACTTTATCTTGATAAGATCCTTCTTTTCCTTGCCATCATTCTGACTAGACTCAGTCTTGCCTTGGAACTTCTTACCCTTGGCTTTCTTTCCTTCGCCAACTAAAGCAAAGTTCTCCTCATGAAACTCCAACCCTTGTGATCCTATCCTCCTTATCTCTTCTTGCACGAGATCTAACCACAATCTATCCTAATCAGGGAGATTATCTTTGTTATTCATTGCATCCTGGAAAATATGCCATGATTTGTGAAGCCCAACAAGAGGAAGGCTCACAAGATCTGTTGGTTGAATCGTCTCTACAACACCTCCAAGTTCATCCCTCACTTGAGTAAACCTGGATATATATGTAACAATGGTCTCATCCTTTCCCATTAGAATGTTCCTCAATGTGTTCTTCAAAGCAAGTTTTCTAGCATCACTACTACTTTCAAACAAATCAGTAAGGGCCTTCCACATCTAGAATTGTGTTTCCTTCCTATGAAAATTTGGAACAATATGGTCTCTAACTCCTTCTAGGATCATCCTCCTAGCTTTGGCAATATCCTTCCTCCATTGAGTTAGCTGATGTGCATCTAATGCAAGAGGTTTAGGAATATCAATCTTGATGTATTCCAAAACTCCATTATCATCTAACACAACCTCCATCTTGTCCTTCCATGGACAAAAGTTCGAGGTCCCTTCTGGGCATACTCTGTCCTCAAACCATAGGATGACATTGTGAAAATTCGAGAATCCCTGAATCGCTACTGCAACAAACTGATATTACTTCTCCTACTTGTTAATCCATGCAAGTTATTTACAATGTTCTACTATAAATATCGAAGTAAATACAACTACAACCTTCACAACTTTAAATAATATGCGGAAACAAGAATCTGAGCTAGAAATAAATAACACACACAAGTGACACCGTTATTTTTGGACCAATGTCCCCGGAAAAACCCAATGTGGGAAACTGGTGCAGTAGTCGAGGGTTTGTGTTATTAAGCAATAATTTCTTAATATAATCTTTGGATGCCTTACTAGCGATCCAATATAGAGAATCTAACTGATATAGAGATGAATGAGATATACCTCACACTATCATTGGCGGTCCAGTACTGATCCAACCACTGAATGGCTAGTCCCTAGCTGCCTCTTCATAGTTTCTATGCAATCACTGCACTACTCTGCATCACAGCTTCTGGGAACTGCGTCACTCCTTTAGGCTTATCAATTTGCCTCTAGAACTTCAACTTTCTTCCCTTCCGGTCTCAAACCCCGACTTCTGGATCTGGAACTCAATTCTCCAGCAAATTTTAGATCTCCTTTTAGGCTCTACGCTACCTAAGCGTGTTCCTATGTTGCCCAACGTGGCTCTACGCTGCCTCTTCTGGATCTCTCTCTGCCTCCTTTGCAATGTATCCCCAGATCAGGAAATCTTCCTCCGAAAACTATCCCTGCCCCTCACTACAAGAAATCACCTTGATCACTTATCTGGCAACTGTTGCGCTGCTCTCTTCAAAAATCGATCTCTTGATCTCTCACTCGACATGTCTTCCAAATGCCCATCAAGCCTCTTTTTATAATCCTCCAATTGAGTAATCAACGTCCCAGATTAGATTCCAATCAATGGCTCAAATCATTTCTACTTTATCCTCATCTTATTCTAGAAGTTTCACCCCTAGTTTAATTAATACCCTTTAATTATTTTAATTTCCTAAGTTTAGACTTAGTTACACATTAAAAATAATTAATTATTTTAATAAAACCGTCTCCTGGTGGAATTTCCCAAAAAGATTATGGGTATTCTAGAATACATGTGTCCTAGCCTCCCTACAAATTTTGAGGATTATAGCACATTCGATGCTACCAGAAATCAGCACTCCCTCTTAGTGAGGAATGTGCTCTAGTAATGCAACCTACTGATGCATCACCCTTATCCGTAACATCTCCCTATGCGATGCTGATGTTTGACATCACTGCCCACCAACTACAGTGCAAAAGCTGCATTCGTGCTGATGTTGGCCCTGCTACTACCAACACAGCAACCCTCTCCAATTGACGCTGCTGCTGCAAAAACAATGGAAAAGCATCCAAAATATTGAACCAAAGGTGTTCAGTGTGATGCATCTATTGCTAGTCTCTACGCTGTCACTGAAGCCACTATGCTGCTGCCGACTCTACTCTATGCCAACTGCAGTGCTACCAACACTAGCTCTACGCTGCTCAGAATCTGGAGCTCCTAGCCACTGCAACTGTCACTCTGACACTCCTTTGCACCAACTGAATCAGCCCATCATGCTACTTCTGATATGGGCTCTCGTAGCAAGGTATTGATCCAAGAGTTGGACTCCTCAAGGATCTTGCCCATCTGTAGTTATTTCAAACTATAATATTAGATCACCGCACCTCTCCCCTTGAGGTATATGGGCAACCATGGTGAGCTCCTCTTCCTCGATCTTTGCGGTTGTAGCCTGCGGATCATGTTTCTCATCCTTGTCCTTCTTCTTGAGAGGACATGTTATCACTCAGGTTGTTCCCCAAAAGTTGTAGAAAAGGGAATACGGCCGAGGTAACCACAGAACAATCTTTTAGATGCAGGTTCTAGCCAATCTGCATCCAGAGAGGGCTCTCTTTTTATAATTTAGCTTTGTTTTGAAGTATATTAGGCTAGTTATGAAGTACAAGGGTTTGTTTGATTTTTGGATGGTGATATTCAATAGAACAGGGGTGTAAATATGAGAAGTTCAGTCCATTGGGCTAATGGAGTCTATGAGGATGAACTGTTGGATATGGTTTCTTTGACAAAGGGTGGTACTACAGAGCAAGGTAATCGATCATGGAACAATTTATAAGCTGGAATCAGATGGGACAGAGTCAGTGGGTGAAGGGAAATTAAGAATCCTTCATCATGCAGACATAGGGAAAGTGGATGATTATTGCTAGGGAGCAGTTAAGAATTCCTTAGCTAATATTCAATATGTAAGAAACAGGGGAAACAGGAGCAGTTAAGAATTCCTGCTTATGCTAATTCTAAAGAAAACATTAATAATAACATAGATTGAACACAGAGTGCAAACAAGCAAATTATGAGTTATTCTTTTTCTCTATTATTCAGATCATAAAACATATATGATATAGTAAACACAGAAATTGAAAACACAAGTAAGAGAGACTTATTGATCCACAAAATGATTCAGGAATTCTGTAACATAGTCCTCTGCTATCAATTCCACATCTAGAGAGTCCAGCAACAATGGATTCCAACAGCTTTTGTATTCAAAATATTTTCAGAGTTACAACGCAGTTCCATAAATGTATCACCAACCCCTAATACTTCGCTTGGGGAGGTATTTGTACAAAAGTGTTTACAAAATATCTCAAAGAGATAATATCTAGTAATAACTTCTTCTACCTACTTTATAGGAGAAGTAAATGATCTTGAAAACAGGGAGAAATAAATGAAGAAGTAAATGCTGTTGTGCTGGCTGCTCAGTTGGTGAGATGTGTTGACTGTAAGCTCAGTGAGTCGGTTGGTGGTTGCTTCCACTGATATTCCGTGCTGCTGCCCCAGCTTCCTCGGGTGCATTTAATTTTGATTTGATACATTGCTACCCCGCATAACTCTCATCCGTTTCCTCCCTCCGCTTTATGGTATCTGTTGCATCCTGGGTAAAACAAAAGTTGAAACGTGCCTATAGGATTTCCAACATGATTTGCCACCACTGGTCTTCTGGTAACTGATGCCTTCGTAGCTTTCTCAAAGTCTCATCAACGTCTGTGTACCTATAGAAGTTAGGCAGGACTGTAAAGAGATGTTTCACTTCATGCTCAATATAGAAGAGATTTTCCAAGTTGTTGTAGAGATTTTGGCCAGATGGAAGGGTTTTCTCTATTGAAGTACTTGATGATGCATTTAGTTGATCAACAACATGTTTATTCAACCTGTGCGTGTACTCAGCTTGTCTCAACAGGCGTTCATTTTTTCCCACCAGACTTGGCAAGCCCCTTTCATGCAAAACTGCAAATCTTTCTACAAAATAATTTACCTCCACTTGCATGTCCTGGCTCTTCCTCTCCAAATTCTGCATCAGGGTTCTCATGGTCAGAACTCTTTTGACTGTTAGAATGGTGCCTGTCCTATCTCTGATGTCCAGTGCTGCTAGTTCTTCGCTGGTTTTAGTATTCAAAAAATTTATTAACCTGTTGGCCTGTTCGGGCATATGTCCCAATAAATTTCTGGCCTTTTGAATTTCCACCTGGGCTGCTGCTATCAAGTCAATCTGCTCATATATAATTTGAATAGATCTCCATACATTACTAATGGATTCACTAATGTTAGCCCACAAAATGCCTTTGATTTCTCCCAGAGGCTTATCTAAAGAGAGGTCATTTTCCAATGCTTTTACCCTATTCTCTAATGCTTTCACCTCTCTTGTCTTTTCTGCCACAGTCATTTTAGATTTGTCATAACTCACTTCTAATTTTGCCAATTTCTCTTTGGCCTCTTTTAATTCTGATACTTGGAGTTTTAATTCCTCCATGGCTTTTATTAACTCCTCAGTGGTCATGGTAGTGCTGTTGCCTGCTGCTGTTGTTGTTGCTGAAGTACCTATTGCTGATGCTGGGCCAGTGGGAGGCACTGCTGTTGTAACTGTGGGAGGAGCAGTTGTGATTGTTGGAGCTATTTGAGATGGCTGGGAGGTCGACTCTCCCTGCTTATCTTGTAGTGCTTTCTCCAAGGCCTGCTCTGTCTCGCTTAATCTTTGATTCATTCTCATCAGCAAGTCCATCATGTCCTCCTCTGCTTTTTGCTGTACAACCTCTGTAGTTTGTGGATGCATGGTAGTAGGTAGCTTCAACTGTTTCCTGAGGGCAGAAATGTCCTCTTCCTTCTTCTTAATCAATGCTTTTATTCCTTTGGCATCCTTAGGATCATGTCTCAGCTCAATGATAATATCCTCCAAGGACTTTATCCTATTGTCCTTGGCTAAGGAAGATGCCTTCTCCAAATCTAGTTGGGCAGATGTGTTGTTCAATGAGTTTTGCAATTTATGAGCTAACATTTCCTTATCTGCCAATGTAGAGTAGACCATCTCTCCAGATTTGTTCTAATGTAGTCAGCTGTTGACTGTGGTTGCTGCATTTTAGGCCTAAAGTGGCTCAATATCATTTTTCCTTCTTTAATGTCATATGCAGACATTAACCTTTGATGGTTGGCGGGGGTCATATTGAGAAATTGGTCATACAGTTGTAGCCTCAATGGATCATTTCTAGCCTTAATCTCTGTGAATGTTCTTTTGACATCTAAGGCCTGCTTACTTGATGGTCTGGTGGATGAAACTTCCACACTATGCTGCCTTTCTAGGTCCTGTATATGAGAGCTGGTGGATGTTTCTATTACCGGGGAGACATGTGGGCTGGTTGCCCTCTCACCTCTTGGGCTTTCTATGGTTTCCTCAATAATTTCCTCTTCAGGTAGATGATTTATTCTTTGCTTTTTTTCCCCTGGTTGCTCTGCTGGTCCACTTACAGGTGTGGCTTCTTCTCTGTCTCTTTTCCTGCCCTTTTCATCATTTAGAGGAGTCTGTAATGCTGGTACCTCTGGTGCTTTGGTCTGGACAGGAGGAATTTTCCCTTGGCCCTGTTCTTTGGATGCTGTTGGCTGATTTGTCATTATGTGCTGTTCTGTATCTAGAACTTCTTTGCCCTTTGATGTCCCTGCAGCTGGTGTAGTTCTTTCTTGGGTAGGTTGCTGTGAAGTTCCAACAGATGATGTACCCACTCTGGTCTGCTGAGGCAGCTCGAAAAATGCATGTCCAAAAGAGTCCAGGTCAAGAGTATTTTCTAGATTTTTCATAGCTTATTCCATTTTCTTTTCATTAATTGAGTTCTTCAATTAATGTGCCCTCTACCCACTCATCCTGATTAGCAAATTGCTCTATTTCAAGGATCCTACAATGTTTATAGGCTGATAGCCTATTTTTTACTTTTCTTTCAGTGATAAAGCCATTTGGGTCATAGGGTACCCACCAAAAGCTCCTCTTTAATTTGAGTTGTTCCCCCAATATTTTATCAGCATCTTGCCATGCTTCCTTTTTGTTAATGATAAAAGGGCCTAACTGGTTTCTTAATTTCAGCTGAGCTTTTTTCTTTGCACCGTAAAAGTGAGTCAAATCTGAGTTGATAAATTGCCTGAAATATTCTAGAGCAAACAGTCTCATAGGCACATATTTTGGCAGTTTATAGGGGCACAACTCACAGCCATATATCCTGATCTCAGTGTGATTCTGGTAGAAGTACCAGTCACCTATTTTGTAGCTTTTGGAGAGCTGTAAAATTTTCTGCATATCACCAGAGAGTCTAGGAGGAGGAGTTCTCATCAGTAGAGAGGAGACCGGATGTATAAACAAATCAATGAATTCACAGTAAGTGTAAGGAGAGTTATGGACTTCATGGAAGACTGAGGTCCAAAAGATCACAAACCTCCTTTCTCCTTTAGAATCCAATTTTCTGATGGGAAACTGAAAACTGTCTGTTTGGAAATACAGGAACAGATGATATATATAAGAGGTATACTTGAAGACTCCTTCTCTGTCTAGATTCAAGAGTTGGTCATGGATCTTGTTGGCAATGAAAGTAGCATAGTCATATTTGACAGCAGGGGGCTGTCCTGGAGTAAATGTGGACAACAAAACTAGGGTGGTCTCATCAACATATTCACTTGTCTTGAATCCCAGGACATAGGATATCATATCAATGATGAATCTTCCAGCTTTATTGAACCAGACATGTAGAAAGGGAGGTGGGAATTTGGGTTGGCAATCTGGTCTCATGAATGTTTGAGCAATGCGGGTTATCTCTGAGTTTGGTATTTTAGGGCCCTGCTCAAGCAAGAATCCCATAGAAAGAGGAGCCAGAGGCAGAATGGGTTTGAAGTGTAACATTTCATTTATGGACTTAGGAGTTATATAAAAGAGGACAGTTCCAGATGGACTCTTGACTGCTCTTTTTACAGGTTCATAATTGGCACAACATAAGCGGATTATATCAGGAAAAACATTGACTGAGGGGAGGTAGTACCTGGGCAGGTTGGATTCCCATATTCCATATAAATCAGAGTTACTTCTGTGACTGTTTCTAATTTCACAAAATGCTTGGAGGTGGTTTTCATTACCAGTTAAGTCTTGGATTTGAAAATCTCTATCGGCCAGGGGTAACCACTCCAGGTCTTTATGAGGTGCATTGAGGGGAGCAATGTTCAGGGCCACCGGAGCTTCCATTGCTCAATTTTCTGTGATTTTCAAATTGGAATTTGGGTTTTTGTAGCAAAAGTAGGCAAAACAACAGTTTTGGGGCTTTTCTCCAGGAATTGCAGACCAAAGTCGATTTGAATTTAGCTCACTAGGTGAAATTTATAGAGAAAAACGAAATTTGCAGGGTTTTTGGCAAAAATGGGTAAAGAGCAGTGGTTCTGGTGCACTTATTTGAAGGTAGTACGGTGAATTCAACTAGAATTTGGCTTCTTTGGAAAATTTTGCAGAGGAAAGCTAAAAAAACACGGTTTTGGGAGGTGAAACAGGTAAATACCTGTGTTTTTGGACGCGCACGGGAGTAATTTGCAGGTTTGGACGACAAATTGCAGAGTGGGATGCCGGATTATGCTGGTTGGGTGGCGGACTGGAGCTCTGGTAGCAGCTTCGACATAATTTGCATGCACCGGTCCCATAAAAGCAACCAATAGAAATGAATGAAAACAACACTTTCACGGGTTTTTGACAAAAATTGGTTTGGCGGGCTTTTGGCGCCTTTTTGGATGATGTCAGCATGACGTGGTGTTTTGTCGTGTAGCGGGGTGACGTGGCGATGACGTCACGAATGAGGTGGCGATGACGTCAGCAGGGAGGCAGCGGGGGCGTAAGTGTTTTTGGGCCCGCACCGCTTTTGGGCCAAGGTGGTATCAGAGGGGAGGGCAGCGAGCACTGCGGGATGGCGCCACGCGTCCCTTGGTACGACGGGAATACCACCGTTCCCCGGGCGTTAAAGATTGGTGTGAAAGGGCGCCGCGATATTGTTGTGGGCCGTCCGATCGGCGGGCCATGATCAAACGGCTGGTGGTCAACGGGATATGGCGGAGGACCACGGCGCGGGACCCACGAAATATTTGTTATGGTTTAAGACTTCCCGGGGCATGTGCTATTGGCTGTCGGGGGGATTAACGGTTAATTAACCAGGCATTAATTAATTTTCCAATATTTGCGCGGGGAGGGTTATTACATGGTTTCGGATGAACCACTAATTCCAAAAAATATAATGATATGGTTGATATTACAACTGAGGCGGGGAATATTAAACATTTTGGGGTTTTTATATATTAATAACATACGGGAAAGGGGAAATAGCCATAGGGAGTTAAATAATAAAGTTAAAATGTAATTAATGTGATTCATGAAATGGGAAGCACTAAGTGATGATCTTAGGCTATAGGGAAAGTAAGGATTTTACACAAGAAATGTGGCTTCTTTTATCCTAAGTAAAAACAGAGTTTCACTTAGTCTTTTTCATGAAATGAAGTGAACTAGGAGTATTGAGCAGATCCCAACATCCTTTTGGGGAGGTCAGTGAGTGATTTTGGGAGAAGTATGGAGGGAAGTTAGACATGCATCACCTGATTTGTAGCCACACCTTGCCATGATACTTATGATATCCATGAGATGAATCACCTTTGAAAGACAAAATTACTCATAAGCCTGCTTCTGCAACACCAAAACTACCTACCCAGCCTATTATACCTAACATTTTTTCTTCCTTTTTCTTGGGTGCAATTAAAATAGCAAACCCTTACTCTCTTCTTTTCTTTTAACTTCCATCCTGTCTAAGTCTGCCCTTATTTCTTCCAAGGGCTCAGATTTAGCTATTGAGCACCTTTGCTTCTCTACCTAACTACTTATCTGCCAAGCTTGAACTGTTTAGACAGATTTTGTTCTCTATCTCTAAAACAAGAAATTTAAAACATGAACTGGCCAAGATTAAGCTGTTTGGCCATCCATCAATTGTGACAAAAGTTAACTAATTGCACACAATGAATTTTTTTGCGAAAATAGAATAGTAGTGGCATTTTGGACTAGCACACTTTCCTGGCATTCTTTATTGGGGTTCATTTCTTTTCTTTTGACCATTTCATTCTTTTTGCCCTTTGATTTTTCTTTTAAGGCATACCCTCTTTTCATTTATTTATTTATTTATTTTTTGAATATGAACCTTTGAAGCATGGAAAGGATGAACATATTTGCGACTTTACCAGTCAATCATGAAATATGACACTTATTGGTATAGGAGCATAACACTGGCTCCACTTGGGGATGGCTTTTCCTAGTGAAAGGCCAAGAACAGCAGGTCAGATGGCCTGATGTATAATTCTTGTTGTATTATGAAATTCTCCCTTTGCTGTAAGTGAACGAAACTGTACCTCTGCAACATATATACATTTCTCATTAGCTCATCCAAACAATTCCAGCTCTGTTTTGGATAGTTTGTCTGAATGTTTGTTGTCATATTTACAGCTCCCAAGTCTTCTTCTTCAATTATTGTTTAAAGCAAACAAGGTAACCCAAAAAGGTGGTAAAGTTCCTTTACTGTTCCTCACAATTTGCTACATATTCCTTCCTATCTTATTGCTGTAATAAACTGCAGAAAGTAAACATTTTTATGTACAAGTTACAGTCCTGACATATCAACAAACTGGATCAAAATAATGCTTCAACATCCGACCATTGACTGGCCCATCTTCTGCTTCTGTGCCATCCAATCTCTTCAAAAAGTAGGTGTTGTTTCCTTGTGAGGCCTGAATATCAAAAGGTCCCTTCCAAAGGAAGTCAAACTTCATTTTTTCCTTTATCTTCCCTTCTGGAATCCCATTTCAGTAGTTTGTCTCCTATGAAAAAACCTTCGGCTTTAGTCCTCTTTTCAAATATCTTTTTGAGTTTTTCTTGTAGAAGTTGAGATCTTTGATACACTTCTTCTCTAGTATGTTGTAAATGAATAGTCCGATTTATTCTTCTCTGAATGTTATTGGGTTCTGCCTGCACTTCTTGCAACAACTTTATCACAGGGACTCCCAAAGATGAGGGGAATACAACCTCCATGCCATAAACCAATTCATAGGGGCTTGTTCCAATGGATCTCTTTGTAGTCAATTTGTCTGCCCAAAGTGTATTGATAAGCTTCTTATGCCAGTTTTTCTTGTTTTCCCCCATTATTTTCTTAATGATATTGATTAGGCTTTTATTGGATGATTCAGCTAGACCATTACCTTGAGGGTAATAGGCTGTGGAGTGGGGTAAGGTGATGTGGTATTTATGACAAAAATTAATCATTCTTTTGGATTTAAAAGTAGCAGCATTGTCAGTTAAATCTTTTCAGGACAACCAAATCTGGACAAGATATTGGTTTCTAGGAATTTCATGATTACTGAATCATTGGCCTGTCAACAAGGGATGGATTCTATCCACTTGGTGAAGTAGTATGTGGCAGTCAAAATCCATTTATGCTGGCCAGAAGAGGGAGGGTGAATTTCCCCAATGAAATCTAAACCCCATTGTTGAAATGGTCTTTCAGTGGAAATTGGTTTGAGGGGTAGAGGTAAAAGCTTTCTCTTGCCTTCAAAGATTTGACATTTATGGCAAGAAGTTACAAATTTCTTTACATCAGCAAACAGGGTGGGCCAATAAAATCCAGCCCTTAGGATTTTATCAGCAGTTGATTTCCAGTACAAATGTCCACCACAGTCCCCTGCATGAAATTCTTTCAGCACTTTGTCAGTTTCATCCTTTGTTAAGCAACTCAGTAAAATGCCTTCATGATTTTTCCAAAATAAAACATTATCTAAAATATAGAATTTTGAAGCTTTCATTTTCAGAAATCTCTTTTTAGTTCTGGATAACCCTGGAGGAGCCTGCAGGTTTAACAATACATAAATTATATCAGCATACCAAGGTGATTGTAAAAAGGCTTGATTGATCTGTGGAGTCGCCATCTCCTGTTCATTATCCAGTTCATTGATATCAAGGGCTTGAAAATTGGTTTCAGTCATAAGTTTAGCTAATCCTTGTCCCTTTATCAGCTTTGTTGGTTTAATTTCAATGTCATATTCCAAAATGTTAGCTATCCATTTGCCTCTTTTGCCTTCGATTCCCTCTTGAGTTAGAATATCCTTGACCACAGTACTTGGCACATAAGCTATTATATGCGAGAATAAGATATAAACTCTGAAGTCCTTAATAGCTTTTACAAGTGCATAGGCCTGTTTTTCCATGATTTGATATTTAAGTGGTGCATCTCTAAGCGCTTTGCTGAAAAAAGCAATGGGTTTTTCACACCCCTGATCATCTTTTTGTAATAAAACAGCAGCAATAGTATGTTCTGATGCAAAGGAAAAGATTATAAAGTCTTTGTCAAATTTTGGGCTTGTGAGGACTGGTGTTTTGGTTAAAGCTATTTTGATTTCTTCAAAGGCTTGTTTAGCTTCTATTATCCATTTGACTTTGGAATCTTTCTTCAACATGTTGTTCAACAATCTTATCAGTTCAGCCAAGTTGGGTATGAATCTTCTTAGAAAATTAATTTTCCCTAGGAAAGCTTGAAGTTCTTTGATATTTCTAGGGTGAGGAACTTGCAGAATGACTTGTATTCTGTCTGGATCTATTCTAATACCTTCTTTGGAGATGATGTGACCTAATAGTTTGCCCTCTTCTAGGCCAAATAATGATTTCTTTGGGTTTAGTGATATACCATATTTTTTGCAGATTACAAACACTTGCCTGAGATGATCTAGGTGTTCCTGATCTGATTTGGAAAAGGCAGTGAGATCATCTAGGTATATGACCAGAAAATCATGAATTCTTTAGCCAAATCTATGTCCATGGCCCGTTGAAAAGTTTCCCCTGCATTCTTGAGTCCGAGTGGCATTTTTACATACTCGAAAGTTTCCCAAGGTGTTGTAAAAGCAGTCTTATCTTGGTCATCAGGGTGAACTAGGATCTGGTTGAAACCTGAAAACCCATCTAGTAGTGAAATTCTAGAGGCTCCTACTACCTTTTGTAAAATGTGGTCCATCTTAGGTAAGGGGTAGTGGTCCTTTAAAGAGACTTTATTCAGATTTCTCAAATCAACACACAGTCTTATTTCTCCTATTTTCTTCCTAGTGGGCACTAGATTGGATACCCATTCTGAAAATCTGATGGGTGCAATTATCCCAGCTTCATACATTCTTTTGACTTCCTTTTCAATGAGAGGAAGGAGTACAGGGTTGACCCTTCTAAGTTTTTTTTTGAAAGGCTTTTGATTTTCTTTAAGGGGTATTGTATGTTGAATTACAGAAGTATCATAGGACTTGAGATCTTCATAACTCCATGCAAAAACGTCTTGAAATTCTTTGAACAGTTCAACATATTTCAGCTTTTGGTCAGGAGGCAAAGCTTTGGACAATTTTATCATTTTAGGATTTTGCTGAGTCCCTATGTTACAGTCCTCAATTTCTGCATTTAAATGCTGCATTTTGGGTTTCCTTGGAATGTCATTAGAATAAAAAATGTCTTCTAGAGGAGTCAAGCCTGTGGGTAAAAAATTGTCCTTTAAATCAATAACTTCAGAGTCTCCTTCAACAGTTTCATCAAGGTCTGTTTCTTTTAGCTCTTGTAATTCTTTGCTGGTAAATTTTGTTGGATGTAGTATTTGAGTTGCTGTTTCAGCTGAAATGTGGGTTTCAACTTTGTCTATTTGATGATCTTCACCAACAGTGCCTGTGTCTATATTTGTGCTGGAAAATTCTTCTTTTAAAGTCAGAAAATTATTAATCTGAGTGTCATTGTCAAACACTTGCCAATTTTTAACATTGTCAGGTACAGTTGGCCTGTGTTTAATTTCAGCTGTAAAATGATGATTAGGCTCAAATGGCAGTTTACAAGTGTTGGCAAATGTTTCCAAACTGTGAGCATGCAAATTGTGTTTCCTTGGAATTTTGGCAAGATGTGATTCTAAAAAGGTATTGAGTATTTCGATTGCTGCCCCTCTATAAGATCTTAACCTGAGGTCATTTGTGAGGAAGTTTCCTTTCATTTGTTGAATAACCAAATCAGAGTCTCCTAGAATTGATATCCTAACTGCCCCTAGACTTTTGATCAATTTGAGTCCTAGCAGGAGGGCTTCATATTCAGCCATGTTATTTATGCATCTAAAATTCAGCCTATATGCATGTCCTTCAGCATGATCATTTTCCATGTTATGTATCCAGATTCCTGCCCCTGCTCCTAGTTTATTGACTGATCCATCAAATTCCAAACACCATAGGATTTCTTGATTACAACTAGCATCAAGAGTTTTAAAAATTTTCTTAGTAGGCAGAATTGGATTTTCAGTTTCATGTGGTTTCCCTTGTGTGTCTGTTGTATCATTGGTCACAGAAATTTCTTGAATCTGAACACTAGATTTTTCATTTATGACTTTTTCTTGTGCTGATGCTAAAACCTTGTCATTAGTTGGAGGTTAAATTTCAACATTGTATAGTGTTAGCGCTTGAGATTTCAGCCTAGGCTGAGGAAGGTAAACCTTCAAGGCAACATCAAACCATTTCACCTCGTAGCTAGCCCTACGGGGTATGAGAAGGCTCTCTCCGGTCAAACTTGGTAGATCTTTCAATAGGATGAGCTGACCCAATTAGGAACACTGATATTAGGCTAGTAAACTGATAAGGAGGGTTGATTTAAAGTTTTTGGGGTTTTTTGGTGGCAAATTGAGGATCTGCAATTTTAGGGTGTGGGGATTTGACACAGTTTCTGCAGGTGGGTCTTTGGGGCAAGGTAGGAGTTTGTGCTGATGCCTTTAGCTGAGATGGATGATTAAGGAAGAAAAAAGAGAAGCTAAAGAGGGCAAACAATGACTTTGAATCCTCTCTAGACAGTGGAAAACATAAACATTAAACAAATTTGAAAGCTGAGCATGGCAAGCATGAATTCAAACTTTATCACTTCATTTGTTTAATAAGTTGCAGTAAAGAAAGAGATGGAACACATAAACACACTTACAATTACAATAAGAGAACACACCATCAGCACAAGAGTCCACAAGAATCCCAATGATGTCTCTAAAACCCTGGTCTTCCTTTTCCTCAAATTGCAGAGATACAAGTAAAATATACAATAGGAGCTTCTCCCTCAAGAGTCCAACCATGAAAATGAGCAAGAGAAGGCATAATATAGATGATCTAACTCCTTTCCCCACCTCTAGGGGTCGAGCTCAGCTTCCTAGGAGCTGTTTCAACTAATTCCAAACTAAGCACTAGATAATAGGCAGTCAAAACAACTTGCCTCTAAAACTTAGGAAACCTATCCATGCATTAAATATTTACCATTTACATTCAAGAAACTTCTAGAAGTGATCAAGGAGAGTAAAAGTATCTTAGAGCCATGAAAGTTACATAAAAATCCATGATTTACATGCCCAAAAAGGTAACCCAAGTCAAAACTGTACTTTTCTGGCCGAACTGGTCAAAATAGGCAAAATTCCTTGACATGTAGCGCACATGTGCCTGACGGGTAGCGCACATTGAGAGGCCTATTTGAGGGCCTTCCCGGTGTCCAAATCAGGTGCAAGATAGCTCATTGGAAAGGTCTGCGAGTCTATTTTCCAACCCCACCGGAATTTTTGAATTTGGAGTTCATTTGACCCCTCAAAACTCAATTCTCCCAAGACAGCTTTCTGCAACTCAAAATAGGGGCAGAAAGTCAAAATTTGCATGTGTTTTGACCTTTTGGAGGCCCAAATCTCCATAAAAACTGAAGTCCATCCATAGGTAGGTGTAAATTTGCATGAAAATTCCAAAAATGTTGAGTTTTCCCCGTTCTGAGTTTCCCCCATGTAGGGTAGCGCACGGGGCGCTACCCGTTAAAAGGCCAAAACCTGTAAATTGCACAAGAAATTCACAAATGACAAAATTTTCTCCAAATTTCTTGAAATTTGGGCTGGGAGTCCCCAATCAAGTACCATGCTCAGTCAAAGAGGCTTTGGCCAAAATTTGGAGTGGATCGGGCGTTTTCCTTCGTTTTTGTGCTTTGGCCAACCGTCCTTGGAGCACCTTCGTTCTCGCCGGTATTTTTGACATTTTTCTCAAACCATGACACCTGTGCAAAAAGTGAAGGAGGGTTTTCTTCCTTGGCATGTTGTGGACAAAAACCTCTCTCAGTTTTGAAAAATTCATCTTTTATTGCTCTGAAACATCATTTGAGTACAACTTGTCCCGATGTGTGAAACAAGGAATTTTGTCGAAATGGAGCGAAATGAAGGGGATAGGGGGCTTCTAAATTCTTGGGGAAATTTTTGGAAGTAGGGAGGGATGTTAGGAAGTAGGGGAAAGTGGAATCTCAGAGATTGAGTGAGGGGAAGGGGTCCAAAAGGGAAAAACACAGGCCCAACCTAGAAAATTGCCAGGTTGTAGCTAGAAACTAGGGTTTGTGCAAAAATGAGAAATTTGGCGGATCTAAGGGATGGGAAGTGTTTGATAAGGTACTTTAAGGACAGAGGAAGGTGTATGAACATCTGGATACAAGTTTTGCCGATGATTTGACCATCCAAAAGAATTTTCCTTCAAAACCCTAGGAGAGGGAAATGACCTTACTTAGGCACAACTGAAGCATGAATACGGTGTAACATGACCCAATGGAACCTAATATGATGATAGCAACCCTTTGAATGATGATAGGCTCAGCTGAATGATGACATGGACTGACATTTGGGCAAACCCTAGACCTAATGCCTAGTGACCAAATTTTGCTTGAAGACTCACTGAAATGACAAAATTTGACCTTGACACTCTGAGACCACTTTGTAAGAGCATATTTGATCACTGTAGGAAGGCTGAAAAGACTGACACTAACATATAGGATGAAAGAGTCTATATCGGAATGCATGGAATAGATAGGAAAATTCTGGGGCTTCTCCTGACTGCTGACCACATATTTCATCAAAGTTTCCTGGTACAATCTCTTTGGCTGATCAAATACTGAAATGGTAGCATAAGACATGTCTAACTATAAAGATCCCTGGAGTTTTGCACCCCAAGATCTCGACAGTAACATGCCATATTTTGGTGGGATATCAACTACCACTACATCCATTAAGATTGTCTTGGCAGGGTATTGAAATAGTGATACACATAGATCTTTGATTAGGCCTAGACATCTGACCTGGCTAGAATCAAAAGAGAACAAGTCTTTGTATGGCCTGGTGGTATCTAGGCCCAACTTTTCCATCACCGATTTGGGCATTAAATTATGGGAAGCTCCAGAATCAAACATTGCATTATGAAGTACTTTGTCATGAATATTCAGACTTACATAGATAGGAGGAACTCCTCCATCTACTGATTTTCCATTTACTACAGGGCCAAAATTAATTTTGGCTGGTCATCTAGGACATTTACTACATCTCTGTTTTCTGAAATTTGAAGTGATCTGTTGATTTGTTCTCTATAGACATCATGTTTAGCCAATTCGGACAATGGAATGGCTATCTTTAACTTGCCTATTTCGGTTTCAAGGTTAAAAGGTTTTTCCATTTGAATTTTTGCATTTCGGGCAGCAAGATTTTCTTTTTCTGTTGTGTTTTCAATGCTTTTTTCTTTATCAGGAGTGCTGTTATGAACTGAATCTGCTTCAAAATCTGTTTCAGGAGGTTCCTTTGCATTTTCTTTGGGAGGAAAGGAAGTGGAAGGCTGACTGTTTGATGGTTGACTGTTTGATATGTCCTCAACTGTTGGTTCTTTTGGGTTGAAGTCTGTTCTAGCAGGGAGTTGTATAGGGGGGTTATTAACCTTTGCTTTTTTAGGCTGCTTGGCATCTTTCTACTTATTGGGTTTAGGAACATCTAATCTTCTGCTCCTCATATTGCTTGTGAACCTCATAAACAGCTGCATCATATCCCTTCCTAAAATCGAATGATGCCCCAGATTGGGTTTGGAATTGATTAAAAGTATGAGCTTCTTGGTCTTCCTGGGTCAAAAAAATTTGTTGTTCACTATTTAGGCCCATTAAGTTAATTTGAGAGTCTTCTGTTGGCTCACTAGAAGTTGAAGCTTCAACATAGTTTTCTTGGAAAGGAAGCCTGATGTTTTGGTCAGGGCCGACCTTCCTAGTATTGGGATTCTGATTTTTTCTGAAATTTGGGTTTCTTCCGGTATTACTCGGTTGACCATCCCAAGAGGATTTCCTCTCAATTGTTTCTACTCTATCACCCAGTCTATCCATTCCTTTAATAATTGCATCTAATTTTTGCTCAAATGCAGAAGGTTCTTCTTTGAAAGGTGTTCTCCTTTCAGCTCTAGCTCGAGCTCGTTTAGAAATCAGATTGGCCTCTACACTGACAGCTATACTCTGCATGTCTTCTAAGCTTGGAGGAGCTCTTTCCCTAAGCTGGTAAGCCATGTCAGAATCAAATCCATCAGGGAATTTGATCAAGGCCAGGTTTGGTGGGGGTCTGAGATTCTGAGGGATAACATTGTACACATTATTAAATCTGGCACAATAATCTTGAACTGTTTCTTGTGGGCCTCTTTTCAAGCTTTCATATTCTGATAGGATGTGCAAAGGGTCCTTCTTCTTTTCCCATCTATTCAAGAAAGTTTGATAAAGGGCATCTGGGTCAGAAATAGTGTTTATAGGGAGTGCTCTAAACCAGGTCCTAACATCACCAGTTAAACTCTGAACAAAGATCTTCATTCTCACATCATCAACATCAATCTCATAGTTTTCAAAATAATCTGTCATTTTCTTGGTATGTTGTTGAGCTGTGTAAGTGCCAGCACCATCAAAATAGGTGATTTTGCTTTGATAATCTTGAGGCATAGCCCCTAGATTTGCAGGTAACTGCAGGGGAGCATATCGGTTTGCCATATTTGCAGGGATAAATGAAATAGCTGGAAGAACAGGGATAACAGTGGAAATATATGCTGTGGATGGGGGAGTGGAAAAGATATTTTGAAGTGTTGACGGTGAACTAGGAGAAGCAGCAGTAATGGCAGAAAGGACTGGTGCTTTTCCAGGAGTAAGCTCAGTTTGGATAGGGTTCTGCTGAGGTGTGTCAAGGTGTAAATCAACAGAATTTTCTTGATTATCTCGGCTTCTAAGGTTCTTAGGGATCAAATTAGGATTTTCAAAGATAGGTGGAGGATTTGGATCTGGATTTGATCTGGTATAACGAATCTTCTTCTTTGGAGCCAACTTCTGAATATATTTTTTGGTTTTTCTTGAAATATTTTGAAGGACACGACTTTTGACAGTGTCTTTCTAGGAAGCTTAAAATATGGGAGTTTTGGATTTTCCTTTAGATATGTGGAAACAAGGAACTGATCAAAAATTTGAGACAACTATTCAAAGCCTAAAACTAGACTAGAGATAGACAGAAGCAGCTTTTATTTACTCCTGTAATTGCATAGCAAAAACAGTTTCAAAGGCTACCTGGCTAACTTTAGGCTCCATTTGTAGCTTTAGAAAATAGACAGCAGTAACAAACAATTATTCAGGTCCCTAGTGGAGTCGCCAATGATGTTATCACTCAGGTTGTTCCCCAAAAGTTGTAGAAAAGGGAATACGACCGAGGTAACCACAGAACAATCTTTTAGATGCAGATTCTAGCCAATCTGCATCCAGAGAGGGCTCTCTCTTTATAATTTAGCTTTGTTTTGAAGTATATTAGGTTAGTTATGAAGTGCAAGGGTTTGTTTGATTTTTGGATGGTGATATTCAATAGAACAGGGGTGTAAATCTGAGAAGTTTAGTCCATTGGGCTAATGGAGTCTATGAGGATGAACTGCTGGATATGGTTTCTTTGACAGAGGGTGGTGCTACAGAGCAAGGTAATCGATCATGGAACAATTTATAAGCTGGAATCAGATGGGATGGATTCAGTGGGTGAAGGGAAATTAAGAATCCTTCATCATGCAGACAGAGGGAAAGTGGATGATTATTGCTAGGGAGCAGTTAAGAATTCCTTAGCTAATATTCAAGATGTAAGAAACAGGGGAAACAGGAGCAGTTAAGAATTCCTGCTTATGCTAATTCTGAAGAAAACATTAATAATAACAGAGATTGAACACAGAGTGCAACCAAGCAAATTATGAGTTATTCTTTTTCTCTATTATTCAGATCATGAAACATATATGATATGGTGAACACAAAAATTGAAAACACAAGTAAGAGAGACTTATTGATCCACAAAATGATTCATGAATTCTGTAACATAGTCCTCTGCTATCAATTCCACATCCAGAGAGTCCAACAACAATGGATTCCAACAACTTTTGTATTCAAAAGATTTTCAGAGTTACAACGCAGTTCCAGAAATGTATAACCAACCCCTATCTAACTCTAGATATGGCTATGAATGTTAGGCCCTGACGATCAATGTTACCAATGTCAATTGTTGCCTTTGTACATCAAATATTTGATCGTGGAATGATTAGTATGTACAATTACTTCATACCTTATAATATAGTGTCTGAACTTATTAATTGCAAAAATTACAGCTAAAAACTCTTTCTTAGTAACTGTATAATTTAACTCAGTGGAAGACAAATTCTTACTAATCCCCACTTATTTACAAAATATCTCAAAGAGATAATATCTAGTAATAACTTCTTCTACTTACTTTACAGGAGAAGTAAATGATCTTGAAAACAGGCAGAAATAAATGAAGAAGTAAATGTTGTTGTGCTGGCTGCTCAGTTGGTGAGATGTGTTGACTGTAAGCTCAGTGAGTCGGCTAGTGGCTGCTTCCACTGATATTCCACGCTGTTGCCCCGGCTTCCTCGAGTGCATTTAATTTTGATTTGATACATTGCTACCCCACATAACTCTCATCCTGGGTAAAACAAAAGTTGAAACGTGCCTATAGGATTTCCAACATGCTTTGCCACCACTGCTCTTCTAGTAACTGATGTCTTCATAGCTTTCTCAAAGTCTCATCAGCGTCTGTGTACCTGTAGAAGTTAGGTAGGACTGTAAAGAGATGTTTCACTTCATGTTCAATATAGAAGAGATTTTCCAAGTTGTTGTAGAGAGTTTGGCCAGATGGAAGGGTTTTCTCTGTTGAAGTACTTGATGATGCATTTAGTTGATCAACACCGTGTTTATTCAACCTGTGCGTGTACTTAGCTTGTCTTAATAGGCGTTTATTTTTTCCACCAGACTTCGCAAGCCCCTTTCATGCAAAACTGCAAATATTTCTACAAAAGAATTTACCTCCACTTGCATGTCCTGGCTCTTCCTCTCCAAATTCTGCATCAGGGTTCTCATGGTCAGAACTCTTTTGACTGTTAGAATGGTGCATGTCCCGTCTCTGATGTCCAGTGCTCCTAGTTCTTCACTGGTTTTAGTATTCAAAAAATTTATTAACCTGTTGGCCTGTTCAGGCATATGTCCCAATAAGTCTCTGTCCTTTTGAATTTCCACCTGGGATGCTGCTATCAAGTCAATCTACTCATATATAATTTCAATAGATCTCCACACATTACTAATGGATTCACTGATGTTAGCCCACAAAATGCCTTTGATTTCTCCCAGAGGCTTATCTAGAGAGAGGTCATTTTCCAATGCTTTTACCATGTTCTCTAATGCTTTCACCTCTCTTGTCTTTTTTGCCACAGACATTTTAGATTTGTTATAACTCACTTCTAATTTTGCCAATTTCTCTTTGGCCTCTTTTAATTTTGGTACTTGGAGTTTTAATTCCTCCATGGCTTTTATTAACTCCTCAGTGGTCATGGTAGTGTTGCTACCCGCTGCTGTTGTTGTTGCTGAAGTACCTGCTGTTGATGCTGGGCCAGTGGGAGGCACTGTTGTTGTAACTGTGGGAGGAGCAGTTGTGACTGTTGGAGCTATTTGAGATGGCTGGGAGGTCGACTCTCCCTGCTTATCTTGTAGTGCTTTCTCCAAGGCCTGCTCTGTCTCGCTTAATCTTTGATTCATTCTCATCAGCAAGTCCATCATGTCCTCCTCTGCTTTTTGTTGTACAACCTCTGTAGTTTGTGGATGCATGGTAGTAGGTAGCTTCAACTGTTTCCTGAGGGCAACAATGTCCTCTTCCTTCTTCTTAATCAATGCTTTTATTCCTTTTGCATCCTTAGGATCATGTCCCAGCTCAATGATAATATCCTCCAAGGAGTTTATCCTGTTGTCCTTGGCTAAAGAAGATGCCTTCTCCAAATCTAGTTGGGCAGATGTGTTGTTTAATGAGTTCTGCAATTTGTGAGCTAACATTGCCTTATCTGCCAATGTAGAGTAGACCATCTCTCCAGTTTGCTTATGCAGCTCAATCTGATCCATAGGATGAATGTCTTTGGCAAGGACCTCCAGATTTGTTCTAATGTAGTCAGTTGTTGGCTGTGGCTGCTGTAATTTAGACCTAAAGTGGCTCAAGATCATTTTTCCTTCTTTAATTTCATATGCAGACATTAACCTTTGCTGGTTGGCGGGGGTCATCTTGAGAAATTGGTCATACAGTTACTGCCTTAATGGATCATTTCTAGCCTTAATCTCTGTGAATGTTCTTTTGACATCTGAGGCCTGCTTGCTTGATGGTCTGGTGGATGAAACTTCCACACTATGCTGCCTTTCTAGGTCCTGCCTATGAGAGTTGGTGGATGTTTCTATTACCGGGGAGATCTGTGGGCTGGTTGCCCTCTCTCTTCTTGGGCTTTCTATGGTTTCCTCAATAATTTCCTGTTCAGGTAGAGGATTTTTTCTTTGCCTTTTTTCCCTTGGTTGCTCTGCTGGTCCACTTATAGGTGTGGCTTCTTCTCTGTCTCTTTTCCTGTCCTTTTCCTCATTTAGAGGAGTCTGTAATGCTAGTACCTTTGGTGCTTTGGTATGGACAGGAGGAATTTTCCCTTGGTCATGCTCTTTGGATGCTGCTGGCTGATATGTCATTATGTGTTGTTTTGTATCTAGCACTTCTTTGCCCTTTGATGTCCCTGCAGCTGGTGTAGTGCTTTCTTGGGCAGGTTGCTGTGAAGTTCCAGCAGATGATGTACCCACTCCGATCTGCTGAGGCAGTTCGAAAAATTCCTGTCCAAAAGAGTCCAGGTCAAGAGTCTTTTCTAGATTTTTCATAGCTTGTTCAATTTTTTCTTCCTCAGTGAGTTCTTCAATTAATGTGCTCTCTACCCACTCATCCTGATTAGAAAATTGCTCTATTTCAGGGATCCTACAATGTTTAGGCTGATAGCCTTCCTTTTTTTTCTTTTTTTTTTAGTGATAAAGCCATTTGGGTCATAGGGTACCCACGAAAAGCTCCTCTTTAATTTGAGTTGTTCCCCCAATATTTTATCAGCATCTTTCCATGCTTCCTTTTTGTTAATGATAAAAGGACCTAACTGGTTTCTTAATTTCAGCTGAGCTTTTTCTTTGCACCGTAAAAGTGAGTCAAATCTGAGTTGATAAATTGCCTCGAATATTCTAGAGCAAACAGTCTCATAGGCACATATTTTGGCAGTTTATAGGGGCACAACTCACAGCGATATATCCTGATCTCAGTGTGATTTTGGTAGAAGTACCAGTCACCTATTTTGCAGCTTTTGGAGAGCTGTAGAATTTTCTGCATATCACCAGAGAGTCTAGGAGGAGGAGTTCTCATCAGTAGAGAGGAGACCGGATGGATAAACAAATCAATGAATTCACAATAAGTGTAAGGAGAGTTATGGACTTCATGGGAGACTGAGGTCCAAAAGATCACAGACCTCCTTTCTCCTTTAGAATCCTATTTTCTGATGGGAAACTGAAAACTGTCTGTTTGGAAATACATGAACAGATGATATATATAAGAGGTATACTTGAAGACTCCTTCTCTATCTAGATTCAAGAGTTGGTCATGGATCTTGTTGGCAATGAAAGTAGCATAGTCATATTTGACAGCAGGGGGCTGTCCTGGAGTATATGTGGACAACAAAACTAGGGTGGTCTCATCAACATATTCACTTGTCTTGAATCCCAGGACATAGGATATCATATCAATGATGAATCTTCCAGCTTTATTGAACCAGACATGTAGAAAGGGAGGTGGGAATTTGGGCTGGCAATCTGGTCTCATGAATGTTTGAGCAATGCGGGTTATCTCTGAGTTTGGTATTTTAGGGCCCTGCTCAAGCAAGAATCCCATAGACAGAGGAGCCAAAGGCAGAATGGGTTTGAAGTGTAACATTTCATTTATGGACTCAGGAGTTATATAAAAGAGGACAGTTCCAGATGGACTCTTGACTGCTCTTTGTACAGGTTCATAATTGGCACAGCATAAGCGGATTATATCAGGAAAAACATTGACTGAGGGGAGGTAGTACCTGGGCAGGTTGGATTCCCATATTCCATATAAATCAGAGTTACTTCTGTGACTGTTTCTAATTTCACAAAATGCTTGGAGGTGGTTTTCATTACCAGTTAAGTCTTGGATTTGAAAATCTCTATCGGCCAGGGGTAACCACTCCAGGTCTTTATGAGGTGCATTGAGGGGAGCAATGTTCAGGGCCACCAGAGCTTCCATTGCTCAATTTTATGTGATTTTCAAATTGGAATTTGGGTTTTTGTAGCAAAAGTAGGCAAAACAACAGTTCTGGGGCTTTTCTCCGGGAATTGCAGACCAAAGTCGATTTGAATTTAGCTCACTGGGTGAAATTTACAGAGAAAAACGAAATTTGCAGGGTTTTTGGCAAAAATGGGTAAAGAGCAGTGGTTCTGGTGCACTTATTTGAAGGCAGTACGGTGAATTCAACTAGTTTTGGGAGGTGAAACGGGTAAATACCTATGTTTTTGGACGCGCATGGGAGTAATTTGCAGGTTTGGACGACGAATTTTAGAGTGGGATGCCGGATTATGCTAGTCGGGTGGCGGACTGGAGCTCTGGTAGCAACTTCGACGTAATTTGCATGCACCGGTCTCGTGAAAGAAACCAATAGAAATGAATGAAAACGACACTTTCACGGGTTTTTGACAAAAATTGATTTGGCGGGCTTTTGGCGCCTTTTTTCGGATGACGTCAGCATGACGTGGTGTTTTTTCGTGTAGCGGGGTGACGTGGCGATGATGTCATAGATTAGGTGGCGATGGCGTCAGCGGGGGCGGTAAGCGGTTTTGGGCCCGCACCGCTTTTGGGCCAAGGTGGTATCGGAGTGGAGGGCAGCGAGCACTGCGGGATGGCGCCACGCATCCCTTGGTATGGCGGGAATACCACCATTCCCCAGGCGTTAAAGATTGGTGTGAAAGGGTGCCGCGATATTGTTGTGGGCCGTTCGATTAGTGGGCCATGATCAAACGGCTGGGAGGGTTATTACATGGTTCTGGATGAACCACTAATTCCCAAAAATATAATGATATGGTTGATATTACAACCGAGGCGGGGAATATTAAAAATTTTGGGGTTTTTATATATTAATAACATACGGGAAAGGGGAAATAGCCATAGGGAGTTAAATAATAAATTTAAAATGTAATTAATGTGATTCATGAAATGGGAAGCGCTAAGTGATGATCTTAGGCTATAGGGAAAGTAAGGATTTTACACAAGAAATGTGGCGTCTTTTATCCTAAGTAAAAACAGAGTTTCACTTAGTCTTTTTCATGAAATGAAGTGAACTAGGCGTATTGAGCAGATCCCAACATACTTTTGGGGAGGTTAGTGAGTGATTTTGGGAGAAGTATGGAGGGAAGTTAGACATGCATCACCTGATTTGTAGCCACACCTTGCCATGATACTTATGATATCCATGAGATGAATCACCGTTGAAAGACAAAATTACTCATAAGCTTGCTTCTGCAACACCAAAACTACCTACCCAGCCTATTATACCTAACATTTTTTCTTCCTTTTTCTTGGGTGCAATTAAAATACCAAACCCTTACTCTCTTCTTTTCTTTTAACTGCCATCCTGTCTAAGTTTTCCCTTATTTCTTCCAGGGGCTCAGATTTAGCTGTTGAGCACCTTTGCTTCTCTACCTAACTACTTATCTGCCAAGCTTGAACTGTTTGGATAGATTTTGTTCTCTATCTCTAAAACAAGAAATTTAAAACATGGACTGGCCAAGATTAAGCTGTTTGGACATCCATCAATTGTGACAAAAGTTAACTAATTGCACACAATGAAATTATTTGCGAAAATAGAATAGTAGTGGCATTTTGGACTAGCACACTTTCCTGGCCTTCTTTATTGGGGTTCATTTCTTTTCTTTTGACCATTTCATTCTTTTTGCCCTTTGATTTTTCTTTTAGGGCATACCCTCTTTTCACTTTTTAATTTTTTAATTTTTAATTTTATATATATATATATATATATATATATATATATATATATATATATATATATATATATATATATAGATATATATATATATATACATATACATATACATATACATGTAGGAATTTACAGGGTAAGTTCCTCAAACAGAACACCAAAAGGACACGCTCACAACCAGATCGCAGATCAATACACCAGTATTTTGACGTGGTTAAAACCCTCAAAGAGGGAAACAGTCCACGGCCTGAGCCAACGCGGCCACTTCAGGCAATTTATTAATAAAAGAATGAAAATTTACATATGTTTGTCTCATGCACGGATTACCCTACAAATGACCCTCCATGCGCTTTAAATAGAATTCATGGACCAATCGGGTGTCAAGCCATAGATCAAGTGTCGGTAGTACGGAGGAGAGAATGAATCGTCGGATCACTACATATCATGACCGTCGGATTGTAAGTTACAAAATGTACAACGATAAAGAAACACACTTTACCTAACTCTATACCTAACTCTACACTAGACCAAGTTGTACTTAACTATTTCCTATGTGTCGGAATATCCTAACATCCCCCCTTAAGAACAACTTGGGATAGGATTGAAGGATTTACAAATATGAGACAATAGGAGAAGGAAGGATGCACTAGAGCCTATCCCCCCTTAGTGACAACTTCCTGAACTCCAACCAGAAATCAAAGTTTAGTGAACTTCGCCTCTGTGAGAGCCTTTGTAAAGATGTCTGCTACTTGATCATCTGTTGAACAATATTTCACTTCAAGAACATGGTCATGAATGAGCTTTCTGATGAAGTGCATGTGCAGTTCAATGTGTTTGCTGCGCTGATGTTGGACTGGATCTTTGCATAGCTGAATGGCACTTTGATTATCACACCAAAGTGTAGTCGGATGCTGCTGCTGAAATCCAAACTTTGACAGGATCTGACGAAGCCACAAGGCTTCCTTACTAGCTTCTACGGCACCACGATACTCTGCTTCTGCTGATGAAAGAGAAATGGCAGCTTGTTTCTTACAAGGCCATGTAATATGTCCTGAACCAAGAGTGAACACATAACCGGCAGTAGACTTCCGATCATCAGGGTCACCAGCCCAATCGGAATCAGTGAAACCAACCAATAGAGGAGCTGCTTCGGCACTGTAATGAATCCCAAACTGAACTGTACCTCGAACATAACGAAGTATTCTTTTAGCTGCTTCCCAATCTAGATGGCCTGAAGCTTCTGCAAAGGTGTCAGGATCATAATTTACTGGAGCTTGAGCCAGTAAAGAAGAGGCTCTCTCGAACTGAGAACGTGTATGTCGCTGATCTGTAGGATCACCAGCAAGATCACCTGCTGCATCTCGAGTAGCACGAACCCATTTTGGAAGCTCAGGAGGATCTTGAGATGGTGGGGGAGGATTGTCATTCTCACTTTCATCATCTGAAGAAGAAATGTTTTCAAAGGTAGAAGAGATAGGGAGAGGTAGCACATCCGTCGGACTAGGCTCACAGGCCGATATATTTTTCATCAAATTTTACATCTCTTCTAATGATAACATTTTTGGACTTAAATGGAATAAGTCTATAGCCTTTGACATCTTCAGAATATCCAACAAAAGTACATTTTTCACTCTTAGGTTCTAAAGCTTTATGCTTTTCATCTGGAATATGGGCCCACGCTTCACGTCCAAAAACACGAAAGTGACATACATCTGGTTTGATTGAGCTCCATGGTTCTTCTGGAGTGATATTATTTAAAGCCTTAGTAGGAGTGCGATTTATTATGTAATTTGCACAGTTAACTGCTTCTGCCCAAAAACTAAGACCAAGTCCTTTAGATTGTAGCATACAATTAGCCATTTCCTTTAAGGTGCAATTCTTCCTTTCAGCTACACCATTTTGTTGTGGAGTATATCGAACAGTATGTTGCATTTGAATTCCATTCTCAGTGCAATAGTTGATGAATGTGTTTTTATCATATTCTCTGCCATTATCAGATCTTAACTTAAGAATTTGATGTCCAGATTGTTTTTCAACAAAGGCCTTGAAGGCCAAACAAGTGTTAAATACTTCACTCTTGAGTTTTAAGAAGTATACCCAAGTGCGTCTGGAGAAATCATCAATGAAAGTTAAGAAATACTGGCAGCCAGAGAATGACACAACTGGAAGTGGACCACATAAATCACTATGCACAAGCTGTAAAGGGGCTGAGGCGTGCCAAGAGGCACGTTTTTCAAAACTGTCCCGATGATGTTTTCCGAGTACATATCCGGAACAAACACCATCTCTGCAAGATACCATAGGAAGACTTGTCACCATATTTTCTTTACATAGATGCTGAAGGGAGTGATAATTTAAGTGACCAAATCGCTCATGCCAAAGTTTGCTCACTTCATCGTTATGAGCAACAAATACTGAGGGAAGATTTGATGACCCAAAGTTGTGAAACTTATACAACCTTATAGAATCATCAGCAATGCCAGTAGCCAAAATCTGTTTAGGATCTCTTAAGTCCTTGATTACAACATCATGAGGTGAAAATTCAACGATTTTACCTTCACCTGAATGAGTTATCTGATATACAGATAGAAGGTTGCAGGATAAGGTTGGAACACATAATACATCATTAAACTGACCATTGTCTAGATGAACAGTTCCAGTCCCTACAACATTAAGAGATCTATCATCACCAACATATATATTTTTGGTGTTACAATCATTTAAAGAAGAAAACATGGCTTTGTTTTTGGCCATGTGATAAGAAGCTCCAGAATCAATGAGCCACTCATGAGAATGAGAAGAAGAAGATACATTTAATGCATAGCCAGACCAAGATGCTTGACAACCACATGTAGAAAGTGCCATTCCTGAAGATGAAGTTGAAGTTGAAGGTTGCCCCAAATGGATGTTATGCTTCTTCATTGCTGCTTCCAAGGCTTCCATTTTCTTAAAGCATTTTGATTCTAAGTGGCCATCTCGATTACAAAAATTGCAATGTCTATTAGTCTTCTTCCCTTTGTTTTTATTTGTCTTATCATTTGGTTGAAACGATTTTTCATTTTGGGGCTGAAATATCTTAGGACCCTTGTTTGGTTTAGGACCATTCTTTTTAGGATATGACTTCTTAGGATTCTTTGAATTTGGTTGCTGCTGGGCGGCTAACGCTTTCTTGGAAGAGTTTCTAAGATTAAGAAGACCAAGGTGTAAGAGTTTTTCTTGTTCTCTTATTAAAGAATTACAAAAAGAGTCAAAGGAAGGGGACTTGTAGTCTGTTCCTTGAGAAATGAAGGCTTCTCTTGTAGAATGGAAGGTGGAAACAAACACAGAGTAGGCTGGTCCCAACTTTGTAAGAATGGAATAGATAAGGTTACTATCTTCTTTCTTAACTTTAACACCTTCCAAAAGATATCTAAAGGTCTTGAACTTGGACAAGAAATCTTCAATGCAAGAAAAATTATTAGGGTCTAATGTAAGCAACTCATTTTCAAATTGATGGGCTCTAATGTCATTTTTAATACCAAAAACTTTATTGATTTGTTTCATTGCTTCATC
This sequence comes from Pinus tabuliformis, assembly GCA_031772625.1. Lineage (NCBI taxonomy): Eukaryota > Viridiplantae > Streptophyta > Pinopsida > Pinales > Pinaceae > Pinus > Pinus tabuliformis. The sequence continues at coordinate 1,141,457,419 of CM062813.1, read as the reverse complement.
AGGAGTATCAATTTCTGCAATATGGAATCTAAGATCTGGAGAAATAGACATCCCTATCAATCCACGTGCTTGATCTTGCCTATTTTCCCATTTAGCAGCCTTATCTCCATTCTTCGGTTTCTTTTCTTGGCCTGAGGCTATTCTGTAGAGACCTTTACTTCTAAGTAAATCCTCAATGTAAGCCAACCATTGGAAGTAGTTGGTGTTGTCAAGGGTAACTTGTTATTGACTTTCCATTTCAATGGAAACTGAAGCTAAAGATGCTGAAAATAAGTGTTCCAATGGATAGATCTCAAAAAATTAGGCTGGTTTAAAAAAAACGGCTCTGAAAACGGCTTCCGGATGAAGAAGTTATGGCTTTTTGAAAAAAAGTTGTTGAAGTTGCCGACGAAGTGCGGGAATGTGCGGAAATGAAAAAGTCCGCCCCCACAAAATGGAGACTTGAACCCAAGACCTCTACTCTCTTAAAATAGCTTTGAACCAATTGATCTCTACAAAAAATTTGAGAGAGAGAGAGGGGGGGGGGGGGTGCTTTGGGTTGCGTGCTTGCTTTGAGAAAGCTCTTTTTCCCTGCAAAACAAAAAACACAAAACCCAACACGGACATGCAAAGAAAACGAACCTTATGGCTCGAAGTTAGCTTTAGCCGAAAAACTAAATATTTTCAAAAATGAACCTTGCGGCTCAAAGTTAGCTTTGGCCGGAAACTAAATATTTTCCTCAATGTTTCTGATTTTCCGAGATCACCCTAAGGTGCAAGAAAAAGAGCATACACATGAGAAAAATCCTTCCTTTCTGTTTCTGATTTGCCCAGATCGCACAGAGTCGCAGGGCAAAGAGCATACGTAGAAATGAAAGGTATAGATCCGGTAATAAAAAGGCTAAATAAACCGAAACCGAAATAAATAGAGAGAAAATAATAGTAAACTGCAAATAAACACTGTATACCTCCAGATCTTAAAAATGACGCAGCTAGGGCTACCGGAAACCTTTTCGCGTGAAACAAAAGGGGTTCCTCACTAGAACAGATGCTCCCAACACAACAGAGCAGTCCTCTCAGCCCGAAAGCAGTCAGAAACAACAGATCTAGGAAATGGCAGTCGGATGCACTTCTACCGGCTTCAGATTTGGATCACCAACAGACGCGGCCCTCAAATAGCTCCGATACCATGTAGGAATTTACAGGGTAAGTTCCTCAGACAGAACACCAAAAGTACACCGCTCACAACCAGATCACAGATCAATACACCAGTATTTTGACGTGGTTAAAACCCTCAAAGAGGGAAACAATCCACGGCCTGAGCCAACGCGGCCACTTCAGGCAATTTATTAATAAAAGAATGAAAATTTACATATGTTTCTCTCATGCACGGATTACCCTAAAAATGACCCTCCATGCGCTTTAAATAGAATTCATGGACCAATCGGGTGTCAAGCCACGGATCAAGTGTCGGTAATACCGAGGAGAGAATGAATCATCGGATCACTACATATCGTGACCTTCGGATTGTAAGTTACAAAATGTACAACGGTAAAGAAACACACTTTACCTAACTCTATACCTAACTCTACACTAGACCAAGTTGTACTTAACATATACATATACATATACATATACATATCCTAACAATACATATACATATACATATACATATATATATTTTTAATATGGAACCTTTGCAGCATGGAAATGATGAACATATTTAGGACTTTACCAGTCAATCATGAAATATGATACCTATTGGTATAGGAGCATAACAGGACACTACGTAATGTAGTGACCAAATTCACCACACCGAAAACATGTGATCTTTTAGACATCTTTCTTCTTATTCCGTTGTTCTTTCTTCCCCTTTGATGCAAGGGTTGTATTCTCTTCCTCCTCCTTGGGTTTCATCCCACTGTTGTTGTTGCCATAAAGTTTTCACTTGACTAAGTCTTGCCTCATCTCTTCCTATTGAAGAGCGGCCCACATCCCTTCCCAATCTGACAATTTCTCTCTGCCCAGGATATGTTGGACAAATACTTTCCATTCTTATGATACTGAATTTAGGTCTAACCTTACCATCTCTGTAGGTTTAGGTATTGATCCTACAACTTCCAATTGATCTCAAACTTCCTGAAGCTTTGGCAGGAATAGATCAATGCATTCCCCTTTCTCCATCCTTGTTGATCTTAGCTTCTCCTCCAAGTACACCTTCCACTGCTCAAAAGATCCTTGATATATCATAGCCAAGGCATCCCACATCTCTTTGGTTGTCCCTTTGCCAGAAATGTGACATACAACATGGTCCCTCACTCCATTGAGGATCAATCGTTTGGCCTTCGCCATTTCATCCTTGTACTTCTTCAGTGGATTTGCATCACCGGGTACAACTACCACACTATCAACATACATCTTGAGATCATGCTCATCCAAAAGGGATGAGATCGTAGCCTTCTAGATCAAATAGTTGGATGCTCCAGCCAACCAATCTTGATCTCTCAGCTTGTTAGCTTCCATCTTTTCCAACAAAATGTCGAACTGCCTCCTCTCTCCTTTGTGTTATTATTGGGCTGGTCTACACACTCCCTGCTAGAGTTAGTAGATCTACTCCTCTCTACTGCTGCTCAGCAAATGAGAAATCAAATTCCCTGGCTAGGAATTCTCTGAGGAAGAAATTCCCTCAACTAGTGTTTCCTTCCCTCTTCTGACATTTTTCTGCGCCAACAATTGCTGCAAAAAACTGCGTCTCACCAAAAGCTGATTTGCTTTGAAGCTTTTGTTGCACTGCTCCCTCTTCTGCTGACAAATCTCGATCTAGAAATCTTACCTCTCTGTCAACTCACTCAGAGAGATATTTTCCTTGAGAATTTTTCCCTCTTGGCTTGGACTGCGCAATCCTTTTGGGGATTCGCTTTGTTGCCTATGCAACACTTCGATCTCCCTCCCCCTCTTCAGCGTTGGGCTCTTCTAATCTACTCTCTTTCTTCACCTGCCCTCTGATACCATGTGAAAATTCAAGAATACCCTAATCGCTACTACAACAAAGTGATATTACTTCTCCTACTTGTTAATCGATGCAATTAATTTAATGTGTTCTACTGATCTGAATGGGAAAATTATTTTTGTTGTGCTAAATTCCTCTTTAGAATATGTAAAAGTGCTTAAGGATTCATGAGGTTAATTGCAAGTTTTAACATGAGTTTTTGAGTGTTTTTATGTAAATTTCATGTACAAATTAAGATAAACAAATGACTAAACAACAACATATAATAGACATGAACATCACCAAATCGGTATCACAACAACACATGATGAAGGATTTCATGCCGCCTGGGCTACATCTCCTTAGTCCAATTTCCAATGGCTTGACCGTCTCTATTATGATAAAAAATGCTAATACATCAGTTTACAATGCTCAAACAACTCTGAAATCTATTCCAATGGATCCAAAATGCCCAAAAATGCCTATCTAGCGTCTTTTTGCTCCCGATTTGGTAAAAAACTGAACATGTTATGAGCTTCCCTAGCTCTTTCACTAGTCGCTCTACAAATTCCCCCAAATCTGGCATCGGTCCTGCAAATCCGTCCCTAATTGTGCTAACTGGGCGCCAAATTCGCGGGATTCCAGGCGAAATTGTAGGCACGTTAGTTCGTCCAGTAAGACCTTAATTTTGAAAATTTGGGCCACATGGGCGTGCCATGTGCCCGAGGCTAAGGCCAATGTCCCGCCCCCACCGGTTGGGCGCCCACTCCATTCCGCTGGTGGTTCGTTGGGTGGCACGCGCCCAAGGGTTGGCCCTTTTCCCAGATGACGCATGACTTCCGCTTTAAATATATGACGACACCCATAGTCAATAAGAAATACTTGTGTGGCGTGTTGGTAATGGCTTGGACTTTGAACTTGGAAGTCGCGGGTTCAACCCACGCCTGCTACTACTCGGAACTTAACCCGATTTTTGGTGGACCAGAGGCTGCCACGTGGTAGCCTCTGGCTAGGCCACATAGTAGCATGTGGTTGGCCACCAACCAACCAATACAAATCGTCCAAAAACCCACCAATGAAATCATGCCACTTGGCACCATCCAATTCGCCAGAGGTAAACAACCACATGCACAGTCACTCTGCCACGTAGGCATGCCCATTTAGCGCCACATTAGCAGTACAAACCGTTGATTGGGCAACCTGCATTTTTTTAAATTCCCCTGTTTAGGAAAACGAACAGAACATGTTTTGGGAGCATACAATTATGTTTCATGTGAAATGAGTTGCATTTGATTCAGGATGATGAACACTACACAATTGTTTAGGTTCCACACTGATATGACAAATTTGAATTTTGAGCAAATTTTTTGAGCACGTGATCATTCCTCCCCACTAGGAGCTTTTGGACCCCAAAATATCACTTTCAATTTTTCAGCAGGTGAGGGTACAGTTCCCTCAATTTTCCAATCTCGATCCATTTGGCTTTTGAAGGATTTGTTCCTTTGAGCCCCACACAAAGGTAATCCACATTCCCTTGTTTTGAAGGCCTTGTTCTTCTGTCATGAATGGTGTCTTTTTGTAGTTCATCAAGGTATTTAGAAGAGAAATCTTGAATGGATGGAATTTGAACATCCTTTATTGTCTTAGGGGGTCCTGACCCAAGTTCAGAGTTAATTGCACCAACCAACAAAACCCTACACTACTGGCCCTTTTGGCAACAACCCGCGTAACGCAAGCTGATGTATCACCTGAAGCAGTATGGGGTGATGCAAGAACCAAGTTTCTGCATTCAAAGACTAGTGTGATGTCTTTCAACGCCTTAGATCTGCCTTCGTGCAGATCTATAAACTCTTAGGGCACGTTGTTGCAACTCTGTTAAAACAACCTTCAGACCTTCGCAAAGGTCTACGATCAGTCCTTGCGGACCTCTAACAGTCAATTTTCCTACTTACGCACATGAGAGAGAAATCCTAAATTAGCCTTCGTGTAGATTTACTTAAGTCATTAGTAAACATAAGAGAAATCACCAGAGTCTTCACGAAAGTATTTAAACATGCATTGCGTACATTATTAAGACTTATTCAAGAGAATCGCGTAACATTCAATCAATATCTCATAAAACAAATCATTCATGAGCAACATATAACATTAACAGAAATAACAGAAGCACTCAGGAATTCTTCGGAAAACTATCTTTATTGATCTTCAATTCAAGATTACAGACTCAACTTCCCTACACACACATATGTAGGGGTCCGCGCAATCTACCACAGACTCTTCCAAGGCCTCCGCACACTCAACTACAGAGCCTTTCTTTCCCTATCTAAGTGCAGGAAGCAGAGCCTTCCTGCCGTAGCTCCTATCCTATACTCTTTTCTCCACCCAATTCTCTATCTTTTTCATCTAGTTCTTCTCTACCACTGCCTTAGACTTTCTAAAACACACCTATTTATAGACTTTTCATACAATGCCATGGTCCGTAGACCATGGGTGAATCTCAAAACCGACTCAAAACTTATCCAAAACAAGGGGCTAAGCCCCTTTGACTCCTATTCACCTACGTGCTCTACATCCACAAATCGTGGAGACTTTACATTATTTACAAAATTGTACCAAAATTTGGGTTATATTAACCCCAAACTAACCCAGGGGACCCCATCCCAACAGGCCTCCAACACAAAGATCGAGACTTGCCCTCGAGTCACTCTCCTGGTGTCGCGATCTTACTGCGAAGATCCCCCAACTCCACCTAGATTACTACAACTTCAACAACGCTCTGTGTCATTGCCTATTGAACCTCCTCGATCAATTTTTCAGTGGTTGGTCCTTCTACTATTAGCCTCATCGTTTGTTGCGTCTGTTGTAGTCCCTTATGCTTATCCTAAATGGAAGTGGTGACTTGATAATCCTCCTCCAACCAAGGTTGCAATCTGGTCTTTAGCAAGGCCTCCTTCTTTTGCACTTCCTCTATCTGTGCCAGTAGCTTTTTTCCTTTGTGTAACTTGGCAAGGTGTTGCACTGGTGCTGAGGTGCACGTAGTCGCCCTGACCTCATCATATTGGAACTGCATCTCCCTTACCTCTGTGTTCAATGTCTACAGGTTTAGATCCTCCTGCAGAGTAGTCAATAGCTCCATATCCTGCTCGAACAGTGTCGTAGCGCCTGTACAATCTTTAACTGGTTGTGCTTCCGCCCATCTGGTTAGATATTCCATCACAGTGATAATATAGTGCACACTTGTTTTCTTTCTAGGGGCTGAATTGGCCCAACAAAATCAATCGCCCACTTCTCAAAGGGCTGCAAAGATACTTGAGGATGTAGTGATAACTCATCTCTTTGTGATGGTCTGCCAGTTCTTTGACATGCATCATACGCCTTACAATATGCCTTGGAATCCTTGTGCAATGTTAGCCACCATAGACCTGTGCACAAAATCTTCTGCGCGGTTTCCTTTCCTGCATAATGGCCTCCTGTAGCTCCCCCATGAGCTTCAGAGATAATGCTATCCTACTCAAAGTTCGGCACATATCTTCGCAATATCTCACATGTACCCATTTTATACAAATGTCCCGCAATAACTGAAAAATCGGCTGCATGCACTACTAATTCCTTCTTTTGTTGACTTGTATATCCTTTCTGCGCCATCCCGGTAGTCAAGAATTGAATGATGTCACACAAAATGGTCATCCGCTACACACACCACAAAGAGTTGCGCATCTGGAAACCCTTCCTCTAGACTAGGAGGCTCCTCTCCTATTTCGATTTGTGACAAATGGTCAGGTCTTGCATTTAACCTTCCTGGCTTCACAATGACTTCAAAGTCATACTCCAGAAATAATAGCAACAATCTGCAAATCTTCCCCCTCAACACAGGCTTGTTGACCAAGTATTTCAAGGAAAAATGATTTGCGTACATCTTGAAATTCCCTCCTAATAGATAATGCCTAAATTTTTGCAGTGCGTACACCATGGCCAATCCTTCGCACTCCGTCATTGAATAATTTTTCTCGGCCTTCGATAACTTCCTACTTGCGAAGGATATAGGATGGTCCATTTCTCCTTCACTGGCCTGCATTAGCACTACACCCAATGCAATGCAAGAGGCATCCACATGTACCTGAAACCCATTTTTCCAATTAGGGAATATCAAGATCGGTGTAGTGACCATATTTTCTTTCAACACATCTAGGCTGCATTGACATTCTTTATCCCAACAAAATTTTGCATCCTTCTTTAGCAGTTTCTCCATGGGCGTAGTAATTTGAGCATAAGCTTTGATAAATTTTCTATAGTATCCCATATGTTCCAGCATCGTGCACAACTTCTTGACGTTCCTAGGGGCCTCCAAATTCACAATTACCACAATCCATCAATCCTTTCTTGCACACAACATGACACAGCAAGATCCCAAAAGGAACACATAATATGCATTTTTCAAATTCAGCGCGATCTGGTATCTGCGACATGTATCCAACATCAGGCGCAAACTTGCTACATGGCGCTTCACTAATCTAAACACCGTCTTGTCATCAAAGTATACTTCCAAAAACTTATGAATGAACTCTTTGAACGCTACTATGATTGTGCGCGAAAATATCGTAGGCACATTCTTTAGTCCAAATGGCATCATAGTGTACTCAAAACAACCCCACTCCGTCGCGAAGGTCGTTTTTCTCCTATCCTCAGGGGTGATCTTGATATGATGATACCTAGAAAACCCGTCAGTAAAGGAATATGCCTCCTGCCCTCCAACATTGTCTAACACTTCACTTGTAAATGACATTGGGAATGGGTCGTGAACACACACATCATTAAGCTTCCGCAAATCCTTATTTCACCCTTTTGTTTTTTCTCCTGAACCACCATTAGGCTTACCCAATCAGATTCTTCAATAGGTTTTATGATGCTTGCCTCCAACATATTATCCAGAACCCGATGAACCTTTTCATTGTATTTAGGATTAAGGAGATATGGTCTCTGTTTAATAGGCTTCACATTCGGCTTCCGAGTGATCTTCATAACACCCAAATCACCAACTATGCCCTTCAAATCCGAAAAATTAGTGGGGAATAGATCCTGGTATTTGTAGAGTAACTCAACAAATTTATCCACTATGGTGTCATGCCAATAATCTCCAATTTTTGTGAACTTTGGTTCTTCTTCAGTGCCAATGTTTACTTGCTTTGTCTTCAAAGGTGCGAAGATGTCCAGATTTTCTATTTGTGGGCCTTCGACTTTGCGATGCCCTACTACCTCTGGAATATTAATGTTTCTTGGATCTTCATCTTCCTCTTCAACGGTTACATTACAACATGCCAACACATGACGCAGCTCGGTGCTCTAGGCTGAGTTTTTTCTTGCATCTGGTATGTAGGTGTCCTTTCCATCATCAACTCATAGCTTCGACAGTGGCGCGCATCGTGGCCCACATATTTGTAGAAGAAACATAACAACTGCTGGGGTGTCTAGACGAAATTTTGAAGTAAATGGCAATTATCCATCGCATGTTGTACAACAACTTGACAAATAGCGCACCATAGTGTAACCCCCATGCTCGGCCCTGTTGGGGCTTCTGGCTTTAGGGGAATTGGCCCCCCTCCTGTAATGTAATTCACATACACTTGACAATGATCTTTATCGTGCCCATGGTCCTTGTACTTTAAACACCAAACTTCTGTGTGCACTTCTGGTTTAGTCTCCTTGTCTTTTTTCAAACTGTGTAACTCTAGGTGTAAACTAGCTAATTGTGAATGGATCTGCAGGACTCCCAGGTTCGTATCTTGAATAGGTGATGCATGCAGCCTCATCACGATTTCCAAAGCTTCTGACTATGTTTCTATCTTCTGTTGTGACAGAGAAATTCTCATGTGGGGCAAGAGCGACATTATAAACCATTTGCGATGTTGGCTATCTGTTATCTGCATGTTAGCTTCTCTGATCTGACACTTCAAACTTTGATCAAATTCCTAGGGCGTCTCATCGACCCTCATCATGATTCATTTAAATCCAATTATTTACTATGAGTCAGACTTAGGCTTACTAAACTTTTGTTTAAAGTTGCCTTAGTCTCTGCTAGCGTTGCAAGAGGATTATCAAAACAATATTTAATGTACCAAGTTAGTTTGCGATCCTGCAAAGAGGTAACCAATTGTGCGTTCTTTATATTGTGATCAGTAATCTCTTGTGCTGTCCATACAGCATTCGCAACAAACCAGAACAACTATGCATATTCACTTCATATGCCTGTGAAGATCAGCATCTTCATTGTGTTCCCCATTTTGAATAGTGGTGGTGGAGGTGGATGTGTGGGGGAAGGTGTATACGATGAAGGTAGGGGGTGGAGGTGGAGTGGAAGGATGATTTGCTCGAGGAATCGCCTGAGTGATTAGTTGAACAGCGCTTCGCTGAGTAGTCTTCCCCACCCCTTCATCATCACTTGAAGGAGGTCCAATCAATGGACTATACTTTGGTCCTGATCCTTCACGATTTCTAAAGAATCTTCCACTTTGCGTAGCTCCGAACATCAAGGTAATGGCATCACTCGTTTTTCACATATAAACATTTTAATCTAAGTATTAAATGATCTTAAATAATCACCTCGTGGTCCTTTGAAAAATCGTTGCTCCCCTTCGCTATAGCTAACTGAGGTATCAACTACAAATTCTGTAAGAAATCCTGCCAGAATCCGATCAAGCTAATGATTGAAAACCTGCACGATCTTGTTTTCAGAAGCTTCTAATCGTCGCACTAATTGTGGAGTCCACACTATAGGACTATCGAGCTTCCACCTTCCTTGATTGTCTGTCAATTTAGCTGATCACTCATACAGTTCCATGAGGAAAGTGCATAAGAAGATCTCGTATATCTCCGTATACAGGTACTTGTTCAACCACTCTTCCTTCGACAGGCTCAGATTCTTGTTTTCTTGCACCGTGAACTTGTGAATCTTCCGATCCAACCACTTTTCAATTTCTTTCTTGGTCGGATTCCATTGATGCGACATCACACATCTCTTTCAAGTAGATCTTGGTCTCGATAATGGAACCATTTGTTGGCTTAGGGGGTCCTGACCTAAGTTTAGAGTTAGTTGTGCCAACCAACAAAACCCTACACTACTGCCCCTTTCGGAAACAACTTGCGTAGCGCAGGCTGCAGTCTCACCCGAAGCAGTATGGGGAGATGCAAGAACCAAGTTTTTGCATCTAGAGACTAGTGTGATGTCTTTCAGCACCTTAGATCTGCCTTAACACAGATCTATAAAATCCTAGGGCACATTGCTACAACTCTGTTAAAATAGCCTTCAGGCCTTCACGAAGGTCTATGATCAGTCCTTGCGAACCTCTAACAGTCAATTTTCCTACTTACGCACATCAGAGAGCAGTCCTAAATTAGCCTTCACACAGATTTACTTAAGTCATTAGTAACATAAGAGGAATCCCCTGAGTCTTCATGAAAGTATTTAAGCATGCATTGCGTACATCAGTAAGACTTATTCAAGAGAATCGCGTTAAAATTCAATCAATATCTCATAAAATAGATCATTCATCAGCATCATATAACATTAAAAGAAATAACCGAAGTATTGAGGAATTCTTCGAAAAACTATATTTATTGATCTTCAATTCAAGATTGCAGGCTCAACTGTCCTGCACACACAGCTGCAGGGGTCTGCACACTTAGCTGCAGAGTCTTCCTAGGCCTCCACGCACTCAGCTGCGGAGCCTTTCTTTCCCTATCTAAGTGCAGGAAGCAGAGCCTTCCTCCCCTAGCTCCTGTCCTATACTCTTTTCTCCACCCAATTCTCTATCTTTTTCATCTATTTATTCTCTACCACTACCTTAGAATTTCTAAGACACACCTATTTATAGACTTTTCATGCAATCCCATGGTCTGTGGACCATGTGTGAATTTCAAAACAGACTCAAAGCTTATCCAAAACAAGGGGTTAAGCCCCTTTGAGACTTTACATTATTTACAAAATTGTACCAAAATTTGGGTTATCTTAACCCCAAACTAACCCAGGGGACCCCATCCCAACATCCTCTCCTTGATCTTCAATCAAAGGAGGCTCATACAACCTTAAGTTCTCAACATTAACAACAACATATATTTTCATATATGAAGGAAAATCCAAATTGAAGTCATTTTCACCTATCTTTTCTAGAATTCTGAATGGACCATATCAAATTGGTTTCAACATTTTACCTTCTCCTTGGAGCCTCTCTTTGCTAATGTGAAGCCAAACTTCATCACTAACTTGAAACTTGTGATCTACCAGATGCTTTTCGTGCCTTGCTTTGTACTTGCCTTGGCTCTTTTCTAGTTGTTCTTGAACTCTTTGGTGTACCAATTGGATTTGTTCAATGAACCTTCTTTCTTTGTCTATGTCACTATGACCATCAATAGAAACATCCTTTCCAAAAATAAAATCCAAAGGAGACTTAGGCAAGTATCCCAAACATGATTCAAATGGCAATGTTTGAGTTGAAGAATGATTGGCCCGGTTGTAAGCATTCTGAATTTAGTGCAATTGTTCATCCCACAACTTAGGATGCTTGGCGCAATACCCACGAAGAAGATGTATCACGGTTCTATTCACCACCTTTGTTTGACCATCTGTTTGCGGATGAAATGTTGTACTCTTTTTCAATTTGGTGTCCATGAATCCCCACAATCTTGACCAAAAATTTCCAACAAAATGATAATCTCGATCACTAACAATGGATGTGGGAAATCTAAAATGCACCCATACATTTTGAAAGAATAACTGTGCATTTTTTCAGTTGTAATTTGCTTTTAACATGGCATCAAAATACACATTTTGTTGAACCTATTAACAACTACATACAAATAATCATGAACTCTTTTTGACAATGGAATACCTCCAACAAAATCCATAGAAACACTCTCCCTCGTGAAGGTACCGAAAGTGGTGTGTACAATCCTAACTTCATATTGCTAGGCTTACTAACTGCACATAATGAACATCCTTTAATAAAACATGACACACTTTCAAGCATACGAGGCCAATAACAATACCTCTGTAGATGTTCCACCATCTTACTTACACCAAAATGACCAACAATAAGAGAAGTATGTGCCTCTCTTATGATATTTACTCTTTCTCCTTGTGGAATACAAAGCTTACCAAGATGGTACAATAAGTTATCATGCAAGTGATAATCCAATTCCTCTACTTGGTTACCTTGACTCAAGCTTGCATAAACATCCTGAAAGTCATTGTCTAATGCATACTGCTCAATCTAACTTTCATGCAAAACATAATTATGTGTGAGTAAAGTAGTTGCACTAATAAAGGGCCTAGAAAGCATATCAACAACTTTATTGTAGATAACTTTCTTAACCTTATAACCAAGTGTAATTGTTGAAGAAAACCCATCCATCAGAAGTGCCTTAAGTGTTGCAACTTAGATTGAGATGACAAGGATTACAATGGCCGATGATCAGTGTGAATGATTGTTTCCTTACCCATCAAGTAGTGTTTCCACTTTTTCACACTTTGCACCAATGCATACAATTCCTTGTCATATGTAGGATAATTAATGACTGCCCCATTGAATGTTTCCGAATGAAAACAAATAGGCTTACCATGTTGCATGAGGACTGCACCCATGGCGTAGTCACTAGCATCAATCTGGATCTCAAATGACTGTCTCAAGTCTAGAAGTGCAAGTACTGGGGCTAAACTGATATTTTCCTTCAATGCATCAAAGGCCTTTTATTGTTTGCCTCCCCACTGAAAAACATTTTTCACACTAGTCAATGCATGCAAAGGAGTTGCTATAGAAGAAAAATTAGCAATGAATTTCCTCCAATATTGGGTTTCTCCCAAAAAACTTCTTACCTCAGTAACTATCTTGGGCCTTGGCCAATTCAAAATGAAATCAACCTTGGAGGGATCTATTTTCAACTCACCTCCTCCAACAATATGACCCAAGTAAACTAAATAATTTTTTCCAAACTCATACTTTGACATCTTTAAATACAACTATTCTTTCTTTAAGACATAAAGTACTTTTCTCACAAGCATGACATGTTCATCACGAGATTTACTAAATATTAAGATGTCGTCTAAGTAGACTATAACAAGCTCATGAAGAAATGGCCTCAACACATCATTCATCACACACATGAAGGTAGAAGGAGCATTACATAAACCAAAAGGCATAACTAGCCATTCAAACAAACCTTGTTTTGTCTTGAATGTTGTCTTCCAAATGTCTCCTTCAACAATTCTAATTTGATGGTAGCCACTCCTTAAGTCCAACTTAGTAAAATACTTTTCATCTTTCAATTGATCAACTAAATCATCTATTTTAGGTAGTGGGTAATGGTTCTTTACCATAATCTTGTTCAATGCACGAAAGTCCACATATGCGCCATGTTCCATCCTTCTTTGGCACCAAAACAATAGGTGACCCACATGGCGAAGAACTTGGCTTGATGATCCCTTTATCCAACAACTCTTGAATTTGATTTTTAATTTATGCATTTTCCATCACTGACATCTTGTACATGCCAATGTTAGGAAGAGGACAATCTTGTTGCAACTATATTTTATGTTGGATTCCTCTCTTGGGAGGGAATTTTGGTTCCTAAAACATCTCATCATATTGGTTAATAACATCAACCACTTCAGATTTCAATCTTGAGTCACAACCTTGAAAAGCTTCATTATCAATATCATATTTGGGTTTGATCATTAGAAGCACAAAATTCTTGCTAGACTTCACTAGTCTTTTCATTTGCCCCGCATTTATAAGTGAAAGATTTAGTTTCTTGCTATGGGCTCTTTCAATGTATTCTACTCCATCTTTGAACAAATGGTATTTTTTTTCATGTCTATGGAAGATAAATTTTATGTCATAGAGATATAGGCTACCCAAAATTATACCATATATGTCTAATGGCACAACATCAAGTTCCACTTCATCTATGAAATTTGCAGTAATGGTGAATTTCAGTCTACACTTTCTAGTTATTTGCAATTATGCATTGCCACACACCCATCTCATGATTTGACAAGATTAAAATGTTTGGTCAGATTTTATTATCTAACTATAAACATAAAATTCAAAGCATGATATAATCAAGATTAAACAGTTTGATTACCATGGATTGCGGCATGAATAACAAGCTGCACATAATCTATTTTTACTGAAGCAAGAGTCGAACCTTATATTAACATGTGACTGCAAATATGTTACAAAAGTTACAACAGGCGTTAAGAGGAAGCAAATCCTCTAACAGAGGGAAGAATTACATCAGAAATTAATACCCGTACAAAAGGATTCCCCGACAAAACAATTGGCGGACTAAAAGAAGGAAATGGAGATTGTGAACAAGAGACTTCGGGTCCGTCGCTTCCTGATCCAGCGACTGAGAACCATAACAGATGTCTGATGAGGGTGGGATTCCTGAAACTGTTTTAACTACCTTTGGCGCCAAACCGTTAGTCGGACTTAAGAGGAAAATAGACACTTTATCCAAAAGATTTCGGGTCTGCTGACTTTCTTCCGGTCCCACTAACCCGCTCGATAGTCTATAGCCGTCGCTCTGCTCCCTCCTGATCAAATGCCCGATGTCCATATCAAGCAGAGCAAAATCCCGAGGAATACCCGACCAATGAGGGTGGTATTCACTTTTCACCCGAAGCCACATGTTGATAGTTGAGTGGAATCGTATATAATTCATAGAGACCATTTTTGGTTTTGAGGGCGCCCGATATGGGTGGTAAACTTGAAGCTGTTTTGACTCCCGCTGACTGTCTCCCAGACCGACTAACCTTCTCGACCGACTATAGCCGTCGATCTGCTCCCTCAAGATCAAATGGTCGAAGTCCATATCAGGCGGAGCACAAGCCCGAGGAATACCTGCCCAATGAGGGCAATATTCACTTTTCATCCAAAGCCACGCATTGAAAGTTGTGTGGAATTGCATCCGATTCATAGAGACCACTTTTGGTTTTGAGGGCGCCCGATAAGGGTGGTAAACCGAAAGCTGATTTGACTCCCGCTAACTGTCACCCAGACCCACCAACCTACTTGTTGGCCTGTAACCAGCTCGTTTGCTGAACTTTGAAAACCATTTCAGGTTGTGAGGGCGCCCGGGGGCCTGGAAACCACTTTGACCCACGATGGCACCAAGCCACTGAAATTATGTGTCAGCTACCCTCCATACTTCTGAGCCTTCTATTGGGGCTGATTGATCTCGTGTACCTGTTGACCCATTCTCTAGCGCCAGTGCACCAATGCAAAGGCAAGCTATGGTGATCTCCTTCAGGACCCCCAGGAACCCCAAATCTGTAAGTTTTACTGACATACCCCTAATCTTTATTGATGAAAGATGACCGTCAGTTGCCCCGTCTATTCTGGTATTGCTCCATGTCTGTGAGGGCCCGAGAAGAACAACCTTCTCTTTTTGGATTTCTGGAACTTCCTCCCACCTGCAGCACATGTTGTCTCATGTGCATCTTACCCTTGCATTGACGATTCCGTCCACTACTTTATTGGCTACCCTGTGTACATGCACAAAACTGAGAGTTCTTAGAATTCTTAGGTGAGATTGAATTCTGTGATAGACCTGTAGAAGTCTCCAGTGGCTTGAGATTTTATCTGGTGCTGTTCTTGTGCCTATCCGCTTGACTGAATTGATGACTAATTCCGAGTCTGCCTCAATGATGACATTCTGAATATTGTACTTTATTAGAATTTCCAAGCATTGCTCCATAGCCATAAGTTTAGCCATATTGTTGGTTGCTTTTCCCAGATGACCAAGATTAAACTGTTTGGTTAGATTTTATTATCTAACTATAACATAAAAGTCAAAGTATGATATAGTCAATATTAAACAGTTTGATTACCATGGATTGTGGCATGAATAACAAGATGCACACAATCATTATTATGCATAAAAGTAAATAGTAGTGGCATTTAGACTTGCACACTTTCACGGTCTCTTTTTTTTTTCTTGGGGTTCATATATTTTTATTTTTTGACATTCTCTTTTTATTTTTGTCCTTTGATTTTCTTTTAGGACATACCCTCTTTACATTTTTTAATTTTTAAATAATATGAAAAAAATTTGCAAAAAGCAAAGGGATGTACAATATTACAAGGCTTAACCTTAGTCATTCAAAATTATGACTCCTATTGGTATAGGAACCTAACAATGGCTCCACTTGGGGATGGCATTTTTTAGTGAAATGTTAAGAACTTTAAAGATCAGTAGCCTTTGAATTGTCGCTGATGTTACCTAGCTAAGTGTCCTTTTGCAAATCTACATTACTGATACTTATGATAGTAAATCTTTTAAAGCTTAGGGCCTTCTCTTCGGGCTTCAACTTCAAAGATCAACATCCAATCCAAACTAGACTTTGTAAATAAGGTATGTACAAATGGGAAATGAAAAATAGTAACTTGGTTTAAAGTAATGTTTTAGAATTCGACCATTCACTGGCCCACCTTCTGCATCTGTACCATTAATTTCTCTTAAGGAGAAAGCATTATTTCCTCTATTAGCATAAATAACATAGGGACCTTTCCACATAAAATCAAATTTCCCATGTTTGCCTTTGTCTTCCCTCCTTGAATCCCACTTGAGCACCTTTTCACCGAGGTAGAAATATTCAGCCTTGGTTCTCTTATTAAAAATCTTTTTAACCCTTTCCTGCACAACTTGAGACCTGATATAGACCTCTTCTCTAGTTTGTTGTAGATGAATAGTTTGGTTGATTCTTCTTTGGACACTATTTGGTTCAACCTGAAATTATTGAAGTATCTTCATTACTGGTACTCCCAAAGAGGATGGAAAGACAACTTCCATCCCATAAACTAGTTGATAGGGAGAAGTACCAATTGATTTCTTAGTAGTCAATCTGTCTGCCCATAAGGCATTGACTAGCTTTTTATTCCAAGTTTTCTTATTGTCCTCTAGTAACTTCTTGATGATGTTTACCAGGATTTTGTTTGAGGATTCTACCAGTCCATTACCTTGAGGGTAATAGGTTGTATAATGGCCCAAGGTGATATGATACTTATTGTAGAAACCTATCATTCTTTTGGATTTAAAGGCTGCTGCATTATCAGTAATGAGCTTAGTTGGACATCCAAATCTTGATAGAATATTGGTTTCAAGGAAGGTTATGATAACAGTGTCTGTGGCTTGCCTTGAAGGTATGGCCTCTATCCATTTTGTGAAGTAGTTTGTGGCTGTGAGGATCCATTTGTGCTGGGTAGATGAGGGTGGGTGAATTTCACCAATGAAGTCTAAACCCCATTGTTGAAAAGGTATTTCTACAGAGATTGGCTTGAGGGGTAAAGGTAAGATCTTTTTCTTCCCCTAAAAAATTTGACATTTGTGACAGGAGGTCACATATTTTTTGACATCAGCGAACAAGGTAGGCCAGTAGAAACCAACTCTAAGGATTTTATTTGCAGTGGTCTTCTAGTAAGGTGTCCTCCACAGTCACCTGAATGAAATTCTTCCAAAACTTTTTCAAATTCTCCTTTTAATAAGAAATTGAGAAGAATAGCTTCACGATCTCTCCAAAAGAAAGCATTGCCTAATATACAAAATTTCAAGGATTTCATCTTCAAAAACCTGCTTTTAGTCCTAGATAATTCAGGAGGAGATTGTAAATTCAACAGTGTATAAATAATATCAGCATACCAAGGTAATTCAAGAAAGTTCTGGCTGATTAGTGGAGTCGCCATCTCCTCTTCATTATCTATAGCTACAATAAAGTTTATATCCAAGGCCTGACAATTCGATTCAGCTATGAGCTTGGCTAAACCTTGGCCCTTGATTAACTTTGTAGGTTTAATTTCTCTATCATACTCTAAAATAGTAGCAATCCACTTTCCCCTCTTTCCATCAGGACCATCTTGAGTTAGGATGTCTTTAACTATTGAATTAGGAACGTAGGCTACTATATGAGAATATAAGATGTATACCCTAAAGTCCTTAATGGATTTGACTAAAACCAAGGCTTGTTTTTCAAATAAATTATATTTTAAGGGGGCATCTCTTAGGGCTTTGCTAAAGAAAGAAATGGGTTGTTCATAGTGTTGTGGCCACAACCACCACCCTATTAAAACTTGCCCTAGTAGCAATTTTGAATGGGTCTCCTAGAAATCTGCTCTTTCATCTCTTCGAATGATCTGTTTCATCCCAATGATTTTAACTCTATGACGAGTCAAATATTCAGTTCCAAATGGTTAAAGCCCCTTAACAAATCCCTCACATATAACCTTGTTTAAGCCCTTCATTCATATGCTCATTGGAATTTATTTAACCCCTCAAAACCTCCCATTGCATCTTTATTCCCATCATAACTCGTTATAATGGAAATACCTCGAAACCATGCCCAATTTCCCCTTTTAGCTTATCGCATGCGAATTAAACACATAATTCTTGCCATAATACACTGGACCCGACGACTTTATTAACCGGAATACATATATTTTTGGGTCCGGAGCATTTTGCATATCGCAATTGGCGGGGTCCCAAGGCTTGAACATAAGGTGCGCGGTGATATGGCGGACCCGCCGATTCTATTAAACATAACACATTTATTTTGGGTTCGAAGCCCCATCGCATATCTCATATTGGCGGAGCCCGGGATCATTTATAAAACACAATGTGAATTGGCGGACCCACCTCGTTATTAAATACAACACACACACACACACACACACACACACACATATATATATCGGGTCCGGCCAAATTTCATATCACAATCGACGGAGCCCTAGGCATGCGCACATTGCGATATGCAATTTGGCAGACCCGCTGATCTTAATAAACAGAATATATATGTTATCGGGTCCACCTCCCCCATCGCTAAATCGCTATTAGCGGAGTCTACCACTTATGCCTAAGGCCCGAAGCGATAAAACAGACTCGCCGATAACTATGCATCTGAGCGTATTAATTTTGAAATCCAGCCTTGTGGTCAAGTGCAGTCTTTTCCGTGTATTCTTGTGTTTTCGATAAGATGTCATGGTCTGGGTTTTCAAAGGAAATCTGATAGGGGTGATGTTGCATATGATGTCCCGTTGGGATGTGCGATTTCAACTCGTCGCAACACAACTTTGGCTGAGCTAGGGGCCTTTTCTTTCACACTCAATCTTTTAATTTCATTACGCCTTATCACTTTTCAATGATGGAGAGAGGTGTTCTTGGGTGTTTTTATCATTTGTTTGTAATCATAAGGCTAATATGAATTATTTCTGCAAGTGAGTTCGAGTGGATCCGGTAGCAGATAAAGGCGTTGTATGTCTAGATGACACCTCTGCACCCCCGGTGTCGATACTGCAAAGGTGAAACCTGCAGAAAGGGGTATGAACCGCCATAATGCATAATGAAGGCATGCTTTGTGTCAAAAGGGAAGCACAACGCTAATCCATCAAGATGTCACTCCCTCCAAAAACACCTCAAAGCATGCCAGATGTGGGATGACGGGGATGACATCTTTAGTTTCCTCCAAGAAATGACAGGGAATAATAGCCACTCCACATAGGTGCAACGAAATGATATGCAACCATTCTCTGTTTCATCGACACCCGTTCATTTCCCAAGGAAGAAGGACAATCCAACAAAGGTGGCTTCAATGTATCAACAATCTCATCGACCGTTCTCCTCTGTACATGTTTTTGATCCATGTAGTAAAAAGAAAGGGGAATGGAAAAGTCAAGGGAGATAGGGGGGTTAGTTCCAGAAGGCATAAATATTACCTCCGTAGATGAGAGGAAGGATTTTTCATTTCGCATAACAGATTTTGTTTATTGCGAGTAAGGAAGATTGTTTGGGTCAGAGAAGGAGCCTTTTCTCAGATTGATTTTCCTCTTCTTTATATGTTAAGAATCAGGATGTTGTTGTGAGCATAAATATGAATGTGATTTGTGTTTGTGCCCATTGATGACTTACAGTTTATGATTAGCTTTGGTTGTTTGAATTTGATTCTTCATCATAGTTAATTCATGAGCAGTCCCTGATTTGAAACTATGTTAAACATCATGTGCAAGCTTTAATTCCATAAAAGGAATGTGTATCCCTGTATGAGTGATTGGATTGCAATTTAGAATTGATGCAGCCTTGTTCTTATGTGAACCAGTAACTGATTCATTTAGACTTGGGATTCATATATGATGTTTAAACTCTCTTTTGTCATGCTCCAACAGGATAGATTAGGATAGCTAGGACTAGATTAGAGTAGTCAGAAGTAGTGTAGATAGGATTTAATACATAGAGGTTAGTTGTTTTATTTTTGTTGATTTAATTGAAGTCTTCTTCCCAGAAGCAATCTGTCAACGCATTTAATAGTTTGCGGGTCCTTTAAAACCTATTGGAACTAGCCATCCCAAATGAAAGTAGGTCTAATTGGGGCCTACGATCGGGTTAGTTCCCCTTGTTGGTGTAGCAAAAATTCACCATGTCAACAAATTGGCGCTAGAATGAGGGCTTGAACCGCCATCCACAGCTTGTCAAGGTTTCATCTATAAGTGTCACGCATGGATTCAATAAGATTAATACATGGATTGTGAAGGTCGAAAAGACCCCTCCTCTCATTCGGAAAAGCCTCATTTTGAAGAAGAGACACTGTGGGAATATCCTGTCACTCAGGAACAACCAGTCATAAGACTTACTCGGGCTTACGCTCGTTCCCTATCACAACTCCATATCTTTCAATCTTTACTTCCGAAAATAAAAAGAAAGCCAAGGGTCTATCACATAAACTAAGAGACATCTGCAACCCCTTATCTTGAAGATATTGTGCTTGATTCTTTGTAGAGTATCAACTCTCCTTGGGAAGAAATCCCCTAGGATTCCCCGTCTGAAGGCAATCCTTGGCCTGATTTGGAAAATCCTAACGAAGAAGCCCTCAACCAAAACATCCCTATCCTCGATATGGCTAATATTCCTCCACTGGGTGGAAACCAACTCCCACCTCCTCCAGGAGCACTGCCTCCCTGGCTCGCTCAAGATGTCGTGGTGATACATGGGCAGTAACATCCCTTACCCAAGAATGCAGAAAAAGTACTGCCCAAATTCGACCCCGCTGAAAACCATATCAATTCGTTCTTCCTGGCTGTGTGCATGTGGGGGGTAGCTGATGAAGATATAGTTTGTTGCCTATTCCCTTTTACCCTGATTGGTGCAGCTTCCACATGGTACTTTAACTTGAGAACATGATCAATCACTTCGTGGGCTGCCTTTCAACATGCCTTTTTAGACAAGTAAGGCGATGAAAAAACCCTTGCGGCCTTAGTTATAGAATTATCCCATTTGAAAATGGAAACCAAAGAAAAGGTCAAGGATTTTAATATCCGGTTCAACACCTTGTTCAATAGAATCCCAGCCACCGTTAGACCCACTAAGGAGGTGCTCATGGAATTCTACATCATTGCTCTCCATGTCCCTACTGCGATATGCGTTAAGAGGAGTAACGCACAAACCTTACAAGGTGTTATCGATGAAGCAATAAAAGTCAAGAATGAAATACTCAGTCTCATAGCATGCCACCCTACAACCGGAGAAAAGAAAGCCTCTCAGGCATCTAAGAAGAATAATGGGAGTGATAACAAGGGGGCTGAAACCAAAGAAAAGGACACCACGGATGTGGAAGGTTTACATCAGATCATTAAGAAACTAACAAACACAGTCATCGATATGAAAAGGAATCATGGAGAGAGTACTAGTGGTAGTGGAGGAGACTATAACAACAGAAAGCCCTTCAAGCCTTTCTATCGTAAGAAAACAGAAGGTGGTCATGGTCAAATTACGCTGCCCGCTCCACCCAATGAAGGGAATTTAAATATGGAAGAGCTGGCTCTTATTGGGTCACTCCTTAACAAAGAAGAACCTATAGTGGAGCTGGAGCCAGAACAAGAAAATGAGGAAGAATATCAAGTAGAAGAGCCCATGGACAAAGAATCTTAGATCAATGTACTGTGGGATTTCTATACAAATGAGAATGATGATGACGAAGAAGATTGTATGGTAGAAATCCACACCAATGAAATCCACACACGAAGTAAAGGGCCACTTCCAGGGGCGATGAAGCCTGTTGACCAAACAAAGAAAGATGTCCACCCTTTGAAGGCACCCGCTCCCAAAGTTCCTGTTGAGAAGAGTAGACCAAGTGGTTAGTCCAAGAATACCCCAGTGGAAAACCATCCAGAGAAAGAGAACACAACTCCCACTGCAACAAAGGCGACTCCAAATGGTAAACTCCCACCTAAGAACAAAAAAACTGGTATGTTTACTCTGCCCTATCTTGTTTATAGCATTGATTACAATATTGTGGATGATCTTAAGAAATCTAGGGCCAATATCACATACTTTGATTTGCTGAAATTAACGCAGCAAAGAGATCTGCTCCTGAAAGCTATGAATGAGCGAAATTTCAAAACTCCCACCATCCCAAGCAGCCAAACCAGGAAGCCAGTGTCCAGACTTGTCAACACCTCCAATACAGCCCAAATACCATCAGCTATGGAAGCCACTCTATCTAAAATGAATCGAAAACCCCAAGATGTCAGTGCAGCCATGATAGGGAGGAAATCAAAATCCATGACTCCGCCTTTCCTTATCACATTTGAAATCCTCAACATGAACGTATAAAATTGCTTGGTAGATTCCGGTGCCTCATCCACTATGATGCCTTATGTTATTGCCAAAAGACTGCATGCTATACCTGAGAAAACTGGGACTCAAATTATGCAATTAGATAGGACAAATGTGAAAGTTATTGGGGAACTAAAAGATGTGTTGATTCGAATGGCTACTAAACCACAGTACACATAAGTCGTTGATATAGTGGTAGTTGATATACCCGAGGCTTATGGAATGTTGCTTAGTAGGAATTGGTCAATAAGACTGAATGGATATTTCTCAACTGATTGGTCCCATCTCTTGCTGCCTCAGAAGGGGAAGGGTGATATGCTGAGAGTTGATCGTGAAAGATACATGAAGTATGCGGTGACAGAGCTAAATGGTCCCAATGAACCTGTAATGTTTACCAATTCTATCCTTGGGAATTACAGTTTCAATGTTTGTGGCACATAAACTTGTTTTGGAAAATTCCATGCTGAAATAAGTGAAGGAACTGCAATAAACACATGGTTGGAAGCTCTTCCCCGTAGTCCAATTGACAAACCACCCTGTAATATAGTAGATTAAAAAACTAGTCTCGTGGGAAGCAATTCAGTTAATGTAACATTAGACTCTAATTTTTGGACACTCTATTTTAATGGTTCTAACTGCCTTGAAGGTGTAGGTGTTGGGAGAATTCTTATTGATCCACAAGGGAACCAACATTTGATGGCCAACCGATTGGAGTCCGTGTGCACCAACGAGACGACAGAATACAAAGGTTTGCTACAGGGCTTGAAAAGGGCCCTTGATATGAAGGTGAGTAATCTCAAAGCTCCTGGTGACTCACAGGTAACCATGGACTAGGTGAGGGAAAGGATACATTACAATTCACCACACTTGGAAAGATACCAACATGAGGTATGGATTTTAATTAACAGTTTTGATTCTTCTAATATCATACACATACCTCAATGGAAAAACCAAGATGCAGATCTGATGACTGGTGTTAGCGCTTGGAATTCACCTAGGCTGAGATAGACAAACTCTCAAGGCTACATCAAACCATTTCACCTCGTAGCTAGCCCTACGAGGTATGAGAAGGCTCTCTCGGGTCAGATTCGATAGATCTTTCAATATGATTAGGCTGACCAATTAATAATAAAGATTTTAGGCTAGTAAATTGATAAGGGGGTTGATTTAATGATTTTTTTGGGTTTTTGGTGGCAATCGGTGGAAGTGCAATTCAAGGTGCGGGGATTGAGCACAATTTTCACAGGGGGATCTAAGGGGCAAGGTAGGAATGAGTGCTGATGCCTTAATTTGAGATGGATGATCAGAGATGATAGAGGAGAAGCTAAAGAGGGCAAACACACAATTCGAATCCTCTCTAGACAGTAGAAAACATTAAAATTGAACAAACTAAAAAGCTGAGCATGTCAAAACATGAGTTCAAACTTTACCACTTCATCTGTCCAATTTAGAAGCATAAGAGAGATGTGAAACACATAAACAAACTTACAAGAACATGTAGAGAACACACCATCAACAATCAGATCCACAAGAATCCTCAAAGATGTCTGTAAAACCCTGGCTTTCCTTGCCTTCAATTGCAGAAATAGATGCACAATATACAATAAAGCTTCCTTACACAAGAGTCCAACAACCAAAATGAGAAGGAGAGAGCATAATATAGACCATCTAGACCATCTAACTCCTTTCCCCACCTCTAGGGGTCGAGCTCAGCTTTCTAGGAGCAGTTTGAACAAATTCTAAACTAAGAACTAGAAAATAGGCAGCCAAACAACTTGCCTCTATTACTTAGCTAACTCATCCATGCATTAATTTTTCACTTTTTACATCATGGAAGCTTCTAGAAGGGTAAAGAAAGATAAAATCTACCAAAGTGCCATGAAAATATTACATTTATCCATCATCTACAAGTAATAATAGTCAACCATAGTCAAAACAGTGTTTTTTGACCGAAAATGTGAATTCTGGAAGTTCTGGTCGCGCCCCTTCACAGCTGTTTTTGAGTGGGTTCCACTGGTCCAAATCAGGTGCAAGATGGCTCATTGGAAAGCTTGGCCTGTCTACTTTCCATCCCAAGTGGAATTTCTAAATTTAGTGTTGATTTGACCCCTCAAAAACCATTTCTCCCCAGGTCACTTTCTGCAACTCAAAAAGTGGGCAGAAAGTCATTTTTTTGATGTATTTTGAGCTTTTGGAGGCTCAAATCTCAAAATCAGGCTTCTCCCAAGTATTGGTAATTTTTCTCTTTGCATGCCCTTTCCAAAAATGCCAAGTTTTCAAAATTCCGAGCAATCCTCCAGAATGGTCGCGCGCGGGGCGCGACCATTTCATGGGCCAAAACCTGTAAATTGCACAAAAAATTCACAAATGACAAAATTTTCTCCAAATTTCTTGAAATTTGGGCTGAGAGTCCCCAATCAAGTACCATGCTCAGTCAAAGAGGCTTTGGCCAAAGTTTGGAGTGGATCGGGCGTTTTCCTTCATTTTTGTGCTTTAGCCAACCGTCCTTGGAGCACCTTCGTTCTCGCCGGTATTTTTGACATTTCTCTCAAACCATGACACTTGTGTAAAAAGTGAAAGAGGTTTTTCTTCCTTGGCATGTTGTGGACAAAAACCTCTCTCAGTTTTGAAAAATTCATCTTTGATTGCTCAGAAACAGCTTTTGAGTGAAACTTGTCCCGATGTGTGAAACAAGGGATTTTGTCGAAATGGAGCGAAATGAAGGGGATAGGGGGCTTCTAAATTCTTGGGGAAATTTTTGGGAGTGGGGAGGGATGTTAGGAAGCAGGGGAAAGTGGAATCTCAGAGATTGAGTGAGGGGAAGGGGTCGAAAAGGGAAAAACACAGACCAAACCTAGGAAATTGCCAAGTTGTAGCTAGAAACTAGGGTTTGTGGAAAAATGAGGATTTTGGGGGATCTGAGTGTTGGGAAGTGTTTGATAAGGTACTTTAAGGATAGGGGAAGGTGTATGAACATCAGGAAACAAGTTTTTCCGGTGATTTGACCATCCAAGAGAAATTGCCTTCAAAACCCTAGGAGAGGGAAATGACCTTGCTTGGGTGGCAACTGAAGCATGGACCAGGTGTAAAAAGACTCCTTAGACACTGAGATGATAATGACAACCATATGAATGATGATAGACTGACATTCGGGCAAACCCTAGACCTAATGGCTAGTGACCAAATTTTGCTTGAAAACTCTTTGAAATGACAAAATTTGACTTTGACACTTCAAAATCACTTTGTAAGAGCACATTTGATCACTGGAGGAAGGCTGGAAAGACTGACACTAACATTGGCTCCAATGGGGATGGTAGCTCCTTGGAGGTGCCAAGAACCTTAGACCTCTGGGAGAGCAGACCAG
Source organism: Pinus tabuliformis (assembly GCA_031772625.1). Taxonomy (NCBI): domain Eukaryota; kingdom Viridiplantae; phylum Streptophyta; class Pinopsida; order Pinales; family Pinaceae; genus Pinus; species Pinus tabuliformis. Next base: position 1,141,431,434 of record CM062813.1, on the reverse strand, counting down.
TGCTTTATAATCATTGGGCAATGGAGTCAAAAACTCAAGCTGAAGTGCATGACTGAAAACTGACACAAACTAACTTAACCACAAGACTAAAAATTGACTCATAAAGAACTCATGACTCAACTAAAAACTGACTCGATACTTGAACACAATCAACAAACTGAAAATGATGCTCAAAGGGGAGCTTATTCATCACAACCTACTCTAACAGTTTCATTCATCACCTGATCAAGTGAAATGAAACAACCAATGCAACCAAGTAAGTATTCCGTCTGCTGTTTGAATCCTCCACAAGTGTTCGCTTATGAACAACAAGAGAGAACTACTGAAAGGCAACTCCCATGACAACTTAGAAATAGATCCGTTGAATGATATGAACTCTCTATCCGCCTCCAAAAACACTGCATAAGGATCTTGAAATTCAAGCACATTGGAACTTAGCTCATACAATGGAGTACTTCTCTTTTCCTCATAGCATGCATGCAAACTTTGATCTGAGCCTTGTGATGAGACCCCTGCTGAAAATGACGAAGAAACTGGCTGCCAGATCAAATTCATATCAGCATATTTTTCGAGCTCACACATAGTAAATGGAGAAAGACTTTGACTGCAAACCTCATCCAAAACATCAGCTATTGGATCATGAAAAACTTGAAAAGACTGCTGCAATCCCATTTCTATTGGTTCCATTGTGATTACATGATTGCCTACATGCTGCTCATCTAGTTCTTTAGAGATAATATGAAAATTCTGCCTTATAAACTGAAATGCTTCGAAACAAAAGGGTAAAGAATCTTCCTGCATCATCACATCATGTATTTCATCTTCCACAACTTCATCTATAATCTGACCTTCATCCTCAACATTAAAACTGAGTGATTGTTGATTTGTTATAGGCTTTTCATTTGAAGATGTACTATGCAATCGACCCTTCAAAAACTGAAATGATTCAAAACAGAATGGCACGGAGTCACCTTGAATCATTAAATCAGCTGCAATTTGACAATCAATGGCTTTCGGGGGTTGCAAATCTGAATATGAGGAGTCTTGAACAAAGTTTTCATTGCGCTCAAGAGGATCCAAATCAAGACTAGTCAACAACGGATTTGTGATTGCATGGAAGTTGTCTCTGATGAACTGACATGAATCAAAACAAAAAGGCAAAGATCCTTCACTTACTTCAAAATTTGCTGCACTTTCCTCATCACTGTCATAGCTGATATATGATGGCTGATCGTTGTATTCGAGCTGCTGAAAATGAACTTCTTCCTCCCACAAACGAGCTGCTGATTTGTCTGCAAGATTAGCTTCTGTTTGGAGAACATAATCATCATCATACTCATCAAACTGAGGCAAATCATCCGTATAAAGCACGTCATCAAGCATACATGTCATATCAACAGTTCTTTCTTCTCCAAGATGATCTACAAAACAATCACTATGAGTGCTATGACAACTAGGCTGGGAAACAAAATGTTTTGGATCAGCAACTTGTTCTTCTTCAATCAGCGAGCCATGAAAATTAAAATCATTCCTTGGGGTGGTCCTTTGCATCATCTCTTCCACTGCACTTACCAAAACGTGAAGCTTCACCTCTAGAGATTCGGCCGGATCTATGTTTTTCATCTCTTCTTCCTTCATCCTTGCCCTTCGGATCAACAGATGAGCCTCTACACTTACTGCATTGTTTTGCATCTCGTGAAGTGTTGCAATATCCTTTTCCCTCAGCTGAAACTCCATCTCCGGATCAAAGGCACCCGGATAGTGCAAGAGAGCAGATCTAGGAGAAGGTCTTATATCAACTGGCATCGAATAATACACTTGATTAAATCTGGCCGAAAACTGTTGTACTGTCTCACCTGGCAATCTTTTCAGCTGATTATACTCTTCTACAATCAAGAAAAGGTTTTGACCGATCATCCACCTGTCGAGAAAAACTTTGACAAACTGTTGGAAATCTGAAATGCTTGCATCAGGCAGGGCTTTGAACCAACTCTTAACTTCAGCTTGCAAAGAAAGAGCAAAAAACCTCATACTAACATCTTCATCATCGACTTCAAAAAGATCTAGAAAATTCTCAAAATTCTGGACATGTTGCTCAGCGTTGACATTCTTACATTCACCATCAAACATCGGCAAGTATAGATCATAGTTTTTGGGAAAAGCATGAAGAAGAGAAGGTAAAACAAGAGGTTTATACCTATCTGGAATTTTACAAGGTATAGGGGTATGTACAGCAGGTATAGAATCAGACTTGGTCTTTTGAGATTCATCAATTTGAATATGATCATCACAAAATTCGGAAAAAGGATCTTGATCAAGCTCGAAGGCATGCAAATCTTCGGTTTTCACACTTTTCAAAGGGAAAGAATCAATTGCAGGCCGAGGATCTCTTCTCAAGCATAGTATACTTTGCAAAGCCTTCTTTACATTCGTGGGAAAAGAGAAGAAATAATTTATGATAAAGAACAAAATGTCTTGGATGAAATTCCAACTTGAATACCTGATTTTGCCATATTCTCCTTTCATGTTTCTGCTGGTCGGGATCATCCTCCAGTGGAGTCTTTGGATCTGATCTCAGAACTGATTTAGAGTCGCCAAGTGAATGATTTCAGCCTTTCAAGTGTCTGATCGTTGTTCACCATCAACAATCAGATCTGAACTTGATATATGTACTGGGGTAAAGTGTCAATGAAGCGCTACGTTCACAAGCTCACGGAGATTGACTGAAGCAGCGTTTATCTACTAATGCTGATGTAAAACAAGAGCGTTTTCGAAGGCTTCTGGCGTAACTTCAGGCTCCGTCTAAGACTTATGAAACACACACATCAATGAGCAAACGATCAGTTGTTCTTCCCCAGTATGGTCGCCACTATGTTAGCGCTTGGAATTCACCTAGGCTGAGATAGACAAACTCTCAAGGCTACATCAAACCATTTCACCTCGTAGCTAGCCCTACGAGGTATGAGAAGGCTCTCTCGGGTCAGATTCGATAGATCTTTCAATATGATTAGGCTGACCAATTAATAATAAAGATTTTAGGCTAGTAAATTGATAAGGGGGTTGATTTAATGATTTTTTTGGGTTTTTGGTGGCAATCGGTGGAAGTGCAATTCAAGGTGCGGGGATTGAGCACAGTTTTCACAGGGGGATCTAAGGGGCAAGGTAGGAATGAGTGCTGATGCCTTAATTTGAGATGGATGATCAGAGATGATAGAGGAGAAGCTAAAGAGGGCAAACACACAATTCGAATCCTCTCTAGACAGTAGAAAACATTAAAATTGAACAAACTAAAAAGCTGAGCATGTCAAAACATGAGTTCAAACTTTACCACTTCATCTGTCCAATTTAGAAGCATAAGAGAGATGTGAAACACATAAACAAACTTACAAGAACATGTAGAGAACACACCATCAACAATCAGATCCACAAGAATCCTCAAAGATGTCTGTAAAACCCTGGCTTTCCTTGCCTTCAATTGCAGAAATAGATGCACAATATACAATAAAGCTTCCTTACACAAGAGTCCAACAACCAAAATGAGAAGGAGAGAGCATAATATAGACCATCTAGACCATCTAACTCCTTTACCCACATCTAGGGGTCGAGCTCAGCTTTCTAGGAGCAGTTTGAACAAATTCTAAACTAAGAACTAGAAAATAGGCAGCCAAACAACTTGCCTCTATTACTTAGCTAACTCATCCATGCATTAATTTTTCACTTTTTACATCATGGAAGCTTCTAGAAGGGTAAAGAAAGATAAAATCTACCAAAGTGCCATGAAAATATTACATTTATCCATCATCTACAAGTAATAATAGTCAACCATAGTCAAAACAGTGTTTTTTGACCGAAAATGTGAATTCTGGCAAATCTGGAAGTTCTGGTCGCGCCCCTGGAAGTTCTGGTCGCGCCCCTTCACAGCTGTTTTTGAGTGGGTTCCACTGGTCCAAATCAGGTGCAAGATGGCTCATTGGAAAGCTTTGCCTGTCTACTTTCCATCCCAAGTGGAATTTCTGAATTTAGTGTTGATCTGACCCCTCAAAAACCATTTCTCCCCAGGTCACTTTCTGCAACTCAAAAAGTGGGCAGAAAGTCATTTTTTTGATGTATTTTGAGCTTTTGGAGGCTCAAATCTCAAAATCAGGCTTCTCCCAAGTATTGGTAATTTTTCTCTTTGCATGCCCTTTCCAAAAATGCCAAGTTTTCAAAATTCCGAGCAATCCTCCAGAATGGTCGCGCGCGGGGCGCGACCATTTCATGGGCCAAAACCTGTAAATTGCACAAAAAATTCACAAATGACAAAATTTTCTCCAAATTTCTTGAAATTTGGGCTGAGAGTCCCCAATCAAGTACCATGCTCAGTCAAAGAGGCTTTGGCCAAAGTTTGGAGTGGATCGGGCGTTTTCCTTCATTTTTGTGCTTTAGCCAACCGTCCTTGGAGCACCTTCGTTCTCGCCGGTATTTTTGACATTTCTCTCAAACCATGACACCTGTGTAAAAAGTGAAAGAGGTTTTTCTTCCTTGGCATGTTTTGGACAAAAACCTCTCTCAGTTTTGAAAAATTCATCTTTTATTGCTCAGAAACAGCTTTTGAGTGAAACTTGTCCCGATGTGTGAAACAAGGGATTTTGTCGAAATGGAGCGAAATGAAGGGGATAGGGGGCTTCTAAATTCTTGGGGAAATTTTTGGGAGTGGGGAGGGATGTTAGGAAGCAGGGGAAAGTGGAATCTTAGAGATTGAGTGAGGGGAAGGGGTCGAAAAGGGCAAAACACAGGCCAAACCTAGGAAATTGCCAAGTTGTAGCTAGAAACTAGGGTTTGTGGAAAAATGAGGATTTTGGGGGATCTGAGTGTTGGGAAGTGTTTGATAAGGTACTTTAAGGATAGGGGAAGGTGTATGAACATCAGGAAACAAGTTTTTCCGGTGATTTGACCATCCAAGAGAAATTGCCTTCAAAACCCTAGGAGAGGGAAATGACCTTGCCTGGGTGGCAACTGAAGCATGGACCAGGTGTAAAAAGACTCCTTAGACACTGAGATGATAATGACAACCATATGAATGATGATAGACTCAGCTGAATGATGACATAGACTGACATTCGGGCAAACCCTAGACCTAATGGCTAGTGACCAAATTTTGCTTGAAAACTCTTTGAAATGACAAAATTTGACTTTGACACTTCAAAATCACTTTGTAAGAGCACATTTGATCACTGGAGGAAGGTTGGAAAGACTGACACTAACAACTGGTATAGCTGCAAAACCTTTGCTTGATCTTAGATTAAACAAGAATAAATATTATGTTGAATTGATTTTCAGGCCATTCATATATGATAACATCTCAAATTCAAAGGTGACGAGTAGATCCTTGAGCTCCTGCATTGCGGGAAGACATTCAGAAGTGAACTCGTCGTTAAAAAGGAGCATGACAGGCTTATGAGTGAGAGTAAAAACGAGGTAATATATTTCATTGGGAAATCTATTGTCAACAGGTTTGGCATGCCTAACGCTCTCATGTTTAATAACGCTTCCTATTTTTCATCACTAAAGCTAACTAAATTCGCTATCGATAAATCAATTCGCAGAAGATATGAATCAAGCTATTACCCCCAACGAAATAGAGTCGCAGGATACTCAAATAAAAACTTCATCTGCATAATCTGCGCATCTGTCATCGACAACTAGGGGAATTGGCACAACGCTGTAATAAATGCCCCCTGGTCCGATAGTGTCACCCCAAAGGGCGAACACACGAAATTGCAACATTTATGGCTAGGCCCGCTTCGAGTTGAGGAAAAAATTGGCCAGGGAACTTACAGATTGAAAATTCTATAGGGAGATACTGAGAAACTACTTGTTAATGGCCATCATCTTCAGAGATACTTCTAGTAGCCACCACACAGTGGTTACTTCTTGATTAAACTAGGATTCATTGTGTTTTTTCTGTTAGTTTAGTTGTATTTCTATCTTTTCCTTTTGTCTTCTGCATTTTCCTATTGTTTTGAATCACAGTCCTTTCTCAACCAACTGATTTCAGTCCTCCAGCCTCGTTTTACCTCTAAGATTTTCCCTCATTCACCACATTCAGCCTTTCCCTCCCTCATTAACCTACTGATAATTCTGCTATTTCTAAACCCATCATTACCTTGCAAATCAAACAAATTTTCAATCAGCCCATGAGAACTTGAAAATTAGTTGTGGAGTTCAAACCAAATCCACTCATTGGCATCTGTTGAGAACTGGGTAAGATCCGTTGATAACCTGGATATCTGGAGCATGCAGGGGCATCTTTATAAAACAAAAATGTGTAACTACAGCTGGACTGGCATGGAGGAATGCTGCATTTTTAATAAACCCCATTCAGACCTAGCCTATACTTACCTGTAAGGTTTGCAGTTATTCTCCATTGGTCCCATCCACCACACTAAATTCTCCAATACCTGTCATCTACAAGTATACCTCCTTTCATGGGCTAAGCTCAATGTCGTATGCACTGTGGCAAATCCAATTGTGCTCTAGTCCTTGTGCCTGAAACTAGAAGGACTTATTTAAAAGAAAATGAAATGTCAAGTCCTTGTGCCAATCTGGAAGGACAGGTTGTTTGGGAAACCGGTGAGAGTAGGGACTGTTGCTGGGTTCAGAGTACCGGTTGAAACAACAAGCCCAACCTTGCTTAAGCGGTTTAAAAATATGGCATGATCCATGACTGCGCCCCATTCAATCATATGAAAATATAGCATTTAAATTCTTATACAAAGTGCAGATAAACATATCTACATAAAGAGCTGAGGTACACACCTAAAACAGGTATTGGCAGACTAGTGATGGCCCTAAAAGGATTTTGAAAGTTGGAAACAGGTAAAGGAAGGTCAATAAATCCCATAATACTACCATTGGAGAATGCCTGTCAAAACCCCATTAGTCAGTAGAAGCTATTTGTCTTTATCCCACCTGAAGCAATTAATGTTGAAGTGGAACCCATGCCTGTCCATCTGTACAGTTTGCATTTCAAGTATATTTTAATACCGTGATGTGTTATTGATCCAAGGTTTATTTGGAAATAGAGATAATCGGTTCACCTAGTGGTTCGCCATTTGTTGTGGCCACAACCACCCTATTAAAACTTGCCCTGGTAGCAATTTTGAATGGGTCCCCTAGAAATCTGATCTTTCATCTCTCTGAATGATCTGTTTCTTCCTAGTGATTTTAACTCTATGATGAGTCAAATCTTCAATTCCAAATGGTTAAAGCCCCTTAAAAAATCCCTCACATATAACCTTGTTTAAGCCCTTCATTCATATGTTCATCGGAATTTATTTAACCCCTCAAAACCTCCCATCGCATCTTTATTCCCATCATAACTCATTATAATGGAAATACCTCGAAACCATGCCCAATTTCCCCTTTACGCTTATCACATGCGAATTAAACACATAATGCTTGCTATAATACACCGGACCCGACGACTTTATTAATTGGAATACATATATTTTTGGGCCCAGAGCATTTCGCATATCGCAATCAGCGGGGTCCCAAGGCTTGAACATAAGGTGCGCGACGATATGGCGGACCCACCAATCCTATTAAACATAACACATTTATTCGGGTCCGAAGCCCCATCACATATCGCATATCGGTGGAGCCTGAGATCATTATTAAACGCAATGTGATTTGGCGGACCCGCCTCATTATTAAATATGTTATATATATATATATATATCTTAGGTCCGGCCGAATCACATATCGCAATCGGTGGAGCCCTAGGCCTGCGCACATTGCGAACCCACCGATCTTACTAAACAGAATATATATGTTATCGGGTTTGTCTCCCCCATCGCTAAATCGCTACTGGCGGAGTATAGCACTTATGCCTAAGGCCCGAAGCAATGAAACAAACTCATCGATAACTATGCGTCCGAGCAAATTAATTTTGAAATCTGGCCTTGTGGTCAAGTACAGTCTTTTTCGTGTATTCCTGTGTTTTCGATAAGATGTCATGGTATGGGTTTTCAAAGGAAATCCAATAGGGGAGATGTTGCATATGATGTCCTGTTGGCATGTGCAATTGCGACTCGTCGCAACACAACTTTGGCTGAGCCAGGGGCCTTTTCTTTCACACTAGCTCTTTTAATTTCATTATGCCTTATCACTTTTCAATGATGGCGAGAGATGTTCTTGGGTGTTTTTATCATTTGTTTGTAATCATAAGGCTAATATGAATTATTTATGCAGGTGAGTTCGAGTGGATCTGGTAGCAGATAAAGGCACTGTATATCTAGATGACACCTTTACACCCTCGGTGTCGATATTGCAAAGGCGAAGCATGCAGAAAGGGGTATGAACCGCCATAATGCATAATAAAGGCATGCCCTGTGTCAAAGGGGAAGCATAGTGCTGATCCATAAAGATGTCACTCCCTCCAGAAACACCTCAAAGCATGCCAAATGTGAGATGATGGGCACGACATCTTCAGTTTCCTCCAAGAAATGATAGGCAATAATAGCCACTCCACACAGGTGCAACGAAATGATACGCAACCATTCTCTGTTTCGTCGACACTCGTTCATTTCCCCAGGAAGAAGGACACTCTAGAAAAGGTGGCTTCGATTTGTCAACAATCTCATCGACCGTTCTCCTCTGTACATTTTTTTGATCCATGTAGTAAAAAGAAGGGGAGTGGAAAAGTCAGGGGAGACAGGGGGGTCAGTTCTGGAAGGCATAAATATTACCTCCGTAGATGAGAGGAAGGCTTTTTCATTTGGTAGAACAACTTTTGTTTATTGTGAGTAAGGAAGATTGTTTGGGTCAGAGAAGGAGCCTTTTCTCAGATTGATTTTCCTCTTCTTTATATGTTAAGAGTCAGGATGTTGTTGTGAGCATAAATATGAATGTGATTTGTGTTTGTGCCCATTGATGACTTACAATTTATGATTAGCTTTGGTTGTTTGAATGGGATTCTTCATCATAGTTAATTCATGAGCAGTCCCTGATTTGAAACTATGTTAAACATCATGTGCAAGATTTAATTCCATAAAAGGAATGTGTATTCCTGTATGAGTGATTGGATTGCAATTTAGAATTGATGCAACCTTGTTCTTATGTGAACCAGTAACTGACTCATTTAGACTTGGGATTCATATATGATGTTTAACCTCTCTTTGGTCATGCTCCAACAGGATAGATTAGGATAGCTAGGACTAGATTAGAGTAGTCAGAAGTAATGTAGATAGGATTTAATACGTAGAGGTTAGATGTTTTATTTCTGTTGATTTAATTGAAGTCTTCCTCCCAAAAGCAATCTATCAACGCATTTAATAGTTTACGGGGTCCTTTAAAACCCATTAGAACTAGCCATCCCAATTGAAAATAGGTCTAATTGGGGCCTACAAACAGGTCAGTTCCCCTTGTTGGTGTAGCGAAAATTCACCCTGTCAACACATAGCTCCGATCAATTTTCTACAATAGAATTGCAGAAATTGTGTGCTCAGAAGCAAATGAAAACAAGATGAAATCTTTGCCAAATTTATGACTGATTAACACATGTGTTTTAGTCAAGGATAGTTTAATGTCTCCAAAGGATTTTTTAGCCTCGACAGTCCATTTGATGGTGGAGTCTTTTTTCAGCATGTTGTTTAGTGATCTAATTAATTTTGCTAGATTAGATATAATCTTCTAAGAAAATTATTTTTTCCTAAGAAAGGTTGTAACTCTTTAATATTCCTAGGGTGTTGTATTTGCAAGATGGCTTCTATTCTTGCAGGGTATGTTCTTATACCATCTTTTGAAATTGTGTGACCTAACAAATTTCCTTCTTCTAACCCAAACAATGACTTTTCAGGGTTCAAGGAGATTCCAAATTTCCTGCATTTAATAAAAGCTTGTCTTAGATGATCCAAATGTTGATTGTCAGATTTTGAAAATACAATAATATTATCTAGATATATCACAAGGAAGTTATGAATTTCTTTTGCAAAGGCTATATCCATAGCCCTCTCGAAAGTGGCTCTTGCATTCATTAGCCCAAAAGGCATTTTCACATACATAAATGTGCCCCAACGAGTAGTAAAAGCAATTTTGGGTTGGTCATCAGGATGAACCAAGATTTGATTGTAACCAGAAAAACCATCCAACAATGAGATTTTGGTTGATCCAACTACTCTGTAAAATGTGGTCCATTTTGGGGAGGGGGTAATTGTCTTTTAGTGACACTTTTTGAGGTTTCTGAGATCCACACATAGTCTTATATCACCAGTTTTCTTTCTAGTTGGCACCAAGTTTGAGAACCAATCAGAAAATCTAATTGCTGCAATTATTTTGGCATCATACCTCCTCTTAATTTCTTTTTCAATTGCAAGTAATAAGACATGATTAATCCTTCTAAGTTTTTGTTTGAAAGGCTTTTTATTTAATTTAATAGGAATTGTGTGCTGGATGATGTTGGTGTCATAGGATTTGAGGTCCTCATAACTCCAAGCAAAGACATCCTGAAATTCTTTCAACAACTCAATGTATTTCACTTTTTCAGGGGGGTAATGATTTTGAAAGTTTGATCAGTTTAGGATTTTCATTGGTGCCTATATCCCATTCCTCTATATCAGATCTTGAAGGTTCCATTTTAGGTTTCCTAGGAACATCATTTGAATCAAATAAATATTTCAGAGGGGTTAATCCCTTTGGTGAGAAATTATCTTTGAGATTAATTACTTTGGTTTCTTCACTGATTATTTCATCTCAATTTGCTCTAGATTATCTACATCTAACTTGGTAAATTTAGTTGGGTTGAGTCTATTCAGTTCATCACCTTCTATCTCATTTATTTCTATCTCACCCTTAGTGTCAGGATCTATTGATGTATCAGTATCTATATTGTTATTTACAAACCCTTCTTCTAAAAGTAAAAAGTTATTTATTTGTTTGTCATCAGAAATTATTTGCCGATTCTTTAAATTATCTTGAATTGCAGGTCTGTGCCTAACTTTAGCAGTATACTGATGGTTAGGTTGGAAGGGTAATTTGCAGGTGCTGGCAAACATTGCTAAACTATGGGCTTGCATATTGTCTTTTCTGGGGATTACTGCAAGCTTTATTTCTCAGAAAGTGTTAAGTATTTCTACGATCGTTCCCCTATAACAACTTAATCTAGGGTCATTTTTCATATATACAACATCAATCTGTTTTATAATTAGTTCAGAGTCTCCCATAACAAAAACTCTTTTAGCTCCTAGATTCCTAACTAGCTTAAAACCTAAAATGAATGCTTCATACTCGGCCATATTATTGGTACATTTAAAATTCAATATATATGCATGGCCTTCTGAGTGATTATTTTCCAAATTATATATCCACACTCCTGCTCCTGCTCCTAACCTATTGACTGACCCATCAAATTCTAGATTCCATAATATCTCATGCTCATAATTTTCACTATCTGGTGCAACAAATTTTTCATTATTTACAACAATTTGACCATCTTGTTCATTGAACAGTTCTGTAGTCTGGTTAGTTTCATTTTGTGTAGAAACTGCAATTTCTTTTGGTTCTGTATTAGTACTGTCTAATTTTTTTTTCTTGTGTTTGATCAACATTATACAGGATAAAAGAATCTATATCTGAGTGTATGGAGTAGATGGGAAAGTTTTGAGGTCGATCTTGGCTACTTACCATATATTTCATTAAGATTTCACGGTATAGTTTCTTAGGTTGTCCAAAAATAGAGATTGTTGCATATGACATATCTAGTTGTAAGGATCCCAGAAGTTTGGCTCCCCATGATCTCGATAACAACATGCCATACTTTGGTGGGATGTCAGCAACTACAATATCCATAAGGATGCTTTTGGTAGGATATTGGACTAAAGTGACACACAGGCCTTTGATCAATCCTAGACACTATACCTGGCTGGAGTCAAATGAGAATAAGTCTTTGTAAGGCCTTGTAATGTCCAGGTTTAATTTCTCCATCACTGATTTGGGCATTAAGTTGTGAGAGGCCCTAGAATCCAACATTGGATTGTGTAGAATTTTGTCATGGATACTAAGGCTAATGTAAAAAGGTGGAACTCCTCCTTCCAATGGTTTGCCATTAACATCTGGACCGAATATGGGTTTTGGTTGGTCATCAAACAAGTTGACTGAATCCTCATTTTCAGCGATGTTTAAGATCTGGTTTATTTGTGATTTTTAAGTTTCATTCTTGATTAGTTATGTTAAAGGAATTGAAATCTTTAGCTTTGCTATCTCTGCTCCCAGATTGAATGGCAAAGAAACTTTTTCTGTTTGAAGGTTTTGAATTTTTGCAGCTGGGACTTGAGTAGGCTTGTCTTGTCTTCCTTTTTGGGGACCTCCCTAGGTGGATTTTCAAATCTGATGTTTTGAGTTTTGTCCATTGGTTCCTCAGGTGGAATTGAAGTGGATGGCGGATCAACAAAAGGTTGATCAAAGGTTATATCTACAATTGTGGGACCAGAAGGTTTTTGGTTTTCCCTAGGGAGAATTTGGAGGATTTTTGAAACATGGGCTTCTTTTATTTTTTTTGGGTTGACTTTGTACTGTTTTCTTGGTTTGGTCAGGGACATCAACATTATTTTTGCTTCCTAGGTTATACTGCTTATGAACTTCAAAAATGGCAGAATCATATCCCTGTTTATAATCAAATGATTCCCCAGACTGTAACTGTAATTGCTGTAGCATATATAGTTCCTGCTCATCTTGGGTTAGAAAAACAATGTCCTCATCATTTACTCCCATTAGGTTAATTTGTGTATCTTGTTCTAGATCTTCTGGCTAAGATGTCTCTGCATAATTTTCTTGAAAAGGAGGCCCAATGTTCTGATTTGGTCCATTTTTCCCAATGTTTTGGTTTTTTCTAAAATTTGGGTTTCTAACTGGAGGTGTTTGTTGGTTATCCCATTCGGGTTTCCTTTCCATATTCTCTATTCTATCCATTAGTTTTTCCATACTTTTGGCTAAACTATCTATTTTAATGTCAGAGGGTGAAGCTTCATCCTTTGCAGTTCCTCTCCTTTCATTTCTAACTCTAGCCCTCTTAGCTAACAAATTAGCCTCTACATTGACATCTACACTTTGAATTTCTTCTAATGTTGGGGGGTTTCTTTCCCTAAGTTGGTATGCCATATCTGTGTCAAAACTATCAGGGAACTTTATTAATGCTAAGTCATGTGGGGGTCTGAGATTAACTGGGATGACGTTATATATATTATTGAATCTAGTGCAGTAATCTTAAACAATTTCATTAGGCCCTCTTCTAATATTCTCATATTTTGAAAGGATTTGTAGGGGATTCTTTTTCTTTTCCCATCTATTCAAAAATTGCTGGTGAAATGCATCTAAACTATCAATACTATTAGCAAGCAATGCTCTAAACCATTTCCTAACATCATCAGCTAAAGTCTAGGCAAAGAGTCTCATTTGAACATTATCTATGTCAATTTTGGGCAATTCAAAGTAATATGTCATCTTGTTGACATGTTGCTGTGCAGTGTAATGTCTTGTGCCATAAAATTGAACAATTTTACTTTGGTAGTCTGCTGACATAGCACCAAGTTGGGCAGGAAAAACAAGAGGAGCATATCTATTTGCCATCGCTGTAAGCTGGGAGGGGCTAAGATGTGGGGTTGAGGTACTTGGAGATGATGCAGTAGTGGATGAAGAACCAGGACTAGTAGATGATGAATGGGTAATGATAGGTTGGTGAGGGAGTGTAGGTATAAATGGTGGTGAAGAATGGAATTCAGAAGGTATTATTGTTGAAGTTGAAGGGAACAATGGTGAACTCAAAGTAATGGACAACTGTTCAGAAAGATCAGGGGTCGTGGCAGTATTAATGGATGATTGTGGAGATTTCAGAATGTATTCATCAATGGATTTGTTGGCCTGTTGAACTTCAAGGTCTGCAATAAAATCAGGATCTAGAACAGTTTCACTGAGTGCATTTTCAGATTTTGTTCTAAATAATGAATGTTCAAATGGCACATCAAAGGGAAGTTCTTCTAAAAATAACCACTCATCAAGACATGAATTAGCTTTAACTAATGGTAGTTGGCTAACTGAAATTTCTTCTTTTTTGGATTTTCTTGAAATTAGGTTATGATTATCAACCACTGGGGCAGGGTTTGGGTCTGGATTAGCCCTAGTAAAACGAGTCTTCTTGGAAGCCAAAATTTCAAAAATTTTAATTGTTTTTGTGAGATTTTTTCAAGACAACTTCTAACAAATGACTTTAAGAGGCTCATAATGTAGATTTAGAATTTTCTTAAAGCTTTATTAGGACTGAGGATTCAATGTCCCCAGTATGGTTGCCACTATGTTATCTCTCATAATTTTCTCTAAAAGTTATTAGAAGAAAGAAAATGACCAAAGTAACCACAAACCAACTTTTGGGCATAGGCTCTAGCCAACCTAGGCTCAGAGAGGGCTCTCTTTATATGATTTAGCTTTGTTTGCTTAGATTTCAGGCTAGTTATGAATATTCTGGGGGGTTTTTGATTTGTATTGAAGATTGGATGGTGGGATCCTTAAAACATATGGATATAATGATGTTTTAGACCATTGGACTATGGAGTCAACATAAAGGCAGTAGAACCGGGTCAACTCACTAAAGAGAATGTTCAAAGGGCAAGCTAGCAGAATAAAGTGTAGGTCTTTGAAACACGAGGGCGAAATGGTTTAAATCAGGGTGATAGAGCAATTAAGAATTCTAAGACGGAGATATAAAGGAGGAATAGTAGGTAATTGAAACAAAGGGCAACTAAAAATCCTTTGATATGGATTAGCAAAAACAACCTAAACTAAGGGGCAATTAAGAATTTCTTAACTTAGATATTAGTTGAAAACATTTAAATGTCTAATTGTTAAAACATAGTGTAATTAGACAAATTCTAAGATATTGTTCCAGTTATAGCATTCAGATTCAGAAATACATTAAATATTGTGGAAAAAACTTTAAGAAAGATAACAACAACATGAGAAAATACTTGTCTGCACTTCGCTTAACACATGAATCCTGTGAAATATCTTGTCTTTATTCATCAATCCAGCTTGCTGGCCCAATTAGTGATACAATAACTTTACAGTATTTTGATCAAGAAGTCTATAGAAATGTTAAGAATCCACCCTACATACTTCAGATTCTGAAGTATTTATACTGAGGTTTTATTACAAAATATCTCAAACTAACTTGAGATTTAATCTAGTAAATGAAAATATCTTCTAGCAAGAAGATAGAGGTAGCTATTGAACTGCTTTCATGCTGTCCCTAGTATTTTGGTGTTGTTGGCCTTTATAGTTGGGTTTCTAGCCTTTTAGGCTCTTTGCTGTTTAAACTATTACACTGGAGGCTTCATTTACTTCAGGCTTTCATCTGATACTCTTTGACACTGATACTCTTTGACGTTAATTTACCTGTCAATATCCTTTACTGTGTTTTTACTTTTACTGTATATTTTAACTTTTCACTGTGTATTTCAACCGTAAATTATTTAGTTTTTTATATGTATCAGCATATGGTAATGGATATTGATCAACTTTCTGTATGTTTTATCTGTTTGTCTTTTGCCTGTATGCTATGTTTGGTTCTTTTGTTTTAACAGTCAATGTCTTTGTGTGAATGATTTCGTTCTCTATTCTGTGTATCATTGTTTTCTTCTTCTGAATGAAGGTTTTTAAATAGTTTTTCTTCGAGTCTTGGAGTAAACAAGTTTTGTGACTAGTATCAAAACTGTTTATCGAAGCTCTAATCTTCTGCTAATTACCTACAGAATACAACAATCATTAAGAAAACATATGTTGGTAGGAAGGACAATTAATGGCTTTATTGCACAGGGATGTCTGGGGAAGCGGTCGTGGCAATGTTTTGAAAGTAATCAGAGGTTGAATTGTGTTGTAGAGGTTCAGGGTGGCACCGGAAGGGTTTGATAGGTTTTACTGTGAAACAGGGCAAAAGGAATGAAAACGAGGGTTTTCAGGGTTTTAACGGGCAACTTTTTAAATTTGGCACGGGATTAGTTAAGTGATTAGTAATGGTCTTGTCTTATGCAGGGAGGTGGTTTTCGAAGCCATCGAACCGCTTCTCTGAGGAGGTGGTATTTGGGCGAGGTCGCCCAATCTGCTTCTGCTCTTGACACGTAGCAAAGGAGGGGTCGGGAAAAACTATTTTATCGGGCGGGTAAAAATCAACCACCAGTGAAGCTGATATAGTTGAGGACCATTGGATGAGGGTGCAATTGATCGAACGGTAGTTGGGTGGCAAACTTGTGCGAAGGAAATGAACGAGATTTTGGGGGGGCCCAAGGGCCTTAATCATGGCGATTTGTGATTAAGGTGGCGTTAATCACGAGGTTAGGGGATCGGGTGGAACTTTAATGACATGATTATTTATGTTTACCGAGATTTGGTAAATTAAGTTGGTTTTGTCGGGATATGGGGTAAATTATATAGTTTATATTAAAACTAAGGGTGAAAATATTTATATAGGAGATTTAATTAATATAAGGGAAAATGTATTTTGGGATTTATATAATTAAGTTAAAAATTAATATGAAATTGGCGGAGTGAATATACCCTTAAGCATAAATGTAAATGCAATTTTTTGCGCATTTTATTTACATAGACTTAATACTTAGGATAAGATATTTTGTGGGTTTTTTGAATGAAAAGAGCTTTAACATCGAGTTGTTTTTACTTTTCCTAAGCAAAAGAGTTTTAACCTTAGGAAAATGGGTTTTATTAGGGTAATGAGGGGGAGATGAATTCAATGAAGGGGATTCTATCACTTGATGTTCTTAAGTCATTAAGCCGAGGGTCTGGTCCCACCAAAAGTCAGAGAAATGCTCTGAGCCTCTTTGACTTGAAGGATTTAAAGTGCTAGAGCATACTTGTGATAGGAAATTATTAAGGGGAAAAATGAATGACGGGGATTTAATCACGTTAACTTGCAAACCTTTGTTTTTGCTTCCATAATTGATCATACATATTGAAATATGAGTCTAAGCATGATGCATGTATTTTGATCCAATTAACTTTATACTTCAGCAACCTTTCTTCTACTTACCCATTTCTTATCTTAACATGTTTTCTTCATTTCTTTGGGTGCATTTAGGCTAGCAAATCATTATTCTATCTTTTCTTTAGTAAAACAAACTATATATTTCTAACCTTATATCATCCAAGGGCTCAGATTAAACTGATGAGCTCCTTTTATTTTCTCTACCTATCTTATGACTTTCCAAGATTAAACTGTTTGGTCAGATTTTATTATCTAACTATAAACATAAAATTCAAAGCATGATATAGTGAAGATTAAACAGTTTCATTACCATGGATTGTGGCATGAATAACAAGCTGCACACAATCATTATTATGCATATAAGTAAATAGTAGTGGCATTTAGACTTGCACACTTTCATGGTCTCTCTTTGTTTTTTGGGGTTCATATATTTTCATTTTTTGACCTTTTCTTTTTCTTTTGTCTTTTGATTTTCTTTTAGGACATACTTCTTTACATTTTGTAATTTTTAAATAATATGGAAAACATTTGCAGAAAGCAAAGGTATGTACACTATTACACGGCTTAACCTTAGTCATTCAAAATTATGACTCCTATTGGTATAGGAACCTAACAGATTGTATGGAGCTATCCATTCCCTTATGATGCTTTCCTTTGCACAAAATCCTATGAAGTCACTATCTGTGTATTCTCCTCCGTTATCTAAGCAAAGTACCTTGATCCTTTTCCCTGTTGCATTCTCTACAAGAGCCTTAAACTCGTTGAAGTGATTGAAGATCTCATCTTTGGTCTTCAAGAAATAGATCTAGGTTGTCCTGGAATGGTCATTGATGAAGGTGACAAAGTATTCACACCCTCTGAGAGATCTAGTGGACATAGGACCACAAATGTTCGAGTGTATAAGATGTAACACACCATCTGATCTACTATCACTTCTTGGGAACATTTCCTTAGCATATTTTCCAAGTACGCACCCCCTACACACATCAACGTGTTCCATGCCTAATTCTAGAACACTTGTTATTGTCTCCCTGAGCATCCTAAGTGCTCCATGATGTAGATGTCCCATTCTCCTGTGACATAGCTCATTCATGTCTTTCTCACTATTACTACAATCACTATTGCTGCTGCTAACTAGTGCCTTTGAAGAATCGAGCTGCAACTTGTATAACCTGTTGCTTCAGACTCCAATCTACTTCACCTTCTTCTAGCTTTGGTGTTTGCTGAACACATTCTTCCCTACAAAGTGGACATCATATCCCTTATCTTGTAGTTGGGATACAGAAATAAGGTTCATACCTAAGTCGGGCACATGCAACACATTTGTAACACTGGTGCTTGCACTCAACTCTCTCTGAATATCGATGGTACCTACTCCAACTGGAGTATTTTACTCTTGTTTCCCATCTGAATCTGGAAGTCCATTTGCTCCTCTTTATAGCTGGAGAAGTATTATATAATCCCTGTCATGTGAGATGATGCTCCACTATCTATATACCAGACACCTTGTGAAGTTGAGCTAGAGACGCAAGCTATCTGAGTGAATTCATCCTTCAATTTGGAAGACAAATACATAGCCTCCTGAATGCTAAATCTTTCTACGACCATATTGGAGAAATATGATATTTCTATTGAAGACATCATGAGTATAATTTTGTGTGCTTTTCTCTTCCACCCAACACTTATTTGCTACAACAAAACATGCTGCAAACCAACTATGCCCTAAGCGAATTGAGTAATATTCTCACCAAAACCCTCTATCCAGAAAATATACACCTGCAAATTTCTACTTTTGAGGCTGATCGATTTTTTTGTCAGCTACAACAGAAAATTGAACCCTTTGCCTTTGAAAATTTGTACTTCCCGGTGGTCTGCGTAGATATGAGAAATTGTGCTCAGAACTCCATCCGAAACTACAAAATTTCTCCCTCTCACTATTGAGCCTCCAATTTGATCTTCAATGCTCTTATACCATGTGAAGATTCTGTTGAGAAATCTAGGGAATTCAAAGCTAACAATTTCTCTGCTTGATAATTGCTTATGATACAATTTTACTTATTAGCTTATGATATTTTCTTCGTTAGCTTATTAATGTGTTCTCTTCATCAAGGTGATTATCAACATGCACAATAAAGACAAGTGACATAATATATAGGCTTCTCAACTAGGGCCAAAACCTCTCACCTCTTGAGAGGAAAATCCGATCGAAATTCTTCTTCTAGATCTTCAATTGATAAGTACCAAGACCATGACATAGACCCTTGACTCTAGTATCCTCTCAAGAACCTTGTCACTAACCTTGATGCTCTTGCCTCTTCCTTTCCTCGCCTTTCTTCTTGATCTTGAACTGCTCACCTCAGCTTCTACTAGAGAAATTCGGTCTCTATCCTTCTTACTGCTCCTCCACATCTTCCCCTAGAGAATCTTGATCTCTAGGTCTATGCTTCGGCTTCCCAGAAAAATCCTTCTCTTGCTGCCCCAGAAGAAACCTCTCCTTTGTTTTCCCAGAAGAAACTTTGCTATCCCATAAGAAACTTTGCTGGCCTAACTTCGCATTGCCCAAAAGAAACTTCGTTGTCCCAGAAGAAATTATTTTTCGTTGATCCAAAAGAAATCCCAACTTTGCATTACCCATAAGAATCTTCTTTCACTTCTTCGCACTTCTATTTTCCTCCTCCTTCGCATTTTCGCTTCTTCCCTCTCTTCGCACTTCTTACAAGTCGAGTTACTTGTCCAAGGTGTATCTTCAAATGAGGCAGAGTTGGGCTATTTATACACTTCTTCATATGACCTTTAGGCCAACTTCATCTAAAGAGTTATTCCATCTGTATAGGCCGACTTCATCTAGAGATTTATTCCATCTTTATAGGTCGAATTGAAGAGGATAGATGAAAAGTTCTTGGAGGATACTTTACATAGACAAGATAATACTTTTACAAAGTGTAACATGACTTCATTTGCATGACAATGACTCAAGTATTTTATGACTAGATGACAAATAAATCCTAAAGACTCTCAATGGGAGTCTTGACTCAAAAACAAAATCCCTTGCTCATGAAACCCATGAAGCAAGTCAATATAATAATTTTATTTTTCTTATTTACATCTCATTACATAAAATCATAATTACATGTCATTATGAAGACTGAACCTAGTTACACTTTTCAACACTCCCTCTTAACTAGGGAGGTATTCATAATGGTACTTGGACTTTCTCAATATGAAGAATCTCTCATAAGAAGAATTCAGATTTGTAACTCATTTGTATAACATCATATCAACCAACATTGTTATATAGCAAGGCCTTGACTAATGGCTCCATCTCTTCACAAGATGTGAGCTTAATGTTGGCGAGACCAATGATTTATAGACACCCTATTCATTGTCTCTTTCGGAACATACCTCACCCAGGTTCTCTCAGGGTATGTTCCATGAGGACTATTATTTTCTTGGACTCCCCAGTCCCACAAAGAATATTTGTCCTCCACGACTACTCTGACTGTTAGATGCCCTATCTCATCCTCAAAGAGAATCAGATGCCAAATGATTACATAATCCTCCATTCTATCTTCCCAGGTGAAGACCAAAACAAAATGTCTATCTCTCCTTTTCAAAATAGGAGGACATATTCCAATAAAGGAATGTACTCATTCCTATCACAAAGGAATGTACTCATTCCTATCACAAAGGAATGTACCTAAGCTCTTTGCTTAGGAATTTCCAAGTTTATTCCAAGTAAGAAACTTATTTTCAAGCTCACTCTTAACTAGGGACCTACCACAGCTCCTCATGTGGAAATCCTAAAACAACTAGCTGCTTGAAGAGCTCCTTCCTTCGATGTCATGATTTTCTTCTTCGTCAAGGAGTCTTCATCTTTGGGAACTTCTACATAGGGCACATACCATCCATCACTTTTATCCATGAGTTAGTCATGTCCTCAACTCATCAGAAAGTGACCCATCAGATTTTTCATCTGGCTTTGCTTCATGTTATTCTGCTTTCACGCCAAATTTTTGGAGGGACATTACATCCTTTTATATGGTATTCTTGGAAGTCATCCACAGATTTCCCTTTGGCAGTCCTATATAAGCCCATCCAGATATTAGTTCAAAAATAATCAATAAACACTTAAAATCAAAATTACCTTTGTGATGATTTTTCACCATGATATCTTCCTATAAGTATCAACATCCTACATGCAGATTGACACATCTCCCACAAATATCCATTGTCAAGGGTCTATATCTTTTTCCGACTTCTATCAAAGTCTTCACATCTTTCCGGGAGATATTCTAGTCAAATCTTCTTGGACTTCAAACGTTGAATGCCTTCTTCCTTCATTGCATATTATCATGATCTCTTCCTATATTTTTACACTTCTTTCCCAGGAGCTTCCAATCATATTTCCTTGATTGTAGTCAGCTTCCTCATGATTCATATGAGAACATATTATGTTGATTTCATCTAGTGTGACTTATGCTTTGTTGTAATCTTTCGGAGGAGGAGATCCTTTCTTCTCTTGATCATATTTCCCAATATGAAAATAGTGATCCATATCATCTACAACCATATGACATGACTTTCATAATAATCTATGTAAGCATACATACCTCATCTTTCCTTTCGGTCATCCAAACTTCTTGTAGCAGCTTCATTTGAATGAAGGAACTTCTTCCTTCAGACCTTCTTTCCCGTTATGTCATCATACCATCATCCCTTGAATCCCACGAGTTGGAATTCTTGATGAAAACCTTTGCTTCCTTTCTAGATTGGTGAATCCTTTGATGAGAATTCCATCAGAGAAACTCAAGGATGTTTCATATCCTCATCCGACAGATGTTTTCTTGACTATGATGATCCCAGTCGATGATGACCTTTGCTTCCTTCTATAAGTATCAATGAGGTTTCCTAAGAGCTTCCTATTCCTTGTAATCAATAGAATTTGTACTAGACATACTTTATGTTTCCCATGTCACGAGCTCTTACTTCTAATGCTTCTATCACGATGCTACTTTCTAATCTGATGCATTCTATCTTATTTACACTGCATCCTATCTATAACTTACAAGTGAAAGGTACCTTTTAGTGAAGAAGATCATCTCAGTCATAGTAGAGATATTTTACTTCTTCATTCTTAAGTTTCTTTGACTTAGGTTCTTTCACTTCTTCAGTGATGTGGGCTTCTTCCCTATTCCTCTTGTGCTTACTACGTTTAAGGCAATCTCTTCTATAGTGCCCAAGTTCTTGAAATCCATAACATTTTACTTTATCCATGTTCCTCTTTTTCTTTTGAGGGCCAAACTTTCCAAATTTTCCTTTTCTTCTTGTCATAGCAACATATGCTTGATTCTGCTCATTTGGTCCAACATCAATCTTTGCCTTTACTCTGGTTTATTCAATCTTACATAGTGACCATAAATCTTGAAATGGAGTAATCTCTTTCTTCCCATATAAACTTGAAGTAAAGTTACCCCATTCTTCCAATAGTGCATTTAGTACCACTGTGGTAATCTCTCTATCAGATATAACTTCTCCTTGTTCTTGTAGTTGATCTCGAATTTATGATATCTTCATGAAGTATGAGGTTAGTCCATCTTCCTTGGATATCTTCAGTTTGTAGAGTTCTCGCCTTAATGAGATTACCTCTCCTACAGTACTTATGGAAAACAACTCTACCAATTTGTCATATATAGCTTTTGCAGTCTCCAACTTTGATACATATGGGATTAGAGAGTCTTTTATAGATTCTATAAGAATCCTTTGGGCTCTCACTTCTCCTTTCATGTATCTAGCATGTGCTTGAGTATATTCCTTTGGAGGCTGGGTTATCGATCCCTTGATATGATCCATGACCTCATTCTCAATAAGATTCAAGTTTGTCCTTTTCTTCCATGCAAGGTAATTTACAACCCCAACCAATTTATTGCTTTCCTTGCAAAAAGACATTTTGATATTATCAGATATAGTCATAGACTTACTTGAGTGATTGTTGCTTTCTTCCTCCTTAATCTCGATGTTGACAGAGGATCTTCTTCTTGAGTGATTGATGAGAGAGAGCTTGATTCACGATCCTTCTTGAATGTTCTAGTCTTCTTTCTTTCTTGAAGAGCTTCCACTCCTTTGATGATGTGATGATTTCTGAAGTGCTTCTAGGGTTTCAGTCTTTCTTTCGTGCTTCCTTCTTGAAGATAATTTCAAGACTCTTGCTTGGAGTATTCTTCGATCTAGGGTTTTGGATTGATGAAGATCTTGCTTGGTGTTCTTTGAATTGCTTTGATCCTTCTTTAAAGTTTGACTCTCGTGTGTCTACTTGCTTTGACTGCCCTTTCTTGTCTTCAACACCTAAGCTCTGATACCATGTTGAGAAATCTAGGGCATTCAAAGTTAACAATTTCTCTGCTTGATAATTGCTTGTGATATACTTTTACTTCTTAGCTTATGATCTTTTCTTCGTTAGCTTATTAATGTGTTCTCTTCATCAAGACAATTACCAACATGCAAAATAAAAACAAGTGACACAGTATAGGCTTCTCAGCGAGGGCCAAAACCTCTCACCTCTTGAGAGGAAAACCCGATCAAAAGTATTCTTCTAGATCTTCAATTGATAAGTACTAAGACCATGACATAGACCCTTGACTCTAGTATCCTCATAAGAACCTTGTCACTAACCTTGATGCTCTTGCCTCTTCCTTTCCTCGCCTTTCTTCTTGATCTTGAATTTCTCACCTCGACTTCTACTAGAGAAATTCAGTCTCTATCCTTCTCACTGCTCCTCCATGTCTTCCCTTAGAGAATCTCGGTCTCTAGGTCTATGCTTCAACTTCCCAGAAAAATCCTTCTCTTGCTGGCCCATAAGAAACCTCTCCTTTGCTTGCCCAGAAGAAACTTCGCTACCCTAACTTCACATTGCCCAAAAGAAAATTGGTTGTCCCAGAAGAAAGTCTTTTTCGTTGATCTAGAAGAAACCCTCACTTCACATTACCCAGAAGAATCTTCTTTCTCTTCTTCGCACTTCTATTTTCCTCCTCCTTTGCATTTCTACTTCTTGCCTTTCTTCACACTTCTTACAAGTTGAGTTACTTGTCCAAGGTGTGTTTTCAAATGAGGCCGAGTTGGGCTATTTGTACACTTATTCATATGACCTTTAGGCCAACATGATTGCTGAGTTAGGCCAACTTCATCTAGAGAGTTCTTCCATCTTTGTAGGTCGACTTGAAGAAGATAGATGACAAGTTCTTGGACAATACTTTACATAGACAAGAAAGACCTTTTAAAAATTGTAACAAGACTTCATTTACATGACAATGACTCTAGTATTTTATGACTAGATGACAAATAAATCCTAAAGACTCTCACTGGGAGTCTTGACTCAAAAACAAAATCCCTTGCTCATGAAACCCATAAAGCAAGTCAATATAATAATTCTATTTTTCTTATTTACATCTCATTACATAAAATCATAATTACATGTCATTATGAAGACCGAACCTAGTTACACTTTTCAACAGATTCCTTGAAATTGCAGTAATTGGAAATTTATTCTTCTCACTGATTAATTATGCAATTTATTTGTTACAACAAATAACAAATAAATCACACTACAATTCTTCACAATAAAATTATGTTGTGGAAAATAAACTGGAATTGAGAAAATAGATGCACACACAAAATATAATGAAACTAATATTTTTGGACATAAAGTCCCCGGAAAAACCTTAAAGGGAAAACTAGTGAAATAGATGAGGATTCAATTTATTATGCAACAACAAAAAGTTTGAGTACAATAATCTGGATACCCAAACTGACAATACTCTAGCAAAATAATTTGGCCAAAATATTTGTGAGACAATTTGTCTCACTTGACAACTGGTCTTGCTCCAATTCTGGCTCTGTCTGGGCCACTTGAAACCCCTGTGCCAACCTCTGAGCAACCCTAGCGTAGGCCCTACTTGCACTACCTGAGGAGCTACCTGGAATCTGTTGTTCTTCTTGTCTCTTCCTCTGGTGATGACCCACTTAGCCTCCCAGGAATTTTCCCCGCCACTAGAACCTGAATCGACCTCCTCTTCAGCTCAATCGATCTGTCCTCTGAAGCCTCTGTGTTGCCTCTACGCAGCCTCAGTGAAGAAATAATACAACTCTCTTGCTGCTGACTCTCTGGCACTAGAACGCCACTGGAAATTACTGCTACTGCTCCCTCTCACTTCTTCTTTCCTTCTGGCTCGAACTCTGCAACTGGATAGCTCGATCTGCCAAGGAGCTCCTTCTCCCTATGTCTCACTGCTATGCTCAAGTGTGTCGTCTTCATCCCCATTGATCTGCTCTTATTATCTTTCGTTGAATCACCAATGACCATGATTAAATCGTTATCAACAACTAAGATCATCTGAAGCTCAATCCGTGTGAGTTTCTAGAGTTTTTTCAACTTTTCTTAATTAATTACTATTAATTAACCAATTTTCCTAAGTTAGACTTAGAAAAAATTTAAATGATGGTTAATTAATTTAATTAAGGCATTTCACAAGCTTATTTCGCAAAACCTTTTCTGGGTTTCAAAGATCTCGTGTTCCTTAATCTCTTAGACATAGTCTCAAGACTAGAACACTTGTCTGATGCTACAAAAACTAACACAATCAATACATGTATATGGAATTTGACTCACATACCCTTGAGTATATTGAAACTCCCCTAGGTTACCCAAAACCAACTTTAGATAAGTTGATTGTCTATCTTGTTGTTATAGTGTAATGCGAACAACATGGGGAAAATTGTTGTCTAGTACCTTGGTAATTAGGTAGTATGGTTAAGGGTATGGTTGAGCCTTCTTAATTGATGTCCTAAGATATTGGACCAAGTACTACCATTGCACCCTACATGTATATTAGAGAGTTATAGCACTCGGGATTCCCTTGCCCTGAAAACCCAGGAAACCCTATCCTTTGTTGCTAGTCTACGAAATTTCTACATAAATGGTATTATTGAGAATTTGGAAATTTTATTAGGGCAATAATATTCAAGCAAGAGTACAAATGCACAAGGAAAAGAATATCTCTGGGCACTGTCCACACCCTTGTTTGAGACATATCTCAACATAATCTTATGTCAAACTAATCATCATGGTATGGCTCTTTTCTACGTAGTTTTGATGGACCTGCCCACATCAATGCCAAACATATATCTCAAAAGACCCAAGATGTTATCACTCAGAAATAACCCTGACTGTTGAGGTAAATATCTGAGATAATCTTTGAACCAAACTTGTAGATTGGAGGCTAGCCACTCCAATCCAGAGAGGGCTCTCTCACTGACAACTCAATCAAAATGAAAGGCTGTGTTCTTAGGCTCAATAGCTAGATCAACCGTAGGTATGGATTTCGTTACATAATGGAAGGCTCAAGAGATTGCCATTGGGCATGGACTCATTTAAAAATGAGTTAAGAATATTTGGAACTTGGTTTGTTGGGTATTTAATTCCAAAGACATGTATTTCAGCAAAATATTAGACATTTTCATTATGCATGGAAGGAAGAGCAGGAATACACTCGGAGCGTAAAAACAGAGCATCATAATGAAGAATTCCGTATTTAACTCATCAGCAGAAAAATGAATATTTGAACATGGGATATAGAGCATAGTAACATGGATTCTATATCTCTTTTACTGAATCAAACAAAAAGCTTAAACACTCAATGAAGAACGAAAAGAGAACACATCACTAACAAACAAACCACAGATGCTGAAAAAATGAATCTTTGGCACAAACCCTTGTACTTTTGTCCAAGAGATCTTCTATTGATAAAATGCACACAATTACAAAATGATTTTCTCTTTCAGAGTCCCTCCTTCGATTATTACACACTGCTGGAATAAATAGGCCAAATTGCAAGGGCCTATTTTTCCAGAAAATAAAATAACTTGTCATTTGCAAAATAATAAAATAAATAAGTTCTCCTACAATAATACAATAAAAAAATAAAATCTAAGAACACAAAGGTTAAATTGGTTGCAAAAAGTCTCGAATCATTGAAAAATCCTGGGATCTCATGCTGTCAAGTGTCTCCTGAGGTGCTGAATTAGTTCCCTGAAATCTGAATCTGAACCATATCCTTATCTGCTGATATGGTGCTCACTGATTTTGCCCCTGAAGATTGGGATACTCTGCCAGTCCCCTGCTGATTTTAATGCTAAAAATCAGGGATGTTTTGCCATCTGTTAGCTGCCTTTATCCTCCTTGATATGCTCTAGATTATGTATACCAAAACACAATTCCATTAAAGTCTAAAACAAGATGCAATAGGAGAATTATGCTCTGCATATGATGACTCTATTCTTGCTGCGTATCTCCTATCTGTTAGACTAACAATAGGCTGCATAAACCTATGCAAATTTAACACTTGCTCGTTTTGAGTCTAACTGATTCAATGCTGCGTTGAGTAGACTTGCACACTGCCTATGTTATCTGACTATGGATACCCTATCTCAACAGCAAACTATGTTTGAGTAGACTTGCACACTGCCTATGTTATCTGACTATGGATACCCTATCTCAACAGCAAACTATGTTTGATGCTGGTTATTTGCCTCCATAGAAGAAATTGCCCAGTTAGCAATAGGTTTAACAACCAAAATTTCAAGCACCTTCATGAACAATTATCTGTTTTCAAAACACCACGAAACCCTTTCAAGAACATCAAGGCTTTCATATGTTTCCAATCTTGATCCCATTCGTTCCCTGTCAATTGCTCCTGAAAGAAATCTGAAGTTTCAGTGGTTGTTTGTAATAGAGTATGTACAGAAGCTTTAACATGAGATCTTAGCAATTACTAGTTCCTATGCTCTTTCATTGGGCAGATTGCATAACTTCTCAAATTAAACAGAGATGTTCCTCATTTATTAATTCATTCAACTCGTTGCAATTGCTATAGGCTCACAATTCTATCCTCTGGTAAATCCTTATGGAAATACCCCTGCAAACAAAACATTAGAATTCGAGACCATCTTCTGACCAGTTTGCTTTGGCGCCTTAGAGAAACTCGAACCCTTGCCTCTGATAGTGATGATATCTTCCATGGGTGTTATCTCTGGATCAAATCTTGGCAAACTGAATGGTGGGTTAATCCGGCTCGAAGGTATAGCACAGATGTCCCTGGATTGTGATCTCTGGGCATTGAAAACTCTCATGCTGAGGACCTATCAAACAGATCAAAAAATACACAGTAGCTTCTGCGTGGTTTTCCAATATTGTAGTCAAGACTGGAGGTGTTGGAGATTACCAAAACCCTGAAACCCCTGCTCATCATTTTATATGCAGTTCAAATCATGGAGAGGGAACCTACAGAGAATTACAATTAGACAAAATCTTTAAGGCAGCTCGATCTGTTGGGCGCAAGAGGTTTTAGACTGAGTACTCTCAGCAACCTTTGAGCAGCTTCTAATAACACTTGGCAGCGACCGAAACATCTACTGTAACGCTGGCGTGTGGTATGGTAATTTGTTAACACAAACCTTGCAAATCTCACCATAAACACAGTTATTCAGCACTGAATAAGGACATAACCATAACTTGCTAAAACTGAGCATAACCATAACTTGCTAATTCTCCTTCAATTCTGGAGTTTATTCTGGAGTTTTCCAGAATAAGGACATAACCATAACTTGCTAAAACTGAGCATAACCATAAAATTTGCAGGGACATAGCATGGTGAGAGAGTACAAAAACAGAGTTCTTTACCCAACCTCGATGAAACTCCAAACGAACTAACCCTTCATTGGCAGTGTCCCTAAAGGCTTTTCGAATGTTTTGATGTGGAAATAGATAGTAATCACGAGCCTCTCCATTAGCCTTGGAAATACATAAGTGAATGCTAACACAAGCCATAATGATGATTGCATTGGTGCCATTCAACATTTTTCTGGTCGACCCACATCTATACAACTACCCCTAGAAGAGTAGAGCTCTCCACCAAAGTCTCCCACTGGTTAATCAACATAATTGTCATGACATAGGTGTGACTGAAATGGAATTTTAAAATTTGATAATATTAACTTTATTTCAAAAAGTAAATATATGTTTTTGTGATAACTATTTTTTAAAACATATAAGTACTCTTTTAACATATAGTGACATAACAATGACGTACACATAAAGGCACTTTTATGAAAAACCTATGATAGTTAGTTGGTTACCAAAGTAGTTTAACTGAAACCCAATACCAATAGTTGGTTACCAAAGTAGTTTAACTTAAACCCAATACCAATAGTTGACAATTATCTTAGTTTGTTACCAAAGTAGTTTAACTTAAACCCAATATCAATAGTTGACAATTGAATACACCAATGGTTGATTAAGATATTAGTAACGAGATGGATGTGACTTACAAAGGAATTTAAAATTTGAAAATATTAATTTTATTTTAAAATATAGAAATAAGTTTTGTAATATTAAATATTTTTCAAAATATACGAAAAAGTATTTAACAAGGTAGTATAGCTAGTATTTCTTGTCGCTTAGTTTAATTATTGAACTTTGAAAGGTATGAACCACCACTCACATTTGAAGAAGGGCTACAAAGTTAGAAAAGAGAATTGAAATATGTTATATAATTTATTGGTAAGGTTATTAAAATATATATTTTTTTTTTTTTTTCATTTTCAATAATTATATTGAAAATTTTGTTACACAGGTAACCACAATTTCAATAAAATCTTCAAAAAATCTAACCGCTTGAGTGTTTGAATCACTTTTTTGATGGCCAAAATGGATTCAACACCATCAAGAACCATCAAGAACCCTAAGGCACATAAAATCCCAACTATAACTCAAATTTCCAAAAATATTAGCCAAATTTTGTCAAAATTTTATGGAAATTTCCATTATTTTTCGAGCAAAATTGTAGCCTCCTTAAACTACTCTCTTTAAAATTATTATTAGCGATATGCATAAATAAATATTATAATTTGGAATTGAAGATGAAAATTCATGTCGATGGACTTAAAAATATATATATGACAATTGTATAACCTAGATATAATAATGGAAGGTCGTCGTCATTTATGTTCGAAATATAAAAAGAATTATATAATTAATTCACAAAGGTGTCCCACATTTACCAAACCCAACCTTATGATCAAACAAATGTCCCATGGTTAGAGGTGATTAACTCTGTGGATAAATGTTTCCTATAAAGCTTCTCTTGATGTATAAGTCTATTTGTTCTATAGGTAGACATATAATTAAGAGTATGAAGGAAGGAATCAGAGGAAAGATTATCTGAAAAGGAATTTCATGGTTTGGGGCGAAAACATGCATTACTTAATGCCTAGTAACAACATAAATAATGAAAACCGTGGATAATATATCATTCATAATATTAATGGATTTATATTATTAATTCTATTAAATTTACTTTTAAAATATTATAAATGTAATAATATGTCAAAAAAGTATTGACTCTACTATTTATGGTAATAGATCACGGAAATGAAAGTTTCTCTTCATAATTGTAGAATAATTAGCTTAATATTGACACATTAAAGCTTTGGCTGATAAATGTTTGGTTTGCATTTGGTGCTTTTCCTTAAAATCTGGTTTAAGATATTTTTTTTTTACTAATCTATGAATTGGTGTAGATGTGAAATTCCCCAAGTAGGTTTTTCGGCCTATTTATCATTTGCTTGTACTCAAGGATGACAAATGAATCTACCCATGGTTTTGGGCATGATAATTTTTTGCCCATGGTATTTTGTAAATCCAATCAAGGGAACTATGGTTATGTTCTAATCTAGGGTTAACGGATCATGGTTTATGAATGCTTCTACATGTATATATTGTATTGTAACATTGAAAGGAAAATAATGAAAAATCAATCCCGTTTTTGAGTTCCATGAGAAAATATGTGTATATATTTTTTATGTTATCATCATTGTATATTTTTTCCGTTTTTAAGAAGTAATTTTTTTAGGGTTAAAACCTAAAGTAAATAGTCTTTGTTACAATACCGTTGGTCACCATATATCTATACAATACAGAGTGATATAATATTCAATTAATTTAAAATAAATTAATTCAAAGCTCTCCAAATTTAATTAAAATTACATAATTAATTTAGAAATACTTCATCTATAACTACTACTAAAAATATATTGACATATCTTAAAAAGATTAAATCTCTATCATCTACTTTGTAATTACTAATAATTAAATAAATTAAAACTATTACATATCTATCAACAATAATGTGGGTGAAGGAGATATCGATGACATTGAAATACCTATACACATAAGTATATGTAATCATGTGGGTGAAGGAGATACAAATTCCATACTGTAAAAGTAAGTTCAATACTAAATGTAATACATGTGATCGTTACATAATAAAGTTGGTAATGACTTGGGCTCCCAACTAATGGATACAAATCAGAGTGTATCGTGGAGACGAAGTTTATTGAGATATGACCCACGAGCTAAGTTTGAAAAAGCAAGAAATCACAGTGCTTAGTATGTACGCATGACATCATCAATCTCTATAGAGGCATACAAAACAATCTCTATACATTGTCCACGGCCTTGGAATGAATATAGTCCAAATAAAATTTGTTGTGATCGGTGAGCGAATTAGAGTGATCATTGCAATTTGCATTTATTACGTTCGATACAATGATCACTTCCAACACGTAAAAAAATGAATACATCAAGATAGTACAAATGACAAATTATTACGCAATAGGCGGAGGAGCTTGTTGGTAGAAGGTTGCAGTACACAATAGACAGACGAGATTGTACGTACATGGATGGAGTCAGCAGTATGAACTCATGGCGACAGAGGAGTAATCATAACTAAATAAGACCTAGAGCAGAGGAGCCAATCGAATTCAAGAAAATTAAAATAAAATATTTTAAAAAAATTAAACGGGTTTAATAATGTTAACTTTACAAAATATGATTAAATTTTTAGTCAAACATGAAACTAATTCATAGTAAAAAATATATCAAATGCGATTATCCACTGTCTTGCCGCAGAGATAATAAGTCTTGACAATGATATCATATTGACATGACAATCACAGGTACATACATGTTGATATTATTTTAAAGGGGGGCATTTATGGGGTTAAATACATAAGTGATAGGTAAATTTATATCTACTAGTGGTTAGCCTATTAAATGGGCCACACCCAATGTGTCAATAGGTATATACAAAGATGATGTAACCATTATTCATAAACATGTGATTTGGAAGCATGAATGTATTGGGGAATTTTGAGGAGGCTCTCTTATTATTTAAGGAGTTATTGTGTAACTCATTCTCTTATCTATCTTGCATTGTGCCCATGCTCACATTTGGTGTACATGGGTGTCTTGAAAAACTAACTGGCTTCTTGACTTACTATAGTTAGTTTTCCAAGACAGTTTCAAACTCAAGTAAGATTGAGGTCCAACTCCACAAGTTCCTCACAACTATTGAGCCTTGTACAACTTATCGATGCTCTCCCCCAATGGAATGAACACCAAATAACTCTAACAACCATCAAAGACATCAACAAGAAGAAAACAATTTAGCAACATACTTTAACACCA
Organism: Pinus tabuliformis; assembly: GCA_031772625.1. Lineage (NCBI taxonomy): Eukaryota > Viridiplantae > Streptophyta > Pinopsida > Pinales > Pinaceae > Pinus > Pinus tabuliformis. The sequence continues at coordinate 1,141,398,834 of CM062813.1, read as the reverse complement.
AACTAGCACATACAATTTTAGTTACAACACTCAAGGAATTAGCTCAAACACTTGCTGCCAATGTTGCAGAACATTTGGCTAATCCAATGCCAATAAGTGCCTATGTCTAATCTTATTTGAACCATTAAAAATATGGTAGATTTGGCTTTGCACGTTTCAACAAAGAATTGAGTAATTTCCTTTCCATGTGCAACGTTTCCATCTTATCTGCATGCACCTTGGAAATTGTTGCATCCTGAATTTAGACTCAAGGATGAAAAAAATCAACCTAGATAAACAACCGTGTCTCTATTCCATGTTAGTAATAAGCTATAATTTTAGTCCTTGATCATTTCAAATAGGATTTTTCAAGATCCACCTAATCATGTCAAAACTCCAATACCAAATAATTTTCCGATAATACAACTAAATTGTACTAAAATGACCAACATAGTTGTATCCTATAATCATGCACAAGACAAGCTAAAGAAACTTTCTTTCCTTTTCTTTTCTCATTCCCCCCCACTTCCTCGCAACCCACCCAATGATAAAGCCTATCATAACTAAGTTGTCAACCTACAACAATGACAATCATCACTCTTTGTTATCTATGAATGTAGGGAGACTCAGTTTTCCCACCGTCTACATGCAATATTAAAAATTGCCGCATGTTGAATTTAGGTTGTAGGATGGAAAACTCAACCTAGATAAACAATGGCTGCAAAGTTCAATGTTGGCAACAAACTATAATTTTGGTCCCTCAAATACCTCAAATAAGCTTTTTAAAGATCCACCTAATTTGGTCACTGCTACATTGCCAAAACAAATCGAATTTTCCCAACAATACAACTAAATCAAATTAAAATGGCCAATATAACCATATTTTGTAACTATACATAAGACAACTTCGGGAATATTTATTTAATTTTCTTTTTCTTTTTTTCCTTTATTCTTTATTCTTCTACCCACCCCAATATGTAAAAACCTGTCATAACTCAATTGCCAATGATGCTGATCATTTTTTTCTAACAATGCAACCAAATAGTATTAAAATGGCCGATATGGTTGTATTCTATAACTATGCACACAACAACTTGGGGATCTTGTTTTCCTTTTTTTCAACTAGTAGTAAATTCAATAATCACTCAATTGCCGACCTAAAGTGAGAAAAGTCATCACTCTCTCCTATCCATGAATGTGGACTGACTCATCATCGTTATTAAGGAAAACTACACTACCGAAAATAACCCATTGGTGGTTCATAATGGGGGTAGGGAGGGGATGCTCACACTTTGCGAGATTCCACTGGATCTTGGGTCATTAACTTATTCCCTTGTCTAAGGAAAACAAACTCTTAGCCCGTTAAAGTCAATTTTAAGGCTTACTCCACGACCAGAAAATGGTTTCAGCTTAAATAGTAGATACAGAAAATAGATAATATATACAAAAAGCCATTATCCCACATTGTGATTGTTAAGGTTATAACAATGGGGCTATTTACTTTATGTAGCATTTAACCTTAATCCCATACATGAAACCAAATAACACCCCATTACTATTTTGGGAAAATTTAGTGTTTTTGGACAAACGCCTAACCCTCTAGACTTAGTAGCAGGTCTAGAAACAATAGACAAAGTAATCTCTACCTTTCCTATAAACAATAGATAAAATAAGAGAACATAGAACCTACTTGTAGCTTCCACTTGTTCTTTATCTCCCTTGACTGATTTCGTTGCTCCTTCCTGTACTTAAATCGCTTGAGAAGTACCTGCACACAGACAAAAACAAAAACCCATCAAAGCAAATGATAACGATCTATTGCTTGTAAATAACATGGAAGCAAGAACATGATATACTTATGAAAGCATCAACATATAACACAAGCATAAGGAAAAAGTTTTGAAGACTTTATTGATAAGATGAAGAATTACAACCCATATGTGCTCAATCCAGTGACACTCTTCCAATTCAATCCCATCCTCTTCACCTCATGACAAGCAAGACGCTTCAACACTATTACAATACTTGCAATTAGCTCTAATCTCATATCACCAACATCTCCCTACAATTCAATCATTTCCAGCCTCTGATCTCTTAGATGAGTGATCCTTTTATAGGTGAATGAAGGAGGTTATGCCATCAATGGTGATAATGAATGCCTTTCTAAATTTAGAAATCAGTTCCATGGAAGAAGGGATAGGGGATTGATGTTTCCTAACTCCCTTCCTCATCTAAATGCGAACTCAAAGGAGCAGGTAGCATTGAGAAACTTCTAGAGGCTTCCAATGGATAAGGAATCTTCAAACCCTCACGGAATTTCGCTCAAATTCGCTCAGCGCAGGCCAAAGAGGGACCAAGTGCGCTACATAGCACCTTGTCAGTGTATGGTTTGCATTGCAGCGCACCCTAATGAAGGCCTACCTGCGTTGATCTTCTTAGAGGCAGTTTTTGGATGTTTTCAGTGATGGAACTTCTTGGGAAGTGAGGCATTCTAATGACTAACTTCTTTAGGGCATGTAACAACTGCATTAGGGGTTGATGGACCCTAATAGCATCGATCTGTAAGTTGGGGTTGATGTGCCCAAATGGATCTGTAATAGTTGCCCCCTAAAGCATGAAGTTGAAAATATATATGTCGAGTGAAATGCTTTATCACAAGGAGAGGAGGTTTCGAAACGGAAGGTGACCTGCATCAATTATAATACATATATCATGATAATTTGATTTTTCTCATGAACTAGCTAAGGGAAGGCATACCCATGCTCAGCTTATAAACTTTCATTACATGTACAAATATAGTCGTCTACAGATATAGACCCATGAATGGTTGACCATGAATGTAAGGCCATTGTACATTTGATTTAGTACTCCTGAAAATATCGCAACCCGGATGGATGGAACTAGATCCAGGGTCTTCAATCTCATTCAATCTTTTGCTCAAGTACAAGTCTAACCATGTGAATAGATGTTCTGAAGTCGAACATGGAAAGACATCATCTGATTACCAGCCAATGATGTAAGCTGTTAACAGACGTGAGAGGAATCACCAATAATGATAATGATCCTCAAGGTACTATAGTACATTTCGCATGGTGTGAATAAATGATTTGATGTTGAACACCATACAAAGTCTTTCGGTCGAAGGCCATTGATGTCAACCTATCACCGGAAGCGAGAAACCTGCCATTGATGTATGCAAGCTTCAAGGTACTGAAGGGGTGTTTCTGAGTCAACTTCTTGGATGATGTGCTGATGTCGACAAGAAGCGACTCGTCGTAGGAGGGCCTTGATGTATCCCACATCTACGACATGAAACGAGGTAAATGATTTTGGAGATGAAAAATCGATTGACGAAAGAGGCTGACAGAATGGAAATCACGAGGGTTAAAAATGGAAATGGGTTCATTTTTAGACAAGCTTGAACCATAGGGAACTATGTTTGGATTCAGTTTCATGTTTACACAAGCTTGAAACGAAAAAATATGCTTGGATTCAGTTTAATTTTTATACAAGCTTGAAACGAAAAACTATGCTTGAGATTGTTTACATGCCCCCAACATGATGAAAGGGAGTGTCTTCTGTAACCAAATGGAAGTCATTGTGGTGAAGCAGGATGGTTATCCAACACCTATTTGGCTTCATCTAGATAGAGACAAAGGTGAATGGAGTGATTCCCTTCACATAACCTACAGGGAAACTTATCTTTACCACTAGGTGCATGCCCCTCTGTTGAAGCCCCGAAAATCGGGTCGACAACAAGGGGGATACCCACCTGGTCCGGACCTTGGTTGGCATCTCCTTATCCGTTTGGTATAGCGGGTCCGACTAGGGATAATGGGACCAGTTTCCCAATCTAAGGGTGTGTGTGTGCAGAGTTGGATGTTGCTGATCTAAGAATACTTAAAGCTAATCTAATTCAAACTTTTAAACTAAATCTATGCTATTGTAATCTAATGAAAAACATCACATCTAATATATGCTAACCCGAGGTGTATTTCTTCTATTATGCGATCTAAAAAGATTTCAAACAATAACTGGTAATAAAGATCATTCAGCTATCATAAGATTAGAAATCAATTAAGATGAACTACTTTGCATAAAAAGTTAGGCAAAACAGTTGTGAACAACATATCGCATAATAAGTTATTCATATATCAGACATAAATAAATGGCTCCACCGTACAAAAGTGCCAAATGGTAGCTCACACACTCATGCAATAATATATAAACAACTAAAACTGTATATCACTTTAAGAATATAAGCAGAAATGGCCAAGAGATAAAAGTATCATTTATGACTGATCCTACTCATAAGCTTCAAGCAAAAATGATTTATCTCTACTTGTTCTAACATCTACTAAGAGTACAAAAGTGCAACATCAGTAGCAGACATCAAATGCAAACATTAATAAACCTCGATCCATCCATTCATCAAACCTCCTCTGAGGGTGCAGAAGTGCAGGTTCTGAGGACAAGTTTTTGACAAATTTCTGGACCCTTTTCCAAATGCAATGAGAAGGGTTAAAATACTACTTCCTAATTCTAATAATAGTTAATTTACAAAATTTAGGATGCGATTTTCAAATGACCATCTTTTTTCTAATCTAATTTTAAAGAAACAACAACATTCTAAATAAGGTTACTTCTGAATCTGATCTTTAAAGCTGCAAGTGTTCATCATGGGCTTGAGGAGAGTCGGCTGGCTGACTTCTGTTTTGAGCTGGGCTGCGAAAACGGAATCTATGAGAGCTGGCACTACTTTTTCGGCCGCATTTATGATGCATTTCACAGTCATCCATTGACTATGCGGCTTGACCAAGTATGCCCAGTAACACTCCCAATTTAACGTGTTTAATGCTTGGATCACTTTTCCCTTTTCCTATGCCTTCTGCTTCCATTCTGCTTCCAGTTGTAGTTTATTTGGTAGATACCCCGGGGTGGTCTCTTCGATTAAATTTGCTCTGTGCAAATTTTCATTTACACAGTCGATAAGAATGCTTGCTTGCGTGGCTGCTGTCTCCGCTGCTTGTTCCGCCTGCCTGATTTGATCGTCCCATTTATCAAAGAGCAATTCTTTATGATTCTCGTTTATTCTAGGTGCACTTGCTCTTTTCCTTTCATCTTCATCCTGCCAAGCCAAATACTCCGTCACCCGTTTGTCACTCTGATCATAGTCACTCCGCAAGTCTACCACTTGATTGGTGATTTTATCATTCAGTTCGTAATAATGACTCCACTGTGATATCTTACGTCCCAACTCTTCCTGTTGCTGCAGTAGTTGTTCATTTAGGCCAATAGACTCTGAAATAAATTATGTAAGCTTAGGCTCATCTTTATGCATTTCTTGGAAAATTTGTAATTATTTTCCTTTCTCGTCTAGACTTCTTTGATAACCTATCTACATCTGGTGAAAGTCTTCTTGCAACTTCTCGAGCTGTTTGTTAGCTTCAATATTAGCATTGGTTTGTTGCAATTGTCGTTGTAGTAGCTGTATTTGATCTTCTTGTTCTTTCAACAGTTGCTGAACTTCCAATGCCTTGTCAATAGTTGCAGAAGCATATGCTCCTGCGATCTGAGACAACTTAGTGAGATTTTCAGTTGGGTTATTGTTGGGGTCTTTCCATAAGACGTCCAATTGTTCAGCATCTTGTGACAGTGTATTTTCTAGTTTTCTTTTCTTTCGCTGCCTTCTTACAACTGCTTTATGTTGGGGACTATAGAATACATCTAGTGGGGGAATTTCTTCTACATTAAATAGAAGCTCGGAAGGTGGAGCGATAGGAATGTGCTCCGTTTTTGTGACACTGCTGACTATGGTCGAAACCACTTCTTGTGCTACCTGTGTATTTCTCACAGGCGTTCTTGGGGCTTTCCCTTCAAGATTGATTAGCTCGTTGAAGGTTTCCCATTCTTTGTCTAATTTTGTCGTGACGGGTGGTGTTTTAATGATGAGAGGGGGGACATCTCTTGGCGGGGAGGCGATAACATGCTGTTGCGACATTGCACTTGACTGAGCTGTGTCCTTAGTTGTTTCTTCGTTCTTGCCTTGCTCGCTTTTAGACCTTTAGAATGTTCAGGTACTCCTTGCGCAGTGTTAGATTTAGATCTGGAAGTGCTTGAGTTCCCACTGAGGCTAACGCTTGGAGTCGGTTCTCTGGCAGGCAGTCGCAGCTTTTCTAAAGGAACACTGGCTAGTCTTCTTTCGCTGTATACCATGAATCTTTGGAGGTCATCTGGAGACAATTTTGACTAAGCTTCCCGCAAAATTTCCTGGAATGAGCTTTTATTCTGAAATAAATCATCAAATAAATCTTTCTTTCCAACGAATACTTTTATTTTGACATTCGTTGTGAAATCTTGAGCAACTTCATTAGGGTCGAATGGCCTTGCCGGAATTTAAATAATTGTAGACACGTCACATTCTCCACTTCGGTGAACGCGTGACCTACATCGAACAATGAAAAGGCCCCACAAGCTACAGGAAACTGAGGCCATATGGCCTTCTTTTTGTCTTTTAGGTCTTTAGTTAGGCCGCCTTCTGAACATGTTTGATAAGCAATTTCTCGAGCCAACAGTTTGTCAGGAATATACAAGGGTAGGACATGAGGAGGGACGGTGCTTCCAAATACTCTAATATAGGTGAACCATTCTTCCTCGAACCATCTTGCGATGGGGATGATATATATCCGTGCCTCGGGTGAGCACCTTGGGGGATCTTCATCATACATCATTTTATACAAGGGTAAGATAAGCCCGTGACAAATCTGGTAGAAATGTGGGATGAACTGAGAATCCCACAGTATCTTATGATAAACATGGATAGGTAATGGGTCCTGGGTAGTCCATTTCCAACCCATAATGGGAAATTTAGACACATAACAAATAGAATCCATAACATATGCGGATAGATAAAAAGGAGGATAGATCCTTTGAGACAAGGATCTTTTAGACCGGTAATTGATAATAGCCGTGTATAGATTATCAGAAAAGATCTTGGCCCAATCCATAATATCGGCATTTGTGGCAGCATCTATTAATGGTAACCATTCAGACAAAAACTTATTGATATCTGGCATCCCAAATAATCTACAGAGCATGGCCGCAGCAAAACAATACGGAGAGGTGAGGGAACCAGTGTTGTACATATCGTTTTTGTCTTTCTTGAGCGGTTCCTCTTTTCTGGACCAATCTTTGGTGGTCTCTGATAGGTCTGGGTTCTCTGCCACAAATTTCTTAACGAATTGTGCATTGTAAGTCGCCTGCAGTTCAGGAAAATGATACATAAGCTTTAAATCTTGTGCAGCGAATGATCCGATGAGCCCTTGTCCTTGAATCTTGAATTGTCTGTCGTTCATGTCTGCATTGTCAAGTATCCACTTGATCATATCCGTATAGGATAGAATTTTGGGCCTTGCTGCTATCCGATGAAGAAATGAGCATGCTAGATCTTCTAAGGACGCTTCGGAAGAGCGTTGTGAGCCCGCGACAACAGTAACCTTCATTATTCTGGGATTCTCTTCTTCAAGCAGTCTGTACATGCTTTCCCACGTCGATATCCCTGCGTCTTTGTTACAGGCTGTGTCTGTATACAAATGCGCCATTTCCTTCGTCTTCTCCTTAGTCTCAGAGCCCTGAGCTCTATTTTTCTTTCCCATTTCTTCCTGCGTATGGCTGTGTATCGTCTTTCACTCTCCGTTCATGCAGCTCACAAGTGAAATGGAAATGACTGATCCAGAAAGGTGATGGGAGAGTTTTAAGTGCAACAAATATATCAAATATGCCACCTTACGTGAAGTAATTCTTTACAAAAGCACACGTCTACATTTCATTTAATACCTGACAACTAATCCCTTTACTATCATTAAAAGCGCATGATCTTGAGTCAGATTATGGTAAGTGGCTTTTCTTAAATAGCGTGCCCGAAGGATTCGTGATGAAGTGATTTTATGATTTGCTTACGTAACATCGCAGATTGCGCCATCGCAAATCGCACCATCGCAGATCGCGCAAACACACGAATATAACATCGCAGATCGCAGAAGTTTTATGCTTGCCAAATCTTGTCAGCTCATTTTCTGCGATATGCGATCTTGCGATCGGTGTTATCGCAGATCGGTAAATCTTGAAGTTTTTCCGTTATGAGTATTACTTTATTGCGATGCGATATATTGCTTAGCATGAGGGTCTTGTACATACTGGGATTATACTCAAATGGAAGTGTTTTCCTATCACTTTATGTAACGCGGATTTTAAATATTTTTCCCTTATCATAGACTTAGGTTTTAAAATATTCAAAAGATCTTCCTAAGCTTACGATGATAACCTTATTTTGAAGAAAGGAAACTCTTGCTTTTCCTAAATTTTAACTAAGGGTCCTCATTCATTTTGTATTTTGGACAACACTTAAATGAAAAAGGGGGGGGGGGGGGGAGTTGTTGCTAGCCACAACACCCTCAAGTTTCATAACATTCACCTAAGTAGACTACTCGTGGCTATCAGGTGGATGGAATGAAGGTTCTTTTACGAGATTAAGTGAAAGACTCGACTGGGATTTTATGAGATCTAATCAAAGACTCGACTTGGAACTTTTCTCCAAGGGACCTTGTTTCATTTTTTAATGAGCTTGACACAAGACAAGGAACTATGCTCATACCCTTTGTTTCATTTTTTAACGAAGTTGACACAAGACAAGGAACTCTCCTCGTATTCCTTGGTTTCATTTTTTAACGAGGTTGACACAAGACTAGGAACTATCCTCATGGGCCTATTTCATTTTTTAACGAGGTTGACACAATAAAAGAACTATCCTCATATTCCTTGTTTCTTTTTTAATGAGGTCGACACAAGACCAGGAACTATCCTCATTCCCTTGGTTTCATTTTTTAACAAGGATGACACAAGACAAGGAACTATCCTCCAATTCAATCACAACTCATAAGAGGTCAGGAAGGATAGATCTGGTTCTAATGCCCCCAGTACATGATGTACAACATCACTGAATTGATTGTCAGTGGATGTAGGTATGGAACGGGTTGCCACATAATTAACCCGTGGCGGGGATGACACCATTGGTACAAAAGGACCATTTAGGGAAGATGGTTGACTAGGAGCCATATTTCCCTTCACATAACCTGCATGGAAACTTAACTTTTCCCTTCTTTCCATGAATTTTACTACCACTAGTTGATGGTGTGTCACCAACATGATCTCCAGAAGTTGATGACACAAGATGATGTGAGAAGGAAGACCATTCTTCTAAGATCTCGGGAATATCAAGACAAATTCGAAGAAGATGGTCTCCCGCACAAAGTTTGCATGGATATCGAACTTTGTGAGGCTTGATGGACGCTTTCTCATTAGATGTTGCATTCAAAGCAATGGTTGCTTGGTTGCCCCTTTGCTGAATTTGCTTCTTCTTCTTCTTCTTCTTAGCCACCTGGTTACTAGTAGCAATACTTTCACCAGGCGAAGAGGAAGAAGGGGAGGAAGAAACAAACGAGGAAGAAGGCAAAGGGTCAACTGTAGGATCAACTGGAGGTTGATTTTGTCCAGTTGGAGGTGTACTCGATTGCAGAGAAATCACAATATTTTGAACCAAGGAGGTTGAAAACAACCATACTGGCAAGCCAATGGTAAATTCTAGAAGGGACAATGTAGCCATATAAGGAGCACCAATATTTCCGAAAGAAGGAAAAATACTAGGATTCCCATCAAAAGGAATTCCTTGATCGGTGGACTCCGGATTTGTCGCCATATGTTTCAACCTAAGATCAACTAAGGAGCAAGTGAGGAGGATGTTATCTGCGGTCAATTAATTTTATTTTAATCAAAGTAACATAACAAAACAAAAGAGGGATAATCTAGGCAAAAAGGTTTACCAAGCAACTGTGAACTGCAGAATACCTCCTGGCGAACCAAGAAGTACGGGCAGACAATCTCCCGAATGTTGTGTTCGGTGTATCACAGTGTACAAGGCGGCTGACTCGGTTACCTAAGGATGGATAGCAACCTAGTGTTGTCCTCCCATATATACCCAAAAGTACGTGGAGGCCCAATCCGTATAAGCGCTGTCTAATGCAAAACCGCACAGTGAGAGCATTCCCATATACTTTACATACTGTAACACCGCCCTATATACCCGAAGGTACGTGGACGAGCTACGATATACTCACGTACGTGGAATGAGGTATCACACTCAGGATGTATTGCAGATAAGTTAGTGACAGCTACTTTGTTTTACGACATCAGAACACGTCTCTAGCCTAGACCTCTAAATGTTTTATGTTAGATGACAATGCTCCATTAGATAAATTCGGATAAATTTTAAGTTGATCTTCTTTAGAATTTGCCTTTCAAGGTTCACCACGTGATGTATGTTTGCACTTTCTAAAATGCAACTAATATGATAAGCATTCTTTCCATTTAATTTAACAATAAAAATCCTAGCTACTAGGGATAGAGCAAACAAGTACTTTTTTATCAATCAACAAAGAGCACAAACTAGATGCAATTCCCTAAACCATTCCTTTCAAGCATTCACAAACTTTAATATGCACAATGCATGTTTTTCTTTTCAAATCCCTTAATGTTATGATGAACAAAAAGGAAATATGAACAATTGATCAAAAATCTCTTTTCATAAAAATGACGATTTTGCGACAATTTCTTTTCAAGGAAATGAAGAATTTACGACACTTTTGATTTCAAAGCAATGAGGAGGTACGACACTTTCGACGAAAAGACAAACCATATGCACATATAAATCAATCAATCTTTTATGAATGAAGAATATACGACAATTCAATTTTCAAAGGAAAAGATGACTTTACGACACTTTCTTTCGACAAAGATCAATCGACCAAAAACTAACTTTGACTATAGATAGATAATGACAAAGAAAACATTAAAGAAACGTTAATCAATCCAATCAAAGTAGGGTTCTCTAAGGAGATGAAAATATTGTTTTTAGAGATAAAAGACCATTGACATTCAACAACTAATTCAAACAAGAGAGAATTGACAAAAACTTTCAGTTCCTAGATGGGAAATTGAATCTCAAGGGATCAGCGCAGGTTGCAGTTAGAGACAGTGCGCTGAATCGCTCTGTATCTATGCAAGAAGTGCACTGCAGCGCAGACAACAGTTAGAGACAGTGCGCTGATGACAGTGAGCAATTCTAAAGGCAATTTTGACTTGATTTTCAATGAAAAAGGACAGAAATTCAATGAACGACCATAAGTACAATATGTAGAAATGTCTTAAGAGGCTGATAAGCTACTAAGATGGATAATCTGGTCCCCAGCGGAGTCGCCAATTTGTTTTGGGAAAATTTAGTTTTTGGACAAACGCCTAACCGTCTAGACTTAGTAGCAGGTCTAGAAACAACAGACAAAGTAATCTCTACCTTTCCTATAAACAATAGATAAAATAAGAGAACAAAGAACCTACTTGTAGCTTCCGCTTGTTCCTTATCTCCTTTAACCGATTCCGTTGCTCCTTCTTGTATTTAAATCGCTTGAGAAGTATCTGCACACAGACAAAAACAAGAACCCATCAAAGCAAATGATAACGATCTATTGCTTATAAATAACATGGAATTGAGAACATGATAGACTTATGAAAGCATCAACATATAACACAAGCATAAGGAAAATGTTTCGAAGACTTTATTGATAAGAGGAAGAATTACAACCCATATGTGCTCGATCCAGTGACACTCTTCCAATTCAATCCCATCCTCTTCACCTCATGACAAGCAAGACACTTCAACACTATTACAATACTTGCAATTAGCTCTAATCTCATATCACCAGCATCTCCCTACAATTCAATCATTTCCAGCCCCTGATCTCTTAGATGAGTGATCCTTTTATAGGTGAATGAAGGAGGTTATGCCATCAATGGTGATAATGAATGCCTTTCTAAATTTAGAAATCAGTTCCATGGAAGAAGGGATAGGGGATTGATGTTTCCTAACTCCCTTCCTCATCCAAATGCGAACTCAAAGGAGTAGGTGGCATTGAGAAACTTCTAGAGGCTTCCAATGGATAAGGAATCTTCAAACCCTCACGGAAGTTCACTCAAATTCACTCAGCGCAGGCCAAAGAGGGACCAAGTGCGCTGCATAACACCCTGTCAGTGTATGGTTTGCATTGCAGCGCACCCTAATGAAGGCCTACCTGCGCTGATCTTCTTAGAGGTAGTTTTTGGATGTTTTCAGTGATGGAACTTCTTGGGAAGTGAGGCATTCTAATGACCAATTTCTTTAGGGCATGTAACAACTACATTAGGAGTTGATGGACCATAATAGCATCGATTTGTAAGTTGGGGTTGATGTGCCCAAATGGATCTGTAACAATTACACAACCTAGCAAATCATTATGGACATTTCTAATTTTTCATATATAGTTTGAACGATATTTTCTTTAAAATAAAAGATATAATTATTCCAATGGATACTAATATTATCTTATATATATGTTTCTCAAACTACTTTAGAGATGTCTAGTGCGATATTGATCTAACCATGCGAATGGAGGTGAGTTATCGCAATCACCAAGGTTTGATTCTCTGAAGGCACACCAACAAGCCCATTTTAAGGAAGCATTAGATAAAAACTGCTCTTGACATGATATCGTGTCAAGGAAGTATAAAGGGTGGCCTTAGTCTAAATATTCTACGTTTTGGCCTTTTTTGGGGCATATTTTTCTGTCAATTTTGCCTAAAATCCAGCAATGATTCGTTGGAATCACAAGTTTGAGCTATTAAATCCACATAATCCAAGTGCTCAAGTTGTATTTTAGGGCGTTGAATCCATTCATGCAGTAAAAAACACATTTTAAAGAACACAAATCTACAAATTTGCCAAAAAAATTATCGTCAGATTCTAGCAAAAAATGCCAAAACTTTAAAGAGTTAAACTACGCCTAAAGGGGAAATGTCAGAAACAAATGTTAGGTTTTTCTATCCCAACAAGCCACTTTCAAACAAGAAACAGGGACACACATCAATTCTTGGGTACAGGTGGTTCAAGGGAAGGATAAAATTCCTACTTCTCTTACAGCAGTTGAGGAGGTGATGCAAGCAAAACTTGGGGAAGAATGCAACAGACGGGCAAGAGAATTGAATCTCAAGGTGAAAGGTCTCCCTTTACCCCACCCCTCACCGGATCCTATGGAAGTGGGGGCTAGGTTCCTTCGAGACACCCTTAGCCTTCCCGATATAGCTTTGGACAGAGCTTGGCTGGGCTACGACTCCACTCTCCTTCTCAGGTTTCAGACTGCCTCTGACCGACTCTACGCCCTCATGGCTAAGCGAAAGTTGTTTTCTCTTCCCAATAGGTTTTTCTTGGATGAGGACCTCACTCGAGCATAGGTTGTATCCAGAGAACAAGTTATGGCAGCACGACAGGCAGGGAAATGGGCGGTTATCAGGAATCTCCGGGCAATCATTCGGACTCCTTCCCACCTGGGTGGAAACCCCGAACTGGAGGTTCCAAATGACGGGCCCGCTTGGGGAGGCAACAGGGTATAGGTATTTCTATCCGTTGTTGGAATGACAATGGATCTTTCTGGTCATCGCCGGGACTCTTGTATGATGCTCTCGAATCAACGAACATCCTCTTCGTGACCGAGACTCATGCGAGCCCTGTTCGACCCCTCCCAGATATTGTAGGTTACCATTGGATCTCAGTTTGCAGGCAGGAGACGAGGAGCTCAGGAGGGGTCAGAGGATCAAGTGGAGTTGCTTGTTTGGCTAGTGACTCACTCCGGAACAGGGTATCTTTGGTAGCCGAAGATGAGTTTGCCAGGTTTATGTGGATTCGGATTAGCGTCGGAGTCTCTCCTCTGAGGGACATCTACATTGCAGTTTGTTACTTCCCCCAGCCTCTTCACCATTTTCTGTCCATAATGGCTCAAATGGGGATCCCTTTATAGACTTGTACACCGACATCACCCGGTACTCTGCTGTTGGGGAAGTCATCCTCCTAGGTGACTTCAATGCTCGCGCTAGAGATCTCCAGATACCTCTCCAGGACCGATCAGAGGATGTATTTTGTACTCAGGGAACAGACCCAGATTCAATAGGGCTTCACCAGATGTCAAATGATGCTTTAGGGCCCATTACAGCTTATGGTAAACATCTATTGCAGTTGGGGGAATCTTAGGAGTTGTTAATTCTAAATGGTCTCCCCTGTTTCCCAGACTCTCACTTTTTCACTTGCCGGCCATATGGCAGGGGTGCGAGTGTAGTTGATTATGTACTTGCTAGCCATAACTTGCTCCCTTTTATTCGCCATCTCTCAGTCTCCCCCATCCCCCTTGCTAATCATGCACTTATTTCCTTCTCTCTCCGGTTTAACCTTCCCCTTCCACCCCATCCCTCCCCTCGGGGCCCACTCTGAACTACCTTCCGATTTGATGAAGGAGACCCTGACATTTTCTCCTCTACCTTACGCAAGATACTCCCATCGAAAACCCAGTTCCCCATTGCTTGACTCTGCTTCCACTAAATACACCTGTCTTTCAGCTGGCATTTGGGAAGCAACACTCAAATCCTTCCCCCACTCTGTTCGTTCCACTTCCATCTCCCCTAAAGTTGGATCTTGCCCCATGAACAAATGGTACGATGATGAATGCAAGACTCTACATCGAGAACTTCGATATGATTTCACCCACTCTCAACCCTCCTACTCCAAACTCAAAGCCTCTTATCGTCGTCTTCTTCATCACAAGAAACGAATCTTTGTCTCCAATAGAAGACGAAAACTTTCTGCTCTCCTTGTCCATTCCCCTGAACAATTCTGGCGTACCATCCTTCCCCGATGATCCCCTATTCCACCTGACCTCGACCCTACTTCCATGTTCTCTCACACTTCCAACCTTTATGATATTCCCGGGCAGGCCCAAATTCATGTTACCTCCCCACCCTCTTCCTGTTATCTATTCTCAGACAGAGATATTAGAGAGGCCATTTGGGTGATGAATAAAAACAAAGCAGCTGATGAGGAAGGCTACCAAGTAGAGTTCTTTAAGCACAGTTTCCATGCTTTGGTTAGCTACTTGGCTGATCTCTTCAACCATGTAATTCGTGAAGGTTTTCCACCAACATGGGCACACCACATCATCCATCCGATCCACAAATCAAGTTCCATCTCAAATCCCAATAACTACAGAACGATCATGGTGGGTCACATGTTCTCGAAGTTGTATGCTACTGTTCTACATAGGAAGCTCTCCACTGACCTTGAGCAGATACAACTCAGAGCTAAGGGACAGGCAAGTTTTCGACCGAATCATCAGACCATTGACCACATTTTCACCCTTCGCGCTGTGATTGAGGAGGCACGACACCACTCTTTGAAATTCTATTGTTGTTTCGTAGATTTTTGGAAATCTTTTGACTCTATTCCGAGGGAGGCCTTGCTCCAGAGACTCAGAGATATTGGCATTTCTGCAACCCTATTGACCATTATTATGCGCCTATATGAGTTCGTTCTTGGTCGTCTTCACGCAGCCCATGGGATGTCTGATTTCATTCGAAGCACTGTTGGGGTTAAAAAGAGTTGTCCACTGTCCCCTACCCTGTTTGGGATCTATATTGATGAGTTGGAAGCATTTCTACACGAGCATATCCAGGACACTGATGGTTGCCTTCTTCACCAGGTTCTGAAATCTATTCCACTCTTTGCTGATGACATGGTCCTCCTCTCCTCATCCCTAGAAGGATTACAGAGGCAACTGGATGCCTTAGCTCTGTTCTGTGACCATCGACAGTGGACGGTCAACTTGGGTAAAACCAAGGTGATGATCTTAAATGGGGTGAAGAAAACCTCAAACCTTCACTTTCTATTAAGAGGGGAGGAGATTGAGGTCATGAGCACGTATACTTACTTGGGGGTGCAATTTTCAGGTCCCCACTTCAGTTTGCGACCAGCGCTTCAGCCTCGGATCAAAAAAGGATATGGATCCTTAGCCCTTCTCGAGAGACAGTGCTTTCGACATCACTTCCAGGACATCTCGTCCAAGATTAGCCTCATGGACACCTTGATTCATTCCACTGTTCTATATGGCTCAAGAGATTTGGGGACCGTATTTACTTGAGTTAGACTGGGCTTCAGCTGAGGGAGTCCAGATTCTTCTTCTCCGCCACATCATTAGGTGCAAACTGACAGTGCCACAACACATCATCCTGGCAAAGTTTGGAGCTCAGCGCTTTCGGCTTGAGACGGTCTTCAGATTGGTTTCATTCTTGCAGCATGTCTAAGGCTTGGCAGACTCGATAAAGAGTAGGGATCGTTATCCTTACTTGAAATATTGCTCTTCTGAGACTATTTCCCATTATACCCCCTTAGGCCGAGCCAGATGTTGGTTTATAGGAGTTTCAAACCTCTTAGAGTCAGTGGGAATTCAGTTGGATCGTCTCCCTTCTTTCCGATATTCCATAGATGCTCTCGGTCACCTTTTACCTACTAAACAAGAGCTAAACAAGATCATCAGGGAGGACATCTACAGGCAATTCGTCCAGGTCACTTGGGTCAATCCTCCAGGAGGGTTGCGCCCAAAGATGGCCTTCTATGCTGAGCACTTCTTGGAGTTGAGAGACAGGCTCATTGTTCGACCCCAGTATACATTTCACCACTGTGCCATGCTCTTCGCATTCCTCTAGGCCAGGTAGAGACAAACCACCAAGTGGATAGATTAGACAGACTCTGCCAGGTATGTCATTTACAGGAAGTGGAGACCGAGGTGCACTTCATCCTTGGATGCCTTGTCTACTACGAGATCAGAGGAAGGTTTCATTGCTTGTTCAGAGATTCTCGGACCCTCGCCGACTTTTTCAGGTACCCCGATCAGAAATGTTTGGCCCTATATATGCAGGAGGCTCTTAGGTTTTGAGCGCATATTCTTCAGACTCCCATCAGACTAGACCCCACACAGAGGATCACGACATTTTTCAGGGTACTACCTTCAGACAGGGGCACCAAGAGATCGATTGATACTAGTACGTATGCAGAATCCATATCAGTGAGGATCCGTGGGACCTCACCTTGCTACACAAGATCTCATCAGCAGTTCCGTCTCAGATCCGTTCCTGGGAGACAAACTAGGTCCTCCAGCATTCAGCAGCATGTGAACCCCCCCAAGACACGATTTAGTGGACAGTCTGCACTTGCCATCAGCTCTTCATCGGCCAACAAACATTATTGAGTTTCTTCAGCGTTATTCATTCAGCCTCAGATGTTAGGAGAGATGGGTATGATCCTCAGACCTATTAGGTCCTGGATCTTCTCCGCTAGAGTTAGATG
Organism: Pinus tabuliformis; assembly: GCA_031772625.1. Lineage (NCBI taxonomy): Eukaryota > Viridiplantae > Streptophyta > Pinopsida > Pinales > Pinaceae > Pinus > Pinus tabuliformis. The sequence goes on along the minus strand of CM062813.1, from coordinate 1,141,381,547 downwards.
TTGATTTACTTCATGCATTGTATCTTTGATTTACTTCATGCATTGTATCTTTTATAGGAGACCGTTTGGTTCTCCCGCTTTGTATATACATCAATGTATTCAACAGTCCCTTTGACCTACTTTGTGGTCATTAGTTGGACATAAATATAATTATCTTATCTTATCTATCTTATCTACATCCATCATCACTTGGGATTTTATTAGTACAAAGAGTATTACATAAATGGTAGTATAAAGGATGTTGCAAAAATGGAAGCAACAAATATTAGGTTTTGCTACAACCATCCTCACATGGGATTTTATGATACCAACGAAACATTACCAGTTCAGTCATGATCCAACTTCAGGATTACAATTTTGCATTTGATTTCTGAGTATTATTGCAAAGGCATTGTCTAAACATGCTATGTTTTGGAGTTTTTCGCTGGAATTCGACTAAATTTCTTTTGGCCAAATCTTATTTTCTATGGTTTAAAATGGGTTTTTGACTGCATATATAGATTCAACACCCTAAAAAATCCCGTGACACTCAAATTGTGGAGACTTACAACTCAAACTTGTGATTCCAAGAAATCCATATCATATTTGGAGCAAATTAGACTTGAAAATATGCTAGAAAACTCTCCAAAACATAGATAGACTATGACTTAGTGCAAATAACAATTTTGTTTTCTAAAAGCGCTTCTGTCTTTATGCCATGCAACTTTGGACTTTTCTTAAAGCTACGTAATACAATTCCAAAAGGGTATGCAAACAAACAAACAACATAACTCTTGCACCGGATCCAAAATTGGGAATTCCAATTTAAATTCAACACTTGCAGTCCTCTCCTCCATACCTTATACATTTGAATGTCTATCTATCTAATATTTCATTTTCTTGATATGGTCAAGTGGACAAAATCTTCCCATGGTATATACCATGGTATTTGCCCATGCTATCGACCCATGGTATTTTCTTTCGTTCTTCTAGGGAAAACAATAAAATAAAGTTTCTAGAGAGTCCATCAAGCCTATAAAAGGAGATAGGAGCTTGACAGAGGGATCATCCTGAGTTGTCTATCTATTTGTGTTTTGTTGAGAACTCAGCTTAGCTAGTTCCAGTTTGATCCCAGGACGAAAACCCCGTGGTGACATTGTGTGGTGGATCCATTCAGGATTCACAAGTGGGCTTCAATGTCTTAGATTAGTCATTGTTGAGCAGTCGTACATGCTATTGGTAGGGGATTTAGTATGTCTTATATGAGCACGTATATTGTTTTCAGTTATTAAAAAAATAAGAGGCTATATTTTCAAATCCATTTCGTATTCGTTTATTTTTATTTTTATTGCAAGCATTTTAATTAGAACACTCGAGTGTACTAGCCCTATTAATAATTTTGACATTTGGGATTTTATAGTGGTACCGAAGTTGTGTATCTTGCCAGCCTGAGGGTTTCATGCATGAAACTTTGGTGGGATTTATCCTCACCCCGGTTGGCATTTTTCCATCTTCGGTGGTACTCGATATCACCCTAGTTGGTCTATTACTTCTCACTTCATTATTTTTAGAAGTGTCTTGCAACAAATTCGAGAGTTTATTATTTTGCAGGGCTTTATTAAATTGGATCCGTTGTACTAGATCTGCAAATTTTCCCATTCATATTCAAGTTCAGAAGGTCGAGATCTAAATCTTCAGCAGAGATTGAGCCGTTATCTAAGGAGATCCGATCTCATCTATATATCACTTAAGGTTAGTCTTGGTTGCCATAGGCATCGAATCAAGAAATCTTCTCCTTGTCGTTTGGTATCCTACAGATCTACTCAACAAATCAAGAAATCTTCTCCCTGTCATTTGGTATCCTACAGATCTACTCAGCTACAATAGTTATAAAAAGGTGTGTCGAGTGAGAGAACCATTTGTATTGCAGCAGGACCAATCCGAGGAGCTTCAAGACCATAAAGCCATACTCATCAACGCACTGATCATATAGTGAAGGGGTTTCACACTCAAGATTTCGCGTAGGTGACAACTCAAATTTGAACAAGAACTAAGCCGACTTAGACGTTGTCAAGATAAAAGGAGGCATACACTTATGAACAAAACCAGTGCGATGTTATTTTTCCTGAAGACAGGAATACTATGTTTTCCATTTCATCGGTCCACTGCATGACCTGGATGGCCACACAATCTTACAATATCGGCAAACAAGTGTATATCCACCCTCGACTTGGTGTTCTCCACTGTGATTACCGTCTGCACGATATGTGAACAATCCAAGGCATTAGCAAGGGACGTTACTTTGACCTTGTTGGTAATTGACAACTAATTAATGTAAATTTGGGTAAAATTGTATTAGTTATTGACAAGTTAGTTTCATACCGAATCAGCAGTTATGCAACTAAGGAGGCTCATATAAAATTGATGAATTCCCGAACTATCGTAAGGAGAATCATTTATTGATTGAATAGAAATTCCAATCCCTTGCCCCGTGGATGTTTCCTTGACACCCTGTCAAAGTTTTTACCATGTAAATCTTGTTTTACTTGTGCCTTTGCATTTAGTTTTCAGTTATATACTTCTTGATTAATTTACTGCTCAACCAACAAGTAGTATCAGAGCAGTTGAGTTGAGTTGAGGAGACATTGCATAAGGAAAAGTGAAAGAATCGTTGCATGGTATCAAAGGAAGGCTGGCTGGGTCATTTGTTTCAGTGGAACAGTTGTTGCGTGTTACCACTTTGTGCATAACTGTTGAGGAGCGAGGAACCACCTGTCCAGAACCGGAGCGAGGAGCAAGGAGCTGTTTTCTGTCTCTGCGTGTTATCACAGGCGTTGTCCAGAACCTACGTGGACCAGAACCGGAGGACCGTCGACTGCTAGTGTTATCGTCGAAGAGCCGCTTGCTAGCTTGTCCCTTGCTCTTTGCGTGGACTGGTGTTCTCTGTGTGGACTAGTGTTCTTTGTGTCCCAGAACCTACGTGGAGGCCCTGTCCAGAGTAACGGTTTGCAAGGCCAGAGCCTGTGCCCTCTACATGCTGGTCGAGGAAGCCTGCCGCTGTCCAGAGGAAGAGCTTGCCGCCAGAGGAAGAGTTGTATCTGAGAACTGCGTGGACCCTCTGCCTGACTATTGAGACGCTGCGTGGACCACTGCTCTCTGCGTGGACTGGCAAGGAGGCCCATTTGCTGCTTATGAAGAGGCTGTCCACTCTGCGTGTTGGTCGAAGAAGCCAGAGCCGCTGCCCGTATTTCTGCTCTCTGCATGTGCGTTGTCCAGAGCTCGAAGAGAAGTTTGCAAGAAAGAAGACGCTAGTGAAAGCTGCGTGAAAACTACCCGTCGAAGAGTGATCATCTTGGAAGGTCGGGTATTTTTTTTCCAGCAAAATTGGTGAATAAATTCAGGGTTTGTTAAAGGGTTTTCTTTAATTTTTTCTTTCAGGAAACTGAAATTAAACAAAAGGAATTTTCAGAAAAATGTTGTAGGTTTTCTAAGTCAAAATTCTGAATTTTTTGTTGAGGAATTTGTGAAAATTTTCAAGAAAATTGAAGTAGGAAAAATTAAAAACTTGGAAAATCTTTTTTGGAAGAAGACAATCAATTTTTTTTTTTTTGAAAGAAACCCTAGTTGAAAGAACGAAACCCTAGGAGGAAAGAAATGGCCAAGATGATGAATACAAAGTTCGAGGTGGAGAAATTCACCGGCCAGAACAACTTTGCTCTTTGGAAACTGAAAGTTAGGGATTTGCTGGTGCAACAAGGGTTGCACAAAGCTTTGGATGGGGCAAATAAGAAACCTGCTAGCATGAAAGATTCGGACTGGGAGGACTTGGATGCTCGAGCTCTCAGTACCATCAGGTTATGCTTGGCGGATGAAGTTCTCTTCAACATTGTTGAAGAGAGTACAGCTTCAAGCTTATGGGAAAAACTGGAAAAACTATATATGACAAAGTCATTAACCAATAGAATTTATTTGAAAAGACAATTGTACAGTCTTCGAATGAAGGAGGGTTCAAAAGTTGCAGAGCATTTAAATGTTTTTAATACACTTATATGCCAATTATCAGATATGGAAGTTAAAATTCAGGAAGAAGACAAAGCTATAACCTTGTTGTGTTCTCTGCCCGAGTCATGGGACCACTTCGTAACTTCAATCAGTTTGAGCACCACTGATTCTTTGAAATTTGAATCAGTTGTGGGAGCTCTCTTGTCTGAAGAAGTACGAAGGAAATCCAGTACTGAAACAACTGCACCAGAAGCCATGATAGCTAGAGGATGGTCAAAGGAAAGAGGAGAAAAAACAAGGGGGTCTTCCAGATCTAAATCAAAGGGAAAGAAGTGTAAGGCAAAATGTTGGCACTGCAATAAAATTGGACACCTTAAGAAACACTGTTGGAAACGAAAAGAATCTGATAACTCGAAGAAGAAAGCAAATCAGATTGATTTAGGTATGACAGACGAAGTTTTATCTGCTGAAGAATTATGTATGATAGATGAAACTTCCCCTGTATGTAATGTCTCTCAGGATTTTGAAAGCTGGCTGTTAGATTTTGGTGCTTTTCATCACATGTGTCCACACAGAAATTGGTTTACTTCATATGAAGATGTAAATGGTAGTTCTGTGTTTATGGGTAATAATGTATCATGTCAGACTATTGGGATGGGAAATATCAGGATTAAAATGTATGATAACACAGTTAGAACATTAACTAGTGTTAGACATGTACCTGAATTGAAGAAAAATTTGATTTCTTTGGGAGTGTTGGATTCGAATGGTTATAAGTTTACAGGTCAGAATGGAGTGCTGAAAGTCTCTAAAGGCGCCCTAGTTGTTATGAAAGCAGAAAAGGTCGGAAATCTTTACAGACTCAAAGGAAGTACTCAGGTCAGTGAAGCAGCGATTGTGTCAGAAAAAGAAGAAGAAGGTACTCGCCTATGGCATCAACGATTGGGTCACATGAGCGAGAAAGGTCTTCAGATACTGATGAAACGTAAATCTCTTCCTGATCTGAAATCTTTGAAGTTGGATTTCTGTAAACATTGTGTGTATGGAAAACAGTGTAAATAGAGATTTAAAACTGGAAATCATAATAGTAAAGATATTTTAGACTATATTCATTATGATCTGTGGGGGCCATTTCCTGTTGTATCATATGGAGGTGCTCTATATTTTTTAACATTTATTGATGATTTCTCCCGAAAAGTTTGGGTCTTTATGCTGAAAAAGAAAGCTGATGTATTCAATGTCTTTAAACAATTTAAAGTGATGGTAGAGAAAAGAACATGCAAATCAATTAAATGTTTAAGAACTGACAATGGTGGTGAGTTTACTTCAATAGAATTTGAACAACACTGTAAGGATGAAGGAATTGTTAGACACAAAACTGTTGTTTATACTCCTCAACAAAATGGTGTCGCTGAACGTATGAATCAGACTCTTATGGAAAGAGCCAGAAGCATGATCAACAATGCTAACATGTAAAAGGAGTTGTGGGCAGAAGCAATATCCACTACTTGTTACTTAGTTAACAGATCACCTTCAGTAGCAATCAAATGTAAAATTCCTGAAGAAGTTTGGTCAGGTTAGTCTTGTGTTTATTCACATTTAAGGATATTTGGTTGTGATGCTTATGCTCTTATTCCTAAAAATCAGCGTTCAAAATTAGATCCAAAATCGAAATGTTATGTCTTTGTTGGGTATGACTATGCGGTGAAAGGATACAGGTTGTGGGATCCTACATCGCAGAAGATAGTCATTAGCAGAGATGTAACATTTGATGAATCTTCTCTGTTAAAATCAAATGTTGAAAGAATTGAATAGGAACAGGTATCGCCAAATCAACAAATTCAGTTGGAGGCTAGACCTTTCTGTGAAAGTCAAAAGGAAGGTGAGACTTCTGGAGAAAAAGGTGTTGAAGATACTGTTGAAGTTTTTGAACCAGTTCAACAACCAGTCACTCTAAGAAGGTCTACAAGGGAAAGAAAAACTCCCAAAAGGTATGAAGATTCTGCTTCATCTTTTGCTTTGATTACTGAAGATGGGGAACCTTCTTGTTATCAGGAAGCAGTAGATGATACAGATAGCGAAAAATGGAAAACGGCCATGGAAGAAAAAATGGATTCCTTAGCCAAGAACAATACCTGGGATCTTATAGAACTTCCTGAAGGGAGAAGTGTTGTTGGTTGCAAATGGGTCTTCAAACTGAAACAGAAAGTTGATGGAAGTATCGAAAGGTATAAGGCGAGACTGGCAGCAAAAGGGTATTATCAGGTTGAAGGTATCGACTTTCATGAGATTTTTTCACCAATTGTAAAACTTGTTTCTATTCTTACTGTGTTGGCACTAACTGCATTACTTAACCTTGAGTTAGAACAATTAGATGTTAAAACAACTTTTCTACATGGTGATTTGAATGAAGAGTTATATATGGAACAACCAGAAGGTTTTGTACAAGGTCGCAACAGAAGATTAGTTTGCAAGCTCAAAAAATCATTGTATGATCTGAGGCAGTCTCCCAGACAATGGTACAAAAAGTTTGACTCCTTCATGGTGAGCCAGAACTTTATTAGAAGTGAGTATGATCATTGTGTATGCTTTAAGAGTTTCAATGGCATATTCATTATCTTAGCTTTGTATGTTGACGATATGCTTATTGCAAGCAAAAGCATGGAAGAGATCAAAAGGTTAAAGGCTCAGCTCTCTAGGACATTTGATATGAAGGATCTTGGAGCAACAAAACATATCTTGAGCATGGAGATACACAGAGACAGGAAAAATGGTAAGCTTTGGTTATCACAGCAGAATTATGTGGAGAAAGTACTTGAAAAGTTCTATATGAACAATGTGAAACCTGTTAATGTTCCATTAGCTTCCCATTTTAAGCTTTCTTCGGTTTTGAGTCCTAAAACTGATGAAGAAAAGCAGTGTACGTCTCATGTACCATATGCAAATGTTGTAGGAAACTTAATGTATGCGATGGTATCTACAAGACCTGACATTTCACATGCAGTTGGAGTTGTCAACAGGTTCATGGCAAATCTAGGTGAAGAACACTGGCGAGCAGTGAAATGGGTGCTTCAATATCTAAGAGGCACAAGTGACCATTGCATCATCTTTAATGGTAGTGAAGGATTAGTCTGCGGATATGTAGATGCTGATTATGCAGGGGATTTGGACAAAAGAAGATCTACTACAGGTTATGTCTTTACTCTTGCAGGTGGAGCAATTAGTTGGATGTCAAAGCTTCAAGAAACAATTGCGTTGTCCACTACCGACGCAGTATATATAGCTGCTTTAGGTGTCAGTAAAGAAGCAATCTGGTTAAAGGGTCTACTTGATGAGATTGGAAGGACGCAGGAGAAAGTGAATGTACTTTGTGACAGTCAGAGTGTTATTCACTTGACTACAAATCCTGCTTATCACAACAGAACCAAGCACATTGATGTAAGGTATCATTTTCTGAGACATGTGATCGATGGCGGAAAAGTAGCTCTTTAAAAGGTCCATACACGGGAGAATTGTGCAGACTATTCACAAAGCCAATTACAGTAGAGAAACTGCGATGGTGTTTAGCTTCTCTTGGCTTGCAGAAGAGATGATAAATGGGCATGGGCAAGGGATTAGGAAAATTGTTGTCAAGGTGGAGTTTGTTGGTAATTGACAACTAATTAATGTAAATTTGGGTAAAATTGTATTAGTTATTGACAAGTTAGTTTCATACCAATCAACAATTATGTAACTGAGGAGGCTCATATAAAATTGATGAATACCGAAATATTGTAAGGAGAATCATTTATTGATTGAATAGAAATTCCAATCCCTTGCCCCGTGGATGTTTCCTTGACACCCTGTCAAAGTTTTTACCATGTAAATCTTGTTTTACTTGTGCCTTTGCATTCAGTTTCATTTCAGTTATATACTTCTTGATTAATTAACTGCTCAACCAACATACCTCCCAACCTTCATGCGAGAATATCGTGGCCCTGATTATTTGCAATGGTCCCCCAAACATCACAATCCCTCCTTCCAGAGCAGGGTATATGAGATTAGAACAACATGGTTGACTATGGAGGGACACGTTGAGTCAACACTCGATCTGTAGAGAACATCGGCTCAGCCACAGAGTCCAGACTCAGCTGCTTGAGGAAAACAACACGTTTGCCGTTAAAGCGTCTAGCCAGAAGGATCAATACAGTGCCTGGACAGTTCCAGGAAGTAATGTTGGACCTGAGATTGGTAGGCTTGGGCTTCCTCTTGTTAATTAGGGGCTTGGTCACATCTTATGCAGGATAGAGTTTGGGAGCCTTTTCATTGGCATGCTGGGGAAAGCTACCCCCGTTCTTTTCTTTACTGGAACCGATTAGGATCTCGCGCGGTTGCTACCTCGACAGATTCACCGATCGCTACTCACAACTCAGTTATAATCGAGAAGCAATACCAGTTGTCGTGCTGGCCAAGCAACCACAACACTATCAATTTTCTTTGAATCAGGGTGCAAAATTTTGGAAGTCGACCCAGATTAGAACCTCAAGGAGTGCAGGTCACTATCGCAGCAGGAGGTCGAGAGGCCAATCCTGAATTCAGAGTAGGGGTCGAATTAATATTCCAAGGGAAATTTGCACAGCTATACCCGCTGAGCCCTTCTAGAAATTACAATCAGATTAAGATGGCCAAATCCAATTAATCTCAGAGACTGACCTATAGAGGCCGAGTTATCCAATCTTTGGCTATTCGCTCAGACCCAAGGGTCGAGTTTCTATAAGCAAAAATTGTTATCACAAGTCTGCCATTATAAGGAGAACGATTTGCCTTAGGAGGTCCACACTTTCCAAGCTAAATATCATATATGAGATCAATACACCGGCAGAAATAAACATCAGTTCTAGGGAAAATTTAAAGGCTTTTAACGGTTTGGAGAAAGGCCGACCTTTCCTCTTTAAAAATTGAATCTGGTTGTTCTTCAATATCATGTTCACCTTCATTCTAGAACGATTTATGGGCTAAATCAAATGAGGTTAGACACTGGAGAATACACCATAAGGAGACTGAACCATAAGCTATTCTAGGTCGTATTTCCTTCAGCTAGGAGCACAAATTACCCTCTCTGCGTGGTGACTGCATTTGTTGGAAAAAGGTGACAGATCTCGTCATTTTGGTGGTTGAACCTACTATTGTTGTAAAGGTGTATCATGTGCTTATTAAACTCATTTGATCGCTTTACCTGTGAGGAACCATCTAATTTTGCTGATATACACCCGGTTCTCCTTATTCTGTTGTGATCATTTTGTGTGTGTGGGCGCGTGCATGTGTCCAAATTAACTGCATGGTTGTGTTTATTATTTCTGGGGTGACTTACGTAATTTTTAAGTTACAAAAAAAAAATGGAGATATAAGGGTTTTTCTGGCATGTTTGAAGAATTAGCATTCCTGCATATTTTCTTGCTTTGGTATGGGACAAGATGGATTGTCTTGAAGAGACCTTGGAAAACACCCAAAAACTTCTTGATGAATTAGTGAGAATATATAGTCCTTTACGCAACAATACCTCCTTAAACCAAAATGATGGTCAAAGCAACAAACCATTCTCGAAAAGAGTCCATGTCATTCTGCAGTCAAAGCACCCATGGGAAGTGAAGGAAGGACAGGGAAGAGGGGCTAAGCTCTTCACACTTGGATCTGAATTGCAACAAACAAAGTCAAACATAGACCTTCATAAGTTGGAGGAATTAGACACATGTTTGTCCAGGGTGGGGTAGCCAGAATGGAAGAAACTCAGTTGGGCTCTCAAGCCATCCATGCTTGCATTAATACAACCCAAACTTTGGGAGCATCCTTGTGAAGAGGTCAAGCTCACAGTTGCTTCTTGTCTCAGCAAGATCATAGCTTTAACATCACCACTATTACAATAATGATATCATGAGAGAGATATTGCAGTTGATAGTAGAATCCCTTCAGGGGTTGAACAACATCATGCTTCCTACCTTTCAGAAGCGGCACAAAATCTTAGAACTCATGGCAGAGTTTAGCTTTGGCACATTCATGTTGAATCTGGAATGTGAGGACTTGATCTTTCAAGTGTTCCAGAACTTTTACACTAGCATTACATCAGCTCATCCAGACAATATCAAAATAAGCATGCAAAAGATTATGTCGTTTTTAGAAGGAGATGCCAACATCTGCAAGATACTGAGATCCAAACTGTTGACCATTTGGAGGAAGGAACTAATTGTATCACCAGCTGCCTATGATCTAGTGGAGAAGTTGGTCATGCAAAACATAAAATTGCTCAGAAGGGTGTTGACTAAGAAGGAGCTTAAAATGATTGATGGAGGAAGCAAGAACAAAGGTAGTAAAACCTGTAACAAGAATGAACTAAGAAGGAGAGGACTATGTTTTATCTGCAAGGGACCTTGGGCACTTAACCATTCATGTCCAGGTGATAAGGAGGCAACAAGGGAAGAACAATTGGAGACTCCTTCAGATCATGGGGATTCATCCATAGTTGGGTTCACCGGTTTTCAGGAGAGCACCCATGAAGGATCCGAGCAGTCAAGTACAGATGGTGAGCAACAACACAATGTTTTTCAAAGAGACTTGTAGGACAAGCTGATGATAATCAATCAACTTGACAAAGTACATGGGGAAAGGAAGGAGGTAATTCCTCCTAACGATGTGGTAGACTCTGGTACAGTTGAGTCCATAGATATCCAGGAGGACGTCCATGAAGAGTATGAGCAATTAGGTGTAGATAACAGTCCACTAGTACATCCATGTTTGACAACTAGAGAAGGTGAACAACATATTGTCCCCACACGTGAAAAAGGCCAGGAAGAAAGTATTCTAGGAGACTCAAGTGAGGAGCCAGTATTAATAAACCGACATGATGAACATGATCATGAAGGGCAACATGACAAATATAGTATGCAAGATGAGCCATTTCTAGAGAGTTGGTCAAAGGTTCAAGTTGGAGCTATGATAGTTGAGCACCCGATGCAGACAAATATAGAGGCATTCAATAGGACATCAGAATTGCTAGTAGAGGACTTTCGAGAAAATATCATGCATTTCAAGACAGATCTTATGATGTTGAAGCAGAGAGTTTGGACAGTCTGAGACATTGTCTTACAGGAGAATAGGAAAATTGAGGAGCTCACAGGGGTAAGTGCCAAATCAATGGCCAAGCTGTCTAGTGTTGAGGAATGACTCATGTCCCTCACAAGGCAACAAGAGGAGTATAGTTGGGAGTTCCAAAGCAGCCCTCTACAAGAGTACATAGATAAGACTGGAGCACTAACAAATCACCTTTATACATTGGGGAGAGCAGTGCAGAGTTCTCCAAATGGATCATGTTGGGTGACCAAGTGGAGCAACATGAGTTGAGCATCAAGGAACATCAACTTAGTAGATTTATTCCATGTGCAGACATTCCTGCAAGATGGATTGGCGAGAGATTATGAGTTGGAACTCTATCGATGGGATGATTCCCAGGAGGACACCCTTAGCCAAGGGCATATTGCAGCTAAGGCCCTTAGGCACGAGCAATGATGGAGGGTTGAGGTGGTATCATAACCCACAGGTCCCAAGACTTAGGTGGCATTCAGATCCAGGTGGATCTATTGAGGGCATGATTGGCTGTAGGATTGTTTGGGATCCAAGTATCGAAGAATCTATTCATGATCATTTAGTATGGAGGCATGGGATAGCACACTCGTTTGTATGGGATCCTAGTATCAATGTACAAATGCTTCTACTGTGGATAGAATTGGATTGCTTGAGGGAAAGCAATCTTTGGGCGGGAGGATTTGTAATATTCCCTTTTCTTGATATGGTCAAGTGGACGGAATCTGCCCATGGTATTTACCGTGGTATTTGCCCATTTTATCAACCCATGATATTTTCCTTCATTTTTCGAGGGAAAACAATAAAATAAAGTTTCTAAAGAGTCCATCAAGCCTATAAAAGGAGATAAGAGCCTGACAGAGGGACCATCCAGAGTTGTCTATCTATTTGTCTTTTGTTGAGAACTTCGCTTGGCCAGTTCCAGTTTGATCCCGGGACAAAAACCCCGCGGTGACATTGTGTGGTGGATCCATTCAGGATTCACAAGTGGGCTTCAGTGTCTTAGATTAGTCATTGTTGAGCAGCCGTACATGCTATTGGTAGGGGCTCCAGTATGTCTTGTATGAGCATGTATCTTGTTTTCAGTTATCAGTAAAAATAAGAGGCTGCATTTTCAGATCCCTTTGGTGTTTGCTGTTTTTTTTTTATTGCAAACATTTTAATTAGAACACGCCAGATCTGTTAATAATTTTGCCATTTGGGATCGTACACTCTAGTGGCTAAACTTAATCCAGGTCCAGACATGTGCAAACATGCTTAATTGTAATTTGTATCAAAGCAGAAATGTAGAGAATATGAAAGGCCATGCTATCCTTGGATGGCTGAAGCTATTATAAAGGAATTCATACATGGTTACAACTTGCAGGCTTTGAATATAATAAGCCCTACGGCAAAGGCACTAAAATAAACAGTTTGAACAAAAATTAGAGCCAAATTTTGGCCCATTCAAGCTTGGTAGATTTGTATGTCTAGTTCGAGATGGACAAATCTCTTGAAGTTATGCATGAGGCCAGCTGAACAAAGGATCCCATGCTGCATTTACCAAGTGTGATAAGGACTATTTATTCTGATCCATCTTTGACTTCTCAACTCTAAACCCATGAACTAACTGTTAATTTGTCCCCAACCAAGATTTGGAGTCAGTATTGCTTAATTGAGAGCATCCCAATTCCACCAAATCCAAAAGCTACTCCAATAGCTGACATAGATGAACAAAACTAATCCTAATTTTGTCAAGAATACACCATTGGCACAGTAGTACTGAAATGAGTTCACCATAGCTTCGGATGAAATGATAGAGACAGTAAACATTACAAAATTTCATAGAAGAAATGATGACAAAGCTTTTGCAGTTTGTGTTGCCTGATTCTTGGAGTTTTCCTAAATAAAAGAAAGAAATTGAAGTATTGTAATTAATATCCAGAAATGACCAAAATAGGTCAATAGGATTGTTAAAACTTAAAAGTACAACCAGCTTAAAATATTCAAGACGGAGCACCAAACGTGTCTCCAATGAAATCCAACAAACTAATCTAAGAATAAAATAAAATAAACTCGAAACGATGATAATAAAATTTACATATCATCGAGAGTGATTCCATGATAACAGGTATGTTGATATAAAAAGTCATTACTATTTCAATTATGAGATCATGTTCTGCGGTTCAAACTATACTGCAACAGTGCAAAGTGATCACATTTAGGCAACTTCTTAGAATATCATAATAATGGTGACCTGTAAAGAAAGACTTTTTACAACAAACTCAGAAAAGCATAGCAGTGAACTACTTGTGTCATACACAGAGTGACACATGCAGCAGGATATCTGCTACCAAAATGTATGAATTCTATCCTGAACCACTCATGATATTTACATTTTTTACTTCTAAGCCAGTAAAATTTATATATAAAATGCAAATTTAAGAGAATTATTCTCAAAATAATACTCCGCCAATAGGAAAGGTCTTAATATGTCTGCTTAGATAGCAAAACTGCCTATGTAAATATATATTTACAAGGAAAGGTCTTAATATGTCTGCTTAGATAGCAAAACTGCCTATGTAAATATATATTTACAAGGAAAGGTCTTAATATGTCTGCTTAGATAGCAAAACTGCCTATGTAAATATATATTTACAATCATTCTTCATTAAAGAAGCTCCAAATATAAACTGGCTTGTGGATGAAGCCCTGCTTCTTTCAACGTCATGTGCATTTTATCAGAACCATACACTCTTCTTGGAAAAGTTGCTATTAACCTATACCTTCCAACGCCCACTAAACCCAAGGAATCAACATAGTTATAAATGGATTTTACCCTCTCTGTGCACAAGAATCTCCGCTCCTTCCGATCCCCGTTAGGAAATCGTATAAGAATCTGGCAAAAGGAAAATCCATGTGCATTGATCATATTCAACCAATTCTCTGAGAAACAACAAAACTAAATGATAGAATTGACAACTGAAAGATATTTATAGATAATTGAATGGGTAAGTGAAATTTATTTATGATATTAAAATGGACAATAGCAAGACAATTACAAGGCATTACCTGGGTGACATTCGGACCCTTTTCAGGCTGAATATCGCCTGCACGCGCAGTTTCTCTGCCTTCAAACCGAGGTGCGGCTTCTGTTATAGGTCGATTTTCTTGTTTTGTCTTCTCTTTTCCTTCTCTTGTAGCACGTTCAGTTTCCAAACGTCTACGGCTGCCTCTTTCCTGTTTTTGCCAACATTGCCTTATCAAAATATTAATTTAAAGATCAGATTTAAGAGAGCTGGTCGAACAGTGTTCTCATGGTTGACACAAGATGTAGCCATACAAATGACCCAGGTTCAAACCTCTGCCCTAATTGAAGTGGAACTGCAATAATGTGAGGGTAGGGTTCATGGGTCATCACAGATCAAGGAATGAATTATAAAGTCATATCAATGTTGACAACTCACAGTACTGTTATGGAATTAGGAATAGTATGCATTTAAAATAAAACGATTAATTACACCACCTTTTAAAATGGACTGTTGAACTGTTATGGAATTAGGAGTAGTATGCATTTAAAATAAAACGATTAATTATACCACCTTTTAAAATGGACTGTTCTGTTTTATAATTTATATGGGTAATATTTTTTAAATTATGTTTTGGTATAAATTAGCATAGATTTATTTTAACTTTGGATTTATATAGCATTGAGAGACATCAAATCTCTCAAGATGTGAACCTCTTTTCAAGTGTAAAATTTGAGAAAATGTTTGAAGCTCAGAGAGATTTGATTTCTCCTTAATCTTGGTAGATCTACGCTGGTTTTGAACAACACACTAATAAAATGTTTTAACATGCACATAGTGGAATACATAGTTGAGGTTGAAATATTTTATTTATAATTCACATTTTCCATATTAAAATATTAATACATCTCTCATATTCATAAGCGGAAAACATATATCCATAAGATACAATCTCCCAATGTTACATGTATGTCTCCTCTCTATTTGTTTATATATATATATATATATATATATATATATATATAATTATTTTATGGTACCTTGAATTAAAAAGAACCTATTTATGGAATAAAAACACACGATATTAAATATTTTACTCAACATATTGAAATATTTGAATTATAACCTACATTCATTTTTTGGGTTAGTAATATTTTTTAAATATTATAGATAAATTCCATATTAGGAATGGAATAAATTACATATCTGCCTCACAATGGAAAGTGATAATATAAGAAAATGTTTAATTTAAATTACTTTATTTATCTTTATATAAAGTTGTTATAAACTTATGTTATTTATATCTAATAGTAATATATTTTTGTGTTATTAATATATTTTTGTTTTAAATATTACATGTGAACTTAACAAAGAATGATTTACACATGATGTGGTATCAATAATATTATTTTTACAAGTCATTTGTCAACTCCATATTAAGTAGTGAAGGAATTACATATCTCCTCATACTAAAAAATAATTTTCTTTTTATTTCAATTATTTTGTCTCTCTTTGTAAAGCTTGATGTAAATTTAAGGTGGAAATTGAAATATTTTATTTATGGCTGAGATTGATTTTTTTGTTATTAGTGATTTTAAATTTGTTATTGTAAGTATTATTTATTAGTTTTAAATGTAATGTTATGAGACATCTTCCTCATGTTAACTATAAAGCGCCTCTAAGCACAAATAAAAACATTGGAAAAATATTTTCCATTGCGATTCAATGAAAGTAGATAATCATTGCACAAACTTCATCTGATTGTACACAAAATTTTAGCAATCACGGTATAACTTCGATTAATATGAATCTCTATGCAAATGTCAATATATGTTTCAATATCTGGTTTCATATGCAATGCATACCGAGCCTCTAATTTGTTTCGTACATTTGGAAAGAAAAGCTAGGAAAAAGGGAAGTGCTTTGAAGCACAAAACATGAGCATCAACAATCCAATCAACATATCAAAGATGGGGCAGAGATCCAATGCAAAAAGAACCGCATGAAATAAGTGAAAAAGTTGAAAATCCTAAACAACACAAGAATTGATGGCAATTACTAGGCTTGATCAAAAGTATAAAAGTGAAGCATATTGAGGCATGTTACACCTCATATTGTATGAGGTTTCATTTGGTGCTTTTCATCGCACATTGATGGAAATTCGTTGTTGGTTCCTTGGATCTATTGGACAGACTTGGGATGATTCATCTTCATGGAGCCCCTTGTCTTCATGGCATTATATTATTGATGAAGATCTTTGGTTGCGGGAGTCTCACTTCTCCTTGGCTGGATTGTGATTATGCTTCTTGGTGGTCTTTTCACAAGTGCTTGTCTTGTTATCACCTCTTGGTTGCATTTTTGATGTATGTGGCATCTTATTTTATTATGGTGGTTTGTTGTATATGTTTGTTTTGGATATGTATCATGGTTCTAGCCCCCATGAAGTTAGATGATGGTGCTGAGGAGATACATGTATTTTGGTAAAGATGATGTGGTATTCTTTGATGTCACTAGGAGGGATGTTCTACAAGTTCTGCACGTGGATGGGGAACACCGTTTATGGTTTGATGGGTAAGCCCTTCCATTATGTCCCTTTCTCTTATGATGTGCTATGATGGGATAGTTTATGTAGTCTTTGTAAGATTTTTTTATGTGATTTAATTTTGCTATGTCACTAGATATGTTATTTCCTAAGTTTGAGTTAGAAAGGGGATATCACATTATGATTTGATGGTGGCCTGACCCTTTTCCTAAGTTAGATGGTAATTTTGTGTAAGATACCCCTGGAAGTGCCTTAAGTTTCCCACCAGATTTCTGAGTTTTAGTTGATATGATCTTCGTAAGTTTCGTCAATCAATTTGTAAATACATGGCTGTAGGTGCACTTTTATTAAATTTATTCAATATACCACACATAGTATCAATTAAATGCTCATGGGAACACTTCAGATTTGCACTACATCATTCATGTAATACTCATAAATTATATAGACCACTGTCTGGAGAAAATAAAGAGATATACTCCATATTTATAAATTGATATGAAGATTGTACACACAAATAAAAGAACAGAGAACCTGAGTGTGTTCTAGCAGAGTGATGATTTTGGCCTCCTTTATAACAGTAGCAACAACCTGCAATATTCAGCCCAAATATATATACCTAGCAGTCATTCCAACAACAGGGAACTCAGCCTCTTAGCAATCATGGTTGTAGGGACTCATGCTGTCCAAAAAGAAGAGCTCGACCCCTAGATGACAACAGTTCGACCCCTCTTCTTCCACAAGTGCGTTCAGCTAGTAAACAAAGGAAACTCAGCCAATGAAGGAGATGGTTCTTAACCTATGTTAGCAGACCCAAATATGTCCCATTGTTCAGCAAAACTCACACCCCTGAAATGATACAACTTGACCCTTCATTAAATGGAAAACTCGGTCCCTTTAACAATGTGAAAGCTCAGTCCCTTGCCCACAAAACTCAACCAACAAAGGGTAGGAATAAACTTGACCCAAATATTCCAGCACTAAAGTAGCAGACTCAGCCAACTAAAAGGAACTTCGACCTCCCATAAACATATGAGATCAGCCTCCCAATATCGTTGCAAATCTGGTTGTGAAAATTCAAAAGAGATTATAGAGTATTAAATAACATAAGATAAAATAAACTAATAACACCTTGTATTCACCTCCTCTCTACCACTATCTTCTTCTACATCGAAAACATCGAAGCCCAATGACGAAATCTGAGTGATCTTGGTCCCACACTAGTTAGGATGTATAGTTTGAACACTGAAACCAACAACCAAAATTAAGGTTTCCAAAAACCCTAGACTCTTCCTTAAGAGTTCTCCAAGTTTCATTTTCTCAAGTAAGCAAATGCAAGAATGAGGAGAGACCCCCTCATTTCCCTTTTTTATAACTCACTTGACTCTTTTGCCACCCTTTTTACCTTTTCTCTCCAATTAAATAATAAAAACTATTTTCCTTTCTTTATTTAATAAAGTGACTTTTATTAACTAATTAAAGCCACTTTTAACCCCGGAAAATGCTTAATTCACCTCCATGATCACATCGGCCACCCAAAGCCCCTTTTCATGATCCTGCCATGTAGATCTTTTCACCATGATTCCAATGAGCTATTACACCAAGGTGTTACTCCAAGTAATCAACCCGAACAACACCTTAAGCATAATTAATTAAACTATGCTCGTTAATAACTCCATTTTACAAAAATTGTCGGAATGTAGTGGAACCAAGATCGAACTATGCAGAACTAATCCCGAATATGAAAAAAGGCAACCAATCCTAGTCGGGCCCCATAAAACTCATAAAAACCCTCTGGACCCACCAATAATATAATCCTGCTCCTGTGACCAGGTTGACATAAGATTTGTAAATCCCTCCTAATCTCACCATATGGAAATCCAAAAATTGGGGACATTACAACATGCCCTCGCCAAAATTTCTTCTCCTCAGGTAATGTCATTGCATGCTTCCGCTCCACAAGCTGATCCAAACTAATACCAGAGTCCAAACCATCTTGATCATTGTGAAGCATTCCTCCCTCCACTCACTCCCCAACAAGACATAAACACAAGAAGCCCTTTGCATACTGCCGATAAGTAGAGCATCTCAAAAATACAAAATATCGGCCATCTCCTTGAGAAACTGCTCTATTGGAAGGCCAATCTCATGTACCTCAAGAGTGACTCCTGAAGATACAGTCCAACAGTCAACTCTTACTGAGAAGGGTCCTCCTCCACATGAACTAACCATGGCCTCCTCCTACAAATCACTCTCCCATACTAGTGAGGCACTCCAAAATATCAACGAATCACTGAGGAGTGAAACACTCTCCATGAAACTGAGGTCCAATGGAAGATTTGAGTGATCTCCCCCTGTAAAAACCAACTCATCCATAATGGTAGCTAAACTGCCAAGCCCCGTAATGCAGGGTCGCATGCTAATCTGGAAAAGGGACTGCCATGTTGTCGTTGCGCCACTCTAATCATAAATAACTGCCCATTGCGCTCATATTGAATCCTTCTTGCTTAGAAGCTCATGACAAAATATCTGTAAGGTCTGAACCCACAACCATGAAGCACATCCTGCCATTGCATCTCAGCGAGGTTAGATTCTACTGGTCTACAACTCGATCTGATCCTGAGCAACAACAGGGAAAATTTGTATCGCCACATGGTGAAGGTCTCTGCAATCCTCCACGTGTCAACCTGAGAATGAACTGGATCACCCAACACTACTCATCAAGAAGTGGAGTGATCCATCAATCAACTAGATCCCTGGATCTCCTAGCCAAGTCGAGAGTTCACAACACCCAACCCCTACTGGCTATTGTTGTGTAGTACAGAGAATTGTTGGAACCCTCTATGCCTCATCTCTGATCCATCTATGCAACCAATAGATGAATGCCATGTATCGATAATCAGTCGGGTACATTCTAAACCTACCTGCTCCTTCCAAATCACGTAGATAAATCTCCTATCCTGTCTCCTGATGATGCACCCTAATATTGTCTAGAGTCTAAATACCCTCATGTAAGAGAGGTCTACCACTTGCTCATGCTCATGCAATACCTCAGAATGTCCTGCCAAAAGTGTGTCATGCATCTCCCTAAGTGTGAGCTCAAGGGCAAAACATATGTTATCTCTACAGTAGATCGAGCCATCCCCAAGCTTGCATCTGCCAACTTGTGCCTTAACCATATGCCACGACTAGGAAGTCTCTCTCCTGATGCACTGTACCATCCAACTATCTCAGGTGAGCCCCATGTGTCCTGCTACTCATCAAGGGACAACAACCAAATCCTCTATGATTGTAAGAAATATGGACGAGAGATAGGCATGTGAATCCCTAGGGATATGATCAAGAGATGTTCATCTGTGGCCTCATCGATCTTGGGTAAGCTAAACCGAATGGTATGCCTGACGTCCCTGTCAATAAATCTCTTTAAAGGCAATGCTCCAAAATCCTGTTGTGTAACATCATACACTACTGCATACAACCATGTATCCTCGCACTCCTCTGCATAACACTATACTCCGCAGCATATCTTTGTGCACCACTAGATTACACTGCATATTGTCATACCACCCTGTATCGTTTGGTATCCTGCATGTGCCAATGTATCTACCACTTTGCTAGTGAACCCAATATGATGTGAGGCATATCTCCTCATCTGTCTTGGTAGACCTAAGTGGCATAACTCCTCACATGCTAAGGGGAATGTCATTACTGTGTCAATCCTCAGTGGCTCCTATGCCCAATACATCAATGGAGGAGCATCGTCTCCATACAATGCCCCGCCTGGCATACCAATGTCCTCCCATTCTAATAACTCTTGCCTGCAAACTTGCACATAGATGATGTGCCAAGACATCTTTTGGAGTCCGTTCATAAACTGACTGGCCACTAGTGCTGACTGGAACTCCCCTAAAGAATGTGTGCCCTTGGTCACTGGGTTAACCATCCCACCAATGCCATAATCATCCCGAATCTTTGGTATATGATGGAAATCCCCACCTGGATCCCAATGCCAACCTGGGCTTCCAATACCCATTCCACTCATGTCCACTAAACTTGGATCCCAGATGGATGTATCCTCGTCTAAAATATACCTATCTCCACATCCCATGGGTGCATAATCAAAAACCTCTGGGACATACCTCTCTGCAAGTGCTAGTTCATCTAGGTGCTCCTTGTGCTCAACTATCACAAGAGGCACCTCTATCAAATCATGAGTGCCCCTAACATCCTCTTGTGTGATGGTTTCCATAGTTAACTGACTGTTTGCTATGGAGGATGAAGAACACACATAACTCAACTCCATACAAAGTTGCTCAACCTACAACTCTAATTCTTGAAGGGCCATTTGAGTGCTCTTCAAGGACTCCTGGGAAATCTCAAGCTCATGAGTAAGCTTGTCAACTTCCTCCTCTTTCTCTATTAGCACATCATGATATAATTCAACAAGCATGAGTAGGTGATTTATGTCTAAAAGGAGGTGTAGGGAGTTAGATTTCATCTCTAACAATGCCTTTCTAAGCGTCTGAAAATCTGCAAGTGAAGTCTCTCCTCCCAAACAGTCATGTGTCACCGCACTTCTCCAACAATAATTTGCCACCAATGCTTGTATCGTCATAATGCCTCATGGTTGCCATAATATTGTCTATGCTCACCTTGAACTGGTTTTCCAAGTTGTGGGCACAAGTAGGATTGTGAGAAACATCTACTTCATAAAAGAAGTCAACTGATGGGTCTGGGTTCGCACCGCTGACTACTTGTGTGTCATCATTTTTGCACTCTTGGGAATCATCATCAATTGTCGTAGCCTCATGATTTTCTTTGTACTCATAATCTTACTCAACAATCTCGTCAAGTGATGACAGACATTCCATAGCATTTTCTGACTCTCCTCCATCCCAAACCCTTGTACCAACCTACTGGAGTGAACTTGGGCTAGCTTCACCTTCAACGGGTATGATTTCTCCCAAGTTGTCCAGGGAGGTTTGAAAATAGTCCTCACATTTAATCATTGTTTCTCTTGCACTCGCAACATTTACATTGGGGTTTTGTTCAACAGTTGTGCTCTTTTTATTTTCATCATTTATAGATCAACACCTTCCTTTTTTCTTTGCCATCCATGCTACAATTTGCTCTATCATCTTTGTGAAATTTTCATTATATTCTTCAAATTTTGGAAGGACTTCTATGAATTCTTCTTGCAACAACTGATTCTAAGGCATTTTTTCAATTAAACCCTCAACTTTCTCCTTTGACTCTAGTCTTGGGATTTTCTTCTTGGTATCACCTTAATTTAGACCCACAACCGGCCAAAATCATGCTCTGAATTGGTAGCTTCTCTTGTAGGTGATGTATTTATGGTCTTCCAGATTCATCAAAATGTTGATATACACTGCCCTTTAAACCACACAACTATCCAAGACCATGCTCTGATACCACTGTAAGATACCCTCCTAGAAGTACCTTAAGTTTCCTACCAAATTTTTGAGTTTTACTTGATATGGTCTTTGTGAAATTTCGTCAAATAGTTCGTAAACACAAATTTTCTTATGTGATTTAATTATGCTATGTCAGATTTGTTAGACATCACTTAAGGGGTGATGTGTTTCATGATAGTACCCTTATTGATATGTTATTTCCTAAGTTTGAGTTACAAAGGGGATATCACATTATGATTTGATGGTGGCCTAACCATTTTCCTAAGTTAGATGGTAATTTTGTGTAAGATACCCTCCTGGAAGTGCCTTAGTTTCCCACCAAATTTCTGAGTTTTACTTGATATGGTCTTTATAAATTTTGTCAAAAAGTTCGTAAACACATGGCTATAGGTGCACTTTTATTAAATTTATTCAATATAACACACATCGTACGAAGTAAATGCTCATGGGAACACTTCATATTTGCAATACATCATTCATGTAATACTCAAAAATTATATAGACCACTATCTGGAGCACACACAAATAACAAAACAAAGAACATGAGTGTGTTCTATCAGAGTGTTGATTTTGGCCTCCTTTGATAGTAGCAACAACCTTCAATATTCAGCCCACATATATATACCCAGCAGTCATTCCAACAACAAGGAACTCGGCCCTCTTAGCAATGATGGTTGTAGGGCCTCACAATGTCCACAAAAGAAGAGCTCGACCCCTAAATGACAACAGTTTGACCCCTCTTCTTCCACAAGTGTATTCAGCCAACAAACAAAGGAAGCTCGGCCAATGAAGGAGATGGTTCTTGACATCTATTAGTGGACACAAACACGTCCCATTGTTCAACAAAACTCAAACCCCTAAGATGATACCAATGTTGCGAACATCGTGATAAAATCTCGATTTTTTCAAAAATTCGCGATTTTTCCGTGGCGGCAATTAAATCGACGATTTTTTCGATCTGAAAAAATCGTGATTTTATTGCAATTTTTGGAAAAAATCGCGATCCCACCTGAAAAAATCATCAGGGCGCACGACAATGAGTTTTTAAAAGTTTTTTTGGGGTTTTTTTTATTAATTTTGCAAACAAAGGGCAAGGATGAGAGCTAAGGAGGAGGAGAAGTCATCTACAAGGGCAAGAGAGGATAAAAGTGAAGGAATTTAGCATCCCAAGCAAAGAATACCAAGTTTCTTCAGCAGGGCGAGGTTTTCAGGTATGGGCATCAAATTTGGCCCTATTCTTTTTGTTTTTCCTTGGGTTTCAGTCACCCATATATTTTCCATGATTTTTGTTTGGATTTGAGTGTTTTTTTTTGTCATTTTTGTTGCATTTAGTGCAAAGGTTTTTTTTGTCAAAAATGCAAAATCTTGATTGTTAATTTTATTTGTTTAAATTCTTCTTGTGCCCTAGTTTTTTTCCATGATTTTTGCTTTGGTTTGAATGTATTTTTTTGCCATTATTGTTGCATTGAGTAGAGGGTTTTTTTTGTCAAAAATTCAAAATGTTGTATGTAAATTTTAATTTCATTTGTTTAACTTGCATTCTTCTTGTGCCTTAGGTTTCAAACTTCAGTCTTACATTAAAACTCAAGAGTTCAACAAAGTTACAACTAGGAAACTAGACCCCTAGGGGTGGGGGCAAGTCCCCGTGGAACACTGTTATTTATTGCTGAGTTATAACCACCTTGGCACATTCTCCTAGTGCTCACTTCACATGGAGAATATTTTATGATTTGTTGGGTGGTTTGAGGTAGTTATATGACAAATTTTTCTAGGACACACCTGTCCTAGGTGCTCTCTCATCATTATTGCATGGAAATTTCAAAAACACTTGCCATCTTTGACCTTCATTGGAGAGCACCCTCACTTTTTTGACTTGTCATGTATATGTTATTATATGTAGGGTGGTTATGAAGGTTGTTATTGGGATGCTTGTGGCACATGAGGAGAGTCACATGTGTGGTTTAACATGCTCTTGTACTTGGCCTCCTTTCTATCTTTGGAGTTTATTCTTGGAAGGTGCACTTGTGCAAGGTTTCTTCTTACTTTTTTGGATTCTCTTAGAGGGCACACTTGTCAAGAGATGATATACTTTCTATTTTGGGGAGTTGACAACACCTTTTCGTGTGGAGTGCTCCATCCACTTGGCACCTTGCACATTCATCCATGGAGTTTTTTACCTCAGAATTCACACGTGTGGAGTGGTTACATGCATGCACATTCTTGGATGGGGGATGTTAGAATCCCTAGCATAAGGATCCCCATCTCTAAAATAATAATAATAATATCACAAAAATAATAATTCATCCCATGCAAATTCATCATTGTGCAATCTAGTAGAAACACTATAATCCAACCAATCCTGAAATCTAGAAAACTATTAAGTCTATTGAATTATGAATGGGATATGAAATTCTACTTTTTCCTAAGTACAATGAGGTTGGAACCACTCTCAAACATCCTAAAAGAAATTAATGGTAATGTTAAAAATTGAAGTAAAATGGTAGAAAGTGTAAGATAAACGATAATGTTGCTTTTACCTTATGAATTTAATAATACCATTAATTAACAAGGTCATAGACTCCTCAAAGTTTTGTCCCCTACCTTTGTTCTATCTTCATGGCTTGTTGGAATAAATATTTTGAGGGGGGGCATACAAGTATCCCCCTTCTCGAAGGGGGGCACCCAGACATCTTTGCTTTTGGGGAAATGCATCCTCCACTTTGTGGAAATGTTTCCCTATGCATTTTTTCGAGTTTCCCTAGAGGGGGACGTGGGAAAATGTTTCCCCAGACACCCCTTTTTCCTAGAAGCATTGGAAACATGGGGGTGTTCCCCCACCCTGGGGGATGCATCCCTATGGAACACTACTACTACTATTTTTGGACGAGGGAAAATTGTGTTAGAGAGAGGCTGCTATCGACATGTTGTAACATAGTTAATCATGGATTGTAGAGAGATTATAATATTTGTTTTACTTTTCACAAAGTTAGTTAGCAAATATCGTATTTTATTGTAAAAGAGATGAATTTCCCTTTATATAAAGAGGAGTTTCTCTCCATTTCATTTGAATTTGGAAATTGGAGGATTGTGAAAAAGAGAAGTGGTGGGAGATTGTAGAGATTGGAGGATGATTGAATACTGATGAAGAACTGAGGTATTGATCTATATCGTTGTACGGTTATGTACATGCTCTTCAATTTCGTTGTTAATTATGTGTAGAAAACCACTTGCTATCATTTTGATATGAACGCCTATTAATGAAACCTTTTTCATTTAGAAGTAAAGCAATGTGAGGAGACTCACGCTCTTGCTTTCCTTGCTGTTACAATTCTGTTTTATTTCCTTCATCTAATAAACTAGTTGTTGAAATGGAATTATAATTCAGCCCAATATGACAGCACTTTCAAATTTATTCGATGAGTAGCACCCCTAGCTCTCCAAGATTAAGTTTCACACATTAATTTCCAGAAAACACTTAAGGTTGAACTGCATCAGATTAGTTCCTTTTACCTTAAGTACACACCCAAATGATGAATGCATCAACAAGTTCTTTCATCCCAAAGGTTGAATGTGGCAAACTAGCCCTTTCTACCATATAGCCATCCAAAGTAGTTGATTGTGACACACTAATTCCTTTATTCATGCAATATTTAATGACTCCATTGGCCCATAGATTGATAGGCAACGGTCCCATGTCAGCCCATTTCCTTGTTCCCTCTTTTTCCTTTCTTTTCATTTCCATCTCCTTTCCCCGTTTCCTTTTTTTCCATATGCTACAACCTATGTTTTGTTAAGGCTAACTCTTCATAAAATCACCTTGAGCCTCCACTCTATAGCCTTAGCAATCATATCTTTAGGGAAGCCCCCTTGAGTTGGAAAAGAGCCAACTGAAAGTGTGACGAAGAGCTATTGTGGTGACAATAGATAGCCTTCATGAGTGAACAAAACTAGCCCCCTGATGCTTAGGACTTTACATCATATATGGGTGCTAGATATTGTTGTAACAGGGAATATTAATAGAAATAACAAAACTAAATGATAGCATGGACAACTGAATGATATTTATAGACTATAATTAATAGAATGGGCAATAATAAGACAATTACAAGGCATTTCCTGGGTGACATTAAGATCCTTTTCATGCTAAATATAACCTGGACATGCACTTTCTCTGCCTTGAAACTGAGGTATGGCTTCTATTATAGCTCGATCTTCCTGTCTTGTCTTCTCTGTCCCCTCTCTTGTATCATGTTCAACTTCCAAATATCTACGTTGGTCTCTCTCCTGTTGGCCAATATTGCATTATATTAATTTAAAGTTCAGATGTAGACAGTCTATTGGATAGTCGTCTAGTGGTTAAGAAAGGGTGTCAACATGCAAATAACCCAGGTTCAAACCCCTACCCAATTTGAGGTGGAACTGCAATAATTTGGAGTTAGTTTCATAGCTTGCTACATATCAAGGTATGACTTGTAGTATCATAGCCAGTTTCACAAATCACAGTACCATTATGAAGTAAGATAAGTGGAATATATTTAAAAGAAAAAAAAATGATTAATTACACCTTTGTTTTTGAAAAATGGGTTTGTTATGTTCTGTAATATCACCTACACAGTTGACATATCTTTTTGATCATCCTTTCGTATAGGTTAAAATCATTTTCCACTATCGACCCAATAAAGCAGACAATCTTTGTGCAAACTTCATCTAATTTTACACAGAATTTATGCAATCAGAGTGCACATTAGATTAAGGTGAATATTTAGTCATAGAATCTAAGGAACCGAGCCTGTGCGAATGCCATAATATGCTTCAATATCTAGTTTCATAAGCAACGTGTGTAGAGCCTATAAATTGTTTCATACATTGGAAAGCAAAACTAGGGAAAAAGGGATTTGCTCTCAAGCACAAAACATGAGCATCAACCATCCAATTAACAAGTCAAAAATGGGGCAAAGAGACAATGCAGATATGAACCACATCGGATCAGTCAAAAAGTTGTAAATCCTAAACAAGACAATGACTGATAGCAACTACTGACCTTGAACAAAAGCATGGAAGTGAAGCATATCAAGGCAGATTTTCAACAGGTGGTCTCCAAGTGCAGATAAAATTTCCAGTTCCAAACCCAATAAGCTTCTAAAATTTTAAAGTGATAGAGTTGGTTTTTACACATAATTGGCTTCTGATGCAAACCGTGTTAGTAACTGCATTTCTTGTTTTATTAGAGATCAAATTTCCAGTAGCCACATAAATGGTCCGCAAAATGTTGCCTCATAGTGTCAATGTTGGAATATATGAGTTTTTCATTGGTCCACAGTGCATTCAAAGATATGTTAGTGACACTTTTCATTATTTTGTAATCATGTGCATGTGAACCGAGAGGAAAACAGTGGGAAGTTGATATGGGCCGACAATGTACATGGTGCTTTTTTATAAATCTTCTAAAGACACGATTGCAATTCAAAAAAGCACAATGAAAATGAACAATTTTGTCAAACACACATGGACAGCAAGAGAGATATGAAAGATAAAACATGCAATACAATTTTATTAACAAGAGATTTACATTTATAGTACATTATGTGACTCTTGGGTTTCAGATCCCAAGGTCTCTTGGACTGCTTTGGTCTATTCGGCTTCCACACTAACCCATTTAGGATTAGGTGTCCAACATTCCCCCCTTAATCCGAAGGGTTATGTATGAGTCCAAGAAGAGAGCTGTAATACAAAATGTGCAAAAAAATGCATGGCAACACTAGGCTGAATGTGCTCTCTGAAATGTTGGTATAAAGGGCGGTGGTTTAAGGATGACCACCAACACTGGAACGCTTAGTGCAGTTCCTGGAACTCTTCCAAAACTGGCAAGAAACTGAAGTTTTCTGCTAGAGGAAGTGATCCTATTGTTTTAAAGAGGGAAACCTTCAACCATAAAAGGGAGGTCTCACCCCGCATAAAAGGTAAAACTTCAACCTGAAAAGGGAAGTCTCAACCTGTGATGGTTTAAGGATGACCAACAACTCTGGAATGCTTAATGCAATTCCTGGAACTCTTCCAAAGCTGGCAAGAAGCTGGTGTCTTCTGCTAGAGGAAGTGTTCTCAATTGTGTTCCTGGAATTCCTCCAAAGCTGGCAAGAGGAAGTGTCCCAGATTGCCAACTGAAGGCATGTTCAGGGGCATCTTTGTCTCTGGCTACAACTCTGAAACTGGTGTGGCAGGTTGTGGCTCAGGCTCGCTTGATGTGACTTTGAAGCTTGTAGATGACCATCATTTCCCCCCTGTCAGATACAAGGTGAGATGATGGAGGAAACTCGACTGCAAGACTGTTCAATATTCTGGAACAAGTTCTGACATGTGTTTGGAATATCTTCTTGGCTGTTGATGCCCATTGCCAAGAAGCGATCCATCCAAGATGAATCTTTGTTCTTGCAGGACATTTGTTTTTGAAGCATCTGTGTGAAGAATGGCTGGTTTTATGACAGTGCTTACATGGATGAAGATCAAAACAGTGATCTTTCAAATGGCCAACTCGGTCACAGTGTTGGCATTTCACGATGTGTTGTTTTTGTTGTTGTTGTTGCTGTGGAAGAGGGGCAGAATCTGGAACAGCTGGAGGTGAACTGTCATGAGGAGCAAGTGAACTGTCATGAATGAATCCAACACTCTGAAATTAAATGGGCTTGGCATAGTCTGGAATATGAAAGGACAAGTCCTTGTTATATCCAAGACCAGCTTTGTGCTTGTTGTGGACAAGCTGTTCCCAAGGTCTGATGATGGGCTTGGGAAGTGCAGGCTGAGTTTCTGCATCTGCATGGACAACTGCTGCTTTATGGGGTACTAAATCTGAATGAACTGTAATATTATTGTCTTGTTGTTGATGGGTTGCAGTCTCAACGTTCTGAATAGAAACAGGTTCAGAATGATGTCTATTTTGATGTAGCTCTTCTTGTTGTAGCTATGATTCAAGCTGCAAAAAATCAATCTTTTCCTGTGCATTTTGTAGACATGTCTGAATTTTTGAGAGAGATCCTATGCTGATCTGTAATGTGTCATCAACAGTAGATTGTATAAGATTCATGAACTCTAATACTTCACTGATTCTGACCATTTTTCTTCAATGTCAGATTTACACCTTAAAAACTGATCACAATTATTACTTTATGCAGAAAAGTAATAGTACACAGCAATATCTTGTATAAATGTGCAGCAAATGAATCAGAGAATCAATATATGTAGACAGACACTATAATGGGTTTTAAATACAATGCCACAATTGGGGCAAAAGCAACTGCAAACTTGCTTGGATCCTTCAAGTACTCCTTCACTTTCAAATCAGAAATGATGACTATCAAAACTTCAATAACACCATGTCATGGGCAGGATTTGAATATTCATATGCTTTAACTAGGGCACAAATTAATATTCTCTGATCTTACCACTTTCTTGCAATGAAGAGAAGCAATGAGAGTAAATTCCAGCAAGGACTTTCAGACTCAGAATGCTTGGCTTTCTCTTTTAAAGACAGATAGCTTAATCTATTATGTGAACCTGTTTAGAAAATAAATGGGATACTCGGCCTTCCTAATGGAAGAAATATATATCAAGAGAAAATCGATGCTGCGAGATGGTGTAGCATGAAGAAAAACTAACGAATCACTTTACAAGGATCTCATTGCAAGAGTGAATCCACATTGTGAGTTGGTGTAGTGTGATGGAAAACTAGTGAAGCACTCTACAGGGATCTCATTGCAAATGAATTGATGCTCAAATGCACATACCAGATTGATCACGGATGTAGGTTACCATCTCCAAGATGACCATACCCCAGAACTTTAACTAATTCACCTCATATACAATAGATGTCACACATAGGTGTGATACTCCATCTCGTTGTACAGGGATGTGATACTCAGGTCTGAAGCAATCAGTTTAGACTCCAATATAGCCACACGTCCAACCAGCGAGCAGTAACAAGTTCGAACCACCCAGAATAGCCTTCCACAAAATTGTGACCAGCGCAACACACAGTGCTAGGGATGCTCACACAAGTGAAGAGTATTCAGCTACCACCAGTTCGATTCTCGCACGAGCTTTCAAGCTGCCATGTTAGACAGGCATTCAACACATTCAACGTAATACTCAAAACTGATCAGCGTTAAAGAACACATATAAATATATGGGCAGCGCTCTGAGTGTTAATGGACAGCGCTCTGAGTGTAAGACCGCAATGCAAGACAGCGCAAATATTCACCAGAGTTTTATACAACACATAAGGACAGCACAAAAATAATGCAAAACATTCAATGGACAGCGCATCGATTTAATCATTCCTCGTTCCTTGTTTCAACAGACTTTGATGGGAGGAGCAATGCGCGTGTATACCAACGGACGGCAGCTTTCCTTAATCCTGGTTCGTCTTTCCACCATGCCTCGATGCGCACCAGTCCAAACACACATGCTTTCAATTCGGGCTTGAGTCTAATCGGTATTCTTGCCAACGCTCCATCAACTTCCAGCAAAAGAACATTCCACTATGATGTTACCATACCACATAAGCCATGTACTGCAATCAATGGATTTTAACATTTTGATCCCATGACTTAATTAATGCACATAGAATTCACACCACTGAGGTCGAAATAGGAAGAACGGAGCAACGATGTTGATTGTAATTGCGCCGAACCAAATAAGTTATTACATGTTGATCAAATGAGCCTTTGATGTTGTTCCAGACCTTGAGTCAACAATTCTAAGAGTGCACGTTCACAAAATCCACACTGCAATTCAATCGCTTCACCTTCTGAAACCACGACGGCCGAGTGATTGACCGCTCATCTTCCGATCGGGCAAGACTTCAGGGCGAGATTCCACATGTATATCGGTATTTGCGTTGTACGCTGGTCCTTATCTTATTCAACGAAATAGAAACATGCTCCATAGATTGATACGCCTCTACACACTAATACGCCTCCACACGCTAAGATGTTGATATACATACGCCCACCTCTATACCAACTCATAGTGACAACTACACTTGATAATCCCTGAAGATTTCTTTCGTAAATCGAATTTGAAACACCTACTCATTGGGCTTAATGTCTTCCGGAGGTTCAGCAAGAGGAAACGGTTTCCTCTTGAAGAGAGGCATAGAGAAAAGAACTCAGAGCCCCGAAACAAATCCTCAACAAAAAGAATGTAGTGCTACAACACTCCAAGGCCCACCCTGGAAATGATAAATTAATGATGCAAATAAAAATCCAAGTTTCAAGGTATCAAATTCCTTCCAACTGCTGCGTATTATTATTCTCCTTGAATTGTATATCTCCTGCGCTTTGCCTGACTGTCCAGCCTCAGCTTCGGTTCTAGTACAGCATTAACAAAACTCGCAGCATAGATGGCGGCCCTGACCTGATAATTCTCATCTAGGGCTTCGAATAAAACTTTTATAACGAACTTATAGCGGGCTTCCCGTTAAAGCCAATCCAAGAAGACAATTCTCTGTTACATTCAAGCCTTTTATCGGCTTAAAGATCGAATCCTGTTCAATAAACCCTGGAAAACGTGAAAGCTCAGCCGAATATGAAATGAGTCCTGGACATAAAAATATGCATTAAAATCCAGCTACCAAAGGCGCAATTGAGTGCCAGCAACTTCGACCTCCTCTTCAGAAAACAAAAAAAAATGGAAAATCTGCAACGGCAACAGTCAATTAAAGGCTCAAATTGAAGGCCTCGAGCTCCTCCGTTGATCTGCAGCAACCTCGGAGTCGGCCGATCGATGACCGGCCAAATGTTTTGACGCACGAACCGACACAATGTATGGCTGAGGGTCTGCTCTCCTTCCTTCAGGTGTTCTTCGCTTTGTTCTTCCATTCACGCAGCATCTCCATGCTCGCCGCACCACAACCAACATTCACATAGGCCACCATCCCATGCACCTTTGTTCGACTATTCTAACAACACCAGGCAATAAGCTTTTCCACCTTGAGGTTTATCTACACAAATCAAAAACTTTATCGCACAAATCTACAATGGCTAGGACGCACTATATATATAACAGTGGTATATGAGAGCCTTGCAACACAAACGGTAACGACAACGCAGTATGAGTGGTATCGAGTATTACAATAGACTGGAGCTGCAGAGCATGATAGTCGAGGGGCCGAGTGGTATTAATTAACATCAAGCCAATGGTGGTATGGGAAATCACACCACTGGAGCAAAGCCGAAAACGCATGTAATAAAACTATTATTGCATGGTAGAGAGGAGCAGTGATTCGATGAACTGATACCACAAAGAATAATGGCAGAAGCGTTTTTGCATGGGAGAATATATAAAACTCATAGCTGACAAGCGCAGAGATACCGTGTCAGGCCCAGAGCGCAGGTACAAGGACAGTGCAAACGTTTCAAATCAGGTCAGGATGACAGCGCAACAGAAGAGCAAGGCGCAGGTTTTATAAATGGTATATGGCAGACAAGGCACAGGTCTGTATAAAGGAATATGGCAGAAATACACTGCACAGAAAGGCCATAAACAAATGACTCAAATTAATTATACAGGGCAGGAATACGCCTGCTCTGATACCATGTCAAACACACATGGACAGCAAGAGAGATATGAAAGATAAAACATGCAATACAATTTTATTAACAAGAGATTTACATTTATAGTACATTATGTGACTCTTGGGTTTCAGATTCCAAGGTCTCTGGGACTGCTTTGGTCTATTCGGCTTCCACACTAACCCATTTAGGATTAGGTGTCCAACAAATTTGAAATATTGAACATGTAGTGCAACAAAATGAACAGGGAGCAGCCATGACGAAACACTACTTTATCAGTGGCACAAGAAGAAACAAGTTCTCAAGATGTGCTTATTTCTCAGCAACATAATGAAAAAAGGGAAGCTATTTATACATCTCTGAAAGGCTGCATTGGGTAAATTGAGGATTTGATTTTCTCTGCCAAATACTACCAAATCAGAGGCCTTTTAAGCATTTAATTTCCAGTTCCAAACCCAATAAGCTTCTGAAATTTTAAAGCAGTAGAGTTGGTTTTTACACAATTGGTTTCTGAATCAGGTTGTGTTAATAACCACCTTTTTGTTCTAGTAGAGATAAAATTGCCAGTAGCCACAGAAATGCTCTGCAAAATGTTGTCTCATAGTGTCAACGTTGGAATATATAGAGTATTTCAGTGGTCCCAAGTGCCGTATGTTAGTGACAATTTTGTTTTTTTGGTAATCATGTGCGTGTGAACAGAAGGAAAAACAGAGGGCAGTTGATATGGCTCAATAATGTACATGGTGCCTTTTTTATTGATCTTCCAAAGACAAGATTGCAATTCAAAAAGGCATGATGAAAATGAACAATTGAAGAATTGGATACGAAGTGCAACAAAATGAAGAGGGAGCAGCCACAATGAAATACTCCTTTATAAGTGGCACAAGAAGAAACAAGTTCTCAAGATATGCTTATTTCTCAGCAACAAAATGGAAGAAGGGAACTTTTCATACATGTCTGCAAGTCTGCGTTGCGTAGATTGCGAATTCTATTTTCTCCACCAAATACTACCAAACTAGAGAACTTTTAAACATTTAAGTGTGTAGCCTTCTCTTTAACTTTGCAGGATAACTAAGTGGGAAAGAGAATGAACAGTTGAGCAAAGGAGTTGTAAGAGTAGAACCTGTTCTGTTCTTAGTGCTACTTGATATGCTGCATCCTGCTCCTCTCTTAGCCGCTGGTTTGATAACCTTTTCTCTTCTTCTTCCAGCCTTGCATTTATCAAAGCTTAGCCCTGTTCCTCTACTGCTTTCTGTAAGATCTCAACCAGTTCTTGTGGAGATACTGGGCCTTCAATCTAGTACAAAGAAGAAAGAATGCCTTAAAGAAGGAAACACAGATGACTTGATGACTAATAATGGTAGTGACAACGTTCTTCAAATTGCCTATGCAACGGAGTTGAACTGGACTGTAAAACATCACAGAAGCAGAAAAATATTTGCGGATGTTCTTCAAATTGCCTTGGTGAGTGAATCATGTAAGCAGAAAAATATTTAGTATTTACAGAGGTGTAATGCTTATAGAATAGGTGTACAGGTAAAGGTCATGCATGCCTTTCAAATAAGAGGAAATACAAGGTTTTGATGTATACAGGGACTAGACATGCTGTAAGGGGAGTTAGAGAGATTACATCCAATAAAGGAAAAGCACTTATTCTTATTCATAGTATATTCAAGCGATCAAATGAAGACATGTTTTAACCAGGGATGACAGTAACAATAACAGAGATTTAGTAAACACATCAATAGATAAATAGAAAATACATGCAATATATGGATCTCCAATGTGGACATTATATGGGTATAGAGATTAGCAACCTTTTTCATACATTACTCAAGTTTCTATACATGTTATAGTTTATCTTCCATGCATATTTAATTCCTCCTCCACAATAGTGCAATTCAACTAATCAAATTGTTCTACTTCATCGACAAAAGTATACATATGAGCACAGCATAGTTCCTTGTTCTCTTGTTCTATTATAAAGCACTTGATAGTTTCTTTTGCACCTTTTCTACCTTCTGTTAAAGCTTGCTTTATCATCATGCAAAGAGTGAGGGTGATCCAATCAGATCAAGGGTATCACCTTTTTGAACTTGGTACATATATATCATTATATGTAAATGCATCATATTTGCCTACAAGTACAAACCCTAATCTTCAATTCACGAATATAATATTCCAGGATTTCTAGTAGCAGAAAGAATTGACGTTTGTATCTCAGGCAAGTACTTTGCACAGGCCTATATGTCTAGGCGTGCAAAAGTCACCCACAATCTCTTTAGGTACTTGATCTAGTGTGAGCAAGTTGCTAATGTAACTTAGCCTAAGTTTTTAACTAAGGGAAAAAACAAATATTATTATGTTGGTTTATCGAGCTAAAGAAACTTTGGAAAAGTAAAGTAAATTACTTTAGTGAATATATTTTAATCTCAACCGTTGATCTCAAGTGACGCAAGATTTAATCTTAGTCTCAATCACTTAGGAGATTAGGGTTAGGGATTTCGCTCAATGTCAAGTTATAAAAGCAAGGCTAGGGAGATGGGAAAGACACACTGCGACATCACAAGATTGAGAGAGTCCTCTCAATGTGTGTTGGGTCCGAGGAAGGGCTTCAAGGAAATCTGGATCAGCCAAGGAGGGTTGATCAGTTGGACCATATCCATGGTTCTAAGTTATTCCTTAGTTGCGCCATTATCCCAAGATAGGAACCCAAGTTTGGATTATTAATGGAAAACTTTGATTGCGCAAAATCTGCGTCGTTTTTAGGAGATTAGTTATTTTATTTTTTCTTCCGATGAATGTTAAGAACGTAGTTGTGTAAGTTATTCATTAGCTCTGTCATATGTTATGTCAATAATTTACCAGGTGCCAAGTTTAATGAAATCTAACATGGTACCAAAGCCCAATCTCTAAAAATTGATCTCAGAATTACATGAAGCCAAGTTTATACAGGATCATTTGAACCAGGTTCAACTGCGATGATACAAAGGCAATTTTTTTTTATGGCTAAAGAAATTGGTTGTACAACACTGAGTTTGAATTTTCTTTTTTATGCCGCACAAGTTCATAGCGTAGGGGTTGATTTTTCGAGATAAAAATAAAAAATAAATAAAATAAAAAAGAATGGGAGGGCCGACTAGGTGGCCGATAGGTCTGACGACCTACCCAACCGTCACACTAGTTGTAGGTAGTGAAGTGTTCGAGCGCTACCGAGTAGGCAACTGTAACAACAAGAGAGGTGGCCGACAGGTAGGCTCGTGGTGCATAGAAATTCAGTTGGGGTTTGCAATGATGGGGGAGAAATAGTCCGTCGATAGCTGCCAGCGAGTACAGGGCTCGATGAAACAGGAAAAGCTCAGCGACTAAGAACTAGCAACATGAAGACTAGCCAACAACTTGAGCTAGCAGGAGTGGGCATATCCCTATCAAACACAACGACTGTGGATGTGGAAAACAACAATTGTGCAGCGGGGCTGCCAATTAGCATTGGCAAATGCAAGGTTACGAAGGAGAGCCTTCGGCTAAGAGCACCTTTGACAACCACAAAGGGGCTGATAGGGTTGTTGTCGAGCATCCATAAGCAACAACAAAAGGAACAAGTGTGAGGGCCACTGGAGTAGGGTGGTCCTGTGGGACTGAGGTCGAGAGGAGGTCGAAACCAGAGGTTGCAGAGGTTCAAGGATAACGATGGATAGAGACAATGGTTATTGATGAGATTGGTTGTTGAGACAATGAGCCGCAGGGCTCCAAGCTGAATCAACGTGGATTAAGTCGCCAGAGTGACAAGAAGTTGAATTTTAGATTTGGGTGCCTAAAGGACTAGGAAGAATATTCTTCAAAATGTCTTCGACAAGATTTGGTTAAAAATGAATGCAGTGGGTCTTCGGTATGAAGACAGGTTGGGCAAGGTGTCAAAATTCCTACCTTGGAAGGCTAGGGTCACTTTGGGACTTAATGAAAATGATCTCTAGGGGAGATTGTTGAGACTAAGATCTTGGAGCCGCCAAATCCTTGATAAAAGGCCCTCGTAGCAAAGAAGGAGATAAAGGCACAGAAGGTACTTATGGATGCCATGAAGGATCCTTTGATCTCTCACTTAATCGAGAAGACAACCAAGGAGATGTTTGAAGCGCTGGTAGGATTATATCAAAGCAAGAGAATAAACAAGAAAATGATATTGAAAGATATGCTCTAGACTATGTAGATGACCAAATCTAACTCAGTGAAGAGTTATCTTATGAAGATTGTGCATATTTGTGATAAGCTTGTAGAAATGGGAGAAAAGGTAGAAGACTCAAAACTAGTAAATGTGGCCTTGAATAGATTCTCAGAGGCATGGGATTCGTTCATTAGAGGGGTCTATGCTCAAGATAAATTATCAACATTAGGTAGGCTCAGGGATGACTGCATACAAGAGGAAATCAGGTTATAGTCAAAGGGAAAAATTAGCAAGCAAAGAGATGATAAGAGCGTTGCTTTTATTGCAAAAGGAAAAGGAAAGAGCTTGAGTGAGACTGGGGACTCAGCCTCATAGTCGAAGAAGAAGGACTTGAATAAGGTCAAGTGTTTCTCTTGTGCAAAAGTACTTGTCGGAGCTACGAACATCAACACTCCCTCTTAGCAAGGGAGGTACTTTTGCCACTTGGAACTAGCCTTGATCCTAAACTTGTATTTGTTGCCATGGTTGCTCCCTCTAAACTAGAACACTGCCCTACCATCATCCTCGAAGACCTACTCCTTGTGAACTTGTTCCTAGAAGCCTCTTGCTCCTGAACATCTTGTAAGGTCATCTCATACCAAGAGACCTTCTTGATAGATTTAGAGGAATCTGTCAATTTCTCCTCCCCTCCTGAACCTAAAGGCTAACTCCCACTGAGTTGCACAACCTTCAGAGCTACCTGATCCCTATTTTGTCACTGCTCTACTTCTTGTAGTTCCTCAAATAGGCTGGTCCTTTAGCCTATACAAGTTGCTCTCTCTAACTCCAATGACATGGCAAAGAATATAAAATTCAAATTTCAATCTTTAAAATTGTTTATAGAACACTAAATGTGATTTTTCCAAGCATCAATCGTTTACCAAGAAAACTTCGAACTAGAATACAATGAAAATTACTAAAGATTGTTGTTTAAATATGAGATATTTTCATAGAGATATTTAAGCAAACATTTGCATGCAAATTGTTTCTTCAATGGCTATATGTCAACCCCCTTTGGAATAGTTTCAATAATCATGTCATGAACAATCATATGCTCTGTTTTTTCTTTTTATCCCTCATACAAAGTTTGTGTTCTAGGGTATTTAGCCTCAATTGGCAGCAGCAGAGCAAGGGATAAATGTTACAAGTAGTGCCCAATGAATAAGGTTGTGAAGAATGGAATGCGTCATATTCTTTGTATGACTAGTTGGAGGCATGGTTACATTATGCCCGACGCAACGGGGGGTCACAGGGAGGGTATACCCGCCCATGGTATTTTGTACACTCGGTCATGGGAACTACGATTATGTTCTAATATAAGGTTAAAGGATTGGGGGTTTTATGAATGTTTCATCATGTATATAATACATTGTAACATTGAAAGGAATGTAATGCAAAATCAATTTGGTTTTCTCGGTTTTGAGTTACAGGGGAAAAATATCTGTGTATATTTTTTGTTCTCGCCACTGTATATTTTCTGTTTTTTTAAGAATTTGTTTGTAAGTATTTTTTGTTTAGGGTTAAAACCTTCAGGTTCGAAACAAAAAAGAGCAACAGATTTTCAAAGTATGTTTGGATGAGTCTTGGCTCTGCTGCTCAAGAAAAGTCTTGAGATTGAGAAAAATGGGTGGCTGAAAGAAATCTATACCAATGCCTTGAAGTCCATTGGGTATATGGAGTCCATGGTCCAAAGAGGGGAAATCACCTTATTTAAAAGGAAAGGGTGCACTAGGTAGAATATCCAGACTGAATGCCAACCTACATTCGATTTTCCAAATGACCAAATAATTTCACCAATACATTTTTCAAATGTAGACAAAAATGGATGTATCGCAGCTGAAATATACCATGAAATACTTCATAGTGTTTTTAACAAAAATTGTGGAAAATGATAAATCTAAAGCTAAGATTGCAAATGATAAATTTCCATGAAGATAGAAGAATAGTACCTATAGGAATTTACAGGGTAAGTTCCTCGGACAAAACACCAAAGGACACCGCTCACAAACAGATCACAGATCAATACACCAGTATTGTTGACGTGGTTAAAACCCTCAAAGAGGGAAACAGTCCACGCCCTGAGCCAACGCGGCCACTTCAGGCAATTTATTAATAAAAGAATGAAAATTTACATAAGCTTCTCTCATGAACGGTTACCCTACAAATGACCCTCCATGCTCTTTAAATAGAGATCATGGACCAATCGGGTGTTAAGCCACGGATCAAGTGTCGGTAATACCAAGGAGAGAATGAACCATCAGATCACTTCATGTCTAGAACATATCGTGACCGTCAGATTGTAAGTTACAAAAGTACATAGTAAATAAACACATTTTACCTAACTCTATATTAGACCAAGTTACACTTAACTATTTCCTATGTGTTGGAATATCCTAACAGTACCATGAGAAATCAGCTACAATATATTTGGTGAAGAAATCCCCGAGTGACTTGACCAAGAAATAGGGCACTCACCATCCTCTATGGCACACCAACCAGCCACAAGCAATTTTCTCAGAAACAATGGTAGGGCGAGCTAAATAAAAAAGCCCAAGTTTAACCCTCCAACAATCCATTTCTAACAACTATATTCATGGAAAAAGGGGCCTAGCTTTTTCTAGAGGTTGGGCTCACTAGAAAGTATGGCTTCTAAAGCTAAAGATATTACATTAAACACATTCTTTACGAGGCCTAAAAATAACTACACCTGTTCTTCTTGGGTGACAAAAATAAAATAAAATAAATAATGTTGGTAGGCCCCAATGAGATGGGTGCCCTTTCTTAGCTCAAGTAGACAACATTATATTGGAATGCTCCTTGTTGGGCCCTTGCATCCTCCTTGGCTATTATGGCTAAAAATACAATTTATAATAAGCATGATATAACCTTTGGTGGGCCCCGATGAGATGGGTGCCCCTTGTTAGCTCAGTGGGACAACATTCCATTGAAATACTCCTTGTGGGGCCTTTGCACACTCCTTGGATATTATGGTTAAAAAACATTTTATAATATGCATAATATAAGCTTTAGGAGAGGTTTCTTTGACTTCGTGAACTAATCACACAAATATGATGTTGTAGGCCTATTACCCACCACTCGTGGGTAGTATATATAGGAGAAACTTTTTCTCCTAGATGGTCCTCAGCCGACAGCCAGCAGCCCCTTGCAACCACCATATAGCTCAATGTGCCATTGTCTCTGCCACTAGAGCTAGCCATGTGGTCCCTCAACTACTTGCCATGACTGTATGTTTGAAGGTGGGCCTCCCGACCCCAAAGGTATGGCTTTTCATTGGTATAGTTGAGTAATTTTCCTTACTTTTCATGGGCACTTATGGGCATGGATTGGTGGGGGGATTTGGAGGAAAGAGTGGGATAGGTCTGTATTCTTGTTTCCACTGCCTGATTTCGTGGTTAACCTTGTATCCTAGTCCCGTGGATATCCTTTACTAGCCATTAGCTTTAGGGTTGGCACTACATGGGAAATCTTGATTTTGGTTGCGCGATGCTGCTTCTCGATACCATCTACATCACTCCCCTTCCACTCATTTTAGCCCCATTCATCTTTTTCCCATCCGAGTCCACATAGGGTTAGCCTCCCCCTCCCCTTGTCCACACCTTGGGTCGGGTCTGGAACGATGCCCCGGAGGTTGATGCAACTAAAAAGAAAAGAAAAAGCATAATTTGGCCACTCTGAACAGGAAATGTACCACAAAAAGAAAAAGATGGCTGGGACACACAAATTTAGCACGTGGGAAAAAGCCAAACATGAGCTCTACCCCTT
The DNA here is from genome assembly GCA_031772625.1 of Pinus tabuliformis. Classification (NCBI taxonomy): domain Eukaryota; kingdom Viridiplantae; phylum Streptophyta; class Pinopsida; order Pinales; family Pinaceae; genus Pinus; species Pinus tabuliformis. The sequence goes on along the minus strand of CM062813.1, from coordinate 1,141,340,919 downwards.
ATCCATGGCCATCACCCTGGTTTTAATGGGTCCTAGATGAGCCCCTCCATCGTTAAGGAACCCATGATTGTCCCAACACCTAGTGGGCGATGAGTTGCCCCACCTCAAGGGGGTATCCACTACTATATATTACACAACATGTTCTCATCCCCTGGAGCCCCGAGTAGTTATGAAGAAAAATCAACCAAAGGCAAAAGGCATATGATGAAGGGTGGAAAAGCAAAGGTCAGGGTAACCCATGTACCACGATTTGCTCCCTCCTACACTCATATACCCAGGTGTGGGCTTCCCTCATTATAGCTACCCTGCACCATGACATGTGATTTGGATGATTTCCCTGATCCCCACTCCATTCCATTATTATATCATTTTCCACCTACCACTTTAAGGATGTATCATGGATATGCCACCCCCTTTAAAGGCTAAAACCGCCTAATAGGGTGCTTTATTAAACCCCTATTGAGCATGGAGACACTTGTACATGCCAAAGCCCACTATGGAAGGGCATGCCACCATGAAGTGCCCCATTGGTTCCACGAATTGTAAGCTATTTTACTTGATTATTATGATGACTTGTTGTATTGGAGGGCAAGGGGATGCATTGGATCTTATGCAAGATTGCAAGTGGGTTTCCATTTGGGGCTTGGTCTCCCTATACGGGGTCTAGCTCTCCAATGGGCCACATTGGCACTTGTAGGGTGAGCATTGAGAGCCATGGGCCTCCACCATAATAGAGATTACTTCATGGATCCCCAACAACGCTCATTGATTTCTCGTGTTCCACCTTTTGGATGAGGATGATGCACCTGGTTCACCATGTCCAGTCGGCTCCACACTTGCACCATACACCCGACAGATGTTCCAGGGTCTAGAGGATGTCTCCCGCTGCAGGGGGAGGGTTTATATCATCATCCTAGTCCTTACAGATGGCATACATGCATTTTCGATCCACTTGGAGATCCATGAGATTGTCCTTGTGCTCCCACACCCACTTGGGAGCACCACAGGTTCTTGCTTGGAAAATAAGGGGCCAACCCCTTGTCCACTATGTTTGGAGTCCATTTCCACACCATGGAATCCCTTGGATTTCATTAGGCCTCCTCAAAGGCAAACCGACTCACTTTGTTGATCATTCAACCCTCTTGAGAGGCTTATTCTTGTATTATTGAGCTATTTGGTGGGCTTGTCACCAAAAGTATTTTTATTATGCACATTATTTTATTTTAGGGGCATTATTAGTCCAAATTAGGCCATTTGAATCCCTTAGAGGATTGTATAAATAGAAGAGAGGCATTCTCTCTCATTCATCATCACTTGGATTGGGTTATTAGCTCTTGTGAGATTTTCGCTATACCTTTTGTAGGACGAGTTTGGATGATATGGATGAATTTTGATGTTTGGATATCTCTCTTTTATCTTGGAGCTTCATTATTGGCATAATATGATGGTTGGATATATTCTTTTATACATGTAAGTGCTATTTTCATGCTTATTCTTGTTATTTACTTTTGTCACATGAATGTTGTTGGGATTTTCACTATACAAGTCTAAAATTTACTGCTTTTCTATATGAATTGGTGGAAATTGTGATCTTTTATAGCATTGCATCATGTCATGGGCCATGTATGAATGGGTGAATGTTCCTAGAGATATTTTATGTTAAATACATCTCAAAAAGTCATCATTTATTTCAAATTGAAGCTGCTCTCATGCCCTAATGCCATGCGAAGTTGTTTGAAGGCCTCCTTGATTGGGTGAACTCTTTCCAAACCATAAATTCTCCTTGACTCCATCTCTCCCAAAGGACAAGGCACTAATCCTCCATAGGTGATCACTTTTAAAGCTTATTTCTTTCACCTTTCCTTCTTTTTCTAGGCCTAGCCATCATAGGTCACCTAGGGCATCACTTTTCTCACGATTTAACCATCAAAAGAATTCGATCTCTTGCCCACAACTGTGTTGGTGTGTCCTCTAAAATCCCTCCAAATTTCATGAAATTCCAACATTGGGATCTTGAGATATTTCAAGCCCTAGCTCAAAGATCGATTCTTACCCTTGGTTCCCCATTGACTAGTGACCTCATTAGGATCATAGCATTAAATTATCAAAAGAATATTCTTGCTTTGATCCTCTTTCCTTCCCTGATTAGGTCAAGTACATGCTTGGTTGATCAACTCCATAACCTGACCTAAATGTAGGTTCACTTGGTCCTGTGTGGTCCCGCAACCTTACAACTCTAATTACACAAAGATCACATAAAGACCAAGTCTCCATAACGATTTCTAGGCCTAGGAATCATCTTTACAAGATACATTCCCATGCCCTAGCCTCGAGAATCCTCTTCGCCCTTCCTAAAGAGCCTATCACCTTACTTCAAAGCAAGAAAGCCATATAATTGAGTCTCTCTTGTGAATAGGCATTAGGAATCACTCCTTATCCTCTTATTGATCTATTCATCTACTGATCCCCCTTAGACCAGGTCTCCTCCCATCGGTGAAAGTCTGTAAAGAGCCGGGAGCCTTCGCTGAGGTGACAATGGGCTATCTCTCCATCGTTGCCCTTGACCTAGTAGTTGCTCTATAGGATCCCCTCCTAGGACCCCTGCTAGTTTGAGCGGTAACATTTTGGCGCCATTGCCAGGGACACAAGACATGTGTTTTATTCCCCATATGACATACTGACATATCATTATTGGTGACTCCATTGGAAGAACGAAACCCTAGTTCTTCATTAAATTCCAAAGTTAATGCTTGTAGTGTGAAGCAAGCATCTATTAAGGCATTTATATTCACCCAAGCGACTCCGTTTAATCCTAATGTGTAAAATCATGAAAAAATGGACTATCTCAAGTGGATTGGTTTCCCTCCCTATCCCTATAATAACCTTGATCTTGAAGAATTTCTAGAGCTTACGATAGATTTTTCGGTGTAAATCACATGGTATTTCATTTGTCAACGCATTTCGAACCAACCAGTGTGGTTCATCGTCAGGACAAGTTGAGGAGCAGATCAAGGTATGCATGTTAAATAGACAGAGCAAACCTCCAACGGCTATAACGGTTAAATTTTATGTAATAGATAGTTTTTATTACCTATACTGTTATTATTAATTTAACATTTAGATATACGATTAATTATTTCTGGATATTTAAAATATTCAATTCCTTTTAGAACAACTATTATCTGAATAAAATTTCATTGTAAAGTAGTTAAAACCTTTATGTAAATTCATATAAACATTGGATTAAATCTCAATAATTGATTGAATAGGTCAACCTCTAGGTTAATTAGATAAATAATTATTTTTATTAAAATATGATCCTAACACCTGACTTTTATATTTTATATAGTTATTTATTTAATACCTTTTATAACTAACTAATAACTTAATAATCATTACTTTATATATATATATATATATATATATATATATATATATATATATATATTAAAATTCATATGCCCCTTTGACTTTTTATGATAATATAACTTTCGATTTGATAAATTAAATTAACTTATTTTTATCCCCCTGGTCCTAGTCCATCTAACTACTCCCCAGTCAAATTTAGCCGTTATAGTCGTTGCCTGATCTTGAATTATAGCTGTTGGAGGTCTGCTCTGTCTATTTAACATGCATAGCTTGATCTGCTCCTCAACTTGTCCTGACGATGAACCACACTGGTTGGTTCGAAACGCGTCGACAAATGAAATACCATGTGATTTACGCCGAAAAATCTATCGTAAACTTGATATGGATCACAAAAGCCTCAATTCAACAAGTTCTAGAGCGTCCGAAAATCAAGGCATGGATGAAAAGTTGGATGCCTAGGTTCAAAGGGAGTCCTGATCAAGATGCCAATGACCATATTGATGACTTCTTTTGGCCCTTAACCCCATTAAGGATTAACAATGATGATACGATTATGAGGTTATTGGCTTTATCACTTGAAGGTCAAGTTAAAGATTAGTATGATAGCCTCCCTCATGAAATTGCCACTAATTATGATAGTTTCGAAGATATCTTTTTAGAAAGATGGGGTGGCATCCCAAGTAAAGATAATACCATTCATGACCAAAGGGAAGCTCCCTTGCTAACAAGTCAAGGGAACCCCTCTATGCATGAGCCAGGTAATGGGACAAGTAATCTTGAAAGAGATCTCGATGAAAATGTCAATAAAGAATATGTCTTCCAAGGTGAGGTTACGGGTCCCCCTTTAATTGTTGAAGAGAACCCTCCTTTCATTATATATGATAAAACCCCAAAGGAAGGTCTCGCTAAAGGGTTGGAGACAACCTTGAGGATCAAAGTGATGAGCAGAAGATGAGTCCTCGTTGGATACACATGATGAAAAGGATGATTCTGACAACATGCGTGTTGGGAAGGATGAGTCTATGGAAAGTAAAGTTGAGACTATCCTTACCTTTCCCAAGGACACTACTCTCGATGATTCTCTTTTTGAGAACCTTGAGGAAGGTAATCCCATTAACTCCTTAAAAGATGACATTGGAGATTACTTCTACGTTGAAAAGGAGAAATGGGAAATTGTTGGTCCTCAATTTGATTATGCTCCCATTTATGACACCGACAAGGAATATGGGGTTGAGGTTGGTCTTCCCTTTCCCTCGAGCACTAATTATGATGACATATCCATTGATACCCTTGGGAAGGAAACTTATTATTTTCCCTTGCACAAAAGTGGGGAGTTGGAAGTAATTGATTCCCCTTTTAGGGAAGACCCTATCTCTGATACCGATGATGATAAAATCAATAATGTGCCTAGCTATCCTTCCTATGATTCTATATCACTTGAACCTTTAGATTGTGATTTTAAGAAAGAAAAACCCATTGAATATAAAACTTCACTCTCCCCTATTCCTTTTTCTCTTGTTCATCATCTTGAGTCTTCCCCAAGTGATTTCCTCACCCCTTTTGATATGATCTCCATTGTCCAGTGACCATGGGCCACTTTACCTTCCTAGGTATGATGTTGAGGAAAAACCATCCACTAGATGCATCCCTCTTTGCCCCTCATACCCTCAGGATTGTGAATACAATCACTCAATTGAGCAACCAATATGTTGTCCCCTTCTGTGTTCCAGGTCTCCTTTCTCATCCCGTCACGACCTTCCGACATCTACAAAGCATAATATTATGAGAAATAATAGGGATTTCTTGAGAGCGATCATTCATTCCACCATTGTGTACTTAGAGGGAATGCCCCGCACTTCTAGATTGACTTATTTTCCTTCTCTTGGGGCTTCCTCCTACCTCGCATGGAAATCATATTTTCTTCCCCCCCACCCGCTTGATTGTGTCTGCATTCACTTTGGGACTTGCTACATGAATAATCATATAGGCTGACATATTTATATCAGTGTAGAAAAAGTCTGCAAAAAATCCCAATTTAATCCTAAAAACGCGATTTTTTGAACTAAACGATTTAATCCCCCGACTTTTTGGCGACTTTTTCACAAAGGAAAAAATCGTAATTTTTTCCTTATACTCCCGATTTAATCGGGAATCGACCCAAAAGGTCTTCCTCCCTTCCCAGGCCGCGGATAAAGAGGCCGCAAAGGTGAAAAAACTATAAATTGAAGCTTCCATCCATGCATTTTCAAGTTATTGCATTGTATTGTTTGTCATACTTCTTGCGAGCATAGCAGTCTCATTTGTAATCTGTTAGTTTTGAGGTTAAGATATGTTTTTGTTTTCCAAGGAAAAACAAATCTTTATACTTCATATTTCTAGTTAGAAAGCAAAGTATACATTGGCTAAGCCTCCAGGCTTTCAGTGATCCAGACTCTAACAGCGACTGCCCCTTCAAAAGATTACAAAAGTACCAAAAGGACAAGCATACAACAGTCTTCCGTAGAAAGAACCCCACACCATCAAAAACATTGTTACGGTTGTTGAATGCTTCCAAGAGAAACAACAAAGAGGAGGTCATGAAGATCAAATAGCAACAACCTGTCCAAAAAAAACAAGACCAGTGCCTCAAAAAAGAACCCATTTTCAGACAGCAACAAAGTACCTGTGAAATCTTGTGACAACGAAGATCCTTCCTGCAATGTGAGCACGTTTTGAAAGAGAATCTTCTTTAGTGGTGAATTCCCTGTAAATGTGGGGAAAGGTTATGTATCAAAAGTGGATCTTACCTCCAAGAGTTTTTGAATAATAGATGCCAAGGCTAGGTTAATAATCTGACATCTACTATTTTCTCAGAAAATAAGCAGCTTGGATTCACCAAGCATTAATTTTCACATCTACTGTGATACTCACTGTTAATTTTCATTGGACCTACTACCTAACACCTTATTACCCAAGCAGATTACAATCTCTTGAATAAATGCATGACTTATTTCTTAATACAATTAGCAGAAACAAAAATTAAAAGGGGAAGAGGATCTCAGTGACTGATTACTTGATGACTTTTAAATGATTCATGATATACATTTATTATAATTTTTGTTGATATTTTGACTCTTGAGAGTTGAGACTCGGACAGGACTCAAAATTCAGGAGTTGATTCGCTATTTTGATATGTGATGTAGCATTAGACTTCATATACATATTATATATTAGCTTTTTTTACATGTTTATGTGGAAATGAATTTATTTGATGTTGTGGATACTCTAGATGTTAAAAAAAAATTAAAAATGAATAATTTTGTGTTTTTTAATTTTGCCAACATTTTGCCAACTTTTTCAAAAAACTCCCGACTTTGACGAGTTTTTCAACTTTTGGACCCTTGCCGAATTAATCCTGACTTCGACTTTTTCCACATTTATTTATATTGATGTGATGATACATTGGTTACATTGGCTTTATGATTATGCTTAGTATTAGCTTTGTACCATACGCATGTTAGGGTACGATGCGTTTCATAATGACTTTCTCATTAGAACTAACATCATATGATATTTATCATGATAGATTAGTTGCATTTTGATTAAATTTGTATCTTACTTTCCAGTTGATTTTTACGGCCTAATACTAAGCATGGGTGATCATAAGACACCACGAAAACATGTTGCCCCGTGTGCTTGGTCATTGATATGTGAAGGTAACAGGTCTGCGATACCAAGAGATTGTTGATGTTCTCATGACCTCCTGTTCGAATAGCTTCGCACCCTTACTGAGAGATCATGTCCCAGTTGGAGCTAGATGTTACCCACCACCCGTGGGTAGTGTATAAAAGTTTTCTCCTAGATGGCCCTCAATCGGCAGCCATAAACCCCTTGCAGCCACCAGATAGCTCAATATGCCATTGTTTCGCCACTTGAGCCAGCCATGTGGTCCCTCAACCACTTGCCATGAACATATGTTTGAAGGTGGGCCACCCGACCTCAAAGGTATGGCTTTTCATTGGTATAGTTGAGTAATTTTCCTTACTTGTCATGGGCACTTTTGGGCATGGATTGGTGGGGGGATTTGGCGGAAAGAGTGGGTTAGGTCTGTATTCTTGTCTCCACTGCCCGATTTCGTGGTTACCCCTGTATCTAAGTCCCGTGAGATCTCCTTTACTGGCCATTAGCTTTAGCGTTGGCACTACATGGGAAATCCCGATTTTGGTTGCACAGTCCTGCTTCCCGACACCATCTACATCACTCCCCTTCCACTCAATTTAGCCCCATTCATCTTTTTCCCATCCGGGTCCACATAGGGTTAGCCTCCCCCTCCCCTTGTCCACACCTTGGGTCGGGCCTAGAACGATACCTCGAAGGTTGATGCAGCTAAAAATAAAAGAAAAAGCATAATTTGGCCACTCTCAACAGGATATATACCATAAAATGCAAAAGATGGCTGGGACACACGAATTTAGCACATGGGAAAAAGCCAAACATGAGCTCTACCCCTAATCCATGGCCATCACCCTGGTTCCTATGGGCCCTAGTGAACCCCATCCATCATTAAGGAACCCATGATTGTCCCAACCCCTGGTGGGCGATGAACTACCACCTCAAGGGGGTATCCACTGCTATATATTACACAACATGCGCTCATCCCCTGAAGCCTCGAGCAGTTATGAAGAAAAATCAATCAAAGGCAAAAGGCATATGATGAAGGGTGAAAAACAAAGGCCGGGGTAAATCGTGTACCACGATTTGCTCCATCCTACCATCATATACCCAGGTGTGAGCTTCCCTCATTATACCTACCCTTGCACCATAACATGTGGTCTAGATGATTTCCCTGATCCCCACTCTGCTCCATTATTATATCATTTGTCACCTACCACTTTAAGGATGTACCATGGATATGCCACCCCGTTTAAAGGTTGAAATCACCTAATAGGGCCCTTGATTAACCCTTATTGAGCTTGGAGACACTTGTACATGCCAAAGCCCACTATAGAAGGGCATGCCACCATGAAGTGCCCCATTGGTTCCATGACTTGTAAGCTCTTTTACTTGATTATTCTGATGACTTGTTGTATTAGAGGGCAAGGGACACATTGGATCTTATGCAGGATTGCAAGTGGGTCTCCATTTGGGGTTTGGTCTCCCTATACGAAGTCTTAGCCCTCCAGAGGACCACATTGGCACTTGTAGGGAGAACATTGAGAGCCATGAGCCTCCAGCATAGTAGAGATTACTTCATGGATCCCCAACAACGCTCATTGATTGCTTGTGTTACACCTTTTGGATGAGGATGATGCACCTGGTTCACCATGCCCAGTCGGCTCCACACTTGCACCATACACCCGACAGATGTTCCAGGGTCCAAAGGATGTCTCCCGCTACAGGGGGAGGGCTTATATCATCATCCTAGCCCTTATAGATGGTCTACAAGAATTTTCGATCCACTTGGAGATCCATGAGATTGTCCTTGTGCCCCCACACCCACTTGGGAGCACGACAAGTTCTTGCTTGGAAAACAAGGGACCAACCCCTTGTCCACTATGTTTGGAGTCCATTTTTACACCATGGCACCCCCTGGACTTCATTAGGCCTCCTCAAAGGCCCAACGACTCACTTTGTTGATCATTCGACCCTCTTGAGAGGCTTATTCTTGTATTCTTGAGCTATTTGATGGGCTTGTCACCAAAAATATTGTTATTATGCACATTATTTTATTTTAGGGGCATTATTAGTCCAAATTAGGCCATTTGAATCCCTTAGAGAACTGTATAAATAGAAGAGAGGCACTCTCTCTCATCCATAATCACTTGGATTGGGTTATTAGCTCTTGTGAGATTTTCGCTATACCTTTTGGAGGACGAGTTTGGATGATAAGGATGAATTTTGATATTTGGATATCTCTCTTTGTCTTGGAGCTTCATTATTGGCATAATATGATGGTTGGATATACTCTTTTATACATGTAAGTGCTATTTTCATGCTTATTCTTGTTATTTACTTTTGTCACATGAATGTTGTTGGGATTTTCGCTATACAAGTCTAAAATTTACTACTTTTCTATACGAATTGGTGGAAATTGTGATCTTTTATAGCGTTGCATCATGAAATGGGCCATGTATGAATGGGTGAATGTTCTTAGAGATATGTTTTGTTAAATAAATCTCAAAAAGTCATCATTTATTGCAAATTGAAGTATAAAGACCTTGAAGCAACTGCTCTCATGCCCTAATGCCATGCAAAGTTGTTTGAAGGCCTCCTTGATTGGGTGAACTCTTTCCAAACCATAAATTCTCCTTGACTCCATCTCTCCCAAAGGACAAGGCACTAATCCTACATAGTTGATCACTTTTAAAGCTTATTTCTTTCACCTTTCCTTCTTTTTCTAGGCCTAGCCATCATAGGTCACCTAGGGCATCACTTTTTTTTCAGAATTTAACCATCCAAAGAATTCGATCTCTTGCCCACAAATGCTTTGGTGTGTCCTCTAGAAGCCCTCCAAATTTCATGAAATTCCGACAGTAGGATCTTAAGATATTTCAAGCCCTAGCTCGAAGATCGATTCTTGCCCTTGGTTCCCCATTGGCTAGTGACCTCATTAGGATCATAGAATTTAATTATCGAAAGAATATTCTTTCTTTGATCCTCTTCCCTTCCCTAATTAGGTCAAGCACATTCTTGGTTGATCAACTCCATACCCTTGGCCTAATTGTAGGTTCATTTGGTCCCATGTGGTCCCGCAACCTTACAACTCTAATTCCACAAAGATCACATAAAGACCAAGTCTCCATAAGGATTTCTAGGCCTAGGAATCATCTTTACAAGATACGCTCCCAAACCCTAGCCTCGATAATCCTCTTAGCCCTTCCTAGAGAGCCTATCACCTTGCTTTCAAAGTAGGAAATCCGTACAATTGAGTCTCTCTTGTGAATAGGCCTTAGGAATTGTTACCACCACTTTGTGAGTAATATCCCCAAGAGAAATTTTCTCCATGATGAGCCTCAGTCGACAGCCAAACCCCTTGATGTCTCCTACTAGCTCATTGTGCCATTTCTCTGCCACTTGAGCCAGCCATGTGGTCCCTCACCCACCTGTATTGATCGTATGTTTGAAGGTGGACCTCCTGAATCTAAAGGTATGTCTTGTCATTTGGTAATTGAGTATTGGGTTTACTTATCATGGATACTTCTGGGCATGGATTGATGTGGGGATTTGGCGGAAAGAGTGGGCTTAGTTTGTGCTCTTGTCCCCTTGATCTCTTTTGGTTGTCACCCTTGGATCTTAGTCCCGTGGGATATCATTTATTGACCATTTGGTTCTAGGGCGGTACTACTTGGGAAACCCCGATTTTGGGTGCGTGGTCCTGCTCCTTTATGTGGAAATTTTTGAATTCTTACACACATAAATCCCTACTGCATTATCTGGTTTATTATCTCCTAATTGTTCATTCCATTAACAAATTATTTATTAATATAAATACCGAAATAAACACAAATACAGCCTTCACACATATACAGATCAACAACTGAAATAACTAAGACAACACAAGGGACACCGTTATTTTTGGACAATCGTCCCCGAAAAAACCAAATGCGAGAAAACCAGTGCAACAGATATCAGGGTTTTATTATTATGCAGTTTTCTGAATACAACTAGGGTGCCAAAAATGGCTCACCCTTCAGAGATTTTCCTTGGCAGAAGTACCTTTCTTCGGAGACAGATATTCCGGCTAATCAGCAACCAGATGAATAGCCTCACAGTGACTTCAACTGCTCCCTTAGCTGGACAGTGAAAGCTGCTCCAAGCTACCCTCAGGAACTGCGTCACCCTCTACGGCTCTGCGTCAGCTAACCAACTCTCAGTCTACCCCATGAAAATTCCTCAACGCTGCCTCTTCAGCCCAACGTCAGCTCTACAGCCCTCTGCGCTGCCTACGTCAGCCTCTTGGCCCTCTACGTCCTTTGCGCTGGCCTCCTCAGCCTCTGCGTCAGTCCTGGCTGCTTCTGTGTCAACCTTCCAAGGCTCTGCGCTGTCTCTCTGGCACTCTCTCTGCCTCTCTGCTATGTATTCTCGGCTTTTTGCCGAACTGCCCCTCGCTGCAACAAATCACTAACTCGATTTCTCAGCAAACCCTGCCCCAGAAAATAGAATTCTTGATCAACTTAGTGTATCTCCAACTGACCCTCAAGCCTCCTCTTATACTTTTCCTATTGACAATTCAACGGCTAAGATTAGATTTGGCTTGATCCTCGTTATTTAGAACTTTCTCACCCATATTATATTAATACACATTAATATTTTAATTTTCCTAAGTTTAGACTTAGGGTGTCATTAAAATATTAATTATTTTAATATCTCTTCATCCGGGTGGAATTCCCCCAAACGATTTCTAGGTCTTCGAGATCTCATGTGCCTTAGCCTCTCCACCAATTTTCATGGCTAGAGCACATCCGATGCTACCAAAAGACAACACTCCTTCTTAGCGAGGAATGTGCTCTAATAATGCTTCACCACATAAAACATCACACTGATCCTCCACATCAGTACCTGTGATGATGCTTGGCCTGCTGCCTCACATCCTTTGTGCTACTACTTCTTGTACTGCTACCCATGACACTACCACTGCCACTACTGCATCTGTACTGCAGCTCCCTCTCAACATGTTGCCCATGTTGCCCCTAACACTATCATTGCTAACTGTTGCACTGCAACTTAGTTACCGAGAAGTAAGTAACTAAATTCCCCCAAATGTTGACATCCCAATCAGTCTGGAAGCCTCATGATGCTGAAGCTGCCTCTGCTGCTAACTCGTGCTCCTTTGCTGCCACTGCGCTGCTGCAAACACCTCTGTGCCTCCTGCACTGCTGCAACCTCTACTGCGTTGCTATAGAACTCTGCACTCTAACCCTGCCTTAAAGCTCCACCACACTTTGCTCCACCTGACATCCGTCATCATGCTACTATCGTTAAGGGCTCCAGTAGTAGGATGTGATCCAAGAGTTTGGGCACCTTAAGGATCATGCCCCTAGTGTGTAGTCCTCCTGACTACAACTAGATGTCTCCCCACCTCTGCTCTAGAGGTGCATGAGCACTCATGGCACAATCGTCATCAGTCTCGACCTCTTTCTCTACCTTAGCGGGGCTTCCTTTGAATCAGAAGCCTCTCCCTTGTTTTTCTTCTTGGGACACTAGGATGCATAATGTCCCAACTCCCCACAATGGAAGCACTTAACCTTGGAGATGTCCTTTTTCTTCCTCTTCCCTTGCTTTCCCGCAGATTCTAGAGCCGCATCGTCCTCCTCCTCTTTCTTGACTCGAGCTCCCTTACCACCACTCCCCGCCTTGGTCATCCTCCCGATCTCTTCCTGTCGAAGGGTTGCCCACATCTCCTTCCAACCAGGAAGAGTAGCCCTACCCAAAATACTTTGGACAAATGTCTCCCACTCCTCGGAGACTTCATTCAGGGCAGTCCTGACCATAAACTCTGGATCCAGTGTAGACCCAACGAAAGTAAGCAAGTCGCGAATCTCCTGCAACCTGAGATGGAATGGATCTATCTGCTCTCCCTTCTACATCTGATATGATCTCAGCTGATTCTCCAATAGCATCTTTAGCTGCACAGAAGAGCCCTGGTATAAGGTGGTTAGGGTGTCCCACATCTGCTTTGCTGTGTTCTTCTCAGCAATATGTGGTATGACATGATCTTTGACCCCGTCTAGGATCATGCACTTCGCCCTCGCCATTGCCTCCTCATATTTCTCATTCTTAGCTGGATCGACTGGGATAGCCACTACTTTCAAGGCAAAATCCTTGATGTGATGTCAATCTAGAACTACCAGGATCCTGGCCTTCCAGATGACAAAGTTGGAAGCCCACGTCCAACCTATCCTGATCCCTCAGTCCGTTCACTACCATTTCAGCTCCTCTTTTGGACTCCCTTTGAGTCTCGACTCCCCTCCTGGAAATCTCCCTCTAAGTCCTGATTTCCCTCCTGAAAATCCTCTGGCCAGCTGTCGAACCGTTCCTCTCTAATCCTCCTTGCAACTGCAACTTGGATCTGGGTTCCTTGGCTACAAATCCATCGAGGTAGTGACTCCCTCTACCTTGGTTCTGTCTCCTTAAACATTGTTATGTATCGATAGAAACAACGTCCCACCAACTCCTCAAATCACAATCTGCCCACAGCTCCCCAAGCCCCGACAATTGAAGAAACTGAGCCTCTCAGGCTCTGCGCAATCCCGACAAAGGCTGAATCTGCCCCTTCGGCCAACTGCGTCAATCCTACCTAGATGAGTAGGATGACGTGGCTCTTCATGAGCCTCTTCTGCCTCTGCACTAGCCTTTCCCTTGGCTCGAAATGATGACGCAGGCTCTGCATCACTTCTTCTCTAGCTGCTTCTACTCTGGAACAACGTTGTCTCTCAGGACAACTACTACTGCTGCAAATTTCAAATTTCTACGGGTGCCTTCAGTCCCCCTGTGATCTGCAATGCTCTGATACCATATGGAAATTTCTGAATTCTTACACACATAAATCCCTACTGCATTATCTAGTTTATTATCTCCTTGTTCATTCCATTAACAAGTTATTTATTAATATAAATACGAAAATAAACACAAATGCATCCTTCACACATATATAGATCAACAACTAAAATAACTGAGACAACACAAGGGACACCGTTATTTTTGGACAATCGTCCCCAGAAAAACCCAATGCGAGAAAATCGGTGCAGTAGATATGAGGGTTTTATTATTATGCAGTTTTATGAATACAACTAGGGTGCCAAAAATGGCTCACCCTTCAGAGATTTTCCTTGGCAGAAGTACCTTTCTTCGGAGATAGATATTCTGGCTAATCAGCAACTAGATGAATAGCCTCACAGTGACTTCGACTGCTCCCTTAGCTGGGCAGCGAAAGCTGCTCCAAGCTAACCTCAGGAACTGCGTCACCCTCTACGGCTTTGCGTCAGCTAACCAGCTCTCAGCCTACCCCACAAAAATTCCTCAGCGCTGCCTCTTCAGCCCAGCGTCAGCTCTATAGCCCTCTGCGTTACCTACGTCAACCTCTTGGCCCTCTGCGTCCTCTGTGCTGGCCTCCGCACCAGTCCTAGTTGCTTCTGCGTCAGCCTTCCAAGGGTTTGCACTGTCTCTGCCTCTCTACTATGTATTCTCGACCTTTTGCCGAACTGCCCCTCGCTGCAACAGATCATTAACTCAATTTCTCAGCAAACCCTGCCCCAGAAAATCGAATTCTTGATCAACTTAGTGTATCTCCAACTGACCCTCAAGCCTTCTCTTATACTTTTCTTGTTGACGATTCAACAGCTGAGATTAAGTCCCTAATCAACGATTACAATTAGATTTGGCTTGATCCTCGTTATTTAGAACTTTCTCACCCATATTATATTAATACACATTAATATTTTAATTTTCCTAAATTTAGACTTAGGGTGTCATTAAAAATATTAATTATTTTAATATCTCTCCATCCGGTTGGAATTTCCCCAAACGATTTCTGGGTCTTGGAGATCTCACATGCCATAGCCTCTCCACCAATTTTCATGGCTAGAGCACATCTGATGCTACCAAAAATCAACACTTTATCTACACATATTACTCCCTTTCCACTCACTATACCCCCATTCATCTTTTCTCCCACCTGGGTCCACATTCCCATTCTGGGTCCACATAGGGCTAGCCTCCCTATCCCCTTGCCCCCACCTTGGGTCATGCCTACAATGACGCCCCGGAAGTTGAAGCAATTAAAAGAAAAATTGAAAAGCATAAATGGCCACATTTAACAGGAAATTGTACCACAAAATGCAAAAAATGGCCGAGGCAAAAATAATTAGCACGTGAGCAAAAGCCGACAAATGAGCTCTACCCCATCCATGGCCATCACCCTAGTTCCATAGACTCTAGATTAGCCTCCTCTATCGTTCAGGAACCCATGATTGTCCCAACCCCTGGAGGGCAATGAACAGCCCTACATCAAAAGGGGTAATCACTACTATATTATACACATCCTACTCTTGTCCCTTGAGCCCCGAGCAATTAATTAAAGAAAATTCATAAAAGGCAAAAGGCATATAAAGAAGGGTGGAAAAATCAAGGCCGAAGCACCTCATGTACCACCACTGCTCCCTCCTATACATTATATACCCAGGTGTGGGCTTCCCCTTTGCCCCATTATGTGGCCCAAGGCTGCCCCCCCTCATTCCCTATTCCATCTCACCTATTTGTCACTTGCCACCCCCTAGTAGAAGGGTGTACCTTGGACCCCTCTAAGGGATGAAACCACCTAATAAGGTACTTGGCTAACCCCCTTTGGAGTTTGGAGACACTAGCACATGCCAAAGCCCACTATGGAAGGGCATGCCATTATGAAGTGCCCACTTTGTTATCTGTTAATTTGGGGTAGCATCGGATGTGCTCTAGCCATGAAAATTGGTGGAGAGTCTAAAGCACATGACATCTCCAAGATCCAACAATGGTTTAGGCAAATTCCACCCAGTTGGAGAGATATTAAAATAATTAATATTTTTAATAGGGTTCCTAAGTCTAAAATTAGGAAAATTAAAATATTAATGGGTATTAATATAAAGTTGGGTTAGAAGGTTTCAAAAGTCATGGATCAAGCCAAATCTAATCTTAACTGTTGATTAGAGATTTAATCTCGGTCGTTGATGGACCAATGAGAAAAGTATAAGAAGAGACTTAAAAGTCAGTTGAAGAACACACTGAGGGAGACCAGTTAGTTCGATTTTTGGAGTGAAGTTAGCTGAGAAATTCGAACCAGTGGTCTAGAGAGCAGCAACAGGCAGCAATTACGGAACAGAGAGTCGGGAACAACAACAGAAGACCAGCGCAGAGGTTGGAGAGGCAAACACAGAGCCTCTCAAGTAGGCGCAGAGGTAACAGACTGCGCAGTCACTGGAGGGCCTGCGTGGGTGACGCAGAGAGGCCTAGTGCTGACGCAAAGAGGCAGGAGTTGACGCAGAGGGTCTGGGAGCTACGCAGAGGTCAGTTAGCTTGACGCTGAGACTGGGAGAAGTGTTGGAGAATTTTCTCTCTGTTGGGTAAGCCAGTTTGGCACCCAGTTGTACTGAAGAATTGCTAAATAATAAAATCCTCCCTTGCTGCACCGATTTTCCCACATTGGGTTTTCTGGGCACTGTTGTCCAAAATATCTGTGTCAATGTGTCGATTCTTGTGCATGTGTTTGTTTCTGTATTATGGTGTGATAACTGCAGCAGAATTTATTTTAATGTTTACTGAAGGATTTTCATAAATAACTTATTGGGAAATAAGTAGGTAAAATAAATTAGTTGTTGCAGTGATAGAATTTTCACATGGCATCAAAGCAAGTAATCAAAGACAGGAAGGGAAAATCAATTATGGGTCGAGACCATGATGTAGAGGCATCTATGTCAGGAGACGCGCACAGATTTTCAGAAAATTGCACAAGAGAAAGTGATTTCGATTTCTCTATGTTGGCTTCCACGCTAGAAGAAGAAGTGGCTTGTGTGACTAGCTCTGCATCATCAGAGGTATGGTATATAGACAGTGGAGCCTCTTGGCATATGACAGGAATCGAGAATGTTTCTCAAATTATCAGGAGGAGAAGATGAACTTTCAGATCACCATGGGGAACAAGGCAAAGTGTACTCCAGTAGGGAGGGGTACCATAGTTTTTCAAACATAAATGGGAGAGTGATTCTGTGCTACATGTACCAGGATTGGGGATGAACTTACTTTCCGTGTCGCAACTTCAAGGCAAAGGCTATGACGTTTTCTTCATCAAGGAGAAAGTATACGTCAAACACCCGAGCTGGAAAAAGAAAGTGCAAATCGGGATCAAAAGTAACAGGTTGTACAGACTACAACTAGAATCACCAATGGCACTAATAGGCAGTCATGGAGACAAGGATTTGAACGAACTATGGCACAAAAGAATGGGACATTTGCACCATGGGGCTCTGAGAATTCTCAGGAGCACTGTAACAGGAGTTCCAGATCTTAGTACGGAACGAGATGATGTATGCAGAGGATGTGCTCTAGGAAAGTATGCCAAAGCAGCATTTCCTAGAAGTAAAACAGGGCCAAGAGTGTACTAGGATTGATACACTCAGATATCTGCGGACCCATGTCCACTAAAGCTCTTAGTGGTGCCAAGTACTTCCTCACCTTCATTGATGACCACTCAAGGAAAACTTGGATTTATTTTCTGAAAACCAAGGACGAGGTTTTTTGTCGATTCAAAGAGTTCAAGGCTCTGGTGGAGAATCTGACTGGGAAGAAAATAAAAGTTTTGCACTCAGATAATGGTGGAGAGTATGTCGATAAGGACTTCACTGATTTTTGCGCTAAGGAGGGCATCAGAAAAGAGTGGACAACTCCTTACAATCCGAAGCAGAATGGAGTAGCAGAAGGAAAGAACAGGGCTATTGTAGAAGCAGCTAGGGCCATGATGTATGATCAGGATATGCCAAAATTCCTATGGGAAAAAGCATGCAACGCAGCAGTCTATGTTCAGAATAGAACTCCTCATCGGGCATTGGGCAAGATTACTGCAGAGAAAGTCTTCACAGGGAAGACACCTGAAGTCAGTCATTTCAGGATATTTGGGAGCTTGACATATTGCCGCATACTCAAGGAAAAGAGGAAGAAGCTGGATCAAACTGCAGAGAAAGGATATCTAGTGGGATATAGCGAGAACGCTAAGGCATATAGAATCTATCTTCTAGGGAGTAGGAAGGTAGTAGTTCGACGAGATGTGAAGTTCATGGAGGACAGGGCTTTCAGAAAATCTCGAGAAATGCCTTCCGAGGAGCAGTGAAAAGAGGAACCATTGGTCAAACCTCTTCAACCAACGGAAGAAAAGAATTCTTCCTCGGTTCAAGAAGAATCACAGGATGAGGAGCTAACAGAAGCACCTACTGGTAGAGGAAGAACGAGCAGGGAACTTCATCAGATTCTGCGAGATGCAGAGGACTTCATCGATGCGCCAAGGAACAATAAGAGGGAGCGAAAAAAGCTAGATAGATATCAAGCATTAGTAGCTCAGGATGGGGAGCCTGCCAGTTTTCAGGAGGCAACTCAACATAAGGTTTGGCTGGATGCGATGGTAGAGGAGTACAAATCCATAATGGTGAACGATGTCTGGGAGGTAGTGCCAAGGCCTCAAGACAGATCAGTGGTAGGTTCGAGATGGATCTACAAGATCAAATACGCTGCAGACGGCAGCGTTGAGAAATACAAAACCGGGTTTGTGGCTAAGGGGTATGCTCAGAAGGAAGGAACTGACTACGAAGAGATCGTCGCCCCGGTAGCCAGGTATACATCTATTAGAACCGTGATATCTCTTGCAGCACAAATGGGGTGGTAGATTCATCAAATGGATGTCAAGACAACATTTCTGAACGGAGTGATAGAAGAAGAGGTATACATTGAATAACCAGAGGGCTTTGTGTAAAGACTTCACAAAATTTGATTTAAGGACTGTACAGAATTTAACAGCCATTGTAAAGACAGTAAAATATTTCTGAAATAAACATCATGAACCTGTGATAAAATTACATAAAATTTTACAAATCTAACTGACAGAATTGATGAGAGTACCTACCTGTATTCCTGCGTTTGATGATGCCTCAAGCTGCTCCCGCTTCTATTACCAAAAAGACCGAAACCACCCAGCCAAACTGAGCAGAACCTCGCTACTCAGTCCAGTAAGCTTCTCAATTGAAGCAGATTGTTCCCCCGTGCCCAGAAACCTCAGAACAACAAGGCTCAATTGTTCCTGATGATAAACTCTGTGTACAAATTTTCCTCCTGTTTCTCCCCCCTTCCTCCAACCGTCCCTTCCTTCTTATAAGTCTCCATTTACCGACTTCCTCCATCTCCGTGTCCAAATTATGATACGTGTTGATTTTTATAAACAAAATCTGATTTTATTTTATTTGAATATCTTAATTTGAAATAAAGTTTATTTATTTATTTTAATGATTTAATTTTAATTTATTTAATTTATAATTTATAATTTTATTAATTTTATTTAATTTCATAAATTTTAATTTACTATAAATGGGCCATTACACTTTGAGACACATGAGAAGAAGTCTCATGTATGCAGATTGAAGAAAGACTTATGTGGGTCGAAATAGGGACTTAGAGCACGGTATGGCCGAATCGATAGCTACTTGCAGTCTGCAGAAAATGGAATTTTTCAAAAATGACGTAGATCCAAATCTCCACTATTTGGTTGTAGAGAATGAGCCTCTAATCTTAGTATTATATGTGGATGATCACTTCCTGACAGGGTCGTCCAGGCTCATCGGGGATTGCAAGAAGAATCTAGCCACGGAATTCGACATGAAGGATTTGGGACAAATGCATTATTTCCTGGGGTTGGAAGTTTGGCAACAAAAGGAGGAGATCTTCCTTGGGCAAGGGAGGTATGCTACAGAAATCCTGAAGAGATTCAGAATGGAGGACTATAGACACATGGCTACTCCAATGATCACCAACTGGAAGAATATTGATGCATCAGAAGACAAGGATGTTGATCCCACCTTATATAGGCAGCTCATAGGGTCCCTAATGTATCTGGTCAATACCAGGCCAGACATTTGCTACGCTGTCAACACCCTCAGTCAGTTCATGGTGGAGCCGAAGAGGGCGCACTGGGCAACAGCCAAACATGTTCTCAGGTATTTACAGGGAACAGTCGATTATGGACTCTTGTACACCAGGAGTAAGGATATCAGATTGAGTGGATTTACTGATGCAGATTGGGCAGGAAGTTCAGTGGATCGGAAAAGTACCTCTGGGTACTGTTTCAACATTGGATCAGGAATGACCTCCTAGTGCAATAGGAAACAGAAATCCGTGGCTTTAAGCTCACTTGAGACAGAATATATGTCTGCGAGCACAGCTTCGTGTGAGGCCATATAGCTTAGAAAATTGCTTGTGAACCTATTTAGAAGAAAGATGAAGGCGACCAGGATCATGTGCGATAATCAAAGTTGCATCAAGCTCTCTGAGAATCCAGTGTTTCATGATAGGTCAAAGCATATTGATATTCGATGTCACTTTGTCAAACACTGTGTCCAACGAGGAGTTGTATAGTTGAGCTACACTCCTACAGGAGAACAGGTGGCAGATATCCTCACCAAGGCCCTTGGAAGAATAGAGTTCGAGTACTTCAGGGAAAAGATGGGGATGATAAAGAATCCATTTCAGTAGCAGAAATGGGGGTGATGTTGCAGTGCAGTAGTAGTCAGTGGTAGCATGATGCAGCATGATGAGAAGAGGATGCAGTGTTGGGAAGAAGGACCAGCAACAGCACGGATGCAGAGGGAGTTGCAATGCAAATGCAACGCTGGGAGGATGGACCATCAGTAGCACGGATGCAGAGGGAGCTGCATCCGTTTAAAATTAAAATTAATATTTTAATTTTCCTAAGTTTAGACTTAGGAACTCCATTAAAAATATTAATTATTTCAATATCTCTCCAACCGGGTGGAATCTGCCCAAACCATTTCTGAGTCTTGGAGATCTCATGTGCTTTAGCCTCTCCACCAATTTTTATGGCTAAAGCACATCCGATGCTACCCCAAATCAACACTCCCTCTTAGCGAGGACTGTGCTGTAGTAATACTCCACACTGAGCATTACTCTGATCCTCCGGCATTGGTACCTGTGGCATCTGCTGGGGCATTATTATTTGCACATTATTTTATCTTTAGGGGCCCATAGGCTAATTCGAACTCCTTAGGAGGCTATATATTGATGTTAAATACATTCATTTGTATCATCACTTGACTTGGGATCTCTCTAGTCTTAGAGAATTTTCGCACTTTTTTCCTTGGAGGATATTTTTGGAGATGGATGAATTTTTATGTATGGATTTGGCCTATTTCTCTTATCTTGGAGATTTGTTATGCAAACGAATTGTTGGTTGGATATACTCTATAACGTTGTAAGTTATTTTTATCGTTGTTATTCTTGTTGTTGCATACTGCTAAAATTAGGGCTAGTTGTTGCATTATTGTAATGTGGAATTGAGCAATGTTTTAGTTTTTAGATGTATGGGCCAATGTTATATGAATGAAATGTCCTAGAGATTATTTATCTCGAAAATCTTGCATCATTTGATTTAAAGTATAAATGCTTGAAAGTCGCTTTTATTTTCTTACTATCTACATTGGATGAAGTTGACTTTTTGGGCACCAAGAATCCAAGTTCTTACTCATTACCATCCTTGAATCCATATCCCCAAGTGAACTAGGCACTGGTTCCATAAAAAGGGTGATCACCTTAACCTTCTTTTCACCATTTTTCCCCCTTTTCCCGAAGTCTAGCCCCAGTGGGTCAACTCGGGCATCAATTTATGGCAATTGGCATAAGGAAAAAATTTTATCTTCTCTAGACTACTGCGCTGGTGGGTCCCCTCCCTCTCCTCCAAATTTGAGGCCATTCTAACGGTGGAATCTCTGGAATCACAAGCCCTAGCCATAGACTGAATTTTTCCTAGGCATCTCCAAGGCTAGACACTAATATGATCAATTCAACCTTCTGAAGTAAATATTCTTGTTTGGTCCTTTCCCCTCACCTCATCCAGGATAGGAGCATCATTGGTTGCTGCATTCCATCCCTGAACCTGGGCTAAGTCCACTTGGCCCCGTGTGGTCCCACTTCTCAATAAAGACTATTTGTCAAAGACCATTTGGGAGTCCAAGTTTCCAAGGATTATAGGGATCAAGAAACTCCTCTATAAGCCTATTCTTTCTCCCTCAACCCTCCAATCCTCACCCCTTACCCCTGGTGGACCAAGTCCCTTGCTTAAAGAGCAAGCAAGTTCCATTTTTCTTTCCATCCTTAGGAAAGGGTTTTCAGGGTCCCTTCTTACCTATCCATTGACATCTACTTTATAAAGTGATCCTTACACTATCGGGACTCCTCCCATTGGTGAAAGTTCGTAAAAATCAGGGAGAGTTAGCTATGGTGATAGTGGGCTAAGCCTCCACCATTGCCCTTGACCTAGCAGTTGCCCTCTTAGGAACCCCCTTTAGGTCCCCTGCTGGTTTGTGTGGTAACAAGAATCACTCCTTATCCTCTTATTGATCTATTCATCTACGGATCCCCCTTATACTAGGTCTCCTCCCATTGGTGAAAGTTCGTAAAGAGTAGGGCGCCTTAGGTGAGGTGACAGTGGGCTATCGCTCCATTGTTGCCCTTGACCTAGTAGTTTCTCTATAGGATCCCCTCCTAGGACCCCTGCTAGTTTGAGCGGTAACAAGGTCCAAACGTTGAATGTGTGGTAACACCCAACACTTGGAATCCCTTCTAACACTGATTAATAACCCTTAGTTGCACTACAAAACCTCTTAGACGTCCAACTTGTGAGTGAAACGAGTTTGAATGAGGGGAAACGTGTGATTTTATGAGTCATAGGCCACTTTTGCATAGGACATGTGTTCAAATTTTGGGACACGTTGAGAGCACAAGTTGGACACATGTTTGGCATGTGTCTTGTGAATAGGACACATGCCAAACACGTGTCCTCGTGTATTTGCTCCAACATGCACAATACGTGACACACAGTCCATTTGGACGTATCCGGTTACATAGCATATTTACGAAGAATTAAGAGATGCCATGATGAAAGATATAAGTGGGCTACATAGCTATACATGGAGAAATTTGAGAAACAAGCCTTGCATTCATTTTTTATGAAATTAGAAAGACACAAACAATTTGTTGATGATAGTGGTTTGGCAACATGGAAGAGAGAACCTAGAGTAGTTCTTTAACCACTTCAATAATCAAAATGAAAGCATCAAATTCTCCATGGAAATGGAGAAAGAAGAAATCATAACTTTCCTTGATGTTCTAATATCCAAGAAAGACGATGGCTCAATCTCTCACTAGGTTTATCATAAAAATACGCATATAGACATATATCTACATGCAAACTCTCATCACTACCCTCCTTAAAATATTGGTGTAGTTAACACTTTAGTGACTTGTGTCTTAAGGATATTAGATAAAAAGAACTTTGGAGCAAGAAATTGAACACTTGTCAAAGGTTTTTACAGAGAATGGTTATGATGGAAGACAAATTTGATAAGATTGTTGAAAAATCCAAAAGACCTCGTGTGGAAAGAAAACAGGAAGAATGATCTAGGGATGGGAGGAAGGCTTCATTTCCTTATATAAAAGGAACTACATACAAGATAGTAAAAATCCTAAGGAGAAGAGATATTAGGGTCACTTTTTCCCCTCCCAACACCATCAGAAGGATGGTGGACTCTTTAAAGGATCCAACCAAATTAGGTTCATAAAAAGGAGTATATTCCATTCCTTGCTCATGAAATCAAATTTATATAGGGGAGACAAGTAGATCACTAGAGGTAAAATGAAAAGAACATAGTGGGCATTTAAGTCATGACAAATTTTAAAAATTGGCCTTCGCTGAGCATTCTCATAAAACTGGCCACCAAATCTATCTTGAGAATGTTGGGATCACAAATAAAGTGGAACACCATGTAAGAGGAAAGTTCACAAAAAAGTGGAAATTGAAGTGAACCCTAAAAGTCTCAATAGGGATGAGGGCACTAAGATGAGTGGAACCTAGAAGCCTATCTTACATTTTCTTTAGAATGAATAGCATAAATATATAAATGATGGAGTTAATTCTTAAAAGCTGAAAAGGTTTTTTAAATAAGCCAGAGTTGGTGTTAGTTACTCCACATTTTTATATTTATGAGGCCACATGATAACATTAACCTTCAAGCATAAAAAACTCCTAAGAATGATCCAAGAGTATGGATTGAGACGTTGATATATTCATAATAATATAGCGCAGGTCTGCTCCACTTTTACATAGCTATAATCAAAGGGACATGCTCACTGTCAATAATAAGTTTCGATTGGCACCAACAATAGAATGGATTACTCTAAGAATTGTGATTGATCTGATGCAGGAAGACTAAAATCCTTCTTCGATGCAATTGTTGGCAAGTAGCATGATTCATTAAAAGGATTCAAATAGCAAGTTCATATATATGTGTGTGTGTGTTGTTAAGTATAATTGACAATGTTACACCTCATATTGTATGAGGTTCCACATTGTGATTATCATCACATTAATGGCGATTTGTTGTTGTTTCTTGAAGCACTGGACTAACTTGGGGTGATACACTTTCATTGAGCTTCTTCTCCTTATCTTTGAGGTTTTTGGCCTAGAGGAGTCTCACTTCTCCTTGGTTGGATGATTATGCTTGCTAGCTTGGTGGTCTTTTCATATGTGCTTGCCTTGTTGATCACTCAATGGTTGCATATTTGATGGTTGTGGAGCATGCTATCTCATTTTGGTGTTGTTGATATACTTTTCTTGGATATGGATGATGGTTTTAGCCCCCCAAGGGGTTAGATGATGGTGTTAGGAGGTAGATGTTTCATGACATTGTTGGAGTTTCCTAGTGACTTTTGCATGGTATTTTGATGTAATGATGTTGGTTGTTACTAGGAAGGGTGTTCTACATGGCCCTTTTGCATTGGATGTGTGGTGAGGACATATTTGATGATTGGATTATTAGCATTTATATTGTCCCTTTCTCTTATGATGCTGATGTGGTTAGATGATGGATGCATTGTGGTTGTGCATTTTACTTTGGTGGCATTTCTCCAAGTGGTATGACTTGAAATTGTGACATTGTTAAACATCACCTAGATGGAATGTGTTAGATGATGTTAGTACCCTTACTGATGTACTTTTTTTTCCTAAGTTTGAGTCATATGTGGGGGGTACTACATACATCTTTAATCATCAAGCCTTTTCCTAAGATTTGATGGAGTATTAGTCATACCACAGTCCTTTAGTGGAGCTCCCTAGGTTCAAACTAGGTGGAGCTTCTATTTTGTTATTATGTTATAATCATGGTGGTTTTTGCTAGGAGACACATCTTATTTCTATCGTACAACACTTATTGGAGTGCACCGCACTCCCCTCCCCCCCCCCAATATTAGCACACATGTTCATGTTGATTTAGTCTGTTGGTAACTATTGGAGGTACTCCCACAACCCTAGGGCATTGGGTTTGGGAGAAAATGGACCACAAATTTTTTTTGGGTGAAATATCCAAGTAGTGGGGCGTTGGACCTGTTGTCGCTCAGGTTGTACTAGAACGGTGCGACAACAACTCAGTTCGGGGGCTGTCACCCTGATCCCCGACCTCTTCGTTCTGGTTGTCTCCCAACAATAGGCTATGGGGGGTAGTCCCTATGGAAGATGTAAATGAAAGACAAGTTGGCAACCAATGAGTCCAGGAGACACAATTGAATGACCTAGCCACTTGGTTGATTTTAGCAAGTTTCAAAGGATTAGATTTAATTATCAATGAGACCAATGCCTTATGGAGTCAACTAACTTGCTTTTAGATCAATTAAAGACCAAGTAACCAAATGAAAAATCGTTGCTTAAATGTTTTACTAACCTATATGCTATGCAAATCCAAAGACTTAGGTGAAATGAAAGAATCTTGATTACTTTTAATTATATGTCTATTCTAGATGATCCCTTCCTCTTAACTATTTTGGAACTAGTCTCTAGAGTAGGTTGTGGGATAGAAGCCAATGGGAAGCAAGCAAGGCTTGATTAACAATACCTCACCCTATGTTCTAACCACCTAATGCCTCTGACACCAGAGAGATTGTGGCTTTGACGACTGCAAGGTCACCGTGTTAACCACTAAAGAGGTGCTAAATTCCTCAAGCTAAAATTGAGAAAGGTGGTCCTATTATTTCTATCAACCAAGCTTATGCTTGGAGGTAGGTTATTAAGTGCAAGACTAGCTTAGAATGATGTGCAAGGTTATGACTGAGTCTTGAGTTATTGTTTATGCGATTCAAGTACTTGATGTTGATTATCTTATAACAAGAGTACTTAACAATATATTGAAAGACAATCTTAAACAAGACTAAGTGCTCAATGATAAAAGTGCCAACAAGAGACAAAAGATATCCACGATACACTTGCTCAATTATAATAAAGATGCTCTTCACAATGATTTACCAATATGGAGTTCACAATTAGATATCAACTTAAAACATGAACCATAAATGACAATGACAATTAGAGCACTTATCCACCTAATGATTCAACATGAGATGCCAATGCCAATTATCCAAAAGCGACAATGAGATTGCAAATGTTATTAGCCAATATTCTCCAATCAACGTCTTCAATGTTAACAGGACAATTATTGAGAGATATACAATTTAGGTTCACCAATCTTCTAGCTAAGAACATACAATGATTATTAGATCTTCAATTTGGCAAATTCACAAATCTGCTTAAGAGATATTCAATGATATTCGATTCTTGATTTAGTGCTTGTGTGAGTGAATTTAGTGCAAAGTTAACGATCTTTGGAGATTATGAACAAACTCACAAGAGACAAGCAAATGTTAGTAGTCTTATCCAAGATTACCAATGCCAATGATCTTCTTCACAATAACAAAGCATGAGCTCGAGCAAGCACTTTAAGTTACTTGTGATTTAACGATATTCAGTGAGCAATATGACAACAGAGAATTACTTGTGAAATCAGTGAGCTAATTAGTGCCAAATGCCAGAAATAGTCCTAAACTTTCAATCTCTTTTAGTACAAAATGCAAATAAGGAGGAGGCACTTATGTCGTTGATATAATTTCAAACCTTATGATGCATATGTGACAGTCACCAGAACTTGAAATCTTATTCAAACAAAAATGCCAAATTTATCTAATTAGTTCCTTAATGTGTGAAGCAACTTGTGAATGATTTTTTTTTAAAGCATTTTCATAAGTATTTTATCACTGTTAGGAGATGATAGGATTGTTGTAGGTAAACAGTGAGGAAAAAAGGGTTAAGAGATCAAACCCTTGGGCCTTGAAGTCCACTTGCCCAATTTCCAAGAGTTATACCACCTGAAATACAAACAATTTGACTCCAAATCACTACAACAAACCCAGAGTTAGCCTCAGAAGTTAAATGATAAACTAACAGTGACTAAAAGAGGTAATGAGGGCAAGAAAGAAAGATGGAAGAGAGGACGCAAGGTTTGTAGGGCTTGCGTTAAGGCAAGGAGAGCCCAAAAGGGTTTGCGTTGAGGGAGAAGCCCCACAAGGGGTTGCCATGAGCCCTAGAGGGACTGCGGCCAAGGAAGAATAGGTAGCCGAGAGGAGAGGAAGGTTAGCGAAGGAGGATAAGGGAGGAGAGAGGGTCGAGGGAGCTAGACGGAGGTCAGATGAAGGGCTAGAGGAGGGCAAGGAAGGCCTCTTCAGGCCTACGGCAAGGACAAAGGAGGCCGACCGAGGGCCTTAGGCCTTACGACCAGGCCTACAAGGGCCAAAAAACACGATGACAAGGGGAAGGAGGGAAGGTCGAGGCCTTAGAGGCTTGCGGCCTAGCCTAGGAAGGCTGACGGCTAAGGCAGGGAGCCGACATTAGGGAACAAGGCCAAAATGGCCTAAGGCTAGGGATAGAAGGGAAGTTGTTAAGGTGAGAGGACCATGTTGGGCCTAAGGGCCAAAGAAAATCTGAAACCCTCGCCAAAGAATTGAATTTGCTTCAGATCTTCAATATTTCACCCAAATTTCACTGGTGTTGGCCTTGCAAAATTACTAGAGACTAGATCTTACCCTCGAGGGTCTAGATCTAGCTCTAACCCAACAAATCTCCTTGAATATCACATGCACAAATGAAAATACAAGTGCCCAAAACCCCAATATATACAAAAAATTCAAAACTCCAAAACCCCAGCTGCAAAACAAGGTTAAAAAAATTTATTCTACAAAAAATATATTTACAAGATCAATTTACAAAATATACAAATATACAATGGCTTGAAAGATTTTTGGACAATGGCTAGATGTATTTCGAAAATATATGTTAACAACAGCTTTAGCGAAGTAGGAAAATCACATAAAATATTCAAAGTCCAAACAAGGTCAACTTGTGCACACAGTCTATGAACTTGGCTGGGGAACCTGCAAACTCTATATATATTTCTTAAGAAAAATTGTTAGATCATACAATGGGATCGATCACCTAAGATAAGCCCAAAACTTACCAATAGAGTGTTCCTATCATCTACAAATGAAATAACAATTTATATGATATTGAAGCACAATATAGGAAAGCACATACCACAGATCAATGAGACAAAGACACCATGAACTGTACCCCAAAGTCTTTTATTATGAGATTCAAACGTTCCCAGCAGAACAGTGGCTTCACACCAGCGTTTACAAAATTACATCAGACCAAAGATCATCATGATCAATAGAAGCTCAATAGCCTTCTATTTATAGAGAAATCCCTCCAAGTGGAAAATAACGGCTAGTTGGTTTGATCCCCGTCAAAATAATCTCGACCGTCAATAAATACTTAATCAACTTTTAATCTCTACCGTTGAAAATACTTATTTTTGAGGAATTTTCGAATTTCTCATTAAAACCATTTTTTATTAGTTCAAAAATAATTATTTTGAACTAATTTCCTCAAAAAATTGACTTTGACTTAACCACCAAGGTCCAAGGGTCCAATTTTTCTTGAAATTTCCAATATTCCCTTGGTGGGAGACCTCCAAAAATTAACTTCTTTTAGATCCACAAATTTTTCCATTTGAAGAAATTAATTTCTCTAACATTTTAATTTTGACTCTAAATTAATTAATTTTCCGGCTTAGAATTAATTTTATTTTTGCCAGAAAAATTAATTAATTGACTCATTAGGGGATTAATTATTTTTTTACCCTCAAATATTTTAGCCATGGTGTCTAAGTATAAGGAACCATGCACTAAAATATTCTTTACATAAGGTTTTACAAATTCAATCGTCAAAGGGGGAATACCCGTTCGTTATAAACCCCCATAACATTTACCCAATTCTGCGACACAATATGATTTAGTAGACCAAGTGATTTGTAATAAAATAATTTAGCCAATTAGCTTAAATCATTCCCAAATCACTTGACTCGACTAAAACACTAGGACTCACCTAAGACTTCGACGATAAATTCCACCCTAGCTTTGGGGTTGAGGCTGGAGGGAAAAACTCTGTCAATCATCCGTGTTTAGAAACATAGATAATCAGTGAGACAAAAAACCTCCTAGGATGAAATTTGTCACCAAAATCATAGGCTTACCTAGGTTGTTACATAATTAACGGTCATACTAGCATCATTTACATTACAAATTTGCAGAATGGGTTTACAATGACATGACAGACTGTTGGCTGATGATTCTAAACTTTGAAAAATTTTGTATAACTGCTTCCTTGGACTTGTGACAAAATAGGTGCAACAAGACCCAAAAAGGGGTTTAAAATCTAAAAAGAAATTATTATTATTTCCTAAGGTCAAGAGGACTAAAACCCTAGATCTCGAGGGTTCCTAAGAGACTAAAGGAAGAGCTATTTAAAGAGGCCTAAGGATCAAGCCTAATCAATCAAGTGTGAGGGAAATCATTTGATTGTGGAGGCTAAGAAAATGTAGCCCTAGGAGTGGCTGAGCTAGAAGGCCAAGAAGGGTTGCAAGGGAGGTCGTGGTCACCATCTCAATGACATTCGACCAAGTGAAAGGAGGCAAACTATGAAGCCGCAAACCTAAGGAGCCACGCCTAAAGTATGGAGAAGGACAAGCTGGATTATGTTCTCCTAAGATCTGGTTTGGCTGAGTAGGAGCAGATGTTGGCCGAGTTGGTTTGGAGGTCTAGGCACAAGTTATGGGAATATTTATTCTATGTTGCAAGCCGCAAAAGTTCTGGTTCAAAGAGAGGGTCAAGACCCTTGTGAGCAGTATGTTGGAGGGCTGTAAAGCCTAGTGTCTTGCAAGAAAATGTTGCCACATACTCTAGTGGACCAGTGCAAAAGGTAAGGGTCTGTATGAGGAGAATAGCGTAGGAATGGAGGGTTGTTTCAAAGGCCGAAAATAGGATATTCCTGTAGCTATTCAAGAACCCTAAAAGATAGGATGAAACCTCAAGATGGTGTTTTCAGATCCGAGTGGTTTCAGGATAGAAAAGGACGTCTTATAGAGTGATGGATTGGCCTTTCTAAGTGGCATTTGCTAGGAGATCGAGGAGTTATTCCTAGAGAATTTAAGACAACAAATGTTATGCCCTAATTGAGGGCTTCTTCAAGGTCAAGATCAGTCCCCTAGTTCTGTTCCTAAGCAGCCAGCCTCTGTGCACAAGTATGAGAGAACAGACCCTAAGGAGAGGTTAATCTATCTCAGTTTATGGGGATGCATTCCTTTGGGGTTGTGCAGATGTATCAGAATGAATGGGGCTGCAAACCATGTTGGACAGAATGTGTTGGGTCTAACTTGAAGAGAAGAAGAGTGTGTTTAAAGGGATGAGGAGGACGACCTAAGAACAGTTAGGGTGTTGACTGTTAGTGGTTGTACAATAGTGCCCTAGGTTCTGAGTAAAATGAGCCAGATAATGGGCAGTCTTACAAGCCCTAGATCAGTCAAGTTTTTGACTGTGTGGGCAGATTTGTACGCCCTAAGAAGAGGGACATAAATAGTTGATGTGTCACAGAGGTAGGGCAGATTTGGATGCTCCAGGATCAGCTTTCTGAAGTGGCAAGAAGGTTAACAAGTGGGCAGATCTGGAAGGCTTTATGAAAGTGATCTTAGAGCAGCTAAGACACTATGTAGAGGCAGCTGAGCACTGTTCACAAACGAAGTTGTGAACAATGATTTCTGAATGAAGTATGCAGTGGCATGAAGACCTCAAGTACAGTGTTCATGAAAGGAACCATTGGGTTGTTAGGATGCAGACTTATGGAGCCTAGTTAACCTAATGAAAGGAGCCATATGGTTGATAAGAGGGCAAATCCAGAAGGCCCAATGAGTAGACTTCTTAATGGAGCTAGAAGGTTGTTAGTGGGCAGATCAGTGAGCCAAAGTTCAGTGACACAAAAGGAGTTGTGATCATTGAGAGTAGAAGGCTAGAGAGATCAGCAGATTGGGAGGCAAGAGGACCCACCAAATGTGTTGAAGGTGCGTGGACTGAAAGGGCTATGGGGCACCACATCAGTAAGTAGGTCAAGTGTACTTTGTTTAGGGTAGATTGGTGGTCATAGTGGTTGACACCAAGCCCTAGTTGTGTCCTTGTATTAGGGTTGTATGCAAGGGCCATGATCCCTGGTACCGGAACCCTAAATCTGTTGTATTCTAGATTGTAATATAACAAGTAGTGGATTTAAAAAGTTAAAAATTGTCATATGCACTAGTTGATTCACTAATGTTTGTTATTTTGTTGTGCAAAGTAGAAGTGTTGTGGCATTTGAGTGTGTTTGTGTTCAAGATTTTAAAATCAAACCAAATTCTTGAATGCCATGGCAAACTCAACATAGTATGATAGCTACTTTGAAGGGCTAGTGGATCAGAGTGTGCACAGTGGAACCAATGTCAGCCAATGGAGATCGTGTAGACTCAGAGGGAGTCTAGCTTTAGATGGAGCAACCCTATGGAAGTTTGAGATCTTTAGGTTCTGATGAGATGAGGCAGAGACACTACCGAGGTAGCATGGTCCATTCTACAAAGTATGTTGCAGTGGTGGATGCCAGATGATCTAGTGTCGTCGGTGATGATGATGGATACTTCATAGAAGTGGAAGTACCTCCCTTGCTAAGAGGGAGTGTTGATTTATGTAGCCTGGGAGGTATTCCCACAACCCTAGGGCATTGGGTTTGGGAAGAACAGACCACAAAGATTTTGTGGGCGAAATACCTAAGCATTGGGGTTTTGGACTCAAGAAGGGGTTTAAAATCTAAAAAGAAATTGTTATTATTTCCTAAGGTAAAGAGGACTAAAACCCTAGATCTAGAGGGTTCCTAAGAGGCTAAAGGAAAAATTGTTTAAAGAGGCCTAAGGATCAAACCTAGTCAATCAAGTGTGAGGGAAATCATTTGATCATGGAGGCTAAGAAAATGTAGCCCTAGGAGCGGTCGAGCTAGAAGGCCAAGAAGGGTTGCAAGGGAGGTTATGGTCACCATGTCAAGGGCATTCGGCCAAGTGAAAGGAGGCAATCTATGAGGCTGTAGACCTAAGGAGCCACGCATAAAGTATGGAGAAGGGCAAAGTGGATTTCGTTCTCCTAAGGTCTAGTTTGGCCAAGTAGGAGCGGATTCTTGCCGAGTTGGTTTGGAGGTCTGAGCACAAGTTATGAGCAGATTTCATCTATGTTGTAGGCCACAAAAGTTTTGGTTCAAGGAGAGGGTCGAGACCCCTGTGAGCAGTGTGTCGGAGGGTCATAAGGCCTAGTGTCTTGCAAGAAAGTGTGGTTGCATACCCTAGTGGACCAACGCAGAAGGTAAGGGTTTGTATGAGGAGAATAGCGTAGGATTTGAGGGTTGTTTCAAACGCTGAAAATAGGGTATTCCTGTAGTTGTTCAAGAACCCTAAAAGGTAGGTCAAAACATCAAGAAGGTGTGCTTAGATTTGAGTGGTTTCAGGACAGAAAAGGACGCCTTGAAGAGTGATGGATTGACCTTTCTAAGTGGTGTTTGCTAGGAGATGGAGGAGTTGTTCCTAAAGAATTTAGGACAACAAAGGTTATGCCCTAGTTGAGGCCTTCTTCAATGTCAAGATTAGTCCCCTAGTTATGTTCCTAAGTGGCCTGCTTTTGTGCACAAGTAGGAGGGATCAGGCCTTAAGGAGAGGTTAATCTATCTCAGTTTGTGGAGATACATTCCTCTAGAGTTGTGTAGATGTATCCAAATGAATGAGGCCGCAAACCATGTTGGACAAAAGTGCGAATATGACAGATGTGTTGGGTCTGACTTGAAGAGAAGAAGATTGTGTTTAAAGTGATGAGGAGGAAGACCTACGAACAATTAGGGTGTTGACTATTAGTGGTTGTACAATAGTGCCCTAAGTTCCGAGTAGAAGGAGCCAGATAGTGGGCAGTCTTACAAGCCCTAGATTAGTCAAGGTTTTCACTGTGTGTGGGCAGATTTGTATGCCCTAAGAAGAGTGATAGAAGTAGCTGATGTGTCACAGAGGTAGGGCAGATTTGGATGCTCTAGGATCAGCTTTCTGAAGTGGCAAGAAGGTTGACAAGTTAGCAGATCTAAAAGGTCTTATGACAGTGATCTTAGAGAACCTAAAACACTGTGTGAAGACAGTTGAGCATTGTTCACAAACAAAGTTGTGAATAGTGATTTTCGAATGAAGTATGCAGTGGCATGAAGACCTCAAGTACAATGTTCATGAAAGGAACCATTGGGTTGTTAGGAGGCAGACTTATGGAGCCCTAGTTCAGCTGACAAAAGGAGCCATATGGTTGATAAGAGGGCAGATCCAGAAGACCCAATGAGTAGACTTCTTAATGGAGCTAGAAGGTTGCCAGTGGGCAGATGGGTGATCCAAAGTTCAATGACCCAAAAGGAGTTGTGGTCATTGAGAGTGACACACTGGAGAGATCAGCGGATTGGGAGGCAAGAAGACCCGCCAGATGTGTGCAAGGTACGTAGACTGAAAGCGTTGTGGGGCGCCACATCAACAAGTAGGTCAAGTGTACTTTGTTTAGGGTAGATTGGTGGTCATAGTGGTTGACACCAAGCCCTAGTTGTCTCCTTGTATCAGGGTTGTATGTAAGGGCCATGATCCCTGGTACGGGAGCCCTAAGATTGTTGTATTCTAGATTGTAATATAACAAGTAGTGGGTTTAAAAAGTTAAAAATTGTCATGTGCACTAGTTGATTCACTGATGTTTGTTATTTCACTATGCAAAGTAGAAGTGTTGTGGAATTTGAGTGTGTTTGTGTTCGATATGTTAGACTCAAACCAGATTTTTGAATGTCGTGGAAAACTCAATGGGAGGTTGGACTAAGGTTTTATTTCAGCATTAACCTTTGTGCAAACATGTTGAGGTTGATTTAACCATTAATGGCTAAATTTATCCATTTTATTACCTTGAAGGTTAATAGCTTGAGCACCCTACTTCACTTGGAAGTTGTTCACACTTAGAAGGGTTTTTTGGATGTTATTTGAGGGATTTTGATGGAACACTCCATTTCTGGGGTAATTGGCAATTTGGCGTTAGAGAGTGACATGAAGGAGATCATAGGAGCTTAGGTATGATGATAATATGCTTCCCTTGTGCCTCAAACTTTTGAAGATTAACCAAAGACAAGTTATTGCTGCTTTATAGTATAGCTAATCTTTACGCTATTTATTTGTTGTTGATCTAATATAGGAGTTTCTTGCTTTCACTCTAACATAGAGGCCTAGTAATGAAAACATTACTCGTCTAGGAATAAGCAATGTGAGAGGAATTTTCCCTCATCTTATTTGCTGTTTTATTTCTGACCTTCTTACCTTCTATCATATCTAGTTGTTGATTGGGAAATAATTCAGCTGATAAACACCACCTCTATGTTGAGTTGATGTGTGGTAAATTAAGCCCTCCAAGCCTCATTACCATATCATAATTCCAGCAAGCATATTAAGGCTCAATGTATCAAATGAGTTCAATTTACGTTCAGCACACAATTAATTGATGAAGGTATCAAACTAGACCTTTTATCTAAGTTGGTGGAAGGTGTCAAGTTATTCCTTTTACCTCATAGCCTACCTTAAAGTATTTGATGGTGACAAACAAGTCCATTCATTTTGCAATGTCCCATCACTGCATTAGCTATTAGATTGAGAGGCACTGGTCCCTCATCATTTCATTCCCTTGTTTCCCTCGTCCTCCAATCTCTTTTTCTTCCACGTCCCCTTCCCTATGTCCATTTCCTTTCATTACACTACAAGCATCTGTTTTGCCTAGGCTCACTCTTTATAAATCGCCTTGTACCCCATCTGCATGGCCTTAGCAATCCTAGCCTTAGGAAAGCCTCCCCTTGAATTGGAGAAGATCCAACAAAAACTGAGAGAAAGAGCTACTGTGGTGAAAAAGATAGCCTTCCTCAGTTGCACAAGACTACCTCCTTGATGCTTAGGACCTTACATCATTGGGGGGTGCTAGAGTTGGTTGTAACAGACACTAGTGGACATTTTGTTACAATATTCGAGAGTGTAGTTTCTATTATCAGTCTCATCTCAAAATTTGTAGTAATATAGTCAAGGACAGGCTTTCTATATACAGGCTCAGCAGGGCCTGTATTCAATGATTCTTTCTATACTCACGTGGATAGCATGTAGAGCTTTTGATATTGAGTTGGTAAAGTTTATCGATCAACATAACTCCGTGCTTAATGGGCATTGGCATCCTTAGCATGGACTGCAAGGTCTGCATTGGCTCCTTGATGAAATTTCAATCCTCACGGACTGGCCGCTCATGATTTCAATCATCAATAGTTAAGAGTACAAACATTAAAAAGCCTTGTAGCCACTGTGAGGAATAATTGATCCCGTTAACAGTGTTAGACTTCAATCTAAATAACACATAATGAAACTGTTTGCTTAAAAGAGAACTTGAGCATCAGAGTCAGACCTGTTGCAACACTGCAATGCTTTCATTCGGGGCAGACATGACAAGTGCACAGAAAGGAAATATGGTTGCTCTTAAGGCATTGCTTAAAGGAGACCCCTCGCTACCATTCACCAAAGCCCCCCAACAGATAAAGTTGGCATCCAAGTACTCTACCACGAGTTCTGAACAAAGAGTATTCGCACAAAAGCCACTGGTATATGGATCATCCGGATTATGTAGATACACAAAGAGAAACTTGTAGTCCTCCTTTGCTATTCTCAAAGCATCCATGAAACTTGATCCAAAGAACAGAGGATGGTATTGCCCATATTGTTGCTCAAACCTCCTCAAGAAAACCATGGACTCGGACTCAATTGGGATCAGGGGATCAGAGCTTTGCTGATCCGAAAAAGGATCGAGATAGGCAGGCTGCTGCTGGATCCCGACCCGAGCTTCATTTCTTCTACCCATGCCCATATGAGAAAGCATTTCCCCTGCCATTGTCATTCCATAACCTACTGCTCTGGACACTCCTCCAACAATACAAGAAGGCAAGGATACTATTCTTGACATCATACCTGATTGCCTAGCCCTGGATCTTGATTCTGAACCCGGACCCAGATGACCATGACTCCGAGTCCTATTATCCCTATAAGAAGAATTCAAGTATTCATGATTGTTTTCACCATTATCCACAATTGGGTCTCTGAATCCATGACTGTTCATGGTGTTCTCTATTGTTTGGCCTGTAGATGAATTGAAATCCTCTCTGTCCCAATTATAAACACCCTCTGTGAAACTCAATCCACTGCCTTGATTATGTGGAAACCAGTCTGTACAAGGAGCGGATTCTACAGTTGGAACCCAATCACTAGTTCTACTTACAGAACTACTAGGTGTCTGTACAACAGTTTCATTCAGTATGAAATGCACTGCAGCTTCCAAATCCCAGCCATGAGACTGTAATATCTCATAGCATACTGATGGGTCTTCCACCCCTGTGGCATCCTGAAAGTGGTTGATCTTGGATTCGATTCTTTCCATTAAGTTCTTGACCTTTTGCCACTTTTCCTCTTGCTAATGGCGTTAACTGCAAGCAAAACTTCAGGATTGCTCGCTAAAAGCAAAGGAAAGACAGAACCAATAATTTATATTACAGTGACAGTTACATAAAAATTCAAGGTTTACATGAAATAAAACGTTCAACAATGCATTTAAAGATAAAAACTTGAACGCCTAACTTTAGCTAAAACCAGTTATCAGCAGTGCTAGCTTATATAATGTCCAAGTTACCAGTCCACCGTGTGAAAGGATGTTGATTAACAGGAATCTACCAGACAACTGGAGAGTATCAAATTGCTAAAGATGAAATTTTTCTCGATTATCGAATTGAATTGTTGCAGTATTCACTTTAGCACAAGGCATATCGCATCGTGTGTTGAAAACGGCATTCCCTTTGCCGACATGATCACCACAGTGATCGCAGCCTTAGTTTCCAAGGCAGAATCATATCTTGCATTCAAACATACATGAACAATTCTATAACTTTTCCTTTTACTGAAAGTTGCTGTTTTTGGAATAAGAAGGGACCAGCATTACTTTAGTTTGCTCTGCATTCAAAGAATATCTACATCCATATTACTCACTTAGATTCTAGTTTAGGGTTACATCCATATCACATAGATTCTGGTTTATGAGTTGTTTAGAAAGAAAGAAATTATTTTAATGTTTACCAGGTTAAAGATAGTCTATGGGACATATTGCTTCTTCATGTGTTTGATGTATTCAACCATTTTTGAAGTTTCACAATAATTGCTCCGGTGTCTGGACAAACCCCTAGCGAAATAGATTATCCCAAGAGCTAGTTGTCAGCGTATCTGCATAACTTTCCCTGTTGTCTTTGAAAGCCTCACATTCTAAAATGAAATGTTTTTTCGTTTCCATTTTTCAGAAGAACAAAAAATGCATACTAATGCATACTCTTTCCTCCCACGCTTCCTTTGGCATTTTCCACCACCTAGTTTCACAATGGAATTGATGAGAATTAGTCCTTACTTGACCAGTAAGAATTTTGGCTTTCCAATAGATATTGGCTTCTATTTATATTTTTGGTTGATAACTATGAGTAGGATTAAACACTTCAATATAATATTTTTTCTTTCTTCTTAGCTCCTTATCCCAAATACGTTTGTGGAACTTATCCATAACGAAAGTTTTTATCTCTTTGTTGTTTATGGGACACATGTTCAAGCAAATACCCCATTTACCAAACCATTTGTTATTTTGTTACATCCAAATTTTTTTCTATGAGAGAAATGGCCAATTATAATTAAATTTTGATTTATGGGTTCTCTTTGAATGGAATGGTTAATTATAATATTTACAATATGAAGTGTAGATTAGTTAATTTGTATGGAGTTTAGTTCTCATTTAAATTTCATTAAAAAGACTTGGGATGAGAAACTCATCTAAAAAATCACAATTGGGCCAAAGGATATTAAGGCTACAATTCTGGTAACATCATTTTATAAGTAGGTAAATAATTCATGCATCTAATATGGGCACTAACAATAACTCAATCTAGTTGGAAAAATAATAATAATAACATAATAATTTTCAAATTAACAAAGTGTTTTTATGTAAAAAAATATATATTAATGATGAATTGATGGTATTTTTTTTTCCCTATTTCTATTAATTGTGTTTTTGTTTTCCCATATTAATTACGAGGATTAGAGGGGTGGCGGGAAGGGGAGGAATGCTCTATGGTACGGGGCTTAGGATGCATGACAAATGACCAAGGTCAAGCTTATGCCCTCTACCAAGGATTAGCTAAAGAAAATTAGGTAGTTTCTCTCGTTTCTCTCATTGTTTTGGGAGATTCTCTCCAACTTATTCTATGTTTGGTGAAGAGCTATTCTTGATGGACAAAACATAAAAAATTCTTATGAAAAGAATTAGGAAAGTAGCAAGAGGGTTCTCTTCAATAGCATATTTCCATGATCTCAATAAAGATGTGCACTTATGCCCTAATGAAGGGTGTAAATTAAGATTGAGAGAATTAAAAATCAATGGCCCCTATTTCTTAGAGCTAAATGGATTGGAATTGCACAGTTATGAAGGATTGCATGGATTGGAATTGCACAGTTATGAAGGATTGCATTATCAATCAGTGAAAGTATGACATAAATTTTGTTTATTAGTGGTTCAATTTTGTAAGGTCTATACCTACAAAACCTTGTTTTTGTTGTCTATTTTGGAGTCCCTCCGGAAAAATTTGTAGTTTCACTAGATAAGAGGGCTCATGATTTTTTTTGAAGATATAGCTATATACTACATGATGTATTTGTTGCGACTTGTATATAAATACAAAATTCTCATTCTGGTTTTAAAAAAATATGTGAGAATTAGTAAATCTTAATTTGTAAATTTTAATATATTATATTTTTTCAATGCACCTTAAAATATTCAAGCAGAGGGTCCTTTGAATCATTGGTGTTTTTCCTTAAATGCTAAATGTTGTTTATTTATTGTGCCAACCCATATGACAAAGATGTTGTAATGTAATGTCTAGTAAATATTTTAACCCAGTCAAAATAAAATAAAATTATTATTATTATTAATTTTCTTTTACATTATTATGAGTGGTTTGAGTTCCAGGTTATGAGAATCCATGGTATTGACCCATGGCATTTATGTGGAATATAACCCATTTAAAGGGGAGATTAAACTAACCTAGATCCATCTTAACTTGGATCTACCCAGCTTGAGGGGAGATCAAAACCTCTTTTAAAGTGAAAATGGATTTGATCCCTCTTGGCACTTGGTAGATCCAAAGTTAAAATGGATCTAGGCTGGTTTATTTTTTGGGCCAAGAGGTGCCCTCCACCCCAATATGTTAAAGATGTTGTAATGTAATGTTTGTTAAGAATTTTGACTTGGTTAAATTACATAAAAATAAAAATAAAATTAAAAAAAACATAAAATTAATAATTATAATTCTAATTAATAATTAAACTAGTATGGATCTACCAAGTACCGAGATGGATCAAATATTTTTCGCTCTATAAGAGGTTTTTGTATCAAGAAATTTGATATCTCTACACTTGATAGTCGGAGTTAAGATATATCTAGGTTGCTTATTATAATAATAATGACAACATATAATTAAGAAAATATTTAATTTTATTTTTTATTATTTTTTATAATGATATTTAAATTTTATGAAAGTAAATTATATAAAAGATTTTTAAAATTGAAATATAACTATGGCAACCATATAAATGAAAGGGTTGGTAAATGTTAATAGGCATCAATCACTAATAAGCATCAACAAGGTTACTTAATCATACATCTCAAGTTGTTAAAAAAAAAATCATAAGCATTAACTATATTATAATATTATTTAAAATTATTATTATTATTGATGATAAATGGAGTTAATATATAAGTTAAACACATGCATTTAAAAAAATATGATTCTTAGCCATGGAGACTCACCCCCACTTTATCATGAAGATTCTTAATCTGTAAATAGACTTTGATACAATACCATGGTTTATCAATACCACATGCCTAAAAAACCATAATTTATTTCATATGAAACTTGTTGATATGACAATTTTTTAATTAATGATTTTTAAATTAAGAGAATAAAAAATGCATAACTACTTTGGGAATAAATTCCAGCCTTTGATTTGTGTATTCTATTAAGAATATTCTAAAATATTCTATGGAAGTTAAATCCCTAACATGCACCTAATAAATATTGATAATTAAATTAAATTAAACATATATGCATTTAAAAAAAACATGATTTTTAACCATAGAGACTCACTCCCGGATGCGGGTGCATAAGGGAAGAGGGAATGGCACGCGCCATCACGTGGGCGGGTGTCAAGCTCACAGGACCTGGTGGTACCACGCGTTGGGCGGCATTAAAACAGCTGAATGCGACGAGGAGAAGGCATTAATGCCTGTCTACTCGGCTCGAGGGAGGCAGTTGGGAGACGGGGTGGTGAGGGAGGTTAAACTGCGGAGGATGGCGCGACGGAGGGAAACTCGTGAGCATAGTAAGGAGACCCTACTCCGCTCAGACAGCAATGCGATTGCAGAGCTGAGGGGTGTAAGCTCCAGGAGCTGGGATTGCGAGAAGGCTGTGGGTTTCAGGAGCCGGGTTCGTGAGACTGCTGTTCGTCTCGGGAGTGGGTGCTGGTTCTTTTTGCTGGAATTGGCTCGAGGGGCGGATTCTTGTTGCTGGGGCTGGTTCTTGGAGCTGGTTCGTGTTGCAGGGGTTGGTTCTTGGAGCTGGTTCTTATTGCCGAGGTTGGTTCTTGGGGCTGGAGTCAGGGCCTGGTGCTGGAGTTCGTTCCTGTCACTGGGGGTTGCACTAGCCATTGTTGAAGCGCAGAGTATTGGAATTGGACGGAGGATAACGATGCCGAGGGATAGGCCGAGAATGGGCAGCCGGAGGGGTGGTATTCAGGGCCGAGCTCCACCGAAAGATGACCATTATTCCCCCTCTTCCTCCATTGAGGTTACCTCGCGGCCTCAATGGTTTCAGGACAGCAACGATGAGGAGGGGGGGCATAAGGAAAGCAGCCCAATTGCTGAAGAAAGCCAAAGGGAGCTCCCCATGCTCAGGTATCGACTCCCCTGCCCACAAGTCAATTCCACTTTGATTGTGTCCATTACTGTTGAACCTGGTGTTGTTCCGAACAAGGAGGTCGAGCCTCTGCCAGAAGGGCAGCGCTCCAGTAGAGAAGACTCTCCAATTGCTTGCCTTCCGGTCGGAGCAGGGATTGGTTGGGCTCCGCCTGAGCGTAATCCGGGGCCGGGATGGTCGGAGCCTCGTCATGCTTATGGGCTGGGCCTGGAACGCCCTGCTACCAATCTTGATCCTGATGTTGGCCCCTCGGTGCGCGCGGCTGCTACTCTG
Organism: Pinus tabuliformis; assembly: GCA_031772625.1. Lineage (NCBI taxonomy): Eukaryota > Viridiplantae > Streptophyta > Pinopsida > Pinales > Pinaceae > Pinus > Pinus tabuliformis. Next base: position 1,141,299,140 of record CM062813.1, on the reverse strand, counting down.
GCTGGTCCGAGCAAGCCAGCCCAAAAGGGCAGCCCAAATAAGATCATTCAGCTCTCTGATTCGGAGAATACGCTCCATTTCGGGTGCCAAATTGCAGAGGCGCTCCAGTCTACAGATGAAGAATGAAATCGTCCTGGTAATTTCTGTTTTTGTTGGGATTTTCAGGTGTAACTCGGCTATATTGTCAATGTGTCGGCTCTATTGTTCAAGTGTCACATGTAATTGTCCAAGTGTCAATTGTCTTTGTCCAGTTGTCTGTGTCTTTGTCCGGGTCATCCTACGGCCCTGGTGTTTTGGTGTCCATCTATGTTCAGTCTATCTATGTTATGTAACAGTGTCAGCAGTGGTACAGCAACATACCCAATTTTGAATCTCTTCAATTTGGGCGCTGAAAAGTGGGCAAGGCCAGGGCGTACAAGCAAATCTTCTTAAGCCTTGCCCTTTGTACTCTATTTTGTATACTTGTTTTGTATGATAATAGAATTAGTCAAATTCAGAAAAAAAAAAAAAAAAAAAAAAAAAAAAAAAAAAAAAAAAAAAAAAAAAAAAACCATAGAGACTCACCCCCATTTTATCATGGAGATTCTAAAGTAAATAGGCTTTGTTACAATACCATGGCTTATCAATACCACATACTCAAAAAACCATAATTCATTTCATATGACACTTGATGATATGACATTTTTCTTAATTAATGAATTTAATTAAAAGAACAAAAAATGCATAACTATTGATAATAAGTTAAAATTTTGAAAGCCTTATTCTAAAATAGACATCTGATCTAGATTTATGCAGGAACGAAATGAAATATAGATTTAAACATAAACATATAACTACAACGAAAATTGAACTTCAATTCATTAATAACAAATACTGAAAATTGTTTACATGCAAAATGGAAATAAACTAGCTCGGGTGATGGTAGCTTATCTCTGAGAATAGATGTGATAGCTACATGCCTTCTGAACTATGTTACAATGAGACTCAAAGGCCTTTTTATTATTGAGAAACAATGGGAAACCCTAAACATCCAAAAACCTAACCCTAAGATATGAAGCGCCAAAAATTTGTGGGCCCCGTTGGGGTTAGTTGATACATCAACTTCCCGGGGTCATAGCTTTGGCATACTTTCTCCATTTGATGCGTAGAATACCTCATTAGAAGATTTATCCGAGGACAACAACTTTCAACTGCATACCTTATCACAGGCTATGGGTTTGCCCGTTTTCCAAAAAAACGTCATTTAGGGCCTTAAAACAACTCCAGAAGTTTAGGACCAGAAAAACTGCCAAAATAGTAAAGTGTGCTACAATTAAGGAAATTGAAAGAAACAATGTTGAGGGTCCAAGTGGAATAGGCGGGTGGCCACGAATATCCACCTGGATCAGTCCTCTCCCCTTAGGAAGCAATGGTCCTCATTACATTGAGTGTCTCCATGAGATGGGGAAACCTTTGTTGAACTTGGTCCTTGGTAAGCCACTTGCCTTGGTGTAGGAATTGGCCAACTTTGACAACTCAATACAATTGGATCCTTTGTTTGTGAGTGTTCTTGATATGTGTGCCCATGATTCGATCAGTTGTGGCATGTTCCATGCAATCTAGATTGAGCTCTATTGGTGTTAGTTGTACGGAAATGTCTGATGTCTCCAACAATGGTGGAAAGTATGGCTAAAAGTGATCCACATTGAACATTGGGTACATGCCAAGGAATGGGAGAATTTTGAGCTCGAAAGTGTTGTCTCCCACAACCTTGGTGATGGTGTAAGGCCCATATTAGAGTGGTTGGAGCTTTCGATGGGCTCCGACGAGACATTCTTTCTGCAAATGCAACCAAACTTTGTCACCCACCTGAAACTTATGTGGCACCCGATGTTGATCATGTCGTTGTTTGTACTTGGAATTGGATTTATCCAGGATGTCATGAACCTACAAGCAGATGTGCTGGATGCGTTATAAACCTGGTTGCTTGATCAAACTCAAATTGTACATCTGTGGATTTTTCCCGTGTAGTTGTATGAGGCATGGAAACATCAATTGGACACAATGGTTGAAATCTTATACCCACTTGAAAGGAATTGCAGCTTGTCGAGCTATGGAGAGCTCTGTTATAATTGTGTTGCACATAGGGAAGACTCTCATCCCATGTTTGTGGATGCTTGGAGTTGTACATACATAGTATGTGCACAATCATCATGTTGATGACCTTTGTCTGGCCATCAGTCTGGGGATGGCTTGCAGTCAACTCAGTGAGCTTGGTGCCCAATAATGACCAGAGGCTCGACCAAAATGTGCTTAAGAACTTGTTATCCCGATATGATATATTTGTTTGCGGGATCCCAAAATGTAACCACACTCGTTCAAAGAAGAGTTTGGCAATGTTCTCTACTGTGATACTCTTCTTGCGAGTCGCCAATATAACCATCTTAGAAAATATATCCACGGCTACAAATACATAGTCATTACCATGCTTGGACATAGAAGGGAGGCCAAACATATAGTCCATGAAGATGGATCCCAAGGTTGGTTGGGAGTAGGCAGAGGAGTGTACATGCCTTGCTTCTTAATGGTTAGCTTGGCGATGACATAGCAGTGTAGGACCTGATGTCTTTTCCAACATCATGTCAAAGTTTTGTCCAATAAAAATAATTTTGTAGTACCACCACAATTTTCTCCACACCAAAGTGTCCTGCGACTCAACTATAGTGTGTCTCCCAAATCAACTTTGCACACTCGCTTGAAGGAGCACAAAGGTGGCCCAAGTAGCATAATAATGTGTCTTGGAGGTTGAAGTCTCGAACTTGTTTGCCATCCACTAATGTTTGCTATGTGGCGGTGAAATATGGATCATTTTTGTATAGTTGTGGCCATCCAGAGGTCTCATGGCCACAAGATTTGAGAACATTGGTCAGTGATGCAACCGACGGTTGATTAAGGCATTTTGCAACATGATTGGTGTTTCCCTTCTTATATTTAATGTTCAAATGGAATCGTTGAAGATATGTGGACCACTTCTGATGGCAATTGTTCAGTGACTTCCATTGTGTCTGTATAAACTGAAGAGTTTGGTGATCTATGTGGATGGTTGTCTCCTTCCCTGTAATGTAATTTTTTCATTGTCGGTAAGCCTACACAATGGAATATATCACTTTATTGTAGGTGGGGTATTTCCAAATTGTATTGGAAAGTGTCTCATTGTGATAGATCACTAAATTCCCCTACTGGTTGAGAACTACACCAATAACATAGTCAGAGGTTATTGTGGGTCTAGTTATGTGAGCACTGATGCAGAGCAAAGGTGGTGGTTCAACTCAATGGATATAGTTTGTTGGGACTCAGACCAAAAAAAAATTGCTTTCACTCCGTCGTTGGTAACTTGACTTAAAGGCCAAGTGATATGAGAGAATCCCAACATGAACATCTGATAAAAATTGGAAAGACCCAAAAAGTTGTGAAGCTCTGTTAGAGTGGTTAGGGCTGGCCAATCCTGAATGAATTGGATCTTAGTCAAATCCACATGCACATCTTGCTCATCAATGATGTAACTCAGATATTGGACTTGACTCATGCCAAAGGTTCATTTCTCCAAGTTGGCACATAGTTTGTGCTGCCATAGGGTTTGAAGGACCTGCCGAATGTGTTGCAAGTGTTCTTCCCAATTTTTGTTGAAGATGAGGATGTCGTCTAGATATCATGAACAAGTTGGTAAAGGGTTGCAAGATGCCATCCATCGGCCTCATAAAAGTTTCAAGGGAATTTGTCAACCTGAAAGGCATGACCAACCTCTCAAACAGACCCTCCTTAGATTTGAAGGTGATCTTCCATAAATCTGTGGGTTCTATTGGAACCTAGTGATCACCAAACTTTAAATCGATCTTGCTAAAGTACTTGGCCCCTTTGAGATGGTCAAGAAGGTCGTCAACTCGTGGGATTGGATACCTATTCCTGAAAATGATTTTATTTAGTGCCTGATAATTAATGTAAAGTCTCCAAGTCTCATTCATCTTCTTTACAAGTACAATCAAGCTCCCACAAGGTGAGCAACTTAGTTGGATGTGCCCTTTTGCAACAACTCCTGGATATACCACTTGATTTCTTCATTTTCCATAGTAGAGCGGCAGTATATCTTCCCTTTGGGTAGAGGTGCTCCGAGAGTCAGATTGATCAAATGCTTGACCTGATAGTGTAAAGTTACCCATGTGGGTGAGGAGAAGATGTCCTTGTATTCTTCCACGACCTTATCCACTTGCTTCTGTTGCATGGTGGAACACTTCTCGAGGGATATGGATGTGGCCATGATCTTCCCATTAATTTGATAAAAAATAAAAAAGAAAACAAATTTCTCGATCTGGGAGATGATCTTACTTCATTGCTTAGCATATATCAAAGAGATGGTGGTAGAAAGGGCTACCTCCAGTATCCTGTACAACTTACTACCCAAAGTAATAATAACAGTGTGAGGTTTGGATTCATACACAACATGTCGCTTCCACAAGTATGGTTGGCCTAATAACACATCAGAGACTTCAAGAGGAGCAACATGACACAATACCTCATTCATGAAGGGCTTGATGTTGTAGAGAATGCAACACTATTGGTTAACACAAAGGTCTCGTCCTTGGTGGAGCCACCCGATGGTGTATGGTTGCGAGTGTGGCGTGGTCAGTAGGACCAATCACTTAACGACCTATACTGAGATGAGGTTCTTTTGGCTCTTATTGTCAAAAATGAACTGCAGTGGAGACCCCTTCACCCACATCTGTGAGTGGAAGAGACACTCCCCTTCCTCTAGATCTTCGGGCTCAATCTTCTGGACCTTGGTGGTGGCAACAATGATGTTGGGCTTTGAATCAATAATATGCTTCCATTTTTCATTCCCCTTGTCAGGTCCTGACTTAGAGTCAGAACACACATCTGAATCTGAAGCCTTCAACTTTGGCACCAGTGACTACTTGGCGTGACACTCAATTTTTTGTGAGTGGGGCTCTTATGGAACATGTTGTACCTCTAATGATAATTCTAGGTCAGGAATTATGCCAGAGCATCTATATATTTTTATTGGTTTTTAAATTTTTTGGATGACCAAAGCTCTAAACTGTTTAAACAGGTGCAATTTCTTAATTACTTATCATTTATTAGAAGGGTTTATTCTTCACCTCTAATAGTAATTTAGCTTTGATGAGATATGTAAGGTTGAAACTTTAGAAACTATATGATTTGTTAAACATCAAACATATTATTTAACTATTCATATAGAGTGGATGCGTGTAAAATACTTTTACAGCCAAATGAAGATGACAATTTAGTGATGTAGAAGAGTTAAATCAAACAGAGAGTTTAATTAACTAATCTCTGTAAAAAATTATAACTTCATGGGGGATTTTATATAAGTTAAAACTCAATATTATCATGGTATGGATAAACTTAATGATCTCTTAACTCACATCAACAACCTCTCTAAACACATTAAATTCACAATTGAAATTGAAAAGGACAACCAACTCCCTTTCTTAGACGTCCTCCTCACCAAGGAAAATGGTAAACTGAGCCACCAAGTTTTCAGAAAACAAACTCACACCGACAAATATCTACACTCAAATTCCCACCACCATCCAAAACAAAAAGTAGGTGTCATTAAAACCCTAGCTACTAGAGCATCTAGAATCTATGACCTCGAACACTTAGAGGAAGAACTTAACTACCTCGTCAAAGTATTCAAAAATAATGGTTATCAAGAAAACATAATCCAAAAAACTATTAAAAATTCCACAAACAAAACTCAAAAAAGAAAACCTCCTGAAAACCCTAAAATCTCCTTACCCTATATAAAAGGAACCACCGACAAAATTGTTGGAATCCTCACCAAGCATAACATCATGGTTGCGTTCACTCCCCCTAACACCATAAAAAACATGCTTGATTCTGCCAAAGATTCAATTGACCCGAAAAATCACAAAGGAGTATACTCTATTCCCTGTTCATGTGGAAAGGTATATATAGGTGAAACAAGGAGATCAGTGAGCATAAGGCTAAAAGAACACATAAATGACATTGCAAAGAATAGGTCGGAAAAATCAGCCCTGGCAGAGCATGCATATTCCTCCTCACACTACATTTGCATGGAACATGCTAAATTAATTCACAAAGAAGACCATTATCTAAAAAGAAGGGTGAAAGAAGCCATTGAAATAGAGAAATCATCAAACAACATGAACAGAGATGATGGTATTAAGCTAAGTAGTTCTTCGAAACCCTTACTGAGAATTAAATAAAATATAATTAGTTATCTTTAAACATTCATATATAAATATTAATAATATCCTAATCTTATTCAAGACCCTATCCTTTTTTAGCTCACTCTTTTTAATAAAGTTACCTAAAAATAACCTACATAAATAAACCTACATAATACATTAAAAATAACTTACATATATAAACCTACATTAAACATTAATAAATAACCTATAAATAACATTAAAAATATCCTACATATAATAACCTACATCAAACATTAATAAATAACCTATAGTGTTTTTAAACTAAACATCTAACAACAAACATATAAATATTAACCTATAGTGTTTTTAAACTAAACATCTAACAACAAACATATAAATATTTGAGATATAAGCATTTCATATATAAATATTAATACCATCCTAATCTTAATCAAGACCCTTTTCTTTTTTCTTTTAGTTCACTCATTATAATACACTAACCTATAAATAACCTACATAAACATAAAACTACACTAAACACTAAAAATAACCTTCATAAATAAACCTACATTAATTAAAACAAAATGTTTTAAACTCATCATTAAACAACACACAGGTATATAATATTAATAATATACTAGACCTTTATATATTTCTGATTAATAAATTAGAAAATCAAACAGACTTAAATTAATCATTAAAATTAGGCAATTAAACAGATAAAAAGTCGACAATAATATTCTTATCATTAAACTATCAACCATTAACTATTAATTGCTCCAAGCATTCACGCTCTCTCTTCTCAAACTTGCAGTTTAAAACCCTAATGATGGACTCACTTAGTTAGTCTGAAACGTTGGTTATAAAACAATAACAGGTTCTTCCATAAATTTTGAAATTCAACCAACCTGTATGGAGTCACTCTTTAACATCAATATTATCATACCTAAAATTCCCACAAACTTCAAGCATATGCAGATTAAAACAGAATGAAAATATAATAACAAAGAAGAACTTACAAGGACACAAGTTGTTTTGAAATGAATCGAGAATCCTTTTATTATTTCATAAATAACTTCGAAGGATACAAGTCTACTCAAAATTCTATCACAATGGTTCAACCATTTCTAACTCTCTATTCTAAGTATTTATATAAACCTTTACATCTCAGATTGGATTTCAAATAAAATACATTTACAAAATAATATCTGTTTAAAGACACAGATAATTCTAGATATAGATGGAAAAATAGGAAAATCAGTTGGAAATTTGTTGCACTCTTGACGCTATGTAGGAGTCCAGCGATGACTATTGCTACTTTGTTGGAAATGTTGTTCCTTTAATTACACTTCACTCAATCAATTCTAGCAACCTGTCCCACCTTTCTTCACTTGGGATATAAAAACTAACCATATTTCTGAATCTTTCAACCACCTTGGTGTAAGTGTCAAAAGTTGGTTTATTTACAAAAAGGTGGTGGACCTCGTGCTGGATATTCAAATCAAACTTGATTCCCTGTATGAATGCTTCCCCATAGATAATTCCTTTAGATTTTGCAAACTGCGAAGCATCAACACCTATGTTGCATAGTTGTTGTTGGTAGTTTTCTAATGGGATCAATTTGCCATTAGAATTCTTGAGAGTAGGTATGCCTTTTTCCTATAGCAATGTGAATTTTCTATTGAACCTTCTGACTTACAACTGAAGATCTTTGCATTTATTTTCCAACTGTATCATCAAATTCTTCTTAGTCAAGATCCTCTTAATCTCCATGACTGTTGTTGTTCTGTCTGGAATGTTCAAGTCTTTTAGTTCCTCCTTGGTTTTGGAATTCAGGAACTTGATGATCCTTTATGCTTTTTTTTCTATCTTGTGCTCCAGATCTACCTTTGTAGTTTCTATTGTTGTCTTAACTCTGTGCATAAGTTCTTCCTGTTCAAAAATGATTTGTATTAAAGGTCGCATGTCTGTTATGTTGGGATTTATATTCTTCCAAATATTGTTCTTAGCCTATACTAACATTTGAATGACAAAGGATTGGTCTTCATATTTTTGTACTTGTTGGATGAGTTTTTAGTTTTTATGGAGTTCTGACAAATATACATTGTCCATTTTAAGTTTACTCTCCTCCATCTTAGCCAATTTTGCTGACAATTTTTCTTTTTCTGGCTGGACTGCTGATAATTCATTAAGAGATCTAGTAAGCTCTTATGTGGATTTTGAAACTGTAGTCTTTGTTGAAGTTTATGCCATTGTACATGTGCCTGATGTAGATGCTCCTGCTTCTTCCCAATGTTATTTTTCTTTCAACAATGCTTCCATGCCTTGCTCCATCTTTTGTATTTGTGCATTTTGTTCAACCATTATAGTAAAGAGTTTCTCTTTCTCTATTTCTATATTAGAAATCTCTTTAGCAAGTAGCTTCAGTTGCTTCCTCAATGCTTGAATGTCTTCTTCCTCGTTTTTGATGAGCTCTTCTACTACTTTGATATCCTTAAGATCATGTCCTAGCTTTATGATCAAATCTTTGAGAGATTTGATTATGTTATCTGTTAGTGTCGGTATCTTCATCCCTCCATCAGTGATCAAATTTCTCTTTTTGCATGCATATTAGGTGTCCCATCTGATCAACTGCATTCCATTAGGTCATGGATCAACTGATGGTAGTGGTTCATAGTCATTTTCCCTCATGGCATTTACCTGCTGGCCTGTTTTCACATGTTCAGGTCATTTACTGTTATTTTATTTCATTCCATTTACCAAAATCATTTTTAGGGTTTTAGGTCTCACTAGGTCTAGGGTTTGTCACCATGGTCATCAAAAACTCAATAAACGGTCAGCAGGCACATGAGGAGGTCTTATAAGTTCACAAAATCAAAATTTCACTAATGATATGCTCAATAAGTGATTTTTACCTCAAAACTCTGTTTTGAGGTGAAAACAGAGTTTTTATTTCCTATGTAAAATTTTATGTAATTTCAATATTTTCTATATGTAATAAGTTTAAAGTTGCTGCCCTTGGTCACCTTGCCAACTCCAGCCACTGCAGACAAAAACACAAGCATCAATGCATCAGTTTACCAAGTGACTAAGAAAAGTCAATTCAAATGAAAAATAGAGCTTATGACCAAAAGTGACTTTGACATTAGAAAAATGGGTTTTGAAATAAGTAAAAATTAAAGGTCATCCATATATAAAGTAAAAGAGGAGCCATTCATCATTTCATTGTGCAAAAGACCATTGGAGAGCAAAAAATTGCGATTTGGAGCAAAGGAGATCAAAAACCCTGTTTTTCAAGGAAACTTGCCTGGCGCTACGCATCAGAGGTAGTGCGCTATGCATCAGGCTGGCGCTGCGCATCAATGGTTGTCTTACAGTGTAAATTTGCACGGGTGCTGCGCATCAGAAGGGTGCTGCGCATTGGGCCCAGTGCACTGTGCATCAGTCCAGAACTTCCTAAATCATTCCAAATCGTCCAATAACCCTCAAAATTGCTACATTTCCATGCTACAAGTAAGTAATCATCATCCTAAAGCTGAATTTGAGGTCATACTTGTGTTCTTCATGAATCTTGCATGTTGAAAGTGAAACCCTAGCTTGTCTTCACTGTTTTCCATTTCATTGTGCAATTTTTACTCCACCATCATAAAAAACATTATTAAACCCGTTTCCCTCTTCCATTACCCTAAATCACTCCATTTATCCCATTCTCCATATCCCACTCCCCTAAAACAAATAATTCCCTTCACCAAACCCTAAATCCCTCACTAAACCCTAGTTTCTCAAAACGAATCCCTTCATTCCCAAATTCCATTTCCCAAAAGTAAAATCTCTTCATACTCATCATTGTTGTCGTCCCTCATTACCATTTTTTACCACATCATCATCATATCACTTTCCTAAAATAAGCACCAACACCATGGCAAGAAATAGTGAGTCAAGTTATGAAGAGGAGACATTAAGTGACAGTTCAAGAGAAAGGAATGTACAACCTTGGAGACATCACAAGGGTGGGAAAATTATCAGAGAGGAACCTATTAGCATTGTTGAACTCCTTGCTTGCCCCATTGCTACCACTTGCTTTGAGTTTTGTGAGATGGTTGAGAGGGTTAAGTATCATCATGAATTGGCAAGGCAATTTGTCATCAACATGGAGGACAATATGGTAAACCTTGCTGGCATCAATTTCACTCTTTCACCAGCGATTATTGCAGAAGCAACTAGAATGCTAGATGTAGGGGAAAAATGGAACAAAAGGCAAAAAGAAGGATGAAAATCTCAACATTTTGGTTGATGTTACTTTAGCCCAACAAAGCAATCAATGAGGGACCCTTGTGCCAAATTTGGAGAAATTTTGGGAAATTTTTGTCATTTTCAATTTTTGAAATTTTAAAACACAGGAATTTTCAGCTGATGCGCAGCGCCACCGGCGCTACGCATTGAGCTGGCTTGGAATTTTGACAAATGGCTTACATTTTTGGATTCCTCATGGAAAAATACTGAAACCCAGAAAGTTTCATGAAATTTGGAGGAGATCTGGGTCACCTAAAGGGCAAAAAAACACCTAAAAAATGCCCTCTCTGCCACTTTTTGGACCCACAGGAAGCAGTCTTGGGAGAATCCACTTTTGAAGGGGCAAATGACCTCCAAATCAGAAAATTCAAAGTTTTCCAGAAACTAGACAGGTAGGGCTTTCCAACAAGATATCTTGGGCCTGATTTGGTGAAGTGGAAGGCCTCCAAAATCAACCTTGAAGTGGCGTTGCGCATCAGGCAAAATTTTGCCAATTTTGCTCAGAAACTCAGAATTTTGCCTAGTTTTCTACTAGTTTTACTTTTTCTTCTCTCATGGTTAAATTCATGATGTAATATGTTGTAACTTGATGTACTATGATGTAAAAATGATTAAAAATGAATTAAGGAGGTAGATACATCAGTTATAGGTGGTTTTGAGCTGAATGAATTAGTTTCCATAGTTTTAGAGGCAAGCTGTTCCACTGCCTATTTTTCAGTTCCTAGTTTAGATCTTGTTGAAACAGCTCCTTGACTCATGGATTCGACCCCTAATGGCTAGCATAGGTGGTTTGATGCCTATATCTTGTACTCTCTTAGTCATTTGTCAAGGTTGGACTTTTGTGGATGCATTGAGCACTATTGTACATCACTTCTGCAGTTTGGCAAGGAAATAAACCAAGGTTTTGCAGCATTTTGTGGGATTCTTGTGGCAAGGTGAATTAGTATTGTTTTCTCCTCTGTTATTCAGTTTATCATATGTTTACATGTGCCATCATCTCTCTCTTTTTCTGCATAACTAAATTAATCAAGTGTAAAAGGTGGAATTCATTGATGTTTCAGTGCTTTGCCTTGGGGTTTATTTAGTTTTACATGTTTTTTGTTGTTTGAAGAGGACTCATGACACTTGCATGCCCTCTCCAACTCCTCACCAGTATTTAGACTCACCATTACACCTAATTCAAAGTGCTAAAACACTTGCCTACCTCGCCCCACAAAAAACTCTGCAAATCTGAGTTCATTTCCCGGACTCAAAACTGTCTTCCTCATCTGATCCAGCAACCAACCTACAAAATCAATCAAACTCCTCTGAGCATATACCTAGCCTAAAATTAGTATTTACATCAGTCATCTCTTGCATTATTTGTCGTATTTTCCTGAGATTGACAAGGAAAGAGCCCTCTCCCGACTTGGTAGGGCTAGCTACCAGGTTAAGCGTGGTTTGATGTTACCCTAGACCTGCCTTCCTTCAGCCTGAGGTAGATTTAGGCTATAACATTATCCTTAGAAAATGATGGCATATTTTCAATCTTTAGTTGAGAATTCATGTTATTTAAAGATGATTGTAATTTGGACACAATCATTGTTGAACTAGTAAGTGATGAAAAGATCAGCTCCCTTGTTTGTTTATGTAAATCGATCTAATCGATTTCATGTATTTTCTTGGTATCAATTGAAAAAATGGAGGTTTTATAGTCTTCAACTCTCTAGGGGGTTGGCACTACAGTTCCATGAAGGCCATCTAAAACTGTCCCTTTTCTTAATCAAATGCAGAAAGTAGTCTGTGTTGATTCTTAGTTGTCTTCTTCCAAAAATCAGAGTAGGTGGAAGCCTTCAAAGATTCATTCTTTAGTTTTATTTCCTTGTATCTTGAAAAGATATTCTGCTGAGTAGAAACCTATGAACTGGATGATACTGGAGATTGAATTGTTGCTTTTATAGTAGGTGATTGTACTACTTCCTATACTTGAGTAGAAGGAATGATAGGGTCCCAGATAAAATCACTGTGGTTGGATGCTCTGTGTCCCCTTCCTCCGGAGTTTCATCTTTAATAGTAATCACTTGAGAATCTGACTTCTGAGTATTATTATGGTCCTTGGTCTTTTTCCTTTTGAAAACAAGAAATTGTGTAGCTTTAGAGTCAGTTGGGGACATATCTTCTCTATCCCTTTTGAATATCTCTTCTTTAGCAATAGGTGTCTGTATGGATGATTGGTTGACCAGTTGTTCTTCAGCTTCCTGTAAAGTACCATGTGTCCATTCTTCCTGATTAGCATATTGTTCAATCTCAGGCCTTGGTGTGTGTGCATAGGAAGTACTTTTTTGTTCCAATCTAAGCTTGGAAATGATGCCCTGAGGATCATAAGACCAAGAAAAACTGAGTTTGAATTTCATTTGACTCAAGATTGCATCTATTTCCTTTGCTACTTCTCTAGTGCTGATGATGAAGGGCCCTATGTGAGTTTTCAGACTGAATTGTGCTTTCTTCTTGTAAGAGATAAAATGCACTTCATCCATATTTAACATTTTCCTAGAGTATTCTAATGAAAATATCCTAATAGGTACAAAACTGGCAACTTATAAGGAGGCACTTTTGATCCATAAACTTTAATCTCGGTGTAGTTTTGGTATAAATACTAGTCTCCAACTTTGGCTTGCTCTGACAATTGTAAGAATTTCATTATCTTTGGTGAAATCCTTGGGATTACATCACTGCTTAGAAAACATAGTGAGGTGTATAAAAATTTATCAACATAATCAGTATAAGAATACTCCTATGAGTTATTTCTAACCAGAGAAGTCCAGTGAATGACTAACCAGGGTTTACTTTCGCTATTTGTCTTCTGTAAAGGGAATTTAAATTTGTCTTATTGATAAAATAACATAAGGTAAACTAGAAGTGACTGATACTTAAAGACACCTTGATCCAGGTCCGGGTGTGACGAAGGACCCTTCCAAGACCTTTTACTTTCGTGATGTGTTAAATTGAATTTTTAAAAGAAAATAAATGAATACAAGTGCATGCTGTAAAGAAGAGGAACATGACAATCATCAGCACATGAAAACATAAGACGTTGATAACGGAGTTCGTCCAGGAGGGACTATATCTCCGGGCCCCGGTGTCAAGATGGTGTAGGTCGCTGCATTAAGTGTTGTCAATAGTGATGATGTACACAAGAGATGATGTCGCGATCATACAAGGAAAATGCCCTCACGCAGGAGTGGCTCTAAGAGATGTTCCACTATAGGAACTCTCAGTCAAAAGACTCCTATCAGTATGACACAAAACTCATGCACGATGAGCATCCTGCCAACATGGCATAAAAGGGATCTCAAAGCAAACATGCATGGTGATACATGAGTATCCCATCAACATACAACAAAGGGATCTTAAAACACAACATGATGAATCATGACAACAAGTACATCACATAGGCAATTCCGCGTCACATCAAGCAAGAATCATAAAAATGAGTAAGAAATAGGATCCCACATCAAACATCAATCAAGGACCTGTGCAGCACAATGCATAGCAAAATAAGTACATGAACACTACATATACCTCACAACCAAGGGCCATCTAAAGAAGCGGATGTAAAACTGTTGAAGTTGTTCAGACTATCGATCTCACAACATCAATCGCATGACTGCTCGCACATGGATGTTGACACCTGCATTCCACTTAGAAAAGTGGCTAAAGAATAGAATGAGAGAATGAGAAATATGAATGCACCATCAGATTTGTGACGTCAAATAGTGAAAAATCGACTATCCAATCTTTGAATTCCGAGAAGTTGAGAATCTGGGGCTCAAGGAATCTTTTAGATTTCCCCTAGATTCCTTGAAGATTCTGCTCCATGGGTGGACTGGAAATATGCAACTCCAAAGGAGAATCTGACTTTGCCATTGCGATCCCTGCGGAAAACCATGAAAATCGATTGTAAACTTAACTATATTCCGACATGGAGAAAAATTACCTCCTCAGGGAAATTGCAAGGATCATGGTTCCGCTCCCTATTTTTGCAGCGATCATGGTTCCATCCTCATACTGAAAATGGCCGAAAAATGCAGAACTTTGATGGAGACACAGACATCGCCATTGTGTTCGTGGCGTCGAGAAGTGTTGAAACCATATAAAATTTGTCAAAATTTGACAAAGTGAATTTTCACCCCTCTTGCAAAACGCTGCCTCGAACTGCGTGCCAAGATTCTGCCTCCTCTGTTTTGAAATTCGTGCCCACTCCTGGTTCCTCCATCTGTCCGTGCACTGAGAAAATTGGGTTCTTTTAAAAGTTCTCGGGCAGATTACCCAAGAAATTCGTTTGGTGTCGTGGTAATGTTGGCATATTAGTTGAGGAGGGGTTGGGTGGTCAAACCCCCCCTCCTATTTTTTGCACGAAATATATTTTTTTAAACAAAATCCATTTTAAAAAAATACGGGGTGTGTCGGGTCCGCATTGGGCGGCCCGCCCCCTAAATCCCGCACTGCCGCATTAAGTTTGGACCGGAGGCTGGTACGTTGGTACTGTTTGGTGGTTGCGTATTATATGGGGTCGCCCGCTTGGGGGCCGGCCATGTGGGCTGGGTGGGTTCGACCCCCGCTGGCACCCTTAACCATCATCGTCACATTTTATGTGAGGTTCGTTGGGGTGTGGGCCGGGTCCACTGGAGGTGGCCTACCCACCCCCTTAATACATTGTTTTAATGTTTATCCGTGGGTGGAGGGCTCGGTGGGGTGATGGCCGCCGAGCCAAAATTTTAATTAACATTTATGCAAAGTTTTGGGGGTTAGGCCGACGGGGGTCATGGCCCATCGACCCCCTTATAAAAAGTTATGTAATGTAGTGTTTGGGGTGGCGGGGGTGGTGGCCCGCCACCTTATTTATAATTTTTTTTTTACTTTTATAAAGAGGGGGTAATTTTCAAAGTTTTAGAAAATAAGGGATATTGGGAAAATTAACGAGGCCACAATTTTGACCGATTTCGGGAGCTAGGTTTCATGCCTCGTGGTCGGTCAAATTGTAGGACACTTAAACCTGGCCCATAGCGCAACTTTGACCAAAACTTTAACTAGCTCGTTCTCCCTCATACGAGCTCGGATTGACGAACTGTTCGTACCTCCGTGATCAGGATGACGAGATCTACACTCTGGTCTTGGGTCGACATCATTCTGAACACTTTGATTTTCTAGCGTTCATAAACCCTCTTTGTCCTGTGTGTCTATAGGGCCACCTAGATCACACCTTCTACTTTAAAGTTGACAAACTGGTCATGGATTGAGTTAGCCAGAAACTGATTGTAATTGAAAAGGAGGGAGGGTTGTTTGCCAACTGCAAAAGTAGATAAAAATCCTAATACTATCTCATTTACCCACTGATCATTATGGTACCTAAGCAGTAGGGTTACCATAGAAATTACTTTCTTGGACATTTAAGGGAAAATTGAACCTGGGTATGGGGGATTAGTCCTGGGTAATTCAACATTTTCAGGAAGAAAATACTCAAAAATCTGGGCTCTCTGAGGGAATGTCGGCTTGTTATATAATTCCATTAAAATATCAAGAGAAAAAGGATGATGGGAGGCCTGATATTCAATTTGCAGGGCTTTGCAGATGCTTTCAGGGGAAATAGAAAAGATGACTTCATTGTTCTGGGCAATGACTGCCCTTTGACTTGGCAAATATCTAAGGTGGCACCAGAAAAAGAAATCAGGAAAGGAGTCTGAGGGAAAATAAATTATGGGAGAAAGGATTCACATATACTTAATTCATCGCTTTTATCCAAGTATTTTTGCTTTGCCTAGTTATGGAGCTCGTAGAGGTCAAATTCTGATAAAGTTTCTGCAATTTTGTATAGGGTGTCTATTAGGGGAGCCTTGTCAAAATCTGATACTGGGGGAATAAGGGGATTTGACTCTGTAGCCTTCCCTTTCCCTTTGCGGTTTGACATCTTGTAAAATGAAAATAGGGAACAGAAAGACAATACTAGATAAAATAAAGTCGGATCGAAGAAATCTTGGAGGACAAGGTTACCCTTAAAATTATTATCTGATGCAAGGAAGTAGTTGTTGAAAGTTGGCAGATGGTAGTAGTTTCATCCTTCGTTCTTCGAGATGAACAAAAAGCAAAATGAAATGAAGTACTGGCCCCAAGGATATTTTATAACGATGGATTTAGCTGCATAATGGCTTCATTAATGACTATGGAGCAGAGAAGATTTATTTGTAAAATGGGTAAGGTGTGGGGATTTAACGACATAACGTTCAATTAGTAATTGGCAGTAGTTTTGAACGTTGAACAGGGGATGACGTGGAGGGAGTGATGTGGTAGGAAAAATGGTAGAAGAAGAATGGCGAGGGGTAATGGTCTATATGGCGGGGAAGGAGTGGCGAAGGGGAAGACATGTGGCATAAGCGAAGTCGTGGAAGGATGATTCGTTGGCGAGAGACGTAGGTAGTTTTTCAGGGGGGGGTGGTGTGCTAGCAGTAAGAAGTATTGGGAGGTAACCCCCCCGAAATGGCCCAATGGCTGCCACTTCTTTGTTGGTAGTTTTAGGAGAAACCACTTTTCGCCCCGCCCCCTCACGGTCCCCATGTTAACTGTCGAGAGTGCGGGGGCGCGCTGAAATGCCTTGTCCGTTGTATATCTTGGCAGGACAAATCACCACTGTTAATTTTAGCGCAACCTTTATTTGCAAACGAAAAAATAATTTTATCATATTATAAATTTACCAAATACATAATAAAAATCAAATAACTAAGTTTTAAAACTGAAAAATTAGCATTTTTAAATTTTGAAAGCGGTATTTCAACTTGCTCGCTAGTTTTATTTTTCTAGGGATTCATTTCATATTTTTGTCATTTTTGTCATATTCATTTTTTTATATCCCTTTTTATTTTTCATTTTCTTTTCTTTATATATTTTTATTTTTTTTATTTCTTTCTTTTCCTTTTGACATGTAAATGTAAAATACAAAAGAATGTTACAACATTAGCTCCATCTAGGGACTGTGTTTCCCTGTGAGATGTAGAGAACATGCAGATCCATGTGCCTTCTCCTCAGGCTATGGAGTCTTTGCTGTGAAAATCACACTTTCCATGAAAATGTAAATAAAACTGGTAATATACAATGAACTATCATTGTAACATCTTTCAGTACTGAATATAGTGCTTGAGATACTGTCCATTGACAAAGGAATGAAGGATATCTTCCCTCTAGGTTCTGCAAAATAAAAGTATTGTTTCCTTTGACCTCTGCAATGTTGAATGGCCCCAACCAGAGATTATCAAATTTACCATGTTTCCCTTTTTCTTCTCTTCGGGCATCCCATTTCAAAACCAAATCTCCTTCCCTGAAATCTCTTTCTCTAGCTTTCCTATCAAACAAACTTTTCATCTTGTTTTGATATTGACGAAGTTTGTACTGAACTTCATCTCTATCTTCATTTAATTCTATAATCTGATTGATTCTTCTAGAAAAATCATCAGGCTCTTCATTTGACTCTTGTAAAAACTTCATGACAGGAAAAGCTAGCTATGTAGGAAAAATGGCCTCAGTGCCATAGACAAGCTGAAAAGGGATTTACCTGTTGATCTTTTGGGTGAAATCTTGTTGGCCCAAACTGCATACTTGATATGATTGCCCCAATTTCTTTTATGATCTGCAAGTAACTTTTTGATCACTTTTACCAAACTCTTTGTTTAGTCAATTTAGCGTCTTAAATTGCTCTACATAAATTATCAATCTGGGTATCGTAAACTGATGAAGTGTGGTGCACCATATGTGCTTAGTTAACATTTTTCTTACTTCGTTGTTTTATAGATTTTATTTTGTTTTGGGGTTTTGTTCTTGTTGATCTCCTAAAGTGTATAATGTAAATGGAAATCCTATTCCTAAGTCTCTAGAAGGCAAGTATGGATATAGAATTTAAGGCAATTATGTCCTTTATAATGGTTCCCAAAACTTAACACTTCAGAAGGTCTTAGAACATACTAGTGATGAAAGTAATACTAGAATAAGAATGAAAATGTGCTGCTATTCAAAACAAGTAAATAATGTACTACTGAACATGAAACTATTGTCTCTGCTGCTGTCTAAATACAGAAAAATGATTTAAGCTACTGCACTCAAAGAAATTAAAAATTGCAAGGAAAGTAAAACTAAAATCAAATTATACATTCATAATTCGATCCCTCGCCAGTAGTCCAGCTATGGCTTTCGGAGGTAATCATCAATGTCATGAACAATCTGATATCTAATTTCAGAAAAGTAAAACTAAAATCAAATTACACATTCATAATTCGATCCCTCGCCAGTAGTCCAGTTATGGCTTTCGGAGGTAATCGTCAATGATATGAGCAATTTAATATCTAATTGCGGAAAAGTAAAACTAAAATCAAATTACACATTCATAATTCGATCCCTCGCCAGTAGTTCAGCTATGGCTTTCGGAGGTAACTGTCAATGATATGAGCAATTTAATATCTAATTGCAGAAAAGTAAAACTAAAATCAAATTACACATTCATAATTCTATCCCTCGCTAGTAGTCCAGCTATGGCTTTTGGAGGTAACCGTCAATGACATGAGAAAGTTAATTTCTAAACTAAATAACAAAGCAAGTAAAGGAGGCTGAAATCAAAACAGAATTGGAATTAAAAAAACTAAGAAAAGCAAAGTCAACAGAGAGGTTAATCTCATGTCACTAGTTGATGCAAAAACATGTAAAGAAAAACTAATCTATAATCAACCGGTTGAACACACTTACATGAATTAAAATTGCATGAATGGAAAAATCTAATCCATCAAACTTGAAAGCAATCAAATGACATAATGAAATCAAAGCAAAATTACAAAATGAAATCTACTCTACCTTACATTCTAATATGCTCCATGGCATCTACTTCACATCTCCTTCCATGTTGAGAACATCAAAGCTTTATTCAAATTCTTCAAAATTACAAAGTACAACAAAGCTTTCTAAAGCTTTCCAAAGCCATCTCACAAGCTAACAAGCTTAAGAACTAACAAGCTAAGACTTAAAAACTAACAAATGAAGGAGAAATATCTCCTATTTATACAAAAAGATGAGAAGCCATCTCATTAATGAGAGTCCATGAATCTCTCCCTCTACCTCTAGAGTCCTAATCAAAAAAGGAACTGATAAGGCACATGTCTTCTTAGAGTTACAATATAATTAGGAGATTGACACATATCCTTAAAATCCCATGATTCTTTCCACTCAAATTCGAATTTGGCCTTAGAGTGCCACATAAGGGTCTTCTAGAAGCCTCCTTTCAACCTACACATGTCAACAATCTCAACCCATTTGTTAGGTATAAGCATATGCACATTATTTTCTAATTTTTAACCACAAATTCATTTAAAAAGATTATAATTAATAAAGTTTGGAAAAACATAAATGTGGCCCAATGATAATGAAAGTGGGATGAATGTGGTGACTTAGTAGTGAAATGGAGGTGATATGATGGACATAATAGTGAAAGTGTAATGGAAATGAATGACATTTTCAAGACTCAACATACCCCCAACTGAAGCTATTGCATGTCCTCATGCAATATATATCACATTAACTCTTTTGATCCTTGAGCTTTGGCTTAACTTTGCATGATATCATTTGATAACTTCATATATTTGCAAAGTGTTTTACTTGAATTGCAACATGGTTGGTTCTTGTGTTACAACCAATTTTTTGTTGTTGTTGCATTTTATTTTGATCTTTGAACTTTGCATAATGATATTTTGATTATTGTTGCAAAGTATATCTTTATTGGATTGCATGATGGTTGGTTCTTGTGTGACAACCATGATTTTGTTTGTATCTAATTTATCTTTTAAGCACTTTTTCAGAAGCCATTGTATGCTCATAATAACAATGTAATAGTTAATATATGTTGGAAGTATGTGGGCTCCTGAGTATGATATGGACATGACAATATATGAATATGAATGTATTCCCCCCCCCCAACTGATGGTATTGGCAATTTTATGAAATGAGGAAGATAAATGTTTTTGCAACAATTATCATTCTAGATTTTTATGGAATTATATGGTCAAAAGTTAGAAAATGACGTACCTTAACTTACCCTTTGGAATGGATGAGTTGTATGTGTAGTGGCTGCAAAATTCTTATCATATTCTTCTTGAAGTGGCTGAAAAAGAGGAGTTATGGATAAAGAGTTAAGATGACTTTTTATTGCTTCTACTAAAACTTGCTGAATATGCTCCAAAATGCTGAAAATAATAGTCTTCATGTCTTCAAAACTCATTGACACAATTCCTACTATGTGAAAAGATGTTCTGATTTCGAACATAGTAGGAAATTGTTGACTTAGTGGCCATTAATGGATGCCACTAGTCAACACGAGAACTTTCACCATTGATGACAATGAGAGTCAAGATACCCAAACACATCTTGCTAGGTACGAATGATTTTGCCGATGTCGAGTCACCTAGAAGATCTGACGAACAAGGGACATTAATGTATTTTCATTGTTTGTCAGCATGAGGACTTGCCATTAAGGCATGCAAGCCTCAAGGTGTCTTTACAAGGAACTTAGACTTAAAGGACTATGGACTCAATAATTTGCATTGAAGCAGGGCTTATTTGCGGAATAAAAATGACAAGAAATTGAAGATGAAAATGGAAGATGGCAATGGAGAGTAGAAATGACAATGGGCAATAAGCATGTGAATGAGCTTCTTGCTTTTATTTGTGGGTTATGAATGGACAAAAAGAGATGGAAAGTGTATGTGAATGTAAATGGAAAATATGGAGGAAAATGAGATGAATGGTTTATTGTGAGGTATGGATGTGATGGATGTATGTGATGGAGATAATAGTATCTGAAATTTTTTCAAGTGTTTGGATCTAATTTTACATCAGCATATTTTCTCTTTGTTGCTGATCATCCTATTATGAAACAAATTGGTCTCTTAGAGAGACACCATTATCTTGTAGTCATTTGTCCTTCCTCCTGGAACCTGCAAAAAAACTATTACTTCTTCTGCAATGGAATGTAAGGTTATCAAAGGAGAGAGGTGATCAATCTCTCTAGTTATGATATTTACACACAAAACTAAGAATTTGTATTAATGAAACAAGTCTTCAAAGGAAAAATCAAAAGAATTTATACCTGCTTTGGAATTGGTGCCTCAAGTTTAATGTTGCTTCTTTTCAGCAATTTATTTCATTATTTTTCATTTCAAACTCTAATGATGGATTTCTCATTGTGTAGATCTTGTTGAGATCTTTCCAATGGTACTTAAATCATCAAAATCTGATTTTGTATGAGAAAGATAGGCTGATTTGAACAACGAGGTTTTTCTGGCTGCGGAATTGGACTTCAGTTACAGAATGTGCACGATTTCTGTAGCTAAAAATCTTGAATACAAAGTTAGCTATTCATATTTCATCATCAGTCCAAAATTAATCAATACGTTCAAAAAAGTGAGCAAATAACTTATTCATTTCATTGATTCAAAATTATTATTTTTTCTTGACATGCAACGACTTAGTGTGGCGACTAAGTGATAACATACAACTTAGCTTCCATTTGACCGGGGTTTTTTTCATCGAATTGGATCAAATGAATAGGACACCATCCATATACTGACATTTTATCAGCTACCCATGTGGCTTGTTTTGCTTGATGACACCTGCAACCTAGAGTTTAACAAAAACAACTGCGGAAAGTTTAATCAACTGCGGAAAGTGGCTGCATTCCGCAGCGAAAAGACAGTCAACCATTAGTTTTCTGATTTAGTTATTTTCTTTATTGTCTGCATGTAGGAACTCTATGAATGGTAGTGGCATATGAAGCAAAACAGTTTTAGCGATGGAAATGGAATACCAGGGTACCTACTCTTGTGCTGCTCATTTTTTTTTAAGATATACCCGAAGTGTCACTTTCCTACTGCCTTCTGAATCATAAACCTTGAAGATGAATTCAATCTTTTGGTTACTTAGTAATTAGGCACGGGAACAATTTTAGAGCACTTCGACTATCAAAAATATGCTTATGCAAGAGCTAGTATGCAAAAATGATAGATTATTTTCAAGATCAAACGAAAACCAATGATTTCAAGAATACCATTATAATGCACCAGACTTTGATATGATTCAGATCAGCCCACAATTAGCATGCAAACAGTCCCAAAATCTCACTTGAAAAACAAACAAGATAATACTTATTGAGCCTTTAAGTGTATTTTAAAATACGTCTGCGTGAATAATGGATGAAGAAAAATCCATTATGTGTTAGCGGGGAATTGACACGGTTTTATGGAGAAAAATCCAGTGATGGTAAATGGAGAAACAGAGAACAAGTGGCGGGAATGAATTCACAGAGCGGAGTGGAGGCTTATGTGAACAGGGTAGAAATACAAATGTAACTTCAATAGAACAGTAGGGGAGTAAAGTGAGCCCAACAGAGTTTTAAACTGGACGACTGTGGAGTTTGTGCGGCGGAGAAGAGCCGTGATCAAATCAATTACGTCCCCATAATTACAGGTGGAGTGTCAAAGTACAGCCAACATGAGTTAAATCTGGAGGCTGATCATGAAGCCGTTTGAAAATAAATGCAAGAGTTGTGGAGGAATCATATAAAGGTCGTGGAACGGTTATGGAAGTCTTCGTGGATTCAGACACGTCTGACAAGTGTGATGAAGTATGAGTTGATTAAATATGGGAGGCGTGTAATCAAGTTTTAGATGCCAGCACACAGTTGATTCCTAATTAGGACTCCCTTACTCAGGCACGCCGAATTAAATCACAACCTGTTAGTTAAGATCCGTTTTTCTACACGCGGCAGGCAAAAATGGGCTCCAAAGAACCGATAAATTCTCACAGACCGCCACAAATATCTTAAAACGATTTTTGAATTATCTAATTGACCCTACTGGCGAAAAAACCCATGTTTTATTTTTTTCAAATTCGCCTCCGTTTGGCCAAATATTGCTTTCAAAGTTTGGCTTTTTTCTCTGTTCTGCGTTTTTTTTTTAAATTGTTGCATTCAACTGTAAAGTTTCGAATCAGTACCAATACAGTGAAGATGACCCTAGCACTGAAGATGACTCTAAGAGTGAAGGATATGAACGTCCACGAGGTGTGAAGTCATCTCTACAAAGGGCAACATCAGCGTAGTCATCCTTTCTTGGCACATAAGGCCTGTTAATCTCATTGAGATAATTCTGCTCTTCAAACACATTTTCTTATTCTCCGATGGTGTAAATATTCAAGCCCTGGATCTACTCCATGATAATCGCAGCCCATTTCTCACAGTAAGGCTTGTCTCTGATACACAGAATCATACGGATCTGATGCTTGCAAAGCATAAGCATCAAGCAATGGTGCATACTGTGTCAGGTCGATATAATGGGACTTGGGGAATCTGATCAACAAATGACACACGTCTTGGTGCCTTAGCATTATCACGAACAAGCTTCTTAGGTCTATTTTCATTTGGATCACGAGAGTTCTGAGCAGGTACATGTTAAAACAGCTGGAACAATTTTTATTTTTTTATTTTTTTTAACCTGTTCTGCGTTCATATTGCAGGTTTATTTCAAGGCCAAAGTTCAAACAAGAATGCAGATTTTTCTACTGAGGCCACAGTTCCCCTTTTTTTCTCTCAAATTGTGAAATTTTATAAAAATGATTAATGATTTTCAATTTCAGGCAGCAAAGGCTTCAAGGAAAATATGCTAAAAACAAGACTTTGACTAAGGTTTTAGGCTGGTTTTTTATCGATATGAGATGGGTGACTAGGATAGGATCCATGTCGGGACAATTCTGGAGATGCCCATGTGGTCAGTTTCTTCATTGGACGCCTGTAACCTGCTAAACCTTGAAATCAGCTGCAGAATTCTCAACTAGCTGCGGAATCAGGCTACATTCCACAGCTAAGTTGCAAAACCTTATTAAAACAGGATACAGTGTTTTGAGGACCACTACAAACCATAACCAGTCAATCTTGGACAGTTGAACCTACCAAAGCAGTTGGGTTTTTTTTATTTAATAAATTGAAATGTTGAAGTTTATTTTGTTTCCTTTTTTTTCTCTTTTTTTTTTAACATAACAATTCTTTTTCTGATCCTCTAGATCACACAAAGTGCAAGAGGAGAGCATACTCAAGAATTATTAATTAATTTTTTTACATAACAATCCTTATTCTGATCCTCCAAATCACACAAAGTGCAGGAGGAGAGCATACTCAAGAATTATTAAATTTTTTAGATGTAAGAAATAAGGTCTCCTAATTACACTTCCCCGACAATGGCGCCAAAATGTTTAGTCAATTTAACGTCTTAAATTGCACTGCATAAATTATCAATCTGGGTATCGTAAACTGATGAAGTGTGGTGCACCATATGTGCTTAGTTAACCTTTTTCTTCGTTGTTTTATAGATTTTATTTTGTTTTGGGGTTTTTTTCTTGTTGATCTCCAAAAGTGTCTAATGTAAATGGAAATCCTATTCCTAAGTCTCTAGAAAGCAAGCATGGATACAGATTTTAAGGCAATGATGTCCTTTATAATGGTTCTCAAAACTTAACACTTCAGAAGGTTCTAGAACATACCAGTGATGAAAGTAATACTAGAATAAGAATGAAAATGTGCTGCTATTCAAAACAAGTAAATAATGTACTACTAAACATTAAACTATTGTCTCTGCTGCTGTGTAAATACAGAAAAATGATTTAAGCCACTGCACTCAAAGAAATTAAAAATTGCAAGGAAAGTAAAATTAAAATCAAATTATACATTCATAATTCGATCCCTCGCCAGTAGTCCAGCTATGGCTTTCGGAGATAATCATCAATGTCATGAACAATCTGATATCTAATTGCAGAAAAGTAAAACTAAAATCAAATTACACATTCATAATTCGATCCCTCGCCAGTAGTCCAGTTATGGCTTTCGAAGGTAACCGTGAATGATATGAGCAATTTAATATCTAATTGCAGAAAAGTAAAACTAAATTCAAATTACACATTCATAATTCAATCCCTCGCTAGTAGTCCAATTATGGCTTTCGGAGGTAACTGTCAATGATATGAGCAATTTAATATCTAATTGCATAAAAGTAAAACTAAAATCAAATTACACATTCATAATTCGATCCCTCGCTAGTAGTCCAGCTATGGCTTTCGGAGGTAACCGTCAATGACATGAGCAAGTTGATTTCTAAACTAACTAACAAAGCAAGTAAAGAAGACTGAAATCAAAATAGAATTGGAATTAAAAAAACTAAGAAAAGCAAAGTCAGCAGAGAGGTTAATCTCATGTCACTAGTTGATGCAAAAACATGTAAAGAAAAACTAATCTACAATCAACCGGTTGAACACACTTACATGAATTAAAATTGCATGAATAGAATAATCTAATCTGTCAAACTTGAAATCAATCAAATGACATAATGAAATCAAAGCAAAATTTCAAAATGAAATCTACTCTACCTTACATTCTAATATGCTCCATGACATTTACTTCACATCTCCTTCCATGTTGAGAACATCAAAGCTTTATTCAAATTCTTCAAAATTACAAAGTACAACAAAGCTTTCTAAAGCTTTCCAAAGCCATCTCACAAGCTAACAAGCTTAAGAACTAACAAGTTAAGACTTAAGAACTAACAAATGAAGGAGAAAGATCTCCTATTTATGAAAAAAGATGAGAAGCCATCTCATTAATGAGAACCCATGAATCTCTCCCTTTACCTCTAGAGTCCTAATCAAAATAGGAACTGATAAGACACATGTCTTCTTAGAGTTACAATATAATTAGTAGATGTGACACATATCCTCATGATCCCATGATTCTTTCCACTCAAATTCGAATTTGGCCTTAGAGTGCCACATAAGGGTCTTCTAGAAGCCTCCTTTCAACCTACACATGTCAAAAATCTCAACTCATTTGCTAGGTATAAGCATATGCACATTATTTTCTAATTTTTAATCACAAATTCACTTAAAAAGCTTAGAATTAATAAAGTTTGGAAAAACATAAATGTGGCCCAATGATAATGAAAGTGGGATGAATGTGGTGACATAGTAGTGAAATGGAGGTGATATAATGGACATAATAGTGAAAGTGTAATGGAAATGAATGACATTTTCAAGACTCAACATACCCCCCAACTGAAGTTATTGCATGTCCTCATGCAATATATATTATATTAACTCTTTTGATCCTTGAGTTTTGGCTTAACTTTGCATGATATCATTTGATAACTTCATATTCTTGCAAAGTGTTTTACTTGAATTGCAACATGGTTGGTTCTTGTGTTACAACCAATTTTTGTTGTTTTTGTTGCATTTTATTTTGATATTTGAACTTTGCATAATGATATTTTGATTATTGTTGCAAAGTATATCTTTATTGGATTGCATGATGGTTGGTTCTTGTGTGACAACCATGATTTTGTTTGTATCTAATTTATCTTTTAAGCACTTTTTCAGAAGCCATTGTATGCTCATAATAACAATGTAATAGTTAATATATGTTGGAAGTATGTGGGCTCCTGAGTATGGTATGGACATGACAAGATATGAATATGAATGTATTCCCCCCCCCAAACTGATGGTTAGCAATTTTATGAAATGAGGAAGAGAAATGTTTTTCCAACAATTATCATTCTAGCTTTTTATTGAATTATATGGTCAAAAGTTAGAAAATGACGTACCTTAACTTACCCTTTGGAATGGATGAGTTGTATGTGTAGTGGCTGCAAAATTCTTATCATATTCTTCTTGAAGTGGTTGAACAAGAGGAGTTGTGGATAGAGAGTTAAGATGACTTTTTATTGCTTCTACTAAAACTTGCTGAATCTGCTCCAAAATGCCGAAAATAATAGTCTTCATGTCTTCAAAACTCATTGGCACAATTCCTACTATGTGAAAAGATGTTCTGATGTCGAACATAGTAGGAAATTGTTGACTTAGTGGCCATTAATGGATTCCACTAGTCAACATGGGAACTCTCACCATTGTTGACAATGAGAGTCAAGATGCCCAAACACATCTTGCTAGGTACGAATGCTTTTGCCGATGTCGAGTCACCTAGAAGATCTGACGAATAAGGGAAATTAATGTATTCCCATTGTTTGTCAGCATGAGGACTTTCCATTAAGGCATGCAAGGCTCAAGGTGTTTTTACAAGGAACTTAGACTCAAAGGACCATGGACTCAATAATTTGCATTGAAGCAGGGCTTATTTGCGGAATGAAAATGAAAAGAAATGGAAGATGGCAATGGAGAGCAGAAATGACAATGGTCAATAAGCATGTAAATGAGCCTCTTTATTTTATTTGTGGGTTATGAATGGACAAAAAGAGATGGAAAGTGTATATGAATGTAAATGGAAAATATGGAGGAAAATGAGATGAATGGTTTATTGTGAGGTATGGATGTGATGGATGGATGTGATGGAGACAATAGTATCTGAAAGTTTTTCAAGTGTTTGGATATGATTTTACATTAGCATAGTTTCTTTTTGTTGCTGATCATCTTCTTATGAAACAAATTGGTCTCTTAGAAAGACACCATTCTCTTGTAGTCATTTGTCCTTCCTCCTGGAACCTGCAAAAAAATTAATACTTCTTCTGCAATGGAATGTAAGGTTATCAAAGGAGAGAGGTGATCAATCTCTCTAGTTATGATATTTACACACAAAACTAAGAATTTGTATTAATGAAACAAGTCTTCAAAGGAAAAATCAAAAGAATTTATACTTGCTTTGGAATTGGTGCCCCAAGTTTAATGTTGCTTCTTTTCAGCAATTTATTTCATTATTTTCCATTTCAAACTCTAATGATGGATTTCTCATTGTGTAGATCTTGTTGAGATATTTTCAACGGTACTTAAATCATCAAAATTTGATTTTGTATGAGAAAGATAGGTTGATTTGAACAATGAGGTTTTTCTGGCTGCGGAATTGGACTTCAGCTCTATAATGTGCACGTTTTCTGTAGCTAAAAATCTTGAATACAAAGTTAGCCATTCATATTTCATCATCAGTCCAAAATTAATCAATCCCTCCAAAAAAATGAGTAAATAACTTATTCATTTCATTGATTCAAAATTATTATTTTTTCTTGACATGCAGCAACTTAGTGTGGCGACTTAGTGATAACACACAACTTGACTTCCCTTTGATCGGGGTCTTTTTCATCGAATTGGATCAAATGAATAGGACACCATCCATATACTGACATTTTCCCAACTACCCATGTGGCTTGTTTTGCTTGATGACATCTGCAACCTAGAGTTTAACAAAAACAACTGCGGAAAGTTTAATCAACTGCGGAAAGTGGCTGCATTCCGCAACGAAAAGACAGTCAACCATTAGTTTTTTGATTTAGTTATTTTCTTTATTGTCTACATGTAGGAACTCTATGAATGGTAGTGGCATATGAAGCAAAACAGTTTCAGCGATGGAAATGGAATACCAGGGTACCTACTCTTGTGCTGCTCATTTTTTTTTTTAAGATATACCCGAAGTGTCACTTTCCTACTGCCTTCTGAATCATAAACCTTGAAGATGAATTCAATATTTTGGTTACTTAGTAATTAGTCACGAGAGCAATTTTAGAGCACTTCGACTATCAAAAAGATGCTTATGCAAGAGCTAGTATGCAAAAATGATAGATTATTTTCAAGATCAAACGAAAACCAATGATTTCAAGAATACCATTATAATGCACCAGACTTTGATATGATTCAGATCAGCCCACAATTAGCATGCAAACAGTCCCAAAATCTCACTTGAAAAACAAACAAGATAATACTTATTGAGCCTTTAAGTGTATTTTAAAATACGTCTGCGTGAATAATGGATGAAGAAAAATCCATTATGTGTTAGCGGGGAATTGACACGGTTTTATGGAGAAAAATCCAGTGATGGTAAATGGAGAAACAGAGAACAAGTGGCGGGAATGAATTCACGGAGCGGAGTGGAGGCTTATGTGAACAGGGTAGAAATGCAAATGTAACTTCAATAGAACAGTAGGGGAGTAAAGTGAGCCCGGCAGAGTTTTAAACTGGACGACTGTGGAGTTGGTGCGGCGGAAAAGAGCCGTGATCAAATCAATTACGTCCCCATAATTACAGGTGGAGTGTCAAAGTACAGCCAACATGAGTTAAATCCGGAGGCTGATCATGAAGCCGTTTGAAAATAAATGCAAGAGTTGTGGAGGAATCATATAAAGGTCGTGGAATGGTTATGGAAGTCTTCGTGGATTCGGACACATCTGACAGGTGTGATGAAGTATGAGTTGATTAAAGATGGGAGACATGTAATCAAGTTTTATATGCCAGGACATAGTCGATTCATAATTAGGACTCCCTTCCTCAGGTACGCTGAATTAAATCACAACCTGTTCGTTAAGATCCGTTTTTTTACACGCGGCAGGGAAAAATGGGCTCCAATGAACCGAGAAATTCTCAGAGACCGCCACAAATATCTTAAAATGATTTCTGGGTTCTCTAATTGACCCAACTGGCGAAAAAAACCCATGTTTCATTTTTTTCAAAGTCACCTCTGTTTGGCCAAATCGCGCTCTCAAAGTTTGACGTTTTTCTCTGTTCTGCGTTTTTTTTTTTAATTGTTGCATTTGGCTGTAAAGTTTCGAATCAGTACCAATACAGTGAAGATGACCCTAGCACTGAAGATGAATCTAAGAGTGAAGGATATGAACATCCAGGAGGTGTGAAGTCAGCTCTACAAAGGGCAACATCAGCGTAGTCAACTTTTCTTGGCACATAAGGCCTGGTAATCTCATTGAGATAATTCTGCTCTTAAAACACATTCTCTTATTCTCCGACGGTGTAAATATTCAAGCCCTGGATCTACCCCACGATAATCACAACCCATTTCTCACAGTAAGGCTTGCCTCTAATACATAGAAGCATAGAGATCTGATACTTGCAAAGCATAAGCATCAAGCAATGGTGCATACCGTGTCAGGTCGATATAATGGGACTTGGGGAATCTGATCAAAAAATGGTACATGTCTTGGTGCCTTAGCATTATCACGAACAAGTTTCATAGGTCTATTTTCTTTTGGATCACGAGAGTTCTGAGAAGGTACCGGTCAAAACAGCTGGAACAATTTTTTATTTTTTATTTTTTTAAACTGTTCTGCGTTCATATTGCAGGTTTATTTCAAGGCTAAAGCTCAAACAGGAATGTAGATTTTTCTACTAAGGCCACAGTTAAAGCTAGGATTCAAGATAGACATAGATTGTTTTCCCCTTTTTTTCTATGAACTTGTGAAATTTTATAAAAAGGATTAATGATTTTCAATTTCAGGCAGCAAAGGCTTCATGGAAAATATGCTAAAAACAAGACTTTGACTGAGGTCTTAGGCTGGTTTTTTATCGATCTGAGCTGGGTGACTAGGATAAGATCCATGTCGGGACAATTCTGGACATGCCCATGTGGTCGGTTTCTTTACTGGACGCCTGTAACCTGCTAAACCTTGAAATCAATTGTGGAATTCTCAACTAGCTGCGGAATCAGGCTACATTCCGCAGCTAAGTTGCAAAACCTTATTAAAATAGGATACAATGTTTTGACGACCACTACAAACCATAACCAATCAATCTTGGACAGTTGAACCTATCAAAGCAGTTGGGGTTTTTTTTTGAATCAATTGAAATGTTGAAGTTTATTTTGTCTCTTTTTTTTTTTTAACATAACAATTCTTTTTCTGATCCTCTAGATCACACAAAGTGCAAGAGGAGAGTATATTCAAGAATTATTAATTTTTTTTTTTTACATAACAATCATTTTTCTGATCCTCTAGATCACACGAAGTGCAGGAAGAGAGCATACTCAAGAATTATTAATTTTTTTAGATGTAAGAAATAAGGTCTTCTAACTACACTTCCCCGGCAACGGCGCCAAAATGTTTAGTCAATTTAACGTCTTAAATTGCTCCACATAAATTATCAATCAGGGTATCGTAAACTGATGAAGTGTGGTGCATCATATGTGCTTAGTTAACCTTTTTCTTACTTCTTTGTTTTATAGATTTTATTTTGTTTTGGGGTTTTTTTCTTGTTGATCTCTTAAAGTGTCTAATGCAAATGGAAATCCTATTCCTAAGTCTCTAGAAGACAAGTATGGATACATATTTTAAGGCAATTATGTCCTTTATAATGGTTCCCAAAACTTAACACTTCAGAAGGTCTTAGAACATACTAGTGATGAAAGTAATACTAGAATAAGAATGAAAATGCGATGCTATTCAAAACAAGTAAATAATGTACTACTGAACATGAAACTATTGTCTCTGCTACTGTCTAAATACAGAAAAATGATTTAAGCTACTGCACTCAAAGAAATAAAAAATTGCAAGAAAAGTAAAATTAAAATCAAATTATACATTCATAATTCGATCCCTCGCCAGTGGTCCAGTTATGGCTTTTGGAGGTAATCATCAATGTCATGAACAATCTGATATCTAATTGCAGAAAAGTAAAATTAAAACCAAATTACACATTCATAATTTGATCCCTCGCCAGTAGTCCAGTTATGGCTTTCGGAGGTAACCGTCAATGATATGAGCAATTTAAAATCTAATTACAGAAAAGTAAAACTAAAATCAAATTACACATTCATAATTCGATCCCTCGCCAGTAGTCCAGCTATGGCTTTCGGAGGTAACTGTCAATGATATGAGCAATTTAATATCTAATTGCAGAAAAGTAAAACTAAAATCAAATTACACATTCATAATTCAATCCCTCGCTAGTAGTCCAGCTATGGATTTCGGAGGTAACCGTCAATGACATGAGCAAGTTGATTTCTAAACTAACTAACAAAGCAAGTAAAGAAGACTCAAATCAAAACAGAATTGGAATTAAAAAAACTAAGAAAAGCAAAGTCAGCAGAGAGGTTAATCTCATGTCACTAGTTGATACAAAAGCATGTAAAGAAAAACTAATCTACAATCAACTGGTTGAACACACTTACATGAATTAAAATTGCATGAATGCAAAAATCTAATCTATCAAACTTGAAATCAATCAAATGACATAATGAAATCAAAGCAAAATTACAAAATGAAATCTACTCTACCTTACATTCTAATATGCTCCATGATATCTACTTCACATCTCCTTCCATGTTGAGAACATCAAAGCTTTATTCAAATTCTTCACAATTACAAAGTACAACAAAGCTTTCTAAAGCCATCTCACAAGCTAACAAGCTAAGAAATAAGAACTAACAAATGAAGGAGAAAGATCTTCTATTTATACAAAAATATGAGAAGCCATCTCATTAATGAGAGCCCATGAATCTCTCCTTCTACCTCTAGAGTCCTAATCAAAATAGGAACTGATAAGACACATGTCTTCTTAGAGTTACAATATAATTAGTAGATGTGACACATATCTTCATGATCCCATGATTCTTTCCACTCAAATTCGAATTTGGCCTTAGAGTGCCACATAAGGGTCTTCTAGAAGCTTCTTTCAACCTACACATGTTAACAATCTCAACCCATTTGTTAGGTATAAGCATATGTACATTATTTTCTAATTTTTAATCACAAATTCACTTAAAAAGCCTAGAATTAATAAAGTTTGGAAAAACATAAATGTGACCCAATGATAATGAAAGTGGGATGAATATGGTGACACAGTAGTGAAATAGAGGTGATATAATAGACATAATAGTGAAAGTGTAATGGAAATGAATGACATTTTCAAGACTTAACATACCCCCAACTAAAGTTATTGCATGTCCTCATGCAATATATATTACATTAACTCTTTTGATCCTTGAGTTTTGGCTTAACTTTGCATGATATCATTTGATACCTTCATATTTTTGCAAAGTGTTTTACTTGAATTGCAACATGGTTGGTTCTTGTGTTACAACCAATTTTTGTTGTTGTTGTTGCATTTTATTTTGATCTTTGAACTTTTCATAATGATATTTTGATTATTGTTGCAAAGTATATCTTTATTGGATTGCATGATGGTTGGTTCTTGTGTGACAACCATGATTTTGTTTGTGTCCAATTTATCTTTTAAGCACTTTTTCAAAAGCCATTGTATGCTCATAATAACAATATAATAGTTAATATATGTTGGAAGTATGTGGGCTCCTGAATATGGTATGGACATGACAAGATATGAATATGAATGTATTCCCACCCCCAAACTGATGGTATTGGGAATTTTATGAAACGAGGACGAGAAATGTTTTTCCAACAATTATCATTCTAGCTTTTTATGGAATTATATGGTCAAAAGTTAGAAAATGACGTACCTGAACTTACCCTTTGGAATGGATGAGTTGTATGTGTGGTGGCTGCAAAATTCTTATCATATTCTTCTTCAAGTGTCTGAACAAGAGGAGTCATGGATAAAGAGTTAAGATGACTTTTTATTGCTTCTACTAAAACTTACTAAATCTACTCCAAAATGCCGAAAATAATAGTCTTCATGTCTTCAAAACTCATTGGCACAATTCCTACTATGTGAAAAGATGTTCTGATGTCGAACATAGTAGGAAATTGTTGACTTAGTGGCCATTAATGGATGCCACTAGTCAACACGAGAACTCTCACCATTGTTGACAATGAGAGTCAAGATGCCCAAACACATCTTGCTAGGTACGAATGATTTTTCCGATGTCGAGTCACCTAGAAGATCTGACAAATAAGGGACATTAATGTATTCCTATTGTTTGTCAGCATAAGGACTTGCCATTAAGGCATGCAAGCTTCAAGGTGTCTTTACAAGGAACTTAGACTCAAAGGACTATGGACTCAATAATTTGCATTGAAGCAGGGCTTATTTGCGGAATGAAAATGATAAGAAATGGAAGATGGCAATGGAGAGAAAAAATGACAATGGGCAATAAGCATGTGAATGAGCCTCTTGCTTTTATTTTTGGGTTATGAATGGACAAAAAGAGATGGAAAGTGTATGTGAATGTAAATGGAAAATATGGAGGAAAATGAGATGAATGGTTTATTGTGAGATATGGATGTGATGGAGACAATAGTATCTGAAAGTTTTTCAAGTGTTTGGATCTGATTTTACATCAGCATATTTTCTTTTTGTTGCTGATCATTCTCTTATGAAACAAATTGGTCTCTTAGAGAGACACCATTCTCTTGTAGTCAATTGTCCTTCCTCCTGGAACTTGCAAAAAAACTAATACTTCTTCTGCAATGGAATGTAAGGTTATCAAAGGAGAGAGGTGATCAATCTCTCTAGTTATGATATTTACACACAAAACTAAGAATTTGTATTAATGAAACAAGTCTTCAAAGGAAAAATCAAAAGAATTTATACCTGCTTTGGAATTGGTGCCCCAAGTTGAATGTTGCTTCTTTTTAGCAATTTATTTCATTATTTTCCATTTCAAACTCTAATGATGGATTTCTCATTGTGTAGATCTTGTTGAGATCTTTCCAACGGTACTTAAATCATCAAAATCTGATTTTGTATGAGAAAGATAGGCTGATTTGAACAATGAGGTTTTTCTGGCTGCGGAATTGGACTTCAGCTGCAGAATGTGCACAGTTTCTGTAGCTAAAAATCTTGAATACAAAGTTAGCCATTCATCTTTCATTGTCAGTCCAAAATTAATCAATACCTTCAGAAAAGTGAGCAAATAACTTATTCATTTCATTGATTCAAAATTATTATTTTTTCTTGACATGAAACGACTTAGTGTGGCGACTTAGTGATAACACACAACTTGACTTCCCTATGACCGGGGTCTTTTTTATCGAATTGGATCAAATGAATAGGACACCATCCATATACTGACATTTTCCCAGCTACCCATGTGGCTTATTTTTCTTGATGACACCTGCAACCTAGAGTTTAACAAAAACATCTGCGGAAAGTTTAATCAACTGCAGAAAGTGGTTGCATTCCGCAGCGAAAAGACAGTCAACCATTTTTTTTCTAATTTAGTTATTTTCTTCATTGTCTTCATGTAGGAACTCTGTGAATGGTAGTGGCATATGAATAAAAACAGTTTCAGCGATGGAAATGGAATACCTGGGTACCTACCCGAAGTGTCACTTTCCTACTGCCTTCTGAATCATAAACCTTGAATATGAATTCAATCTTTTGGTTACTTTGTAATTAGGCACGAGAGCACTTTTAGAGCACTTCGACTATCAAAAAGATGCTTATGCAAGAGCTAGTATGCAGAAATGATAGATTATTTTCAAGATCAAACAAAAACCAATGATTTCAAGAATACCATTATAATGCACCAGACTTTGATATGATTCAGATCAGCCCACAATTAGCATGCAAACAGTCCCAAAATCTCACTTGAAAATCAAATGTAAGATAATACTTATTGAGCCTTTAAGTGTATTTTAAAATACGTCTGCGTGAATAATGGATGATGAAAAATCCATTATTTGTTAGCGGGGAATTGACACGGTTTTATGGAGAAAAATCCAGTGATGGTAAATGGAGAAACAGAGAACAAGTGGCAGGAATGAATTCACGGAGCGGAGAGGAGGCTTATGTGAACAGGGTAGAAATGCAAATGTAACTTCAATAGAACAGTAGGGGAGTAAAATGAGCCCGACAAAGTTTTAAACTGGATGGCTATGGAGTTGGTGCGGTGGAGAAGAGCCGTGATCAAATCAATTACGTCCCCATAATTACAGGTGGAGTGTCAAAGTACAGCCAACATGAGTTAAATCTGGAGGCTGTTCATGAAGCCGTTTGAAAATAAATGCAAGAGTTGTGGAGGAATCATATAAAGGTTGTGGAACGGTTATGGAAGTCTTCGTGGATTCGGACACCGCTGACAGGTGTGATGAAGTATGAGTTGATTAAAGATGGGAGGCGTGTAATCAAGTTTTAGATGCCAACACACAGTTGATTCCTAATTAGAACTCCCTTCCTCAGGCACGCCGAATTAAATCACAACCTGTTCGTTAAGATCCATTTTTCTACACGCGGCAGGCAAAAATGGGCTCCAAAGAACCGAGAAATTCTCACATACTGCCACAAATATCTTAAAACGATTTCTGGGTTATCTAATTGACCCTACTGGCAAAAAAACCTATGTTTTATTTTTTTCAAATTCGCCTCCGTTTGGCCAAATCGTGCTTTCAAAGTTTAACATTTTTTTTTTTTGTTAAATTGTTGCATTCGACTGTAAAGAGTCGAATCAGTACCAATACAGTGAAGATGACCCTAGCACTGAAGATGACTCTAAGAGTGAAGGATATGAATGTCCAGGAGGTGTGAAGTCAGCTCTACAAAGGGCAACATCAGCGTAGTCAACCTTTCTTGGCACATAAGGCCTGTTAATCTCATTGAGATAATTCTGCTCTTAAAACACATTCTCTTATTCTCCGACGGTGTAAATATTCAAGCCCTGGATCTACCCCACGATAATCACAACCCATTTCTCATAGTAAGTCTTGCCTCTGATGCACAGAGGCATACGTTTTGATGCTTGCAAAGCCTAAGCATCAAGCAATGGTGCATACTGTGTCAGGTCGATATAATGAGACTTGGGGAATCTGATCAAGAAATGGCACACATCTTGGTGCTTTAGCATTATCACGAACAAGTTCCCTAGGTCTATTTTCTCTTGGATCACGAGAGTTCTGAGCAGGTACCGGTCAAAACAGTTGGAACAATTTTTATTTTTTTATTTTTTTTTAACTTGTTCTGCGTTCATATTGCAGGTTTATTTCAAGGCCAAAGCTCAAACAGGAATGCAGATTTTTCTACTGAGGCCACAGTGAAAGCTAGGATTCAAGATAGCCATAGATTGTTTTCCCCTTTTTTTCTCTGAAATTGTGAAATTTTATAAAAAGGATTAATGATTTTCAATTTTAGGCAGCAAAGGTTTCAATGAAAATATGCTAAAAACAGGACTTTGACTGAGGTCTTAGGATGGTTTTTTATCGATCTGAGCTGGGTGACTAGGATAGGATCCATGTCGGGAAAATTTTGGAGATACCCATGTGGTCGGTTTCTTCATTGGACGCCTGTAACCTTCTAAACCTTGAAATCAACTGCGGAATTCTCAACTAGTTGCGGAATCAGGCTACATTCCGCAGCTAAGTTGCAAAACCTTATTAAAACATGATACAATGTTTTGAGGACCACTACAAACCATAACCAGTGAATCTTGGATAGTTGAACCTATCAAAGCAGTTGGGTTTTTTTTTTGAATCAATTGAAATGTTGAAGTTTATTTTGTCTCCTCTTTTTTTTTTAACATAAAAATTCTTTTTCTGATCCTCTAGATCACACAAAGTGCAGGAGGAGAGCATAATCAAGAATTATTAATTATTAATTTTTATTTTTTATTATACATAACAATCCTTTTTCTGATCCTCCAGATCACACAAAGTGCAGGAGGAGAGCATACTCAAGAATTATTAATTTTTTTAGATGTAAGAAATAAGGTCTGCTAATTACACTTCCCTGACAACGGCGCCAAAATGTTTAGTCAATTTAACGTCTTAAATTGCTCTACATAAATTATCAATCCGAGTATCGTAAACTGATGAAATGTGGTGCACCATATGTGCTTAGTTAACCTTTTTCTTACTTCCTTGTTTTATAGATTTTATTTTGTTTTGGGGTTTTTTTCTTGTTGATCTCTTAAAGTGTCTAATGTAAATGGAAATCCTATTCCTAAGTCTCTAGAAGGCAAGTATGGATACAGATTTTAAGGCAATTATGTCCTTTATAATGGTTCCCAAAACTTAACACTTCAGAAGGTCTTAGAACATACTAGTGATGAAAGTAATACTAGAATAAGAATGAAAATGCGATGCTATCAAAACAAGTAAATAATGTACTACTGAACATCAAACTATTGTCTCTGCTGCTGTCTAAATACATAAAAATGATTTAAGCTACTGCACTCAAAGAAATTAAAAATTGCAAGGAAAGTAAAACTAAAATCAAATTATACATTCATAATTCGATCCCTCGCCATTAGTCTAGCTATGGCTTTTGGAGGTAATCATCAATGTCATGAACAATCCGATATCTAATTGCATAAAAGTAAAACTAAAATCAAATTACACATTCATAATTCGATTCCTCGCCAGTAGTCCAGTTATGGCTTTCGGAGGTAACCGTCAATGATATGAGAAATTTAACATCTAATTGCAGAAAAGTAAAACTAAAATCAAATTACACATTCATAATTCGATCCCTCGCTAGTAGTCCAGCTATGGATTTCAGAGGTAACTGTCAATGATATGAGCAATTTAATATCTAATTGTAGAAAAGTAAAACGAAAATCAAATTACACATTCATAATTCGATCCCTCGCCAGTAGTCCAACTATGGCTTTCGAAGGTAACCGTCAATAACATGAGAAATTTGATTTCTAAACTAACTAACAAAACAAGTAAACAAGACTGAAATCAAAACAGAATTGGAATTAAAAAACTAAGAAAAGCAAAGTCAGCAGAGAGGTTAATCTCATGTCACTAGTTGATGCAAAAACATGTAAAGTAAAACTAATTTACAATCAATCGGTTGAACACACTTACATGAATTAACATTGCATGAATGGAATAATCTAATCTATCAAACTTGAAAGCAATCAAATGACATAATGAAATCAAAGCAAAATTACAAAATGAAATCTACTCTACCTTACATTCTAATATGCTCCATGACATCTACTTCACATCTCCTTCCATGTTGAGAACATCAAAGCTTTATTCAAATTCTTCAAAATTACAAAGTACAACAAAGTTTTCTAAAGCTTTCCAAAGCCATCTCACAAGCTAACAAGTTTAAGAATTAACAAGCTAAGACTTAAGAACTAACAAATGAAGGAGAAAGATCTCCTATTTATACAAAAAGATGAGAAGTCATCTCATTAATGAGAGTCCATGAATCTCTCCCTCTACCTCTAGAGTCCTAATCAAAATAGGAACTGATAAGACACGTTTTCTTAGAGTTACAATATAATTAGTAGATGTGACACATATCCTCATGATCCCATGATTCTTTCCACTCAAATTCGAATTTGGCCTTAGAGTGCCACATAAGGGTCTTCTAGAAGCTTCCTTTCAACCTACACATGTCAACAATCTCAACGCATTTGTTAGGTATAAGCATATGCACATTATTTTCTAATTTTTAATCGCAAATTCACTTAAAAAGCTTAGAATTAATAAAGTTTGGAAAAACATAAATGTGGCCAATGATAATGAAAGTGGGATGAATGTGGTGACATAGTAGTGAAATGGAGGTGATATAATGGACATAATAGTGAAAGTGTAATGGAAATGAATGACATTTTCAAGACTCAACATACCCCCCAACTAAAGCTATTGCATGTCCTCATGCAATATATATTACATTAACTCTTTTGATCCTTGAGCTTTGGCTTAACTTTGCATGATTCATTTGATAATTTCATATTTTTGCAAAGTGTTTTACTTGAATTGCAACATGGTTGGTTCTTGTGTTACAACCAATTTTTTTTTTTGTTGCATTTTATTTTGATCTTTGAACTTTGCATAATGATATTTTGATTATTGTTGCAAAGTATATCTTTGTTGGATTGCATGATGGTTGGTTCTTGTGTGACAACCATGATTTTGTTTATATCCAATTTATCTTTTAAGCACTTTTTCAAAAGCCATTGTATGCTCAGAATAACAATGTAATAGTTAATATATGTTGGAAGTATGTGGGCTTCTGAGTATGGTATGGACATGACAAGATATGAATATGAATGTATTCCCCCCCCAAACTGATGGTATTAGCAATTTTATGAAATGAGGAAGAGAAATGTTTTTCCAACAATTATCATTCTAGCTTTTTATGGAATTATATGGTCAAAAGTTAGAAAATGACATACCTTAACTTACCCTTTGGAATGGATGAGTTGTATGTGTGGTGGCTGCAAAATTCTTATCATATTCTTCTTCAAGTGGCTGAACAAGAGGATTCATGGATAAAGAGTTAAGATGAATTTTTATTGCTTCTACTAAAACTTGCTGAATTTGCTCCAAAATGCTGAAAACAATAGTCTTCATGTCTTCAAAACTCATTGGCACAACTCCTACTATGTGAAAAGATGTTCTGATGTCGAACATAGTAGGAAATTGTTGACTTAGTGTCCATTAATGGATGCCACTAGTCAACACGAGAACTCTCACCATTGATGACAATGAGAGTCAAGATGCCCAAACACATCTTGCTAGGTTCGAATGATTTTGCCGATGTCGAATCACGTAGAAGATCTGATGAACAAGAGACATTAATGTATTCCCATTGTTTGTCAGCATGAGGACTTGCCATTAAGGCATGCAAGCCTCAAGGTGTCTTTACAAGGAACTTAGACTCAAAGGACTATGGACTCAATAATTTACATTGAAGCAAGGCTTATTTGCGGAATGAAAATGACAAGAAATGGAAGATGAAAATGGAAGATGGCAATGGAGAGCAGAAATGACAATGGGCAATAAACATGTGAATGAACCTCTTGCTTTTATTTGTGGGTTATGAATGGACAAAAAGAGATGGAAAGTGTATGTGAATGTAAATGGGAAATATGGAGGAAAATGAGATGAATGGTTTATTGTGAGGTATGGATGTGATGGAGACAATAGAATCTGAAAGCTTTTCAAGTGTTTAGATCTGATTTTACATCAACATATTTTCTCTTTGTTGCTGATCATCCTCTTATGAAACAAATTGGTCTCTTAGAGAGACACCATTCTCTTGTAGTCATTTGTCCTTCCTCCTGGAACCTGCAAAAAAACTAATACTTCT
This sequence comes from Pinus tabuliformis, assembly GCA_031772625.1. Taxonomy (NCBI): domain Eukaryota; kingdom Viridiplantae; phylum Streptophyta; class Pinopsida; order Pinales; family Pinaceae; genus Pinus; species Pinus tabuliformis. The sequence continues at coordinate 1,141,257,843 of CM062813.1, read as the reverse complement.
TCTGCAATGGAATGTAAGGTTATCAAAGGAGAGAGGTGATCAATCTCTCTAGTTATGATATTTACACACAAAACTAAGAATTTGTATTAATGAAACAAGTCTTCAAAGGAAAAATCAAAAGAATTTATACTTGCTTTGGAATAGGTGCTCCAAGTTGAATGTTGTTTTTTTTCAGCAATTTATTTCATTATTTTCCATTTCAAACTGTAATGATGGATTTTTCATTGTGTAGATTTTTTTGAGATCTTTCCAACGGTACTTAAATCATCAAAATCTGATTTTGTATGAGAATGATAGGCTGATTTGAACAATGAGGTTTTTCTGGTTGCGGAATTGGATTTCAACTGCAGAATGTGCACGGTTTATGTAGCTAAAAATCTTGAATACAAAGTTAGCCATTCATCTTTCATCATCAGTCCAAAATTAATCAATACCTTCAGAAAAGTGAGCAAATAACTTATTCATTTCATTGATTCAAAATTATTATTTTTTCTTGACATGCAACGACTTAGTGTGGCGACTGAGTGATAACACACAACTTGACTTCCCTTTGACCGGGGTCTTTTTCATCGAATTGGATCAAATGAATAGGACACCATCCATATACTGGAATTTTCCCAACTACCCATGTGGCTTGTTTTGCTTGATGACACCTGCAACCTAGAGTTTAACAAAAACAACTGCGGAAAGTTGAATCAGCTGCGGAAAGTGGCTGCATTCCGCAGCTAAAAGACAATCAACCATTAGTTTTCTGATTTAGTTATTTTCTTCATTGTCTGCATGTAGGAACTCTGTGAATGGTAGTGGCATATGAAGCAAAACAGTTTCAGCGATGGAAATGGAATACCAGGGTACCTACTCTTGTGTTGCTAAATTTTTTTTTTTTTAAGATATACCCGAAGTGTCACTTTCCTACTGCCTTCTGAATCATAAACCTTGAAGATGAATTCAATCTTTTGGTTACTTAATAATTAGGCATGGGAACAATTTTAGAGCATTTCGACTATCAAAAAGATGTTTACGTAAGAGTGCAAATATGCAAGAGCTAGTATGCAGAAATGATAGATTATTTTCAAGATCAAACGAAAACCAATGATTTCCAGAATACCATTATAATGCACCAGACTTTGATATGATTCAGATCAGCCCACAATTAGCATGCAAACAGTCCCAAAATCTCACTTGAAAAACAAATGTAAGATAATACTTATTGAGCCTTTAAGTGTATTTTAAAATACGTCTGTGTGAATAATGGATGAAGAAAAATCCATTATGTGTTAGCGGGGAATTGACACGGTTTTATGGAGAAAAATCCAGTGATGGTAAATGGAGAAATAGAGAACAATTGGCAGGAATGAATTCACGGAGCGGAGTGGAGGCTTATGTGAACAGGGTAGAAATGCAAATGTAACTTCAATAGAATAGTAGGGGAGTAAAGTGAGCCTGATAGAGTTTTAAACTGGACGGCTGTGGAGTTGGTGCGGCAGAGAAGAGCCGTGATAAAATCAATTACGTCCCCATAATTACAGGTGGAGTGTCAAAGTATAACCAACATGAATTAAATCCGGTGGTTGATCATGAAGCCGTTTGAAAATAAATGCAAGAGTTGTGGAGGAATCATATAAAGGTTGTGGAACGGTTATGGAAGTCTTTGTGGATTCGGACACGTCTGACAGGTGTGATGAAGTATGAGTTGATTAAAGATGGGAGGCGTGTAATCAAGTTTTAGATGCCAACACACAGTTGATTCCTAATTAGGACTCCCTTCCTCAGGCACGCCGAATTAAATCAGAACATGTTCGTTAAGATCCGTTTTTCTACACGCGGTAGGGAAAAATGGGCTCCAAATAACCGAGAAATTCTCACAGACCGCCACAAATATCTTAAAACGATTTCTGGGTTATCTAATTGACCGTAATGGCGAAAAAGCCCATGTTTTATTTTTTTCAAATTCGTCTCCGTTTGGCTAAATCGTGCTCTCAAAGTTTGAAGTTTTTCTCTATTCTGCGTTTTTTTTTTTTAATTGTTGCATTCCGCTGTAAAGTTTCGAATCAGTACCAATACAGTGAAGATGACCCGAGCACTGAAGATGACTCTAAGAGTGAAGGATATGAACGTCCAGGAGGTGTGAAGTCAGCTCTACAAAGGGCAACATCAGTGTAGTCAATCTTTCTTGGCACATAAGGCCTGTTAATCTCATTGAGATAATTATGCTCTTAAAACACATTCTCTTATTCTCCGACAGTGTAAATATTCAACCCCTGGATCTACCCCATGATAATCACAACACATTTCTCACAGTAAGGCTTGTCTCTAATACACAAAAGCATACAGATTTGATGCTTGCAAAGCATAAGCATCAAGCAATGGTGCATACTATGTCAGGTCGATATAATGGGACTTGGGGAATCTAATCAACAAATGGCACATGTCTTGGTGCCTTAGCATTATCACGAACAAGTTTCCTAGGTCTATTTTCTCTTGGATCACGAGAGTTTTGAGTAGGTACCGGTCAAAACAGTTAGAACAATTTTTATTTTTTTATTTTTTAAACCTGTTCTGCGTTCATATTGCAGGTTTATTTCAAGGCCAAAGCTCAAACAAGAATGCAAATTTTTCTACTGAGGCCACAGTGAAAGCTAGGATTCAAGATAACCATAGATTGTTTTCCCCTTTTTTTCTCTGAAATTGTGAAATTTTATAAAAAGGATTAATGATTTTCAATTTCAGGCAGTAAAGGCTTCAAGGAAAATATGCTAAAAACAGGACTTTGACTGAGGTCTTAGGCTGGTTTTTTATCGATCTGAGCTGGGTGACTAGGATAGGATCCATGTCGGAACAATTCTAGAGATGCTCATGTGGTCGGTTTCTTCATTGGACGCCTGTAACTTGCTAAACCTTGAAATCAGCTGCGGAATTCTCAACTAGTTGTGGAATCAGGCTACATCCGTAGCTAAGTTTCAAAACCTTATTAAAACATGATACAGTGTTTTGAGGACCACTACAAACCATAACCGGTCAATCTTGGATAGTTGAACCTATCAAAGCAGTTGGGGTTTTTTTTTTTTGAATAAATTGAAATGATGAAGTTTATTTTGTCTCCTTTTTTTTTTGTTAACATAACAATTCTTTTTCTGATCCTCTAGATCACACAAAGTGTAGGAGGAGAGCATACTCAAGAATTATTAATTTTTTATTTTTTTTTACATAACAATCCTTTTTTTGATCCTCCAGATCACACAAAGTGCAAGAGGAGAGCATACTCAAGAATTATTAATTTTTTTAGATGTAAAAAATAAGGTCTCCTAATTACACTTCCCCGACAACGGTGCCAAAATGTTTAGTCAAGTTAACGTCTTAAATTGCTCTACATAAACTATCAATCCTGGTATTGTACACTGATGAAGTGTGGTGCACCATATGTGCTTAGTTAACCTTTTTCTTACTTCGTTGTTTTATAGATTTTATTTTGTTCTGGGGTTTTGTTCTTGTTGATCTCCTAAAGTGTTTAATGTAAATGGAAATCCTATTCCTAAGTCTCTAGAAGACAAGTATGGATACAGATTTTAAGGCAATTATGTCCTTTATAAAACTAAAATCAAATTATACATTCATAATTCGATCCCTTGCCAGTAGTCCAGCTATGGCTTTCGGAGGTAATCATAAATGTCATGAACAATCTGATATCTAATTGCAGAAAAGTAAAACTAAAATCAAATTATACATTTATAATTCGATCCCTCTCCAGTAGTCCAGCTATGGCTTTCGGAGGTAACCGTCAATGATATGAGCAATTTAATATCTAATTGCATAAAAGTAAAACTAAAATCAAATTACACATTCATAATTCAATCCCTCGCCAGTAGTCCAGCTATGGCTTTCGGAGGTAACCGTCAATGATATGAGCAATTTAATATCTAATCGCAGAAAAGTAAAACTAAAATCAAATTACACATTCATAATTCGATCCCTCGCCAGTAGTCAAGCTATGGCTTTCGGAGGTAACCGTCAATGACATGAGCAAGTTGATTTCTAAACTTACTAACAAAGCAAGTAAAGAAGACTGAAATCAAAACAGAATTGGAATTAAAAAGACTAAGAAAAGAAAAGTCAGCAGAGAGGTTAATCTCATGTCACTAGTTGATGCAAAAACATGTAAAGAAAAACTAATCTACAATCAACCGGTTGAACACACTTACATGAATTAAAATTGCATGAATGGAAACATCTAATTTATCAAACTTGAAAGCAATCAAATGACATAATGAAATCAAAGCAAAATTACAAAATGAAATCTACTCTACCTTACATTCTAATATGCTCCATGACATCTACTTCACATCTCCTTCCATGTTGAGAACATCAAAGCTTTATTCAAATTCTTCAAAATTACAAAGTACAACAAAGCTTTCTAAAGCTTTCCAAAGCCATCTCACAAGCTAACAAGTTTAAGAACTAACAAGCTAAGACTTAAGAACTAACAAATGAAGGAGAAAGATCTCCTATTTATACAAAAAGATGAGAAGCCATCTCATTAATGAGAGTCCATGAATCTCTCCCTCTACCTCTAGAGTCCTAATCAAAATAAGAACTGATAAGACACATGTCTTCTTAGAGTTACAATATAATTAGGAGATGTGACACATATCCTCATGATCCCATGATTCTTTTCACTCAAATTCGAATTTGGCCTTAGAGTACCACACAAGGGTCTTCCAAAAGCCTCCTTTCAACCTACACATGTCAACAATCTCAACCCATTTGTTAGGTATAAGCATATGCACATTATTTTCTAATTTTTAACCACAAATTCACTTAAAAAGCTTAGAATTAATAAAGTTTGGAAAAACATAAATGTGGCCCAATGATAATAAAAGTGGGATGAATGTGGTGACATAATAGTGAAATAGAGGTGAAATGGAGGTGATATAATGGACATAATAGTGAAAGTGTAATGGAAATGAATGACATTTTCAAGACTCGACACTCTTATTAGATGACTCTACCAATCCATTCCCTTGAGGGTAGTATGGAGTAGAAAGATGCAATAAAATTTGATATTTTTGGAAAAATTCTATCATTTTAACACTACTAAATGGCTGTGCATTATTTGTGACTATCTGTTGAGGACAACCAAATCTAGATAATATATTTTCCTTAATAAACGTAATGACAACAATATCTGTAGCATTTTTTACTGGGATAGCTTCTACCCACTTTGTAAAGTAATTTCTGGCAGTTAAGATCCATCTGTGTTGATTGTTGGATGCTGGATGTATCTCTCCAATGAAATCTAGTCCCCATTGTAAAAAGGGTGCCTCAATCAAAATTGGAACAGGGGGGAGTGCTGCTAATCTTTTCTTGCTAGCAAAAATCCGACATGGAATACAACTTCTGCCTTTTACTCCAACCTGTGAAAAAAACTTTGGCCGATAGAAACCTGCTCTCAATATCTTGTGTTGTTGCTCTCCAAGCAATAATGACCCTCACATATTCCTTCAGGAAACTGATCAATAACACCTTTTGTTTCACTCTCAGTCAGACATAGAAGTAAGATATTTAATGGATATTTCCAATATAGGTTAGCATTGATGATACAATACTTCATAGCCTTTAATCTAAGATTTTTGCATTGATTTTTTGTGAAATTAGGAGGGTACTCAAAATCACGAAGAAAGTGCACAATATCAACATACCATTTAGATAACATGAACTTTTGCTCAATATGATGTGTAAGATGAGCTAAGTCTGTAGAAGAAGAAGGTTTTTGTGGATTCTTCTCTGTTGAACTAGAGGAGGTTTCTTGTGGATTCTTCTCTGTTGAACTAGAGGAAGGTTCTTGTGGATTCTTCTCTGTTGAAGTAGAGGAAGGTTCTTGTGGATTCTTTCCTCCTGATACTTGAATGGTAGTGCTTATTCCCATAACTTTATAGTTAAATTCATCCAATAGCTTGGCTAAAACTTGTCCTTTTACAAGCTTAGTAGATTTGATGTCTAGATCAAATTCAAGAATTTTAGATATACATCTCCCTCTCCTACTGTCTGTATCAAGTTGGGTCAAAATGGTTTTGAAAACATTATTTGGGACATAGGCAATAATAGGGGAATTAAGGACATAAGTTTTGAAAGCTTTTAGAGCTTGTAGAAGGGCATAGGCTTGTTTTTCAATGATGTCATATTTTAGCTCCGCATCTCTCATAACTTTACTAAAAAAGGCAATTGGTAGGTCATCTTGGTTACCATTATTTTGCAGTAAAACAATAGTTAAAGTGGTATTAGAGGGAAAAGAGAAAATGCTAAAGGGATTTGTATAATCAAGACCGGCTAGTACTGAGGCTTCAGAAATAACTTTTTTGATTTGTGTAAATGCATATCTAGCTTGCACTGTTCATTTAACCTCATGATCTTTTTTTCAACATATCAATAATATCTTTAATAATCTCAACATAGTTTGGTATAAATCTCCTTATAAATTTATTTTTTCCTAAAAAGGCTTGAATTTATTTTCTATTTTTGGGTAGGCTAATTACCTCAATGGATGAGACTCGTTTTGGATCAATTACCACTCCTTTTGAGATGATCTGGCCAAGTAACTTTCCTTCCTTTATGGAAAACAAATATTTCTTTGGGTTGAGTGAGATTCTGAATTTTTTGCACCTGTCAAAAACCTTTCTCAAGTGCTTTAAGTGCTTTTCATCAGAGTTTGAAAACATAGTTAGATCATCCAGATAAATCACAATAAACTTATTAATTTTACCAACAAAAGCTAAATCCATTGCTCTTTGAAATGTTGCTCCTGCATTGGTTAAGCCAAATGGCATCCTAGCATACATAAATGTACCCCAGGGAGTTGTGAATGTTGTTTTTTCTCTGTCTTCTAGACTTACCAAAATCTGGTTATATCCAGAAAAACCATCTAGCATGGATATTCTATTAGAACCTGAAACTATTTGGAGTAATTGATCCATTTTAGGCAATGGATAATTGTCTTTTAAGGATAATGTGTTTAGATTTCTAAAATTCACAAACATTCTAATTTCACCATTTTTCTTTCTTATAGGAACTAAATTTGCAATCTACCTAGAATATCTAACAGGAACATTAATCTTGGCATCCAACAAGTTCTTTAGTTCTTTCTCAATGGTTGGAAGCAAAATTGGATTTATTCTTCTTAATTTCTGTTGGAATGGTTTAGTTTCTGGTTCTAGAGGTATTTTATGCTCAATAATATTTGTGTCATAAGTTTTGAGTTCTTCATAGGACCAAGCAAAGACATATTTATAATGCTTTAGAAGATTGATACACTTGTATTTTATGCCCTTAGGTAATGATGCTGAAATTTTCACATTCTTAATTTCTTCATGAATTCCAATGTTACAGTCTTCTACATCCTCTTGTTGTGTATTAAATAACCAAGTTTTTAGAACATCATTATTGTCAAAAATATTTTCAAGAGGAATTAGACCCTTGGGAATGTAATTATTTGGCAATTGGAGGATATTATGATCAGCTATCTTATTATTCAACTGTGAAGCTTCATTTTCATGAGTTGACTTATGATCAATAATTTGTTCTTCCTCAATTTGTAAGGCTGAAAATTCACCAATTGCCTACAGGAAAATCTTCAATTGTTCATCATCTTCAAACACTTGCCAATGTATTGTCAGGGATTGAAGGCCTATATTTTACCTGAATTTGATATTGTAGCTGCATTGGATCAGGAGTTTTAAAGGAGCTGGCAGAAACTGCTAAAGAGTCTGCATAAATGTTCTCATCTCTTGGGATTGTTGTAATGTTGAAGGCTAGAAAATAGTTCTCTACAGAATCCCATACCTCATTTCGGTAAGATCTAAGCCTAGGATGTTTTGCTTGGCATAGATTTCTTACTTGTTTTACAATCAATTTTGAGTCATTGAAAACACTTAAGTTTTGAACTTTCGTACTTTTACCTAACTCAAGGCCTAAAAGTAAGGCTTCATATTTTGCTACATTATTAGTAACATCGACGTCTAACTTAAAGGATTAGGTTATGTTTTATATCTTGAGAAATTAATATAATTCCTGCTCCAACCCCATCTTTAGAAAAACCCCATCAAACTATAACTTCCATACAATTTTTTTATACATTTAGGTTTATTCACGATATGATCAATGCTAAGTTGGGAATTTTGGAGATCATTAGATGATAATGTGAAACATCCAAAATCCTTATCAACAACATAAATTGGATGATTTATTGCTTGAGTAACCTTATAACAGTATTAATGAATATTACCTCTCTGTATAACCTAAGATGTTCACCCCCATATACAAGAATAGTAGCATAAGACATATCCATCTGCAGATTTGCCCCTAATTTGGCATAGCATGATCTAGATAACACCATTCCAATTTTTTTTTTTTTGGGAGGGGGGATATCTGTGACTACAATGTCTGACACTACACCCTTTACAGGGATTTGTGCTAAAGTCACAACTAGGTCTTTGATCAATCCGAGACAAGGAACTTAATTGGAGTCAAAGGTGTACAAATCATGGTAAGGTTTGGTAATTTTCAATTGCAATTGATCGATGATTACTTTGGGCATCAAATTTTGAGAGGCCCCAGAGTCTAACATGTAATTATATAGAATAAAATCATGAACTTTGAGAGTAACATAAAAGGGTGGAATGTTCTCACCAATCATGCTAGAACTAGGACCAAAACCCACTAAAGGTTTTTCATCCTGCAAATTGATTACGTCCCCCTCAACATCTATACTTGAGTAGTAGATCCAATTTGATACTTGGTTTTTGTATCCTAGGTTTTTGGAGAGTTTAGACAGTGGAACATAGATTTTGACTCTCTCTAACTCTTTCTCTACATTAAAAGTTGTTGGAACAATCTTTTCAGATGTATTATGTTCATTGTGTTGAGTTAATGTTTGAATCATAGTTGTTTGGGTTTCAACAGTTTTTACTAGAGGCTCATTTATTATGACATTCTTAGTTGATCTACTAGGGCTTGGTCTAGGCCTTAAATCATACCTTCTGTTTAATTATTCTATTAGAAACTTTGAGAAGGCTTGATATTTATAAACTTGAGAAGCTTCTTGATTTTGAATTAAATCTTGACATTGGAAACTGGAATTATGGCATTCTGCTATGATGGATCATCAAAATAATTTATATCATTGGTAAATAATAGTCCAACTTCTTCGGGTTCCTAATCATCAATCATCAATGGTGGTTGAATTTGTTGATCAAGGTTAGGTCTTTGTAATATCTGGGGTTGAAAAGGTATTTTGTATAGAGCCCGAGGTCTATTTGATGTTTGTTGAACAACTCTAAGTTGTGTTTCAATCTTTAAAATCCTATTTGAAAGATTTCTAAGTAAGGAAGTGATTTCATCAATTTTGTGATCCTCAGTTTTACTTTTAGAGGAAGAAGTTCCTTCCTCCCTAGCTTTCATTTTTCTTTTAGCCTTTTCTGCCTTTGCCTTAAGTTCAACTGATGTTGATCTATTAGCCTCAACTTCAATGGCATTGGTTTGCATGTCTGTTAGGGTGATAGATGTTATTTCTCTAAGCATAACAACAAAATCATTATCAAATCCTGTAGAGAACCTAACTTTAGTAGCAACCACTAGTGGTTTACAGCCTGGTGGAATTTTATTGTCAAATTTATTAAATGGTTTTATAAAATTAGCCACAGGTTCACCAAGGTTTCTTTTTAGGTCATGAAATTTAGTCAAATAGTAAACTGGATCCTTTTTAACTTCCCATTGGTTTTTAAAGATGGTAATTAATTTCTGGGACCGTCCTTGTACAGACAAGGCATCACCATTCTGGTTCCCCATATTTTTTCGTCTCATTTCCTCCATCAGCAGGGATGAGATTATTTCATCAAACTGCAAGGCAGTTGCATTGCTACCTATTGCAATAACCAGACTATCCCACGAATCTGGTAGAGAACACAACAAACTGATGCACTTATCTTCAATTGAAATTTTAATATCAACAGATAATAACTGACTTAGCACAGTATTAAATGTGTTCAGATGCTCTGTCACCGAGTCTCCATCTTTCATCCTCAGCTTATACAACTTTTTTCGAAGGAATAGTTTATTCACCATAGACTTAGATTGGTACAAAGTCCCTAACTTGTCGCACAAAGCCTTCGCTGTAGCTTCCCCTGATACATTCAACAATATTGAATCTGAGACACACAATCGTATTGTGCTCTTTGCCTTTCTATCCAACTTCTTTCATTCTTCATCAGACACTCCCGTTGGTTTAGTACCTGGATCTACCATGATCCACTGATCTTTTTCCACCAACATATCCTCCATCTTGAGTTTCCATAACTCAAAACTATGACCATTAAATTTCTCGATATCTATCTTTCCACTGCTCGCCATTTTCTTTCACCACCAGAATCGATCCTGTAGATCTCCCATTGAACAGGGTCCACCACAGGCCCGAGCGAAACCCCTCAGCAACAAAGGCGTCCCCTTGAAGCCAAAACAACTCCGAAAACAAATGTAGGTTTTAACCCCGTACAGAAATTACCTGCATACGAATTCTAAAACACAGATAATAAACAATGCGAGAGCATAACACATAAAACACATATACACAGAGATTTTCCCCTGGATCCCAAAACCGGGACTACCAGCTTGATTTTTCATTCTATTCCTTGCAATGTTACAATACATATTTATACATGCTAAAGCATCCAATACCATGGAACGAAAACCATTGCGTCCAAAACCATGTGCAAAAAACATGCACAAAACCATAGGTAGGTCCGCCCAACCTAATATAGGGTCCAAAAAAAATTATTTCAAGGCGCTGCCTTGGAACCCATAGAGGGGAGTTACCTGCACCCCTCAAACCCCCTGTGACCCCCCCGCTACGCAATCGGCGCAACAAAGGGGGGACTCCGCCCCCCCTTTAACCCCTAGTTAACTTCGTGGGCTAGTCATGGAAAGAATATAACACAACCCTATAGTTAGGGATAGAGTTAGCTCGCAATTGTCTAAAGCAAATCCTAACATTGCCTTTAAGAGATTGAACAAATAATCTCATGTTGACATCTTCTTGCTCTATATTCATGTTATCAGCAAAGTCTTAGAAAGCTGCCAAATGATCTTAAACATACAAACCAGTTTCACCATTGAATCTATGTAAGTGCTTCAAATATCCATCTCGGAAGTTATTTAGATGATTGGGAAGAACTAAGGCTGCATAATGAGCCTAAATGATGGGCCAAATACAACCATTTTATTAGATGAGGATGAGGAGGATGAATATGAAGATGGTGAAGGGGATGAAAATGAGCTTTTAGGAGTTGTAGGGGGTGAAGATGAGTTGGAAGAATTTTTTGAAGTTTTTATTTTTCTTGGTGTTTGTATTACTAACTTTTGTACTTTTGGGCCAAACTTTCCTTCACTATCAAACAAAGGATTTGTATACACAGAAAATATTTCTTAAGGATTAACAAAAGTAGATGGGTAAGTGTGAATCACTGAAGAAATAAAATCACTAGGATTTAATTCTAGTGATTCTATACCTAATTCTAATTCTGATTTAGGAGATTCTGAAAGAGGTTCAGGAATCTGATAAGATTTTAACTTATAAACAAGGAGATTGACTACAAATTAAATCCTTTAGATAGAATTTCTAACACTTTTGGTGGTAGATCTGATAGTTAAGGAGGAATTGGAATAGGTCTAAAGGGACCCGTTTCATAAACAATTTCAGATGGATGTATTACATAAGTAGAAGTAAAGGCTTCTAGTCTTTGTCTTGCAGAGGCAATTCTTAGTAGTCTCTCAGGATCTGATAGTGGAGAATAAATTTGTGGATTTGAGAGAGACCTAATGTGTCTATGTGAAGGCAGTTTATTTTTGTGGAATCGTCAGGTCAATGATTTTAACCTACTAACCTTTTGTTCACCGTTAAAAGGTAATATTAATCGTTGTCCCAAGGAAAAATAATTCAAGAATTTTCGTTCCACAGAAACGGTGCTAGTATGATGTTGTACCTTTGAAGATAATTCTAGGTCAAGAATTATGCTAGAGAATCTATAATGTTTTGTTGGTTTTTAAAGTTTTTGGATGACCAAAGCTCTAAACTGTTTAAACATGTGCAATTTCTTAATTACTTATGATTTATTAGAAGGGCTGATTCTTCACCTCTAATAGTAATTTAGCTTTGATGAGATATGTAAAGTTGAAACTTTAGAAAATATAAGATTTGTTAAACATCAAACAGATTATTTAACCAATCATATACAGTGGATGCGTGTAAAATACTTTTACAACCAAACAATATATGTTTGAAACTTAAGGGATGATGATAAGTTAGTGATGTAGAGGAGTTAAATCAAATAGACATTTTAATTAACTAATCTATGTAAAAAATTATAACTCATTGGGGATTTTAGATAAATTGAAACTCAATATTATCATACCCATAATTCCCACAAACTTCAAGCATATGCATATTAAAACAGAGTGAAAATATAATTACAAAGAAGAACTTACAAGGACACAAGTTGTTTTGAAATGAATCCATAATCCTTTTATTATTTCATAAATAACTTCGAAGGATACAAGTCTGCTCAAAAGTCTATCATAATGGTTCAACCATTTCTAAGTCTCTATTCTAAGTATTTATAGAAACCTTTACATCTCAGATTAGATTTCAAATAAAATATATTTACAAAATAATATATGTTTAAAGACACAAATATTTCTATATATAGATGCAAAAATAGGAAAATTTGTTGCACTGTTGAGGCTATGTAGGAGTCTGGAGATGATTATTTCTACTTTTCTAGAAATGTTGTTCCTTTAGTTACATTTCATTCAATCAATTTTACTAACTGGTCCCACCTTTCTTCACTTGGGATAGAAAAACTAACCATATTTCAGAATCTTTCATCCACATTGGTGTAAGTGTCAAAAGTTTGTTTATTTACAAAAAAGGTGGTGGACCTTGTATTGGATATTCAAATCAAACTGGATTCCCTGTATGAATGCTTCCCCATTGATAATTCCTTTAACTTTTGCAAATTGGGAAGCATCAACACCTATGTTGCACAGTTGTTCTTGGTAGTTTTCTAATGGGATCAATTTTCCATTAGAATTCTTGAGAGTAGGCAAGTCTTTTTCCTGCAGCAATGTGAATTTTCTATTGAACCTTTTGACCTACAACTCAAGATCTTTGCAGTTATTTTTCAAATATATCATCAAATTCTTCTTGTTCAAGATCCTCTTAACCTCCATGAATGTTGTTGTTCTGTCTGGAATGTTCAAGTCTTCTAGATCCTCCTTGGTTTTGGAATTTAGGAACTTGATGATCCTTTGTGCTTCTTCTGGCCTATGCTCCAGATGTACCTTTGTATTTTCTATTGTTGTCTTAACTTTGTGCACAAGTTCTTCCTGTTCAAAAATTATCTGTATTGAAGGCCATATGTCTGTTATGTTGGCGTTTATATTCTGCTAAATATTGTTCCTAGCCTCTGCTAAAACTTCAATGACAAAGGAATGGTCTTCATATTTTTGCACCTGTTGCATGAGGTTTTTTTTTTTTCTCTAGAGTTCTGACAAATATGCATTATCAGTTTTAAGTTTACTCTCCTCCATCTTAGCCAATTTTGCTGACAATTTTTCTTTTTCTGTCTGGACTGCTGATAATTCATTTAGAGCTCTGGTAAACTCTTATGTGGATTCTGAAACTGTAGTCTTTGTTGAAGTTTTTGCCACTATACCTGTGCCTGATGTAGATGCTCCTGCTGCTTCCCCCTGTTCTTTTTCTTTCAACATTGCTTCCATGCCTTGCTCCATCTGTTGTATTTGTGCATTTTGTTCAACCACTTTAGTAAAGAGTTTTTCTTTCTCTATTTCTATATTGGCAACCTCTTTAGCTTGAGGATGATCTGTGGAGGGTAGCTTCAGTTGCTTCCTCAATGCTTGAATGTCCTTTTCATGAGCTCTTCTACTGCTTTGATATCCTTAGGATCATTTCCTAGCTTTATGATCAAATCTTCCAGAGATTTGATTCTGTTATACATAGAAAATGTTGACATCTTTTCAATCTTTAATTGAGAATTCATGTTATTTAAAGATGACTGTAATTTGGACACAGTCATTGTTGAAATGGTAAGTGATGAAAAGATAAACTCCCCTGTTTGTTTATGTAAACTGATCTGATCGATTTCATGTATTTTCTTGGTATCAAATGAAAAAATGGAGGTTTTATAGTCTTCAAATCTTGGGGGCTGGCACTAGAGGTTCAATGAAGGCCATCTGGAATTGCCCTTTTTTCTGAATCGAATGCAGAAAATAGTTTGTGTTGAGTCTTAGTTGTTTGCTTCCAAAATTCAGAGTAGGTGGAAGCCTTCAAAGCTTCATTCTTTAGTTTTATTTCCCTGTATCATGAAAATATACTCTGCTGAGTAGAAACCTATGAACTGGATGATACTGGAGATTTAACTGTTGCTTCTACAGTAGGTGATTGTAATGTTTCTTCTACTTGAGTAGAAGGAATGATAGGGGTCCCTGATAAAATCACTGTGGTTGGATGCTCTGTGTCCCCTTCCTATGGAGTTTCATCTTGAATAGTAATCACTTGAGGATTGACTTGAGAATCTGACTTCTAAGTATTGTTATGATCCTTGGTCTTTTTCCTTTTGAAAACAAGAAATTGTGTAGATTCAGAGTTAGTTGGGGAGATATCTTCTGTATCCATTTTGAATATCTTTTATTTATCAATAGGTGTTTGCATGGATGATTGGCTGACCAGTTATTCTTCAGGTTCCTGTAAAGTACCTTGTGCTCATTCTTCCTGATTGGCATATTCTTCAATCTCAAGCTTTGGTGTGTGTGTATAGGAAGTACGTTTCTGTTCCAATCTAAGAGTGGAAATGATGCCCTGAGGATCATAAGACCAAGAAAAATTGAGTTTGAATTTCATTTGACTCAAGATTGCATCTATTTCCTTTGCTGCAGCTCTGGTGTTGATGTCGAAGGGCCTTATATGAGTTTTCAATTTTAATTGTGTTTTATTCTTGTAAGAGACAAAATGCACTTCATCCATATTACCATTTGCCTAGAGTATTCCAATGCAAATATCTTAATAGGTACAAAAACTAGCAACCTATAAGGAGGCAACTCTGATCCATAAACTCTAATCTCGGTGTAGTTCTGGTATAAATACCAGTCTCCAAATTTGGCTTGCTCTAACAAGTGTAAGAATTTCCTTATCTCTGGTGACATCCTTGGGATTACATCACTACTTAGCAAACATAGTGAGGTATATAAAAAATTATCAACATAATCAGTATAATAATACTCCTCTGAGTTATTTCTAACCAGAGAAGTCCAATGAATGACTGACCAGGGGTTACCTTCGCTATTTGTCTTCTGTAAAGGGAATTTAAATTTGTCTGACTGATAAAATATCATAAGGTAGACTAGGACTGACTGATACTTAACGACACCCTCTGCTTTAAAATTGACAAACTAGTCATGGATTGAGTTAGCCAAAACCTCCTGTAATTGAAAAGGAGGGAGGGTTTTTTGCCAATTTCAAAAGTATATAAAAATCCTAATACTATCTCGTCTACCTACTGATCATTATGGTACCCAAGCAGGTGGGTTACCATAGAAATTACCTGCTTGGAAATTTCAGGGAAAATTTAAGCTGTATATGGGGGACTGTTCCTGGGTAATTCATTATTTTCGGGAAGAAAATACTAAAAAATTTGGGCTCTCTGAGGGAATGTCAACTTGTTATATAATTCCATTAAAATATCTTCAGAAAAAGGATGATGGGAGGCCTGATATCCAATTTGCAGGGATTTGTGGATGCTTTCAAGGGAAATAGAAAATATGACTTTATTGTTCTTGGAAATGACTACCCTTTGACTTGGAAAATATCTAAGGTGGAACCAAACAGAAAACTCAGGAAAGAAGTGAGTCTGAGGGAAAACATATTGTGGGAGAAAGGATTCCCAGATACTTAATTCATTGCTTTTATCAAAGTATTTCTGCTTTGCACAATTATGGAGTTCATAGAGGTCAAATTCTTATATGTTTATGCAATTTTGTATAGGGTGTCTTTTAGGGGAGCCTTGTCAAAATCTGGTACTAGGGGAATATGGGGATTTGACTATGTATCCTTCCCTTTTCCGTTGCGGTTTGACATCTTGGAAAATGAAAATAGGGAACAAAAAGACAATACTAGATAAAAGAACATTGGATCAAAGAAAGCTTGGAGGACAAGGTTACCGTTAAAATTGCTGACTGTGGGTAAGGAATTAACTGTTGAAAGTTGGAAAATGGTAGCAGCTTCATCCTTCGTTTTGCGAGATGAATGAAAAGAAAAACGAAATGAAGTACTATCCCAAAGGATATTTTATAACAGTGGATTCAGTGGCATAACGATTATGGAGTGGAGAAGATTTATTTGTAAAACAGGTAGGTCGCAGGGATTTAATGACATAATGTTTAATTAGAAATTAGCAATAGTTTTGAATGTTGAAAGAGCGATGATGTGGAGGGAGTTATGTGGAAGGACAAGTGGCAGAAGCAAAATGGCGAGGGGTAACACTCGATATGGCAGGGAAGGAGTGGCAAAGGGGAAGACACGTGGCAAAAGTGGAGTGGCGGAAGGACGAGCCGTTGGCGGGAGGCGGAGGTAGTTTTTCGGGTGGGTGCTAGCAGTAAGCAGAAACCATCGATTGCCACATCTTCATTGGTACTTTCAGGAGAAACCACTTCCCCCCCCCCTTCATGTTAACTGTCGGGAGTGTGGGGGGGTCCGAAATGCCTTGTCCGCCATAGATCTTGGCGGGACAAATCGCCATCATTAATTTTAGTGCAATATTTATTTGCAAACGACAAAATAACTTTGTCATATTATAAATTTACCAAATACATAATAAAAATCAAATAACTAAGTTTAAAACTCAAAAATTAACATTTTTTAATTTTGAATGTGACATTTCAACTTGCTCGCTAGTTTTATTTTTCTAGAGATTCATTTCATGTTTTTGTCATTTTTCTCATATTCATTCTTTTTATATCCCTTTTTATTTTTCATTTTCTTTTATTTATTTATTTTTATGTTTTTTTATTTCTTTCTTTTATTTTTGACATGTAAATGTAAAATACAAAAGAATGTTACAACATAACTCACACCACTTTCCTGTGTCATTCTTTGTCTTTGTGGTGTTGTTCTTTGCTTGTGACTTCGATGGGTTGTCATAGGTCACCCCACCTTGGCTTTGTCCTTTGTTCTATGGGTTGGGGTGTCTTTTCCTTACTTCGGATTCACAAATTCAAAGTCACTTTTCTTCTATTTAAATTTATTCTTAATCTTGACACCATATCGGTATGCAGCGCCAAGCGAGGAGATGTCCAAGAACACCATCTCGTCTTAGATGTATTTGTGTAGACAACCGCAGTACTTGAGTTCCATATGCCGCTTAGAATCTTAGATACCCAAATTCGTGTGAAGGGTATGAAAAATATTTGTGAACTCTAACACATCTTTGTCCCTTCCCTGTCGTAGTGTGGTCCATTTTATGCGCTTACCTTCATAGCTCCCGATAAGGTAATATTGTTGCTTGATGACATCTCAGAAAGAATTCAAAGTGGGTGCAACTGAAAATAGTAAGGGTTCCCTCTCGTCCCTCTACTCACAGTAGGTTTCCCAATAGTCCTTGACATGGGGGTTGACCTTGAGGAGTGTAAAGGTAATATTTTCCATATTAGAAAAATCATGGACTGAAAAATATCCTTTTAGCAAATTTAACCATTTATCTACAACATTTGCATCTATTTGGCCTTCAAATATAGGAATGTCAAAGTTAATTTGTACCTTGAAGGGGGTGGCACCTCCGAGGTGGTTTCCGAATGGAGATGCTTCACCCCCTGATACCCGCCGAAGGATCTAGGAAAAGTTATCCATCATCTCGTTCTTTTGTTGCTCAAGGGACTCTTCGAGCAACATTTTGAAAGGATATCCTACTCCCTCATCTTTATTTTCTTCCACCATGGGAGGTACTTGGGGTTAGCGAGGTCGGTATTGCAAGGGTTCAACTAGTTCAAGTCCTAACTCCTTATACCTCGACTTCATTGGGGACGTGCACAGAAAAACAAAGAAAGAGCAGACTGCTCTGATACCACTGATATAGATTTATGCATGAATGAAATGAAATACATATTTAAATAGAAACACTGAGCTACAATGAAAACTAAAATTGAATTCATTAATAACAAATACTGAGAATTGTTAACTTGCAAAATGGAAATAAACTAGCTCGGGCGATGGTATTTTATCTCTGAGAAGTGATTTGATAATGACATGCCTTCTGAACTCTGTTACAATGAGCCTCGAAGGCCTTTTTATTATTAAGAAACAACAGAAAACCCTAAACATCCAAAAACCTATCCCTACGAGATGATGTGCCAAAAGTTTGTAGGCCCCGTTAGGCTTAGTTGACAAATCAACTTCTCGAAGTCGTAACATTGGCATACGATCTTTGTTTGACACATACAATACCTTGTTAGAAAGATATATCCAAGGAAAACAACTTTCGACCATAAGTATTATGATAGGATATGAGTCTACTTGGTTTGCAAAAAAAACGTTGTTTAGGGCCTCAAAATAGCTCTGGAAGTTTAAGACCCGAGAAACTGTAAAAAATAGTAATTTGTGCTACAATTAAAAGAACTTAAAGAAACAATGTTGGGGGTCCAAGTGGAATAAGCGGGTGGCCACCAATATCCACCTAGATCAACATGCCTATAAACATAATTAAAAAGTAATTAACTTATATTTTTTTTAGTATATTTTTTTTGGTTTAGTATATATATATATATATCTTCTTCTTTTTCTTTTTTTGCCTCGAGGGAAAGAAATCAACTTCCCATTGAGGGTTAGAGTGAGATTGACGGTACTATGCCAACCTACAAATATCCTCACTTAAGAGTTCACAAGGCACTATCAAAAATGCTCATAATGTCACTAGCTGGAATTTGTTATGAAACCAGCTCACAAAAAGATAGAAAAGATAGATCAACGCCTTACAAATAAGACTCTTCGAGGGGGCAAACTCCTTTACATTATAAAAATGAGCAATTCTTGGATGATACAAATGACAATACCTCCTTTCTATATATAGGAGTCTAAGGGGTCATAATGTAAGCAGAGCCGACATAACAATAATAATGTAAGGGCACAACAATAACAATAGTGGGCTTCTATGGGGCATAATAATAACAATATGGGGACTACATGGGCACAACAATATAATAAGGGGGTTGCATTAATAAGGGGTTACACTAGTAATATAGGGACCTAACATCCCCCTCCCCTTCAAAAAGTGTTGTCCTCAACGCTTGAGTAGTTTTGGATGCTTTTGTATAAAATTCTTGTCCTCCCATTTGGAATCTTCAGCGGGTAAGTTCTTCCACTTGATGAGATACTATGATATTTATCGATTTCGTAGCTTTCGGGTTCTTGTTTCCGTGACTGCTTCATGTTCCAATATGATTTTTCCTTGCTTGTCAAGTTCCGACAATATTGTTTGAATTGGGAGCTTGTCAATTATAAACTTATTTAAGCATGAAACATGGAAAACTAGGGGCACTCGGGAAGATGCAGGAAGCTCCAATTTGTATGCCATAGTACCAATATTTTGCAGCACCTTGTAAAGACCATAGTACTTTGGAGATAATTTATTATCCTTCTTAGCTTGCTTGAGGGACATTTGTTTGTATGGTTGTATTCGTAAAAATACCCAGCCGCCTATATCCAAACTTCTTTCGTTGCAATGTTGATTTTCCTGTTGTTTCATTCGATTATGTGCCAACGTGAGGTTATCCTTTAAGAGTTGGAGAACTTTTTGTTGTTGAGTGTCTACTTTAACACCTTCATGAGATACAATATGACCCAAGCATTCCACCTCTTGTACTCCAAAGAAACATTTGGAGGTTTCTGCATATAATTGTTTCTCATCCAATAGTCCGAGCACTCTATCAACATGTTGAACATCATCCTTCCAAGACTTGTTGTAGATTAGTATATCATCAAAAAATACTAACACAAATTTTCTAAGGAAGGGTTTGAAAATGGAATTCATCAAACCTTGGAATGTAGAAGGTGCATTGGTAAGGCCAAAATGCCTGGCCAAAAATTCATAATGACCATCATGAGTTCTAAATGTTGTTTTCGAAATGTCTTCAGTCTTTATTCTGATTTGATGATATCTTGCATGAAGGTCCAACTTGATGAAGTAAATTTCTCCATGCAATTCATCCAATAATTCATCAATGAGAGGAATGGGAAATTTATCTTTAATAGTGAGCTTGTTGAGCTCTCTATAATCTAGACACCTGCGCCATGATCCATCCTTCTTGTGCACCAATACTACTGGAGCAGAGAAAGAACTTTGACTAGGTTGAATTATACCAGCCTCTAGCATTTTTGCAACCATATGTTCAATTTCACTCTTTTGTGCAAAGGGATATCTGTAAGGCCTGATGTTTGGAGGAACACTTCCTGGAAAATGAATAGCATGATCATGATCACAAATAGGTGGGAGGCCTTTGGGAGTCTCAAATACCTTGGAATGATTGTCCAAGACTTTTTGGAGATCTGGAGAAATAGATGATTTCGACGTGGGAACCTCTAGCGAACATAATTGTGCAATTACGCCTCTTTGTTCTTTCTTTAGAAGCTTTGTCATTCCGTTAGAGATGATTGTATTTCCCGGTTTCCCTATGATACCCCTTAATTCAACTTCCTTTCCTTCCGAAGAAAATTTCATGAAAAGTTCTTGAAAATTAAAAGCTATTATACCCAAGGATTGTAGCCATTGGACTCTTAGTACAACATCAGCACCACCCATTGGAATGGAAATAATTGGGCTATTCAATACATATTCTCCCATGGATAGCCTGATATTATGGCACTTTCTAGAGAAATTTATGGTTCCTCCACTTACAACCATCACTTAACACTCTAGTGCTGGATATATGAAGCAATTCAATTCCTTGGCTATCTTACAATGAATAAAATTATGAGTACTGCCTGAATCAATCAACACTATTACCTTTTTCTTTTTTATATGTCCTTCTATCTTGATAGTTTGAGGAGTGGTAATTCCAGCCAATGCATTACAAGATATTGTTGGATTAATGTCTTGATGCTCGATGTGATCTTTGGCTTCTTGAACCTTTTTCTTCTTCATATGTCCTTCTATCTTGAGAGCTTGAGGAGTGGTAATTCTTGCCAATGCTTTACAAGATATGGTCAGATTCATTTCTTCTTTCTCTTGGGTTGGTTCCTGGTGTATATTCTCTTCTTTTGACATTTCTTGATCCTTTTCTTCCTCCTCTTCATAATCAATGTAAAATAATTTCTTCTCATCACACTTATGACCTTTAATATATTTGTTATCACAATTGTAACAAAGCCCTTTTGCTCTTTTTTCTTCCAATTGTTCTGGTGTCAACCTTGTAGGTTGTGGAAGGCTAGGAGAAACAACACTTCCATCTTTATAGTTATGAGGGGTAGACATCCTTGTTGCCATAATTTTGCTTTCCACTTTTTCTTTCCAACCTGAATGCCTTCTCCAAAGAATCAGGTTCCCAAAGACGAACCTCATGTTGAATGTTATCCTTTAAAGTCCCTACGGAGACATCAATCCTCTGCTTCTCTGGAATATCATTTTCCCTTATATTCAATTTTTAAAAGTCCTCAATGTGCTCTGCCATCGACCACTTTTCTTTGAGATTTATCAATTGGCTTAAGAAGATGTTTCTCTTTGTATCCTCATAATGTGCTATCATTTCCTCCATGAAAATTGACCACGTAACAAGTGGTTTACGAGAACAAAGCCCTTTATACCATAAAAATTGATCCGGTTCTAAATATGAAGATGCAATACGTATCTTTTGTAACAGTTGCACCTCATGTAGATCAAAATATTGCTCCATCTGTAGTATCCAATTTACCGGATCCTTGCCATCAAACTTCCTCATATCGCCTTTTCTTGATTTTAGGAGCTCAATCTTGAAACGACTGTCACTCTATAATTTCGGATCTTCCAGTTCTGAAATCGAGACCTGCAGTAGCCCTTTGCGTCCTCTTTCCAATGCCACCAGTTTGATGGAAATTGGATTCTCCAAGAAAGGGTTATGCACAATCTCTCCAAAGATGACCTGATTATATACCTTTTCAGAAGATCGAACTTGTATGAAGTGTCACGTGTCACTATTTCGACCTTCAGATCTGAAAAATATACACATAAAACTGCAGTCTGTCCTCTTTCTGTAACTTCTTACGCAATTTCAATCTGATGCTCAGAGAGACAATTATGACGATTTTCCCCAGGTCACTTGTTTGGGATGTAATTCAGGAGCCTGCAAAAAACCTAAATGTCTTGGACTGTATCTCTGAAAATATAGTGAAACAAGATCTGAAATTCGGGCCCACGCTTCCCCACGAGTTCTTCTCAAATGGGTTTTAATTTCAGAGTCTGAACCTTCGTAGAAAACAAATTATAGTGACAAGTTCATGATGACCTGTTTGAGATGAAATTATGGAGCTTGCAAAAAACCCTAACTTCCGCAGATCATATCTCCGAAAATATAGCGAGACAAGATCTGAAATTCGGACCTGAGGTTTAGCAAGATTTCGTCTCAAATGGGTTTTTTCTTTAGCTTATGAAACAACGCAAAAAAATAAATAAATAAAATAAGTAAATAAATAAATAAATAAAATTTAAAAATTCAAAAATTATAGCGAAAATTCTACGAAGACCTATTTGGAGCATCGAAACCCTAGAATCCAAAGCTCTGATACCAAATGTTATGAAGCCAACTCACAAAAAGATAGAAAAGATAGATCAACGTCTTACAAATAAGCCTCTTAGAGGGGGCAACCTCCTTTACATTATACAAATGAGCAATTCTTGGATGATACAAATGACAATACCTCTTTTCTATATATAGGAGTCTAAGGGGTCATAATGTAATCAGAGCCGACATAACAATAATAATGTAAGGGCACAACAATAACATAGTGGGCTTCTATGGGGCATAATAATAACAATATGGGGACTACATGGGCACAACAATATAATAAGGGGGTTGCACTAATAACAATAAGGGGTTACACTAGTAATATAGGGACTCAACAAAATTTAAACTTAGGTGAGAAAGATAACAACCATTTAGGACTATTATATGATATGATTTTTATAAACATGCCATTTAATAATTTATATAGTTAATTATGTTATTTTGTTATTAGATTTTCTTTTATATACTTTATCATTTAATATAAATTAAAAATTTATTGTATTTATTTAAATTTTAAATATTACTTTTTTATTTCTAAATATTTAATAAAAATATTTATAAAATAGATTTATTTTAAATAAGAAATATTTAAATATTTTATGAAATATGCTTAAAAAAAACATACCTATTTTATTTTATATGTTTTTAAATTAACATTTCAATATTATAACAATTTGCTGATTTTTTAAATAAAAATATTATTTTTTATATTTTTGGAGTCCCTATTCAATATTCACAAAGTTTTTTTTTTTTTTTAATATTATTGATTTTAAATTATATAAAACTTATTTATATTATTATAGTAAATATTATATTCAACCTAATATCATATTAAATATTAATATTATATATAATATATAATATATAATATTATATAATGGAACAATAACATGATATTAATGCAGGGCAGAGGGCATAGGGCTCCGCAGGTGGAGGGCTTGGAGATTATGACATTGACAGGCAGGCATACAGGAGGAGGACAGCAGAGCGAGCAGGCACGCAGGTGGCAAGAATTGGCAACAAACGGGGACAGATGGACGGTTCGTAGGCAGGTTCCTAGGAACGTGGGCCATAGATGGTCCCCCTCTGAAAATGGCAGCTGAAAGTCTTTTGAGGGTTTGTTTCACGGTTGCCTCATCGCTGTCACCGTCCCCGTGCTGCTCGCCGCTGCACCTTGACAACAAAGGAGGGCGAAACGAACCGTTTGCGGATAGGTTCCCCATGCTCGCCGCTGCACCTTGACAACAAAGGAGGGCGAAACGAACCGTTTTCGCGTTTAACAACTGCAATTTGTTTAATCATGGTCAAACCTGGCGAAGCCGTTGATCTTGATCCTGAGCCAGAAGACATTTGTCAGTATGGGGGGAGGATATTACTGCATAGAACCTTGAACGATTCATCGGGCCAGCTGGACGCCATGGGAACACTAAATCGGGCTCGGAGGTGACCTGGAATAATAGAAAATCGATAGGTCTTCTGGAGGAAAGCTTGGGGTTGGCCTCTCTGAGCAGCGAGGGAGTAACAGCGCCTCCTCCGCCTCAGGAGACAAGAGTTCAAGAGGCATCTTTCACACAAGCGGAAACCCAACAGTTTCTACAAGTAAGTACTGAAAATTCCCTCTCGCTTGAGCATTTTTTCTCTGGAGGTCTTGAGGACATTGTCTATAGTTTTGGTCCACGGAAATTGTCCGGAAATAACCCGGGCCATGGTCTTAGAGTAGATCTAGGGTTTGCAGAGGTGGAGCAGCCGTCAACTGCTGGAAAAATCCTATCAGGCCGGGACCTGTTAAACCCAAGATTGCTGATTGGGAAGGTGGATTTAGGGCATTGTCGGGGTTCGACCCTCAGAAAGGAGATTCCTGTTAATGAAGGTGGAGTGGGTTTTTCCAAAAAGTTAGGGGTCTTGGGGATTTTAGAAGGGATAGTGGGAGGCTCCGGAAGCGGGATAATAGTAGGAAGGGAAGAAAGAGAAAACCTTACCTTTGGCGCAGGGAAGAATTTTGTTCTGTAGCAAGAAGGAATAGCAAATGGTGCAGCAGCTGCCCAGATCAGGGAGGAGGGGTCCGACAAGAGGCAAACGAGGGAAAAGACGAAGAAGCAGAAAACCATAAAAAAGAAAGAACCCGCAGCAAACCTGGTCTTAGGTATGGATCTTCAGATAGAAGATGCCATCGAAGTGGCTGAGCTTACCCTAGTGGGTAGAGCAAAGGGAAAGAAACGTTCCGCTCAATTCATCCTCAATTGGGCCTCGCAGCAATGGCAGTCGGCCCTAGACAAGGGTTTCCAGGTAACTTCCTTGGCAAAAGGATGGTTCATGGTAAGATTTGAAAAGAAAGAGGCAATGGATTGGGTTCTGGGGAAGAACTGGGTTTTCGGCAGCCACCCAATAATGTTCAAGCGTTGGACTCCTCTATTCGATGCTCAGTGAGAGAAGGTGGAGGAGATTCCTGTTTGGGTGCGCATACCTGGACTACCACCTTTCTTGTGGGTGGAATTGGTCTTCAAATCCATCAGGAATCATCTCGGCACATACTTGGAAATAGACATGTCCTTCATTCAAATGAGGGACAAGGCGATGACTCGGATACTAGTGAGATTGAATCCCAGAGAAGGACTTCTGGAAAATATCAAAATCCAATACGAAGACTTCATTTATGATCAGTTGCTGGATTATGAACATATTTCATTTAGATGCCACAGATGTCATGTTTACAGACATTTGGCAAGAGACTGCTCTCTGGGATACCGCCGCAGGTGGAAGCAGAGAAAGGCCGAGGTAGAACCTTTGGAGGCAGAGAAGGAAAGGACCTCGCGGTTAGAGAAGGATCAGGAGCCGACTTCCATGGAATTGGAAAGATCTTAGGAGGAGAAGATAAAGGATCCAGTCCAGCAGGAGACCCCAACTCAGGAGGCCGCTCCTATACAAACGCAAGAGCCCGAGAAGATTGTTTAGGACTCCTTTGAAGCACTTGCATCACCCCTCTTCGATGACATAAAGGGTATGCGACTGGACTCAAGCATTCCATCCATTTCTCCATATATATCAATAAAAGATGCTAGTTTACTTTCTTGTGCTCAAATTAGTAATTGTCCTATTACTTCTGAATTTTCACATGTTGATAGCATCATAACATCCATCCCCAATTTAGATCTGAACTGTGAGGGGGTTTTGGTTGATATGGAGGGATAAAGGAGAGGTCCCCTTCCGGGTTCAAAACATTATAACCTCCGTTCTCATGACAAAAACTGCCTCCTTTGGAGCTTGTAGGGGGTTTAGGAATGGATTTGTCTTTGAGTACCAAGCGGAAAACGAGAGGTAGGAAATCTGATCTGTCAAAAGCTCAGGTGAAAGCTAAGATGGATGTGGCTGATGGGAAAAAAATGTCTATTTCTGGGGTTCTTAGAGCAGTGAAACCCTGTGTGGAGGTTGTAAAATGATTTTTCTCTCCTGGAACTGTAGGGGTTTAGCCAGTAAACCCAAAAAACTGGCTCTCAAAGAAATTGTCCATAGATACAACCCTGATGTCCTTATGTTGCAAGAAACTTTAGGTAGGGGTGAAGTGTCGAATATATTAACCTCCCTTCTCCTAGGGTGGATCTTTCAGGCAATGGATTCCATAGGACACTCGGGAGGTATAGCCATGGGAATCAAGGAAGGTAGTTTGAAATTGAGGAATACTTGGGGGATGGAGCATGCTTTGGGTATGGAAGTCCTATCCTCCGAACTAGGTGAACCTCTGATGATAGTCAATATCTATGGCCCATGCCAAGGGAGAGCTTCATTCTGGAATTCACTTCTCTCTAAATCAATGATGAGGAATCCAAACTTGGTGCTAGGTGGAGACCTCAATTTCTCTATTGGAATTGCGGAAGCGTGGGGTCCATCAGCCAGAGAAGACTCGCTATCAAATTTTTTTCTTTAATCTACTTAACACTCATAATTTGATGGATATTAATCTATTGAAACTAAGACCCACATGGAGGAATCGTCGAACTGGGGAAGCCAGAATTGCAAAAAGATTGGATCGGTTCCTCCTTTGTGAAGAGGTAGCATCAAGGATCCCTACCTTTCGTCAATGGATGGGTGAGGGAGGAAACTCGGATCACCTTCCAATTATTCTCGAGCTTTCCAAGCCTCCAAAAAAGTTGGCTGCCCCTTTTAAATTCAACTCCTCATGGCTGCAGGAGGACTCTTTCAATAAGCTTTTCAGAGAAACCTGGAGATCTCATTGTATGAACTCCACTGACGAAAAGGGCTTCCTGTTCATGGAAAATCCAAAGATACTGAAAAAAGCAACAATGGAGTGGTCGAAGGCTAGGAAACAAAAACATAATGAAGATCTGAACAAAATTGGTCTAGAAATCCAAGAACTAGAAAGTCCTGAATCAGATGGCTATGAAACCCAGGAGAAAAAGGACATAATCTTGTTATTGGAGGGTCAACAAAGTAAAATACTGCTAGCAAGAGAGGAGTAATGGAGGTTGAAGAGTAGAGCTGTTTGGATGAAGGCAGGAGATGAAAATACAAAATTTTTACACAATTATGCCAGAGGAAGGAAGAACTCGAACACCATCTGGAAGCTAAAGGATGAAGAAGGCAGAGAAACAAACTCATTTGAATCTCTATCTCACATGGGGAGAAGCCATTTTAAAAATTTGTTCACAGATCAAGGGGAAGTCACGCTGCCAGAGGTTATCAGAACAACCCAATGTTTTCCTCGCTATGTGGAGGAGGAAGAAGTGGAGGAGCTGATGGGAGAAGTCTCTAAGGAGGAGGTCGAGAGCATCATTAAATCAATGGCAAAGGACAAGAGTCCAGGCCTGGATGGGTGGACAATTGAACTATTCCAACATTTTTTCGATCAAATTGGACAGGAATTGACGGAGGTGGTCGAAGAATCCAGGAGGAAAGGTGCTATCTACCCCCCTTTCAACTCAACTTTTATAGCACTAATCCCAAAAAAAGAACATCTGGGGTCCTTCGAAGACTTCAGGCCAATCTCACTTTGTAACTGCATTTATAAAATAATTGCAAAAGTGATAGCAGTCTAAGTAAATCCCATCTTGTCGAGATGTATATCAAATGAATAGTTTGGGTTTCTAGATGGCAGACAGATCCACAAGGCCATAGGGGTTGCACAGGAAATAATCCATAGCATCAAACAGATGAAAAGAAAAGGGGTGGCTATGAAAATAGATCTATCAAAAGCTTATGATAGAATAAGTTGGATCTACATCCGGATGTTACTAACACATCTGGGTTTCAAAGTTGACTTCATTAACTAGATCATGGGATGCATCACAAGTGTTAGCTTCACGGTTTTGATAAATGGAGCAGCTTCCTCTTTTTTCAAAGGGCAAAGAGGATTGAGACAAGGATGCCCTCTTTCTCCCTGCTCTTTCTTCTGGTTGCTGAAGGTCTGAGCCAATTAGTACAAAAGGCAAAAAGGGATGGAGCTATAAGAGGGTTGGAAGTGGCGATCAATATGTTTATTTCTCATCTACTCTTTGTAGATGACATTTTACTCTTCAACAATGGGAACATAAATGAAATTAAGGAGCTCAAGAGGATTCTAGATCTTTTCATGAAAGCCACAGGAATGCTATTGAACCAAAGGAAATCTCAGCTGATTCTAGAAGGTTTTAACAGGCAGGAGATAAACCAAATCTCAACAGTCTTACCCTTTGATATTCACAAACTCGATGATCCATTCAAATATCTGGGGTTCTGGTTGAAACCGAATTCTTATAGAAAACAGGTCTGGAACTGGCTTATAGCAAAAATAGAAGCCAGAGATACTCATTGGAGTTTCAAGTGGCTTTCAAGGGCTGAAAGGTTGACCCTTATCAAATCTGTCCTCCTAGCAATGCCGGTCTATTGGGCAGCCTTAACATGGGTTCCAAAATGCATTCTAGAGAAGATAAGAAGGATTGGTAGAAGATTTCTCTGGGCAAGATCAAAGGAGGAATCAGTCCTTCCTTGGGTAGCATGGGAGAAGGTGGCAAGGCCAAAGGAATGGGGAGGATGGGGAATAAAAGATCTAACAACTTTTGAACCCTCATTAGCAAAAAAATCAGGATGGAGAATAATTAAAATGGGAAACCTGTGGACGAAGGTGGTGAAAAGAAAATACATAGACCCTGTCCCATTAGAAGACTGGATAAGGAACCCAATTAAGAAAAAAGGAAATATTTCTGTTGTTTGGAAGGCTACTTTAGATGCTTTCAAGATCATAGAGCAAGGTCTATCTTGGCAGGTTGGGAACAGAGAGAACCTTCGAATAGGGAAAGACCCCTAGGTAGGCTGTAATGAAAATTTTGCTTTATCCCCGGACCTTATCAGGCATCTCGATTCCAAAGGAGTTTACTTCCTCAATCAGATCGAGAAACAAGGTCACTCAACTATATGGGGTCAAGCGTGGCTATCAGGGGAGGAATTGGATCTGCTGCCCCATTGGTGGGATGATTGGAAGACTTATACTCAAGAGCTTTCCAGGTCAAATGTGAGATTGAGAGACAGACCAGATCAGCTGGTGTGGGCTCATGCAGAATCTGGGTCCTATTCCCCAAATTTTTGATATAAATTCCTTATGTCAAAGAAAGGATGGGGGAATCCGGAATGGTGGGCCAAACACTTGTGGAAACTTAAATGCCCTGCTAAAGCTAGACTTTTCTTCTGGTGCATCCTCAAGAGAAAGGTTCCAACATGGGACATCATTTAGGCAGATACAAGTTAGGACCGGGGAGATGCTCGCTATGCAAAAACGATTCCGAAACAATAAGGCATCTATTTATAGAATTCCCGATCATTAAAAGAGTGTGGTGGAGGTTGGGAAGCTCATCCAAAAGAATGTAGTCTAGGAAGGGGAATTATTTTCAGATGTTTGGCAAAAATGGTGGCAGCTATATCTGGAAGGGAACTTGCGGAATTTACCCCTCATCATAGCATGGGGCATTTGGATAGCCAGAAATAGGAGCATTTTTTTGGACAAGGTCACACCTTTGGAGGCTATTGCAATTCAATGTACTTCCATATATACAAATATCCCTGAGTCTGATTTAGAGAATGTGCCCAAACAAGTTAAGGAGGAACAAATTAAGGTAGGCATTCCGTGGGCATATTTCGATGGGGCTTCCCAGAACAACAGAGCAGGAGCAGGGTTGGTAATTCATTTAAATCAAAACCAGCGTCTTAAAACCTCTGTGGGCCTAGGAACTGGTACAAATAATTTTGCAGAGTTGTTTGCTCTAAAACTGCTTTTATGCTGGCTTATTCACAAGAAAATCTTCAAAGTTCAAATATTCGGGGACTCAATGAATGTTATAAAATGGTTCAATGGGCAAAGAAGATGTCAAAATTATATATTATTACCTTTATTAGAAGAGACAAAACATTTAAAGCACTCCTTTAATGTTTTTTCTCTCTGTCACATCTACAGGGAACGCAATGATACAACAGACAAGCTTTCTAAAGAGGGTTTGCAACAAGATATGGGCAGTTGGAGAATAGCGGATGAAGACCAGGGAGAGATCCGTGTGTCGGATCTGCCACCATATGCATAGTCAGTTTACACCACGGACCCTTCAGGCTTTTTACACAGTCTGATTTTGTTTACAGCAGCTATCATGTGGTTATATTTTTTTCACTGTTTTTACAAACTGGTTTTAAACGTTGGTTGACTTATGCTCTACTTCCTGTTTGGGTTGTTTTCCTCGATGAGGAGACCTGGGAAGTGGATGCATTGTTTTTATCCTCTCACAGAGATGTTCAGACTATGTTTTAAAACTGTTATATACTGTCTATTTTGAGCTGGAAACTACGGTTATTTTTCCTCGATATGAGGAGGTCCATGTTTTCAGATCAGTGCTCTTTTTTTCTATGGTTTTGGACAAGACTTGTATAATCCTCTGGAGCTCTATGATTTTCAAATCATACAACAAACTGAATGACTCGACATATACTATGTAACTTTTTATTTGGTTATAGAAAGTTTGATTTTTTCTTTGGAAAAAAAATAAATATTATATAATTATATTAAATAATTAAAATAGTAAAGATGAATGCTCTACATCATAGGTGCCTAAATTGACGCATTGGAAGGAAAATGAGATAGAGTACTGAAGATTAGTTACAAAGTTTCATATCTTAATTACCACTCATCAAAGATTAAGGCTTCCAAGTCCCTAGCTTACCAATCTTGCGGGTTGTAAGATAATTGTTTCTTTAATGAAATTCTTGATTTGGTGTTATATGAAATCAAGATTAAAAGACATACCTTGAAAAATAGATCTATTTCTTTCTTTCCTAATGGCCCATAACATAATTCTTGGGGTAATGGATTTTTATAATATTATATAATTATATTAAATAAATAATATTAATTAAGATTATAATGGTTTTAACTATGTAAATATTAATATAGATAGATTTCATTATGGTGAAATTTAAGAATAATTTTATTTATAAAAGTTTTATTATGGTGAAATTTGAAATGGTAGATGTTAATTTTTTTTGGTTATGATAAATTTAAGTGTTTTTACTAATTTCAAAGTGTAGTTTAAATGTTTTAAGCTTTTTACTTGTATCCTGAATATATTTTTCCATGATTTTTATTTGAAATCTAGCTAAAAATTGTTCAAATGATATATTTAAGTTGTTAAA
The DNA here is from genome assembly GCA_031772625.1 of Pinus tabuliformis. Lineage (NCBI taxonomy): Eukaryota > Viridiplantae > Streptophyta > Pinopsida > Pinales > Pinaceae > Pinus > Pinus tabuliformis. The sequence continues at coordinate 1,141,226,319 of CM062813.1, read as the reverse complement.
TTTATAGAGATTGAGTGTCCCAAAGGTTTTTTAGGGTTATGAATTCATTTATGCATTCAAGAAATCATTTCAAATAATGAAAAATAGTGATCTCACAAAAAATTGTAGGTAAAAACGGTAAAATCTAGAATAGTTAGACTTCGCCTTAATTTCAATGCTTGAAACCTATTAAAAGATTTATGGAAGTTGTTAAACATGTCTTAGAGAAGTTCTTAATAAGGCACAACTTGATGGTCTCCATTATGTGCTCCACACATTAGTTAAGGAGTAAGGCAAATATATATATATATACACACACACACACTAGTCCTTGGTAATGTGGGGAGGTAGACAAGTCATACGAATGTGTTATGTACGTGCTTTGTATATGTTAATAAGGCACAAGAATAAGAGTTAAACCCCATAGAGACTAGCATGCATGAAGGAAAATGTGGGGGTTGGTGTGAAGTCCAACTTTGCACTTGAAGTTATGCACTTTGCGCTGAGGGAACAAGGAAAAGGTTAATGGCCTAGGGAGCATAAGACATGCTCCACTGTACATCATAAATTCCACTATATATCAAAAGTAGGTTCCTCATGATAGAGAAAGTGGTAGCTTATATGGTAGATGACATGGACACCCATGGTGTTAAAACATGGACCCTATGAACAATCACACGATAACATGTTGTAGTCTTGGAAAGCCAATGTTATATCAAAATGTCAAAAAAACTGTAACCATTTTTGGAAAAACAATTGGGAGGCCATTGGTGTTCCAATACCACATGTAGTAAGAATAAAAAATAATTTAGAAGGAAAATGGGTTCCAAATGTTGGCTTAGTTGTTCATGGGAACACGCTACGAAATGAGAATGAGATTGCTCATATAAATGACGGATCAATAAGAGACTAAAGGGGGGTTTTGGTTCTTCCAAAGAAAAAATAGAATAGAGGAAGAGAAGGGAAGCATGTTTTCTCTTCGTGCACCCAATCCCAAGGAGGGGTTACCTTCAATTTTTTAAGCTCTTCATGGCTTCCCAAATCTGAGAGGAGAACTTCCTTGTAAAAGGAAGAGGTTAGACACAATCATTCTTTTTATGCACTTTTATTGAGCCAAAAATCAAACTATAGTAGAGTTTCATTTCTAGAAACATTGATTATGGTTCATACAAGAGAAATATAAGTTGGGATGTAGGCCATTGTTGCATTTGGAATATGAGAATACAACCTTGTTAGAACAAAGGACATCTAGTTTCTAGGCACCATATTGAAAGAAGTTTTTCCAAATTGAAGTTATTACCAAATCCTAGGTTCCATTACAATGGAGAAAAAACATTTGTTGTCATGACATTTAATCACTAGAGAACCAAAGTGGTGAGTCCTCTGCAAGAATCAAAAGAAGGCGTTTATGAGGCTTATTCATAATCCAAAGAAAGTAAGAATCTTGAATGTATACTAGTTTCCTAGTTGAGTGTATTAAGACTACATCAAGGATTGTTCCCCTTCCTTAGCCCTATGTCATAAGGAATAACAAAGCTAGATGATATTAATTTGTAATCTATTGTTTCAAAATATTCATTTGAACCAACCAAGCCTCCTTAGGGTTAATGCTAGCTAGATTTCTCGTTTGGTTTACAAGGTGAGCCATGATCTATGTTCTAAGGTGTATAATTGCAATAATTTTTCATTTTGAATTCTTTATTTAAATACGCAATAAAATATGAAAATAGAAATAGCATAATCATTGTCTAATCACACAATAATTACTAACAAAAATGAGGCATAATAAGTTTAAATATACCAATGCATAAAGTAAATTATCTTTTTGGATTTAAAGAAGTTAAGGGTATCTATATTAGTGGATTAATTTGGTCATAGGATGACTGATTATGAATCAATAAAGTGGGAGTGTTGTTATTCACCACAATGCCTAATTCCTTCTAGGTACATGTTTACCCATCATGGGCTAATGCACCTGCATAAGTAAGTAGTTTAATGTAGTTGGGGTTACATGAAAGCCCCAACTTTTATTTGTTAAACGTCCTTGTCAAAAAAAGCTTTGGTAGAATATGAACCATATTTATGTCATTTTAATATTCCCCGTTTTTTGTTTGTAAGCTTGGCAGGAATACATCTTCATCATGTCCAATATATCACTTCGATCGGGGCGGGGAATTGAACCAGTGACTTCACATCAAGGAGTTCCTTAACAGAGCGCCCAATCATCGTCTATTGAAGACCCTATGGAAGTCATTTTAATATTCCATGTTGAATTATGATATTTTTGGAAATAAAAGAGGATTTTGCAATCTTAGGGTTTCTTCTACATAGTCGTCCATGATCAGCTCCGCGAGAGGGGGCTTTGTCCCTCCTTCAATTAGATTATTTAAAGAGTTTATAAAGATTATGAATCTATTGGTATTCCCTTTAAATCTCCTCATATTTGACATCCTTTTCATAGAGAAACTAAGCAAGGTGGGATTTCTAAGAAAACCTTTGGTGGGTGCATCTTGGAAAGCTAGAAATCTAAGGCATTGCTTGCCAAAAGCAGTGCAAAATCCAAAGTATGAGGTCAAATCCAACAAGATAGAATAATATATCCAATATATGTAGGATCATGCTCCAATATGCAAGTTCATCAAATTATGGTCCTGTTGTGGCCACAACCATCCCCCCATATTTTTTTGAAATTAAAAGTTATGGGGACCCTCCATGTAAATTTTTGCTAATAACACCCCTTGAATCCTTTAATTTGCTTACTCTAGTTGATTTCACTTTTCTTTTGATCACTTCATTACTTTTGTTTTGCTGCTAGCTTTCCGATGGTTAAAGTTTCACGTCATTCCAACTTACGGTTAGAAAAATGTTCTTGTCAAATTCACTCCCATGAATTAAAATATGTAAATTTATATTCTATAAGGTTTTATAAATTTGTAAATAAAATTCAATTAATTTAGTTAATTAAATTAATTTTAACTCAATTAAATTGTAAATATAAATTTTAATTACTTAATTAGTTTTTAATCATCTACTATTTTTTTATTTTATTTTTATTTTTTTAATTTAATTAAATTTTAATTATAAATATATTAAATATTTATTTTATTAATTAATGTGTAAATAAATAAACCATAAAATTCAATATATATTTAATAAGAATGGACTGGTGGAGGGCCTGCACCCCACTCACGGGCCTCCCGCCGACTCCCGCCTCCATGTGAAGCCTCCCTTTACATTAACACATTAATTCGACACATATTGCAAGGGACACATATTGCAAGCCGAATGGTGGGTAAACATCATATTGGGCATCACTTGTAGTTTAATAATGGCTATGGAAATTGGCAAAGGATTTGGAAAAGACAAAGAGGCAATAATTGACATTTAATTAATGAAATAAAGGAAAACAAGAGAAAAGGAAGATGAAGAGACACAAATGTACATGCAATGGAAATTAGAGAGAAAATGGAGGAAAATGAAAGAAAAAAGGAAAAAAAAGAAAGGAAGAGACTAGACATCAATGGTAAAAAGACATCAAAGAAACAATTCACATTTTTTGTCAGTTTAGCTTTTGGTCTTCTTCCATACTCTTACACTCTTGCACACTTAGAGCATTCTTGGAGCATCCTAACATTCACTTGGATTTGAAGAAAGTAAGAAAGCAAGAAAAGGAATTGGTGGATAATAGAAAAGAAGGTTGGATTAGCAGCTACATCTTGAGGACATTGCAAGTAACAAGTTGCATGTGTGGTTTCTTTGTTGAGATTTTGATGCATGGTACTTGCATGTCTATTTTGTTGTCATTGACATGGGATTTTCCTGGATTAACAATGATTTCAGCCTTGCCTTGCAATTTCCTAGATAACCATGGTGTTGTGGATGCCTTGTGTTGGTTTAAGATTTGAATGGATGGTAGACTTTGGATCCTAGTGAAGTGGTCTCAGTAAATTCCCAAGGGTCAAGGGTGGAGATGGGATTTCTCCTGGAACTCTTGACGGATGGGTGGAGACAAGAAAATTCCTCTAGATGTGGTAAAGAAAGTTGGAGGCATCCAAGTTTGTTTTGGTGTTAGTTATTTCTGGATAAGTTGGGTGAAATCACTATGGTTGAGGGTTGAGATGGTTTGACCTATGGAAGCCCTGATTGGTTCTATTTTGATTTAACCCATATGATCCCACATTCATGCTTGGAATATGGCACAAGGGAGTTTGGCTGAAAGACAAATTTGGTTCAACCTAATCTATGGTCAGGTGGTACGTGGAAGTCCCTGACTTGGTTGGATTTTTCATATGTTAATATAAGTTATTTTCTTATTGATATTGATGAGCGCTTGTACTGGTTATTATGTTGATCTTGTGGTTAATTTGTCCTGGATTTTATTCTGGTTATATGTTGGTTATATGCATGATTAGATTATGTTCTCTTGTTATGGATCTTGTTCATAATTTGACAAGTGATTGAATGATTGATGAATTCATGGGCTAACAAGTGTTGCTTCAACTACCTTAAGAGGGCTTGTACCTTCTTGATAATCCTATAATGTAGTTCAAAATTTTATGATTAGATATGCTTTCATGACCTATAGCTTCTATGTTCATCATATGTTTGACGAAATGAGTATCATGTATTAGGCATGTCTAGGTCAATATCTTGCTCAAGCTATGAATGGTTGGAATTTTTATCATTGTAGTTATGTTTATGGAAAGTTATAGGAAGTTCTAGGTAGTGGTCTGGAGGTTAGCTTGAAAAAGTGGCATATATCTCGCCACAACATGCACATAAATGGAATATTTAGGTCATAACCACAGAGAAACGAGAGTATGGGTGTGGTTGGACCCTTATAACCACATGCATGCTATGTTGTGGATGTGGTTGGGGTGTCATACTTGTGAAAAAGAAGTCCCAACTCAGGATCTGATAATCAGAGGTTGTGTACTGACTTTTGGGTGATTTGGTGTTCCTGAGAGGTATCAATAAGCTTTTAGTTTGTAGGCCCCACTTCCATAACTAGAACTTGGAGGTAGGCTCATGTCATAGTAACTCTCAGCTTATGTTTACCCTTGAGAGCTTGAAAAAGAGGGTGAATATGGGAGGAGTCGTTACAGAGTGCTATCCGAGCGAGGTTGTTGCACTGTATCTCGGGGTAAATGCAAATTTTTATGCATGCATGTCAATTGTTTATGCGTCCATCATGCATACATGTAGGTTATTTCTTGTTGCGGTCATGGTATTTATGTATGAGTAGATATGTTTGTGATATTATATCATGATAATCTGAATTGATTTATGCAGATGTAACAGCCTCCCCTAAGATACACTAAGGTATGATTTTGATTTATGTCTTCTATTTGGTTGATCTAACATGGTATGTTTGTAGGAAATAGAAGATCAAAGATGAAGAGTAGAGTTGTAGACTACAATTGACATACTCCCCTTATAGGTTTGATGTGAAATCAGTGGAATGGGAAAGGTTGGTTGAGCAGCAATGAGAAGAGTATTCTCCTAATTTAGCAAATACAATGAGGAGTCTGAGGGTAGAGATTCGAAGTTGCAAGGAAGATAATGAGAGATTGATTGAATCACAAGAAAGGCTTGTGAAATCTCAAGAGAAACACGCCGAGGTCAATGCAATGATTCTTCAGAGCCTTACAAACTTGTAGAAGCAGGACAACTGGGGAAATACGATGGAAATAGATAGGAATAAAATAATAACAAGGCATATGGTAGCATGTCTCAGAGGAGATACATGATGGACAAAGATGATACAGTCAAAGGTGGCAAATATTTTGATACACCTGACAAGCGGGCTAACACTCATTGATTTTATTCCAGCTCTGGTTCTGAGAGACATCACCATCATTACCACCATCATCCTTACAAGAGGAGTGAGAAGAGTTACTTTCCAGATGAGTTCAAGAAAGCTAGGTCTCCTACTTTTTATGGGAAAGTGAATAAATCAAAAGATGCAGAAGCAGGGCTACTTGGGATGAAGAATTTCCTTAGATTGCAGGATTATTTAGAGAACATGATAGCCAATATAATGATCTTCAGCCTCAAGGGAAAATCAAATATCTGGTGGGAAGATGTTAAGCACGTCAGAAGCAATAGGGAAGATGAGCTAAGTTGGCATGAGTTTAAAAGACTCTTCAGGAATAAGTACTTGTCTAAGAGGTATTATGACGGGAAGGTCAATGAATTCTATGAGCTTAAGATATGTTCCATGAAAGATGAGGAGTATATGACCAAGTTTCTGAATTTGTTGAGATATGTATCCTACGTCAAGGATGAGAAGAAAAAGGTTCAAAGGTTCATCAGTGGACTGTTGTTAGCATTCAAAGATCAGATTGAGTATGATGAACCTCGATTATTGGAGGAAGTCACCAGGAAGTTGAAGCATTGGTATGATAGTCTAAGCACAAGTATGAGTTCAAGCATAACTGGAAAAGTAATGAGAAGGCAAAAGGGAAATGACCTAAGAAGCGATGAAGATCTTAGGATGCAGGTGACAAGGAAAATGTGGGACCTCATAAGAAGTTCAATGCAACTGAGAAAGGGCAAGGATCTAAGCCAAATGAGAAACAAAATAAAGGCGATGGAATAAATTCTTTGAGGTGTTGGACTTGTGGTGGAGAGAATCACATGAGGGATTTTCCATCACATTAGGGTGGTAGGCCTCATATTTACAGTGCTCATGAGGCACAAATAGCTAGAGATGTAGGCCAAATTTGTAACACCCTCCTCCCACGTTTACCCAAGCTAACCAGTCCAATGAGATAAAAATGTGATGAAGAGTTACTATGATGTGATTCAACTCCCCATGTATGGTTAAGGAGGAGGAATCGACAAAACAAAACCAATCCGACCTTTCTCAGGAGCTAAAGAACCTTCAGGAGACAACCAACCCTTCCAGGTGCCCAACCCCTGAGACAACTTGTCATTTTGCTGATCTAGACCCCCAGTTGCTCCCATGAAAATCCGTGCATGTGATTGAGACCCTCCAGTCACTCCCGAAGGAAGGAATGCATGCGACTATGGCCTTTTCAAGCAATTCTGAGATGGCAACCCCAAATTATGTGCCACTTTTTCAAGGCTAGGTCTTAGGCCTCTGCTTAGAACTTCATGAAACTTCCAGAAATGATAAATAAAAATGAATTAAAGCTACTAATGCAAACATTGGTACAAGGACTTGACCTAACCCCTACTAGCCATGACAAAAATTTCATCAAACATATCACAAACATGTAATCTACAAGTCATAACCACAGATCTGAGCATAGGGGTCTCATACTTATCTAAGAATCATCAAGAAGAATTGATTCCTTATCAAAATAGATGCATTATCATTTATTATGTCATATATTCATTCACATTTCATGTACTAATCAAATCATGATGAGAACCATTACCGAAGTTTGTTATAAACCATGCTTACAACCAACATATAACCAACAAAATAACAAGAGTAGAACAACTAAAAAAAATCACATATTAACAAGTGAATTTACACATGAAATAACAAAGGAAAATGAGTTCTTATTAATGTATGCATAAGCCAACCAAGTCAGGGACTTTCACAAACCACCCGATAATAGATTGGGTTGAACCAAATCTTTCTTTCAGCCAATCACCCCCATTCCATATTCCAAGCATGGATGTGGGACTCACAAAAAAACCAATAAAGGCTTCCTTGGGTTTACCATATATACACTAAGGATTCCTAGGCCCAAGACCCTCATCAATACAACCAGGCTTTATCGTAATCCCATTGGATCACTAGGCCCTAAACAAGAATGAATACCTCCATATCTCTCCACCTAAACCATGAGGAATTTTCCAGTCTCCAACTCTCGTCTTTACCGTATATCCTTCCATTCACTGGTCGAGGATTCCTAGGCCCAACAAGGCTTTACTGCATATCCCGCCATTCATTGGTTGAGGATTCTTAGCCCTAACAAGGGCATACACAATCAGGCTTTACCGAAATCCCACCTTCACTGATCCAAGGATTCCTAGACCTAACAAGGGCATACAAAATTAGTCTTTACCGAAATCCCCCTTCACTGGTCCAAGGATTCTTAGGCCTTGTGTTTCTCCCCTGAGACCACCCTACTAAGTTTCGAATCCATCCGACAATCCAACTCAACCAAAACAAGAGAACCCCATCACACCATGGCTATCTGGAAATGGAAAGGCAAGGATGAATACCACTTTCATGCCTGGCAAAACCCATGTCAAAGACTATAAGAGAATAAAAAACACACATGCATGTACCATGCATGCCAAAAATAGTAAGGAAGACATACATACAACTCGATACCTGCAAGTACTCTCCCTGTAGCCGCTTGAATCTCGCTCTTCCTTGCTTGATCCTTTCTTCCTCTTATATTCTTGTCCTTCCTTTGCCTTTATTCCTCTAATGCTAGAGTGCTCCAAGAATACTCAAGTGCCCAAGAGTACAAGAGAGAGATAATATAGAAGAGAGATCTAAAATTGAACTGACAAAAGGTTGTGAACTGATCTTCATAAGCCTTTTATTAATGAGGTCTCTACTTTCTTCAATTTCCATTATTTTCCTTCATTTTCATCCCTAGATGCAATGTGTGACCTTTCACCTTCCTTTTATCCTAATTTCCATTATTTTCATAAATAAAAGCCAATTAATGCCACTTTTCCTTTCCAAAGCCTTTGTCATCGCCTTTGAAAATTTCCTTAGCCATAATAAACCAAATGAACACCCACACTAGGATGTTTTTGCCAACATTCAACTTGGATTATGTGTCCCATGACCTTGGTTATTATTTTCCTTTATTAAATTTATTACATGGAATAGTTGAACAGGGCTGTTACAGAACCCTCCCCCTTGGGGGAACACCGTCCTCAGTGTTCAATGACACCTACAACTAGAAAGACTACTGAAAAGAAAAATGTACTTCCCATGGAGCTTTATAACTTCACTCGATGTAGTATTTACAATGATCAACCTGCTAAAAGCAAACCAACATGAAAATATAAGAACATGACACCCATACTACTTATTGGAGCTTTATAATGCATCTGATGGTGGTATTTACATCCATATACATATATAGATATACCAAAACATCACACCAAAATGTATGCCAAAAACATTCGCTCAACCAACAAATAGAGAATGATACATAGCCCACATCTGATTCGCTATCTCCCATGTAGCTTCATTGGGCCCAAAGTGTTTCCACCACACTTTAACCTGCTTGATTGCTCGGTTCCGGAGCATGAGCATCTTTCTTTGTAAAATACATTGAGGTTCCAGCTGGAATTCTCCATCTGGCTCCACCTACAATAAAGACTAGTCAATCACATGTTCAACATATTTAACATACTTCTTAAGAAAGGACACATGGGAAACATCATGGAATTTCACTGTCAGAGGCAGTGCAAGTCAATAGGCTACTGGTCCAATCCTTTCAAGAATCTTGAAAGGTCCACAAAACTGAGGTGTCAGCTTGGCACATGATCCATGTAACAACCTCTTCCCACATTTACTCAAGTTAACTAGTCTGATGGGGTAAACATGAGACGAGAGGCTACTATGATGTGATTCAACTCCCCATGTATAGTTAAGGAAGTGGAATCGACAAAACAAAACCATTATGACCTTCCACACATGCTACAAACCTTTAGGATCCAACCAACCTTTCCAGGTGACCAACCCTTGAGACAACTTGACATTTCACTGATTTGGACCCTCATTTGCTCCCATGAAAAGCCATGCATGTGAATTAGGCCTTCGAGTCGCTGCCAAAACAAGTCATGCCATCGAATGTGGACTTTTTCAGACAATTTTGAGCCAGCAACCCTAGATTCTATGCCACTTTTTGAGGGCTAGACTCAGGCCACTTCCCATAACTTCATGAAAATTTCATAAATGATAAATAAAAATGGAATAAGGCTACTAATACAATCATTGGTATAAGTAATTTATCTTACCCCTACTATCCATGACAGGAATTTCGTCAAACATCTCACAAATATGTAATCTACAAGTCATAACAACCAATTTGAGCATAGGGGTCTCATAGTTATTTGAGATTTGTAAAGAAGCATTGTTGCCTTATCAAAATAAATGTATTATCATCTATTACGTAATATATTCAATGTATATTCATTTGCTAATGAAAACATGACGAGAGACATACATCAGGTATGTCATAAAACATACTAATAACCAACATATAACCAACAAAAATAACAAGGATATAAGAATCATAAGAATCACATATGAACCAGAACATTTACACATGAAATAATAAGGAGAAGGAACTCTTATTAATTAATACATAATCCAAGCAGGTCTTGGACTTCCACGAACCACCCTACCATATATTGGGTTGAACCAAATCATTCTTTCAACCAATCACCCCTGTGCCATATTCCAAGCATGAATGTGGGACTCACAACAAAACCAACTAGGGATTACCGAGGCCAAACCAACTCAAACCTCAATAGAACCAGGATTTACCTCAATCCCTGTAGAGTTCCATAACTGTTTTTTTTTACACCCCCTTTTCCTCCATTTTCCTCTTTTCATCATCGCTATCAACTCAATAAACGCAGTAAATCATATATTTTGATAAGGTAAAAACTCTTATATGTATTATTTTTCATATTCGTTAATTTGCCTTATTATTATGTTAAATATTGCATTAGCTACAAAATTAACATGATTTTGCAGTTATTTTACAAATCTGCAGCTATCTCCATGGTTTGCGGGGTTCTGGTGCGCCAATGAAGCAAAGAAGCACATGGGCAGTTGAGGATCTATTCCCTCATGGATCTCCTCTTATTTGTTCAAGCCAATTCACTGAAGGAATCATACAGTGGTGGAGTCAAAGGCACGAGTCAAACACATAGCAGCAAGAGTCCGAATGCATCACGTTTCTCTAATTTGCTTTCCAAACAACAAATCATTGAGATAACACTTTTACTGTTAAGTTTCAAATTTGAATAAGGATTGATTAAAAGACCTATAGGCATAGAAGTCTCAAACTGTTGAGCACGCATTATATATATAAACATGTATCCTCTGTAAAAGAAGAAAGGAAGTAATAGTTAATCTTTGAAGAAATTGTGTGAAACATACCTTTGTTCTCATATTGAATAAAAGTTACCTTTCTGTTATTCAATGCATATGTGAGCATGATTTACACCTGTTGTATGTGGAGGGTCCTTGTAGACAGTCGAGGTTTAGTTTATTTCATTTCATTTCTTTCTGTTATCGTATTGTCATTTCGTTCTAGCTTAATTTCCTTACTTCACTATTTCATCATTTCATTATAACTCAGTTAAATCTCGTTATTTCGTTTGCACTTGAATTTCTTTACAATCGTTTTATGGTTTAGTCTCTTCAATGTTTTTTGCTTAATTATAGTTAGTGTTAAAATATTGTTTTCATGCTTTTAGAATTAGAACTTGTATATACTCTGTAGTCAGCGTTAGAAGATTACCTTCATGCTTTTTAGAATCAAAATTTTTATATACTTTGCAGACAACTTTTAAAGGATCGTTTTCTTGCTCTTAGAATCATTTGAATTTCAATACTCTGTTTTATAGCATCAAGATGTTTAGGATAGGTTCATAATTTTATAATGATTAACATAAGATATTTTAGAACAATACTCAATATAGATATGACCTGGTAGATTAGTCTAACAATTGCTTAACTTCCACTCATTAATTTGTAGAAATCTAACTCTAATCTAATAGGAATCTAGATAACAACGAAAACCCCCCAAAAAAATATAACCATCATCTTACAAACTAAAATAAAGGCTTCTGGCATATATAGTGCATTTTCACTTCATAAGTTTACCAATTCCGGTCGATAATTTATGCTTGAAATTTAAGAACATTAAATTGACCAAACATTTTGGCGCCATTTCCGGGGAAGTGTAAATAGAAGCCTTAAAAAAAATTCAAATAAAAACATGATATGCATAGGGAAAAGACTCTAGAGGTAGGTTTGTAGGTCGAGGAACAAGTCTAATTCCCACATCGTCACTCACTCCACCACGACCATGTAGTGCCACACCACCCACACAAACTTGAATTCCATCAATAGCAGGACAATATAGACTTCCTGAAGTCTTGAGATCTGAAATCTAACCTAAAGGTTCACCAATTTCATCAATAGAAGTTGTAATCGAAGTAGATCCTACATCCCCAACAACAAGAATATTTTTCCTATCTTCAACTGGAGAACAACTTCTAGCTCAAGAGTTGGAAGTTACTATTGAAGAAGAGGAAGAAGAAACCTACTTCAAACCATTGATAGAGGAACCAGAAGAACTAGAAGAAAAACGAGAAAATCCTGTTGTAGAACCATATATTTATTCTGAGGAATCCGTCATGGTTGAAGAGGGAGAAGGATAAGTACACAATGCCAATGGTGAACAACATAGGATCAAAGGAGGAGGAGGAGGAAATAGAGGAGGTGGAAGAGGTAGAGGAAGATGAGATCCAAAACCTTTTGGATTCCCTATCCTTGATGAGGATACAACATTAACAATGAAAAACATCTCACCTTCTATCCTCCCTAATTTTCATGGAATAAGAAGTGAATACCCAAAGACATTTCTCTTTGAATTTGAAGTATTATGTAGATCATATGATTATCTACATGATTCTCAAAAACTAAAATTGTTCCCTGCCACCTTAAAGGATTCAACATTAAAATGGTTTATGAGTTTAGGAACGAATTCTATAAGAACATGGGCACAAATGAAAGAATAATTCTTGGAGAAATACAAGGATTATTGTATGCCTCATAGCATTAAATATGTAGTCTTTAAAATGGTACAAAAAGAAGATGAAAATCTTGAAGATTTTGTCAAAAAATTAGTTTATAATATCAAAAGGCAAAAAATGAATAATCTGGATGAGGAAACTTTGAAAGCTCTCTTACTAAAATCCATTAAATATGAGTGGATTTATATTCTCAATCTAATGGGAAAAGGAGATATTTCTTAGTTACCATTTGCAGATATTTGTGATCTATGTGTACATATTTCAAGAGGTAAAGCAAGAACAGGGAAAAGTCCAAGGGATCCTCTTTTATCAAGAGTAAATAAATCTGCAGCTGAGATAATAAGTAGGGCAGACTTAAGGTAGTTTGCTTGATAATTTTAAGACATATATCTTAGGGAGTCTCATTGAGAAAATTAACACCCTTAAAATAAAGAACACAGAGAAAGATGAAAATGCTACATTATCCATATTTTGTCCTAGAAGTAGAAAGAAACATGCTCTAAGAGAATGTCCTTTAGCTTTAAAAAGTATAGAAACCTGTGTCATATGTGCGGAAAATCACGATACAAAAGAATGCCCCTCTATACCAAGTCTTAAGGCTGTGTTCAATGAAGAAGGAATTCCAAATCAAGTAGACCCTGTTTAGTTTATTACCAAAAGGCCATGGAAAAATCCTTAGACAAATCAAACTCAAGCCTTTAATCGTCAAAAATTTGCACAATCTTCAAAAAATAATTGGAATCCACTTATGCCATGGCAGCCTTGGGTTCAATTACAATCTTGGAATCAAGGATGGAAAAATCCTTATGGAAGATATTCTCAATATCAACAATATCCGCCACCTTATCCAAATTTTCCACCACAATACTTCCCTCAAACCAACCAGTTATTTCAGTTATTTTAGTGCTTATCTAATTGAATATGTGTTGTAATGGTTGTAACAATCATTGCATCTATGTGGACTATTCTTCTTGATGTTAGGCGGTTATCTTTTCACTTGTGTGCGCCTCTACTAGGGTGGTACTATTACCTTTCTCTTAGAGTCTCACCTTTCCTCCATCCGCAGTAGAAGAACCTTGATACATATACAACTGAACATTCACCAGGCACTTACTTTCTTTTCACAAAGGCACATACATGCTTCTCTTTCTTGCCAACATCTAAAGCTAAGGAAAATCTATAGGAATACATGGCAACCGAGCTAACACTCTGAATGGGGCTCTTATTCCGAACGATGTGAAGTCTAATTGGGACTTCACATCGGGGAGACCCCCTTGGTTGACAGATTTCCAGCACCGTCAACAAAAGGCACTAGAAGGAGGGTTAGACGATAGGTTGTGCTTGTTGAGTCTGCTTTGAATCTCTTATTCAAAATGGATCTTCCCCAAATCATAATCCTGGGATGTTTTTCTAAAGAGCTTAATCTTACCATCCCTGTGGAGGTTTTCCATAACTTGTCCCAATTTAAGTTTGATGGCGAGGGTGACTTAACTCTTTGTGAACATGTGTTTCAATTTGTTCGCTTTTTCTTTTTCTAACGGAATACATTGCAAGGATTTCATGGCTAGATTACTCACCCTCACATTTGAAGGTCGCGTTAATCGATGGTGTCATACATTACCCGTTGCTTCTATCCATTCATTCGGCCAACTTGTAAAGGATATTCATAAAGAATTTGACATGTATGACTTGTTAGAGTCGGTCTAGTAGCCCTCCACCAGAGATCAAAAGCTCTTTGCATTTCATAGTTAGGTGTCTCATCAGTGTGATCATGTTGCATTCCGTTAGGCATGCCATAATCTCGGTGGAAGGAGTTTATGTCGTTATTCCCCTCTTGTTTGGCACTGCTGGTTCAGGTTTGTTCAAATAAATAAAGTCCTCAAAGGGTCATTCATTTTTCTTTAAGTTTTTAGGTTTTAGGTCTAGGGTTGAGTATAATTTTGTCTTGAGAGGTCATCAAGGACCAGCACGCCAGAGGGATGTCCTTCATTAAACATTTCTCATCATTGTACAGCTAAATTTTTACCTTGTTCTCAAAAACTCTGTTTTTGAAAACAAGGTCATTATCTCATTTTTGTAAAAATTCTCAAAATTTCAAATTCTTCAAATGTCGAAGTGCAGCCTTGGTCTCCTTTGCCAAAGAATCCCAGAAGCTATCCCTGCAATTTTTTTTAGAAGAAATCATCATTTCAACCAATTTTTTCAAAGAAATGTAATTAAAGGTCAGAGCCAATTAAAGCAAAAAGTGTCAAAATTGCTTCTCTCTCCAAATCTTTTCAGGTAGGCCTCTAATCATGGTGATTTTTGGTTTGGCTAAGATGAATGAGCAATGAAAATGTAAAAATGCCATGCTAATATGAAGTAAAACCCTACCTTGCTGTATCAAATATTAAAAATGCAAATGTGCTAGGGTTTCATTGAAATTTGCTGACCAAGGTTACCCATTTTCCCATTCCTCTTTCCCCATATTTTCCTCACCATTTTCCTTGACATTTTCCATGCAAATCATATAATTTCCCTACTAAAAATAATTAAAATCCCTAAACCGTACTAATTCCTAAAATCCTATGTAAATTTCCTAAACCCCACTTCCCATTACAATCCTACAAATTATGATTGTATATGTTCCATGTTCCTTTCCTAAAATTTCCTTTCACATTTGTTTTCCCTAATCCCCTCAATTTTCCCTTTTCCCTAACATTTCCCATGTGTGTTTGTCCCCTTGGTAACAACATTTAAACAAGTCAAAACAGCAGTTCATTGGGTGCACAGTTAGCATTATTTTTCAGTCACTTGCCTCCAAAACCATGTCAGAAACCGAAACAGATTATGAGCAAAGTGATGACCGTGAATCAACACCAGAGGTAGAGGTGCCAAGGAGGCATCACAGGGGTGGTAATGGTGGTCAACATGTCAGGGAGGAACCCACCTCTTTGGCTTATCTACAAGCTTGTCCACTTGCAGTGTCATGTTTCCGATATCTATCATGCTATGAATATTGTGAGAGAATCTCCCAAATTCAACACCACAAGGAATTGGCCCGCTTGTTTGTCCTACATTTGAACAATGGGCATGTGAATCTTGCAGGAGTGGATTTCACATTGTCACCTGAGATTGTTGCTCAAGCAACAGGGATACCCAATATTGGAGAAGAATGGAACAAGCACCAACAGTTGGACAGATTTCATTATGATCCATATGTCAAACCTGCATATATGAGGTACCTAACTGGTGTTTTTCCCTTCAGATTCTTAAGAGACGAGTATGCACCTTTGATGAGGATCATCATTCGCTATTTCACTTGTGAGGGCAGATTTTCACATTTGTATTCATACCATATCCATTTGTTGATGCATTTCACACGGGTACGAATGATGAACATTCCATTTTTCATGTGCTGAAATATAGAGAGGATGGTGCCCTTGGTGCAAAGAAAGAGCCCAACACAGCAACACAAGAGCATTTATCATTATGCACTGATCAAGATTGTGGTCATGCATCAGTTGGCACAACAGGGTATTCCATGGGAGGATTTCATTTCTCATGACTTGTTCACAGTGCCACAGCCACCTCCTGAGGTTGTCTGTGATGAGGGAGGGCCTTCACATCAGTTTGATATTCCAGAGCCCAAGCATGTCAACACTCCTCCTTATGTTACATATCAGAGAGGCCACAGGGTCTTATTTGCATCTGCACGGCAAGTATTATCTCCACATCAGGTGGAAGGGGTATCACCTTCTTGATCAGCACAACGAGTGTTATCTCCACATCAGGTGGAAGGGGCCTCGCTTTCGACAGCAGCACAGGTACCAGAGAGAGGCAAGCAACCCAAGATTGATGAGGGGCCATCAGGTGTTCCAGGAATAGATGTTGTTGACCTTGATATCATTTCTCCTAGCCTAGAGTCAGAGGAGATCATCCAGCAGCTAAGAGCTGAAAGTGACTTGTTGCAGCAAAAATTGGAGATGGAAAATTGGACAATTACTTATTTAGAGCAGCGCAACAAGCGATTACAGGATGAACACTCTCTTGATGAGTTGCGGAGGATCCATGAAGACCGCAACTTGGCTCGCAAGAGACCCGGTGATTTGACACCCATTGAGCGAGAGGCTATGCTCATCCGGGTCAATACTCATTTGGAAAAATTGCTGGCCAAGGAAAACACGGAAAAAGACATGCTCCGACACATGAAGAATCACTATTGGGCTCGAATGCATGTGTGTAAAGCAAGAATGAAGGTGCTCAAAGGACGGTTGGCCAAGGCACTAAAACGGAGGAAAAGGCCCGATCCCCTTCATATTTTGGCTGAGGCTTCCTTGGAGGAGCATGGTGCTCAATGATGCACTTCCAGCTCAAATTTCAGGAAATTTTGAGCAATTTTGGTCAATTTTGACTTTTTTGTGCCACACACAGGTTTTTACTCTCAATGCGTAGCGCGCCGCGTGCTACCCTGAAGATGGGCAAGTCCATTCTTCAAAAACTCAGCATTTTTGGATTTTTCATGACAAATTACACTTGCTCAGCAATTACCAAGACATTTCATCAGGTTTTGAACCCTCAGAAGGTCAAAAAACATGCAAAAAATGACTTTCTGCCACTTTTTGGACACACAGGGAGCAGTTTTGGGAGATTGCAATTTTGGAGGGGCAAATGACCACCAAATTGCGAAATTCCACTTGGGCTGGAAATTAGACATCCATACCTTTCCAAAAATCCTACTTTTGCCTCATTTGGATGCCGCGAAGTGCCTCAAAAGTTGGATCAAAGGCGCGCTACGCGTTGAGGATTGGGGCGCTACGCATCAGGGAAGTTTGCCAGATTTTCACCTACAACTTAGCAAAACGCAGATTTGACTAGTGTTGACTTTTCGGAGTGATTTTTCATCCTCCTTGATGTAATTGATGTAATTTTATGATGTCATGGCACTTATTTATCTCTTCTAGAAGATTCATTTATAAAAAGTCAAAAATTTAATGAATGAATTGGTTTCCTAGCTTATAGAGGCAAGTTGTTTTGATTGCCTAGATTGTAGTGCTCAGTTTAGAATTGGTTGAAACAGCTCCTAGGATGATGAGATTGACCCCTAGAGGCAATGAAAGGTGTTAGATTGCCTATATTATGTATTTTCTTAGTCATTTTCATGGTTGGACTCTTGAGGGATAAGCTTCTATTGTATTACACTTTGTATCTCTGCAATTTTGGCAAAGGAAAGACCAGGGTTTTGCAACACTTTTTGGGATTCCTGTGGTTATTTGTGTTGATGGTGTGCTTCTCTCATGTACTTGTAAGTGTGTTATGTGTATCATTTTCCCACTTTTCTTTTCTGCACATTAAGTAAATGAAGTGTTAAGGTAGAATTCATAATTTGTATGCTCTGCCTTTAAGTTTGCTTAATATCTATGTTTTCCTCTGTTTAAAGAGAACTCTCGAAAGTTTCTTTCTCTCTTTAGCTCCTCACCGGTCATTCCTATTCATTCATTTAAATCAAAGGCATCAAGACAATCTCCTACCTTGCTCCAAAGAGACCTCTGCAAAAGCTGTGTCCCATCCCCGCACCCAAAATTGCTCTCCTTCTGTTTTCCACCAAAACCCTAAAAGTCTGAAATCAAACTTTCTCAATCAGTTTACTAGCCTAAAATCAGTGTTCTTTATTGGTCATCTTTGCCCTTTGAAAACCTTTTGTCGAGATAGACCCGGAGAGAGCCCTCTCCTGCCCCGTAGGGCTAGCTACGAGGCTAAGTGGTTTGATGTTGCCTTGGATTTTGTCTTTTTCAGCCTGAGGATAGATTCAAGCGCTAACATATTGGTGACCATACTGGGGAGAACAAAATTGTTTGTGGATTGATGTGTTTGTTTCATAAGTCTTAGACGGATCCTGAAGTTATGCTAGGTAGCCTTCGAAACGCTTTTGCTTTGCATAAGCGGAAGTAGATAAACGCTGCTTCAGTCAATCTCCGTGAGCTTGTGAATACAACCACCTCGATTGCAATTTACCCCAGTTTATTTGTAAACTCTGAACTTTTGGATGATTAGTTGAGATTTTTCACAGGCCGATCGGTTATTTGTTCCTCGATATCCAAAATGGCTTCAGATTCTAAACAAATATTCAAATCTCATTCATGTCCAGCTATTTTTGAGTATCTTGAAGACATTGATTTTGACGAGAGTTTTGAGTTGTCCTTGTTCAAAACCTAATCTGAAAGTGCACTTGGTTCTCTAGTTCCCAACCCTGATTTTGCTGCTGCTCTTGAAATCTTGAGACATAATAAATTGGTTGAAAATTTCATCCTAAGATCTCTCCAGTCAGATATTCACGCTACTAATCTTGCTGAGTTCGTTGAAACTATATCTATCCGTATTGGATCCACTATCACGGCGCATGAGCAGACCAATCCTCCTTTTATTTCTATATCCCCTATAGTCACACATCCTGAATCAACAGTTAATTCTCCTTCCTCGTCACATACCGCTTCTCCTCTGCCTACACCTCCCTATACCCCTCATACTACATCTACACCTACTCCACCTGCTACTCCTAGACCCAATCTACCTAAAGCAATGGCTGCCCGGTTTGCTCCACTTGCTCTTCTCAAAATCTGCATGATATGCCAGCTGATTATCAGAGTAAAAATTCCATGTTTGATGGCACTCCTCAGGCGTTTCCGCTCAGCAGCATATAGACAAGATGACAACTTTTTTTGATCTATATGAGATAGATGAAGAGGATGTAACTATGCGTTTGTTTGTACAAACATTTGATGGAGAAGTAAGAAAATGGTTCAGAGGTTTGACAGCTAGAAGCATACCCACATTGGAAGAACTTCAGAAGCAGTTTCTAGATCGATGGGAAATCAGAAAGGATCCACTTCAGATCAATGCTGAGTACAACAATCTCAAACGTAATCATGGTGAGTCGGTCCAAGATTACATTATTAGATTTAACACAATTTACAATGCTATTCCAGA
Source organism: Pinus tabuliformis (assembly GCA_031772625.1). Taxonomy (NCBI): domain Eukaryota; kingdom Viridiplantae; phylum Streptophyta; class Pinopsida; order Pinales; family Pinaceae; genus Pinus; species Pinus tabuliformis. The sequence continues at coordinate 1,141,206,588 of CM062813.1, read as the reverse complement.
TGATTTAAGGCCATCTAGAAAATCAACACTTCTCAAATTCCCGGATGGTTTTGATCCAGAGATGGCTTATTCATTGCGAGATAGAGATCCGCCTACCTTGGAGGATATGCAGAAAATCATTGTTAGTGTTGAAGCGAATTTGAATGATAAGAGAGCAAGGATGAAAGCCGAAAAGCGAGTGACAATCAAAGAAGAACCTTCTACATCATATTAGCTCCTTCGCAAGGTAGCTACGTTGCTTGAAAATACTCATCTCAGCAAGCCGAAACCACAGATCCGTAATCCTAATTTCCGAGGTCCACAACAGCCACAATACAAAATCAAGCAACGTGAAACTAGGGCACAAGAAACAGCAGTTCAGCAGCAAGTAAAACCTCCGCTTCAGCAGAATTTTGTTAGCCAAGAATCTGAGGATGAAGGTGATACTATAGGAGAGGAAAATCACTTTTTCACTCCTGATGATCTGCCTACCTATATTGCAGAAGAAGAATAATTTGTGAAAAATTCCATCATACATCAGGATGAAAATTATATCTTATCAAATGAGGCAGTACTTTAGGAAGAATCGGAAGAATACCAAAGAGGATATCTCAATGCTTTGCCCGCTCAGCAGAGACAATTAAGAAACCGGGCTGTTCCCATAAATCCCATTCAGAAAAGGAAAGATACTTCAGTAAAAAATGATTCAGCTTCCCTACAACAAAAAGGAAAAGACATAATTGATCCCTCAGTAAGTCAATCATCTTCAGCGGATAAGGTAAATCAGCCACCAAGCATAATGAAGGATAAAGTCGAAAGAAGAGAAGTTCCGACCAAAGAAGGTGAAAAAGTTTCAGCATTTAGTTTGGAGAATGAAATTTCAAAGCTGAAAGTGTCCATTCCTTTGACGGAAATCATGAAGAACAACAGTTACCGAGGCCAAATCTCCAAAATGCTGAATTTTGATCCAATGCTTGACACGGTAAATGTAGAAGATGATAAGCCGAAATTAATTTTTGGGCCTGCTTTGAATGGTGAGTCTCCTAAAAATGATGTTCCTCCCTTCTATATCAGTTTGAGGTTGCACGAGTATATTTTACATAATGCTATGTTTGACTCGGGTGCTTCGCACAATTTGATGCCGAAAGCAATCAAGGAAAGGCTGGGATTGGATATCACAAGAAAATATCATGATCTGTATTCATTTGATTCCAGCCGGGTAAAGTGCATCAGATTGATCAAGGACTTGGTGGTAAGCCTAGATCAAATTCCAACTAAAAATGTTTTGATGGATGTGGTTGTGGCGGATATTCCTCCGCGGTTTGGTATGTTGCTTTCAAGATCTTGGGGAGCTAAGTTGAAAGGTACTCTTCAGCTAGATTTTTCCTATGCTACAATTCCAGTCTTCGGTCAAATGAGAAAGTTATATCGGGAGCAAAAGATGAAATACATGATAACTAGCAAAGAAAAGCCAATAAATCATCCTGTAAATTATGTACATACAGATTTGGAATTGTTTGTTTTGTTTGCTGATAATTTTAATGAGGTAGATAGTCAGTTAGTTCAAGCAGAAGATATACCAGAGATTACCAAAAATTTTCGAGAAGAAACGCCAGCTGCCATGGAGCGAAAAGCTGAAGCTAATGGGCAGCAAGCAGAAAAAATAGAGGCAACACATTTTCAGCACTTGGAGGAAGATGAAGATGGTCTTTGGACCATGGATTTCGATGGTGCTGTGGGCAGCGATGGTGCTGGTATTGGTGTGTGGATTCGAAGTCCCTTTTCTGCCCAAGACAAAGTTCCAAGCAAGGTGAGAGTATGTTCTTATAAACTAGCATTCGATTGTTCAAATAATGAGGCGGAATATGAGGCTCTCATTGCTGGCCTTAAAATTCTTCGAAAGCTGAAAGCAAAGAAGATTGCAGTCTATGGCGACTCCGAGTTGGTGATAAAGCAAGTTAAAGGTGAATTTCAAGCCAAGCATCCTCGTATGAGAGCATATCGGAATGTTGTCCTAGATATTTTGAAACTGTTTTCTGAACATACTTTGACATGTGTGCCTCGCATACAAAATGGTGTTGCTGATGCATTGGCTAAGGCAGCAAGTAACTTAAAAATTCCCATGAATTCCAGCAACAAGTTTGAGATTTATGTGAAGCACCGTCCTACAGTTCCGGATAATCAAAGATGTTGGCAAGTCTTCCAGGATGATGAAGAAATTAAAGATTTTCTGCAAGTTGAAGGTGAGTTTAAAGACATCTCCATAGATACAGAACCTGATGAAGTGAATCAAATGGATGTGCTGCAACTTAAGGATAATTTTATTCCTAAAGGATTGATTCCTTTGGAAGATCTGTTTGATCAAGATGATGTGGCCCGCAAGACGACATTGAGACCTACCGAAGAAGGTGTTGAGGAGGTAAATATTGGAGCAGCTGAGAATCCTAAGATGGTAAAGTTATCTAAGTTATTGTCACCAAAGGTAAAGAAGAAGTATGTCAGATTGTTGTCTTTGTTTTCTAATGTCTTTGCATGGGACTATTCAGATCTGAAAACATATGATACTAATATCATTCAGCATACTATTCCTATAAAGCCAAATCAAAAGCCTTTCCGCCAAAAGTTGAGGAGAACCAATCCTAAATTGCTGCCATTGATAGAAAAAGAAGTGAATAGGTTGTACAAGTCCGGAATCATAGTACCTATCCGATTTTCCGATTGGATATCAAATTTGGTGCCCGTAAGAAAGAAGACCGTGAGATCAAATAAGGTATCTTTAAAGGACAATTATCCGCTGCCCAAAATGGATCATATATTGCAGCGAGTAGTTGGAGCATCAAGGATGTCACTACTTGATGGCTATTCCGGGTACAATCAGATTTTGGTGCATGAAGATGATCGTGATAAAACCGCATTCACTACTCCATGGGGTACATTTCATTATGCAAAAATGCCATTTGGTTTGAAAAATGCAGGTGCCACTTTTCAGCGTGCGATGGACATGGCCTTTGCCAATGAGAAAGATGTCTTTTTAGTTGTTTACCTTGATGATTTGACTGTATTTTCAAAATCCGATGAAGAACATTTATATCACTTGCAAATTGTTTTTCAAAAGTGCAGAAAATATGGTATTTCGCTGAATCCAAAGAAAAGTCTTTTCGCCATGAGTGAAGGCAAGCTCTTGGGTCACATCATTTCCAAATATGGCATCCGTATAGATCCTGCACGTGTTGAAGCTATTCAGCAACTTGAGCAGCCCCGGAACAAAAAAGAAATACAATCCTTTAATGGTAAGCTGAATTTTCTGTGCCGCTTCATTCCGAATCTTGCCGAGCATCTTAGAGAAATCACAAACATGCTGAAAAATGACAGCTAGCTCAAGTGGACCGAAGAGGCGGTAAAATCTTTCAATTTGGTAAAGTTGGTTTTATCTTCAGCCCCTACTCTAATCAATCCATATTACACGCAAGATTTTATTTTGTTTTCATTTGCTTCTAAGCACACATTGGCAGCTGTACTAATGCAAAAGAGAGATGGAGTTGAGAAGCCTATTGCTTTTTTCAGCCGTATTATCAGAGATGGAGCATTAAAGTATAACATCATTGAAAAACAAGCACTTGCACTTGTGAAGGCCCTGAAGGATTTCCGTGTATATGTATTGCATTCCCACATTATAGCTTATGTTCCTAACGCGACAGTAAAGGATGTGTTGGTACAGACAGAACCAGAAGGAAGGCGGGGAAAGTGGATTGCTGCATTATTAGATTATGATCTGGAGATTAAACCCACTAAGTTGATCAAAGGGCAAGGTCTTTCCAAGTTGACGGCTGAGACAAATCTACATGTCCTAGACATCAATTTGATAGCTGCCATGTCCGATGAAGATGAGGAGAATTCAGCACAACAGGTATCTGACATCTTTATTTCTTCTCCTTGGTATGCTGATATTGTATATGTACTTCAAAATTTGTCTTCACCTCCCGGGATGCCTCGAAATAAAAGTAGGGCATTGAAGTTGAAGGCATCCAAGTTTTGCATTCTTAAATCTGCACTATATTGGAAAGACCCCGGTGGAATATTGCTGAATTGTTTGGTTGAGGAGGAAGCCAAAACAGTGGTGGAAGATTTTCATAAAGGTGATTGTGGGGGTCATTTGTTTTGGAAGACTACAGCAAATAAGATCCTAAGAGCAGGTTTTTATTGGCCTTCATTGTTTTCAGATGTATATAAAGCTATTAAGAGTTGTCATGAGTGCCAAATATTTCAAGGAAAACAGAAATTGCAGCCATTGCCTCTCAAACCAATTGAAGTCAGCGCACCATTTCAGCAGTGGGGCTTGGATTTTATCGGTGAGATTCATCCGGCATCGTCAGGACAACATAGATGGATACTGACAGCCACAGATTACTTCACAAAATGTATTGAAGCCATTCCCACCTGACAGGCCACAGATGCGGTAATTATTTCTTTCCTTGAAAATAATATACTGTCACATTTTGGCTGTCCAAGTAAGTTAATTACAGATAATGCAGCAGCATTTAAATCAAAGAGAATGGTTGATTTTTGCTACAAGTATAATATCAGCTTGGGGCATTCTACTGCCTACCATCCGCAAGGAAATGGGCTGGCAGAATCTTCAAATAAGTCCTTGGTAAATATCAATAAAAAGTTGCTGGAAATCAATAAGAAGAGCTAGCATAAAAAGTTAGTGAATGCACTATGGGCTGATAGGGTAAGTCATAAAAAATCAATTGGCATGTCTCCTTTTGAGCTGGTCTACGGGGTAGATCCAGTGTTTCCTACTTCGCTTGCTATTTCGATGGTCAAATTGCTTCAAGAAATTGATAGTGATGAAGATCCCATGCAGAGGCGGATTAATCAAATGATTCATTTACATCAGACACGGGAGGAGGTTCTTCACAATACTCTCAAGTTGCAAGAGCGCATAAAAAATATTTATGACAGGAAATCAAAATTAGATGACTTTCAAATAGATGATGTGGTTTTGAAGTGGGATGCTTGGAATGAAGACAAAGGGAAGCACGAAAAATTTGATAATTTATGGAAGGGTCCCTATAAGATCGCAGCATATCGTGGCCAAAATTCTTTTCTTCTCAAGGAAATGAACGGAGATGATTATCCCGATGGGTCGATCAATGGTCGACTGCTGAAGAGGTACCATGTCTAAGAATTTTTGTTCTTCTCACCATCATTGTATATATCATTTTACTTCTGTTTTATCGCATGTGTGCGCTGATCTTTCATCCTCAGTTTGGGGCCCGTGGTGAAGGCTATAATTCTGAAGATGAAGATTAGTTGGTGTGAGGTTTGTCATGTGTTTTTATCAGTCCATTTTCTGTCTAAAGTTGAGTTAGTTTGGGTCAAAGTTGTGTCCAATTTGTAGTCAGATGTCCAGTCAATAAAGTTGTCGAAGCTTAGGTCAAATATGTAAATAATGACTCCATCGCCCAATGGTTGAAAGCACTGGTCTGCTCTCCCAGAGGTCTGCGGTTCTTGGCACCTCCAAGGAGCTACCATCCCCATTGGAGCCAATGTTAGAGTCGGTCTAGTAGCCCTCCACCAGAGATCAAAATCTCTTTGCATTTCATAGTTAGGTGTCTCATCAGTGTGATCATGTTGCATTCCGTTAGGCATGCCATAATCTCGGTGGAAGGAGTTTATGTCGTTATTCCCCTCTTGTTTGGCACTGCTGGTTCAGGTTTGTTCAAATAAATAAAGTCCTCAAAGGGTCATTCATTTTGCTTTAAGTTTTTAGGTTTTAGGTCTAGGGTTGAGTCTAATTTTGTCTTGAGAGGTCATCAAGGACCAGTAGGCCAGAGGGATGTCCTTCATTAAACATTTCTCATCATTGTACAGCTAAATTTTTATCTTCTTCTCAAAAACTTTGTTTTTGAAAACAAGGTCATTATCTCATTTTTGAAAAAAATTCTCAAAATTTCAAATTCTTCAAATGTCGAAGTGCAGCCTTGGTCTCCTTTGCCAAAGCATCCCAGAAGCTATCCCTGCAAATTTTTTTAGAAGAAATCATCATTTCAACCAATTTTTCAAAGAAATGAAATCAAAGGTCAGAGCCAATTAAAGCAAAAAGTGTCAACATTCAAACATTACAAAGTGGGTTTTGGGCAAGTAAAAAATTAAAAGGAAGCCTATAAAAGCATGCCATCCCTCATTGGTAATTCATTTGCCTCTCAACACTCCAAGAGAATACTTGTCAAGACGATTTCAAAGTTCATTGGGCGAATTGAGTAGTTGCAGCAGCGCGCTACGCATCAGCGCATATTTTCCAGTTCAATTTAACTCAGGCGCTACGCGTTGAAGGCGCGCTACACATTAGGCTGGGTGCGCTACGCGTTGGGTTTCTTGCTCAGGAAATTGCCAGCAAGCCATCGAAACTGCTTCTCCCTCCAATTCTTTTCAGGTAGGCCTCTAATCATGGTGATTTTTGGTTTGGCTAAGATGAATGAGCAATGAAAATGTAAAAATGCCATGCTAATATGGAGTAAAACCCTACCTTGCTGTATCAAATATTAAAAATGAAAATGTGCTAGGGTTTCATTGAAATTTGCTGACCAAGGTTACCCATTTTCCCATTCCTCTTTTCCCATATTTTCCTCACCATTTTCCTTGACATTTTCCATGCAAATCATATAATTTCCCTACTAAAAATCATTAAAATCCCTAAACCCTACTAATTCCTAAAATCCTATGTAAATTTCCTAAACCCCACTTCCCATTACAATCCTACAAATTATGATTGTATATGTTCCATGTTCCTTTCCTAAAATTTCCTTTCACATTTTTTTTCCCTAATCCCCTCAATTTTCCATTTTCCCTAACATTTCCCATGTGTGTTTGTCCCCTTGGTAACATCATTTAAACAAGTCAAAACAATAGTTCATTGGGTGCACAGTTGGCATTATTTTTCAGTCACTTGCCTCCAAAACCATGTCAGAAACCGAAACAGATTATGAGCAAAGTGATGACCGTGAATCAACACCAGAGGTAGAGGTGCCAAGGAGGCATCACAGGGGTGGTAAGGGTGGTCAGCATGTCAGGGAGGAACCCACCTCTTTGGCTTATCTACAAGCTTGTCCACTTGCAGTGTCATGTTTCCGATATCTATCATGCTATGAATATTGTGAGAGAATCTCCCAAATTCAACACCACAAGGAATTGGCCCACTTGTTTGTCCTACATTTTCAAAATGGGTATGTGAATCTTGCAGGAGTGGATTTCACATTGTCACGTGAGATTGTTGCTCAAGCAACAGGGATACCCAACATTGGAGAAGAATGAAACAAGCACCAGCAGTTGGACAGATTTCATTATGATCCATATATCAAACCTGCATATATGAGGTACCTAACTGGTGCTTTTCCCTTCAGATTCTTAAGAGACGAGTATGCACCTTTGATGAGGATCATCATTCGCTATTTCACTTGTGAGGGAAGATTTTCACGTTTGTATTCGTACCATATCCGTTTGTTGATGCATTTCACACGGGTACGAATGATGAACATTCCATTTTTCATGTGCCGAAATATAGAGAGGATGGTGCCATTGGTGCAAAGAAAGAGCCCAACACAACAACACAAGAGCATTTATCATTATGCACTGATCAAGATTGTGGTCATGCATCAGTTGGCACAACAGGGTATTCCATGGGAGGATTTCATTTCTCGTGACTTGTTCACAGTGCCACATCCACCTCCTGAGGTTTTCCGTGATGAGGGAGGGCCTTCACATCAGTTTGATATTCCAGAGCCCGAGCATGTCAGCACTCATCCTTATGTTACATATCAGAGAGGCCACAGGGTCTTATTTGCATCTGCACGGCGAGTATTATCTCCACATCAGGTGGAAGGGGTCTCGCCTTCTTCATCAGCACAACGAGTGTTATCTCCACATCAGGTGGAAGGGGCCTCACTTTCGACAGCAGCACAGGTACCAGAGAGAGGCAAGTAGCCCAAGATTGATGAGGGGCCATCAGGTGTTCCAGGCATAGATGTTGTTGACCTTGATATCATTTCTCCTAGCCTAGAGTCAGAGGAGATCATCCAGCAGCTAAGAGCTAAAAATGACTTGTTGCAGCAAAAATTGGAGATGGAAAATTGGACAATTACTTATTTAGAGCAGCGCAACAAGCAATTAGAGGATGAACACTCTCTTGATGAGTTGCAGAGGATCCATGAAGACCGTAACTTGGCTCGCAAGATACCCGGTGATTTGACACCCATTGAGCGAGAGGCTATGCTCATCCGGGTCAATACTCATTTGGAAAAATTGCTGGCCAAGGCAAACATGGAAAAAGACATGCTCCGACACATGAAGAATCACTATTGGGCTCGAATGCATGTGTGTAAAGCAAGAATGAAGGTGCTCAAAGGACGGTTGGCCAAGGCACTAAAACGGAGGAAAAAGCCCGATCCCCTTCATATTTTTGCTGAGGCTTCCTTGGAGGAGCATGGTGCTCAATGATGCACTTCCAGCTCAAATTTCAGGAAATTTTGATCAATTTTGACTTTTTTGTGCCACACACAGGTTTTTACTCTCAACGCGTAGCGCGCCGCGCACTACCCTTAAGATGGGCAATTCCATTCCTCAAAAACTCAGCATTTTTGGATTTTTCATGACAAATTACACTTTCTCAGCAATTACCAAGACATTTCATCAGGTTTTGAGCCCTCAGAAGGTCAAAAAACATGCAAAAAATGACTTTCTGCCACTTTTTGGACACACAGGGAGCAGTTTTGGGAGATTGCAATTTTGGAGGGGCAAATGACCACCAAATTGAGAAATTACACTTGGGCTGGAAAGTAGACATCCAGGCCTTTCCAAAAAGCCTACTTTTGCCTCATTTGGATGCCGCGAAGTGCCTCAAAAGTTGGATCAAAGGCGCGCTACGCGTTGAGGATTGGGGCGCTACGCATCAGGGAAGTTTGCCAGATTTTCACCTACAGCTCAGCAAAACGCAGATTTGACTAGTTTTGACATTTTGGAGTGATTTTTCATCTTCCTTGATGTAATTGATGTAATTTTATGATGTCATGGCACTTATTTATCTCTTCTAGAAGATTCATTCATAAAATGTCAAAAATTTAATGAATGAGTTGGTTTCCTAGCTTATAGAGGCAAGTTGTTTTGATTGCCTAGATTGTAGTGCTCAGTTTAGAATTGGTTGAAACAACTCCTAGGATGATGAGCTCGAACCCTAGAGGAAAGGAAAGGTGTTAGCTTGCCTATATTATGTATTTTCTTAGTCATTTTCATGGTTGGACTCTTGAGGGATAAGCTTCTATTGTATTGCACTTTGTATCTCTGCAATTTTGGCAAAGGAAAGACCAGGGTTTTGCAGCACTTTTTGGGATTCCTGTGGTTATTTGTGTTGATGGTGTGCTTCTCTCATGTACTTGTAAGTGTGTTATGTGTATCATTTTCCCACTTTTATTTTCTGCACATTAAGTAAATGAAGTGTTAAGGTAGAATTCATAATTTGTATGCTCTGCCTTTAAGTTTGCTTAATATCTATGTTTTCCTCTTTTTAAAGAGAACTCTCGAAAGTTTCTTGCTCTCTTTAGCTCCTCACTGGTCATTCCTATTCATTCATTTAAATCAAAGGCATCAAGACAATCTCCTACCTTGCCCCAAAGAGACCTCTGCAAAAGGTGTGTCCCATCCCCGCACCCAAAATTGCTCTCCTCGTGTTTCCACCAAAACCCTAAAAATCTGAAATCAAACTTTCTCAATCAGTTTACTAGCCTAAAATCAGTGTTCTTTATTGGTCATCTTCGCCCTTTGAAAACCTTTTGCCGAGATAGACCCGGAGAGAGCCCTCTCCTGCCCCGTAGGGCTAGCTACGAGGCTAAGTGGTTTGATGTTGCCTTGGATTTTGTCTTTTTCAGCCTGAGGACAGATTCAAGCGCTAACATGACTATCAAAATGTTCTTAAAAGAATTAATCAACTAATAATGAAGCCTAATGAATTAGTTGAGGATTTTTTCGATCGTTTCCTTCATCTTTGTTATGAATTTTCTGGAGAAGACACAGTTTGGGATTTCTTTAAACAAAAGTTTAAGAATTTGGTTCATATCTCTTTTCACGGTGAATATTGTTGACACCTAATCTTTGGGATTAGGTAAATCCATGTAAATATTGTAAATATAAAAATAAAGAGAATTGGAAGATGAAGAGACATTGGGAGATGAAACCCAATAGTCTCCCTCTCCATGTATATATCCATGTTCCATCTTAATGCAAAGAACAATTCAATTGGTGGAGTTACCTCCTGGAATGACATGGTATCAGAACCAACCCCCAAATTTAGTTTTCTTCTCCATGTAACTCCTCTCTCCCTTGACAGAAAATTTGTCTTTGATTCCCTATTTGGTGCACTGAATTCTATGTCGATTCTCTGTCCCTCTAGTTGATTTATTAATTAAACTCTATCTCCTATACATTGAATCTTTGCGTTCAGTGAATGATGAGACTATGAACCCTTTGCATTCATTGAATGCTGAGACTATGAGAGCAATGTTGAGCCCTATGCGTTGGAGCAACATTGATTATGGTTGATTGAACTCATTTAATACTACATTAAACATTGAATGTTGTTTTGTGGAAGACCATGAATGTTTCATAACCGTGGTGTGGTGAGTGTGGATTGAGACTATTGCATAAGCGTGCAGGTGTGGCTGCTAGGATGTAGACCATGCATGTTGTGTTGAAGACCAAACGACTCTGCTACAGGCCGCAAATGTTCAAGTGTGAAAGGTCGTAAGTGATATATGGTGCATTACCCTTTGCTTTTCTGAATACTGTGTGTTCCTAGTGTGCATGGGCTGTTGCATTGGCTTTTCTTGTGGGTGGTCAATGAATTATAAAAGGGAGAATATATATTTTGATTAGTTCGATGAGGTGCTCACATATGTTAAGTGGATATTGAATAAGTGTGAAGATCTTTTTAAGTGGTTATTAATTTATATTCCTTCATTTCATTATAATGTATGCATTTTATTAAGCGTTGGTGCTTTATGGTGGGCTACATAATTCAAAGTATTTATTGGCCATATGTGATGGCATAATAAAGTGCGTTGAAGTTTTAATAAAAACACTTTAATGTGTGCAATGAAGTCGTATGAAGGGTATGTTATATATGTAATACACACACACACACACACACACACACACACACACACACACACACACATATATTATTTGGAGCATTGTGCATACATATTATAGGATTGTTTTTTCTGAATTGAGCCATATGAGCGTTGAGTTTTTATGAAGGCCTTAAGTAGTGTGTATGTGGTATTCACTTTTTTTGATAGCCATGTATTATATGGTAATGAAATTGCATGGTGTATGGAGGAATATTCAGAGCCTACACTCTTAGTTGAAGATTTTTTTTGAGAGCCTACATCAATATTTTATTGCAAGTATTATAATTATTTTGAGGCCAGATCAAATTTTATGATGCATTCACTCATCTCCATAGTGGGAGTAGTTCTCACTAGAAAAGAGAACTACCATGAGTGGTCCCAGAAGATAAAACACACCCTCATTTTTAATGATTTGTGGAAAGGGGTTTGTGAAGGAGAAGGAGACAATGCACTAGAAAATTTCACTTCAGACAAGGAGCTTGCCATTTGGGAAAATAAGAACAACAAGGCCCATGCCTTGATTGCAACGTTAGTAAATGAAGAGGTGATTCATCATATTTCTCCATTTTCAAATGAATTTGAAGCCTTAAAGAAGTTGAAATAATTATATGACTCACACTTTGAAGTTGAAGTTGTTCAATTGATGATCAAGTTGTTCAATCTTGAGTTGAAAAATGATGACCCTCTTTCCTTAGCATCAAAAGTAAGATCCATTATGCATGACATAAAAGCCACTGGTGTTGAAATAGACATTCCTCTCATAGCTTATGTCAAGGCACTATATCCCACCTATTCACATTATCTTGAGTCATTGCAAGCAAGTGGAAACCTTAAAGAGATTACCTTTGACTCCCATGAGAATAAATTTGATGAGAGAGACAAGGCTTTTGGGAAGAATACAAATCCTCATTCTACTGAAGAAGTTGTGTGCCTTGCACATAAGGAGAAGAATCACGCACAAGATTCTTCTAGAGGAAGAGGAAGGAGGAATTTTAGAGGCAAGGGGGGCAAGAAGTTCCAAGGAGAAAAGTTTGATCTTGATTGCATATGATGCAATACTGATGGACATGATGCTTCCACTTGTAAGTTTCCTTGGGAATGAATTGAGAAGGAAATAAATGAAGGGAAAGGCAAAAAAACTAACAAAGGGAAATGTAAAGCACCCAATTATGCTCATTATGTAGTGGCACATTGCAACATTGGATAAATTGAAGAGTTATTCAATGCTTCACTTGCTTCATGGAAATATGATTGGTTTCTTGATTTAGGAGAAACTTGCCACATGAATTTCAGGAGAAATTTCTTTGAAGAATTCACTGACAATGTTGATGTAGCAGTATACTTTGCAGAGAAGTCCAAACTCAAGCAATCAAGGCTTGGCACCATCAGGCTCAAACTTCCTGGTCTTCCAGTATTTCTTCTACATGATGTTCTATACCTCCCGAAGCTGAGGAGAAACTTATTGTCTTTGGTCCACATCCTCCAACGAGGAAAATCCATTCATATATTTGATGGCAAGGTCGAGGTTAGAAAAGTATCAAATCCCTCACTTGTCATGACAGGGATAACAAAGAAAGAATTTTGAATTTGCAAGGAACCTTTGCTCGTGAAAAAAACTTTTCATACATTTCTCACTATGATGAAGGTACATTTCCATCAAGTATTTTATGGTGTGCTATATTTGGACACTTGAACTATGACAACCTTCGTTTGTTGAAGAAAAATGGTTTTACTGGTTTGCCTACAATTCCTAGGAAACTTAAGCAATGTGATGTTTGTATTCTAGCAAAGTACAACAAACAATCTTTTCATGATTCTCATTCGAGAGCACATAGAAAACTTAAACTCATTCATTCTGATTTGTGTGACCCAATGCTTATTCCTTCTGCAAATGGTAATAAATATATGATGACATTTATTGATGACTACACTAGAATGTGTTAGGTTTATTTATTTGTTGATGGTGCTGGACCCACCAACATTCAGGGGATCTCCCTGGTATGAAGTCCCAACTAGACCTCACACCTTTTGGTGTAGGAGTCCCATCTGGTATGATGGCCCGGTTTCCATTATCTTAAATGTTTGCCTTAGCTCTTGCTTGTCAGAACAAGAGAGTGGTCTGCTTTGTCTTCAAACAACAAGATTCACGTGCATGGTGAATTCTAATGTTACTTGTGTCAAGGTTCTTTCACAACAAAGAGAAAGGGTGGGAGTGAGTCTCAGGTCGGATGGGAGGAAGTTCCAACTCTGTCAGAGACACACAACACAATAGGACATGCATAGCTTCTGGAAGAGTAATCCACATGGATGTGACAATCACAACACACAAAGGAAGATAACATGTACAACACCGCGGGCAGTCCGCGCGAGTGTGATGGTTGTTATAGTAGGTTTATGTGAAAGGTTCTGTCTGATGTCTGGGAAGTAACCAACATGGGCAGGAAAACATTAACAACTTATACAACATATTTTCATAAATATATGTATTAGAACAACTGTATGAGTTCAATTTTTTAACACAAGGTAAAGCAACATGTATTACAAGTGTTCAAGATTAATTCTTACAAACAATTACAACATGTGAGAAAATGTGTTGGCCTGTGAGAAGGCTTTTGAATTAAGCTAAAGTTCCAAGACACATCGATACACCATACATAAGTAATCCCATGGGCAGGGCATTGGATCCATTACTTGCTCCTCAAAGAAAAGATTACAGACTCTCAAGGCTATGTGGGAGGATCCAAGGTGAAAAGTCTTTTCCATGTACAAATGATGGGGTATTTATAGCCAAGGGTGAAACTGACCCTTGTGACTGTTTGACTTCCCTCATGACTGTTTGACTTCCATGACTTTTCAGATTACATGACTCTTTAGTTTACAAGTGGGTCTCTTGGACTTCCATGTTACATTACATTGATTGACAACAATATGGCCCATAGTAATGATGTGGCCGACACGACTCATGACAAGAATCGACATGACAATGTTGGTATGCTCATGATGCTGCTGGTGTGCATGTCGAGATGCAATGTTGCTGAGTGATAGATGTCCTCTTGGTGTATCACAACTTCCCCTCTACATGGCAAAGTGTGCGGAGTCCTCGATGGTCATTGGGTTCGCTTGATGTTGCATGTGCACGTTGCTCCTTTGATTGTACTTTGGCATTCTTGACATGTTCATTTGTTCGTGAAAATATCTCCTTGCATGTTCGCTCTCCTGTCCGTCCACACATGTCTTCTGTTCGTCCGTTCGCGAGCACATCTTAACATGGTCGTCCGTTCGCGAACAAATTTCTTCGCATGCATCGTTTGTTTGTCCGTTTCCGAATACATCCTTTTTCATGTACTCTCCTTGCTCATCCCATTTTTCATCGCGTCATGTTTGTTAATGTACCTGTATCTACAGTCACTCATGATGAGACGACATCAAATCCACAAACCTTCTAGTCTACCATGATGCATGGTTGTTCACTTTTAGATGCAGGTGACCAGGAGAGAGGAAAAGGTTGCCAAACTGCACGATGCAAGTTTCAAGCTAGGATGCGAGCTTCGGGCATTGTTGGTGAAAATTGTGCAGAGGTCACTGGGGGACTGAGATGTACAATCTAGATCAACAATGACTATCTGTGAGATCTAGCTCAGCTGGGGGGAAAATCTGCGCAATTTCTGGAGGGAAGCAGTTCAGGCAGTAGAGGGCCTTGGCAACAAAAACTTCAAAATTCCTAGAGGGAGTTGGCTGCGGGCTTCAGGAGGCTTGGTAGCAAAAACTACATAATTCCTGGAGGGAGTTGGCAATGGGTTGCAAAAAGGCTTGGCAACAAAAATTGCACAATTCCTGAAGAGGGTTGATTGATCAGCTTGTGGGTAGTGCATATTGAAATGGCTTGTTGGACACTTATGTGCCGTTTTGGGTGAAATTCGGTCAATTCGATTGTAGGGTGGAAGTCTGGTTGTTAGAAGGTGATCCGGTCGTAAGAATTTTAGCAAAATGACTAAGTGTGTGAACGAGTGAATTTGTGCATACACGAATTTCGCAAGCACACACTCAACATAACTTGATGACAAGATGCTTCAAACCATCAAGACAACATATGCTCAACATGAATAACCGATGGAGCGAGCGACAAGCGCGACGCTTATGATAGATCGTTGAATGAATGAGACGACACTTACGCAATAGTGCATACAACTTCGTATGTAAGTGCGACGAGTGTTTACATAGCGAATACAACATGTACACACAAAGCGAAAACCTTGTGCACGACCAAAACATGGTTTCAAGCGTGACATTGTGACCATCATGCAAAAAGTTATCCTTTGAACGGTCAAGCAAAGAGGGTGCAAAGACTCACACGAGCCTAGGGGGTGAGCCTGAGTTATTGCAAACATCAAGTAAAAATTCAAGGGAGGCTCTGAAATTGGATACAGGCCAAAATTTTGGAGGGTGTTTCAGCTACTACAACACTTGGTGACACATTAGAATTCCAACTTCTCTATTTTGGTTCATTGACAGCACAGGGCCTTGGTCTTTCAGGGAGTATTGAATCGCGGTGTGGGTTACTTCGGCTTTCCCACTTACCCCATGGATAGACATGGTTCACCTTTTGCTAACTCAATCAAACACAACAAAATTATTAGCTTGATCACAATGTTTCGAAATCAGGAAGGGTAGTTTGGCTTGCGAGTTAAAAAAATTCAAAGTATAAGTTTTCATCTCTGGTGTTGCTCTGCTGCCAGTAGGTTTGCAAAGTACCCCGGCAGAGTCACACAGGAACACACACATTGCTCCACTGCCATCGATCTTGGTCAGTACCTTGGTGGAGTTGCATGCTTCACCTCTTTGTGCAGGAAGCATTTCTCTTCTTTCGCCTTTGTATTTTTTAGAGAGGACTGTGCATAGGCACTTATTTATTTTTGGGACAGAAGAGGGATCTTGACTTATTGAGAGCAGAAGAGGTTTTTCCTTTAGAGAAGCATGTACGACCTCTAACATAGGTTCACTCGTTTAGATTTCCCCTTCCCCGTTTCTACTAGTTGGATGAGCTTGATCACACAGAGCAAAAGACTGAGTACAGGCATGGGGTTTCCCGTTGTGGACACAGGTTCATGGTTGGACCCAAGCTTCCCTTGCAGACGGCTCATATTTTCCATAAAGACTTCATCGGCCGAAGGTTATAACCAAGCACAGAGAAGACGAACACAAGACTGGCCAATTGCTGCAGTGTCACAAGTCTCTTCAGATTTCAGCCACATATGCATTCAAAAGCCATAACTCAGTAAAGGGCAACACTTATTTCAGGAAAAGAAATAGAAAGGTACCAAGAAAATAAAATGAAGCAAAAATGGTAAGTTAAGCGAACAAAGAAAAAACAACAAGCAAGTAAGCATACTATGTACATGGCACGGGGCGCGACTCGACCTAGTGAAAATAGTGTTTGAGATCTTGGCCATTGATAGGAAGGTTGTCAATCCTCTCATCGGGTGATTGAAAATGGTATGTGCGTGGGCCAAGCTTCTCATGGACTGATATCAGACTATAAGGTTTCATTATCGGAACTTGGTGGTATCCCGAAAGACCTTTAGGTGAAGACAACATTCCTGCTTCAGATACTGTGTGAAACATAGGTTCTGATGATGGCATAGGGTAGTTATTTTTGTTCTGGGAACAATTCAAGTTTCTGAAATCAATGCATAAGTGGATTTCCCTGGATCTATTACATACAAAACTTAAATTAGAAACCCATGTAAAATAACAAACTTTGTAAGTGATCCGAACATCCAACAACTTAGTCAATTCTTTCTATATAGTGTTTTACCCAGTTTTTGCTACAATGGCTTGGCTCCTTCTTTTCTTGGAATCTCGTGTTGGATTATTCACGTGTCGTATGTACTCGGGTCATCATATTCCCAAGCTGACACATCCTAATATTGTTTGAACAAGTGGAAAAAGGCTTGCCGCTGCTGCAGTGTGCAATACATAACGAGACTGGCTAACTTCAGATCGTGGTCTGTTCCCAAGTTGATCTGTTCGTTCCACATGGTGGAACTGTGGGTTTTGTTGTTTCTTGACCCTTGACAACGATTCTACAAGTCATAGAGTCTGTTGAGAGAAACCACACCTTTGGGGATGAGGTTGCCTTTCTTGCCATCAACTGCAGCTTGCAAGGGTTTCTCGTGCTCATCTTCATCAGCTGTTGCATTCTTGAAGGCATTAGCATTGTCCATGAAGTGCGGTATCTGTTGATGATCACTAAAAACGTGTATCTTAGTTATGTTATCAGGGATAGAAGGATTATATAAAATTTCAACAATAAATATATCCATAAGCGGTGAAATTCTAGCAACTACGTTTGCCAAGGCATCGGCAGCTGCAATACACATTTTTGGCACAACAATGATATTAAATGCTTGGAAGTTAGAGATCAGTCGCATACCTCCTGCTGGTAACTTTTGAGATGAGGTGATAAATAGTGAATGGTGTTACGCACCTGTCGTACCATTATTTCTGAATCACCTACCACTTTGAGTGCGACCACGTTGAGGCTAATGGCTTTTTGCAATCCCAACACAAGTGCTTCATATTCAGCAACACTGTTTGTGCACTCGAACTCCAAGTGGCTTGAAATAAGTTATTTTCCGCTATTTGGGTCGACCAAGACACACCCGGATTCACAACCATCCTATGTCTTCAATTCGTTGAAATACATGGTCCACAACTCGTCTATACACGGATCGTTCGACATGCTTGCACTATTGCTACTGTTGTTGCTGTTGCTACTTCTACTAATGTTACAATGTACTGTACATGTTTCATTTCTATTAGTTGGGGAAGGAAGGAGACCCAACTTCATGTCTGGTGGGGTTGGGGCTGGCCATGCGGGATAACACCCCAACATTGTTTCCAAGAGGCAATTGCCGAACATGAGTTCTGCGAAGGCCAAAAGCTCATTTTTTCCATTGATGGGAGTGACATTGTGCCTCATATATCTCTCGGATAACACCCGATTTGATTGTTTTTACCCTTGTACAGAAGCCACATGTGCAACCATTTTGTAGCAAAGTA
This sequence comes from Pinus tabuliformis, assembly GCA_031772625.1. Lineage (NCBI taxonomy): Eukaryota > Viridiplantae > Streptophyta > Pinopsida > Pinales > Pinaceae > Pinus > Pinus tabuliformis. The sequence goes on along the minus strand of CM062813.1, from coordinate 1,141,188,364 downwards.
TCCATTCAGCTTGCTAGACCAGTCTCTGCTGAGTAGTAAGCCATACGCTTCCAGTACGTCCACAACAATAATGTTTATGCACTGGTGAACTAGGCCGTCCTGAGATGGTCTGATGATCACATCACAAAGTTTTCCAATGAATGGTATAGATGTTCGATCAAGTTGGATGATTTGCGTAGATGTCTTGCTCCATTGCGCATTGATATTTTTAGCAATGGAAAGCAGCATAATGTTGGCCGCCGCGCCAGAATCGACCAAACAATTGTGAACATTACAGTTGAAGATTTTGAATGAAAGCAAGAATGAAGGGCAAATAGAGTTTTCTTCTTCCATTCGGAGTGTGTTTAGCACAGTTGAAAGTGATCCGGGAGGTGTGCTTGCTCCCTTGCTGGTAGAGGTTGTGCTGTATGTATATGGATGCCCCAGTGCGCGCAACAAGATGTCTCTCTAACTTTGGATCTTAGCTAACTCGAATAAGTTGATGGTCGCGTGACTTTTCTTCATGTCTTCCACAAATTTGTAATCCGGATGGAGTGGAATCACCGAAGTATTCGGAGTAAGACTGGTATTCGTGTTGTCCAGTGGAGTGTTCTGCAGCTTGCTGCTCATGGACGTGCTCTTGTCCGCCGCTGTCTTCCTGGGCTTTCTTTGCGTTTTCTACTTTTGGATGGCTGGTGGATCAACCCTCCTCAAAATTTCGATCTTTTGTTTCATTTCCCCAATTGTAGGGGGTCCCCTTTACTTATGAGATTGTAACACTCATTTTCCTTTTGGGGCTCTTTCTCGATGTTCGTCTTTTGTGCCGTTTGCGCACACTGATACATGTTAATCACTCGCCCAATGATTGAGGTACCATCAGGTGCAACATCTTCATAGTCATTTGTGTCTCCCTACTGTCCTTTCGAACTACTCGACATGTTTGTAATTTGTTCGCATACGGAGCCTGCAACTCATTTCCAGTCTGAACAAGACCCTTCCGGGTGCTTTTCTTCGTGATATGAACAAAATTCGTTGTTCGTGCAATCATCGACCTAGAAAACTGAGTTGGAGCTCTACGTATTTTTATTCACGAAGTGGTTGTTACCTGATGACATGCTTCCTTGTCTTTGTATGGGTAGTTGGCTGTGTTAGTGTCAGTCTTTCCAGCCTTCCTCTAGTGATCAAATATGCTCTTATAAAGTGATCTCAGAGTGTCAAGGTCAAATTTGGTCATTTCAGTGAGTTTTCAAGCAAAATTTGGTCACTAGGCATTAGGTCTAGGGTTTGTTTTCACTCCTTTCAAAGTTGCCCGAATGTCAGTCCATGGCATCATTCAGCTGAGCCTATCATCATTCAGAGGGTTGTCATTATCATGTCAGTGTCAAATGAGTCATTTTACACCTTATTCATGCTTCAGTTGTGCCTAGGTAAGGTCATTTCCCTCTCCTAGGGTTTTGAAGGCAATTTCTCTTGGACGGTCAAATCATCGGCAAAAATTGTATCCAGATGTTCATACACCTTCCCCTATCCTTAAAGTACCTTATCAAACACTTCCCATCCCTTAGATCCGCCAAATTCCTCATTTTTGCACAAACCCTAGTTTCTAGCTACAACCTGGCAATTTTCTAGGTTGGGCCTGTGTTTTGCCCTTTTGGACCCTTTCCCCTCGCTCAATCTCTGAGATTCCACTTTCCCCTGTTTCCTAACATCCCTCCCCACTCCCAAAAATTTCCTCAAGAATTTAGAAGCCCCCTATCCCCTCCATTTCGCTTCATTTCGACGAAATTCCTTGTTTCACACATCAGGACAAGTTTCACTCAAATGATGTTTCAGAGCAATCAAAGATGAATTTTGGAAAAATGAGAGAGATTTTTGTCCAAAACATGCCAAGGAAGAAAAAACTCCTTCACTTTTTTCACAGGTGTCATGGTTTGAGAGAAATGTCAAGAATATCGTTGCCTTAGGAGAATCAAAGACACCTCTAAAGTGACCTTGGGAAAATCAAGTTTTATCCTATCTTGGTTGGCCAAATGATTTGCTTGATGGGTAAAATGATAACTAGACACAAATATATTTCCAATGAGCTATCATGAGCTCAATTTGGGGTTGAGGAAGGCATTCAAAAGTTGACTGCAACAACACTCTTCCTTGAGGCAGCCTCATTTGGCACTTTTTGACCAGTCTTGGGAGATTTGATTTTTGACAGGTCAAATGAACTCCAAATTAAAAAATTCTAGTTGGGTTGGAAATTAGACTCAAAGACCTTTCCAACGAGCTATCATGCGCCCAATTCCGACACCGGTAAGGCCTCCAAAAGCCTCCTACAAAAGAGCGACCCGTTGGGTGGTGCGCGACCCGTTGAGGAAATGTGCGCGACCCGTTGAGGAAACTTTGCCAGATTTGACCAGTTCAGCCTAGAAAATGCAGTTTGGCTCCAGTTTGACTTTTTGAGGTGGATGGTGGTCCTCTTGGATGTAATTGTGACACTTTTTGGATATTTTTATTCTTGTTTAACTCTTCTAGAAGATTCTTGCATGTAAAGGGTAAAAATTGAATGTATGAACTGGTTTCCAAGTTTATAGAGGCAAGTTGTTTTGACTGCCTATTTTCTAGTGCTTAGTTTAAAAGTGGTTCAAACAGCTCCTAGGATAGTGAGCTCGACCCATGGAGGTAGGGAAAGAGGTTAGATCATCTATATTATGTACTTTCTTGCTCATTTTCATGGTTGGACTCTTGAGGGAGAAGCTATCATTGTATTATTTCACTTGTATCTTTGCAATTTTTGGCTAAGGAAGATCAGGGTTTTGCAGTGATCTTTGGGATTCTTGTGGACTCATGTGTTGATGGTGTGTTTCTTCATGTTCTTGTAAGCTTTGTTATGTGATTCATTTCCTTTCTTTACTGCTGCACATTAAACAAATGAAGTGATAAAGTATGAATTCATGCTAGCCATGCTCTGCTTTTAAATTTGTTTAATCTCAATGTTTTCTACTGTCTAAAGGGAATTCAAATCCATTGTTTGCTCTCTTTAGCCTTCTTATCTTTCCTCCTTATCATTCATTTCAGTTAAAGACATCAATACAGGTTCCTACCTTGCCCCAAAGACCCCCCTGCAGAAACTGTGTCAAATCCCCGCACCTTAAATTGCAGCTCCTCAATTTGCCACCAAAAACCCCAAATCAACCTTTATAATCAGTTTACTAGCCTAATATCAGTGTTACCTTTGTTGGTCATCTCATCCTATTGAAAAATCTACCGAGATTGACCGGAGAGAGCCTTCTCCTGCCCCGTAGGGCTAGCTACGAGGCTGAATGGTTTGATGTAGCTTTGAGGTTTACCTTTCTCAGCCTGAGGTGAAATTTCAAGCGCTAACAGGCTGCTCGTAGATGTGTCTATTGTTCCTTGTTTAATCTCGGACACTTATGTTGTCAATTTCTTGACAAGGCGAGTAAGGGTTTCAGTATCACTTGTTTCCCTATCCTTACCCTTTCTTGTTTTAGCCTGCGACTTCCTGCTCGCCTCCCTGTAGTCCTTTGTTGGTTCATCATCCTTGATAACTCCAATCATGCATAGGTCATTTTCAATAGCGATTACCTCTTCACAGTTTTCCAAGAGTTTTGGTTTTGTAGCTCGCTTGACAAACTACGTAATTGAATATAATCAAATAAATATAATTTATTAATATATTAAATAAATATATAAAAATATATTAAATAAATATAATATAATTAAATATAATTAAATTAATAGAATTAATTAATATAAATGTATTAAATAAATAAATATAATTAAATACATTAAATAAATATGATCAATTAATATATTAAAAATAAATATAATTAAATATAATAATTTTATTAATATATGAATTTATATATATTAAATTAGTAATTATATTTTATTAATAAAATCAATTTAAGTTATTTAGAAAATAATTGATAATTATTAATTTATTTAGAAAATAATTGATAATTATTAATTTAATTTCATATTGATTTATATATTAGTCATTTTATTAATTTATAATTGAAATTATCACTATATTTATCTATTTTAATTACTAAGTATTTTTACTTTCCAATATAATAAGATTAAAACTAATATATTAATGAATAAAATTTATTATTTGGTTAAGCTATTAATATAATTTAGTTATTATTATTATTATAGTTTTATTCATATTACTTTAATTATTAATTTATAATTATTATTATAATATTTAATTATTATTTAGTAATTATTAATTACTTATTATATAATAATTTATTATTATCATATTAACATTATATTAATTAGTGTATAAGTTATTATTATAGTAAATTATTTTATTTTAATTGATATTTATTAATAATATTAAAAAAATAAAAATAAAAAATATATATATATATATATATATATATATTAATAACAAATATTACATTAAATTTAGGGTTCTAGCCGACTGTTTGTTCTTCCATTTGAATTTTCTTCCTCCTTAGTATTTATTCCTCCTGTTCGCTCTTCTTTTTATCATCATTCTTCTACCCTGATGATGGATCCCACTTGGGATTTGAAACGTTGGTATGCAAATAATTCTACTGTGGATTCTCCGATCAATTCAAAAGATAAAAACCACAGATCTCTCAAATCCAAAACTACGTAATGTTGGCCAGCACTGCGAACATGTAGTAATCGATGGTGTTGGAGTCATGAGGTTTTCTGTCCACTGCAAACTTATTCAATATGCGCAGAAACCTTTGGTTGAAATATTTTACCTTTTCTTTTCCCACCACCTTCAAGCTTCCCAAATCTTTGAGTAACATGGTTGGGGTCTTGTCATCAGTAAAATTTTCCAGAAACATACGTTTGAACATACCCCAGTTCTATATGGAGTTGATAGGAAGATTGTGGTACCATGCAGTTGCGCGACCATCCAAGGTACATGGGAACAATCTACATGCAACGTCATTGTAGCGTACCTCAAGAGTCTACAGTTGTAGGTAGAAGTTGTCTAAGTGATCTTATGCCTTCAATGTGTAGCCAGGGTCAAACTTTTTTATCATCCTGTTCAAGCGCTTCGACATCTTGTGCAAAGCATCGATGAGAGCCAATGGTCCCTAAGTCATCCATTCCATATTTTGGTCAGCCATGTCCTCTTTCTCTTCATCCTCCTCTTCTTCAGAATCTACCGGTTCTGAATCTAAGTTTGTTGGTTCGTCTCTGCCTCCGCCTACTCCGTTGCCTTCCCCTCTACCTCCTGTATTGGAGTCTAATCCCAAGATCATGAGGGTATCTCATTCTCCTTGTCAGAAGACTGGAGGTTCCTCTTCGTCTTCAACAACTTCTGCCAGACCTTCAAGCGTGGCAAGGATTTCTTCTCCCACTAATGATACAACAACCCCTGTGGGAGTGTTTTTTGAATTCCTTGATGTGTATGGAAGATGATGGATTCCTGGGATCAGTTCAACGTATTTCGTGAACTAGGAGTGTTAGGAAACCAACTCACAAAAAGATAGAAAAGATAGATCAACGCCTTAGAATTCAGCCTCTTCGAGGGGGCAACCTCCTTTAAATTACACAAATGAACAATTCTTGGATGATACAAAATACTAAACCTACCTTCTATATATAGGAGTCTAAGGGGTCACAATATAATCAAGCTGACATAACAGTAATAACATAAGGGCACAACAATAACAATAGTGGGTTTCTATGGGGCACACTAATAACAATATGGGGATAATAGGGGCACAACAATAAAAATAAGGGATACAATGACAATAGTAATGGGGGAATCATTAGTATTATAGGGACCTAACATGCCCCTCTCCTTTTGAAAAGCATTGTCCTCAATGCTTGAGTAGTTCTGGATGCTTCTATATAAAATTATCATCCTCCCATGTGGAATCTTTAGCGGATAAGTTCTTACACTTGATGAGATACTCTGAAATTGATCGATTTCGTAGCTGTCGAGTTCTTGTTTTTGCGACTGCTTCTGGTTCCAATATGATTGTTCCTTCCTTGTCAAGTTCTGGAAATATTGTTTGCACTGGGAGCTTGTCACTTATAACCTTCTTTAAACATGAAACATGGAAAACTGGGTGCACTCGGGAAGCTGCAGGAAGCTCCAATTTGTATGCCATAGTACCAATATTTTGCAACACCTTGTACAGACCATAATACTTTGGTGATAATTTATTATCCTTCTTAGCTTGCTTGAGGGAAAGTTTTTTATATGGTTGTAGCCGTAGGAATACCTAGTCACCTACATCAAAACTTCTTTCATCGCGATGTTGATCTGCCTGTTGTTTCATTCTATTCTGCGCCAATGTGAGGTTATGCTTTAAGAGTCGGAGAACTTGTTGTTGATGCTCGATGTGATGTTCCACTGCTTGAACCTTAGAATTTTCTCTTAAATATGATGTGATGGATGGTGGATGATATCCATAAAGTGCCATAAATGAGGTCATTTTCGCTACAGTATGGAAGGAAGTGTTATACCACCATTTAGCCAGAGGCAACCATTTGACCCATTGTGTCTATTTATCAGATACAAAGCAACGAAGATATCCTTCCAAACACTTGTTTACTATCTCATTTTTCCCATCAGTTTGAGGAAGATAAGATGAGCTATGAGCTAACTGAGTACCAAGACAAGAAAATAATTTTGTCCAAAAATTTCTAGTGAAAATGGGATCTCTGTCGCTTATAATAATCTTTGGGTTTCCATGTAGCTTTTTAATTGTTTCCATAAATGCAGTAGAAATTGTACTGACTTTAAATGGATGCGATAATGCACAAAAGTGTGCATACTTGGTAAGTCTGTCAAATACCACCATGATGACTCTCTTTCCTTCGGACTTGGGTAAACCTGTGATAAAATCCATTGAAACCTCCTCCCAATGTTGGCTTGGAATGGATAAAGGTTGTAATATACCTCGGGTCTTAATTGTTTCAACTTTATTTTGTTGGCAAACCAAACATTCCGCCAAAAAATTTTGAATATTCGATTTAAGGCCATCCCAAAAAAAATCCTTCTTAACCATGTGGTAAGCTTTTAAAAATCCTGAGTGCCCTCCTAAGGGAGAAGTGTGCAATTCCATAAGAATATTTTGTTTGAGTGGCGAATTCTTACATAGGTATAAGTGATCTTTGTACCATAACAAATCATTTTTCCAGCTAAATGTATTAGATGTACTGGGATCTTGTTGTAAATTTTGAATGACTTCCCACACTTCTTCGGCAGTATTCCATTCATCCCTTGCTTCGTTTATCCAATCTAGTTGGATAATAGAAATGGCACACAACAATGCTTCCACATCCTCATCCTTTCTTGAGAGTGCATCTGCCACAACATTTTGCTTCCCTTTTTTGTAGATGATTTCAAAGTCATAAATCGACATCTTTGTGACCCATCTTTGTTGCTCCTCAGAGGATAATCTTTGCTCTAAAAAGTATTTAAGACTATCATGATCCGTTTTTACCTTGAAGTGTCTTCCCATTAGGCAGGGTCACCATTTCTTAAGTGCATCTATTATATCCAACATTTCCTTCTCATAAATAGCTTTGTGTAAATACTTTCCTTTGATTGGATGACTTTCGAAAGCAATGGGTCTTTCATCTTGCATTAAAACAACACCAATTTCATTTCTTGAAGCATCACATTCTACAATAAAGGTTTTTGTGAAGTCCGACGTAGCTAAGACCGATGCTTGGCACATTGCCTCTTTAAGATGTTCGAAGGCCTTTGTTGCTTTTGGAGTCCATGAAAATGCATCTTTCTTCAATAATGTTGTTAGATGTGCTGCTATTCTCCCATAATTCTTAACAAACTTATGATAATACCCTGTCAACCCAAGAAATCCTCTCAAATTCTTTATGGATGTGGGGATTTTCCATTCCTTAGTGGCTTTAATTTTGCTAGGGTCTACCTTAACACCTTCATGAGATGCAATATGACCCAGATATTCCACCTCTTGTACTCCAAAGAAACATTTGGATCTTTTTGCATATAATTGTTTCTCCTCCTATAGTTTGAGAACCCTGTCAACATGTTCAACATGATCCTTCCAAGACTTGTTGTAGATTAGTATATCATCAAAAAATACTAACACAATTTTTCTAAGGAAGGGTTTGAAAATGGAATTCATCAAACCTTGAAATGTAGAAGGTGCATTGGTAAGGCCGAAAGGCATGACCAAACAAGCATAATGACCCTCATGAGTTCTAAATTTTGTTTTCAGAATGTCTTCAGTCTTGATTCTGATTTGATGATATCCTGAACAAAGATCAAACTTGGTGAAGTAAATTGATCCAATAATTCATGAATGAAAGGACTGAGAAATTTTTCTTTAATAGTGAGCTTGTTGAGCTCCCTATAATCCGAACACATGCACCATGATCCATCCTTGTGCACCAATACTACTGGAGCAGAGAAAGAACTCTGACTAGGTTGAATTATACCAGCGTCTAGCATTTCTGCAACAATACGTTCAATTTCACTCTTTTGAGCAAAGGGATATCTATACGGCCTGATATTTGGAGGAACACTTCCTGGAATCAAATGAATAGCATGATCATGATCACGAATAGATGGGAGACCTTTGGGAGTCTCATATATCTTGGAATGATTGTCCAAGACTTTTTGGAGATCTGGAGAAATAGATGATTTCGATGTGGGAACCTCTAGCGAACATAATTGTGCAATTATGCCTCGTTGTTCCTTATTTAGAAGCTTTGTCATACCATTAGAGCTGATTATCTTTCCCAATTTCCCTGCAGTACCCCTTAATTCAACTTCCTTTCCTTCCGCACAAAATTTCATGAAAAGTTCTTGAAAATTAAAAGTTATTGTACCCAAGGATTGTAGCCATTGGACTCTTAGTACAACATCAGCACCACCCATTGGAATGGAAAGCATTGGGATATTCAATACATATTCTCCCGTGGATAGCTTGATATTATCGCACTTTCCAGAGCAATTTATGGTTCCTCCACTTGCAACCATCACTTGACACTCTGGTGCTGGATATAGGAAGCAATTCAATTCCTTGGCTATCTTACAATGAATAAAATTATGGGTACTTCCCGAATCAATCAACACTATTACCTTTTTCTTCTTGATATGTCCTTCTATCTTGATAGTTTGAGGAGTGGTAATTCTGGCCAATGCATAACAAGATATGGTTGGATTCATTTCTTCTTTATCTAGGGTTTGTTCCTGGAGTATATCCTCTTCTTTTGACATTTCTTGTTCATTTTCTTCCTCCTCTTGACAATCTATGTAGAATAATTTCTTCTCAACACACTTATGACATTTAGTGTATTTGCTATCACGACTGTAACAAAGCCCTTTTGCTCTTTTTTCTTACAATTTTTGTGGTGCCAACCTTGTAGGTTGTGGAAAGCTAGGGGCAACAACACTTCCATCTTTATAGTTGTGAGTGGTAGGCTTCCTGGTTGCCATAATTTTTCTTTCCATTTTTCTTGCTAACCTGAATGCCTTCTCCAATGAATCAGGTTCCCAAAGGCAAACCTCATGTTGGATATTATCCTTTAAAGTCCCTATGAACACATCAATCCTATGCTCCTCTGGAGTATCTTTTACCCTTATGTTCAATTTTTTGAAGTCCTTAATGTGCTCCATCATTGAATCCTTTTGTTTGAGATTTATCAATTTGCTAAAAAAGGTGTTGCTTTTTGTATCCTCATAATGTGCTATCATTTCTTCTGTAAAAATTGCCCAAGTGACAATTTGTTTATGAGAGCAAAGCCATTGATACCATACAAAATGATTTGGTTCCAAATATTTAGTTGCAATATGTACCTTTTGTTTGTTTTGCACATTATGGAGATCGAAAAATTTCTCCATCTGTAGTATCCATGTTCCAGGATCCTTGCCATCAAACTTCCTCATATCGATTTTTGGAACATGGTGGGTCTTCAATCCAACATTAGAGTCTATGAAATCATGATTAACATTTCTTTTTTTCTCATAATGAGTTTCCTTTACTACCTTTTCACCATTAGAGACCATTTCTTGTAGCAACTTATTCAAATTTATCTTCAATTCTTACATCTTAGCGTCCATGCCATTCATCTTAGCTTCCATGCCATCCATCTTAACTTGCATGCCATTCATATTAACTTCCATGCCATCCATCTTAGCTTCCACAACATCCATCTTAACTTGCATGCCATTCATATTAGCTTCCACGCCATTCATCTTGGCTTCAGTTACCTTTTGTGAGAGTGAAATTTATTGTACTTGGTCTTGTAATTTTGATATATCATGTTGCATTTTTTCCTCTTCTTCACGAGTCATGCTAGAGCTTTCACATTGCTTACTAGGTGTTTCCATTTTCTTTCTTCTGGGCGTCAAGTAATGCTAATAATTCTTCACTAGTCCCTTTGAATTCCTTCAAACTAATTTTTCAAACCAATCTTATGCAAAATTTAAAAAAAACTACACACCTTTTTTTTCACTTTGTAAGAGCTCAATATTAAATATATTTTATCTCTGTAACTACGGATCTTGAATATCTAAAATCGCATCCTATTGTAGCCATTTGAGTCATATTTCTAACCCCGCAAGTCAGATCAAGATTGGATTCTCCAAGGAAGAGTTATGCCAAATCTCCCACAGTGACCTGATTATAGACTAGTTCAGTAGACAAAACTTGTATGAAGTGCCACGTGTCACTATTTCAACCTTAGTACCTAGAACTGATATAAAGAAAACTACAGGCCGTCTTCTTTCTGAAAATTCTTATGAAATTTCAATCTGATGCTCAGAACAAAAGTTATGACGATTTTCCCCAGGTCACCTGTTTTGAATGTAATTCGAGAGTATGCAAGAACCATAAATTCCATAGATCATATCTACGAATATATAGTGAGACAAACTCTGAAATTTTGAACCAAAGTTTAGAATGATTTCGGTTCAAATGGGTTTTTTTTTTAGCTTCTGAAACATCACAGAAAAAAAGGTTATAGTGAAAATTCCACGATGACTTGTTTGGAGTAGCGAAACCCTAGAATCCAAAGCTCTGATACCAAATGTTAGGAAACCAACTCACAAAAAGATAGAAAAGATAGATCAACACCTTAGAATTTAGCCTCTTCGAGGGCGAAACCTCCTTTACATTACACAAATGAACAATTCTTGGATGATACAAATGGCTAAACCTCCCTTCTATATATGGGAGTCTGAGGGGTCACAATATAATCAAGCCGACATAACAGTAATAACATAAGGGCACAACAATAACAATAGTGGGTTTGTATGGGGCACACTAATAACAATATGGGGACAGTAGGGGCACAATAATAACAATAAGGGATACAATGGCAATAGCAATGGGGGAATCACTAGTATTATAGGGACCTAACAGGCGGGTGATGGGACGGACGAAGTGAAGGTACTGATATGAAATTTCATGTTCAGTCTTGGGATGTGAGGAGTAACCAACTGCAGAGCCGTGTGCAGGTGAGAGGGAGTGCAAGTTACTGCCTTGACCAAATGATTGATGAGTGGGTGTGAGAGGATATTCAACCATAAACAACTAGCGGCCCTCCTTCTAGCGCCAGAAATGTTGATGGTGCTGGACCCGCCAACATTCAAGGGATCTCCCCAGTATGAAGTCCCAACTAGACCTAACACCGTTTGGTGTAGGAGTTCCATCCGGTATGATGGCCCAGTTTTCATTATCTTAAATTTTTTCCTTATCTCTTACTTGTCAGCACAAGCGAGTGGTCTGCTTTGTCTTCGAACAACAAGATTTGTCTGCCTGGTGAATGCTAGTGTTACTTGTGTCAAGGTTCTTTCACAATAGAGAGAGAGGGGAGTGAGTCTCATGTTGGATGAGAGGAAGTCCCAACCCTGTCAGAGATACAAGACACAACATGACATGCACAACTTCCAGAAGAGTAATCCACACGGATGTGACAGTCACAACACACAAAGGAAGATAGCACGTACAACACCCAATGGGCAGTCCGCACGAGTGCGACGGTCATTATAGCAGGTTTACGTGAAAGGTTATGTCTGATGTCCGAGAGGTAACCAACACGGGAAAGACAATGTTAACAACTTACATAACACATTTTCATAAATATATGTATTAGAACAACTAAATGAGTTCAATTGTTTAACACAGGTTAAAGAAACATGTATTACAAGTGTTCAAGGTTAATTCTTACAAACAATTACAACACATGTTAGAAAACGTGTTGGCCTGTAAGCAGGTTTCTGAATTAAGCGAAAGTTCCAAGACACATCGATACACCATACATCACTAACCCCGTTGGGGGAAAGTTGGAGCCACTACTCGCTCCTCAAAGAAAAGATTACAGACTCTCAAGGTTATGTGGGAGGACCCAAGGCGAAAAGTCTTTTCCATGTACAAATGAGGGGGTATTTATAGACAAGGGTGAAACTGGCCCTTGTGAATGTTCTACTTCCCTCATGACTGTTTGACTTCCATGTCTTTTCAGATTACATGACTCTTTAGATTACAAGTGGGTCTCTTGCACTTCCACGTTACATTACATTGATTGACAATAGTATGGCCCACAGTAGTGATGTGGCTAACACGACTCGACATGACAATGTTGGTATGTTCATTCTACTACTAGTGTGCATGTCAAGTTGCAGCGTTGCTGAGTGATGAATGTCCTCTTGGTGTATCATAGATTCCCCTCCGCATGACAAAGTGTGTGGAGTCCTCGAAGTTAATTGGGTTCTATTGATGTTGCAGGTACACGTTGCTCCTTTTCTTGTACTTTGGCATGTTTGACATGTTCGTCTGTTCACGAAAATATCTCCTCGCATGTTTTCTCATTTGCCTGTCCACGCATGTTGTCCGTTCGTCAATTCGCGAACAAATCTTTGCATGGTCGTTCATTCGTGAACACATCTCTTTACATGCATTGTTTGTTCGTCCATTTGTGAATATGTCCTTTTGCATGTACTCTCCTTGTTCATCCCATTTGTCATTGCATCATGTTTGTTCATGTACCTGTATCTGTAGTCACTCGTGATGAGACGACATCAAATCCATAAACCTCCTAGTCTACCATGATGCATGGTCATTCGCTTTCGGATGCAGGTGTCTGGGAGAGAGGAAAAGGCTACAAAACTACATGATGCAAGTTTCAAGCTGTGATGCGAGCTCTGGGCACTTCTGGTGAAAATTTCACAAAGGTCACTGGGGGACTGAGCTGTACAATCTGGATCAGTAGTGACTGTCCGCAGGATCTAGCTTGGCTGGAGGGTAGATCTACGCAATTTCTGGAGGGAAGAAGTTTGAGTAGCAGAGGGCCTTGGAAAAAAAAATTGCGCAATTCCTAGAGGTAGATGGCTGCGGGCTTTAGGAGGCTTGGCAGCAAAAACTGTGCAATTCCTAGAGGGAGCTAGGAGCGGGTTGCAGAAAGGCTTGGCAGCAAAAAATGTGCAATTCCTAGAGGGAGCTGGTAGCGGGCTGCGGGGTCTACTAGAGACAAAAACTTTTCAAATGCTGGGAGGTTGGCCTGCTGGGCACCTCTGCCCAATTTTTGAACTAAGCGGCATGCTGGGATACTAAGGGGCTTGCTCAGAAATCTGCACAGTTTTCTGGGTGAGCAGTTGGTCAGTTGTCTGGGTGACTGGTTGGAAAAACTTCGCAATTCTTGAGGGGATATAAGGACGAACACTTGGTGTCTATCCAAACTATCTGCACAATTTTCTTAATCAGAAGAGCGGGAAAGGTTTGCAACTTCTATGCAATTTTTGAGGGGAGTGAGTCTCGGGGTCACTACCCGGTCAAACTCTCTGGTTGACTAGCAGGAGGGTTGATTGATTAGCTTGCGGGAAGAGCAGATTGAAATGGCTTTTTGGACACTTCTATGCCATTCTGGGTGACATTTGGTCAAGTCGATTGCAAGGTGGAGGTCTGACTGTTAGAATGTGACCTGATCGTCATAATTTCAGCAAAATGACTAAGTGTGTGAATGAGTGAATTTGTGCATACGCGACTTTAGCAAACACACACTCAAAATAAATTAAGAAAAGACGCTTCAAACCATCAAGACAACACATGATCAACATGACTAACTAAAGGTGCGAGCGAAAAGCACGACGCTTGTGATAGATCATTGAACGACTGCGATGATTCTTGCGCGACAGTGCATACAACTTTGTATGTAAGTACGGGTGTTTATATAGAGAATAAAACATGTACACACGAAGCAAAAACCTTGTGCATGACTAGAACACGGTTGCAAGCATGACATTGTGACCATCATGCAAGAATTTTTCTGTTGAATGGTCAAGAAAATAGGGTGCAAAGACTCACACGAGCCTAGGGGGTGAGCCTGAGTGATTGCAAACATCAAGTAAAAATTCAAGGGAGGCTCCGAAATTGGATACAGGGAAAAATTTTGGAGGGCGTTGCAGCCGCTATAACATTATTGAAGAAAAAATCTGATGCTTTTGAAACATTCAAGAACTTTCATGGATGGATTGAAAATGATGCACAATCTCATATTGGCTATATTCGCACTGATAATAAAAAAGAATACACTTCCAATGAATTTGAAAATTATCTTCACCAACATGGGATCAAACATCAAACAATCATGCCTTATAATCCCCAACAGAACGGAGTCGTTGAAATATTGAACAAGAAAATCTTAAATATGGTACGTTCCATGATGTTTTTGAAGAATGTTAAGTTGATGTTTTGGGTTGATGCATTTCTATGTGCTATGTATATAAAGAATAGGTGTCCATCTAATGCTATCAAAAACAAGACTCCCTATGAAATGTGGTATGGACACATTCCTTTGGTGAGGCATCTCAAGGTTTTTGGTTCCACCTGTTATGCCTTGATACCTAAGGAACAAAGAAACAAACTCGTAATATCTTCTTGGGGTACTCAAATACCTCCAAAGCATACCGTCTCTATGATGAATTTAATAAGAAGTTTACAATATCTAGAGATGTGATCTTTCTTGAATCTTCCAAGTCTGACAATGTTTTTGAGCAGCAACTTGATCACTTGGATATATTTGGACGTGCGAAGTCTTTTCAAGAATTTGATAATGAGATTCCATCTTGAAGGAGGGATTCCTATACTAGATCAATCTATGGAATATTCTTCTAAAGCACTATCTCCCCCACATGAAGATCTGCCTACTGATCACAATTTGAGTGATGTGATTGAAAAAATTGGGAGACTAAATCTTGATTCAACCCCATCCCAGTCAACTGAGTAGCCTGGCCATCTCAGAAAGGTCCTCCAAAATGACTGACAAAGACACTTGAAAGTGTTCATCCTAATGAGGTTGGAAATACAGGAATGAGAATATCAACCACACAAAATGGAGGTGATGTAGACGATTTTGATTCAGTTGTTGATATGAATGTTTCTTATGATTGTGAACTAAATTTGTCTACAAATTTTGAACCAACTTTATTTAAATAAGATGCTTCTCACGATGAATGGAAAGAAGCAATGTAGAAATAATATGATATCTTGATAAAGAATGGCACTTGGAAGCTGGTTGATCCTCCATTTGGAACCAAACCAATAGGCTTCAAGTGGGTCTTCAAGAACATGTATAAAGAAGATGGCTCACTTGACAAGCACGAAGTCAGGCTTGTGGCAAAATCTTTTGCACAGAAGGAAGGGTTTGACTATGAGGAGAATTCCCCCCCCCCCCCCATAGAAAATGGGCTACCATCTAGACACTCTTTGCCTTGGCAAATCAAAATAGTTGGAAAGTCCATCAAATGGATGTAAAAATTGTTTTCTTGAATGGAGATATGAAAGCGAACATTTTTATATCCCAACCAAAAGTATTTGTTTTGAAGAGTCAAAAACACAAAGTATGCAAGCTTGTAAAATCCTTGTATGGCCTCAAGCAAACACTACGAGCTTGGTACGAGAAGTTAACTGAGCATCTTTTGAAACTCAACTTCAAACATTATGATCTTGATGATGCAACTTTGTTTGCCTAGAAAGTTGGAAAAATAGTTGTATATCTTGTGGTGTATGTAGATGATCTTCTGATGACAGAGTGCTACATTTCATCCATAAAGAAGGAATTGAGGAATTGTTTTGAAATGATAGATTTGGGCTATGTTCACTACTATATTGGTATTGAAGTAACTCAACATCCAAATTTTGTATTCCTCTCTTAGAAGAAGTACATTGGAGATCTCTTGAACAAGTTTGGCATGGATGAGTGTAATCCTTTGACTACTCCAATGGAGCAGAACTTAAAGCTCACATCCACTGAAGGAAAATAATTTGAGGATGCAACGAAGTGTAGATATCTCATAGGAAGTCTCAATTACCTGACTACTACCAGACTAGATATTTCATTTGTTGTTGGAATCCTCTTCGGGTTTATGCAAAAGCCTTGTGATGGTCATTGGTATGCCGCAAAAAGAGTTCTAAAGTACTTGAAGGGAACTCAAGACTTTGGAATTTAAGTATACACAAGTGGGCGACTTCAGCCTAATTGGATACTCTGATTCAGACTTCAATGGAGATAAGGAAATTGGGGTATCTACTTTAGGTTATGTTATGAGTCTTGGATCAGGAGTTGTCTCCTAGAGGTCTTGCAAACAATCAGTCCCAGTAGATTCCACAACTGAGGTAGAATATGTGGCAGCAGCTGAAGCAACAAAGAAAATTGTGTGTCTTAGGAAAATTCTGGAATATTTGTGGGAGAAACAAGTGCATTCAACTCTTCTGCAATAAATTTGTACAAGAACCCAAAGTTCCATGATCTAAAAAAGCACATCAATACCAAATACCATCTGATTCAACATCATGTTGAGGCCAAGACAATCCACCTATGCCACTGTTCCACAAATGAGCATATTGCAGATATATTCTCCAAAGCGCTTGGGAGAGAAAAGTTTGAAAGATTCAGAATGGTGCTTGGACTCACCAAACTCCGTTCAAATTAAGGGGAGAGAATTTTGATACCTAATATTTGGGATTAGGTAAATCCATGTAAATATTGTAAATAGAAAAATAAAGAGAGTTGGAAGACGAAGAGACATTCAGAGATGAAACCCAATAGTCTCCTTCTTCATGCATATACCCATGTTCCATATTAATGAAAAGCACAATTCAATTCGTGGAGTTACCTTCTAGCCTGACAAATCTGAACCCCCTGATGCTTTTACCTTCCCGACCCTTGTAAATCATTAGACACGTTGAATTTCAAAGGAGGAACCTGCTACTCCTTTTGTTCCTTGTCCTCCTCCTTTTCCAATCATGATGTGGGTGCCTCCTTGTGATGATAATAAAGTTGGAAAATCCGCAAATAAAATTCCTAATCCACGTCTTCATGCTCCTTATGCTTCTCGTGATTCAGATCTAATGAAAGAAACCTAGGAGTGGCTCATGAAGCCTAGGGTGAAGGCTAATCCTTTCATTCCTCAATATGACATTGACACTCTTAACATCAATCTTGAATTTGATTCCATTGAAAGTGTTACTTCTTCAAGGGTAATCTTTCATCCTCTATCATCTACATGTCATGACTTGGTGCATCATGATCCACGTGATCGATTTTCTCCACCAACTAGCCCTTCAATCTCTCTTGATTTTCGAGTTGCTGGTTCAAATTACGATTAGATACAAGGTAGTCACATTACACTGGTAAAGGAGTAGGAAAGTGAAGATACTTTTCATCGCTCTTCCCTTTCTCAAAGTTCCCCATGTCAAGATGATGCACTTCCATTCTTGGATTATTTTCAATTTGCTAATCTCGGTAGTGAAGCAAATGAAACCAATTCTTCAGATCGATCTGTAGCCTTGGGTGACAATCACTTTGATGATGATGACTTGGTTGATGTATGTGATCACGAATTCCCAAGTGCACCAACTGACCTTTCAGTTTCTCAATAAGGTTCTGTTTCGAAAGATCTAGATCTTAAATATGTTTCGGTCAAAGAAGATTCGCTTATGAGTGATTCTTCCTCTTCACCTCCCTATCCTTTGTGCTCTACTCTTTACAATGCATCAACTTGCAATGGATATTCTTAATGCTCTTCAAGTTTGTTATCTCATGAGTTGAATCTTGAAATGACACATGATAGTGAGAATATCCATGAAGAAGAAGAAAGCGATGAAACTATAGAGCATCCATTCCATCCCTTATCATCTCTTGTTTTTTATGGGGGGAACTCTTCGAATTAGTGTTGTTTTTGTTCTGTATTTTTGAGGTTGAGGGAGTAAACACATAGGACAACATCAAAACCACTTTGGAAGCTGGGATCTAGCCCTGCTATCTTCAGAGAGGGATCTCTCTGTATAATTTATCTATGTTTTATGTGAATTTTAGGCTACTTATTAGTGTATTGATTGTTTTGTTTGAAAGGTTTGGTTGATTTAAGTGTGATAATTCCATTGGGATATGGAGTCTAAAGATTAAACTGGTTTTGGCATCAAATTTTAGAGGATTTTTCACAGGGAAAGCTAGGTTGCACTATTTGGATCTTTTCAGAAATTAAATGGATTGTGAAATAGAAGAAGAATAAGGTTAAGGAGAAGTTAAGAGTTCCTTAATTTGACTTCAACAGAAAACATGAAAATTACTAAAAACTAGAATAGGATGCTCTAAATAAAAAATCCTATTCATCACAGTTTAAGTTGCTCTAAATAACAAATCCTATTCATCACAGTTTATGTTGCTCTAAATAACAAATCCTATTCATCACAGTTTATGTTGAGTAATTAAGATTTTTAGAATAACAGAGAGAGAAAAACAATGTTTAAACAAATAAACAGAAGAAACACATCACCATTTAGTACACCACATGAATCATGTGAAAGGTCCTTGTATTATTGATGCTCCAGTACTTTGAATATTACAATATGCAGAAGAAATTACATTTATAAATCAACACTTATTAATTCAAACATTGAAGTGTTTATACAGAATAATTACAAAAACGTTGCCAAAACCGACAGTGTATTATTAGCCTAATTACAAACAATATGATTTATCTCTAGTAGAAAAATAGGCCACATATACAGTTGGAAAGAAAGGTGGCTTTGTTTTGGTGGATTTGGTTGCTGAGTCAACCTGAAATTGTGTTGCATTGATGTGCCGACTATTGTGCTGGCTGATGTGTTGGTCGTTGTCTTACTGCACTTGAATTACTCTTCAATCTAGTAAATCACAGAGTTCTTCCCATCTCTTTTCATCTGGTATGGTCAATTTAATCACCCTCTGGTAAATTTCACCGACCTCTGTCTATTTGGCAAAAGTTGGTTTCACTGCAAAAACGTGTTTTACCTCATTATGTATGTAGAAATCATTTGACATGGTTTCTAAAAATTCCCTTGTTGTCATACTACCCTTTATCCCACTGAACTTGATACTTCTTTTGGCCATTTCATTCATCTTCAAGACATAGTCTTCCTAAGTGATCAATTCATCATTTATTACATAAATGTTGGGTAGTCCCTTCTGGATCAATGCTTCAATTTTGTTAGAAAACCTGTTTACTTGCAGCTCCAATGTTTCACATTGTTCTTCCAACCGATCAATAAGGTTTCTATCAGTTCCTTCTTCTCAAAGATGATTTGGATAGATGGCCAAATATCATTCATAGAATCTAGAATATTCATCCAAATGGTTTCATTGGCTTGGGCCAAGGTCTGACCAATTGAGGTATCCCTTTCTACCTTCTACAACTTCTCCAACTGTCTTTGTGATTTCTACATTTCAATAACATGAGAGGCTTCAACTTTGGCCTTTTGTACTTCTAAAGCTTTGAGCTGATCCTGCAAATCTTTGATCTCTTTTGACTGGATTGACATGTTCTCCAGTGTCTTGGTCACCTATTCACAACTTGCAGTATGAGTAGAAGAAGTGGATGTTCCTGTTGCTGGAAGCTGAGAAATGGGTATGCAATCCAGGGGGACAATGGCCATCTTCTAACTTTCTTCTTTCTCCTTTATCATCCTCTCCATCTCTACCTCCATCTGTCTAATCTGTTTGTTCTGCTCTATAATCAACTTCACATTGTCAGCCTTATGTGCCTCATTTTCTTCAATGTCTTTGGTTAATGGGTTGTATGTGGCTGGAAGCTTAAGTTGTTTTCTCAAGGCTGTAATGTCTAGATTCTTCTTCTTGATGATCTCTTTTGCAACATTGACATCTTTGGGATCATATACTATCTTTACCACCAAGTCCTCCAAAGACTTGATCCTATTATCCTTAGCTAAAAAGGATACCTTCTCCATTTTCAACTAAGACTGGATATTGGCAAATGAAGCTTGCAAGTTGGACAATGATATAGCAGTGTTAGTTATAGTAGAAAATATCATTTCACCAATTTTCCTGTGCATCTCCATTTGATTAATGGGATGAATGTCTTTGGTGTGAACTCAAATGTAGTGCTCTTGTAGTCTGTTGTTGCTTTTGGCTATGGAGTTTGGGCCTCAAGGAAGATCATCTTCATCTTTCCATACTCTATGTCAAACACTGAACACAATCTACTTTGTGATTTGGAGGTCTGCTTCCAAAACTGATTATAAGTACTGTTTTTGAGAATCTCCTTCCTAAGCTTAATTTCTTTGTACCTATCAAAAACTGTCTTTTTTTTCTCTCCTTGGACATTCTAGGAATCCAACTCTGTTTCCTTATGCCCCTATGAGGATGAAGGTACAATAGAGGATGTTACAAATTTGCTGGTTGTAGGTGGTGAATTTGTGATTATGATGGCAACCTGCTCTTTTGTCTCCTTGTCTATTTCTGTCCTAGGAGTCAATTTTGGTCTTTTCCTGTAGCTTATCTTGAATTATTTTGCCTCACTTCCTGTTGTTGATGAAGATCCCTCCTCCCTTTGTATTTTACTCATTTTCTCCTGAGGAGTTGGAGTCTCCAAATTGGAAGTTGAAAAGATTTGTTCTTCCACTTCCTGCAAGGTGTTTTCTATCCATTCCAACTTATTTGCATATTGTTCTATTTCAGGCCTTGATGTATGAATATAGGGAGTGATTTTATTTTCTACTCTGAGCTTTGAAATTATACCAAAAGGGTCATAAGACCATGTAAAAATTAAGTTGAACTTCATGCCTTTAATCATCTTGTCCGCTTCTTCACATGCTCTCCTGGTATTACATACAAATGGGCCCACTTGTGTCTTTATGCGAAACTGTGATTTCTTCTTAGCCACTACAAAATGAATGTCATCAAAATTTAACATCTATCTGATGTATTCCAGGGAAAAAATCATTAGGGGATTTTTTATGTCTAAAATGGGCCTCCTAAGGAAATTATAAAATAATAGTGGAAATAATAAAATAAGATTAGATTACATCATCAAATTTTAGAGGGAAAAAAGAAAAAACTATTTTTTCAACTCGTATTTTCAACTTATATCCATATGTGTTTACTCAAATTTTGAGCGGAAACACTTGTTGGATGCATAATTTTATTCCTCATCCAAGGAGTACCCATGTTGCATACTTTTGATGGACCCTGCTACATGAAAAATGAGAAATACATGAAAAACGTGATTGTAATCACGTTTTTTCATGTATTTCTCATTTTTCATGTAGCAGGGTCCATTGAAAGTATGCAAGATGGGTACTCCTTGGATGAGGAATTATTTTTTTCATCCAACGAGTACTCCCGCTCAAAATTTGAGTAAAAAGTTAGGGAGATAAGTTGAAAATACGATTTGAAAAATAGTTTTATTATTTTATTATTTTTTAATCTTTGTACTTTTTTACTCCAAAAATGGTGAATCATCCCCCATGGTTGACATCATCATCTTGAATCCTATTAGTTCTTATAAAGTTTATTTTGGTTGTACATTTTTCTTATGAGGCCCATTTTAGACCTCAAAAATCCCCTAATGCCTCATGGGGAGGTATTTAGGGAGTCTGTATGGTGCCAATTCACATCCATAAACTTTGATTTCTGTGTAGTTTTGGTATAAATACCAATCTCCAGTATTGGCTTGATTTGACAGATGTAGAATTCTTTTAATATCTTGCCTAATCCTGGGTTGTATTGAGTTGTTCATGGCTAGGTGAACAAATTCCTCAATAAACTGCTTGTAAGAGAACCGCTACTGCTCTTTTATGACCAATGAAGTCAAAAAGATCATTGGTTGCTGGTTTCCTGCATCATCAATCTTCTGCAATGAAAAATTAAACTTATCTGCCTAATAGTAAAGGAACATATAGATTAAAATAGAGGTGTAATTAAACACTTGCTCTGTAGGAAATTTTAGAAATTTCTCATGAATGCTATCAACCAAGAATTGACTGAAATTGAACACAATGGATGGTTTACTGTTTGTGGAAAATATGGAGAGGAAACCTAAAATGGGCTCATCTATCGTTGGGTCCCTATAATACTAGTGATTACCCCATTACTATTGTAGTTATACCCCTTATTTATATTGTTGTGCCCCTATTACCCCCATATTGTTATTTCTGTGCCCCATAGAATCCCTCTATTGTTATTTTTGTGGCTTTATATTATTATTGTTAGGTCGGCTGGATTATATTGTGACTCCTTAGACTCCTATATATAGAAAGGTTTTGTCATTTGTATCATCCAAGAATTGTTCATTTATGTAATGTAAAGGAGGTTGCCCCTCGAAGAGGCTGAATTCTAAGGCGTTGATCTATCTTTTCTATCTTTTCTTGAGCTGGTTTCATAACATTTGGTATCAGAGCTTTGGATTCTAGGGTTTCGCTGCTCCAAACAGGTCATCGTGGAATTTTCGCTATAACTTTTTTTCTGTGATGTTTCAGAAGTCGCAAAAAAAACCCATTTGAGAAGAAATCGCGTTGAACCTTGGGTCCAAATTTCAGAGCTTTTCGCGTGATATTTGTGGAGATATGATCTGAGGAAGTTGGTCTTTTTGCAGACTCCTGAATTACATTCAAAACAGGTGACCTGGGGAAAATCGTCATAACTTTCTCTCTGGGGATCGGATTGAAATTTCGTAAGAAGGTACAGAAAGAGGACGGATTTTAGTTTCTTTTGTATGTGTTTCAGATTCAAAGGTTGAAACAGTGACTCGTGGCACGTCGTACAAGTTCGCTCTACTGAACCAGTCTAAAAGCAAGTCACTGTGGGAGATTTCACATAACTCTTCCTTGGAGAATCCAATTTGGCTCAGACTTGTGGCATTGGAAAGAGGACGTAGAAGGCTACTACAGGTAGCAATTTCAGAACTGGATGATCCGAAATTACAGAGATACATCAGATTCAATATCAGGCTTCTATAAAGTGAAAAAAAGGTGTGTAGTTTTTTTTAAATTTTTGTGTAAGCTTGGTTTAACGGAATTCAAAGGGCATAGTAAAGCATTATTATCGGTAACTGATGCCCCGAGGAAAGAAAATGCAAACACCTAGTAAGGAACCTGAAAGCTCTAGCATGACTCATGAAGAAGAGGAAGAAATGCTACATGATATATCAAAATTACAAGAACAAGTGCAACAAATGTCACGCTCACAAAAGCTAACAGAAGCTAAGATAAGTGGCGTGGAATCTAAGATAAAGGGCATGGAAGCTAAGATGGATGATTCAAAGACAGATTTGAAGAGAGACATGGCAGATTTGAAGATAGATTTGAAGACAGACATGGAAGAATTGAAGAAGTTGCTACAAGAAAGGGTCACTAATGGTGAAAAGGTAGTAAAGGAAACTCATGATGAGAACAAAAGAAATGTTAATCATGATTCCATAGACGCTAATGTTGGATCGAAGAATCACCATATTCCAAAAATCGATATGAGGAAGTTTGATGGCAAGGATCCCGCCACATGGATATTACAGATGGAGCAATTCTTCGATCTCAATAATGTGCAAAACACACAAAAGGTACGTATGGCAACTGTATATTTGGAACCAAATCAGTTTGTATGGTATCAATGGCTTTGCTCTCGTAAACAATTTATCACTTGGGCAATTTTTACGGAAGAATTGATAGCACATTATGAAGATACAAAAAGCAACACTTTTTTTAGCCAATTGATAAGTCTCAAACAAAAGGGTTAATAATGGAGCACATTGAGGAGTTCCAAAAATTGAACATAAGGGTAAAAGATATTCCAGAGGAGCATAGGATTGATGTGTTCATAGGGTCTTTAAAGGATAATATCCAACATGATGTTCGCCTTTGGGAACCTGATTCATTAGAGAAGGCATTCAGGTTAGCAAGAAAAATGGAAAGCAAAATTATGGCAACCAGGAAGCATACCACTCACAACTATAAAGACGGAAGTGTTGTTGCCCCTAGTCTTCCACAACCTATAAGGTTGACACCACAACAATTGGAAGAAAAAAGAGCAAAAGGGCTTTGTTACAGTTGTGATAGCAAATACACTAAAGGTCATAAGTGTGCTGAGAAGAAATTATTCTACATAGATTGTGAAGAGGAAGAAGAAAAGGAGCAAGAAAGGTCAAAAGGAAGATATACTCCAGGAACAAAGCCTAGATGAAGAACAAATAAATCCGACCATATCTTGTAATGCATTGGCGGGAATTACCACTCCTCAAACCATCAAGATAGAAGGACAAATCAAGAAGAAAAAGGTAATAGTGTTGATTGATTCAGGAAGCACCCACAATTTTATTCATTGTAGGGTAGCAAAAGAATTGAATTGCTTCCTATATCCAGCACCAGAGTGTCAAGTGATGATTGCAAATGGAGGAACAATAAATTGCTCTGGAAAGTGCCATAATATCAAGCTATCCATGGGAGAATATGTATTGACTAGCCCAATGCTTTCCATTCCAATGGGAGGTGCTGATGTTGTACTAGGAGTCCAATGGCTACAATCCTTGGGTACAATAGCTTTTAATTTTCAAGAACTTTTCATCAAATTTTCTACGGAAGGAAAGGAAGTTGAATTAAGGGGTATTGCAGGGAAACCAGGAAAGATAATCAGCTCTAATGGCATGACAAAGCTTCTAAAAAAGGAGCAAAGAGGTGTAATTGCACAATTATGTTCGCTAGATGTTTCCACATTGGAATCATCTATTTCTCCAGATCTCCAAAAAGTCCTGGACAATCATTCCAAGGTATTTGAGACTCCCAAAGGTCTCCCACCTATGCGTGATCATGATCATGCTATTCATCTGATTCCAGGAAGTGTTCCTCCAAACATCAGGCCGTACAGATATCCCTATGTCCAAAAAAGTGAAATTGAACGTATGGTTGCAGAAATGCTAGAGGCTGGTATAATTCAACCGAGTCAAAGTTCTTTCTCAGCTCCAGTAGTATTGGTGCACAAGAAGGATGGATCATGGCGCATGTGTCCGGATTATAGGGAGCTCAACAAGCTCACTATTAAAGATAAGTTCCCCATTCCTTATTGATGAATTACTGGATGAATTGCATGGATCAATTTACTTCACCAAGTTGGATCTTCGTTCGGGATATCATCAAATCAGAATGAAGATTGAAGACATTCCGAAAACGGCATTTAGAACTCATGAGGGTCATTATGAATTTTTGGTCATGCCTTTTGGCCTTACCAATGCACCTTCAACATTTCAAGGTTTGATGAATTCAATTTTCAAACCATTCCTTAGAAAATTTGTGTTAGTATTTTTTGATGATATACTAATCTACAGCAAGTCTTGGAAGGATCATGTTGAACATGTTGACAGGGTGCTACAACTATTGGAGGAGAAACAATTATATGCAAAAAGATCCAAATGTTTCTTTGGAGTCCAGGAGGTGGAATATTTGGGTCATATTGTATCTCATGAAGGAGTTAAGGTAGACCCTAGCAAAATTAAAGCCATTAAGGAATGGAAAATCCCCACATCCATAAAGCATCTGCGAGGATTTCTTGGGTTGACAGGGTATTATCGCAAGTTTGTTAAGAATTATGGGAGAATAGCAGCACCTCTAACAACATTATTGAAGAAAGATTCATTTTCATGGACTCCGGAAGCAACAAAGGCCTTTGAACATCTTAAAGAGGCAATGTGCCAAGCACCGGTCTTAGCTACACCGGACTTCACAAAAACCTTTATTGTGGAATGTGATGCTTCAGGAAATGGAATTGGTGTTGTTCTAATGCAAGATGAAAGACCCATTGCTTTTGAAAGTCGTCCAATCAAGGGAAAGTTTTTAAGCAAAGCTATTTATGAGAAGGAAATGTTGGCAATACTCCATGCACTTAAGAAATGGCGACCCTACCTAATGGGAAGACACTTCAAGGTAAAAACGGATCATGATAGCCTTAAATACTTTTTAGAACAAAGATTATCCTCTGAAGAGCAACAAAAGTGGGTCACAAAGATGTTGGGTTATGACTTTGAAATCATCTACAAAAAAGGGAAGCAAAATGTGGTGGCAGATGCACTCTCAAGAAAGGATGAGGATGTGGAAGCATTGTTGTGTGCCATTTCTATTATCCAACCAGATTGGATAAACGAAGCAAGGGAGGAATGGAAGAATGACGAAGAAGTGTGGGCACTTATTCGAAAGCTACAACAAGATTCCAGTACTTCTGATACATTTAGCTGGCAAAATGATTCGTTATGGTACAAAGATCGCTTATACCTCTGTAAGAATTCCCAGCTAAAACAAAAGATTCTTATGGAATTGCACACTTCTCCCTTAGGAGGGCACTCAGGATTTTTAAAAACTTACCACAGGGTTAAGAAGGAATTTTTTTGGGATGGCCTTAAATCAGATATTCAAAAGTTTGTGGCGGAATGTTTGGTTTGCCAACAAAATAAAGTTGAAACAATTAAGACACCGGGTCTATTACAACCTTTATCCATTCCAAGCCAACGTTGGGAGGAGGTTTCAATGGATTTTATCACAGGTTTACCCAAGTCTGAGGGAAAGAGTGTCATCATGGTGGTAGTTGACAGACTTACCAAGTATGCACACTTTTGTGCATTATCACATCCATTTAAAGCCAGTACAGTTTCTACTGCATTTATGGAAACAATTCAAAAGCTACATGGAAACCCAAAGATTATTGTAAGTGACAGAGATCCCATTTTCACTGGAAATTTTTGGACAGAATTATTTTCTTGTCTTGGTACTCAGTTAGCTCATAGCTCATCTTATCATCCTCAATCTGATGGGCAAACTGAGATAGTAAACAAATGTTTGGAAGGATATCTTCGTTGCTTTGTATCTGATAAACAGACACAATGGGTCAAATGGTTGCCTCTGGCTGAATGGTGGTATAACACTTCCTTCCATACAGCAACAAAAATGACCCCATTTATGGCACTTTATGGGTATCAACCACCATCCATCACATCATATTTAAGAGAAAATTCTAAGGTTCAGGCAGTGGAACATCACATCGAACATCAACAACAAGTCCTCCAACTCTTAAAGGATAACCTCGTGTTGGCACAAAATAGAATGAAACAACAGGCAGATCAACATCGCAGTGAAAGAAGTTTTGATGTAGGTGATTGGGTATTCCTACGGCTACAACCATATAAGCAAATGTCCCTAAAGCAAGCTAAGAAGGATAATAAATTATCACCAAAGTATTATGGTCCGTACAAGGTGTTGCAAAAGATTGGTACTATGGCATACAAATTGGAGCTTCCTGCAGCTTCTCGATTGCACCCAGTTTTCCATGTTTCATGTTTAAAGAAGGTTATAGGTGACAAGCTCCCAATTCAAACAATATTGCCAGAACTTGACGAGGAAGGAAAAATTATATTGGAACCGGAAGCAGTCACAGAAACAAGAACTCGACAGCTACGAAATCGATCAATTTCAGAGTATCTTATCAAGTGGAAGAACTTATCCGCTGAAGATTCCACATGGGAGGATGAGAATTTTATGCAGAAGTATCCAGAACTACTCAAGCGTTGAGGACAACACTTTTTTGAAGGAGAGGGGCATGTTGGGTCCCTATAATACTAGTGATTACCCCATTACTATTGTTGTTATACCCCTTATTTATATTGTTGTGCCCCTATTACCCCCATATTGTTATTTCTGTGCCCCATAGAATCCCTCTATTGTTATTTTTGTGGCTTTATATTATTATTGTTAGGTCGGCTGGATTATATTGTGACTCCTTAGACTCCTATATATAGAAAGGAGGTTTTGTCATTTGTATCATCCAAGAATTGTTCATTTATGTAATGTAAAGGAGGTTTCCCCCTCGAAGAGGCTAAATTCTAAGGCGTTGATCTATCTTTTCTTGAGCTGGTTTCATAACATCTACCCACTAATCAGAATAATAACCCAAAATATAGGAACTTATAGATACAAATTGCTTGGCTTGATCAGGGAAGATGGAGGAAGGATATGGAGGATTCTTCTTGGGTAATTGGGCATTCTTAGGAAATAAGATCTCAAAAAGTTTGGCTCTGGTAGCGAAATCCAACTTCTAATAAAGCTGGGTGAGGGTTTCTAGGGAGAAAGGAGCATTATTTTCCACAGAGGGAGCTAGCATGATTTGATTTATGAAATGGGAAGTCATGGTAAAGAGGATGTCACTTGATGGAGCCATGATAGCTCTTTGAGTAGGGAAATAACATGCTTGACATTTTCTGGTAAACTCAAGGGCTTGGAAGGTCAAGGGGAAGATGTAATGTGGAAGATTGGACTCCCAGAGCCCAATTTCATCAGTTTTATTTGTGTGTTTGTCTTCCAACCAGTAGTATAACTCCAAAAAGTCACAATCACCTTGGGTTTCACTAATTTGATAATCCCTATCGACTAAAGGGATGTGATCTAAATTTACAGAGGGAGGGATTAACATGCTTATCTTGAGTTTTACTCTTGGGAGGCATGACTATATCAATGAGTAATCATGGTGAGGGAAAAGAAGGCTTACCGGGAATCAGTTCAAGGTAAATGAATTGTCAGGGGAAGGAGACAGAAAACTGTCACTTTCTATTCTTGGTCTGGTCGAGGAAATTTTCTGAAAGTAGATGTTGTGTAAAATCTGTCAATTTACAGAGGATGAGCAGTGAAAAGGGAGGAAATCATCGGTTTCAAAAGCTTTTAAACATTGTTGTGAAAATCCCGTTGGAAATGGCGCGGGACCATTATGTTCGAACGGTTGTTTTGCCGGGAGTACATTTAAGTGGACAATGGCTAGGTGACGTGGCAGGAGGTGAGTGACAGAGGATTCATGGTGGGGATGCAGTAAAGCGGGCGAGGGGACGGTGGTTTCGAAGGGGGTAGAGAGTGGTAAGTGGTTTCATTAAGGGAGGGTGCGAAATTAGGAAATATTGCCACGTAGGGGATGGGCCCTGGTGGGGAAACAACCTTTTCGGAGCCCCCCCCGGACGGTAGAGGCAGGATGGGGGGGGGTGAAGAAAGATGTGGGTCGTGGATCATGAGCAAGAGCAGATCCTGATGCTTCTGACCACAATGTTCTTTAACCATATACGATAGAGAAAGTTTGTCACCATGTGCCTTTCACGTTTTGCCTTCTGGACTTAGGATGAAATTTAGAAGTAAAACATGTAAAAGCACTTTATCCCATTGCATCCATTTGCATTTTTTGAATCACATTAAAACTTAGGATAAAATGGGCCTAGGCATATATTTATCAAACCATTTAATTTACCTACCCATAACTAAACTAACATTTTATTTTTTCTAAAGGGTGCACTTAAACTAGCAAACCCACATTATTTTCTTTTATAAAAAATGAAAACTATCTAACCTATCCCTTATTTATCCTATTGATTTACATTAAATAGTTGAACCAATGTCATTTTCTACCTAACTACTGATTTACCAAGATTAGACTATTTGGAAAATCTTTATTCTCTAACCTAATTTACAGAATTTTAAACATGTTTAACCATGATTACACTATATGATTAAACAAATAGCTAGTGATTATGGCATTTTAAACAAGATTCACACAACCTTTATTTAAAAATGATAAAGAAAAATGTTTGTCAGTTGTGGCATTTAGACTTGCAACACTTTCAATATTATTTCTTTTTTATTTTTCTTTCTTTTGGTGGGGTTCAATCCTTTCTTCTTTTACAATCTTTTTGTTTTTCCTCTTTTTTTATTTATACCCTATTTTCATTTTTTATTCTATTTTTCTTTTATTTGAAAACCATTGGTAGATTTACAAGTATTTACAATATAAGATTCTTGAGATAAAATATTCAATACCTTGAGATCCTATAAATTATAGGACCCTAACAGTGGCTCCAGTTGGGGATGGCACTATGTCTATGAGGTGCCAAGAACATTTGATCAGTAGCCTTGAGTGTTTTATTTCAACAATATCCACACCTGATTTCCTTTGTTGTAGTACTTATGGTAACATATCAATGGAAGCTTAGGGCCTTCTCTGCGGGCTTCAAATTCTGTTAATAGGTCACCCAATCAAAATAATAAAGACAATGGTATTGATAATGTTTAATGCTAGAAAAATGTCTATTTCTCAGAGAAATAGTGCTTCATCATTCTTCCATTCACAGGTCCACCAAGAATTTCTGTCCCATCTAGATGTTTGAGAAAGAATGCATTATGTCCTCTGAAAGAATAAATGACATAAGGCCCCATCCATAGATTGTCAAATTTTCCATGATTTCCTTTGTCCTCTCTTTTGGAATCCCACTTTAAAACTCTATCACCCAAAGTGAAATCATATGCTTTAGTTCTTCTATCAAAAACCTTTTTGATATTATCCTGGATGACCTGAGCCTTATTATAGACTTCTTCCATGGATTGTTGCAACTGGATTGTTTGATCAATTCTCCTTTGGATGTCATTTGGCTCAACTTGTAATTCCTGAATTATCTTCATGACTGGAACTCCCAAAGAGGATGGAAAAACAACATCCATTCCATAAACCAATTGGTATGGTGACATGCAAATTGATTTCTTTGTTGTGAGCCTATCAGCATAAAGTGCATTTATCAATTTTTTTTTCCATGACTTTTTGTTGTCTTCTAACAACTTCTTAATAATATTTACCACACTCTTATTTGAAGATTCAGCCAACCCATTACCCTGTGGGTAATAAGAAGTTGAATGTCCCAAAGTAATATGGTATTTGTTACATAAATCTATCATTTTCTTAGATCTAAAAGCTGTAACATTATTTGTAATAAGCTTGTTCGGACAGTCAAATCTAGACAGGATATTGGTTTCTAGAAATTTGATAATAACAACATCCGTGGCTAGTCTGGAAGGTGTGGCCTCAATCCATTTGGTGAAGTAGTCAGTAGCGATGAGGATCCATTTATGTTGGGCAGAGGATGGTGGATGGATTTCCCAATGAAATTCAATCCCCATTGTTGGAAAGGACTTTCCACAAATATGGGTTTCAAAGGTAGAGGCAAAAGCTTTCTTTTCGCCTCAAATATTTGGCATTTATGGCAAGAGGTTACCTTCTTATGAACATCCGGGAAAAGGGTAGGCCAGTAAAAACCAACTCTAAGGATCTTATTAGCAATGATTTTCTAGTACATATGGCCACCACAGTCACCTTCATGGAATTCCTGCATTGTTCTTTCTGCATCATCTTTCAACAGACACTTTAGTAGAATACCACCAGCATCTTTCCAATATAAAACATTATCTATGATGCAAAATTTTACTGCTTTTAACTTTAGAAATCTAGCCTTTGTCTTAGTTAAACCAGGAGGATCATTTAAATTGAATAAAACAAAAATGAGGTCTGCATACCAGGGTGAGGTCATAAAAGCCTCATCTAATTGTGGAGTCGCCTGCTCCTCTTGATCATCTAATGCAGCTACAAAGTTGATATCCAATGCATTAAAGTTAGATTCAACCATCAATTTGGCTAATCCTTGTCCTTTGATAAGCTTAGTTGGCTTGATTTCCATGTCATACTCAAGAATGATGGCAATCCATTTTCCTCTTTTACCATCTGGTCCATTTTGTGTTAAAATATCCTTAACTACAACATTTGGTACATAAGCAATTATGTGAGAATGAAGGATATACACCCTGAAGTATTTAATCGTTTTAATCAATGCAAAGGCCTGTTTTTCCATTATATTATATTTGAGTGTAGCATCCCTTAAAGCCTCGCTAAAGAAAGCAATGGGTTGTTCAAATCCATCATCATTTTTCTGTAACATGACAACTGCGACAATATGTTCAGAAGCAAATGAAAATATTGTAAAATCCTTAGTGAATTCTAGACTGATTAGGACTGGTGCTTTTGTCAATGCTTGATTAACTTGATCAAAATATTGCCTAGCTTCAATGTTCCATCTAATTTTTGAATCTCTTTTCTTCATATTTCTTATGTTTTTGAGAGGTTCTGCAAGGTTAGCGATAAATATTCTTAGGAAGTTTATTCTACCAATAAATGATTGAATTTCCTTAATGTTTCTTGGATGATTGATTTTCAGAATAGCTTCAATCTTTTTAGGATCAACTTTAATACCTTCCTTAGCGATGATATGACCAAGAAGTTTTCCTTCTTCAAGTCCAAACACTGTTTTCTTAGGATTTAGTGAAATCCCAAACATTCTACATTTCTCAAATACTCTTCTCAGATGTAACAAATGTTCTTCATCAAATTTAGAATAAACATTGATGTCATCTAGATAGATCACAATAAACCTACCAATTTCATCAACAAAAGCAATATCCATTGCTCTTTGAAATGTGGCTCCAGCGTTCATTAACCCAAAGGGTATCTTCACATACATGAAGGTACCCCATGGAGTAGTAAAGGTTGTTTTATCTTGATCCTCAGGGTGAAATAAAACTTGATTATAACTTGATAAACCATCTAATAAGGAAATCCTAGAAGACCCAACTACCTTCCATAGAATATGATCCATTTTTGGTAAAGGGTAGTTGTCTTTTAGGGAAACTTTATTAAGGTTCTTGAAATCTATACACAATCGGATTTCACATGTTTTCTTCCTAGTTGGCACAATATTGGAAACCCATTTAGAGTACCTAAGATGAACTATGATTTTAGAGTCATACATTCTTTTAATTTCTTTCTCAATTAAAGGCACCAGTATAGGTTTTATTCTTTGAAGTTTTTGTTTAAATGGTTTTTGATCCTCTTTAATTTGAATTTTATGTTGTATAATTTTTGTATCATATGTTTTAAGATCTTCATAGCTCCAGGAAAAAACATCACTAAATTTTTTGAATAAAGCAATGTATTTTTGTTTTTCAGCAGCTGGGAGTGATTTGTACAGTTTTATGGTTTTCGGATCTTTTTCAGTGCCTATATTACATTCTTCTACTGTTGTTCCTGTGGGCTCAATTTTAGGCTTTTTTGCCACATCATTGAAAACAAATAAATCTTCCAGTGGAACTAGACCTCTAGGTAAAACATTATCCTTTAGCTGAAGTGTTTCAAACCCTTATTTTTTGGGATCTATCTCAAGAAATTCTAATTTATTTACAGCTTTATCTATGGCTGCATTTACATCTGATTTTTCTAATTTCCTTTCTACATTAGAATGTACAACTATTTGATTTTCTACTTCAGATTCGAAATCTATACTATCATCTTGAAATTCATCTTTGGATTGCATAAAACTTTCAATTTTTTTTATCACTTCCAAACACCTGCGAATACCTCATATTATTTGGTACAACTGATCAATGTTTCACTTCCACTGTATATTCTCGATTAAGGTAAGGCATTTTACAGGAGCTCGCTGAGAAATCCAGATTATTTGGAATGATATTTTGTTTTCTAGGAATTGCAGAAAGGTCATATTCAAGAAAACTCTCTAGAAAATCAAGCACAACATTTCTGTATTCTCTCATTCTAGGGTGTTTAGTTGAATACTCTCCTTTAATTTGTTTTATAATTAATTCAGCATCCCCTTGAATGGAGATTCTTTTGGCACCTAATTTTTTTGACAATTGTAATCCTAATATAAGGGCTTCATACTCTTCTATGTTATTGGTACATTGGAAATTGATCCTCAGCATGATTGTTTCCTGTGTTAACCAACCAAATTCCTGCTCCATAACCATATTTGTTGCAAGAGCCATAAAAAATCATGTTCCAAAGAGGTTCAAGAAGAGTGTTGGGTTTTGTTGTTTGAATTAGGTTTGGATCTGTTTTAGGAATCTCAGTTGCTGCATTGATCACTTGAGTGTTGATGTCTCCATCATTATAAAGAATGAAAGAGTCCAAATATAAGTACATAGAATAAAGAGGATAGTTGTGAGGTTTGTATTGAATAATAACCATGAATTTCATCAAAGTTTCCCTATATAATCTTCTTTGCTTCCCAAAAATTGTTATAGTGGAAAAGGTCATATCCATCTGTATGGTTCCTTGTAATTTTTCTCCCCATGAGCGTGACAACGACCATACTTAGGGGGAATATCTGCAACCACTATATCTATTACCAGAATTTTGGCTGGGATTTGACCTAAAGTAATACACAGGTCTTTGATGAGACTTAGACATATTACTTTACTGGAATCAAAGGAATATAGGTCTTTATAAGGTCTGGTAACGTCAAGACCTAATTTCTCCATAACCGCTTTAGGCATTAAGTTGTGGGAAGCCCTTGAATCTAACATAGCATTATGGAGGATCTTATCAAGAATATTTAGGCTAACATAGAATGGAGGAACACCCCCTTCTTGTGGTTTGCCCTCAACTTCCAGTCCAAATAAGAGTTCAGGCTGGTCATCATTCAGATTTACAGAGTTTGTGTTTTCCCCTATGTTTAGAGCTTTCATTACTTGGGGTCTGTACATGTTTTTGTTCATTAACTCTGTTAGAGGAATAGGAATTTTTAGTTTTTCTAATTCATTCTCAATGTTGAACGATGTTTGAATCTTAATCAAGTTGGGAAGTTCAAATTGATCTGTAATTTCTTTTGATATAGGCTCTTTTTGTTGACTGGTGGTTGGGATATATATTTGAGTAGTTTTAGAAACACTATCAACTATCTTCTTGACAGGAATTTCTACTTTCTTTTTACCAGAATTATCCACAGTTTTCTTAGGAAGATTGTCTATGGTTTTCCTAGGATCAATTTTAGAGGATTTTTTAGCAGGATTATCAGAGTTTTTGGTGTTGAGAGTGTCTGAATTATTTTTGCTCCTAAGTTTATACTGCCTATGGACTTTCATGATGGCATTTTCAAAAACTTGTTTATATTCATCTAATTCTTCAGAGTCTAGTTCAGTTTGAGCTAGGAGAAGAATTTATTGCTCCTGTTGATTGAGAAAAGTGTTTCATCATCATTGATTCCCATCAGATTTATTTGATTATCATCCAAATCTTCAGTAATATTACCCTCATCATCAGTGTAGTTTTCCTGAAAAGGAGGTTGAACCTGTTGTCTGGACCCTTTTGTTCTCGTTGTTTGATTTGTGGAACATTCCTTCTAAAGTTTTGGTTTCTATTTTGAGGAGAATTTTGGTTCTCTCTTATTTGAGCTTGATCATTTATGTTTACTCTTTGCATAATCTTTTCCACTACCCTCACTAGGTTATCAATTTTGTGATCAAAGGCAGAAATGGAAGGCTCTTCTTTTATGGTAACCTTGCGTTCAGATTTTAATTTGGCCTTCTTGGCTAAGATGTTAGCTTCATCTTTTATAGCATTGGCTTGCATTTCTTTCAAAGTTGTCAGGTCTCTCTCTCTAAGTTGATATTCCATGTCTACATCAAAACCATCAGGAAAATCAATCATATCTAGACCAAGGGAGGGTTTGATGTCTTCCAAAATTGCATTGTAAACAGTGATAAACTGTTCACAGTATTCTTCCACAGTTTCATTTGGATTTCTTTTCAGTCTTTTATATTCATTTAGGAGTTGAAGTGGATTTTTCTTGATTTCCCATCTAGCTAAAAAAGTTTGATGGAAAGCATCAAGGTTAGATATACTTCCTGTAGGTAAACTCCTAAACCATTTCTTGACATCACCTCCTAAACTTTGAGCAAACAATCTCATTTTTACATCGGCTTCATCTACTTCTTGAAGGTCAAACACATCATTCATTCTATCCACATGCTGCTGAGCAGTATGAGAACCAATGTTATCAAAGGTCACAATTTTAGATTGGTAATCTCCAGGCATAGCATTTAGCTGGCCTGGTAACACCAAAGGTGCATACCTACCTGCCATAACTAGTCTGGAAGATTGACTAGAAGATGGACCTGTGGTAGGTGTAGTTGTGATAACTACAGGGATAGTAGGAATAATAGTTTGAGATATTATAGGTGAAAAAGTAGAGACTATAGAATGAGTAGGACTGGGGGGTTGTAGATGAATAGACTGGGAATATTGGGTGGAAAAAGAGGTTGTTGCAATTGTTAAAGCAGAAAATTCAACAGATTGTTGAATATAAGCTTCTTCAATAGCTTGGTCCAAAACTGAAACTAGACCTTGTAATTTATCAAATTTCTGTAGGGATTCAAGATCAGGATCTGTTTCAAGAGGTTGGGTTTGGGGTATATATGGTTGTAGTATGGCTTTATCAATGACAGTATGATCTACAAAAGCCTAAGATTTTGATCTAAACAAACTATGCTGGAAAGGCAAATCAAACTCTATATCCTGAATAGTTTCAAATTTCTCTAGAAGAGAGTTAGACCTAGACAAAGGGATATTCTTAGGAGCATAATTAAACCTAGACAAAGGACTATTACTACCCTGAATTTTTGTAAGATTTTTCTTTCTCACCAATTTCTATGGATTATCTACAAATTCAGCAGGGTTGGGATCAGGGTGAGCTCTAGTGAAAATTCTTTTGGGACCCTGGTCTATTAAAATTCATCACACAACTTATAAAATTAAAATCAATGACACACTAAAATATTTACAAGATAACAACCCCAGATCATGTATTTCATAATGATATATAAGCTTTACTTTATAGAAATACTGATGGAATACCAGGGAATAATGATTTTTCAATCTAAAGAGTTTTCTTCCCCAGTATGGTCGCCACTATGTTGTCATTTTGTATTTTTGAGTTTGAGGGAGTAAACACATAGGACAACA
Organism: Pinus tabuliformis; assembly: GCA_031772625.1. Classification (NCBI taxonomy): domain Eukaryota; kingdom Viridiplantae; phylum Streptophyta; class Pinopsida; order Pinales; family Pinaceae; genus Pinus; species Pinus tabuliformis. The sequence goes on along the minus strand of CM062813.1, from coordinate 1,141,151,461 downwards.
TCAAAATCACTTTGGAAGTTGGGATCTAGCCCTGCCAACTTCAGAGAGGGATCTCTCTGTATAATTTAGCTATGTTTTATGTGAAATTTATGCTAGTTATTAGTGTACTGATTGTTTCGTTTGAAAGTTTTGGTTGATTTAAGTGTGATAATTCCTTTGGGCTATGGAGTCTAAAGATTAAATTGGTTTTGGCATCAAATTTTAGAGGAGTTTTCACATGGCAAGCTAGGTTGCACTATTTGGTTCTTTTCATAAATTAAATGGATTGTGAAATAGCAGAAGTGTAAGGTTCAGTAGAAATTAAGGAGCAGTTAAGAATTCCTTAATTTGACTTCAGAAGAAAACATGAAAATTACTAACAACTAGAATAGGGTGTTCTAAATAACAAATCCTATTCATCACAGTTTATGTTAAGTAACTAAGATTTTTAGAATAACAGAGAGACAAAAACAATGTTTAAACAAATAAACAGAAAATACATCACCATTTAGTACACCACATTAATCTTGTGAAAGGTCCCTGTATTATTGATGCTCCAATACTTTGAAAATTACAATATACAAAAGACATTACATTTAAAAATGAACACTTAATACTTCAAACCGTGAAGTATTTATACAAAATAATTACAAAAACATTGCCAAAACCAACAGTGTATATTAGCCTAATTACAAACAATATGATTTATCTTCGGCAGAAAAATAGGTCACGTATATAGCTGGAAAGAAAGGTGGCTCTGTTTTGGTGGATTCGTTTGCTCAGTCAACCTGAAACTGTGTTGCATTGATGTGTTGATTGTTGTGTTGGTTGATGTTCTGGCCACTGTCTTATTGCATATGAATTACTCTTCAATCTCATAAATCATAGAGTTATTCCCATATCTTTTCATTTGGTATGGTCAATTTAATCACCCTCCGGTAAATTTCATCGACCTCTATGTATTTGGAAAAAGTTGGTTTCACTGTAAAAACGTGTTTTACCTCATTCTGTATGTAGAAATCATTTGAAATGGTTTCTAAAAATTTCCTTGATGTCATACTGCCCTTTATCCCACTGAACTTGATACTGCTTTTGACCATTTCTTTCATCTTCAAGACATAGTCTTCCTGAGTGATCAATTTATCATTTATTACATAAATATTGGGAATTCCTTTTTGGATCAATGCTTCAATTCTGTTAGAAACCTGTTTACTTGCAGCTCCATTGTTTCACATCGTTCTTCCAACTGATCAATAAGATTCCTCTTAGTCAAAACTTTCTTGACTTCTAAAATAGTGGCATTTCTGTCATTGTTTCCTAATTCTTCAAGTTCATATTTGGACTAAGAATTCAGGAATCTAATAATGTTAGAGGTTTATGTGGGCATCTCTCCAAGATTCTCCCTTCCCTGTACAATGGTTCCTGTAGCATTTTCTATCAGTTCCTTCTGCTCAAAGATGATTTGGATAGATGGCCAAATCTCATTCATAGAATCTAGAATATTCATCCAAATGGTTTCCTTGGCTTGGGCCAAGGTCTGACCAATTGAGGTATCTCTTTCTACCTTCTGAAACTTCTCCAACAATCTCTGTGATTTCTGCATTTCAGTAACACGAGAGGCTTCATCTTTGGCCTTTTTTACTTCTAAAGCTTTGAGTTGATCCTGCAAAGTCTTGATCTCTTTTGACTGGATTGACGTGTTCTGCAGTGCCTTTGTCACATGTTCAACACTTGTAGAATGATTAGAAGAAGTGACTGCAATGGTTGTTCCTATTGTTGGAAGCTAATAAATGGGTATGGCATCCATGTGGACAATGGCCATCTTCTGACTTTCTTCTTTCTCTTTTATCATCCTCTCCATATCTGCCTCCATCTTTCTAATCTGTATGTTCTACTCTATAATCAGCTTCATCATGTCAACCTTTTGTGCCTCATTTTCTTCAATGTCTTTGGTTAATGGGTCCTTTGTGGCTGACAGCTTGAGCTACTTTCTCAAGGTTGCAATGTCCAGATTCTTCTTCTTGATGATCTCTTCTGCACCATTGACATCTTTGGGATCATATCCTATCTTTACCACCAAGTCCTCCAAAGACTTGATCCTATTATCCTTGGCTAAGGAGGATACTTTCTCCATTTTTAACTGAGATTGGATATTGGCAAATGAAACCTGCAACTTGGACAATGACATAGCAGTGTTAGTTAAAGTAAAAGATATCATTTCACCAGTTTGCTTGTGCATCTCCATTTGATCAATGGGATGAATGCCTTTGGTGCTGAACTCAAATGTAGTGCTCTTATAGTATGTTGTTGTTTTTGGTTGTGGAATTTGGGCCTCAAGGAAGGTTGTTTGCATCTTTCTATGCTTTGTGTCAAACACTGATAACAATCTACTCTGTGAGCTCGAGGTCTGCTTCCAAAACTGATTATAAGTATTATTTTTGAGAATCTCATTCCTAAGCTTAATTTCTCTTTACCTATCAAAAATTGTATTTTCTTTCTCTCCTTGGACATTCTTGGAATCCAACTATATTTCCTTCTGACCCTGTGAGGATGAAGGTGCAGTAGAGGATGTTAAAAATTTGTTGGTTGCAAGTGGTGAATCTGTGATTATGATGGCAGCCTGCTCTTTTGTCTCTTTGTCTATTTTTGTCCTAGGAGTCAATTTTGGTCTTTTCCTGTAGCTGATCCTGAATTCTTTTGCCTCACTTCCTATTGTTGATGAAGATCCCTCCTCCCTTTGTATTTTACTCATTTTCTCCTGAGGAGTGGGAGTCTGCAAACTGGAAGTAGAAAATATTTGTTCTTTAGCTTCCTACAAGGTGTTTTATGTCCATTCCAACTGATTTTCATACTTTTCTATTTCAGGCCTTAAGGTATGAATATAGGGAATGCTTTTATTTTCTACTCTGAGCTTTGAAATTATACCACAAGGGTCATAAGACCATGTAAAACTTAAGCTGAACTTCATGTCTTTAAGCATCTTATCTGCTTCTTCACCTGTTGTCATGGTAATACATATAAATGGGCCCACCTGTGTCTTTATGCAGAACTATGATTTCTTCTTAGCCACTACAAAATGAATGTCATTAGAATTTAACATTTGTCTGATGTATTCTAGGGAAAAAATCCTCATGGGGAGGTATTTAGGGAGTCTGTATGGTGCCAATTCGCATCCATAAACTTTGATTTTTGTGTTGTATAAATACCAATCTCTAGTATTGGCTTGATCTGACAGATGTAGAATTATTTTAATATCTTCACTAATCGTGGGTTGTATTGAGTTGTTCAAAATGTTCATGGCTGGGTGAACAAATTCCTCAATAAACTACTTGTAAGAGAACCTCTGCTGCTCTTTCATGACCAATGAAGTCCAAAAGATCACTGGTTGTTGGTTTCCTGCATCATCAAGCTTCTGCATTGCAAAATTGAACTTATCTGCCTGATAGTAAAGGAACATATAGATTAAAATAGAGGTGTAATTAAACACTTGCTCTGTAGGAAATTTTAGAAATTACTCATGAATTTTGTCAGCCAAGAATTGACTGAAATTGAACACAATGGATGGCTTACTGTTTGTGGAAAATATGGAGAGGAAACCTAAAATGGGCTCATCTACCCACTGATCAGAATAATAACCCAAAATATAGGAAATTATAGAGACAATTTTCTTGTCTTGATCAGGGAAGATGGAGGAATGATATGGAGGATTCTTCTTGGGTAATTGGGCATTCTCACGCAAGAAGATCTCAAAAAATTTGGCTCTGGTAGCAAAATCTAGCTTTTGATAAATTTGGGTGAGGGTTTCTGGGGAGAAAGGAGAATTATTTTCCGCAGAGGGAGCTAGCATGATTTGATTTATGGGCTGGGTAGTTATGGTAAAGAGGATGTCACCTGATGGAGCCATGATATCTCTTTGAGCAAGGAAATAAAATGCCTGACATTTTCTGGTAAACTCAGGGGCTTGGAAGGTCAAGGGGAAGATGTAATGTGGAATATTGGACTCCCAAAGCCCAATTTCATCAGTTTTATCTGTGTGTTTGTCTTCCAACCAACAGTATAACTCCAAAAATTCACAGTCACCTTGGGTTTCACTAATCCGATAATCCCTATCGACTAAAGGGATGTGATCTAAATCTATAGAGGGAGGGATTAATAGGCTTATCTTGAGTTTTACTCTTGGGAGGCATGACTGTATCAATGCGTAATCACATTGAGGGAAAATATTGCTTGCATGGAATCAATTCAAGGCAAATGAATTGTCAGGGGAAGGAGACAGAAAACTGTCACTTTCTGTTCTTGGTCTAGTCGAGGAAATGTTCTGAAATTGAACGCTGTGTAAATTCTGTCAATTTATAGAGGATGAGGAGTAAAAATGGAGGAAATCATTGGTTTCAAAATATTTTAAATAGTGATGTGAAAATCCCGTTGGAAATGGCGCGAGACCGTTAAGTTCGAACGGTTACCTGGGAATTGAATTGAATGTTGAACATTTGTTTTCTCGGGAATGCATTTAAGTGGAAAATGGCTAGGCAACATGGCGGGAGGTGAGTGGTGGAGGATTCATGGTGGGGATGCAATAAAGCGAGCGAGGGGATGGTGGTTTCAGAGGGGGTAGAGAGTTGTAAGTGGTTTCGGCGGGGGGGGGGGGGGTGTGAAAGCAGGAAAAGTTGTCACATAGGGGATGGGGCCTGACGGGGAAACAACCTTTTCGGATCCCCCTCGACGGTAAAGGCAGGATAGAGAGGGGGCCCGGGGAAAGATGCGGGTCGTGGATCATGAGTGGGAGCGAATCTTGATGCTTCTGATCGTGTTGTTCTTTAACCATATACGACATAGAAAGTTTGTCGCCATGTGGCTTTCGTGTTTTTCCTTCTGGACTTAGGATAAAGTTTAGAATTAAAACATGTAAAAGCACTTTATCCCATTGCGCCCATTTTCCTTTTTTGAATGACACCAAAACTTAGGATAAAATGGGCCTATGCATATATTTATCAAACCATGTAATTTACCTACCCATAACTAAACTATTTTATTTTTTCTAAAGGGTGCGCTTAAACTAGAAAACCCGCATTATTTTCTTTTATAAAAAATGAAAACTATCTAACCTATCCCTTATTTCTCTTATTGATTCAGATTAAACAGTTGAATCAATGTCATTTTCTACCTAACTACTGATTTACCAAGATTAGATTGTTCGGCAAATCTTTATTCTCTAACATAATTTATAGAAATTTAAACATGTTTAACCATGATTACATTGTATGATTAAACAAATGGCTAGTGATTGTGGCATTTTAAACAAGCTGCACACAACCTTTATTTAACAATGAAAAACTATATATCAGTGGTGGTATTTAGACCTGCAACACTTTCAATATTATTTCTTTTTTATTTTACTTTCTTTTGGTGGGGTTCAATCTTTTCTTCTTTTTCAATATTTTTGTTTTTCCTTTTTTTTTTTTAATTTATACCCTCTTTTCATTTTTTATTCGATTTTCCTTTTATTTGAATACCATTGGCAGATTGACAAGTATTTACAAAATAATATTCCTGAGATAAAATACTCAATACCTTGAGATCCTATAAATTATAGGACCCTAACAAGTGTGATCACAAGACTTTTTTTATTCATAGATCCTCAAATTTGTGATCAGAGGAATATCATGACTTGAGTAATTTGTTTGTTGAAGTTGTAAAATCTGATCAAACCAGTGATGTAGATAGTTTCCATCCAGATAATGGTAAACCTGTTAACTTAATCGATAATAGTTTTCCACATGCAATTTGTGATCTGAATCAGTTTATAAAATTTTCTTATATGTCTTTGCAAAGTTCTGAAACCTTTCAGGAAGTTGAGGAACTTCAACTCTCGTGATGGTTATGTCAGGTTCTCGCAATCTTGGTAAAATTCCTGAACCATGTCAGATCTGGATTTTCTTGCACAATTCTTTTATTCATATTGTTTCACTGGATGCAAACTCGTTCTTGATGGATTTTAGAATTCCTTGTTACAATTTTCCTATTTCTCGAGATTGGGTTTCTGATCATATTGTTGTGTTAAATTCATCCTCATGCAAATATGTTGTATTTAATTTAGTGTTTGGAGTCTATACCTTTCATAAATGTGCGGATACGCAAAGCTCATCAATTTGGAGATCACCTTTGGCCGAAAATTCCATATATGTTGAGTGTTATGGCTAATAATCAGCTCCTAGTTTTTCTTGTGAATGTCTTGAAGTTACTAGAAATCCTCTTGAGTGTTGGCAAGCGCTTGAGCTATTTGTTGAATCAAGTTCCTCTTTTTCACCAATTTTTTTTTTTTTTTTTTTTTTTTTTTTTTTTTTTACGTTGTGGTTCACGGACACTGGGTGGTTGTTACATCCACGGGAAAATCTAGGTAGATCAACCCCGAAGGGAATATTTTAAAGCCTGTCGGCCAGACTAGCAAGGCCTAACCCCAAGGGCGTCGAAGAGAATTGATACTGTGACCTCCCGATCGGTGAGGCACTTAACAATGGGGACTTGATCAGTTGAGCTAACACTTGGGGCTTCTTTTTCACCAATTACATCTTTTTTTTTCCTACTTTTGTCTTGCATTGTGTTTGGTTTAGCCTCCTTTTGCTTGTGCTTTGGTTTTTCTTTCCGGTTGTGTCATGTTTTTCTTTTTTGTTCTATTAATTAGAATTTTCATGAAGGGTGTCCCATTTTGGCTCAAAAGGCAATGTGGAAAAATAGAAAAGGACTTTATGAAACTGCAACATTTGGCTAACCTTCGGTCCTCTGTGTTGGCTATATCTTTTAGTTGATTATGTTCTGACGGAAAATATGATCTATCTATAAGGAGAGTTTTATGTCAAACCATGATACTTGTGTCTATTCAAGAAACCTTATGCCCATGTTTGGTTCCTTATGTTTCAGTGTTTTCACGCTTATCTTATCAATAAAGGAGGAAAAGGGGAAAAACTCAAATGAGCAAACCTAAACCATAGATATCTATATGCTTATTTTGCCCATAAAATGAATAAGTGCCTTTGCACAATCCTGTTCAAATATATAAATAAAGGTGAAAGAAGAGAAATTCTTCTTGCGCAAGGAGGTGAAGCAAGCAACTTTGTCGGGGTAATGTCTAGGCTCATTGGAAGTGGAGCAATGTTAATGTTTTTGTAGTGACTCTGTCGAGGTATTGTTCAGGTCTGCTAGCAGTAGAGAACACTAGAGATGAATAAATATACTCTAAAAATGTAAAGCTCACAAATTATACTACCCTTTCCAATTTGAAACGTTGTGATATTGTTAAATCTTATCTCTGTGTGTGTTTAACCGTGAAGGCACAAAGGGGACCATGTTTATTCATGGGGTAAGTGGGGAAGCCAAAGTGATATGCATGATGAATCAATACTCCCTAAAGAAATGGAATCTTGCACAAAAGAGTCAACCAAGAAAGAGAAGCTGGAATTCTACTAGTGTGTTGCCAGGTGTTGTCATTGCTACAACACCCTCCAAAATTTTATCTTGCACCAAATTTTGAAGCCTACATTGGTCTTGCATATTGTTTTTGCAACATTGAAATCCATTGTATGTGTTTTCTCTAAGTTTTTTTGGGTGGTTTCAAGGGGTTACCTTTGTGTAAATGAGTTGATCTTACCACATAAACATTTTTCACACTCATTTCCAAAGTCGTAAGCATTGTTGCTTAAGTGTCGTCACGGTCATCGCAAAGTGTATCTTTAGTGTCGAACTTGCCATGAGTCGTCTCAAAGTTGTCTCACTGAGAGAATTATGTTGTTCATGTGTGCTAGATGATCTATGCTGTTGTGTCGCCAAGTGTTCTAAGTGTGTGATCATAGTCAATTTTTATCATTGTTCACATCATCTTCATCGATCCCACACTTAGTCAAATTCTGAAAGCTCTCTAACCAAGAAAATTAGCCTCATCCGACCCTCCTAAACTGCACATTGTGCAATCTCAACCCTCTAGCTACAACCCTACCTCTTGACACTGTACAATGTGCATTTCTTGCCTCCTAGGACCACGCATTATGCAGTTCCTGCCTTCCAGGACCACGCATTGTGCAGTTTCAATGGCCTCTAAAAATTTTCAATTCATCCCTCCAACCTGGCCTCAACTACGCATTACACAGTCTCTGACCTCAAGCCCAACCCTTGATCTACTGAGTTGTGCAATCACCCACCCTGCTATGCCTTCCATAACTGTGCAGTAGGCTGAATCAGTGATTAACCCCTCAACCTGACTCACTGAGCTCCCAAATTGTGCAATTTTATTCCTCAATCCATCCTGAACTACGGATTGCCACCTAATTTTGGCTCAGTCAGTGGATCAACATGCAACATCTTAGACTAGGGGTTTGTCAGACTGATGTCGTCTTGTCATCAGTGAATTGTAGATGCAGGTACTCTATCATACCATGACAAGATGATGAAGAAGGATATGGAGAAGGGAAACATGCTAGAAGACATATATCTAGTTGACTATACAAGCTGATCAAACAAGAGAAAGAAAAAGGACACCAATTTGTGATTGCAACTCAAGACTCGATATCATTGAAGACTCCTTACCTCTAATCCATATGGATGTGGAGAGAAGAGCATTCCCAAGAAGAAACATAGCAAGGAGTAGCAAGAATGTCTTGACATTTCCATGTCATCAAGAATTCCATGTCAGTAGTGTCATGTCATGAGTCGTCATATGCCACATCTCTCTTGTGGATTATATAATTTATTATTCGAAAATGTTGTAAAGTGGAATTCCACAGGACATGTACAGAATATGAAGAGTCATGTAAAGTTGAAAAGTCATAGGAAGTCAAGCAATCATGAGGGTAGTCAAAGAGTCACAAGGGAGGTGAAGAAACACCCTGTTGGTTATATATACACCCTCATTGTATGAGAAAAGCACTTTTTCACCTTGGATTCTCCCATAAGGCATCAGAGAGACAAAGTTAGTACTTGTGGGGAGAAATTTGTGGCTACAATGCTCCACTATTGGAGCTAGTGATGCTCGTTTTATTTATGCATATTGGGACTTTCACTTAATACTTGAAGCCTGATGGTCGACACGGTTTCATGCAGGGTCTACCATGAACCCGAGCGAAACCTCTCAGCAACAAAGGCGTCCCCTTGAAGCCAAAACAAATCTGATACCAAATGTAGGTTTTAACCCTGTACATAAATTACCTGCATACAAATTCTAAGAACAAAAAATAAACAATGCGAGAGCATAACACATTAAACACATATATACAGAGATTTTCCCCTGGATCCCAAAATCGGGATTACCAGCTTGATTTTTCATTATGTTCCTTTCAATGTTACAAAACATATTTATACATGTTGAAGCATCCAATACCATGGACCGAAATCATCACAACAAAAATCATGTGCGAAAACCATGCACAAAACCATAGGTAGGTTCGCCCAACCTAATATAGCATCCAAAAGAAATTTCCTCAGGGCACTGCCCCAAACCTCGTAGAGGGGGCTACCCACTCCCCTCAAACCCCCTAGATGGGGGGGCTACCACCCCCCTGTGACCCCCCGATGCGCAATCGGCGCAACGAAGGGGGGGCTCCGCTCCCCCCCCTCTAACCCCCCGGTTAACTACGTAGGCTAGTCGTGGAAAGAATATAACACAACCCAACATTCTCCCACTTCTTGTTTTCTTTCCACTGGGGGCCACAGTAGAGATTAGTCATTTATCCAAACCTGTAACGCCCATTGTTTCTCTACACCAAGAGAACTTCTCAGAGGTCACATATTTTGTCTTCTATCATATCCCTCACAAAGTGATACTGAACATCAACGTGCTTTGTCTTGGAATGGTAAGCAGGGTTCTTTTCCAGGAAAATTGCACTTTGGTTGTCACAATCTATCCTTATAGCTCCCTGTACTAACCCCATACTTGAACATAATCTCTGCAACCAAACTACTTCCTTGCTTGCATGAGTGGCTGCCATGTATTATGCCTCTATAGTTGATAATGCCACTACAGGTTGTTTCTTACTCATCCACCTGACTGCACCTCCAAATAGGTTAAAAACATACCCACTTGTAGATCTTCTCTGATCCAGATCTCCAACCCAGTCCGTATCAACAAAGCCACGGATATCCAAAACTCTGTCCAATCCTAATCTTCCTTGATAGCACAAACCATAATCACTAGTGCCACGCAAATACCTGAAAACCCGCTTCACTGCTATCCAATGCTCCTTCCCTGGTTTTGACATAAACCTGCTCAATACTCCCACTGCATGTGAAATGTCTGGTCTAGTACATACCATCGCATACATCAAGCTACCGACTGCACTTTCATATGGAACACGGGACATATCCTCTTCCTCTTCTTGTGCCTTGGGACACTGTTCAACAGATAACTTTTCACCTACAAGAATATGAACCTTCACTGGTTTACTATCCTGCAGTGTTGTCTCGACATACTTCCTCTAGTTTAACTAGAGCTTCCTCTTTGCCCGATCTCTTTTAATTTCCATGCCCAAAATATAGTTTGTAGCACCAAGATCTTTCATGTCGAATTTGGAGAAAAATACAGAGACTTCTTTAACTTGCATACCAATTCTTTCTTTCCCTTCACTGCAAAACCTTCAAGTTTCTTCATGTAGATCTCCTCTTCCAGATCCTCGTGAAGAAATGTTGTCTTCACATCTATCTGTTCTACCTCAAAATCAAAAGCAACAACAATATATAAAAGTAATCTAATAGAAGCTACCTTGGCAACAGGAGAAAAAATATCACCAAAATCAATTCCCGACACCTGGGAATAACCTTTTTCTACCAACCGAGCTTTGTATTTCTCCACCTTTCCTTCTGCATTTGTCTTCTTCTTGAACACCCATTTTCCGCCAGTGGGTTTGCTTCCAGCCGACAACTCCACCAGATCCCAAGCCTCATTTTTGTGAAAAGATTCCATTTCATCAACCATGGCCTCTTTCCAGAGTTTTCCATCCTCTGAATCTATTGCTTCCTTCACAGTTTTGGGATCATCATCAGTAACAGATAAAGCAAAATTTGAACTGAAAGTAGATGGACTATACCTTTCCGACTACCTTCGTTCTCGAACTGATCTTCTCACACTCAGAGTTTGTGGCTCTTCATCTTCTGATTCCTCCTCTGCTGTAGAGTATGATTCTTCCTCCTTAAGCTCAAACTCTATCTTCTCACGTTCCTTTGGTTGGACTTCATGTTTAATAACATATTTCACCTCTCTGAACACCACATCTCGGTTGTACACAACCTTCTTTGTTACTGAGTTCCAAAGCTTATAACTCTTTAAACCATCCTTATACCCAATAAAGATGCACTTTTCAGATTTACTATCCAACTTGGTTATTTTCTCCTTTGGAACATGTACATATGCATCACATCCAAATACCCTTAGATGTGAAAGAGAGGGTTTCTTACCAATCCATACTTCTTGTGGACTCTTATCCTCCAATGCTGATGAAGGTGATCTGTTAACCAAGTAACATGTTGTCTCCACCGCCTCTGCCCAGAATTCCTATCCTAACCCGACACAACTGAGCATGCTTTTTTCCCTTTCCATCAACGTCTTGTTCATTCTTCCTACAACTCCATTTTGCTCAGGTGTGTATGGAGTATTCTTCTTTCGTGCTATACCACACTTCTTACAGAATTATTCAAATTCCTTGCTGCAAAACTCTCCACCATTATCTGATCTCAACACCTTTATTTTCTTCTCTGTCTGGTTTTCCACCAGAGCCTAAAATTCTTTAAACCTGTCAAAGACTTCATATTTCTTCTTAAGGAAATATATCCATGTATTCCTTGAGATAGTACACAGACTTACCCAGTGATGGAACCTTCACAGGTCCAAACACATCACTGTGCACAAGCCCTAATATCGGTTTCGCCATCTTACTACCAGAAGGGAAACTCACCCGATTTTGCTTCCCATATACACAATTTTCACAGAAATCAAAATCCAGAGAGCTATTAATCATATCTTTACCATGAAGTATTTGAAGGCCCTTCTCTCCAATATGTCCAAGCCTTTGATGCCACAACATGGTCTTCTCTCCAGAGACCACTAGATTTTGTGCTCCACTTTCAGGAACCATAGAACTATTGCACCCCTCAACAACAGTGCTACCTTGCAGCTTGTACATAGTTCCAATCTGAACTCCCCACATCAATATCAGTGCTCCCTGAACCATCTTGCAGTTATCTTTCTTGAATACTTTTTTTACACCTGCATCATCCAACTTTCTTACAGGAATCATATTTGTTGGGTTTGGAGCCTGATTATCTTTTGTATTCAAAGGTATCGCCCCTTTGGACCCCAGTTCGTATTGGGGTGGCAACGCCGCTCGTAAAATATTCACTACAGGGGGGGTCCTGGGGGGGCGGCTGTGACCTTTGGGAGCCCCCCCTGGTGGGGGGATTGGGGGTAGTGCCCCCGAAGCGAAGAATAGATGTAAAATTTCCTTGTAAAATGTTGTAATTTCGTAGTCAATTTGGGTCATTCATTAGGTGGAGATCTGATGTTAGAAGTTATGTTTAGTTTAGGGTTTTTTTTCCTAAAAGGCAACCCCCTCGCTATATATGAGGGAATTTTATTGCGTCTATATATATCTGTATTCTGAGTGAGGAAGAGAGAGGAGATTGAGAGCGAAGAGGGAATTACAGTGGATCTGCTGTAGGTTGTATCTCTTCAGTTTGTTGGATAATATGAAAAGAAGGACTGGCTGTTTCTCCATGGACGTAGCCCAAACTGGGTAAACCATGTATATCTGTGTCTCTCTTGTTTATGCGTTTTCTGTGTTTATATTTATGTAATATTTTATGTGTTCCATTGCTCTGTAATATATAATTCTCTAACAAATGGTATCAGAGCCGACGGTATTTTTTGGCTGATAAACTCGCAGGAGAGAAGGGTTCCTAGTTCGAGTGGGAGCAATGGCGGAAGATGGTAGGTTTAGGGTCAAAAAATTCAACGGCCAAAACTACCAGCTGTGGAAGATGCAGATGGAAGATTATCTGTATCAGAGAGATTTGTACCAACCATTGAGCGGAAAGACAAAGAAGCCGATGAGTATGACAGACACAGAATGGGATATTCTCGACAAAAAAGCACTTGGAACAATACGGTTGTGCCTAGCGGCATCGGTAGCATTTAATATTTCAAAGGAAATGACAACAGAGAGTTTAATGTTGACATTGGCCAAACCATATGAAAAACCCTCGGCCTCAAATAAGGTATTTCTTATGAAGCGTTTATTTAATATGAAGATGTCAGAAGGTGGATTTGTTGCTGATCATTTAAATGAGTTTAATACAATTACCAGTCAGTTAAGTTCTGTAGGGGTAACTTTTGATGATGAAGTTAGGGCTCTGTTATTTCTGTGCTCATTTCCAAAAAGCTGGAATGGTTTAGTTATGGCCATTCATAACTCTGTCTCTGGATCTAGTACTTTAAAGTTTGATGATGTTGTCGGTGCAATCCTTAGCGAGGAAATGCGACAGAAAAGCTCCGATGAGACATCAGGTAATGCTTTGACTGCAGAGACTAGGGGAAGAAAAATGGAAAGAGGAAAGATCCCTGGATATCGCAGTAAGTCAAGAAAAGGTAGATCCAAGTCGAGATCAAGGATAGTGTGCTGGAAATGCGGGAAGAAAGGACACCTGAAGGAAGACTGCAAGTCTCAAAAGGGAAAAGAAGGAGATGTGCAACAAGAATCTAATCATGAAACGAATGTAACAGGTGATGTGTTGCAAGATGCTTTGATTCTTTCGTTAGAAAATATTATTGATGCTTGGGTGGTAGATTCAGGGGCCTTATTCCATGCCACACCTGATAGGAAACTTTTTATGATTATGTTCAAGGAGATTTTGGAGAGGTTTGATTGGGTGATGATAAACCCTGTAAAATCATTAGAATGGGTATAGTTTTCATAAAACAGCAAAATGGAAATTAGTGGCTATTGAAGGAGGTAAGGCATGTTCCAGATCTAAAGAAAAACCTGATTTCAACAGGGTAGTTGGGAGGTGAAGGTTGCGTAGCTACTTTCACAGATAAAACCTAAAAGGTCACTAAAGGACCCTAGTAATAGCAAAAGGAGGAAAGGCTGGTACATTGTATTTATGCAATGGTATTTCTAATTCTATTAATGCTTTAACCTCTACAGGAGAAGGTACGACATTGTGGCATCATAGGCTCGAGCACATGAGTGAGAAGGGGATGTAGATTCTTCACTCAAGAAATTTGTTGCCAGGTTTGAAGCATGTTGATTTAAAATTCTGTGAGAATTGTGTTTATGGAAAACAGAAAAAAGTCAGATTCCTCAGAGTTGGGAAAGAAAAGAAGATCGAAAAATTAAATCTTGTGCATACAGATGTATGGGGACCTGCTCAGGTATCATCTCTTGGTGGCTCTCGTTATTATGTTACTTTTATTGATGATGCAACCAGAAAAACCTGGATTTATTGTCTTCGAAATAAATCTGATGTATTTGATACTTTCAAGAAATGGAAAGCTTTGGTTGAAAATGAGACAGGAAAAAGGTTGAAGTGTCTCAGATCAGACAATGGACGTGAATATTGCAACAAAGATTTTTATAGGTACTGTTCAGAGAATGGAATTCGTAGAGAGAAGACAATTCCAGGAACACCACAAGAAAATGGTATGTCAGAAAGGATGAATAGGAATATCATGGAGCGTGCAAGGTGCATGAGATTGCATGCAGGATTGCCTTTACAATTTTGGGCAGATGTTGTAGATACTGATGTTTATCTAATAAACAGAGGACTTTCAAGTTCCTTTGATGGTGGTATTCCAGAGGAGGCATGAACAGGTAAAAAGGTAAACTACTCTTTTTTAAAGACTTTTGGTTGCAAAGCCTTTGTCCACATTAATAAATAAAATAGAACAAAGCTTGAGGCAAAATCAAAGAAATGTACCTTTATTGGATATGGTGTTAATAATTTTGGTTATCACTTTTATGATTATGAAAAAAACAAAATCATTAGGAGCAGAGATGTCATATTCAATGAAAAGGTTTTGTATAAGGATCAGCTGCAGGAAAAGAAACAGGAAAAAGAAAACAGAGAATACACAGTGCTTGACGAGATCACGGGAAAAGTGATGGTGCTTGAAAATCATAATGATCAACAGCTAGAACAACAACCACAACAGCAACAAACACCTCAAACACCTGAAAGTGGTGTTAGAAGATCTACCTGGATAAGTAGACCCCCTGAATGATACTCTCCTTCATTATATTATGTATTGTTGACTGATTTTGGTGAACTAGAATGTTATGAAGAAGCAGTGCAGGTAGAAACCAGGAAGAAGTGGGAGCAAGCCATGAAAGAAGAGATGGACTCCTTAGCACATAACCAGACTTGGAACTTAGTCAGGTTGCCTGCAGGTAAAACAACATTGCAGAATAAATGGATTTACAAGTTGAAGGAAGAAGATGGAGGTAGAAAAAGGTATAAAGCTAGACTTGTGGTGAAAGGGTTTGCACAGAAAAAGGGTATAGACTTTGATGAGATATTTTCTCTTGTTGTTAAAATTACTTCAATTAGAACTATTTTAAGTCTAGTAGTAGCTGAAGATTTGCATCTTGAGCAGTTCGATGTAAAGACAACCTTTCTCCATGGGGATTTGGAAGAAGAGATATATATGCAGCAGCCACAATGATATGAGGTAAAAGGGAAGGAGAAACTAGTGTGCAGGTTGAAGAAGAGCTTGTATGGCTTAAAATAGGCTACAAGGCAGCGGTATCTAAAATTTGACAGGTTTATGTCTGAACAAGGTTATACTAGATGTCACTCTGATCATTGTGTTTATCTCAAAAGGCAAAATGATGGCAGCTATATTATATTGTTATTGTATGTAGATGACATGCTTGTTGTAGGTTCTAACATGCAGAAATAAATGTGCTCAAAAGAAAATTGGCGAACTCATTTTCAATGAAGGATTTGGGTGTTGCAAAACAAATCCTTGGTATGAGAATAACTAGAGACATGAAGAATCACAAACTAGCATTGTATCAAAGTGAGTGCATAGAGAAGGTGTTGAAAATGTTTAATATGCAGAATGCAAAACCAGTTAGTATACCTTTGGCTAGCCATTTCAAATTAAGTAAGGAGGAGTGTCCCAAGACTCAGGAAGAAATGGCTCATATGTCTAAAGTTCCATATGCATCAACAGTTGGAAGCTTAATGTATGCAATGGTCTGCATAAGGCCTGATATTTCACATGCAGTGGGAGTTGTCAGCAGGTACATGAAAAATCCAAGAAAAGAAAATTGGATGGCGGTGAAGTGAATTCTCAGGTATTTGAGAGGTACCACAAATCAAACATTATGCTTTGGTGGTTCAAACATTGCTCTACAGGGATATGTTGATGCAGATATGGTGGGTGATAGAGATAACAGGAGGAGCACAACAGGGTTGTTGTTTACTGTAGGTGGAAAAACTGTCAATTGGGTCTCAAAACTGCAAAGTGTTGTTGCACTCTCAACAACAGAAGCAAAGTATGTTGCTGCTACAGAGGCTAGTAAAGAAATGATTTGGTTACAAAGGTTTCTGGATGAATTGGTTAAGAAGCAGGAGTTGGGCTAGTTATATAGTGACAGCCAAAGTGCCATACATCTTTCAAAGAACTCTGCATTTCATTCCAAGACTCAACATATACAACTCAAGTACCATTTCATACGGTCAGCGTTGGAAGATGGACAGTTGAAGCTGGAAAAGATACACACTAGCTAGAATCTTGCAGATACGTTAACAAAATTTGTAACCAGGGAGAAACTGAAAATATGCTCAATTTCAATTATTCTTCAATTATGATGAAGAATATGAGAAACAACTAGGTCCAAAGTGGAGTCGTTGTCCAGCACATGAAGCAGTGGTGGAGTTGCTATAATCAGTCTCCAAGTGGGAGATTGTTGGGTGTGGAGCCTGATTATCTTCTATATTCAAAGGTATCGCCCTAAAATATTCACTGCAGGGGGTCCAGGGGGGGCAGCTGCGACCTTTGGGAGCCCCCCTAGCGGGGGGATCGGGGGCAACACCCCCGAAGCTAAGAATAGATGTAAAATTGCCTTGTAAAATGTTGTAATTTCATAGTCAATTTGGGCCGTTCATTAGGCGAAGATCTGACGATAGAAGTTATGTTTAATTTAGGGTTTTTTGCCCTAGAAGGAAACCCCCTCGCTATATATGAGGAAATTGTATTGCTATATATATATATATATATATATATATATATATATATATATATATATATATATATATATATATATATATATATATATAGATATATATATATATATATATATATATATATATATATGTATTCTGAGTGAGGAAGAGAGAGGATATTGAGAGCGAAGTGGGAATTACAAGAGATCTACTGTAGGTTGTATCTCTTCAGTTTGTTGGATAATATAAAAAAAAAAAGGACTGGTTGTTTCTTTGTGGACGTAACCCAAACTGGGTGAACCACATATATCTGTGTCTCTCTTGTTTTATGCATTTTCTGTGTTTATATTTCTGCAATATTTTATGTGTTCCATTGCTCTATAATATATAATTCTCTAACAATATTTTTGGCCAATGCAGGAATATAAATAACACCCAGAAGTGTTCTAACCCTTCCACCTTGCAACTTCAACTTTACTTTTCCGTGACCAACGATGCTAGCCTTCCTTTCTTCACCACCATCATGTTTCTCATACTCGCAGAACCACTCTCTATGGGGAGTAAGTGAAAGGATGCACCTGAGTCAATCAACCATGCCTCATGATCTACATGTGTACTTGAAGAAGCCAAGTACACATCCCCACCTTCATCTGAGGTGGTTTTCACCTCTGCAGAAGGAGCATCATCAAGTCCCTTTCCTTTCTCGGGAGCTTTAGATTTATAGTCCCTTTTGTAGTGCCCTTCCTTTCTGCATTTCCAGCACAACACCTTTATAGGTTTTCCTAGAGATTTAGATCTCCCACTCAATGACTTATTTTTTTTTCTGTTCTGGGACCGTCCTTGTACAGACAAGGCATCACCATTCTGGCTCTCCATATTTTTTTGTCTCCTCTCCTTCGTCAGCAAGGATGAGACTATTTCATCAAACTACAAGGCAATTGCAATGCTACCTATTGCAATAACCAGACTATCCCATGAATCTAGTAGAGAACACAACAAACTGATGCACTTATCTTCATCTAAAATTTTAATATCAATAGATAATAAATGACTTACCACAATATTAAATGCGTTCATATGCTCTATCACCGAGTCTCCATCTTTCATCCTCAGGTTATAAAGCTTTTTCCGTAGGAATAGTTTATTCACCAGAGACTTATATTGGTATAAAGTCCCTAACTTGTCCCACAAAGCCTTCGTCGTAACTTCCCCTGATACATTAAGCAATACTAAATCTGAGACACACAATCGTATTGTGCTCTTTGCCTTCTGATCCAACTTCTTACTTTCTTCATCGGACACTCCCATTGGTTTAGTACCCAGATCTACCATGATCCACTGATCTTTATCCACCAACAGGTCCTCCATCTTGAGTTTCCACAACTCAAAACTCTGACCATTAAATTTCTCGATCTCTATCTTTCCACTGCTCGCCATCTTCTTTCACCACCAAAATCGATCCTGCATATCTCCCACTGAACAGGAGGCCCGAGTGAAACCTCTCAGCAACAAAGGAGTCTCCTTGAAGCCAAAACAACTCTAATACCAAATGTAGGTTTTAACCTCATACAGAAATTACCTACATATGAATTCTCAGAATAGAAAATAAACAATGAGAGAGCATAACACATAAAACACATATACACAGAGATTTCCCCTGGATCCCAAAACCGGGACTACCAGCTTGATTTTTGATTATGTTCCTTTCAATGTTACAATACATATTTATACATGCCGAAGCATCCAATACCATGGACCGAAAACTATCACGTCCAAAACCCATGCACAAAACGATAGTTAGGTCCACCCAACCTAATATAGGGTCCATTGTTTTTTTCCTTGGGGCACTGTCCTAGACCCCGTAGAGGGGGGCTACCCGCCCTCCTAAAACCCCTTGGACAGGGGGGCTGCCGCCCCCTCTGTGACCCCCCCGCTGCGCAATCGGAGCAAAGAAGGGGGGGCTTCACCCCCCCTCTAACCCCCAGGTTAACTATGTAGGCTAGTCGTGGAAAGAATATAACACAACCCAACAAGTGATGCTCGTTATATTTATGCATATTGGGACTTTTACTTAATACTTGAAGCCTGATGGTCGACACGTTTTCATGCATGGATTATGAATATTTGTAAGACTGTTCTGTGAATATTTATGATTCATGTTTTCTTTCACCTGTATTAAAGTAGTTGAACTATTTTGGTTATTTTAGTGCTTATATAATTGAAAATGTGTTGTAATGGTTGTAACAATCGCCACATCTATGTGGACTATTTTTCTTGATGTTATACGGTTATCTTTTCACTTGTTTGCACCTCTACTAGGGTGGTACTATTACCTTTATCTTAGAGGCTCACCTTTCCTCCCTCCGCAGTAGAAGAAACTTGATACACCTGCAACCGAACATTCACTAGACACACTTACTTTCTTTTTGCAAAGGCACATACACGCTTCTCTCTCTTGCCAACAGTTAAAGCCAAGGAAAATATATAAGAATACATGTCAACTGGGCCAACACTTCGGATGGGGTTCCTATTCCAAACGGTGTGAGGTCTAATTGGGACTTCACATCGGGGAGACCCCCTTGGTTGAAGGATTTCCAACATCATCAACAAAACCATTCCAACTTTTGTTTTTTTTTCTTTATTATGCTCTTTAAGGATGCCTTTTCCTTATTGACTCCTCAGTAGATTAATTCTCTTAAGAGAATTGAAACATGTTTCTTGCTAGAACTAAACATTTTCTTGGCTAGGTTGGCATTTACCAATACAATCTTGGACTTACTTTTTTGCAAGTTGTCGATAAATGATTTTCCATCCTTGATGACGCGGTACTAGTTGGTTCTCCACATGAAGATTCCATCCAACATATGCATGTACGGACTCATATACATGAGTCGACATACATCAAGTGTTAGTACATCCAATTCTAATTCATTAATATGATTAAACACTTATATAAAATTTTATTTTACATTGTTATGTTACCTTGATTTATGCATCGATATTTACCCATCCCATGGATATCAAGTTTTTTGACTAGATCTATTACTATGAGATTAGCCAATGAATTTGAGTCTAATAAGGCATCTACCTTGGTGATATTAAACTAGATATTAATATGGAAGAGTTTGGTCATCTCATTTTCTTCTTGGTGATAACGTTTACTCATGTGCACCTCCTTTTACATTAATGTGTAAATAGTATTCTCATCCACATCGAAATTACTTTCCACCTACTTACTTGAATTTGTGGCTAGAAGATTTTTTTCTTCCCATCATCCTTCTGATTCTTCATGTTCAGCCCTGGATGTAGTTTTCAACACTTCTCCTCAAAGACACCATCAATGTCTCATTGGCTACAATGAATGCTAATAACCATGCATTGATGTGCAATGGTTGTAGTCTTATTATCATTTTCCCTTTCTACTTCTTCGCTTCCTTGGAAGATTCTTGGTACTCTTTTTGCTTTGAAGCACTTAACTACCCTTTCTTTTAGCCTATGCATCCCAAATACTATGCCTATACACAAGCCCCTTCCAATGTCCTTGACTTGAACATCACCACCTGATTTTATAAATGGCACTATAGACTCCCTAGATACTTGAGAAGCACATCTATGCTCCTGGGAGAGATACCCAACATGATGGGCATCTTCTTGAACTCATCATTGTACTCTTGTACCCTCTGGCCCCACATTTTCCTGAAGTAGTGTCATTGGATCCATTGGTCCTCCACATACCCAATAGGGTGGAATTGGGAATTTATGATGGTTTTGAAGTCTTGCCACTTAGCTACTAGTGGATCACCCTCTAGCCTATGTGTTTATATATGGATTTCATACCAAGTTAGAGCATGGCCCTATAACTTCAGTCTAGCAAATAATATTTTATGCTCCTCATCTATATGGTGAATGCTAAAACACACTTCTAATTTCTAAAACTAGTTATTTAATTTTATGGAATTAATCTCACCTTGTTATGACTTCATGTTGATGTTTGCTTCCATCACAAATAGGGGTTATGAATGGGAGATGATACTCGAACTTAGCTACTCTTTCTTGGGATATTTCCTTGATTTCTTTTCTAGGTCTTCATGATCCCCTGATTTCCTTTCTAATTTAACCTTTGTGTTAGATATCCCATCTTTTACTCTTCAAAGCTTGGTTTCTAGGTCCACCATGTGGAGGCTCATGTTGTGGCTTATTTCGGTGACCTATGCTTCCAACCCTATGAATCTCTCTATGAAATTAGGGTTATTGTGAATGGACTATCAACCCATGACTGGGGTTCCACAACCTTAAATCGGTTCTTGGAAATCCTACAACTTCCCACGAGATTCCCCAAAGAAACTCGCTCTAATAGAATATGTAAACTATCATCCCAACAGATCAAATAAAATAAACTAAAATTTATAATATAAGTGTTAAATTTCTTTATATTCTAGATTTTCTAACTATTGGTTTTCTATTGGTGCATGAAATAGATAAAATGAAGAAAATAGAGAATGACAAATGCAATCACATGCCATCCACAATGAACGCAAAGATTTGATCAAGGTTGTCATTGATGTCACTATGCCATTGTTGGAGATGGAAAATAAGTCTTAATACTTATAATTCCCTTAAGATACATGAATGGAAGCCTATGTGTATGAATCCCTAATCGCAATGAAGAAGCCCTTGCCCTAATGTCCATGAAAAGCCTTAGATCATTGATGATGAAGCCTTAAATGAAGATGCCCATAAATACATATTAAAAAGGTACCCTAATATTGTTGATGTCCATGATACCTTTAAAGAATCCTTAATCATAATCAACTTGATGACCTAATTCTATAAAGAAGGATCCCTAAACATTGGATGCCTAAAACTAAAATCCTAATGGCTACCATAAATAACATAATAATGACAGTCTCACAAAAATAATTTTATTGGTGGTAAGATGACCCTATTTAAGGATGGGATTGGCATAGGAGTGTAGAGGATTTTTTCCTCTTTCTAACGAGCTATTACACACCCCCAAATTCTTTACCATTGCAAAGAAATCATTTTTGAAATTAGCATATGTCAAAAATTGTCAAACAGTCCAAGCCGACTTGAGTAGGCTCATAAACCTTGGCAAAGCGACGTGTCCCTAGAAGCAATTTTGCAAGAATAAGTCATGATTACTCATTCATAAACAATATGGAGTGCTTCAATTTCCATAACATTGGACATATGGCATGTGATTGTAACTTGACTTGGGTCCCTACACAACCTAAAACCATGACAACTAAGCAAGAAAAGAAAGTTACACAAATATGGAGAAAGAAGCAAATTGGATTTGAAAGTCTCTAGGACACTCTAGCCAATAACACATGTTGTTGATTTGATGAACACATCCTTGACAGATGTGATATTCCAAGTGTTTGATGATGAAACTCTACCAAAAAGAAGACCATGCATACAGTTAGGGGGAGCTTGTGATCATTCTTGCAGAACCTATCCGTGAGAGGGCCCTATGAAATCCTTGATGAGTCACTTGTGGACAATCATCCTTTGATAGATCATCTCTCGGGAGCAACTCAATTGAAGAACATGATCCCTTACTCATATGATGGAATATTGTTGAATATTTCTTCCATTTTATCACAAAGCAAGCAATATTTCTTGAGCTAAAGGAGTTTATAAAGGTAGGGGGACTTAGTTCATCACATGAATAAATGTAAACACATCTATCATGGACCACATTGCCAGAAGGAATAGCACCATAACAGGGGGAGCAACATACCTAGGAAGAACTATTATTAATGAAGAGCACCATAATAGGGGGAGCGACATACCTATGCATAAATATTATTGATGAAGAAAATATGATAAAGAGAAAAAGCTTAATAGGGGGATTACTTGGGCACCTCATTTTCCATTGATGTCAAAGGAGGAGAAAATGTTAGAAGGACAAGAATATTTCCATCAATGACAAAGGGGGAGACTATTAGTCAAGGTTTTCATTGATGTCAATATGGCATTGTTGGATATGGCAAATATTCTTGTGATATATGCCTTAAACCCTTTCATGATGTTTCCCTAACTACATGACAAAACCCTAAGTATATTTATGCCCTAGATTGGTGATGCATGATCTAAATGCAC
The DNA here is from genome assembly GCA_031772625.1 of Pinus tabuliformis. Classification (NCBI taxonomy): domain Eukaryota; kingdom Viridiplantae; phylum Streptophyta; class Pinopsida; order Pinales; family Pinaceae; genus Pinus; species Pinus tabuliformis. The sequence goes on along the minus strand of CM062813.1, from coordinate 1,141,128,151 downwards.
ATAGTACTCTAGAAGATGCCTTAGCCCTAACACATTGATGCAAGTTCTAATACTTATGATGCCCTTAAGATGAATGAATGGAAGCCTATGTGTATGAGGCCCTAATCATAATGAATAAGCCCTTTCCCTAATGTCCATGAAAAGCCTTAGATCATTGATGATGAAGCCTTAAATAAAGATGCCCATGAATACATATTGAAAAGGTAACCTAATCTTGTTGATTTCCATGATACCTTTAAAGAAGCCCTCATCATAATCAGCTTGATGACCTAATTCTATAAAGAAGGAGCCCTAAACATTGGATGCCTAAAACTAAAATCCTAATGGTTGCCATAAATAAAATAATAATGATAACCTCACAAATAAAATAAATAAATAAATAAAAAATAATAATAATAATAAATTTATTAATTAATTAAAAAAAAAATTGGTGGTAAAATAACCCTATTTAAGGATGGTATTGGCATAGGAGTGTAGAGAATTTTTCCCTCTTTCTAACGAGCTATTACATGCCCCCAAATTCTTTACCGTTGAAGAGAAATCAATTTTTGAAATCAACATATGTCAAAAATTGTCAAACGGTCCAAGCCAACTTGAGTAGGATCATAACCCTTGGCAAAGAGACATGTCCCTTTGGAATATGGAAAAATCACTATAAATAAAAACCTAAATTTGTCCATTCAAGTTCATATTTTTTGGTTGAGATAATACAAGAGGTAGAGAAGCAGCCACAGCCTAGAAAAACAAGGCAAGTTTGTGGAATTGTTCTTGGGTTAAATAGTCTCCTATATGTTCGATCTAGGAGCAAAGAAATTGTCGTAGTTGTTGTGGTTGAAGTTGTCGTAGTTGTCGTGGTTGAAGTTGTTGTAGTTTCCATGGTAAAAGTTGTCGTACTTGTCTTGGTCGAAGTTGTCGTAGTTGTTGTGGTCACCCTGTCGTAGTTGAGGTTGCCGTAGTTGTTGTGGTTGAAGCTAGCGTGGTCAAAGTTGTCGTGGTTGCCATGGTTGAAGTTGTCGCAACTGATGTAGTTAAAGTTACGGTACTTTCCGTGGTTGAAGCTATCATGGTTGAATTTGTCGTAGTTTTCGTGGTTGACATTGTCGTGGTCGAAGTGTTGATTTATTGTGATTTGAAAAATAGAGCTTGTTGAAGTCTTCTCTTGAGAACAGAATAGGGCAGAGTTGGAGAACTTTCTGAAGCAGCATATTGAAGATTTTTGGAGATCATTGAATACCATGATGCATTGAAGTCATCATGAAGTAACCTTAGAGATTTTGTTTGGGTGACATGAAGAGCACTGGCGATACCTTCTAAGAAGACAAGGTTCTCATTGATGACATGACATGGAGACTAAGGGAAGGCATAACTAAAGATTGACAAGGCTTGTTGAAGAAGACATTAGGAGTCGTGAAGTATAACCAAATACATCTCGACGAAGTAAATTAAGGGTTGGATCCCAAGACGTTGGAGCCTCGAAAATACAAGGTTGGTGCCTTAGAGGTTGGAGCCCTAGAGGATCGAAGCCCTCAAGAAACTAGGTCAGAGCCTGAACCAGGTATAGGGTTGGCGCCCTTGAGGTTTGTACCTCAAAATTGACAAGGTTGGAGCCTTTGAATTCCAAGTCGGTGCTTGGAAAATACAGGTTGGAGCTTGGGAGATTGAATATCGGTGTCTTCATCTAGGGTTGGAGCCCTACATATATTCTACTTGATTTATTGTAAAGAAGAAATTAATAAAAGCATTTATTCTTATTGTCCATTTGTGTTCTAAATATAAGTTATCTAACTGGTAAAAGTAACAATTGAAAATAAATATTGATTCACTCCCCCCCCAGTATTTCCAACAATTGGTATCAGAGCTAGTACCTTCACTCAAAGCCTAGCAGCTTGAAGGTTGATCCTTAGAACACAAATGGAAAAGCCACGGAAGAAAGCCCCCAATCCTCCTAATGATGTCTCTTCCTCAACCATGAAAACTAAAGACAATCAAATTGAGAAATTTCCAGTGTTCAATGGAAACTTTGATGTATGGAAGGTAAGAATGAGAAATTTCTTAATGGCTCAAGGCGTTGGAATATGGGAATCAGTGATTACTGATAGCACGATGGACGGTGAATCCAAGGAATACAATACAAGAGAAATGAAGACAATTTTGAATGGGCTACCAAATTCTATAAAGGCCAATTTGGAAAAATGTTCGTCAGCAAAAGATATATGGGACAAACTTCATGACTTTCACTCAAAAGGAGCATTGACCATGACCTCTAGGCAAGAAGATCATGGAAAGCAAGAAGGAAATCTAAAACCCATCAAGGAAGCTGAAAGTAAGAATGATGACATCAAGGCCAAAGAAGACCTAGAAGAAGAAGAAGAAGAAAACAAAGAAGACTTTGAAGAAGATCTCCTGACTAGACTTATAGCTGCCATGGAAGAGATTAACAATTTGAAAAAGGAAAATGAGGAACTTAAGATGAAAGCGCAAGATGGTGACCATGACAAGATTGTTGGGTTGTGTTATATTCTTTCCACGACTAGCCCACACACAGGGGGTGGTAGCCCCCCCTATATGTTGTGTCGAGTGTTGCCGGAGGGGTCACAGGGGGGATGAAGGGAGCAGTAACCCCCCTGCATAGGGTTCAGGGCAGCTCCCCGAGAAATTCTTTTTGGACCCTATATTAGGTGGGCAGACCTACCTATGGTTTTTTGGATGGATTTTGCACATGGTTTTGGGCGCGATGGTTTTTAGTCCATGGCATTTTGTAGATCTGGTCAAGGGGATTACGATTATGTTCTAATCTAGGGTTAATGGATTGGGGTTTATGGATGCTTTAATATATATATATATATATATATATATATATATATATATATATATATTGTAACATTGAAAGGAACATAATGAAAAACCAATCTGGTAGTCCCGGTTTTGGGATGTAGGGGAGAATCTTTGTGTATATTTGTTTTATGTGTTATGCTCTCGCCATTGTTTATTTTATGTTTTTATAATTCCTATGCAGGTAATTTTTGTACGGGGTTAAAACCTACAAAGATAAGGAAGGAAGTTGAACTTTTCAAACTTCAAGTACAAGAAAGAAATGAGGAGCTTACCAAACTTAAGGAGTAATTTAATCAAAAAAAAGAAAGCATCATGAAGAAGTCATATCCATGACAAATCAAATGGATAAGGCAAAGAACATGAAAGAAATTGTGTCAAGCCGCCTTGAACAAAGACTCAAGAACTTGAACAAACTTGAAGCAGAGATTGGTCAATACAAGGAAGAGGTCTCCTCCCTTAGATCTCAACTAGAAGAAGCAAAGAATCAAGCACAAGGAGCTAAGAAGGTGATGGAATCTTTGGCATTCATAGAAGGACAAGTTGATGAAGCAGAAAAGGGGAGAAACACCATGATGTGTCAACTAGAAGAAAAGGATGATGACATCACCAAGTTAAGATTAGAAATAACTTCTCTTAAGGCTCAATCATGTGAAGCAACTAAGATGAAGGAAGAAATGGAGATTATTTTATCAAAAAGGGATCAAGAATGCAAGAAAATGAAGGAATAAATTGTCTTTCTTAAAAAGGAAGTTGACTTGCTGAATAAGAACTTGAAAAGTTCTCAAATCCTAGATGACATCCTCAGCCATCCAAGGTATCCCCTTGATAAATCAAATCTTGTCTATACAGGTGAATCCTCAAGCAAGAATAATGCAAAACCTAATGCTTCAAACAACAAGGATGTGAGGAAGCCAAGAAGAAATGTTGATGCTCCTAGTTCCAGCAAAGGCAAGGAGAAGAATCAAGACAACATTAGAAGAAATCCTACTCCAAGAAGACTTGCAGATGGTGTTAAGAATACAAAAGCCAATGAATATCATCAAAGAATACCAAGGCAAAAATACCTCAGAAGTAAATCAAGGAAATCTTCATCTCCCAGGTACCAAAGTATATTTCTTGGTTATTTCTATTCTTGTACAAACTTTGGGCACATGGCAAAAGATTGTAGGGCATGTCACAAAGACAAATATAATGGTCCCCGTCAATCTCCTAGAAGCAATTTTGCAAGAAGAATTCATGATTACTCATTAATAAACAAGATGGAGTGCTTCAATTGCCATAACATTGGACATATGGCATGTGATTGTAACTTGACATGGGTCCCTACAGAAGCTAGAACCATGATAACCAAGCCAGAAAAGAAAGTTACACAAATATGGAGAAAGAAGAAAATTGGATTTGAAAGTCTCTTGGACACTCTAGCCAAAAAAAACATGTTGTTGATTTGATGAAGACATCCTTAACATATGTGATATTCCAAGTGTTTGATGATGAGACTCTACCAAAAAGAAGACCATGCATACATTTAAGGGGAGCTTGTGATCATTCTGGCAGAAGATATCCATGAGAGGACCCTATGAAATCCTTGATGAGTCGCTCATGGACAATCATCCTTTGATAGATCATCTCTCGATAGAAACTCCAAAGAACAACATGATCCCTTACTCATCTAATGGACTATTGTTGAAGATTTCTTCCATTTGATCACAAAGCAAGCAATTCTTCAGCTAGAGGATTTTATAAAGGCAGGGGGAGTTGGTTCATCACATGAAGAAATGTAAACACATCTATTATGGACCACATTGCCAAAAGGAAGAGCACCATAACAAGGGGAGCAACATACCTATGAAGAACTATTATTGATGAAAAGCCCCATAATAGGAGGAGCAACATACCTATGAAGAAATATTATTGATGAAGAAAATATGATGAAGAGAAACAACTTAATAGGGGGAGTACTTGTTAGGATATTCCGACACATAGGATATAGTTAAGTTCAACTTGGTCTAGCATAGAGTTAGGTTAGAGTTAGGTAAAGTGTGTTTCTTTACCGTTGTACATTTTGTAACTTACAATCCGACGGTCACGATATGTAGTGATCCGACGGTTCACTCTCACCTCGGTATTACCGACACTTGATCCGTGGCTTGACACCCAATTGGTCCATGAGTTCTATTTAAAGCGCATGGAGGGTCATTGTTCGGGTAATCCGTGCATGAGAGAAGCTTATGTAAATTTTCATTCTTTGATTAATAAATTGTCTGTACCCACGTTGGGACAGGCCGTGGACTGTTTCCCTCCTTGCACTCTGAGGGTTTTAACCACGTCAAAAATACTGGTGTATTGATTTGAGATCTGGTTGTGAGCGGTGTCCTTTTGGTATTCTTTCTGAGGAACTTACCCTGTAAATTCCTACATGGTATCAGAGCTATTTGAGGGCCGCGTCCGTTGGTGATCCAAATCTGAAGCCGGTAGAACTGCATGCGGCTGTCGTTTCCTAGATCTGCTGTTTCTGACTGCTTTCGGGCCGAGAGGACTGCTCTGTTGCGTTCGGAGCATCTGTTTCAGTGAGGAACCCCTTTCGTTTCACGCGAAAAGGTTTCCGGTAGCCCTAGCTGCGTCATTTTTCAGATCGGGAGGTATACAGTGTTTTTTTTTGCAGTTTACTGTCTTTTTCTCTCTGCTTATTTCGGTTTCGGTTTATTTAGCCTTTTTTTTTCCCGGATCTATACCTTTCATTTCTGCGTATGCTCTTTGCCCTGCGACTCTGTGCGATCTGGGCAAATCAGAAACAGAAAGAAAGGATTTTTCTCATGCGTATGCTCTTTTCCCTGCACCTTAGTGTGATCTTGGAAAATCAGAAACATTGAGAAAAATATTTAGTTTTTCGGTTAAAAGCTAACTTTGAGATTTTTTTTTAAAATTCTAGTTTTTTGGCTAAAGCTAACTTTGAGCCGTAAGGTTCGTTTTTCTTTGCATATTCGTGTTGGGTTTTGTGTTTTGTGTTTTGTAGGGGAAAAGAGCCTTCCCAAGGCAAGCACGCAAATCGAGCCCCCCCCCCCTCTCTCTCTCTCTCTCTATCTCTCTCAAATATTTTGTATAGATCAATTGGTTCAAAGACTTTTTAAGAGAGTAGAGGTCTTGGGTTCAAGTCTCCATTTTGTGGGGGCGGATTTTTTCATTCCCGCACATTCGCGCACTTTGCCGGCAACGTCAACAATTTTTTTCAAAAAGCCATAACTTCTTCATCCGGAAGCCTTTTTCAGAGCCGTTTTTTTTAAAACCGCCTATTTTTTCGAGATCTATCCATTGGACCACTTACTTTCAGCATCTTCAGCTTCAGTTTTTTTTCAAAAAATGGAAAGTCCATGCCAAGTCATTCTTGACAGCACTAACTACTTCCAATGGGTAGCCTACATGGGAGATTTACTTAGAAGTAAAGGTCTCTTCAGAATAGCCACAGACCAAGAGAAGAAACCCAAAGATGAAGACAAGGCCGAAAATGGGAAAATAGACAAGATCAAGCACGTGGTTTGATAGGAATGTCTGTTTCTCCTGATCTTAGATTCCACATTGCAGAAATTGAAACTCCTCATGAAGCATTAGAAAAACTTGCTAAAGTTTTTGGGATTAAAAATGAAATTAGAGCCCATCAACTTGAGAATGAGTTGCTTACTTTGGATCCTAATAATTTTTCTTGCATTGAAGATTTCTTGTCCAAATTCAAGACCCTTAGATATCTCTTGGAAGGTGTTAAAGTTAAGAAAGAAGATGGTAACCTTATTTATTCCATCCTTACTAAGTTGGGACCAGCCTACTCTGTATTTGTTTCCACTTTCCATTCTACAAGGGAAGCTTTCATTTGTCAAGGCAAAGACTACAAACCCCCTTCCTTTGACTCCTTTTGTGATTCCTTAATAAGAGAACAAGAAAAACTCTTACACCTTGGTCTTCTTAATCTTGGAAACTCTTCCTCGAAAGCGTTAGCCGCCCAGCAGCAACCAAATTCAAAGAATCCTAAGAAGTCTTATCCTCAAAGGAATGGTCCTAAACCAACTCAGCCTCAAGATGAAAGATCATTTCAGCAAAATGACAAGACCAATAAAAACAAATGGAAGAGGACTGACAGACATTGTAACTTTTGTAATCGAGATGGCCACTTAGAATCTAAATGCTTTAAGAAGATGGAAGCCTTGGAAGCCGCAATGAAGAAACATAACATCCATCTGGAGCCTACTTCAACTTCAACTTCCGGAACGGCACTTTCTGCATGTCATCGTCAATCATCTCAGTCTGGTTATGCATTAAATGTATCTTCTTCTTCTTCTCATTCTCATGAGTGGCTCATTGATTCTGGAGCCTCTTGTCACATGGCCAAAAACCAAGCCATGTTTTCTTCTTTAAATGATTGTAACACCAAAAATATATATGTTGGTGATGATAGATCTCTTAATGTTGTAGGGACTGGAACTGTTCATCTAGACAATGGTCAGTTCAATGATGTATTATGTGTTCCAAACTTATCCTGCAACCTTCTATCTGTCTATCAGATAACTCATTCAGGTGAAGGTAAAATTGTTGAATTTTCACCTCATGATGTTGTAATCAAGGATCTAAAAGATCCTAAACAGATTCTAGCTACTGGTCTTGCTGATGATTCCAAAAGGTTGTATAAGTTTCACAACTTTGGGTCATCCCATCTTCCCTCAGTATTTGTTGCTCATAATGATGAAGTGAGCAAACTTTGGCATGAGCGGTTTGGTCACTTAAACTATCGCTCCCTTCAGCATCTATGTAAAGAAAATATGGTGACAGGTCTTCCTATGGTATCTTGCAAAGATGGTGTTTGTTCCGGATGTGTACTCGGAAAACATCATCGGGACAGTTTTGACAAACGTGCCTCTTGGCACGCCTCAGCCCCTTTACAGCTTGTGCACAGTGATTTATGTGGTCCTCTTCCTGTTGCTTCATTCTCTGGCTGCAAGTACTTCTTAACTTTCATTGATGATTTCTCTAGACGCACTTGGGTATACTTCTTAAAACTCAAGAGCGAAGTATTTAGCACTTTTTTGGCCTTCAAAGCATTTGTTGAAAAACAATCTGGACATCAAATTCTTAAGCTAAGAACTGATAATGGTGGAGAATATGTTAAAAACGCATTCATCAACTTTTGCACCGAAAATGGAATTCAAATGCAACATACTGTTCCATACACTCCACAACAAAATGGTGTAGCTGAAAGGAAAAATCGCACCTTAAAGGAAATGGCTAATTGTATGCTGCAATCTAAAGGACTCAGTCTTAGTTTTTGGGCCGAAGCAATTAATTGTGCAAATTATATAATCAATCGCACTCCTACTAAGGTTCTAGAGAATATCACTCCAGAAGAAGCTTGGAGTTCCATTAAACCAGATGTAAGTCACTTTCGTGTGTTTGGAAGTGAAGCATGGGCCCATATTCCAGATGAAAAGCATAAAGCTTTAGAACCTAAGAGTGAGAAATGTACTTTTGTTGGATATTCTGAAGATGTAAAAGGTTATAGACTTATTCCATTTAAGTCCAAAAATGTTATCATTAGAAGAGATGTAAAATTTGATGAAAATAAATCGGCCTGCGAGCCTAGTCCGGCGGATGTGCCACCTCTTCCTATCTCTTCTATCTTTGAAAACATTTCTTCTTCTGATGATGAAAGCGAGGATGATAATCCTCCCCCACCTTCTCAGGATCCTCAACTTCCAAGATGGGTCCGTGCTACTCGGGATGCAGCAGGTGATCTTGCCGGTGATCCTACAGATCAGCGACGTACACGTTCTCAGTTTGAAAGAGCCTCTTCTTTACTGGCTCAAGCTCCAGTAAATCATGATCCTGACACTTTTGCAGAAGCTTCAGGCCATCCACATTGGGAAGCAGCTATGAATGAAGAATATCATTCATTGATGACAAATGATACATGGGATCTTGTTCCTCTACCAAAGGGACGCAAACTTGTTAGATGCAAATGGGTTTACAGAACCAAGTATGGACCAGATGGGAAAGTTGATAAACATAAAGCTCGTCTAGTTGCTAAGGGCTTTTCACAGGTTGAAGGCATTGACTACACTGAAACCTTCTCTCCAGTTGCCAAAATGAACTCTATCCGCCTTGTTCTTTCCCTTGCTGCCTCTTTAAAATGGGAAGTCCATCAAATGGATGTTAAATCTGCCTTCTTGCATGGGGACTTGCAGGAAGAAATCTATATGGAACAACCCATTGGCTTCATACAAACAGACTCCAGCCTCGTTTGTCGACTTAAGAAATCCCTTTATGGCCTCAAGCAAGCTCCTCGGCTTGGTATGCCAAAATGGATAGCTTTCTTTTAGAATCTGGCTTTTCTAGGTGTCATTCTGACAATACTGTCTACACCAAGAAAGTGGGCAACTCTCTTATCATCCTTGTTCTTTATGTTGATGATCTTATTCTTACTGGTAGTGATCCCAACCTTATAAACCATGTGAAGTCCAGCCTTAAAAAGAAATTTGAAATGACAGACTTAGGACACTTACACTATTTTCTCGGTCTTCAAGTCTTGCAATCCCAAGAAGGTATTTTCCTTTCCCAGTCCAAGTATGCTTGTGATATTCTTCGTCATTTTCACATGGAAGACTGTAAGCCAGCCCCTTCTCCCTTTCAGTCTGGAGTCAAACTTTCAGTCTCTTGTACTTCTCCTGAAGTTGATGCTACCTTATACCGTCAACTTGTCGGAAAACTCTTGTATTTAACCCATACTCGTCCTGATCTTTCCTTTGCTGTTGGCCTTGTTGCTCGTTTTATGCAAAACCCCCGTGAAAGTCATTGGAAAGCAGCTAAAAGAATACTTCGTTATGTTCGAGGTACAGTACAGTTTGGGATTCATTACAGTGCCAAAGCAGCTCCTCTGTTAGTTGGTTTCACTGATTCTGATTGGGCTGGTGACCTGATGATCGGAAGTCTACTGCCGGTTATGTCTTCACTCTTGGTTCAGGACCTATTACATGGGCTTGTAAGAAACAGGCTGCCATTTCTCTTTCGTCAGCAGAAGCAGAGTATCGTGGTGCCGTGGAAGCTAGTAAGGAAGCCTTGTGGCTTCGTCAGATCCTATCAGATTTGGCTTTGAGCAGCAGCATCCAACCACACTTTGGTGTGATAATCAAAGTGCCATTCAGCTATGCAAAGATCCAGTCCAGCATCAGCGCAGCAAACACATTGAACTACACATGCACTTCATCAGAAAGCTCATTCATGACCATGTTCTTGAAGTGCAATATTGTCCAACGATGATCAGGTTGCAGACATCTTCACAAAGGCTCTCACAGAGGCGAAGTTCACTAAACTTCGATATATGCTTGGAGTTCAGGAAGTTGTCACTAAGGGGGGATAGGCTCTAGTGCCTCCTTCCTTCTCCTATTGTGTCATATTTGTAAATCCTTCAATCCTATCCCAAGTTGTTCTTAAGGGGGATGTTAGGATATTCCGACACATAGGATATAGTTAAGTTCAACTTGGTCTAGCATAGAGTTAGGTTAGAGTTAGGTAAAGTGTGTTTCTTTACCGTTGTACATTTTGTAACTTACAATCCGACGGTCACGATATGTAGTGATCCGACGGTTCACTCTCACCTCGGTATTACCGACACTTGATCCGTGGCTTGACACCCGATTGGTCCATGAGTTCTATTTAAAGCGCATGGAGGGTCATTGTTCGGGTAATCCGTGCATGAGAGAAGCTTATGTAAATTTTCATTCTTTGATTAATAAATTGTCTGTACCCACGTTGGGACAGGCCGTGGACTGTTTCCCTCCTTGCACTCTGAGGGTTTTAACCACGTCAAAAATACTGGTGTATTGATTTGAGATCTGGTTGTGAGCGGTGTCCTTTTGGTATTCTTTCTGAGGAACTTACCCTGTAAATTCCTACAGTACTTGGGCACCTCGTTTGCCATTGATGTAAAAGGGGGAGAAAATGTTGGAAGGGAAAGAATATTTCCAGCAATGACAAAGGGGAAGACTCGTGGTCAAGGTTTTCATTGATGTCCATATGGCATTGTTGGAGATGGAAAATATTCTTGTGATACATGCCTTAAACCCTTTCATGATGTTTCCCTAAGTACATTTATGCCCTAGATTGGTGATGCATGATCTAAATGCCCATAATACTCTCGAAGATGCCTTAGCCCTAACACATTGATGCAAGTCCTAATACTTATTATGCCCTTAATATACATTAATGGAAGCCTGTGCGTATGAAGCCCTAATCGTAATGAAGAAGTCCTTCCCCTAATGTCCATGAAAATCCTTAGATCATTGATGATGAAACCTTAAATGAAGATGCCCATGAATACATATTGAGAAGGAACCCTAATCTTGTTGATGTCCATGATACCTTTAAAGAATCCCTAATCCTAATCAGCTTGATGACCTAATTCTATAAAAAAGGAGCCCTAAACATTGGATGCCTAAAACTAAAATCCTAATGGCTGCCATAAATAAAATAATAATGATAGTCTCACAAAAATAATTGTATTGGTGGTAAAATGACCCTATTTAGGGATGAGATTGGCATAGGAGTGTAGAGGATTTTTTCTCTTTCTAATGAGCTATTACACGCCCCCAAATTCCTTACTGTTGAAGAGAAATCAATTTTTGAAATCAGCATATGTGAAAAATTATCAAATGGTCCAAGCCAACTTGAGTCCCTTTAGAATATGGAAAACCCTTGGAAAAGAGACGTGTCCCTTTAGAATATGGAAAACCCACTATAAATATAAACCTAAATTCGTTCTTTCAAGGTCATATTTTTCCGTTACAATAAGACAAGAGGTAGAGAAGTAGCCGCAACCTTGAAAAGCAAGGAAGACAAGTTTGTGGAATTGTTCTTGGGTTAAATAATCTCCCATAGGTTCGAGCTAGGATCAGACAAGTTGTAGTAATTGTTGCGGTTGAAGTTGTCGTAGTTGTTGTGGTCGAAGTTGCCGTAGTTTCCGTAGTTTCTGTGGTCGAAGTTGTCGTAGTTTTCGTGGTCAAAGTTGTCGTGGTCGCAGTTGTTGTAGTTCAAGTTGTCGTAGTTGTCATGGTTGAAGTTATTGTGGTCGAAGTTGTTATAGTTGTCGTGGTCGAAGTTGTTATAGTTGTCGTGGTCGAAGTTGTTGCAACTGTCGTAGTTGAAGATGTGGTAGTTGTTGTGGTTGAAGCTATCGTGGTCGAAGCTGCCGTAGTTCTCGTGGTTGAAGTTGTGATAGTTGTAGTGGTTGAAGCTATCGTGGTCGAAGCTACCGTAGTTCTCGTGGTTGAAGTTGTGATAGTTGTAGTGGTCGAAGTGGGTATTTATTGTGATTGGACAAATAGAGCTTGATGAAGTCTTCTCTTAAGAACAGAATAGGGCAGAGTTGGAGAACTTTCTGAAGCAGCATATTGAATATTTGTGGAGATCATTGAATACCATGATGCATTGAAGTTCTCATGAGATAACCTTGGATATTTTGTTTGGGTGACAAGAAAAGCGGTGGTGATACCTTCTAAGAAGACAAGGTTGTCATTGATGACGTGACGTGGAGACTAAGGGAAGACATAGCTGAAGATTGACAAGGCTTGTTGAAGAAGACATTGGGATCTGTGAAGTATAACCAAATACATCTTGATGAAGTAAAGTAAGGGTTGGAGCCTCGAAAAGACAAGGTTGGTGCCTTGGAGGATATGTGAAGTATAACCAAATAGATCTTGATGAAGTAAAGTAAGGGTTGGAGCCCTAGAGGATCAGAGCCCTCAAGAAACCAGGTCGGAGCCTGAACCAGATATAGGGTTAGTGCCCCTAAGGTTGGTGCCTCAAAATTGACAAGGTTGTAGACTTGGAAGTCCAAGTCGGTGCTTGGCAAATACAAGTTGGAGCCTGGCAGATTGAAGATCAGTGTCTTCATCTAGGGTTGGAGCCCTATATATATTGTACTTGATTTATTGTAAAGAAGAAATTAATAAAAGAATTTATTCTTATTGTTCATTTTGTGTTCTAAATATAAGTGATCTAACTAGGAAAAGTAACAATTGAAAAGAAATATTGATTCACCCCTCCCAACCCCCTCTCAGTGTTTCCAACACTACTCTCTTTTCTCAAGTATGGAAATAAAGCAAGTATGAAGCAAAAGACACTCTATGGAATTACCTAAAACTCGTGGTTTGTTAAACTGCTACATAACACTGACCCCTTCTGTTATTCTCTCTAAATCCCGCTCTCAATTTCTCATCTCTACCATGGAGCAAGATATAGTAGTATCGAATGGAACACCCACCCTCCTATTGACATGGTTTTAACATAGCTCAATAGTCAACTAGAAGTTAAACCTCTAAAGTCTTCTCCATAGTCCACACATGGCTATCCCCTTTTACATGAGTAATGGGGCTAATGGGCATCCTCTTGAACTATGGCAATCAAGTCGAAAGGTCAACTTCCGAGAGGCATAATTTTTGCATATGAACTTTGATTAGCATCTTTCTTTCACTATTGGAAGGTATCTAAGTGTAGAACAATGTTAGGAGGTCTAGCACAAGCAAGAGTTTTTGGAACCATAAAAATTTGTTTAATGCCTCAAAATGTGGCCCTGAAGGGTTTCAAACCCCAATTCTCCAAACTGGGACCTGCGGGTAAAAATGACCCTACAAGTTGATTCCCTTAATTTTTCCACTTTGAAAGCATCAAGATAAATGACAAATAATATAATGATCCAATCCATATCATGTTAGTTTACCATCCAAATTCCCAAAAAATCTTCACCTTATGTCACTTTTTCTTTACTTCTTTTTGCTTTGGTTTCCATCTAATTACTTGAGTTTATACTTCTTGTTTTCCTTAGGTTGTGACCTCTTATATTCTATTGATATACTATCACCCTATTATACTCATCTTGCTCATCATGTGTACTCTTTGCAATCCATCCATGCATGGCCTTCTGTTGTCTTATGTGCACTCTTTTACATGACCTCTATCATACACTTGTTAACATTAGCATATCAATCATGCTTCTCCTATAAGTACACTTCATTCCCCCATCCCTAAAGTCTCTATTGTTTATATCCACACACTTACGAAAACAAGGATTCAACCATTTTAAATGGGAAGATGTCTCTATTGAAAATAAAATGTTCATACTTGATCCATATTGAATCATTATATTATGTCATCTATCTTGATGCTTGAGTGGAAAAATTTGAAGGAATCAACTTGTAGGGTAATATTAATGACAATTCTCAATTTGCAAAGTTGGGGATTGAAACCTTCTTAAACTATTTTGAGGCATCAAATGACATTTGTTGAGGTCAGATTTTTTAGCTTTAGCTCACACCCCTTGACATACCTTTCTAACAACAACAAAAAATATATTAATTAAAGCTCATATGCAAAAGTTATGCCCCTTGTAAGTTTCACTATTATGGTATGACAGGATGTTTGGTCAATCGTCATTACTCATGCGTATGGGGCTAACCATGTGTAGAGTTTCAATAAGATTCTAGAAAGTACAAAGCAATAACTCTGATTGAGGGTCTGTGAAGTCAAAACTTTATCTCTAAACAACTACCAAACTATATTAATTAGCGTGTCACTAGGATGAGTTAGGATTCCATTCTACATCTTCGTATTTGTTCCAAGTTGAGCAAAGCAACTAGAAGTGGGAAGTTAGAGAGCATAACACGGGGAATAAGATTCTATATTATCCTTACATGCCACAGGTTTCAAGGAACTCCACATAGTACCTCTTACTTTGTATTTGTATATTTCCATATTAGAGAAAAGAGAGCAAAGCTATCTCACCTACTAACTGAGCAAGTTGTCTTTAGTGTGACTTTTTGGAAGCTTTTCCGGTGGGTTTTCCAGATCTAATTGCTCTAAAATCCAGTAGGAATTTATTGAAATCACAAGTTTGATGGGTAAACCCTACACAATCCAAGTGCCCTAGGGGTTTTTCGGGGTGATTAATCCATATATACAATCAAAAAACTAATTTAAATAACACAAATCAAGATTTTACCTCAATTTTTTTCGCCCGATTCTGGCAACGGAATGTCCAAAAAGTCACACTAAAGACAACTACCTAACTGATTTTTTTCTCATACAAGTTTCCCACAATAAATAGTGATTATTTGTAGATACTGTGTGCATATTTTTTTGTCCTATATTTTTTCGCATGTCAATTATTTCATACATTTAATTAAAGAATCTAAGATCTAAAAAATTAACTTTTATAATAAAAAATTCATAGTTTTATTAAATTCATTGTGACAAACTATTCCAATAGAATATCCATAAAAATTTATAAATCAATATTACTTTAAATAATAATAAAAAAACAATTATTTCAATAAAAGTAAATTAAAATAAAATTAAAAATTCACATATCTTTCACAAATTAAGCTTAGTAGTGAAATGTGAAATTATTACCATGTTTCGAGAAACTTGCAAAAGTTGAAGTGACGATTCATCGACTGTATTAATAATTTTAACACTTATGAAAGTGCACTTTGTTAACTAGAAGACTTTCATCATATATGAATAAATTATGACCTTATGGGTTTAGAACTAAGTGTAAAAATTAAATTTTGTATTGCTCTCAAAATTTCAAGTAACAAATTAAGACCTTGTATTACTTTCAAATTTATAAGGGTCCATTTACCACTTCGTGTTGTTCAACAAAGGATGGGGAATATCGAATTGATTTATATATTCTTCAAAGGTTTACTAAAGTTTTTTTAGGTTATATTTTTTCCCATTTATAAATATTTATATTGTTTAATTAACACTTACATAAAATTGAATCAATTATAATCCATTATGAGTACACAATAGCATATCTCATGTAATCAAGTTTAGCAATTCTCTTCAAGAGTCCACTTCACATTCAATTAAGTTACCAATTATGTAATTTTTGTTCTATGTTAAAGCTTTTTTATTTCTGTTTCTCATTTTTGTTACACTCGGACAGGCTCCTCTAAAGGAGACCCACCTTTTCATAAACATAACTTCGGTAGTCATGCTATGCACAACCAATATTTTTTTGGTAGACAACCTTTTTATAAACATAACTTTTGTAGCCATGCTATGCACAATCAAAAAAATTTTGGGTAGACAAGCTAGTACAAGAAAACTTATGTAATATTAAGAAGATTTGTGTGTTTTTGTGTCGTTTTCCCAACAAAGCAGCCCATAATATAAAGTCGAACCATTACACAAAAAATAGCATATTTTATGTAGTTGTTCAGATCAAACAAGGTTTTGGATCAAAAATACGATACCAACTCTAGTCAATGTTGATAATAATGTGTCTGCAAAAATATCGGCATTGGTCTGAAAAACAAAATATCGTAAATATTAAGAAAATATTGACAAAAAATTTAAGAAAATTACAAAATGAACCCAGAAAAGTGACTTAAAGCAACACAATACTTGGGCAGACGATATTTTCGATCATCGCACTACCTTTACAATATTATTGCAATACTATTGCGACATTTACCGACGACAGTATCGACTACTAGAAAAAATCAAAATTTTGTGAGTATCACGACATTATTGGGATGTTAACAACAGCAACTCTAGTCATGGCAATCTCATACTAAATATTTAATGAGAACTAGTTCACTTACAAGAAAATCTCATAACATTGACATCAAAAACTATATTAAAAAAATCTTTCATATATATTTGCATGCATTATGTTTTTTGCTATTAAAGTTACATCATTATTGTATACACTAACTATAACAATCATATAGTTTGATTTAACTAATTTGCTTGAAAGAAGATTGATAAATATTAATTTACAAACATAGCACATGCACAATATTCAATGATAATAAATTGTAAACAATCGTCGCACTCAATAAGTTACCAAAAATTATAAAATCAATATTAATTTGTTAAACACTAGTATAGATCCATCTTAAGTACGGATCTAACATGAGCCGAGAGAGATCAAATTTCTTCACGTGCAAACTTCTTTAGAATGCAAAATACAATGTGTTATTTTTCATTGTTTAAATTGTATTTTTGAATGTTAAATAGAGTATATATAGGCCCAGATAAACATTTTAACCATAAAAACTTCATTTTCATGATACATACATATTTTTTTAATGATATATACTTAATTTATATTTACATCACATGTACATCAGACACTTTATCATACAAATTAAAACGGTTTTTTATTATTAATATATTTTGAAGTATATGTCAATATTAATTCTTATTAAAATATTTTATTAATAACCCATATTGAATAATTTTTTATATACAACATTAATATGTTTTATTTTAACAATTTTTTTCTATATATAGATATATATAAAATTGATATCAACATAAATTAGTTAACATAAATCTTCAAATAGTTTATTTAAAGAATTTTTATTATTAATATATTTTGAAGTATATGTCAATATTAATTCTTATTAAAATATTTTATTAATAACCCATATTGAATAATTTTTTTATACAACATTAATATGTTTTATTTTAACACATTTTTTCTATATTAGATATATATAAAATTGATATCAACATAAATTAGTTAACATAAATCTTCAAATAGTTTATTTAAAGAAATATTTTTGAAAAGTACAAAAATTTAAATATCTTACTCATTTTTTTTATTTCTATTTTTTTTATTATAGCCAACATTATTTTTCTATTTAGAACATAATTTTTATTTTTTTATTTTTATTTTAAAAGGGACAGGACAAATTTACACATCCCCTCATACTGGACTGTACAATAAATCTTTCACCTCAATTGTGACACAAACATATAGCTTAATATGTTTTCATACATGTAAACTTAGAGGTGTAATAGCAATGTGTTTTCATATATGTAAACATCATTGGTGTAGTTGAAACTGAAATATGTATGGTTAGAAATTTACACCACTGGCTCAACTTCAATTATTTCTACTTACTCCAAATAGAGCATGGGAAATATAAACTATTTACCATCTCCAACTATGAATGTGTGCAAATAAAAACTATATTGAATTCGTACTAAAATAATATTTCTACTTACTCCCAATAGAGCATAGGAAATATAAACTACCAAATAGAGCATAGGAAATATAAACTATTTACTATCTCCAAGTATGAATGTGTGCAAATAAAAACTACATTGAATTTGTACTAAAATAAAAAGCGCACTCAAGTTCATGAGCACAATCCACGAATCACAGATGTATAACAACCAATGGGTGGCACATAATTCCAAGTTAGCTTAGACTTCTTATATAAGTAATACAGTGTCATTTAAAAATAGCAGCTATAAGTATTTGGGAAAATATTTTTAGGATCTAACTTTTCTCATCTGAATAAATTCTATCAACGTATTGAAGTTAATTTCATCATTTCTTATGTGTACATGAACAAAACGACTATTGAAGTTCATAATTATTTTCTAATGATCCACTTCGTTGGATATTTTTGGGAAACATGATTGGAAGAGTGCCCGGGGTCACTGCAACCACTAAATGAATTACCTTCACCCAAGACAAAATCCAGTGAGCCTAAACCTCTCTTCAGGACACAACCAGTGTAATGGGCTCTTGCCTTCCATCCTTAATCTTTCAAGTTACTTTGTTGGATACTTTTGGCAGCAGAACCTCGGCTCACTTAGGATTGGATTCATAAGTGATTGATGAAGACCTCTCAAGCCACTGGTGGAAGCATGGGTGCCTTGGTTAGCAAGAATATATGTTTCGGCCATGAGCCTTACCAACTCAAGATCAAAAGGAAATGTACATGACATAGGCGTTGTATGATTCAAAAACATTGCAATCAAGTTTCAATAAATGATTACAGCTTTTAGAATTTATTTAAACTCCGAAAAGCTGTTTAAAAAAAAAGAAGAAAAAAACAAACATATAGACTACGGTTCATACTGTTATAACTTATTACTTTTCAGTGCCCATTTAGATAAAATCTTTTCAAATCATGTTATTATCCTCTGTTTATATATTGCATCACGTGTGCATTTCCTTTCATCAATCACTTTTCTCAGGTTATCGTCCATAAATATCCTTCACTTTCCTCGAGAAGTTGGTATGTCATTATCTTCATCGTAGTCGCAAACTTTTGTACAAGATTACATAGAAAGATCTGACTAATGCACATTAAAACTTGCATTAATATCGACTTAATCAATGAATAACTTCTCCGTGAATTAATATAATGTGTAGCCATCAAATATAGACAAGGTCCTAAATGGGTGATTATTATTCAGTTCAACTATGAGACAACTACAATATACAGTAATCTGTAAATTCAAGTTCTGATATTAATCTTTGTCAACCAGCACGAGTAGATACATTTAAGCAGCTGACTAGTTTAAACCAGCACGAGTAGATATATTTAAGCAGCTGACTAGTTTAAACCAGCACATCCTTCTAATCAGATCTCAAAATTGTGGGGAATACAAGATGCCAAGTACGACATATCAATCTTCATTCGGCATTCAGAGAGCACCTGAAAATCCCTGCCTTGTTCCTCAATTATTCATTCCATTTGCAGATACCACCTGAAAAACCCTGCTGTATTCCTCAATTATCTATATTGTTCATTTATTTTCTTTGGTGATTATCGTTTAGTGCACACTCCAAATTCTCTCTGTAAAATAATAAATTACTAGCATCATTGATGTAGTAAAACAATGTTGGCCAATGGATATCTACCTGGGATCTCTGAACATTGGTTTTATCTCAATACAGAGATCAAGCATTTAAAATTTTGAATCAAGTGAACAGCATACATATTTATAATCGGAAAGTTATCGGAAGCACACCCTTAACTAGCTTTCACTTAGTTTGAACAAATAAAATGGTTTTTAGGACATCAAGTATGAAACAAACTGTGGATGCGCTTTTGTTCAGTTAATTTTCTATAAACAATTATTCCGTAACTCAAATTGTTGGACCTGTGCTAAAGGAATAAATAAAGGTAACCCTATGACTAAAAGCACTCAGCAGATAAATACAGTATGGTGGAACCCTGAACACTTAGCTGAAGGCAGACAATTCTGTGAATGCCTTCGTATTAGTAAATTAAATGATAAATATATACAACATGAGATGAGCACGGCAACTGCACAAATGAACTTAATGAAATGTCATCATCTAGGGGAAAGAGGAAGAAAAAGGTGCATGTATCTGGAAATTGATACATTGGAGAAATGGGCATCCTAGGTCCATTAACAGTAACCCACTGAAAAAACTGTTTACATCCATGAGCCTCTGAGATCAAAAAATGCGAAGTGCTTTAGTTGAACAAAAAAAAGACAAATAATTGTACAACATTTGGGGGTATGGAGGACCGCATTGAATCCAATGCCCAATTTAGGAATGACTACTAATGAAGCCACCATGCAGCTACCAATCCTTTCATTTTGGGCATGAAAAACATGTCACTTGCACTGCTCTTGAAGTGACTGTGTGAAGCATACACAAACTTGTATTAAGGGTATAACTTCTCTAGTCCTTATACAATTCAATTCAGCTTGATTTATAAATGAAATGCCGATACTCTGAGGCAATACATCAGAAAGAGTTAATAATACAATAGCCCCAACCAGAAACCCAGGCTGACTTACCTCTGCTGGAGATCAAAAAAATAGTTTCCTCAAACCAGGAAAGAGTAAGTGCTCTTTTCACGAAAGCGTTGGATATCCACTGGCAATTGATGTTGAGACTCCAGCTAAAGCAGTCTTTGAATTCGACAAACTTTTACCACCACATATCTATAACCTTGGAGGGGGCGGCTGAAGAGCTTCTGTTGAAAAAGGTAACCTGTCACATCCTAATGGCGTACGTGTGAGAGGATTCCACCTATCAAAGACAATCCGTCCTCCACGACCTATCCTTCCATGGAAACGGTAAGGAGGTGCAGTGGCACCATTCTGAATCGGAGGATCAGGAGGGGGTACAATGCCAGCAGCAGCCAATCTTTCTGGATCTAAGTGTCTTGTAAACAATAATACTGGCTCCTGAGGGTCCTGCAAACCACAACATCAATTATCAATTGAGCGTTCAGACTACATTGTCAGCTCAAGATATATAAGTACAACAGTGAATCTTTTAAATATATGGCATAACCATTTAGATAATTGGCTTCCTATTCAACTTTGATAGACTGTAACTGAGTTCATCACTAAACATCAAAAGTAGCAACCATCTACATGTTCTTTTATCCACAAACTACAACCATATAAGTTCAAAACATGCTAAATTCATTTCACCAAAGGAGCAAAGAATACCCTTCTATTAATCCGTCCCCTTTGATGTCCTTGATTTCTTTTCAAATCCCGCTTTGTCTGATCTGTTACCTCTATCATTGGCATAGCATCCGTCACAGGTGGGGTTTGTGTCAATACAGGGCGAATAAGTGCATGACCATTTGCCAGCTCCATAGAATTTGCAAGCTGTCCAGCAGCATGGTCGTCATCTCCACGTTTTATTGATGTTGACTTATGAGTTGGAAGAAAACCAGGCATCATGAATCCATCTTCATCATGCTGTGTCTCATGCTGCACCAATGAAAATATTTTGCTTCAAAAAATATAAGGTGACACTAGGCAGAATCGATTCAAGATTTAATCGCCCACATGCAAATCACAAACCACTTAAATCATGGGACCAGTGGAACAGAAGTAATGGAAGATTAAAAAACCAAGGTTGACAGATGTAATTTTCTGAAAAAGCTTACTGTGCATTTGACCTTACTATCCTGGACAGGAATAACTTTGTTCAATGCACTGTATAATGAGATTTTCTTTCTTCACGCTAGCTTTGCTACTAAATTTTGGATTCCAAAGATTCAATTCTAATTGGAATTATTTTTTCAAAGCATTTTTATAACTCAATTGGATGTGGAATATAACAGCAATCATGGGATTCCAATAACAAGGATGAATTACAAGTCACTATAACATGAAACTATAAACTATGTCAAATTATAATTTTCTGGATTAAAAATTCAAAGGTTTTTAGTATTATATTGCCAGCTGTTTTGAAATAAACGTCCATTGTCAATCTCATTAGAATAATATTCTCACAAATATTTAAAATCATTTTTAGTGGATACTTGTAATGACCAAAAGTCGTATACGCAGCGGAAATATTAAAATACTTCGTAGACAAATACATCCATCGTACGACAGTAATTGTAAAATGTATATTGTATAAAAAATTGATGTAGGATGAGTACAATTGATAATGAAGTTCCTATATATATAGCCAGGTAAGTACCATTTCACGAACAGGCATGTCTCTAAGACATGCCTTTTCATTATTAACTAACTAACTATTAGTTAATTTACTTATTATTTATTATTATATTTATATTATTATGATTACTATTTATTATCTAATTTTATCTATTTTTACATAATTTATGTTCATAACATTGCCTTCTCCTTCAAAAAGCTTTGTCCTCAAAGCTCACTGATGAAGGATTGGATCTCTTCTATCGTTCGGAATATCTTCTTGTTTCTAAGCTTTCATCTTTGTTGATACAAGACGATATGATATTCTAAGCGATAGACAGAATTGTCGCACTGAAAATGGATCGGACCATCCTAGATTAATCTTCTGGGGAATCTTCTGATCCTTGGAGATGTGTGATGAATAGTTATAGTATGACCGGATTGAGCTCACTTCAATATTCTTCGGAACATAAGTTTGATTAAGATTAAGTGATATAGATTTGTAGATTGATTAAGTTGTCTACTCCTGTGATTCGGATGTAGATAAGGAATTTTTCTTGTTTGAACTTCCTTGAACGTTTTTATGACAGTCTCCTGATTTCCTTCAGGGATTGTTGTTGTTGACTTGACTTCTGAACCCTCATTTGGGGTGTTTGTTGTTTGAACTGCAACCTCAGAGTACGTCTTTACTTCAATATGATTTGGAATTGCTCGAACAGTGAGATTAGTGTGATAGATGTTTGTTTCTTCAACGTGGGCTGCTACATCTGGAGATTTTGATGCTTCCTTTGCGATAAGTTCTTCATATCTATTCTTCAATGATTTTTTATCAGTCTTAAGTTTTTTTAATCTGGTTAAGAAGATTTTGGTTATGTTTTTTAGACGTAAAAGTTCTTTTTTTGAATCGTTGATCTTGTCACTATTATCCTTCTCTTGATCTTTTAATTTTTTAATTTGTTCTAATAATTTTTTGTTAAGGTCTTTTAAACATAAATTCTCCTCTTCTTTCTTTGATAGACTTTCGTTGAATTTTTTGTCAAAACTTTCTTTTTCTTGTTCTAACTTGTGCTTCTTAGTTTTACACTTTTTGACTTGTGCAAGAAGTTTCTCATTGTGGTTCCTTAGATGCAAAATTTCTTCGTTGCATTCTGTTGATTTTGCATGAAACCGCTCTGCGAGATCTTTATATTTCTTCTTTAAGGCTTGGTTCTTTTGTTGAAGTTTTACGATTTTTTCTTTTATATGTTTAATTTGTGTCTCAGTGGTATATTGATATTCTTCTAGAGTAAACAATCTTCGACATTTGGGACAAGGTATTGTGCGATTTTTATAAATCTATAAAAAATGATCTTATGCTCCACAAAATGGACATCTAATCCAAAATGTAGAGTTATGTATGGATTCCATAATTTCTCTGTTCATCTTCAAATTAGACTTCTTTCTTCAGTGATGAACATTTTTTTGTGTTTGTTCGCTTAGGGTTTAAAGGTAACCCTTCTCTCTTATAATCTATAAAATATGTTTCCACTTCTCTCTTATAAAAAGATAATATATATATATATATATATATATAACTTTAATCTTATATTATCATTATAATAACTACGATGCTGATTATCCTTTGTGCACTTTAACATATAATCTCGTTTGATTTCTTAATGGAACTTCAATAGAACCTTAAATTAATGGTTATGTACGGATTCGTACAGTCGTGTCTATCACAAAGTGTATTTGTACTCTTTCTAGCAACAATTATGTTACGTGACCTTTCTTAAGCACTTGAAGCAAGCACAGGTTTTGGTTTAATAAACCCACGCAACCAGCAACTTCAACAACGATGAACAACACAAACCCTGTGCAGTTTTCATACGGAATATGGACCGCTACACAGCGACAAGTAAATGGTAGTCCGGCAAGTCAGACGTGGTTGTGCTGGCGGATGTGACGGGAATGCAAAAATGGCAGTGGCATAGGATGGCGGTATGGCTTGTTTCAACAATGTGAACGGGCTAAAAAATGAAACGACAGGTTGTATCTCTACTTGGGGTAGCCTCGTCACCAAATTCGACTAAGCTGCTGCAAATTACCGAAGGTTCAGATTTGAGTGGAATTGGCACTGTAACCCAGGTGAAGGTTTATGCTAGGCTACGATGGAACAATGTTCGTGCTGGCATGGAGTTGAATTCAACCGTGGAGATGGTGGTTGGATGTTCGCAGGCTGGCCCGATGCCTTCAGCTCTTAGGACAACGCAGCAGGGAGAGGAGTGGCAAACGCACAGGGAAGCTAGAGTTAAATTAGATTCGGTCAACGTCTCCAGTGGTGGTGGCGTTGGAGTTTTCGGCTGACAACGGGGGAGTGGAGATCCGACCACTGCTCAGAGGGTAGGCAAAGGCAGTGGCGTGGAAGGGCAGCAGTCGTTGCGTCCTGGACAGTGGTTCAACATTTGTGCGGTTTGCAGAGGTCACATTTGACATCGGTGAGGAGGCAGAGGTGGCCTCGGATAATATATTTTTTATTTCGATTTCCTTTTTTTGCTTTTTTTTGTAATGCAATTTTAATTTTCTTATTTTCTTATTATTTTTTTTTAAATACGATTTTTATGTCCAGTGTTTTGGTTTTTTTTATCCCCTTTTTTAATATAATTTTTTTGTTTTTGTTTTTCCATTTTTTTTGTTAATATGGCCAACGGCCTAGTAGCGACTAGAATAATGGAGAAGCTCCTTCGTAGCAAATGCTTGATTGACGACAACAAGGTTGTCGGGAGATTGATGGAAAAAGGCCTGGTGATCAGGCAATGTGGCTCTGATACCATTGTAACGACCAAAAGTCGTATACGCAGCAGAAATATTAAAATAATTTGTAGACAAATACATCCATCATAGGACAGTAATTGTAAATTGTATAATGTATGAAGAATTGATGTAGGATGAGTACAATTTAGAATGAGGGTCCTGTATATCTAGCCAGGTAAGTATCCTTTCACAAATAGGCATGTCTCGTAAGACATGCGTTTTCGTTATTAAGTAACTAACCATTAGTTAATTTACTTATTATTTATTATTATATTTATATTATTATGATTATTATTTATTATCTATTTTTACATAATTTATGTTCATAACAATACTATTCATTTTAGTTCAATGTGTATGGATCAGACATGCATAAGTATGTGAACTTAGGATAAGCATGCATTCAATAGGAAGAATGCAACTATTCATGGTTATCCATTTTGATAAGCTCTTGTATTACAAATAGTTAATTCAACTTGATAGAAGTCAGACAATTGTGGATCTGTGAATCAGATGCTCAGAAATTTCTCGTTTGTCAGTGAACATGTCCACATCAGAGAATCGCTCCTAGCAATGGGTTCATCCCTTCGGGTTTTTTCATTCACTGTGTATTACTCTTTGGTGGCAGCATATTGGAGCTTCTACTCTTTTTTGAAATCATACTCTTTTTTGAAATCAAGATTTTCTGTTGCTGATATGGCTTTATTGTGGCTTATTCTCTTTAAAGAACTTTGTTGGGTAGTTCGTGCAGAGCAGATCTCATTGGAAAATTTTGTCAAACACATTGCAGGTGGAGCAATTTAATTCAGAGATTTTGTCAAGCAATTCCACAAGGAAATTACATTGACAATTTGACATATTTCATCATTCATTTTTTTCATGGCCAAGGGTTCTGAACCCGCTGAAATTCCCAACTGGAGGAGCATCTCTCAATGTTATTTGGATGCTCCCATGGGTGGCAAGCCATGGCCTCTACATGGCTGCCTGCCTGCACTTCTCACAAACTCTACTATCTACAACCATCATACAGTCCTTCCGAGTAGCCATCTCCTACAGTGGCTTTTGTATGCCTGTAACCTTGCAGGTTTTTGTTGGTTTTGCTGCACTTTTGCATTTTGGTTGCTTGTTCTCATATTTGTGGTGCATCTGCATTTTTGGCGGCATTGCTGGCAGACATTAAGCGACTTCAACAATATTTTTAGGGGCATCAGTTAATGTCCATCAGTGAACTGACAATGTTCATCCAGTATGTTTCAAGCCATTTGCTTTAGTTATGCAGCTCACAGTAATAAACTAGTTGCTTTGACATCACATTGCCCTCACATTGTTTTGTCTGTTTTTCTCAGCAATGCATTCAATTTGCAAGTTCTGAAATGTAACAATTGGGACTCAGCAAGCAATTTGTCTGAATTATGTCTTACAAAGTTTTAATTTGCAAATACCCATCTTATACTTTCAAGCATCCACATTGTTTCTGCTAGTCTGGTTTCACAGCATCACTGCATTTGCGACACTTGCATTCTTGCGACACTTGCATTCATTCTTTCTTTCCCATTGGTTAGTGCCATTTGTCAATTTGTCCTCAGTATTTAGCCTACATTTATCTTCATCATGTAGGTTATTATATTTTTCAATTTGTGCTAGTCTCACTCTGTGTACATGAATATGTATGAATTTTGAAAAACTCCTTGTGGTTTTTGGTCCTAGCCTCCCTTTAAATAGCACTCGCCCAGTCTCTTTTCACAGCATAACTGCATTTGTGACGCTTGATTTCATTCTTTCTTTCCAATTGCTTAGAGTTACTTGTCAGTTTGTCCTCAAGTTTAAACCCCTCTTTAGCCTCCATTTATCTTCATTGTGTAGTTTATTATATTTTCTCAATATGTGTTACTCTCACATATCTTGAATATGAATATGTATCAAAAATTCCTTTCCAGTTTCTGGTTCTAGCCACAGTTTAAAGAGCACTCCCCCAGGAAAACCAACTCATATGAAATAGCAGCGTTACATGAGTGCAGCTGGCTGCAGAGATGAATACAGTAAGGGCCAAGACATGTTAAAGAACCTGTGCAGCAATGCAGTAATTTCCCATTATCAAAGAGGTCACCAAGAATTGGCTGTGCAAGGTATAGGTACAGCTGATGGGCTGATAGAAGAAACAAAACAGTGTGCACTGTCTTAATTCATGTATGCCTGCTGCAATCTATAGTCCCTTCAACCATATTTGGTTGTTGAATGTTCCTACTAGAAGCTTTGACTAAAAGCAAATATATTTACAAACCTGAACCAGAAATTAACACCAGTCAGCAGAATGTAACTTGCATCTTAAATATTTCCTTGCATGCAAAATGCTTCCTTCGCCAAAATAGGCTCATTACTTGAATGTTCAAGTAATGAGGTTGTGAAGATTTTACACTCAATTGTAGGCAATGCTATCATTTTAAGAAACAGCCTTAAGTGGGGGTGGAGAAATGTATCAAATTCCAGATACATGGTACAAAGTTGCAGAGAGAGAGAGAGAGAGAGAGTTAACCTTATTATTCAATTATGACAGTGAGACACAAATCTCAAATGTCTATGAGAGAGAGTCACCCGCACAACCAACTAGCCTTGTGTTAAGACGAATGGAGCCTAATTACCACATTACATGTCTTTATCTATCAGTGCAACGTGACTTTATTACATTATAACTGAATTCACTTTATTATCAAACTAATACTTAATAAATATAATGATATGTCCATTAGACTAAGCTAACCCTTCTAAAATAGATATTATCATTGAAGAGAACTATTATTGCTTCATCACTTCCAAACCTCATACAAGTTCTATCGTGAGTTCACAATAGGCATCTCACAACCACAACTCTATAGGATCATACACAATGTATTTAACATTTAAGTATGTGACTCACAACTAAATTATACCAAAGGAAGTGAGACAAGAGACCCAAACAAAGTTGCATCATAATCCTTCAGTCAATTGCTGAGTAATTTATTCTAGTGTGATTTTCTCTTCTCTGACTTTGTAGCATGGTGTCAGATTAACATTTGTGATTAACCAGTGTTGCAAACATCCCGATTTTGTTGCGAACAAAATAGTGAAATCGCAATTTTTTGGCCTAGCCAATGTTTGCCGATTTTTACTGATATTTTGGTGGTATCTTAATTTTTCCAATGTTTGCCGATTTTTACCGACATTTTCTCAATTTTTTGGATTTTTGGTTTTTCGGACCCTTCAAGATTTTATCCCGATGTCGATGTTTGCAACATTGTGATTAACACATGTAATTTTAATTCTCAACTTCATTAGACTGGAATCATAACTGGTTGGTTGGTAGTTACCTCCAACTATGGTACACTAATGTGGGGACACATATCTTGGGTTTGCACGAGGATTTCCTCTGAAGGAAAAGTGATGGATATATATCAAATGATAGTTTTGAGAATAATTACAAGCCAAGAACTTCTAATTGGGTATCTCCAGTTGTTTCCTGATATGAAGAATAAGGGGAAAATCAGGATTTTTGTGAAACTCACTAAACTAATTGTTGTCACCAAAAAAAAAAAAAAAAAAAACGCTTTTCCAATCCCCTTCATGATTGTATTTTCAAGCAACTAGTGGTCTAATTTATAGAAAATAGATTTTTAGAGTAAAATAACACAACTTGCTAAAGAAGATGGGCATAAAAAGAGTTTTGTGACTAAATAAGGAATTTAAACCCATAATAAATTGTCATTGGGACTCTGCAATGCTACTACAACTTTTGAGAGGGTTTTGTACACTTGTTTTAAAAACTGACTTTAGGGAATGTGAATGTGTTTGCAATTTTTAAATGATCAGTTCACTTTTCAATGAACAGCAGTTGATTTGAAGTTGGTTCAAGAATGCACAAAGATTTGGAGAAGGGCTCTATCTATTCTCGAAACCAAAGAAATGCACTTTCCATACACCAAATGGGAAGCTCTTGAGCATGTAATGGCCTTGAGAAAAATGGAAATTAACCCAGATAAGGCCAAAGATTGCTGTAAAGACAAAGCTTACTCAATAAGTGAATGGGATTTGAGGGCATGTAGGATATCATCAAGGGTTCAATAAGTATTCTGTAGCTACCAAACGACAATTTACAGTGAGACACAAATCTCAAATGTCTATGAGAGAGAGTAACCCGCACAACCAACTAGCCTTGTGTTAAGACAAATGGAGCCTAATTACCACATTACATGTCTTTATCTATCAGTGCAACGTGACTTTATTACATTATAACTGAATTCACTTTATTATCAAACTAATACTTAATAAATATAATGATATGACCATTAGACTAAGCTAACCCTTCTAAAATAGATATTATCATTGAAGAGAACTATTATTGCTTCATCACTTCCAAACCTCATACAAGTTTAATCGTGAGTTCACAATAGGCATCTCACAACCACAACTTTTAGGATCATACACAATGTATTTAACATTTAAGTATGTGACTCATAACTAAATTATACCAAAGGAAGTGAGACAAGAGACCCAAAGAAAGTTGCATCATAATTCTTCAGTCAAATGCTGAGTAATTTATTCTAGTGTGATTTTCTCTTCTCTGACTTTGTAGCATGGTGTCAGATTAACATTTGTGATTAACCAGTGTTGCAAACATCCCGATTTTATTGCGAACAAAATAATGAAATCGCAATCTTTTGGCCTAGCCAATGTTTGCCGAGTTTTACTGATATTTTGGTGGTATCTTAATTTTTCCAATGTTTGTCGATTTTTACCGACATTTTCTCAATTTTTTGGATTTTTGGTTTTTCGGACCCTTCAAGATTTTATCCCGATGTCGATGTTTGCAACATTGTGATTAACACATGTAATTTTAATTCTCAACTTCATTAGACTGGAATCATAACTGGTTGGTTGGTAGTTACCTCCAACTATGGTACACTAATGTGGGGACACATATCTTGGGTTTGCACTTGAGGATTTCCTCTGAAGGAAAAGTGATGGATATATATCAAATGATAGTTTTGAGAATAATTACAAAGCCAAGAACTTCTAATTGGGTATCTCCAGTTGTTTCCCGATATGAAGAATAAGGGGAAAATCAGGATTTTTGTGAAACTCACTAAACTAATTGTTGTCACCAAAAAAAAAAAAAAACGCTTTTCCAATCCCCTTCATGATTGTATTTTCAAGCAACTAGTGGTCTAATTCATAGAAATATATTTTTAGAGCAAAATAGCACAACTTGCTAAAGAATATGGGCATAAAAAGAGTTTTGTGACTAAATAAGTAATTTAAACCCATAATAAATTGTCATTGGAACTCTACAATGCTACTACAACTTTTGAGAGGGTTTTGTACACTTATTTTAAAAACTGACTTGAGGGAATGTGAATGTGTTTGCAATTTTTAAATGATCAGTTCACTTTTCAATGAACAGCAGTTGATTTGAAGTCGGTTCAAGAATGCATGAAGATTTGGAGAAGGGCTCTATCTATTCTCGAAACCAAAGAAATGCACTTTTCATTAACCAAATGGGAAGCTCTTGAGCATGTAATGGCCTTCAGAAAAATGGAAATTAACCCAGATAAGGCCAAAGATTGCCGTAAAGACAAAGCTTACTCAATAAGTGAATGGGATTTGGGGGCATGTAGGATATCATCAAGGGTTCAATAAGTATTCTGTAGCTACCAAACGACCATTTACAAACTGAACAAGAAGGGGATACTTTTTCATGGGGAATAAGTTCAACAACAAGCTTTTGAAGATCTGAAATTCAAATATAATAGTGCCATGCGACTATCAAACCAAACAGAACCAGATAAGGCCAAAGGTTGTTCTAAAGATGAAGCAAATTCAATATATGTATTGGATTTGGGCCTTTTGGGGGTATGTGAACAGTCAGATACCAGCAAGGGTTCATTGAATATTTTGCATGAATCAAATGATCACTCACAAACCGAACAAGAAGTAAACAAGTTTTCAACGGGAATCAGTTCAACAAGAAGCTTTTGAATATTTGAAATTCAAATATAATCTGCCACGAGACTAGCTTTTCAAGATTGCAATAGAGAATTCCATATCCAAGTCAATAACTCTGTTTGCAATTATTGTGATTTTTCATGACAGATCAACTAAGATAGATAACCCAACTTTCATATTAGGAAGCTAAACGCAGAAGAATGAAATTACACCACAACAGACGCAGAGAAGGCATTGGATGATCTAAACCATAAAAAAATATAATACTATCTTTTAGCGAGTTTCTCTGTTGTTTATTAAGATATATTAGATATGATAAATAAGTCAATGATTTATGAAATACTTTGCAAATAGCTAATTTTGTTTCAAGAATTCAATTTTCAGGTGGTTGTGTCACTTGGAAATTTCATAATGTTATCCTTAACGTTAGTCCCAATGTCCATTGAGTTTCACACCATCCACAAACTATTCAAAATAGACATTGGTAAAATCGAAATATAAAGGCTGTGGAGGCGCCATAGTGGTAAAGTCGGCCTCGTCATGACGGACCGTTCTTGTGTTCGATCCCGAGCAAGGTCGTAGCTCATCGTGCTAGTAGTAACTGATACCGGGCCAAGCCCACTACCTTTTAAGGTCGTGGAGGCGGCGTAGTGGTAAAGTCGGCCTTGTAATGACGGATCGGTCTTGTGTTCGATCCCAAGCAAGGTCGTAGCTCGTCGTGCGAGTAGTAACCGATATCGGGCCAAGCCCACTACCTTTCAAGGTCGTGGAGGCGGCGTAGTGGTAAAGTCGGCCTCGTCATGACGGACCATCTTCTGTTCGATCTTGAGCAAGGTCGTAGCTCGTCGTGCGAGTAGTAACCGATACCGGGCCAAGCCCACTACCTTTTAAGGTCGTGGAGGCGGCGTAGTGGTAAAGTCGGCCTCGTCATGACGGACCGGTCTTGTGTTCGACCCCGAGCAAGGTCGTATCTTGTCGTGCGAGTAGTAACCGATACCGAGCCAAGCCCACTACCTTTTAAGGTCGTGGAGGCGGCGTAGTGCTAAAGTCGGCCTCGTCATGACGGACCGGTCTTGTTTTCAGTCCCGAGCAAGGTCGTAGCTCATCGTGCGAGTAGTAACCCATACCGGGTCAAGCCCACTACCTTTCAAGGTCGTGGAGGCAACGTAGTGGTAAAGTCGGCCTCGTCATGATGGACCGGTCTTGTGTTCGATCCCGAGCAAGGTCGTAGCTCGTCGTGCAAGTAGTAATCGATACCGGGCCAAGCCCACTACCTTTTAAGGTCGTGGAGGCGGCGTAGTGATAAAGTCGGCCTCGTCATGACGGACCGGTCTTGTGTTCGATCCCAAGCAAGGTCGTAGCTCATCGTGCGAGTAGTAACCGATACCGGGCCAAGCCCACTACCTTTTAAGGTCGTGGAGGCGACGTAGTGGTAAAGTCGGCCTCGTCATGACGGACCAGTCTTGTGTTCGATCCCGAGCAAGGTCGTAGCTCGTCGTGCGAGTAGTAACCGATACTGGGCCAAGCCCACTACCTTTTAAGGTCATGGAGGCAGCATAGTGGTAAAGTCGGCCTCGTCATGATGGACCGGTCTTGTGTTCGATCCCAAGCAAGGTCGTAGCTCGTCGTGCGAGTAGTAACCAATACCGGGCCAAGCCCACTACCTTTCAAGGTCGTGGAGGCGGCGTAGTGGTAAAGTCGGCCTCGTCATGACGGATCGGTCTTGTGTTCGATCCCGAGCAAGGTCGTAGCTCGTCGTGCGAGTAGTAACCGATACCGGGCCAAGCCCACTACCTTTTAAGGTCGTGGAGGCAGCATAGTGGTAAAGTCGGCATCGTCATGACGGACCAGTCTTATGTTCGATCCCAAGCAAGGTTGTAGCTCGTCATGCGAGTAGTAATCGATATTGGGCCAAGCCCACTACCTTTTATACAGTGATATGGGGTTTAGCGGTGAGTTTCATTGGGTGTTTCCCAGGAGATGAGGGTTCAAATCTCATTGAGTATATATTTGACCTGTTGTGTCTTGGCTAGAAGAGTAGGCGACCCCATAGAGGACATCTCGGCTCTTGTTGAGGCATAAGTTTCCTGCTATTGTGCGGCTTGCAGGTTGTTGCACGTAGCCTAGGTTTATAGTTGCAGCCAGTTAGATTTGATCATGGGTCTGTTCAGGATAACTCTCACCAGTTACCGATTATCCTAGATTCAAGAAAAAAAATTGAAATATATGGCATCCATAGATTTTGAGAATATGCATCGAATTTTGTCCTTGAATTTCACGATTTGCAAGTGAAATTCTGCCAAATTTTGTCAAGGGTGGACATCCATAGAGAAATTCCATTTGACACTCTTAAAAGCGAGCATCATCATTTTTTTTGTAATGAAGTACAAAGCCATTTGTACAACAGGATTTCACAATCTCATTACAGCAATTGAAACAACAGAAACTGTTTGGATGGGAAGGTGTCACTATAAGGCATCATTAAGTGCAACGAAAGACGTGTAGTTGTCATTTAGTGTACTTTTTCATGTTGGTATCTTAATAATCTTCTTGGTTGATTAGTAATCAGCCATAATCAGTTGGCAACTGTATCCAACAATTGCATTTTTAGATTATAGAGATGAGCCCTGTCAGGCCAGGAGGTAACTCCTCAAAGTGAATTGTGATTTTGTATTGAGACTGATCATAGATATATACATAGAGGGAGAGACTCCTGGGTTTCATCTCCCAGTGTCTCTTCATCTTCTAATTCTCCTTATTTTCTTATTTACAATATTTACATGGATTCACCTAATCCCAAAGATTAGGTGTCAACATCCCCCCCCCCTTAATCTGAAGGGATGTCGGTGAATCCAAGCATCATTCTGAATCGTTCAAACTTTTCTCTTCCAAGTGCTTTGATGAAGATGTTTGCAATCTGCTCATTTGTGGAACAATGGAATAGAAGGATTGTATTGGCCTCAACATGATGTCGAATCAAATGGTATTTTGTATTGATGTGCTTCATTCGATTATGGAACTTTGGGTTCTTGGCCAACTTCACTGTATAAGTGTCGTCAATCATGAGAGGAGTTGAATGCACTTGTTTCTCTTGCAAATCTTCGAGAATTTTCCTAAGCCACTTAATTTCCTTTGTTGCTTCAGCTACTGCCACATATTCTGCCTTAGTTGTGGAATCCACTGGAACTAATTGTTTGCGTGACCTTCAGGAGACGGTTCCTGATCCAAGACTCATAAAATAACATGAAGTAGATTCCCCAGTTTCTTTATATCCATCGAACTCTGAATTAGAGTATCCAATCAAGTTGAAGTCGCCCGCATGTGTATACTTAAGTCCAAAGTCTTGAGTTCCTTTTAAGTACTTTAGAACTCTTTTTATAGCAGGCTTTTCCACAAACCTGGAGAGGATTCCAAAAGCAAATGAAATGTTTGGTCTGGTAGTAGTCAAGCAGTTGAGACTTCCTACAAGTTGTCTATACTTTGGTGCATCCTCAAATTCTTTTCCTTCAATGGATGTGAGTTTTAAGTTCTGTTCCATTGGAGTAGTCAAAGGATTGCACTCAGCCATGACAAACTTGTTCAACAAATCTCCAATGTACTTCTTCTGAGAGAGGAATATAAACTTCGGATGTTGAGTTACTTCAATACCAAGATAGTAGTGAACATAGCCCAAGTCTGTCATTTCAAAAACTTTCCTCAATTCCTGCTTTATGGATGCAATATAGCTCTTATTGTTCCTTGTCATCAAAAGATCATCTACATACACCACAAGATATACAACTGTTTTGCCAACTTTCTTGACAAACAAAGTTGCATCATCAAGATCATAATGTTTGAAGTTGAGTTTCAGAAGATGCTCAATTAACTTCTCATACTAGGCTCGCGGAGCTTGCTTAAGGCCATACAAGGATTTTACAAACTTGCATACTTTATGCTCTTGACCCTTCACAACAAATCCTTCTGGTTGGGACATAAAAACATTCTCATTCAAATCTTCATTCAAGAAAGGAGTTTTTACATCCATTTGATTGACTTTCGAACCATTATGTGTTGCCAAGGCAAAGAGTGTCCGAATGGTAGCCCATTTTGCTATGGGGGCAAAAGTCTCCTCATAATCAACCCCTTCTTTCTATGCAAAACCTTTTGCCACAAGTCTGGCTTTGTGCTTGTCAAGTGAGCCATCATCTTTATACTTGTTCTTGTAGACCCACCTGCAGCCTATTGGTTTGGTTCCCAATGGAGGATCAATCAACTTCCATGTGCCATTCTTTATCAAGGCATCATATTCTTTCTGCATGCTTCTTTCCATTCATCATGAGAAGTGGCTTCTTTGAAGGAAGTTGGCTCAAAATCTGTAGACAAATTCAATTCACAATCATAAGAAACATTCATATCAATAGGTGAATCAGAATCGTCTACATCACCTCCATTTTGTCCGGTTGAGCTTCTTGTTCTTGTCTTCCCAACCTCATCAAGATGAACGCTTTCAAGTGTCTTTGTCAGGCATTTTGGAGGACCTTTCTAAGATGGCACGAGCTGCTCAGTGAATTGAGATGGGGTTGAATCAAGATTTAGTCTCCCAATTTTGTCAATCACATCACTCAAAGCGACTGCCCTTTTGAAGTAACGGGCATGAAAAATTATTACAACTAAGGAGTCTACATAGGAATTTGAGATTCTAGGTGCATCATCCACGTGAATTGATCTTGGGATTGCACATGCTTGCCATTCTCCATGTATCTACAAAAATTGAAAGAGAAATACAATCAATACGATCTTTGTTTTATGAGTAAATTTTCTTCCTATCTGAAGACGCTCAGCACAGCTCTGTAGACCTGAAAATAAGATGGAAAGTGGGTAAATTGTTCGCTTCATGCTTTCCTGGTTGTAAAATATATAGTTACATAATCGCACATGTTGTAGATGCCATCAAAGTTGTCCATACGACTAAACAATAGAGGTGGTCCCTCCATCGTTCCATTTTTAAATTGTCACTGTTGGGAATCACGATTGTCATTAAACCAAAACTCGCAGGTGTTAGTCAACGATCACATCGCCAGAGATAAGGATCCATGAGAGGCATTTTTCCATGTCACGAAACACACAGGGAGCGTTGGTTTATCCAATGTCCAACAATCCCCCCCCAAACGTGAGTCGGGTGTGTATAGAACTCATGACCTATCCTCTGATACCACTCGTTAGGAATAATGATTGTCATTAAACCAAAACCCATAATTGTTAATCAACGATCACATCGCCAGAGATAAGGATCCATGAGAGGCGGTTAGTCCATGTCGCGAAACACACGAGGAGCGTTGGTTTATCCAATGTCCAACAGTAACTGTCTTTAAATCATTTATATCAAGGTGGATTTCCACATTTAGAGAACCCATCTCTCTATATTCATAAGCTTGATTCGATCCTTACTCAGCTTGATGTCAAGCATCAACCCCATCTATAGTTGTTCACCAATTCAGCTTGGACATTATGGTTTATAAGCAACCATACTTTCCCATTTTGGTATTTACACAAATTTAGACTAGTTTTCCATCAAACTAAAGCTTTTGATTTCATTATTTCACTTGATTTTATAGTTTTACGAGATTGGAGATGTCGACTTAAATGCAATATTTATCATGGATCACTTGTGCATGTGTGCAACACATTATTAATATGTGAATGATGTCAGTCAACAAATTGGATTTGTACCCATTCTTAAAGCTTTCTAATCTTAACATTTCATTCTATTAGGGTTTGATCTTTTTAAACCCCACCAACAATGTGAAAAAACCCTATGTTCTCCCATGAAAAGGTAGTCATTCAAGTTCCTCATTTTCTTCTTCCTTTCTACCTTGCAAAGCAACCTTTCTCAATGCAACGATTGACTTATGCAATGGATCCGTTCTAACACTCCAAGGAGCACCAACCGCTCTTAATTGTGCCTCCAATCTTCCCATATATAATTGTTCAACAACAACGAAATCCGCAAGTGCATTTGCATCCAGCAGATTGCAAATTAGCAAGGGCATTTATTAGTATATTATTATTGGCTTTTTATCATGCCTTGACAAGAATAGTTGGAATTTAAACATGCTTGTGGGTTGTGCACATGTGCGACGTAGTTGAAGAGGAGGATTTTACAATCAGCGAAGGTTGAGATCTATTACTCTTCAAATTCCTCCTAATGCGCCATATTTATAAAATAGTGGGTCACCAACTAGACCATCCAAATATAGTTGTCACAATCTAAGGTTTTGCCACCTAATTTTCCAATTCAAGGACTTGAAATATTGTTGAGGCTTAGTAATGTGAAAATTCCATTTATTGCAACAACTAGAAATCATTTATCTAATTGTTAACTAATTTAACAATTTATCTACTTTGGAAAATACCAAATAATTCACGCTGCAACCTTCACAAATAAAGTGCGGAAGAAAAATAGCGTTGGAAACTGAGAAAATACTAGCACACACACATAAAAATATGACACAATTATTTTTGGACAAATGTCCTGGAAAAACCCCCAACTTGGGAAAATCGATGCAACAACTGAGGGTTTTTATTATTATGCAGTGGTGAAATCTGAGTACAATCTACGAATGCCCAATTGGCAATCCAAATAGAGAAAAACATTGGCAGAAATATTGTGAGGAATTTTCCTCACCCCCACAAGCAATCCTGGATCAATCAAGCCAATCGAAATAGCTTCCCAACTGCTTCTGAGCACCCTGAAATACGCTGCCTAGGAACTACCTTTGATCTACTTCTCACTGATTATCGTTGGTCTAGAGTCCTCTGGCTTGGCTCCCTGGAAATTCTTCCAACTACTAGCACCTGAAATGACCCTTCCTCCAGTTAAAT
The DNA here is from genome assembly GCA_031772625.1 of Pinus tabuliformis. Taxonomy (NCBI): domain Eukaryota; kingdom Viridiplantae; phylum Streptophyta; class Pinopsida; order Pinales; family Pinaceae; genus Pinus; species Pinus tabuliformis. Next base: position 1,141,090,450 of record CM062813.1, on the reverse strand, counting down.
CGAAATTTCCTCTAGATGCTTCTGCGTCAGCCTCACTGTGACTCTTTCTGCCTCTCTGCAATGTACTTCACAGGATCTGGAGAAATTCCTTCAGCTCACTGTCTCTGCCCCTCACTGTTTCCGCTTCCTTCTCTGGCTTTCCGGCAACTATTGCTGCTCTCTGAAAATCGAATTGCCAAGTAAATCAAACCCCACAAACTTGTTCTCCATCTACAATAGACTTCTTATAATCCTTTGTTGGAGCACCAACAGCCAAGATTGAACTTAATCAAGGGACGAGATCAATTCATGTTCGATCCGTGTGGGTTTCTCGAGAATTCTCACCTTATCTCAATTAATTTTGATTAATTAACCCCTTTTCCTAAGTTTAGACTTAGTAAGTAATTAAAAATGGGCTCTTCTAGGTGGAATTTCCATAAACGATTTCTTGGTTATGGAGATCTCATGTGTTTTAGCCTCTCCACAAAGTTTTGAGACTAGAACACCTCTGATTCTACAGAAACTAACATATAAAACATCTTATCAAGACTGTCTAGATAGGTTGCAATATCAAGAAAATCACCAACCTCCAAAAGTTGGCATCAAGTGTCATCATGCTCAACCTTGGGATGTCGTGTGGACTCACTAACTAAGAGGAAACCATTCTTGAGTTGTCTGTGGATTTTCTCTCATGTGGACCTACATGCTTGAGCATAAGCATCCTAGAAAAAAAGTTGAGCATACAGTCAAGACATGTAATATTTATCAGTTCTAGAATATTAAACCAAAGTTTCGTCGTTGGCACAAAACAAAGGCTTCAAGATATCCATTATTGCCTAAATATATTTAATTCTTTAGACATTGATGTTTTTTTATCCAATGGCTCTTTAATATCGGACAAATAGTTGCAACCTTTTTAATATAAACGTGTTATCTTGATAGATCGAAGTGTCGAGATTGCTTATGATTGATGGCTAATACTCATATTGGGTGCGAAAGTGCTTGTAACATAAATTTTTTGTGATAGCCCAATGTGATCTTCATCGTACAAGTGGCTCTCCTCCGTCGCTTGTAAAATATTTATAAGAACCTTAAATTGTTGTGTAACCCTTCATTTATATGATCGAGAATTCATAGGTCAACCTCATAGGAAATAGGTTTATAATTATGGTTGAATGTTATCAAGACCGAACTATTAGACCCCCCAAAC